>OX596017.1:28650581-38000000 GCA_951394055.1 Villa cingulata | reverse complement strand
TGCCTTCTACAAATACACACACACATACATTTACATACACACTACCAGATTTGCCTTCTACAAATGCATACACACACAAACCCGCAAGCGTACTCTATCATATTTGCCGATATACGTGTAGTGTATATGTATGCCTGTATAGAAAATACCTAATGAACACACTATTAGATTTACCTTCTACAAATGCACATACACACGCATATATACGCACATACAAAAAATATCATATATTTGACTTCTAAAAATACACATACTCACATACATACACGTGCACACGAACATAAAATTGCAAAATTCAGCATTAATAAAATTATTTCTCTGTAGGACATTTTCCTTTTTCATTAGGATCAAAGTAATGAATGAAAAATCTTGCTCATGATGTCCTTTTTTATTTGCAAAAAATTTGAACCGATTATCCTTACTCCTTTCTGAGAAATTGTCAAAAATGTGAAAATAGCCAAAAATCACAAAATGTCCTTTATTATCCTTCTACTAGGAGCTTTTGAAAATTTCTTTTTTTCAGAATATAGAGCATCTTAAGACGCATCTTTTTAGATGTAAAACATATCTGTATCATGTACCGCTACAGACATATTGCTAAAATAAGAATTTTGACAAAAAATTTTAAATGCGAATTGTGACCGATAGAGGGCTTTCCGACAAAAAATATTAGAGTTCTGTGCTTTGCGTCACAAGGACTATCTGTGGTCAAAATTTCAAGAGGATCAGAGGGAACACCTTTTCGGAACTCCAGCCATATATATAAAATGATGATTATGATATGAGTATATTTTTTTGTGTATATGTATATTGCGTTGCAATTTGAATTTATTAGTTAGTGTAACTATTCGGTTTAGTGCAATGATAATATACATAGTAGTGAATTATACAACTTATGTATGTATAATTTTCATTCATTTTATATTGTTGATTTTTGTTTCTTTTTTTTTTTCAGTTTTAATTCAAAATTGCAAAATTTTATCTTATTTTAATAAAATTTAAAGCGCATATTAAAGAAAATTTATTATAGTATGTTTCCTTCCTTTTTTTATGGAAGAAAAAAATAAAAAAATAATGAAAATTATTTATTACTATATAGTTTTAAATACATTGTATACTACAATATATAAATATATATGCATAAATATGACTATGTATATGTGGCGATATATGTATGTAAGGATAAATTTATATATATTTAGTTTTCAGTTTAAATGAACTTTTTGTTTATTAAGGATATTAATATTTGCATTGAAGAAAAAAAAAAAATCACATGACCCATTAAAATTCTGGCAATATGTGATTTGATTTTTTCTTAAAAGTGAAAATTATAAATATAAAAATATGAGAAAAAAAATATATATACATATTATGTAGCCATCCATAAGTAAATGTAGCCATCCGTAAAAAAATTTTTGCATACGTTGCATTATAGTCTGTATATAATGGATGTATATAGGATTTATTTTTATATGTACCTATATGGGTTCAATTTTGATGATCAATCGTCAGATAATATACAGTATGTTTCACTACAGAAAGCCTGCAAAAAATAAAAAAACGAATAATTGTTTTGACTAGGTATATATACTTTATTTTATTCAGATACTAGCTGTACCCTGCGCGCGTTGCTACGCCACCAACTAAAAACTTCATTTTCTTTACATTAATCTTGATCTTACGAAGATTACTAAGTTTACGACGTGAAATGAATCTCCTTATTGTCTGTTCAATGTGAGCCTGACGTGAATTTCATAATTTACATAAATTCTTATTTCACCCACAACTCGAAACGTCATAATTCATTCGCTGTAATATAAACTTTGACACTTGCAAAGCTAACTAAAATAAAAATAAAAAAATCGACTATATTTTTCGCCTTATCATGATATTCGAAACGTTCCAAATTCAAACGATTTTCATCGTCTACTCAGTCGATAGCATTTTGTTCATCGTTTACATTTTTCATTTTTTTCTATTCTTTTTTTTTTTTAATTTTAATTAAGGCTTAGTCACGATAAGCCCGTTCCGTCCCGTCCATTCCGTCCCGTCCGTTCCGTCCCGTCCCGTCCCGTCCTGCTCTGTTCCGACACGTTTCAAAACATACCTTTTATAATAAACCGAAACTTTATATATTAAATTTGAAAGCTAATATTAAAAATTTATATGGAAACAGGTTATGTTATCCGTAAAAAGTTGAAATTTGTTCAACTCCGACGTTCCGCACCGTTCCGCTCCGACAATTATAACAGCTTTTCGGTCAATCCATATAAATAACATGGAAATGTTAAATATTAAACTTTTTTCTTTTTACGGAACTGAACGGGACGGGCTTATCGTGACTACGCTCTTACACTACTTGTCATATCTTTTGTTTTTATTTATCTATGTTAATACGCTGATACTACTACTAACTTATATTACAACTATGAAGAAAATCAAAACTAATGCACATGTTAACATACAATTAAGACTAACCATGTGAACATGGGCCTTAAATGTTATTTTGATATTTTTGGGATATTTGTTCTGTAGCACCTAGAACCCCAACTCTGATTTTAAAAAAAAATTTTCAAAAACCTTTCCTGGGATATACCTATTATTTTCCCAAATTTTCAAGGCAATTGGATTTATGGTTTTTGAGTCTATCGAAAACAAACAAACAAACAAACAAACAAACATACATTCATTTATATATATCTATATAGATATAAACTCTAATTCGCATTATATTCAATAGCTCGTCTAGTCTCCACTCGCTTCAATAACATGACATCATCTTTCACCACAACTTTCCACTAATTTATTGGCGTACTCCTCGCTAAGGTTCTTCAAAATTCTTTTTAGCACTCAAATTAAATGATTTGTGTTTTTTATTTTTAACCCCCGCAATTTCTGCTTCATATAAGCCCACACATTTTCAATAGGGTAACAATCTGGAGATTGTGAAGGCCAATCCATAGTATTGATCCCATTTTGAGATTTCCACTGGGTGCAAAGTTGACTCCGATATTTGTGGTCATTGTCTTCTTGAAGAATCCAATCTCGATTTCCGTGTTCAAACCAGTTATTTTGCATATACCGCTGTATAAAAACTCATTGTGTAGGACAGTTATGCAAGTCCCATCTTAAACTACATATAAATATAATGCAGTACTTCTATTTGCGTCACAGCAGACGACTGTTTTTCAATTTTTAATCATATTTAGACATGTTTAATTTCAATGCAAACATGATGAATTCCAAAATTACACAACGGCATATGCCAACAGTTTTGCTATTATTTGTACATCAGTTACGGTCTGAGCTACCCGTAAGTGAGAAGCAATAAAAAGTTTGTGAAATTTTCAAAATTTTCTCTAAATATTGAAGAATAATAGGATAATAGGCTTGCTTTCAATTTTTTTACCACACAACTATTGAATATTTTGAACAGAATGGCACAATGGGTAATTACGAGCGTATGGAAAAAATATAAGAAAATTATTCGAAGAAGTAGACGATGACAGTGTATTGGATTCACATCGGCTATTGAGGTTGCGTCCCAACAGAAGATTTTTTTCTCCTGAAGGGACATAACGGTATATGCCGACGGAAAAAAAAAAATTAATAATACTATATTCAACTGAATGCTTAAATCATTCATAATATTTCTGTCCAATTTCCGTTCAAAATAAATGTCATATGCCAAAGTTATGATACTTAGGTGTGATTCTACGAACCATATCCAGTTTCAATGCGTCCGCGAGAGGGTTATAAAGGACATTTTTAAGGACAAATGATAAAAATGTAAATTTTTGACCAACATTTTCAAAATTTTAAGTTTAAACGTTTAAGGTTTTTGGCATAGGTACCTTAACATACATGCCTTGTGTACACACATCACATCTCAATAAAAATAAAAGTTTTATTATATTGTGTTTGCTATAAATACATTATAATAATTCAAATAATATAGATAATATGCATATGTTTAGAAATACATATATTATGTGATATATAGCATTTTCAATTTAAATTCAACTTTTTCCAACTTAAACTATAGATTCATAAATTACAGTAAATTAAATTATTATTATTATTATTGACACATTTGACATAATTATGACGACGAATGTAGGAAAAAGATTTTTATTATGAAGAAAATTTGAAATGCATACATATATTAAATATTTACTTTAAATTGGAATAAATAAAGAAAATACAGTCTAAAAAATATTACTTATTTACTCGTCATCTGTTAATGAAAGAATTTATTTCTATTCGATGAACGTATATTTCCATCTTTCATTTTAATTTGAATTTTAAAATTTTGAAGTTTTAAAGTACATATGAACATACATATGTATATTTGAAGAAATAAATTAAATTACTTATACGCATATAATATTGTATGTATATTTAAATGCAAATAAATTGCAAAGTTATATAACTTATTAGCTTATGTGAACCTAAACTGCAGTGAATGCAATGATGGAACATGAGTAATTTTTAATGAATAGAATACGTAATCATACTGACATAAATATACGATATTTACCAATTTAAGTACTACAGACAAAAAGGCTTTCCTTAAACTCCGACTTAAATCATATCGAATGTTTTTGATAATTTTTAGAAAATACAAATTTAAAATAAAAATTACCAAAAATAAGGGTGCGTTTTCATACAGAATTTGCATTCGGATGCAGAATGATTTCGGACGATGTTCGTTCATTATTCATTTATGTTCGTATCACTTTTCGTATCGTATCACAAGAATTCCATTCTTGCATCTCACAACTTTTAAAATAATCTTGAAGTTTTAAATAATAATTAAAATATTAAATGGAGAAATATTTACAAAAAATTGATCCTAGCATGTGGTTTAGGGCTTTTATTAAAAAATGATAAGAAATGAATAACGAATAATGTCAATAGGCACAATAAACAGCTGGTATTTTAACAGTAGTATAGGATTAGGATGTATGCATTATTTTTCTCAACGAAGTCTTGAATCTTCATTACACGTAGAAGAGAGCATGTGAAGAATAAGCTAATATATGTATTCCACACAATTACAATTTTTCATCCGGATGCAAATTCTGCATGAAAACGCACCCTAATTCAATTACTAAATTGAAAAAAAAAAATGTTTAAAAGAAAAACGGAGTGACATTGTATTGGATTTTGTTAAAGGTTTTTAAAAGTTCATTTTCTCGTATAAATTTTAATAATTTTTTATACTATGTCATGTCCCCCCATGATTTATTCACAGTAATTTTGATAAAATTTTTCCTTTTTGAATTTTATTTTTGAATAAAGAAATTAAAAATATTTCTACTTTTATGTTGTATTCTACTATTATATGAATTGAAAAAAAAAATATTTTGTTAAAAAAATTTTAATTTTTTCTCATATTATTCATTTTAGAGTACATTATGTTTGTTCTATAATTTTTTCTATAATTTCTGTATATTATCTTATTAGACAAACTTATTATTTATATTTTTTTTTTATCATAAATTGATAATTTATAAACAAAACCATTATTATTTGAACAACTAAGTATATACATATAAAATAATGAATTTACATGTTGAGCAATATTTCCTATACTCAATCAAAAATATTCTTATATAATGTAGATATATTTGTACAATTAATATGTAAATACCGGAAAAAACTAATCTATACTAATATTTTTATTTAATTTTATAACTTTGATGGAACAATATTATATATGTACATGTACATATTTGTCAGTAATTTAAGTAATTTATTCATAATTATGCGATAAAAAATAAAATTTTATTTTAAATTTTTACTAATATATTTTACATGTATTTTATGTATAGAACACTCATATACCAATATATATAATGTACATATATTATACATATGTATGCATGTATGTATGTATAGTAAAACCTCGAATATCCGAATCAATTGATGGTAGACCTAAATCAAATCGGATTATTGAAGGTGATATTATACAATCGAAATAATATAAAACAGCGTATAGTATATCAAAGTAAATTTGTTTTTTTTTTTTTTTTTTTTAATTTATTTCAAAAAGTTTTCTTATAAAATAAATTTCGAAAACTAATTCTGCTTTTCTTTTTTTTTTAATAAAAAATGTTCATACCCCCTCTATTCATATTTAAACCAAATTTAGATCTTATACTTTCTATATTTCTCACATTTTCAAAGAGAATTCATTTTCAAACAAATTTTAAATTGAAATATTTTTCTATACCTACCACTTGAAATTCACAACTTGTAATAAGATAATGCAGAAATTTGTATTATGTATGTATGTACAAACAACAAAAGAAATACATATATATAACACGAAAACTTCATTTAGCTAATAACAGTAAATATTATAAAATAACAGTATTATGTATTTTGCGAAAGTGAGAACAACACAAATTTTTTTGATTTTATAAACAATCCGGATTAGAGAAAACATTCAATTTCGATTATAGAGAATGTTCAATGCTCAAAAATTTAAAGGTGTAGTCACGATAATCACCCGTTCCGTTCCGTAAAAAGAAAAAAGTTGGATATTTGACATTTCTATGTTATTTATATGAATTGACGGAAAAGCTTTTACGATTAACGGAACGGAACAGTGCGAAACGCTGTAATTGAACAAATTTCAAACATAACCTGTTTCCATATAAATTTTCAATATTAGCTTTCAACTTTACTATAGTATATACCGTTCCGTTTTATTATAACAGATATATGTTTTGAAACGTGTCGGAACGGGCTTAATGTGACTACGCCTTAAGACAGTCGGATTACTATGGAAATTCGGGTTTTCAAAAGTTCGGATAATCGAAGTTTCACTGTAGGTATATAAAAATAATACAAATTAAATGTAAAAATATATTGATAACAATATACTAAATATACTCGTATGTAGTATAATTCACATTAAAATGATAATTTTATTTAATTACATATGAGTAATATATGTATTTATAAAACTAACATTATATATGTGAACATACATATATGTAAGTATGTATGTAAAAATGTACCAAGTACCAATTTATTTACATTCATTATAAGATTTAATTTAATTTGTATTTTTCTTTTCTTTTATATTTTTTATTATTTGTTGTATATTTCATTACACATTACATGTATGTCATCTACACATACTCATACACATTCATTATAGATGAAGTAAAAAATATGCATTTAAATACATATATACATATACTTATATTTAATACACAGTGTGATATCTATTAAATAATTTGATCAGTTACATATTCTAAGTATTGAGAAATATATCCCTGAATTGAATTTAATTTATTTTGTACATTGAATCATTTTAATTATATAAACATTATGTACTATACACTATACCTACATTTAAACTAAATATATACTTACATTACATTAAATATATATTGTATATTATATAGACATTTATATATCTACTATGTATATTAAATATTTATATCATTTTTTAAGTTATATACGCACATTTTAATATGTATAAAATATATAAAAATAATTATATACAATTGTTATTATGAATATTTTTTGTGTATACACATAGCCATATAGCTACAGTGGAATTCATTTTAAATGACGACAGACCTTTACTGTGAAAAACAAAAATGAAGCAGATGCGTCTTGGGCTCTCTACGTATGTAATTAGAAATTAATTTAAAGAACATTGTAACTACTTCGACAGCTTGTATTTTCTCTAAAAAAATCATTAAATTCTGACTTAGAAACACAATATCTCTTAAAAGAAAGGACTTAGAGGAACATGTAAGGTGTTATTAGAGACAGGGGGGAATTTGCAACAGATTTTTCTTAGATTACTTTCTTCTAGCTAGTACATCGCAGTTTTTATAAGGTGTTTCGTAGAGTAAGTGCGAAAAATCTTCAAAGCCCTCTAGCGGCTAAACGATTTAGATTACCCCTCTTTGCCATACGATTTTTTGTTTGTCTCGATGAGATCTATCTACTATTTGCAGGTGGCGCTCACGATGCCGGATACCTTGTATATATATGTACATATGTACAGTCCCCTCTACCTTCTGGACAAATTTCATCTAAATTATAGGATGTACATATGTAATTACGGATCTGTATGCACTTACCAAAAATGATAAAAACAAAAAAAATTGTTAATATTTATCTTTCACAGATATTTATAATTTTCGTCCTAAAACAACTTTTTGCTGACCCTTAAATTGGCATATATGACATTTGGAATTGAAATATGCATACATCATATGATGTGTACAGTACAGATATAATAGGATTCGCCTTCTTTATATTTTTGTTTTTTAGGTTAAATGATTAAAAGGTGAAGGCATGTTATGGGATGAGGCAAAGGCTAATACCGAGCTGTAGTGCCAGAAAGAAAAAGAAGAAGAAGAAGAAGGTTAAATGGTTCATTTCTTTGTCTAGTTAATGTTCTCTCTGCTTCAAAAGGACGTCGGAAAGATGGTATTTCAGCCGTTAATATTTTTTATTTCAACTACTTCTTTTTCCTTCTATTGCATTGTTTTTTACAGAAGATTTATAAAATTTTATGAAAAATATTATTAAAATGAATTTATTATTTTAAAAAAAAAATAATAAATGTTGATCACTGTAATCAAATTAAAAATAAGCTACATTCACAGAGAAATATGTAAATATGCAAGGTATGTCGAGAATTTTGATTACTATCGTTTACTCATAAATACAAAACTGCGGAATATTATAATCGTATGTTGTTGATTCTAGACTAATTCGATTATGTTTCATGATATAAAAAATAATTCTAATTTATTTAATTATCTAATTATAATAACCATTATTTTGTTTTTATTATCATTATTATTGTAAAAAATAATATTCTTA
Source organism: Villa cingulata (assembly GCA_951394055.1). Lineage (NCBI taxonomy): Eukaryota > Metazoa > Arthropoda > Insecta > Diptera > Bombyliidae > Villa > Villa cingulata. Next base: position 37,991,135 of record OX596017.1, on the reverse strand, counting down.
TATCGAATCATATATTCATTACAATAATATTTTTTATAATCGCATATGATAATAATTTATTACGTATTTTGATATGTAATAATTGTTATTGTATAATATTTATCGTATGATAAGTCACGTGTACAAGATCATACATAATAATAAGTGAGCTATGTAAGTATATATATGTATATGTACATTTTATGTATGTACATATTTATAAAATCGTGAATTATTTTAATGATAATAATTCTATTTAATCAGTTATTTATGGATTTAACAGAGATTATATTTTGTTTTTCTTTTTTCGAACATAAGTACATACTTGTTTTAAATTGAAATTGAAGATAATCAGGAAAATAAACTATTTATAGATGTATGTATAAGTTTGTATGTATGTATACTTATCAAAAAGTATACCGCGCAACATACAGGGCATTACATTTCAAAAAATTGTTAATCAATTAAGTTTAATTATTTCTTGTTAGAAAGTAGGATTCGTCTTTGAAAAATTTCGAAAATCAACAACAAAGATTTTATACAGGGTGTCCGGTTTCGGGTGGTCATCCGGCACACAGTAGATAGATCTCGCCGAGACAAACAAAAAATCGTTCTAGAGGGAGGGGGGTAATCTCAACCGTTTAGCCGCTAGAGGGCGATGAAGATTTTTCGCACTCAATCTACGAAACACCCTTTAATAACTACGGTGTACTAGCTAGAAGAATCTGGTCTAAGAAAAATCTGAAGGAAACTCCCCCCTCTCTTCAATGATACCTTATATGCTTCTCTACATTCTTTGTTTCAAGAGTTATTGTGCTTCAAAGTCAGAATTTAGTGATTTTTTGCCATTTTTTTCAGAGATAATACAGGCTGTGGAATTACAGCGCCCTCTATATTAATTTTTACTTAAATTAGCAGATAGCCCAGAATGTCCGCTTCATTTTAGTATTGTACAGTAAAGATTTATCACTTACCAATTCAATACCAGCGCATAATAAACAATATTTGAAAAGCCATTTTTTAATAAAATACGGTTCTTTGATATGAGTTTTACATGACTTTACATGGTTTTACACAATTCAAACACTAAAAAGATAGAACATGGAAAAAACTGTGAGAGATAGACCTTTACTGTAAAGGGCAAAAATGAAGCAGGTGTCTTAGGCTTTCTGTTTTTGTAATTTGAAATTAATATAGAGGGCGCTTTACTTCCTCAGCCTGTATTATCTCTGAAAAAAATGGCAAAAAATCACTAAGTTCTGTTTTTGAAACACAATAACTCTTGAAACAAAGAACGTAGAGAAGCATATAAGGTATCATTGAAGAGAGGGGGGAATTCCCTTCAGATTTTTCTTAGACCAGATTCTTCTAGCTAGTACACCGTAGTTATTAAAGGGTGTTTCGTAGATTGAGCGCGAAAAATCTTCATCGCCCTCTAGCGGCTAAACGGTTGAGATTACCCCCTCCCTCCAGAACGATTTTTTGTTTGTCTCGGCGAGACCTATCTACTGTGTGCCGGATGACCACCCGAAACCGGACACCCCGTATACTAAAATTTTAAAAAATGCTTTTGCATAACTTTTAGGTGCTAATAAAAATAGATTTTTGAATATTTTGATGAAAAAAAAACATAATTTTATTTTGTTAATAAAAATGGAAATATAACAAAGAATTTTATACTTTTTTTTTGTAAACACTTAAGAAAAGTCCAAACTTTATTTTGATATCAAAATCATATAGAAATGATGATGAAGATTTAATGTATGAAAACAGAAGTCAAAGTTGAAAGATTTTTCAAAAAAAAAACCCTCTCCTTTTTTAAGAACTATAACTAAATTTTATGACCTAAAATCAAAAATGTGCTATATTCAAGTACCACAATATCTTTTCAGGCTACCTACATTCAAAATTTCAAAGAAATTGGTCAATCAGTGTTTGCTGTACGAGGTGCATTTGGAAGCCAAAAAATCGCAATTTTGACAACTTTGACACCCTGTAAAAAGGAAACAAGGACATTTTTTTTAAAAAAATGTGCTCCATTTAAGCACCACAATTTATAGTATCTATGTTTCAAAGTTCATTGAAATCGGTTAAGTAACTTCGGAGATATTTGCTGCACAAGATAGCAGATATCTTGAATCCTAATCTTAACTATGGAATATAAAAAGTATTATAAATGTACCTATTCTTTTATTAATTTGTTCAAATAGGCAATAAAGGCAGGTAGATATATCAAACATTAAATTCATATCAAGCATGAATAAATAAAACTTTTGCACATTTTTATTGAGATGTGATGTTTGTATACAACGCATGTATGTTAAGGTACCTATATGCAAAAAACCTTTTTCACAATACATAAGTCAAAAAAAAAACCATAAAATAAAAAATAATATAAGAAAAGTACATGTGATTGTTATCCTTTATAGTCGATTTTTTTAAGATACTATTGTATACACTAGTATACGATTAGTATTTCACACATCATGTACATATATTCGTATTTTCATTTTTGAGAAAAAGTTGAATTTATCTCTCAGTAGAATGCAAATATTGTACATACATGTAAAAATCAACTAACAACATTTTATTCTTGCTGCTCTACTCTATACATCTATTCTATAGCATTGGAGGTCATTGACTAATACAGCAGTACCTACAGAGTATATTTATTTTTATTTTTTATTTATTTAATAACTCAATTAATTGTTTTTAGTTCATTTGCTTACTCTATAAAATAATCTATATGTACAAATTTGTTATTGTATACATTTGTTACATTTATATCCAAATTATTAAAAAACATAAACACAAACAGTTCCAATTTCATGCGGTAATTTTGTTAAAGAGAAAAGGTGCAATGTTTGAATAAAATCTTCTATAACATTCTGTACGAACCTTATGAGTAACAAAACGATGTTCATCTCTTAAGGGATATTCAGTCCTGCGTTTGCTAGAAAAGCAATCACTAATATTAAAGAATGTTTTTAGTACCTTAAGAACGTAAAGATGCCTCAAAGGGAGAATTGAATTAGCTTTGAAAATAGAAAATGACGAACTGAATTAAAATTTGTAATTGATAATTCTTACAATTATCAATAAGAAGAGAGGATAGGTAGTGCACGTATATACTCCTCCCCAGCAACACAGCCCATATCGAAGCCTTGATTGGACAAATGAGTAATATATAGCATGTTCAACACCTCTTTCGGACAAGCAGACCGAATAGTACGAATAGTACATTTTTCACACATCGTAGCTGCGTTCCATTTGAGCTAGTAAAGTACTCAAAAGTACTCGGGAGTAGATTGTAAATGGAACGCAATTTTTTTACTTGGAAGTAAAAACTAACATAAAATTTCAAGGCATACACATTTCTAAGGCAATGTAAATATTAAAGTGGATGTTGACCGTGCTCAAATTTCAGCTGTCATGTATTTCAAATTTGTTTTGTTGTTGATTTCAGATTCTTCAGAACATTAAACAATAAAAAGCCACCTATTGAAGGAAAATTGTCATGAAAATATTACAGACTTTAACCTATTTCTTTAATCTCTAACTATTAAAACACAAAAACCTCTGACGACGAATTTTGGCGTAACTAACCATGCAACTTTCAAGTAAATTACTCGAATACAAGAGGTGGTGTAGTGTAGATGATCACGACTACAAGTACTTGTATACTCATTTTTGAATTTTCATTTTAAAATTTCGAGTAATACCTATATAGGGGCGTTTAATCGGCACTTATTATTAGCGGAATATTCGCCGTTCATATTCGTATAATACTTATTAACATGGGCCCTATTATGAGTGTCGATAATATCGTCTCGTCATCGACTATCGCCTCGACTCGACAAATTTTCTATTATGAGTGTCGATTTGAGGCAAGAATATCGACATTTTGAGTCGATCAGCTAAAACTAATCGACAGGCATAGTAGTCTATGGTGAGACATTTCATGTATGCTTTGTATATAAGATAAGATGTATTTAATTATTCTGGGTAAATGTTTACTTTATGGTACGCACACTAGGGTGGGGTAACTAATGATGGGGAATGGTAGGGGCATGTCCCCTGACCACAATTCGGGGGTTAAACCTTGGGGGACGGACAGTGGCGGCGCAGGGCGGGGGGGGGGTTAAAAATCGAAAATTTATCATTTTGTCATATGCGTTTATGGTTGTTGTGTAGGCTAGGGGGGTCGGAGCGGGTGGGTAATGAATGGAGGTGATAGAGGAAGGTCCAATAAATATACTTAGGGGGTCAAACCTTGGGGGACGGACAGTGGCGGCGCAGGGCGGGGGGTTAAAAATCGAAAATTTATCATTTTGTCATATGCGTTTATGGTTGTTGTGTAGGCTAGGGAGGTCGGAGCGGGTGGGTAATGAATGGAGGTGATAGAGGAAGGTCCAATAAATATACTTAGGGGGTCAAACCTTGGGGGACGGACAGTGGCGGCGCAGGGCGGGGGTTAAAAATCGAAAATTTATCAATTTGTCATATGCGTTTATTGTTAAAATGTGGGCTAGGGGAGTCGGAGGGGGTTGGTAATGAATGGGAGTGACAGAGGAAGATTCAATGACTTCACTTTGGGAGCTGAACTTTCTAAACGGAAGTATGTTGCATTTTCTATACAGATATACACACATTGTCAGATTTGCCTTCTATACAGATATACACTCATTGCCAGATTTGAATTTGTAGAAGGCAAATGTGTATAAGGCAAATCTGACAATGTGTGTATGTTGCATTTTCTATACAGATATACACACACTTTCAGATTTGCCTTCTACAAATGTGTGTGTGCGTGTGTGTGCGTGTGTGTGTGTGCATGAGTGTGGATATGCATTTGTAGAAGGCAAATCTAACAGTGTGTGTATATCTGTATAGAAAATGCAACATACACACATTGTCAGATTTGCCTTATACACATTTGCCTTCTACAAATTCAAATCTGGCAATGAGTGTATATCTGTATATCTATATATATATATTTTCGATTTTTAACCCCCCTCCCTGCGCCGCCACTGTCCGTCCCCCAACGTTTGACCTCCGAAGTGCAGTCAGGGGACCTTCCTCTATCACCTCCATTCATTACCCACCCGCTCCGACCCCCCTAGCCTACACAACAACCATAAACGCATATGACAAAATGATAAATTTTCGATTTTTAACCCCCCGCCTTGCGACGCCACTGTCCGTCCCCCAAGGTTTGACCCCCGAAGTTAGGTCAGGGGACATGCCCCTACCATTCCCCATCATTAGTTACCCCACCCTAGTGTGCGTACCATAAAGTAAACATTTACCATTATTCTGCTCAATCTATTTAAGTTTAATTTAATTAATTAAAGAAAATTCACCAAAAATGCTGTTTGAAAAAAATTTGAACGCATCTCTTAATGTTTATTCTTTTATGCAAAAAAAAAAATCATTATTAAATTAATATGTTTTATATATATTTTCTCACTTAGCTACAAATTATTTAAATTAATCAAATATTTATTAAAAATTACAGAAATTAATTAAATATTTATTCAAAATTGAACAAAACAAAATTAATTATAAATTTTTGTATCGAAATATTTGACAATTTCCATAGAAATTACATGGTAAAACTGAATGAAAACAAAATTTGATATGGCAATATCTTACTGTCGAGGAGACCGATTTACATAATACAAAATTTACATCGTCTCGTCTCGTCCTAATTTTGTCGATAGTCGATATTATCGACACTCATAATAGGGCCTCATCTAAATTATGTATCTACATAATTTTTATTTTGATTTTTTGTTTTTAATTCAAAATTTGAAAAACAAAACAAAGAAAAACTCATAATCAAAAAATACAATATTATTATACAAATTTGTATACATAACCTATGTGTTAAAAAATGAAAAAAAAAAAATAAGACAAAAAAAAATTTCGAATAAAAGATTTCGACAAAATTTAAAATTCTGAAGAAAACAAAACCATATCAAAAATTCATTCACAGAATATGCATATGTACATTATGTACTATATAAAAACAGCAGAGTATCTTAAAATAGATTTATAAAAATAGATAATATATTCTATTAAATTTAATTCATGGCAGAAATTTGTAATAAAAATGTTGTTACAATAAAGTTACAGAACAAAAAAAAAAAAAAGAAAAAAAAAATATTTATTTATATGCTTTACAGCCACCTTTTTCTGTATAGACAGCAAAATGAAAAACAAAAAAAAATTAATAAAAAAAACGCCATAAAACTTCATAATTCATTATCCATTATAATATACCTATATATACCATCATATATCGTAAAAAGAAATTTATTATCAATTTTTATTAAGAATAATAATTCAAGATGAAGTAACAGTAATAACATCTACATAAATGTATGTATGAGTATGTGTGTATGTATTTAACATATACGGTTAAATTGTAATAATTTATCACACATGTAATGCAATTAACTAGGCATATTAATTATATTAGAATAGGTGCTTTCGATTTGGCAATTTCAAGTACTTGCGACTAAAAAAGGTAAATGTCTGTGCTAAACCATCTAGTCGCAGCTACTCATGAAAAATTTTTTAAGTAGCTATAGAAGTAGATGCAAGTAGTTACGAATAATTTTTGTGTCGTTCGTTTTAACAATTTATCCTATACATATTTTGTTACTCGCAAGTACCTGAAATTGCGCCAAATCAAAAGCACTTAATGTGAATGTGTTTCAATAACATATATTGTAATTTTATGTCATCAAATTAATTGTATATGTATAGGTTGTCTAATACATATATACTTTTACTACTATACTGTTCTTATTACTGTGCTCTATTTTTTATATACTTAAGTAGTATACATATTTAATTTTATTCTTGATTCAATAGTAGTGAAAATTTACATAAATTCAGGGGTGGGTTCACGTAAGGTGATTGGTGACATTCACCATAAATTTCCGTTCACGTATGGTGACAATCACCAAAAACTATCACTAAATGTTATCACTTTGAGGTGATAGGTTTTGAGGTGTCACTTTTCTAATTTTTACTATTATTCTTCTTCTACCTAACCAAAAAATACTCATAATCACATGCAATCAATTGATGTTTGCTGTTGACGGTATGTAATTTATTTAAATAATTTTGTAATTTAAAATACTTATACGAGATTTTACAATGAAATTCTCCATAAATTAATTGCAACTTACTGAACATCCGGTAACTCCAAGAGATTATTGCTATCTCGCATTTTTCTCCTAATTATTTTTATTTGAGATTAAAAAACGTTATTGAATTCTCTTTATTAATTATTTTTATTCACAATTTAAATTTTTATTTGTTTTGATTAATTGACGTTTGACAACTATAAATATACTCTGAAATTCGCCGCGTTTCAAATTCCATCACTTTTTTGGTGATCACCTTACCTTACACTGTCACCAATCACTTATCACCAATCACCTTACGTGAACTCACCCCAGACCATTTAATTCAAAAAAAAAATGTTTTATTCTTGATTCAAATAATTTTGGTACATACTCGTATACAGTAATTTTTTTCTAACGATATTTTAATATTTTGTTTTTGAACGAATTTAAAATATTTTAATATTTTAATATTATAACATAAAAAAAAAATGTAAAAATACAAAAATTATTTGAAAATATTAAAATATAAAAGGAAATTCACATAAAATCATATGTGAAAACTAATTCATAAAAATGTAAAATCGTAAAAACAATGAAAAAAATTATCAAAATTTATTAAAATTTCAAAAAACAAATATTTTGTGAAACCATACTACTTTGTTGAATGAATTGCAAAAAAAATTTTATTTGGCATGAAATTCTATTTGGTCCAATGGTTTCCAATTCAACTTGTTCAATTTCATTCCAACCCACACTTTAATAGCATTTTTTATAGTTCTTGTACATTATGAGATTGCCTACCGGTCACGTATAAGCACATTTTGTAAGGATTCTCGACAAATTCTCAATCAGATTAAGTCAAGGACTGTGATTTTTGTTCCTTGCAACCAGTTTTTTGATCTCTCTTAAAGTATTGTTTTGCCGCATTTTCATGTTGAAAATTAAAATTAGCTTTATGTAATTCTTCACCTTCGACTACAATAAATTCTTCTAAAAGCACTTTTTAAAATTTATTCTGCGAGAAATCCAAGTAATTAAAATGCATTTTAACAGTAGCCGTAAACTAGGCTCAGATTATTACGGATCCTATACCTGAGACACGACTCATCCATACTTCTTCCCGCAAACGTTCATCATGCCAATAGTATTGAAAACCATCAAGACCATCAATATTAAACTTTTTGTCGTCACTGAAGAGAACATTATGCAATCATGTACCTACTCTTTTGTAAAGTTTATATTAAGAAGTCTTGTGATTTCAGTAAATGGAGTCTTCTTAGCACTTGTTTATAAATTAAAATGCTGTCGTCTGCTAAAATATTATAAACGATGAATACTCACTGGAAATTGTAATTTTTCTACTATTTTAAAAGAATCTAATTTGTTTGTTCCAGTTTCATGTGAAATTAGTATCATTTTGGAGTGTCCTGAACTTCTTATTCCAGTCATATTTCATAAACTTGTTTAATAATTTTACTTCAAATAATTTCAAATTGAAAATTAAATGAATATAAGAGCCGCTTAATTCAATATATTTGTAGGCACCCTGCTACTATACCTTACAGATTTTATACACAGTACCAATAATATTAAAAAAGATTAGTCACGAGACACGATTGAAAGGTTTAATGTGACAAGAAACTTCTATTTTCATCCTAGGTAAAAACTTCGAGATGTTCGTTCATGGTTATTGCACAATAATTTATTGCCCATATGTTAAAAATATTTTTATTTTTACTGATCCACAGGTGAATTTATTAACTATCTATAACTAATAATATCAAAACATTAATAATAATAATAATTAAAAAATTAATTTATTCTTTCATTCTTCTGATCAAGAAACAAGTGAGCAAAGGGTATTTTACGTCTTTTCCATCAAGACTTTATTCTTGTCTGTGTGAGCCCTAGTCTCAACTTATACTAACTTTCCTACATTTCGTATCAAATTACCAAATTTTCAGTTGCATTTTTCGACCAATAGATATCGCTATCACCAAAAATGGTCCGTATTAACCTTGTTCAGTACTTCATTATCTATTGTTTAAAACGTGTTTGATTTCGATATTTTAGTTCCGCTAAACAGAAGAACACCCCTAAGTGGTTTACAATCAACATTTAAATTGTATACGTGTACACATCATAGTAATGAGTCTAGAAATCAATTCAGTGAAAGCCTTGACTCACTTAGAGCTGCAGCTGTAGTTCTATTAACGACTATCGATGTATTATTCTATTCCTCTTCAAATTCTATTAATTCTTTTTTTACCTTTGATTTTTCATTTTCACTTTGTGCATTGTACCACTTCTCTATTTCTTCATAAAATATTTTTGATATTTGCCCATTTTCATATTTTCTTTCCATTACTTAGTTTTTATCAAATATTTTAAATTTTCTTATTATTATATTTACCTTTAATTCAAATTTTCTATCCTGTTTTTATTATATTCATAAAATATTATAGTACTTATATTATTATGAAATCAAAATCATTTCCAAACTCTTTGATAAGCAATTTTTATTTTTCGATAATTTATGCGCACATAAATATACATAATCTACGATCATATACAGTGGCTATAAAAATCATTTGTTCATAAATAAAGTACTATAATTTAGATTTGAACAGTTTTAATACTTTGAAATTTTTAAATTTATTTATTCATATAAAATACGCCACAATAAAAAAAAAACAGAATTATTCTTAGAAACAAAAAAAGGAACATAATTTGATTATTACAAAAATTATTTTTATTCCTACATAAAGTATTCTAAGGACACTATAATTGGATGGGACTTATCGATTTATTGATTTTGGTCAATAATATGCGATTATTAAGATGAAAATAATTCATTTTGTTTTGATTTCGAAGTACGTTAAGTGAGTATTGAATGTAAAAATGCCGTGAAAAAGTGAAAATAGAGCTACTCTCGTTGTTGTAATATATAACATTGGTATTCCTGTATAAAAACTTAGTTAAAAAGTGTAAGTTTCACAAAAATATAATTTTATATCAAGTCCTCAATAAAGGAGGAATCCCATGCGGAACTAAAAAATCGTATCGAGAGAAATGAACATATCGACGAGAAGCATGTTCAAAATAATGAAATCTGATCGGCATATGTCAGCTTATAAAAGGAGTACAGGACACATCTTGACAGACAACTTAATGAGAAATATGAAGATAAAAGCAAAGGAGCTACTTCGCTTGTACGGCGACGCTGGATACAAAAAAATTCTGTTTACAGTCGAACAAATTTTCAAGAAAAATACAACAAACAAAATAACAGAGTCTACGCAAAGAGCTCCAGAAAAGCAGTCGACGCCATTGGAAAGGTTAAAAGAGGTCATCATCCTGCGCACGTAAAGCTTTGGTGGGGTTACTGAGCTCCATTTTTACAAAAAAAGTGTCAAAATTCCGGCAAAAAATTCTACCGAGAAAACATTTTGGAAGGAGTTGTTGAGCCTTTGAACGACACACTTTTCAATGGTGAGCATTGGATGTTTCAACAGGAATCTGCGTCCGCACACAAGGCCCGAAGCACACAACTCTGGCTAGAAAACCATGTTTCAGAGTTCATAAGTACTTTAAAATGGCCTTCAGCTAGTCCAGATTTTAATACTCTGGATTACAAATTATGGGCTCGTTTAGAGGAGCTGGCCTGTAGAAAACGCCACACCACAATAGAGAGTTTGAAGAAATCGCTTGTGAACACTGTCAACAATTTTTCGATAGAAGTTATACGTATTTCTATAGATGACTGGCCCCAGCGACTAAAAGCTTGTGTAAGGCAAAGGTGGTTCATTTTGAATGTTCGTATTTTTGTAATTTTTATGTAAATGTGTTTTAAAAATAAAGTATAAGAAGTTTGGAATTCATTGCGTTTTATTTTTACACTATAAACAGTTTGTAAGAAAACTTATGGCAGTACTACTTAGGTAGGTATTTCGAATTAAGGGCCGGTACTCACATCGAAAGCTAAATTTTTCTCCATATAAAACCTATGTAAAAAAAATGTCGCTAAATTGTTAGCTAAATTTTTAGTTTCAAATTTCGCTTACTGGTACTCACTTCCAAACTAAATTATTTCGGTGGAACTTAATAGTGGAGAGTTGTGGAACTCATTTTTCACAATCATTTTATATGGTCGAGCATATAAAAGGCAAGCGAAATATTGACAGCTCATATATTTTGACTAATAAATATTTATTTATTTATTTTTACTTAATTTAATCTCACAGCCTCCGCGATTTTTTTTCAAAAAATTTCAAAACTCTATGTACTACTCTACACACATTTCCTTCCACAATTTTTAGCTTGTAGAATTATATATGCAATTGCAAGCGAAAAATTTCACGGGAACTGAGTACCAGGTCTAAAACAAAAATAATATCACAAATTAATATCTTTCATTTAATCATCATTTCAATTCAGTATAATATTTTCATCTGTAAAAGAAGAAGAAAAAATCAAATTGAAAATTCTATAATTTAAAATGTTCTTTTGATGATAAGGAGAAAATTTTATTTTTAAATTTTTTTGCTGTAAGATAAATCGTAATATTCAAATTTATTTTCATTTTATTTTTTTTTTTATTTATTTTTTTTTTTTGTATCAACATCATCAGCATACATGTACATACATATGTACATAGTAAAACACGAATAAGAGATGGTAATTAATAAATAATATAAAATATGTAAAGAAAAAAGAAAGAAAGAAAAAATTGTTTTCATGATTTTATTTTGTGAGTGTTTTCATCAATAGGATAGGTTTTTTTTTGCTTTTTGTTTTATTATTTATACGTACCTATATCTGAGATGGATGGTATAAGATAGCAAAAGAAAATTCAAATTCATTATTTTATATTCAAAACATTCAAATTTAAGAATTTTTTATTTTTTGTATGTGCATGTGATAGTGTGTATGTTTATGTTTTCTCATATACGAGTATAAAGAAGACACGTACAATATATAGTATGTACATACATTGTATCCTTTAAATTTTAAAAGATAAAATATATCTACATTTGGGCATGTAATTCGGTACCTATATGTACTTGTAGCAATTTTTTACATATGTATGTACATATATTGATCATTTTGGAAAAATGTTCTCATATGTAACATGTTATGGTATAATATAGTGTTAGAGGTGTACCAAAAAAAAAAAAAAAAAAAAAAAAAAATTAAGTAAAAATTGGTCATGAAAAAAAATTAACACTTAAATTTACAATAAATTGTCAAGATTAGGGCTCTAAAAGAGCATTTAAGCAGAACAATTGCAAAGAAGGAAAATATACATATAAAATGCTGATATAATAATTAATAGTTCTATTATGAAAATAAAAAATCACGAGAAAATACAAAAATTAAAGACCTAAAAGAGAGCAATCAAAGCAGTAAGTGTTGTAAGATTTTTCGAATAGATTCAAATTCGTCGAAAACAAGAGAACGATATATTAGGGATCGAGGATCGAGCTGGTACATACACAAGTATGGTTGGTTGACTGGTTGCAGTGGCAATTTGTTTCAGTTACTTCAAATGAACTCAATTAGCACTTTGCTTTGCGTGCTAATAAGCTGGTACCCTGGTATACATATAAATCAGTATTTGTATTTTTCAACATTTTACTGAAGGCTTCACCATATTTACAGTGCGTCGGAATACGTAAAGAAAAATGGTTTGAATTCATTTGTGCACACATAGCTTATGGAATTGAATCCGTGCAATATATTACAAATGTTTAAAAAATGATATGTATTTTTAGTCACAAACATTTTAAAAGTCATACGTGGAACTCGTTGCAAAACCTTACTATCGGCTAGTTGACTATTGAAATTAGGTTAACTGTATCTAGTTTTTGAACGCATATATAGTTACTATCGTAGTATTTAAAAAATATCAGCTGTCAAAATTTTATATGTGATGCCGTTGGAGATAATAAAGAGTCAGTTGAATAATATTATCGGTAACCGTACCTACTCTTGAGCATGGTTAATGTTTTAATTAATCACCAAATCAACAATTGCAGTTTCTGAACGCTTGAAAGTGATGTTGATAGTTATATGCTCTCTTTAACTACGGTATTTTAGAACGACAAATAGTTAGGGCTTTTTCGAAAATGCATAGTCAGATTGTCAAATGTTCGAAAATGCATACATGCAAATTTATCAGAAGATTCAAAAGTTCATGAAGATTGCATACGATCGCAAAAAAGCAAACTGATGGCATGTGATGACCGTATGGAAGGATGATCTTCACATCGTCACACATAGTTAACTATATTAAGGTTTTGTAATGCTCTTCTGTACATATATAGGTACATATTCGTATTTATATAGGAACATATATTACAACAATTACATATTTATTTACTTATATTTATAAACTTAAATTTGAAATTTATGTTAAAATAAGTATAACAACAATAATAACAATTAAAATAAATAATCTTAAAAAATTTTTCATACCTTAACATACATGAAAAGAGGAAATAAAAAAAATAATAAATAAATCAAAATAAGTAAATGAATAACTTATTTGTTTTCCCACTATTTTCTTTTATTATTATACTTATTACTTATGTTCTTATGTACAAATTATTATATATAAGTACATAATGTATAGAAGTATGCATGTATATGCATATATAAGTTATATATGTACATGATTTTTCGTCTTCATTTTAGTTGTTGTTGTTGCTTTTGTGTTTTATTTTTATTTTCTTATACATCATACAAGTATAAATACAGTATGAATGCGTATAAATACAGTGCCGTTCAAGATTATTTGTGCTATGCTGTTTTTATAGTGAAGGCAGAATAAAATTTATCGTAACTATTAAACAAATAAAATTTTCCATAAAATTTTCTTTTCTATTATATTATGAATACCTTAGAAACTTAAAAAAATAACATTAAAAAAAAATTCCTTCCTATCGCTACAAAACAGATGTAAAATAATGCACATGATTATTTATGCTCTCGTTTTCTGGTTCATGACTATTTGTGCTTGTCTATAAAAATTATTGTTAATGAAACTAACAGTTGATTTGAATTTTCACTTTTTTGCACTTGTTTATGATATTGAAGGAAGATGATAAGATTAAAGTATTTTTCAACTGTGGTTAGTGCATTGGGATGACTTAAAATGCCTCTTAAAGAAGAACTATCAGTTGAGATCAGAGCTGCTCTTGTTGCAGATAAGGAGAATGGTATTTCTCCACCAGACTTCGCTAAAAAATATGATATTCATAGAAATACTGTTCATTATCAAATGAACAAAAAAAAAAAAAAAAAATAAAGCATATTTGTAAAATGCCAAAAGAAGAGGTAGAAAAAGAGAAATTATACTTAGAGAGGATCAAAAAATTATAAGAGCCGTTGATATGAATCTTACCATCAGCTTGAGAACACTTGCAAATGATGTTAATTCCAGTGTAGATATCGTATTAAGCTGCACAACAATTATACAGAGACTGAAGGAAAAAAAATAAAAACATATTGTGGTCCAAAAAGATCATACATATGCAATAAAAATAAAATCGCTCTCTTAAAATTCGCCTTAGAGCATTGAAATAAGCCTATAATGTTTTGGAGGAATATTTTGTGGACATAATAGTCTGTATTTGCTTTAAATCTGACTTATGATGAAAGCACTTACCGTTTTACTCCAGAAAAAAACAATTGAGGATCACTAAGCCTACAATGCATTCTCATGGCTGTAAGTTAATGATATGGGGATGCATCTTATACATCGGTATAGGTCCATTATTAAGACTACCACACAAGGTGCAATAAATACATTATTTAGAAATCTTAAATTATGTTTTCTGCAACCTGTATATATGGGTTGATAAGCAACGATTCCATCCTCCAGCATGATAATGCAACTATCCATACAGAAAAGGTGTTGGAAATTATTTATCTTGCGTTGGACAAAATGTCCTTAAATGGGCAACCTAAAGTCCAGACCTCAATGTGATCGAAAATTTATGTTATCATAACATAGGAAAAACAGATAAAGAAGCATGGGATGATGCTAAGTAAGTTTGGAGCTAATAGAATAATCTAATAGAATTGAATAATCTAATAGAATCAATGCCTAGAAGACTTCAAGAAGTTATTGAGGCCAAAAATGGCAACTCATCTTATAAAGTATAATTAAAAACTCATCATTTTCCTTCAATATCATAAACAATTGCAAAAAATTGAAAATTCAAATCAGCTGTTAGTTTAATTAACAATATTTATAGACGAGCACAAATAGTCATGAACCAGAAAACGAGAGCACAAATAATCATGTGCATTATTTTACATCTGTTTTGTAGCGATAGGAACGAATTTTTTTTTAATGTTATTTTTTTAAGTTTCTAAGGTATTCATAATATAATAGAAAAGAAAATTTTATGGAAAATTTTATTTGTTTAATAGTTACGATAAATTTTATTCTGCCTTCAATATAAAAACAGCATAGCACAAATAATCTTGAACGGCACTGGATGTTATTGTTTCCTATATTGGTTTTTCTTTATACATATGAACGTACGTATATATATTATATTCCGTCTAAATATATGTAAATACATAAATATAAATTATGTTATGTATATTATAGTGTGCGTTTGTTGCAAAACAATTTTAAAAATCTGTCTATTATTGATTTTACATTTTTGTATTTATAATATTTCATGTCTTTTGGAAAAAAAAAAAAATAATGAAAAATATGTACATTATGTATTTTCCTTTTCATCATTTATATAAAGGATACAAAGAAAAATTGAAAAAAAAAATATGTATACGTACGTATATAACATTATACTATTATACCATACTCGCACATATACCGCAGTAATAAAAAAAAATTACAATAAAGCCAAGTGATTTGTTTTATAAAATAATAAAATAGTGTTTGCTCTTTTATATTTTTCTCATTAAATTTTTTTTTTTTTTCATTTCAATAATATAAGGAATGTTATTTATTTTGTTTATTTATTTTCTAACATTTCAGTCTAACTATATCATATGTGATTTATTTTTTGTGCATACATATACATATGTATAAACTCGTGTTCGTACCATGCATGCAAAAATATCGAAATGTGTATCACATAAAAACAGGATGTAAAATTTCATTTTCATTATCATACATACGTACATATTTATTGCATACCTTACCGATTATTGATTATAATACTACTTATACACTAGCTGTAAGTACTCTCTACGTTGGGTATTTTTGGTCATATACTCGTATGTATGTACCTACATTTATTTGTTGATATCTGAAGCTAGTTTGCGAGTAATATATATACATACGTATGTATTATATTAAATGTCCTCATACATACATATGATAAATCTACATACAGTACGCAAAATCTGTATTCTTTGGATTCTATACAATTGCCCTAATTACTTATCTTAAAACGCCACCACAGAGCCCAGATATCAATCCAATTGAGAATCTGTGGTCTATTTTCAAGAGAAATTTAAAAATGAAATTTAGAAATGAAAAAAGCATTTAAGGCTGAATGGCTTAAAATATCGCCCAATCTTACAAAAAAACTTGTTGAATCCACGTCTTAATGACGTCTACAAGCGGAGAGGAAATCATACTAAATATTAATTTTTTGTAATTTAGATTTTTTTATCATTTTTTAATATTTTTATGACGAATAAAGGTGGTGTATGAATACGGATTTTGCGTTAAAAAAAATGAATAAATGCTTATTATTTTGTTTATGTTTTTAAAATTTGGAAATTTTAGTGAAGAAAATAAATGAATTTTTTATTTTGCTTTTAAACATCGTTTTTGATGTATATATTTATCTCTCAAAATGGCTTTGCTTTATGGGGATTCTTATCTAAAATACAGGTGTATGAATACGAATTTTGCATACTGTATATATTTATTTATTTATTTATTTACTTCTTAAGATAGTTTGCTACTTAAGACTACCTTAATCTAAACCCACGGCAGCGTAGGCCATTATGGTACTGTATATATTTTCATTAATCTAAGCACATTTGATCAAAGAAATATAACCATTGCCATATCAGCTATATAGAGATGATCACTTTCAAAGAAATATAACCAATGGCTTTCCAGTCTTAGATAAGACGACTATTTTCGAAGAAATATAAACAATGTCATATCAGCCTTAGATCATTACCTTGCATATACATAAATGTACTAACCCTTAGTTGACTATTTTAAATACTCGTCTCGTCCACATCCTTATAGATATTGACCCACCACAAACACCATAAAAACCTTGATATTGAGTTCTTTTAACCCAAAAAACTCTCAATAAGTCATTTCATATAATCAAATTTCCAAACATCGATTACATACAAAAGCATAATTATACATGTATACAGGGTGTCCTGAGTTCGGGTGCAGGCATTTTGCCAGTCGATATGTCTTGCTGAGAAACGAAAAAAATCGTATGGCAGGGGGAGGTCTAATATCAACGAGTGAGTAGCTAGGGGGTTCAGAAGTTTTTTTTTTTTAGGTCAAGTGACTTGTTTCCTATTTGTGGTCATAACTTACAAAATCCTTGGTCGTCTCGAATAATTTTGCATTCATTAGAAAGATAATCAATAATAAATTTTTAAATTTGCATTTTGATTAGAAAAAAATTGAAAATTATTATCATATTAGAATCACTTTATCATATAAAATCATTGATCAAAGAAAGTAAATCTATATACATAATATAGACAATTGATAAGTATAATAGTGGTGTTCTATACATCAAATTCGTTTAGGAAGTACATCACGTGATTACATCGTATCTATTGAAAAGAAGAAGAAGAAGAAGAAGAAGAAGAAATTCTGGGTACTCGAAATTTCTTCAAAATGAAAACAATTTCCTAAGTTTGATCTCAATCAGTTTTAAAACGTAATTCAAGTAAATTTTAAATACTATATATTGTCATATAAATATTGATTCATATATGTACAATTATATTTTGAATGTGATTTGTAGATCTGTTGAGAAATTTTCAAATTTCAGATAAATTACTGATCAATTAACGAAATTTAAATAGATAATCACAATATTTTGTACAAACAAATCTATAATATCAAAATTGGATCATTCAATGTGCTTATTGAAATTCGTAAATATACTGACGAACATTATTCTGGTGAAACGTATACGAGGTCTGGTCTGGGTAATTATTTTGAAAGCAATTATACTCTCGTTCAAGTCGATCATTAATTTCAATCAGCAATGTATACACCAGTAATTGACTATAAAAAAATATTATCTTTCTTATATCTGATTATATTCCTTATTTCTTCTATAGCTATGCATATTATATTCCTCTATTAATTTGGTGTTAGAATTGCTACTCCTCTAATAATAAGCTTCGTTGTAGCCATGCTGTCTGCGATCTTTCTGGCTTGCGCTTTGGAATCTTGATATTTATTTATAATATTCTGCTCTTACCATATAGCCATATAGTATGTACATATATGTATATGGTTGTACTTTCATTTCATAATACATCCGTATCAGGGTATTCAATTTTTTTTTTTTTTGTTTTGTATCTTTTGTCGTTTATTTTGTGTGATTTTAAATTTTCTTTATCCTGCGTCTGTACTGGCAATATGGTCGGCAATGTCAATATAGATAGGCACTGCACTGCATTTCCAGCAATATTTTCTGGATGGCAATATATTGTTTTTGCTTTGAAGGGCAATACACTGCTTCTACAAAATATTGCGGAAATTTTTTTGACATGTTAATTTTTTACAAATGAAATTTTTAGAAAAAAAAACGTAAAATTATTGAATTTGTATTCATACTTTTATTGAATATTGCTTCGATAATATGCCCACATCCAGTCCAGTAATATGATATCAAATAATATTCGCATTTTTGTCTATTTATTGCTGGTGTACATACATATCTATGTATGTATTCGCCTTTTTACATTATTATATTTCAGGGTCACTCCTCTAGACTGCGGTCTCATAACATCTTCATCACAACATATAGTGTGCAATTTTTCATTCTTGTTCAGCAAAGTTTCTGAACCGTTTCTTATTGTAAATAAATTATTTATCATTAAAATAAAATAAAAGAAAAAAAAAATATACATTTATGTAAGTACATAATATTGAAAGTGTGTTAAATAAATAGTGCTGTTTTCTTCAAATATTTCAAATAATGTACATATGAATGTTTTTATGTACGGCTTATTGACAGTAATAATTTATGTATGTAGATCTAGATATGTACATATATTCGAAACAATAAATATATTAAGCACTCTGCAACAGGTATATAAGTATTTATGTGTATTGTAGGTATTTGATATATTGATATTAGATGCTAAGTATTACCGTATTACTGAGCAACAATCTACAAAAAGTATACATTTAAATTGTATTTACGGACCCGTATATTATACTCTTATATGTTACATATATTTGAATTTTATAAGAAAAAAAAATAAATAAATAAATAAATAAATAACAAATGATACAATTAAATAATTTGCTTTAAATTTGAATTTCTAAACATAAATATGTACCTATTTGCGTACATAAGAAGTGTATAGTTTACTATACATATATATATATATATATACATGTGGAAAACACTAATACGTGATATAAGGTTTTAATTCAATTTTATTCAATTAATTTCACAATTATTATTATAATTTATAATTACTTATTATATTTATTAAAAATTACTTTAATTTAATCAATTTTCACAATAATTTTTATAGATTATAATTACTTATTGTAATTATTTAAAATTATTTTAATTTAATTAATTTTCAACTTTCTTTTATTCTACTTATTTTAACAACTTTTTAAAATTCTTCCTACAACCACTTTTCAAAAAACTACTTTTTACCTCCTGCAATTAACTACTCCCCAAAATCAACCTTTTTACCTAAAATTTCAAAAATCGTTATCAAAAATATTCTATTTTTAACTTTTCTTTTATTAATTAAATTTGTATGTACTACAGTGAGTAACAAAAAAAATGTATATAATAAAATATTATGTAATTATTATCAGCATCACTACATTCGGCCATCCTGCTTATCGTTCGCCCCGAACGAAGTCATTTTATCGTCGTATATTATATCTTCCGAATTCCATGGTTTGATAAGATCACAACTTGTTGTCGTAGTCTTCGGTCCTTCTGAGTCTGTAATCTTCTGAACTGTGTATCTACCACCTCTTCCTCTAGATATTATCTTATAAGGCCCAAGAAAATCGGCAGAAAGTTTATTTCCAACACTGTATTGAGTTTTTTTAATTGCAACGATGTCTCCAATATCATATGTTTTTTCTTTTTTCTTTGACTTGTTAAATGATTTCCTATTTTCATCTTGTATTTTTTGTATTTGTTTTCTTACATCAAGACGAATTCTATCCCGTTCTTCATCAAATTCATCGAGTGACGCTTGTTTTATCGCTTCTTGTATATCTAAGTCATCCTTTTTATTCATTTTAACACCAAACATGACTTCAAATGGACTTCTTCGGATGGATCTCTGAAAAGTACTATTTATAGCTACTTGTACCCTAGGTACTAACTTATACCACTTCTCTGGAGAATTAACAGATAATTTTTTAAGAGTATCGATTATGATTTTATTTATTCTTTCGATCTGCCCGTTCCCACGAGGTACTCCTGCAGTAGTGAGAATATGTTCAATAGATTCTTGCTTACAAAATTCTGCAAACTCACTGGATACAAATGCACCACCTCTGTCTGTAATTATTCGCCTAGGATTTCCGAAATATTGTTGTTGTTCTATTAGTTTTTTAATAACTTCATCTGCAGTAAGTGTCTTCGTAGGGTATATCCAAACGTATTTCGAAAAGCCATCAACAATTGACAATATATATTTATACTGCTTGGTAGTTTGTTCCATTGGTCCAATGTGGTCTAAATGTAAAGTTTCTAGTGGTATTTCGCCCTTATCTATCGCATGTAAAAACCCTTCTTGCTTTCCTGCCTTCTTACCTCCTAGAATACATTTTATGCAATTATTTGTGTAATTTTTTACTTTATTATTGATGTTTCTAATGTAGAATTCTTGGTTTATAAGGTTTACTGTTTTAAGTGTTGCGAAATGTCCTTCATCGTGTTTCATTCTAATTATTTCTCTTTCCATATTAGCAGGTACAACAAATAGTTTCTTCCCGTCTTGATATTTAAAAAGTAGATTTTTCTCTAACAAAAAATTATCATAACTGCGTTCTTTCAGAATTTCTTTTATAGCTATAATAAAATCATCACTTTCTTGGGCTTTCTGGATTCTTACAAGAAGTTCGTTGTTGATTATAAGAGTTTGTGGGTAACGGCTTAAGGAATCTACATGGCACATTCTCTTACCCTTTCTATGTTCTACCTCAAAATCGAATTCTGACATTGACAGAATCCAGCGTGATACTGCTGCAGGTAGATCTTTTTTATTTTTTGCGCGAGTAAATGCTGCACAATCTGTTATTACTTTGAAACTTTTTCCCAGCAGATAAATACGAAATTTTTTAAGTGCCAAATAAACTGCCATAACTTCTAGTACATAACTATGGTAATTTTCTTCTGTTGATGAGTTTTTTCGACTGTAATACTGGACAGGATGTAGCTGATTGTCAAGACCTAGTTGCATCAAAATTGCTGCACATCCATATTTACTTGCATCCGTGTGCACTTCAGTTTTGAAGTTTTGGTTGAATATATGTAATACTGGTTCACAAGTTAAAGCGCTTTTCAGCTTTTGGATTGATAATTTTTCTTCATTTCCAATTTTGAAAATTACATTTTTTTGTAATAAGTTCGTGAGTGGTCTGGCAATAATCGAATAGCCAGGAATAAATTTTCTAAAGAAACCTGTAAGGCCAAGAAAAGCTTGTACATCTTTTATGTTTTTTGGTTCTGGAAAATTCTGAACTGATTTTATTTTATCACTTGATGGACTTATTTGGCCCTTGCTTATTACGTGTCCTAAAAATTCGATTTTTGTTTTCATGAATTTACATTTTGACCACTTAATTTGCAGATTGTAATCTTCAGCTACTTTTAACACAAGTTTCAATTTTTCAAAATTCTGCTTGACATCTGTGGAGTAAATAATTAAATCATCCATGTAGGCCTCTACTACATTTTGTGCAATCAACTCTCTAAATATGTGATGAATGAATCTACAAAACACTGCAGGTGCGTTCACTAGCCCAAATGGAACTTTTACAAATTCAAAATGTCCATCAGGTGTAACAAAAGCCGTATATTTAATACTTTTCTCCTCAACTGGTACGTGAAAATATCCATTTTTTAGATCTAGAGTTGTGAATATGTTGGCATTGTTCAGTTTGTCAATGATATCATCTATTACTGGCATTGGGAATATTTCTCTGATCGTTACTTTGTTCAATCGCCTATAGTCGATGCACACTCGATGTGAACCATCTTTTTTTTTTACAACAACTACATTGCTGGCAAATGATGATTTTGATGATCGTACTATTCCCTCGTTCATCCAGTCTTCAACTTGCTGCTTGACAATCGTTTTCTCCGTAAATGCTAATCTACGACAATTCGAATAAATTGGTGTTTCATCATTTAACGTAATTGATAATTGTATGGGACATTGTATTTTTTGTTGAGGTTTGTATCGATGTATAATATTACGTATTTCTGGTTTTAGTTCTGTAGGTACATCTATTTCATCGTGATCTATTTGAATATTCATGACTGAAGCTAAACCGTTCTCTGACTCATCATCATAAAAAGTAATACCGAATTTATCAATTATAAGTTTAACTCGCGAAATTATATCATTTCCTATAATGCAAGGGAATCGTATTGCTGTAATCGGAACAACATTAAATTTGGCAATCAGTTTTACATTATCAACCGAAAAAGTAGCTTCAAAATGTCCAATAGAACACGTTTTTCCGGCGCCTAAACCAATTAAATTCATTACACTCTTTATTAGTATAACATTTTTCATTTTTTTAAATGCGTCTATTCTAATTAAACTGACGTCACTACCCGTATCAACTAGCGCGTCGACTTCGTTCTCATTTATTCCAATTGTTTTTACGTATTGTGAATGTATGCATAATGTTTGTTTTTCATCATTTTTTCTAGAACAGTCTTTAGCTATATGACCTATTCCATTACACTTGAAACATTTCATACCTACTTTGCATTCTTTTATTTTATGGTCTATTGATCCACAATTAAAACAATTCACTTTATTGTTATTATGTAAATGTAACTGTGATTTTGGGAGAAAATTATATTTATTCGTTTTGTTTTTTATACGTTCATATATGTCCAATTTTTCTTTAAGATCTTCAATATTTGTTGCACTATGTAAAATCATTTTATTTTCTTCCCTGTCTGTTATACCATTTATAATATAGTGAATCAATGAAATATCGTCAACGTCGGCTGTATTTGCAATTTCTTGCATTTTATATAAGTAATCACGATAGCTCTCCGATTTTCGTTTTACTCGTTTCTGCAGGTATAAGTAAACGTCGGCTTTACAAATTTTCTTTTCAAATTCTTTTATCAAATTCGATTTTAATTCATTGTATGATTTACACGATACCGTTTTACAAAATATTTTAGCACTACCCGTGATTTTTCTTTTTAAGAAAATAAATTTTTTAATTTCACTCCACTTTAATAATTCCGCAATTTCCTCGAATTCTTCGAACCATTTACTTACATTAACTCCTTTGTTACCATTAAATGGTGTTATAAGTTCTTCGAAATCTTTTGCCGTGAAATCTATGAGATCTGCATCCTCATACCCCTCAGATAAATTGTCCGTTTCGCCCTTTGTTGATTTTTTGTTGGACTCCATATTGCTTGATGAAGTCAATGGTGCTTTATGTGCTTCGTCAGCTTCTTTGTTTAATGCTTCCTGCAATCTCGATATTAAATCTGTTTTAACCCCTTTTGTATCTAAATTTCTTTTAACTAATTCTGTTCTTAATTGCTCTACTGTATATGAGTTAAGCATATTTGCAAACAGATTTAAAAAAAAAGAAAAAAAATTAGGTTGAGCCCCCAAATGTGGAAAACACTAATACGTGATATAAGGTTTTAATTCAATTTTATTCAATTAATTTCACAATTATTATTATAATTTATAATTACTTATTATATTTATTAAAAATTACTTTAATTTAATCAATTTTCACAATAATTTTTATAGATTATAATTACTTATTGTAATTATTTAAAATTATTTTAATTTAATTAATTTTCAACTTTCTTTTATTCTACTTATTTTAACAACTTTTTAAAATTCTTCCTACAACCACTTTTCAAAAAACTACTTTTTACCTCCTGCAATTAACTACTCCCCAAAATCAACCTTTTTACCTAAAATTTCAAAAATCGTTATCAAAAATATTCTATTTTTAACTTTTCTTTTATTAATTAAATTTGTATGTACTACAGTGAGTAACAAAAAAAATGTATATAATAAAATATTATGTAATTATTATCAGCATCACTACATACATATATATATATATATATATATATATATATATATATATATATATATATATATATACGTACATAAATATATATGAAAATATATTTTCCGAGTGTATGTGAATCTTCTATTTTCAATTATTTGATAAAAATTGTTATACACAATACTTAGTAATGTACGTATATATACATATATATGTATGTATGTGTATATTCATATTATGTACATATTGTATATAGGATTGGTAAAAAGAAATGTTCATAAACATTATATGTATGTAATTATGTAAATAGAATTGAAAAAAAAAATTGATAATATATCGATATACGAGTATTTCATTGCCCAAAGAATAAAATTAGGGCATATTTTTGATTTGATTGCAACAGAATTCTAACGAATAAATATATAGTTTTGATATATAATAATGTAAATTTTATATAGATGTAAATGTGCATGTATGTACATATGTATATTGATGTAATGCATAAACAGATGTAAACAAATTTATGTTTACAGCGAAAAATTTTCAACATTCATCATACTACATATGCATGCATGCAGATATCAAATAAACGTGATTATATGTATCTTAAATTGTTATTAGACTTTAGACATACATATATGTATTTATGGAAACATATGCATATGTATCTATTCAAATATACACTATACATATGTATATAAAATGAGTATATAGATATTAAATGTAAATGTAAATTCTGTGTTTTATGAAATATTGTTGTATGCATTTATAACGTGTATAAATAAATTATTTATTCGATTTTTTGTTGAAAATTATATGGAGTGTAAATAAAATGCTTATTCGAATAAATCATTTAATTGATCTGTATACACATATGTAAATATATATCATGTATTACCTATATAATCTTACATACAAAAAATACGTACATATATTAATATTCAAACAAATACCATAGTATAATATACAAAAATTATTATATAGATACAAGTTTAAATCGAATGCTTTCAATTATGTACTACATAGATAAAAAATATTTGTTATCACTTTTGTTTTGTCGATACATTTTTTTTTGTTATTTTTGAAATTTAGATTTTGAATTTTTTATGAATATTTTGAATATTTTTATTATTAATGCGAATTATAATTTGTTTTAAAGGTGCGATCACATACAAATGTGCGTAGTATAATGTAATGATGTATCTATATCCTGAAGTCCTGAAGAATTTCGATTCAATTATACGAAAACCAAGATTTCAAATATTTATATCATAATATGTATACAAAGTTCAGATTTAAAAATTTAATAAAACAAAAACGGCTTAATATAATTTCCAAATTTATTTTTTTGTTTGAAAGTACAATCCTTCCGGTTATTTATGGAAAATCATTTTGTTCAAGTAGGAGCCGCGGCTGGCCTTGATGTACTTCATTCGGTCGGTCCAATTTCTGAGTACATTTTGGATTGTGTGCGGCTCTATTTCGGCAATGGTTGCTTCAATATTGGCTTTCAAATGATCAATTGTTTGTCGATTGTCCGCATAACACTTGTCCTTCACGGCACCCCACAGATAAAAATCCAAAGGCATCAAATCACAGCTCCTTGCCGGTCAATTCACGTCACCATTTCGACTGATAATGCGGCCATCGAATTTTTGATGCACTTCCTCTATTGCTACGCCATATGTGTGGCCACAAACTAAGATCTTTACGCAGAATTAGTTGCATGGAAGAGCGACTGATGTTCATTTCCGATGCACGATGACACCGCGGCCATATTTTCGGCTGAACGAACATTACGAACACGGATACGCGTTGGATTGTCGACTAGGTAGCCTGTATCACACACTTTATGCACAAATTTCTTGATACCGTTGGGTGTGAGTACGTGTTTCCACCAAATTTTTTACGACATTTTCTTGCGATTTCGGACCAATTGTCTTTGTTGTGGAAGTAAATTTCCAACTTTTCCCACTTTTCCTGACGCGTTAAGCGGCTCTTTTCGTCAACTAGAAATAATAAACTGAATTTCTGTCAAAGAAAGAATGACATTAGTGTTGCAGAGCCAAAATAACTGATATGTCAAATCTGAACCGCTTATTGGGACACCCTATATATATGTTCTTGTTCTTTCATAACCTTAAAGTGCTTTATGAATCATGTCTTCCCCAATGAATTTGTCTTCATAATCATTAAGGTTTCATGACTAGCTTTATAGAGGTTTAAAGATTTTTTTTAACATGAAGAAAGGACGATGACCTGGATATGAGTCCAACATACCAGGATTTAGAAGTTCAACATGCTTATTATTTTGATAGTGCACTTACTCGCCATGTCGCAGAAGATTTCCAGCATACTTACACGCTTTCTTCCATTTTTACCGAATGTATCCCCATATTTTCCCCTATCCACCACCTGGAGATGGAGACTCATATGGTAGCAGTCTACTCAGACCTCAGACAAACGCTGTCCAACGTAGTGTACATAGTACCTATGAATACGCGTGACGTGAATGTAATTAAATATTCTCAAAAAGTCGTATGTTTTTAAAGTTGCAAACTTTATTTTTTTTTATTAACTTGAGATAAAATCAAATTCTTTGCCGCACAAAAAATGAGAAATACGTTTGCGAGTTAATTCAAATTAAACATTATAATGGCAACGTATATATAAGCTTACCACACGTTTGTAACTTTATAACTTTGAAAATAGTCGTCATCGCCACTTAAGTAATTAGGTTTAGCTTTACAATGGGAAATAAGGATAAGGATGGATAGGAGATTTTGTATCCCCTGCAGACATGAAATGAATATAATTTTTTTAAGTTTTCAACACAATGCATTTGCGTTCTTCGTCAAAGAAATGTCATAGTGAATATTGTACTCGCAGAAGACTTACATATATTGATAAATAAATAAAGAAAAATTTGTGTAATAAATCGTTTTTTTTTTTTGACATAGTTAGTCCCGGGAGCCGGGAATTATTGATCCACGTAATATTGATATGTATATAGGTACTTGTAATGAACGCACAATACATATATGCATGGACATTTATATGTATTTAAATTATTCGGTCTGTTTATCAAGATTAAAGGTTTTTTAAATTCACAGTTTATGCATATTTTTAATTCATAAATATTACGAGTATAACGTATATGTATGTTTCTATAGATCATATAAGGAGCAGTAATAAGTAAAGATAATATTTTTTAATATGTATACTATTTTAAATGTATATATATGTACGTAAGTATGCGGATTATTAAACCGTCATACTTATATCCATATATGTAGGTGATTTATCATAAAATATTATACTGCATATATATGTATGAGTAAAAGTACATATATACACATACACAATATGTACATATGTACTACATTTTTGATGTGGAATTATATAATTTGAATTTTTCGTTTTATGCTTTTTTTTTTTTTTTCCTTTCTGATGATACGAATATTTTTTAAGGAGATTAATGTGCATATAGTACATATATAGAATACATATGAATATTCTTCTAACTACTATTCTTTCATGTACATATATGCATAATATAATGTATGTATGCGGCTTCTGTTCCATATATACATAAATTGCATATATGTATATGTGTATACATGCGTATGTATGACTATCAAAGGAAATCAAAGATCACTACATTTTTGTTTTTTTTTTTTTAATATACTTCTTTCCGATTCCAATTAAAATTTTTTCAAAGTACTGAAAGTTATTTTCATATATAAATCAATAATTATTATTATATGAATGAAAACAATTACATATATATAACACATACTTTAGTATATATGTACATATGAATATCAAAACATATGTATGTATATCCATAAATCTAATAATACACATACTATGATCGTATAATGTCGTAATACGTACATATATACTGCTGACGATAATAATAATTATATAAAACTGAAAGATTAAATTATATACGAGTATTATATACAAGTACATTCATTTTTGCAAATTCTTCTTGATACTGCTTATTTGGAATAATATCAGGATCAGGTATGTATGTATATGCAAACATATTGGCTGCATAATAACCAATTCAACTTGAAAAATCGATTTGTTTCAAATCAGAAAACTTTTGTTTTCTTTTTTAAATCTGTCGATAAATTTTTTTAAAATGATCAATTTCACATTTTGCAACTATTAAAACTATTCAAAAATTTTTGTACTAAAATTATACTTTATCTCTGATATACAGTGTTTTTCACTGATAAAAAAACGTATGATGACTAGGTTGAATGAATGACTGTTTTGACTAGGTATATACTTTATTTTAATCAGCTATATAAACTCTAATTCGTGTTATATTCAATAGCTCGTCCAGTCTCCACTCGCTTCAATAACATGACATCATCTTTCACCACAACTTTCCACTAATTTATTGGCGTACTCCTCGCTAAGGTTCTTGCAAATTCTTTTTAGCACTCAAATTAAATGATTTGTGTTTTTTATTTTTAACCCCCGCAATTTCTGCTTCATGTAAACCCACACATTTTCAATAGGGTTACAATCTGAAGATTGTGAAGGCCGATCCATAGTATTGATCCCATTTTGAGATTTCCACTGGGTGCAAAGTTGACTCAGATGTTTGGGTCATTGTCTTCTTGAAGAATCCAATCTCGATTTCCGTGTCCAAACCAGTTATTTGTTGATCGTAACAACCCATTTTTATATATTTTGGTCATTCGTTTCGCATCCAGTGAAGCCGTGAAGCATATTAAATAGCCGCATCCCTTTTGACAAAAGGCCACATAAACGTGTACTTTTGCAGGGTGTGTTACAGTACGTTTTATGTACCGATCACTTTTTTTCGTCCAAGCACGTCTCAAAAGAGTTAAAACGAGAAAAGAAGCCTCATCAGTGAAGACTATATCACTCCAATCTCGGTTAATATTCTTTCGGGCCCATAGTGTAACACAATTAAAATTAAATATGTATATAGTGTGAAATAAAAAACATGATATTATACATTTTATAATCAAACTTTATTTCGTCTACTACATTCAATTTATTATTACTGTTTTCCGACACTACTCAAACTAGACTAGACTGACTATATATTATATACTTCTTTCTTTACGGTATATTCTAATTTTACAACAAACAATTTAAGCGCAGTTAAGTATACAATATATTAAAATGCATAAAAGTAACAATATGATACCAAAGCAGGTATACAGAAATAGAAAACGAAAAGAAAGAAGTACAAAACATAATGCATAGTGTATTGATAAAATATAATATTTTAAAATATACAGGGTGCAATAATAAAAACTTACAATAGTAACCGTTTTTCCATATGGGAACCTGTCAATAAAGGTTTTTGCATCGCTGACAATTTTTTTATTTGAAATTCTTTGAGACGTCGCTGAATAGTTGAAGTGGAGATGTTTATATTTTATATCCTTTTTCGATAATACGTCATCTACAAAACCAGTTTCAGGTAACGTTGATTCCATATTCTAATGAAGAATCTTCATTTTTTCAGTTACCTAGCTGCTTCTGCTACGGTCATTTTTGGTCCCTTAGGATGGCTAACTAAAAATGCTGCTTCAAACCGTACCTTGTAATATGAAGTCATTTCACTTTTAATATTGTAAAAATTAATTAATGCCACTTTCAGCAAAAAAAATATACTGCGAATTAGAGATTCGATTGCTCCTTATATAGGCAAAAAATTTTACCTGTAACTAAAAGGTTGTAGATAAAATCGAAGGCTTTCTGTAGTGAAACACACTGTATTTCAATAAAGCTAATTAAACTGCAAAAACATTCCGCTTTGCCATTGACAAGAGTTTCATTCATTTCTTATACTTGAAGTTATTTAAATTTAATATTTAATACAATAATTTAGTTTTTTGAAAGATATTTAAAACTAAAAAACTTAAAAATGCCATATCATAAACAGTTAATTATTTTCGATTTATCATATTATAGGAGTAGGAGTATCAAATATTTTCATGTTTCACAAATCTTTACAAACAATTAATTTTTGATACATCAGCGGGCGGCTGTCTTAACTGTTGTGTGAAGTATCAGTTGTACATATTTCTCATTTTGTTTTTCACAAAATACAGGCGAAATGATTTAGCCACCAGGTTTTGTTGTCAATAACACAAACACAATGCAAAAGAAGCGGATTCATCAATTTTAAGCAATCATTTTTCCTTTCCATAATATTACAGGTGCATCATCTACTATACAGAACATAATGTCATATTTTTTGTTGGAGTATGTATAAACTTTATTTACTTTATATACTTAATTAAGTATGTATTATATCTTTGGAGATAAAGATAATATTGTGCTTTCTAATGATTTGTGTAAGTGCTAATTGAGTCTGTTCCTAATGGGCTGGAAACGGACTGCCACTGCAACCAACTAACCAATGATTTGTGTAACAAACATTTTTTATTAAGAAAAAACTACTGTTATCAATATACATACATACCATATCTTACGTAAGTTATAATAATTAAGGCCTCATTCACTACTTCTTAAAGTTTGATTTATTCAACATCATATAGGGTAAAGGAAAATCAATATTAAATTTTCATAAACAAAAAAATATATACATAATTGAAACATCTGTATAAATATTTCTTTAGGTGTACATATGTATATTCAAAATTTTGAATGATTTCATTTTCGAATTGTCCCCCATAACAGGTAAATTATCTTCTCCCCATGGGGCATATGATTCACATATAAAAACATAAGTTTAGTATATATATACCTATTTTAATTTTTTATTTTTTAGTATGTGGGTATGGAGTTAGAGATTTTGTCCTAAAATTCTTTTTTGAATGAATTTAGATTTGTTTTTAATATGTAATTTTTTTTTAACATTTTTTTATGTATCATTTTGTTGTTAAATAATCGTGAATACATGAATGATTCAATTCGATAATAACTTTTACATTTTATGCACTATACACAATTTGGTACATTTACTTTACTCGTATATTCATGAATAATTAAATGCATTTCAAAAAGTGAATAGAAAAATATATAAAATTGCTGAATAAAATAAAAAAAATTTTATATACACGTATACTTAAACATAATATATATATATATATATATATATATATAACACATGATTTATAAATATTTATAAAATAAAATACACATCCATATTTTATATACATACTCATACATATTTACATATACATATGTAGAACTCTTTTTGTTTTGTTTTTTCAAAAAATTTGTTTTTATTTTGTTTTCATTTATAACAATTGTTATTAGTGTTAAACAGATTAAATACGTTATATTTTTTTTTTGTTCATTTTTTATTTTGTTTATTTTTTTATTATTTTTTAAATAGTTTAGGTTCAAATTTATATAAATTTTTGTAATCTCATTATACGTTTAAAAATAATTTTTTCATTGTATTCTCATTATTATTATATTGTTTATTGTATTTATGCTTTTGTACATACATATTTATGTAGGTCTGTATGTATGCATTTAAAGTCTAAAAAAAAAAATAATAAATAAATAATATTATATGTACATAAGTATATATATATGTACCTATATATAAAATTTATGTATATGTATGTATAATGTGTATAGAGATAAATATTATTTGTTCGGAAAATGATTTTATTTACATATATGTATATGTACTATTAAAAGGATGCGGTTTATATCTAACAATGAAATTATGTACGTTAAATGCATATGGAAAATTGATTAAGGCCCAGTTTCACGAAGAATAGATAAATCTCGGGATAACTAATTTATTGATAAATTTATTTAAGAGATAAATTAAAACTACTGTTTCACAAACAAATGTATGAAAGTTATCTGGTAAATTATCCATAGATAACTAATCAAAGTTTCGTAGTTCCAGTGCTGTAATACAAATGGTTTCGTATTATAACATGTCAAACCCATATATATAGTGGAACTTGTTTAATTCGAACGTCTATAATTCGAATTTATCGATAATTCGAACATTCGTCACGGTGCCTTGAAATATGTATACTAAACAATGTTAAAATTTCTCTAATAATTCGACTTGTTTTTTGATAATTCCAATTCAATGACCGACAACTCATTATAAAAAAAAATATAATCCCTGAGAAAAAAAATTATTACCGAAAATTACTGAATAAACAATAAACGAGTTCCCAAACCTCCTTTATCTCTTATGAACAATGCGCGCCCTCTTAGGTAGAAATTTAACATTTTTTATATCCGTTTTCTTTTCTTTTTTATTGAGATCTATTCATATCGAAAATAGATCAAAATCTATTGATACATAATCTTCAGATGATTTTAATCTCCATTATTTAAAAAACCATACCTACACAATTATGTACTGTCTTACACAGTAGACAGTACTTAACAAGTCTGTTAAAATGGGAAGAGAGAAAGTTGATTTTTTCATATATACCAAAAAGAATTGTATTTTTTTTTTAATTTGAATATTTTCTCCGGTCCGGTCGAGTTCGAATTAAATAAGTTCCACTGTATATTTTTAAATTATAAATTCAAAAATTCAAATTTCAAAATACGTTGATACATACTTATCTGTCTGACTGTCCGGCTGTCATACTAAGTGTTTATTGTTTGTGAAATAAAAATATTGAAATATTATAACTATTATAAATTTAATTTCAATATTATTATCAAATGTAACAATTTACTTACTTTTAATTTTTTTTTTTAGTTACAATAGTTGTGTTTCTTTCACATGAGCAAAGTACTTAAAAATCAGTTTGGTTTAATACTTCACTAAATTTTTATGTGTGAACTGCTCAAACAATTTTTCAAAAGTAGTTCACTCATACTTTCCTTTGTAAGTAGTTACGTTATTTCTTTCTACCAGATGTCTTTTTAGTTTCACGTTATCCAACAAATGGAAATTGACTGTTTAGGTTATAGATTTCTTGGTATAAACAAATATCATATGGAGTGTTTTATATAAATTTTATAAATTTAAAGTAAAATAATTTTAAGTTTATCTTTTGCTTCACTTTTTAAATTTATTTATGTTTCTTTGAATAGTTTGAGTCATTGCTAAAATAATTGCTCAGAAGTACTTCGCTCACGTGAAAGGAACACAGCTAATAAATAAATATATAAATAAATAACAATAATAATAATAATAATAATTATAATAAATATAGAGTATTTCATATAAACTTTTGATTTATTTATTTCCAATAAAAAATTATATTTACTATTTTTTATAATCACTATTCACTACTTTTAAAATTTATAATTTCAATTAACTACTAAATTCAAAAACACTTCAATAATAATCAAACATACCCAGCTGCTGACCAAGTGAAATCATAGTGAATTCGTTCTGAATTCATTTCATCAAAGTGATTCTTCACGTGAACGTTCACAGTGAATCATTAGTGAAGATATTTTATTTCAAAAATTTTTACGCTATAGCTGGTCATAGTGAATTCACTTATTGAACTCATTTTGAAATCACTTACTGAACATTTAATGAAAACACAAAATGAATTCTAATTGAATGCAGTTTGTGAAGGTAAAATACCATTCACAATGTGAGTAATCAATGAATCTCGGCTCTGATTATTATTTTCCTACTTTTCGTTTTGTTTTTTCTGAATAATTTAAATAAAAACTCTTTAATCACTTAATAATATTAATCACTTCGTTATTTTTTATTAATTTTACTTTTTATTTTTAATAAACTAATATTACACAGAATTTAAAACACTTTTGCTTATTCTTAGACTCAAATCATAAAATCACTTATTACGTTTAGATTATTAGAAACAGCTAAATTGTTTACCAAAATTTCACTATACGTTCACTAAGTTATTCCATAGTTTTAGGCTTTGTGAATCGCAACCATTTTACAAAGATAAAACGAATGAATTCGTCTAATCATAAAATTAAAATAAATAGTCGTCATTCGTTTACATAAATCGTCATTCATCAAATGAATTTTATATGAATATAATTCATATTTCAATCACTTGGTGTATTCATAATGTACCCATTTTTTAATAATTCACTTATTTTTCATTTCGTGTTTTCAAAACGAATAAGAGAAAAACTATTCAGTTCAGTTCGTGAAGATTTTTGGCATTCACTATGAATTCACTGTGAACCTAGTTCATTGAGTGGTCAGCTGGAATACTGCATAAAAATATACTATGAACATTTATACTTTTCATATACATATACATTTATATACATATAAGAAATTTCAATGAATTTATAATCATTTTTATGAATGAAATATATAGTAACAATTAATGTTCCTTTATTCATTTTAAGAAAAAGAGGTTTAATATTTTTATGTTACATACATACATATAATTGAAAACTAAATTTATACAATTTTTCTGTTTTTTTTTTTTTTTCTAAACAACAATAATATTGAAAATTAATAAAAAAAGTAAATTTATAATTAATAAAATTATTTTTGTGGTATAGTATATAAGGAATTATTATCTACATACTACTGTCTGCCAGAAAAATATTGAGGATTTATAATCTAAGTAAGAAGGCTGTATTCGGAAATTTTAAATCAAACTTAGTAGCACTAGCACTGTACTGGACTACTAACCAAATATGAACGTAATCTGCCCATTCATTTGTTTAGATCTGTTGCTTTTGTTAGTATTGTTTACATCTTCTCCCACGAATTTTGGTTTTCTTGATTTCGGCTTGTTAATTATAAGCACAATTCTGAAAATTTTTGACTATAGTTTACATATCCAACTCGTAACGTTTATATTAAGGTCCGAAATAATTGATGTGATCATATCTTCAGGAATTTCTTTGCGGTACTCTTATTCAAGTCGTTTGAAAATAGCAGTGCAACGACAAGATGTTATAGCCATGAGCTTTCTGCTTAAGTCTAAATTGGCGATTACAGAGTATAGTTTTCTTCACTCTATATCGATGGTTTCATCGATTATAATAGAGGTTGAGTGTTGTGTTGTTGTGGGTGCGTTCAGTTCCACGCAGCGATGCAAAATTTTCCATCGCTGCAATAATTTCTTTTACTGAACGACTTCGCTGCATAGTCGCTACTTTGCAGCGATGAAAATATTTTGCAGCTGAAAAAAATGTCCCTTTAAAATTCATCGTAAACAAATTTTGACATCTTGAAAGATGAATTTAATGGTTGAAAAGTTAATATGTACTTAATAATTTAATAGATGTATAATTTTTTATTATTATGAGAGTGATGAAATTACTTTTCATTTTGATGGTTTTAAAATGCTAATAATTCCAATTTTCTCAGGAATTTAGGCAGCAAAAAATAAAAAAAAATTTCATTGTATTAATATCAACTTACTTACTTACTATCAACTGTTCACAGTGGATTACGCTGTACACAGTTCACTGAACGCACCCAATCTTTCCACTTCACTTAAATGCCTTATAAGCCCCCCTCTTTTATACGAATTTTTATTCGTTACAAACATTCACTCTGCTACTCGCGCCTTAATTTTTTCATTTCACTATAATAACATAACATAGCATTATTTAATATATAAATAATATATAAATAATATTGTATATGTATTTGCATTATCTTAGAAATGTTTATTACTTAGTTTGCTTGTTCTAACGACAAGTTACTAACTCAAACAACTCTAATCTCAATATATTATTGTATTATCAGGACATTTTAAAAATTGATCATTCTTATATTGTAGACCACGGCATACACATTTCTAAGGTAATGTAAAGACGTCTGATGTTTAATGTCTGACGTCACACAGGTCGTCGGAATATAAACAACACAACAACAAGAAACAATTTATACATACAACACAACAACAACGCATAATTTTAATTCACATTCGTTTATCATTTAACGACCTGATTTATGTCACAATTCGAACTGCCACTCCAATGATTACATTGTCTTAGAAATGGTAGACAGACGAAAGTGAATCAATGATTGTTATTTCATAGTTCTTCAATGAATCTCCTATTTTCGAAAACACACGACATTTATTTTTAATGATCATTCCTTATCCGTATGTCATGATTTTACTGTCATTTTTTTGGAAATTCATGTTGCCAATGCAATATCTCGTAACCAGGAAAATTCAAATTTTACAGGAGACATGAAAAACGCGTTATAAACAATTTAGTCAAAACACTACTAACTAAATAAGTTCAAAACGTCGTAAGCCACGATTTTCTGAGATATGAGATATTGCACATCAAAACTACCATACGAAATGTATAAACGGGTTAAGTTTTTGACAAATAAAAAGTTGAAAAAAAAAATGTTGCTTTTATGAGGTTTTGCTAAATGATAGAATATTTTTTTTTTTTTACATTGAAATTCATCAAAATGTCAATTTTGAATTTTTTTGGGTTGCGAGGTATTACATTGGCACCGTTGATGAATGAAATTTGATACATTCTTATAACTAAATACTACATGTATGTAGAGGTACTATTGTATTAGATATTAAGTAACATAAAAATAAAATAAAATCTTTAAAATTTTAGTTAAATTCATTTAATTAAATAAAAATAAAATTATTGATATAATTTTGAAATGAAATATGAATAAAGGAGATAAAAATAGAAATTCACTAACTAAACTACATGTTCTATATATACTATATATCTAACGATCTAAGTATATATTTCGAACACATTCAATTTTTATTATAATACATATTATATAAAAGTAAATATATACTTTACATAAGCATATTATATACATACAAGTATATATTTATTATAATCATCCTGTATAAACATGATGTATATTTGGCACAGGATAATATTTTTTATATGTTATGTAAAATATTTTTTATAGATAAGCTGCATGTGTACAGTCTATATACTCGTATGTATATACTCTTGTGTACATATATATGTAAATATCTACATGTAGACACTTACATACATAGGAACCTAGATTTTTAAGAAAAATGCGGTTTTTATACTTACTATGTTTGAATTTTTACGAAAAATAAAATAAAGAAAAAAATTTAATGCGTTGGATTTATAATGGAT
Organism: Villa cingulata; assembly: GCA_951394055.1. Classification (NCBI taxonomy): domain Eukaryota; kingdom Metazoa; phylum Arthropoda; class Insecta; order Diptera; family Bombyliidae; genus Villa; species Villa cingulata. The sequence goes on along the minus strand of OX596017.1, from coordinate 37,953,488 downwards.
TAAATCAATCTTTTTATAATTTTTTTTTTCTTTATTTTTACGGTGGTTAATTTATGTTTTACGCTTATATAATATTTTACCTATACACATATATGAAATCTTAAAATAGTTTTTTTCCCTTTTTTGAGCATAATACATATATAGTCGCAGTTATTTCAGGATTATTATTATCATCGAATGCATTATATAAATATGTACGTATGTATGTAATGTATATGGCATGTAAATAGTATATACGTATACATACATATATATGGTCGAAAATGTATGATTGTACATTTATGTAGAAGTAGACAATATATGGGTGTATGTCTATGTATATTCTAACATCTAACTATGCAATAAAATGTTTGAATGCACAGCATATGTATGTATGTAATTTTAAAAATATAACAAGTCATTGTCATATAATATTACATCACATTTAATGCCAGACGATTTACATATATGTACATATGTATGTACGTAAATATGTATATGTTTTGTATTGATTTTATACATATACATATGTATATTCGTATTTGTAATATTTTTCAATTTAATGCTTTTTATTGATGTTAATATATGTATTTTGTTTTTAAACTTTGATATTTTTTCGCAGCTATAGTAGATTATTTACTAGTGTAGTGACTAGTGAGTAAACGTACATATATACAAAATATCTGTATATACCTACTCATAGAGATATATAAATGCAATAATAATTGTGGTTTTAATGTAGGGTCAGTTGGGGTAAATGTAAACATGGGGTAATTGAAAACAATGTTTAAATTCCTTATAAAATATATCAGAAAAAATTGAAAAAAAATTAAACTATACAGTTCGGTATCCCTTTAAACGATGTACAAAATTTTTAACATACATTTGCTTATGATTTAATTTGCAATCAGACTTCGACCACTTCGACGAAAGTGTTAGAAGAAAAAGTGAAAATTATTAGTTTAAGTGAAGAAAAATACATTTATTATAAATGTTATTGGAAAAAGAGATAAATTTTATATTTTCTTTTTAAATACACAAATAAAGTCTAAATATACGTATATTTAATATTTGTTTTATAATATTTGCTCACTATTTTGTTTTTGGTTTTTTTGCTTGTTTACATTTGCCCCGAAAATTTTTTTTCTGTGGGAAAAGTGAACACCATTAAAGATTATTTTAATTTTATATATTTTTGGCTTACAGAGTATTTAAATATGCCGAGAAATTATGCAAAGAAAAAACCACCACCGTCATACACTGTAAAAGATGTCAAAAATTCTGCTTTTGATATTGAAAATAGGTAGTGGCAGTGATTTTTAACAGATTTCATGGGCGCAAAACATCTTTAGAGAAAATTGGCGCTGGTCGACCACAATTTATTCCAAAGGAAATTGAGGACGAAATATGGTTTTTTGTTTACTTTTGTCCTAATCACGAGCCATTTATGTTGCAAATAATGTAATTTATATATATAGAAATACACTGTTTCCATTTACCCCACGTTTTTTTTGTTTTTGAGGTAAAAGTGAACATTTCATGGGTAAATGTGAACATCCTTTTATAATACATGAAACTGCGTACTTACAGGCTTAGAAAGTCATAGACTTACGGTGCGATTCTGGATAAGAGATCTCTTATTTCTCTTATTTCTCTTATCGTTTTTATTGCAAATTACATACTTTTAGGAGTTAAATTAATTTAGATAAGAGATGTGATCAGCTGATCTCTTAACTTCAGTGGTGAATTTTTTAATGAATTTTGACATTCTACTTTTGAACGTTTCTAACCGAAAAAGTCTTTTTTAACGGACAAAAATCTCTAAACTTTAGAGGTCATCGATTACGACCTCTTATATCTCTTATTTATTTTATTTATATTGTTGATATTCAAATATTGCATTCATGTCGTATTATATAAATTATATAAATAATAATAATAATAAAATAGTAATAATAATAATAAAATAATAATAAAAACTGTAATAATTACTAATAACAAAGATGATAATACAGTGTAACTACATTATCTTTTTATATAACAAGTAGCAAATTGAATAAGGTGGGTTTAAAACCTATGGTATGTCATTTTATGAGGTGAATCTCTTATCCAAAATACCGATTCCTCTTAAAAAATATATTTCACCAAAACTTTAGAGAAATAACAGGAATAAGAGATCTCTTATCCAGAATCGCACCGTTAATTTTCAGCTCTAGTATGTACATTTTAATAATATAGCATCTATAAATATTTGTTGATCAGGTTGAAAAAAAATTTCAAAATTTTTATACGGGGAAAAAGTGAAAAAGCGTTTACATTTTCCCCAACTAACCCTAATAAATATGAACATTAGATATAATATGTACATATATGTAAATGCTTACATGTATTTCGAGATTTAATATGGGATACCTTGCAACTGCAAAAATGAGATTTTATACAGGAGAAGGAAAAAACTGATTTATTAATCAAAAAATTTAAAACTATTTATATTAATTAGAAATTTGTAGTTTTCAGGATTCACCTTTAATAAAATATGAAGTTATCAATATTATTTGAAAATTGAATTTTGGGAATTTTTTAAAGAAATTTATATGCATTTTGTGGATTTTATAATTTTTAACCATAAAATCTTACAAATAGAATTTCGTAAAAATTGCAATTACGAGGTATCACATATTAACCCTCGATATGCATAAATATATAGATAATTAAACGGTTTTTTTTTACCTTAAACATAGACCTTCACCACGGCCATACACATTTCTAAGGCAATGTAAAAACGTCTGATGTTTAATGTCTGACGTCACTTAGGTCGTCGGAATATAAAAAACACAACAACAAGAAACAATTTATAATACAACACAACAACAACGCACATTTGTTTACCATTTCACGAGCTGATTTACGTCACAATTCCAACTGCCACTCCAATGATTACATTGCCTTAGAAATGTGTATACCGTGGACCTTCACTATAAAAGGCAAAAATGTAGTAGGTATCTTGAACTTTCTTTTTTTGTAAGTAAAAATTAATGTATAGGGCGCTATAGTTCTATACCTTGATTTTAATTGTCCATTTTGCAAAGAAAGGCCTCAATCGAAGTCCAAACTTGCAAATTGCTTTCCACACTAACACTTTTGGACCGAATTTTTTTGTTGAAATTATCCGTTGATCTTCTGGAACATCAAATCTGTTATTTCCGGAATAGAACTGATCACAAGGTAGCGCAGGAAAATCGTATTCGAAATCGTAAACGAAAAGATTTGTCGGAATTATCCAAATATTTTTCAAAAATGTTTTTTCTTGTATTTGATCCGTTCGACGACATTCTTACAAACGATGAAAGTTCTGGATAAATATATTTATACATTTTCAAAAGAAAGGGAATTCCCTGAATACACTTTTTAAAAAAATATACTTTTTATTTTTTTAGTAACTAGAGTTAGAAAATGCATTAAATCTTTCTGAAACAGGCCTTATGTACATATATAGATTATATACCCGTAAAACTTATCAATATTATACATTTACTATACAGTGAAGTGCATACAAAAATCTTACATTTGTGGGTGTGTATATATGATATGCTTCAATGCGCATACAGTGCTTATAAACATTATTTGTGTCGAACAAATTGGGTACTTACTTACCATTGTATATAAAGTACTGTAACTTGGATTTAAACAGTTGTAATACTTTGAAAATTTCACACTTATTTTTTCAAACACATTTAAATACAATACATTTAAAAGAAAAATAAGAATTATTCTTAGAATAAAAAAAAAACATTATTTGATTTTTACAAAAACTATTTGTATGTATAACTGCATAAAGTGTTCTAAGACGACTAAACAGAACTTATCGATTTAACTGATTTTAGTGGATAATATGAATATTAAAGATGAAAAAATAATTCATTTTATTGCGAATTTGAAGTACCTTCTTTGAGAGAGTATTAGAAGAGTAAAAATGCAGCGACAAAATGAATTATTTATTGAAAATGAAAGAGACTATACCGTTACTGAATATAATAATAGCCTAAATACAATTATAATACAAAGCGACGTACGACAAGCGACATACGACAAGCGACAAGCAGATGATTAGGTAATGTCGTTGCTATGAATTAAATAAGGCGATAAAATCGCTTTGTCTTGTCATTGTTCATTGCCATATGCACAGTGATTTATAAAAGTCTACATACACCAATTAAAATTCAGAAAATTGAAAAAAGTAATATGATTATATTTTCAAACAAAACAACAACACAAAACACACAGGTTATGTTGTACAGCAATGGATAATTTTCAATCTGCCTCAATCGTTCGACACAAATCTTCTAGAAAATAGATGGACAGAACTATAAGGAAGATTCAGGCATAGAGAAATATCGAACAAATTACAACTAATGCGGCTGGTAATTGAAGAATGGCCAGATAGGTATTAAACTTTCATTTATTGAACTGTATGCAGACTTTTGCAACAGGTTTTCTAATAATAAAAATTAGATATAACAAATGAGTATTTTTAACTGTATTTTTAATTGTTTTTTTTTTTTTTTTTTTTTAAGTAAATTTAATGTACATTTATTATGATAAAAGAAAAAAATTGAACTGCAAGCGTCGTGTTACTTTTTGTCAATTTTCTTGCATTTTAATTGGTGTATGCAGATTTTTTCAAAACACTGTATATCATCATATACAATCCAAATAAACATTTTTTCTTTCATTTCAAAATTCAAAAATTTAAAACATAAAAAGTAACTGAAATTTTTTCAAAAATGCAGGCGACAAAATTAGAAATAGGTTTTAATTTTGTCGCCTGGCGATAATATCGCTTGTCGTTGTCGCTTTATTATTAAATTCAATTACATACAACTACATGTATTTAAAAAATTTTTGACATATAAATGTCTTATGTCGCTTGTCGTACGTCGCTTTGTAGTATAATTGTATTTATGCCATAATTGTATTCCTGTGTAAAGGATTTTAGCTATAAAAAATTTGTAGTGTTTACAGAAATATCATTCTCTATCAGATCCTCAATAAAAAAAAAAAAAAAATAAAAAAAATTGTTCAAAATATCCAAAGTATATTATACAACATTACAACCAGTGCTGTCACTTCCTCGAGTATGTTGCGTACTAGATTTGGTTTAATCTATGTACTAAATTGGATGAAAATGTAGTAGACATAGTGTTGTACTTCAAAATTCCGAAGAGCACACATGGAAGAGAAAACACGATTTGTGTTTGAAAATCTATTAATGGGTTATGGCTATTTTATAACAGAATATAAAATGTTCAAATAGAAATAAAATTTATTCATTCATAAAAACACATTAAATAAGTAAGACAAAAATATAAAACATAATTATCTTATTGATGCTTCTGAAATTTTCCATTGATAAATTTGAAATCCATTGCAAATTTGATTAATTCTTCAAACTCGCTTGATTGCAACGACTTCCGGCACTTCCCATTTTTATCAATTAATTCCTTAGAAAACATAATCATCTGTACGGTGTTCACCTTTAAAGAATTCCTCAATTCAGTTTTAATCAGTTTCAATGTTGAAAACTGTCGTTCAGCTGCAGCGCTGCTGTGTGGAAGCGCACACAAAGTTAGCATGTAATTTGATAATTCTAGAAGAAAGAATTCATTTACTGTGTTTTTACTATTCTTCATTATATTCCAGAAATCAACAACATCTCGATTTTCATCAAAAATTCTTATTAAATTTTCATTTCCAATTAAACGTCGCCACTGATTATTCAAAACTTCTTTTTCATCTTTATAAAATGGATAATAGTTCAGCAGAGGTAATATGGATGGTACGTGTCCACTAAATATTACTCGAGGATTGATTAATTTTAATAGTTCCAACTTCTGATCATTAAAATCAAATCGTTTTCGCATTTGTTCACACAGTTCTAGATAGAAATTCAAAATATCACTTTTGACTTCAACCAATTCTTGAGATTCAAAGTTATGTGAAGCAGCATATTCTTCGAAATCAACACCGCAATGCATTAAAGAGAAACTAAAATACATAGATTTATCCTTGAAATCGGTTTTGGCAGAGATAAATCCAGGTTTTATAAAATTTTTCAATACATCCTCGAACAACTCCAATAATTCTTGGTATAAAAGATGAATTTGACATTTTGCTGATTGGAAAAGCTTGTTGACAGAATTTATTCTTTTCAGGATATAAGATAAAAATAACAAATAAAGTTTGTTCTTTAAATCACACAGAAAACATTTTATATCGTTTGCATTTGTTGAGTGTAGTTCTTCAAAGGAAAGCAGATTAAAGTAATATTGCAAAGGTTCCCATTGCTCGAGTACTCTTTTAATTACTGCTTCATACGAAAGCCATCTGGTTGAACTTATTCTTAAAATTTTATGTTTTTCAGCGTTGAAGTATTCCTGGAGTTCTTGGTATTCGTTTATTCTTTTTGCACTATGCGCAAAAAAATTATATATATTCCTTACATTTTTTTCAATGGATGCTGGCAGCTTTTGGCATGCTGCTGATGCACACAAGTGTAGAGAATGACAAGTGCATCTGACATAAACAATATTATTCTTTAGTTTTGAAAAACGTGCCATTACTCCTGTTAGGTGTCCTGTCATAACAGACGCGTTGTCAGATGCTAATGCCATTAAATTATCCAATGGAATTTCATTTTCATATAAAGCACTTTTAATATTATTGAAAATCTCTTCGGCAGTTGAATGCTTCAATTCATAAAGCCCAAAAAATTTTTCAGCAATAATTTTTTTTTCGCTATCATAATAACGCGCAATAAGCACCAAACATTTAACAGTCGAGACATCGGTCGTTTCGTCTATGATTAAGGAGAAATAATTTTTCCTCAAACACTCGACTATAAGTTTCTTAGAATAAGGACCAGTAATTTGCTTCACCATTTCTGCGGCTTTCGTTTTTCCACATTTTACTTCTTTTATCAAAGATGAATCACTGCAAATTGTTTGCAAAAGATCAGGTAAGGAATCCATTAGAGTAAAAGGCAAATCGTTTTGCAAACAATACATTACTAAAGTAATTTCTGATATAATTTTTGCCTTAGTTTTTGAAACGTTTTTACTTTTGTTAACACACTGTTCAATAGTATAAAAGGTGTTAGTTGTATCAGATACAGATAGTTTTTTTATATGAGTTTTATTTTGATTTTCGTGGCGGTATAAATGATTTTTGTTGTTTGTTAATGTTTTATAACAAACCGAACAGAATGCCTGGTCTCCTACCTTTTTCAGCCAAGTATATGATTTTTCCCATTCTGTTCTGTACTTTTGAGCATAACTAGGAATCTTTCTTTTCTTCGTTTGGGTATCACTTTCAATGTTATCGGATTCTGATGAACTATCATTATCATATTCATTGCTGACACTGGTACTGGCACCGTAATTAATATCTGTTGACTGTTTACTCCTATAAAAGCCATGTCATAATTAACAAAACGATGTAAGAATTTCTTACGAAAATAATTGAACTTACGTTTCAAGTTTTTTTTCGATTGTTTTAAAATATTTTTTCATGTTATAGTTTCACAATACGAATCACAAATTTAAAAATGAAATATTTTATTTTTAAAAAAGCACAGACTTATTTTTATAATTTTATAAGAAATGAAAAAAAAAAATTAAATGTCAATTATCAATCAATACCTACTCTAGGGTTAACAATTTTTATTTGACATTGACAATTGACACTTCAGATCAAATCAATCCCTGTTGTTTTCTCAATAGTAAACAGAATGCCTATTTTCCCAGTAGGAATGATGAAGTAATGTCGAAACTCGTTTCCTGAAATGTACTAGTAAGGAAAAAGTACGTACTGAAATTGTATGAGAACAAAATGTAGTAGATCCTACTACATTTGTAGTAAAGTGACAGCACTGATTACAACTGTTTAAATCCAAGTTACAGTAAGTACTTTATTATACAAATACAATGGTAAGTATGAAATTTTTTCGACACAACTAATTTTTATAAGCACTGTATACATACTGGATCTTTTACTTTAATATATCTATAACAACATATTTTTATATTTTCAAATACAGATATATAATTGTACATCATTGTAATGATTATTATCTATGCCCAGCTGACCAAGTGAACCCATAGTGAATTCATTCTGAATTCATTTCAACCAAGTGATTCTTCACGTGAACGTTCACAGTGAATTCACAGTGAAGATATTTTATTTCAAAAATTTTTACGCTATGGCTGGTCACAGTGAATTCACTTAATGAATTCATTTTGAAATCACTTACTGAATGTTTAATGAAAACACGAAATGAATTCATATTGAATGCACTTTGTGAGGGTAAAATATCATTCACAATGTGAGTAATCAATGAATCCTGGCTCTAATTATTAGATTCCTACTTTTCGTTTTGATTTTTCTGAATAATTTAAATAAAAACTCTTTAATCACTTAATAATATTAATCACTTCGTTATTTTTTATTTATTTTACTTTCTATTTTTAATAAACTAATATTACACAGAATTTAAAACACTTGCTTATTCCTTATTCTTAGACTCAAATAACTACATTTTATATCGCTTCAGTTTACAAATTAGTACATGAAAAAGAAATACAAAATTTCACTTTACGTTCACTAAGTGATTCCATAGTGTTAGCCTTTGTGAATCGCAACCATTTTACGAAGATAAAACGAATGAATTCGCCTAATCATAAAATTAAAATAAATAGTCGTCATTCGTTTACATAAATCGTCATTCATCAAATGAATTTTATATGAATATAATTCATATTTCAATCACTTGGTGTATTCAAAATGTATCCATATTTTTGAATAATTCACTTATTTTTCACTTCGTGTTTTCAAAATGAATAAGAGAAAAATTATTCATTTCGTGAAGATTTTTGGCATTCACTATGAATTCACTGTGAACGTAGTTCACTGAATGGTCAGCTGGGTGTATGTAAATGTACATACTTATATACTACCAATTACATACATACATACATTTATGTATTTAGACACTATATATAAAACATGTTATCTTTTCAGGCTTTTTGAAAATAAAATATTTTATTTTTTTAATATAAATACATATTTATATATACAGGGTGTTCCAAAAAACGTGGACAATATTTAAAGGGGTAAAAATAGACGCAGTTTGCAATTGAAAATTTCGACGCTAGATGACTTTTAAAATTTTGAGGTTTTTGCAAGACCTTTAAACAAATAATCATGCATAACTTTTTGTACACCCTACGCATCAACATTTAGTATTCTAGTTGATAATAGCAAACAAAATTACCTGTCTTTCGATATGCTATAACATATAATTAGGGGTTAAATTCGTGGTAGAAAAAACAACCTGAAATCAAAATTAATGATGCATTTTTAAAAACCACTTTTATTACAAATAGTTTTTCTGGAAAAAAATTGCACTACGACAAATGTTCCCATTTTAATAAAAAAAAAACAATGGAAAAGTGTCCTCTTTCAAGCAAAAAAAAAAAATTACATGGATTGTATCAGCCGTTTTTGAGTTATTATATCATATTTCATTAAAATAAACACATTCTTTATCTTTTATTTATTTTTATTTTGTGAAATTTCATAATAACAATAACTTACTTTTACCTAAAAGTGAAATAATTTTCTTAAATAATTACAACATATGTTCAAAATTGTCGCCTTTCACTTCACAACACTTTCGGGCTTGTCTTAATAATGACTGTTTTATGCTGCATACTCTTAGATTTCTCCTTAAATTTTCTGTTGCAGCTCTGATTTTCATTCTTAAGTTTTCAACACTCCTTATTTCTTCGCGGTATACTTCGATTCGCGGTTCAGATAACCCCAAACATAAAAGTTTAATGGATTTAGGTCTGGAGATCTCAGAGGCCATCTCACAGGTCCATATCTGCCTATCCATTTGTTTGGAAATAATTCCTTCAGGAATGAATTGATGGCGGTGCTACTGTGAGCTGCTGAAATTTGTTTTAATCATATAGTAGATACATCTTCCAGGTATGCACATTTGTGATCCCTTCCGCACAACTTTCATTCTCAATAACTCAAAAACGGCTGATACAATCCACGTCGGATTTTTTTTGTTTGAAAGAGGACACTTTTCCACTGTTTTTTTTTTATTAAAATGGAAACATTTAATAAATGAAATTTTTATTTTATAAAACGCAAACGAAAAAATGTCATATGGAATTTTCGATTGCAAATCGCGTCTATTTTTATCCCTTTAAATATTGTCCACGTTTTTTGGAACATTCTGCATATATATATATTTTTTAAAAAGTAAAACTCACATTTCTTTTGTATATATACATATATATGTATATACGTTACCTATACGTGTATAAGAATAATAGTAAAATGCATGCTTGCTTATACATACAGTGTTTAATATTTAGTATATAATAGTTAGTAAAAAAAAAAAATTACATATGAGTACAACATACATATATATTATTGACATATTACATCCTATTACCTATATTATACGTATACCTGTACTGCACACACACATATTTTATATTTTTTGGCCTTCATATTTTTATTCTTCTAAGTGCAAAAAATTTAAATATACATATGTGCATATAAATAGACTATAAAAATATAAAAATAAACAAAAAAAAAAAAAATAAAAACTAAAAATATGTAAAAGATAGAAAAATGAAGAAAAAAAAATTGCAAAAGAAAAATATAAAAAAACGAGAAAAAAAATAAAAAAAATAAATACAAAACAAAAACTGGAAGCATGTAAACTTTGAAAAATTGAAATATGTGTACGTACTGATTTTTATATTTTATTTATTTATTTTTTTGCCTTGTATAAAGACATAGAAGAGAAATCAATAATATTCAAACTGTAACAAAATGATGAAAATAATATATTTTTATAAAAAATATGTAACGTGGGTTGATAAGTTTCCTGTATTCATAGTAAAGCACGTAAATTTTCACAATTTTTTTATTTAATTTTCTACATAATCTCCTTTTAGCTCTACACACTTATCCCAACGTTTCTCCAACAATTCTATCCCTTCCCTATATCGCACTTTGTCTAACCCTTCAAAAAATGCGTTTGTTTCGGTTATGACGTCACTATCCGATGAAAATCTCTTTCCCCGTAACCATTTTTTCAACTCTGGAAACAAAAAGTAATCACTGGGAGCCAAATCTGGAGAATAAGGAGGATGTGGAAGCAGTTCGTATTTTAATTCATGAAATTTGGCTATTGCAATTGTTGACGTGTTTGGTCGATTGTTAGCAAACGCGGCACCCATTTTGCTACAAGTTTCTTCATATGCAAATGTTCATGCAAGATATTAATAACACGTTCTTTTGAAATGTTGACGATGTTCACAATCTCATTCACTTTCACTTTTCTATCACTCAACACAATATCATGGATTTTTTCGATATTTTCTGGTATTGTTACCTCTTTTGGCCTTCCACCGCGTTCATCATCATAAACACTTGTACGTCCACGTTTAAATTCACTGACCCAAAAACGAACAGTCTCATATGATGGTGCAGACTCACCCAAAGTTTCGTCCATGTCTTTTTTAATATCGGTTGCTGATAAGCCTTTCAAATGGAGATAATGTATCACACTACGAACTTGAACTTTATCCATTTTATAAAAAATGCTAAACACACGTAATTCAATTGCTTGTAAAATATAAATTAATTGACAGATAGGTTTGAAAATAAAAATGGCGTCTCATAAAAGATCAAAATTTCTAAAAAAAATACTCCTAACTCATCGAAGTGTCATCTACATGTTAATACAGGAAACTTATCAACCCACGTATACATATACATACGTATAATACATACCATATACTTAATAGAAAAAAGAATAATATATCAGTAATAAGAAAAATTTATAAACATATCTACCATAAATCCATATATGTATACTCATAAATATATATATAATAATATTGTATATACACGCATATATGTACGAGTATGAATATACACATATATACCTATATTAATATAAATAATACAAACATACATATAAGTACATAGGTAGATAGGAATATAAATTTATATAGAATTTATAATAAATGCAAAAACAAAAAAAAAATGTGTAACAAAAATTTATTGCAAAATATATATGAATTTTTTTTTTTTTGTACATATGTTTATGTGTGTATGTGTGTGTGTTTTTCATTTATTTTTTATTATCAATATAAAAGTGACATCGATTTATGTGTATACATAGCTATTAATTTTTTTACTGCAAAATTTAACCCATTCAATTATATTAGACATTGCTTACTATATATGTATGTGTATAATGTAGTATGTAAGATGATAAATGATGTGATGAAATATATGTATAATATATTTTTTATATGCATACATATGTATACATATACTATAAAAATATCAAATAAATTTATATACATATACATATGTACATTTTATCTGTGTCCAAAATTATATTTGTGTTATTATAAACATGTTCATATAAATATAGGCTTTAAAATTAACTGCACATTTATGTACATATGTATGTATTACATATACGAATTCTACGAGCATACATACATACACATATACATATAAATTTAATCGATATTTGAAACAAATTTATTTATGTTTTACTTACATATTTTATAGAATGAAAAACAACAGAACGAAAGAAACACTAGTACATATGTATATATGTATGTATTATGTAGTATATGTATACAAACGATAGAATATAGGTACACATTATATAGAGTTATCAGATATTCTTACACATACTTATATGTATGGATATACATACGTGTATATATATAAAAACTCTAAACGAAGCTCAGAAGCAATTTAACTTTAAGGCATCCTATAAGGATATAATGTACGAGTAAAATATTATCTATTTTTTGACAAAAAAAAATATATATATACGTATATATATATGAAGAAGAGAAAAAAAAATTAACTAACACAACTATTTTCCTAAACTATACACTTCTGATATAGATGTAGTCGTATATATATATGTATATTTCAAGTTCAATAAGGACCATTTCCAAATCATGTACAACATTTTCAAAATCATATACAACCTTTTTAAAATCAAAAACAACCATTTCAAATCCATGTATAACAATTTCAAAATCATCAACAACCATTTCAATTTCAACAACAACCATTTCAATTTCAATAACAACCAATTTAATTTTAAAAACAAATTTTTTAAATTTGAGAACTTTATTGAAAAAATCGGTATTGTATTATATAATATATTATAATATGCAGTTATATACTATATAGTAATATACATATATATATATACATATATATGATTTAAGTTTCATAAAATAGTGGCAAACTCCACGTGTAATTTGGAAAAGTTTTGCAGCTTCCTGCAAGGCTTAATTAATAGTATAGATACTGACAACGATTTGGATGGAGTATGGTTAATAATGGACAACGCTAGAATTCATAAGACGCAACAAGCTCATAAATTGATAAATACGATCAATTTTGAAAAGAAATTTCTTCCTCCATATTTTTCTATGCTTAAACCGATTGAAAATGTATTTTCAAAAATATAACAATACCGACTTTTTCAATGAAGTTCTCAAATTTAAAAGTTTTTAAAATTAAATTGGTGGTTATTGAAATTGAAATGGTTGTTTTTGATTTTAAAAAGGTTGTATGTATATGATTTTGAAATGGTCGTTATTGAACTTGAAATTGTATAAATATGAACTCATGTATACTTCTACCTTTCTTCTTCTTCTGGGCGCTACAGTTCAATTCGGACTCGAGCTGACCTTAAACGTGACCTCAAATTGTCTCTGTTTTCTGCTTCAAGCCTCCAGTTATGACATACTAATAATTCCTTGTCGTCCTCGTCTATTTTGTCTCTCCATCTTTCTCGAGGGCGGCCTGCTGGTCTTTTGCTGCTGTCAGATTCTTTCCTGTCAACAATTTTTCTTATTATTCGTTGCTCAGACATTCTTTGGATATGTCATCCCATCTTAGTCGATTCAATTTGAAAATGGTTGCCACTCCATGGTCATTGTATAGGCTGTACAATTCTTGATTGTACCTTAATCTCCACTAATTTCCTTCCCGTACATGTCCTAAAATTTTTCTTATGACCTTTCTTTCGAAAACGTTGATTCGTTCTGCGTCAGTGTTGATCAGCGTTCATGTTTCTCCTTCATATGTCAATATTGGTCTTATTAGGGTCTTGTAGAGTCTTATCTTTGTTTTTCGATCCGAGATATATATAAATTCATTCACAACCTCAAAGTTATCGTTTCCCATGGCGAGATTTTGTGTAATTTGTCTCCTTGTCCTTTTATTTCTTCTTCTGTACATACCTTCTTCTTCTTTACTTCTACTTTTAGATACAATTATTTTTTTTTTTTGTTTTAATTGATGGCGACATAATCATCCCCATAACAAAATATCGAATTTATTTCTTGTAATTAAGTTTTAACGCCTTCTACCATGTTGTTACCATGTTTTCTGAGGAAAAATACATAATATGTGTTTTAAAAATTAGAAAAAAAAATGTTCCTTAATATAGCAGAAAAAAAAACTAAACAAAATTAAAGTTTATTTAATTTTAAAAAAATTTGAATTTCGGAAAAATTGAACTATACATAATTGAATTTTCTTATCCACTTGCTATTCTTGTGTTTATAAAGTTCACAATAAACAGTTTTTAACATGATTTAAGACTCAAATCAAACTCAAGTTTTTAAGAATACATATAATCACTTTTACAATGTCAGCTTAATTTGGCCATTTGGCTTAATTGTAGAGTTCATTTTATGGTTTGGTTTAGCTTTAACGGAGAAAATTTTAGATTTAAATTTCAATAAATTAGACAATGATTAGATAGTGTGTTAGGATGTGCGTCCTGTACGCACACAGAAAGCTAAGTGGAGCTGAGTGTATTAGCACTAAAGATTCAAACACATTATAATAAATGTAAATATGCACATCAAAAAAACCGAACTGATTCTGTTCGATTATTTTTGTTTGTTTATATAAGCGCTGATGAACGCGGAGTTTACATTCAACTGTGGTGTGTTTTTGATGTTGAAAGTGCACAGTTTATTTTTAAATATGTACATACCTATTTACTTTGCAAATTAAAGAAAATATGGATAATGAATTATTATAATAAGTGAAGTTTGTTTAAATCCCTCTCTGTGGGATAAGTCGAACAAAAACTATCTAAATCGAATAATTACAAATAAAATATGGGATGAGATATTGTTGGGCGCGATATTATGCGCACCTAAGTATAAGCATTTTTGCTTATCTGATCAGCGCTTACTTACATTATAATCTCAGCTCCGTTTAGTTCAGTTCCGTTTTCTGTGTAAGCGTGGCATGGCCTTAAACGTTTAAATCTAGAAGTTAATATACTTTTGAACTCCTCGAATTTACACTTTTTAGTATTTTCCATTACTTCTACATATTATATACAACTTCTTTCCTATTGAAAATAAAAAAACCTGGAATTCCAATAATTACCATTCACAATAATTCTATAAATTCCATTTTTCAGTCATAATTTAAATTCGATTAAACTTAAATTTAAATTTAGCCAGATAAAATTGTGTGAATTTAAAATAAAATGTTAAGGTCCGTATAAACCAATCAAGATTATTTTTTATCTGAGATAAAGTTTTTATTCATCAACGTCGATTATATACTAATCGGATATTTTTAAGACAACATAGAAGTGGTACTATAAATATCGTTTAAACATAACCTTGTTATATTAACAGCAACATCACAGCACTCATAGTATAATCATAACATTACATAACCTCTTTTTCATTTTGTTATTCATGAAAATACTAATTTTTCGCAATCAGCGACATGTGCGATACGCTGAAAACGAAATTCTAAAACAAATTTTATATACATATATACGTATAGGTTAACGAATAAGCTAAAATATATTCGACGGATAATTTTAATTGATGTTTGAAGTTTCACTTAACTTCACTTCACTTAACTTCATTTTAATCTTATGTATACTGTTAAACTGGCCATTATTTTTTTCTTAAAATTTAATAGGTAACGTCATAATGAAATTTTGATATTTTCTATCTAGACGTTTGTATTGAATGAACTGTAATCGATTTATAATAAATTGGTACAAACAGCAAATATTTTGTGTTTGTATATTTAATATTAAATTTAGAAGATGATGTGCATACATACATCCTATAATTAGTAATAAACAAAAATGCATGTTAACTCAATTTAACTTAAATTTACAAGAATGATTTACTTCAAAAAATAAAAGTAGTTTGTAATTTAACTATTAAAAACGTTTATTTTAAGTATAATACGATACTCGTACACATAATTATGATAATTTGCATATTAATAAGAGCAGTAATTTGTTTCTTGTATGAAATTATAGAATTTTTTCAAATTTTCTATTTTTTCAATAAAAACTGAATTATTTTTATTAAAAATTATTAAATTTTATTTGAAAAATTTCTGCAAATAAATCAACAAATACACTATATATGTATAATTTCAAATTTTATTTAAAATTTCTTTTATTTTAAATGATTTATAAAAGTGTATGTAAATGTAAATGAATTTCAAATTTTTTTTTTAATTTTCTTCCCCGGTTAAAAAGATAAGGAAACGGATAAGAATATCAAATATCAGATTATTTACAGAATTAAGGAATTATACGTAAAGATAAAAGTGGTGGTTTATTAAACGGAAATTCATTTTAATATTATATTAATCACACCACACACACAGTATATGTATGTATACATACACTATATATCAAGGGTATATCAAAAAATAATCAACCTATAATTAAATAAAATTTTTGATATTTATTTCATTAAGTTTTATTTCTCCATACATGACATGACATCCGTCTAAGTAAGTATTTGCACATTCAGACACTTTTGCATCCGATGTTGCTGTTTCTCCAGCTTTTCAGTCTGTACAAAGTAATGTGCATTGAATAATATGTATGCTACTACCTATCAGAATAGCTAGTTTAGTGTAAATTACATATTATTAATTCATTATCATATGATATCCATGATGTTTTGATTTAGTTTTGGGTCATGTATAGTCAGATTTGCGAACCAAGTAAATCCAAGATTGTAGGATGGATGAGCTGGAATGCCTCATCCAGCCATAATCTCTTAACAAAACTCGATATTGTTTTGAAAAATAAGTTGTCCGTAGATACTATTTATTATCGTGTTGAAAAATATACACTGCTCATATACATTTTCCGATAAAGATTTTATTTTGAATTGCAGCCATTTTTAATTTTTGCAATATGTCTGCTTAATAAATTGCCGTCTTTGTTTTTTTTTTACAAAGTATTACTTCGGAATCCCAGAAAATTATGCTATATAGTCCGGTTATTTTTTGATATACCTTACGTTACGTAGGTAGGTTTTTTTTTTTGAAATAATTTTCCTCAAACTAAGATTTCAAGATTTTTCTCTGTGCATTTATGTTCAATTAAATGTCTTTCCAATACATACAGTATTCATCATAATATACATATACATACATATGCAGTATTGTATGATGTGTATACATATGTATATTTTGCGAGTGTTTATAATGAACACTACATACATATATGTATGTATAAGAGAAATTATTTTCAGTGAAAATATTTAGGGTGGAATTCACCAGCATGGATATATCCGTCGGATATATTTTAGCCGGATACAATTTCAGCTCATTCATCAACCTAGATAAAATTTGTTTTCGAACTTAGTTTTCGGGTCGAACATGTGTGTCAAACATGTCAGCTGATTGTATTTTTATATTACAAAATGAAAAAAAGGTTATGTGATGTGATAATTATATTATATGTAAAGATGATAATACAGTAGTACTACATTATCTTTATTTGTGCTGTTGCTGTTAATAACAAGGTTATGGTCGAACGATATTTATAATACCACTCCGAGGTTGTCTTAAAAATATCCGAATAGTGTTTTATCCAGGTTGATCTTTACACTTTATCTCAGATAAAAGATAATCTATGTTGGTGAATACCAGCCTTAGAGTCATTTTCAATCAAAAAAAAAAAAAAAAAAAAAAAAAAAAATTCAAAAACTTAAATAAAATTTATAATATTCGTATTATTGGTTGTATTCGTGTTAATACATACACATATGTGAATTTAGTATAATGTGCTCTTTTTATTCGTATATGTTATATGATGTATACGAGTACATACATTATTATATCATTTATAATTAATTTGAATATTTTTCGTGTATAAAAAATTAATTGCAACATTTTTCAAATGGAATACATATAGGTAAAGGTACATGCATACAGAACTATATATATATATATATGTACATAAATACATTCATAAGTAGTACAAGCGTATTATATTCGCGAATATATTTTGAAACTTCTGTACACTGTGTGATGATTATGTATACGTATGTGATAAATTTGAAACCTGTGAAACCTGTATTTCGTATATTGAGGGTATTCATTTCAAATCTCGTAAATCTCATGATTCGCATAAGTATAAGCATATCATATATAATTATTGTCGTACTTTTACAAAACTTTTGTAATTTTTCCTTTGTTTTGAGAATTATTACGAGCTTAACGATATAAATAAATGGTACTTTTTAGTATTAAGTATATTTATTTAGATAATATATGTAAATACAAGTTTAATAATGTAAATTTATTTTTGTATATTATTAATTTTTCACAAAAAATTCAATTAGACTATCTACATACATAAATAGTATTTCAAGTACCATATTCATTTACATAAGTGCATATTTCCCAGCCAGCCTTTTGAACAATCTTCTTGGAAGAATATTAAGCGAATGTTCTTCTAGAAGAAGAAAATACGAACACTTTCAATTTGATTGCATGAAAAACATGATGTTATTAGAAGATTCTTCCAATGGTATACAAAGCGAATGTTTAGTACGATAATAATGTAAACCCACTAATCAAACACTTGTAGAAGGCAGAAAGTAAGAACTCGCCTGAGATTCTCAAATGATTAGTCTGCGAAATTCCTCTAAGAAATGGAATATGAATGAAAGTTCGTGTATGTCTGGCGCTTGTCGGCTTTCCTGTTATTTAACATGCAGTTGTTGAATATATTCAAGTCAAATTCAAATTGTTCATTTCAAAACTAATTTTTGTACGAATTAGATATTGTGATAAATGATAATTCTTTGTGTTATAAAAAATCTAGAATGTGGAGATTGTTAATAAATTATTTTAAATTAAAAGTTGCTATTCTAATTTTCTAAAAACTATTTTGAACAAATTTTTAATTTATTAATTCTATTCTGTACCTAAACATTTGTAACCTGTCGGTACAAATTAAATTTTTAAATTGAAAATTTGTTCAATGTAGTTTTTTGAAAATTACAATAGCAAACGTTTATTTTAAAATAATTTATCTTCAAAAATTCCACATTACAATGAATCGCACAATATTCCTCGTCATAAATTGTAGATTATTCTCCGTAGAGAATCGCCTTATATTTTCCAAGAAGATTCCTAGCCGAACATTTTTTTTGAAATTCGTGGCGATGTCAACTAAATCACAAGAAAGGTGATTCGTCTGAGAAGATAAATTGAATTCTCCTCAAATGAAAGAAGAATGCAAGAGAATCTAAGAAGAATGTTTGGCGAATCTCTGTGTTGGCTGGGTTATTTTGTATAAATAATGTATAGATACATCATTTTGATATAATATACATATACATTACGTATGTATGTATCATATTATTATGTTGTTATGTTTTCCTGTCATGTTATATGTATGTTTCCTTACTGTTGAATATGTCATCAAATTGTGAGCACAACCAAAAACAAAAATATAAACAAACAAAATTCGTGATTTATACTTAGTTGAATTTTCAATGCTTAAGTTTTAACATGTCCCATATACATAGCTACTTATATAGAATTTTTAGAATTTTTTAGCTTTTCAGTTATGATAGAATGAATATGATAGGAAAATTAATTTACAGAATACAAAAATTTTAAAAATCACGTACATACGTACTTACTTATACGTAAGCGTACGTATATTATTTTATTTGTATATTAATAAATGTATACGACAAGTATATTTATATTTACATAAATAAGATATCATTTTAGTTTGATCTTAATCTCTCTCTCAGCGTTTAAATTTTTATATTTTCTTATTCTACATATACTCATACATATAGTATATAAATATTTGTACATACAATTCATTAAATGCTCATATCTCTGTGTTTACATGTTTTTTTATTTTACTATATTGTCTTGTACATTTCATTTAATTTTTTTTTTTTTTTTATTTTGTATGTAAATGACCTAATTATAAATAAAAAGTAAAGTACACGCATGATGTGAATTATATGTACATACATATGTACATTAGAACAGTTCTACAGAGAAAATATAAATTAAAAACACAGAAAAAAAATTCAACAACAGTATACAATAACAAAAACAAAAAAAAAACCTCATTACACTTTTTCTCATGTAGAAATCTCGAATGTGTTATATTAAATACTTACTACTCGTTCAATATTTGTGAAATTTTTTATTTTTATTTTTACATGTTTAATAGATACTCATACACATGCTTCACATACTTAACTTCACATAACCGCATGCAACAATAGTTTTTTAATTGAAAAACTCTAAAGTTAATTATTTTGCATCTGTATGGATGGGAGTGTATAATAAATGTAAATACGTGCGATTATTTATTATTTTCTTCAACAATTTTAAAATATGAAAAAAAAAACAATTTTTTTTTTTTTATTAATAAATCTTATGGAGCATAGTAACTATTGTAGTATAATTATTAGTTTTTAAATTTCACTAAAATTTTTTAATTTCAAATTTGTTTTGTTTTTATTTTAAACGTTAGAATTCATTTATGAATCACATATACAGTGCGTTTCACTTGAATAGGGCCACCTTTTTTCAATGAAGTTTTATGATTTATTCGTATTTTTTTTTTTTTTTCGATAATTGATTTTTTTTTTAATTCAAAACTAAAGTACAACTTCATTCTTGAATTTCAAAACGAAAAAAATAACTGGTTTTATATGTTTAACGTTAGTTTTTACTGTTTATTGCCTGGTACTTAGAAAAAAGCACATTTTTGCTTGCTTCACTTGAATAAGGCCACTTGTAGTTTTGATGTTATTAAAGAAGTAGGCTTTGCATTTCTAATTGAAATTAGTTTTTCTATTAAATATTCGACATTTTGTTTTTATCAATATTGCATAAAGCACAAAAATTTGATTAAATTTATTAAAATGGGAAGAAATAAAGTGTTATCTGTAGTAGAGAAGGAAAAAATAAAAATTTATAAGAATGAAGGATACTCTAGCCGTAATATAGGCAAAAAAATTAGAAGAAGCAAAACCGTAGTTAATAATTTTTTTAAAAAATACTGATGAATATGGAAAAAACATGAAAGGACGTACTTCCGAAGCAACAACTCCCCGAGACAAACGATTAATTCTTCGTGAAGCATCAAATTCCAGTAATTCTGAAGTCAAAATCAAGTTCAAGTGTAAGGTTAAAGCAAGTGTTTCGACTGTCCGGCGCATAATTAAAGCAACTTAACTTTTAAAATACAAAAAAATTAAAAAAAACCACCACTTAATGAAGTGCGGAAACAAAATCGATTACAGTTTTCTAAGCACCATATGGTATGGCAAAAGCAATGGTACAAAGTCGTTTTTTCAGATGAAAAAAAATTTAATATTGATGGCCCGGACAATTTTAATCATTATTTCCACGATTTACGAAAAGACGAACTGTTTTTAGATAGACATCACAGTAAAGAGGGTGGTGTAATGGTATGGGGAGCAGTTTCTTATTATGGAACTATCGATTTGGTTTTCCAGTCAACAAAAATGACTGGAATTACATATAAAAATATATTGGAAAATGCCTTTCCGAAGTTTCACGACATTTTTGGACCCATACCTTGGATATATCAGCACGATAATGCACCTATCCACACAGCAAAAATAGTTAAAAGCTGGATTCAAAGCCAAAATGTTGAAACTCTCGATTGGCCACCCTATTCTCCAGACCTCAACATAATGGAAAACGTATGGGGGTGGTTAGTAAGAAAAGTGTACAAAGGTGGCAAACAGTTTGATGATAAGGAGTCATTAATTCAGGCCATTAAAGTCGCCTGGAGGGAAATTTCCAAGTTATTTGAAGTCACTATACAATTCCTTCCCGAATAGAATATATGAAGTAATTTTAAAAAAAGGAGGATGTACAAAGTACTAAAATTTAATAATAATAAAAAAATTACAATTTTGTTCAAAAACTATGTGTTTGCAATCATTTACTTCCCTCCTTTATATTAATTTTTATGGTGGCCTTATTCAAGTGAAGCAAGCAAAAATGTGCTTTTTTCTAAGTACCAGACAATAAACAGTAAAAATTAACGTTAAACATATAAAACCAGTTATTTTTTTCGTTTTGAAATTCAAGAATGAAGTTGTACTTTAGTTTTGAATTAAAAAAAATCAGTTATCGAGAAAAAAATACGAATAAATCATAAAACTTCATTGAAAAAAGGTGGCCCTATTCAAGTGAAACGCACTGTATCAATCATGTTTTACTCGTATCATATTTGAAAAGGAAGAAAATTATATGAATAAAGTTATTATTATACATTCATAATATTATAGATAAGAGAAACTGTGTAATATGTGTATGTATGTAACATCCGCAAATATGTATTTCTCGCACTGACAAAAATAATCAACGATTTAACACAATGTGTGTTATTATGTTTATTTTCATTGTTAAACAGGGAACCTAGATATACATATATAAATTCTGTGACTACTTCAAAATTATAATCCCCAATGGTTATATGTTTTGGTCGATGTTATAGTGCTATGCTCGAGATATAGCCATGAATTTCGTTTTTTCTTCATTGACACTTAATCCAGAAATCATTGCATTTCTCCTTAATATATTAGTAGTTATTCTTTGATGTTGATTGGCTATTGAGTGGCCAATTATGATTACATCATCTGCAAAAGCAAGTAGATTTTTATTCCACTTCTTCTCACAACTCGTTTCAATTATTGGATGATCTAAGTCTAAGCTAGTACTCATTAAAACCTGAATGAACTTTGAAGGTAAATGAAATTTGCAAATTGGCAATGAAAAATTGTAAATTATTTTTCTTATTTTTGCCGTGGGCAGGAATCGAACTTGCACTTCGAGATCTGTAGTCAGTTGTACCACTGAGTCTCCAAAAAAAAAAACAAAAACAACTATGAAAAAGTAAAAAACGAAGAAATTTGTGATAATAATCATCATGTTCACAGAACAACGAAACTTAAAAGTTAAAAATTGACATGAATTCCGCATATAAATATGTATTTGGAGTATAGAAAAACAAAATAATTGTATTGATGTTTTATATCATTTTGTTTTTATAGTATCCTTTCATCCTTTTTTATTCAAGCTACAAATTAATACAGAAAAATTAAAAAAAAAATAATTTGGAAAAAAAAGCTATTCTTTTTTTTTTGATAAATTATTTCATGGATGAGAAAACAATCAAAAATTTAATTTAAAATAGAATTTATTGTTTTAACATAATTTTATGGTTTTGATTTTTGGGAAAAAATAGTTATGCGATAATATTTTTTTTTTTTTATTACAACGGAATTTTACTACATGTCTGCACACATCATATAGATAGATATCTGCTTAGCAACCTCTAATGTACACATATAAAAAAATGATTGTGCATACAAAAATTCCAATAAAATATAAAACTGATGAATTGCAATTATTTATTTTTAGTATATCAATTCATTATGTATTTCAAAAACTACTTGGAACTACAGAAATGTGCATTATTACATAAATGTATATGTATGTTATACATACGTACGAGTATGTACACTCGCAGTCACAAGAAGTCACATCACTTTACTTAAATTTGTATGACTTCATTGCATGCTTAAAGTAAAGTAAAGATTTATATTCGCTGAATTTCGGTTGTATCGTTTCCACACAAATTAAGGAATGGAACGAAAAGTATTGCACCCTAAGTAAAATGATTTTAGAAATTGTTTTTGTTAAAAAAATTTATTTTTTTTTGTAATTTCTATAATATTTATTTACATCATTTTAAACTTTAATTTGTTTTTGTTTTTATTCTAACGGTACAAATATCTATAATTTTTAGAAAAAAAAATTACATCTTTTACATGGCACCCAAGAGGTAAAATTATAAACATATTTTACTCATAAAATTTCAGGTTCTTTGGTATAGGCTTAATTCTCTTTTTCATAAACCAATGCAAGATCATATAAATATTCGTGTGAGAAATATAGTAACAGAACATAATTAAGAATATCGAAAAAAAATACAGACAGACACAAATAAAGAAAAGAATATCAATTCAATGAAAATCGAGGCTAATCGGTTTTTCTTGTTTACCTTCTCCGTACTCCCCAACTACAGTGCAGTACCTAATATACACGAGAAAATAATAAGAAGAAAGTATGAGTATACACTATAATACTGGGTCGTATGAAAAAAATTTAGCATTACTTTATACGTCACTATTTCACAGCAAATTATATATGTATTAGCTTTCCATGAATAAAGCAGAGCAAATGCTTAAAAGTATGAGCAAATATTTCAAGAAACATGAATCTACTTTGTTGCAGATTCAGGTTTGAATATGGCACAAATTATTTCAAATTTTACCATAAAAAGTGTATTAAACACGTTCAGAGCTAGACTATTATAATTTTATAGCTTTGTATCGATTTTTTGTAAAGTATGTTTAATCTATATTATGCACATTAACGGCCAAATAACCACTTTGGCTAGCATATTTAAGAGCAAGCAAGTATGTGCTTTGTCTGTCTATTAAAATAAGGGGTTTTCCTTAATTTTACGACAAAAAAGTCTGAGCATGAAGTATAAGGTGAAGATTATTCATAAAAATAGAAGCAAATGCTTATACGTTGACATTTTACTTATGAGCGGATGCTTATATACCCTTATACTTCATGATCATGTTTACAATCATTTACTCTCGTTTTATGCATATTTTTTATGAAACCCAGAAAAAAATATAAATTTTGTATATTTGAAAAGAACAAAAAAACATAAAAATCTTCAAACTCTGAGCTCTACATAGCCCTGACCTTTTCAGTTATGTGATAAAATTTATCTAAAAATATGTAATTTCTGGTTACATTCTATAGCTGTTGCCTGTTGCAAAGGACAATAATTACGCTAAATATTTTACCATTTTATGTTTTTACCCTTTAACATCTAGTGTATAATCTACAGTAATATTAATTTTATAATACCTATCTGTCTACTTTTATTTTATTTTTTTTTAATTTTTTTTTACACATACATATTATATTAACAGATATAAAATTTATTATTATCCTTTATTCAAATTGAATGTTATAAAGATTAGAATAATTTATACATACATTGCACATGTATTTGTGTATATAAATGTACACATCTGTATGTATACTACCCCGACGCTTAATAGTTTGTCTAGTTCATTTTTGAATTTAAATTTCTTGAAGAAAAAACGTTTAGTATATGTATTCCAAAAAGCATAAAGACTGGACTATTAAGCAGTGGCATTCTGCGATTTGAAGTGACGAATCAAAGTTCGAACTACCATTGATGCAAGGAAGTAATAAGGTGATACGTATACCGCTGACGAAGCCTTTATGAACCAAGTTGTTTAAGAAGAACTGTGAAATTTCCTGGTTCAATAATAGTGTGGGAGGCATGTCAGCACGAGGCGTTGGAGAACTTCGTTTTGTCGATGGAAGGATAAATGCCCAGAAATATCAAGAAATTTTAGAAAATAATTTGCTACCTTCGATTACAGTCTGCTGAAGGTGAGTACGTCTTCCAGCAAGATAATACACCTTGCCATACGGCGAAATCCACCAAATTATGGTTACCAAACAGCAATATTTATTGGTTTATCACACCAATCGAGTCTCTTTGTGGTAAAATGAAAAAAAAAATGCGCCAAGATCCACCGACAAACATGGATGAACTATACGTTCTAGAATAAATCAAGTATGGGAATCAATAATAATTGATGAATGCGAGAAGAATTGGTCAATAGCCTACATAGAAGGATGAAAACAGTCGTCAATGCTAAAGTTGAAGTTACAGAATGGTGGCCAATGTTGCCTAAATAAAAATCTAGAGAGATAAAACATTTGGTTTTGGTTTTTATATCAAAACATAACGCAGATGAACTGAATTAGTGATAGGCGAACTATTTTGCTCTGTTAATGTTTTTTTTTGCTTTTTGTTACTATTTTTTTAAAAATAAATATAACTTACTGTTCTTCTTTATTATTTAATAAATAAATCCCATTAATTATGAATTAAAATTGTTCTTTGTATATCAAAAGTTATTGCAAACATACGAAAACTATAATTTCAGTTCAAGAAATGTAAATTCAAAAATGAACTAGGCGAACTATTTTGCTTTTGGAGTAGTACATACATACATATTTAATTATATATATACATACATACTTGCTTATGTGTAAATTTAAATTTTCGTGTGCAAACTTAAACGTTACATACACGTTAAAAATTAAAAAAATTGTTATTTCATACGTTCTTTTGTTTAACTTATAATGACTTGTAAATAATTCAGTAACTGCGGATATTATTCGATTCCAAAAAGCAAAATAAAGTGATAAAAAAAATGAAATAAAAATAAATTTAGAAAATGAAAAAAAAAATAAAGAAAGAAAGAGAAAAAAAAGAAATAAAAGCAGTTCGTAATACACATATATGCATATTATAATATAAATGAAGTACATGAATACACAAAATACATATGTAGTACATACATATATATAGTAAGTACAATCTGGGTATATAATGTAGTATAATAATGTGAAAAATAAATTTGAAACACTGAAAATAATGAAAATTTTTTACTATGATGGCGTATTATCAGATTTCTGAGGTTTTGAATCATTTTTTTTTTTTACTTATTTTGTCTTTTTTTTTTAATTTATTTATTCATTTTTTTTTTTTATTATTATTATTTTATTTTATTTGTAGTTTATATACGAGTGTATAGAGTTCAAATAAGTATGTAAAGGACATTATTTTTATAGTGTGTTTGTCGTAAAATTTATTTTTTATATGTATTATTGATCCATGGAATTGTAATAAAATCAAAATCGAAAACAAAAATGATAATAAAAAAAAGACCAAAACGATTACGATTCAAATTCATACATCCATTATATATGTACATATATGGTATGTATGTAGAATATATAATAACATACATTTTTGTATATGCATGCATACATATGAATGTATAAAGGATATGTAATTTAAAATGAATTGTAAATTGTTCAAAATGTTCGTTGTACATTATGTAAAATTTTCAAAATGAAGTTAGTTGAAAAAATGAAAATTGATTAGAACCACTTAGCACACATAGTAGAAGCTATACATATTTATGTATAATAATCAGTTAAATGTTAAATTCATACATATACGAATATATACGAGTAATTTATATACAGTGATCTCTTCTTAAGACGTACTAATATAAGACGAATAGACGACGGATAACACAAATGCAATTTGCAACCTCGACTTTCGCGTTCATTATTAAGAACTTAAGCTACGATTCCACTTATTGACAACTGGTCAAATATTTGACACAGTTTGATGTCAAAGACGTGTAAACCCTGGTCAAATATTGTCAAAATTATTTGACGTCAAATATTTGCTGCCAAATTTTTTTATAAGTGTAAACCTTTTCTATTTTTTGTCGACATTAAAGTTTGAAATGTTTGACCATCCAAAATTATTTGACAAGACCATTGTCAAAGAGCGTCAAATTTAGATATTAGTAAAATTGATAAAGTTGAAATAAAAATGCGTAACCTACAAAAATATTTAGGATAATTTTAGTTTTAAGGAAAATATTAAAAAAAAAATATGTATATGTATAAAAATTAATATTACGTATTGTATTATACTATACCTCTTCTTATTAGTACACAGTATGTAACAGAAAGAATAAAAGCGGTATATCAAAGAGAAGATGAAAAGAATCATTTATTGCATGTAAAATTTAAGATCATTACAAACACTTAAGATCTTAAAATATTGTTTTTAATGTTTCTAATTCTGGTATGATACTTACTTTTTTTACGGCTAAATCTGAAGCTAAATCTAAAATCTGTAGTATTGTTTAAATGAAAAAAAAAAATCACTCCATAATTTTGTGTTAGAGTGAAAGAGTAAAATATAAGTTGAATTTTGAGCTGAAGTACACGAAAAGTTCAGCTTAAGTGCATGAAATTAAGACGATTTCAGCTTAAGCGTAGGAAAAAGAATATGAAGAACATTCTTATTTTTGTGCTTAAGCTGATAACAGCTGATATTGTCTTAATTTTTTACAAGTCATATTTAAAATCATATTTTTCTACTTTGGATAAAAATAAATGGATATAAAAATGTGGAAATGTTGGCTGTTTTATCAGCAAATCGTTTATCAGTTGTTTATAAACATTTAATACAAAAATTAACAAAAAAAAAATATTCCTAAAAAATTATATTCTGTCAAATGGCTCTTACGACGTGAAATTTAATAATTAATATTTTTATTTTTAAAA
The DNA here is from genome assembly GCA_951394055.1 of Villa cingulata. Lineage (NCBI taxonomy): Eukaryota > Metazoa > Arthropoda > Insecta > Diptera > Bombyliidae > Villa > Villa cingulata. The sequence goes on along the minus strand of OX596017.1, from coordinate 37,924,766 downwards.
TAAAACTTTTAAATCACACATTCAATTAATAATTAAAATTTAAATATAATTATTACAACTCTTATGCAGTGCTGTCGTTTGACATTTTCAAATCGGAGTAAATAAAATCTAAAATCGGAGTATTTTCCAGAAAATTGGAGTATCAATTGATTTACATACTTATTTTTGAACAGAATAACAAAAATGATTAAAAATAAATTAATAAACCGAAAATAAAAATAAAAGAACAAAATAGAAAAAAAAATGCTTAGCATAGACTTTTATATATAAAATAAAACCAAATTTTAGTACAGATAATTTTTATTTCAAAAATAATTCATTTCCGTTTAAGCGTTTACATACATATAAGATAACACGAAAAGAAAAAAAAAGAAATAACTGACAATAAAAACAAACTAAAATACATTTCATTTGCATACAGAACTCAGGAACCGAAAATAAATAAATAAAACTCAAAAATAGTTCATTACAATATTGCATCATAAAATAGCACTCGAAAAGTGATTTTCTTCTCACTATTCTGAAAGAAAGTTAATATTTAAGTAAAATGAAAAGTTAAATATTGACAATATTTTACCTTTTGACTAATATTTTTTGAAATATGTTTCTACTAATTCTGCAGAAGGTTCCCAGTCGGAAACGTCATAGCCTGATAAAATTTCTTTTGAGCACATGATTGCAGACACAGTTTCCACTAACAGTGAATTTCTTGTTTTATTTTTAATCAAGTTAAGCATTGAAAATATTCTTTCAGCTGTAGCACTGCTATGCGGTAGGCTAATTATACTTCCAATAAATTTTTCTACATTAGGAAACATTTTTTCTCCTAGTCCATTCTTAGTATCAAAGACATTCGACCAAAATTCCTGAAGGTCTTGTTTATTGGATTATATATTCATCATATTTAGGAATTTTATTTATGTCTATTTGATTCTTTAAGGCTGTAAAAGCCTGAATATGAGCATTAGTCTTACTATGTCTATCAATGTGGGATATATTATTAGACATGAGTTTATTGCATGGCTTACAAAAAGGTTTTCCTTGTTTTTCTTCTAACCATTTATATTTTTCTTTCCATATTACTTTAAATTTTTGTGTTTGTTTATTTACTGTTTCTGGCAATTTTTTCGAAATTTTTACATTATCATCACATTTAACGCTAGTATTAATACAATTCTCAGGCTCGATATTTCCTTCTGTATTACTTTGCATTTCCACCTGCAAAATATCTTCCACCAAACGTGGGCGTTTAATAATAAATCTAAAAGTTTTATAGATTTTAAATCAACCAATATCAGAATTATTAATATAATAAAACTAAAACACTTTCACTTACCGATTCATTTCTAATTTCTTTTCACACTTTTAGGGTATTATAATTTATAATATAATATATAATAATGTACATATGCAAACAAAGCGGACCATACCAACTAAACGAAACCAACTTGTTTTCTGCTTTGCTATTGAAATGTCACTTCATTTGTCAGTAATGTCACCAACTCAGTAACTCACTACTAGGGATGAGATCAACTTTAATAAATAAATCGTCAACAATTATCCATTCGAATTCCCAGAAAATTACAAATCGGAGTATTTTGTTAAAAGGTGGAGTAGTGGAGTGATATAATTCAAATTGTAGTAAAAATACTCCGATCGGAGTAAAACGACAGCGCTGCTCTTATGTCAACGAGGTACACAAAAGATCAGTATATATGTACATCTCACTTCAACATACACAATCATCTCTTTCTAGGAATAATTTTTTTACGAAATTGTATCGTTGAGTCGAACAACTTTCTACCTATAATTATGCAATATAAAACCTTAGAATTTCCATTAGTGAGGTAGTCTAGGTGCAATAACACGTGTCTACGCAAATGGTCATGTATGAATACGATTTTATAAGAAACATAATAAGTTCAGTAAAAATGGTAAAGATAATTAGCAAAAATGAAAGTTGTAGAGGAATTGCAGATGCAGAGAGGACAAAGCCAAGAATGAAAACTGCAAAAATTACAAAAATAATTGACAAAAACCTCGTGTATAGAACGAAGTAACGATTGAAATTTATATTAATAGCTGCTTTCCATTTAGCATAATTTGAAGTACTTGCGAGTAGATAAGGTAAATGTTTGTGCTAAATCATCTGCTCGCAGTCAACTACTCAAGAAAATTTTTTCAAGCAGATGCAAGTAGTTACGAATAATTTTTGTGTCGTTCGTTAAAAAAATGTATCCTAGACACATATTTGTACTTGCAAGCACTTCTACTCAAAATTGCTAAGTCGAAGGCAGCTATTTTATTTTACAACGATTTAATATCAAGCGAATGATCGTTATTACGAACAATTGGTTAAAAAAAAAACAAATTAAATTAATACATATGTAGATCGGTTTATTGTAATTGCTCGTATTGGTATGTTATTTCTTTACTATATTTATGTGTATTATTTTCTTATACATATGTATATTATACTCGTATGTATATATTTTCGAGGATGCGTTATATTGAATTTTCTTACTTATAATCATTGTTTCTTTTTTCAATTTTATCGATTTTCGTTTGCTTTTTAATTTGAAATTTTAAAAAATTTTTATTTTTTATTTAAAACAAAAATATCTTATAATGTACAATACATATGTATGTATGTATGTAAATGTTAACTGTATGAACTTTGTGTTTAAAATTTAATAATTTTATAAAAACTGAATGAAAAAATAAAATATAAATGATTATCAATATATGTAGTATACATTACTGTAAGTAGCGAAACCCAAATCGATCCAAAACCTTTACTGAAGTAATTTATAGATTTATTACATTACCAATGTACAATATTACTATTTATCATAAACGTTATTATATGCAATAACACTATAGGGATAGGGTAATGAATTGGATTTCATCATGAAACGCTAATATACCTATATATTTCATAGGTCACCTTTATTTATTTATAAGTTACAGAAGTGTGAATTTAATTGACATAAAATTAATTAATTATTTTTATTTAACAATTTGCATTAAAAAATATTAACATAATTATTACCAATTATGAAATTAAAAAATGAAATATTACTTAATTTTACTAATTACTTATTTATCAGTAACTGAATTTTAATCAATTGCTTACTGTCACCAAAATATGAAAATTTTATAATTTTTTTAGGAATCTAGTCTCTCAATTTCTTTATCCTTAATTTCAAACATTAACGTCATAAGATCGTTTTATCATTTAAGTATTATTTAATATCATCAAACAGACATAATATACACAGATTTTAGTAAAGCGTTTGACCTACTTCCGCATAGCGTAATATTATTCAAACTGAAAAAAATGGGTTTCCCGAAATACTTACTTCATAGCCTAGATTAGATCATATCTTATGGCTAGGAGTTACAGTGTAATCTTTAGATCTTCTGAATTGGCTGCATATAAAGCAAATTCTGCAGTCCCTCAGAGAAGCCACCTGGGAACACTTCTATTCATAATTGCGGTTAATGATGTTAAGTCTATACTATATACAATAGCGATTTTCGTATCTATGCTGATGATATGAAAATTTTTGAAAATAGCATCACCAGCAGACTGTACTAAACTAAACGACTTAAATAAATTCTTCACTTGGTGTTGCAACAACAACCTTTTAGTTAATCTGGATAAGTGCGCAATTATGAGTTTTACTCGTCGTAAGAATCCTATTCATCATAATTACAACTTCACATATCAATTATTACAAAGAAGTTAAGCCGTCAATGGCTTAGGTGTACAATTCGATATTAAACTCTCCTTTAAGTGGCATTATAAACAAATGATAAATAAGGCAAGATCCATATGTTAGGATTTATAAAATATTGGTCTAAAGAGTTCAAGGACCCTTACATCCTTAAATCCCTATACGCTTGCTTGGTTCGTCCTAATCATGGAATATGCCAGCCAGGTATGGTCTCCACATTGCAAAATATACATCAATAGAATTAAGTCTGTCCAAAAAAACTTTCTAAGATTTGCTCTTCGTGATATTCCTTGGAATAATCAAATGATATCACCTCCCTATGATAATAGAATAAAGTTAATTCAATTATCTTCTCTAAAGAAAAGGCGGGAAATGGCTGATATTATTTTCATTGTTTAAATTTTAAAAAGAATATCTTATCACCATTTAACAGAAAAAGTAAAAATTAATTCCAATGAACGTTTTCGCTCAGGTAATATCTTCCTTACAACTATTTATAGATCGAACTATGGCAAATTTGAACCGATTAACCATATAATAATTTTCGGAAATAAATATAAGAGCATTATTGATCTTAATGTATCCAAGCAGACTTTTAAAAAATATATTTTGAACTTTTAGCCTTTGGTCTGTACTTCCTTATTTATTACAAATTATTATTGTATTTATGTATTATAATGTATTTCATATTTATATTACGAGTATTTGTAGATTGTAATTTGCTTGAATTAAGCTAAATAAATAAATAAAATATTATATTTGTAATATTACCGTTTTACATGGTATCTACTACTAATTTATATACTAATCAACAGTTGTAGCAAAGTAGGAAGAAAGAAATTCAATTATTATTAAAAATTAGATATAGGATTTAAACTGATCTATTTTTTGAATGTTAAAACATGAATAATTATTAATCTAAACCTTTTTTAGAGCAAACCTCTTGCACTAATTAAAAATTTAATTAATTTTTGGGGTGATGAAAGTTGAAAATAAGAATTATTTAATTTATATTATTCTTTTTTTGTTTTTTAATTGTTATCAAGATCTGTATACTCGGAAATTCTCAACATAAGCACTACTTACCAACGAATCAGTAAATAAAATTATTTTACACAAAACAAAAGGATACTATCAACTATATAGTGAGTGTGCATGTAAATACCTAATATGCTACCAATATATAATGTTGCAATACGAGCCAAATTAGATTTTTCACACAAGAAATTATATAGCGCTTTATATACTTTTTCCGCCCAGCTCAGTTCGGATTAGAATAGAGAATAGAAAATAATTATATAAATAATTAGACATCAATTATGGCGAAAACCCAATGTACGCTGTGCTTGCTTTGCTTTGTGAATAACAACATGAATAACAACTATATAAAATAATATGGCTGGAGTTCTGAAAAGGTGTCACCCCCGATCCACCCCCTCTTGAAATTTTGTCCACAGAAGGCCCTTCCGGCCTAAATCACGGAATTTTTGTTTTTTTTTTGGCGCATCGCCCTCTGTAGGCCTTAAATGACATTTTAATTTTTTTTGCCAACATTTTATTTTTACTTATGAGTATACACAAAAACACACCCAAATTATGATTATAATTTATACAGGTATAGATTCTCTTTATTATGTTAATTATTGAATATGTGTTTAAGACATATTTCAAGATTTTTTCTTTTTTATATTATTATTTTTCATTATTATTTTCATTAAAAAAATGAATTACTGATAAAATATATAATTTTTAATCATTTTATATTATCTTTATTTTTTATTTTCTAATTTATTATTCACTTTCTCTCTTTGTCTCTATCTTTCTCTTTCTGATGGCGCTACAGCCCAAATTGAGTCTTGATCTTAGAAATTAAAATCTTCTCGTACGTTATCTTCCCATCTCAGACGTGGTTCACCTTTGGGTGTTGTGCCTATTATTCGTCCATTTAGAGTTTTCTATCCGGCATCTTATTTGTATATGACCTGCCCATTGAAGCCTTAGTAACTTTATGTAAATAGACTGGACAGCCGCGGTTCTTTGTACAATCGGTACAATGGTACAACTCAGCGTTTTATCAGATACGCCAGAACCCATTTTCTTAAGTCGGCGGACCGTCTATCGTACAGAATATTCTTCTTTCAAAGGTATCCAGTATAGTTCTGCAGTTTTCTGAGATATTGTCCATGCTTCACTTTTATATGAAACTACTGTTCGTATTAGCGTCTTTTACAGCCTAATTTTTGTCACTCTGTGGACATCTCTTCATTTCATAATAGGAATAATAATAGCGATTAATACGATTTATTTGCAGCATTAATCCTTGCTTGGACTTCGTTTTCTATTTTATTATCATTTGTTAACAAGGAGCCCAAGTACTTAAAGTGAATCATATAACTTTCATAATCATATTTATTAGAACATTCATGTCACAAAGTTGACAAAATTGCGATTTTTCGGTCTCTAAATTCACCACATACAGCAAACACAAATTGATTAAATTTTTTGAAATTTTGAATATAGAAAGCCTGATGGTGGATATTGCGGTCCTCAAATCGAACATTTTTTTGATTCTTGCTCCTGAAAATTATTTCTTACTCTTGGAAAAGGAGAAGGTTTTTCTTTGAAAAAACCCTTCAACTTTGACATCTATTTTCATATATTAAATCATCATATTTTTATATGATTTTAGTGTCAAAATAAAATTTGGACTATCTGATGTTTTCACAACAAAAACCCTAAAAAATTCAATTTCAATAGCACCCATGATTATGCAAAAGTATTTTTATAAAATTTTCTAGTTTTAAATCGTTGTTGTTATTTTCGAAATTTTTCATAACTACGTACATCCTAGCCTTAATTTATGCGGCGATGCATTTATCGTGACCGCTGATGTACATAATGTAATACATACAAGATACAATACACAGGCAATGACAAAATTCATGACGTAATAAAAAATATAGTAAATTATACGTTTACTTTTATGATCCTTTTGGTTATATATTTACATGCAACCTTTAGATTATATATATACATACATACGTATGTATATATATTCCTTTAAACACACAGATACATGCATACCTACTACGCTACTACAGTTAATTATATGAAATTAATGAGGTCAATCATGATATGTGTGTTGTAATCGTAAAGAATGTTATAATCGTCGATTTTTTTTTTATATATTTTTTTTTTGTTTTTGTTTTGTTTTTTACTTTCATTTTAACACTCTTCTACTTCAATAATATTTATTCATTGTTCTTATCTGTGTTGGTTGAATACAGATTTTTTTCTTTTGCTTTTTATTCATTTATTTTTTTTTTTTTTTTTTTTTTTTGCTTTATTGCATATCATACATATTTAAGGATATATACGATACACTTTTTATATATTGATTATATAAGTAAATTTACGTTTTCCTGCTTTATAAAAATATGTTTCGTTGTACAATATTTCTTATACACCATACCTTATGTCATGTTCGTGTCTACATAGTTGTGATACAAGAAAGACATCATGTAGTAAACTCCTATATGTATACTTAGTAATGTAATGGACATTATCATACGATTTGAATCTGAAATCAATTTAATTTTAAATCGAAAAGGGATCATAATAAAGTGAAACACTTTAAAAAAAAATAAATTAAAAATAAAATAAAACTTTATAACCCAGTCTGAAAATTAAATCTTTTAGTTGTAGAAAGTATTTAGTGCATATTTTCATACATTTATAGTTAGCTACATGCTACATGAAATATGTATTATTTATACACACAAATATGTACATATATGCATGTATATATGTATGTATGTAATGTTTATTCCTGTATTTGTATGTACAAATTATTTTACGATTTGCACATACCAATAAATCTATTATACAATAATATAAAAATATTTTTTTGCTTTTGTTTTGTAGAATATAGAAAATTTATTATATGAAATTGTTACTTTTCATTTATCTTATCGAAAATTATATGTTTTTATGCTCGTATATATGTATACCTATACACCTACATACATACATACTTATGTATTGGAATATTTTTATGTACCTATATATAACAACTGATAAACGTAACTGAAATTTTAATGTTTATAACATTCGTTTTTATATACAGACGCGATGATGAATTCACAAATATATACATACATATATACATAATGTATGTAAGTCTGAGAATGGTTAAAAAAAATGTTGAAAATTTACATGTTTATATTCACATACATATATGATGAATATACTCGTATTTACTATGTGTATGTAGAAAAAATAAATAAAATGAATATCCTTTTATTGTTATTTACATTGAAAATAATATTTTATTTTGCCCTCTAAATCGTTTCTAATGGATTGTAATAAAGTATTCGAATTTTTTTTTTTTTTTTTTTTTTTTTTGTGTACAAGAAAAACTTATGTATCCTCAGAAGTATAAAAATGTTGATAATCTAAAAAAAAAAAAGTATTTTTCATTGCAGGTGCATTTATTACTTTTGCTTATCGTATGTGTATACTTACCTTTATACTTACCATATAATTATAAACATAAATTACATATAGTACCGGAAATATAGATAGCCTCATTGCATTTTTCTAAAAATTATAAAAATAAAAATAAATTTATGTTCAAAAATTATGTTATAATGTAGACACACAGAGGTTGAAATTAAGTATTTTGCTAATTTCAGCCTCGAAATCCGGAAAAAACGACGGATTTGGGCCGAAATCTAGTCAGTGAAATTACATAAAAAATGCATAGTATTCGCTCGAAATCTACTCATGTTTCGCTCTTTACGTAGAACAGAGACATCTACTAACAAATTGTAAACCAAAAAGAAATGTTTTTTTTTAAAATTTTTATTAAGAAATAATTGAATATAATTGACAGTTGAATTTAATAGAAGAAGTATAGGCTATGTTCAGATAAATTAAATTAAAATTAGATAAATTAAATAAATTCGACAAACTGTCAAAATCGCTGTGTGTCACTTTCGTAATTTCTACTCGAAATTAAAACGAAATCTACTTAATTTCAACCTCTGTGTGTCGAAGACATTAATCATATCTAAAATTATCGTATTTTTTTTTTTATTTAATTACATAAAATAATTTATGCACATATTACTTACTAAAAATCATGAATTCTTAAAAAATTATTAATGAAAATTTCAATAAACTTATTGAAATTTTTTTTATTTTTAATTAATGAGATGTTCGTTGACTTGGAAGAAGCAGTAGAGGGAATGGCTTTGCAAATCAATGAAGAAAAAACAAAAATCCTTATCCATTGTGACATATCCTTGTAATCATTGTGACATTAGAAAATGATGAAACAAGAAATATAAAAAAGAAAATCAAAATGACAAATAAAGCTTACTTCTGACTTATACGTGTTATTACACATATGCCTCGGAAGTGTGGAAGTGTGGAGATTAGAACTGAAAAACTAAGAAACTTTATATGCTTTTGAAAGAAAATATTAAGACGTACATCAGGTACGTTAAGACCAATCGACCAGTAAAAGAAAATGATGTATGAAGAATATTTTAAAATAAGGAATTGTACGAATAATGTAAAACTTCAAAATTATCCGTGCATATGGAACTTATGCGGTTGCGATGAGCTGGTCATATACAAAGTATGAGCGGCGTAAGTGTACCCAAAAAACTCCTAAATGTGAATCCAGAATAACAAAGACCTAAAGGAAAGATAAAATTGAGGTGGGAAAATTGTGTAGAAAAAGATAAATGGAAGTTGCTGGGTGTGAGAAACTGGAAGACTTTGTGCTGCAGGGTTGCAGGTCGTAGTGTCTGGAGGGTAATACTGCTGGAAACTTTACTCGATATGAGCTGCAGAGCCATTGAAGAAGAAGAAGAAGAATAAGAAAGAAAGAAATTTCATTTGTAACTAATATTTTGTGTGCATTATGCTTCATTTGAAAATGAATTTGAAAATTCTAATACGCATGAAATTTACTATATATGTTCTGTAAAGGTTCCACAGGGATATCATTCTTCTCTTATTCTGTTTTTCGGTTCGGAAGTGGTCTGAAACTGCTTTCCGTTTTCATAAACTTCGCTTCCACACTCTACACATATGTTTTTAAGATCTGGACAGCACGCTGGCCATTTAAAAAACTATTGCCTCCTCGTAATAAAATCTTATCTATAATTTCGATTATTTTGAGCTCTTAGTCTTAGAAACTATTATCATCTTTAACTGAGGCATGTATCTACGAAAATTCAGTGCATATTTATTTAAAACAAAATCTTTTACAAAAATATGTATATACTTTTTAAATATTAAACTTTTAGTACGGGGCTTTTCATATTTCTACCACTATATGCATGTACGTAAAGATATATTAAATACTGCTTGCAAATAATATTTATGTTTTTAGCCAGAGTATAGTTTATATTTCTTTTACGTGGATAATGCAAGGAGAAACAATAAGTATTTACGTATAATAAAATTCATATGTAATAATTTTCCGTTTATAGTTTTTTTTTTAAATATGTATGTATATATCTATGCTATTATCTTTTATGGATGTAGATATACATATAATTTTCCGTGATTACATACGAAATTTAGTAATAATGTTATAAATAAAATTGATTTATAATTTAAAATGAGAATTTAAAATATACTCGTAATAATTATATGTGAAAATGTACACGGTTACATATATTGCATTATATACCAAGCAGATTGAAAAGTCCTGGGCCTGACTTATAGGTGGCCTGACTTAACTATATATCAAAATCTTTTTTTTTTTTTTTTTTTCTTTGACAAGTATATTTCTTCAGAAAATCATCTCTGAAGTTTCATGAACATCTGTCAACTAGTTCGTGTTTAATAGTGCTTAAAAGTGTATCACTTCAGTGACTTTAAAAAAAATAGAACAAAGTGAATTTTGTGTCCTCATAAAACATTATTATTTAAGGGGAAAGTCGGCGAAAGAAACAAAAGAAAAGCTTGATAAGTATTACGGCAGCTCTGTTTCATCGAATACAACAGTCAAGAGATGGAAGCAAGAATTTAAGTTTGGCCGCACTAGTACAAAAGATGAACCGCGTTCAGGTAGACCGTCAGAGGTGACTACTTCCGAAATGATTGAAAAAATCGAACTTCTCGTGAGTGACGATCGGAAATTAAAATTGGATGAGATAGCTGACATCGTAAACATCTCATCAGAACGTGTGTTTAACACTTTATGCCATCATTTGAGTATGCGAAAGCTGTGTGCGCGTTGGCTGACGCATATGTTGACTTTGTGTGTGATAACACACCAGCTCATAAGGCAGTAGAACGATGACCAAATTGATCAAGGTAGGCTACAAAATACTTCTGGATCCCCCTTATTCTGCAGATATGATTATTATCTATTTCCAAACTTGAAGAGGTGGCTCGCTGGTAAGCGGTTTTACACGAATGACGAAGTAATAACCCAAACGGAAGCCTATTTTGAGGGGTTTGACGCAGGCTACTATAAAAAAGGTATCGAATTGATTCAAAACCGTTGGAATCGTTGTATCGAGCTAAAAGGTGACTACGTTGAAAAATAGTTTCAAAATTTCAAAAAAAAAATGTGTCCTTCTCTGTCAGGCCCAGGACTTTTCAATCAGCCTAGTACATACATATATACATATGTATGTATGTATAATAAAATAAAATGGCTATAACCACTAATATTCTAAACTCTAGACAGACCAAAAATTAATCTAGATTGAGGTAATCTAGATTACTCTGAATCTAGATTAACGATAAATAATGTGACAGATTTTAAATCTAGATTTATTTTTTCTAAACTTATTTTTCTTGGTGAATCTAATTTTCTTTTTTCAAAACTTCTTATTTGTTAAAATAAATTCTATTTAATTAATATTTAATTTAACTGTCAAATTATATTTTCTTCTTCGTTAATGGAGTTAGCAAAGCAAATCCAGTTTACAGAACTAGATCAATATAATCCAATTGTAAAAAATAGATCATCCAGAACTGAATTTGACAAACTTGAAAATTAATCTAGATTATCGATTTGATCTAGATTAAATACTTGGTCTGTCTTCGGTATAACACATGACTATAAAATTTCACGTATTCATTCATATCATTGTATGTTATTATACATACTTTTTTCAACGTACTATATGGCAGCTGCACAATACAATTTACATATCATAGTACATTTTCAATAATTAATTTTTCCAGTAATTAACTTTTAAACATTTTTTATGTACAATTCACATATACTTTATAAGTATTTACATATGTAATGTAATGTATACATACTCGTAGGTATAGCCAGCGAAATTACATCTACTTTTTATAAAAATATTTCACCTAAAATATTTCATAATTCATAATCGCTATACCTACACAATACATTTAATTCATTATGTCCTTTTAATTATTTGTCCGTTTCAATTATAGATTTACAAGAAAGCATATAAAATTCTTGTATAAAAAGTGCGAAATTGAAATTGGTTTGCTATATTTTTTAAAATAAATTATAAAAAAAAAGTTTTTTTTTTGCTTCATAATTTATTTGAATATAAACTCTATTATATTATAGTAGATAATAATCAGTTATTCTTCTTCTACGGCACTACAGTCCTTAAAAGAATCCTGGCCTTAGTAAGAATCTGCCACCAACCCGTTCTATTCAAAGATGAAGCCCTCCATTTTTCAATCTCCAGTTTGTCTAGGTCCTCTCGTATCGAATTCCACCATCGATTCCTCGGCCTTCCTCTCGGTCTCTTATTCCCAATATTGCCATGCAAAATCAGTTATTTCTCATAATTTAAAAACATACGATACGATTGTTTCAAACTGTTAATAATAAAATTATGTAGAATTTTTTCATGTATTTTCTCCATGTATTTTTGATAGCAAACTATTTACTCGTGAATCCTAATTCTCATTTTCCAAAAAACTTTTAGTTATGCAAGTATTTCCCATAAAATTTCAAATGGATTTAAATTCGGACAAAGATAAATTCCATATATTTTTGTCTCTCTAATGAAAAATAATAACCGCAATGTAATGTTATGAACATATATCATTTATTAAGGGTTTATAAAGGTATATTTACAAAATTTCAAGTAAAAATACAAAATTTCAAAGAATATTCTTTCTACATTCAAACACGATGATGGGTCAATGAATGCTTGGAGCTGAATTTTGACGATGGTAGTGGTCAATTTAGAATTAATTGATGAAATTATGAATAAAAGAAAATACATATAAATTCTGAAGCGTAATCTTCCATCTAGTGCTTTTAAATTGGTTTTTGCTGGTAATTTTAAGTATAAACAAGACAATGAATCAAAACATACGGCCTAAGTAAGTAGACTTTGGTGTCTTTATAATTGCCCTCAAGTTATAAAATCCTCACCTTAATCTCGTAATTTCAATGTTATTATGAATTTATGGGACAATTAAAGAAAAAAAGAAAAAAAAACATAACACAATATTAATAGATTTTTTGAATGAAGCTTTAAGTTTAGAATGGAATTCTACTGACGCCGCTTATACGAGAAACCTAGTCGCATCTATTCCAGAACGAATTAAAATTGTCAGAAAAAATAAAGGATATCCTCATAAATATAAAATTTGGATACTATCACACAAAATAGAATCAATATCCTTATTAAAAATATTTTTAATAATTTGTACGGTTTTGACTGTGAGCTAAATTTATGTGTGATTGTATTCTTTTTTCTATAATTTTTACATATTAACAGTTATTGACCTAAAATTTTGTAAATATCTTTATAAACCCTTAATAATAGATGTTCATTACATTACATTGCGATAATTATTTTTCATTAAACAGACAAAAATAATTATATGAAATTTATCTTTGTACGGTTTTGATTGAGAGTCACAGTATTTTTATATATAACTATTTTTTATCTTTGCCTTAATAATGCATCTAACATGGTTGGATGAGTGGATTGTGAATTTATTGGTGGTAAGTGGTAACGAAAAACGAACTCCATCACAAATAAAGCTTGAAGATTGATTGCATTATAATATGGAATCATCTAATAATATTGTGCTTTAGTTATTTGATTTCAGATTCCAGTAACCAAAAGTAAATTCAAATCAGTATTTTTGAACTTTTATTTCCAGTAATCTGATAAAATCTGAGCGTAAACTTTGAAAAGTTATGAAAGTGAAAAATAATAATTAATGTAAATTATCATTTTTCTAATGCTTTGTTTCCAACACAACGTGAAATTGAAATTCATTTTTTTCGCTTTTTGTAGAACATTGAATTATATGACTTTTTCTCTTTTCTTCTCAACGTGAAATTTTTCAAAGTAACGTGAAATTAGGTTCTATTCCTAATTTCAATTTCATACTTGATAAAGAGCTTTCAATGATGTAGGAAAATGTGTTTAAATGTACTCAATAATTCACATTATATTTGGAACAGCTGTCAATTTCATCAAAAGCTCTTTTCAATTTCACTTTGTATTGGAAACAAAGCATAAATGTCCAAAAAAAGCTGTTATCGAGTTATACTACTCAACTACTTGAATTTAGTTTAGGCGAAACTACTTCTGTGGTGCGTTTCTGTAACTCGATAGAGAAATTTCTCAATTCTGTGAGGTAATACGATTTTCAATCGCTAAACTCTACTAGTAGAGTTCTTCTGTTTCTGTAACACTCGATAGAGAATTGGTATGGTGAGTTTGTAATTAGAAAGGAATTTATGAAAATGAAACAACAATATTGTAACATTTAAATTAAAGTAACGTAAAACTTATTCTGAACGTTTGATTGAGTGTGGGTTTTTGAAATTTTTGATTATTGATTATTAATTACGGAGTGTGAAATTTTAATAATAATAATTAACTTTTAAGTTTTGTATATATCTACACATAACATATTACATTTTATACATTGGAATACATATACGTACAAAAATTTTTCTAAAAATAAATCGAAGATAAAATGTAAAATATGTATCTAAAATTATTTGTATATTTTTATTTTAAGTAAATATTCACCTGTTATTCTGCATTTATATTTAAACAATTATTTCTACACTTTATTATTCTTTTGAAATTAACACTTAATAATAAGGAAATTAATATTATTCTATTTAAAAAAAAAATAACTAAATGCAGTAGAAAATAAACTAAATTATTCTTTTTAACCTCATTAGTTAGCACTACTCTATCGAAAAAAATAAAACTCCATCACTATAATATACTTATAATACACTTTATTTTTACTTTTATATCCTTATCAACTGCTAATACTCTATCGAAAAAGAAACTCAAACAGTAGAGAATTAACTCAACTCAACAGACTTACAGAAACACTTTTGCAGTAGAGAAAATTGTTTCAGTAGAGTTTCCAATCTCACCATGTTACAGAAACGGAACGATAGAGAATGACATCAAAATGACGTAGGATAGAGCATTTCAGTAGAGAATTACTCAATTTGTGAGTTACAGAAACGCACCACTGAACGGACTTATTCAAGTTGATTACTGACTCTGACTTGCTGACAGACCAAGGAGTTTATCTATGTATGTACTTACAGGTTTAGAAAGTTTCTAAATTCTGGTCGGTCTGTATCTAGCATTAAGTTACAATTATTCGACTAGTATTTGATAAAATACTTTCTAGTCGTTATGATGACTTATACCACTTATACGATGTCGTAAAATTAATAGTTGATTACGTTTTAAAATGAATACTCTCAATAATAAAATGTGTTATGTGTTATGTGATTAAAGTGTTATGTGAGTGTACTATTAATATCAAATTTCCGAATTTGAATATTACAATGATGAGATTATCATATTACTTTAGTTAATGTCTTGAATAAATTTGAGTTAGGTACGAATGTGGACATTATTTGTGAAATTATTTTTCCTATTTTTATCGACATCGAGATTTAATAATCACAGTATATCGTCTTGTCACTACTACCATACTATAAATCACGTACGTAGATATGTATGTATATGAAATTATATTTTGTTTAAAGTATGATAAAAAGAAGAAAAAAAGTAAAACACTATAATATGTACAATTGTGCTGCCAGATTTTAATAACTACATAATAATTGAATACATTTTCATACATGCTTACACATATTATTTATTTGTATCATATGTAGTACATCTACAATATATTTTATTATCTGTTGTACAATAGCGTGTGGTATATATAAAAATATTTTACTTTAGAAAAATTTTGGCATTAAGGCTAGGTTGTAGTTATGAAAAATTTCGAAATCAACAACAATGATTTTAAACTAGAAATTTTATAAAAATACTTTTGCATAACCATGGATGCTATTGAAATTGAATTTGTTAAGGTTTTGATAGGATAAACATAATTATATTTTGTTTATAAAAATAAAAATCTGAAAGGGATAGTCCAATTTTATTTTGACACTAAAATCATATAGAAATATGATGATTTAATATATGGTGAATTTGGAGAACGAAAAATCGCAAATTTATCAACTTTGACACCATGTAAAAAGAAAACAAGGACATTTACCTAGAAGGTGTTCAATTTAAGGATCACAACTCCTTTTAAAGTATTTATATTTCAAATTTCATTGAAGTCGATTAAGTAACTTTGGAGATATGTGGTGCAAAAGAAAGCCAAAACAGATATGGTGCTGGCTACTCTTAAGGATATTAAAAAAAAAATTATATTACAAGTATACATTCATACCGAAGTACTTATATTTTAAACATGCATATAAATAATGTATAAAATGTAAAAAACAAACATTGAAACAAAATTAAAAATAAATCATATGCAAATGCATAAATATACTTATGTACATAGACTGGTAAAAGTATTGTATGTATACATAAGTACAAAAAAATGAAAATATTGTCACCAACTTAAACAAAACAAAATTAAAAAAATTAAAAAAAAAACGCAGAGAAAAAAAATTTTTTAAGAATGAAAAGATTTTCAATTCATCGTAAATTTACATTTTTATTTAAATATTTTATACTATATATGTACGTATACATAGTACATTTATATTTTGCATAGTACATATCGACAGATAAAAATAATCATGAAATTTTTATGTATATGTATTACGTATTATGAATGAATATAATATACTCGTTCATATATTTCTATGTAGGTACACTAGAAATATGTATATGTAAATTATTTATATATACTAGAGCGATGACAATCACTAAGCCAAAAAAAAAAAAAAAACAACAAAACAAAAAAAAAAGAAAATAAAAAAAAAGTACAAATGAAAATTTTGTAAAAAAATGGGAAACCAAAAATAAAAGAAAAATCTTTAAATTTTGTTTTACACTTCCTGTCCTTTAAGATAATATTTTTCAATCTTCGTCTTCTTCTTCTTCTTTTTTTTTGTAGATCATCTACAACTCGATTATGTTTTATGTCGAGATTTATGCTCAAAAATCTTATTTGTTTTTATGAATTACACTGATCATGCGCGTAGAATATTTTAAACCTTTACACTAGATTACAATACATATATGTACAATATTTTTACAGCATTTACATTCATAGTTAGAATACAACACTATCAATTATATTCTTGGCTGATGGCTTCCTTGATGAGGCTATAGTAACATGTATTTTACGTTATTTTAAGTTTTCTATTATTTTCACAACATTTTAAATTTTGTAAATCCACTGCTATGGTAGTAAAAATATGAAGAATTAGGGTGAGTTTCAAAACGTCTAATTACCGCTTCGATGCATAATCAAAAGTTTCAAAACGATAACACTTGTAAATTTTTATGATGCAAAATATATTTGAATATATTTTTTTTTTTCAATAGCATTTTTTATACGAATTTTGTTATATGGAACCAAATGATAATCTGTTTTAAACAAAAAATTTGTATTTTTAAGAAACATTTTCAATGCAACGCTAAGTGAAAGTGAAATTTTATGAAAAAGCATATTGTTCAAAATACAAAGCTAAGTTCATTTTGAAATTCGAAAATTTGAAATTAAAATTTTGTTTAAATTGACATATGACATTCAAATTTTCAAATTCTCAACTGAATTTCTCCATTTTTAAGTAGGAATTTAAAGGAATTTTAGGGGAATTCTTGCATTTTATGAAAGTTTCCATCTGTTAGTCAATTTTCTAACAATATTTTTGTAATTAAATTTATAGATTTTGTTAAGTGAAATTGAAATTAGGAATAGAACCTAATTATTTCACTTTACTTTGGCAATTTCAATTTCAATTCGAGAGTGACGCAAACATCTAAAGTCGTGTAAGAATATAAGGAACAAAAGACATATAAATTCAAATTTCACTTAGCGTTACATTGAGAATGTTCCTTTATGGTAATAAATTGAATTTTTAATGTTTAGTGCTTTAATATTAATGACAAATTCCGAAAAATGGAGAGTATTATATTATACTTGCATTGATGGTGTTTTTAGTCATTCAAAAATAGCTATATAAAATGTCATCCTGATAATATTTAATTTTATTAAAAAATTGTTCCACCTTTGGTATTTTTCTTCTTTTTCTTTTGTCACAAAATCGCAGAAATACACTTCTTGTGTGTTTTATTTTTTTTCATTTTCTTAGAAAGAAGCTGGAGTAATGTATTTTGATTTAGTGTAGAAAATGAATTGAATTAAATTATTTAAAATTATTTACTGCTGAAGTCGATCCAATTTTTCTTGTTGTCAAAACAATGCAACAAATTCGTTTCAAAACTTCAAAGTTATAGAACTGCAATATCGATGCGATGCATCAGTGCTGTTATAAAACTTTGCATAACGACTGTTCTGGTGTCGCATCACAACACATTTTTGAGGCGTTTTGAAACTCACTCTAAACTAAACACAAACTCTAACAAATATCAATTATTATTATTGTATATCAGGACGATTTGATCTCGAACGATGTAATCATAATTTTCTTTATGCTTCAGATTAATTATATTCCAAAGATTTTAGTAAGTTATTTTATTTGAAATTATATAGTGGAAAAACACACTGTAAAATAAAAATAAAGTAAATATCTGTACAAAATATTTCAGTATTATGTGAAATATTGCTGGTTAATTTTTGTTTTTGTCATTTAGGTTTATGAAAAACAATCAAAAAAATCTCGTAATTAAATTTTTTTTTTGTAGTATTACCTATACATATACATATTAGTGATATTACATAACATATATAGCAAAGTGTATAAATATTTTTCAAAACATGCAATGTATTTAGGTAGGTATAGTATATAACGAGCAATAATAATAATAATAATAATTTTGAAAATAAAAAAAAATTGTAATTTACCTTACCGACACTAATAAAAAAATTTTTTTCAGAATAAACCAAAATGCAATTAAATACAATTAAGTTGTATGCATACTTATATACATTAAAATATAAATGAAAATAAAAAAAAAAATTAAAAACATTTCAGTAAAACAAATCGAATAAAAAATTTTTAAACGTTTTTAAGTAAATAACTTCTTTTTTCTTGTTTCCTGGTCATTTAATCTGCAGCCAGAGAATTTAAAAAGGGGAAAAAAAAGAACACAAAATGATTTTGATTGATTACTGTGCCAACGTATACGAGTATGTATACGTGTATTTTGTTGTTTAAGTGAAGTTTTTATGTATTTATGTATTGCTACGCAATTAGGAGATAATTTTTTTAAAAGGTATATAGGAGAGTATTTAATAATATCTGTCATCTGTATACCATACTTACTTTGCTTGAAAATAATATGAAATATTTTGATTTTAAAAAAAAAATTTAGAAAAAACAATTTTTTTTTTTACATTTTATATTTTTCAAACTTACTTAAACCCTTAAAATTTATAAAGCTCTATCAAATTTTTTATCAATATAAATTTTCAGTACGATAGACAGTATAAGACATTGTTTCTGGAGACAAAATCTGCTCTTGACTGTTTTCTCATTCATGCCTGTAAGAAATAGAAACGTGTACGTACTATAATGCGAGTAATATTGCAGAATAGTATTATTATTATTTTAATTGTGCTTTCACAAAAAACTTTAAAAAGCAGTATCGTTAATAAAAGTTTTAAACAGCTAAAACTTCATTTTAATATGCAAGTATATGATTTGGCATCTATGGCATCAAGTATGATTGCAAATGTCATCATCAGTTGTGGCAGTTGTGGTGAATTTCTCTCCAGACTTCTCTATCTTGTGCCTTCTTTCTCTAGATTCTCACTCCCAGCTCCTATATATCATCTTTAATGTCATCTATGAAGCGTTTCTTTGGTCAACGCCTTAATCTAGCTCCCTTTGGACAGCCGTTGAACATTTTTTCGTAAGCTGTTATACTTCCACAATCTTATCACGTGTCCCATCCATCTTAATCTTGCTATTTTGATTATTTTGACTATATCCGGCTCTTCACGAAAGTCACAAAACTCGCTGTTGTATCTAATTTACCATTGTCCTCTTTTACTGGGCCGTATATTGTCCTCAATATTTTTCTTTCATATCTACCTAGTTTTTGTTCATCAGCTGCCATGAAGATTTATGTTTGTGAACCGTAGGTTCTCGATATGTAGCGTGATCGTACACTGAAAGAAATAAGTAGTGCGTTTGTCTAAAATAGTAGACAATTTGTCTAATTCATGTAGTTAATTTTCAGCCTACTACTTTGATGAGGTGCTTTGCCCATTATAAGATAGACGATTTGATGTCTTATTTATCTACAAAGTGCAACAAAGTTATCTACATTCTAACGGCAGTTTTCTGACAATTTTTAGGTGTATTTTCTATTTGCTAAAGTAATTTTTACATATTTTGTAGGTGAATCTTCGACAATTTTTGTTAAAGTTTCTACAGCCAGTAGCAGAATTTTCCACAATTTATAGTCAAAATCACCACAATCGTTAGTTAAATTGCCTATAACTTATTGATGAATTTAACATATTTTGTAGGTGAATCTTCGACAATTTTTGTTAAATTTTCCACAGCCAGTAGCAGAATTTTCTACAATTTATAGACAAAATCACCATAATCGTTAGTTAAATTGTCTATAACTTATTGATGAATTTAACATATTTTGTAGGTGAATCTTCGATAATTTTTGTTAAATTTTCCACAGCCAGTAGCAGAATTTTCTACAACTTATAGACAAAATCACCATAATCGTTAGTTAAATTGTCTATAACTTATTGATGAATTTAACATATTTTGTAGGTGAATCTTCGATAATTTTTGTTAAATTTTCCACAGCCAGTAGCAGAATTTTCTACAATTTATAGACAAAATCACCATAATCGTTAGTTAAATTGTCTATAACTTGTTGATGAATTTAACATATTTTGTAGGTGAATCTTCGACAACTTTGATGTAAATTTTTTAATAGAATTTTCCACAATTTTTGGACTTAGTTCTTAGGGATTGTATAAAATTGACTGTTTAAATCTTTTGAAAAATTGTAGGTATAAAATTTTCATAATATAAAATAAAAAAAGTTAATTATTTAATAAGAAATTCAATTTATTAATCAATTCAATCAATTAGCTTAATTGTACATTAAACTTAATATTTAAGTAGTTTCTTAGTTATAGTTATCATAAAAATAATATAAAATTACTATTAATATTACTAATTACTATTATTAATATTAATAGTAATTTTATATTATTTATATTTAATTTTATATTATATATTAATTAATATTACTAGTAAAAATAATATAAAATTATAGCTAATTTAACGGTGGTCTTGGCCTAATCACTTTTTCTTTGTTAGGTAAAACAATTTCATGAGATGGTAAATAGTTTATATGACTAGCATCTATTACTGTATTGCATTTACTATAACCTGCAATGACGAAGCAATTGTAATGGCAATCGAATCGTTTAATTAAAATTTCTTTTCCTATAAAAAAAAAGCCGTTCCTTAAACATTCAATAATATTCACAATTTTATAAAAAGTTAATACGTCTTTATTACAGGTTATAATATCATTCTCTTTAAACAATGTGCTTTTTATTTCCAGGTGTTTCAACACATTAAAATTCTCAATGAAAAAACTAAATGAATCACTATTTTGAAAATTATTTAAGTCAATTTCATTTGAAATCTTTTTTGGTCCGGCAATAAATTTTTTGTTTTCTTTGCCAAAACATAATCTATAAGCAAAATCAAACTGTAACTTATAGCAAAGACTAAGACAAATATTTTTTCTGGATGTTATAACACCAGAGTATGATTTTAAAGCTTTATGTTTGGCTTCAAATCTCATAGTCCATAATTTTTTTAAAGGACCAAGTTTCCGTATGATGTTTGGATAGTGGAGGATAAAATGATGTTTGGGTATGAGATCCTGTTTAAAAAGCTGTCGATACATTATATGATGTGAGGTTATTATTTCTTCAAGCTCTTTTATTTTTTCTTCATTATATACTGGCTCTAATGACAAATTTACCAGCTTTATGAGAAGAAGTAAAAAGTTCCATATTTTGTTATTTTTGGGAACAAAATCACCGATCAACAGCGGAAGATATGTTATGAAACATAACATTTCAGAAGCAGACATTTGAAATCTCGAATTAGTTAAGTGAGCAGTGGTAATGTCACATACATTTTTGGAATCTCTACTGCTGTAATTAAAATTGGCCTTTCTACTGTTTAAAACTGATAAAGAAAAAATATTGTTATCTAAAAAATGTTTCAATATATGAACCAGTTCAATGTGACAAATACCTTCCAGAACGTCGTGCATAATATCTACAGTTACATTATCAACAACAGAAAATGAAGTAATTTGACTGAAAACACAACTTTCTTTTACTCCAGACAAAGAATGATCCGAAGCTGATATATCGTCTCTATAATTATCTTCAGAACGTAGCAAACAGACGTCTTCTTTTGTTTGAATTTTTATAACATCTTTATGTGCTTTACAAATTCGACAGCAATAGTTTCCCGAAAAAGACCTTGAATAGCCTAAAACTGTATTAAGTCCTAAGTTATCTCCTGTAATAGTGGCCAAAATTAAAAAAACTTCTACTGGTGTATTGTTATTCATAATAGTAAGGCCTTCATTTTCTAAAAATGCTAGTTGTGAACACAGTTCAGCAAAATTTGATTTTGACCCATACTTGAGGTGAATACTTCGACTTAAACAACAAACTAAAATGTTTTCTAATTTAGAAAAACTATTACTGTCAAGTAGGGGAAAAGATAAATAGAACGCGGAAATTTTTTGTATACCTCTTTTTGATCCTAAAGGATGGTTCACCTCAAAATCGTCCTGATATAAAATGTAAGGGATAATCAATTTATTTTTAAAATTTTTAATTTTATTTTTCCAGACAGTTCCCTGAACAATATTTTCAATTTGACTGCTGTTATTTAAGTAATTTTGGTTATCAATCATTGATTTAAAAACTCCAGGAATTTCTAAGAAACGTTTGATATTATCTTTTAAAGGCATAATAACTCCCTTACATAGGCTTATATTGACATTATTCACGTCCGTGCTATCATTAATTACAAATTCTTCAGGTTCTGAATACAGGTTTTTTTCAGTAATATATTTCTTAAACTTATACTCTGAGTTTAAGCTTTCAAAAGTGTTTTGAATTTCTCGAACTGAAACATTAATTTGCAGAAGAATCTCATTTAAATCTGAATTTAAATTTGTGTGAGAATTAACAAGTTCTTCTATTTTACCAGTTAAAGGTTTTACTACAAAAGACAATAAATCAGAAATGATTTTTGACGCTATTTGCCTCGTTAGAGATAAATGCCCATATAAGTGCATAATAAATTTCAATATATCGATTTCAGGAGATTGGCTTTTTTCAGTTTCTTTTTTGAAAGGTACAAAATATGGATTTTTATTTTCAGTATACATTTTTTTTTGAGTAGCAGTATTTTCGAACTGCCTATTTTCATTAGTGATAGTGGTAACTGTAGACGTAGATCTATGCACATTGTCTTCAATTTGTGGTATAATAGTTTCACATTCGGATACCTCAAAGTGCTGTTTTGAAATATGTCTTTTGAAGGAATATTGGGATTGAAATGTTTGTGAGCATATGGTGCAAATAAATTTTGAAGTACTTTCAAGTTTGTGAAAGCGTTTTAAATGAATTATATACTCACGAATTTTAAAAGACTTTTGGCAAAGAAAACAGGAGATCATTTTAATTTTTCAGGTTTTAAATTTTAAATTGAATTTTTAATTAAAATTTTTAAAATCTTAATTTAGTTTTGTATAGTTTAGTTTTAATTTTTTGACTTTTAGTTTTAATTCTTTAAATTTCCAATCAGTGCACACAAGTCTGAATTTTTATTTCCAGAGGGAGGAATTTCATAGAAAAATTCTTCAAATAATAGCCAAATTTGATTACACTCTTTTGGGTATTGTAGTTGCAATACTTGGTATAACTGAAATGTCACAGAAATAGCTTTAAGAATACTATCTACTTCATACATTATTTCATTATAATATATATAAAAAGCGGAAAGATTTTCCTCATCTTCACCAACAGCAATGATGAAGGGTTGAAGTGTTGTTTTGCGTGCAATACAATCCGTTTTTCTTTGATTTACAGATAATATAAAGTTTTTATCCTAAGAAGGTATACGGGGTATTAATTTAAACAATGATATTTGTAGTGTTATAGAAAACAAAATATGTTTATCTTATGAATATTAAAAATCAAAAAGAATTCGAAAAATCAGATATCAGAAAAAAATTGTGTATTTCGTTCGTCCATTCGACGAAACGATGAAAGAAAAACGTACTAAAGTACAAAAATTATTAAATTTCAACAGGAATTTTTTTTGGTTTAAATCGAATTCTTTTGAAGCAGGCTGTGACTTTTTCCGATTGTATCTGAATTTTTTTACATTTCTTTCGATTGCATATTTTTCACCGAAATGAAATTGATTACAATCGAAAAAAATCACAGCTTACTTCGAAGGAATTTAATTGTAACCAAACTCCTTTGAAATTGAATAATTTTTGTAGTTTAGTACGTTTTTCTTTCGTCGTTTCGTCGAACTGACGAACGAAATACACAATAGGGCCCTAAGTTTTTTTTTGTAAATTTTACCAGCAAATTAATGTGAATAATGCCATATTTTGCAGTAAAAAGGCAAAATAGAAAATTGGCATATTTTGTTTTGCTGTAACACTACATAATATTATTGTTTTTCTTACCGTTACATGAATGAGAAATGCATTCTGGCTATCAGCAATTGAAGGCTTCCACTGTTTTGTTTTTGTTTTTATGACTTGAGGAACTAAAAGTGCAATGATGAGAAGAGATAAAGCATAGTTTCGAGTATCTGAAAAGATTTATAAATATATAAAACATTATAGCAAAAATTTGAAAAAGGGATATTTAGTAATTTTATTACCTTCTTTCTGATGTTTTAATAGAGGAATGAGTCTTTTATTTGATGGATCTCTAAGTTGTGCATTTATGACTGTTTCGAATTTTTCAAAAAAAACTGGCCATTTAGAAAACAATAGAGTATTTTTGTAAGGGTATAGAATCTCAAAATCCAGTTCAATCTAGAAATTTTATAGATTATAAAATTGATTTTTAAAATCAAAGAATTCGAAAAGTTACTTACAAGTGAAGCTCCTATTTTTTGGCGTAATATTGGCCATCCTTCGGTAAAATCAATATTTTTATTTTTTACATCTGACTGTCGAATAGTAAAAGTATTTTTCCATTTTGACAATACTAAATCGTCTGGAGAATTGTTGTGCTGCAACCAATTGAAATCAGCTTCTTGCTGTTGTGTTAGCTCTTTGTCATCTAAAACCAAAAAATATAATAATGGTTTAATATAATAAAATATAACCACACATAACATTTAATTTCCAGAGATGACATCAGTGTCGACAGTAGTAGATGTAGGAGTTACGCACTCCTTTCTAATTCCTGCAATTTTCTTTTTAAGAGAATAATATTTTTCTTTGAGTTTTCCTCTGCGAATCCCTTTGCCAATGTATGTTTCCTATTGAAAAAAAATTAAAAAAAAACTCTCAAAATGTTTATTGAATAAAATTACCAATTCTTCTTTCGGAAAATTCTTCTTAATTTCTTCTGCAGC
The DNA here is from genome assembly GCA_951394055.1 of Villa cingulata. Taxonomy (NCBI): domain Eukaryota; kingdom Metazoa; phylum Arthropoda; class Insecta; order Diptera; family Bombyliidae; genus Villa; species Villa cingulata. The sequence continues at coordinate 37,898,924 of OX596017.1, read as the reverse complement.
TTTTTTATAATCTGCTGATGACACTCTTTTTTCAGAATTTAGCCAGTGCTCACAAATTATTGAGCACAACTTTTGCCTTGCAGTTTTCACGAGAAAATTGTGTTCTTGGTAACTTCTTAATACGGCCTTTCCTTGGACAGAGTTTTCCAATAATGACAAAAGATTCTGTAAAACATTTATATAACTTAATAGTGCCATATCTTTCATCTATATAAACTTTTTAAAAGACGTACTAGATTAATATCACTACAATCTGACGTAGCACTTGGTGAAGAGCAAGATGTGTTTCCAATTTGTTGATTTAAAATGCTTGAGTTCACCCAATTCTCGAGTGGAAGAGTAATTGTGTCTCCAATATTAAAAGGAATAATATCCTAAATTTATATTTAGAAGAAAATATATATATAAATTATATATGATTTTAGAGATGAAAAAAAAAATTATACGGTAAAAACAAAACAAACCAGGGAAATTTTCTACTACAACAGGTGAAATTTTAATCTACTTCAAATAAAAACATTTTTTTTTATTTTCACCTACATTAGATAGGCAAATTTTCTACTATAATATGTGAAATTGCAATCTGGTTTAAATAAAAATTATTTTATTTTGTTTTCACCTGAATTTAAATAGGCACATTTTCTACTGCGATAGATGAAATTTACACCTACTACCTAAATAAAGTAGGCAAATTTTCTACTATAATATGTGAAATTGCAATCTGTTTTAAATAAAAACTATTTTATTTCGTTTTCACCTAACTTAAATAGGCAAATTTTCGACTGCGATAGATGAAATTTCTACCTACTTCAAATAAAAACCTTATTATTCTATTTTCACCTAAATTAAATAGGCAAATTTTGTACTGCGATAGATGAAATTTACACCTACTACCTAAATTAAATAGGCAAATTTTCTACTATAATATGTGAAATTGCAATCTGTTTTAAATAAAAACTATTTTATTTCGTTTTCACCTAAATTAAATAAGCAAATTTTCTACTGCAGTAGATGAAATTTCCATCTACTTCAAATAAAAACCTCATTATTTTATTTTTATCTAAATTAAATAGGCAAATTTTCTACTACGACAGATGACACCTAAACTAAGTAGGCAATTTATCTCTTATAACAGGTTAAATGTCTATACATGGAACAAAAGCGAAAGTGTTGGAAAATCCAAAGATGAAGTACTTACACATTACACTTTTATATAATCTAAAATTGATTTAATTACAATGAATATGAGCAAAAAATAACTTACATTTTCAGCACGCCATTCGAACAATTTGGTTCTAAATTTTATTCTCATTCCAAATTTTTCATCCGGGATCAGTCTGTTTAGATCTTCACTCGTTAAGTTTTTAAGCACTTCGCAATCCAATATTCCTTTTTCTAAGTTTGATTAAAATTATAAATTCATTTCACCTTATTTTTGTCTAGCAATTGAAATTTCGCTTACCTCGAAAAGAAGGAATTAAGTCTCCAAATCCCCAATTTGTTATAAGGTTTTCTACCACCTCATCTGAAATATCAAAGCTACTCATTTTTCAAAAGATAAAAATTTTTCAAACACTTTTCTAATCACTGAACTAATTAAATTGATTAACTGAACTGACAATAGACTCATAACTACTGTACTCAACAACTTATGAAACAATGCATACGCAAAACAATTAAATCAATCGCACCGTAGTCATCATAGAGCAAGGGAAACACGTTTGTACTTGGAAGGTTCCGTTATTTGTATACAAAAATTGTATATAGTTTAGATGAAAAGAGAATCAGCAAATATTGCATTTTGCATACTGGATATTTTGCCTACTTTTATTAAGAATATTGACCTACTTAATTTAGGTGACAATCTGTACATTTGAAGCAAGTGAAAATTTATCCATTTTTGTAAGCAATTCGTCTACTCAATTCGAATGGTAAAAAATGATGAATTGTATACATTTTACAACAAATAGAACTTTCACCTCATAGTATAGAAAACTTATCTACTATGCGTATGAAAAGTTAAATTTTTCTGTTTGTCTAAATCGAAATAGACAATATACCTAACAATGTAGAGCTGATTTATCTGTGATATTTAATAATTTACCTAAAATGTAAATACCTAATAAGAATTAGGCAATTATGCTACAGTCGTTTTTTCAGTGTAGATGTTTTTAGTAGCCCAAAATAGCAGTTATTTGCCAGGATAATTCTTCTCATTATTTTTTCTGAGCTGAGTGCCAGAAGACTTTAGAGCGATGAGGGTTACAAACTACAGGGTTCTGATTCTGACTCTGGACAGAACGGTACTGCGACGGATTATGGAAGAAGATATCAAAAGATCGTTTTCATTCACAGGTTCACATATAGATACTGGATTTATGTTTGTCTTGATCTTTAAAAATAAGATATTTTGTCTTCATTGCATTCATCGTAAGGCTATTTTATATCTAGCTATCTTTTGTATATTATTAAATCTTGATTTACTACTGCATTTAAAGTTTTTTTTTGTGTTTTCGTCGCTTTGTATAGCAGACATGTATCGTTAAAATATGTATTCCGTATTCATATATGTACATACACTCCGTTTCAAAATATAACCTCACCATATGTGTATATTTCAGGCAAGGAGTGGAAATTTTACAGACCTTTGTTATAAGAATTTTAAGTGTCCTTAGAGTTAAAAAGTTTTTGTAAGTTGAATTTCAGGTAATCGTAATATTATTGTAAATAGCAAAGAAAGAACCCAAAGAGGCATATTAAAGCCGTTGCAAAATATAACCTCACCATTATTTTCATAGATAAAACGCGATTTATTTTTAGTTTTCAAATTTTATTAATAATGCGTTGCTTTTCTATTTTTTTATTAAAACTATACGCAATCCTATTATTTAAACTTTTATACAGATTTCGTATATATTCTAGCGGGATTTTATCCCACTCCGCCTTTATCGCATGTTTCAAGACTTTCTGGATCTCATATTGTTTTCTATCACTAAATACTTTTCTTGAGAGATATCCCAAACATTCTTTATAATATTCACATTCGGAGATTTAGCTAGCCATATGGTAATATCTCTATGTTTTTTGTATCAAACCAACGTTTTACGATTTTTGCAATGTAAATTGCTGCATTATCTTGTTGAAAAATATGGTTTTAGCGTTCCAAGGTTTCTCTTATTTTGAAATGCTGCCTCTCTAGTAATTTACAATATATTTTTGAATTAATTTTTCCACTTATAAACTCTATTTCAATCGTTCCTTTCAAGAATTATTCATAATTATGTTAAAAAATTATCACATTTATTTGTATAACGTACCATTGTATCCCACAGCGCCCAATATCATTACAGAGCCTCCACCCATCTACCTCCGAGCTAGATAAAATTGTTCTTTTCGTCAGTAAAAACTATCTTTTTCCATTCATCCTTCCAGGTTACATATTTTTTTGCGAAGCTAAGCCGATCCTCCTCATGTTTTTTTCTGATAACAGGAAACTGCTTAATTTTTATATGTGAAATGTGTTCGCTGGATCGTAAGCTCTAAAAATAATTGACCTATGAACCTCTAATCCTTATTTTTCTTTAATTTGGTTCAAAGTTATCAAGGAATTTGATGCTGCATTTAGAAAGGCTCGTCTCTTTCGTGGGAAAATTTTTGTTGGGCGCCCAAGTTTTTTTGATCAGACATTTTCCTTATCCGAATTTTTAATTATGTTGATTTCTGTTTCGTTTAACATTTTTCCACGCGGCATTTTTATTTTTAAAATATTTAAAACTACTCACTAACAAAAATCTTGTTAATACTTCAAGAAAATAATAAAAACTGATGTTGAGGTTATTATTTTGCAACGGTTTTAATATGCCTCTTTGGGTTCGTTCTTTGTTATTTACAATAATATTACGATTAGCTGAAATTCAACTCACAAAAACTTTTTTGCTTTAAAGGCACTTAAAATTCTTAGAACAAAGGTCTGTAAAGTTTCCATTCCTTACCTGAGATATACACATATGGTAGTGATGAGGTTATATTTTGAAACGGAGTGTATATACATATATTCGAATTTACAAAAAAAATTAATAAAACTCCCTTAATTTAGATTAATTAAATAATTATGTGCGATTATGACAATTAATTACATTATGAAATCATATAGAAAATAATGTGTATAGTAGGTATATGTAATTATTCTCATGCATAATAATAATGTTTTTAAGAAGAAGCAGACACTTCAAAATTACGATAAAAATGTAATATGTGTAATATATGTAAGTGCATTGAAATAAAATGAATATAATATACCATTTATCAAATACTAATATACGATATAAGTATCATACTTACATTTTACACACTTCATTCAATGTATTATTATTATTATTATTATGCACTATATAGTGTGTTTAGTGTATTGCATGTATATGCGTATACATAAATATTCAAACAGTGATATACGAGTAAGAAAAAGAAAAACAAAAAGAAAAACAAACAAAAACTTTAGTTTGAAAAGGAAGAAATGCATTAAAAACAAAACAAAAATATAAAAAAAAAAACTCAGAATTTAAATAAAATAATAATAATAAAAAAAAAGAAATAAATGACAAAAAAAAAAACAAAAGAATAAAATTAAACAAAAAAATAAAAAGAAAAGAAAAATGAAAAGACTCATTCACCACAATATATGTCGCATTATGCTTTTTAATTTCATGTTTACTACTGTTTATAATAATACACTCATACATATTATTTATATATCCTTTTATAATACAATAATACATATACATATATGAAAATGTATGTATCTTTATATATATATATATATATATATATATGTATATGTACATAGATATATATGTATGTTGACATAAATTACATTTTTTATGGCATTTTTGTTTTAAATGCTTTTTTTTTCAAGTTTAATTTAACCTCTCTAGTTTGTTCTTTAATTCTTTCTAATATGTACGTATATATGTATTATACAAAATACAAGCATATTTTAAAATTTGCTTTTGACAAAATGAAATGAAAAAAACGAAAAACTATGTACTATATAATATAAGAAAATAGGTTGAAATACGCGCATTTAAAGTATACAAAATACAAGTATACTAGGTCATTCAAAAAGTTCGTAGCCTTATAATGAAGCAGTATGAATTTATGAGCCAAAATACAATTAATCTTCAATATATTCCTCCCTAAGCTCAATTCATTTTTTCCAGCGATTTTCCAATTCATTTATCCCTTGCCTGAAGTGATTTTCCTCGAGACCTCCAAAGTACTCTTCGACAGCCGTTATGACTTCTTTATTTGATGAAAAATGCTTACCACGTAAGAATTTTTTGAGATTTGGAAATAAATGAAAGTCAGACGGAGCCAGATCTGGTGAATATGGTGGATGCTCCAACAATTCGTAGTATATTTCCTTCAATTTGGCCATTGCAAGGACACCTTTGTGTGCTGGTACATTGTCTTGGTGGTAAATAATTTTTTTCTTTTGTAATCCTGGTCTCTTCTCCCGAATTTTTGTGTCTAATTGGTCTAAAAGATTTGAATAATATTCTCCTGTTATCGTTTTACTCGTTTACTTCGTCTTTCAAAACCGAATCATGAACCTTGTCGATAATTTCTGGCGTGGTTGCTGCTTTTGGACGTCCTGAACGTGGATCATCATTGATGTCTGTACGGCCGTATTTAAATAGAGCAACTAATTTTTTTACAGTTGCTAATGACAGATCACTGTCTCCTAATACGTTTACCATATCATCAAAAAAATTGTTCCCACTTAATCCTTTTTTAAACAAATATTCAATCACCGCACGATTTTTTAAATTATCCATTTTCTGAAAACAAGCCAAGCACGTGTAATTTAATCAACTGTTTAAACTAAACTAATTGACAGATCGTATGCGTTAGGCTGCGAACTTTTTGAATGACCTGATATATATGTACGTATACATATTGCATTTGCTTGCATATACATACATATGTACATATACATACATACACAGAACTACGAACAGTTTGAAAATGAAATTTATTGTAATGGATAACCGTCGTACCTATATATTTTATATGAAAACATATAAATATAATCTGAATATACATACATACGTAGGTATATTTATATACAGGGAGTATACTCATATAAATATACATATGTTTGTATTTAAATGTACGTATATTTCTATATAAATTTCAGAATAAAAAAATTTCTTTTACCTATAAATATGATGATATATATATGTGTATGTATATTGTATTAAATATTTACATTAGTGTGTGTGTGTGTGTGTGTGTGTGTGTGTGTGTGTGTGTGTGGATGTATTTATATATAAATATGTTTTTTTTTTTATTTACAAAATTATGACATGATTAGTAAAAATATAATAATTATACGAGTACAAACAAATATTAGAAAGGATATTTGTTTTCTTCTATACTACTTATATATTTTTGTATTTAACAAAAATAAATTTAAAATTAAAAATTTTGAAATAAAATATTATTATCATAAATGATAAAAAATGAATGAAAATTAAAATGAAAAAAATCTTACGTTTAAAATTTTACGTTTTACATTAATTTACGAGGGGGCGTTTTTAAGTTCGCGGAATGGCAGGGTGAAAGAGTGATGGGGATAATCCTTTAAGTCGTAATGTGTTGTCTGACTCCGTTATTAGTACATATAATAACCGAGATTTGCCATAATACGATCATTAGTCTGTGAATTATCGTCAATCAAACAACTCAAATCAACTCCAAAACTACTGTCAACAGCTTTCGCATGACAGTGCTCCCACAAGTCCACAAGTGTGGTGTTATGTTGACTGCCTTGTCAAAGGTAGGCTTCGATATTTTGTGTCACCCATCCTATAGTCCATACCTGGCTACGACTGATTATTACTTATTCCCAAACCTGAAAAAAAGAACTGCGTGGGAAGAAATTTACCAGCGATGAAGAAGTAAAAGGACTCAGTTTCGGCATATATTTTGCAGACAAAGATAAAACATTTTTTTTTTTTTTTTTTTATTCATAAGTTAATTGAAAGATCTGAAGTATTAAAGTTGAAAATGAAAAATAATTTGGATAATTTTTATTTTGTCTCGTTATCCCCCATTCGGTGAACTTAAAAACGCCCCCTCGTAGAATGAACATTTATATTTTATTTATTCATTCATTTTACTTTAATATGATGAAACTTGAAAGTGAAAGCATAAAAGATAACAAGTATCAAGTATTTATATATACATATGTAATTGGTTAATATTTATTATAAAAATGAAAATAAAAAAAAATATATAAATAAATGTATAGATGATTCTTTTACATATTATAATCATTTATATACGAGAAAAAAATCGAAAAATGTAAAACTTTTATGAATAAAATTCTAAAATATCAATGTGTATTATTGAAATTTAAATATTTCCAAGTCAATAAATTATCTATAGTTCGTTAGTATTTCACTTGAATAAAACGAAAATCGTTTAAAATTATTACTTTTTATGCTATACATTTTTTCATGAAACTAAACAAATTACAGTGGCTACAAAAATTATTTGTGTTTAAAAAATTTTAAGGTGTAGGTTCGATTCCTGAGACCTCGGCAAAAATAATTTTATAAAAAATAAAATGAATAATTTTTCATTGCAAATTTCCAACTTTCATAACTCCTCCCGTCCAAAGTTCGCTTAGTGTTTGAATGAGTACTAACACGTTTGTTAGGAAAAAAGAGCTTAGAAATGCCGCTTCCACTCAACTACATTACTACTTTGTAAGTAGTCTAATTGATGTCAAAAAATATTTTGATTTTTCGGAGTGTGGCTTCAAGTTCAACAACTAAGTTGACTATGTTGTTGAAAAAATAAAAAAAAAAAAATTCTGACAAATTTATAATTAACACCAACGTCGCGAAACCCAAAAAATATGATTTAGACGAAACGTTAGTTGTGGAAAACTTTTTTCAACTTGTCTGTCAAACGATAATCAGTCGTCAGATTTACAGTGTGTTTCACTACAGAAAGCCCTCAAAAAATAAAAAACGAATGATTGTTTTGACTAGGTATAAACTTTATTTTAATCAGCTATATAAACTCTAATTCGTGTTATACTCAATAGCTCGTCCAGTCTCCACTCGCTTCAATAACATGGCGACATCTTTCATCACAACTTTCCACTAATTTCTTGGCGTACTCCTCGCTAAGGTTCTTCCAAATTCTTTTTAGCACTCGTCATTTGTTGATCGTAACAACCCATTTTTATATATTTTGTTCATTCGTTTCGCATCCAGTATCCCCGTGAAGCATATCAAATAACCGAGCCACTTTTGACAAAAGGCCCCATAAACGTGTACCTTTGCAGGGTGTTTTACAATACATTCTATGTATCGATCACCTTTTTTCGTCCAAGCACGTTTCAAAAGATTTAAAACGAGAAAAGAAGCCTCATCCGTGAAGACTACATTACTCCAATCTTGGTTAATATTCTTTCGGGCCCATAGTAACCTTTTTTCCATATGGGAACTTGTCAATAAAGGTTTTTGCATCGTTGACAAGTTTTTTATTTGAAATTCTTTGAGACGTCGCTGAATACTTGAATTGGAGATGTTTATACCCTTTTTCGATAATTTTTCATGTTCTTGTCGCATCGATATTGAAGGATTTTTTAAAAATATCTTCTCTATTGTCTTATCGTTGCGCTTTGTTGTCGATCGAGGCCTATCCTTTTTATGCACATCATCTACAAAACCAGTTTCCAGCTAACGTTCATTCCATATTCTAATAAAGAATCTTGATTTTTTCAGATACCTAGCTGCTTCTGATACGGTCATTTTTGATCCCTTAGGATGGCTAACTAAAAATGATGCTTCAAACCTCACCTTGTAATATGAACTCATTTCACTTTTAATATTGTAAAAACTAATTAATGCCACTTACAGCAAAAATATTATACTACCACTTAGAGATTCGATTGTTCCTTATATAGGCAAAAAATTTTACCTGTAACTAAAATGTTGTAGATAAAATCGAAGGCTTTCTGTAGTGAAACACACTGTATATACGGAGTAGTATGTTTGTGAGCCTCTTTACAATTGCTTGATTTTGATACAGATACGAAATAATGGTAAAAATTATTTTATTTAGGCTCGTATTTACCAACCGCGATTAATTGATGCTAGATAAATTTTATATTACCTTATGCTTGTCTTGTAAATATCTTTCGAACATAACCTTTTATTAACAGCACAGCATTCACAATCACGCCACTTATCTCTTTTTCATTTTGTAATATAAATATACAATCAGCTGACATGTTTAACACTCCAAAAATGAAGTCCGAGAACAAATTTTATTTAAATTGATGAATAATCTTAAATTATATCCAGCTAAAGTGTATCTGACGGATAATCTTGGTTGGTGAATACGGTCCTAATTATTTTTATATAATTATCATGTAATAATACATAATACATGTACAACATATGTATGTATAATTTATTTAATGGAATAAAGTAAAAAATATACATATAATATGCCCAGAGACCAGGGTATAATTTACAATTGTTTCATTTTTAAAAAAAAATTTCATATTCTGGTATTATATCTGGTATATTTACGACTATATATCATATAATTATATATATTTTTAATGCATACATACGTACATTATATTATAATATGCGTTTATAAATTTTTAATTAGAAAATTATTTCATATCGATCTATGTCATTATTAATTTATTAGTTAGTTAGTTGGCCTCAATAACATTTTTTGCATGGTGATAATATAGATTCAAGGTCAGCCTTAAAGCTTGCAATATTATAATTATAGATTAGATATATTATAAAGCATATCGGTATGTTTCACACCGATGCGATACGAAATCGCATTTTGTAACTAATAGTGTGCAAAAATCTCAGTATTTAACATTTGGAAATATATTTACGTACATACATTACATTATACATTACGTACATTATATACGAAATACATTATGTACGAAACTGATAGCCGGTACGCGGTACAGGATTGTGCATGGAGCGATACAAAATAATATCGCAATATGTAATGTATATCGTGCATTTATTTATACAGGCTATTCCAAACTCGGGTGCGGGCATTTTCCCAGTCGTTATGTCTTGCTGAGAAACGAAAAAAATTGTATGACGGGGGGCGGGGGTCTAATATCAACGAGTGAGGAGTTAGGGGGTTCAGAAGTTTTTTTTTTAGGTTGAGTGACTTGTTTCCTAATTGTAGCCATAACTCACGAAATCCTTGATCGTTTCCAATTATTTTGCATTCATTGGAAATATAATTAATCAGTCCTTACTTTGATACTTGAATTGTACGGATCGGCTTAGTGATGCTAAAGATATGGTACATCAAATTCAAATTTTCATGGAAAAAAATGCTAAATTTTGAGTTCAAGGTCAAATATCTCGAAATTTTGCCCTATTTTTTTTAATTTTCTTTACTTAAAATATTTCCCAATAGATTGCCTTTCATTTTCAATTTATTTTATTATCTGTCGTGGTTTTTGAGTTATGTAAAAAAAATGTAATTATGTGTTCTGCTAAGAAAGTTAATATTGGGTCATACCATAAGTAAAGCCAAAAAGTTTTTATGCAAATGGAATGCGAAAATTGGAGAAAAAGTGAAAAAATGTCGTAGAAAATGGAGGAAAATACATTATCAATTAAAAATGTAAAAGAAAATGTTTTTTTTTTTTTACTTTTGAACTCCTTGTAAAAAACCCGCATTACCTATGTTTTATTAGTATGAATAGAGATTAATTCAAAAGTACGAGTATGTAAGTGTTGTGTTTTATTGCTATACTGTTATGTTACCTAAAATCGCGTCGTTATGAAACACACTTAAGAAAATAACATAATCCAAGTACAATATGTAACTATATTTATATGAATTAGCCATTTGAACCCAATAGGGATTATGCATCCCAACAATTTTCGTTTCAATACTCAAAGTAAATATTACATTTAATTTTGTTCTAATCTGTATCAATCAGTATTATAATGCTTTATATATAATTTTCCCGTTATATTATCTGCGTGCTGCGTCAAGTCTTTATTTCATCATATTTATATTAAATTATTGTACGAGGGTAACGTACGTTTTGCGATTTTTGGTGTTTTTTCAATTCAATTCAAGAATTATTTCGTCTGAAATAGAATATTGTAAAAGTTAATGTTTTTTTCATACACAGCAAAATGTAAGTAGAATTTTTAATAATATTAATGAAATAAAATAACTTTCATTAGCTTGGGACGTAAGTATAATCCCACTAGTACTCTGAGAAGTACCATTTTTGGGATATTAGATAGCAATCCCATAGATCAACAGTTATTTAAATCCGTTATTGGTGAAGATTGATTTCACATAGAGCACTTATAATTAAGGCTCATATTCTTTTTTAAATAATAATAGTTTCGAAATATTGATTTGCGGAAAGTCGGGTTCAAAGAGTTAGAAAAAAAAACTGTATGTAAATTTGAAAGCATGTATAAGATTGAGCTGAACTCCATCTTAGCTCAACTCCATGATACAAAAAGTATATAAGATAATGATCTTAGCATTTGTATAGAAGAAATTATTTTTCATTTTTTTTTTTATTATTGTCTGCAAATATTAGATTATGTCATGTCGTTACGGATAAACAATATTATTTGTTTATGTGTCAAAATAAAAAGTTTAATGAAGAAAATAAATTTGAAATATTAGATCGAATGTTTGGAATTCAATTAATTAATAAAATACCAGGTTGTTTAATAAGTTTTGTCGTTCGATAAGAAAAACACAATTATATGGTTTGAAATGCACTTTATTATTCAATATAATCTTCCTGAATTTGAATAAACTTGTTCCAATGATCTTCTAATATATGGATTCCATCCCTGAAATGAGAATCTGGAAGACTATCAAAATACGTTTCCGCGGCTGCTATTACCTCTTCATTCGATGAAAATCGTTTTCCACGTATGAATTTTTTGAGATGTGAGAACAGCCAGTAGTCGGAGGGAGCCAAGTCTTGGGAATAGAGTGGATGTTGCAACAGTTCGTACTTTAATTCAGTAATTTTTGCGATAGTCTTTTGAGCTGTGTGGGAAGGTGCGTTATCTTGATGAAAAATGACTTTTTTCTTCTGTAAACCAGGTCTTTCCTCGCGAATTTTTACATCCAGCTAGTCCAAAAGGTTACAATAATAATCCGCGTCTATTGTTTTACCAGTTTGGAGGTAATCCACAAACAAAATTCCTTTTGCATCCCAAAAAACTGATGCTAACACCTTCTTGGCCGATTTCTGGACCCTGACTCGCTTTGGAGCCGAAGTACTGGGTTCACACCCCTCTTTAACCTCTTGTTTTGATTCAGGATCATGCTGGTAAACCCAATTTTCATTTACAGTGATAAAATGACGCACAAAATCCTTTTTATTTTTTCTAAAACGCCCCAAATTTTGTTGAGAAAGTCGTATACGAGTGTGTTTTTGTTCCATTGTTAGGGAATGCGGCACCCATTTTGTACACATCTTTCAGTAGCCCAAAACTTCGGCTAAAATATTGCTCATACTGCCTAATGAGATACCCAGAGATTGTACTAAATCTCTCTCGGCTAATCGACGATCTTCCAAAATCATATCTTGTATTTTTCTTTCATTTTCTGATGTTGATGCACTTTTTGGACGTCCTTCACGTGGATCGTCTTCAAGACTTGTATGACCACTTTTAAATGCAGCAATCCATCTTTCTACTGTTCGAATTGAATGTAAAGAGTCCTTATACACTTTTACTAATTGTTCATGAATTTGTTTTGGTGCTACACCTTCCAAAAATAAGAGTTTTATTACTGCACGATATTCAAGTTTTTCCATTTTACAAAAATACTGTGACACGTCAACTTTGAACAGCTGCAAATATACGAATAAGTTGACAGATCTGCATGAAACTTCACACATGATCATAAAAAAGTAGTACCAATTTTATAACACTAAAACGACGAATCTAATATCGCCATCTTTTATTGAACGACAAAACTTATTGAACAGCCTGTTATTCACTTTAATTTTTACATATATTACGTTTACACTACTGTTTTTCTAAATCAGCACATTTTTCTCAACTCTGACGTTTCGCAAAAACAATAATTTTGTTTTTTTTTTTTTGAAATTTAGTAGGCTAGGAGGAGCATACCTCATATATTTTTTATATCATGACACAGCTTCATTCTGGCTGAGAGTTCCATTCTAGCTTCTTAAAATGTGTTATATTTTTATACTGAAAATATTCATATTTAATGTATGTCACCGTTATAGATGGTCCCAAGCCCGTTTGAGAAAAGAGGACGTATGTAAGCAGCCTGAATGCCCATTAACATCGGTGTCTCAGATCAGTATAAGCAGAGAAGTGGACTCCTAACATAGTTAAGATAATTCCACTCCCAAAGCTTGAGCATACAAGTGTCGGTCTAGCGGCCAGAGATAGAATAATGAATTGTAGGTGGGGCGATAGCCTGTGAAATGCCAAGGACTGGAATAGTCTGTGAAGCCGATGATGATGATGATGTATTGTTTGACAACCAATTTAACAATAAATTTTTGTTTGATTATGCATTATATACCGTATCACTTCCTCCTGTAGAAATCAAATGAGTTTGATTGAATGAACATTTTTCGAATTCTTAAACAATTCCAATGATTGCAGGGGACATTTCGATAATAATAAAAATTAAATATTTATTTTTTATTCTTTTATATAATAAATGTATGAATAAAATTTTGAATAATAAAATTGAATTGTCGCAATTTTTATTAAAAATATTTTCAAATTTTTCTATACTCTTACACTCATTCACATTCATCATTTAAAAGAATAAAAAGAAAGAAGAAAAATTATTTATTTATTTTTTTTTTTTTTGGACTTTCAAGAAAAAATTTCAAATTCAGTCAGAAAATTCTATTATACAGTTAAATTCTAATTATAAGAATGAACAATTAAAATGCAAAAAAAAAAAATATTTAACATTTCAATCAGAATGGTTTTATATTTCATTTTTGTTGTTTTTTTTTTTTGTTCTATTTTCTTTCATTCAGATACTATACTACTATATGCTACTATCTTACGTAACATTATAATTCAATTTTTCATTACGTTCTAGTATGTGTGCAGGTATATGGTGTCTATGTCCTTTTTTTTCCGTGTAGAGTAATTACAATTCTTCAGCATTAGTTGTTTGATGAATGTATAGTCTATTATATATAGCGACGACCATTAGTTTCAAGTAAAAGTAAAAGTTAACGAAGTCATGTAATAATTCTGTATACATACGAGTGTATGCATATCAAAAACTATTGTATTTTCTATTTCATGTTCTGTTCTGTCGATATACGAGTGCCAGTACATATACAGTGGAACTTGTTTAATTCGAACTCGGCCGGACTGGAGAAAAAATTCCAATTATCCAAAAATTCGAATTAAAAAAAAAAATACAATTCCTTTTGGTAGATATATGAAAATATCTTCCTTCCACATTTTAACAGAATTAGGACTGTCTACTGGGTAAGACAGTACATAATTGTGTAGGTATGGTTTTTTAAATAAAGGAGATTAAAATGACCTGAAGATTATGTGTCAATAGATTTTGATCTATTTTCGATATGAATAGATCTCAATAAAAAAGAAAAGAAAACGGTGATAAAAAATGTTTAATTTCTACCTGTAATAATTTTTTTTTACGGATTATTTTTTTCATTATGAGTTGTTGGTCATAAAATTCGAATTATTAGAGAAATTTTAACATTGTTTAGTATACATATTTCAATGGACTGTGACGAATGCTCGAATTATCGGTAATCGAATTATAGACGTTTGAATTAAACAAGTTCCACTGTATATACATATATAATATATATATATTTTTTTTTGTTTTAAATTACCATCAAACTTTATGATGATGTGTCTACCTACATTAAAAAAAAAGAAAAGGAGGACAAAGAAAAAAGTTGTTTAAATAAAAAAATGAATTAATTTCAAACATTTTTTTTTTCTTTTTTTGTATTCATTAGGCTCCTGTTAGACGCTAGAATGCAGGAAGAATTCATTATTTAAAATAAAGTATACATATACATACATACATTTTTGAAATACACATATACGATTATGTAAAAATAATGAAATAACAAATAGAAAATAAAATACTAATATAAAAAACAATAAATAATAGTATGTAAAGTTGAAAGACGGAAATAAGTAATGTTTAATGTCAAATATTTTGTTTTAATTTATTCACTTATACATAAAATGCATATATGTACATACATATGTATAAAAGTTTTCATTATTATTATACAGTTTATTTCACTAAATGAAAATACGCGATATTAATAATATCTATGTAAAGGTACGATCACACATCGCTACTTTTGCTGCGCTACTTTCAAGGTTGCAGCTGCAAAAATAGCGTTTTCACTCACACATAGTACCTAGTTGCAACCTGCTACTTTGGCTGCATGCAACCTTACAGCTGCAACTTTTAAGGAAAAAGTTGAAAACCTGTTCACACATATCAACTTTCATGCTGCGTTGTTTTTACTGCGCAACTTCTTAAAATGTCAAAATTATAATTTTAAAAAAATTTATTTTGACGATGTTTCTAGCAGCAAGTTTTTTAGTTGTTTTATTAACCAAAAAAAAAACACAAAAAAAGCGAAGAAAATGTTGGGTGAAGCCATGGATTAAAAATAGATAGCATAGTGGAGCAATAAATCATTTGGTACGTGAATCATGATTAGGTGATGAAAGTGTGTACAAAAATTTTCTAAGAGTATCTCATCATAAGACTTTGATGAACTTCTACGTTTGGTTACTCCACGCATAAAAAAAACAAAATACATGGATGAGATGAGCTATAACACCAACTTCAAAACAATTCACACATTGCTAATCTTGACCATCGCAGTTTTTTTGGTTGCACAAAAAAGGAAGTAGCGATATGTGATCGTACCTTAAGTAAGGCACCAATACCGATGATTTATAGTCATACATACAAGTGAATGAAAATGAAAATAAAAAAAAATTGTAACTATTGGTTTGATATTACATATTAGAGCCTGAATATGGTTCACCATCACCGTCATTTTTCAAATATACGAAATTAATGTTAGTAAATATGATACGCCGTCACCGTTTTCATGATAGTGACGGTGACGGTGACGGTGAAAGTTGAACAACTTTCTACTTTTGACCGTCACCGTCGTCGAATACATAACCCGAATTCTAGTACATTTAGGTGTTTATTATTTTTAATTTATTCTACAGTGTTGTTTTATTATGACAAAAAAAAATAAGAAAATTATAAAATTTAAAAATATTTTTTGAAAAAAAAGTTAATTTCTTGTGTTCAACCCTAGTAACCAAGTCCAAGGAAAAAAAGAAGGAAATTCCATGGAATTTCTTAATTCCAATGTTTCCGTCCATGGAATATTCTTTAGACTATCCTCGGAATTTTGCATTGGCTTTCCATAGGAAATGCAACATTGTCCGTAGAATATCCAAGGGAATCTTCCTTGGAAACCGTATGGAAAATAATTGGATATTTCTCTGGATTAGAAAAAGATTTTTCCAAGGAATGTCATTGGAATTTTTCCGGAGCTATTCCAAGGAAATTCCCTTGGTATTTTCTTCGGAAATAACATTGGAAGTTTCCATAAGCTATTCCAAGGATTTTTCTATAAATTATTCCAAGGATTTTTCCATAGGAAATTAAAATATATTCTTCGGATTTTTCCAAAGAATGTCAATAGAATTTTTCCGGAGCTATTCCAAGGAAATTTCCTTGGTGTTTCCTTCGGAAATTACATTGGAAGTTTCCATAAGCTATTCCAAGGATTTCCCATAGGAAATTAAAATATATTCTTCGTATTTGTCTTCCGAATTTTTCGGATTTTTTTGGTAAAATAAAAGGCTTTTAAATAAATAGAAAACAAACATTCCGAAATCCGAAGAGTGATTGAGAACCCCAAACCTTTTTAATAACACATCTGTAAAAAAAATTTAGATGTAGGTATCTTATTGAAATAAAATATTGTAATTCTGTTTTCATTTTTTTTATTACAATTGAAAGTAAATAATATTTACAAAAATAAGAAAAAATATGATTATCGAAGTTTAGTCCTCTTCTCTGTTATTGACGACTGTAGTGCTGGAAAGGAATAAAATTTTTTTATATAAATATGCCATCAAAACTGTTGATGAATTTGGAAGAAATAACAATTTACTTCTCTTTCCCAGGCTTTTTTCGGGCGCAGTCCTTTAATTTGCTGAAGGCAATTCGAAATATCTTCAAATTATCTGTAGTTGAAGCACTACCGAACTTTTCGCAGCAAATTTCTATAATAAAATGAAAATGTTGTTAAACTAAAAGATATGTATTTACTTAGATAAATACATAAATATGATACTAGTAGTATATAATATTACTTCAATGTGAAACTAAAAGAATTTTCAATGAATATAAAAAAATAAATATACCTTTTCAAATGACGGCGAAATTTTTTTTACACTATTAATTTATATTATTTTATTATTATACTATATTAATAATAAAACTGTTGTTTTATTTACTTCATGTAAATTAAATTTTTTCTGTATATTTTTTTTCAACTTATGTTCACAACACTTGTTCACAGCTCTGATATTCAATGAATACTGAATGAAATACATGTTTATTCATTTCATCGTTTACCAATCGAGGAAAAAATTTAGGAGAATTTCATACTTTTTCCGATCTATTTTTTTTTTTAACTGAATAGAATGGAAAAAAAGCTGAACTATTCCACTTTTTTCAGTCATATTCGCAAAGAGGAACAAAAACTTAGGATAATTCCATTCTTTTTCCGACCTTTTACAAATTTCTTTTACAAAAATGTAGGAAATACTTAGGAGAATTCCACACTTTTTCCGAACTTTTTTCACGATTTCTTTCACAAAAGTAAAGGAGACACTTAGGAGAATTCCATACTTTTTCCGACTTTTCTTTAAAATTTCTTTCACGAAAGTAAAGGAAACATATAGGAGAATTCCATACCTTTTCCGATCTTTCTTTACAATTTCTTCTACTCGTTTAAGAAAAAATTAGGAGAATTCCACACTTTTTCCTATCTTTTCCTTGTAACTGAAAATAACGGAAAAAGGCAGGACTCTTCCGATTTTTAAATCATATTCGCCAAAAGAAACAAAAACTTAGGAAAATTCCACACTTTTTATAACTTTTCTTCACGATTTCTTTCACAAAAGTGAAGGAAACATTCAGGACAATTCCACACTATTTCTGACTGCGGAAGATGCTCCTATTTTTCTGTGGAATATTCAACGGAATACTTGGAAGATTTCAAAAAGCAGGAAAAATATCGGAATCATTCCGGTCCAAAGTGTGGATAAACACTGGAAACTGGAATCTTGGTTACTAGGGAAGACGATTTTGTGTTCATTTTGATGGTGACGGTCGACGGTTTATCGTATATTTACTAGTTCACTCGCCGTCATTATCACCGGTGAACCATATTCAGGCTCTTACTCTTGAATTTTGAAAAAAAAAAATAATAATTGAGTCTAAAGTAGCCAATATTTCAATTATATTTCTTTTTCTTTTTCGAAATATTTTTTTGGAACTCATCTATACATACTCTTCCGAGTCCAATCATCATAATAAACACAAAGAAATTTTTATATTTTATCTGTCTTCTTATTTCACTTCTTGGCCGTATTCCTATTTATTTGGAATCATTTAGACGTATATTAAAAAACGTCAAAAAATGTATATTAAATAGCTACTTTTTCTTTAGTCTAGGAAAATATTTTGTCGCTGGTTACCATCTAACGCGTATACGCAGTAATATTTCTGAAAGGCTTGAGAGCTGTCGATTATTCAATTGAGCAGATTTATTACCTTAGTATTCTCAAAAATTTTTAAGCATAAAAAATTCAAATACCTGCTATTTGCTCTGTCTAATTATTTTTTGATATTCAGAAAAAATTGATTTTCTCTCTCAGTGGAATGCGAATATTGTACATAACAAACACGGAAAATCAATTATAATAACATTTAATACTTGCTCCTCTACTCTATACGTACATCTACTTTGGAGTCATTGATTACTAGAATACCTATAGTATACGCCATGTTTTTATACGAGTAGTATTTCACTCGTCATTTGTACTAATTTTTGAATTTTGTTTCTGAAACTTCGAGTGATATGCTTATTGGCGTTTAATCTGAAAATCAGATGTGTGTATTTATGCAGTCAGCCTGTTGTCAGGAGCGGGTTCTTGTGTAAAAATGAAATTAGTTACCATTCAAGGTTTTTTCGATTTCTTGTTCATTTTAATATTTTTGTGGTATTCATTCATCATTTTATTATCGATAATGATCTTATATTCTTATAATACTTTTTTTTTTTGTTTTTTCAAATTAAAGATTAATTTTCTGCATATTAATCGATAAAATTTCTCTAAATATGTACGAGTACTTACTTATGTATTTTTAAATTAATTTTTAATTAAGTATTCTTGCATGCAGTTTATCCTTCATTAGATTTAATGCACATTTTTTTAATTGAGTCTTCCATCAGATTACTGATTGTTAATAGCTCCACAACTAAGTACATATATTGGTTCAAGATGATTTAAGATGACAAAAGATTTTGTACGTTTACGTTGAATAGCTGCTTTCGATTTCGATTATTTATTAATTTGTATAGTACTTGCGAGTAGATACGATAAATGTCTATGTGCTAAACCATCTACTCGCAGCCAGCTATACTCATGAACATTTTTTCAAGTAAATGCAAGCAGTTATGAATAATTTTTGTGTCGTTTGATATAACAATTTATCCTAGACACATTTTTGTATTCACAAGTACTTAAAATTGCTAAATCGAAAGCAGCTAATGTTACTATGGTCTCAGCTTTTTTTTTAGTTCTTTTTGTAGATTTTCACTTCTTATATCGAAATGTGATCGAACTTATATATAGTAATCCTCTATATTTAGTGAATCATCCAAATTTCTTTTTTAACTAACTAAAAGGAAATTTATTTGAATTGGGTAAGAATTTTGTTATTTTTTTACCATTATTCGAAAATTAAAACTATACTATTTTCAGAAATCGAAGTCAGTACAGGCAAGATAGGCATGCTTTTCTATATTCTTTCACATTGCGTTTGTATAAATCTGTCTCGTGTGTGGGGTGATCAGATCTCAATTTAAATCCGAGGGAAATTTTTTAAATTTTATATTATGAAGGGCTACCAGTTTGCAAAAAACTTTTTTTTTAGATTTTACAAGAAAACAGGTAATTTTGTGACATTTTGGGAAATTTTATGAAATATGTTCATGTCTTTACAAAATAACATATAATAACAAGCTGATTTGAATAATATGATAGCAATTTGCATTGTAAATAATTTTCTTTCTTATTCTAAGAAAAGACAAAACAAAAAATAAAATTCAGAATGTAACGGTAACGTAACGAAATCATTAACCAGTACATAAAGGAAACAAAATAGAAGAAAATGGACAAATAAACAAATATGAAAATGAATGTATGTACGTGAGTATACAAAATTTAATATCAAATTGATACTGAACACATAATTTTATAAATAAAATTAAAAATACTGAATATGGTTTAATCATAAATTCATATTTTTTTTATAAATTTAATCAAAACTCCTAGTAGCTACGGCAACCCTGAATTATCATCATTTTCTTTTATGCCCATCTTCCCGCTGACACGAATCAATCAACATTTTATACTTTGAGTGGACTTCGGCTGCGCATCGACTTCATATTTTATAGTTCGGTTTTTTATTTTTCATATAACCATAGACTAATAACACTATCCAGATGTGAAATACAAATGTTAAAAATTGATACATGCAAGTAATTTTTACTAGCAGACAATTTAGTCATAGTAGCAGACAAAAAGTTTTTCAACAAAAATAAAACTTTTTAGTAGCAGACAAAAAGATTTTCAACAAAATTAAAACTTAAATGTTGAAAGTTTATGAAATCTTTTAAATATGTTCTGAATTCTGGATCTACGGTTTTATATTTTCAATAGCACATTAACACCACGATAATAAAGATATCCTTATCTGTGATAATATATACATATATATTTTATATTATATGAACAGATGAATATGTACGTTTGTAATTTTATATACACAAACACTATATAAATGTACGAAATAGGCCTGAATATGGTTGACCGTCACCGTCATAAAAAACGACGACGGCGTATCATATTCTAATATTAATTTTGTATATTTAGAAAATAACAATCACCATCATTGTCATTTTTTAAATATACAAAATTAATGTTAAAGAATATATTACACGGAGTGCGTTCATAAACATTACTTTAACCATAATCATGGTATTGTATGATTTAAGCAAAGTTATGTTGTACTACAGCCATGGTAATATTAACTTCAAGTAGTTTTTGAACGCGATTTTTACCATAGTAGTAGCAATAAACTGTCATTCAGCTGTCAAGTCAAGTTTAAAAAATTTTCTAA
Source organism: Villa cingulata (assembly GCA_951394055.1). Taxonomy (NCBI): domain Eukaryota; kingdom Metazoa; phylum Arthropoda; class Insecta; order Diptera; family Bombyliidae; genus Villa; species Villa cingulata. Next base: position 37,877,333 of record OX596017.1, on the reverse strand, counting down.
AGATATATATAATTATTATATTTTTTGTTTGTCAATAATTAATTAATTTTTAAAAATTAATTTTTAAACAAAATTAATTAATACTACTACTTTTTTCAAATAAATAAAATTGAAATTTTCATAATTCACAACACAAAATGAAATGACAAACGATTTTTTATTGTCAATGTCATTACCACTTAAAGGCTTACTATCGTTAACCATGCTCTCGAGTAGGGTTAATTTTTGACATCAAATAGTTAAAAATTTACTTTACTACAGATGTTTATGAACGCTAAAAAGTTATGTTGGTAGTTATGTTTTACTATACCACCACCATTCTGAACGACAAATGATAACTAAAGTTAACTATAGTAACGTTTATGAACGCACTCACGGTCAGAACAAAATGTCTTGGAAAAGAACTAAGTGTGTTGTTGATACATGCCAGGCAACAGGCATGAAATATCCAGGTAGGAAATTCTTTCGTTTTCCAAAGGACGAAAGTGAGAGGTAAAAACAACTACATATTTGTCCCGTAATGCAAATATATATCAGTATATATGTAACAAACAAATTACATATGTATATGTACCATGTGCCATGCCATGCCATTCACACTTTGCACATTTTTTCTATCTAAAACAAGTTTTACTAGCAAAATACTTAAAGACATGACATGGCTATAGACACAAGCAATAAACACACGTATATGTTTATTGTTTGTGCTGTATACTATATACATACTATATACCCAAGAATATAAAGCTGTGTGCTATGACTTTATTTATATAATATTTATATTATATAGACTGTTACATGTACAAAAGGATTCAAACGATGATCATAGCAGAAGCAATGACGCAATGAATTGGTGAGTATTGAGTGTGTATTAAGTTTTAATTTTGTTGAAAATCTTTTTGTCTGCTACTAAAAAGTTTTATTTTTGTTGAAAAACTTTTTGTCTGCTACTATGACTAAATTGTCTGCTAGTAAAAATTACTTGCATGGTTGCATGTATCAATTTTTAACATTTGTATTTCACATCTGGATAGTGTTATTAGTCTATGATATAACCAAAATGGTGTTAACTGATTAAATCAGTTGCCTTCACGCTGTGTGATAGGCAACATCAAACGGAAGGGTGTATTTCTTTTTCCCAAAAAAAAACAGGGTGATTCATTATTAGAAATGAAAAAATCAGCAAACAAAAATTAAAATTTGTCTTAAAAACCGAACATTTTTATGATATTTTCAAATAATGCTACTTTTTTATCAAATATAAATTTACAGGAATGTGAAATTTGTACAGAATTTCCCTTTTAAGAATTATTTGTGAACAAAATTATAAAATTATTTCTGCACAATTTGGAACATCCTGTTAACATATTTTAAAAAGTACCTTCTTCAGGGTTGACAGAGATATATTATTCAGAATTTCCTACAAAATATTATATGTGAAGTTATCAGAAACTCATCGGGTAACTATTTCCATAAGCACAATACTGACTTCGATTTCTGAAAATAGTATACAATAAGAATGTACGTACTTTAGTGTCTTCGTATTTTTATTGAAATTCTTTTTTCTCATTTAAGATATTATTCAAGGCAAAGTCAAGTGACACAAATTAAAATAAAGAAAAATAATTATAGTTTGCGTTATTAATTATCAAAATTAATATTTGTAAGTTTTTATATTATTATTTTGCATGAATTTTTCCTTTTAACTACGCTGCAAAATTATATAACTGAAAATAAAATCGATTGAATTATTATATTTTTATATTTCATATAGTTTTGTCTTTACGTATACTCGTATCCATAGACATATACATATGTGATTCTATATATAATTGATTTTTACTCATTTTTCAAAATTAATTAATTAATTAAACGCTAAATTTTCACTATAATTTATTTTTTACATTAAAATACTTGTATACTTATTACCTATAAGTATATCTATCCCATACGTTATTATTCTTATTGCGTTATTATTAATAATAAAAATATTAAAAGGAATAAACTAACTAAATGTATACCTTTATTGTTACAAAATAATTGCAATAAAATTGTATTTACGTGTATGTATAAGAGTCGTCTGAAAAGTATCTGACCTCACACAGATACAAGTGTTTTATTTTTCAACATTGTAGGTATTCTTATAATTTTATAAACTTTTTCCAACTATGCTCCCATCTCTTTAATCCGTCTAAATAATATTTTTCATCTTACTCTGCTCTGTAAAATAATGCTTTTATGGATACGATGACCTTTTCATTTGATAAACTTTTGTCTTTCGAGCCAAACTTTGAGTCTAGGAAATTGAGTCAGCCATCAATTCAAATTCCAGTTCATGTATTTTTACTACCATGGCAACTGTTGAAGTAAGTATGAGACAGTATTCGATTTTTTACATTTTTACAAAACCACTGATTTATTGAATAACATAAATAACTTTAATGTAACAAACTAGAATTCAAAATGGCTACAATTTTTACAGTTATCTTGCAATGCAAGTATTGTTATTATCAATATCAATATACAGCTCTAGATGAGCAAAAGCTTTTATCTAAGTGATGATGTGTGCATACAGTTAAACGTGAATTGCGAAACACTGACTTGCTGGTATGGTAGAGAAGCAAACTCTTTCACACAATAGGGCAGGACAAGAGAGCAGGGCTTGGACTAATCTAATATTAAAATGATTTTAATGCTCTAATAATTATTTGTGTTACTTGTTTTTAGCGAGCTGAAACTTATTCAAAGCTAAGTGAACTTTTGGGGTAATATTCATGCTTTAATATCGTAAGGAAAAAAAATTATGTAATCATTGCAAAACAGAAGTAAAAATTTAAACAACTTGCAAATAAAGGCTGCAAAATTGTACAGAAAGTATCTAAAATTTAAAATTGTACCTACGTCATGTAAAACAATATTATGTATAAAAATGAAACATTAAACGTGTCAGCATATTATCACAATCACAAATCACAATAAAGACAAAAACAACTCATAGCTATATTGTCTGCATTTTATTTTCTCTTCCCAGTAGTCGGACTAAGGAATAAAGTAATAAAAAAGTGGACAATATACGAGTAAAACAATATCGACGTCGACGATCATAATCACGATGACAACGACAATCATCTCATGAATGATGATGAGAAATTATCAAGAAAAATTCAAAACATAAAATCGATATGAAAAAACAACAACGGTATGAAAAAAATATAATGAAAATAAAATAAACTTAAAAAAAATTGAGTTACCCAAGTGAAAAAATTGAAACAAGAAAACAACAAATAATAATAATAATAATTTATAAGACGAAAAATTAGACATACGTAAAAAGAAAAACAACACAAGAACCTTTGTTAAAAAAGAAAACAAAAACAAAACAGTCTATCAATTTGGTGAAGATATCATCACAATAAAACACCTCTTCAATCTTCATAAGAAAGTTATCGTCATAGGTGATAGTTGCTAGGGAAAAATTTACTCTCTGAAACATTTAAAATATGATAAGATAATCGAAATTTATACAAAAAGAAAAAAGATGCAAATATTCATGCAATGATACAATAAAGTAAAGATATATTGAAAAAGGAAACTAAGGAGATTGTAAGATAAGATAAATAAGATATACCTATTACATTATTATATAAGAAAGATATACCTTAAATTATTTTTTACATTGAAAATATTTGACAGTCAAAACTACTTAAACTTTCTTTATAATATAATATATTATATTCGATACTCGATTGATTTTAATATAATGATTTTGTTACTGTTACTTTTTGCCAATTGTAGCATTTTAAAAAAAAAATCAAAATTTAACGATGATATTTGAAGAATTTAAATGCCACATTACATTTACATTTCAAATTGTATATTTATATACTTAGTTTGCCAATTGAGAATGATTATTATTTAAGAGAATCTTAAGCTACCATTCATATTGGATAATAGCTGCTGTCATATTGAACTGAATCTGAATCTTAAAAATTTCAGATTCAGATTTAAGTGTTTTTTCATATTTTTCATTCTGCTGATTCTGAATCTGAAATCTAGTTTTCAATATTTTTCTTCAAATTTGTTGTTGTTGTTATAGAACTGGTTTTTACCAGAAATTACCCGTTAGTTATCAGTGGTTCAGCTAAATGAATTCAGATTTAAATTTCAGATATATACATGTGACATATTACATTTACTATCAGTATGTTTCATTTCCTATTCTAAAAATAATCCAGATTACAAAACGGAAACACGAACCCAAATTTTTTCAGATGCTGAATTTTTCAGAGCCATGTAACATTTCACACTCTTACTAAAATGCATTTGAAATTGAATCTGAATATTTTTCATGCCTATATATGTCCCTTAAATTTCATCCTAGTAAAGTACTATAAAACTGGAATCATTACTTTAACCATAGACTATACATCTATCTCTAGATGCTTGTCAAAATTACACTTACTATGAATGGTAGCTATAAAATCAGTTCTCTAAGTATAGATACAATTTGCTTCAATAAATGAAATGCAATTATTTATATTTTACCAAAGAAATAGATAATAATTTATGTTGGAGATTGAAAAAGCATTAAATAAATATTTTCGTTTTTTAATTTTTTTTACAAATTTATGAATTCAGCAATTTATTATTTCTGAAAACATTTTTAATTTTTTGACTATACCTTAGTTATTAATATAAGATTAGGGTGGTATTCATAAAGCAGTAGTAAGTCGGTATTATCTTTACTACCACTTTAATCGTTGTTCGTATTTCTGTATTCATGAAGTGGTAGTAAATTCTGTATACAATCCAATATCGAAAATTTTCGATGTGTCAAATGAATGTGCCATCTGTCAATTGTATATATAAATTAAAATAAACATGTGTAAACCAAAAATAATAATCCTATTTCTCCTGTGTGTATTCAGATTCGAAATAATTTTATTGACGTTTCGGCGATTAACTTTGCTACTACTATTCACTGGAAGCAACTTCATTAATCCAAGATTAAACTATTACTATGAATACATTTACTACAGTTATAATCTACTACCGTTCTTTGAATACCACCCATGACAGATTTGCTCATCTGTCAGTAACAATCAGAAAATCTTTTCTTTAAATTCATTCCTTGTAAAAACCGTATATGCATTATCATTAATATTATATGCCAAGGATATGAATATGAGTACCAATTTTAATTATTTAAAAAAAAAAAAAATTTACAATTATTTACTTCTTAAAGTTTTGTACATGAATGCGTATTATTCATATGTGTAAATTATACATTATAATCCTTGAAGTTGTAATTTTCCCTCGTTTGAAAACTATACTAATCAAATAATTATGTCATTGCGGTTTTACTGGAGTTTTGATGTGCTGATATTATAAGTAATCTTCATATTTATAAAGGGTTTACCAATAGTAACGTCAGAACTTTAAAATGAAGCACAATGATAACTGCAAGTGATATTTACGTGATTTATTTATTATTTTGAAGAACAATCGATTACATTACGTTCTGAAAATAATATCGCTTAAATGTCCTTCTCGGCTTCGTCTGGAAGATCATGATGCAAACTTCTCCACGTAATCGTCTGAGATAGGCCGAGTTCTTGCGAACGACGTAGAACAGAGAGATTCGGATCTTCGCTTACACTCTGGCTTACAGCTGCGATATTCTCCGCTGAACGGGCGGTTCGGCGACGTACAGAGTTTGATTCATCTGCAACTGAACCAATTTTTTTTAAATTTTTCAATGAGACGATAAATAGAGCGTTCAGTTGGTCGATTATGTGAACTATAGATTTCTCGCAATGCACGAAACGTACGGCGAACCGAACAGGCATTTTGGTAATATGTACTTAAATTCGAATAATTTCTACGTGTTCTTGAATAGTATACCTTTCCATAATCACTTGTCACACAATACTGAGCACATCAATCAAAGCTTGAGTTTGACATTTCGATCAGTGTTGTCGTTGTGGCTGTTTAAAGTTCTGACGTTCCTATTGGAAAACCCTGTAGTATGTATACTTACTAAAAATATGGTACTATACCCTTTTACAACGTAACAAAGAAAAACTATATGTAGACGCGTATATAAAATGTAAATTTTATAATTTCTTCATAAACATACATCACGAGTATTCATTATAAAATTACTTTCATTTGTATGCATTTTGCTTATTGAATTAGTAGTTAGTTAAATGCATTTTTTTTTTTAATATTATCTTAACTATTTACATATTTATTTATTTATTTTTTATTTTTTTTTCAATTTATTTTTATTTATGACATGAATTATTGTGAATATGACTAAAGTAAGTAAAAGTAATAGTAACGTTTGTATACATTTAAATTCTGTGTCGTGTACATTTATTATAATTGCATACCCATGTATTTTTATAGATACATAAATACGTATTATGTATCTATGCACATATGAGTACATATAAAAACTTATATAACGTATAGTATGATAATAATCAAATACTTATCATATCAAAACCATAAATGCTAATGTATACGTACAAATACGTACTAAGTACATATTCATATGTCCATTATCCTATACGAGTAGGTAGGTATATTGTCATCTGTAAATAAAAAGAATATAATATATACGAGTACATAAATATCAAATAATAAAGTATAGATTATCAAGAATATTTTATCATTTCTCTATTATTCAAAGTTTTTCATATGTTAAAATTTATTATAAAAGAATGAAAAAAAAAAAGACTAAAATGAAAATAATTTATTTTTTAAATTTTTTTTTTCAATTATAAGTATGCGAGTATGTCAGTATCATTAAATGTGTATGTATGTGTATGGTATGAAAAGTGAATCATCATACATGTATAATGTAATGTACATAACATTTTATGTAGAATGTAAGAAAAAATATGTGATTTATTCAACATATAGTATGTACGAGTATTTATGCATTCAGTGAAAAATAATTTTAATATTTCACTTACAATACGATTATATATACGACATCATTTATATACATACATACATGTTAGAACACATATAACATAATCTTGTATTTGTATGTGTATATATATATATGCTATAATATGCATACAGTGTTTACAAAAATTATTTGTGTCGAACAAATTTCATGCTTACCATTATAATGTGAAAAGTATGGTATTGTATAAAGTACTTTGAAAATTCTATACTTATTTCTTCAAACATTTATGGCCGATTTCTTCATACTCTCTGCTAGCTGAGTGTCACATAAGTTCAGCTGACAGCTATCAACGAGTTTAGTTTTCTTCATACAAACTTCTTGCTAACTAACTGTAAAGCTATAGTTACTGGCTTAAGGTTATGTTATCGTAAAAAATTGAAATTTGTTCAACTTCAACGTTTCGTACCGTTCCGTTCCGTCAATCGTAACAGCTTTTCCGTCAATCCATATAAATAACATGGAAATGTCAAATATCCAATTTTTTTCTTTTTACGGAACGGACTTATCGTGACTACGCTCTTATGCTCAAACCTAAAATCGAACTCGAAATTTTTAATGTAAAATTTGATGTTAGGTTCAGTTATTTGAATGTTTTCTATAGAGTTTCTAGTTATACTGCTGGCTACCACTAGTATCGAATTAGATTATAAGTAAATAAATAATCAAAGCTTCATCTACCAATTAAAAGTAGCTAGCATCTAAGTACCAATCAGAGATTGTACCTAAATTTATTTGCTATATTTTTACTGAAGTTAGTAAGAAGATAGTTGGAAGTGAAGAAATGAAGAAATCGGACATAAGACGACTAAACGGGATTTATTGATTTACTGATTTTGGTCAATAATATGAATATTACAGATGAAAATAATTCATTTTATTTTGAAATTGAAGTAAGTACTTTGACAGAGTATTAGAAGAGAGAGTGAAAATGCCACGAAAAAGTGAATCATTTATTGAAAACAGAGATGTTGATGAATATAATAATTGTATTCCTGTGTAAAAATGTGATACTTAGCTAAAAAATGTGTAATGTTTACATAAATATCATTTTCTATCAGATCCTCAATAAAAAGAATAAAAAAAAAAATTGTGCAAAATAGTGCAGAAATAAGAAAAAAAAAATGCTAACAAATTCCAAAGTATACGAGTACTATATAACTGTTTAAATTCAAGTTACAGTAAGTACTTTATTATGTATACATATACAATGGTAGGTATGAAATTTTTTCGACACAACTAATTTTTGTAAGCACTGTATGTATGTTCGAGAATATTATAACATAGTAAAATTATACACACATACATATATTTTTACTTTTTGAGCATTTACATATATTCGTATTATTGCAACATTGCACGATATGTCGACATACATTTTTATAAACGAACACACAATGTACATTTTCGTACATTGACTTTTTTATGTGTGTGTGTGTTTTTTTTTTTTTTTTAGAAGATTTTTATGATTTTGTATTCGAATCGAGTATTTTACGAGTATTTTAGTGTATCATGTTGTCATTTAGAAATGTTTATGTAAATATCAGCATGTAAGAAACTAATAACTGTTGTTTTAAAATGAACTTTCTGTTTACATAGTACATACATAATATCAATATATAGAGATATATAAATTTTAGTGTCCGAAATAAATCAATAAAATAAAATTGATTTAAAAATTAACTAGAAAAATTGTAACAGTGAGTTACAAAATTTAATGTACGCAACAATCAAAACCATCCGTGTTTTATTTAATTTTTTTTTTTTTTTAATATTTGGTTAAATTATAATTTTATAATATTTTATGCTGAACAATTTTTATTTATTAAATAAAATTCTCATCATTTTTTTTTTAAATAATTTTATTAAAATATGCTAGAAATTGCTTAATTACTTTAATTTTTTTATTTTTCAAAAATGAGCAAAAAATATAAATAATAAATGGCTAGTGTATTGTTATTTTAAAACAACAATTTGTTAGAATTTTGTATCTATTTTATGTAGAGTAAATTGAGTCAAATAACTTTCCCATATCTCAATATTATCTCCTTATTACCGTTCAAATAACAGTCGTGTCAAGTCAAATAAATCGTTACAAATATAACACTATACTATTTTCAGAAATCGAAGTCAGTATTGTGCTTATGGAAATAGTTACCCGATGAGTTTCTGATAACTTCACATATAATATTTTGTAGGAAATTCTGAATAATATATCTCTGTCAACCCTGAAGAAGGTACTTTTTAAAATATGTTAACAGGATGTTCCAAATTGTGCAGAAATAATTTTATAATTTTGTTCACAAATAATTCTTAAAAGGGAAATTCTGTACAAATTTCACATTCCTGTAAATTTATATTTGATAAAAAAGTAGCATTATTTGAAAATATCATAAAAATGTTCGGTTTTTAAGACAAATTTTAATTTTTGTTTGCTGATTTTTTCATTTCTAATAATGAATCACCCTGTTTTTTTTTGGGAAAAAGAAATACACCCTTCCGTTTGATGTTGCCTATCACACAGCGTGAAGGCAACTGATTTAATCAGTTAACACCATTTTGGTTATATCATAGACTAATAACACTATCCAGATGTGAAATACAAATGTTAAAAATTGATACATGCAACCATGCAAGTAATTTTTACTAGCAGACAATTTAGTCATAGTAGCAGACAAAAAGTTTTTCAACAAAAATAAAACTTTTTAGTAGCAGACAAAAAGATTTTCAACAAAATTAAAACTTAATACACACTCAATACTCACCAATTCATTGCGTCATTGCTTCTGCTATGATCATCGTTTGAATCCTTTTGTACATGTAACAGTCTATATAATATAAATATTATATAAATAAAGTCATAGCACACAGCTTTATATTCTTGGGTATATAGTATGTATATAGTATACAGCACAAACAATAAACATATACGTGTGTTTATTGCTTGTGTCTATAGCCATGTCATGTCTTTAAGTATTTTGCTAGTAAAACTTGTTTTAGATAGAAAAAATGTGCAAAGTGTGAATGGCATGGCATGGCACATGGTACATATACATATGTAATTTGTTTGTTACATATATACTGATATATATTTGCATTACGGGACAAATATGTAGTTGTTTTTACCTCTCACTTTCGTCCTTTGGAAAACGAAAGAATTTCCTACCTGGATATTTCATGCCTGTTGCCTGGCATGTATCAACAACACACTTAGTTCTTTTCCAAGACATTTTGTTCTGACCGTGAGTGCGTTCATAAACGTTACTATAGTTAACTTTAGTTATCATTTGTCGTTCAGAATGGTGGTGGTATAGTAAAACATAACTACCAACATAACTTTTTAGCGTTCATAAACATCTGTAGTAAAGTAAATTTTTAACTATTTGATGTCAAAAATTAACCCTACTCGAGAGCATGGTTAACGATAGTAAGCCTTTAAGTGGTAATGACATTGACAATAAAAAATCGTTTGTCATTTCATTTTGTGTTGTGAATTATGAAAATTTCAATTTTATTTATTTGAAAAAAGTAGTAGTATTAATTAATTTTGTTTAAAAATTAATTTTTAAAAATTAATTAATTATTGACAAACAAAAAATATAATAATTATATATATCTTTAGAAAATTTTTTAAACTTGACTTGACAGCTGAATGACAGTTTATTGCTACTACTATGGTAAAAATCGCGTTCAAAAACTACTTGAAGTTAATATTACCATGGCTGTAGTACAACATAACTTTGCTTAAATCATACAATACCATGATTATGGTTAAAGTAATGTTTATGAACGCACTCCGTGTAATATATTCTTTAACATTAATTTTGTATATTTAAAAAATGACAATGATGGTGATTGTTATTTTCTAAATATACAAAATTAATATTAGAATATGATACGCCGTCGTCGTTTTTTATGACGGTGACGGTCAACCATATTCAGGCCTATTTCGTACATTTATATAGTGTTTGTGTATATAAAATTACAAACGTACATATTCATCTGTTCATATAATATAAAATATATATGTATATATTATCACAGATAAGGATATCTTTATTATCGTGGTGTTAATGTGCTATTGAAAATATAAAACCGTAGATCCAGAATTCAGAACATATTTAAAAGATTTCATAAACTTTCAACATTTAAGTTTTAATTTTGTTGAAAATCTTTTTGTCTGCTACTAAAAAGTTTTATTTTTGTTGAAAAACTTTTTGTCTGCTACTATGACTAAATTGTCTGCTAGTAAAAATTACTTGCATGTATCAATTTTTAACATTTGTATTTCACATCTGGATAGTGTTATTAGTCTATGGTTATATGAAAAATAAAAAACCGAACTATAAAATATGAAGTCGATGCGCAGCCGAAGTCCACTCAAAGTATAAAATGTTGATTGATTCGTGTCAGCGGGAAGATGGGCATAAAAGAAAATGATGATAATTCAGGGTTGCCGTAGCTACTAGGAGTTTTGATTAAATTTATAAAAAAAATATGAATTTATGATTAAACCATATTCAGTATTTTTAATTTTATTTATAAAATTATGTGTTCAGTATCAATTTGATATTAAATTTTGTATACTCACGTACATACATTCATTTTCATATTTGTTTATTTGTCCATTTTCTTCTATTTTGTTTCCTTTATGTACTGGTTAATGATTTCGTTACGTTACCGTTACATTCTGAATTTTATTTTTTGTTTTGTCTTTTCTTAGAATAAGAAAGAAAATTATTTACAATGCAAATTGCTATCATATTATTCAAATCAGCTTGTTATTATATGTTATTTTGTAAAGACATGAACATATTTCATAAAATTTCCCAAAATGTCACAAAATTACCTGTTTTCTTGTAAAATCTAAAAAAAAAGTTTTTTGCAAACTGGTAGCCCTTCATAATATAAAATTTAAAAAATTTCCCTCGGATTTAAATTGAGATCTGATCACCCCACACACGAGACAGATTTATACAAACGCAATGTGAAAGAATATAGAAAAGCATGCCTATCTTGCCTGTACTGACTTCGATTTCTGAAAATAGTATAGATTTTTATTTTAAAACTTCTAAACCGCATTTTTTTATTCTGTAAAATAAATTAATCTTTAACACTTTGAAAGTATGCTATACATATTTATATAGGAAACCGTATAGAAATGGTCTGCAATGGTCAAAAAATTTATTTAAAAGTGTAATTAAATTGATGCCATATATGAATATTGTAATGTATATAATAATCGCTTTATCACACATACATAAAATCTTTGTATCCTATACTAAATTAGAGTTATTTAAAAGTTAACTGCAAATTATAATTCTGATTGAAATTTTAAAAGATTTTTATGCTGAATTCGAAAGTCGCACCATCGTTGTAATCACTTACTACGTTTATGCGGCGGAGTTAATTCGCTTTAATATGCATCGATTTAGTTTAAAGCGATTTAAAATGCTGCATAAACACATGTCAATTCGATTTATAAATTTCAATTCGATATAAGCTAAATCGCTTTTCATATGTACATTAAACGGTTATGAATCGGTTTAAGGTGACGGATAAACACACAATTCGCATTAAAAAGCAAACTGGTAAACTGCATGAAATTTAACTTTTTGACGTACTACAAAGTGCAAGTAATTTGTTTATAAAGACGTTTTATTCCATTTATTTTATATTTAAATTAAAATAAATTATTGTATTAAGAGAAATAATGGAAGAAAAAAAGATTAAAAGAATAATTTGGAAAGAAAAAGAAGTGGTGGAATTAGTCATGAAACAGTTGATATCAGGAACCGAAAATTTTAAAGTTGGTAAACTTGTTTTTTCAATTCGATTTATGCTACAGCGAATTAAATCGTGTTGCATAAACACCTCCTTGAATCGATTTAATGTTAAACCGATATAGCGATAAAGCGAATTAATTGCGCCGCAAACGTAGTAACTGAAAGGAGCTACTATTAGTATTGTAAAACAAGTAAAAATGATCAGTTTAAATTATTTTTCATTTTAGCTAAAACCAACAACTAATGCGAATTATTACGAAGTTGAAGGTAAAATCGATTGTCAAAATTTTTCGATAACGTGTAATGACATGTAATTCATTGAATTCTATATCACAATTTGAGGTGATACATTTTGTATTCGCCAAGATATAGACATACACTTTGACACTATTAAAATTTATATAAAATCAAATCAAACAAATAACAACCAATATTGTCATTTGTTGTTATTCGTATTTCACGTTAATTGTGCTCAAAATGCGAATTTGCATAATACATTTGACAATCACCTTCTCAATTCACATTTTGCGTTAGTTGTCTTTAAGCTAGCTATTAATTTTTCATTTTCATTTATTTTGAAAATATTATATGGAACACAGAAAAAAAAAAAAAAAATGAACGCTAGTAAAATATTTTTCTGCTATATACTAAGATCATTTTTAATTTCTACAAATATTTCTATTAAGTATATCGGATTCAAAAAATTTTTTTCTGATCCACAGCACAGAGAACTTTTCGTTTCGAGATCAAAATCATCGGCATAAATACATATACATATAAAAATTTTTTTACCAATAATAATCATCATGAATAGATGGAAAACAGCCAAAGATAACGGTAATGAACAAAAATAATAATAATAATAACAATAATAATAAGCTAGTGTTGAAATAAAAATTAAAATTAAAAAAAAACCAAAAAAAAATACAAAAATAAGAACAAGACACTTTTAGCTTTTATAGTTCACTTACAGCCAGACTGTGTATATTTAATATTTAATAACGATGCAATTATTATTTTTTAATTCGAATTTAGTGTCATTTTGATATATTAGTACTACGACCTACGACATTACGACATTACATTTATGTTTCCATGAAAAAGTATATAAATACACATAAATGGAGCTAAAATATAAAAATAAATATTTATATAGGTACATACTACTCGTTTATATACACCCAATTCTTTTTTTTACAAGGTAGATACGTTCCTTAGAAAACCGTACAAGAAAAAAATCGTGTAAAAAAATAAATGTGGACATATGATAAATTTTAGGATATATCAGCCCTATCACAACTCTCGATCGAGTCGAGAATTTCTCGATATCAAGAAATTTTGTATCACAACACTCGATCGAGTCGTAAATTTTTCTCGATTTAGCTCGATAGTGATTGAGGTTGCGAACAGTGTAAAAATTGAAAGTTTTATTTTAAAGTTCAAAGTACATAATATGTGATTTTTATTAAATTTTGTTTTTATAAAATTTATTTTTGTTAAATTAAATTAATCATATAAATTAAATTGATGTTTAAAATAGAATAAAATTTTTTGAAAATGCCGATATACTAAATACTAACCAAAAAAAAACCCATATGATATGACATTTGTTTCGCTTTCAATTTATTCCATAGGAACGTTTGAACATGATCTCGATCGAGACTTGTGATACCAAATTTCGGCTGGAGTTCCGAATAGGTGTTCCCTCTGATCCTCTTGAAATTTTGACCACAGATTCTACTCGACAATATCAGAAAAGTCACGGAATATTTTTTGTCGGAAAGCCCTCTATCGGTCACAATTCGCATTTAAAATTTTTTGTCGAAATTCTTATTTTAGCAATATCTCAGTAACGGTACATGATACAGGTATGTTTTACAGCTCAAAAGATGCGTCTTAAGATGCTCTATATTCTGAAAAAAAGAAATTTTCAAAAACTCCTAGTAGAAGGATAATAAAGGACATTTTGTGATTTTTGGCTATTTTTACATTTTTGACAATTTCTCAGAAACGAGTAGGGATAATCGGTTCAAATTTTTTTGCAAATCAAAAAGGACACCATGAGCAAGATTTTTCATTCATTACTTTGATCCTGATGAAAAAGGAAGGGGTCACAAGGACTATCTGTGGTCAAAATTTCAAGAGGATCAGAGGGAACACCTATTCGGAACTCCAGCCCAAATTTCATCTCGATCGAGAACTACTATCGTTCAAATGTCTCGACTCAATCGAGGGTTGTGATAGGTCTGTATGTTCCACAACTTTAAAAATTCATGTAAGATGAAAAAACTCAAAAGATTTTCTTAAAAAACCGTGAAAATTAAAATACTCGTATAAGTATACTACAGTGAAAATTTAGTTAATAGTTACAACATATGAAAATTTAAATTGAAATTAAGAATGAAAATCAATTTCAACTATTCATCGATGCTTGATAACAAGTGTGCATGTTTTTTACGAAAAGTGGACAGTGGACCAAAAATGCTATCATTGGTATAGATATGTTTAGCACAACTGCCGGGTTTTGTTCAGATGAAGAATTTCGTTCGTTATTAACGGCTTTTGTTGATTTTTTGTTGATTGTTAAAAAACCTGTTATTCGCGGCTGTAGTTTTTTTGGTTTTTCAATTTGCTTTTCTAATTCTTGATATTCAGCCACACAGAACTTAAGATTACAATGAAATTTTAATGTACGCTCCATATTAGAATGGGAGTAAGAAAATGTTGTTTGAAGTGTGAAATATAAAAATATATAAAGAAAAAAATAATAATAGAATTTGGGTAATTCCCTGTAACTCCAGAAACACAAAATAAACAGCCCATGGAGCAGACTGTCAGTCATATTACTGTGAGGATAAATTGACCGATCTCTGACTGTTGTTGTTGTTGTTTGTTAAAAAGGGGGGTATGAAAACCAGAACACTCAGACATAACGCTGTCCATTGTACCCGAACCTTCCGTCTAGTCAAACTTCTTCGTCGCTCTTAGGTAACGAAGGAGTTCTACTCAACATTCAGGCCCAATTTGTTCGGGTCTGATGACATCAGTGCCGGAAATGCGCATTATAATAGAGGAGAAGGCCTGGCACTCACATAAAAAGTGTTCCATGGTATCGTCCTCCTATCCACAAGAAGCACACAGTGCATCACTGATGATTCCTATGGTAGCGAGATGCTTTCCACAGGTATTATGCCCTGTAAAAGCATTGACCCGGTTTGGCTTTTTGATAAAACGCATGGTTTGCCTACACTTTAGGAGATAGACTCTCATACAGATTATCTATAAGTGAATCTATAGCACTGATTTCTGATTACACTGTCAAAATTAGAATTGAAAAAATTGTTGGATTCATGTTAGATCGAAAAATTCGTGTAAAAAAAAATGCCGTGTAAAAAAAAGAGTTGTGTGTATATGTATATAAAAAAAGATTTCATTTTATATACCTATGTTTGTTTGTTTGTTTGTTATTTTCTCTCGTTTTTCTGAGTACCTACATTTCATTATATCCGCATATGTGTGCTTTAAAATAAAAAAAAATTGTTATTTTATATGCGTTTATGTAATTATAACCGTAAACATTTTTTTCCTTTTCAAAGTAACTACTATATTATACATTATATTTGTAGTATAAGTATGTGAACCTATCTACATATATGCGTATATGTATATCACACTTTAAAAACAGTTATTTTAGTTCGGTTATAATTCATACCAGATTCATTAAAAAAAAAAAAAAATTGCTTTAATTACATATTTTCTTGTTATCCTAAATTGTAATTAAGAGAAAAATGAAAATTAGAAGAATGAGGAAAAATTTTCATGAAAAACATTGTTTACGGTACAAAAAATAATATATTTACATACTATTACTTTATAAATATAACCGTACAATATAATTTTTATGTTTTTGTACACCACTTTACATTTTATACTCAATTTTATATTATATGTATATATGTATATATATATACATTTATGTACACATTTATTTAGATACATATACAAGCATATACACATAGTCTATAACGTGTGTATAACTACATATATATGTATGTACTTACCTCTACTACTTAGTATACTTACTATATATACTTAGATACACATATTACGCTTATCTAATCATTTTCTAACACATATCTCTCTAATACAATATAAATACTGTCTGACGTAATATGGTGTGTGTAAAAAAATACTGTAAAATTTTGTTTTTCTTTTCTTTTTTTTTTTTTTTTTTTTTGGACGAATTCAAAATGAGAGTACTAAATATAAGTAGTATCATAATCATAATCCATGGAGTAAGCAAAAAAAAAAAAAATTTTTTTTCAAATTGAAACACCCTTAAAACATACATACACAGATTATTATTTTATGTTGTGAAATGATATAGTACTTTTGTATATTTTGTTGTTGTTTTTGTTTTTTTTTTATAATTGAGAATAACGAATGATGATGATGATGTTGATGATAATACGTAAAATTTGTTATCCTTTTTATCATTATTTTATATACTTTTGGGTTTGATTAGGTGAATATTCCTTAGTTTACATATGCATTAATGTACTAGTGTAGATAAATGTATGTATGTATATTTATGTATTAAGGAACTCTTTTTTTTTTTTTTTGTATTTAATTTAAGATCCTATATATTAAATTAGGATAATATTTCGATAACTACATACATATATATACATATGTACAAGATATATTTTATTACTTATATTATGACATACATACTACATACATTCTTATAAGTATACAGTGCTGTGATTAATTATAAACTCACTTACAATTTTTGTAAATTTTCAGTAATAACGGTAAATAAAAATTATGTGTTGCCATTAAAAAATACCCTTGGCCAATACAAATTTTTATTGTAAAAATTGAGGTATTTATTTGTATCTGTTCTCGAAATAACACAAATTCTTTATAAATTTAAAATCAATTTATTTTTTTTAATTATTTATTACATTTTAAATTTTACATACAAGATGGTATTCACCAACATGGATATATACGTCGGATATATTTTAGCCGGATACAATTTCAGTTTATTCATCAACCTAGATAAAATTTATTTTCGAACTTCGTTTTCGGGTCGAACATGTTGTGTGTCAAACATGTCAGCTGATTGTATTTTTATATTACAAAATGAAAAAACGGTTCTGTGATGTGATAATTATATATGTAAAGATGATAATACAGTACAACTACATTATCTTTATTGGTGCTGTTGCTGTTAATAACAAGGTTATGTTCGAACGATATTTATAATACCACTCCGAGGTTGTCTTAAAAATATCCGAGTAGTGTTTTATCTAGGTTGATGAATACACTTTATCTCAGATAAAAGATAATCTATGTTGGTGAATACCAGCCTAACTATATAAAAAAGAGCAAACTAATATTTTGTTTTATTACCATTACTTCTAATTACTTCTAATAGCCGTTTAGGCATACATTCAATCGATTATTTTAATATGTAATACGATTTATTGGTCCAAGCTAATATTATCCTTTTTCGCAGTTAATCAATACCTTGAATTAATGATTTTATTTTGTCGTAAACATCTCTTGCTATTAGTTCTCACAGGTTCTCAATTGTATTAAGAACAGGGCTTAAGTCAAATTATTGCATTACTGGAATACCAAAATCCTTAAAACATGTTTGTGTGGTTCTAGCAGAATGGACCAGAGGAAGAGTTGTCTTCTTGGAATACAAATTTATCACCTTTAGTCATGGTTATAAAAGGCAAAATATGTTGTTCAAACATTTTTTGACGCAATAACTCTTCCATCAATAAAAGCATAATTTCAGACTTGGATGTGCTTTTAAATGCAGCACAAATCATAAGTAAACTATACTTCCTAATCTTCTTTTGTATAAAATCTTCGGTTTTTTGCGTAAATCATGCCAATAAACCATCAGATCCATCTAAATTGAATTTATTTTTTCGTTATTAAATATGACGTAACGCCAAATATTTGATTTTTGGATCATATTTTCTGTAAATTTCACTCGAGTTTCTTTATGACAAGACACATATTAGGAGCGGTTAATTTATATTTCAAATATTTAAGTATGATGTGGTGAAATTTAAAATAGCCAACCATTTTCTAACCCAACTGGAAATACATACAATTTAAACCAAATTTTTTTGGCTTAGTTTTGGACTGCTTTTGCTGATGAAATACCAGTATTCGATATTTCTCTCAAAACTGCTCTTTTATTATTTGAGAATAGTTTTGTTTTTCTTTCACAACATTTGGTATTATCATAATTTTCAAATCCCTTTGCAAACAATTTTTAAAAACTCTTTGAGAACGATTAATTTTATCAACAATTTGCCTTTAACTTAGTTCCAGCTCGTGTAAGTCAAAAATTATTTGTTTTTTTTTTTTATTTCATTCAATTCTGCATCACGTGGTATTTTAACAGTTTTATATTTCATTTACTTTTTGTAATGTTTTTTTTTTTTTTCAAAATTTTATAACTTAAGGTACTCGTCCACGATGCAATTTTTCTTGCATGCAAGACGATTTTGACAGATAAAATTGCACGAAATATTTATTTCGAAGTGTACGCTGCCTAGAAAGATGAAATATTGCACAGAAATACGTATTTCATGCAATATTTCTTATTGCAAGCAATTTTTTTTATTGCATATAGTGTACGCAGAAAGATATGCAATATTTCGCGCGAGAAAAATTTATTTAACACATTCAATAAATATTTCTCTTGCATATGCAATAAAAATTTCTTGCAAAGATATTTTTTTCTTGCGTGATAGAAATATTGCATATTTTTCATGAAATA
This sequence comes from Villa cingulata, assembly GCA_951394055.1. Lineage (NCBI taxonomy): Eukaryota > Metazoa > Arthropoda > Insecta > Diptera > Bombyliidae > Villa > Villa cingulata. Next base: position 37,857,754 of record OX596017.1, on the reverse strand, counting down.
TTGCGTCGTGTGTACGAAACACTGCAAGTTTTCTTGCACGCAAGACAAATTTCGAGCAAGAAAACTTACATTGTGGACGAGTACCTTTAGAAACTTCTAGAATACATATAATTTAGATGGCTGTAAAATATGCACTGACATGTCTGAGAGAAATGTAACAAAGCCACTGGAAAAGAGAACAAAGAATGCATTGAGTTTATAATTAGTCACAAAAGTATTTCTGTGTAACTTTTAAAGACTTTGTGTTATCTCGAGAACAGATAACATTTTTAACAGATAATAGAGACCCCATTTTTACAAATAGAAATTTATATTGGTCAAAAGTATTTTTTAATGACAACACATAATTTTTATTTACCGTTATTACCGAAAAATTTCAAAAATTGTAAGTGAGTTTATAATTAATTACAGCACTGTATAAACACAATACACACACATATGCATACAATATATACATATGTAATATAATTAGAACCTATGCTATAACATATCGGGATATATTGAAGCTTTATATATACAAAAAAGAATGATAGAAAATGAAAATAGGATATAAAAATCACCTTTTTGATTAAATTATGTACTTTTATTATACTTATATTGAAAAAAAAAAATAAAAAAAATAAGTAATATCTATGTACTGTCATAAATGTATACGTCCATCCATCGATACATACATAATGTGTATACACACATTTATAATAAAATTTTAGTTAAAAGGATAATACATAAAATTTTAATTATTTTTATATATAAGAGTTTATTCTCCAATACATAAATATTTATTTATCGCAATAGATGTACATACATAACGTTTGTCCTCAAAATATTTTGTATCATCAGATTTTTGATCCTTGACCATAAATTATGTGTATATGGATAATGGGTGGTATTCTGTACGCGCGTAACAGTTTCTGTTATTTTGACAGTCTGTTATTCTTCATATAAAAGTTCGAAATTTCATAACAGACTCTGTTACGTTCGAAATTGGTATTCTGCGTGCACAAAACTCTGTTATAATTCTGTTATGAATCTGTTACGATAACAGGCTCATTTTTAACTCTGTTACGATAAAGTTAATGTGTAAAGTTCATGTATTTGATGTATTGAGTGAAAAAAAATTGTGAAAAATGAATTTTAATAAAAAAATTATAAAAAATAAAAAAAATAAATAAAGGAAATAAGAACTATTTTAAGAACTAACAAAAAAAATGATTACATATATGTTTTGATAATTGAAAATTTTAATACAAATTTTTCACTGTGTATAGTATACACATATACTTACATTTTTCTGACATTTTTCTCAATGTTAGTTTATAAATTTAAAAAAAAATGTTGTATACTATAAAATGATTAATTTATAAAATTTTAATTTAAATTCCTATCACTGTCACCCACTTTTATTTTTTTACTTTCTACTAATTGTAAACAAAACAAGAAACAACTGTTTTCGAAAATGATTTGACAACTTCATAACAGATTCGAAAATAAAATGCACACAGAATACCAAATATAACAGATCTGTTATAAGTCGAATTCTGTTATGAATGATAACAGGAATTCTGTTAAATAACAGAATTTTACAGAATACCACCCATTTTTTATTACGATTGTGTATATAATACATAATACATACATACGTGTATATATAAATGTGTATAATGTAATAAGGCGAGTATGATTATCCTTGTTTTTTCTTCTTTTCTTTTTTTACAATTATCGTAACTCTACAATATAAATGATATACATACATACATACTATTTAGATGGATGATATAAATATAAGTATATTGGAAATGAATTTGTTTGTTCCTTTTAACAAATTATTTTTTGTTCATTTTGAAAGATAAAAAGGGATATACGTAAACACGGAGAATGAACATATCCAACAAGAATTTTTTATACAATTTTTGAAATTTTATATAAATTTTCTTCTTTTAAAAATAATGTCTTCTATTCAATAACGGTGTGACTTCGTTGGGTTACTTATTTTAAAATTTACTTTAACAAGACATCAATTTACAGTGGATAAACTTAATTCACATTAAGGTTTGAATCACATTTTATTTAATAAATCAAAAGGATTAAGAGAACTGAAATGTATTCTATTTTTTAAAGTTATAAGTAATTGTTTTACTGTTTTCTACTTACGATTTTATTCTTCTTTCCTCCGCTGTTATCTGATGACATAATTATCATTCTTCTATAGGTACTTGTATAGTCATTTCGTTGAACGTGCGTTCAATAATTTTGTATATAAGTTTGTATGTTCGGTTTTCATTGGCTTAATGGAATCCTGCAATGGACATTTTTTTAAATATTAAAATCGTGAATTAATGTTAAAAAAAATTTTTAAAATATGTACTGAATGTGTTAGGCTTCAATATATCGTAGTTAAAATTTAATTGTTGGGGAAACATTACAAAAATTTACTTATAATTGATATTTTTTAAAAGACGCTAAAGTACTGCTATTTTTTCACAGAGAAATAATAACTTTGAACAAAAAATAACATGCACTGTATGTTCTTCTTCTTCTTATTCTTCGTCTCTCATAGCACTACAACTCTAGGTGAGCCATAGCTTCTTCTATGATTTCCTTCCATCGACTTCTATCCCAATTTCGCCAGATCTCTCGGACGTCCACGTTTTCTCTCTCCACATATATTGTCTCTTTGCAAACTATTATTAGAACAGTTATTAGAAAATTGCCAGTATGCAGATTTGTCAATTACCTACCATACCGGTCTGTTGTTTTCAATATAACATAACAGAGTAGTATAACAACATTTTAAAAATAATATTTGCAATCTCAACGCACTGCTATTATTTTACATGCGTTTGTAGTGACGAATTTCACGATTAAGTGCACCATACGCATCTATCGAAGTTTCAAAATAAAAATTCAAAAATGAGTAAATATAAACACACGATTGTGTGAAATAATAAAATCGCACTATCTTAGTGTATACTATAGGTACCGCACTGTACTATATACTGTACTAGATCTCCACTGCTGCAGACGCAGAGTATGGTATAGAGCAGAGAAATATGTAAGTATAATATATTGTTAGTTGATTTTTCGTGTTTATCATGTACAATATTCGCATTCTACTCAGAGAGAAAATCAACTTTTTCTCTGGAATGAAAATACGATTACTACTCGTGTTGTGTGAAATACTACTCATACTATTTTAGCGTATATAGATACTAATACCAAAGTGTATATATATACCTATATTTACTATACCTATATTTTTTATATATAGGTTTACCTATATTTTCTTTGCTAATACATTCCACTACTCCTGAGCAAATATAAAATTTTGTCGTTGATATTTTTTGTAGAATTATATAAATATGTATATATAGAAACAAAATGCATTGCGATTGCAATCAATGGTATATATGTGTACGAGGGAAAAGAGGTATCATACGTATACATATAAATATTTACTATGTATTTCACATTTATGTTTCATCCAAATCATTAATATTAAGTTTAAATTTTGCTTTTAACTTTTAATTACAACTTCATGTATTATACTTGTATTTATCCATTTTCTTCTTTATCTCATTTTTTTCGTACTAAATTTACACATATTATATTGAAAACAATAAATACCGTAAAAAAAAATGTTTTATTCTTTTAATTATTCTTTAAATTCTTTATTTGCTAAATTTGAGATTTCAATTTATTCATTTTGTTTTTTTTTTTTTTTAAATTAGTATATTATAAAACACATTCCATAAAATATATGATCCTCTTAATTTGAAAGAGAAATACTTTTTGAATAAATTTTGAGAGTGCTTTTTTTTTGATTGTACCTAATTAAAATACAAATTTTAGTATGGCTATAAAATTTAATCGAAGAGTGAACAATTCAAAAGAGAAATTAAAGTTGAAAAATTTTTATTTTATATACATACATATGCAAAAATTGTAAAAAATACATGAAAAATATAAACATACTCGTATTACACACGTATTATATACCTACTCAATATTTGATAGCATACATATAAATATAGCAAAGTTTATTTGAATTCGTATAGGTAATTGCATTATAGTTCAATTTGAAAATTATTCTATTGGGATTTTATATTTGATATCATAAATGAATTAAAAAAAATGATATAATAGGTATATTCGTGTATTTATTTATATGAATATGATACTATCTACACTGTGTACTTACATGTTATACATATGTAATAAAAAAGTGTATATATACATACATTATAGAGGTATTCACGATTTGTTGTAAGAGTGTAAAAAGTGTAAACATACACCTAAATCTTACACTATTTCGTGTACTTCGTGCACCATAGCAAACTTTGTATTGAAAGCAAGAAAATTAATAACATATGTCAGCTAAAATATTATAAAAATAAATTTAATTAAATTACTTTAGCATTTAGGCTGGTATTCACCAACATAGATTATCTTTTATCTGAGATGAAGTGTATTCATTAACCTGGATAAAACACTACTCGGATATTTTTTCGAAAACCTCGGAGTGGTATTATAAATATCGTTCGAACATAACCTTGTTAATAACAGCAACAGCACAAATAAAGATAATGTAGTTTACTGTATTATCATCTTTACATTATATAATTATCACATCACAGAACCTCTTTTTCATTTTGTAATATAAAAATACAATCAGCTGACATGTTTGACACACATGTTCGACCCGAAAACGATGTTCGAAAACAAATTTTATCTAGGTTAATGAATAATCTGAAATTGTATCCGGCTAAAATATATCCGACGGATATATCTATGTTGGTGAATACCACCCTTAATGTCAGAATGGCAATAGTAATATACACTGTGTACAATGGGTTTCAGCATTGTAAATTTTTACAAGCAGGGAAAAAAAAATTTTACATAGAACATGTTTACAATAGGTGTAGGATTGTACGAGTTTACACCGTTTACAATGATAGAAGCCAAAGCCGTGAATACCTTTTATGTATTATGTGCATTTTAAATTAAAAAATCGTATTACTTATGTGAATTTTTTCAATTTTTTTTTCTTCTATAAGCATTATCTAGTATTTTGATAAAAGCAAAAGAAGAAAACCATATTATAGAACAGAATGAAATACAAAATTTATATGTCCTCATAGACAAAAAAATATTTTCATTTCATTTTGAATTCGTGACGTTCTGTATCTAAACATATATACGCGTATATATTTATTTTCATATTATCATTGTTTTTATAAGCTGTATTTTTATTATGATTCTCAATTTAATAATAATAATAAAAATGGATAATAATAATCAATAAAATAAGATATAACCAAACACATCTATTTTTCGTACCATACATTTTCAATGAACATATTTACATGTGGTATATCTCATATCACGCCTTATTTAGTTATGGGAGTCTTTTCTACTTACTTTTTAGCGCTTACGACTTGATGTTCGATGAGCAAAAGTGTACTTGACAAGTGAAATAATTTTGCTCCTTATTGAGAAGCATTATAAAATATACTTTATTTATTTATATTTATAGATTAGGATTCGAGATATCTGCTATCTTGTGCACCAATTATCTCCGAAGTTACTTAACCGATTTCAATGATATTTGAAACATAGATAGTTTGATAGGAATTGTGGTGCTTAACGGAGCGTTTTTTTTTAAATGTCTTTGTTTGTACAGGGTGTCAAAGTTGTTCAAATTGCGATTTTTCAACTTCCAAATGCACCTCGTACAGCAAACACTGATTTACCAATTTCTTTGAAATTTTGAATATAAGTAGCCTGAATGATATTGTGGTGCTTAATGGGAGCACATTTTTGATTTTAGGTCCTGAAATTTAGTTATAGTTCTTAAAAAAGGAGAAGGTTTTTTTTTTCAAAAATCATTCAACTTTGACTTCTATTTTCATACATTAAATCTTCATATATCTATATGATTTTGATATCAAAATAAAGTTTGGACTTTTCTGATGTTTTTACAAAAAAAAGTATAAAAATCTTTGTTATATTTCCATTTTTATTAACAAAATAAAATTATGTTCTTTTTCATCAAAATATTCAAAAATCCATTTTCATTAGCACCTAAAAGGTATGCAAAGACATTTTTTAAAATTTTTGTATGTTAAATTGTTGTTGTTGTTTTCGAAAATTTTTCAAAGTCGAATCCTACTCTTAAGCAAAATGTTAATACAAAATCTGATCGAAAACTGTTGGTTCCAAACTGGTGGATATAGGATTTTTTGTGTATGTAGGTATCAAATAAGGGGATTCATTTCACGTTTCAATTTGTCGTAAACTTCGTAACTTTTGTAGTTTTTAAGTTTTTGTATAGTTCATTTTCATATGCATATATGTATTTATAAATTATGAAAGTTTTGAAAAACTACGATGGTAAAAGGTAAAATGCATTGCAGTTTCTAACATTTGTGTTTCGTAATTTCGTAGTTGATGTTTAACGCTTCTCAGTTAATGCATAGAAATTAAAATATTAATATACTTAAAATAAATGTAACAGTCGAAAAGAAAAAAAAATAACTATACGAAAAAGTAAACTACGAAGAAATCTGTGATGATCGTTCATGTCAATAGAAACTACGAAATACAGAAAAATTGTAATAAACTGAAAAGTGAAATAAATTCTTCTAATATTTTACATGATCCTTGATATAACAGACACACTGATGCTAACTGATAAAATTTCACATCACTTCTAATTTGAATATGTATCATTTTTTTTTTTTATAATTCACTTCAACACTATAATATTTTTCTCTATGATTGCAGAAGTAGAAAAATATTTGCCAACGATACCTAATAAGCGTTTTTATAAACATAATATTATGTATAGAAACAAATATTTTAATGTTTCGCAATATGTTTTGAAGCCTTTAAGTTTTATTTTGTGTATCCTTTAATAAGTATAAGGTATAAGCATGTATAAGTTATGCATAGCCTTTATCTTACGAGTATTTGTATGAAATGGGCGTATTATTTTTCTCTATTTTATACTGTCTTCTATACAAATGAAACGACATCATTATTACATCAAATATTCTGTGTATACTTACTTACATATTATGTATGTATGCAATGAGCATGTTGTATTTATTTAATGTGCATATATATAGTGTATTATATATTATATATAAAATGCTACAACATGTTCGACCTGAATTGACCAACATTTAACGAATTACCCAAGGGTGTAAAAATAGCGTCAATTTTAGTCCATTTGACATATTGATCCCCACAGGCTACATATAGTACATACGTTCTTTTTTTCTTTCTTTCTTTCAATATTTTATTTTCGTTTTATTTTTACTTTTATACCTTATAATACATTTTTAGTAGTAATATTACATTGTATGTAGTACATATGTACTTGTATTTTAAATTATATTCAGTAATATTATATACATTAAATTTATATAATATATGTATATATGAATAGGAATATTATATGTTAAAATTTATGTGTATAAAGAATATATAAATATAACATGTAATATATATGTACATAAATGTATGTATGTATGCAATGTAGTTTAGATTATATACATGCATACATATATTATATTATTTATTTTTCATTTTATTATTATTTTCATTTTATGTGCATTACGTAAAATGTATCAGTATCTGAATTTTACATTTTACCAATTTTACTTTAAGTTTTAAATACGAGTAATACTATTGTGTATACTATTTATGTATTAGGTCATCCCATAAGTAATACCAATACGGGTTTCTTACAACGAGTTTACAAGTAAAAAAAAAAAAAAACAACACTTTCTACAACATTTTTCCTCACCTTTTCTCCATTTTTCGTATTCCACTTGTATAAAAGCTTTTTGGCTTTGACTGAAAAAAGCTATTAAGAACCGACCTCGACTGTTGAAGATAGCACTTCCCTGTCTAGATGATTATGCAGACTTCAAAATAAGTGATAATCTGTCGAGTTAAGAATCCATTTTTCATCTCCTGTCACAATTCTGCTTAAAAATGATTCATTTTTTAGTCTTTAATCACATTAAGTTTCGTGCTAAAAGTTTGGCGGTCGAAAGTTCATGTAGTATCTACTGCCTGTACTTGGACACCTTTTCAATATTTTTCAAGTGACGGTGGATTGTGGAGTGAGTGGATCCGAACGTCCCCGGTAATTTCTCAACAGTAACGTTCGGATTTTGCTCAACTTTTGACCGAAGTAAGTGTTCATCAAGATCAAATGGTCTCCCAGATCGTGTCTCATTTATGAGGCCAAAATTTCCTAACCGAAATTTTTGGAACCATCTTTGCACTTGACTTGACCATACACATCACAAATGTTTTTAGCCGCTCTTGTTGCGTTGTTGCCTTTTTTTTTTAAATTCGTATAGCATAATTTCCCGAGTATGCTCTTTGGTCACTTCCATTTTCACACTGTAAAATTTATTTCTAGATCCTATTTCTAAATCCACACTAGATACTTGAAAAATTAGAATAAGAATGAGGATATACTAGATAATCCTTCGCTGTTTATAGATATTGGCAGAAAAACCCTGTCAAATAGTTATTTGTACCTGAACATGATTTTATGGCAAAGCCCGCATTGGGATGATCCAGTGTGTACGTAGATTCGCAATCTAATATATGGATGTAAATATTTATATATATATACTCGTATAATACATGGATAAATATACATACTATATATATATGTATGTATATACATTTTGGATAATTTAATTAAAATTACAAGATTTATATATTTAGTAGTATAGTAATATTCCTTTATAATGGACAGCGCTTTTGTCTGAGTGCTCTGGTTTCTATCTCCCCCTAAACAAACAACAACAACAACAATATTCCTTTATAAATATCATACATTGCATGCATGCATTTATGTATATGCAAATACAATGTACAAATTTTCTACATAAAAAGGATAAACGAATATATATTTATATACATATAAAAATGGGAAATAAATAAATGATTAAAATGAAAACGGCACACTTTGAAAAAAAAAATGAAATTTTTGGAAATTTGAGAATTTTCATGTACATAAAATAAAATAATAAGGGGATCCATGTCACGTTTCGTAATCTTCATAGTTTTCGTAATTTTTTGTAATCTTCGTAGTTCATTTCCATACATTTATGAACTACGAAAATTTTGAAAAACTAGGAAGGCAAAATGCTTCATTCATATACATTGTTTTTAAATTTTGTATTTCGTAAGTAGTTTCGTAGTTAATGTTTGGCAGTTTTCAGTTGACATAGAAATTAAAATATTAGAAAATAAATATGAAAAATGAAAAAATAAAACAACTACGAAAAATGAAATTACGAAAAAATTTTAGATGATCGTTCAATTAATCAGACTACGAAACTATGACGCAACGAACTACAAAAAATTGACATGAATCCTATCCTATATCTATACGTATATATACAATCTTTAGGAAAAATGTTATAATGATTCTGTGTTGTAAAAAGCTATCAGTATTAGGGTTTACTTGAAAAAGCGTATTATCATTATTATTATTGTATAACAATTATTTATAAAATATTACATGTTATATTATCTTAAAACCATTTTAAAGAAATAGAAAATCTTCAAGAGAATAATTTATTGCTATAAAAATTTTGAATTAATTTGAACTTACAAGGATTATTATGCAAATAATGTGATATAATGTATATTGATCTCACCTATGTCGTGTAACAGAAAATAAATTAAATTAGTTTAAAAATAAAGAATTGGTATGGTAACATTTTTATAGCATCAATCGATATACTGACTATCGATTTTATCAATAATAAATCGATTAAAATATCAAATTATAAATAATAAATGATTATATTTTGTCTCGTATTTTAGAATAATTTAGTATGTTTGATAAATATTTTCGAATATTTTAATTGTGTCGAAAATAATATATCTATACCAATCATAATCAATCTGTTAGTCAATGTAACACAAATAATTTATATTTTTTATTAAAATAATATAAAAAATTATATTAGATATTATTATTATTTTAAGGGCCGTATTCACCAACCAAGATAAATTCACAATTGTTTAAATTATTGTATTCATCAAATCCGATTAATTGATTTAATTGATGCTAAATAAATTTTAGACTATCTTATGCTTGTCCTGTAAATATGTATCTTTCGAACATAACATTTTATTATCCATCACCATCATCATAATCACTTTTTTTTCATTGTGTCATATAAAAATACTCACTTTTCATAATCAACTGACATGTTTCACAACATCAAAAACGAAGTTCAAAAACAAAAAAATTTTATCCAGGTTGATGATGAATAAGCTGAAATTATTTCTGGCTAAAATATATTTAACAGATAATCTTGGTTGATGAATACAGTCATAAATATTATATAATTTTCTGATACTAAAAATTTTATTTAATTTTTATTTTGTTTTCTTGCAGTGCGTTCAAACCTAGCGATAAATGTCGAGCCAATAAGGCTTGTACAATCGCGAATGTCACTTTTGGGGAAGCCATTGAACTATAATCGTGGCTCACGACGTGATGCCCATTATAGGCGATTGCAAAGTCGTGTTTACAATTTTTTAGAACGTCCTAGAGGACTTCCTGCTATTTTGTACCACATAATGGTGTAAGTATACAAATTTAAAAACAATGTTATTTTAATATATCTACATAAATGTATATTTTTATTTTTTAACATTTTTTTTTTCTTGTATTTTGTATATATGCATAAAATTTAAATTATATTTTGCGTTTTTCAAATAGTATTTAAAGTTATATATTATCTGAACAGAAATTATAATTAGTATTTTATTCGCTGTCATTTGATTTGATTTAAGCGAGAGTTAAAAAAAAAAAATTAAAAGTAATAAAGTTTTTCATTATATTATTTTTCCTTTGTGGTGCAATTTCCTTTCATTGGAATTTTCATTTAATTTTTTTTTTTTCATTTAATTACATTACAATTGTTTTACCATTTTCGTGTAAATGTATACTATACATGTGAAAAGAAAAATAAATTTTGAATTGTTTCAATCATGCAATGTGGTATTTATTTATTGAATAAATGAATGTCCTAATAAAACATTAATTTACTTTTTATTTTCCTTTTATTGTTTAACATTCCGAAAACTTATATAGATTATTGTAATATAATATTACAAGGAAACAAAATATTCATCACACCAATAAATTTCTATAATTCTCAGTTTTTTTGATTTTTTTTGTTTTTGTTTTAACATGTTTATCTAAATTATAATCTACACCATATTGCTATAACATAACTCTATATCGCATTTCAAGACCTTCATCAGATTGTATAAAATTAACTAAAATCAATTATAATTTAGTATTTGGGTTGATTTTCATTCGTTAAATTTGATTTAGTTTTATGATGGATGTCATCAAATTTGATGAGTTCGTTAATATTATTATAATATAATATTTATTTTTGAATTTATTTTTTGAAAATTGACTGCAAAAAAAAAAAAAAAAAAACAAAAAATACCGTACATACGAAAATATGAGAATACGAGTAATATTATGTACATACATATTTTCAGTAATGTACGCATATCTATCACATCAATGTATAAAACGTATGTATACATAATGTATGATGTACGAGTATAAATACATAGTATAGTATAAGAGAAGTAAATGCATTTTGTGTTTGAAATAAAGGACAAAAATAATATGGATATATCATGCGATATATTATTGTAATAAATTATAAATTCACATAAATAATCTGTTGCATACTTAAACCCAGTAATTTTTATAAATTGCGATTTTAAAAATAACGTATTTCTATTGGTTTTCTTTTAATTCATCCATTCACAAAGCATGCATACATGTATACATATACTTATTTACATAATTTATTTTCGAGTATTTATATAAAATACTTTCTAACTGATCAAATTGAATTATCGTGTGTGAATGAAAAATTCATATTTTTGAATTCATTTCATTCGAGTGATTTAAGACGCAGCACCGTTCAATTCGGTGACATAATTCATTCAGAATTCGGACGCAACAGAATTCATTTTCAAATCAAATATTATGTAGATAATGAAAATCCGAAATAAGTTTATACCGAATGTTTATGCTAAGTGGAAAGTTTTAAAATTAAGCTAAAATCATTCATAGTGTAAGCAAATCAACGTATTTCGTCTGTAATATTATCTGATATTCAAACTACATACTTTGTTTTTTTGTTTTTCATATAATTAAAAAAAAAAAAAACTATTGTATATTTTTAAATTTATAAAATTATTTTTATTAAAAATAAACTCATTGAGAAATTAAATTAATTAAATTAAACAATAAAAATTAAAATGAATAACAGCCAGCTACTTAAAATTTACGAAAAGAAAACAAATGAGAGTAATTCGTTCAATTCATTCATTATGGGTACATAAATTTATAAAATAAATCTACAATAATCGTTAGTAATAACTTCTATTATTAAATGAATTAAAATTAAAAAAAAAAAAAAATAATTTATTTCATCATCTATCTGTATAAATTAGATATTTATAATAAAAACACTGTAATTATGTTTTTGAAGTTGCTCTTTTATATTTTGGCAGAATTCAAAATTGAAAATTGATGAATTCATTAATTATACATATTCGAAATTATGTTCAATAGCAGTTTGGTTTTTAGTTCATAGTTGATTGAATTTTGAATTTTACATAAATAAGTAGGGTCGTATTCACAAATCAAGGTCATCCATTGGATATATTTTATACGAGTATAATTTTATAATATAAAATATGTTTACGGATTTTATTTTCAGAGTGTTGAACATGTCAGCCGATTGCGAAAATTTAGTATTTTCATGAATGACAAAATGTAAACACGTTATGTGATGTGATGATTATAATGTGATTGTTGTGATATTGCTATTAACAACAAGGTTATGTTCAAACGATATTTATATAGAAACACTCCCAGGTTGACTTAAAAATATCCGAATATTGTATAATCGAGTTTGATAAATAAACTTTATCTCCGTTAAAAGACAATCCTGTTTAGTGAATACGACCCATATAGTAGTTTTTAAAGATCACATTTAATTATCATAATATTATTATTTATTACGTTTATTTAACATAATTTATGTGTAATACATATACATATTAACGTCGATTTCATATATCTATCACACTTCGCACTTCAAATATACACTCGTTTTGACAAAACTTAATATCGTACTGTTTTGTGTACATTATTTGCAAAATGAAAGTACAGTGAAAGCTTATAACGAGAGGATAAGGTTTAAATTTCCGCTTGAGAAATATTTTGATTCCGTTGTGGTAGCCAGTATCCAGTATCCAGTTTGTTTAAGCCTTTTATGCTGTTATGATACTTACGTTTTTTCCAGCTAAATTTTTCCGTTTTAAGCGCACGAAATTTAGCGTTTAAAGAAAGAGATGATTATGTATGTTGAAGTGAGATGTATATACTGATTTTCCGTGTATCTCACTGTAATTTGGTAGTCGTATACCACCATATTTTCATTGTAATAATTACCCAGCTGACCACTCAATAAACTACGTTCACAGTGAATTCATAGTGAATGCCAAAAATGAATAATTTTCATTTTGGTTTTCATAATGAAAACCAACTGAATAATTTTTCTCCTATTCATTTTGAAAACACGAAATGAAAAATAAGTGAATTATTCAAAAATGGGTACATTATGAATACACCAATTGATTGAAATATGAATTATATTCATATAAAATTCATTTGATGAATGACGATTTATGTAAACTTATTTCAATTTTATGATTAGACGAATTCATTCGTTTTATCTTTGTAAAATGGTTGCGATTCAAAAAGCCTAATACTATGGAATCACTTAGTGAACAATTTAGCTGTTTCTAATAATCTAAACGTAATAAGTGATTTTATGATTTGAGTCTAAGAATAAGCAAAAGTGTTTTAAATTCTGTGTACTATTAGTTTATTGAAAATAAAAAGTAAAATAAATAAAAAATAACGAAGTGATTAATATTATTAAGTGATTAAAGAGTTTTTATTTAAATCATTGAAAAAAAAAATCGAAAAGTAGGAATATAAAAATTAGAGTCGGGATTCATTGATTACGCACATTGTGAATGGTATTTTACCTTCACAAACTGCATTCAATATGAATTCATTTCGTGTTTTCATTAAATGTTCAGTAAGTGATTTCAAAATGAGTTCAATAAGTGAATTCACTATGACCAGCCATAGCGTAAAAATTTTTGAAATAAAATATCTTCACAAATGAACGTCCACGTGAAGAATCACTTGGGTAAAATGAATTCAGAATGAATTCACAATGAGTTCACTTGGTCAGCTGGGTATAATTACAACTAAGAAAATATGATTATATATATGACTTGTAAAAAATTAAGACGATATCAGCTATATTATCAGCTTAAGAGCACGAAAAAGAATGTTCTTCTTATTCTTTTTCCTGCGCTTAAGCTGATATCGTCTTAATTTCATGCACTTAAGCTGAACTTTTCGTGCACTTCAGCTCAAAATCAAACTTATATTTTACTCTTTCACTTTACCACAAAATTATGGAGTGGTTTTTTTTTTCATTTACACAATGCTAAATATTTTACATTTAGCTTCAGATTTTGCCGTAAAAAAAATAAGTGTCATAACAGCATTAAGTAGGCTTAACATATAGGTCAAGCTTAAACTTTCAATGTGAAATCGGGCGTAAGTGTGTTCGAAAGTGATCTAAGCAGTATTACGTATTACACTCGATGACTTGATTCTCGGAATTATTTGACAAGATACGTAATGTAATGTAAGCTAAAAGCTATACTAGTATTTTGAATTTCAATCAAGCGTGGTATATAGTGTAGTCTTTAATAGTTTATTATTATTGATATCGAACACGTTATAAATACTATTCGGATATTTTCATTTAAGGATGCAAATATTCAAATAAGATAAAAAAATCAATGCCAATATCAAAATAGCAATTTTCTTTATTATTATGACAATGATATTTTTTTCATCATTCATTATGATGGAATAGTGTGTGCCAATATATAAATTCAATTATTTTGTAGTAAATAAAGGATTTTGCAATAAAGACAGGTAGATTTTAAATTGAATTAAACAATGTGTTATGTGTAAGATATTAATAAATTTTTTTGTTTTATTTGAAAGGTCTATTAATGACATTATGTGTGGAATATTATACATCGTTCAAATGGCCATTGTAGCTTTGCTGAGGCATCCGAGGGGTATAATTTTTCATGATTTTGACGTACAGATTTTGAATGATGGCACACATTATGCTGGCTTTGAGGGTACTGATCATTTGCGGCTTATTGGCATAGATCTCATTCTTTAGAAAACTCACAACAAATATTCTAGCAGGGTGATATCGCACAATTTCGACGGTCAGTACATGTCACCTCTACGTGAAATAACCATGACCTCAATATTTCGTGCAGAATGTCTATTGGGGCATCAGCTGTGTGGCATGTAATGCATTCTAGCTGAAAGCATATGCCGTTCATATCTATTTCATCGATCGGTAGCATTACCATCATCGTTTTCTAAAAATATGGACCGTTGACAGACAGCGGCTCAAAATCCACACCAAACAGTGACTTTCTTCGTATGCAGTGCCACTTTGTGGATCTCATGTGAACTGACATCATCACAAAATGGGAAATTTTGCTTGTTTTTATACCCGTTCAATGATAAATGACATAAGTCGTAAAATTGGCGCAACTCCCGCGTCATTTTCCACAAGAGAACACTCATTTTTATAATAATAATGCTGATTTATCTAAATTTCTTGTCCTAAATTGATGTTTTTGATTATTAATTTATCTGATTTATTATTTTTATTTGAAGATAAAATTTGTAATTTCTGTTTCTCTAATTTGATTTTTAGTTTCAATATTGATTTAAATTCAAACTAAATTTGATAAAATATTTTTTTTTTATAATTTGAATATTTTATGGTTTCATGTTAGAGTATTATTTATTTACATATATGTATACAGGGTGTCCCGCCTCGGGTGGTCAACCGGCAAACAGCAGACAGGTCTCGCCGAGACTAACAAAAAATCGTTCTACAGTAAGGGGGTGGGGTAATCTCAACCGTTTAGCCGTTACAGGGCGATGAAAATTTTTCGCACTTTTTCTACGAAACACCCTATAACAACTCCGATATACTAGCTAAGAAAGTAATCTAATAGAAATCTGTAGAAAACTTCCCCTTCTCTATAATGATACCTCATATGCCACTCTGGCTTTTTTCTTTCAAGAGTTATTGTGTTTCAAAGTCAGAATTTAGTAGATTGTTGCCAATTTTTTTATAGAAAATACAGACTGTGGAATTACATTACAACGATTTTTTGTTTGTTTTGGCGAGATCTATCTGCTGTGTACCGGTTGACCACCCGCGAGGCGGGACACCCTGTATATAATACACATAATATACTTGATTGTACATATGTGTATTATAATGTACTACATACATATGTGTATAATCCTAATAATCCTTAAAATTAATCAAAGACATCATAAAATTACATACATTCGTATTTGTATATATAAATAAGTACTATATAGTTATATACATACATATATTTATTTATTATAAGGATATTATACTCGTAGATGTGTATTATTTACCAGTATGTAATTTGTAAAAACATAATATTGAACACATATCTTTATCGATCTGATTTAAAATACACAATCAAATACATATGATAGTATTTTGTAATGTTTACGCATATTTTACCTTGAAAATATAACCATTATATAATAATATAATGTAAATACATAAATTTATGTATAATAATCGCAAATGGTAAAATACATAATATGTATATTATACGTTTCATACATTCATTTAGATCAGACATAAATCCGCAATTATTTTATTACAAAAATATATAATATTATGTCCTTATTTTATTTCATCAATCCGTCAATCATGATTTCTCAATTGGGATGATAATAATTTGATGTCTAAGTAAAGTATACTTAAGCGTATTTAATACTTCTATTTATATAAAACATAAAGTTATGTACAAAATTGTAATATCTACACATACATACTTATATATACTTACGTACTATGTGTTATATAGAAATACCAATTGTGTCATATTTTTTTCTAAATAAATTTTTTATACATACTATGAATGTATGTACATACCTAATATATGTATGAACTTTTGGTTTTTTTTGAAAGTGGTGTAAAACCATTTTTGACAACAACAAAAATTAGTTACTAATAAAAATGTAAATACAATGCAATATGTTATGAGCTAAATATTTATCTATTTAAGCTCTTAAAACTGGTACTCAGTTCTCGTGAAATTTTTCGCTTGTAATTGCTTATAATAATTTTACAAGCTAAAAATTGTGGAAGGAAACGTGTGTAGAGTATGTAGAGTTTTAAAATTTTTTGAAAAAAATCGCGGAGGCTATGAAATTAAATTAAGTAAAAATAAATAAATAAATATTTATTTATCGAAATATTTGAGCTGTCAATATTTCGCTTGCCTTTTATATGCTCGACCATATAAAATGATTGTGAAAAATGAATTCCACAAATCTCCACTATATTAAGTTTCACTGTGCTGTGATAGTTTAGTTTAGAAGTGAGTATCAGAAAACGAAATTTGAAATTAACAATTTACCGACATTTTTTGTTTACATAGGTTTTATATGGAGAAAAATTTAGCTTTCGATGTGAGTACCAGCCATTACCAAAAATAAATTCTTCAAAAATTTTCAATAATTTTGTCAACATAAATTTATAATAGGTATATACTCGTAGTTATGTAGTTGATGCGAAACTACAATATGTACATTACCATTCATACAAACTCTTATAATAATCTACATTTAATTTATAGGAATGAACTTATAACACTTTCAAAGAAAACATATCATATAATATGATAATATGTATATGTACCTGATATATATTTTTTTTATGTTCATATTTTTATATATACATATTACATAGCATAAATATAAATACATTATACATATATAATGTTTTTTCATCTATATACAAATATTTAAAGTAAATGAAATTCTTACGTGTGAAATTTTCACATTATTTATTAAATGAATGATAAATAAAAATTGGCACTAATAGAATAGGTACTATAGTACATATACCGAAAAACGTAATTATATTTATAAAATGAGTTGTCAAAAGGAATATACGAAAACTAAAATTCATATATCATGTAAGATTATTTTGTAAATTATCATTATGTGTACGATAGTATTGTTCCGTATGGATATATGTACTTTGCATTTACACATACATACATATATACATATATATGTATATATGTGTCTACAGAGAATTAAAAAAAAAAATAAATAAATAAATGATCAAAAATGGCATTTTATTATAATAGTACATTATGTACATACATATATGCATAATATAAACTTATATTTACACTTTACAAGCAATTTATTACATAAATATACGTATGTGAATACATACCTTTGTATATACGGAAATAATGACATACATACATACAATATATATTTGCAAATGGTCTTTGATTAAAGAATCACTTATACTCGTACATAAATATATGTATTTTGTTTTGTCAAATTCTATACTGTAATATGAGTGTGTTCTTTAGCTACAATATAGAAAAATTGTGATTTTATGTTATGGTAGTAGCATTGGTTGTAGTAGCAGTTAGTAGTACGTAGTACCATAGTACGTAGTAAATTGTTCGTATACAGTGAGAGAAATTTCTATAGGTCCACCTATATTTCTAGAGGTAACTGGTAATTTACGAATTCACGTCTGTTAAACACATGTTTATTATTTAATGTTCTATGGTAATAGAAGGAAAAACACAACAAACCCAAATCCTGTTCATTAGTTTTTTTTAAAAATAGGATGATTAGCAAATTTTCAGGTATATAAGAGCGAAATTTCCATAGGTCCACTACTGATTAAATTAAATAAAACCATCATTTTTCGAATATTAAGTATTTTATCAATTAAATACAAGTTTTTAATAATTAGTGCTGCCACCTTTATTTTTAATAATTTCAAAAATTCTGTTTTTCATTGAATTAATTAAATTTTCTAGAACCTCTTTTTCTATACCTATCCAGGCTGCTCTAATTGCCGTTTTAATGTCCTCTACACTGTCATAAACTTTTCGAGCTAGATTTCCCTATAAATTTTCCATTGGATTTAAGTCCGGTGATCTTGCTGGCAAGTTCATACTTAGTATATTTTTTTCTTCGAGCCATGTTTTTACTGCTGAAGACGTATAAATGGGCGCATTGTCGTGCTGAAATATCCAATTTTCTAACGGCATTTGCTAGCCAAAATCAATCAGCACATTTTCTAGCAAATCAATGTAATTGCTAGAATTCATTCTTGTTGTAATCCAGCATATTGGGGATTTTCCATGGAAACTAAATGCTGCCCACACCATTACTGATCCCCCACCGAAATTTCTACTTAAGGCTACTTAAGAAGTCTTTCGAATATCATGCCAATAATATTTAAAGCCATCGGGGCCATCCAAATTGAAATTCTTTTCATCAGAAAATATCACATTTTTCCACTCTTCCTCCCATGTCATGTCAACATTAATCTTGCTGTTTTATGCCGTTCTGTTAGTACTGGCTTTAGCTCTTGTTTCATCCATTTGAATTTGCCACTGTTTTTTAAAATTTGTTGGACACGTCTTTTCGTGACCGGTAGGCTCAGTTTTTCTTTTATTTGTTTCGCTGTAACATTTTCTTTTGACGCAGTACGCAAAATTGCTGAGCAATCTCTTAAAGACAGCTTCGTATTATCACCTTTTGGATGGTTTTTTGAATAATTTTCTTTATTTTTCAAGTAATTATTGATCACATTGTGTGATCTATTCAATTTTTTTGCTATTTCGCGATTAGATAGTCCAACTTCTTTGTAACAATTGATTTTTGTTATCTCTTGTGCAGACAGAAGCTTACCGCATGGCATTTTAGATTTAAAATTCAAATTTTTTCCTAAATTATTTTAAATTAATGAAAAAAATCTTATTGAATATGTAGTTTTAATTTACTCAATTTATTGTAATCAATAAATTTTTACTATAACTTTTTCAACTGACCTATGGAAATTTCGCTCACTGTAGTATTAAGTAATTGAAATAGATATATGTACTTACATATGTATATATTAAGCTATTTCCACACGTTCGTCCTTATATAATATCATACTTAAAGTTAAGGCTTAACTATTTATCATTATTATTATTATGACCAAACTCTTTCAGGAGCATAAGGTGTCAACAAAGGATTTCCAGACATTTCTTCTTAGTGCTATGCTTCTTAGTTGACTGATTGATTTGTCGATTTCTTTAAATAATGTTCTTCTCCATGTTATGCGCAGTCTTCCTCTTTTTCTAGTACTTGGCGGGTTCCATTTTAGTATATCATGGGGTATTTCATTATATTCTTTTCTAAGCGTATGCCCTAGCCATCTTTATTTAGACTCCATTATTTCATTATTGATGTTTCTTTCACTTGTTATACGTAACAGATTTTCATTATACTTATTACCTTCGGTCACCATATTTTTAGTATATACTATACTTATCTGAGGTATCTGTTGATAAATACTTGTAATCTATTTGTGAATACTTGTTGATATTGTTTTTTCGGTTAAACATTTGTATGTCAAAAACAAAAAAATTTATTAACTTTTACTATAACCGCCCCAAAACTAGTTTTGATTTTTCGCATCGCTGAAGAACGCGAAGACATTGTCATGTACACAATGATTATTTATCGTTTTTCGTCGTGTGGAAGCAGCCTTAACATGCTTAAACTAAATTCGATATAATTATTATTAGTAATATTTATCAGAATTTATATTAATGTTGAGAATTTATGTTAATCGTTGTTATATACTAGGTCATTCAAAAAGTTCGCAGCCTAACGCATACGTGACATTTCTAGAAACAAAAAGTTATTGGTGTTGGCCACACCAGTCCTTCATATGAACGTACCATAAATTCCAGATCGATCTGTCAAATAGTTTAGGTTAAACAGTTGATTAAATTACACGTACTTGGCTTGTTTTCAGAAAATGGATAATTTAAAAAATCATGCGGTGACTGAATATTTGTTTAAAAAAGGATTAAGTGGGAAAGAAATTTTTGATGATATGGTAAACGTATTAGGAGACAGTGCTCCTTCATATGCAACTGTAAAAAAATGGGTTGCTCTATTTAAACACGGCCGTACAGACATCAATGATGATCCGCGTTCAGGACGTCCAAAAGCAGCAACCACGCCAGAAATTATCGACAAGGTTCATGATTTGGTTTTGGAAGACCGCCGAATAACTGTTATTGATTTAGCTGGGGCCACAAGCATCTCAACTGGATCAGTGCATTGTATCTTAACCAGTGAATTAGGTATGAGAAAGTTATTGACAAGATGGGTGCCGCATTCGTTGAATTCTGACCAAAAACGCATTCGAGTGAAACTTTCTCAACAATTTTTGGGTCATTTTCAAAAGGATAGAATTGATTTTGTGCGTCGATTTGTAACCATGGACGAGACCTGGATTTATTACTATGATCCTGAATTGCGACAACAAACAGCGGAGTGGACCGAGCCCGGCTGTTCGGCCCCAAAGCAGCCAAAGCTCTCAAAATCTTCAAAGAAGGTTATGGCATCAGTTTTTTGGGATGCACAGGGGATTTTACTAATTGATTACCTTCAGACGAGTAAAACGATAACAGGAGAATATTATTCAAATCTTTTAGGCTAATTAGACACAAAAATTTGGGAGAAGAGACCAGGATTACAAAGGAAAAAAATCATTTACCACCAAAACAATACACCAGCACACAAAGTGTCCTTGCAATGGCCAAATTGAAGGAACTACACTACGAACTGTTGGACCATTCACCATATTCACCAGATCTGGCTCCGTCTGACTTTCATTTATTTCCAAATTTCAAAAAATTCTTACGTGGTAAGCATTTTTCATCAAATAAAGAAGTCATAACGGCTGTCGAAGAGTACTTTGGAGGTCTCGAAGAAAATCACTTCAGGGAAAGAATAAATGAATTGGAAAATCGCTGGAAAAAATGCATTGAGCTTAGGGGGATATATATTGAAGATTAATTGTATTTTGGTTCATAAATTCATACTGCTTCATTATAAGGCTGCGAACTTTTTGAATGACCTAGTACGTTCTTTATGTTTCTATTTTTCGTAGGTATTTCTTAAATTTGTTTAAATTTTTGTGTTTTTCATCGAAAGCGAAAAAAAAACAAAATACAATCACGTAACTAAAAATTTAAAACGAAAATTGTTGTCAGTACAGTAAGGACGACAAATTCTAATAAAAAGCACACACAGATGTTAGAAGAAAAATTTTTTTTTGAAAAAGGAAATGAAAAAATTTGAAATGAAAACACAAAAAAATTTGAAAAGTATAAACTTTTGTGATATGTACATACATTGAATTTCCGTTTTACGAATATAAGTATAATAAATACAGTTTCAACACTACTATGTGGCACATTTACATATCTATTGGTCTGTACATAAGTAATATGATTGTATGCATATCGTTTTAGACATTTCACTTAAACTTTTCGAACGTGTATACAAACACATATTTAGATAGATATACTTAGGATATTTATTATATATATTATATGCAGGATAAAATAAAATTCATTAATAACTTAGCATTACAAATACTTAGTACATATAGGATGTAATAGAAAATCTGCATTGCGGT
Source organism: Villa cingulata (assembly GCA_951394055.1). NCBI lineage: Eukaryota > Metazoa > Arthropoda > Insecta > Diptera > Bombyliidae > Villa > Villa cingulata. Next base: position 37,834,949 of record OX596017.1, on the reverse strand, counting down.
TGGACATAAATTCTGAAAAGTGAACGAATTGAAGAAATCGAATTAGAAGATTTTTTTTTCTTTTTTCTTTATAGGTTTTAAATGAATTAATTTATGCATGTACATATTACTTGCATTCGAAATAAGTAGTGGTGCTTTATGAAAAAATATTATCAGTGCTCCTTGATTCTAACCTAACTAATTGTATAACACTAAAACCATTGCATATGAAATATTTCAATTTTCTTTCTTTCATACAACTACAGCTGCAGGTAATTCAGGGCTATCACAGAAATGATCTCTTGATATTTTACTATCATGAGTGTTCACTTACATTTTGACGTAGATTTCGAACCACTGAGTTTCTGGTAGAAAAGTAAGCTCTTTTACATGATAGGGCTCAAATGTATAGAGTAACAAGGTGAGCCATTCCGACAGAAAAGCTCTTTTTTTAAAAGCTTGTGACATCATTTCAACCGAAAAATGGTATTTTTCCTTCATAATTTTCACAATTTCATATTTAACATTTAACAATTTTGAAATAATAATGATATTATAATAATGTAATTAAAAAATATGATAATATGATCATTTTAATAACAAAATAAACTTGGAAAAAAAATGATATCATTGCAAAAATACACCTAAAAACAAATCTAACGAATTCAATTCAGTCAAATTCAGTACATCGTGGTAATTGCTTGCATTACAAAATCGGTATAAATGACGTAATAGCTTAAAGCTTTACAAACAGCTTTTTCGCTCTGGCTCACCTTGCCACTCTTTGATAGGGCTTAAGGCTTGCTTACACCTAATCCGTCATCGGCTAAAGTTTGCTCGGACGACGACGGCCGAACTCGAACGATTGAATCAAACACTTGTAAAAGAAAGAGAGTGTGTACACAAGCACGACCGTCATCGTCTGATGACGCCTGAAAACGGCCGATCAACCTTCGAGTCCGAACTTGTTGGGATTTCTCGCCAGTCTGCCGGCGTTTACAGTGCAAATTGAGTGCATACTGTTGCAGTGTAAGCACATACACGTCCGAGTTACTCGTCCGGGTAGTTCTGTCCGCCATCGGCCGACAAAATCGGTTTTGGTGTACGTGAGCCGTTAGACTGATCTTACTATAAGAATAATCTTAATGCTATAATAGTTTTTTCCGTTACTTGTTTTTCAATGTTAAGTGAACTTTGGGAGTAATGAAAGTTGGAAATTGGCAATGCAAAATTGAAAATTATTTTTCTTACTTTTGTCATGGGCAGGAATTAAATCTGTACTTCGAAATCAGCGGGCCAGTTGCTCTAGCACTTGCTCCACTGAGCCTCTATTTGACTTTACATTAGTAAAAAATATTGAATGGAAAATTGTCTTAGCTATCTTAATTATAGATGTATTGTAAATATGTAATAACAGAGCAATATATACATGTAGGAATATATAAAAAAAAGGAAATTGTTTTTTTTCTTTAGAGAACTAAGTTTTATATTTATTTAAATTCAATATTCCAATTCCAATAAAAAAAAGTACAATATTTAAATTAATTAAGTATAATAATTTAAATTTAAAATAATTTTACAAGATTTACTTCACTACTTTTTCTTTTACAAAATAATGCAATACTTTACTTTACATACTTTTCACTTTACCTACTTTTCTCTTACTACTGGACTGTGTCTACTTTATTTCTTCTTTTCTAAAATGTTTAACAATTACTTTTCACTGACCTAACTTAACTGTTCTTATCATACTTTTGTCTTTTTTCAAAAAATACTTTTTCTTATCAGTTAATTTGAATAATTATAACAAATGTAAATTAAATAAGTAAATTATTAATTTTTATTCTTTATAATTCTGTAGCCTACCCTACATACACCATAAAGACTAATTAACAAAAAGCAAGTAATACTTAATTATTCAAAATCAGGAATTTTATTATTCATTTTCATTTGAAAAATCTTTTTTGTATTATCTACTAAAAAATTTATTATTAATTATTATTAATCAATCATATACATACATTCAATGTACGATAGACTAAAGCTTATACATCCTCAAATCATATGTAGATTAGTTGGTATAGCACTGCCCAGTTGTGAAGAATGGAATTGATTCTACAATAATCAGTTCAGAATTAAATACGAATTAAGCAATTGATTCCATTTCTGATTCTTTGTAATGCAGTAGAGAATCAATTGATTCCATATATGATTTTCAATAATGGAGATGATAACGAATTGATTCTATTTCTGATTCTTTGTAATGCAGAAGAGAATCAGTTGATTAGTAAAAAAAAGAGTTAGTAAAAGAAATTATCGAAATATAAAATATGAAAACATGATTGAACATGTCTGCATTAGGAAATTTCCATAACAAAATATTTTGCGTGTTTTTTTCATTTATTCGGCAGTCACTTAGAAGTTTTCAAAGTGTTAAGAAGTTTATGTTAAAATAAATTGTGTTTAAATTGCCAATAAAATTAATTAATTCTAAAATATATTGAAAGGTAAGTTTCTGAAATTAAAATTAGTAGTTTAAATTTATAAAGAAGTATAAAGAATTTTTATTAAAGAAGTAGCTGATTAAAAAATAAAAATATAAATTAGGTATTAACTATACAATTGTGAAAATGTTTAAATATCAAGGAAGAAGTAAGCGACAAATAGCTCGCGATATTAAAAAGCAAAGAGAAATTTACTATATATATAATTTATATTTTTCCAGAAGTGTTTAGTGGCAACGATTACGTAAAGATGATTAGAAATTCATTCCATCGTATAAAAGGACGTATTAACAAGAGAGAGTTTCAAGAAAGAGAGAAGACACGGACAAATAATTTATCCTTAAGTAGAATTAATTAATTTTATTTTTAAAATTTTTCTTTTTACATTTAATGATTTCAATTATGGATTTTACGTTGATATTTTGTTGATTTTTTAATGAATTGTTAAAGTTTTGTTTTTTAGTGAACTATGAAAATTTTGTTTTTTTGATTGAAGTACGCAAATAAATATTTTATTTTTTAAAAAAATCGAAACGTTTTTTTTCTATTTTTTTTGGCTTGGAATATCTTCGGTTTCATCTATTCTGCATTGATTCTATTTCATCTATTAAGAATAGATTCTGTTTCACCAATTCCATATTAATTCTATTACATTAATTGTGAATTGATTCGAAGTTATGCAGGGGGTAATCAATTGATTACTGCCTATGACATGCATGTGTAAAAGTAATTGATTCTTTTTTTGGCTAGTAATCTAAAGTAGAATCAAGTCGGAATGTAAAGAATTGATTCAGAATTAATTTCGAATGCATTCCTTTCCCAACTGGGTGACTACACTTTTTTTTTCAAATACACTCACAAATACTCAATTATTTAAGATGAAGCAAGACAGAAAATATTTTTCCATAAAGCAGTACTATTTATTCGTTCGTAGCTGTACACACATAAGATGTGTGTGAAGGTGTGAATAATAAATTGTATTCAAAAAGGATATAAAAACCAATGAATTACATATTGAATATAAAATAAAAAGGCAATACAAAAATGAAAATTTTATTTAAACTGTTGTTGTTTACGAATGCCTAAATGCCTGATAAATTTTATAGATACAAAATGAAAAAAAAAAAAGAAAAAATTAAAGCTATCACAATTACAGAAGTAATCGAATTGCAATTTATAAACCTATACACCTATTATAAGTGTTTATTATATAGGTACTTGTGTACATATATGTATGTATATAATATATTTTTTTTTTGTATTTTATCACTAGGAAATTAAATTATAGATATCGAAATTCATATTTTATGAAAATTACTTATTCATCTTTGGCTTTATATATATATATATATATATATATTGGATTAAATGAATAAAATTGAAAATCATTTTTTTTTTAATTCGTATTTACGTCATTTTATTTTACACATGCTTGAAGAAATCATGGGACAAGCATAATTTTTCGAAATAGAAGTACTCTATTTATATGAAAAAAATGAGTTCAATATGTATTTTGTATGACAAATTTGGCATTGACTCTGTAAGAATTTTAACAAAATTTTGTAGAATTTTACACCATTATTTTTGTGATAATTTTTTTTAATTTAACATACCTATGACTTATCTTGATAAATTTTTTCTGATTTTTTTTTATAAACATAATCAGAGATTTTCGATATAGGAATTATGCCAGGCTTTGTGGAGAAGTTTCCATTCTACTTTTTCTTCTTCTTCTTTCGTAGCACTAGAGCTGTAAATGAACCAGAGCTTTACTGAAGTGATCTCATTACTTCATTAATCATTACTTTCATGTGTGTTGCTCAAAGATAATACAGTCAACCTAGATATGCTGCTACAGTTTAGAATTGCTGGTAGAGAAGCAAGCAATTGCTGGTAGAGAAGCAAGCACTTATTGGACTTATGCCCGATTTCTTCACTTCCAATTATCTTCTTGCCAACTTTAGCAGAAAGATAGCAAAGATATTTGCATTTTTTCAGTACTTAGCTGCCAGAGTGTGCAGAGTGGCAGCTAACTTTAGTGAGAAGATGCAGTTTTTTTTTATTCAAAGCTGAATGAACTTTGTGGGAAATGGAAATTGGAGATTAGCAATGAAAATTGAAAGTTATATTCCTTAGTTTTGCCGTGGGCAGTGAGCACAATTCGAACCTGCACTTTCGAGATTATTTGCTTTATACTTTGCGCCACCAAGCCCCCGAAGAAGTTTCCAATACATTAAGGCAATTATGTTTTTCCTTTTCATTTGTGATGCATCATTTAAAATCGTATATAACTTATGTCAGAATTATTACGTTTTCTATTCATGAAAAATTATCTGTACCATAATTTTTCACGCATGTGTATATAACAATTTTTTTTTTTTTAGTAATTTTAAACATTTCCATAGTGAAGCAATATTTTTAGAAATAAAAGTAATTTAATATTATACATAATTTATGATAGCCAACCCACCTCTATCGAATTGATAAAAATTCGAAATAATATAAGCTATGTACGTACATATATGTAAGTATATAGTACTCTTATTTTGAAAATGAAAAAAAGAAAAATTCAACTTTAATTTGAAATCAAATAGTCGCATTATATCTTTGTAGTATGATATGACGATAATGCGATATATGAGAAAATGGATCAATTTAAATACATTTTCATTAGATTTTCTTTTTTTTTTACATTTTTTTTTTCTGACCATTTATTTAATCGTATACATCATGGATTCATTTTATAGAGTATAAGAAATCTTTGAAAATTAAATTTATTGAAATTTGATGACAAGGAAAATGTACAAATTCAATATAATATTACGAGTATGATGTACATTATGTACGTATGTACGTTTAAAATGAAAATATGGAAAAAAAAATTTTTTTTTTGTTAGCTGTATTATGTACAGTGTGTTTCACTACAGAAAGCCTTCGATTTTATCTACAACCTTTTAGTTACAGGTAAAATTTTTTGCCTATATAAGGAGCAATCGAATCTCTAAGTGGTAGTATAATATTTTTGCTGTAAGTGGCATTAATTAGTTTTTACAATATTAAAAGTGAAATGAGTTCATATTACAAGGTCCGGTTTGAAATAGCATTTTTAGTTAGCCATCTTAAGAGACCAAAAATGACAGTAGCAGAAGCAGCTATAGGTATCTGAAAAAATCAAGATTCTTCATTAGAATATGGAATCAACGTTACCTGAAACTGGTTTTGTAGATGACGTCCATAAAAAAGACAGGCCTCGATCGACAACAAAGCGCAACAATAAGACAATAGAGAAGATATTTTTAGAAAATCCTTCAATATCGATTCGACAAGCACATGAAAAATTATCGAAAAAGGGTATAAACATCTCCAGTTCAACTATTCAGCGACGTCTCAAAGAATTTCAAATAAAAAACTTTTCAAAGATGCAAAAACCTTTATTGACAAGTTTCCATATGGAAAAAAGGTTATTATGGGCCCGAAAGAATATTAACCGAGATTGGAGTAATGTAGTGTTCACGGATGAGGCTTCTTTTCTCGTTTCAAATCTTTTGAGATATGCTTTGACGAAAAAAGGTGAACAGTATATAGAACGTACTGTAAAATACCCTGCAAAGGTACACGTTTATGGGGCCTTTTGTCAAAAGGGATTCGGTTATTTGATATGCTTTACGGGGATATTGGATGTGAAAAGAATGACCAAAATATACAAAAATGGGTTGTTGCGATCAATAAATAACTGGCTTGGACACGGGAATCGAGATTGGTTTCTTCAAGAAAACAATGACTGCAAACATCGGAGTCAACTTTGCACCCAGTGGAAATCTCAAAATGGGATCAATACTATGGATTGGATTTCACAATCTCCAGATTATAACCCTAGTGAAAATGTGTGGGCTTACATGAAGCAGAAATTGCGGGGGTTAAAAATAAAAAACACAAATCATTCAATTTGAGTGCTAAAAAGAATTTGGAAGAACCTTAGCGAGGAGTACGCCAAGAAATTAGTGGAAAGTTGTGATAAAAGATGCCGCCATGTTATTGAAGTGAATGAAGACTGGGCGAGCTATTGAATATAACGCGAATTAGAGTTTATATAGCTGATTAAAATAAAGTACATATATACCTAGTTAAAACAATCATTCGTTTTTTATTTTAGGCTTTCTGTAGTGAAACACACTGTATATGAAACAATCTAAAATTAAAGTAAATTTGTTGTATTGTCAAAATTCATATAATTTTTAAAATGTTGAAATTTTGCTGCATATACATTTATATAGTTAAAGACACAATAATTGAATTGAAAATTAAATAAAACAAAACGATATCCTTTAGAAAATTTTATATAAATGTACGTGCATTATATACATACATTATATTATATACACATATACGTATACACATATACAATTGCACATTTTACTACTTTACTGACATATACAAATATATGTATGTATGTACCATATGTAATAAAATCACCTGCTGACTAATTTACATTTATACAATAAAAACTCTACTATATACTATTTCTGTTATCGATAATACAATTTTGTATATATGTACGTGAAAAATATAACTGCATGTACACAGTACGTATATAAACTACTCATATACTATATTTTGTATATTACGTTTAAGAGTAGTTAGCACCAAATCTACTTTTTTTTTTGCATCACATATCTCCGAAGTTCAATAACCAGATTTCAATGAAATTTGAAATATAAATACTTCGAAAGGAGTTATGGTCCTTAAATGAAACACTTTTTTGGAAAATGTCCTTGTTCCCTTTTTACAGGGTGACAAAGTTGTCAAAATTGTGATTTTTCGCTAGGTTTCGAAATGCACCTCGTACAGTAAACATTGATTGACCAATTTTTTTGAAATAGGCTGAAGGATACTGTGATCCTTAAAAAAAAGCATTCTTTTTTAAAAATTCCTTCAACTTTAACTTGTGTTTTCATATATTAAATCATCATATTTCTATATCATTTTGGTGTCAAAATAAAATTTGAACTTTTCTGATGTTTACTGTTTTTTTTTTTTAAATTCTTTTTATATTTTTATTTTTATAGAAGAAATAAAATTGTATTTTTTTTTTAATCAAAATCTTTAAAAAGTCAATTTCAGTAGCACCAATGGTTATGCAAAGCATATAATGTATATTTGTAATTTTTATAAAATTTCTAGTTTAAAATCGTTGTTATTGTTTTTGAAAATTTTTCATAACTTATATCCTAGCCTTAATCTATATTATATGTATAAAAATATACATATCAGATATATACATATGTATATACTTAGTTGCGTATATATTTGTCCTCATTCCAAAGTATAGTAATATAAAATAACCTTTTACAATTCATTTCCCATACTTTTTTTTTTATTCATAAAACATCGAATCCCTATTTGATAAGCGTATAATAATGAATGCTTTTCTTAATTAGATGTGCTTTCAGTATATTAATTAAGACTGACATCATAATTGCTAGTATTAATCAATTTCTTATAATAAAATGTACATTATGTATATAAATATGCATGAGAATGTATAGGTATTTATTAAAATATGTGGTTGTATCTATGTATAAATATTTTATAAATTCTATTTTTTTGTTTCTTTTTTTTTTTTTTTTTTATCGACATTTAAACAACATTTTTGTTGTTTCTTGTTTTCACGTTTTATTTTCGTTGTTTAAAACGTACATATATGTATACTCTTATATGTGTGCAAGTACAATATTTAACTATACTATAGTGGAAATGAGCTATATGAAAGTGAATGTATGCACATACATACAATATGTACAAGGTGGTTGCTAGGTAAAGATTACCTAATTAATAAAAAATATTCAGATTAGAATTTAAAAAAAAATTTTTTACTGTATAATAAATAACACTTGAAAAGATGAAAGGAAAAAAGATTAATAATAATTTTTATAGAATATTGAAAAAATTATAAACTGCTTTCAATAATCTATAGTCCCACAAACCAATAGTGTCTAATCTAATGTCTCTTTCTATCCCTCTATACACCTTTAATCTGTATTATGTAATCGCAAATATGTTCAGAATATAAAAATGGATAATGTATTTATTAATTTACACATTGAATATGTTATGGAAATAAATAAATAAATAATACAAAAAACAACAACAACAACACATAATATGATTCCTTTCGGAATTTATATATTTTTATCTGAAGCAATTTACTTAAGTAAACGTGTATTCTGCTGTGTGTTTGAACATGAACACGCATGCATTTAAATATGAAATGATTTTGTGTCCTTCTGACAATGCATCAGGCTGATATGATATTATGTATAACCACATATTATACTATTTATATCATGCACTATCTTTAAACATATTACTGCATACGTATATATGTAGCTGTAAAAATATGTAGTAGTTGTATACAGTTGTTGCATGTATAAAAATAAATATTTAGAAAGTATAATCGATGGTGATGCCAGTACATTTATATGCTTTTTCGAAAATACAGGCTTCACTGCGTATTCCTATCACTATAATACGTACCATTCCATGTATAATTTACAATAATATAGTGCTGCAAATGTAATGGCAAATGAGCTGTCATTTCTGGCATTTTACATTTTCGAACAAAAAATCTATCGTGATCAATTGTGATAGGAAATTTTTAAATTTTATTAGTGAAAAATAATGGACCAAAATATTTGTTTCGTAATAAATTTTTTGACCAATTATTTATTAATTGATAAAGTCACAAAGATGGAAGATAATTCAAATGTAAAAATGCACCTGAAAATAAAAGGTCCGAAAATAAAGTGTTTAATTACCACGCAGCAAGGTTGGGTCTCTACCGTATAACACGCACTGCAGAAGCTGCAAGGACAACTCAGAGAAAGAAATTCTCTTACATTATCTTTGGTTTCGGTAAGCCTTTCCTCGAAGAACTCGTGGAGGTGGCCAATCTAAGGGTGGGCAGTATGGTTTAACTACCTGAACAAGACGAAATGGCTATAGTCTAGAAGAAACAACCAACACCTACTAGTCTGTGGTAACAAAACGACACACAAAGTGCTAATTGAGTCTGTTTCTAAAGAACTTGAAACGGACTGCCACTGCAATCAACCAACCAACCAACCAAAGTGTTTAATTACACAAATAAGTTTAAAAGAGCAAATTCCGAAAGTACAGAAATATTTAGATGTAATTCATTCTACGCCAGCTCACATCTTTTCTTTCGGTATCATCACTTGAATCTATCATAATATGAATAGTTTAAAATTATATAGGTATTAGAAGTAATTGATTAATGCCAACATAAGTTTAGAATTTTTAAATTATTTCAAATCTGTAATTAAAATAATTTTTGTATAATTCTCCATAATCTTATCTGTTGTAAATAATGAAATGACAAATACTCCAATTTTGACACTTTGACAGTAGTAAATACGCAGTGTTTCATTTCACACTGCTTATATACGTTCAATTATTTTAGGATTCTGCTGGATTTTATAGATTTCGAACGTACTATATTGCAGTTTTAAAAAGTATCTAACTCTCTGCTTTTGCAGTCAATTCAATAGTTTTCATACGCATTTACTTACAGCTTACAGTCAAATCTAACTTAGAACCACTTTCAAAAAAGTTTTATTCTATATTAAGAGATATTTGTAGGTTTGAAATGGTAAAATTATTTCACAGATGAGTAATGTGAAAGGCATTACTTAATAATTAATAAATTAATAGAACAATGAATTATAACAAAAATGATTTATAAGAAATTATAAAATAAAAAAAAACTATTTAGTGAAATACTTAATTTAATTCAGTTAATTCAGTCGCGATCACAGCTAAAAACTTCTGTTTAAAAAAAATGTATACCAGACACTCAACTAAATAAGATGTTTTTATCCGGATAAATTTATATAAAAAATATCTAAATTGGTAACATTTGGTGATAATTAGTCATTATTGGACATTATAATAAAAAGATTAAATTACATATGTACATATACTTATATATTATTTAAAGGTGTGTATTTCTGTGTCCTATACATATGTGTTATGTACTCGTAATAGATTCGTTACAATCGAAGAAAAATAATAAAACTCAGTTATTAATTATACAAAATATACTCATAGTATACAGTACATATACTTACATATATAGATAATACGCATAGTATAATAAGGTCTGCAACAGTATGTATCGGATCATAACTGAACCGAATATAATGTTGTAATGTAAGTATGTAAATATGGATATGTATGCAGAATGGCGTGTTAATAATGGGATGAAAATTAAATTCAAATGAATAATCATAATATACAGGGTGTCCGGAGTTCGGGTGCAGGCATTTTGCCAGTCGATAGGTCTTGCTGAGAAACGAAAAAAATCGTATGACAGGGGGGGTCTAATATAAACGGGTGAGGATCTAGGGGGGTTAGAAGTTTTTTTTGAGGTTAAGTGACTTGTTCCCTATTTGTGGTCATAACTCACGAAATCCTTGGTATTTTTCTTTACTACAATACTACTTTACAATAATTCTTTACTTTAATACTTGAATTGTACAGATCGGTCCAGTGATGCCAAAGATATGGTTCAAAGTCAAATATCTCAAAATGTTGCCGTATTTTTTTTTTTTTAATTTTTTTTACTTAAAATATTGCCCAATGGATTTCCTTTCATTTGCAATTTATCTCATTCAATTATATGTCGTGGTTTTTGAGTTATGGAAAAAAATGTAACTGTGGGTTATACCAAGAAAGTGGATATGGATCAACCCATAAGTAAAGCCAAAATTTTGAGATATTTGGCATTGAACTCAAAATTTCGCATTTTTTTTTCACCCGTTAATATTAGACCCCCTTCCCTTGCCATACGATTTTTTTCGCTTCTCAGCAAGACCTATCGACTGGCAAAATGCCTGCACCCGAACTCCGGACACCCTGTATAAAATGAAGGTACACTATACACAATAAATATATACGATCACATAAGGATATGCATTAAGTTGCAAGTTTAAAATGTCAGTCATCCACATATTATGATTATTTATTTTTTTTTTTTTGCTAGTACATATTTGTATATACATATATACATCACAATCACACAATCACAATATATGCTTTCATATGGTATATGTATAGTATACAGATATATGTATATATAATGCCACATAGTGATTATTAAAGTGTAATAAATATAATTAACAAATATAAAACATAAAATACATACTTGATTATGTCATATAAATACATAATAATATTATGTAATGTTTTGTTGCAAAAATAATTTGTGTACTATGTAAATTAATTTATTACGAAAATTATTAATCTATGAATACGAGTATAAGAGTAGGTACATTACATAATCCTAATAATATGTATAATTGCTGCGTTCCTTTTGACCAAGTAAACTACTCCCAAGTACTCGGGAGTATATTGTAAAAGGATCGCAATTTTTTTACTTGGAAGTAAAAAGTAACCTCAAATTTCAAGGTATACACATTTCTAAGGCAATGTAAATATTGGAGTGACAATTGGCCGTGCTCAAATTTCAGCTGTCATGTATTTCAAATTTGTTTTGTTGTTAATTTTAGATTCTGCATAACCTTAAACAATAAAAAGCCACTTATTGAATAAAAAGTATAATAAAAATATTATAGACTTAAACCTATTTCTTTAATCTCTAACGATTGAAACACAAAAACCTCTGATGGCGAATTTTGGCGTAACTAACCATGCAACTGTCAAGTAAATTACTCGAATACAAGAGGTGGTGTAGTGTAGATGATCACGACTACAAGTACTTGGGAATACTTTACTTGGACAAAAGGAATGCACCTAATGTTATGCTCGATATTTTGTGAATTAAATTTATTCAATCATATACATATGTAGTTTGTTTTATTTATTCTTATACAGATTAGTTAAATGTGAATAAATTATATGTATATATTTATAGGTTTGATTGAAATTTATTTAGCATACAAAAAAAAAACTTGTACATAATTATAATCGTATATATTAAATATCCAATCAACAGAAAACATGATTTGTCTTGTACTAAACGTTAAAAATCGAAACCAAAATATTCATATTTGAAAAAATAACAATAATTACTTTATTCTTCGACATTATTCGTATGTACATATGTATATTGTATCTCAGTTTCTGGCTGAGTTCTGAGTTTGATTATATCACGATTATATCATCTCATCATCTGCAGTGCAGACTCCAATCTTCAATCATTGATATTGATGATCAGTTCTTGCATAACTCCTCTCTAAAAAATGGCTGATATGCACTGCAAAAGCAAATGAAAACTAAAGATTTACAGAGCGTGGAAGTGGAATGATCAAATTCTGCATTTAAATAATAACAATTTATACAACCGAACGCAATCTTTTTTAATTTTATATTATTTTATATATAATTACTATAAATGTACTCGTATATAGGCAATAATATAGACACAGTTAATCCATATCAAGGATGAATAAATAAAAATTTTTCTCATTTTTATCAATGTGGTGTGTGTATAACTTGTGTGCATTTGCCTATAACTTGAAAATGCATATAAATATATTTAAATAAATATGTATTTATAGCTGCATACAATGTACATATGTATGTGAACGTATGCCAAACATTTTTTTCGTAATATATAAGTAAAAAATATATGTAGTAGTAGTATATAGTATAAAAATGTGAAACAATAAGGAAAAGTACATACGATTGTTATCCTTTATAGTAGATTCTTGAAGCAATAAATGAGTATATATGCTATTTGCTATTGTATACAATATATTAGTATGAGTAGTATTCTACACATCATCATGAGTGTACTCGTATTTTCATTGTTGAGAAAAAAGTTGATTTTCTCTCTCAGAAGAATGCAAATACTGTAGATGTTATGTATGCTATGTATAGTTCTTTATTTCTACTATCTACTATTAATGATTGTACATATGTTCACTATACTATTTACTTAACATTCTAAATATAATGTGTAATGTGGATTGTGCTAATGCCCTGTGAGCCTGTGACCTGTGACGACTGACTGCCTGACTATGGTTGATGTTAGCTGGCGGTGTAAAGTTCTCTTCTCTATATTTTCATATAGAGAATGAGAGATGTAACAGTACATGACAAACAGGGAAAATCAACTAACAATATTTTATACTTACTGCTCTATTCTATACATACTCTGTAGCAGTCGTAGCAGTGGAGATCATTGGCTATTATAGTACCTATATAATATAATACGCTAAGGTAGTACTAGTACACATCATGCCATGCGCACTTATTTTTGTGATTCTCAGGGACGCTTAATCGGGAAATCTTTCATTGATTATTTTTAGGTACTCGTCCACGATGCAATTTTCCTTGCATGCAAGACGATTTTGACAGATAAAATTGCATGAAATATTTATTTCGAAGTGTGCGCTGCCTAGAAAGATGAAATATTGCACAGAAATACGTATTTCATGCAATATTTCTTATTGCAAGCAATTTTTTTTATTGCATAGTGTACATAGAAAGATATGCAATATTTCGCGCGAGAAAAATTTATTCAACTCATTCAATAAATATTTCTTTTGCATATGCAATAAAATCATCTGAGTGATTGTAAAATGTAATGTGTTGCTGTGGTTGCTGAGCTGATTGAGGTTGTGTTGTGACTTGTTCTTGTGAAACTTGAAAATTAATTTGTTATGTATTTTCTATTATTTGGCCAATTTTTTGTTTCACATTCAGGTGGAATAATTTAAATTAAAATTTTTTGATTTTATAGAAATATATACATATGTACATATTTGATAAAGAATGTGGACAAAAAAAGAAATGAAAAACTTGATAATACTGCTAGAAAATGAACAATATAGCTAGTTAATATTACTTATTATTTTTATTTTTCTTAAATTTCGCGACATTTTGTAGTACACAAAAGAATATTTTATTACCATATTAACATTAACAAAAATATGAAAAATTTGACATATACTGCCGTATTCACCAACTGAATTTAAACTCGTCTTAAATATAACACTAGTTTAATAAAATTTCGAAATTTGGTATTCACCAAAGCGATTTAAATTTTATTTTTTTTCAACCTGGTAACAAAAATTTTTTTGTTTCGAACTGTCATGTTTTAAGTTGACATTTTAATTTTATTGAAAAGTAAACAAAGTTAATTTATTTTTCATTTAATTATTTTAATTTTAAGTGGATATCTGATATCAAGACTTATACGTAAGTAGAATTAAATTTAAAATGCTTTTTAATAGATATAAATACTTAAATTAGAAATGAAATTATATTTTAGATAATGAATACCAATAAACCAAGATCAAAAAATTTTCAAGAAAATGAAAGGAAATTACTCATTGATATAGTCCTAAAATACAATTCTATAATTGAAAACAGAAAAACCGATGCTGTTACTGCAGCTCAAAAAAACTCAACATGGGAGAAAATTGCAGCGGATTTCAATTCATCGAATTTAATTCAAAGAGATGTCAAACAACTTAGACCTTTCTATAAAAACGCAAAGTCAAAATTGAAAAAGAATATTGCTGCAGACAAAATCAGTGCGTATAAGACAGGTGGTGGAACATTTGATAAAAAGGTTAATGATGATGACCCTCTATTAGCAGTTATCGAAAACGAAGTGCAACCAATAAATAATCCATTCGACAGTAGTGCTGACTATTTTGAGAATGAAAATGAAGAGGTATGAGAATTTTGGAATATTTTATTCAATAGTTTGTAAAATTTAATTTTAGAATATGTTCGACATTTCTATTGCGATGGAAGACGAAGAAAATGGTAATTCGAGTCAAAATTTAACTCATGAAAACTGCAAAAAACAAGAAAAAACAAGAAAAAACAAGAAAAAGAACATCAAATGAAGAAATAAGATCATTTGTAGCAGAGTATTCCGAACTAAAAAAACAAAAATTAAAATGTGAAGAGAAAAATAAGGCGAAGACTAATTTATACATAATAAAGCAAAGAATACTGGAAGATGTTGAGAGGGAAATGAAAGAAAAATAAACATAATATGTGTTCGACGTAAAATTATTTTTAAGAATGAAGAAATATGTTTTTTTTCCTTATTTTGTATTACAATTTAAAGTTAATTTTCCTTTGAATTATTTTATGTTTATTCTATGTTAAATTTGAAGTTGAATTTTTTTTTAAATGAATTATTAAAATGTTTCTAGAAGAAATTGTTTATAATTTCGTTTCTTTTATCAAAATCAGAAGGACTTGTCATACTTCTCAAGTTTCCTGTTTCTAAATTCATTCCATCTACAAAAAAATCTGTCATGTCAGGTTCTGGAACAGCTCTGTCTTTCAAACGGTTATGCAATACGGCTGTTGCAACAATAACTGCAACAGTAGTTTCAGTTTTTAAACGCATTTCTGCAAAGTGATAATGATATCGTTATTTTGTCAAGAGTCAAAAAATCACACTTACTTGTACTTAAAACAGGAAATCTTCTTTTCCAAACGCCAATAGTTTGTTCTACTATCAGTCTTGTTTTTATAAATCCTTTATTATATGATATTTCTTTTTGTGTTGTTGGATTCAAAACAGGTGTCAGTAGGTAGTTTCTGCAAGCGTAACCTGAATCTCCTAAAAGAAGACTTTCTCCAAATTCACCTGATTCAAATCTTGCTCGTATTTTTGAAAAATTAAACATCATTTGGTCGTGACATGAACCAGGCCATCTAAAAAATAAAAATCAAATTATAAGTAAAATAGAAAATATTTTTGTACAACCTTGCATTTATGTCCAAAATTCTCATATTGACATCACAAATTATTTGCGTGTTGATCGAAAAATATGATTTCCTATTTCTGTAACTTTCTGCATTATTTCCACCTACTGATTGTATTGGAATATGAGTACCTTGGAAATCCAAATAAATAATTAGTTTTATAATTATTGTCAACAAAACAGAAAAGTAGACAATTTCTTACCGTCAATAATCCCTATAATATGTGGAATGCCACCTACAATGTAAAACTCTACCTTTAATTTCGATAACTCGTTGACTGTTGCAGGGAATTTTATTTCTTGCTTTGCCAAATTTCCAATCTGATGGGTTATTCTGCAAATTATTCTACTAATGGAAGATTGTGAAACACCAAATAATGCTCTAGACACATACAGCTCGAAATCACCATAATTTTACGAAATCAACCTTTTGAAATCATATAGTGACACACTGCATTTTGTTGATTTTGAATGAATGAATTTTGAAGTTCTATACATAATTGTGTATTAAAAAGAGCTTTTAGCTTTTTAAAAATGTAACCATTAAATACATAAGAATATGTATAACCAGATAACTATATGAACATATGATATTAATGACAGCTGAAACTGGAAAGTGAAATTGGAAACTGGAAGTGTTATCTTGATTTTGATCAAAATCAAGCAATTTTTACGTGATTTCGATGAAATTACCATAATTTCGATCAGCTGAAATTATATGAAAAGTTCTTGATTTCGTCGCCAAAATCAAGAAAAAAGGTTGATTTCGAAAATTATGGTAATTTCGAGCTGTATGTGTCTAGGATCTAAGTCAGAAGTAACTATTTGAAAGCTTCCAGTAGCATAATATCTTAGCGTTATTAAAAGTTGAAGTTTTACAGAAATAGGATTATTTCTGTAACTCAAGATTTTCAAATTTGGTTCAATTTCTTGAACTAAATTTTCTACCATTGCTTTGGTTAAACGAAAACGTCTTTCAAAGTCATCATCGTCGTATTTACTGAATAAATCATCTTCTCTAATATATTCTTTTCTAGTTTTAGGTATCTTAGGTAATGATGAACACTGATCTAATAAATTTGCAAATTCTTCTTCTGACTCTTCATTATTTTCCTCTGAACTGCTTGATGAATCCAGAAAATCCAAAAAATCAATCATTTGTTGATCTACAAAAATATTATTTTACAAATAGTGTTCGTATTAATTTAAATACTTACAATTGTTTAATTCCATTTTTTTATATTTTTAAACGACTTTTAAGTGTAAATAGATTATAAAAAGTAGCAATAAAAATTATTTTCAATAATATTACGTATTTTTTCAGTGCAAGGTTAGCATTTATTTGTGTTTATAACTTCATAACCTTGTTTTCGAATTAAAAATTCATAAAAAATAGTTAACTTACGACAGCAGATAGCTAGTCGTAACTTTAAACTCGATTTAAAAATATGAGCTAAACTGGATTGGTGAATAAGGTTAAGACAAATTTAAGTTAATTCGCGTTGGTGAATACCGGCCATAATGTATATGCAAGAAAATAAGAATTTCGTGTAAGTGCTCGTGTAATAAAAATTTCTTGCAAAAATATATTTTTCTTGCGTGATAGAAATATTACATATTTTTCATGAAATATTGCGTCGTGTGTACGAAGTACTGCAAGTTTTCTTGCTCGAAAGATAAATTTCTCGCAAGAAAACTTGCATCGTGGACGAGTACCTTTACAACTGATTTTATTTTACAACTAGACTTTAGTCTACTACTAGTACTACCCAATTGTATTTTTCTTCTTTTTTAGTTTTAACGTTTTCCTATTTTCATTTGAGATCATCCATTTTAGTTTTCTATCATGTGTTATTTCTTCATTAACGCTGTTCCGTCTTGTATCATTCTTTTTGTATTATTTATTATCCAGATCATTAAATCTATTTAAACATTATTTACATATTCAATTTTATTAATTTTTAAAATAAATATTAATTTTAAACACATAATAATTATTTTGAATTAACATTATATTCACAAATAAATTGAAAAAGCATTTTTAATATATTTTGATACACATATAGGATGGAACAAAATTAATGTCATAATGTGAATAATCTACCATATATAAAAGTCATAGCACTATATATGATATTAACATTAGACGGTATTTTCAAAAATTATGGTACATTCACATTATTACGTTAATTTTACCCCACCCTCTAGCCCTTTACTATATTATTTATAATAATATTATTTACATTTACATACATATATTACAGTTTTCTCATGGTATTCACGTGCCTGGCATTAAGCGTCTTTTCTACAATAGAGGAATATGAAGCTCAAGCCATACTTATATTATTCAGAATGGAAATTCTAGTAGTTATATGGTTTACCATAGAATTTATTTTGAGGTAAGCTTTTAATATTTTATTTATATTATTTTATACTAGTATATATACAGTACATTTCAAAGGCCCTGGATGGTCGTTGTGTGGGCAGTAGGGAGGCAGTTTACTGACCTCTCTGCTTAATAAATAATAATAATAATAATAATAGTACATTTCAAAATGATAGCACACTTCGAAAATTCTAAATATTTTCCATATGTGTACATATACATAAATAGTTCAAGGTATCATCGAGAAATTTTTTTTTTACAAGCAGGTATTGAGAAACACATTCCTTATTTACAAACAAATAAATTTAATTTTAAAATAAGAAAAAAATCTTGATGATACCTTGAACTATTTATGTATATGGAATATATTCAGAATTTTCGAAATGTGCTATCATTTTGAAACGCACTGTATATATATATATATTTTTTTTAAACATGCAATAGGTATTATTATGATGCACATTGTTTGTGTTTTTTTCTTTTTCATAAAAAAAAATATTTACATTATAAGGAAATTTTTCTATTAAAACTAAAATGCAAATATACAAGTGAATTTTGAAATAATTAAGCATATACGAGTATACACAAAAATTTGCTCTAATATACATACATATATATTTTTGTGGAAATCTGAACATAATGTACATAATGTAACAATTTTATTTAATTTTATTTTCAAATTTTTAAAAATTAAAAATTTCTTTTTTAATTTTTTCAAAATGATAAATAATAATATGTATGAGATACTGCGTATATAAATAATATCTATATTTTTTTCTCGTCAAACCACACAATTTTAAAGACAAACCAATTATCTATTGTTCAAGACATTCTCGACAATGTTCAAATCCAACTTAACAACACTGTTTATATTGGCATAAAAAGTGTTGAGTTCGGTTTGAACATTTTCGAGACCCAGGAATAACTTGAATCTGATTATGAGTATCGATATTATTGTCTCGCCATCGACTATCGCCTCGACTTAACAAATTTTCTATTATAAGTGTCGATTTGAGGCGAGAATACCGACATTTTGACTCGATGAGCTGAAAATAATCGACAGCGATAGACATAGTATAGTCAATCGTCATTTAACATTTCATATGTATGCTTTGTATATAAAATACTTAAGTTGTAATTTAATTATTTTGCTCGATTTGTTTAAGCTTAATTTAATTAATTAAAGAAAAAGGCATGACTTAAATAGATATGTAATTATAATGTAGGTATTGTAAAGTAAAGCTGAAGAGGTAACAAAATGCATTGTAAAACAGATGTTCAAAAGATTAAAAAACAAAATGAAAGTAGCGAGAAAAAACTGTTAAGAGAAAGGCTGTTGAATACATTTTTAAACTGTAATTAAGGTTGTATTTGATTGCAGAGAGAAACCAAATTATGAGGACAGATTAGAGGAAAATCCTAAAGGAAGTCAAAATCCATTAAGTGTATAACGGCACAAATCAAAATGAATATGAATTGGAAATATGAATGAAAAAGCAGAACAACAACAACAACAATAACAAAAATAAATAAATTTCTTATACTTGTCTATGTGACGTGATAACATGATAACAACGTGATATAAAACAATTTCTGAATATTTTCTAATGATACATTTATGGTGTAATACTGCAGGATGAGTTTTTGTCATTTTGAAAATGTTCTAGACATAAGTTGCAGTGCATGTGTAGGGTTTGGAGGCGCTAATATTATATGGTGACCTTTAACTAGAACTTCCAATTGATCTTCAAGATTTTTTTAGAACATAATTTTTTTTTAGTTTTTTAAATGGCAACCTGGTATTACGAAATCGTGTTTTTCAAACAAAAATATGAAAAATTTTGTTTTGGTACAACAAAAAAAAAAATGATTTTAAATGAAAACATTTTTTTGTATATGTAAAAATTTTTTTTCGGAATATTGTAGGTATTTTTAAATGCGATTTAAATGAAATATTTAAGGGTATCAAAATAAAAAAAAAAACCCGCCCTGTATAGTATATGCACATAAATATGTGTATGAATATTAACGAATTTATATTACACTTTACCCTATAGCTTATACTAGCTTTATACTATAGGCTAAAAGGCTGGTACATATATGAACCTACACATGATTTATCTAGTATCAGGCCATAGTATTCAGAAAATTCACTAAACATAGCGCCATTTTAATGCAGCGGAAATTATAAAATTTTGTTTTAACAGTATATAGTTTTCTTGTGTGGGTTTTTTGTGAATTTTTATGTCATTTGAATAGTAATAATGAATAAATAATAAATTTGTGAAATTATGGAAAATAAATATGTATATAAAAAGCGAAAAATTTTAAATTATAATGAATGAAAGTGATAAAATGCAAATACATAATATAAATTTTTTATATAACACCACAATAAAATTCACAAAAAATCTCAAATGATACTATGTTTATATACTAGATTACATACTTACATAATGTGTCACAAGTTAGTGTTGTTCATGGAACCATTGAACTCATACCATGCGGTATCGATACTAAATGTATCTGTCAATGGCATAAATATGTATAAATGCGCTTATAAATATCTATATAATACCGATCGTGTATTCAAAAAATTCGATAAGAAAATAATACAAGAGTAAATCACAAAAAGCAGAAAAAAAATAAATATTATAAATACCTTGTAGAAATTTTAACTTATATTTTATATGTACGTGTATATAATATATGAATATAAAGTATATAATAATTGTATACTATATATATTTACTAGAATTTTATAAATATAATGTATATATACGTATAAAAGTAAGAATTTCAGGTAAACAATTTATAATAATTTACATTCTTAGAATAATTATTCGTACATACAATTGTTTATATAGTTGACATTATTAATAATTATTATTGATTTTTTTATTATTGGATTTAAGTCTGCAGTATATGCGAAATATATTAGATGTATGTATGTACATATATTTATGCAAAAAAAAAAATGTTTGCACATGTAATCATACATATAAAAATATCAATATTCAGGAATGCACGTATACATTTACACATGTATACATATAGATTAGGTATCATGTTTGCTCTCGTAATTGCAACAACATTAGAAAATAATATGTAGATGAAAGTGGATATGTTTTTTACATGATGCTCATACTACACACCGGCCATAAATCAAAATACGGTTTATGGTGAGGGAGGACGATTGCTCGTGAACCTCATTATTCAGACAGGGATGTTCATTGCACTCGAAGACTCCCGTCTGCTTACACTCTGGATTCTCCTGACAGAGCCACTAAATGTAATTTATATTGATGTTTCAATCAATAATGGCATTCTTAACAAAAGTGAGAAAGTAGACCGATTACCTGTTCAGGTAACCTACAAAGTTCATTTCGACGCTTTATTTACAACAAGGTCGATTTATACATTTCAGTTCAGTATTCGATCCGTTTTAGAGGTTTTACATTATTTAATGCATTTCACATTAAACTAATTTACATTATCCGTTCAGTATTAGTTTAGAACCTGTCAGTCTCTTATTTTCGAACCTTCAGATTTCGTCGCCAACGATATTTTTCAAAATGTTTGAGAGTATCTGAATCTCAACTAAATGGATACTGAACTGATATAGATATGTGTGAATAGAAAATTTGTTTTAGATTCAATTTGTTCACCATAACTACAATAAATTCTTTAAAAAAAAAATAAAACAACACTTAATGTAGTTTAAGATAAATAAACTACTATATAGATATACTATACTCACATGATATATAGGAAACATAATATTAAATAGGAAAGTTTATAAGTTTATTTTGATATTCGATATTTGTTTTGGTTCTATTTATTTTATTATTAAAACAATGTATAGTATAAATGAAAAGCTAAAAATTCTATCGAAAACATTATACTTAATTTGATATTTTAAGTAATTTCATCAAAATGAAAAATGTAGAATTTTAGTGCAATACATATACTTACATATACATATACATATATACATGCACTTAATTAAGTATATGTACACATCCATATGTAATGTAAATAATGTTAATGTTGTATGTACATTCGACTAAAACAGATATCATGTAAATTTCTTGTAACTTCTTAATCAAATAGAAGAACCACCAGTTGGAAGAAGGAAATTAATCCAAAATTCATGAGTGGAGATAAATAATAAAAAACATTTATCACTTTATTTCCAACTTAGAGGTTCATGTGCTGTATGAATGACATGAAGAAAATGTCAACTCTGATTACTTGAAAATAGCGCCGACTGATGATATATTTGAATATTAGTTAAGAATATACAGATAAGAAATTCTTGGATTTATTTCCTTCTTCCAATTTATTATGAATATATATATAATAATATCTAAATAATAGACAACAATATGACAAAATAATATTTATATTTATTAGAAATACTACTTAAAATATTACAATAATTCGATACTGTCTATTCATCATCTACTTCAGCAGTTTCGGATGCTATAGTAGGCCATGTGGTGATATTATCGTAAAAATCTTTGAACTCGTCTGGAATATATTGAATTATTTTTCTTATGTCATTCATTTTTTTCTCATTTATAGGTATTTTCGTAACATATGCTTTAGTCTTTGATATCTTTGGGTTTGTAGAAGGTTTTTGAAGCAGAAATGTATTTTTAACGAAACCATCGATAAATGAAGAACAAGTCACGTAACCTTTATGATTTGAACTGTACTCAAAGATTCTGTATTCCGAGATCTTGAATGTGGTTGCCTTATCCATAGATTTGCAGGTTTTCTTATAATACCTCTGCCATGAATTTTTAAAATCAAATATGTCTTTTGATGTCACGTCTCTGACTGAAAAGCCCCTATTTTTCGCCTCCAAAATATGGCTATTATACTCCATTGGAACATAAATTCTATCTTTTCTGCTAATGAGTCTTTTAGCGGTACCAAAGTTTCTATCGCACTGTAAAAAGGAATGTCCACGCACAGGAAAGTATTGATATATTTTTTCAAAACGATTCATAGCCACCAGAGTAAGAAAGAATCGTACAAGGGTGTTATTCCTATTTTGTCCCCCTCAAGCATCGCTAAAAACGTGTAATTCTTTAATACGGGGGTCCATGTTCTGTATATTCTTCCATAATAAACTGCACACTTCTTTCGGGCCTCGTTTAGCTTGACCCTCATGGTAAGTGTAGAAATTTGCTGAATTAGTTTTTAAGTCATGTACACAAAATACATAAAGCCACAATTTTCTTAAATAAAACATCTCTTGAACTGGAATCTTAGGAAGCGGTAGATTTTGCATATAGTCAAATACGATGGCTCCTACATCTTCTCTTTCCTGACACAAGTCCAAAATTTGTTTCTGTTTATCATAAAATTTTTTGGCACGTTTAATATGTACCATTTTTTCCACAATTGCCACTCTCTTTGCATTTTCATTAGGCGTTGTACTTTTTATTTTGGTTTCGAGTTCCTCACAAGTCGAGCAAACGTCTACTTGTGGTCGACCATATCTATAGCCATGATTATCGTTAAAATATTTTCTGTAATAGTCGTATTTTATGTATTGATATCGAGGGTATTTTTGCAAAAAGAGTTCATGCATTATTTTAACGTTGAGGTTTGCTTCCAAATACTGCACATGCTTGCTGCTGTAATGAGATTCTTTTAACGGAAATGATCTAATATGTTCATCTATAGCAACAGTAGCTTCGTGTGGGAAAATATTGCCTCGATTACGATGTCTTCCATGTTTATCAACAGGCAGTTTTCCTTCCGATATAAGTGATGTAAGGCGAAAAATAGCCTTACTTTTTATTGCATATAAAATGGAAAAAGCGTTACGGCATACTTGAATTTTTTCATTTCCTTTCATTACAAAATATGTGAAACTACTATCACGCTTTTTCGGATTTTCATTTTTTGAACGGCGACGAGTAACATTTGAGCGTTCAATAAGATTCATCATATATGTATCTTGTTCGTTTTTTGGTCGTCCATTGTATACGAATGCCATCAAGTGCTGTCTTTCTTCAATGCTAAATTTTTGAGTGCATTTTTTCTTACAAACACAATCATTCTGAATATTGGATTTAGCTGATACTAAATTCCCAGTACTTGTACTCACATAAGATTGACCGAGAAGACGCTGTGACTTTTGCTTTTCTTTCTTGTAGAGATGAGTATTTCTAACACATTTTCTTTTCTTTATTGGAGCCTCGCTTTGGGCCTCATCATTTAATGAATCGCTGTAACTGCCTTCACTGGTCATATAAAAATCACTTAAATGTTATTAAATATGATCTGCAAACTATTTTTATACCACTTTTAATTAATAAATAATGTTAACATTAAGTAATATAATAATGTAGTATTGTTCAATCTCACTAAGCGTTTTTAGTGATGCTAAAAAAAAAAATAAAAACACGAACTTTTTGGTTTTATTAGTTTCACAAATTTCTTTCAAATTTCAAAGTTTCATTTAACAATAATTTTACTTTACAACTCAACTACCAAAAGTAGTTTAAAAGTATTAAAAATATTTTATTATATTATTTTTTTTTTATTTTATTTTTTACTACTAAATTTCACTTTAACAAACAATCAAAAGAATATCAAAAATATCAAAAAACATTAAATTTAAATTTAAATTGAAAAACTGTCAGATGATATCGATCGGCCAATTCAATTTTTAAAACGTAAGTGATGTTCTGAGCTGAACAGTCCTTCTATTTTATGTTGAACGGTTGCTTTTCTAAAAAATAAAAAAATTTGTAACGATAAAAAAGGTGTGAAATGGATGTTTCGGTTTGCGACGACACGATAAATTCCACACTGAAGTGAAATTTGTGTAATAACACTATCCTTTTTTCTTTGATCTTCCTAGATCTTTGTAATATGCTTCATTCCGAAACATAAAAAGTTGATAACCAACGAAATCTTTGATTCTGAGTATCAATATAATGAAGTATGCAAATAACGCATTTATTGTACCGGAGTACATGAAAGCAAGAAAACGATATCCTTTATGATCATGAGGAAAGGATATAATAATTTTATCAAATATTTGCATAGGATAGTGAGAATGTTATAACAATTAACCGAAACATCTACATGCTTGTATTGCAAGATGCATCATTACGAGATATGTGTATCTTGTACAAAGCAACTGTATGCTAAGTACTTCGACAAAAATATTCAACATAATATAATATCGGGTATCAAAAACATTATCGGTTTAGTTGTCTCTACAATACATAGACTAGAATGCAACTAATAATAAAGGAGCAAAAACAACAGATGTAAGATTAACAGTTGCAATAAGGAAATAAAAGACGGATATGTTTCATTCTTCCAACTAACAATTTTTTCACTTCACAAACCTAGACGAATTGAAAGTATTTTAATTCTTTTTTCGAACTCATATTATAGCGCTACGTTTTAAAAGCTAGAAACCATAAAAATTTGGGTATCACAAAAAATGGTGTTTATTTCCTTCTTCCAACTGGTGGTTCTTAATGGTCAATATCAATTATAAAAGTTTAATTTAAAGATTTTCGATTGGAATTGTAACAAAAGTTCAAAAACAAAAATGGAATTAGTTATGCATTTTAAGTAGAAAAAACATACAAAAACATCATTTTCAAATATTGTAGTATGTTTGAAAGATAATTTTTAATAATATTTTGAACATTATTTCTAAATTTTTTTTTAGTTATAGCTACTTATTATGATTTAATTAATTACATTCAGTACATTTACATCTGATTTTCTATAGACGCATTTTACAAATAACATATACTCTACACGGCACTTGATTATTCCCAGCTCTATTTTTCTCATTTTTGTATATTAATATATTATCTGGTTGGAGTTTGATATTGATTATGTATGCAACATGAACATTTTTTTTTTTTTTTTGTTAATTTACATTTAAAAAAATGTTTAAGAAATATTAAAAATTCTTGTTATTCACTTCTTTGCGGCTATTAAGTAATTTAAAATTATTATTGATTTTGATATACAAATTAAATTGGGTAGAAAAGAGACATTGGGCTCTATTCTGTAATTTTCCTGTTAACTAACAGATCTGTTACCGCATATAAAATTTTGACAGCTTAACAGAAACCTGTTAACTGAAAAAATTCGTATTCTGGTCGAAAAGTTAACAAGAAAATCTGTTAAAAATCTTTTAAAATTCTGTTAACTAACAGCGAGCATTTTAGAGTATTTTAAGTTAAAGAATTTAGTTAAAAATCTTTTAAAAATATATTTGCGGTTATGTGTAGTGTTTGTTTACAAAAAAAGTAAAGTAAATCAAAGTATAGAATCATAGGTGAAAAGTGAAATAAAATAGTATAAAAATTAATTAATTATAAATAAATAAATAATTTAATTAATTAATTGATTAGTTGATGTTGCAAATTTGTTTTTAAATAAAATAAATAAATAATAGAAAAAATTAAGTAATTAAACTTATAGATACATACTTAAGAGAATGTAAGAGAATTTATATTTTTTTTAAAATTTAAATTGCTTTAAAAAAATAAATTTGCAAAAAATCCTCACTTTTATATAACTTTATTTATATACATACATATACATTTATATACATATACATATACTTTATATATAAATAAAAATTCAAAATGTAAACAAACAGCTGTCAAATTAAAAATTAACAGATTTCGGATTCAATTTGACAACTTCTTAAAGATTTCGGAATTCTGTTACGGCCAGAATACGAATTTTAAAAAGTCTGTTAAAAAGTCAATCTGTTAAATACTTAACAGAAAATTCTGTTAGTTAACAGAATGGTTACAGAATAGAGCCCATTGTTTACAAAAGAAGAAATAATATTAGGAAAATCATTGCTCTTAAAAAAGGATAGCAATTTTTTGAAAGATCTGGAAAATTATGGAAAAATTTGGAAAAAAAAAACAAAATTAGCGTTCTTTATTGATTTGAAATGTATTTTGATTTATGTTCAATGTTATAGAAGGATTTAATGGGAAAAATGAGGATGAAAGTTTAATCATGTGTCGTGTACTGTATTGATATGTACAAATAATAATATAATAGTCTTATATTCATAAATATGCGTATATAAATATGATATAAGTATCTTTATTGCTATCTAATCTATACATACCTATGGGATGGGCCTATGAGCATCTATCTAAATTTTCTATTAGCTATATACTATTATGTATACTATAATACCGCAAATATATACATATTTACATTTGTATATTTTAATTTGTAATAACTATAACCGATGTAAATTTGAAATTCTAAATAAATGAATTCCAATCATAAATTTGACACGGCATATAACCATCGTATATAGTACATAATACAAATGTACGTTTATATATACGTATATAATTTAGAAACTTTATTTTATATTATGCACAAGGTACAAGGCACAAGTAAATACATATATACAAATACATGTGTATGCAAAAATCAAATAAATCACACGTATTTCACCCAAGAGAAATACAATTGTAATCTATTCGAATTTGATGCCGAAGCAATTAATTAATTTTATTTTATTATCATTGTTATTGTTATTATTATAATTTTTTTTTTTTTTTTGCATCATTCAAAAGGATTTTATAATTGATAGAAGACTAACTGGAATATAAAGTATGTAGCAAGAAAATCAATTGGATAAATTTTTTTGAAATATAGGTACTCGTTTTTTGCTGAATGTAAAATTATTTATTCTACTTTCTATACATGTACAATAATAGTAATAAAACAAAATGAAATATAACAAAATACTGCAATAAAGAATATAAATTCTCTTCCACTTATACATATGTAAATATTTATAACTATACATATACATAAATAGAATTTTACGTATTTACTAAATGTGCATACTCATATATTTGCATTACTTATATAAGGACATTTGCATATTTTAGTATAGAATGATTTCTATCACGAACATATTACACGAACAAAAAAATATAAGTATATAGAATATCTATATAAAGATTACTGCAATATCTAAGGTCTCATAATGTACAAGTACACGAGAATTATGTAAAATATTATTTCGACATATCACGATATTGTACAAAAAACTACAACCTCTATGTAATCATTTAAATTTGTTGCCTTTTTTTCGGATTTTTAAAAAGAAATTACCTCCATCACTTTATGTTTATGTGTTTTTTTTTAGTAAGACACAGTTAGTAATAGTTGCCTCCTCGCTAACTAATAGTAAAAATCGAACAATTGGCATATTAAAATATCGTTTCGATAACACCAATTCGTTGAATAAAGTATAGATATACTTTATGTGTCGCGAATTAAAGAAATCTAGTCAAGGTTAGGCGTTTAGGTAATATCCTAGGCTATTGAACTGAGTTTGGCGATATCTTTAAGGGCATTGACGAAATGTCTGCCAACATCCTTGTACCTTGTCCTCGATAAGACAGTGCATCTGAAAGAGGCAGTCAATCAGAGTTTATATTTCTTTGTTATTGATACAGCTTCTACAATGTATAAAGTTAAAGTGCAAAGTTAAAAGTATGATTGCATATGTACCAATGTTTTGTTCAGTGACTTGTTAAAATCACAGTTAATTTCAAAATATCATTACGGTTTCTTACCTATAATATGGTTGATATGTATAGTTATTGCTTAACTGAACTCTGATGAAGAGCATGTGCCAAAACCTTACCATAGTCATGAGTAATAGGTAATAGTATCGTAAACTTATGCTGTGGTTATGCTATAGCTGACTACATATTGAGGTTATGTTGACTATAGCTAGTTTTTGAATGCATATAGTTACCATATCGTAGCAGCTAAAAAGTAGCAGCTGTCAAAATTTTATATGTCAAAGATAATAAAGAGTCAGCTGATTAACTATCAGTAACCTTACTCTTGAGCATGGTTAATTTTTAACCACCGCATATAGTTAAAAATAAAACATACCATTGCAATTTCTGAACGCTTGCAAATTATGTATTACGTTGGTAGTTATGATATTTTTAATTACGGTTAACTAAAGTAAGGTTTTGGATCTCGCTCCAGATCTGTATGAAGGTGAGGCTAGTGCGTTTCTTATGTTGTTGGCTTACTGGAGCCAATTTTTTTGTATTATTTCTGTTCACAAAAGTTTTTCTACATATGTTTAAGGATAGGCTATAGGAAATACAAATATAGATATAGGTTTAATTACAATAACAAAGATTTTAAACTAGAAGTTTTATAAAAATAATAAATGTATGCTTTTACACAACCATGGATGCTATTGAAATTGAATTTTTAAGGATTTTGATAAAAAAAAAATACAATTTTATTTTGTCTATAAAAATAAAAATATAAAAAGAATTTTTATAATTTTTGTTATAAAAACATCAGAAAAGTCCAAATTTTATTTTGACACTAAAATCATATTGAAATACGATGATTTAAAAACAACAGGCAATGTTGATGGATTTTTTAAAAAAAATCCTGTACTTTTCAAAAGCTATAACTCATTTATATATAAACCAAAAATCAAAAAAGTGTTCCATTTCATGGACCACAGTATTCTTTAGGGTATCTAAATTTTGACAACTTTGACAGACTGTAAAAAAGAAATAAGAACATTTTTCAAAAAAGTATTCTACAACTCCTCTTCTCCACAACTGCTTTCAAAGTATATTTATATTTAAAATTTAAGATATACATATACGAGTATTTAAAATTAAGCTAGCTATACTCTTAAGTACTCTAGTTTTTAGTTCCTGCTATAGTTTTGCAGCATTTAAAAAACGATTTACTAACATCTCAAACGATCATCTCCTTTTTATTTTCAAATTTATTTTAAATGTATTAGGCATAATATATACTTACTTACATGTACGAGTATGTATGTGTGCACCAGTATGTATATGTGTTTATGTATGTATAGTATTTATATTTTTATTTCTTTGAATCTATTAAAATAAATTTTATTTGGTAGCAAGATCGAAAGTATTAAAATCTATGAAAGCAACATATATACTCGTATTATAGCTCTTATGTATTGTTATGTTTTAATATTTAAACCAATACTCATAGATACATTTATGTATTTACGACCCATATATAAATACATATTCATGGTTTATGTACGAATATTTTTCATATGTATTTGTACATATAATATACATGTACCATGTGTATATAGAGTATAGATGTGTAGATGTGGACTGTTCTTAAAATTCTCATATTAAAATTATCTTGAGATGTAATTTAAAATTTAGGTCCCTATACAAATACTATACTATTATACTATTATACTATTGTACATGAAGATGTGTATGCTTCCAAACAACATTACATATTATTATATATATGTACTATTATTAATATAATCGACAATATATATGCATAATCACGTATAAATAGACGCACATCACGTACTTTACTTATAGAGGTATCTTAATCTCCATATACACTTGTATTTGTATATTGTAAATCGTATATGATTTATGCAGCTCAAATTATTAAAATTATTTTTAATCGTTTACCATTTCTACATATACTCGTATATACAATACATACTTATATATACATACACTTACTTTTATAAGCTTTAGAATATGTGTACTATATATATTTTTGTACTTATAAGTATATATATCCTATACTTTATATATCCTCATATCCTTAAGTACTTGTACTTATTTATAAAATGATATAAAATTTTTTCAAGTGTATAAAATATAAACTAAATTATTTATGTAGATACATATTATTAAAATACTAGTTGATATGTTTGCATGAGTTAATATGTATATATGATAACAACATACTTACATAAGTATTTGAAAAAAAAATGTTATCATTATACTCGTGTAAGAGTCATATAAGAAGGATTCTAGAGAAAATCTTTCTGTAGTGGTACTTGTATTGAATATATGAAAAAATAAAAAAAAAATAAAATAAAATAATTTTAAATGAAAAACTTTGAGAAAAAATAAATAAACAGACAAACACGCGAACAGCAAACAAAAAAAAAACACAAAAGAAAACTTTAATTTGAAAGAAAATGATTATACTCGTTTATAAAGTAATAACAAGTAACAACAGATAGTATAAGCATATTACAGATGTGACGATGTATAAGTTTATATACAATCTTTCTAAGTTGTTTTTTTTTTAAAGTTGTTGAATAAAATCATAGAAAAACATTGAATTAAAAAAGATAATATGAGAAAATATAAGAATTTTTAAAAATATTATTTATCCTTATTTTCCCTACAATTTATGAAAATATTCAAAATGTTAAAATTTTTCAAAAGTTCTAGTTTTACAATATAGACCACGACCGTTTTTCCCATATAGCCAAGTGTACTATTTCACCACGCCCACTTTTTGAACACGTCCATTTTCGGTTCAGGCCACGCCTACTTTCCGGTTTAGGACACGCCATTTTTACGAAATTAGTGTACACAATTTCTACGGATTTTTAAACACCATTTTTACGGATATTTAAAAGCCATTTTCAGGTTTTTATGCAGGCCATTTTTACGGATTTTAAAACTCCATTTTCACGGATTTTTGAACGCCATTTTTACGGATCTTTAAAAGCCATTTTTACGGATCTTTAAACGCCATTTTCAGGTCTTTATGCAGGCCATTTTTAAGAAATTTGAAACGCCATTTTTACGGAATTCATGCACACCATTTTTACGGATTTTCAAACGCCATTTTTAACGGAATTCATGCACACCATTGTCACGGATTTTCAAACGCCATTTTTACGGATATTTAAAAGCCATTTTCAGATTTTTATGCAGGCCATTTTTACGGATTTTCAAACGAATTTTCATTTTTACGGATCTTTAAAAGACATTTTTACGTAATTCGTGTGCTTCATTTTTACGGATTTTTGAACGCCATTTTCACGGATATTTGAAAGCCATTTTTACGGCTTTTTAAACGCCATTTTAACGGAATTGGAACACGCCTTTATTGATGTCACTCCATTAATTAGAGAACATTGGTTTTTTCAAAACAAAAACTTTTCATCTTAAACGATTATTGTCCAAAATTTTAGTATCGGATCACGTTCTTCCCGTTGTTGTAAATTTTTTGAATATACTTTTATTTTAGATGTGTCTGGATGGTCTAGCTCGTTTCCAGTGTCCTTATGAGCTTGAAATTTGGTGCATTTTTTGGTGCATGTGCTTGTATACCTAAGTAGTATTGCATGCTAAGTAGTAGTAGTGGATACCTTCATAATTGTATCCCATACAATAAAAATATTACTTCATCCTATATGTGCGTATATACATAATACTTGTAGGATGGGGCAAATGTAATATCATAATGTGAACTCTAGCTGTGATTTTGTTACAAATAAATTAAGTTATGCTATATTTTTCACAGAAAATTTATTTGAAGATGTTGAAGCACAATGATATTAGACGCCATTTGCAAAAATTATATTACATTCACAATATGATATTACACTTTTGCCCCACTCTATACATGTAAAATTACACAAAATTATTTATAAGTATATCATACAATAGCTGTGTTTCTTTCACATGAGCAAAGTACTTCTGAGCAATGATTTTAGCAATGACTCAAACTATTCAAAGAAACTTAAATAAATTTGACAAGTGAAACAAAAGATAACCTTAAAATTATTTTACTTTAAATTTGAAAAATTTATACATATATAAAACACTCCATATGATATTTGTTTATACCAAGAAATCAAACCTAAACAGTCAATTTCCATCTGTTGGATAATGTGAAACTAAAAAGACATCTGGTAGAAAGAAATAACATAACTATTTACAAAGTGAGTGAACTACTTTTGAAAAATTGTTTGAGCAGTTCACACATAAAAATTTATTGAAGTATTAAACAAAACTGATTTTTAAGTACTTTGCTCATGTGAAAGAAACACAGCTAATATATTTTGTTTATACTTTGTTCGTTGAAACATTCAATAAAAAATGAATAAGAACTTTTAATTATTATGTCAAACATTTTACATACGTGTATCATGTGATTGTAAAAATTTGACAAATTCGTCGTAATCAAGATTTAAAAATTAAATCTAAATTATTGAAAAAAAAATGTTTTTTCTATTTGTTTGTTAATTAAGGTAAAAATAAAAGTTTTTCTTCTCTAAAAACTTCAACTTGCTGCATGTGTAATACATTTTTCTAGTGTTTCAAATAAAATGTTGACAGGTTGTTAGCAGGTACCTTTTCCGAAGCCGTAAAGTCAAAGTAAAAATCTGCTAAGCAAAAATGTAAACAAACAACTGTCAAATTAAAAATTACATTTACACAGAGTTAAAAAAATTATTCGACCACTTAAAAATTTTAGAAATAATCTAAGAGAAACATTCAATAAAACACGAATAAATTGATTTTACAATTTATTTTGGTTTTTTTTATTTATAGTAGTTTTATACAAAATATATATATATATAGATTTTGATTATTTTACTTGAATCATTACATAGCTAAAACAAAAAATAAATAAAAACTACTATGTATTAGATTATTTCTAAAACTTTTAGGTGGGCGAATACTTTTTTTACTCTGTGTAGTTACCTAATTTCGGATTTAAATTTAAAGATTCCGAAATTTATCATACACCAAAATACGAAATTTAAACTTTCTACTATCAAGTCAAATACTTAAACTAAAAATCTGTTAAGTTAAAGGAAACTGCTTACAAGACCAGAATAGATGGTTATCTGTATATTTAAGTACATATGTATAAAACTTTTTATAACAACACTTTTCAAAACTTTTAAATGTTGCTGGCTCATAAAATGAAAATTATCTCTTCTATATAATATAACGTAATATTTCATTGATATATAAATACTCGTAAATAATTTTTCATTTATGGTTTACTTTTATTTTTAAATATTAAAATTTCTTATTTGCTTTACATTCTCTGCACATCTTCTCTCTTCTCTGTACATCTTATGCAAGTTTAATATTAATTTTTATTATTTTTTTTTTTCAATTTTTTTAAAATAAATTTGTAATTTTACTTTTGTGTTAAATTGTAAATTGTAGATTTATAACTGTTCAAATGCATATAATTCAGTGTTGTGTTCAAGAAATAGCAACCATTCGAATTTATAGAAATAAAAATTTAATTTTTGTAAAATCGATTATTGTTTTAACTATATATTTTCATAATGCAAACAAACATAGTCATTTAACTCTTGAGTATTTGATAAGTAGATGTAGACCAATAAAATATAATATGAAAATTTTATAATAACAGCCATCTATCTATCTATCTTTGTGACACTATACGTACATACCACTGAGTCTTGGTCTCCCTTAATAAAGTATTTCCATTTTTACCTATCCTGCGCCATCATTGACTAGTTCTGTATTTTTATATTTTTTATGTTCTTGTTGACTACAACAATCCATCTAGGCCTTGGGCTACCAGCTAACCTTTTTCGTTCCAGTTTATCTCTCCACGTTTTGCTTATTATCGATTCTTGAAAAACTCTGATAACATGACCTGCCTATTTTATCTTTTGCAACTTTTATATATAGGTACTAAGTTAAACTTAATTGAATTCTTCAATAACTGCCATACAAATTTATTTATTAAAAATAAATTTTCGAAAAAATTTCTTTTCTCCTTTATTTTGATTTTGAGCCCGGTCGGTGGTGTATATTTTATTATGTATATAAAGTCTTCTTTAAATCGAAACATTTTTTTCTGTTACTCTCTGATATGTATGTTAATATCTTCATTTTTTTTTTAACTTTATATTTAAAAAATTTTAAATTCATCGTATATATCTAATATATCGTATCATTTTATTTGTATATATGTAAATAAATAAATACATAATATGTATATGTACATACTGATGAAATAGTTGTATTCGATTACTATATCCTTTCACATTTATAAATAAAAACAACAAAATTATTTCTTATATATAATAAACACGGATAAAATATACATACATACAGTGTTTAAAATATAAATACATACATAAATAGTAGTACATTATGTATGTACAGGATGAGAATTTTTTCATTTTCACACTATACCTACATACGTGCATGTTTGTGCAGAAGTGTAAAATATCATTTTGTATAAAAATATAATGAACCTTTTCTATACTCATATTTTTGTTTGTTTTTTTTTGTTTTTTGTACATATAATCGTACAATATAAATTAAATTAAATTATTTAACTTCATAAAGATTTTTTTTTTATATAACAAGAAGTGAATTTGAAAAAATTTTCCATATAGTAAAATAAATTTTCTGATGTAATTTTTTTTTTTTATTTTTGTTCTTGTTGTTGAAGTTACGTATTTGTAACATAAATACATATGTATTAATGTATACGTTATGTATCATACATAAAGTATATGGATATTGTGTGTACATAGATGCTTCGTGCGTGAGGATACATTATACAGTTTAGATTAGATTAAAAAATCAACAAAACAAATTCTGAAACATATAATTCCATTACAATATTGTAAAATACTTACATTTAAATTTTATAGTAATGGATATATAAATTTTTTAACGAAATTAAAAAAAAAAATAAAGTAATAAAAGAAACAATCGTAATATTTAGATGTATACGTATATATACTAATGTAGACGTATACGTACGCATAAAATGTAATATAAATGTTATAGGATTCAAATCAGATTATAGAATGTTAAATTAAGTAAAAAAAAATTTAATAAATAATTAAATGAAAAAAACAATAAGAAACATCCAATCCAATCCAATAAATTAATAAATAAGTATATAAAGAAAGCGTGGTTAGCTTGAAAGTATAATATGTATGTTGTATATTTGCCGCCGCGCCGTTGAATTACTCGTATATTATGTAGCCATTTTGAATGATAATTTGTTGTTTGATAGCAATTTTAATATGTTACTCAATATAACAGTGTTTTTGTGAAAATGGAAAAATTCGAATACCGTCTGGCACACTTCAGCGGTTGCCATGTCCGAATTCATGAACTCGGATTTAAATTGATTGATAATCCACTGTTTTTTAAAATTTTTCTTTGTTTATTTCCATCTTTTATTACGCCCAAATGATCACTCAGCTTCGAATGAGTATCAGCTTGTTGGAAAAAAGATATTAGAAATGTTGATAAATAATCTACTTGCTGACAACAAGTATAACACAAATAATTATTAAAGAATTACATACATCATTCTAATATAGTAGATCAGTCTAAGCCCTATCATGTAAAACAGAGTTTACTTCTCTACCAGTGATTTGCAATCTATGTTAAAAGTGGTTAAAAGTGTAGGTGCACACATTATAAGTAATAAAGTTATGAAATCACTTCTCCGAAAGTCCTGTTCCACTTAGAGATGTAGTTATATGAAAGAAAAAGAAAGAAGAGAAAATCCACCGTATTCAGCAGATTTGGTCCCGAATGACTTTTTCCTGTTTTCTAGACACAAAATTGGTTACAAAGACAGAACTTTATGAAATAATAAAGAATTCATCGTATCCATATATAGAAGCATATTTTGCAAAGCAATATGAAAACTATTATCTGGAGGAGTTAAAGGGAGAGTGGGCGCATTGTTGAAAAAAGTGTATAGACTCAAGGCTGGTCATGAATAATTTCGAAAACAACAACAATGATTTTACACTAGAAATTTTATAAAAATTATCAATACTCGTATATGCTTTTGCATAACCATGAATGATATTGAAATTGAATTTTTAAGGATTTTAATTAAAAAAATACAATTTTTTTTTGTCTATAAAAAAATATATATAAAAAGGATTTTCATAATTTTTGTTGTAAAAACTACAGAAAAGTCAAAATTATTTTTTGACCCTAAAATAATATTGAAATACGATAATTTAATCTATGAAAACAACAGTCAAAGTTGAAGGATTTTTTTAAAAAAACTTCTGTCCTTTTTTAAGAGCTTTAACTATATTTCAATGCCGAAAATCAAAAAAGTGTTCCATTTAATAACCGCAGTATCCTTCAGGATAGAAACAAGACATTTTTGTCAAAAAAGTGTTTCATTTAAGAATCACAATATTTCTTTCAAAGTATTTACATATAATTTAAAATTTCATTGAAATCGGTTACTGACTTCGGAGATATGTGTTGCAAAAGAAAGCAAATCTGTTGCTATAGCTACATCCTGAAAGAAGACAATATTGAAAAATAAAACATAATTTATAATTATATAAAACAAATAAGTAATACTACTTGTTTCTGTGTTAGGTCAGAAAACTTTTCAGACAATCCTCGTATATTGTTGTCAATTACTTATGTGCATATTTATAATCTTTGTATGTATGTAAAATTTGTATAATTGCATGATAGCATATACCTACGTAAGTATTATAAGAACATATGTTCATATACATATATGCATGAATACTCATAATGTGTATATACTATATGTAAGTATGTTATGTACTTTAGAAATAAAATAAAATCACATAATACATACATATACAGTATGACATATAAATGATACAATAACACACAACTGCAATACAATACAAAATTCGAAACTATTATTTTTGTATTTTAAATACATATTTTGTATGCAATGTATGTACTAGTATGTATGGATATTAATATAATGAAAACATTGAATTAAAACAGTGTCACACAGAGCGCAGCACCAAAATTAAAATTTTTGTTTTCTTTTCTCCAATACTCCTATATCCTACATATTTATTATATGCTCAGGATATATGTATACCAGTATATATAATATATATCTTGTTGTATCTTTACATTATTTTGTATTTATGTATATATATCAATGTATATATGTATAAATGTAGATTTGTTCAAACTATAATAATAATAATAGTATTTGTTGATGGTTAATTTCAAAAGAGTTATTGTTTGTTTTTTTTTTTCACTTTTTTCACTTTTTTTATAAGTTTTTCTTTTTGTTTTTTTTTTTTTTTTTTTTTTTTATAATTATTTTTTTTTTTGTATATTTTGTCTTGTTTGTTTCACTATCATTGCATACACGAAAATTTGAAAAAAAAAATGTTGTTATGTTTTTTTCTTCTTTTTATTTCTTTCTTGACTTCGAAAATGTTTCTTCTCTTTTATTTTGAAAATAATAATAAAACTGAGATTATTATATATACTCGTACTCGTACATAGTACATATATCTACATATCTACAAGTATACAAGTACATAAAAAGCAGTTATAGTATACGAGTATAGTGTTATTTTAAAAAATTAAACTTGAAGAAAAAAAAAAAACAAAATAAAGAAATAAAAATAAAAGAAAATGTGAATCATTTTCTCATATACATTATATACATTTGCTAAAGGTGTTATGATTTCGTAATACATAATAACGAAACTCTCTCTGTTATGTAAATTTTGCGATCACCATTCATATACTCATTTAATTTATATCTGATATACATTGAGTCATAGAACGTCATATATTTCGTTTGTTATATAAACGGATATTATAGTATGTGACTTACTTAATATAAAACTTAATATGTGTATAAATAAATATAAGTATATGTATTTAAATTTATAACAGTTTAAAAATATTTGCGCGTATCGGGACATAATATATTTTGTTATTTAGAGATTTCTTTATCATTATTTTATAATTTTTTTTTTTTTTATTTATTATTATTGTTGTTTATATTGTAGTTTTTATTTTATCAAATTCGAAAATATATACGTAATTATCGTATAGTACGAGTATATAGTGCATTTCCGTTTGATATAAAAATTTCTCGTATCGCGTTCGCGTAATCGTTACATATTAATGTCGTGTAGTGTGTGGTCGTCAAATTATAAATATACTAATCAAAAACGATAAATATTTACAAATTTACGTAAGAAATTTAACGTGTTTTTAAATGTGTAACGTATGTACATAATGTAATATAATATGTATATGTATATGTGTTATAATATTTGCATATATTTAAGCGAATATTTGTACATATATACATATGGTAGAGTATCGCTAATTTGGAATAATAATTATTAATGTTAAAGCAATTCAGACACAAATTGTTTAAAAAAAAAAAAATGCAAATACTAGTTGGTTTCAATTGTTTTTGACAGTTTTTAATTAATATTTTTCGCAATATTGTTGCATATATACTTACATACATATATGTATATAGTGGATGATTTATTACTGATTACCATTCCCAAAGAGCGATGCAAATTTTATTGTATTACTTGATGTGTTAAATGTTTACCTTTTGTTTTTCAATTAAATTTTTCTATTTAAATAATCTATTTTTTTTTAAGGAGGTCAGTTTTATGTGTTCTTTTTAAGCTAATTTTTCTAGTTAATTTTTCTTTTTCATGTAGTACTTTCACTTCATTATACTGACAGTGTTCGTTGAAACTAACTTTATCCTGCTACCCTACATTAGAGATCTCTTAATTCTCTTATTTTTTTAAATTTTTTTGTGAAATCGATTTTTTAATAGAATTGGTATTTTAAATAGCAGATTTACCACACAAAAGTACATAAGATATTTGGAAGGTTTTTAACTTTATCAAAGTCAGCTGTTTCATATATACATAATATGTATATAATAATATGTATTTTTCTTTAATTTGTTATTTTTATTTATTTTTATATTATCATTAATTATTATTATTATTAAATATTCCAATAATATTAATATTTTATATAAATAAACACTCAAATATTATTACACAATATTATTATTATTATTATACATCACACGATAAGAGAAATAAGAGGACCTCATAGTAGATGACCTCTTAAATTACGAGATTTTTTTTCGTTAAAAACATTTTTTTTAACTTTTTTTATCACTAATTCCGAACACCAAAACATATAACCGTCTACCCGTCTATAGCTAAATTCACCATAGTAGTTAAGAAATCGGTTGATTGACTTCTCTTATCTACTTTAACTACAAAACTCCTAAAAATATGCAATCTACATTTAAGAGGCTCTCTCAGGTGCTCTTCGTCTCTAAAGTAGAGCAGGTCGGTTAATTTAATTGAGAAATATAAGCTGTAAACCATTCGACAAAATAAAATATATTCATGCAAAAGAATATAAACAATCTAACATTTTTATTCGGATTAACATTAGATGAACTCAAAAGAAATATTCAGTTCATATATAAAGACTATAAAACGGCGATAAAAAAATGACCCGATGATTTATCGAAATTCAGATCAGTGATACTATTTAATGTACTATATGAGTCGCCCATTTGCAAAACTGTGTCTATTCCATTTTATACTATTTTGAGAAAACTGAAAAAACGTTTCTGTTCATAATAATAGAAATTGCTTTATGTTTTTAATTGGAATTATATACAGGATGTCCCACCTAGGGTGGTATACAACCGCAAACAGTAGATAGGTCTCATCGAGACAAATAGAAAATCGTACTACAGGGAAGGGTAGTCTCAACCGTTTAGCCGCTAGAGGGCGATGAAGATTTTTCGCACTTACTCTACGAAACACCTTATAACAACTACGGTGTACTAGCTAGAAGAAAGTAGTCTGAGAAAAATATATTTAGGAAACTTCTTCTTCTCTTTAATGACACCTTACATGCGTCTCCAGGTTCTTTTTTCAGGAGTTATTGTATTTTAAAGTCAGAATTTAGTGTTTTTTTGCCATTTTTTTCAGAAAAAATAAAGACTGTGTAAGTAAAGCGCCTTCTAAATTAATTTGTAATTACATAAGCAAGAAGTCCAAGATATCCGCTTCATTTTGGCCTTTTATAGTAAAGGTCCCCCTCCTCTAGTACGATTTTTTGTTTGTCTCGATGAGACCTATCTACTGCTTGCGGTTGCACCTGTACTACTCCAATTTTAAACGGTTTAAAAGCAAAAATGTTAAACACTAAATTTACGTAATTATAAAAAACAAAAAAAACTTTAGAAATTGACCTTAAAAATTTTTTTTGAAAAATGGAATAGACACATTTTTATGAAATGAAATAGACGACTCATACATGAGCATATGACATATGAGCATGTAACGTAATAAAAATAAATTAATAATTAATAATATAAATATATATTATTTAATAATAAATCTAATAACAATTATTCATATTGATAAATTGATTGATAAATTAAAAGTGAGTAAGGCCCTATACAGATATCTAGTATAAACGTGGTATCGATACCATGGTATGTGCTATACTACATGTCTGTCACCCTATACCAGCTTTATACCAGGAAAACAAGCTGGTATAAACGTGGTATTGAAACCACCATAATTTGTCTAGTATGAATTTCGTATTCACAAAATTTACTGAACGTAGTGCCATTTTAATGCTGCGGAAATTATAGGAATTAGTTTTTACATTAGTTTTAACATCAAGTTGAAAGTAATTAGTAAGCATAGTAGGCATTAAGTTGAAAGTAATATAATGCAAATATAAATTTTCTATATGACACCACAATAAAATTCACAAATGTCAAATGATGCTAGGTTTATACTAGATTACATGTCTGTCACCATACTAGTATTGTTTATACCATGGTATCGATGCTAGATGTCTGTCTATGGATTAAATTAGAGCATAAATAATCATTATTATCTCATTTTATCTGGTACATGTTCTTCATCTATTATAATTACTATGGCATGCCCACGGCAAAAGTAAAAAAAATAATTTTCAATTTTTCATTGTCTACTTCCAACTTACATTACGCTCACCTTTGAGTGTTGTTCGAAGCATTAGTTCATTCTAATTTTATAACAGACTAAGTCCGGCGCTATCATGTAAAATTTTCTCTACCAGCAACTCAGTGGTTCGCAATCCACATTAAACTGTATAAGTAGGTATGCACATATAAAAAGAGGAAGAATATTATCGAATATTTTTGCGATCTACTTGAAAATAATAGAGTAAATTATGTTATAACCGACAGAGAAAACATCATTTAATGGAAGAATAGT
The DNA here is from genome assembly GCA_951394055.1 of Villa cingulata. Classification (NCBI taxonomy): domain Eukaryota; kingdom Metazoa; phylum Arthropoda; class Insecta; order Diptera; family Bombyliidae; genus Villa; species Villa cingulata. The sequence continues at coordinate 37,792,364 of OX596017.1, read as the reverse complement.
TATAATCATGGTGTAAAGAGTATTAAGGTGAGCTACACAGAAACAGCTGATGCCTGATGACATACAAAGTAGTACTGTACAAGTACAACATAATTAATTTATATCGAAATTGTATGGAAGAAATATATTTTTATAAAGTAAAAATGTTAAGTTAAATTTTTTTTTATTTTCTTATTTTTTCTAACTAATCTATTAAGTATTTAACAAGTTTTTGTTATATTCTATTACAAAAAAATATAACTTTTTTATTTCTACATGTCAATTAACATTCATAACATAAAATAGAAATTGCTGAAGAACATTTTGATAGTTTAAATGTTAGCTTTTGCATTTACAAAAATTTTTTCTAACTGAAAAAGCATCTTGTCTACCAATTTCTACAGATATTTTATTAAATGACGAAAGCACATTCAATAAAAATACATTCTTTACTTCATTAACGACAAATTGATCTATTGATCTACGCATTGCATCAGAATATGCCCATATAGTGCAGTTTTCAAATTCATTTGTTTAATCTGAGAAATCAGTTACAGTGAAAGCAACTAAATATGTTGACATCGGTATTGGTTCCTTATATTTATCCCAGACATATGAGGGTAAATTATTATCACTATGCAGTAAAAGAAATTATAATAGAATACAAAGTAAATGAAATATTTTGTCTAGTAATTTAAATGTTTATTATACACTATTTTATATTTTATATTATTATATACTATTAATACTATACAATTTGTACAACTTTGGTACTACTCTGTACGTCACCTCAACACATGTTACAGTAAAAATGGCGATTCAAGAGGAAGAGTGTAGCTCACCTTAATACTCTTTACACCATGGTTATAATCAGGTAACGACGAGAAAAAATGAATGGCCTGTGGCTAGATGTATACAAGTGAAAGAATAGAGGAAAGAAAAAAAATTAAATTATTCCATAAGTCTTCCAATATAATCAAACATTATTGTACTCTCATAGGTAATAAAATGACAGCAGAATGATTTGGAAGATGTTTTATGGTGACATTTCATTTGAATGTACCAAATTTACCGAAAATCAAAAATCTGTTTATAATGATACTTTTATAATTCACATATACAGTGATTAATGACGACAGTTTTAATTCATCCAACAACATTATTGTTGATGTATGATAGATTGAGAAAAATTATGCATATACTATACATTTACATTAACTACCTCTGAAATGTATAAGTTTTTTGCGGATGAGTTGACTCGCACCGACTTTGTTTCAATAACTCTATATATAGACTTTATTTTTTTCGAAAATGTTGCAGAATTCATAAAATTTGTCGAAATAAAAATAAAATAAAATATTTTTTTTTTTTCCAGACTCACTTACAAATAATGTACATATATGTTATGTTATGTTCATTTACTGTATTCATTTATAACTTATGTAGAATATGTACATTTTTGAAAATATTTTAAAAAAAAAACAATAACAACAACAATTTCATTTCAGATTATGGTCTTCAGGATGCCGCTCTCGATATCAAGGTGCTGTAGGAAGATTAAAATTTTTAAAACGACCATTTTGTATTATAGGCATGTACCAAATATTAATAAAAAAAAATTTTTTTTCAATAATTTTCAATTTTTCATTATTTTTACTAATTTGTTCATTTTGAAATATTTTAGACATAGTTACGATAGCAGCATCTCTAGTAGTCTTAGGTATGGGAACATCTGGTCAAGTGTTCGCTACCAGTGCATTACGTGGCCTTAGATTTTTCCAAATTTTAAGAATGGTTCGAATGGATAGACGTGGTGGTACATGGAAATTACTAGGAAGTGTAGTGTACGCACATAGACAAGTAAGCTATAAATTGAAAATGTGCAATTTTCCTAGCAATTTCAGCAATTAATTGTTAACACATTTGATATTGTCACATGCGATTTACTGCCAAAATAATCAAAAAATTCAAAAATGTGTTCACATTTTATTGCTCAACAAAACCTTTTTGTTTTCATCCTTATAGCAGCATAATCAGATTTTTGTGTGTTTAATTGAAATGTTTATAATTAAAATTTAAATTAAAGCCGATGGCCCTGTTGCTAGTGCTTAATTAAATTAGGACACTGGAATTTACTTCCAGGTTCTAATTAAATAAAATAAAAAAATAAAAAAAAAATTTAAATTTTAAACAAAAAATATAATAAACAAATAAATTAGGAATAAATTTACAATCTATAATATCAAATTATTCATATTTACTTATAAATATGTATGTATTATAATTTTATTTAAACAATTTCAAGGAATTGATTACAACAATGTATATAGGCTTTCTAGGCCTTATATTTGCTTCGTTTCTTGTTTATTTAATGGAAAAAGATGTCAATGACAAATTCAATAATTTTGCTCAAGCACTATGGTGGGGTGTTGTAAGTATTTTTATTTATTTATTTATTTTTTTTATTTTGAAAATTAAAAAAAATTTTTTTAAAATAATAACAAATCTTCATTGTTCATTGTCCATATATAAATAGATAACACTTTGTACAGTCGGCTATGGTGACATGGTACCTGAAACATGGCAAGGAAAATTAATAGCATCATTCTGTGCACTTTTAGGAATATCATTTTTTGCTCTTCCAGCGGTAAGTGCTCATTATTATTTAGTGGATTTTTTTATTGTTATATTTTAAATTCAAAAAAAAAAAAAAATGTTTAAATTATTGTATTTGACACCGCACAAATTGCATGGAAATAAAATAATTTCATGTTCGTTTTAGTCGATATATACTATATGTAGTAATGCAGTAATATTTTGAAATAAAGGAAAAAATTTCTTTAGAAATGAATTTTATTTTTCATTTTACACAATTACAAAAATCTCATTTTGAGAACAATATATCACATCATTTTCAGTGATATTTTATATTGTTTTCATTTTTTAATGTAATTCAAACGTTTTTTTTTTTTTGTTAAATATTAATTGAAATAGAAAATTCTTTCAATTTCATCTGTCATTTACCTTAATTTTTTTATTATACTTACTATAATTTTATTATAAAATTATATTTGAACATTTTTATTTTTATCTTGTTTTAAGTTCATTCAAATATTTTATGTGATCATTATAACCATTAATTTTACATGTATAGTAATAACTAATATTCAATTTTTATCTGAAATTTTAATTTTCGATATACACATTATATGTATAGAAATTAAAATATTTGAAGAATGAAAATGTAAAGTAAGTTTAAGGTTATAATACTTAGTTAGTTCCCAAATGAAAATTCACTATCCCATCATAATTATAATTAATTTAAAATACGCATATGTACTAACATACAAGTATATGCATATATGTATGTTTACATACTTATATAATGTGCTATATCTTTGCTTATGTATAAAACAGTATGTCAAATTATTATGTCAAAATTAATTGAAAATTCAGATAATCAATTTTTCATTTTAATTGCTCCATTTCTCATATACGTAGACAACTTTTATTGAGATTAGCAGAATTTATAATAAAACAAAATTATATAATATCTATTCGTAATATGTATATACGTATATACAGCCATGTGCAACCAATAAGAAATGATATTTTAGAAGTATAAATAAATTGTTTGTGATTGAAAATCGTTATGTGTGGGCCGAGACCGAGGAGTATCAGTTTACTGGCCTCCTTTGTAATAAATAATCATAATAATCGTTATATGTTACTTGTAGAAACAGATCTTAAAAATTTTATTTATATCATGTCTTTTGAAAATTTTCGTAGGTTATACATATTTAATTATTGCAAATTCCAAATATACAAAACTATGAAAAATATGTTGATGTTAGAAAATGTTTCTTTATTCATTTTTATGTTTGTTTCTAACATTTTGGTCTTGGAATATATAGTTGAGGTGAATGGCTATTGGTTTTGATTTGAAAAATGAAAGTGTACTATGGTTGGCATTCGCCTTATTTTTCGAAAGGGCAATGACCTTATTTTGGGAGACCAGCGTATATTGCCGGTATCGAAAACGGTTTTCCTTTATTTTAACCAAAAACAAAAGTGTCACATTCTGAAAAAGCTGCTATAGGTACCAAAAGGAAGCAATGATAGTTACAATAAGTTACATCACAGTTTCATTATCATTATTCTTTATATCATTCTTCTTTCATAGCACTACATCTCTAAGTAAACCAGGGCTTTCACAGGAGTGATTCCATGACTTTATTACTATAATGTGTGCACCTATACACTTTTAACGTAGATTGCGAATCACTAAGTTGCTGGTATAGAAACAAACTCTTTTATATGATAGGGAAGGGCTTAGACAGATCTATTATTATAACGATATAATGCTATTCTTTTCTCGTTAGTTTTTGCAAATTTACAATTCAATTCATTCAATTTCAGGTAGTTAAATAATTAAACAAAAGAATTCATGTACATAATTTGGTATTGGATACTATTCTGATTAGAAGTTAGCAGTTTCTGCTAAGTTAACAACCTGCAAATTTTCATATAAAATTTGAACAACTCAAAAAAAAAAAAGTTAACTTAAAAAATTGGTATTTTGATCGTTATAATTTGCGAAAAAAACCGCTGTCATAGCAGATAACCTTTCCGTAAGCCGTAAAATTAAAGTAAAAAAAACTGCTAAGCAAAAATAAACAAATATAGTCAAATTAAAAATTACATTTACACAGAATACAAAAATTATTCGCTCTCCTACTATTTCGGTTTTTTTTATTTAGTTTTATACAAAATATATAAATTTTGATTATTTTAATTAAATTCATTACATGACTAGAACATAAAATAAATAAAAATTGTCTATTTTTTATTCAAAGTGAATTCGCTCATTTTGAAATATGCACTTAAATGATTTGTATGTGTTTCTCTTAAATCATTTCTAGAATTTTTAGGTGAGCGAATACTTTTTGTACTCTGTGTATTTAGTGGATTTCGGATTTAAAACTTTAAGATTTCGAAATTTTGCAATGATGAGAATACGAAATTTACGAAGTCAAATACTTAAACTAAAAATCTGCAAATTAAAGGAATATACTAATTTTACTAGAATAAGACCTTTTATATATTTTTCACCTTGTATAAGAGATTCACCACACGAAATGACATAAGATTTTCAATAGGTTTTGAACTCACCTCACTTACTTTATTTAACTGCAATATTCAATTTACTACTTATTACTACTTACTTACTTACAATTTTTATTATAATATTAATAATGATATTATACCAAACTAGCACTCTTTGACACATATTGGTTGCCGTTACGTTATTTTGCCTACACCTGTGTCAATAAAGTAACCTGTGTTACGATATGACGACGTTTCTGGGTCTTCTATGTTACGTAATTGGAGCAACGCATTGTAGGACTAGCGACGTTATAATGCCTAAAATGTTACTGATCATATTGAAGCAAACAGGAAACAAGGTAGTTGTCAGGACGTAATTGCGTCAATACATCTGCCTTTTTAAGCACATTTTCGTAAAAGTTTCGAGATAATTACGTTGGTGTTACTTATTTACGTTAGTTACTTATTCTTCCCAATACTTTTCAAAAGTCAAAATTCATTGAAAAATTCACCACTAAAGTTAAGAGATGAGCTGATTACATCTCTTATCTAAATTAATTTAACTCCTAAAGGTATGTAATTTACATTAAAACCGATAAGAGAAATAAGAGAAATAAGAGATCTCTTATACAGAATCACAACGTAAAACTGGGGTGGGTTCACGTAAAGTGATTGGTGATAGGTGATTGGTGACAGTTAAAAAGTGATCAACGAAAAGTAATTGTTCGTGTAAGGTGATCACCAAAAAAGTGATGGAATTTGAAACGCGGCGAATTCCAGAATATATTTATAACTGTCAAACGTCTAAAACAAATAAAAATTTAAATTGTGAATAAAAATAATTAATAAAGAGAATTCGATAACGTTTTTTAATCTCAAATAAAAATAATTAGGAGAAAAATGCGAGATAGCAATAATCTCTTGGAATTACTGGAAGTTCAGTAAGTTGCAATTAATTTATGGAGAATTTTATTGTAAAATAACACAATACTCGTATAAGTATTTTAAATTACAAAATTATTTAAATAAATTATATACCGTCAACAGCAAACACCAATTGATTGCATGTGATTATGATTATTTTTTGGTTAGGTAGAAGAGGAATAATAGTAAAAATTAGAAAAGTGATACCTCAAAAGCTATCACCTCAAAGTGATAACATTTAGTGATAGTTTTTGGTTATTGTCACCATATACGTGAACGGAAATTTATGGTGAATATCACCAATCACCTTACGTGAACCCATCCCTGAATATTTCATTTGTTTTTAATTTGAAATTCTTCAATTAAATTCTTTCCAAAGTGTTCCACAAATCGCTACTCAAGTTAATACTACGGCTTTAGTATTCGGACTCGGACATCACCAAGAATTATAAAGTGTTAAATAATTTAAAACGCTTCAATATGAGTAAAAAACAAAAACAAAACAAAACCCAAATTTTTAATCTTAATAGTTCAGCTTGTTTATGAAATTTTTGAAAACGAAATCAATTAATTTTTACGCACGAAAAAAATTTTAATTTAAATAATTCAAACAGTGTTGTATGGATACTTAAATTGATCATTTTACAGGACACACAAAATTTTGATAAATAACGATCTTTAGACATCGAGAAATTATAAATATAAAAATATTTTTCAATTTTCTGTCTGATGTTTTTTTTTTTAATTTTTAACAAAGAAAAAACGATTCAAAAATCTCTAAATATTTTCCAGTTGTTATATATGTACATTTAGTTTGGTCTATCATCATTGTGTATATGTAATTAAATTTTTTATTTTTCTATCTTATTTACATATTCAATTAAATTCTAAGCTTGTTAAAAAAATTTTTTTTTTAGTTTTTTTTTTTTTTATTTTTCTTTTCGTAATCTGTTTTTCTTTTTGTATTTTGTGATTTAAAACTATACTACGAAATAATTCTCTGATTTAATTAAATCGATTTGTATTTTTTGTTTTGTTAAAGGCGAGAATAGTGATAAAAAGTTTTTATTTCAAAAAACTTTTCAATCCTATATATATATACGTACATTCAAATATTGTTATAATATACGTAATGCATAGCTAAAAAATTATAAATAAGAAACACTTTGGAAAAAGCAAAACACAAACAGTATCAAGAAAAATTTTGAAAAAAGGACCAAAAACAAAAACACACAAAAACTTTAAAACTTGGAGGAAATAAATTTACTCGAAATGTAAAGTTTCAAAATATGTTTATGGATATGTATCTCTATATTGAAAAGTTTATTTTTTTTTCTTTTTTTATGAATTCGATTGGATTATGATTTATGATACTGAGTACGAGTACATAAATGTGACATAAATACATGGTGTCTCGCCTCGGGTGGTCATTTAAGAGAAGAGGAAGTTTCCTACATATATTTTTCTCAGACTAACTAGTACATCGTAGTTGTTATAGTTGTTATAGGGTGTTTGGTAGAGTAAGCGCCAAAAATCTTCATCGCCCTCTAGCGGTTAAACGATTATTACTAATTTCACTCATATTCTTAAAATACATTTTAATATAAACTTTTGTTTTAGAATAATCATACATTTTATATGGTCAAATTTAAAATAAAGACTGACTGTCAATTACTTATTTATCTATTTATATACCTACCACAGTACCCACTAAAAGAAATGATTTGCTTTGCAAAATGTGACTTAATTTTTTTGAAAACTTACTTTAGTTTTTACGGAAATTTGAAAAAAAGTAAATAACAAAGTTATCGTATCACAAGCAAAGAAATTTACAAAAATTTGTGAAAAAGAAAATTATCAAATTTCTACCTGAGAAAGTTTTCAAGGTTTTGCAAGGCTATCATATTTTATGTGAAAATTACAATTTTAAGTAAATTTTGTATTTATGTAATTAATTTAATGTATACATACAGGGTGCCCCAATTAGAAGTTCAGATTTAAAAATTTAATAAAACAAAAACGGCTTAATATAATTTCCAAATTTATTTTTTTGTTTGAAAGTACAATCCTTCCGGTTATTTATGGAAAATCATTTTGTTCAAATAGGAGCCGCGGCTGGCCTTGACGTACTCCATTCGGTCGGTCCGATTTCTGAGCACACTCAATATTGGCTTTCAAATGATCAATATTGTTTGTGGATTGTCCGCATAACACCTGTTCTTCACGGCACCCTACAAATAAAAATCCAAAGGAGTCAAATCACATATCTTTGCCGGTCAATTCACGTCACCATTTCGACTGATAATGCGGCCATCGAATTTTTGACGCACTTCCGCTATATATATATATTATAACTTGTTTAAACGTCAATTACATTTTTTCTCTAATTCATTACGTTATAAAGTTATAATACATATGTTGTTATTTCAAAATGCACTTGTTATTCTACTTTCTATGTGTATACGATTGTAATAATATATTGTGATAATTTTGAGAAAAAATTAATTTTCTGTAATTTCTAAATGAACAAAACTTTTGATTTGTAGTACGCAGGGTGTTTCTTTTCTACGTTTTATTAAGTAGATATATCACGATATTCTTCATTCTATTCAATGAAAAAAATTGTACAGATAAAAATTTCTATTGACTTGACCCTATTTTCGACGTTAGAAGACATTAAACGTTTTGAGTTTTCTGCAAGATCTTCAAACAAAAAAATCATTTGTAACTTTCTGTACACCTTCACCTTATAGCACATATAAAATAAATACTATTATTATAAAAGGTATTAAAATTGCAGGGGTTCCTTGTGGAACTAGGTGAGCAAATATATGTTGGGTATGATTAACTCAACCATATACTATAAAAGACAGTCATAATGGAAGTGCTAAGGATAGGGTTAAGGTTAAATGGCTTGTGCTAGTAAAAATATATGGAAATAATCCTATGAAATTATTAAAAACAATTAGTGAAAATAATGAGACAAAAATGAAAGTACTTCCGTTGTGAGCGGTATTACCTAATAATGTTTTGAATTCTTTATGTAGGGTAATAAGAATTTTATTTCATAAAATATGATATCGGGAAGGTATAAATCAAAATGATATAGGAATTATTATTATTTATTAGTATTAGTTAGTATTATAGAATTATTATTAGTTAGTATTTATTTTATATGTGCTTATAGTGTGTATATTAAAATTTATTGCTTTAGAAAATGATAGGAAACAAAATTACCTTTCTTTTGATATACTACAACATGTAATTAAGAATTCGGTTCTAAACAAAAAAACATCCTCAAGTCAAAATTTAGAAAATGGTTTTTGTATTGATTGCTTGCTTATTTAAAAATATAATAACATATAATATGTATTCCTGTATACTATTGACAATAAACAAACTCAAAAAAAAAAAAAACATTTACTGATTTAAAAAGTGATTTCCCGAAAAAAAGGGAATTTTTCACAGTCATATGACACAAAGTGTAGTATTTACAAAAATGTATGCATACATGTAAATTTATAAACATAATATTGTACTTCATTTTTTACAGATAATCTTCCGATTATACTACATTACTATACGTATGTAAATATTTACTTAATATTTCATCGAAATCAGCCAGCAACCAGTGTATGGTATTACATGGTATTACGCATAAATACGAGGGTTTTTCAAAACATTCCCGAAAATATGAAATAATTACACTAGTTGTTGATTCTTATGGAATTATTTTTCTATACGTATAAACCACCAAGTTTCATCACCAGTCACTATACGGTGCGAAAAGTCTTCAGGATTTGAATCGTATTTAGTCAAAAACTCAGTGAAAGTTCAGCACACGTCTTTCAATGTGTTTTTCGCGCAACATTTTACACTATGTTTTAATAATACACAATTTTTGAGGTATCTGTATCCTTTTAAATAAAAATAAATGAATTACTTTTTTTTATACACAGCAGTTACGCTTTCAAAACACTCAAAATATAATCAAACTTCTTGACTGTTGGCCTGCTATAGTTACTATAGTTACTTACTGACGCAGATATTCCGGAAATTTTTTGACTTACCCTCGTATATTGTATTTTTTGTACTGTAATTGTAACACATACGTTACGTATATACATATGTAATGTATGTATGTATAATATATTTCTATGGATTGCATTTATCAATTTTTTATTTTGCTCATTTACAATCATGAAATATATTATAATGTTCTCTAGAGATTTATGTTTATTTTTTGGTATCCTTTTTTTACTTTTTTCCCTTTTTTTATCGAAAATATTATTTAATCAGAATTTTATATGTTTGATATAGTTGCATATAAACATGAACATATGTATTTATACAAATTTTAACACTTTATACCTTTAAAAAAAAAAAAAAATTATGTAACTAGCTACATAATATGTGAGTGCATTCATTCGTACCTGATATACATGTTTATATACGGTCCATATTATCAATTCTATACATATATGCAGGGTGAGTTTTTTTTTTTTGTTCATCTTGAGACACCTAAATATTCCATTTAAGTCGCAATATTCCGAAAAACAAAAATAACATTAAGTTGTACAGTTTAAAGGCGCTAATATTATGATGATCTTTAACTAAACATTTTGGATTTCATTCTTCAATGTATTTTGGGAATAAGTTTGATTTTTAAGAATTACGCGGAATCATGTTTTTCGAATAAAAATATGATAAAAATTTATTTAAAACAATATATTATTTATGCTATAAAATTCCGTTTCTCGAGATAAAGGACACAAAAGAAAAATGATTTTAAGTTAAAATATTTTTTTGTATATGTAAAAATTCTTTTTTCGGAATATTCCGATTTAAAATGAAATATTGAGGTGTCTCATAAGATATAAAAAAAAACTCACCCTGTATATGTATATGTACATAATTTATGTGTATGTATAATAATTGAATATTTTTGCTTATTATTATTATTTAAACATAAAATTATTCATTCGAATATAATAAAATAACAAAAATATCTACAAAATAATAATATGTATTTATACTTTTCATTTAAAATTATATTTATGCATTTTTTATGCATAGCTTGGTTAATAACAAAACAAATATGTACAGGATGATTCTATTCAACATGTACATATTGGTACCATGGTATTATTTGAAGTGTTTCATGAAAAAAATTATACTAGCTAAAATTTCTATCGACTTTATTTTCGACGCTAGAGGACGTTGAAAATTTTAAATTTTTTGCAGGACCTTCTAACACAAAATTGTGTATAAAACTTTTTGTACCTCCCCCTACTTTGGAAAATTTAGTGTTCCAGACAATAATAGGAAATTAAATTACCTTTCTTTTGATATAATACAACAAGAAATTTGGAATTCGGATGTAGATAAAAAGTAATCCTGAAGTAATTCCAAATTTCTTGTTGTATTATATCAAAAGAAAGGCAATATAGTTTCCTATTATTGTCTGGAACACTAAATTTTCCAAAGTAGGGTGTACAAAAAGTTATACACAATTTTGTGTTAGAAGGTCCTGCGAAAAACTTAAAATTTTCAACGCCCTCTAGCGTCGAAAATAAAGTCTATAGAAATTTTAGATAATACAGTTTTTTTCATGAAACACTTCAAAGAATACCATAGTACCAATATGTACATATTGAATAGAATCACTCTGTATATGTGTATATGATCATGATGAGATGGTATATTCAGTATATGTATTTTAATATAATACTTACACATATATATGTGAATATTATATGTACATATACATATATTCCCTGGACAATATATATAATGAATGCATAAGTAATGCACATATCATTATATCGATATAAAATTTTATAAAGAACATTATATATGATTATAAAAAATAAAATACACATATTTACATTTATGTACCTATGCATGCTTACATAATACTCGTATATATATGTACACAATACACAAATATATGTATATAAATATGAACATAAGTATTAAATATAAATTTTTAAAAATTGTACATTAATTTATATCCTATAGGTAAATGCAATCAAATTTCAGAAAGGAATAAATATTATTAAATATTTCGTTAACAATCCAGTCTTATTCTGGTAAAATTAGCATATTCCTTTAAATTTCTTAAATTAGCATATTTAAGAGAAATACATTCAAATCATTTAAGTGCATATTTCAAAATGAGCGAATCCACTTTTTTAATAAAAATTAGACAGTTTTCATTTATTTTATGTTCTAGTCATGTAATGAATTTAATTAAAATAATCAAAATTTATATATTTTGTAAAAAATTAAAAAAAAAGAAGAAAAATAATTTGTAAAATTAAATTAATTCGTATTTTATTGAATGTATCTTTTAGATTATTTCTAGAATTTGTACGAGAGCGAATAATTTTTTTACTCTGTGTAAATGTAATTTTTAATTTGACAGTTGTTTGTTTACATTTTTGCTTAACAATTTTTTGGTTGTGCTTTAATTTTACTGCTTCGGGAAGGATACCTGAAGTGATGGTAGCTTTTTATCAGTTTTTTCCTCAAAGTTTAATGATGATCAGCAGAATATCAATTTCTTTAGTTTATGAAAATTTGAAGATTGCCATACTTAACAGAAACTATATCAACTTTTGATCAGAATAACACCCATTATATTAACAATAATGAGAAGAGAACTGATTGCGGTGAATGTAATCAAGTGTCACACTTAATTTTACATTAAAAAAAAAAAAAAAAAAATCTTAAAATTTTTTAATTGAAAATTTCCCAAAATTTATATGTTATATGAAATTATAGCCATTCAATCAGTGGTTCGATTCTGTAACTCGATAGAGAAATTTCTCAATTCTGTGACATATTACGATTTTCAATCGCTAAACTCTACTAGTAGAGTTCTTCTGTTTCTGTAACACTCGATAGAGAATTGGTATGATGAGTTTGCAATTAGACAGGAATTTATGAAAATGAAACAACAGTTGTAACATTTAAATGAAATTAACGTAGAACAATTATTCTGAATGTTTGATTTAGTGTGGATTTTTAAAATTTTTAATTATTGATTATTATTAACAGAGTGAAATTTTGATTATAATTAACTTTTAAGTTTTGTATATATCTACAGATACATAACATATTACATTTTATACATTGGAATACATATACGTACAAAAATTTTTCTAAAAATAAATCGAAGATAAAATGTAAAATATGTATCTAAAATTATTTGTATATTTTTATTTTTAGTAAATATTCACCGGTTTTTTTGTATTCATTATTAAACAATTATTTTTACACTTTATTATTCTTTTGAAATTAATACTTAATAATAAGGAAATTAATACTACGTATTCTATTAAAAAAAAATAACTAAATGAAGGGCAATAAACTAAATTATTCTTTTTAACCTTATTAGTTAGCACTACTCTATCGAAAAAAAAATAAAACTCAATCACTATATATACTTATAATACACTTTATTTTTACTTTTATATCATTATCAACTGCTAATACTCTATCGAAAAAGAAACTCAAACAGTAGAGAATTAACTCAACTCAACAGGCTTACAGAAACATTTTTGCAGTAGAGAAAATTGTTTCACTAGAGTTTCCAATCTCATCACGTTACAGAAACGGAACGATAGAGAATGACGTCAAAAAATGACGTAGGATAGAGTATTTCAGTAGAGAATTACTCAATTTGTGAGTTACAGAAACGCACCACAGGTATACTGTTTCTATAAGTGAGAATAATAATTATAGAAGTGACAATAATAGTATATATTTCGCGAAGAGTTTATGTACGTAATATGTGTATGTATGTAGGAATAAAATTTCAATTCAATCTATTTATTTATAATTCACTTACAAATTCAACAATAAAAATAATATATATATAAAAAAAATATATTACAATGTAATATATACGATATAAAATTATATCAAACTATACTGCGGCTAAATCAACGTCTTACCACGTCCACGGTTGAAAATTAAAAAAAAGAGCAAAAGTTGTTTATTTTACATAATTTTTAAAAAATCATAAAACTGAGAAAATTATCAGTTTTATCATGTTACAACGGTAAGTATATAAATTCGGAAACAATGAGTAAGTGGTATGATGTTGATGTCAGGTAGAAATTGATTTTACAATAATCTATATTATAGGGTGCTACGCAATTAATTTAATTTAAATAATTATTATATGATGAAATTTTTTTACACCACATTCGGCCGTCCTGAACTATCTGCAGTCCTCTGAAGATGTTTAGTTTTCAATACCTTCATCGTCGCCGTCTTTCTCTGTGTACTCGTCTGAACATAGATTCACATCATCTTCATTGTCAATTGCACTACTCCATGGCTTCATTTTTTCTGCACTCGTATCTGTAAGTTTTGGACCCTCATGTTCGCCTTCCTTCTGAACACTGTATCTATCAAACCCTTTGATGCCAGTAATTCTGTACGGTCCCAAAAATTTTGGACGTATCTTTAAACCTGTGCCGAACTGTACCCTCTCGATAGCCACAATATCTCCAATGTTATATTTTCTAGCTGCTTTTCTTCTTTTATCGTAGTACTTTCTATTTTCTTCTTGAATTTTAGCTATTTCTTTTTTAGCTTGTTCTCTTTGTTCTTGTCGTGCATCTTCAAAGTTTTTCATAATTTCTTCTTCGATTATATTAAGAATTTTCAAATCTTTTTTCGTTTTCATCTCTATACCAACAAGTAGATGAAATGGTGTTGTTTTTATTGCCCGTTGATACGTCGAATTCAAAATTTGTTGTAAAGGTTTAACGTGTGTGTACCATTTTCCAGGATCATCAGCAGAAAGTTTCGTTAATGCTGCAATTACTGTAGAGTGTAGACGTTCTACTTGCCCGTTGCCTCTTGGTATTCCAACGGTTATAAAGTGTAACTTTATCTGGCGTTTTTGACAAAAGTCCTGAAATTGATTCGATGTGAATGCCCCACCTTTATCTGATATGATTCTTTCAGGGTATCCAAAAGTTTCTGCAATTATTTCTATCTTCTGGATGGCTTCGTCTGTCTTCAATGTTTTTGTAGGAAATAACCAACAGTACTTAGTAAATCCATCTATCACGGCAAAAATATATTTGTAATTCTTCTGCGTGTTGTCTAATGGTCCAAGGTGGTCGATATGGAATGTCTCGAGCGGTTTTTCCCCTTTTGGTATTGGACACAGCAGACCTTCTTGTTTTCCACTCTTTCTTTCCGCTATTATACATCTTATGCAGCTGCTTATGTGCTTGGTTATTCGTTTTTCTAAATCTGGTATATAGAACTCCTTTTCTATCATATCTTTCATTTTCCTATGGTGGAAATGACCTTTTTCATGAATTTCTTTTATGATGAAGCTCTTCATGTTATCTGGAACTACAAAAAGAGAGTTATTATTGATATTTTTATAAAGTATACCATTGTTTATCGTATAGTTCTTATATGGACGTTCTCGTAGAATTTCGATGATTGCTTGTAGACGATCATCTTTCTGTTGTGCCTCGGCTAACTTTTCCAGGAACCCATTCTTTTGACTGATACACATCACTATCGGACTGCGACTTAAAGCATCCACATGCCTCATCCTATTTCCTGCCCTATGTTCGATTTCGTAATTGAACTCTTCGAGTAGTAACGCCCATCTGGCAACCCTTGTAGCTAGTTCTTTTTTCTTCATGGTGCACTCAAACGCCTTGCAGTCGGTAACCAACTTGAATTTTTGACCCAGTAGGTAAACCCGAAACTTCTTCAGCGCTTCGATGATAGCGAGAACTTCTAGTTCATAACTAGTATATTTCTTTTCTGCATCAGAAGTCTTTTTGCTCATGTAATAAGTCGGATGAAGTTGATTGTCGTCATTGTCACGTTGAAATAGTACAGCCCCATATCCTTCTATTGATGCATCGGTATGGAGTTCGGTCGTAGCTCCATATTTGAAAATTTTAAGTACTGGTCTTGTTGCTAACGCCTTCTTCAAATCGTCAATCGCTGCTAGTTGCTTTTCACTCATTTTAAAGTATTTGTTTTTCTTCAACAAGTCACTCAACGGTCGGGCTCTTACTGCAAAATTGGGTATAAACTTACGGAAGTAATTTGCAAGTCCCAAGAAACTCTGTAGTTGTTTGTGTGTTCTTGGTACAGGAAAATTTATCACTGCTTTCGTCTTCAATGGTGATGGCATGATGCAACCATCGCGGATGCAATGACCTAAATACTCAACCTCATTTCGTAGAATTTGACACTTGGTCCATTTGATTCTAAGTCTGTTCTTCTCAGCAACTTCTAATACTGTCATCAGTTTACTTATTCCTTCTTCTATTGACATCGATGGAATCACAATATCGTCGATGTACACTATAACGAAATTATTGTTAATTAAATCTTTTAATACCAAGTTTATATATTTTTGAAAAGTGCTCGGAGAGTTGCACAATCCGAATGGTACTTTGTTGAACTCGTATTGTCCACTTTGAGTTACAAACGCTGTGTACTTCCTACTAGTTTCATCGATCGCTACATGAAAAAAACCATTTTCCAAATCTAATGTCGTAAAGTGTTTGGCTGCTTGCAACTTATCTATCTGATCCTCGATGTTTGGTATTGGGTATCTGTCTTTGTATATTTTTCTATTAATCTTTCGGTAGTCAATGCAAAGTCTATGTGACCCATCTTTCTTTTTCACTAACACTACTTGGCTGGCGTAATCTGATGTACTTTCGCGCACTATTCCATTTCTAACCCACTCTGCGATTTGTTCATCTATAATTCTTCGTTCAGCTGGAGCAAATCTTCTTGGTGAGTGATGTACAGGTTCATCATCGACTGTGATTATTTTCATGCTTATAGGTGAATCAACTGGAGTTCTGGGTGAGTAATTTCTTATTAGCTTAGCTATCTTGTCAACTGCTTCATTTTTTAGGTGGCTGAGATCAGGTAAGTTTGTATGTTCTTCGTATTTATCAACTTCTATTTTCGCAAGAAAACAGTTAAGTTCTTTATCAGATTCATATTCACTTTCATCAATGGTTGGACATTTTCTTTTTATTGTTACATCTCCACCATCTATACTAACGACGGCTTGACTCAACAAACTCATTCCAACGATCATATTAGGCTTCAAACAGTCGTCTCCAACGATATGGACCTCTATATTCGGATATATTTCACCATTTATTTCAATAGTTACAAAACAGGATCCTTTTGTAAGTATGTCTGCGCCTACTCCTGAAATGGTGCTTGAAGAGCTTCTGAAAAGATTAACTGGACTAATTAGTTTCAAACAACACTCTTTCAAAATACATATATCACTTCCTGTATCTATCAAACTTTCTAAAAGAACACCGTTTATTCTGACCGGCAAGCAAACATTATGTTTTGTTGCTACAATAACATGAGCAGATGACGAAACTTGTCCAACTGATTGATTAATACCGGCAGAAATTAAATTAGAACGTCGTTCTGTTACCTTTTCTTTACAATCTGGTCTTTTATGACCAAACTGGTTGCATTTAAAGCACTTAGGTCCTTTATCCTTTTGTGGACAAATGTAGAATTCGTGTTCACTTGAGCCACAATTGAAACAGTGTTTGCTACCTTTAGGATCTTCATTTCGCTTGTGCAGTTTAGGCGTTACTTCTGATTCTTTCTTTACTTTCACATTTTCGGTAATTTTTATTTTTTCATACACTAATAATTTTTCTTTTAAGTCAGTAATAGTTTTCGCGCCGTACAAAACAATTTTGTTACTCACGGTATCATTAATACCATCAATTACGTACGTAATAATAGATAAATCATCCACTTCAGATTGTGAAGCGATATCTAGCATAGAATAAAGGTACTCACGACACGATTCGTTATTTCTTTTCTTTCTGTTCCGCAGTTTATTATGTACTTCCGCACTTGAGAGTTTTTTATGAAATTCGTTAAATAATGCTATTTTTAAATCTTTATAAGTTAACGGTTTAGCTTCATAATCTACAAATAATCGAGCGGCACCGCCTAGCGCTCTTTTACAAAAAACAAATTTTTGTAAATCATTCCATTCAAACACGTGTGCGTATTGCTCGAACTCTTCGAACCAGCTTTTTACATTAATCGTGTCAGAACCAGAAAATTTTCGAATTAAATTTTCAATATCTGAAAAGCTGAATTTTGCAGCACTATTTTGTTCTAAATAATTAGCACGCGCTACATGATTGTCTACTTCAAAATCAGCTATTGAATTACTTGATTGCAACGTTTTTCTTCTTCGTCCACTCATTTTGTTTCACTGTAACTATGAAAAGTTCAATTTATATTTAATTTACCTAATTCACAATTAACTAAGTGAAATATGAAATATCAATTATGTGTTTGATTGCCCTTTATACAACCTTGTATATACAACCTTATAAGATTATATATAACCTTCATTCAACCTTGTATGATAACCGTGTTACCTTCACTTGTCCTTCTTTGTTAATCACACCGTTTTCAAATTTTTACTTCAATTTCTTTTATTTTCTAAATTCAGATTTTATTAAGATATAATTACACTTTATAATTTTGTTTTATTTTTTGAAATTCATCCCGGTTGAGCCCCCATGTAGGAATAAAATTTCAATTCAATCTATTTATTTATAATTCACTTACAAATTCAACAATAAAAATAATATATATATAAAAAAAATATATTACAATGTAATATATACGATATAAAATTATATCAAACTATACTGCGGCTAAATCAACGTCTTACCACGTCCACGGTTGAAAATTAAAAAAAAGAGCAAAAGTTGTTTATTTTACATAATTTTTAAAAAATCATAAAACTGAGAAAATTATCAGTTTTATCATGTTACAACGGTAAGTATATAAATTCGGAAACAATGAGTAAGTGGTATGATGTTGATGTCAGGTAGAAATTGATTTTACAATAATCTATATTATAGGGTGCTACGCAATTAATTTAATTTAAATAATTATTATATGATGAAATTTTTTTACACCACATGTATACATGTTATTTTTATTTTCATTTTTTATAGTACCTACCTACAATTATTTGTTTGAAATGTTTTCAAGTATAAATTCGTTTTCGTTATGTTTTTTTTTTTTTTAGTTTATTTGTATTTACATTTAAATTTGTCATGTTATGTCATATAAGTATTTACAAGTACTCTTATTTAACCTACATACATAAATGTATTGTTTTCGCATATATATGTATGTACATGTATCTATCTATCTATATATACCTATTACATATATATGTATGTCAGTATGTCTATACATACTTATATACAGGAATTATTTTATTAGTGAAAAAATGAAAAATATCACGTTTTCAAATGTTTTGTTTGTTTTTTGCTTTTTATTTTATTTTCTTTTTCATTCATATTTTGTTTATTTATACAATTTCACTGTATTTATTTATCTCTGAATTATTGTGTGAATTGTTCAAAAGAAATTGTGCAAAAAGAAATTGATGTTAATAAAAATAATAATAATAATAATAATAATAATAATAATATAAAAAATATCATGATCAAATTAATTACAAAAGCTTTATGAACTTAAATTTGAGTTTTGCGTTTTACGTTTTTATTTTTATTATTTATGTATTTTTTTTTTTTTTTTTTTTTTTTTAATTGAATTGAATCGTTGAGTGAAATGAAGACAAATGAAAGAAAATGTACGGCATAGGTACTTTTCAAAGCCACTTAAACACATCCATAAAGCATATATGAATATAATCCATATTAATATTCATATACATAATACTATCTTTGTTTTGATCCTGATGATTTGATTGTACACATATTATAATGCTTTCATAAAATACTAAGTATTAGCTTTGTTGCACAAAATATAAAAAAGGAAATTATTTTTCTAGTACATAATATTCGTTTGCTAAGGAATAAATTTATTTTTGAAATAAACTTGAGATAATGCACTCGTGCAATTAATATTATGTTTAATTTTGCGTAAATAATTTGAATAATTTATGATTAATTTACTTTTTATGCAATACCTGATACAATATAGTAGGTGCAAAGTAAAATGAAATTTACGTATAGAAAAGAAAATTATAAATTTTGAATTCATTTCAATTAAATTGTCATACAATATCAATTATTGTTTAAAGAAAAATTTCAGCTGCAATCGATATTCGATAAATTTATTTGAAATCCATGGGACTAAAGAAAAAGTTCAAATTACCGAGAGTTGAAAATAATGTTTATTTTGAAAAAAGTCTGTAATATTCTTTTGTACTAGTATAATTCAAACATTAACATAACACGTTTGAAAGAAGACTTAAAGGGAGAACTATAATCGACATACATATATGACATAGGCTATGACATATGTCGTAGCAGAACACAGCCAAATCAATGAGCTAAACTATAATTGACATTTCCGACATTCGTTAAAAATTCGTTTAACATAAGCTCGACATAAGCAGTACGATCGAAAGCGTACATGACATAAGTAACATAAGCCATAACCTCATTTTGTGAAATTCGTATTGCTTATGTTTAGTATGTTATCTATGTTATTATAGTTAACCGAATGTGACGTTTTAACATTCGTTATTATTTCTCATGTTACCCATGTCAGCAATGTCAATTATAGTTCTCCCTTAAAACTGCAAATTCACTCACACATTCATGTAAACAAACGACAGGTTACGACAGGCTTGTGCATAAAAGCAATAATCACCGACTTCAAATTATAGAATGTCGACGAGCTGGATGCTATTTCTATAAATTTAAATTACTGAGGAAACCAAATCAGATTAATTTTTTTTTTCAATTTATCGATTACAAAATAACATCAAATTATAGATTCAAATTTACGATTTTCATATTATCGAGAGTCGGATGTAATGTGTTGAATTAATTTGAAAACTTTATTTGTAATAATCAAAAATACAAAAGGAAAAACAGGAATGAATATTTAAGATTGAAGCAAAGGTTCGTTCTATTGTTCTATGGCAATGCGAACGAAGTCGCGAGTACAAACTAGTATCTAGTATAATTATAAAATAATTATATGAAGGTGTCAAAACTGTGCTTATATATGTCAACTCAAAGATCGTAAACCTATTTTAGCCAAAGATATTGGTAAAGCTTTATATTCTTCGGTCAACTATATAGTAACTATCAATTTGATGATATTTATATAATCCAATAATAACAGATAAAAGTCACAGTTAAAGTTAGATGCAGAGAGAATATATTTTTTTGTTATTAATAAACTTTTATAAAGCATTTACGTCTAATGAGCATGTAGAGCACAACGGGCCAAAGGCCCAATAATACAATAAAAGTCTTACGCTTTCTAAATACAACACACAATGTTACCTTGCGTCTACAAACTAGCAACATATATAGACGGTACCCATAGCAAACATTTGGGCAATAGTACGAGGATGCAATAAAAAGGCAATAGTTTACAACGATAAATGGGCAATAATTAGGCAATAGTTTGGGTTATATACGAGTAAGCGATAAAAGCGCAACATAATAAACCATTGAACAAGCAACATTAATATTGCTTTCTTATTAATATTCTTTCTTTTTCTATTAGAATGCAATTGTAAAAAGCAATTAGAGTGCGCATCAACCTTTTTCCAAGCACAACGTATGGTATTCTACTAGAAAATCCATATTGCGGCAATAGGCAAGACTTGCCACTACGATAATGTTTCGCTATTGCTTTCTTATCGCAATGTTTGCTGGGATTATTCAACATAACATATTTCTTGGCGTGGGAATATTGTGGAAGCAATATTAATATGAAAAAACAAAAACAAAATATTAACACAAATTCAATGGTTTTACGACTTTTTCTAAAAACTTCATGTGTAAAAATGAATCTGTGAAAATTATTGCTTCAATGTTTTGTAGAATCAATATTGCCTTCCAAAGCAGAAGCAATATTGCCATCCAGAAAATATTGACAGAGATGCAGTATGAATATAGCCAATATTCATACTGGTATTGCCGACCATATTGCCTATTTAAACGCAGGGTTACAATTATAATCGTCTAATGGACTAATCTAATTCTACTTTGCCATTTAATTATCGTGTTTCGTTTTCAATTCTCATTTAGTAATTTAATTTAATATTTTGAATTAAATTTCTGTGTTTTAATGAATAATAATAGAAATATTTAAAAGAAAAAATCAATCTGTGAAGACTTTTGAATTTATTTTTTCTGTTTGAAAATACAAATTTTTTTTATGAAATTGATATTCTCATCATACATTTACAAAACGTCCTTCATCATTGAAAGAGACGTCAGCGTTGACGTGCTCATTGAACGTTAATAATTATTATGAGAAAAAACATATGCTTTTTGGAACTCAGATCGAATTATTTCTTACCAAAAAGATTTTTATTAAAAAAAAAACGAATTTTATTTTTTTTATGTTTTAGTTTATGTACATAAACTTGAGTAATTAAACAATAAAAATAAAAAAATCTATTCATTTTAATTTTTTTTTGTTTTTTTTTCTTTTTAGGGAATTCTTGGTAGTGGTTTTGCATTAAAGGTGCAACAGCAACAAAGACAAAAACATATGATACGAAGACGACAGCCAGCAGCAACATTAATTCAATCATTATGGAGATGTTATGCAGCTGATGAACATTCTGTATCGATAGCAACATGGAAAATTCATCAAGTACCATTACCTAGTCCTCCAACATCGTAAGTAATATTATGTTACCTATTAAAATTATATATTTTTGTTTTTTGTTTGAATATTCGTATATTGTTTTGTAAAAAAAAAAAAAAAAGAAAAAAATGTTTCCAACTTTATTTATATTTTAATTATTATCTTTTATTCGTTATTTTTGATTTTTTTTTTTTTTTTGTATGATGAAATAATTCCACGGTATGTTTGATGTACGTTTGTTTATTAAAATTTTTCTTGTGTATTTTTGTTGCTTTCGAATCGAGAAAAAAAATTTTAATTGAAAAAACCAAAAAAAAAAAAAAAACGAAAGTGTACTATGATGATAAAATAAAAAATCATTTTCAATATACGTATACTACAGTACTACTATAATATACAGTGTGTTTCACTACAGAAAGCCTGTAAAATTGTTTTGACTAGGTATATACTTTATTTTAATCAGATATATAAACTCTAATTCGCGTTATATTCAATAGCTCGTCCTGACTTCACTCGCTTCAATAACATGGCGACATCTTTTATCACAACTTTCCAATAATTTCTCGGCGTACTCCTCGCTAAGGTTCTTCCAAATTCTTTTTAGCAGTCAAATTAAATGATTTGTGTTTTTTATTTTTAACCCCCGCAATTTCTGCTTCATGTAAGCCCACACATTTTCACTAGGGTTATAATCTGGAGATTGTGAAATCCAATCCATAGTATTGATCACATTTTGAGATTTCCACTGGGTGCAAAGTTGACTCCGATGTTTGGAGTCATTGTCTTCTTGAAGAATCCAATCTAGATTTTCGTGTCCAAACCAGTTATTTGTTGATCGTAACAACCCATTTTTATATATTTTGGTCATTCGTTTCGCATCCAGTATCCCCGTGAAGCATATTAAAGAACCGAACGCCTTTTGACAAAAGCCCCCATAAACGTGTGCCTTTGCAGGGTGTTTTACAGTACGTTTTATGTACCGATCACCGTTTTTCGTCCAAGCACGTCTCAAAAGATTTGAAACAAGAAAAAAAGTCTCATCCGTGAAGACTACATTACTCCAAACTCGGTTAATATTCTTTCGGGCCCATAGTAACCTTTTTTCCATGTGGGAATTTGTCAATAAAGTTTTTTATTTGAAATTCTTTGAGACATCGCTGAATAGTTGAAGTGGAGATGTTTATACCTTTTTTCGATAATACGTCATCTACAAAACCAGTTTCCAGGTAACGTTGATTACATATTCTAATGAAGGATCTTGATTTTTTCAGATACCTAGCTGCTTCTGCTACGGTCATTTTTGTCCCTTAGGATGGCTAACTAAAAATGCTGCTTCAAACCGTACCTTGTAATATGAAGTCATTTCACTTTTAATATTGTAAAAATTAATTAATGCCACTTTCAGCAAAAAAAATATACTGCGAATTAGAGATTCGATTGCTCCTTATATAGGCAAAAAATTTTACCTGTAACTAAAAGGTTGTAGATAAAATCGAAGGCTTTCTGTAATGAAACACACTGTACATAAATATGTAAATGATTGCAGTATAATGATTTGAATTTAATTTTAAAGTAAATATAGCAAAAATAAAAAATGGAATAAAATTATTGGAAAAAAAATCAAATATTTTTCCATGAAATTTTTTTCCTGAAAGCTATACAAATATAAATACTATGCAATTAGGATAAATACTGGCACCATGAAATAAAGCCCAAAAAAATAAAGCCAACTCGGTCTTATTTCACTTTGAAAGTGAAATAATGTCGAAAAACTCAAAGTTAGCCATATTTCACAATTCAAAGTGAAATAAGATCGAGTCGGCGTTATTTCACTAACATAAATAGTTCCATATTAGAATATATGCATGTAAGTATATACAAATTGTTATTTTTATTACTTATTTGATTCATAAAATCGTTTAAGGTAATTAACATTCGGCATTATTTCGCAAAAGATATTGAAAGTGAAATAACCCCAACTACTCAAATTTGGCATTATTTCTCTTTTAAAGTGAAATAAAACCGAGTTGGCCTTATTCCTCTAGGCTTTATTTCGTGGTGCCCAAATACTTATAGTCACACATATGTATGTATATATACTAATCATATTCACATGTTATATGTATGTGTGTATATAATATATACGTGAAATTATGTGTTGTTTGTTGATTAGATATAGTGAATATTTTTTTTATTCTATATGATCATCCATCTGTAATGTAAATAAATTTTAGAATACAATAGACAAATACAATAGAAAAAAAAAATAAATATTTAAAAGTAATCCCGAAACAAAAAAGAAAAAAACAAATACGAATTCATAGTACATATATACGAGTACTTGTATTATCTTAAAATTTGTAATATAAAATTAGTACCTAAGTATATTCGAAAGAGAATGGCCCGTACTAATAACATTTTACTAAAGTCAGCTTTATATTAGTGTCTACTAACATGAAGTTAACTAAATTTAAAGTTAGGTCCTAGAAACACCAAATTGGTAACCAACTCGTAAGTTGGTTAACTGAGATAACCACGATAAATCGAGTGGTTTACTTTAGTACATTTACTTTAGTTGGTAACCACTCAAAAATACTGTGGTTAATGAGTTAACTAACGTCAAACCATCGAACAGTATGACGAACACGGGTGTCAAACATATCATTGTTTATATTGAAATTGTGGTTATTGTATAATATATACAGCTAGTGACTAAATTAAGAGGACACGCATATAAAAAACATAGTTTTTAGTAACAAAATTACTTTTCTTTAAATAATTTGAATTATATAAAATTAATTTAGTAGAAAGCAAATAATGCGTAAATATTAAATAAGAATGAAAAAAAAATTAAATTGTATAAATTATATTAAAAATATTTCTTTTATTTTAATTTTAATATTAATTTTAACAAAATGTCGAATAAAAAAGAAATTGGCATACAATTGCGTGAATTAGTAGTAAATTATATGATAAGAGGTGAAAGTTTTCGTTCTATAGCTAAAAAGTTTGAAATATCAAAAACTGCAGGCTGTTGAAAAAATTTGTGTTACATTATTATACAATAAAATATATTTTTTTTTTATTCTTATTTAATATTTACACATTACTTGCTTTTTGCTAAATTAATTTTATTT
Source organism: Villa cingulata (assembly GCA_951394055.1). Lineage (NCBI taxonomy): Eukaryota > Metazoa > Arthropoda > Insecta > Diptera > Bombyliidae > Villa > Villa cingulata. The sequence goes on along the minus strand of OX596017.1, from coordinate 37,766,541 downwards.
ACATAATTGAAATAATTTAAAAAAAAAATTAATTTTGTTAATAAAAACTATGTTTTTTATACGTGTCCTCTTAATTTAGACACTAACTGTACAATTAATACGATTGACAACACATAAACAATATTTCAACTTCAAATGTCAAAGATAACCAAAGTTAAAAGATAACTAAACTAAAAAGCAATGTGTCATGAAATTGGTTTCAAATTAGTTACAAACTAAACGGTTTAGTTAAAGATCTCGGTGTGTCTATAGTCTTAGCTTTAAATTTCTGTACTAATAACACTATTAATTTGAACATTATTTTAAAATATAGTTTGATGTATTTCAACAATCATAGTATGCGCTTTAAAATTGACAATAAATTCAATAATATATTATTTATAATAAAGACTTTAAAATTGGCTTTTTAGAAGCTGACACTAAAGTCTGCACTAACTAAAAAGTCTTTACTAAAATTGTTATTGGTACACTTTTTTGCTAAATATCAACTTTTTTTTTTTTTAATAAATACTTTAGTAGACTGTTATTAGTACGGGCCAATACATAAATATGTCTATTAGAATTAAAAGGAGATCATAGGAGTATTAAGTGAAATTGAGATAATCATGAAAATGTTCTCATATCCATATTACTGCTATTGTCATACATTTTTAAAATCTAAACTTTTCTTTAGCATAAATAAACACGATTCAATCACATGAAAAAAAAATAATATTTCTTACGATTTTAGTTAAAATTGCATATAAAATTTGGAAAAGGTTACTTTTTGAAACTGATACATGGAAAAGGCTATACCTTTTGAAATTAAATATCTAAAATGAAATTCGTGAAAAATAATAAAACATATGTATGTATATAAAAAAAATTTGAAAACTTAATTTTTTTTAACAATAATTCATAAAAACAAAAATAAATAACAAAAAATAATTCCTACAAATAAAAATAACCTTTTTGATACTTAAAAAATATGGAAAAGGTTACCTTTTGAAAAACAACAAACACTGATTTTCGATTCTATTCTTAATGGAGAAATGGAAAATTTTTCAAATTATTTAAAATATTTCTTCTAATAGAAAAAAAAAAAAAAAACAAACTAATAAAATATCACATCTAACAACTCTTTTTTTGTTTTTTTTTTTTTTTTGAAAAACTCCAATGATCCCCTTTTGATTCTAATTGACACAAATATCGATTCTGTTTAATGTTTTCAATCCTCCCTCAATATTGTAATTTTTTTTTTATTTCATTTTATTTTATTGTGTGGAGAAACAATGATAAAAATTTTTTTTTGATACGAATTATTTTATGTTTATTTAGGTATTTATTCTTTTTTTTCTATTTAGTAATTTTTTTTTTCCTTTTTTTTCTTTCTTTTTTTGTTAAATTAATGATTTTCTTGAAATGATTTGTAAATTAATACGTTCTCTTACATGTTGTAATTTCAATTTGATAATACATACTTACAAAAAGTGCTAAAAAAAAGGAAAGAAAATAAAAGAAAAGAAACACATAAAAGAATTGAAGAGAAATAAAATCTATATTCATCAAATTTATCAAAATTAAATTTATCTGTATTATTATCATTATTTATTATGTTCTCTCACTCCTCTGAGGGATAGGAACAATTTTTTTTTTGTTTTTTTTTTTACCGATATCTCTTTGGTAAATTGTAAAAATTTCCATATCTACATTTTTTTTGTATACGCAATGTTCTATATATTATATATAAGTATTTTTAATTTTTTTTTTATTTTCTCCTATTATATACTACTACTTACTTAGATATTTATATACACAGGCGTGAAAAAATTATATGACATGAGTAATTTTTCACAAATAGAAAACGCAATCATATATACTGACATAAATATGCGATCTTTAGCGTTTTACCGCATACACATGAAAAGAGAAAACGTAATTATCCTCATGTGATGGAAGCACCTCCATAAAGTTCTGAATTAAAATAAATCGAATATTTTTTGTCATATCTAAGGCCTGAATATGGTTCACCGTCACCGTCACCGTCATTTCATTTCAAATACACAAAATTCATTTCAAATATTTCAAATATACAAAAATAATGCTAGTGAACATGATATGCCGTCACCGTTTTCATGACGGTGACGATGACGGTGAGAGTTGAACAACTTTATACTTTTGACCGTCACCGTCATCGAGTACATAACCCGAATTCTAGTACATTTAGGTGTTTATTATTTTTAATTTATTCTACAGTGTTGTTTGATTTTTGTGATGACGAAAAAAATATGAAAATTATAAAATTTAAAAATATTTTTTGAAAAAAAATTTAATTTCTTGTGTTCAAGCTTCAAGACGATTTTGTGTTCATTTTGACGGTGACGGTCGACGGTTTATCGTATTTACTAGTTCGCCGTCACCATCGCCAGCGACGGTGACGGTAAACCATATTTAGGCCTCTAGAAAGACGAAATTTGAAAAAAATTTCAACATAAGTCACCTGTGGAGTCAATGCCAAAATAATTTGAGGAGATCTATAATAGTCGTTTAGGTTGCCATACAAAATATTGAATTGAATTAGTTATTTCAAAAACCACCTAAGTCACACAATTAGATATTTTCAGGAATCAATAAAAACTGCGTCATTTGCAAGTAAACGAACTTTCAAGTAATTGTTTTGCCTGCATTTACGAGTATTACTTAGGCTTAAAGATTTGAAATTTCGAATAAATTTTATTGTCCCCAAGTGTAATATCATACAAAAAATAAAATCAGGAAAAACTAATCTTGACTTATGTCGTTCTGACAAAAAACAGAGTAAAGTAGTATTTAATTTGTACAAAACGGTCATATTTTTCATATTTTTTTTCAAAATTAATACATATTACATGTAAAAATAACATATATTTTGCTATATGATACGTAATCATATTCTACGTCATTATGTCATCTGGATTATCGTCAACATTTGTAGTTGGCCAGCTATATATGTTTGGATAAAATGACATATGCTCTTCTGGAATGCTGTCCTGAACTCTCTTTAAATCGTCTAATTTGTTGCTATTAATTGACACTTCAGAAGCATAAGCTTTGGCTACTGGAAGTGACACATGCGTTGAAAGTGTTGTCATCAAAATGAATTAAAGTTTAACTAATCCATCAATGATAGTCCCTTTTATACTACAATGATAATGAAAAGTGTTGTTTGGCTATGGTTAAAATGTTCTTTTTTGTTGTTTTCGAGCATTTTTCCCTTTCGATCCTTTGACAAACATGTTACCTATTTATTTTGCATAAAATTGAATGTCATGGCTGCAACGTCGTCTTTTTGCTTACAATTGTCTTGAACTGATGAAATTTTATTATAAAATATCTCTAATTGTCTTTTGTAAATCATCAATTCAGCGATAAACGAACGTTTTGCATTTTCTGATAAATGAGATTGCTTTATTTTCGTTGTAAGCTCTTCGCAAGTTATCAACTTGTAACCGACCAAATCGTAGAGAAAAGTTTCTCCTGAAATATTTTAATATCTGGTAACCTGGATATTATATCCTTAATCATTGAATGTATAGTTTTGATATCCAAGCGTGTATAATCTATGTCCTTTCCTGCGTAGTGTGTCCTTTTCCTAGGAAAGCAAAGAATATGCTCATGTATTTTTTTGCATATTTCAGGAAGTTTCGTATTCGGTTTAGGGTGACGTTCTCTTTTATCCTCAGAACGCATTCCATCATTGAGTAAATGATTACAAACTAACTTATATTATTAACAAAGAAAATAATATTAGAATAATAAAATATGTATTGATTGCAAAAACTACTTAAGTCACTTGACTTATGTTATTTGCAATGAACAACATTTACGAGGTATTGTTTGAAGAAGAACAAATACATTAACTTTCGAGATTTTTATCCAGAATATGATTCTACTTTTAAGGAAGCGTTTTCACCAAAAAAAAAGTGTTTTCCGAAAAAACTTGATTTATATAGTTTTTGAAATAACCAATTTAATTCATTTTTTTTATATAAATTTTAATCATTTTTTGTACTATGTCCCATGATTTATTCACAGTATTTTCGATATAATTTTCCTTTTTGTATTTATTTTTGAATAACATAATTAAATATATTTCTAGCTTTTGTTGTATTATATGTATGAATTGATTAAAATATTTTGTTAAAAAAATTTTCAATTATTTTTCATAATATACGTTTTAAAGTAACTTTATTTTGAAAAGTTATGTTTGTGCCATAATTTTTTCACGCCTCTGTACTTAAAAATATATATATACATTCAATAAACACATAAATACTATATATGTATATATATATATATAAATATACTGTCATAATATCGATACCCACTATCAAAAAAATACCAGAAATTGTTTATGTAAAAATCTCAATTTTTAATTTACAAAGGAAATTATTGTGTTGTGGATGAAATTACTACCACTATATACATAATGTATATACTTACAATAATTTAATGAAGGTATTGCAGCAAATTCATCAATTGATTTGTTTATTGATGATGGTTTGATTAAGTAGTTGCCTCTTCATTTCTTTCCAAATACTTTTTTTTTTCTTTCATAAATTAACGAAAAGCCTCATTTACAATTCAGAATAGAGTAGAGTAAGATCTCAATCTCTATTTACAATCCATAATATAGCAAAGTAGATTGTATTTGAAATTTTCCATAACAATCTACATGTCATCTATCATTACATTTGTATTTCAAATCAAGTTAAGTTGTCAAAGTGAAACATGTTTTTCGTTTTGTTTCTTAAAGGCTAAAAGACTTTCTGTATCGATCATATTCAAAAACTGTATTTTACTTTATACTTATTTTATAACGTATTCACAAAAATATACAATTAAAAAATTACATGTGTAAAATTAATTACATCTGTGAAAGAGGTATGATAATTCTACTCTGGCATGCGATGTATATACTCTGAGAATATTGTAAAATGATGATATGATCGTTGTCCACTGACTGAAGTGGGCTAATTCAAACAGCTGCTGTAAATAAAATATTTCAGTAGTTGATAGAGGTCGCGCTCATATTCACTCATATGCATCATATTTGAATTGAGTACAGTGCTACTACCTGCTACTACTTTAAACTCAGCATTTGCGCGAAAGAAACTTATCTCTCCATTTCTTTTTATAAATACAATATATTATGTACCTACATTGTATATATGTATATTAATTCACACGGATACTCAGTCCATTATGACTCCGTAGACCGCACCACCGATCAGTAATTCACTATTCAGTGAGATATAATCCAGTTTATCATCAGTAATCAGTTAATGGTGTACATTGCTGACTTAAATTAATGATCGACTTTGATCGACCTCAAGAGTACACCAGACGAACACCACAATCTTCGAGCTGTTCAAGCCCCCATTTCTCTCCATTTAAAATCTATGTAAAAAAAAAAAAACGCTCAAGAAACGCTCCAGAAAATGGTCAAGAAAATTTTCACATTTTCCTTCCTTGATGTTGTACGCTGCTCGGAAGAAATTAAATATACTTTCTGTGCCTGAGATGGTGTTGTTATCGAAAATTATAATTTCTCTGCCAAAGGTGTGTGACAATACTTCTTTAGAAGCAGAAATTTTGACATTTTGTGTGTGTTTACGGCAGAGATTGGCATCGGATTGAAGAAATGAAAATAAAGTAGATAAAATTGCTTTCAAAATTACTTTTCCACTGACAAAATCACTTCGCACTTCGCCAAAGATGTATCAAAAAATTCTTGATAAGTTTCTTTTGCGCAGCATACTGAACTTTAGGAATAATATTCATTTTGAAAACTACTATTGCATAGACCTTTCAAATTACAAATTTCTGATACTTATTTGAAAGTATATACGTTTATCTATGTGTCAATCTTATGTTATTTATGTACTTAATTTTCTTTAATCTTTTATTCTTTTTTTTTATATTTTACGTATAAATTGATATTTTTATTTTATTCATTTATTTCATTTTTGTTGTTGTTGTCGTTGTAGTTTTCTTATATTCCTTAATGTTATAATTATGTGTGTTTGTGTTTTTAGTTACGTATATTATTCAGCGCAAATATTTGAAAAAGTAAATAGCTTCTGTACTGTCTCAGATTAAATAATTACGAATAATATGCAGTGCATAATTATTGTAAATTTTGCTGAAAGAAATGTCAAATTACTTATATTAAATAATTTTATGTTTGTCATCAATTGATTTTTAAAATAAAATATATGAAAAGAAAAATCTATTAAAATTTTTTAAAAAAAAATGTTATCGAAATTGGCTGCAAAATCGAATATCATATTTAAATATTATTTTCATTATGATACCTGTGTTTTTTTCGCTTCTCCAGCTTAGTTTTTCTCACTTATGTATTTCTCATTTAGATCAGTTGTTTTCTTCTTATTATTAGGTGAGATCAGCGCAATCAATAGAAAAAAAAACGCTGTTCTCAGTTTGTTAAAAATAAGTAGGTGTCAATGTCAATTCGAAAAATTGAATTTTGAACCTAAAAATACAAAATCTTTCATGCATATATGAAAATTGAAAAACATTTCAAATTATAAAAGAGTCATCAATCATTCAGATGTCAAATTATGTTTTTCTTCTTTTTGCTTAGTAGTTTCCATCCAACTGAGCAAAAATAAATTTTTCTACTCAGTTGGCTCAGTAAAATCTCAGAATATACTTACTGCCATCTAGCATTCATTAGGTTAAACAAGGGTAAAATAAAAACACCAATATGAATTTAGATTAAAGTGAGATGACTAGCGAAAAAAATACAGCGAATGAAAATAGAGAAAAAAAAAGAAGAGAAAATGTGTTATTATAACTCTTCAACATTTTACTTTACCATTTTTTTATTATTTCAAACACAAAACAGATAAAAATTCACACACATGATATACAAATGGTAAGGCTAACCAAGAAGTTTAACTTGAAAATTTTCTTCTTGTTTAACGCCGAATATGTAAACGTATATTGATTAAAATACATATGCACAGTATGCGCATACTTCCTTTGTATGTAAAAAGATACGAATTTACAAAGTCTCTCTCGCTCGGATCAGCGCATACATATGTAGATTTATTCCAGTCGACATTGTTTGCTGTGTTCCGTTGGACAGATTTTAGTACTTGCAATTACTCGCGAGTAGTTCGTCAGTGGAATATATATTCCTTTTATGAAAAATAACAAAATTTAAGCTCAAAAGTTGATCGAGTATCCAAGTCAGAAGATAGTACATTTGTATGATTTATAAACAAAAAATAAAATGTAATCAAATTATTTTTCAATTATAAATTCTAAATTCTAACAATCTTCAATTACTTAAATCCACCTGTTAAGGAATAGTAGAACTAAAACTCTCTTAGAGAAATTTTCAGCGTAACTTCTCAGATATTTTCTGAGTGAAGTGCACCCGAATAAAAGTATGGTTAGATGATATTACAAGACTTGCGAACAGTTGATTTAATTCAATGAAACACATAGCAATTAAGAAGTCAATACGCATTAGATATTACTTATTAATTAGAAATTTGCGTATACATACTTCCATTATAAAGTGTAGTGTCACATGTATCTGAATTTGAATTCATAGATGAACCGCTGAACTATCAGGTAAATTCTGGTAAAAACTAGTTTTACAACAACAACAAATTGAAAGAAAAAGATTGAAAACGAATTTTCAGATTCAGAATCAGAATCAAAAAAAAAAAAAAATTAATACTGAATCTGAAATTTTACGTTTCAGATTCAGATTCATCTGACAGTAGACTAAAAGCACTGGGTGTTTTATTTATGGATATAATACAAAATATCACTTTGTGTATACCATTTAATTCTACAAAAGTATTTATAATGTATATTTGTATACTACTTTCGACAAATTTAATTTAAAAAAAAAAAAAATTGCAAAACAATAAATTAAAAATTCAATATTATATTTTTATTTTATTATCTTTCTTTACTGTATTCATTAAATTTATTTTGTGTAAATATTTTAATTTTTTATTTATCTACTTTTTTTTTCAAATACTTATATAAAATAATTTTTTTTATTATTTATTCTGTGTTACACAAAATTTTACACCTTTTTTTTCTCATTTACGTTATACTTTATTAATTCATAAAAATATTAATGTATTATTACCTCTATACTCTCTATATTATTGTAATAAATACATTTGTACATTTTTCTTATATAATATACGAGTATACTTTAAATATATTATTATTATCAATTCCTTTAAAAAATAAACTGAGTAATGAATGTTATTGACAGATATGTGGTATCGATACAATTTATGGTATAAATATCGTGTTATGAATCATACTGCAATGGTGGCGGACACATACTATATGTAACCTAGTATATAAATCGGTGACCGGAAATAAGGCCGAGTGAAATAAAGCCACCTCGGCTTTATTAACTTTTCAAAGTGGAAATAAAGTCGAATATGAAAGACAAAAATTATGCCACTTTATTTTATTTCTAAAGGTTATGTTAATAGTTAATTGTTAATTACATTAAGAATTTTCTATACAGACACACACACTATCAAATTTGCTTTTTACAAATGCAAAGACACACGATTGTAAAAGGCAAATTTGATAGTGTGTGTATTTCCGTAAGTAAAATGCTTAATGCACACACTGTCAGATTTGCCTTCTACAAATGCAAATAAAATATAATTTTTAACAATTTTATGCTTTTCTTTTCAAATTGTGGTAATAAAACCGATCGACATTATTGGACGTCATCGTCCACCACTTGAAAATTTTCAAAAAAATCGACTTTATTTCCACTTTGAAAAGGTAATGAAGCCGAGGTGGCTTTATTTCACTCGGCCTTATTTCCGGTCACCATATATATCTATTGTATCAGGTGACATTTTTGTGAATTTTGTTGTTGTAATGTTATATTTTTATAAAAATTACAAGCGAAAACTACTGTCAAAACTAATTTATGTAAATTCTGCAGCATCAAAATGCAGCCATGTTTAGTAAATTATATAAATACTTACTAGCCTGATAAGATAATAAGGAAATTATGTAGATTTCAATACCAGTTTTATACCAGCTTGTTCGTCTAATTTCTTGTATAAAAAGGCTACTAAGTAGTATAAGGTGACAGAAACGTACATATGATATAGTTCAATATACAACCATAGTATCGATACCATATATCTGTCAATTGCATAATAATGTTATGTATGTAGTATATTCTTTCACTATTTCATTTTTTTTTTTTTAATTATCTATACAATGTAAGATAAAATTTAATTTAACATTTTCAAATTATTGAAATACATGAGCACATACATACATTAAAAGAAAGACTACTTAAAAACAAAAAAAAACAAAAAAAACAAAAAAAAAAACAATTAATATTAATAAACATAATCAATTTCAAACAAAAAAGAAAAAAAAAACAATAAAAAAAATAAATCATCCTTGATTATATTGATGAAATGTTGTTTGTCTATTTTTTTTTTTTAATTTTTTAGTTCTGAGAAATGGGATAAATTGTTAAAAAATTTGAGTGAATATAGGTAAATGTGGGTATTTAATTTTATTTATACTTATTTATTTTTTATTTTTATTTTTATTTTTTTTTTTGTTTTTAGTTTTTGTTTATTTTGTTTAATTTTTTTTTTTTTTTATTAATTTTCTTTTTTTTTACGCAATATTATGTTTACATGTGAATGCATATAAATAACAGTTATTATGATTATATTTAATTTTATTATTTTATTGCCGCCGTTGTAAGTTTTTTTTTTTTAATTTTTATTTTAATTTAATTTCGTTTTTACTATTTAGTATACACATTATATATATATATTTACTTAATATTATTTTATTTTTATTTTTAATACATTATATATTCAAGTATTATATACACATTACATTTATAGAATTAAAATGAATTGATATTTGTTTATTTTTCATAATAATCTTTCTATTTTTAATTTTTTTTTACTAAATTTGATTTTTCATTTACACATTTTGATTAATATACACAATACTGTTATGTGTGTATTTTAGTACTATTATTATAGAGTTATATTTGATCACAAATAATTTAATACACATTAAGATCAATTTACATAATATACATTTTGGTTAAGTCTTAGTTCAATGCATTTCTTCACAATAAACTATTCACACATACATACTTAAGCTACGTTTACATTTGGATACAAGTATCGCGAGTTGTATGGCGATTTGTATCTTGCGTGTATCGAGATTTGTATAATATGTTTATTTATACAAGTTAATTGATTTGTATAAATATACAATTTTTTTTTCACATGCATTTACACTTGTATACAAGTATATTGTCATTTTTGTTTCGAGAATATAATAAAAAATGTCTTCAGATGAGGAAGATTATTTATTTTTAAGTTCTTCTCTAATTGTTTTAAATCAAATTAAAAAACGAAAAAGAAAACGTAAATGGTGGATGCGTGAGTTTTTAAAAAAACGTGAAATCCAAGGTGACGTAAACGAGCTGACTCTAGAAAATGGAAGTTATTTTAAAAATTATGTGAGGATGAATAGAAATGATTTTGAGCGACTGTTGGAATTAGTAGGGTAATGTCAATGATAGTAAAAAACAACACTAAATTAAGAAACTCAATATCACCAGCACATCAGCTAGCAGTAACATTAAGATTTCTCGCTACCGGTGATTCCTTTGCATCAATAATGTATGCATATCGGATATCTAAAAGTTCAATTTGCAATATAATACAAAATGTGTGTGAAGCTCTTATCTCAAAATTATCTAATGAACTAAAGGTAAATAAAAAATACAAATTCAATTTAAAGTATATTATATTATTTTCTTTTTAAAATACAATTATTCATTGGGATGAGGAGTATTTGGGTCAAAATAATGTGCTCTCGGTAATGATTATGGGCGATGATGAGTTCGATATATCGTCCGAAGAAAGTGAAGACATGATTGTTTGGGAATACGTATAGCAGCTTGATTTATTCTGATTCTTTGTAATTCAGCTTCATACAAAGCTGTATTTATTTTTTGTTTAGCTTAAGCTAGTATTAAATCATAGCTTTTTTCTAAATTTTCTTAATTCATTTGCAACGTATTCGCCATCTTTTCTTTGCTTTTCAGCCAGTTCCTCTCCAACTATTTTCATACTTTTAACCACAGACTCCATATCAGATGTATTATCTTTGATTTTACTTTTTTTGAGTTGCTGTGGAGTTACAGGTACCCAACTATTTTCTTCATCATCTGTCATTAATTTTTCTGATACATGTTGACCTGCTTCGCTATCTTCACTTATAGCAATTTCTTTTTCAGAACAACCTTCCTCATTTGCATCATAAATCTTAAAAAATAAAATTTAACATAAAATTTGAGACTTAGTAATGTTTAATTTTTTATGTATATTATTTTTAGCTTCCAGCAAATGAAAATGATTGGAAAAATATTGCAAATGAATTTGAGAAAAAATGGGACTTTTCATGTGAAAATCAAAGCACCTCTGCAAACTCTGGAACCACATTTTTCAATTACAAGCAATCATTCAGCATTGTATTGCTCCGAATTGCTGATGCAAATTATAAATTTATTTATGCCAATGTTAGTATACAAGGTCGAATCTCAGATAGAGGAGTACTGAAACATACATCATTTTATGATAAATTATGTAGAAAATAACTGGGAATACCCCAGTCTTCTCCTCTTCCTGGAAGAATTAAAAAAGTAACTTTTGTATTTGTAGCTGATGTTGCTTTTGCTTTGGAACAAAATATTATTAAGCCTTTAGGTAGTCATTACCCAGAAAATTCTTGGCAAACAATATTCAATTACAGATTATCCCGAGCGCGAAGAATTATAGAAAATGTTTTTGGCATTCTCAGCGTAGTATTTCGAGTTTTAAGAGCACAAATGCAAGTGACCCCCGAAAAGGCAACGAGTGTAGTTTTAGAAACGATTTATATTTACAACTTTTTACAAAACAAGGCATCTACGCGCTATACACCAGCCGGAACATTTGATTCAGAAGATTCTGATAGAAATTTAATACCAGGATCTTGGGGAACGGCTACTGACAGTGATGATCGGAGAAATCAATTAAACAGATCCAAAACAAGAGCAAATACTAATATTGATAATAGAAGAGAATATGAGGAGTATTTTTGTAACATTGAAGGATATAACAAATAAGATTTAAAAAACATTTAAATAAAATAAATATTTTATACTTACTTCAGCGTTATATTCGTCTGTAATCCTATTTTTTTGTGGTTTATATTGGTCGGCCAAAACTTTCAAATGCTGAAAAGCATACCACGAAGGAACATAAAAATCATCAGTTCCACATCCTGATATTTTACTTGCATTAAATTTTACTCTGTTCCCTACTAAATTGACTTTTTTTATTGTGCCATTTGTAATTAACTTATTTTCTAGAACAATTTACAAATTTGCTTATTTCTTCCAGAATATAATTTCTTTTATTCAATATCCTTGTAATTCTTGGATTTAATATCCCACACATCACTCGATTTAATTTTTTCAATTAAATTTAAAGTTTTTCCTTTAGTCCAAATAGATATTTTCCAAAAATTAAAAAACTAAATTATTTACAAAATATAAAAATAATAATAAAACTTCTTTTAGATTAATTTGCGCTAAACATGTATCGCGACTTCTCAAGTCAAGAGCAAATTCTGAATATAAGAGGTGAGTCAGATAAAATTTGGAATTTTTACGGCGTTATAACTGAAAATCTAAAAGAGGTAGCGAATTGATGTGATAGACAAATTATTCTATAAATAGTACGAAACATTTTAACTTTTTAAAGATCGAAAAAGGAGAAAGCTAACGAAACAAATACTAGTGTACAAACAGTTTACAATGTTATCAACAACTACAACAGAGGTAATTCTATTGAAAGAAATCGATGATCAGGGAGAAAGAAAGGTCCTTCTGATAGGCAGGTACTAAAAAATGTTGTAAATGCCTATAAAGCTGATCCACTGAAATCAACAAGGGATGTAGTCGCTATTGCAGGTACGTCACAATCAACAGCAATGAGATATAAAAAATTTAGTGGACTAAAAACATACAAGCAACAAGCAGTACCTGATAGATCTGAGGCTAAACAACATCTGACGAAAACACGAGCAAGAAGGTTATATGACAAATATCTAACGAAATTTGATTGTGTTATCATGGACGATGAAACATATTGCAAAGCAGATTTCAACCACATTCCAGGAAATGTGTATTACACTGTAAAAAATAAGAAGACAGCTAATAAAACAATTTCAGCAAAACAACACACAAAATTTCCTAAACAGTTCATGGTATGACAGGCTATTTGTAATTGTGGTCTACGGAGCAGGGAATTTATCACGACGGGAACAATAAATTCAAAGGTGTACATTTAAGAATGTTTAGAAAAACGATTGAAACCCTTCATAAGACAACATCAAGGTTCAGTGTTATTTTGGCCAGATTTAGCAACTAGTCATACAACGAGACAATGGTGTGAACAAAATGGGGCCCAAGTGTTCCCGAAAAAGCAAATCCACCTAATTGCCCAGAACTAAGGCCAATTGAAAGATATTGGGCTAAAATGAAGTATGTATTGAAAAAAACAAATAAAAATTGTAAGAATGATATTGATTTCAGAAATCGATAGCGGAAAGCATATGAAGTGATCACAAATGAGTCTGTCCGGGTGCTAATGCATCACCTCAAGCAAAAAGTTAAAAATGTTTGTAATAGATAATTACATATATAGTGCCAATATTTTGTAAAATAAAATCGTTGAAAATATAAAATAAATCAAACTTTATTTGATTGAAATCGGAGTTAAACTTTTTGATCTGTGGTAGAACGAAAATTCCAAATTTTATCTGACTCACCTCTTACAAAATGTATGACGATTTGTATGAGTATACTGTCAAGTAAATGTATGAGCATTTGTATGAGCTTCTGTATCACGATTTGTCTATTTGACTTGTATCTCATACAAATTCTGATACTTGTATCCAAATGTAAACGTAGCTTAAACATAAATATTATATTGTGCATAGTATGAGTAATAAAATATTGAAAAAATTATGAATACTCCTTATTTTTTTATATAAGAAAACAATGATATTTTTTGTTGGAAATGTATTTGTCCGACGACTTTGATTATGAGCAACTGTATATATACTAGTAAAAGGGAATAATTATCAAATTTGTAATGAAAAAAAAAAGAATAAATGAAAACATTTCTCTTATTTCACATCTGGATCGGATATAACATATTATAAATTTGACTGATTGATAATGAACGAAATGCACTGAAATTGAACTGAAACTTAACTAAATTGATATGTATAAAACAACCTTTTAATATACATTATCTATGTATATGTATATTATTATAATAAAATTTAATCATCGAAATGAAAAAAAAAAAATAATAAAGTTTATAATAAAACTTAAATTTCACGTTTTTTCTCAAAAAAAAAAAAAAAGAATTAAAATGTTGAATCAATTGAAACACATATTAATTCAGATTTTACCAAAAGAAATTTTTTTTTTTTTTTGCTAAAAATTAAAAACATTTTTTTAAAGTGAATGTGAAAGAAAAAATTTTTTAATTTTTATTTTAATTTTTTTTTTTTTTCGTTTGCCTCCATTTATCTATTCGGTATACGTATATATCTACATATTTTTATAATAAATTATATAAAACAAAGATAAAGTATCTCACTGCATTAAACAAACTTAAATAAAACTTTTTTTGTTAAATTTTTTTTTTTTCGTTTTGTTATTCAATTTGTTTTTTGTTTTTTTTTTTTCCTATGAATTTATATTTTTTTAAGCCAATTATTTACATATACATATAGCTTTAGTATATAATATCATAATACATTACTTGTACTTACCTCTATAATATGTATATACATTTTTTATATACTTAATTGAAATTATGCTTTTTATATTCATTTTTATTTTATTTTCATTTTTCATTATAATATATTTTGAATTACTTATTATATATTGTATTTAATTTTTTTATTGTTTTTTGATTTATTTTAAAATATTTTATTTCATTTTATTTTCATTTCATATTATTTTCTTCAATTTTTTATATCAATATAGTATACTATCTGAATAAATTCATTTCTTTTATATTTTGATATTTTTATTAAATTTAATTATTTCCATATTACCACCATTTTATTTCAATAAATTTTATTGGTTTATTCATAATTATTAAAAAAACAAAAAAAAAAAAAATTCCGTACTTACTGTATATGTATATATAGTACAGACATAATATAATACGTATAAAATCGCATAATACATCACAATTCATAAATTAATTTTATTTTATTGCAACACATTTACTATAAGCCTGAATAAAAAAAAAAAAAAAAAAAATTAAAATATGAAAAATAATACTTAATGAATAAATATATAAAAATCAAAAATTTATTGGTCCGAACACTTGCATAAATACAGTCTATCAATTTTCAAATTTGATATGTGCATATAACACTTGTTAATGAATACTCATAATATTCTACCACATAATATGCAAATTTTAATTAGTTTTCAATATTTATATATGTACATATACGTATATATATAAAAAAAAAAAAAAACAAGAATATTTTATTTTCTGTTCTACATTAAATTCGCACGAAACATTGCATCAGATCAGAATTCGTGTAATTTTCGTTCGTCAAAACTCTGACGAAAATTTCCGGACGCTCTCAGATATTACCCCTGATATACTATACATATGTATATTTCATCAGAACATGATATAATGCAAATTTATCAAAATTTCGAAATTGAGAAAACAGATCCGAAACATTAAGGGTGGTATTCACCAACATGGATATATACGTCGGATATATTTTAGCCGGATACAATTTCAGCTTATTCATCAACCTAGATAAAATTTGTTTTCGAACATCGTTTTTGGGTCGAACATGTGTGTCAAACATGTCAGCTGATTGTATTTTTATATTACAAAATGAAAAAAAGGTTCTGTGATGTGATAATTATACATGTAAAGATGATAATACAGTACAACTACATTATCTTTATTTGTGCTGTTGCTGTTAATAACAAGGTTATGTTCGAACGATATTTATAATACCACTCCGAGGTTGTCTTAAAAATATCCAAGTAGTGTTTTATCCAGGTTGATGAATACACTTTATCTCAGATAAAAGATAATCTATGTTGGTGAGTACCAGTCTAAATGATCCGATTTTGATGAGATTGAATCGTACGAATTATTGGGCCTGTTATAAGTGTCGATAATATCGACTATCGACAAAATTAAGACGAGACGAGATGATGTAAATTTTGTATTATGTAAATCGGTCGTCTCGACAATAAGATATTGCCATATCAAATTTTATTTTCATTCAGTTTAACCATGTAATTTCTATAAAAGTTGTCAAATATTTCGATATAAAAATTTATAATTCATTTTTTTTTTCAATTTTGGAATAAATATTTAATTAATTTTATAATTAAAATAAAAAAAATATTTAATAATTAATTAATTTAAATAATTTGTAGCTAAGTGCGAAAATATAAAACAATAATTAATTAATTTAATAATGATTTTTTTGCATAAAAGAAGAGCATTAAGAGATACGATCATGTTTTTTTTTCAAAGCATTTTTGGTAATTTTTCCTTAATTAAGTAAATTAAACTTAAATAAATTGAGCAGAATAATTAAATACAACTTATCTTAAATACAAAGCATACATAAAATGTCAAATCACCATAGACTACTATGTCTGTCGATTAGTTTTAGCTGATCGGCTCAAAATGTCGATATTCTCGCCTCAAATCGACACTCATAATACAAAATTTGTTGAGTCGAGGCGATACTCGATGACGAGAAGATATTATCGACACTCATAATAAGGCCCATTGTGATTTCAATTTGAAATTTCTATATTTAGTAATTTGTAAAAAAATGTTGAAAATATCTCAATAGATGTATACCAAAATTGCATTCAAAATATAATTGCATGCGCAATGATATTCGATCGATAATTATGTTCAAAATTTACTTGTATTACGTTTTAGATAACTGATTGAGATGCAACTCGTAAAATCGTTTACGTTTGAATAAATTACAAGCACCCAGAAAAACTTCATATTTTGGAAAAAAATTCTTTTCAAATAAAAATTTTCCAAACAATAGAAAGTGTTAGTTCATTTCAATGAAATTTATCCAAATGAAATTGAAAATTTCTTTCTGGTGCAATATGCGCACTTTATTTAACGATAATTCTATCAAAATTTTGACGAAAAAAATTCAAATATAATTTTCAATCTTAAAATTTTCATCGTTAGTTTGTTGATGCGATATGATATGTTTCTCAATTTTCTATATGCGGACTTTTATGATAAAATGAGAAATTGTCAAATATAATTAAGCAAAATGGTAACAGAGAGCGATTCTAAATTTCTCTTGCATAGTATATAACTACATACTTTACTTCGTTAGGTTACAATTTATCGCTCTCTGTATTTTTATTATATTCCACTGACTATGTTTTTTATTTTTAAGTATATTTACTATAAACTCTCCAGTTATATAAATACATATAATTTTTTTGCTTGTAATAATATTACTTGGTTCTAGTTATCGTGGAGTTGTCTAACGTGGAGTCTAATGTTGTATGCAATTTAAAGAATTCAATATCTTTTTTCACATAAACATTCTTTACGATTATTATTATTTAAGTACTCTTATTTTTACTCTCATAGATCAAAAATATCTAATTTTTTACATTTTTTTTTCTTAAGCGCGAGCTTTTATTTCTTTTGTATGACATGAACGCGTTGTATTAATATGATCCCTTTCAATAATAAAATGTTCACTTTATCGAGTTTATAGATAATTATGTCGATTCAATGCGTACATACCTTTTTTTTGAAGTCGCTCTATCCCAAATCGTCTACAAACATACGTATGTATTTTATTTAATTACTAGATAACTACCCCTCTGCAATCGAGGCCTTTTTCACTTGCGCGAACCAGCAACTCGAGACGATTTCGGCCAAATGATTAGAAAATGAAGAAAAATGGCAAAATTGAAATCATCCGAACTTGAGCTTTTCTGATATTGATCCATATTTTTAGGGCTCAAAAACTTTTCAAATTGCTATATTCATTGCCAAGTCTCTCAAGTTTCAAGCAAATGCTATGTTGAGACTAACTAAACTAAGCTAAGGCTGGACTAAAAATGTAAGCCGAGCCTACTCCACGAGAGTACTTCAGAGAGAAATATCTTATCGCACATCGTATATAAGCAGATCGATTTATAAAAGATCGTATGGTAGAACTATAATTGGCATAGCTGACATGGGTTACATGAGAAATAATAACGAATGTTAAAACGTCACATTTGGTTAACTATAATAACATAGATAACATATTAAACATAAGCAATACGAATTTCACAAAATGAGGTTATGGCTTATGTTACTTATGTCATGTACGCTTTCGATCGTACTGTTTATGTCAAGCTTATGTTAAACGAATTTTTAACGAATGTCGGAAATGTCAATTATAGTTTAACTCATTGATTTGGCTGTGTTCGGCTACGACATATGTCATAGCCTATGTCACATATGTAGATTACAGTTCCCACTGTAGTGTCGGAGCAGCGCCTCTCGAGTTGACACTTCAAATTGGCCGGGCACCGAATCGGCGCCGCTCGAGTGCAAAGGTCTACATATTTATGCTTTCAATAACTTTTAAATGACAAATGAACATTGCAATAATTATTGTAAACAATATTAATAACGTGTCAGAACAGAATCGATATTAATTTTTTGTATACACAATTATATCAATTTTAGAGATTGATAGACTCTAACAAGTAATTGAAAACAAATATACAAACCTGTATACAAAAGAAGAGAAAAATTTTAATCCGAAAAAAACAAACTTAAAAAAAATGATCACTATAATAATATGATAATCATAGAGTAATCACAAAGCAAAATTAAAAGTTTTTAACAAACTGTTGCTCTTTCACTTTAGTTATAAATTCACAAAACAAACAAAATTCTTGTTTTGAATTTACATTTTTCGGACACATAATATAACAAATTTGAAACTTTTATTTTGTGAACATTTTTAGATACACTGCATTGAATTTTCTCGAATTATTTTTTTTTCTATTTTTTCATTCATTTCATGTGAGCTCTTAAAAAAGTGTGTCATTTAAATTTTAGAATACAATGAAAACTTCATTTTTCACGTGTGTTGTCTTTGTCAACCTGACTAAAAAAAAAATATCAGAAAAAAAAAACCTTTAGCACAGTTTATATTTTTTTTTTTTTTGTTGTTACATACATATAAGTTTTTGTTATTTTTTTTTTGGCTTGATTTCCTGTTTTTATTTTACTTTTACTTTCATTTTAAATTTTCATGTTGTTTGTGATTCTTCTGATTGAAATCTTTGGAAAATTTTTTGTTTCTGTTTTTTTTTTTTTTTTTTTTTTTCGGATGTTATATGAAACATCTACAATAGTGTTGTGAAAAATTTATTAGTATCTGATATGTGATATCATATTTCATTTATAACAAACATTCTAATTCTAAATGGTTCTGTTATGTTTAGAGAATGTTTGGATTTAATTGAAATGAACAAGTATCACATTATACCTGGGACAAATGTGTATTGATATTGATAAGATACATACATATCTCAAGTATATAAAGTTGAAAAATCGTACACGGCATTGAAAAAATCATAAGAATAAATTTGCAATCATCCAAATCAAATGTTATTGGATTTTTGTTCACAGGACCTGTGTATATTAATTGGAAGCAAACAGTTTTTAATTTAGTGATTGCTACATTGATCTTCACCAGTGGTCTGCATTTATGTACAGCCCGAATCAAGCTATCACTCACTGGGTGCGTTTAGTTCCACGCAGCGATGTAAAATTTTCCATCGCTGCAATACTACTTTCCAGCGATGAAAATATTTTGCAGCTGAAAAAAAGTTCGCTTTAAGATTCATCGTAAACAAATTTTGACATGTTTGAAAGATGAATTTAATGGTTGAAAAGTTAATACATATTTATTAGTAAGGTGTATAATTTTTTATTTATGAGAGTGATGAAATTACTTTTAATTTTGATGGTTTTAAAATGCTAATAATTCCAAGTTTCTGAGGAATTTAGGTAGCAAAAAATAAAACAAAATTTCATTGTATTAATATCAACTTACTTACTTACTATCAACTGTTTACAGCGGATTACGCTGTACACCGTTCAGTAAATTGTCTATAGCGATTATCTAAACATCGCTGACTTGCATCGCTGCAATGAACTGAACGCGCACCCACTTTCACTGAAATCATTTCTATGGATTTAATTTTATTCCGGAAAGTTTGTATACATAAGCAAATTCATTTACGTGATAGCGCTTAGATTGAACTGGTTTTTAAAATAATCTTATAATAGTAATTATTGAGTTTTTGATGAGTTACTTTAGTTGTTGTTCTCGACAAGTATACAATCGAATTAACATTTCAAAAATATATTTTTCATCAATCTGATAATTTTTCAAAATCAAGTGAACATTGGGAGTGAAATAATCAAAGTTGAAAAATTTGTAAAAAATAGTAATTTTTATTACATTTTAGTTATCACCCAAATTCTGTTTCAGAACTATATGATCAACGAAATTTTGGTTTTAGGATTGTTCGTTGAGTTTGAGTGTGTGAATGTTAACCGTGTACTGGTGTAAGTTTTTTGGAATCACAGGATGCGCTATGGGGAGCAATCACCTTATCTCCTGAGTGGAGATCTTATCCTTTGATTTCAGGAGTTAATCGAAAAGGAAATTGATTATGGTAAAGCCGTTTCATCATAAAGAAGCACTTATTTATATAACTGCGATGACATTATCTGACCAATATATTAGCATTCAGCATATCTTAACCATCTGTTGTGCAGTCATGACCACGAATACCTCAAGATTAATAAATTTAATGGAATTCATTTCAAAGACTTTTTTCATTCCACAACCAACTTAATCTGGCAACTCTCAAGTGATATTTTCAACATTTATGTATATTGACAGGATGATATGCTAATATTCCATAACTTCATAGCCCAACTTTTTGCATTGTCGAATCTCGAATGCAACTCTAACCCTCAAGATGTGAATGCACCAAGGAGTTGCTGTGACAAAAGCATAATAATTCAAATACGAATTTTATTTCAATTCAGCCGTATATCTAAATTATTGTATCAAATAATACGTATACTATATTTTTATATTTTTATATCAAACAAAAAAAAAATATCTATACATATTTATCAAACATATGAAAACATGCTTATAAATATTCACTTTTACATACATATTATATACATTATATGCATTTATCACTTTTTTTTTCTAATTGAATTTAATTATTAGAAAAAAATATATATTATGTACTTACTTATATTAAAATATATAAAATTTGCATTATTTATTTTCTAAACAAAAAAAAAAAAAAAACACAAAAAACACAAAAAAATATATCTAATTTTTCAATTTTCTCAAATTGTAAATAAAGTTATCGAGGTCAAAAAATTTATCTGCTTGCTCGTCGACAGCCATCTGATGTTGAAAGGTTTGTTGGGCTAAATTGAAAAAAAAAAAAAATACTTAAACAATATTTCAGTAGAATGAAATATATTTTTTATATCTTTTTACAAATTGTTCAATTTTTTTTTCATTAAAATTTTTCAAAAAATTTTTTTTCTTATACCATATAAAGGAAGAACTTTCCATTTTTTTTATATTTTTTTTCGAAATCTCTCTTTTCTCTAAATTAATAACATACTGTGCGCATTTTTAGTAATATATTTATAATTCATATATTAACTAAATTATAGTTCTTATACTCATATAGTATTTGTAGAAGCTTCCTATAATGACTGCAAATACATTTTAAAAAGGGTACTTTTACACTCAAATCATATTGTCGCACATTATCAATATTGATGGAAAGCCAGATGATAATAGTATGAAATCAAATAGCTATATTGACTTTTGTAAATGTGTAAAATAATGTTAAGGTACTCGTCCACGATGCAAGTTTTCTTGCGCGAAATTTGTCTTGCGTGCAAGAAAACTTGCAGTGATTCGTACACACGACGCAATATTTCATTAAAAATATGCAATATTTCTATCACGCAAGAAAAAAATATTTATGCAAGAAATTTTTATTGCACGAGCACTTACACGAAATTCTTATTTTCTTGCATATACATTATTATGTCATATTTTTCATATTTTTGTTAATGTTAATATGGTAATAAAATATTCTTTTGTGTACTACAAAATGTCGCGAAATTTAAGAAAAATAAAAATAATAAGTAATATTAACTAGCTATATTGTTCATTTTCTAGCAGCATTATCAAGTTTTTCACTTCTTCTTTTGCCCGCATTTTTTATCAAATATATATTTCTATAAAATCAAAAAATTTTAATTTAAATTATTTCATCTGAATGTGAAACAAAAAATTGGCCAAAGAATAGAAAAGAATAGAAAGAAACAAAAAATTGACCAAAGAACAAGTCACAACACAACACAACCTCAACCAACACAGCAACACATTACATTTTACAATCACGCAATCACTCAGCTGATTTTATTGCATTGCATATGTGCAATATCTGTGCAATATTTCATTTTTCTAGGCAGCGTACACTTCGAAATAAATATTTCGTGCAATTTTATCTGTCAAAATCGTCTTGCATGCAAGAAAAATTGCATCGTGGACGAGTACCTTTAATAAATAATAGTAATATAATAATAATAATAATAATAATAATAATAATAATAATAATAATAATAATAGTGCAAAAAGTACCTTTAAAAAAATATTTTTATCTAGTTAGAATTTTTTTTAAAATAATTATTCCTTTTTTTTCAATTTAAACAATTCTATCTATCTGATAAAAAAAATGATATTTATATTCTCTATAATATGTAATAAATCTTTCTGTTTCTATATAATTTTCTACTACGTATAGATACTAATCATTTTTCAAACAAATACTTTTCTATTACATTATAGACTGCCTTATGAAAAATTTTCGTTTATGTAATGTATAAAAATTCTGGAAAAAAATTGTCGATTTCTCGTACTCTTCGTTTGAATATTACATAATGTACGAGTATGTAATATTTATCAGAATTAGTACGAAATCTCATAAACGCGAAAGCGATTTCAATAATAATTTTAAATTCATTTATTTAATCAATAATTTGTCTGAAAATTTTGAAAATATCTCAACAGATCTATATACCAAAATTACATTCAAAATATAATTGTATGCGCAACAATATTCGATCGATAATTAGATAACTGATTGAGATGCTACTCGTAAAATTGTTTGTGTTTGAATAAATTACAAGCACCCACAAAAACTTCATATTTTGAAAAAAAAAAAATTCTTTTCAAATAAAAATTTTCCAAACAATAGAAAGTGTTAGTTCATTTCAATGAAATCTATCCAAATGAAATTGAAAATTTATTTCTTGTGCAATATGTGCACTTTGTTTAACGATAATTCTATCAAAATATTAACCAAAGAAATTCACATAAAGGTACGATTACACATCGCTACTTTTCTTGTAGTGCAACCAAAAAAACTGCAAAGGTCAAGAGTAGCAATGTGTGAATTGCTTTGAAGTATGAAAAACTGCACTTGCAGCTTGGTTGCTAACGCTACTTTCAACCTTAAAAACTGCGTTGTGTGAACAGCTGTTTAACAAGTTGCAACCGCCGCAAAAAAATATATTTTCAGCTGAAACTTTTGTAGTGGTAGCACCTGCAACTGTCATTGTTCAGTTGGTGTTATAGCTTTTCTCATCCATGTACATATTTTGTTTTTTTATGCGTGAAGTAACCAAACGTAGAAGTTCATCAAAGTCTTGATGAGATACTATTAGAAAATTTTTGTACACACTTTCATCACCTAATCGTAATTCACGTACCAAATTATTTATAGCTCCCCTATGCTCTCTATTTTTAATCCATGACTTCACACAACATTTTCTTCGCTTCTTTTGTGTTTTTTAGTTTAATAAAACAACTAAAAAACTTGCTGCTAGAAACATCGTCAAAATAAATTTTTTTTAAATTATAATTTTGACATTTTAAGAAGTTGCGCAAGTAAAAACAACGCAGCATGAAAGTTGATATGTGTGAACAGCTTTACAACTTTTTCCTTAAAAGTTGCAGCTGTAAGGTTGCATGCAGCCAACGTAGCAGGTTGCAACTACTATGTGTGAGTGAAAACGCTATTTTTGCAGCTGCAACCTTGAAAGTAGCGCAGCAAAAGTAGCGATGTGTGATCGTACCTTAAGTATGTATAATTTTCAGTCTTAAAATTTTCATCGTTAGTTTGTTGATGCGATATGATAATGTTTTTCAATTTTCTATTAAACTTATCAAAATTTAAGGCTATTTCACACGGAACGATAGCGACAGGACATCAGAAAATAAATGTATGTGCTCATATACTCGTAGATAACGCAAATTTAATTCACACCGACACGATACGAAATCACATTTACGCTGCATCAGTATCATAATAGCAAGTATGCATAAGTAATAGATTTAGAAATCACTTAAGAACAATCACTTCATTGTTCGATTTGGATTGTGATTAATTTCGGTCATTAAATTAAATAATGATGATAGTAATGCAAATATGTATGTATATTTATTTATTTTACATAACTAGTATACATTTGTATAAATAAAATAATAAATTCGTTTCAAGTTTCAGTTATAAAAGAACTGTTGCGGTTATTATTATGATTTTTCAATTGTTTTCACACCACATATTTGTGTAGGTCTTTATTTCTATAGAAGATCACCTGTTTACACATTTACACTTTTAAGTTTTAATTTTTACGCTGTTCGAGCAGAATTTTTTTTCGCATTTATACACATCTATTTCTACACTGAAGAATTTGTGTAGAATATTGTGAAAAATTTAATTTTTTTAAACTTATTTTTTCACAATGCAATAAAATGCCATATTAGAATTCAAAAAATAAAAGTCAAAATTACCGCGACTGATCACAGAACAAATAGCTCGTCTATTGTTCCGTTTTAACAATACAGAAAAAAAGTCTCCGTTCATAAGTACAGCTAACTGGTGTATTCGAAAAAAAAATAATATTTTACCGCACTATTTGTCATTTCGAACTGCGTAACAAAAATCAGGCGATAAAATTCTGTTCATCGAATTTCATTTATTTTTTATGTCTGTACTTTTGTATTGAAAATAGAATTCCGTTCAAACAGCGTACTAGGCTTTAGAGATTAGAAATTTTACGAAAAAATGAATATTACAATAAATATTTAATTTTTTTGTACATTTATCTACACTTATGCATAACTCTATTATTGATCGTTAAATTTCTAACTAAAAAAAAAAACTACATAAATGTTTACTATATTACCAAAATTTTTATAATTTTAATTTTTAATAATAATGGCCACACTAAAACATGAAAGAAAATACTGAAATAAACCCACTCGATATTGGGTTGAATTCCATGAAAATTCATGTCTTCCCGTTTCTCGCTGTTCTATATGTCTCTTCCGTAATTTATCGCGTGACACACATTTCTATATTATTTATCTTAAGCTGCGATTCCACTTATTGACATTTTGTCAAATATTTGACCATATTTGATGCCATAGATGTATAAACCCTTGTCAAATATTGTCAAAATGATGTATGGCAAGTATGGCATCAAATATTTGTTGTCAAATATTTTGTTGTGTGTAAACTCCTGTTTTCGTATTTGACATAAAACATAAAGTCAAATAAAATATTATTGATAAATGGATGTCAAACAGCGTCAAACAGCACATTGATTTTTGATTGCCTTTAAAAATTTAATAAAAAATTTTTTATAAAATTGAATTGAATTTTGTGTTTTGGATAATTTTTAATAATAATATCTAATTCTTTTGTTTTTGTTTTAATTTTTAATTTTTTGCAGTTTGTATACTCATTTTAAAAATTAAAATTTACAAACATTCATTTATCACAAAATAATCGTCCTAAAAATTTTTTTCTTCACGACTGTCGAATTGTCTACTAATGATGTCAAACAAAAAAATAACGCAATAATGTCAAATAGTGTAAACCAACGTCTTTGTCAAACTTTTTGACGTCAAAGTATTCTGTAGTGTAAACTCCCTGTGTAAACTCATGTAGTGTAAATCCCATATATGTATATGGCATTTCTTTGCCAAATATTTGACGAATTGTCAATAAGTGGAATCGTACCTTTACACTATTACTACGTAGTTTGGTTATGAATTATGATGCTCTCAAAATTCTCTTTTATAGTATGGGCTACTATAGATCTGAAAAAAAAAAATTCTTTCTTTTTCCTTATATATTTTTTGTTTTTTTGAATGGAAAATCGAAAATTTTAAAATTCTTATTCGAAATTTTTTTCAAATAATGTGCTACCTACATATATACATATTTACAAAATAGTATACTCCTATTGTACTATTACTATATATATGTGCAAACACGCATTATAAGGTGGTGTTGGTGTACAAATAATAATAAAAATAAAACATATGTATATTATATTTTTTTATATTTAATTTAAATTTCAAAATTTTCATTTTTATTTTTCTTTCAGTTTATTAATACATACATACATATATTTCTGTATTTTTCTTTAATTTATCACGTAGAATTAATAATAATTTTATGTTTATTTAAAAATTACTATATAATTATTATAATGTAATATATTCATAATATGTATGCGTACGCTATTTAATATTCAATATTCACTTATAAAAATATCGCATAATGTACATAATATGTATTATGAAAATTTAAGAAAATTACACATTTTTATATTGCAAATTTTCTACATATGTACTATACTTCTAACACTTCTTCTACTATTATTGCTTCTATTCCTTTTTTTGAATTCTTCTTATTTTTAATATATATTATATTATATATTTATACACAGGCGTGCAAAAATTATGGGATATGAATATAATTTTCTCATAAACACAAAACGTAGTAATCATATACTGACATTAATATACGATCTTTATCAATTTACTACAGACAAAATGGGAAAACATTATGCCATCATGTGATAGAAATACAAACACGTACACACGATGCCCCGATTAAAATCGAATATTTTTGGTCAATTAAAAAAAAAAAAAATTTAATATTACAAGCATAATGGAGTATGATTCTACAGAAAATTTTGTTAATAATCCCATGTAATTAGAATAAATATATTTTTTGTTGTATTCTATATTATGAATATGGGGGGGTGGGGGTCCTGATCACGAATGGCGATAAAATCACAAATCGCCAAAATTGAGGCGAGGCGAGAAGATGAAATGTTTGCATCACGTAAAGCGATCGTCTCGCCCAAATATCATTATCATGCGTATAACGTGTAATATTATGTATTTCGAACTGAAATTAATGTCAAAAAAATGATTTAAATTTTATTTTGGCATAATTAAACTATTTGTGAAGATATTTTTTGTTAAATAAAATTATATATCGTCGAATTCTCTTTAAATGGATAGCACTCTGTGAGTTTTAATTTTAAAAGATAACAAATTTTAAAACAATCTTATATTTTTAGTTTTACAAAAAAAAAATTTAGAATTTCTAAAGATATTTTTGTGAAAATTTTAAATGAAATTGATGCCCATTGTCATAGATTTTGCCTTTTGCAAATTCTTTATTAGTCGTCATGAATTCGACGAATTGTTCTAATTGCTCTTTTTCTAAAATTTTAATCCTTGAAAAAATAATTTATATTATTTTATATTTATATTTTAAATTTAATTTATAAATAATAATACATACATTTTTATTTTTTATAATACACCACTGATTCGAAGCACAAACAAATTAAATGCACATAAAGTAAATGAAATGAAAATTTAACTTCAAATATCAGCTAGGCGATACCAATTATTTGATCTCTTGAAATTGGCGATAAAATCGCCTAAAATGAACGATTATCGCCAATCGTAATACAAAAATTTAACAGGCGAGGCGATTGTCGATTTTATCGCTATTCGTGATCAGGGCCATGAATTGAATAATATAGGCTGTTTTTTCAAAACGTCAAATTGTGCGCAATGGATAATATGTTACAACTGTCTTAGTACACATTTCTGTGACATTATACTAACATATTGCATTAAGAAAATTGCCGGCACAATACATTTTGAAATTGACTGATGTTTCATCAAAAATTTTACCTTCAACATTTTGAAATTCACCTCGACTGCATTTTAGTAATACAGTATTACTGCGTTTTAAAAAGCAAACATATTTTGTTTAAAAAAAAAAAAAATACTTAATTATTTTTCATAATTACATATGTATGTACATACGTTTTAGAGTACCTTTCTAAATTATTTTGAAAAATTATGTTTGTCCCATAAATTTTTCACGATTCTGTAAATAGGTAGCTAATATACATATATGTATACACCTACACAAGTAATACATTTCTTGTCACACCATTTAATAATACATAATGATAATTTTGATTGTGTACTATAGCTATACTACCGTCGTTAGGCAGAAAGTTGTATCTACAAAATTTCGAAAAATGAGTTAAATATAAAATCTTTATCTTAGATCAATAATGCATCTATTCTCTAAGTTAGAAAGCTGTAAATGAGCATTAAGGCAATTTCTTCGCCATTTCAAATATCGTATCTGATAGAAAATCTATCATTTTTCAAGTTAAAAAGTCGTATCTGACCAAATCTTGCTTTTTCTTATACTAAGGTAAAACGTGATATCTGAGATTGTATTTACGACTTTCTGTCTTGATAATACATGCTCTAAGTAACAGATGTTTGACTTTTACAGATATGATAAAAGGTAGTATGTGTCAAATTACACAAACCACACATTTGTAAATAAAACATTAAATTAATTTTTTGGACAAAGATTCCCGATGATATACCCTTACAAAAATTAATATTCTTATTTCTCTAAATTGATACTCCTGTGTGGGATAAAACAAAATATAAAAACCTCAATAACCTCAATAACTATAAATCGAGTGGTTAGCAGTACATTTACTTTAGTTAGTAACCACTGAAAATTACAGTGGTTAACGAGTTAACTAACGTCAAACCATCGAACAGTATGACGAACACGGATCGAACCAGCGAACTTCGTGTCAAACATATCATTGTTTATATTGAAATTGTGGTTATTTTATAATATATACAGCTAGTGACTAAATTAAGAGGACACATATAAAAAACATAGTTTTTAGTAACAAAATTACTTTTCTTTAAATAATTTGAATTATATAAAATTAATTTAGTAGAAAGCAAATAATGCGTAAATATTAAATAAGAATGAAAAAAAAAATTAAATTGTATAAATTATATTAAAAATATTTCTTTTATCTTAATTTTAATATTAATTTTAACAAAATGTCGAATAAAAAAGAAATTGGCATACAATTGCGTGAATTAGTAGTAAATTATATGATAAGAGGTGAAAGTTTTCGTTCTATAGCTAAAAAGTTTGAAATATCAAAAACTGCAGGCTGTTGAAAAAATTTGTGTTACATTATTATACAATAAAATATATTTTTTTTTATTCTTATTTAATATTTTCACTACTTGCTTTTTGCTAAATTAATTTTATTTACATAATTTAAATTAATTTTAAAAAAAAATTAATTTTGTTAATAAAAACAATGTTTTTTATACGTGTCCTCTTAATTTAGACACTAACTGTACAATTAATACGATTGACAACACATAAACAATATTTCAACTTCAAATGTCAAAGATAACCAAAGTTAAAAGATAACTAAACTAAAAAGCAGTGTGTCATGAAATTGGTTTCGAATTAGTTACAAACTAAACGGTTTAGTTAACCAATTATATGTGTCTATAGCATTAGATAAAATTTGTTTTCGAACATCGTTTTCTGGTCGAACATGTGTGTCAAACATTTCAGCTGATTGTATTTTTATATTACAAAATGAAAAAAAGGTTCTGTGATGTGATAATTATATATGTAAAGATGATAATACAGTACCACTACATTATCTTTATTTGTGCTGTTGCTGTTAATAACAAGGTTATGTTCGAACAATATTTATAATACCACTTCGATGTTGTCTTAAAAATATCCGAGTAGTGTTTTATCCAAGTTGATGAATACACTTTATCTCAGATAAAAGATAATCTATGTTGGTGAATACCAGGCTAAATGTCAGATACGACTTTTTACCTAACGACGACAGTATATCTATATACATATAATAAATTGAAATAAACATACAAACATACAATACTTATCCAGTTATATATAGTATATGCATACTATTTCACAAATAGGTACTATATAAAAATTAAAAATTTTTTTATTTATACTATACACACGCTAAATATACCTTCTTTATGTATAAGTATATAAAAATTTTAAAAATACTATTACTTGTATAAAATTGTATAAATGTACGTATAAAATATAGTACAATAATAAATAAGTATGTATATAATTTTTAAGAAACTTTCAGGAATTTAATTGAATTTCAGTATTTCTTTATTTTTTCTACTTTTCATTAAGTATTTTATATAATATCAGTGTTGCGTTTAATCGTGGTATATTCGATTTTTTTTTTCAGTTTTTATTTATTCATACTTTTTTTTATGTTTAATGCATAATTTTCTCTTCTAAAGTATAAATATTTTTAAGTAAAATTTTTTATAGTAAAATAATAATCTGTTGATATTTGTATACATACAATATGCATATTATGTATAGCTATATAATATACACTGCATTATAAATTTATAAAAGTACTTATATGTGTATAATCCTGTTTATTATTACTCATATTTTATTTCTTTACTTTTTCTTCTTTTTTTATATTTTATTTTATCGTTTTTGTTTTTTTTTTCATTTTTGCAATGAGAATTAAAATATGAATACTTGAGTTTTTTTTTGAAAAAAAAAAAAAATTCTTTTATACTTATTAGTATATTTGATATGTACATATTGATATTTATTATACGTTATTACTACCTATTATATAGTACCTACACACATGTACCTGTAATATTGTAAATACATACATATTGTATAAATATTTAGAATTATGTCAAACGTGTAGTTCAAGTCAAAATCATCGAACGAGTAAAGTTCGAATTGTAATTTTCCCACAAAGGCACGATTTTGATTTCCGTGGCGCCGCGATTTGAAGATATGATTTCTTATAAAACAGCCCAAAATAACAACGAAAAAATAAATAAAATTTTTCGAAATCTCGCTTAATTTTCGAAATATTGAGGCTTAAAATTTTTAATTTTGCATGTAAAAATTCTTATTTTCTTCATTTTTCTTTTACATTTTTTTATTTATTATAATACAAATTTCATATAGTTAGCCTTGATTTATATACTGAAAAATACCATTTCTTCTTTATCTAACTTTAAATTTTTCTCGTCAATAATTTTCCTTCACATGTAAATCATTTTTGTAAAAGGAAAAATTTTAAAAGGAAAAATTGTAAAAGGAAAAATATCTTCAGTATTATGTATATTCTGGATCAGTCGAATCAGTATCTTTTTCAATTAACTCATCTATATTTTCATAATCGTCATCCGAATAATCATCGGTCGTTTTGCCGGTGGAAGAAATCTTCCTTCAAAAATTGTGAAATTTGTGTTATATGAAAATCTATATGAAATTTGTATTATAATAAATAAAAAAATGTAAAAGAAAAATGAAGAAAATAAGAATTTTTGCATGCAGAATTAAAAATTTCAAGCCTCAATATTTCGAAAACTAAGCGAGATATCGAAAAATTTTATTTATTTTTTCGTTGTTATTTTGGGCTGTTTTATAAGAAATCATTTCTTCAAATTGCGGCGCCACGGAAATCAAAATCTTCCCAAAAATGTCATCCTGATATTGTTTAATTTTATTAAAAAATTGTTCCATCTTTGGTATTTTTCGTCTTTTCCTTTGTCACAAAATCGCAGAAATACACTTCTTATGTGTTTTCATTTTTTTTTTTATAAATAAGCTGGAGTAATGTATTTTGATTTAGTGTAGAAAATGAATTGAATTAAATTATTTAAAATTATTTACTGCAGAAGTCGATCCATTTTTCTTGTTGTCAAAACAAAGCAACAAATTCGTTTAAAAACGCCAAAGTTATAAAACTGCAATATCGATGCGATCCATCAGTATTGTTTTAAAACTATGCATCACGACAGTTCTGATGTCGCATCACAACACATTTTTGAAATGTTTTGAAAATCACCCAAAATGACCTCTGCGTTACCAGAGAATCTCCCAAATACATATTGTCATCACAACTATAATAATAATAAAACAAACAAAAAAAAAAACTGCAAATATGTATAAATAAAATAAACATAACATAAACATAACCTAAAAATTACATTATTCGAGTACAAATTCTATTATATGCTAGCGATATGTACATACATATATCATTCGAGTTATATAGGTGGTCAATTGACTTCGTAACTCGAACTTAACTATCGACCGACACATATAAATTAATATAATATGACTACATATACGCATACTATAAATCTCGGTGACCGGAAATAAGGCCGAGTGAAATAAAGCCACATCGGTTTTATTACCTTTTCAAAGTGGAAATAAAGCCGATTTTTTTGAAAATTTTCAAGTGGCTTTATTTCCTCTTGAAAACGGAAATAATTTCGACCCGCCTTTATTACCACAATTTGAAAACAAAAGCAAAAAATTGTTAAAATTTATATTTTATTTGCATTTGTAGAAGGCAAATCTGACAGTGTGTGCATTAATCATTTTCTTTTCAAAAATACAGATACTATCAAATTTGCCTTCTACAAATGATGCATACAAACACTATCAAATATTCCTTTTACAAATGCACAGACACACACATGCATGCATGCATGTATTTTTTTTAACATATATTTAAACATATTTTAAAATATTTATAATTAACATAACATTTAGAAATAAAATAAAGTGGCATATTTTCTCTTTCATATTCGACTTTATTTCCATTTTGAAAAGTTAATAAGGCCGAGGCGAGATGGCTTTATTTCACTCGGCCTTATTTCCGGTCAACTAAAACTCAAGAATCGAAAATTCGACTCGAACTACATGATTGACATATTTTAATATTTTATTGCTATTCACCATGTACATAGTGTAATATATTTTATATTAGATATTATATGTATGAATTGTATTTTAGATTATTTATGTACATACATATCTAATATCATATAATTTGTATAAAGTCATGTGTACATATTATATTCGATATTATTTGTTATATAAAAAATTATTTTTAAATTTTTAAAATTTTTTTACATTTGTTATCTTTATAAGTACAATTAATTATTTTAAAAATACATTATATATATAATAATATAGTAATTTAATATTAAATATAAATTGATTATTATTATTATTATTATTATTTATTTTTCTTATTATTATTATAATATAATAAAAAAATAAAATCAATATACTATAATTAATTATAAATTAGGAGTATTTAAATTATATTAAAATTATAATTTGGATATTTTTTCTTCGTTTTTTTTTTCTGTCTTTCTTTCTTCTTTTTTTTTTTTGTTTATTTTCTTTTTTGAATAAAAATATTTTCTGCTTTACACTCACACACACACTCAATTGTGAATGAATATAATGCTTTACTATTGTGAATGATATATATATATATACATAATATGAATACATATAATAATAACAATATGGAATATGTATAATTATTATTATTAAATCTGACTCAAAAATATAAAATCAAAAAAAAAAAAAAAAAATACACATGCTACTTATTTGGTGACATAAAAACAAAATTAAATTAAATAAAAATTAAAATTTTCTTACTCTTTTTTTTTGTCAATATTTTTGTGTTATGTTATAAATTTACTTGTGCACGCGTTACAATGTGGTGTCATATATCTATAATATTAATAATAATAATAATAATAAATAATAATAATAATATATTTAAATTAAAAACAAAAAAAAAAAAAAAAAAAACAAAAAAAAACATTCGTTATGCAATAACTTTAATTTGTTTTTTTTTTTTCTATTTCTGTATTTGTTTCAAAAAATAATAATGGTTTTGTTTGATCATCTTACAAACAATTATTTTTTTTTTTTAAAAAAAAAAAACGAAATTAATTGAAATAAAAAAACAAAACAAAATAAAAATAAAAAAAAAATAAATTAATTTGTAATTGTTATATGATAAAAATGAAAATTGGACTTGATAATACGCAAAAATAAAATCAATCATTTAAAAAACAAACAAAAAAACAACAACTAAATATAATTATAATTGCATTCAAATAAAATATTTCACAAAAAAAAAAAAAAACAAAAACAAAAAATGAAAAAAAAAATAAAAAATAAAACAAAATAAAAAGATCAAAATTGGAGGCAGATAAGTTGGGAACAACTTCCAGCGCAATGTAAGTCTTATAAAGCTTCTTATATATGTATGTATGTATATGTAATTCTTATTTATAAATTGAACTATTATATATACTTATAAAGCTATAGTTAATTGTTATATAGTAAAATTCAAATGTTTTATTGAATATCAATATTTATACATATAAAGTAGTTTTTTTTTTCATATTACATAGTATTTATATTGATCCAATATTCATCCTCTCCTATTCCTTGCTTTATTTTTATTAAGAAAAAAAAAAACAAAACAAAACAAAAAAAAATCTTATACTTACCTATCCTGTATGTTAATGCTTCATTTCCAACACAACGTGAAATTGAAATTCAATTTTGTTCCCTCTTTGTAGCACGTTAAATTATATGACTTCTTCTCTTTTCTTCTCAACGTGAAATTAGGTTCTATTCCTAATTTCAATTTCATAGTTGATTAAGAGCTTTCAATGATGTACGAAAATGTATTTAAATGCAACTCAATAATTAACGTTACACTTGGAACAGCTGTCAATTGTATCAAAAGATCTCTTGTATCTTCACGTTGTGTTGGAAACAAAGCATAAATTTTAAAAAAAAATTCTAATTTCTTATAAAAGAAAAGACAAACAATCGTCAAGTAGGCCGTATACACTGCTCACAATTCACGACAATCTTTATCGTAAAGGAAAGCTCAATGGAAAAAAATTGTATCCTCGAAGCCTCGAATCATCCACACACACTCAAGATACACTCACGATACACTCACGATACACTTCACGAAAATGATTTTGACGATAAATCAAACATCACCAGAAATTTTTTTAGATTCACCAGATTCAATATTTTACCCTTAAGCTTTCCCGAAAGCTTACTCTTTCGTGAACACAATATTACCAGTCAAAAGCCCAAACAGTATATGAGAAAAAATATTGTATCGTGAAAGATTGTCGTGTATCCTTATATAGTGTGGTCCCGCATTAGAGATTATTCTTATTATTAATGTTATTGTTATTATTATGTATTATAATTATTGCATAAATAATATTTTTTTTAATTATATACTATCAATTTTATATTATTTAGTATATTTTTATAATCTTATGCCTTATAGACACAGACATATGGTATCAATATAGTATCAATGGTAGGTATATATAAGTTATGAATGTAAATGTTATATTTCATACTTTGTACCATGTTTAAAAACTATCACTTAGTATGAATAAAAAAGTTATCTTAGTTTTTTTTCTTTGCCAAAATATCGATACCATATGTCTGCCACCACAAGCTTAAGTTCTTATAGTTTTGCTTGCATTTCTATTCAAATATTTTAAAAAACTAAAGCACATGACATATAGAAGTTGAATATTATTTATAATGTTTATGAGTATATGTATATTCCTTTGAACCGCCAAATATATGCTAATCATGTATATAATATTTTAAATTCTACGGATAAATTTTCAATATTCTCATACTTAATAGTAACAATTACTATGTTTATACTTGCTGTTAAATCGCTATAACACAAACCGGTTCGAATATCGTCCTATTTAAAAGCGATATTTAATTGTGTTTATACTAATGACATTATATCGATTTAAGATAAATCGCTTTATAAAACAAGGTTTGACTAACAAAAGAAAAATATTAATACTGTTGCTTAAAGCGATAAAAACTGCTTATACTTATTTTTCATATCAATATAAAGAGTTAAGCCTGAAATACATTCGATGCGGTCGTGAGTCGTAAGCAAAAGCTCTAAACTACCACAAGAGAGTTGAAATATATTCACTGCGGTCGTGAGTTGTACGACAACTTAACTTCACATTGAAAATTGTAATTAGATGTGATTTGTTTAGTTTATGAATATTAGATTGATTGGTTTATAAAAATACAATAAAGAAAATCTTTAATAAATACACCAATTAATTAATTGTAGAAATTTTTAAAATTTTAATTAATTAAAGAAATTTTTAATCATGGGTGAAAATGTAGAATTGGTATTGGGATTAGCATTAGGAATATCTCTGCTAAAAAAAGACGAAAGAAAAGAGTTTGGACAAAACCGTTGAACACCAAAAGTGAAAAAAATAAACATGCATTTCATATGAAAACATTTTTAAAGGCAAAGCGTGAAAATCAAAATGCGCACGAAAAAATATAAACTTTCACTTCGAAATGATTTTAAAGACTGAAAAAGCTTTCTCTCATCATTTTATTCGAACGCAAACTCATGACTTTCAAATCGAAACAATCTTTGCGTTGAATTCTTATAACCGCAGCGAATGTATTTCAAGTTGTAAGAATTCTGTACATTTTCTATTAGTTGTGATTTTATAAGATTCTTACAACTCACGACTCACAACTCACGACCGCATCGAATGTATTTCGGGCTTAAAGCGCTTCATTTATCGACATTGTCGACATTTGTAAAAGCGATTCGAAAGCTTTAAATCGATATGAAAAGTGTTTATACTATCGTTCTATGTCATATCGATTTGTGTTATAGCGATTTAACAGCAATTATAAACATAGTAAATGAATAAAAAATGTGTTGACTTATTGAAAATTTATTTTGTAAAATATGATGCTAGTTTTGCGATCTAGAATTTTACGCTAATATCCTATGACCAATGAATTGTACATAAGTAGATAATGAGTGTATTCATTTCAAATCTCGTAAGTCTCGTAATTCAAGTATGTATCGTAATTTATCATCTTTTTACGAGACTTTATAATTCTTTTCCTTTTTTTTGAGAATTATAAGGTCTGTGTATAAATAAACGCAACTTTTTAGTAGCGTGTAGATATATGTACATATATAGATCGCGTAAATCAACCTTGTAAATAAATTTTGTGTAAAACAAATCATTTTTACCAGCTGAAATTTGAAAAATTAATTTGTGGTTATATTTTGAGAAGATTGTTGAATTTTTGTGACAAAATGGGAATTTTTGAAGAGTTGAGTTATACAATTACGATTAGTGTTTCACGAGGTGCTTTCACGTCATTTTGTTGCTAAAATGAATCCCCTAAATATGGAATATGTACTATATACTTATGTATATTTATTCTTGTAATCGATTATATACGAGTACTTTGATTGATGAATAGCAGCAATATAATAATTGATGTTTCTAATAAAAGAATATATTTCTTGCGAAAATATCGTTATTTTACTTGAAAAATTTTACTAGTCTTTTTGGATGCTCAATTTAGATGAAATTCACAATCATTTTGTAGTAGTATAATTTGCATTGAATTGAAATTAATATAGTAAAGATTAGTATATTTATGTATACATATTATGTTTTAATATTATTATTTATTATGTATTATCATGTGAATAATTTGCATTTTAATTAATTTTAAATTATTGAAAGATAAATATATAATTATAATTACATATGATTTCATGTCATGTCTATACAGATAAAGATAATATGCATATTATGTAAGGATAATAATATACACATATGTATACATATTTACATTGAACAACAATCTTAATCAACATTAGCCATCATTTTAATCTGCTTATTTTATAGTTATACGATTGAGAATCAAAGTTGACTTTCACTTCCGACCCGATATACCAGATATGTAATGTAAACGACACGACAAAAAAATTCATTCAATTTTAATATTATACCAAACGACACCAACCAAAAGACAATTTATATCGCTTTAATGTTAAATCGATCCAACAACCGATGTAACTCAAAACGATTCAGCAGTGTTTATGATTGCGATTAAATCGATTTAAGTTGAATGCAGAGTTATATTGATTTGAAAAACAGAAATGCCAACTTTATAATTATGTTTTGTTGATGTGATTTTTTGACATTTAACAGATGTTAGATTTAACGTTTTTGTATAGTTGTGTTGGATAACTTGTTTTTTAATGCGTTCTATGTCTTTATAAATAATTTCAAATCGATTTACAACTATTCGCATAGCAAAATACAATCGCTTTGATTTAGATCGACTTAAACCGCCAAAAGACCCTGATGGGTCGTGATGTGAGCAGGAGAGAGGCAGTTTACTGTCCTCTCTCCTACAATAAATGAAAAAAAAGATCGACTTGAAAACTTTACATCGATTTGGATGGTGTGTGTTTATGAATCGTCGTAAATCACGTCGTTCTATCTCAAATCGTTCTAACAGGTGTACATAAACGCAGTAAATTATAATTTTTTCATATTAATTCTTTGATTGGCAAAATCCGATACTAAAAATACCAAAAACTTTCTATTTTGCACATCTAATTGTCTGTGAAATGTGAAATACATTTCGAAAATACGTATATGAATTGTATACATGTGATATTTTTTGTCCGATTGACAAATACACCATGTCGTTGTCTGTTGGGATGCTTACTTTGCGTGTCGCATTTGTGTATCGAATCGTAAGTGAGAATCGACTCTGATTCAAATACATTGAATAATTTTTCCATGTTCTATATTATATCTATCTACTATATAAATACTATGCAGATATTCGTATATGCATTTTATGTAATGTTCAAGTGTAAATATTTATTAAATATATTGAAAACGTATATCTACATATATCGTATTTCAATTATAGTAAAATCTTCTTCTTCTTCTTCAGTGGCACTACAGATCGGAGAACATTATATCCTTTGTCGAGCCTTAGCCTTCAGAATAATTCTCCTCCACTTGGATCGGTACATTGCAACATTCTTCCAGCTTATGTACGCATACAAACAGGTTTTTTGCATCTTTTTCGAATGCGTCTTCTCATCTTTTTCTCGGCTTTCAAACTGATCTTGCGCTACTAAATCTTTGTTAAGACGTGAACATTTCCTTAGGAATACGCCTGTTATCAATTATTTGCACGTGGCCAGCCCATTGCAATAGTAATAGCTTAACGTATATATAGTATAACAAAATTCCAAATATAAGAATAAGAGTATCCATCCATTACTTGTAGGTATTTAAAAATATTGCTAAAAGGTTAATTGAAAAAAAAGTACCTATACATAATAAAATTTTTAACTTATGCTTACCACTCATATTTAATCATAAAATAATCATGATATTTATAAATTTATTTTTAAATGAAAATTAAAGTACATTATTTAAATATCAATTCAAGTATCTTTACTAAATTCTTTACTAAATGATATTACCCTTTTAATTAATTAAATAATAATTTTGAATATTCTAAATACGATTACTAATACTAACCAATTTGTTTAACATCTAGGATTTGAACTGTTCAAATTATTCTTGTCGCTTTTGCTTTTATACTACTTCTACAGAAGAAAATTGCTTTATTATTATGAATTTAATGTAAAATTTGAAAATAATTCCAATTGAAAAAATCAGCACTGATTTCAATTAATCATTGCGCACCATAGCAAACATAACCAGTGGTGCGGCAACATTTTAAGGAGCCTTCATCTAAATCATTTCACTATATTTAGTATATCATGATCAAAGCACACATTGTGAATGGACTGTAAACCATAAAATTGTTGATACAGAAAGACAAAGTCAATTAAATAATATAGTTCTTAGACTGAGTTGTTAGAAAAACCTGATAATACTTTAGGTAACTTCAAACTTCATATTTAAGAAATTTCTAAGTAACACTAAAATTCGATTACTAACATTTTTAAAGATCAACTTAAAAAACAAATTGTCAAAAATTTTACCATAATATGAAAGTGAAAGTAAAACTTTTGTTTTTGTTTTTAATATTGACTTGACATCCATAAAATAAATTGGGACTGGCTAATTCCTGCCTAAAGGGCCAACAAAATTTGGCTTGAATCAACTCAAGTCAGAAGTTTGATTATTATATTGTTTTATATACATATGTGTGACCACATAATGAGGTTAAGTCGGCTTGAATAAAATTGAACGAAGCTGTTAAATTTTCGTTGAATTCTATTCATGTACTTCTAATCACACAAACTCGAGTGACTTCTGTAACTATGTATATTTGAAATTTGAGGTTATAAAATTAAAAAATAAAATTAATTAAAAGGAAACAATTAAGTAATTTAAATCTTATACACCTGCTTGAAGTTGAAGTTTGAAATAACAATATAAGATAACCTATAACCTTGATTTTTACTGAAGCTATATACAAGTTACAGAAGTTGGATTTGGGTGTGACTTTGACTTGACTGGCTTTCGTTAGCCTGACTTGAACTATTTGAAGCCAAATTTAGTTAGCCACAAAGGAAAAAGTAAGAAAAATAATTTTCAATTTTTCATTGCCTATTTCTAACTTTAACTCTCACCTTGAAAAAATTTCATTCAACTTTGAATGAGTATCAGTTTACTGGAAAAAGAGCTTATACCTTAGAAATGCTGATAAGTTGTCTATTTGCTGGCAATAAGTATCACAACGAATTATTATTAATTATTATTATATTACATAACCCTATATGCCCAATTATGTAAACGAGCTTGCTGCTCTAACAACAATTCAGTGGCTCGTAATCCACATTATTAAAACTGTAGATGCACATATGATAGCAATAAGATTAAATAAATCACTTCGATGAAAGCCCTGGCTCACTTAGAGTTATAACGTTGTTATTGATGATGAATCAATGAAAAATCCAATTACAACAATGTCATTTTAAGCCCTAGACAGACATCTAGTATCGACACCATGGTATGAACAATACTAGCATGGTGACAAACATGTAATCTAGTATAAACCTAGTATCATTTGACATATTTTGTGAATTTTGTTGTGGTGTCATATAGAAAATTTATATTTGCATTATATTACTTTCAACTTAATGCCTACTATGCTTACTAATTACTTTCAACTTGATGTTAAAACTAATGTAAAAACTAATTCCTATAATTTCCGCAGCATTAAAATGGCACTACGTTCAGTAAATTTTGTGAATACTAAATTCATACTAGACAAATCATGGTGGTTTCAATACCACGTTTATACCAGCTTGTTTTCCTGGTATAAAGCTAGATATAGGGTGGCAGACATGTAGTATAGCCAATACCATGGTATCAATACCACATTTATACTAGATAGCTGTCAATGGCATTATTTAAAAAACAGAAAAGAACATAAAAAATAATTTCAAGATTAGTAATTGAATTTAGTAGAACAATTACAATTCTTCCCCTCTTCCCCTTTAGCTCTTAGCTAGCATAGAATGTATTGATCAATTTTTCATTTCAAAATATCTATCTAATGTCAAATACTTAATTACATTTACATTACATTAAATTTAAATATTTTCATACATAATTTAAAAAATAATAATACGATTATGGTGCTTCTAATTTAAATTAGAATAATAATTATTGCTGATCAAATGTAAGTATGTATATGCTTGTATTTGTATATTATGTGAATATACTTACATACAGCAATCACAGAAATTGATTGAAATGATTTTAATATGTTACATTTTTGTAAAAGCGAAAAAATTTACATACCATCTATTATGATTGTATAATACTACATTTTATTTGCATTTTATTTCCCATTTCAATGTTTTCTCGCGTTTAATAGTGTTTCATACAGACAGTTAAACAAGAAAACAAAAATTACTTACATTATAGTTTTTTTTTTTTTTTTTTAATTTCAAAGTGAACAATTCTATATGACTAAAAAAAAACTACTAAAAAAATAAATAATACCACGTCGTCGTTCATTCCCCTTTCCATAAAATAAAAATAGTTTAGAATTTATTATAATAAATCTCGAAAGTTTATTTGAAAGTAGGAAAAAATTAATTTTTGTTTTTTCTTTTTATGTTTTGTTTTTATCCCTTTTTTATATCATTTTTGTTGTTATATTTATTTTATTTTTTGTTTTTAATAAATGCTTTTTTCCATTTCATTCTAGTTGTATTTTTGTTTTTGTTTTTTGTTTTTTGTTTTTTTTGTGTTTAATTACTTTTTTGTATACTCAGTCTATATGCTGCCTCAAATCACTTTTAAAATACTCTGTAATATTCTGATATACATATGTATGTATGTACGTACGTATATATATGTAGAATAAAATAAATTCATGTTATATCGAAAAAAATTTTTCTTGCATTCATATACTGTATATTTGTAATATATGTATCTACGTATGTACACGCAACATATACACAGAGTATTCAGTTCTGTATATCGCTTTCTGATTAATAATTACGTATGATTAATGAAACAGTGAATAGAAAATATAAAAAAAAATTTTTTAAAAAATATTTTTTTTAATTTGAGTGGTTTAAATTTAGGTAAATTTTAAAATA
Source organism: Villa cingulata (assembly GCA_951394055.1). NCBI lineage: Eukaryota > Metazoa > Arthropoda > Insecta > Diptera > Bombyliidae > Villa > Villa cingulata. The sequence goes on along the minus strand of OX596017.1, from coordinate 37,723,687 downwards.
TGTACTCGTCCATTTATACATATACTTATTTTGGTTCATATACACGGTGATTCGTAATAAACACTCATGTTCTGGATTCCGCAAAAAATGAAAATGGAATACGAATTCAATTCCACGCGGAATGAAAATTGGTGTTCTAAATTCCATGTGGAATTATGGAGTTCGAAAATTAATTTCGAAATTATCTGACGTAGTTTGTATAGTATATGGTAATTGTATACTTTAGTGACACCACCTCGGAGAGAGTTGGCAGAAAGCCAGATGGCAGACTAGGTGGTCCTTATAAATAATCTGAAAATAATTCCCGTCGGTCTCCCCCCCTTTCCAAGATACCCCCCTTTGAAAAATTATTTTTATTCGCGAATATCTTCATAACGGTAAAAGATACAGACTTGGTTAATAGCTCAAAAGATGCGTCTAAGGATGCTCTATATACTCATTTTTTGAAATCCTCAAAAAGTCCTACCACAAGGATAATTAAGGACATTTAAGTTTTTTTGTTTTATATTATAGGTAATATCTTTACATTTTACATCTTTACACAAGGACATTTATGATTTTTTTTTTTTTTTAATTTATAGCTAATATCTCAACATATACACACATGTATATATGCTTAGCCACACGAATACAAATATATAATATACATAAACAGAATAATATACTATATTAAAAAAAAAAAAATTTCTTTTTAACTTTATAAAAATAAATTTTAACTACTTACATTTTATATAGATGATCTTGATTGTCTATAGTAATCATCTTCTTGAAAGGGATACATAGCTCTCATGACGTCGAAAAACTTATCGATACCATCACTGAGCCTATTATCCCTTTTGAATAAATATTCCGAAATATAATATTCAAAGTGTTTCTTCCGCCTTCCATATTTCGGAATAACACTTCGTAGATCCCGCCACATACGTTCAATATTTTGTGTATGTGCACCACTTTCAGGATCTACAAAATTAACGGAATGATTCACTTTTAAGTGTTTATATCCTTCATTTTCAAGGCAATTATACCCTTTCCAGCAGTCAGTATAAATTGTCGTACCGTCTGAAACATGTTTTTTTATTATTTCCAAAAGGGTGTCAGCATCACGCGAATCAATTGGTTCAATAAATATTTTTTTTGATTCGCGGTCAATGCCGCCTATCACCCATTGGCCTTCAATTTTGCGTCCTTTATTGTACTTCCTTTTTCCTAACTTGCATTCATCAATTTCAACGGTACGACCAACACTACCAATTTTTTGTTTATTGTTTTTCACATAATATAAGCACACCTATTTAGTAATATAAAAAATTAAGATAATTAACATTGCTTTAAGCCTTTTATGATATAATTTAATGTTAAAGATACACAAAATATTAGTATTGGCCCCTGCGCAAGTATATTATAAAAAATTGTAACATATACTAAAATTAAACAAAAAGAAAAATGTAGAAAATATTAGTATATTACAAAAATTGTGATACATACTGAAGTTTTAAAAAAATATATATATAAAAAATATTATTTTTTTATTCTTGCGCAGGGGTCAATGCTAATATTTTCTACATTTTTCTTTTCGTTTAATTTTAGTATATGTTAGAATTACACACAAAAAAAGGCTTAAAGTTATATATAATATAATTACTTCGCGACAGAAACTCGAAAAATCAACACAAGTTTTTTTAGTAATGTTTAATTCCGTCATCATTGTCACTGTTTGTGGAGGCGGAAACCACAAATAAAAACCGATAAATTTACATAATTTATCTATGTTTCGAACTCTTTCAAACCATGTACCAATTAATGCTGATTTTTTAAATGTACATTTAACACGTTGTTTTTTTCTTTTATTTATTAATTTTGGTATATGGTTTGGACACTGAAAATATAAACTATCAGTTTTAACTTTAAGTCTTGCACCACACTTTTCACAAATAAGATACTCACGAATAACTTTATGCGAAAATAAAAATTCTAATAATTTTTCATTATCACTACAAATATTAATGTATTCACACAACATCATTTTTAAAGCCGCACGAATAAACTACTAATCATGAACTAATTCATAAATTATTAAATTTATAAATTATCATCTATGATTTTTTTTTTTTTTGAATTATATAAAATAAACAGAAAATTAAAAAAAAATCATTTGTTATAAAATAGAAACAGTTATATTCAGTACCTGCATTCATATTATTATTCATATTTGGGTACTCTGTATTATCAACTTTATCATTTTTTTTTTAAGTTTTGAATGTAATTCCATTATACTGTAATATATAATACTGTGCATTATGAAATTCACTTTTAAATAAAATATAGACATTAATACCTATTACATTATCAAATATATATATGTAAATGTGCAAAATACAAGTATAGGTAAAAAATGTATACATATATATAACTATATATGTATATACATGCGTATATTCAAAGGTATTACCTATAATGTAAAACAAAAAAACTTAAATGTCCTTAATTCTCCTTGTGGTAGGACTTTTTGAGGATTTCAAAAAATGAGTATATAGAGCATCCTTAGACGCATCTTTTGAGCTATTAACCAAGTCCGTATCTTTTACCGTTATGAAGATATTCGCGAATAAAAATAATTTTTCAAAGGGGGGTATCTTGGAAAGGGGGGGAGACCGACGAGAATTATTTTCAGATTTTTTATAAGGATCATCTCCTCTATCAATTGCACCATTATATCACTTTTTCCGAGGTGGTGTCACTAAAGTATACATTTACCTAGTATATAAAAAGTGTCAAAATTTTTTATTTTTATTTTAGTTAGCCTTTGTTCAAGTGTCAAAGTTTATACTAAAATTGTTAGGATTAAAATTTAAAATGAAATATTTATAACAAAAAAAAATTCAAATTATACTTGATTTCAATATAAATTAATTTTTTCCACTGACAAAAATTTGACGGAATCAAATTCACTAAAAATGAGTGGAAGTGGAGTGCAGAATACTCAATTCCACTTTTGCAAATGGAGTTTAGAAAAAGTGTAATACAGAATATGGGTGAAAGTGTTCCAAAATATACCAATCGATTTCTTGAAGTGTTCTAGATCAACGTTTACGATGAGGCATTTTTTCGTAAAATCCTTCCTTCACTCGTTTTTAAAGAGTTGAAATTTTTTGTCTCCTATGCAGAGAGGTATAAGCTCATATAAAACGTTATAACTTCTGTTTAGAACACGACAAGAAAAATGGTACAGAAAAGTTATGCTCTGGTTATGTTTCTTGACTATTGAAGTTATGTTGACTACAGCTAATTTTCGAATGCATATAGTTACCTTACCATCTTAGTTTAAAAGTATCAGCTGTCAAAATTTTATATGTAATGCCGTTGAAGACAATAAGAAGTCAGCTGATTAACTATCAGTAAACCTTACTCTTGAACATGGTTAACTTTTTAACCACCGCGTATTTGTTAAAAATAAGCAATACCATTGAAGTTTCTTAACGCTTGAAAGTTACTATGTTAGTAGTTATGCTCTATTTAGCTAAGGTATTTTTGAACGACAAATAAAGTTACTGTAGTTAACTACAGTTAAAATATACTTAGTAAGGTTTTGGAACGCTCTCAATATTGTAAAAGTTTTATTTTTCCATCGAACCCTTAAGTAAAAATATTTTGATTTATGCATACCTAATTCTATTGCCTAGATATAGTAGTTATATTAAGTTAAGGCTGTGACATTATAATGCATATAACAAATTAGAAAGCTAACAGAAAAATTTTGAAAATAAAATTCAATATTATTCAAAAATTTTCATTAAACAAAAGTTCTTTATTTTTAATTTTTTTTTTTTTAATTAAATTATTATCGAAATCCTTTTCTTTTTAGTATTTTTTTTTGAACAAATTTTATGCGAAATTTAAAACAATTGCAAAAAATTTATATGAAACATAAACAATCGAGAAAAATTTAGGTTATAGTGAATGGGTGAAAAGTGGAAAAATTGAAAGTTGTTCCACTGTTATTTTACTGTTGTATAACAATCCATTGCGGGTGTTACATTTTCGTATGTATTCGTTAGTTATAATACCATACTATTCTACATTCTACCAATTCTACTATGAATTATTTTACTTGATTTGCCAACATATAGGCAACGTATTAAACGCATGCAATTATGAGTCACTGCTTTCAATATTTTTTATAAGTATATTTTTAGATACATAATTATGTTCAAGTTTGTTCTTTTTTTGTTGATTTTTAATTGTATATGATCTAAAAAATTCTATATCCCGCGTATATATGTATTGCAATTATATGAATTCACTAATCGTATGTACATATATGTATAGTACATACTTAGTAACATTTAAATGTGTCTTTGAATGCTTTCAAAATATCAAAAATCACTTTTCGATTATTGTATTGAATGTTTCCTTTACGTATGTAAGTTTGTATGATTGCATGTATATTTACATATTACCAAATCATATTTTTATATCTATAAGTATATATAGCTAAAATAAAAGTATCCTATATCCTGTTCGTTTTGCATGCAACGCTAGAAAATCAAATAACATGTACAATCGTATATAAAAAAACAAAAAATTTATAGAATATACTCGTCAACATGCACATATAATACACATAATTTATATAAATTTTTGCATTTACAATCACATTCACACAATTATTAGATATAACATAGATTAGATTAGATATAACATTAATCTACAATATACACTAAACCAAAATATGTATATTATTTTGAAACGAAACAAAATAATATTAAGATATACATACAGCAATATTTTAAATTCATTTATATGCATTTTTGAATAATACTTGAGAACTACATAGTATTATATGTATGTATATTATAATATGGCTAGGATGTATACTACATTTTAATGAATAAAAATATGCATTGTACCTAAATAGTGTACATGGTATAAAAATAATGAAAAATAAACTAAATTTTATTTTTGTTTGTTGTTTTAAATTTTGTACTCATGTCATTTACTTATATATAATAAACGAAATCAATATTATAATTTTATGTATCATACATACATATTTACTTTTTATTATATGTACTTGAGCTTGAGCATAATCATATTACATAAGACAGGATTATTCATCGATTTTCTTATAATACTATATAGACACAAGATTATATAGATAGATAAAGATGGTATATACTCAGACTCACTAGACCTAGAAAATTTTGTCTCCGCTATTTTCTTTAGTTGTGACGTAGAAATGATCAGTGATTTTGTGATTTTATAAACAAAATAAATTTGTTTGATTCATTCTCATTTTACGTACTTTTAAAGAGTGAAATTGTCGACTATAATATTTTAATAATAGAATAAAGATGTTCAATTTATTGTTTTTATTTTTAGAATTATAATAATTACAAAGACTTAACACTTAAGACTAAAGAGAGTAGAACTAATGAAATTTGCAAAGCTTGTGATATGGCATTTTGAAAAAAAATGTTTCACACCATGTAAAGCCCTAAATACATTCGATGCGGTCGTGAGTCGTAAGCAAAAGCTCTAAACTACCACAAGAGAGTTGAAATATATTCACTGCGGTTGTGAGTTGTAAGACAACTTAACTTGACATTGAAAATTGTAATTAGATGTGATTTGTTTAGTTTATGAATATTAGATTGATTGGTTTATAAAAATACAATAAAGAAAATCTTTAAACCAATTAATTAATTGTAGAAATTTTTAAAATTTTAATTAATTAAATTTTAAAAAAACAATAAATAATTTTTGTTGTCTACACGTACCTGTCAAAACAAAAATACGAACGAAAAAATATAAACTTTCACTTCGAAGTGATTTTAAAGACTGAAAAAGCTTTCTCTCATCATTTTATTCGAACGCAAACTCAAGACTTTCAAATCGAAACAATCTTTGCGTTGAATTCTTATAACCGCAGCTAATGTATTTCAAGTTGTAAGAATTCTGTATATTTCCTATTAGTTGTGATTTTATAAGATTCTTACAACTCACGACTCACAACCCACGACCGCATCGAATGTATTTAGGGCTTTCTGTATAAGTTACTTTTTTAAAACCTTTATTTGTTTGGTTTTGTTCTAGTATAATCTTAAAAAGTTGCCAAAAAAACGATAAAAATAAAATTGTGCTTCACTATTTCATGTTCCACTTATATGTATGGGATATTTTAATCCCACTTAACTACATACATATACCGTTGGGGCATTTTTATCCCATATCCTATAAATTTAATCAAAGCAATTAGCTCATAACATGATAAACAACAAAACACAAAGAAAAAGCTTCCGTCCCAAAACGGTTAAAATATTATTCACTAAATATTAAATAATTATCACTAAAACTATAAGAGAATGTATACAGTACAGACCAAATTAAATTAAATTTATAAATTAAATCGTTCTCTAAATATTAAATAAATTTCTCATGAAAAATAGAAAATAATTTACACTAGCTGCATTGTTTACAAAATCACTGATCTGTTTGACGTCACGATCAAACGTCAAAATTCTATCAAGTATACCATCGCTTTATCTATAAAGATCTTGCTATTGACACATTGCAAAGATAAACCCTGATTAATTTCAACTCGTTTATTATCGATAGCTTGATAGGCATGATGACGGTACATTGAATTAACGATGAACTATTGAAGTTTAACGAATCAAATGACATCTGTTGTAGGCTTTTTATCAATCACGAATTGTTTCTCAGTACAGTATGTATTGTCAGCGCACTACACACTAATCAGCGGAGTTTTGATTTTAATTCAATTTTATTTGCGCCGAGTTTTAAACAGAAAATATTTTTACTTTGATTTAATTGAACAAAATTTCCTTAATTTGATTTATTATTAATTAATGAAAATGAGTGAGATTAATAGCAATGTAAGAAAAAAAAATAAAGAGTAAGATAGAATTTATAAGTTTTCAAAAACAAATTTTTCATAACGACAAAAATTAAGTTAAAAACCTTTAGTCGCTTTAGTCAGTATTAAGTTTGAAAAAGCATTTGGTTTGAGTGAGTTCCAAAAATCGTTTATTTCAAACTCGAAGATAATCATATATAACAACTGACATTTATACCATATCAAGTTTATTTTTGCAATGTGTCAAAAGTTGAATTCTCGTATTTTTTTTTTCGTAATACTATTGACACACTGCAGAGGTAAACCATGATTATCTCAAATGGTTTATCGATAACTTGGTATGGGTGACACATTTAAATTGAAGTGAACTAGTTTATATATTCATACGACACCTGTCGAGATAAATTCAAACACTAATTCTTTTTCATCTAGTCAGCATGTTAGCTGAAATTTGGGTTGACAGTTTGTTTAAATATAATATAAATAAAAAAAGAAAATAACACAAACGTCAAAGATAACTGAGTTCGAACTTGGTTAACAAGATAACTGAGTTCTAGAAACTCGGTTAACTTAACCGCGTTCTGAAAGTCGGTTATCGCAAAGAAAAACCGGAAAACTGAGATAACCATGGTTTATCTATGCAGTGTGTCAATAGTATAAGATCACCATAAATCATATATAATAATTGATTAAATATGAACACTATTTATAATATAATAAGTGAATATTTATACATCTGTATGAAAAACGAAATATGCGATTATAATCAAAATTAAGTACATATGTTACCGCGAATATTATAAATAAGTATGAAAAATATACGAATTACGATAATTGATGAATACCCCTGAATCGATAAAAATTTTTATTTTATAAATACATTATAAATGCACGCACTGTTATTGTTACACGCAGTTAGAATTTTAAGTGAAAATTTACAATAAAATTTGAAAATTAAAATTTTTTTTTTGAGATTTTAAAACAAATCCGATTATATATTGCATAGTACATACTTACATTACATTTGTATCAAAATTCATTACCATATTAATTAGGTACATAATAATTATGGCTGGAGTTCCGAAAAGGTGTTCCCTCTGATCCTCTTGAAATTTTGACCACAGATTCTACTCGACAATATCAGAAAAGTCACGGAATATTTTTTGTCGGAAAGCCCTCTATCGGGCACAATTCGCATTTAAAATTTTTTGTCAAAATTCTTATTTTAGCAATATGTCTGTAACGGTACATGATACAGGTATGTTTTACATCTCAAAAGATGCGTCTTAAGATGCTCTATATTCTGAAAAAAAGAAATTTTCAAAAGCTCCTAGTAGAAGGATAATAAAGGACATTTTGTGATTTTTGGCTATTTTCACATTTTTGACAATTTCTCAGAAAGGAGTAAGGATAATCGGTTCAAATTTTTTGCAAATAAAAAAGGACTTCATGAGCAAGATTTTTCATTCATTACTTTGATCCTAATGGAAAAGGAAAATGTCCTACAGAGAAATAATTTTATTAATGCTGAATTTTGCAATTTTATGTTCGTGTGCACGTGTATGTATGTGAGTATGTGTATTTTTAGAAGTCAAATATATGATATTTTTTGTATGTGCGTATATATGCGTGTCTATGTGCATTTGTAGAAGGTAAATCTAACAGTGTGTTCATTAAGTATTTTCTATACAGGCATACATATACACTACACGTATATCGGCAAATATGGTAGAGTACGCTTGCGGGTTTGTGTGTGTATGCATTTGTAGAAGGCAAATCTGGTAGTGTGTATGTAAATGTATGTGTGTGTGTATTTGTAGAAGGCAAATCTGATAGTGCCCGATAATGCGAATTGTGCCCGATAGAGGGCTTTCCGACAAAAAATATTAGAGTTCTGTGCTTTGCGTCACAAGGACTATCTGTGGTCAAAATTTCAAGAGGATCAGAGGGAACACCTTTTCGGAACTCCAGCCATAATTATAATTCCATGCGATACTATATACATACATATACTGCTATATTACCTCAAAATTCATCATAATTATTATCATTTGCACTTAATCTTAATCATTTATACTTACTTTACATATTTTGTATGTACATATGTACATCTACATTCTATACACATAATAATTGTACATGAGAAATGTAATATATAAGTAGATCATAACATATTTATGCATAAGTATATTTCTCATCATATTTAAAATGTAAATATTATACAATACACCACAATACCAACATATACGTATGTACATAGGAATATAACATCATACTAATACAGTCATATTTATGATAATTCTACAAATCCTGTACAATCATACAGACAATTTTGGCCAAAAATTATAATACTTACAGAAGAACAACGTCAAAGATAAATATAATAATCATCCATAAATCCATTTTATTTCACATTATTTTAACACACATCAACACAATTACAATATTACAAATCAAAAATCGCAATAACCAATCAAAAATCTGAATTTAAAAAAAAAAAAAAACAAAAAAAATTTTTTTTTTGTTGAAATAATTCGTATAATCGCTAATTAGGCGGGCATCTTCTAGTTTCAAACACAACGCATCATTTGTGGCTAGATTACCGACAATACGAAGGCATAAAAGTCAATCATTACATTCACCTGGTAATGCAAAAATGCAATCATTATCCAGTGGTGGTGGTGGTAGTGGCAGTGGCGGTGGCATTTCATCATCATCATCATCACAACAACATCAGCAGCAGCAACAACAACATCAGCAGTCAGCAACATCATCGACAACAATTACTGGTATAAAGGGAACAACAGGACGATGTTCGAGAACGATGGGTGACATGAATACATCAACAGAAAATTTAGGTAAATTTGATTATAAAAAAAATATGTACATATATAATATTATTTAAAAATATCTAATATGAAATATATATATTTACGTACAAATTAATTTATTTTATTTTATTTTTTCATATACATAATACATATAAGATTTGCTCACATCTAACTATGCGAATTTATGTGTTCAAGCGGTTTTTCATTTTATTATTATTATTATTATTATTATTAAAAACGAACAAATTTAAATGAATTGCAAATAAAACACAATGCGTGTTTTTGTTTTACTAAAATATATTTTTATTCATTTTTGCATAATTTTTAATCAGAAAATTTTTAATATACGTATATCTTTGCCTCTTTTTATAAAATCAAAACAAAATAAATTTATAGAATATATTAAATGTAAATATTTTTTTTTTCTTTACTACATTTATTTATATACAACATAATACTAGATTATGGAATGAATAAATTTTTCATTATTTGTTACTCAACTGTCATGTTTGAATTTAAAAGAGTGTCAATTACTCAAAAAAAAAAATAAATAAATAAATAAATAAATAAACAAAGAAATCAAGAAAAATATACTTTTCAAATTTTAAGTAGTAGAGATAAACATTTTTTTTTATTTTTTAGCGAAATACCTAATCAAAATTTTCATACATATACATACTCATATAATTAATATTAATTTGAATAATATAAAATGAAACAAAATACATATATCAAAATTTATAAAGTATAAATGATTTCTTTTAACCTTTTATTTATGTTTGTATAAAATCATTAATGCATTCATTTAAAACTTAATAAATATGTAAATACAATAAAACTTTCAACACTAATACATTATGTATATAACATAAGTACATTAATTTACATACTAATTATATTATCACTACATATGTACATATGTATATTGTTAATTTTCTAGACTTAAAAGTTACACTTTCATTAAAATAACGAACATAATAATAATTGACCTTACGTTACGTTAGCTATTCTACAATAATATTTGAAACAGATGACACTTTAAAAATATAAAATATACAATATGATCAAAAAGTACCGGGAATTTGTGAATAAAACAAGATTATGTTCTGACAAATTTGTTTTATCTCCTTCAAAATAACATCCATCTGAAACGACGCACGTATGCCAACGCTTGACCCAAGCGTTGATCCATGCATTTTTCATAGGTCGTCAAAGCGCCAAATGGTTTTCAGCGCCTTCATCGTATTCTGGTTTTTTGATTTTGACTCACCTTCACAGCGCCATTTAAAAGACTGCTGTCTTGTTTCCACGTCGTATTCGTATACCCATGTCTCGTCTTCCGTTATAATGCGTTTCATGAAGGTTGGATCACTTTAGACTTCAGAAATCATGTCTTCAGCAACCTTCTTTCGATAATCTTTTTGCATGAAATTCAACTCTTTTAGCACCAGCCGTGCAGCAACGCGTCGCATACCCAAAATATCAACAACAATGTGCTGAACGGTTCCGTATGAGATGTTGAGATTATTAGCCACCTCTCTAAGGCTCACATGACGATTTTCAAGCACAGTTTTCTTTACAATAGCCACGTTTTCGTCGGTATTCGATGTTGACGGGCGTACGGAACGAGGCAAATCTTCGACCACTTCACGATCACTTTTGAACTTTTTATACCATTCGTATGCTCTGGTTTTTGAAAGAGCAGATTTGGCAAAAGGATTTTTGCAACATTTTTAACAATTCTGCACAAGAAATTTTGTTGGAAACACAAAATTTCAAACAAACTCTTTGCTCAACAAAATTATTCATCATAAATTGTGACAAAACACAAAAACTTGTCTGATGTAAACAGCTCTTAAATAAATACTAATGATCTGATCTTATGCTCAAATTTTTGGCAGATGTCAGTCAAAGGTGTACCAACTTAAGAAAAAAAAATTAACCAGATTGTTCATTCAATTGACAAATTCCCGGTATTTTTTGATCATAACATATATATTATAGAGTACTGTGAATAATCTATAAGAGTCGTATTAACCAACCAAGATTATCTGTCGAATATAATACTTTAGAAGGATATAATTTCAGCTTATTAATCAACATATAGATAAAATATGTTTTCGGACTTTTTTTTCGGAGTGTAGAACAAGTCAGCTGATTGCGAAAAGTTAGTATATTTATATGACAAAATGAAAAAGAGGTTATGTGGTATGATAATTGTATACGAGGATAATTCAAAAAATTCCCGGAAAAATGAAATAATACAAATAAATAATACCAAGTTTCATCACCAGTCACTATAATACGGTGCGAAAAGTCTTCAGAATTTGAATCATATTTGGTCAAAAACTCAGTGAAAGTTCAGCACACGTCTTTCAATGTGTTTTTCGCGCAACACTTTACACTATGTTTTAATAATACACAATTTTTCATAAATCCTTAAATCCTTATTAAAAAAATTTTTAAGGACGACGGATAAAAAGGTAAGTTTTTGACCAAAATTTTTCAAAATTTTAAGTTTGAACGTTAATATCTGTCACATTTGGCAAGGGATCACCTCCCTGTGCAGACGAAAAAGCATCAACCCTTCAAAAAGAAAAAATGTTTTATCGTAAACGCTCATCACAACCGATTGGTACATGTTGGAACACTTTATTACAAGTCACCCTGTATATCAGTCATATGATATTATTATACAATTGAGATGCAATTTTCACTCTTATTTAATATCCACTAACTTTCTTATCAATTATCAGTAACAACAAATGAGAAAATCTTGTTACACATAGTTTACTCTCATCACTTATCGAAAATACTACAAACATAGATAACATACTTTCTTTCATTATACTTATATTATATACATATTTTATTTATTGTATCACGCTTTCTTCCAAACAAGAACAACTCTCTTTCTGGCTGACAATCGTTGAGTAAACATATTTATTTATTTTTCTTTTTTTTTCTACTGTTATCCCTCGAGGTAGCATAGTGCCTCCACAAACGCTCTCCATCTTACTCTGTTGGTAGCTAGTATTTTCAGATCTTCCCATGACTTGTTCTTCCTCTCTGCATCATTTAGAATTGTATGCCTGTATGTCTCTCTTGGTCTACCTCTCCCTCTATTTCCTTGAGGATTCCATTCTAGCGCGTTTCTTACTATGCTGTTCCGTGGTTTCCTTAATGAGTGACCAAGCCACGACTATTTTCTCTTCGTAATCTGTATACGAATACTGTGTTTGTCACACATAGTCCACAGGTCTTCATTTCTTAAAACACATTTAATAAATCATACCAAAAGATCAAAAGCGAATTTTTCATTTTAACAAAAGTTTGTGATATCCAGCAAGGATATAATCAATTTAACAAAATTAAATTATGTATTTTTTGAATTTTTATGTTTTTATAATTAATAATTAAAAATAGATATTCACAAAACTGTATTATAAAAAATTTTCTATTCTAACTGATAAATTATTAAAAATATTTTGGACGTCATATCTGTTCATTATAAGTGTGATAAATATATATGAACAGTTTATTCAAAAAATAAACTTCAAAGTAATCCCCCTCATATATAATTCACTTGTATCAACGCTTTTTCCATTCCTTTGAAACATTTCTAATATGCGTTTTTTGTTATGGCCTTAAGCTCTTCCAGCGATGCGGTCTTTATCTCCTCAATCATAACACAAGTCCGTCCTTTCAGGTGTCGTTTTAGTTTTTGGAACAGAAAATAGCCGCAGTGGGCCAAGTCCGGTAAATACGACGGCTAAAAAACTACGAACAAACAACCATGAGTGAGAAGGTGCATTATCGTGATACAAATGCCATGAATTGTTTTACCACATAACTGGAAAGAACTCATTTTATGCAACGCCATTTTAATCGAAGAAAACAGCGACCAAAACTTTCACATTTGATCGAACATAGCGGGCATCTTCATTAACATCTTTTTAACATCTTTTTAACATCTTTTTATAAACATTTTCTTTACTCAAAGTAGATTCAGCCAATGCCACAGTCAAAATTTCAAGTACGTTCGAGCACTTAATTTTATTTTTAACCACAAAATTTATTACAAATTCTTTGATCAATTTTTTTTTTTTTTTTGTTTTTGGATAGTGGAAAATCTCTAAGCATACCAAAACACGTGCAATTTTTATATTTATCAAAAACAAGCTAAAAAATACAAAATGGCTGATAATGTCCAAATATGTTTGGAAAATGTGTACCAACATAAAAAACAATCTAAAATCGAATGTTTTTTTTTGCCAACTGGCAAAATTTGAAAATTTGCACCTTTTAAAAAAAAAAAAAAAAAACCTCGTACATGTCATCATCTCAATTTCTAGGCGTACTACGCGTCAAAAGAGAATTCCGAATAAAATGATTTTCGACAAAAACTTTACGAAACTTGCCATTTTGTTTATTTTATTTACTCTTCTACTCTGAATTATTGTTAGTGACCGTTAAACATTTCATTCATGTTGAACCATGTTGAACGAAAAAAACAAGACATACATATTTTGATAAATTCCAAAAAAATTGATACAGGAGATGGCAATATATACAAAGCACAATGCAATAATTTCTTTTGAATTTGAAGTACATACATAATTATGATAATTTAAAAATTGACATGATTTTAACGGAAACATAACGTTTTAGTCTTAAACACACAGATTACTATTGTTCGTTTGATTGCTTTAATTTTTTGTGTTTAAAAAAAAAATAAATAAATAAATTATACGTTATACAACAATCACCATACTCACATTCACATAGTATACATATTATATACATATATTCACACTTTTTTTATACATATTCTTAAATATTTTTAAATATTTTTTTAACTTGTATATAATTAATATTAATTCAAATGTATGTATTTAAGTACATTAATTTGTACATTTTTAATAATTCTATACACTTTTTTATAATTACACATACGAGTATCAATATAATATACATATTTATATACTTATACATATATATTTTATTTTATATTTATGTATTATTATGTTTATGTATTGTACACTTTTTTATATTTATATTTATAGTATGATAAAAGACTAAATTCTGAAATGTCACAAATGCAATGACTTTAACGATGATGACGATCAAATAGTTATAAGAAATGTTGTGGGCATTGTATGTATGCAATATCAATGCAAATGTCAAGAATGTCCTGAAACTTTTTTATACTGCAATTAATCGCATATACTTAAGTATTTTATAAGCATCATCGCATTATATTTTAATCACATCAATGCTCTTAATATATTAATATTCGTCATTCGTTATATTTGTCATTTCTGATTGTATGATTTCGTTTTGTAGATGATGCTGATCATCAAATCGATGACAATTCAGAATTTTGTCTAATTTTTTTAATCTTATTCAAAATCATTATAATACATAACTATATTTCTTCTGCTTTTCTTTTCTTTTTTTTTTATCTTTTTTTTTTCTTAATTTTATTTCATGTTTGTTCTATATTTCTTTTATTATTTTCTTACTTTTGGGTTTTTTTCTTACTCGTACGTTATATTTCTTCTAAATTCATGCATAACAAAAGTTACAAATAATGGAAGACCTATGAATCCTAGTTTAAGTGAAGATTCTGTTGCAGAGACGGTCATCTCTAAAAAAAATTCGGATGGTAAGTGTTTTCTGTTTTACAAAAGCAAACAAACAAACAAGAAAAAAACAAAGGATAAAGAGAATAAGAGAGAATCTAACCAATATATGGTATACAAATGGAAAGTAATCAAAAAATAAAAAAATGTATCTACCGTAACAAAATAATCATTCACATAGTGGATTAGGCAAAAAAAAAAAGTCAAAAAAATCAGACATCATTAATGGATAAGTATTTTGATTTATTGTCATTTATTTCAATTTTTTAAATACTTTTCTAAGTTTGCATTTTATTATTTTTTTTTTGTTTCAAATTAATTGTCTATTATTGTAGCTCAAATTTGAATTGTTCTGCATGAAAGATTCAAAAGAATTTATTTCTTTTAGTTGTTTTTCTTTAATTGATATTCGTATAATACTAAATAAAAAAAATTACAATCAGTTAATCAATTGAAAGTTTGTCGATCAATTATAATTTACACTTCATTCGTATGCCGTGTGAAAACTCATAGAAATTTTCAAAAAATTATCACTTGTAAAAGTGTGTTTCATAACAATTTGTACGTCGTTCGTAAACATTATTTCATGTTACAAGATAGAATGTAATGCCGCAATCACAGCTATAATTTTATTATATAAAGAATCCAAAATAAAGCAATGGATTTCTAGCGAAAATGATTTTGACAATTGATAAATTAATATCACAAATCGAAGTCTTTGGAGGATAACAACCTCCAATTGCACTTTATCCACTACGTTTTGTTTTCATTCCTGGTGCAGTTAACTTCTTAAATTATGAAAGTTTTTCTTCATTTTTTTTTCTTCTTCTTTAAAAAATGCGATTGTTCTGTCATTACCATCACCGAAGAGTGCTTTCAATCGATGATAACCAATTTCTTTAGGCTTATATTGGATCATATCAAAGATACTATAAATGCATTTAATTTTAATACAAATTTAATACAAAATGTATTTATAGTATTAGGTCTTAAAAGTTTTGTCCGTTTTTATGAGTCTACTTTAAACTATAATATCTCAGAGAACACTTATTCAATTTAATCGAAATAAGCGCCATTTGAATCAGTGCACTTTTGCCAACCTAACACAAGTCGATTAATTCTGTCGGCATAAAAATTGGGTTCTCGGGATGCAATAAAGTCGACGAAGGCCATTTTGGCCTGGTCCTCATTGGCGAAGATTCTACCGGTGAGAAAGTTATCGAAGTGCTTGAAAAGATGATAGTCGGTTGGCGAGAGTCTGGGGAGTATGGTGGGTAAGGCAAAACTTCGACGCTCAATTCGTTTAATTTTCGGATGGTGATTTGTGAAACATGCGAACGGGCGTTGTCGTGCAGCAGGATCGGACCTCTTCTGTTAACCAGTGCCAGTGGAATTTTCGGTACATTTCATCGATTTTCTTACAATAGGACTCTGCTGTGATGGTTTGGCCCGGTTGCAGAAAGTTATAGTGAATTACACCAGCCGCTGACCACCATACAGTAACCATAGCCTTTTCTTGTGGGTTTTCGCCTTTGGGAAGTGCCTAGGTGGCTCATCGGTGTTCAGCCATTGTCCTGAACGTCTCCTGTTGTCGTGGAGGTTCCACTTTTCATCACACGTGACGACTCGATCTAAAAAAGGATTGTTTTGGTTGAGCAAAAGCAAAGAAGAACAGACCTCGAAACGTGACAATTTCTGTCGATCGTTCAAATCGTGGAGCACCCATTTCTCGAGCTTTTTGACCTTTCCAATACGTTTTAAACCATCAAAAACCGCTTGAAAATTGACGCCCAGTTCTTCCACCATCCCATGCACCGTTTGTGATGGGTCAGTCTCCACCAGGGTCCTCAATTCTTCGTCCTGGATTACTCTAGTACGACCCCTTCGTTGCTCATCTTCGAGACTAAAATCTCCGGAACGAAATTTCACAAACCAACGTCGAACAGAGGCGTTCATTAACGCTATCATTGCCAAATGCCTGGTTAATTTTTCGGGCTATTTCGGCACCGCTTTGCTTCAATTTTAATTCGTACAGAAAAATTGACCGAAAATCGCTCAACGATATCATATACTATATGTATAAGCTGAAAACAGGCAAAAAATTAAAATTTGAAAAAAATAAACAGAATCAATGTATAGAGTACAAAATTCTCTGTCGATCAGTATATACTACGACACAGTAGAATGAATATTTATTGAGATATGGAGCTACAAAAATACATGACATTAAAACGGACAAAACTTTTGAAACAACCATCTTTGATCATATGGATATGAATGGCATGTGGTTCAAACAGGATGACGCTACGTACCGCTGCACAACTGATGCTATAACATATATTTTGCACGAAAAATTGTACAAGCAAAAATTTCTATCGACTTTATTTTTAACGCTATAAAGGCGACATTAAACATTTCGAATTTTTTTTTTTTTTTTGCAAGACATCTTCAAACACAAAATCATGTGTAACTTTTTGTATACTCTTCGTATCAAAATTTAACATTTTAGCATTTTTAATTAGTAAAAAAATTATATATTCATTCATTTCACTTATGAACTCACATAAAGGTATTATTTTGCATGCATTAAATATACATTTTGAATCAAATATGTAAATTAAGTCCTTGCATGAATTTAAAAAAAATGAAAAAAAAGTTTACAATCGTAATTATAAACTCGTTCACAAAAAATAATGATAATTTCATTTTAAAATCAAAAATTAATTACAAAAAAAAAAAGATATTAAACTCAATATTCAAGATGGTATGATTATGGAAACATCATCACTACCAACTCCAAGTCCAAATAAACAAAAAACATGCTACACTAGTTCAACTGAAATATCAAATAATCAGATTGGATCAACAAATCCAATCGATGGTCCGTTAAGTGTTGTAAGTGGTGCATCTGTATTGCCAGTAATGTTATGCGGACTATTGACTAGAGATCTATTAACACCTTCGCCTATTACACGTTCAAGGAAAAAATATTTCATCACACCATCTGAGAGTACGGAATATATTGGTAAAAATATGAGAAATGCATTTAATATTTTTTCTCATATTGTTTTTTTTTCAAATTTCATTTTTGAAGTATTTTGAGGCTAGTTTCTTTTTAAATTTTTAATTTTTTTATTTTTTTTTTAAAGTAACAGGCTTTTAAGATTTTATTTTTAATTAACTAATTCTTTTTCGGTTCTTATACTTGAATAGAATAAAATTAGTATCAATGAATTTTATTTTAAATGTTGTTCTCATTTAGATACATGTAATTAGGGCTTTCATAGAGGTGATTTCATGATTTTATTACTATCATGTGTACACCTACAGTTTAACGTGGATTGCAAACCAATTGAGTTGCTGGAAGAGAAGCAAACTCATTTACTTGATAGGGCTTAGATTGATCTATTATTAGAATGATGTATGTATGTAATGCTTTAATAATAATTCTTCGTGTTACTTGTTATCAGCAAGTAGACAACTTATCAGCAGTTCTAAGATCTTTTTCCCAGCAAGCTGGTACTCATTCGAAACTAAATGAACTTTTTGGGCGTAATGAAAAATGGAAGCCAGTTGTTCTACCACTTGCGCCTCCGATCCCCCCTTTCTATACGGGATATAATTATTATGTCACGTGACATACATCATAATATGAAGTTTTTTTGTGTAACAAACGTATCATTATGAATTGCAAACGCGTGTCAAAATTATGTCTTTACATAATTATGTCCTGTGCATGTATAGGACCCTTTAAAATTAGCTAAGTACTCAATTAATGGCACTCTTAAGCAAAACACGTTTATGAAAAAATTAAATGTAAAAATACAATAATGGATAACATTGAATGTTTAGGTGCAACATGAATGGTATTAATTCTGCACAAAGCTAAAAAAGTAGATAAGTTATGAAGATCGATATGTTATCTTTTTCTGCTTTCTTCAAAATTTCTCTTCAGTCTTCTCTTCTCTAATGTAACTGCGATGCGGTTCATCCATTTTCATCCCAGCAATAGTCAGCCATCTGATAACTTTTCTTCAGGATTTTAATATCCTGGTGAAATCATTCTCTCTGTTCTTCACTAACTGCACCAAGATTTTCAGGAAAGAAGTCGATATGCGAATGTAAAAAATTTGCAATTTTATATTCATATTGCAACCTAAGTATTTTTTTAAAATTATCAAACACGACTTTTTTCCATTACAAAATCACGTGTAACTTTTTATACACCCTACGTAGCGAAATTTAGTGTTCTAGCAAATGATAGAGAACAAAATTACTTTTCTTTTAATGTGTTATCACAAATATTTGAAATTCGGTTTTAAACAAAAAAAGGGGGAAACTTACGAATTGGTGCCGCCAGATTTTGAAACGAGACCTTCCGATAATGATACTTTGAAATGTCCTCTTTAGTGTGGTTGTATGTCTCTATTGGCGCAAATTCATCTTAAGGACTCAAACTACCCTTAAAAATTTTTGGTCCAAAATGGCGTGTTCGTGCCAATTCGGAAGTTCAGCCCAAAAAGACATTCTGAAGTCAAAATTTTTGATAAATTTTTTTGAAATATTTTGAAAAAAAAAAATTGGATTCCTAAAAAAAAATTGCATTAGGCACAATTTTTTTTTTTATTTTTGAACTTAAAGGAAAAAGTTTTCTCTTCCAAAGAAAAAAGACCAGAGATTGATTGGATAATTCGTTACCAATTTATTATCCGTGGTTGTGCATATCCTTTTCTCAGGAAATGGACACGATGGAATTTTTTAAATATTTTTTTTTAGTAGCTTGGGGTCTAACATCTTCTACTCAAATTTGCTTTTAAATTTTTTTAGTGGAAAACCATCGCACGTATGTGTTATTATTTTTGTTTAATTTTTATTCAAAAATTTAAAAAATCGAAACGGTTTTCATCTATATAGGACTTATTTACATAAGTAGGTATATACTTATTAATAAACGCGTATAATGCATGCTGATATTACATTACTTAATAATTATATTGTACATGATTTGTCTTTATAATTTCTTTTTTTTTTTTATTTGATTTTGGTACCTTATACTCGTATGCGTTGCTTTTTAATTTGTAGAAAATTATTATAATTTCTATATAATTTTTTTTATTCAAAGTTTTATTCTAATTTATTATTAAAAAATCCATTAATAATGATAATAATATGTAATAATAAATAATTTGTGATTTGCTCGTACATACATACATAATATAAAGTAAGTAAATGTAATAATTATTGAGTAAATTCTAATAATTTAGTTTTCAATTTAAATTTAGTAAGTATTTTTTTTTTCATGTATTCATCAACCATACATGCATATATATATTTGTATACAATGTAAATGTATCATTACATTAATATACATAATATGTATATTCAAAAACAATTTAATTATAATATAGCATTATCACTTTAAATGAAACTTTGTACAAACCAAATGAAACTTTGTACAAATCAAATGAAATTTTATACAAACCAAATGAAACTTTGTAATGAAACTTTAGTGGTAATGCTATATATAGATTATTATAAGTAATTTAAAATTTGTATAAATTTATTCATTAACGTCAAATTATAGTGTGTATGTGAATCATCAATCATTCCTACCTACTAATATCTATACATTCATATTCATACAGTATACATATGTATATAATAGTTTATGCGTATTATTAGATTTTTATGCACTGACTATATATTAAACATTATTTAAAATTTTATTTGTATTTGAAAAAAATATTAGATTTATGTTAATATTTTATCTTTTATATTCGCATATTACATAGTATGTACGTATTGTCATTTTATAAGATTTTCATTCTCATATACATACTACCAATATTGTACACACATTTTATTTCATATTATGTACATATACTGCATTTCGATTAGATTTTTAATAATAAATAATTTATATTGCCTTTTTATACATACCTACATACAAATATAAGTAGTATACAAATATTAAAATGACATGTCCAAGACAGTATAGATCATTATAAAAAAAAAAAAAAAAAAAAATCATTTTTTGTCTTTGTTTTTAATTGAATTTTCAGTTGTCTTTTAGCTTTATATTTTATATACATACATAATATTGATAATTAATTTTACATCGATATTCTATACTTCTAAAAATAAGTATACATATTACTATATACATACATACATACATAGCTATTTATAATATATAGTACATTTTTAAAATATCGAGCACATATCGTTCACTATTATAATAGTCCTATCACATATAATACTTTAGTTACATTATATGTATAGGACCATAGGACTAATGTACCGTCTACCATTATTAAACTTTTATTTATTTAAATTAATTACATTTTTAATTTTTTTTTTTCTTTTTTTTTTTGCAAAATAACTAAAAATCAATGTGCGATAATTTGATATAAAATATAGAAATTTTTTAATAATTTCGAATACATTATACTTAAGTACGTATACAGTGGTGGTCAGAAATATTTTTATAATAACTTTTTCCATCAAAACAAAAATTCAAAACTGTAAATTTTTGAAAAATATTTTGAAATTATACCAACATGCTGCAAAAATAATAAATCCATAAATGAACAGAAATTATTGATTTAAATGTAAAAATATTTTTTGTTTCAAGAAGTGATCGTGTTTTACCATAATTTACTTGAAAATTATTAAGCATCTGAGGCTCGATTTTCGTTCTGTGGAAATAAGAATGAGAACAATCTTCTTATTCTTCTACTTTTATGGCGCTACAGCCCATTGAGGGCTCTGGCCTTAATCAAACTTCTCCTTCACTCAACCCTATAAGAAGCTTTCTGCTTCCAACACCGACTCCAACCCAGTTTTCTGAGATCTGCTTCCACGTTTGCCCACCATCTCAAAGAATAAGAACAATACTCAGTGAAAATTCCAATATGTGAGATTCTTGTACCGTGAAAAAGTGAAATTTTATGTCAAATATTTTTCATATGAAAAAATTTTCTCATCGTATTTTATGATAGTGAGAATCAATGAATTAAAGGTTGTCTTTGGATTTTTTTTTGTCAAAAAGTTTAAAATGTATTATTTACTTTATTAATCATATATCAATACCAACACTAAAGTCTAGTGTGCAGATGGACCTGAATTCTGATTCGAAAACTATTTTATTTATGCTTAATATAGATTTAATATGAATTCAATTATTAAAATAATAATTATTGCTTCAACAACTTTAATGCTTTATTATCTAGAAACATAGATAAAAATAAATAAATAAATATGTAGTTGATAAATCCCAAATATTCTTGAATTTTTCAACTATTTTTTAATTCGACATCTATCATTCAGTGGCAGAACCAAAGTTTTTTTTATACTTTTCAAGTATTTTTTCAGGCAGAAGTGTGCACATATAAGCCTGAAAAATTTCATTCTCTGAATGTGTCTGAATTCACCATTTTTTTTACATTATTTTTATATGAGAATCTGAATTCAGTTTATCTGCGTACTAGGACTAACAATGAAAATTTTGTAAACAAATTTAACGTCAATAATGTCAATTTGACGTTAATGAGGAAAATTTTCTAATATTTATTCCAATCAGACTCATTTTCCAGCCATTATTCTCATAAGTTGAAACAAAATCAGTTTGCTTACAAAAATGAGAAATGAAAATGAAAAAGTGTTGGAATGTGAAGAATTTTTAACATTTCTAAATTTCTCACTTTTTCACTAAACGAGAATCGGCCCTCTGGACATGAAAATTATCATTGTTTTTCTACACAATTTTTCAGAGTGTGAAAGCAAAAAAATTGTGAAAATAATTCTGACCACCACTGTATTCGTAAATTTCATTTTTCATTTCAAATAAATTATTAATGTGCTATTTAATAATAAATCTTTGTAAATGTTGCGTATTGTATATATATGCATATAAAAATAAACGATATGTATTTTCGCATATTTTATTTGTAAAAAAAAAAAACAAAAAAAAAATTCATCATTTGGTTTTGTTTTATTTTAAGTAAATTATTGAATTTGATGTTTATAATTTTATTTCATATAATAAATTGATATTATTTAAAAAAAAAATATGTATACTCAAGTAGTAGTTTGTTATAGTTTTGAAACTATAACTTTATCATTTTTGTCTTATTTATGTTATATTCTAGATGAAGATGATGAGCCTCGTTGCGTTCAATTGACGAATCAACATAAAACTGCGATACGTTTTATTAGAAAGGTAATTTTTTTTATTTTATTTCATTATTATTATTATTATTATTATTTTCTTCGAATAAATTACAAAAAAATTAAAATTTTCGAAAATACATTATATGATTATAAATTAATTTTAAACATCAAATAAAAAATGTATGTTCGTATGTATTATGTTAAAACATATTTGAAAATTTTAAGATTATATACTTTTTTTTTTGAAGACTATAGTCTATATTGTATAATAATTATGTACATATGCCGATATTTGTGACATCGATACTAAAATTGATGACAGATTTCATAATTATAATCGAATATTATTCATAACACATATATTGGCCCCTATTATGAGTGTCGATAATATTAACAATCGACAAAATTAAGACGAGGCGAGGAGATGTAAATTTTTTCATTATATAAATCGGTCGCCTCGATAGTAAGATATGTATTGCCATATCAAATTTTATTTTCATTCAGTTTTACCATGTAATTTCTATAAAAGTTGTCAAATATTTCGATATAAAAATTTATAATTCTGTGGTCATAAGGAAAAACCGCTTAAGTCGAAAAACGTGATTTTACAGGAGAACGTTTTAAAGATTTGAAGTTGATTATGAAAAATTTGGTTAAACCATTTTACAAGGTGTTGAGTTACTTTAATAAAATTGTAATTTACTTACTTTAATTAAATAATAAACTTATATATATTTAGGATCTTATTGTGAACATACAAGCAGAATATTTTATTTCTTATGTTAAAATAAGCCGATATTCCAAAATCAATCTCACCATCAAAATACATAAGCTATTATGGTTTCTGCATGTATCTTTGTCAATAAGTGTCGTACATTTACGAAATTTTGTGTGGTAACAGAACAAAGAATATAAAATATGAAAATGATAATAACTCACTTTTGTCATAAATCGACTTAAGCGGTTTTTCCTTGTGACCACAGAATTCATTTTTTTTTTAATTTTGAATAAATATTTGATTAATTTAAATAATTTGTTATTAAGTGCGAAAATATAAAATATAATTAATTTAATAATGATTAATCAATCCAGCTTGTTTTAGTAGTTGAAAGAGAAAATAAACGAAAACTGATTTTTTTGCGTAAAAGAAGAGCATTAGGATATGCGTTAATGTTTGTAGTTTTTTTTTTTCATCGGAAATGATGTTTGTAGTTGCCTGACTCAACCAAAATTTCCTGTAATTTTTCTTTAATTAATTAAATTAAACTAAAACAAATCGAGGAGAATAATTAAATACAAAGCATACATGAAATGTTAAATGACGATTGACTACTAAGTATGTCTGTCGATTATTTTCAACTGATCGACTCAAAATGTCGGTGTTCTCGCCTCAAATCAACACTCATAATAGAAAATTTGTTAAATTGAGGCGATAATCGATGGCGAGACGATATTATCGAAACTCATAATAAGGACCATTGTTTAGAATTTTATCATGTAAAGCGTATACATTATTTGAAAAAAAAAAAAAATCGTCAATTAAATACGTGGTCGATTCTAGAATAAATACGAGTATTTATTTCGAGTAATTTCATTTGCAAGAAAAAAAACCCATCAAAATTAAAATTTAATTTCATAAATTAAGAAAAATTGAACAAAATCATGTAGTATGCAATTTGTTTACCTACACTTTAATTTTGATTCAGAGTCAACTAAGTTTTTTATAGTTAAATAAAACATTATTAATCGTATTTTGTAATTGGTAACATATACAGATTAAATGTAAATTTTCACAATTTATACTGATAAAATTATCTATTAATGATTTCGTAATATTAAATATTTTACGCAAAATTAATAGAAAATTAATATTAAAATCATCAATAAAATATTGGCTGTTTTTCTAAAAATTAAATATTGCACAAAATGAAAATTTTAATAATAATAAAATAACAGTTTAACTGTGCCATACTTTAGTGCAGTCATAATATTACAATAGGTCTGTTCGAGAACTTTTTTTAATATTAAAATTCTTTACTCTGCGTCTACACTGACAATATGATCGGCAATGACAACATGGATATTGATTGACTATCTAGACTAGGCACGCACTACATCTCCGTCAGTTTTTTCTGGATGACAATATTGCATTCTGCTTTGTAGAGCAATATTAATTCTGCAAAATATATTGTGGCAATAATTTTGACAATTTTGATTTTTATACGTGAAATTTTTAGAAAAAGTCGTAAAATCATTAAATTTATGTTCATATTTTTTTTTTTTTGTTTTTTCATATTTTTTCATATCTTATTCAGTATAGAGGAGATAAAATAAAAACAGTCTAAAAATGACTTTTTCGTAACTATCTTAAAATAGAGAAGAAAATTTATTTGCAAACAAACTTTTGACATTGAAATTTTATTTGTATTGTTTAGAAAATAATATAAAAAATGAAAATATTATTAATTTATTATACACAATACAAGAAATTTATTTTATTCACAGTGAAAAATTGAACTGAAATTTGATTAAAACACGAACAAGATACGATAATGATCGGACATTTCAAATTTAAATTGAATTTGACATTTCAACCGTATGTTCTAGTTACCTGCAAAAAAGAGAAGTTGAAAAATTTATCTTCATATTTATATTATTTTTCTGCAGGATGGGGTAGTTTCTGTTAATTTCTTTAAAAATATGTACTTGATTTATGTGAGTGTGTCGCATTTGAAAAGTATACTAAAGTGTATGAAAGAAAATCTATTAAATGAAAATCTGCAATATCTCTGAGATACTCTAAGATACTTATATACTTTCTCTACTTTCTCGAACAGACCTAATGTTTTCAATGTTTTTATTTTACATTTAGAAATAAGAAGATTTCAACAACGTTCTTTATTACATAAAATTGACAAAACTAACACCGTATATTAATGTTCGGATATTCAAAAAATTGACTTTATCGTCAAAAAACTTCACATTCAGGGTTTAAGAATCTCCTGCTTTATAAATGTTCACAGTAATATATTACTACGTTTAGAAAAACAGTTATTTTACAATCTTATTAACTATGGTGTCCATTGCGAGTGTCGATTATTCTGTTATCGAATGCCAATTTTATAATTCGGTATTGCGAGTGTCGATTACATTCGATATTATCGAATGTTAGATTCGATAACATTTTTCTGTTCGAATGTCAAAAAACAAATTGAGTTAAGTGCATTGTGTTTCGAAAAAATATAAGATTTGTTAAAATGTAAGTAATTATTAAGTTAAAGGATTATTTTATTTAATTTTATTATTTTAATAAAACTCAAATATCGAATTTGTTGTGTAGGAAAAACATCACAAACAAGAAACAAATGAAGCGGCTTGTGAAATGCGAA
Organism: Villa cingulata; assembly: GCA_951394055.1. Classification (NCBI taxonomy): domain Eukaryota; kingdom Metazoa; phylum Arthropoda; class Insecta; order Diptera; family Bombyliidae; genus Villa; species Villa cingulata. The sequence continues at coordinate 37,696,773 of OX596017.1, read as the reverse complement.
AATTTTGTACGAAACTGTTAAAAGACACATTAAACACACAAAAATATTATTATTATGATAATTAAGAATTTATGACCATAGAAAATTTATCAATATTCATCCATGTCAAGTGGATTAGATGCATCTCTTATCTAAGATAGATGCATCTTGTCTTAATCTAAGTGTATTAATAATATTATTTCCTTCTAATTCCTCTACATCTTCGTCAAAAAATAACTCTACTGAACTCAATTTTCACAATTCACTATTATTTTATTATTTTACAATTCAAGTTTATAATTAAAACATAACCAATTTCGCTTTTACTGAAAAAAAAACTGAATTTGTAAAATAGACATATGTATGTCAATCAAAATAATTCATAATAACATAACATTATTTCCATTAAATTTAATATTTTACACGGTAACACTTTTTATTCCATTCGATTGAGTTACACAATACCAAAACCATATTTAATCGAATGAAGAGATATTCGATAATCGAATGACGAATCGACACTCGCAATGGACACCTATAAAATTGTTTTCGAACCTATACACTATCATAATCGTGTTCGATAATGATCTAGTAGAAACTTGATTTTCGGAATTAAGTATTTAACAATTTATGTAATGACATTTCATAAATTAATTTTTATTTCACTTTTTTTTTCATTTTTTTATAATGGCTACTACATAGGGACTATACTTTTATTGATATATCTATTATCTAAATTAAAATACGACCACATATATAAATGTATATAAGACTGCAATTTCAATTATGTGTGATACGTAATGTAGTCGCTATTACACTTAAAATTTGACACCATTAAACACTATTCGAACATTAATTTGTGACAAAATTTTAATAGTGCAAAGTTTAGTACGGAATGTAATAGATTCGAAAAAAAACCTATAAAGTACAAATTAAGTGAACGATTTTTTCAAAAATGATACTACCATGTTTGTATTATAAAAATATAGTGTCGATAATTATCATACACATACACACACATACATATGATATGTATATGATATGTAAATCGTTTTCAATAATAATTAAGATCACAAATTATAAATAAATTAAAGTAAAAATTTATTAATGGTAAGTTTACATAGTGCAAAAAAGAAAACCAAAAAAAGGGTGGCGACATTATATTCAACTAATATATTAAAAGTGTTTGTATTTGCATTTTAAAAAGTATAGTTTGAAGTTTAAGAACATTTTATAACTTAAATGTAAAATTAAATAGAAATCTCGTAAACACATTATAGCAATTCTAATAACAATTCATTTTGGTTTTAGAATATAGGAAAGAATTTGTTATACAAGTATATTTTATGAACAAACGTATTATAAAAATAAAAAAAAAAAATATTTTTGATACATTGCTCTTGTTTAAATGAAATTTATCAGAAAAAACATTTTTTTTTTCAAATACGTATGTACATACATATCTATGATGCCATGAAATAAATCCATAATTCGTAATTTTTTTGATTATGCCTTTATTTAACAATAAAATAAAAGTCACATTTCTTTATAGATGCTCTTATAAGATTAGGATTCGAGATATTTGCTATCTTGTGCACCACATATCTCCGAAGTTACTACTTAACCGATTTCAATGAACTTTGAAACATAGATACTATAAATTGTGGTGCTTAAATGGAGCACATTTTTTTAAAAAAATGTCCTTGTTTCCTTTTTACAGGGTGTCAAAATTGTCAACATTGCGATTTTTCGGTTTACAAATGCAACTCTTACAGCAAACACTGATTGACCAATTTCTTTGAAATTTTGAGAATAGGTAGCCTAAAGGATATTGTGGTGTTTGAATAGAGCACATTTTTGATTTTAGGTCCTGAAATTTAGTTATAGTTCTTAAAAAAGGAGATGGTTTTTTTTTTGAAAAATCGTTCAACTTTGACTTCTATTTTCATACATTAAATTTTCATATTTCTATATGATTTTGGTATCAAATTAAAATTTGGACTTTTCTGATGTTTTTACAAAAAAAAAAAAAAAAAATAAAAATCTTTGTTATATTTCCATTTTTATTGACAAAATAAAATTATATTTTTTTTCATCAAAATATTCAAAAATTCATTTTTATTAGCACCTAAAACTAAAAGTTATGCAAAGACATTTTTTAAAAATTTTTGTATCTAAAATCGTTGTTGTTATTTTCGAAATTTTTCAAAGTCGAATCCTACTCTTAATAACAGTTATATTTTATTTTAAAATTGTATTATTTACATATATAATCTGTGCATTATATTTATAAAAGAATTATTGATCGATTTTTAGTTTAATTCTGTTGGTTATAATTGAATAATTATTCACTTTAACTTTAACCAATATTAAATTGGTAACATTGATCAGATTTATTATCAATTATCGAAATGAAAGGGAACAACCCGAAATCTCCGAAAACAAAATCAGCAACACTAAATTCTCAAACGGCAGAATCATATAAAAAACAAGTCATTCTTGCGCTAATGGGCTCATACTAATATTTTCCGTACTTTATCTTTCCAATTTTATTATATGTTAGGATTTTGCGTGTTATACTTGCGCAGGGACCCATGCTAATGTTATGATTTCAAAAATTTTCACGATTTAATTGTGAAATAAGTAAATGCCATAATCAAAAAATTGCAGATTGCGGCATTATTTAACTAATTAATGATAAATAATGACATTATGGCTGTATTTCATGGCACCCATCGATTCAAAATATCTACCACACATTTATTTGCGGACTATAATGATGGACATAAGAGTTTTTGTGTTTTTTTTTTGTTTTTTCTTTAACGCCATTACAATTTTCATTGTAAAACTAAAATTTAGATATTTAAATACACTTAACATTATATATTTGATATAATAGGAATTATATACTGCATATCCTAAGATAAAATTAAAAGAATTATTGTAGGATTATTCAAATTATATAAATAATAGATAAATTTAAAGTAAAAAGAGGACAATTCATTCTATATTTAAACTTATGTTTTATAAACAAAAACTTGTAAGAATGTATAAATTTGTATATACATTAATTTTATATTATTTTATAGTTTATACTTTTATTTTATTATTTTTTTTTAATTTTAATATTTTCGCATTGTATTTTATTATATTATTATTGTTCATTTTTATGTTTTATTTAATTTATCTTTTCTCTGTTTAATTTACTAAGTATTTTTTTTTACACTATTTTCTTCATAAAGAAAAATACAAAAAAAAAAACTCAAAATTTATTTTCTTGAAATTTTCAAACAGATAAAGTATTTTGTAGCCCGACGTAAATTTAAGGAGGCCCTTAAACCCTATGATGTGAAAGATGTCATGGAACAATATGCAGCTGGGCATGTTGATCTTCTTGGCAGGGTTAAAAATGTTCAAACTAGGTACACAATAAAAAAAAAAATTAGTAAATTAAATTTTTTTTATTAAACAACAAAATTCTAAGTCAAAGATATTGTAAAAACAAAAACGAAAAAAAAACACATAATTTTATTTAAAGTTAACAATAATAATTACTATAAGTTTGAATTTTTATTTTTCTTATATAATTTCTTTCTTTATATTACCTATACATACATGTATATATATATATATATATACATATATACATATATATAACAATAATATGTATAAGTATATATACTTTTTTGATGTGAAAGACGCCTTTTTTCGTTTCAATAAAAACCTTTTTGATCTCGAAATAAACCATTTTCATTTCAATAAAACCCATTTTCATTTCAATAAAAACCATTTTCATTTCAATAAAAACCATTTTCATTTCAATAAAAACCTTTTTCATTTCAATATAAACCTTTTTCATTTCAAAATAAACCATTTTCATTGCAAAATAAAGTAGTAAAAATCAATTTTTTAACAATATCTATATATGTATAGTATACATGTAATTATCACAAAAAGTAATGGTTTATTTTGAAATCAAAAAGGTTTTTATTCAAACGAAAAAGGCGTCTTTCACACCAAAAAAGTATATATATATATATATATTTTAAATGATAATAATAATTCTTAACATACATACATACACACATACATACATACCAGCATTTCAAATTATTATTTTTTTGTTTTTTTTTTTAATATTATTACTTACATTTTCTTCTTCTTTCTACTTATTATCTACACAAATAATATTTTTTTATCATTTTACTATACGATACATACATATATTGTATATATAAATACACATATTACATATCGATAATATCTACTCTATCTATAATAAATAAATCAATCAATCAGTCTCATAATTTTTCATCAAATATAAGACAAATTATTAATTTTCAATATATTTGATATCATTATTGTCTCTTTCTCTTCAATGTGTTCGTTCAGATTTAAAGGAGCATAGTACAGTACCATGTAAAAATTAGTATAAAGAAAATGTCGAGCTCAAAGTTGATGAAGTAAATTTTCCAACAACAAATAACTACATATTAGATACATATTGTATACAATTATAAAATATTTGCAGCTCTGTACATACATACAAATAAAGTTTCATCTACAACTATACAATAATTCAGAGTAGATTACATTTTTTTTTTTTTCAAATATACATATATACATACAATGTATATAGTATATATATTAAGTGCACGCGGATACTCAGTCCATTATGGCACCGCCGATCAGTAATTTATGTCAGATATATCATCCAGTTTATCATCAGTATGTAATCAGTTACTGGTGTACATTGCTGATGGGAAAAATTAATGATCGACTTGGGCAAGAGTAGTGCGCTAGCTGGGGTTCGAACCGTGATCTCAAGATCACAAGACCGACACTCAACCATCGAGCTATTCAAACGCCTGAGTAGATTACATGCCAGACCAGAGTAAAATTTTCTCATTTTCGCACGGCTAGCGCATATTTTACCAGAGTAAAATCAGATTTAGGATATAATTTTTCTAATTTAAAGCTGGTAAATAAATTGTAAAAATTGTATAACAAATTATAAGGTACGTTCGAGAACTTTTAGCAATCTTAAAATTCTCTAATTTATCTTATTCAGTGATGGGAATAAAAATAAAATGAACAGTACGAAAACAACTTTTTGGAACTATCTTAAAATTAAGACAAAAATCTATTTGTAAACAAACGTTGACATGTAGTTTAGTGCTTCTTTTTTTTTAGAAAATATTAAAAAATGGAAAAGTTATATACGACATTTAAAAATAAAAAAAATTAAAAATCGATTTACAAAAAAATATGCAAAGAAATAATTTAAAATTAATTTAAAACACGAACACGATGCGATAATCAGAAATTCCATATTTAAATTATTTGAATTTCACATATCAACCACCGTATGTTCTAGTTACCTGCAGACAAATTGAAAAATCTATCTTCATTTATATTATTTTTCTGCAAGATTCGAAAATCAATATGGCTGCCTGCAGTCATAGTAATCAAACAGGTTTCTGTTAATTTCTTTAAAGATACTGTAAGATTCTATTAATTTCTACAAGTTCTCGAACAGACCTATAATTTCGAAAATTTGTTGTTTTTTTTATTTTTTTTTATAATATACTTAAGATGGCATTTTAAAAGTTTATAATAAAATATACATTTTTTTTTTGCCATTTTATGTAAAATTATTTTTCATTTCAATACAATTTAATTCGTAATTAACATTTTAATATATTTTCATAATTAAAAATTGTGAATACGTTATGTTATGAAATATAAATCAAAAAACAGTTTTGATCGTCTTTTATCACTATACAATACCCATTTCGAAACTTATTGGTACAAAAGCTTTAAAAAAAAGACATAATGTATTTCACTTTCACTTTCCCTTTGACAACATTTTGGTAGATTTTTAGAACCTTATAGAAAATTTTGGATTATAATCCATGCTTCTGTAATTTAGATTGTGAATAGAGATTGAAATCTCACTCTACTCTACCGAATCTATTCTGAACGAGGAGAGAAAATACATCAGAAACATAAATTACAGTCTGTACTAGTAGCATAATAGATGAAAAAATAACTAATAAAATATTTGGAATTGAAATAAATTACGTTTCCAAAGCAATAAAATTAATTTACTAAATATTTGTGAATAATAAAGTTTAAATTATATATTAAAAATTTTTTATGTCATAACACATATTTTCATGGTGCATAAAATTTTTGATATCAGCAATTGATATTGGTAACAACAATTCAATAGTTTTCAATTCACTTTTATCTGTATATAGGTGTGAAGTGCATGCGATTATAAATAATAAGAGTTAGAAAAAATTGTTGGGTTCGAGATTGGAAAAATATATTTAAGGCCTAACTATAATGAACATAACTGACATAGACTAGACTTACGTTCTACGACTTATGACGTTCTACGAACACAGCTATATTAATGAGTTGAACTATAATTGGCATTACCAATTAGTGCTCGAGCTCGACATAAGCAGTACGATTGAAAGAGCACATAACATGCGTAACATATAACCATATAACTTGATTTTTGTGAAATTTTTAGGTGTGTTTTTCTCGCTTATCAGATCAGTTTTTGATCAATTGTATTTCCCACTTGAATCTCTTATAGTTGTCTTCTTCTTTTTAATAGTCAATACGCAGTCAATAAAAAAAAATACTGTTATCAGTTTGTTAAAAATAAGTGTTGTCAATTCGAAAAATCGAACTTTAAATCTATAAAAGAAAATCGTTCATGCAGATATGAAAATCAATATTACAATTATAAACATTCATCAATAGCTGTTTTTCTTTGGTCACAATTATCTTATAATTCTCAGTTCTCAATTGAGCAATGCGTTTCTTTGGTTGGTGTTTTTTCTATTCTGTTATAGGTGGCAGCAGCAACGAAGTGAGATTTATGTAATCTATCTGAAGAAAAATATTTTGGCTCAATTGATGTGAGGAACTGAGAATCAAGAAGAGACATAATTTTGATAATCTTCGTAAAATTTTGAATATATGTAGTTTGTTTGTAATAAATAACTTGTAAAAATTAATGTGTAAAAATAAAATTTTTTTTAATTATTTCTTTTCAAAATGTCAATCAACTGAGAATAGAAGTCCGTTTCTTTCAGTTTATTTGCTCAGTTAGTAACAAGAAGAAGATAGCTGATCTAAATGAGATGTCAAACTGAGAAATATCAGATTAAAATGACCAAAGAAAAATCGCTAATCGTTCAAATGTCAAATTTTGTTCTCCTTCTTTTTGCTCAGTTATAAAAATTTTTCTACTCAGTTGGCTCAGTAAAATCTCAGAATATACTTACTGTTACTGCCATCTAGCATTTGATAAGTTAAGCAGGGGGAAAAAATACCAATCTCAATTTTAGAATTGAGATTAAAGAGAGATGACAAGCGAAAAAAACAAAACTTTTATTGTTTAATACTTATGTTATCTATAATCTATGTCATTATAGTTAATCTTATGTCATGCTTTTAACGTTCGTTATTTTTTTCTACATACATATGTTAGCTATGTTAGTCATGTACATTATAATTAGGGTTTTATACATATATTTTTAAATAAAACACCAATCACAATTTTTAATCAGTACTTTCGTGTGTATGTGAAATGTCATTAGTTTACTTACAATATTATAATACAACTCTTCTTACATGTCATGTTAGCTAAATGTCTCAATTGCATTATACATACATCATACTATGTATATAATTGCAACATAATATAAAATTTATTGTAAATCTTTAATATTTGTCTTGTGTCTTCTTTCGCCTGTGTTTGTATTGTATTTGTATTTATTTATTTTTTTGTTCTGTTTCACAATTATTTAAATGTAAATATTTATATTTTGTAAAAGTATATATGATGTCCTTGTATATCCTTTATTAAATATTTTTAAACTATTTTCATTTTTCATTTCATGTCTAATTAATAAAATAATATATTATAAATTGCACTTTTTCTATAACATTTATACACACTCGTACATGCTGATGAGTTTTAAATTTTTTTCTAATACTGTTCTAGTTTAGACCATCGACTTTAATTTACTATATGCATTGGAATATAATGAAAAAAATACCAAAAAACTAAACAAAATTCAATAATAAATTCCTCAAAAATTCTATAAATAAACAAAAAATTACATATGATAGTTTTTAGATCAGCGAAATCATCTTTTAAAAATATATAATATGCGTTTAGTATAGTAAGAAAAATAAATTTATAACTATTATTAATTTTTAAAAAAGTATTATATGATATTAAAATAATTCCGAAAAAATTTAGTCAAGTCACATGCGACACATAAACATTTATTTAATGTGTAGTTGCAATACATTTGTTGTTTATTAACAGATGATCATATTGATAACGCGTAGAACGACGATAGTAGCATAGCATGTTCTATAGGTACTGTAAAGATCAATGACCTCCACTGTTCCAGAGTATAGTATAGTAGAGAAGCAAGTATTAAATGTTTTTAGTTGATTTTCTGTGTTTGTCATGTACAATATTCGCGTTCTACTGAGAGAGAAAATCAACTCTCCTTCAACAATGAATAACGTACGACTACGAGTACACATGATGTGTAAAATACTATTGGTACTAGCATAGCGTATATCATAGCATATATACGGATATATTATTGTTTTAAAAAATTTACTGTAAAGAATAACAATTTATGAATGTATTTTCCTTAGTTTTACATTTCAAATGATAAAATTTCAATTTCCATCGACAATATTGCTATACTATTTTCAGAAATCGAAGTCAGTATTGTGCTTATGGGAATAGTTACCCGATGAGTTTCTGATAACTTCACATATAATATTTTGTAGGAAATTCTGAATAATATATCTCTGTCAACCCCGAAAAAGGTACTTTTTAACATATGTTAACAGGATGTTCCAAATTGTGCAGAAATAATTTTATAATTTTGTTCACAAATAATTCTTAAAAGGGAGATTCTGTACAAATTTCACATTCCTGTAAATTTATATTTGATAAAAAAGTAGCATTATTTGAAAATATCATAAAAATGTTCGGTTTTTAAGACAAATTTTAATTTTTGTTTGCTGACTTTTTCATTTCTAATAATGAATCATCCTGTTTTTTTTTGCAAAAAGAAATACACCCTTCCGTCACACAGCGTGAAGGCAACTGATTTACTCAGTTAACGCCATTTTGCTAATATGAAAAATAAAAAACCGAACTATAAAATATGAAGTCGTTGCGCAGCCGATGTCCACTCAAAGTATAAAATGTTGATTGATTCATAAAAGAAAATGATGATAATTCAGGGTTGCCGTAGCTACTGGGAGTTTTGATTAAATTTATAAAAAAAATATGAATTTATGATTAAACCATATTCAGTATTTTTAATTTTATTTATAAAATTATGTGTTCAGTATCAATTTGATATTAAATTTTGTATACATACGTACATACTACATTCATTTTCATATTTGTTTATTTGTCCATTTTCTTCTATTTTGTTCCCTTTATGTACTTGTTAATGATTTCTTTACGTTACCGTTACATTCTGAATTTTATTTTTTGTTTTGTCTTTTCTTAGAATAAGAAAGAAAATTATTTACAATGCAAATTGCTATCATATTATTCAAATCAGCTTGTTATTATATTTTATTTTGTAAAGAAATGAACATATTTCATAAAATTTCCCAAAATGTCACAAATTTACCTGTTTTTTTGTAAAATCTAAAAAAAAAGTTTTTTGCAAACTGGCAGCCCTTCATAATAAAAAATTTAAAAAATTTCCCTCGGATTTAAATTGAGATCTAATCACCCCACACACGAGACAGATTTATACAAACGCAATGTGAAAGAATATAGAAAAGCATGCCTATCTTGCCTGTACTGACTTCGATTTCTAAAAATAGTATAGTGCCAGAGCATTTAAATAATGTTCAGTCATCGTTAAAACGAAAATAATCTTTTATACGTTTCAAAAATGAAAATTATTTTTTCCCTGCTTCTACTGCACATTTCTCACTCATACGAAGTTTTAACATCTGTAAGAACAAAAAACTTCTCATTAATAGTTCAATAGATATTCGATTTAAATAATAGCATAAAACGATCTCTTCCAAGTAATTCAATGTCTTCCTCCTCTGTTTGCTAATAATAAAATTTGCCGACTATGTTGGCTATGCGTAAATACAACCTAGATCTCTAAACATTTAGAGAGAAATTTTACGGAGAATGTATGATGATAGTGTTTAATTTTAAGAACTCCGTACAAATTTTTAATTTTTGGATTTAATCAACAAAATTTTCAATTTCTGATTCTAATATTACTCAAACAAATATTTTTCATTGGACAATGAGCATTAAGTATAAGCATATTTTCTTATGAGTAAAAGACCGAACTTTAACCATTTGTTTCATTTATTATGAATAATCTTTCATGCTTACACTTTTTGATTCTATGACCAGTTATGACCTATGACGTTGTGAATGAAATGTAATAAGAGGAATCCTCTGATTTTAATATGCAGACAAATCGTTATTGTGCATAAAATTGTAAGTATAATTGTGACAGATAAATTGTGATAAAAAAATAGAAATTTTATCCGAAAATACTCTGATGTTTCTGGCTTCAAATTTAAGAAAGTATCCGGAAATATTAGACAATATATGTACTTCACAAAAAATTAATATCAAAGACTTAAAATTATAAAATCTAATTCTGAGAGCCGATTCTCGTTCTGGTGAAAAAGTGAGAAAGTGAGAAATGTCAAAAATTCTTTTCATTCCTAAACTTTTCATTTTCATTTCTCATTTTTGTAAGCAAACCGATTCTGTTTCAACTAATGAAAAAGGCTGATGAAAATGAGTCTGAATGGAATATGTATTGGAAAATTTTCCTCACTAACGTCAAATTGACATCATTGACATTAAATTTGTTTGAAAATTTTCATTGTTAGGACTACTATGACAGGAAATAAAATAGATACCTACTAGAATTTAGTGTTGGTATTGATATATTATTAATAAAGTAAATAAAATATTTTAAACTTTTTGACAAGAAATCCGAAGATAACCTTTAACTCATTGATTGTCACTATCATAAAATACGATGAGAAATTTGTTTTCATATGAAAACAATTTGACATAAAATTTCACTTTCTCACGGAACAAGAATCGCACTGCACACATTGGAATTTTCACTGAAAAGTGTTCTCATTCTCATTTTCACAGAACGAGAATCGGTCTTCTAAACGTGTTTTATACATTTTTTTATGGTAAAATTTGAATTAACTTATGTCATATCCAAACCTGAGTCTGCTAATGTGTAGAATCATGTTTTTTGTAGCAAATTGCTCATATTTTAAAGCATTTGCTCCGTTTTATTCGCATGCATATGAAGCAAAATGCTCACACTCTTTCAGCAAATGCTCATGTCAAAATTTTATATTTGCCTACTTTTTTTATAGAAAACTAAGCATTCAGTAGAAGGAATATTTATTGAGATATGGAGCTACAAAAACACATGACATTAAAACGGACAAAACTTTTGAAACAACCCAATTCATATTCAAATAATTGTTTTGTTTTTTATTTTAATAATTCATTTTTTTACATATGTATATATTTTTATGTTTTTTAATAAATTTTATGATCCAATAATTACATACATACATTTAAAAGGTTATGATGAAGTATCCAAAAAATTCAAAAAATCCAAAAAAAAAAAAGAAATATTATGGACAAAATGAAGTATAAAATTCATAATGAAAATCTGCTTATTTAACAATAAAATTATTAATATACATATGTATGTATACAAGTACGCTAGATGTGTAATGTAATATCTACCCGTATTTATCATTTAAAAAAAATATTTTTAAAAGGTAAAAGAAAAAACATGAAATGTTAGCTTATAAACTTACAATAAATTTTTATTTTTATTTCGTAATTAATTTTCGATTGTATTTTTAATTCTTAATATAAATGTGTAATAAAAAGCAACTGACAAAAGGGCCATATAATCAAATTAAAAAAAAAAGAAAAGAAAAAGGTAATACAACACAACATATGTATGTATGTACATACATAACTTAATGATCATCATAAATTTAGTATTGATATTTGATATTTATTGGTAAAATTGGTAATTTGAACCGTTGCACGAGCAAATTGAAATTATAAATATCGTACATACATACATACGTACATACATATACATATCTTAGTCTCTAAACTAGAATAGGTCGGTAAATTAAAAAAAATTTTTTTTACTATTAAAATTTATATTATGTACATGTACATATAGGTACCTATAGATATATAAAATATCAAAAGTAGATACCTTTACATACCTTGATGTATTTTATTTGGTTGTGTGTTTTAATTTGAAACATAAATTGAACATATACGAGTAGTATATAACATACAGTGTGTTTCACTACAGAAATCCATCGATAAATTAATAACGAATAATTTCTGTTTTGCATTATCTTCATCTCCACTTGCTACAATAATATGCCGGTATCTTTCATCACAAATTTCCACTAATTTTTGGCGTATCCCTCACTAAGACCCTTCCAAATTCTTTTTAGAACATGAATTAAATGCTCTGTGTTTTTTATTTTTGTTCTCGCAATTTCTGCTTCATTTAGCCCCAGACATTTTCAATAGGGTTACAATCAGGAGATTGAGAAGGCCAATCCAAAGAAGTGGTCCCATTTTCAGTTTTCCACTGGGTACAGTGTTAACCTCGATGTTTGCAATCGTTGTTTTCTTGGTGAATCCAATTTCGATTTCCATGTCCAAACAACTTTCCTACGGACCGTAATACTTAAACCATTTTTGTACAGCTTTGTCATTATTTTTGAGTACAGTATTCCTGTGAAGCATACTAAACTACTGTACGTCTTTTGGCAAAGACACCAAAAACGTGCACCTTTTCTGGGTGTTTCACAGTCAGCTCTATATAACGTTGACAATATCTGGTCCAAGCACGTCTCAAAAAATTGGAAACAAGAAAAGAAGCTTCATCTTTAAAGACTGCATTATTCCAATCTCGATTCATATTTTCCTGGGCCCATATTGTAACCTCTTTTCTATTTGGGAACTTGTCAATAAAAGATTTTGAATTGTTGACAAGTTTTTATTTGAAATTCTTTAAAATGCCTCTGAATTGTTGAAATGAATATGTTTACATCCATTTTCAATCATTTTTTACGCACTTATCGAATCGATACTGAAGGGTTTTCTAAAAATTAATTTTCAATGAGCTTATCGCCGCTATTTGCTGTTGATCGATGTCTGTCCTTTTTATGCACGTCATCAACACAACCAGTTTGTAGATAAAGCTTACTCCACTTTCTCACGAAATAACTTGATTTTTTTAGATACTTACTTGCTTCGGAAAAGGTCATTTTTGGTCCTTTAAGCAGCATACAGACTTTCAACTTGGTTGTCAACCAGGTTGTCAACATAGCATGTTATCAACGTGTTGAAACGTCTGTAGATGGTTGCTGGTTGAAATTTCAGGTTGATCAACGGTTGAAGAAAAATCAAAATTTTTTAATTTTTGCTTGGTTGACAACCTGGATCGACAACCAAGTTGTGCGTCTGTACCTGTGTTGAAAACTTGTTGAAAAACATAATTTTGATTTAAATCCGTATCGATAACATCATTGAAATGAAGTGTAATTTTTTTCTAGAATTGAAATTGAATATCTATAATAATATAATGTGTTTTTTTTTATACAAAATGAGCATACCTAATAATGAAATTTGGCGGGAATTTTTCCAGTTTTATAAAGAACTGCCAGAGTTATGGCAAGCAAAATCTGCCGTTTTTAAAGACAAAAATAAAAAAAGAGCCATGGAAAAACTTTTAGACAAGCACATGGAAATTAAACCGAGTTCAAATATTGATAGTTTAAAAAAAAAATTAAACAACATAAAGACATGCTATCGAAGAGAATTGAAATCATTTTTTTATCTGCAAAAGTCAAACAGAAAAACAAAAACTCTGAACAAAATACAATATGCATGTGAATGACCTTTCAGGACGAAATCATTTAAAAAAATGATGTTTATGTTCAAGTTGTCAACTTGGTTCTTCGTCTGTCTGTTTTGATCGTCAACCCAGGTTGACAACCAATTTGAATATGCTGCTTTGGAATGGCTAACTAAAAATGCAGCTTCAAAAAGAGCTTTGAAGCGTAAACCCATTTCACTTTTAATACTGAAAAAACTAATGTATGTCACTTACAACAAATTTAATTATAATGCGATTTAGAGATTCGATTGCTTCTTACATATGCAGAAAATCATACCTGAGACTCGAACGATGTATGTAGGTAAAATCGTTGTATTTCTGTATTGAAACATACTGTAGGTAGGTATATAAAATAAAGCCTCTGTATGTATATACGAGTACTGTAATACAGATAATGTACATTATGTAAATATATAAGTACACATATTACTTATAGGATTATAGACTTTAGAATAGAAATAATTTTCGAAATATATAGAATAGTTTCTAATTTATTAGAAAATAACATTATGAATATGACACAATTTATTTAGAATTAATAATTTATTGATTTATTTAAAGAAAAAAAAAAGGAAAACAACATTTTTTTTTTGTTTTCAAATTTAATATTATTTCAGTCGATTTTATTTTAGTTTATTCTCTCATTTTTTTTTTTTCCTTCTAACATGTATTTTGTTCATTTATCAATTTGCCTTATTGATTACCATTATATATTTTTTTTTTTTTTTCAGTAAAATTTATATTAAAAATATATAATTTTTTTTTTTTAATTTTTGGAAATTAATTTGTAAATTAGTTAATAAATCGAATAGTAAGCATTTTAAATTTGAAATAACAACGAAACTATTTATAATAATTTATATACATATTATATCCGGATAATTAAATTTAGGAGAAAAATTGATGACATTTTATTTAAATAAACATTATGTACAATAATAATATTATATTTATTAACGTATCACCAGATAAAATACAATTAATTTAATATAAAATGAATTGAACTTGAAAAACTAAAACAAAAAATATTTTTGTTTTTTTTTTTTTTCATAAATTGTATTAAAAAAAATCTTTTATTAAATAAATTTATATGTATTTGAATTTATTATATATGTATATATATACATATAGCTTAAATACTTTGTGGCACGTAAGAAGTTTCGTGAGGCCCTTAAACCTTATGATGTTAAAGATGTTATAGAACAATATTCTTCTGGACATGCAGATCTCCTTAATCGTGTCAGGAATTTACAATTTAGGTGAGGTATCATATAGAAAATTTATATAAAAAAAAAAGTAAATAAACAACAACAAAAAACACATAATTAAATAAATAAAAAAAATTTATTTTTTTTTATACATACTTACATTACACACATATAAATATGTACATATATCATATATTATATAATATTCAAACACAAATGAAAAATATGTAAATATGTAGGTTTATATAGAGACATGATATAAATAAAAATATTTAAATATAAATAAATTATAAATATTTTTCAATATGTGGTATTTTATATGAAACATCGAAATTTTTATGTACATAAATGTAGACAAATTGTATGTACATATTATATAGACAATAAAAACAAATCAAACATAATACGTAATTACAAATCAATTAAAATAAAAGAGTAATTAAAAAATATTTTATAATACTAATAATTTTTCATTTTGTATATTTTATTATTATTTTTTATCTTTAGTGTTATAAAAAACTTAAATAATAATAATATGTTTTTTCATAATAATGCTTATTTGTTTTGATTTGTTTTAATAAAAAAATAAAAAAAAAATAAAAATAATACCTAAATGAAAAGAAGAAGAAAATTGAGAAAAATTATAGAAAAATCTCAAAATATGTAAAATCTAAATTTTGTTTTAATATCTATATTGTATAGTAAGATATTGTGAGTAGGTACATATATATATATACAATGGCAGTTTTCGGAAACTCGAAAAAATCTAGAAAATTTGATCTGAAAAACTTATTGTGTACAGTGTGTTTCATAAAAATGATCTCAGGTGATAGACACAATCAAAATAGATATCTGCCAACAGAAGCAAAAATTTGTGACCTTATATCTTGGTAAACGATAGATGATTACAATCAAAACGATATTAAATTCCTATTGTCTATAAATTTCTTACAAAAATCGAAATTTTCCAGTTTACTGAAATATAATTTCCAGTTTTGTTGTGAAAAAATGCTACGTCGTTATTCATATTATTTTAAAAATATCATTTTTGACTTTGTTGACAAATAATTTCAAGTTTTTTAATAAAACTAATTTAAAATTAAAATGCACGCAATTATAAGTATCAGGCTTTAAATGACAAACTATGTTATTTTTAAACAAAACAAAAAAATATATACAGAGATATAGCAAAATACATACGAGTACATAAATATCAAGCTGAGGTTTTAGTTAAGTAATTTCTGGAAATTGAATGTAAAAATGAAAAAATTTCCGGAATTTCAAGAAATTGACTATAATCTCAACTGACATAAATTACTATATCTCAGGAACAAAAAGAGATAACAATGTAAGACGCAAACAAAAAATTTTCAGAAAGAATCAAACTTTTTACAGACGGAGAAAAAATTGCACGTTAATTGGGTGTTTTTTCGAGAAATCACTTGTTTGTTTCCAAAAAATCAGGTAAAAAAGTGTATGTTTTTGAATTTGACTGTCCATAACTTTTGAAAAAGACGGGCAACAGGGGTGAGTTATATGCCAAATGAAACGGCAAGAAGTCTCTTATTGCATGGTTGTATACTTTTTGAGTTAGGGTGTAAAATAACGAAAATACAAGGTGTTTAGTGAAAAAAGAGAAGAAAAACTTTGACGCCCTCTAGCGGCTAAACGATTGAGATTTCGTGGTTTTCTTTTGTTGGGCGTTAACGGAAACACCCTGTATACATAATACATATAATAATAAATATAATAATATATACACTTCCTAGAAACTGGTTACGGACAACCTCTATTTCTTTTGCCTTGTAAATACTAAGTGGTATGTGGTGGTATTTAAAAAAAGTAATTATATAGTATAATTACATCCCTCAAATGCACTTTTAAAATATGTGATATAGCTGTCTATTCAATACAGATTTTTTGAAAAACCCATTGAAGAGCTATGGAGCAATAGGATACGAACATAGAAAATGTTATCATACAAGAAAAAAGTGTCGCTGGTAAAAGTAAAACAATTAATTGGAATTTAATAGTTAATTTTAATAATTTTATATCTGGTAGCATCCTCAAATATTCTATTAGGTATAGAATTATACAAATTTTGAATAATTTCTAATGGAATTTCATTCCAAGCGGTATAAATTGCATCTTTAAGTTCTTCAACTTGCTCAAATTGCTGTGTCTTCTAAATAAAGTGTAGGAAAGTAATATTTTCAGATGAGAAACGCTTCTCCTGAGATGACCCCGACGGATATTCCTGCTATTTTCATGATATACGGAAGGAGGAAATATTTTTATCCAGAACAAACAGCAGAGAAGGATCAGTATTCAAAATTGTCAAAATAAAACAACTGATATTTTTGTACAAAATCTAATGTGTTCTTCTTTTTTTTTTTGCTACTTTTTACTACTTTTGACTCGATGTTGTTCGCGCATTTTGATAGCTGATGAGACAATTTTTTCTAAAGTGCGCTCACTTCTCTCTATTTAAAGTGTTTACTTGGAAAGTGAACGAAAAGACCAATAGATAAGAGATAAGCTTTTTCACTTTACTCTACTTAACGCTTATTATTGTAATTGTAATGAAACTTGTCAATCTTTTTATACTTGTTTTTCTCCAACAGCTAGCAGCAGCTAATTTTGAGCATTACTCAAACTCGGCAGTAAACAGATTTTCTGCTTGGGTTGGGCTGTATGTATGCTTCTGTCGTATTTGTATCAGCATCCATTTACAAAGTACTAAACGATATGCTGATTATAGCAGATTTCTGTTGTCTGCTTTAATTGTGTTTGTGTCTATCACCACCTAAGTGCTTTTAAACTAAGCTTACGTAATATTTATATTTTTATGTTATTTATTCAATGTCAAAATATACTAAGGCTGGTATTCACCAACATAGATTATCTTTTATCTGAGATATGGGTATTCATCAACCTGGATAAAACACTACTTGGATATTTTTAAGACAACCTCGGAGTGGTATTATAAATATCGTTCGAACATAACCTTGTTATTAACAGCAACAGCACAAATAAAGATAACGTAGTTGTACTGTATTATCATATTTACATATATAATTATCACATCGCAGAACCTTTTTTTCATTTTGTAATATAAAAATACAATCAGCTGACATGTTTGACACACATGTTTGACCCGAAAACGAAGTTCGAAAACAAATTTTATCTAGGTTGATGAATAAGCTGAAATTGTATTCGGCTAAAATATATCCGACGGATATATCCATGTTGGTGAATACCACCCTAATAGTCAGAATTGACTGAAAAATCGGAAAAGATTTGAATTACCGAAAACAGCTAAAAAAATTTATATATGTATGTGATCACGTATCGTATACATATAATATTATGTTGAATTATATGAATATGGTAATGATATACTCGTAAATAAAAAGTAATTATGTAACTTATACAAAATTCTTAGATTTGATTTAAACGATAGAATTATATAAAATTTTATCTTGCAAGTTATATTTAACAGCAAATATTCTATATAATTTACATTTTTTTTTATTAATATACTTGGAACAATATTTTATATACTTAATATGCTCGTATACATACATATACATAAAAATTTTGATTTAAATTCATAGTTGTCACTCAGAATTATAAGATTTATCTTATGAAATAACAATAATAATAATTAATTAAATTATTCTTGTGTAATTTAAATTTTAATAGAATTAATGTTCGCTTTATATATATCTAGAACTATGTACGCATAATTATTAAAACAGAGAAAAAAAAATTTCATGTTTTACAAAAGAACAAAAACAAAAAATAGGGAACTATACATACAAACTTTTATGCTAAATAATTCAACAAACAATTTTGTTTTTTTTTTTTAATTTCATTTCCATTATTCTCTATACAAAACTAGATCATAATTATGCTTCTTTGTCTCAGATTTCAAGAAAATTGGTCCAAAAACAACCAAGATATTTGGTACCAAAGTTAGTGATTTTCACTACATTCTGTACATGCCCATTTAAAATAACTTGCAACTGCAACCTTTAAAATAATCATAAATAATTAAATTGGATTGGGCTGGTATGAATTTGCCTGAAAGGCAAGGGAAATGTTTGACAAATGATAGACGAGTAATCGTTAAATAACCAAAATAATAAGGGGATTCATTTCACGTTTCAGTTTGTCGTAAATTTTGTAATCTTTGTAGTTTTTCAGTTTTCGTAGTTCATTTCAAATTATATACAAATACAATTCATACAAATTACATTACGATAGTTTCAGAAAAACTAAGAAAGTAAAATGCTTTGCAGTTTCTAACATTTATTGTGTTTCGTAGTTGATGTTTGACAGTTCTCAGTCTTATAAAATATTGCAAAATAAATATGAAAGGTGAAAAATTTGAGATAATAATAATAATAATATTAACATATTAATTCATGTCAACAGGACTACGAACCTCTAAAACTGACAAATTATATTGAATCACGGCATACACATTTCTAAGGCAATGTAAAGAAAAGACATCTGACGTTTAATGTCTGACGTCACACAGGTCGTTGGAATATAAACAACATAACAAGAACGCACATTTTAATTCACATTTGTCTACAATTAAGCGACCTAATTTACGTCACAATTCTAAATGCTACTCCAATGACTACATTGCCTTAGAAGTATGTATGCCGTGATACTGAACTGAAAAATGACATGAATCGAGTCCTCTTTGCCCTCCTGTTGTATTTCATGAAAAATTCAATTCACTTTTGAAAGTTTACGAATTTTACGAGTCAGTTTTATCAGTACACAACCCGCAGTCAATGCTATTTAAACTGTTGCTTTTTTGGTATAAAAATTTTATTTTGTTGTTCTTAATTATTTTATTAATTAATTTAAATGAATACATACATAAAAACTTTAAATGCTTTAATTAACATTTTTATAGTAGCACACCCTCAAATATGACAAAAAAAAAATTTAATTTCTATACAATTACTTGTAGAATTTTTATATCTTTAGTAATACGTTCTCGTTGATGGTAATGTAGATAAAATGGAAAATTCACATTAGTAGTTTAAGTTTATTAGGCTTGTCAAGACCTGTTCTACCCATGATGATGATGATCACCTACTTATACATATATAAAAAATTGCTACATTTTTTAGATCGATTTTATTCGTATGTAATATATATTTATATAATAAATACTTGTATTGTATATGCAAAATTCTTTCGATAATATACGTAGAGTGTCCCAATTGGAGCTTTACAACTTTAAAATAAAATAAAACAAAAAACTATTTAGTGACTTCAAATATTTTTTTATTTGAAAGAGTATTAAATTGCATTTATGTTTTAAAAATAATTTCATTTAAATGTGCACCACGACTTCGTTGGAGTAGTGCATCCGATCCCCTCAATTTTGCATTACGCTTTCACACATCTTAACTGGTATCTGATCAATAACATTTCTAATGTTCATTTTTAAATCTTCTATTGTTGTGGGATTATTAGCTTATACTTTTTACTTCACATACCCCAACAAAAAGAAGTCACACGGCGTCAAATCACATGATCTTGATGGAAAGTTAATTTGGACCGTTTCTAGACAAAACTTTGTGGCTGTATGACATGTAGTGCCATCTTTTTGAAATCAGTACTTGTCCAGATTATTTTCAGCAATAATCGAAAAGAAAAATAAAATTGAATTTTTTAAGAAAACAACCCCGAATCATTGCGAAAAATTGAAAGTTTCAATTACTGAACACGACGTCTAATTGACAAATTTGTATTCTCACGAACACTCACTCTTGCAGCTTCAAATATCTTTACTGGATTTCTCACATTTCTTACACGACTTGTTGCTGATGTATCCAATAATATAAAGTCACTTTCAAATTTATTCACAACAATACGAATAGTCTGCCGTGATGGTCGATTGTGATATATCCATAACTTCAGCGCAAAGCACGTTTTAACAATTAAAGTTTTAACAATTGAGCAGTGATTTCCATAATAAATTTTAATAATTTCAAAAAATTGTTGCGGCATTAGATGATTCTTGATGAAATGCCACCAATTACATGTACAAAACTGTCAAGCTGACTAAGCTAACTATGGCCGTCAAATGTACAGTGTTGCCAGTACGCCATTTTAATGTTGTAAAGCATCAATTGGGACACCCATTATATATAATATAAGTCTTTCATTTTTTTTTGTGTCTTTTTTTTATAAAATCATTTTTCAATATTTTTATGGAGTCAATTGTAAAGGTTTTGTTCATCACTGTATATGTATGTGTGTAAATTGTTTTCATTTATACTATTTATATTTAACATTTACTATATATATGAAAATATTTGAATTTATATAACAAATTCATAAAATTATAAATTTCAATTTCATATGAATAATATTAGATATTGTAATCATTAATGCGCGACAGCAACTCAGCATCACTGCGTAATGGTTTTCTGGAATATGTTTCAACTGCTTATATTAATACTAAAACTTATAACAGTTTCGAATTTTTCTGCATTACTGCAACATTTTGTGTACTTTAATTAATTTTTTATTATATTTTCGTTACGCTTCATTTCAAATTTTTAATAATTACTTTCTGCTTTCTGCTTTCTATACTTTTGCGCCATTTATATAAATGTAGTGTATGTTGTTGTACTTATAATATTTTCAAAATGTATAGGTAAATAGTAAAATATTTTTGTAAAAATTTTCATTTTGATTTTACTTTTATTTCGATCAAATCAATTATTCTTTGTTTGTAGAGTTATTTTCATATCTAAAATTTTCATTAAAACATATGGGTCGTATTCACTAACCAAGATTATCTTTTATCCGAAATAAAACGTATTCATCAACCTCGATTATACACTATTCGGTTATTTTTAAGACAACCTGGGAGTGATACTATAATATCGTTTTAACATAACCCAGCAACAGCACAAAACTGATCATATAATCATATCACACCACATAACCTCTTTATCATTTTGTAATACAAATATATATATAAAATCAGCTGATATGTTCGACACTCCGAAAATAAATTTTATCTAAATTGATAAATAAACTAAAATTATACCCATTTAAAATATATTCAATGGACAGTCTTGGTCGGTGAATACGACCCTAAATAATTTTCTAACATTTATTTATCTATATAGATATACGCTTTCATATACACATTACATATCAACACTACTATTAAAAAATAAATAATAATAATAAATTTTCTTATTAACAAAAAATAAACAAAAATTATTTAATTGGTCTAGGTAAAAAAATAAAATCATTATTACCTGTCTTGAATTTTTGTAATAATAATACGAAATAAATAAAAAACATTTTTACAGGTTAGATCAAATTCTAGGCAAGCAGGGATCAAAAGCAAAAGATGTTTATGCATCGAAAATAAGTTTAGCCTCGCGTGTAGTTAAAGTAGAAAGACAAGTAAGTTGAATTTTTTCAAAGTAATATACTTAAATTTCAAATTTATAAGACATTTTTCAAAAAATTAAATTTTGTAACCTATAAACGTACATACATAATATATGTATGTGTATGTATAATAGAACGGATATTACTCACTATAAAATAAAATGTAAAGCTAAAGTTGTTTTTAAATTTATTGTTTATTTCAGGTAGCTGATATAGAAGAAAAATTAGATATTTTAATTAAAGCTTATATGCAGGACCGTGAAAGGTTCTTAGCTCTTCCATTAGTTCCTGAAGATTCACATTCCAATAATTCAAATAAAAATAATCGAAATCCTCCAGGCGGAGATGGTGGTGGTGGTAGTGGTGGTGCTGGTGAACGTATAGTAACGATAGTAACGGCAACAACCGGTTCTCTTAAAGTAAAATATATTGAAAAATATACATTATGTATATAATGTATAACCAAAAACAATTTAATATTTCAATAAAAATAATTTTTTTTTTCTAAAAGAAAAATTTAATAAAAATCTTTTATTATTATTATTTTGCTTTAATTTTTATGTATTTAGCCAAAACCAATACTAGTTGAGAAACAATTGTCTGAACCAAATTCCCCAATTACAAAAACTTTTGATAAGAACATTCAAAGAAGACCTCCAATGCATCGAGGTTATTCGGATTTAGGAAATCGTATTAAAAAACGTGTAACTTTAAGGTATGTATACTATTATACAAGAATATTATAATTATTATTATTGTTATTCATGTCGATTTTGAATTTCATGAATGGTTTGTTCGTTCGAATACTGATTTTCGACAAGATGTATAGAGTAAGATTAGTCTTAGTCCATACATCTTGATTTTCAATCGAATTTCGAAAAGCTACTGTTGTTGGAACAGAATGTGTATAGCTATAGTTACGGCTGAAGCAGGTAGCATAGCTCATATCAAGATGTATAGACTAAGAAGGTGAGCCAGAGTGAAAAAGCTGCTTGTAAAGCTTTAAGTTATTACGTCATTTATACCGAGTTTGTAATGCAAGCAACTACCACGATGTACTGAATTCGTTAGATTTATTTTTAGGTGTATTTTTGCAATCATATCATTTTTTTTTCCAAGTTTATTTTGTTTTTAAAATGATCATATTATCATATTTTTTAATTACATATTATAATATCATTATTGTTTCAAAATTGTTAAATGTTAAATATGAAATTGTGAAAATTATGAAGGAAAAATTCTATTTTTCAGTTGAATATGACGTCACAAGCTTTTAAAAAAAAAAGCTTTTCTGTCGGAATGGCTCACCTTCTTGGTCTATACATCTTGGCTCATATTATATTCTGAAGTTCTGTATGCGGTTGTAATGAACAGAATTTGACAGAATTTACTGCTGACTAATGAATGTAGCTGATTAAAAACTGTTAAATTGAATGATCAATTATGTGATTCACTTGTTTATTTTACTTTTTAATTAAACAATTTTTCTGCATCTATCGAACTCATAATGGCGCCTTATTTCAATCACAAAAACTGAAATGTCATTTTGCAGCGCGGTAATTTAAAAATTTGTTAAACACTAACAGCAGCTTCGACTACAACTGTGACAACAGCTGCACACTATGTTGTTAAACATTAATTTATATGATTTTAAACTTTGATACATGATACAGCTATACGTTCTGTTCCAGCAGCTATTATTTAATCCGTTCGAAAAAAACAACAAAAATAACAAAAACAACAAAATACTCATAATAATTATTAATATTTTATGTATACATTTTTATATATACAGTGCCATACCTCCGGAATTTGTTGAAAATACAATCGACCAAACTGAAGTTATTGATGATGTTGTTATAGTTGTACCAGATTTAGATAATGATCCATTAGAATCAGTGATTGTAAGCCGTGATATGACAGATAATAGATTATGTGGTATGGAAACTGAACAGGATATGGAGCCAAGTAGTCCAAAAACAATAACAGAAAGTTCAAGTAAATTTAAAATAATCAATATTTTTTTATTTCATTTTTATTTTTATTTTATTTATTTTTTTTTTTTTGCTAAATATACATACAAAATTAATTAATATTATATAGATACCAACAAATAATATTTACATCGTCATATACTTGTAAATGAGTTAATAGATGGAAAAAAAGTATGGGCGAGTTCATATTTGCAGAATAGTGATTGCAATAATGGAGTTTTAGTCCTAAGTTAGTGCTAACTGATTTGTTGCAGCTGTTTTTTAAACGATAGATATCTACATCCTGAGCAAGATTAGTACTGACCATTTTTGGCGCAAACGCCATCTAGTGGTCGAAAAATGCAATTAGAAATTTAGTATAAAATACAAAGAAATGAGTGTAATTCAATAATCAGAGATCGTACAGACACTTTATCTATCCCAAATGTACGTGTGTATGTGTGTGTATGTGCATATGTAGAAAGCAAATCTGACAGTGCGTGCATTATGAATGTATGGGTTTGTGCATATGTAGAAGGCAAAACTGACAGTGTGTGTGTGTTGTCTGGAAAATGCTTCCATGAAGACTTTATTCTTGGACATGTGAATGTCTTTATCATGCTTCTGGTAGGTCCTTTTACAAAAAAATTTGTCTATACATATATTAATATTAATACCATATTATATGTATGTATTTCTTTAGTGACCAAAATTTATACCCTTAAAATCACTTAATAATAGGACATTTCCTTCAAGGACCAGGATCTAGGGTTTGATTTGGAAAAATTTGTTCCTGGTGTCCTTTTTCAATTGCAAAAAATCCGACTCAGATATCTTTACTTATTTCTGAGAAATTGGCAAAAATGTGAAGGTAGTCAAAAATCATAAAATATCCTTTGTTATCCTTGTGGTAGGGCATTTTGCAAAAATTTTTCACAGTATAGAGTATCCAGTACCCTTTTATTTGAGCCATTATTCTTGCCTGTACGATCTCTGGTTATTGAATTATACTCATTTTTTTTGTATTCTGTACCAAATTTTCAATTGCATTTTTCGACCACTAGATTGCGTTTGCGCTAAAAATGGTCAGTATTAACCTTGCTCAGGACGTCAATATCTATCGTTTAAAGTTGATTTGGTTCCGATATTTGAGTTCCGCTAAACGGAAGTACACCCATATTTTTATCCAAACGAAAATCATGTTTTAAACATTATTTTCGTATATTTTATTAAACATGATGTTAAATGTATAATAAATTGTGAGAAAATGAAAAGAAATGGTAGATACGAAATTATATTTTCAATTTCGTAATCCATGATTGACGTTTTCCTTTTTTTCTTTGTATTTGTTTGTAAATATAATTTTACAGCTGAGAAAACTATAGTAAAACTTTTGCATTTTCACCAATATGAACTTACTGCTTTTGTGCAGAAAACAACACAAACACAATGCTTTTGCAAAACTAACTTGAACTGCAAACATGAACTCACCTTATTTCTAAAAATACGATTATATAAATGTTATCAAATTATAAGTGTAACATAAACATAAGTACTTATGTATATAGGATGGGATGAAAGTATAATGACATAATAAAAATTATGCGGCGGCTACTATTTTGTTAAAAATTAAAAATATATATATGTATTTAAGTGTATATATAAATCGATGACACTCTGAAAAGCAGGTGTAAAATTTTTTGTCTGTAAAATATAAAAGATATATGGCCGATTTCTTCATACTCCTGGTTAGCTGGGTGCCACCTAAGTTTAGGTAACACCTAGCAAGGAGTTTGATTTTCTTCACACAATCTTCTTGCTAACTAAGAGCGTAGTCACGATAAGTCCGTTCCGTAAAAAGAAAAAAGTTGGATATTTGACATTTCCATGTTATTTATATGGATTGACGTAAAAGCTGTTACGATTGACGGAACGGAACGGTACGAAACGTTGAAGTTGAACAAATTTCAACTTTTTATGGATAACATAACCTGTTTCCATATAAATTTTCAATATTTGCTTTCAAATTTACTATATACCGTTCCGTTTTATTATAACAGGTATGTTTTGAAACGTGTCGGAACGGAACGGGATGGGACGGAACGGGCTTACCGTGACTACGCCTTAACTGCAAAGCTAAAATCGAAAGTTTTGAATCGATACTCTAAATTTTCAATGTAAAATTTCATGTAGAGCTTAATTATTTGAATGTATTCCAATTAGACAACTGGTTGGCGGTAGTATCGAGATAGGTTACAGCTAAATAAATAATAAGAATTTCATCTTTTCACTAAAGTTAGGTGGCAGATAAGTACTAATCAGAGGTGAAGAAATGCAAATGTCTTTACTATCTTGCCGCTAAAGTTAGCAAGAAGATAATTGAAAGTGAAGAAATCGGGCAATATAATCAAATCATAATGACATATTGGCATATTAGAGAGGCCATTTGTAAAAATTATGGCATTAATATTGCCCAATCCTATATATGTATTTTAAAAATGATGTAAATACACGGACGGTATTAAATTATTTTTGGTTCATAATTTATTAAATTTATTTTAATGTTTTTATTTCAAATATCTTTGAATTAAAGTACAATTTTTTCACGATTTTATTATAATTTTAGTCTTAAATCGCTATGGTCATTATTTTATGATTTTTTCTTTCTATACTTTATATTCATTAAATATAACCATAACGTAACGTCCAGTAGCATTATTCATATAACATTTTCAACTGTTAAAAAATTTCTTTATAGAAAAAATGAAAAAAGTAAAAAAGAAATACATAGCTAAACATATTTTTACACAAATGCTTTATAGTTTATAGTTATTAAGTTAAAACTTATGATCATATTCATCAAAAATGATAAATCATCGATCGGATATTGGTTTGCCGTATGCAACAAATGATCGATTTTGATCTAAACGCATGTTAAAATAAGCTCTTAATAAGGTAAAGTCAATTTGAAAGCTCTAACTTTCTGTGAGGTAATCGTTTGACAAATTTTGATAAATTGTATGGAAGTTAGTATGTTAAATAGAATTTCAAAAATAATTTTTTTATTTCTATTACTATTATTATTATTATTATTATATTATTTTGACATTATTGTTTTGACATTATTACTATATTGTTTCAATACTTTTTATATTATTAATAATTAATAAATAACTATTTTCAATATTAAAATGTACCTGTATATATTTATTTTTTTAAAATTTTTATTTAATTAATTATTTTATTTCTCCAACGCTCTAAATTAAATAAATAATAACAAAATTTGTTTACAAACACTAAAAGCTGTCAAACGGCTACGTCATAAAAAGCTTTAAATGGAAACCTTGTGATAAAATTGACTTTACCTTTGTAGCTTCTTTCACCATGATCTAAACGAAATGTTTTTTTTTTTTTTGGATTTCCGGATCTGATCTATTTTTCAAATTGTTATTTAAAACTTTTCAACAATTTTTATTGCCACTTTTGCTGTGTGTATCTCATTTTAAAAAAAAATAATAATAAAATATTTTTTGTTATTGGTTTTCAATCCTATTTAGAGGCTAAAGGAATTACGAAAATTTCTATGTAATAACAAAAATTGAAATTTTATTTTGATATTTTGTTTTGCCATAATATGCACTTATTGAAGTTTCAGCTTTAATTTGCTTTGTAATTTCTTTCAAAACCACAATTCACTATATTTACGGCAAACTAACATCCAGACCACGAGAATATGGTACACAATTTTACATTCTCGAATACATATACATAAGAGGTGAGTCAGATAAAATTTGGAATTTTCGTTCTACCACAGATTAAAAAGTTTAACTCCGATTTCAATCAAATAAAGTTTGATTTATTTTATATTTTCAACGATTTTATTTTACAAAATATTGGCACTATATATGTAATTATCTATTACAAAAATGTTTAACTTTTCGCTTGAGTTGCTGCATTAGCACCCGGACAGACTCATTTGTGATCACTTCACATGTTTTCCGCCATCGATTTCTGAAATCAATATAATTCTTACAATTTTTATTTTTTGTTTTCTATATATACTTCATTTTAGCCCAATATCTTTCAATTGGCCTTAGTTCTGGGCAATTAGGTGGATTTGCCTCTTTCGGGACCGCATGGGCCCCATTTTGTTCATACCATTGCCTCGTTGTATTAGCATAGTGACTAAATGCTATATCTGGCCAAAATAACACTGAACCTTGATGTTGTGTTATAAAGGGTATCAATCGTTTTTCTAAACATTCTTAAATGTACACCTTTGAATTTATTGTTCCCGTCGTGATAAATTCCCTGCTCCGTAGACCACAATTACAAATAGCCTGTCATACCATGAACTGTTTAGGAAATTTTGTGTGTTGTTTTGCTGAAATTGTTTTATTAACTGTCTTCTTATTTTTTACAGTGTAATACACATTTCCTGGAATCTGATTGAAATCTGCTTTGCAATATGTTTCATCGTCCATGATAACACAATCAAATTTCGTTAGATATTTGTCATATAATCTTCTTGCTCGTGTTTTGGCCAGATGTTGTTTAGCCTCAGATCTATCAGGTACTGCTTGTTGCTTGTATGTTTTTAGTCCACTAAATTTTTTATATCTCATTGCTGTTGATTGTGACGTACCTGCAATAGTGGCTACATCCCTTGTTGATTTCAGTGGATCAGCTTTATAGGCATTTACAATATTTTTAGTACCTGCCTATCAGAAGGACCTTTCTTTCTCCCTGATCCTCGATTTCTTTCAATAGAATTACCTCTGTTGTAGTTGTTGATAACATTGTAAACTGTTTGTACACTAGTATTTGTTTCCTTAGCTATCTCCTTTTTCGATCTTTTCTTATTTTCTAAAAATTTGTCCAAGATAATTTTTCTTATTTCTTCTTCTTTACTGCACATCTTTTTTATTAAACGATTTAGACACAAATGGAAAAAGTTAAAATGTTTCGTACTATTTATAGAATACTTTGTCTATACACATCAATTCGCTACCTCTTTTAGGTTTTCAGTTATAACGCCGTAAAAATTCAAAATTTTATCTGACTCACCTCTTATTAGTATATTTCTTATAATTTTGGAGAATGTTATTTTGTTTTTATTTTGAATAAATCGTTAAAAATACTAATATTTTTATCGAAAACTAAACAAAACGACTAAATAGACTAACGGCAGTATTCATCAACCAAGATTATCTTCCTAATATATTTAAAACGGATATAATTTCAGCACATTTTAGCTTATTATAATCAACCTGGATAAAATTTATTTTCGAAATGTTGAATATGTCAGCTGATTGCGAAAACTTAGTATATTTATATTACAAAATTGAAAAGAGGTTAACAATAAGGTGTGTTCTGGGCTATTACTTTTAATAACAAGGTTAACTTAAATTATTATTATTTATTTGAAAGAGAGATCACTTAAAATGCCTCGCTCCCGCCCACACCCCGACTCTCCAAGGTCTTTTGGCGGTGGTTAACTTAGGTAAATTTTATTTCCAAATTTCGTTTTGGGAGTGTCGAACATATAAGCTGATTGTTTATTTGTAATACAAAATGAAAACAGGTTATGTTCATACGTATCCGAATAGTATAAGATTGAAATTCATAAATACACTTTAGCTGAGATAAAAGATAATCTTGGCTGGTGAATACTACCCTAAAAACTAAAAAATATTAGGTATTTATGAATACGACCATAATATTTAATTTTTTGTTTTTTAGTTTTTGTTCTTATATTCTATTTCATTATTTATCAATTTTCACAATAAATTTTGTTGTTATTTCAATTATAAATCCATACATATAAATATTTTGTTAGGAAAATATTATAACAAAATTATTAATATAAATTATCTTCGGGATTTTTATATAATTTTTGAATATTCTAACATTGTTAATTTGTTTTTTTCTGTTTTTCTTTTTTTTATTTTTTTTTTTTTTTTAAATCTCAATAATAATATATTGTCCATCAGCGTCATGTGACGGATACTCAACGACAACGTCCTTATAGCAACGAAACAAAATTCAATGCGGCCATAATCATAGTTGTATTTCATTGTGGGATACTACACCATTACAAATGTATTATTATGATGATGATCAAACGACATTAATTTAAAATTTGAAATAAAAACTGAAGAATAAAAATAAAAAAAAAAATAAAATAAAATAAAATAATTCAAAAATAAAAACGAAAATTTGCCAAAATATAATGAAAAATACATACTAGTTAGCTATATATAATTTTAATAAAAATAAATATTAAAATCAACAACTTAAAAATGATAATTAAGTACTTCGTATCATCATAAATAATTTAAAAATAATTTATCTAATAAACATTTGAATTTTTCTTTTATTTTATTCCGAATTTTGAATAAATAAAAAATAACATTATTCGCATTTTAAAAATAAAGGTATAAAAAATAAAATAAAAGAAAAACTCATTTAAAACTTAAAAAAAAATTAAAAAATATCTATTACGGCTGCATTGAATTTTTCCGATTTTATAAGTATACAAATACAAAAATTGTTCGTATGTAAAATGATATAGTAATACACTAATATATATTATATGTACCTACCATAAAGAGTCAAAATATCTTGCCATTGTGAGTTTCAATCATTTTTTTTACGTTTTTTTACAAAATCAAAAAAAAATAAATAAAAATAAAAGAAAAATGCTTTTTGTGAATTTATTTCATACGTGTAAAATATAAAAAAAAAAAAAAAAATGTTTGCATATAAGCCCTTGTTTATATTGGAAATTTCGTCAATTGAATTTCTCAATACTCACGTTGTATTGCGTAAACGGATTTTCTTTTATTACTGAAATTATTTTAAGTATACTTATAAACGGATGAATTATATAGTATAATAAAATCAATAAAACATGCGTAAATTGTAACAAGAATTTATTAATAAAAATTTTTGATTCGAAAAATCAAAATTGATAAAATGTCCGCCACCAGAATATTGATATTGAGAAATTCAAATAAATAAATTTCCTAATAGAAAATATGTATGTATGCGTACATATATAGATAATAAATTAAATTCTTCATATTCGGATTCATAAAAATTATGCAAAAATTATTAATTAGTTGCAAATTCTAAATTTTAAAAGTTCACATGTATGTATGTATATGTATTTATCTTATTATGTGAATTTTGACTGAATAAAAAAATACATAATGTAATGCACACACATACCTACGTTAATTAATGTATCAATATATAAACAAATTTGATATAATATAATATTGTTACTATAGATACTTGAAAATATGTGTACATATTTTGAATAAATTTCGAGTGTAAACAAGGGCTAATATATACATATATATATATACCTTGTATATACATATATTTACTAATAAATATTAAATTCCCAATATTATGATTATTGTTTATTCGTTTTAATTGTTTATATAATAAACAAAAGTATAAAATATATTATATGTGATGTTGTCAATAAAATGTGTATATATTCAATATTATTATACATTTATATGTACATTATATGTATACGTAAATATAAAAAAAAAATTATTTTTATCACACTTTTTTTTTCACATCTTCTGTATGTTAATTATATTGTTATTATTTAACTTTTTTTAATTGCTTAATTATCTGCATTTTAATTCATTATTTTCATTTTTGTTTTATATATATGTATATATATATATATATATATAATTTATTTTATTTTAGACAAATATCACAATGTAGTAAGTATG
Source organism: Villa cingulata (assembly GCA_951394055.1). Lineage (NCBI taxonomy): Eukaryota > Metazoa > Arthropoda > Insecta > Diptera > Bombyliidae > Villa > Villa cingulata. The sequence goes on along the minus strand of OX596017.1, from coordinate 37,664,365 downwards.
AGTATACAAATAATTTGTATAAAGTAAAAAAAATATCCCAAAAGTATTTAATATTATCTGACATATCGTCGGTAACTTAAGATTAGGATTCGAGATATCTATATGCTATCTTGTGCACCACATATCTCCGAAGTTACTACTTAACCGATTTCAATGAACTTTGAAACATAAATACTTTGATACGAATTGTAGTGCTTAGTGGAGCATTTTTTTTTTTTTAAAAAAATGTCCTTGTTTCCTTTTTACAGTGTGTCAAAATTGTCAAAATTTCGATTTTTCGGCTTCCAAACGCACCTCGTACAGCAAACACTGATTGATAAATTTCTTTGAAATTTTGAATATAGGTAGCCAGAAGGATATTTGTGGTGCTTGAATAAAGTACATTTTTGATTTTAGGTCCTGAAATTTAGTTATAGTTCTTAAAAAAGGAGATGGTTTTGTTTTTTTGAAAAATCATTCAACTTTGACTTCTATTTTCATAAATTAAATCTTCATATATCTATATGATTTTGGTATCAAAATAAAATTTGGACTTTTCTGATGTTTTTACAAAAAAAAAAAAAATAAAGATCTTTGTTATATTCCCATTTTTATTAATAAAATAAAATTATGTTTTTTTTTCATGTTGTTGTTTGCAAAATTCGAATCCTACTCTTAATGTCGAGAAAGATATTTATATAATACAAATAAATACATAAACGTATGTATATTATATGCAGATTATCTATATACGCAGTGTCAGATTTCCCGACTAAACGACCCCAGGAATCATTCAAAGTTTTAAAATGATAATTCTAAAATAATCATTTTAATTTAATGACAAATTAAGAATGCATTTTAAAAATGTTTGAACTGCAAAATTATTTATATGATGTCGTCACAATCTAAGGATAGTTAAAGTTCAGATTCGATTGACAATAATGCAAGACGCCAGAGCATTTAAACGATCCTTCAGCCATCGTAGAACGAATTTTAATTTGAAAATCTTTCAATTTTTATTAGAAATATTTTTCAAAATTTTAATTCTAAATATACGAGTATGTATATTGGAATTGGAACACATTGATATTTCAAAAATGAGAAATTATTTTTTAAAAAAAACTATTCTTTCTTCTTTTTGTTCTACTTCGATGGTTTGCATTAAGCACAGCCCAAAGCGAGATAAGATCTTCAATTGAAAGCTTCAAAGCTGAATTAACTATGAGGGGTAATGAACGTTGAAAATTATTTTTCTTATTTTTGACTTGTACGGGAATGAAAACAAGATTTCGAGATAATTTGCTATCATTGCTTTGCCACTGCCACTAAATCAACGAACCTCTCTCCCAATCAGATTTTCACACTATACTAATTTTTGAGACGCCCTTACGCAAATTGAAATTTCAGTGATTATGTTTTAATTCAAATGTTGCGTAATATACATACATACGAGTATGTATATATGTATTTGTAATTTTTATATAAATACCTACACATTACATATCATATTACTTATTTACGATTATAATATCATGGCTCAATCAAACGTGTTTAACTATACACATCATACTTATTATAATTATGTGATTATTGTCTAGATGCGTGAATTTTTCCAATACGAAAACACTTTAATTTAAAAAAAAATTAAAAAAAAAAAAAACGAAAATTAACTCATGATTTTTATTTATACTTAACTTGTTTGTGTTATCACATTTTATCATGAATTTATCCACTCACATTTACGTATATCATTGTACATGCATACATACATTATCAGAAATTATTTTATATTTTTCGTTTTCTTTGTAGCATCTATGTATATCTATATGTATATGTAATTATATTTTACTTTAAATTCTTTCTAAGTATATCATATTTTTTCTTCTATCTTTTCATATTTGTGTAATTTATGTGTTCTCTTTAAAAAAAAAAAAAAAAATTATCATTTACAAATATTATAATATCAATTATTATCTATTGTGAAAGTGAAAATGTACACGTATAATAATATATATTATATTTTACAATAGGTATATTATATGAATGTGCTTGTACATGCATTTAGTAAATCCGTCCATTTCTATGATCTAAGCACATTTGATCAAGAAAATATAACAATGGAATACCAATCTTAGCTGACCACTTTCAAAGAAATGTACCAATAACATAGATTATTAGATCCTTACTTTTAAAGAAATATAACCGATTGCGTAACAGCCTTTGTTTAACCACTTTAAACTCCCATATTTTGCACACCCTTATAAGTAGCTATCGACACACAACCACCATATAAACCTTAATAATGGGATCATCCAACACAAAAAACTATAAATCCGTCATTTCATACAGCCAAATTTTCAAACATCGATTACACACACAACACCATGACTCATTCTTATATATACGAGTATATGTATAGTCTGCAAGAGTTTTAATTTTCAAAGTGTAAATGTCACAGAAAAACAAATAAAGCCGCTATTTTGTTTATGTACAAAAGCAATTGTAATTATTTTAATAAATATTACACACCAATTATTTAAGCTCATGTGTGTACTAACTATACACACAATGCTTGCATAATCTCATATAATTGAACATAAAAATATTCGTTAAAATATCTTCAATCATTCAAGCACCATTAAGCATTGACTACTTTGATTTTTATGACTGTTGGCCTTACTCTGGTTACATTCAGTGATAAATCATAAGTCACAACTGGTGCCGTGCAATAAGCCCATATGAAATAAGACCATGATGGCCTTATTTCCCATTTAATTGTGAAAGAAAACTATAATTTGAAATTTTTTGGCTATGGCTTTATTTCACAATTGAATGAGAAACAAAGCCATATTTTTTAATGATAAAATGTGAAATAAAGTCATACCTGCTTTTAGTAACATTTTAGTAACAATTATTATATACTTTTTAAAAAAAGGAGTAAGGATAATCGGTTCAAATTATATGTAAATAAAAAAGGACATCATGAGCAAGTTTTTTCATTTATGACTTTGATCCTGATGTAGAAGGCAAATATCCTGGAGAGAAATTATTTTAATGGTGCTAAATTTTGTAATAAGTTACAGTATTTTATTAAAGTATTCGCGCGAGTTTTATAAACGTAAAATTCGTTTATATAAAAAAATATTTAAATAAAACACTTTTATTTTTAATAGATACTTTATTTATTTCACTTATATATATTACAATATTGTGTATTTAATCTTCCGATGTGTTCAGCTAACCGACCGAATACCAACTCTGATCTACTTGGATTTGTTCGATTTCATTTATTAATTCATTTTGCTGACCAAGAAATTCTTAAATATGTTATCATATAATAATACAAATAATAATTTTATTACATATACATATAATATAAAGTGTTACAAAGTAAGAATGTACATATCATATAATAAAAATGAATATGAATATTAGAACTGCTATTTGAAGCTGTCTTACATATAAAAAGTAAAATTTTGATACTGAATTGCTGATCAGACAAAAATTATTAGAATATGGAATTTTTATGTGTTTGCATTGCAACGTGAGGTATTTTCACGTCGCCGACAGTTACATTATATATAACCCGCGCGCGCGCGCGTGTGTGTGTGTGTGTGTGTGTGTGTGTGTGTGTGTGTGTGTGTGTGTGTGTGTGTGTGTGTGTGTGTGTGTGCGGTCGTTTGTAGACACAGAATCTGATAGAAAATGCTTAATGCACACACATGCACTTACATGCACACACTATCAATTTTGCATTCTACAAATGCACACACACAGAAGCACGAACACACACGCGCGCGCGTGTGTATGTGTGTGTATTTGTAGAAGGAAAATCTAGATAAAAATGCTTAATGCACACATTATCAGATTTGACTTCTACAAATGCATACACACACATTCATAATGTACACGCAATCAAATTTGCCTTCTACACTTGCGCAGGGATCCGTGCCCATCTTCTCTGTATCTTTCCAAATTTAGTATATGTTACGCGATTTCACAATGTAAAATAAAACCATATCGTCATATTTCTCATCAAATCATATTTCTCAAAAAATAAAAAAAATTTTAAACCATATTGATGAATATAATGTTTTAGAATATCTTCGTTGAGGTACTCTTAGACCGTTTTCCATAAAACATTTTGAGGTTGCTTATAAACTTATAATGAACATAAAACAAAAAAGTATTTTTTTATTCACCACCAAACACTCTTCTTAACCTCTACTTAAAATTGTACATCCAAAAATATAGTACAATTTGACACTGCACGACAGAAAGCCATTGCCATTTGTATTGACAGTCAAGCCGCAATTAAAACTTTGGTAGCGGCCTCTGTCACCTCAAAACTAGTGGAGCAGTGTAGAAGAAAGTTATAAAAGCTAGCTCAAGTTACCCTAATCTGGGATTCAGGGCATAGGCACATAGACAAGAACGAGCAGGCTGATTCCCAGGCAAAACCGATAAAAATATCTGCAAGTAGTGTAAAGCAAGAGATCTGGCTACACTACTTATCGACAGCCAATGACAGATGAAAGAATCTGTCCATCTGTTTCACAAGAGCAACTTGGCCGGAGTTTAACAAAAGAAAAACACAAAACCATGGCAATTCTAACAGGACACTGGCCTGTGGAAGAACATGCAGCCAGGCTATGTCCACCATTTAACATATACTGTAGAAGCTGCAAGGAGAATTCAGGCAAAGAAGGTGCCCAACCCTGTCTAAAACCATACTAAAGGCTTTCGGTAATCCTTTCCTCGAAGACCTCGCGGAAGTAGCCAATCTATGTATAGTTTGATTTACTACCTAAACAAGACGAAATGGCTATAGTCCAGAGTGAACAACCAACACTTACGAGTTTGTGGTAACAAAATGGCACAAAAAGTGCTAATTGAGTCTGTTTCAAGATTAGAAAACCGACTGCCACTCCAACCAACCAACCAACCTCCCATTCTTATAAGTATTCTCAAGAGCGCTTGGAAGATTAGTTTATGATTTTTACAAGTTATGAGCGCGGTTGATGAATTCGGCTCTAATTTTGAATGACAGTTAGGATTGGTATGCGAATATAATTACTACGCTATATGGTAGAATGTATTTAATTTAATTTATAAATCATTGTAATTGAAAAAAAGAATTTTTAAATTTGTGTTTTTTTTTATCATAATTATTTGTATTCTTCACTCACACTCTCTTGTAAATATTGATGTTTCTTTTACAACGTATCAGTATTCTATGTATGTATATATTGTGCATTATACTCTATATTGAATTATTATCAAAATTTTATTATTTTTGGACTTTTTTTTAAATAAATACCATTAGGCGCTAAACACAATCCAAGCAGACAGCAGAAATCTGCTATAATCAGCATATACTTTAATACTTTCTAAATGGATGCTGATACAATGACAGTTAATGTTGTTGTTGTTTGCTTGGGGGGTATGAAACCAGAACACTCAGACATAACGGTGTCCATTGTAATCAAAGCCCCCCTCTAGTCAAACTTCAATTTGTTCGGGTCTAATGACATCAGTGCCGAAAATGCGCATTCTAATAGAGGGGAAGGCCAAGCACTCACACAAGAAGTGTTCCATGGTGTCCTCCTCCTCTCCACAAGAAGCACACATTGCATCACTGATGATTCCTATGTTAGCGAGGTGTTTTCCACAGGGATTATGCCCTGTAAGAGCCTTGACCATAGCTCTGCTGTCTTTCCTTCCCTGTTTGGCTTTTTCATAATACACTTTGGGAGATTTTGCCATAGACTCTCATGCAGATTACCTGTGAGTGCATCTATAGCATTTCTCACCACCGTCGTAGGTACACCAATAACTGGTTCAGGGCCTATGAAACGTGTTTCGGCGCCTTCTTGAGCGATGCTATCGGCTGCCTCATTGCCTTCAAAGCCCTGATGTCCTGGTATCCAAATGAGATCCACGGAATAATGTCTTGCAACATAATTCAACCTAGATCTGCATTCGAAAACAATTTTGGAGGAGACGATTGGGCTGTTCAATGCTTTCAGCGCAGCTTGACTGTCGCTGTAAATACAAATGAACCTGCCCTTCCATCCTCTTTCAATTGTTCAATGAGCTACTTTAAGAATAGCATATATCTCCACCTGAAAGGCAGAGGTATGCGATCCAAGTGGATACGCATGTATCGGAAGACTCCAGACACCAGCCGGGCCCAGCGTTATTGTCTGTTTTTGAGCCATCTGTGTAAAAGACATCAGTCTATGTACAGCCGTCTAGTTGGAGCGTGTTGTTCCACAAACTTCTGTGCGGGCACATCACGCGATATCTCTGTCGAATATGGTCTGAGATACCAAACTTTCAGTAGGCATCTGAGAGAGAGTCGAAATTCCTCCTTCAGCCAAGACAGAACCATGTCCGACCATATCAGAAAACTTCCATAGACCTAAACATTTAAGTCTATAGGCAGCTTTCATTGCTTCACTTTGTATGAATAAATGGAAAGGAGGCACGTTTAGAATAGCATCTAGCGCGGCACCATGAGTGGAACTGAAGGCACCTGTGGTGCCAATGCAAATTTTCCGCTGTAATCTGGCGAGACTAGACATAACCCATTTACAGTTTGTCTTGGTCCAACAAACTACACATGCGTAGCTTAAGATGGGTCTTATAATTGCCGTGTACAGCCACAATGTCTGCTTAGAGCCAAGATCCCACGTCTTTCCAAAGATTACTCGGCATTGATTGTATAAAGCCAGAGTAGTTTTTTATCTAAGATTACACCCAGATACTTAACTTCTGTGGAGAGTTGTATTTTAACGCCGTTCATCTCTGGTAACACAAAGCCCTCAATCCTTCTCCTTCTAGTAAATAAAACGAGATTGATCTTGCTCGGGTTTACCGAAAGACCGTGTCTATCACACCAGTCACTAACAGTATTCCGGAGTGTCTGTATCTTGGTACAGACATCCTAAAGTGAACTGTGAGTGGCCAATATGGCCAAATTATCCGCATAAGCCTGTGGATGAGAATCGGATTCCCTTAGTTCTAGTAATAGAGAGTTAATAAAGATGCACCATAATAGCGGTGAGACGACGCCTCCTTTTAGAGATCCTCTGGTCGCCTAGGTTACGACGCATCTTCCAATCTCAGTTCTAGCAAAGGGGATTCTATTAGTTAACATGGCCTCTATCCATTTAACTATTACTTCGTTTACACCGAAGTTGCTGATTGCGTCACATATCGACTCATGAGTTGGACTGTCAAAAACACGTTCAATGTCAATGAACACGCCCAGCGCGTACTCTTTCCTGTGAAGTGCACTTTCCACCTTAGAAACTAAGACGTGCAGTGCTGTTTCGCAAGATTTTGCTCGTTGATATGTGATCGATACTTAACGGTCGCTCTCTCAGCACCTCAGATCTAATATGACTGTCAACCAGTTGTTCCAGACATTTCAACATAAACGATGTTAGGCTAATAGGTCTGAAGCTTTTTGGAGTGGAATAGTCTTCCTTGCCGGGTTTGGAAATGAAGCTTACCCTCACTGGTCGCGAAGGAGTGGGTATATGCGCCAACGCGAGACTTGCCATAAAAATGTGTTTTATGTTCCTCACTAGCGCGTCCACTCCTGCCCTCAGCATAATCGGGTAGATCCCGTCGTTACCAGGTGATTTAAAGTTACTGAACGAAGATAAAGTCCACCTTATCTTTCGTTCTTCAAGCACCCTGGATGCGATCAACCATCTATATCTAGATGCTTTCCCATTGGAGATAATGGGTTGACATCTTGGTTTATCATAAGAAACCGGATTGCCAGGGAAGTGCGTCTCCAGTAGGATCTTAATTGATTCTCACATTGAATCGGCACTTCTCCCATCCGGCAATTTAAGAGAGTCGAGCTTAGCTTTCGGATCTCTTTGCAGAACACTTATGAGCCTCGCTCTATCTCTAGTATTTTCTACTCTTTCACAGTAGGTTCTAAAGGAGATTAGTTTGGATTTCCTTAACAGCCTTTTATAGTCCCTCTGTGTGGAGGGATATGTTTCCCAGTCCACTTCTTTTTTGGCTTTAAGAGCCTTATCAAGAAGTTTTCTAGAGATTCAGTTCTTCGCTCCTCCATGAAACATTTTTACTGCCCGGACTAGTGGTAATCGGAGAGGAAGCCGCATAGCTATCTAGAAGATTGCAGTTCATAACTTGAACCGCTTTCTCAAGACTTTTTACCGTGCGTAGTTTGGTAGACGCTTTTACATTACGTTCCAGTATCTGGCCAAACTTCCAGTCCGTATTTCTTGGGTTCCTGAAATCTTGTCGCTTGACTGCGTCAGCCATCCAAGAGAACTCCAGATATCTATGATCTGAGAGAGAATCTCCACTCGATACCCTCCAGTCTGTAATTGATCTTGCAACATTGATTGTCGTCAAAGTGAGATCAATTACTTCTTGTCTTCTGTTGGTAACAAATGTTGGCTTATTGCCCATATTTTTAATCACCAGGCCATTAGACAGAATGAAGTCCAACAAGTCTTCGCCTCTTCGGTTGCAGTCCGTGCTGCCCCACGTGATGTGGTGGGCGTTTGCGTCGCAACCTAAGATGAGGTCCAGTCTTGAAGACTCAGCATACTTGACCAATTCCACTATCTCCTTGGAGGGAGGAGGCAGTATGGAATCATACGGAAGGTAGGCAGAGGCTATAAGGATGTCTTGTCAACCTTCCGGGGTCCGATATGTGAGTTTAGCCGCTACCACGTCTTGGCAACAGAATTGTCTCAACATAGCCGTCTCGAGGCAATTAGATACCACAAGACAGCTACACGGTCTATCTGATCTTTCATCATAAAAGATCTTTTCACCACGTATACCTCCCAGGTCACAGATGCGTCCTAGTCGCACCCACGGTTCCTGTATTAGTGTTATATGTGGTGTTGTGTGCAATGGAGCCAGCCGCTTACTTAAAAGAGCAGTAGCAGCTTCGCTTTTTTGCAAGTTAATCAGGGTAAATACTATCTTCATGTACGTATAAACCCGTATAGACCTTACCCTCTCAACGGTGAATGTTAAATTTTACCCTACCGAGGAAAAGATTGTAAGCAGATCTCAGGACCTTAACACTATCTTCATCTATACCGGCCACAAGTAGAGCACCTTCAGAATCATTCTGGGTACTCTTCTTGGAACCGTAAGCATAGACTTCCAGATTTCTGTGTTTAGCATTGGGTTCTGCTTGCTGATCGCTGCTAGCAACTCGTCGATCTTTCTGGGTTTACCGGTTATCCAGCAAGTTGTTCGCACCAACTTTGGAATGTATCTACTTTTTGCCGCGACAAATTTCGTGCCCTTACGAGCTGGTATGTTGGTCCCCTTTTGGATGAGCCACTCGAGGCTCTGCTCGTTAGAATAGCGTACTAAAAGTCCATCATTTCTTTCAAGCATCCCCTCGAATCTGGGAGATTCTTTCGGCTCTCCCAGTAGCTTCCATAGATGATCAACCAGGAAGGAAATATGAGCTTTTGAAAGATTTCCTTCCTGTGAATCAGCCATTATAGATACCGTTAAGTCAGCAGCAGCTACATTGGAGTAGCTTTTGCCGCTTTTAACAACGGCTTTTGGCTGGTCGGAAGATTTCGAGGTTCTGGCTTCTGAAGTAGCTGCAGAAGTAGCATTAGCAGATTGACTTGTACCAGGTACTTATCTGTCCGCTGCTGCTCCCTTCCGCTTGCCACTTTTTGGCCAGGTCCTCGAACCGAATCAGCATTTCCTGAGGGGTCAACCACTTTAGTCTCTTTCTTTGGGGAAGGATTTGAAGGATAGCTGCCACCTTGCTTTGCATCGGTTACACTCCCTTTTTCAGTTTGTGCATTCGACGCATTGCCAGGCACAGTCGTTTTCCTTCTCTTTTTCTTTTCTTTTTCCTTCTTCCTAATGTCTCAGAAGAGAGTGGAGGCGCATCAAAAACAGCAGACCGGTCTGCTAAGGACAGGTCCTCAGCAGATCTAAATCTTTTTCCGCTTCTACTCGAGGACTTTTGATCAAGTCAAGGGGCACTGTCGGAGATTTTCATTCCCTCTAGTGCTTTCCTGGCCCTGGCCACAGCTCTCTTCCTCCTCTTTTTTTGAGACCTGCTCAACTCCTCTACTGTGACATTAGGAGGGGTGAGCTAGTGGATCAGTACAGGTACTTTCCACGTCGCTCATATTAGGCACAAATGTGCAAATGGAGGAAGTGTCGTCAACGAGCGAGTCGTCGACTGCCACCTCCTCAGCAAACGTACTCACTGGATTAACCAGTGGAAGTTGAAACATGAGTTCTGACGCCTCCAAAATCCTTGCCTCTGCTGCCACCGAAGTGACAGGTGGATTCGAATTTTCCTTCTTACCACGTGCAGAGTATGTCCTTGGCTTGCCCCCATTCCTTGACTTGGCACTTACTATTTAGCTCGTTTCGGTCTGTGATGTCATATGCACCCAACTACATTATATAACATTACAGACCAAAACTACCCAGGGGCCACCGAGACGAGGTACAGTAAGTATCCATTGACAGGTGCTTAAAGTTGCAGTACTAGAAGTACCTACCATGTAAGGCCTTGTCCAATACCCCCCCCCCCCCCTCACCAATGACAGTCGAAGCATTCCAATGAAGCAGAACACCTGCTGGCTGTCGTGTTTGAGCAATGCTCAAATTTAGTTACTGGCTTGTCTGCTGGAAGCGAAAAATAATTATGACGTATGACGACAGTCGACAAGTTATAATTACAACTAATAAGCATAGACTAAAGAGAAAGAGTTTTCTTTTTTACTCTGTGAATAAGTATGATATGATAAAGCTTTGAATATGTTTTTGAAAAATGATGCGGCATATTTTCTGCTTACATCAGCGTATTTCTGTTTCTGCTGGCAAATATATTTACTTTGATTGTGTTTAGCACCTAAGAGTTATAATTATTTATGGATATGATGTTTATTTATTATTGTATATTGTATTTATGTAATTCATAAAATTCATGTACATATTGTGAAATAAGTATATCTAAAAAAAATATAAAAAAAAAATTAATGTCTACCTCAAATTTATAATTTAAAAAAAAATTAAATTGAAAATATTTTTTTTTCTTAACTCTCAAAACTGTATTGGTTTTTTTTCTTTGATTTATGAAATGATTGTTCTTTGATATCTACATATTATTATGCATATTTATTGATTGATTGAAAAACGTTTTAGTTTATACATATTTAATAATAATAAACAATTTTTATTATAATAATTCAATTATTTATATTAATATAAATTTTTTCGGTTTTTTTTCATTTTATCTTGGTTTTCTATATATTAATTGAAATGAAAAAAAAACAAAACAAAATTATCGCAGTTATAGTTATGGATGAGGAAGTTGAGGATCTTGAAGAAGAAGATCTTGATTGTGAAGGTGAAATGGATCCAGAATCACCACCATGGGATATATATGGTGTAGGTAATATTGATGCTGATGATAATGACGGTGAAACCGATGAATCAAATGAGGACACTGCCTTATTACGTACAGCAGCCAGAACTGAAATTATTGTGACACCAATTAGTCCTGTAAGCTAAGTATAAATTTTAATATAAATAATTATGTATGCTTCATAATTACATGAAGACATTTTACAATGTTTTTTACTTTTTTTACTTTTGGGCGATTCTCTGAAAATTGAAACCAAAACCTAAAAAAATTAAATTAGCATATTATCGGAAAATATTTTTCGGAGTCTTTTGAAAAGTGAAACAAATTTTAATTGTCTATAAAAATTATATGAAAATATCAATTGAGTAGTCAGCAATGCATTGCAAAGAATACAAACACTTATATTTTCCAAATATTCACAATATTGTACTAAAATACGATCATTCGATCAATCACATACAAAAGTTTCATTATTTTCTTCTACAAAACTTTTTTGGATAGTAAATTTAATACCAAGAATTTTTCCTTTTTATAGGTATTATAAGACATTTTATTTTACACAAATATTAATAATTTCTTTATTCATTTATTTAAAGTTAAACATTAGAATAACCAACAACTATACTTAATTATAAGACAACGGCTACAGGGCCATTATAGGCTTCTTAAATCCAATTAATTTCTGCCTTTTTCCGACACGACATCTTATTTCTAATTCTAGACCTAGCTCATTTTACCCGTCACTATACAAATCTGTCCTTATAAGCTAGTTAATTTATTTGTTTCTAATAATTTTTTTTTTGCATCAATATGCGAATAACCGGTTCTTTTCAAATTTTGGATGTTTGGCAGGATTTGATCAATGGATTTGAGAATGAGGAAGGCTTCATTGTCGGTTGGCGGTAGTATTAGTTTATTATTATTGACCAGTCAGTTTGTATTGTGAATGTTCAATACCATTTGGCAGTTCTGAAGTAGATTCTGGCTGTCAGGATCTGTTCAGGACAATGTTGGCATCCGAGAGCGGAACTATTTTGAAATAGGTGTATCTTAACAGCCAGAAAATATTCTAATCTGAGCCTAGTTATAAACGAGCCAACAGGCACGGTAGTCCTCATTTTCGACCGCCACCTTCTCCCGACTCACGTCAAGATATGTGGAAGCTTTCACTTCTCAGTCAGGGAATATAAAATGTCTCCTATGAGACGCAGAAACCGCCAATGTATTGGTCATACATCCTATAGATGCCCAACACCAGACAATCAAGTGCAAGTTGCGTCTGTACCGAAACATTATGCATCAACTGTGAATTGGACCACAGTGCGGCTGATAAGGACTGCCCCAGCTTCACCCGCGAGGACACCCTCGAAATCATGCAGAGGAAACGCTGCACAAATACCAGGCACGAAAATGAACGCAGCCCAGGTGCGTCTTCTTCTCTAGAAAATACGTTAAATATAAACAAAAGACCAATTACCAACTTCAACTAGACGTGTGGGCTCACAGTCGTTCGCTTTTATAGCTGCCAACGCAGGCAAACAGACTAGCACTGACACCTTACGACCCACACCCATTATTAAAAATAACTCAACCACTCCCCGCACTAACCCTACAACTTCAAAAACTAGCCCCTACTTTCACGAATTGGCAACAAATCGCCGATACCAGAATTGCTTATAAGTTGGTATAAACCGCATTTTATCCTTTTACAAAAAACACTAATTCATTCCCCAGCATTCCTTCGAACTGACAGAGACTCCTTTACCAGTTCCCGGGGAGTTGCAATACTAGTACGATCTAGCCTAAGCCACTCTCCTCTTGACATCACGTCAAACTTTCTAATCGTGTCCGTCGTCGTACACACGTCTCCCCCAGTGGCTTTTTCATATATCTATATGTCAAGAACTGACATTCTAGCCACCCCTTCACTAATACATTTTCTCAACCAACTCCCCTCGCCGTCGATTATTGGTGGTGATTTCAACGCCCACCACCACTTCTGGGGTGACCACCGAGTGGACCCCAGAGGCACGATTATTGCGGGTTGGATCACAAAATCAGACTTGACTTTGCTCAATGGCGGAGCCTATACATTCGTGTCCTCGACACATAATGCTAGCTCCGCAATTGACCTCAGTCTTGCCTCTAGCAATCTTGCTAATAATTAGTCTTGAACCCTCCATGACAACCCGGAAGGAAGCGATCACACCCCGATAATTATTAAAGGCACTAAAAGGCTCACTATTAGGCGTTATACATCTCGACTTGTCGAAGCAAAAGCGGACTGGGCTCTCTTCAACCAGTCTGCTGCCTCTCTCTCTATGCCTACAGTTCAGGCGAAAACCTGTCCTGAGCCAATATGTCTCTCTTCAGGCATAAAGAACCTCATTCGGGTCATAAATAGAGATTGGAAGACATTCCAACGCATCCCTACCTCAAAAAATTCCATCGCATTTAAAAACCTGTCCGCTCAAGTGAGAAGGTCTTGCAGATGGGCGAAAAAGGTCTCTTGGCAAGCATTCGCTCAGTCCATAGACCCGTCCGACTCGCTGGGAGATGCATGGAGTAAGGTGAGACGCGTGAAAGGCAGACCATCCTCATCAGTGCTATCTCTTTTGACAGTTGACGGGTCCATTTCTGATCCACTTGAGATCGCGGACGAATTCGCATCCTCCTGGTCATCAGTTTCCTGCGACCTAAATATGGTAGAATCGGTACTCGATCAAAAGTCTGAATTTTCGGTTGATGATGCTTATCGTGTGCGACACCACCTAGCTAGCAAGGTCTCTCTCGGGAGCTTGAAAGTACCTTCAGGTCTTTCAAGATTAGTAAATCTCTACACCAACATTCCGCAGTGTGGATCCTTCCCACACGACTGGAAACTAGCCACACTCGTACCGATTCCCAAGCAACTATCAACTGCTTAACGCCTGCTTGACTTTCCATCCATATCCCCTTTCTCATGTTTGTCAAAAACAATGGAAAAGATTATGGTTAAAATATTGCAAGTGGTTGCAAGAGGGACTATCACTCTCCTCCACGACTTGGAAGATGGGCCGGCTTCTTCCTTGTTTGAGGGGGGTTATTCGGGTGTCGCTTCGCTCGACCTCAAAAAGCATACGATAGAATTCCAACTTGCTTCGTATGCAAAAAATTGATCTCCTGGAGAGTCGACCCAGGCTTTGTTAAGACCATGCTGAGCTTTATGTCTAACAGACAGATTAAGGTCTGCACTAACGGCTACCTCTCTAATCGCTTCACTCTGGATAATGGGATCCCACAAGGTTCTCCATTATCTACTACACTTCTCACTGTCTATTTGGATTCGTTAATGGCGGGCCTGACTAGATTCACCAACATAAAAGTGTTGGTTTACGCTGATAACATCTTGCTCAGCACCACCAGTTGTACTCCAGAGACAATGAATGAACTTTGAGGAGCCTCAGAACTGTCCCTTAAATGGGCCGAGGAAAACAGTGGCGAATTCCCACTTGAAAAAGTGGAGTTCCTGCACGTGTGTCGTAAAAGCAACTGCTTTGTGAGCAGCATGCGTATTGACACTCGAGTAGTGCTTCCGTTGCAAAGTCTTAAGATCTGGGGGTCCACTTTGAGAAGCGGCCTATTGAAACACTCACGTGAACAAAGTGGTGACTAAACTCCAGAAAGTTCAGAATCTCATTAAATCTCTTGCAGCAGGCAGAATAGGTGCCTCTCCATCGGCACTCATTCATGTTGCCAATGTCTTAATTAATGGCGTATCGTGGTATAGACTCACCCTGTAAGGTGACTGTTCACCAACAGCAAGAACTAAAATCCAAACGGCAATCAATTCTATATTCAGAGTAGCGTCTGGAGCCTTCACCTCTACTCCAATCCCCATCTTCTTAGCAGAATGCGATAGTTAGAGTATCGAGGATAGAAGTCAGAAGCTTAGACTTAGGTTTGCGTCCAGCAGATTAGTGATCCTAGATCACCCCTGTTTAGACTCGTCTGAAATTTCCTAAATCATAATTCCTACAAAGTCATTTCCACGCTTAAAAAATCGGTTATGACGATTCCTCGCTTAAAGGGATCGTTACCTAACCAACCTTCGCCAATCCCCATTGCAATCCTCCTTTGACAATAAACTTCACATACTGGGCAGGATTAGCGATTGCCCAAAGGATGACACCAGTCTCTACAACTACCGCGGTCTGCATGCGGAGATTTGTGATGAGTATAGGGACAGGGTGCACCTGTATACCGACGCCAACAAATCCACAGCAGGTGTCGGAGTAACAGTTGTATCCAAGGATGGATCTCTCGTTTGGAAGATGAGGGCACAGAGAAGATAACTGACAACAGCCCAGGTGTTCGACGCTGAATTGTTGGCAGTGTGGATTATTGCCTCCATGAAGGCTAAAAGCACCAGGCGTCGGGTGATTTTCACTGACTCTCTTTCTTCAATTCGGGTACTCCCGAATTTGAAAAATGACGATTTTATAGTCCATTCCATCCGGACCCTCGTCACTCAGTACGATATTCGGGTGTGCTGGATTCCAGGGCATGTTGGGATTGCGGGAAACGAGCAGGCCGACCGAGCCACCAAAGCAGCTATTGGCTCCATTCCGATCCCCAATATACTCGACCCCCCGAGCCCTCATGCCATTTGCAGGATGAGTTTATTAAAGTTGAGTGAGAGAAGGTTGGCTGCTTTCCTCGACTTGGACTCGGACACCACTCGCGAGTTAAATCCTGATCTCAAGCCTCCAAAATGCAATCCCTCGCAAGGCAGGGCTCGTCAGATCTCACTTTTCTGTTTGTAAACTGGGCATACGAGAATAACTAACCCCCTCCTACCAAACCGGAAGGGTTGGTCATCCCGTCCTTGCGGCATTCAAGACGCTCACAGAACTGCTACTGGACTATTACTTGACTGCTCGACTATTCAGACTAGACTGGCAGCCATGGGGACGTCGACGATGGATAGGGAGAATCTAAATCCTTCCCAGGATCGAAACTCCCCCTTTTTAGACTCCTAACGACTTGACTATTCTCCACCGACTATAATGAGGCAGGAATGGCCCAGGGGCTGAGCTGATATCCGATCATCTGACCACTGAGTCAGAGCTCAGTCGTCAGTAGTCTAACCCTTCCTGACTGGATTCTTAATCGGCGCATAGTCCTTCGCTACGCTTCCAAAATGAAGTTACATTTTATTTGTAAATTTCAGTTCGTGTGGGGCCGTGAAGCCGTCGTAGCTCCTATGACTATTACGTGGTGGTCGGAGGTGAGATGTGGCAGTACCCTTCCCCCTAGATAGTAGTAAAATTGGATCCCTTCTTCCAAGGAATCACATTCTTTTTGTAGATATAGACAAAATATATAAGTTTAGCCCCCAGTGGCCTTTGGTCTGGGTGTGTGGAGCCGCAATAACCATGACTTCTTCAAGTAAGGGTACATTGGGTTTGTGTGGCTACGCACCCATTCAGATTGCAACTGAGGCTTAGGTTTAATGTAATTCTAAGATATTATTATCCTAATATAAGAACTTCAAAATTAACTTTTCCATAACTAGTCTTATGTATTTAGGTTATTTCGAGATAAGTCCCCCTAAGAGCCACTAGTGGGGGTGAGTGGAGCTGCTTTCCCCTTCTCTCCTTCGTCAAAAGTGGACAAGTGGAAAATGAGGTCACACACTCTCACAAGCAAAAATTTATACTACAGGGTTAAGTATTACCACATAAGTTTTTGTATTCTGACCGCCAAAAGGCCCTGGAGGGTCGTGTTGTGCGCAGAAGCGAGGCACGACCTCCCTCTCAAATAAATAATAATAATGATAATTAGTCACCTAAACCAAAACCGCGACCTGCTTGCTGTGTTTCTATCCTAAGGTTCTGCGGGAGTATGATAATATTGGGATGCGATTTTCTGAATTAAAATGGGAGAAGAGGAATTGCTCCGATTTGTTAATGGCATCAATATATTTTATGCGCATCATTAATTTTTGACACCACTTTTTAGCAAACCTAAAGTTTGGTGGCGTCAACAGTAGCACCGGTGAATGGCAAGTTAATTTTGCTTCCCTATCGGCACTTTCATTACCTTTAATATCGCAGTTGCCTGGGCAACAAATTAACTCGATTTGGTGATTTTGATCTAGATACTTTTTAATGGAAAGAATTATCGGTATGCGGTTAATAGGCTTACCGGTGGCTCTTATCACAGATAAGGAGTCTGATAGAATCAGTGATGGCTGATTAAGATCAAACGCTATCCTACACGCTTCTATTACCGCACAGACCTCCGCTGTAAAGATAACTCCATTCTGGTATAATGTATAAGATATCTCAGAAGTGAGCCCTTATCATCTACAATAGCAAAGTCTGTGCTAGTTGCCTATTAATACCTAAATGTTATTAATTGATACCCACTTTACTCATATTTGTCATAATTAAAATCATACCTTTCTCTGAAATATCATCTGTGTTACCTTGTTTTGTCCTGTTTGTTACCTGGATTTTAACATTTATTTTCCTCTATTTCTTCTTAGAAATTATATATAAGGGTTTTTCAATTGAAATTTTTATATAGACATATTTTATAATTATAAAGTGTTTAACAGTTCGGAAAATTTTCAAACTGCTAAATCTGTGTTACCAGAGAATCGCACATACATATACCAATAATATGTTCGTATATGCTGAATGAATGAAACAGTTTAATTAGGCTACTTTTTTTTCTGTGAAAGACACAAATAATTTATTGGATTGAGTCATAAAGTAATTTCCGTTTTTTCATTGCAACTTTATTTTTACATAAAAAATTAACAACTTAATTTTAACCTAATATATGTATAGTCGCCTTCACTATCTATAACTTGTTGCCATCTAGTCACCAACTTATGAACCCCTTCGGCGTAGAATTCTGTTGGTTTTGAGTTGAAGAAAGTTTCAACGAAACCTAGAATTAGATCATCTTCTTTGAAATTATTACCAGCTAAAACATTCTGAAACGCTCGGAAAAGATGGTAATCAGTTGGTGCAGAGCGGAAGAGTAATATGGATGAAGCAAGACAGACTAGTAAAGTTCCAAAAATGTTAACTGGGTTCTTGTTTATACATGAGGCCTTGCATTATCATATAGAAGTATGAACATTTTCCGATTGACAAGTGCAGGCCACTTTTCTCGTAGTTTTTGTTGCAAACGTTCCAGTTGTTGAACGTACACATCTGTCGTAAAAGTTTCGTTACCAGGAAAAATTCATGATGCATAATTCCACGGCAATCCCAACATATGCACAACATAATCTTTCTTCCATGGTGACTTACTTTTGGATCATGATGTAGCTGTTGGTTCTCATCAAGTCATTGTCTTTTGTGCCACTTTTCATCCTCAGTCACCATTCTATCCATAAATAATTCATTTTTCTGTCGTGAAAGAAGGCTTGTTGCAATGCAAAGACGAGCTTATTTGTTGTTTTTCCCTTAAAGTGTATAGAACCCATACTCAAAGCTTGCTGGACTTTGCCTATATTGACACAAAATTCATGTTTCTATAGTGATATTGATACTTTCACACTACACAGAAAACAAAAACAATCGAAATGATGAGTATTAGGGATTCCCAAAATAAAAACAAATGTGTTACCTACAGCGGAAATTATTTATATCTCAACCCAATACTTTAGAGAAAAAAAATGAAATAAAAATAAAATTTTCAATTTTATGTTTCTAAATTTCTTGTATAATGTATTTCAAGGTAAATTCAGTCAATGATTTAGCAAGATTAGAAAGTGATGGTAAAAATGGTAATACAACAACAACATCAAATGAATCAAGCACAATATCAATGGATTTATTAAAACCAAATACAGAAAAATCTGGGCGGTTATGTTCATCAACAGACGAAGGAAATATTTGAAAATTGATGAAAAACAAAAAATTGAAACAAAACATCAATAGAATAAGTAGTAAAATTTATTTTAAAATTTTAAAAAAAAAATCAATTTTAAAGAAAGAAAAAAATAAATAAAAACAATTAGAGCAACAACAATAACATACTCAACAATATACATACTCAATAATATACATACTCATACATACATATAACATAGATGTTTTATAAATTTTATAAGTATTTCAATATTCATTCGTCATATGAATATAATATGAGCATGTATCAAATAATGTGTAAAATAATTATGAAATTCATCAATAATTTATAAAAAAAAAACAACTACATTTTAAATGCCTATAAAAAAATATATGTATGTATGATATGTATATAGCTAATCTTAAAAAGAAAATGGGGTATGTATATAAAGATATCATAATTTTTATTGTAATCGCGAATATTTTTAATGTGATTTATAAATAATTGCATATTATACGATATTACTTATATGTATGTGCGTACTGTGTTATTATTTGCGGTTATTCTGGTCGAAGTTAACAGATTCTGTTAACTTGATAATATGCAAACTTTCATATAAAATTTCGAAAGCTATGAAAATTTTCAAGTTACCTAGTTAACAGAATCTGTAAATCCGACCAGAATAAACCCCATTATTTGTGTAATAACATGTACCAGTGCATTGGGAAAAATAAAAAAAGACCACAAGCTATATAGAAGAATTTTAACAGAATGATCATGATTTTTCGACATTATTTATTGAACAAAGGCGAATTAAACATTACACGGAATGTATTTTTAATTCATTATGTTATCAACATATACAGTATGTCCCAATTAGAAGTTCAGATTTAAAAATTCATTAAAACAAAAACTGCATATTTCCAAATTTATTTTTTTATTTGAAAGTACAATCCTTCCGGTTATTTATGGAAAATGGCTTTGACGTACTTCATTCGGTCGGTCCAATTTCTGAGTACATTTTGGATTGTGTGCGGCTCTATTTCGGCAATGGCTGCTTCAATATTGGATTTCAAATGATCAATATTGTTTGTGGATTGTCCGCATAACACTTGTCCTTCACGGTACGCCACAAATAAAAATCCAAAGCCGTCAAATCACAGCTCCTTGCCGGTCCATTCACGTCACCGTTTCGACTGATAATGCGGCCATCAAATTTTTGACGCACTTCCGCCATTGTCACGCCCGATGTGCGGCCACAAACTAAGGTCTTTACGCAGAATTCGTTGCATCGAAGAGCGGCTGATGTTCATTTCCGATGCACGATGAAGAATTTTCGGCCATCGCGGCGATATTTTCGGCTGAACGAATATTACGAACACGGGTACGCGTTGGATTGTCGACTAGGTAGCCCGTATCACGCACTTTATGCACAAACTTCTTTATACCGTTGGGTGTGAGTGCCGTGTTTCCACCAAATTTTGTACGACATTTTCTTGCGATTTCGAACTAATTGTCTTTGTTGTGGGAGTAAATTTCCAACATTTCCCACTTTTCCTGACGCGTTAAGCGACTCATTTCGTCAACTAGAAATAATATACTGAATTTCTGTCAAAGAAAGAATGACATTAGTGTTGCCAGAGCCAAAATAACCGATATGTCAAATCTGAACCGCTTATTGGGACACTCCATACATTTATATAACAAAGAGATCGTTAATGATATGCATTATACACCTATCTTAAAATGAAATGATAGTGATAATGATAATGATAATGAATAACGAAAAACAAGAAAACCTGATTGTTTCCAAAAGAATAGTATAGGTATAATCATTGGGGGCTAGGTGCCGTAAGTTATAAAGCAACTGGCTACTGATCTCGAAAGTACATGTTCGATTCGTGCCCATGGCAAAAGTAAGAAAAATAATTTTCAATTTTTCGTTGCCTATTTCCAACTCTCATTACCCCAAACTTCGCTCAGCATTGAATGAGTTTTACCAGCTTTCTGGGAAAAAAAGTTTACAGAAATGCTAATAAAGTAGTCTACTTGCTGACAACAAGTAACACATAGAATTATTAGAGCATTACATCATTCACATTCTAATAATAAATAATAGATCAGTCTAAAGGCTGAACACAAAGTTACGTTTCGTTTCGGTTCCTTTCGTTTTCTCTCCTTCCGCTCACAAAATGAAAAAAACCAAAAGGCTTGAACACACATAGTTTCGTTTCGATTCGTTTTTTTCTTCTCCTTCTCTGATGTGATTAATTTTATACAAAAACACTAAAAACTCAATATCGAAATAACTGAAAGGGAAAACGAAACGAAAGGAGTTTAAAATTTGACAAACTCTTTCGTTTCGTTACGTTTCATTTCATTCATTCTTTTCCAATGTAATGCTAATGAGCTTCATATAAAAATACAGTATTTAAAAAATGAAAAAACAAAACGAATGAAACGTAACTATGTGGACCAACCTTAAGCTCTATGCCCCATCATTTAAAAGAGTTTGCTTCCATGTTAGATTATATGTGCACCTGCTCAGATGGTAGTAAAGTCTCTAGAGATCACTTGGGTGCTTCGGTAAAGGTTTAGGCTTGATTGACATGAGATATAGCGCCAATGATGATTATCATCATCATACCTTTTGTAGAAGTACATATATTATTTTTCCCATATTATACATATGAGTACATATCATATACACATTATGCGTACATATACGTAATATATTTTAGTTTAAATAAAATTGTAGACATTTTTTTTTAATTTTCGATTTTTGTTTTTATTTTTATTCTTTTTTTAATCGTAACAGACGCAAAGAAATCAATACAAATAATTCGAAAAAAAAATAATTTTAATAAAATAAAGCAAAAAAAAATATATATCCGCAATTAACTGTGCATGTATATATATAGATACTGTTATAAAATTATGGCAATAAAAAACAAAAAAATGTATTAAATACTTTCTATATAACATACATATACATTATTTACATATGAAAATACATACATATGTATAATATATGTATATAGTGTATTATTATATAAAATAAAACAAATAAATTATAAAAAAAATAATAAAAATAAAAAATAAGAGTAATGTATGCACATTATATACGACTATTCTTGTATAATATTTATGTAGCAAACAATCAAATTATATAAAAATTAAATGTATGTAAGTATGTACATTTAATAAGATGTAAGAAATATACAGTTTTACATCATATAATTATGTATATGAGTATAGAATGTAAAACAGATAAAATATAATATCAAAAAATATGTATCTAAAAAGACCAAATTTTTTAAAATAAAAAAAAAAAAAATTTAGTAAAAATTATATAAAAATCATTGTAGTTATTATGTAAAAATTGAAATAAAAATTTAGATGAAATGTATTTTATTTAATTTACATACATATTATATACCTATATAAAAACAATTTTAGGATTTTAATTAAAGAAAAAACAAAACAAAAAAAAAACAAAAAATCAAATTTATTACACTCTAAAAATTGGTGATTTTTTTTTCTCTTTTTAGTTTAGAAATAAAATTAGAAAATAGATTTTTAAATAATTAACAAAAAATAAATAAAATTGTATAGAAAATAATAATCATGAATAATTAAAATTTATTGAAGATTCATATACCTACATATTCACATCCACATATGTACATATACGAGTATATGATATTATTATAAAAATTTTTTTTAAATAAGAATTTTTATTTAATAGTGTGTTTTTATAAATAAATATGTATATAATATTATTTTTTTTTTATATTTAATTTTTAAATTGTATAATCGAAATTATTATCATGTTAATGCGACGCAAGTAAATCCGCTTTATCTTACACGATCGCTTTCACAGTTCAACTGCATTGATATACATACATATGTAGGTATGTAGATATGTATATACATATCAATTAGCAACACATTTCTCTGCTTTAATATTCAATACATTATATAACTGTGTTTATTTATCATGTTTATACTTCACATCATCATTTTCATATCGTTTGGACAGTCTCAAACCACTTTAAATATGGTTTTTATTGTTGAAGCGATTTAAAAATGATAAAACGTTTTAAGAGACATTTATACTAAACTTGCAAAACGTTTCATCTTAGATCGTTTAGATGTGAAGTATAAACATGGTATATGAACACCTCTTTAAACGATTTGAGATAGAACGACATGAGATACGATTCATAAACACACACCATCCAAATCGATGTAAAGGTACGATCACACATCGCTACTTTTGCTGCGCTACTTTTAAGGTTGCAGCTGCAAAAATAGCGCTTTCACTCACACATAGCAGTTGTAACCTGCTACGTTGGCTGCATGCAACCTTACAGCTGCAACTTTTAAGGAAAAAGTTGGAAACCTGTTCACACATATCAACTTTCATGCTGCGTTGTTTTTACTGCGCAACTTCTTAAAATGTCAAAATTATAATTTTAAAAAAATTTATTTTGACGATGTTTCTAGCAGCAAGTTTTTTAGTTGTTTTATTAAACAAAAAAAAACACAAAAAAAGCGAAGAAAATGTTGGGTGAAGCCATGAATTAAAAATAGAGAGCATAGTGGAGCTATAAATAATTTGGTACGTGAATTACGATTCGGTGATGAAAATGTGCACAAAAATTTTCTAATCGCATCTCATCAAGACTTTGATGAACTTCTACGTTTGGTTACTTCACGCATAAAAAAACAAAATACATGGATGAGAAAAGCTATAACACCAACTGAACAATGACAGTTGCAGGTGCTACCACTACAAAAGTTTCAGCTGAAAATATATATTTTTTACAGCGGTTGCAACTTGTTAAACAGCTGTTCACACAACGCAGTTTTTAAGGTTGAAAGTAGCGCTAGCAACCAAGCTGCAAGTGCAGTTTTTCATACTTCAAAGCAATTCACACATTGCTACTCTTGACCTTTGCAGTTTTTTTGGTTGCACAACAAAAAAAGTAGCGATGTGTGATCATACCTTAAGGTTTACAAGTCGATCTAACCAATCTCACTCAAAGAAGCGATTGTATTATAATTTGCAAACGGTTGTAAATCGATATGAAATCATTCATAAACACATAGAACGAATTAAAAAACAAGTTAACCAACACAACCATACAAAAATGTTAAATCTAGCATCTGTTAAATGCAAAAAAAAATCACATCAACAAAACAAAATTATAAAGTTGGCATTTTCTATTTTTCAAATCGATATAATTCCGCATTCAACTTTAGATCGATTTACTTACAATCATAAACACTGCTGAATCGTTTTCAGTTCCATCGGTTGTTAGATCGATTTAACATTTTTGTTCACAAACGCGGTATTATAATATTACCCGAGATCCGAAAAATGTTAGACAAACATTTACGACAAGAAATTCGAGAAAACACATTTAAACAGAAACAATAATTGTCTTTAACTTACAAGCAAGAAAAATATAATACATGGAGGAAAGGACAAAAGTAATGTCATAATATTAATGTGTCATAATATTTGAAAATATCGTATAATATCATTACCTTTTATGACATGCTTTCACATACTTTGACTTTTACGTTACTAATCAGACAGACAATTATGGACCTGCACCCGCTAAGCACAGTAAAGGTATTCTTATTGTATTTATCGTAGTAAAATTAGATAAATCGTAAAGTATTCCTCAATGCAAACTAAACACAATACAATTCCAATTGAAATTTCGATTTGTTTAAAATAAAGTGGTGACAATATAAAAACCAAAAAATTTCTTATCAACTGATCATACATTTACGACATAAATAGAGAGTTCAAACAGAATTCCATTTCTCATATAAAATATACATATGTAAAAAGATTACATGGAATTCCGTACAACCAATTTTTCTGTGTGCTTTTTGTTTTATGAGTACGTAGTTCGAATCGAATAAATTACCGAATTGGATATTTTTTTTCAATCTCATTGGGCAAATTATTCCGTGTGTTTGTTAGATAAATTTGACAGTAAAAAAATAGCTGTTGCTGTTAACTATCATTATCACTTATTTTTCTCATTCGTTCATCAGAACAAAATAAAGTATTGCATGGAATTTTTCCATGTAAAAATAAATAGCAAAAATGATGAACGGAATTTTATTCGATCTCTATACAAAGCTTTAGCATATTGAAATTATTAAGTGATGTATCACAACAGTAAATACAACAAGAATAACTTTATTGTGCTCGCAACGGGTAAAGGTGTATAGCATTATTACAACCATAATTATAACTTCAAATAAATTTTCCGAGAATATGTATAGATTCCATTTTTTTTTCATTTCTAATCAAAATCAAAATGGCATATGACAGTCAAATACATAGTATTGATTCCTGCATACATATGTACATATATGCTTTATTTGCTTTATATTGAAGTATGTATATTATGTAATCACATAATCTTATTCGTATATTCATTAAATCGATGCAAAATAAGCATAAAAGCGCATTAACTTAAGTGGGCCATACATTGCTTACGATTCACGACAATCTTTATCGTGAAAAAAAGCTTTAGGGTAAAAAATTGTATCCTCAAATCATCCACACACATTATATTATACTAAACACTTCACAAAAATGATTGTCACGATAAATCAAACATCAATAGAAATTTTTTCATCATGATTTAAGCCCAAAATACATTCGATGCGGTCGTGAGTTGTGAGTCGTGAGTTGTAAGAATCTTATAAAATCACAACTAATAGAAAATATACAGAATTCTTACAACTTGAAATACATTCGCTGCGGTCATAAGAATTCAACGCAAAGATTGTTTCGATTTGAAAGTCATGAGTTTGCGTTCGAATAAAATGATGAGAGAAAGCTTTTTCAGTCTTTAAAATTATTTCGAAGTGAAAGGATATATTTTTTCGTGCGCATTTTGATTTTCACGCTTTGCCTTTAAAAATGTTTTTATATGAAATGCATGTTTATTTTTTTCACTTTTAGTGTTTAACGGTTTTGTCCAAACTCTTTTCTTTCGTCTTTTTTTTAGCATAGCTATTCCTAATGCTAATCGCAATACCAATTCTATATTTTCACCCATGATTAAAAATTTCTTTAATTAATTAAAATTAAAAATTTCTTTAATTAATTAAAATTTTAAAAATTTCTACAATTAATTAATTGGTGTATTTATTAAAGATTTTCTTTATTGTATTTTTATAAACCAATCAATCTAATATTCATAAACTAAACAAATCACATCTAATTACAATTTTCAATGATAAGTTTAAGTTGTCTTACAACTCACGACCGCAGTGAATATATTTCAACTCTCTTGTGGTAGTTTAGAGCTTTTGCTTACGACTCACGACCGCATCGAATGTATTTCAGGCTTTAATCTTTTCCCATTAAGCTTTCGCTAGAGCTTTTCTCTTTCGTGAACTCAATTTTGCCGTAACATTAAAAAGATTGTACGTACCGTGAAAGATTGTCGTGTATCTTCACAGTATATGGCCCGCATTATTCGTACAAACATAAGAGAAATATAATTAATGCATAGAACCACATAGAATTAAAATAATAATAATATAATAAATAAAAAAATGAAAAATTAAAAATGTAGAATGTAAAAAAAAAATAATAATCAAAATAATAATAGTATAATTTTATTATTCAAAAAAAAAAAATAAATAAATAAATAATAATAATAATATAAGCGCATCAAAGACTCAAATATTGTTCTATTCTGTAAATTAAAAAAAATTTTTTTTTTAGAAAAATAAAATAAGTACATAATATCTGTTGTGTATGTACATATTTTCACTTAGATATTAAGTAGGATGATAAAACGAAATTCAAAAATTTAAAACAAATACAAAATAAATCAAGTAATACAAATTCAGTATTTTTTTTTCATTCTAAAGTGCGAACAAAAATAAAAACTGAAGAAAAAAATCTAAAAAAAAAAATACATATAAATGGATTTTTAGGCATATAAAAGTCTGTATTATTACGTTATTATTTATGTATAAAATAAAAAACACAAAAATAAATTACAAAAATAAAAACAATGTAGCAGAGTGTTATATGATCAAAAACAAAAACAAAAAAATTGAACAAAAATAATTTGTAACAGTAGAAAATTTTTTAAAAATGTTTATTATGTTTTTTTCTTAATTAAATTTAATTTAATTTTTTTTTTCTTTCAAATTTTTCACTTTGACTTCACTGATTTAATATTTTATACATTCTAGGTCCATTTCAATTCATTTCATGCAATTGTTTATTTACCAAAACTTCTATTCCCCCTTATAACTAATTAATTTCCTGTGATTATGTAGACGTTTTAATATCAAAAAGAGAAATAAATTTCATTTTGAATGGCAGTTTTTATATAACAAAGACTGTGGCATATATGACTTGTAATTTGCGTTCGTACATTGCGTATAAGTTGACAGATCAAGTAAAATGTATGTATAATAACAAACCGAAAATACTAAATTACAATTTAAGCAACGAAAATTGCTATATATGCAACTGCAACACTATACATAGATCAACTTTCAACTTTTCCCGTTTTCTCGCATCCACCATAACCTAAATTCTTGTCAATTGTTTATGTTTTATATGTATTAAATTTTTGATTTTACTATTTTCAATTTTGAGTTGAATTTGTTATAAAAAACGGATTTCGATAATAATAATTTTATTAAATCAGTAAGAAGCAGAACGTTTTTTGTAACAAAAATTTTTAAAAAACAATTACCCCTATTATGAGTGTCGATAAATTAAGACGAGGCGAGGCGATCTAAATTTTTTCATTGTGAAAATCGGTTTTTAATTAATTTTTTTTTTAATTTTGAATAAATATTTGATTAATTTAAATAATTTGTTATTAAGTGCGAAAATATAAAATATAATTAATTTAATAATGATTAATCAATCCAGCTTGTTTTAGTAGTTGAAAGAGAAAATAAACGAAAACTGATTTTTTTGCGTAAAAGAAGAGCATTAAGATATGCGTTAATGTTTGTAGTTTTTTTTTTTTTTCATCGGAAATGATGTTTGTAGTTGCCTCACTCAACCAAAATTTTCTGTAATTTTTCTTTAATTAATTAAATTAAACTAAAACAAATCGAGGAGAATAATTAAATACAAAGCATACATGAAATGTTAAATGACGATTGACTGCTATGCCTATGTTGATTATTTTCAACTGATCGACTCAAAATGTCGGTATTCTCGCCTCAAATCGACACTCATAATAGAAAATTTGTTATGTCGAGGCGATAGTCGATGGCAAGACGATATTATCGACACTCGTAATAAGGACCAATGTTACAGTCCTAATTCAGTATCACCGCGCTTAATTCGGTGAAAAATCATAACGAAATCATATTATTAATCCAAGCTTTTGAACAAGCACCAATCAATGGATCGCTTTTTTCTTTTAAAATGTGTCAAATGTAAAATTTTTGTTTCACATTTCATATTCAAATCAAAGATCTTTAATAAACTAATTCACATTATTCATATATAGAAACGTGATTATGTTAAGATCTTTGGTAAAAACTATAAATAATATTCAAAATGATTTCAAATTTTTAATCATTAAAAAATAATAATTATTAATTTGAATTTATTTTTAATGAAAAATAATATGTGGACCAATAAAATATATATACTACGTTACGTTTAACCTTTATATGTACCTTAATAAAAATAAGAATTGATAAAATCGAATTTAAAAATAATTATCATGAATAAAAATGAATAAAACAAAAGTGATACTATAATACTGCATAAATATATTGTAGAATACACGCACGTGTAACATACAAAAATTACTTGAAACAATTTAAATTAATTTTTAGATTGAGATTTTTGTGATTTCGCAGTCATTTTTATGGCTGCACAGTAATATATGAGCAAATCATTATAAAAAAAAAAAAAAACTTTTAAAATTAAATGAATTGATGCTTTTTTTGGTTGAGTTCATCATTACAACAATCGAATGAGCGAATAGATTGAAAAGATTTATTTAGAATTTAATCGTTATTTAAAGTAAAAAATGAAAATTAAAAAATAAAAATGGGGGCTCGGTGGCACAAGTTGTATATAGAACAAATGGCTTCTGATCTCGAAAGGGCAAGTTCGATTCCTGCCCACGGTACTGAGAACAAATTTTTGTTTGCCTATTTCCATCTTTTATTACCGCCAAAAGTTCACTCAGCTTCGAATGAGTACCAGCTTGCCGCGAAAAAGAGCTTAAAAATGCTGATAAATAGCTACTTGCTGACTGATAACAAGTAACACAAAGAATTATGTATTAGAGCATTACATTATTCTAATAATAGATCAGTCTAAGCTCTAAAGGCCCAACTTTAACGACATAGCTGGCATAACAAACATAAGAAAAAATAACGAATGTTAAAACGTAACTTTTAGTTAACTATAATGACATAGATCACATACTAAACAATAAAAAATACAAATTTCACAAAAATAAGGTTATGTGCTTATGTTACGTAAGATCTTGATCGTATACTTCATACTACTTATGTCGATCTAATGTTTAACGAATTTTTAACGAAGACTGTAATGTTAATTTATTGTAGTTCAACTCATTGATTTAGCTGTGTCCGTAGCACAACATATGTCGTAGTCTATGTCAGCTATGTCGTTTTAGTTGGGCCTTAAAGTCTAAGCCCTATCATGTAAAAGAGTTTGCTTCTCTATACCAGCAACTCAGTGGTTCGCAATCCACGTTAAACTGTAGGTACAGACATGATAGTAATAAGTCTAGAAATCACTTATAAGAAAGCGATTGTTCACTTAGAGTTGTTGTAGTGCTATGAAAGAAGAAGAATGTTAAATGAAAAGGATTTTTTTTTTTTTTTTTTGTAATCGGTTCAAGTATAACATATGAAATGTCTTAGATATGTAATATCAATTATTTATTATCAAAAAAAATATTCATAATTTGTATCAATCAGAAAATTACAAAATTTATAAATTTTGGGTTTGATCCATGATTCGATCACCAACTATTATAATATACATACATAATCATATAGTACCTAAATGTTGAAACAGATCAAAAATATATTATGCTCGATTGAATCTATAGATTAAAATTTATTATGAACTCTGATTTGAATAATAAAAGTATTCATATTATATTAGAGTGTTTAGCTTATACTTAGATTAATCCCCTCCCTGTTATGAAATTTTCTTTTAAATAATCATTTCAAACTCAAAATTTATTTAAACAATTAAGACTACAAAGGGTTAATGAATTAATCCAATACATATTGTAATCATAAACTCAGCCTTTAAATTTTTCTATTAAATGTATAGTTAAATTTTAATTTTAATTTAAAATTTTTAATTATTATAAAATGAATCAAAATTCATGTTAATAATTTAAATATATAAGTATGTATGTTTTCTACATATGTATATACCTAATAAATAAAACAAGGAGCACCAAAAAGCACTATTTGACACACTTTCAAAAAGAAAAAAGAAAAACAAAAAAAAAATGACAATGAGCTTTTCTTTCATGAATTATATTTTTGATACATATGGCATCGCTTCAATGATTATCATTCACAATCACATAAGTTGTGTGTGTGTGTGTGTGTGTGTGGTTAAAATATGATCATAAACATATCTACATTTTAACTTTTATTGAAGATAGACGAAATGAAAATTTCTATGTGATGAAAATAAAAATATAATAGAAAAAATCCCGATATGCAGATTATAATGATCTCAAATTGACGTAATAAAAGAAAAAAATAAAAACTAAAATTGACAATAAAAATTAAAAATTCATACAAATATTATATAAACTGACAATTACAGAATGATCATTAAAGCAATGTTGTATACATATAAGCAAAGAATGATGATGATCAGTCAAGTCACAAAGATGAAAACTAGAAGAATGATCATTGAAGCAATGCCGTGTATCAATAGTGTTTTTGTTTTTTGTCATTTATCGTTTATTTTTCGGAATTATTTATATTTAAAAAAAAAAAACTCAAGTAAAATGAAAAAAACAATGTGTAATTACTATTCTATCTATTATATTGTAGATATGTTATATAGATATAAACATATAAAGCACATTTATATTTTTCAAAACAAAAAAAAAAAAAAATAAATAAATAAATAATGAATAAACAATAATAGAAAAATCAAAAAAAAAAAAAAAATCTTGTAACAAAAATAAAAGTAAAAACAAATAAAAATGTTTATAAAAAATATTTGAATAATCAATATTATGTATAATATGTAATAGTAATTTTGAAATACATATATAGACCAGTATTTAATAAAAAGCTATGTAGATATAAGTACATATAAGTAAGTATAAGAAGTAAAATATAAAAAGTATGTATTTTTGTTTTCTATTTTTCTCAAATTTTGTTTCTATAAATTATATAACATATAAATAAAATATATATAAAACCTTGAAGGGATCATTATTAATAAAAACAAAAATGGTATAAGAGCTTTACAAGAATCATAAGGAGAAAGAATAAAATCAAAAAAAAAAATCAAAAAAAAAAATTAAACAAAAAATAAAATTGTAAAAAAAACAAATGAAAAAATAACTAAACAATAACAGTAACGACAACATTAACAACAAAAAATAAATAAATATACATATGCATATATGTATATGTATAAATAAATAATTCATGTATCCTTATAAAATAATAATAATACTAATAACGTTACAGTTTTGGATTTATGTAATTCAAATGAAAATTTTTTGCATTGCATATGAATATAGACAGTATAATGGTATATGGCTATATGTTTCTTTTTTTTTTTTCACCGTTACTTATACCTACTATCCTTTGAACCTTTTCGAAATTAGAAAAGGAATGAGAATGAGTAAGTTAGTGTCCTGGGAAATATAAAATCTAACATTCTTGTTATTCTAGCAATAAAAAAATCCTGAGTATGTTTTATTAAAATAACAATGTCATTTTTTCAGGATTATCATATCGATGTCCTTGGTTATATTCTTCCTATTTATCAGATCAAAAACCTATATATAAGTCCATAATCGTCTGAGACTGAGAAGTTTACATACATATTATATCAGTAATAAACTAATTTATGTATCTTGGTTGGCTTTGGTTAGAAAACCAAAATCGTTGCTTTAACTGTCAGCTAAACTTAGGTGACACCCAGCTAGCAGAGAGTATACTACCCAAACGCAAAATAATTGATCTAGTTGAATATTTTCCATATGATTGAAAACAAAATTTTTGTATTTGGGTAAGTAATTTTATTTTTTCATGTAATTCACATTATTTCACAAATTTTATTTATTTACTATTGAAAACTATCAAAATTTTAAAAAAAATTTTACCTGGAAAAAATAAATTATACAAAAGAAAATTATGTATTGACTGCAAAAGAATTGATCTATTGTATTTTGAATGCAAAATAATTGATCTATTGTAATAACAGATATGTTTTTGAAAAAATAACGGCGTTTATAATTTACTAATTTTGTTGTGAGGTATAAAATCAAAGTTTTCATCAAAAATTTGTTTAGTGCAGTGATAATTATTATTAAAAATAAATAAAAATGGTTAGAGGAAAGCCTATACCAATTGAAGTTCGGAAAATTATAGTTAATAGCTTTAAAAATGGCAAATCTTCATACAAAATCGCATTGGAAACTAATTTGTCTAGGGCTTCGATTCAAAACATTATAAATAAATATAAACAAGACGGAAATTTAGAAGTTCTGTCCAAAACAGGCCGTCCTCCAATAGCAAACAGTAAAGATTGTCGTGCTTTACGTAAAATAATCAAAGAAAATCGACACGAAAATGCTGCAAATTTGACTGTTAAGTGGAGAAATTCAATTAGAAAGGATGTATCCGTAGATACTTGTAGACGGAATATCAAAAAACTTGGATACAACTTTTACAAAGTAATTTTTTTATTTCATTAATAGATAATATAAATTTTTTTTTCTAATAGAAAAATTACTAAGAATAAAATACAAACAAATTTAATTTTCAGGCTAAAGAGAAGCCTTTTTTAACTAAAGTTCAAAAAAGGAAACGATTAGATTTTGCGAATGCACACAAGGACTGGACCATGAGACAGTGGAAAAGTGTCATTTGGAGTGACGAAAGTAAATTTGAAATTACTTTGGGCAATAATCACAATCGTGTATTAAGAAATAAAAAAGAAGCGTTTCACAAAGATTGTTTGAAACGCAAAATCAAATTCCCTGCTTCAATAATGGTGTGGGGATGTATGTCTGGACGAGGTGTCGGTGAACTTGCTGTAATTGATGGCACAGTAAATGCAGCGAAATATAGAAATATTCTGGAAAATTATCTTATTCCGGCAATACCGAGGTTACAATCTCCTGAAGGTGAATTTATTTTCCAACAAGATGGTGCACCGAGCCATACTGCTAAAACAACGAAATCATGGCTCCGGGCTATTGACATTCCAGTAATGGAATGGCCTTCAAATAGCCCCGATTTGTCACCAATAGAAAATTTATGGCATAAAATGGAAAAAGAACTTCGTGCTAATCCTGCTATTACCACTGAATCGTTGCAAACAAAATTGATAAATATTTGGAACCAATTTACACGTCAAGATTGCGAACGAATAGTGGAAACATTGCCTAACCGGATGCAAGACGTAATCCGCAAAAAAGGAGATGTAACCAAGTGGTAGATCAATTATTTTGCATTCAAAATACAATAGATCAATTCTTTTGCAGTCAATACATAATTTTCTTTTGTATAATTTATTTTTTCCAGGTAAAATTTTTTTTAAAATTTTGATAGTTTTCAATAGTAAATAAATAAAATTTGTGAAATAATGTGAATTACATGAAAAAATAAAATTACTTACCCAAATACAAAAATTTTGTTTTCAATCATATGGAAAATATTCAACTAGATCAATTATTTTGCGTTTGGGTAGTATATGAAGTGCATCATTTTGATCTTTGTATAATATTTTTGATGTCATCTTCTACTGCTTCAAT
This sequence comes from Villa cingulata, assembly GCA_951394055.1. Taxonomy (NCBI): domain Eukaryota; kingdom Metazoa; phylum Arthropoda; class Insecta; order Diptera; family Bombyliidae; genus Villa; species Villa cingulata. The sequence continues at coordinate 37,630,060 of OX596017.1, read as the reverse complement.
TTGAGTTAGAACAGTGTAAAATTTTTCATAAGTCAAAATAAGTTCTCAAATTTATTAATCATTTCAAATGGGTTCTGTTCTTATAGATTTGATGTTAAATTTCCATAGTCTACAAAAATGGGGAGTGTTTGGAGAGCAGAACGACCAAGAGATATCAGATTGAAATAGTACATCTTGAATATCTGTGTGTTATGATGGGTATAGTAATACAAAAGTTCATATACATATCTCAGAAAGGATTCATTGAAGCTCTCTTGAAGTTGATGCCGTTATCGGAATAAATATAACTGCATTTACCACAGCAAACTAAAATACAACGTAACGCTGCTATAGATTCTCATTGAGTCAATCTAACAGCCTAACAGCTAACAAAGTAGTATAGTTATACGAGTTTTCAATGCGAATTGACAAATTTTACTTCAGTTGAAAACAACTGAATTGAACGAATGCGCATTGAAATTTTAATTCACATTTGAAAAAAACGTTTATATAGGACCGCACTGGGTCAATGCGAAGTCAAGACTGAGTAAAGGCTGTCGTATAAAGGAGGCAATAGAGAATAATTATGTGAATTATGAAATTAGTATATTAGTAAAAATAAATATTTTAATATATAATTATAAAAACTTTCGAAAATAATTTAAAAATCATAATTAGATATTTCTCATCTATCTAAAAAACTTTTATTAAAAAAATTTAATAAAGCTTAAAGTGCGTATTCTGTACATAATGTTTTTTGAAAAAAAAAAAACGATAATTTCAAAATTTATGGTCGAAAAAACATAAGTTTTAAAATTTTAATTTTCAACATAACTTTTCGATTAGGTACCTATTTAAACTTAAAAATTGGTAATTGTAACTTTCACTATATCCATATACGATTCACATAATCACATGTAAGCATCTCATAGCAGATTGATAGGAACACCAAAACATCCATGAGACACATTCGTAATTCGTTCGTTAAATTTGGTTTTATAATTCTAAATTACAAACGTGTGAGAAAAGTTACATTTTTTCATATTAGACTTGTTGGATGATAGGGGCCAAATTATTATAAATTATTGGATGCATATTTTTTTTTTTTTTTTGGAAGTAAAAAAATTGTATTAATAACATACTTACTGTCTTAGCGTTTGAATCAAATTATGAAAATAAATGCCTGAACAGTGAAAATGTTATATAATTAAAACAAGAAAACTAAAGTGTTGAATACACTAATAGAGAATTAAATTAAAAATCAAATTTGTAGGACATTATTATTATTAAGCTAAATACTGTTTGTTATTACTTGTAAGAGCATATTTAATGATTTTATTATCTTTTAAGTAGAACAAGAAACAAAATAAAGAAATGACCATGTAAAAAATTTTTTTGTCAATACGTAAGTAGTATACACATCATATAGGTAATAAAATTATTTGCATTTAGCTCAATACTATATTTACTACCCGAAACAGATACTATACGTTTTCTATAAGATGTATATAAAATGTGAAATACAACACACATATACACCCCCCGGACACTTTGGGACACTATTCATTGAGATCCCAAAACTCGAAATGTACAGTTTTTCTTAAGTTGACCTATCCCATTTTACTTTTGCTTTAATCATATTTTTGAAAAACTCAAAAAAAAACTTTTAAAATGCTTTCCAAATGTTGGGTTTTTTTAATAGATTGTTATATATTTTTTTGTTACAAACACTCAAAAAAAAAAAAAAAAAAAAGAAAACAGTGAAGACGAAAAATAAAAATTTTATTATTATACATAATCATAATCATAATCATCATTGTACCTTGTTAAGGACCTTCACCTCAAATAAGCTATACCTCTCCGATCTTCCCTTAGAACTTAGAACTAACTCCAGTCATGTTTTGGAGTAATAATTTTTTGCATGTGTTACTATCCTCCTCCATTCTATTCACATGGCCAATCTATCGCATTATTGCTTTTGACGAATGTCACTATGTCTACAATCTTATATATTTCATATTATTTCTTTGTTTCTTTTTCTTCTGTATTCGTCGTCATTTTCACCCACTTTAGTTGCACCATACATTTTCCTTTTTGGCCAATAATGCCTTGCTCGTTCGCTTCAGTATCTATCACTCTGAACTGTATATGAATATGAATCTAATTAATGTTTTGTACATTTTGGATTTGATAGGTCTGGTTAAGTTCTTTGATTTCAGTAGCGGTATGAGACTGTCATAGACCTTATTGACATTGACAATCATTTGTTTTACTTGTATGCTTTCTCGTCGTTGTTGGAGGTGATGATTGACTCTAGGTATTTGAACTTCTCAACGACTTCAAACATATATTGGTCAACTATAATCTCTCGCTATATTCTCCGTTTCATTCTGTTATCTCTCGTTACTACTAGAAATGTATTTTCTGCATTTACTCGTAATCCCATACCTTCGTTGCCTCTGCAAATAAAGCATTAAACGCTTTCTTTATCGCATTTATGTTACGTCCAACTACACACTTATCTACATGTCGTTCGCATATCAAAGAATTTGATAGATGTGGCTTATAAGCACACCCTGTCTTTTTAATCCAATTCGCCTTATGACTGGCCTTTAACACCAGATTAAATAGTATATGGGTGCTAAATTATCTCCTTGTTTTAATCATTTCCTTCTTTACTTTTGCTCTAGAATGTTTGGTCATATTAATTAATGCATATCTGTACCAAATTCTTTGGTACGACAAAATCTATTAAAGCTTAATAAAGAAAAAAAAATAAAAAAAAAAACGGTAAATTTATCCTACTATCCGGGGGTGTATATTAGTTTTATTACAAAATTTATTAAAATTAATATTATCAGTTTATATGAAAATCGTATAAAAATAAAAAATTTATCAAAATACGTATATGTATATCTACATAATTTAGTCATCATATTTAGCTTATCTAAGTATAAATTAAATATACATACATACACAATAATTACACAATATAAGAAAAAAAAATAAAGAAAGACGCTTTTCCTTCTTTAAGTAATGTGTATATTTATAAAGTACATAATATATGTATGTTAAATAAATGATCAAATCGAAAAAATAAAATTTAAACTAAATAATAAATACATACATAATGTAATGAATGAAATGTTGAAAATTTAAAAAATATATATACATATTATATATAAATAAAAAACTTTTTTACATACCTATGTAAATATAGATATATGATTATGTTAGTTAATAATATAATATACGATTATATTTAGAATAAATTATTTTAAATCTTTTATTATTAAAAAATTAAACACATATAAAAAATATAAAAATTAAAAGAATTGAAAATTATACATATATGAAATAAATAAAATAAATAGAAATAAAATCATCATTTGTATCAATAATAATTTATCTTTATAATGAAATTATTGCAATTCGTTTTAGATAGAGAACAGCACTCCATTTTCAATTCATCATCATCATCATCATCAATGATGTTTCGACCAACCAATATCGAGTCTTGACATCCAATAGAAGTTGCATCCATGTTTCTCGCTCCTGTGCTGCGCTCTTCCAATTTCTCGTACCTAACATTACTTCAGCATCTTGTCGCACTTCGTTTTCCCACCGCAGTCTCCCTGCTACTCTTTTCCCATCTACCTTGCAATTTAAGACTTTCCTCGGTATTCTGTCTTCGTTCATTCTCACTACATGACCAGCCCACTGCAGTCTTTTCAACATCACTATAATTCACTAAGGGGTGGGTCATTGTATATTGATACAACTCTAAATTGAATCTCATTCTCCACAACCCCTTTCCTTGCACTGGTCTGAGTATTCTTCGTACTCAAAACCAAATTTAATTGCAATTGCAACTCATTTTATATGTATGAAAACGTTATAACATGAAAAATAAGGGGTATACCATGTCATTGACTATATAATAATTGTATTATTATATAGTCAATGACCATGTGTACAGAAAGTCTAAAGGGTGTAAGTTGAAAAAGACAATAGGAGATTTTTTACTGGCTTGAACTTTGAACACATTTACATATTTGCCAAATTAGAAAGGGCGCGTGTATTTTTTCAACATATTGTTTTCCATCAAACAATTCGGTGTAAGCATATTAACTGACAGCTTAGTTAACTTTGGCTGTTCGTTCCGCCGATTAAACTTATAACATTAAACAAGTCCACATTATTACTGATGCAAATGTTGAATTCACCAAATCTCAACAAGTTAAATTTGGTCATGTACTATATTTAGGTCCCGTTCGGTAGTGTATTGAAAAAAGTTACAGTCTAAAAACTTTGGTTTACAATAACCATTAACATATTGAAAAAAATTCAGGCGCCTAAACGGAGATTTTCGTCTAGCTTAAATTTTGAGTCTTCTGCCACTTTTGTCGTCATTTCACTGACATTCAGCCCTATCACAACTCTCGATCGAGTCGAGACGTTGGAACGATAGTACTTCTCGATTATAGTTTTTTCAAACGTTCCTGTGGAATAAATTGAAACCGAAACAAATGTCATATCCAAATGAAAGAAGATTTAAAGAGCAAAATATGAGGATACTCTGTTCCTCCCATAATTAAATTGGCAGCATGTCTTCGCTTTTTGACAGAAGACTCTTATCAACTGAGCACAGGAAATGACTTTGAATTAGGTCTAGCTCAGTCAACATTCTCAAAAGTTTTTAAATAGAGTTTGGACCTTCTTGAAACGATATTATTTTCAAAATGGATCAAGCTCCAAATGAATTAATCAGAGATTCAAGCAAATAAATTAGCATTTTATAATCACTCTCAATTTCCTGGTGTAATTGGCTGTATAGATGGCACACAAGTTAGAATTATTAAACCTAAAGAAGAAGCTCACTTATATTACAATCGGAAAGGTTTCTTCAGTTTAAATGTAATGCTTGTAAGTATACAAAATGTAATTTAGTTATCAAAAACGATCCAAATTAATTATAACGGAATTTTCAATTCTTCAGATTTGTGCACACGTCAAGGTGCGAACCACGACAGTTTTGCTTAGAATATAAGTGAAGCAAGGCGATATTTTCAGCAACGTTGTGCACAAGGAAAAAAAATAGTTGGTTATTAGGTATGCAACAAATACATAAAATATTTTTCTTTAGTTTTTAAATCATTAAAATTTTATAGGTGATGCGGGATATCCTCTTGAGCCATGGCTCATAACCCCTTTCCATTCACCAGATACAAACAGCAGGAGAGCCAGATTTAGTTCTATACATGGAAGAGCCAGAAATATTATAGAAAGAACAATTGGAGTGTTAAAAAATATATTCAGATGTTTATTAGACGCACGTCAACTCCATTATTCGCCAAAAAAAGCTTCTCAAGTAGTTAATGTTGCCTGTGCTCTTCACAATATTTGTATTAGATATAATGATGTTGGAGAAGATTTAATTGAATTCAATATAACCGAAGATGCTGACGTTAATATCGAAGACCTCGATAACGTACGTGACAATACAGAAGAAATCAGAAATTTAATAATAAATTCCATCACATAATTGTTTGAAAATAAAAAAATAAATATGTAAACAAATGAAATCTTTTTTTTATTTTCTAAAAAATATAAATAAAATTAATTTTCCAATTTTTGAATTTCTAACTCTAATAATCGTTTTTTAATTTCTAATTTTTCTTGCGTTTGTTTTTCTTTCACAACTCTATACCTTTTACGGTCATTTAAATCACTTTCAATTATATTGCAAAGTCTATCGCAGCTCTTAGATATTTTTTTCAAATAATAAGTCGTCTCTTTATTATCTTTATTCATTTTAGTAAGATTTTGATTTATTTCACCTAATACTCTTTCTTAAACTCTTATTTGTTTTTTTAGTAATCCAAAACCATCTTCAACTCGCCTTTTTCTTGTCATAATGGGAGTAGAAGTAAATGATGTTGGATCATTTTCTGGTGTTTTGTTTGTAGAATCAGTTGGAGATTTAATTTGGACTTACTGAGTTGATGTTGATGGTCCTTCCATGTTTAATCCATATGCATGTGCAGTTTTTATCCCTTCAATTGATGATCACATATTGGTCAAACTGACCACGGCTCCCTCCAGATGCTCCAGATCATTGAATGATGTTATTTATTTGGACCTCCTCCAGTCGCTGTAACCTCTTTTTTATTTTTCATTAACTTTTTTTATTCCATATTTAAAATCGATCCAAACCTGCAAATAAATACTTAATGTTAAATAATTTATAAATATCTAAACTAGTTTAGATGAGAAATCATATACGATCTCTGAAGAAATAAATAAAATTAATTTCATAGCTGGACTACTAACCTTTCTCCAACTCGCCAGGTAATGAATTGGTGGTCCAAGACTATTTAATTCTTCTGCTGTTTTTTTTCTTTTTTTTCAAAATCTTTTCACTTCTGTATCATTTATCTTTGCAAAACCCTTTGCACAATTTCAATCAAATGTCGATATTGTGCTGTTGTTGTATATTTTGTTTTTTGTTTCAGCTGTTCTGTATTACTTTAATTGAAAAAAAAGTACTACATAAATCTATTTATTAATGTTTTTTTCAAACCACTTACATTTTTAGTTCATTTTAAAAAAAAAATGGTTTACTTTAAAATGGCTTGAAGGTATCTATTGTGTCATATGTTAGCATTCTCAGCTGTGTTTTCAGTTCGGCCAAGATTCAATCTTGCAGAAAACCTACAACTGTTTCCCGTCTCAGTTATTTTAGCTTCAATTTCAACATTTTAGCAGTTTTCGAAACAAATTCACAGCAGTATAATGTAATGAAATTATCAATTTTCTCGCAAATAGGAAGGTTATGTTCCAGAATTAAACAAAAGTTTTGCAATTTTATTGGGCCCTTCCTCTTGGTTCCGAATGGCTTTATGAAAAATACACGCAACACAAAATTACATGCAACGGAAATACTTATCCTTACATTGGATGAGTGTCGTAATACTGAAAAATAAATTTAAAACCAAATTTATTACCCGGTAACATAGGCACTGCAAGTTCTTACTTAGGTCTGTTGAAATACTAAAACAGATCTCAATATTGGTATGCCCAAATGACTAATAAATCAGCGCTGCGAATGCAAATTTCAAATCTAACAAATTACATTTTCGAACGAAAAAAACTAATCTGTGGTGCGTTTCTGTAAGAGCAGTTGAAAATTTTCACAGTAGAATATATTCAATTTGACGTCAAAATTACGTCATTTTCAACTAAGGTGTTTCTGTATGAAAAATTAGTAGAAAATGAAATTCACCACAGTGAATTATTTATTTTCAACTGTTTCTGTAAGCATTAAAGAACGATTGAATATTTTCTATCAGTAGAATTATTTTCAACTGCTATTTAGCAGTTGAAAAGAGTTATGAAATAGAAAATAGTAAAAATTATTTTAATAAAATCTTTGAAATGAGTGAACAAGTATATATTATATACGTATGTATGTATATTTATATAGAATATATTTGTATTTTTTTATTCTAAAATAAAAATTCTTCGAAAAATTCGCATGAATAAATATGAAAAGATATGGCAATCACAACAATAAATTCAATCGGATAGTATCATCTAAAGCTTTACTTATGTTCAATTTCCGAAATTCCTATTCAGTTTTCTATTTCAATCGCTAATACAGAAACAGTAGGTAGAATTGTAATAGTAGAAAATGAAATAGAAAAAAGTTGTGTAATAAAAAGAAAAAAACAAATAGTAGAAAATATTCAATCGGAAATACAGAAACGCACCACTGATTTGTCATTCTCAGTTTCCTAAAACGAATTATTCTTTAACTTGTCGACAATTGATATTTTTATTTAAAATGGCAAATTAAATATTTCTAAAATTCAGTGAAAGACAAATTTTATCATCCGTAGAATCGTCCATGGTATGAATTAATTTAAAAACGTTAAAATAAATAAAATTTTAAGAAAATTCTCCAAATAATTTTCTACTGATTCTTTTGTTTTCAATTTGCACTTCGCCTTTATATTTGTCAGTCCTATGCTGACAGTACAGTCGTATTTTTTCTCACACTAGACGAGACTTGAAAGTTAGTATGCTGACGGTCGTATTTTACCGTCAAAACTCGATTTGTTAAATTTACGACAACAGACGTTTGCTGACAGTCGTATTTGTTGTCGTTTTATTGTTTTATTTTATTTTAAGTTAATGCAGTATTATAACTCACACTGCTTATCTACTTTCAGCTTTTATAGACCTGCATTACAGTTCATTATTTACGAAAATGCTACTAATGCAATTTGTAGTATTGGAACGAACTGCAAATAAGATCTAACTTAAAACTGAATTTACGAAGAATCCTCATGTTCGTCATAACAGTTAACGTATAAATTAATCGAACAAATACATATTACGATTGTAGCATTGTAGTATATGATGATCATGGTCATATTATATGAACGGAAGAACAAAATAGAAGCACATTAGTAAATACTTAAAAGACGATAAATAAAAAACGATATATATTTTTTTTTTCTTCAAAAATTTTAATATTATTTCAAAGAACAAAAAAAAATTTTATTAATATGTAATTTGTACACAAGCCATGTATGTAAGTATATATATACATATATAGTAAATAATTAAAAAAATTTTGTTAAATTAAACGTACGTAGTGTTTCAAAAATTCTAATAATACAGAATTAATCAATTACATTTTTCTTCTTCTTATATTTAACAACAAGTTTTATTAATACATGAACATTTTTTTTTATTTTATTTTATTTTTGTTCTTCAATTACAGTTTAAAAATAAAATATATATTTTTTTTGTTGGTTTTTCAATATTTATTGTTTTATTTTAAACTTTTGAATTATTTATTTATATGTAAATGATGCATTGTAATACATACAAAATTTTTAAGAGGCACTGTGAAAAAACATCATCATATTTTTAACGCACGCTTTATTTTCTATATAATATATGTATGTATTATGTAATTTTTAATTTTCTAAACAATTTTCATATAAGCTTTTAAACATTATACACAATATATGTACATATATGTATGTAATAAGTATATTTATTATTTATTTATAAAAATTTATGAATTCAGAATTTAAAAAAAAAACATTTAATTTCAAACTTTTCAGTTTAAAAATAAAAAACATTAACAAAAAATACAATAATTTTATTGTGTATATTATTACAGGTAAAATGTACCTATGTACTGTACTGTATACATATATGCAATGTTGTCAATTCAGTAACTGTCAAGTCAACAGATCTAGTATTTTTGATTCTTTTAAATAAAGAAAAACATTGTTGATTTTTTATGACTAGTCAATCAATTCAATGATTTTTAGAATTTTCTTAAAGTAATTTTTTATAAATAATTTTACTCCAAAAAAATTATGATTTTTACAATTTTTATTTAAAAAAAACAAACATTCAAATATATCAAGTATAACAATCTTAATTTGTGTTTAATTCTATTTGTGTCAGTTTTTTCATGATTGTTGATGAATCTACTACATCATTATCAAAAACATTTATTCCTTGTACGATTCTTTTTTATGTGAAGCTAGGATCTTCTTTCATTAATATTTTATCAAAATTGTATGAAATTTTCCAAAACTTTTTTACAGTATTTGAGGAGATTGTTATAATTTTTACCGTTTTATTTTTAATATTGTTTTAAATTATTCATTTTTATTACGATTTTATTAATAAACATTATTATGATAGAAAGATAATAATTAAATGAGAAATAAGTGTTCGTATTAACTGATTTTTGATAGAAATTGTTTGTTCCAAAATTTTTTGTATATATTGTATGCATGAAATCGTTTTATTAAAAATTGTTCTCTTAAGGCTTCCGTTATGATATACGGCGTTAATTTATTATCTGAATGGTATTATGAAATTATACTTAGACAATTTTCTTCAGAATTTTTCAAATCTTCAAGACATTCTACAAACATTCGTAATGTATCCGATTGTGTATGGGATTATTGAATTATTGTGCTTGTTCGCTTACATATCAATACAGCATTATCTTCGATATAAGTAACTCCTATTAAATGTTTCCGAGATGCATCCTTATGCGGATCCCCCATGTAATTCCCAAAAAATTTTTAAAACCAAAATTCCCAAAATCAAAATTCCCGAAATCAAAATTCCCAGAAAGCAAAATATTCCATTCGCGCGTACTAATATTCCATTGTAGATTGTACAATTTTTGGGTTGGGCACGAAATTCTCGAGGACAAAATTCCCAAATAAAAAAAATCCCTAACGACATATTTCCTGAATTTCAAAATGATAAAATTCACGACGATGAAATCCCCGAATTTTAAAATGACAAAATCCCCGAAGATTTACACATATATCCCAACCCATATGAATAGAATTTGCTATTTATCGCACATATAAAAATTTTTTTTTATATAACAGAAATTTTCGTTTTTTTTATCATGTACTAATTAGCACGACCCCTGCGCAAGGATAATATTCAAAATCGAAATACAAACTAAAATTGAAAGGATGCAGAGAAAATTAGCACGAGACCCTGCGCAAGGATAATATTCAAAATCGAAACTTGTACTTAAACATAGTGCAATCATTATAAAAAAAAATACAAATGTTTTTCTCAATAATTTTTATTGAGGGAATATTATAGTTTCTGATTTTGTCATTGGGATTTTGTCATTATGAATTTTGAAAATTTGTGTTACTCCCAAATATTTATTCGTTTTCAGATATGCTCTAAACAAATTTTATGGTTACACTTACTAAGGATTAGCTGCCTAGAAAAATATTACTTTTAAATTTTAACATAAAATGTATTTCTTAAGAATTTTGTAGTTGGGAATTTTAAACAAATTTTATGGTTACACTTAGTAAGGATTAGCTACATAGAAAAAATATTACTTTTAAGTTTTAACATAAAATAAATGTCTTAAGAATTTTGTAGTTGGGAATTTTGATTTTGGGAATTTCATGTTTCGGAATTTCGATTTGGAGAATTTTTTTGGTATCCCTTCTTATCCAGTACGTAATCAACCGGCATTTTATATTTATTGAATTGCTTTTCCGGAGTGTAAGCAGCCAATTCAACTATTTCACTACATATATTTGATCCATTAGAATTGATGTCGATGGTTACGATTTTATAATTACATTCTGGTAAATTGTTTTCTACAATATTTGACATAGTCCGTGAATTTCAAAATGATAAAATTCACGACGATGAAATCCCCGAATTTCAAAATGACAAAATCCCCGAAGATTTACACATATATCCCAACCCATATGAATAGAATTTGCTATTTATCGCACATATAAAAATTTTTTTTTATATAACAGAAATTTTCGTTTTTTTTATCATGTACTAATTAGCACGACCCCTGCGCAAGGATAATATTCAAAATCGAAATACAAACTAAAATTGAAAGGATGCAGAGAAAATTAGCACGAGACCCTGCGCAAGGATAATATTCAAAATCGAAACTTGTACTTAAACATAGTGCAATCATTATAAAAAAAAATACAAATGTTTTTCTCAATAATTTTTATTGAGGGAATATTATAGTTTCTGATTTTGTCATTGGGATTTTGTCATTATGAATTTTGAAAATTTGTGTTACTCCCAAATATTTATTCGTTTTCAGATATGCTCTAAACAAATTTTATGGTTACACTTACTAAGAATTAGCTGCATAGAAAAATATTACTTTTAAATTTTAACATAAAATGTATGTCTTAAGAATTTTGTAGTTGGGAATTTTAAACAAATTTTATGGTTACACTTACTAAGGATTAGCTACATAGAAAAAATATTACTTTTAAGTTTTAACATAAAATAAATGTCTTAAGAATTTTGTAGTTGGGAATTTTGAATTTGGGAATTTTATGTTTCGGAATTTCGATTTTGAGAATTTTTTTGGTATCCCTTCTTATCCAGTACGTAATCAACCGGCATTATATATTTATTGAATTGCTTTTCAGGAGTGTAAGCAGCCAATTGAACTACATATTTCACTACATATATTTGATCCATTAGAATTGATGTCGATGGTTACGATTTTATAATTACATTGTATGAAATTTTCCAAAACTTTTTTACAATATTTGAGGAGATTGTTATAATTTTTACCGTTTTATTTTTAATATTGTTTTAAATTATTCATTTTTATTACGATTTTATTAATAAACATTATTATGATAGAAAGATAATAATTAAATGAGAAATAAGTGTCCATATTTACTGATTTTTGATAGAAATTGTTTGTTCCAAAATTTTTTGTATATATTGTATGCATGAAATCGTTTTATTAAAAATTGTTCTCTTAAGTCTTCCATTATGATATACGGCGTTAATTTATTATCTGAATGGTATTATAAAATTATACTTAGACAATTTTCTTCAGAATTTTTCAAATCTTCAAGACATTCTACAAACATTCGTAATGTATCCGATTGTGTATGGGATTATTGAAGTATTGTGCTTGTTCGCTTACATATCAATACAGCATTATCTTCGATACAAGTAACTCCTATTAAATGTTTCCGAGATGCATCCTTATGCGGATCCCCCATGTAATTCCCAAAAAATTTTTAAAACCAAAATTCCCAAAATCAAAATTCCCGAAATCAAAATTCCCAGAAAGCAAAATATTCCATTCGCGCGTACTAATATTCCATTGTAGATTGTACAATTTTTGGGTTGGGCACGAAATTCTCGAGGACAAAATTCCCAAATAAAAAAAATCCCTAACGACATAGTTCCTGAATTTCAAAATGATAAAATTCACGACGATGAAATCCCCGAATTTTAAAATGACAAAATCCCCGAAGATTTACACATATATCCCAACCCATATGAATAGAATTTGCTATTTATCGCACATATAAAAATTTTTTTTTATATAACAGAAATTTTCGTTTTTTTTATCATGTACTAATTAGCACGACCCCTGCGCAAGGATAATATTCAAAATCGAAATACAAACTAAAATTGAAAGGATGCAGAGAAAATTAGCACGAGACCCTGCGCAAGGATAATATTCAAAATCGAAACTTGTACTTAAACATAGTGCAATCATTATAAAAAAAAATACAAATGTTTTTCTCAATAATTTTTATTGAGGGAATATTATAGTTTCTGATTTTGCCATTGGGATTTTGTCATTATGAATTTTGAAAATTTGTGTTACTCCCATATATTTATTCGTTTTCAGATAAGTTCTAAACAAATTTTATGGTTACACTTACCAAGAATTAGCTGCCTAGAAAAATATTACTTTTAAATTTTAACATAAAATATATGTCTTAAGAATTTTGTATTTGGTAATTTTGATTGTGGGAATTTCATTTTTCGGAATTTTGTTTGTATCCCTTCTTATCCAGTACGTAATCAACCGGCATTATATATTTATTGAATTGCTTTTCCGGAGTGTAAGCAGCCAATTCAACTATTTCACTACATATATTTGATCCATTAGAATGGAGATCGACGGTTACAATTGTTATAATTATCTTCTGGTAAATTGTTTTCAACAATATTTATATTCTTGATTACAACTTCTATCAAAAATTTATTTTATTTACAATCAATGCTTGTTCGCCTAGTTTTGAATACAGTGAAGTGTGTAGATAAGTGAAAATCTAAACTTGATTCTAATAAATTTTAAACTTGATTTTTATACTGGTATAGACAATTTTACTCTTTTTCTAATTAATTTTTGATTGAATATTACTTTCTCGGAAAATTGATTTGAAAAGCATTTTCTGATGACTTGATAGTTACTTGAAAATTGCCAGCACTGTATATGAGTATACGTAAGGTAAATGTATACAAATATTACTTAAATTTAAAGTGACATTTTTTACGTACATAGCAGGTAAGTAAGTGTGACGTATTTATTTTGATTTGTTTTATTTTATATATTTTTCGTTGTTGTTGTTTTTGTTATTATTGTTAATTGTTATTGTTTTTATTTTTAGCATGCATAATGTTTTTAGCAAATTTTATAGTTTTTTCTTCTTCTTTAAATGCAATATTTTTTTTTTTTTTTTTAATTATACACTACTATTATTATTAAATTACATACTTATATTCCGTGTGGCGAGGAGGAAATTTTTACACGTTAAATTTATATTTTAATTTCCTTTTTTTTTATTGCATATCGATTTGTTTTAGTTTGTTCATTAAATTAACAACATATTCACGTTTTGTTCTTTGTGGAATTGGAATGATCTTCTTTGGATGTTCACTAGATGAAAAGAAAAATTTTTTCTCTTCTTTCTTTAACGATATTATTAAAGATTGATCTGTTGATGTAATCGCATTAATTTCAGGCCATCTATATGTCCATTGAACCTAAAATGATAATGAAAAATATGAAAACATTTTAAAATTAAATGTTAAAGTTTTAGTTTTTAGTTTGAAATTATATAATTTATTCATTTCTTACATTATAGACTCCAAAAAGATCACTTTTTGTGGCATAAATGACTCGATGATTTGAAACTAGTAGAATTTCTTTACCTTCAACAATTATTTCTACATGTCGGTATGTATCAGTTTTTGCGTATTTACCTTTCTCAATTTCTCTAAATTTGTTTAAAAAAAAAAAAAAAAAAAATCATTTCTTTATTTATTCATCATTTAGAGAATTTTAGTAGTAATTTACTTGAAAATTTTATTTCCGAATGAATCAGTATAACAATATGGACGTACAACACCGTCAGGATGTAAAAATCTTGGTGGCCGGATTCGTCGTGTATCTTCTGAACCTTCAGTAGCTCTATATCATAAAAAAAAAATAAATAAAATAAAATAAAATAAAAATAAAAAAAATATATTCAAGAATATATGTAATTAGGAAAAATTTTCTTTTATACCTTTTGACAGCATCTAAACTTCCACTAGCAAAATCAACTAAACCGGCTGTGGGTCGTGCAACTAAACCAACTGCACCTTTTCCAACACCTTTAAAGAATCCTTCAACACCTTCTTGCCTGGCTCCAGTTATTGGCTTAACAAATACTCCTGTCACACCATCAAAAACACCCTATATTGTGCACACCACAATTAATTGTTAATATAAACTTTTTATAATTATATTATATTGATTTTTGTAATTTTACCATTACAAGACCCTTTCCACTTCTTGCTATTCCTTCTTGGAAATTTGATGGTTTTTTACTTAATGCCAGTCTTCGTTTTCTCTGATAGTCTTCGTCAAATGTAAGTGCTGCTAATCCCTTGCCCATGGCACCAGTTATTCTATAATACATTGGCAGAAAAGATAACATTTAATTTCAAATGATTTTTTACATTTTCATAATTTATTAATTTTTCAAAAAAAAAAAAAAAAATTTTTTTTTCTTTTCGATTGTTATTTACTTTGATACAGCTCCTGCAGCACCACCAACTGTATGACCAAATAATGATTTAACACCAAGCACTAATCCTTCAACAAATTCTCCAGGTCCTTGAATTGCACCCTTAAAAAAAAAAATACAAAAATTTATTAAATAATTCCAAAAAAACATAAGCAAATTCATTTAAATTTCTTATGCAAAATTTTTAATTTAATACCTGGAATGGTTCGTAGAATAAATCTTCTACACCTTTTTTGATTCCAACAACAAGACCATATGGATTACCAATAACATCCAATCCCAGAATTAATACATATGCCTGTTTAACAGCTTGACCAGCATAATGTGTAACTGTTTCATAAACAAGTTGTTTTTGTGTAAAAAATTGATATTCTCTTTCAAAGAATGCCAATCTAAATACAACATCGTCTACATCAGTTAATGTAACACCAACACCTTGTAATATTGTTGACAGAATACTTGGTAATGCTTTTGTTTCAGCACCGGCCATTGAGAATGATACATGAATTTTAATTGGACCCAAATGTAAATAATCGATAAAATGTTTCTGTTGTTGTTGTGCGCTTGTTTGAACTAAATCGATGAGTGGTTGAAGTATCCAATCAACATCTTCATTGAATTTTTTCGCCTAGAAAAAATAAAATAAAATTAAGAAAAAAATAGAACAAAATCAATGAATAAAAAAAAAAAATTTTTAATAAAATTAAATATATTTACAGCTTCCTCATCAGTTACTTCTGCAGCAAACATTTCAAGTAGTTCATTTATAAACAGCAAATCAACTTTAACATGAAACTCTTGTATTAGCATACTGAAGTATTTGAATTGTTTAACAGTTGAATATGGCACAAATCTTTGGACTATACTGCATTCAACAAATGGTTTTAATGCTAATCAACACCAAAAACAACAACAACAAAATAAATAAATTAGTAAAAATAATTAACGAAAAAAATAATTTCATTAATAAATATTAGAAGATTTAAAGCTAGTTTTTGCAAGCTTAAAATTTTGTTTCAACTCTAAAATCGTAATGAAATTTACTGAAGACGAGAACCAACATGTAATGAAATTTAGTCTTAGATTTGACGTTTTTTTCAAAAAGTTTTAACGCATTTTTGATTCCTTATAGAATTTGCTACGTGTGCAATAAATAAAAAATGCTTATTTTGTAAAATCTTGATTTTCTATATTTTCAGTTGCTGTACTAAAGGTCTAAATTAATAATTATTTTTAAAAAGTCTTAATTTTCTATTAACGTGGACCATTTAATTTTTGATATTTCTATTTTTTAACATAGATAGGTTAGATAGGTTCTATGGGATGCCGATATCCATAAATTTATAAATTTTTCTATTTTTTTCCCTTCCTTCCCATCTTTTCTTAATAATTTTTTTTTTACCACAGCCCAGTACTTCTTGATTTGTCGGAGTTCTGGAACGTTTGGAGGATTTAGTTGAGTTCTTTAGGTACAATATCTACCTGCCTTTTTGTGTGCCAGATCATTGCTTATACTGAATAGTAACTGGTTGCTAAAATCAGGCCAAAAAATCGTTCAATCCTCTTGTCTTTGTAAAAGCGGTAGAAGTCTCTTCTGCAAACACCCTTTTACGTATACCTCGCTGTTAATTGTCCATTTTGCAAAAAAAAAAGTCCCCAATTGAAGTCCAAATTGGCAAATTGCTTGCCATGCTAACACTTTTTGACCGAATTTTTCTGTTGAAATTGTCTGTTGATCTTCTGGAACATCAAATCTGTCATTTCCGGAATAGAACTGATCTCTAGGTATCGTAGGAAAATCGTATTCGAAATAATAAACGAAAAAATTTTCCGGAGTTATTCAAATTTTTTTCTTGTATCTAATCTAGATAAAAATCACATTTACATTATATATTTTCAAGGGATAGGGAATTTCCTGAATACAATTTTTAAAAAATATACTTATTATTTTTTTAATAACTCGAGTTAGAAAATGCGTTAAAACTTTCTGAAACAGGCCTTAAATTTGCTTGATCTACTGTGAATTCAATTGGATGCATTATATTGTGAATTTTATAAGTCACAATTCAAATTATCCTCAAATCATCCACACACGCTTACGATACACTTCACGAAAATAATTGTCGCAATAAATCAAACAACAACAGAATTGTTTTACGTCAAGATGCAAAATTTTTCTCTTTCGTCAAATCAATAAAAGGAAAATAAAAAAAAAAAAAAAAACTTTGACCATACACTATGAGGAAAAAGATTGTATCGCGTCGCGTATCCTCATAATGTATAGCCTGTTTTAAGTCGAACTTAAACATTAAACTGACATTGTAAATATTTCCAAAACAAAAAAAAAATTGAATTAACTCGAATTTTAATTTAGCACTGACAAAATTCGAACTTTATAACAAGTACATATAATTATGTATTTAATTATTATTATTATTATTTTTTATGGACGTAAAGTCAGTAAACTGCCTCACCCCCGCTCACAACACGACACATCAGTGCTTTTTGGCGATATGTATTTAATTGTACTCGTATGTAATAAATTACTTACCTTGTGTTGCAGCAACACTTTTTGGTGGTGCAATTGATGCAAATAAAACTGGAAAAATGCAATCGTATAACTGATTATCGATTTGTAAACGATTAATTTTTGCATGAACTTGTAATTGAAATGGTGATGTTTTCATTTGAAACCATAATCCAGAATAGAATGTTCTTTGAATCTCTTTTTCGGTTGTTGGTGTTTTCATTAAGATCATTCTATCAAAATTAATCTATAAAATATACATTATTATTAATATTTAATTAGTCTTATGTTGTAGTAGGATGTTCACACATTGCATCAGAATTCGTTAGATGTCATGTGAAAATTACTAACTCGCCCCCAAACCATCCACTAATTTTCGTACATTCGATTAGATTCAGTATTTTTTTCGAAATCTAACGAATATTGAATGACTCAATTTTTCAATAGGAACTTTATGTACGAATTATTACGAATTTAAAATTAAAAAAAAAAAGGATATAATGCTAATTACTTCAGAATACATATACGACAATAATTCTAACTTCTGACAATTTCTAACAAATTTTCTATCAGAATTCAGACAAATAAAATTCGTAGTCATCGTATGATTTCTGATGCATTGTGCGAATAACTTTATCCATTTATTTTATGTCTGATAATGTATTATTGTGTTGAGTATGGATGGACCCATTTAAACGTATTTACTTGAATTTCAATAAAATAACTGCATTACTTTAATATTAAAAAAAAAAAAAAAAAGTTGAGCAAAAAGAAACTATAGGAAGTTAAGAAACAAACTTATTTCGAGGTGATTTGATTTTTTCTTTAATTCATGAAATTTTCACTGTATGTAAATTCAATATTATTGCTCAGAAAAAATATGACCGAACAAGAAAAGAATCAAAAACGTGTAAAAAGGTCCATGTATTTGACGATAACAAAAAAAAAAAAAAAAAAAAAAAAAATTTTACTTCTTGTTTGTTTCCATCCAGATAATATTTATTTCCTGTATTACCAACTTGTTTATCACGTAAATATTCTTGATATTTAGCTTCCAATAATTCGTTCTGAGCGATTTTCATTTGTTTGAAACGTGCTTTACCTCTTTTTCTTGCTTCCCATATAACACCTAATTTTGTATAATGACAAAAAATTTAGTAACAGAAATAATTAATTTCATGAATAATTATATATGTATGTAGAATGTATATATATGTATATACTTTTGTACAATAAAATCATGCATTTATTATAAAATCTGTTTGACAAGAGAATAAAGTATATAAATTATATATTTGGATTTTCATTCTATCAAATCAAATCCTTACTTAAATAAAGCACTCATTTCGAATATTGGTTAAGTTAGATTTACAATAAAGTATAGATTTAATGCCAGAGTAGATATTTCATACTATTAATTCTATAGCAATATTTTTTTTTTCTGCTCATCGTAGATTTCACCAGAGTTGAGTGAGACTAGCTTGTATTAAAACGATTGTCACGCTCACGATATATCAAACATCAACAGACATATTTTTTCACGATACAATATTTTCCCCTTAAGATTTTCTCTGTCGTCAAGTCAATATTGCCCATACATTGTGAGGAAAATTATTGTATTCGGAAAGATTGTCGTGTTCCTCACAATGTATAGCTTGCATTACAGATGTTCATTTCATATAACAAAAATAGTATAGGCAGTAATTTCAAATGGAGTTACTGGTGACTTCATATCCAAGAATCGGTTTAAAGTATTTTTAAAAAAAAATTATTTGTCTAAGCTACAAAATGTTTGTTTTAGTTTTTTACATGCTATATGTTAAAATGCTAAATTATTATAGTTATAATTATGATAAGAAATGCATTCTAATTTTTGCATAAATGATTTTGAACTAAGCTAGGCGGTAAACACAATCAAAGCATATATATGCTAGCTGTCGTAAACCGAAAATCTGCGCAATCAATTTCAGAAACACATTCAAAGCAGATTATGCTGTCATTTATCAGCTAAATCAATGAGTTAAATGTTAAACTATAAATGGCATTACAGTCTTCGTTAAAAATTCGTTAAACATATTTCTCGACATAAGTAATACGATTGAAAGAGTACATAACATATGTATGTAACATAACCACGTAACTTGATTTTTGTGAAATTTCTATTGTTTATTGTTTAGTATGTCATCCATGTTATTATAGTTAACTTTTATGTCATGTTTTTAACATTCGTTATTTTTTTCTATGTTAGCTATATCATATTCATTACATTCATTATATTTAGGCCTATAATATTTTTCTCTTTAGTCTATGCTTATTCTAGTAATTAAACTTGTCATACTTATTTTTCTTCATTAACCAGCAGCTAAATTTGAACACTGCTCAAACTCGGCAGCAATGCTTCTGCTATCATTGTATCTTTATAAAGCACTGAACGATATGCCGATTGTAGCAGATTTCTGCTGTCTGCTTTGATTGCGTTTACCCCGCTTAAGAATTTTACCAACTAAATAATAACAAATGTCTGTCAAGAAAACAGTGGTATTTTTAACAATTAGTTTAAAAGTGAAAATTGTGTGTTATGCGTTGGTTTTCTGCTACCGAGCTCGTTCGAAAATTTCCTCCAATTTTTGATTCTCAATTTTTTACACATTTTCAATCCATTTTACTACATTTTACTGTTTATGAAAACATACCTTATGATATGTGAAAAGTGATATTTTAAAATTGTTATTCATGCATGAAATTAGGCGGTGGTAGGCCTAAAAGATTTTTTAAATGTAGAAATAAAGTATTTTTTTTTTTCTATTTGGGATAATCTAGGATATCTGGGGATAAAAAAGATGGTATAAAGAATCTAGGAAAAGGACAAAAGACACTCGCTTGTCAAACAGATTATAAATATTTTTTTATTTTTTAATTACCTGTACTCGCAATACGAAGATATAGTATATCAACAGATTTTACATTATTTATTAATGACAATCCAATTCCATGAATACTGACTTCAATTATTTGATTTACCTATAATACAAAAAAATTATTAAAAATTATTTTTTTTTTCTTATCTAGAAATATACAGTCAAAAAAATGTTGACACTTAATTTTTAGATTTTTTTTATTGAATAAAATTTATTGAATGTCTACATTGCTAATAGATAACACAAAATATGATTGAGGAATACTACGAATCAATGCCAGAATATGTAAAATTGGTTATTCGAGTGAGAGGTGGAAATACAAAGTATTAATGTAACTATGTAAGCAAGCCATTATTTCAAATAAAAATAATATTTGAAGAACATATTCAAAGTGTTTTCTTTGCCCATTGTTTCAACTAACCAGATTTTTTGTTTAAATAGCAGATAAGACACTAAGGCCCTGTTCAAAAACGTCAAATATTGATTGTAGAAAAGCATAAATGCAGTGGCAGCTCTTTAGTTGCTGCTGCCATAAAGCAGATGTAGATTTTATAAAAACCAGTGATTCATAGTTTTACCTTACTGTGTTTAGTGCTTGTATATTATAATTATTTAAAAATGGAAACTCTAGCTGTAAATATTTGTGTAAACATCTTAATAATTACAATTCACCATTATTTGTGTTATACTACGTACTACTTTGACATTTAGCAAATAACGCATCAACACTTTAAACGCTGCACATATGCGCACTGCATTATTCGCATAAATTTTAAAAAATAACAAAAAAAAAAAAAAAAAAAAAAATAGAAAAAAATACGAAAATTTAAATTTTATCTTACCTTATTCAGTTTACTAGTTGATTCTGTTTCATGAGCGATCGTTTCACGTTCTGTGAATAAAAACACTCTTTGTGCTCCATCCAAAAATGATATCCAGTATGCCAAATCATCTTCGGTATCGCCAACTCTATTCAATTCAATTGAATCAGAGAAAATAAAAATAAAAATGATGTTAATGCATATACATTACAAGCATATACATATATATATATAACAGGGTGTTTCTTTTCTATGCGCCACTAGGTATACCATGATATTCTTCAGACTTCAGACGTAGAAAAGAAACACCCTATGTATTATTAAAAAATTTTCATAAATAAATAGTTTAGTAAATATGGATACGAAATGTACTTACTGAAATTGACCAACACCATCTCGTCTTAAGTCATGTTCCACTGGAGTTTTTCCACTATTCCACACTATAATTTTATCACCAGCAGGATCAGACCACGTGAAAAGTTCTTGTTCGTATGGCTTAAGTACTCTATACAATAAGTAAATAAATTTTCATTATTATAATTTTTTTTTTTAATTATTTATTTCCTTTTATTAATTTATGTGCCAGATACACCGATTTCGAAATTACGTAATTTCACGAGACATATTATATTTTCACGAAAATATTATCATAACTACAGCAACGCATTCTGTAGAATAGCGTGAAGAAAAAGAAATGTAAGAATGATTTTATTATGTAGTGATACAACAAATAAGAATAATAAATGACAAATAATTCTTGACAGTAACAGCTGATTTTGTGCTGTCAAAATTACCAGATAAACGCACAGAATAATTGTCTAACTATTTATTCCGTTGAACGGAAAAAGATTTCTAATTCGATATTTTATTTCGTTCGAACTGTGTACTCACAAAACAAAAAGTACATCTTTTTACATGTATTTTATATGGGGAACGGAATTCGATTTGAACTCCGTACTAAGCTTTAGAGACTGTGAATTTTGTATGTACAATTTTTGTTTTTTTTTTTTCTCGATTTCATCAGCACTCAAAACATTTGGTTTCGTTCAATTGAAGTCAACTTGATGAAATCGATAAAAATTCTTAATGATGATATCGAGATCTCGAAAAATCTTAATTTATTTAGATTTTGATATAATGTAGATGGACATTAAAAATTACGAAAATTTTATTTACCTTTCGTTAACGTTCCCCTTTTCCCAATATGAAATATCATTTTTTGTATGGTTAACAATTAGGCCAGGTGCATCACCAGGATGATATTGTGTAAATGTTATATAAATTCCACCTTCTGTTACTTGTACATCGACATTAACACCACCATACTAAGTTAAAAATAAAATGAATTCATTTAAAAATTATAATTCATTTTCTCAAGGATTGTTTTTATTTTTATTTTTTTTATGTTTTCTTTTTCGAGAAAATAACTTTACCTTATTTTTCATTTTAAGTAAAGTGCATTGTACTTCAGTGTATTTAAATGGAACAGATACGTAACGATCATCTTCGATTCGAAGTCTAAGCATATGTTTTGTATCAATTTTAGGCCAAAGAGGAACACATTCATTTTCTGGAATCTAGAAAAAAAAAATCGAAATAAGAAAAAATTAATTTTTTACAATAATTTTAAAATTCAATGTAGATATACCCTTGTCCATGAATCAGCAGGACGATGAGCATCTTGTAGTTCGATCGCAAATGGTGCTTTATTAATGGCTACATAAAATGGTAAAAATGTGATATGTTTTGTTAAAGAGTTATGCGTTAAATGATTATGAACACCAATCTGAAATACAAAAAAAAAAAAAAAATAATAATAATAATTAGCAAAAACAAAGTGGACCAAAATTGAAATATGTATTTTTTGTTTTTTTTTTTTCTATTTGCAACATACATGGTAAGTCATTTCGTTTGCATTACACTCCACCACACCAGTCGATCCAGCAACATCTAATGGAATTTTTTCACTCCATTCACCATTATCAACACGAATTGCAGCACGTTTTTTACCAAAGAAATTCTTTTCACGAAATGAAAATAATATTGGTCCTTCGAAATTTGGTGGATGGTATAGCACATTTATAGATTCAGCACTAGCCTATTAAAAAAAAAAAAAAATTTGAAAATATTTATAAATAAAAATTTTTCAGCAGTTTTGAAATGCAAAAATGTGCATTTTCGATAAATTTTCTAATGCAAGATTAACATAAATGAGCTGTTATTTTCATTACACCAATTTAGATATGACTTCATTATTAGCATGATTTTTTTTTTGCCTTTTTTGAGTCTTTTTTTTTTCAAAATTTATTTACGTTCTGATACATAATCCATCATCATATCACGTCATTATCAAATATTATAATAACAGTCTCATTCAATATTATGCGGACCACCATACACAGTCAAAATAGTGTCTGACAGACAATTTTGTATATACACTGATTCTGATGTAATTATTTCACTAAATTTTTCTATCAATATTCAGACTGTTTGTCAGATTATTATCAAAATCCAAATAAAAATAAAAAATCAAATTTTTTGGCTTATATGATGTGCCGTGTCGTGTGCGTGCGTTTTGAAAAATATAGCATCCATTTTCCACATTTCGATCCGAATAGAGTTGAAATCGAAAGTCAATTTCGATCGAAATCGAAATCGGTGTTTCATATTCCGTTCGAATTGGAAACACTCAATTCCATTCGAAGTAGTTTTCGAAAATACTGTTTTTTTATAATTTTTATGACAAGCAAGAGTGCGTTCATATACGTTACTATAGTTAACTATAGTTAACCATAGTTATCATTTGTCGTTCAGAATGGTGGTGGTATAGTAAAACATAACTACCAACATAACTTTTTAGCGTTCATAAACATCTTTAGTAAAGTAAATTTTTAACTATTTGATGTCAAAAATTAACCATGCTCGAGAGCATGGTTAACGATTGTAAGCCTTTAAGTGGTAATGACAATAAAAAAAATCGTTTGTCATTTAATTTGTGGAATTTGTGAATTGTGAAAATTTCAATTTAATTTATTTGAAAAAAGTGGTGTTAAAAATTTTTGTTTAAAAATTAATTAATTTTTGACAAACAAAAAATATAATAATTATATATAAAAAATTTTTTGAAAATTTTTTAAACTTGACTTGAAAGCTGAATGACAATTTATTGCTAGTACTGTGGTAAAAATCGCGTTCAAAAACTACTTGAAGTTAATATAACTATGGCTGTAGTACAACATAACTTTGCTTAAACTATACCAAACTATACTATACCATGACTATGGTTAAAGTAATGTTCATAAACGCACTCCAAGTAATATTAAAATTTTAAACAATTGAAACAATCAGTAAAATAACTTTTACTAAAATACTTGTGTCGTATCGTGCTTATACAAAAATTCAAATCGAAATGAATTCACATTAAATAACAACACCGAATTCATTTCGAATGACATTTCGGTTTTATCGAAATCTGAAACACCAAATATCGCTCTAGAAATTTGATTTTGGTCAAATTGAAACACGAAAAATGAATGATAATTATAAATGAGAGACACAAAAATGACAAATTTTCAAAAGACACAAATAGATGTTGTCAAATAGTCGGGCAAATAGTCTGACAAGCAGTCTTCGAACAAAAACTATTTGCGACTTTTTTTTTTTTTTATTTTATTCAGACTGTTAAATTCAAATTATTTGCCAAAAATTTATCTGCAGTTGACAGTTTCACAAACTTTCATGTTTTTGTCTGATTGTGTATGAGACGCATAATTCATAATAATGCATTATCTTATATGATACAAGTAGGAGTAATACAAATGAAAAGCATATATTTTTTTTAATTAAAAACTGAAACATTTGAAGCAATATTTTTAACAAAATTGTAAAAAATAATAATTAATTTATGTGTAATTTATATTATAAAATATTTTTTAAAAGCATCGCAATTATATTGAAATATTTTTATTTTTGAATTTTTTTGATATTATGTACATATAAAGTATGTATTTCAAATTATAAATCATAAAGCCTTATTTACAATTCAGCGTAGATTACCGTATGTTATTATGTGGGAACATTTGAATTGGTACACAAGCTTTCAATATAATTTCTGGACTCTCAAAACTAAAGATATCCGACAACTAGCCACCTTTGAAAAAAAAATATTTTTCAGAACTACTGTGATCATGTTTTTATATTACGTGGCAGTATGAATATTGATGAATTCCTAAATTTCATTGTCAAATAATCATCTTTTTATAATGTCAAAAATTCAAACTATACAACGTTCATGAAGAGTATCTTTCAGGAATAAATGTTAGTTGGTAAATTTGTTGGTTAACAAATTCGCCATCTATTCATTCATTGTTCATGGACGGGTTTGTGGACTAATTTCTTTTTTTTTTTATCTGGTATGTAAGTAATTTAAGTAAGATGTAAGGGTAGTTCTTAATTAAAGTAGGCCTTCTGTCATAAATCTTCCTAAATTATTTTATTTTGTTAGCATTTTGTCTATATTATTGTTAGCATTTAAGTATATAGTAGGTTGACCGCCAAAAGGCCCTGGAGGGTCGTGGTTTGGGCAGGAGGGAGGCAGTTTACTGAACTCTATACTTTAATAATAATAAAAAATAAAAAATAAAATGAAGAGTATCGTAAGCGAGTGTGGATGATTTAAAAGATATAATCTTTTACCCTTGAGGTTTCCTTTAGTATACGTACATATGAATAAAAAGGAGCAAATGGTTAAAAGTATGAGCAAATGCTTCGAAAATTATGATTCTACTTAGTAGCAGATTCAGTTTGAATATGGCACAAGTTATTTCAAATTTCCATCGTAAAGTGTATAAAACGAATTCAGAGCCAGATTATTATATAATTTTATGTCTTTGTATCGATTTTTTGTCAAGTATGTTTCTAATATTTCTCAATAATTTTTTTAAATTTGAAGCTAAAAACATCGGAGTATCTTTAGATGAAATTTCATAATGATTTATTTCTTTATCAGAACTCATCTTATACGATAAGATAAGTATAAAATAAGAAACTAGTAAACTATTTATTAATTTATATGCACAATAACGACAAAAAAAAACACTTTGGCTAGTACAATTAAGATCAAGTACATATAGGTTTGTCTATTAAAATTAAGGGATTTCCCTAACTTCATAATAAAAAAGATCTAAGGATGAAGTATAAGGTAAAGATTATCCAAAAGAATAGAATATGTAAACAATAAAAATATAGTGATGCATATTAATGCAAAAAAAAAATGTTAGCATATTTATCTATACAAAGCGCTCTGCGCTTTCTGCGCTTATGACCAATCGCCCATGGAAACAAGTGACATCAACATTTTTTCATCTTCGTGCTAAATTTAATTATGTAATTATTTTGACTTTAAGGCGCTAAACACAATCAAAGCAAATATCTGGCTCTGGTACCTGGTGTAAGCAGGAAATCTGCGCAGCCAATCTAAGAAATACATTCAATGCAGATTATGCTGTCATTTGTCATACTTGTTCATAGAGTAACGAATAAGGTCTAGCTATAATGAACATAAGTGACATATACTATGCCTTATGTCGTACTACGAACACAGCTAAATCAATGAGTTGAACTATAATTAACATTACAGTCTTCGTGATTGACAATCTTTATCGTGAAGGAAAACTCAAGGAAAAAAGATTATATCCTCAAATCATCCACACATGCTCACTATACACTTCAACGAAAATTATTGTCACGATATATCAAACATCAACAGACATATTTTTGTCCCGATACAATATTTTCCCCTTAAGATTTTCTCTGTCGTCAAGTCAATATTGCCCATACATTGTGAGGAAAATTATTGTATTCGGAAAGATTGTCGTGTTCCTCACAATGTATAGCTTGCATTACAGATGTTCATTTCATATAACAAAAATAGTATAGGCAGTAATTTCAAATGGAGTTACTGGTGACTTCATATCCAAGAATCGGTTTAAAGTATTTTTAAAAAAGAATTATTTGTCTAAGCTACAAAATGTTTGTTTTAGTTTTTTACATGCTATATGTTAAAATGCTAAATTATTATAGTTATAATTATGATAAGAAATGCATTCTAATTTTTGCATAAATGATTTTGAACTAAGCTAGGCGGTAAACACAATCAAAGCATGTATATGGTAGCTGTCGTAAACCGAAAATTTGCGCAATCAATTTCAGAAACACATTCAAAGCAGATTATGCTGTCATTTATCAGCTAAATCAATGAGTTAAATTGTTAAACTATAAATGGCATTACAGTCTTCGTTAAAAATTCGTTAAACATATTTCTCGACATAAGTAATACGATTGAAAGAGTACATAACATATGTATGTAACATAACCACGTAACTTAATTTTTGTGAAATTTCTATTGTTTATTGTTTAGTATGTCATCCATGTCATTATAGTTAACTTTTATGTCATGTTTTTAACATTCGTTATTTTTTTCTATGTTAGCTATATCATATTCATTATATTCATTATAGTTAGGCCTATAATATTTTTCTCTTTAGTCTATGCTTATTCTAGTAATTAAACTTGTCATACTTATTTTTCTTCATTAGCCAGCAGCTAAATTTGAACACTGCTCAAACTCGGCAGCAATGCTTCTGCTATCATTGTATCTTTATAAAGCACTGAACGATATGCCGATTGTAGCAGATTTCTGCTGTCTGCTTTGATTGTGTTTACCCCGCTTAAGAATTTTACCAACTAAATAATAACAAATGTCTGTCAAGAAAACAGTGGTATTTTTAACAATTAGTTTAAAAGTGAAAATTGTGTGTTATGCGTTGGTTTTCTGCTACCGAGCTCGTTCGAAAATTTCCTCCAATTTTTGATTCTGAATTTTTTACACATTTTCAATCCATTTTACTACATTTTACTGTTTATGAAAACATACCTTATCATGATATGTGAAAAGTGATATTTTAAAAATGTTTTTCATGAATGAATTACATAATTGTGATTAATTACTTGCATCTACTTTTGTGATTTTATTGTTGTGTGTGTGTTTGTTTAAAAATATATTTTTATATGCAAAATGTTTTCATATAAATTATATAAAACTACGAATACATACTACTGGTAGTATATATGTATTTACTTGTTATTAATGATTTATTATGTACTAAATACAATAAAATAAAATTAGTATTTTATGTTATGAACGGACAAAATATACAAAACAAAAATACAAAAATAAAAGAGATTATTGTGGAAAAATTAAGTTTAGAAAATAAAAATATATATATGTATGTATATATATTTTTTTAAATTGAATTAAATAAAATTACGAGTATTACTACTTTCGTGAAATCAAAAACAGGAAAAAAAAATAGTCTTAACACCAGAAAGAAATAGAAAAGAAAACTAGTAATAATAATAATAATAAATAATACTATATGAGAAGAGAATAATTTTTGTATAATACCTTACGCGGTCCTCCAGCTAGCTCATCTTTCTCAGTTTTTTTAGATTTCTGTTTTTAAATACCAGAAAGTATTTAAATGAATTTTTCTTTTTTTCTTTTATATAATATTTTTTAATTCATTTTTTTTTTTTTAATTTAAATTTAAAATTTAAAATTTTATCCTCTTTAAAATACAATATGATAACAAAAAAAAAAAAAAAAAAAGAAAGAATTATAATTTTAACACTTACTCTATAGCTTAACATTAATCCAGTTTTATTAATCATCCAAAATGGGCAATAAATAGTTAACTGAAGACTTCCATGACGATTTTCAAATCTTTTTTTTTTTTTTGTTTTTTTTGTATAAAAAGAAAGCAAAAAAAAATGATAATTATTATTAACAATGTTAAAAAAAAATAAAAGAAAATAAATGAAAATAAAATTATTTTTCAATTATGTATGTACTTACTTAACACCCAATTCCAACTCCATTAATTCATCTGCTTCAAATGAACTGAATCTCCATACTGCATATTCATCATGATTTTTCGATATTTCTGTTGTACAAACCCAATCTCTTTCAAGATATTGAATTAACTGAAATTCAAAATGAAAGATAAGATATTTTTTTTTTTTTTGTTTTTAATTAAATGTATACACATAATTGTATATTTATTCATCTCATAATTTTAAAAATGATAAAATTAATAAAATGAATAAAAAATAAATAAATAAATAAATAAATAAATAAAAATTTAACACTTACTCGTAATACGATACGGCTATGTGTATCACCAGTTTTTGATGTTAATTTAACTGTTGGTAAATGTAATACATCACCGGGACATATTGTTTTTTCACCATAATCAAGAAAATCTTCACGTTTACATGGTGTTGATGTTACATCTAATGACTGTTGTTTTAATTTCTGTTCATCATCATGTTTTTGTAATGATGTTGATGATAATGATGATAATAATTCTTTTGATTTTTTATCATCATTACTATTATCATCATTTACATTTACATTTAAATCATTATCATTAGTTGATTTTTTTTTTGATGATAATGATGATGATGATGCTGATACTAATAATTGATTATTATCATTTTCAGTTGCTTCAATACCTTTTTGTACATTATCTTGACGTACACTACAACCAGCCACAGATATTCGAATTTCAATTGGTAAAGCATTTCTTAAATATAATGGTGGCCGTAAATGAAATGTATAATATGCACTTAATAATGTATGCTTGGAAGATATTTCATAATAAATTTCAGTCTTTTCTCTTATTGCATTTATATAAAATGGTTCAAATGTATTTATTGGATCACATTGAATTTGTCGATTATAATTTAAGTCTGTTAAACATTCATTCCATGTAATACCTTGTACTGAACATTTATAATCCTGTAATGTTATATTATAATATATAGATGTTTTATTATGTTTTTATTATATTTTATATGTTTTTATTTATATAGATATTATGTGTATAAAAGAGGAATATAAATAATATTAGTATGAACGAATTCGAAAATGTAATCAATACTGTCTTCATATCCGTGATGCTAACGATGATTAATACTTATACTTACTTATAATTTTCGCCGAAACAGATGGCGAATGTTTGCGCATGTTTTATATGTGTTAGTAAAATTTTTGTATTCGGATACAATTTTGATCTTAAAATTGAAAAATTTTATTCTTAAGAAAAGTGTTAATCTTAGCCTACTTTCTATTAGAAATCTTCACTCAAGCATATGTACGCAGTACGCAACACGTTTTGTTTGTTTTGCGCACATGCATTATTAGTTGAACTGAAGATGCTCAGATTATTTCTACATTCTAAAAAAAAGTTTATTTAACATATTTAATTCACAAAAAAATATGAAATTTTAAATATTTTTTAAAATAATTTTTTATTGTTTTCGCAGTTTATCAAAACTTAGCATTGTTTTTAATTTTGTGAATGTGTAAGTATCTTTTCTTCTGCGCATATGAACTAAGTACATTACATTACGCATTCGCCATCTGTTTTGTCCGTTACTATACCAATTGTATAAATGGCAAATGTTTTAGCATCAATTATGGCTACTTTCGATTTAGCAATTCGAAGTACTTGCGAGTATATAAGGTGTAAATTTCTATGCTAAACAATCTACTCGCACCTACTCATTAACATTTTTTCAAGTACATAGATGCAAATAGGTACGAATAATTCATGTGTCTTTCGATATAACAATTTACCCTAAAGACGTTTTTGTACTCACAAGTACTTAAAATTGCTAAATTCAAAGCTAGCTACTGAAATATAATCTTGAAAGTCTATGTGTTGGTTTGTTTATTTGATAATACATACACTCCCTGACAAAATGATAGCACATCCCTAAATTTTTGAATTTGGAAAAACCCATTGAACATATGTTGTTCTTACACCAGTCATAAGAAAGTAGATCTGGAAAAAGATGCAATGACGTGTTATCAGTGGAAAAAAACCAAAAAACCTGTTTTTATGCTTAAAAATATAAAAAACAGGTACGACAAAAAGATAGCACATCTCGTTATTTCTTGTTAAATATTCATTGGATGCACATCGAAAGTAATAAAACTAAAACAATTTCAATAATTTTCAGCGTATTTAATATCTTTCATACTTTTAAGTTGAGTCATTAAGCATAATTAAGTGAAATTACCAAGGGTCTAAACAACAAAATAGCAAAATGGGACGAGGAAAAAGATTAAGTGAAAGTGAAATAAAAACAATTTCTATTTTAAATGAAGAACAGTGGAGTGTATCAAAAATTGCAAAGAAATTGAAAAGAAGTCGAAAAGTGGTACATAATTATTTGAAAGATCCCGAAAATTACGGGAAACGTAAAAGTTCGGGGCGACCACGAGCGTTATCTGAAAGAGATAAACGCAAAATTTTGAGACTTGCATCAAATTCTGCACTTAGTGCCAAACAAATTGCAATTAAAGCAGGCGTAGAAACAAATACACGGAACGTACAACGACTTTTGCAGGAATGCGAGCACATCCAAAGACGAAAACTTAAAAAGAAGCCACCATTAACAGAGGCCCACACAGAGAACCGACTGAAATTCGCCATAGAGCACGTAACGTGGAACAAAAAGTGGAGACGAATCGTCTTTAGCGATGAAAAAAAGTTCAATCTGGATGGAACTATTACTATCACGATTTGAGGAAGGAAAAACATGTGTTGAGCCGTCGACAAATGGGAGGTGGATCTGTGATGGTATGGGCCGGAATTGGGTATTATGGAAAAACCCAAATTCGATTTATTTCAGGTCGAATGAACAGTGAGCAGTACATCCAATTGATAAACGAAGAATTAACAACATCTGGTGCTACGATTGCCGGGGAAAATTATATATTCCAGCAGGACAATGCTGCGATCCACACGTCTCGCATGGTAAAACAGTATTTTTCTGAGAACAATTTGAGGGTTCTTGATTGGCCAGCTAGATCACCAGATCTAAATATTATTGAAAATGTGTGGGGACATCTGGCCCGTTCTGTTTACCAAGGAGGGACACAATATTCCAATGAAGAAGAATTAAAAACGGCAATTTTGACACAATGGGCAAACTTGCCTCTAGAATATATAAAAAAATTGTATAAAACGTTGAATAAAAGAATGCTAGAAGTTGTAATGGAAAAAGGTGGTTCAACACACTATTGAAATAATTACGAGTACAGTCAACTATGAATAAAAAAATTATAACATCAATTTGTTTCATTTTGCCCATACCTGTGCTATCTTTTTGTCGTACCTGTTTTTTATATTTTTTCGCATAAAAAGAGGTGCTTTGGTTTTTTTTTACT
This sequence comes from Villa cingulata, assembly GCA_951394055.1. NCBI lineage: Eukaryota > Metazoa > Arthropoda > Insecta > Diptera > Bombyliidae > Villa > Villa cingulata. The sequence goes on along the minus strand of OX596017.1, from coordinate 37,597,118 downwards.
GATAAGACGCCATTGCACCTTTTTCCAGATGTAGTTTCTTATGATAAATGTAAGAACAACATGTGTTCAATGGGTTTTTCAAAATTCACAAAATTTGGGGATGTGCTATCATTTTGTCAGGGAGTGTATGTATAACGCATCATATTCATTCACAATATGTAAAAACATTTCATTAAAATACGTTTTCGATGTCGCTATGTTTATTCTTTCTGTTAACTACACCTCAAAACCATGATTCTAGTTTGTATCAAAATCCGGAATCTTTCAAATTACAATTGATAACCTAAGTGTATAATATTATTGACAATTTATCAATAATTTGATGGAAAATTTGAAGATTATTAAAATCAAATTTGATCATCATCAAGCATCAATATTTTCATTAAACGAAAAATTATAATTTTTTCTTAAAAATTTTGAAAAAAAAAAAAAAAATTAAATTTAATATTGTTGATAGACAGATGAAGGCACAAAAAACCAATGATAATTCGTAAACTATCTGCCGCATAAGAATGATATTCAAATAACAAAGGCATTGATTTCAAAAATTGTTTCTTGTCAATATATTGTATTGGATGATTTGAGATGTGCACCTTAAGAGTTGTATTCATCAATCAAGATTATTCTTCGGATATATTTTAGCCGGATATAATTTCAGCTTATTCATCTACTTAAGTAAAATTTATTTTCTTCATTTTCAGAGTGTCAAACATGTCAGCTGATTGTATATTTGTATTACAAAATGAAAAAGATGTTATGTGATATGATGATTTTATGTGAGTGTTGTGCTGTTGTTGCTCAATGTTATGATCAAATGATATTTATATAGTACCACTCCCAGATTGTTTTAAAAATATCCGAATAGTGTATAATCGAGTTTAATGAATACACTTTGTCTCAGATAGAAGATAATCTTGATTGGTGAATACGACTCTAACTAAATATATACATATGTATATGTAATTTTATTTTTATTTTTAAATTAATACTTACAGTTAAAGAGAAATACAATTCTTTGGATGGGGAATATATTGCATACAAAGGAACATTATATGATTGACCAGGTTCAATCTCTCCTACTAAAACTTTATTCAAATGATTATCCTTCTTATGAATGTATATTGATGTTGTAAAATGATTTTTTATCTATAAAATAATTATATAAAAATTAAAAAAAAAATTATCAAGATTAATTATTAAAATCATTATTATTCATTTATATTATTATTTAAATTAAATTGAAAAAAAAAAAAAAAATTTTTTTTTTTTTTTAATTCACCTTCAATACACCATGAATATTTATTTTTGTTGTTCCATATTCATTTTTTATTTCGGATACAATGCCCCATGGTTCTTGATTTGTATCACGATATAATGGAAAATATCGTTCATCAGCTTTCGAAACTGGCAATGATATTTCTTTTTGTATATTTCCGATCTTTAAATTGAAATTTGAAAAAAAAAAAAAAAAACACATTAAGAAAGAAAATTACGAAATTTTATTTGATTAAAGAATTAGAATTATGTACATACTAAAGTAAAATTGAAATTAAACAAAGAAAAAAAAGAAAAACTACATATACTTTCAAATTTTATGATTTTTTTTTTTTGTTTTCTTTTAATTACCTGAACGTATAAGAAATCTTGATTTTGTTCATTATTGTCCGTTAAATTATTTTCAGATAATGATGATGTTGATGATGTCTGCTGTTCGACAACAATTAAACTTAATTCTTTTTTTTGAAGATAAACACGACCACCAACTGCTATTGTACAAATTTTAACATCTTCTGGTCTCATTTGATTATCATCAATATTATCAACTTTAAATACCAATGAATTACCCAATGTTTGATTACAATTTATATTTGAATTTGGCATATAGCATTCATGTAATGTAAATGAACCTCTATTAAAATTTACATTTATTTCGAATCCAGTATCATTCTCTAATATATAACTTGACATTATATCTGGTTTTATTAAACCTTTTGTATCAAATGCATGCGAAAATGATTCACCCAACATTTGTAATAATTCTAAACATGATTTACTAACTGTTATTTCTAAAACATCTTTTGAATTTATATTAATTTTTGTTACACTATCATCAGAATTATCTGATAAATCTTCTGATTGAGTTTTTTCAATAGATAATTCAAAATTTAATTCCCATGGACTGTATTCAGTACAGCTTGTCGTTAATTTTCTTTCATTTTCTTCAATTATTGGTTCCCAAACAGCCAATGTACTGTTATAATATCTTGTTGTTAATGTCAAATTTCCAGTTATTTTCATCTATAATTATTAATTTTATTATTTCATTTTTTTTTTTTTTTTTTTGGTTGTAATTTTTAAAATGTTCTAAAATTTTTATATGATTATCATAAATCATATTTTTATGACTAATACACATACCTGTGAACTCCAATCATGTACTGATGCACCCATTTTTGTTTCAAAACATAACATTGGTGTTGTATAATAACCAATACCAGCTGCAAATAAAATCACAATTGATGGTAATTCAACAATACAAACTTCTGGCTTATGAATAAATGATATTTCTTCAGACAATAATTGTTGATCCATAATTTCTGATGCCTCAATTGCTTCATCTATTCATTTAAGAAAGAAAATTAAAATTTAAAAAAAAAAAAATCATGTAATTTTTTTCATTTCTCAATTAAACATAAGAGAAGAGTCTGTTCGTATTGTTTCGACGATAATTTTTATTTTTATTTTTATTTATTTTTTTCACTTACCAACTTTTATAAACCAATAATCATTTTCAGCGAAATTTTTTACATCCCATATATTGTCATATTCAATAATTTCTTTTATTTCATTTTGTGGTTTTCCTGAATCTGTAGTCGTAACTGTTCGTACTGCTTTACTAATTAATTCAAGTGTTGCTTAAATCAAAAATGATAAAAAAGAAAAAGTTTTTTTTTTGTTTTTTTTGATTATTGATAGAATTTTGTATGAAAAGTAAAAGCAAACCAAAAAAAAAAAAGTAAATAAATAATAAATAAATTCCAATATTATGTATGTAAATCACAAACCTGGTGAAATAGTGATTACAATATTAGATACAGCTAAATTTATATTTAAACCCATTTCTTCTGGTGTTGATCCTTGTAAGCTAACTGTACAAGGATGTATAATATAATGTTTTGTTAATTCTCTTCTTTCTAATGCAAATGAACACATATACATTCGTAAATCTTTTATTTCTCCAAATATTAATTTTTTCTCTCCAACTGTTCTCAATTTTAACAGAGTTTCCATCTAAAAAAAAAAAAAAACAAAAACAAAAAAAAATGTTTTTTACATTTTCAAAATTCTATCTTCATGAATTTAAATAAAAATAAATTAAAAAAATTCTAATTAAAAATTTAATATATATATATATGTACATATATATATATTTTTTTTAAATAATTTCTTACATTGAATATAATCGCATGGGTATTAATATCTTCCATACTTTCAATTAAAACTATATCTGGCTCTTCTATATGAAGAACTAAATGCAATTTATTATCTGGATTTGTAGGAGTTGATTGTGTCGGTGTTCGAGGTTTCTCTAAAATGAATGAATAAAATAAAATAAATATCATTTAACTACATAATATACCATGAGTAATAATATAAAATATTAAAAAATAAATAAATAATTATTTTAATATACTTTTTGGTGGTGGTTGCAATTTATCAGATGTACTTTTACTTTTATCACTTATTTTAGTTTTTGTTGATAATGAATCATTTGTATTATTTTCATCTTCAGGAACTTTAAAAAATTCAGCTACATTCATTAGAAAATCAATTGAAAATATTAACTCGAAACTACATACACGTACTTCAGCTATACAACAATAATTAAAACAAAAAAAAACAAAAAAAAAAAAATTTTAAAATTAAAAAATTAAAAAATCAATTTATTAGATTATTGGTTTTTTTTGTTATTTTTATTTTTATTTTCATAAACATACCAAAAGTATCATTCTCTTTAATTATAGCCGTAATATCTAGCATATATTGCTCATCTTTAGCACTTTTACTACTACTTGGAATTGGTGTAATATCTCTTTTATTTTTATTTTCTTTTCGACGTATATATCTTTAAAAAAAAAATAAATAAATGTATTAAAATAAAAAATATATGTATATATAATATTCAAAATCATAAATCAAAATCAAATACATATGTATACTTACTTTGTGATTGTACTTCGATTATTTGGTCTTATATCTTCCAATTGGATATCGACTAATACAATTGATGTGCTCAGTGTTCCATCTAATAATTGTTTGCCTTTCAGCGATAGACAATACACACCAAATATTGCCAAATTAGTATTATCAGCTAACAAAAAAAAATATATATATATATATATATAAATAAAAAAATATTAGTTTGTATTGTGTATGAATCAAAACATATGTATGTGGTAAGGTTCAGTGAAAAGCAACCTGACATATTTCTAGTTCGAATTTCCGGGAATTTTTTTTTTTTTTATCAGGTACGGCTACCTCTCAATTGCCTATATAAGAACGGTAACTACCATTCGAAAATTATTTAGTATCATGTTGAGACTGAGTATAGTGCAAGTAGTATAAATTTTTAAAAATGGACAAATTAGAGTATCGCGCGCTATCATAAAATTTCTTACTAAAGAAAGACAAACACCAGCACAAATAAAAGAGCGCATGGATGCAGTGTATAGGGAATCTGCACCATCTTATACGACTATCAAAAAGTGGTTAAAACTATTTCGTTGGGTCGAGAGACGATAGAAGATGATCCACACCCTGGCAGCTCGGCAACTGTGGTGACAGCAGAGAACATTGAATTAGTAGAAGAAGTTGTACTGAGTAATCGTAGATTAAAAACAAAAAGAAATTGCAGCACAAACTGGCATTTTGAAAACAAGTTTTCTTAGAATTCTACATGGACATTTAGGCATGTCTAAGATCAGTGCAAGATGAGTACCGAGAATTCTCAGTCTCATTCAAAAAATACTACGAGTTGAATGATGCAGGAAGTTTTTAAGTCTATGTGGTGACAATCAAGAACAAGTTATACGGCTATTGTGACTGGTGATGAAACAATGGTTCTGTACCACGATCCCACAACGAAAAAAGAATTAATGGAGTGGCACAAAAAAGGAGAACCAGCACCTAAAAAGGCGAGGGTCTCCCAAAGCACCAAAAAGATCATGGCCATAATATTTTGGGATTGTGAAGAAATACTGTTGATTGATTTCAAAGAACTAAATACCGTTGTAAACGCCGAATATTACGCCAATTTAATCCATAAACTTCGGCAGGCTATTATTGAAAAAAAGACGAGGAAAACTGAGTCGTGGTGTATTGCTTTTGCACGACAATGCTTCTGTACACACAGCCGTTACTTCTAAGGCCGCTATGAAGGATTGTGGATTCACAGAGCTTGACCAACCGCCTTATAGTCCCGATCTTGCACCTAGCGACTATTTTTTATTTTCAAAATTAAAGGCAGATCTACGAGGAAGAAAATTTGAGACCGATGAAGAGATTCAACAGGCAGTTTTAGCCCATTTTGAAGACAAAATTCCAGAGTATTATTTTAATGGAATAGAAGCGCCAATTAAACGATGTAAAAAATGTATTGAAATACTTAAAAGGAGAATATATTGAAAAATAAAAAAAATTTTTATTTCCTGTCTTTCATTATATCCCAGGTCGCGTTTCAGTGGACCGTACTACGTATTTCAACTATAAATGTGTATTGTACAATCTGTTTTGGCCAACCTATAATTGTACAATTTAGTACAACGTCGTATAACGTATAACAACAATTATTCCCAAAAATCCCAAAAAAGTTATAATCAACAAAATTTCATGTTGAGCTCCACAATATTAACGAAACGAATTCAGATATGTGCATATGCGGATGACATTGTCATATTAGCAAGAAATCTATACGATCTCTAAGAAGCTGAAAGAAGAAACTCTCAAAATCGAATTGCAGGTTAACGAAACAAAAACGAACTACCTAGTCAAAACGTCTTCAACCAGAAGATTATAGGACCTAAAGGTTGGAGATATGCGTTTTGAAAACGACAATTGATTCAAATACTTGGAGAGTTTTATTTGATCGAGGGGAAAATACAGCTGCTGCAGTGAAAGATCGTATACAAGCAGCAAATAAAATTTATTATGCACATATTGAACTATTCAGTGAAATCCAGTTTTCTTTTAAAGCGGAGCAAGATCTTAATAAGGCCCATAGCAACATAAGGATGTCAAGTATGGACGCCAGGAAAGAAAGAGCTCGACTCAGTTGCTATTCTCAGGAAAATATTCGAGCCAGTTAAAGAATCAGATATATAGAATCAGATCATATAGAATCAGATACAACAATAAAATGAAGGAATTGATTGAATATAAAACGATTACACGTTTCAACGAAGCGTATCGTATAAAATGGCTCTAGGTCATGTATTAATAATGGATGACAAAAGAAAAGTAAAAAAAAAGTATTTGAAGCCTCTATAATAGGTACCAGAAAGATAAGAAAACCTAAACGCAGATGATTAGATGGTGTTATGGAGGACTTGAAAAAATTGAATATGAAAAATATTAATGCATCGGCTAGAGATCAAAATGACTTGTATCAAGTATGTAAGTAGTAGAGGAAGCAACGGTTCATAAAGAAAAGTAATTGCTATGAACGAAAAAAAATTAATTATTTACCTGTTACAAGATTCGCAACAAAGCCGTCAATTTGAAAATCGAAAACAAGATTCACGTCAATTGATTTTTCAATGTGTTGTCGTTGTTGTTTTACTACAGCCGTTACTGTTGATTTTTGTGATAATTTCGATGATTTAACGGTTACATGAGATTTTTGTCTTCCTATAAAAATAAAACAAAACAAAAATGATAAAAGAAATATCCATTTTTACATTATATACTCCATAATCATGCATATTTTATAGATGTTATATGCATGAAATATAAATACATATTAGTTTAACTTAAGTTTTTACGAATTTATTATTAGGTGCTTTCGTTTTGGCAATTTTAAGTACTTGCGAGTAGAAATGGTAAATGTCTGTGCTAAACCATCTACTCGCAGCTACTCATGAAAAATAGTTCAAGTAGCTGGAAGTAGATGCAAGTAGTTACGAATAATTTTTGTGTCGTTCGTTTTAACAATTTATCCTATACACATTTTAGTACTCGCAATTACTTGAAATTGCCAAATCGAAAGCACCTATTATCATAAGATCGACAAAAATAATAAAAATTGTACAAAATTTTAAAAATCTATTGACTGATTATACAATTCAATTTATATAAAATTTACAGTAATCATTTCAGTGTATGATTATTTCAAAAAAAAATTTTTTTAATTCAAAATTATGTATAATAAGTCGCCAACAAATAAATAATTAATATACTCACATACTAAAATTAATACACAGTGAAAAAAAAGCACAAAATTATGTTATACATGTAACGTGCAAAAAAAAAAAATTATCAAAAAGCCATATAATATATACATGTGGTTAATTCTAATAAAAGGTCAACCTAAGGCCTGTTTCAGAAAGTTTTAACGCATTTTCTTACTCGAGTTACTAAAAAAATAAAGAGTATATTTTTTTAAAAAGTGTATTCAGGGAATTCCCTATCCCTTGAAAATATATAAACATATTTATCCAGAACTTTTATCGTTTGTAAGAATGTCGTCGAACGGATCAAATACAAGAAAAAAAATTTTTGAAAAATATTTGGTTAATTCCGACAGATCTTTTCGTTTACGATTTCGAATACGATTTTCCTGCGCTACCTTGTGATCAGTTCTATTCCGGAAATGACAGATTTGATGTTCCAAAAGATCAACGGATAATTTCAACAAAAAAATTCGGTCCAAAAGTGTTAGTGTGGAAAGCAATTTGCAAGTTTGGACTTCGATTGAGGCCTTTCTTTGCAAAATGGACAAATAAAATCGAGTTATACGAGAAAGGGTGCTTGCAGAAGAGACTTCTACCGCTTCTAAAAAGACACAAGGATTTAAGGATTTTTTGGCCTGATTTGGCAACCAGTCATTATTCAGGACAAGCAATGAGCTGGTGCACAAGAAGGCAAGTAGATATTGTACCTAAAGAACTCAACTCAATCCTCCAAACGTTCCAGAAATCCGTACTGAGTTGAAATAAATTGAGAGGTACTGGGTTGAAGTAAAAAAAAATTATTAAGAAAAGTTGAGAAAGAAGCGAAAACAATGAAAAAATTTAGAAATTTATAGATATCGATATCCCGTAGGTTAAAAAATAGAAATATCAAAAATTTAATGATCCATGTTAACAGAAAATTAAGAATTTTTAAAAATAATAAATTAACATAGACTTTTAGTACAGCAATTGAAAATATAGAAAATGAAAATTTTAAAAAATATGCATTTTTTTTATCTATTACGTGCGAAGCAAATTCTATAAGGAATCAAAAATGCGTTAAAACTTTCTGAAACAGGCCTTATATGTCATTTTTTAGATTTCATTTTTTTCCGAATCTAAGAAGAAGAAAAAACAGATATTTCAAAATATTTATTTTAATTGTAAAATAACATTCATCGTTTTATTTTTTGGCGTTTTTTTTCTGCAATATTTATTAAAAAATTTTTGAAAAGTCGAAAATTCGTAATAAAAATCCGTATTGATTTTGAAGGATGTATGACACCAACATTTTACAGTATGTCGCCAACAGTTTAGTGAATTCAGTTTAAAATCTATAAAATTACAATTTTTCTAAACTAGTGAATGAAATGTCAATTTATTACTTATGAAACTTATTAATACTAATCATTTGAATTTACGGCTTGAAACTTCGAAGAAATTTAGAATTTTTATCAAGATGTCAATTTGGTCTGATTTCTTCGAGTATGTCGCCAACCGACTTTATTCTTTTTATTTCTTTTTTGATTAGAAAACTTTTGACCAAAGACTTTTGATAATTATTCACAAGAACTTCTACTTTGAAATCGTCAAAAAAGTTTGAATAATTAAAAGGATGCTATTGAGTTATAACTTGTTCTTTATGTTCAAACTGTGTGTCAATTTTAGAATTAGCCATATATGGTATATACGTATATATATATACTCGTATATATATATATAATTTTTAATCATTTACATATGAAATCTTTAAAACAGTTTTTGTTTTCTGTTCACTTATAATTCACAACCACAATATTGACATAAATTACTTAATTTACATTTAATAGGCAGTCTTTCAGTAAAATCTATAATTGAGAAAAAACATTTGACATTTTTTGTTACTTAATTAATGTCAGATTTCTTCACTTTCAAAATATATCTTCTTGTTAACAGTAGCGGAAAGATAGCAAAGAGATTTATAATAGAGATAGACCAGAGTTTAGAAACTTTTTAAACCTGTTTAAGTAGATAAACTCCTTGGTCTGCCAGCAATCAGCTTAGATAAGTCCGCTCAGAAGTAAACCACTTAATACAAGTATAGTTTAACTTGATTAGAGCTTTTTTTGAACATACAACAAATTACAACTAAACCAGTTTTTGGTCTGTCAGTAAGAATTTTTAACTAAAAGCTTTTTCTAAACTGATTTAGCTAAATCCGAAAGGAGCTTTTGGTCTGTCAGCACTATTAGAACTTTTGGTCTGTCAGCACTATTACATTTCCTCATCTCTGATTAGTACTTAGCTGCCAGCTAGCTTTAGCTGGTAGATGAAGCTTTAATTATTTATTTAGGTCTAATCTAATTCGATACTATTGCCGGCTAGCTGTCTAACTGGAAAACATTCCAATAACTAAACTTAACATCAAATTTTACATTAAAAATGTTGAGTCTCGATTCAAAACTTTCAATTTTAGGTTTGAGCATAAGCCAGTTAGCTTTTTAGTTAGTTAACAAGAAGTTTGTATGAAGAAAACCAAACTCGTTGCTAGCTTCTGTCAACCAAACTTGGGTGACACCCAGCTAGCAGAGAGTGTGAAGAAATCGGCCATAAATATGTTGCTGCCTTAAGTTTATATACATATTATATAGGGTTGTAAGGACTATATATGGTTAGATATTTTTATAAAATTTTTGTATGATTGCGGAAGTCTAATTATTTGATATTTCTTTATCATTTCCGTCATTTTCTTATTCTTGTTCACAATAAATTCATTTACAATAGTAGTTTCATTTACTACTAACTACAGTTTTTTCTTTGCAAATAAAATAGCACGCATATTACATACTCGTACTACATTAATATTTTAATAAATTGCAAGCGTGCACTAATTATTAATAAACAAAGCTTAATTTTTGCCTAAATTAAATTTTTCTTTTTTTTTAAGATAAAAATAAACCTACGCCACACTATAAATTTACCTTCTTCTCCTTCAGTTACTATAGTTTCAGTTCGATGAACATCAACAAGTGCAATTGATGGTTCCACATGATCTCCTTTTTTTTTTTAATTTTTAACAATTATCAAATATGATTTTAAATAACAAAATAAAATAATAAAATTTTATAACGAAGAAAAAATTAAAAGAAAAAAATAAATAAATAAACAAAGCATATAAAAAAGCTTTATAATATTTATAAATGAAATGTATACATACATACAAATATGTAATTTATGTAAATAAAAGCAATAAAATATAAATTTATTTATTCCCTAACAGAAATTTCAATTTTATAAAACTTTTTCTCTTTTTCACTTTTTTTTTTTGCAATATTTTGGCGAATACAAAATTAAGATTAAAACAATAATAAATAATAAAAATAATGAGGTGATCAAATGAGTATTATATTGATTATTTTGAACATTATATGAGAGACAATTTTTTTTTTACAGATATATCTCTTCATTTGATTGTCATGTGTTTAGGTTTTTTTGGAAAATCACCAAATATGTACATAGAAAGAACTTAAATCAAATGACCCTGTTTAGACAGATTCCATCGTAGTTCTTTTCTTTATTCTTCATTTTGTACTTTGTGTTTAGACGAATCGCATTTGCCTTATGTGCTTGGCGCTTGTCAGTTGTCATTTTTGAAATAATAAGAAACGAAGCACATTTCAAAAATTTTGGTGTCGGTTTGGTGGTTACTGCAAAGTATATTTCAATTTATTCAGGAAAGCTCTAGATAAAATCTAAGGGGAAAAAGATTGTATCGTGAGGAAAAGATGTCTGTTGTTGTTTGACTTCCCGAGACAATCATTATCGTGAAGTGTATCGTGAGCTAGTGTGGATGATTTAAAAGATATAATATTTTTCCCTTGAGATTTTCTACACGATAGATTGTTGTAAATCGTGAGCAGTGTATGGTCCATTTTAGACTCTATTTAGACGGATTGTTATTTTCGTTCGCTTCTGCACAGCTTGTTGGTGAGCGGAGTGAGCGAATGTGCAGGAAATGCAGCATGAAAATGATCAGAAGAATATCGTTCTTTAAAGAATGTTTCATTTCAAAAAATTTCATTTTGTTTGTCATTAATGTCATTTATATCATATTTATTTTCATTCCAATTTTAACTGTAAATTTTTAAATTGAAATTTATTTTGCTATAACCAAAAATACGACACCACAATTCAAATTCAAAAATTGCAAAATATATTTCGTTTATTATTTCAAAAATTACAACTGGCAAGCGCCAAACGAAAGGTGGATATAACTCGTTTAAACATATGGAATGAAGATAGTACTAAAGACAATATTCTCTTAACTCTATGTAAACATGAAGCGACAAAATGAAGAATGAAAATGCAATACGTTTAAACAGGGTCTTATAGTATCGTTTTTATTATTTCAAATAAAAATAAGTATGTATAATAACTCTAATGTGATCACCCTTTAATTATTTTTTTTTCTCTTCATTTTGAATAATTTTTTTTTTCCAATTATTATAACAAATATGAAAATTTTAATTTTATTTAAAAAAAAAAAAAAAAAAAAATAATTTCAAATAATGAATAAACATTTCAGAAAATATCTCTTACCTATTGATGATCCGTGTGCAGGTAATAATTCAATGAATTCATCTTTTCCTTCTGGTAAATTTTTATTTAATATTGACATTAATAGGACATAATCCTCTACAAATAATGTGATCTATGAAATACAACAGAAAAATTGATTAAAATAATTTTAAAAAATTATAATTATGTAAATTACAATTAAATTTATTTAATTTTATATTTAATAATTGAAATAAATAAGATTTTATAGTGTACATAACATAAATAATATAAATACTCGTATATATATTTTTTTTGTTTTTGATTTAAATTACCTCGATTGATTTTAAATGACCAGAAATATCTAATTGCGGTTTATTTTTATACCAGCCAAATGTTAAATTACGTAATATGAATAAACCAAATGTGATTGGATCCAAAATATTTACAACCGAATATAATCCACATTCTGTTAAATCTTTACATTATGATTTAATTTAAAAAAGAAGAAATATATTTTATTAAAATTAAATTATTTAAATATATTTTTATATTATATAATTGCATACCATTTGTTTTTTCTGAATCAATTAATTGTTTACGTGATTTATCTTTTTTAACAATTTTCACTTTAGATAATTGCATATCTTTTAATTCAAATTTTATTTCATCTATAAGTGCTGGACCTTTATCAGACTAAAATTAAAATAAAATAAAAAAAATAAAATAATAAAATATAAATATGCAAATAATAAATTAATATCAATTTATGTGGGTTATGTGCTGTAAATATACATCCGGAGACAAAAAAAATATATACATATTTAATTTACGAGTCATTTTATTTACGAAGAAAATATTTTATGTAAATTTTTTATTTATTCATCAATATGATTATTATGGGTGAGTTCAGAAAGTTAATACTACATTAACACTGCAGCAACATCTTTAATCAATCGTTCAAAAAGTAATCATGAGTAAAATTTGGTAAAATCATATGTTTATTTTTTCAACATTTCATTAACACTAAATATAATACTTGCAATTGCAACATAAAATTCGTGTTGCGATGATACATAACCTAAAAGTTTTTCACGTTTATGGAACATTTTCAATGCAACGCTAAGTGAAATTGGAATTTATCTGTCTTTCGTTCCTTATTTTCTTACACGACATTAGATGTCTGCGTCACTTTCTAATTAAAATTGAAATTGCTAAAGTAAAGTGAAATTAGGTTCTATTCCTAATTTCAATTTCACTTAACAAAAGCTATAAATTTAATTACAAAAATGTTGTTAGAAAATTGACCAACATATGGAGACTTCCAAAAAATGCAAGAATTTCCCTAAAATTTCTTTAAATTCCCACTTAAAAATGGAGAAATTCAGTTGAGAATTTGAAAATTTGAATTTCAAATGTCAATTTAAACAAAATTTTGATGTCAAATTTTCGAATTTCAAAATTAACTTAGCTTTGTATTTTGAACAGTATGCTTTTTCATAAAATTTCACTTTCACTTAGCGTTACATTGAGAATGTTCCTTTAATGATATTGAATTTATGCTTTGTTTCCAACACAACGTGAAATTGAAGAGAGGTTTTGATGAAATTGACAGCTGTTTCAAATGTAATGTGAATTATTGAGTTGCATTTAAATACATTTTCGTACATCATTGAAAGCTCTTTATCAACTATGAAATTGAAATTAGGAATAGAACCTAATTTCACGTTACTTCGAAAAATTTCACGTTGAGAAGAAAAGAGAAAAAGTCATATAATTTAATGTGCTACAAAGAGGGAAAAAATTGAATTTCAAGTTCACGTTGTGTTGGAAACAAAGCTTTAGATTTTTTCTCTCAAATGTATTGCTTAAAATCAAAAATTCAAATCAATTAATTATTTTCTCCATATTTTTAATTTTTTAATATTATGAATAACGGTGTTGATAACAATGAGAAGTAAATATTAATAAAAAAAAAAATAACTTATAAAATTTTCTAATATTCGTTTTTTCTAAAATGATTCATTTCTTTTAAACATAATGTTGAGTCATAGAAAAATGAATGTCTTTAATAAATAGTCGTCTTGAATATTAGAAAGATTTTTCAAAATAACATCACAAAAGAAACTGTTTTGTGACGAAAAATAGAAAAAGATTTGAATTATCTTCATTCAAATACAAATTTCTTTGATTTAACACAAATAAACATTTTCAAACCAATAAAATAAAGTAAATATTTGATCAAATAACATTACTCTTTGATTCACGATTTTCATCATTTAAATTGTTTAAAACTACATATATTTTTTATCAGATTAAATAACATTGTAATTTAATTTTATGTTTCAATATTAAGTTTCGAAATAAAAGTAACACAAATGTCAAAACGTCATAACATAAATCAGTTGCGTCAAATCATCGCAACATAAAAATTTAAATGTTACAGTAATATTGAAGTAACATTTCTGCAATACTGCAGCGTCATGATTAATAAATGAATGCACCCTGTATACATTATTCTACTGAATGCATGACTGAATGTATATAATTTATCTCTTATTTATGGCCCTTTTCGAAAATGCAGTCAGATCGTCAATAGACGGAAATCAAATGTTCAAAAATGCATACATGCAAATGTCAGAAGTTCAAAAATATATGAAGATATCATACGGATACGATCGCAAAAAAGCATGGATTAGTGTATATAGTCTATACTACATGCAATTCTGCAATCAACTGATGGCATACGATGAATGTATGCAAGGATGAATGTCATATTTTACTGTATTTTCGAAAAAGGCGTATATGTATGTATGTACATAATTCTGAAATACAACAGTGTTAAAGTACTTATGTACAGTGTTAAGTACAGTGATTAAGTATTTGATCTTTCTTTCGGTGCCAAAATGAAAGTAATTTTCGATGAAAAAATAGTTCAAATATACATGACTCAGTATGACATGACATAACTCATGGAGGTGGCCAGTCTAACAGTAGGCAGTTTGATCTACTACTTGAACAAGACGAAATGGCTATAGCCTAGAGAAACAACCAACACCTACGAGTTTGTGGTAACAAAACGGCACACAAAGTGCTAATTAAGTCTGTTCCCTAATGGACTGGAAACGGATTGCCACTGCAACCAACCAACCAACCATGACATGACATGAAGGATGTGAAGTGAAGTGAAGAATACATCGTTTTTTATTATCTATGATTTCTCAATTATGTGAAAATGGATGGAATTTTACATTTTTCTTTCTTGCTTTAACTACTTTTTTGTTTTTTTTTTTTTGGTCTAGATTTGATTTTTTGACTATTTTTCGCAAAATTTTCAATATACATATTTGTGTGAAAGATTTCAAGATTTTTGAAACTTTTCAAATACTTTACATTAAGTGATTTCACACTTTATAACATATATTATTATATTTTATACATTTCGGTAATATTTTCGAACGTCTTATAAAGACAAGATAAGAATATTTAAAATGATCTAACAAAAAATTTTGGAAATTTAAAAACAAAATAATCAAAAAAAAAAAACAAAAAAAAAATGCAATAATAATTCGGAAATCTTTTGGAAATTAACGATTCTTGCTATCCTTTTTGATTTGATTTGATCGCCTTTTCTTTGGTATATTACAATTTTTACTTTTAGTCTGTAACATTTCAACAATTTTCACCTGACTTCTTTTTCCCGAGAATAATATTAAACTTTTCGTATTTTTTGCGACATATTTTCTATAAAAAAAAGCATCAGTTTATAACGAAGGCCGAAAATTTTGAAATGAAATTATATAAAAAAAAAAAAAACAAAAAAAAAATTGTAAAAACTCTACATATAACACTACTTGATTATTTGCATCAATTGTTTTTCAAATAATTACGAAAAATCAAATTAAAGATTTTTTTTTTCTTAGTAAAAACAAAAACTGGTATTTTTTTTTTGTTTTTTTTTTGTCACTGGATGTATTGTTTGTTTTTCAATGTATGTATATGTATATATATTTAAATTTGCTTACCGATGGAATATCAATTTCGATTACACGATTTATAATACTGATATAACCTAAATCGAGGGCAATTCCTTGATAGCTAGATGAATGAACTGGAACAATAATGATAGGTGCTTTTAATTGTATATTAAATTTAATTCTAGTAGATTTTTCATATGCTTCAACAGCCGTTTGTTTAGCAGTTTCTGCAGCTGCTGCACTAGCATTAGCAATTGCTTGTTGAGCTGCTTGAAAATTATTAAGAAAAGTCTGTTGGAAAAATATAAAAGAAAAAAAATTTTTTTTTTTTTTTAAAAAAACATACATGTGCAAATACTTACAAACATATTATAATGTAAATAACTGATAGTACATTATAGGTGCTTTCGATTTGGCAATTTCAAGTACTTGCGAATACTAAAATGTGTCTAGGATAAATTGTTAAAACGAACGACACAAAAATTATTCGTAACTATCAGGTCAGTCCATATGTTCGTGCGTATTTTTCCAATTTAAAAAAGGACAGGTTCTAGGTACATTTTTTACCTAGTGTACCTAACTTCTTGTGTTAGAATTTGAAAATACACTCGATTAACTAGTTTTTAATCAACTCTGACGAAGTTCACATCATTTAAAGTATTTAGTAAAAATGGAAAGTGGTGAAAATGCAACAAGAGCTGCAGAAAAGTTAAATGAAGTGCACGGTGAAAATTTTATTAGTGTAAGAACCTCACAAAAGTGGTTTGCAAGATTTAGAGAAGGAAAAACAATTGTTGGAGATGAGCCCCGTTCTGGACGCCTTGTGGAGTTCGACAACGATATTTTGAAGACTCTTGTTGAGACAAAGCCACAAATGTCAATAGACGAGATCGCGAAAGAGCTGAATTCATCGCATGGAACAGTTCAGAGACATCTACAAGAGATAGGAAAAGTTTCAAAGCTGGGGAAATGGGTTCCACATGAATTAAGTGAATCAAATCGACAACAGCGAATTAATGTTTGTTCTTCACTCTTGTCTCGCCAGGCTCAAACTCCGTTTTTGGAACGTATTGTCACAGGGGATGAAAAATGGATACTTTATGAGTCCGTAGAGAGAAAAAGGCAATGGTGTGACAAAGATGAGCTACCACAACCGACCGCAAAGTCTGGATTACACCCAAGAAAAGTTTTGCTGAGTGTTTGGTGGGACAAAAGTGGCGTTGTGTATCATGAGTTTTTGAACCCGAATGAAACCATTACAACAGAAGTCTACTCTGAGCAATTAACAAAATTGCAAGCAGAACTTGTAAAAAAGCGTTCAGTGTTAGTCAATAGAAAACAAGTTTTATTTCATCATGACAATGCACGACCTCACACTGCAAAAGCAACGCTACAAAAAATTAAGGAGTTTAACTGGGAAATCATGCCTCATCCACCATACTCACCTGACATTGCCCCAAGTGATTTTCATCTTTTCCGTAGTTTACAAAATCATCTTCGTGGAAAAAAATTCACAACAACAGAAGAAGTCAAAACAGCTGTGTCAACATTCTTTGATTCGAAACCACAGTCTTTTTTTATGCAGGGCATTGAAAACTTACCTGTAAGATGGCAAAGTGTAGTTGATAATGATGGTGAATATATCATTGATTAGTACTCTAATTATGTGTTTTATGTTTTTGGTCATATGATGTTGGAAAAAAACGCACGAACTTATGGACTGACCTGATACTTGCATCTACTTCCAGCTACTTGAAAAATTTTTCATGAGTAGCTGGTAGCGAGTAGATGGTTTAGCACAGACATTTACCTTTTCTATTCGCATGTACTTGAAATTACCAAATCGAAAGCACCTAATATGTATATATACATAAAATCTAAAAAATATAATTCCTTACCAAAATTGATGTAACGAACCAATTGAGAAATATTATTTTAACACGTCCCAATTTAAAATCAATTTTAATATCATCTTTATTATAACTGGATGTTTCTTCTAAATTATATAAAACGAATTGAACTGAAAATGCATTTTCATCAATAATCGATAATATCTGTAAAAATTTGTATATATATAAAAAAAAAATTAAATTAAATTAAATTAAATTAGTTTATAAATTTCATATAAATGTGCACATTTATATGTACATATTTAAATATATACTGACCGTTTTATGAACAGTTTCTGGATTTAAATCCTCAACAACGATATCACGTAATTTAACTGAAACTTCTTTATATGCTGATTTAATAATAACTCCAGCTGTTAAATCTTTTACTTTTAAACTAGCAATTGATCTTTTTAAACAATCAATTTCAATAGAAACTTGTTCTATATTCGTTATTAATTTTATTTTAATACTTTCAACAATTTTTTTTGATTGTCGATTTTTTATATTTGATAATGATTTCATTGGTTGTGTACTGATTTCTTGATCATCATAATTATCATCATTTTCTTCTTGAATTGTATCTAAAACTCTTGCAACAATACCATCATCGGCTGCTGATGCAAAACGATCTTTACTTATTGTATCGGAACTTTTATTTAATTTTTCTAAACGCTGTTGAAATCCATCAGCAATCTATTTATTATAATCGTAAATAAAATAAAAAAAAAAAAATTATAAATATTTTACATGCAATTAAAATTTATTATAATAACACAAAGAAAGGATAAATTTTTCAGTACATGATTAAATTTTCATTAAACATTAATTAAACCTCTAAAATCGTAATAAAATTTATAATTTTTAGTCTTGGATTTGAATTCACCTGATATTTTTCGGTAAAAAAATTTAGGACACTTTACAAATATTTTAGTATTTTGTTTTCATCAATTATGCATTTATTATTATTATTATACCATTCCATTTTATTACATTGAAAAAAACGCTAATTGATGATAAGGAAAAGATAATTAATTGCAAATGTACTTTAAAATACTATATCTGTTTTGTTTAACATACTGAAATATCAGCTATTTGAATAAGATATTCGAATAGTCCTATTAAGTCTCTTATAACTGTATACTTTCAACTTTACTTTTTATTAGATGATATTTATTGATTACAACCGACAAGAAACAATCTTCGGAATTTGTAAATTTATCGATAGAAAACCCAGAAGAACGATACAATGAGGACAATATCGAAAAACCAATAAAATATTCATAAACATTAGTGATATGGTTCTCTGTATTTGAGTAAATGTACATGGTCCTTTGTAGGTATTTCGTTGATGGAACCATGAACATCAGCAGTTGATACGAGAAAATCCTAAGAAAAATAATTCCATATCATTGATGAGTTGCTACCAGAGTTGTTCAATTTCATGTAAAAAAATATTTTTTACATTTTTTTGGTAAAAAATGGTAAAAAACGAGTAAAAAAAGGTAAAAAATGTAAAAATATGTAAAAAAGTAGTAAAAAATGTAAAAAAATGGTAAAATATGTAAAAAAGTAACAAAAAATGTAAAAAATGTAGAGAAACGTCAGTTTTTGTTTATGATTTTACTCATTCCTCCAAAACGTGAAACAGTGAGTTAATCTTAACATTGTTTAAAAAATTGTGACCGATAATAATTTTTCTATTTAAATTAAAGTTAATTGTCCTTTGTTTTCAAACTTTCCTATTTTTTTATATTTTAATAATGAGTGGAAGACCGAAATCAACCAATTTTGAAGATTTAAATTTTACTCTCGTTAAAGAAGGAAAAAAATATATGGCTTTGTGTAGTTTTTGTAAAAAAACTTTGCAAAATACAGCTATTTCAAGATTAATTTCTCATAGGTAATTTACTGAACAAAAAAATCTGACAATCATAGTTTTTATTTTAATTCCAACTTTCAGGAAAAAGTGCCAAGATAGAAATATTTTGCAGGAAATGGAAACTCAACCGGGAAGTGAAATTTCTGAAGAAGATCAAAATATGAATATATCAAGTTTGACTGTATGGTTAATTAAATTGATTAGCTTTTAGTGATATTTTATAACTGATATTTTTCCGTTCTTTCTTTAGAATCAATCATCAACTTTGGATAACATATGTATGTCCATTAGTAGTGACAGTGATAGTTATAGTATAGTTGATGCAACACCTAATGAAGAACATGCTTTATTTATTATACAAAATCCTGTTAATGAGAACATAAACAACGTCTTATATTCGAATTACTGCATTCCTTCAACGTCATCGTCTTCATTATCATCGTCAAGTGCAAAAATATCACCAATGGCAAAAATATTTCCATCATCATCATCATCACCATCATTGTCACCATTGCTGCCATCCTCATCATCATCTCCATCGTCATCAGCATCACCGTCTTTTTCGTTTGCAAAACCTGCAGAAAAGGGACCTAAAAAACTGAAAAAATTTGCAAACGTCTCTCGTTTTATGGATTCAATTAAGCCATCTGAAAAAAAAGAAATTGATAAATCTGTTGCCAACTTTTTTTACGGCTGCAATATTCCATTGCATAATATACAATCTTCACACTTCAAAAATATGATCAAAATACTCAGACCAGCTTATGTGAATTTACTACCGAAACGGAAACAATTATCAAACCAACTTCTTAATGAAGCATATGAGAACTGCCTCATACAGGCTCGGTCGAATGAGCAATGCGATTCAGTTCTTCTAATCGACGGGTGGAAAAATATTTCTAGCAATAGCAAAACAGTAGTTACTATGCTTCATAACGCAAAGGGAAAACGCGCTTTTTTAAATGCCTGGGATTTAAGTGGAGAGCCCGAAACTGCTGACAGATTATCAGATATTATATATGAGTCTATTGATCTTGGCAAAGAAATGTATAATGCATCATTTTATGCAGTGGTATCCGATAATGCAAGTGTAATGCTAAGAATGGGCCGAAATGTTCAACATATTTTATGGCACTCAAGATGCAACAGCCACATCGGAAATTTGCTTGCAAAAGATCTTGTGAACAAAGACATAGTTGAAAAAGTCAATCTGGTATTAAAAGAATTTAAAAATACGGATTTTGAATCTATTGTGTTATCTAAAGGTGGAAAAAGGATCAAATTAGCTTGCACAACAAGATGGTGTTCATACAGAGATTCTTTTGAAAATTTTTTATTTAATTTACAGCATTTTAAACAAGTAGCTACAGATGGAAAGCCAAGAAAAATTAAAACTGGAATATCTAAACTACTCTTTGATGAAGAATTTTTAGAAAATGTAAAAGATGAAATGGAATTAATGGAACCAGTTTGTAAACTGATCAATAAATGCCAAGATATGGAGGCAAATTTAGCAGATGCGGCTTTTTTGTGGCTTTCATTTGAGACAAAAGAAAAATTCAAAGAAAGGTTGTCAATTAAGCTTTTGGATCGCCAAAATATGGCGTTAAATGATATTACATTGACTGCATACTTTTTGCATCCGCAATATAATAAAAATCTTTTGAAGCCATCTCATTTGGATACAATAAACCATTTCCTCTTAAAGAATTTAAGCGGTAAAGGACTCGAAGATTTGTATTGTTATAAAGAAAAAAATGGAATTTTCGAAATTCTATTTGAAAAGGATATTAGTAAACCTACAGTCTTTTGGAGCACGGCGTGTGTAAAACATCCTGAAATTTCACAATTAGCACTTAAGCTCTTAAATATTCCAGCTTCGTCTGCGCAAATTGAAAGGATTTTTTCTAATTGGGCACAGATTCACACTCCTTTGAGAAATCGTCTCACATTCGAAAGGTCGAAAAAATTAATTCACGTCTATTTTTCATTAAATTTAAAAACAATTACAAATTTAGAAATTTTAGATGACAGTGATGACGATGATATGTAATAATGAATAAATATATTTACAGAGCGTACTTATTTTAAATGTCTTTTCTTTCACCACCTTAAAATCTCTTGAATATTTAATTTTAAAATTTTTTTCTTTTTTAAAAACAAAATTTCGGTTTTTTTTGATTTTTTACATATTTTACAAAATTGTTTTCTAAAAATCGAATGTAAAAAAAAATGGTAAAAAATGTAAAAAAAATTGTAAAAAATGTAAAGTAAAAAATTGGAACAACTCTGGTTGCTACCATTAAGAGATAAATATTACATAGTATACACAACAACGTGCAATGTAATCGACTGAGCAGATAATATTAGTAATCTTTATTTGCGGCAGATACATTATTATTTCAGGTATCCCATGATACGGTAATTTTCATGTCATGAATCCGACAGAAAATATACATTTTCTATAGTACTCATTTCCGGATATAATGTATGTTGAAAAGTCAAATATACACTAGAAACAACATAATTATTGATAATTCTAAAAGAAAATTGGTATAAGAATGACGATATAAAACATTATAGACAAATGTATGTAGACAAAAATTCATGGACAAATGTATCCGCAAACATGGGCTACATTATTAAACATACGTTATTATCTAATTTAGATGCCCAAACAAAACTATATCAAAAATTTATAAAAAGATGCAATAAAATAAAATAAAAAAAGGTTAAATAAATATCAGAAAAGTCTGTGAATTTTACAAGATCCCCAAATATAATTTACATAACATATTTGTCTAAAAAATGTCGTGAAAAACTACTGAAGACTGGTCCAAAGACAGTTTTAATTGATAATGAGGAAAAGAAAATAGTAGATTGGATGATCAAATTAACAAAATGTGGCTTCCCAGTGAAAAATAATGAAGTTACTAAGACAATTCAAAGTACTTTGAAAGAAAACGGTCGAACAAACCCTTTTACTGGAAATCTTTCTGGACGAAAATGTTTTGATTCATTTTTAAAGAGGCAACCAAAGATCTCTGAAGGAATGAATAAAGTCAAAGCCCTAGTCTTGAAGGATATATTCAAAACTGGTTTCGAGATCTCAAAGATTATTTAAAACAAATTGGGATTAAATATCATTCTTAATTATCTTGTAAGAATGTTTGATGGAAAGGAAACTAGATTTTCTTTATGTCCATCAACGGGAAAATTCTTGCTCTAATAGGTTATAAAAATGTATATCATCAAGTCAGTTCAGGAAAAAAAGGAAAATTTGACAGAACTCATAATTTTTTGGCATGGCTTACATAAAAACACCAAAAGAAATTATAAATAGCATTCCTAAAATTGGGTTCTAGCAAATTCTAAAAGTGGTGGATGATAGGGAATGTTTTTTCAAAAAAACATCAGACTGTTTAGACAAGTGTCTTTCAAATAATGTCGAAAGATCTGTAATTTTATTTGTAGATGGTAATAAGTCCATGTCCATGTCCATTGAATTAAGTGAGTTCTGTTATAAAAATGTTATCATTTTGTATGCATTACTTCAAATATCAACCGCATCACTCAACCAGCAGACACTATTGTTTTTAAACCACTAAAAACAAAGAAAAAAATATAAACAAATTTTTGAATAAAGCAACGTTTTATCCACTGCTAGAAGTTGTCCCAGAAATGACATCCCTCTTCCATTAAACGCTGTAATTTTATTAATTTTTAATGATTTTCGAAAATAGAAACCACAGTGTCAGCCAATTGGATTATTCTGTCCGATAAGTGGTGAAATGAGGCCTTTTGTTAAATCTTTTATTTTTGATCATAATATTTTTTTTCATTTTTCTTTAATTACAAATGAATCTGAACAAAATGAATGTTTATAGTTTTCAATATCATTTGTAAAACCAAAAGCTACTACTACTTGTCCACTATATGGGTCAGTTACCCTACATAATATATATGTATATATAAGAACTGGAACGAAAAGTATTGCACCCAGTCCACAATCCTGTCATTAATTTTTGATAGTTGTCAAGATTGATTTGTGTATGAATTTAGTCGTGTGGTGGTCTAACTACTCAGTTATAATCAGTCGGTTAAATTATATTTACCTAATAAGTAAAATGGACAGGTCACAAGAACATATTAGAAAAGAAATTATAGCACATTTTTTAAAAAATAAAACCATTAAAAACAAATTCATTGCATTGCATTCAATGCTCTCCTTGCACCTACACCTTGTCGCGGTGGAGAGACTTGTCTGCGACAATGAACATTTGAGATGATTATCTATGTGCGTAAGCACATATTTAGCCTCAGTCATCCAAGCAGGGTCACCCATGTCGAACAGGCCAACTGCGAGTTACCAGACCAAGCTAGGTGCAAGGGGAGTAAACCCCTTCAAAAACCCTACCAAAGCTAAGATGTTGAGGTACCCGTGCCGACGGCTGAGTGATCAGCAGGTGCTTAATGTGCTGATCTTGAACTGGCTCTTTACGACAAGAACTAAAATACCTGCATTCAACCTACCCATACTGAATGAGAAACCTCTGAAGCTGGCATCCAAAGTAAAGTGTTTGGCACAATCCTGGACCCAAAACTCTACTGGAAGCTTAACTTATAAGAGAGGGTTAAAAAAGCTTGCATAGCTTTCTACGCATGCAAGAAAACTTTCAGCAAAAAATGGGGTATCAAACCTCTGATGACACTTTGGTTGTATACAGCAGTGATACGCCCTATCCTTAGATACGGCTCCTTGGTTTGGTGGCCAGCACTCATGAAGAAATACAACCAGGACAGAGTAAATAAAGTACAACGATCGGTGGGGTTGGGAGTGACGGGCGTCATAAGGTCATGCCCGTCAGAAGCTCTGAATACAATCCTCGATCTTATTCCACTTGGCCTGTATATCAAATTTACAACAACAAGACGTGCGCTAAGACTAAAGGAATTGGGATGCTGGAGAGCCAGAACATATGGACACGGCAGCATCCTAGAAGAGATCCCTAAAGAACTTAGCACACAACAAACAGATTGCACCACCGCTAAGCTGCATTTCGAAAGAAACTTTCAGGTAAAGTTCCTTCAAGGAATGGAAGCAGAATGCAGTAATAAAAGGCTACTGCCTGGTAATATACACAGACGGGTCCAAGACCGACTGTGGGATAGGATCCGGAGTCTACGCACCCACAGTATCGAAGTCTTACCGCCTACCAAACTTTTCTAGTGTCTTTCAGGCAGAGATACTGGCAATCCTTAAAGCAGGCGAGATCCTAAACAACATGGCTATTACAAAACAGAAAGCAATCGTTATCTGTACCGACAGTCAGCCGCAATCAAAGCTCTGGTAGCGGTCTCTGTAGCCTTAAAACTAGTGGGGCGGTGTAGAGGGGAGATAGATGAGCTAGCGAAGAAGTCCCAAGTTACCCTAATCTGGGTTCCAGGTCATAGGAACATAGAGGGCAACGAGCAGGCTGATTCCCTAGCAAAACAAGGCTCGTCTCCACATCACTCACTAGCGGAATCAATAAAAATTCCTGCAAGTAGTGTAAAGCGAGAGATTTAGCTGCACTACTTATCGAAAGCCAGACAGGTGGAAGAATCTATCCACCTGCTCCACGTCAAGAGCAATTTGGCCGGAGTTTAACAAAACACAAAAGCTCATTCGTAGGAACCGGCGAGATCGCTAAGCTCATGGCGATTCTAACAGGACACTGGCCCGCGAGAGAACACGCAGCCAGGCTGGGCCTACCATTTAACACATACTGTAGAAGCTGCAAGCATACCTCAGAGAAAGAAACTCTCTTGCATTATCTTTGCAGTTGCCCAGCCCTATCCAAAACCAGACTGAAGGCTTTTGGCAAACCCTTCCTCGAACACCACGCGGAGGTGGCCAATCTGGATATAAGTAACTTGATCTACTAACTGAACGGGACGAAATGGCTATAGTCTAGAGTGAAACAACCAACACCTACGAGTTTGTGGTAACAAAACGGCACGCAATATGCTAATTGAGTCCGTTATCCAGGATTGGAAAAAACGGACTGCCACGCCCACCAACCAAACAACCTACCATTCAATTTAAAAACTTAAAATTTTTTTATTATTAATTTTTTCTTACCAGTAGTAATTTTTGTAAACATTCCTGATGTAGAATTACAACCAAAGTTGAAAAATTCACTGTTATTAATTGTTCAACGGAATTGTATTTGGTTATAAATTCTGGTGAATTTTTTTTAGCCTGCAACATAACGTATTTTTATTATTTCTTTTAATATATAATTTCATTTTTAAATATCAGTGGTGTTCACGATGTATGGTAAAAGCGTGGTAATCGTTGTAATCATGATAATGGTAAACCATAGTTTATTGATGGTAAAAATTTTGTATGGAAAAACGAATTACCACGTGGTAAATTTTTGTATGGTAAATATTAAATCGTAATTTTTCTGTAATTTATTCAATTCAGAAGACGTGTCATAAAATAAAAATGTTGTGGTTGTGAAATAGTTAAAAATTATTATTATTATTTTTTGACACATTTAAATTTAATATAAATTTCATTTTAGAATAGAATGTTCTAATTTCTGAATTTTAAATTTATGAATTCTGAGAATGAAGGTTTTCAGAAATTAAAAACTGCTGCATTTCTTAATTGTAGTGCCAATCTGCCAAATCTGCCAATGAAATTCATCTAAAAGTGAAACTGCAAGTAAGCTCTTTAGCAAATCTAAGACAATCACACAGTTTTTGTTTTACTGATACATGTACTTAAAGAACAACATAACCTGACATCTTGTACTTGTCAGTTGTTGTGTTTTTGTTTATCAATTTTGTTGCGTTCATATTTTATTTTATTATTCAATAGTTAACCTAATATCTTTCGATTGTCAGTTGTGTTTTTGTTCATTAATTTTATTGCGCTAATATTTGTAAGGTGGGTAAGTGCTGAATGTGAAAAGTGTTCAGAAACATAAATCTGCAAAAGTATTGTCTGCATGCATAAATCTAAAACTGCATTAGCAATAAGTAAGTTCTGCGCAAGTGTTTCAAGTAAGATCTGAACTTCTGAAAGCCCTCAATTTAAACATTCGTATGCATGTTTTTTTGACTTATATGACAAAAATTTACAATTTATTACCATTTTTATTTTGGGCATATTCATGAAGTTCCCTTTATCACTTTTATCATTTACCATACACATCATGAATACCACTATTATGAATATTTATGTATACATACATTTACATATGATATAGTCAATAAATATTTTTTATCTGTTGACATATATCCTGGTGTATTAATAAGTTCGACATCTTTTGGTTCATTTTCCCAATTATTATGCTGACAAACATTGATTGCACCCAATCTAAAAACAAAAACAAAAACAAAAAAAACACATAAAATTTAATCAAAATTAATAAATTTCCTTTATGAAATTCCATTTTTTTTTTTTTTTTTTTTTGATTGAATTTTTATTGTTACATACTTAACATCAGCAACCATTTCGTATGTTTTTTTAGTAAATGTTGCTTCTAATTGGATTACTTTAACTGATAATATTTTGTCATGATTAAATTGATATATATTCGATATTTCTTCTTCGTCATCATTAAATTGTTTATTGTTATCATATTCATCGCTATCACGAATGCTACGAAATTCAATTTCTGGAGTATCAAATTTTTCTGGTGATTGTGTACTTTGACTTGTTGGTGATGGTGTTGGTGTTGTTTTCATATCACCTTCCTTATTTTCATGTTTTTTATACATCGTAACACTAAATTCTAAAACAAATAAAAAAAAAAAAATGAAAATTTTCGTAATTTAAAATATG
Organism: Villa cingulata; assembly: GCA_951394055.1. Classification (NCBI taxonomy): domain Eukaryota; kingdom Metazoa; phylum Arthropoda; class Insecta; order Diptera; family Bombyliidae; genus Villa; species Villa cingulata. The sequence goes on along the minus strand of OX596017.1, from coordinate 37,569,546 downwards.
TAATTATTTTTATTTTTTTAGTTTTTTTTTTTTTTTTTAATTTTTTAATATCTTTATTTAAAAAAAAAAAAAATCTGTAAATTATTTATAAAACATACTGTTCAATTTAAAACTTAAATACAAATCGGTATATTGAACGATTTCATCAGTTAATTCTGTTGTAGATTCAGGTTTCTTTTGTTGCTCTTTATCCATTAAAAATTTTGAAAATGACAAAACTGATGCTGATATCATTGTGCTAGCAACCTAATAATTATTAATAAAATTCATTAATACTGGAATATATTTAACAAATTTCAAAAAATTAAAAAAAAAAAATCAAAAATAAAATAAAAAAATTAATTTTTTTTAAAAATTTACTTTTCCCAATGGTGCTGGCTCAGGTACATCTGATCCTGGTAACGGTATAGTTGTTAGAACATGTATTGCTTCAAAAATACGTTCTTCAGTTGCACTGATTGCAATTGATGGTATTAAAACTGTTCAAAAATAACAGACAAAACAAAAAAAAAAAAAAAAAAAAAAAAATTAAAAAAAAAATTTTTTTATAGAAAATATAATTTAAAATAATTTTTGTTTAAAATAAAATTATTATAAAAATCGTTTAAAAATAATATGTTTACATACTTTTAATTTTTGTCTTTGGTAAACGAGGATCATCTGGTATAACACAAACGAATGCAGTTATAACTAATGTTATTGGACGTAATATATGCATTGGAGAATTATGTTTCTTTTGTAATGCCTCAGACCATTTCTCATGTTGTCTTGTTACTAATACCTGCATATACATACATATATATGAATACATTAAACATACATATAAACATGAATACATTATGTACATAATAATATCTAAGTACTTTCTCAAGAATACTTTAAAATAAAAATTTAAAAAATTAAAAAACAAATTTTTTTTTTTTTACTTGTATATCATCGATGTGTAACACGAATCCATCGTATGCACGTTCCATCATTTTTTCTAAAATATTTTCTTGACCGACACCTTTTTGTGCCAAATCTTGAACGCCTGTTCGATCAGCACCACGAGGTTCAGACATTATTAATAATTCACCCAAACTGATAACAATCATCGATGATAATCCTCTATAAAATAAATAAATATTATTGAAAATATAAAATAAAATTAAATTAAATTAAATTAAATCATTGTGAATAATATGTAAATATAATTTTTTTTTTTTTTTAATAGAAGAAGATATGAGGATCCTCTTTTATATTTCAATCTGTCCGTTCTGTCATAAATTAACTTAACGTGTATATAAATCTTTGTAGCTTTTTTTTTTTCAATTTTTATAGTTCATATTATTTATGGCGGAATAAAAGAAAATGGTGAATGGCGAAGGCGGTATTAATGACGAATTATACAAAATATCTCAAATGACAGACGTAGTAACCGGCGTTAAGGTAACAAAGCTAAAGTGGGTCGATCATCTAGAAAGAAGAGAAGAAACCTATACGGCAAAAGGTATTTAAACGCTATTGAAGAGGATTTGAGAATGTTCGAAATAAGAAATTAGAAAGCACTTTCACTTAAAGACAAAATAGAATAGAGGCGGACACTGCAGAAAGTCATCGCCAATAAAAGGCTGTTGAACTAATGATAATGATGATGATGAGTTCTAATAATAATTAATAAATTAAAAACAAAATACGTAAAATTTTGAAATATTACGAAAATGAAATGATTCACAATTTCTAAATTTTCATATTTTATAATACGTTGTGCGCAAAAGTTTAAGACCAAAAATTTCAAATGAGAGCTTGAGTTATAGATGTTCTGTTGAATTGAAAAGAAAACTCGCTATTAAAAAGCTTTTATTAACACCACACATGCAAGGAAAAGGTACGTTTGGTGTAGACAACACAGATAATGGACAGAGAAAAATTGGAGATCCCTACTGTTTCCTGATGAAAGCACTTTCCAATTATTGCTAAACAGTCGAATCACAGTTCGAAGTAAAAGTATGATTTATCTTGTGTAAATCCGCAGCAGCAATACGATGGAGGAAATGTAACAATTTGGGGTGGCGCTTCATGGTATGACTTTACACGATTACATATCAAGATTGTATTAAAGCAAAAGAATATTATTTTAAATGTTAGACTTTGGTCTTAAATTTTTGCGCAAGTGTTCATGTTTTATTATTTTTATTTAATAACGGTAAAATTTTGCTGTTTGTTTTTAATTATTAAAATGAAGAAATTATAACTTACTAATACAAAAAAAAAAAAAAATGCATTTTCAATTATTAATTGCAATATAGAAAAATATAGGTTGTCAAAATGAGAACCATGAAGTAATTTTTCTTTTGGTCTTAAACTTTTCCGCACAACTGTATATAGTTTTGTTCGTAATTGATTGATATTTTTGACAATTACACAGGCCTGCGATGGTTTTCCCCTAAAAAAAAATTAAATAGCAATTTTGATAGGTAACAGGCCCCAAACTACGAAAAAAATATTTAAAAAATTCCATCACGTCCATTTCCTGAGAAAAGGATATGAACATTTTTAACCCTTTCACGGATAATTGATTCTAAAAAGAAGTCGGTAACGAATCATCCAATCGACCTCGGACTTTTTTTGTTTAACAGAGAAAACTTTCTCCTTTTAATTTCAAAAATAAAAAAGAATTTACCTAATGCATTTTTTTTTTTAAGAAATCCAATTTTTTCTCAAAATTTTTTAAAATTTTCATCATAAATTTTAATTCAGGATCTCTGTTCAGAATCGAAATCCAAATTACTTGTCATAGCATATCAAAAGAAAGGTAATTTTGTTCCCTATCATTCGTTAGAACACTAAATTTTTGCTGGCGTAGGGTGTATAAGAAGTTACATGTGATTTTGTAATGGAAGAAAGTCATGTTTGATAATTTTAAAAAAAAATAGGTTGCAATATGAATATAAAATTGCATATTTTTTACATTCGTATATTCGCACCTGTTCCCAATTTCGTACGAATTCAAATCGTAAGCGAAAATCAATTTCGTGCGAATTCAAAAAAGGTGTTCCAAATTTCACACGAATTTATGCGAAACGAAATCGTTCGAAATTCAATTCGAAGTCAGCTGATTGACGTTTAAGGTAATAAATAGTTTTAAAATTGACTTATTTTACTTTGAAAACTTTATTATTTTGTTTAAAAATATTTAAATTTGTATTAATTGCAATCTAAAAATTTAAATTTTAAATGGACTTTTGATTGAGATTTTGATTTGATTGATGGAGATTTGAATAAAGAAGCCTTTTTCATTGTGATGAACGAAATTATACCGTATATAAAAGAAGGTTCAATTCCTTTGGTTTTGCAAGTAGGTGCAACAATTCGTTTTCTTGCTGAAGGAGCATATCAAAGATCTGTTGGTAAAGATTATGATGTGAATTTAGCAAGAACAATGTTTTGTAACATCACACATATAAGTTAAATTGAAATAATCTCAAAGTGAAAGAGATAAATAAATTTTATTTTATTGTTAAATATAATTAAAATATAATTAATGACAATTATTATTTGTAATGAAATATACTTACATTTTGCCAATTTTATTTTTTTTCTTGTAACAACAAACTGTTTTTTTCCTTTTCTACCTAATATTATAATCACCGAAATGATTTCATTACTAACAACTAAAGCGATTTCAATTCGCATGTCAATTCGGTTGAAACGAAATTCGGAACACCTAATTTCGTTTTCGAATTTCATTTTCGCAAAAAACGAAATCTGGAACAGGGCTGATTGACTGCTTTCCTGAAAATCTTGTTGCAGTAAGTGAAGAACAGGGAGAACGATTTCATCAGGATATTAAAATCATGAAGAAAAGTTATCAGATAGCTGACTATTGCTGGAATGAAAAGGGATGAACCCAATCGCAGTTACATTAGAGAAAGACTGAAGACAAAATTTTGAAGAAATCAGAAAAAGTTAACATATCGGTCTTCATAATTTATCTACTTTTTTTAGCCTTGTACAGATGAGTAGTAATTCTGTAAATATGAATATCATTGATAAAAAGAAATCCTGACGTGATAAAAAAAAAAAAAACAAAAAAAATGTGATTTAATTCAGAATAACTAAAGAAATAAAAAAAATTGCATGAATATTTGATAATAATTCGTCATAATCATTCATCAATATTTTTGGATCTATTTCAACATTTCAGTTTATCGTTAACTTCGTAATCTTCGTAGTTTTTCAGTTTTCGTAGTTCATTTTTATACATTTACAAATTTTAAATTACAAAAAAATATTTCAGAAAAACTACGAAGGTAAAATGTGATAAAATGCTTTGTAGTTTCTAACTTTTGTTGCATTTTGAAGTTTTCGTATATATGTATATGTATTTGATGTTTGATAGTTTCTCAATTAGAACATAGAAATTAAAATATTATAAAATAAACAAGTATGACAAGCTAAAAAATTAAATAATAACTACGAAAAAGTAAACTACAAAAAATTTTGAGATAATCGTTCATGTCAACAAAAATATGAAACTAAAAACAAAAAAAAAAAAAAAAAACTAAACAAAATTCTAACAAAATGAAAAGTAATAAAATGATAATAATAAATGTAAAATTACATACTCTAAATATACTCCATTATGTGGAATTAGTATAACGTTAGGCATACATTTTATGTTCACTTCAAAAATTTCATGTTGATCAATTAAATATTGCATTCCGGTTGCTGAACGTTCTTTAATATTTGCTAATTTTGATGCAGCTGCTCCTTCAAGTCTATTTTAATAATAAAAAAAAAAAAAAAAAAATTATAATAAAATTTACCCTATTTGTATAATCATGTATAATATTATTATCTGTGATGTGTGTATCTCTGTGTGTGTATTATGTTTATACATATATAGAATTTTGTTTTTACATACTTTGATAAATCAACATTAGATGGTGTTGAAAATACAGAAACAAATTGTATAATTGTTTCAGCATCATAAACGATAAGTAGTGGTCTAGCAGTTATATGTACTCTCTTATTGCATTTCTATATTATTTAAAAAAAAAAATAAAAAAAAATTGCAAAATCAATAAATAAGTATATATGTATATAGTATGTAAATAAAATTTCGTACTTTATCAAGTGGATTTGTTTCAAATAAGATTTCTAGCAGACTAAATTCATCAGGAACTTGAGATTCAACAATAACGGGTACAATAGATTTTTGTTTTAATCCAGTTAATTTAAATTCCTTTACGCCAATATTTAATCTTGATAATGAAAATTAAAAAATAAAATATATATATATATATATAATATATGTATATGTATTATGTTACTTTATTGCATTTGCAGCTGGACGCTGATCAATTGAACATGTAACTGTTGATAATTTTAATGTTATTATCGGTTTTAAAACTGTAGATGTAGATAAATTTTGTATTATATCATTTCGTTGTGATGTATTAGATTGTAATGTTTGTGATGTAGATTTTGTTATTACATCAGCAACAATTATTTCAAGTGATATCAATTTAAATCTCATTTGAATTGCTTCATATGATTCTGGTAATATTAATTGTGCGGCATTTTCTTGATAACCAATTGCAGTATATAATTTTGCTTTTTCTTCTGGTGTCATTGCTGCTTCAAATTTTCTAACTGCATGTATATATATATATAACAATGATTAATAATAAATTAAATATGTATTTTTTATTATTTTTATTGAAAAAAAAAATTTTTTTTTTTTTTTTTTTTTGGAGAAAAAGAAAAATAACATAAAAATATAAATTACAAAAATACAGTATAAATTTTATGTATGATGTAGATACAACATACCAATATTATCGTCAGTTTCTTGTTCAATACTTGTTTTTGATCCACCCCACCAATTAAACCATGATGATTTTTGACTTTTTTGTGTTTGTGCTTCTTCGGATTTTAGTTTTTCAATCTGAAATTAGAAAAAAAATAATAATAATAAATAAATAAATAATTTTTATTTTCAATTTGCAAATTATTTTCATATAATGTGTATTGTGTACGCAATATTGTAATGTAATAATACACGAGAAAAAAAAAAAAATATTTTTTTTTCAAACTCACCTCTAAATCGACTCGATTTCGAACCAATATTAAATTGAACATATCTAATTTTTGTTCACATAAATTACAAGTTTCAGTTAAATTTGCAGTTGGTTTCGTGGACATTTTTAATTCCTTATATGCCTTTTAATACATATATGTATGTATTATATATATATATAAAAAAAAAAATGTTATTTATTTATTTATTTATATAATGTTTATATTTTAGTTTTAATTTATTTAATTTATTTATTATTTTTATTTTCATTTTCATTTTTTTTTTTTTTGAATCAATTTGTTCATACCTTTGCATAGGTTTGAATCAATTTTCTATGCTGTTTCATATATTCCCATGACCAATTTCGAAATTTTCTTCTAACATCAAATTCAAGTACACATGTAATAGCAAATTTCCACCATTCTTTATAATGTCCTTTGTATGCTGTTGTTAATTTGATTTGATTTTTTTTTTTTTTTTAATAAAAATTAAAATTATTACATTTCGAATAATAAAATAAAAAAAAAAAAAAATTATAAATTTCATTTTATATTTACGTATATTATGAGGACGATATTTGCTAAATGGTGCAGCAATTTTCATGCGATTTATTGAATCTCCAACTTTTAAGAGAGCCTTCAAAAAACAAAAAAAAAAAAAAAAACAAAAAAAAAAACAAAAAAAAAGGCATTTTTATATATAATATACGAATATATTTTGATTGTAAAATAACTCTATAGTGACCTTCTATGTTAATTTATGATAGACACATAAAGCTCGAGATTACGTAATTTCATAAAATTTACATTTTGAAATCATCATAAATTACGATTATAGTGATGTATTGCGTAACTGTAAATGTAGTTTTTTTTTTTTTTTTTTGGATTTGATTTCAATAATTTGTAAAAAAAATTTTTATGATGTGCAAAATTCAAAAAAAAAAAAAAAAATAAATAATAACGTAAATGCAATGTAAACAACAAAGAAACACTTTTCAAATAATTTTAAATACGAAAAAAAATTGATTATATTGCATCAAATGAATTTTACCATATTTTGATTTAATTTGAAATCGAATTGAGAATTCCTAAATTTTGTTTTTAATTCACTTTCATCAACGTTAAAATATCACTTGATTTCGTTTTCGTTCGGTTCGATTCGACTAAAATCAAACTGATGAAATCGAAAGTCAAAATTCAAAAAAAATTTACATATGTATATAAATAATATTCGATGATTTCGAATTGAATGTGTCTATGATGATATAATTTTATATTGAAAAATAAAAATAAAAAAAAAAAAAAAAGATAAAAATATAAATTACTTGAAATTGTACTCTTGTTATTCCAATATTCAATTTTTGCATTTCTAAATTTAATAAAACTTTTGGTGTATTAAACGGTGGATCATCATATTGTGGATTCATATTCAATTGTAGATTAGCTAAAAATGATATTGGTCCAATAACTTTATTAAAAAAAAAAAAAAAAAAAAAAAAAAAAAAAACAAGAAAGAAAAAAAAAATTATTTTATATCTATATTATGTTAATGTAATAGAATTATGTAAAAATTATTTAAATATGTATATTTACGGTAATTAAAATCATCTGGTTTATTTTCATTTGTTGCAATTGTTGTTTTAAATAATTTTGGATATTCATCGATTCGATTGTTTATAGTAAAAAGTGTTGAGTTACAATTTAAATAAATTGAAAAACTATCTAGATCAGCAATCTATAAAATGAATAATACATCATTATATATACATATATACATATTACAATACAAAAAAAAAAAAAAAATAATAATAATAATTTTAATATTTATATACATATATACATGTATGTATGTTAACATTATTATTAATATTATTTAAATTTTAGAATTTCAATTTAAAACAATATAAATCTAACCTTATAAACTTTACTCAATTGTTCTTTCATATAACTTTTAACCCAATTTGAATCAGTTGTATATATATCAAAACTATGTAATGTTATACCAAATGATAATGGATTATCGGCTATTGTTCTATCTTCATATCTTATATGTACATTAGCAATATTTATTTGTATATTATTTACAATTTGTGCTGTTAATTTTTCAGTAAAAGTTTGATCTGGCTTTGGTTTATCTATAAAATTAAAATTAAATATAAAAATAAAAATAATAATTTTAATGAAAAATTTATTTTTCATTTATAATTCAGCCTAATTACAATTCACGATCGAATCGAAAATATCTCGATACTTATCGAAAAATTAATTTCATACATATTTACAAAAACTGTCGTCGATCGTGTTTCATTTCTGTTCATTCCAGTAGAAATTATGTCGAACATAATAATGATATTATGTACAACCAGAGTTGTTCCAATTTTTTACTTTACATTTTTTACATTTTTTACCATTTTTTTTTACATTCGATTTTTAGAAAACAATTTTGTAAAATATGTAAAAAATCAAAAAAAACCGAAATTTTGTTTTTAAAAAAGAAAAAAATTTTAAAATTAAATATTCAAGAGATTTTAAGGTGGTGAAAGAAAAGACATTTAAAATAAGTACGCTCTGTAAATATATTTATTCATTACATATCATCGTCATCACTGTCATCTAAAATTTCTAAATTGTTAATTGTTTTTAAATTTAATGAAAAATAAACGTGAATTAATTTTTTCGACCTTTCGAATGTAAGACGATTTCTTAAAGGAGTGTGAATCTGTGCCCAATTAGAAAAAATCCTTTCCTTTTTTACATTTTTTACTACTTTTTTACATTTTTTACTACTTTTTTACATATTTTTACATTTTTTACCTTTTTTTACGCGTTTTTTACCATTTTTTACCAGAAAAATGTAAAAAATATTTTTTTACATGAAATTGAACAACTCTGTGTACAACTCTCGATTGAATCGTAAATGTTTCGCGATTTATTTCGATTGTGATTGAGGTTACGAACAGTCAAAATAGTTTAAAAAAAAAAAAAGTTGAAAAATTAATTTATTAGAAAGTGCTATTTGGTGATTTTTATTGTGAATTTTCACAAATAAACACCTGTTATATTTAATTTTACATTATAAAATTCAATTAATACGGAGAAAACAATATGAAAAATAAAATTAAAACAAATATTGAAAAATATCGAAATACATATTATTTTTATAAATTTTTATTTGTTAAAAATATTTTGAAATTTGAAGTAGTATTCGTTGAGTACAATTTTTTTTTTTTTTTCGAAATAGCATTTGCATAGAACACAGACCGCTTTCGCTTTCAATTTATTCTACAAAGACGTTTGAACGCTGAACTCGATCGAGTTTTGTGATACCACATTTCATGTCGATGAACATAAATATTATCGTTTCAAGCGAATCGATCGATACGAAAGTTGTAATTAGGGTGATTATAATTTTTTAAAATATATAACCAAGAAAAAAAAAATAAATAAATAAATAAATAAATAAAAACCTTTTTCTAGCTTCTGTTTTCGTGCATCCTCAAGACGTTGTAATTCAGCTTGTTTTGATTGTAATTCATATTGAGCTTCTTTATCAGCATCATATACTGTTGATTGTTTTGAACATATCAATAAATATAAATCTTCGATTTGAGCAACAACTGGCTCACTATATAAATTAGTCCATGGTATTTTTAATACCAATTTACCTGTTAATCCATTATGAATATTATAATTTTATTGGTAATAAATAAATATTTTTTTTATATATAAATGTACTTAAGTACATTTTTTTTTTCTTCTTTATGTAATGCATATCATATAATACATATATACAATTCATTAATAATTTAAATTAAAAACTAAATTTTTTTTTTTCTTACCCAATGACCCGTAAATAAGTCTAAGAGGTAGATTAAGATCATCAAGAGCATTTTCACGAAGAATTAAATTTTTAAGAACAACATCCCCTTAAAAAAAAAAATAAATAAATAAAATATAAAACATGAAATGCACAATAATTTCTGATTTACGTAAATATATGAAAAATAAAATAATTAAACAAATACATAGTAAATAGGTATTATAGTTAAATGATTAAATTTATGTATTATTACATAATCATACATATAGTATAGAATTTTCCACTTTATGTTCACTTTTTTTTTGTCTAATTAAATTTTCCTAATGTTCTTAAAGACAACATTCTTGTATATTTGCGATTACATCGTTTCGAAACATTGTGAATGAATAATGTTTCAATGCTTGTGTTTATATGACTTTGTACAAATATAGCAAGAAACAAATAATTTCAGCATCGTAAATTAGCGCGACTCCATTCCATTAGTCCTGAATATACATACATAATATTCGTCTTAAGATGATATAAAATTTTGTACAATTGTATACAAAAATGTTACGCCGAGAACTACCAAACTCAATTTATTGTATTCAAAGCATGCGCAGAATTCATTTTATTATACGAATTTGAAACGTGATGCACAAAGGCCCATTTCGATAAACTGTGCATAAATTGCAAGTGTTCATTAACAAATGTCTCTGAAGGATCTCGAGGAATTTTTTTGGTTTAGGACTATTAAAAACAAGGATTTGTGGACACTGTGTAATCATCAAACAGTGCAGCATACGATTCAGAAAAAGAAGTAAAGGTGGATGATACACACACTTACTTAAGAAACCGATATATATATCATAACGAGAAGGACGCTCGAATGAAACCCGTAGAAGAGAAAGACCCAAAGAAACATGAAGGAGAACAGTTTTGAAAAAATTAGAAGCAATTAACTATTTAAAAGCATATTGACTGTTTTTCAACACATATTGATTTTCACAAAACAGTGCACTATAAACATGACGGCTGATTAATTTTATTGTTTCACATACTAAAACTCATTACACTAAACATTAAGCAATTCTATTCGACATTATTACTGATGGAAATGTTGAACTCACCGAATCTCGACAAGTTGAATATAATCACGCGTGTATTTATGTCACGCCACGCGCCCATTGCCAATTTGATTTTTAACCAATTTTAATAAAAATATTTTCTAATCTGTTTATTTTGTTAAAGTTATTTCTTTATCATCTTCTGAACAATGATACTATCATCTAAACCTTTGATTATCACCATAACACAAAATTGTATTTTTTTTTATTATTTTTTTTTTTTTTTCAACTTTAAATTTTCACTTTTTTGTTGCCGAACAGAATCCAATTTTGATTATAGTTCTATTCACCAGTTAGTTCTACCAGTGGTACACATCGCATGATCTCATGATTATTTCAATAATGATAATCGCAAATATTTTTTTATTTGTGGTTAACATGGCGTATGTTATATACATCGGGATTAGAAATTTGATGAACGCAACAATAGATTAGAGAAAGATGGAAGCAGATCTTGGAGCGAGCCAGGGTCCACCGAGAGTTGTAAAGCTGAGGCTTATGAATATGATGATATGATATAGCGCATGTAACAGCTCATATAGATATAATTTTATGTTTTAAGTACAATATATAAATATAATACAGAATTTGCATCTGGATGCAAAATTATGATTGGTGGAATACCCATAGCTTATTCTTCAAATGTTCTCTCTTTCATGTAATGAAGATGCAAAACTTCGATAAGAAAAATTTTCTCGAGAATATAGAGAGAATTGTGAGAGTGATGATCAGAACGCAGAAAATATTGTTTAAATTCGAGAGATCACTAGGAACAAAATAAGTTTTACGTCATACAGCTGCATTAAGGCCAAAACCAAATGCATACCTCAAGACTCATACCTCATACTTCAAAAAGTGTACTTCAAGACTCTGAATCTTAGCAAAACCAAATGCTTACCTCAGCTTCAAACTGTTGCCAATATTATGAAAACAAAAATTATATACATGTAAATATAATATACAGTGGTTACCAAAATTATTTGAAAGTAACAACATTTTTTTTTCTTTTTGTTCCTCTTCAAGCTACAATTCCTTAATTATTTTTCTTCAGGACTTAATATAGAATGATATTTCTGTGAACTTTACACTTTTTAACTAAATATCTTTTATACAATAACAGGAATACCATTTGCTATTTTCAGCAACTACAGCAGCTCTTTTTTCTATCGATAATTCACATTTTCGTGACATTTTTACTTCCAATACTCACTAAACGCACTTGAAAATTAAATTAAATGAATTATTTTCATCTTAGTATTCGTATTATTGACCAAAATCAATAAATAAATAATTCAAGTTACTCCTCAGAACACTCCATATACATACAAATAATTTTCGTCAGCACTGTATAATCTTTGTACATATATTACAAATAAAAATGATAGATGTCAAGAAGCATATTTTGTATTATAGATCTTGGCATTATTGTTACCTCAGACTCAAAATTCTAAATTTTCAGAATCTCGGATTCAGCTTCATTTGCGGCTGAAGTCGTGAAGTATGCATTTGGATTGCTTCATTACTTTTTCATTTATCAGAATCAATTTTGACATTTAAATTTTGAGGTATGAGTCTTGAGGTATGCATTTGGTTTTGGCCTTTAAGCTTCAAAGAACGGGTGATAATGGAGAAAATAAAGCTCATCGTCAGGACGTTACATAGTGAAATAAAAACCAGTATATTGCTGAGACTAAATAAGAGCTTTCATAACTACGAGACCAGATGCTTGGAGGACATTAGAGTTGACAGAGCAAGGACAGACCGTATGAGAAAAGGACTACGAATAAAGTAACGGCAAGCAAAGAGTACAATGATCTTTCAGAGTGGGTAAAAAGAATTAGTTGAGTGTATGTATATTTACGAAGAAAGTAGTTAGCAATTAGCATTCTAAAAGATAAGAGGCAATAATTGTTAGCGAGTAAGATTATTATTATAAGTAACGACAGTTTTAAGTTAGCTAGTTAAAATATTTTTTAGGTTAGGTTAGGTTATTGAGTATGTAAGTTTAGTATAGGTTAAGTAAATGCAATATGTACAGAATATAAGTTATTGTATAAAATGAAGTGAGATTTTTAAATATTTGTGATATGAAATGAAACGATGCGCATATTGAGATTGAGATCTATAATGTAGAATGAATGGCGGCGCATATGAATGTAAATTACATATATGAATTAAGATATAGATTGATATGATAAATTTTTTCTTTCCTTTGTTCATTTTTTTTTTTTATTTTATTTTATTTGAATTGTATGAGATGGTATTAACTTGTACTAAAATATGGTTAGGAACTAAGAATAAAAAATTAAAAAGCGCATAGCATGCATATATACATATTATATCAATATGATAAAACAAGAAAAATAATAGAAATTCCCCAATTCAGGAATCATCTTAATGCTGTTTAGAGTTAGGTCTTTAGGAATTACTTATAATGAATGAATTGTTTAAGAGTCAATGAATTTATTGTTTATGTATTTACATAGATGGTAAGTTATAAAATAATGTACTATGCCAAAAATTACAATAATTGTGTTATAATCAATTCGATGCAAAATTAAATATACATAATATGTATACATATATATAAATAATCCACCAAAATACTTAATAGTAAAATCGACAATCATGACGTCATGATAAGTCGCCAAGAAAATTCTTTTTTTATATTTCCTTATGTACTGTACAATAATATGTATGCCTTTATCCTTGTATTTAACCCAAATACTAAATAGCATGTAATATAGCTAAATATATATACATATATGTACATGTATTTTTTTTTATAATATGTATGTTGTTTTTGATCATATACGAAATGAAATTTTATTTACAATAATATACGAAAAAAATATGTAAATAGGTAGATGTGCAAATATATCATATGCATATGAATATTATGTGAATGAAGAATATACATGTAGGTATATACATAAATGTAGAATGTATACAGGTAGGCAGTAGGTACTACGTATAAATGATAATAATTAACATATGTGTTTATAATTTTAAAATTCATCTATTAAACATAAAATAAATAATATTAATACTTAATATTTTACATACCTCCCCAAATTCCAATTTTAAGCTGTGTTTTATCCAAATTTTCAATATAATTTCCAATTGATCTATTGATAATATCAGTAACAATTGATTCGAACACCATGTTAATTAGATGTATTTATTTTATTTATTTAAATATAACAATATTTTTATTATTATTATTTTTTTCAGTTTTTGTTTATTATTCTTTTATTGTATCATAAATTGTCGTATCCGATGTACAGTATGTATTTAAAATTTTTGTTTTCTGAATCATTATTTCTTAAAAGATAAATTTAAAAAACAAAAAAATAAATTATATATTATATTACATATTTTTAATTGAATTTCAACAAATTAAATATGTACAATCAATTTATATATTTTTGTACATATAAAAATTGTATACCACTATATCATACTAATTGGTTCTATTTGAATTTTTTTGTTTTTCTTCGTAGTTATTCCAAAATAATAATTACTCATAAGACATACTAGCGATGACATCATATTATTTTTATATTGTATATTATTATATTACACACTATAGAAACATACACAATATAATATAATATCACACACCTTATAGAAGAAGTGTAATATGTATAATTATTGTATATGTTTATATTGTATGTACAAAATATAATATTTATCTTTTTATGTTGATTTTATTGTAATTTGTAATTCATTGATTGAGAATGCGATTTAATAGTTTTATGTATGTAGACGTGGGTATGTATTAATTTGGTTAAAATTTGAATTTTAATTTTTGGTTATATTAATATATGTAGTAGGCAAAGCATATGTGAATGTGTACGACTATCTATATATCTATATCTATAACTGTTTAAAACACACACACACAAAAAAAAATTCTAAAATTTATAAATTTTTTAAATCATTTGTTTGAATTTCAATAATTTAATAAAATTTTATATTCTTAAAAATCATGAATCACAGTCTCGAATCTAATAAATTTGAAATTAGAATTTAAAAAAGAAATTAATTTTACGCATTTACGATTTTGACAATCAATCAAACGAATAATAGTAAAATTTTTATTTAAAAAAACTTGTTGAATTTTACAGAAAACACAATAAATTATTCTTCAAAAATATTATACATACTTATAATAAATGATTGAATCAAATAATTTAAACATACGATCACGATAAAATTCAATTTTAATTATTTTTTCGCCTTTTAAAATAATTCTTGCTTCACTTCACTTCATTTTAATATAATTTTGTACATAAATTAAATACAAAACTAAAAACTTCATCTATTTGATCAACTTCAACTCAATTAAATTAAAAGAATTACTAGAAATAGAAATCTAGAATTACTAAACTGACAAATGATAAAAAAAAAAGAATAGATTTGTCAAATATCATGCTAAACGAATAAAAATGTAATAGATTAGGATGACAGCCAGATTCAGATATAGAGCTACGGCGTTACCACTTTACTACAATTGTAGTAAAACTACTATTATTTTGTGTTTAAAGTCAAAAATATGCACTACTCTATTCGCAAAATTTTCATGCTCTTCTGTGTTTTAAGAATATTAATTTTATATAAGTACTACATTTCCTGATTTGTACAATTTTCGAAATTATATTCTTATAAGTTGTATGATAAATATAAATTATAATAAAATAAAAGTTAAATTAAATCATACTTATGCTGCACAGAAGACACTTTTCTCTCTATTTAAAATCTATACATATAAACACTTAAGAAACTGTTCAAGATAATTTTCATTCTTTTTTCTTGGTGTCGCACTCTACTCGAAAGAAATCACGTTCACATTAACACTCACGTTAACATAAAACATTGAATTTCGATGTGCATGGAAATCATGACAGTTCCGTTTAGTTATGAAAAAAGTATTTACGCGAATGTGAGTTTCCAATGCGCATTCAATTCAGAGTGTTTATCTGAGTTTCACAATTCACACTGAACGAGTGCGCATTGAAATTTAATTCACACTAAAAACATGTTTATAGGAGCGCACTGAGACAATGCGAAATCATTCAGTACGCATTAAGGTTATTTTATAAACAAAGTACATATATATTAATATGTTAAATAAAACTTGACTGTTATTTTGATACCCGATTTTGGAAATCCAATCGTTTTGATTTAACATTAATTTGACGATTTATTTTCAATGTTAAAATACTTTCCTTTTCGTCTTTGATTAAGGTTGGATAAACTTTTACGTTTGGTTCTGTCGTATCCCGCTTGTTCTCCGTTTTTTTTATGTGTACACTGTACAGTACTGAATCATTTATCTGTACATATTTAACTTTGACAGCACACGAAACACGAAACGAAAACGCAGCATTTTGTCTCAAGCTTAATAGCATAAATATAATTATACTACAAAGCGACGTACGACAAGCGACATAAGACATTTATATGTCAAAAATTTTTTAAATACATGTAGTTGTATGTATGTAATTGAATTTAATAAAGCGACAACGACAAGCGATATTATCGCCAGGCGACAAAATTAAAACCTATTTCTAATTTTGTCGCCTGCCGCCTGGGAAGAAGAAGACTCAATTCATTTTGACAAATCATTTTTGAAAAAATTTCAGTTACTTTTTATGTTTTAAATTTTTGAATTTTGAAATGAAAGAAAAAATGTTTATTTGGATTGTATGTATATGATGATATACATACAGTGTTTTGAAAAAATCTGCATACACCAATTAAAATGCAAGAAAATTGACAAAAAGTAACACGACGCTTGCAGTTCAATTTTTTTCTTTTATCATAATAAATGTACATTAAATTTACTTAAAAAAAAAAAAAAAACAATTAAAAATACAGTTAAAAATATCCATTTGTTATATTTAATTTTTATTATTAGAAAACCTGTTGCAAAAGTCTGCATACAGTTCAATAAATGAAAGTTTAATATCTATCTGGCCATTCTTCAATTACCAGCCGCATTAGTTGTAATTGGTTCGATATTTCTCTATGCCTGAATCTTCCTTATAGTTCTGTCCATCTATTTTCTAGAAGATTTGTGTCGAACGATTGAGGCAGATTGAAAATTATCCATTGCTGTACAACATAACCTGTGTGTTTTGTGTTGTTGTTTTGTTTGAAAATATAATCATATTACTTTTTTCAATTTTCTGAATTTTAATTGGTGTATGTAGACTTTTACAAATCACTGTGCATATGGCAATGAACAATGACAAGACAAAGCGATTTTATCGCCTTATTTAAGAGCAGGTTATTCTGATTTTACTGATTTTGGGTGATTTGGGTACACGTTTTCTCAGCCATTTTTTATCCAATTTTTATGAAATATGTTTTAAATGAAAGCTCAATGGGTCTAGAGTGAACTAAGTGGAACAAATTTTTCAAAAAGGTTTTAGTTTTTCCTGTACAGGATAATAAGGACGAGGCTTTCTTCAAATTTCAACGTGCTATGGTACACTTTTTCTCCGTAACTACACCATGTATTTTTCTAAAATTTTTGTGATACATCATTCAAAGGGTGTAGAGTGAACTAAGTGGAGCACTTTAGTGATTTTTGTCCTTATTAGTCCTGTAGAACGCTTTGAAGAGAGAAGGATTTTTACAAAAAATGTATAGATTTTAAATGTAATTTTTCATGGGTAGATGATTGCGTATTATACTGAAATTTTCATATAAGGTAATTCGAATGTTCTTTTTTCGATTTCGAAATAGAAAAATAAAAGTTTTTACATTATTTCAGAATAATTAGTAATATAAAATTCCTATTTTTCACAAAAATTTTGTCACAGATAATAAAAATGTTTTTCATAACTCTTGGCTCTAAATATATCAATTTTTCACCGATACGTTTATTCATTTTATATGAATAAAAATATTATATATGTGTGAGTGGTAAATATTCAATAAACAACAAAAAAAAAATACGATTGCCGAAAATAGAAGAAAAAAATATAAATAAAAAAACAAACAAAAAAAACATGGCATAGCCAACATAGCAAAGCATTGCAAAGAAGCTACCTGCTATTATGATGTACAATATTGTATATTGTATATGTGTATAATATAATAAGCACTAAGAATGAAATAGCTGGAGTAAGGAGTAACCTAATGATATTGTATATTGTATGAATATAAGTATGTATAAATGTTATATGTATATATAGTATATATATAGTATATACGTAGTATATTCATTACATGATATACGCAATTATATACACAAATGTTTATATCTTGTATTTCAAATATTATTTAGAAATTATCAATACAGGTTTGTAACTCGGTAATATGGTAGTATAATTTTGTTTGCAGGATAGTGGATAGGTCCAGGTATAATTATGTTATAATATAAGTATTTATACTATCATGATGTACAATATGTATTACAAAAAAAAAAAAAAACCATTTGTACAATACAATGCTTTATCGTTGCGAATAAAGTAGTTAGAGTAACATAATGAATAATATTGTATATATTGCATGAACATTTTTTGTACTGTATAGTGTATACATGTAGTTTTTTGGAAGTGTAATATAATTTTGTTTTCAATGATTATATGTACACTATGTTGTTTTGTTATGACGTGTACTTTTTTTTATGAAATTTTTTTTTTTGCTTTTTCTGCCTTCGGTCCTCATATAATATTAAGAATTGAATTTTTTTTTTTATTAGTTGCGCATTTCATATACCCACAAAATTTACAAAACAAAATAAAAGAAGGTTAGTGTAAAATAAATGAAAAAAAAAATAACAACAGAAAGTAAACTAACACAACGATAAAAATATTTTTTGAATGTATTTGTTAGATATTTTCGTCGTGTGAGTTTTCAATTTTAATAGCATAAATACAATTATACCACAAAGCGACGTACGACATGCGACATACGACAAGCGACAAGCAGATGATTAGGTAATGTCGTTGCTATGAATTAAATAAGGCGATAAAATCGCTTTGTCTTGTCATTGTTCATTGCCATATGCACAGTGATTTGTAAAAGTCTACATACACCAATTAAAATTCAGAAAATTGAAAAAAGTAATATGATTATATTTTCAAACAAAACAACAACACAAAACACACAGGTTATGTTGTACAGCAATGGATAATTTTCAATCTGCCTCAATCGTTCGACACAAATCTTCTAGAAAATAGATGGACAGAACTATAAGGAAGATTCAGGCATAGAGAAATATCGAACCAATTACAACTAATGCGGCTGGTAATTGAAGAATGGCCAGATAGATATTAAACTTTCATTTATTGAACTGTATGCAGACTTTTGCAAGTTTTTTTTTTTTTTTTTTTTAAGTAAATTTAATGTACATTTATTATGATAAAAGAAAAAAATTGAACTGCAAGCCTGTCGTGTTACTTTTTGTCAATTTTCTTGCATTTTAATTGGTGTATGCAGATTTTTTCAAAACACTGTATGTATATCATCATATACATACAATCCAAATAAACATTTTTTCTTTCATTTCAAAATTCAAAAATTTAAAACATAAAAAGTAACTGAAATTTTTTCAAAAATGATTTGTCAAAATGAATTGAGTCTTCTTCTTCCCAGGCGGCAGGCGACAAAATTAGAAATAGGTTTTAATTTTGTCGCCTGGCGATAATATCGCTTGTCGTTGTCGCTTTATTAAATTCAATTACATACAACTACATGTATTTAAAAAGTTTTTGACATATAAATGTCGTATGTCGCATGTCGTACGTCGCTTTGTGGTATAATTGTATTTATGCTATAATTTTTGATTTCAGGAGGACATGCTCTTAATACATAGCAACGACATTACCTAATCATCTGCTTGTCGCTTGTCGTATGTCGCTTGTCGTACGTCGCTTTGTAATGTATTATAATTGTATTTAGGCTATAATCACATATAAAATAAATACTCATATGTCCAACGTCCATATAAAGAAGTGTAACCAATTTTTTCCAGCAACCGACACGACCAACCGACAAAAAGCACAAAAAGCAACCGACAGAAGCTTTCGTGAGAAAGGCTTTTTCTTTATTCTCTCTGTTTTCTCAACTTGTTATACATACACATAACATTCATTCAATACATACATATTTTGTTATATGAACAAAACGAACAAAACATAGGTACATTTCAATATCTTCAAATGATCATGTATATAATGTAAGGATCAATATTGAGTTCATAATATGATCTGGTATATAAATATAATATGCGTTTATTCATATACATGAATAAACAATGTTTGTATACATGATAACTGTGTATATGTATGTATGCTTTGGTGATAACGCGATAAAATAATAGAAATCCATTCTAATACAATTTTAAAAATAAAGTAACCGGTTTACATAATAAATTGTAGACATGCAGTACAACATGCTGCTGCTTATGCATAATAGCAAATACTATATAGAATGAATATATGTATATGTATACTGTTTATGGGATTTATGTACATGAATGAATGTATACATCTAAAATTGAATAGCCATTTGGGCAGGTATTAGTCCTCAAGCTACGAACAAAATATTTAAAAAATTCAATCGCTGAGAAAAGGATTTTCATATTTTTAACATTTTTTAACATGATCTAGAGTGCGTTCATAAATATTACTTTAACCATTGTCATGGTATGGTATAGTTTAAGAAATGTTATGTTGTACTACAGCCATAGTTATTTTCAAAAAAATTTTTATAAATAATTATATTTTTTGTTTGTCAAAAATTAATTAATTTTTAAAAATTAAGTTTAAAACAAAATTAATTAATTTCAAATAAATTAAATTGAAATTTCACAAATTCACAACACAAAATTAAATGACAAACGATTATTTTATTGTCAATGTCATTACCACTTAAAGGCTTACTACGTACATGCTTACTCTCGAGCATGGTTAATTTTTGACATCAAATAGTTAAAAATTTACTTTACTACAGATGTTTATGAACGCTAAAAATTCATGTTGGTAGTTATGTTTTACTACACCACCACCATTCTGAACGACGAATGATAACTATGGTTAACTTTAGTTAACTATAGTAACGTTTATGAACGCATCCCTAGTGGATCTAGTATTTTGGCATGAATAAATATATTAAGATAGGTCATGAATACTGTATACATTACAGATCCTGGTATATATCATTGAATAATCTATTTTTATAATCATTACACTTGTATGTGTACAAAAGATCATATTTATATAGATGTATACATTCATTCATGTATATCACATAAATTGTATATATGTGTTTTAGAATCAAAAGGGTATCATAGGAGATTTTCAAAAAAGAGTTAGATATGCCAGTTTGTTAGTTGGTTTTTTTTTCTATTAGAAATAGTTTAAATAATTTGAAAAAGTTTCCATTTCTCCTTTAAAAATCGAATCGAAAATCAGTGTTTTTTTTCAAAAGGTAACCATTTCCTTATTTTTAAGTATCAAAAAGATTATTTTTATTTGTAGAAATTATTTTTTGTTACTTTTTTTTGTTTTTATGAATTATTGATAAAAAATAATTAAGTTTCGAATTTTTTTATATATGTTTTCTTCCTTTTCACGAGTTTCATTTTAGATATTTAATTTCAAAAGGTAGCATTTTCCATGTATCAGTTTCAAAAAGTAACCTTTCCAAATTTTATATGTAGTTTTAACTAAAACCGTAAGAAATATTTTTTTTTTATTTTGTTGAATCGTGTTTATTTATGCTAAAGAAAAGGATAGGTTTTAAAAATGTGTGACAATAGCAGTAATATGGATATGACAACATTTTCATGATTATCTCAATTTCACTTAACACTCCTATGATCCCCTTTTGATTCTAATAGACACATATTATTCATTTTATATAGTATTTGCTATTATGCATAAGCAGCAGCATGTTGTACTGCATGTCTACAATTTATTATGTAAACCGGTTACTTTATTTTTAAAATTGTATTAGAATGGATTTCTATTATTTTATCGCGTTATCACCAAAGCATACATACATATACACAGTTATCATGTATACAAACATTGTTTATTCATGTATATGAATAAACGCATATTATATTTATATACCAGATCATATTATGAACTCAATATTGATCCTTACATTATATACATGATCATTTGAAGATATTGAAATGTACCTATGTTTTGTTCGTTTTGTTCATATAACAAAATATGTATGTATTGAATGAATGTTATGTGTATGTATAACAAGTTGAGAAAACAGAGAGAATAAAGAAAAAGCCTTTCTCACGAAAGCTTCTGTCGGTTGCTTTTTGTGCTTTTTGTCGGTTGGTCGTGTCGGTTGCTGGAAAAAATTGGTTACACTTCTTTATATGGACGTTGGACATATGAGTATTTATTTTATATGTGCTATAATGATCTTATTATAAGTTATAAGCGAATGATAGGAAACACGGCACTGCATACATAGAAATGTAAGTGGATGCCTTGTATAGAGATAAAGAGATAAAGCCCAACCACAGACCTAAATAACGATACACAGATAGGCCAATATCGCAAAGCTCATTTTAAAAAATTTCAAGTTTGCATTTTCATCTATAAAACTTTTGATTTGAAACTTAAAATTCGTAAATTGTGCTCTCCCAAAAAGAGAAATGTTTTTTTTACTTTTTTTTATTCATACATACTGCTACCCTTTTTTTTTCATACCACAATAGCTAGATATAGATGTATGTAAATGTACAGACAGGTTTTATCATTACACATAAGTTGCGTTCCTTTTGACCAAGTAAAGAACTTTCAAGTACTCGGGAGTATATTATAAATGGAACGCAATTTTTTACTTGGAAGTAAAGAGTAACCTCAAATTTGAAAGCATACACATTTTTAAGGCAATGTAAATATTGGAGTGACAGTTGGCCATGCTCCAATTTTAGCTGTCATGTATTTCAAATTTGTTTTGCTTTGATTTTAGATGCTTCATAACATTAAACAATAAAAAGCCACCTATTGAATAAAACGTGTATTAAAAATATTATAGACCTAAACCTATTTCTTTAATCTCTAACGATTAAAACACAAACACCTCTGACGGCGAATTTTGGCGTAACTAACCATGCAACTGTCAAGTAAATTACTCGAATACAAGAGGTGGTGTAGATGATCACGACTACAAGTACTTGCGAGTACTTTACTTGGTCAAAAGGAACGCAACTATATTGTCACTTCGTATACAAGGAGGCTTGGTTGTCTTTTCTTTATTTTGACTTACATCATCAAATACCGGATTTTATAGTTGATAGTTGGTAGATGTTAGATTTTAGATTCTGTTTATATGAAGAAATTGATAGGTATGTACAGTGATCACAAAAATTATTGGTGCTACTTGTGCACAACAAATTTCAAATTTTTACTAAATAATTCAAATTTCCTCGGTATTTTTCTTGAAAGTCAAAATTAAATCAATTATTTTCATTTTAATATTCATAATAATTTTTGCGATAGAATGAATGCAGGAATAATTTTTGGAATAATTCAAATAATATATTTGTTCTAAGAATAATTATGGTTTTTTTTAAGAAATTGTATTTATTAAAGTTTGAAAAAATAAATATAAAAATTTATTAGTATTACAAGTGTCTAAATCCAAATTACGATACTTTAATTATGCAGAAATACTTTTTGTGATTACTGTACATGTGTATATAATGTGTATACACATATAATGTAGAAGCAGCATAATTTGTAAGATGCATATTAACTTGAAAAAATGAAATCATAATCGAACAAACATAAATTTAGGGTCGAAAATAACAATGAAATAGTAACAAAGGGTCGAAAACAAAAACAAACCAAAACAAACTATAATGTGCGTATATATATATACATATATACTCGTAAATATACATAAATATATTATATCTAACATTATGGTACAAAACAGTATATATTCCAGTATCATACATATTCTATATACTTATGTACATACATACATATTTCTATTGCCCAATACAAAATATGTACGCAAACAAGAAAAAAATTGCTCCCTTCTTGTACATTATATTACGTGTATGTAAGATTGTATATTTGAAACTGTGTTGTTTTGTTTTGTTTTATTTATATTTTCTACTCTCAATTTTCAAAATGTACTCATTTTATAAGAAAAGCTTTGAGAGAGGTGGATTTTCGCTAAATCCACTTCCAAAATTAGCTCGGCAATGGAAAGGATTGTATTGCACACTCTGTATATAGTTATTTTACTCTGTGGCCCAACTATAATCGACATACCTGACATAGCAAACATAAGAAAAAATAACGAATGTTAAAACGTAACATTTGGTTAACTATAATTAACATAGATAACATACTAAACATAAGCAATACGAATTTCACAAAATGAGCTTTTTGCTTATGTTACTTATGTCATGTACGCTCTCGATCGTACTGCTTATGTCGAGCTTATGTTAAACGAATTTTTAACGAATGTCGAAAATGTTAATTATAGTTTAGCTCATTGATTTGGCTGTGTTCGTAGCACGACATATGTCAAAGCTTATGTCAGGTATGTCGATTATAGTTCTACCTATAATAGGGTTTTTTGATCTTTCTTTTTGGCGCTAAAATGAAAGAGATATACGATGAAAAAATAATTCAAATGTACGTACGTGACTATCAAAAATCTATGTGATTAAACAAAATTTTTCAAAAGATACAAAAAAGATATTATTTTATCGCCAATTTTATAATGTAAAAATGTGTACATGAAAAAATAAGGTAAAAGCACATATAAAATAAATACTCATATGTCCAACGTTCATATAAAGAAGTGTAACCAATTTTTTCCAGCAACCGACACGACCAACCGACAAAAAGCACAAAAAGCAACCGACAGAAGCTTTCGTGAGAAAGGCTTTTTCTTTATTCTCTCTTTTTTCTCAACTTGTTATACATACACATAACATTCATTCAATTGCATACATATTTTGTTATATGAACAAAACATATAGGTACATTTCAATATCTTCAAATGATCATGTATGTATATAATGTAAGGATCAATATTGAGTTCATAATGATCTGGTATATAAATATAATATACGTTTATTCATATACATGAATAAACAATGTTTGTATACATGATAACTGTGTATATGTATGTATGCTTTGGTGATAACGCGATAAAAATAATAGAAATCCATTCTAATGCAATTTTAAAAATTAGAGTAACCGGTTTACATAATAAATTGTAGACGTGCATTACAACATGCTGCTGCTTATGCATAATAGCAAATACTATATAAAATGAATAATATGTGTCTATTAGAATCAAAAGGGGATCATAGGAGTGTTAAGTGAAATTGAGATAATCATGAAAATGTTGTCATATCCATATTACTGCTATTGTCACACATTTTTAAAACCTATCCTTTTCTTTAGCATAAATAAACACGATTCAACAAAATAAAAAAAAAATATTTCTTACGGTTACGGTAGTTAAAACTACATATAAAATTTGGAAAATGTTACTTTTTGAAACTGATACATGGAAAAGACTACCTTTTGAAATTAAATATCTAAAATGAAACTCGTGAAAAAGAAGAAAACATATATAAAAAAATTCGAAACTTAATTATTTTTTATCAATAATTCATAAAAACAAAAAAAAAAAAAAATAATGCCTACAAATAAAAATAATCTTTTTGATACTTAAAAATAAGGAAATGGTTACCTTTTGAAAAAAAAACCACTGATTTTCGATTAGATTTTTAAAGGAGAAATGGAAACTTTTTCAAATTATTTAAACTATTTCTAATAGAAAAACTAACTAACAAACTGGCATATCTAAATCTTTTTTGAAAAACTCCTATGATACCCTTTTGATTCTAATAAACACATATACACAATTTATGTGATATACATGAATGAATGTATACATCTATATAAATATGATCTTTTGTACACATACAAGTGTAATGATTATAAAAATAGATTATTCAATGATATATACCAGGATCTGTAATGTATACAGTATTCATGACCTATCTTAATATATTTATTCATGCCAAAATACTAGATCCACTAGGAGTGCGTTCATAAACGTTACTATAGTTAACTATAGTTAACCATATAGTTATCATTCGTCGTTCAGAATGGTGGTGGTGTAGTAAAACATAACTACCAACATGAATTTTTAGCGTTCATAAACATCTGTAGTAAAGTAAATTTTTAACTATTTGATGTCAAAAATTAACCATGCTCGAGAGTAAGCATGTACGTAGTAAGCCTTTAAGTGGTAATGACATTGACAATAAAAAAATCGTTTGTCATTTAATTTTGTGTTGTGAATTTGTGAAATTTCAATTTAATTTATTTGAAATTAATTAATTTTGTTTTAAACTTAATTTTTAAAAATTAATTAATTTTTGACAAACAAAAAATATAATTATTTATAAAAATTTTTTTGAAAATAACTATGGCTGTAGTACAACATAACATTGCTTAAACTATACTATACCATGACTATGGTTCAAGTAATATTTATGAACGCACTCTAGATCATGTTAAAAAAGGTTAAAAATATGAAAATCCTTTTCTCAGCGATTGAATTTTTTAAATATTTTGTTCGTAGGTTGAGGACTAATACCTGCCCAAATGGCTATTCAATTTTAGATGTATACATTCATTCATGTACATAAATCACATAAACAGTATACATATACATATATTCATTCTATATAGTATTTGCTATTATGCATAAGCAGCAGCATGTTGTACTGCATGTCTACAATTTATTATGTAAACCGGTTACTTTATTTTTAAAATTGTATTAGAATGGATTTCTATTATTTTTATCGCGTTATCACCAAAGCATACATACATATACACAGTTATCATGTATACAAACATTGTTTATTCATGTATATGAATAAACGTATATTATATTTATATACCAGATCATTATGAACTCAATATTGATCCTTACATTATATACATACATGATCATTTGAAGATATTGAAATGTACCTATATGTTTTGTTCATATAACAAAATATGTATGCAATTGAATGAATGTTATGTGTATGTATAACAAGTTGAGAAAAAAGAGAGAATAAAGAAAAAGCCTTTCTCACGAAAGCTTCTGTCGGTTGCTTTTTGTGCTTTTTGTCGGTTGGTCGTGTCGGTTGCTGGAAAAAATTGGTTACACTTCTTTATATGAACGTTGGACATATGAGTATTTATTTTATATGTGGTAAAAGGTAAAAGACTCTATAAAGCTTTTCATTTATTATCGCTCTGACACCGACAAATTGTGTATACTACTAACTACTATATCATAATTGGTTCTATCTGAATTTTTTTGTTTTTCTTCGTATTCCAAAATAATAATTACTCATAAGACATACTAGCGATGACATCATATTATTTTTATATTGTATATTATTATATTACACACTATAGAAACATACACAATATAATATAATATCACACACCTTATAGAAGAAGTGTAATATGTATAATTATTGTATATGTTTATATTGTATGTACAAAATATAATATTTATCTTTTTATGTTGATTTTATTGTAATTTGTAATTCATTGATTGAGAATGCGATTTAATAGTTTTATGTATGTAGACGTGGGTATGTATTAATTTGGTTAAAATTTGAATTTTAATTTTTGGTTATATTAATATATGTAGTAGGCAAAGCATATGTGAATGTGTACGACTATCTATATATCTATATCTATAACTGTTTAAAACACACACACACAAAAAAAAATTCTAAAATTTATAAATTTTTTAAATCATTTGTTTGAATTTCAATAATTTAATAAAATTTTATATTCTTAAAAATCATGAATCACAGTCTCGAATCTAATAAATTTGAAATTAGAATTTAAAAAAGAAATTAATTTTACGCATTTACGATTTTGACAATCAATCAAACGAATAATAGTAAAATTTTTATTTAAAAAAACTTGTTGAATTTTACAGAAAACACAATAAATTATTCTTCAAAAATATTATACATACTTATAATAAATGATTGAATCAAATAATTTAAACATACGATCACGATAAAATTCAATTTTAATTATTTTTTCGCCTTTTAAAATAATTCTTGCTTCACTTCACTTCATTTTAATATAATTTTGTACATAAATTAAATACAAAACTAAAAACTTCATCTATTTGATCAACTTCAACTCAATTAAATTAAAAGAATTACTAGACTAGAAATAGAAATCTAGAATTACTAAACTGACAAATGATAAAAAAAAAGAATAGATTTGTCAAATATCATGCTAAACGAATAAAAATGTAATAGATTAGGATGACAGCCAGATTCAGATATAGAGCTACAGCGTTACCACTTTACTACAATTGTAGTAAAACTACTACTATTTTGTGTTTAAAGTCAAAAATATGCACTACTCTATTCGCAAAATTTTCATGCTCTTCTATGTTTTAAGAATATTAATTTTATATAATAGCTGTTTTTGTTTGATCACAATTATCTGATAATTCTCTGTTTGACATCTCACTTAGATCATTTATCTTCTTGTTGTTCCTAACTGAGCAAACAAACTGAAAGAAATGGACTAATACTTTTATTCTCGGTTGATTGTCATTTTGAAAAGAAATAATACAAAAAATTTTTATTTTTACAAATTATTTATTACAAATAAACTGCATCCAAAAATTTACGAAGTATGAACACGAAGATTGTCAAAATTGTGTCTTTTTTTGTTTCTCAGTTCCTCACATCAATTGAGCAAAAATATTTTTCTTCACATAGATTACTTAAATCTCACTTCGTTGTTGCTGCCACCTATAACAGAAAAGCAAAAACGCCAACCAAAGAAACGCATTGCTCAAATGAGAACTGAGAATTATCAGATAATTGTGACCAAAGAAAAACAGCTAGTTACTACATTTCCTGAATTGTACAATTTTCGAAATTATATACTTATAAGTTCAGTATGCTGCACAGAGGACACTTTTCTCTCTATTTAAAATCTATACATATAAACACTTAAGAAACTGGTCAAGAAAATGTTCACATTTTTCTTTCTTGGTGTCGCACTCTACTTGAAAGAAATTAAATGTTTTCTATGATGTAAGTGAGATGGCGTTGTTGTAAAAATTATAATTTCTTCGGCAAAGATATATCACATCACGTTCACGATCCTTTTTTGGACCAGAAATTTTGACATTTCGTATGTGTTGTCGTCATAGATTGGATTGGAGGAGTGAAAATAAAGAAGATAAATTGCAATCAATTTTTTTTTATTCCTGCCAAATTACTTCACAAAAGATTTATCTCAAATTTTCTTGACCAATTTCTTTTGCGCTTTGAATTCTAACTTTACCTCACAGCATTGCGGCTAATGAAAGAAAAAATTTTCTGAATAAAATAATATTGAATTTAGAAATCGCAACAAGTTATCTTAAATGGAAATATTAATTTTCTTTTTAAATACAATTGTACTTATTCCAATTTTTTATTTATACATATCATTGAAATAATGTTTTGATATGAATTAACATTTATGTAGATATGTATTTATTACTTTCGAAAAAAAACCAACTCAAAGAAAACCTGTGAGATGTGAACAAATTCAAACCCAAAGCCAGCATTTACACAATACTACAAAAAATATTATAATTTATATAAGGTATGTTCGAGAACTTTCTTCAATCTTAAAATTTTTTAACTTATCTTATTCAGTGGTGGGAATATAAAAAACGAAAACAACTTTCTATAACTATCTTAAAATTAAAAGAAAATCTAATTGGCGTTTTTTAGGAATATAATAAGAAATGGAAAAGCTATAACTTTTAAAAAATAAAAAAATTTAAAAGTCGATTTGCAAAATATATACACAAAAATAATTTGAAATAACTTAAAATACGAACACTGTATGATAATCGGAATTTTCAAATTTAAATATTTGAATTTGACATTCCAAACGACACCTGCAAAAACTAAAAGTTGAAAAATGTATCTTCATTTATCTTATTTTTCTGAATGGGAAAATAAATATGACGGACTGCAGGCAGACATGGTATTCGAACAGGTTTCTGTTCATTTCTTTAAAGATAATAAGTTCGTTACAATTCTTACAGACAGCTGTAACTTTCTGTAAGTTGGTTTTTAGAGTGGGGGAAATTATTTTTAAAATCACTGGAACGCGAGAGATAATATTTACTGAAATTCAAGAAAAACACTTAAATTTGACACTTTTGGTAGTTAATAGAAATATATTGTTAACGAACTAAATTGTTTGTAATATATAAAATAAACTGTTTTGTACGTAATAAAATCATTAAACAAAATCAAATTATTAAACAATAGAAGAAGAAGAAAACGCTGAGTTAATACCAGATTATACGGATGAAGATTATTTCAAAATGTAAATAATATCAAATAAATGGATTTACTTATGAGTAATAATATTATATGTATTTCACATTAATAAATCTTACTTTTTTGATTGATATATTTTTTGACATATTTTTAATTAAAAAAAAAAAAACAAAAACTTTTATTTATTATTATTATTATTAATTATTTTAATACTATTATTATTCCTTGTTATTTGATAGTAAAAAGAATTGAAATAAACTCTCTCTAATATTTAAATTCAGAAATTCAAATAAAAGAGAAAGAAGATGGTAAATTCAAAAATTTAAATAAAAAAAGAAAGAAGAAGACATAATAAGTAAGTTAAATCTGGCTGTAAAATTCTGTAATTTTCTTAAAGACAGGAAATGTAAGAATTTTACAGAACAAATTTTATTGGAACGCCACCGCTGTAATTTTCTTAACTTTCTGTAAAATTCTTAAAGTTCTGTAAAATTCTGTATCAATTGGAACAAAGCTATCTACAAGTTCTCGAACAGACCTATTATTTTTCTAATTTTACAAATCTACTATTGGTTTTTCAATTTATTACTATTTTTCCTTATACTACTGTATTACAAAAGGGAGGTGGTAACGCTGATTGCATAGTACCAGGCGGAGTTTTACGTGTATTTTCCGTCAATCCACCGTGATTTAAAAACGAATAGGAAGATGAACGGAACGAGTGACTTTGTTATATCTTTTTTACAAAATCTCAAGTGACAAAAATATGTAGCCGCTCAGCTAGTAAAAAAAGAAATAAGTTTTAATTATAATGTAGCCAAACAAAATTGTAGTTAGTAATAATTGATAGTCGTATCGATAGAATCAATTTAATTTATAACTTTGTTTAAATTTCAATTTAATTTCGCTTTTAAGTTAATGCAGACTAAGAATCGAACTGAAAAAATGTAGTTTGTATTAAACAAGTGTACGCATAAAACATTGAATTTCGATGTGCATGGAAATCATGACAGTTTCATTTAGTTATGAAAAAAGTATTTACGCGAATGCGAGTTTCCAATGCGCATTCAGTTCAGAGTGATTATCTGAGTTTCACAATTCACACTGAACGAGT
Source organism: Villa cingulata (assembly GCA_951394055.1). NCBI lineage: Eukaryota > Metazoa > Arthropoda > Insecta > Diptera > Bombyliidae > Villa > Villa cingulata. The sequence goes on along the minus strand of OX596017.1, from coordinate 37,538,080 downwards.
GCGCATTGAAATTTAATTCACACTAAAAACATGTTTATAGGAGCGCACTGAGACAATGCGAAATCATTCAGTACGCATTAAGGTTATTTTATAAACAAAGTACATATATATTAATATGTTAAATAAAACTTGACTGTTATTTTGATACCCGATATTTGGAAATCCAATCGTTTTGATTTAACATTAATTTGACGATTTATTTTCAATGTTAAAATACTTTCCTTTTCGTCTTTGATTAAGGTTGGATAAACTTTTACGTTTGGTTCTGTCGTATCCCGCTTGTTCTCCGTTTTTGTTATGTGTACACTGTACAGTACTGAATCATTTATCTGTACATATTTAACTTTGACAGCACACGAAACAAGAATCGAAAACGCAGCATTTTGTCTCAAGCTTAATGATCTTATTATAAGTTATAAGCGAATGATAGAAAACAGAAAACACGGCACGGCATACATAGAAATGCGTGTGTATGCCTTGTATAGAGATAAAGAGATAGGGTTTTTTGATCTTTCTATTTGGCGCTAAAATGAAAGAGATATCCGATGAAAAAATAATTCAAATTCAAATGTACTTGTACGTACGTGACTATCAAAAATCTCTGTGATTAAACAAAATTTTTCAAAAGATTAATATACTTATCTCACTCACCGAATTTTGTTATTGAGAGAATAATTTTTTTTAAATTCACCTACGGTACGAAGGTTTCATTTTGTATATTATTACCTATTTTAAAATTTTTTTTGTAATAACCATTATCGTGAAGTAATAGCGAAAACCCAATGTACGCTGTGCTTGCTTTGCTAGCTTTACTTGCTTTGACAACTAAGTAGAAATAATGTGTTTAAACGAGACTGCCCCCAATAGACAAAAGACAAAAATCCCGTGATCTAGGCCGGAAGGGCCTTCTGTGGGCAAAATTTCAAGAGGATCGGGGGTGACACCTTTTCGGAACTCCAGCCATATTGTTTTATATAGTTGTTATTCATGTTGTTATTCTCAAAGCAAAGCAAGCAAAGCATACATTGGGGGCGGGAATGACTTTGCTTGCTTTGACAACCAAAGCAAGTAAAGCAAGCAAAGCAAGCACAGCGTACATTGGGTTTTAGCTATAAAGTGAAGAATAATAATACAGCAGAACAGAACAACAAGGTATTGATAATGACAACAAGTAAAAAGTCAGAGTATTAGGTATTAGTTTTAGTACAATGTACATATTCATTTAATTTGATTTCTATTTACTTTACAATTACACATTTATAATTAATTTTATTTATCTAGATTTGGAGCTAATTACTTTTTTATATAGTTTTCTAATTACAACACATAGATAGTCATTTTAAAAAAGTTTTAGTGTTTATTTATTTACTGTGATTTCAGTTTAGTAAAAAAACAAAATTAAAATAAAAGTAACATCATGGCGGAAGAAGGTTCAGGTTCAGTAACAATAAATACATCAACTTTATATAAAAAATGTTTATCAGTCTTTGTTTCAAATTTAAATTATAATGTGGATACATTGAATCAAATGGATCATCTTGGTTTATTGCCACCAATTATTTTAATTGATATTTATGTTGAAATGACACATTCAGAACGTCTTAAAAATATGTTACACGTGCAGCTATCTGATTTAGAAATATTTTCACGTTTACTACGTATAAATTCGACTAGACAAGGATTATTTCATTGTGTATCATCATTAATGAGCAGTAATAAACCTATTGCAACACAATTACAAAATAATTATATAATGCGATATGGATTAGTACCAAAAATTGATGAAAAATTAAGTCAATTTCCAGCAACAGCTTCAGAAACAATAACAAGAGCATCACAACAAATATTTAGTGAAGATTTTGATATGAATGCCATTGAATTTGGTTTACGTTTGGGTTCATTTCTATCAGAAGCTGGTTGGTTATCAGAGAGTATCAATATATTATCGTGTGTTGCAAGTAGGCTAGAAAAATTAGATCAGACTTCTTCAACGTTGCTAGTACGATTAGACTGTTTACAAAGGCTTATATATTCAGAAGCATTACTGTGTAGTTTTAAATCGCACGAACGTATTTACAATCAAATTCTAGAACTTATTAATGAAGCTGAAATCGAAAAAATTCCTAGTAATCTTCTGATAAATATTTATATACGTTTATCAGTGTTGTTTTTTTCACGTAGTGAATACAATGACAGTTTACATTGGAGTATTTCAGCATTAACAGAATTAAAACCAACAACACCAGAAAAAATTGTAGTAGATGTTTTACGGCAAGCTGCAAAATCATGTGTTGTAAAAAGAGAATTTAAGAGAGCTAATATGTTAATTAGTCAAGCAGTAAGAAGAGCTAGAATTACATTTGGACGGCAACATCAAAAATATGCTGATGCACTATTAGATAATGGATTTGTTTTATTAACTGTTGGTACATTTGATCAAAGTGTTAACGCTTATAAGGAAGCATTAGAAATAAAACAACATATATTTGGTCATAGAAATTTTCAAGTTGCAATTGCTCATAAAGATTTATCATATGCATATTACGTACATGAATATAGTTCTGGTGATTTTCAGCATGCCGGTATGCATATTGAAAAGGCAATTGATATTATGAAAAATTTAGTGCCCAGTAATCATTTGATGTTGGCATCAGCGAAACGTGTTAAAGCTCTACTATTTGAAGAAATTGCTCTCGGAACATCGATGGTAAGACTATATGGTTATGAAGCAGGAGGTCTATTACAGGATTCAGAAGATATACATCAGAAAGCATTACAGTTATCATTAGAAGCATTCGGAGAACATAATTTACAAACGGCCAAACAATACGGAAATCTTGGAAGATTATATCAAACTATGAAAAGATTTAACGAAGCTGAGAAAATGCATAAAAAAGCAATTAAAATAAAATCTGATATATTAGGTCCGTATGATTATGAAGTCGGTCTATCTCTAGGACAATTAGCATCGTTATACAATTATCATATGAGAAAATATCGTGAAGCAGAACAACTATATCTGAGAAGTATTGATATCAATCTAAATTTGTTTGGTAGAACGTATTCTGGACTTGAATATGATTATATGGGATTGATTCATCTCTATAATAGTTTAGATGAAAATGCAAAATATTTAGAATATGATGGTATTTTACAGAATTGGCGAGCTTTACGTCGAGAAAATGAAGTAATGGACAGAACATTGTATCCAGAATTACGTGATGACACATCACTTGAAGAAGTAAAAAAATTTTTTTTTGAAATGTGTTCAGATGCAACTACAAATCCAACATGTCTAGGACCAAGAAAAGATGTAATGCCACCATTGCTAGTAGATATATTCAATTTGTAAAAATATAAAATGTAACAGTAAAAATAATAGTGGGCGTTTTCAATTTCGAAATTAGTTTTTTTTTTGCAATCAAAAATCAACATAACATTTGTGCAAAAATTTCAATTTAATGAATTACACAATATTACCAGTATTGATTATTGTCATGTAACAATGAATGTAACAAAGAACAAAGATGTTTTCCTGTAAAAAATAGAAAAAAAATGTGTTTTTTTTAAATAAAATATCTTGCATATCAGTTAAATGTTGAAAGATAAATTCGAGCAAAATTAAAATGCTTATATGTTAATTTAAAAAAAAGTCAATAGGACTATAATACGTGATTTCCTCAAAAATGATGTATTGAAAACGCCCAAACATTATATAGATTTAAAAAAAAATTAAAAACAAAACAAAAAAGAAAACTTAAGTAATTTAATAGCTAATCAATTTTAAATTAAAAAGAAAAAATAATTTTTTTTTTAAAAGCTTTACAAACAAACGAGGAGAACAAAACAAAATGCAAAGAATTTATTTTACGATGTATTTTTTTTTTTTTGTCATTATTTTACCCTCATACTATAATTACTTTGAAAATATGTATTCTTGTTTATCTTTTTATATATTTATACATTTTTAGAACGAATTATTTTCAATTCTTATACATTTTCTATTATATTGATTTATATTATTACATATTATTATATTAAAAGAAAAAATAAAACGAAATGTGAAAATGATAATGAAGAAAATTTTAATTTAATTTGAAAAATAAATAAATAAAATCAAATAAGATTATGTTCATTATGTTTCCATTATTAACATAGTTATAGGTATATACACATTGTGTATAATAAAATTTAGATTACATTATTATTCTTTACACACTATAATCATTATTATGTACTTCCAATATTTTTGTTTAAAAAGATAAAAACATTTGTTTATATGAGTATAAAATAATGTGTGTCATAATCGTGAAATATGAAAAATAAAATTATCGCACCTGTATGAATTGGTTCATCTTACATATACTACATATTTATTAATTCTCGAATTTTGAATGATCTTTCATATTAGAAGGGATCATTATATAAATTTCGTATTGTGTACGATGGTACGATATATGTATGAATATGAATTTGTATTTTTCAATGTGATTATCACTTATCACATTGCAATTTAGATTTAAAGCATATATTCATATATATACATATGTATAAATTCATATATTTATAGTATAAATTTATATAAATTGTTATATAAAATGTATAAATTTTTTATTATATTGTACATACATACATAATAAATACATGTGAAAATAAAGTTCTCTTCACATCTGCAAAAGTATCTCTTCAACCAGTTCCTCAAGAAATATTTCAATTCAAAACAAATTCCGATTTTACTTTAAACCGAAATGAAATTCTGCAGTCACAAATCCGAATGGATCATTTAAATTCAGAAGAAAAAGAAATCTTAATCAAGATTTGTAGCAAATTTAATAAACTATTTTTCCTCGAAAGAGATATACTTCAACTTCTGTTTTAAAACATTCTATCAACACTGGCAATACGCCACCAATCGCAAGCAAAACGTATCGTTTTCCTGAATGTTATAAAGAAGAATTCAATAGACAAATTGATCAAATGTTAGATCAAAGCATAATTAAATTATCCACTTCACCGTGGTCGTCTCCATTATGGGTCGTTCCTAAGAAAACTGATACTTCTGGAAAGCAAAAATGGCGGATAGTCATTGACTATACCGGAAGTTAAACAACGTAGCAGTTGGCGACTCATTTCCACTTTCAAACATAACTGAAATTCTTGACCAATTTGGTCACAGTAAATACTGTACTACGTTAGACCTCGCATCTGGATTCCACCAGATAGAAATGGTCGAAGAAGACAAATGCAAAACTGTATTTTCAACCCACAGTGGTCATTATGAGTATAACAGGATGCCTTTTGGCTTAAAAAACGCTCCTGCAACCTTTCAGAGACTGATGAACTCAGTTCTTTCAGGTCTAACCTCCACTCATTGTTACGTGTATCTTGACGATGTTGTTGTTTCTTCGTCTTCTCTCCAAGATCACGAGAAAAAATTAACGAAAGTATTTGAACGCCTTGAGGCCAGTAATCTGAAACTCCAACTCGATAAATGTGAAGTTTTAAGAAAGGAAGTCGCATACTTGGGTCACATCATTTCAATTGAAGGTGTTAAGCCCAATCATGACAAAATTCAAATAATAAAAGATTGTCCTCGTCCTACCTCTACAAAAGAAATAAAGTCTTTTCTTGGACTTGTAGGATATTATAGACGGTTCATACAAAACTTCAGTAAAATTTCCAAACCGTTAACCTCTTTACTTAAAAAGGGAATAAAATTCGTATGGAATTTCGAACAAGAGGAATCATTTAATACACTTCGCAAAAAGTTAATAGAAGATCCTATTCTAATAACAGACCTCTGGTTTGGTTGTTCAATTGCAAAGATCCTGGTTCAAAATTAGTACGATGGAGATTAAAATTAGAGGAATGCAATTACGAGATTGTCTATAAACAAGGAAAAATTAATTCCAATGCTGATTGCCTTTCTAGGATATCCTCCACGAATATCAATACTCTAAACGTTTCAGAAGATACCTACGATGATTATATCAAATTTTATTATAAAATACTCAATCCTAATATTCATGATTTTGTAGAAGATGATTCTCATCTGATAAAATCTCATAATAATATTATATATCTCATATATAACCAGTGTCGATCTTCACGAAAAAAATAAGTTCTGACTTCAATTCTTAAACTTGTATGTTAATAAAGAAAATCTTTTGAATTACGGAGGACCTTACGAAATACTCAACATATATAACAATCAAAACATAACCCTAAAAATAAAAGGAAAATTTGTAAAAGTACATCGAAAACGACTAAAACCTTCTGAATTAAATATCTACCGCATCGCGATTTCAGTTAGATTCAATAGGAAATAATAGCGATCTATGTTTTGAAAACATTGGGTATGCAAAATTTCATAGTTCAACATGGGAAGGTCATCACTTACCTATTTAAATTTATCATTTTACATGGACAAAATTACACTAGTTCGTACAACCTATCAAAAATCTGTAAACATTTGTAATAATCTTAATAGTACTAATAGATAAACACTTTTGTAAACAATCTTTACATTTAACAGAAATTCAAATACCTAATTTAGATTCAAAATTAAATTCACTTAAAAACTTATTAGGACATGATAAGCAAAAAAGGAAGAGCAGGAGGCTGGTTTGACGGAATAGGTCATGCTTTCAGAACTCTTTTCGGTACTCTCAATGTAGACGAAGTGGAGTATTTCGAAAGCACCATTAACGAAATCGCGCAAAATGAACAAACAAATTTAGTTCTAATGAAAGATCAAGTTCAAGTTGTCAAAACAACAGTCGCAAATTTCAACGAAACTATTAGTAAATTAAAATTTCATGAAAATAGTTTAAACGAAAACATACGAAAAATTAGTAAATATGGTAAAACAATCGTCAATCAAATAAATACTGTCCGACTTAATGAAATTGCTACTCAGCATATTGGTTTATTGAATTTCTTAACTAACGAGATAAATGAAGAAATTGATAATTTAGTCAATGCCGTTCTTTTCGCTAAAAGAAACACTCTACACTCAATGGTCATTATCATTACTCCGATTCAACTAGTAACTGAATTGATTAACAATATTCAATCGTTACCCAAAGGGTTATATTTTCCTGTTCCATGTGATTTAGAAAATGCTCATAATTTATTTAATATTGCAGAATTTCAGGTATATTCAAAAATTTCAAACTTAGGCCCCTATTGCGAATATCGATTGTGTTTTTGATCGAATGATGAAAAGCTGTTCGATTGTAAAATAATTCGGTATTGTGTAACACAATCGAATGAATCAATTAGTAATGCCATATGCATTATTAAAATTATAATCTATTGTGAATCTTTTTAACACTATTGTGAATATTTTTAACATTATTGTGAATAATGGTAGTTTTTCATTGCTTATGTGATTTAAATTTTGTTTTGAGAAAATTGATATTGGGTATTTGGTCCACCACCAGTTGCTGTTTGTTCTTTTTTGTTGTGGATCAATTTTTTTTTAATATTAAATTTTAAATCAGTCCATACTGAAATAGAATAATTGTTAGATGGATGATAAATGCTATAAAATATTTGTTAAACACTTTTGTACCTTCAACCATTTTTCAGATGATTTTACTGGAGGACTAAGACTGTTTAAAATTTCAGCATACTTTCCCCAATTATTTAAAATTTGGCTTTTTCTATAAAGTCCCTGTGCAATTTGAGGATTTTGTTTCATAATTTCTATCAGTTTTTCAACCTGATTTTTATTACTTAAATTTCTAATAAAATAATAATAATAACAATAATAATAATAAAATAAGAATATGTATTAAAATATAATTTTTAGTAATTACATTTTAAAAAAAAAAACAAAGAACCACGTAAAACAATGAAATATCATCATAAAATAAACAAAAAAAAATGATATTCGTTTGTTAAAAGACAATCGAACGAGTGATACGATCACAATCGAACATATCATTCGCAATCGATATTCGCAATACCAAAACTTCGATTGTACGATTGTTCGTTTATTTGACGATATTCACAATAGAGGCCTTAATCTTTGTAATAAATCTCCCATTATCAGAAAACATTTATTATGATATTTTCCATCTTCCGTTGCCTATACCTCATATGGGTTCACATAATACTTACGCTTATATTCAACCAAATTTCTCGTATGTTGCAATATCACGAAATCATATGAATTATGCTGTTATACATGATTTAAATGAATGTAAAATTTTAATCAATGAGCATTACTTATGTAAAAATAATGGGCCTGATCACGAATGGCGATTAAATCGCCAATCGCCAAAATTGAGGCGAGGCGAGAAAATAAAATTTTTGTATCACGTAAGGCGATCGCCTCGCCTAAATAGCATTACCATGCGTAACGTGTAATATTATGCGTTTCGAACTGTCATTAATGTCAAAAAGATGATTTAAATTTTATTTTGGCATAATTATTGTAAACTAGTTTTTAAAAAAAAATTTAAAAAAAAAAAAATTTAAAAATTTAACTTTTTTTTAAACTATTTTTTTTTTTTTTTTTTTTTAGAGTTTCTAAAGATGTTTTTGTTGTGAGAGTTTTCCATTTCTCTATTTCTCACTTCAACCTGCAGATTTATAAATTCCTTTTGCGAATTCTTTATTCGTCATCTTAAATTCGACGAGTTTTTCTAATTCTTTTTTAGAAACTTTAATCCTTGAAAAAATAATTTATATTAATTTATATTTATTTTAAATATAATTTATAAATAAAAATACATACATTTTTATTTTTTATAATTCACCACCGATGTCGAAACACAAATACAAATTAACACAACTAATGAAATAAAAATGTATCCTCAAATATCAGCTAGGCGATACCAATTATTTGATCGCCTTAAATAGGCGATAAAATCGCCTAAAATGAACGATTATCGCCATTCGTGATACAAAAATTTGACAGGCGAGGCGATTGGCGATTTTATCGCCATTCGTGATCAGGCCCAATATCTTGTATTCCACTAATCGAAATAGCGTATGCGAAATCAATTTGTTCATGATGACCACAAACAAAATTCCCGATATGTGTAACACCCTACTTTTATATGGTGATATTGAGTTAATTCATACATTAAAATTTAATAAATGGGTAATAATCATTTCATCGGAAAAACCATTAACTATTTTTTGTGATAAAGAAAATATCATCGATAAAAATATTATTGGAACGAATTTACTTAGAGCGTTTACACACGATCCAGCTTTACTGTTCAGCAAAAGCTGGACAGCATTTCTATATCCAAAAATACATATATTTAAATTAGACGTTTACACATGATCCAGTTTTGCTGTCCGTTTTGATGTTACTGGAACAGTAAAAATTGCGATCATACTTCCCATTCCGGCGCAACAACAGCACAACTTAATAATAAATGAATCGAACCAGTAAAACAGCTGGATAAAACATTAAAATCCACACAAGTCAAGTAGGTGAGAAGCTGTATGATGTTTTTACACAATCCTGTTTTTACTGTCTGATTTTGCTGTTTGATGTAGTATAGCATCACACAACAGAACATTTTTATGCTCGGAGTTTGACGTATAGCAATTTAAAATAAATACATATATAAACAAGAAAATATAATTCAATAAAAATTAAAAGTTCTGATTAAAAGAATTAATTTGTGAGTGAAAATGAGTGAACATTTCCAAATAATTGATTTAATTGAAATAGTTGAAACTAAAAAGGCTATTTGGGATAAAACGGATGAAAGTTATAAAAACAAATTATTGAAAGAAAAACAATAGAATGAAGTTTGTTCATTACTTCTCCCAAATTTTGACGAAGAAAATGAAAAAGATCAAAAAATAACAGGTGAGATATTTTATTTTTATTATCATGTATATTTATTTTTAATGTAATAAGGTAATTTATGTTGCAACTTAAATTTAATTACAATAAGTATATATGTATAATTATTAATTTTTTTATGTTATTGTATATAATGTAATAATAAGTTAAATTTTGGACATTTGCCAAGGTAATGCTCCATCATTCATAAAGTAACGTAAAAATTGATTCCTTATCGCATTAGGAGTTTTTCTTCTATTGTCGTGATTGATTATTAGATTTGAAAAACTTTCAACTTGATAAGCACAATCACTATCCTGAAAATTATTTTGACGTATTAAATTATGAAGAATAACACATGCTTTTACTATATCAACAGCAAATGGTTTAGACACGTTAAGCGCTCGATGTAGTATTCTCCACCTGTTTGCTAAAATACCGAAGGCACATTCAACATACCTGCGTGCTTTTGATAATCGATAATTGAAAATTTTTTTTTCAGAATCTAAATTATGACCTCCATAAGGTCTCAGAATATGGTCACTCAATGCGAAAGCTTCATCTGCCACAAATACAAAGGGATACTTTTCACCATTGGGTTTGAGACTTGTGGGAGCAGGTATATTTAATTCATCTTTCTGCAATTTTTCCCAAAATTTTGTTTTCTGAAAAATATTGGAGTCACAATCTTTTCCATAAGCTCCGACGTCAACGAAAACAAATTCGTAGTTTGAATTTACCACAGCCATCAAAACTATAGAAAAATAGTGCTTATAATTTAGATTCATAGAGCCACTTCCAAGGAATTGTTGAGCTCGAATGTGCTTTCCATCAATAGCTCCTACGCAATGAGGAAAATGTGAATTTTTCGCAAAGTCATTTGCTATTTGCAGCCATTTGTCTGTTGTAAGAGTAGGAAAACATTCTTCTTTTAAAACATTCCACATTGCCTTGTAAGTTTCTCTCACAATCTTGCAAATAGTTGAAATTCCCAGATAAAATATGTAAGACATATCAGTGAATGTCTGTCCACTAGACAAATATCTAAAAATAAATATTAACAATAATACAGAAATTAAACATGAAACGCTTGTAAAAAAAAAAATTTAAAAAATTTTTTCATTACAGTTGACAAAGTAAAGACAAAATGGAATACTATTTGACTAATGGAATACTATTTAATAGAGACAGCTTTCTTAGATCATTAAAAAAAAAATCTGTTCAATCAACTACAAAAAAAATACATATATCATGAAAGTTTAAAATTTTTATTAAAAATTTTTATGTCGGATACTACAGAAGGTAATATGGATGATATAGATAATTCTGATGATAGAATTGATAAACCAGTAGATAAAGTCAAGTCAAGCAGTAACAGCACGAGAAAAAGACAAAATATTGAATCTATAGACCTCGCTATTTTGGAAGCAATTAAAGAAAATAAGCCAGCACCTCCTGATGAAGATGAATCCTTTTTCAATTCAGTTTTACCTTTCGTCAGAAAGTTTACAATTAATCAAAAATTAAAATTCAGAATGCAGGTAATGAGTACCGTTCAACAAATTATTAATGAAGAAGTATCACCATCACACCTTAATAAACCTGGCCCATCTTCACATTCATCAGATGTACTGGTATATTCATCGTCATTATCATCACCTTCATCAATTCAATTATGTAACACGGAAATTACATCTGCAGAGCAATTTCAAGACAATGCTACTTACCTATATGTAAAATATGTATTATTTTAAAGAAAATAAATACATTTTTGTAGTTGATAATTAGAAGACTTAAAACAAATAAAGTATCAATATTTGAAAAATACTTTGAATAAATTAGAAACTCTAATTACCTTAGCGTTAATGCCACTCGTTCCTCCACACTTATAACCCCTCTCATGAAAATATTTTGTTTATTTAATTCACTATATACTTTCTCCACAATATACTTAAACATTTCATAATTCATACAGAAATAATTAAAAAATTTGTCTGGATGATTTTTCAGTTCCAAAAATCGTGTGAAAAAAAACCATTTGAAAAGCTGAAATGGATGCACCCAGTATCTTCGATTTTTTCTACTTCTTTTTAATTTTAATCTTTTATTCAAAATATATAATAAAACAAGATTGTTTATTTTTCTCGTTCTATCACTCATTTTAATGTTTTTTAAAAATATTTTTTATTTTAAAACTTAAAAACTTTTAATGATGACTGATAACACCTGATAACTAAGCAATGAGTCAAACAAAAATCGTTCAAAACTGTTTTAAGCAACATTTTTGTATGAAACATCATCCAGTTACTGAATAAGTGTGTAAACGACAATCCAGCTTCGTCCGTTTTTGCTGAACAGTAAAGCTGGATCGTGTGTAAACGCTCTTAAGCTTGATAATTCTTGTGAAGCATACATTAACTCAAACAGATTAATACCTAATTACGTGATCACTACAGAATTCCAATCAATAATGCCAACGGTTAATATTATTGAAGACAATTGTTGTATACAAGCAAAATTACATTTTTCTCATGAGTATCTTCAGCTTTCTCCTGTCTCTTTACAAAATATTAATTTAGATAGTCTTAAGATAGCGAGTCATAATTTAGAAAGAAATTATCAAAAAATAGAGGATACGCACAAACATCCAAATCTAATAAAATATCCTACAATACATTCTTCTATATTGTATTGTGTCGTACATATTTGTAATAATGTTATGTAATTTATAAATGTAAAAAATGTTCAAAAAATATAAAAGATAAAAACAACTGTGTAATAGAAATAAAAAATAAATATTGTACAAAATCGGAAAATGAAATTCAGTCAGCAGACGTTAAAACAAAAAATCATTCATTAACGGACGAAAATTCACCTAAAATAATTCAAATAATGGAAAATCCTCAAAAATCAAAATCAACTTCCAATTTAAAGATGTTGATTATAATTTAACAAATTGATTTTTTTTAATCCCAAAAATCAATTTATTTAAGGGGGAAGGTGTTATGTTCCCATACACCAACTTTACATTTCTGTTCCCATATATTTTCTGCTTGATATTAAATTTTACTTAAATAACATAAATTATCATATTTCGATGCGCTTGTAGCTAAAGAATGGTATTATACCTATCTACATTGTGTATGTAAATTCCATAATCTTCAAATTTCAATTCACATGCATTTAAGAATTTGTACATGCATTTTTATAATTCTAGTAATTAGGTGTAAATTAAAACTGCTGATTAAGGTCTGACTGAATTCAGTTTTCCAATTTTCAGAAGTTTCTTTTATTATTTTAATAAAATTAAAATCAGAATTTTTTGCAGATTTCAAGTTGTTCGGTATTGTAGTAATTTTCGGTTGCCAATAAATAAAATTTAGTAAATTTTCATTTGTTATTAAATAAATTAAAATTAATTGTAATATTTATAAATAATTGTAAATCTAAATTATTGTTAAAATAGATTCATAAATAAAATTATTAAAGCCAGTAAAGTGTTTTATTTATAGGACAGTGCAAGCATCAAAGGGGAACTTAACAGACTTTATTATTGTAATTATATTAATAATTTTAATGTTCTGTTCTGCTTGCTTTGCCTGCTGCAAGCATGCAAAAAAAAAAAAGAAAAATGTTTATCTGTCCTCTTCTCTATAATAAATTAAATTAAATCAAATTAACATATATAACTATAAATAAAAACGATTTATATTTTGCATTATATTTCGGCTAAGAACTTTTTTTATTATTCATCAAAAATTCATTCACTTTCCATTCATTTTTTCTTTTACTTTAATAATTTGATAGAATTAAATAACTAACAAATGATAAATAGTATAAAACCTAAATAAACAAAAATTTTTTTCTACATAATTACGAATAAAAAAATTTCCGTCATGACAGACAAAAAAAAAAAAAAAACAAAACAACTCATTACTAGGGATGTCGTAATTTTCACTAAATAGTGGTAGGTGAATTCACGAATGATTTTCATATGTTCATTTCTGGTAAAATCTGATGAAAATTGAATGATATTTAGAACATCCCCTTACTTATTTTATATAATATTACATACAAATTAGAAATGATATTAAATTGTTTCTCATTTTGCAAAAAAAAAAAAAAAAAAAAATTAATTATTTTTTATAATTTGATTTTTTATTTTTGAATTCTTCTTTTGCACCTTCAATTTCCTGTTTAACATTATTTTTAAATGTTCTGATAAATGATCTAAAGAACAAAAAAACAAAAAAAATATATATTTTGAATAATTTAATGTATATGTATTGTATTATGTATATACCTAAATTTTTCAGGTGTCAAATCTTGCAATTTTTGTTCGTCTAACATAGATTTTGATCTGTAAAATAAACCAACAACTAATTGTGCAGCTCTCCTAACTGGATAACTTTCTGACAATCGATGAACTAATTGTTCATTATTAGCTAAATAACGTAATATAATTCGTAGCACCATTTTATTTATGTTTATACATATGGAAATTTTAAAACACTTTTGTTTTTTTTTTTTCCTTTAATTAAAATTGTGTGTTTTTGTATTTCTTGATTAGCTCTTTCTTTAATTTTAGTTGATTTTGAAGTTGTTCAAATTTTTGAAGTTGCTCCTCTTTATTGTAATCAATGCCCGGTAATTCTTTAATTTTATTTCGTACACTTTCAAGACGACTTTGAAGTTCTAAAATCTAGAAAATTATATTATTTAAATCTAGATATAAATTATATTTATTTATTTTTTTACTTTTTGTGCACACTCTTGTGATTCTTTTTGTTTTCCAGCGTTGTCTACAGGATCTTTTTCAACACTGAAAATGATATAAAGAAATTTCTCGTTATTTTTTTCGACTCGCATTTAATTTTGTATTTTTGTTTTAATTATATAATATGTATACAAATATAAATTAAATTGAAAGCATTACTTTTATTAAAATAATAAATGTTATATAAATAAATAATTTAAATTTTTAAACTATTACGATTATCATACCATCGTATAATGTCATAGATAACAGGGAGAATTTCGATGTCAAGTTGCTCTGCTGTCAATTTTGGGGGTGGTGGTAACGGTAAATTCTCACTTAATGGAGAATTTTTTTCCGATGTTTCATTTGTTGTAGATTGATCCATTATCAATTAAATGAAAATTTTAAAACATACTCAACATTTAAAAATAAAAAAAAATTAAAATACAAAATATAATTTTATATTTGTGTTATAATTATTTAATAATTTTATTTTAAAAAAACTACTTCACTTGTAAATATCGTTGTTTTGTTACTTGTCAAATGTCAAAGTCAATCAACATTCAACACAACAATCAGTTCCAATTCCAAATCATTCCAATTGGATTTCAATGGGAATAAAGCTGGAATGTATATGACAGCCATCGCATAATTGCCGCGACAACTGCAGCGTATCGCCGAAAGTTCGTGTAAGCGTAGTTGTCGCCCAAATTGTTCGATGCAAGTGATATTTAATCTAAAGGCCCAACTATAACGACATAGCTGACATAGACTATGACCATAGAATAATAAAGCTACACATATTACATACCTTCATTATTCTATGCTATGACATAATGTCGTGCTACGAACACAGCCAAATCAATGAGTTAATGCCTAACCTGGCGATTATAGTTCTGCCTTCAGCAGTACGATCGAGAACGTACATGACATCATAAGTAACATAAGCACATAACCTCATATTTGTGAAATTTGTATTGTTTGTTGCTTAGGATGTTATTTATGTCATTATAGTTAACCAAATGTTACGTAAAACATGACATTTAGATAACTAAATGACATAAATAACATACTAACTTTCATTTCCTAAAAAATTTGGTTATTTTTTCAATAAGGAAAATCAAATCAATTATTTTAAATTTATTATTTTATTAAAAATAGTTTCTTTGCTTAGTTAGGCACAAATGAGCATTGCACTTTATACACATAATTTTTCTTTTCCGATGAAATTATAATTTTTAACAACAACGCCATCTCACCTACAGCATTGAAAACATATTTAATTTCTTTATCATCAACTTAATTTCGACATCATGATGCAAAAACTATTTTGATCACTTTCTTAAGTGTTTTTTTTACAAAGATTTTCAACGGAGAGAAAGGTGTCTTTCCTCATGCAGCATACTGGTCTTAAAGTTCAACAAAAACAAATGTCAGTTTTGTTGTTAAATCAATTGTTATTGGAATTGGAAATTGGAATTAGTAAATTTATGTAGCATGTATAGATAGTATTATCAAAGTGCATATATACCTAACAAGTGGAAAATCTCAATATAAAATATTTTTTAATTTTCAATGACCTCGAAATTTTTTACACAAATACACTGACAGCTACGAAAAAATAGACAGAAAATCAAATCAAGACTAAAGAAGTAGTTGAAACAAGAAAGAAATAATTAAGAAGTCGCCCCTTTTTATAAAATTGAGTACGTAAAAAACAACACAATCAAAAATTCACTCTAAAAAACAACTCAAACAACAACAACAACATCAAGCACGTGTACATTACAAGTACGTGTATTTACCGTCAAATTATCACGGAGGCTATTATCATGCATATGTTAGAAGAACAACGAATAAAAAAGTTGAAGTGAAATAGACTTCGTATGTGAATCAAATAAGAATATTTTCAACTACCACTAGTGCATATCACGGAGGCTATTAAAAACTAATGTAAAAAAAAAATGTAAGCAGAGAGAATTTTGCATTATAGTGATTAGTGATGTCGGTGATATAGAAAATGAGAAGTTTGATAGTATTTGTACTTTTTATCTTATTTTTTCATGTACATATTTTTACATTATAAATATAGTAATTTGGGAATTGACAGGTAAAGTGCTTTTCATTCTTTAAGAAAATTGTTGTTGCTGTGAGAATTGCTGACAATATTTGATAAACATGTATATTTGAACTACTTTTTTCTCGGATCTCCCATTCTATTTAGCTTAATAGCTGAGATTTATTACTTGGACTTGGTTTACCTAGATTTACTTTGGTATTATTTTATAGAAGACATGTCAAATGTCAAATGTCAATATAGAAGATACATGAAACATGCCAATCATAATGGAATGGAATAATGGAATTTATCTTTCAAACTTTTTTTTTTTAAATATTCTTATTAGAAGAATGAGAAAAAAAAATAATGAAAAAGAAAATTTAAATTAATTAAAAATTTATAAATAATTAAATAATAAAATAATAGTTGCTCTGACTGTTTTTGCGAGGCATTTGTGGCTGTGTGTCAGTGTGTGCCTGTGCAATGTTCATTTCATATGGATGAGTGGGCGGGTGTACGTACTGTATAGTGTAGTAATTAGTAATTAAATAGCAACAAAACGTTTGCTTTAATAGAATTTTATTTGATTTATTTTTTATATTAATCTGGAATAAATTTATTTTTAATTATTATTATACAAATAATATAAATATTTTTAAAGATAAATTTTCATTCAAAATCATTAGATAAATCTGCATGTTTCATACATATATATAAAATGTTTATAATCATATCGTACATACAAATATGTTTGCCTGTGCTGTACATAAATGCATACACATAAATAGATGTATATATATTATATATATGTTATATGATATATGAGTGTGATGTGAATAATTATTTATTTTAAAGAAATAATATGAAATGAATAATAACATTTATATATTTTTTTTCCTGTTATCATCACATCATCACACCACAATACAATACAAAAAACACATAATAAAACATTTATTATATTAATATTTAATTATTTCAATGAAATGAAAATTATTATACCTACATCACCATATATTATCATTTAAGATGACAGGTAAGTTTATTTATTTATGTATTTATTTATTTATTTTTTTTTTTGAATTTATATTATTTTTAAATTTACAAAAATATTGTTGATAATATGATAAAAAAAAATCCATGTATAAATATTTGAAAAAAAAAAAAAAGGATAAATGATTTATTATCTATACACTGATCTGAGAAATGAGATATACGGATCTACCTACTACAATATGGAATTACATATATATGTATGTATATACATATGTACATACAGTTTAATATTAATAAAATATGTATGTGATAAAAATATAAAAAATGTACATTTATGTACAATAAATTGGTACAATACATAAAATTATTGTACAATATAAATAAAATAAATAAAAGAATTAAAGATGAAAAAATTATAATTTATTTTTCAAATTATAATATAAAAATATAAAATAAAGTAAAGTAAAGTAAAGTATAAATTTTATAAAATTTAAAAATAATAATAATAATAATAATAATCAGCAATGAATGACTATATCTACATACCATACACATTAAATAATGTATTATTAAATTAAGTGGCTACCTAAAATTTTAAAATATGCATCTACATGATAGGTAGGTATATCTTACCTATAATAATTTAAATTCAAAATAATAACAATAATAATAGCAATAAAAAAATATTAAAACGAAATAATAATATATCTATATACATAGGAATCTACATATTGTATTATGTATTTTTTTAATTATTATCAATCAATTAAAACAAAAACAAAAATATTAAAATATAGTACATATAGGTATATATACATATTATGCATATAGGTACTCTTATGTGTCTCAATTTATTTTAAAATACATAAATATAATATAGCTACATACATGTACATGCATATACCAATTTATGATTTCATCTTATATATTACATACTATTTTTTTATTTATTTATTTTTTTTTTTTTAGATTTATTTTTCAGATGAAAGTAATGTAAAAAATGAAGAGAATTAATAAAGCACAAAATATACAAACAGCAGCGATAACAATAACAATAATAATATCAGATTTAAATTTGTCAGATTGCACAAAATGTTAAATAAAACACAAAAACTTTTTCTTGGAATTTTTACTTTATTAGTTGTTGACATTATTTGGGTATCATCAAGTGAATTAACAAAGGTATGTACCTTGCTTCTATATATTTTTATATGTATATTAATTATTATTTCTATTAATTAATTAATTAAATAACATATTATTCAGCAAATAATTTAGCGATAGATTTCGATTTATTCATTATACACTTGGTTCTATTTTTACACCGATAGATACATATGATGTGTTCTCAAAAAAGTTATTGGCTAAATGGAAAAATAGTAGATTGATTTCAGATCTAGCAAAAATCAACTTAAAAGTACAATAAACAGTTCAAATCAATTCTTGTTAGAGTTGATTTAAGAATGTATTTTCCGTGAATACACATTTTAATTAATCATTAAATATACATTTATATTATAAAAACAAATGTAAATTTGAAAAGAATAAATTAATATGTATCTGAAATTCATTAATATGTAAAAAAAAGTAAATCACTTTCTGACAATAAACGCATACATTTGTGTAAGACTGTAATATCAACACTGCTATCACTCACTAGAATTATTTTATTCATCATCTTGTGAAATTATTTCTATACTATATACTATTCGTCTATGTTACAGAATTCACTTTCACTAGTGTTTTGCGAATTGAATTCACAAAAATGAATTGATGTTCCATAATTAATTTTGCGTTTTCCGTTTTCGAAAACGAAATATAGATAGATGTCAGAGGTGTTCCATAATTCACTTTTCACCCAATTTTCGTGAATTGAAATCGATAACCAAAAAATTGATACTAAGAATTTTACTATTTTTGTGACTTTTTTTTATTAATAAATTAGTTAAATTTAATTAATTCTAAAATTAATTATTTTTTTTTTTAATTTATTTAATTTAATAAATTTTATCTAAACATATACATATGTAAATGTAAATATGTACTTTCAAAAATTATGAATATTCAATAATAATAATAAAATAAATTTTAAATTAAATTTAATTATTTTATTTATTTTATTATTTATTATTTTAATATAAAGCAAAACACATAAACATAAACATACCGTGACTTCCAAAATGCATCTAAAACAGTTTAGATACAAAGTCATTTGTTCCGAAATGTCAAAGTATAATATTTGATGATGTCACATGTTCCAAATCGTTTGGGAAATGTATTCAAAACGCATCAAATGAGCAAACAGCGCATCTACTATATAATTGATGCTTTCATGATACAATGTATGTATATATGCATCATAACTTTGTATTATGACAGTTGTAATACTGTATCACAACCTGTTTTTCTACATTTTGGAAGTCAACCATAACAACATATGTAAATGTATTTTTGAATTTAACATCAAACAAGTGATTTTGAAAGTGAATTCGTTCGTTTTCTAAAGCAATGAAAACGTACAAAATCTGGAACATGAATTTTGAATTCACTTGCGATTTCAATTCACGCGTTTTCTGGAACAGAGGCGATTATCTGTATTATTATTATTATTATTATTATGTCCTTTCACTTCTCCAAGGAGCATAAGGCCGACACAAAGCACTTCCACCGCACCCGATTTTTAGCCAACACCTCCACATCCCTTCATGTCTTATCCATTGCCGCTGCCTCCTGTAGTATCGTATGGCTCCACGTGTTTCGTGGTCTTCCTCTTGATCTATTGCCTTGAGAATTCCATTTCAAGGCCTGACGCGCTATCGAGTTTGAGGGCTTTCTTAGAGTATGGCCAATCCAACTCCATTTCCTATACATAATTTGTCGGATTACAGGTATTTGAGCGGTGCGGCGCGTTCCCAGAGTTGTATATTTGTAATAACATTTGGACAAAAAATATTTAATATTCTACGAGAACATTTATTTATAAATGATTGAATTTTTGCTATCTCATTGGAATTTACACGCCACGTTTCGCTACCATAAAGCAGTACTGGTATGACACACGTTTTAAAAATTTTAATTTTGGTTTTTTTTTATATATTCTTAGATTTCCATATGTTGTTAAGTTTACCATTAAGTTTAAGTTTGTCATTCTAGCTTATTGGAGAGCCTAACACGGATATCCTCGGTAGTACCACCTGTTTTAGCTATAACCACATATAAAATAAATACTTTATAAATAAATATTTATTTTATATGTGCTATAACACTACCTAGATATGTAAAGTGATCCACTTCTTCTATTTCCTGATTATTAACGACCAATGGTCTTGAATTTTTGGTGTTTAGCTTAGCCTTATAGTTTTAGTTTTATTAACATTGATTCTGAGTCCGGCTTTTCCCGCATGTTCTTTCAGGCTATTCAGTGTATATTGCATATCCTCGTAAATGTGACTCAGTAGGGTTATATCATCAGCGAAGTTAAGGTCTTCCAGCCGAGATAGGGAGTTTCATATTATTCCTTTAGGAGCCGCAAAAGCTTCAGTGATTATTTCATCTAGAGTTATAACGAAAAGGAGTGGAGATAAGGTGTAGCCTTGCTTAACTCCTTGTTCGACTATGAAGTATTCACATAAATATTTACCGTGTTGAACTTTGATCTCTGACTGGTCATATAGTTCTTTAATTAGCCTAATGATTTTATTTGGTACACCTTTATTCTTTAAGCTTTTCCATATGCAATTTCTGTCGATCAGGGCCCTATTGCACCAACCCACTTATCACTTATTACTTATCAACTTATCAAAAAATTCTATAAGTTTGTATTGCATTATTTTTGATAAGTTGATAAGTAATAAGTGATAAGTGGTTGGTGCAATAGGGCCCAGATCAAACGCTCTTTCAAAATCGATAAATGTGATATACAATGGGGAATTAAATTCAATTGATTGTTCGATTATTATGCGTAACGTATTGAACTGATCGATATAACTTCTATAGGGTCGGAAACCTGCCTGATTGTCTCTGATTATGGGTTCTATAATGTCGTGGATTCTGTTCATAATTATGTGTGTCATGATTTTATATATGCTATTCTGTAGTGTAATTCCTCTCCAGTTCTTACACTCTGTTAGACTTCCTTTTTTTTTGGTATTTTAACTATCGATCCATCTTTCCAACTTTTGGGTATTCTTTCCTGACTCCATGCTTGGGTAATTAGTGGGAGAATATATTCTGCCGATATGTTTGCCGATATGTATAACATAACGCATATACCCCGACATAATTTAACTGAATTGTCAAAAATATAACGCGAAGTAAAAACAAAAAAAACAAAAAAAAATGCATATTTGTGAGGAGTGAGAATGAAAAAAATTTCACAGATAGAGAAAATAAGAAAAATTTATAGAATATTGAAAATCATGTTAAAACAAAACAATTCGTGTAAAAGGAGAACCAAGTTTACCTATAGTTGTATACTACATATAACTATTTTCATTTTATTATATTTTTTTTTTCTCAATTTATTATTAATTTCATTTTATATTAATATTGTACTGTATAATATAAACTTATTTATTTCCATTTCTTTTGTTTAATTTAATTTTTTTTTCTTTTTTTCTATTTTTATTTTGAAGTATTTATACCAGAATGAAAAATTTGATAAGCCATTCTTTTGCACATATTTAAAAACATCAATGTTTGCATTATATTTGGTGGTAATCGGTATGATAGCACCATGGAAAGAGACATGCGAAAAAAATTCAAATTACACAGTATGTTATATTCTATTTGAATTTATTTATTTATTTATTTTTTTTTTTTTTTGTATTATTAATTAAATGAATTTATATATATACTCGTATACATATATATATAATATAGTATCTAACATTATTTCATTATTATTTATTTATTTACATTTTTTTTTTTTTTTTTAATTTCATATATAGATAATGGATCAGTCAGTTGAAGATGAAAATTATTTCTCGAATCATAGTTCATTAGTGAGTCATCATAATGCAATATAATTAATTCTTGATTTATATTTATTTATGATTTATTTACTTGTTGTTGTTGTTGTTGTTGTTATTATTATTATTGTAGAGTGATTCAACATTTATTCCGATACGTGTTAATGATACTGTATCTGGTACTGAAAGTGATGATTCAAGTATTCGTAGTGTACGTTTTAGTAAAATGGCTGAGGTACGTGAAATGTCTGTACATGAGGCAACTGATGCATTAATGTCAAGATTATCGTATTCAGCTAGCTTAAGAATACGTCGACAAAAAACACATCATAAAACAGCTAAAACAGCTCTCATATTTTGTATATTGGTAAAAAGAAAAAGAAACAAAAAAAAAAAAAACATTTACATGATAAATGAAAAAACAAAAAATGTTTACAAATTTTATAATATTATTTTATTATATTTGTAATTTGTATTTATTTATTTATTTATTTATTTTTTTTTTCATTAACAAAAACAGTGGTTCGTTGCTAGTTATCTTTTTCAATTATCATTAGAATATAGTGAAACAGCAATGGTGACATTATTAAGCTCAACATCTAGTTTTTTTACATTAATATTATCTTCAATATTTCCATCAGCATCTGGTGATAAATTTACATTTTCAAAATTATTATTAGTTATTATAAATATTTGTGGAGTGGTAAGTATAATAATAATAAAATGTCATAAAATAAAATCGATGACAATAATAATATTGAATCTGATTTATTTTCAAATGAAAATGAAAATTACATCGATCGAATATTTTTTTGTATTATTCAATATTATTACCAATAGATTAGATTTGGTTGATAGTAACGTCGATTGACTTTATTATATCAATTTGAAATGAAAATAAGCAATCCGAAATCCCCAATACAAAATCTTCAAGAGGCAGAATTATATAAAAAATAATTACATTGAAAAAATATACATAAAATATTAGCATGGGCCTCTGCACAAATACAATACACAAAAATTGTAAAAACGAAAACTGGATTAAATTTTGCATATCATCCTTTCGCAGAGTCCCATGCTAATCTTAAATATTTTTTGTGTCTACTCTCACATGAGTCTGATTCTAATTCTGAATCTGAAAAATTTAGTATCACTTTCATATGCATTGTAGTAAATGTTACCTGTTACATGGCTCTGAAAAATTCCGGTTCGTGCTTCCGTTTTGTAATCCGATTTTTTTTTTTTTTTCAGAATAGAAAATGAAATATGCTGACAGTTGTATGTAATATGTCACATGTATCTGAAATCTGAATCTGAATTCATAGCCAAACCACTCAATAAATGTACATATAATTAGTTGTTTATACACAATTTGAAGATAGTAAGATAGAATATAAACTTTATTTCACCCTCCATTAAAATGTACGTCTCACCATCGTACTCGCCATTCATAAGAGTTATCGTCCGATGATTTAATGTTCACTCGATAAACATGTAATTGAAAACAAATATTCAAATTCAAAATCAGAATGAACAAAAAATTAATTTTTAATCTGAAATTTTACGTTTCAGATTCAGAATCTGACATATGTGACAGTAGAAGACTGTATCTTTTCAATTACATTAATTGTTGCATTGTTACAATTCGATATAATTTCAAAAATATTTCGACATTATTATCAATTTAGTATTAGTAATAATGTATTTTTTTAATTAATTTAAATTAATTTGTTATAAAGAAATGACAGTAAACTGACATCTAATATCCCTTCGCCTTCGCCATGAGCCGCTAGGGCCTTTTGGTAAAAATGGTAAAAATGTCGAAAACATAAAAAATAAAATTAATTTCTATTTTATTTTCACTTTCATTCGGAAATAAAGCAGATTCGACAGTATTATTGCCATCGATTTTATTTCACTCAATATTGAATTGTATTTTTCATATCAAAGATTTTATATATTTTTTAAAAATTTTTTAAATTAAATTAAATTTTTTTTTTTTTTTATTTTAGATAACTGTGACAATATCCGATATCACCGATCCAAAATTATCAAAAGGTGTTATTTTGGCAATACTTAGTGCATTTTTTTATGCATCATATTTAGTATTTGTAAAAAGAAAAAACGATACTGAAGAAAAAATAGATATTCCATTATTTTTTGGTAAATAAAATTTTTTATATACATATTGTATACTTACATACATCAAAATATTAAAATATGTGTATATAGATATTTTTAGTAATACAATACGTATTAATTTCGATAAATATTTACGGCAAAACAAATAAATTCTAATACAAATTAAATAATTTGAAAATATGTACATATATGTATGTATGTATGTATTTACTTTTTGTCGATTGGAATAAATGTCATATAAATTATGCCATCACGATTTATTGTTAATATGAATAAAAAGTGAAATAATCTTAACAATAATAATCAACAATATTAATTCAAAAAATTTATTTTTTCCGCACATAAATGATAATTCAAAATTTTGTTAAAAATTTTATTCTTCTTTGCAGCTCAGTATATGTTGCATGGAAGAGTTTTCTTCTCTCCATTTAAAATCTATGTAAAAAAAAAAAAAAAAAAAAAAAAAAAAAAAAAAAAAAAAAAAAAAAAAACAAGAAAATGGTCAAGAAAGTTTTCACATTACATTCTCCTTTCATGATATCATACCAATGATCCGTACGCTGTTCAAAAGAAATTAAATATATTTTCTGTGCTGTGGATGAGATGATGTTGTTGTTAGAAATTATAATTTATTTGCCAAAGATGTATCACAATACTTTTTTGAATTAGAAAATTTTGATATTTCGTATGTGTTGTGGTCAGAGATTGAATTGGAGGAGTGAAAATAAAGTACATAGATAAATTGCAGTAGAACTTTTTTCATGCCTGCCAAAATTACTTTGCAAAAGATTTACATATCGCAAAATTTCTTAATCAGTTTGCAGTTTCTTCTGCGCAGCATACTGAGCATACTAAAACTGAAAGCCCAATACATACAAAAGAAAAACTTTTCACAATTTACAAACATTTCACCCGTTCCAGCATAGAATTACTTTTGTATGATCCAATGTACGCGTTACAGAAAACTTCAGATAATTTGATATTTTGCACATACATATATTGTAGGAATATAATAAAAATTTATTTGAAGTGAAAAATAAAAATTATTTTAAAATTAATAACAATTTCATATTTTCTCATTAATTTTCTATGTTTGTTCTTTGTTGTTTATTGAAAAGTGTACATTGGGCCTTCAGCAAAGCCGAATTTACAAATAGTATGAGCGTACTTCCTCCTTGAATGATTTTATAAAGTTTCGGTTCGACGCATACATATTTTCTCTAGTCGACATTTTATATATTAACTTTATAACGCATGGAAATATGCGAATATATATGTATTTGTACATATTACTAAAAATATTCTATATTTTTGATCGATTTTAATTAAATTTTTGATTTATTTTGTAATTATTTTCTGTTTCTTTTTTTTTTTTTTTTTATTAAATTTATTTATACACATAATATAAATAAATTTTAGGTTTTGTAGGATTATGGAATTTACTATTATTATGGCCAATATTTTTTATTTTAAATTTTTTACAATTGGAAACATTCGAATTACCCAATCATCGTCAATTTGCAGTACTATTTTTAAATGGATTTATTGGTACAGCTTTATCAGAAGCTCTATGGCTATGGTAAAAATAAAAAATAAAATACATAAATTATAAAAATATTATA
The DNA here is from genome assembly GCA_951394055.1 of Villa cingulata. Classification (NCBI taxonomy): domain Eukaryota; kingdom Metazoa; phylum Arthropoda; class Insecta; order Diptera; family Bombyliidae; genus Villa; species Villa cingulata. The sequence continues at coordinate 37,511,715 of OX596017.1, read as the reverse complement.
TATTCATATACATACTTTTTTACCTAAAAAACAAAAACAAAAACAAACAAAAAAAAAAAAAACTTTTTTCGTTTCGAAATAAAATCTTGCATTATGGTATTCACATAGAGCAGTATTCATGATGTATGGTGAATAGTAAATTGATGGTATGTAAATGATAAAAAGTAGTAAATGGAATTTCGTGAACATGCCTCAAATAAAGATTTAATGTTAATGAATATGGTGAATAGTAAATTTTTGTCACATAAGTCAAAAAAACATGCATACGAATGCTTGAATTGTTAGAATTCATAAATTCAAAATTCAGAAATTAAAACCAATTAGAACATTCTATTCTAATATTAAATTAGTTTGTAACCGCGACTTTGACCGCATTGTCTTAGAACTATAGACCGAACATTTGTTTTAGTTCTAAATATTTATTCCTGTTTTTTCTTTTGTATTCTTGACAATTTTAGAACTTATTATATTATGAAAGAAATTATTGAGGGGAACACAACAAAACCAATAAAAGGGTGGAATTAGAATACGATAGAATAAATTAAAAGCATTAAAGTTCAATGCCAAAAATTTCAACTATCATAATAGCATAAATAAAACAATATAAATATGTATATGCATGTGTATATCCTTTTCCTTTATATAAGTTCAAATTATGGAAACATGCATGCATGATAAAAATAAAAAAGTTTCACATAAAATTTAATTTTGTCAAATATTTTCCCCTTCAATCACTGTAAAACACAATGTTGATGTATACTGTAATGTTAAGCTCAAATACCAATTTAGAAGAAAAGCTTTTCACACCTTCATATGTTTATACCAAATTTTTATTGTTTTAAATAATTAAATTTGGAAAAAAAGTAATCCATGTCACTCCCAACTATACTTTTTCTTTACGATAAAAAAAAATCTACCGTGGTTTAGACGTTTTCGAGATTACCCCGGGCCCGGACAGACAGACAAACAGACGCTTCAATTTTATTTATACAGATTTAAATATGTTAAAAAATAATAATAAAAAAAAAAAAATGTGAAATAAATAATTTTTTAACTATTTCACAACCACAAAATTTTTATTTCATGAAACGTTTTATGATTTTAACAAATTACAGAAAAATTATGATTTACCATTTACCATACAAAAACATGCCTAAATTCATGGTAAAAATTTACCATGTGGTAATGATCGTTTTTCCATATAACATTTTTATCATCAATTAACTATGGTTTACCATTTACCAGAATTATGACGATTATCATGCTTTAACCACACATTATGAACACCACTATCGTGTTAATTAATAATTTGTGCTTCCGTTATACATATTTGTAAACGCATACATTACACAAAATAATTTTAACATATCGATTCGATACACAATAGGGGAATTCATGTCACGTTTCGTAATCTTTGTATTTTTGTACTTTTCGTAGTTAATTTTCATACATTTGTGAATTACGAAAATTTCAGAAAAACTACAATAGTAAAATGCTTCGTAATTTCTAATATAAATTTCGTAGTTTCGTAGTTGATGTTTGACACTTCTCAATTGATATAGAAATTAAAATATTATGAAAATAAATGTGACAGCTGAAATAAAAACAACTACGAAAAAGTAAACGACGAACAGATTTGATATGGTCTTTTATGTCAATTAGATATATTACGAAACTACGACGATACGAACTACAAAAAATTGATATGAATCCCCATAATATGTTGATATTGATAATATTTTGAAATGAAATAAAGTTAATTTCGAAAATGAAAAATGAATAAAAAAAAAAAAAAAAAAATGTTTTTTATGGGATAAAAGGTCTTGTATATGATTAAAAAAAAAAAAAAAGAAAAGAAAACAATAATTAAAAAAAAATTAATTTATTATTACATATTTATATTATTTTTATTTTATTTTACTATATTTTTTTTTTTTTATATATAATAGTGGATGTTTTTTAACTTCATCACTTTTTGGTACAATTGCAATGTCATTACAAATACCATTATCAATATTATTTGATATTTTATTAAGAGGAAAAACATATTCAATATTATTTTATATTGGTTCAATTCCAATATTTTTATCATTAATATTAATTGGATTATTAATTAAAAATGATGATAATGATCCAGTATTACGATTTTTTAAAATTACATATAGAAAATTTTGTAATTGCCGTCGAGTTAATATAATAAGGTACCTATGCAAATACATTTATTTTAATTATATTTATTTAAATTATTTATTTATTTATTTTTTTTTTTTCATTTATATATTTTAATTTTGAATTAAAATTCTTTTATTGTATAGGATAACAGATGAAGAACAACAGGAATCTTTAATTGATAGTCATGAAAATTAAAATTATAAATTTTTAATAATAATATAAAAAAAAAAAACGAAAAACAAAAAAAAACGTAAACAAAACAAAACAAAAAAAAACGTAAACAAAACAAAACAAAAAAGGAAAAATATTATATAATGTACATCATTCCTACAAAAATATAGATAATAATTGATCTCTTATTCTAAAACAAGAAGGAAAAAAGAAAAAAAAAATAATAAAAATGAAATAAAAATTATAATTGTTTTGTTTCAACGATAAAAAAGAGAAATTATTTACAGTGATTTGAAAAATAATAATAATAATAATTATAATAAGAAAAACGAAAATAAAAACAAAACATCATAGCGTTCAAATTTTTCATATAACGGGTGTGTTTCCTAATCCCATTATTCTTATTATTATTATTGATCATCAAATATCATTATTTTGATTATTATTAATTTTTTTTTTTTTTTTTTTGTTTTTATACATTCAATACATTCAAATATAAAATATAGATCTATAAAATTATTTTTTAGTATACGAACATATTTTGTTCGTTTTTAACAAGTATTACTACACTAGAATGATTGATGACGAAAAATTCGTATAAATTTATTTAAAAAACAAAAACAAATATTTTTTTCTCCAAAAATGTTATGTATTTTTTGATTTTATGTTGTTATCCAGTCAAATTCCTCTTAACTCGAATCGTTAAGGGCCATCAAAATGTTAAAGGTAGAGGGATTTTAAGAATAATTTCGAGTTAAGGAATTTTAGAAGAATTTCAAGTTAGGAAAATGAAAAAAAAAAAAAAAAAAAAACAGGGGTGGGTTCACGTAAGGTGATTGGTGATAGTTAAAAAGTGATCACTGAAAAGTAATTGTTCGTGTAAGGTGATCACCAAAAAAGTGATGAAATTTGAAATGCGGCGAATTCCAGAGTACCTATATTTTTTATAGTTGTCAAGCGTCAATCAAAACAAATAAAAATTTAAATTGTGAATAAGAATAAAAGAGAATTCAATAACCTTTTCGTCTATAGCATTTTTTATTTCAGATTCTGAAAATGAATCTCAAATAAAAATAATTAGGAGAAAAATGCAAGATAGCAATAATCCTTGGAATTACCGAATGTTCTGTAAGTTGCAATTATTCATGGAGAATTTCTTGTAAAAATAACACAATATACATATTTTAAATTACAAAATTATTTAAATAAATTATATACCGTCAACAGCAAACAACAATTGATTGCATGTGATTATGAGTATTTTCTGGTTAGGTAGAAGAAGAATAATAGTAAAAATTAGAAAAGTGACACCTAAAAGTGATAACATTTAGTGATAGTTTTTGGTGATTGTCACCATACGTGAACGAAAATTTGTGGTGAATATCACCAATCACCTTACGCGAACCTACCCCAGGTTAATTTTAACTGATTTTAAATTATTTAATTAACCCTTTGTAGTTTTAATTGTTTAAATAAATTTTGAGTTTGAAATGATTATTTAAAGGAAAATTTCATAAAAGCAAAAATTTATAATTTTTTTAATACTATTTATTAGTGAGACTCGTGATTGTTTCTCAAAGTGAAAATAAGTTTAAACGAGTCAGACTCGTGATTAATGCACAATGATATAAAATTAAAATTTAAGAAAAATCTTTGGATCAATAATTACATATATGTACATATAATATGTATGCAAATTCGAATTAGAGAAATTACAGACCGGTAAAAAAGTTGACAAAAATTTTGAGTTACACTGAAGGCACAACAACACGTTCCGTTTCGTTTTTTTATTTTTTGTTGTCAATTTCAATATATGTATTAAACATAAACAAATTAAAAAAATGAATAATAGATTTTTATTGTACTAAAGATAAATTTTAATAAAATTAATATTTAATAATATACAGGGTGATTCTATTCAACATAAAAATATTAGGACCACGCGATTCTTTGGAGTGTTTCATGAAAAAAATTGTACTAGCAAAAATTTATGTGAAGCCTGGTTTCGACGTTAGATGGCGTTTTGAATTTTTAGATTTTTGTAACGCCTTTGAACACAAGAACACGTGTTACTTTTTTTTACACCCTGTATATCAAAATTTTTCTTTTTGCAAATGATAGGTAACAAAATTACCTTTCTTTTCATATATTACAACATGTGTTTTAAAACATGCTTCTGGCCAAGAAAAAGTAATAAATTCAAAATTCACACTTTTTTTAAAAAAACATGTTTTGAGAAATTGGGTTCCTGAAAAAAAAATTCACTACCAAAAAAAATTTTATTATTTTAAATTTTGGCCTATGGTGTGCACTATCAAACAAAAAAAATTTGAACTCGATATCGCAATTCGTTATGAAGTTATTAAGGATCAAAGTGTATATGAAGGGTTCAAAAACGTACCTACCTGTCTAGAAATTGCAAAGGACCTGTTCCTCTCAAAACTTTTTACCATAACTATGCATATTTCTTTTTTTATTTTTCTATTTTATCTGTTTTCAGTAGTTTGAAATTTTATTCAGAATGAAAATGCAACTTTTATTTCTATTTATTATTTTTATTATAAAAATTTGAACTTATATTACATTACATTGTTAAGTAATCTACTTAAAATAAATGTTCAATATGATATCCTTCATCTAAGAATCGCGTGGTACTAATATTCTTATGCTAAATAGAATAATCCTGTACAAAATAAAGGACATGTAATATATTACAGTTATATTTCAGTATAAATATTTACTGTGTGACACTAGGACTTTATTAAAATCAAGTTTAGTTTTTCACTTATCTACACATTTCACTGTATCCAAAACTAGGCTAACGAGCATTGATTGTAAATAAAATAAATTTTTGGTTGAAGTTGCGATCATGAATTCAAATATTATTGAAAACAATTTACCAGAAGATAATTATAAAATCGTAACCGTCGATCTCAATTCTAATGGATCAAATATATGTAGTGAAATAGTTCAATTGGTTGCTTACACTCCGGAAAAGCAATTCAATAAATATATAATGCCGGTTGATTTCGTACTGGATAAGGATGCAACTCGGAAACATTTAATATGTGTTACTTATATCGAAAATAATGCTGTATTGATATGTAAGCGAACAAGCACAATACTTCAATAATCCCATACACAATCGGATACATTACGAATGTTTGTAGAATGTCTTGAAGATTTGAAAAATTTTGAAGAAAATTGTCTAAGTATAATTTTATTATACCATTCAGATAATAAATAATCAACGCCGTATATCATTAATGGAAGCCTTAAGAGAACAATTTTTAATAGAACAATTTCATGCATACAAGAACGATTACATTTTGAATTTCTTTATTCACAAATAAATGATTAAAATTACTTTTGATATAATTTGTTTTCTTAAATTTTTCCAGCTAATTAGAGTTAAATCTATGATTAAAATTGATATGTGGTGGTACTAATATTTTTATGTTGAATAACAATAACACCGACTGTCACTTTCATATTAAAAATAAACAATTTTATTTTTGAGGTTATCCGTTCCGCTAATAGTTAAAAGTTAACAAATTTTTACGTTTCCGTACGTTCCGTTTTTTTCGTTGTGACATACTTTCTGTTTCGCTACATGAATTATACGGAAATGTCAAATTTTTAACTTTTAAAAACAGAACGGGACGGAACGGAATGTGTCGTTTTGCCTTCCACATTAAAGTAATATTCGATTTAGAGAAATTTCAACTTAGAGAATGAAATACTCGTATTCGTATATAGAAAATTGAAGAGCGCAAAAAAAAAAGAGCAGGTTATAGGAAAATTCGAGATATAAAAATTTCGAGCTAGAGGAATTTGACTGCATATATGTAAACAGGGTGTTTCCGTTAATACCCGACAAAAGAAAACCAAGAATAGGGCTCGTTGAGAGGAACAAAAAATCATTCTGCAGAGATATAGCAAATTATATCAGTTAAGGTTTTGGTCAATTTGGAAATTACAAAAAAATTTTTATTTTTCCATTTTGTACTACCTTTCTTATATCTCTGGAACGAAAAGAGATAACAACGTATGACACAAACAAAAATTTTTCAGAAAGAATTAGACTTTCTACTTACGGAAAATAAATTGCTCGTTAAACGAGTGTTTTTTCGAGAAATCACTAATTTTTTCCAAAAAATCAGTTAAAAAAGTGTATGTGTTTGAATTTGACTATCCATAACTTTTGATGGAAATGGGCAACAGGGGTGAGTTATATGTCAAATAAAACGGCAAGGAGTCTTCTATCGCATGGTGATACATATATTTTTTGAGCTGGGATGTAAAATAACGAAAATACAGGTGTTTAGTGAAAAAGAGAAGAAAAACTTTGACGCCCTCTAGCGGCTAAGCGGTTGAGATTAATCCCCCCTCTGTAGAATGATTTTTTGTTTTCTCTCTAACGGAAACACCCTGTATATAGATTGTTTTTTCAAGCGTGAACTTTAAAATTGAATAAAACGCAAAGTATTAATCGAATAATAAAATTATTTTGTTTATTAAAGACATTATACTACGACATTAATAGTTGACAATTATTTCTGGCAAATGTGCTTCACGGCTGGCTCTGAGGAAGCGAATTCGTTCAGTGAAATTTTTTGTCAATTTTTCGAGCAATTGCGGGACGTATCTCATCAATAACACGAGTTATGCTGGCTTCCAATGCATCAATTGTTGCTGGTTTGTCAGCATACACTAGAGATTTGAAATATCCATAAAAAAAATAGTCTAATGGCGTCAAATCACATGATCTAGATGGCCAATTGATGGGTTCAATGCGTGAAATGATCTGATAACCGAACTTAGTTTTTAATAAATTGATAGTTTCCCTCAACGCATGGCACATGATTTGATTAATGTTTCGCTTATTTGAAAATAAATATACATTAATCATCTTTCGGCTCCATTCACGGTAACACGTTCTCCAGTAGCATTTTTGACAAAGAAATATGTCCCAATAATGTCACCAGCCTACAATCCACATCACATAGCAACAATATTTTTTTCGTTGAGCCTTTTTGATGGTACAGTATTACGCAGTGTAAAATTCGAACAGAATCTGTCAATAATTCTGTAAATAATTTGCTCACTTGGTCGATCAAAAAGTGCTCTGTGCTGTGAGTTCGATGAAGAGAGCACTGCTTTTTAAAAGCTCATTGCTCAAGCGTGTATTTTTTAATGATGATTTACTAAAGCATACTAAATAAATTTTTCAAAGAATGTCCTTAAACTGACTAATACTGCTAATACTTTGACCGCTATACATACTTAACGAAAGTTATATCACGCTTAAAAAAACACACTAATACATAATGTATATTTTATTTTTTTGCATAAACTTTTTCTGTGAATTTTCTACATTATAATTTTTATTTAGACATTCAAGCAAAAATGATGCTATAAAATTTTGGTATTATATAAATGTAATATTGAATTATTGAATACATTTTTAATTTTACTTTCACATTACATATGTTTACATATATTTAAAGCTCAATATGTAAGTATTTTTAAGTTAATATATTATATACATATACATATATACATTTACTATTAGAATTTTTAATAAGCAGAATACAAAAAATCCAGTATATATTTTGTCACAATTTTTATTTACAAAAAAAAAAAATAAATAAATAAATAAATAAAAAATAATAAAAAAAGATTAAACATTTAAATTTGTAATTTTATTTGTTACGTAAGGGATTTTATCATAAAGGATATGTATGTATATGAAACTGTATATTAAAAATATTGTACATACATATATGTACATAATATACGATACATTATAAATTCTAAAACAAAACATGTATGAAAAACAAAATGTTTTTTATTTTTTTTTTTTTTTTTTTTATTTTCGAATAATTTTAATTTTTACATATATGTATAGCACAAACAATAATATTATTTAATTTTAAAATAAATAAAAAATCGAAATGTGTATGTACATAATTTAAATATTGTTAGTAGTTAGAAATTCAAAATAAATAAAAATCAAAAAAAAAAAAAAAATAAAAAATAAAAAAAAAATAAAAATTCTATAAAATTATTTTTATTATATTCAAATGTTTTTAATGATTATATAAAACTTTCATTATATTATAATCATTTTTTTTTTGAAAAAAAAAAATACCTCAATTCAATTTTATTGAAAATCTGCAAATATGTTGCAATTAATTAATATCCTTTTCTATATATTATTCATATAGTATGAAACATAAAAAATGAGTATTATGAGTATTAAACAAATTTATAGATAGCTAAATAGAAAGTAGGAGAAAATTTTATATGTATAATGAACTTATAACAAAGTGTTTAATACAATAATATCTGTGATAAAGGGATATCACTGATATAATGTAGATATTTGAAAACTTTCAAAAATTTTGAAATTTTTCACACAAATATACTGATATTTTGTGAAAAATAATCAGAAAATCAAATCTAGACTAAAAAAAGTATTTAAAACAAGAAAAAAACTATAAAATTCCATCCATTTTTACATGATTGAGAACATAACGCAAGTTAAAGATTCCTTTACTTTTTTTTCTGTTTACATTATACACCATGTACACGGTTATGTACCGTACACGTGCTATGACATAATTTCTGGTATAAATTAAAAATGGTGGAGCTCACATAATGTTGTTATGACACTGGCTTAATTTTGTTCTGAATTTCATTCTTAAAATTATCCAATTGTGTGACATGGATAGCATGATAAATGATAGAGATGCATAAAGCTTTCGAGAATTATTTCGAATCCTATTTTGATAATTTGATAAAAAAAAAAAAACTTAAAAAACCATACAAAAAAAAGATTAAGAATGTAAACATCACAAATTAAGACTGACTGTCAAAAAACTTGTTCTTAATTTCGAACAATATTTTATTTACTAGATGTGCAATTTTTCGAACTTGCAGCTAGTTCGAAACTTAGTGTTCATCGTTTTTACTCTTTCTAGCATAAATAAATTTATAATATAAAAATTTGGTAAATGTTTACTTTATGGTACACACACTGGGGTGGGGTAACTAATGAAGGGGGTGGTACGGACATGTCCCCTGACCACACTTTGGGGGTCAAACCTTGGGGGACGGACATTGGTGGCACAGAACGGGGGGTTGAAAATTGAAAATTTACCAACGTACGTCGGGTGTCAAAGTTGTCAAAATTGCGATTTTTCGGTTTCCAAATGCACCTTGTACAGCAAACACTGGGCCTGATCACGAATGGCGATTAAATCGCCAATCGCCAAAATTGAGGCGAGGCGAGAAAATAAAATTTTTGTATCACGTAAGGCGATCGCCTCGCCTAAATAGCATTACCATGCGTAACGTGTAATATTATGCGTTTCGAACTGTCATTAATGTCAAAAAGATGATTTAAATTTTATTTTGGCATAATTATTGTAAACTAGTTTTTAAAAAAAAATTAAAAATTTAACTTTTTTTAAACTAATTTTTGGTAAATGTTTACTTTATGGTACACACACTAGGGTGGGGTAACTAATGATGGGGAATGGTAGGGGCATGTCCCCTGACCTCACTTCGGGGGTCAAACCTTGGGGGACAGACAGTGGCGGCGCAGGGCGGGGGGGTTAAAAATCGAAAATTTATCAATTTGTCATATGTGTTTATTGTTAAAGTGTAGGTTAGGGGGGTCGGAGGGGGTTGGTAATGAATGGGGGTGACAGAGGAAGATTCAAGGACTTCACTTTGGGAGCTGAAGTTTGGAAACGGCAAAGTATAGGAGCAGGATGGGAGGTTAAAATTCCTTTTACGAATTAGCGGCCTCTCGCGAAAAATCGTTATCAGCGAGTGGATACATTTCTGCCATGTTGTTAAAAAATGTTTCGATTAGATCAAGATAATCAATTTGACGCTTAAATAAAAATGAGGCTATATAACCGGTCCAATGTTTTTTGTACGACCGAAACGGGGCACACCACTTCGCAAATCTCTCCAAAATCTTTCAATATTTTGAGTGTGAGCGCCAGTTAAAGGATCTACAAAATTTAATGAATGATTGACTGTTAGATGTTGATAGCCTGATTGCTCGAGACAATTATATGCACGCCAACAATCAGAATAAATGACTGTGCCATCAGCAATATATTACCAGATTTGAATTTGTAGAAGGAAAATGTGTATAAAGCAAATCTGACAATGTGTGTATGTTGCATTTTCTATACAGATATACACACACTGTCAGATTTGCCTTCTACAAATGCATATCCACACTTATGCACACACACACACACACACGCACACACACACACACGCACACACACATTTGTAGAAGGCAAATCTGACAGTGTGTGTATATCTGTATAGAAAATGCAACATACACACATTGTCAGATTTGCCTTATACACATTTGCCTTCTACAAATTCAAATCTAGCAATGAGTGTATATCTGTATAGAAGGCAAATCTGACAATGTGTGTATATCTGTAGAGAAAATGCAACATACTTCCGTTTAGAAAGTTCAGCTCCCAAAGTGAAGTCATTGAATCTTCCTCTGTCACTCCCATTCATTACCAACCCCCTCCGACTCCCCTAGCCCACATTTTAACAATAAAAGCATATGACAAATTGATAAATTTTCGATTTTTAACCCCCCGCCCTGCGCCGCCACTGTCCGTCCCCCAAGGTTTGACCCCCTAAATATATTCATTGGACCTTCCTTTATCACCTCCAATCATTAACCCACCCGCTCCGACCCCCTAGCCTACACTTCAACCATAAACGCGTATGACAAAATGATAAATTTTCGATTTTTAACCCCCCGCCCTGCGCCGCCACTGTCCGTCCCCCAAGGTTTGACCCCCTAAGTATATTCATTGGACCTTCCTCTATCACCTCCATTCATTAACCAACCGCTCCGACCCCCCTAGCCTACACTTTAACCATAAACGCATATGACAAAATGATAAATTTTCGATTTTTAACCCCCCGCCCTGCGCCGCCTCTGTCCGTCCCCCAAGGTTTGACCCCCGAAGTGTGGTCAGGGGACATGCCCCTACCATTCCCCATCATTAGTTACCCCACCCTAGTGTGTGTACCATAAAGTAAACATTTACCTAATTTTTTTTTTTTTTTTTTTTAGAGTTTCTAAAGATGTTTTTGTTGTGAGAGTTTTCCATTTCTCTCTTCCACCTACAGATTTATAAATTCCTTTTGCGAATTCTTTATTCGTCATCTTAAATTCGACGAGTTTTTCTAATTCTTTTTTAGAAACTTTAATCCTTGAAAAAATAATTTATAAATAAAAATACATACATTTTTATTTTTTATAATTCACCACCGATGTCGAAACACAAATACAAATTAACACAACTAATGAAATAAAAATGTATCCTCAAATATCAGCTAGGCGATACCAATTATTTGATCGCCTTAAATAGGCGATAAAATCGCCTAAAATGAACGATTATCGCCATTCGTGATACAAAAATTTGACAGGCGAGGCGATTGGCGATTTTATCGCCATTCGTGATCAGGCCCACTGATTGACCAATTTCTTTGAAATTTTGAATATAGGTAGCCTGAAGGACATTGTGATGCTTGCATATAGCACATTTTTGATTTTAGTTCCTGAACTTTAGTTATAACTCTTAGAACATATAAATTTTTATTTTAATTGATTATTAATTGATTATCAATTATTTAAATTGATTATTATTGAGTATTATATAACATACATATTATATTATATAATATTTATTTAATTACATCCATTATATACGGTTACATTATTTATTTTTTGATTAAATATTTATATTTTTTCATTCATATTATATAATACATAAATATATACGTATATATATTTTTACTCCCATCTAATTAATTTGAATTCATATAATGTATAATTTAATACATTATACTATAGAATAATAAAGATTCACATTATTACCTTTATTATTCTATGATTATACACATTATTATACGTAAATGTGTTTTATTATATATAATATGTAGTGTAAAAAAAAAAAAATAATAATAATAATAATAAAGAAAATAAAATTATTTCATATATATTTTTTTTAATTTAATTTATATATTTTAATTATTCAATTCTTAAAATTCCTCTAGCAACTGCTTAAAAATCACACAAAAACTCAAAAAATAATATCTACCACAGTATAATTCTTCCTATTACTTTACCATTTGTTTACAAAAATAGTCAACATCTACGTCATTTGACAGTTTAGTTTGATAAAAATGGCGAATGGTGGTACCTATCTTCAAGACTGGAGATAAAAGCTGTGCCGAAAACTATAGACCGATATCACTTCTCAATGTACTTGGGAAAATCTTTGAAAAGGTTTTAGCTGTTAGAATTTACGAATTCATAGTTTCGACTAAAGGTTTTGATAAGAACCAATTTGGTTTTCTAAAACGGAGTAGCACCGAGACAGCTGTAATTGAAGTAATAAATACAATCCTGGGTGGAATTGATAACAAAAAATATGTAACAGCAGTGTTTATCGACCTACAAAAAGCTTTTGATACTGTTAATCACAATTTTTTATTGAAATTCTTGGAAGATATAGGCGTTAGGGGTTTAGTCAATAAAAGGCCTTTTCGTAAATTCAATTCTAAGTTAGATCTTTTTTGCAGTTCGTTCGAAAATTATTAACTGCAAAAGCAGAGTGTTCGATTAGTTTTGCACTGCTATGCAGTGCGTTCGAAAACTATCAAATGCAAAACAGGCCTGAAAGATCTTAACGCAAATAAGCAGCGTGAGTTGAAACACTGCATGTATGCTACTGACAAGTGTACTGTCGAAGTTATCTACCACTTCATTCTTTACAACAGCTAGATTGTACGCACATAAATTTTTTACAAAAATAAAATAAAAAAAAACAATTTTTTAAAATAATAAAATAATTTTGGGATTTCGAACTTGTTGTATTAATTGTATTAATTGGTTTTAAAAGCTTTATTCTTTATAATGTCAGATTCAAATTCAAGTGAAGATATTGAAAAATTACTTAAGTAAGTATGTATATTAAAATTGAGGTTAAAATTCATATTTTCAATAAATAAAATTGTACAATACACATCGAACACATTATTTTTCAATATTATAATTATTATTGTTGGTTATCACTTATCATTCAATTTTTCGTTCGAAAATGCAAAATGTCAGAAATGAAAACTCTTAACCATTGCATTTGCAGCGCTGCCTTATTCCTGCAGACTGCACATTACTGTTTTAGTACTATTTTTAAGATACGAAAGAATATACAGTGCAGCCTGCATTTTCGAAAAAGCCTATTACTCAGAAGCTATCTTACTTCCAGAACTGTTGTCACACGTGTAGATACTACCTATAGCTCAGCAAGGACTTATGATATTGGTGTACCTCGGGGCTCAATTTTGGGACCGTTATTATACATTACATCCTATATATAAACAACATTCAATATGCAGAGTTGCAGGCTACGTATAAGATTTACGCTGATGATACGGTTCGCGGTTCTTTTGTATGAGGGTGAAAATGAGCTGGATTTAAAGATGTTAATAAACGATAATCTGGAAAAATACAGGAAGTGGGTTATTGGAAATAAACTAACACTAAATGCTGAGAAAACAAAATTCATGATTTTTAAAGTTAAAAACGAGAAGGACGTTAATCCTGATATATAATATTGGAGATACCAAGATTGAGAGAATAATCTGCATCAAATATTTAGGACTTTTTGTGGATGACAAGTTAACTTGGGATACTCATGTTAATAAAGTTGTCAATAAAGTGTCTCCAATTATTGGCGTGTTCTGTAGATGTGGTTTCTACAACAAAATGACCTCGAGTCTAATATATAAAGCGAACATATTACCATATATTAGATATGGCCTGACTGTATGGTTCAACACAACTAAGTTAAATATTAACAGAGTTCATCGTTTGCTGAATAATACAATAAAAATCTTGTACAGACTGCCATTTGATACTCCGAGGGAGCCACGAAGTCTACAAATTAACGAATAATCTTGAATTTTTCGAAATTATATACGCCGAAAAAGTCAAACTGATGCATAAGATCATATTAGATAAAGTAAAGAGCAACGTAAAGCGTAAACGAAGGGATGATATGCATCGCTATCAAAACAGGACGAGGACTGAAGTTTACGTGGAATGTTGCGAATAATTTAATATAGTTTAAATAGCTTGATCACTCTAGACCAGCTAAGTGCTGTTTTGAGTGTTATCAATAGATCTTTGTAATATTTTGTATTTTGATAATTATAATATGTAGATGATATTTGGAAATAATTAAATTATAAATAAATAAATAAAAAAAGGTATTTTTTTATGCAATAACTAAAATAAAGTATGTAATGTAAATATTGTAAAATAAAAATATTTAAATATATGTAATTAAAATAAACCAGAAATAAAAATATACAATGCTTTTATTTTTCATAATTTTTTTAATGATCATCGATGATGGATATAATATTCACAAAAAAATAAAAATAAAAATAATAAACCAAAAATACATAATTTTATTTTTCATATTTCACGATTATGGCACACATTATTTTATACTCATATAAACAAATGTTTTTATCTTTTTAAACAAAAATATTGGAAGTACATAATAATGATTATAGTGTGTAAAGAATAATAATGTAATCTAAATTTTATTATACACAATGTGTATATAACTATACCTATGTTAATAATGGAAACATAATGAACATAATCTTATTTGATTTTATTTATTTATTTTTCAAATTAAATTAAAATTTTCTTCATTATCATTTTCACATTTCGTTTTATTTTTTCCTTAAATATAATAATATGTAATAATATAAATCAATATAATAGAAAATGTATAAGAATTGAAACTAATTCGTTCTAAAAATGTATAAATATATAAAAAGATAAACAAGAATACATATTTTCAAAGTAATTATAGTATGAGGGTAAAATAATGACAAAAAAAAAATACATCGTAAAATAAATTCTTTGCATTTTGTTTTGTTCTCCTCGTTTGTTTTTAAAGCTTTTAAAAAAAAAAATTATTTGTTCTTTTTAATTTAAAATTGATTAGCTATTAAATTACTTAAGTTTTCTTTTTTGTTTTTGTTTTTAATTTTTTTTTTAATTTATATAATGTTTGGGCGTTTTCAATACATCATTTTTGAGGAAATCACGTACATATTATAGTCCTATTGACTTTTTTTTTAAATTAACATATAAGCATTTTAATTTTGCTCGAATTTATCTTTCAACATTTAACTGATATGCAAGATATTTTATTTAAAAAAAAACACATTTTTTTTCTATTTTTTACAGGAAAACATCTTTGTTCATTGTTACATGACAATAATCAATACTGGTAATATTGTGTAATTCATTAAATTGAAATTTTTGCGCAAATGTTATGTTGATTTTTGATTGCAAAAAAAAAAACTAATTTCGAAATTGAAAACGCCCACTATTATTTTTACTGTTACATTTTATATTTTTACAAATTGAATATATCTACTAGCAATGGTGGCATTACATCTTTTCTTGGTCCTAGACATGTTGGATTTGTAGTTGCATCTGAACACATTTCAAAAAAAATTTTTTTTACTTCTTCAAGTGATGTATCATCACGTAATTCTGGATACAATGTTCTGTCCATTACTTCATTTTCTCGACGTAAAGCTCGCCAATTTTGTAAAATACCATCATATTCTAAATATTTTGCATTTTCATCTAAACTATTATAGAGATGAATCAATCCCATATAATCATATTCAAGTCCAGAATACGTTCTACCAAACAAATTTAGATTGATATCAATACTTCTCAGATATAGTTGTTCTGCTTCACGATATTTTCTCATATGATAATTGTATAACGATGCTAATTGTCCTAGAGATAGACCGACTTCATAATCATACGGACCTAATATATCAGATTTTATTTTAATTGCTTTTTTATGCATTTTCTCAGCTTCGTTAAATCTTTTCATAGTTTGATATAATCTTCCAAGATTTCCGTATTGTTTGGCCGTTTGTAAATTATGTTCTCCGAATGCTTCTAATGATAATTGTAATGCTTTCTGATGTATATCTTCTGATTCCTGTATTAGACCTCCTGCATCATAACCATATTGTCTTACCATCGATGTTCCGAGAGCAATTTCTTCAAATAGTAGAGCTTTAACACGTTTCGCTGATGCCAACATCAAATGATTACTGGGCACTAAATTTTTCATAATATCAATTGCCTTTTCAATATGCATACCGGCATGCTGAAAATCACCAGAACTATATTCATGTACGTAATATGCATATGATAAATCTTTATGAGCAATTGCAACTTGAAAATTTCTATGACCAAATATATGTTGTTTTATTTCTAATGCTTCCTTATAAGCGTTAACACTTTGATCAAATGTACCAACAGTTAATAAAACAAATCCATTATCTAATAGTGCATCAGCATATTTTTGATGTTGCCGTCCAAATGTAATTCTAGCTCTTCTTACTGCTTGACTAATTAACATATTAGCTCTCTTAAAATCTCTTTTTACAACACATGATTTTGCAGCTTGCCGTAAAACATCTACTACAATTGTTTCTGGTGTTGTTGGTTTTAATTCTCTTAATGCTGAAATACTCCAATGTAAACTGTGATTGTATTCACTACGTGAAAAAAACAACACTGATAAACGTATATAAATATTTATCAGAAGATAACTAGGAATTTTTTCGATATCAGCTTCATTAATAAGTTCTAGAATTTGATTGTAAATACGTTCGTGCGATTTAAAACTACACAGTAATGCTTCTGAATATATAAGCCTTTGTAAACAGTCTAATCGTACTAGCAACGTTGAAAAATTCCGGTCTAATTTTTCTAGCCTACTTGCAACACACGATAATATATTGATACTCTCTGATAACCAACCAGCTTCTGATAGAAATGAACCCAAACGTAAACCAAATTCAATGGCATTCATATCAAAATCTTCACTAAATATTTGTTGTGATGCTTTTGTTATTGTTTCTGAAGCTGTTGCTGGAAATTGACTTAATTTTTCATCAATTTTTGGTACTAATCCATATCGCATTATATAATTATTTTGTAATTGTGTTGCAATAGGTTTATTACTGCTCATTAATGATGATACACAATGAAATAATTCTTGTCTAGTCGAATTTATACGTAGTAAACGTGAAAATATTTCTAAATCAGATAGCTGCACGTGTAACATATTTTTAAGACGTTCTGAATGTGTCATTTCAACATAAATATCAATTAAAATATTTGGTGGCAATAAACGAAGATTATCCATTTGATTCAATGTATCCACATTATAATTTAAATTTGAAACAAAGGCTGATAAACATTTTTTATATAAAGTTGATGTATTTATTGTTACTGAACCTGAACCTTCTTCCGCCATGATGTTACTTTTATTTTAATTTTTTTTTTTTACTAAACTGAAATCACACTAAATAAATAAATACTAAAACTTTTTTTAAATTATTATCTATGTGTTGTAAATAGAAAACTATATAATAAAGTAATTAACTCCAAATCTAGATAAATAAAATGAATTATAATGGATGCTTCTCACATTGAAAGCTGAATTTGTCTCCATATAAAACCTATGTAAAAAAATGGCGCTAAATTGTTAGCTAAATTTTTAGTTTCAAATTTCGCTTAGTGATGGTGATACTCATACTCACTTCCAAACTAAATTATCACGGTGGAACGTGGAACTTAATAGTGGAGAGTTTTGGAACTCATTTTTCACAAACATTTTATATGGTCGAGTATATAAAAGGCAAGCGAAATATTGACAAGTCATATATTTTGACTAATAAATATTTATTTATTTATTTTTAATTAATTTAATTTCATAGCCTCCGCGATTTTTTTTTCAAAAAATTTCAAAACTCTATGTACTCTACACACATTTCCTTCCACAATTTTTAGCTTGTAGAAATATTTATGCAATTGGCAAGCGAAAAATTTCACGGGAACTGAGTACCAGTCTTAAAGTCACAATTTCGACATTTAAAGAATAAAGGAGCATTCTCAATGTAACGCTAAGTGAATGTGAAATTTCATGAAAAAGCATACTGTTCAAAATACAAAGCTGTTAATTTTGAAATTCGAAAATTTGACATTAAAATTTTGTTTAAATTGACATTTGGCATTCAAATTTTCAAATTCTTAACTGAATTTTTCCATTTTTAAGTAGGAATTTAAAGGAATTTTGGGGAAATTCTTGCATTTTCTGGAAGTTTCCATCTGTTGGTCAATTTTCTAACAACATTTTTGTAATTAAATTTATAGCTTTTGTTAAGTGAAATGGAAATTAGAAATTGAACCTAATTTCACTTTACTTTAGCAATTTCAATTTCAATTAGATAGTGACGCAGACATCTAATGTCGTGTAAGAAAATAAGGAACAAAAGACAAATAAATTCCAATTTCACTTAGCGTTGCATTGAAAATGTTTCATGAATCACAAGTTGTGATCATCAAAATAGCAGGTCACAGTAGTTATAAATTGTGAGTTTCAGAACAAGTGAAGTGAGCGTTTACAATTTTTTTTCTAAATTATGGAAGAGTTTTGTTATTATTATGTCTTCTTTTAGAAGAAAAAGAAAAAAAGTAAAAGTGTAGTTTATTGCATTGTTGATTGTAATTTTTTTTTTATTTTTTTTATATGTATAATGGTAGCTACATACTTTCAAAATTTTCCATCGTACTCAATTTTTTTTTATATTTATTAATATATTATTTTTTTCAAGTATCAGAATGCAAATTGTTTGATGTTTAATATTTTCATAGCAGTTAACAAGTCTACACTCTACACAGAGTTTGGAGAAAATTTGTGACTATGCTTGTGACTTTGATATCAGAATACGAAACAGCTGATTAGTCATAATAAAAGTCACAACTTAAATATCATAAAAATAGTCACAAGCAACTGTGATCTATGACTAGTCAATTAGTCATAACTTCAGAATGGGGGGGCAAATCAAATGAATACTCTGACACATACATTATCATCGTACACTAACTTACAGCATCGTACAGTAACTTAATGTACGGACAAAGTGTATATATATACCAAGTGGAAAATCTCAATATAAAATATTTTTTAATTTTCAATGACCTCGAAATTTTTTACACAAATACACTGACATCTACGAAAAAATAGACAGAAAATCAAATCAAGACTAAAGAAGTAGTTGAAACAAGAAAGAAATAATTAAGAAGCCACCCCTTTTTATAAAATTGAGTACGTAAAAAACAACACAATCAAAAATTCACTCTAAAAAACAACTCAAACAACAACAACAAAATCATGCACGTGTATATTGTATTTACCGTCAAATTATCACGGAGGCTATTATCATGCATATGTTAGAAGAACAACGAATAAAAAAGTTGAAGTGAAATAGACTTCGTATGTGAATCAAATAAGAATATTTTCAACTACCACTAGTGCATATATCACGAAGGCTATTACAAACTAATGTAAAAATCAAAGTGTAACCAGAGAGAATTTTGCATTAGTGTGATGTCGCGATGTCGGTGATATAGAAAATGAAAAGTTTGATAGGTGTTTGATAGTATGTGTACTTTTTATCTTATTTTTTCATGTACACATTTTACATTATTAATATAGTAATTTGGGAATTGCCAGGTAAAGTGCTTTTCAGACTTTAAGAAAATTGTTGTTAGAATTGCTTGAATTGAATAGAATTGAGTAGAATTGAATTAGAATTGCTGATAATATTTGATAAACATGTATATTTGAACTACTTTTTTCTCGGATCTCCCTTTCTATTTAGCTGAATAGCTGAAATTAGTTACTTGGTCACCTATATTTACTTTGGTACGGACACAACTCGATTCAGCGTATATAAATTCAAAAAATAATGTAAAAAAACAGTACAAATATATACATAATGTTAAAAAAAATAAAATAAAAAAATCAATTCAGTAAAAAATTCAGCCCTTTATCTAAAAGGGATCATATTTTATGACCAATTTCTTTATAAAAAATATGCAGGTGTTAAAATAAGATAGAAAAAACACACACCAACAACTTCATATCACTGACATAATTTCTTCAATGTATTGCGTTTTTTTTCTACATAGATTTAGATGCCCCGACACTTTTATTTTTTCTTTTTGTTTTTGCCATTACTTCTTTTATTCACATACATAGGATATTTCGTTTTAACTTGTATATAATTTTTCTTACTAACGCATGTTAAAGAAGGCCCGACACTTTTTTGTCTGTTACATTGTACACGTGTTTTTACACCATGTGCTCAGTTTTAACCAGATGTTATGACATCACTCCAGGTAGTTTATGGCAAAGTAGAGGTAAAGGAATATTAAATGTAAAATAATTTTAGACTGTATGTGAAGTGAAATTAATTGAAAGTGAAGTGAAATACATACTTATAATTTGGTGTTTCAAAATTAAAATAATTTCATTATATATTAAAAATCTAATAAGATTTAAAAACAATAAAAAAAAATTTTTTATTGGTGAAAAATAAATTAATAATTTGAATAAATATTAAATATAAATACATAAATAATATAAAATATTTATGTATTTCATAATTCATAATTTAATTTCATAATTTTATTAATTTCTGTATATTTTTTTATGCATGAAATATTATTATAAATACTATTGAATAGCATTGATATATACCGTCAATTTTATTAGCCCCATTTACCCTATAGCAAGCTATATAAAAAATAAATTAAAATTGGGGGAGCTTACACATGCTAATAAAATTTTATTTCTCTTTCTAATTAATTTTTAGGTCTAATTTTGATTTTCTGTCTACTTTTAGCAAAGTGTCATTGTATTTGTGAGAAAAAATAAAAATTGAAAAATAATTTATATGAACTGTCTTTTCTTTATGTCTATATTCTTGAGGGTCGTAATTTTGTGTATGTACATCAAATGTACATATGGAAGAAGAGTTTTTAAAATTTTGACAAGCGAATTTTTGGTCGATGTCGATGGTCGCAATGACGCAATGTCGCAATTCTGTTCAAAGCTTAACGCAATAACAAGTCAGAGTATTCATTTAATTTGATTTCTAGTTACTTTACAGTTTACACATTTATAATTAATTTTATTTATCTAGATTTGGAGCTAATTACTTTATTATATAGTTTTCTATTTACAACACATAGATAATAATTATAAAAAAGTTTTAGTATTTATTTATTTAGTGTGATTTCAGTTTAGTAAAAAAAAAAAAATTAAAATAAAAGTAACATCATGGCGGAAGAAGGTTCAGGTTCAGTAACAATAAATACATCAACTTTATATAAAAAATGTTTATCAGCCTTTGTTTCAAATTTAAATTATAATGTGGATACATTGAATCAAATGGATAATCTTCGTTTATTGCCACCAAATATTTTAATTGATATTTATGTTGAAATGACACATTCAGAACGTCTTAAAAATATGTTACACGTGCAGCTATCTGATTTAGAAATATTTTCACGTTTACTACGTATAAATTCGACTAGACAAGAATTATTTCATTGTGTATCATCATTCATTTCTATCAGAAGATGGTTGGTTATCAGAGAGTATCTATCAATATATTATCGTGTGTTGCAAGTAGGCTAGAAAAATTAGATTGGAATTCTTCAACGTTGCTAGTACGGTACGATTAGACTGTTTACAAAGGCTTATATATTCAGAAGCAGTACTGTGTAGTTTTAAATCGCACGAACGTATTTACAAACAAATTCTAGAACTTATTAATGAAGCTGATATCGAAAAAATTCCTAGTTATCTTCTGATAAATATTTATATACGTTTATCAGTGTTGTTTTTTTCACGTAGTGAATACAATCACAGTTTACATTGGAGTATTTCAGCATTAAGAGAATTAAAACCAACAACACCAGAAAAAATTGTAGTAGATGTTTTACGGCAAGCTGCAAAATCATGTGTTGTAAAAAGAGAATTTAAGAGAGCTAATATGTTAATTAATAATTAGTCAAGCAGTAAGAAGAGCTAGAATTACATTTGGACGGCAACATCAAAAATATGCTGATGCACTATTAGATAATGGATTTGTTTTATTAACTGTTGGTACATTTGATCAAAGTGTTAACGCTTATAAGGAAGCATTAGAAATAAAACAACATATATGTATTTGGTCATAGAAATTTTCAAGTTGCAATTGCTCATAAAAATTTATCATATGCATCTTACGTACATGAATATAGTTCTGGTGATTTTCAGCATGCTCGTAAGCATATTGAAAAGGCAATTGATATTATGAAAAATTTATTGCCCAGTAATCATTTGATGTTGGCATCAGCGAAACGTGTTAAAGCTCTACTATTAGAAGAAATTGCTCTAGGAACATCAATGGTAATACAATTTGGTGATGATGTAGGAGGTCTATTACAGCAATCAGAAGATATACATCAGAAAGCATTACAATTATCATTAGAATTATTCGGAGAACATAATTTACAAACGGCCAAACAATACGGAAATCTTGGAAGATTTTATCAAACTATGAAAAGATTTAACGAAGCTGAGAAAATGCATAAAAAAGCAATTAAAATAAAATCTGATATATTAGGTCCCTATGGTTATGAAGTCGGTCTATCTCTAGGACATTTAGCAGCGTTATACAATTATCATATGAGAAATTATCGTGAAGCAGAACAACTGTATCTGAGAAGTATTGATATCAATCTAAATTTGTTTGGTAGAACGTATTCTGGACTTGAATATGATTATATGGGATTGATTCATCTCTATAATAGTTTAGATGAAAATGCAAAATATTTAGAATATGATGGTATTTTACAAAATTGGCGAGCTTTACGTCGAGAAAATGAAGTAATGGACAGAACATTGTATCCAGAATTACGTGATGGCACATCACTTGAAGAAGTAAAAAAAATTTTTTTTGAAATGTGTTCAGATGCAACTACAAATCCAACATGTCTAGGACCAAGAAAAGATGTAATGCCACCATTGCTAGTAGATATATTCAATTTGTAAAAATATAAAATGTAACAGTAAAAATAATAGTGGGCGTTTTCAATTTCGAAATTAGTTTTTTTTTTGCAATCAAAAATCAACATAACATTTGCGCAAAAATTTCAATTTAATGAATTACACAATATTACCAGTATTGATTATTGTCATGTAACAATGAACAAAGATGTTTTCCTGTAAAAAATAGAAAAAAAATGTGTTTTTTTTTAAATAAAATATCTTGCATATCAGTTAAATGTTGAAAGATAAATTCGAGCAAAATTAAAATGCTTATATGTTAATTTAAAAAAAAAGTCAATAGGACTATAATATGTACGTGATTTCCTCAAAAATGATGTATTGAAAACGCCCAAACTTTATATAAATTAAAAAAAAAATTAAAAACAAAAACAAAAAAGAAAACTTAAGTAATTTAATAGCTAATCAATTTTAAATTAAAAAGAAAAAATAATTTTTTTTTTAAAAGTTTTACAAACAAACGAAGAGAACAAAAAAAAAATGCAAAGAATTTATTTTACCATGTATTTTTTTTTTGTCATTATTTTTTCAATTCTTATACATTTTCTATTATATTGATTTATATTATTACATATTATTATATTAAAAGAAAAAATAAAACGAAATGTGAAAATGATAATGAAGAAAATTTTAATTTAATTTGAAAAAAAAAAAAATTAATTTGTGTTCGTATTTTTATTTCGATTGTAATACTTTTATGATGATCAACTGTGAGTAAATCTGATGATTGTGGTTGTGATGACTGAAGCACAACGAGAATGGTATTCTTATTCTTCTATAATTTTTACTTTTAGAGTTGATGGTTTTGGTAATTCATCCCTGGATTCGATTGCTATTCGGAAGCTTTCGAATTGTTCCGGTAAACTTTACAATAGTAATATTGAAAGCAGATCATCGTCAATAACTATATCAATTGATTTTATTTTATTCATTGTATCAAAAAAATTTGATACATGTTTCTCTAAATCATAATCATTTGATGCTTTAGTTAATATCAATTTTTTAAGAAGTGCTGCTTTCCTTGTTGGTATCTTAGAGTCATAAGTCTCTTTCAGTTTCATCCACATTTCATGTGAAGACTCACAGTCTTTTATATTCTTTAATAAAGGAGGACTTACCGATAGGATAATATCAGCTTTGGTTTTCTGATCTGCCTTTTTCCATTCCTCATCATTTGCTTTAGGCTTTGCTTTTTCAACACTCACCACTCATATTCCCAGAAATCATTTTTAATCGATAGCGATCTCATCACAATTT
The DNA here is from genome assembly GCA_951394055.1 of Villa cingulata. Taxonomy (NCBI): domain Eukaryota; kingdom Metazoa; phylum Arthropoda; class Insecta; order Diptera; family Bombyliidae; genus Villa; species Villa cingulata. Next base: position 37,487,023 of record OX596017.1, on the reverse strand, counting down.
TCCAAGTATTGTAATTCTCATTTGATAATTGTTAAATTTTCACTTGACTTGATACGAAATTTTTTCTAATATAATATATATATTTACAAAAAATACCCGAAATTTCAATCAATTTATAACAATTTTCAATTTTTTAAATTTACTGATCACATAGATCTAAGCGGATTTAAAAAAATTTTTAAGAAATTTGCACTTATAAAAACGTGATTTCTGGGCCCATAACCTTTTTTAGAATTTTATTTTACAAAAATAATCTTATCACTACCAATGATACAAAGTGAATAAGAAGTATGTAATAGTATGTATAACAACGTACATATAAAACCAGTTACATCTTGCATATATGTACTTATATATATAATATATATGTATGAAAATGAGTGATAATTATACTAAAAATATGTTCTATCTGAAAATAAATATAATTGTAGTTGATTTGTAACTATTATTATCAATCATAATATATACGTATATGTATGTATATCATATATATATATATATTTTATTTCAACATTTTATTATTTTTATTATAAAATTAGTAAATAAACTGCATCCCTTTTGCTCACACCCACACCACGATGTTTAATATGCATAAAATAATAATAATAAAAAATTACTCAAATAAAGGTATTTGAACTGATTGAATGATCATTTTTTTATAATTAAATTGTCACACTGATATTTTAAAGGAACTTTATTAAAGAAATATATTATATGTATGTATATATATGCAATAATATTCGAGTTATAGCAAGATATATCTATCTATCTACATTATATGCCTAAAATAAAAGATTTTATGTTATGTTTTTGTTTTTTTTTTATTACATAAAATTTACTTTTTTTTTAAATTTTTCAAAAATTATTTATACATATAAGAAATTAAAAAAAAAAGAAAAATAAATAAACGATAATAAAATAAATTCAAATTAAAATTATACATACGTAACACATATTATGTAATGTAAATGATTGCATTCGTTTACTTCATATAAATAACATCGTCGGTAAGTAGTGACACCTCTCGTAACTAACAAAATGATTTTTTTCAGAAGAAGAAAAGAACTTAATAATTGCTACAATTTTAATGATTTTTCCAAAAAATTTAAAAAAATAATTAGTGGAAATATATTTATTTAAATAATTTTGTATTTTCCAATTTTAATTGAATTTAAAAATACAAAATGGTTTTTCGAAAAACTTCACTTACGAGTTGTCACTACTTAAACAACGGTATGTAAATGTGTAATTAGGTAATTATAAATTTTCATTTCAAAATTCTTTAAATTATTATCATTTTTTTTTTGTATTCTTCTTCCTTTAGCAATTAAAAAAAAAGAAAAAGTAAAAACATATTACATGTTCAAAAAATTCATTTCAAATCAAAGGAATATTTTTATATATTTTTTCATAAATTTCGTAAATATGGTAGTACAAATATATTTATTATATCATTATTATTATTTTTTTTTTATTATGTACATTTCAATAGACTCATAGCAAAGATACTATAGAATACAAAGATGTGAAAACTAGTACAAAAAAGATGGATATTTTTCTTCTTCTTGAATTTCTCCATCGCATCGCAATCAACTCTTCTTGAATTTTTTTGTTGGATTTTAAGTTCTAATCGAAGAAATTTTAATTTGAATTGTCAGTTATGTTGTGAAATTTTGTTAAATTCCAATTGAAAAGCTATCAGCCCTGTTCCAGATTTCGTTTTTTGCGAAAATGAAATTCGAAAACGAAATTAGGTGTTCCGAATTGACATGCGAATTGAAATCGCTTTAGTTGTTAGTAATGAAATCATTTCGGTGCTTATATTATTAGGTAGAAAAGGAAAAAAACATTTTGTTGCTACAAGAAAAAAAATAAAATTGGCAAAATGTAAGTATATTTCATTACAAATAATAATTATCATTAATTATATTTTAATTATATTTAACAATAAAATAAAATTTATTTATCTCTTTCACTTTGAGATTATTTCAATTTAACTTATATGTGTGATGTTACAAAACATTGTTCTTGCTAAATTCACATCATAATCTTTACCAACAGATCTTTGATATGCTCCTTCAGCAAGAAAACGAATTGTTGCACCTACTTGCAAAACCAAAGGAATTGAACCTTCTTTTATATACGGTATAATTTCGTTCATCACAATGAAAAAAGGCTTCTTTATTCAAATCTCCATCAATCAAATCAAAATCTCAATCAAAAGTCCATTTAAAATTTAAACTTTTAGATTGCAATTAATACAAATTTAAATATTTTTAAACAAAATAATAAAGTTTTCAAAGTAAAATAAGTCAATTTTAAAACTATTTATTACCTTAAACGTCAATCAGCTGACTTCGAATTGAATTTCGAACGATTTCGTTTCGCATAAATTCGTGTGAAATTTGGAACACCTTTTTTGAATTCGCACGAAATTGATTTTCGCTTACGATTTGAATTCGCACGAAATTGGGAACAGGTGCGTATATATTAGAACTTTCTTTCATTTTAAACAATTTTAAATTAAGTATTAAAATATATGAAATATATAGTATTGGTAGTATGTGTAGTGTGAATATATGAATATATAATGTGTTTTGTTGTTTTGTACTACATGTACAGTATGGTAGTATGATTATATCACATAACATATTATTACTTGTAACTTGTGTATTTATGTATATAAGAAAATATAGGAAAAAAGGACTTGATTTCAAATTAAACCTGTTTTGTGTATGAATTGCTTCATCTTACATATACTATATATTTATTAATTCTCGAATTTTGAATGATCTTTCATATTAGAAGGGATCATAATATAAATTTCGTATTAAATTCGTATCAAATTAAAAATTTTCTTCGGTTAGAACTTAAAATCCAACAAGAAAATTCAATAAGAGTTGATTGCGATGCGATGGAAAAAAATAAACCATGTTTAGAATTTTGTACTGCTTTTCACATCTTTGTAATTTATAGTATCTTTGCTCATATCCTTGCATTAGCATACATAAACATTTTTTTTTTCTTCAAATTTTTGATGTACACATGTAAGCTCATTTTTTATTATAATGTACATACATTTATATGTAATTTTAGTTTGGGACGTCAACGTATATTATGATTCATTTGTTGTTCTGTAGTCTTTGTTTTTCGAGTTTCGATTATTTTTTTTTTTGTCACATCAAATAAAATTTTAAGTAATTTTAAATTCAATATTTTATTGAAATTTATTGTAACTGAAATTAATTTGTTATTATTATTGTTGTTGTTGTTGATGATGATGATGTTGATGTTGTTGATGTTGATGTTGCTGTGATGTACTTTGTACAGCATTATTATTAAATAGAGCTCTTCTAGTACGTTTATTATTACCAGGTCGTGATTGATTAGATGATGATGTATGATGATCTCTTTTATCAACACTAACCTCTAGTACACCGTCCATATTTACCGATGATTTAACGTTATTTTTATTTTGATTTTGTTGATGATGATGGTGGTGTGTCGTCGTCATTGTCATCGTATTATTTGTGGCAGTCGTTATTGCTGATTGTGCATTTGGATTTTGATTTTGTTGTCCACGAGCTTGCATTTTATTTGGTTTTGGACGGATCTGCATTGCCGTTGAATTTGTAATTGGTTTTAATACATTACCAACAGCTTTTGTTCGACCTTCTCTAAATACCATTCTCTGTCCAGGACGTATATATTCTGGATGTTTTATAAATCTAAAACGTACCATTGCTTTATCACCAGTTCGTAAACAATCCTTAGACATTGATATAATTGATGCTGTTTGACGAATACTACCACAATGTACCATTGCTTGATAACGTGATGATATTGTTGTTGGATGATGTAATACAAGAATTTCACCTTCAAATTCCCAACATGCTTGTGGCTTTAATTCTGGACTAACCATAACCATACCTTTTCGTATTTGAGATCTTTTTATTTTTTTTAATGCAAAACTTGCTGTTTGCCCACCACGTACTTCTTTTACATTCATTCTTTTTCTATGTATACTTTTAACAGCAATTGGTATAAATTGTCCAATTGGATCTGGTCCTAATAATAATACATCATTTAATTTAATTAAACCTTGTAGACATGTGCCAGATACTACTGTTCCAACTCCAGGTACTGAATATGTATCATCAATCTGAAATTCAGCTGGCTGATCATCTTGTCCAATCACTCTAGTTGTTAATAAATTTAAAAACATTTTTAATAAATTTAAATTTTCTCCAGTTACATTCGAAACCTGGAATATTGGGCACAAACGTTCTGATACAAAATTTGTTGCACTCAATATAACCTCATCTGATGTCTTAACCATAACTGGAACTTTTCGACATCCTTGTGATTTTAATATTTTAAATAAAAGTTTTAATGTATCTTGTAATATATTTGGAGGACACATATCAATTTTTGTTACAACAACAAATACAGGTACAGATAATGCTAATGCCAATCCTAAATGTTCTTTTGCCATTCCAACAATACCAGCATTTGCACCAATCTAAAATTAAAATTTGATTATTTAATGCTTACATATTACATAAATTTTCATTTTATATTATTTGCATACCATTAACATTCCAAAATCTGGAGCATGTCCTGTCATACCGAAAACTGTTGTTTTCAAATATCTTTCATGTCCAGCCAAATCAATAAATGTTATTACTTTTGCTGATTTTTCACAAATTTTTACCCAGTCTAAAGCTCCATGTTCAGTCTTATTTACAACATTTCCAACATTATCGAAACCTATTAAAAATTTATATATATATATAAAAAAAAAAAAATGAATATAATGTAATGTACATACATATACATATAAAATTATTTAATTTCTTAAAATTTTTATGTATGTAACCGTAATGTAACTAATGGTAATTAGGTACCTAAAATATCATTTCCAACTGAACTAGTTCTACCGCTTTCAATTTCATGTTTATGACGAAATAGCCTTTGTCTTGCATAACCACGACCATTATCAAGTTCACCATGTGTTAAAACACCCAGTAATGTTGATTTACCAGCATCTACATTACCAACAACAGCAACTCTTCATAGTTTTTATTGTTTTTTTTTTTATGTAAAAAAAATGTTAAAAAAATTAACAAAACGATAAATAAAATATTTGCAATTTTTTTTTTTTTTTATATGTATATATGTATGTATTTATTTTTATTTATTAAATAATGTACTATCTAATTCTTTAAAATTATAAATATTTTTATTATATAAAATAATAAAATATGCTAGTCAATATTATAATTTATCTTGCATATTATTATTATCATTGTTATTATTACATATAAATTTTGTATGTAAATAATGATTAATTTTAAAAGTAATATCATATTGTGAAATGGTATCAAGCAGTATTAAATAAAAAAATAAAATAAAATATTAATTACCTAATTTCAATAAAATCTGTTTGATCGATACGTTTTCTAATCAAATATTGTCCAGTTAAACCTTTTTCACCTTTACGTTGACGTAATAATACTATATTAGCATCAATTGTAGCTGCCAAAGATTGTAATGTTGCAAATGATGCACTATATTCATCTGGATCTAAGCCACTATCACTACCATCTATAAAAAAATTTTTTTTTTTTTTTTTTTTTTTTTTAATTTAAAAAATAACAATATGTATTAAAAAGTTTATTTAAATAAAAATCTAACCTTCTCCAACTCCAATTTCATAAATTGTTTCACCTCTACTATCAAATATTCTTTCTTCAAGACGTCTTTTTAATAAATTTAATTGTTCAGCAGTCGGACTTACTAATACAGTTTTCTTCCTAATACTAGAATAATCAACTGTTGGACTATCTGGATAATTCTTTGGCAATAATGATGGCTCAGGAAATAATTGTTGTTTTTTATCATTATTTAATGATACAGATGATGATATCTTTGGTGGAATTTTTGTTAGAATTGTTGACTGTTCCATTTTATTTTTTATAGTTTTTTTTATTATTTTTTATTTAAAATAATCGCACACAATTTTTAATTTTATTTTTATTTATTTATCTTTTTAAATATTTATTAATTTTTGTTGTATATTTTGTGCATTGATTTTTTTTTTTTTTTTTTTTGTTATAATATACCACATGTTTATGATGCAAATTACATAAATTATTATTATTGTTTCTCTCTTATTTGAATGTCATTTTTAATTATATTTTTATTTAAAAATAATAATACACACACTATTCTGTAAAGATTATAAATTATTAATGGTAATTAAATAATTTAAGCTTAGTAATCCTTTTTATATCATCATTAGCAACAGAAGTAGCAGCATTCTATCGCTGCATTTGATTCTGCTGATTACTATTAGTTTAGTTGAACTTGAACTGTTGTTTTGTTACTGTTTAAAGTTCTTATGGATGATGTTATGAATGAATGATGCTTATTAAGAAATGATGAAATAAAATTATGAAATTTATAAATGAATAGAAAAAAAAATTATGTTAAAATGTTATGATGTGTATTTTACTCAATCTTTCAATATTACCAATATTAATTCATTTTGTGAAATAATAAATTGATCCATTTGATTTATTCTTTGAAGTTTATATTTTTTTGTTATCGTAAATACACGTCATCGAATTATAAATAATTTTTTTTTATTTATTTATTTATTTATTTCATAATATTTTATTAATATATACTATACATATGTAATTACTTTTACATTTATGTATATATGAATGTTGGATTATTGTTCATACTACATATATAATATACTATTATATTATGGTGTTACTATACACTATAGTCTTCCACTTACACCACACTCTTATGTTAATTTTATATCATATTATGTTGTGTCTCATATGCTATAAATGCATTATTATTATTACTGTTTGCATAGTATATAATACTTACCATGTATACTTACATATTTATTTATATAGTTTACTAATTTTTAGAAATTTGGAAATTTTTTATTTTGTACATGCAAAAATGAAAATTAATTTAGATGAATCATGGATATGCACGCTGGACACTGCACGTTTATTTATATTGATACCTTGCTTAAATATATAGGATACGATGATACATATTTATGATTATAGTTTAGTACACCCACACCCAGACATTATATTACACAATATACATCATATACGTATCAAATATATAATTTATATGCAGGTGCACAGCTGGCAAATTTTTTTTCTTACACAGTAAATAAGACGAAATCTTTTGAAATATGAAAATATTATATTACATATATAATATAACAAATTATATTTTTATTTTTGAATTTTTAATAAATTTTAATTTAAATTAAATATTATTTATAATTTTATAACACTCTGTATTCTAATCTAATGAGAGATGAAACACTTTTATTTTTGTTTTTTTTTTCGATAGTAGATATTTGCTAATTGCTTCTTTCTTTTATTATGATTATGATGATTGTGATTGTGAATAAACATAATTCACAATAATTAACATAAAACTCACAAGATTCACTTTTTAATTTGTTGAATATGCATTTATTTACCGTACCACCCCCCTCCCCCCCTCTCCCTACATATCATTAGCATTACATGCATTTCACATAAATTTCGAATTAATTCATTTTCTTAAAACCAATATGAAATAAATTATATCATAATCATATTATTTTATGTTAGTATTTTAATAATTTTTGAATATCTTATATGTATTTAAAAAAATAAACACATATGTATATCAACCAAATTAAAACTTAAACCCCCTTAAAAAACCCAAACATCCATCCAATGTGAAATAGAAAATTTTTGAATTATTGGATTTAAGCCAAAAGTAAGAATATGTAAAAATATATATACAAAAGTATACTAATGTAATATAATAATAATATAAATTATAAATTTAATAAGCTATAATACTTACTTATTATTGTAATAAATAATTGCAATTTTGCAAAATTAATTGAATTTGTACTTTTTCTTCTAGAGTAGGCTTCTCTTCCAGTGTCTAGTCAAGTATCCGTCCGTACACGTACACACGTACACGTAGCACGTACACGGTCACGGTGTATATTAAATTAATAGTGTTAGATTTAGATTGTGTTTGTGGGTGTTTGTGAATGTGATAATGTGAATGAAACTGTAAATTAAACTTTTGCGATGTACAGACAGAACCAAAAGTTATCAGAAAAGCAAAATTTGAATTATGCACCTGAATAAAATTCCAGATAAAATTAACAAAATTTTAATATTTTAGAGAAATTACGAAAGTTTTCACATTATTTATAACAGCAGAATAAAATCATTAATATTTCATACATTTCTTTTTCTCCACGCTATTCTACATGGAATTTTTTCGTGCAGAAACAAATAGTTAAAATGCTGTACAGAATTCCGGTTGAGTTCCATACTAATCTTTATATGGTAATTTTTAAAATTTATTATCTAGTTACCTGCCTTTTTTAATTCAAAATAATAATTTTTTAATTCACAATAACCATCATAGTTGTCAAATTTGAATTTCAAAAAATTCGGAAATAGGGAAAATCGAAATTTTAGAGCTGTTCGCAACATTTTAACATAATGATATTTTGAAAATCATGTTATTTATATGGAGAATTACATGATTTTGATTGTGATTTCAACAAAATCACGATAATTCGTGATTTCACTGTAGTTTAAAGTTTAAACATACTTTATATGAAAAAACTATATGTCACACACAAGAAAAATATGAAATTTTTGTGTAAAGTAAAAGAAAATATAAAAAAATTTTTAAAACAATATACATAACATAACTAATAAATTTACAGACCAAAAGTGATCGAAAAATCATTAAAAGTAAATAAGTAATACCACAGATAAGGATCCTTATCTGTGGTAATACGTATTTACATAAAGAAAGACATACAATGACATGTGTCTATATATGTTATAGATCTAAACAAGGACAAAAACAAAATTTCATTAAAATAAGCGAAGCGTACAATCTCAATCGTTCAGTCGCTGTAGAGCGTCAACGATTTTTCGCTCATATATCACTTTACCTTGTAATATTGAAACCGTTATATATAAGACAAAACAAGATTCTATCACATTCTACGTAGTAATTTTCAATAGACCTTCCACTCTTTCCATTTATTTCCTACTTTAGTATCTGGGACCTTCTAATAAGAAGATATAGTGTTTTGAATGCAAAATTCTTAATATTTTGTTATTTTGTTGGGGTTTTTTTTTATGTTTTTGGACAAACTACACAGCTGATTCAAAAACGTTTTTTTAACCGTCCTGGATTATTTCATGGACAATGTTCAGAAATCTGTGGAGCTAATCACAGATTTATACTTATCGTTATTGAAAGAGAAAGTATTGAATTTTTATTTCTTATTATAACGAATTCTCACACACACTAGTTTCGTTTTTCTCTTTACTTTCATTTCAATTTTCGTGTAGACGGGGACAAGAGTAATTTTATTTATTTATTTATTATACTAATAAGGATTAGGAGAATGTCAGTAAACTCACAGCCACCTCGCCCACAACTCACACGACCCACTACTCACAAGGCTTTTTGGTGATACAAGGGTAATTAGCTTCAATTTTAAGGTTTTTGAAATATAAATTAAAATTATTTTGTACTGACTGCATTTACTGAGTATGATAATACAGATAGTATACTGTGTGGTGTGTGTACTGAATGTGTATGGTTTGGATATGAAATATCCGATTTAATTGTCATTTGTCATTTTAACATATTAAATGTCAATTTCTGACATTGTTTGAAAAAACTTGTTGCACATAAACTACTAATTATAATGAATTTATTTTTTTTACTTAAATATTTATAAATAAACCTAATAATCTGGATTTTTCTAAAACAAAAATGTTTCGATTTTTTTTATTTGCCAATTGAATTTTGTAAATATAAAAAATTTGAATTACAGCATAGACAAAACCGATACTTCATAACAATATTTAGTATGATTGTGAATTATATTAATATTCATGAACATGATTCATCCAAACACATAAAACCACAAATAAAGCAGAAGCAATCACTTATATTTCATAATCATGCCATTTAATGCACTATATGTACATACTATTATATGTAGATAGTATAGTATACAAAATGCTATTGTCCACAATGAGTATCACGTATCACCGTATCACCATCACTACCAATAAGTACATTCTATTCTGTTCTGATGCAGTTACGTTGGCAATATTATATGATATGATACATTATGTATGTATATCCAGGACCGAATTAACGTTTGTGGAGACTGCTAGGCAGAATGATTGCAGACATATTAAAGGGTATTTTTTCAAAGTTTTATTTTAAAATGTGCAACACTGTTTTCAGTGACGGCCAATGCGTTAATTGAACACTATTTAGCTCTATGCATATTTTTCCCCTTTATTATGATTAGTCTTATGACGGAACAACACTTGTAAATTGTGCAAATTTACTTTGAAAATCATATTACAGCTAGCGAAATGTTCTTGACGAGGTTTACTTTTGGTTGAATAGTTGCATCAATAAAAAAAATTGTCGGATTTGGAGTGGATAAACTTCAGAAAATATTATTATGACTTCTTTATACTCACAAAAATTACTGTTTGATGCGCACTATAACTGACGGAGTCATAGGCATAGGCCAATATTTCTTCAATAATGATAACGACCAGTACTATATGTTCATGATTACTAATTTTTCGTTTCCCAATTACATGATATTAATGTGGAAAATCTCTGGATTTAAAAAGACGGTTCGATATGCTACACATCGTTCGACACAATCAATTTATTAGAAAATATTCAATGAGCGAATAATTTCACGGAATGGTACTGTGCATTGGCCTCCACGATTGCTAGATATTATCTACATCTTTTGATTATTTCCTTTTGGGATATGTAAAGTCGCTACTTAACTTTGATAAATCCAAGACTTTGAATCACTTGAAACCTAAAATTATCCGTGTTTATGCTCATATAAGGCCTCAGTTGCTGAAGATTTGACTTCGAAAATATAGTTAAGAAGTCATATTTGTATATCATATTTTAGACTCATATTCTGGATAAAAATCACAGAAGTCAATACATTTGTTCCTCTTCAAACTACTTAAGCCATTCCTGAAACAACATAAGTCAGTGACATGGTTGGTTGGTTGGTTGGTTGCAGTGGCAGTCCGTCCTCCCCCGAAAACAGACTCAATTAGCACTTTGTGTGCCGTTTTGTTACCACAGACTCGTAGGTGTTGGTTGTTTTCTCTAGACTATAGCCATTTCGTCTTGTTCAGGTAGTAAACCAAACTGCCCATTGTTAGACTGGCCACCTCCGCGAGTTCTTCGAGGAAAGGCTTACCGAAAGCCTTTAGTCTAGTTTTAGCTAATGCTGGACACCTGCAAAGATAATGTAAGAGAGTTTCCTTCTCTGAATTGTCCCTACAGCTTCTACAATGCGTGTTATACGGTAGACCCAATCTGGCTGCGTGTTCTCCCGCAGGCCAGTGACCTGTTAGAATCGCCATGATTCTAGCGATCTCTCGTCGGTCTCTACCGATAAGTGATAGTGTTCTTTTCCTATCGAATTCCGGCCAAGTTACTCTTGACACAGAACAGGTGGGTAAATTCTTCCATCTGTTATTTGCCTCCGATAGATAGTGAAGCCAGATCTCTCGCTTTACACTATTTATAGGGATGTTTATAGGTTCTGCTGTCGAAAGGTGTAGAGTTGAGCCCTGTTTCGCTAACGAGTCAGCCTGCTCATTACCCTCTATGTTTCTGTGACCTGGAACCCATATGAGGGTAACTTGAGTCTTACTCGCCAGACTTTCTAGTGCTCTTCTACAACTTTCTGTTATTTTAGAATTAAAAGATACCGCTCCCAGAGCTCTGATTGCGGCCTGGCTGTCGGTACATATACCGACGGTTTTTTGTCTTGTTACCGATAGTCAGTGACATAGTAAGTGGTTTTTGCAAGAAATTCCTCTTACCAACTACAAATATTGACGATAATCCAGATGACAATGACGGAGAATATGATTACGTACCATAATAATAGCAAAAAATATGTTATTTTTACATATGATATGTATTAATTTTGAATAAAAATATAAAAAATATGACCATTTAGTATACAAATTATATACTGCCTTACCCTGTTTCTTGATAAAACGACATAAGTCAAGAATAGTTTTTCCAGGTTTTCTTTTTTGTATTATACATAAAAAATAAAATTTATTCGAGATTTTAAATCTTAAAGCCCAAGCAATAAATGCAGCCAAAAAAAGTACTTGAAAATGACACATTTTTTATAGATTCCTGAAAAATTCTGACTGCGTGACTTAGGTGGTTTTTGAAATGACTGATTCAATTTTATTTTTATTTATTTTTTTTTTATTGTATTGTATGGATATTATTATGTATATTAAATACACACGGATACTCAATCCATTATGGCACCCCTGATTAGTAATTTTGTCAGATATATCATTCAGTTTATCATCAGTAATCAGTTACTGATGTGTATATTGCTGATTGGAATTAAGCGTGTCAGTCTAACACTATAAATATCGAGCTATTCAAGCCCCTGAATTAGAAAATAAGACCAGATTCATAGAGATCAAACGGTAATCAAATTGTTAAATTCATCTTCATAAAAATAATGCTAAATTTTAAAATCTTATTATCATGTTAGATGTTTTGAATTCATGATTTTTTTTATGAATTTTTTTATACACTATACATATGTATATATATTTTCATACTCTATTTAGATTTCATTTCTTCAACTGCTCATCTACTTATTTTAATTTTTGTTTTCTTGTATTTTTTTTTTAATTATTTATCAATTTTAATTTTTTTTGGATTCACTGGTGATGGAGGCCTATAATAGGCTATCGCCTATTCCGCCTCAAGGGTAGATTCGGCACTACATGTATCAAAGCAATATCGTAATCATAATATTAATTTAATATATTTGCATTTTTCATCTGCATGCACATAAAATACTCTTAACTTAGAACCCTTCTTAGAACTCTGTCCTCTGGCTCTGTATTTTGATATTTTCGTTATTTTTATATATATATATATAATATTCCTATACAATGGGTAAGGGTAATCTTTGCTATTACAAAACGCACCCGTCTATTTTTCTGTATAACAAAACAGAAAATAACGCGATTGCGTATGTATATATATACAAATACAATACAAACAAACAACCTCAAGAAAATCGACAAACAAAATTGATGAAGCTATATAATATGTAATGTAAAATGTAATATGTATGTAATAGCAAATAGAGTTAGGGTATTAGTGAAGGTGGATGTTTAGTTCTTGGTTGACAATGGTGATGATGATAAACAAAAAAATATTCAATGAAATTCAAAATCGTTGTCTTCACGTCACGTACGTTCATTCATTAAGTTTAGATGATCCAGTGAATCTTTGAATTTGTTTTGTACATATTTTAAATTGAATCCATTATTCCAGTTCCAGCAGTGATAGTAAACCATCGCGTCACTCCTCGACATCGTCATCAACAACGCCTTTTTGCCATTCTCAAATCCCATTACCAGTGACAGTGAGTGTGGCAGCTATGGTGTGTTAGTGGTGTTAGTTTAGTGTGTTTAAGCAAGTACAAGAATAATTTATTCTGGCACTGGTTGATTTGATACTTTTTAGTTTACTTTACCATGACTTCCACACCACAATGTATTGTATATTTTATTCCAATTAGTTTTCTTTGGGAGTTCGTTGATAATAGTCAAAATATAATATACGTTACGCTCGTGTCCTTGTAAATTAACTTTGGTTTGGCGATTATTTTTGTATAAATGTCGGTTATAGTGAATAATATATATGATATGAAAAAGAAAATAAATAAAAAAAAAAAATTTTAAAAAATAAAATATATACGTTTTTTTTATTTTATTTTTAAAAATTGTATAAAATTCAAAAATGTTTCGAATTTTTTAAAAGTGAATTTTTCTTATTACAGAAATATATGTAAATGTGTTTTCGAAAAAATATATTATATTGCACATATATAAGGAGGATATAAGTTTATAAAAATAAAACAATTAAAAATTTAAATTAAGGTATATGTAATAATTTGTTTTTTAATTTATATAATTTTAAAATTATATTTGATTGTATGAATATTCGTGCATTATATATACATATGTATATATATATATTATAGTAAAATCAAATAAATAAAATAATATCTAGAAAAAAAAATTATTATCGACGCCACAAAGGTAATTATACTTAAATACCTAAAATACATGTACTAGGTATGTGTATAAAATAACAACATATACTATAGAATAGAATAAGGGACCTACCATTTACCAACCAATAGTGGTTATCTTTATCTTTTCACATATTAATTTATAATCGAAGTCAAGTCAGGTTTTACACGTTGGACACACAAAAATAATAATAGTAGTAATACCTGTGTTAATTCTGTATATATTTATAAATACGTTACTTATACATGCATGCAGATATGTATAAAATAACGAACGTGTATATCCATATTATATTTAAAAGATATTAAAAATAGTAATAAAAATAAAAATAAAAACAAAAAAAAAAGATATCAAATCAACCAAACTAAACAAAACGACAAAACTTAACTGATGAATATAATACATAAAAATCATTGAATACATGTTCCACTTCCACCGTCATCATCATCATCATCATCATCGTCATCAACAACATCACCATCAAGATCAACGGCAAAGTATAAGAGTAGGTAACACAAACCACGGCAGTAACAGCAGCAATCATCTAAAAGATAGAAAGGTAAAATATATAGTAGATATAGGTATTAGTGTTATTGTATATTATTAGTATTAAAGGATAAATTTGTGTTTGTGTTTTATTCAGGTGTGTAGAATACATACATCCATATATAATTTCTTAAATATATGTAACATATATGTATTATTTTATATAAATGTGTTTGTGTAAATTCGTAAAGATATTACATATGTGTAGATATGTTATAAATGCAAGAATTTTATGTATATACATATCCATATACGCCGTATATACATATATATTGTGCAAGAAATTAATACAAAAACTGTAATAATAAAATACAGGTATACCTACCTACCTATATATATAAATATAATAAAATAAAATAAATAAATAAATTATAAAGAATCAAATACAAAACATAAAAAGCTTTCATAAACACAATAAACATATAACAGGTAAGATATAAAAATATAATACATATATGTATATGCATGAGAAAAAAAAGAGATTTAACTAAAATAGTATAGCCATATATACGTAGCTATATGCTATATACTAAGGTAAAAATACTAGTTAATTTTTTTTTACTATTTATATTTCCTCTTCTTTTTCTTTTTTATTATAAGATTTAAGATACATTTTTGTTTTTTATATTTACAACTAAATATCAGGTAATGTTGTGTAGTACCTGGTAGTACTGTTGTATTTGTTTGTATACCTACATACCTTTTATAATATTGGTCATGTCATACCAAATAATAATAAAAATGTAAAAATGAATTTTAGCTACATATATTTTTTTTTCGTATTTCATTACTATTATACTAAGTACATTTATGTACATACATACATTATGTATATGATTATTATTATTATGCATAATATTATCTATTTTATTTTAACCTGCACTGCACTGCACAATTCATTCTGTATAACACATATCCATCTACATACATTATAATATTGAACTTGCTAGGTTGTTAGTTGTTAGCATAAATAAATAATTTTGTTTGGTGTTTGAAAATAAATTCAATTGGCCGTGATGATGTCTTGCAACTTTTTCTACTTACACATCACATTATCTACAAAGTATTATAATGTATTTTTATGTCTGAATAATACACTCATATACTTTTATATTGTAATAACTAATCGAAAAAAGTTTCATATCAAAACTTTTAGTAATATTATTAATATGATTGTAGCTGTTATAATACATATATACGAATGTTTAAAATTATGTATGCATCTAAATTATTATTAGTGTGTTTTATAAAAATATGCATATGTAACGTGTTTTTAATCAAAACAACAAATCAACAATCTACTACTACTATGTACTGTTATTATAGTGTAGTATAGACTCTATATTTACTACTACTACTACTAATTCTAACACTACTATTACTACTACTACTACTACTACTACTACTACTGCTACATATACTATTTACTAACATTAAAAGTATGTAACTTCTTTAAATATTTTTATATATGATACCTATATCTAAATATATACATATATGTATATACGTACCAAGCGAATTCCTTTCAATATACATATATAATCATATATCATATGTAATGCAATAAAATAAAATAATAAAAAAGAAATGAAAAAAAAAAAAATAGTGAAAATCTAATATAGAATAGAACTATCTGTTGTTGTTTTATTTCTATTTATATTTCTAATGAAATGCAAAAACAAAAACAAAAATAATTAAAAAAAATTAAAAAATTTACGTTTTTTTTATATACTAGATACTGATTGCGCTTTTGTTATAAAATAATGTTTGCTATATTTTAATGTGCATCATCATTACACGCGTATAACATACATATGTACACATATGTATATGAATGCACATATATAAGCGTGCAGATATTATAGGACAGGTATATATTTTAAATCTTTTTTGTAAGTACCTATGTACATCTACATAGGTACATATTATTATCATTATCATTAATTCAGCGCTATAAATAATGTGCAAATTCAATATATGTAATACATATAATAATTATATGAATATGTATGCGTATTATATGATATATGTATGTATATATTTTTTTAAAATATTTTTTTACATCTCGACATGATTTTATACATACGAGTACATATATACATATGTACATATATAATATACATATAAGTATGTATGCTTTTTTTATAATTGATATAAATGTAAACATGTAAATATATACACATAAGTATATTAAGAATAAGTTTGTTCTTCTATATCATTAAACTTTTTATTTAAACTACTACTGCTGCTGACATTTTCATATATGTAAGTAAAAAAGATTAGAGCACATATAAAATAAATACTAGTATTTATATTTTATATGTGATTAGAGCTAATTTTGTATACTTATATGTACATATTATAAAATATAATGAATTTTTTCAAACATTGCTTTTATGCGGCTTTAGCTAAAGATACTTTTAAACAATTTGAATTTTATTATTATCGCACTTTATCAAATTTTTTAATAAAGATTCAGCTTTATAATTTGTGGAAACTTTTCGTTAAATTGATTTTCGCTATAATTTGTAAAATAATTTTAATTTTTACACTATTATCAAAATATATTAATAATTATTATAAAATGATGTTACTTTCAGTATTAAACATATAGCATTTACCATACTCAAACATAATTTATGACATAACAAAAAAAAAAAAAAAAAAAAAAAAATGAAAACCGACTCTTTATCCAAATTATATTGAAGTATATATCTGCACATTCCATTATTGCATATAAGAAGTCACTAAAGGTAGAACTATAATCGACATTGCTGACATAAGCTATGACATATGTCGTGCTACGAACACAGCCAAATCAATGAGCTAAACTATAATTAACATTACCGACATTCGTTAAAAATTCGTTTAACATAAGCTCGACATAAGCAGTACGATAAGTAACATAAGCAAAAAGCTCATTTTGTGAAATTCGTATTGCTTATGTTTAGTATGTTATCTATGTTAATTATAGTTAACCAAATGTTACGTTTTAACATTCGTTATTTTTTCTTATGCTTGCTATGTCAGGTATGTCGATTATAGTTGGGCTTTAAATTACAAATTGGCTGACTATTTTATCAAATTGATAAATATGCTACACGATCGATAATAATGCTAGGATAATTTTGAACATTCTTACCTATCTGTCTCTACGTTTACAGGAGATATAGGAGATATACAGGAAACTACTTTTCAAAAACGTCAAATGATCGTCTTTTGACGAAAATCAAAAGTTCATAAACTTTCTGACGAATGCGTCAAAAATTCAAAAACTCGATGACTTTGCAATTGACTGCAAATATTTGAGCAGCAAAGCATTCAGTTTTAAGTTATTGCAAATTTGCTGTTGTCAAAATTATTAGGTTAGATGTGCTCTAAGTGAAACGAAGAATTTTAATACAGGGAAAAATGAATAGGTAAACATTAATTATTTTATAAACTTTATTTTCAATTCCAATAATTTTCATTTTATTCATTAGTGAAGATAATAATTGGTCCAGAAATCAAATTAAGTGTTTGATTTCAACAAGATTGGCAAAAGAAAAAGAATTTACCGACGAAAAAAGGAAAAAAAGTGTTCTGTGGAATATGCTGGTAGCGGAAATAAAATCTATCGATAAAGATTTTTTATTTTCTGCTGATTCATGTAAAGTAAAATTCACTAATCTTTTTACCACTTATAAAAGAATAAAAAAAAGAAACAATTTGAGTGGAAGAGATGCCACTACGTGGAAATATTTTGAAGATTTTGATGCAGTTTATTCAACATCTCACTTCATATCACCACCGCCACAAAATTTATCTTCTAGTTTTGAATCTAATATTGAAGTTACACAGGATAATGAAATACACAATGAAGAAAATACTCCGCCAAACCCAAAAAGACAAAAAGTGGATGATATATTAGCATTTCTGAAAGAAGAAAGCGAAACTGCTGAAAAACGTCATCAACAGTTGCTAGAACTGGAAACAGAAAGAGTAAACGTATTGAAAAGTTTAAGAGATATGTTTCAAAGTATTATTGATAAAGATTAGATTGTTTTTTCTAATTCTTTTTGTGGCTGAATTTTATGTTTCATTATAGTTCTTGTTTTTTTTTTGTGCTCATATTCTTTGTTATTTAGAAAATAAGTAAAAAAGACTTGATATTTTGTAAAAAATATATTTCGTAAACATATATTCTTATTATTTATTCTACCTATATATTATTTATTCTTTTATTTATTAATATTGAAATACCATACATTCTATGACACAAATAATTGTGTCACCAAATCTATTTTCTCTTTTGCTTGTGACACATTATTATCCGGTATGATAGTATATGAGTGGTTATCATTTTCGTTATCATCTTCATCTTCGTTGTCAATACTTTCTAGATCCAATTCTTCATTATTAATTATCATATTGTGAAGAACGATACATGTATTAACAATATTTTTTGCTTTCTCAATGTTATATATATTTAAAAATTTTAAAATTCTAAATTTTCCTTTTAGAACACCAAATGCTTGCTCAATACATACCCGTGTTGAGCTGTGATAATAATTATTTTTCCTTTGTGTAGACGAAAGAAATCCATTATCCCTGTGTGGCGTTAACAGGTACGTACTTAAAGGATATGCTGAATCTCCTAGTAGATGACTTCCCTCTGGAATATTAACTTCTCCATTTTCTAGTTTTAATCCTAAAGGACTGCTTCCAGTGCTGTCGAAGTCACTCCGATCGGAGTTTTTCACTCCTTTCAAAGGTCTGTCACTCCGCCACTCCTCCCCTGACATAAATACTCCTTTGTCGAGTCGAGAGAAAGTAATAATAGTAAAGTAAATAGAAAAGGATGTAGATTGCAGAATGTAGTTTCTCGAATTATCGAACAGTGGACACCGCTGCAGTATTATTTTTTGTCCATACCGTTACCACGAGATGAACTTGTAAATCACATAACTAAAGAAATGAACGATGAAAATAAAACATATTTATTATTTCTTGAATATATATTAAAGTTAACAAATTCAATGAATTTAGAATTCCAAGCAGAATCTCCAAAAACTCATAAGTTACTTTCGCTAATGAAGACATATTTCAGAACAATTCTATCGAATTTTATAAAATTGGAATATATAGATAACAATAATTTCGACAAATTGAATCTTCAAGAAAGCAAAATTTATATCGAAACTATACAACTGTACATAGGTCCAAAAGCTGAACTTTTCATAAATTCTTCATTACAACGAAACACTTTGACTCAGCTCGATATTGAAAAAATTAAGAGTAGCTGTAGAAGCTATTATATTGTCCTTTGTACAGAAATAAGACGGAGAATTCACTTTGATGAAAGAGTATTGAAAAGCCTTGAAATTATAGATCATAAAAATAATGGTACAAGTTTAATTCCTTTAATCGAATCTTTTCCGAATTTGGCAGTTGACAGAATTGAGAAACTTGATGAAGAGTGGAGATATTTGACAAATCACATTCAAATATCTAATGAAACTTTAAAAAATATGGAATTTGAGGAATTTTGGAGTCATGTATTCCAGTTAAAAAATGGATTAAATGAAAAAATGTTTCCTAATTTAGAACACTTTATTGGAGCTTTGTTAAGTCTACCTCACAGTAGCGCCGCTGCTGAAAGAGTTTTTTCTTCATTAAACTTAATTAAAGATAAAAAACGAAATTCACTGCAAACTGCTACCGTAAATGCAATAATGACAGCTAAAGAGATTTTGTCGAAGACAGCTGCTGTTGAATTTGTTCCTTCTTCTAACCTAATCAACAAATATCATAAATATTAAAAAATATATTTTTTTAAAATGCAAATAAAAGAAATATGTGCATTAATAATTTGTATTTGAGTTTTATTAATGTGTTGGTGTTATACTCCCCTTCGTGGTAAAATACTCCCCTTTGTCTGAAAATTCTACTCCTCTTAAAGAAATCAAAACGACAGAGTGCTTCTCCAAACAGCAGCGTCATGTGATCTACCTGGCCATCCAAAATATGTGTCGATGAAACGTGACTTATTATCACAAACTGCCTAAAATAAATTAAAATTAATTAAATTAAAAAACATTCGTTCAATTTTACAGAAAAATTGTAACATACTTGCAATATTATTGAATGCTGTCCTTTACGATTGTAATAACTAGCAGCATTTGTTTTTGGCGAAGGAATCTGAATATGTGTACAATCAATGCAACCGATGACGTTTGGAAATGGTCTTTCTGAACGCATTTCTTGAAAGCCTTCCATTATTTTTGTGAATTCGGTGTTAGAATTTGGCCACTTCACAAAATCGCCAATGAAATTCGCAATTATTTCCGTCATTTTTGTAAATAACATATGAGCTCCTCCTTGAGACACATCAAATCTGTCTGCCAATATACGAAATGCAGTTTGATTGGAAAGTCTCCAAATGGTTAAATACAGGCTTTTCTCCGAATCTAACTTTGGTCTCCCAATCCACGAATTTTCCCAACGTTCTTCGACAAGCTGATGGAGTTTCTAAAATTTAAACAAATTTTATTTATTAATTGAACTTCAAATTCATTGAACTTTTACGTACCTTGAATGTTTCTCTTTTCATACGAAAATGACTTTTGAATAGGTCATCGGGATAACTTATAATTTTTTCTATGTAGTTTTCTATTTTCGGGTGGATCACTTGTGTTCTGATATTCTGTAATCTGTATATAGTATAAGATGGTATAAGTTTTTTATCATTCAAATTAATTGATTGAAATTTTTCTACATTGTTACGTACTCATATTCTTATATATATATACGTACATATGTATACATATGTGTTTCATAAGAACGGATATACTATACATACTTATCATAGATATTTATGTATATTTATGTAGTACATTTTTTGAAGTAAAATATGTAAAGAAAAATGTTAAAAAAAATTTAATATCTAACTTTATTCATATAAGGTAATTGCATAAATATATGTTGTACACATCTACACATTTTTATATATTAATTGTTGACTAATTTAAGATCAGTATTTATATATATATACATACATATTATTGTTATATATTATATGCATATATACTTATATTATGTAATATGTAATGTATAAATATGGTGTCTCCGTCTCGTAAAAAATATATATGTATTATTATGAAGAACTTATAACAATTTAATTCGCGATGTCATTGTACTTTTAACACGTATTATACATATATAGAGATATAGTACATACATAACGTACATATATGTATGTACGTATACACATTGTGTGTGTAAAAAATATTTTTGTAAAAAATTGAATTTAAATTTATTTAAAATTCTTATGCCCAATTCCACAGTCGAAGCTTAAGTTTTGGCTTAGTTAAGCCTGCAGAAGAGCTTAAGATGTCGCTTATTTTTTTTGGATTTCACAATAGAATTTTATCTATATATAGCTTAATTAAACCAAGCTTAACGAAAAAGAAACTTTTTTGTAAGTTACTGTAGCTTGTCACAAATATCAAAAATGTCAAATTTATATTAGCATTTTATTAATTTGTGATTTGTAAACTACTTACCTTTTCAAAAATTGTCAAGTTTATATTATAATTTATTACATATTTTGTAAATGTAATTTTGGTGGTGTTTTTATATTATGATTATAATTTATTTATATTTATATAAACAATTTTATATCTTATGATTTCAGATTTTCACAAATTAATTCTATATACCTAATTGCAAAACACGATAATAAATTTCATTTACTTATATAGGTTTGACATTTGGTGATTTTTACTTATTTTTATCAGTTAACTTTACTTAAGCGCTGGATTTTGACGGCTTAAGTTAAACCAATAATTAAGCCAAGTTTAGACTTAAGCCGCCACTGTGAAATCGAAAAATCTATTAAGCGGAATTTTAAGCCATATATGTATATCTGAGCTTAAGCTTCCACTGTGAAATTGGGCATTAAACTTATATTAAAAATATACTTTGTGTGCAGTGCTTTATTTGAAATGAATTCAAAAATTCAACTTACCAAGATAAAAAAAAAAAAAAAAATTACCCATATCAACTTTCTTGGTAGACTCACAGTTAAATTTTTTTCCATAACTCAAAAACCACGACAGCTGAAAATGAAAGCCATATTGGGCAATATTTTAATTAAAAAAAATTCAAAAGAAAAAATAGGGCAAAATTTTGAGATATTTGACCTTGAACATTTAGCATTTTTTTCCATGAAAATTTGAATTTGATGTACCATATCTTTGACATCACTGGACCGATCTGTATAATTCAAGTATTAAAGTAAGGACTGATTGATTATCTTTCCAATGAATGCCAAAAATAATTGGAAAAGACCAAGGATTTCAGGATTTATGAACACAAATAGAAAACAAGTCACTTGACCTCAAAAAAAAAAAAACTTCTGAGCCTCCTAACTTCTCACCCGTTGATATTAGAACCTCCCTCCCCCCTCCACCTTCCATACAATTTTTTTCATTTCTCGCCACGACAAATCACCTGTCTCACGTTTTTCATCCGATAGAGAATCACCCTGTATATAAACGAGGTTTGAGATTAATATGTTATCTAGTAATTTTATGACAGTTGTTTAAGGAAAGTGATTTCGTCATGCTGAGACATAATTTATTTTGCTGCACGACAATACATCACCACACAGATCGTCAACTGCGATGGCTGCCATACATAGAAATAAAGTAGGTACGGCTTTACATGAATTGGTCATCTGTCCTACAACCCAGACCTCGCTGTCACTCCTAACGATTATTATTTTCAAAATTGAAAAAGGAGCTACGTGGAAAGCACCTTGCAGACAATGAAGAAACAGAAAGTAGTAGTAGGATTAAAATTACTTCCAGAGCGTTATAAAAAATGCATTATAGTAATAAAAGTGCATATATGCATGCATGCATATGAATATGTATATTGAAAAATGAATCTAATAAGTTTCATTTATCTCATAACAAAAATATACTATTCCGCAAAAATTGTTGACCTGCCCTCGTATATACAAATGTTATATGTAGTATATAGAAACAATATTTAATTCTCAGTTCTATATAACATCGTAGGTAATTAAAATAATTTTAATTCAATTTAATTTTTTTTTTTTTATATGTATTTATGTAGGTACTTACATTAAACATACATATAAATATCGTAAATATTTTCGTATTAAAATATGTAGGTATTTTTATAATATGAATGTGTCTACATACACATATCAGTATGTATGATATGTATGTACAAAGCATGCAATGTATTTTTATTTACTTTAATACATTACCTAATATATAATATATATTATGTATGAAGTTATTATAATGTAAGATAAGACACAAAAATTAACATTTTTCAATGCACATGAACCATATGGTGTTAATTTGTTAATATAAGTTTATGGTTAATGATTTCACATACATATATATGTATGTACATATTACTCGTAAATCTAATTGTTTGTTAATTGTTTTAAGTGTTTTCAGTTTTCATTATATTATTATATTCTTGTATTTATTGTATATTCTCTATATATACCTACATTTAAATTTGAATTGTATTGAAAGTGAAAATATAGAGTAATTGCACTCTATGAATAAATAATACATAAATATCTAGTAGGTGTATAATTTAATATAATTCATTTCATTTGGAAAATCTACCTATATATAAATACGTTTTGTCTATAACACGTAAAGGAAAAATATATATACAATTCGTGATAAAAATTAATTATTTTTCTTATTGTTTATTTATTAATTTATTTTATTTTTATTTTCTTTTTTTTTTGAAAATATTGATGTAAATTTTAATTTAAATAAAAAATTTACACGTACAGTTCTGGAGTGCGTTCATAAACATTACTTTAACCATAGTCATGGTATAGTATAGTTTGGTATATAGTTTAAGAAGCAAAGTTATGTTGTACTACAGCCATAGTTATGTTAACTTCAAGTATAGTTTTTGAACGCGATTTTTACCATAGTAGTAGTAGTAGCAATAAATTGTCATTCAGCTGTCAAGAAGTCAAGTTTAAAAAATTTTCAAAAAAATTTTTTATATATACATATTATTATATTTTTTGTTTGTCAAAAATTAATTAATTTTTAAACAAAACTATACTTTTTTCAAATAAATAAAATTGAAATTTTCACAATTCACAACACAAAATTAAATGACAAACGATTTTTTTATTGTCAATGTCATTACCACAGGCTTACTATTGTTAACCATCATGCTTTCGAGCAGGGTTAATTTTTGACATCAAATAGTTAAAAATTTACTTTACTACAGATCTTTATGAACGCTAAAAAGTTATATTGGTAGTTATGTTTTACTATACCACCACCATTCTGAACGACAAATGATAACTATGGTTATATAGAATAGAATATAGAATATAAATGTGTTTATTTGAGTTTTAAACAATAATAACCATAGCTGTCAAAAATTTATTTTAAATTGTTATTACTATACGTATAATACTCATTGAAATTGTTAATAATTTTTTTTTTATTATTTTCGAACCTATAAAAATCATTTCATCAAACATTGGGTGCTATTCTCCTGATCAGTTTCTCCTAACTTGATAACTTGTAAAGTTTCATATAAAATTTTGACAACTCAAAAAGAATCGGTTAATATTGGTATTCTGATCATTAAAGCTTGCAGAAAAAACTGCTTAAATGCTGCTATCATAACAGGTCAGATACCCTTTCTGAAGCCGTAAAGTTAAAGTAAAAAACTGTTAAGTAAAAATTTAAACAAACAACTGTCATATTAAAAAAATTACATTTTCACAGTACTTATACATACAAAAAATATTCGCTCACCTACAAATTCTATAGAAATAATCAAAGAGAAACATTCAATAAAATATGAGAAAATTTAATCTTACAATTTATTTTTATTTTTTAATTAAGTTGTGGGGTGCGGCCCTTGAATTTTTCCGAAAATTTTTAAATAGTGTTTAGTATGTCTTCGAAATTCATAACACTAAATAGCAGTATAATGATATCATACCATACTTATTTTGCAATCAATTTTCAATTGTATAGTCATCATGACTTAATTGCGTATTTCACAATTATTGACTTATT
The DNA here is from genome assembly GCA_951394055.1 of Villa cingulata. Lineage (NCBI taxonomy): Eukaryota > Metazoa > Arthropoda > Insecta > Diptera > Bombyliidae > Villa > Villa cingulata. The sequence continues at coordinate 37,461,138 of OX596017.1, read as the reverse complement.
GTTCATACACATCAATGCTTGTCAAATAATTCAGCGAAAATCAAATGTAAGTACTGTATACTATAGATCACTTTTGAACACACGTCACTTCACACACATAAAGTATAGGGCGACATTTAGATTTAGTGTTGTTGTCAATAAAAATGTATGTTTTGAAAATTAACTCATGATACTGGTTGTGTCTAAATTTCAAAATTTTTTTTATATTTTTTATATGACAGTCCTAAAAGTAAGAATTTTAGTAGACTTTTCAATAAAGAATAATTATTTCAAAAAGAATAAAATAATTAATTTTAAAAATAGTAAAGTTAAAATGAGCAATTTTCTACGATCATCCATATTTTTATGTTTTAAAAGTAGATTTGGTATTGAAACAATATTAAAAAAATTTGTGAACAAATTTTGACAGCAGCTGTCTACTTAAACTTGACGTAGTAAATTGCATAAATGAAATTCGCACACATAAAAAAAGAGGAAAAAATAAGAAAATTTGAGAGAAAAGTAAGGAAATTTTTAAATTCGCACACAACCACTGCTGCTGAAGAAAATGAACAATATAATATATGTATGATATTTAGGGTGGTATTCACAAACATGGATAAAATCCGTCGGATATATTTTAGCCGGATACAATTTCAGCTTATTCATCAACCTAGATTAAATTTGTTTTCGAACTTCGTTTTCGGGTCGAACATGTGTATCAAACATGCCAGCTGATTGTATTTTTATATTACAAAATAAAAAAGAGGTTCTGTGATGTGATAATTATAAGCAAAGATGATAATACATTAGCTGTGTTTCTTTCACGTGAGCGAAGTACTTGTGAGCAATTATTTTAGCAATGACTCAAACTATTCAAAGAAACATAAATAAATTCGACAAGTGAAGCAAAAGATAAGCATAAAATTGTTTTACTTTAAATATGAAAAATTTATATAAAACACTCCACATGATATTTGATATAATAAATCTAACTTAAACAGTCAATTTCCATTTGTTGGATAATGTGAAACTAAAAAGACATCTGGTGGAAAGAAATAACATAACTACTTAAAAAGTGAGTGAACTACTTCTGACAAATTGTTTGAGCAGTTCACACATAAAAATTTAGTGAAGTATTAAACCAAATTAATTTTCAAGTAATTCGCTCATGTGAAAGAAACACAGCTATTATCTTTATTTGTGCTGTTGCTGTTAATAACAAGGTTATGTTCGGACAATATTTATAATACCTCTCCGAGGTTGTCTTAAAAATATCCGAGTAGTGTTTTATCCAGGTTGATAAATACGCTTTATCTCAGATAAAAGATAATCTATGTTGGTGAATACCAGCCTCAAAATTTTTGTTTTGTGAAAAAGTATTGAATAATATATGTATTTAAATTTGATTTTGAAATGAATTGAAAACAACAAAAACAAATAAAATTTTGTATTATTTCTGATAAATTTATTTTTGAAACAAAATTTCTATAAAGCAAAAACAAAAAAAATGTTTTTTTGATTAAAAGTATTACTAATCATTATCTAACAACTAATGAAATTTATTTGAAAATCAACGACTTCTGGATTTTGTACTTATTTTTAAACATAAAATTGCTATTAAAATATGAAAAAAAAAAAAAAAAATTCGGAACAATTACATATTAATTGCTTTAAATATTTGTTAAATAAAATCACTTTATATATACATACATATTTTATACTTTTTGTCAGCATTGTAATATAATAATGCAGTTATTTGAAAAGTTTTGCTTTTTGTTTATTTTTTAAATTTTTTTGTGTTTTTTTTTTTTTTTTTTAATTTAAATTAAAATTAAAATTAAAATTTTTCAAAACAAAAACAAAGTTTATATGTATGTATTTGAAAACATGTATACCTCATACATAATATATAAATAATATCATAAAAAAAAAATCTTGTAAAAAAGTTTAACAGCATTCATTTTATGCACATATGTATATAGTATACTTGAGATTTTATTTAGGTATGTATTTTTTTTTTGTATTCTTTCTTTTATATTCTTCACATTATAATTGAAAAATGTTTAAGGACTATTCTTAAAATATACAAGAACGCAAGAAAGTCAAGTTATAATTAAACTACTATTGTTCTTATATTAATAAAACATGAAACATTTTTCTCATATAAGAGAAAGAGAGATCTTTTGCAGGTCAATTATTATTTTAGAAAGGTTGCTTTCAAAATTTAACAACAATCACTTATTAGGCAAAAAACAATAATATTATTATGATAACACTCTTATAGTATATACATACTATTACCACTATTACTTTAAAGATAATTACTTTTTTTTGTTTCATCTCTCAATTGGTTTTACATAAACTATTTTTTGTTTTTTCTTTTAGCTTACATTATTTTACATACATACATACATTGATATGATATGCGTGCTTGTATCTATAGTAAAATATATCGGTATACGTATATAGCGTGTATAGATATCACACGCATACAATCTATTTAGTACTATATGAAAGCTTAAATTTACATACTTATTTAGGCTGGTATTGTTTTGAATTAAAAGGATCGCATTCATTAACCAAGATTATCTTTTATCTGAGATAAAGTGTATTCATCAACCTGGATAAAACACTACTCGGATATTTTTAAGACAGCCTTGGAGTGGTATTATAAATATCGTTCGAACATAACCTTGTTATTAACAGCAACATCACAAATAAAGATAATGTATTTGTACTGTATTGTCATCTTTGCATATAATTATCACATCACAGAACCTCTTTTTTATTTTGTAATATAAAAATACAATCAGCTATGACGTGTTTGACACACATGTTCTACCCGAAAACGAAGTTCGAAAATAAATTTTATCTTGGTTGATGAATAAGCTAAAATATATCCGACGGATATATTCATGTTGGTGAACACCACCCCTAATGTAATAATTCTACAATAAAAATATAGAGAATTATTTATATAATTCAACAAAAATGTGCTAGGAATTTTCAAACCAAATTTACATACTGTAGTTCATTACTTAGTAGCATACTGTGCTTAATATGATGTATGAACGCAATCAGCTAACTTGTTTGTTTAGAGCTGTGGATTTTGCTAGTTGTTCACAGTCACAGTATCTTCCACAAATTTTTGTTTTCTTAGTTGCGGCTTATTAACGAAGCATCATTTTGAAGCTCTTTGACTAATTTATAGTTTATATGATGCATTGCATGTCCATAACTCGTAGATTTAATGTCTCATGAGTCCCGTTTATGAAAGTAAGAACTAAAGGAACGGATGCTAGCATATCTTCAAAAATTTCTTTACGGTACGGTACTCTTATTAAAGAAAATTCCAGTCTTTTGAAACTACATATCTGTGCAACGATGCATTTTATGTACAAAATACGAACAAGAAAACTCATGAAAGACGTTAAATTCATGAGATTTCTGTTTAAATCTAAATTGGTGATTACTAAGCATCTGAGCATTGCTTTCTTCACTTTATTGATGGTTTTATCGGTTATAAAGATTGAATGTCGTCGAATTGACAATCTTTCTATTCCACTTCATACGCCCTCACCTGACTGCAATACATCATTAGCCTTTTCTAACACTTTTTAAGATATTCGGTATACAAAAATTTCGCAACACAAAACTTAAGACAAACTCTTTGTTCAATATAATTACATATAAAAATAGTGATACACTACAGAAGAGTGGGCTGAGTTAAACACCTGATGTAGATAAACCGATGGCTGGATCATGCTCATTGTTGGTGTAGTATAGTCGAGTACAATGCTACTAAGTAATGGACCAAATTTCGTTTGAAAATTTCTGGCACATCCTTTTTAAATTACAAATTCCCGATACTTTTCTGACAAATAGGTATATAATACCACAGACAATATATGTGATAATACATATCATAATATATATATTAAACATTATACTATATATGTACTTAAATATTCATACATATTATAATTACTATAAATTTAACATCTAGGCGACTGAACTCATTTTGAATTTTTATATGTAAGGTTTACATTTTTTTTTAAAATTAATTAATTAATTTTTTTTCTTTATTTTGAAATGTTAAAATTTAATAAATTCTATAACTCGTATGCCCAATTTCACAGTCGAAGCTTAGGTTTTGGCTTAGTTAAGTCTGCAGAAGAGCTTAAGATGTCGCTTAGTTTTTTTGGATTTCACAATAGAATTTTATCTATATAATATAGCTTAATTAAACCAAGCTTAACGAAAAAGAAACTTTTTTGTAAGCTACTGTAGCTTGTCACAAATATCAAAAATGTCAAATTTATATTAGCATTTTATTAATTTGTGATTTGTAAACTACTTAGCTTTTCGAAAATTGTCAAGTTTATATTATAATTTATTACATATTTTGTAAATGTAATTTTGATGGTGTTTTTATATTATGATTATAATTTATATTTATATAAACAATTTTATATCTTATGATTTCAGATTTTCACAAATTAATTCTATATACCTAATTGCAAAACACGATAATAAATTTCATTTACTTATATAGGTTTGACATTTGGTGATTTTTACTTATTTTTATCAGTTAACTTTACTTAAGCGCTGGATTTTGACCGCTTAAGTCAAACCAATAATTAAGCCAAGTTTAGACTTAAGCCACCACTGTGAAATCGAAAAATCTAGTAAGCGGAATTTTAAGCCATATATGTATATTTGAGCTTAAGCTTCCACTGTGAAATTGGGCAATACATGTATATATAATATAATACATACATATCTGTATAAATATAATCTATGTACATATATATATTTACATATACATATACTTAGTTATATAGATTTACAAATATCATATGGCAGATATTATACTTATCTAGAATATCTGAGGCTGCTGTATGGAATCAAATTAAGTATGTACATATTATGAAATTCATATATATACTACTATATACTGTGGCTTATTAAAGTATTGATACCGGTACGTTTTATATATAAAACTCATTTTTTTAAGCATAGATTTACATTTTTTATTCTATTTACGAAGAAAGTTTATTAATAATAATATTATTATATTGTTAACAATGTATAGTTAAAACATTTTGTAAAAGCACAAAATTTTGTATAATGAATGGACGAAAGTATTTGAAGCATCAAAAACGCAAACAATATCTAATCGATTTTGTGCATAGAAAGCATTTTTAGTTTTCATCATTCACAGATTAACGTAGTTTTTTTGAAAACTTTAAGTCACACATATTTAAATTTGAGTGTTTTCAAAAATGCAAGCTTGTGGCAAGCTTGTGTTTGCATAGTGTTCATTTAAAACAACTTGCAAACATCAAGTGTTCATTTATTCAAGTTTATCGTCAACATAAGTTTAGATTTACAAGGATCTTGATCAATTCAAGAAGTGTTACCATCTACATTTAAAACAACATTTGATAACATTTAAAAGTTACATTTATAATTATTGTTATTTATTTAAGTGAAATTATAAAACAAAAGTGTTAATTAATAAATCTTAAAATAATGGAAAGTTATCAGTAAGTATTTTGAAATAAAATAAAAATACAATACATACTCCATTTCAAATAATTTTTTTAAAAACGGGCAAAATTGTAACACGAAAATTTACGTCACAATTGATTTATGTTCATAAATGCAAGATTTCTTGATATTGCAAGACATATGTATAATGCTGCGACAAGGACAAGGTATATTTGATTTGATCGCAAGTTGACGAAATCAAGCTTGCATTTTTGAAAAGAGCCTTTATATTAAAAATGTTAAACTTCTTTCAAAGAATAGGTATTAGAATAATTTAAATAAATGTTGTTTTTGTGTAAATGTTATTCACTATTTTTTTTTTACTTTTTTTTTTAATAAACTTTTATACTACCTAATGAATGAAATTTTGTTGAAAAATAATGGTATTAAAAGTGTATAAAACATACCGATCCCAATACTTTCGAGAGAAACTGTATTTATGTATGCACATATGTATATGATTATTATTTGTTTTAATTATACTTGAATTGATAAAATTTTAAATTTTTGATAAAATTCATGATTTTTTGTTTTTGTTTTCTGTGTATGTTTGCTTATTTGCATGATGCAAAAGAAAAAAAAAATAAATAAATAAAAATTACGGCACGACTGTAACCTTTGCAACATCATAATGTAAATGTAAGAAAAATTATTTAAAAAGAAAAAAAAAACATTTTTATTTTTTTTATTTTTTGATTCCCTACTGATTATAATTTGAAGTTTTAGAAGTCAATTTTTTTTTATTTTACATACTCGTACATAGATATGAATATGTACATATGTATATGTATTATAAATTATAAGTACATATACAACGTACATATTTGCGAATTTTTTTACATTAAATCTACATGTATAATATAATAATGCGTACGGTTATATTCTCATATATTTATTTGTATTATATGCATGTGTAAATGCACACCACATGATGTATTATAATATTTATTATATAAAATAAACTATATACGATGATATTTTTCCTTTCGCCCTTCGAAATTTGATCATTCTTGTATCTTGTTATATACGAGTATCTATCTATCTTACATATGTACATATACATATATTTGCTATATTATATTGATTCAATGATGGTGATGCGATGATGACCATCATATGTATGTATACATAATATGTATGTAATGCGAGTAAAAGTGTAGGAAAAGAAAAATTCAAATAATCAGAAACGTTGTTTTATATAATTTTCAAAAAAAAAAAAAAAAAAAAAAAAAAAAAACGAAAAAAAAAGAGGGTGCTGGTGCTTGTCTTTTCCTCGTGTGTTACCCTAAACCTAAACCTAAAATATAATATATAATACCTACATATTTACTCATTAAATACCTACATATGTATATGCGTATATGTATAGTATAGATAAATAATCATTTTTATAATACATATGTATATGTATAAGATGATATATGTACATACATGTACGATGAATAATGAATAAAATGACCCACGTGCATATATGCACATACATATGTATACGTATGTAGTACATACATACAATACGAATAAATGTATGTATATATTTGTTATAATTTTGAAAACATACATAATACACTCGCATATATAACATATAGATACAATATACACAGGCACACGTATATATATGTATATATAAATGCATTATATGTTGATGTATTGAATGTACATACACATACCTTGCACAAAATAAACTAACAGATTGTGATATAGAATTTAAAAAGGAATAATAATATAAGAAGTAAAAATGGCAAAGAAATAAACAAAATAAAATAAAATATATACATTTATGCATATATTTTATATAAATTCGTGCATACACACATACATATATGAATGTAATATTTGTTAAAGTTTTTATATTACTTTTAATAAGATTCTAAGTACATATATATACATAACACATAACACATGGATCAATAAATCCCGAGACTAAATATTAAAAACAACAATTCTTTTTATGGGAATATTTTTCTATTATTCATTAACATGGTCTCCTTCATGCTGTTATGATACTTACTTTTTTTCCAGCTAAATTTTTTCGTCTTAAGCGCACGAAATTTAGCGTTTAAAGAAAGAGATGATTATGCATGTTGAAGTGAGATGTACATAAATATACTGATTTTTCGTGTACCTTGTTGACATATGAGTTGTAATAATTACATATATTTAAATTTGAACTATTAATTGAATGTGTACTTTAAAAGTTTTATTTTAAAAACAAAAATATTAATTATTAAATTTCACGTCATAAGAGCCATTTGACAGAATATAATTTTTTAGGTTTATTTTTTGTTTGTTTTTTTTATTAAATGTTTATAAGCAACTAATAAACACTGATTTTCTGATAAAACAGCCAACATTTCAAAATTTTTATCCAAAGTAAGAAAATATGATTTTAAATATGACTTGTAAAAAATTAAGACGATATCAGCTGTTATCAGCTTAAGCGCACGAATAAGAATGTTCTTCATATTCTTTTTCCTGCTCTTAAGCTGATATCGTCTAAATTTCATGCACTTAAGCTGAACTTTTCGTGTATTTCAGCTCAAAATCCAACTTATATTTTACTCTTTCACTGTAACACAAAATTATGGAGTGATTTTTTTTTTTCATTTACACAATGCTAAAGATTTTAGATTTAGCTTCAAATTTAGCCGTAAAAAAAGTAAGTATCATACCAGCATCAAGTGCGATACATTCATACAACACTATTTTTTTATCATTTCTATGACGACTGTGAAGAATTGTTCTACATCTTTCTATATCAGTTCTATATCAGTGGTTTTTTTTTTTATTTCATGTTTTCTGTAGCAATATAAAGCCATATCGTACAGCATCTAGCTACTTATTTTGACTGTATACGACCGCGTTTGAGATAACCGTATCACTCACTTAAAAACTGTTGTTTTTGATGGACCAGAATACAGATAATGTTTTTCAAGCCATTGTCGAGCTTGAACAGTATTTTTCATAGTTAGAAAATCTTGTTTTATCAATATGTATATGAAATTCAGATATGTACATATTTCCATTATTTTGAAAAATATTAAAATTAGCATCACTTACATAAGTTAGTGAGAGATTTGTGTGAAGAAAACCAAACTCCTTGATAGGAGTGTTACCTAAATTTAGGTGTCATCCAGCTAATAAAGAGGAGTATGAAGAAATCGGACATAAGTATGTAGCTTCATTGCAAATGATTTAAATCGAAACGTTATAAAATTTTGGTAGGATATGGATTCATAGAACACAAATATGTACTAATAAATAGAGAAAAATTTTTTTCAAAAAGTCGTATTTTGGTAGTTATAGTTTCAGGACTTATTTATCTATGTTATATGTGTACATGAATTTATGTATTTATGTAATGTTTTTTTATATGATGTTTTATATAATATACTCGTATAATATATGTATGCATTATGCATATAGAAATAAATGTGAAAAATTTGAAAATTTTTTGAATAAAAAAAAGAAAAAGTACAGGGGAATAATAAATATGTACATACATAGGTATATAATTGTATGCTATATTCTATGTATGAATATATGTATGTATAGTATATAAGACGATATATATATATATATATATATATATATGACGAGCTATATATACATACAAAAAAGAATATTATATCTTATGTACATAAATGTATGTATAATATGTATGTACAGCGTGTACTAAGGGTGAAATAAACAATGTATACATTATATGAGTATGTACGCTATTACGTACATATGTATACATATACGCATACATGTATACTGTACATAACACTACTGTAAAATATATAATTTGATACCGAATAATAAAATTTATACATATAAAAATTTTGTATGTTTTATGTACATATCTATAATACATATGTGTATGTAAACAAATGTATATAATATGTATGTATGTATATGTATTTATTTACATGTGAACAAATGTTACCATGAATTTGGATGATGTTGATGGTGATACCCTCATGCACTTTTCTAGAAAATGAATGAATATAATTTTATAATAGTAAGAGAAAATCAATAATTTTGCTTCACGCTTCGGCAACTTCAGAGGACATTATTTGGGGCAAAAACAAAAAAAAAAAATAAAAGCAAAAAAAAAGAATAATAATAAGAAGAAGAAGTTAAAAAAACAGCATGTTAGAACTTTAGAAGCTTTGTGATGATATTCATAAAATGTTTATTTCTTCATTTTCTTTCCCGATACGATACCTACATATACTTGTATATACTACATATATGTATACGTATATGTATGTATATTTTTTGCTGTTGTCTTCATTTTTACTTTAATTTCAAAAAATAAACATTTTTAAAATTGTATTTTATAAAATTACTATATGTTTTTTCTATGTAGCAAATATTTTATGCTAAGTGCTAAGGTATAACCAGACGTCCCGCATTACGCGGGACAATCTCTAATTTTTGAGGTTCATTCCGCATTGAAAAATGTCCCGCAAAATGTCACACTTTTGCTTTATTTGTCGTGCATTTCAAAATTTTGTGATACGAAAATTCTGGTAATATTTGTTATTTTTAACTGTAGAAAAATTATAACTACTCCCAATGAATTTGGAGAAATGTCACAAAAATCGTTTTTATTACATACAAGGAATTTCAATGCAAATTGTTTGATCCATTGGTTCACCCAGTTTGAAATTATGAAGCACTTTGAATGGATAACACTGAAGAAGAATCTTGTTTGGGCGGATGTACATACAAAACAGTCTATTGCAGTATGCAGTCTCCTGAAATATTTTCGAATATTGATGAAAGTTATCTCTTTGATGAATTATCTCTAATCAGTGGCTTTTTAACTGAAGAAATATAGAAATGGTCTCAAGAAAATCCTAAGGTAGACTTGAAATTGGTTGAAGTATTTAATTTATACTTTGAAGCCCATCATATTTCTTTAAAAAATACTACAGAAATAGTTGAATATTGTCTTTGTCTGTCTGGAACAAAATGCTCCAAATGAGCTGATATTTTCTTTAGTAAATAAATTTTGGACATTTGAAAAAAATTCAATGAAAAGTTGAAACAGTCAAATCAATTTTATGTACAAAGTTCAATTCGGAACTTTCTTGTGAACAGTTTAACTGCTGAAACAGAATGCTGCAGCTGAATCTGAGGCTGAGGCTGTAGCACGAGATGTCAGAATTCAAAACAATGAAAATGAATGTGCAGGAATAGAATGTGTCGCTGCGGCTGAAGTAGCCGCTGAGGCTGCTGCTAAGTTTCGATGAATTTCGAATTTTACGCGCGTAAAGAAGTTTTGACAACTGAACTACAATAAAAAAACATACAGTATACGTGTAAATGATGAAAAATAATTTGAAACAAGATAAACCCAAAAATTGCAAACAACAAGACAAAAAAGCAATTTTTTTTCTTATTTTTAATTACTAAACACTTTTTTATTATCTGGTCATAAATAATTCAATTTAATTTAACTTAAATTTGTAAAGTAAAGTCAGCTGCAACTACACCATTCTTATATAATCTCATACAGCGCTGCAGCGTATACTTCATACTACACTTCACGCTTCAGCTTCAGACTCAGCTGCACAATCTGTTCCAGCAGAAAAGAAAGTATAGAGACAAATGAGGCTTTATTGAAAAAGATACATTCGTTAGAAAAGTACAATACAAATGAACATTGTTATCAATGAAATATTTCTGTTTTTTCTTGTATTCTAATGTTAAGTTTGTTGATTTCATTAATTTTGTCTAAATTATTCATTTTTTTAATTCTAATTTATAATGTTATTTTTTTTTTTCTTACATTATTATATCATCATCAAAATTAAATAAAAATTCAATATAAAACACAATGTGTTCCCCGCATTTTCATCATAAAAATCTATAGTCACTTTATTTTATGCGATACATGTTACATATACTATATGTGTAATACACGTAAATGTATAAGTACATATACAGCATTTTATTATTTAGCGTTTTAATTTGAATATTTGAGATAAACACCTTTATCAATAAACAAAACAAAGTAAGCAATTGTCATGTATAAGTCTACTATTTTTCTTACTTTTCTTTGGTATTCACCAAAGTAAGTAAGATTCTCAGTTCGCCCACATCCAAAATAAAGATACAGGTCAAAATACAGTCATATTCAAAAGTTAAAATTTAATCCGTATCCGAACATACTAATTAAAGTTTAAGTCACAATAGGTCTTAAATGACTTTGCTATACCGATCTGATCTTAGTACCAGGATAATACCCATATATGTGAACATGTGGCCCTTATAGTATAAATATAGTACAAATGAAAATGTTTCGAAATAATTTTTTTTCATTTGATACAAAATGATGGCTCGCTCTATTAATCCTTTACTAATAATTTTTGCGCTATGTTTTTATGTATATAGTATATACTTAGTATGTATATGTATGTAATATTATCTGCCTCAAATGTCTCTTGAAATTCTCATGTATTCTCATTATATGTAAGTATGTAAATACTACAATATAGTGTGTATATTACGTTACATATTACTTCCAAAAAAAAAAAAAAAATAATTCTGTGGTCACAAGCGATAACCGCTTAAGTCTAAAATTGTGGTTTTGAGTAAACACGGTTTAAAAATTCTAACATATTTTTTACACAAATTTGAAGGTCAAAAAACAACAATTTCGTGTTGAATGGAAGACTATTATGACAAAACTTTTTTTTAAATTGATAAATAAACAATTAAAAATTGAGTATGTTCTAGAACAAAAATATTTGAGAATTTACAATTTAGGCTATTTATGCAAATTTGTAGTTTTAAATTTTTGATACTTATGTCAAGTTAGACGTTTATTGCAAAAATATATTTTTACTTTCCTAGATTTATATTGATTTAAGTCATTATTGTAAAGTTCGGTGATAAACTTTTACGTTCCAAAAATGCTTAACTCGAGATAGGCTGTTATGATAAACCTTAAAATTTTGAGAAGCTGTTTCCAAATATATTATGCAATAATAACTTAAGTTTAGATAAGTCTGTATTTTTAAACATAAAATATCTCTCCAATATTATTATGTTGATTTAGGCGGTTATTGCATATGTAAGTCACGAACTATTCGACATAAGCGATAATGTTTTTAAGCAATAACTTTGGCTACAAAAGTGATAGGAAAACTAAATTTTGTGTGCACATAGAGCTTAATGCGGAGAATGCAGTAGAACTCATAACTCATTTTTGCCTTATGTCGACTTAAGCGGTTATCGCTTGTAACCATAGAATTGTATATTCAATTTACATGCTCGTATATGATTAGGTAATTTCTATTCGTTCATTATTGGTTAATCTCTTTTTGCCTTTGCCTAATGATGATTGATTGGTAATGTACGAGTATTGTGCGTACATATTATTCACGGCCACGGGGCAATCTAATGTATTAATTATTGCTGTATATAGTTTTAGGTTTTTGGTGTTAGTTTTAGTGTATAGGGTAATTGACATTTTCATTCGTTTATATTTTAATTATTCGGTTCTCTATCATATCGTATAGTATACACAAAATTCATAGATATAGGTATGTATTTGAAATATATATCATTCCTTATTTTTTTTTTTTTTTTGAAAAAAAATATATTAACATTAACAATTACAGCATAAATAATGTAAATGTCGTAAATAAATATCGCGGACAGAATTACAAACGCATTGATTTAAGTTTTACATGCAGATAAAGAAACTGCAAAATTATCGTAAGTGATTAAAAACAATAAGATAATAGCCCTGTTCCAATTGATACAGAATTTTACAGAACTTTAAGAATTTTACAGAAAGTTAAGAAAATTACAGCTGGAGCGTTCCAATACAATTTGTTCTGTAAAATTCTTACATTTCCCCTCATTAAGAAAATTACAGAATTTTACAGCCAGATTTATCTTACTTATAGTGTCTTCTTCTTTCTTTTTTGTTTAATTTTTTAAATTTACAATCTTCTTCTTTTTTATTTGAATTTTTGAATTTAAACTGTAAAGAGGGTTTATTTCAATTTTTTTTTTACTATCAAATAACAAGGAATAATAATAGTATTAAAATAATTAATAATAATAATAATAAATAAAGGTTTTTGTTTTTTTTTTTTAATTAAAAATATGTCAAAAAATATATCAATCAAAAAAGTAAGATTTATTAATGTGAAATACATATAATATTATTTCTTATAAATAAATTTATTTATTTGATATTATTTACATTTTGCATTTTGAAATCTTCATCCGTGTAATCTGGTATTAAATCTGCCTTTTCCATCTTCTTCCATTGTTTAATAATTTGATTTCGTTTAATGATTTTATTACGTACAAAACAGTTTATTTTATATATTACAAACAATATAGCTGGTTAACAATATATTTCTATTAACTACCAAAAGTGTCAAATTTAAGTCTTTTTCTTGAATTTCAGAAAATTACATCTCTCGCGTTCCAGTGATTTTAAAAATAATTTCCCCCACTATAATAAATAATCAACTTACAGAAAGTTACAGCTGGCTGTACGAATTGGAACGAACCTAATGTATATTTTTGATATCCTTTTTGTTTATTTTAGTATTTTCCTATTAGTTATTCAAATAATATTACTATTTTCATATTGTTTATAAAATAATATTATTTATTATTAAATTTTTAAATGATTACTATTATGATTTGATCAATTTTTTGTCAATTTTCGTTCAACTAACCAACGTTTATCTTGTTTCAATCCATTTTTCTTCTTCCGATCAACGATCTGCTATTTAGAATGTTATTAAATTTGATATCAAATTTCAATTATATTTTCTCCTCCATATATGCATTAAAAAAATATACATACATAACATATATGTATATCTCGCTCGCCTTGAAAAAACTAATAAGTATATGTACATACATATAATATTGAAATTTGGTAGAAGTTTGATGATTTCCAGTGGCGAAAAAATTTTTTTAGAATATTTTTTTAAGCTCGCAATTGTTAATCATAATTTATTAACCCTTTCAATACTGACGGGACATATATGTCCCAGCAGTTGCTTTTTCATTATTGATAAATCATTTTTCTAATTATTCGGCATTTAATTTCATTCCAACAGTAATTTTTTCAATTATCTATTGTACATGCACTATTGAATATGTTTTAAAATGTTTTTATGTGCACAATTATGTTTCAATTTGCATTTAAAAGTGGTCGAGTTCAGACGTAAAACTTTTATTTGTGAATTTTAATATAAAATTAATTGGTTAATTTTGTTAAAATAATAATAAATGGGGCAGAGTAACACTTATAAAAAGCTTTGGCAGCAAATATTTGACGTCAAATAATTTTGACAGTATTTGACCATCAGGGTTTACACATCTTTGACATCAAACTGTATCAAATATTTGACCAGTTGTCAATAAGTGAAATCGTAGCTTAAGTAATTTATTAACACTGTTAATAAAACTAAACATATAAATTTTTAAAAATATATCAAATATCATATGAAAAATAAAAATGAGACATATGTATGTATGTATCCTATCAGTACTACAAACGGGACAAATATGTCCCAGCAGTAATAAAAACTATACATTTTTCTTTATCACCCAATTCAATTTCGCATTGTTTTTGGTTTGGTGGGTACAGTCATGAAGAACAGAAAGAATTTAATAAATTTTGAAAACAATAAATTACAAGAGTTGAATACGCATTCAAACATAATAAGAATAATTATTTTATTTGTAAATGGAAAGATGCAACTGTGATAATATGTATTAATTGTGTTCAGAGAGTTTCAATTATTCATTTTGTTACTGCTGGGATATATACGTTTGTTACTGCTAGGACATTTTCTCTGTCGCAGGATATGTGATTTTAAAAAGTGCAAAAACTTAGCTCAGATATGGCTCAATGATTTAAAAAATCGAACTAAGCAATTTAAATGTTGAAAAAAAAACAATCCGTATTGAAAGGGACAAATAATTTTAATTGAATTTTTTCTTATATGTGTCTATTAGAAGCAAAAGGGTAGGTTTTTCATGTTAACAAGTTCTGAGAAAAACACGAAAAAAGTTTTATTTGTTATTAGTAGCATCTGTAAATATGAAAATTGTTTTTTTTTTTTTTTTTTTAATTAATTAACATTGTGAAAGTAGAATGCTTTTGTAATTTTAATTAAAAAATGCATATATCACGAGAAAAGTTCGTTTGAAATTTGGAAAACAGTAACCTTTTGAAAACAACTTCAAAACAACATAAACATACAAACTTATTATTCGATGAAAATATAACATAGAGGAAGAATAAAAATCTACAATATTTTGAAAATAACATTTTGTATCAATACATCAATTGCATTGGAATAAAGACTTTTTGATAAATATACATAGTATTCACTGGAAAAGATACCTGAATTTGAAACTAAATTTTTTTTGGAAAAGATGCCTTTTTGAAACTAATGGTGTTTTTCAAATCAGAAATATGAAAATTTTTCGAAATGTATTAAATAAAATTAGATTCGGTTTTGAGAAATCTACAAAATGTGATATACCTATATCTCATTTTTCTTATGAAACGAAAAACATACCCTTTTGCTTCTAATACATATGTACATAGACATACCATATATGTAGATATGTATATGCACGAGTATTTATAAGTAATATTCATGTCCATATATACATTATATTATATAGTAGCATACATTTGCAAATGCTACTAAACACTAATATTTCTAAAATACATATTTAAATTAATTTGTCACTTCTTCAAAACATTATGTATAGCTGGTATCGAATTTTTATGATTTATCAGCAAAAAAAAAAGTAAATATTATATATATATGTATATAGCATTTACACTTGAAATGAAACTTTATGCAAACTAAATGAAACTGCAAACTAAATGAAACTTTATGCAAACAAATGAATCTTTTTGCAAACTGAATGAACCTTTGAATGATCATTCAGTTTGCAAAAAGATTCATTTGTTTGCATAAAGTTTCATTTAGCTTGCAAAAAGTTTCATTCAGTTTGCAAAAAGATTCATTTGTTTGCATAAAGTTTCATTTCAAGTGTAAATGCTGTATATATATATATAAAAAAAATTTAAATTATAATAAAATAATAAGGGGGATTCACTTCATTTTTCAGTTTACTAATTTTTTCAGTTTTCAAATTTCGTAGTTCTGTTGGGTTGAAATGAATGACTATATAAATTTTTTTCATAATATTGTTTTTATTTCATCCGTTATAGTATTTATTTTTTAATATGTGTTTTAATTTCTATGTCAACTATGACAATTTTTATTTTTAAGAAATGTCAAACATTAACTCTACGAAACTACGAAATATAAAATTTACCTTCGCAGTTTTTCAAAATTTTCGTAGTTCACAAATGTATGGAAATGAACTACGAAAACTGAAAAACTACGAAGATTACGACGTGAAATGAATCCCCCTACTATTTTGGTATATATGAACATAAAATGTACGTACATACCATCGGCGGAGGGTTCAGTGAACACCCTAAAATTATATGAACATGATCATAAAATTTTGCAACTAATTCAAAAACAAATTTTTATCGTAAAAGAGAAAGAAAACAATAAAAAATTCGTTTTTCTATACATTACTTCACTTAAGTTCACATATAAATATGAACCGGCAGAAAACTTCAATTTATATTATCAAGTTTAAACGGTAAATAATACTACGAAAAATAGTAGCTTTGAAATAATTCCTCAAAAATATATGAAAATGCATGAAATTATGTGAAATTATTTTTTCGCAATTTTTTGTATATTTGTGCATTTATTTTTTATCTATGCAGTTTCTGCATATAAATATGGTATCATTGGCAAGAGAACAAAAAAACCTTTCAAATGATATAACAAAACATATATGTCATCCTTCAAGTTTGGAAGTTATAGCATCATCAAAAGAAGTTGAAAAAGTGATTTTTAAAAAAATACGAAATTTTGGATTTAAGTCCTTATATCTCGAGAACCGCTAATCCAATCAAAGTGAAATAAACTGTGACAAATAGAACGGGAAGTTCTCTTTCAAATGGTATATCAACTAATTCGATTCAAGATCCTAATCTGGAGAAATAATGATTTTCGTAAAACACACCATTTTGGACCAAAAATTTTAAAGGGTAGTTTGCGTTCTCTAGATGAATATGCGCCAATAGAGACTTATACCACGTTAAAGAGGACATTCCAAAGTATCATTATCGGAAGGTCTCGTTTTCAAAATCTGGCGGCACAAATTCGGAAGTTTAGCCAAAAAATTATTATTGTTTGTGTAAAAAATCTGAACACCCAAGGAAAAACTACTGGCTCTGCCACTGGCACATACATATATTGAATATTATATTATCATCATTTTTATTATGTAGTTTGAAAAATGCATGTATTAGCAAAATTATATGATTTATTCTCGTTATAAGATTTTGCTTAGATTGCTCTAAAATTCTGTGAAAATTTAAGACACACACTTGAATTGATTTCAGTATGTACCTATATATATATTCTATTTTTGTAAATTTATATATGTGTATGTTGTATGTATGTATATGTACTTTAAGTAATAAAAATTTTACAAAAATATTTTATAAATTATTCTTTTTTTTTCACTAAAATATCACTTTTCACTTTTAACAAAATTATACGTATAAGTACATAAATATCTACGTACACAAAGGTTGAAAAGTACTTTTATAAATTCTGAAAATGGGAGTTCATTATCAATTTATTGTGCGATAATTTTAAAAAATTTCATTTATTGACATAAAACTACAATGAAAAAATTTATTGAAATAAAACTTAGATTCAATTAAGTAACTTTAAAATGAATATTAGATATTGGGGTGGCAACTAAGTAATTGCCGATTTGTTCAATGAAATAAAAAAATTTTTTTTTTTTTTTTTACTTGGAATGAAGTTTAATCTATATTGTATTTTCCATTTTGTTTGATGACCTTTTGCCATCTTTCTGACAACTTGAAAATTCCACGCTTGTAGAAAGTCTGATCCTTTTCGGCCAAAAACTGCGTTAAGTGGGAATTTTCGCACGAGTTGAAAGAAATTCATCTGACAAAGCGCATCAACGCTTGCGATTTATTGCTTAAACGCAATGAATTCGATCCATTTTTAAAACGAATCATCACTGAAGACGAAAAGTGGATTGTGTACAACAATGTCAATCAAAAACGATCCTGGTGCACGCCTAATGAGTCATCGTAAACCACTTTAAAGGCACATATCCAAAAAAGAAGATTTTACTGTCAATTTGGTGAGATATTGGAAATGTATGGTGTATTTTGAGCTGTTTCCAAGGAACCAAACCATTAATTCGGAGGTCGACTGTCGGCAACTAGACAAATTGAATGCAGCAGTCAAGGAAAAGCGACCAAAATATTTTATATTTTGCTTTGAAATTCTTTGATAGTTTGATCAAAAATTAGGTTATTATGCTCTTAATAACGACTTAGTAGAGCTCTGGCCACGATTAAAATTTAAAGTCTCTACTAACATTAAAGTTAAGATCAATAGCCCTATTCTGGTATTGTGACCCATCACAAGTCACAACGAAATTGTGACTGGTTTTCTTGTGATTTTCCTTGTGACTAATCAGCTGTTTCGTATTCTGAATAAGTAATCACAAGAAAAATCACAAAAATTTCACCTCTTAGTGGTGAATTTGAAACGTCAAATTTTTTCAAGAAAAATGATATATTTTAAATTTTTCACATAACCTTAAAATTATTGTTGTGACGACTGAAGTAGCAGATCACAACTTGTAACTCTGGCATGTTGTGACTTTTTACTGCGGAATACAAAAAGTCACAACTTGTGACTTATGTTATAACTTATGACTTATGACTAGTCACTGATACTCAACAGAATAGGGCTATAAATTTGTTATGAGTATGAAAAAATAGTTAGCAAAAGATTAAGTTCTTATTAATGACTTAGTTACGATTTATAAGTAAGGCCCAATGTTTCAAATCTTATACTCAGATTTTTTTGGTTTAGTCCTGCTCTACGTTACATTTTGTTTCTCAAATATGTACACTCAATAAAAATGCTCGATTGGATCAAGATCGGTTGATTGGTACTGGCATTGGCGTACTGGTCATAATAGATTATAAGACAATTTAATATTGTTTTTTAAAAACCAAAGAAACTTTAGAAAGACTTTAATAATTGAGTTGAATCAAATATTTCAATTTTTGAAATGTATAGCTAAAAATAATGTCTAACATTTCACATAAGTTACTAAAAAATTTAAAGTTTAATAATAAAATTTACTAAATCGAATTAAACTTTACGTCAAAGTGAATTTTTTGCAATTACCTTAAGCCAAATTTTGTTAGGTCTTAATTCTGACAGAATATTTATACTTTAATTGCTTTACAATCATAATGAGAAAGTTCTTAATATTTAATTTAATATTATTTAGGTATAATTAAATGGAGGAAAATTTATTTTTTTAAAATTTAAAAATTGATTCCTAATACATACTTATATGTACATTTATGTACTTGAAAGAAACATTTTGCTATTCGAAACTATGAAAAAATAATTAAAAAACGAGGCAAATTAATCTTATTCACAACACTTAAATCCGCTGTTCGAAACATTTACAAACGCATTATCTTATAATATATTCATATTTTCTGTATATGTACGAGTATATGTACATAATGTATATTAGATATTTGATATTAGTGAATTAATTATAAAAATATTATATGTGCTTGTCTTATGTACATATATTTATTTCATTATGTTTAATAATAATAATCAGAGTTTTCACACAATTAAAAAGCACATATACATATATGTATGTACATGTGTACATATATTTGTTACAATTCAGTAGTAAATTATGTATACATATCGTATACATGTATCAGAAAAATAAAATAGTATTTAGCAAAAAACAAATTAAAATGAATAAAAGGTAGGTATACATACATATTATGGGTTTTCACTTTTCGGTGTAAATTGGTCTTGATTTTTTTCTCAAATCGTATAACATTGCAAATATAATAAATTACAACAATAATTTCATAGGGAAATTAAATTACTAAATAATGCAATATAGCTACCTACTACAAAAATTTTGTAAAAATTTCAATGTCAGAAAAATGCATTCACAAAAAATCACTGTTCAGAGTGTACACTATTGATGGAAGAATCATATATGGCAATATTTATCCAGAAATTATTTCTTCATTAATGACTTACTGATATATTTGTTTTCTAATTGAATGTCGTTAATGTGAAAGAGCTTTGATTTTGGCAAGATGGAGCAACATGCCACACAGTTCACAATATAATGATCAATTTACTGAAAGAAACAATCAATATCAATGAGTGTATATATAATTTCACGAAATAGTCCTGTTCCTGTGTTCATTGGCTTCTATGATCGTATAATATCATAATCATATACGTATACCTTTTAATTATTATTATTATTATTATTTTTTTGGAGATTTGGATTTTGGACAACTTAGAAGCCAACATTATGCGCCCTCAGTTATACATACTGAAAAATTTAATCAAAATTATATTCAAACGCACTAATGTCATACAATTATATTTCTATTGAAGTCAATATCGTGTACATTACATTATTTTTACATGTTTTATTATATATAAAATTTCTAAATGTCTCAAAGAACCACCTTAATTATCGAAGTTTTTAATAAAATACAGTAAAGTAAGTATATTTATAGTAAATAGTAATTACATACGAGTATCTAAGAGTTTATATATTTTTTAACAAAAATTTTATGTACGAAAAATTGATTTATACTCGTATACATATGTAAATATATTTCATATGTGAGTCAAATTACAAATGTATGTATGTAGGTATATCATTACAATTAGCACAATATTGTATTCAATACGACTTATAAATCATTCACTAAATTAAACTAAGAATATCATATTTGTAATTAAATTCTAAAAAAAATATAAAATATAACATTACCACTTGAAATTAAACTTTATGCAAATGAAATGAAACTTTATACAATTGAAATGAAACCTTTTGCAAAACCAAAGAAAAATGAGAAATATAAATTTTAATACATTAAATTTTAATGCAAAATTCAACTTATTAACTAAACTAGATAATTTTTGAAAAATATTGATAATATACTTATAATTATAGTAATATTGTAAAAACTATACGTAAAAACTATTTAAATTTAGAATGCAAATCTTCTTCAGCAGACGCAGGTACCAGCTTTATTATCATGTCCATTAACTACTTTAATTTATAAAAATATTGATAATATACTTCTTTTCATTGCAAAGTTTCATTTGGTTTGTACAAAGTTTCATTTCATTTGTACAAAGTTTCATTTGGTTTGTATAAAGTTTTATTTCATTTACATAAAGTTTCATTGATTTGCATAAAGTTTCATTTCAAGTAGTAATGATATATATTAAAAAACTCACCCTTCAGTATTTAATTTTTTAACAAAATAAAGGAAAATGAATTTTGAAAAAAACACAAGAAGATGTTCACTCTTGTCATTGCATATACAAAATATATATAATATCGTAGAAAAAGAATATTATAAAATAAATTTTTTTTCATTTTTACACCAAAGAATGAATACCCATATTAATTGTATGTTATTTTATGTTTTTATTTTTTTTTTGTTTTTTGAAAATTGAAAAAATTACATATGTATACATACATATATGTATAATAATATAATAGATACCGGTAAAAATAAAATTTCATTTTTACTACAATATTTGATGTATGTATAATATATATGTGTACATATGTATTAACACAATGTATTTATTTATGATGGTGTATGATGTGAACATATACATATATTATGTATATAATGTATGACTGTATAAACAAAGAATGGGAGTTTCATTCCCCCTAATTAAAACTTTTGTAATAGAAAATCAAAAACTCATTTATATACAAACAACGTATACAAAAATCTATACGTACTTACATATAAACATATTATTACATTATGTGATATAAATTATATAAATGTAATATGAATACACATCATAGTAAGTAGGTATATAGAAATAGTATCTATGTGAAAAATATAAAAAAATTAAAAATTTTCTTTTTAAATGCTTTTAATACTTTAATGATTATTTAAATTATTTTTATTTATTTATTTATTTTTTTTATTTTAACATCATTTTACTTACATATTATTTTTCTTTTAGAGAGTTAAGCAATACCCTAAATAGACGTGACGGGACGAAAGAAATTAAACGAACGTAAATACTCGTTTCGTCAGTTTGACAATTTGCCCTTTATAGAAACGATTTGAAACGAGTAAAATTGTGTACAAGTATTGAGTAGAAACGAATAGAAATGTGTATGAAACGAGTAGAAACGATAAAATGTACGACCGCTACGTCACTATCCGTTTCGTCTCGTTTCGTCTATTTGACATTTAAACTTATCGAAATTGAACGAACGTAAGAACACGTCCACTTAAGCTAGTTCTGCGTACCACAGTACTATCGTATGTATCGTTTCGTTTCGTTTCGGTTCGACACGTCTATTTAGGTTATAGCTTTAGAAACGGCTAAACTTCCGAATTGGTGCCACCAGATGTGTATTTTTTCGCATTTTTTTGTATATTTGTGCATTTATTTTTTTTATCTATGCAGTTTCTGCATATAAATATGGTATCATTGGCAAGAGAACAAAAAAACCTTTCAAATGATATAACAAAACATATATGTCATCCTTCAAGTTTGGAAGTTATAGCATCATCAAAAGAAGTTGAAAAAGTGATTTTTAAAAAAATACGAAATTTTGGATTTAAGTCCTTATATCTCGAGAACCGCTAATCCAATCAAAGTGAAATAAACTGTGACAAATAGAACGGGAAGTTCTCTTTCAAATGGTATATCAACTAATTCGATTCAAGATCCTAATCTGGAGAAATAATGATTTTCGTAAAACACACCATTTTGGACCAAAAATTTTAAAGGGTAGTTTGCGTTCTCTAGATGAATATGCGCCAATAGAGACTTATACCACGTTAAAGAGGACATTCCAAAGTATCATTATCGGAAGGTCTCGTTTTCAAAATCTGGCGGCACAAATTCGGAAGTTTAGCCAAAAAATTATTATTGTTTGTGTAAAAAATCTGAACACCCAAGGAAAAACTACTGGCTCTGCCACTGGCACATACATATATTGAATATTATATTATCATCATTTTTATTATGTAGTTTGAAAAATGCATGTATTAGAAAAATTATATGATTTATTCTCGTTATAAGATTTTGCTTAGATTGCTCTAAAATTCTGTGAAAATTTAAGACACACACTTGAATTGATTTCAGTATGTACCTATATATATATTCTATTTTTGTAAATTTATATATGTGTATGTTGTATGTATGTATATGTACTTTAAGTAATAAAAATTTTACAAAAATATTTTATAAATTATTCTTTTTTTTTTCACTAAAATATCACTTTTCACTTTTAACAAAATTATACGTATAAGTACATAAATATCTACGTACACAAAGGTTGAAAAGTACTTTTATAAATTCTGAAAATGGGAGTTCATTATCAATTTATTGTGCGATAATTTTAAAAAATTTCATTTATTGACATAAAACTACAATGAAAAAATTTATTGAAATAAAACTTAGATTCAATTAAGTAACTTTAAAATGAATATTAGATATTGGGGTGGCAACTAAGTAATTGCCGATTTGTTCAATGAAATAAAAAAATTTTTTTTTTTTTTTTTACTTGGAATGAAGTTTAATCTATATTGTATTTTCCATTTTGTTTGATGACCTTTTGCCATCTTTCTGACAACTTGAAAATTCCACGCTTGTAGAAAGTCTGATCCTTTTCGGCCAAAAACTGCGTTAAGTGGGAATTTTCGCACGAGTTGAAAGAAATTCATCTGACAAAGCGCATCAACGCTTGCGATTTATTGCTTAAACGCAATGAATTCGATCCATTTTTAAAACGAATCATCACTGAAGACGAAAAGTGGATTGTGTACAACAATGTCAATCAAAAACGATCCTGGTGCACGCCTAATGAGTCATCGTAAACCACTTTAAAGGCACATATCCAAAAAAGAAGATTTTACTGTCAATTTGGTGAGATATTGGAAATGTATGGTGTATTTTGAGCTGTTTCCAAGGAACCAAACCATTAATTCGGAGGTCGACTGTCGGCAACTAGACAAATTGAATGCAGCAGTCAAGGAAAAGCGACCAAAATATTTTATATTTTGCTTTGAAATTCTTTGATAGTTTGATCAAAAATTAGGTTATTATGCTCTTAATAACGACTTAGTAGAGCTCTGGCCACGATTAAAATTTAAAGTCTCTACTAACATTAAAGTTAAGATCAATAGCCCTATTCTGGTATTGTGACCCATCACAAGTCACAACGAAATTGTGACTGGTTTTCTTGTGATTTTCCTTGTGACTAATCAGCTGTTTCGTATTCTGAATAAGTAATCACAAGAAAAATCACAAAAATTTCACCTCTTAGTGGTGAATTTGAAACGTCAAATTTTTTCAAGAAAAATGATATATTTTAAATTTTTCACATAACCTTAAAATTATTGTTGTGACGACTGAAGTAGCAGATCACAACTTGTAACTCTGGCATGTTGTGACTTTTTACTGCGGAATACAAAAAGTCACAACTTGTGACTTATGTTATAACTTATGACTTATGACTAGTCACTGATACTCAACAGAATAGGGCTATAAATTTGTTATGAGTATGAAAAAATAGTTAGCAAAAGATTAAGTTCTTATTAATGACTTAGTTACGATTTATAAGTAAGGCCCAATGTTTCAAATCTTATACTCAGATTTTTTTGGTTTAGTCCTGCTCTACGTTACATTTTGTTTCTCAAATATGTACACTCAATAAAAATGCTCGATTGGATCAAGATCGGTTGATTGGTACTGGCATTGGCGTACTGGTCATAATAGATTATAAGACAATTTAATATTGTTTTTTAAAAACCAAAGAAACTTTAGAAAGACTTTAATAATTGAGTTGAATCAAATATTTCAATTTTTGAAATGTATAGCTAAAAATAATGTCTAACATTTCACATAAGTTACTAAAAAATTTAAAGTTTAATAATAAAATTTACTAAATCGAATTAAACTTTACGTCAAAGTGAATTTTTTGCAATTACCTTAAGCCAAATTTTGTTAGGTCTTAATTCTGACAGAATATTTATACTTTAATTGCTTTACAATCATAATGAGAAAGTTCTTAATATTTAATTTAATATTATTTAGGTATAATTAAATGGAGGAAAATTTATTTTTTTAAAATTTAAAAATTGATTCCTAATACATACTTATATGTACATTTATGTACTTGAAAGAAACATTTTGCTATTCGAAACTATGAAAAAATAATTAAAAAACGAGGCAAATTAATCTTATTCACAACACTTAAATCCGCTGTTCGAAACATTTACAAACGCATTATCTTATAATATATTCATATTTTCTGTATATGTACGAGTATATGTACATAATGTATATTAGATATTTGATATTAGTGAATTAATTATAAAAATATTATATGTGCTTGTCTTATGTACATATATTTATTTCATTATGTTTAATAATAATAATCAGAGTTTTCACACAATTAAAAAGCACATATACATATATGTATGTACATGTGTACATATATTTGTTACAATTCAGTAGTAAATTATGTATACATATCGTATACATGTATCAGAAAAATAAAATAGTATTTAGCAAAAAACAAATTAAAATGAATAAAAGGTAGGTATACATACATATTATGGGTTTTCACTTTTCGGTGTAAATTGGTCTTGATTTTTTTCTCAAATCGTATAACATTGCAAATATAATAAATTACAACAATAATTTCATAGGGAAATTAAATTACTAAATAATGCAATATAGCTACCTACTACAAAAATTTTGTAAAAATTTCAATGTCAGAAAAATGCATTCACAAAAAATCACTGTTCAGAGTGTACACTATTGATGGAAGAATCATATATGGCAATATTTATCCAGAAATTATTTCTTCATTAATGACTTACTGATATATTTGTTTTCTAATTGAATGTCGTTAATGTGAAAGAGCTTTGATTTTGGCAAGATGGAGCAACATGCCACACAGTTCACAATATAATGATCAATTTACTGAAAGAAACAATCAATATCAATGAGTGTATATATAATTTCACGAAATAGTCCTGTTCCTGTGTTCATTGGCTTCTATGATCGTATAATATCATAATCATATACGTATACCTTTTAATTATTATTATTATTATTATTTTTTTGGAGATTTGGATTTTGGACAACTTAGAAGCCAACATTATGCGCCCTCAGTTATACATACTGAAAAATTTAATCAAAATTATATTCAAACGCACTAATGTCATACAATTATATTTCTATTGAAGTCAATATCGTGTACATTACATTATTTTTACATGTTTTATTATATATAAAATTTCTAAATGTCTCAAAGAACCACCTTAATTATCGAAGTTTTTAATAAAATACAGTAAAGTAAGTATATTTATAGTAAATAGTAATTACATACGAGTATCTAAGAGTTTATATATTTTTTAACAAAAATTTTATGTACGAAAAATTGATTTATACTCGTATACATATGTAAATATATTTCATATGTGAGTCAAATTACAAATGTATGTATGTAGGTATATCATTACAATTAGCACAATATTGTATTCAATACGACTTATAAATCATTCACTAAATTAAACTAAGAATATCATATTTGTAATTAAATTCTAAAAAAAATATAAAATATAACATTACCACTTGAAATTAAACTTTATGCAAATGAAATGAAACTTTATACAATTGAAATGAAACCTTTTGCAAAACCAAAGAAAAATGAGAAATATAAATTTTAATACATTAAATTTTAATGCAAAATTCAACTTATTAACTAAACTAGATAATTTTTGAAAAATATTGATAATATACTTATAATTATAGTAATATTGTAAAAACTATACGTAAAAACTATTTAAATTTAGAATGCAAATCTTCTTCAGCAGACGCAGGTACCAGCTTTATTATCATGTCCATTAACTACTTTAATTTATAAAAATATTGATAATATACTTCTTTTCATTGCAAAGTTTCATTTGGTTTGTACAAAGTTTCATTTCATTTGTACAAAGTTTCATTTGGTTTGTATAAAGTTTTATTTCATTTACATAAAGTTTCATTGATTTGCATAAAGTTTCATTTCAAGTAGTAATGATATATATTAAAAAACTCACCCTTCAGTATTTAATTTTTTAACAAAATAAAGGAAAATGAATTTTGAAAAAAACACAAGAAGATGTTCACTCTTGTCATTGCATATACAAAATATATATAATATCGTAGAAAAAGAATATTATAAAATAAATTTTTTTTCATTTTTACACCAAAGAATGAATACCCATATTAATTGTATGTTATTTTATGTTTTTATTTTTTTTTTGTTTTTTGAAAATTGAAAAAATTACATATGTATACATACATATATGTATAATAATATAATAGATACCGGTAAAAATAAAATTTCATTTTTACTACAATATTTGATGTATGTATAATATATATGTGTACATATGTATTAACACAATGTATTTATTTATGATGGTGTATGATGTGAACATATACATATATTATGTATATAATGTATGACTGTATAAACAAAGAATGGGAGTTTCATTCCCCCTAATTAAAACTTTTGTAATAGAAAATCAAAAACTCATTTATATACAAACAACGTATACAAAAATCTATACGTACTTACATATAAACATATTATTACATTATGTGATATAAATTATATAAATGTAATATGAATACACATCATAGTAAGTAGGTATATAGAAATAGTATCTATGTGAAAAATATAAAAAAATTAAAAATTTTCTTTTTAAATGCTTTTAATACTTTAATGATTATTTAAATTATTTTTATTTATTTATTTATTTTTTTTATTTTAACATCATTTTACTTACATATTATTTTTCTTTTAGAGAGTTAAGCAATACCCTAAATAGACGTGACGGGACGAAAGAAATTAAACGAACGTAAATACTCGTTTCGTCAGTTTGACAATTTGCCCTTTATAGAAACGATTTGAAACGAGTAAAATTGTGTACAAGTATTGAGTAGAAACGAATAGAAATGTGTATGAAACGAGTAGAAACGATAAAATGTACGACCGCTACGTCACTATCCGTTTCGTCTCGTTTCGTCTATTTGACATTTAAACTTATCGAAATTGAACGAACGTAAGAACACGTCCACTTAAGCTAGTTCTGCGTACCACAGTACTATCGTATGTATCGTTTCGTTTCGTTTCGGTTCGACACGTCTATTTAGGTTATAGCTTTAGAAACGGCTAAACTTCCGAATTGGTGCCACCAGATGTGTATTTTTTCGCATTTTTTTGTATATTTGTGCATTTATTTTTTTTATCTATGCAGTTTCTGCATATAAATATGGTATCATTGGAAAGAGAACAAAAAAACCTTTCAAATGATATAACAAAACATATATGTCATCCTTCAAGTTTGGAAGTTATAGCATCATCAAAAGAAGTTGAAAAAGTGATTTTTAAAAAAATACGAAATTTTGGATTTAAGTCCTTATATCTCGAGAACCGCTAATCCAATCAAAGTGAAATAAACTGTGACAAATAGAACAGGAAGTTCTCTTTCAAATGGTATATCAACTAGTTCGATTCAAGATCCTAATCTGGAGAAATAATGGTTTTCGTAAAACACACCATTTTGGACCAAAAATTTTTAAGGGTAGTTTGCGTTCTCTAGATGAATATGCGCCAATAGAGACTTATACCACGTTAAAGAGGACATTCCAAAGTATCATTATCGGAAGGTCTCGTTTTCAAAATCTGGCGGCACCAATTCGGAAGTTTCCCCTTAGATAACAAGTGTAGTGTATTAATAAACTTGAAATAAGATAAATGATATTATTATTTTTTAAAATATAATTTATTTTACTATATGCATATAATGTACATATACGAACATATGAATACAATACACTTTACACATAAGAAGCATATACACATAAAATATGCATGTATACTGCTTATACTTGTATATGTTGTACCTTGTATCTTATCTATATAGTCATAATATATGAGTATGAGTATAAGAGAGTGTAATTGTTCGAGTATGTGTTGGTAAAAAACAAAAATAACATATAATATGCATGTACATAGATATATCTATGTGCATATACAATCACTCCGTATAGTATACAATTATAGTACACAATACACACTATATATACTATACTACTCTCATAGTAGTACTACCACACACGGACAAAAACAAAATATCTTGCTCATATTCAGTCAGAGAGGAAAGATACGAAAAAAAAAATAATAACAATGAATTCAAACGTAGTAAGGTCCAGTGAAACGCGACCTGCTATATAATGAAAGGCAGAAAGTAAAAAATCCTTTTTTTATTTTTCAATATATTCTCCTTTTATTTCAATACATTTTTTACATCGTTTAATTTGCGCTTCTATTCCCTTAAAATAATACTCTGGAATTTTGTCCTCAAAATGGACTAAAATTGCCTGTTGAACTTCTTAATCGGTTTCAAATTTTCTTCCTCGTAGATCTGGCTTTAATTTTGAAAATAGAAATAATTGCTAGGTGCAAGGTCGGGACTATAAGGCGGGTGGTCAAGCTCTGTGAATCCACAATCCTTTACAGCGGCCTTAAAAGTAACGGCTGTGTGTATAGGAGCATTGTCATGCAAAAGCAATACACCACGACTCAGCTTTCCTCGTCTTTTTTCAATAATAGCCTGTCGAAGTTTATGGATTAAATTGGCGTAATATTCGGCGTTTACAACGGTATTTCGTTCTTTGAAATCAATTAACAGTATTCCTTCACAATTCCAATATATCGTGTACATGATCTTTTTTGTGCTTTGGGAGACCTTCGCAATTTTAGGTGCTGGTTTTCCTTGTTTGTGCCACTCCATTGGTTCCCTTTTCATTGTGGGATCGTGGTACATATAGACTTAAAAACTTTCTGCACCATTCGACTCGTAGTTTTTTTTGAACGAGACTAAGAATTATCGGTACTCATCTTGCACTAATCTTAGACATACCTAAATGTTCATGTAGAATTCTAAAAACACTTGTTTTCGAAATGCCAGTTTGTGCTGTAATTTCTTTTGTTTTTAATCTATGATCACTCAGTACATTTTCTTCTACTAATTCAATATTCTCTGCTGTCACCACAGTTGCCGAGCTGCCGGGGTCATCTTCTATCAATTCTCGTCTCCAACGAAATAGTTTTGATCACTTTTTGATGGTCGCATAAGACGGCCCAGATTCCCCGTAGACTGCAACCATCCGGTGTTTGTCTTTCTTTAATAAGAAATTTTATAACAGCGCGATACTCTAATTTGTCCTTTTTTTAAAAATTTATATTACTTGCACTATACTCAGTCTCAAGAGGATACTAAATAATTTTCGAATGGTAGTGATCGTTATTATATAGGCAATTGAGAGGTAGCCGTACCTGATAAAAAAAAAATTCACGAAAATTCGTAATAGAAGTATGTCAGGTCGCGTTTTACTGAACCGTACTACGTATAATATGTTTTATAGGTAATGTTATGTTGTAATAATATCCCCTTTTTATTCATTTGAAAATGAATAAAATCAAAATCAAATTTGCAGAGCGCATAAAATCGTTCACACACATAAATGTACTGTACAGTATACGTACTATAGATACGGATATATAGCTATAGAGGGTTAGAGTATATGTATGAATGAATGAGTCACCAGAATCACCCTTAATTTAAAATACACATTTTTTGATTCTACCATTCTACATAAATACTTATGTGTATTTATATATATATGCATGTGTAATTTTACATACACGTGCACGTGTATACGCATGTACATTATAAAATACATTCACGTATGAAAAAAGAAAAAATATTTGTAATATGTGTATACACCCTCTCTAAATTAAATTGTATTTTGTATAGTACATATATTTTTTTACAACCCTTATTTTTTTATACTGTATTTATTTATATATAAAATAGTAATAATACAGGGTGACAAAACATTTATACGATTTGAATATGTACCATATATGTATGTGTACTGTGATTATGTAAATATTCAAATGCTGCTAAAAAAATAAAAGTTCATTTACAATCCAGAGTAGAATATCGTAGATTATATGTACATTTATGTATTCGAATTTTCGATAACGATATAAATATAAACATGTGCACGTTATTAAATATTCATTTATTGTAAAAGTGAAACTAGTTTTTCAAAAAAGTTCTTTTTATTGATAATTTTCGAAATGGATATTACTTACAAAATAATCGAAAATGTTTTCTGATCTATATTATATTAAAAAAATAATTATTAGTTAAAACTAACATTGAAAATAAAAATAATTTTGCAAAAATTAGGCAATAAAATGAATGTTTTATTATAAACTTTTAAAAATGACATCTTCTTAGGTGCATATATTATCAAAAATATATTTTAGATTAGAAATAGATTCTAATCTGACTTTATAAAAAAAATAGCACTATAAAATTTCATGTATAAAAATGAAAGAGGTGTGATTATTGTACTCTTGTAAATGAGGCTTAATAAATAATTGTATTTACTCCTTTACTATGCATATGTTTTATAGTGCATTTTTCCTACACGGTATATATGTAGCATTACCACTTTAGATGAAACTTTATACAAACCAAATAAAACTTTGTGCAAACCAAATGAAACTTTGTAGAAATGAAAGGTACAAATGAAAAGTTTCATTTGGTTTGCACAATGTTTCATTTGGTTTGTACAATGTTTCATTCAACAATGCAAAAAATTTCATGACAGCGTATCTAGTTTTCGTAATAAGTAATAAGTATTCTAATCTATACCTGCTGAAAACAAGTAACACAAACTATTATTAGAGCATTGCATTATATCATTCTACTCAATAATAGGTCAGTCCAGTCATACTCTTTCGTCCTATGTATGGTTTAAAAAAGCTTGCTTCTCTACCAGTAACTCAGTGGTTCGCAATCCACATTAATCTGTTCTACGATTATATATACATTGATATACTTTGTTGATGTGAAAGACGCCTTTTTACGTTTCAATTTCAATAAAAACCTTTTTGATTTCAAAATAAACTATTTTGATTTCAATAAAAACCATTTGCATTTCAATAAAAACCTTTTTAATTTCAAAATAAACCTTTTTTATTTCAAAATAAACCATTACTTTTTGTGATAATTACATATATGTAATAGATATTGTTAAAAAAACTAATTTTTACTATTTCATTCTGCAATAAAGATGGTTTATTTTGAAATGAAAAATGATTTTATTGAAACGAAAAAGGTTTTATTGAAATGAAAATGGTTTTTGTTGAAATGAAAATGGTTTATTTTGAAATCAAAAAGGTTTTTATTGAAACGAAAAAAGGCGTCTTTCACATCAAAAAAGTACATATATGTAAAACACCCTATACATCTGCACAAACAGTACACATGTATGCAAATTTTATTTTTGTGATTGTTTTTTTTTTTTTCATTCTCTTTTTGCTGTTACATACATAATGTATAAATGTAGCATAAATAAAATACATATACATATATGTATAAAATTATATACTTCTTCTATTCAGCAATGAAAATATATATGTATGTATATATGTATACAGATTTATACAATTATATACATTTTACATTTTTTACTCATACATAAAATATACTTTATCTTTTAAATATGTATGTATATTATTTTACAATAAAACGTTAATGAAATTAATTAAATAATATTGTAATATATTCAAAGTACATAATTTAATGAATTACATATTTAATCCTACAACAGTATGTATATGTGTAGTTAATATAAATATGTACTTAATATTTTGCTATTAATGATACATACTTATTAGATTTTTCGTATTGAATTTACTTCAAAATGATGTAATACCTATACACATAAACTTATATCACATACACATAATATATGATGTACATGTACTATAGTACACAAATGTATAACAAATCTGGAGACTGTTAAAAATATAATGGATTTATTTTCAATGTTCAATAATAACAGATTTTTTCTTTTATTTAAAAAAAAAAAAATTAATAAAATTAGTATACATATGAAATAATTTTAATTAAATTGTTATTTTTTTGTATGTATAAGAGCATATACATATATCCTTCTTGTATATAGCATATAAACGTATATAAATATTAAGAAAGTTAATAACATATTGCATGCATGCGTATATGCATGCAGTATCCATACTTTCAATATAAATATTTTGTAAATATATAGTATAATATATAAGTGTAATTTGTTACTTAAACATTTTTATTAGTCATAAAATTTTTCATTATTCTTTATAACATGATTCACAGAAATTATGTTATACATACATATATGTACGAACACCCCTGGACAGTAGGATAGTTCCATTTTATCTTGTATTCATAATATGTAATAATAAAATTTTTATTTTTATTCTTCAATATTTTTTTTTATGTGTTTCTCCAAGAATGTTTGGAGTGTTTTCTTTTTCATGAAAGGCTTTGCGTTACAAATACATTAAAAAATATTGAAGACTAAAAATATAAATTTTATTATTACATAATTGGAAAGAAAAATAAAGAGTGAATCTATCCTAATGTCAGGAGATGTACGTTCATATACTCTTGTACCTACATACGAGTACAAGAAAAAAATTAATATATGTATTATGTTAAAATTATATAAATAAAACCAATACATGTTCTACGGTGTTACATAATCTATACTAAAAAGTTTTTCGATGTAGAAGAGAATTCATCTCCATTAGTCCTCTCTGTTCTATATGGCTTGGCTTTCGTTTTCAATTTTCTATTTAAGTTTGTTTATATTTCTCAAAACTGCGCATCACCATTTGTTTCTCGGTTTTCCCCTTGGTACATTATGATCTATGTTATTTATTAAGTCTTTCACATATATCTGACTCCTTCATTCTGTTCATGTGAGCTAGCCAGCTCAATCTACTGAGTTTTATGAAAGAAACTGAGTTATATCTACTTTCTTCGATTTTCGTTCCTCGTGCTCTACACATTCTTCTTAAGACTTTCCTCTCAAATCGTTCTATTTCGTTTGTATTAGCCTGTTTTAGAGTCCAGCTCTCTGAACCGTATACTAAAACCGATCTAATTATAATGTCTTATATATTGTTGTCCTAGTTTCCATAGTTAAGTGTTTTGATTTTAGTGCATTTTTTATTAAAAAAATTGTTTCACCTTTTTTGATTTAGTGTAGAGAATGAATTAATTAAATTTTAAAATTATGTACTGCAGGAGGTGAACCATTTTTCTTGCTGTCAAAACAAAGCAACAAATTCGTTTCAAAACGTCAAAGTTGTAGAACTGCAATATCGATGCGAAGCATTAATGCTGTTTTAAAACTTTGTATCCCGACTTTTTTGATGCTGTATCACAATACATTTTGGAGGCTTTTTGAAACTCACCCTAGGTATTATCATAAATAAACTAGAATATTTAGAATATTCTAGTTTATTTATGGTACTACTTATATGTATTATTTTTGATAATAGACATTGAAAATGATCATGAACATTTTTTAACGCTTTTTGTCAAAACTTTTTTATAAATTTGCTAAAAATTTTTGTTTATTATTTATGTAAATTTGACTTTTTAAGTGTCAATTTCAATTCTGTAATGACAACAAGAGGCAAATGTTTTATATATAGTATAAAATAAAAATATGGAAAACAGAATTTAATTGATTTTACTGCGACATTGAAATAAAAATATTTATGCATAAATTGTATTATTTATTGATTGCAAGTAAAACTGAAAAGTGAATAAAATGTTGATATTAGAATAATTTTTACGTCATTTTGTAAATTTACTTCATACATTTTGGAATTTTTATTGAGATAAGTACTAATAATTATTTATAATATTGAGATTATACAAATACATAATAATTTATTTATAAAGATTTTTTTCTTATATTTTACGGCTAGAAGACTGCCCTTATAATAAGATATTTGTCTTATCATGGATGCAAATACGACGCCACATTCTCCCCCAATTGCACAGTGTACCTGTACATACATATAATATTATATTCTTATATACATATATACGGTATTTAGTTTGGATCATTTTCTACTATCATTTTTAGACCGATATTTTTAGTCATTTTCTTTTCTCTTTCTTAATGTTTCCGCATTTGTAGTATTTTCTTGTAAAGCTACGATTCCACTTACTGACAACTGGTCAAATATTTGACTGAAGGATGTCAAATATTTGACATATAGAGTATTTCCACTAAAATACATTTTGACATCAAAATCTTTGACTTGCGAATAGTCAAAGATAATCTTTGACATTTTTCTTTGACCGTGGTTTACATTATTTGACAACTGAGTGCCCTTTTTTATTTGACATTTTACATTTTATGATACTACCGCGTATTTTCAAGTGAACATTTTTATTATATTTCAAAAGTTACATATTTAGTTGATCATTTAATCTTGTGAGTGAAAAATGAGTATTAAAGCTTGCAATATAGCATTTGATTTGTTGGATGAGAAAGAAAATAAAAAATAACATTTGTGTCTTTCTTAGAAACATTAAAAACAATATTTTAAGATCTTAAGCATTTGTAATGATCTTAAATTTTACATACAATAAATGATTCTTTTCAACTTCTCTTTGATATAACGCTTTTATTCTTTTTGTTACATACTGTATACTAATAAGAAGAGGTATAATACAATACGTAATATTAATTTTCATACATATACATATATTTTTTTTTTAATATTTTCCTTAAAACTAAAATTATCCTAAATATCTTTGTAGCTTACTCACTTTTATTTCAACTTTATAAATTTTACTAATATCTATAATTTTGACACTCTTTAACAATGGTCTTGTCAAATAATTTTCGATGGTCAAACATTTCAAACTTTAATGTCAAACAAAAATATAAAGCGTTTACACTTATAAAAAGCTTTGACAGCAAAAATTTGACGTCAAATAATTTTGACAGTATTTGACTAGGGTTTACACGTCTTTGACATCAAACTGTGTCAAATATTTGACCAGTTGTCAATAAGCGGAATCGTAGGATTGTCGTTCAACATTCTGTCTGTTCACAAGCGTTCAATCTATATCTGAGTCTGATAATAATAATTTTTATGAACGTATGTATGTACATATGTACTTACATTCAGTCACCTTAATATATTTTCATTCAAATCACATTTAAATCGTATTCGTTTTTAAAATTTTCATTATTTATATATCTTTTTAGCGCCCAACCTTTAGTCCCGTATACTCATTGCAGTCACTCAGTCTAAGCAGTCTAAGTGTAGAAGGTATATCTGATTATTATTATTATTGTTTTTTATTTAATAAAATTTTCTAATATGATATACATACATATTATTATTCATACATAGTAAGTAAAGTACTTATACATAACATAAATTCATACATAAATAATATCATTAAAACAAAGAAAAAATAATATATAGTATGTATCATAATGTTTTAAATGTGAAAATATTTCATCTACTATATCATCATTATCATTATTATATGAATTCCAATATAATCTTACAATCGTCTATCGACATTATAATAACACATAACCCATATGTTATTTCATATCATTATTTCTTTTATATTTTATTTGTATGTAAGTATATATGATGTACTTATATGAGGTATACATATATATTTATGCATAAATGTACTAGTATACGAGTATTTATGTATATAAATTTTCAAAAATATTAAAATCCATATTTACATATAGACATATTCCTATATATTTTTGTATATAAAAATAATAATACATATAAAAAAGAGAAAAAAAATTTTGAAGAATGTAGACAACGTTGTAAATGAATTAAAAGACATAAAGACATCAGACAGTGATAATAATTTTTTGTAATAACAGAGTAAAATATAAAAAAAAAAAAAAAAAATACAAAATACATATAAAAATAAAATGAAAATCATGAATGAATTACTCCATCAAGTACGCACGAAATGCATTTTAAATCATACATATACATTATATGTACGTATATTACATTTATATAATTATGTAGTAAATTTGTATCTTTATATTCTTATAGGTATAATGTACATATTTATATAAGTATAATGTTATATACATACAGTAGTATATAATGTGATGAAGATACGATAATAATATTTGATTCACCTTATAAAATTATGCGACACTCAAAAATATTTCAAATCCTATATGTCATATCCATATATGTATATAAAGGATCATACGTACATATATGAAGGACAGAAAAAAAAAATGAAAGAAAATTATTTTTTTGTATATATGGTGGTAAAGTGACAAAAAAATACCGACGAAATAGATAAAAATCTAAAAAAAAAATCACAAGTACATATATTGCATAATATAATGTACATATATATGTATGTATATGCCATATTGTATATACGATGGTATTTATTCAGTCAATATAATAATTCGTTGGCTGATGTGTATAGTATAGGTTGATATATATACGAGTGTGTATAGGTATCATATAGGAAATGCATCGAATGTGAGAATAAATTGAATAAAGTCAGTTCATGTTTGTTTGTTTTTTTATTTTTTATTTATATAATATATATATATTATATATAGATATATATATAAATATACGACACAAGCACTTGAATAATTACAAAAGGAAATTACTCCTTTTTAGATTTTCTCTTAATCACGTAGTGTGTAGATATACGATACAATACAATATATAAGTATACGAATGTATAGAGTCATAGAGTACAATATTGAGTCAAGAAGGATTCTTTTACGTTCATAGTTGATACTATATGTATTATGTGTTATATATGTAAGTACATATATTCATACATATATACGTTATATGTGGTTATATACATATATTATATATTTATAATATAATATAATATAAAGATATAAAAAAAGAAAACAATGCAATATTTTTGCCTGCATCCTGTTTGCATTTTTGCTTCCTGATATGCATACATAAGAATATGCATATATTTTTTTTTCCTACAAATCATTTAAACATATGTGCATTAAATGTACATACATTGTACATATACATATGCATGTGGAGTTATGTAAATTCTAGTTTATTTTATTTTCGTTTTTTACTTTATGATTTACCCACTCACACATATACATACAATCGTATACTATATAAATAAGATATATATATATATATATATATATATATATATATATATGTATGCATAAATCATGCATATATATAATATATTCGTATGTATATATATATATATGTAGTACATATAATTTTCATTTGTGTATATATACATAACATATGTATGTAAATATAATGATACTTATGATGTGATGATGACGATGATGATGATGATGATGAATATTTTGAATTTTCATTTTTATATAGTACCGATTGTTTTTAATAATTCAACTTAAAATTAAGGAAAAACACACAAAATATCTAATTAGAATATTTATGTATATATATATATACATATATGCATACCCATACAGCATATGTACATACAATGTATGTATGTGTAAAAATATATAAGAATATAATGGCACATAGAGTCAAATTTACCTACCATTAGAAGCAATTGTCACATTTGCTTCGGGCACCTCAGTACAGGATAATCAAAAATTTTTATCAATTTATTTTCATGAAAAAAAAAAAAATACATAATCACTTTCACGTACATAATAAAAATATGTACATATTTTTCATTTTTAGGATAAGAATAAATTGTGATAAACATATAAAAAGGTTACTAAATAAAATTAATTAAATAACATTATATACAAAAAACGCGTATCTATTCATATTTTTGAAAATTTCACACGTACATATTTGAATAACTTGAATAATTCAATAAAGGATCCTACAGAGTCGACCTCAAATTATGTATCTTCGTTTGAAAGAGGATATTTTGTTCCATCAACTTAACTTTTTACTTATTTTTTTCAGGAATTCAATTTTTACTCAAAAATTTTTAAAAAATTTTCAAAAAATTCTGACTTTAAAATTTATTTTTGTTTAAAATCGAATTCCTAATCACATAATTGTAGTATATCAAAAGAAAAATTATAATTTTATTTCCTATCATTAGCTAAAACATGACACGATAATACATATATGTATAGGATGTAAAAACAGTTCCACATGATTTTATCTTGAAAGGTTTTATAAAAGAAAAATTGCATAAATTCTAGATAATGACGCCGATATCATCAGTAACATATTATCTGATAGTATTTCGGAAATTGTCCATATAATCATTAGTTTTTTGTTGAAGGCCCAGTGTACGCCTTTTATGTTTTTCACACTTTTCATCCGTTGAGGTATGTGAAGCATGAAAGTTGAACAACATTAAAATATATATGTAATAAGTTCCAGTGATGACGGATGAAAAGCATATGAAGTCAACAACTGATACAAGTTGATTAATTTTCAACGGTAAAGCATGGAAGTAAGAAAAACCAGTTTAATAGTTCGAAAACAATAAAGAATGTAACGCGTACATTGAGTCATGCAAAAGCAAATCTATGCGGTAACGGATGAAAAGTTTGTAAGGTGTAAAAAGCGTAAAAAAATGTGTAAAAAATGTTTCTTTTTACATTGGGCCTTCGCAACAGCTTTACTTTTTCTTTTAGTTTTACATTTTTGTTGATGTGTGCAAGATGATCGTCATTTCAAATGTCAATTTTATGGGCCCTTTGGAAACGTTTGTATCATTCATATACTATTTTTTTCTAATCATGATAGATTAAATATACAAGCCATTTTGAAAACGTTTCGAAATTCAGTACAACACTTGATATCACATTTAATTCAAAGTTTAACGGAAACTTTGTGTTCAAATTTTTTTCGGAAGTACGAGGGGACTAACAAAAATTCTCCGAAAAACGGATTACCTGCAGACTTACCTGCAAAATTGCAGTATATAAAGAAAGAAGGACTCGTAATTAGTGTTAATACGTAATTTGAGACAGGTGTGTGAAAAAGGAAACGAGAAAACGGAAACCAGGTGAAAGCAGTTCTAGTGTATTCCCAGCTCCTGGCAAAATTGAAGTACGATTCGCGATATTGTTTGGTTATCGTCGAGGTATCAGCAAACAGCAAATATTCGAAGAGTGTAAAACTGCTTTTGGTAGTAATGCTCCATGTCTGGGCGCTATTTACGAGTTGTACAGAAAATTCCAGACTGGCCATTTTAGTGTAGAAGACGAACCTCGTAAAGGGCGCCCAAAAACATC
This sequence comes from Villa cingulata, assembly GCA_951394055.1. Lineage (NCBI taxonomy): Eukaryota > Metazoa > Arthropoda > Insecta > Diptera > Bombyliidae > Villa > Villa cingulata. The sequence continues at coordinate 37,420,180 of OX596017.1, read as the reverse complement.
AACCGATGACACCAATGTTGCGGCTGTAAAAAAACTATTGGACGAGGATTCCAGAATGACCGAAAAAATGATAGCGGAGAGGCTAGGAATAAATGCCACGCCATGGCTGTTTCAAGAATCTTGAATGACAGTCTTGGGTACAGCAAGAAATGTGCCAGATGGGTTCCAAGACTTTTGAGCAATAGAAAAAAGTAGGCCCGCGTACAATTCGCTAAGTTTTTTTTTAAATAAATTCTCGAACGGTTGTTCAAATACCTTTAATAACTTAATTACAGGTGACGAAACATGGATCTATAATAACGATCTTGAAACAAAAGAACAATCCTCAATGTGGAGTCATAAAGGAGAACCTTCACCCGTGAAAGCATATTGTCAAAAGTCATTAAGAAAAGTCATGTATGCGATTTTCTTCAGCAGAAGCAAGGTTATAGCTTCAGTGCCACTTGAAGAAGGATCAACAGTAACAGCAGACTGGTACACGAACATATGCCTACCAAAAGTATTTGACAATATATTAAATGGCCGAGATAAAAGTGAATTAAGAAGATACTTTCTCCACCATGATAATGCACCTGCTCATAAGGCAGAATTAACATCACATTTTACAGCGCAGTCGGGGATAAACGAAATCGTTCCAGCACCTTATTCTCCTAACTTGGCGTCGTGCGATTGTTGGCTATTTCTAGAAATCAAAAAACCACTTCGCGGGAGGGTGTACCAAAGCAGAGAAGGAAGAAGAATATTAATGCAGTGAATGAACAGCTTCCAGTGTTAAAAAAGGAGGATTTTGAGCACTGTTTTGAAAGATGGATCTATACAGACTAAAAAAATGTATCGACATAAACGGAAATTATGTAGAATAGTAATAATAAGATGAACTTTCATAATTTATATTATTTGATTAAGCTATTTTATTATTTTAAAAATAATTTTTGGGGAATTTTTGTTAGTCCTCTTGTATATCCATTCAAAATGGTTGCAAATGCGAAGATACATACATATACTCGTATGTATCTCGTATGTCAGGAACAAGTATAACAACAAACAAGGTAAAAAAATTTTGTTTTGCAATCGGATTTTACACAGTCCAAGAAATTTCAAAATTATGATTAAATTTTTATCAAACCTCTTACTTACATATATATACTTATCTATATATAAACTGTTCGTTTATGTATGCTTGTATATGTATTTTTTTATATGTATTGTTTTTAACTTATATTTTATATTTTATATTTTTATGTCTATACATACGGTATGCATAGGTTTATGTACAATATATGGACATATATAAATATTATACTTATGAAATATATATGTACATAAAAATATAATAACAATAGACATATGATTATGTATGCAAATGCAATATGTATACATATATATATGTATGTTCATAAACATTTAACACCTATTCATTTATTGAGCGTAAAAATAATGAAAATAATAATGAAAATTCTCGCTCCCGTTTTTCGTCTTTTTAAGGAGATTTTTTTTTTTTTTGGCGCTTTTTTATACTGACGGACAAGAAAAGAAGCCATTACCTATTTTATCCTTCTATACATATATACCAGATCATATGTGAATTATAGACGATAGACTTTAAAAATTTTCGTATAAACATGTACGTAGTTCGTTTTTTTTTTTAAGTTTTTTCTCTACAATTTCATTCAGATTCATTTTTTATTATCATTGCAATAATATATACGTATATATATATTATTGCATCTTTAAAAGTGCTTAATATCATATAATATATAAGATACATATGCATATGTATATGTATGTACATACAATAAGCATGCTATAATATACATTTGTGTTTTATTATTTTTTATACATATTTTATATTCTATGTGTACAATTGTACGTATATGGATCTTTGTAGTAGCAACCACAGCTTTACGAGTACATTTATATATACATTATATAGATACTCGTATATGTATGTATGTATGTATGTAAGTACAAAAAACACTTTTTTTTTTCTTTTCATTTTTTACCTGAAAAGTTTCTATGATGATGATGATGCATTCAAATTTAAACTTAAACATGAATCTATATGGTACTTTTAAATGTACATATAAATACACATGTACATTACTTATATATATTATATACATATAGTATGTATGTATGTATTCATTCATTCTTTCAATTGCATTTTATATACAAGTATACACTTACAAAAACAGTACAATTTTTCTATATGTTATAAAACTACCTTTTTACCCACTTGTGTATTGTCTTTATATAAATCTATTCAAGATGTGATTTTCATCCTGGTCTTTTTGATGGTTTAGTGTCACACATTTCCGTAGAAAATTTTTCAATGTTTTTTTTCTTTTTCATAAATAAAAAAAAATTCATATTTATTCATTTTGCTTTATTTTCATTTTTTATTTATATATGTATTTTGTTGTTGTTTAAATTTTTTCTTTTTTTAAAGAACATTTTTAGTTTTTTCTTTCATTTTTTTTTTTTTTTTTGTACATTTATGAGAGCATTTGCATACCTACATATGTATTTTTAAGGAAAAGAAATTAAATTCAAAATTGCGGTAAATAATTATTATTATTTGTTCGCCATTTTCGCATATACTCGTAATGTATATGTACGTATAAAGTGTAGCAGTAGTAGTATGTAGGGTAGTAAATTTTAGTATGTAAAATTATTCTTTTGTTTTTGTTAAATTTTCAACACATGAATTATTTTTTTAAAATTATAATTATAATCATAATTATTAAAAATTATGAATTTTAATTATAAATTATAATTATAATGATAAAATCTTATACAAAGGTAGAGTGATAAGTCAAATATATGTATAGTCATATTTTTTTTTTTCATCCTTCAACAAATTTCAAATATCAAATGATATAAATAATTACAGAGAAAAGGAAATTAGAGCCCACTCTAAAAAAAAAAAAAGTTAAAAAATTTCACTCATGTTTCTATATGTGTTAGTAAAATTTTTGTATATGGATTAGATTTTGATTTTCAGAAGATAGAAAATTGTAATCTACAGAAAAATATTAGAAATTTTCACTCGAGCATATACCTACATTAACCCCCCTATTCTGAAAATAATCACTGACAAGTCATAAGTCACAATTATAATGGAGAGTCACAAGTTGTGACTCTTTTACATTTTTTGTGACTTTTCGTATTCTGAGTTAAAGTCACAATTTTGACATTTAAAGAATGAATCACAAGTTGTGATCATCAAAATAGCAGGTCACAGTAGTTATAAATTGTGAGTTTCAGAACAAGTGAAGTGAGCGTTTACAATTTTTTTTTGTAAATTATGAAAGAAGTTTTGTTATTATTATGTCTTCTTTTAGAAGAAAAAGAAAAAAAGTAAAAGTGTAGTTTATTGCATTGTTTACATTTTATTCGATTGTAATTTTTTTTTTGTTATTTTTTTTATATTTATAATGGTAGCTACTTACTTTCAAAATTTTCCATCGTACTCAATTTTTTTTTATATTTATTAATATATTATTTTTTTCAACTATCAGAATGCAAATTGTTTGATGTTTAATATTTTCATAGCAGTTAACAAGTCTACACAGAGTTTGGAGAAAATTTGTGACTATGCTTGTGACTTTAATATCAGAATACGAAACAGCTGATTAGTCATAATAAAAGTCACAACTTAAATATCATAAAAATAGTCACAAGCAACTGTGATCTATGACTAGTCATAACTTCAGAATCAGGGGGTTATGTATACACAACTTGTTTTGTATATATGTTCATTCTTCGCGCATAAATTTTGTTCATGCGTGAGCATATTTTTTTCTGTGCATGCAAACTTATAGATATGTATGTATAGTGTAATACAAAGTTTTCAAATATCCCGGTCATATCTATAATGAATATTTAAAAGATTTTTGATAAATTGTCCTTTATCGAAGGCATCAACAATTTTCGACATAAGAGTATATGTACATACCTTAAGAATCTTTAAAATATTTTAAAAACCTATTACCATCTATTACCCTATTATACATTAAGTTTATGTGCAAGGCAAGATTATATACATATAGGTAATATTTTCATACATATTTTTTTTCAAAAAGATTCAAACAGTTTAGAAATTATACAAAAGAAATTTAATTATAAATATCAGCTAAGAAATATCTGAAAAATATAATCGTTTTATTTACATATGAATATGTACATACATATATCTAAAATATAATTATACAGTGAAACCTGTTTAACTGGGCCCTGATCCCTGAATATATGAGAAACCTCTATTATTGATAACTAGTGTGTGCCTGCGACTTCGTCCGCATTGTCATAGAGCTGTAAAACGAACCACGATGTACAGAATAAGGTGATCCCGAGCGAAGAAGCTCTTTGTTAAGCTTTATGTTATTACGTCATTTCTATCGAGTTTGTAATTCAATTACCACGATCAACAACGATTATCAGTTCATTTAGAAGAAAAAGCTTTTCATACATTTTATAGATTTTTTTCAGACCTTCATCTATTTAAATCAAATTTTTATTGTTCTAAATAATAAATTTTGAAAAAAAAGTAGCCTATTTTCAATGGGAGGAATCACTCTTTAAGATAAAAAAAATTCCATCAAGATTGGTTCAGCCGTTTTCGAGATTACCCGGAACATACATACATACATACAGACAGACGCAACAAATTTATTTATAAGATGATAAGGAGAAAATTCTCTTTCTAACTAAGACAACTGTCATGTTTGCCTGCCTATTTGGGAAACTGGGTAAATGAAAAATCTCTATAAGTGATAAATAATTCTAGCTCCTTTGAGATCCCAGTTAAACAGGTTTCACTATGTATATATGTAATATAAGGCCATTGACAGACATCTAGTATCGATACCATAGTATGAATATGAACAATACTAGCATGGCGACAGACATGTAATCTAGTTTAAACCTAGTATCATTTGACATTTGTGAATTTTTGTTGTGCTGTTGTATAGAAAATTTATATTTGCATTTTAATTTGACTTTAGGTGAATGTAATTATGTATTATTATAATAAAAGAAATGAACGCAGATATTTAAATTCTAATTCAACAAAGTGTAGAGAAAATAATAGAATTAAAAAGAAAAACTAAAAAATTAATATTTTTGGCTTTAAAAGCCAAACTTAAATGTGATTTTCAAACACGAATACTGTAAAAACTAATTTTTGTTTTTGCCACAGTAATAAAAAATGGCGCTACGTTTAGTAAATTTTTTGAATTCTAGCTTTATACTAGACAAATCATATGCTGGTTTCAATACCACGTTTATACCAGTTTGTTTTCCTGGTATAAAGCTAGTATAGGGTGACAGACATGTAATATAGCCAATACCATGATATCGATACCACGTTTATACTAGATATCTGTCTAGGGCCTAATATCATACATTACACGTACATACAGATATCATCGAGTGCATAATATGCATATGCGTATACAATTTACATTCATATCCATCTTAAATCTTAAGTAACAACTATTCTTTTTATTTTATTTCTTTACTTATTAGTACATATATCTAAATGCCTACAAACAAAATTTAATACAAACAAAAAAACAAAAAATTGCTCTATATACATGCTAGTATATATCTACATACATATGTACGTACATATACATACATACATGCATTATTCTTGTTTATAATACATGTGTGCATACAAGTATCTCTCTATGAAAACTGGTCATCTTTTATATTGCACAATAAAAGATAAAAGCATCTCATAAAATTATTTCGTATTTTCGTATTTTGTTCTAGCACATTTTTATTTTTATTTTTTTTTTACTTTTGTATACGTATATATGTGTTTTTGACTCTGCGATTTCTTTTTGGTGTATATAATTTAGTGAATAGAATTCTTTTATTTGTTTTCGAATATAATTTAGTCACATATACATATTATGTATGTGTATATAGTATACTCGTATCTTGTATATTAAATGAAAACAGTTATTTTGAAACAGTTATCATATTAACACAATGTTATTATAAAATAATTATTCATATATGTATGTACATAATATTAAACACACAATTTAAATGTGAATGTAAATATTATGTATGTTAGTATATTGCGAGTATATGTTTGGAATAAAAAATAATTAAAAGTTATTTTTTTTATTCTTTTCATATACAAATTTAAATTTTTTCGAATTATATAGTATCTTTATCTACATTACATAATGTAACGTACGTACATAATGTATGTATGTATGTTATTTATTAATTTAATATAATTTTAATTGGAAATGAAAAAAAAAACGGTATAGAAAATAATATCGACTATGAGTATAAAAATAAACAATTAGTTTTTATGAAATCATTCATTTAAAATATGTAATTGTAGTGTAGTGATACACCGCAGATTCTGTACTATTATATCAAATGGCAAACTTGGAATGAATAGTAAGTTTTAATTGTTTAGAATTTGTAAAATTTCTATAAATACAAAATAATATGATCATTTGGTTTGAGTTATTTCTATGTGATGATTATTGTCAAATGCTCTCCTTGAGAACTTGCCTCCATTTCGCTCTGTCTTTAGCTGTCGTTTTCCAATTATTTTCCTTCAATATGCTTTTCGTTATCATTTTGTTTGTACTGCATATCCAATATTCATTGTGTTCTGTATCTATTAGATGATCGTTTCCCTACTGGTTTGGTTGCAATCTTCTAATTTTAACAATACAGCTTATTCCGGCAATCGGTGGATCGTCAAAAATATTAAATATATATAATTTTGCCTTATATATCATATTCTTCATGCGCCGTTCCCTCTAATCGATCCATAGTTATACGGTTATACTGTGCAGCACTATTCTTTCGAAGTCCCTCCAAAATTACTATAAAAATGTATTTATAGCATATATAGGCAATATATAGCTTATGAACGGCCAACACCTATACTCTGTCGTTTTTTTATCCAACCATCATGCAAAAAACTCTTCATCCGCAATCTGAAAAACAACATCAGACCGAGAAAAAGATGGTGGGACGCGGTAGTTGGTGACTTGCAGAAGTTCCAAATACAGAATTGGAGTACAAAAACGAAAGACAGACAGAAATGGCGCGATTTTTTGTTAGATGCGAAGGTCCTGGCAAGGGCTGTGGTGCCACAAGAAAAAGAATATAGACATGTAGGTATATCATACAGTAAATTCGTATCAAGGATGAATAGATAAATCCTTTTGCACATTTTTATTAATGTGATGTGTGTATATTGTATTTATACATGACAATCATGGAAAATCAACTAACAATATTTAATACTTGCGCCTCTAATTTATACATATTATGAATCAGTAATTGACTATAGTACAATACCTATATTATACATTATACACTATGCTATATTACGAGTCGTATTTTACACATCATTTATACTAATTTTTGAATTTTTATTTTGAAATTTCGAGTAATGCTTAGGGACGCTTAATTAGGAAATCACCACCTTCTCAATGATGAACGAGCGTTTAAGTTTCGTATCCATAGGTTAATATCGGTCTAATAATTATTATTGTTTTATTATATTTTCATTTTGCATTTGACATGAACTATACATATTTTCGAATTATAAAAAAAAATACATATTATATGTACTACGTAAAGTACTAAATTAATCATCTGCATTATAATATAATGTATTTTTGTATTGAATTTTATACATATTGAAGGGTAATTTTAAGAATTTTTTTTAACTGAATTTAATTAAAATAATTAATATATTCATATACACATACAGTGATGGAAATAGTTATAAACTCACTATAATAGTTATCTACATTATTAATTATTTCCGGCTTTTCTTTATTGTACAAATGTATACACTTCTCTAGCGCAATAATTTCCCGTTTTTAACTTTTCTATTGAATTTAGGTCAGAACTTTAAGATGGTCACTTCAATATGAGTAATCCATGATCCTTCATCAATTGAATTACTTGCCGTATGTCTTGCCGTGTGTATGGGGGCAATAAAGAAACGACGGAAATAAATAATAATATAGATGAACTAAAAGCAAAAATTTTAGCAGCTTGGAATAATACATATTTCAAAAATTTTTTTAAAAAAAACTTAGTCAAGAGTATGAAAGATAGATTGTTAGATGTCAAATTGCCAAAAATGGTTGTAAAACATTTTAATTAACCGTTTTGTATCATTTTCTTTTCAATAAATTTGGTATAAACGTAAAAATTATAAATTGAATTTATGGCTAATCCCAACTAAAAATGCATATTTTAGTAATAATTATTTATCAGCTATTTTGAAATTATTTGCGATAACTGAACAATTTTTTATGATCATTATTTGATAATTTACTAAAAAAAAAAATATTATGTAAGACTGTTAGTTTTGATAGGTGTATATTATAGATTGTTGTAGATATGTACATACAAATGCGAATACATAGTACATATTTAGTTTATTTTAAAAGTTTGTATGTATATGTGTACCTCTATCTTGTATATTGAATTTCACATTAAAAATTGTATTAAAATTTTTTCTTTTTACAAAAAAAAAAAAAAAAAAAAGTAATTGCAAAAGTGATGCATATTAATGTAAAATTACTTATTTTTTTTACTCATATTCTTATATAAATAAATATAATTGTACGAATATACATTATGTAGGTATGGAAATAAATTATATCCCAGCCAACACAGAGATTCGCCAAGCATTCTTCTTAGATTCTCTTGCATTCTTTTTTCATTTGAGGAGAATTCAACTTATCTTCTTAGACAAACCACCTTTCTTGTGATTTAGTTGACATCGCCACGAATATCGAAAAACTGTTCGCCTAGGAATCTTCTTGAAAAATATATAAGGCGATTCTCTACGGAGAATAATCTACAATTTGTGATGAGGAATATTGTGCAATATATTATAATGTGGAATTTTTGAAGGAATTATTTTAAAAATAAACGTTTGCCATTGTAATTTCCAAAAAGCTACATTGAACGTGATTAAACAAATTTTCAATTTAAAAATTTAATTTGTACCGACATGTTCTAAATGTTTAGGTACAGAATAGAATTAATAAATTAAAAATTTGTTCAAAATATAGTTTTTAGAAAATTAGAATAGCAACTTTTAATTTAAAATAATTTATTAACAATCTCCACATTCTACACACACGAACTTGTCGCATTTATGCATTCGTATTCCATTTCTTAGAGGAATTTCGCAGACGAATCATTTAAGAATCTCAGGCGAATTCTTACTTTCTATACCTTCTACAAGTGTTTGATTAGTGGGTTTACATTATTTTCGTACAAAACATTCGCTTTGTATACCATTGGAAGAATCTTCTAATAGCATCATGTTTTTCATGCAATCAAATTGAAAGTGTTCGTATTTTCTTCTTCTAGAAGAAAATTCGCTTAATATTCTTCCAAGAAGATTCTTCAAAAGGCTGGCTGGGATTGTGTATCCAAGAAAATTTGCATGTAATGAACTTCATTCATTTTTCAATATATGTATACATATACGATTAAATATTAAATGCTTTATGTATGCATATGTAGTATAGGTAAATATAAATACATAATATTACATACATATATATTATAATTTTGTATATATATTACATATGTATTGTATAGGTATAGTGTACGTATATGTCTTAGGTACGTATGCCAGTAAATTATATACGAATATGTATGTACATATATGACGTTATACCACATACAAACTTGTACGTATATTCATACTTAAACCATTAAATAAAATATATATGTATGTATGTCTATTTTAACAGGGTGATTCTATTCAATATGCAAACATTAATACCACGATATTTCTTGTAGTGTATCATGAAAAAAAAATTGTGTACATACTAGCAAAAATTTCTATCGACCCTACTTCTGACGCTAGAACGTGTTGATAATGTTGAGGTTTTTTGCAAGATCTTCTAACATAAAATCACGCGCATGTAACTTATTGTACACTCTATCTAGCATCATTTTCTGTTCCAACTGTGATGATATCAAACAAAACTAATTTTCTTTCAATATATACTACAACATGTAATTAACAATTCGGTTCTAAACAAAAAGAAATCCTGATGCTAAAATTTATGGTAAAAATTTTTAAAAATTGTGAATATAAATTGGGATTTTTGAAAAAAAAAAAAAAGAAGAATTACGGGAAAATTTTTTTTTATTAAAATTGGAGAACAAAAATGTCCTTTTTCAAATAAACCAAATTCGAGTTCGAATATAGAATGATTCGTTATCGAATTATTAAGGATCAAAGATATGGGAGAAATGGGTAAAAAATATGCCTAATTGAAACTTTCATTTTACCTATATTATGAGTTAAACATTTATGCCTAATATACAATCCAACGTAGATTTCACGCCATAGAATGAATTTTTCATAGCTCCTTCATTTTCACACAAGAAATTCTATAATCTATGCATATTGTTCACCTTTTTCCGCCAAGTATGGATTTCACCAGAATCAGAGTGAGGTTAGGTTGTATTTCTAATCTGACGCTGATGATGGGGAAATAGTATTGAAAGTTTTAAAAGCATCAGTGTACCAATTCTCAATATTTCCTATATAATAACATACGGTAATCTACTTTGAATTGTGAATATCGTGTACTCTGGCTGGAAAATGAGGCCACATTGGGTAGTTTGTAAATGAGGCATTAATTTATTAAAATAAAAGTATGAATATTTTTTGTTTGCTATTTATTTGTATTTAGTACAGTCTTTTACTATTATTACAATATTTATTTTTATCCTAAATGTGGAAAAAATATCATGTGAGAGGTGTATATTTGTACTTTCAATAGAATCACCCTATATATGTATATATATGTAGTGTATAAAAAGCTTCTTATTATAAAAACCAGTTATACAAGTGTAAAATGTAATTTTTCAAAATTATCATTAGATTTACTTTTTTTTTGTAATTTATTTTTACAATCCAATATAATTAGTTACATATGAACTCTGAGAAGGCTCGCATACATATCCATGACAAGTATATATGTATACATATACAATACTGCATATATTACATAGTTATGTAATACATTTACACTGATATGCAAAAAAATAAAGAATTACCACTGCTTTACCAAATTATCACTAACTAAGTTATTCATTTATGCATAATTCTTATATTCTCGCGGTAATCAATTGAAATTTTTTTTTTTTTTTAAATTAAATTTGTGTAGAAATGGATAATATTTTTTTTTTTCAACTTTAATAACTATGTGTTTTAGAACAAAGATAAATAATTCAAAAGTTAAATGATTCACAGAAATAATCAACCATCATGTTATTGTCATGTCTCTCTCGATGTGAAAGTGTACGAATAAATAAAAAGAAAAACTTGATTAGGTAAATACAAAAATTATTTATTAATCATATGAAAAAGCAATTATATTTTTATAAGTTTACTATTACAATTTAATATACATATTGAAAAACAGTCAATTATATATGATAAATGCTCCCGAAAATCTTTTTTATTTTTTTGGACTAACAAAGTGTATGTTTATCATATTTATCGGAATCTCAGTTAATTCAAAATAATATTTATATTGTTCGAAGCATTTTATAAAATTTTTTAATCGAAACAATTTCATTTCAGAATTTTCATTTGTTTTATTACTTTTTGAAGATCATTAATGATATGAAAATGATTTCAATACAATCAGGCAGTTTAAAATTCATTTTGATAGTTTTGTATGCTGTCAATTGAAAATTTTGATTATTTGCAAAACAATAATATTGTCTATTATAGTCGAATAAAAAAAAAAAAAAGTTTAAAATGGCTAACTGTTACATTCAAATTTTCTATGCCTATAATTGATGAAAAATGGCCAAATATATAGCTATAAAATGGCTTCAAATTCCAATACTCAATCTGCAGTCCATAAAGTCATGATTACAATGTTCTTTTCTTTCCATTACGTTCAATTCCAGTTCAAACATAATTTTGATGAACATATAATAATCTCTGTTTCAATTCATTATACGAGTATGTTCTTCACAAGAATTTAAACTTTTGGGAAAATTAAAAAAAAAAAAAACAGTCAAGTTGATCAGTAACAAAATTCAACAAAAATTTAAGCTTCCATATTTTACATTTTTTTTTTTTTTTTTAATTGTGACAGTTTTGTCTGAATGGAAAGGAATGGAATATTTCATAATTGATATTTAAGGATAATGAATCGATTATTTTTTAAAAAAACAAATAATAAATTCACAATAAAACTCAATTGAGTTTTAATTAAAATTTCAAAAATATTCAATCATTGATTTGTAAAAAAAAAAATATATAATGGTGATTGTTGTTTTACTTTTTTGCATGTGATTGTGTATGCATGTAAATGTAAGTATGTATCTATGTGATTACATCAGGTATAAATTTTGCATAATATGTATATATAGATATATTCCTATAGTCTATAGCACATAATAATAATTTCTAATATTACATATGTATATAATGTAATCTATACACTACATAAAAATTCATATATGTATGCTTATTACGACGCGATTACCTGTAAACATGAATATAAAAAAAACATGTAATTTTGAAATATTTAAGTTGAAAATTGTTTCTTATTTGATTTTTTTTATTTTTTTTTTTTATTTTTTTTAATTTTTTTCAGTTTTCTTGTTTTCGTGTAGATATTAACATACATATAAAGGTAATGTGTATATCTGTATTGTATTTATGTAAGTATGTATATCTTACCTAAATATCATTAAAATAAAGTAGAGAAATTCAGAAAATATATGTATATCTACTTACCTTACATTATGTAACATATTTATATATTATACAAATACGAGCAGTAGCGGATTTTTCGGATTTTGTTAACGTTTTATTAAAACTTCAAATGAATACAAAATTATTTATAATGTCTAAGTCTAAGGATCATAGAAGTTCAGATTCGATCGACAATACAGCCTGTCAAAGCATTTAATCGATCTTCATTCACCAATGAACGAAGATAGTTTGTTTTACGATCCAAGCATAAAAATTATATTTCTCCATAGAAGTTCAAATAATCATCCGGTAAGCAATTTCAACATTTAGATAAATCGTACAGAAATAATTTTGGCGCAAAAATTATAAAATATCTAAAGGGGTATATTTTTTGATGTATTTTCTTGCCTACAATGAGCTTGAAAGTTTAGTAGTTTATCTTCAAATGATACTTCTAAGTCTCCAATGTAATAGTTTCTTAATTTCTTTCTTCAATTGTGCATTTCTCTTTCATCCAAAGTTTTAACTTCCGTAAGAACAGAAAACTACTCCTTAACAGTACTGCAAACAGAACATCTTCGCTTTATATCGCAGAATAAATTATCCAGAATTACATTTAAATTTTCTACTCTGAAACGATTTCTTCCAAGTACATATAATTCAATGTCTTCCTCTTCTGTTTGCTAATGAAAAGTTTCCTAATACCAGGCATATTGAAAAGTCCCGGGCCTGACTTATAAGTGGCACACTATTTGACAAGTACATTTCTTCAGAAAATCATCTCTAAAGTTTCATGAACATCTGTCAACTAGTTCGTGTTTAACAGCTCTTAAAAGTGTATTACTCCAGTGATTTTAAACAAAAATGGAACAAAAAGAATTTCGTGTCCTCATAAAGCATTATTATTTAAGGGGAACATCGGCGAAAGAAACAAAACAAAAGCTTGATAAGTATTATGGCAGCTCTGCCCCATCGAATACAACAGTCAAGAGGTGGATGCAAGAATTTAAGTTTGGCCGTACTAGTACAAAAGATGAACCGCGTTCAGGTAGACCGTCAGAGGTGACTACTGCCGAAATGATTGAAAAAATCAAACTTCTCGTGAGTGACGATCGAAAATTAAAATTGATTGAGATAGCTGACGTCGTAAAGATCTCACCAGAACGTGTGTTCAACATTTTATGACATCATTTAAATGTGCGAAAGCTGTGTGCGCGCGTCGGCTGCCGCATGTGTTGACTTTTGCTCAAAAAACAGAACGAGTTAGTGTTTCCAAGTACAATTTGGGCATTTTTCATCATAATCCAGCCGAATTTTTTCGTCGATTTGTCACCGTAGATGAAACCTGGATTCACCACTACACGCCTGAAACATCACAACAGTCAAAACGGTGAATTTTGAAAGGTGAAAGTGCACCAAAACGTCCGAAGTCACAATTATCGGCTGGAAAGGTGATGACGACTGTATTTTGGGACATGCTGGGAATAATTCACATCGACTATTTTGAGCATAGCAAAACAATCACCTCTCAGTATTACAGTGAATTATTGGATCGGTTTGATGCCACCATCAAGCACAAACGGCCTCACTTAGCAAAAAGGTGACAACGTTGAAGAATAGTTTCAAAATTTCAAAAAAAAATGTGTCCTTCTCTGTCAGGCCCGGAACTTTTCAATCAGCCTAGTATAACAAAAGATTGATATTCTTTATTTTTGATATAGCTAGGTTTAATGCTTTTTTCTTATGTGCATCAAAATTTGCACGAATATCTTCTACAATTTTAATAATTTGTTTTTACTTTTTCGTTAATATAACGTTTACTTGCAAATTCGTACTGCTATAAAAAAAGAAAACAAAATATTTTTCTAAAAGACATTGAATTTTGACGAACATATTTTTATATTTCCTAAAAAAAATATTTAGATTAATTTGCCACCCTCCAAAATTTGCCGCCTATGTTGCCTATGCATATAATCTCAATCCTGAATACGAATGTGTATGTATGTGCTTAATAGTAATATTAAACAAAATTATAAACGTAAATTTATTGAAATGTATGTATATCTCATTAATTTGTACGTTCGTACTATCGTTTATGCATACGATGAATATACAGGGTGTTTCAGATCAACGGTAAAAAAATTTAACGGTAAATAGGCCTCGCCGAAACAAACAAAAAATCATTCTACGGAAAATAAAAAAATTTTCTGGAATTTACGGAAATTGACTAAAACTTTAACCGATATATCTTGCTGTATCTCTGGAACGAAAAGAGATAAAAACATAAGATGACAACAAAAATTTTTCATAAAGAATCAGAGTTTCTAGTGATGGAAAAGAAATTGCACATTACACGGGTGTTTTTTCGAGAAATCACATTTTTGAATTTGACTGTCCATAACTTCTGAAGGGGACGGACAACAGAGGTGAGTTATATGTATGTCGAATGAAACGGCAAGCGTTCTCCTATCTCGTAGTGGTATACTTTTTGAGCTGCGATGTAAAATAACAAAACTACTGGTTATTTAGTAAAAAAAAAAAGAGAAGAAAAAATTTATCCCCACCCCCCTCCCCCCCCTAGCGGCTAAGCGGTAGAGATTACCTCTACCTCTGTACAATGACTTTTTGTTTGTCTCGGCGAGGCCTATATCTACTGTTAAATTTTTTACGTTTATCTGAAACACTCTGTATACTCGCATATAAATGTAAACGCATTTACACGTTTATACAGTTAATTTAAAGTTAAAATTCATTTTTATTTAAAGAGAAATGTTTTATTTAATGTTCTTCAATTTAAAAAGAAAATTAACTGTGCTCCTTTTCAAAATTTTTTGTTTTCTTTTTTCGAACAAAACAAAATGAATTCATTTTGAAATGTAAAGCGCACCAGAAAGTAATGTCGTTTTTATTTTACATATAAAATTAAAACATATAAACATTTTTAACAAGTTTTTTTTTTTTTTTAATGGTGATTTAATAACTCTTGTTTCTATATCAACAAATAACCTTCTGTCATTTAATCTTCGGATTTATAAAATTTGATTAAGATTTTTGACAAAAATATTTGAAGATGAAGATCGGAATAAATTGGGATCCGATATGTCACAATATGAATGATTTTAAACTGAATTTTAAATTTAATTTGATTTGAAATGAATTATAGAGGAATACTAGTTGTTATCATCAGTTATTTAGGGCCATATGTTCACATAGGTATTAGCCTGGTACTAAGACCAGATCGGTAGCAAACTCATTTAAGACCTATTGTGGCTTAAACTTTAATTAGTATGTTCGGATACGGATTAAATTTTAACTTTTAAATATGACTGTACCTTGACTTGTACCTTTATTTTCATATAAACTTTGACACTTGCAAGGCTAACTAAAATAAAAATAAAAAAAATTTAACACTTTAACAAAGTTTATATTATATATTTTATTTTTTTCACACAGTTGTCAAACTCAAGCTAATACGCTAATACCCCTACTAACTGGTATTACGACTAGTAGTAAAATCAAAACTAATACGCATGTGAACATACAATTAAGACTATAAGTTCAGCTAATATCTATGTAAACATACGGGCCCTAATGTTTTAAAATTATTTGTGTAAAATTTAAAAGTTATAACCAAAGATGTACTACACGTTAGTTTATGCTGGTATGCATATTACACAATATATTCTTGATTTTGAACAAACTTTTGTGATGTGTGTACGTACATATATGTATTTAGATACAAGTACAGGTATATACATTTTTTTTTTTAATTCATTGTTTTAATATTTTTTCTGAATTTAAAAATAATTGTTAGGAAAAAAACTTTTGTTAAGCGTCTCATACAGATTTTCTTTTCAAATTTTTACAATTTTTCTGTTGTCATTTATTAATTATTGTCATTTTGGTATTTGTATATGAACTCAATCAAAAAAAAAAAAAAAAAATAAATAAAAAAAAAAAACGCATAAAATGAAAGTAAGTATTACATATACATGTATACATAATATGCATATACAGCAATACAATACTATAAAGTTCAAGAATTTTCGAGTTATTTTAATTAAATTACATATTTGATGGTTGAAGGTTAAAGGTATAGGGCGGCATCATAACCGTCCTTGACATTGTCAATAATATAAATGTACATTGTAATGTACATACATACTATCTTAAGTAAGTAATATAATTAAAATATTTTTATATATTACATATACAATCATACAATATAATATGATATTAGTAGTATATGTACCTAATCTACAGTATAATCGACGCGACATGCATCATTCACAACATTTAAATATTTCTAAGTTACGTATACATACATATGTACATGGAGTATATACATATATGTATAATACTCACAAAGTTTATTTGCCTCATTTTTATAACGTTTTTACTTTTTATTTATTTATTATTACATTACATAGTTTTATATATTTTTATGCTAATGTAAACATTTTACACATACCATACATAAATTTTATTATTCATACAAATATCTACATACATTTGCATATATATACATAATCATAATATACGATACCAGTACATAGTTATGTCATGTCAAACCGTCAAACCCATTATTTATAACATTTATTCTTTATAATATTATGTACATATTATATTGTAAAATATTATAACATGCATACATGCAATATATACATACTTATACAGTGATGAACAAAACATATTTATCTACTACAAAACATTTATATTAATAAATTAAAATGTAATTAAGTTTAATCGAATAAATTTCAGTTTTGTTCATATAAATATTGTAAATGATAATGAAAATTTTGTAATATTTTTTGTTGATCCTTTTTAGTAATTAAAGCCCGCATTTACATTATCTTGAAAGTCAATAACGTAACGTCATTAACTTAGAAGAGTGTTATAGAAGAGCGAGACAATTGGAAACTTAGCTTTTATGAATTTAGCGTTGCCAGTATGTTAATAATCAAAATTAGTAGAATGTTTCACCATCAACAAAAATGCAATACTGCTATACGTTATTCCGGCGGGAAAATTTTTTTTTCCAAATACTGGGCCAAGTGAATAAAAATCAGTAAATATGATACTTTCAAGTATGACTTAAAAGTAACAGCAATTACAATAAACACAAGCAGATGTTCCGGTTAATCTAAAAGGATATTTTTTTTTTTTTTTTGCTTTCATGTACTCTTGTATAATAATAAGTTCTTTGTATACTACAATATGGTATATTAATATTCAGAAACAAAGAATTTATTGATTATCAACCGAAACAAATAATTATGCGAACTATGATCTAGGAATATCAAAGAAAAAAAAACACGTGTTAGTTTTATATCATATATTTCAAGTGAGCGTGAAATTTGTGTGTGTGTGAAAAGTGAAAACATGCATTTCACACTTTTTTTTAAGATAAAGAACAGCTCTATATAAAATTGAAGAATATCTCAGCTTGTATTTTCCCTTACATTTTAACAGTGAAATCAGTAAATACTTTTTTCTTTAGTAAAAAATAGTTTTTATTCATTCAATCGAATTTGTAACTTAATTTTAATGAAAAGTGTCAAATAAACACGAAAGCAAGAATGAAAATCATAAAATAAGAATATGGCAATACTACTAATAGGCATCGCATATAAAACTATACGACATGAAACATGAACAAAAAAGCAAAAATGGATAATGTAAATGCTTTCGTTCAGTCCTGAAACAAGATAAGAAAGCAAGAAAAAACAATGTAAATGCGCCCAAATATATGTTTAAGATTTTAATTATTTATCTTAATTACAGTGTGTTTCACTACAAAAATTAATAAACAATTTTTGTATATAGCTTTGTCATTTGTTTTGACTTTTGAGTTCAGTATCACCGTGGTAAAGTACACATATATTAAACTACTGAATCCCTTTTGTCAAAAGGCCCCATAAACGTGCATCTTTGCTGAGTGTTTCACAGTCCACTCTATATAGCGTTGATAATATATCGTCCAATCCAAACACTTCTCAAAAGATTGAAAACAAGAAAAGAAGTTGCATTTTTAAATACTACATTACTCCAATATCGATTCATATTTTCCCGAACCTTTTTTTTTATCTGGGAACTTGTCAATAAAGGTTTTTGGATTGTTGACAATTTTTCTACTTCAAATTCCCTAAAACGCATCTGAATTGTTGAAATGGATGTGTTAACACCCATTTTAAATAATTTTGCACGTGCTTGTCGAATCGATATTGAAGGGTTTTCTAAAAATACTTAACTTTTTAATTAGCTTATCGTCGATATTTGTTGTCGATCGATGTCTGTCCTTTTTATGCACGTCATCAACACAACAGTTTTGTAAATAACGTCTATCCCACTTTTTCACGAAATAACTTGATTGACTTGATTTTTCTAGTACCTATTTCTAAAAAGTACATTTTTGGTCCTTTTAGAATGGCTAACTAAAAATGCAGATTCAAAACGTGTTTTGAAATGAAAACTCATTTCACTTTTATTATTGAAAAAAAAAAAAAAAAAAAAAAAAACTAATGTGTGTCACTTACAATAAATTTAATAATAATACGAAATAGAGATTCGTTTGTTTCTTATATATGCAGAAAATCATACCTGAGACTCAAAAGATGTAGGTATAGAATTGTTGGATTTCTGTAGTGGAACACACTGTAAATAATGTGCAAAAAGCTTTGAAAACTATATTTAAAACTAAAATTTATTTATTTTGCGATTAACAAAATCTGCTAATTTTAAAATGTGAACTTTGTAATGACAATAAAAAATACTATATACATTAGTTTGTTTATGTTTGAGAGAAAAATATGCAAAAATTAAATGAATTTAATATGCGATATTCTCTAGAATAAAATTTTCACGTCGTAATTATAACTAATAAAAATACCGAACAAAATTTTAATAAATTTTAATAAGTAAATGCAAATATTACAAAATTTTTCCTCAATTTGGTAATCTAAATTTTAAATTACAAAAATGTTGAATGTTGTTTGTTTTAATGTTTTCTTAATTATGTTGATGTTTTTCTCAAAAATGCTACACAACAATTATTTCTCTTAATAATTTCTTAGCATATGCATATAATGTTTTGTTCGGCACTGTATAGAATGTGCATATATATCAAAACTTTAACAAATGTACGTACATATGCATATACTTACATATATGAATAAGATCATCATTGTTTATTTTAAATGCATTTTTTTTTTATATTTAATTATCATAAAAAATAAATCTATTATTTTTGTTATTTTCATTTTTTTTTTAAGTTCATGTTCATTGAAAAATAAAAAGAAAATTTTACATTGCAATAAATAATGTAAAATATATTCTACTGTTTCTGAATGTATTGTATGATATATACATACACATACATACTTACTTATTATTAATATTCAAATAGAGAAATCGATGAACTTTTCCATTCAATGAAAAAATCTAAAGGAAATGAAAAATAAGAAAAAATACAAATAAATTAAAATCAAAAGAAATATTGTATATTCATTTCTATACGTATACATACATAATATAATATCTTCATTGTATACATGTAATATACTATATATTATTCCAATGACTCTCAATTGAATTCATAGGTACGAGTATATGTATACTAGTACAATTGCATTAAAAGTTTCAAGGAGTTTTGATATTGAAAATTTAAAAATTATTCAAATTTTTTTGTAATGTAACTCTGCATACTGATATACAGTCATGTGTGTGTAACGTATACATATTTGTTGATGTATTGTGGCTAGAAGATGTATGGTAGCAAGTGCATTTTTAATACATACATATTACATTTATATATAAAGTAAAATATGCATACAATAATTGAGAATTATAGAAAGAAAAAAAAATGTAAGTATATAGGGATATTCATTTATATATTCGTATTTCGTCGCAATATTTTTTCGTTTTCCATTAATCGTGGTGAGCACATTGTAATTTAGATTTTCATAAATAAATGAGTATAGTGTATACTATTATATAGTATATATGCATATGTGTGGAATTCTATTGCATATTATTATGTATTTGTAGAATACTGAATATTGGTCTATTTCTGTACTATGATAATTAAGTTTCGACTTAAATTGCCATGGAAAAACTAACAACATGATGTATGTAAATAATTTTCAATTTTCATTAATTTTACCTATTTTAAAGTTACAATTTTTTGTTACTCCAGAGTATTCTAGCTAGCTGAGAAAAAAATATCTTAGAAATTCTAATTCGAGGATACTATTTGAGTCTACTTTTAAACAACTATATAGTAAAACTCAATTCTTATCAGATTATTCTAAAAATATTATACATATAAATTCATTTCAATGTCTTTATGCCCTATTATGTAAGTAAGTAATTGACTCCCCAGCTGACCAAGTGAACTCATAGTGAATTCGTTTTAAATTCATTTCACCTAAGTGATTCTTACACGTGAACGTTCTCAGTGAATCATTTGTGAAGATATTTTATTTCAAGAATTTTTACGTTATAGCTGGTCATAGTGAATTCACTTATTGAACTCATTTTGAAATCACTTACTGAACATTTAATGAAAACACGAAATGAATTCATATTGAATGCTGTTTGTGAAGGTAAAATACCATTCACAATGTGAGTAATCAATGAATCCCGGCTCTAATTATTATATTCCTACTTTTCGTTAATAATTAATTAACTTTAATTAACTTAATAATTAATCACTTCGTTATTATTTATTTATTTTTAATAAACTAATAGTACATATAATTTAAAAAAACTTTTGCTTATTCTTAGACTCAAATCATAAAATCTCTTATTACGCTAAGATTATTAGAAATTGCTAAATTGTTTACCATTAAATAACTACATTTTATATCGCTTCAGTTTACAATTAGTACGTGAAAAAGGAATACAAAATTTTACTTTATGTTCACTAAGTGATTTCATAGTGTTAGGATTTGTGAATCGCAACCATTTTACAAAGATGAAACGAACGAATTCGTTTAATCATAAAATTAAAATAAGTTTACATAAATCGTCATTCATCAAATGAATTTTATATGAATATTATTCATATTTCAATCACTTGGTGTACATTCATAATTTATCTATTTTTGAATAATTCACTTATTTTTCATTTCGTGTTTTCAAAATGAATAAGAGAAAAATTATTCAGTTCGTGAAGATTTTTGGCATTCACTATGAATTCACTGTGAACCTAGTTCATGGTCAGCTCTGGGTCTGTTTCTCTATAAACAACTTTGTGGTTTGTAATTCATATTAAAACTGTACAGCTGTACTGTACTACTGTTAGGTATACATAGGTAGAAAATTGATGATAGAAAATCTTTTATAGAAATCACTTTTCCATTAAAGGGGAGGTAGTACATACGAGTAGTTATAATCAGTTCCAGGTTGACTATTTACAAATATTTGAATAGGAAAAATATTTTTTTTTTTGAATTTGAGTTTTTGAAAAATTTATGAAAGTTTTCCCTTTTGTTACGTTTTTTTTTAATTTTCAAATTGTTTTTATTTGCTATGCTAATAATTATTGAATTTCAGTTTTCTAGATGTATAGGTACATTATTATATACGGACGAGAATTCATTCATTTTTGATTTTTAGAAGAAATTCAATATTGTATCAATTAGCTAAACATACATATATATATACATACGAGTATGTGCATGTACATAATGTACATATAAAAATAAACTTATATAAAATTTTAACATTATTTCAATATAATGTATATACATATATATAGATACTTACATACGTTTTTTTTCTTCGTCTTCTTCTTTTATAGTGCTATAGCCCTACTTTGAGCTTAGACCTCCTGCAAGCTTTGCGTACACTTCTCTCTGTTTTACGCTACTTGCATCCAGTTGTTTACACCCAATTTTATGCCTTAATTCGTCTTCATCTGAAGCTTATCTTCCGGCTTGTTAACTATGTCTTTATGTTTTACAATGAGAGACGATTGGCCTTTCGCTTAGTTCCTAACTTGAGAATCATTCTAAGATAGATGTTATCGCTTAGTTTTGATATTTATTATAATCAGCTGTTTCTCTTGAACAACAGACGCTAACCTGAGTATCGCTTACTAAAGTTTGACGCTGACGTGTCAGGATTTTCTACATGCTAGTTTTGGTACGATATGAGTACATATTTAATTTCTTCAGTGTCATCCATCATATCTGGAAGACATTCTCCTATCCGCCACCTGGGGACCTGCATAGTACTATACGTGTATTAACAATGTCTGATGGCATGAATGTATGCATACTACAATTATTTTAATATACGAATAAATACAGTATGTATATACTATACAGTTTATACGAGGATATTTTATATATGCACTTCCTTTGAGAATTTATATTTAAAATACTATGTATATGTTTACAGACAGTCATATATGAAAACATATTTTATTCATCTAAATATGTGAATATTTTGCATAAACATGTAATTTATAAATTGATTTCGAATATATACTTGTATTATATGGATTTAAAAATAATTAAAAATAGAAAAACAAAAACAAAACAACAAAAGACATATATTCTTCGAAAATTTGAATATAAAAATAAATTGTATGACACTTAAAAATATGGAGTGTAGAGAGGTCGAAGAGTGTGGAATGTATTTGTATATTAAATATATAGGATATAGGTGTGTGTAGGTGTACTAAATGTACATGGTGATTCTATTCAACATAATATTAATATTAATACCATGCGATTCTTTGGAGTGTTTCACGAAAAAAATTTATGTGAAGTCTGGTTTCGACGTTAGAGGGCGTTTTGAATTTTTTGATTTTTGTAAGACCTTTGAATACAAAAACACGTGTTACTTTTTTTACACCCTGTATATCAAAATTTTTCTTATAATCTTTTATGTATATCAAATTATCTTCAAATAGAAGAATAAAACAAAGAAATATGCATATAGTTATGGTAAACAGTTTTGAGAGGAACAGATTCTTTGTAATTTTCTAGACAGGTACATATGTAGGTACATACGTTTTTGAACCATTCATATACGAGTACGCTTTGATCCTTAATAACTTCATAACGGATTGCGATATCGAGTTTGGATTTTTTTGTTTGATACTGCACACCATAGGCCAACATTTTAAATAATAATATTTTTTTTTTGGTAGTAAATTTTTTTTTCATGAATCCAATTTCTCAAAACATGGTTTTTTAAAAGAAAATGTGCGAATTTTGAATTTATTACTTTTTCTTGTCCAGAAGCATGTTTTAAAACACATGTTGTAGTATATGAAAAGAAAAGTAATTTTGTTACCTATCATTTGCAAAAAGAAAAATTTTGATATACAGAATGTAAAAAAAAGTAACACGTGTTTTTGTGTTAAAAGGTTTTACAAAAATCAAAAAATTCAAAACGCCCTCTAACATCGAAACCAGGCTTCACATAAATTTTTTGCTATAGTACAATTTTTTTCATGAAACACTCCAAAGAATCGCGTTATACTAATATTCTGATGTTGAATAGAATCACCTTGTATACATATGTGTATGGTGGAGATATATGGAATATAATATGTAAGTATATGATGTATACTCGTATGTATACATTATGTATTGATACGATGAAGTTATTTTCTGGTACATTAGATTTTCAATCATTTTTAATGCATTCATTGTCCTTATAGCCTTACATCGATAATAATCATAATGTGTGTATGAAAATTTAATATACATATACATACATAAATGTATATTGTATGCAATAATATGAATTAAATATGTATGTATAAAAATTATATATATATGTATGTATGTACACATATCTACTAAAAATATATAAAAAATTATGCATATACATATGTATACGTGTTTATATAATTTAAAATTTTTTTTATGTTATACATTATATGTACGTACGCGTATATCAGTTGTTTTATTTTTTATTTTTTTGAATCATATATCGCTTCGTATATACATTAAGGGTGGTATTCACCAACATGGATGATATATTTTATCCGTCGGATATATTTTATCCGGATACAATTTCAACTTATTTACAACCTAGATAAAATTTGTTTTCGAACTTCGTTTTTGGGTCGAACATGTGTGTCAAACATGTCAGCTGATTGTATTTTCATATTACAAAATGAAAAAGAGGTTCTGTGATATGATAATTATATGCAAAGATGATAATACAGTGTTACTACATTATTTTTGTTTGTGCTGTTGCTGTTAATAACAAGGTTATGTTCGGAAGATATTTATAATACCACTCCGAGGTTGTCTTAAAAATATCCTAGTAGTGTTTTATCCAGTTTGATGAATACACTTTATCTCAGATAAAAGATAATCTATGTTGGTGAATACCAGCCTAAATATATTCACATATATTATATCCTTTGTATGTATAAATATGTATATTTATATATTTTATAAACAATATAATAATATATGTATGTATTGGTATTATAATGCATTAAAAATTGCTTAGATGACAATATATTTATGATGTAGATATTTACTACTTATATTATTGGTATTATATGAATGTATTTATATACTTATATACATATATGTACCTATATGAATTTTAATGTTGAATAATAATATGCGTTATCATATAATATGTAAATAAATACATATGTACATGCATGCATATATGTATGTTCATTTCATATTGTGATAACATTTTTGTTTCCGGTTGCATCAGACACTATAATGTGAGAAAAAATTATTATGTATTATTATTCATTTTGATAGTACTCGTATATTTATGTATACATAAATATGTAGATAGTATATGTAAATATGGTGCTATACACATATGTATGTATGTATCATTATAAAATGATGCGATGTGATTTTATAATAATTTTTTTTTTTTTTTGAATGAATACGTAGATATAAAGAACAAAAAATAAATACTTACATAAGAGA
The DNA here is from genome assembly GCA_951394055.1 of Villa cingulata. Taxonomy (NCBI): domain Eukaryota; kingdom Metazoa; phylum Arthropoda; class Insecta; order Diptera; family Bombyliidae; genus Villa; species Villa cingulata. Next base: position 37,394,494 of record OX596017.1, on the reverse strand, counting down.
AAAAAAAAACGTAAAACGAAATGAAAAAAAAAAAATAAATAAAATCGGTATATAGCTTTTATACTTTTATATTTTTGTACATCCTTGTACATACATATATACATATATATTAATATATAAAGTACTCGTGTATAATATAATGTGTGATAAACTTATCTTTCAATCTTTGACAAGTTATCCTTTCATTTAGTTTTTAATTTTTTGTTTTTTGTTATTTTTTTTTATATATGTATATGTATATTCTTTAGTATAGTACATAGTATTTATGTACTATGTATTTATATTGTATGTACATATATATGTATATAATCTAGTATCATGTACTTAAGAATGAAAGAAGAAAAAAACGAAAAGTAAAAAAAAGAAATTGAAATTTCTTCATTTCGCTATCGCATCCCTTTTGCATTCATCAAACGTTATAGCGCTATACCCATCACCATCGCCATAATATAGTAAGTTTTGTTTTATACTATTTTTATAATACAATGAAAATCCATTAAAAGACATCACTAAATGTTATTTTTTGTATATTATGTATTATGTATGTATTTATGTGCATTTTCATAATACATACATACATATATGTATACGTGAAAAAAAAAAAAAAACAAAATAAAAATAAAAAATAAAATTAAAAAGAATTGTAGATTCATATCCTTAGATATTTTCGCTACAGGCGAAAAAACAATTTCATTCTTTCTCTCTATATTTACATACATACATATATGTATATTTGTGAGTATTATACGAGTATGTATATGTACATACAAACTTATGATGAGTATTATACATACTATACCATATCTTTCTGAGTACTAATAATAATAATGTTGAATATATGGATGGTATCATAGAGTATTTACGAATGAACAATATGCCTTTGGTATAATTCAAAAAAATATATGTACATATAGGTACATACATACATATACATATATTCAAAAAACGAATTAAAAAACACACAAACAAATAAACAAAACAAACATAAAGTTAAAAATTAAGAGAAAAAAATATAAATAATCAAAAAGTCAGTAAAAAGCTTTTTTTTGTATGTTCAGAAGAGTGTTTGTTTTATACATGTGCATATAAAAATATTTTTTTTTCTTATATGTATTTTTTCTTCATTCATTTTGTTTTCTCTCTGTTTTCCCTGTTTATATATTTTTTTTATTTGTGTAGTGGAGTGTTTAGTGTTTAGCGTACATAATATTTAGTGAAGAATTTATTTTTCTTTTCGAAAGATATGAAGAACATGGAAATGGAAAATAGTTTTCACTTTTTTCTGTGAATTCATTTTTCGTTGTTGTTGTTGTTGTTGTGTTCATATATTTTTTTTCGACTTTATATTCCTTGATTTTTTTTTTTTGTTTGTTTGTATTAAAAATTTTCGCTTTTATTTATTATTTTTTTCATGTTTTCAAGTTTTTTTTTTCTGTTCTTTTTATTTTCCTTATTTTATTTTTGTTTTATTTTTTTGTTTTTGTTATTTTTTCCGGCTTTCTCTTCATTGCATCATAAGTGTCACCCCAACACTTAAATGATGAATAACAAAAACATCATCGTAGCGTAGCTTTTAATTTCATACCGACACTGTATCATAAAACGTTGATATACATAAATTAATGGTACTATAGGAATAAACATATATGTATGTATGTACATATATTATTGTACTATATAATAGTTACATGGTGATTCGTAATAAAATGTTGCAAAAAAAAATTTGAAACAAAACAAATCTCGTAAGAGGTTTGTCGTCTAAGTGTTAAGTGTTGACCCCACAAAAATATTAATAACTTTTGAAAGATTAATGCTTCATTTCCAATACAACGTGAAATTGAAATTCAATTTTTTCCCTCTATGTAGCACATTAAATTATATGACTTATTCTCTTTTCTTCTCAACGTGAAATTTTTCGAAGTAACGTGAAATTAGGTTCTATTCCTAATTTCAATTTCATAGTTGATAAAGAGCTTTCAATGATGTACGAAAATGTATTTAAATGCAACTCAATAATTCACGTTACATTTGAAACAGCTGTCAATTTCATCAAAATCTCTCTTCAATTTCACGTTGTATTGGAAACAAAGCATAAAGATAAGCCCTGGTCAAAAACGTCAAATTTTATGCTTTGCAGAAGCATTCTGTTCAAGAACAATTTATGCAAATCATAGCACGGTGTACAGAATAAAAAGATGATCCAGAGCGAAAAAGCTCTTTGTAAAACTTTAAGTTATTACGTCATTTTTACCGAATTTGCATGTAATGTAAGCAACCAGTTCATTGTATACTGAGTTTAATTCGTTAGATTTGTTTGTAGGTGTATTTTTGCGATTTTATTTTCAAATCCATTTTGATTTTAAAAATGAATTATTTTATTATTTTATTTATCTTCCTATCGTGTTACGAACAGAAGTTATAACGTTTTATAATATGATCTCACTTCTCTGCAAAGGTGAAAATGTTTCAACCCTTAAAAAAGGGGCGAAGAAGAAATTTTTGGAAAAAATGCCTCATCGTAAACACAGATCACAACTCTTTGAAGGAATCGATTGGTACATGTTAGAACACTTTATTACGAATCACTCTGTATACTCGCGTATGGATACATTTATGTATACATTACATACATATATTTGGATGTATATTGGATAGTTTATAAATATTATATGATGTCGATGTGTATTCTGTGTGCATAATGTATGTATGTATACTGGACGCAGTGCACTGTATCTGTATGTCGTCTATGTAATATGTATTTGATATCATCTCATCATAATTATTACAAATGAAAGAACAAAAAAATATAAAATAAATAATTTGAAAAAAAAAAAAGGAAAATAAATAAATTATAGTACATCATCATGCTTATTATTATAATATGTAGTTATATATAATGATATGTAAGTGATACGTACAGTAAATACAAAAATTATTTGTGAGTAACAAAATTATTTTAATTTTTTTCTCTCTCTCTCTTCCTGTGCTATTTTATACAATTTCTTTATTCTTTTTATTGAGGATATGATAAAAAGAATGATATTTCTATGAAAAAAAAAAAAAATATATATCTTTTAGCTAAATCCTTTAAAAAGGAATAACATTATTATATTCAGCAACGATATCATCTCTATTTTCAATAGATAATTCAATTTTTAGCGTAATTTTTACTTCCAATTACCCAGTTAACGTAGTACTTCAAAGTCAAATTCAAAAGAATTATTTTTATTTTAATTTTCATATGTACATTATATTATTGACCAAAATCAGTAAATCGATAAATCCCATGGTATTGTATTCATATAAGTGTTTGAAAAAATAAGTATAAAAATTTCAAACTTTTACAATTATTGTTTAAATCCAAGTTGCGCGGTACTTACTTAATTTATGAAATAAATAATTTTTGTAAGCACTGTATATGAACTTATTATCCACTCCCTATTTATGTATATACGAGTATAGATATTTTTTAATATATTAAAATTGAATATTATAGTGATGTCGTTATTAAATACTCGTATATGTAAATTGTATGTATGTATCCTTATAAAAAAGGAAACATCAGAAAGTTCGTAATACTATTGACACACTGCAGAGATAAACCATGGTGATCTGAAATGGTATATCGACAACCTGGTTATATGGGTGACACATTTAAACTGAGGTGGAACTAGTTTATGTATTTATTACGACACCTGTCGAGATAAATTCAAACATTAATTCCTTTTCATCTGGTCAGCATGTTTGCTGAAATTTGGTTTGACAGTTTGTTTAAATATAATATAAAAAAAAAAAAAATAAAAAATAACATAAACATCAAAGATAACTGAGTTCGCACTTGGTTAACAAGATAACTGAGTTCTAGAAACTCGGTTAACTTAACCGAGTTCTGAAAAACAGTTATCACAAAGATAAACCAAAAAACTGAGATAACCATGGTTTATCTCTGCAGTGGTTCAACAGTGTAAGTAGATATGTATGTATATATATACTCATACATATTGAATGCACAATGCACGTAATGTATACTTAGTAAATCGTATGCACTCTCACTCATATGTACTCACTCGTATACATAATATTCCTAAAAGCTCTTCTTTTATTATGTATTTTTTTTGTATACGTGGAAACATTTTGAAATATTTGCTAAAATTATTAACAAGTGAAACTGTTGGCACACAGTAAACACATATGTACATACTACACACTATTTGTAATATTTGAAATACAAAAGCACTATATACTTACCTATATTTATAATTTATTACAGTGACTCAATTAAAAAAAAATATTTGGTATTTGGAGTATGTTTTAGAACTTCCTTCTTCTTCAATGGTATTAAAGAAGAATGATTGATTCTGATGTTCTTTACAGGGTAAATCGTCACTGTGTTTTCATTTTCTGAAACAATTTCTAAATTTTTTATTACTATCATGAATGTACCTATAGCTTAACGTGGATTGCAAATCACTGAGTTGCTTATAGAGAAGCAAACTCTTTTGAATGATAAGGCATGATAGGGCTCAGTAGAATGATCTATTTCATTATAGTATGGTCTAATGATCTTATTAATACTTTGTGTTACTTGTTGTCAACAACTAATGCTAGGGACAGAGATAAAATGAATCTAGATTAAAATAATCTGGATTATCTCTAATGTAGATTTATAAAACGAGATGTGATTGATAACAAATCTGGATCAACTCTGATGAGATCAGCTGATCAGTTGAATTTATGTACTGTCCTGTCAATTTATAATATGTACTTTTCTTCCTACTGCAAATCCAGTTTATGAGGGTAATCCAGTTTTTAGAACTGGATTAAGATAATCTAGTTATACAACTAGATCATCTAGATATTATGGTGACACATTTAGATTAACGACTTAATCTATTTAGATAAAGTGCTTTGTCTGTCAAAGTGTCAACGTTAAAATAGATTGCAAATTTAGATTATCCCCGATGTATCACCACAACCATTTTATAGTTATAATTTTCTTGGTACTTGTGATTTTGAATTATGTTGAATTGGTAATCGAAAATATTTTAATTGTTTTGAATTATTTTCAATGCAGAATGCACAGTAAATTAGAAAACTAAACTGTCAATTTTTATGTGTACTTCTTCCTACTGAAAATCCAGTTTACACAACTGAATATGGATAATCTGTAGTTGGTTAACTTGAAGATAATCTATAGATATTATGATGGCACACAGCTACTTTAATCCAAATTAACGACTTAATCTATAGATTAATGTGCTCGATTTGTCAGTGTTACTAGTTGACTTATTAGCATTTCTAAGATATTTTTTTTTCCAACAAGCTGATACTCATTCGAAGCTAACTGAACCTTGTGGGTAAAGAAAGTTGATAATAGGCAACGAAAAATTGAAAATTATTTTTCTTACTTTTGCTATGTTCAGGGCAAGAACCAAATTTGCACTCTACACTTCGAGATCAGTGGACCAGTTGCCATACCATTTGATCCATTGAGCCCCCTTTAGAACTTCCATGATTCCATAATTTTTCAATCAAATAAATGTGTATATAATGTATAATAGTTTTCAATTTTTTGAAATAAATTTCTGTTTTTTATTACATTTAAATTTTTTTTAATAATTTTTTTAGGTTTTGATAATTTTGTAAATTGTAATTAATTTTTATATACATATGTACTATATGTAATAATGCATTTTATAAATCTCCAAAAACAACTGTGTATGCATCATATGTATGTACAATATGTAAGTATATATTTTACGAAAATAAAAGTTGTCAACCCTTCAAAAAAAAAAAAAAAAAAAAAAAAAAATTAAAAAATAGTTGTTGATTTCAAATTTACTTAACTGTACACCTACATATACGGTGGGCTTATGTTATATATTTAGAATTTATATTATGTATAGGTACATATTATATAAGGAATTAACCTTATTTTACTCTTATTTCTGTTCTATTTTTACGTTATATTTTTATTTATTCATTTACTTTTATTTGAAAAATTTGTTTTGTTTACCAGTTGAGTAATATAATCTTTAAATTTTTTTAAGTGTATTTTTTTTTTCTGTATTTCACTTTTGTAGATATATTTTACTTTGTTAAAATATCATCTATGATGTGCATATATCTACCTCTATATATACAATTAATTAATTACCTTATGCTATTTTCGATCGATCTATGTAATTACACCCTTTATTAATATTGTTTCATACCCGCTTATACATAAAATTATATTGTACATATTTATACATTATTTACCTATAGTTATAAGTATCTTCGTAATTAAATGTAATATATTTTTTACTTTATACCTATACAGTGTTGTGCAAAGCAATAGCAATCATTTAATTTGAATTTATTTTTATTGTATGTATAAATATATTGAAAATTTTGTGTAAAAGCTTAAAACGAAAAATAAATTTTATTTTCATTTTAGTTGAGATTTTGTTAACTGTTTTTTTTTTTTTTTTGTTTTGAAAATTGTAGTTAAAAATAAATATATTAGCTGTTTTTCTTTGGTCACAATTATCTGATAATTCTCAGTTCTCAATTGAGCAATGCGTTTCTTTGGTCTGTGTTTTTTTTTATTCTGTTATAGGTGGCAGCAGCAACGAAGTGAGATTTAAGTAATAAATCTGAAGAAAAATATTTTTGCTCAATTGATGTGAGGAACTGAGAATCAAAAAAAAGACACAATTTTGACAATCTTTGTGTTCATACCTCGTAAATTTTTGGATATAGTTTATATGTAATAAATAATTTGTTAAAATTAAAAATGAATTTGTAAAAATAAAAATTTTTTTAATTATTTCTTTTCAAAATGACAATCAAATATGAGAATAAAGTCCGTTTTCAGTCCGTTTCTTTCAGTTTGTTTGCTCAGTTAGTAACAACAAGAAGATAACTGATGAGATGTTAAACTGAGAATTATCAGATAATTGTGACCAAAGAAAAACAGCTATTACAAATACATATATAATATTTTATAAATAACTGTTCTTACAAACTTAAAGTAATTTTGAAATTCGAAAATTTGACATTTCTATTATGTTTAAATCGACGTTTGACATTCAAAATTTTAAAATTCTCAATTGAATTTCTACTTTTTATGTACGAATTTTAAAGAATTTTAAGGAAAATTTTTACATTTTTTTTTTTTTTTAGAAAAGTTCCATCTGCTGGTCAATTTCTTAACAACAATTTGTAATTTCACTTTACTCTTTAGCAATTTCAATTAGATAGTGACGCATATGTATATCTAATTTCGTGCAAAAGAAAATGAAGAAACGAAAGGCAAATAAATGCCAATTTCACTTGACGTTGCACAGAGAACATTCCATTTTAGGCTATAACTAAAAAATTTGAAACTGATAGACAAAATCAAATGAAAAAAAAGAAAGAAAGAAAGACAGAAATAGAATAGAGAGGAAGGCGAGAAAATGCTTGTGATTAATGTGAGTTTTTCTTTCATTAAAATTCCTATGGTTGCTGATATTTTTTTGCACATTTCTATACATGTATGTATATGCAAGTAAATAGTAGATAGTAGCAGTAGTATAAGAATAAGAACATTCCACATATTATGTACTATGAATTTTGTGTTTAATTCAATATGAAATTCTTATAAACTTATTTTTTTTATATACTATATACCTACATCATACATATATATATTTTGTAAGAAATATGTCTGAATAAACAACCTAATATACATATAATTATATATGGCTTGTATGTATTTATATTAATAGTGTAATTGATACTTTCTTAATTAATTATGGATGAATACACATAGATACAGTTTAGGGGTTTAGGGTTATACATACATATATACATATACACTTAGAAGGTATCCAACAGTATAGAATTTATTAATTAAGACTACATTATTTTTTATATTTACTAAATACTTATGAAAATAACAAAACATTGAAAAAAAAAACAAAAAACAACAACATTACAACAATAATAATAATAATAATGATGACAATAATGATAATAATATTATTAAAATATCTACATACATATGTATATATACTACATCATATAAATATAACATATAAAATACGATATTTGGATATCGTATGTACGTAAACAAATTATTTCTTCCATTTTTTGCTTTGTTTTTAATGAAAAAAAAAATGACAACATTATAATAGGATATACGTATATATATAAAAAAAAAAAAAAAAAAAATTCAGGATGATATTATATCACTATTATTATACGAGTAGATAAAATGATAATAATGACATTTCACTTACGCCTAAAAATTCTTATTTTTTAAATTTCGATATGTACGATTATTTTGATAAAAAAAAAAAAAAAAAAAAAACTATAAACGATGATGGATTGATGATTTAAAATGAAATACTAAACATATTTTTTTGTTTTTTCCAAATTAAAATCGACTTTAATTTTCCACGTATAGTCTCCACATGTTTTTCCAACGTTTTTTTTTTTTTTTTCAATTTTATTAAATCTTCTTTAATATACGATTTATTAAACTCCTCAAAACAAGCGTTTATTTCACCTACATAATATTACTTAACTTTATCATTTGATTTAAAACTCTTTACATCATTAATTTCTTCATATTCGGAAATAGAAACAAGTCAGAATGAGATATAGTATATCAGGATCAGGTAAATATGGGGAAAGGTGAAGCAACTTGAAGTCAAATTCTTTCAATTTTTGATGAATTTTTCATTTTTCATATGATGAATGAATTCAATTTTTTAAACATTTCTTAACGAATGCGGTGGCACCTATCTGGCTAACAGCCTTTTCATACTTCTTCTCTCGTGTATGATGTTGTTGTGTATCAGTGTTGCCAGAAATCTTTCACTGCAGAATGCTAGATTACGATTTTCAGAATGCTTAAATATATGGAATTATTTTTGCGAGAATGCTAAATCGTTTTTGAAACTAAAAAATGTCTATTTTGAAAACGATACATGATATAACATATTAAAGAAAATATGAAAACTAAGAAGACCAACAATAATAATTTTTTCTTACACATAAACTTTATTTAATCATTGTTGATCACATTGCAATTGCATATACAAAATTTATTAATTTAACATTTTTATTTTCAAAATAATATCTTTTTTTTATTTTCTTATATTATACGTAGGTACTTGTTTCATATATTTAATATATATATATAGGTATATGTATTGCTTGCATTATTATTTTTTATTATATATATGTAATTTTCATTTATATTAAGAATAACTCAGTTTCTTCATCTTTAAGTTCTCTTTCATTTTCATCTTCATTATATTTGTCTGACTTTCCGATTTGATTGATTATTTCTTCTAGTATTTCAATAGAATGACAGCAAACATATTTCAATTTCAATCCCTCTCTAATGCCAATAATGCTTGTTAGCAGTTTTAATTTCATTCGGAGAAATGATAGTACATTTTGTAAAAGTCTTAAAAATAAAAATAATTCAAAGGAAAAATGACAAAAAATAATGAAAATGCCAAAAAAATGACAAAACAAATTCAAATAATACTAAATTAGCATTTGACATTCTCTTCCCGAATTTCAATGCTAAAACAAAAAACATAATGCCAAATCTAACATTCAGAATGCTAAAGTGGCAACGCTGGTCAGCATTTCAGCAATCTCACCAAACCTAATATGACGATCATTCATAATAATTTTATATAGAATTTTTCGATAATTTCGAGTGTTGTTTAGTTATTAGTTACCGTTTTTAGTCCTCCTCTGAATGTTCAGCAAAACTTGTGCTTGTTTGAGGACGCTATAATTTATTTACTCAGTTATAAATGGTTGCATTTGAAGTTACATGTTATCATAACCAATCGCATAACACTGTTTTTTATCTCATCGAAAATTTCTTTTGGTTTTAGGCCTTTTAAATGAAAGTATTTAATCACTGTACGATATTAAACTTTTTCGAAGTTTTTTTCTCATAAAATAATGGATCTATTTGATGATTGACTCCAAAATACAATTTGTTTAATTTCTACACGCACAATAAATTATAATTTTTGGCTTAAATTCTTTCCATATGTAGTAATTTATCAAAACAATTTTAAAGGAAATTTGAAAATTTCTAAACATGTTAGGCATCAAGATAAATGGAATACTCATAAGGTATGATCGTTATTTGTGTGAAAGAGAGTTTTTATTCTCTTGACTGACGTCATCGCCAGCTAAAAATAATGAAATTCGTATTAAAAAATTTTCATTAGGATTTAAACCAAATAAAAAACTAAAAAAAATGCAATAAATTAAATTTCAATTACTTACTACATGATGTTTAGAAAATAATATGTATGGCGTAACCGGAAAGTATATTATTGTCTCTGCTCTCTCTCTGTATCAGACAATCGAGGAACTATCAAACATTCTTAACCAATCTTTATTTAAGCGAAAGCAAATCACGTGTTTGGATGGTTCCATATATAATCTGTTCAAAGAAAACAAAAAAAATTATAGATCAACGTGCAACTTATTGCTTTATGAGCAAAAATGTTCAAACATTTGAATTATGTTTACAATATCATTTCCAGTTACAGATATTTTCTTGAAATGCCAATTGATTAAGTTTCTCGATTCGAAATTGAAAATTTACACACTAAGGCCCGTTCGTTTATATAGGTATTAGCTGAACTTAGTCTTAATTGTATGTTCACATGTGTATTAGTTTTGATTTTATTACTAGTCGTAATACCAGTTAGTAGTGGTATTATTAACGTATTAGCTTGAGTTTGACAACTGTGTGAAAAAAATAAAATATATAATATAAACTTTGTATATTAAAGTGTCAAATTTTTTTATTTTTATTTTAGTTATCCTTGCAAGTGTCAAAGTTTATATGAAAATAAAGGTACAAGTCAAGATGTATAGACTAAGAAGGTGAGCCATTCCGGCAGAAAAGCTTATTTTTTAAAAGCTTGTGACGTCATTTCAATCGAAAAATGGTATTTTTCCTTCATACTTTTCACAATTTCATATTTAACATTTAATAATTTTGAAATAATAATGATATTATAATTTAATTTAAAATAATTTGGAAATAAAATGATTGCAAAAATACACCTAAAAACAAATCAAACTAATTCAATTCAGTCAAATTCAGTACATCGTGGTAATTGCTGGCATTACAAACTCGGTATAAATGACTTAATAACGTAAAGCTTTACAAACAGCTTTTTCGCTCTGGCTCACCTTCTTATTCTATATATCTTGGGTACAAGTCAAGGTACAGTCATATTCAAATGTTAAAATTTAATCCGTATCCGAACATACTAATTAAAGTTTAAGCCACAATAGGTCTTAAATGACTTTGCTACCGATCTGATCTTAGTACCAGGCTAATACATATGTGAACATATGGCCCTAAGGCTGGTATTCACCAACATAGATTATCTTTTATCTGAGATAAAGTGTATTCATCAACCTGGATAAAACACTACTCGGATATTTTTAAGACAACCTCGGAGTGATATTATAAATATCGCTCGAACACAACTTTGTTATTAACAGCAACAGCACAAATAAAGATAATGTAGTAATACTGTATTATCATCTTTGCATATAATTATCACATCACAGAACCTCTTTTTCATTTTGTAATATAAAAATACAATCAGCTGACATGTTTGACATACATGTTCGACCCGAAAACGGAGTTCGAAAACAAATTTTATCTTGGTTGATGAATAAGTTGAAATTGCATCCGGCTAAAATATACCCGACGGATATATCCATGTTGGTGAATACCACCCTAAATGGCAGAAGGTTAATAATGCGAATAAAAGTGATTATTTAATAACCTATAAATATTATCATTGATTAAAAATAAAAATTTGTAAAAAAAAAATATTTATTGATTTTAATTTAATATAAATAAAAAATGACAATACTTTTTAATCCTTTTATAATATTATATTACATTCGCTAATTAATAAATTATTGTTTTTATGGTTCTGAGTCTTAATGAAATCAAAAAAAAAAAATTCAATATTCCATATTATTACCATAGTTTTATCTATTATACCTGCAAATAAATTCATTTTTACATATAACATATACATTCTGATTCTGATTGTATAATATATTACGTTGGTATTATATATAAAGATTATTATCGTTTATTCTATATGTATATACAATCTATTATTACATTTAACGATTATAATGAATAATGAATTGAAAATTTTTTATCGAATATACTTTCAGGATTCAGGCTAATATGCATAATTACTGATGATTTTTGGGAAACAATACTGAAAAATAAGAAGAACAACAACAACTACAAAATTTATAATTACATAAATGATAATTTTTCTCTAAAAAAAAGGTAAGCTAGTTGAAAATAAATATAAACATACCTGTATTATACATTATACATATAATACCATAATGTATAGTACATGGATTTATTTTTTATCATTTTTGTATCACATAAATTATATAGATAATTATAAAATAATAATGTACATATAATATAAATAATGATATTAACATATAATGAGAATATTTAAATAAATTACATATATTTTAATGAATTTTTACCTTAAATCATAAATTACAAATAATAATATTATAAATAATAATAATAATTTATTATGAATTATGAATAACAATGATTCACAAAAGTATCTATGTATTATACATAGAAGTAAGTACATTATATTATAATACATATTATATTATGTACTTATGTATATAATTATGTATCACATTTTATTATTTCATTTTATATTTATACATATATGCATGCATATATACATACATATAATATCGCGAATAGAAAATTTTAACGGTAAATTTTATCTATGCAATACTATACATAAAGATTAAAAAAATAATATAATTTATGTGTACGAGTATATATTTTTGTTCTGAATATGTGCGTATTTCAAATTAATTCACATACATACTTTTATATTATTTACACTATATTACAGTATTTATTATTTATTACATACATATAAATACACACACGAGTGTTGAAATGAACATATATACATTACATTGAAATATTGTTAATAATAATTAAAAATTCATAGGATAAAATATATTTTTTTAAAGCAAAATGAATGAAAAAATTTTTTTTTTATCTCTGAGTGTGCTCGTACATAAAAAATAATTTTCAATTTTTCTTTTCCCCCAAAATTCAGTCAGCTTTAAATATGTAAGTACCAGTTGTTACCAGCTGGCTGGGAAACAGAGCTTAGAAATTCTGAGAAGTCTATACTTGATGACAAACAAGTAACACCAAAGATCTAAAGCTGAAGCTTTTTCTTCTAATTATATTGGATTGGGCCTTCAGCTTAAGCCCTATCATGTAAAAGATAATCTAGAAATCACTTCAATGAAAGCCCTGACTCACCTAAAGCTGTTGATGTTGATGATGATGGGTGCACTTATATGCGAGTATTTGTTTGATTTTAATGTAATATTATTAAAAACTAGTGTGTGCCTGCGACTTCGTCCGCATTGTTATAGAATATAGAGCTATAAAATGAACCACGATATACAGAATAATGAAAGCCCAAACCAAGCCCGAACGAAGAAGTTCTTTGCAAAGCTTTATGTTATTACGTCATTCTACTGAGTTTGTAATGTAATAACGCAATTATCAATCAATCAGTTCATTTAGAAGAAAAAGCTTTTCATACATTTTATAGATTTTTTTCGGATCTTCATCTGTTTAAATCAAATTTTTATTGTTTTTTTAAATAATAAATTTTGGAAAAAAAAGTAGGCTATTATTTGCGAGAGGAATTCCTCTTTCAGATAAAAAAAAATTCCATCAAGAATGGTTCAGAAGTTTTCGAGATTACCCCGAACATACAGACAGACAGATAGACGAACCAAATTTACGTATATTTATAAGATTAAATTTTTCGTCAATATCTAGCAAATATTTCAAATATTTATCATATACCTATATATGATTAATTGAATTTTACTTACATATTATGTAATATATATTGTACTATGTAATGTAGGTATAGTGTATTTATGTATGTATTAATGCATAAAATGTAATATAACGTGTATGTATGTATGATACATATAAGGAACGTTGCATCAAAAAATAAAAAATTCCGAAAAATTTTTAAACGTCGTTTTATACTATTTTAACGCCGACATTTTTTTTTATATGTGAATATCCTGTAAATTATAATCCCATAACATATCATCACGTATATATGTATATATGTATGTATGTGTATGTTTAATTAAATATATATGTACATAAATATGTATATACATTATATATTAAACTTCTGTACAGTACAAATTTATTAATGTTATGTCTTACGTGATAATGCACAATATTAGAGTACTAAATGTATACATATTATATATACAAAATGTTATATACACATTAGCAATTATAATGTGCATTTATATATGTACATAAGTACATACGTATATTTATATCGGTAATAGAATTTTTTTTATTACTCATCGTTCCGAAATTTGACGTTTTTTTGTTTTTTAATATAAATTTATATAAAATGTATATAATAATTTCTTACTTTATATATTTCTATAATATATTCATTAATATATAATGTGTATATATGTACATGCAATCATTTACATACATATGCATGCAATAATATTATACAGTCCTTCGTATTTTTATTGAAATGGTTTTTGTCTAGACGGATGCTACTACCACTTTTACACTATATTATCTATATATATGTACATATACATAATATTAGACTGTATATATTACATACACATTACCTACACCATTGTCGTCATCAATGCAATGTTTCCTTTTTTATTATAATTTTTTTTTTTTTTAATTTTTTTTTCATATTCAACTTTAAGTTTTCATTTTCTAATCATATAGTTTTCTTCATTGTTTTATTTTCATTTTCTATTTAAAACTACTCACTCATACATAAGTGTGTATAGATACTGTACGTATATATAGTAAATATGTATAATATTATATACTTATACAAATATTTAAATAATATGTATAAGTATACATATATGCAATATAAATAATATAAAAAATTAAAGAAGTAATGAATAGGAAAAAAATTCAAATGATTGTAACAACAATGCAAAGAAAATAAAATAAAATAAAATATAAAAATGAATAATAAGGATAACAAAAATAATACGTGGCGATTTATATAAAGAAATGAATGAATTTTCATTATATAATGTATAGGCATAGGTATATAAACCTAAAATACGAGTATATTAACGATAAAACACAGACACTGTATAATTCATGTTTTTATGTAGAATTTGAATAATTTGTTAGGATATTTACGATATTTCATATAGCATTCTATAATAATATGTTATATATACATATATATATATATATATATATATATGTTATCTAATATTTATTTTTACATAAGTATAATGTGCAATATATATGCGTGCATATATACATACATAAAAAATTAGGGGATTCTTGTCACTATTCAGTTGGTTAATTTTTTTTTTTAATTTCGTAGTATTTTTCCAAACGTCATATTGTAATTGTCAAAAATTAAAGATTTATTTTATTCTTCTTGTCTTTATAGTGCTACAGCCCATTGAGAGCTTTGGCCTCCTTCATAACGTCTCTCCAATATGATCGATCAGCAGCCCGCTCCAACCAATTGTTTATGCCCAATGATTTTTTACGTCCACGATGATATTGTCATGCCATCTCATTTTTGGCCTGCCCATATGGTTTTTACCTTCTGTGATGCTGTGATCCTAGCTCTTATTACGTGGCCAGCCCACTGTATTTTTATTCAAAATATTATTTTACGATTACCCTACATATCTATGCATTCATCATTAGTGCGTAGTCTAATTGTGACCCGGTCCTTCAACTCTTCTCAAAAATTTCTTTTCGAATATTTCAAGTTTGTTTTCGTTTGCTTTCTCGAGCTATATGCTTCACAAGTGTATGTTACTACATGTCTTATAAGGTTACTACAGGTCTCTTACACATTCTTCTTCGTGGCGCGTGTAATTAAGTTCGATTTAAGAAGTTTTTCTATTGCGAAATAGCATCTATTATACCTAATTTGATTCTCTGGCCTATTTAAACGTTACAGTTATTATTAACTGTTATCATGAAACCAAGGTATTTGAATGATTGTACTTCTTCGAAGTTATGTTTGCTAATCGTATATTACCTACTATAGATGAATAAAATTTTATTTTCAAATGCTGAGCTGAGAACTTCTCAAATATTATATGTACACGAAATCACAAAACTACTTACGAAAAGTAAATCCCTTAAGTATTTATATGATTTAAGATGTCTTGAAAATAATACATGTATAATTTTGTACGATTCCATAGGGGCACGATACTATAGGGTGTCCCTGTTTAAGTAGATAAACTTCTTGGTCTGTTAGTAATCAACTAGAATAAGTCCGTCCGAAAGTAGTTTAGCCTAAACCACTTAATGCAAGTATGAAGTTTAACTCGATGAAAGCTTTTTGTGAACATACAACAAACGACAACTAAACCAGTTTTCGGTCTGTCAGTACGAATTCTTATAACTAAAAGCTTTTTCTAAACTATTATAGCCAAATCCAAAAGGATGATAGTTTGGTCTGTCATGACTATTAGATCTTTCCGCCTGTCAGCACTATTACATTTCTCATCTCTGATTAGTACCTAAACCGTAACTGAAATGACTTCAGCTAACTCAAGTCAAAACTAACGAAATTCACCCAAGTCTCAAGTTGTAACTATATTTTGGCTTGTGTAAATTGAGTAAGCCTATGTAAAAGTAAGGTTAGTTAATTTAGTAGTTACATGAACATGATATTTGTTACTAGTTAGAGTTATACATACAAAACATAAAATTTAGAGAGAGTTACACATAAAGGAAATTTTTACAAATTTTTTACATTAACTACAAAATGCGATATTTCATATAAATTTCATGTTGAATTGGTTAATATGTACATATTTCACTTAGCCACTCAATTTTGTGTGGTCATTAGGCACACTCACTGAAGTCAACGAAAATTCAAATGAAGCTGACTTGAGTCAAATATAGTTACACTGATTTAAAACAATGTAATCAGAATTCTGACTTGAGTTAGATGAATTCATTTTAGTTACGGCTTTAGCTGCCAGCTAACTTTAGCTGGTAGATGAAGCTTTGATTATTTATTTAGGTCTTTCCTTATAATTTTGATAATTTTTTTGTAAATTTTTTACAATGTACGATTACCATATTAAATGTTTTCTTCATTTTAATGGAAAGAGATTTTTTTTATTTTTTTAAATCCTTATAATTAAGTATGTTTAAAAATCAATTAAAATTTTACAGTTCTTAAGGTAGATATATATAGTTTGTTAAGATGTTTCAAGATCATTTATATATAGATATAGAGTTAAGAACAGAAGTTAGAAACGTAAAAGCATTTCATATTTGCAGTTTTTCAAAATTTTACGTAGTTCATGAATATATTATGGGGAATGAGAACGAAATACGAGTATTAGGTACGCGAAAATTCAATAAAACCAATAAGATTATATTTATTTTATATGAAGTTTATTCATAAAACAAATTGAAACTTGAAATGAATCCCCTAAATATACATACATATTTATATACATCATATGTACATTTAAGTTAAGCAATCTATCTTTGTTAAACTTATTTCCAATTCAAATTACATACATACATACATATATATTTTCTTTTTCAATTTTATTTTTCTTTTCAGTGTTATTTTTTTTTTTTTCTAGAAGTTCATTCACATGTACAAAATACAAACATTTATCAGTTGATTAATGTTTGCGTGTATTAAACTATATGCATAAAATTCATTCAAAATAAGTAAAATAGCAATAAAAAGGAGAAAAAATATATACATATAACATATATACATATCGCTGGCCCAATGCTTATTTGTTCAACAGACCACAGCAACCATTTTGAGAAAAATGAATTTTTAGTTTTAAACATAAATATAACTATATTTTTTAGAAGTTTGAATGACTTGAATGACTTTTTCAAAAAGGATAATATAATTTTTGTTAAAAAATGCTAATTTTTGATAATAATTTGTAAGTTAATATAAAAAAATTTTATAAAATAAAAATGAATACAAATTGATTGAGTAAAAAAATATAATTTGGGTGGGATATTGCACAAAAAAGCATAAATTTCTTTAAAATTTTGCGTTCTATACGTTCAAAAATATCTCATTGAACAAACCAGCACTTCACATTATCTAGAAATCTGTCGCTTAGAATAAAGCAACAACTGTATATCTCCGAAACGGCAAGACATAGAACAATTTTGATAGCAGGAAAAGAAAGAGCGATGCTTGTTTACTAAGAATCAATTTATAACTCAATTTCGTCCAAAATGGTCTATTGAACAAATAAGCATTGGGCCAGCGATATGTATGTATGTACTTAAAAGAGGTATGGAGTAAAAAAAATAATAATAATAATAGTTAATATATTTTAGTATACATGCAATTTTATGAGGTTACGTTCATAGATACACATAGCTATATGTACATAAGATACATACATACACGGTTTATATACAATAAAATATGTATATGTATATGTATATATTTAATTTATTTAATTTACTTGTACGTATTTAACATATACATACATACTACATACATATATTATAAGGATTATATATTGTGTTTTTCTTGGATGATAAAACATTTACTATTTTTCTTTTCTTTCAACAATTTAGTTTATAAATGCGATAAAGAAAATTTCTATTATAATTAAATCCTCATATATAAAATACATGTACGATGTATATATAATACTTTAAGCTTATTATACACAAGCATGTTGTCTTACGCAAGCTACATAGTCACATAAAAACATTTTGACCAACAGCACAAAAATATCAAAAAAAAAAAAAAAAATGTGTATAAAACATTTAGGCTGGTATTCACCAACATAGATTATCTTTTATCTGAGATAAAGTGTACGAGTACTCATCAACCTGGAATAAACACTACTCGGATATTTTTAAGACAACCTCGGAGAGGTATTATAAATATCTTCCGAACATAATCTTGTAATTAACAGCAACAGCCCAAATAAAGATAATGTAATTGTACAGTATTATCATCTTTGCATATAATCATCACATCGCAGAACCTCTTTTTTCATTTTGTAATATAAAAATACAATCAGCTGACATGTTTGACACACATGTTCGACCCGAAAACGAAATTCGAAAACAAATTTTATCTAAATTGTATCTGAAATTATATCTGGCTAAAATATATCCGACGGATATATCCATGTTGGTGAGTACCACCCTTAAAGCTGAAAAATACTAAATTAATTTATTAAATCAAACGTTGTACTAATCATCGTATGTATATACGAGTATGTAATTATGTACATACAGTGCGTTTCACTTGAATAGGGCCACCTTTTTTCAATGAAGTTTTATGATTTATTCGTATTTTTTTCTCGATAATTGATTTTTTTTTTAATTCAAAACTAAAGTACAACTTCATTCTTGAATTTTAAAACGAAAAAAATAACTGGTTTTATATGTTTAACGTTAATTTTTACTGTTTATTGTCTGGTACTTAGAAAAAAGCACATTTTTGCTTGCTTCACTTGAATAAGGCCACCATAAAAATTAATATAAAGGAGGGAAGTAAATGATTGCAAACACATAGTTTTTGAAAAAAATTGTAATTTTTTTATTATTATTAAATTTTAGTACTTTGTACATCCTCCTTTTTTTAAAATTACTTCATATATTCTATTCGGCAAGGAATTGTATAGTGACTTCAAATAATTTAAGGAAATTTCCCTCCAGGCGACTTTAATGGCCTGAATTAATGACTCCTTATCATCAAACTGTTTGCCACCTTCGTACACTTTTCTTACTAACCACCCCCATACGTTTTTCATTATGTTGAGGTCTGGAGAATAGGGTGGCCAATCGAGGGTTTCAACATTTTGGCTTTGAATCCAGCTTTTAACTATCTTTGCTGTGTGGATAGGTGCATTATCGTGCTGATATATCCAAGGTGGGTCCAAAAATGTCGTGAAACTTCGGAAAGGCATTTTCCAATATATTTTTATATGTAATTCCAGTCATTTTTGTGGACTGGAAAACCAAATCGATAGTTCCATAATAAGAAACTGCTCCCCATACCATTACACCACCCTCTTTACTGTGATGTCTATCTAAAAACAGTTCGTCTTTTCGTAAATCGTGGAAATAATGATTAAAATTGTCCGGGCCATCAATATTAAATTTTTTTTCATCTGAAAAAACGACTTTGTACCATTGCTTTTGTCATACCATATGGTGCTTAGAAAACTGTAATCGATTTTGTTTCCGCACTTCATTAAGTGGTGGTTTGTTTTTAATTTTTTTGTATTTTAAATGTGAAGCTGCTTTAATTATGCGCCGGACAGTCGAAACACTTGCTTTAACCTTACACTTGAACTTGATTTTGACTGCAGAATTACTGGAATTTGATGCTTCACGAAGAATTAATCGTTTGTCTCGGGGAGTTGTTGCTTCGGAAGTACATCCTTTCATGTTTTTTCCATATTCATCAATATTTTTTAAAAAATTACTAACTACCGTTTTGCTTCTTCCAATTTTTTTGCCTATATCACGGCTAGAGTATCCTTCATTCTTATAAATTTTTATTTTTTCCTTCTCTACTACAGATAACACTTTATTTCTTCCCATTTTAATAAATTTAATCAAATTTTTGTGCTTTATGTAATATTGATAGAAACAAAATGTCGAATATTTAATAGAAAAACTAATTTCAATTAGAAATGCAAAGCCTACTTCTTTAATAACATCAAAACTACAAGTGACCTTATTCAAGTGAAGCAAGCAAAAATGTGCTTTTTTCTAAGTACCAGACAATAAACAGTAAAAATTAACGTTAAACATATAAAACCAGTTATTTTTTTCGTTTTGAAATTCAAGAATGAAGTTGTACTTTAGTTTCGAATTAAAAAAAAAGTCAAGTATCGAGAAAAAAATACGAATAAATCATAAAACTTCATTGAAAAAAGGTGGCCCTATTCAAGTGAAACGCACTGTATGTACAATAGTACGAGTACACACATAATATATTTAACCAGTATTCATGATATTATGTAGGAAGTAGTAAATTATGTGAGCATGTTAATAATCCTGAAGGCGATTCAAAAATCGATTTTTCTTTTTAAAAAATAAGTATTAGAAACAAAAATAATCAAAAAAATATACATATATTCATCTATTATATAAATTTACACATCTTCGTCTTGTTTACGCAGTTCCTGCGAATATAAATAATCGCGTATTATAACAACATAAAACGAATCAAAATTACCATAATTTACCTTGTTTATATAGTAATCTCAATTTAAGCTAATGTTCGATTCAAAACCGTTTGGTCGTATAAATCGTGTTAAATTTTGGATTTGAGATCAGAAAAAAAAACACACACACACACATAAAAGTTTAATTCGCATACATAAGTATAAACATAATAAATTTTGGACTAAGTCCAATTTAATGATTGACTTAGTCAAAAAGTTGAAAAATGATTCGTTTCGTTTCTTAATCTTCCAGGAGTAACAAAGAAAGTGTCAATTATTGTGCAATGGGAAAAATTAGATACATTATTCTCCTTTTTCTTCGAATGACTGTGAGATTTTTCAGAGCATACCTATTTTTGTTATAAAAAGTACAGTCAATACAAAAACAATTGCAAATTACATATGTATTTTTTTCCAGTTTTTATTGAACAAATTTCAAAAAAAAATTATAAATTCTTCTTCAATAATCTGCATTATGTATTATAGCCCAAATTGAGCTAAGATCTTCACTTATCACAGTATCATTACAATCTATCACATTTTTCATTAAAAATGTTCATAGTTCGTATAATATTACTTTTGAGAATCTTCTGCTAATTATTTAAAGCACATATAAATACGAGTATATGTACATATATATTTAAAAGTAATGCTCGCTTTGTGTTCTTTTTATTGAAAAAAAAAAAACAAGTGAAAGTAAACTTCGCGTAAAATTTGTCAGAAAGAATTGCTAAATTATTGTTCGGTAATCGGTATTTTAATAGTTTGCTCGCATACTGCTTTTTTCTTAAAGATTCTTTGAAAAATTAATGAAATTATTTGCATTATTCTCTTCTGGAAGAACATTATAGCATTATATTCTGCCTGAGTGATTTTTCTAATTGTTTACTTTGACGTAATAATATGTATAGTACATATAATAAATGAAAATATCGTTTTAAATGATTTCACAAAGTATATGCAATGTTGAACAATTTTAATTTAATAATTTAGTTCAAGAATAATATAGAGTTTAAAAAACATATTTTTCTTTTTTGCTCAATATAATTATGTATTATATTATATAGGAGTATTATCTGCTGTTGGCATACATGTGTATTTTCTCTGTACGAGTTTATATATACATGCGAAAAATCGTATCTATAATTTTAATAGAAAAAAGGAAAAACAAAATATATATTATGTAGATATATGTAATATTAAAAAAAATTTTTTTTTTCTGTTTTCAATATTTCAATTTTCCATAAATTCAATTAAAATGAATGAAAGAAATAAATAGATGAAGTGACATCACAATCTACTTAGTTATTATTTCAATTAAAAACTTTTTTATAAGTTTTTATATAGTCGTATGTGTATGTAATAACGAATAACTGATAAAATAGTAATGATAGGATATCTAGATATTAGATATGAGTCGTCTATTTGCAAAACTGTGTCTATTCCATTTTATACTATTTTGAGAAAATTGAAAAAACGTTTTTCGTTCATAATAAGTAATAGAAATTGCGTTATGTTTTTAGCTTGGAAATACATACAGTATGTCCCATCTCGGGTGGAGCACCCGCAAACAGTAGATAGGTCTCATCGAAACAAACAAAAAATCATAATAGAGTGAAGGTTAGTCTCAACCGTTTAGCCGCTAGATGGCGATGAAGATTTTTCGCACATACTTTGCGAAACATTCTATAACAACTACGGTGTACTATCTAGAAGAAAGCTGTCCAAGAAAAATCAGTAGGAATTCCCCCCTATCTCTAATGACTCCTTATATGCTCCTCTACGACTTTCCCTTCAATAGTTATTGTGTTTTAAAGTCAAAATTTAGTGATTTTTTGCTACTTTATTTAAAGAAATACATGCTGTAGAATCACAGCGCCATCTGAATTAATTTCAAATTACATAAGCAAGAAGCCCAAGAGACCCGCTTCATTTTTGCTTTTTACAGTAAAGGTCCTCCTCCTGTAGTATGATTTTTTGTTTGTCTAGATGAGACCTATTTACTGTTTGCGGGCGTATCTGTACTAGTTCAATTTTAAGCGTTTAAAAGCGAAATTGGTAAAAACTACATTTAAGTATACTTATAAAAAACAACAAAAACTTTAGAAATTGACATTAAAAATTTTTTTTTGAAAAATGGAGTAGACATATTTTTGCAAATGGACGACTCATATGAAGCAAATAAAAATATCTATAATTTTCAATTAAAAAACAGTGATATGAAATTAAATTTTCATATACTTTATATACTGTAGATATAGTTTGAATTTAATAATAATAATAATAATAATAGCATAAGTACAGTATTAGATCGATAATAATTTTTTTTTAGAAAATATAGAATATCATAAAATACTCGTATACTCACTTATGTATAAGAATTAAATAAGAATTATTAAAAAGTACATACATATGTACACAAATATATTATTTATTATATTATAAGCAACAATTTCAAAAAAGGATCTTCATCTACAGTGTTTTGTGCATAATGTACGAGCATAGAGTATTAGTCTATGGTACGACTACGTACATATATGCGTGCATATTATGTGAAATAGTGGATAAGAAATTGATTTTGATATGTTCAATTTAAAAAGAAATGAAAAGAAAATAATATACATAATTGTTTGGTGACTTATGATCAAAGTAAAGCAGGGAGTTTAGTCTGTCAAATCTGTCAAATTCAAAATAGAGCAGAAATAAATGAAAAAAAAATAGCATTTTCATATTGATTATTATTCGAAAATTAATTTTTCAACTTAAAAAAAAAATGTCTAATCAAATTGTTCCTGAACAATAATTATTGTTTAACATGTATAGGTTGTCAGCCTATAGGATAATCGCCAACCTTGAGGAAAAGTCTTTATCCATTTTGTTCCTTTAGTTTCCACAGAGGTTGATTAACCTGTCTCCACTAAAAGTGAACAGCACCACCGCCACATAAAGGTAACAGGATGAAGAATGGAGAAGGAGAGTTGAGGGACTTCATTTTCAAAAAAGATTCGTGATTTAAATTGCACTTCACTACTCCATGGTCGATGCAGGAGGCAACGACTCGATTTGAGTTACATAGTGTCATTGATAATGATGAATCAAATTGTTCTGTCTTATTAGTACTTTTCAAAAGTCAGAGCAGAAGATTTCAATCTAGAGAGTGCTATAAAACAGAGAGTCATTAAATACAATCGAGAGCAACTTAAGAAATATGCATTTTCATTAGTCTGCATTAAGCACAGTCTAAACCGAGCCAAGATTTGGTATCATTTGGTATCTGATATTCGGTAGCCGGTATCTGCATTGTATATAGACTATATAATGATACATTTACAATCCAGTCCAGAATACGATCCACATTAGATTATTCACACCTTTTTCAAGAAATTCTATAGCTCCATATTTTTTCTGCCCAACCCAGATTACACCAGAGTGAGATTGAGATTAGGAGCGCATTCCAACATCTTATAATAGTTAACTATAGTAACTTTTTGTCGTTCAAAAATACCATAGTTAAAAAGAGCATAACAACAACCAACATAACTTTTAAGCATTCAGAAATTGCAATAGTCTACCATAGTTTATTTTTAACTACGCGGTGGATAAAAAATTAACCATGCTCAAGAGTAAGGTGTTACTGATAGTTAATCAGCTGACTGTTTATTATCTTCGACGGTAATGATTGAATTATTGGGCTCTATTCTGTGACCATTCTGTTAATTAACAGATTTTCTGTTAAGTATTTAACAGATTGACTTTTTAACAGATTTTTTAAAATTCGTATTCTGGTCGTAACAGAATTCCGAAATCTTTAAGAAGCTGTCAAATTGAATCTAAAATTTGTTAACTTTTATATTTGACAGTTATTTGTTTACATTTTGAATTTTTATTTATATATAAAGTATGTATATGTATATAAATGTATATATATGTATGTATATAAAAAAAGTTATATAAAAGTGAGGATTTTTTGTAAATTTATTTTTTTAAAGCAATTTAAATTTAAAAAGAAATAAATTCTCGTATATAGTATGTATCCATAATTTTAATTACTTTTTTTTATTTTATTTATTTATTTTATTTATTTATAATTAATTAATTTTTAAACTATTTTATTTCACATTTCACTTATGATTCTATCTATACTTTGATTTACTTTACTTTTTTTTTGTAAACAAACATTACACATAACCGCAAATATATTTTTAAAAGATTTTTAACTAAATTCTTTAACTTAAAAGACTCGAAAATGTTCGATGTTAGTTAACAGATTTTTAAAAGATTTTTAACAGATTTTTCTGTTAACTTTTTGACCAGAATACGAATTTTTTCAGTTAAAAGATTTCTTTTAAGCTGTCAAAATTTTATATGCGGTAACAGATGTTAACAGAAAAATTACAGAATAGAGCTCATTATTTATTACATATAAAATTTTGATAGGTGCTACTTTTTAATTACAATGATAACTATATATGCGTTCAAAAACTATAGCTATAGTCAACATAACTTGAACAGTCAACTAGACTAGCATAACTGTTTTTGTTTTGTAGCTGTTCTTGTGTAAAGTTCTTCGTTGTCATTAAATTATATAGTTTAAAATTTGACAAATGTATAGCTTTTATATGCCAACATAATTCTTATGTCTAAATATAGTATTGGTAATCGAAATGCATTTTGAGGAAAATCCTAAACTTAAAATTTAACTAAAAACACAAAAATTTTTTTTTTTTTTATATAATTTACATTTATCTTCTTTATTCCAAGCATCTTGCATCCGGAAATATAATACATGTACGTACTGGTATATAAAAGAGATATATCCTTCTATATAATAAAATAATATATAAAATTAATACATACATTCTCGTTTAAAGTATCACACATTTAATTTAATTTAAAATTGCTTCCTTTACAATCATAAAAGAAAATTTAATTTATATTACATTGGTTGAAACAAGAAATTTCTATATAATTTATATTTTACATTTACATATGTATATACGCAAATACGTCGTGTATACTACTTATATATGTACTTACATACTCGTATGTTACTTTATATCGTATATGTAACTTTTATAATATGTACGTACATTGTTGAATCCAGTCAACATGATTTCACCTGAAAATATAAAAAAAGAAAATAAATTAATAATTAATAATGTTACAATAATAATACATAAAAAAACAACAGAACACTACACACAAAACATAGAACAACACAAAATGTAAACATAAAAACATAACCAAAACTACATATATCACAATTACAAAACTATGTACAAAACACAACAAAACAATAAATAGAATTATTTACACCACAAAACACATAAATACAAATTTAACAACTATATATTTAAAATTACATAAATCACGATCACAAACATATAACACAATAATCACAAAATTATAAACACAAAATAAAAAATTAATAATATTTATCACACAACACGTCAAAACTTCACAACATTTGACACTTTTAAAACAAAAAAATGTCGGTAAATGTAAACAAAACATTTACCAAGTTATTTGATTATTTATTAACTGTTCCAATTCCAAATAATCACTATCAAATGTACCAGCTGAATTGAAAATTACCGGCTAATATCATTCACAATCGAAAAAAATGTACCAAGATGTCGCATCAGTTACCATTCGGAAAAAATGTTCCAATAAGAAAGATAGACGATGAGACAAATAGAAAATTTATCACCAACGGGGAAAATAGAAAATTCCAGAGTTTGCAAATTTTGCTATATAAAGAATGAAGTTCGCAGAAGAATTTGTCTTTTGCGATTACCTGACTATATTGTCGTATTGAGACTGAACCAGGGAAACCAAAAGATCAAAAAACCAGGACGTGTTGAGTCCTATAAAAATCTAGCGTGCTGAGCTAGTAAATAGGGATCGTTAGGAATTTCTGTAGAAATATTTGTCATTTCTACAGAAAATAGGGCAAGTTAGGCCAATTTATCTACGTTGGGAAACGTGTTGAGTTTCCAAGTCTAAATTTAAAAAAGGACTTAGAAATTTTTTCATAAATTTCTAAGCAACGGAAATTTTTAAAGTATAAAATTAAAAGGGGAATTAGAAATTTTTAACAATTTCTAAGCATCGGACGATTGTTGCAGAGTATAAATTTTAAAGGGACTTAGACATTTTTTATTAAGAAATTTCTATTTGTTAAAACCGAGAGCTACGATATTTGGTTTGATCCAATATTTATATTAAATTCATCGAACTTACAAATTTGCTCATCACAATTTGGGATAAATAATTTTCCGGAAGTCGTTGGACGGTTAAATTTTTTTTTAAAAATTTTAAAATCTTCAGATTCGGATACGAGTTCTTGAATCAACATACTGCAATCAACAAACGATTAGTAACGCCATCTGCATCAACAAATTTTAATTAAAATTAATTTTGTAATTAAATCTTTGAATTAAAATTAATTATAGTAGATTAAAATTCTTATTTGAAATTTAACGTTTATTGTAAATTAGAGTAAATTCATTTTTTTTGAGAAAACTAGTAGAATTATTATTTGAAAATTATAAATTTTGAATTAAATTTTGCCAGTAGATTATTATTTTGAAAATTTGAATCATTTTTAAAAAATAAGAAAGTTGCAACTTAACGTTAAATTTTGTAATAATAATTTCACATTAATTAAAGGATATATATGTATATTTAAATTATAATTAAATTTTCATTCATTTTTATTTTTTTTGATATTTGTAATTAGAATTAAGTTTTGAATTGTTAGATTTAAGAGATTAATTTTCAATAAAGTTTTTATAACGTTTTGTAAAAAATTGTGTTCTTATTTATAAAAATTGAAACCGGCACCTTATTTTATTTTTTTTTTATTATTGTTAAATTAAATCATTTTGAGGATTTAACATTTGGTCCTTCGAGCCGGATATAAATAAAAACACAATTTTTATTTTTTTATAAAATTTGATATACTTGTAAATGGTTAGAGCTAAAGTTCCGACAAAAAAGAAAAAAGATAAAATGGATAACATTCAAAATTTAATCAAATTACAAGATGTTTTGTCAGTAGAATTAAAAGATTTAACAATGGTGTTAGGAAAAATCTAAACGAAAACAAACCAGTTAGTGTTTATGAACGCAGAATAAAAAAATTAAACGAATTATCAGATAGCTTCCGGAAAAATCACTATCAGATATGTCAAGCCGAAGATGCAAATAGCACAACTGAATATATGGATCAAAATAAATTCAAAGATTTTGAGGAAACTTGCTTCGACTTAATCACCGAATTAGAAGAAAAAATTTCATTGATAAATACTACAGCTAAATCAAATGATGCTTCTACATCAAATACTACTTTTGCATCTATGCCAAAATCAAGGGTAAAATTACCTCCAATTGAACTTCCTAAATTTGATGGAACATACAAATCGTGGAGATCCTTTAGAGACTTATTTGTCAATCTAATTCACCGTAATGATGACATAGCAGATGTCGAAAAGTTACACTATTTAAAGTCTTGCGTTTCTGGTGAAGCATCACGAGTTTTAAAAACATTTGAGATAACTGCAGCGAATTATTCAAAGGCTTGGTTTGCGTTGGTAAACAGATTTAATAATAACAAAGCCCTAATAAATACACAGCTAGAAAAACTATGTAAAATTCAATTCGTAAAAACTGAAAATGCCCAAGCAATTAAAGACATTCTCAGCAGCGTCGAGGAAGTACTTCACGAGCTGGAGATACTCAGAGTTAAAACTGAAAACTGGGATCCAATCATCATCTATCTCACACTACAAAAATTACCACCAGAAACTCGAGAGCTTTGGGAAATAAAACAAAGTTCTTCAGCAGAATTACCTACATTCATGGAATTTGTAGAATTTCTAGAATCACGTTTCAGAGTATTAGAAGCCATCAATACACCTAAACGAAGCAATGTTTTCTTGGCACAAAACAATAAAATTAATAATCAAATTATTCGATGTCCAAAATGCAATTCTGATCATCGACTTTTTAACTGTTTGAAATTTAAATCATTATCAGCAACAGAAAAATTGAACTTTGTCAAAAAGCATAAACTATGTATGAATTGTTTTACTCTCGGTCACGGATATAACGAATGCAAAAGCAAATACTCTTGCAGTACATGTAAGAAAAAACACCATTCCCTATTACATACTAGTTTCAGTGTTAAGAAACCTTCTGCTCAATCAATACAAAATGACACTGGAGACCAAGCTCTGCCTGTTGTCAAACCCAGCGAAAGGAATGAAGTGAAGTCCTTCTTTTCGTCAAACACGAATCAAGTACTACTAGCAACGGCTTTAGTCAGAATACGGAGTAAAAAGGGTCACAACGAAGTATTGCGAGCCTTAATAGATCCAGGGTCACAATCAACATTCATAACTGTTTCTGCAGCAAAACGCCTGCAACTTCAACTTACACGAACGAATCAGAACATCAGTGGACTCAATCAGAGCAGTGCCACTGTGGCTAAATCGCAAACTGATTTTATTCTAGAATCAGTAAACGGAAAATTTGAATATTGCGTAAATGCGTTAGTGGTAAAGAGTATCACTAACGATTTACCTACTCATCGGATTGAAACGACAGGTTTCAATCATTTGAAAGGTTTGATTTTAGCTGACCCTAGTTTTGCGATACCTGGAAGGATAGACTTATTAATTGGAGCAGAAGTATACGCAGCTATAATTCGAGAAGGAATTAGACGCTCAACTGAACCGAATCATCCGATTGCAATAAATACAGAATTAGGCTGGATTGTTATGGGTAGCATAGGTGATGCTACACAATTCAGTAGGACGTTCATGACAAGGGTTCATGAACATTCTATAGACACGCGATCAAGAAAATCTGGGAAACAAAAACAAAGGTTAATGGCAATAAAACGTGAAAAATCTAAGAATAAGATATTTGAAGACATTGGTGAAAATACTACGAAACGAATAACGAAAACACAAATAAAATTGAGAGAACCACAGATCAACAAACACAAGAAAAAATGTAAAGAAAATGAAAACGCAACAAACATTCGAAAAACGCTTCGAAAATCCCTTATTCCGTGGGAAAAAGTCAATCACATGAAAAAATCATATCGACACAGGGTCGATGATAAAACGATTATTCGGTTTACATATTGGAACAGACAGAAAATTATTGCTAAAATACCACAGAAAAATCAAATAGAAGATTAACTATAAATGAATATGGAAATGAGAAATGAATGGTAACAGACAATGAATAAAAACATAACAAAATTTTGCTTCACAGTAATCTTTTATTTATAATTAACGATGCAATTACATAAATCATAGAAACAGTACATTAAACAACAAATCAATAAAATAACAAAATAAATTAACAAATTACAACATATCAAGTTTTTGCCGTTCCGGGAGGATGTTGAATCCAGTCAACATGATTTCACCTGAAAATATAAAAAAAGAAAATAAATTAATAATTAATAATGTTACAATAATAATACATAAAAAAACAACAGAACACTACACACAAAACATAGAACAACACAAAATGTAAACATAAAAACATAACCAAAACTACATATATCACAATTACAAAACTATGTACAAAACACAACAAAACAATAAATAGAATTATTTACACCACAAAACACATAAATACAAATTTAACAACTATATATTTAAAATTACATAAATCACGATCACAAACATATAACACAATAATCACAAAATTATAAACACAAAATAAAAAATTAATAATATTTATCACACAACACGTCAAAACTTCACAACATTTGACACTTTTAAAACAAAAAAATGTCGGTAAATGTAAACAAAACATTTACCAAGTTATTTGATTATTTATTAACTGTTCCAATTCCAAATAATCACTATCAAATGTACCAGCTGAATTGAAAATTACCGGCTAATACTTATCATTCACAATCGAAAAAAATGTACCAAGATGTCGCATCAGTTACCATTCGGAAAAAATGTTCCAATAAGAAAGATAGACGATGAGACAAATAGAAAATTTATCACCAACGGGGAAAATAGAAAATTCCAGAGTTTGCAAATTTTGCTATATAAAGAATGAAGTTCGCAGAAGAATTTGTCTTTTGCGATTACCTGACTATATTGTCGTATTGAGACTGAACCAGGGAAACCAAAAGATCAAAAAACCAGGACGTGTTGAGTCCTATAAAAATCTAGCGTGCTGAGCTAGTAAATAGGGATCGTTAGGAATTTCTGTAGAAATATTTGTCATTTCTACAGAAAATAGGGCAAGTTAGGCCAATTTATCTACGTTGGGAAACGTGTTGAGTTTCCAAGTCTAAATTTAAAAAAGGACTTAGAAATTTTTTCATAAATTTCTAAGCAACGGAAATTTTTAAAGTATAAAATTAAAAGGGGAATTAGAAATTTTTAACAATTTCTAAGCATCGGACGATTGTTGCAGAGTATAAATTTTAAAGGGACTTAGAAATTTTTTATTAAGAAATTTCTATTTGTTAAAACCGAGAGCTACGATATTTGGTTTGATCCAATATTTATATTAAATTCATCGAACTTACAAATTTGCTCATCACAATTTGGGATAAATAATTTTCCGGAAGTCGTTGGACGGTTAAATTTTTTTTTAAAAATTTTAAAATCTTCAGATTCGGATACGAGTTCTTGAATCAACATACTGCAATCAACAAACGATTAGTAACGCCATCTGCATCAACAAATTTTAATTAAAATTAATTTTGTAATTAAATCTTTGAATTAAAATTAATTATAGTAGATTAAAATTCTTATTTGAAATTTAACGTTTATTGTAAATTAGAGTAAATTCATTTTTTTTGAGAAAACTAGTAGAATTATTATTTGAAAATTATAAATTTTGAATTAAATTTTGCCAGTAGATTATTATTTTGAAAATTTGAATCATTTTTAAAAAATAAGAAAGTTGCAACTTAACGTTAAATTTTGTAATAATAATTTCACATTAATTAAAGGATATATATGTATATTTAAATTATAATTAAATTTTCATTCATTTTTATTTTTTTTGATATTTGTAATTAGAATTAAGTTTTGAATTGTTAGATTTAAGAGATTAATTTTCAATAAAGTTTTTATAACGTTTTGTAAAAAATTGTGTTCTTATTTATAAAAATTGAAACCGGCACCTTATTTTATTTTTTTTTTATTATTGTTAAATTAAATCATTTTGAGGATTTAACATACATATACTTATAGAATTGTAGATATAAATATAATGTATTCGTACATATGTATATTAATACAGAAAGATATTTGTGGTATGGTTCACCATATCATTTATAACACACAAAATTTAATTTCATTTATGGATCTTTCTAAAATTCAATGTTATGATATAGGTACATACATTTTATATGTATGTACATATGTATAACTATATATAGAGGTGGAAATATGAATAACATCATTACATTTTTATAAAAATTAATAAAATAAAAAAAAAACATTTATGCCTAATTTCACAGTCGAATCTTAAGTTTTGGCTTAGTTAAGCCTGCAGAAGAGCTTAAGATGTGGCTTAGTTTTTTTGGATTTCACAATAGAATTTTATCTATATACCTTAATTAAATCAAGCTTAACGAAAAAGAATCTTTTTTGTAAGCTACTGTAGCTTCTCACAAATATCAAAAATGTCAAATTTACGTATATTAGAATTTATTAATTTGTGGTTTGTAAACTACTTAGCTTTTCGAAAATTGTCAAGTTTATATTATAATTTATTACATATTTTGTAAATGTAGTTTTGATGGTGTTTTTATATTATGATTATAATTTACATTTATATGAACAATTTTATATCTTATGATTTCAGATTTTCACAAATTAATTCTATATACCTAATTGCAAAACACGATAATAAATTTCATTTACTTATACAGGTTTGACATTTGGTGATTTTTACTTATTTTTACCAGTTAACTTTACTTAAGCGCTGGATTTTGGCAGCTTAAGTTAAACCAGCAATTAAGCCAAGTTTATACTTAAGCCACCACGGTGAAATCGAAAAATATATTAAGCGGAATTTTAAGTCATATCCTGAGTCATGTTCAAACTATTTATGTGTTAATCTTATCTTATTTTTTTTTTTCAATTACATAAAATAGTTTATGTATTATGTATTATTAAAAACAAAACATGAATTTAAAAAAAAAATATACATATGTATAATCGGAAATTTTAATTGTTTCATTGAAAAAAAAAATACTTAGCTATTTTACTTTACGGTAAAAAAAAAAAAAAAAAATTTGAAATGAGTTTTAAAAATAGATTGGGCATGAAATTTTCTAGAATTTTCATAAAGACCCATAAATCAGACTTCTTTTATTCTGTTTTTAAATTCGTAAAATGATCTGAAATTACTTTTCCATTGTCACAAACATTGCATACTATTATGACCAAAAATTTTCTATAATGATTTGAGATCTGAGTTGCATTCTGATCATTTCAAAAATATGAATGTCTCGTTATTAAATTTTAGCAAATTTTGATTATTTTAACTTTTTAAATTAATATCACCTTCAATTGAGACTATAAATCAAATTTTCACATACCAAAATTTAACAAAATATATGAAAAATTAATTAAATTGTATATATACTGAATTTATAGTTATAAATAAAAATTGAAATCTGCTTCAATTTAATACGAAAATTTAGTACACTTCAACTTAGAACAAAATCCTACATATGAAAGTATGTACATAGATGTAAATAATATTGAATTTTTAATGAAGCTATCCATATGTCAACCACTAGCTATATAAGATATAAAAAATAAAAAATAGCATATGATGCCGCACATGATTAAATATATGTATGTATAGTATATAACGTCACGTATAGTATTTGATACAATTTTTGTTTTTAATTATTTTTATTATTCTCTTGTTTTTCTAACATTTATATATACATATGTACATAATAATATATGTATAAATATGATTGTATTTACTTATACACATGTAGTACATATAACTACAGGGTTTTCCAATAGGAACGTCAGAACTTTAAACAGCCACAATGACAACACTGATCGAAATGTCAAACTCAAACTTTGATTGATGTGCTCAGTACTGTGTGACAAGTGATTATGGAAAGGTATACGATTCAAGAACACGTAGAAATCATTCGAATTTATTACCAAAATGACTGTTCGGTTCGCCGTACGTTTCGTGCATTGCGAGAAATCTATGGTCCACATAATCGACCAACCGAACCGAAGGCAAAAGTGGCAAAAGTATAAAAAAATAATTTTTAATTTTTCGTTGCCGATATTTCCAATTTTAATTACCCTCAAAATTCACTCAGCGTTGAATGAATACCAGGACCAGCTTGTTTTGAAAAAGAGCATAGAAATGCTTATAAACATTATATTTGCTGACAACAAGTAACACAAAGTACAATATCACTCTAATAATAGTTTAGTCCGATCAGTCTATGCCCTATGCCATATCATGTAAAAGAGCTTGCTTCTCTATGCCAGCAACTCAGTGGTTCGCAACCGCAAGTCACATTAAACTGTACAGGTACACATATAATACTAATAAGTCTAGAAATCACCTGGTACATATACATCCAGATCTGTAGTGCTATTAAAGAAAAATAAATTTGTTAACAATTTGGTGTCATTCGTAAAATGATATTCTTGTAGGATCATTATTTTAAATAAATCTTGTATTACTCGAAAAATTTATTTTATAAATATTTGATTTTTTCTTTCGACTATTTAAATATTAGAGCGCAATAAACTAAAAAAAATTATTTGAACCTAAAAGGGTATATACTTTCTGTCGGATTTATAAATTTTATAATTATATTTTTTTAAAAATCTAAATTGGTTGGTTGCAGTGGCAGTCTGTTTCAGTCCCTAGAAGCAGATTCAGTTAGCACTTAGCGAAAATCTAAATTACTTCAGGTGATTTTATATTCTAATTTGATCTTATTGCTATAGATTTATGATATAAAATTGATCTAAGCTGATAATATATACTCGTATACAAAAAAAAAATACAAATTGTAGAAAAATTTATTATAATAACAGGCTGTTCGATAAGTTTTGTCGTTCAATAAGAGATGGTGACATTAGATTCGTCGTTTTATTTTTATAAAATTGGTACTACTATTTTATGATCATGTGTGAAGTTTTATGCAGATCTATCAACTTATTCGTATATTTGCAGCTGTTCAAAGTAAAATTTTTGTAAAATGGAAAAACTTAAATATCGTGCAGTAATAAAATTCTTATTTTTGGAAGGTGTAGCACCAAAACAAATTCATGAACGATTATTAAAAGTGTATAAGGACTCTTCACCTTCAATTCGAAGAGTAGAAAGATGAATTGCTGCATTTAAAAGTGGTCATACAAGTCTTGAAGACTATCCACGTGAAGGACGTCCAAAAAGTGCATTAACACCAGAAAATGAAAGAAAAATACAAGATATGATTTTGGAAGATCGTCGATTAACCGAGAGAGATTTAGTAGAAAGCTCTGGGCATCTCATTAGGCAATATTTTAGCTGAAGTTTTGGGCTACAGAAAGATGTGTGCAAAATGGGTGCTGCATTCGCTAACAATGGAACAAAAACACACTCGTATACGACTTTCTCAACAAAATTTGGAGCGTTTTAGAAAAAATAAAAAAGAGTTTGTGCGTCGTTTTATCACTGTAGATGAAAATTGGGTTTATCACCATGATCCTGAATCAAAACAAGAGGCTAAAGAGGGGTGTTAACCCAGTACTTCGGCTCCAAAGCGAGTCAGGGTTCAGAAATCGGCTAAGAAGGTGTTAGCATTAGTTTTTTGGGATACAAAAGGAATTTTTTTGTGGATTACCACCAAACTGGTAGAACAATAGACGCGGATTATTATTGTCACCTTTTGGACCAGCTGGATGTAAAAATTCGCGAGAAAAGACATGGTTTACAGAAGAAAAAAGTTATTTTTCTCACATCTCAAAAAATTCATACGTGGAAAACGATTTTCATCGAATGAAGAGGTAATAGCAGCCGCGGAAACGTATTTTGACAGCCTTCCAGATTCTCACTTCAGGGATGGAATCCATAAATTAGAAGATCGTAGGAACAAGTGTATTCAAGTTCAGGGAAATTATATTGAATAATAAAGAGCATTTCAAACCATATAATTGTGTTTTTCTTATCGAACGACAAAACTTATTGAACAACCTGGTACATTATTACAAATTTAATAATAATTGAATATTTTACTTTTTTCTGTGATGAATAAGATTTGTTTGCTATTGTTTTGTAGTACAACAATGTACATGTAATACATAATATGTATGTACCTCAATAAATATATACATAGCATTGTAAATGTATGTTTCATATTGTACAAATATGTGGTATAGGTACATATATGCGTTAAAATATGTTTATAGTAACAATTTTTATCTTTATAAATTTGTTATTTAATTAATTTTATGTATAACGATTATAATAAATGCTTATACGTACTTATATACAGTATGCTTATATAAGTACATATATATGTATATGATAATATCATAATATGATATATGCATTTATTTATATTTATATTATGTACATGTGTTTTTTATATGTATATTAATTTACATTTAATAAGTGAATAATATATGTACATATGTATGTATATATACACATTTATAACATACATATATGTATATATGTATATTCAATTGTATAACTATACATATTGTATGATTTTATATAATCTGTATATAACATGATATATAACGTAAATATATGCATATTTATATACTCGTATATAAATACATATGTATGTACATATGTACATACTTATATATAGTGTTTTGTATATGCAATACCATACGACTACGAGTATGGTATTACGTCATGTAATTCAAAGTTTTCTTAACAATTTCCGTACTTGAAAGGATGCCTGATAATATATTACCATATATTACATTTATATTGTTTTATATGCAGATTTGTGTGTATACATATACGAATAAATTTACAAAATTTTACTTTATATATTTTTCTCACAGTATTAAATTTATATACTTACTTATCTACGATATTATAATAAAATATATACATATGTTCATAAAGTATTCTGTAAATATCACATAAATGTATGTATGTATATACATTTATATATGTACATTTTACTGTAAATTACTTAGATGTTATGTGAATAGATATTGCCAGTATTATGTATATATGTACATTTATTATATTAATTGAAAATGTTATTTAGTATATAGAAGCAAAAGAACAATTTATTTATATAAGCAATAAATGTACATATATTTACAGGGTGTCCGGCCTCGAGTGGTCAACCCGCAAACAGTAGATAGATTTCTTT
Organism: Villa cingulata; assembly: GCA_951394055.1. Classification (NCBI taxonomy): domain Eukaryota; kingdom Metazoa; phylum Arthropoda; class Insecta; order Diptera; family Bombyliidae; genus Villa; species Villa cingulata. The sequence goes on along the minus strand of OX596017.1, from coordinate 37,356,774 downwards.
AATGATATCTTTACTGTAAAAAGCAAAAATAAAGCAGGTATCTTGAACTTTTTGCCTATGTAATTAGAAATTAATTCAGAGTGCACTGTATTTCTATAGTTTGTATTTTCTCTGAAACAAATGGCAAAAAATCACTAAATTTTGACTTTAAAACACAATAACAATTAAAAGGAAAGACGTAGATGATCATGTAAGATATCATTAAAGAGAAAAGGGGTTTTTCTACAAATTTTTCTTAGACTACTTTTTTCTAGCTAGTACACCGTAGTTGTTATAGGGAGTTTCGTAGAGAAAGGGTGAGTTTCAAAACGTTTAAATACCGCCTCGATGCATAATCAACCGTTTCAAAACGATAACACTTAAATCGATGAAAATGTCTACAATTTCAAAACTCATTGTTAATGCATCTGATACGCATCTGTCAAGCAATCTACGCATCCTGAATTTTTATGATGCAAAATAGATTGGAATTGATTTTTTTTCTCAATATCATTTCAATGATTTATTTTTATATGAATTTTGTTATATGGAACCAAAGGTCAGTCTGTTTTAAACAATGTGTGGTGTTTTAATATTAATGACAAATTCCAAAAAAATGGAGAGTATTATATTATACGAGTACTTACACTAAAGGTGTTTTTGCTCATTCGAAAATGGCTATAAAATATGTCATCCTGATATTGTTTAATTTTATTAAAAAATTGTTTCACCTTTTTTGATTTAGTGTAGAGAATGAATTAATTAAATTTTAAAATGATGTACTGCAGGAGGTGAACCATTTTTCTTGTTGTCAAAACAAAGCAACGAATTCGTTTCAAAAGGTAAAAGTTGTAGACTGCAATATTGATGCGAAGCATTAATGCTGTTTTAAAACTTTGCATCACGACAAGATAGTAAATGTCTGTGCGCTATACTATTTACTCGCAGCTAATCATGAATAATTTTTCAAGTAGCTGCAAGTAGATGCAAGTAGTTACGAATAATTTTTGTATCGTTCGTTATAACAAATTTATCCTGGACACATTTTTGTACTCACAAGTACTTGAAATTGCCAAATCGAAAGCAGTTATTACTGAATAATTATTAATGATAGCATTTTTTTTATACATATAATGTATATAGTATGTGATAGCATATATTTTAAGTGCACATGGATACTATAGATATTATCGTGGTGTACATTTCTGATTGAAATTAATGATCGACTTGGGCGAGAATAACGTGCTGGCTAGCATTCGAACTAGGTACTTGAAGGTTGAAGTGTACCAGTCCAACACCACAACCGTCGATCTATTCAAGCCCCAATTAAGGACACATGACAAAAATCTATTATTAATTAGAATTTTTTGGTAATTCAACGATTATGAAATTGAAGAATTCGAAATATTTCCTCTTCGTCTGCGTGTACTTTGTAGTACTTATACTGTATGTATGCAATGCGTCTGTGACTGTGACATTCAAAATTTCTGAACATGTGATCTGATGTTGATGCATCTGTTGTTTTTGTTTATTTAAGACAAATTTATTTATAAGTTAGGTATTTAATTATATATCAATCAACAACCTTGTATAACAATATATTGATCAAAGTAAGATTATTGGATCTCTCTCTCTCTCTCTCTCTCCTTCTCTATTTTAGTTTCGAAAAACTTCAATTATGTAGTTCATATGGTACCCGTATAATATAATTATTTCGTCAAATCATATGTGTCAAATTTTATACTTACTACATTTTAAAATTTATCTTGTTAGTTTATTAACTTACCTTACCTACATATAGGTACACTCTGTCTGTATAAATACAAAATAATATTTCAAAACAGATTTTTTACACATTTTCATTTCTGTTTTTATATTTTAATATATTTTTTTTATTTCAATTTTTTTTTTGTTTATTTTTGATTATATGAAGCTAATAAAATGAACATCGTTTTTTTTCAAAATTTGTATGACTATGTGGTATTTACTTAAATCATAAATTAAATTTTTTTTTTTATTATTATTTATTTTTTGCGCTTGTAAATACGGAGTAAGGATCTTCTTTTATTAAAATCAAATTTCAACATAACGATTGAATACATTGCTTAACATAAACCATAAATTCATGTATTTGTTGTAAAAAAAAAAACAAAAATCAAATCATACCATTATATGTACACATATATACACACACAATTATAGAACGAGTATAGGAACAACAGACGTAATTTAATGCGATTAATCTCAGTTCAGTGATCTATAAAAACAAAGATTCTTATAAAAAAAGATACCTGCTGATGTATAATATCCAACATCCATCCATCATTATAGATGGTATTTACTCTCTAATAAAGTTGATTACAGTCGTAATACACCATAAAATATAATTGGCGAATATAACATATATGTATACATACATATGTATGTATGTATGTATATATGTATATTATTGTGATGCTTGCACTTGAGCATACATTGCACCACAAATACGCACATATTACATATACGTATTATGTATTTTATTTACATACTACATACTACTATTTAATCTGTATGAACAAAAATATCAATTTGTATAAACGTTAATCTTTTATGTGACAAAAATCGAAAAAAAAAATTAAACCAAAAAAGCATCCACAAAAATAAAAAAAAAAATTTCTTTTTCTTTTGAATTTTATTATAAAAAGTCCCTAAAACAACAAAAAAAACCACAATTGCGATATGAATTTCAAATAAACATTTTGTTCTAAGTATTATAGTAATATGTAAATGTGTATGAATTTATGTTCATACATGTATATGTATAATATTTATATCGTGAAAGTCAAAAGTATCTGTACACTATGAAAATAAAAATTTATTCAATTGTACAATATCAAAATTTTATAGAATAATTCAATATTGACATTAATTGACATAAAACTACATATATTTAATTTTATACTATATGCTATTTATACTAATATACGGGTACTTCGTAAATATTGTTTAGAATATATAAAATTCTAAATGATCATCCTAAAGTCGTCTTTAATTCTCACATGAAAAATTAAGTATATGACAAAGTTACATATAGTGTAAAGACGAATTAAACAAAAATTAATATATTATATTATTTTCCCTCCGTTATTGATTATTTATAGTAAATATAATCCAAAATTATTAGATAATTTTTCACAAATCACATATTCACGATCCCATCGAATATTTATGGAAGTGGTTAAGTTAGAAGAAGCAAGCCAGGGGATCGACCAAAAGTAAAATGGTGAGATCTGATGGGATAATGCCATGAAATATACATAAGATGTATGGGATGGTCACAGGACTGAAGAGTAGGGGCTTTGGATAGCGATAAATTGCAGACGAAAACTGCAAAATGACAGAACATTCCATGGGTTGTAGAGCCACGAAAGAAGAAAAACAAATTAAAAACTTTAATAATTTCATAAAATTTTTATATTATACAATTTGAGTAAATTTTAATTTTTTTTAGTGTATAAATAATTTTAATTCCCTGTGTATATTGTATGTAAATTATTATATATTAATTGCATATACACTTACATACCAATATACGAATACCTATATAGACTGATAAACAGGTATACGCAGTTAAATATGGATATGTACGTACAGGTATTATTTATATATGATACATTACGTACATATACATGTACGATATTATATCTAGAATAAAATAAGTCATTTGACTAAATTGTTTCGAAGGGTTGATCTTAAAAGGATCAAAAACCACAAAGTATATGCATATATTTAGCTTTAAAATCAACTATAATCTACAGACATGTGTGTATGTAATATATTATGATATAGCTACATATACAGTATTACATATACATACATTATGTATGTATGAATTGTTCTTGAGCTGCGTGTGTGTGTTATATCAGACTTTATCGACTTCATCATCGTCATCATAATAAAATGAAAATCTGATTAAATTTGATACACATCAGTCATTCAGTCATTCGTCTATAAATATGTACATAAGCGTATAGTATATTCCATCATCATAATCATCTTTATCATCATCGTCGTCATCATCATAAATACCCTGTCCTGATGGGATTCACTTTCTCTGTTTTTGATTATAATGTATAATCTATACTCGTATATGAAAATTTCACACATATACATAAATATGTATTATTATTATTATTATTATTATTTTTATATCCTTGCTTTTGATGTGTAATAAAATATTTTTTTTTTTTTACATAATATAAGAGTATACATGGAATATACAGTATGTAGGTACCTACATACATGTATGTATAAATGTATATCTTTCTGCCTTAATACATATTTGATGTCAGATTAAGATATCGTAACAAAATACTTGACTTTTTTTTTTGTAAACAAATGACAAAACAAAAAAAAAAAACAAAAAAAAAAAACAAACGAAAACACGAATATTCAAATAAAACAACTAACAAAAATTATAATAATTATAATAATCGTACACGTGAACAGAGTGTTTAGCAAATTCAAAGTGATATTTATGTATAATATTGCCATTGTTGTCATTCGTCATCTTTTGATCGACTAGGTGAAAACACGGCATCCACTATGCAAAAAGGAAAATTGGTCATACAACACATTGGTCTTCTTATGTTTTTAGAGTAATAAGATAATCTGACGTAAATCCAATTTATACTTAGAGGAAGTCCAAAGAATTTTATGAATTTTCTTGATTGTTAACTGAAGAACTGACGATTTTGGGCGATCAGGGACAGATTCTGTATAATATTTTTGTCAAGTTACTTCTTTGTCTGAACGGGGGGCCATTAAAAGGCAATGTTTTATCAGCACAAAAAATTTAAATTTTCAAATTAAGTTTTAAAACTTATTGAAAATTTCTTACTTTTCTAAACACCTCCCCCATTCCACTATATCATATTCTTCACTAACCACTCATATTCATTCCAACCAAGTTTAACTGGTATATAATTTATCCATCTTGTCCTTGGTCTACCAAATGCTCTAATCTCTTTGAGGGATTTTTCCCTATACACGACAATTTTTCGGGTGTTTTTTCTTGTTTGCTTAGTTATGATTTGTGTTACATACAATTACTTCTGTTAACTGTTACTTCTTTGTTTAAAGCTATACATAAGTATGAAATTATCATTTGAGCATATCATTCACTCGTTTCGTTTTTGCTATTTTTACGTTTTTAAAATATATCAATACATGATATGTTATGTTACCATTAAAATGCGATAATACATACACATATTCTTGATGCACCCTGTTATGGATTTGTATTTATATATAAGAGACATATGCGCACATACCTGTGGTACAATTAAATGTTTATCATCGTACATTACATATTAAATTAACAAAAAAAAAAAAAAAAAAAAAGGAAATCGTGTTATGCATTCCGTTAGATTCAACCAGGCGTAATTAATATGTCTGAGAAGGTATTGGGAGTAAAGGAAAAATTTACTATAATACATAATATAAATGTACGAGTATACAATATGTGTATTATTATTTTTAGGGTTACATTTTTCAAGTGCAGTATATACAAAAACGTTTTTCTGATAAAATTTCTCTTCATATTCACATATTAATATTTACATATGTATGTGTATGCATTTCATTCAAATATACACATTATACACACAAATCACGTACTCTTCAAAAATATTGTTTGAATATATCACATTTTTATTTTGAGTACCTACGTTTATACACATATACAAATGCATAATAAATGTACGAATATGTATTGTAATACTACATCATTTAAAAAAACAGATTGTAACGATATGTAAATTGATTTCAGAAATTTATGAACTCATAAACTTGACAAAATATAAAACTTTTAAAAATTAATGTATAAAAAAATGCCAACAGGAAAAATTAATTAATTCTTTTTTTTATTTCATATTTTTATATAAAAGTGTTCAAATGTTGCATCTATACAACACTCGTATGAAAGTATTTTCGTATAGTAGATATAATCATAGAATAAACAAACATATGTTTATTTATTCTATGATATAATGCATATAGTATTAAGGCTGGTATTCAACAACATAGATTGTCTTTTATCTGAGATAAAGTGTATTCATGAATCTGGATAAAACACTACTCGGATATTTTTAAGACAACCTCGGAGTGGTATTATAAATATTGTTCGAACATAACCTTGTTATTAATAGCAACAGCACAAATAAAGATAATGTAGATCTACTGTATTATCATCTTTGCATATAATTATCACATCACAGAACCTCTTTTTCATTTTGTAATATAAAAATACAATCAGCTGACATGTTTGACACACATGTTCGATCCGAAAACAAATTTTATCTAGGTTGATGAATAAGCTGAAATTGTATCCGGCTAAAATATATCCGACGGATATATCCATGTTGGTGAATATCACCCTAAATAGTATAATTAATGGAAATAATGTTTAATAACTAAATTTCGAAAAATTTACTTTTCAGTTATACTAAATATTTATGTTTTTTATAAAAATACTTACACTTATATAATTATATATTTTTTTTAATTTTGTTTATATAATTTCAGATGCATATTAAATTAGCAAAAATTTTTGAATTAAATTTATCAATCATCAAAAATAACATAAAATCATTATAAAAAAAAAAAGAAAACGTACTGAATTAACGAAAAAATGCCGGAGATTTTTTCCGGCCGAAAAACACAGCCGACAATAATAATAAGATTTTTATTATTAATAATTTTTAGTCATATAATAGTTAAAACGAATTCATACCTCATCATTGTTAATGAATCAATACATCCTGGTACAGTTATATTTAATGCATCCGTTTATAAATTAGGATCAGAACGTAGTTATAAAATAAATGCGCACAAATCGGCTAATTTTGTTCATTATTTAATTGAAGTCGATTCAAAAGATGGACAAATACGCTTAAAGAAGCATTTAAAATGTGATGGTATATTTTATCCAAATCTTTTTACATTTTATATTGATTCTACATCGAATCGATTAAGAAGTATCGATTATTATAGTTTACCATTAAGAATTTTTATAGCTGGTAATAATTGCAATGATGAACATCGTACAGAAATGTATTCAAGATTCTTTGAAGAAGACGATTATGCATATTATAGGAGACGACGTCGAAGAAAACGTGACATAGATTACAATGATGATGATGATGATGATAATGATGAAATAATTGAAAATGAAAATGATAATAATCATAATTTTTTATTATATGATGAAGAGAATGAATGGAAAAAAATTGAAGATTACCATAATAATTTACAATCAAAATCAATTTATAATCAAATATCATCAGATTCATCAAATGAAACTGATTACAAAAATTTTCATGATGGTGATATTTTATTTGGCAATCGAAAATCAAATGATATTCGTAGAAAAATTCTTAGTAGAAAACGTAGAGCATCAATGGAAAATATCAGCCAGAAAATGCATCGAAAAATCACTGATGCAAAACAATGGATATCAGAAACTTATGCTTCATATGCAATTCATACAACAGACAAATGGAATAAAATCTGTCTCAAAAAGTCACAATTTATTAATAGTTTGAATGCATTTCTGCCAAAAACAATTTGTCAATATTGTCGAGTTAATTTTCTTGATGTAAGTGATGAAAGATTTAAAATTGAGACACAGAATCGTGATTTAGTTGCAAGCAAAGATGTTTGTATTTACGAAAGAATCTGGAAAGTGATTGTAACATTTAGCATAAGATGTAGCAGAAATGATATTGTTGATTCCGACCATAGACTGAAAATTGTTTATCATCATCAAGAATTCAATGACACAGATATTGCAAAACGTGTTCGTAGAGAGCTAAGAAATCAGAGTCCGTATTTTGAGCAAGCTTTATATGTTGCTTCGGTTCTAGAAGAGCAACCGATGGGTGCAATAGTAACAACAGTTCGAGCCAGAGATCCAGAAGATTCACCTGTTGTATATTCCATGGTTTCTTTACTTGATTCACGTTCTCAATCAATGTTTAAAGTTGATTCTAGAACTGGAGTAGTGACAACATCAGCTAGCTTAGATAGAGAATTAATGGATCAGCATTATTTTCGTGTCGTAGCTACTGATGATAGTTTCCCACCTAGATCTGGAACCACAACTTTACAAGTGAATGTTTTAGATTGTAACGATCACAGTCCAACATTTGAAGCTGAACAATTCGAAGCAAGCATAAGAGAAAGTGCAACTGTAGGATCTACGGTTATAACTCTACGTGCAACAGATCAAGATGTTGGAAAAAATGCAGAAATCGAATACAATATAGAAAGTGTAACTGGAGGGGGTTTGACTACACACGAGCAAGATGCAAATACATTTAGAATCGATGGTAGATCTGGAGTTATTTCGACGCGTAGTGCTCTTGATCGAGAAGCCTCAGAAGTTTATACACTGTTAGTGACTGCTACTGATATGGCAACACCACAAAGTGAACGAAAATCTGCAACAGCCACAGTAGTTGTTAAAGTTTTAGATGATAACGATAACTATCCACAGTTTAGTGAAAGAACATATTCTGTACAAGTAAGTGAAGATCATTGGGGTGATAATAACGTGATAGCTCATATTAAAGCCACAGATGCTGATCGTGGTAACAATGCTGCTATAAGATACGCAATTATTGGTGGTAATACTCAATCACAATTTTCAATCGATTCTATGAGTGGAGAAGTATCGCTTGTAAAGCCATTAGATTATGAAAGTGTCAGAAGCTACCGTTTAGTAATACGTGCCCAAGATGGAGGTAGCCCGTCCAGAAGTAACACAACTCAACTATTAGTGAATGTTCTTGATGCGAATGATAACGCTCCACGATTTTATACATCACAATTTCAAGAATCTGTCTTAGAAAGTGTACCCGTAGGCTATAATATAATTCGAGTTCAGGCTTATGATTCAGATGAAGGATCTAATGCAGAAATTACGTACAGTATTCAAGAACGTGATGATAATTTCCCAGTGGCTATTGATCCACGAACTGGTTGGATACAAACTGTCAAGCAATTAGATCGTGAAGAACAATCCAGATACACTTTTCAAGTAGTTGCAGTTGATGGTGGAATTCCACCGAAATCTGCTAGCTCTTCAGTGATTATTACTGTTCAAGATGTTAACGATAACGATCCGACTTTTAGACCAAAATATTACGAAGCTGCTGTGGGAGAAGATCAGTCACCTGGAACTCCAGTTATTACAGTCACTGCAACTGATCCTGATGAGGATTCGAGATTACATTATGAAATCACTGCTGGTAATACGCGTGGACGATTTGCTATTACTTCACAAAATGGTCGTGGACTGATCACTGTTGCTCAACCATTGGACTATAAACAAGAAAAAAGATTTCTATTGACGATAACTGCTACTGATTCCGGAGGAAGAACGGATACATCATCTGTTAATATAAATATAACGGACGCAAATAATTTCGCTCCAATATTTGAAAATGCTCCATATAGTGCTTCTGTATTTGAAGATGCTCCAATTGGAACAACAGTTTTAGTTGTATCTGCAACAGATGCAGACGTTGGAATTAATGCTCAAATCACTTACTCTTTGAATGACGATTCTGTAAATGGTTTAGGTGCTAACGATCCATTCTCCATAAATCCTCAAACTGGTGCAATTGTGACAAATGCATTATTAGATAGAGAAGCTAAAGATGGATATTTATTGACTGTGACTGCGAAAGATGGTGGTCATCCTTCCTTGAGTGATACAACAGACGTTGAAATCAGTGTAACTGATGTAAATGATAATGCACCTACATTTAAAATTCCGCTATATCAAGCATCGATTCCTGAAGATGCCTTAGTGGGAACATCAGTTATTCAAATTTCGGCCACGGATCTTGATACAGGTCTAAATGGCCGCATTAAATACATGCTAAGTCCTAAAGATGTAGAAGATGGATCTTTTGTTGTGGATCCTACATCTGGAACAATCAGATCAAATAAAGTCTTGGATAGAGAAAGTGTTGCTGTATATCACTTAACGGCTATTGCAGTTGACAAAGGTTCTCCGCCTTTAAGTAGTTCTGTTGAAGTGCAAGTGAGACTAGAAGATGTAAATGATTCTCCACCAACATTTCCATCTGATAAAATAACACTGTATGTTCCAGAAAATTCTCCAGTTGGCTCTGTTGTTGGTGAAATACATGCTCACGATCCAGACGAAGGAGTAAACGCGATCGTACAATATTCAATAATTGGTGGAGATGATTCAAATTCATTTTCACTTGTGACCAGACCCGGTTCTGAGAGAGCTCAGCTACTTACAATGACTGAACTTGATTACGAATCTTTAAGAAAACGGTTTGAATTGATTATTCGAGCTGCCAGTCCACCATTGCGTAATGATGTACATGTTGAAATTCTTGTAACAGACGTTAATGATAATGCTCCAGTATTAAAGGATTTTCAAGTGATATTTAATAATTTTCGGGATCATTTTCCAAATGGTGAAATCGGAAGAATACCAGCTTTTGATGCAGATGTTACAGATAAATTAATGTATAAAATACTCTCGGGTAACAATGCAAATTTAATAAAATTGAATACTAGTACTGGTGGCCTCACTTTAAGTCCGCAGTTAAATACAAATGTTCCTAAATTTGCCACGATGGAAGTTTCTGTAACAGATGGTATAAATGAAGCAAAAGCAATAATGCAATTTGTAGTTCGTTTAATAACAGAAGATATGCTTTTTAATTCGGTCACAGTAAGACTAAACGAAATGACAGAGGAAGCATTTTTATCGCCTTTACTTAACTTCTTTCTAGATGGATTGGCAGCCATAATTCCATGTCCTAAAGAAAATATATTCTTATTTTCAATACAAGATGATACCGATGTGAATGCGAGAATATTAAATGTTAGCTTTTCGGCAAAACGACCTGACGTTTCTCACGAAGAATATTACTCTCCTCAATATTTACAAGAAAAGGTATATTTAAATCGTGCTATACTAGCTCGTCTGGCCACTGTCGAAGTATTGCCTTTTGATGACAACTTATGTGTTAGAGAGCCTTGTTTAAATTTTGAGCAATGTTTGACTGTTTTAAAATTTGGAAATGCTTCTGATTTCATACATAGCGATACGATTCTTTTCAGACCAATTTATCCAGTTAATACATTTGCTTGTGAATGTCCTAAAGGATTTACAGGAAGTAAAGAACATTATCTTTGTGATACAGAAGTAGATCTTTGCTATTCAAATCCTTGTTTAAATGATGGTCAATGTAAGCGACGAGAAGGTGGCTATACGTGCATTTGTGAACCAACATTTACAGGTGTTAATTGTGAAACAGACATCAAGAAACTAAAACCGTGTATGACTGATTTATGTGATGGCGGTTATTCGTGCATTCAAAATGGCAACATAAATCTCCAACCACCTCCGTATACACCATCATGCGAACTTAGATCAAGGTCATTTTCACGAAATTCGTTTTTAACATTCGAAAGTTTAAAACAACGTCATCGATTCAATATCAAATTGAAATTTGCTACAGTTTATGAAAATGGATTGCTCCTGTATAATGGTCGTTATAATGAATTACATGATTTCATTGCTCTAGAAATTTTGGATGGTCGTTTATCATTTTCATATTCACTTGGCGATTCAACGAAATCAGTAAGGATTGAAAGTAAAGAAAAAGTTTCAGATGGAAGTTGGCATTCAGTGGAAATTATTTATTTGAATAGGACGGTTACACTTGCATTAGATAAATGTGATGTTGCTTTAGCATTGTCAGGCCATCTTGGACCAAAGTGGAACTGTGCGAATCAAACAACTCTTATCTTAGATAAAAGATGTGCTTCATTAACTGAAACTTGTCATCGATTTTTAGACTTAACCGGACCACTTCAAATCGGAGGTCTACCTAGAATACCTGCTCATTTTCCAGTAGAAACACAAGAATTTATAGGCTGTATATCTGATTTTAAAATTGATGATCGTTTTATTGATTTGAATTCGTTTGTGGCTGATAATGGAACAATTTCTGGTTGTCCTCAAAAGGCACCATCCTGTGCTTCAGAACCTTGCTTTAATGGTGGAACATGTGAAGAAGGTTGGGGATCACATACTTGTGAATGTCCTGAAGGTTTCACCGGGAGTGCTTGTCAAGAAGCAGTTTCTCCACCATGGAGATTTTCTGGTGATGGTGTTTTAAGTTTTAATCCTCTCTTACGACCAATTCAACTTCCTTGGCTAACAGCACTTTCTATCAGAACTAGACAACGTGATTCATTTTTAATACAAATCCAAGTTGGCCAGAATAGTTCAGCTGTAGTTTCTTTAAAGAATGGAATTCTGTATTATGCTTACGATAATGAGCCAATGTACTTATCTGGTACTGATCTTGCAGATGGTGAATGGCATAGGATCGAAATAAAGTGGTTGGGTTCAGAAATTCAACTTTCTGTAGATTATGGCCAACGAACCGGCGTTGTACCAATGTCACAAAAAATTCAAGGACTATATGTTGGCAAAATAGTAATTGGAAGTCCTGATGGTTCTTTAGGTAATGTTGGAGATTTTGGCCATTACGAAGGCTGTATACAAGATGTCAGAGTTGGTGGAATACAGTCAGTTTTGAATAGACCTACAATTCGCGAAAATGTGGAAGACGGTTGTATTTCTAGAGCCCAGTGTCCTGAATCATGTCCTGTTCATTCATCGTGTGTGACTAGTTGGGATGAATCTCACTGTGAATGTCTTTCTGGATACGTTGGTTCAGAATGTGTTCCTGTATGTACTGTACAACCTTGTGCTGCTGGTATTTGTCGAGCTGATATAAATGAATCCAAAAGTTATCGTTGCGAATGTAATACAACTGTGCATTCAGGGGAATATTGTGAAATTTCAATTGAACGACCTTGTCCAGGAGGTTGGTGGGGAGAACATGGATGTGGACCTTGTAATTGTAATCTAAATCAAGGATATCATCCTGATTGTAATAAAACAACTGGTCAGTGTTATTGTAAAGATAACCACTACCAACCTCCAAATGAAACTGCTTGCCTGCCTTGCGATTGCTACTCAATTGGATCATTCAGCAGTACATGTAATCATCTGACAGGACAATGCGAATGTAGAGATGGAGTGATTGGTCGCAGATGTGATTCATGTTCAAATCCATATGCTGAAGTTACTCTGACAGGATGTGAAGTTGTGTATGATTCATGTCCGAGGTCATTTGCGGCAGGAATTTGGTGGCCGAGAACATCATTAGGTAAAACAGCTATTGAAAATTGCCCAACGCCATCGAAAGGTAAAGGATCACGTGTTTGCGATAATAAATCAGGCGGATGGAGTCATGCTGATATGTTCAATTGTACGTCTGAATCATTTATAGAACTTAGAAAACAACTTTCTCAGTTGGAAAGAATGGAATTGGAGTTAAATTCATTTGTATCAGTAAAAATGGCAGAAAATTTAAGATCAGCTTGCGAACTTGTTTCTGGCAGTTCAAAAGATTCAAAACAAAATGATAATAAATTCAATCGAAGATTCAAATTAGAATCATCATTTCTAATGAACGATGGAGCTAAAAGTCTATGGACAACAGATGCTTTCGAAATGGAATATCTATCTGATGAAGTTAAATTTGTACATGATAAATTATATGGGGCTGATCTTCTTATTACTGAAGGGATGTTACATGAGTTGATTAATTATGAAATAACCCAGAAGGGTCTGAATTTATCGCATAGTCAAGACAAATATTTTATTAAAAATTTGATTTATAGTGCAGGAACTATATTCGACAGAAAATACATTTCCGAATGGAATAGGATTATGGATTTAGTTCAAAGAGGCCCACATGATTTAGTGGATGCATTTAATAAATATATGATAGTTCTTGCTAAATCTCAGCATGACACTTACACAAATCCCTTCGAAATCGTTCACAGAAATATGGTATTTGGTCTGGATATTGTTACTGCTGAATCTTTATTTGGATATGCACCAGAACAGTTGAACGACTATCATCGTACAAAACTGTTAAAACCAAATCAGTTTACAACAGAAAGTGTAGTCCTACCAGATACAAGTGCATTTCTTCAACACACACCAAAACAAAAGCCAGTTATATCGATTCCAAAGTATAATAATTATCTGCAAGATAAAACAAAGTTTGATAAACACAGTAAAATTTTAATTCCGCTTGATATGCTGGGTATATCACCACCAGAAAAGAATGAAGTTAGTTATGGTTCAAGTGATCACAGAGCAATAATCAGTTACTCACAATATAAAGATGCTGGAGTATTGTTTCCAAGTAATTACGATGAAACTATAACACGAAGATGGGGAGTTGATGTTCAAATAGCAAGTTCAATTCTATCGTTAGCAATACTGGTACCAAGTACCAATGATAAAGATTCTCCAATGTCAGACGTTGTAATAAAGAAGTCATACAAAACGCTGATGAGTGAACAAATAAAAGTATCTGAAATGAGCAATAAATCAAATGATGATCATTATGAAGAAACGCACGAAAATATCAAAATTATGGCACATGATTTAGAAAGTTCGAAAGAAATTGATAAGAATCCAGAAATTCAAGTGCGGTTTAGTGATCAAATCGAATTTGAAAATCCTGACGGAGATATAGAAATAAATTACAATAGCAAAAAACTAGATTCTATTGGTAATGATGAGAATGAGGCAACATATGAGGAACGATTAAGAAGACGAAGGAGTTCAGAAAAAAATATAGAAATTGCAATTGAAAAACAAACGATATATAGATCACTAGGTTTTCCACATCTTTCTCAACCAATTAAATTGCAAATTTGGATAAATATAGATCCTGCTAGATTTGGACAAAGATCAAATCCACAATGCATTCGATGGAATACATTTACTAATTCTTGGACACGTTTAGGATGTCAAACAGAAATTCCTGATTATGAATTAATTCCTGATGATCAGCCAATTACTATCAATTGTTCATGTTCTCATATTTCTAATTATGCAGTATTAGTTGATGTTATTGATCCCGAAGATATACCAGAACCTTCACTTCTTGTTCAAATTACATCATTTTCGGCATTTCTTTTATCTCTTCCGATATTATTAAGTGTGCTCATTGCTCTTGCTTTGCTTAGAGGGATGCAAACTAATTCAAATACAATTCATCAAAATCTAATATTGTGCGTATTTTTTGCGGAGCTGCTTTTCTTCATTGGAATGCATTCAAGAAGAAGTTTAGTTGAGAATGAATTTCCTTGTAAATTAGTTGCAATTTGCCTGCACTATACTTGGCTAGCTGCATTCTCATGGACGACCGTAGATTGCGTTCATTTGTATCGGATGCTCACAGAGATGCGAGACATTAACCATGGTCCAATGGGATTCTACTTTTCTATGGGATATGGTGCTCCAGCAATTATTGTTGGTCTTTCAGTTGGTGTTAGAGCTCATGAATATGGAAACAGTTTGTTGTAAGTTGTACTTTAAAGAGCTTTTCATTATTTTTATAACGAAATTATAACGAAAAATATCAATTTTTTTCAGTTGCTGGTTATCAGTATATGAACCGGTTGTTTGGTGGCTTGTTGGTCCCATTGCCGGAATGTCAGTGATAAATCTTTTGATATTATTCGTTTCGGTGAAGGCTGCTTTCACACTAAAGGATCATGTTCTTGGATTTGGAAATTTACGTACTTTACTATGGCTATCTGTTGTATCTCTTCCACTGATGGGAGTTATTTGGGTGTTGGCTGTATTAGCTGCATCTGACAGTTCACCTTTGCTTAGTATTTTGCTATCAGCAGTTGTTGTTGTTCATGCAATATTTTGTTTGATTGGCTACTGTATAATTAATAAAAGAGTACGCGAAAATTTACATCGAACTTTTCTGCGATGCATGGGACGAAAAGTACCATTATTAGATTCTTCCCTTGTTGTAAGCAGCAGTTCTCATAATGTTAATGGAAATAGAGGAAATAATTTCTTAGCTGGGAATTACGATACAACACGCCGAAATATTGGAATCAGTGCTTCGAGCACAACTTCAAGAAGTACAGCGAAAACAAGTTCAAGTCCATACAGGTTTGTTTCGAATTTATAAAAATATATTCTAAATGTTTTTGTAATTTTTTTTTTCATATTTGTTATATAGAAGTGATGGTCAACTTCGACATACTTCAACATCAACATCGAATTATAACTCTGCAAGCGAAGCTCCAAGTTATATGCGAGGCTTTGAAACCCGTAGAGAAGGTTTGTATACTAAATCCAATCGAAAAGTTTGTTATTTAAATTTAAAGTTAAATTTAAATTTAGCGTGAACATGACTAATTAAATTTTCTTCATTAAATGTAATAGAAAAACATCGTCGTCATAGGAAAGATTCTGATTCTGGTTCAGAAACAGATGGGCGTAGTTTAGAATTAGCAAGTAGTCATTCAAGTGATGATGATGAATCACGAGTCGGACGGTCTAGTTCACATAGAAGTACTGGAGTTACTGCAACACAATCTTATTTGCCAAATATAACAGAACACGTTCAAGCAACAACGCCTCCAGAATTAAACGTTGTTCAAAGTCCACAACTGTTTCCTAGTGTTAATAAACCAGTTTATGCTCCTCGTTGGTCGAGCCAATTACCAGAGGCATATTTACCATCGTCTGCAAATGTTGGACGATGGTCTCAAGATACTGGTTCTGATAATGAAGTTCATTCATATAAAACAAGTTCTCCAAATCCATTACCCAATCCAGATTTAACAGATACATCTTACTTGCATCAGCATCAAAATAAAATAAATATGCCACCATCGATTTTAGAAAATATTCAAAATGCCCGTAACGATAATGGATACGATGTTGAAAGAGAAAGTATATACAGTAGAAGAAAAGATTTTCAAGAAAATTATGGATCATTTCATCCAACAACAACAACAACCGCGTATAAAACATCACAATATGGCAGTGAAAAAGATTATGGTAGTACGCAAATAATTAATCATATAAGAACGTATCATGAAAGTTCATATCTAAAAGAACCAATTTATGATAAGCAAAGACATTTAAGTACCTTAGGAACAAAAACTGATTCACCTTATATATCAAAAGAAAGGATAACACCAGATATATATAGTCCAAGGGACAGTCATTATTCATTAAAATCACCAGCATTGTATACAGAATCTGTTCATAGTGTACATTCGATGCTAAAAAATGATTATAAACAGAATCATCAACGAACATTAGACTATCATTCAGATCGGATGTCTGAAGGTTCCGATAAGAATGGATATCATTTTCCTTATACTGCTGAAGAGGACCATTTAACAACAACATCATCATTAACAAGAAATTCACATCATAATTTAATAAATGATGTAAATAATCCTGGTGTTATTGGTAATGGTAATGGTTGTGGTGGTGTTTCAAGTCGTGTATCATCACGGCATGGTTCAAGAGCATCATCTCCACCAACAACAATAGCACCAATGCAACCTTTAGCTCCCCTAACTAGGATAACTGATACGAGCGAGTAAGTTTTGTATTTTATTTTAATTCTATTTATTTATTTTTTTAATGTTTTTTTAGATATTACTTAAATCATACATATATGTACTTATAAGTCATTTCTTTCTCATCAAATAATTGTTGTTTTTCTCTCTCTTTTATTTATTTATTATTATTTATTATTATAATTTTTTGATTTTATTTTACATTCAGCTATACGTACTGTAACAACATTATTTTATTATTTTAAATAATTTTTTTTATTCTTTATTTAAATTGCTTTGTTTAAAAATCAATTGGATGATTGGATTCATTATTTTTATTTTATTTTAATTCAGTAAAAAAAAAAATTAAAAAAAAAAAAAACAAAAAAAAATTTCTTTTTTTAAAAAAAAAACAGATGGTGTTGGGAACGACTTAAGAAAATCTAATTTGGTTTTTTCTATTTATATATTTCTATCTAACAAATTATACTTTCGAATGGATTCATTTTCAAATTAAAAACAAAACAAATCAAATAAAATAAATGTAAAATTAAATATAATCATGTAACATTTACTATATGGAAACAAAAACAGATCAGAGGTAATTCATTCATATTCATTCATATTACATATACATTAATCTATATTTACAATATTATTGTGTGTGTGTGAAAAAAATTTAAAGAATAAATTATGATTTAATGCGTTCATATGGTTTACATTTTATTGAAAATATTTTAATGCGTGTTAAATGTGTGATTATACTCGTACGTATTTTTGTATTTAATTTTTTTTTTTTTTTTTTATTTAAATTTTATTTTGTGTTCATTTTTCTTCTGTTTTAATTATTGTAAAATTACTATGTATATGTACATATACATAAATATCAAATAGGTATTCGTTTTATATACTAAAAGTCGTATATATGTGACTTAATATTATTTAACAATAATCAAATCAAAATGAAACTGAGACAGTAATAAACTTTTAATATGAGATATATGTATATACTCGTACCTTAAAAATGTAGTAATTGTTAATTAGAGAAAATTCATTAAAATGGCTGGAGTTCCGAAAAGGTGTTCCCTCTGATCCTCTTGAAATTTTGACCACAGATAGTCCTTGTGACGCAGAGCACAGAACTCTAATATTTTTTGTCGGAAAGCCCTCTATCGGTCACAATTCGCATTTAAAATTTTTTGTCAAAATTCTTATTTTAGCAATATGTCTGTAACGGTACATGATACAGGTATGTTTTACATCTCAAAAGATGCGTCTTAAGATGCTCTATATTCTGAAAAAAGAAATTTTCAAAAGCTCCTAGTAGAAGGATAATGAAGGACATTTTGTGATTTTTGGCTATTTTCACATTTTTGACAATTTCTCAGAAAGGAGTAAGGATAATCGGTTCAAATTTTTTGCAAATAAAAAAGGACATCATGAGCAAGATTTTTCATTCATTACTTTGATCCTAATGAAAAAGGAAAATGTCCTACAGAGAAATAATTTTATTAATGCTGAATTTTGCAATTTTATGTTCGTGTGCACGTGTATGTATGTGAGTATGTGTATTTGTAGAAGTCAAATATATGATATTTTTTGTATGTGCGTATATATGCGTGTGTATGTGCATTTGTAGAAGGTAAATCTAACAGTGTGTTCATTAAGTATTTTCTATACAGGCATACATATACACTACACGTATATCGGCAAATATGATAGAGTACGCTTGCGGGTTTGTGTGTGTATGCATTTGTAGAAGGCAAATCTGGTAGTGTGTATGTAAATGTATGTGTGTGTGCATTTGTAGAAGGAAAATCTGATAGCGTATTCTATCGTATTTGCCGATATACGTGTAGTGTATATGTATGCCTGTATAGAAAATACTTAATGAACACACTGTTAGATTTACCTTCTACAAATGCACATACACACGCATATATACGCACATACAAAAAATATCATATATTTGACTTCTACAAATACACATACTCACATACATACACGTGCACACGAACATAAAATTGCAAAATTCAGCATTAATAAAATTATTTCTCTGTAGGACATTTTCCTTTTTCATTAGGATCAAAGTAATGAATGAAAAATCTTGCTCATGATGTCCTTTTTTATTTGCAAAAAATTTGAACCGATTATCCTTACTCCTTTCTGAGAAATTGTCAAAAATGTGAAAATAGCCAAAAATCACAAAATGTCCTTCATTATCCTTCTACTAGGAGCTTTTGAAAATTTCTTTTTTCAGAATATAGAGCATCTTAAGACGCATCTTTTGAGATGTAAAACATACCTGTATCATGTACCGTTACAGACATATTGCTAAAATAAGAATTTTGACAAAAAATTTTAAATGCGAATTGTGACCGATAGAGGGCTTTCCGACAAAAAGTATTCCGTGACTTTTCTGATATTGTCGAGTAGAATCTGTGGTCAAAATTTCAAGAGGATCAGATGGAACACCTTTTCGGAACTCCAGCCATTAAAATATTTCATTTTATTGTTTAAAATTAATTATAAAAATATTTGAAAATAATCCATCAAATTGAAAACAGTAATAGAAAATTATATATAGAATTTAATAACCATTTAATATAATACATAATAAATACATAAAATTAAAAATATATATAATACATATCTGGAAATTAAATGCGATTAAATAAAGGCTATACTACTGTCACATGAATCTGAATCTGAAACTTAAAATTTTATTTTGAATCTGAAATCTATATAGTTTTCAATCATTTTCTTTAAATTTTTTGTTGTCTATAGTTGTTATGATTTTTACCAGAATTTACCTGATAGTTCAGTGGTTCAGCTGTGAATTCAGATTCAGATGTCAGATACATGTGACATGACATGTTACATTTAATTTTTTGTCAGCATGTTTCATTTTCTAAAGTAAAGAGTATTAAAGTGAGCTACTCTACAGTGTTCTTCTTGAATCGCCATTTTTGCTGTAAAATGTGGTTGAAGTGACGTACAAAGTTGTACAAACTGTTTAGTATTAATAGTACCATATAATAATATAAAATATAAAATAGTGTATAATAATCATTTAATTTACTCGACAAAATATTTCATTTACTTTGTATTCCATTATAATTTTTTTTTATTGAATAGTGATAATAATTTACCCTCATATGTCTGAGATAAATATAAGGAATTAGTTCTGATGTCAACATATTTAGTTGCTTTCGCTGCAACGGATTTCTCAGAACAAACAAATTAATTTGAAAATTGCACTGTATGGGCATATTCTTATGCAATACGTAGATCAATAGATCAATTTGTCGTTAATGAAGTACCTATATAGAATGTATTTTTTATTGAATGCGCTTTCGTCATTTCATAAAATATCTGTAAAAATTGGTAGACCAGATGGTGGTTTAATTAAGTCATGTGAAGAGGGTGTTTAATTAAATCTGCTTTTTCAGTTAGAACATTTTTTTTTTTGTAAATGCAAAAGCTAACATTTAAATTATCAAAATGTTCTTTAGTAATTGATATTTTATAAATAGTACGAATGTTCACATGTAGAAATAAAATATTATATTTTAGGTTAGGATATATTTTTTTGTAAAAGAAAATAACAAAAACTTGTTAAATACTTAATAGATTAATTAGAAAAAAAATAAGAAAATAAAAATAAATTTAACTTAACATTTTTATTTTATAACTTTGTACGTCATCACACATCAGCTGTTTCTGTGTAGCTCACCTTTATAATACCAAACTCTTTACATAATGTTTTCTATCCTGAAAATAATCAGATTACAAAACGGAAACACGAACCGAAATTTTTTCAGATTTTTTTGAATTTTTCAGTGTCAGACTCACTATATACATAATACATTTGAAATTGAATCTGAAATGTGCCACAAAAACATATATACACGGTTTTCATGGACGTTTATAGATAAAAAAAAAAAAAAAAACATAATACTTGCGTATACATACATATAAATTTAAATATTTTTCTTATTAGTGTCACAGTTTTACTTTGACTCACTGTATATAATATCCACAAAGTTTCCAAATTTATTATTATTATTTTTAATATTTTGGATACATATGTATATAAAAAAAAATCAATTTTTAATTAAATTTTCAATTGAATATTTTCGTTTTTTAGCAATACTCATATAATGTATTTTTATTTGAAATCTTTAAATTTATTTTTATTTGTTCATTGTTATAATTTACCATAAAAAATATTATAAAATATTGGGCGAGTTCGGAGGAAACGTATTTATATTATATTTGTTACAATGTTACTAAAAGTTTTGAAATGTTATCTTCATTCACAATGATAATAAAGTCAAAATGTGTGTGTGTGTGCGTTTCGAAAGTTTTCGTGAAAGTATATATATATCAAAGGCGTATACCCTATCACATAAGCAAAAAACCGCATCGATAATATTATTTATCCTCAAACAGTGTTACTAAACATTGTACAGCTGTAGTGTAATTGTTAGTAATTTTACAATATAAATGTATATCAATACGCTTCCATACGAACATTCCCATACATTTAAGTAAAATATTTTTATTTTTTTCATATTATATACATTAATATGCACACATATTATCATATATCCATATTTTATTATTTTTTTCTCAATTTTAAATTCATTTTTATTATATTATTTTATTAATTACTTATTCCCTATACAATAATTCATTGATATTCATTCATTCATTCATTCATTCATCATAACTCATTTAAATATAGATGGCATTATATACGAGGTACATTCAAAGATCTAGTAGGTTAAATGGAGAACAACATGAATCGTCGTTGTCATCGTCGTCGTCGTCGTCGTCGTCGTCTGGTAAACAAAACAATCAAAGCAGTATACAATTGAAAACAAAATACATATAAACATATAAAAAATTCAAATCAAATATACAAATTTATAATTTAAATAATCATAATGATATATTTATTTTTTTTCTTTTTAAACACGATTCATACAATTTACACTAACACAATTTTCTATTCACAAATATTCACATCCTTCCAATCAGTACACATACATGTATACCAGCAATATTTACTTACTACAGATAAAATTAAATAAATTTTCAAAACACATTTATATTATATTAAATCACACAAAATCATTTACATTACATTATTACCCACTAAATCCCATCGGATATTATTTATATGGATGATTCATATTTGTTCCCCAAATTCCATTTTTCTAGTACTTACATAATTATACATAGGCTGTCTGAAAAGTTTCTAGCCCCGACATAAAAATGACGTTTCTCATCGAATTAATTTTGTTACGACGATGATACAAACTCTGTAAAATGACTGTAAATATTATGAATATTATGTCTATTTGGGATGTTCATTTGTTGTTTGGCAGTCATTTGTTTTACTCAATATCAATGTTTTGTTAAAAATGTGTAAAACTCGAATACAGTCCCATACTTCAACGGTTACCATGGTAAAAAAATTCGTGAATTGATTGATCATCCATCATATTCACCAGATTTAGCTTCTAGCGACTTTTTCCTGCTTCCTGGACTAAAAGTTTGGTTCGCAAGACAAAAGTTTATCATATGAAGAGGTCATTTTATCCGTATAGAAGCATAATATATTTTGCAGAGCAAGATGGAAACTATTATTTAGAGAGGTTAAAATGGATGGGAGCATCATTGGAATATATTTATGAACCAAAAAGGATACAAAAGTGTTGAAAAATAAAACATAATTTTAGCGAAAAAAAAATACTTGTTTTTGTATTAGGCCAGAAACTTTCCAGATGACCCATGTATAAGTTATAAATTACTCGAAACTATTTTAAATATTATATTATTCGAAAAACAGTGCGTTTGATGTTACTTTTATTATATCTAATATTATTCAGTATATCCAATATGTTGGAAAAATTTATCATAATCACATATCAAAAAGTAATATCAAACAAATTAACCAAATTTAATTAAACAAATTTACATTAGGATATGTTAGTTATAATTGAAAAACCAGACACCAGACTTAACCGCAATGTTTTTTTTTTCCTTTATGATCGTTATAAATAATCATAAACAAATTTAGAATATATGTATAAATATATGTAACGATCATATTTTCAAAATTTTATATTTTCATATTTTCATATTAGCATGAATTCCAATACATGTATATGATTTATTTGTGCAATGAATTTGAATAATTAAAATTAACTTACGAGTATGTACTCACCTACCCTACCCACACGTACGCACATAGAATAATATTGCTCTTCCCCTATTGCCTATCAGATACTAAATAATACGTAATACACGTATGCATTAGCCACCACCTAGAGCCTGGAACTAGAACTATAGTTTTTCTTGTAATCCTTTTGATCAACAGGGAATCATGAACATATCATATAAATGCGTCTATGATTTTTGTTGTATCAATCAATCTGTAGTTGTTTTTTTTTTTTTTTCACTTTCAACAGATTACCATAGCAACTGGCTACTGATTTCGAAGTGCAGGCTCGATTTCTGCCCAAGGCAAAAGTAAGAAAAATAATTAATTTTCAATTTTTCGTTGCCAATTTCCAAATTTCATTAATCCAAAAGTTTACTTAGCTTTGAATGAGTATCAGTTTTCTGGGAAGAGGAGCTTAGAAATGCTGATAAGTATTATAGTAGTATACTTGCTGACAACAAGTAACATAAAATGTTATTGGATCATTAGATCATTCTAATAATATTACAGTTTATGCCCTATGTCTTATCTTGTAAAAGAGATTGCTTCTCTACCAGTAATTCAGTGGTTCGCAATCCACGTCAAACTGTAGATGCACACATGATATTAATATGTATGTAAATCGAAAAATCAGTTCAAGTGAAGATTTTGGCGCGATTTGGGCAGTGCTTAATGCAGACCATCGAAGAAAAAATACAGATTACCATTTCTGTTGTCGTTATGGATGTGGAAAATATAAGTACATATACGTACAAGTATTATATATTGTCTCGTCGTTTTCTGCTTTATCCTTGTAAAGATGTTCACAAAATATATTTTATATACTGCTTAGATTTATGAATCTTGCATACAAAAACCTATAACAGTATTAGTACGAATTAACATATTTTTTTTTATAATAATTACACATAAGTAGTATAAAATATGTCACCTATATATATTTTCTTTAATGCTAAAACTAAAATAATCAATAATTTTTTATGCTTGCACGTAATTATAATGAATGTATCTTATGATTTAAATTAACATTTTGCATGTACTTACTATTATATATAATATAAGTATATGACTGTTTTTGGTAATTCAAATCTATATGTTAGATATGAAAACTTTGTGTATTCGCTAAAATGATCTGAATGATTGTGTTTAAGACAGTTCAGAGCGTCCGATATAAGTTTACAGTGAATTTGATCAAAATAAATAACATGTGAAACAGACCAAAACTATTCGAGTTGCAGCAAAAAACAAAAAAGTTTAATTTCTGAATTTTGTTACTTGTTTTCAATGCGATCAACATAAATATTGAAATAAGTTATAAACGATAATAGTGACAACATAGCATTTCATAATACATATTTCAAAAATTTTAAATGATTGCGATCGATAAAAAGTTGTCACAAAAAAGCACTAAACCACATGCTAGGATACATTTTTTTTTTGCAAATAGTGCTCCATTTTAATATTTTAATTTTATTTAAAACTTTAATTATATTTTATTCAACTACGCATCTTTCTTACCTCAATATTATTTTGTCATTTGCATGATGCAAATAACGTTCTTATGTGAACGTGAAGATGCATGAAAGATGGAAAAGTGATACGAACATAAACGAATACATAACGAACATCGTCCGAAGTCATTTTGTATCCGGACCGGATGTAAATTCTGTATGAAAATGCATCGTAACTCTACAAAATACAAAATTCTCTTAATATTCATAAAGTCGAATAAGCAAAAGTGTCAAAATACAATAAAAAAAATGCATAATACAAAATGACAATTAATCCTATGCTGATATATGGATATCATTGTCTGCTGTTATCTTCGTTAACTTTTGAAAATATTGACTGGTATATGCTAAAGACGCCTTTACACTATGTAATTTTGTCATATGACTTTTTATGTGAGAATTAAAGTAGTCTTTCATATTCTAAGTAAAATGTGTTTAAATACAGAGTTATTTTTAAATTTTATATAAAATTTCCAAGCCTACTTTAATGGTCACATAAAAAGTCATATGACAAAATCACATAGTGTAAAGGTGCTTTAAGTAGAGTTTATATCATGGTTGGACCCAAGATGTATAGACTAAGAAGGTGAGCCATTCCGACAGAAAAGCTCTTTTTTTAAAAGCTTGTGACGTCATTTCAACCGAAAAATGATAATTCTTCATAATATTCACAACTTCATATTTAACATTTAATAATTTTGAAATAATAATGATATTATAATTTAATTTAAAATAATTTGCAAATAAAATAATATGATTGCAAAAATACGCCTAACAACAAATCTAACGAATTCAATTCAGTCAAATTCAGTACATCGTGGATCGTGGTAATTGCTTGCATTACAAACTAGATATAAATGACATAATAACTTGAAGCTTTACAAACAGCTTTTTCGCTCTGGCTCACCTTGTTACTCTATACATCTTGGTTGGGCCTATACATGCATTTCAAATGTGCACCAAAAATTTGAGTGGGTTCAAAAATTCAACACTGCGTTAGTGTTGCAAAAGAAGCTTTTCATCAACAGTTCAAACAGTAATCATGACTAAAATCATGAGTTCATTTTTGCATTTTGTTGTTAACACTAACTTATTTTTGATTTTTGATGTTGCAATAAACAAATAACCTCAAATTCGTGACGTTTAGTTGATTTTAAATTATTATCAATGCTATCATGGATCAAGAAAACAATGAACATTGAGTTAAATTTCAATATTTTGAATTTGTTTTATTTATTTTAATTTATTTTTGATTTTTGTGAATTTTTACCGATTTGTAAAATTTTAAAAAACAACAAAACTTCTAAACTGTCGTAAAATTAATCAGCATCATCAAGGCATCGCAACATAAATAATCAGTGTTACGCTAGCATTGCGGCAACACTTCTGCAACACTGCAAAATCATGATTAATTTTTGAACCCAGCCTTTTATAGCAAACCATTGTAAATTGTAATCATTGGCATATTGGGTAAATGTATACTTTAGTGACACCACCTCGGAAAAAGTGATATAATGGTGCAATTGATAGAGGAGATGATCCTTATAAAAAATCTGAAAATAATTCTCGTCGGTCTCCCCCCCTTTCCAAGATACCCTCCTTTGAAAAATTATTTTTATTCGCGAATATCTTCATAACGGTAAAAGATACGGACTTGGTTAATAGCTCAAAAGATGCGTCTAAGGATGCTCTATATACTCATTTTTTGAAATCCTTAAAAACTTAAATGTCCTTAATTATCCTTGTGGTAGGACTTTTTGAGGATTTCAAAAATGAGTATATAGAGCATCCTTAGACGCATCTTTTGAGCTATTAACCAAGTCTGTATCTTTTACCGTTATGAAGATATTCGCGAATAAAAATAATTTTTCAAAGGGGGGTATCTTGGAAAGGGGGGGGGGAGACCGACGGGAATTATTTTCAGATTATTTATAAGGACCACCTAGTCTGCCATCTGGCTTTCTGCCAACTCTCTCCGAGGTGGTGTCACTAAAGTATACAATTACCGCATATTGCCATACCCATACCATTCGCTATCGCTATATGCAATCAAAATTTTTCATCTGTTTTAGACATAAATTTGATTTTCAATAATTGAAATAACAAGAATAATATTTTAATAATAATTAATTTTTACACTGGCTTGACGGTATGCATTTATACAGTGTTTGCATCTATATTACAGTGTTAAAACAGTCAGAGATCAAAGCTGACTGAGTGAAAAATCGAAAAACGTCGAACATGAATTACCGAAAACGGTCTATGTTATATGGATTTTAAATTTTTCTTACATAGTTTCATTTTTTTTTATTTGTGTTTTTTTGTTTGTTTTTAATTTGTTTTTTATTTTATTTTTTAAATATTTTTCATCATATCAATAAAAATATTATTTTTATCATTCAATCAAATATTTAAGTAATTTATTTTTAATTAAAATTTTATACATATGTAAATGTATTTTATACACAAATTTTATCAATGTGTAATTTGAAATATCTATTTTTATATATAGGAAGGTTATTGACGATGCTGAGACAACGGTATAAATTTGAACTCACCTTCTAAACTGATATTTTTTAATGTATACATGATAAGTACTTAATTGTAAAAAAAAAAATTGTTTATAAGTCAAAAAAATTAAAAAAATTAGAAAAATAAAATAAGACAAAAATGTATTGTAAAAGTATTTAAATGCATTTTCAAAAAAAATTTATATAGAAATATTTGTAGTATATACATATATAGATATTAAATGTGAAAAGATAATATAAAAAATTAAACACATTATATAAATGTACATAAATATTAAAATTATATTTATGAGTACATTTATATATAAAAATGATAAATTTAAAAAAGCAAAAAAAAAAAAAAACAAAAAATAAAAAAAAAAATACATATTAAACAAATGAGCATATATTATGATGTTTTTATATACGTATATAAAATATACATACATATATAAATACCATATTCAATACATATAATATATACATTCATATAAATTTTTATGTGTTTTGAAAAATAATTCTACACTTGGTTCGATTTTTACACGAATTGTTTTATTTTTACACGATTTTCAATTCATATATTTTTCTTATGAATTTTTTTTCATTCTCACTCTTCACATATATTTACATATTATCACATATTATGCATTTCAACTTCGCGTTATATTTTTGACAATTCACTCAAATTATGTAGGTTATATGCGTTAATTGCAAAATATTAACGTGAATCACTTATACAGGGTGTTCCAAAAAACGTGGACAATATTTAAAGGGGTAAATGTAGACACGATTTGCAATCAAAAATTCCATATGACATTTTTTCGTTTGCGCTTTATTTTCGACGCTAGAGGGCGTTTTAAATTTTGAATATTTTGCAATACCTTTCAACACAAAATTATGTATAACTTTTTGTATACCCCACGTATCAAAATTTAGTGTTCAAATCAATGATAGCAAACAAAATTATCTTTCTTTTGATATACTACAACAGGTAATTAAGAATTCAGTGCGTAGTAAAAAAACATCCTGAAGTCAAAATTCATGATTCATTTTTAAAAACCACTTTTATTACAAACAGGTTTCCTGAAAAAAATTTGCATAACAACAAATGTTCCAATTTTAATAGAAAATAGTGGAAAGTGTCCTCTTTCAAACAAAAAAAATTTCACGTCGATTGCATGAGCCGTTGTTGAGTTAATAAGGATCAAAGATGTGCGGAGACGGTCAAAAATGTGACTGCGTTTCTGTATCTC
The DNA here is from genome assembly GCA_951394055.1 of Villa cingulata. Taxonomy (NCBI): domain Eukaryota; kingdom Metazoa; phylum Arthropoda; class Insecta; order Diptera; family Bombyliidae; genus Villa; species Villa cingulata. The sequence goes on along the minus strand of OX596017.1, from coordinate 37,327,769 downwards.
AGTCGAGAAGTTCTCGACTGAAAGTGATGTCACAGCTTTTCGACTGGGCAATTCTCGATCCAAAAAATTTTTACGTTTCTGTATCTCTTATCTGTATCTAATCGAGAAATTCGTGGTTAGTATCTGGTTAGTATCTATATAATCGAGAGTGAATATCGGGAATGAAACAATATGACATTTAAGTTGTTAGTGTATTCAATATTAATTACATATATACGCACCTGTTCCCAATTTCGTGCGAATTCAAATCGTAAGCGAAAATCAATTTCGTGCGAATTCAAAAAAGGTGTTCCAAATTTCACACGAATTTATGCGAAACGAAATCGTTCGAAATTCAATTCGAAGTCAGCTGATTGACGTTTAAGGTAATAAATAGTTTTAAAATTGACTTATTTTACTTTGAAAACTTTATTATTTTGTTTAAAAATATTTAAATTTGTATTAATTGCAATCTAAAAGTTTAAATTTTAAATGGACTTTTGATTGAGATTTTGATTTGATTGATGGAGATTTGAATAAAGAAGCCTTTTTCATTGTGATGAACGAAATTATACAGTATATAAAAGAAGGTTCAATTCCTTTGGTTTTGCAAGTAGGTGCAACAATTCGTTTTCTTGCTGAAGGAGCATATCAAAGATCTGTTGGTAAAGATTATGATGTGAATTTAGCAAGAACAATGTTTTGTAACATCACACATATAAGTTAAATTGAAATAATCTCAAAGTGAAAGAGATAAATAAATTTTATTTTATTGTTAAATATAATTAATGATAATTATTATTTGTAATGAAATATACTTACATTTTGCCAATTTTATTTTTTTTCTTGTAACAACAAACTGTTTTTTTCCTTTTCTACCTAATATTATAATCACCGAAATGATTTCATTACTAACAACTAAAGCGATTTCAATTCGCATGTCAATTCGGTTGAAACGAAATTCGGAACACCTAATTTCGTTTTCGAATTTCATTTTCGCAAAAAACGAAATCTGGAACAGGGCTGATAATCGCTTATTTCAAATATTTGAAATTTCTATCGTACAAAAGTTTATATATATGAACATATGAATATTATATTTTTAACCAATATTTTTTTCATTTTATAAATTCATGTTATAAGTGTATTTAATTACAAAAATTATTAGTACAATTTTAAATTCAAGATAATTTTATAAAAAAAAAACAACAAAAAGATAAATGCGCTATAATAAAAAAGGATAATTTGTTACAGGTAAATTTTAGAAATTTTTGTAAACATTTTGCTTTTTTTTTATATAAATCGACATGTGTTTATACATGTGAAAAAATTAAGTAAGTAAATAAGGAGAAGTAGTATAAAATATCTACTATCTTGTAATATTTTTATTTGCATGTATAGTAATGTAATACAAACCGGTATGATTGGTATTAATCGTAATAAACAATAAAAAATAAAAGATGCGAATTTTCCTTCTTTTTTAGACACTGTAAATACCATTTGTGTCTTTTAATATAATTGTTTTGTTTTTATTTAGAAGCATAAAAAGCAAAATCTTGAAAATTTTGAAAAAATTTATAAATTTTACGTGCAATATATTATATTATTTAATTATAATATATAAATTAGTTTTACCTGACCTTCCCTTACAATAAAAATAAAAAATATATTATATGTACTTATATGTACTACATATATTAATTTATTATTCTTAATTTTTTTTACACCGCTTTTATTTTTTTCTTCTTTTATTGATAAGGATAGGTATAATATTATATATACAAATTATTTTTTCTTAAATTTATAATTATAATAACAAATATACATTATTATTTTCACTATTAATGTAATAATTGTAATTATTATTACCGTATTACAATTTTAAAATTCAAAAATATTTTAAATTCATCGGCTTTTTTAGTTTTCACTACCTAAATTATCGAAGTTTCTCGATCGCTACATTCTCGATTCTCGATTCACCACAGATACAGAAACAGGCCGATCGAGAATGACGTAATAATGACGTCAAATTGAGTTTACCAGTCGAGAAAACCAATCGAGAAGTGATACATAAACGGGCCACAGATTTGTAAATATAATCTCCAGCAAGCTTTTATTTTCAAAGTGAAAACAAGTATTGATGTTGATGTCACGATCAGATTGAATGATTTCGTCAATGTGAAATATTGCTTTGATGTCGATAGAAAAAATGGAAGAAAATTGTAATTACTCATCCTCATAAAATTTTCCACAGACTTGTGATCTTCATTTATAAGTTCTTTATAATCTGTGATGAAATCCTAGATCTTGCATTCTAAGGATCCATTCTCTGACCCACATTTTTTTTTTTTTTCTTTAAATAAAATTATAGCTGCAACTGCATTAGTACATCTTATTGTGTAGCATGATATTTTTAAAATGACATACATACAAATTTTTCGGGAAATACACTCTTGCAAGTGTAAATAATAATTGAAATAATTTGCAACAAATTTTAATGAGTTATCTTGCGGAATATCAAAAGTGATTTCTAGACATCAAAAATCTTAACAAGAGTGTAAACAGATTTTGCAAGTTGATGTCGCGAGAACAAAATTATTTCGAAGAGTTTATTTTCCAGTTTTCACAAAGCATAACGGTTTATCACGAAATCAAACACAATCTTCAATAACTGATTTCTTTTTAAAAAATACTGAATTATCATCAATACAAGAGACTATACAGATTAATATATAGAAATAATTTCACATAAAATGATGAACAAAATAATTTTAGTGATAGCAGTGTTATAGTAGTGTTGATATTGCAGTCCTACCCAAACATACGCGTTTATTGTCAGAAAGTGATTTACTTTTTTTTACATATTAATGAATTTCAGCTACATATTAATTTATTCTTTCCATATTTACATTTGTTTTTATGATATAAATGTGTATTTAATGAATAATTAAAATGTGTAAGCACGGAAAATGCATTCTTAAGTGAACTATATATCAAGAATTTTTTTTTTAAATATTGTTTATATTGTACTTTTAAGTTGATTTTTGCTAGGTCTGAAAAAACTAATTTAGTCCATTCCATTTAGTCGACACCTTTTTTTACAAAATTTTTCTCGGAACACGTAGATATCTATCGTGTAAAAAAGAGAACCAGGTGTACTATGTATATATAGTAAGTAATTTTAAAAAAATAATAAAAGAAATAAAAAAATAAAAAAAAAATAAAAAATAAATAAATCAATAAAAATATAAAGAAAAAAGAATCAAAATGAGATTAAAAGTACTGTAGCTATACATACATATATACATTATAATATCTAAATACATTACATACGAAATGTGTATTTGTATAGGTTATGTATTTATATTATTATTTTTAGAATTAAAAAATAAAATAAAAGTAAAAAATGAATAGCTATATAAAAATAAGAGGAAAATAAAGAGAAAATAATTGAATATTTATTTGAAACTATTTAAAGCAAATAATAAAAATAATAAAAATAATTTTAATTATTGAAATTTTTAGAAATTTTTTTTCTAATTTTCTAAATATTTACATATTAGTATATACTATATATATACATATATATATACAAAAAAAAAAAAAAAAACTTATATACATATATTATATTAATAATATAAAAGAAGAAGAAGAAGAAGAAGAAATATTTGAAAATATAAAAAAATATTATAGTATTTATATTTATTTAGTGAAAAAAAAAATATTGAATAAATAGGTATTATGATTATGTATACAAAATCGTAATTGAATTTAAGAAGAGAAAAAAAAGATAAAAAGAAATATTTTTAAAAGACTATATATTCTATACTAATAGTGACTGATTTATTATATTATTGATGATTGATCGACATAAAATGAATGTGTATGTATGAGCAAAAAATTAATTTTTTTTTTTTTTTTTATATAAAATTAATTTTGATTGGTAGATGAACAAAGAATGAATAAACGAAAAATGAAATCAAAGTTAGACCGAGGACACACCTTGACTTACATATTTGCCCTATCTTATCGTATGTTACGCTTTCATCAATCAACGAAAATGATGCATGAAAGGACACACTGTAACTACTTTGCCCCAGGGCAAATTTTCTTTATTCTGTTTTATATCTGATTCGTAATATATAGGTTATGTAAAGATTTGTTGATTTGATATTGACATATTGGTTGAATTACGGGAAGGAAAATGAATGAAAATAATTTTTAATAGTTGAAATAGAAGAAATACTAAAAATAAAAATATGTAATTCAATGTACATAACTATTGACTCTGATAACCTGTCAGAAATACGAATATAGTATAAAGAGAATTATTCAAACATTGCTTCATATCATAATTCGCCCTAGGAAAAAGATTGATTAAGTTGTGAGTCACAACCCGCTGCATATGCTTCACTTCTTTCTTTCACATAAAACAGGTTTTTCGTGCCCCATGGGGCAAATAAGTCATGGTGTGTCCTCGGTCTTAATAGTAAAAATAAAATTAAAAAAAAAAAAAATATGGAATATAATTGAATTGAATTAAAATACATAAATTATGGATGTTTTCAATTTTGCAATACTGGTTTTTCTTTTATTGAAATCTTACATTTGCATTGTGTGCTTTTTTTTAACTCTCATGAAATTTAATTAAACTTTTGTTATTAAATTAACACATACTATAATAATAATTTACATACGTATAATTGCACAATCATGTTGACGATTAAAACATATAATATTTGCAAATATGTACTTTAATAAATTTACCATTCAATACGCAATGAAATTGCAGACATCAATAAATCAATTAGTCAAACTTATAATTTTGTAATGTTAACCAAACGCAATTGATTGTGCAAAACTTTGAAGTTTTGGTTGTTTTTTTTTCTTTTCCTTTTTTGAGAAAGAAAAACATACAATTATTATTGTGTTATAGGTATAGCTAAAACAGATGCCGAATGCATAATATGTGGATATTATGTAAGTTCACATGCGCAAAAAAAAAAGATTCTTACACATTCACAAAATTAAAAATAATACTAGAGTGTAGAAATAATCTGAGCATGTTCAGATCAACTAACAATGCATGTACACAGCACAGAACAATAAAAGAAAAGTTGCATACTCATATGCTCAAGTGAAGACTCCCAGTAGAAAGTAGACACAGCTTAAAACTTTTCTTAAGATCAAAATTTTTCTATCTTAAGACTGATAATCGGTTCCTGTGAAATTTTTCGCCTGCAATTGCATATACATATGTACCTATATTTCTACATGCTAAAAATTGTGGAAAGAAACTTTATATAGAGTATAAATATACATAGAGTTTTGACATTTGTTGAAAAAAATCGTTGAATGCTATGAAATTAAATGAAATAAAAATACAAATAAAAAATATTTATTTGACAAAATATTTGTGCTGTCAATATTTCGGTTGCTTTTTATATGCTCGACCATATAAAATGATTGCGAAAAATAAGATCCACAATTTTCCACTAGTAAGACGTTTCACAGTGATAATTTCGTTTGAAAGTGAATACCAGAAAACGAAATTTGAAACTAAAATTTTAGCTAACAATTTCGCAACATTTTTTTTTTTTTTTATAAATAAGTTTTATATTGAGAAAAATGTATCTTTTGATGTGAGTACCAGCCTTTAAGGTCAAATCGTATCCGTATACAAAAAATTTTACTAACACAATATAAAACATGCATAAAAATTCACCATCTGTTTTAGCGAATATTATACCAGTGTTGCAGTATTATTTAATGTTAGTTTTAAAATCTATATATATAAAAATGAATGTTTGCATGTATGTCCTTTATAGAATCAAAAACAATACATCCAATCGCCTTGAAAATTTGGGAAATTATTAGATATATCACAGGGAAGGTTTTTGAAAATTTTTTTTAAAATCAGAGTTGGGGTTATAGGTTTATATAATATAAACTTTGTACATATATAAAAGTGTCAAACTTTTTTATTTTTATTTTTATTTTTAGTTAGCCTTGCAAGTGTCAAAGTTTATATTACAGCGAACGAATGATCGAGTTGTATGGGTGACATAAGAATTTTTGTAAATTGTGAAATTCATGTCAGGCTCACATTGAACAGACAATAAGGGGATTCATTTCACGTCGTGAACTTAGTAATCTTCATAGTTTTTCAGTTTTCGTAGTTCATTTCCATACATTTGTGAGCTACGAAAGTTTTGAAAAACTGCGAAGGTAAAATGGTTCTCATTTTCTAAATTTTATATTTCATACATAGTTAATTAGGCAACAATTTTGACTGGAAAATTCAAAGGTGAAGACGTACTGTTGCCACGTATTCCATAATGATCCCGACAGATATGTCATTCAAATTCAAACGTTTGCAGTTCCCGGTACCACTCGCTTTCGCAATAACAATAACTATCAACAAAGCACATGGACAATCGTTGCAAGTGTGTGGATTAAATTCGGAGAATCCATGCTTCTCACATGGGCAGCTCTATGTGACCTGCTCACGCGTCGTAAAACCTTCTGATTTATTCGTTTACGCACCAGATGGAAAAACAAGAAATATTGTGTATCCAACAGCACTTCAATAAATATCGAATTGAAACGAAGCGCTGCAATGTCACAATTTTTTCGAAATGAACAAAATCAATAAAATGACTTCAAATGAATTGAATATTTGTATAATGTTTTTCTTTCAAATTTATTTTAGTTGGTAGCGTAGCAACGCGCGCAGGGTACAGCTACTACATATATAAAAATAAACAATTTTCAAAAACAATTAAATTCAAACAGAATGATAAAAAATACTACAATGCTTTAAAAGTCAATGTGTACTAATACGTCGTTACAAAATGAAAAATTATTCATTATTATTTGCGTAAATAATATTATATGCTAGAAAATTTTGTAAAACGCCCTTTTTTGACATTAATATTCATACGATTGCTTTTGCTTTTGATTGGATTGAATTTATTATTGCAATCCATCCAATCGAACGCAATAATGTATGCAAGAGCATTGCAAAATGAAAACATCCACCATATTGTGTACATAAATATATACATATACATACTTTAGAATAGTATAGATACTATATATATGTATATACATATTTGAAATGAATAGAAAAAAATGTTATATGACATTTATTATGCCAACGTATTACATATATGTATGTATTATGTAAATTAAATAAAAATCTATGTAATAATTTAAATATAAAAAATTGTATATTTGTAAAAACAAAAATGAACAAAAAAAAAAAATAATAATAATAGTATGTATGTATATGTATTTAACAATAATAATGATCTGATTATAATCAAAAAAATAAGAAGAAGAAAAATCAGATTATTATTAGAACATAAAAGAGAAAAAATTTAAAATTTAAAATATAAAAATTTCAATATGGTTGGTTAAATGTTCGAATTATTATCTATACAATTAATTTGAATGTACATATATGTACGAGTATATTATAAATTATATAATATGAAAATGAATGAATCGTTGCGTTATTACGAGATTGGTATAGTGATCTTTGGAAAAGGGAATTTTTTTGAATGCCATAATTTAAAATGAAACTTAAATTCACATTGATGATAATAATAATAATAATAATAATAATAATAATAATAATAATAATAATAATAATAATAATAATTTACATTAATTAATTAACTGATAATAAATTATTATTATAAAATTTTGCATTTAAAATAATTTTACACATAATTTATATAAGTATAAATACATATACATACTAATAAATAATTGAAAAATATTTTACTTTTAAATAGGAAAAATTTTTAAACATTTTCAAGATTATTGATTTTTTTTCTTTTTTTAAATGAATTTGATTTTAATTATGAATTTCATAATAAAACATGCTTAATTTCAAATCTTTTGTCAATATAATACTTAATTATAATCAAATTGAATCATAAGCTCATATGAGTTCTAACCGAACATGCAGATTTTTCGCAACATAAGAAATTCAAAATGTTTGCTCGCTTATGCCACAGCAAAAAACTAAATTAAATTTAACTTTAAATAACTGAAATTAAGTCAAGAAATCAATTATACACGTAAAGTTTGTAAAGTTTCGATTTATTAGGTAGGGTAGGTATATACCCCCAAATTCAAGAATTTTAAGTTTTCTTGCTTATGTCTCATTTACAATCCAACGTGAATTTCACACCAGAATAGACGATATTCACAATCACAATTCAGAGTAAATTACCGTATGTTATTGCATGGGAAAGATTGAGAATTGGTTACACTGCTTTCAAAACTTTCAATATAATTTCTCCGCTGCTAGCGTCAGATTAGAAATAGATTTGAATCTCATTCTGATTCTAGTGAAATCCACGCTATATAGCTGAAAAAAGGATAGAGCTATTGAATTTCTTATGTGAAAATGAAGGAGTTATGAAAAATTCACTCTGACGTGAAATCCACGTTCGTTTGTAAATGAGACATAACATAAGTCTTGTACGGTATAGAAAATTCGGTGAATGTTTAGGAAAATTTTTTTAAAATGCACGAAAAGATGTTGTGTGTTTAATTTAAAAGGCTGTCAGTCTGTATGGTTAGGCATAATAATATATTTTTTTTAATAAATAACTATACTAATGAATATAATTGAAAATTATGTAGAAAAAATATTATAATTTTTTTTTTTTTTTCAAATAAATAGGTACCTAGACTTACATATAAACGATCACATAAACACGACATAAAAAAATATACCTAATGTATGTACTACTCATAATAGCTGTGTTCCTTTCACATGAGCAAAATACTTAAAAATCAGTTTGGTTTAATACTTCACTAAATTTTTATGTGTGAACTGCTCAAACAATTTTTCAAAAGTTGTTCACTCATACTTTGTAAGTAGTTACGTTATTTCTTTCTACCAGATGGCTTTTTAGTTTCACATTATCCAACAAATGGAAATTGACTGTTTAGGTTAGATTTCTTGGTATAAACAAATATCATATGAAGTGTTTTATATAAATTTTTCAAATTTAAAGTAAAATAATTTTAAGGTTATCTTTTACTTCATTTGTCAAATTTATTTATGTTTCTTTGAATAGTTTGAGTCATTGCTAAAATAATTGCTCAGAAGCACTTCGCTCACGTGAAAGGAACACAGCTAATGTGTTTTTGAGTTTTCGAAGATATGTTTTCTGATAAGATATGTTTTTTTTTTTGCTCACTTCTCTCACACTATACACTTTTATATGAAATAATATTAATTTAAACATGCACACATACACATACATAACATATATTATATTAACATATTTTAACATAGATTTTTGATTTATCATTTAAATACTACATATTTATACACTCATGTGAATATCGCACATACTTTTACATTTACATAAATACAATACATCTATACCTATACATATTATTATCAAATTAATTTATTTTAAATTATACGTAAGTATATTCATTAAATTTATAAAAATATTCAGTTTTTATAAGACTGATAATAATAATAATAATAATAATAATAATAATAATAATAATAATAATAATAATGATTAGAATTGTAAATTAAATTTAAATTAAATAAATGAAAACAATAAACGCTTTAAACATACATAAATATACAAAATGAAATTAAAATTAAAAATGAAACAAATAATTTATTATTACTGTGTGCTATACTACGTATGTATTATTAAAAAAAATTTTTTTTTCTTTATATTTTATTTTATAAAAATACATATGTACTTATACACTCGTGCTTGTGTGTATATGTGTGTGTGTGTGTGTGTGTGTGTAGACACATAAAACATCTTTGCCATTATTTTATATTAGATAATATATGTATTTTTTTATTATTATTATTTTTTTTAAATTTTTAACACACTCATATTGATACTAATAATAATCCTTATTTCATTTTTTTCTTTTAAATATCTTTATGTGAATGTATGAAATGTATATAAAGGATATAATAATCGTATCATATATCATAGATTTTTGCATTTATTATTTATAGATTTTAAAGTGTACTGTATTTGAAAATGTGTCGAATTTAAAAATATAATTCACAATATTACTATCTATAAGAATAGGGAGCGAATTTATAAATGTATTGGTACAGTGACCAGTATGGAAACATGATCAAAACTGTTTTCATACTGTCATGTTATGGTAACAACGAAACGACAACTCTATAACTGAATTGTTTATAATGTATCCATAAAACGCATTCATCTTCTTGATGCGTTGTTTTCTAAAATGAATTGATATGCACACATTCGATACACAGGGACGGCCCTAGCAATTTTTAAGCGCCCGGTGCACTTTTGAAATTTTGCGCCCCTCTTGTTTATGTATATGTTCTTTTCCACGCCACCCAAGAGGTAGAACTTAGTAGACATGAAAGAAATAACAATTATAGTAAAGTGTGTACAGCATGATACCAATGATACACATTAATTTGTACATACATTTGTGTATACCTAACCATTGAAAGCACTAAATTATAAATCTAAATAATCATAAGAATTGATACGTAAGAGTAAATCTTCTGTGTGCACCATTTTAACGCACACCTCATAGAAAAAGCTAAATAATATTTGTATGCGATGCTCTCTGTTTTATATGTAGATATTATAATTTCTTCATGCGTTGGAGCAGATCATTTTAGTGATCCAGTACAATGTATTTATGAATTTAGATTTAGTCTACTGTCACATGAGACTGATTCTGAATCTGAAACGTAAAATTTCAGATTCAGAATTCACTTTTTGTTCATTCTGATTCTGAATCTGAAAACTCCTTTTCAATATTTTTCTTTAAATTTGTTATTGTTATAAAACACTTTACTTATCGAGTGAACATTAGACCATCGAACGATAACTACTATGAGTGGCGAGTACGTTGGTAAGACGCACTTTTAAATGGAGGGTGAAATAAAGTTAATCTTCTGTCTTCTGTCTTCTATCTTACGATCTTCAAGTTGTATATAAACAAGTATGTCAATTTATTGAGTGGTTTAGCTATGAATTCAGATTCAGATTTCAGGTACATGTGACATGCTACATTTATTGTCAGCATGTTTCATTTTCTATTCTGAAAATAATCAGATTACAAAACGGAAACACAAACCGGAATTTATTCAGCAGATGAATTTTTCAGAGCCATGTAACAGGTCACATATACTACAATGTATTTGATTGTGATTCTGAAATTTTCGGAATTTTTCAGATTCAGAATCAGTCTCATGTGACAGTACACTTAGACTGTTTGCTTTGCAGTCTAATAAATGGAAATACTCATCAATCGAATATTTTGCTTTTGAATATGGATAGATAAGACAGACAATATACATAAATGATAATATATGTTTGAAAATTTGCATATAGATATACGAGTACATAGTATATAGAATATAAGAAATTATATCTACATAATATGTATACAATATACGTATATTCAAATGTAGTGCATATGTTTTTTAATAGGTACATATATCATATTTATATAAGAATGATTTTATATTTTAGTTTTAATGTTTTTTGAATATAATTTTGGATTTGGCTCTCCATTCCCATAAAAATTACATATAAAAAGAAATTTTGAATTTTTTTCTAAATTTGATATAAATTCATATATCATTAATAGTCTAGAACACATAGATAGTAACATATAGACATAAGAAATGTTTATATTTTTCGTATTATTTGCATAAGTAAAATATTTTTCTTTTTTGAATATTTATATAAAAAGTTTTATAAAAATATGTAGATTATTTTTGGAGCCCCAAGATTGCAGCGCCACTTGATCCTATGGTAGGTTCGGGCCTGTCGATACATTCACAATAAGTCGTTTTAAAACATTTTTGCTGCTGAATGCTGATTTTGGATTTTGTTGTCCTTGTCATTATGAATAAATGTAACGTATCGAAATTTGTGACATTATATAAATACATGTATTGATACGTTTCTGAACTCGCTCAATATTCTTATGTATACTCGTATATGTATTAGATATATGAATTATTAAATTTTAATGTTTTTGAATTTAAAAATATTTATAACAATTAATATATAAAAAAAAATTATTATAATAATAATCAGCTTTAAAAAGTTTCATTTAAAAAAAATTAATAATTATTTATGTAACACACACAAATATGTAGATTTAGTTTTATTATTATAAATTCATTTAAGTATTGAACATTTTAAAATATGACGACACATACATATATAAAATGATTTTAATTACAAATATATACAATAAGGGAAATACTATTTACATAATACTTATTTGAGAAGAAGAATTTACTTAAATTTGAAATTAATTTTTCTTCCAGTGTCAGTTAAATTGATAAAATTTATTTATGTTTTAAGTAAGCCGTATGCATACTGCTCACGACTCACTATAATCTTTATCGTGAAGGAAAATTCAAAGGAAAAATACTGTATTCTCAAAAATCATCCACACACGCTCACGATACACTTCACGAAAATGATTGTCACGATAAATCAAACATCAACAGAAATTTTTTCATCACGACACAATCTTTTTCTCCTTAAGCTTTTCCAAGAGTTTTCTTATTTCGTGAATTCAATATTTCCCAAACATTATGAGGAAAAATATTGTATCATGAAAAATTAAAATGTTTTACATATACGAGTATATGTACAGTTCGTGGTCACCATAAAAACTTCATCAACATCCTGCTAAATATTCATGATATCATTTTTCAAGCATAAATAAAGTATTTACGTGATCTTTTAATCTTCGTCGCACACTAAGGGTGCGTTCTCATGGGTGCAAAATTGATTTCGGCTTAACCTCGTCACATTTTCGGTAATATTCGTTATATGTACATTTTGCATCTTTTGCAAAACTATCGTTCGGATGCATATTCGCTGCAAATTAAAAAAACTGTCGCAAATGTCACTTAGATCTATCAATTTAAAACAAATATATATATTTCTCACTATTTAATCAAGAATTTAATAAAACACAAAATGTAAACAAAAAAGAACAGCTGATATTTTAACAGATGCATGCATCTTCAATTAGGAAAATGTCCTTATTACGAATTTGCATCTCAATCGTTTAAAAGAGATAGCATGTGAAGAAAAGAGTACCTATATGTGTTTCACCAATCAAAATTTTGCATCGCGATATATGCATCCCACGAGAATCTTATTATGCTCTTCGAATTCTCTCTTGAATTCTGCCGTGATTTGAAAACGGTTTTTTTTTTTCAAAGCAAACCTTATTAAATACACTCTCTTCTTTATTCCACCAGTCTTATTTTCTCGTTATTGTTTTTTTCTTCAAAAATCATAAAACTGTGAATTGATATAGTCAATCACAACAATTGAATTCGCACACTGCTTTTGTATGAGAAATGCGAATACAAATCAAAATATGAATATGAGTATTAAGAAAACAATATATTTTTTTTGTAATTTTTATGACTAGTTTCACAGTACATGAGTTTAAATTTGAGTTGAACCAAATTCTAAGTAAAGCTTAACACTTTAGCTTAAGTATGCTGAGTTTCGAATATATTGATTCTCTTATTTTTGATTGAAAAGTCATGAAACTAAAAACTAAAATGTTCATCGCTTCAGCTAAACTAGACCTTATAGTGCTGACTGACCAAAAGCTCCTTTTGGATTTAGCTAAATCAGTTTAGAACAAATTTTTAGTTAAGAATTCGTACTGACAAACCGAAAACTGGTTTAGTTGTCATTTGTTATATACTCGTATTTACAAAAAGCTCTTATCGATTTAAATTTCATACTTGCGTTAAGTGGTTTAGGCTAAACTACTTCTGATCGGACTTATCCAGACTGATTGCTGACACACCAAGGAGTTTATCCACTTAAACGGGTTTAGAAAGTTTCTAAACTCTGGTCTGTCACTAGCATTAGATTCTACTTTTGGTTTATGCTGATTTGACACCAATTAATTAATAATATCATTTACTAAGATATTTTACGTAGTATGTAGTATCAGCAAAGTGAACGAAATGTATAAAGTAGAATAATCTAATGTAAAATATTTGAAAAGTTAAAAGCTTTGAAATTTTTCACACAAATACACTGACATTTTTCGAAAAATAGTCAGAAAATCAAATTAAGACTAAAAAAAAGTATTTAAAGCAAGAAAGAAAAATATAAAAATGCCATTCATTTTTACATAATTGAGAACATAGAGAACATAGAATAATCTTCACTTCACTTCACGTTTTTCATCCTACAAAACAAATTTTAAAATACTCGTATATGCAAGTGCTTATTATTTTTTTTTTTTTTGTCGGAAAATGGTTAGTGAATAGAGAGGCCAGCAAAGTATAAATCTATGTAAAAAGGCTGAAGGATATATAGTAAACAGAGTTTTTTTGTATAAGTATGATGTCGGTGTTATAATAAATGGAAAGCTCTATAGTGTGTGTATTTCTTATCTTGTATTTTTATATTTGTGCAGTGTGCACATTTTTACATTATAAGATTGGAGATAAAATAATATCTTTTTCATATCTTTTGAAAATGTTTGCTTCATTTTTTTTTTTTTTGGCGCCAAAAGAAAAATAAAATACTTTATTACCTTCATATACATATGAATGTACTTTGGTATCAGTTAAATTGAAAAATAATCTTTAAACTTGAGTTTAAGTTTTATGGTGAGTTCTCAACGGAACGTTAATTGAAATTGGTTTTTATTTATCTTTCGTTTCTTTTTTTTTCATACATCAAAATAGATATATGTATGTACATAGTATCTGCGTCACTATCTAATTGAAGTTGAAATAGCTAAAGTAGTAAAGTAAAATTCGATGCTATTTATAATTTCAATTTCAAAAAAAAAAAAATAAAAAAAAAATATGCAAGAATTTCCTTAAAATTCTTTCAAAATCTTAATATTAAACAAAAAGAAATTCAGTTTAGAAAATTGAAAATTTCAATGTCAAATGTCAATGGAAACAAAATAGGGTCAGTTGGGTTATATGTAAACGCTTTTTCACTTTTTCCCCGTACAAACATTTTCAAATTTTTTTTTTCAATCTGATCAACACATATTTATAAATGCTATATTATTAAAATGCACGTACTATAGAGTTGAAAATTAAGTCTATGGCCTTCTAAGCCTGTAGGCAGTTTTATGTATATAAAAGGATGTTCACATTTACCCATGAAATGCTCATTTTTACCCTAAAAACAGAAAAAACATAGGGTAAATGGAAACAGTGTATTTCTATATACTAGGCTGTTTGATAAGTCTTTGGTCTCGGTAAGAAAGAAAACTGCTTTTCATGAAAATTTTTTTTATTATTCGACATAGTCTCCTTCCAACTCGATACACTTCATCCAGCGGTTTTCCAGTTTTTTTATGCCATCAGCAAAATATGATTTTTCAAAATCTTTAAAATATGCATTTTTTGCGGTTATTACTTCATCATTTGAATAAAATCGGCGTCCAGTGAGCCATCTTTTCAAATTTGGGAAGAGGTAGAAGTCACACGGCGCCAAATCTGGAGAATATGGTGAATGTGGGAGCACTTCGTATCGCAATTCTAGAAGTTTTGCAGTCGCGATTGCGCATGCGTGAGCCGGTGCGTTATCATTGTGGAAAATCACTTTTTTCTTTGCTAAATGCGGTCGTTTTTGTCTAAGTGTATCCTTCAATCGATCCAATAAACTTACGTAATACTCTCCTGTTATAGTTCTTCCTCTTTCAAGATAATCGACAAATATTATTCCATGCGCGTCCCAGAACACAGTTGCCAAAACTTTTCCAGCTGATTGACTCACTTTTGGCCGTTTCGGTGCACTTGTACCAGGCTCTGTCCACTGTTTTGACTGTTGAGTTGATTCGGGCGTGTAGTGATGAATCCATGTTTCATCAACAGTGATGTAACGCCGCAAAAATTCTTGTGGATCATATCACCATAGCCTTAAACATTCCTCCGAATCGTCAACTCGTTGCTGTTTTTGATAAATTGTTAGTGAACGCGGCACCCATTTTGCAATCAGTTTTCTCATTCGCAAATGTTCGTGTATAATATTAAAAACACGTTCGGTTGAAACGTTTACCATGCTAGCTACCTCACGAATTTTTATTTTGCGGTCGTTTCTTATTATTTTGTGGATTTTTTTGATTTTTTTGATGACTTCTGGAGTTGTTGCCTCCTTTGGTCTACCAACGTGTTCAGCGTCCTTCGTGCTTGTACGACCATGTTTAAATTCATTCAGCCAGTATGTGATTGTTGATTTCGAT
Organism: Villa cingulata; assembly: GCA_951394055.1. Classification (NCBI taxonomy): domain Eukaryota; kingdom Metazoa; phylum Arthropoda; class Insecta; order Diptera; family Bombyliidae; genus Villa; species Villa cingulata. The sequence continues at coordinate 37,311,515 of OX596017.1, read as the reverse complement.
GGTGCAGATTCCCCGTAATGCTTACCAAGCCATTATTTTGTTTGAACACCATTTTTCCCAATTAAAAAACAATGTTTAATTAAAACTCGAAATTCACTTTTTTCCATTATTCCAAAAACGTCACAAGTTGCTTGCTTCTAATCACTGTCAAACACAGACTAATTACCATATCTTGAAGAAAATTTATGTACAGACGTTTGAAGTATCACTATTGTCAATAATTATTTCAAATTTGAATTTAAGACGACATCTCTTTGTTAGACCAAAGACTTATCAAACAGCCCAGTATATAAATTACATTATTTGCAACAGAAATTGCTCGTGATTAAGGCAAAAGTAAACAAAAGTCCATATTTCGTCCTCAATTTCCTTTGGAATAAATTGTGGTCGACCAGTGCCAATTTTCTCTAAAGATGTTTTGCGCCCATGAAATCTGTTAAAAATCACTGCCACTACCTATTTTCAACATCAAAAGCACAATTTTTGACATCTTTTACAGCGTATGGCGGTGGTGGTTTTTCTTTGCATAATTTCTCGCCATATTTAAATACTTTGTAAGCCAAAAATATAAAATTAAAATAGTCTTTAATGGTGTTCACTTTTCCCCCAGAAAAAAAATTTGCGGGGAAAATGTAAACAAGAGAAAAAATCAAAAAAAAAAAAAAATATCGAGCAAATATTATAAAACAAATATTAAATATACGTATATTTAGACTTCATTTGTGTATTTAAAACGAAAATATAAAATTTATCTCTGTTTTTAATAACACATTTATAACAAATTTATTTTTCTTCAATTAAACTAACTTCCACTTTTACTTCTAACACTTTCGTCGAAGTCTGATTGCAAATAAAATCATAAGCAAATGTATGTTGAATATTTTGTACATCGTTTAAAGGGATTCCGAACAGTACACTTTAATTTTTTTTCAATTTTTTCTGATATGTTTTATGAGGAATTTAAACAGTGTTTCCAATTACCCCATGTTTACATTTACCCCAACTGACATATGTAAGTATAAATGTCAAATTTTCGAATTTATCATTTGAATTTTGAACAGTGTGTTTTTTCATGAAATTTCCATTGAGAACTTACCTTAAATCAAGTTTAAACTTATACATATGCACTATGTACCACTTAGATTATATGATATCTTATACATACTCGTACTGTGAAATTTAACATTAAACATTTTATAAAATTGATACACATACATACATACATATGTACTTATATTAAATTATATAATAATTTATTATAAATTTATTGAAAATTAATAACAGTAATAATAATAATAATAATAATAATAATAATAATAATAATTCACAAATAATAATATTTTATGTATACAAAATTACAAGTTTTAAAAACATTCATACATATACACATAAATATACATACATATGTTTGTTTGTAATATAAATATATTAATAATAATTATAGATTTAAACAAAAAATATACTATTTTATAAAATTCTATATAAATTTTTAAATGAGTGCCTGACATATTGATTTTGAGCTTTTTAATACATATACATATACATACATTTACTTATAAATACATATACATATATATATATAAACAATACTTACAATACATGCATGCATATACCATAAATTCATAAATTTATTATAGTAAATATATACATAGTATTGTAAATAATTGAAATAAAAATAAATAAATAAACATAAAATAAAACTTTAAAAAAATAAAACAAAAATGAATTTAAATTTAATTAAAAAATAAAAAATAATATAATTTGTATATTTAATTTTCCTACATATGTACATATTATGTATGCTTATAGTAGATATATTTTTTCAATATAATTCTGTACATTACTATATATCCAATTTTTTTGTTAGTTATAAATTGATAACAAAGTGTCAACAATTAAGTAGCAAGTATACACTTGGTTAGGGGCTTGAATAGCTCGATGGTTGGGTGTCAGTCTTCTGATCTTGAGATCACGGTTCGAACCCCAGCCAGCGTGCTACTCTTGCCCAAGTCGATCAACAATTTCCAATCAGCAATGTACACCAGTAACTGATTACTGATTATAAACTGGATGATATATCTGACATAAATTACTGATCGGCGGTGCCATAATGGACAGATTATTTTTTCGTTCCGTTTCGTTTCGTTTGTCATTTATTTAGCATACATACATTTTTTTTACTGTGTCTTTTTTTATTTTATTTTTTTGCAATTTATATTACATTCATTTTTATTTATAATATTTTTTTTTTTCTAAAATTTATTTATTTATTTTTATTATTTTTTTTTATAAAGAAAAATTATGAAAAAATATTAGAATGAAATCGAAAAATTTAAAAAGTATTTACATGTATAATTTTCTGGAATAAAAATACAAATACAAACGAATAAACAAACAGGATAATTAAAAAAAAAAGGAAAAAAAAACTAATGAAATCATATATGCATATATTATATAAATATATATGTACATAGACCCTCTTACATATAAAATATACGTACACATGTAAATGAAAAATGACAAATTCTATAATATTGATCAACGAATATGAAAAAATGAATAGAAATGAAAATTATAATTTAAAGAAAATATACAAAATATAAAAAAAAAAACAATTAAGGTACAAAAACAAATAAAAAATAACATAAAAAATAGTATATATATGAACGTATATATGTATAAGAGAAATTATATAATAATTCGTATCAAATACATGAGTAATTTATTAACAGTTTTTCGATTTATAAATACAATTTTTTTTTGTTCAATTAAATTTGTATAGAATTGACTAAAAAATTATCGGGATTTGAAAATCTTGCAAAAATAAAACAAATTGATTTTTTTTTTTTTTGAGGTACGTAGTACGGTCCACTAAAATCAAGCCTGAGGTAGAAGGAAGGGTGGAAACGAATACAACATTTTTTTATTTTTCAATATAGTCTCCCATTTATTTGAATACATTTTTCACATCTCCTGATTAGTGCTTTTATGGCCTCTAAGAAGTAATTTGAATCTTTGTCCTCAAAATGGCTTAAAACAGACTGCTGAAGCTCTTCGTCTGTCTCAAATTTTTTTCCTCTGAGGTCAGCCTTCAATTTTGAGAACAAAAAGTAATCGATAGGAGCTAAATGTGGACTATAAGGAGGATGCTCAATTTCTGTGAATCCACATTTTATAAAAGCAGCCTTAGAAATTGCCGCGGTATGGACTGGTGCATTGCCATGCAAAAGTAGAAATCCTGGACTCAGCATTCGTCTCCGCTAATCAATAATAGCCTGTCTTAATTTTCGTAATAAATCAGCGTAATAGGTGGCATTTATAACAACAACGTTTCGTTCATTAAAATCTACCAACAATATTCCTTGTGAATGCCAAAAAATTATTGCCATTACCTTTTCTTTCTTCTTCTTGGAAATTCTACCTGTAAGTACTTGAGGCCTAATTTCAGTGGACCCCACTACGTAATTTTAGACGATTTTCCAAAAAAAAACAGTATAATATTTGTCAATTTTTTCCAGCATTAAATGTCTGTCGAACATTATACGCACTATAATCTATACCTAATTGCACATCAGTGGAAATTTTTTTTTGCCAAATTCTTTCTGCCATAAAATTTTCAAACGCATTTCTTACCATTTATTTGTAAGTAGAAGAATACAAAATGAAGACTCAACAATACGCATTACTCAACAGATACTTACAAAAATGTATTCATATTGTGTACTTTTAATTTATATAATGCTTGTCACACCCATTAACAATAATAGATATAAGAATGAGGATTCAGTCAGATTATCTGTCAATTTGCTGAGTGATTTAAATAAAAAAATGTGTAGATAGGCAGATGATTTCTGAAAATTGCCAATTAAATAAAGTAGCCAATAGTTTTTATGTTTTGCTACTCAGCTCAGTTTTTGTTTACTTGTATTTCTCACTTGGATCAGTTGTTTTCTTACTTTTTAATAGGTGGGTGCGCAGTCATATAGAAAAAATAACTGTATTCTCAGTTTGTTAAAAATAAGTATATACATACTGTCAATTCAAAAGAAAAAATAAAAAAATGTAACTTTGAACCTATAAAACAAAATCATTCGTGCACAATGTGGAAAAACAATCGAAATTATAAACATTCATCATAATCAATTTCAAATCTTAAATTATGTTCTTCTTTTTCCTGCTTACTTGGCTTAGTAAAATTTTAGAATATTGTTACTGCTATCCAACATTTTATAAAGTTAAACAGGGGTAAAAAAAAACACAGCTATAATAATACATGTGTGACAGATACTATCTAACCAGGGGTAGGTTCGCGTAAGGGGATTGGTGATATTCACCACATTCCGTTAACGTTTGATGACAATCACCAAAAACTATCACTAAATATTATCATCTTGAGGTGATAGCATTTGAGGTGTCACTTTTCTAATTTTTACTATTATTCTTCTTCTACCTAACCAAAAAATACTCATAATCACATACAATAAATTGTTGTTTGCTGTTGACGGTATATAATTTATTTAAATAATTTTGTAATTTAAAATATGTATATTGTGTTATTTTTACAAGAAATTCTCCATGAATAATTGCAACTTACAGAACATTCGGTAGTTCCAAGGATTATTGCTATCTTGCATTTTTTTTCCTAATTATTTTTATTTGAGATTCATTTTCAGAATCTGAAATAAAAAATGCTATAGACGAAAAGGTTATTGAATTTTCTTTTATTCTTATTCACAATTTAAATTTTTATTTATTTTGATTGATGTTCGACAACTATAAAAAATATACTCTGAAATTCGCCGCATTTCAAATTCCATCAATTTTTTGGTGACCACCTTACACGAACAATTACTTTTCGGTAATCACTTTTTAACTGTCACCAATCACCTATCACCAATCACCTTACGTGAACCCACCCCAGTTTTGAATGCGATAGCTTTTTCTAGATCAGATATCTGTATTCATCTGTCATACAGTGATGAATGACATGACATCATGTATTTTGTCTACGATAAAGTTGACAGATATCTGACAGTTTTAGTAGATCGTGTAATAATTATTGTACTTTTTGTGAATTTCTTATACATTCCTTGAGATGTATTACCCAAAAGAGAAGTTAAAGTTTTTTTTTAAAAAAAAATAAAAACAATTATGTTAAATCAAATATAAAAATATTTATGTGAAATTACTTAAATCATACCATACATGTACTTAGATATGTATGTACTTGTATGTATATGCAAAAGTACTCTATACAAATTTATATAAAATTTATTTATAAGCTGCCACAATACATAATACTCGTCGTATATATATTTTATTATACTATTGACACATAACTCTCATTATGAGGTGAAAGCTCATTATGAGATGCAGCTTAATGAAGTGGTGACACATTATACTAAGCTAAAAATATTTTTGACATTTATCAATTTTTCAATAGTTTCTAGTGAGTTTTCAAATTATTTATTCGCAATTAAAAACAAAGAACTCCGGCTAATATTTACTTGTAACCTCAAAAAATACGTTTGTAACACAAAAAATTAAAATTGACAACAATAATAAATCTTTATTTACCTATGCCTCGTAAGTAGGCGCTTTCACGTAATTACGACATAATGTGACGATTTTTACATCATTACGAGCAGCTCATAATGAATTAATTTTACTTCATTTTCATTATGAGCACTTAATAAGTATTCAGCTCATAATGAGCTGTAATGTGTCAATAGTATTATTTTATTTTTTTAAATTATAATTGTAGAATATAATTAGCATACACATACTACTCGTACATTAAATGTATAATTGAGAAAGAAATATTTACATTAAAAATAATAATAAAAAAAAAAAAAACAAAACAAAATTATAAAATTCATCAACTACTTACTATAACTACAAACTAAAAGATAAATTTTTTACAAGAAATGTGTAAAATAAAAAGAGAAAAACAATTAAATTATTATTTTATATAGTTTTGAACATTATAAATGTGAAAAAAGAAAAAAAAATAAACAAAAATTAAAAATCGAAATAGGCATACACATTATGTATGTATTTTGTATAATAGTATAATATTTTAAAAATGAACAAATAAACAAAAATATATCAAAAAAAAATCAAATAAAATATGAATGTAACGAAAAAAAAAAAGATATTTTATTTTTCTCTTTTTTTTTTCTTTTTGATTTTTTTATTTTCTACATTTATTATGAAATAAAATAATATAGATATTTTGTAAAAGAAATTGATTGAAAGAAAAGAAATATAGTACATACATATACAAATAAATGTAGATATATGTATGAAGAAACAATTTTTTATATAATATACTGTATACACATACATATAGTTATAGACAATGCATTCGCATATATACGTATATACTGTATATTTTATGTGTAAATGAAAAAAAAAATTAAAATAAAAAATAATAAATAATACAAAATAAAAATGAAAAAAAATTAGATATATGTTTTGAATCCGTCTTTTTTAATTGTGATTTTAGCTTAATTTTTTTAAAATAACAATAGACTAATATTACATACACATAGTATATTATATATATTATATACTGTATTTTTATTTATATATAGTTTGATAAACATTACATAAATTTATTATACTCGTACATATATTATATTATATTATACATAAACACTAAGTAAATAAGAAAAATTGAAATTTCTGTGTTTTTTTTTTTTTTTTTAATTTTTTTAGTTTTTTTTTTTACATTTTATGTAATAATTTATATTAATTTGTGTTTAATATAAAATTATAAATTAGTTTAGTTATAAAATAATTATTTTTCATTATGTTTTCATTATCAAATTCAAATATATCAGTCTAAATTGTATATTATATATACAAGCAACAACAACATAACAATAATAATAACAACAACAACAAAAACAAAACAAAAAATAAATAAAATAAAATAAAATAAATGTATGAAGTGAAAATCATGTTGTTTTTTTTATTGGGTTTTTTTTCTGTTTTTTTTTTTTTTATTTTGTGCTATCATGTTATAAAATAATAGCGATTTAAATTTCATATTATAGTGGTGATCATGATGTATGTCTGGTATAAATGGTAAATTAATGGTAAATGATAAATCCTAAATAAATCGATAACGGACAAAGATATCATGCTCTGGTTTTCTTTGCTTGGAAGAGAACATTTTTGTGCTTCGATACCAAAAATAAAAATATATTTTGTAGAGCAAATTTTTTTTAAGAACCCAATTTATACTCAAAATTTTTTAAAAAATTTGTCATAAATTTTGAATTGAGGATTTCTTTTTATTTGGTAACCGAATTCCAAATTATTTGTTGTATTAGCTGTTTTTCTTTGGTCACAATTATCTGATAATTCTCCGTTCTCAATTGAGAAATGCGTTTCTTTGGTCTGTGTTTTTTCTATTCTGTTATAGGTGGCAGCAGCAACGGATTGAGATTTAAGTAATATATCTGAAGAAAAATATTTTTGCTCAATTGATGTGAGGAACTGAGAATCAAAAAGAAAGACACAATTTTGAAAATCTTCGTGTTCATACTTCGTAAATTTTTGGATATAGTTTATTTGTAATAAATAATTTGTAAAAATAAAAATTTTTTAATTATGTCTTATCAAAATGACAATCAACTGAGAATAGAAGTTTCAGTCCATTTCTTTCAGTTTGTGAGCTCAGTTATTAGTAACAAGAAGAAGATAACTGATCTAAATGAGATGTCAAACTGAGAATTATCAGATAATTGTGACCAAAGAAAAACAGCTATTATATTAAAAAAAAGGTAATTTAGTTTCCTATTATTCTCTAGAACACTAAATTTTCCAAAGTAGGGTGTACAAAAATGTATACACGATTTTGTGTTAGAAGGTCCTGAAAAAAAAATTAAAATATTCAACGCCCTCTAGCGTCGAAATTAAAGTCGATAGAAATTTTATCTACTACAATTTTTTTTCATGAAATACTTCAAAGAATACCATGGTACTAATAAGTACATGTTGAACAGAATTACCTTGTACAATATATCATGTATATTTATGTATTATCATAATATTATCATCAAATTCAAATAATATGTTTATCTTATCTCTCTTTTGGGACCAAAATGAAAGAGATTTCCGATATATAAAAAATCTCTCAATAAATTTTAAAAAATTTTCACATATATAATTTTTAATATTTACACAAACATTAGTACATCATCACATCATTCAATAATAATTGATGGATGGTTGGACTTGAGTCATCAAGTAAAGTATGAACTTCGGTGGATCGCAGTATGACAGACAACTGCTCTACCAATTACAACAATTGATTCTAGACATTTACCATGTAAGTATATACCCTCACTTAAATCAAAATAAAAGATAAATCGATTTATACTTGGCTTTATTCTGAACCCATCCCAATGTGTTTATACACTTTGTAATTAAGCGGTTCAAATTAAATCGATTTAAAAATGACATTTCATTTTCATTTGCAAACAGTTATACTCTTTTAAAAATCAAACTTTTTTAAAAATATTTTTACTTACTGCAAAATTTTCCAAAGAATTTAATATTAAATAGTTTTACACAAAAACACTTTCTTCTTCTACGTCAGCTGATTTTGATTTATGTGTAAACCGATATTAGCTGACAGCCGTTTATACTCCTTTAAGAATCGACTGAACCGGTTAGTTATATCAATTTATTTTAAATTGATTCAAGCGTTAATTCGATATAAAGAAGCATTTATACCATGGGTCTGTTTTGTGTCGACACATTTTAGCTCAATTTAAGTGAGGGTATATATACATGGTAATTGTCATCATATTTAATAATGTTTAGTCAGAACTTTCACTTCAGCATTTTTATACAAATGACACATCGGTTTCATATGCCAATATCTCATATAATTGAATATTATAAGCTCTAATTGGTTTATTACGATGCAATGCGATTGCCCTATTACTATTATTGCATTCCAGCATGAATACGATCCTAGAGGCGTACAGGCATATTCCAACGGATGTAGTATCATCCCACTGTTCGCTCGAATAAGTATTATGTCATACTATAGGGGCCGTTTTTAAGTTCGCGAAATGACAGGGTGAGATAGTAGTGGGGAAATCCTTTAAGTCGTAATGTGTTGTCCGACTTGTTATTAGTACAAATTCCGAATTCCAATTCTGTGAATTATCGCCGATCAAACAACTCGAATCAACTCCAAAACTGCTGTCAACAGCTTTTACATGACAGTGCTCTCGTCCACAAGTGTGGTGTTGCGTTGACTGCCTTGTCAAAGGTAGGCTTCGATATTTTGTGTCACTCACTCCATAGTCCACACCTGGCTACGACCGATTATTACTTGTTCCCAAAACTCAAAAAAGAACTGCGCGGGAAGAAATTTACCAGCGATGAAGAAGTAAAAGGACTCAGTTTCGGCATATTTTGTAGACAATGATAAAACATTTTTTTATGAAGGCATTCATAAGTTAATTGAAAAATCTGAGAAATGTATTAAAGTTGAAAATGAATAATATATGTATTGAAAAAGAAAAATAATTTGGATTTTTTATTTTATCTCGTTATCCCCCATTCCGCGAACTTGAAAACGCCCCCTCGTAAGTCCTTACTCATAGTTCTTCTCGTACTACGTAGGAATGTAGGAATGTTCTTGCAATAATGATGAAATTAATTTGTTTTACGATAGTTTAAATTTAGATTACATTTCCTTGAAAAGTATATATACTCGTATAATAGTAAATTTTATTTCTTAATTAAGGAAGAGCCGACATCAAATGGTAGAAAAGCGACGTCGTATAATAACTGATTATGCAAGTTTTTTTTCCATATACATACATATTTTTTTCTTTTTCTTTTTTTTTTCTTTTCTTTTGAATACTTTGAATACTTATTCTTTATCCTTTTTCAATATAAATTGTGCGTTCATTTGTTATTGTTTTATTGTTGTGGTTTTTTTAAAAATTAGGTTCGCTCGAAATCTACTCATGTTTCGCTCTTTACGTAGAACAGAGACATCTACTAACAAATTGTAAATCAAAAAAAAGGTTTTTTTAAATTTTTTTTAAAGAAATAATTAAATATAAATGACAGTCAAATTTAATAGAAAAAGTAGGATATGTTCAGACAAATTAAATTAAAATTAGATAAATTAAATAAATTATACAAACTGTCAAAATCGCTGTGTGTCACCTTCGTAATTTCTACTCGAAATTAAAATGAAATCTACTTAATTTCAACCTCTGTGTGTCGAAGACATTATTTTTAAACTTTAAAATCATAATACATTATTACATCTAATTTATTCCACCTATACGAATAAGTATTTGTATATGCAAATAGGAGGTTTGTATACTGTGTATATATGTACTAATCTATATGTATAATAATTATTAGTATACAAAATTATTAGTAGGCAAATTACAATGAATATTTTTTTAAATAGAATTTTTTGGAAGTTATCATCATTATCATTATCATTGTCATTTTCATAGCGTATGAGATAGTTATATACTTTCATGCATATAATGTATATAATAAACAACTAAACCTCTTTTTACGCGATAGAATGTTTAAATTTATGCTTAAATAAATAAAAATTAAAAATAATTAAATACTTTTCAACATTTTAATCTCAAATTTTTTTCTTTTTTCTTAAATATAAATTTACTTACTTCACTTTTCTATTTCGGTCCACTTTGTTCACTCAAAACTTGTAAATGAATACACTTTGCACTTTACTTACTTACACGGAAAATTGACATTCATCGATTTATTTTCATTGCATTAAGCTATAGTTATTGACGTTCCGACAAATATTTGACAAAGAAATGCCAAATTGTATGGCATACGAGTATACGGGGGAGAGGGGGAGGAAAATCTCAACCGCTTAGCCGCTAGAGGACGTCAAAGTTTTTCTTCTTTTTTTTCACTAAACACCCTGTATTTTCGTTATTTTACATTCCAGCTCAAAAAGTATACAACCATGCGATAGGAGACTCCTTGCCGTTTCATTTGACAACTAACTCACCTCTATTTCCCGTCCCCTTCAAAAGTTATGGACAGTCAAATTCAAAAAACATACACTTTTTTATCTGATGTTTTTGGAAAAAATCAGTGATTTCTCGAAAAAACACATCGATTAATGTGACTGACATAACTTGTTATATCTCTAAAACGAAAAGAAATAACAACGTAAGACGAAAACAAATATTTTTCAGAAAGAATAAGACTTTCTACTGACGGGAAAAAAATTCCACATTAATCGGGTGTTGTAGAAAAATCAAGTAGAAAATTGTATGTTTTTGGATTTGACTGTCCATAACTTTTGAACGGGACGGGCAACAGGTGCAAGTGCCTACACAAAAACTGGTCACCTCGGCAAGGTTGACGAGGAGAGGTTTGCCGAAAGTCGCCTTAGTTTGATTTTAGCCAACACCGAACATCTGCAAAGATAATGTAAAAAAATTTCTTTCTCTGAATTGTCGTTACACGAACTTTCAGGCTATTAGATTAGTAACGAAAAGTTGGAAATGTAACGAGTAACGTCTAGGTATATGTATGTAAGTAATTTAAAAAAAAAAAAAAGAAGGAAGCATTAAAAATTTTCTATTTCATCCAGTATATACGTAAACACTTGTAATGTATATTGTTGCATTTTTGTTTTCCTAATTTTCCATAATTGTATTATTATTATATATGTACATCATACATTTTACATTATTTTATTTATTATATTTTATATAGCTATTACATATTATTACGTATGATATATATGTGTATATGTGTATATATATGTATGTAGATGTAAATGTATACAATATATCTATTTAAAGTTTATGATAATATAATAGACTTTCGTTTATCATTTTCTTTTTATTTGAATTCACAAATGTATAAAGTATAACATGTAATATGTATGGTAGGTATATAATATAATTCTGTTTTTTGTTTTTTTAATAATTTTTAAATTATATAAAACTATTATATTGTATATAGAACTCCTATATAAATACATTTTTAATTATTATATATATATACATATACATATACGTATATATAAATTGTATTTATTAATATTAAACACAAACAATTACATACATATATATTTTATAATATAATTTTACTATATTTATTTTTATTTTATTTTTTTATTTGTTTATATTTTCAATTTTATATTCATCTTTTATTATTTTTATTTCTCAAATCAAAATTTTTGTTATTAATACATTATATACAAAAATTGAAAATGAAAAAAAAAAAAAAAAAAACTTTAATAAATTAAAAATGTGTGTATATAAATAAAATTTTAATAAAAAAAATTTAGGGGATAGTTCCGAATATGTAGCTTGGAATATCGTAACGGGACTCCAGTGACATATTCTTCAGGATGTCCTCTTTAATGTGTCGTATGTGCCAAATTGCAGAATTTTGATTTTTGGGAGAAAAGTATACCGTTAAAAATTTTTCGAAAAATTTACTGGGTTTCATAAAAATCGCTATATTTATTTTTTGGAATGGTGCAGGATATTGATGGATATTGTATTTCAAAGAGAACTTTTACTTCTCTCTTTCTGAGATATAAGGACTCAACAGTCATAATTTCATGTTTTTAAAAAAATGATTTGTTCTCTTTAAAATGAACCCCCTTACACCCTCATACGTTTTCCCAGCAAGAAACTATGGACAAATGTATGCAACGAAGTGTATGTTTTTCATACATAACTTAGTTATTTTTTGCTATAATAATGAAAAAAAAAAGACAGTAATAGGTACCTAAATCGATATCCTGCACTATTCCAAAAAATAAATATAGCGATTTTTGTGAAACCCAGTAAATTTGTTTGAAAAATTTTTAACGATACTTTTCTTCCAAAAATCAAAATTCTGCAATTTGGCACATACGACACATTAAAGAGGACATCCTGAAGAATATGTCACTGGAGTCCGGTTACGATATTTCAAGCTACCTATTCGGAAGTACAGCCAAAAATTTATGCATTCATATACATACATATATGTAAAGATTGTATGTATTCATTTTTATAAATTTAATGTAAATACTTAGATTTTCTGTAACCAGATTACTGAAAAATGAAAAATGAAAAACAACAAAAAAAAGTTTTTAAGTAAATACATATAACCAAAATTCTTAAAAAATTATTTTACCGTGACTATACATTTATATGATTTATATTTTTTGGTCATAACGTCATAATTTTATAAAGCAGTATGATCATAGTACTACAATATATATTATCAATCAACAATAATTTTATATAATAATGTATGGGTAGGTATAAATAGGTACATAATAACAAAAATAATACTAATTGTATACATACATTTGTATATTAGCTACAAAAGAAAAGTATAATCTCATATTATGTAATAGAAAAATTATACATTTCATTATCTACCAAAGCATATAATATATATGTAGATTTGTGTGATTTTAAATTTTAAAACTTTTCATCTATACATTTTTTTTTTTTGTATGTATGCATGTATATAATGTATATCCTTGTCTTCAAATTATTTTCTGTATATAAATTTATTTTATTTCTGTTGGATGATGTTCGTCGTTCGTAACGCAATAATACATAAATTAAAAAAGTTATCATGAAATAATTAGAAAAAAAAATATAAATAAAAAAATAAATTGTATCTTAAAAAATAATGCAACATAATGTTTATAAGAACATTCCAAATAATACCACAACCATCATTAGTCATCCATCATCAGCCATCATCACCATTCTCTAATAATCAAGATAAAATTCACCATGTTTTGGTAGAAAATAAAATTTTAATTCTTCATTTATTACTCAAGGCAATTGGAACAGAGTGACAGTGAAGTGAACTATGTATACAACAGAGTGTTCCAATTCCAATTCCGATTGCCTTGATTATTATTATTTTAGGATGTATATACCATTTCTTCAAGTTCAATAACGATCATTTCGAAATCATATATAACTTTTTCAAAATTATGCACAACTTTTTCAAAATCATGTACAACCTTTTTAAAATCAAAAATAACCATTTCAAATCCATGTATAACTATTTCCATTTCGACTACAACCATTTCAATTTCAACAACAACAAATTTAAATTTAAAAGCAAATTTTTTAAATGATTGAGAACATCATTCGAAAAGTCGGTATTGTATATTATATAATATATTATTTATAATATGTAGTTATACGTATGTATATACTATATGGTAATATATATATATACATATATATAGGATTTAAGTTTCAAAAAATAGTTGCAAACTCCACGTGTAATTTTGAAAAGTTTTACAGCTTCTTACAAGGCTTAATTAATATTAGTATAGACACTGACAACGATTTGAATGGAGCATGGTAATAATGGACAACGCTAAAATTCATAAGACACAACAAGTTCATGAATTGATAAATATGACAAATTTTGAAATAAATTTCTTCCTTCATACTCACATATGCTTAACCGGATTGAAAATGTATTTTTAAAAATATAAACAACACCGACTGTCGACTTTTTCAATGTAGTTCTCAAATTTAAAAAATTTGTTTTTAAATTTAAATTAGTTGTTGTTGAAATTGAAATGGTTGTTCTTGATGATTTTGAAATAGTTATACATAGATTTGAAATGGTTGATTTTTGATTGTAAAAAGGTTGTAAATGATTTTGAAAAAAATCGTTATTGAACTTGAAATGTTATAAATGAGAACTGTTTTACATCTTCTTAAAGAGCTACATAATACTAGTAAATATATATATATATAATGTGTATTATATGCATGTGATTTTTGGTATACATATTATAATAACAAATAATTAAATACTATAATGTATATAAACTACTAATTTAATAAGTAATAATATAACAATAATAAATTTAATACAATATTATTCTGATACTCTTATTTATTAATGAAACATTTTTTTAAATGTACATACATATGTACTATAGGTATATAGCTAAAAATTTGTTAATTTTATTTTAAATTTGTTTTTTTTTTTGGTTTTTTTTTTTTAATACATATTTATGTATATTTTAATTACATTTTTGGTTTATTTTAATCATTATTTATTTTTATTTTTATATTTATTATATATTATGATTTTTGTCGTCTATATAAGTAGTATTGTATTAGTACTCGTATATAATTATTTTGTGGCTATTATATACACAAACATAAATGCACAGTAAAATTTTTTCATAAGTGATTATATAATTATATATATATATATTTATGTATATTATGTATTATATGTATATAATTAAGTCTATATATATATATATATATATATATATATATATATATATGTATAATATATGTATGTATGTATATAATCGGGCTATATAATGTAATGTATAAGTAGGTATATAATGTAATATATTATATTATTATGTATATAAATAGTGAATCATATACAAATATATGCTAAATGTACATATGTATTTATTTATGATAAGTTAATTTTTATATAAGTTCATTTTGTTTTTTTTTTTTTTTTTTTGCTGTATGTATTTTATTTACGTTACTCATGTCGGATCAGTTGGGTTGCGCGTAAAGTGAGAATCAACAAAATTTATCTACATATATAGTTTATACGAGAAAAAATATATTCCGAATTTAATATGGAATTTACAATAAATTTGAACTACATATTATCGTATTATAAACATGTAACGAAACATAAGTAGGTATGTACTTACATATACGAACATTTTGAATAATTTCCAATTTACATAAATTTTTCTTATTTCACATTCAAAATACGTATATATAGAGAAATTTATACAAGAGAAAATTTGTTGAAATAATCCAAAATTCGAAAATAAATATGTATTACATTACATATAAACTATATAGATAAAATGTTGTTGTATATGTACACATTTCCTATACATTTAATTATGAATTAAAAATTTCATTATTCTATAATAAGTAGTATAAAACGTGATCATAATTTTACATAAATACATACATATTCTTCATCATATGAAACACGCTATTATACTTATTATTACTATTATTATTATTATTATCATTATCATTATCTTTTACAAGTATACAAATAGACACACATCTATCATAGTTTGATATTTTACTATACCATATTTTACTACCATAATTAATGTACTTTTTGTTACCTATTTTATTTATTTATTTTTTTTTTTTTTTTTACTATTTGTGTCAAAAAGTTTTATTCACTTTACTTTAATATCATAAATATGCAAAATTTTAAATTAAATGTGATTAAAATCACAATTTAATAATGAAATTCTATATTAAGTATGTCTAATAAGTACTTAATATATATTTTATATGAAGTGTGGTGTCGGTGTGCAAGAATTATAAAAATAAAAATCTGGATCAGAATATAATTAGAATTTATGTAATGAACTACATATAATATGTAAATATGTATTTGTATACAATCATAATAAGGGACGAATTCACAGCATTACACGTTTCTTAAGGCAATGTAAACATTGAAGTGACAGAATTGGGATTGCGACGTTGACGTTATTCTGGTCGTTAAATTGTTAAACAAAATGTGAATAAAAGTAATATTGAAAGATTGTGGTGAAAAATAAATTCGTTTTGTGAAATATTTGAAGTGAAATTCAATAAAAATTATTCAAAATGGTAAAATGGCGCTGTCTCTAATTGTAAAAATTTTGTGTTGTTGCGTTGTTTACATTACGATGACCTGAATGACATCAGATATTAAAAACATCAAAATTTCTTTACATTGACTAGAAATGTGAATGCCGTAGCCGTAGGCCGAATCTATCTGTGAGATGGAGTTAGAGGCGCCAATATAGTCAATCCGAAAAATTAAAAAAATAAATAAATAAGTGATAATAAAAAGTTGATTTACACATTTCAATTTAGTCTCAGTTCATACCGAATAGCCAATACTTTCCGTTCAGTGTCAGTCAAATTTATTCATACATATGTATGTATGTATATCCGATTTGAAATAACAGAAAACTACATAAGAAAGGTTTTTTTTCCCCTTTACAAATTTAATAATTCACTTTTAATAATATAATTAGTTATGGTAAACAAACTGAGTCTGAAACAAATTTTTTTTATTAATAACACATGTCAGTTTAGTATCCATTCAGTTCCGATAATGTCAGTCATCGTTTTACTGATGATATCTGAAGATTTAGAACTATGACTGACGGGTTTTGAACTGAGACTAAACGGATATATGTGAATATTAGTTAGTTTAATGTAAAATCTCTGAAACGAATCGGAGACTAAAATGAAACTTAACTGTGATGTGTGAATGAATCTTTAATGTGTGAATTAAAAAACAAAAAACACACACAAAACATAAACAAAATAGGAAAATGAAAACAAAATAAGTGATTGACTATAGTTGAGAATAAATTTATATTTAAATAAAATAGAAAAATATAAATACTTATAATTAATGTCGAAAAATCCATAAATAACTAATAAAATTTTTGTTTCAAAATTCAACGTATTAAATATGATACAAAACTACTGAATTTAAATTAGTTTATTTATCCTTTGATATTTATTATAATTAAATTCATGCTGTTTTAAATTCATTTTTCTAATTTATACATATCTACATACAAAACCATAAAATTTACAGTTTAACAAAAAATTTTAAGCACTTTTATAAAAGTTGTTTTGTCTTCTACATATACGTATTTACTCGTATATAGTATAATATTGCCCCTGTTTATATACTCATTATATCCGGCTCTATACTCAACAACAATACCTATACAAAAATAGTTGCGTTCCTTTTGACCAAGTAAAGTACTCCCAAGTACTTGTAGTCGTGATCATTTACACCACCTCTTGTATTCGAGTAATTTACTTGACAGTTGTATGGTTAGTTACGCCAATATTCGCTGTCAGAGGTTTTTGTGTTTTAATCGTTAGAGATTAAAGAAATAGGTTTAAGTCTATAATATTTTTATTATACATACTTGTCATTCAATAGGTGGCTTTTTATTGTTTAAAGTTATGGAGAATCTAAAATCAACAACAAAACAAATTTGAAATACAAGACAGCTTTAAATTTGAGCACGTCCAATTGTCACTCCAATATTTACATTGCCTTAGAAATGTGTATGCCTTGAAATTTAAGGTTAATTTTATTTCCAAGTAAAAAAATTGCGTTCCATTTATAATCTACTCCCGAGTACTTGAGAGTATTTTACTTGGTCAAAAGGAACGCAACTAATATTGTAATATGTATATGCATGTACAGTATTTATACAATACATACTGATAATATGTTTGCTTTTTTTTTATTTATTTATTAGTCTATTGAATTAAGTGTTATATTGAATTTTAATTAAAATGTACATTATATGTATATTAGTTTGGAGCAATTGTAATAAATGTGTTATTATAAAAAATATTTAAAAAATATAAAAAAATTTAATTTTTAAAAAATGACTGCAATTGAAATACAATTTCATCTCTTTTTTTTTTAATTTTTTAATTTAAATTAAAAAATTTGCAAATGTTTTGAATTCTTTTTGTTAATTAGTTATAGGCTGTGTGCGAATTTCATGCTAAATGACTAAATTTCTAAATTACTTTCACTTTTTTCCAGCAATCAATTTAGCAACTAGTAAGCGTACGAATCGCTAATTTGTTAACAGCTAAAGCAATGAATTTGAATTAAAAAATTTAGTGTTTAGCATCATTTAGCATACTCGGTGACGGTGAGTACGCTAAAACTATACTTTATCGACATTTTCCAACGATTTAAAAGTTTAGACATTTAGCATGAATTTCGCACACACCCATAATATTAAAATATGATTTTAAAAAACAAAAAAATTTGTTTTTTACATTTTTTTCTTTTAATTTGTTAGTTTTTATTTCTGTCTGTTGTTTTCTGTGTTATTTTTGTTTTTCTTTGGATAATATAAGAAGAGATAAACGCCCCTGTTCCAGGAAACACATGAATTGAAAACGCAAGTGAATTCAAATTCACCGTGAATTCAAAATGGGGTTCCAAACATCGTACATTTTCATTGCTTTCGAAAACGGACGAATTCACTTTCGAAATCAATTGTTTGATGTTAAATTCAAAAATACAGATGTTTGTTTGTGTTTATATGCTTTGCTTTATATTAAAATAATAAATAATAAAATAAATAAAATAATTAAATTTAATTTAAAATTTATTTTATTATTGTTATTGAATATTCATAACTTTGAAATTTACATTTATTATACTTTTAGATAAAATTTATTAAATTAAATTAATTTAAAAAAAAATAATTTATTTCAGAATTAATTAAATGTAACTAATTTATCAAAAAAAAAAAAAAAAAAAATCACGAAAATAGTAAAATTCTTAATCGGTATATGTAAATCGCGATTTTTTGGTTAGGGATATCAATTCACAAAAATTTAATGAAAAGTGAAGTATGAAACATCTATGTTTCATTTTCGAAACCAGAAAACGCAAAGTGAATTGTGGAACACCAAAATTCACTTTCGTGAATTCAATAAGCAAAAAGCTAGTGAAAGTGAATTTTTGAACATGGGTGAAAGACTTGATTGGCTTGGCTTGTCTTAGATATACATAAGTATATGTATGTACGTCACATGATTGAATAATAAACATTCGGTTAAGTCATTACAGAAAAGTTCATAGCAATATTTTTTTCTTTGCAAATGTAATGTCAAAAAATGATTATTTTGTGCTTATTTTGTTTTACATGTATGTATGTAATATATGTACATATTAAAATTTTAACTACAATTTTATTATGAATATTTTGAAGAAGAAAAAGAAGAAAAATGCATCAATTAATGTTACCCATTTAAAAAATATTCTCCATATAATATTGACTTAACCATATGTTATTTTATACCTATACTCTATTATTATTCAATATTCAGTCGTACACAGGCATGAGTGTTGGTATGTCATGTGAAAAATGTATCATTTACATAAATTCGATTGTATTCAAACTGTTCATAAACATACATATAAAATAAATATAGTTAATTATAATAATAATCATATAAACGTAATAATTATATTATAAATATTTAAATGTTTATTATTCGTTTTTAATTAGTAGTATATATTCTGTTCTGATTTTAATTCTTTATTATAAATATTATTTTTTTGTTTAATTGAATTTTAATTTAAATGATATTTCATGAGAAAAAACAGTATAATTATATACGATTATACATACATACAAATAGAATACATTATTTTATTAATTAATTTTGTATTTTTTTTAAACATATTTCCTTTTTTTTTGTGTCTGTTTTCTTTTCAATCTTTTTTAAACATAACTCGTCGGTTATGTAGTGACACCTCGTAACTAACAAAAATTTTATTTTATTTTTTTTTTTCAGCAGAAGGAAAAAACTTAATTATTGCAACAATTTTAATGACTTTTCCTATAAAAAGTTTAAAAAAATAATTAGTGGAAAGTAATATTAATTTTAATAATTTTATATTAATGTATTTTTTTCAATTTTAAATTGAATAAAAGAAGTACAAAATGGTTTTTTGAAAAATTGTACTTACGAGATGTCACTATACTTAACCGACGATAAGTACATTATGTAAATAATTTTTGATTTTTCTTTTCTAATTTGTGAGTATATAATGTTGTTATGTAATGTGTAATGTATAATGAAAATGCAATTTATTTATACTGTATGTAATGAACGTATAATATTATTTTCATATGGTTTGAAATTGAAAACATTTTTTTCAAAAAGTTTCATAAATGACACAATAATAATAATAATAATAATAATAATAATAATAATGATAGTAATTTAATTGTAATTATTATTAATAATATAAATGTAACGTGTATATAGGATCAGACCGGGTAAATGTAAACGTCACTAAAAATTAAGTGGATACATATTTTCAATTATATCCCAGCTGACCATTCAGTGAACTAAGTTCACAGTGAATTCAAAGTGAATGCCAAAAATTTTCACGAACTGAATAATTTTTCTCTTATTCATTTTGAAAACACGAAATGAAAAATAAGTGAATTATTCAAAAATGGGTGTATTATGAATACACCAAGTGATTGAAATATGAATTATATTCATATAAAATTCATTTGATGAATGACGATTTATGTAAACTTATTTTAATTTTATGATTAGACGAATTCATTCGTTTTACCTTTGTAAATGGTTGCGATTCACAAAGCCTAACACTATGGAATCATTTAGTGAACGTATAGTGAAATTTTGTATTCTTTTTCATGTAATAATTTGTAAACTGAAGCGATATAAAATGTATTTATTAGAGTCTAAGAATAAGCAAAAGTGTTTTAAATTCTGTGTACTATTAGTTTATTAAAAATAAAAAGTAAAATAAATATTAAGTGATTAAAGAGTTTTTATTTAAATCATTCAGAAAAATCAAAACGAAAAGTATGAATATAATAATTAGAGCCAGGATTCATTGATTACTCACATTGTGAATGGTATTTTAACTTCACAAACTCCATTCAATATGAATTCATTTCGTGTTTTCATTAAATGTTCAGTAAATGATTTCAAAATGAGTTCAATAAGTGAATTCACTATGACCAGTTATAGCGTAAAATTTTTTGAAATAAAATATCTTCACAAATGATTCACTGTGAACGTTCACGTGAAGAATCACTTGGGTGAAATGAATTCAGAACGAATTCACTATGAGTTCACTTGGTCAGCTGGGTACGTTTTGTTGTTTATATGTATTTTTTTTTTTTTTCGTAAAATGTACATCTCAGGGATATATTACGATTATTTAAAATTGAATATTTAACTTTTGCATTATTTGTAACAAATTTTGAATGTTTACTTTTTATAATTTTGTATGTGAACTTTTTTTGAAAATGCTTGAGTTTGAGGTAAATGAAAACAACTTATTTTGTAAATAGTAATGATTATAAATTAAAGCAACTGGCGCTCCATATACTCGTATGTATTTATCTGATGCCTGTCGATATATGCAATTTTTATTTCTCATATCAACAACTACTTTATTTATGTATTCTAGTGTTTAATTACGCTCAGGCCTTTTTTAATACATTTTCGCCGCATTTTATACCTAATGAAAGATTTTTAAAATAGATTTAAAACTCTGTTTCCATTTCCATTTACCCATGTTGACGAAATTGATCGAGGTAAATGTAAACATGAAATTATGTGAAAACGGTGTTATTTATAATATGATATAAGATGCAAAAACGATCAATTTAATAGTTTTTATTCAACTTTTTTTCGCAAAATATAATAATACTTATTTTTGATAAAATTATAAAACCATAAATAAAACAGTACAGATTTCTTGCTACACAATATAAAAATAGAAACTTTAACTGTAGAATATTTTTACAAATGATGAATGCTGCATATAATAACTAAAACAGTTTCAGTATCAAACAGTAGACAAATCAACGATAAGTTTTCAAACAAAGCAAAGTTGATTTATGTTGCTCGTTAACAAAAATATCGAGTGCGTTTTCATTTGCTCCTGTTTACATTTACCCGGTATGACTACACCTACTTTTTTATATTTTTGTTTTTTATTATTTTATTTTGTTTTTCTACTATTATGTATGTATTTTCCAAATCATTTTTTTTTTTCAACATTACGTGTTATTTTTCATAAATGTACTATGTACGTAGTAGCATATATACATATGTATATATTGGTATGTATGGTTTTGTTCTTGTTTTTGAATATACATATAATAAACATTATTAGGTACTTTCGATTTGGCAATTTCAAGTATTTGCGAATACAAAAATGTGTCTAGGATAAATTGTTAAAACGAATAACACAAAAGTTATTCGTAAATATATACCAGGGTTGGTCGAATTGCACTAAAATAATAAAACTAACGATTGCACTACCACTATTAACTTAGTGATAGTGCAACTCAAAATTCATTAGCACTAAATATTTAGAGATAGTGAAAATCGAAATGCACTAGCACTGACTTAATGATAGTGCAACTCAAAATTTACTAGCACTAAATATTGAATGATACTTAATTCGAGTGCATGTATAATTCCAAAACATATTTAGTAATATTGTATTTTTGTTTTCTCATATTTATTAATAAATTATTAGTAATAATCATTTGTGTAATGGAATTCACTATAACTGGGCATTTTTATTTTACTTAATTCTTATTTTAATTGCTATTGAATGTTGGTTTTGGTTGTAGTAGTTTGCATTTGACCTGTGGAATTTTATTTTTTAGTTACAAAAATACAAATCATTCAACAATCATTCTCATACTAATTGAATTTAAATTTATTTATTTAAATTAAAAATAATAACAATAATAATAAGAACAACAAAAATACGTCTATGATGCATCGAATAATATTGAATAAAGTTTTTAGTTTTAACTACATACATATTATAAAATTATGCACTTAGTCATACATTTTTTTAAATACAAAAATACAGTTTCTCTAACAAATGATGAATTTCCTAATTAAAAAATAAAATTTGTTTATAATTATACTTTTATAATTTTTATTCTTTTTTTTTTTGAATTATACCTGCACTCGAATTATCATTCAATAGCTGTTTTTTTTTTGGTCACAATTATCTGATAATTCTCAGTTTGACATCTCACTTAGATCATTTATCTTATTCTTTTTACTAACTGAGCAAACAAACTGAAAGAAATGGACTGATACTTTTATTATCAGTTGATTGCCATTTTGAAAAGGAATAATTAAAAAAATTTTTTATTTATACAAATTCATTTTTAATTTTAACAAATTATTTATTACATATAAACTATATCCAAAAATTTGAAGTATGAACACGAAGATTATGAAAATTGTGTCTTTTTTTTTTGATTCTCAGTTCCTCACATCAATTGAGCAAAAATATTTTTCTTCACATAGATTACTTAAATCTCACTTCGTTGCTGCTGCCACCTATAACAGAATAGAAAAAACACTGACCAAAGAAACGCATTGCTCAATTGAGAACTGAAAATTATCAGATAATTGTGACCAAATAAAAACAGCTAATATTTAGTGCTAGTGAATTTGTCGTTTGCACTATCACTTAGCCAGATAGATGGCAGTGCGCACTTAGTATGTTAGTAAAAAACGCCCGACTATGTTATATACTTGCAACTACTAGCATCAGCTATACTTGAAAAATTTTTCATCAGTAGCTGCAAGTAAATGGTTTAGCGCACAGACATGACATTTACTATCTTTTCTACTTGCAAGTACATACTTGAAATTGCCAAATCGAAAGCATCTATATTATCATCGTTTTTTTTTTTTTTTGCAATAAATTTTTTTTTTCTAATTATTTTCAATTTTTTATATTTGTTTTTTTTTTTTGTTTTTTTGTTTCAAATTTTGTCATTTTAATTCATAATATGTAATTTAATAAATATGTATAATAATTCAATTTTATACATTCATTCAAGGTAGTACCTAGTATCCTAGTATATACCATATTATATTATATGCGACATTTTTTTTATAAGTATTTATTATGTACACATTATTTTTTTTTTTCTAAACTTAACTTCACTCTTTGTTTATTTATATTTTATTTTTTTTTAAGTTTTTTTTTTAAATTTATAATTTTTTAATTTTATTTATATTAAATATATATATAGTATACATATATATATATATATAATAAGTACATATGTATGTTATATTATACTTATTATATGTATATATGATGTATGTTTCAATTTTTATTGTCGACTATAATGTATAGTACTATAAATATTATTATACTTATTATCGATGTTTTCCAATCGCTTGTTTTTTGAGAGAAAAAAAAAATTTTTTTTTTTTTTTTTTTTTTGTCATTAATATAATTATTATTTGTTTTTGTCATCCTACAAAAAGAAGAAAAAAAAATCCATATCCTCTTGTAATACGAATTATGTATGTATGTATGGAATTGTATTTTTCGTTTTCATTTTCATAAATTTAATTTAATTTCAATTTTTTCTTTTTTATTTAATTCTTTGATTTGAATTTATGCATATACGTATGTATGTATATGTATACGTTTTTATATATAGTAGTGTAGGTGTACTATTTATATAGCTATACATACATATACAAGTATACTGCATATATGTAAATAAATGTATATATGTATATATAATGTACTGCACTGTACTATATACATATAAATCTTACGTAAATGATGTGTGTGTGTGGTATGGTGTGATGACCGATTACTACAACTGGTATAAATGTGTATGTAGTGTACTACATATATTATGTAGATACTTGAAATGTCTTTGTAAACTTGATATTTTGTTTTTTTTTTTTTTTTTTATTTTTTATTTTAGCTCTATTTTTGTATAAATATTAAATTACATATAACTAAAAAATATATTTTTATTTTTATTTATATTTTTTCTTTCTGTATTGCATATTATACAGACAGAAATACGCATTGTACATACGTAGTATGTAGGTATGTATATACATATGTAGATAATGTTTCTAAGATATACACAATCATTAAAAAATATGTACATACATATACAGTAAGTATATTTTGTTTTTTGTGTTGCATTTCATTGTATTTTATATAAAAAATAATAAGGAAATAAATGAAATCTGAAATAAGTATACATTTATTATATTAATATAGGTATATGCATATAATAAAAATTACAAATAAAATTCCTTTTTTTTTTTTTTTTTGATTCGCTGAATTCAAGATTTATTCTATATATCCGTGATTAATTATTTTCATATGCTTTTTTTTATTTCTTTTCTTTTATTCACATTTATTTATACATTCATACATAATTTGATATATTAACATATACATATTTTCGTATATATAAACGTTATCATATGCAATTTTTATTTTTCTTTTTTAAATTAATTTTTTTAATATAATGTGTATATTCTGTTTATTTTTTGCTATATTCAATTCAGTTCTTTTCTATTCTATATTATTTTCGGTTCTGTTTGACTTGTGTTTACTTGCAGTACAAGCATATGCCGATTTGATTCAATTGAGATCTTTTTCGAAAATCTATCAGTCAGAGATGACAAATCATAATCTATACAGATACACTACACGATCCATCTTACACTCGTATACAATAAAATTATCGTTGTAATTGTTATAAAAATATGTATATGTATGTATATACAATTCAAAAGTATATTTATGTACATACATATATATAATCGTATGTGTCATTTTCGAAGGTACATAATATACATGGTTTAAAGAAAGACTATGGTTATGGTTTGGTTTTAGGTCACGTGGTATGCGGCCATTTTGGTTACTTCGCGATTTTAGCTGATAACTTTGACGTAATTTTGGTGATATCAATGCCAATGCGATCGTACCATCTTTAATCTCTCTGCTTTATAAAATAAAAAATATATGTTTTCTGAATGTATTTTGTACATAATTAATTAATAAATTTATTTCTATATTAAAAAATATTTTAATTTTTATTCTACACCACAGAAAAATCAATAACGAAATATTGAATAATAAATATTTTTTTAATATATACACTTTTTGGTAGCACTTTTTGCCCAACCTCGGTAGCATATGCTTCGATGCGTAACCAAAATGACTGCTAAGACCATATAATTATACTCTTTATACCATGCATAATATATGGATGTATACAGTATAAAATATCGAAATACTATGTTAATTTTGTAACAAAGTTTATTTTCAAATGTAAATAAAATTAATGTTCATATAAATTTATGTATGTAATTAGATAAAAATGATAATAATTTTAAAAACAGTAATTATTTCAGATTATTATTTATTTTCATTGTTTTTTTAAAGTCACCCGAAAAATAACCTTAAATTTTCTTCTATGCATTACAAACCGACAGTATACATACAAATAATCACATACTCGTACATTATGATGTACTGTCATTTGCACTTAAATGCGATCTTCATGTATTTTAAGGAACATTTTGACGCATATACAAATAATGGCCCTGATTATGAGTGTCAATGATATCGTCTCGCCTTCGATTATCCGCCTCGACCTAATAAATTTTCTATTATGAGTGTCGATTTGAGTCGAAAATATCAAACATTTTGAGTCGATCAGCTGAAAATAATTGACAGGCATAATAGTCAATTTATTGTCATTTAAAATTTAATATGTATGCTTTGTGTATAATTATGTATTTATAAGGTGTATTTAAGTAATAATTTTGCTCGATTTGTTTAACTTTAATTTAATTAATTATAGAAAAATCAACGAAAAATGTTAGTTGAGCCAAGATAAATAGAATACTCATAAGGTATGATCGCTATTTGCGCCAAAGAGAGTTTTTACTCTCTTGACTGACGTAATCGACAGCTAAAAATAATGAAATTCGTATTAAAAAATTTTCATTAGGATTTAAACCAAATAAAAAACTAAAAAAAATGTAATAAATTAAATTTCAATCACTTATAATAATGTAAAACTTACATTTAAAAAAAAATAAAAAAAAAATTCTTAAAACTTATATACTTTATGTAACACACATGTTATTAAAATATTATTTTAGAAAAAATGAATAAAAACTAAAATTCAACTATCAAAAACAGCATTTTTTTAATTCATATTCCCATAATATTGCTGTGTACAAAAAATTATTTTATGAAGTCACACTTTCTTAAAAAATTTTTCGATCATACCTTATGAGTATTCTATGAGTGCGTATACTCCGTCGTACCAAACCGGTCCAAGTACTAATTTGGTTCCGGTATATACTCACAGTACCAACATTTTTTAGGTCGACCATTTTGGTTCGAACCAATTAATTTGGTTTGGTACAGTACGATGAGGTATATACTGGTTCGACCAAACTTTAGTAATCAATTTCCAAAAAAAAGAAAGAAAACAGTGACATTTTTCTTGTAATCTTGAATCCTAAATTTTTAATTTTTAATAAAATAATAAATGATTTAATCACGAGCTTGTTTATCGAATATTATTTGACGTTGACAAATGGCAAGTATGTTTATGTTTTCTTTCTTTCTCATGTTTTGGTACTCGTGAGATATATAGGCAGTACTAAAATGGTTTGGTTGTACCAAAACCAATTTGGTACTGCGGAGTATACGCACTCTATTTGTCTTGAGTTGATCGAGACAACTATAAACATCATTCCCGGGGAAAAAAAAAATAATAAAAACATCAACGCATATCTTAATACTCTCTTCTTTTACGCAAAAAAATCAGTGTTCTTGTTTTATTTTCTCTTTCAACCTCTAAAACAAACTGAATTAAATCTATTATTAAATTAATTATATTTTATATTTTCGCATTTAACTACAAATTATTCAAATTAATCAAATATTTATTGAAAATTACAAAACTTAATTAAATACTTCTTCAAAATTGAAAAAAAAAAATAAAAAAAAATGAATTATACATTTTTATATGGAAATATTTGACAACTTTAATAGAAATTACATGAGAAAACTGAATGAAAATAAAATTTGATATGGCAATATCTTTACAATCGAGGCGACCGATTTACATAGGTAATGAAAAAATTTACATCGTCTCGTCTTGTCGTAATTTTGGCGATTGTCGATATTATCGACACTCATAAAATAGACCAATATTTACTATCTATATAACCTCTATACATAGAGTAAAGATAAATAATTATTTTCTCTTTGCTCTATGTATCTAACTAAAATGTATTTTTAATTTAAACAATATTTGAATTTTGTAATTTGATGACGATCAGTCAGAGATCAGTCACTATACTCAGTCATAGTCGTCTTATGTATTTTCGAAAAAGATCACTTTAATTTTGCTGCTATAGAATTATTTTAAAATGAGAAATTTGGCTGACATTTTTTATTTTCAGGAGTTTTCTTTTGGTTTTATTGTTTTCATTTTTCAATTGGATTTTTGTTGATTTTAAATTTTGAATTATTTATTGATTAATTTTTGTTTGTTTCATTTTTTTTTTTTTTTGCAGTATTTAATACATGAGAAAATTTTTACAAAAAATATTGAATCATTTTGTTTTTTTTTTTTGAAAAATATTTTATACTGGCGAATATTTCATTTAAATTTCAATAAATTATTATAATAATTTTTCATAAATTTAGTTTACATATATTTTTTATATTTATAATTTTATTTGTATTTTTTTTTTTAATATACTAAGTTATGTTTTTAATGATATTATATTAAATTCATATTTTTAATAGGTAGGTATATTTTTTATAATTGTATTTATGCATATAATGTCCAAATAAATTATTTTAATTGCATATTTTAATTCATTCATTTATATATTTTTTGTTTTGTTTAAATTTATTTATTTATATTTTATTTATTAATCAAATTTATTATACATGTGTACATTTATGTATATGTATAATAATAATTTTTAATTTTTATGTTGTTGCATTAATATAAGAAGAACGAACAGAATATTATTTCAAGCACAGATTTTTTTTTGTTTTTTGTTTTTTTTTTTATGCTGATTTTTATCATTTCAAATACACACATATGTACTAGTAATAATATAGTAATTTTTGTTTGATTGATTGATTTGGTTTGTTGGGTTGGGTTGGTTGATTGGTTGCCTGCTTTTGTTTTACATACATATTTATCTTGTTTTATTAATTTGTTGAATTTGTTTTTTATTTTTTTTTATTTTGGTTTCTTTTCAATTCATTTTTACTTTAAAATTAAATTTTAATTAATTTGTTTATTTTTGTTTTTGTTTTTTAAATTTAAACTTATAGTTTTTTTTTTATATATGTATATGTATATTTATTATTTAATTTTATATTGTGTTTTATTAACTTGTGTCTTTTATTTTATTATTATTTTATTTTTAATTTTATATTTTATTTTATTTTAATTTTTTTTTCTTTTTTAATTAGAATGAAATTATTTTAACAATTACAATTTGCATTAGGCGCTCCTTGAGGTTGATCTGTTAGCCGTTGACCTTTTTGTCCACCAGCTACCAAAGTTGGATCTGAATCTAAACTTTCTGACATTTTGTCACAAATAATGTCAACAAGTCGTTCAAAAACAGCCTATATATAAATAGAAAATTGAAAGGAAACAATAATTACACAAAGCTTTTTAACAAAACACTGACTATAATAATTATAAATTATATATAGAGGGTGTCCGGAGTTCGGGTGCAGGCATTTTGCCAGTCGATAGGTTTTGCTGAGAAACGAAAAAAATCATATGGCTGGGGGGGGGGGCGGTGGCGGTAGAGGTTATAATATCAACGGGTGAGGATCTAGGGGGCTCAGAAGTTTTTTTTTTTTTTTTGAGGTCAAATGACTTGTTTTTTTATTTGTGGTCATAACTCACGAAATCCTTAGTCTTTTCGAATTATTTTACATTCATTGGAAAGATAATCAATCAGTGTTTACTTTAATACTTGAATTGTATAGATCGGTTTAGTGATGCCAAAGATATGGTACATCAAATCAAATTTTCATGGAAAAAAATGCAAAATTTTGAGTTCAAGGTCAAATATCTCAAAAGTTTGCCTTATTTTTTTTTAATTTTCTATACTTAAAATATTGCCCAATGAATTGCCTTTCATTTGTAATTTATTTTATTCAATTATCTGTCGTGGTTTTTGACTTATGGAAAAAAATATAACTGTGGGTCTACCAAGAAAGTTGATATGGGTCAACCCATAAGTAAAGCGGGTTTTTTACAAGGAGTTTAAAAGTCAAAATAAAAACATTTGTTTTTAAATTTTTAATCGAGAATGTATTTTTCTCCATTTTTGCACAACATTTTCCACCTTTTCTCCAATTTTCGTATTCCAATTGCATAAAAAATTTTTGGCTTTACTTATGAGATAACCCGATATTATCTCATAATAATTGAAAAAGAAACAATCAAATTAGTAAACACATGCATAAAATAATAGAAGCAGTCAAAAACACGAAAGGAACTGGATGATATATGTTTGACAGAATTACTGATCGGCGGTGCATAATGGACTAAGTATCCGTGTGCACTTAAAAATATACTATATACATTGTATGTATATAAAAAAAAAAAAAAGGAAAGGATATCAGAAAAGCGTAGTCACGATAAGTCCGTTTCGTTCCGTTCCGTAAAAAGAAAAAATTTGGATATTTGACATTTCCATATTATTTATATGGATTGACGGAAAAGCTGTCACGATTAACGGAACGGAACGTTACGAAACGTTGAAGTTGAACAAATTTCCATATAAATTTTCAATATTATCTTTCAATTTTACTATATTCCGCTCCGTTTTATAATAACAGGTATAATTTGAAACGTATCGGAACGGGCTTATCGTGACTAGGCCTAGTATTAAATATTTCATGATACCTATGTATATAGAAACTGTACGAACTTGAAATGACTTTTTTGAAATGAAATTTGGAGTTTAGTTCCATTTTTGTTATATATTTTGTAAAATATATAAGAATTAAATTTTTGTAAAAATAAACAATTTTCTAATTGCTATTTATGCTATCATCCAAATCCTATGTTCATAGTAATTATGACAGTCAATATTCAATCTTTCTCTATCTTCTCATATATTTTTTGATTTCAATGTGGTGATTTCGTTATGAATTCTGTCAATTTTTTTTTAAATACAAATTCAACAGTATTTGGTGAAGAATTCTTCAAATGTAATAATATTGATATTTCAAATTTAAATTTTCAAGATTTTTCAGTGAATGTTGTACCGGTAAAATTGCAATCATTACATAAACTTTACTTGAGGCTTGAGGTGTAAAAATATAATACTTCAATGTTACATAAATATGCGTATGCGTATAGATTATCGTCATTATTCATCATTCATTTTATGATATATTTACCTTAACATTGACATTTTCTTTTGCTGATGTTTCAAAAAATTCAACACCTAATTGATCGGCTAATTGTTTACCACGTTCAAATGAAATTACACGTTCATCTTCCATGTCACATTTGTTACCAACAAGAATTACTTGTGCATTATCCCATGAATATGTTTTTATTTGAGTGACCCTATTATAATTTATATAATTGTTATAATAAAATCAATAAATTTAAAATTAAATATTTATTTCATTATTACCAATCTTGCACTGAATTGAAACTTTCCTCATTAGTAATATCGTACATTAGAATAAAACCCATCGCTCCTCTATAATATGCTGTTGTGATTGTCCTGTATCTTTCTTGACCAGCAGTATCCTAAAAATGAAAATTTTCATGAGACTTAAATGTATAAGACAAGTTTAGTTTTGTTTATTATGTCAATAAGTCACTATATCAAAAGGCAGTGTTATTTTCAAAGGCACCCAACCAATATGAATATGATGATTAACTGTACGTGTAGAATCCGTCTAAAGAAGAAGAATAGATTCTTTTTACATTGACTAACAAAATGACAGCCTCTTGTCAAAATGAATATCAGACTATTTGGAAGTTCGATCTTTCAAAGAGCTGAGACTCTCCTGTCGGGCGATAAAAAAATTTTGGATTTCTTTGAAAGCACAAGGCAACAATGTGGATAATAATATCGAATGTACTGATCGAGCTATACTATAGCCTTTAAAGGAAAAATGAAAAATTTTGTAAATCTTCATTGTAATGTGTTCTTATCTTTCAAATTTTTATAATTTCCTATATCTATAAGTTATTATTTTCAGTTTACTAATAGGTACATCAGAACTTTCAATGGCCATAACGACACCATTTAACGAAATGTCAAACTCGAACTTCGATTGCTGTGTTCAGTATTGCTTGACAAGCGATTATGCAAAGACACACGGATTCAACAAAATATGTAGAAATTATTCAAATTTTTTCTATCAAAATGCATATCTATTATTGTGAATGCAAACGTATTTCTGGCTGAATTGTAAACAAACAAAACTGCAGAATTTGAGCTGAGGAAAAATCTAAAGCGATTCACGAGTTTTCTGAATAAAAATTACTATTTGGTGCAGTTTTTGGGCTCAAGTCGTGATTGGGCCTTACGCTTTTGAAAATGAAAGTGGAAATCACATAACTTTGAATGGCATGCGCTCTAAAAATATGATAAAACAATATTAGCATAAACTGGAAAAATTTGACATTTATAAAAAATATTTACTTTGAACAAAACGATACGACTTATAACAAACATCTCATTACACAATCGACTTGTTTCAAGAAAAATATTCTGAGCGAGTTGTTTCATGAAGTGCTGATATCAACTGGCCGCACCAAGATCGTATGATCTAACATTCTTGGACTTTTCTTTATGGGACTATTTAAAATATTTAGTATGTGAGAATAAGTCATAAAACGACTAGCAATATTTGATAAAACATTAAACGCACCATTGAAAATTTACCATGCAATATGTGTAAAAAAGTAGTGGAAAATTTAATTTACTATAAAAAGACTGCATTCAGTCAGACAAAGCTAAATGGGACATTTAAACGATATTCTTTTCAGAACGTAATGTAATCGATTGTTCTTTAAAATAATAAAATATCACGTAAATATATAACTTGTATTGTTATTATTGTATTTCACTTTAAACCCATTATATTATGTACTCCCACTAGCAATCCACTCCTATATTTTACATAAGGTAATATAGATAGTTCTATCTAGATGTACTTTTTATATGATAAATAAATAAAATAAATATTGAAAAAAAAAATTACCCTGATATTGATACTGTCTAATAATACGTATATGAGTACCTATACGAAAGTGCAATGTCCAAATAAATAATTTTCTATTTTGTTAGCATTTGAATTGATAATGATTTCTGATTTGTGCATACATACAAGAAGGTCACACATATCATATGTGTATGAAATAATCGAATTTATAGGCATATATTTTTTTGTTCGTTGGCAACAACTAAATATGAAAAATCGAATAGTATAAATCATATACTCGTACAGGGTGTTTCAGTTAGAAGTACCAGGCTATATGCCGATGAAATGCCCATTATGTGCCTAAATGAAGTTTTTAAAATTTTTTCATTGCGAAATATTATTTTTTTACGTATTTTGACATTTTTTACCATTAATTATTAATTTTTTACCATTATCCTATTATTCTCCAGGACACTAAATTTTCCAAAGTAGGGTGCAAAAAAAGTTATACACGATTTTGTTTTAGAAAGTTCTACAAAAAACTCAAAATTTTCAACGGCCTCTAGCGTCGAAAACAGGGTCGATAGAAGTTTCTGTTGATATAATTCTTTGTCACCACATAATGGGCATTTCATCGGCATATAGCCTAGTACTTCTATCTCAAACACCCTGTATATGTAACGTGGATACATATCTTCGTACATCATTTACCAGCATTTACCATATCTGAATGATGACATACTAAATACGTATACATACATATACGTATTTATAATCTATAGATACGTTAATCCTTGAAATATTCAAGTATTTTATTATATTATTTTTTTTTCTTTTAGAATTTTCATTGTTTACAAAACGTGTGTACTACGGTACTACTAAGTATGGGTAGGTAGGTCTATAACTACTTCTTTCATTTATAATAATTATAGTATTAGTATATATTTATTGTGAATTAAAAAAAATATAAGTACTTGAAGAAAAGATACACGTATGTATGTATATAGTACATAAGATGTAATTACGAGTATGTTGTTTATACTTAATTCAAAAATAAATTGAAGAAAATTATAGAAAATTGATGAAAATTTAAGGAGAAATACTAACATAAAAATTTTGATAATTGTATAAAATTATTTTTATGCAATGTTCGTAAATGCAAATATAAATAAACTTATATGTATGTATGTATGTAAACACAATATATGTACATGGTACATGCAATTATTAGGAAAATATAAATGTAATTTCGTTAAAAATTCATAAGTAAATTTATTGTTTCCCATAATACTTAGTATTAAGGGTGGTATTCACCAAAATGGGTATATCCGTCGGATATATTTTAGCCGGATACAATTTCAGCTTATTCATCAACCTAGATAAAATTTGTTTTCGAACTTCGTTTTCGGGTCGAACATGTGTGTCAGACATGTCAGCTGATTGTATTTTTATACTAAAAAATGAAAAAGAGGTTCTGTGATGTGATAATTATATGCAAAGATGATAATTATAATACATTGGTGCTACATTATCTTTATTTGTGCTGTTGCTGTTAATAACAAGGTTATGTTCGAACGATATTTATAATACCACTCCGAGGTTGTCTTAAAAATATCCGAGTAGTGTTTTATCCAGGTTGATCTTTACACTTTATCTCAGATAAAAGATAATCTATGTTGGTGAATACCAGCCTAAATGTTTGAATAAAGAACAAATAATCAAACATACTATATATAGATATACTGCTTAGATATGGATATGTAATTTGAAAAAAAAAAAAAAAAAAACTTCATTATTGCATGATAAAAATTATTTATTAAAGACTATTCAAGGTAGTACCTACTGGAAGTACCAAAGTATATTCGTATT
This sequence comes from Villa cingulata, assembly GCA_951394055.1. Lineage (NCBI taxonomy): Eukaryota > Metazoa > Arthropoda > Insecta > Diptera > Bombyliidae > Villa > Villa cingulata. The sequence continues at coordinate 37,275,989 of OX596017.1, read as the reverse complement.
TGATTTTTGTTTTGGCGCCAGAATGAAAGAGATTTCCGATGAAAAAAATAGTTCAAATATTCATATATGACTATATCAAAAATCTCTCAGTAAAAAAAAATTTCCAAAAGGCATGAAAATAGGTAATTATTTTATCACCAGTCCTATAATGTAAAAATGCGTACACGAAAAAATAAGGTAAGAAATATACACATTTAAAGCCTTAAAGCTTTTCATTTATTATCACATCGACATCATACTTATACAACAAACTCTCGGGTTACTTCTTACACACAGTTTTATATACCGGCTCATTAACCGAATTTCTTTGTGAGAGAATCATTCACGTACGAAGTCTATATTTTAAAACTTGTTTCATGCTTGAAACGTAGATATAAAAAGCTATCTTCGTTTATCGATGACTGAAGATCGTTTAAATGTTCTGACAGTATTGTCGATCAAATCTGAACTTTATCATTCTTAGATTGTGAAGACATCATATAAATAATTTTGCTATTCATAAAAAGCAAGAATAAAATATTTTTTAAATGTATTCTTTTAATAATTTATTTAGGACGATATACTTTTTATGATTTGTCATTAAATTAGAATGTTTATTTTTTAATTTTCATTTTGAAACTTTGAGTGATGCCTAGGGGCACTTAATTATGAAATCCGCCATTGAATTCACAATTAAAATTTATCATCAACATATACAAAAGCATTGACCTGAAAGCCTTTACATAAAATCAAACTTGAAGACCAAATGATTGCAACTTTTTGAATTTGATAGCTTTCATCTAATGACAGATTTTCATGTTTGCCACTTTGCCAGGCAGTTACTATAAGAAGTAACTTGTGCATACGAATTAAATACGCACAATTCGTATTCGCAATTCAAAGTAGTCATTTTCAACTACTTACAATTAAAAAATTTTAAATCGAAGACACAAAGAACGTTCCGTTCCGTTTCGTTTTTTTTTCAAAAGTTGAGTATTTTGACATTTCCATATAATTCATGTAGCATAACGGAAAGACTGTCATCGTTTGCCAATTATTGTTGTATAAACATGTCTTGCAAGAATTCCCCACAAATTTTTAGCCAAATTGAGATCAGACTTACGGAGGAGTGGTCAATCAATAACGTTGTAATTTTGTTGTTGTCATGGAATAATACATATTATTTCAGCTCTTTTGATGCATGGATTAGACTTGAATAACATCTCTTATTTAACTCTTAATGATTTATCATAACGATGTCTCTACAAGTCAATGATGTAACATTATATCTAAACGTAGTAAGTGCTGATAATGATAATTAAATATGTTTACAGAGGGCCGATTCTTGTTCCGTGAGAAAGTGAAATTTTATGTCAAATTTTTTTCATATGAAAAAATTTTCTCATCGTATTTTATGATAGTGAGAATCAATGAGTTAACGTTTGTCTTTGGATTTCTTGTCAAAATGTTTAAACTATATTATTCACTTTATTACTCATACATATATCAATATCAACGCTAAAGTCTAGTAGGTATTTATTTTATTTCCTATTGTAATAGGCCTAACAATAAAAATTTTTAAAAAAATTTATCGTCAATGATGTCCATTTGACGTTAGTCAGGAAAATTTTCCAATATATATTCCATTTCAGACTCATTTTCATCAGCCTTTCTCATTAGTTGAAAATTCAAATAGAATCAGCTTGCTTACCAAGATGAGAAATGAAAATGAAAAGTTTAGGAATAAAAAGAATTTCTTACATTCCTCACTTTTTCACTAAACGAGAATCGGCAATGAAGTTATTCATCTCGTTTCGAACCATCTTATGAACTATGCGTGTTGTTGAATTACATAATCTGCTTCAAGGCTAGGCAAATATTTTCATTACGAATACATTACATATTACGATAATTACGATAATAAGAGTTTTGATAGTAAATTACCAACGGCAAACTTTAATAAACGAGACGGGAACTTCTTCAGCGACATCTATACTCATAATTTTGAAATACCGAATTTCTGATATTTGGATCGTTTGCGAATTTCATTTTTTTGAATAATTCTAAGTTAATTTTAAGGTTTGAATTGTTAGTTTCTAAGTATTTCTTTCAATAAAATTTATAATGAATTGTAAAGAATTGTGTTTTTATTTTATAAAAAAATTTTTCTAAGAATCGACACCTTTATTATAGTTGTGGATTTAACAATAAATTGCAGTAGCAGAGGTACATATACATGTATGTATAATTTGGTATAATATATTATATAAGTATTTTACACAAACAAGTCTACAGTGATGATTAAAACATAAAATATATGTAAATGAATAAAACTGCCAAACAGTTGTTGTTGACATCAATGAATTAATAAATAAAATTCGTCTCTTGTGTAATTATAAAAAATTTCAAGCATTTTTATCTCAACCAAGATTTCGAAATTTTCTATATTTTCTTTCTCACATTTGGTGAAGTGAATAGAAAGAAGTAAATGTTATTAAGTAATACGTAATACTTAAAAGTAAAAGCAATCACTAAAGTATTCTACCATGTATTACTTGAAAGTAATTACTTATAAACAACTGTGACTGCACCAAGAATGTCAAATTATTCTGGTATGATCAGCAATTACAATCTGTTGAATATCTTTGTCGTTAGTACATAAATAAGCACCGCATTATACGAGTACTTCACACTTTCAGGATCAAATCGTAAAATCCTTTTTGTTTTATGTGAATCAATTTCCCTACGTGAATTATAAATTTTAGGACTTCGTAGTCTATTACATATACTGAAATTTAAGTCATCTTCCTACCAATCTTAAAAATTTGTAGGAATTTACCATAACATCATGTTTTTATTCACATATTTTTAAGTATTTGCTGGAAAATTTCAGAAAATACTAACGAAAAAAGTAAATAATTTTTTCTTTAATAAAAACTATTTTTTATTCATTTCAGAGTAAGTAAATACTTAAAGTTTCATAAGTAAAATATTTTACTAGTTTTTATTCACTTCATCAATTAACAATACAGCTCTAAATGAATCAGGACTTTCACAGAAGTGATATCATTACTTTATTATTACTTTATTATGTGAACCTACAGTTTAACGTAGATTTGTGAACACTGAGTTGCTGGTGGAGAAGCAAGCTCTTTTATAAAATAGGATTTAAGCTGATCTATTACCAGAATGATCTAATGATCTAATAATATACAGCTGTTTTACTTATTATCAGCGAGTAGACTACTTATCAGCATTTCTAAACTCTTTTTTTCTGCAAGCTAGTAACCATTCAATTCGAAGCTGAGTGAACTTTGGGGATAATGGAATTTGAAAATTGGCATTGAAAAATTGGAAATTATTTTTCTTGCTTTTGCCGTGGGCAGCATGAATCGAGCATATACTTGTATATATACTTTAGAGATCAATAGCCAGCTGCTCTAACACTTGCGTTATCAAGCCCCCCCCCCCCCCATTAACGATATATTACAGAGATAAAATACTACTACGCAGTTTATCAATTTTATTTTATTGCAACTGCTTTGTTAACCGCACTGTACATGCACAATTTAAAAATTCTTATTTTATCATAATTATTCATATAATATTTGTGTCATTAGTCTCGTCTGACGTACGTACTTACTTATAACATACGCATATATATATACATACTATATAGATATATTCATTTATATGTATTAATATATTTTAAATATGTATTGTATTTATTTACCTACATAATGTATGTATAAACTTACCCATATTTGTAATTTGACTCTTTTATCATGACGAAATACTGTCTTTACTTTAAAATCAATACCAACTGTTGATACAAATGCTGATGTAAATGAATCATCTGCATATCGAAATAGAAAACTTGTTTTTCCAACACTAGAATTTCCTATTATTAATAATTTGAACATATAATCAAAATTTTGATCTGCTGCATCTTTTTGCCATTTTGGATCTCCGCCACCAGCCATCTAAAAAAATAAATAACATTGATTCACATAAATAAAAAGAATAAATTAATTTGTATTATGTATGTATGTACAATAACAATGTACAGTTTACATACTAAATGTACATGCATGAGTAAAGTAATGTAAAATATGTAATTTCTAATTCAAAATTTTTAATTTGAACATTATTTTTAATTATTTAATAAGCAAATATTTTTTAATTCACACAATAAAATGTACAATGCTATAGAAATTCCATTAAAAACACTAAAAAATCTTTGACAATATCTTTTGTTATCCTGTACATTATTCCAAAGAATAAATAAGTATAACAATTTTTGTGAAACACAGTGAATTTTTTGAAAAATTTTTTAACGATATACTTTTCTCCCAAATATCAAATTTCCACAAACAAGGACATATGACACATTAAATAGGACATCCCAAAGTATCGTTCTAAAAATGTCCTGTTTCGATATCACTATAGCTAGCGATTCAGAAATTCAGCCTTTATTATGTACAGGATTTCATTTTCACTTATTTTTAAATAAAAATATTTTTCTAAAATCAATTCTGTTTTATTTCGACCATAAATTTTTAAAATTGAAATAAAGCCATACGGCCCTATTTCAAAAAAAAAAAAAAATACTTGAAAAAAGGCCATAATCAAGAAATTTCAAATGATGGCCTTATTTGAATATTTTTCTAAAATATGACATGAACATGACCATATGGCTTAATTTCTTATGGCCTTATTTCAGGCTACCAAAAAAGTACCCAAAAATTTCCATTTTTTAGTATTTCTGTAATGGAATTTCAAGCATGGACATGTTTATGCATTTTTTAATATACACATGGAGAGTATAGGAAAGCATGCATATACATGATTATATAAATAGATAATATAAATATATCTATTCTAAAAACTATACTTGTACATACACTATAAAAAACTATACTATGTTATGTATATAACTTCTATACTTGTATAATACATAGTTATAATACCTACTTAATAATAATTAATTAAAATAACGATAAAATGAAAACAAAATAAAATAAAATCATATAATAATAAATTTAATCACATATGCATATTATGTAAGTTATTTGCATTGAATGTAATTTTTTAACGAGCACATAACTTTTTTATTCAATCACATAATGTACATACATATATTGTGAACATATGAACATTATACTATATATGTATACTATAAAATTAAAATAAAAATGAAAATAAAATACATATACATGCTCGTATTATGCATTTTATAATCACATATTATCTATACAATGATGTGTTATACATAATATTCATATTTGCATATTTATGTACTAATAAGTATATAAAATATGCAAAATGTTGCGAATTTTAATCAATCATATAGTATACGTGGCGATATATGTACAATACATAATGTCTATACTATACTTTGTATTACGTGGTATTACATATATAATACAAATTGTAAGTATATAGGGTGGGTAGAACAAAAAATAATGTCATATAATGTGGATAAGCCATGATTTTCGTAAGTTAAGTATGTACGTCTATAATAGCTGTATTCCTTTCACGTTAGCAAAGTACTTCAAAATCAGTTTGGTTTAATACTTCACTAAATTTTTATGTGTGAACTGCTCAAACAATTTTTCAAAAGTAGTTCACTCACTTTGTAAGTAGTTACGTTATTTCTTTCTACCAGATGTCTTTTTAGTTTCACATTATCCAACAAATGGAAATTGACTGTTTAGGTTAGATTTCTTGGTATAAACAAATATCATATGGAGTGTTTTATATAAATTTTTCAGATTTAAAGTAAAATAATTTTAAGGTTATCTTTTGCTTCACTTGTCAAATTTATTTATGTTTCTTTGAATAGTTTGAGTCATTGCTAAAATAATTGCTCAGAAGTACTTCGCTCACGTGAAAGGAACACAGCTAATGTGTTTTGAATTCTATATGCTACAAACAGACAATATTTCAACACTTTCAAATCCTAATCAAACATTTATCATATAATTCAAAATCCTTAAAAACATATTACACATTTTTTTTTCATTTCTAATGCCCTGTATGCTGCGCGGGAGAAATTATTGTTAAAGAAATTTTGTGGTACATATATCTTTGGCGAAGTAATTTTCACAGTGGTAAAGAAATTTTGACAGCGATTTTATCTGCTTTATTTCCATTCCCCCAATCCAATCTCTGTCCACAACACACACGAAATATCAACATTTCTATTCCAAAAAAGTATCGTTATACATATAGTACATCATCAAGAAAGAAAAATGCGTGAATATTTTCTTGATCACTTTCTTAAACGTTTTTGTTTTTTTTACATATATTTTAAATTGATAGAAAATTTTCTTTTGCGCAGCATACTGGACTTAACAATATAAATATGTACATATGTATATATGGTAACCAATTAATTTTATAACATTACTTTTATCTTTTTAGAGAGGAAACTGAGAATATGTCAAAGATCAATGGAAAGAATCCTTCTCAACGTATCAAAAAGACAAAAAATAAGGAGTAGCTATATCAGAGAACAAACCCAACTTGTGGATGCACTTGAAAGGACAAGAAGCTTAAAATAGACATGGGCAGAGCATGTGATGAGGCTGACAGATAACCGTTGGACAAAGCTTTTAACAGAATGGTGTCCATACGATAAAACAAGAAGCATCGGCGGAAGACAAAGAAAAAGATGGAGAGATGATCTACAAAAATTCTGCTAAACTTGATATCGGAAAGCTAAAGACAGAGCAGGTTGGAAGAGATTAGGGGAGGCATATACCCATAAAAATTAGTTATAATTTAATTAAATTTATTTTTTTGAATTAATATAGTTATTAAGAATTGCAATATGGGTGAAAGCTAATATTATTATTATTATTACTTTTATCCCACCCTGTATGTATATAGAATCGTACCTCGTATGAATGTACATATATTACATAAGTACATTATATCACAAGTATAACAATTTAATGTCCTGATATTATTTTACACAATACTATATAATAACATTTATATGATGCATTATTATTATTATTGTTATAAACAAAATACAATAATATATTACATATGTATAGATGTGTATATGTAAATAAATAAATACACGTATAATTTAACCTTCACCGTTTTATAACAAGGACATTTAAACACCTAGAGACTAGGTTTTCAAGGTAAACAACAAATTTTTCATTTAAATAAAACAAAAAGGAAACAAAACATAAGAGAATGAAACAAAGTTACAAACTAAATACATATATAAATAATATGTATGTTGCTGTAGAAACAAAATGAAAAAAAAAAAAAAAAGTTATCGTCTAACTAAAGTAAGTATAAAATGAATATAAAGTAATTGAACATTATATGCATATAATAATTTGGTAAGTATATGTATGCATATTATTTTTATTATATACATATACTCGCGTATATGAGTAAAATAAACAAACATAAACTTTATTATAAGTAGTATAGAATATATTGGGTTATAATGGAAAAAAAAAATGTTCAGAAATAAAACCAAATAAAAAAAAAACTCTTTAAGCATATTTATACAAAGAGTGTATGCATGTATACTCATCGTTTATTCTTAGGCTGGTATTCACCAACATAGATTATCTTTTATCTGAGATAAAGTGTAAAGATCAACCTGGATAAAACACTACTCGGATATTTTTAAGACAACCTCAGAGTAGTATTATAAATATCGTTCGAACACAACCTTGTTATTAACAGCAACAGCACAATCAAAGATAATGTAATTTTACTGTATTATCATCTTTGCATATAATTATCACATCACAGAACCTTTTTTTTATTTTGTAATATAAAAATACAATCAGCTAACGTGTTTGACACACATGTTCGGCCCGAAAACGGAGTTCGAAAACAAATTTTATCTAGGTCGATGAATAAGCTGAAATTGTATCCGGCTAAAATATATCCGACGGCTATATTTATGTTGGTGAATACCACCCTTAAAGTTCAGAAACCGGGTAGATGAAAATTATTTAACTTTGAATATTAGTAGAACTAAATATGTATATGAAATTTAAAATTAAAAATAATTAAAAATTAAAATTGGTGAAGACTTTGTTGAAAGAATTGAAGAAATAAAATATCTTGGTATTCACTTAGATCTTAGATGATATAAATTATCGTGGAAAACACATATTGAAAAAATTATTAAGAAAGTAATATCTATCGTAGCTATAATTGGAAAAAATCCTAAGCCCAACAAGTTAGTTGCTAAAATCATATAAATAATGCTTACGTTTTGAGCAATATAAGGTACTTATGTGTAATATGGTCACAAACTTGCAGCAAAAATCTAAAGAGAATTAATAATTTATTAGCAAGATCGTTGAAAATACTTTATGGGCTAAAGTCTATGAATTATGAAGATATATTTAAAGTGACTGATAAAATCATCAGTTTGATAAAATTCTATATTTATTGAACAGCTAAAGTTAGTACATATATAAAAGATAGTCAATGTGGAAATAAAAAATAATTTTTCTATTGAAATAATAAAGATTTACATACATAATGACACAATATATGCAGATAACATAAGGGTAACAAGTGCTAGAATAAACAGGCTAAACAACTGGGTAATTAATGTTGCCTGTAAGCACCTGTAAGTTATATAACAAACTACCATTGAGTATTAAAAAAACGGAAAATGTAATAAATGTCTTTGTAAAAATATGCATCAAAAATATGAAGAAAGATTAATTAAATGAAGTAGGAATGAAGTATGAATGGCTTTGAAATGCAGTGTGAATGAGGTTGGAGACTGATTATCTAATGGAGTGACTGAAGAATCTGGATTGAAGGTGATGTATATTAGATTAAAATTATTTGTGTTTTTTATTTTTCTCTTTTGATTTAAAATAAATCTGATGATCTGTTTGAAAAGTATATGAATGAATGTAGATTGTTTATTTTTATGTATGAATAAGGAATGTAAAAATAAAAGGAGTATAATTTAGTATTTTAATGATAAACGTAATCTGAGACCAGAAATCAGCTGATTGATACGTTAAAGTAAATAAAAGAAAAAAAAAAAGACTGATAGAACTTAATAAATTACAATGAATAATAATTAAAATAAATTAATATAGTCTGTATAATATTGTATATATTTAAATAATGAAGAATAAATGAATAAATAAATAAATAAATTAAAAAATTGAATTTTTCAATGAAAATTAATTTTTTTTTTTAAATGAAATTGTCTAGATTATTTTCTGACAGACAACTGTATACGCGAATTACGAGTATGGTCATCATTATTTTACTTAGACCCCATTTACACAGTCATGGGCATGACGCATAACTATAAGCGTGACGTCATAAACGTGAGAAAGATGATTGAAGAGCAGAGACGGAGGTTGTCATGCAAGCATGGGAGAAAATTGGTGGTTTGATGCATGCTTATGACTATGATGATTCATCGTTAATTCGAGTGTTCACAATATTTTATGAATTTCGATTCACATGACAACTGACAACATGACATCATGACAGTCATGCCTACTTTGTAGTGTAAATTCTTATTGATTATTGATTAACTTTTGTTTATTTCGTATGTTTCAACAATTTGTGAACAAAAATCATAATTAGCTCTATGTATATAATTTTGATTAAAATGATCCTAATTAAGTGCAACGTATTATTATATGATTATGAAAACACCTAAGATCGATACTATGAGTTTGATGAACTCTTTATTTTCTTTACTTTAAATAGCTTTGATATTTTCTTCGGAACTCTGTTGTCTTCTATTCGTAGTACATGGTCAGCCCATCGTAGTCTCAAATCATTATATGAGTTGATAAATTAGGAGCTTTATAAAGCTTATACAATTCTTCATATTGTAATCTCCATTCGTCGTTGTCTTTGACTGTACCAATGGGCCATATAACATTGAACATTACTTTGAGAAAATGATAAAAATTTTATTATTATCTTTTGGTAATGTAATGTAATAGCAAGATCAGCAAGACCACGGCTAGACAAGAACAATATTTTTCCTTGTCTTGGAATGGACTGTTAACAGGCTCCATTTTGTGATTTATTGAAGTATTTATGGTGGAAGAGTTATTGAGAAAATGAATGTTAGAAATATGTCTCAAAATATGACTAGAGAATAATGCGAGAAATCGATAAATACAAAACAAATTCGTTTTTTAAAAAGAAAATGAAATGTGACTAAATATTAGTTTTGAGTAAAGAATAATTTAAATTTTGAATTAAAGGATAAATAAAATTATTGCGGGCAAGGCGAACTGTATTTGGATTTTATTGTTTTCAGATATATTTTGTTATTATTTGATAGTCTATTTAACTAAAGATATATAGTATTTTCAATTTAAATTAAACTTTGTCTATTTTAAATTAAACTTTGTCCAAGTTAAATTATACTTTATCCATTTTAAATTAAACTTTGTCAATTTTTAATTGAACTTGAAAAAGATTGAAAATGTGAGTGATACGTGGATTATTATGGATAATGCCAGAATCCATAAAACACATGAAAATATAGAGTTAATTTCATTGAGAGTTCGGTTGGAGTACTTGCCACCATATTCTGCAATGCTCAATCCCATTGAAAAAGCATAAAATGGACAAAGCCTAATTTAACTTTAACCTTTAACTTTGAAAAAGTTTAATTTAAGTTGGAAAAAGTTGAATTTAAAGTGAAAATGGTATAATCAAAATTTAAAAAAATTCAATTTTTTTATTTTTCAAAACAGAAAAAATCATTCAATTATATATTATGCATTATAATATTTTCAATCAATTTTCAAAAAAAAAAAAAAAAAAAAAAAAACAGGAAAAAATTCTTAAAACTATAATTAAAACCATCAAATAATATAAATTTGAAAAAGAAAAAGAAAGAAAAATAAATTATACAGAATGATGTCTTATTCGATAATTTTATATCTTAAATTAAAGCCAGAAAGTAATTTTTGCTTATTGTTTCCTTTTCTTATTAATTATGACGAAAATTTAGAAAAACAAAAAGAAAAATTAAAAAAAGAACAAAAATACCAAAATATATCATTTTAATTTATGATGTAATTTTTTCATTTGCAGATTTTCTTGTTAAAATATGAAGCAACAATGTAAATTTTCATATACATTTATGTAAATAAGTGTATAACAATTAATGACCGCATGAACTATAGATATAGTTAAAAACGTATATAGTCACATTTTTATAAAAATGATAAAGTCTAAGCATACATATATTTCTGTATAACATATAAGGCCTGTTTTAGAAAGTTTTAACGCATTTTCTAACTCGAGTTACTAAAAAAATAATAGATATATTTTTTTAAAAAGTGTATATTCAGGAAATTCCCTATCCCTTGAAAATATAATAAATATGATTTTTATCCAAAACTTACATCTTTTGTAAGAATATCGACAAGCTGATCAGATACAAGAAAAAAAAATGTTTAAAAAATATTTGGATAACCCCGACAAATCTTTTCGCTTACGATTTCGAATATGATTTGCTTGCGCTACCTGAAGATCACTTCTACTCCGGAAATGACAGATTTGATGTTCCAAAAGATCAACGGACAATTTCAACAGAAAAATTCGGTCCAAAAGTGTTAGTGTGGCAAACAATTTGCTAATTTGGACTTCGATTGAGGACTTTTTTTGCAAAATGGACAATTAACAGTGAGATATACGTAAAAGGGTGTTTGCAGAAGAGACTTCTACCGCTTCTACAAAGACACGAGAATTGAACATTTTTTTGGCCTGATTTAACAAGCAGTCACTATTCAGGAGAAGCAATCAGCTGGTACACAAAAAGGCAGGTAGATATTGCACCTAAAGAACTCAACTCAATCCTCCAAACGTTCCAGAAATCTGACAAATTGAGATACTGGGCTGTATTAAAAAAAATTATTAAGAAAATATGAGAAAGAAACGAAAACAATGGAAAAATTTATAAATTTATGAATATCGGCATCCCGTAGGCTAAAAAATAGAAATATCAAAAATTTAATGATTCATGTCAAGAGGAAATTAAGACTTTTTAAAAATAATAAAATAATATTTAGGCTTTTAGGGCCAAATTCACCAACCACTCTTAGACCTCTCATAAATTTATGAGTATAACAAAACTGCAAAATATTTTGCTATTCACCAAGCACTCTTAACCTAGCTAAAAATGTATATGGCAGTACTATTTTCATTTTTTCGAAAAATTTTCGAAATGTCAAACTAATAAAAGAAAGAAAGAAAACATTAATTTTCACATCATATTTTGAATTTGAAGTATCAAAGTTTTTCAAGTTTTTTATAATAATTATAAAAATATAATAATTTATTTATTACAATTTTTTATAATAATTTATTTTGTTTTTAAATAATTATAAAATAAAATAGAATTTCTATATTTCATCTTTTCCTAAACTAGCGATAGCTCTAGACACTCTAGATATTATGCGACATATAGTCTGTTGAGATACTCCAAATAGATCTGCTGTCACTGATTGAAAGCTGGCAGTCGCATAGTATCTTAATGTAATGAGCAATTGAATTTGTGGACAAATTGGATTATTTCTGTGACCCTCAATTTGAATATCATTTTTTATTCTGTTCAAAAGCTCACTGAACATAAATTTTGGAAGTCTAAAACGGCGTTCAAATTCGTCATCGTCGCACAAATTGTAATAATCAATTTTAGTTTTGACTTTTTTTTTTTTTGATTCGAGTACCTAGCAGTTCTAAAAATTCATTTTCAGATTCAGAAGTCTCATCTGAAGATGAGCTGCTAGTATCAAATAAGTCCAAGTACTCGAAACTCATTATTTATTAAAATGTTTTCTATTATCAACAGAGTTCAATATAAGTAATAATTTTATCTAATTTTTTTATTTAATTTCTTTTCACTAAAACATTTACGAAAAAGTTTAGAAATACTATTTGACAGAACACTTATGAGTACCTCCAACCACTCATAAGTTCTTATGAGCACTCTTAAGAACGTTCGGTGAATTAGATTATGACTGTCATAAGTTGTGAGTGGTTGGTGAATACGGCCCTTAGTACAGCAATTGAAAATATAGAAAATAAAGGTTTTAAAATATATGCATTTTTTTATTTATTGCATATACGTAGCAAATATTATAAGGAATCAAAAATTCGTTAAAACTTTCTGAAACAGGCCTTATTTCTTTGTTTTATGAATAACAAAAATTAATAGAAAAATATTCTAAATATTATTGAAAATTATTTAACGTGTTTGATTAAAACAACAATTTTTCTAGTACATAGATTATCAAGCAGCAACGTAAAATTTTTGTTCTGAATCCGAAGTCACCTTTTTCTTTGTACAAAAAAAAAAAAAAAGAAAAAAAAAAGAAAAAAAACCGACTATTAATTTAAAAAAATGTGCTAGGCTGCTTACCTCAAAAACAATTGCAAATATCAAAAACTGGAAATCATTATCAGAAAAAAAAGTGGCAGAAAGAAAAAGTAAAATCAATATTAAGAGTAGCCAGCACTAAATTTGTTTTCTTCTGCGTCCCGCCCCATATCTCCGAATTCACTCAACCAATTTCAATGAAATTTAAAATACTTTGCAAGGAATTGTGGTTCTTAAATGAAACATCGTTTTTGAAAAATATTCTTATTTCCTTTCTACATGATGTAAAATTTGTCAAAATTGCGATTTTCAGTCTCCAAATGCACCATGTGCTGCAAACACTGATTGACCAAATATTTTGAAATTTTGAATATATGATAGATCTGAAGGATATTGTGGTCCTAAAAGTTGAACACTTTTTTGATTTTTTTTTCTCAAAATTAGTTACAGTTCTTAAAAAGAGAAAGAATTTTTGTTTGAAAAATTCTTCAACTTTGACTTCCGTTTTCATACACATATTTCTATATGATTTTAGTGTCAAAATAATATTTAAACTTTTCTGATGTTTTTGCAATAAAAATTCAATTTCAATAGCACCCATGGTTATGCAAAATTATATATTTTATGATTTTTATAAAATTTCTAGTGTAAAATCGTTGTTGTTGGTTTCGAAATTTTTCATAACTAAATTCTAGCCTTAAAAAGAAAATAGAAAAATTTTAATTTTTCCAAAATAGAATAAATTGTGTCAATTTTCTTATCCAAAAATATTAAACTTTACTAATGTAAGATTTACCCGAAACATTAATGTGTAAATTCTACTTACTTCAGTAAGATGACGTTTCATGAATGCAAATTTGAAGGCAATAGGCCCGTCAGCCGGGGAAGTATCATTGTTAGATGCATAAAACATTCAAGTACTATAAGCAAAAATTACGATTTATTAAAATTCATTGATTAACCGTTCCCAGCAATAATAAATAAATAAAAAAAAAATATATGAGAAATTGCGTATCACAATGTTGCCAAATATCACCCTTTGGAAGGATGATCAATCGAAAATAATCCTATTTAAATTATAATTCTAGATCGAATGCTATGGTGCTTAGCATGTCAAAGAACTTCCAATCACAGATATTTTCGTCATAGTTGTACAAACAGAAAACAAATTAAACATGATGAACTTAATTAAAAGATAAAATTTTAAAAACTATACATAAAATATCAACACTGTTCTATTATTTTCCACACATCTGCATTTAAGTATTTACACTGTATTAAAAAAATTGTATATTGTATTTTAATCATATATGTCGAATGTCGATTGCAGAATATGTTCGTTTTTAATGGAGATGGAGATGTTTTATATATTTATACAGTTACTCATATATTTTATACTTTTTTATACGATGAGTAATCATTCATTCCCATATCAATCAATTTAAATATCTACGAGTATTAAATTCTTAGGTTGGTATTCACCAACATGGATATATCCGTCGGATATATTTTAGCCGGATACAATTTCAGCTTATTCATCAACCTAGATAAAATTTGTTTTCGAACATCGTTTTCGGGTCGAGCATGTGTGTCAAACATGTCAGCTGATTGTATTTTTATATTACAAAATGAAAAAGAGGTTCTGTGATGTGATCATTATATGCAAAGATGATAATACAGTACAAATACATTAGCTGTGTTTCTTTCACATGAGCAAAGTACTTCAAAATCAGTTTGGTTTAATACTTCACTAAATTTTTATGTGTGAACTGCTCAAACAATTTTTCAAAAGTAGTTCACTCACTTTGTAAGTAGTTACGTTATTTCTTTGTACCAGATGTCTTTTTAGTTTCACATTATCCAACAAATGGAAATTGACTGTTTAGGTTAGATTTCTTGGTATAAACAAATATCATATGGAGTGTTTTATATAAATTTTTCAGATTTAAAGTAAAATAATTTTAAGGTTATCTTTTGCTTCACTTGTCAAATTTATTTATGTTTCTTTGAATAGTTTGAGTCATTGCTAAAATAATTGCTTAGAAGTACTTCGCTCATGTGAAAGAAACACTGCTATTATCTTTATTTGTGCTGTTGCTGTTAATAACAAGGTTATGTTCGAACGATATTTATAATACAGATGAATACACTTTATCTCAGATAAAAGATAATCTATGTTGGTGAATACCAGCCTTAGAGTCGTATTCACCAATCATGATTATCCATCGGATAATTTAATTTTATTTTAGTCGGGTATAATTTCAGCTTATTCATCAACCTATAGATAAAATTTGTTTTCGAACTTCATTTTTGTAGTGTCGAACATGTCAGCTGAATGGGAAAAGTTAATATTTTTATGTTACAAAATGAAAAAGAGGTTATGCGATACGATGATTTTTATGTGAATGCTGATGTGCTGTTACTGTTAATAAAAAGATTATGTTCAAACGATATTTGAGGAGCATCGTTTCAAAATGCAAGTTCTCCATAATGTTTTATTTTCCAAAAAACAAACTTTATTAATTCCTTTTTTTTTTTTTTGGGAAATTGATTAATACAAAAAAGCTTTGAAATAATCATTGTTATGGAGAAAAATAATCAATAAATAACGAAATCAATTTTTACATTTTGAACCAAGAGCCGTTTTTATAATGTAAATATCATAGAGAATATTGCATATTGAAACGAAGCCGTATTAAAATATAAAAGCCTGCTTCTTTATCAACTGAAGTACGCATCAAAAAGAAAATTTTCGTTTAATTGAGTATTTGCATTTTGAAACGATGCTCCTCATTTATAGTATACCACTTGCATTTTGTCTTAAAAATATCCGAATAATATTTATTTGAGATTGAATAATACACTTTATCTCAGATAAAAGATAATCTTGTTTAGTGAATGCGATCCTTATAATGCAAAACAATACGATAATATCATATAATATAACACAAGCAAAAAGGATAATTTTTAAAATCTATCTGCGTAAATGTACATATACTATTTACGAATATCCTAGATATGTACACACATATATACTTACTTTTATTTGTAAGTACTCTTATATAAATATTATGAATATGAATAAATTTAATTTTAACTACTTGTTGTATTAAAAATTAAAAATAAAAAGAAATATGTAAATAAATAAAAGGGAAAATAATAATAAGGGAATGTAAGAATTTTACAGAACAAATTGTATTGGAACACCACAGCTGTAATTTTCTTAACTTTCTGTAAAATTCTTAAAGTTCTGTAAAATTCTGTAGCAATTGACACAGACCTATTATCTTCTTCATTAAATATTAAAAAGCCTTTTTTTCGAACTTTTTTCATCTAAAATATCAATTCCATTAGAATTTAATAGAATTGTGATCTGAGGCAATTTGGGAAAATTGATCTTATAATTTGATACAATTATATAATTAACTAGCGACACAAAAGTTTCTAACTATATTCATTTTTTGAATCCCATTGTCTTATGGAAAGACTCACATACTATACATAACATATTTATGTATATATTTACACACATATAAGTAATAATCTTTGAATTACATTTACAATCCAGTAATAGATTTTGTGCCAGAATAAATTTCTTAAACCTCCTTCATTTTCAGACGAGAAATTCTATATGCTAACATTTTTCCGCATTCTTCCGCCCTTCTTCCGCCCATCATCGCTATATTTCTAATCTCACCCTCTGACAATAACGAAAGTTATATTAAAAATTTGTTCATGCGCATACGGTAATCTACTCTAAACTGGTAAATATAAGAATAAATTTAAAAACTCAATCTACTCAATTGAATCCATGCTATAGATTGAAAATTCATTATCGAATGTAAACTTTTTAAAATGTACTCGTATAAAAATGATTTACAAAAAAAAATATTTTTTTCTTCATAATACATAATACTTAATATTTTCCGTTAGTACATTGTATCACATTGTATTTATCACATTGTACAAAAAAAAAAAAAATAAATATTTACTTATATATGAGTCGTCCATATGCAAAAATTAATGTGTCTATTTCATTTTTCAAAAAAGATTTTTTAATGTCAATTTCTAAAATGTTTGTTGTTTTTTATAAGTACATACGTAAATTTAGTTTTTACCAATTTTGATTTTAAACGCTTTAAAATTGGAGTAGTACAGATACACCCACAAACAGTAAATAGGTCTCATCTAGACAAACAAAAAATCATACTAGAGGAGGAGGACCTTAACTGTAAAAAGCAAAAATGAAGCGGGTCTCTTGGGCTTCTTGCTTATGTAATTATAAATTAATTTAGAGGGCGCTTTATTTCAACGGCCTTTATTTTCTTTGAAGAAAATGGCAAAAAATCACTAAATTCTGAATTTGAAACACAATAACTCTTGAAAGAAAGAACATGGAGAAGCATTTAAGGTGTCATTAGAGAGAAGGGGAAGTTTTCTACAAATTTTTCTTAAATTGCTTTCTTCTAGCTAGTACACCATATTTGTTATAGAGTGTTTCCTAGAGTAAGTGCGAAAAATATTCATCGTCCTCTAGCGGCTAAACGGTTAAGACTACCCCTCACTGTATTACAATTTTTTTTTATTTTTTTTTGTCTCAATGAGACCTATCTACTGTTTGCAGGTGTACCACCCGAGGTGGGACATCCTATATATATTTTCAAATAAAAACATAACGCAATTTCTATTATTATGAACGAAAAAAGTTTTTTCAATTTTCTTAAAATAGTATAAAATGGAATAGACACACTTTTGCAACTGGACGAATCATATACGAGCATACATAAAAGAATAATAAATTATATCATACATATTGTAATTACGTAATTTTATATTTATTTTTATTTTTAGTTATTTTTTTTTTTTTTGTTTTATTCTTAAATTAATACAAACATTTTTTTGATATTCTTTATTCGGTAATTTAATAAATATGTACTATTATAATTTCTTTGCAATTATAACACTCATTTCTATAGAATAAAAATGAAAAAAAAAAAAAAAATCAAAAAAGGAAGAGAAAGAACAAAAATTATACGTAACATCTGTTTGAATTCTTTTACGTACCTACTTTTACATTTGTATATCCAGACATCCAGCCAGATGATGATGATAAATCATGACCATGAGCATGAGATACATTTGGATACATATACTATACATACATAAAATGTGGATACTGGATATACAAATGTGGTACTGTGGTAGTAGTGAGTCGATGACGACAAAAATTCTGTTATATGTATACAAACATATATGTAGGTATATATAAACGACAATATATACATTATATACAATCACAATTACACTAAAAATATTTTGTAATGTAATTTAATATCTAAAAGACATACGATTTTATGAGCATACCATGATGACATCCTTTTATTGAGAAAAAAAAATTTTTTTTTAAGGATGTGATTGAAGTATGTAGCTAAGTATATTACGTCTATATATTTATACAAATATACACATCAAATACATATATACAGTAGAATTTTCACTTATAACGACTTCGGTTATAGCGACATTCCGGATATAACGACGAAATTCAAAAGTTCCGTTTTACTTTCATATGAAAGCAATGTTTTTGTATGCGGTTAGAACGACTTCGCCTGTAACGTCGCATTCGGTTATACTGACCAAATTTTTATATGATTTGGATCAGAATTTCGGTTACAACGACAAAATAAATGAAAATTATAAGGAAAAGACTTGCACAGATATACAAAAAATATTATGAAATGTAATGTAGTTTTCCTAGAATTTAATGAATAAATCTAATGCGTATTTATTAATTCTCTCTTTTAACCCTTTCAATACAGATTTTTTTTTTTTCGACATTTAAATTGCTTAGCTCGATTTTATTTAAATCATTGAATCATATTTGAGCAAAGTTTTTGCACTTTTTGAAATAACAAGTCCTGCGACAGACAAAATATCGTGGGTGACGTATGTTTATCCCAACAGTAATTGCTAATGGGATGGGACGTATTTGTCCCAGAATTAACAAAAGTAAGAAACATTAAAGCGTGTTATTTACAAAATAAAAAAAAAAAACGGAAAATAACAAATTACTTTCCGAAAGAAAATTGTATGCAGGTATCTTTCAACCTTTTTTAAGAAACACTTTCCGACATTATTATGTCCGCTATATTCTTATATTCTTATTATCTTATTATCTTATTCTTATATTCATTTCAAGAAATAGTCACATAATATTGTGCAGAGAAAAACACTTTAATTATGAATATTTTTTATTCTTTTTGATAATTATTTTTCAATATTCTTTCGGTTATAGCGACATTCGGTTATATAACGACGAATTGCCGTCCGGTCCATTCAATGTCGTTATAAGCGAATTCTACTGTATTTTCAATACACATAAATAATAATATTTTCAAATCTAATATCTACATATATAAAACCTACAATATAAACGTATATTTTCTATACATACAAATACAAATATGTATTTTAGTAAATATATATACATATATATATTATGTAAATGTAAGTATATCTGTGTATATACATATCTATAAACACGTCATAATATGTTCCATATTTTTTTAAACATTATACAATACATTTAATGTATACATTATTATTATTATTATTATTATATTTTATCTTATTCACACATATACATATGTAATTTAAGTATGTATGCATACATTCATAATATATTTTTATCAAATACATACATATGTACATATACATTTATATATCGAGGATTAATATATGTGGATATATCGTAACTGAAATTTTATACGAAATTCTGTTTGTGTAACATTTTATGATAATTTAAAAATTAAAAAAATACATTACATATTATACATTCATATATTATATTATGTAAATTAAATTCCTATAATTATTCAATTTTTAAATATATATTTATGTATAATAAATATTGATAACTTCATAATTGTAGTATTAAAGGTAGTATAGGTAAATCCTGAAAACTACAAATTTCTAACGATAAATACCTATACTATTTTCAGAAATCGAAGTCAGTACAGGCAAGATAGGCATGCCTTTCTATATTCTTTCACATTGCGTTTGTATAAATCTGTCTCGTGTGTGGGGTGATCAGATCTCAATTTAAATCCGAGGGAAATATTTTAAATTGTATATTATGAAGGGCTGCCAGTTTGCAAAAAACTTTATTTTAGATTTTACAAAAAAACAGGTAATTTTGTGAAATTTTGGGAAATTTTAAGAAATATATTCATTTCTTCGCAAAATAACATATAATAACAAGCTGATTTTAATAAGATGATAGCAATTTGGATTGTAAATAATGTTCTTTCTTATTCTAAGAAAAGACAAAACAAAAAATAAAATTCAGAATGTAACGGTAACGTAACGAAATCATTAACAAGTACATAAAGGAAACAAAATAGAAGAAAATGGACAAATAAACAAATATGAAAATGAATGTATGTACGTATGTATACAAAATTTAATATCAAATTGATACTGAACACATAATTTTATAAATAAAATTAAAAATACTAAATATGGTTTAATCATAAATTCATATTTTTTTTATAAATTTAATCAAAACTCCCAGTAGATACGGCAACCCTGAATTATCATCATTTTCTTTTATGCCCATCTTCCCGCTGACACGAATCAATCAACATTTTATACTTTGAGTGGACATCGGCTGCGCAACGACTTCATATTTTATAGTTCGGTTTTTTATTTTTCATATAAGCAAAATGGCGTTAACTGAATAAATCAGTTGCCTTCACGCTGTGTGATAGGCAACATCAAAGGGGGTGGTGTATTTCTTTTTGCAAACAAAAACAGGATGATTCATTATTAGAAATGAAAAAATCAGCAAACAAAAATTAAAATTTCTCTTAAAAACCGAACATTTTTATGATATTTTCAAATAATGCTACTTTTTTATCAAATATAAATTTACAGGAATGTGAAATTTGTACAGAATCTCCCTTTTAAGAATTATTTGTGAACAAAATTATAAAATTATTTATGCACAATTTGGAACATCCTGTTAACATATGTTAAAAAGTACCTTTTTCAGGGTTGACAGAGATATATTATTCAGAATTTCCTACAAAATATTATATGTGAAGTTATCAGAAACTCATCGGGTAACTATTCCCATAAGCACAATACTGACTTCCATTTCTGAAAATAGTATAGTTTTAGATGATTTTAGCATAGAATAATAATATCTACATAGTCTATGGGCGCATTTACATTGTCTTTTCTTGCTTTCTTATCTTGTTTCAGGATTGAACGATAGCATTTACATTATCCATTTCTTGCTTTTTTGTTCATGTTTCATGTCATATATTTTTATATGGGATGCCTATTAGTAGTATTGCCATATACTTATTTTATGATTTTCATTCTTGCTTTCATGTTTGACATTTTTCATTAAAATTAAGTTACAAATTCGATTGTGATAAAAAAAATAACTAAAAATACATGTATAGTATACATATAAATTTTTATTTTAATTGATTATTAATTGATTATCAATTATTTAAATTGATTATTATTAAGTATTATTATTAACCTATAGCAGTATTGCATTTTTGTTGATGGTGAAACATTCTACTAATTTTGATTATTAACATACTGGCAATACTAAATTCATCAAAACAAGAAAGCAAACCACCTCTGAGTTGGTTTGCTTTCTTGTTTCCTCTTGTCTCGCTCTTCTATATCTCTCTTCTAAGTTAATGACGTCACGCTATGATTTTATGTCTTCGACACACAAAGGTTGAAATTAAGTAGATTTCATTTTAATTTCGAGTAGAACATTTTAATTTCGAAGTGTGACACACAGCGATTTTGATAGTTTGTCTAATATATTTAATTTATCTAATTTTAATTTAATTTGTCTGAACATATCCTACTTCTTCTATTAAATTTAACTGTCAATTATATTCAATTATTTCTTAATAAAAATTAAAAAAAAAAAACATTTTTTTGGTTTACAATTTGTTGGTAGATGTCTCTGTTCTACGTAAAGAGCGAAACATGAGTAGATTACGAGCGATAATTACGTATTTTTTATATAATTTCGCTGACTGGATATCGGCCCAAATCCGTCGAAATTAGCAAAATACCTAATTTCAACCTCTGTGTGTCTACAATATTACTTTAATAAATCAATTCTTTTTTTTTTTCTTTCCTTCTTCTGTAAAATCTAATTTTTGCAGTTACAAAAAAGTATCATATCACATTATTAACCCTGGATATTGATGTACATATATGAAAGGATATCATTTAAAAAAATAAATGAACAAAAAAAAAAACAACAAAAACAATGAAATCTAAATCTAAAACAATATTAATACACTCAAAATACAAATTTTGTACATTACATATACACTTGTATCTTGTATCTAGCTTATCTAGATCTAGTGTATCTTAGCTATATATTATATCTAATCTATATCTAATCTATAATCAACAAATAATAAAAATTATTGATTGATGATACATATTTTATCTATTACATACGTACTTACCTTTTTCTATAGGTAGTTTTGTTGCTTTTGTTGTTGTTGTTTGTTGTTGTTGTTATTGTTGTTTTTTTTTATATTGTAATTTATATTAATAACAAAAATTGGTCTTTCCAACTATAAATCAAATCCCAAAAAAAAAAAAATATTGTTCCTTTTTTTTTATTTTATTTATTTTTTTTTTTTACTTGTTTTCAAACTTTGTGTTGTTTTTTATTTTTTTATTTTTTAGATAATAATTGTTTATATTCTTCTATAATGTACATATAAGTAGTGTTTTATACGATTATAAAATGATCATACGTATAAATGTATGTATAATAATATTGATTGCAATGTTCATATTACATTACATACATATGTAAGTATACATAACATACACGTACTATATTGTATGAGTATTATATGAATATAAATTTATAATAAAATATATATATTATATAAATAATATGTGAATATAAATAAAAAGAAAATAAATAAATAAAAAAATAAATTATAAATATAAGGTAATAGATAAGTCTTTTATTAATCCATCAAAAAGAAAAAAAAAACAAAACGAACAAAATAAAAAGAAAAATAATATTTTACTCTCAAAATTATGATTATAATTTTGACGTATATGTTATATTTTTGATTTAAATATATACAATACAAGGACTACCTATGTATAGATTCATAAATTAATAATGTATATAGATATGAATTTAAAGTCAGTCTTAATATATTAAAAGTGGTATTCACCAACATGGATATATCCGTCGGATATATTTTAGCCGGATACAATTTCAGCTTATTCATCGACCTAGATAAAATTTGTTTTCGAACTTCGCTTTCGGGTCGAACCTGTGTGTCAAACATGTCAGCTGATTGTATTTTTATATTACAAAATGAAAAAAGAGGTTATGTGATGTGATAATTATATGCAAAGATGATAATACTGTACAATTACATTATTTTTGTTTGTGCTGTTGCTGTAAATAACAAGGTTATGTTCGAACGATATTTATAATACCACTCCAAGGTTGTCTTAAAAATATCCGAGAAGAGTTTTATCCAGGTTGATGAATACACTTTATCTCACATAAAAGATAATCTATGTTGGTGAATACCAGCGTAAGAGTGTTGTGATACTTTGTAAAACTTGAATGAAAAATAAATCACTCGAACGTAGTACTGAAATATTGTAAATTGTGATTTATTTCATTTATTTCATTTATTAGAAACAAAATTACAATTTTACAAAATATCATCCTTAATGAAAGGCTCTGTATGTGCGTTGCGTACCCACAAAAATGTATACGTTTCTATGCACTATAAAATTTTCATATACATAATAGTATGTACATATAATTTATAATGTATCTATGTATATAAAATTTTTAAAATTTATATTCTTAAAAATATTTTTAATTTTTTTTTTTTATGTACTATTTTTTGTCGTTTTGTCGTCTTCAATTATTGTCTCAAAATAAATTAAACAACAAAAGTAAAAATAAATATGAAAAAATGAGACGAGTATATATGTATGTATGTATACGCACTTATGCGTATATTTTAAAAATTTAATTACACACATACACACTATTATTTAGAAGTTGTAAGTACATATAAGTAAATATTATTATGTTTCCGTTTTAAAAAATTTAATTACACTAAAAAAAAACATATGTATACCTAACTTCTCGTATATTTATTTAAAATATATTTAAATTATGTATATATATTTATGTATGTATGTATACATCAGTCAAAAAAAGTATTGGAACAATTTGATTTTCGATTATTATTTTAATAATTACATTTTATTTGTCATATTAACTATTCATACAAGCAAAAAAAAAAATATTTAAAAAAAATGACAAAAACAAAACAATAATTAAAAACAATATTTTTGACATTTATATTAAAAAAAAAATGTCTATTAATTCAAAATATTTGTGATGTTTGATAAAAAGTGTATGAAGCTGAAAACTTCCATTCAATATTACATACTTTCCAATAAACTATAAGAATAATTAAATGATGACATTGAAAGCACAAAAATTTATATTCAATACAGTATTATTAATCATTCTAAAGTGCTATTTGCTATCTATCGATTATAATTTCAAAAATAGTTTAAATTATGGACATTCACTAAACAATTTATTGTTTTTATTAAGGCTAGAATTTAGTTATGAAAAATTTCGAAACTAACAATAACAACGATTTTACACTATAAATTTTATAAAAATCATAAAATATATGATTTTGCATAACCGCATGGGTGCTATTGAAATTGAATTTTTATTGCAAAAGCATCAGAAAAATCCAAATTTTATTTTGACACTAAAATCATATAGTGTCATATAGTATCATGTGTATGAAAACGGAAGTCAAAGTTGAAGAGTTTTTCAAACAAAAATTCTTTCTCTTTTCAAGAACTGTAACTAATTTTGAGAAAAAAAAAACTCAAAAAAGTGTTCAACTTTAAGGACCACAATATCCTTCAGATCTATCATATATTCAAAATTTCAAAATAAGAAACAAGAACATTTTTCAAAATTATTGTGTTCCATTTAACGATCACAACTCATTGCAAAGTATTTATATTTCAAATTTTCATTGAAATCGGTCGAGTAAATTCGGAAATATGAGGGGCGCAAAAGAAAGCGGATTTATTGCTGCGGCTACATATTTAATAATAATTTTTTTCCAAATACATTTCGTTTGTTCCAATACTTTTTTGGTGGGATGTATGTACATTCAGTATACAGTTTATTAAAATTTATTTAATTTTTCTTTTCTTTTCTTTTGAATTTATTTTTTATTTTGCTCTCACTATTTACACATTTCACCACTACCATACAATTATTATTCATTATATTAATTTCATTTAAATAACATCATATGAATAAATAATACTACTATATACAGCAAGCAGCAAGGAAGCAGTAGTGAATGTGTTTTCGCATGAAGAACAATTTTTAAGTGCACACTTTAAAAATTATGAAGTATGTTTCAAAATGAAACAAAACAAAAGCAAAACAAAACAAAAAAAAAAGAATTAAAAATAAAAAAATATAAAAAATAAAGCAAATAAAAAATAAAATTTAAATAAAAAATAATAATAACAATTACTATTATAACTCTATAAATGTGTAGCGATAATAGAGAATAGTGTTGTGTAAATTACACATTTAAAAAATTATTATTATCCTCGCGTTTTTTATATTTTTAAAGTAGCATTTTATTTTTTATTTATTTATTTTCTTTTTATTATTTATATACGAGTATGTTGTGGTTTTTTTATTGTCACTTCATTTTGCTGATCTGATTTCCTGTTTTATGGTTTTTTTTTTTTTATTCAACTTTTTTATTTCATATTTTTATTTATTAATTGTTTAACAGATACATATACGTATTATAAGGTATAAATGTGTACTATATTTTATATAAGATAAGAGTAATAACGATTATTTACACGAATATTTATAGTTGCCCGTGTATGTACAGGGTGATTCTATTAAACATAAGAATATTAGTACCACGCGATTCTTTGATGTGTTTCATGAAAAAAATTGTACTAGCAAAAATTTATGTGAAGCCTGGTTTCGACGTTAGAGGGCATTTTGAATTTTTAGATTTTTGTAAGACCTTTGAACACAAAAACACGTGTTACTTTTTTTACACCCTGTATATCAAAAGTTTTCTACCCTTCATATACGCTTTGATCCTTAATAACTTCATAACGGATTGCGATATCGAGTTCGAATTTTTTTTGTTTGATAGTGCACACCATAGGCCAAAATTTTAAATAATAAAATTTTTTTTGGTAGTGAATTTTTTTTTCAGGAACCCAATTTCTCAAAACATGTTTTTTAAAAAAAATTTGTGAATTTTGAATTTATTACTTTTTCTTGGCCAGAAGCATGTTTTAAAACACATGTTGTAGTATATGAAAAGAAAGGTAATTTTGTTACCTATCATTTGCAAAAAGAAAAATGTTGATATACAGGGTGTAAAAAAAGTAACACGTGTTTTTGTGTTCAAAGGTCTTACAAAAATCTAAAAATTCAAAACGCCCTCTAACGTCGAAACCAGGCTTCACATAAATTTTTGCTAATACAATTTTTTTCATGAAACACATCAAAGAATCGCGTGGTACTAATATTCTTATGTTTAATAGAATCACCCTGTATGTAAGTTTTTTGTTTATTCCTTTTTTTTACAAATCATAATCGGATCGGATTTTGTTTAAAATTTGTTTTTGTTAAACGTTTTGACGTTATCTTATAAAATCAAAAACGGGAAAATAATGTATGTATTTGTTTATTTTTTATTTTATTTTTTATTTATAATTATTGCTTTCTATGTATTTTAATTATTATACTATATATACATATATACTATGTATTATCACATAACCTTAATGTTTTTCTTTTTTTTTTTTTTTAAAAAAAATGTTTTTCTTTTAATTTTGTTGAATTATCATTAAATACACAAGTATAATACATAAGATAAAAGTATTTCATTTTTTTATGCCTGTGTGCGAGTATTATCTACCTGCATATATTACGTTTGACATCGTCATAAACAGTGTTGTGAAAAAATGTTTAGTTAAACATTATTTTTATTGAAATTTTTTTCACTGTGTTATTTAAAAACCCCTCTTCAGAAAATTATTATCAATAATAACAATAAAAACATAAATTTGAACTTCTTTGAAAAAAAAAAATAATCTCAAAAAATGATAATGAATTATAGTGTCTTCCATATACATAAAATGTACTAAAAAAATACACATTAAAAACATATTAAGATGCACAGATTTTACAAAATTTGTATTAAAATCCACTTTTTTTTTACATAATTCAATTAAAAATCATCGTTTATTAATTTGAT
Organism: Villa cingulata; assembly: GCA_951394055.1. NCBI lineage: Eukaryota > Metazoa > Arthropoda > Insecta > Diptera > Bombyliidae > Villa > Villa cingulata. The sequence goes on along the minus strand of OX596017.1, from coordinate 37,248,239 downwards.
CGTTTTCGAAAATTATTCTGATCAAAGTAATTATAACCCAGCTGACCAAGTGGACTCATAGTGAATTCGTTCTGAATTCATTTCACCCAAGTGATTTTTCCAATGAACGTTCACAGTGAATCATTTGTAAAGATATTTTATTTCAAAAAATTTTACGCTATAGCTATATAGGTCATAGTGAATTCACTTATTGAACTCATTTTGAAATCATTTACTGAACATTTAATGGAAACACGAGATGAATTTATATTGAATGGAGTTTGTGAAGTTAAAATACCATTCACAATGTGAGTAATCAATGAATCCTGGCTCTAATTATTATATTCCTACTTTTCGTTTTGATTTTTCTGAATGATTTAAATAAAAACTCTTTAATCACTTAATAATATTAATCACTTCGTTATTTTTTATTTATTTTACTTTTTATTTTTAATAAACTAATAGTACACAGAATTTAAAACACTTTTGCTTATTCTTAGACTCTAATAAATACATTTTATATCGCTTCAGTTTACAAATTATTACATGAAAAAGAATACAAAATTTCACTATACGTTCACTAAGTGATTCCATAGTGTTAGCCTTTGTGAATCGCAACCATTTTACAAAGATAAAACGAATGAATTCGTCTAATCATAAAATTAAAGTACATAGTCGTCATTCGTTTACATAAATCGTCATTCATCAAATGAATTTTATACGAATATAATTCATATTTCAATCACTTGGTGTATTCATAATACACCCATTTTTGAATAATTCACTTATTTTTCATTTCGTGTTTTCAAAATGAATAAGAGAAAAATTATTCAGTTCGTGAAGATTTTTGGCATTCACTATGAATTCACTGTGAACCTAGTTCACTGAATGGTCAGCTGGGAAGACATATATGAAAACTCTTGTAAGTATGTTTGTTTTCGATGCAAAATAATAATCTGAGTTTAAAAGTGATATCAACATATACTTTTATTTATTATAAACTTTTTATTAAATGTCATAATAACCCCAATTAACTATATCATCACCTTAATGTTTCTGGCACACAGAAATTGGTTAACCAATTCGTCGATTTAACCAACATCTTAATCAAAATAAGTGACAGACATACTCGTACATTGATTTGGTTTATTTTGACATTTTTGTTTGTTTACAATGTATTTTGTTAAGAATTTTTGGTAATTTTTTTAAAATTGTTTTTGTGAATTACGAATTTTTAATTGTGAATTATTATTGAATAATTAATTTATTATGGAATAAATTTTATTATTTAAAAAGAATTTTTGAACTGTTGTTATAAATATTTAAATAAATCATAAAATTATATAAATGAAATCAGCTAACAGCTAACTAGAAAATTTGAAGCTTTTTCATTGGACAGTAGATAGATAACTTGACTTGACAATATTGTTTTTTTGTGCAGTCAAAATTACCAGACAAACGCACAGAATAATAATTGTTCAAATATTTATTTCTTTCCAACTTGTACGTAAAAAAGTCTTCAATTCGATATTTTATTATTATTAAAACAAAAAGTACACGGAAAAATTTGAGTGCACGAAATTTTGTTCATTTTTTTTTACATGTATTTTATATGGGAAATGGAGTTCCGTTTGAATTCCGTACTAAGCTTTAACCATTTCATTTATGTGCGAAACCACAAGAGGCATATAACTACCTGATTTAAACTGATTGCGAGAACTTAATCAACTGATTGCTCAGTTAACCAAAAATGCAAAAAAGTGTATCTACGACAATTTTAACAAACTTCATTGAATTAGCTTTAGATATATGCTCATAAGAACTATAACATTTTTAATAAATCTTTGAACATAAACAAAAATTACCTTAAAATAAAACTCACTTTCCATTAAGCTGAAGAAAAAATATTTATAAAATATAAATCGTATACATGAAAAAAAAAATCGACCAAAAATATAATTTATCAAATTTAGAAAAAAAAAATTCCATTAAAATTCTTATAGGTATATAAGTAGTTATCGATTTAACATTATAAATGTACAAAATTTTATTTAAATATTATGAAGACGAATATATTTTGAACTAAAATACAGTTGGTTAGCTAAGAATTTTAGAAAAGAAGAAAATATCTAAATTACCAAAATATCTGCATTTTTATCTTCGAAATAATCGAAAAAAAAAAATGTTTTTTTTTTCTTTTTTAATTTAATAAATATTATCTACCTACTCGAAAAGTATTTATAGATATTTTTCTTGAATAGCTATATATCTACATTTTATATACATTACTCATGTGTAATATTTTAATAATTTACATAATATTATTGTCCAATCACTTAATCACAACACTGTATTGTAGTATCATATTATAAGTACTAAATAGAATAAATGAAATTAAAAAATAATTGATATATATATGTATATATGTACATATACAATATCATATTATGTATATATATATGTATATAGAATATAGATAGAATTTAGAACTATACGTAATAATGTACATATACATGCATATGTACATTTACATTTAATAAAGAGATACACATAATTATATTTTATATCTTGTTTATATATATACGAGTATATACGAGGGTAATTCAAAAAATTCCCAGAAAAATGAAATAATACATTAAGGGTGTGGTATTCACAAACATGGATATATCCGTCGGATATATTTTAGCCGGATACAATTTCAGCTTATTCATCAACCTAGATAAAATTTGTTTTCGAACTTCGTTTTCGGGTCGAACATGTGTGTCAAACATGTCAGCTGATTGTATTTTTATATTACAAAATGAAAAAGAGGTTATGTGATGTGATAATTATATGCAAAGATGATAATACAGTGCTACTACATTATCTTTATTTGTGCTGTTGCTGTTAATAACAAGCTTATGTTCGAACGATATTTATAATACCACTCCGAGGTTGTCTTAAAAATATCTGAGTATAGTGTTTTATCCAGGTTGATGAACACGCTTTATCTCAGATAAAAGATAATCTATGTTGGTGCATACCAACCTAATTGTTAATTTTTATGGATTTATTTTTCTACGTATGTATATACCGCTAAATTTCATCACCAGTCATTATACGGTGCGAAAAGTCTTCAGGATTTGAATCGTATTTGTTCAAAAACTCAATGAAAGTTAAGTTCGGCACATCTTTCAATGTGTTCTTCGCGCAACGCTTTATACTAAATTATAAAAATACCTAATTTTTCTTTCAGGTATCTGTATCTGTATCCTTTTAAATAAAAACAAATGAATTACTTTTTTTATACACGGCAGTTACACTTCCAAAACACTCAAAATATAACCAAACTTCTTGACTGTTGTCCTGGTAGTCACTTACTGACGCAATTATTTCGGGAATTTTTTGAATTACCCTCGTATATATGTATATATATATATATATATATATATATTTGATGTAGAGAGAATATTGTATATTATCTACCTATATATACATACATTTACATATATATATATATATGTAATATATATTTTTAAAGGATCGATAATTACCTAAAAATAGAAATCATCCACCAAACGTATTATATATGTACATAACACATACATATATACATATAATAAACGTTCGTTAACTTTAGTTTTTTATGTACATATGTATGTATATATGATATACGTTTTATTATTTTTATTTTTATTATTTGATTTTAGTTTTTTCTTTTTTATTTTAATTATAATTTATCACTCATTTATTTATTCATTGTAATGATTAATAATTTATGGATTAAATAAAATAAAGTGAAGATTTTAAATTTAGGCTGATTTTTTTTTACATATTTCTGATTTTTTTGATACTTTAAATTTTTTTTTTGAAAATTTATGTATTTTTCTTTAGTATTTTTATTTTAAATTTTTATTTTTATTTTATTAGAAAAAAAAATGTATCCTCTGCAACAAATTATATAAACATGTTTTTACATACATATATACATAATGGCCCGTACTAATAACATTCTACTAAATTCAACTTTATATATTAGTGTCTAAATGTCTACTAACATGAAGTTAACTAAATTTAAATTTAGCTTTAAATTTATGTACTAATAACAATATTAATTTGAACATTATTTTAAAATATAGTAGTTTGATGTATTTCAATCATGGTATATGCGCTTTAAAATTGACAATAAATTCAATAATAAATTTATAATAAAGACTTTAAATTTGACTTTTTAGACGCTGACACTAAAGTCTGCACTAACTAAAAAGTCTTTGCTAAAATTGTTATTGGTACACTTTTTTGTTAAAAGTCAAATTGTTTTTTTTTAATAAAGACTTTAGTATACTGTTAATAGTACAGGCCAATATGTACATATGTTTGGTTGTAGTTAATAACCTATTAAATTTAATTTATTCGAGTATTTTTATTTTTTTTTTTTTTTCTTATATAATTTTTTTGTCTCTATTATTATTATTTTTTTTTTAATTAAATTATTTATTTGGTTTTTCATTAACAAAAAGTAATTCTAACTATACTATATAAATACTATTTATACATACATATTACATATATAAGTACATATTATATAGATGACATAAAAATTATAATAAAAAATATTTATAAGTAAAAATTTAAAAAATAAAATTAAAATAAATTATAAAACACAATGACACAATAATAAATCATTAATAAACTCATAGTATGTATACAATATATGTACATAATATAAAATGCATAATGTTATGACTACAAATATATGTACATGTACATATCTACTATAGTTGGTATACATAATATTGTTACTATTTATATGCGTTTAATATAATACATGATCTAAAATGATATATTTTTAAGTATTTATTTTATTTTTCTTTCATCCTTGATACTTGTGTAAATTTATCCTGCCTGCCTAAACGTATTTAAATTTTCAAAATATACTCGAGTAGGTATTTAAAAAAAAAATATCTAGATATAATTTGTGTAATTTTTATATTTTTATTTATTTATTTATTTATTTTTTATTTTTTATTTATTTTTATTTTTATTTTTTTTTTTTTTTGATATTTTACTAAATTTATAAAATTTAATTTATTAATAAACTTTTACACATATCTATGTACATATTATATACATCATATATACCTACATACACACATGTCTTACTCATATACTGCCTACATATTTACGTACATATATGTATATACACTGTATTATAAAAATGTATAAAAATTTTATAATTTTATAATATTAATGAAGAGTGTAAATTTGTAATTTTTGGTATAAGTATATGTATAAATATACTTAGTTAGTCATAGCTTCCGATCACACTGTATTACGATTTAATGTATGCCTGCATAATATACATTTTTATATACGTACACATTTGTACAAATATTATTTGCTAAGCAAAAGAAAAAGTAAAACAGAATTAAAAGAAAAAAAAATCATAATTAAAAATTTCAAAAAAAAAAAAAAAAAAAAAAAAACAATAAATAAATAAAATAAAACAAAAAAAACAACATTAAACAAGAAATTTATATTAACACATTTAAACAGATGTATATAAAACATACGTATACATATGTATTGTAGGTAGTACTATTAAATTTTGTTGATTATTTTTGGAATTTATTTTTTTTTTCCTTTTTGTGTTTTTACACATACATACATATACATATATATATGTATGTATATAAAAACATAAATTTAAAAAGTAATTTTTTTTTTTCCATTTTTTGAAAAACTTTTTTATTTTGGATTTGATTTGATTTTATACTACTACACATTAAATTACATGATGTACAGCTGTCTTCAATATGTATGTACATATATATACACATTTATGTACATTTATATGTATGTAATATGTATGTACATTACATACATTATTTTTTAACAAGAAGAAAAAAATTCAAAAAAAAAAAAAAATTCAAAAAAAAAAAAACAAAAAAAATAACATTTTATATTGTTTTAATATTGTAAATATGTTTAAATGTACATAATATATAATATTTCTCGTATATAATAATTACATATAATGCTTTTATATATATACTATTTTAAATATCCATATGTATATACAATTATGTATATATGTGCACAATATTTTATGTGATACCTATGTATTATACGAAACATATTAAAACTGATGAATTGACTTGAAAAAAAAAAAAAAGAAAAACCACAAACAAAACTCAGATAACAATAACAAACAATTTTTTTTTTTTTTATATTTTTTAATTTAATGATTTGATTTGTTTTTTTTTTTTTTTTTTGTTATAAATTTATAAAAATGATCGTGTATTATACTTTTTATTATGATTATTCACACATACATATAGTATTGAAAATTATACATACATATATACATATAAGTATACATATGTATATGTTATTGTACACATACAAAATAAAATAAAAATATTTATATGTGAATATATAGGTATAGTATACTCATTATAATGTACATTTTGTATGCATGATAAATTTAAAAAAAAAAAAAAAAAAATTTTTTTTTAAATTATTTTCTTTTTTATTTTTTTTTATATTTTTTTCAATTTTGCAAAATTTTTATATTACAATGAAATGTATGTAACTGCTTGAACTGAACTACACTACTATACTATACTTTACTGTATGACATAAGTATAGTATTAATGTACATACATAATTATATAGTACATATATTTATATATACAGCATACATATGTATTATATGTAGACACATACTACATTATAATGTTCATATAAAGTACAATAAGTATGTATAGCTGCTATATATAAAGTATATTTTAATGAAAATATAACAAAAAGAAAAAAATTAAAAAAAAAAAAAATAAAAAACACAAAAACTTAAAAATTATACTCGTTTTATATATACATAGTTAGATAATGTAGTAGATAATGCATAAAAATGAATATAATAGACATTAACTTTATAACATATATATGTACACATTTAATCTTAATATATTTAATTTTAATTTAATGCACACAAATATTAAACGAAATACAATATAGCTATATATTATTTTTTTATATTTTTATTTCATTTTTCTCTCATATTATATTATCCTCAATAATAGGTATACAAATCACATTTTTTTTTTTTTTTTTTATTATTATTTAGATATCATATTAAATAATTTAATGTAATTTTTATATGTTTATTTTATTTTTATTTAATTTTTTATATAATGTAATACAAAAAAAAAAAAAAAAAAAAAAACCATTTATAATTTTTAACTACAATTTACTTATAAATTTAATACAAAACAAAATTAATTTTTTTATATTTTTTTTTTTTTTTTATTTTCCAAAAAGAAATTATAAAATTTTCTATCTTACTTTTATATATGTACATACATATACATATATGTATATTATTTTTTTTAATTTTCAATTTTATTTTATTATGTTTAATGAATTTTTTTTTTTTGTTTTTTTTTCTCTTTGTATTTTTGATTGAACAGTTGTTTTATGTTTCCTTTTTCTCGCTTTTTTGTTTTTTGTTACTTTTTCCAAATTGTATTCAATTTATTCAAAAAAAATAAATAAATAAATAAATAAAAAAAAAAAATAAAAACAAAACAAAAAAAAAATAATACACACACACAAAGTTTTGTTTTTTATGGTGTTTTTATTTTTTTATTATTATTTTTTTTTCTTGTTTTTGTTATTTCATTCCTTGTGTTTCCTTTTTCAAATTAAGTAAGTATATTTCTCTCTTATGCGATACAAATATAGATATGTACTTAGTTAGTTAGCTAGCTACATGCACTATTATGTACCTAACATATATATATTTTTTTTTTACTTTTCTTTGTCTATATTTATACAGTAAATATTTTAATGCACAAATACTTAATATATGTATGTAATAATATCCAGTAGTACACGTACGTACGTATACGTATTCTTCCTAAATACCAATATAATATGTAACACACTATACACTGATAATAAGTATATTATATGATCAAGAATATCAAGAAGGAATATTTTTGACCTGAATTTCAAAAAATCAAAAAAAAAAAATCATAATTAATAATTATAAAAAAAAAATATGTTTTATTTTTTCTTCCTTTTTCTTCCTTTTATTTATTTATTTTTATTTATTTTTTGGTTTGTTTATTTTTTGTTTGAAAAAAATTTTTATTTTTTTATAGAAATTAATTGAAAAATAACAAATTAGGTATATACTACTATATACACGAACGATAAGTATAAATGTAAAATTTTTATTACACGCAAGTCTTATTTATTATTATACATATGTATACAACATATACTATACATACTTGCATTATGTATAGATATAAGTATATTATATGCACATATACATACATATTAAGTTTCAAAAATTTGTAGAAATCGATGTGGCAAAAATTTTAAAAATGTTTTCTTACTTCATTTTTTTCATTCATGGAATTGAATGCATATATGGATGTGTATACAATGTATGCTTATATGTATGTACATATGTTCATATGTATATGTATAAATATTTATACGTAAAAAAAAATTGCATACATATGTACCTATATACGCATGCATGTATTATATGAGTATAAGTATTTTCATACACGCGTATACATAAAAAAGCACATAAGATTTATATTTGTATTTGTATATAATTATTACTACACATGAGTACAAATTTAGTTCAGTCTGTATGGTTTTTTTTTTTTTTTATAACCAAAAAGGGTGTAAAGAAATTATGAATTATAACCATTTCATAAATAATTAATTAATTAATTAATTAATAAATATTATATAGAAATCAGTTTGTAACAATAAAACAAAATTAATAATATTATTATATTTATAATATAGAACTTGTCATCACAATCTAAGTATAATATCATCACAAAAATAACAATAAAATGAGCCTAATTAACAGAGAATCGAGAATAATCCGTGTATTATCTGAATCAATTTGTCTTAATTTGAAAATGTTTATATCAAAAGCATAAATTTGAATCGAGAAATCAGTTTTAGAGAGAGAGAGAGAGAGAAAAAAAATATTGAAAACTTGAATGACTATAAAATATAAAAAATTTATTTACATACATATATGTATGTACATGCTCGCTTCATAACAACAGAGACCTCATCAAAACGATAACTCAACCTTAACTATAATGAAATGAAAATAAGCTCAATATCGACTCAAATTGGCTCCTGTGTGTATGTGTCCTGTGATCGTGAAAAAATTGATGTCTCTATAGTAATGGTCGATTAAATCAATTTTGTTATTATATAGATCCAATGATTCTTTAATAATATTTTGTGGCTATTGAATGGAATGGAATCATATCAGGACTACTGAAAAAGATGTAGACATCACTCACTAATAACGAAGTTATCGTGGAGATATCGTATCGTATTGGCGGAAAACAAAATGTTTTAGAACGAGTCGAAGAGGTTGACGAAAAACATAGTAAGATGAAAGACTTTTGTGGAGACGTTATGCTCCCTCGTGAAGTAAAAACAAAAAAAAAAAATGTGTTTCATCAAACACATATTATATGTAGTAATACACAAAATAGAATCCTTTTATTTCATAAATATGAAAAATTGTTAATGAACATCTATTTTCATAGATACCCTTTTAATTTTTCCATATATACCTATGATGACGGAACATAACACTCACATTATTACATTATGTATCATATACAAAGTAATATGTATGTATATGTACACATATACATACATACATTATATACACATTTATAAATGTATACAAGTATCATTATATGAAAATGATACAAATTCACGTTGTGAAAATTCATGATAATAAATGCGCATATTCAATGAAAACAATTTATTTTTTTTTTTTTTGTTTTTTATTTCATCCATAGTACATGTACATACATGTTCCTTACATTACATTTATATTATACATTCAAATAAAATTTTTTCTGCTATACTTCTTATTCTTCTTTGATATTTCATTTTTTTTTTTTATATACTTCTATCTATACCCATCCATGCTATACTGAATAATGTACATACGTATACATACATACATACATATGTATACAAAATACATGCATATATATGAATGTGAACTACATATTTTTTAATTTTAATTGTACATTATATTGTATGTACTATGTACTGTATAGCATGGCTTTTTAAATTTTATTCCACATACTTATATTACTTACAGATTTTTATTGAATAATTTTTTCCATTTATATGTGCGTATATAGTGAAAATACACACACTCAAAAAAAAAAAAAAAAAAAATGATAAAATGACAGCTAGCACAGATATAAGGAACCACAACCTACGATTCAGAAAAAATTATTATACATTAACATTATATTTTTATACTACATAAAATTATAGTATATACTCATATAATTTTTATGTACTATATATAAGCAATGAAAAACAAAAAAAACAGCCAAAAAGTTCTAAATTACTTACTACACATTCACAATAATGATAAAGTGGAAATTCAATGAAAATGCTAAAATTTTCATATCTAGGACTAGAGGATAGCTTGCGATTATTATTGATATCAGTGTAGGTGTTTTTAGTAAGTATGTATATGTGTATAAGTAGTGGGAATGTACACAATATATTAAGGCTGGTATTTGGTATTCAACCAACATGGATATATCCGTCGGATATATTTTATCCGGATACAATTTCAACTTATTTACAACCTAGATAAAATTTGTTTTCGAACTTCGTTTTTGGGTCGAACATGTGTGTCAAACATGTCAGCTGATTGTATTTTCATATTACAAAATGAAAAAGAGGTTCTGTGATGTGATAATTTATGCAAAGATGATAATACAGTGTTACTACATTATCTTTGTTTGTGCTGTTGCTGTTAATAACAAGGTTATGTTCGAATGATATTTATAATACCACTGCAAGGTTGTCTTAAAAATATCCGAGTAGTGTTTTATCCAGGTTGATGAATACACTTTATCTCAGATAAAAGATAATCTATGTTGGTGAATACCAGCCTAAGTATTTACAATCTCTGACACTTGATTATAATAACAACTGTTTTGTCCAACAAATTAATGGTTTTGAAAAAAAAAAAAACGAAATTATTTTAATTACTTTATTGCTTTATATTATAGAAATTTTTGTTTTTTTTTTTAAAAAAACAGGCTATCTATATATACCAACATAACATATACATTTAATAAGATCAATTAATTCTTTAATTTTTACTTAAAGTTTTTTAATTATTTATTCCCAATTTAAAATTATTTATTATTTATTAATTATTTATTTCTAATTTGAAGTTGAAAAGGTGTATAGACCTATTTAGAACATCGGGATAAAAATATGACAACGTTATATGCTTGAAGTTGGAATTATTATATTCCTCAAGATTTGATAATCAACACAGTGTCGCCTTGTACAAATTTTCACTTAATAAAATTTTTTAGTTAATTTAGAAATAACAGTAAATAAATGCATAACTATAAATTAAAACAACAAATATGCAATAATAAAATGAGTCTTTAATTTCATTTTTTTTTCTCACCTGTTCCTGATTAAAGTGTCGCACTATTTATATACCTTTTGGGACTAAAAAAAACGTTATAAATTTTATTGATTATCAAAATTCATTTAATCACTTGAATATTTTATTAGGTAGGTAGGTACCTACCCAAATCACTTTAAACAGTATAATTTCACTGCAAAATAATAATAATTTCAAAGACATGCCCTTTTGCTAGTAGAATGTAGAAAATCAGTCATAATATAATATTGTTCTTAATCAAGTGTCAGCGAGTGTATATTATATACATATTATCACAGACAAGGATGCAGACGTGTCAATGGAAAAAAAAATCAGTCATCATATAAAATGAAAAAATCGTGTTTCCCCATATACTTTACATAAATCAAAATGCTTCAATTTAGTTTAGTTTTGAATCCATAAAAGTAATATTCAAATTATACCAGAATTTGAACTTCAAACAAACTTTAAGGCTGGTATTCTCCAATATAGATTATCTTTTATGTAAGATAAAGTGTATTCATCAACCTGGATAAAACACTTCTCGGATATTTTTAAGACAACCTCGGAGTGGTATTATAAATATCGTTCAAACATAACCTTGTTATTAACAGCAACAGCACAAACAAAGATAATGTAGTAACACTGTATTATCATCTTTGCATAAATTATCACATCACAGAACCTCTTTTTTACTTTGTAATATAAAAATACAATCAGCTGACATGTTTGACACACATGTTCGACCCGAAAACGAAGTTCGAAAACAAATTTTATCTAGATTGATGAATAAGCTGAAATTGTATCCGGCTAAAATATATCCGACTGATATATCCATGTTGGCGAATACCACAATGTACGTGACATTGATTTTATCATTGTTTTGTTGTTGCTTCTGATATAATTTTTCATATTTTCAATATTATGTTTCGAATTATTGTATGATTGTCACGTCATAAATTATAGAAGATATGTATAGAAGAGCGAGTAAAGCGAAAGTCATGTACGTTACGTTAATTCAATTCGATATCGAGATGAAGTAGGTTTATTTCAGTTTTGCTTTCATGTTCTTGTATTGTCATTATATTGAAAATCAAAATTATACAAGTAACAATATTACTACAATATTATAACAAAAAATGCGCCAAAAGGCCCTGGTGGGCTGTGGTGTGGGCTAGGGGAATACAGGTTTTACCTGTATCTCCCTAAAATAAAAATAAAAATAAAATAAAATAACAAAAAATAAAAAACTAGATAGATTACTACTATATCAAGAAACATGAAAGTTCACAGTGTAAATGCTATTTTCAACTTTCAGTCCCATGGATAAAAACATGAACATGATTCAAGATAATGTAAACATATCCATATGAGATTGAGAAGTGGAGGAGATGATCTAATATTTAATCTGAGAGATTATTGTAATTTTTTATTTTCATTTTAAGTATAAAGCTGAAGACCCAGTGTTCACTTTTCACACCTTTCATACATTGAAGTACATAATGTGAAGCATGAAATTTGAACAACATTAAAAAGTATGTAATAAGTTCAAACAATGAAGCATGAAAAGCGTATGAAATCGACAACGGATAGATGTTGGTTAACTATAAACTTTTCAAGCAGCAAAGCATGAAAGTAAGAAGAAGAAATAAGTTTATGTAAAGCGTACATTGGGGCGGCAACGGATGAAAAGTTTGTAAGGTGTGAAAAGTGTAATAAGTTTTTCTTCTACATTGGGTCTTCAACTTAACATTTTTGTATTTAATTTTTCTTAAATATTTTATTATTTTATTTTTCTTCTGATTTATTAATACATTATATGAGTGTACGTAAAATTATTGACAGTGGTATTGATAGTAAAGAAGTAGCCGATTGATCACAGGAGAAAATTAGAGACAAAAATGATATTTGATAAAAGATCAGGCGATAAGCGCAAGAGAAAATAAAAGCCAAAAAAGGCAATTTGGATAAGTGACCGAAGAAGAGCTGGCAGAAGTGCCCATTTTGAAATGACAATAGGGGTCCAATGGGGATTAGGATTGTAAAGAGATCCAATATGAGAACAGGAAATGGGAATCATGTGGGAGTTGCATTAATTATTTGTAATATATGAGAGAAACATGGAATTATCTATGCTTTTAACTATAATAAATTATTAAAACGGAAATTATTTAAGTGACATTTTTCATAGTATAATCGAACTTTAAATTCAAGAATTGTGCTTTAAAATAATAAAAAAATATATCTGGCCCGTTAGACCATAAATTGTTTGAAAACTTTAATTTCATGTGTATGTTTCCATATTAAAATAATTAGAATGTGTATATGCAGATATTGTAGAAGTAACATAATTATGTATTACATTATTCCAAATAAATTGTTTGTTAATTATTACTCCTCATTCTAGCGTCTTATTATTTTTTGTATATATGAGTAGTATAAGTTAATTCATAATGATTAACTTATGTGTATAAAGTAGGTATATGTTATTTGAAAAAATTTTAATTTCTTAAAGACTGTCGTTCATTTTTTTTTTTTTAAATAATAAACTTTCCGTTACAATCCTATTTCTAAAATATGAATTATTTCTTTTGGCTTTTAGCTTAAGTCTTTTAGCATTTCAATAAAATAATTTACTATTAAATTAATTAAATAAAATGTTTACTTTTGATTGGAAATCGTTTTATAGAAATACATGTAGGACCTAGGTATTATTTGTATAAATTTATGTAAATATTATACGCTCATATGTACAAATCCAAATGTTATTGTAATAAAATTATTCTAGAGTTTTGATAAATACATATTATACGTACAATACTCATACAGTAATCCTTGAAAATTCATTTCATTATTTTACAGATAAAATAAAAATTATTTCCCCACATATTTTCCACACGTAACACATCACATGTTAAGAAATATACATCACATACATTATTATATTCTATACGTTTATACAAGAATATAATATGCATATATTTTCTATATAATATATAATATATAATATACATACATATAATTATAATATAATATAATATAAGTATATTTAATCAAATACATATATGCATATACATATTTTATTTTAATTTATTATAAACAAACATTATCTTTAGGTTTATAATACATTTATAATATACAAATTGTAATAATATGAGTATATGTTATATGTAGATATATTAATATATTAAGTACATGCATATGCATAATATCAAAGCAATGATACAAAATGTAAGTAAATATTCAATTGTTCTTGCATTCGATAAAAGTTTTAAAATATGGTTCATAAAATTATATACGCATACATATAAACAATCTGATTTGAGTGTATTTAGATTTACATATTCGTATATTTTACATGCAATTAATATACGATTTATTTGTAGCAATTTGGCAGTATATATAATATCATAAACATTTATATATGTATGTATATAATATAATAATATTATTGCTGATGGTATGCTACTACCATAGTATGTACATGTTGTCTTTCAGGTGTCATTTAGTTCTATGTTCTATGTATAAACTATAAACACAGATAAGGATTAAATATGTGGTATATATAACAATAATATTGGACATTGAACCCTATTAAATGTTTGCATTAAATTAAATTTTGAATGAATATGTATCGCTAGTTATTCTTTCATTTCTTTTCTTTTTTTGTGTGAAAAAAAATATATACCTACATTGGTTTTTGTATACATACAATGTGCATACGTATAGTCACGTATGTATAGAGACCACAGTAAGGATAGTACACCATAATGATTTATAATGATGTGTGTGGGTATAACAAGTTGTATACATAAAATACCCTTTAATAAACATGTTTATTGTTTGTGATATTTGATATAGTGTACCATACAAAAGGAAATATAAAAATTTTCACTGCACAGGCCAGTCTAACTGCTTATAATGTTAGAGCTTGGAGGTGTATTTACGAAATGTTGTAAGAGTGTAAAAAGCGTGAACATACACCCAAATCTTACACATTACACTATATCGTGAAAGCAAACTTTGTATAGAAATCAAGCAAATTATGTCAGCTAAAAATTATAAAAATAAATTTAATCAAATTATTTTAGCATTTGTTTTAAAGGGTAAGAAGGACTGTTGTCAAACAGTGATTTATATTGAATTCGGTCTAGAAGAATAGGAAATATTTTATATTAAATAAGAAATATTTTTAACTGAAATTTATTTGCAGTACTCGTATTTTTCAATTTTTTGAAGCAATGGTGAAATATAAACACATATATTCATAGAAAAGATAATTGAATTTATTTTCATTTCAATTAAATCAAATTAACTAATTTCATAAAATTTTGATATTATATTGTAGTACATTGAATGAATTTCAATTTTCATACAGAGTACAAATACTTTTGACTCTCATCGAATTTCAATTTTCATACAGAGTACAAATACTTTTGACTCTCATCGTATTTTACTAATTGGAAGCGGAAGGATAGATTTTTTCTCAAGAATAAAATCTAATGAACTAAGAATAAAAACTTAAGCTCAGTTTGGTGCACAATGAAACTGGTCAAAACAAGACTCAAGCAAAACAGGAAATTTTGTGATACATACATACATATTTGGCGAAGTAATTTTGGCAGTGGTAAAGAGATTTAGACAATCTCTGCCGACAACACACAATAAATGCCAAAATTTCTGTTTCAAAGTTCAAAGAAGTATCGTGACGTGATATACATTTTTTTGAGAAATAATAATTTTTTAGAAAAGACTCTGGTACGATATTAAGAAAGGAAAATGCGAAAATTTTCTTGAACACTATCTTAAGTCGGGCATTTACTCAAAGAAAAAATCGAAATCAAAACAACTACATTGAAATTTCTATTAACTACAAACAAAATTATGAGTTTGCATGTGTTTGTGATCTATTCTTCAAGCTGAGCTGAAGACCGTACACCGTACTCGTGGTGGTATACAGAAATTATACCAACAGCAACAATGCAAACAATTCCATCCTACTTCTCTTCTTTCTACTCAATCTTACTTCTTATTTATTGAATAGGATATGATTTTTTTTTGTATATGGAAAGTAAACTGCAAAATATATATACATATGTTTATATATTATAAATATATATTATATACTTATATTATCTATTCATAGCAAAACAATGCAAAGAAAACACAGTGTATAATCATTGAAAAACATATACATACATATATATAGTACTTATCTGCTATCGTGATGTATATTGTATTGTGTATAATATATAGTATATAATATGCATAATCATAACTAAACTAGTTTTCTGGTTTATTTATTGTTACAATATCGTTATGGGGTTAGAGTTAAGGCTCTGTTACATAGCTCGCTGCGCTGCGCCTCACTTTGACAACCATAATAATAAAAAATGTGTTGTTATGGAAGCTGTTACATAATATAAATTCAATTTCTAAAAATTTATCATTAAGAAACTGTCAAATTGAATAGACAAAGAGCAGTGCAGCGAGCTATATAACAGGCTAACCGTAGTTGTAGCGAAGCGCAGTACATCTAATTGAAGCGAGGCGCAGCGCAGCGAGCTATGTAACAAAGCCTTTAGTGTCGTTAGTGAATTGATAAAATATCAAAAATCCGACCATCTACAATCCTATAAACAAAATTATATTACACATGCACAGGTTGAAAAACTACAAATATCCAGACAATCAGTCATACATACAGTACAAAAAATATTCATGCTACATATTTTTTATAATATATATTGTACTACATGGGGTAGTAGATATATAACACAATAATTATACTTATCTTACTATCTAGTATCCTGCAAACAAAATTATGTACATATATCACCAAACTACCAAATATATATATAATATATATCTTATATATCTTATATAGATATATATATATATATTATACATATATATATCTATACATCTTATGCTTATATATATCTTCATACAATATACATACAATATCATTAGGTTACGCCTTACTCAGGGTATTTTATTCTTAGTGCTTATTATACACATTATAAACAATATACATTGTACATACATGTACATCATAATAGCAAGTGTATGCTTTACATTGCTTTGCTATGCCATGTTCTTTTTTTGTTTTTTTGTTTGTAACACTCACACATATATAATATTTTTATTCATATAAAATGAATAAACGTATCGGTGAAAAATTGATATATTTAGAGCCTAAGAGTTATGCAAAACATTTTTATTATCTGTGACAAAATTTTTGTGAAAACTAGGAATTTTATATTACTAATAATTCTGAAATAATGTAAAAACTTTTAATTTTCTATTTCGAAATCGAAAAAAGAACATTCAAATTACCTTATATGAAAATTTCAGTACAATACTCAATCATCTACCAATAAAAAATTACATTTAAAATCTATACATTTTTTGAAAAAATCCTTCTTTCTTCAAAGCGTTATACAGGACAAATAAGGACAAATATCAAAAAAGTGGCTCCATTATTCCCAATAAATTCCTTCAAATTATATATGTTCGAAATTTGAAGAAAATTGGATAATATTTAATATGACTTTTTTGGTACCAAAGTGGGTGAAATTTTGAAAATTTTCAAACTTTGATGCCATATATCTCAAAAACAAAAACTTTTTTCAAAAATCCACTTCCATTATTCCCAACAAAACTGATTGATGTTTCTTTGTTTCAAATTTCAAGAAAATTGGCCCAAAAACAACCGAGATATATTTGGTACCAAAGTTAGCGATTTTCACTACTCCCAGTACATTCCAGTCTTAAATGTTTGTTGAGAATTTCTTTTACATAGATTTTTTAAATGGAGAAGAAAAAAGATTTTTTCTTTTTTATATGGAGAAAAAAAAATATTTCCGTCCAGCCAGAATACTGATGATTTTCTAACAGCTATCAAATGTACTAAAAATTTAATACAAATACTGTAATTATAGTATATTTGCTGCTATTTAAGGAAGTAATAAAAATATTACTATATCTAATACTAATAGTAATAAATACCATATAATAATAATTTATTGTTAAATATCGTTGAATTCATTTAAATTCTTTCATTTATGATTGATTCTTGAACTACACTTTTAAAACAAATTCTTTCGAACGGTAACACTAATAATAATAATAATATGGAGTGCGTTCATAAACGTTACTATAGTTAACTATAGTTATCATTTGTCGTTGAGAATGGTGGTGGTATAGTGTTATGGAATGCTATATAATTTTAATATAACAAATATTTTATGTACAGAGAATTCATATTCTCTTTAATTTTTTATATTTAATTCAATTACATGTACATTATTATACACATAATTTTACCTAAATTCACTCTTTTTTGTAATTGTATACTTACATTATGTATAATTATTCTTTATCAATAATTTAACCTTGTACCTTCTCTATTTTTAAATTTAATCATAAAATTGTAATATCATATCATGCATTGTATTCTATAACCTCCCTTGCATTTTTGACCGTCGAAGTGTTCACATCATTTTTTCTTAAAATTAACTTTTGTTAAAGTAGTTTAAAATTTTCATATAATTAAAAGAGTGAAACTCAAAATTGTAAATCAGTTAATTAAATTGTAAAAATAAATAAATTGGAAAATTTATTATTTAAATTTAAAAGTACATTTTTTTCATTCAATATATAGTAAAACATAACTACCAACATAACATTTTAGCGTTCATAAACATCTGTAGTTAAGTAAATTTTTAACTATTTGATGTCAACAATTGACCATGCTTGAGAGCATGGTTAACGATAGTAAGCCTGTGCTAATGACATTGACAATAAAAAAATCGTTTGTCATTTAATTTTGTGTTGTGAATTGTGAAAATTTCAATTTTATTTATTTGAAAAAAGTAGTAGTATTAATTAATTTTGTTTAAAAATTAATTAATTTTTGACAAACAAAAAATATAATAATTAATATATAAAAATTGTTTTGAAAATTTTTTAAACTTGACTTCTTGACAGCTGAATGACAATTTATTCCTACTACTATGGTAAAAATCGCGTTCAAAAACTACTTGAAGTTAACATAACTATGGCTGTAGTACAACATAACTTTGCTTAAACTATATACCAAACTATACTATACCATGACTATGGTTAAAGTAATGTTCATGAACGCACTCATGTAATAATAACTTAACTGTCAAATAGTATCGTTGAATTCATTTCCATTTATTATGATTGACAGCCATCGCACAATTCGGGCGACAACTACAGCGTATCGCCGAAAGCTCGCACAATTCGGGCGCAATTTCAGCGTAAAATATATATGAGATTTACATTTCTTCCTCTTGCGAATAGATTGCTACTATTGTAAAATCTAGATCGGGATGGCTCGTTGTCACTGAAAAATAGAATAGAATCTATTTGGGCGACAACGACAGCGTAATGTTCAGCGTAAAAAGTCCCATTTAATTACTGTCGCTGTCGCCCCAATTGTGCGATGGCGGTGATTCTAGATTTAAAAAATATATTGTTCCCACGGTAACACTAATAATAATATTGTAAACAAAACAAACAAAATATAATAAATACATAACCAAAAACATAACCTATAACAACCAAAAATACAACAAACCATCAGAATCAGATTCATTTCATTATTCATTTATCATTCTAATAAAAGAATTAATTTTTTTATTTATTTGATTCTTTATTTTCATTCTGTATTATTCGAAATAATTTTATATTCTTTCACATTATTTATATAATTTCTTAATGTTAATTTAAACTTTCTCATTAATCATGAGTAATATTGAAGAAGATAAATCGGTTAATTTACCAAAGAAATACCAGTTCAAATTGTGTCCAAAAGAAAATGGGTAAAAGGAAAAAATATTTTTTACATCTATACATGTTCAAAATCGTTGAATTTTTCAAAATGTTGAGTAAATATTTTAATTTTTTTCTTGTACAGATCATGTTTAACAATACATAATACTGTTGAAGAAAATAAAAATAAGATAAGGATTCCTTTTAAATTAGCAACTTTTACTGATAATAATACACATTTAATTACAATTGATCACAGGTATTTATCCATCATAATTTTATAATATAATTACACATCATATTTGTAACTATATAACATATAAAATAAATGATTTTTGTTTTTTATATAGAGGAAACGTTTTTGTATTCGATTTTACTTCAAATGAATATTGGAAAATGTTTAGTCAAATACCAAATTGTACAGCTATATGTAATATACCTGATGATGATTATTCAAAATGTATAATTTCTACAAAAACTGGAAAAATTTATTTAATTAATATAGGTATTTCCACAAATATTTTATTTATTTATTCAATATTTTTATTATATTTGTATGTATACATAATTAAAAAATTTATTTAATTATTTAATAGAACTTGGTATTGTACAAAAAACCAAAAAGATATCATTGCATTGTATTGATGGTATTTCAATTATATCAAAAACTTCATCATCATCATCATCATCATCAATAAAATATCAATTTTGTATATATTCAACGCAAGAAGCATTAATTTGTGATTGGAGAACATTTAAAGCAATTTGTCGTCTAGAATTTGATGATAATAAATATCATTTAAAATATTTATCTTATATACCAAATAATGATAAAATTTTAATATGTTTTACAAATGATATAATACATATATCATCTTATAATAATTTTAAAATAATTAAAATATTATATCCAAATAAAATTCGAAATCGTTATATGAATAAAAATAAAAATAAATATTCAAATTCCAACGATAAAAATTTTATACAGAATGCTGAATTATGTATACCATCATCAGATTCAGATAGTAATTTGGAAATATTGAATGATATGTTATCATCAGATGAAATGATTATAAATGATTTAACAAAAGGAAATATTACATCGATAAAAATATCATCGGATGGCCGATTAATTTGTCTATCATTCATAGATAATATTATAATGGTATTAACTGTTGGTGATTATGAAGTATTAAAAATTATAAAATTAAATGATATAAAATGTAAAGAAATTAATTTTCTAAGAAATATTGAAATTATAATATTTTCATTAACAACAACATCAGATATAATTTTAATTGGTTGCGATAATTTAAAAATTAAATTTGCCATTAATGATAAAAAATCATATAAATTTGGTATATCAAAAAATGGACAATTGCTGTTCAGAATTTTAACAACGGGCAAAATTGAAATGTATAAAATATCAACCATATTAAATATACTTAAATCAAATACTGAAAAATGTAGTAACGATACAGTTGCAAATATTACAAAATTGAATAATATATGTAAGCAAAAGATTGATGAAAATATTTCTAATTTTAAGGTATTTAATTGATAATCAATATACGAGAAAGATTTTTTTTTTTTTTTTTGTTATTAAAAAGTAATTTTATTAATTGATTTTTTTTTTTTTTTCATATTTTTTAGTTTCAGAAATATTTGACTAAAAATCGTCTATTTCCTATTCTTCGTGAATATGGAGAATTTCCAGAAAAATACCGTCATTTGATTTGGATCAATATTCTTGATTTACCAGAAAATAGAAAAGTATTTTTAGAATTAATAAAAAAAGGTGTACATTCCAGTGTTAAATGTTACGATGAAAAATATTCAAACAAAGATCATATAACATTAAAAAATTTAAAAAAAATTGTATCATGTCTCCTGCACTGGTGTACAGCATTACAATACTGTGATGATTATATATCAGAATTTGTATTACCATTTATGACAATATTTCCAAACAATATTCTATTAACATTTGAATTAATTGTAACATTATTAATAAATTATTGTCAATTATGGTTTGAATTTATACCAATTGAACCAATTAATTATATTGGAATCGTTGAAAATATATTAAATGAATTTGATAAAGAATTATTTGAATTTTATGTAAAAAATGATATAACAGGAAAAATCTATGCATGGGAATTAATGAAAACAGCATTTTCAAATGTATTAGATAAGAAAAAATGGTTACAATTATGGGATAATATTATATTAAATGAAACATATTTTATGATATTTTGTATTGTATCATTTAGTATAACGCAAAAAAAAATTATCATGAAAATAAGTAATCCAGATGAAATTAAAGATTATTTTCATCAACATAATCATCATATAAATATGAAAATTTTTCTAAATCGTGCATATACATTAATGGAAAAATGTCCAAATATTATACATCCAAATAGATATATAAAAATTTATGAAAAATTACCAAAAGGTTATTATCCAAAATTAGAAAATTATCCAAAAAATTGGATTGAAGCAAAAAATTATGAAACTGAAATGATTAAAATTGAAGAAAATGATTTTATTGAAAAATTACGTGAATTAGAATTTGAAGAAGATAATCTATTAAAGGATTTAGAAGAACAACTTAAAACTGAAGAACAAGAAAAACGCATAAAAGGTTTCATATTTGTAAAATTATTGTTTTTAATTTTATTTATTTTTTTAATTTTTATTTTATTTTAATTTATTAAATAGAACTTGAAAAGGTCTATGAAAATACAATTCAAAGTGAACAAGAAAAAATCATGACCCAAAGACAAATTCTGTTACTTTATCAGAAAGAAATTAGACAACGTAAAGCACAAGCACTGAAATTGAGGATTGAAAGTGCAAATCGTCAAAATATAAATTTACATGAAAATGAATTTGATACAATACAGAAAAAATTAACTAAAGCTGTTAGTTCTAATTACTATTTTCAATTTAATTTTAATCAAAATATAATTTTAATTTTGAATTTCTTTTATGTCTGTGAACGTTTTTTTTTTACTTTTATATATTTAGGGAGCCCGTAACGAAATGGACATGATGTTCGCTGATGATGAATTAAAAAATCAAGAATTCCATATATTAGAACAAAAATCAAGACAAAAAATGATTTTAATGTATAATCAAGATTCATCAATTGATGATCATTTAAAGGATTCTTTGAAATGTTTTGAAAACGAATTGTATAGATTAACAAATGAATATAAAAATGTAAATAATTATCATTTTGGTATGCATTGACGAAAAAGTATCTGGTCTTTATAATTATTTTTTGTTTATATTAAAGCGATTTGATTTAATCAAAAATTATTCATTCAGATATATGTACGTATATTCCCATTTTTTGGGATTTTTGTGGTAAAAACTTCTGGAAATTTTATGCGAAAAAACTTGAATAAGTACTCTTTAGAATTGAGTTTTACATTACTGCAGTAGAGCAGAGAGAGTTTTTTTTTAATAATCAAATAATAAAATTTTAGAGACAAATTCTTCTAATTTTTGTCATCTAATCATTAAAGATACAAAATACAATTACCTTTCTGTCGTCTCTTTTTTTCAATCGTACAGCAGAAATTTGCATACAAACAATTTAGACTGATGTATCAAAATAATAGTGCAAAATTTATCGAATTTTTTTTTTCTGAAATTTCACTCATTTTCATTGAAACGTGATAATTTAATTATAACAGATTGAATTTTAACAAATTTCAACATTTTTTCATCAATTTGATTTACGAAAGACTACTTTCTAAATGTACTATGTAAACATTAGAGGAGTTAATTTAGTATAAGAGACTGTAGTTTGAAATATACATCATATACATAATGTAGTAAAGACAAGATACTTTTTCCCTAATTAATTTAACAATTATATGTATTTATTCTTTGTTAATACCAATAAATTTAATTTATTCAAGAAAAAACATTTTTTTTTTTTTAATTTTAGCTAACGAAAAATCAATATGGAAATTCATCAACTTCTGATTCAACAAATCAACTTCATGATGATATTAAATATGAAATTGATAATATGGAAAAAATGTTTGAACATGTTAAATCTGAAGTTTTTAATGTCATTCACAACGAATCTAAAACGAATAAGATGAATAAATTAAAGGTAACTATAAAGTTAAGATGGTAACTTTTCTTGAATGTAAAAATTATTATGTATCGTATTATATATAAATATTTGAAATTCATATTTATATCATATTTAAGTCAACTATAGACTAATCGCTAAACTATCCTGTATACTTAAACTATTTAAGAAAATTATTTTTGACTTAGTTTATTAACATTGTACAGAATTTTTGATCTCAAACCAACACTACACGGCTTTATAAAACATAATTAACACTGTTGTAACCAATCTTGTCGAGACCACCTCAATTCTGATTGATAATATGAAAGATGGTTATCAAACTGATGTAATTTACACAGATTTTAGATCCTTAGATCTTCTGAATCGGCTGCATATAAAGCAAATTCTGGAGCCCTTCTAGGAAGCCACTTGGGTCCACTTCTATTCATAATTGCGGTTAATAATGTTAAGTATGTACTGTCCAATAGTGATGTTTGTATCTACGTTGACGATATGAATTTTTTTTTGAAAATATCATCACCAACGGACTGTACCAAACTACAATATGACTTAAATATTAAATTCTTCATTTGGTATTGCAACAACAACCTTTTACTTAATGTAGATAAGTGTGAAATTATGAGGTTTACTCGTAATCAAAGATCAATTATTACAAAGAATCGAAGCCGTCAATGACTCAGGCGTACAATTTGATATTAAACACTCATTTAAGCTGCATTATAACCAAATGATAAATAAGGCAAGATCCCTGTTAAGGTTTATAAAAAGTTGCTCTTAAGAGTTCAAGTACTCTTACGTCCTTAAATCCTTATACTCATACACTTGTTTGGTTCGTCCTAATCCAGAATATGCTAGCCAGATATGGTCTTCATATTGTGAAATATATACCAATAGAATTGAGTCTGTCCAAAAGAACATTATAAGATTTGCTCTTCGTGATCTTCCTTGGAATAATCAAATAATATCACCTCCCTATGAAAATATGATAAAGTTAATTCAATTATCTTCTCTATTTATTTATATATTATCTATTTTCTCTATTTTTATTGTTCAAACTTTAAAAAAGAATATCTTATCACCATTTATCTTAGAAAAAGTAAAAATTAATTGCAATGAACGTTTTCGTTCAGGTAATATCTTCCTTACAACTATTTATAGATCGAATTATGACAAATTTGAACCAATTAACCGTATGTTGATTCTCGGGAATAAATATAAGCGCATTATTGATCTCAATGTTTCCAAGCAGATTTTAAAAAAATATATTTTGAATTTTTAGCCTTTGGTGTGCACTTTCATATTTATTATTAATTAGTACTGTTGTAAGTAGATTCTATTGTATTTTATATTTCATATTTAATTATAGTTAATTGTAATTTGCTTGAATTAAGCTAAATAAATATATATAATTAAATATAATTTCTTCCAAATTACCATAATAATTTTAATAATAAGATTATTGGTTACCTCTTCATCATTATAATCATGAATGAATTTCAAAACGTTTTAAATAACGCCAAAATGTTGAGAATTTTTTATTTAAATTTACACAAATTTTACATAAAAAACTGTAATATTGCCGTATCAGTATCAATGATTCATTTTTCATGATTTTAAACTGAACCCATATCACAAATTCCCATTATGTGTAATTATTTCATTGTAATACGTATTCGTATAATAATCTAATAATAAAATTTGTATTTAAATTATTTTTCATTTCAGAAATTAGACTTAAGAATAATTGAACTAAAACAAGAAGTAATGGAAATGATTTATAATATAAAGAAATTATAAAATTTGAAGTTTTGATTCATGCAAAACACCATGCATCAAACAAGACAAAGACTGATTAAATTGTAATTTTAACAATGTTCTTGTAATTATTTTATTAATTTGTACTTTACAAAAGAAACAAACAAGAAGGAAATATGTAAATATTCTGAAGAAATCATCCAAGTCGTTAATTATTAATAATATCGAAATATTGTAAAGCTGCCGTTTAAAAGAATAATTTGTTTTTTAAAAGTTTGAATAAAAATGTAAAGAAAAAGATTTAAGTCATTTTAAAATTTATTTATTGAACCAAAACGATATTGTATATTTGTATAAAAAATATATGCAGTTTTTAAAATACGTATTACTCGAATTTTGTTATACAATCAAAAAAATTAATCTGAATTAAACGAAATTAAATTAAATGAAATGCAGTTTAATTAAAATAAATATTAAGGTGAGACCTCGATACACGCATGTACCTATATTTTCTGGTGTGGTGATTTCGTAATCGTAAATTTCGAGCAAAGAACTCATATAATCGTCGTTATTGCTCGAAATTGATTGTCAAAATCTCAATCAGAATTATCAATAACTGATTTAGACCAGTCAATTGTAACGTAATCGACATAGGCGTCGTCAATTTTTTTATTATCTACTTTACGTTTTACTAGTATTTGTCTATTATTAATATTTTCCTCCTCCTGTTCTATATCATTTTTATACATTTCTTCATCATTATATATTTATTTATTTATTTATTTTCTACAATCAATATATATACATTTATGTGGCAAAAAATTAAACTGTCAGTGTTAAAATGTAAATTAGATAAATATGATTTAGTAAAATTAAGAGAAAGTGAATGAGTGTTAAAATGAAAAAATTTTAAAATAAAAATAAAAATAACTATATACATATATGTATAACGTTTTAAGAAAAAAGAAAATTACCAAAGAAAAATAAAAGAGCAAAATACACAATAATAATAAAAATAATATAAAAAGTACGTTAATTATTATAACATAATTGTATCAAATGTTAAACTATTTCTAATATGATTTCAAGTTAAAGAAATGAAAAATTATGGAATAACAAACTACATAAGAAGTATGCGAAGGCTTATGATAATGTTTCAAATAAGGATTCGACCTCAATCTGGCTCAGTAACCATTGTTTTATATTACGTAAAAATAAGTTGTCACTTTTTTGCAACTTTATATTGTCAGGCAATTTGTTTAGTATGTGAGGGGCGATAATAGTATGTGAAGAGTGATAAATCTCGGTGTTTACCTTTGGAAAGTCGAAATAGTTCTGTCTCCTTAAGGAATACGTGGATTTGTTTTGGGAAATTAGGGTAGCTGCTTCTATTACGGAACATCTTTAAAACTTTATATATATAAAGGTACCGTAAAGGTAGAAAGTTATATGTTCTAAAAATTTGTAGGGATGGAAAACTGAATGTTTTGAAATTGATAATACGAACTATTGCTTTCTGTACATTCATGAACGGTCTTCAACATGTGATTCCATATTCTAATTTGGATTGAACTATAGAGAATTATAAACTAGTTTTAGAATGTTTTGTGGACAAGATGATCTAATATAATAAAACAATCTAAGCATATATAGTAATGAATGTTAAAGTTTCAAAATATGCGTTTCCCACAGGAGTCTATAATCAATTGTAACCCCAAGGTATTTAAATTCAGATACGCATTCTATAAGAAAGCAATTTTCAGAACACGTTGAGAATAAATTACATCTATGATAGCAAATGTCAACTCTTCTAGGAGATCCAAGTAAATTAAAAAGCATAAGTTTAGTTTTGTTACTTAATAAATATCATGCCATGAAAGTCAAACCATGTATTTAATGTTAACAAGTCGGATTCTATTTGTTTTTTGAGACCTTCAATTGTGGTGTCACTGTATATAAGAGACATAATCATCAGTGTAGGCGAACTGAGTGGAACAGAATTTATAAGAGCAGAGAGAATTTACATATATTAGAAAAAGAAGCGGACCTAGAACTGATCCTTCCGGCACGCCCTTACTATAAATAAATCTAGCCTTACTAAGTATATAGTATATACACCATTGAAACGGACCAGTTGTTGACGGTGTGACAAGTAAGACAAGAACCAATTATGGATTTCACCTTTGAAATCCGCATTAAACAACTTATCAAGTAAAATTTTATGATCAACTAGATCAAAGGCTTTTTTGAAGTCTAAAACAAGTTTTGCCCTGTTTAAATTCATATTGGGAATTACTAAAAAAACTAGTTGAATTAAGGAATGATATCATACGGTTTACCTGCGGAAAAATACCTGTGACAAAACTAAGATTTGTCAAAAAACATAGTACACTAGCTATGAAATGAGATACACATTTGACTGTCTTTGTGTTAATCATATATCTATACCACCAGAACAACCATTTTTTAATGACGCAATTGTTAAAATAATTTCACTTTCAAAAAAAAAGGTGGATGATGAATGATTTGGTTCTGTAATAATATTATCTGTTGAGCCTGAATTAGACGGAGCAAAATCAATGGCTAGTTCAACAAAATAATTGTTTAATTTCCTAGCTATATCATGGGAATTATTTAAAATTTTATTATTTTGTGAATTTAACGAAATTGTTGGGACACTAACATTGTTACGACCTGTTATTTCATTTATTAGTTACCACTGTGCTCTAGAATTACCTTTAATTTTTGCAAACTTATAATTATAAAATTGGGATTTGCGCTTAATTACTAGATATTTTACGAATAGTATTATGAATAGTAATAGAATAGTATTTATGAATATATTCGTTCATCCACGGATTAAGATAATTTTTTGAAGGTTTTTTAATACTAATGTTAAATGAGCTTGAGTTAATATGTTGTTGAAAACATTTTATAAATAAATCAAAAGCTATTGCGGCATCCAAAGATTCATATACATTAGTCCAGGTTTCATTTTGTAATAGGGAGCATAAAATATCAAAATTAACTTTAATTTTTGGACTGTCGTCAGATGTGATCAAGTCATATGCATGTATTCTTACTATTCAGACTCAGTGATACACTTGTCGTGTAATGATCAGTTACTTGAAAAGGGTGAATTGAAGATAGGAGTGCAGAACTATTTCGCAGGTTACAAAAAATATATGATCAATGCACGTAGCTGAAATGTTTGTCACTCTTGTGGGGTCATTAATAAGTGAATAAAAACCATCAGTATAGTACAAATCGGGAGTATTATTATTGTTTTCAAGTGATGATGATTGAACATATGAATTATCTATTTCATTTGCTTTTATTGCTTCAATGTCAGTTACTATTGTTTTTTTTATCATCGTCGTACTTGTTGTAGATGTAATCGTCGCCATTTAATTTTACCGATTTCTCACAAAATTTCGCATTTTCTTCATATTTCCTCCCATCATGATGATTATTCGATGATTCAATTATTTTTCTACGGTCACATGATTTGAAATTATCATTATTATCTTTATCACACCTTCATGATGTGTATGGATTTTATCTGATAGTCATCATGATCATATAATTTTTATTATCATTTCTTAATGGCTGCCAGTAATTCTTCTTCAAATCATTATCATCATTTATAGTATCTTTAAGTGTCGGAGGAACAGAAATTTTAATATGGATGATTTTAAAAAAAATAATTAACCTAATTGATGAAAAAAAAAACATGAAATAATATTCAAATATGTATATGTAAATTAATTTTATTCTCGAAAAAATTTTCATTTTATTCAATACTTTGTAGTATCATTTTTCAATTATTTTTTTATTCATTATTATTCAAATTGATGATAATTATTCTTAATTGCGTTAAAAAAAAGAGGGTATATATGGCACTGGAAACATTAGGGCTAACCGTACTTGCCCGTTTGAAAACAACGAAAGAAATGAAAAAACTAAATAGAGGAAGTTTTGATTCATGTTACGAAAGATTTCATGATCTATTTTGTTTAATCTGGCTTGACGGAGCGGAGCGGAGCGTCTATGCAAATGGCTTCAGCATTTTTTGCCGAAAATACATTAACTAATGTTTCCCGATACAGTTATGCTGAAAAACGATTTATTGAAGTTCTTCAGCAAATGTAATACGCAATTATAACAAGTATATGGATGAAGATGTTGATAAAATGGATTTCCTTTTATCTTTATATCGTACTTTCATAAAAACAAGAAAATGGACCCTAAGAATGTTCGATCACTTTATAGATTTAGCAATTTGTAATTCCTTGTTGGAGTACCGCAAGGACTTGAATAAACAACAAAAAAGTTCAAAAGAACAAATGGATTTGTTAGAATTTAGAAATGATGTATAGTACATGGAATTTCAGCTAAAGCCGCTTCATCAGGAGTAAATAAAAAAAAACGTGGTCGACCAAGACTTGACGATAACGACAACAGTAGTCGAGCATCATCGCGTTCTTCGGCATGTAGTATCTCCAGAGCTCCTTATGAAAATAATCATACAATCTCAGACAGATATGATGGCTATCCTATCAGCACTGGCCAGAATTTTCGGCCCGAAAAATAAGGTGTAAAAATAAAAATTGCACTGGATGGCCACGTTTTATCTGCACAAAGTGCAATGTTCACCTATGTGTTCAGAGAAACTGCTTTGTTAAATATCACCAGAAGGAAGGACAAGCGTCAACTGCATAATAAATTTTTTAAAATTTAACAAAATTAATTTTGAAATTTATTAGGATCGTGAATTCTAATTTTTTCTATATTATTATTATTTTTGCTTTTGAAATGGAACTTTTTATTATTTGTATAACTATTATTTTTGAAATATAAATATATTGAAACTGTACAGAATAAATATTGTAAATTTTTATCTCTCAAGAAAAATTGTTGCCCAGAGGAACAAAACAGAACAGAACAGAACAGAAAAATAATTTTTTTTACAGAAAACTAAAAAAAAGACTGAAAGGGAAGAAAAATTGCACCAAAAAAGAAAATGATGAATATTATTTTATAATTAAAATACGGTAAAAAATGAAATCTAAAAAATGACATATATTGACATTTTATTAGAATTAGCCATATGCAAATAATAATTTTCATTTAAGTTACACAATATCCGGCGGCGCTGCGCTCGCATAGGTGAAGTAAGCAATTCGAAGCGAAGTTGCAGCATACAGTATTAAATATTTACTTGAACCTGAATCAAACAAGACTAAGATTGATTAAATTGTAATTTTAACAATGTTCTTGTAATTATTTTATTTATTTTCACTTTACAAAACAAATAATAACAAGAAGGAAATATGTAAATATTCTGAAGAAATCATCAAAGTCGTTAATTATCAATAATACCGATTCGGAATGAATTATTGTAAATTTGCCGTTAAAAAAATACTTTATTTTTTAAAAGTTTGAATAAAAATGCAAAGAAAAAGATTTAAGTCATTTTAAAATTTATTTATTGAACCAAAACGATATTGTATATTTGTATAAAAAATATATGCAGTTTTTAAAATACGTATTACTCGAATTTTGTTATACAATAAAAAAAGAAAATGAAATAAACGAAATTAAATTAAATGAAAGTGAATTAATATGAATAATGAGGATATATCTCGATACTCTTATCGATATACGGATAAGTTCGTGGACGTCATTATGGTGTACAAGTCTTCTTACTGGAATGAAAACATAATTTATTTTATATACGTGTGTAACGTAGTAAGTGGTAGTTCTAATACTAACCTTGTCGGTGATATGTAGATGCGAAATTTTGATAGTCAAAATTGATGTATTGTTCTTGATTCAGTTGCTGTTGATGTGACTGCACTTGTTTCAGTGGTATTGTTTCATTTGTTCTTGTTTCATTTGTTCTTGTCTCATTTGTTCTTGTTTCATTTGCTCTTATTTCATTTGTTCTTGTTGCTGCCGTTGTTGTTGCCGCTATTTCAATTACTACTAATTTTTCTTCTCTTTTTTCATCATCGTCGTAGTTGTTGTAGATGTCGTCGCCATTTAATTTTATCGATTTTTCACCAAATTTTGTATTTTCTTCATATTTTCTTCCATTATGATGATTACTCGATGTTGAAATTAATGTTTCATGTTCACGTACTTTGAAGTTATGATTATTATCTTCATCAATTAGTTCTTGGTCATTTATCTCATAATCATCATAATCATAATCTATATCATCATTTCCTGATGGCTGACTATCAATTTCCTCCAAATCATAATAATCATCTATAGTATCGTGTAGTGTCCGAGGAACAGAAATTTTAATATGGATGATTATTAAAAAAATAATTAACCTAATTGTTGGAAAAAATGAAATTATATTCAAATATATGTAAATTAATTTTATTCTCGAAAAAAATTTTCATTTTATTCAATGCTTTGAATATTTATATACTTTATTCAATCATTTTTCAATTATTTTTTTATTCATTATAATTCAAATAATTCTATAATTACTTACCAATTGAAAATATTGTCCATTGATATAAAACAAAATAAATTAAATTATATTTCTAGTAATTGAGAAATTAATTCTCAAACAAAATATTAAAATAATTCTAATATGTCTGACGTCTACAACTAAAGTGAGGAAATTCGAATGATTTTGTCTTATATATATACATTCTGGCTGCCTGCTGCCGTCTGCCCGCGGTCTGCAGTGTTGAGTGCTGAATTGCTGACTATTCATAGTTCAGTTCAGTCCGTGCATCGTTATTTAAATTACATATGGCTAATTCTAAAATTTGAGACATACAGTTTTTAAAATAAAGTATGATTGAATAAATGAATTGAGTTATAACTCAATATCATCCCTTTAATTATTTAAACTTTTTTTATATGCATATATGTAACAATTTTCACTTAAGTTACATAACACTGGTACGTTTGTATATACATAATATAAATGGCTGCTGCCTCATTCAATGTAGAAATAATAAAAAATTTTTAAATTATCTTATAACTCATTTGTATATTGACATCGATTTACACTTAAATATTCGCGACGCTGCGTTCGCATAGGTGAAGTAAGCAATTCGAAGTGAGATTCGAGATTGCCGTTGCAGCATACAGTCACAGAATATAGACATACAGAAAAGACATAGTTCATATAAATTATTTTTCAATTTTTAAATTTTTTCTCACAAATAAAATGACACTTTGCTAAAAGTAGACAGAAAATCAAAATTACCCCTAAAAATTAGTTAGAGAGAGAAATAAAATTTTATTAGTATGTGTAAGATCCCCCAATTTTAATTTAATTTATACATAGCTTGCTATAGGGTAAATGGGGCTAATAACATTAACAGCATATATGAATGCAATTCAATAGCTCAACATTTAATATTTCATGCATAAAAAATATACAGAAATTAATAAAATCATGAAATTAAATTATAAATTATAAAATACATAAATAATTTGTATTATTTATGTATTTATATTTAATATTTATTCAAATTATTAATATATTTTTCACTAATGAAAAATATTTTTTAATAATGATGGGTAAATAGAAATATTTAATGATAGCGATGAATTAAGTCCACCAAAAAAGAAAAAGAAGGTAAATGTAAATTTTAAATTTTAAGTCGTTTTTGTTCAGGAAACTATAATTTTAAGTTTCAAATTAATTTCCATAATAGTTTAAAATATATTTAAAAAATCATACAATATCAATCATAAACATGCAACATACATACATACATACATATAACTCTGTAATACATAATAATATATCAATACTAAAACTTCAATAATTATTCTTATCTAATATAATTCTAAAAATAAGATTGCAAATACAGTATGCAAGTACAGTAATGATGGCAATGAAATTTTAAACATAGAGAGGTAAATTCAGGATAAAATAATTTAAATAATGTAATATGTATGTATGTATGTACAATATAAGTATTAATGTTATATACTTAAAATAGCAGGTAATTTTTCATTTTTGTTAACTATTTTTTTTTAAATTAAAAAGAATAATTTTGATCATTCTCGTTTGCTTAGTTGTTGAATTAACTATAGAGTTGATGAAATATTTGAATTTTTGTAGAATAATTTTCAAGTTACAAATATATTGAATTTTTTTATTGTATTTAGTTTAACATAACTTCATTTTATTGTATTTTAATTTATAAATCTTTTGAGTAAATTAATTAAATAAATTTTTTTAAATATAAACTTTTATGTTTTTATTTCATAAAAACCAATTATTTTTCTCTTAATCGATTTTCAATTGAATCTAAAATATAAAATAAATTTTTCTATATCATATTGCTTTTACAATATCATTAATTTTTTCATCAATTTTTCTTTTCAATGGTGACTTTACAACAGAACTCCAGTTCATTATAAATTGTTTGGCATACAATTTGGTGCTTTATTGCATTTTGCAACTGTGTTCTAGTTCAAAGTTAGATTGTATTTTTCTTAGAAAAAAAAATTTTTTTATTTTCGTTTTTTTTTTTTTTTTTTTTGTTTTTGAATAAAGTGGTAATTTATTTATTTTAATAATTTAAGTATAATAGAACATTTTAGCTTAATATATATAATTATAAATTAATGAATGACTTTTAAATTGAAATTTTTTGTCATTTCATTTGTGATTTTTTTAAAATGAATACGAATGTATATCAAAGAGGAGTAAAAAAAATATGTATGAATTTTCTCAGCTTGAGATTAGGATTCGAGATATCTGCAATCTTGTACACCACATATCTCCGAAGTTACTCAATCGCTTTGAATGAAATTTGAAACATAGATACTTTGATTAGAATTGTGGTGCTTAATGGAGCATTTTTTTTTAAAATGTCATAGTTTCCTTTTTACAGGGTGTCAAAATTGTCAAATTGCGATTTTTCGACTTCCAAATGCACCTCGTACAGCAAACACTGATTGATCAATTCGACGTGGTGAATTATTGAATGTTTGAGAGGCAACACTTAAATAAATTTTAGACAATGCCGAAATAAATAATCTAACAAAAATAATTAGTCTTCAATGTAAGAAAAAATATTTAAATTTGGATGATTTAAAAACTTTACGTTACGGTAAAGTGATGATAATGGCCGATCGAGATCAATATGGTTCCCATATTAAAGGTTTATTGATAAATTTTTTTCATACAAATTTTCCAGAACTATTAAGCTTACCATTCCTTGAGCAATTCATTACACCAATTGTTAAAGCAACAGAACTTAATAAAGAATTAAGCTTTTATTCATTACCAGAATTTGAAAAATGGAAAAGTGCTACACCAAATCATAATACGTACGATGTAAAGCACTACAAAGGTTTGGGTACATTATACATTTACCCCAAAAGAAGTAATAGAATATTTTCAAAATATGGAACAACATCGAATTAAATTCGAATACAGTGGTAAAGAAGATGATGACCATATTGCTATGGCATTTGCAAAAAACTTTGTAGATCAACGTAAAGAATGCTTAACTGAATATTGGCTAATATTAAAAATCGTAAATTATCAGGATTACCGGAAATATATTTATATGCGAAAGATAAAAAACAGATCAGTTGTACAGAATTTGTTAATTTCGAATTGTACCACTCTTTACTGCCGATAATGTAAGATCGATACCATGTTTGATAGATGGTTTTAAACCCCGTCAAAAAAAGGTTATGTTTACATGTTTCAAACGTAATGATAAACGTGAAGTTAATGTTATACAATTAGCTGTTTCGGCAGCTGAAATGTCCGCATTTTACGGAGAAATGTCATGTTCATTAATTGTAAATTTAGCACAAAATTTGATCGGTTCTAATAACATTAATTTATTAGAGCCAAGAGGTCAATTTGGTACACGTTTAGCTGTTGGTAAAGATTCAGCTAGCCCACGTTATTTATTCACATTAATGTCACCATTAACACGTTTAATATTTCATCCACACTATGATCCGCTTTTAGAGTATAAATACGATAATAATGTTAAAATTGAACCGGTCTGGTATATACCAATAATACCGATGATATTATTTAATGGCGCTGAAGGTATCGGTACTGGATGGACAACAAAAATCCCAAATTATAATCCAAGCAAATAATAAGTTATTTACGTCATCTATTATCGAATGTTTGAGAGGCAACATGTAAATAAGTTTTAGACAATGGTAAAGTGATGATAATGGCCGATCGAGATCAATATGGTTCCCATATAAAAGGTTTATTGATAAATTTTTTTCATACAAATTTTCCAGAACTATTAAGGTTACCATTCCTTGAGCAATTCATTACGCCAATTATTAAAGCAACAGAACTTAATAAAGAATTAAGCTTTTATTCATTACCAGAATTTGAAAAATGGAAAAGTGCTACACCAAATCATAATACGTACGATGTAAAGCACTACAAAGGTTTGGGTACATTTACCCCAAAAGAAGTAATAGAATATTTTCAAAATATGGAACAACATCGAATTAAATTCGAATACAGTGGTAAAGAAGATGATGACCATATTGCTATGGCATTTGCAAAAAACTTTGTAGATCAACGTAAAGAATGGTTAACTGAACATTGGCTAATATTAAAAATCGTAAATTATCAGGATTACCGGAAATATATTTATATGCGAAAGATAAAAAACAGATCAGTTGTACAGAATTTGTTAATTTCGAATTGTACCACTCTTTACTGCCGATAATGTAAGATCGATACCATGTTTGATAGATGGTTTTAAACCCCGTCAAAAAAAGGTTATGTTTACATGTTTCAAACGTAATGATAAACGTGAAGTTAATGTTATACAATTAGCTGTTTCGGCAGCTGAAATGTCCGCATTTTACGGAGAAATGTCATGTTCATTAATTGTAAATTTAGCACAAAATTTGATCGGTTCTAATAACATTAATTTATTAGAGCCAAGAGGTCAATTTGGTACACGTTTAGCTGTTGGTAAAGATTCAGCTAGCCCACGTTATTTATTCACATTAATGTCACCATTAACACGTTTAATATTTCATCCACACTATGATCCGCTTTTAGAGTATAAATACGATAATAATGTTAAAATTGAACCGGTCTGGTATATACCAATAATACCGATGATATTATTTAATGGCGCTGAAGGTATCGGTACTGGATGGACAACAAAAATCCCAAATTATAATCCAAGCAAATAATAAGTTATTTACGTCATCTATTATCGAATGTTTGAGAGGCAACATGTAAATAAGTTTTAGACAATGGTAAAGTGATGATAATGGCCGATCGAGATCAATATGGTTCCCATATAAAAGGTTTATTGATAAATTTTTTTCATACAAATTTTCCAGAACTATTAAGGTTACCATTCCTTGAGCAATTCATTACGCCAATTATTAAAGCAACAGAACTTAATAAAGAATTAAGCTTTTATTCATTACCAGAATTTGAAAAATGGAAAAGTGCTACACCAAATCATAATACGTACGATGTAAAGCACTACAAAGGTTTGGGTACATTTACCCCAAAAGAAGTAATAGAATATTTTCAAAATATGGAACAACATCGAATTAAATTCGAATACAGTGGTAAAGAAGATGATGACCATATTGCTATGGCATTTGCAAAAAACTTTGTAGATCAACGTAAAGAATGGTTAACTGAACATTGGCTAATATTAAAAATCGTAAATTATCAGGATTACCGGAAATATATTTATATGCGAAAGATAAAAAACAGATCAGTTGTACAGAATTTGTTAATTTCGAATTGTACCACTCTTTACTGCCGATAATGTAAGATCGATACCATGTTTGATAGATGGTTTTAAACCCCGTCAAAAAAAGGTTATGTTTACATGTTTCAAACGTAATGATAAACGTGAAGTTAATGTTATACAATTAGCTGTTTCGGCAGCTGAAATGTCCGCATTTTACGGAGAAATGTCATGTTCATTAATTGTAAATTTAGCACAAAATTTGATCGGTTCTAATAACATTAATTTATTAGAGCCAAGAGGTCAATTTGGTACACGTTTAGCTGGTGGTAGAGATTCAGCTAGCCCACGTTATTTATTCACATCAATGTCACCATTAACACGTTTAATATTTCATCCACACGATGATCCGCTTTTAGAGTATAAATACGATAATAATGTTAAAATTGAACCGGTCTGGTACATAACAATAATACCGATGATATTATTTAATGGCGCTGAAGGTATCGGTACTGGATGGACAACAAAAATCCCAAATTATAATTCAAGCAAATAATAAGTTATTTACGTCATCTATTATCGAATGTTTGAGAGGCAACATGTAAATAAGTTTTAGACAATGGTAAAGTGATGATAATGGCCGATCGAGATCAATATGGTTCCCATATTCAAGGTTTATTGATAAATTTTTTTCATACAAATTTTCCAGAACTATTAAGATTACCGTTCCTTGAGCAATTCATTACGCCAATTATTAAAGCAACAGAACTTAATAAAGAATTAAGCTTTTATTCATTACCAGAATTTGAAAAATGGAAAAGTGCTACACCAAATCATAATACGTACGATGTAAAGCACTACAAAGGTTTGGGTACATTATACATTTACCCCAAAAGAAGTAATAGAATATTTTCAAAATATGGAACAACGTCGAATTAAATTCGAATACAGTGGTAAAGAAGATGATGACCATATTGCTATGGCATTTGCAAAAAACTTTGTAGATCAGCGTAAAGAATGGTTAACTGAACATTGGCTAATATTAAAAATCGTAAATTATCAGGATTACCGGAAATATATTTATATGCGAAAGATAAAAAACAGATCAGTTGTACAGAATTTGTTAATTTCGAATTGTACCACTCTTTACTGCCGATAATGTAAGATCGATACCATGTTTGATAGATGGTTTTAAACCCCGTCAAAAAAAGGTTATGTTTACATGTTTCAAACGTAATGATAAACGTGAAGTTAATGTTATACAATTAGCTGTTTCGGTAGCTGAAATGTCCGCATTTTACGGAGAAATGTCATGTTCATTAATTGTAAATTTAGCACAAATTTTGATCGGTTCTAATAACATTAATTTATTAGAGCCAAGAGGTCAATTTGGTACACGTTTAGCTGGTGGTAAAGATTCAGCTAGCCCACGTTATTTATTCACATCAATGTCACCATTAACACGTTTAATATTTCATCCACACTATGATCCGCTTTTAGAGTATAAATACGATAATAATGTTAAAATTGAACCGGTCTGGTATATACCAATAATACCGATGATATTATTTAATGGCGCTGAAGGTATCGGTACTGGATGGACAACAAAAATCCCAAATTATAATCCAAGCAAATAATAAGTTATTTACGTCATCTATTATCGAATGTTTGAGAGACAACATGTAAATAAGTTTTAGACAATGGTAAAGTGATGATAATGGCCGATCGAGATCAATATGGTTCCCATATAAAAGGTTTATTGATAAATTTTTTTCATACAAATTTTCCAGAACTATTAAGGTTACCATTCCTTGAGCAATTCATTACGCCAATTATTAAAGCAACAGAACTTAATAAAGAATTAAGCTTTTATTCATTACCAGAATTTGAAAAATGGAAAAGTGCTACACCAAATCATAATACGTACGATGTAAAGCACTACAAAGGTTTGGGTACATTATACATTTACCCCAAAAGAAGTAATAGAATATTTTCAAAATATGGAACAACATCGAATTAAATTCGAATACAGTGGTAAAGAAGATGATGACCATATTGCTATGGCATTTGCAAAAAACTTTGTAGATCAGCGTAAAGAATGGTTAACTGAACATTGGCTAATATTAAAATTCGTAAATTATCAGGATTACCGGAAATATATTTATATGCGAAAGATAAAAAACAGATCAGTTGTACAGAATTTGTTAATTTCGAATTGTACCACTCTTTACTGCCGATAATGTAAGATCGATACCATGTTTGATAGATGGTTTTAAACCCCGTCAAAAAAAGGTTATGTTTACATGTTTCAAACGTAATGATAAATGTGAAGAATGTTATACAATTAGCTGTTTCGGTAGCTGAAATGTCCGCATTTTACGGAGAAATGTCATGTTCATTAATTGTAAATTTAGCACAAATTTTGATCGGTTCTAATAACATTAATTTATTAGAGCCAAGAGGTCAATTTGGTACACGTTTAGCTGGTGGTAAAGATTCAGCTAGCCCACGTTATTTATTCACATCAATGTCACCATTAACACGTTTAATATTTCATCCACACGATGATCCGCTTTTAGAGTATAAATACGATAATAATGTTAAAATTGAACCGGTCTGGTATATACCAATAATACCGATGATATTATTTAATGGCGCTGAAGGTATCGGTACTGGATGGACAACAAAAATCCCAAATTATAATCCAAGCAAATAATAAGTTATTTACGTCATCTATTATCGAATGTTTGAGAGACAACATTTAAATAAGTTTTAGACAATGGTAAAGTGATGATAATGGCCGATCGAGATCAATATGGTTCCCATATAAAAGGTTTATTGATAAATTTTTTTCATACAAATTTTCCAGAACTATTAAGGTTACCATTCCTTGAGCAATTCATTACGACAATTATTAAAGCAACAGAACTTAATAAAGAATTAAGCTTTTATTCATTACCAGAATTTGAAAAATGGAAAAGTGCTACACCACATCATAATACGTACGATGTAAAGCACTACAAAGGTTTGGGTACATTATACATTTACCCCAAAAGAAGTAATAGAATATTTTCAAAATATGGAACAACATCGAATTAAATTCGAATACAGTGGTAAAGAAGATGATGACCATATTGCTATGGCATTTGCAAAAAACTTTGTAGATCAGCGTAAAGAATGGTTAACTGAACATTGGCTAATATTAAAAATCGTAAATTATCAGGATTACCGGAAATATATTTATATGCGAAAGATAAAAAACAGATCAGTTGTACAGAATTTGTTAATTTCGAATTGTACCACTCTTTACTGCCGATAATGTAAGATCGATACCATGTTTGATAGATGGTTGTAAACCCCGTCAAAAAAAGGTTATGTTTACATGTTTCAAACGTAATGATAAACGTGAAGTTAATGTTATACAATTAGCTGTTTCGGCAGCTGAAATGTCCGCATTTTACGGAGAAATGTCATGTTCATTAATTGTAAATTTAGCACAAATTTTGATCGGTTCTAATAACATTAATTTATTAGAGCCAAGAGGTCAATTTGGTACACGTTTAGCTGGTGGTAAAGATTCAGCTAGCCCACGTTATTTATTCACATCAATGTCACCATTAACACGTTTAATATTTCATCCACACGATGATCCGCTTTTAGAGTATAAATACAATAATAATGTTAAAATTGAACCGGTCTGGTACATAACAATAATACCGATGATAGTAGTTAATGGCGATGAAGGTATCGGTACTGGATGGACAACAAAAATTTCAAATTATAATCCCAGGCAAATAATAAGTTATTTACGTCATCTATTATCGAATGTTTGAGAGGCAACACGTAAATAAGTTTTAGACAATGGTAAAGTGATGACAATGGCCGATCGAGATCAATATGGTTCCCATATTAAAGGTTTATTGATAAATTTTTTTCATACAAATTTTCCAGAACTATTAAGATTACCGTTCCTTGAGCAATTCATTACGCCAATTATTAAAGCAACAGA
Organism: Villa cingulata; assembly: GCA_951394055.1. Lineage (NCBI taxonomy): Eukaryota > Metazoa > Arthropoda > Insecta > Diptera > Bombyliidae > Villa > Villa cingulata. The sequence continues at coordinate 37,206,384 of OX596017.1, read as the reverse complement.
ACTTAATAAAGAATTAAGCTTTTATTCATTACCAGAATTTGAAAAATGGAAAAGTGCTACACCAAATCATAATACGTACGATGTAAAGCACTACAAAGGTTTGGGTACATTATACATTTACCCCAAAAGAAGTAATAGAATATTTTCAAAATATGGAACAACATCGAATTAAATTCGAATACAGTGGTAAAGAAGATGATGACCATATTGCTATGGCATTTGCAAAAAACTTTGTAGATCAACGTAAAGAATGGTTAACTGAACATTGGCTAATATTAAAAATCGTAAATTATCAGGATTACCGGAAATATATTTATATGCGAAAGATAAAAAACAGATCAGTTGTACAGAATTTGTTAATTTCGAATTGTACCACTCTTTACTGCCGATAATGTAAGATCGATACCATGTTTGATAGATGGTTTTAAACCCCGTCAAAGAAAGGTTATGTTTACATGTTTCAAACGTAATGATAAACGTGAAGTTAATGTTATACAATTAGCTGTTTCGGCAGCTGAAATGTCCGCATTTTACGGAGAAATGTCATGTTCATTAATTGTAAATTTAGCACAAAATTTGATCGGTTCTAATAACATTAATTTATTAGAGCCAAGAGGTCAATTTGGTACACGTTTAGCTGGTGGTAAAGATTCAGCTAGCCCACGTTATTTATTCACATCAATGTCACCATTAACACGTTTAATATTTCATCCACACGATGATCCGCTTTTAGAGTATAAATACAATAATAATGTTAAAATTGAACCGGTCTGGTACATAACAATAATACCGATGATATTATTTAATGGCGCTGAAGGTATCGGTACTGGATGGACAACAAAAATTTCAAATTATAATCCCAGGCAAATAATAAGTTATTTACGTCATCTATTATCGAATGTTTGAGAGGCAACACGTAAATAAGTTTTAGACAATGGTAAAGTGATGACAATGGCCGATCGAGATCAATATGGTTCCCATATTAAAGGTTTATTGATAAATTTTTTTCATACAAATTTTCCAGAACTATTAAGATTACCGTTCCTTGAGCAATTCATTACGCCAATTGTTAAAGCAACAGAACTTAATAAAGAATTAAGCTTTTATTCATTACCAGAATTTGAAAAATGGAAAAGTGCTACACCACATCATAATACGTACGATGTAAAGCACTACAAAGGTTTGGGTACATTATACATTTACCCCAAAAGAAGTAATAGAATATTTTCAAAATATGGAACAACATCGAATTAAATTCGAATACAGTGGTAAAGAAGATGATGACCATATTGCTATGGCATTTGCAAAAAACTTTGTAGATCAGCGTAAAGAATGGTTAACTGAACATTGGCTAATATTAAAAATCGTAAATTATCAGGATTACCGGAAATATATTTATATGCGAAAGATAAAAAACAGATCAGTTGTACAGAATTTGTTAATTTCGAATTGTACCACTCTTTACTGCCGATAATGTAAGATCGATACCATGTTTGATAGATGGTTTTAAACCCCGTCAAAAAAAGGTTATGTTTACATGTTTCAAACGTAATGATAAACGTGAAGTTAATGTTATACAATTAGCTGTTTCGGCAGCTGAAATGTCCGCATTTTACGGAGAAATGTCATGTTCATTAATTGTAAATTTAGCACAAATTTTGATCGGTTCTAATAACATTAATTTATTAGAGCCAAGAGGTCAATTTGGTACACGTTTAGCTGGTGGTAAAGATTCAGCTAGCCCACGTTATTTATTCACATCAATGTCACCATTAACACGTTTAATATTTCATCCACACGATGATCCGCTTTTAGAGTATAAATACAATAATAATGTTAAAATTGAACCGGTCTGGTACATAACAATAATACCGATGATATTATTTAATGGCGCTGAAGGTATCGGTACTGGATGGACAACAAAAATTTCAAATTATAATCCCAGGCAAATAATAAGTTATTTACGTCATCTATTATCGAATGTTTGAGAGGCAACACGTAAATAAGTTTTAGACAATGGTAAAGTGATGACAATGGCCGATCGAGATCAATATGGTTCCCATATTAAAGGTTTATTGATAAATTTTTTTCATACAAATTTTCCAGAACTATTAAGATTACCGTTCCTTGAGCAATTCATTACGCCAATTATTAAAGCAACAGAACTTAATAAAGAATTAAGCTTTTATTCATTACCAGAATTTGAAAAATGGAAAAGTGCTACACCAAATCATAATACGTACGATGTAAAGCACTACAAAGGTTTGGGTACATTATACATTTACCCCAAAAGAAGTAATAGAATATTTTCAAAATATGGAACAACATCGAATTAAATTCGAATACAGTGGTAAAGAAGATGATGACCATATTGCTATGGCATTTGCAAAAAACTTTGTAGATCAGCGTAAAGAATGGTTAACTGAACATTGGCTAATATTAAAAATCGTAAATTATCAGGATTACCGGAAATATATTTATATGCGAAAGATAAAAAACAGATCAGTTGTACAGAATTTGTTAATTTCGAATTGTACCACTCTTTACTGCCGATAATGTAAGATCGATACCATGTTTGATAGATGGTTTTAAACCCCGTCAAAGAAAGGTTATGTTTACATGTTTCAAACGTAATGATAAACGTGAAGTTAATGTTATACAATTAGCTGTTTCGGCAGCTGAAATGTCCGCATTTTACGGAGAAATGTCATGTTCATTAATTGTAAATTTAGCACAAAATTTGATCGGTTCTAATAACATTAATTTATTAGAGCCAAGAGGTCAATTTGGTACACGTTTAGCTGGTGGTAAAGATTCAGCTAGCCCACGTTATTTATTCACATCAATGTCACCATTAACACGTTTAATATTTCATCCACACGATGATCCGCTTTTAGAGTATAAATACAATAATAATGTTAAAATTGAACCGGTCTGGTACATAACAATAATACCGATGATATTATTTAATGGCGCTGAAGGTATCGGTACTGGATGGACAACAAAAATTTCAAATTATAATCCCAGGCAAATAATAAGTTATTTACGTCATCTATTATCGAATGTTTGAGAGGCAACACGTAAATAAGTTTTAGACAATGGTAAAGTGATGACAATGGCCGATCGAGATCAATATGGTTCCCATATTAAAGGTTTATTGATAAATTTTTTTCATACAAATTTTCCAGAACTATTAAGATTACCGTTCCTTGAGCAATTCATTACGCCAATTGTTAAAGCAACAGAACTTAATAAAGAATTAAGCTTTTATTCATTACCAGAATTTGAAAAATGGAAAAGTGCTACACCAAATCATAATACGTACGATGTAAAGCACTACAAAGGTTTGGGTACATTATACATTTACCCCAAAAGAAGTAATAGAATATTTTCAAAATATGGAACAACATCGAATTAAATTCGAATACAGTGGTAAAGAAGATGATGACCATATTGCTATGGCATTTGCAAAAAACTTTGTAGATCAGCGTAAAGAATGGTTAACTGAACATTGGCTAATATTAAAAATCGTAAATTATCAGGATTACCGGAAATATATTTATATGCGAAAGATAAAAAACAGATCAGTTGTACAGAATTTGTTAATTTCGAATTGTACCACTCTTTACTGCCGATAATGTAAGATCGATACCATGTTTGATAGATGGTTTTAAACCCCGTCAAAGAAAGGTTATGTTTACATGTTTCAAACGTAATGATAAACGTGAAGTTAATGTTATACAATTAGCTGTTTCGGCAGCTGAAATGTCCGCATTTTACGGAGAAATGTCATGTTCATTAATTGTAAATTTAGCACAAAATTTGATCGGTTCTAATAACATTAATTTATTAGAGCCAAGAGGTCAATTTGGTACACGTTTAGCTGGTGGTAAAGATTCAGCTAGCCCACGTTATTTATTCACATCAATGTCACCATTAACACGTTTAATATTTCATCCACACGATGATCCGCTTTTAGAGTATAAATACAATAATAATGTTAAAATTGAACCGGTCTGGTACATAACAATAATACCGATGATATTATTTAATGGCGCTGAAGGTATCGGTACTGGATGGACAACAAAAATTTCAAATTATAATCCCAGGCAAATAATAAGTTATTTACGTCATCTATTATCGAATGTTTGAGAGGCAACACGTAAATAAGTTTTAGACAATGGTAAAGTGATGATAATGGCCGATCGAGATCAATATGGTTCCCATATTAAAGGTTTATTGATAAATTTTTTTCATACAAATTTTCCAGAACTATTAAGATTACCGTTCCTTGAGCAATTCATTACGCCAATTGTTAAAGCAACAGAACTTAATAAAGAATTAAGCTTTTATTCATTACCAGAATTTGAAAAATGGAAAAGTGCTACACCACATCATAATACGTACGATGTAAAGCACTACAAAGGTTTGGGTACATTATACATTTACCCCAAAAGAAGTAATAGAATATTTTCAAAATATGGAACAACATCGAATTAAATTCGAATACAGTGGTAAAGAAGATGATGACCATATTGCTATGGCATTTGCAAAAAACTTTGTAGATCAGCGTAAAGAATGGTTAACTGAACATTGGCTAATATTAAAAATCGTAAATTATCAGGATTACCGGAAATATATTTATATGCGAAAGATAAAAAACAGATCAGTTGTACAGAATTTGTTAATTTCGAATTGTACCACTCTTTACTGCCGATAATGTAAGATCGATACCATGTTTGATAGATGGTTTTAAACCCCGTCAAAGAAAGGTTATGTTTACATGTTTCAAACGTAATGATAAACGTGAAGTTAATGTTATACAATTAGCTGTTTCGGCAGCTGAAATGTCCGCATTTTACGGAGAAATGTCATGTTCATTAATTGTAAATTTAGCACAAAATTTGATCGGTTCTAATAACATTAATTTATTAGAGCCAAGAGGTCAATTTGGTACACGTTTAGCTGGTGGTAAAGATTCAGCTAGCCCACGTTATTTATTCACATCAATGTCACCATTAACACGTTTAATATTTCATCCACACGATGATCCGCTTTTAGAGTATAAATACAATAATAATGTTAAAATTGAACCGGTCTGGTACATAACAATAATACCGATGATATTATTTAATGGCGCTGAAGGTATCGGTACTGGATGGACAACAAAAATCCCAAATTATAATCCCAGGCAAATAATAAGTTATTTACGTCATCTATTATCGAATGTTTGAGAGGCAACACGTAAATAAGTTTTAGACAATGGTAAAGTGATGACAATGGCCGATCGAGATCAATATGGTTCCCATATTAAAGGTTTATTGATAAATTTTTTTCATACAAATTTTCCAGAACTATTAAGATTACCGTTCCTTGAGCAATTCATTACGCCAATTGTTAAAGCAACAGAACTTAATAAAGAATTAAGCTTTTATTCATTACCAGAATTTGAAAAATGGAAAAGTGCTACACCACATCATAATACGTACGATGTAAAGCACTACAAAGGTTTGGGTACATTATACATTTACCCCAAAAGAAGTAATAGAATATTTTCAAAATATGGAACAACATCGAATTAAATTCGAATACAGTGGTAAAGAAGATGATGACCATATTGCTATGGCATTTGCAAAAAACTTTGTAGATCAGCGTAAAGAATGGTTAACTGAACATTGGCTAATATTAAAAATCGTAAATTATCAGGATTACCGGAAATATATTTATATGCGAAAGATAAAAAACAGATCAGTTGTACAGAATTTGTTAATTTCGAATTGTACCACTCTTTACTGCCGATAATGTAAGATCGATACCATGTTTGATAGATGGTTTTAAACCCCGTCAAAAAAAGGTTATGTTTACATGTTTCAAACGTAATGATAAACGTGAAGTTAATGTTATACAATTAGCTGTTTCGGCAGCTGAAATGTCCGCATTTTACGGAGAAATGTCATGTTCATTAATTGTAAATTTAGCACAAATTTTGATCGGTTCTAATAACATTAATTTATTAGAGCCAAGAGGTCAATTTGGTACACGTTTAGCTGGTGGTAAAGATTCAGCTAGCCCACGTTATTTATTCACATCAATGTCACCATTAACACGTTTAATATTTCATCCACACGATGATCCGCTTTTAGAGTATAAATACAATAATAATGTTAAAATTGAACCGGTCTGGTACATAACAATAATACCGATGATAGTAGTTAATGGCGCTGAAGGTATCGGTACTGGATGGACAACAAAAATTTCAAATTATAATCCCAGGCAAATAATAAGTTATTTACGTCATCTATTATCGAATGTTTGAGAGGCAACACGTAAATAAGTTTTAGACAATGGTAAAGTGATGACAATGGCCGATCGAGATCAATATGGTTCCCATATTAAAGGTTTATTGATAAATTTTTTTCATACAAATTTTCCAGAACTATTAAGATTACCGTTCCTTGAGCAATTCATTACGCCAATTATTAAAGCAACAGAACTTAATAAAGAATTAAGCTTTTATTCATTACCAGAATTTGAAAAATGGAAAAGTGCTACACCAAATCATAATACGTACGATGTAAAGCACTACAAAGGTTTGGGTACATTATACATTTACCCCAAAAGAAGTAATAGAATATTTTCAAAATATGGAACAACATCGAATTAAATTCGAATACAGTGGTAAAGAAGATGATGACCATATTGCTATGGCATTTGCAAAAAACTTTGTAGATCAGCGTAAAGAATGGTTAACTGAACATTGGCTAATATTAAAAATCGTAAATTATCAGGATTACCGGAAATATATTTATATGCGAAAGATAAAAAACAGATCAGTTGTACAGAATTTGTTAATTTCGAATTGTACCACTCTTTACTGCCGATAATGTAAGATCGATACCATGTTTGATAGATGGTTTTAAACCCCGTCAAAGAAAGGTTATGTTTACATGTTTCAAACGTAATGATAAACGTGAAGTTAATGTTATACAATTAGCTGTTTCGGCAGCTGAAATGTCCGCATTTTACGGAGAAATGTCATGTTCATTAATTGTAAATTTAGCACAAAATTTGATCGGTTCTAATAACATTAATTTATTAGAGCCAAGAGGTCAATTTGGTACACGTTTAGCTGGTGGTAAAGATTCAGCTAGCCCACGTTATTTATTCACATCAATGTCACCATTAACACGTTTAATATTTCATCCACACGATGATCCGCTTTTAGAGTATAAATACAATAATAATGTTAAAATTGAACCGGTCTGGTACATAACAATAATACCGATGATATTATTTAATGGCGCTGAAGGTATCGGTACTGGATGGACAACAAAAATTTCAAATTATAATCCCAGGCAAATAATAAGTTATTTACGTCATCTATTATCGAATGTTTGAGAGGCAACACGTAAATAAGTTTTAGACAATGGTAAAGTGATGACAATGGCCGATCGAGATCAATATGGTTCCCATATTAAAGGTTTATTGATAAATTTTTTTCATACAAATTTTCCAGAACTATTAAGATTACCGTTCCTTGAGCAATTCATTACGCCAATTGTTAAAGCAACAGAACTTAATAAAGAATTAAGCTTTTATTCATTACCAGAATTTGAAAAATGGAAAAGTGCTACACCAAATCATAATACGTACGATGTAAAGCACTACAAAGGTTTGGGTACATTATACATTTACCCCAAAAGAAGTAATAGAATATTTTCAAAATATGGAACAACATCGAATTAAATTCGAATACAGTGGTAAAGAAGATGATGACCATATTGCTATGGCATTTGCAAAAAACTTTGTAGATCAGCGTAAAGAATGGTTAACTGAACATTGGCTAATATTAAAAATCGTAAATTATCAGGATTACCGGAAATATATTTATATGCGAAAGATAAAAAACAGATCAGTTGTACAGAATTTGTTAATTTCGAATTGTACCACTCTTTACTGCCGATAATGTAAGATCGATACCATGTTTGATAGATGGTTTTAAACCCCGTCAAAGAAAGGTTATGTTTACATGTTTCAAACGTAATGATAAACGTGAAGTTAATGTTATACAATTAGCTGTTTCGGCAGCTGAAATGTCCGCATTTTACGGAGAAATGTCATGTTCATTAATTGTAAATTTAGCACAAAATTTGATCGGTTCTAATAACATTAATTTATTAGAGCCAAGAGGTCAATTTGGTACACGTTTAGCTGGTGGTAAAGATTCAGCTAGCCCACGTTATTTATTCACATCAATGTCACCATTAACACGTTTAATATTTCATCCACACGATGATCCGCTTTTAGAGTATAAATACAATAATAATGTTAAAATTGAACCGGTCTGGTACATAACAATAATACCGATGATATTATTTAATGGCGCTGAAGGTATCGGTACTGGATGGACAACAAAAATTTCAAATTATAATCCCAGGCAAATAATAAGTTATTTACGTCATCTATTATCGAATGTTTGAGAGGCAACACGTAAATAAGTTTTAGACAATGGTAAAGTGATGATAATGGCCGATCGAGATCAATATGGTTCCCATATTAAAGGTTTATTGATAAATTTTTTTCATACAAATTTTCCAGAACTATTAAGATTACCGTTCCTTGAGCAATTCATTACGCCAATTGTTAAAGCAACAGAACTTAATAAAGAATTAAGCTTTTATTCATTACTAGAATTTGAAAAATGGAAAAGTGCTACACCAAATCATAATACGTACGATGTAAAGCACTACAAAGGTTTGGGTACATTATACATTTACCCAAAAGAAGTAATAGAATATTTTCAAAATATGGAACAACATCGAATTAAATTCGAATACAGTGGTAAAGAAGATGATGACCATATTGCTATGGCATTTGCAAAAAACTTTGTAGATCAGCGTAAAGAATGGTTAACTGAACATTGGCTAATATTAAAAATCGTAAATTATCAGGATTACCGGAAATATATTTATATGCGAAAGATAAAAAACAGATCAGTTGTACAGAATTTGTTAATTTCGAATTGTACCACTCTTTACTGCCGATAATGTAAGATCGATACCATGTTTGATAGATGGTTTTAAACCCCGTCAAAAAAAGGTTATGTTTACATGTTTCAAACGTAATGATAAACGTGAAGTTAATGTTATACACTTAGCTGTTTCGGCAGCTGAAATGTCCGCATTTTACGGAGAAATGTCATGTTCATTAATTGTAAATTTAGCACAAAATTTGATCGGTTCTAATAACATTAATTTATTAGAGCCAAGAGGTCAATTTGGTACACGTTTAGCTGGTGGTAAAGATTCAGCTAGCCCACGTTATTTATTCACATCAATGTCACCATTAACACGTTTAATATTTCATCCACACGATGATCCGCTTTTAGAGTATAAATACAATAATAATGTTAAAATTGAACCGGTCTGGTATATACCAATAATACCGATGATATTATTTAATGGCGCTGAAGGTATCGGTACTGGATGGACAACAAAAATCCCAAATTATAATCCAAGCAAATAATAAGTTATTTACGTCATCTATTATCGAATGTTTGAGAGGCAACACGTAAATAAGTTTTAGACAATGGTAAAGTGATGATAATGGCCGATCGAGATCAATATGGTTCCCATATTAAAGGTTTATTGATAAATTTTTTTCATACAAATTTTCCAGAACTATTAAGATTACCGTTCCTTGAGCAATTCATTACGCCAATTGTTAAAGCAACAGAACTTAATAAAGAATTAAGCTTTTATTCATTACCAGAATTTGAAAAATGGAAAAGTGCTACACCAAATCATAATACGTACGATGTAAAGCACTACAAAGGTTTGGGTACATTATACATTTACCCCAAAAGAAGTAATAGAATATTTTCAAAATATGGAACAACATCGAATTAAATTCGAATACAGTGGTAAAGAAGATGATGACCATATTGCTATGGCATTTGCAAAAAACTTTGTAGATCAGCGTAAAGAATGGTTAACTGAACATTGGCTAATATTAAAAATCGTAAATTATCAGGATTACCGGAAATATATTTATATGCGAAAGATAAAAAACAGATCAGTTGTACAGAATTTGTTAATTTCGAATTGTACCACTCTTTACTGCCGATAATGTAAGATCGATACCATGTTTGATAGATGGTTTTAAACCCCGTCAAAAAAAGGTTATGTTTACATGTTTCAAACGTAATGATAAACGTGAAGTTAATGTTATACACTTAGCTGTTTCGGCAGCTGAAATGTCCGCATTTTACGGAGAAATGTCATGTTCATTAATTGTAAATTTAGCACAAAATTTGATCGGTTCTAATAACATTAATTTATTAGAGCCAAGAGGTCAATTTGGTACACGTTTAGCTGGTGGTAAAGATTCAGCTAGCCCACGTTATTTATTCACATCAATGTCACCATTAACACGTTTAATATTTCATCCACACGATGATCCGCTTTTAGAGTATAAATACAATAATAATGTTAAAATTGAACCGGTCTGGTACATAACAATAATACCGATGATATTATTTAATGGCGCTGAAGGTATCGGTACTGGATGGACAACAAAAATTTCAAATTATAATCCCAGGCAAATAATAAGTTATTTACGTCATCTATTATCGAATGTTTGAGAGGCAACACGTAAATAAGTTTTAGACAATGGTAAAGTGATGATAATGGCCGATCGAGATCAATATGGTTCCCATATTAAAGGTTTATTGATAAATTTTTTTCATACAAATTTTCCAGAACTATTAAGATTACCGTTCCTTGAGCAATTCATTACGCCAATTGTTAAAGCAACAGAACTTAATAAAGAATTAAGCTTTTATTCATTACCAGAATTTGAAAAATGGAAAAGTGCTACACCAAATCATAATACGTACGATGTAAAGCACTACAAAGGTTTGGGTACATTATACATTTACCCAAAAGAAGTAATAGAATATTTTCAAAATATGGAACAACATCGAATTAAATTCGAATACAGTGGTAAAGAAGATGATGACCATATTGCTATGGCATTTGCAAAAAACTTTGTAGATCAGCGTAAAGAATGGTTAACTGAACATTGGCTAATATTAAAAATCGTAAATTATCAGGATTACCGGAAATATATTTATATGCGAAAGATAAAAAACAGATCAGTTGTACAGAATTTGTTAATTTCGAATTGTACCACTCTTTACTGCCGATAATGTAAGATCGATACCATGTTTGATAGATGGTTTTAAACCCCGTCAAAAAAAGGTTATGTTTACATGTTTCAAACGTAATGATAAACGTGAAGTTAATGTTATACACTTAGCTGTTTCGGCAGCTGAAATGTCCGCATTTTACGGAGAAATGTCATGTTCATTAATTGTAAATTTAGCACAAAATTTGATCGGTTCTAATAACATTAATTTATTAGAGCCAAGAGGTCAATTTGGTACACGTTTAGCTGGTGGTAAAGATTCAGCTAGCCCACGTTATTTATTCACATCAATGTCACCATTAACACGTTTAATATTTCATCCACACGATGATCCGCTTTTAGAGTATAAATACAATAATAATGTTAAAATTGAACCGGTCTGGTATATACCAATAATACCGATGATATTATTTAATGGCGCTGAAGGTATCGGTACTGGATGGACAACAAAAATCCCAAATTATAATCCAAGCAAATAATAAGTTATTTACGTCATCTATTATCGAATGTTTGAGAGGCAACACGTAAATAAGTTTTAGACAATGGTAAAGTGATGATAATGGCCGATCGAGATCAATATGGTTCCCATATTAAAGGTTTATTGATAAATTTTTTTCATACAAATTTTCCAGAACTATTAAGATTACCGTTCCTTGAGCAATTCATTACGCCAATTGTTAAAGCAACAGAACTTAATAAAGAATTAAGCTTTTATTCATTACCAGAATTTGAAAAATGGAAAAGTGCTACACCAAATCATAATACGTACGATGTAAAGCACTACAAAGGTTTGGGTACATTATACATTTACCCCAAAAGAAGTAATAGAATATTTTCAAAATATGGAACAACATCGAATTAAATTCGAATACAGTGGTAAAGAAGATGATGACCATATTGCTATGGCATTTGCAAAAAACTTTGTAGATCAGCGTAAAGAATGGTTAACTGAACATTGGCTAATATTAAAAATCGTAAATTATCAGGATTACCGGAAATATATTTATATGCGAAAGATAAAAAACAGATCAGTTGTACAGAATTTGTTAATTTCGAATTGTACCACTCTTTACTGCCGATAATGTAAGATCGATACCATGTTTGATAGATGGTTTTAAACCCCGTCAAAGAAAGGTTATGTTTACATGTTTCAAACGTAATGATAAACGTGAAGTTAATGTTATACAATTAGCTGTTTCGGCAGCTGAAATGTCCGCATTTTACGGAGAAATGTCATGTTCATTAATTGTAAATTTAGCACAAAATTTGATCGGTTCTAATAACATTAATTTATTAGAGCCAAGAGGTCAATTTGGTACACGTTTAGCTGGTGGTAAAGATTCAGCTAGCCCACGTTATTTATTCACATCAATGTCACCATTAACACGTTTAATATTTCATCCACACGATGATCCGCTTTTAGAGTATAAATACGATAATAATGTTAAAATTGAACCGGTCTGGTATATACCAATAATACCGATGATATTATTTAATGGCGCTGAAGGTATCGGTACTGGATGGACAACAAAAATCCCAAATTATAATCCAAGCAAATAATAAGTTATTTACGTCATCTATTATCGAATGTTTGAGAGGCAACACGTAAATAAGTTTTAGACAATGGTAAAGTGATGACAATGGCCGATCGAGATCAATATGGTTCCCATATTAAAGGTTTATTGATAAATTTTTTTCATACAAATTTTCCAGAACTATTAAGATTACCGTTCCTTGAGCAATTCATTACGCCAATTGTTAAAGCAACAGAACTTAATAAAGAATTAAGCTTTTATTCATTACCAGAATTTGAAAAATGGAAAAGTGCTACACCAAATCATAATACGTACGATGTAAAGCACTACAAAGGTTTGGGTACATTATACATTTACCCCAAAAGAAGTAATAGAATATTTTCAAAATATGGAACAACATCGAATTAAATTCGAATACAGTGGTAAAGAAGATGATGACCATATTGCTATGGCATTTGCAAAAAACTTTGTAGATCAGCGTAAAGAATGGTTAACTGAACATTGGCTAATATTAAAAATCGTAAATTATCAGGATTACCGGAAATATATTTATATGCGAAAGATAAAAAACAGATCAGTTGTACAGAATTTGTTAATTTCGAATTGTACCACTCTTTACTGCCGATAATGTAAGATCGATACCATGTTTGATAGATGGTTTTAAACCCCGTCAAAGAAAGGTTATGTTTACATGTTTCAAACGTAATGATAAACGTGAAGTTAATGTTATACAATTAGCTGTTTCGGCAGCTGAAATGTCCGCATTTTACGGAGAAATGTCATGTTCATTAATTGTAAATTTAGCACAAAATTTGATCGGTTCTAATAACATTAATTTATTAGAGCCAAGAGGTCAATTTGGTACACGTTTAGCTGGTGGTAAAGATTCAGCTAGCCCACGTTATTTATTCACATCAATGTCACCATTAACACGTTTAATATTTCATCCACACGATGATCCGCTTTTAGAGTATAAATACAATAATAATGTTAAAATTGAACCGGTCTGGTACATAACAATAATACCGATGATATTATTTAATGGCGCTGAAGGTATCGGTACTGGATGGACAACAAAAATTTCAAATTATAATCCCAGGCAAATAATAAGTTATTTACGTCATCTATTATCGAATGTTTGAGAGGCAACACGTAAATAAGTTTTAGACAATGGTAAAGTGATGATAATGGCCGATCGAGATCAATATGGTTCCCATATTAAAGGTTTATTGATAAATTTTTTTCATACAAATTTTCCAGAACTATTAAGATTACCGTTCCTTGAGCAATTCATTACGCCAATTGTTAAAGCAACAGAACTTAATAAAGAATTAAGCTTTTATTCATTACTAGAATTTGAAAAATGGAAAAGTGCTACACCAAATCATAATACGTACGATGTAAAGCACTACAAAGGTTTGGGTACATTATACATTTACCCCAAAAGAAGTAATAGAATATTTTCAAAATATGGAACAACATCGAATTAAATTCGAATACAGTGGTAAAGAAGATGATGACCATATTGCTATGGCATTTGCAAAAAACTTTGTAGATCAGCGTAAAGAATGGTTAACTGAACATTGGCTAATATTAAAAATCGTAAATTATCAGGATTACCGGAAATATATTTATATGCGAAAGATAAAAAACAGATCAGTTGTACAGAATTTGTTAATTTCGAATTGTACCACTCTTTACTGCCGATAATGTAAGATCGATACCATGTTTGATAGATGGTTTTAAACCCCGTCAAAAAAAGGTTATGTTTACATGTTTCAAACGTAATGATAAACGTGAAGTTAATGTTATACACTTAGCTGTTTCGGCAGCTGAAATGTCCGCATTTTACGGAGAAATGTCATGTTCATTAATTGTAAATTTAGCACAAAATTTGATCGGTTCTAATAACATTAATTTATTAGAGCCAAGAGGTCAATTTGGTACACGTTTAGCTGGTGGTAAAGATTCAGCTAGCCCACGTTATTTATTCACATCAATGTCACCATTAACACGTTTAATATTTCATCCACACGATGATCCGCTTTTAGAGTATAAATACAATAATAATGTTAAAATTGAACCGGTCTGGTATATACCAATAATACCGATGATATTATTTAATGGCGCTGAAGGTATCGGTACTGGATGGACAACAAAAATCCCAAATTATAATCCAAGCAAATAATAAGTTATTTACGTCATCTATTATCGAATGTTTGAGAGGCAACACGTAAATAAGTTTTAGACAATGGTAAAGTGATGATAATGGCCGATCGAGATCAATATGGTTCCCATATTAAAGGTTTATTGATAAATTTTTTTCATACAAATTTTCCAGAACTATTAAGATTACCGTTCCTTGAGCAATTCATTACGCCAATTGTTAAAGCAACAGAACTTAATAAAGAATTAAGCTTTTATTCATTACCAGAATTTGAAAAATGGAAAAGTGCTACACCAAATCATAATACGTACGATGTAAAGCACTACAAAGGTTTGGGTACATTATACATTTACCCCAAAAGAAGTAATAGAATATTTTCAAAATATGGAACAACATCGAATTAAATTCGAATACAGTGGTAAAGAAGATGATGACCATATTGCTATGGCATTTGCAAAAAACTTTGTAGATCAGCGTAAAGAATGGTTAACTGAACATTGGCTAATATTAAAAATCGTAAATTATCAGGATTACCGGAAATATATTTATATGCGAAAGATAAAAAACAGATCAGTTGTACAGAATTTGTTAATTTCGAATTGTACCACTCTTTACTGCCGATAATGTAAGATCGATACCATGTTTGATAGATGGTTTTAAACCCCGTCAAAAAAAGGTTATGTTTACATGTTTCAAACGTAATGATAAACGTGAAGTTAATGTTATACACTTAGCTGTTTCGGCAGCTGAAATGTCCGCATTTTACGGAGAAATGTCATGTTCATTAATTGTAAATTTAGCACAAAATTTGATCGGTTCTAATAACATTAATTTATTAGAGCCAAGAGGTCAATTTGGTACACGTTTAGCTGGTGGTAAAGATTCAGCTAGCCCACGTTATTTATTCACATCAATGTCACCATTAACACGTTTAATATTTCATCCACACGATGATCCGCTTTTAGAGTATAAATACAATAATAATGTTAAAATTGAACCGGTCTGGTACATAACAATAATACCGATGATATTATTTAATGGCGCTGAAGGTATCGGTACTGGATGGACAACAAAAATTTCAAATTATAATCCCAGGCAAATAATAAGTTATTTACGTCATCTATTATCGAATGTTTGAGAGGCAACACGTAAATAAGTTTTAGACAATGGTAAAGTGATGATAATGGCCGATCGAGATCAATATGGTTCCCATATTAAAGGTTTATTGATAAATTTTTTTCATACAAATTTTCCAGAACTATTAAGATTACCGTTCCTTGAGCAATTCATTACGCCAATTGTTAAAGCAACAGAACTTAATAAAGAATTAAGCTTTTATTCATTACTAGAATTTGAAAAATGGAAAAGTGCTACACCAAATCATAATACGTACGATGTAAAGCACTACAAAGGTTTGGGTACATTATACATTTACCCAAAAGAAGTAATAGAATATTTTCAAAATATGGAACAACATCGAATTAAATTCGAATACAGTGGTAAAGAAGATGATGACCATATTGCTATGGCATTTGCAAAAAACTTTGTAGATCAGCGTAAAGAATGGTTAACTGAACATTGGCTAATATTAAAAATCGTAAATTATCAGGATTACCGGAAATATATTTATATGCGAAAGATAAAAAACAGATCAGTTGTACAGAATTTGTTAATTTCGAATTGTACCACTCTTTACTGCCGATAATGTAAGATCGATACCATGTTTGATAGATGGTTTTAAACCCCGTCAAAAAAAGGTTATGTTTACATGTTTCAAACGTAATGATAAACGTGAAGTTAATGTTATACACTTAGCTGTTTCGGCAGCTGAAATGTCCGCATTTTACGGAGAAATGTCATGTTCATTAATTGTAAATTTAGCACAAAATTTGATCGGTTCTAATAACATTAATTTATTAGAGCCAAGAGGTCAATTTGGTACACGTTTAGCTGGTGGTAAAGATTCAGCTAGCCCACGTTATTTATTCACATCAATGTCACCATTAACACGTTTAATATTTCATCCACACGATGATCCGCTTTTAGAGTATAAATACAATAATAATGTTAAAATTGAACCGGTCTGGTATATACCAATAATACCGATGATATTATTTAATGGCGCTGAAGGTATCGGTACTGGATGGACAACAAAAATCCCAAATTATAATCCAAGCAAATAATAAGTTATTTACGTCATCTATTATCGAATGTTTGAGAGGCAACACGTAAATAAGTTTTAGACAATGGTAAAGTGATGATAATGGCCGATCGAGATCAATATGGTTCCCATATTAAAGGTTTATTGATAAATTTTTTTCATACAAATTTTCCAGAACTATTAAGATTACCGTTCCTTGAGCAATTCATTACGCCAATTGTTAAAGCAACAGAACTTAATAAAGAATTAAGCTTTTATTCATTACCAGAATTTGAAAAATGGAAAAGTGCTACACCAAATCATAATACGTACGATGTAAAGCACTACAAAGGTTTGGGTACATTATACATTTACCCCAAAAGAAGTAATAGAATATTTTCAAAATATGGAACAACATCGAATTAAATTCGAATACAGTGGTAAAGAAGATGATGACCATATTGCTATGGCATTTGCAAAAAACTTTGTAGATCAGCGTAAAGAATGGTTAACTGAACATTGGCTAATATTAAAAATCGTAAATTATCAGGATTACCGGAAATATATTTATATGCGAAAGATAAAAAACAGATCAGTTGTACAGAATTTGTTAATTTCGAATTGTACCACTCTTTACTGCCGATAATGTAAGATCGATACCATGTTTGATAGATGGTTTTAAACCCCGTCAAAGAAAGGTTATGTTTACATGTTTCAAACGTAATGATAAACGTGAAGTTAATGTTATACAATTAGCTGTTTCGGCAGCTGAAATGTCCGCATTTTACGGAGAAATGTCATGTTCATTAATTGTAAATTTAGCACAAAATTTGATCGGTTCTAATAACATTAATTTATTAGAGCCAAGAGGTCAATTTGGTACACGTTTAGCTGGTGGTAAAGATTCAGCTAGCCCACGTTATTTATTCACATCAATGTCACCATTAACACGTTTAATATTTCATCCACACGATGATCCGCTTTTAGAGTATAAATACGATAATAATGTTAAAATTGAACCGGTCTGGTATATACCAATAATACCGATGATATTATTTAATGGCGCTGAAGGTATCGGTACTGGATGGACAACAAAAATCCCAAATTATAATCCAAGCAAATAATAAGTTATTTACGTCATCTATTATCGAATGTTTGAGAGGCAACACGTAAATAAGTTTTAGACAATGGTAAAGTGATGATAATGGCCGATCGAGATCAATATGGTTCCCATATTAAAGGTTTATTGATAAATTTTTTTCATACAAATTTTCCAGAACTATTAAGATTACCGTTCCTTGAGCAATTCATTACGCCAATTGTTAAAGCAACAGAACTTAATAAAGAATTAAGCTTTTATTCATTACCAGAATTTGAAAAATGGAAAAGTGCTACACCAAATCATAATACGTACGATGTAAAGCACTACAAAGGTTTGGGTACATTATACATTCACCCCAAAAGAAGTAATAGAATATTTTCAAAATATGGAACAACATCGAATTAAATTCGAATACAGTGGTAAAGAAGATGATGACCATATTGCTATGGCATTTGCAAAAAACTTTGTAGATCAGCGTAAAGAATGGTTAACTGAACATTGGCTAATATTAAAAATCGTAAATTATCAGGATTACCGGAAATATATTTATATGCGAAAGATAAAAAACAGATCAGTTGTACAGAATTTGTTAATTTCGAATTGTACCACTCTTTACTGCCGATAATGTAAGATCGATACCATGTTTGATAGATGGTTTTAAACCCCGTCAAAAAAAGGTTATGTTTACATGTTTCAAACGTAATGATAAACGTGAAGTTAATGTTATACAATTAGCTGTTTCGGTAGCTGAAATGTCCGCATTTTACGGAGAAATGTCATGTTCATTAATTGTAAATTTAGCACAAATTTTGATCGGTTCTAATAACATTAATTTATTAGAGCCAAGAGGTCAATTTGGTACACGTTTAGCTGGTGGTAAAGATTCAGCTAGCCCAAGTTATTTATTCACATCAATGTCACCATTAACACGTTTAATATTTCATCCACACGATGATCCGCTTTTAGAGTATAAATACAATAATAATGTTAAAATTGAACCGGTCTGGTACATAACAATAATACCGATGATAGTAGTTAATGGCGCTGAAGGTATCGGTACTGGATGGACAACAAAAATCCCAAATTATAATTCAAGCAAATAATAAGTTATTTACGTCATCTATTATCGAATGTTTGAGAGGCAACACGTAAATAAGTTTTAGACAATGGTAAAGTGATGATAATGGCCGATCGAGATCAATATGGTTCCCATATTAAAGGTTTATTGATAAATTTTTTTCATACAAATTTTCCAGAACTATTAAGATTACCGTTCCTTGAGCAATTCATTACGCCAATTGTTAAAGCAACAGAACTTAATAAAGAATTAAGCTTTTATTCATTACCAGAATTTGAAAAATGGAAAAGTGCTACACCAAATCATAATACGTACGATGTAAAGCACTACAAAGGTTTGGGTACATTATACATTCACCCCAAAAGAAGTAATAGAATATTTTCAAAATATGGAACAACATCGATTTAAATTCGAATACAGTGGTAAAGAAGATGATGACCATATTGCTATGGCATTTGCAAAAAACTTTGTAGATCAGCGTAAAGAATGGTTAACTGAACATTGGCTAATATTAAAAATCGTAAATTATCAGGATTACCGGAAATATATTTATATGCGAAAGATAAAAAACAGATCAGTTGTACAGAATTTGTTAATTTCGAATTGTACCACTCTTTACTGCCGATAATGTAAGATCGATACCATGTTTGATAGATGGTTTTAAACCCCGTCAAAAAAAGGTTATGTTTACATGTTTCAAACGTAATGATAAATGTGAAGAATGTTATACAATTAGCTGTTTCGGTAGCTGAAATGTCCGCATTTTACGGAGAAATGTCATGTTCATTAATTGTAAATTTAGCACAAAATTTGATCGGTTCTAATAACATTAATTTATTAGAGCCAAGAGGTCAATTTGGTACACGTTTAGCTGGTGGTAAAGATTCAGCTAGCCCACGTTATTTATTCACATCAATGTCACCATTAACACGTTTAATATTTCATCCACACGATGATCCGCTTTTAGAGTATAAATACGATAATAATGTTAAAATTGAACCGGTCTGGTATATACCAATAATACCGATGATATTATTTAATGGCGCTGAAGGTATCGGTACTGGATGGACAACAAAAATCCCAAATTATAATCCAAGCAAATAATAAGTTATTTACGTCATCTATTATCGAATGTTTGAGAGGCAACACGTAAATAAGTTTTAGACAATGGTAAAGTGATGATAATGGCCGATCGAGATCAATATGGTTCCCATATTAAAGGTTTATTGATAAATTTTTTTCATACAAATTTTCCAGAACTATTAAGATTACCGTTCCTTGAGCAATTCATTACGCCCATTGTTAAAGCAACAGAACTTAATAAAGAATTAAGCTTTTATTCATTACCAGAATTTGAAAAATGGAAAAGTGCTACACCAAATCATAATACGTACGATGTAAAGCACTACAAAGGTTTGGGTACATTATACATTCACCCCAAAAGAAGTAATAGAATATTTTCAAAATATGGAACAACATCGAATTAAATTCGAATACAGTGGTAAAGAAGATGATGACCATATTGCTATGGCATTTGCAAAAAACTTTGTAGATCAGCGTAAAGAATGGTTAACTGAACATTGGCTAATATTAAAAATCGTAAATTATCAGGATTACCGGAAATATATTTATATGCGAAAGATAAAAAACAGATCAGTTGTACAGAATTTGTTAATTTCGAATTGTACCACTCTTTACTGCCGATAATGTAAGATCGATACCATGTTTGATAGATGGTTTTAAACCCCGTCAAAAAAAGGTTATGTTTACATGTTTCAAACGTAATGATAAACGTGAAGTTAATGTTATACAATTAGCTGTTTCGGTAGCTGAAATGTCCGCATTTTACGGAGAAATGTCATGTTCATTAATTGTAAATTTAGCACAAATTTTGATCGGTTCTAATAACATTAATTTATTAGAGCCAAGAGGTCAATTTGGTACACGTTTAGCTGGTGGTAAAGATTCAGCTAGCCCACGTTATTTATTCACATCAATGTCACCATTAACACGTTTAATATTTCATCCACACGATGATCCGCTTTTAGAGTATAAATACGATAATAATGTTAAAATTGAACCGGTCTGGTATATACCAATAATACCGATGATATTATTTAATGGCGCTGAAGGTATCGGTACTGGATGGACAACAAAAATCCCAAATTATAATCCAAGCAAATAATAAGTTATTTACGTCATCTATTATCGAATGTTTGAGAGGCAACACGTAAATAAGTTTTAGACAATGGTAAAGTGATGATAATGGCCGATCGAGATCAATATGGTTCCCATATTAAAGGTTTATTGATAAATTTTTTTCATACAAATTTTCCAGAACTATTAAGATTACCGTTCCTTGAGCAATTCATTACGCCCATTGTTAAAGCAACAGAACTTAATAAAGAATTAAGCTTTTATTCATTACCAGAATTTGAAAAATGGAAAAGTGCTACACCAAATCATAATACGTACGATGTAAAGCACTACAAAGGTTTGGGTACATTATACATTCACCCCAAAAGAAGTAATAGAATATTTTCAAAATATGGAACAACATCGAATTAAATTCGAATACAGTGGTAAAGAAGATGATGACCATATTGCTATGGCATTTGCAAAAAACTTTGTAGATCAGCGTAAAGAATGGTTAACTGAACATTGGCTAATATTAAAAATCGTAAATTATCAGGATTACCGGAAATATATTTATATGCGAAAGATAAAAAACAGATCAGTTGTACAGAATTTGTTAATTTCGAATTGTACCACTCTTTACTGCCGATAATGTAAGATCGATACCATGTTTGATAGATGGTTTTAAACCCCGTCAAAAAAAGGTTATGTTTACATGTTTCAAACGTAATGATAAACGTGAAGTTAATGTTATACAATTAGCTGTTTCGGTAGCTGAAATGTCCGCATTTTACGGAGAAATGTCATGTTCATTAATTGTAAATTTAGCACAAATTTTGATCGGTTCTAATAACATTAATTTATTAGAGCCAAGAGGTCAATTTGGTACACGTTTAGCTGGTGGTAAAGATTCAGCTAGCCCACGTTATTTATTCACATCAATGTCACCATTAACACGTTTAATATTTCATCCACACTATGATCCGCTTTTAGAGTATAAATACGATAATAATGTTAAAATTGAACCGGTCTGGTATATACCAATAATACCGATGATATTATTTAATGGCGCTGAAGGTATCGGTACTGGATGGACAACAAAAATCCCAAATTATAATCCAAGCAAATAATAAGTTATTTACGTCATCTATTATCGAATGTTTGAGAGACAACATGTAAATAAGTTTTAGACAATGGTAAAGTGATGATAATGGCCGATCGAGATCAATATGGTTCCCATATAAAAGGTTTATTGATAAATTTTTTTCATACAAATTTTCCAGAACTATTAAGGTTACCATTCCTTGAGCAATTCATTACGACAATTATTAAAGCAACAGAACTTAATAAAGAATTAAGCTTTTATTCATTACCAGAATTTGAAAAATGGAAAAGTGCTACACCAAATCATAATACGTACGATGTAAAGCACTACAAAGGTTTGGGTACATTATACATTTACCCCAAAAGAAGTAATAGAATATTTTCAAAATATGGAACAACATCGAATTAAATTCGAATACAGTGGTAAAGAAGATGATGACCATATTGCTATGGCACTTGCAAAAAACTTTGTAGATCAGCGTAAAGAATGGTTAACTGAACATTGGCTAATATTAAAAATCGTAAATTATCAGGATTACCGGAAATATATTTATATGCGAAAGATAAAAAACAGATCAGTTGTACAGAATTTGTTAATTTCGAATTGTACCACTCTTTACTGCCGATAATGTAAGATCGATACCATGTTTGATAGATGGTTTTAAACCCCGTCAAAAAAAGGTTATGTTTACATGTTTCAAACGTAATGATAAATGTGAAGAATGTTATACAATTAGCTGTTTCGGTAGCTGAAATGTCCGCATTTTACGGAGAAATGTCATGTTCATTAATTGTAAATTTAGCACAAATTTTGATCGGTTCTAATAACATTAATTTATTAGAGCCAAGAGGTCAATTTGGTACACGTTTAGCTGGTGGTAAAGATTCAGCTAGCCCACGTTATTTATTCACATCAATGTCACCATTAACACGTTTAATATTTCATCCACACGATGATCCGCTTTTAGAGTATAAATACAATAATAATGTTAAAATTGAACCGGTCTGGTACATAACAATAATACCGATGATAGTAGTTAATGGCGCTGAAGGTATCGGTACTGGATGGACAACAAAAATTTCAAATTATAATCCCAGGCAAATAATAAGTTATTTACGTCATCTATTATCGAATGTTTGAGAGGCAACACGTAAATAAGTTTTAGACAATGGTAAAGTGATGATAATGGCCGATCGAGATCAATATGGTTCCCATATTAAAGGTTTATTGATAAATTTTTTTCATACAAATTTTCCAGAACTATTAAGATTACCGTTCCTTGAGCAATTCATTACGCCAATTATTAAAGCAACAGAACTTAATAAAGAATTAAGCTTTTATTCATTACCAGAATTTGAAAAATGGAAAAGTGCTACACCAAATCATAATACGTACGATGTAAAGCACTACATAGGTTTGGGTACATTATACATTTACCCCAAAAGAAGTAATAGAATATTTTCAAAATATGGAACAACATCGAATTAAATTCGAATACAGTGGTAAAGAAGATGATGACCATATTGCTATGGCATTTGCAAAAAACTTTGTAGATCAGCGTAAAGAATGGTTAACTGAACATTGGCTAATATTAAAAATCGTAAATTATCAGGATTACCGGAAATATATTTATATGCGAAAGATAAAAAACAGATCAGTTGTACAGAATTTGTTAATTTCGAATTGTACCACTCTTTACTGCCGATAATGTAAGATCGATACCATGTTTGATAGATGGTTTTATACCCCGTCAAAGAAAGGTTATGTTTACATGTTTCAAACGTAATGATAAACGTGAAGTTAATGTTATACAATTAGCTGTTTCGGCAGCTGAAATGTCCGCATTTTACGGAGAAATGTCATGTTCATTAATTGTAAATTTAGCACAAAATTTGATCGGTTCTAATAACATTAATTTATTAGAGCCAAGAGGTCAATTTGGTACACGTTTAGCTGGTGGTAAAGATTCAGCTAGCCCAAGTTATTTATTCACATCAATGTCACCATTAACACGTTTAATATTTCATCCACACGATGATCCGCTTTTAGAGTATAAATACAATAATAATGTTAAAATTGAACCGGTCTGGTACATAACAATAATACCGATGATATTAGTTAATGGCGCTGAAGGTATCGGTACTGGATGGACAACAAAAATCCCAAATTATAATTCAAGCAAATAATAAGTTATTTAGTCATCTATTATCGAATGTTTGAGAGGCAACATGTAAATAAGTTTTAGACAATGGTAAAGTGATGATAATGGCCGATCGAGA
This sequence comes from Villa cingulata, assembly GCA_951394055.1. Taxonomy (NCBI): domain Eukaryota; kingdom Metazoa; phylum Arthropoda; class Insecta; order Diptera; family Bombyliidae; genus Villa; species Villa cingulata. Next base: position 37,181,634 of record OX596017.1, on the reverse strand, counting down.
TCAATATGGTTCCCATATTAAAGGTTTATTGATAAATTTTTTTCATACAAATTTTCCAGAACTATTAAGATTACCGTTCCTTGAGCAATTCATTACGCCAATTATTAAAGCAACAGAACTTAATAAAGAATTAAGCTTTTATTCATTACCAGAATTTGAAAAATGGAAAAGTGCTACACCAAATCATAATACGTACGATGTAAAGCACTACAAAGGTTTGGGTACATTATACATTTACCCAAAAGAAGTAATAGAATATTTTCAAAATATGGAACAACATCGAATTAAATTCGAATACAGTGGTAAAGAAGATGATGACCATATTGCTATGGCATTTGCAAAAAACTTTGTAGATCAGCGTAAAGAATGGTTAACTGAACATTGGCTAATATTAAAAATCGTAAATTATCAGGATTACCGGAAATATATTTATATGCGAAAGATAAAAAACAGATCAGTTGTACAGAATTTGTTAATTTCGAATTGTACCACTCTTTACTGCCGATAATGTAAGATCGATACCATGTTTGATAGATGGTTTTATACCCCGTCAAAGAAAGGTTATGTTTACATGTTTCAAACGTAATGATAAACGTGAAGTTAATGTTATACAATTAGCTGTTTCGGCAGCTGAAATGTCCGCATTTTACGGAGAAATGTCATGTTCATTAATTGTAAATTTAGCACAAAATTTGATCGGTTCTAATAACATTAATTTATTAGAGCCAAGAGGTCAATTTGGTACACGTTTAGCTGGTGGTAAAGATTCAGCTAGCCCAAGTTATTTATTCACATCAATGTCACCATTAACACGTTTAATATTTCATCCACACGATGATCCGCTTTTAGAGTATAAATACAATAATAATGTTAAAATTGAACCGGTCTGGTACATAACAATAATACCGATGATATTATTTAATGGCGCTGAAGGTATCGGTACTGGATGGACAACAAAAATTTCAAATTATAATCCCAGGCAAATAATAAGTTATTTACGTCATCTATTATCGAATGTTTGAGAGGCAACACGTAAATAAGTTTTAGACAATGGTAAAGTGATGATAATGGCCGATCGAGATCAATATGGTTCCCATATTAAAGGTTTATTGATAAATTTTTTTCATACAAATTTTCCAGAACTATTAAGATTACCGTTCCTTGAGCAATTCATTACGCCAATTATTAAAGCAACAGAACTTAATAAAAAATTAAGCTTTTATTCATTACCAGAATTTGAAAAATGGAAAAGTGCTACACCAAATCATAATACGTACGATGTAAAGCACTACAAAGGTTTGGGTACATTATACATTTACCCAAAAGAAGTAATAGAATATTTTCAAAATATGGAACAACATCGAATTAAATTCGAATACAGTGGTAAAGAAGATGATGACCATATTGCTATGGCATTTGCAAAAAACTTTGTAGATCAGCGTAAAGAATGGTTAACTGAACATTGGCTAATATTAAAAATCGTAAATTATCAGGATTACCGGAAATATATTTATATGCGAAAGATAAAAAACAGATCAGTTGTACAGAATTTGTTAATTTCGAATTGTACCACTCTTTACTGCCGATAATGTAAGATCGATACCATGTTTGATAGATGGTTTTATACCCCGTCAAAGAAAGGTTATGTTTACATGTTTCAAACGTAATGATAAACGTGAAGTTAATGTTATACAATTAGCTGTTTCGGCAGCTGAAATGTCCGCATTTTACGGAGAAATGTCATGTTCATTAATTGTAAATTTAGCACAAAATTTGATCGGTTCTAATAACATTAATTTATTAGAGCCAAGAGGTCAATTTGGTACACGTTTAGCTGGTGGTAAAGATTCAGCTAGCCCACGTTATTTATTCACATCAATGTCACCATTAACACGTTTAATATTTCATCCACACGATGATCCGCTTTTAGAGTATAAATACGATAATAATGTTAAAATTGAACCGGTCTGGTATATACCAATAATACCGATGATATTATTTAATGGCGCTGAAGGTATCGGTACTGGATGGACAACAAAAATCCCAAATTATAATCCAAGCAAATAATAAGTTATTTACGTCATCTATTATCGAATGTTTGAGAGGCAACACGTAAATAAGTTTTAGACAATGGTAAAGTGATGATAATGGCCGATCGAGATCAATATGGTTCCCATATTAAAGGTTTATTGATAAATTTTTTTCATACAAATTTTCCAGAACTATTAAGATTACCGTTCCTTGAGCAATTCATTACGCCAATTATTAAAGCAACAGAACCTAATAAAGAATTAAGCTTTTATTCATTACCAGAATTTGAAAAATGGAAAAGTGCTACACCAAATCATAATACGTACGATGTAAAGCACTACAAAGGTTTGGGTACATTATACATTTACCCCAAAAGAAGTAATAGAATATTTTCAAAATATGGAACAACATCGAATTAAATTCGAATACAGTGGTAAAGAAGATGATGACCATATTGCTATGGCATTTGCAAAAAACTTTGTAGATCAGCGTAAAGAATGGTTAACTGAACATTGGCTAATATTAAAAATCGTAAATTATCAGGATTACCGGAAATATATTTATATGCGAAAGATAAAAAACAGATCAGTTGTACAGAATTTGTTAATTTCGAATTGTACCACTCTTTACTGCCGATAATGTAAGATCGATACCATGTTTGATAGATGGTTTTAAACCCCGTCAAAAAAAGGTTATGTTTACATGTTTCAAACGTAATGATAAATGTGAAGAATGTTATACAATTAGCTGTTTCGGTAGCTGAAATGTCCGCATTTTACGGAGAAATGTCATGTTCATTAATTGTAAATTTAGCACAAAATTTGATCGGTTCTAATAACATTAATTTATTAGAGCCAAGAGGTCAATTTGGTACACGTTTAGCTGGTGGTAAAGATTCAGCTAGCCCACGTTATTTATTCACATCAATGTCACCATTAACACGTTTAATATTTCATCCACACGATGATCCGCTTTTAGAGTATAAATACGATAATAATGTTAAAATTGAACCGGTCTGGTATATACCAATAATACCGATGATATTATTTAATGGCGCTGAAGGTATCGGTACTGGATGGACAACAAAAATCCCAAATTATAATTCAAGCAAATAATAAGTTATTTAGTCATCTATTATCGAATGTTTGAGAGGCAACATGTAAATAAGTTTTAGACAATGGTAAAGTGATGATAATGGCCGATCGAGATCAATATGGTTCCCATATTAAAGGTTTATTGATAAATTTTTTTCATACAAATTTTCCAGAACTATTAAGATTACCGTTCCTTGAGCAATTCATTACGCCAATTATTAAAGCAACAGAACTTAATAAAGAATTAAGCTTTTATTTATTACCAGAATTTGAAAAATGGAAAGTGCTACACCAAATCATAATACGTACGATGTAAAGCACTACAAAGGTTTGGGTACATTATACATTTACCCCAAAAGAAGTAATAGAATATTTTCAAAATATGGAACAACATCGAATTATATTCGAATACAGTGGTAAAGAAGATGATGACCATATTGCTATGGCATTTGCAAAAAACTTTGTAGATCAGCGTAAAGAATGGTTAACTGAACATTGGCTAGTATTAAAAATCGTAAATTATCAGGATTACCGGAAATATATTTATATGCGAAAGATAAAAAACAGATCAGTTGTACAGAATTTGTTAATTTCGAATTGTACCACTCTTTACTGCCGATAATGTAAGATCGATACCATGTTTGATAGATGGTTTTAAACCCCGTCAAAAAAAGGTTATGTTTACATGTTTCAAACGTTATGATAAATGTGAAGTTAATGTTATACAATTAGCTGTTTCGGCAGCTGAAATGTCCGCATTTTACGGAGAAATGTCATGTTCATTAATTGTAAATTTAGCACAAAATTTGATCGGTTCTAATAACATTAATTTATTAGAGCCAAGAGGTCAATTTGGTACACGTTTAGCTGGTGGTAAAGATTCAGCTAGCCCACGTTATTTATTCACATCAATGTCACCATTCACACGTTTAATATTTCATCCATACGATGATCCGTTTTTAGAGTATAAATACGATAATAATGTTAAAATTGAACCGGTCTGGTATATACCAATAATACCGATGATATTATTTAATGGCGCTGAAGGTATCGGTACTGGATGGACAACAAAAATCCCAAATTATAATTCAAGCAAATAATAAGTTATTTACGTCATCTATTATCGAATGTTTGAGAGGCAACATGTAAATAAGTTTTAGACAATGGTAAAGTGATGATAATGGCCGATCGAGATCAATATGGTTCCCATATTAAAGGTTTATTGATAAATTTTTTTCATACAAATTTTCCAGAACTATTAAGATTACCGTTCCTTGAGCAATTCATTACGCCAATTATTAAAGCAACAGAACTTAATAAAGAATTAAGCTTTTATTCATTACCAGAATTTGAAAAATGGAAAAGTGCTACACCAAATCATAATACGTACGATGTAAAGCACTACAAAGGTTTGGGTACATTATACATTTACCCCAAAAGAAGTAATAGAATATTTTCAAAATATGGAACAACGTCAAATTAAATTCGGTAGATCAGCGTAAAGAATGGTTAACTGAACATTGGCTAATATTAAAAATCGTAAATTATCAGGATTACCGGAAATATATGTATATGCGAAAGACAAAAAACAGATCAGTTGTACAGAATTTGTTAATTTCGAACTGTACCACTCTTTACTGCCGATAATGTAAGATCGATACCATGTTTGATAGATGGTTTTAAACCCCGTCAAAAAAAGGAGGTTATGCTTACATGTTTCAAACGTAATGATAAATGTGAAGTTAATGCTATACAATTAGCTGTTTCGGCAGCTGAAATGTCCGCATTTTACGGAGAAATGTCATGTTCATTAATTGTAAATTTAGCACAAAATTTGGTCGGTTCTAATAATATTAATTTATTAGAGCCAAGAGGTCAATTTGGTACACGTTTAGCTGGTGCTAAGGATTCAGCTAGCCCACGTTATTTATTCACATTAATGTCACCATTAACTCGTTTAATATTTCATCCACACGGAGATCCGTTTTTAGAGTATAAATACAATAATAATGTTAAAATTGAACCGGTCTGGTATATACCAATAATACCAATTATATTATTTAATGGCGCTGAAGGTATCGGTACTGGATGGACAACAAAAATCCCAGATTATAATCCCAGGCAAATAATAAGTTATTTACGTCATCTATTATCGAATGAAGAACCGCAAACATTAAATCCATGGTACAAAAGTTTCAAGGGTTCCATTGAATACATTTCAGAAAATCGTTATTTACGTTACGGTAATGTCGCAATTATAAATGATGAACAAATTGAAATAACAGAATTGCCAGTCGGTGCATGGACACAGACATAAAAAGAGCACGTTCTAGAACCATTAGCTCTAACTATAATGGTCTTTACCAATCTTTCGAAATTTCGTTAAATCACCTAAAGATTGCTTAAGTTGCTGTCAAATCTTAATCAATCTTAATGTCAACTATAATGATCTTAAAAAAGAAGAAGATTAGATGAGAAAAGTAATGTCAAAAAATTTTTGCTTTGTTGAAAATTTATAAAAGACGCTAAAAATGAATGTGGTGGAAGAAAGTGATTTTAATGATAATTTAATTGAAGAAATAAGGCAATTTGATGTGCTATATAATAAAAATCATAAAAGATATTTTGATAATAGGTACAAGAATAAATGTTGGAATGAAGTAGCCACCAAATTAAATCGAAGTGGTAAGTAGGTGATAATTATTATAATTTTTGCATTTTTATGAATACAAATCTTTTTCCTGATAGTTGATGAATGTAAGACTAGATGGAAACATTTGCGGGAAACTTTTGGGAGGAAGTGCAAACCTCAGTCCACAGGGTGTAGTGCAGAAGACAGCACTTGGCCTTACTTTGAAAGCATGAGCTTTCTAAAAGAATTCATTCAACCCAGAAACTAAGTTGCAATTATAGCAGTTGCAGTAGATAAGTGGTTTAACTTCTTTTTCACCTTTTTCAGGACCAGATGCAACGAAATTTCCGAAAAATCCTCAGAAACAAGAGAGGACATAGATGTGGGTCAAATATTAGACGAAGATCTAAGCTACAATATTGAGAATTTGTTTTCTGCATCAACTTCAACACCACCTCCAGCAAAACAAAGACGAACTATACAGACCTCTCTTAGACTTATAGAAGATACTGCCTTGGTAATTAAAGAAAAAGCTGTATCAACAGATAACAATCCGGACTCCTTAATATGTAAGACGATTATGTCCTTATTAACAGAAATTCCTGCGGAAAACAAGGACAAAGTACGTGCAGAACTATTTCAGTTCGTTTTTGCAGCAATAGAGAAATATGTATGTATAACGAGATTTCAACTATCAAACTTAATTAAAATTTTGCAATTTTTTCTTTCAGTGTAAAAAAATAAACTTCCACAGGCAAAGACTGAATGAAGTGCCTTATCCAGAATAATTAAGTTTTCTTTAATGCCTTACACGAATTTATGTTAATTTTTTTCAGACAAATTTTCCAGAACTATTAAAATTACCGTTCCTTGAGCAATTCATTACGCCAATTGTTAAAGCAACAGAACTTAATAAAGAAGAATAAAGCATTTATTCATTACCAGAATTTGAAAAATGGAAAAGTGCTACACCAAATCATAATACGTACGATGTAAAGCACTACAAAGTTTTGGGTACATTTACCCCAAAAGAAGTAATAGAATATTTTCAAAATATGGAACAACATCGAATTAAATTCGAATACAGTGGTAAAGAAGATGATGACCATATTGCTATGGCATTTGCAAAAAACTTTGTAGATCAACGTAAAGAATGGTTAACTGAATATTGGCTAATATTAAAAATCGTAAATTATCAGGATTACCGGAAATATATTTATATGCGAAAGATAAAAAACAGATCAGTTGTACAGAATTTGTTAATTTCGAATTGTACCACTCTTTACTGCCAATAATGTAAGATCGATACCATGTTTGATGGATGGTTTTAAACACCGTCAAAGAAAGATTATGTTTACATGTTTCAAACGTAATGATAAATGTGAAGTTAATGTTATACAATTAGCTGTTTCGGCAGCTGAAATGTCCACATTTTACGGAGAAATGTCATGTTCATTAATTGTAAATTTAGCACAAAATTTGATCGGTTCTAATAACATTAATTTATTAGAGCCAAGAGGTCAATTTGGTACACGTTTAGCTGTTGGTAAAGATTCAGCTAGCCCACGTTATTTATTCACATCAATGTCACCATTAACACGTTTAATATTTCATCCACACGATGATCCGCTTTTAGAGTATAAATACAATAATAATGTTAAAATTGAACCGGTCCTGTATATACCAATAATACCGATGATATTATTTAATGGCGCTGAAGGTATCGGTACTGGATGGACAACAAAAATGCCAAATCATAATCCCAGGCAAATAATAAGTTATGTACGTCATCTATTATCGAATGAAGAACCGCAAACATTACATCCATGGTACAAAAGTTTCAAGGGTTCCATTGAATACATTTCAAAAAATCGTTATTTAAGTTACGGTAATGTCGCAATTATAAATGATGAACAAATTGAAATAACAGAATTGCCAGTCGGTGCATGGACACAGACATCAAAAGAGCACGTTCTAGAACCATTATTGTATATGGATATGAAAAAATTAAACCGATCATAAATGACTATAAAGAGTATCATACTGATACGACTGTACGATTTGTTATATCGTTTGCACCAGACGAATTCGAACGATTATATAGAGAAGAAGGTGGATTTCATCGTGTTTTCAAATTATCATCAAGTATATCAACTGGACAAATGCATGTTTTAGATCATATGAATTGTTTAAGACGATTCAGTAGTACATTTGAAATTTTCAAGGAATATTTTCCGTTATGTCTTGAATACTATAATAAAAGAAAGGTATATTTAGAAGGACAATTGGGTGCACAGGCTGATCGTTTAACAAATCAAGCACGTTTCATATTGGGAAAATGTGAAAAAACTCTGGTTGTCAAGAATGAAAAACGTAAGGCGATGATTGATAAACTAATTAGGCGTGGTTATAAGCCAGATCCGGTTAAAGAATGGCAACGTAAAATAATATTAGAAAAAGACGAATCAATCGATGATAATGAATATGAAGAAACTGAGAATGAATCGACATCAGTTGAAAAAGAAAAGAAACCGATAGATCTCGATAGAGCATTCCAGAAATTTTCAGACATTAAAAAATTCGATTATCTATTTGATATGTCAATATGGGTGTTAACCGAAGAAAAAAAGAATGAGCTATTAAAACAACGTGACATTAAATTGGCTGAATTGAAGGCAGTAAAAGCGAAAACTCCAAAAATATTATGGCTAGAGGTTTCAGACGAACTGGAGAAGAAACTTATTGAAATCGAAGAGAAGGAAGAAAATGAACGTCTAGAAGAATTGGGTGTCAATAAGAAATCAAAAACTGGTTTAGGTAAACGCAGAGCAGCCAGCCAATGAAATATTTCCTGCAAAGAATAGTATTAAAGTTCAGTTCAAGGTAACCGATGATAAAATTAAAAAATTCGAAAAAGCCGCACAATATGCAACAAGAGGTGCAGAAAAAAAAGAGAAAAATGCGGCAACAACTGGGCTAAAGGGCTGCATCAAAAGTAAAAAACAAAATTAAGAAATATATTTATTTATTTAAAAAAAAAAAAACATTTTTGTTTATTATTTTTAGAAAATCGATTATTCTGCACTTCTCAATAATGAAGATGAGGATGACAGTATAAGATGATGGTGAAGTAGTATTATTACATGATAACGTTGCAGTACAAGAAAGTCAGAATTTAGGCAGAGTATCAGATGATGATGAGGAAGATATTGGTAGCGGTAGTATTGAAAGTGAATGTTATGTAATTGATGATGATGACGACGATGACTTTACTGATAGATCACCATCCGTTAAAATAAAGAAACGTCATGATGGGCAAATAGAAATATTTGATGATAGCGATGAATTAAGTCCACCAAAAAAGAAAAAGAAGGTAAATGTAAATTTTAAATTTTAAGTCGTTTTTGTTCAGGAAACTATAATTTTAAGTTTCAAATTAATTTCCATAATAGTTTAAAATATATTTAAAAAATCATACAATGTCAATCATAAACATGCAACATACATACATACATACATACATATAACTCTGTAATACATAATAATATATCAATACTAAAACTTCAATAATTATTCTTCTCTAATATAATTCTAAAAATAAGATTGCAAATACAGTATGCAAGTACAGTTATGATGACAATGAAATTTTAAACATAGAGAGGTAAATTAATGATAAAATAATTTAAATAATGTAATATGTATGTATGTATGTACAATATAAGTATTAATGTTATATACTTAAAATAGCAGGTAATTTTTCATTTTTGTTAACTTTTTTTTTAAATTAAAAAGAATAATTTTGATCATTCTCGTTTGCTTAGTTGTTGAATTAACTATAGAGTTGATGAAATATTTGAATTTTTGTAGTATCATTTTCAAGTTACAAATATGTTGATTTTTTTATTGTATTCAGTTTAACTTAACTTCAATTTACATACATATTGTATTTTAATTTATAATTCTTTTGAGTAAATTAATTAAATAAATTTTTTTAAATATAAACTTTTATGTTTTTATTTCATAAAAAACAATTATTTTTCTCTTAATCGATTTTCAATTGAATCTAAAATATAAAATAAATTTTTCTATATCATATTGCTTTTACAATATCATTAATTTTTTCATCAATTTTTCTTTTCAATGGTGACTTGACAACAGAACTCCAGTTAATTATAAATTGTTTGGCATACAATTTGGTGCTTTATTGCATTTTGCAACTGTGTTCTAGTTCAAAGTTAGATTGTATTTTTCTTAGAAAAAAAAAATTTTTTTTTCGTTTTGTTTTTTTTTTTTTTGTTTTTGAATAAAGTGGTAATTTATTTATTTTAATAATTTAAGTATTATAGAACATTTTAGCTTAATATATATAATTATAAATTAATGAATGACTTTTAAATTGAAATTTTTTGTCATTTCATTTGTGATTTTTTTAAAATGAATACGAATGTATATCAAAGAGGAGTAGGTACATAAATATGTATGAATTTTCTCAGCTTAAGATTAGGATTCGAGATATCTGCAATCTTGTACACCACATATCTCCGAAGTTACTCAATCGCTTTGAATGAAATTTGAAACATAGATACTTTGATTAGAATTGTGGTGCTTAATGGAGCTTTTTTTTTTAAAATGTCCTAGTTTCCTTTTTACAGGGTGTCAAAGTTGTCAAATTGCGATTTTTCGACTTCCAAATGCACCTCGTACAGCAAACACTAATTGATCAATTCGACGTGGTGAATTATTGAATGTTTGAGAGGCAACACGTAAATAAATTTTAGGCAATGCCGAAATAAATAATCTTTAACAAAAATTATTGGTCTTCAATGTAAGAAAAAATATTTAAATTTGGATGATTTAAAAACTTTACGTTACGGTAAAGTGATGATAATGGCCGATCGAGATCAATATGGTTCCCATATTAAAGGTTTATTGATAAATTTTTTTCATACAAATTGGCCAGAACTATTAAGGTTACCATTCCTTGAGCAATTCATTACGCCAATTGTTAAAGCAACAGAACTTAATAAAGCATTAAGCTTGAATTAAGGATAGGAAAAAATTAAACCGATCATAAATGACTATAAAGAGTATCATACTGATACGACTGTACGATTTGTTATATCGTTTGCACCAGACGAATTCGAACGATTATATAGAGAAGAAGGTGGATTTCATCGTGTTTTCAAATTATCATCAAGTATATCAACTGGACAAATGCATGTTTTAGATCATATGAATTGTTTAAGACGATTCAGTAGTACATTTGAAATTTTAAAGGAATATTTTCCGTTATGTCTTGAATACTATAATAAAAGAAAGGCATATTTAGAAGGATAATTTGGTACACAGGCTGATCGTTTAACAAATCAAGCACGTTTCAAATTGGGAAAATGTGAAAAAACTCTGGTTGTCAAGAATGAAAAACGTAAGGCGATGATTGATAAACTAATTAGGCGTGGTTATAAGCCAGATCCCGTTAAAGAATGGCAACGTAAAATAATATTAGAAGAAGACGAACCAATCGATGATAATGAAAATGAAGAAACTGAGGATGAATCGACATCATTTGAAAAAGAAAAGAAACCAATTGATCCCGATAAATCATTCCAGAAATTTTCAGACATTAAAAAATTCGATTATATATTTTATATGTCAATATGGGTGTTAACCGAAGAAAAAAAGAATGAGCTATTAAAACAACGTGACATTAAATTGGCTGAATTGAAGGCAGTAAAAGCGAAAACTCCAAAAATATTATGGCTAGAAGATTCAGACGAACTGGAGAAGAAACTTATTGAAATCGAAGAGAAGGAAGAAAAGGAACGTCTAGAAGAATTGGGTGTCAATAAGAAATCAAAAACTGGTTTAGGTAAACGCAGAGCAGCCAGCCAATGAAATATTTCCTGCAAAGAATAGTATTAAAGTTCAGTTCAAGGTAACCGATGATAAAATTAAAAAATTCGAAAAAGCCGCACAATATGCAACAAGAGGTGCAGAAAAAAAAGAGAAAAATGCGGCAACAACTGGGCTAAAGGGCTGCATCAAAAGTAAAAAACAAAATTAAGAAATATATTTATTTATTTAAAAAAAAAAAAACATTTTTGTTTATTATTTTTAGAAAATCGATTATTCTGCACTTCTCAATAATGAAGATGAGGATGACAGTATAAGATGATGGTGAAGTAGTATTATTACATGATAACGTTGCAGTACAAGAAAGTCAGAATTTAGGCAGAGTATCAGATGATGATGAGGAAGATATTGGTAGCGGTAGTATTGAAAGTGAATGTTATGTAATTGATGATGATGACGACGATGACTTTACTGATAGATCACCATCCGTTAAAATAAAGAAACGTCATGATGGGCAAATAGAAATATTTGATGATAGCGATGAATTAAGTCCACCAAAAAAGAAAAAGAAGGTAAATGTAAATTTTAAATTTTAAGTCGTTTTTGTTCAGCAAACTATAATTTTAAGTTTCAAATTAATTTCCATCAGTTCTACAGAATTTGTTAATTTCGAATTGTACCAGTATTTACTGCCGATAATGTGAGATCGATACCATGTTTGATGGATGGTTTTAAACCCCGTCAAAGAAAGGTTATGTTTACATGTTTCAAACGTAATGATAAATGTGAAGTTAATGTTATACAATTAGCTGTTTCGGCAGCTGAAATGTCCGCATTTTACGGAGAAATGTCATGTTCATTAATTGTAAATTTAGCACAAAATTTGATCGGTTCTAATAACATTAATTTATTAGAGCCAAGAGGTCAATTTGGTACACGTTTAGCTGGTGGTAAAGATTCAGCTAGCCCACGTTATTTATTCACATCAATGTCACCATTAACACGTTTAATATTTCATCCACACGATGATCCGCTTTTAGAGTATAAATACAATAATAATGTTAAAATTGAACCGGTCTGGTATATACCAATAATACCGATGATATTAGTTAATGGCGCTGAAGGTATTGGTACTGGATGAACAACAAAAATTTCAAATTATAATCCCAGGCAAATAATAAGTTATTTACGTCATCTATTACCGAATGTTTGAGAGGCAACACGTAAATAAGTTTTAGACAATGGTAAAGTGATGATAATGGCCGATCGAGATCTATATGGTTCCCATATTAAAGGTTTATTGATAAATTTTTTTCATACAAATTTTCCAGAACTATTAAGATAACCGTTCCTTCAGCAATTCATTACGCCAATTGTTAAAGCAACAGAACTTAATAAAGAATTAAGCTTTTATTCATTACCAGAATTTGAAAAATGGAAAAGTGCTACACTAAATCATAATACGTACGATGTAAAGCACTACAAAGGTTTGGGTACATTTACCCCAAAAGAAGTAATAGAATATTTTCAAAATATGGAACAACATCGAATTAAATTCGAATACAGTGGTAAAGAAGATGATGACCATATTGCTATGGCATTTGCAAAAAACTTTGTAGATCAACGTAAAGAATGGTTAACTGAACATTGGCTAATATTAAAAATCGTAAATTATCAGGATTACCGGAAATATATTTATATGTGAAAGATAAAAAACAGATCAGTTATACAGAATTTGTTAATTTCGAATTGGTACCACTCTTTACTGCCCATAATGTGAGATCGATACCATGTTTGATGGATGGTTTTAAACCCCGTCAAAGAAAGGTTATGTTTACATGTTTCAAACGTAATGATAAATGTGAAGTTAATGTTATACAATTAGCTGTTTCGGCAGCTGAAATGTCCGCATTTTACGGAGAAATGTCATGTTCATTAATTGTAAATTTAGCACAAAATTTGATCGGTTCTAATAACATTAATTTATTAGAGCCAAGAGGTCAATTTGGTACACGTTTAGCTGTTGGTAAAGATTCAGCTAGCCCACGTTATTTATTCACATTAATGTCACCATTAACACGTTTAATATTTCATCCACACGATGATCCGCTTTTAGAGTATAAATACAATAATAATGTTAAAATTGAACCGGTCTGGTATATACCAATAATACCGATGATATTAGTTAATGGCGCTGAAGGTATCGGTACTGGATGGACAACAAAAATCCCAAATTATAATCCCAGGCAAATAATAAGTTATTTACGTCATCTATTATCGAATGAAGAACCGCAAACATTACATCCATGGTACAAAAGTTTCAAGGGTTCCATTGAATACATTTCAAAAAATCGTTATTTAAGTTACGGTAATGTCGCAATTATAAATGATGAACAAATTGAAATAACAGAATTGCCAGTCGGTGCATGGACACAGACATCAAAAGAGCACGTTCTAGAACCATTATTGTATATGGATATGAAAAAATTAAACCGATCATAAATGACTATAAAGAGTATCATACTGATACGACTGTACGATTTGTTATATCGTTTGCACCAGACGAATTCGAACGATTATATAGAGAAGAAGGTGGATTTCATCGTGTTTTCAAATTATCATCAAGTATATCAACTGGACAAATGCATGTTTTAGATCATATGAATTGTTTAAGACGATTCAGTAGTACAGTTGAAATTTTAAAGGAATATTTTCCGTTATGTCTTGAATACTATAATAAAAGAAAGGCATATTTAGAAGGACAATTGGGTGCACAGGCTGATCGTTTAACAAATCAAGCACGTTTCATATTGGGAAAATGTGAAAAAACTCTGGTTGTCAAGAATGAAAAACGTAAGGCGATGATTGATAAACTAATTAGGCGTGGTTATAAGCCAGATCCGGTTAAAGAATGGCAACGTAAAATAATATTAGAAAAAGACGAACCAATCGATGATGATGATGATGATGATGATGAAAATGAAGAAACTGAGGATGAATCGACATCAGTTGAAAAAGAAAAGAAACCGATTGATCCCGATAAATCATTCCAGAAATTTTCAGACATTAAAAAATTCGATTATCTATTTGATATGTCAATATGGGTGTTAACCGAAGAAAAAAAGAATGAGCTATTAAAACAACGTGACATTAAATTGGCTGAATTGAAGGCAGTAAAAGCGAAAACTCCAAAAATATTATGGCTAGAAGATTCAGACGAACTGGAGAAGAAACTTATTGAAATCGAAGAGAAGGAAGAAAAGGAACGTCTAGAAGAATTGGGTGTCAATAAGAAATCAAAAACTGGTTTAGGTAAACGCAGAGCAGCCAGCCAATGAAATATTTCCTGCAAAGAATAGTATTAAAGTTCAGTTCAAGGTAACCGATGATAAAATTAAAAAATTCGAAAAAGCCGCACAATATGCAACAAGAAGTGCAGAACAAAAAGAGAAAAATGCGGCAACAACTGGGCTAAAGGGCTGCATCAAAAGTAAAAAACAAAATTAAGAAATATATTTATTTATTTAAAAAAAAAAAACATTTTTGCTTATTATTTTTAGAAAATCGATTATTCTGCACTTCTCAATAATGAAGATGAGGATGACAGTATAAGATGATGGTGAAGTAGTATTATTACATGATAACGTTGCAGTACAAGAAAGTCAGAATTTAGGCAGAGTATCAGATGATGATGAGGAAGATATTGGTAGCGGTAGTATTGAAAGTGAATGTTATGTAATTGATGATGATGACGACGATGACTTTACTGATAGATCACCATCCGTTAAAATAAAGAAACATCATGATGGGCAAATAGAAATATTTGATGATAGCGATGAATTAAGTCCACCAAAAAAGAAAAAGAAGGTAAATGTAAATTTTAAATTTTAAGTCGTTTTTGTTCAGGAAACTATAATTTTAAGTTTCAAATTAATTTCCATAATAGTTTAAAATATATTTAAAAAATCATACAATATCAATCATAAACATGCAACATACATACATACATACATATAACTCTGTAATACATAATAATATATCAATACTAAAACTTCAATAATTATTCTTATCTAATATAATTCTAAAAATAAGATTGCAAATACAGTATGCAAGTACAGTAATGATGACAATGAAATTTTAAACATAGAGAGGTAAATTAATGATAAAATAATTTAAATAATGTAATATGTATGTATGTATGTACAATATAAGTATTATAATGTTATATACTTAAAATAACAGGTAATTTTTCATTTTTGTTAACTTCTTTTTTAAATTAAAAAGAATAATTTTGATCATTCTCGTTTGCTTAGTTGTTGAATTAACTATAGAGTTGATGAAATATTTGAATTTTTGTAGAATAATTTTCAAGTTACAAATATATTGAATTTTTTTATTGTATTAAGTTTAACTTAACTTCATTTTATTGTATATTAATTTATAAATCTTTTGAGTAAATTAATTAAATAAATTTTTTTAAATATAAACTTTTATGTTTTTATTTCATAAAAAACAATTATTTTTCTCTTAATCGATTTTCAATTGAATCTAAAATATAAAATAAATTTTTCTATATCATATTGCTTTTACAATATCATTAATTTTTTCATCAATTTTTCTTTTCAATGGTGACTTGACAACAGAACTCCAGTTAATTATAAATTGTTTGGCATACAATTTGGTGCTTTATTGCATTTTGCAACTGTGTTCTAGTTCAAAGTTAGATTGTATTTTTCTTAGAAAAAAAAAATTTTTTTTTCGTTTTGTTTTTTTTTTTTTTGTTTTTGAATAAAGTGGTAATTTATTTATTTTAATAATTTTAAGTATTATACAACATTTTAGCTTAATTATATATAAATATAAATTAATGAATGACTTTTAAATTGAAATTTTTTGTCATTTCATTTGTGATTTTTTTAAAATGAATACGAATGTATATCAAAGAGGAGTAGGTACATAAATATGTATGAATTTTCTCAGCTTAAGATTAGGATTCGAGATATCTGCAATCTTGTACAACACATATCTCCGAAGTTACTCAATCGCTTTAAATGAAATTTGAAACATAGATACTTTGATTAAAATTGTGGTGCTTAATGGAGCTTTTTTTTAAAATGTCCTAGTTTCCTTTTTACAGGGTGTCAAAGTTGTCAAATTGCGATTTTTCGACTTCCAAATGCACCTCGTACAGCAAACACTGATTGATCAATTCGACGTGGTGAATTATTGAATGTTTGAGAGGCAACACGTAAATAAATTTTAGGCAATGCCGAAATAAATAATCTTTAACAAAAATTATTGGTCTTCAATGTAAGAAAAAATATTTAAATTTGGATGATTTAAAAACTTTACGTTACGGTAAAGTGATGATAATGGCCGATCGAGATCAATATGGTTCCCATATTAAAGGTTTATTGATAAATTTTTTTCATACAAATTGGCCAGGACTATTAAGGTTACCATTCCTTGAGCAATTCATTACGCCAATTGTTAAATCAACAGAACTTAATAAAGAATTAAGCTTTTATTCATTACCAGAATTTGAAAAATGGAAAAGTGCTACACCAAATCATAATACGTACGATGTAAAGCACTACAAAGGTTTGGGTACATTTACCCCAAAAGAAGTAATAGAATATTTTCAAAATATGGAACAACATCGAATTAAATTCGAATACAGTGGTAAAGAAGATGATGACCATATTGCTATGGCATTTGCAAAAAACTTTGTAGATCAACGTAAAGAATGGTTAACTGAACATTGGCTAATATTAAAAATCGTAAATTATCAGGATTACCGGAAATATATTTATATGCGAAAGATAAAAAACAGATCAATTATACAAAATTTGTTAATTTCGAATTGGTACCACTCTTTACTGCCGATAATGTGAGATCGATACCATGTTTGATGGATGGTTTTAAACCCCGTCAAAGAAAGGTTATGTTTACATGTTTCAAACGTAATGATAAATGTGTAGTTAATGTTATACAATTAGCTGTTTCGGCAGCTGAAATTTCCGCATTTTACGGAGAAATGTCATGTTCATTAATTGTAAATTTAGCACAAAATTTGATCGGTTCTAATAACATTAATTTATTAGAGCCAAGAGGTCAATTTGGTACACGTTTAGCTGTTGGTAAAGATTCAGCTAGCCCACGTTATTTATTCACATCAATGTCACCATTAACCAGTTTAATATTTCATCCATACGATGATCCGCTTTTAGAGTATAAATACAATAATAATGTTAAAATTGAACCGGTCTGGTATATACCAATAATACCGATGATATTAGTTAATGGCGCTGAAGGTATCGGTACTGGATGGAAAACAAAAATCCCAAATTATAATCCCAGGCAAATAATAAGTTATTTACGTCATCTATTATCGAATGAAGAACCGCAAACATTACATCCATGGTACAAAAGTTTCAAGGGTTCCATTGAATACATTTCAAAAAATCGTTATTTAAGTTACGGTAATGTCGCAATTATAAATGATGAACAAATTGAAATAACAGAATTGCCAGTCGGTGCATGGACACAGACATAAAAAGAGCACGTTCTAGAACCATTAGCTCTAACTATAATGGTCTTTACCAATCTTTCGAAATTTCGTTAAATCACCTAAAGATTGCTTAAGTTGCTGTCAAATCTTAATCAATCTTAATGTCAACTATAATGATCTTAAAAAAGAAGAAGATTAGATGAGAAAAGTAATGTCAAAAAATTTTTGCTTTGTTGAAAATTTATAAAAGACGCTAAAAATGAATGTGGTGGAAGAAAGTGATTTTAATGATAATTTAATTGAAGAAATAAGGCAATTTGATGTGCTATATAATAAAAATCATAAAAGATATTTTGATAATAGATACAAGAATAAATGTTGGAATGAAGTAGCCACCAAATTAAATCGAAGTGGTAAGTAGGTGATAATTATTATAATTTTTGCATTTTTATGAATACAAATCTTTTTCCTGATAGTTGATGAATGTAAGACTAGATGGAAACATTTGCGGGAAACTTTTGGGAGGAAGTGCAAACCTCAGTCCACAGGGAGTAGTGCAGAAGACAGCACTTGGCCTTACTTTGAAAGCATGAGCTTTCTAAAAGAATTCATTCAACCCAGAAACTAAGTTGCAATTATAGCAGTTGCAGTAGATAAGTGGTTTAACTTCTTTTTCACCTTTTTCAGGACCAGATGCAACGAAATTTCCGAAAAATCCTCAGAAACAAGAGAGGACATAGATGTGGGTCAAATATTAGACGAAGATCTAAGCTACAATATTGAGAATTTGTTTTCTGCATCAACTACAACACCACCTCCAGCAAAACAAAGACGAACTATACAGACCTCTCTTAGACTTATAGAAGATACTGCCTTGGTAATTAAAGAAAAAGCTGTATCAACAGATAAAAATCCGGACTCCTTAATATGTAAGACGATTATGTCCTTATTAACCGAAATTCCTGCGGAAAACAAGGACAAAGTACGTGCAGAACTATTTCAGTTCGTTTTTGCAGCAATAGAGAAATATGTATGTATAACGAGATTTCCACTATCAAACTTAATTAAAATTTTGCATTTTTTTCTTTCAGTGTAAAAAATGATAAACTTTCACAGGCAAAGACTGAATGAAGTGCCTTATCCAGAATAATTAAGTTTTCTTTAATGCCTTACACGAATTTATGTTAATTTCTTCTTCTTTATTTTGTACTCGTTCGATTTTAGATTTTCTTTTAAAAATGAAGTGATATGAAACTTGAATTCCTATGTAAAAATGTGAATTTTTTTTGTTTTTGTTTTAATAAATTGAAACGATATATTATTTTTTTTGAAAATTTTTGTATTAATTAATAAAATATTCACAGAATAAGTTTCTAAGTTGAGTTGCATTTGTTCCATTAAACCTATGTTGAGTTGCTGAAGGTTGTAAAGAGTCATTTGAATTGATTTCTGATCTCCATTCGCCAGGATGCTCAGTACCATCAGGATCGACCCAATCAGTGAATTTCGTAGGACAATATTGTTGTTTTCATAGCTTGTCCAGCATAATGAAGTTGTGTAGAGCTAAGCACGCTAATACCAGTTTTTCTGCGTTTTCTGGTTCCATATGGATGGTGTTTAATAAAATTCGCCAACGAGCAGCTAAAATACCGAATGCATTTTCAATTGTTTGTCGCACTCTACAAATACGTTTATTAAAAGTTTCTTGCTGTGGAGTTAAATTGGTTCCTCCGTAAGGCTTCATTATATGTAGAGCCAAAGGGAAGGCAGCGTCTGCTATAAAATAAAATGGTGCCACAATGCCACTGTTAGGTAATTTGGTTGGAGAAGGTAATGGCAATTCTTTCCGTATGACTTTCTGGCCGAAAGAACTATTTGCAAATACTCCTAAAATAAAAAATATACTACTTTTTATATTTGTGATAATATATGTACTGAGTAATTTTCTTACCTCCATCACTATTTCCTCCATATGATCCCACGTCAACATAAGTGAAGGTATATTGTGCGTGGCATGCCGCCAAAACCACTATGCTATAATATTTCTTATAATTAAAAAATAGAGCTCCACTTTTTTTAGGCTTCGTTATTGCAATGTGCTTTCCGTCTAGACTTCCTACACAGTGAGGCAGATTCCAAAGAGTGTGGTAAAGGTTTGAAATCAACTGAAAATCGGTTAAATTCGGCTCCGAAATGTAAAGTGGGTACAGTGTTTCCCAAATAAACACGCAGTTCCCCAATATTATTTTCTGTACTGTTTCTTTGCCCATTTTGTAAGACCATGCTAAGTATTGAATACTTACACCTTGAGATAAATGCCTACAACGATTTATCTAAATACTTGTACCAAGTAAAAAATAACGTGATACTTATGATAGCGTGATTGCTAGCCGGCATTCTGGGGATATTGCCTTTCTTATTGACTTCTTGTATACTTTCTTTTTTATCATACTTAGTAAAAAATCGAATTTTTCGCTACTCATCCTGCTGTGTTTAAAAAATTGATCTGCATCTTCTTTTTTCATTCTTAAAAATGTTCTTACATAAAACCCATTTGTATTCCTAACTTTATTAATTCTTCTAACACAACATGATCAGGATTTTCTTTTAATTTTTTGTAAATCATCAACTAGTTGTACTAGTGACGTTAAATCTTTTAATAAATCTACATAATTAATTTCACTGCGATTAAATTATTCACACCTTAAATGCAAAAAATACATGTTAAAATCCCTAACCTCACTTTCCACTAAGTTAGCTAAAGATTTGTACGCTAGCGTACACATAAAGATTAACGAAACGACTTTAAAAGTTAACGAAAGATAAGTTAAGACCATTATAGTTGTCGATATGACACTTCATACAGTCGTACGAAATCTTATATTATCTTATGACATCTTAAGATCATTATAGTCAGAGCTATTATTGTATGGATATGAAAAAATTAAACCGATCATAAATGACTATAAAGAGTATCATACTGATACGACTGTACGATTTGTTATATCGTTTGCACCAGACGAATTCGAACGATTATATAGAGAAGAAGGTGGATTTCATCGTGTTTTCAAATTATCATCAAGTATATCAACTGGACAAATGCATGTTTTAGATCATATGAATTGTTTAAGACGATTCAGTAGTACATTTGAAATTTTCAAGGAATATTTTCCGTTATGTCTTGAATACTATAATAAAAGAAAGGCATATTTAGAAGGATAATTGGGTGCACAGGCTGATCGTTTAACAAATCAAGCACGTTTCATATTGGGAAAATGTGGAAAAACTCTGGTTGTCAAGAATGAAAAACGTATAAGGCGATGATTGATAAACTAATTAGGCGTGGTTATAAGCCAGATCCGGTTAAAGAATGGCAACGTAAAATAATATTAGAAAAAGACGAACCAATCGATGATGATGATGATGATGATGATGAAAATGAAGAAACTGAGGATGAATCGACATCAGTTGAAAAAGAAAAGAAACCGATTGATCCCGATAAATCATTCCAGAAATTTTCAGACATTAAAAAATTCGATTATCTATTTGATATGTCAATATGGGTGTTAACCGAAGAAAAAAAGAATGAGCTAATCAAACAACGTGACATTAAATTGGCTGAATTGAAGGCAGTAAACGCGAAAACTCCAAAAATATTATGGCTAGAGGATTCAGACGAACTGGAGAAGAAACTTATTGAAATCGAAGAGAAGGAAGAAAATGAACGTCTAGAAGAATTGGGTGTCAATAAGAAATCAAAAACTGGTTTAGGTAAACGCAGAGCAGCCAGCCAATGAAATATTTCCTGCAAAAAATAGTATTAAAGTTCAGTTCAAGGTAACCGATGATAAAATTAAAAAATTCGAAAAAGCCGCACAATATGCAACAAGAAGTGCAGAACAAAAAGAGAAAAATGCGGCAACAACTGGGCTAAAGGGCTGCATCAAAAGTAAAAAACAAAATTAAGAAATATATTTATTTATTTAAAAAAAAAAAACATTTTTGTTTATTATTTTTAGAAAATCGATTATTCTGCACTTCTCAATAATGAAGATGAGGATGACAGTGGGCCTGATCACGAATGGCGATAAAATCGCCAATCGCCTCGCCTGTCAAATTTTTGTATCACGAATGGCGATAATCGTTCATTTTAGGCGATTTTATCGCCTATTTAAGGCGATCAAATAATTGGTATCGCCTAGCTGATATTTGAGGATACATTTTTATTTCATTAGTTGTGTTAATTTGTATTTGTGTTTCGACATCGGTGGTGAATTATAAAAAATAAAAATGTATGTATTTTTATTTATAAATTATATTTAAAATACATAAATATAAATTAATATAAATTATTTTTTCAAGGATTAAAGTTTCTAAAAAAGAATTAGAAAAACTCGTTGAATTTAAGATGACGAATAAAGAATTCGCAAAAGGAATTTATAAATCTGTAGGTGGAAGAGAGAAATGGAAAACTCTCACAACAAAAACATCTTTAGAAACTCTAAAAAAAAAAAAAAAAAAAAAAAAAAAATTAGTTTAAAAAAAAGTTAAATTTTTAAATTTTTAAATTTTTTTTTTTTTTTAATTTTTTTTTAAAAACTAGTTTACAATAATTATGCCAAAATAAAATTTAAATCATCTTTTTGACATTAATGACAGTTCGAAACGCATAATATTACACGTTACGCATGGTAATGCTATTTAGGCGAGGCGATCGCCTTACGTGATACAAAAATTTTATTTTCTCGCCTCGCCTCAATTTTGGCGATTGGCGATTTAATCATGTGAATGACACTTCACGTGCAAATGTGCATTATGTGAAGGTAACGCATAAATACGTCACATCTTGTAAATTTGTGCTTGGCACTTTATATAAAAATATTTAAGGAACTTGTTGAGCCCAAGATGATACAAACCAGATTTTGCTTAAAAAATTATATATAAATAAAACACAACCCTTTATTTTCAAAATGTTTCATTTAATTACTCACAATTTTAATTTTATAAAAAATCAAACTTAAAGAACTTAAACATTAAAAAAAACAATCATTTTGTATTTATTACTTCATATTAGATTTGAATAAAAACTCCATTAAATGCTATCAAAACAAAATTTTAGTTTAGTTTATGAAAAAAGGGTTATTATTTTTATAGCATTGGAATATGCTTTACATTTCATATACATATCATCATTTATTAAAAGGATGTCCCAGGAGTGGATATTAATATTTTACTGAATAGTATTTCTCGACGAAATTAACAAAACAATAGAGAAAGATAAAGAACGTGGAAAATTTCTATCATCTTCTTTTAATGTTTTTAATGTTTTTTAAAATTGTTGCCTTTCTTCAATGGCGACATTTTTGAGATTTTATCTGTCACCGGAGCGATCTTTTATTAGTTTTCGAGATCTACTATTCAGTCAAATATTAATGCTGACTTCCAGGACGTTGTACAACTTTTAATTTCCAAAGCTTTTTATTTACAAATTATTATTTTCTCAGTAGTTCTGATGAAATAGATGTTTCTTTTCTTTCTTCTCTGTTAAAGTTTTGTTTCGCTCTTTTTACAAAATTTTTTAAAAAGGATGAAATTTTTTCGTGGCTGTACAAAATATCTCCATTGTGGTTGACAGTGAACTCCACCAATTTGATGAGGCCATGTAGATCGGAAAAAACCAATTTGGAAAACTCTAAAATGAAAACATAGAAATATGATTATAGTTTTTTTAGAGTATAACGACTATGTTTCATATTTCGATCGGAATGAATTTGGTTTCATGTTAAAATTTACATACAAATATCAGAATTTTAACAAGTTGACTGCATTGCATGTTGCAAAATCCTATTTACTAATCTGGTTGTTTAGAGTTTTATTACAAAAAAAGTGAAATTAATTCAGAAAAGAAAATTTAATGAATTTAATTCGGAAATTCTTTTGAAGAAAATTTAAACAACCAGACTTTTAAAAATAATTTTATGACATGTAAAGGCTCAATCAAAGTCAACGTAATAGAATAACTTAACAAGTAACGTAAAATTTTTTTGTTAAATTTAAATCAGATCATTTCAATTAATGATACGATATGTGAATTTTCTTTTTTATGTTCTATCTTCACTTCTACGTCTTCATTTTGGTTGACTTACAGAAATCAAGTTTATTTTCAATTCTGTTATTACGTTACGTTATGTTACGTATATCTTGTTGGTTGAGCCTTAATGCAGCAAACTTGCTAAAAGTCTGACATCTGGGCCCTATTGCACCAACCACTTATCACTTATTACTTATCAACTTATCAAAAATAATGCAACACAAACTTATAGAATTTTTTGATAAGTTGATAAGTAATAAGTGATAAGTGGGTTGGTGCAATAGGGCCCTGGATGAAAATTACACTGAAATCGAAATCATTCCGATCACAATGCAGAATATAAGTCTGATAAATTTATACATAATAATAATGTACATACCTCCTTGTAATCCTGATTTGCCAGTCCAAGAATAATTTGTCAGAAGTTTTGAAGAAATAAGTTTTGTTATCAAGATCTTGACCGATTTCTGTAAATCAGCTACTATACATCCCTGAAGTCGAATAGCCTGTGATAAAATAAGCAATGTTTTATATATTTCATAAAATATACTGGTAATATAGTGGTAATTTTTATGTAAAAATATACTGGTAATGAAACTTACAACTTGTTCAAAAAATTCGGTTTTACGAAGTAATCTTTCATTGAAATTATTTAAATCCTCGACATTCTGTAAAGGAAATTTAGGAACTACAAATTCATTATTTCTTACAATTTTTTTCTTTTTTTGACTTTGGTAATCAATAATGAAACTATGTATTGTGTCATAAATAATATTAACTTTGTTTGAAATTTCTTGAACGGCAATTTTTAATTCATCAATATTTTTTTCCACATTTTCTGTGACTTTTCAATTTTTCGAAGTCTCCTCTTGTAACTTTGGTTTTCTTAATCTTTTCTCGCCGTGATTCCATTTCTATCGATTTGTCCTGTGGTATAAACAAGTTTTCTTTTGCAAAACTTTCTTCAGTAATATGACGAAATGATTTTGTACGTCAAATTACAGGGAGTGACTGTGGTTCGTGTACTTCAAAAACTGAATCTGGAGAATTAAGTATTGATAATGGAGAATGATCCCTTGGTGTTGATGGGTTATCTTCATTTCTGGAGAGTTTAGATTTTTTTATAAAATGCATATACTGGTAAAGAGGCTTCTTTTTCTTTCTTCTCGCCCAGGTTATCAAAATATTCATTTAAATCCTGCTCATTATGTGTATTTGTAAGAGGATGTAATCTTTTCAATTTTCTTTCCTCTCTTTCTGATTCTGAGTTTGAATAAAGGCTGAAATATTTTTCTTTTGATACTGCTTCTTCATAAGTCTCTTTATAAAAAAAAATATATATATAGTTAATGTCATGTAAGTTAATTTTTAAATAATGTATGACAGAAAAACATTTGATAAATTTACCTATGTTCGTACACAAAATTTTGGGATCTCCGTATATTTTCCACTCATGAAGTTTAGGTTCAATCTGCTGTTTTATAGACTTCTTAATTTTCTCTGCACTTTCAGTTGGCCAATAAAGTTTTCCGTCAATTATCCAATTGTTTGGTACCACAGTAACCATTCTTTCGCCTTCTTCGAGTGTTTCGACTACAGTATATGGCATCTGTTTAAAGTAACAATGAATAACAAATAAAATGCATATTTACTTAATTAACTCATTATCTACTTCAAATACGAAATAATTTTAACTTAAGTATTACTTAATGTATTTGATGTAGAAGAGAAAAAAAAACATAATCAGTGTCATTCACTTTCATTGCAAACATTTTGTACTGAACTTCTTCAATATACCATATCTTAGGTTTATCTTCAATCATCTTAGCTTTATAAATATCCAGCTTTGTCGAATTCACAGGTACGTTAAAATAGTCTTCAAATTTTTTTTTTAAATTAGATCCAAAAATTATTGTTTTTTTGTCAACAATTTCCGCGTAATGAAATCGAACAATATTTTTATTTGTAGTTAAAAACCAGCAATCTTTTCTACTACAGTTGAGCGTAAATTTTTGGAATTCAAGAAATCTATATATAGTTCTACCATTTACTAATTTATTTTTTCTTAGCAATGGATATTCTGCTTTTCTTGTTTTACATTGGTTTCTTGTTGCACTGGTATTAGAACTTATTTCTACAATTCTGTTTGATACCTGTGCTAAAGGTTGGTTTCCTTTTCTTAGCATTCTTTTGATTTTACTCATAAAACTTTCGAACGGAAAAGCACTAAATGAGTCTACGGGTCCAAATTTTTTTACGTCGTTCGGCAAATGTATAAGAGAATGCATATTATATATGATATGATTCTCTCCATACAACTCAGCAGTTCGAAAAACAACTATTCTCAATAATTTTTCAGCGAGATCTGCATAAATTGTAGCTTTCGTTTCGTTGCACAAAATTCGCATTGCAACATGTAGGTTAATAAAGTGGTTGTATCTTTCATTATCCAAAATATGTTTTAAAACAACTGGTCTGCTATACAAAATAAAAGTTCGGAACTCGGATCCTTTAAAGTGACCGAGTTCATTCAATGGCCGTATTTTTCTTTGGAATTCCCTAGGCTGTGTTTGGGCAATATTTTTTATTTTATCTGATATTACTGCAACGTCACGTCCAGACAAAAGATATGGATTTGCTTTCTTACTGCAACACCACATATTAAGTAATTTTTTTACCACTCCCAAACACACAACATGGAGATAATCTAACGGAAAGCCGTCCACCATATCAATATTCAGCTCTTCTAGAGGACTTATGTTTACATGATGATGCTCATCAACTCTCGTTCTGAAATTTTGGTCTGTTCTTAGCCTCGCATTGTTTTCAGGAAACGTCATTTTATTTTTAAGATACATCCCTTCTTGGCAGCATTTTGTACATCCAAAATAACCACCATGATATTTAGTTCCTTTGACAGCCGCCAAAGCAGGAGCATCACAAATAAATGAACGAATTCTAACTGTTATTGTTTTGCCTTCAAAATAAAATTTATCACAAATGATTTTGAGCTCGTCGACCATCGGTTTCAAAAAATTAGAAAAATGTTTAAGCTTTGCATAACCATGATAAATGCCAATAACGCAGATGTAATTATCTTCAACATTACCGATTCTTGCTAAAATAGTCCAAAAACAGCTTTGACTACTTGTAGAAATAGGTAGACCATCAATATTGAAATCCAAAAACACGGTTCTATTTATTTGCAAATTTGTAGGAAAATTTCTGAGATATGAATTCAATCCCTGTTCTATGCCAATATGTATATACAACCCTGGATCAACGGATATATACTGCCTGTTTTGAGGAGTTCGTAGTAAAGTCCTGCTATCAATTGGCAAATTTGAAAATCCATTCTTTTTAAGTACAAAAGAAGCGAATCTAAAGCATTTTGTTTGATCTGAAATGCAGTAGACCATGACTGCAAAAAAACTTCGATTGGTTCACTCTCAGCAGAATCTGTAACAGGAGCTCCAGTCGAAATTGAATTTTGATTTTCGAAATACTCTTCCTCAACGGCTTCAACGATATTATCTTCAACTGTAGAAGAAGGAAGCAGAATGTCTTCAGTTTTATCTTGAGCGTCATAATTTTTTTTATTGCATCTTCTCCGCAACGATCTTCGCGATAGAGCTAAAACTGATTTATACTTAGGCATTCAATCAAAGTAAATGTCCAGCTCAGAAGATTTCCTACGTAAAAAATACTTCTTTATAATATGGTAATATAAAATACTGTCTGTAAGATTTTATTTTACTAAAATGACTGTCAAAATGGAAAATGCAAATAGAACGAAAGAAAGAGAAAAGAACAAAAATTCCTTTATGGGTACAAAACGTACAAAGGCCTGTGTTGTGCCCACCTAGTGCACGGTAATACAATCACGGATAAAAATTTATAAACAATTCACAAATTTAGATATTTTTAATATCAATCACTAATAATTCTAAAAATATTTAGACATTATATAATAATTAAACGAACGTTAATTACTCACCTTTTTTTTGTTAAATGTACAAAAATTAATGAAAACTACTTTAAGTAAGAAAACACTGTGTATCTTATTATTTACGATTTAATAAATTTTTTTTTAATTTTTATAAAATACAATTTCTTTAATTAGATTTTTTGTCATATGTTGTATATTAACCTTGACGTTCACTTCACCAAAACCAATGACTAATTTGAAATAACTTTTATTTTACTTACATTTACTCCCTTCTGTTACGCTGCTCACTGTTCTTTGTTCGAAGTATGTAATATTATTCAATGGTTTCGTTCTGTTAGAAATAACTGTTTCGCACGTGTTCCTTGAATATGTTTTGATATGAAATTTTTATTTTCTATTGTGTTGATTGTGCATTAACTTTGCCTACACATTTCTCTTATTTGTGCATTACATACAAACATTTTATTTAAACTAAATCTTGAAACAAAATTTTTCCAAACAAAAAAAGAAGAAAAAATATTAGTACGTGCAAAAGCAAAAATCAAAAATATTTTAAGGGCATTTTTGTGCACGTATGTGGGCAGTGGCCACCGTACGCTAAATGTTTGTCAGGGTAGTTATCGTATTCTTCGTCCCCTCCATCCTCATCATCATTTGCTTCAGTTTTTTGTTCATCTTGGTCATCATATGATTCATTTTCTTCATCATAATATTCATCATCATCTCCAGAAGAATTATCATCGGATGAATCATATTCATTTTGATCAGTTGTTGTATCAGTAGGCGATTGTGTCGATGATGAATTATTTTTTTTACCAGAAAATAAATTAGTAATTTTTGTCTTCAATTTGTCAAAAAATCCAATTTTATTTGTTGTTGTTTCTGTCATTCTTGTTGTTGTTGTTGTTGTTGTTATGACAGGTACTATTGTTTTTTCTTCGTTTTCTTCATCATCGTCGTAGTTGTTGTAGATGTAATCGTCGCCATTTAATTTTATCGATTTTTCACCAAATTTTGTATTTTCTTCATATTTTCTTCCATTATGATGATTATTCATCGATGATGAAATTAATTTTATATGTTCACGTACTTTGAAATTATCATCATTATCTTCATCAATTAGATCTTGGTAATTGCTGTTTTCTGTTTTTATTTGATAATCATTGTCATAATCATCCACCTTACTTAATACCTCTGTATCCGTAAAGTCAATATCTGATGAATATGAAGATGCTGTCGTTGTTGTCTGCTGTTCCCAATATGTTCTTATATACATATTTCGAATCAGGCTTGGACAATAATCTCGTATTATATGTATGGGTATTTCTATCATTTCTTAATGGCTGCCCATCATATTGCTCCAAATCATTATTATCTTTTATAATACCGTAAAGTGTCCGAGGAACAGAAATTTTAATATGGATGATTATTAAAAAATTAATTAACCTAATTGTTGGAAAAAATGAAATAATATTCAAATATATGTAACTTAAT
This sequence comes from Villa cingulata, assembly GCA_951394055.1. NCBI lineage: Eukaryota > Metazoa > Arthropoda > Insecta > Diptera > Bombyliidae > Villa > Villa cingulata. Next base: position 37,151,979 of record OX596017.1, on the reverse strand, counting down.
TTTATTCTCGAAAAAAATTTTCATTTTATTCAATGCTTTGAATATTTATATACGAGTACTTTACTCAATCATTTTTCAATTATTTTGTTATTCATTATAATTCAAATAATTGTATAATTACTTACCAATTGAAAATATTTACCATTGATATTAAACAAAGAAAAAATAAAATTATAATTCTAATAATTGAGAAATTAATTCTCAAACAAAATATTAAAAAAAAGTAATTCTAATATGTCTGACGTCTACAAACATTTTGAAGATAAAGTCCACCGTGTTATAACTCAATATCATCATCTCTTTAATTATTCAAACTTTTTTGATATGCATATACATGTATATATGCATGTAACAATTTTCACTTAAGTTACATAACATTTTCATAACACTGGCAGTACTGGCACGGTTGTATATAATATAAATAGCTGCTGCCTCATTCAATATAGAAATAATAAAAAAATGTTGAATTACATGTTATAACTTATTTGTACATTGAAACCGATTTACACTTCTTATGTATCCGGATACTTTACTCCACCATATATAACCATTACCATTGTCTAACACCGTTATTACGCTATGTGATATAACTATTAATTTTATTCAAACTAAAATAATATTTCTAAAGAATGTTTAATCAACCATTTTATGCACTGTATTTTTATGCGAGTACAAAGAAGAATTTCAGAATTTCGAGAACCATAAATTTTTTCTTCATATATTTATTGAGTAATAATCGTCTAATAATTTATTGTTGTACGTATTCGCACAATTATCTGTTAAGTAAATTTGTATTTAAATTCATTTTCATTTCACTTAAGAATAATTGAATTAGAACAAGAAGTCTATTAGTAACGGAAATAAGTACTGAACTTAATTTAAAATAAATGTACTTGTAATTATTTTATTTATTTGCACTTTATAAAAGAAATAATAACAAGAAGGAAATATGTAAATATTCTAAAGAAATCATCAAAGTCGTTATTATTATTATTATTATTTATTAAGAAAGGAGGTCAGTAAACTGCCTCTCTCCTGCCCACACCACAACCCTTGGATCAAAGTCGTTAAATTATCAATAATATCGATTATTGTAAAGTAGTCGTTTAAAAGAGTATTTTTTTTTAAAGTTTCAATAAAATCGTAAAGAAAAAGATTTAAGTCATTTTAAAATTTATTTATTAAACCAAAACGATCTTGTATATTTGTATAAAAAATATATGTAGTGTGTAGCGTATGTATCACTCGAATTTTGTCATAGAATCAGAAAAAAAATTAAATTTAATTAAACGAAATTAAATGAAATAAAATTGAATTAAATTAAATAATAAGGATAAATCTCGATACACATAACGATACACAGATATGTTTGTTGTTGTTATATTGTCCAAGACTTCTTAGTGGAATGGAAAAATAAATGGCCTTTCGACAGAAATACCAAATTCATATTTTCTTTTCTTATCATCGAGATTTTCTTCTTCTACATTTTCATCTGATTCTGATTTCTCATTGATGTTGTTGTTTTTGTTATTATCAGCATCATAATCATTAAAATCGAAATCTTTAAAATTCTTGATATCATTTTCATCATTTTTAATCATATCATAAAAATCGTCGATACCACAATTGTTATTCTGATCATTATGATCTCTAACTAAATCACGATGAAAATTTTCTAATTCACGAAACTTTTTATCTAATTCCAAATCACTATCAATATTAACTGGATTATATTTAGTTTGTGTAGATTTTATTAATTTTGATGATTCTGGAAAATTAATTTCAGCTTTACCATCATTTAACATATAGTAATTATCAACGAATTCATCATCAGTATTTGAATTTTTTGTTGTTCCGTCAAAAGTTCCGTCATCAACTTTACTATTGTAATCATCATCAATTGAATTATGATTTCTTAAATATGAGGTACGTCCTTTTATATATTGTCTTAGCAGATCAAGTTTATCATCATTATGATGACGATTTTTCAATGGTATTGGTATTATATTATTTAAATGTTTATTGCAATGATGCTTATTATTATAATTATTTTCGGTGGGAATATTGATGTCATTATTATCATCATCATAAATTGATGTCGAGGACGTATCGTGTGATGGATTCTTTTTCTTTTCATTTTGATTAATTAATAACATTTCGGGGAATTCATAAAATTGTTTAGTTGATTTGTCCTCAATTTGTTGTTGTTGTTGGAAATTATTATCAATATTCATATCATAAATGTTATTTTGTGATGGTTTTATGTATTTATCAACATCAAATGTGAAAACTTTTGGTGGAGAATTTAAATCTTGTATAAATTTTTTAATATCTTCTTCTTGTTCGGAACTTAATTTTTCGCGAAATTTAATATCTTTTAATTCTGGAAAATCATCAAAATTATTATTATTACTATTATCTTTTTTGTTATTGGAATTATCCTCCCCTGAATCATTTCTGTTATTATTCATCATATCACAGCTATTATCATCAGTGGTGTCTGCTGGTAATTTATCAACTGTTAATTGTCTCAATTTATCTTCTAATGATTTTATATAAAAGAACTTCCTTAACACATCATATTTATCGTAATCTGTTGATGGTGATGCTGATGATGTAGTAGAATATGAATTGAATTTCCTATGTTTTCTATTCTTTTTCTGTTTTTTCTTATTTTTCTTATTTTTCTTATTTTTCTTATTTTTCTTATTTTTCTTCTTTTTTAATTTACCAATAAATTGGCTATCATCTACAATATCTTCATTTGTTTTATTCTCTTTATGATTATGATGAATATGATTATTATGTCTTCTTTTTTTTTCATCACGATTAGTTTTATTCGTCGCTTCTTTACATTTTCTTTTATTTGCTGGTGTGGTGATTTCGTAATCGTAATTTTCGAAAAAAAAATTTTTATAATCGTCTTTAATGCTATCATAATCGCAATCAGAATAATCATCATCTGATTTAGACGGATCTAATGAAACGTAACCGATATCGACATCATCAATTTTTTTATTATCTACTTTACGTTTTACTAGTATTTGTCTATTATTAATGTTTTCCTCCTCCTGTTCTATATCATTTTTATACATTTCTTCATCATTATCATCAGTATAGTACAAATCAGGAAAATTATTATTGTTTTCAAGTGACGATGATTGAACATATGAATTATCTAAGAACAAAAAACAAAAAACGAATAAATAAAACGAAGAAATCAAAATCTAAAACTATTAACTTGTATCTTATATATGCTTATATATGTGTGTAGTACCGTAGTAGTACTTGGTAGGTGGTAGTTACTAGTACTAACCTTGTAGGGGATATGAAGTTTCAAAATTTTTCCAGTCAAAATTGATGTATTCTTCTTGATTCAGTTGCTGTTGAAGTGACTGTGCCTGTGAAAGTAGTGTTGGTGGTTGTTCATATTGATCTTCAAAATTAAAATTTTTATCAACATATTTTACTGGGGTACAAGCGGGTTTTTTATCATTCAATTTTTTTCCTATTTGTGAAATATAAAATAATATTAATCAGATTACATATTTAAAACAAAAATAACAAATGATGAAAGTAAATTTTATTTATGTTAAACAGTAGGTATTTTCGAAGGTATCTTTGTAGTTTACTTAAAAAATTTTTCTCACCATATTCTCCAATACTTTCAACCGGGTGATGTAAATGAGCCAAAAATTTCAACAAATTCTCAAATTTATTATCTGGTACATTTTCTACAAAAACAAAACAGAAGAAAATATATATATAATATATTAGTAGGTATGGATTTGTATAGCGTCATAAGTTTCATAATTTAATATAACTCTTTAGAGACTACTACTACTACTACTACTACTACTACTACTACTACTACTTCTATCTGCAGATGTAATAATATTTATTCGTTCTGCTGTTTCTGATTCTATCAAACCATTTTAATTCCATTAAAAATAATTTTCTATTCCCGTTTCCATTTCGACTATTTTTATTAAGTATTAGTTTGTTTTCTATAATTATTTAAATCCATCGTCTGTTTATTAAACAAAGCACCAGCACTCGTACTCGTACTATTAGTAAACATACTATTCAATAATGAGAATACAATGTTGACAGTATCATCATCATTTTCATCATGATCGTCATCTTTATCGAAATAATCAAGATTTTGTGTAGAATTCATTAATGTAGATGATGATGTTTTAAAAAGATTTGCCTTTATCAAATACGAATTTTGTTGTGGTTCGTGTTGTTTTTTCGATGGTGAATGTTTAGTTTTATTCACAGTTGAAGTTTTTTTTCAATTTTTTAGATTCCGCTTTTAAATTTATATTATGATGGAATCCCTCATTATTTCCATCATAGACATATAGATGTAATTGCATTGCATTATTATTATTGTCACCATCATCAACATCATCATCTTTCATTGGTATAGATTATGATAATGATGGTGTCGTTGTTGCTGTCGACGATGATGATTGTTGTGATTCCCTTGTTACTTTTATATGATTAAATGAAAACGTTCCGAAGTTCAAGAATTAAAGTGACAAAATAGAAAACACAGCAGAACAACAAAAATTATACATAACGTATGTTAAAATTTTTGGCCCATTATGATTCATTATTTTTAAATTGAATTAGTTTACAAACGTCTATTTCTTATGCGCATAATAATCAAACTATACACAAAATACAGAAACGTCAGAGTCACGTTAGTCACTTATATCCTCGTATTTGTAAATGAAATTTTATCACCTGTTACTTTTTCAAAATTGAATTTAAATTTTAAGTTAAAAATTTTCAAATACGGTATAAGTAATATTATTTTTTGTGTGACTATAGATATAAATAGAAGTATTATGTAGCTGATTATGAATACACAAATATTATAAAAACTAATCATCAAGAATTTTGTGACTTACCTTTGTTGCTGTTGTCCAATTTTGGATTATTCATTGCAACTTCAATATTAAAATCAATTCGAAATTCATCAATCTGCTTATAGGAATTTGATGATGATGATGATGATGATGATGATGATGATGATGATGATGATGATGATGATGATGATGATGATGATGATGATGATGATGATGGGACTATTGTTGTACTGGTAGAAGTCATTTTTTGTGATGATTTTGATGGAATGATTTTTCTGTTACCACATGGTTCATTTGGAAATTTTTTTGTTGATATTCCTAATTTTGGTGTATTATGATGTTTTCCTTTTGTTACAAATTCGATTGTAAATTTCTTCTTATTTTCATCGAAAGCTTCTAAAATATTCCCCAAAAATGCTATTTCAGCTTTTGTATAATTCTTAAGCATATTATAAATTGTTTTGCTTGTAACAATTTGATTTTTCCGTGTTCTTAATGTAGATTCATTTACTTGTGGTGACAATAACGGTTCAATTGTAGTATTAGTGGATAATGATAGATCAAGAAAATCATCACCAGAATCATTATTCTCATGCTCTGACCAATTTTCGTTGTTGCTTCGCTTTCGTTGCTTTTTATAATTGTTGTTGTTGTTGTTGTTGTTGTTGTTGCTGCTGCTGCTGCTGCTGTTGTTGTTGTTGTTGTTGTTGTTGTTGTTGTTGTTGTTGTTGTTGTTGTTCGATAACAAGTTATCATCTTTTTCGTAGTAGTAGTTATCGTATTCTTCGTCCCCTCCATCCTCATCATCATTTGCTTCAGTTTTTTGTTCATCTTGGTCATCATATGATTCATTTTCTTCATCATAATATTCATCATCATCTCCAGAAGAATTATCATCGGATGAATCATATTCATTTTGATCAGTTGTTGTATCAGTAGGCGATTGTGTCGATGATGAATTATTTTTTTTACCAGAAAATAAATTAGTAATTTTTGTCTTCAATTTGTCAAAAAATCCAATTTTATTTGTTGTTGTTTCTGTCATTCTTGTTGTTGTTGTTGTTGTTGTTATGACAGGTACTATTGTTTTTTCTTCGTTTTCTTCATCATCGTCGTAGTTGTTGTAGATGTAATCGTCGCCATTTAATTTTATCGATTTTTCACCAAATTTTGTATTTTCTTCATATTTTCTTCCATTATGATGATTATTCGATGATGGAATTAATTTTATATGTTCACGTACTTTGAAATTATCATCATTATCTTCATCAATTAGATCTTGGTAATTGCTGTTTTTTGTTTTTATTTGATAATCATTGTCATAATCATAATTATCCACCTTACTTAATACCTCTGTATCCGTAAAGTCAATATCTGATGAATATGAAGATGTTGTCGTTGTTGTCTGCTGTTCCCAATAAGTTCTTATATATTTCGAATCAGGCTTGGACAATAATCTCGTATTATATGTATGGGTATTTCTATCATCATTTCTTAATGGCTGCCCATCATATTGCTCCAAATCATTATTATCTTTTATAATACCGTAAAGTGTCCGAGGAACAGAAATTTTAATATGGATGATTATTAAAAAAATAATTAACCTAATTGTTGGAAAAAATGAAATAATATTCAAATATATGTAACTTAATTTTATTCTCGAAAAAAATTTTCATTTTATTCAATGCTTTGAATATTTATATACGAGTACTTTACTCAATCATTTTTCAATTATTTTGTTATTCATTATAATTCAAATAATTGTATAATTACTTACCAATTGAAAATATTTACCATTGATATTAAACAAAGAAAAAATAAAATTATAATTCTAATAATTGAGAAATTAATTCTCAAACAAAATATTAAAAAAAAGTAATTCTAATATGTCTGACGTCTACAGCAAAAGTGATGAAATACGAATGATTTTGTCTCACTCACATATATACATTTTGGCAGCCTGCTGCGGTTCGCCCGTTGCCTGCAGTATTGAGTGCTGAATTGCTGACTATTCATAGTTTAGTTCAGTCCGTGCCCGTGCCGTGCATCGTTATTTAAATAACATATGGCTTATTCTAAAATTGGCGACATACATTTTCAAACTTTTTTGATATGCATATATGCATGTAACAATTTTCACTTAAGTTACATAACATTTTCATAACACTGGCACGGTTGTATATAATATAAATGGCTGCTGCCTCATTCAATATAGAAATAATAAAAAAATGTTGAATTACATGTTATAACTTATTTGTACATTGAAACCGATTTACACTTCTTATGTATCCGGATACTTTACTCCACCATATATAACCATTACCATTGTCTAACACCGTTATTACGCTATGTGATATAACTATTAATTTTATTCAAACTAAAATAATATTTCTAAAGAATGTTTAATCAACCATTTTATGCACTGTATTTTTATGCGAGTACAAAGAAGAATTTCAGAATTTCGAGAACCATAAATTTTTTCTTCATATATTTATTGAGTAATAATCGTCTAATAATTTATTGTTGTACGTATTCGCACAATTATCTGTTAAGTAAATTTGTATTTAAATTCATTTTCATTTCACTTAAGAATAATTGAATTAGAACAAGAAGTCTATTAGTAACGGAAATAAGTACTGAACTTAACTTAAAATAAATGTACTTGTAATTATTTTATTTATTAGCACTTTATAAAAGAAATAATAACAAGAAGGAAATATGTAAATATTCTAAAGAAATCATCAAAGTCGTTATTATTATTATTATTATTTATTAAGAAAGGAGGTCAGTAAACTGCCTCTCTCCTGCCCACACCACAACCCTTGGATCAAAGTCGTTAAATTATCAATAATATCGATTATTGTAAAGTAGTCGTTTAAAAGAGTATTTTTTTTTTAAAGTTTCAATAAAATCGTAAAGAAAAAGATTTAAGTCATTTTAAAATTTATTTATTAAACCAAAACGATCTTGTATATTTGTATAAAAAATATATGTAGTGTGTAGCGTATGTATCACTCGAATTTTGTCATAGAATCAGAAAAAAAATTAAATTAAATTAAACGAAATTAAATGAAATAAAATTGAATTAAATTAAATAATAAGGATAAATCTTGATACACATAACGATACACAGATATGTTTGTTGTTGTTATATTGTCCAAGACTTCTTAGTGGAATGGAAAAATAAATGGCCTTTCGACAGAAATACCAAATTCATATTTTCTTTTCTTATCATCGAGATTTTCTTCTTCTACATTTTCATCTGATTCTGATTTCTCATTGATGTTGTTGTTTTTGTTATTATCAGCATCATAATCATTAAAATCGAAATCTTTAAAATTCTTGATATCATTTTCATCATTTTTAATCATATCATAGAAATCGTCGATACCACAATTGTTATTCTGATCATTATGATCTCTAACTAAATCACGATGAAAATTTTCTAATTCACGAAACTTTTTATCTAATTCCAAATCACTATCAATATTAACTGGATTATATTTAGTTTGTGTAGATTTTATTAATTTTGATGATTCTGGAAAATTAATTTCAGCTTTACCATCATTTAACATATAGTAATTATCAACGAATTCATCATCAGTATTTGAATTTTTTGTTGTTCCGTCAAAAGTTCCGTCATCAACTTTACTATTGTAATCATCATCAATTGAATTATGATTTCTTAAATATGAGGTACGTCCTTTTATATATTGTCTTAGCAGATCAAGTTTATCATCATTATGATGACGATTTTTCAATGGTATTGGTATTATATTATTTAAATGTTTATTGCAATGATGCTTATTATTATAATTATTTTCGGTGGGAATATTGATGTCATTATTATCATCATCATAAATTGATGTCGAGGACGTATCGTGTGATGGATTCTTTTTCTTTTCATTTTGATTAATTAATAACATTTCGGGGAATTCATAAAATTGTTTAGTTGATTTGTCCTCAATTTGTTGTTGTTGTTGGAAATTATTATCAATATTCATATCATAAATGTTATTTTGTGATGGTTTTATGTATTTATCAACATCAAATGTGAAAACTTTTGGTGGAGAATTTAAATCTTGTATAAATTTTTTAATATCTTCTTCTTGTTCGGAACTTAATTTTTCGCGAAATTTAATATCTTTTAATTCTGGAAAATCATCAAAATTATTATTATTACTATTATCTTTTTTGTTATTGGAATTATCCTCCCCTGAATCATTTCTGTTATTATTCATCATATCACAGCTATTATCATCAGTGGTGTCTGCTGGTAATTTATCAACTGTTAATTGTCTCAATTTATCTTCTAATGATTTTATATAAAAGAACTTCCTTAACACATCATATTTATCGTAATCTGTTGATGGTGATGCTGATGATGTAGTAGAATATGAATTGAATTTCCTATGTTTTCTATTCTTTTTCTGTTTTTTCTTATTTTTCTTATTTTTCTTATTTTTCTTCTTTTTTAATTTACCAATAAATTGGCTATCATCTACAATATCTTCATTTGTTTTATTCTCTTTATGATTATGATGAATATGATTATTATGTCTTCTTTTTTTTTCATCACGATTAGTTTTATTCGTCGCTTCTTTACATTTTCTTTTATTTGCTGGTGTGGTGATTTCGTAATCGTAATTTTCGAAAAAAAAATTTTTATAATCGTCTTTAATGCTATCATAATCGCAATCAGAATAATCATCATCTGATTTAGACGGATCTAATGAAACGTAACCGATATCGACATCATCAATTTTTTTATTATCTACTTTACGTTTTACTAGTATTTGTCTATTATTAATATTTTCCTCCTCCTGTTCTATATCATTTTTATACATTTCTTCATCATTATCATCAGTATAGTACAAATCAGGAAAATTATTATTGTTTTCAAGTGACGATGATTGAACATATGAATTATCTAAGAACAAAAAACAAAAAACGAATAAATAAAACGAAGAAATCAAAATCTAAAACTATTAAATTTTATCTTATATATGCTTATATATGTGTGTAGTACCGTAGTAGTACTTGGTAGGTGGTAGTTACTAGTACCATTGACTATATAATAATACATAGACTCAGAAAGCCCATACATTTTTTATGTCGAATTATTTTCTAAATCGGGTAGGTGATTTCAGAGCCATATGCGGCAAATAAAGTAACTAAAAATATTGCATATTCATGGGATTTTAAATATTTTTCATTTGATCTAAAAAAAAAAGAAGAAAACTGCTTGTTAACTGCATAGAGTACTTTTGTTAGTGTAATGTTGCTGTGCTGTTGCTGTATAGTGTATACTGTATACTGTATCCTTATGTGTGTAACCATGATACCTCTGATGATACTGTATATCAACCTCGTATGCTGTACATCAATGTTAGTTTAAAACGTGTATAATATATAATATCAATATTATGTGTTGTGTGTGTTGAATTATACACCTAAAGCATAGACATTGACTATATAATATTATATATAATATTATATATATAGCATAGACATTCACTATACATGTATTATTATATAGTCAATGGCATAGACTAAGTACCTATGCTGGCTTAAAGGTTTAGTTTGCGTATGTAAATATTTACATGTGTAAATGTTGACTTAACTTTTAAATTAGATAAATGAAGAAAACAATTAAGAACCTGTTTTTTATTCGTGTATACCTAAAACATTTTAACTTTGTTTTTCAATTCTGAAATCTTTTAATCTTTGCGTATTTTTTTGGTAGTCCTGAAAAGGACCAATTTTTTATATATTATTGATTTATTGATTTCAGCTCGGAAAACGTACAACCAAAAAGTTAAAATTATGCGTTATTGTTTTAAAACTTCCATTCTGCTAACAGTTTCTTTGGCTTCTTTCATACCTTGTGACAACCAAATACAGTAAAACCCAGATACCTGCACCTCGCTTAAGTGCAAAAACCGCTTACGTGCATAGAAGTCAAATGTCCCATGTACATTTTAGATTATTTCAACATAAAACGACCCTTTTACCTGCACCCCGTTTAACAGAACAACCCGTTTACCTGCTTCCTTAAGTCAAATGTCATTTTAAATTTTTCTTACATTTTAACCCGGTTATCTGCACATCAATAAAAAAAATCGTAACAAATAAAATAAAGAAAAATTCAATATGTAGAATATGAAGTTGTGTTTATTAATTATGGTAACACTGTCATACACGTTACACACAAATTTAAATTTGACACTTCATACTGAATGAAACAGACAAATGTCAAATATCAAATTTTTTTTCTTCATTTTATCCGGCAATTGTCATTTTACATGTTTTAGTTTTGTTACGAAGAGTTGTGAGTTTTAATTTCATTTTGACCAAATAATAAAATAAATCTAAAAATTTTTAGGTAAGACATTGTTTTTAAATAATGTACACTATCATTAGTTTATGTTACATATGGCTTAATGTAAAATCATATTTTGTTTAGTAACAATTTACATACGTGTGTTTTGTTTTTTATTTATTAGACTACGTAAATGGCATCGATGAAAAAATTAACCAGCTTATCGGTAAAAGAAAAACTAAAAATAATTGACGAGATAAAAAATGGCAACAGCAGGAAAGAATTAGCCTCTCGTTATAAATGTAACGTGTCAACAATTACAAGGCTGATGAAAAAAGAAAATGTGTTTCGTAAAGTTGCTTCGGAAAATGGCAATTTATTTCGGAAACGACTCAGAAAAGGCAATTATGATAAAATTGAGGATGCTGTGCTTCTTTGGTTTAAACAAATGCGAGCAAAGAATGCCATTATCAGTGGTCCAATGATATTGGAACAATCTAAAAAGTTTGCACAAATTCTGAATCTGGATGATTTTCAGCCATCCAACGGATGGTTAGACCGCTGGAAAAAGAAAAATAATATCAATTTTCTTAGAGTCCATGGAGAAAAATCATCAGCGGATGAAGCTTCAGCAAGTGAATGGAAGACAAATGAAATTCCTAGAATAATGGAAGAATATGAAGCAAAAAACATCTTTAACGCTGATGAAAGCGGTCTGTTTTATAAAGCTCTACCAAACGGGACCATGTCTAACAACAATGAAAAACCTTCTGGCATGAAAACCCAAAAAGATCGACTTACTATTTTATTTCTAGTAAATATGGATGGATCAGAAAAACATATTTTCGCTATTGGTAAACCAAAAAACCCCCGTTGCTTTCGATCTGTACAAATTCCGGTGCCATATTACTCACAAATAAAAAGTTGGATGACAAGTAGTATTTGGACAAGCATTCTAGTGGATTTCAACATAAAAATGGCAAAACAACAACGTTGTGCCCTTCTAATAGTCGACAATGCTGCATGTCACTCAATAGACAAAGGTGTAGAATTATCTAATTTGAAGGTTCGATTTTTACCAGCTAACACAACATCGATTGTTCAGCCCTTGGATCAAGGGATAATCCACTGCTTCAAAGCATACTATCGCCAAAATATAATTCGCAGGCAGCTGTTGGCCTTAGAAAAAGATGGAACTGTACAACAGTTTTCAAAATCACTCAATATTTTGGAAGCCCTGAAAATAATTAGAAGATCTTGGTGGCTTGTTGAACCAAGGACAATACAAAACTGCTTTAGAAAAGCCGGCTTTACAGACAGTTTTATTCCTGAAGATACAGTCGAAGAAGTTTTAGATTTCCCAATACCTGAAACAGAATTTCAAGAGTATGTTCAGTGTGATTCCAACATTGATTGTTTTGGCGATCTAAACAATGAGGAAATTCTGGAAGAACTTCATAACGAAACTCAAAACGAATTAGAGGTCACAGAAAATGAAAATGAGGAAAAAGTGCCAAAACCAACTAGAGCTGAAGCTATTGCAGCCATTAACGTTTTAAAAATATTTCTGGAAGAAGAAGGATTACCGACAACTTGTGTTGAAGAAGCAGAAAATCAAATTTTCGCTTCGATTCCAAAACATTATCTGCAGAAAAAAATTTATGATTTTTTCAAATAACTCTTTTAAATTTCATATGAATATGTTATTTTTGTTTTTACAATTTTGTGATTCATTTTTGTTAAGTTTTTCAATCTTTTTGTTTTTTCTTATTATATGATATTAATGTTTATGTACGTAAGGAATTTATATTGTGTTTATATGCACATAGTATGTATGTACATACAACATGATTTACATATTTTGTTTATTTCCTTTTTGTTTTTTTTTTATTTTTATTTTTTTACATGTATGTTATGTATTTAAAGTGTATGAATTTTTCTAATAAATAAATATTTTGCACACCAGTTTAAAACGCATTATTTAATTGTTGTCATTTGGTTTTACTGAATACCGTGCTTGTTCTGTTAAAATGTGCTTGTTCTGTCTCCGCTTAAATGCACCTTTTGTGCACTTATCCGGACTCCTGATTGTTGCACAACCCGGATATCTGCACTAAATACTTTGGAATTTTGAATGTGCAGGTAAGCGGGTTTTACTGTACAAGTTTTTCTCATTAAAACTAATATTAAAAAATCTAAAATTTGAATTTTATGGTCATTGCACTCATCATCTTGACGAAACCACGTTGGATGCCGTTAATTCAATAGCTTTTTGTTTCAGAATTTTTTTAATATTCCTACTGTGCTTATTTGAATTGAAATATTTTTCAAAAACTTCAACTTGTGTCGAACAAATTTTGAAAAATTCTTCCGACGGACATTTGAGTGCAACACTTTTATCTTTGGTGTAAGATTTATGACACATGAAAAAATGATTTGGTATGGATGACAATTGGATGAAGTCTGGACCAATTCTAATCCAACATGTTTTTTTCCTATCATGTGTTTCACATTTGTGTGATATTCTCTAGCAGAAGGGAATCGGTTGTATCAAAAACACTAGAATATATATTCTATACTATAATATATTCTAGTGTTTTTGGTTGTATCCACCCATAGAACGTAAGGTAGAAAACTGATTTTCTACAATATCTTGTTGGAGTTTTGAAGTTAGGAGAAATTTAGTTTCTGGTACACCTTTGAAAATTTCTAATAATTTGAAAATGCCGTTAATAAAATGAATACAACCATCTACGGCATATACTCTAACGGGTTTATTATTTTTTTTGAAAAAACTTTTATTTTTTCAAGATAAATTTTCATATCATGCAAAAAATTTATGGAAAATCTGTTGTCTGAATAAAGAGGTCGTTTATATAATATTTTGCTGGAACTACATTTGCTTACATTGAAAACATCAAATAAGTGATTGATTTTTTCAACAAAATTAGCTGTCGATGTAGCGACTTGCATTGCCCTAATAGCTGATGCTACAGACCAGCTAAAAACTTGAGCAGCAGTTTTGACTTTCATTTTTTGGAAATTATTTGGCCAAATGTGCCTTGAAGTTAATTTGACACACAACCTAGTTGTTCTACTTTTATCTTCAATGTACAATTTTTCAATTATGTTCCAATCAACTTTGCCATCAATGGTTTGTAAATAATTTAATAAAAGGATATTTCTTAAAGATTTTAATAAATGAACGAAGTCAAACATGGCAATTATTGGTCTTTTTTCAAAATTTTACTTTAAAATTTAATTGATATTTAAATATTAAATATTAAAAAATTTAAATTTATTCACTCCGTTTTTTTTTTCTAAAATTTAAATTTGAATTCTACAATGAGTCTGAAATGCGTTAAATCATTAAACAGCTTGATTATAATGACACAAAATCAATGAATAAAATATCAAAAATAATACAATATTTTAAAAATCTACCTGTCAAGGATATTAAAATTATTTTTTTTATGTACATATCTCTTTATATGAATGAAAATTTACAAATATTATATGTAGTCTAATATTAGATTTAATGCAGAAAAAGGTTCTGAATTTAATTTTCCAATTCACAAAAAAAAAAAATAAAAAAATCGATATTATAATAAAAGATTTGCATTTCAATAAATTGAATGGTGAATTTCGGCACATGAAGTTATAAAATTGTACATTTAAGTATATAGACATAAAAAAACTGTTTAGTTATAAACAAAAGAACCGAAAAAGAAAGGAATTACTGTATTTAATTACTTTGTAAAATAAAATATAGATAATAAAAGGGACTTTCCAAAAAAATAATTTATCATACTGCATACATAGACACATATATATATAATATACATATATGTGTATTTATCTATTGATATTATATATTATATATATTCATTAATAAATACTGAATACATATGTAAGTGAAATTTTATCATCCTTTTTTTAGTTTCATAAATTTTTAAATGTTGAAATTAATATACATTTAATTTATATAAAGTATATATTTACCTATGAATAAATTCGTTATGTAATTTGTAGTATACTGTAAATTTTTACATTACATAAGTGAAATTTCATCCATACATTTTCTCTATACTATTCATAAGAGGATATCAATCATGTAATGCATATAAAAATCGACGATGTCAAATTTAAAAGCGAAATTCACATTTCTTTTAAATTTATATTATCATAATAAAGTAAGGCACAAAAATAATGAATGAAATAAATGGAATACATTCATTATGTAATATTCGTAAACAATAAGAAAATTATAAAGAGAAAAAAAATCTACCCTTTTAAAAAAAGATCATTCATTATATGTCTTATGATACGATCCATATTTATTATATTTATTGTATTTAACTAACATGTGTTGTATCAGTTAACACAATACAATCAAGATATCAGTTATACGGTTATACCATAGACTAAAATATAGATAGGAAATGACCGTATAAATTTTTAATACACTTTTAAAATCGATCATAGCTGGCAGAAACTTGAAGAATGGCTGGCAGGAGCTTTTACTGAGAGGAGAGATAATTTTTCGCTCACGAATTTCCATATATATTACATATTTTGTAGATTTCAATAGCTGGCAATGAAAATACATGCATATTTATTTAAAAAACAATACACAATACATGTTCATTGCAATAGCTGGCAGTAGTACTGGAATCAATATAGAATATTTATCACTGATCAACAAAGCAATAAGATGTGACACTCTTTTTTTTTTTTAAATTTACTAACACACATAATTACTTATTTTAAAATAATAATAAAAATCAAAATTCAATTTACAAAAACAGTACAGAATTAATGTACTTATGTCAAATCCATATTTCCTTATAAACCGCCGTAATGAAGAAAAGATACAAAACAATATATACATGTGAGCAATACAATCATATTGTACATGTATACGATTTTTTCACAATGCATTTTTAAAGGCGATCTGGAACTTTTTTTTGACTACCTGACGCGTCATTATATCAAGATATAAGGTGATTCATATAGTTTCTGAGAATTTTGAAGACAAGAAAAAGTTTATTTTGTTAAGCTATATATTAGAGTAAGAATTTAATTTATAATTAAGAAATTTAACAAAAATGTAAAAACATTTGATATCAAACACAAAATTTTAAGTGTAATGCATTTACAATTAATTTTGTTTATTTTAGATAAAAAAATTTTAAATAACAAAATTTGTACTTTTTTTTAATGAGTAGGTATACACTGTAATAATGTTATATTTTTTAAAACAGTTGGTGTTGCAGTTCCATTTTTTTTGTCTCTTTTTCGTATACAAAGGCTCTTAATTGCTATCGACTTTTAGCAAAACCGTTAAGGCCGAATGAATAACGGGACAAAGGTCATGAGAAATTTTTGCTAACGCGTGCTCAGTGTCATTACTGTATGAATATAGATATACTGTGATTTCAATAGCTGGCAATGAAAATACATGCATATTTATTTAAAAAACAATACACAATACATGTTCATTGCAATAGCTGGCAGTAGCACTGTGTTATACGGTTATGTTATACTTATGTTATACCGTCATACATGGTCTTACTTGAATCATGAATATAGAATATTTATATTCATGTAGCCAACAATACAGATTGCATAGTATCAAAGAATATATAACTAACGTAACTAGTAGATATATATTCTTTGATAGTATGCATGCACATATGTGTTAGATACTTTCAAAACCAGTTTTAATTGTATATATAATATCACAGATAAGGATATTTGTATGTGATAATATATATTATTATATTCATTGCCAGTCATAACATAAATTTGTTGAAAATTTAAATTTCCTTTAAAATATACGATTTTGTACATTTGCCTGTTATTTGATATTTTTTATCATTTCCGATAAGAATATAGCTACATAGATTTTTGATTTTTAAATTTGTTTTTTCTTCAAGATATACAAGATTTCAAAAGATTACAAAAGTTCTCTCATTTATTTTCCTTATTCTGATTTTATAGCTTTTTCAAAATCTCTCAAAAGCTATTTTGATGTTTACTTAATAGTTATGAACACGATTTCTGCCATAAGCATTTCCAATCTATATTAGTCTATGGTTATACGTTATATAGAATACAATCAGGATTGAATCGCCGTGTAATATTTTCTATATGTATGCATATATATACGTATATCTTTGACGTATATGTAGATTACAACAAACAACATAATAACTATATAGTAACAAAATCAAATATACACTATCTACAAACTAATGTAATGTAATACTTATATAAATTCATTTTCAAAATGTGGCGTTTATTTTTATGCAAAATTTATTATTTTAAATGGATTTTCAAAATATTGTGCCTATTTTTATGCAAAATTGATAATTTTTAATTCAAAATCAAAAAATTTAGTTCATAAATTCGCCAGCTGTGGCTCTGAATTTACATACCACTCTTTGTATGGTTTCTGAGTCTATGTATTATTATATAGTCAATGCTAGTACTAATACTAACCTTGTAGGGGATATGAAGTTTCAAAATTTTTCCAGTCAAAATTGATGTATTCTTCTTGATTCAGTTGCTGTTGAAGTGACTGTGCCTGTGATAGTAGTGTTGGTGGTTGTTCATATTGATCTTCAAAATTAAAATTTTTATCAACATATTTTACTGGGGTACAAGCGGGTTTTTTATCATTCAATTTTTTTCCTATTTGTGAAATATAAAATAATATTAATCAGATTACATATTTAAAACAAAAATAACAAATGATAAAAGTAAATTTTATTTATGTTAAACAGTAGGTATTTTCGAAGGTATCTTTGTAGTTTACTTAAAAAATTTTTCTCACCATATTCTCCAATACTTTCAACCGGGTGATGTAAATGAACCAAAAATTTCAACAAATTCTCAAATTTATTATCTGGTACATTTTCTACAAAAACAAAACAGAAGAAAATATATATATAATATATTAGTAGGTATGGATTTGTATAGCGTCATAAGTTTCATAATTTAATATAACTCTTTAGAGACTACTACTACTACTACTACTACTACTACTACTTCTATCTGCAGATGTAATAATATTTATTCGTTCTGCTGTTTCTGATTCTATCAAACCATTTTAATTCCATTAAAAATAATTTTATATTCCCGTTTCCATTTCGACTATTTTTATTAAGTATTAGTTTGTTTTCTATAATTATTTAAATCCATCGTCTGTTTATTAAACAAAGCACCAGCACTCGTACTCGTACTATTAGTAAACATACTATTCAATAATGAGAATACAATGTTGACAGTATCATCATCATTTTCATCATGATCGTCATCTTTATCGAAATAATCAAGATTTTGTGTAGAATTCATTAATGTAGATGATGATGTTTTAAAAAGATTTGCCTTTATCAAATACGAATTTTGTTGTGGTTCGTGTTGTTTTTTCGATGGTGAATGTTTAGTTTTATTCACAGTTGAAGTTTTTTTTCAATTTTTTAGATTCCGCTTTTAAATTTATATTATGATGGAATCCCTCATTATTTCCATCACAGACATATAGATGTAATTGCATTGCATCATTATTATTGTCACCATCATCAACATCATCATCTTTCATTGGTATAGATTATGATAATGATGGTGTCGTTGTTGCTGTCGACGATGATGATTGTTGTGATTCCCTTGTTACTTTTATATGATTAAATGAAAACGTTCCGAAGTTCAAGAATTAAAGTGACAAAATAGAAAACACAGCAGAACAACAAAAATTATACATAACGTATGTTAAAATTTTTGGCCCATTATGATTCATTATTTTTAAATTGAATTAGTTTACAAACGTCTATTTCTTATGCGCATAATAATCAAGCTATACACAAAATACAGAAACGTCAGAGTCACGTTAGTCACTTATATCCTCGTATTTGTAAATGAAATTTTATCACCTGTTACTTTTTCAAAATTGAATTTAAATTTTAAGTTAAAAATTTTCAAATACGGTATAAGTAATATTATTTTTTGTGTGACTATAGATATAAATAGAAGTATTATGTAGCTGATTATGAATACACAAATATTATAAAAACTAATCATCAAGAATTTTGTGACTTACCTTTGTTGCTGTTGTCCAATTTTGGATTATTCTTTGCAACTTCAATATTAAAATCAATTCGAAATTCATCAATTTGCTTATAGGAATTTGATGATGATGATGATGATGATGATGATGATGATGATGATGATGATGATGATGATGATGGGACTATTGTTGTACTGGTAGAAGTCATTTTTTGTGATGATTTTGATGGAATGATTTTTCTGTTACCACATGGTTCATTTGGAAATTTTTTTGTTGATATTCTTAATTTTGGTGTATTATGATGTTTTCCTTTTGTTACAAATTCGATTGTAAATTTCTTCTTATTTTCATCGAAAGCTTCTAAAATATTCCCCAAAAATGCTATTTCAGCTTTTGTATAATTCTTAAGCATATTATAAATTGTTTTGCTTGTAACAATCTGATTTTTCCGTGTTCTTAATGTAGATTCATTTACTTGTGGTGACAATAACGGTTCAATTGTAGTATTAGTGGATAATGATAGATCAAGAAAATCATCACCAGAATCATTATTCTCATACTCTGACCAATTTTCGTTGTTGCTTCGCTTTCGTTGCTTTTTATAATTGTTATTGATGTTGTTGTTGTTGTTGGTGTTGTTGTTGTTGTTGTTCGATAACAAGTTATCATCTTTTTCGTAGTAGTAGTTATCGTATTCTTCGTCCCCTCCATCCTCATCATCATTTGCTTCAGTTTTTTGTTCATCTTGGTCATCATATGATTCATTTTCTTCATCATAATATTCATCATCATCTCCAGAAGAATTATCATCGGATGAATCATATTCATTTTGATCAGTTGTTGTATCAGTAGGCGATTGTGTCGATGATGAATTATTTTTTTTACCAGAAAATAAATTAGTAATTTTTGTCTTCAATTTGTCAAAAAATCCAATTTTATTTGTTGTTGTTTCTGTCATTCTTGTTGTTGTTGTTGTTGTTGTTATGACAGGTACTATTGTTTTTTCTTCGTTTTCTTCATCATCGTCGTAGTTGTTGTAGATGTAATCGTCGCCATTTAATTTTATCGATTTTTCACCAAATTTTGTATTTTCTTCATATTTTCTTCCATTATGATGATTATTCGATGATGGAATTAATTTTATATGTTCACGTACTTTGAAATTATCATCATTATCTTCATCAATTAGATCTTGGTAATTGCTGTTTTCTGTTTTTATTTGATAATCATTGTCATAATCATAATTATCCACCTTACTTAATACCTCTGTATCCGTAAAGTCAATATCTGATGAATATGAAGATGCTGTCGTTGTTGTCTGCTGTTCCCAATAAGTTCTTATATATTTCGAATCAGGCTTGGACAATAATCTCGTATTATATGTATGGGTATTTCTATCATCATTTCTTAATGGCTGCCCATCATATTGCTCCAAATCATTATTATCTTTTATAATACCGTAAAGTGTCCGAGGAACAGAAATTTTAATATGGATGATTATTAAAAAAATAATTAACCTAATTGTTGGAAAAAATGAAATAATATTCAAATATATGTAACTTAATTTTATTCTCGAAAAAAATTTTCATTTTATTCAATGCTTTGAATATTTATATACGAGTACTTTACTCAATCATTTTTCAATTATTTTGTTATTCATTATAATTCAAATAATTGTATAATTACTTACCAATTGAAAATATTTACCATTGATATTAAACAAAGAAAAAATAAAATTATAATTCTAATAATTGAGAAATTAATTCTCAAACAAAATATTAAAAAAAAGTAATTCTAATATGTCTGACGTCTACAGCAAAAGTGATGAAATACGAATGATTTTGTCTCACTCACATATATACATTTTGGCAGCCTGCTGCGGTTCGCCCGTTGCCTGCAGTATTGAGTGCTGAATTGCTGACTATTCATAGTTTAGTTCAGTCCGTGCCGTGCATCGTTATTTAAATTACATATGGCTTATTCTAAAATTGGCGACATACATTTTCAAACTTTTTTGATATGCATATATGCATGTAACAATTTTCACTTAAGTTACATAACATTTTCATAACACTGGCACGCTTGTATATAATATAAATGGCTGCTGCCTCATTCAATATAGAAATAATAAAAAAATGTTGAATTACATGTTATAACTTATTTGTACATTGAAACCGATTTACACTTCTTATGTATCCGGATACTTTACTCCACCATATATAACCATTACCATTGTCTAACACCGTTATTACGCTATGTGATATAACTATTAATTTTATTCAAACTAAAATAATATTTCTAAAGAATGTTTAATCAACCATTTTATGCACTGTAGTTTTATGCGAGTACAAAGAAGAATTTCAGAAATTCGAGAACCATAAATTTTTTCTTCATATATTTATTGAGTAATAATCGTCTAATAATTTATTGTTGTACGTATTCGCACAATTATCTGTTAAGTAAATTTGTATTTAAATTCATTTTCATTTCACTCAAGAATAATTGAATTAGAACATGAAGTCTATTAGTAACGGAAATAAGTACTGAACTTAATTTAAAATAAATGTACTTGTAATTATTTTATTTATTTGCACTTTATAAAAGAAATAATAACAAGAAGGAAATATGTAAATATTCTAAAGAAATCATCAAAGTCGTTATTATTATTATTATTATTTATTAAGAAAGGAGGTCAGTAAACTGCCTCTCTCCTGCCCACACCACAACCCTTGGATCAAAGTCGTTAAATTATCAATAATATCGATTATTGTAAAGTAGTCGTTTAAAAGAGTATTTTTTTTTAAAGTTTCAATAAAATCGTAAAGAAAAAGATTTAAGTCATTTTAAAATTTATTTATTAAACCAAAACGATCTTGTATATTTGTATAAAAAATATATGTAGTGTGTAGCGTATGTATCACTCGAATTTTGTCATAGAATCAGAAAAAAAATTAAATTAAATTAAACGAAATTAAATGAAATAAAATTGAATTAAATTAAATAATAAGGATAAATCTCGATACACATAACGATACACAGATATGTTTGTTGTTGTTATATTGTCCAAGACTTCTTAGTGGAATGGAAAAATAAATGGCCTTTCGACAGAAATACCAAATTCATATTTTCTTTTCTTATCATCGAGATTTTCTTCTTCTACATTTTCATCTGATTCTGATTTCTCATTGATGTTGTTGTTTTTATTATTATCAGCATCATAATCATTAAAATCGAAATCTTTAAAATTCTTGATATCATTTTCATCATTTTTAATCATATCATAAAAATCGTCGATACCACAATTGTTATTCTGATCATTATGATCTCTAACTAAATCACGATGAAAATTTTCTAATTCACGAAACTTTTTATCTAATTCCAAATCACTATCAATATTAACTGGATTATATTTAGTTTGTGTAGATTTTATTAATTTTGATGATTCTGGAAAATTAATTTCAGCTTTACCATCATTTAACATATAGTAATTATCAACGAATTCATCATCAGTATTTGAATTTTTTGTTGTTCCGTCAAAAGTTCCGTCATCAACTTTACTATTGTAATCATCATCAATTGAATTATGATTTCTTAAATATGAGGTACGTCCTTTTATATATTGTCTTAGCAGATCAAGTTTATCATCATTATGATGACGATTTTTCAATGGTATTGGTATTATATTATTTAAATGTTTATTGCAATGATGCTTATTATTATAATTATTTTCGGTGGGAATATTGATGTCATTATTATCATCATCATAAATTGATGTCGAGGACGTATCGTGTGATGGATTCTTTTTCTTTTCATTTTGATTAATTAATAACATTTCGGGGAATTCATAAAATTGTTTAGTTGATTTGTCCTCAATTTGTTGTTGTTGTTGGAAATTATTATCAATATTCATATCATAAATGTTATTTTGTGATGGTTTTATGTATTTATCAACATCAAATGTGAAAACTTTTGGTGGAGAATTTAAATCTTGTATAAATTTTTTAATATCTTCTTCTTGTTCGGAACTTAATTTTTCGCGAAATTTAATATCTTTTAATTCTGGAAAATCATCAAAATTATTATTATTACTATTATCTTTTTTGTTATTGGAATTATCCTCCCCTGAATCATTTCTGTTATTATTCATCATATCACAGCTATTATCATCAGTGGTGTCTGCTGGTAATTTATCAACTGTTAATTGTCTCAATTTATCTTCTAATGATTTTATATAAAAGAACTTCCTTAACACATCATATTTATCGTAATCTGTTGATGGTGATGCTGATGATGTAGTAGAATATGAATTGAATTTCCTATGTTTTCTATTCTTTTTCTGTTTTTTCTTATTTTTCTTATTTTTCTTATTTTTCTTCTTTTTTAATTTACCAATAAATTGGCTATCATCTACAATATCTTCATTTGTTTTATTCTCTTTATGATTATGATGAATATGATTATTATGTCTTCTTTTTTTTTCATCACGATTAGTTTTATTCGTCGCTTCTTTACATTTTCTTTTATTTGCTGGTGTGGTGATTTCGTAATCGTAATTTTCGAAAAAAAAATTTTTATAATCGTCTTTAATGCTATCATAATCGCAATCAGAATAATCATCATCTGATTTAGACGGATCTAATGAAACGTAACCGATATCGACATCATCAATTTTTTTATTATCTACTTTACGTTTTACTAGTATTTGTCTATTATTAATATTTTCCTCCTCCTGTTCTATATCATTTTTATACATTTCTTCATCATTATCATCAGTATAGTACAAATCAGGAAAATTATTATTGTTTTCAAGTGACGATGATTGAACATATGAATTATCTAAGAACAAAAAACAAAAAACGAATAAATAAAACGAAGAAATCAAAATCTAAAACTATTAAATTTTATCTTATATATGCTTATATATGTGTGTAGTACCGTAGTAGTACTTGGTAGGTGGTAGTAACTAGTACTAACCTTGTAGGGGATATGAAGTTTCAAAATTTTTCCAGTCAAAATTGATGTATTCTTCTTGATTCAGTTGCTGTTGAAGTGACTGTGCCTGTGATAGTAGTGTTGGTGGTTGTTCATATTGATCTTCAAAATTAAAATTTTTATCAACATATTTTACTGGGGTACAAGCGGGTTTTTTATCATTCAATTTTTTTCCTATTTGTGAAATATAAAATAATATTAATCAGATTACATATTTAAAACAAAAATAACAAATGATGAAAGTAAATTTTATTTATGTTAAACAGTAGGTATTTTCGAAGGTATCTTTGTAGTTTACTTAAAAAATTTTTCTCACCATATTCTCCAATACTTTCAACCGGGTGATGTAAATGAGCCAAAAATTTCAACAAATTCTCAAATTTATTATCTGGTACATTTTCTACAAAAACAAAACACAAGAAAATATATATATAATATATTAGTAGGTATGGATTTGTATAGCGTCATAAGTTTCATAATTTAATATAACTCTTTAGAGACTACTACTACTACTACTACTACTACTACTACTACTACTTCTATCTGCAGATGTAATAATATTTATTCGTTCTGCTGTTTCTGATTCTATCAAACCATTTTAATTCCATTAAAAATAATTTTCTATTCCCGTTTCCATTTCGACTATTTTTATTAAGTATTAGTTTGTTTTCTATAATTATTTAAATCCATCGTCTGTTTATTAAACAAAGCAGCAGCACTCGTACTCGTACTATTAGTAAACATACTATTCAATAATGAGAATACAATGTTGACAGTATCATCATCATTTTCATCATGATCGTCATCTTTATCGAAATAATCAAGATTTTGTGTAGAATTCATTAATGTAGATGATGATGTTTTAAAAAGATTTGCCTTTATCAAATACGAATTTTGTTGTGGTTCGTGTTGTTTTTTCGATGGTGAATGTTTAGTTTTATTCACAGTTGAAGTTTTTTTTTTCAATTTTTTAGATTCCGCTTTTAAATTTATATTATGATGGAATCCCTCATTATTTCCATCATAGACATATAGATGTAATTGCATTGCATCATTATTATTGTCACCATCATCAACATCATCATCTTTCATTGGTATAGATTATGATAATGATGGTGTCGTTGTTGCTGTCGACGATGATGATTGTTGTGATTCCCTTGTTACTTTTATATGATTAAATGAAAACGTTCCGAAGTTCAAGAATTAAAGTGACAAAATAGAAAACACAGCAGAACAACAAAAATTATACATAACGTATGTTAAAATTTTTGGCCCATTATGATTCATTATTTTTAAATTGAATTAGTTTACAAACGTCTATTTCTTATGCGCATAATAATCAAACTATACACAAAATACAGAAACGTCAGAGTCACGTTAGTCACTTATATCCTCGTATTTGTAAATGAAATTTTATCACCTGTTACTTTTTCAAAATTGAATTTAAATTTTAAGTTAAAAATTTTCAAATACGGTATAAGTAATATTATTTTTTGTGTGACTATAGATATAAATAGAAGTATTATGTAGCTGATTATGAATACACAAATATTATAAAAACTAATCATCAAGAATTTTGTGACTTACCTTTGTTGCTGTTGTCCAATTTTGGATTATTCTTTGCAACTTCAATATTAAAATCAATTCGAAATTCATCAATCTGCTTATAGGAATTTGATGATGATGATGATGATGATGATGATGATGATGATGATGATGATGATGATGATGGGACTATTGTTGTACTGGTAGAAGTCATTTTTTGTGATGATTTTGATGGAATGATTTTTCTGTTACCACATGGTTCATTTGGAAATTTTTTTGTTGATATTCTTAATTTTGGTGTATTATGATGTTTTCCTTTTGTTACAAATTCGATTGTAAATTTCTTCTTATTTTCATCGAAAGCTTCTAAAATATTCCCCAAAAATGCTATTTCAGCTTTTGTATAATTCTTAAGCATATTATAAATTGTTTTGCTTGTAACAATCTGATTTTTCCGTGTTCTTAATGTAGATTCATTTACTTGTGGTGACAATAACGGTTCAATTGTAGTATTAGTGGATAATGATAGATCAAGAAAATCATCACCAGAATCATAATTCTCATACTCTGACCAATTTTCGTTGTTGCTTCGCTTTCGTTGCTTTTTATAATTGTTATTGATGTTGTTGTTGTTGTTGTTGTTGTTGTTGTTGTTGTTGTTGTTGTTGTTGTTGTTGTTGTTGTTGTTGTTGTTGTTGTTGTTGTTGTTCGATAACAAGTTATCATCTTTTCCGTAGTAGTAGTTATCGTATTCTTCGTCCCCTCCATCCTCATCATCATTTGCTTCAGTTTTTTGTTCATCTTGGTCATCATATGATTCATTTTCTTCATCATAATATTCATCATCATCTCCAGAAGAATTATCATCGGATGAATCATATTCATTTTGATCAGTTGTTGTATCAGTAGGCGATTGTGTCGATGATGAATTATTTTTTTTACCAGAAAATAAATTAGTAATTTTTGTCTTCAATTTGTCAAAAAATCCAATTTTATTTGTTGTTGTTTCTGTCATTCTTGTTGTTGTTGTTGTTGTTGTTATGACAGGTACTATTGTTTTTTCTTCGTTTTCTTCATCATCGTCGTAGTTGTTGTAGATGTAATCGTCGCCATTTAATTTTATCGATTTTTCACCAAATTTTGTATTTTCTTCATATTTTCTTCCATTATGATGATTATTCGATGATGGAATTAATTTTATATGTTCACGTACTTTGAAATTATCATCATTATCTTCATCAATTAGATCTTGGTAATTGCTGTTTTCTGTTTTTATTTGATAATCATTGTCATAATCATAATTATCCACCTTACTTAATACCTCTGTATCCGTAAAGTCAATATCTGATGAATATGAAGATGCTGTCGTTGTTGTCTGCTGTTCCCAATAAGTTCTTATATATTTCGAATCAGGCTTGGACAATAATCTCGTATTATATGTATGGGTATTTCTATCATCATTTCTTAATGGCTGCCCATCATATTGCTCCAAATCATTATTATCTTTTATAATACCGTAAAGTGTCCGAGGAACAGAAATTTTAATATGGATGATTATTAAAAAAATAATTAACCTAATTGTTGGAAAAAATGAAATAATATTCAAATATATGTAACTTAATTTTATTCTCGAAAAAAATTTTCATTTTATTCAATGCTTTGAATGTTTATATACGAGTACTTTACTCAATCATTTTTCAATTATTTTGTTATTCATTATAATTCAAATAATTGTATAATTACTTACCAATTGAAAATATTTACCATTGATATTAAACAAAGAAAAAATAAAATTATAATTCTAATAATTGAGAAATTAATTCTCAAACAAAATATTAAAAAAAAGTAATTCTAATATGTCTGACGTCTACAGCAAAAGTGATGAAATACGAATGATTTTGTCTCACTCACATATATACATTTTGGCAGCCTGCTGCGGTTCGCCCGTTGCCTGCAGTATTGAGTGCTGAATTGCTGACTATTCATAGTTTAGTTCAGTCCGTGCCGTGCATCGTTATTTAAATTACATATGGCTTATTCTAAAATTGGCGACATACATTTTCAAACTTTTTTGATATGCATATATGCATGTAACAATTTTCACTTAAGTTACATAACATTTTCATAACACTGGCACGCTTGTATATAATATAAATGGCTGCTGCCTCATTCAATATAGAAATAATAAAAAAATGTTGAATTACATGTTATAACTTATTTGTACATTGAAACCGATTTACACTTCTTATGTATCCGGATACTTTACTCCACCATATATAACCATTACCATTGTCTAACACCGTTATTACGCTATGTGATATAACTATTAATTTTATTCAAACTAAAATAATATTTCTAAAGAATGTTTAATCAACCATTTTATGCACTGTAGTTTTATGCGAGTACAAAGAAGAATTTCAGAAATTCGAGAACCATAAATTTTTTCTTCATATATTTATTGAGTAATAATCGTCTAATAATTTATTGTTGTACGTATTCGCACAATTATCTGTTAAGTAAATTTGTATTTAAATTCATTTTCATTTCACTCAAGAATAATTGAATTAGAACATGAAGTCTATTAGTAACGGAAATAAGTACTGAACTTAATTTAAAATAAATGTACTTGTAATTATTTTATTTATTAGCACTTTATAAAAGAAATAATAACAAGAAGGAAATATGTAAATATTCTAAAGAAATCATCAAAGTCGTTATTATTATTATTATTATTTATTAAGAAAGGAGGTCAGTAAACTGCCTCTCTCCTGCCCACACCACAACCCTTGGATCAAAGTCGTTAAATTATCAATAATATCGATTATTGTAAAGTAGTCGTTTAAAAGAGTATTTTTTTTTAAAGTTTCAATAAAATCGTAAAGAAAAAGATTTAAGTCATTTTAAAATTTATTTATTAAACCAAAACGATCTTGTATATTTGTATAAAAAATATATGTAGTGTGTAGCGTATGTATCACTCGAATTTTGTCATAGAATCAGAAAAAAAATTAAATTAAATTAAACGAAATTAAATGAAATAAAATTGAATTAAATTAAATAATAAGGATAAATCTCGATACACATAACGATACACAGATATGTTTGTTGTTGTTATATTGTCCAAGACTTCTTAGTGGAATGGAAAAATAAATGGCCTTTCGACAGAAATACCAAATTTATATTTTCTTTTCTTATCATCGAGATTTTCTTCTTCTACATTTTCATCTGATTCTGATTTCTCATTGATGTTGTTGTTTTTGTTATTATCAGCATCATAATCATTAAAATCGAAATCTTTAAAATTCTTGATATCATTTTCATCATTTTTAATCATATCATAAAAATCGTCGATACCACAATTGTTATTCTGATCATTATGATCTCTAACTAAATCACGATGAAAATTTTCTAATTCACGAAACTTTTTATCTAATTCCAAATCACTATCAATATTAACTGGATTATATTTAGTTTGTGTAGATTTTATTAATTTTGATGATTCTGGAAAATTAATTTCAGCTTTACCATCATTTAACATATAGTAATTATCAACGAATTCATCATCAGTATTTGAATTTTTTGTTGTTCCGTCAAAAGTTCCGTCATCAACTTTACTATTGTAATCATCATCAATTGAATTATGATTTCTTAAATATGAGGTACGTCCTTTTATATATTGTCTTAGCAGATCAAGTTTATCATCATTATGATGACGATTTTTCAATGGTATTGGTATTATATTATTTAAATGTTTATTGCAATGATGCTTATTATTATAATTATTTTCGGTGGGAATATTGATGTCATTATTATCATCATCATAAATTGATGTCGAGGACGTATCGTGTGATGGATTCTTTTTCTTTTCATTTTGATTAATTAATAACATTTCGGGGAATTCATAAAATTGTTTAGTTGATTTGCCCTCAATTTGTTGTTGTTGTTGGAAATTATTATCAATATTCATATCATAAATGTTATTTTGTGATGGTTTTATGTATTTATCAACATCAAATGTGAAAACTTTTGGTGGAGAATTTAAATCTTGTATAAATTTTTTAATATCTTCTTCTTGTTCGGAACTTAATTTTTCGCGAAATTTAATATCTTTTAATTCTGGAAAATCATCAAAATTATTATTATTACTATTATCTTTTTTGTTATTGGAATTATCCTCCCCTGAATCATTTCTGTTATTATTCATCATATCACAGCTATTATCATCAGTGGTGTCTGCTGGTAATTTATCAACTGTTAATTGTCTCAATTTATCTTCTAATGATTTTATATAAAAGAACTTCCTTAACACATCATATTTATCGTAATCTGTTGATGGTGATGCTGATGATGTAGTAGAATATGAATTGAATTTCCTATGTTTTCTATTCTTTTTCTGTTTTTTCTTATTTTTCTTATTTTTCTTATTTTTCTTATTTTTCTTATTTTTCTTCTTTTTTAATTTACCAATAAATTGGCTATCATCTACAATATCTTCATTTGTTTTATTCTCTTTATGATTATGATGAATATGATTATTATGTCTTCTTTTTTTTTCATCACGATTAGTTTTATTCGTCGCTTCTTTACATTTTCTTTTATTTGCTGGTGTGGTGATTTCGTAATCGTAATTTTCGAAAAAAAAATTTTTATAATCGTCTTTAATGCTATCATAATCGCAATCAGAATAATCATCATCTGATTTAGACGGATCTAATGAAACGTAACCGATATCGACATCATCAATTTTTTTATTATCTACTTTACGTTTTACTAGTATTTGTCTATTATTAATATTTTCCTCCTCCTGTTCTATATCATTTTTATACATTTCTTCATCATTATCATCAGTATAGTACAAATCAGGAAAATTATTATTGTTTTCAAGTGACGATGATTGAACATATGAATTATCTAAGAACAAAAAACAAAAAACGAATAAATAAAACGAAGAAATCAAAATCTAAAACTATTAAATTTTATCTTATATATGCTTATATATGTGTGTAGTACCGTAGTAGTACTTGGTAGGTGGTAGTTACTAGTACTAACCTTGTAGGGGATATGAAGTTTCAAAATTTTTCCAGTCAAAATTGATGTATTCTTCTTGATTCAGTTGCTGTTGAAGTGACTGTGCCTGTGAAAGTAGTGTTGGTGGTTGCTCATATTGATCTTCAAAATTAAAATTTTTATCAACATATTTTACTGGGGTACAAGCGGGTTTTTTATCATTCAATTTTTTTCCTATTTGTGAAATATAAAATAATATTAATCAGATTACATATTTAAAACAAAAATAACAAATGATGAAAGTAAATTTTATTTATGTTAAACAGTAGGTATTTTCGAAGGTATCATTGTAGTTTACTTAAAAATTTTTTCTCACCATAATCTCCAATACTTTCAACCGGGTGATGTAAATGAGCCAAAAATTTCAACAAATTCTCAAATTTATTATCTGGTACATTTTCTACAAAAACAAAACACAAGAAAATATATATATAATATATTAGTAGGTATGGATTTGTATAGCGTCATAAGTTTCATAAATTAATATAACTCTTTAGAGACTACTACTACTACTACTACTACTACTACTACTACTTCTATCTGCAGATGTAATAATATTTATTCGTTCTGCTGTTTCTGATTCTATCAAACCATTTTAATTCCATTAAAAATAATTTTATATTCCCGTTTCCATTTCGACTATTTTTATTAAGTATTAGTTTGTTTTCTATAATTATTTAAATCCATCGTCTGTTTATTAAACAAAGCACCAGCACTCGTACTCGTACTATTAGTCAACATACTATTCAATAATGAGAATACAATGTTGACAGTATCATCATCATTTTCATCATGATCGTCATCTTTATCGAAATAATCAAGATTTTGTGTAGAATTCATTAATGTAGATGATGATGTTTTAAAAAGATTTGCCTTTATCAAATACGAATTTTGTTGTGGTTCGTGTTGTTTTTTCGATGGTGAATGTTTAGTTTTATTCACAGTTGAAGTTTTTTTTTAATTTTTTAGATTCCGCTTTTAAATTTATATTATGATGGAATCCCTCATTATTTCCATCATAGACATATAGATGTAATTGCATTGCATTATTATTATTGTCACCATCATCAACATCATCATCTTTCATTGGTATAGATTATGATAATGATGGTGTCGTTGTTGCTGTCGACGATGATGATTGTTGTGATTCCCTTGTTACTTTTATATGATTAAATGAAAACGTTCCGAAGTTCAAGAATTAAAGTGACAAAATAGAAAACACAGCAGAACAACAAAAATTATACATAACGTATGTTAAAATTTTTGGCCCATTATGATTCATTATTTTTAAATTGAATTAGTTTACAAACGTCTATTTCTTATGCGCATAATAATCAAACTATACACAAAATACAGAAACGTCAGAGTCACGTTAGTCACTTATATCCTCGTATTTGTAAATGAAATTTTATCACCTGTTACTTTTTCAAAATTGAATTTAAATTTTAAGTTAAAAATTTTCAAATACGGTATAAGTAATATTATTTTTTGTGTGACTATAGATATAAATAGAAGTATTATGTAGCTGATTATGAATACACAAATATTATAAAAACTAATCATCAAGAATTTTGTGACTTACCTTTGTTGCTGTTGTCCAATTTTGGATTATTCTTTGCAACTTCAATATTAAAATCAATTCGAAATTCATCAATCTGCTTATAGGAATTTGATGATGATGATGATGATGATGATGATGATGATGATGATGATGATGATGATGATGGGACTATTGTTGTACTGGTAGAAGTCATTTTTTGTGATGATTTTGATGGAATGATTTTTCTGTTACCACATGGTTCATTTGGAAATTTTTTTGTTGATATTCTTAATTTTGGTGTATTATGATGTTTTCCTTTTGTTACAAATTCGATTGTAAATTTCTTCTTATTTTCATCGAAAGCTTCTAAAATATTCCCCAAAAATGCTATTTCAGCTTTTGTATAATTCTTAAGCATATTATAAATTGTTTTGCTTGTAACAATCTGATTTTTCCGTGTTCTTAATGTAGATTCATTTACTTGTGGTGACAATAACGGTTCAATTGTAGTATTAGTGGATAATGATAGATCAAGAAAATCATCACCAGAATCATTATTCTCATACTCTGACCAATTTTCGTTGTTGCTTCGCTTTCGTTGCTTTTTATAATTGTTATTGATGTTGTTGTTGTTGTTGTTGTTGTTGTTGTTGTTGTTGTTGTTGTTCGATAACAAGTTATCATCTTTTTCGTAGTAGTAGTTATCGTATTCTTCGTCCCCTCCATCCTCATCATCATTTGCTTCAGTTTTTTGTTCATCTTGGTCATCATATGATTCATTTTCTTCATCATAATATTCATCATCATCTCCAGAAGAATTATCATCGGATGAATCATATTCATTTTGATCAGTTGTTGTATCAGTAGGCGATTGTGTCGATGATGAATTATTTTTTTTACCAGAAAATAAATTAGTAATTTTTGTCTTCAATTTGTCAAAAAATCCAATTTTATTTGTTGTTGTTTCTGTCATTCTTGTTGTTGTTGTTGTTGTTGTTATGACAGGTACTATTGTTTTTTCTTCGTTTTCTTCATCATCGTCGTAGTTGTTGTAGATGTAATCGTCGCCATTTAATTTTATCGATTTTTCACCAAATTTTGTATTTTCTTCATATTTTCTTCCATTATGATGATTATTCGATGATGGAATTAATTTTATATGTTCACGTACTTTGAAATTATCATCATTATCTTCATCAATTAGATCTTGGTAATTGCTGTTTTCTGTTTTTATTTGATAATCATTGTCATAATCATAATTATCCACCTTACTTAATACCTCTGTATCCGTAAAGTCAATATCTGATGAATATGAAGATGCTGTCGTTGTTGTCTGCTGTTCCCAATAAGTTCTTATATATTTCGAATCAGGCTTGGACAATAATCTCGTATTATATGTATGGGTATTTCTATCATCATTTCTTAATGGCTGCCCATCATATTGCTCCAAATCATTATTATCTTTTATAATACCGTAAAGTGTCCGAGGAACAGAAATTTTAATATGGATGATTATTAAAAAAATAATTAACCTAATTGTTGGAAAAAATGAAATAATATTCAAATATATGTAACTTAATTTTATTCTCGAAAAAAATTTTCATTTTATTCAATGCTTTGAATGTTTATATACGAGTACTTTACTCAATCATTTTTCAATTATTTTGTTATTCATTATAATTCAAATAATTGTATAA
This sequence comes from Villa cingulata, assembly GCA_951394055.1. Taxonomy (NCBI): domain Eukaryota; kingdom Metazoa; phylum Arthropoda; class Insecta; order Diptera; family Bombyliidae; genus Villa; species Villa cingulata. The sequence goes on along the minus strand of OX596017.1, from coordinate 37,117,868 downwards.
TTACTTACCAATTGAAAATATTTACCATTGATATTAAACAAAGAAAAAATAAAATTATAATTCTAATAATTGAGAAATTAATTCTCAAACAAAATATTAAAAAAAAGTAATTCTAATATGTCTGACGTCTACAGCAAAAGTGATGAAATACGAATGATTTTGTCTCACTCACATATATACATTTTGGCAGCCTGCTGCGGTTCGCCCGTTGCCTGCAGTATTGAGTGCTGAATTGCTGACTATTCATAGTTTAGTTCAGTCCGTGCCGTGCATCGTTATTTAAATTACATATGGCTTATTCTAAAATTGGCGACATACATTTTCAAACTTTTTTGATATGCATATATGCATGTAACAATTTTCACTTAAGTTACATAACATTTTCATAACACTGGCACGCTTGTATATAATATAAATGGCTGCTGCCTCATTCAATATAGAAATAATAAAAAAATGTTGAATTACATGTTATAACTTATTTGTACATTGAAACCGATTTACACTTCTTATGTATCCGGATACTTTACTCCACCATATATAACCATTACCATTGTCTAACACCGTTATTACGCTATGTGATATAACTATTAATTTTATTCAAACTAAAATAATATTTCTAAAGAATGTTTAATCAACCATTTTATGCACTGTAGTTTTATGCGAGTACAAAGAAGAATTTCAGAAATTCGAGAACCATAAATTTTTTCTTCATATATTTATTGAGTAATAATCGTCTAATAATTTATTGTTGTACGTATTCGCACAATTATCTGTTAAGTAAATTTGTATTTAAATTCATTTTCATTTCACTCAAGAATAATTGAATTAGAACATGAAGTCTATTAGTAACGGAAATAAGTACTGAACTTAATTTAAAATAAATGTACTTGTAATTATTTTATTTATTAGCACTTTATAAAAGAAATAATAACAAGAAGGAAATATGTAAATATTCTAAAGAAATCATCAAAGTCGTTATTATTATTATTATTATTTATTAAGAAAGGAGGTCAGTAAACTGCCTCTCTCCTGCCCACACCACAACCCTTGGATCAAAGTCGTTAAATTATCAATAATATCGATTATTGTAAAGTAGTCGTTTAAAAGAGTATTTTTTTTTAAAGTTTCAATAAAATCGTAAAGAAAAAGATTTAAGTCATTTTAAAATTTATTTATTAAACCAAAACGATCTTGTATATTTGTATAAAAAATATATGTAGTGTGTAGCGTATGTATCACTCGAATTTTGTCATAGAATCAGAAAAAAAATTAAATTAAATTAAACGAAATTAAATGAAATAAAATTGAATTAAATTAAATAATAAGGATAAATCTCGATACACATAACGATACACAGATATGTTTGTTGTTGTTATATTGTCCAAGACTTCTTAGTGGAATGGAAAAATAAATGGCCTTTCGACAGAAATACCAAATTCATATTTTCTTTTCTTATCATCGAGATTTTCTTCTTCTACATTTTCATCTGATTCTGATTTCTCATTGATGTTGTTGTTTTTGTTATTATCAGCATCATAATCATTAAAATCGAAATCTTTAAAATTCTTGATATCATTTTCATCATTTTTAATCATATCATAAAAATCGTCGATACCACAATTGTTATTCTGATCATTATGATCTCTAACTAAATCACGATGAAAATTTTCTAATTCACGAAACTTTTTATCTAATTTCAAATCACTATCAATATTAACTGGATTATATTTAGTTTGTGTAGATTTTATTAATTTTGATGATTCTGGAAAATTAATTTCAGCTTTACCATCATTTAACATATAGTAATTATCAACGAATTCATCATCAGTATTTGAATTTTTTGTTGTTCCGTCAAAAGTTCCGTCATCAACTTTACTATTGTAATCATCATCAATTGAATTATGATTTCTTAAATATGAGGTACGTCCTTTTATATATTGTCTTAGCAGATCAAGTTTATCATCATTATGATGACGATTTTTCAATGGTATTGGTATTATATTATTTAAATGTTTATTGCAATGATGCTTATTATTATAATTATTTTCGGTGGGAATATTGATGTCATTATTATCATCATCATAAATTGATGTCGAGGACGTATCGTGTGATGGATTCTTTTTCTTTTCATTTTGATTAATTAATAAAATTTCGGGGAATTCATAAAATTGTTTAGTTGATTTGCCCTCAATTTGTTGTTGTTGTTGGAAATTATTATCAATATTCATATCATAAATGTTATTTTGTGATGGTTTTATGTATTTATCAACATCAAATGTGAAAACTTTTGGTGGAGAATTTAAATCTTGTATAAATTTTTTAATATCTTCTTCTTGTTCGGAACTTAATTTTTCGCGAAATTTAATATCTTTTAATTCTGGAAAATCATCAAAATTATTATTATTACTATTATCTTTTTTGTTATTGAAATTATCCTCCCCTGAATCATTTCTGTTATTATTCATCATATCACAGCTATTATCATCAGTGGTGTCTGCTGGTAATTTATCAACTGTTAATTGTCTCAATTTATCTTCTAATGATTTTATATAAAAGAACTTCCTTAACACATCATATTTATCGTAATCTGTTGATGGTGATGCTGATGATGTAGTAGAATATGAATTGAATTTCCTATGTTTTCTATTCTTTTTCTGTTTTTTCTTATTTTTCTTATTTTTCTTATTTTTCTTATTTTTCTTATTTTTCTTCTTTTTTAATTTACCAATAAATTGGCTATCATCTACAATATCTTCATTTGTTTTATTCTCTTTATGATTATGATGAATATGATTATTATGTCTTCTTTTTTTTTCATCACGATTAGTTTTATTCGTCGCTTCTTTACATTTTCTTTTATTTGCTGGTGTGGTGATTTCGTAATCGTAATTTTCGAAAAAAAAATTTTTATAATCGTCTTTAATGCTATCATAATCGCAATCAGAATAATCATCATCTGATTTAGACGGATCTAATGAAACGTAACCGATATCGACATCATCAATTTTTTTATTATCTACTTTACGTTTTACTAGTATTTGTCTATTATTAATATTTTCCTCCTCCTGTTCTATATCATTTTTATATATTTCTTCATCATTATCATCAGTATAGTACAAATCAGGAAAATTATTATTGTTTTCAAGTGACGATGATTGAACATATGAATTATCTAAAAACAAAAAACAAAAAACGAATAAATAAAACGAAGAAATCAAAATCTAAAACTATTAAATTTTATCTTATATATGCTTATATATGTGTGTAGTACCGTAGTAGTACTTGGTAGGTGGTAGTTACTAGTACTAACCTTGTAGGGGATATGAAGTTTCAAAATTTTTCCAGTCAAAATTGATGTATTCTTCTTGATTCAGTTGCTGTTGAAGTGACTGTGCCTGTGATAGTAGTGTTGGTGGTTGTTCATATTGATCTTCAAAATTAAAATTTTTATCAACATATTTTACTGGGGTACAAGCGGGTTTTTTATCATTCAATTTTTTTCCTATTTGTGAAATATAAAATAATATTAATCAGATTACATATTTAAAACAAAAATAACAAATGATAAAAGTAAATTTTATTTATGTTAAATAGTAGGTATTTTCGAAGGTATCTTTGTAGTTTACTTAAAAAATTTTTCTCACCATATTCTCCAATACTTTCAACCGGGTGATGTAAATGAGCCAAAAATTTCAACAAATTCTCAAATTTATTATCTGGTACATTTTCTACAAAAACAAAACACAAGAAAATATATATATAATATATTAGTAGGTATGGATTTGTATAGCGTCATAAGTTTCATAATTTAATATAACTCTTTAGAGACTACTACTACTACTACTACTACTACTACTACTACTTCTATCTGCAGATGTAATAATATTTATTCGTTATGCTGTTTCTGATTCTATCAAACCATTTTAATTCCATTAAAAATAATTTTCTATTCCCGTTTCCATTTCGACTATTTTTATTAAGTATTAGTTTGTTTTCTATAATTATTTAAATCCATCGTCTGTTTATTAAATAAAGCACCAGCACTCGTACTCGTACTATTAGTAAACATACTATTCAATAATGAGAATACAATGTTGACAGTATCATCATCATTTTCATCATGATCGTCATCTTTATCGAAATAATCAAGATTTTGTGTAGAATTCATTAATGTAGATGATGATGTTTTAAAAAGATTTGCCTTTATCAAATACGAATTTTGTTGTGGTTCGTGTTGTTTTTTCGATGGTGAATGTTTAGTTTTATTCACAGTTGAAGTTTTTTTTTAATTTTTTAGATTCCGCTTTTAAATTTATATTATGATGGAATCCCTCATTATTTCCATCATAGACATATAGATGTAATTGCATTGCATTATTATTATTGTCACCATCATCAACATCATCATCTTTCATTGGTATAGATTATGATAATGATGGTGTCGTTGTTGCTGTCGACGATGATGATTGTTGTGATTCCCTTGTTACTTTTATATGATTAAATGAAAACGTTCCGAAGTTCAAGAATTAAAGTGACAAAATAGAAAACACAGCAGAACAACAAAAATTATACATAACGTATGTTAAAATTTTTGGCCCATTATGATTCATTATTTTTAAATTGAATTAGTTTACAAACGTCTATTTCTTATGCGCATAATAATCAAACTATACACAAAATACAGAAACGTCAGAGTCACGTTAGTCACTTATATCCTCGTATTTGTAAATGAAATTTTATCACCTGTTACTTTTTCAAAATTGAATTTAAATTTTAAGTTAAAAATTTTCAAATACGGTATAAGTAATATTATTTTTTGTGTGACTATAGATATAAATAGAAGTATTATGTAGCTGATTATGAATACACAAATATTATAAAAACTAATCATCAAGAATTTTGTGACTTACCTTTGTTGCTGTTGTCCAATTTTGGATTATTCTTTGCAACTTCAATATTAAAATCAATTCGAAATTCATCAATCTGCTTATAGGAATTTGATGATGATGATGATGATGATGATGATGATGATGATGATGATGATGATGATGATGATGGGACTATTGTTGTACTGGTAGAAGTCATTTTTTGTGATGATTTTGATGGAATGATTTTTCTGTTACCACATGGTTCATTTGGAAATTTTTTTGTTGATATTCTTAATTTTGGTGTATTATGATGTTTTCCTTTTGTTACAAATTCGATTGTAAATTTCTTCTTATTTTCATCGAAAGCTTCTAAAATATTCCCCAAAAATGCTATTTCAGCTTTTGTATAATTCTTAAGCATATTATAAATTGTTTTGCTTGTAACAATCTGATTTTTCCGTGTTCTTAATGTAGACTCATTTACTTGTGGTGACAATAACGGTTCAATTGTAGTATTAGTGGATAATGATAGATCAAGAAAATCATCACCAGAATCATTATTCTCATACTCTGACCAATTTTCGTTGTTGCTTCGCTTTCGTTGCTTTTTATAATTGTTATTGATGTTGTTGTTGTTGTTGGTGTTGTTGTTGTTGTTGTTCGATAACAAGTTATCATCTTTTTCGTAGTAGTAGTTATCGTATTCTTCGTCCCCTCCATCCTCATCATCATTTGCTTCAGTTTTTTGTTCATCTTGGTCATCATATGATTCATTTTCTTCATCATAATATTCATCATCATCTCCAGAAGAATTATCATCGGATGAATCATATTCATTTTGATCAGTTGTTGTATCAGTAGGCGATTGTGTCGATGATGAATTATTTTTTTTACCAGAAAATAAATTAGTAATTTTTGTCTTCAATTTGTCAAAAAATCCAATTTTATTTGTTGTTGTTTCTGTCATTCTTGTTGTTGTTGTTGTTGTTGTTATGACAGGTACTATTGTTTTTTCTTCGTTTTCTTCATCATCGTCGTAGTTGTTGTAGATGTAATCGTCGCCATTTAATTTTATCGATTTTTCACCAAATTTTGTATTTTCTTCATATTTTCTTCCATTATGATGATTATTCGATGATGGAATTAATTTTATATGTTCACGTACTTTGAAATTATCATCATTATCTTCATCAATTAGATCTTGGTAATTGCTGTTTTTTGTTTTTATTTGATAATCATTGTCATAATCATAATTATCCACCTTACTTAATACCTCTGTATCCGTAAAGTCAATATCTGATGAATATGAAGATGTTGTCGTTGTTGTCTGCTGTTCCCAATAAGTTCTTATATATTTCGAATCAGGCTTGGACAATAATCTCGTATTATATGTATGGGTATTTCTATCATCATTTCTTAATGGCTGCCCATCATATTGCTCCAAATCATTATTATCTTTTATAATACCGTAAAGTGTCCGAGGAACAGAAATTTTAATATGGATGATTATTAAAAAAATAATTAACCTAATTGTTGGAAAAAATGAAATAATATTCAAATATATGTAACTTAATTTTATTCTCGAAAAAAATTTTCATTTTATTCAATGCTTTGAATATTTATATACGAGTACTTTACTCAATCATTTTTCAATTATTTTGTTATTCATTATAATTCAAATAATTGTATAATTACTTACCAATTGAAAATATTTACCATTGATATTAAACAAAGAAAAAATAAAATTATAATTCTAATAATTGAGAAATTAATTCTCAAACAAAATATTAAAAAAAAGTAATTCTAATATGTCTGACGTCTACAGCAAAAGTGATGAAATACGAATGATTTTGTCTCACTCACATATATACATTTTGGCAGCCTGCTGCGGTTCGCCCGTTGCCTGCAGTATTGAGTGCTGAATTGCTGACTATTCATAGTTTAGTTCAGTCCGTGCCCGTGCCGTGCATCGTTATTTAAATAACATATGGCTTATTCTAAAATTGGCGACATACATTTTCAAACTTTTTTGATATGCATATATGCATGTAACAATTTTCACTTAAGTTACATAACATTTTCATAACACTGGCACGGTTGTATATAATATAAATGGCTGCTGCCTCATTCAATATAGAAATAATAAAAAAATGTTGAATTACATGTTATAACTTATTTGTACATTGAAACCGATTTACACTTCTTATGTATCCGGATACTTTACTCCACCATATATAACCATTACCATTGTCTAACACCGTTATTACGCTATGTGATATAACTATTAATTTTATTCAAACTAAAATAATATTTCTAAAGAATGTTTAATCAACCATTTTATGCACTGTAGTTTTATGCGAGTACAAAGAAGAATTTCAGAATTTCGAGAACCATAAATTTTTTCTTCATATATTTATTGAGTAATAATCGTCTAATAATTTATTGTTGTACGTATTCGCACAATTATCTGTTAAGTAAATTTGTATTTAAATTCATTTTCATTTCACTTAAGAATAATTGAATTAGAACAAGAAGTCTATTAGTAACGGAAATAAGTACTGAACTTAATTTAAAATAAATGTACTTGTAATTATTTTATTTATTAGCACTTTATAAAAGAAATAATAACAAGAAGGAAATATGTAAATATTCTAAAGAAATCATCAAAGTCGTTATTATTATTATTATTTATTAAGAAAGGAGGTCAGTAAACTGCCTCTCTCCTGCCCACACCACAACCCTTGGATCAAAGTCGTTAAATTATCAATAATATCGATTATTGTAAAGTAGTCGTTTAAAAGAGTATTTTTTTTTTAAATTTTCAATAAAATCGTAAAGAAAAAGATTTAAGTCATTTTAAAATTTATTTATTAAACCAAAACGATCTTGTATATTTGTATAAAAAATATATGTAGTGTGTAGCGTATGTATCACTCGAATTTTGTCATAGAATCAGAAAAAAAATTAAATTAAATTAAACGAAATTAAATGAAATAAAATTGAATTAAATTAAATAATAAGGATAAATCTCGATACACATAACGATACACAGATATGTTTGTTGTTGTTATATTGTCCAAGACTTCTTAGTGGAATGGAAAAATAAATGGCCTTTCGACAGAAATACCAAATTCATATTTTCTTTTCTTATCATCGAGATTTTCTTCTTCTACATTTTCATCTGATTCTGATTTCTCATTGATGTTGTTGTTTTTGTTATTATCAGCATCATAATCATTAAAATCGAAATCTTTAAAATTCTTGATATCATTTTCATCATTTTTAATCATATCATAGAAATCGTCGATACCACAATTGTTATTCTGATCATTATGATCTCTAACTAAATCACGATGAAAATTTTCTAATTCACGAAACTTTTTATCTAATTCCAAATCACTATCAATATTAACTGGATTATATTTAGTTTGTGTAGATTTTATTAATTTTGATGATTCTGGAAAATTAATTTCAGCTTTACCATCATTTAACATATAGTAATTATCAACGAATTCATCATCAGTATTTGAATTTTTTGTTGTTCCGTCAAAAGTTCCGTCATCAACTTTACTATTGTAATCATCATCAATTGAATTATGATTTCTTAAATATGAGGTACGTCCTTTTATATATTGTCTTAGCAGATCAAGTTTATCATCATTATGATGACGATTTTTCAATGGTATTGGTATTATATTATTTAAATGTTTATTGCAATGATGCTTATTATTATAATTATTTTCGGTGGTAATATTGATGTCATTATTATCATCATCATAAATTGATGTCGAGGACGTATCGTGTGATGGATTCTTTTTCTTTTCATTTTGATTAATTAATAACATTTCGGGGAATTCATAAAATTGTTTAGTTGATTTGCCCTCAATTTGTTGTTGTTGTTGTTGGAAATTATTATCAATATTCATATCATAAATGTTATTTTGTGATGGTTTTATGTATTTATCAACATCAAATGTGAAAACTTTTGGTGGAGAATTTAAATCTTGTATAAATTTTTTAATATCTTCTTCTTGTTCGGAACTTAATTTTTCGCGAAATTTAATATCTTTTAATTCTGGAAAATCATCAAAATTATTATTATTACTATTATCTTTTTTGTTATTGGAATTATCCTCCCCTGAATCATTTCTGTTATTATTCATCATATCACAGCTATTATCATCAGTGGTGTCTGCTGGTAATTTATCAACTGTTAATTGTCTCAATTTATCTTCTAATGATTTTATATAAAAGAACTTCCTTAACACATCATATTTATCGTAATCTGTTGATGGTGATGCTGATGATGTAGTAGAATATGAATTGAATTTCCTATGTTTTCTATTCTTTTTCTGTTTTTTCTTATTTTTCTTATTTTTCTTATTTTTCTTATTTTTCTTCTTTTTTAATTTACCAATAAATTGGCTATCATCTACAATATCTTCATTTGTTTTATTCTCTTTATGATTATGATGAATATGATTATTATGTCTTCTTTTTTTTTCATCACGATTAGTTTTATTCGTCGCTTCTTTACATTTTCTTTTATTTGCTGGTGTGGTGATTTCGTAATCGTAATTTTCGAAAAAAAAATTTTTATAATCGTCTTTAATGCTATCATAATCGCAATCAGAATAATCATCATCTGATTTAGACGGATCTAATGAAACGTAACCGATATCGACATCATCAATTTTTTTATTATCTACTTTACGTTTTACTAGTATTTGTCTATTATTAATATTTTCCTCCTCCTGTTCTATATCATTTTTATACATTTCTTCATCATTATCATCAGTATAGTACAAATCAGGAAAATTATTATTGTTTTCAAGTGACGATGATTGAACATATGAATTATCTAAAAACAAAAAACAAAAAACGAATAAATAAAACGAAGAAATCAAAATCTAAAACTATTAAATTTTATCTTATATATGCTTATATATGTGTGTAGTACCGTAGTAGTACTTGGTAGGTGGTAGTTACTAGTACTAACCTTGTAGGGGATATGAAGTTTCAAAATTTTTCCAGTCAAAATTGATGTATTCTTCTTGATTCAGTTGCTGTTGAAGTGACTGTGCCTGTGATAGTAGTGTTGGTGGTTGTTCATATTGATCTTCAAAATTAAAATTTTTATCAACATATTTTACTGGGGTACAAGCGGGTTTTTTATCATTCAATTTTTTTCCTATTTGTGAAATATAAAATAATATTAATCAGATTACATATTTAAAACAAAAATAACAAATGATAAAAGTAAATTTTATTTATGTTAAATAGTAGGTATTTTCGAAGGTATCTTTGTAGTTTACTTAAAAAATTTTTCTCACCATATTCTCCAATACTTTCAACCGGGTGATGTAAATGAGCCAAAAATTTCAACAAATTCTCAAATTTATTATCTGGTACATTTTCTACAAAAACAAAACACAAGAAAATATATATATAATATATTAGTAGGTATGGATTTGTATAGCGTCATAAGTTTCATAATTTAATATAACTCTTTAGAGACTACTACTACTACTACTACTACTACTACTACTACTACTTCTATCTGCAGATGTAATAATATTTATTCGTTATGCTGTTTCTGATTCTATCAAACCATTTTAATTCCATTAAAAATAATTTTCTATTCCCGTTTCCATTTCGACTATTTTTATTAAGTATTAGTTTGTTTTCTATAATTATTTAAATCCATCGTCTGTTTATTAAATAAAGCACCAGCACTCGTACTCGTACTATTAGTAAACATACTATTCAATAATGAGAATACAATGTTGACAGTATCATCATCATTTTCATCATGATCGTCATCTTTATCGAAATAATCAAGATTTTGTGTAGAATTCATTAATGTAGATGATGATGTTTTAAAAAGATTTGCCTTTATCAAATACGAATTTTGTTGTGGTTCGTGTTGTTTTTTCGATGGTGAATGTTTAGTTTTATTCACAGTTGAAGTTTTTTTTTAATTTTTTAGATTCCGCTTTTAAATTTATATTATGATGGAATCCCTCATTATTTCCATCATAGACATATAGATGTAATTGCATTGCATTATTATTATTGTCACCATCATCAACATCATCATCTTTCATTGGTATAGATTATGATAATGATGGTGTCGTTGTTGCTGTCGACGATGATGATTGTTGTGATTCCCTTGTTACTTTTATATGATTAAATGAAAACGTTCCGAAGTTCAAGAATTAAAGTGACAAAATAGAAAACACAGCAGAACAACAAAAATTATACATAACGTATGTTAAAATTTTTGGCCCATTATGATTCATTATTTTTAAATTGAATTAGTTTACAAACGTCTATTTCTTATGCGCATAATAATCAAACTATACACAAAATACAGAAACGTCAGAGTCACGTTAGTCACTTATATCCTCGTATTTGTAAATGAAATTTTATCACCTGTTACTTTTTCAAAATTGAATTTAAATTTTAAGTTAAAAATTTTCAAATACGGTATAAGTAATATTATTTTTTGTGTGACTATAGATATAAATAGAAGTATTATGTAGCTGATTATGAATACACAAATATTATAAAAACTAATCATCAAGAATTTTGTGACTTACCTTTGTTGCTGTTGTCCAATTTTGGATTATTCTTTGCAACTTCAATATTAAAATCAATTCGAAATTCATCAATCTGCTTATAGGAATTTGATGATGATGATGATGATGATGATGATGATGATGATGATGATGATGATGGGACTATTGTTGTACTGGTAGAAGTCATTTTTTGTGATGATTTTGATGGAATGATTTTTCTGTTACCACATGGTTCATTTGGAAATTTTTTTGTTGATATTCTTAATTTTGGTGTATTATGATGTTTTCCTTTTGTTACAAATTCGATTGTAAATTTCTTCTTATTTTCATCGAAAGCTTCTAAAATATTCCCCAAAAATGCTATTTCAGCTTTTGTATAATTCTTAAGCATATTATAAATTGTTTTGCTTGTAACAATCTGATTTTTCCGTGTTCTTAATGTAGACTCATTTACTTGTGGTGACAATAACGGTTCAATTGTAGTATTAGTGGATAATGATAGATCAAGAAAATCATCACCAGAATCATTATTCTCATACTCTGACCAATTTTCGTTGTTGCTTCGCTTTCGTTGCTTTTTATAATTGTTATTGATGTTGTTGTTGTTGTTGGTGTTGTTGTTGTTGTTGTTCGATAACAAGTTATCATCTTTTTCGTAGTAGTAGTTATCGTATTCTTCGTCCCCTCCATCCTCATCATCATTTGCTTCAGTTTTTTGTTCATCTTGGTCATCATATGATTCATTTTCTTCATCATAATATTCATCATCATCTCCAGAAGAATTATCATCGGATGAATCATATTCATTTTGATCAGTTGTTGTATCAGTAGGCGATTGTGTCGATGATGAATTATTTTTTTTACCAGAAAATAAATTAGTAATTTTTGTCTTCAATTTGTCAAAAAATCCAATTTTATTTGTTGTTGTTTCTGTCATTCTTGTTGTTGTTGTTGTTGTTGTTATGACAGGTACTATTGTTTTTTCTTCGTTTTCTTCATCATCGTCGTAGTTGTTGTAGATGTAATCGTCGCCATTTAATTTTATCGATTTTTCACCAAATTTTGTATTTTCTTCATATTTTCTTCCATTATGATGATTATTCGATGATGGAATTAATTTTATATGTTCACGTACTTTGAAATTATCATCATTATCTTCATCAATTAGATCTTGGTAATTGCTGTTTTTTGTTTTTATTTGATAATCATTGTCATAATCATAATTATCCACCTTACTTAATACCTCTGTATCCGTAAAGTCAATATCTGATGAATATGAAGATGTTGTCGTTGTTGTCTGCTGTTCCCAATAAGTTCTTATATATTTCGAATCAGGCTTGGACAATAATCTCGTATTATATGTATGGGTATTTCTTTCATCATTTCTTAATGGCTGCCCATCATATTGCTCCAAATCATTATTATCTTTTATAATACCGTAAAGTGTCCGAGGAACAGAAATTTTAATATGGATGATTATTAAAAAAATAATTAACCTAATTGTTGGAAAAAATGAAATAATATTCAAATATATGTAACTTAATTTTATTCTCGAAAAAAATTTTCATTTTATTCAATGCTTTGAATATTTATATACGAGTACTTTACTCAATCATTTTTCAATTATTTTGTTATTCATTATAATTCAAATAATTGTATAATTACTTACCAATTGAAAATATTTACCATTGATATTAAACAAAGAAAAAATAAAATTATAATTCTAATAATTGAGAAATTAATTCTCAAACAAAATATTAAAAAAAAGTAATTCTAATATGTCTGACGTCTACAGCAAAAGTGATGAAATACGAATGATTTTGTCTCACTCACATATATACATTTTGGCAGCCTGCTGCGGTTCGCCCGTTGCCTGCAGTATTGAGTGCTGAATTGCTGACTATTCATAGTTTAGTTCAGTCCGTGCCCGTGCCGTGCATCGTTATTTAAATAACATATGGCTTATTCTAAAATTGGCGACATACATTTTCAAACTTTTTTGATATGCATATATGCATGTAACAATTTTCACTTAAGTTACATAACATTTTCATAACACTGGCACGGTTGTATATAATATAAATGGCTGCTGCCTCATTCAATATAGAAATAATAAAAAAATGTTGAATTACATGTTATAACTTATTTGTACATTGAAACCGATTTACACTTCTTATGTATCCGGATACTTTACTCCACCATATATAACCATTACCATTGTCTAACACCGTTATTACGCTATGTGATATAACTATTAATTTTATTCAAACTAAAATAATATTTCTAAAGAATGTTTAATCAACCATTTTATGCACTGTAGTTTTATGCGAGTACAAAGAAGAATTTCAGAATTTCGAGAACCATAAATTTTTTCTTCATATATTTATTGAGTAATAATCGTCTAATAATTTATTGTTGTACGTATTCGCACAATTATCTGTTAAGTAAATTTGTATTTAAATTCATTTTCATTTCACTTAAGAATAATTGAATTAGAACAAGAAGTCTATTAGTAACGGAAATAAGTACTGAACTTAATTTAAAATAAATGTACTTGTAATTATTTTATTTATTAGCACTTTATAAAAGAAATAATAACAAGAAGGAAATATGTAAATATTCTAAAGAAATCATCAAAGTCGTTATTATTATTATTATTTATTAAGAAAGGAGGTCAGTAAACTGCCTCTCTCCTGCCCACACCACAACCCTTGGATCAAAGTCGTTAAATTATCAATAATATCGATTATTGTAAAGTAGTCGTTTAAAAGAGTATTTTTTTTTTAAATTTTCAATAAAATCGTAAAGAAAAAGATTTAAGTCATTTTAAAATTTATTTATTAAACCAAAACGATCTTGTATATTTGTATAAAAAATATATGTAGTGTGTAGCGTATGTATCACTCGAATTTTGTCATAGAATCAGAAAAAAAATTAAATTAAATTAAACGAAATTAAATGAAATAAAATTGAATTAAATTAAATAATAAGGATAAATCTCGATACACATAACGATACACAGATATGTTTGTTGTTGTTATATTGTCCAAGACTTCTTAGTGGAATGGAAAAATAAATGGCCTTTCGACAGAAATACCAAATTCATATTTTCTTTTCTTATCATCGAGATTTTCTTCTTCTACATTTTCATCTGATTCTGATTTCTCATTGATGTTGTTGTTTTTGTTATTATCAGCATCATAATCATTAAAATCGAAATCTTTAAAATTCTTGATATCATTTTCATCATTTTTAATCATATCATAGAAATCGTCGATACCACAATTGTTATTCTGATCATTATGATCTCTAACTAAATCACGATGAAAATTTTCTAATTCACGAAACTTTTTATCTAATTCCAAATCACTATCAATATTAACTGGATTATATTTAGTTTGTGTAGATTTTATTAATTTTGATGATTCTGGAAAATTAATTTCAGCTTTACCATCATTTAACATATAGTAATTATCAACGAATTCATCATCAGTATTTGAATTTTTTGTTGTTCCGTCAAAAGTTCCGTCATCAACTTTACTATTGTAATCATCATCAATTGAATTATGATTTCTTAAATATGAGGTACGTCCTTTTATATATTGTCTTAGCAGATCAAGTTTATCATCATTATGATGACGATTTTTCAATGGTATTGGTATTATATTATTTAAATGTTTATTGCAATGATGCTTATTATTATAATTATTTTCGGTGGGAATATTGATGTCATTATTATCATCATCATAAATTGATGTCGAGGACGTATCGTGTGATGGATTCTTTTTCTTTTCATTTTGATTAATTAATAACATTTCGGGGAATTCATAAAATTGTTTAGTTGATTTGCCCTCAATTTGTTGTTGTTGTTGTTGGAAATTATTATCAATATTCATATCATAAATGTTATTTTGTGATGGTTTTATGTATTTATCAACATCAAATGTGAAAACTTTTGGTGGAGAATTTAAATCTTGTATAAATTTTTTAATATCTTCTTCTTGTTCGGAACTTAATTTTTCGCGAAATTTAATATCTTTTAATTCTGGAAAATCATCAAAATTATTATTATTACTATTATCTTTTTTGTTATTGGAATTATCCTCCCCTGAATCATTTCTGTTATTATTCATCATATCACAGCTATTATCATCAGTGGTGTCTGCTGGTAATTTATCAACTGTTAATTGTCTCAATTTATCTTCTAATGATTTTATATAAAAGAACTTCCTTAACACATCATATTTATCGTAATCTGTTGATGGTGATGCTGATGATGTAGTAGAATATGAATTGAATTTCCTATGTTTTCTATTCTTTTTCTGTTTTTTCTTATTTTTCTTATTTTTCTTATTTTTCTTATTTTTCTTCTTTTTTAATTTACCAATAAATTGGCTATCATCTACAATATCTTCATTTGTTTTATTCTCTTTATGATTATGATGAATATGATTATTATGTCTTCTTTTTTTTTCATCACGATTAGTTTTATTCGTCGCTTCTTTACATTTTCTTTTATTTGCTGGTGTGGTGATTTCGTAATCGTAATTTTCGAAAAAAAAATTTTTATAATCGTCTTTAATGCTATCATAATCGCAATCAGAATAATCATCATCTGATTTAGACGGATCTAATGAAACGTAACCGATATCGACATCATCAATTTTTTTATTATCTACTTTACGTTTTACTAGTATTTGTCTATTATTAATATTTTCCTCCTCCTGTTCTATATCATTTTTATACATTTCTTCATCATTATCATCAGTATAGTACAAATCAGGAAAATTATTATTGTTTTCAAGTGACGATGATTGAACATATGAATTATCTAAAAACAAAAAACAAAAAACGAATAAATAAAACGAAGAAATCAAAATCTAAAACTATTAAATTTTATCTTATATATGCTTATATATGTGTGTAGTACCGTAGTAGTACTTGGTAGGTGGTAGTTACTAGTACTAACCTTGTAGGGGATATGAAGTTTCAAAATTTTTCCAGTCAAAATTGATGTATTCTTCTTGATTCAGTTGCTGTTGAAGTGACTGTGCCTGTGATAGTAGTGTTGGTGGTTGTTCATATTGATCTTCAAAATTAAAATTTTTATCAACATATTTTACTGGGGTACAAGCGGGTTTTTTATCATTCAATTTTTTTCCTATTTGTGAAATATAAAATAATATTAATCAGATTACATATTTAAAACAAAAATAACAAATGATAAAAGTAAATTTTATTTATGTTAAATAGTAGGTATTTTCGAAGGTATCTTTGTAGTTTACTTAAAAAATTTTTCTCACCATATTCTCCAATACTTTCAACCGGGTGATGTAAATGAGCCAAAAATTTCAACAAATTCTCAAATTTATTATCTGGTACATTTTCTACAAAAACAAAACACAAGAAAATATATATATAATATATTAGTAGGTATGGATTTGTATAGCGTCATAAGTTTCATAATTTAATATAACTCTTTAGAGACTACTACTACTACTACTACTACTACTACTACTACTACTACTTCTATCTGCAGATGTAATAATATTTATTCGTTATGCTGTTTCTGATTCTATCAAACCATTTTAATTCCATTAAAAATAATTTTCTATTCCCGTTTCCATTTCGACTATTTTTATTAAGTATTAGTTTGTTTTCTATAATTATTTAAATCCATCGTCTGTTTATTAAATAAAGCACCAGCACTCGTACTCGTACTATTAGTAAACATACTATTCAATAATGAGAATACAATGTTGACAGTATCATCATCATTTTCATCATGATCGTCATCTTTATCGAAATAATCAAGATTTTGTGTAGAATTCATTAATGTAGATGATGATGTTTTAAAAAGATTTGCCTTTATCAAATACGAATTTTGTTGTGGTTCGTGTTGTTTTTTCGATGGTGAATGTTTAGTTTTATTCACAGTTGAAGTTTTTTTTTAATTTTTTAGATTCCGCTTTTAAATTTATATTATGATGGAATCCCTCATTATTTCCATCATAGACATATAGATGTAATTGCATTGCATTATTATTATTGTCACCATCATCAACATCATCATCTTTCATTGGTATAGATTATGATAATGATGGTGTCGTTGTTGCTGTCGACGATGATGATTGTTGTGATTCCCTTGTTACTTTTATATGATTAAATGAAAACGTTCCGAAGTTCAAGAATTAAAGTGACAAAATAGAAAACACAGCAGAACAACAAAAATTATACATAACGTATGTTAAAATTTTTGGCCCATTATGATTCATTATTTTTAAATTGAATTAGTTTACAAACGTCTATTTCTTATGCGCATAATAATCAAACTATACACAAAATACAGAAACGTCAGAGTCACGTTAGTCACTTATATCCTCGTATTTGTAAATGAAATTTTATCACCTGTTACTTTTTCAAAATTGAATTTAAATTTTAAGTTAAAAATTTTCAAATACGGTATAAGTAATATTATTTTTTGTGTGACTATAGATATAAATAGAAGTATTATGTAGCTGATTATGAATACACAAATATTATAAAAACTAATCATCAAGAATTTTGTGACTTACCTTTGTTGCTGTTGTCCAATTTTGGATTATTCTTTGCAACTTCAATATTAAAATCAATTCGAAATTCATCAATCTGCTTATAGGAATTTGATGATGATGATGATGATGATGATGATGATGATGATGATGATGATGACGGGACTATTGTTGTACTGGTAGAAGTCATTTTTTGTGATGATTTTGATGGAATGATTTTTCTGTTACCACATGGTTCATTTGGAAATTTTTTTGTTGATATTCTTAATTTTGGTGTATTATGATGTTTTCCTTTTGTTACAAATTCGATTGTAAATTTCTTCTTATTTTCATCGAAAGCTTCTAAAATATTCCCCAAAAATGCTATTTCAGCTTTTGTATAATTCTTAAGCATATTATAAATTGTTTTGCTTGTAACAATCTGATTTTTCCGTGTTCTTAATGTAGACTCATTTACTTGTGGTGACAATAACGGTTCAATTGTAGTATTAGTGGATAATGATAGATCAAGAAAATCATCACCAGAATCATTATTCTCATACTCTGACCAATTTTCGTTGTTGCTTCGCTTTCGTTGCTTTTTATAATTGTTATTGATGTTGTTGTTGTTGTTGGTGTTGTTGTTGTTGTTGTTCGATAACAAGTTATCATCTTTTTCGTAGTAGTAGTTATCGTATTCTTCGTCCCCTCCATCCTCATCATCATTTGCTTCAGTTTTTTGTTCATCTTGGTCATCATATGATTCATTTTCTTCATCATAATATTCATCATCATCTCCAGAAGAATTATCATCGGATGAATCATATTCATTTTGATCAGTTGTTGTATCAGTAGGCGATTGTGTCGATGATGAATTATTTTTTTTACCAGAAAATAAATTAGTAATTTTTGTCTTCAATTTGTCAAAAAATCCAATTTTATTTGTTGTTGTTTCTGTCATTCTTGTTGTTGTTGTTGTTGTTGTTGTTATGACAGGTACTATTGTTTTTTCTTCGTTTTCTTCATCATCGTCGTAGTTGTTGTAGATGTAATCGTCGCCATTTAATTTTATCGATTTTTCACCAAATTTTGTATTTTCTTCATATTTTCTTCCATTATGATGATTATTCGATGATGGAATTAATTTTATATGTTCACGTACTTTGAAATTATCATCATTATCTTCATCAATTAGATCTTGGTAATTGCTGTTTTTTGTTTTTATTTGATAATCATTGTCATAATCATAATTATCCACCTTACTTAATACCTCTGTATCCGTAAAGTCAATATCTGATGAATATGAAGATGTTGTCGTTGTTGTCTGCTGTTCCCAATAAGTTCTTATATATTTCGAATCAGGCTTGGACAATAATCTCGTATTATATGTATGGGTATTTCTATCATCATTTCTTAATGGCTGCCCATCATATTGCTCCAAATCATTATTATCTTTTATAATACCGTAAAGTGTCCGAGGAACAGAAATTTTAATATGGATGATTATTAAAAAAATAATTAACCTAATTGTTGGAAAAAATGAAATAATATTCAAATATATGTAACTTAATTTTATTCTCGAAAAAAATTTTCATTTTATTCAATGCTTTGAATATTTATATACGAGTACTTTACTCAATCATTTTTCAATTATTTTGTTATTCATTATAATTCAAATAATTGTATAATTACTTACCAATTGAAAATATTTACCATTGATATTAAACAAAGAAAAAATAAAATTATAATTCTAATAATTGAGAAATTAATTCTCAAACAAAATATTAAAAAAAAGTAATTCTAATATGTCTGACGTCTACAGCAAAAGTGATGAAATACGAATGATTTTGTCTCACTCACATATATACATTTTGGCAGCCTGCTGCGGTTCGCCCGTTGCCTGCAGTATTGAGTGCTGAATTGCTGACTATTCATAGTTTAGTTCAGTCCGTGCCTGTGCCGTGCATCGTTATTTAAATAACATATGGCTTATTCTAAAATTGGCGACATACATTTTCAAACTTTTTTGATATGCATATATGCATGTAACAATTTTCACTTAAGTTACATAACATTTTCATAACACTGGCACGGTTGTATATAATATAAATGGCTGCTGCCTCATTCAATATAGAAATAATAAAAAAATGTTGAATTACATGTTATAACTTATTTGTACATTGAAACCGATTTACACTTCTTATGTATCCGGATACTTTACTCCACCATATATAACCATTACCATTGTCTAACACCGTTATTACGCTATGTGATATAACTATTAATTTTATTCAAACTAAAATAATATTTCTAAAGAATGTTTAATCAACCATTTTATGCACTGTAGTTTTATGCGAGTACAAAGAAGAATTTCAGAATTTCGAGAACCATAAATTTTTTCTTCATATATTTATTGAGTAATAATCGTCTAATAATTTATTGTTGTACGTATTCGCACAATTATCTGTTAAGTAAATTTGTATTTAAATTCATTTTCATTTCACTTAAGAATAATTGAATTAGAACAAGAAGTCTATTAGTAACGGAAATAAGTACTGAACTTAATTTAAAATAAATGTACTTGTAATTATTTTATTTATTAGCACTTTATAAAAGAAATAATAACAAGAAGGAAATATGTAAATATTCTAAAGAAATCATCAAAGTCGTTATTATTATTATTATTTATTAAGAAAGGAGGTCGGTAAACTGCCTCTCTCCTGCCCACACCACAACCCTTGGATCAAAGTCGTTAAATTATCAATAATATCGATTATTGTAAAGTAGTCGTTTAAAAGAGTATTTTTTTTTAAAGTTTCAATAAAATCGTAAAGAAAAAGATTTAAGTCATTTTAAAATTTATTTATTAAACCAAAACGATCTTGTATATTTGTATAAAAAATATATGTAGTGTGTAGCGTATGTATCACTCGAATTTTGTCATAGAATCAGAAAAAAAATTAAATTAAATTAAACGAAATTAAATGAAATAAAATTGAATTAAATTAAATAATAAGGATAAATCTCGATACACATAACGATACACAGATATGTTTGTTGTTGTTATATTGTCCAAGACTTCTTAGTGGAATGGAAAAATAAATGGCCTTTCGACAGAAATACCAAATTCATATTTTCTTTTCTTATCATCGAGATTTTCTTCTTCTACATTTTCATCTGATTCTGATTTCTCATTGATGTTGTTGTTTTTGTTATTATCAGCATCATAATCATTAAAATCGAAATCTTTAAAATTCTTGATATCATTTTCATCATTTTTAATCATATCATAGAAATCGTCGATATCACAATTGTTATTCTGATCATTATGATCTCTAACTAAATCACGATGAAAATTTTCTAATTCACGAAACTTTTTATCTAATTCCAAATCACTATCAATATTAACTGGATTATATTTAGTTTGTGTAGATTTTATTAATTTTGATGATTCTGGAAAATTAATTTCAGCTCTACCATCATTTAACATATAGTAATTATCAACGAATTCATCATCAGTATTTGAATTTTTTGTTGTTCCGTCAAAAGTTCCGTCATCAACTTTACTATTGTAATCATCATCAATTGAATTATGATTTCTTAAATATGAGGTACGTCCTTTTATATATTGTCTTAGCAGATCAAGTTTATCATCATTATGATGACGATTTTTCAATGGTATTGGTATTATATTATTTAAATGTTTATTGCAATGATGCTTATTATTATAATTATTTTCGGTGGGAATATTGATGTCATTATTATCATCATCATAAATTGATGTCGAGGACGTATCGTGTGATGGATTCTTTTTCTTTTCATTTTGATTAATTAATAACATTTCGGGGAATTCATAAAATTGTTTAGTTGATTTGTCCTCAATTTGTTGTTGTTGTTGTTGGAAATTATTATCAATATTCATATCATAAATGTTATTTTGTGATGGTTTTATGTATTTATCAACATCAAATGTGAAAACTTTTGGTGGAGAATTTAAATCTTGTATAAATTTTTTAATATCTTCTTCTTGTTCGGAACTTAATTTTTCGCGAAATTTAATATCTTTTAATTCTGGAAAATCATCAAAATTATTATTATTACTATTATCTTTTTTGTTATTGGAATTATCCTCCCCTGAATCATTTCTGTTATTATTCATCATATCACAGCTATTATCATCAGTGGTGTCTGCTGGTAATTTATCAACTGTTAATTGTCTCAATTTATCTTCTAATGATTTTATATAAAAGAACTTCCTTAACACATCATATTTATCGTAATCTGTTGATGGTGATGCTGATGATGTAGTAGAATATGAATTGAATTTCCTATGTTTTCTATTCTTTTTCTGTTTTTTCTTATTTTTCTTATTTTTCTTATTTTTCTTATTTTTCTTATTTTTCTTCTTTTTTAATTTACCAATAAATTGGCTATCATCTACAATATCTTCATTTGTTTTATTCTCTTTATGATTATGATGAATATGATTATTATGTCTTCTTTTTTTTTCATCACGATTAGTTTTATTCGTCGCTTCTTTACATTTTCTTTTATTTGCTGGTGTGGTGATTTCGTAATCGTAATTTTCGAAAAAAAAATTTTTATAATCGTCTTTAATGCTATCATAATCGCAATCAGAATAATCATCATCTGATTTAGACGGATCTAATGAAACGTAACCGATATCGACATCATCAATTTTTTTATTATCTACTTTACGTTTTACTAGTATTTGTCTATTATTAATATTTTCCTTCTCCTGTTCTATATCATTTTTATACATTTCTTCATCATTATCATCAGTATAGTACAAATCAGGAAAATTATTATTGTTTTCAAGTGACGATGATTGAACATATGAATTATCTAAAAACAAAAAACAAAAAACGAATAAATAAAACGAAGAAATCAAAATCTAAAACTATTAAATTTTATCTTATATATGCTTATATATGTGTGTAGTACCGTAGTAGTACTTGGTAGGTGGTAGTTACTAGTACTAACCTTGTAGGGGATATGAAGTTTCAAAATTTTTCCAGTCAAAATTGATGTATTCTTCTTGATTCAGTTGCTGTTGAAGTGACTGTGCCTGTGATAGTAGTGTTGGTGGTTGTTCATATTGATCTTCAAAATTAAAATTTTTATCAACATATTTTACTGGGGTACAAGCGGGTTTTTTATCATTCAATTTTTTTCCTATTTGTGAAATATAAAATAATATTAATCAGATTACATATTTAAAACAAAAATAACAAATGATAAAAGTAAATTTTATTTATGTTAAATAGTAGGTATTTTCGAAGGTATCTTTGTAGTTTACTTAAAAAATTTTTCTCACCATATTCTCCAATACTTTCAACCGGGTGATGTAAATGAGCCAAAAATTTCAACAAATTCTCAAATTTATTATCTGGTACATTTTCTACAAAAACAAAACACAAGAAAATATATATATAATATATTAGTAGGTATGGATTTGTATAGCGTCATAAGTTTCATAATTTAATATAACTCTTTAGAGACTACTACTACTACTACTACTACTACTACTACTACTACTACTTCTATCTGCAGATGTAATAATATTTATTCGTTATGCTGTTTCTGATTCTATCAAACCATTTTAATTCCATTAAAAATAATTTTCTATTCCCGTTTCCATTTCGACTATTTTTATTAAGTATTAGTTTGTTTTCTATAATTATTTAAATCCATCGTCTGTTTATTAAATAAAGCACCAGCACTCGTACTCGTACTATTAGTAAACATACTATTCAATAATGAGAATACAATGTTGACAGTATCATCATCATTTTCATCATGATCGTCATCTTTATCGAAATAATCAAGATTTTGTGTAGAATTCATTAATGTAGATGATGATGTTTTAAAAAGATTTGCCTTTATCAAATACGAATTTTGTTGTGGTTCGTGTTGTTTTTTCGATGGTGAATGTTTAGTTTTATTCACAGTTGAAGTTTTTTTTTAATTTTTTAGATTCCGCTTTTAAATTTATATTATGATGGAATCCCTCATTATTTCCATCATAGACATATAGATGTAATTGCATTGCATTATTATTATTGTCACCATCATCAACATCATCATCTTTCATTGGTATAGATTATGATAATGATGGTGTCGTTGTTGCTGTCGACGATGATGATTGTTGTGATTCCCTTGTTACTTTTATATGATTAAATGAAAACGTTCCGAAGTTCAAGAATTAAAGTGACAAAATAGAAAACACAGCAGAACAACAAAAATTATACATAACGTATGTTAAAATTTTTGGCCCATTATGATTCATTATTTTTAAATTGAATTAGTTTACAAACGTCTATTTCTTATGCGCATAATAATCAAACTATACACAAAATACAGAAACGTCAGAGTCACGTTAGTCACTTATATCCTCGTATTTGTAAATGAAATTTTATCACCTGTTACTTTTTCAAAATTGAATTTAAATTTTAAGTTAAAAATTTTCAAATACGGTATAAGTAATATTATTTTTTGTGTGACTATAGATATAAATAGAAGTATTATGTAGCTGATTATGAATACACAAATATTATAAAAACTAATCATCAAGAATTTTGTGACTTACCTTTGTTGCTGTTGTCCAATTTTGGATTATTCTTTGCAACTTCAATATTAAAATCAATTCGAAATTCATCAATCTGCTTATAGGAATTTGATGATGATGATGATGATGATGATGATGATGATGATGATGATGATGATGATGATGGGACTATTGTTGTACTGGTAGAAGTCATTTTTTGTGATGATTTTGATGGAATGATTTTTCTGTTACCACATGGTTCATTTGGAAATTTTTTTGTTGATATTCTTAATTTTGGTGTATTATGATGTTTTCCTTTTGTTACAAATTCGATTGTAAATTTCTTCTTATTTTCATCGAAAGCTTCTAAAATATTCCCCAAAAATGCTATTTCAGCTTTTGTATAATTCTTAAGCATATTATAAATTGTTTTGCTTGTAACAATCTGATTTTTCCGTGTTCTTAATGTAGACTCATTTACTTGTGGTGACAATAACGGTTCAATTGTAGTATTAGTGGATAATGATAGATCAAGAAAATCATCACCAGAATCATTATTCTCATACTCTGACCAATTTTCGTTGTTGCTTCGCTTTCGTTGCTTTTTATAATTGTTATTGATGTTGTTGTTGTTGTTGGTGTTGTTGTTGTTGTTGTTCGATAACAAGTTATCATCTTTTTCGTAGTAGTAGTTATCGTATTCTTCGTCCCCTCCATCCTCATCATCATTTGCTTCAGTTTTTTGTTCATCTTGGTCATCATATGATTCATTTTCTTCATCATAATATTCATCATCATCTCCAGAAGAATTATCATCGGATGAATCATATTCATTTTGATCAGTTGTTGTATCAGTAGGCGATTGTGTCGATGATGAATTATTTTTTTGATGATGTAGTAGAATATGAATTGAATTTCCTATGTTTTCTATTCTTTTTCTGTTTTTTCTTATTTTTCTTATTTTTCTTATTTTTCTTCTTTTTTAATTTACCAATAAATTGGCTATCATCTACAATATCTTCATTTGTTTTATTCTCTTTATGATTATGATAAATATGATTATTATGTCTTCTTTTTTTTTCATCACGATTAGTTTTATTCGTCGCTTCTTTACATTTTCTTTTATTTGCTGGTGTGGTGATTTCGTAATCGTAATTTTCGAAAAAAAAATTTTTATAATCGTCTTTAATGCTATCATAATCGCAATCAGAATAATCATCATCTGATTTAGACGGATCTAATGAAACGTAACCGATATCGACATCATCAATTTTTTTATTATCTACTTTACGTTTTACTAGTATTTGTCTATTATTAATATTTTCCTCCTCCTGTTCTATATCATTTTTATACATTTCTTCATCATTATCATCAGTATAGTACAAATCAGGAAAATTATTATTGTTTTCAAGTGACGATGATTGAACATATGAATTATCTAAAAACAAAAAACAAAAAACGAATAAATAAAACGAAGAAATCAAAATCTAAAACTATTAAATTTTATCTTATATATGCTTATATATGTGTGTAGTACCGTAGTAGTACTTGGTAGGTGGTAGTTACTAGTACTAACCTTGTAGGGGATATGAAGTTTCAAAATTTTTCCAGTCAAAATTGATGTATTCTTCTTGATTCAGTTGCTGTTGAAGTGACTGTGCCTGTGATAGTAGTGTTGGTGGTTGTTCATATTGATCTTCAAAATTAAAATTTTTATCAACATATTTTACTGGGGTACAACCGGGTTTTTTATCATTCAATTTTTTTCCTATTTGTGAAATATAAAATAATATTAATCAGATTACATATTTAAAACAAAAATAACAAATGATAAAAGTAAATTTTATTTATGTTAAACAGTAGGTATTTTCGAAGGTATCATTGTAGTTTACTTAAAAAATTTTTCTCACCATATTCTCCAATACTTTCAACCGGGTGATGTAAATGAGCCAAAAATTTCAACAAATTCTCAAATTTATTATCTGGTACATTTTCTACAAAAACAAAACACAAGAAAATATATATATAATATATTAGTAGGTATGGATTTGTATAGCGTCATAAGTTTCATAATTTAATATAACTCTTTAGAGACTACTACTACTACTACTACTACTACTACTACTACTACTACTTCTATCTGCAGATGTAATAATATTTATTCGTTATGCTGTTTCTGATTCTATCAAACCATTTTAATTCCATTAAAAATAATTTTCTATTCCCGTTTCCATTTCGACTATTTTTATTAAGTATTAGTTTGTTTTCTATAATTATTTAAATCCATCGTCTGTTTATTAAATAAAGCACCAGCACTCGTACTCGTACTATTAGTAAACATACTATTCAATAATGAGAATACAATGTTGACAGTATCATCATCATTTTCATCATGATCGTCATCTTTATCGAAATAATCAAGATTTTGTGTAGAATTCATTAATGTAGATGATGATGTTTTAAAAAGATTTGCCTTTATCAAATACGAATTTTGTTGTGGTTCGTGTTGTTTTTTCGATGGTGAATGTTTAGTTTTATTCACAGTTGAAGTTTTTTTTTAATTTTTTAGATTCCGCTTTTAAATTTATATTATGATGGAATCCCTCATTATTTCCATCATAGACATATAGATGTAATTGCATTGCATTATTATTATTGTCACCATCATCAACATCATCATCTTTCATTGGTATAGATTATGATAATGATGGTGTCGTTGTTGCTGTCGACGATGATGATTGTTGTGATTCCCTTGTTACTTTTATATGATTAAATGAAAACGTTCCGAAGTTCAAGAATTAAAGTGACAAAATAGAAAACACAGCAGAACAACAAAAATTATACATAACGTATGTTAAAATTTTTGGCCCATTATGATTCATTATTTTTAAATTGAATTAGTTTACAAACGTCTATTTCTTATGCGCATAATAATCAAACTATACACAAAATACAGAAACGTCAGAGTCACGTTAGTCACTTATATCCTCGTATTTGTAAATGAAATTTTATCACCTGTTACTTTTTCAAAATTGAATTTAAATTTTAAGTTAAAAATTTTCAAATACGGTATAAGTAATATTATTTTTTGTGTGACTATAGATATAAATAGAAGTATTATGTAGCTGATTATGAATACACAAATATTATAAAAACTAATCATCAAGAATTTTGTGACTTACCTTTGTTGCTGTTGTCCAATTTTGGATTATTCTTTGCAACTTCAATATTAAAATCAATTCGAAATTCATCAATCTGCTTATAGGAATTTGATGATGATGATGATGATGATGATGATGATGATGATGATGATGATGATGATGATGGGACTATTGTTGTACTGGTAGAAGTCATTTTTTGTGATGATTTTGATGGAATGATTTTTCTGTTACCACATGGTTCATTTGGAAATTTTTTTGTTGATATTCTTAATTTTGGTGTATTATGATGTTTTCCTTTTGTTACAAATTCGATTGTAAATTTCTTCTTATTTTCATCGAAAGCTTCTAAAATATTCCCCAAAAATGCTATTTCAGCTTTTGTATAATTCTTAAGCATATTATAAATTGTTTTGCTTGTAACAATCTGATTTTTCCGTGTTCTTAATGTAGACTCATTTACTTGTGGTGACAATAACGGTTCAATTGTAGTATTAGTGGATAATGATAGATCAAGAAAATCATCACCAGAATCATTATTCTCATACTCTGACCAATTTTCGTTGTTGCTTCGCTTTCGTTGCTTTTTATAATTGTTATTGATGTTGTTGTTGTTGTTGGTGTTGTTGTTGTTGTTGTTCGATAACAAGTTATCATCTTTTTCGTAGTAGTAGTTATCGTATTCTTCGTCCCCTCCATCCTCATCATCATTTGCTTCAGTTTTTTGTTCATCTTGGTCATCATATGATTCATTTTCTTCATCATAATATTCATCATCATCTCCAGAAGAATTATCATCGGATGAATCATATTCATTTTGATCAGTTGTTGTATCAGTAGGCGATTGTGTCGATGATGAATTATTTTTTTGATGATGTAGTAGAATATGAATTGAATTTCCTATGTTTTCTATTCTTTTTCTGTTTTTTCTTATTTTTCTTATTTTTCTTATTTTTCTTCTTTTTTAATTTACCAATAAATTGGCTATCATCTACAATATCTTCATTTGTTTTATTCTCTTTATGATTATGATAAATATGATTATTATGTCTTCTTTTTTTTTCATCACGATTAGTTTTATTCGTCGCTTCTTTACATTTTCTTTTATTTGCTGGTGTGGTGATTTCGTAATCGTAATTTTCGAAAAAAAAATTTTTATAATCGTCTTTAATGCTATCATAATCGCAATCAGAATAATCATCATCTGATTTAGACGGATCTAATGAAACGTAACCGATATCGACATCATCAATTTTTTTATTATCTACTTTACGTTTTACTAGTATTTGTCTATTATTAATATTTTCCTCCTCCTGTTCTATATCATTTTTATACATTTCTTCATCATTATCATCAGTATAGTACAAATCAGGAAAATTATTATTGTTTTCAAGTGACGATGATTGAACATATGAATTATCTAAAAACAAAAAACAAAAAACGAATAAATAAAACGAAGAAATCAAAATCTAAAACTATTAAATTTTATCTTATATATGCTTATATATGTGTGTAGTACCGTAGTAGTACTTGGTAGGTGGTAGTTACTAGTACTAACCTTGTAGGGGATATGAAGTTTCAAAATTTTTCCAGTCAAAATTGATGTATTCTTCTTGATTCAGTTGCTGTTGAAGTGACTGTGCCTGTGATAGTAGTGTTGGTGGTTGTTCATATTGATCTTCAAAATTAAAATTTTTATCAACATATTTTACTGGGGTACAACCGGGTTTTTTATCATTCAATTTTTTTCCTATTTGTGAAATATAAAATAATATTAATCAGATTACATATTTAAAACAAAAATAACAAATGATAAAAGTAAATTTTATTTATGTTAAACAGTAGGTATTTTCGAAGGTATCATTGTAGTTTACTTAAAAAATTTTTCTCACCATATTCTCCAATACTTTCAACCGGGTGATGTAAATGAGCCAAAAATTTCAACAAATTCTCAAATTTATTATCTGGTACATTTTCTACAAAAACAAAACACAAGAAAATATATATATAATATATTAGTACGTATGGATTTGTATAGCGTCATAAGTTTCATAATTTAATATAACTCTTTAGAGACTACTACTACTACTACTACTACTACTACTACTACTACTACTTCTATCTGCAGATGTAATAATATTTATTCGTTATGCTGTTTCTGATTCTATCAAACCATTTTAATTCCATTAAAAATAATTTTCTATTCCCGTTTCCATTTCGACTATTTTTATTAAGTATTAGTTTGTTTTCTATAATTATTTAAATCCATCGTCTGTTTATTAAATAAAGCACCAGCACTCGTACTCGTACTATTAGTAAACATACTATTCAATAATGAGAATACAATGTTGACAGTATCATCATCATTTTCATCATGATCGTCATCTTTATCGAAATAATCAAGATTTTGTGTAGAATTCATTAATGTAGATGATGATGTTTTAAAAAGATTTGCCTTTATCAAATACGAATTTTGTTGTGGTTCGTGTTGTTTTTTCGATGGTGAATGTTTAGTTTTATTCACAGTTGAAGTTTTTTTTTAATTTTTTAGATTCCGCTTTTAAATTTATATTATGATGGAATCCCTCATTATTTCCATCATAGACATATAGATGTAATTGCATTGCATTATTATTATTGTCACCATCATCAACATCATCATCTTTCATTGGTATAGATTATGATAATGATGGTGTCGTTGTTGCTGTCGACGATGATGATTGTTGTGATTCCCTTGTTACTTTTATATGATTAAATGAAAACGTTCCGAAGTTCAAGAATTAAAGTGACAAAATAGAAAACACAGCAGAACAACAAAAATTATACATAACGTATGTTAAAATTTTTGGCCCATTATGATTCATTATTTTTAAATTGAATTAGTTTACAAACGTCTATTTCTTATGCGCATAATAATCAAACTATACACAAAATACAGAAACGTCAGAGTCACGTTAGTCACTTATATCCTCGTATTTGTAAATGAAATTTTATCACCTGTTACTTTTTCAAAATTGAATTTAAATTTTAAGTTAAAAATTTTCAAATACGGTATAAGTAATATTATTTTTTGTGTGACTATAGATATAAATAGAAGTATTATGTAGCTGATTATGAATACACAAATATTATAAAAACTAATCATCAAGAATTTTGTGACTTACCTTTGTTGCTGTTGTCCAATTTTGGATTATTCTTTGCAACTTCAATATTAAAATCAATTCGAAATTCATCAATCTGCTTATAGGAATTTGATGATGATGATGATGATGATGATGATGATGATGATGATGATGATGATGATGGGACTATTGTTGTACTGGTAGAAGTCATTTTTTGTGATGATTTTGATGGAATGATTTTTCTGTTACCACATGGTTCATTTGGAAATTTTTTTGTTGATATTCTTAATTTTGGTGTATTATGATGTTTTCCTTTTGTTACAAATTCGATTGTAAATTTCTTCTTATTTTCATCGAAAGCTTCTAAAATATTCCCCAAAAATGCTATTTCAGCTTTTGCATAATTCTTAAGCATATTATAAATTGTTTTGCTTGTAACAATCTGATTTTTCCGTGTTCTTAATGTAGATTCATTTACTTGTGGTGACAATAACGGTTCAATTGTAGTATTAGTGGATAATGATAGATCAAGAAAATCATCACCAGAATCATTATTCTCATACTCTGACCAATTTTCGTTGTTGCTTCGCTTTCGTTGCTTTTTATAATTGTTATTGATGTTGTTGTTGTTGTTGTTGTTGTTGTTGTTGTTGTTGTTGTTGTTGTTGTTGTTGTTGTTGTTGTTGTTCGATAACAAGTTATCATCTTTTTCGTAGTAGTAGTTATCGTATTCTTCGTCCCCTCCATCCTCATCATCATTTGCTTCAGTTTTTTGTTCATCTTGGTCATCATATGATTCATTTTCTTCATCATAATATTCATCATCATCTCCAGAAGAATTATCATCGGATGAATCATATTCATTTTGATCAGTTGTTGTATCAGTAGGCGATTGTGTCGATGATGAATTATTTTTTTTACCAGAAAATAAATTAGTAATTTTTGTCTTCAATTTGTCAAAAAATCCAATTTTATTTGTTGTTGTTTCTGTCATTCTTGTTGTTGTTGTTGTTGTTGTTGTTATGACAGGTACTATTGTTTTTTCTTCGTTTTCTTCATCATCGTCGTAGTTGTTGTAGATGTAATCGTCGCCATTTAATTTTATCGATTTTTCACCAAATTTTGTATTTTCTTCATATTTTCTTCCATTATGATGATTATTCGATGATGGAATTAATTTTATATGTTCACGTACTTTGAAATTATCATCATTATCTTCATCAATTAGATCTTGGTAATTGCTGTTTTCTGTTTTTATTTGATAATCATTGTCATAATCATAATTATCCACCTTACTTAATACCTCTGTATCCGTAAAGTAAATATCTGATGAATATGAAGATGCTGTCGTTGTTGTCTGCTGTTCCCAATAAGTTCTTATATATTTCGAATCAGGCTTGGACAATAATCTCGTATTATATGTATGGGTATTTCTATCATCATTTCTTAATGGCTGCCCATCATATTGCTCCAAATCATTATTATCTTTTATAATACCGTAAAGTGTCCGAGGAACAGAAATTTTAATATGGATGATTATTAAAAAAATAATTAACCTAATTGTTGGAAAAAATGAAATAATATTCAAATATATGTAACTTAATTTTATTCTCGAAAAAAATTTTCATTTTATTCAATGCTTTGAATGTTTATATACGAGTACTTTACTCAATCATTTTTCAATTATTTTGTTATTCATTATAATTCAAATAATTGTATAATTACTTACCAATTGAAAATATTTACCATTGATATTAAACAAAGAAAAAATAAAATTATAATTCTAATAATTGAGAAATTAATTCTCAAACAAAATATTAAAAAAAAGTAATTCTAATATGTCTGACGTCTACAGCAAAAGTGATGAAATACGAATGATTTTGTCTCACTCACATATATACATTTTGGCAGCCTGCTGCGGTTCGCCCGTTGCCTGCAGTATTGAGTGCTGAATTGCTGACTATTCATAGTTTAGTTCAGTCCGTGCCCGTGCCGTGCATCGTTATTTAAATAACATATGGCTTATTCTAAAATTGGCGACATACATTTTCAAACTTTTTTGATATGCATATATGCATGTAACAATTTTCACTTAAGTTACATAACATTTTCATAACACTGGCACGGTTGTATATAATATAAATGGCTGCTGCCTCATTCAATATAGAAATAATAAAAAAATGTTGAATTACATGTTATAACTTATTTGTACATTGAAACCGATTTACACTTCTTATGTATCCGGATACTTTACTCCACCATATATAACCATTACCATTGTCTAACACCGTTATTACGCTATGTGATATAACTATTAATTTTATTCAAACTAAAATAATATTTCTAAAGAATGTTTAATCAACCATTTTATGCACTGTAGTTTTATGCGAGTACAAAGAAGAATTTCAGAAATTCGAGAACCATAAATTTTTTCTTCATATATTTATTGAGTAATAATCGTCTAATAATTTATTGTTGTACGTATTCGCACAATTATCTGTTAAGTAAATTTGTATTTAAATTCATTTTCATTTCACTTAAGAATAATTGAATTAGAACAAGAAGTCTATTAGTAACGGAAATAAGTACTGAACTTAATTTAAAATAAATGTACTTGTAATTATTTTATTTATTAGCACTTTATAAAAGAAATAATAACAAGAAGGAAATATGTAAATATTCTAAAGAAATCATCAAAGTCGTTATTATTATTATTATTTATTAAGAAAGGAGGTCAGTAAACTGCCTCTCTCCTGCCCACACCACAACCCTTGGATCAAAGTCGTTAAATTATCAATAATATCGATTATTGTAAAGTAGTCGTTTAAAAGAGTATTTTTTTTTAAAGTTTCAATAAAATCGTAAAGAAAAAGATTTAAGTCATTTTAAAATTTATTTATTAAACCAAAACGATCTTGTATATTTGTATAAAAAATATATGTAGTGTGTAGCGTATGTATCACTCGAATTTTGTCATAGAATCAGAAAAAAAATTAAATTAAATTAAACGAAATTAAATGAAATAAAATTGAATTAAATTAAATAATAAGGATAAATCTCGATACACATAACGATACACAGATATGTTTGTTGTTGTTATATTGTCCAAGACTTCTTAGTGGAATGGAAAAATAAATGGCCTTTCGACAGAAATACCAAATTCATATTTTCTTTTCTTATCATCGAGATTTTCTTCTTCTACATTTTCATCTGATTCTGATTTCTCATTGATGTTGTTGTTTTTGTTATTATCAGCATCATAATCATTAAAATCGAAATCTTTAAAATTCTTGATATCATTTTCATCATTTTTAATCATATCATAGAAATCGTCGATACCACAATTGTTATTCTGATCATTATGATCTCTAACTAAATCACGATGAAAATTTTCTAATTCACGAAACTTTTTATCTAATTCCAAATCACTATCAATATTAACTGGATTATATTTAGTTTGTGTAGATTTTATTAATTTTGATGATTCTGGAAAATTAATTTCAGCTTTACCATCATTTAACATATAGTAATTATCAACGAATTCATCATCAGTATTTGAATTTTTTGTTGTTCCGTCAAAAGTTCCGTCATCAACTTTACTATTGTAATCATCATCAATTGAATTATGATTTCTTAAATATGAGGTACGTCCTTTTATATATTGTCTTAGCAGATCAAGTTTATCATCATTATGATGACGATTTTTCAATGGTATTGGTATTATATTATTTAAATGTTTATTGCAATGATGCTTATTATTATAATTATTTTCGGTGGGAATATTGATGTCATTATTATCATCATCATAAATTGATGTCGAGGACGTATCGTGTGATGGATTCTTTTTCTTTTCATTTTGATTAATTAATAACATTTCGGGGAATTCATAAAATTGTTTAGTTGATTTGTCCTCAATTTGTTGTTGTTGTTGTTGTTGGAAATTATTATCAATATTCATATCATAAATGTTATTTTGTGATGGTTTTATGTATTTATCAACATCAAATGTGAAAACTTTTGGTGGAGAATTTAAATCTTGTATAAATTTTTTAATATCTTCTTCTTGTTCGGAACTTAATTTTTCGCGAAATTTAATATCTTTTAATTCTGGAAAATCATCAAAATTATTATTATTACTATTATCTTTTTTGTTATTGGAATTATCCTCCCCTGAATCATTTCTGTTATTATTCATCATATCACAGCTATTATCATCAGTGGTGTCTGCTGGTAATTTATCAACTGTTAATTGTCTCAATTTATCTTCTAATGATTTTATATAAAAGAACTTCCTTAACACATCATATTTATCGTAATCTGTTGATGGTGATGCTGATGATGTAGTAGAATATGAATTGAATTTCCTATGTTTTCTATTCTTTTTCTGTTTTTTCTTATTTTTCTTATTTTTCTTATTTTTCTTATTTTTCTTCTTTTTTAATTTACCAATAAATTGGCTATCATCTACAATATCTTCATTTGTTTTATTCTCTTTATGATTATGATGAATATGATTATTATGTCTTCTTTTTTTTTCATCACGATTAGTTTTATTCGTCGCTTCTTTACATTTTCTTTTATTTGCTGGTGTGGTGATTTCGTAATCGTAATTTTCGAAAAAAAAATTTTTATAATCGTCTTTAATGCTATCATAATCGCAATCAGAATAATCATCATCTGATTTAGACGGATCTAATGAAACGTAACCGATATCGACATCATCAATTTTTTTATTATCTACTTTACGTTTTACTAGTATTTGTCTATTATTAATATTTTCCTCCTCCTGTTCTATATCATTTTTATACATTTCTTCATCATTATCATCAGTATAGTACAAATCAGGAAAATTATTATTGTTTTCAAGTGACGATGATTGAACATATGAATTATCTAAAAACAAAAAACAAAAAACGAATAAATAAAACGAAGAAATCAAAATCTAAAACTATTAAATTTTATCTTATATATGCTTATATATGTGTGTAGTACCGTAGTAGTACTTGGTAGGTGGTAGTTACTAGTACTAACCTTGTAGGGGATATGAAGTTTCAAAATTTTTCCAGTCAAAATTGATGTATTCTTCTTGATTCAGTTGCTGTTGAAGTGACTGTGCCTGTGATAGTAGTGTTGGTGGTTGTTCATATTGATCTTCAAAATTAAAATTTTTATCAACATATTTTACTGGGGTACAAGCGGGTTTTTTATCATTCAATTTTTTTCCTATTTGTGAAATATAAAATAATATTAATCAGATTACATATTTAAAACAAAAATAACAAATGATAAAAGTAAATTTTATTTATGTTAAATAGTAGGTATTTTCGAAGGTATCTTTGTAGTTTACTTAAAAAATTTTTCTCACCATATTCTCCAATACTTTCAACCGGGTGATGTAAATGAGCCAAAAATTTCAACAAATTCTCAAATTTATTATCTGGTACATTTTCTACAAAAACAAAACACAAGAAAATATATATATAATATATTAGTAGGTATGGATTTGTATAGCGTCATAAGTTTCATAATTTAATATAACTCTTTAGAGACTACTACTACTACTACTACTACTACTACTACTACTACTTCTATCTGCAGATGTAATAATATTTATTCGTTATGCTGTTTCTGATTCTATCAAACCATTTTAATTCCATTAAAAATAATTTTCTATTCCCGTTTCCATTTCGACTATTTTTATTAAGTATTAGTTTGTTTTCTATAATTATTTAAATCCATCGTCTGTTTATTAAATAAAGCACCAGCACTCGTACTCGTACTATTAGTAAACATACTATTCAATAATGAGAATACAATGTTGACAGTATCATCA
Source organism: Villa cingulata (assembly GCA_951394055.1). NCBI lineage: Eukaryota > Metazoa > Arthropoda > Insecta > Diptera > Bombyliidae > Villa > Villa cingulata. The sequence continues at coordinate 37,081,208 of OX596017.1, read as the reverse complement.
TCATTTTCATCATGATCGTCATCTTTATCGAAATAATCAAGATTTTGTGTAGAATTCATTAATGTAGATGATGATGTTTTAAAAAGATTTGCCTTTATCAAATACGAATTTTGTTGTGGTTCGTGTTGTTTTTTCGATGGTGAATGTTTAGTTTTATTCACAGTTGAAGTTTTTTTTTAATTTTTTAGATTCCGCTTTTAAATTTATATTATGATGGAATCCCTCATTATTTCCATCATAGACATATAGATGTAATTGCATTGCATTATTATTATTGTCACCATCATCAACATCATCATCTTTCATTGGTATAGATTATGATAATGATGGTGTCGTTGTTGCTGTCGACGATGATGATTGTTGTGATTCCCTTGTTACTTTTATATGATTAAATGAAAACGTTCCGAAGTTCAAGAATTAAAGTGACAAAATAGAAAACACAGCAGAACAACAAAAATTATACATAACGTATGTTAAAATTTTTGGCCCATTATGATTCATTATTTTTAAATTGAATTAGTTTACAAACGTCTATTTCTTATGCGCATAATAATCAAACTATACACAAAATACAGAAACGTCAGAGTCACGTTAGTCACTTATATCCTCGTATTTGTAAATGAAATTTTATCACCTGTTACTTTTTCAAAATTGAATTTAAATTTTAAGTTAAAAATTTTCAAATACGGTATAAGTAATATTATTTTTTGTGTGACTATAGATATAAATAGAAGTATTATGTAGCTGATTATGAATACACAAATATTATAAAAACTAATCATCAAGAATTTTGTGACTTACCTTTGTTGCTGTTGTCCAATTTTGGATTATTCTTTGCAACTTCAATATTAAAATCAATTCGAAATTCATCAATCTGCTTATAGGAATTTGATGATGATGATGATGATGATGATGATGATGATGATGATGATGATGATGATGATGGGACTATTGTTGTACTGGTAGAAGTCATTTTTTGTGATGATTTTGATGGAATGATTTTTCTGTTACCACATGGTTCATTTGGAAATTTTTTTGTTGATATTCTTAATTTTGGTGTATTATGATGTTTTCCTTTTGTTACAAATTCGATTGTAAATTTCTTCTTATTTTCATCGAAAGCTTCTAAAATATTCCCCAAAAATGCTATTTCAGCTTTTGTATAATTCTTAAGCATATTATAAATTGTTTTGCTTGTAACAATCTGATTTTTCCGTGTTCTTAATGTAGACTCATTTACTTGTGGTGACAATAACGGTTCAATTGTAGTATTAGTGGATAATGATAGATCAAGAAAATCATCACCAGAATCATTATTCTCATACTCTGACCAATTTTCGTTGTTGCTTCGCTTTCGTTGCTTTTTATAATTGTTATTGATGTTGTTGTTGTTGTTGGTGTTGTTGTTGTTGTTGTTCGATAACAAGTTATCATCTTTTTCGTAGTAGTAGTTATCGTATTCTTCGTCCCCTCCATCCTCATCATCATTTGCTTCAGTTTTTTGTTCATCTTGGTCATCATATGATTCATTTTCTTCATCATAATATTCATCATCATCTCCAGAAGAATTATCATCGGATGAATCATATTCATTTTGATCAGTTGTTGTATCAGTAGGCGATTGTGTCGATGATGAATTATTTTTTTTACCAGAAAATAAATTAGTAATTTTTGTCTTCAATTTGTCAAAAAATCCAATTTTATTTGTTGTTGTTTCTGTCATTCTTGTTGTTGTTGTTGTTGTTGTTATGACAGGTACTATTGTTTTTTCTTCGTTTTCTTCATCATCGTCGTAGTTGTTGTAGATGTAATCGTCGCCATTTAATTTTATCGATTTTTCACCAAATTTTGTATTTTCTTCATATTTTCTTCCATTATGATGATTATTCGATGATGGAATTAATTTTATATGTTCACGTACTTTGAAATTATCATCATTATCTTCATCAATTAGATCTTGGTAATTGCTGTTTTTTGTTTTTATTTGATAATCATTGTCATAATCATAATTATCCACCTTACTTAATACCTCTGTATCCGTAAAGTCAATATCTGATGAATATGAAGATGTTGTCGTTGTTGTCTGCTGTTCCCAATAAGTTCTTATATATTTCGAATCAGGCTTGGACAATAATCTCGTATTATATGTATGGGTATTTCTATCATCATTTCTTAATGGCTGCCCATCATATTGCTCCAAATCATTATTATCTTTTATAATACCGTAAAGTGTCCGAGGAACAGAAATTTTAATATGGATGATTATTAAAAAAATAATTAACCTAATTGTTGGAAAAAATGAAATAATATTCAAATATATGTAACTTAATTTTATTCTCGAAAAAAATTTTCATTTTATTCAATGCTTTGAATATTTATATACGAGTACTTTACTCAATCATTTTTCAATTATTTTGTTATTCATTATAATTCAAATAATTGTATAATTACTTACCAATTGAAAATATTTACCATTGATATTAAACAAAGAAAAAATAAAATTATAATTCTAATAATTGAGAAATTAATTCTCAAACAAAATATTAAAAAAAAGTAATTCTAATATGTCTGACGTCTACAGCAAAAGTGATGAAATACGAATGATTTTGTCTCACTCACATATATACATTTTGGCAGCCTGCTGCGGTTCGCCCGTTGCCTGCAGTATTGAGTGCTGAATTGCTGACTATTCATAGTTTAGTTCAGTCCGTGCCCGTGCCGTGCATCGTTATTTAAATAACATATGGCTTATTCTAAAATTGGCGACATACATTTTCAAACTTTTTTGATATGCATATATGCATGTAACAATTTTCACTTAAGTTACATAACATTTTCATAACACTGGCACGGTTGTATATAATATAAATGGCTGCTGCCTCATTCAATATAGAAATAATAAAAAAATGTTGAATTACATGTTATAACTTATTTGTACATTGAAACCGATTTACACTTCTTATGTATCCGGATACTTTACTCCACCATATATAACCATTACCATTGTCTAACACCGTTATTACGCTATGTGATATAACTATTAATTTTATTCAAACTAAAATAATATTTCTAAAGAATGTTTAATCAACCATTTTATGCACTGTAGTTTTATGCGAGTACAAAGAAGAATTTCAGAATTTCGAGAACCATAAATTTTTTCTTCATATATTTATTGAGTAATAATCGTCTAATAATTTATTGTTGTACGTATTCGCACAATTATCTGTTAAGTAAATTTGTATTTAAATTCATTTTCATTTCACTTAAGAATAATTGAATTAGAACAAGAAGTCTATTAGTAACGGAAATAAGTACTGAACTTAATTTAAAATAAATGTACTTGTAATTATTTTATTTATTAGCACTTTATAAAAGAAATAATAACAAGAAGGAAATATGTAAATATTCTAAAGAAATCATCAAAGTCGTTATTATTATTATTATTTATTAAGAAAGGAGGTCAGTAAACTGCCTCTCTCCTGCCCACACCACAACCCTTGGATCAAAGTCGTTAAATTATCAATAATATCGATTATTGTAAAGTAGTCGTTTAAAAGAGTATTTTTTTTTAAAGTTTCAATAAAATCGTAAAGAAAAAGATTTAAGTCATTTTAAAATTTATTTATTAAACCAAAACGATCTTGTATATTTGTATAAAAAATATATGTAGTGTGTAGCGTATGTATCACTCGAATTTTGTCATAGAATCAGAAAAAAAATTAAATTAAATTAAACGAAATTAAATGAAATAAAATTGAATTAAATTAAATAATAAGGATAAATCTCGATACACATAACGATACACAGATATGTTTGTTGTTGTTATATTGTCCAAGACTTCTTAGTGGAATGGAAAAATAAATGGCCTTTCGACAGAAATACCAAATTCATATTTTCTTTTCTTATCATCGAGATTTTCTTCTTCTACATTTTCATCTGATTCTGATTTCTCATTGATGTTGTTGTTTTTGTTATTATCAGCATCATAATCATTAAAATCGAAATCTTTAAAATTCTTGATATCATTTTCATCATTTTTAATCATATCATAGAAATCGTCGATACCACAATTGTTATTCTGATCATTATGATCTCTAACTAAATCACGATGAAAATTTTCTAATTCACGAAACTTTTTATCTAATTCCAAATCACTATCAATATTAACTGGATTATATTTAGTTTGTGTAGATTTTATTAATTTTGATGATTCTGGAAAATTAATTTCAGCTTTACCATCATTTAACATATAGTAATTATCAACGAATTCATCATCAGTATTTGAATTTTTTGTTGTTCCGTCAAAAGTTCCGTCATCAACTTTACTATTGTAATCATCATCAATTGAATTATGATTTCTTAAATATGAGGTACGTCCTTTTATATATTGTCTTAGCAGATCAAGTTTATCATCATTATGATGACGATTTTTCAATGGTATTGGTATTATATTATTTAAATGTTTATTGCAATGATGCTTATTATTATAATTATTTTCGGTGGGAATATTGATGTCATTATTATCATCATCATAAATTGATGTCGAGGACGTATCGTGTGATGGATTCTTTTTCTTTTCATTTTGATTAATTAATAACATTTCGGGGAATTCATAAAATTGTTTAGTTGATTTGTCCTCAATTTGTTGTTGTTGTTGTTGGAAATTATTATCAATATTCATATCATAAATGTTATTTTGTGATGGTTTTATGTATTTATCAACATCAAATGTGAAAACTTTTGGTGGAGAATTTAAATCTTGTATAAATTTTTTAATATCTTCTTCTTGTTCGGAACTTAATTTTTCGCGAAATTTAATATCTTTTAATTCTGGAAAATCATCAAAATTATTATTATTACTATTATCTTTTTTGTTATTGGAATTATCCTCCCCTGAATCATTTCTGTTATTATTCATCATATCACAGCTATTATCATCAGTGGTGTCTGCTGGTAATTTATCAACTGTTAATTGTCTCAATTTATCTTCTAATGATTTTATATAAAAGAACTTCCTTAACACATCATATTTATCGTAATCTGTTGATGGTGATGCTGATGATGTAGTAGAATATGAATTGAATTTCCTATGTTTTCTATTCTTTTTCTGTTTTTTCTTATTTTTCTTATTTTTCTTATTTTTCTTATTTTTCTTCTTTTTTAATTTACCAATAAATTGGCTATCATCTACAATATCTTCATTTGTTTTATTCTCTTTATGATTATGATGAATATGATTATTATGTCTTCTTTTTTTTTCATCACGATTAGTTTTATTCGTCGCTTCTTTACATTTTCTTTTATTTGCTGGTGTGGTGATTTCGTAATCGTAATTTTCGAAAAAAAAATTTTTATAATCGTCTTTAATGCTATCATAATCGCAATCAGAATAATCATCATCTGATTTAGACGGATCTAATGAAACGTAACCGATATCGACATCATCAATTTTTTTATTATCTACTTTACGTTTTACTAGTATTTGTCTATTATTAATATTTTCCTCCTCCTGTTCTATATCATTTTTATACATTTCTTCATCATTATCATCAGTATAGTACAAATCAGGAAAATTATTATTGTTTTCAAGTGACGATGATTGAACATATGAATTATCTAAAAACAAAAAACAAAAAACGAATAAATAAAACGAAGAAATCAAAATCTAAAACTATTAAATTTTATCTTATATATGCTTATATATGTGTGTAGTACCGTAGTAGTACTTGGTAGGTGGTAGTTACTAGTACTAACCTTGTAGGGGATATGAAGTTTCAAAATTTTTCCAGTCAAAATTGATGTATTCTTCTTGATTCAGTTGCTGTTGAAGTGACTGTGCCTGTGATAGTAGTGTTGGTGGTTGTTCATATTGATCTTCAAAATTAAAATTTTTATCAACATATTTTACTGGGGTACAAGCGGGTTTTTTATCATTCAATTTTTTTCCTATTTGTGAAATATAAAATAATATTAATCAGATTACATATTTAAAACAAAAATAACAAATGATAAAAGTAAATTTTATTTATGTTAAATAGTAGGTATTTTCGAAGGTATCTTTGTAGTTTACTTAAAAAATTTTTCTCACCATATTCTCCAATACTTTCAACCGGGTGATGTAAATGAGCCAAAAATTTCAACAAATTCTCAAATTTATTATCTGGTACATTTTCTACAAAAACAAAACACAAGAAAATATATATATAATATATTAGTAGGTATGGATTTGTATAGCGTCATAAGTTTCATAATTTAATATAACTCTTTAGAGACTACTACTACTACTACTACTACTACTACTACTACTACTTCTATCTGCAGATGTAATAATATTTATTCGTTATGCTGTTTCTGATTCTATCAAACCATTTTAATTCCATTAAAAATAATTTTCTATTCCCGTTTCCATTTCGACTATTTTTATTAAGTATTAGTTTGTTTTCTATAATTATTTAAATCCATCGTCTGTTTATTAAATAAAGCACCAGCACTCGTACTCGTACTATTAGTAAACATACTATTCAATAATGAGAATACAATGTTGACAGTATCATCATCATTTTCATCATGATCGTCATCTTTATCGAAATAATCAAGATTTTGTGTAGAATTCATTAATGTAGATGATGATGTTTTAAAAAGATTTGCCTTTATCAAATACGAATTTTGTTGTGGTTCGTGTTGTTTTTTCGATGGTGAATGTTTAGTTTTATTCACAGTTGAAGTTTTTTTTTAATTTTTTAGATTCCGCTTTTAAATTTATATTATGATGGAATCCCTCATTATTTCCATCATAGACATATAGATGTAATTGCATTGCATTATTATTATTGTCACCATCATCAACATCATCATCTTTCATTGGTATAGATTATGATAATGATGGTGTCGTTGTTGCTGTCGACGATGATGATTGTTGTGATTCCCTTGTTACTTTTATATGATTAAATGAAAACGTTCCGAAGTTCAAGAATTAAAGTGACAAAATAGAAAACACAGCAGAACAACAAAAATTATACATAACGTATGTTAAAATTTTTGGCCCATTATGATTCATTATTTTTAAATTGAATTAGTTTACAAACGTCTATTTCTTATGCGCATAATAATCAAACTATACACAAAATACAGAAACGTCAGAGTCACGTTAGTCACTTATATCCTCGTATTTGTAAATGAAATTTTATCACCTGTTACTTTTTCAAAATTGAATTTAAATTTTAAGTTAAAAATTTTCAAATACGGTATAAGTAATATTATTTTTTGTGTGACTATAGATATAAATAGAAGTATTATGTAGCTGATTATGAATACACAAATATTATAAAAACTAATCATCAAGAATTTTGTGACTTACCTTTGTTGCTGTTGTCCAATTTTGGATTATTCTTTGCAACTTCAATATTAAAATCAATTCGAAATTCATCAATCTGCTTATAGGAATTTGATGATGATGATGATGATGATGATGATGATGATGATGATGATGATGATGATGATGGGACTATTGTTGTACTGGTAGAAGTCATTTTTTGTGATGATTTTGATGGAATGATTTTTCTGTTACCACATGGTTCATTTGGAAATTTTTTTGTTGATATTCTTAATTTTGGTGTATTATGATGTTTTCCTTTTGTTACAAATTCGATTGTAAATTTCTTCTTATTTTCATCGAAAGCTTCTAAAATATTCCCCAAAAATGCTATTTCAGCTTTTGTATAATTCTTAAGCATATTATAAATTGTTTTGTTTGTAACAATTTGATTTTTCCGTGTTCTTAATTTAATTAAATTAATAAAGTCGCCATTTAATTTTATCGATTTTTCACCAAATTTTGTATTTTCTTCATATTTTCTTCCATTATGATGATTATTCGATGATGGAATTAATTTTATATGTTCACGTACTTTGAAATTATCATCATTATCTTCATCAATTAGATCTTGGTAATTGCTGTTTTTTGTTTTTATTTGATAATCATTGTCATAATCATAATTATCCACCTTACTTAATACCTCTGTATCCGTAAAGTAAATATCTGATGAATATGAAGATGCTGTCGTTGTTGTCTGCTGTTCCCAATAAGTTCTTATATATTTCGAATCAGGCTTGGACAATAATCTCGTATTATATGTATGGGTATTTCTATCATCATTTCTTAATGGCTGCCCATCATATTGCTCCAAATCATTATTATCTTTTATAATACCGTAAAGTGTCCGAGGAACAGAAATTTTAATATGGATGATTATTAAAAAAATAATTAACCTAATTGTTGGAAAAAATGAAATAATATTCAAATATATGTAACTTAATTTTATTCTCGAAAAAAATTTTCATTTTATTCAATGCTTTGAATATTTATATACGAGTACTTTACTCAATCATTTTTCAATTATTTTGTTATTCATTATAATTCAAATAATTGTATAATTACTTACCAATTGAAAATATTTACCATTGATATTAAACAAAGAAAAAATAAAATTATAATTCTAATAATTGAGAAATTAATTCTCAAACAAAATATTAAAAAAAAGTAATTCTAATATGTCTGACGTCTACAGCAAAAGTGATGAAATACGAATGATTTTGTCTCACTCACATATATACATTTTGGCAGCCTGCTGCGGTTCGCCCGTTGCCTGCAGTATTGAGTGCTGAATTGCTGACTATTCATAGTTTAGTTCAGTCCGTGCCCGTGCCGTGCATCGTTATTTAAATAACATATGGCTTATTCTAAAATTGGCGACATACATTTTCAAACTTTTTTGATATGCATATATGCATGTAACAATTTTCACTTAAGTTACATAACATTTTCATAACACTGGCACGGTTGTATATAATATAAATGGCTGCTGCCTCATTCAATATAGAAATAATAAAAAAATGTTGAATTACATGTTATAACTTATTTGTACATTGAAACCGATTTACACTTCTTATGTATCCGGATACTTTACTCCACCATATATAACCATTACCATTGTCTAACACCGTTATTACGCTATGTGATATAACTATTAATTTTATTCAAACTAAAATAATATTTCTAAAGAATGTTTAATCAACCATTTTATGCACTGTAGTTTTATGCGAGTACAAAGAAGAATTTCAGAATTTCGAGAACCATAAATTTTTTCTTCATATATTTATTGAGTAATAATCGTCTAATAATTTATTGTTGTACGTATTCGCACAATTATCTGTTAAGTAAATTTGTATTTAAATTCATTTTCATTTCACTTAAGAATAATTGAATTAGAACAAGAAGTCTATTAGTAACGGAAATAAGTACTGAACTTAATTTAAAATAAATGTACTTGTAATTATTTTATTTATTAGCACTTTATAAAAGAAATAATAACAAGAAGGAAATATGTAAATATTCTAAAGAAATCATCAAAGTCGTTATTATTATTATTATTTATTAAGAAAGGAGGTCAGTAAACTGCCTCTCTCCTGCCCACACCACAACCCTTGGATCAAAGTCGTTAAATTATCAATAATATCGATTATTGTAAAGTAGTCGTTTAAAAGAGTATTTTTTTTTAAAGTTTCAATAAAATCGTAAAGAAAAAGATTTAAGTCATTTTAAAATTTATTTATTAAACCAAAACTGTTGAATTGTCATTCAACATTTTTAATAATCAAAAAAAAAAAGTGGGCAGTGTTTAAAAATATGTATAATAAAACAAAAAAAAAAAAAGGTTACAAACACTTCAAGACAAACAATGCGATTATATAATATGTATTTTGTACAAAAAAAAAATGTAAACCAATCAACGTAATCAAACATATAACACAGAAAAATATGCAATAATATGGAACATATAACATGAATATGCACAAGCAGGTAACATAAAAATGTTTATAAACATATCATACAAACAAAAACAAAACAATCCACATAGCACAATATATAACATAAAACATTAAACCAAAATATTTAATTGCAGTGCATAAACAATGAACATTAACAAAAAATAAAAACATTTAAACATATATGCATAATATATAATATACACATACATATATATATGACCATGCCAGTACTGTCAAATTGTCAAAAAGTTACCAGTGAAATAATTACCAATAGAGTTATTCTCAATTACCATAAGTTATCATCCGAACCACCAGACACAATTTGAAAAAAACGGTTTTATAAAAAAGACGAGAATATGAGATAAATAGTAAAACATTTCAACAACGGAGAAAAAGAAAATTCCAGAACCGCGAAAATTTGGTATATAAAGGGTTGCGATTCGCAGAAAAATTTGTCTTTTGCAATTACTTGTGTATACTGTCGTATTGAGACTGAAGCAAGGAAACCAAAAGGCCACCTCATCAGCCGGGACGTATTGAGTCCTAAAAAAATCTAGCGTATTGAGCTAGTAATTAGGGAAAAGTTAGGAATTTCTGTAAAAATACTTAGAATTTTTACAGAAAATAGGGAAACGTCGAATTAAGTCATCGTCGAAAAAATACTTAGAAAATTTCTTATACAGAAATTTTCTAACACTTAGAGCCGAAATTAATCATCAAAAAAGGTACTTAGAAAATTTTTTCTTACAAAATTTTCTAATACTTCGGGCCGAATCATCGGAAATTGTTAAAGTTGATTTTTTAAAAAAAGACTTAGAAAATTTTTTTTACAAAATTTTCTAATACTTGGAACAAATTCATCATCGTTAAAGACTTAGAAAATTTTTTTTATAAAATTTTCTAATATTTCGAGCAGAAAATCAACACTTAGAAAATTTCTAGGACTTAGAAATTTTCTAAAGTTTCATCACTGAAAATAGCATCAGAAAATTGAATTATTTTGGAAAATTAGAAAATTCATCGAGACAGTAAAAAATATTTCATCTCGACAGTCGTCAGTTCCCGTCGGAAATCTTCAGCTTTACATAACGAATTTTTTTGAAAGTTTGAAAATTCGAATAGTCAACGTTAAATTGATCTCATCATCGTTCTTCAATCAACATAGTGTCTACAACGCCATCTATTCGTGTAGGTCGACCTATGCCAACGAATAATTATTAGCTAATTAGCTCTTAGTAGTTAAGAACATATGTAAAATCATAATTAAAGTAGATTTGATAAATTTCATTTATAAATTCATGATTTTATTTCAATTTTGTTAAATTTCTTATTTATAGTTATTTCCGGTTTAACTGAAATATTGTACATATACAAATATTTAAATTAAAGTAAATTTTATATATTTCATAAGATTCAAATTTGTTTTGTATTAATTGCATACTTATTTCCGATTTTTGATTGAAACATTATTATATAATTAAAAATATTGAAATTTATATAAATTGAATTAGATTCATTTAAAATTTAAATATACACGAATTTAAGTAGATTAGAAATTGTTTGTAATTTAGTTTAAGAATTGAATTGTTAGATTTAAGAGAATATTTTAAATAAAAATTTGTAACGTAAATTGAAAAACATTGTGTTTTTATTTTATTAAACATTTTGAACCGGCACCCTTTCTAATTAATGTTAAATTGAAAAATATTTTTATATTTATTTTTTGGTGGATTTAACATTTGGTCCTTCGAGCCGGATAAAATAGAAACTCAGTTTTTTTTCAATTTATAGATAGACTATAAAAATTTGTAAAAATGCATAACGTTCAGAATCTAATTAAATTACAAACAGCTTTGGAAAATGAATTAAATACTGTTACAATTAGAATAAAACAAAATTTAACTGAAAATCAACCAATTAATGTATATGAACGTAGAATACAAAAATTAAATGAATTAACTGATAAATTTAGGGATAATCACTATTTAATTTATCAAGCTGAAGATTGTAAACTCACTGCCGAGTATATTGAACAAAATAAGTACGATATATTTGAAGAAACTTGTTTTAGTTTAATCACAGAGCTACAAGAAAAAATTACTTCGTTAGCCAAATCAAGTAACGTTTCAAATGACGGTGGTTCCACACATGTTACAACTCTCGTATCTCCACAAAAATCGAAAATAAAGTTACCGCCTATTTCTTTACCTACATTTGATGGCACCTACAAATCTTGGCGATCATTTAAAGATTTGTATACCAATCTAATTCATAATAATAAGGAAATTTCAGAAGTGGAAAAATTGCATTATTTAAAATCTTGTGTTTCTGGTGAGGCTGCACGAATTATTAAACCATTTGAAGTCATTGGGACTAATTACTACAAAGCATGGCAAACATTGGAAAAGAGATTCAATAATAATAGGGTATTAATCAATGCACAACTAGAAAAATTGTGTAAAATAAATTTGACAAAGACCGAAAATGCTCAATCCATGAAAGACATACTTAACAACACTGAGGAAATCCTTCATGAATTAAAAACATTAAAGGTAAACATTGAAAATTGGGACCCTATTATTGTGTATCTTACGCTGCAGAAATTATCACCAGAAACAAGAGAATTGTGGGAGATAAAGCAAAGCGAGAAAAACGAGGTGGCTTCATTTCAAGAATTGATAGAATTCTTAGAAGCCAGATTCAGAGTATTAGAAGCTATACACCCTTCAAGTGAAACCAAGATTTCTTCAAATCAAAATATTAAGGGTACCAATCAGGGTACACATTGTCCACAGTGTAAGTCTGATCATAGACTTTGCCATTGTTCGAAATTTAAAACATTATCAGCAATAGAAAAATTGAACTTCGTTAAAAAACATAACTTATGTACAAACTGCCTTGAATCAGGTCATAGATTCATCAACTGCACAAGCAACAGTTCATGCAAGAAGTGCATGAAGAAGCACCACACTTTGATACATGATAATTTTTCGGCAAATTTATCAGTGACAAATCAGATTTCTGCTCAACTACATGAAAAAGAAGATTCACTCAAGAATTTCTTTTCAACGAATGTTAATGAAACTTTGCTAGCAACAGCACAAGTAAAAATACGAGACGGTAATGGTCAGCTACAAATTCTGAGGGCTCTGATTGACTCAGGGTCTCAAGCTACTTGTATCACCGCTGCGGCGACAAAACGTTTGAAGCTCTCTCATTCACGAACCAATCAACTCATTAGTGGACTCAATCAGAGCAGTGCCACTAGAGCCAAATTACAGACCGAATTCACGCTGGAATCGGTAAATGGAAACTATAAGCAGAGAGTCAAAGCGCTAGTGGTAAACAGTATCACTAGCCAACTACCTACACAACGCATTGAAACATCAGGTTTCAATCATTTGAGAAATTTGAAGCTAGCTGATCCTGATTATGCTATTCCAGGAAGTATAGACTTGCTACTAGGAGCAGAAGTATATGCTAGTATTATTCAAGACGGAATAATACAATCAAAACACTTAGATAAACCAATCGCGTTGAAAACGGAATTGGGTTGGATTGTGATGGGAAACACAGGACGTGCCACACAATCAACAAACGTATTCATGTTACACATACATGAACCACATATTCTCAACAAACAACTACAACAATTTATAAAACGAAATACTGAACATAGAAAAGCAGCAAGCATTAGCAAAATGCTTCAAAAATCTCCTATTCCATGGGAAAAAATTAAATCGATGAAAAAATCATACCGACACAGGGTGAATGATGAGACGGTAATTCGATTGACATATTGGAACACAAATGAAATTGTTGTGAAAATACCGCGAAAATTTCGACAAAACGAACAATTATAAAGACTAAAAATCAAAAACAAAGGATGGCATGGTCAGAGTAAAAAGTTTAAATTTTTAAATAAATCAAAGGTGAATTTTATGATAGAAAATAAAGAAAACTAAAATGATTCAACATGATATTCATTTATTACATAAATAAAAATTAAAATAACAATACATACAATAAAATAAGTTAATTATTTTTTTGCGCGTTCCGGGAGGATGTTGAATTGTCATTCAACATTTTTAATAATCAAAAAAAAAAAAGTGGGCAGTGTTTAAAAATATGTATAATAAAACAAAAAAAAAAAAAGGTTACAAACACTTCAAGACAAACAATGCGATTATATAATATGTATTTTGTACAAAAAAAAATGTAAACCAATCAACGTAATCAAACATATAACACAGAAAAATATGCAATAATATGGAACATATAACATGAATATGCACAAGCAGGTAACATAAAAATGTTTATAAACATATCATACAAACAAAAACAAAACAATCCACATAGCACAATATATAACATAAAACATTAAACCAAAATATTTAATTGCAGTGCATAAACAATGAACATTAACAAAAAATAAAAACATTTAAACATATATGCATAATATATAATATACACATACATATATATATGACCATGCCAGTACTGTCAAATTGTCAAAAAGTTACCAGTGAAATAATTACCAATAGAGTTATTCTCAATTACCATAAGTTATCATCCGAACCACCAGACACAATTTGAAAAAAACGGTTTTATAAAAAAGACGAGAATATGAGATAAATAGTAAAACATTTCAACAACGGAGAAAAAGAAAATTCCAGAACCGCGAAAATTTGGTATATAAAGGGTTGCGATTCGCAGAAAAATTTGTCTTTTGCAATTACTTGTGTATACTGTCGTATTGAGACTGAAGCAAGGAAACCAAAAGGCCACCTCATCAGCCGGGACGTATTGAGTCCTAAAAAAATCTAGCGTATTGAGCTAGTAATTAGGGAAAAGTTAGGAATTTCTGTAAAAATACTTAGAATTTTTACAGAAAATAGGGAAACGTCGAATTAAGTCATCGTCGAAAAAATACTTAGAAAATTTCTTATACAGAAATTTTCTAACACTTAGAGCCGAAATTAATCATCAAAAAAGGTACTTAGAAAATTTTTTCTTACAAAATTTTCTAATACTTCGGGCCGAATCATCGGAAATTGTTAAAGTTGATTTTTTAAAAAAAGACTTAGAAAATTTTTTTTACAAAATTTTCTAATACTTGGAACAAATTCATCATCGTTAAAGACTTAGAAAATTTTTTTTATAAAATTTTCTAATATTTCGAGCAGAAAATCAACACTTAGAAAATTTCTAGGACTTAGAAATTTTCTAAAGTTTCATCACTGAAAATAGCATCAGAAAATTGAATTATTTTGGAAAATTAGAAAATTCATCGAGACAGTAAAAAATATTTCATCTCGACAGTCGTCAGTTCCCGTCGGAAATCTTCAGCTTTACATAACGAATTTTTTTGAAAGTTTGAAAATTCGAATAGTCAACGTTAAATTGATCTCATCATCGTTCTTCAATCAACATAGTGTCTACAACGCCATCTATTCGTGTAGGTCGACCTATGCCAACGAATAATTATTAGCTAATTAGCTCTTAGTAGTTAAGAACATATGTAAAATCATAATTAAAGTAGATTTGATAAATTTCATTTATAAATTCATGATTTTATTTCAATTTTGTTAAATTTCTTATTTATAGTTATTTCCGGTTTAACTGAAATATTGTACATATACAAATATTTAAATTAAAGTAAATTTTATATATTTCATAAGATTCAAATTTGTTTTGTATTAATTGCATACTTATTTCCGATTTTTGATTGAAACATTATTATATAATTAAAAATATTGAAATTTATATAAATTGAATTAGATTCATTTAAAATTTAAATATACACGAATTTAAGTAGATTAGAAATTGTTTGTAATTTAGTTTAAGAATTGAATTGTTAGATTTAAGAGAATATTTTAAATAAAAATTTGTAACGTAAATTGAAAAACATTGTGTTTTTATTTTATTAAACATTTTGAACCGGCACCCTTTCTAATTAATGTTAAATTGAAAAATATTTTTATATTTATTTTTTGGTGGATTTAACAAAAACGATCTTGTATATTTGTATAAAAAATATATGTAGTGTGTAGCGTATGTATCACTCGAATTTTGTCATAGAATCAGAAAAAAAATTAAATTAAATTAAACGAAATTAAATGAAATAAAATTGAATTAAATTAAATAATAAGGATAAATCTCGATACACATAACGATACACAGATATGTTTGTTGTTGTTATATTGTCCAAGACTTCTTAGTGGAATGGAAAAATAAATGGCCTTTCGACAGAAATACCAAATTCATATTTTCTTTTCTTATCATCGAGATTTTCTTCTTCTACATTTTCATCTGATTCTGATTTCTCATTGATGTTGTTGTTTTTGTTATTATCAGCATCATAATCATTAAAATCGAAATCTTTAAAATTCTTGATATCATTTTCATCATTTTTAATCATATCATAGAAATCGTCGATATCACAATTGTTATTCTGATCATTATGATCTCTAACTAAATCACGATGAAAATTTTCTAATTCACGAAACTTTTTATCTAATTCCAAATCACTATCAATATTAACTGGATTATATTTAGTTTGTGTAGATTTTATTAATTTTGATGATTCTGGAAAATTAATTTCAGCTTTACCATCATTTAACATATAGTAATTATCAACGAATTCATCATCAGTATTTGAATTTTTTGTTGTTCCGTCAAAAGTTCCGTCATCAACTTTACTATTGTAATCATCATCAATTGAATTATGATTTCTTAAATATGAGGTACGTCCTTTTATATATTGTCTTAGCAGATCAAGTTTATCATCATTATGATGACGATTTTTCAATGGTATTGGTATTATATTATTTAAATGTTTATTGCAATGATGCTTATTATTATAATTATTTTCGGTGGGAATATTGATGTCATTATTATCATCATCATAAATTGATGTCGAGGACGTATCGTGTGATGGATTCTTTTTCTTTTCATTTTGATTAATTAATAACATTTCGGGGAATTCATAAAATTGTTTAGTTGATTTGTCCTCAATTTGTTGTTGTTGTTGTTGGAAATTATTATCAATATTCATATCATAAATGTTATTTTGTGATGGTTTTATGTATTTATCAACATCAAATGTGAAAACTTTTGGTGGAGAATTTAAATCTTGTATAAATTTTTTAATATCTTCTTCTTGTTCGGAACTTAATTTTTCGCGAAATTTAATATCTTTTAATTCTGGAAAATCATCAAAATTATTATTATTACTATTATCTTTTTTGTTATTGGAATTATCCTCCCCTGAATCATTTCTGTTATTATTCATCATATCACAGCTATTATCATCAGTGGTGTCTGCTGGTAATTTATCAACTGTTAATTGTCTCAATTTATCTTCTAATGATTTTATATAAAAGAACTTCCTTAACACATCATATTTATCGTAATCTGTTGATGGTGATGCTGATGATGTAGTAGAATATGAATTGAATTTCCTATGTTTTCTATTCTTTTTCTGTTTTTTCTTATTTTTCTTATTTTTCTTATTTTTCTTATTTTTCTTATTTTTCTTCTTTTTTAATTTACCAATAAATTGGCTATCATCTACAATATCTTCATTTGTTTTATTCTCTTTATGATTATGATGAATATGATTATTATGTCTTCTTTTTTTTTCATCACGATTAGTTTTATTCGTCGCTTCTTTACATTTTCTTTTATTTGCTGGTGTGGTGATTTCGTAATCGTAATTTTCGAAAAAAAATTTTTTATAATCGTCTTTAATGCTATCATAATCGCAATCAGAATAATCATCATCTGATTTAGACGGATCTAATGAAACGTAACCGATATCGACATCATCAATTTTTTTATTATCTACTTTACGTTTTACTAGTATTTGTCTATTATTAATATTTTCCTTCTCCTGTTCTATATCATTTTTATACATTTCTTCATCATTATCATCAGTATAGTACAAATCAGGAAAATTATTATTGTTTTCAAGTGACGATGATTGAACATATGAATTATCTAAAAACAAAAAACAAAAAACGAATAAATAAAACGAAGAAATCAAAATCTAAAACTATTAAATTTTATCTTATATATGCTTATATATGTGTGTAGTACCGTAGTAGTACTTGGTAGGTGGTAGTTACTAGTACTAACCTTGTAGGGGATATGAAGTTTCAAAATTTTTCCAGTCAAAATTGATGTATTCTTCTTGATTCAGTTGCTGTTGAAGTGACTGTGCCTGTGATAGTAGTGTTGGTGGTTGTTCATATTGATCTTCAAAATTAAAATTTTTATCAACATATTTTACTGGGGTACAAGCGGGTTTTTTATCATTCAATTTTTTTCCTATTTGTGAAATATAAAATAATATTAATCAGATTACATATTTAAAACAAAAATAACAAATGATAAAAGTAAATTTTATTTATGTTAAATAGTAGGTATTTTCGAAGGTATCTTTGTAGTTTACTTAAAAAATTTTTCTCACCATATTCTCCAATACTTTCAACCGGGTGATGTAAATGAGCCAAAAATTTCAACAAATTCTCAAATTTATTATCTGGTACATTTTCTACAAAAACAAAACACAAGAAAATATATATATAATATATTAGTAGGTATGGATTTGTATAGCGTCATAAGTTTCATAATTTAATATAACTCTTTAGAGACTACTACTACTACTACTACTACTACTACTACTACTTCTATCTGCAGATGTAATAATATTTATTCGTTATGCTGTTTCTGATTCTATCAAACCATTTTAATTCCATTAAAAATAATTTTCTATTCCCGTTTCCATTTCGACTATTTTTATTAAGTATTAGTTTGTTTTCTATAATTATTTAAATCCATCGTCTGTTTATTAAATAAAGCACCAGCACTCGTACTCGTACTATTAGTAAACATACTATTCAATAATGAGAATACAATGTTGACAGTATCATCATCATTTTCATCATGATCGTCATCTTTATCGAAATAATCAAGATTTTGTGTAGAATTCATTAATGTAGATGATGATGTTTTAAAAAGATTTGCCTTTATCAAATACGAATTTTGTTGTGGTTCGTGTTGTTTTTTCGATGGTGAATGTTTAGTTTTATTCACAGTTGAAGTTTTTTTTTAATTTTTTAGATTCCGCTTTTAAATTTATATTATGATGGAATCCCTCATTATTTCCATCATAGACATATAGATGTAATTGCATTGCATTATTATTATTGTCACCATCATCAACATCATCATCTTTCATTGGTATAGATTATGATAATGATGGTGTCGTTGTTGCTGTCGACGATGATGATTGTTGTGATTCCCTTGTTACTTTTATATGATTAAATGAAAACGTTCCGAAGTTCAAGAATTAAAGTGACAAAATAGAAAACACAGCAGAACAACAAAAATTATACATAACGTATGTTAAAATTTTTGGCCCATTATGATTCATTATTTTTAAATTGAATTAGTTTACAAACGTCTATTTCTTATGCGCATAATAATCAAACTATACACAAAATACAGAAACGTCAGAGTCACGTTAGTCACTTATATCCTCGTATTTGTAAATGAAATTTTATCACCTGTTACTTTTTCAAAATTGAATTTAAATTTTAAGTTAAAAATTTTCAAATACGGTATAAGTAATATTATTTTTTGTGTGACTATAGATATAAATAGAAGTATTATGTAGCTGATTATGAATACACAAATATTATAAAAACTAATCATCAAGAATTTTGTGACTTACCTTTGTTGCTGTTGTCCAATTTTGGATTATTCTTTGCAACTTCAATATTAAAATCAATTCGAAATTCATCAATCTGCTTATAGGAATTTGATGATGATGATGATGATGATGATGATGATGATGATGATGATGATGATGATGATGGGACTATTGTTGTACTGGTAGAAGTCATTTTTTGTGATGATTTTGATGGAATGATTTTTCTGTTACCACATGGTTCATTTGGAAATTTTTTTGTTGATATTCTTAATTTTGGTGTATTATGATGTTTTCCTTTTGTTACAAATTCGATTGTAAATTTCTTCTTATTTTCATCGAAAGCTTCTAAAATATTCCCCAAAAATGCTATTTCAGCTTTTGTATAATTCTTAAGCATATTATAAATTGTTTTGCTTGTAACAATCTGATTTTTCCGTGTTCTTAATGTAGACTCATTTACTTGTGGTGACAATAACGGTTCAATTGTAGTATTAGTGGATAATGATAGATCAAGAAAATCATCACCAGAATCATTATTCTCATACTCTGACCAATTTTCGTTGTTGCTTCGCTTTCGTTGCTTTTTATAATTGTTATTGATGTTGTTGTTGTTGTTGGTGTTGTTGTTGTTGTTGTTCGATAACAAGTTATCATCTTTTTCGTAGTAGTAGTTATCGTATTCTTCGTCCCCTCCATCCTCATCATCATTTGCTTCAGTTTTTTGTTCATCTTGGTCATCATATGATTCATTTTCTTCATCATAATATTCATCATCATCTCCAGAAGAATTATCATCGGATGAATCATATTCATTTTGATCAGTTGTTGTATCAGTAGGCGATTGTGTCGATGATGAATTATTTTTTTGATGATGTAGTAGAATATGAATTGAATTTCCTATGTTTTCTATTCTTTTTCTGTTTTTTCTTATTTTTCTTATTTTTCTTATTTTTCTTCTTTTTCTTCTTTTTTAATTTACCAATAAATTGGCTATCATCTACAATATCTTCATTTGTTTTATTCTCTTTATGATTATGATGAATATGATTATTATGTCTTCTTTTTTTTTCATCACGATTAGTTTTATTCGTCGCTTCTTTACATTTTCTTTTATTTGCTGGTGTGGTGATTTCGTAATCGTAATTTTCGAAAAAAAAATTTTTATAATCGTCTTTAATGCTATCATAATCGCAATCAGAATAATCATCATCTGATTTAGACGGATCTAATGAAACGTAACCGATATCGACATCATCAATTTTTTTATTATCTACTTTACGTTTTACTAGTATTTGTCTATTATTAATATTTTCCTCCTCCTGTTCTATATCATTTTTATACATTTCTTCATCATTATCATCAGTATAGTACAAATCAGGAAAATTATTATTGTTTTCAAGTGACGATGATTGAACATATGAATTATCTAAAAACAAAAAACAAAAAACGAATAAATAAAACGAAGAAATCAAAATCTAAAACTATTAAATTTTATCTTATATATGCTTATATATGTGTGTAGTACCGTAGTAGTACTTGGTAGGTGGTAGTTACTAGTACTAACCTTGTAGGGGATATGAAGTTTCAAAATTTTTCCAGTCAAAATTGATGTATTCTTCTTGATTCAGTTGCTGTTGAAGTGACTGTGCCTGTGATAGTAGTGTTGGTGGTTGTTCATATTGATCTTCAAAATTAAAATTTTTATCAACATATTTTACTGGGGTACAACCGGGTTTTTTATCATTCAATTTTTTTCCTATTTGTGAAATATAAAATAATATTAATCAGATTACATATTTAAAACAAAAATAACAAATGATAAAAGTAAATTTTATTTATGTTAAACAGTAGGTATTTTCGAAGGTATCATTGTAGTTTACTTAAAAAATTTTTCTCACCATATTCTCCAATACTTTCAACCGGGTGATGTAAATGAGCCAAAAATTTCAACAAATTCTCAAATTTATTATCTGGTACATTTTCTACAAAAACAAAACACAAGAAAATATATATATAATATATTAGTACGTATGGATTTGTATAGCGTCATAAGTTTCATAATTTAATATAACTCTTTAGAGACTACTACTACTACTACTACTACTACTACTACTACTACTTCTATCTGCAGATGTAATAATATTTATTCGTTATGCTGTTTCTGATTCTATCAAACCATTTTAATTCCATTAAAAATAATTTTCTATTCCCGTTTCCATTTCGACTATTTTTATTAAGTATTAGTTTGTTTTCTATAATTATTTAAATCCATCGTCTGTTTATTAAATAAAGCACCAGCACTCGTACTCGTACTATTAGTAAACATACTATTCAATAATGAGAATACAATGTTGACAGTATCATCATCATTTTCATCATGATCGTCATCTTTATCGAAATAATCAAGATTTTGTGTAGAATTCATTAATGTAGATGATGATGTTTTAAAAAGATTTGCCTTTATCAAATACGAATTTTGTTGTGGTTCGTGTTGTTTTTTCGATGGTGAATGTTTAGTTTTATTCACAGTTGAAGTTTTTTTTTAATTTTTTAGATTCCGCTTTTAAATTTATATTATGATGGAATCCCTCATTATTTCCATCATAGACATATAGATGTAATTGCATTGCATTATTATTATTGTCACCATCATCAACATCATCATCTTTCATTGGTATAGATTATGATAATGATGGTGTCGTTGTTGCTGTCGACGATGATGATTGTTGTGATTCCCTTGTTACTTTTATATGATTAAATGAAAACGTTCCGAAGTTCAAGAATTAAAGTGACAAAATAGAAAACACAGCAGAACAACAAAAATTATACATAACGTATGTTAAAATTTTTGGCCCATTATGATTCATTATTTTTAAATTGAATTAGTTTACAAACGTCTATTTCTTATGCGCATAATAATCAAACTATACACAAAATACAGAAACGTCAGAGTCACGTTAGTCACTTATATCCTCGTATTTGTAAATGAAATTTTATCACCTGTTACTTTTTCAAAATTGAATTTAAATTTTAAGTTAAAAATTTTCAAATACGGTATAAGTAATATTATTTTTTGTGTGACTATAGATATAAATAGAAGTATTATGTAGCTGATTATGAATACACAAATATTATAAAAACTAATCATCAAGAATTTTGTGACTTACCTTTGTTGCTGTTGTCCAATTTTGGATTATTCTTTGCAACTTCAATATTAAAATCAATTCGAAATTCATCAATCTGCTTATAGGAATTTGATGATGATGATGATGATGATGATGATGATGATGATGATGATGATGATGATGATGATGATGATGATGATGGGACTATTGTTGTACTGGTAGAAGTCATTTTTTGTGATGATTTTGATGGAATGATTTTTCTGTTACCACATGGTTCATTTGGAAATTTTTTTGTTGATATTCTTAATTTTGGTGTATTATGATGTTTTCCTTTTGTTACAAATTCGATTGTAAATTTCTTCTTATTTTCATCGAAAGCTTCTAAAATATTCCCCAAAAATGCTATTTCAGCTTTTGTATAATTCTTAAGCATATTATAAATTGTTTTGTTTGTAACAATTTGATTTTTCCGTGTTCTTAATTTAATTAAATTAATAAAGTCGCCATTTAATTTTATCGATTTTTCACCAAATTTTGTATTTTCTTCATATTTTCTTCCATTATGATGATTATTCGATGATGGAATTAATTTTATATGTTCACGTACTTTGAAATTATCATCATTATCTTCATCAATTAGATCTTGGTAATTGCTGTTTTTTGTTTTTATTTGATAATCATTGTCATAATCATAATTATCCACCTTACTTAATACCTCTGTATCCGTAAAGTAAATATCTGATGAATATGAAGATGCTGTCGTTGTTGTCTGCTGTTCCCAATAAGTTCTTATATATTTCGAATCAGGCTTGGACAATAATCTCGTATTATATGTATGGGTATTTCTATCATCATTTCTTAATGGCTGCCCATCATATTGCTTCAAATCATTATTATCTTTTATAATACCGTAAAGTGTCCGAGGAACAGAAATTTTAATATGGATGATTATTAAAAAAATAATTAACCTAATTGTTGGAAAAAATGAAATAATATTCAAATATATGTAACTTAATTTTATTCTCGAAAAAAATTTTCATTTTATTCAATGCTTTGAATATTTATATACGAGTACTTTACTCAATCATTTTTCAATTATTTTGTTATTCATTATAATTCAAATAATTGTATAATTACTTACCAATTGAAAATATTTACCATTGATATTAAACAAAGAAAAAATAAAATTATAATTCTAATAATTGAGAAATTAATTCTCAAACAAAATATTAAAAAAAAGTAATTCTAATATGTCTGACGTCTACAGCAAAAGTGATGAAATACGAATGATTTTGTCTCACTCACATATATACATTTTGGCAGCCTGCTGCGGTTCGCCCGTTGCCTGCAGTATTGAGTGCTGAATTGCTGACTATTCATAGTTTAGTTCAGTCCGTGCCCGTGCCGTGCATCGTTATTTAAATAACATATGGCTTATTCTAAAATTGGCGACATACATTTTCAAACTTTTTTGATATGCATATATGCATGTAACAATTTTCACTTAAGTTACATAACATTTTCATAACACTGGCACGGTTGTATATAATATAAATGGCTGCTGCCTCATTCAATATAGAAATAATAAAAAAATGTTGAATTACATGTTATAACTTATTTGTACATTGAAACCGATTTACACTTCTTATGTATCCGGATACTTTACTCCACCATATATAACCATTACCATTGTCTAACACCGTTATTACGCTATGTGATATAACTATTAATT
Organism: Villa cingulata; assembly: GCA_951394055.1. Taxonomy (NCBI): domain Eukaryota; kingdom Metazoa; phylum Arthropoda; class Insecta; order Diptera; family Bombyliidae; genus Villa; species Villa cingulata. The sequence goes on along the minus strand of OX596017.1, from coordinate 37,056,805 downwards.
TTATTCAAACTAAAATAATATTTCTAAAGAATGTTTAATCAACCATTTTATGCACTGTAGTTTTATGCGAGTACAAAGAAGAATTTCAGAATTTCGAGAACCATAAATTTTTTCTTCATATATTTATTGAGTAATAATCGTCTAATAATTTATTGTTGTACGTATTCGCACAATTATCTGTTAAGTAAATTTGTATTTAAATTCATTTTCATTTCACTTAAGAATAATTGAATTAGAACAAGAAGTCTATTAGTAACGGAAATAAGTACTGAACTTAATTTAAAATAAATGTACTTGTAATTATTTTATTTATTAGCACTTTATAAAAGAAATAATAACAAGAAGGAAATATGTAAATATTCTAAAGAAATCATCAAAGTCGTTATTATTATTATTATTTATTAAGAAAGGAGGTCAGTAAACTGCCTCTCTCCTGCCCACACCACAACCCTTGGATCAAAGTCGTTAAATTATCAATAATATCGATTATTGTAAAGTAGTCGTTTAAAAGAGTATTTTTTTTTAAAGTTTCAATAAAATCGTAAAGAAAAAGATTTAAGTCATTTTAAAATTTATTTATTAAACCAAAACGATCTTGTATATTTGTATAAAAAATATATGTAGTGTGTAGCGTATGTATCACTCGAATTTTGTCATAGAATCAGAAAAAAAATTAAATTAAATTAAACGAAATTAAATGAAATAAAATTGAATTAAATTAAATAATAAGGATAAATCTCGATACACATAACGATACACAGATATGTTTGTTGTTGTTATATTGTCCAAGACTTCTTAGTGGAATGGAAAAATAAATGGCCTTTCGACAGAAATACCAAATTCATATTTTCTTTTCTTATCATCGAGATTTTCTTCTTCTACATTTTCATCTGATTCTGATTTCTCATTGATGTTGTTGTTTTTGTTATTATCAGCATCATAATCATTAAAATCGAAATCTTTAAAATTCTTGATATCATTTTCATCATTTTTAATCATATCATAGAAATCGTCGATATCACAATTGTTATTCTGATCATTATGATCTCTAACTAAATCACGATGAAAATTTTCTAATTCACGAAACTTTTTATCTAATTCCAAATCACTATCAATATTAACTGGATTATATTTAGTTTGTGTAGATTTTATTAATTTTGATGATTCTGGAAAATTAATTTCAGCTTTACCATCATTTAACATATAGTAATTATCAACGAATTCATCATCAGTATTTGAATTTTTTGTTGTTCCGTCAAAAGTTCCGTCATCAACTTTACTATTGTAATCATCATCAATTGAATTATGATTTCTTAAATATGAGGTACGTCCTTTTATATATTGTCTTAGCAGATCAAGTTTATCATCATTATGATGACGATTTTTCAATGGTATTGGTATTATATTATTTAAATGTTTATTGCAATGATGCTTATTATTATAATTATTTTCGGTGGGAATATTGATGTCATTATTATCATCATCATAAATTGATGTCGAGGACGTATCGTGTGATGGATTCTTTTTCTTTTCATTTTGATTAATTAATAACATTTCGGGGAATTCATAAAATTGTTTAGTTGATTTGTCCTCAATTTGTTGTTGTTGTTGTTGGAAATTATTATCAATATTCATATCATAAATGTTATTTTGTGATGGTTTTATGTATTTATCAACATCAAATGTGAAAACTTTTGGTGGAGAATTTAAATCTTGTATAAATTTTTTAATATCTTCTTCTTGTTCGGAACTTAATTTTTCGCGAAATTTAATATCTTTTAATTCTGGAAAATCATCAAAATTATTATTATTACTATTATCTTTTTTGTTATTGGAATTATCCTCCCCTGAATCATTTCTGTTATTATTCATCATATCACAGCTATTATCATCAGTGGTGTCTGCTGGTAATTTATCAACTGTTAATTGTCTCAATTTATCTTCTAATGATTTTATATAAAAGAACTTCCTTAACACATCATATTTATCGTAATCTGTTGATGGTGATGCTGATGATGTAGTAGAATATGAATTGAATTTCCTATGTTTTCTATTCTTTTTCTGTTTTTTCTTATTTTTCTTATTTTTCTTATTTTTCTTATTTTTCTTATTTTTCTTCTTTTTTAATTTACCAATAAATTGGCTATCATCTACAATATCTTCATTTGTTTTATTCTCTTTATGATTATGATGAATATGATTATTATGTCTTCTTTTTTTTTCATCACGATTAGTTTTATTCGTCGCTTCTTTACATTTTCTTTTATTTGCTGGTGTGGTGATTTCGTAATCGTAATTTTCGAAAAAAAATTTTTTATAATCGTCTTTAATGCTATCATAATCGCAATCAGAATAATCATCATCTGATTTAGACGGATCTAATGAAACGTAACCGATATCGACATCATCAATTTTTTTATTATCTACTTTACGTTTTACTAGTATTTGTCTATTATTAATATTTTCCTTCTCCTGTTCTATATCATTTTTATACATTTCTTCATCATTATCATCAGTATAGTACAAATCAGGAAAATTATTATTGTTTTCAAGTGACGATGATTGAACATATGAATTATCTAAAAACAAAAAACAAAAAACGAATAAATAAAACGAAGAAATCAAAATCTAAAACTATTAAATTTTATCTTATATATGCTTATATATGTGTGTAGTACCGTAGTAGTACTTGGTAGGTGGTAGTTACTAGTACTAACCTTGTAGGGGATATGAAGTTTCAAAATTTTTCCAGTCAAAATTGATGTATTCTTCTTGATTCAGTTGCTGTTGAAGTGACTGTGCCTGTGATAGTAGTGTTGGTGGTTGTTCATATTGATCTTCAAAATTAAAATTTTTATCAACATATTTTACTGGGGTACAAGCGGGTTTTTTATCATTCAATTTTTTTCCTATTTGTGAAATATAAAATAATATTAATCAGATTACATATTTAAAACAAAAATAACAAATGATAAAAGTAAATTTTATTTATGTTAAATAGTAGGTATTTTCGAAGGTATCTTTGTAGTTTACTTAAAAAATTTTTCTCACCATATTCTCCAATACTTTCAACCGGGTGATGTAAATGAGCCAAAAATTTCAACAAATTCTCAAATTTATTATCTGGTACATTTTCTACAAAAACAAAACACAAGAAAATATATATATAATATATTAGTAGGTATGGATTTGTATAGCGTCATAAGTTTCATAATTTAATATAACTCTTTAGAGACTACTACTACTACTACTACTACTACTACTACTACTTCTATCTGCAGATGTAATAATATTTATTCGTTATGCTGTTTCTGATTCTATCAAACCATTTTAATTCCATTAAAAATAATTTTCTATTCCCGTTTCCATTTCGACTATTTTTATTAAGTATTAGTTTGTTTTCTATAATTATTTAAATCCATCGTCTGTTTATTAAATAAAGCACCAGCACTCGTACTCGTACTATTAGTAAACATACTATTCAATAATGAGAATACAATGTTGACAGTATCATCATCATTTTCATCATGATCGTCATCTTTATCGAAATAATCAAGATTTTGTGTAGAATTCATTAATGTAGATGATGATGTTTTAAAAAGATTTGCCTTTATCAAATACGAATTTTGTTGTGGTTCGTGTTGTTTTTTCGATGGTGAATGTTTAGTTTTATTCACAGTTGAAGTTTTTTTTTAATTTTTTAGATTCCGCTTTTAAATTTATATTATGATGGAATCCCTCATTATTTCCATCATAGACATATAGATGTAATTGCATTGCATTATTATTATTGTCACCATCATCAACATCATCATCTTTCATTGGTATAGATTATGATAATGATGGTGTCGTTGTTGCTGTCGACGATGATGATTGTTGTGATTCCCTTGTTACTTTTATATGATTAAATGAAAACGTTCCGAAGTTCAAGAATTAAAGTGACAAAATAGAAAACACAGCAGAACAACAAAAATTATACATAACGTATGTTAAAATTTTTGGCCCATTATGATTCATTATTTTTAAATTGAATTAGTTTACAAACGTCTATTTCTTATGCGCATAATAATCAAACTATACACAAAATACAGAAACGTCAGAGTCACGTTAGTCACTTATATCCTCGTATTTGTAAATGAAATTTTATCACCTGTTACTTTTTCAAAATTGAATTTAAATTTTAAGTTAAAAATTTTCAAATACGGTATAAGTAATATTATTTTTTGTGTGACTATAGATATAAATAGAAGTATTATGTAGCTGATTATGAATACACAAATATTATAAAAACTAATCATCAAGAATTTTGTGACTTACCTTTGTTGCTGTTGTCCAATTTTGGATTATTCTTTGCAACTTCAATATTAAAATCAATTCGAAATTCATCAATCTGCTTATAGGAATTTGATGATGATGATGATGATGATGATGATGATGATGATGATGATGATGATGATGATGGGACTATTGTTGTACTGGTAGAAGTCATTTTTTGTGATGATTTTGATGGAATGATTTTTCTGTTACCACATGGTTCATTTGGAAATTTTTTTGTTGATATTCTTAATTTTGGTGTATTATGATGTTTTCCTTTTGTTACAAATTCGATTGTAAATTTCTTCTTATTTTCATCGAAAGCTTCTAAAATATTCCCCAAAAATGCTATTTCAGCTTTTGTATAATTCTTAAGCATATTATAAATTGTTTTGCTTGTAACAATCTGATTTTTCCGTGTTCTTAATGTAGACTCATTTACTTGTGGTGACAATAACGGTTCAATTGTAGTATTAGTGGATAATGATAGATCAAGAAAATCATCACCAGAATCATTATTCTCATACTCTGACCAATTTTCGTTGTTGCTTCGCTTTCGTTGCTTTTTATAATTGTTATTGATGTTGTTGTTGTTGTTGGTGTTGTTGTTGTTGTTGTTCGATAACAAGTTATCATCTTTTTCGTAGTAGTAGTTATCGTATTCTTCGTCCCCTCCATCCTCATCATCATTTGCTTCAGTTTTTTGTTCATCTTGGTCATCATATGATTCATTTTCTTCATCATAATATTCATCATCATCTCCAGAAGAATTATCATCGGATGAATCATATTCATTTTGATCAGTTGTTGTATCAGTAGGCGATTGTGTCGATGATGAATTATTTTTTTGATGATGTAGTAGAATATGAATTGAATTTCCTATGTTTTCTATTCTTTTTCTGTTTTTTCTTATTTTTCTTATTTTTCTTATTTTTCTTCTTTTTCTTCTTTTTTAATTTACCAATAAATTGGCTATCATCTACAATATCTTCATTTGTTTTATTCTCTTTATGATTATGATGAATATGATTATTATGTCTTCTTTTTTTTTCATCACGATTAGTTTTATTCGTCGCTTCTTTACATTTTCTTTTATTTGCTGGTGTGGTGATTTCGTAATCGTAATTTTCGAAAAAAAAATTTTTATAATCGTCTTTAATGCTATCATAATCGCAATCAGAATAATCATCATCTGATTTAGACGGATCTAATGAAACGTAACCGATATCGACATCATCAATTTTTTTATTATCTACTTTACGTTTTACTAGTATTTGTCTATTATTAATATTTTCCTCCTCCTGTTCTATATCATTTTTATACATTTCTTCATCATTATCATCAGTATAGTACAAATCAGGAAAATTATTATTGTTTTCAAGTGACGATGATTGAACATATGAATTATCTAAAAACAAAAAACAAAAAACGAATAAATAAAACGAAGAAATCAAAATCTAAAACTATTAAATTTTATCTTATATATGCTTATATATGTGTGTAGTACCGTAGTAGTACTTGGTAGGTGGTAGTTACTAGTACTAACCTTGTAGGGGATATGAAGTTTCAAAATTTTTCCAGTCAAAATTGATGTATTCTTCTTGATTCAGTTGCTGTTGAAGTGACTGTGCCTGTGATAGTAGTGTTGGTGGTTGTTCATATTGATCTTCAAAATTAAAATTTTTATCAACATATTTTACTGGGGTACAACCGGGTTTTTTATCATTCAATTTTTTTCCTATTTGTGAAATATAAAATAATATTAATCAGATTACATATTTAAAACAAAAATAACAAATGATAAAAGTAAATTTTATTTATGTTAAACAGTAGGTATTTTCGAAGGTATCTTTGTAGTTTACTTAAAAAATTTTTCTCACCATATTCTCCAATACTTTCAACCGGGTGATGTAAATGAGCCAAAAATTTCAACAAATTCTCAAATTTATTATCTGGTACATTTTCTACAAAAACAAAACACAAGAAAATATATATATAATATATTAGTACGTATGGATTTGTATAGCGTCATAAGTTTCATAATTTAATATAACTCTTTAGAGACTACTACTACTACTACTACTACTACTACTACTACTACTACTTCTATCTGCAGATGTAATAATATTTATTCGTTATGCTGTTTCTGATTCTATCAAACCATTTTAATTCCATTAAAAATAATTTTCTATTCCCGTTTCCATTTCGACTATTTTTATTAAGTATTAGTTTGTTTTCTATAATTATTTAAATCCATCGTCTGTTTATTAAATAAAGCACCAGCACTCGTACTCGTACTATTAGTAAACATACTATTCAATAATGAGAATACAATGTTGACAGTATCATCATCATTTTCATCATGATCGTCATCTTTATCGAAATAATCAAGATTTTGTGTAGAATTCATTAATGTAGATGATGATGTTTTAAAAAGATTTGCCTTTATCAAATACGAATTTTGTTGTGGTTCGTGTTGTTTTTTCGATGGTGAATGTTTAGTTTTATTCACAGTTGAAGTTTTTTTTTAATTTTTTAGATTCCGCTTTTAAATTTATATTATGATGGAATCCCTCATTATTTCCATCATAGACATATAGATGTAATTGCATTGCATTATTATTATTGTCACCATCATCAACATCATCATCTTTCATTGGTATAGATTATGATAATGATGGTGTCGTTGTTGCTGTCGACGATGATGATTGTTGTGATTCCCTTGTTACTTTTATATGATTAAATGAAAACGTTCCGAAGTTCAAGAATTAAAGTGACAAAATAGAAAACACAGCAGAACAACAAAAATTATACATAACGTATGTTAAAATTTTTGGCCCATTATGATTCATTATTTTTAAATTGAATTAGTTTACAAACGTCTATTTCTTATGCGCATAATAATCAAACTATACACAAAATACAGAAACGTCAGAGTCACGTTAGTCACTTATATCCTCGTATTTGTAAATGAAATTTTATCACCTGTTACTTTTTCAAAATTGAATTTAAATTTTAAGTTAAAAATTTTCAAATACGGTATAAGTAATATTATTTTTTGTGTGACTATAGATATAAATAGAAGTATTATGTAGCTGATTATGAATACACAAATATTATAAAAACTAATCATCAAGAATTTTGTGACTTACCTTTGTTGCTGTTGTCCAATTTTGGATTATTCTTTGCAACTTCAATATTAAAATCAATTCGAAATTCATCAATCTGCTTATAGGAATTTGATGATGATGATGATGATGATGATGATGATGATGATGATGATGATGATGATGATGGGACTATTGTTGTACTGGTAGAAGTCATTTTTTGTGATGATTTTGATGGAATGATTTTTCTGTTACCACATGGTTCATTTGGAAATTTTTTTGTTGATATTCTTAATTTTGGTGTATTATGATGTTTTCCTTTTGTTACAAATTCGATTGTAAATTTCTTCTTATTTTCATCGAAAGCTTCTAAAATATTCCCCAAAAATGCTATTTCAGCTTTTGCATAATTCTTAAGCATATTATAAATTGTTTTGCTTGTAACAATCTGATTTTTCCGTGTTCTTAATGTAGATTCATTTACTTGTGGTGACAATAACGGTTCAATTGTAGTATTAGTGGATAATGATAGATCAAGAAAATCATCACCAGAATCATTATTCTCATACTCTGACCAATTTTCGTTGTTGCTTCGCTTTCGTTGCTTTTTATAATTGTTATTGATGTTGTTGTTGTTGTTGTTGTTGTTGTTGTTGTTGTTGTTGTTGTTGTTGTTGTTGTTGTTGTTGTTGTTGTTGTTGTTGTTGTTCGATAACAAGTTATCATCTTTTTCGTAGTAGTAGTTATCGTATTCTTCGTCCCCTCCATCCTCATCATCATTTGCTTCAGTTTTTTGTTCATCTTGGTCATCATATGATTCATTTTCTTCATCATAATATTCATCATCATCTCCAGAAGAATTATCATCGGATGAATCATATTCATTTTGATCAGTTGTTGTATCAGTAGGCGATTGTGTCGATGATGAATTATTTTTTTTACCAGAAAATAAATTAGTAATTTTTGTCTTCAATTTGTCAAAAAATCCAATTTTATTTGTTGTTGTTTCTGTCATTCTTGTTGTTGTTGTTGTTGTTATGACAGGTACTATTGTTTTTTCTTCGTTTTCTTCATCATCGTCGTAGTTGTTGTAGATGTAATCGTCGCCATTTAATTTTATCGATTTTTCACCAAATTTTGTATTTTCTTCATATTTTCTTCCATTATGATGATTATTCGATGATGGAATTAATTTTATATGTTCACGTACTTTGAAATTATCATCATTATCTTCATCAATTAGATCTTGGTAATTGCTGTTTTCTGTTTTTATTTGATAATCATTGTCATAATCATAATTATCCACCTTACTTAATACCTCTGTATCCGTAAAGTCAATATCTGATGAATATGAAGATGCTGTCGTTGTTGTCTGCTGTTCCCAATAAGTTCTTATATATTTCGAATCAGGCTTGGACAATAATCTCGTATTATATGTATGGGTATTTCTATCATCATTTCTTAATGGCTGCCCATCATATTGCTCCAAATCATTATTATCTTTTATAATACCGTAAAGTGTCCGAGGAACAGAAATTTTAATATGGATGATTATTAAAAAAATAATTAACCTAATTGTTGGAAAAAATGAAATAATATTCAAATATATGTAACTTAATTTTATTCTCGAAAAAAATTTTCATTTTATTCAATGCTTTGAATGTTTATATACGAGTACTTTACTCAATCATTTTTCAATTATTTTGTTATTCATTATAATTCAAATAATTGTATAATTACTTACCAATTGAAAATATTTACCATTGATATTAAACAAAGAAAAAATAAAATTATAATTCTAATAATTGAGAAATTAATTCTCAAACAAAATATTAAAAAAAAGTAATTCTAATATGTCTGACGTCTACAGCAAAAGTGATGAAATACGAATGATTTTGTCTCACTCACATATATACATTTTGGCAGCCTGCTGCGGTTCGCCCGTTGCCTGCAGTATTGAGTGCTGAATTGCTGACTATTCATAGTTTAGTTCAGTCCGTGCCCGTGCCGTGCATCGTTATTTAAATAACATATGGCTTATTCTAAAATTGGCGACATACATTTTCAAACTTTTTTGATATGCATATATGCATGTAACAATTTTCACTTAAGTTACATAACATTTTCATAACACTGGCACGGTTGTATATAATATAAATGGCTGCTGCCTCATTCAATATAGAAATAATAAAAAAATGTTGAATTACATGTTATAACTTATTTGTACATTGAAACCGATTTACACTTCTTATGTATCCGGATACTTTACTCCACCATATATAACCATTACCATTGTCTAACACCGTTATTACGCTATGTGATATAACTATTAATTTTATTCAAACTAAAATAATATTTCTAAAGAATGTTTAATCAACCATTTTATGCACTGTAGTTTTATGCGAGTACAAAGAAGAATTTCAGAAATTCGAGAACCATAAATTTTTTCTTCATATATTTATTGAGTAATAATCGTCTAATAATTTATTGTTGTACGTATTCGCACAATTATCTGTTAAGTAAATTTGTATTTAAATTCATTTTCATTTCACTTAAGAATAATTGAATTAGAACAAGAAGTCTATTAGTAACGGAAATAAGTACTGAACTTAATTTAAAATAAATGTACTTGTAATTATTTTATTTATTAGCACTTTATAAAAGAAATAATAACAAGAAGGAAATATGTAAATATTCTAAAGAAATCATCAAAGTCGTTATTATTATTATTATTTATTAAGAAAGGAGGTCAGTAAACTGCCTCTCTCCTGCCCACACCACAACCCTTGGATCAAAGTCGTTAAATTATCAATAATATCGATTATTGTAAAGTAGTCGTTTAAAAGAGTATTTTTTTTTGAAGTTTCAATAAAATCGTAAAGAAAAAGATTTAAGTCATTTTAAAATTTATTTATTAAACCAAAACGATCTTGTATATTTGTATAAAAAATATATGTAGTGTGTAGCGTATGTATCACTCGAATTTTGTCATAGAATCAGAAAAAAAATTAAATTAAATTAAACGAAATTAAATGAAATAAAATTGAATTAAATTAAATAATAAGGATAAATCTCGATACACATAACGATACACAGATATGTTTGTTGTTGTTATATTGTCCAAGACTTCTTAGTGGAATGGAAAAATAAATGGCCTTTCGACAGAAATACCAAATTCATATTTTCTTTTCTTATCATCGAGATTTTCTTCTTCTACATTTTCATCTGATTCTGATTTCTCATTGATGTTGTTGTTTTTGTTATTATCAGCATCATAATCATTAAAATCGAAATCTTTAAAATTCTTGATATCATTTTCATCATTTTTAATCATATCATAGAAATCGTCGATACCAAAATTGTTATTCTGATCATTATGATCTCTAACTAAATCACGATGAAAATTTTCTAATTCACGAAACTTTTTATCTAATTCCAAATCACTATCAATATTAACTGGATTATATTTAGTTTGTGTAGATTTTATTAATTTTGATGATTCTGGAAAATTAATTTCAGCTTTACCATCATTTAACATATAGTAATTATCAACGAATTCATCATCAGTATTTGAATTTTTTGTTGTTCCGTCAAAAGTTCCGTCATCAACTTTACTATTGTAATCATCATCAATTGAATTATGATTTCTTAAATATGAGGTACGTCCTTTTATATATTGTCTTAGCAGATCAAGTTTATCATCATTATGATGACGATTTTTCAATGGTATTGGTATTATATTATTTAAATGTTTATTGCAATGATGCTTATTATTATAATTATTTTCGGTGGGAATATTGATGTCATTATTATCATCATCATAAATTGATGTCGAGGACGTATCGTGTGATGGATTCTTTTTCTTTTCATTTTGATTAATTAATAACATTTCGGGGAATTCATAAAATTGTTTAGTTGATTTGTCCTCAATTTGTTGTTGTTGTTGTTGGAAATTATTATCAATATTCATATCATAAATGTTATTTTGTGATGGTTTTATGTATTTATCAACATCAAATGTGAAAACTTTTGGTGGAGAATTTAAATCTTGTATAAATTTTTTAATATCTTCTTCTTGTTCGGAACTTAATTTTTCGCGAAATTTAATATCTTTTAATTCTGGAAAATCATCAAAATTATTATTATTACTATTATCTTTTTTGTTATTGGAATTATCCTCCCCTGAATCATTTCTGTTATTATTCATCATATCACAGCTATTATCATCAGTGGTGTCTGCTGGTAATTTATCAACTGTTAATTGTCTCAATTTATCTTCTAATGATTTTATATAAAAGAACTTCCTTAACACATCATATTTATCGTAATCTGTTGATGGTGATGCTGATGATGTAGTAGAATATGAATTGAATTTCCTATGTTTTCTATTCTTTTTCTGTTTTTTCTTATTTTTCTTATTTTTCTTATTTTTCTTATTTTTCTTATTTTTCTTATTTTTCTTCTTTTTTAATTTACCAATAAATTGGCTATCATCTACAATATCTTCATTTGTTTTATTCTCTTTATGATTATGATGAATATGATTATTATGTCTTCTTTTTTTTTCATCACGATTAGTTTTATTCGTCGCTTCTTTACATTTTCTTTTATTTGCTGGTGTGGTGATTTCGTAATCGTAATTTTCGAAAAAAAAATTTTTATAATCGTCTTTAATGCTATCATAATCGCAATCAGAATAATCATCATCTGATTTAGACGGATCTAATGAAACGTAACCGATATCGACATCATCAATTTTTTTATTATCTACTTTACGTTTTACTAGTATTTGTCTATTATTAATATTTTCCTCCTCCTGTTCTATATCATTTTTATACATTTCTTCATCATTATCATCAGTATAGTACAAATCAGGAAAATTATTATTGTTTTCAAGTGACGATGATTGAACATATGAATTATCTAAAAACAAAAAACAAAAAACGAATAAATAAAACGAAGAAATCAAAATCTAAAACTATTAAATTTTATCTTATATATGCTTATATATGTGTGTAGTACCGTAGTAGTACTTGGTAGGTGGTAGTTACTAGTACTAACCTTGTAGGGGATATGAAGTTTCAAAATTTTTCCAGTCAAAATTGATGTATTCTTCTTGATTCAGTTGCTGTTGAAGTGACTGTGCCTGTGATAGTAGTGTTGGTGGTTGTTCATATTGATCTTCAAAATTAAAATTTTTATCAACATATTTTACTGGGGTACAAGCGGGTTTTTTATCATTCAATTTTTTTCCTATTTGTGAAATATAAAATAATATTAATCAGATTACATATTTAAAACAAAAATAACAAATGATAAAAGTAAATTTTATTTATGTTAAATAGTAGGTATTTTCGAAGGTATCTTTGTAGTTTACTTAAAAAATTTTTCTCACCATATTCTCCAATACTTTCAACCGGGTGATGTAAATGAGCCAAAAATTTCAACAAATTATCAAATTTATTATCTGGTACATTTTCTACAAAAACAAAACACAAGAAAATATATATATAATATATTAGTAGGTATGGATTTGTATAGCGTCATAAGTTTCATAATTTAATATAACTCTTTAGAGACTACTACTACTACTACTACTACTACTACTACTACTACTTCTATCTGCAGATGTAATAAGAATTTTGTGACTTACCTTTGTTGCTGTTGTCCAATTTTGGATTATTCTTTGCAACTTCAATATTAAAATCAATTCGAAATTCATCAATCTGCTTATAGGAATTTGATGATGATGATGATGATGATGATGATGGGACTATTGTTGTACTGGTAGAAGTCATTTTTTGTGATGATTTTGATGGAATGATTTTTCTGTTACCACATGGTTCATTTGGAAATTTTTTTGTTGATATTCTTAATTTTGGTGTATTATGATGTTTTCCTTTTGTTACAAATTCGATTGTAAATTTCTTCTTATTTTCATCGAAAGCTTCTAAAATATTCCCCAAAAATGCTATTTCAGCTTTTGTATAATTCTTAAGCATATTATAAATTGTTTTGCTTGTAACAATCTGATTTTTCCGTGTTCTTAATGTAGACTCATTTACTTGTGGTGACAATAACGGTTCAATTGTAGTATTAGTGGATAATGATAGATCAAGAAAATCATCACCAGAATCATTATTCTCATACTCTGACCAATTTTCGTTGTTGCTTCGCTTTCGTTGCTTTTTATAATTGTTATTGATGTTGTTGTTGTTGTTGGTGTTGTTGTTGTTGTTGTTCGATAACAAGTTATCATCTTTTTCGTAGTAGTAGTTATCGTATTCTTCGTCCCCTCCATCCTCATCATCATTTGCTTCAGTTTTTTGTTCATCTTGGTCATCATATGATTCATTTTCTTCATCATAATATTCATCATCATCTCCAGAAGAATTATCATCGGATGAATCATATTCATTTTGATCAGTTGTTGTATCAGTAGGCGATTGTGTCGATGATGAATTATTTTTTTTACCAGAAAATAAATTAGTAATTTTTGTCTTCAATTTGTCAAAAAATCCAATTTTATTTGTTGTTGTTTCTGTCATTCTTGTTGTTGTTGTTGTTGTTGTTATGACAGGTACTATTGTTTTTTCTTCGTTTTCTTCATCATCGTCGTAGTTGTTGTAGATGTAATCGTCGCCATTTAATTTTATCGATTTTTCACCAAATTTTGTATTTTCTTCATATTTTCTTCCATTATGATGATTATTCGATGATGGAATTAATTTTATATGTTCACGTACTTTGAAATTATCATCATTATCTTCATCAATTAGATCTTGGTAATTGCTGTTTTTTGTTTTTATTTGATAATCATTGTCATAATCATAATTATCCACCTTACTTAATACCTCTGTATCCGTAAAGTCAATATCTGATGAATATGAAGATGTTGTCGTTGTTGTCTGCTGTTCCCAATAAGTTCTTATATATTTCGAATCAGGCTTGGACAATAATCTCGTATTATATGTATGGGTATTTCTATCATCATTTCTTAATGGCTGCCCATCATATTGCTCCAAATCATTATTATCTTTTATAATACCGTAAAGTGTCCGAGGAACAGAAATTTTAATATGGATGATTATTAAAAAAATAATTAACCTAATTGTTGGAAAAAATGAAATAATATTCAAATATATGTAACTTAATTTTATTCTCGAAAAAAATTTTCATTTTATTCAATGCTTTGAATATTTATATACGAGTACTTTACTCAATCATTTTTCAATTATTTTGTTATTCATTATAATTCAAATAATTGTATAATTACTTACCAATTGAAAATATTTACCATTGATATTAAACAAAGAAAAAATAAAATTATAATTCTAATAATTGAGAAATTAATTCTCAAACAAAATATTAAAAAAAAGTAATTCTAATATGTCTGACGTCTACAGCAAAAGTGATGAAATACGAATGATTTTGTCTCACTCACATATATACATTTTGGCAGCCTGCTGCGGTTCGCCCGTTGCCTGCAGTATTGAGTGCTGAATTGCTGACTATTCATAGTTTAGTTCAGTCCGTGCCCGTGCCGTGCATCGTTATTTAAATAACATATGGCTTATTCTAAAATTGGCGACATACATTTTCAAACTTTTTTGATATGCATATATGCATGTAACAATTTTCACTTAAGTTACATAACATTTTCATAACACTGGCACGGTTGTATATAATATAAATGGCTGCTGCCTCATTCAATATAGAAATAATAAAAAAATGTTGAATTACATGTTATAACTTATTTGTACATTGAAACCGATTTACACTTCTTATGTATCCGGATACTTTACTCCACCATATATAACCATTACCATTGTCTAACACCGTTATTACGCTATGTGATATAACTATTAATTTTATTCAAACTAAAATAATATTTCTAAAGAATGTTTAATCAACCATTTTATGCACTGTAGTTTTATGCGAGTACAAAGAAGAATTTCAGAATTTCGAGAACCATAAATTTTTTCTTCATATATTTATTGAGTAATAATCGTCTAATAATTTATTGTTGTACGTATTCGCACAATTATCTGTTAAGTAAATTTGTATTTAAATTCATTTTCATTTCACTTAAGAATAATTGAATTAGAACAAGAAGTCTATTAGTAACGGAAATAAGTACTGAACTTAATTTAAAATAAATGTACTTGTAATTATTTTATTTATTTGCACTTTATAAAAGAAATAATAACAAGAAGGAAATATGTAAATATTCTAAAGAAATCATCAAAGTCGTTATTATTATTATTATTTATTAAGAAAGGAGGTCAGTAAACTGCCTCTCTCCTGCCCACACCACAACCCTTGGATCAAAGTCGTTAAATTATCAATAATATCGATTATTGTAAAGTAGTCGTTTAAAAGAGTATTTTTTTTTAAAGTTTCAATAAAATCGTAAAGAAAAAGATTTAAGTCATTTTAAAATTTATTTATTAAACCAAAACGATCTTGTATATTTGTATAAAAAATATATGTAGTGTGTAGCGTATGTATCACTCGAATTTTGTCATAGAATCAGAAAAAAAATTAAATTAAATTAAACGAAATTAAATGAAATAAAATTGAATTAAATTAAATAATAAGGATAAATCTCGATACACATAACGATACACAGATATGTTTGTTGTTGTTATATTGTCCAAGACTTCTTAGTGGAATGGAAAAATAAATGGCCTTTCGACAGAAATACCAAATTCATATTTTCTTTTCTTATCATCGAGATTTTCTTCTTCTACATTTTCATCTGATTCTGATTTCTCATTGATGTTGTTGTTTTTGTTATTATCAGCATCATAATCATTAAAATCGAAATCTTTAAAATTCTTGATATCATTTTCATCATTTTTAATCATATCATAGAAATCGTCGATACCACAATTGTTATTCTGATCATTATGATCTCTAACTAAATCACGATGAAAATTTTCTAATTCACGAAACTTTTTATCTAATTCCAAATCACTATCAATATTAACTGGATTATATTTAGTTTGTGTAGATTTTATTAATTTTGATGATTCTGGAAAATTAATTTCAGCTTTACCATCATTTAACATATAGTAATTATCAACGAATTCATCATCAGTATTTGAATTTTTTGTTGTTCCGTCAAAAGTTCCGTCATCAACTTTACTATTGTAATCATCATCAATTGAATTATGATTTCTTAAATATGAGGTACGTCCTTTTATATATTGTCTTAGCAGATCAAGTTTATCATCATTATGATGACGATTTTTCAATGGTATTGGTATTATATTATTTAAATGTTTATTGCAATGATGCTTATTATTATAATTATTTTCGGTGGGAATATTGATGTCATTATTATCATCATCATAAATTGATGTCGAGGACGTATCGTGTGATGGATTCTTTTTCTTTTCATTTTGATTAATTAATAACATTTCGGGGAATTCATAAAATTGTTTAGTTGATTTGTCCTCAATTTGTTGTTGTTGTTGTTGGAAATTATTATCAATATTCATATCATAAATGTTATTTTGTGATGGTTTTATGTATTTATCAACATCAAATGTGAAAACTTTTGGTGGAGAATTTAAATCTTGTATAAATTTTTTAATATCTTCTTCTTGTTCGGAACTTAATTTTTCGCGAAATTTAATATCTTTTAATTCTGGAAAATCATCAAAATTATTATTATTACTATTATCTTTTTTGTTATTGGAATTATCCTCCCCTGAATCATTTCTGTTATTATTCATCATATCACAGCTATTATCATCAGTGGTGTCTGCTGGTAATTTATCAACTGTTAATTGTCTCAATTTATCTTCTAATGATTTTATATAAAAGAACTTCCTTAACACATCATATTTATCGTAATCTGTTGATGGTGATGCTGATGATGTAGTAGAATATGAATTGAATTTCCTATGTTTTCTATTCTTTTTCTGTTTTTTCTGTTTTTTCTTATTTTTCTTATTTTTCTTATTTTTCTTATTTTTCTTATTTTTCTTCTTTTTTAATTTACCAATAAATTGGCTATCATCTACAATATCTTCATTTGTTTTATTCTCTTTATGATTATGATGAATATGATTATTATGTCTTCTTTTTTTTTCATCACGATTAGTTTTATTCGTCGCTTCTTTACATTTTCTTTTATTTGCTGGTGTGGTGATTTCGTAATCGTAATTTTCGAAAAAAAAATTTTTATAATCGTCTTTAATGCTATCATAATCGCAATCAGAATAATCATCATCTGATTTAGACGGATCTAATGAAACGTAACCGATATCGACATCATCAATTTTTTTATTATCTACTTTACGTTTTACTAGTATTTGTCTATTATTAATATTTTCCTCCTCCTGTTCTATATCATTTTTATACATTTCTTCATCATTATCATCAGTATAGTACAAATCAGGAAAATTATTATTGTTTTCAAGTGACGATGATTGAACATATGAATTATCTAAAAACAAAAAACAAAAAACGAATAAATAAAACGAAGAAATCAAAATCTAAAACTATTAAATTTTATCTTATATATGCTTATATATGTGTGTAGTACCGTAGTAGTACTTGGTAGGTGGTAGTTACTAGTACTAACCTTGTAGGGGATATGAAGTTTCAAAATTTTTCCAGTCAAAATTGATGTATTCTTCTTGATTCAGTTGCTGTTGAAGTGACTGTGCCTGTGATAGTAGTGTTGGTGGTTGTTCATATTGATCTTCAAAATTAAAATTTTTATCAACATATTTTACTGGGGTACAAGCGGGTTTTTTATCATTCAATTTTTTTCCTATTTGTGAAATATAAAATAATATTAATCAGATTACATATTTAAAACAAAAATAACAAATGATAAAAGTAAATTTTATTTATGTTAAATAGTAGGTATTTTCGAAGGTATCTTTGTAGTTTACTTAAAAAATTTTTCTCACCATATTCTCCAATACTTTCAACCGGGTGATGTAAATGAGCCAAAAATTTCAACAAATTCTCAAATTTATTATCTGGTACATTTTCTACAAAAACAAAACACAAGAAAATATATATATAATATATTAGTAGGTATGGATTTGTATAGCGTCATAAGTTTCATAATTTAATATAACTCTTTAGAGACTACTACTACTACTACTACTACTACTACTACTACTACTTCTATCTGCAGATGTAATAATATTTATTCGTTATGCTGTTTCTGATTCTATCAAACCATTTTAATTCCATTAAAAATAATTTTCTATTCCCGTTTCCATTTCGACTATTTTTATTAAGTATTAGTTTGTTTTCTATAATTATTTAAATCCATCGTCTGTTTATTAAATAAAGCACCAGCACTCGTACTCGTACTATTAGTAAACATACTATTCAATAATGAGAATACAATGTTGACAGTATCATCATCATTTTCATCATGATCGTCATCTTTATCGAAATAATCAAGATTTTGTGTAGAATTCATTAATGTAGATGATGATGTTTTAAAAAGATTTGCCTTTATCAAATACGAATTTTGTTGTGGTTCGTGTTGTTTTTTCGATGGTGAATGTTTAGTTTTATTCACAGTTGAAGTTTTTTTTTAATTTTTTAGATTCCGCTTTTAAATTTATATTATGATGGAATCCCTCATTATTTCCATCATAGACATATAGATGTAATTGCATTGCATTATTATTATTGTCACCATCATCAACATCATCATCTTTCATTGGTATAGATTATGATAATGATGGTGTCGTTGTTGCTGTCGACGATGATGATTGTTGTGATTCCCTTGTTACTTTTATATGATTAAATGAAAACGTTCCGAAGTTCAAGAATTAAAGTGACAAAATAGAAAACACAGCAGAACAACAAAAATTATACATAACGTATGTTAAAATTTTTGGCCCATTATGATTCATTATTTTTAAATTGAATTAGTTTACAAACGTCTATTTCTTATGCGCATAATAATCAAACTATACACAAAATACAGAAACGTCAGAGTCACGTTAGTCACTTATATCCTCGTATTTGTAAATGAAATTTTATCACCTGTTACTTTTTCAAAATTGAATTTAAATTTTAAGTTAAAAATTTTCAAATACGGTATAAGTAATATTATTTTTTGTGTGACTATAGATATAAATAGAAGTATTATGTAGCTGATTATGAATACACAAATATTATAAAAACTAATCATCAAGAATTTTGTGACTTACCTTTGTTGCTGTTGTCCAATTTTGGATTATTCTTTGCAACTTCAATATTAAAATCAATTCGAAATTCATCAATCTGCTTATAGGAATTTGATGATGATGATGATGATGATGATGATGATGATGATGATGATGATGATGATGATGATGGGACTATTGTTGTACTGGTAGAAGTCATTTTTTGTGATGATTTTGATGGAATGATTTTTCTGTTACCACATGGTTCATTTGGAAATTTTTTTGTTGATATTCTTAATTTTGGTGTATTATGATGTTTTCCTTTTGTTACAAATTCGATTGTAAATTTCTTCTTATTTTCATCGAAAGCTTCTAAAATATTCCCCAAAAATGCTATTTCAGCTTTTGTATAATTCTTAAGCATATTATAAATTGTTTTGCTTGTAACAATCTGATTTTTCCGTGTTCTTAATGTAGACTCATTTACTTGTGGTGACAATAACGGTTCAATTGTAGTATTAGTGGATAATGATAGATCAAGAAAATCATCACCAGAATCATTATTCTCATACTCTGACCAATTTTCGTTGTTGCTTCGCTTTCGTTGCTTTTTATAATTGTTATTGATGTTGTTGTTGTTGTTGGTGTTGTTGTTGTTGTTGTTCGATAACAAGTTATCATCTTTTTCGTAGTAGTAGTTATCGTATTCTTCGTCCCCTCCATCCTCATCATCATTTGCTTCAGTTTTTTGTTCATCTTGGTCATCATATGATTCATTTTCTTCATCATAATATTCATCATCATCTCCAGAAGAATTATCATCGGATGAATCATATTCATTTTGATCAGTTGTTGTATCAGTAGGCGATTGTGTCGATGATGAATTATTTTTTTTACCAGAAAATAAATTAGTAATTTTTGTCTTCAATTTGTCAAAAAATCCAATTTTATTTGTTGTTGTTTCTGTCATTCTTGTTGTTGTTGTTGTTGTTGTTATGACAGGTACTATTGTTTTTTCTTCGTTTTCTTCATCATCGTCGTAGTTGTTGTAGATGTAATCGTCGCCATTTAATTTTATCGATTTTTCACCAAATTTTGTATTTTCTTCATATTTTCTTCCATTATGATGATTATTCGATGATGGAATTAATTTTATATGTTCACGTACTTTGAAATTATCATCATTATCTTCATCAATTAGATCTTGGTAATTGCTGTTTTTTGTTTTTATTTGATAATCATTGTCATAATCATAATTATCCACCTTACTTAATACCTCTGTATCCGTAAAGTCAATATCTGATGAATATGAAGATGTTGTCGTTGTTGTCTGCTGTTCCCAATAAGTTCTTATATATTTCGAATCAGGCTTGGACAATAATCTCGTATTATATGTATGGGTATTTCTATCATCATTTCTTAATGGCTGCCCATCATATTGCTCCAAATCATTATTATCTTTTATAATACCGTAAAGTGTCCGAGGAACAGAAATTTTAATATGGATGATTATTAAAAAAATAATTAACCTAATTGTTGGAAAAAATGAAATAATATTCAAATATATGTAACTTAATTTTATTCTCGAAAAAAATTTTCATTTTATTCAATGCTTTGAATATTTATATACGAGTACTTTACTCAATCATTTTTCAATTATTTTGTTATTCATTATAATTCAAATAATTGTATAATTACTTACCAATTGAAAATATTTACCATTGATATTAAACAAAGAAAAAATAAAATTATAATTCTAATAATTGAGAAATTAATTCTCAAACAAAATATTAAAAAAAAGTAATTCTAATATGTCTGACGTCTACAGCAAAAGTGATGAAATACGAATGATTTTGTCTCACTCACATATATACATTTTGGCAGCCTGCTGCGGTTCGCCCGTTGCCTGCAGTATTGAGTGCTGAATTGCTGACTATTCATAGTTTAGTTCAGTCCGTGCCCGTGCCGTGCATCGTTATTTAAATAACATATGGCTTATTCTAAAATTGGCGACATACATTTTCAAACTTTTTTGATATGCATATATGCATGTAACAATTTTCACTTAAGTTACATAACATTTTCATAACACTGGCACGGTTGTATATAATATAAATGGCTGCTGCCTCATTCAATATAGAAATAATAAAAAAATGTTGAATTACATGTTATAACTTATTTGTACATTGAAACCGATTTACACTTCTTATGTATCCGGATACTTTACTCCACCATATATAACCATTACCATTGTCTAACACCGTTATTACGCTATGTGATATAACTATTAATTTTATTCAAACTAAAATAATATTTCTAAAGAATGTTTAATCAACCATTTTATGCACTGTAGTTTTATGCGAGTACAAAGAAGAATTTCAGAATTTCGAGAACCATAAATTTTTTCTTCATATATTTATTGAGTAATAATCGTCTAATAATTTATTGTTGTACGTATTCGCACAATTATCTGTTAAGTAAATTTGTATTTAAATTCATTTTCATTTCACTTAAGAATAATTGAATTAGAACAAGAAGTCTATTAGTAACGGAAATAAGTACTGAACTTAATTTAAAATAAATGTACTTGTAATTATTTTATTTATTTGCACTTTATAAAAGAAATAATAACAAGAAGGAAATATGTAAATATTCTAAAGAAATCATCAAAGTCGTTATTATTATTATTATTTATTAAGAAAGGAGGTCAGTAAACTGCCTCTCTCCTGCCCACACCACAACCCTTGGATCAAAGTCGTTAAATTATCAATAATATCGATTATTGTAAAGTAGTCGTTTAAAAGAGTATTTTTTTTTAAAGTTTCAATAAAATCGTAAAGAAAAAGATTTAAGTCATTTTAAAATTTATTTATTAAACCAAAACGATCTTGTATATTTGTATAAAAAATATATGTAGTGTGTAGCGTATGTATCACTCGAATTTTGTCATAGAATCAGAAAAAAAATTAAATTAAATTAAACGAAATTAAATGAAATAAAATTGAATTAAATTAAATAATAAGGATAAATCTCGATACACATAACGATACACAGATATGTTTGTTGTTGTTATATTGTCCAAGACTTCTTAGTGGAATGGAAAAATAAATGGCCTTTCGACAGAAATACCAAATTCATATTTTCTTTTCTTATCATCGAGATTTTCTTCTTCTACATTTTCATCTGATTCTGATTTCTCATTGATGTTGTTGTTTTTGTTATTATCAGCATCATAATCATTAAAATCGAAATCTTTAAAATTCTTGATATCATTTTCATCATTTTTAATCATATCATAGAAATCGTCGATACCACAATTGTTATTCTGATCATTATGATCTCTAACTAAATCACGATGAAAATTTTCTAATTCACGAAACTTTTTATCTAATTCCAAATCACTATCAATATTAACTGGATTATATTTAGTTTGTGTAGATTTTATTAATTTTGATGATTCTGGAAAATTAATTTCAGCTTTACCATCATTTAACATATAGTAATTATCAACGAATTCATCATCAGTATTTGAATTTTTTGTTGTTCCGTCAAAAGTTCCGTCATCAACTTTACTATTGTAATCATCATCAATTGAATTATGATTTCTTAAATATGAGGTACGTCCTTTTATATATTGTCTTAGCAGATCAAGTTTATCATCATTATGATGACGATTTTTCAATGGTATTGGTATTATATTATTTAAATGTTTATTGCAATGATGCTTATTATTATAATTATTTTCGGTGGGAATATTGATGTCATTATTATCATCATCATAAATTGATGTCGAGGACGTATCGTGTGATGGATTCTTTTTCTTTTCATTTTGATTAATTAATAACATTTCGGGGAATTCATAAAATTGTTTAGTTGATTTGTCCTCAATTTGTTGTTGTTGTTGTTGGAAATTATTATCAATATTCATATCATAAATGTTATTTTGTGATGGTTTTATGTATTTATCAACATCAAATGTGAAAACTTTTGGTGGAGAATTTAAATCTTGTATAAATTTTTTAATATCTTCTTCTTGTTCGGAACTTAATTTTTCGCGAAATTTAATATCTTTTAATTCTGGAAAATCATCAAAATTATTATTATTACTATTATCTTTTTTGTTATTGGAATTATCCTCCCCTGAATCATTTCTGTTATTATTCATCATATCACAGCTATTATCATCAGTGGTGTCTGCTGGTAATTTATCAACTGTTAATTGTCTCAATTTATCTTCTAATGATTTTATATAAAAGAACTTCCTTAACACATCATATTTATCGTAATCTGTTGATGGTGATGCTGATGATGTAGTAGAATATGAATTGAATTTCCTATGTTTTCTATTCTTTTTCTGTTTTTTCTTATTTTTCTTATTTTTCTTATTTTTCTTATTTTTCTTCTTTTTTAATTTACCAATAAATTGGCTATCATCTACAATATCTTCATTTGTTTTATTCTCTTTATGATTATGATGAATATGATTATTATGTCTTCTTTTTTTTTCATCACGATTAGTTTTATTCGTCGCTTCTTTACATTTTCTTTTATTTGCTGGTGTGGTGATTTCGTAATCGTAATTTTCGAAAAAAAAATTTTTATAATCGTCTTTAATGCTATCATAATCGCAATCAGAATAATCATCATCTGATTTAGACGGATCTAATGAAACGTAACCGATATCGACATCATCAATTTTTTTATTATCTACTTTACGTTTTACTAGTATTTGTCTATTATTAATATTTTCCTCCTCCTGTTCTATATCATTTTTATACATTTCTTCATCATTATCATCAGTATAGTACAAATCAGGAAAATTATTATTGTTTTCAAGTGACGATGATTGAACATATGAATTATCTAAAAACAAAAAACAAAAACGAATAAATAAAACGAAGAAATCAAAATCTAAAACTATTAAATTTTATCTTATATATGCTTATATATGTGTGTAGTACCGTAGTAGTACTTGGTAGGTGGTAGTTACTAGTACTAACCTTGTAGGGGATATGAAGTTTCAAAATTTTTCCAGTCAAAATTGATGTATTCTTCTTGATTCAGTTGCTGTTGAAGTGACTGTGCCTGTGATAGTAGTGTTGGTGGTTGTTCATATTGATCTTCAAAATTAAAATTTTTATCAACATATTTTACTGGGGTACAAGCGGGTTTTTTATCATTCAATTTTTTTCCTATTTGTGAAATATAAAATAATATTAATCAGATTACATATTTAAAACAAAAATAACAAATGATAAAAGTAAATTTTATTTATGTTAAACAGTAGGTATTTTCGAAGGTATCATTGTAGTTTACTTAAAAAATTTTTCTCACCATATTCTCCAATACTTTCAACCGGGTGATGTAAATGAGCCAAAAATTTCAACAAATTCTCAAATTTATTATCTGGTACATTTTCTACAAAAACAAAACACAAGAAAATATATATATAATATATTAGTAGGTATGGATTTGTATAGCGTCATAAGTTTCATAATTTAATATAACTCTTTAGAGACTACTACTACTACTACTACTACTACTTCTACTACTTCTATCTGCAGATGTAATAATATTTATTCGTTATGCTGTTTCTGATTCTATCAAACCATTTTAATTCCATTAAAAATAATTTTCTATTCCCGTTTCCATTTCGACTATTTTTATTAAGTATTAGTTTGTTTTCTATAATTATTTAAATCCATCGTCTGTTTATTAAATAAAGCACCAGCACTCGTACTCGTACTATTAGTAAACATACTATTCAATAATGAGAATACAATGTTGACAGTATCATCATCATTTTCATCATGATCGTCATCTTTATCGAAATAATCAAGATTTTGTGTAGAATTCATTAATGTAGATGATGATGTTTTAAAAAGATTTGCCTTTATCAAATACGAATTTTGTTGTGGTTCGTGTTGTTTTTTCGATGGTGAATGTTTAGTTTTATTCACAGTTGAAGTTTTTTTTTAATTTTTTAGATTCCGCTTTTAAATTTATATTATGATGGAATCCCTCATTATTTCCATCATAGACATATAGATGTAATTGCATTGCATTATTATTATTGTCACCATCATCAACATCATCATCTTTCATTGGTATAGATTATGATAATGATGGTGTCGTTGTTGCTGTCGACGATGATGATTGTTGTGATTCCCTTGTTACTTTTATATGATTAAATGAAAACGTTCCGAAGTTCAAGAATTAAAGTGACAAAATAGAAAACACAGCAGAACAACAAAAATTATACATAACGTATGTTAAAATTTTTGGCCCATTATGATTCATTATTTTTAAATTGAATTAGTTTACAAACGTCTATTTCTTATGCGCATAATAATCAAACTATACACAAAATAGAGAAACGTCAGAGTCACGTTAGTCACTTATATCCTCGTA
Organism: Villa cingulata; assembly: GCA_951394055.1. Lineage (NCBI taxonomy): Eukaryota > Metazoa > Arthropoda > Insecta > Diptera > Bombyliidae > Villa > Villa cingulata. Next base: position 37,030,818 of record OX596017.1, on the reverse strand, counting down.
TTTGTAAATGAAATTTTATCACCTGTTACTTTTTCAAAATTGAATTTAAATTTTAAGTTAAAAATTTTCAAATACGGTATAAGTAATATTATTTTTTGTGTGACTATAGATATAAATAGAAGTATTATGTAGCTGATTATGAATACACAAATATTATAAAAACTAATCATCAAGAATTTTGTGACTTACCTTTGTTGCTGTTGTCCAATTTTGGATTATTCTTTGCAACTTCAATATTAAAATCAATTCGAAATTCATCAATCTGCTTATAGGAATTTGATGATGATGATGATGATGATGATGATGGGACTATTGTTGTACTGGTAGAAGTCATTTTTTGTGATGATTTTGATGGAATGATTTTTCTGTTACCACATGGTTCATTTGGAAATTTTTTTGTTGATATTCTTAATTTTGGTGTATTATGATGTTTTCCTTTTGTTACAAATTCGATTGTAAATTTCTTCTTATTTTCATCGAAAGCTTCTAAAATATTCCCCAAAAATGCTATTTCAGCTTTTGTATAATTCTTAAGCATATTATAAATTGTTTTGCTTGTAACAATCTGATTTTTCCGTGTTCTTAATGTAGACTCATTTACTTGTGTTGACAATAACGGTTCAATTGTAGTATTAGTGGATAATGATAGATCAAGAAAATCATCACCAGAATCATTATTCTCATACTCTGACCAATTTTCGTTGTTGCTTCGCTTTCGTTGCTTTTTATAATTGTTATTGATGTTGTTGTTGTTGTTGGTGTTGTTGTTGTTGTTGTTCGATAACAAGTTATCATCTTTTTCGTAGTAGTAGTTATCGTATTCTTCGTCCCCTCCATCCTCATCATCATTTGCTTCAGTTTTTTGTTCATCTTGGTCATCATATGATTCATTTTCTTCATCATAATATTCATCATCATCTCCAGAAGAATTATCATCGGATGAATCATATTCATTTTGATCAGTTGTTGTATCAGTAGGCGATTGTGTCGATGATGAATTATTTTTTTTACCAGAAAATAAATTAGTAATTTTTGTCTTCAATTTGTCAAAAAATCCAATTTTATTTGTTGTTGTTTCTGTCATTCTTGTTGTTGTTGTTGTTGTTGTTATGACAGGTACTATTGTTTTTTCTTCGTTTTCTTCATCATCGTCGTAGTTGTTGTAGATGTAATCGTCGCCATTTAATTTTATCGATTTTTCACCAAATTTTGTATTTTCTTCATATTTTCTTCCATTATGATGATTATTCGATGATGGAATTAATTTTATATGTTCACGTACTTTGAAATTATCATCATTATCTTCATCAATTAGATCTTGGTAATTGCTGTTTTTTGTTTTTATTTGATAATCATTGTCATAATCATAATTATCCACCTTACTTAATACCTCTGTATCCGTAAAGTCAATATCTGATGAATATGAAGATGTTGTCGTTGTTGTCTGCTGTTCCCAATAAGTTCTTATATATTTCGAATCAGGCTTGGACAATAATCTCGTATTATATGTATGGGTATTTCTATCATCATTTCTTAATGGCTGCCCATCATATTGCTCCAAATCATTATTATCTTTTATAATACCGTAAAGTGTCCGAGGAACAGAAATTTTAATATGGATGATTATTAAAAAAATAATTAACCTAATTGTTGGAAAAAATGAAATAATATTCAAATATATGTAACTTAATTTTATTCTCGAAAAAAATTTTCATTTTATTCAATGCTTTGAATATTTATATACGAGTACTTTACTCAATCATTTTTCAATTATTTTGTTATTCATTATAATTCAAATAATTGTATAATTACTTACCAATTGAAAATATTTACCATTGATATTAAACAAAGAAAAAATAAAATTATAATTCTAATAATTGAGAAATTAATTCTCAAACAAAATATTAAAAAAAAGTAATTCTAATATGTCTGACGTCTACAGCAAAAGTGATGAAATACGAATGATTTTGTCTCACTCACATATATACATTTTGGCAGCCTGCTGCGGTTCGCCCGTTGCCTGCAGTATTGAGTGCTGAATTGCTGACTATTCATAGTTTAGTTCAGTCCGTGCCCGTGCCGTGCATCGTTATTTAAATAACATATGGCTTATTCTAAAATTGGCGACATACATTTTCAAACTTTTTTGATATGCATATATGCATGTAACAATTTTCACTTAAGTTACATAACATTTTCATAACACTGGCACGGTTGTATATAATATAAATGGCTGCTGCCTCATTCAATATAGAAATAATAAAAAAATGTTGAATTACATGTTATAACTTATTTGTACATTGAAACCGATTTACACTTCTTATGTATCCGGATACTTTACTCCACCATATATAACCATTACCATTGTCTAACACCGTTATTACGCTATGTGATATAACTATTAATTTTATTCAAACTAAAATAATATTTCTAAAGAATGTTTAATCAACCATTTTATGCACTGTAGTTTTATGCGAGTACAAAGAAGAATTTCAGAATTTCGAGAACCATAAATTTTTTCTTCATATATTTATTGAGTAATAATCGTCTAATAATTTATTGTTGTACGTATTCGCACAATTATCTGTTAAGTAAATTTGTATTTAAATTCATTTTCATTTCACTTAAGAATAATTGAATTAGAACAAGAAGTCTATTAGTAACGGAAATAAGTACTGAACTTAATTTAAAATAAATGTACTTGTAATTATTTTATTTATTAGCACTTTATAAAAGAAATAATAACAAGAAGGAAATATGTAAATATTCTAAAGAAATCATCAAAGTCGTTATTATTATTATTATTTATTAAGAAAGGAGGTCAGTAAACTGCCTCTCTCCTGCCCACACCACAACCCTTGGATCAAAGTCGTTAAATTATCAATAATATCGATTATTGTAAAGTAGTCGTTTAAAAGAGTATTTTTTTTTAAAGTTTCAATAAAATCGTAAAGAAAAAGATTTAAGTCATTTTAAAATTTATTTATTAAACCAAAACGATCTTGTATATTTGTATAAAAAATATATGTAGTGTGTAGCGTATGTATCACTCGAATTTTGTCATAGAATCAGAAAAAAAATTAAATTAAATTAAACGAAATTAAATGAAATAAAATTGAATTAAATTAAATAATAAGGATAAATCTCGATACACATAACGATACACAGATATGTTTGTTGTTGTTATATTGTCCAAGACTTCTTAGTGGAATGGAAAAATAAATGGCCTTTCGACAGAAATACCAAATTCATATTTTCTTTTCTTATCATCGAGATTTTCTTCTTCTACATTTTCATCTGATTCTGATTTCTCATTGATGTTGTTGTTTTTGTTATTATCAGCATCATAATCATTAAAATCGAAATCTTTAAAATTCTTGATATCATTTTCATCATTTTTAATCATATCATAGAAATCGTCGATACCACAATTGTTATTCTGATCATTATGATCTCTAACTAAATCACGATGAAAATTTTCTAATTCACGAAACTTTTTATCTAATTCCAAATCACTATCAATATTAACTGGATTATATTTAGTTTGTGTAGATTTTATTAATTTTGATGATTCTGGAAAATTAATTTCAGCTTTACCATCATTTAACATATAGTAATTATCAACGAATTCATCATCAGTATTTGAATTTTTTGTTGTTCCGTCAAAAGTTCCGTCATCAACTTTACTATTGTAATCATCATCAATTGAATTATGATTTCTTAAATATGAGGTACGTCCTTTTATATATTGTCTTAGCAGATCAAGTTTATCATCATTATGATGACGATTTTTCAATGGTATTGGTATTATATTATTTAAATGTTTATTGCAATGATGCTTATTATTATAATTATTTTCGGTGGGAATATTGATGTCATTATTATCATCATCATAAATTGATGTCGAGGACGTATCGTGTGATGGATTCTTTTTCTTTTCATTTTGATTAATTAATAACATTTCGGGGAATTCATAAAATTGTTTAGTTGATTTGTCCTCAATTTGTTGTTGTTGTTGTTGGAAATTATTATCAATATTCATATCATAAATGTTATTTTGTGATGGTTTTATGTATTTATCAACATCAAATGTGAAAACTTTTGGTGGAGAATTTAAATCTTGTATAAATTTTTTAATATCTTCTTCTTGTTCGGAACTTAATTTTTCGCGAAATTTAATATCTTTTAATTCTGGAAAATCATCAAAATTATTATTATTACTATTATCTTTTTTGTTATTGGAATTATCCTCCCCTGAATCATTTCTGTTATTATTCATCATATCACAGCTATTATCATCAGTGGTGTCTGCTGGTAATTTATCAACTGTTAATTGTCTCAATTTATCTTCTAATGATTTTATATAAAAGAACTTCCTTAACACATCATATTTATCGTAATCTGTTGATGGTGATGCTGATGATGTAGTAGAATATGAATTGAATTTCCTATGTTTTCTATTCTTTTTCTGTTTTTTCTTATTTTTCTTATTTTTCTTATTTTTCTTATTTTTCTTCTTTTTTAATTTACCAATAAATTGGCTATCATCTACAATATCTTCATTTGTTTTATTCTCTTTATGATTATGATGAATATGATTATTATGTCTTCTTTTTTTTTCATCACGATTAGTTTTATTCGTCGCTTCTTTACATTTTCTTTTATTTGCTGGTGTGGTGATTTCGTAATCGTAATTTTCGAAAAAAAAATTTTTATAATCGTCTTTAATGCTATCATAATCGCAATCAGAATAATCATCATCTGATTTAGACGGATCTAATGAAACGTAACCGATATCGACATCATCAATTTTTTTATTATCTACTTTACGTTTTACTAGTATTTGTCTATTATTAATATTTTCCTCCTCCTGTTCTATATCATTTTTATACATTTCTTCATCATTATCATCAGTATAGTACAAATCAGGAAAATTATTATTGTTTTCAAGTGACGATGATTGAACATATGAATTATCTAAAAACAAAAAACAAAAACGAATAAATAAAACGAAGAAATCAAAATCTAAAACTATTAAATTTTATCTTATATATGCTTATATATGTGTGTAGTACCGTAGTAGTACTTGGTAGGTGGTAGTTACTAGTACTAACCTTGTAGGGGATATGAAGTTTCAAAATTTTTCCAGTCAAAATTGATGTATTCTTCTTGATTCAGTTGCTGTTGAAGTGACTGTGCCTGTGATAGTAGTGTTGGTGGTTGTTCATATTGATCTTCAAAATTAAAATTTTTATCAACATATTTTACTGGGGTACAAGCGGGTTTTTTATCATTCAATTTTTTTCCTATTTGTGAAATATAAAATAATATTAATCAGATTACATATTTAAAACAAAAATAACAAATGATAAAAGTAAATTTTATTTATGTTAAACAGTACGTATTTTCGAAGGTATCATTGTAGTTTACTTAAAAAATTTTTCTCACCATATTCTCCAATACTTTCAACCGGGTGATGTAAATGAGCCAAAAATTTCAACAAATTCTCAAATTTATTATCTGGTACATTTTCTACAAAAACAAAACACAAGAAAATATATATATAATATATTAGTAGGTATGGATTTGTATAGCGTCATAAGTTTCATAATTTAATATAACTCTTTAGAGACTACTACTACTACTACTACTACTACTACTACTACTTCTATCTGCAGATGTAATAATATTTATTCGTTATGCTGTTTCTGATTCTATCAAACCATTTTAATTCCATTAAAAATAATTTTCTATTCCCGTTTCCATTTCGACTATTTTTATTAAGTATTAGTTTGTTTTCTATAATTATTTAAATCCATCGTCTGTTTATTAAATAAAGCACCAGCACTCGTACTCGTACTATTAGTAAACATACTATTCAATAATGAGAATACAATGTTGACAGTATCATCATCATTTTCATCATGATCGTCATCTTTATCGAAATAATCAAGATTTTGTGTAGAATTCATTAATGTAGATGATGATGTTTTAAAAAGATTTGCCTTTATCAAATACGAATTTTGTTGTGGTTCGTGTTGTTTTTTCGATGGTGAATGTTTAGTTTTATTCACAGTTGAAGTTTTTTTTTAATTTTTTAGATTCCGCTTTTAAATTTATATTATGATGGAATCCCTCATTATTTCCATCATAGACATATAGATGTAATTGCATTGCATTATTATTATTGTCACCATCATCAACATCATCATCTTTCATTGGTATAGATTATGATAATGATGGTGTCGTTGTTGCTGTCGACGATGATGATTGTTGTGATTCCCTTGTTACTTTTATATGATTAAATGAAAACGTTCCGAAGTTCAAGAATTAAAGTGACAAAATAGAAAACACAGCAGAACAACAAAAATTATACATAACGTATGTTAAAATTTTTGGCCCATTATGATTCATTATTTTTAAATTGAATTAGTTTACAAACGTCTATTTCTTATGCGCATAATAATCAAACTATACACAAAATAGAGAAACGTCAGAGTCACGTTAGTCACTTATATCCTCGTATTTGTAAATGAAATTTTATCACCTGTTACTTTTTCAAAATTGAATTTAAATTTTAAGTTAAAAATTTTCAAATACGGTATAAGTAATATTATTTTTTGTGTGACTATAGATATAAATAGAAGTATTATGTAGCTGATTATGAATACACAAATATTATAAAAACTAATCATCAAGAATTTTGTGACTTACCTTTGTTGCTGTTGTCCAATTTTGGATTATTCTTTGCAACTTCAATATTAAAATCAATTCGAAATTCATCAATCTGCTTATAGGAATTTGATGATGATGATGATGATGATGATGATGGGACTATTGTTGTACTGGTAGAAGTCATTTTTTGTGATGATTTTGATGGAATGATTTTTCTGTTACCACATGGTTCATTTGGAAATTTTTTTGTTGATATTCTTAATTTTGGTGTATTATGATGTTTTCCTTTTGTTACAAATTCGATTGTAAATTTCTTCTTATTTTCATCGAAAGCTTCTAAAATATTCCCCAAAAATGCTATTTCAGCTTTTGTATAATTCTTAAGCATATTATAAATTGTTTTGCTTGTAACAATCTGATTTTTCCGTGTTCTTAATGTAGACTCATTTACTTGTGGTGACAATAACGGTTCAATTGTAGTATTAGTGGATAATGATAGATCAAGAAAATCATCACCAGAATCATTATTCTCATACTCTGACCAATTTTCGTTGTTGCTTCGCTTTCGTTGCTTTTTATAATTGTTATTGATGTTGTTGTTGTTGTTGGTGTTGTTGTTGTTGTTGTTCGATAACAAGTTATCATCTTTTTCGTAGTAGTAGTTATCGTATTCTTCGTCCCCTCCATCCTCATCATCATTTGCTTCAGTTTTTTGTTCATCTTGGTCATCATATGATTCATTTTCTTCATCATAATATTCATCATCATCTCCAGAAGAATTATCATCGGATGAATCATATTCATTTTGATCAGTTGTTGTATCAGTAGGCGATTGTGTCGATGATGAATTATTTTTTTTACCAGAAAATAAATTAGTAATTTTTGTCTTCAATTTGTCAAAAAATCCAATTTTATTTGTTGTTGTTTCTGTCATTCTTGTTGTTGTTGTTGTTGTTGTTATGACAGGTACTATTGTTTTTTCTTCGTTTTCTTCATCATCGTCGTAGTTGTTGTAGATGTAATCGTCGCCATTTAATTTTATCGATTTTTCACCAAATTTTGTATTTTCTTCATATTTTCTTCCATTATGATGATTATTCGATGATGGAATTAATTTTATATGTTCACGTACTTTGAAATTATCATCATTATCTTCATCAATTAGATCTTGGTAATTGCTGTTTTTTGTTTTTATTTGATAATCATTGTCATAATCATAATTATCCACCTTACTTAATACCTCTGTATCCGTAAAGTCAATATCTGATGAATATGAAGATGTTGTCGTTGTTGTCTGCTGTTCCCAATAAGTTCTTATATATTTCGAATCAGGCTTGGACAATAATCTCGTATTATATGTATGGGTATTTCTATCATCATTTCTTAATGGCTGCCCATCATATTGCTCCAAATCATTATTATCTTTTATAATACCGTAAAGTGTCCGAGGAACAGAAATTTTAATATGGATGATTATTAAAAAAATAATTAACCTAATTGTTGGAAAAAATGAAATAATATTCAAATATATGTAACTTAATTTTATTCTCGAAAAAAATTTTCATTTTATTCAATGCTTTGAATATTTATATACGAGTACTTTACTCAATCATTTTTCAATTATTTTGTTATTCATTATAATTCAAATAATTGTATAATTACTTACCAATTGAAAATATTTACCATTGATATTAAACAAAGAAAAAATAAAATTATAATTCTAATAATTGAGAAATTAATTCTCAAACAAAATATTAAAAAAAAGTAATTCTAATATGTCTGACGTCTACAGCAAAAGTGATGAAATACGAATGATTTTGTCTCACTCACATATATACATTTTGGCAGCCTGCTGCGGTTCGCCCGTTGCCTGCAGTATTGAGTGCTGAATTGCTGACTATTCATAGTTTAGTTCAGTCCGTGCCCGTGCCGTGCATCGTTATTTAAATAACATATGGCTTATTCTAAAATTGGCGACATACATTTTCAAACTTTTTTGATATGCATATATGCATGTAACAATTTTCACTTAAGTTACATAACATTTTCATAACACTGGCACGGTTGTATATAATATAAATGGCTGCTGCCTCATTCAATATAGAAATAATAAAAAAATGTTGAATTACATGTTATAACTTATTTGTACATTGAAACCGATTTACACTTCTTATGTATCCGGATACTTTACTCCACCATATATAACCATTACCATTGTCTAACACCGTTATTACGCTATGTGATATAACTATTAATTTTATTCAAACTAAAATAATATTTCTAAAGAATGTTTAATCAACCATTTTATGCACTGTAGTTTTATGCGAGTACAAAGAAGAATTTCAGAATTTCGAGAACCATAAATTTTTTCTTCATATATTTATTGAGTAATAATCGTCTAATAATTTATTGTTGTACGTATTCGCACAATTATCTGTTAAGTAAATTTGTATTTAAATTCATTTTCATTTCACTTAAGAATAATTGAATTAGAACAAGAAGTCTATTAGTAACGGAAATAAGTACTGAACTTAATTTAAAATAAATGTACTTGTAATTATTTTATTTATTAGCACTTTATAAAAGAAATAATAACAAGAAGGAAATATGTAAATATTCTAAAGAAATCATCAAAGTCGTTATTATTATTATTATTTATTAAGAAAGGAGGTCAGTAAACTGCCTCTCTCCTGCCCACACCACAACCCTTGGATCAAAGTCGTTAAATTATCAATAATATCGATTATTGTAAAGTAGTCGTTTAAAAGAGTATTTTTTTTTAAAGTTTCAATAAAATCGTAAAGAAAAAGATTTAAGTCATTTTAAAATTTATTTATTAAACCAAAACGATCTTGTATATTTGTATAAAAAATATATGTAGTGTGTAGCGTATGTATCACTCGAATTTTGTCATAGAATCAGAAAAAAAATTAAATTAAATTAAACGAAATTAAATGAAATAAAATTGAATTAAATTAAATAATAAGGATAAATCTCGATACACATAACGATACACAGATATGTTTGTTGTTGTTATATTGTCCAAGACTTCTTAGTGGAATGGAAAAATAAATGGCCTTTCGACAGAAATACCAAATTCATATTTTCTTTTCTTATCATCGAGATTTTCTTCTTCTACATTTTCATCTGATTCTGATTTCTCATTGATGTTGTTGTTTTTGTTATTATCAGCATCATAATCATTAAAATCGAAATCTTTAAAATTCTTGATATCATTTTCATCATTTTTAATCATATCATAGAAATCGTCGATACCACAATTGTTATTCTGATCATTATGATCTCTAACTAAATCACGATGAAAATTTTCTAATTCACGAAACTTTTTATCTAATTCCAAATCACTATCAATATTAACTGGATTATATTTAGTTTGTGTAGATTTTATTAATTTTGATGATTCTGGAAAATTAATTTCAGCTTTACCATCATTTAACATATAGTAATTATCAACGAATTCATCATCAGTATTTGAATTTTTTGTTGTTCCGTCAAAAGTTCCGTCATCAACTTTACTATTGTAATCATCATCAATTGAATTATGATTTCTTAAATATGAGGTACGTCCTTTTATATATTGTCTTAGCAGATCAAGTTTATCATCATTATGATGACGATTTTTCAATGGTATTGGTATTATATTATTTAAATGTTTATTGCAATGATGCTTATTATTATAATTATTTTCGGTGGGAATATTGATGTCATTATTATCATCATCATAAATTGATGTCGAGGACGTATCGTGTGATGGATTCTTTTTCTTTTCATTTTGATTAATTAATAACATTTCGGGGAATTCATAAAATTGTTTAGTTGATTTGTCCTCAATTTGTTGTTGTTGTTGTTGGAAATTATTATCAATATTCATATCATAAATGTTATTTTGTGATGGTTTTATGTATTTATCAACATCAAATGTGAAAACTTTTGGTGGAGAATTTAAATCTTGTATAAATTTTTTAATATCTTCTTCTTGTTCGGAACTTAATTTTTCGCGAAATTTAATATCTTTTAATTCTGGAAAATCATCAAAATTATTATTATTACTATTATCTTTTTTGTTATTGGAATTATCCTCCCCTGAATCATTTCTGTTATTATTCATCATATCACAGCTATTATCATCAGTGGTGTCTGCTGGTAATTTATCAACTGTTAATTGTCTCAATTTATCTTCTAATGATTTTATATAAAAGAACTTCCTTAACACATCATATTTATCGTAATCTGTTGATGGTGATGCTGATGATGTAGTAGAATATGAATTGAATTTCCTATGTTTTCTATTCTTTTTCTGTTTTTTCTTATTTTTCTTATTTTTCTTATTTTTCTTATTTTTCTTATTTTTCTTCTTTTTTAATTTACCAATAAATTGGCTATCATCTACAATATCTTCATTTGTTTTATTCTCTTTATGATTATGATGAATATGATTATTATGTCTTCTTTTTTTTTCATCACGATTAGTTTTATTCGTCGCTTCTTTACATTTTCTTTTATTTGCTGGTGTGGTGATTTCGTAATCGTAATTTTCGAAAAAAAAATTTTTATAATCGTCTTTAATGCTATCATAATCGCAATCAGAATAATCATCATCTGATTTAGACGGATCTAATGAAACGTAACCGATATCGACATCATCAATTTTTTTATTATCTACTTTACGTTTTACTAGTATTTGTCTATTATTAATATTTTCCTCCTCCTGTTCTATATCATTTTTATACATTTCTTCATCATTATCATCAGTATAGTACAAATCAGGAAAATTATTATTGTTTTCAAGTGACGATGATTGAACATATGAATTATCTAAGAACAAAAAACAAAAAACGAATAAATAAAACGAAGAAATCAAAATCTAAAACTATTAAATTTTATCTTATATATGCTTATATATGTGTGTAGTACCGTAGTAGTACTTGGTAGGTGGTAGTTACTAGTACTAACCTTGTAGGGGATATGAAGTTTCAAAATTTTTCCAGTCAAAATTGATGTATTCTTCTTGATTCAGTTGCTGTTGAAGTGACTGTGCCTGTGATAGTAGTGTTGGTGGTTGCTCATATTGATCTTCAAAATTAAAATTTTTATCAACATATTTTACTGGGGTACAAGCGGGTTTTTTATCATTCAATTTTTTTCCTATTTGTGAAATATAAAATAATATTAATCAGATTACATATTTAAAACAAAAATAACAAATGATGAAAGTAAATTTTATTTATGTTAAACAGTAGGTATTTTCGAAGGTATCATTGTAGTTTACTTAAAAATTTTTTCTCACCATAATCTCCAATACTTTCAACCGGGTGATGTAAATGAGCCAAAAATTTCAACAAATTCTCAAATTTATTATCTGGTACATTTTCTACAAAAACAAAACACAAGAAAATATATATATAATATATTAGTACGTATGGATTTGTATAGCGTCATAAGTTTCATAATTTAATATAACTTTTTAGAGACTACTACTACTACTACTACTACTACTTCTATCTGCAGATGTAATAATATTTATTCGTTCTGCTGTTTCTGATTCTATCAAACCATTTTAATTCCATTAAAAATAATTTTATATTCCCGTTTCCATTTCGACTATTTTTATTAAGTATTAGTTTGTTTTCTATAATTATTTAAATCCATCGTCTGTTTATTAAACAAAGCACCAGCACTCGTACTCGTACTATTAGTAAACATACTATTCAATAATGAGAATACAATGTTGACAGTATCATCATCATTTTCATCATGATCGTCATCTTTATCGAAATAATCAAGATTTTGTGTAGAATTCATTAATGTAGATGATGATGTTTTAAAAAGATTTGCCTTTATCAAATACGAATTTTGTTGTGGTTCGTGTTGTTTTTTCGATGGTGAATGTTTAGTTTTATTCACAGTTGAAGTTTTTTTTTCAATTTTTTAGATTCCGCTTTTAAATTTATATTATGATGGAATCCCTCATTATTTCCATCATAGACATATAGATGTAATTGCATTGCATCATTATTATTGTCACCATCATCAACATCATCATCTTTCATTGGTATAGATTATGATAATGATGGTGTCGTTGTTGCTGTCGACGATGATGATTGTTGTGATTCCCTTGTTACTTTTATATGATTAAATGAAAACGTTCCGAAGTTCAAGAATTAAAGTGACAAAATAGAAAACACAGCAGAACAACAAAAATTATACATAACGTATGTTAAAATTTTTGGCCCATTATGATTCATTATTTTTAAATTGAATTAGTTTACAAACGTCTATTTCTTATGCGCATAATAATCAAACTATACACAAAATACAGAAACGTCAGAGTCACGTTAGTCACTTATATCATATCCTCGTATTTGTAAATGAAATTTTATCACCTGTTATTTTTTCAAAATTGAATTTAAATTTTAAGTTAAAAATTTTCAAATACGGTATAAGTAATATTATTTTTTGTGTGACTATAGATATAAATAGAAGTATTATGTAGCTGATTATGAATACACAAATATTATAAAAACTAATCATCAAGAATTTTGTGACTTACCTTTGTTGCTGTTGTCCAATTTTGGATTATTCTTTGCAACTTCAATATTAAAATCAATTCGAAATTCATCAATCTGCTTATAGGAATTTGATGATGATGATGATGATGATGATGATGATGATGATGATGATGATGATGATGATGGGACTATTGTTGTACTGGTAGAAGTCATTTTTTGTGATGATTTTGATGGAATGATTTTTCTGTTACCACATGGTTCATTTGGAAATTTTTTTGTTGATATTCTTAATTTTGGTGTATTATGATGTTTTCCTTTTGTTACAAATTCGATTGTAAATTTCTTCTTATTTTCATCGAAAGCTTCTAAAATATTCCCCAAAAATGCTATTTCAGCTTTTGTATAATTCTTAAGCATATTATAAATTGTTTTGTTTGTAACAATTTGATTTTTCCGTGTTCTTAATTTAATTAAATTAATAAAGTCGCCATTTAATTTTATCGATTTTTCACCAAATTTTGTATTTTCTTCATATTTTCTTCCATTATGATGATTATTCGATGATGGAATTAATTTTATATGTTCACGTACTTTGAAATTATCATCATTATCTTCATCAATTAGATCTTGGTAACTGCTGGTTTCCGTTTTTATTTGATAATCATTGTCATAATCATAATTATCCACCTTACTTAATACCTCTGTATCCGTAAAGTAAATATCTGATGAATATGAAGATGCTGTCGTTGTTGTCTGCTGTTCCCAATAAGTTCTTATATATTTCGAATCAGGCTTGGACAATAATCTCGTATTATATGTATGGGTATTTCTATCATCATTTCTTAATGGCTGCCCATCATATTGCTTCAAATCATTATTATCTTTTATAATACCGTAAAGTGTCCGAGGAACAGAAATTTTAATATGGATGATTATTAAAAAAATAATTAACCTAATTGTTGGAAAAAATGAAATAATATTCAAATATATGTAACTTAATTTTATTCTCGAAAAAAATTTTCATTTTATTCAATGCTTTGAATATTTATATACGAGTACTTTACTCAATCATTTTTCAATTATTTTGTTATTCATTATAATTCAAATAATTGTATAATTACTTACCAATTGAAAATATTTACCATTGATATTAAACAAAGAAAAAATAAAATTATAATTCTAATAATTGAGAAATTAATTCTCAAACAAAATATTAAAAAAAAGTAATTCTAATATGTCTGACGTCTACAGCAAAAGTGATGAAATACGAATGATTTTGTCTCACTCACATATATACATTTTGGCAGCCTGCTGCGGTTCGCCCGTTGCCTGCAGTATTGAGTGCTGAATTGCTGACTATTCATAGTTTAGTTCAGTCCGTGCCCGTGCCGTGCATCGTTATTTAAATTACATATGGCTTATTCTAAAATTGGCGACATACATTTTCAAACTCTTTTGATATGCATATATGCATGTAACAATTTTCACTTAAGTTACATAACATTTTCATAACACTGGCACGCTTGTATATAATATAAATGGCTGCTGCCTCATTCAATATAGAAATAATAAAAAATGTTGAATTACATGTTATAACTTATTTGTACATTGAAACCGATTTACACTTCTTATGTATCCGGATACTTTACTCCACCATATATAACCATTACCATTGTCTAACACCGTTATTACGCTATGTGATATAACTATTAATTTTATTCAAACTAAAATAATATTTCTAAAGAATGTTTAATCAACCATTTTATGCACTGTAGTTTTATGCGAGTACAAAGAAGAATTTCAGAATTTCGAGAACCATAAATTTTTTCTTCATATATTTATTGAGTAATAATCGTCTAATAATTTATTGTTGTACGTATTCGCACAATTATCTGTTAAGTAAATTTGTATTTAAATTCATTTTCATTTCACTTAAGAATAATTGAATTAGAACAAGAAGTCTATTAGTAACGGAAATAAGTACTGAACTTAATTTAAAATAAATGTACTTGTAATTATTTTATTTATTAGCACTTTATAAAAGAAATAATAACAAGAAGGAAATATGTAAATATTCTAAAGAAATCATCACAGTCGTTATTATTATTATTATTTATTAAGAAAGGAGGTCAGTAAACTGCCTCTCTCCTGCCCACACCACAACCCTTGGATCAAAGTCGTTAAATTATCAATAATATCGATTATTGTAAAGTAGTCGTTTAAAAGAGTATTTTTTTTTAAAGTTTCAATAAAATCGTAAAGAAAAAGATTTAAGTCATTTTAAAATTTATTTATTAAACCAAAACGATCTTGTATATTTGTATAAAAAATATATGTAGTGTGTAGCGTATGTATCACTCGAATTTTGTCATAGAATCAGAAAAAAAATTAAATTAAATTAAACGAAATTAAATGAAATAAAATTGAATTAAATTAAATAATAAGGATAAATCTCGATACACATAACGATACACAGATATGTTTGTTGTTGTTATATTGTCCAAGACTTCTTAGTGGAATGGAAAAATAAATGGCCTTTCGACAGAAATACCAAATTCATATTTTCTTTTCTTATCATCGAGATTTTCTTCTTCTACATTTTCATCTGATTCTGATTTCTCATTGATGTTGTTGTTTTTGTTATTATCAGCATCATAATCATTAAAATCGAAATCTTTAAAATTCTTGATATCATTTTCATCATTTTTAATCATATCATAGAAATCGTCGATACCACAATTGTTATTCTGATCATTATGATCTCTAACTAAATCACGATGAAAATTTTCTAATTCACGAAACTTTTTATCTAATTCCAAATCACTATCAATATTAACTGGATTATATTTAGTTTGTGTAGATTTTATTAATTTTGATGATTCTGGAAAATTAATTTCAGCTTTACCATCATTTAACATATAGTAATTATCAACGAATTCATCATCAGTATTTGAATTTTTTGTTGTTCCGTCAAAAGTTCCGTCATCAACTTTACTATTGTAATCATCATCAATTGAATTATGATTTCTTAAATATGAGGTACGTCCTTTTATATATTGTCTTAGCAGATCAAGTTTATCATCATTATGATGACGATTTTTCAATGGTATTGGTATTATATTATTTAAATGTTTATTGCAATGATGCTTATTATTATAATTATTTTCGGTGGGAATATTGATGTCATTATTATCATCATCATAAATTGATGTCGAGGACGTATCGTGTGATGGATTCTTTTTCTTTTCATTTTGATTAATTAATAACATTTCGGGGAATTCATAAAATTGTTTAGTTGATTTGTCCTCAATTTGTTGTTGTTGTTGGAAATTATTATCAATATTCATATCATAAATGTTATTTTGTGATGGTTTTATGTATTTATCAACATCAAATGTGAAAACCTTTGGTGGAGAATTTAAATCTTGTATAAATTTTTTAATATCTTCTTCTTGTTCGGAACTTAATTTTTCGCGAAATTTAATATCTTTTAATTCTGGAAAATCATCAAAATTATTATTATTACTATTATCTTTTTTGTTATTGGAATTATCCTCCCCTGAATCATTTCTGTTATTATTCATCATATCACAGCTATTATCATCAGTGGTGTCTGCTGGTAATTTATCAACTGTTAATTGTCTCAATTTATCTTCTAATGATTTTATATAAAAGAACTTCCTTAACACATCATATTTATCGTAATCTGTTGATGGTGATGCTGATGATGTAGTAGAATATGAATTGAATTTCCTATGTTTTCTATTCTTTTTCTGTTTTTTCTTATTTTTCTTATTTTTCTTATTTTTCTTATTTTTCTTATTTTTCTTTTTTAATTTACCAATAAATTGGCTATCATCTACAATATCTTCATTTGTTTTATTCTCTTTATGATTATGATGAATATGATTATTATGTCTTCTTTTTTTTTCATCACGATTAGTTTTATTCGTCGCTTCTTTACATTTTCTTTTATTTGCTGGTGTGGTGATTTCGTAATCGTAATTTTCGAAAAAAAAATTTTTATAATCGTCTTTAATGCTATCATAATCGCAATCAGAATAATCATCATCTGATTTAGACGGATCTAATGAAACGTAACCGATATCGACATCATCAATTTTTTTATTATCTACTTTACGTTTTACTAGTATTTGTCTATTATTAATATTTTCCTCCTGCTGTTCTATATCATTTTTATACATTTCTTCATCATTATCATCAGTATAGTACAAATCAGGAAAATTATTATTGTTTTCAAGTGACGATGATTGAACATATGAATTATCTAAGAACAAAAAACAAAAACGAATAAATAAAACGAAGAAATCAAAATCTAAAACTATTAAATTTTATCTTATATATGCTTATATATGTGTGTAGTACCGTAGTAGTACTTGGTAGGTGGTAGTTACTAGTACTAACCTTGTAGGGGATATGAAGTTTCAAAATTTTTCCAGTCAAAATTGATGTATTCTTCTTGATTCAGTTGCTGTTGAAGTGACTGTGCCTGTGATAGTAGTGTTGGTGGTTGTTCATATTGATCTTCAAAATTAAAATTTTTATCAACATATTTCACTGGGGTACAACCGGGTTTTTTATCATTCAATTTTTTTCCTATTTGTGAAATATAAAATAATATTAATCAGATTACATATTTAAAACAAAAATAACAAATGATAAAAGTAAATTTTATTTATGTTAAACAGTAGGTATTTTCGAAGGTATCATTGTAGTTTACTTAAAAAATTTTTCTCACCATATTCTCCAATACTTTCAACCGGGTGATGTAAATGAGCCAAAAATTTCAACAAATTCTCAAATTTATTATCTGGTACATTTTCTACAAAAACAAAACACAAGAAAATATATATATAATATATTAGTACGTATGGATTTGTATAGCGTCATAAGTTTCATAATTTAATATAACTCTTTAGAGACTACTACTACTACTACTACTACTACTACTTCTATCTGCAGATGTAATAATATTTATTCGTTCTGCTGTTTCTGATTCTATCAAACCATTTTAATTCCATTAAAATAATTTTCTATTCCCGTTTCCATTTCGACTATTTTTATTAAGTATTAGTTTGTTTTCTATAATTATTTAAATCCATCGTCTGTTTATTAAACAAAGCACCAGCACTCGTACTCGTACTATTAGTAAACATACTATTCAATAATGAGAATACAATGTTGACAGTATCATCATCATTTTCATCATGATCGTCATCTTTATCGAAATAATCAAGATTTTGTGTAGAATTCATTAATGTAGATGATGATGTTTTAAAAAGATTTGCCTTTATCAAATACGAATTTTGTTGTGGTTCGTGTTGTTTTTTCGATGGTGAATGTTTAGTTTTATTCACAGTTGAAGTTTTTTTTTCAATTTTTTAGATTCCGCTTTTAAATTTATATTATGATGGAATCCCTCATTATTTCCATCATAGACATATAGATGTAATTGCATTGCATCATTATTATTGTCACCATCATCAACATCATCATCTTTCATTGGTATAGATTATGATAATGATGGTGTCGTTGTTGCTGTCGACGATGATGATTGTTGTGATTCCCTTGTTACTTTTATATGATTAAATGAAAACGTTCCGAAGTTCAAGAATTAAAGTGACAAAATAGAAAACACCGCAGAACAACAAAAATTATACATAACGTATGTTAAAATTTTTGGCCCATTATGATTCATTATTTTTAAATTGAATTAGTTTACAAACGTCTATTTCTTATGCGCATAATAATCAAACTATACACAAAATACAGAAACGTCAGAGTCACGTTAGTCACTTATATCCTCGTATTTGTAAATGAAATTTTATCACCTGTTATTTTTTCAAAATTGAATTTAAATTTTAAGTTAAAAATTTTCAAATACGGTATAAGTAATATTATTTTTTGTGTGACTATAGATATAAATAGAAGTATTATGTAGCTGATTATGAATACACAAATATTATAAAAACTAATCATCAAGAATTTTGTGACTTACCTTTGTTGCTGTTGTCCAATTTTGGATTATTCATTGCAACTTCAATATTAAAATCAATTCGAAATTCATCAATCTGCTTATAGGAATTTGATGGTGATGATGATGATGATGATGATGATGATGATGATGATGATGATGATGATGATGGGACTATTGTTGTACTGGTAGAAGTCATTTTTTGTGATGATTTTGATGGAATGATTTTTCTGTTACCACATGGTTCATTTGGAAATTTTTTTGTTGATATTCTTAATGTTGGTGTATTATGATGTTTTCCTTTTGTTACAAATTCGATTGTAAATTTCTTCTTATTTTCATCGAAAGCTTCTAAAATATTCCCCAAAAATGCTATTTCAGCTTTTGTATAATTCTTAAGCATATTATAAATTGTTTTGTTTGTAACAATTTGATTTTTCCGTGTTCTTAATTTAATTAAATTAATAAAGTCGCCATTTAATTTTATCGATTTTTCACCAAATTTTGTATTTTCTTCATATTTTCTTCCATTATGATGATTATTCGATGATGGAATTAATTTTATATGTTCAAGTACTTTGAAATTATCATCATTATCTTCATCAATTAGATCTTGGTAACTGCTGGTTTCTGTTTTTATTTGATAATCATTGTCATAATCATAATTATCCACCTTACTTAATACCTCTGTATCCGTAAAGTAAATATCTGATGAATATGAAGATGCTGTCGTTGTTGTCTGCTGTTCCCAATAAGTTCTTATATATTTCGAATCAGGCTTGGACAATAATCTCGTATTATATGTATGGGTATTTCTATCATCATTTCTTAATGGCTGCCCATCATATTGCTTCAAATCATTATTATCTTTTATAATACCGTAAAGTGTCCGAGGAACAGAAATTTTAATATGGATGATTATTAAAAAAATAATTAACCTAATTGTTGGAAAAAATGAAATAATATTCAAATATATGTAACTTAATTTTATTCTCGAAAAAAATTTTCATTTTATTCAATGCTTTGAATATTTATATACGAGTACTTTACTCAATCATTTTTCAATTATTTTGTTATTCATTATAATTCAAATAATTGTATAATTACTTACCAATTGAAAATATTTACCATTGATATTAAACAAAGAAAAAATAAAATTATAATTCTAATAATTGAGAAATTAATTCTCAAACAAAATATTAAAAAAAAGTAATTCTAATATGTCTGACGTCTACAGCAAAAGTGATGAAATACGAATGATTTTGTCTCACTCACATATATACATTTTGGCAGCCTGCTGCGGTTCGCCCGTTGCCTGCAGTATTGAGTGCTGAATTGCTGACTATTCATAGTTTAGTTCAGTCCGTGCCCGTGCCGTGCATCGTTATTTAAATTACATATGGCTTATTCTAAAATTGGCGACATACATTTTCAAACTCTTTTGATATGCATATATGCATGTAACAATTTTCACTTAAGTTACATAACATTTTCATAACACTGGCACGGTTGTATATAATATAAATGGCTGCTGCCTCATTCAATATAGAAATAATAAAAAAATGTTGAATTACATGTTATAACTTATTTGTACATTGAAACCGATTTACACTTCTTATGTATCCGGATACTTTACTCCACCATATATAACCATTACCATTGTCTAACACCGTTATTACGCTATGTGATATAACTATTAATTTTATTCAAACTAAAATAATATTTCTAAAGAATGTTTAATCAACCATTTTATGCACTGTAGTTTTATGCGAGTACAAAGAAGAATTTCAGAATTTCGAGAACCATAAATTTTTTCTTCATATATTTATTGAGTAATAATCGTCTAATAATTTATTGTTGTACGTATTCGCACAATTATCTGTTAAGTAAATTTGTATTTAAATTCATTTTCATTTCACTTAAGAATAATTGAATTAGAACAAGAAGTCTATTAGTAACGGAAATAAGTACTGAACTTAATTTAAAATAAATGTACTTGTAATTATTTTATTTATTAGCACTTTATAAAAGAAATAATAACAAGAAGGAAATATGTAAATATTCTAAAGAAATCATCACAGTCGTTATTATTATTATTATTTATTAAGAAAGGAGGTCAGTAAACTGCCTCTCTCCTGCCCACACCACAACCCTTGGATCAAAGTCGTTAAATTATCAATAATATCGATTATTGTAAAGTAGTCGTTTAAAAGAGTATTTTTTTTTGAAGTTTCAATAAAATCGTAAAGAAAAAGATTTAAGTCATTTTAAAATTTATTTATTAAACCAAAACGATCTTGTATATTTGTATAAAAAATATATGTAGTGTGTAGCGTATGTATCACTCGAATTTTGTCATAGAATCAGAAAAAAAATTAAATTAAATTAAACGAAATTAAATGAAATAAAATTGAATTAAATTAAATAATAAGGATAAATCTCGATACACATAACGATACACAGATATGTTTGTTGTTGTTATATTGTCCAAGACTTCTTAGTGGAATGGAAAAATAAATGGCCTTTCGACAGAAATACCAAATTCATATTTTCTTTTCTTATCATCGAGATTTTCTTCTTCTACATTTTCATCTGATTCTGATTTCTCATTGATGTTGTTGTTTTTGTTATTATCAGCATCATAATCATTAAAATCGAAATCTTTAAAATTCTTGATATCATTTTCATCATTTTTAATCATATCATAGAAATCGTCGATACCACAATTGTTATTCTGATCATTATGATCTCTAACTAAATCACGATGAAAATTTTCTAATTCACGAAACTTTTTATCTAATTCCAAATCACTATCAATATTAACTGGATTATATTTAGTTTGTGTAGATTTTATTAATTTTGATGATTCTGGAAAATTAATTTCAGCTTTACCATCATTTAACATATAGTAATTATCAACGAATTCATCATCAGTATTTGAATTTTTTGTTGTTCCGTCAAAAGTTCCGTCATCAACTTTACTATTGTAACCATCATCAATTGAATTATGATTTCTTAAATATGAGGTACGTCCTTTTATATATTGTCTTAGCAGATCAAGTTTATCATCATTATGATGACGATTTTTCAATGGTATTGGTATTATATTATTTAAATGTTTATTGCAATGATGCTTATTATTATAATTATTTTCGGTGGGAATATTGATGTCATTATTATCATCATCATAAATTGATGTCGAGGACGTATCGTGTGATGGATTCTTTTTCTTTTCATTTTGATTAATTAATAACATTTCGGGGAATTCATAAAATTGTTTAGTTGATTTGTCCTCAATTTGTTGTTGTTGTTGGAAATTATTATCAATATTCATATCATAAATGTTATTTTGTGATGGTTTTATGTATTTATCAACATCAAATGTGAAAACCTTTGGTGGAGAATTTAAATCTTGTATAAATTTTTTAATATCTTCTTCTTGTTCGGAACTTAATTTTTCGCGAAATTTAATATCTTTTAATTCTGGAAAATCATCAAAATTATTATTATTACTATTATCTTTTTTGTTATTGGAATTATCCTCCCCTGAATCATTTCTGTTATTATTCATCATATCACAGCTATTATCATCAGTGGTGTCTGCTGGTAATTTATCAACTGTTAATTGTCTCAATTTATCTTCTAATGATTTTATATAAAAGAACTTCCTTAACACATCATATTTATCGTAATCTGTTGATGGTGATGCTGATGATGTAGTAGAATATGAATTGAATTTCCTATGTTTTCTATTCTTTTTCTGTTTTTTCTTATTTTTCTTATTTTTCTTATTTTTCTTATTTTTCTTATTTTTCTTTTTTAATTTACCAATAAATTGGCTATCATCTACAATATCTTCATTTGTTTTATTCTCTTTATGATTATGATGAATATGATTATTATGTCTTCTTTTTTTTTCATCACGATTAGTTTTATTCGTCGCTTCTTTACATTTTCTTTTATTTGCTGGTGTGGTGATTTCGTAATCGTAATTTTCGAAAAAAAAATTTTTATAATCGTCTTTAATGCTATCATAATCGCAATCAGAATAATCATCATCTGATTTAGACGGATCTAATGAAACGTAACCGATATCGACATCATCAATTTTTTTATTATCTACTTTACGTTTTACTAGTATTTGTCTATTATTAATATTTTCCTCCTCCTGTTCTATATCATTTTTATACATTTCTTCATCATTATCATGAGTGTAGTACAAATCAGGAAAATTATTATTGTTTTCAAGTGACGATGATTGAACATATGAATTATCTAAGAACAAAAAACAAAAACGAATAAATAAAACGAAGAAATCAAAATCTAAAACTATTAAATTTTATCTTATATATGCTTATATATGTGTGTAGTACCGTAGTAGTACTTGGTAGGTGGTAGTTACTAGTACTAACCTTGTAGGGGATATGAAGTTTCAAAATTTTTCCAGTCAAAATTGATGTATTCTTCTTGATTCAGTTGCTGTTGAAGTGACTGTGCCTGTGATAGTAGTGTTGGTGGTTGTTCATATTGATCTTCAAAATTAAAATTTTTATCAACATATTTTACTGGGGTACAACCGGGTTTTTTATCATTCAATTTTTTTCCTATTTGTGAAATATAAAATAATATTAATCAGATTACATATTTAAAACAAAAATAACAAATGATAAAAGTAAATTTTATTTATGTTAAACAGTAGGTATTTTCGAAGGTATCATTGTAGTTTACTTAAAAAATTTTTCTCACCATATTCTCCAATACTTTCAACCGGGTGATGTAAATGAGCCAAAAATTTCAACAAATTCTCAAATTTATTATCTGGTACATTTTCTACAAAAACAAAACACAAGAAAATATATATATAATATATTAGTACGTATGGATTTGTATAGCGTCATAAGTTTCATAATTTAATATAACTCTTTAGAGACTACTACTACTACTACTACTACTACTTCTATCTGCAGATGTAATAATATTTATTCGTTCTGCTGTTTCTGATTCTATCAAACCATTTTAATTCCATTAAAATAATTTTCTATTCCCGTTTCCATTTCGACTATTTTTATTAAGTATTAGTTTGTTTTCTATAATTATTTAAATCCATCGTCTGTTTATTAAACAAAGCACCAGCACTCGTACTCGTACTATTAGTAAACATACTATTCAATAATGAGAATACAATGTTGACAGTATCATCATCATTTTCATCATGATCGTCATCTTTATCGAAATAATCAAGATTTTGTGTAGAATTCATTAATGTAGATGATGATGTTTTAAAAAGATTTGCCTTTATCAAATACGAATTTTGTTGTGGTTCGTGTTGTTTTTTCGATGGTGAATGTTTAGTTTTATTCACAGTTGAAGTTTTTTTTTCAATTTTTTAGATTCCGCTTTTAAATTTATATTATGATGGAATCCCTCATTATTTCCATCATAGACATATAGATGTAATTGCATTGCATCATTATTATTGTCACCATCATCAACATCATCATCTTTCATTGGTATAGATTATGATAATGATGGTGTCGTTGTTGCTGTCGACGATGATGATTGTTGTGATTCCCTTGTTACTTTTATATGATTAAATGAAAACGTTCCGAAGTTCAAGAATTAAAGTGACAAAATAGAAAACACCGCAGAACAACAAAAATTATACATAACGTATGTTAAAATTTTTGGCCCATTATGATTCATTATTTTTAAATTGAATTAGTTTACAAACGTCTATTTCTTATGCGCATAATAATCAAACTATACACAAAATAGAGAAACGTCAGAGTCACGTTAGTCACTTATATCCTCGTATTTGTAAATGAAATTTTATCACCTGTTACTTTTTCAAAATTGAATTTAAATTTTAAGTTAAAAATTTTCAAATACGGTATAAGTAATATTATTTTTTGTGTGACTATAGATATAAATAGAAGTATTATGTAGCTGATTATGAATACACAAATATTATAAAAACTAATCATCAAGAATTTTGTGACTTACCTTTGTTGCTGTTGTCCAATTTTGGATTATTCTTTGCAACTTCAATATTAAAATCAATTCGAAATTCATCAATCTGCTTATAGGAATTTGATGATGATGATGATGATGATGATGATGGGACTATTGTTGTACTGGTAGAAGTCATTTTTTGTGATGATTTTGATGGAATGATTTTTCTGTTACCACATGGTTCATTTGGAAATTTTTTTGTTGATATTCTTAATTTTGGTGTATTATGATGTTTTCCTTTTGTTACAAATTCGATTGTAAATTTCTTCTTATTTTCATCGAAAGCTTCTAAAATATTCCCCAAAAATGCTATTTCAGCTTTTGTATAATTCTTAAGCATATTATAAATTGTTTTGTTTGTAACAATTTGATTTTTCCGTGTTCTTAATTTAATTAAATTAATAAAGTCGCCATTTAATTTTATCGATTTTTCACCAAATTTTGTATTTTCTTCATATTTTCTTCCATTATGATGATTATTCGATGATGGAATTAATTTTATATGTTCACGTACTTTGAAATTATCATCATTATCTTCATCAATTAGATCTTGGTAACTGCTGGTTTCTGTTTTTATTTGATAATCATTGTCATAATCATAATTATCCACCTTACTTAATACCTCTGTATCCGTAAAGTAAATATCTGATGAATATGAAGATGCTGTCGTTGTTGTCTGCTGTTCCCAATAAGTTCTTATATATTTCGAATCAGGCTTGGACAATAATCTCGTATTATATGTATGGGTATTTCTATCATCATTTCTTAATGGCTGCCCATCATATTGCTTCAAATCATTATTATCTTTTATAATACCGTAAAGTGTCCGAGGAACAGAAATTTTAATATGGATGATTATTAAAAAAATAATTAACCTAATTGTTGGAAAAAATGAAATAATATTCAAATATATGTAACTTAATTTTATTCTCGAAAAAAATTTTCATTTTATTCAATGCTTTATATACGAGTACTTTACTCAATCATTTTTCAATTATTTTGTTATTCATTATAATTCAAATAATTGTATAATTACTTACCAATTGAAAATATTTACCATTGATATTAAACAAAGAAAAAATAAAATTATAATTCTAATAATTGAGAAATTAATTCTCAAACAAAATATTAAAAAAAAGTAATTCTAATATGTCTGACGTCTACAGCAAAAGTGATGAAATACGAATGATTTTGTCTCACTCACATATATACATTTTGGCAGCCTGCTGCGGTTCGCCCGTTGCCTGCAGTATTGAGTGCTGAATTGCTGACTATTCATAGTTTAGTTCAGTCCGTGCCCGTGCCGTGCATCGTTATTTAAATAACATATGGCTTATTCTAAAATTGGCGACATACATTTTCAAACTTTTTTGATATGCATATATGCATGTAACAATTTTCACTTAAGTTACATAACATTTTCATAACACTGGCACGGTTGTATATAATATAAATGGCTGCTGCCTCATTCAATATAGAAATAATAAAAAAATGTTGAATTACATGTTATAACTTATTTGTACATTGAAACCGATTTACACTTCTTATGTATCCGGATACTTTACTCCACCATATATAACCATTACCATTGTCTAACACCGTTATTACGCTATGTGATATAACTATTAATTTTATTCAAACTAAAATAATATTTCTAAAGAATGTTTAATCAACCATTTTATGCACTGTAGTTTTATGCGAGTACAAAGAAGAATTTCAGAATTTCGAGAACCATAAATTTTTTCTTCATATATTTATTGAGTAATAATCGTCTAATAATTTATTGTTGTACGTATTCGCACAATTATCTGTTAAGTAAATTTGTATTTAAATTCATTTTCATTTCACTTAAGAATAATTGAATTAGAACAAGAAGTCTATTAGTAACGGAAATAAGTACTGAACTTAATTTAAAATAAATGTACTTGTAATTATTTTATTTATTAGCACTTTATAAAAGAAATAATAACAAGAAGGAAATATGTAAATATTCTAAAGCCCCAACTATAATCGACATACCTGACATAGCAAACATAAGAAAAAATAACGAATGTTAAAACGTAACATTTGGTTAACTATAATTAACATAGATAACATACTAAAAATAAGCAATACGAATTTCACAAAATGAGCTTTTTGCTTATGTTACTTATGTCATGTACGCTCTCGATCGTACTGCTTATGTCGAGCTTATGTTAAACGAATTTTTAACGAATGTCGGTAATGTTAATTATAGTTTAGCTCATTGATTTGGCTGTGTTCGTAGCACTACATATGTCAAAGCTTATGTCAGGTATGTCGATTATAGTTCCCACTTAAAGAAATCATCAAAGTCGTTATTATTATTATTATTATTTATTAAGAAAGGAGGTCAGTAAACTGCCTCTCTCCTGCCCACACCACAACCCTTGAATCAAAGTCGTTAAATTATCAATAATATCGATTATTGTAAAGTAGTCGTTTAAAAGAGTATTTTTTTTTAAAGTTTCAATAAAATCGTAAAGAAAAAGATTTAAGTCATTTTAAAATTTATTTATTAAACCAAAACGATCTTGTATATTTGTATAAAAAATATATGTAGTGTGTAGCGTATGTATCACTCGAATTTTGTCATAGAATCAGAAAAAAAATTAAATTAAATTAAACGAAATTAAATGAAATAAAATTGAATTAAATTAAATAATAAGGATAAATCTCGATTCACATAACGATACACAGATATGTTTGTTGTTGTTATATTGTCCAAGACTTCTTAGTGGAATGGAAAAATAAATGGCCTTTCGACAGAAATACCAAATTCATATTTTCTTTTCTTATCATCGAGATTTTCTTCTTCTACATTTTCATCTGATTCTGATTTCTCATTGATGTTGTTGTTTTTGTTATTATCAGCATCATAATCATTAAAATCGAAATCTTTAAAATTCTTGATATCATTTTCATCATTTTTAATCATATCATAGAAATCGTCGATACCACAATTGTTATTCTGATCATTATGATCTCTAACTAAATCACGATGAAAATTTTCTAATTCACGAAACTTTTTATCTAATTCCAAATCACTATCAATATTAACTGGATTATATTTAGTTTGTGTAGATTTTATTAATTTTGATGATTCTGGAAAATTAATTTCAGCTTTACCATCATTTAACATATAGTAATTATCAACGAATTCATCATCAGTATTTGAATTTTTTGTTGTTCCGTCAAAAGTTCCGTCATCAACTTTACTATTGTAATCATCATCAATTGAATTATGATTTCTTAAATATGAGGTACGTCCTTTTATATATTGTCTTAGCAGATCAAGTTTATCATCATTATGATGACGATTTTTCAATGGTATTGGTATTATATTATTTAAATGTTTATTGCAATGATGCTTATTATTATAATTATTTTCGGTGGGAATATTGATGTCATTATTATCATCATCATAAATTGATGTCGAGGACGTATCGTGTGATGGATTCTTTTTCTTTTCATTTTGATTAATTAATAACATTTCGGGGAATTCATAAAATTGTTTAGTTGATTTGTCCTCAATTTGTTGTTGTTGTTGTTGGAAATTATTATCAATATTCATATCATAAATGTTATTTTGTGATGGTTTTATGTATTTATCAACATCAAATGTGAAAACTTTTGGTGGAGAATTTAAATCTTGTATAAATTTTTTAATATCTTCTTCTTGTTCGGAACTTAATTTTTCGCGAAATTTAATATCTTTTAATTCTGGAAAATCATCAAAATTATTATTATTACTATTATCTTTTTTGTTATTGGAATTATCCTCCCCTGAATCATTTCTGTTATTATTCATCATATCACAGCTATTATCATCAGTGGTGTCTGCTGGTAATTTATCAACTGTTAATTGTCTCAATTTATCTTCTAATGATTTTATATAAAAGAACTTCCTTAACACATCATATTTATCGTAATCTGTTGATGGTGATGCTGATGATATAGTAGAATATTAATTGAATTTCCTATGTTTTCTATTCTTTTTCTGTTTTTTCTTATTTTTCTTATTTTTCTTCTTTTTTAATTTACCAATAAATTGGCTATCATCTACAATATCTTCATTTGTTTTATTCTCTTTATGATTATGATAAATATGATTATTATGTCTTCTTTTTTTTTCATCACGATTAGTTTTATTCGTCGCTTCTTTACATTTTCTTTTATTTGCTGGTGTGGTGATTTCGTAATCGTAATTTTCGAAAAAAAAATTTTTATAATCGTCTTTAATGCTATCATAATCGCAATCAGAATAATCATCATCTGATTTAGACGGATCTAATGAAACGTAACCGATATCGACATCATCAATTTTTTTATTATCTACTTTACGTTTTACTAGTATTTGTCTATTATTAATATTTTCCTCCTCCTGTTCTATATCATTTTTATACATTTCTTCATCATTATCATCAGTATAGTACAAATCAGGAAAATTATTGTTTTCAAGTGACGATGATTGAACATATGAATTATCTAAGAACAAAAAACAAAAAACGAATAAATAAAACGAAGAAATCAAAATCTAAAACTATTAAATTTTATCTTATATATGCTTATATATGTGTGTAGTACCGTAGTAGTACTTGGTAGGTGGTAGTTACTAGTACTAACCTTGTAGGGGATATGAAGTTTCAAAATTTTTCCAGTCAAAATTGATGTATTCTTCTTGATTCAGTTGCTGTTGAAGTGACTGTGCCTGTGATAGTAGTGTTGGTGGTTGTTCATATTGATCTTCAAAATTAAAATTTTTATCAACATATTTTACTGGGGTACAACCGGGTTTTTTATCATTCAATTTTTTTCCTATTTGTGAAATATAAAATAATATTAATCAGATTACATATTTAAAACAAAAATAACAAATGATAAAAGTAAATTTTATTTATGTTAAATAGTAGGTATTTTCGAAGGTATCTTTGTAGTTTACTTAAAAAATTTTTCTCACCATATTCTCCAATACTTTCAACCGGGTGATGTAAATGAGCCAAAAATTTCAACAAATTCTCAAATTTATTATCTGGTACATTTTCTACAAAAACAAAACACAAGAAAATATATATATAATATATTAGTAGGTATGGATTTGTATAGCGTCATAAGTTTCATAATTTAATATAACTCTTTAGAGACTACTACTACTACTACTACTACTACTACTACTACTACTTCTATCTGCAGATGTAATAATATTTATTCGTTATGCTGTTTCTGATTCTATCAAACCATTTTAATTCCATTAAAAATAATTTTCTATTCCCGTTTCCATTTCGACTATTTTTATTAAGTATTAGTTTGTTTTCTATAATTATTTAAATCCATCGTCTGTTTATTAAATAAAGCACCAGCACTCGTACTCGTACTATTAGTAAACATACTATTCAATAATGAGAATACAATGTTGACAGTATCATCATCATTTTCATCATGATCGTCATCTTTATCGAAATAATCAAGATTTTGTGTAGAATTCATTAATGTAGATGATGATGTTTTAAAAAGATTTGCCTTTATCAAATACGAATTTTGTTGT
This sequence comes from Villa cingulata, assembly GCA_951394055.1. Lineage (NCBI taxonomy): Eukaryota > Metazoa > Arthropoda > Insecta > Diptera > Bombyliidae > Villa > Villa cingulata. Next base: position 37,000,043 of record OX596017.1, on the reverse strand, counting down.
GGTTCGTGTTGTTTTTTCGATGGTGAATGTTTAGTTTTATTCACAGTTGAAGTTTTTTTTTAATTTTTTAGATTCCGCTTTTAAATTTATATTATGATGGAATCCCTCATTATTTCCATCATAGACATATAGATGTAATTGCATTGCATTATTATTATTGTCACCATCATCAACATCATCATCTTTCATTGGTATAGATTATGATAATGATGGTGTCGTTGTTGCTGTCGACGATGATGATTGTTGTGATTCCCTTGTTACTTTTATATGATTAAATGAAAACGTTCCGAAGTTCAAGAATTAAAGTGACAAAATAGAAAACACAGCAGAACAACAAAAATTATACATAACGTATGTTAAAATTTTTGGCCCATTATGATTCATTATTTTTAAATTGAATTAGTTTACAAACGTCTATTTCTTATGCGCATAATAATCAAACTATACACAAAATACAGAAACGTCAGAGTCACGTTAGTCACTTATATCCTCGTATTTGTAAATGAAATTTTATCACCTGTTACTTTTTCAAAATTGAATTTAAATTTTAAGTTAAAAATTTTCAAATACGGTATAAGTAATATTATTTTTTGTGTGACTATAGATATAAATAGAAGTATTATGTAGCTGATTATGAATACACAAATATTATAAAAACTAATCATCAAGAATTTTGTGACTTACCTTTGTTGCTGTTGTCCAATTTTGGATTATTCTTTGCAACTTCAATATTAAAATCAATTCGAAATTCATCAATCTGCTTATAGGAATTTGATGATGATGATGATGATGATGATGATGATGATGATGATGATGATGATGATGATGGGACTATTGTTGTACTGGTAGAAGTCATTTTTTGTGATGATTTTGATGGAATGATTTTTCTGTTACCACATGGTTCATTTGGAAATTTTTTTGTTGATATTCTTAATTTTGGTGTATTATGATGTTTTCCTTTTGTTACAAATTCGATTGTAAATTTCTTCTTATTTTCATCGAAAGCTTCTAAAATATTCCCCAAAAATGCTATTTCAGCTTTTGCATAATTCTTAAGCATATTATAAATTGTTTTGCTTGTAACAATCTGATTTTTCCGTGTTCTTAATGTAGATTCATTTACTTGTGGTGACAATAACGGTTCAATTGTAGTATTAGTGGATAATGATAGATCAAGAAAATCATCACCAGAATCATTATTCTCATACTCTGACCAATTTTCGTTGTTGCTTCGCTTTCGTTGCTTTTTATAATTGTTATTGATGTTGTTGTTGTTGTTGTTGTTGTTGTTGTTGTTGTTGTTGTTGTTGTTGTTGTTGTTGTTCGATAACAAGTTATCATCTTTTTCGTAGTAGTAGTTATCGTATTCTTCGTCCCCTCCATCCTCATCATCATTTGCTTCAGTTTTTTGTTCATCTTGGTCATCATATGATTCATTTTCTTCATCATAATATTCATCATCATCTCCAGAAGAATTATCATCGGATGAATCATATTCATTTTGATCAGTTGTTGTATCAGTAGGCGATTGTGTCGATGATGAATTATTTTTTTTACCAGAAAATAAATTAGTAATTTTTGTCTTCAATTTGTCAAAAAATCCAATTTTATTTGTTGTTGTTTCTGTCATTCTTGTTGTTGTTGTTGTTGTTGTTATGACAGGTACTATTGTTTTTTCTTCGTTTTCTTCATCATCGTCGTAGTTGTTGTAGATGTAATCGTCGCCATTTAATTTTATCGATTTTTCACCAAATTTTGTATTTTCTTCATATTTTCTTCCATTATGATGATTATTCGATGATGGAATTAATTTTATATGTTCACGTACTTTGAAATTATCATCATTATCTTCATCAATTAGATCTTGGTAATTGCTGTTTTTTGTTTTTATTTGATAATCATTGTCATAATCATAATTATCCACCTTACTTAATACCTCTGTATCCGTAAAGTAAATATCTGATGAATATGAAGATGCTGTCGTTGTTGTCTGCTGTTCCCAATAAGTTCTTATATATTTCGAATCAGGCTTGGACAATAATCTCGTATTATATGTATGGGTATTTCTATCATCATTTCTTAATGGCTGCCCATCATATTGCTTCAAATCATTATTATCTTTTATAATACCGTAAAGTGTCCGAGGAACAGAAATTTTAATATGGATGATTATTAAAAAAATAATTAACCTAATTGTTGGAAAAAATGAAATAATATTCAAATATATGTAACTTAATTTTATTCTCGAAAAAAATTTTCATTTTATTCAATGCTTTGAATATTTATATACGAGTACTTTACTCAATCATTTTTCAATTATTTTGTTATTCATTATAATTCAAATAATTGTATAATTACTTACCAATTGAAAATATTTACCATTGATATTAAACAAAGAAAAAAGAAAATTATAATTCTAATAATTGAGAAATTAATTCTCAAACAAAATATTAAAAAAAAGTAATTCTAATATGTCTGACGTCTACAGCAAAAGTGATGAAATACGAATGATTTTGTCTCACTCACATATATACATTTTGGCAGCCTGCTGCGGTTCGCCCGTTGCCTGCAGTATTGAGTGCTGAATTGCTGACTATTCATAGTTTAGTTCAGTCCGTGCCGTGCATCGTTATTTAAATTACATATGGCTTATTCTAAAATTGGCGACATACAACATTTTGAAGATAAAGTCCACCGTGTTATAACTCAATATCATCATCTCTTTAATTATTCAAACTTTTTTGATATGCATATATGCATGTAACAATTTTCACTTAAGTTACATAACATTTTCATAATACTGGCACGCTTGTATATAATATAAATGGCTGCTGCCTCATTCAATATAGAAATAATAAAAACATGTTGAATTACATGTTATAACTTATTTGTACATTGAAACCGATTTACACTTCTTATGTATCCGGATACTTTACTCCACCATATATAACCATTACCATTGTCTAACACCGTTATTACGCTATGTGATATAACTATTAATTTTATTCAAACTAAAATAATATTTCTAAAGAATGTTTAATCAACCATTTTATGCACTGTAGTTTTATGCGAGTACAAAGAAGAATTTCAGAATTTCGAGAACCATAAATTTTTTCTTCATATATTTATTGAGTAATAATCGTCTAATAATTTATTGTTGTACGTATTCGCACAATTATCTGTTAAGTAAATTTGTATTTAAATTCATTTTCATTTCACTTAAGAATAATTGAATTAGAACAAGAAGTCTATTAGTAACGGAAATAAGTACTGAACTTAATTTAAAATAAATGTACTTGTAATTATTTTATTTATTAGCACTTTATAAAAGAAATAATAACAAGAAGGAAATATGTAAATATTCTAAAGAAATCATCAAAGTCGTTATTATTATTATTATTTATTAAGAAAGGAGGTCAGTAAACTGCCTCTCTCCTGCCCACACCACAACCCTTGGATCAAAGTCGTTAAATTATCAATAATATCGATTATTGTAAAGTAGTCGTTTAAAAGAGTATTTTTTTTTGAAGTTTCAATAAAATCGTAAAGAAAAAGATTTAAGTCATTTTAAAATTTATTTATTAAACCAAAACGATCTTGTATATTTGTATAAAAAATATATGTAGTGTGTAGCGTATGTATCACTCGAATTTTGTCATAGAATCAGAAAAAAAATTAAATTAAATTAAACGAAATTAAATGAAATAAAATTGAATTAAATTAAATAATAAGGATAAATCTCGATACACATAACGATACACAGATATGTTTGTTGTTGTTATATTGTCCAAGACTTCTTAGTGGAATGGAAAAATAAATGGCCTTTCGACAGAAATACCAAATTCATATTTTCTTTTCTTATCATCGAGATTTTCTTCTTCTACATTTTCATCTGATTCTGATTTCTCATTGATGTTGTTGTTTTTGTTATTATCAGCATCATAATCATTAAAATCGAAATCTTTAAAATTCTTGATATCATTTTCATCATTTTTAATCATATCATAGAAATCGTCGATACCACAATTGTTATTCTGATCATTATGATCTCTAACTAAATCACGATGAAAATTTTCTAATTCACGAAACTTTTTATCTAATTCCAAATCACTATCAATATTAACTGGATTATATTTAGTTTGTGTAGATTTTATTAATTTTGATGATTCTGGAAAATTAATTTCAGCTTTACCATCATTTAACATATAGTAATTATCAACGAATTCATCATCAGTATTTGAATTTTTTGTTGTTCCGTCAAAAGTTCCGTCATCAACTTTACTATTGTAATCATCATCAATTGAATTATGATTTCTTAAATATGAGGTACGTCCTTTTATATATTGTCTTAGCAGATCAAGTTTATCATCATTATGATGACGATTTTTCAATGGTATTGGTATTATATTATTTAAATGTTTATTGCAATGATGCTTATTATTATAATTATTTTCGGTGGGAATATTGATGTCATTATTATCATCATCATAAATTGATGTCGAGGACGTATCGTGTGATGGATTCTTTTTCTTTCCATTTTGATTAATTAACATTTCGGGGAATTCATAAAATTGTTTAGTTGATTTGTCCTCAATTTGTTGTTGTTGTTGGAAATTATTATCAATATTCATATCATAAATGTTATTTTGTGATGGTTTTATGTATTTATCAACATCAAATGTGAAAACTTTTGGTGGAGAATTTAAATCTTGTATAAATTTTTTAATATCTTCTTCTTGTTCGGAACTTAATTTTTCGCGAAATTTAATATCTTTTAATTCTGGAAAATCATCAAAATTATTATTATTACTATTATCTTTTTTGTTATTGGAATTATCCTCCCCTGAATCATTTCTGTTATTATTCATCATATCACAGCTATTATCATCAGTGGTGTCTGCTGGTAATTTATCAACTGTTAATTGTCTCAATTTATCTTCTAATGATTTTATATAAAAGAACTTCCTTAACACATCATATTTATCGTAATCTGTTGATGGTGATGCTGATGATGTAGTAGAATATGAATTGAATTTCCTATGTTTTCTATTCTTTTTCTGTTTTTTCTTATTTTTCTTATTTTTCTTATTTTTCTTCTTTTTTAATTTACCAATAAATTGGCTATCATCTACAATATCTTCATTTGTTTTATTCTCTTTATGATTATGATGAATATGATTATTATGTCTTCTTTTTTTTTCATCACGATTAGTTTTATTCGTCGCTTCTTTACATTTTCTTTTATTTGCTGGTGTGGTGATTTCGTAATCGTAATTTTCGAAAAAAAAATTTTTATAATCGTCTTTAATGCTATCATAATCGCAATCAGAATAATCATCATCTGATTTAGACGGATCTAGTGAAACGTAACCGATATCGACATCATCAATTTTTTTATTATCTACTTTACGTTTTACTAGTATTTGTCTATTATTAATATTTTCCTCCTCCTGTTCTATATCATTTTTATACATTTCTTCATCATTATCATCAGTATAGTACAAATCAGGAAAATTATTATTGTTTTCAAGTGACGATGATTGAACATATGAATTATCTTTAAAAAAAAAAAAACACAAAGAGACGTATCTTTTGAGCATATCGGAAATTACTGTTTAGAATAAGTTCAATTTTAAAAGCTCATGCCAGCGATTCGGAACTTCAGGCTCACAATTAGGTGTAATTAATTGCCAGGTGTGAGGGTCTTGGCCTCCCGGTGGGCAAAAAAAAATGTTCTACTTTTCTTGTTCTGCTTGACACCACAATCGGTTTTAGTTTTATCCTTAATCCTTCTGGATTTAGGATGAATTGTCACTCACGAACGAAAACCATACAGATACTGTACACAATGTAAACGACACAATAAAAAATTGATTTCATTTACACAGTCATACGCCACCAAATTGCAATATCATTTTTTTTTATAATTTTACTATTTTACTCAAATACTTTGTTATGAAATATGAAATGTGCCCCAATAATATGATTACTATCTGCTGGATATCTTAATCTTTTGGCCGACAGAAAATGACAATGTCGTTGTTTGTAATAAGTAATAATGTTTTTTGTCGTTGTCAATTACGTTAGGTATGTTCGGGGTGTGTAAACATTACCATCGAAATGCGTGTGAGAAATTTACTTTGGTGTCTTGCTTAAATTAAGATTCGTAAGTGAAAAGTGTTAATAAAATTGCAATTATAAATTTTTATTTATATCTACAAATAATATTTTTACAAATATTTATAATGAACTAAACTGTTTTATAAATTATGTATTTAAAATTATAATGTTGATACAAATTAATTTTGTAATTAAGGAAAAAAATTTTTTTTTATTGAAATACGATTAGCACGAGATATGTAAATGTAATAAGATCGAGATGAAAATTGACTGCAACATCATTAACTATTCACTATTTTGTTTTTAAAAGAAATAATAAAATTTATTCAAAAGAATTTAAAACAAAAAACGTTAATAGATTAGTTTTTTATTGAAGTAAAAAAAGAAATTTTTGTTTTCTCATTTGTTATAAAAATTATACATAATGTAGTAAAAAGTATAAGAATTTGAGATTTGTTTGTTTGTTTTTTTTTTTTTTTTTTTTTTTTTAAAGCAATATTTCACATTAGTTGAATTTTTAAAAATATAAATAACTACATATATATTTTAAAATGTAGGTAATATTGATATTTTGAATATTTTACATTTTGTCCAACTTATATAAATATAAACATACTTCTGATAGCTGGCGGAAGACCAACAACGCAATATAAATAACTAGATTTTTAATAATTATACCACAGAATGTAGGTATTTTTAATTGGAAAAGAAAAATAATTATGATCAAAATTATGAATTTTTTTTTATCAAAAAAATGAAGAAATTGAAGAATAATTGAACTTTTTATCACAGACAATTTTGTGCAAATGAAATGAATATGTACAATATTTCTGGTAAATACAATATTAAATTTTTTTTTCTTGTTTTATCTCAATAAAATTATAAAATTGAAAATTTCTGTCCGTGTGTCATAATATTATTAATTGATTTTGGGATTTTATTATTTTTGTTACTGTTACATTTACATCATCAAATTTTGTTTTTATAATTATATGTATGAATTTCGTGTTGATAGATAACACAATTTTGTATGTATTTATATTAAAAATATTTTGTACGAAATGAAATGTTAACAACACCATCCCGTTCTTTCTTCATCTCCATGTGCTATATAATCGATACTCCATGAAGCCTTTTCTAATCGACCAACATCATTTGCTCTAACATGACTATCAACTGAAATTCCCATCTGTACAGATGGTAAATGAATTGAATGACTCGATGAATAACGATTATGTTTACTTATATTACTGCCACAACCGCCACTAATACCATTTTCACTATTTTCGATTACAGCATTACCGTATGCTGTCAATGAATCCTCTGAATCATGTTTGCGTAATGTTTCACATTTATTTTCTTTTTCTAAATGTAATAAACCATTTGCTATTGTTAAAAATACTTGGTTTAAACCAGTATTTTGTTCAGCTGATGTTTCAAAATATTTCGCACCAATTGATGATGCATACAAAAATGCTTCATCTCTTGATACCGATCTGGATGTTTCTAAATCAAGTTTATTACCAACTAATATTAAAACTAAAGGGTCTTGTACATTTCTATGTAATTCTTGTACCCATGATTTAATATCTCTAAATGTTAAATATTGACATAGATCAAATACTAATATAGCAGCATTTGCATTTCTATAATACATGGGTGCAACAGCTTTAAAACGTTCTTGACCAGCTGTATCCCATATCTAAAAAATGCAATATTAAATATTGAATTTAATTTAATTACATATTACATTATATCTAATATTTTTATATTTTACTTACATGTAATTTAATTTTTACGTCATTCACATACATTTTACAAACAAATAGTGATGCACCAATTGTTGGTTCTAAATCTTTGGAACATATATTATTTACAAATTTATTTACTAAACTGGTTTTACCAACTCCTAAAAAATAATTTATTAAATAAAATATATGTAAGTAGTGTTATTATTATCGAAACATTGAAAAATTTAAATAAATGAAAACTTTGTCAGTCATTGCTCATTGTCTTTATCAATAAATACAATTTATTCTCTTTGTTTCATAAGCTGTGTTCCTTTCACATGAGCAAAGTACTTAAAAATCAGTTTGGTTTAATACTTCACTAAATTTTTATGTGTGAACTGCTCAAACAATTTTTCAAAAGTAGTTCACTTATACCTCATACTCATACTTTGCGTAAGTAGTTACGTTATTTCTTTCTACCAGATGTCTTTTTAGTTTCACATTATCCAACAAATGAAAATTGACTTTTTAGGTTAGATTTCTTGGTATAAACAAATATCATATGGAGTGTTTTATATAAATTTTTCAAATTTAAATTAAAATAATTTTAAGGTTATCTTTTGCTTCACTTGTCGAATTTATTTATGTTTCTTTGAATAGTTTGAGTCATTGCTAACATAATTGCTTATAAGTACTTCGCTCACGTGAAAGAAACACAGCTAACGTAATTGTAATATTTAATATCCATTATGCAGTTTAAATTAAAACTACATACATATCAATTCCTTTGATAAACGATAAACGGATACACTATTCTATTATATTGTGCGTTTGCGTTCGCGTATTGCGCATATATACAGCTTAATAAAAAAAGTAATCCTTTTATAATATATATCATCTTAATCAAAATTATATTAAAAGAAATATACTACATAAATGTATATAATACGTATGTATGTTTTTATTTTTCACTTTATTTAAATCTACGATTCTACGAAAAATAATTTCTTATGCTTACCTCTGGATCCTAAGATGACCACTTTCCCTTCTAACGCTTTCATTTTTTTTATTGTCAAATTATAAAAAATAATTTCATTTTGTGTAGCAAAAAAAAAGTAGTCCTGATACAATGTAATTTATTATTACATTAACTGAATTAGTTTTTTTATGTTTTGATTAAAATAAAAATATGTACTTTTTTATACGTAGATAACTTTTTTATTATTATTTATTAAACTATATCGAATATTTTTGAATTTTAATTAAATTAATTTTATTTTTAAAAAATTATATATACATACATATATTAACTGAAACTGTAATATCTTTTAATATGATGAGATGATACAATTAATTATTATATTTATAAAATAAACTACGTTTTGAGTTTGTTTCCAATTTTCCATATTTGATTTGTAGATTTGCACATAAATAAATGTACATACATATTACTTATACATACTCTACCTCCTACAACCCCAGAGTGCTAAAAGTCAAATCAGTCAAATACTTTCATTAATTACACTGAAGGCAGAACGAACAAGTCAACACCACGTTAAGTCACGTTCACGTCCCGTCCCGTTTAAATTTTTATTTTTTAGGTGTCACTCACAATAACACGTTCTATTACGTTTTGTTTTTTGTTGTCAATTTCAATAATACTAAACATAAACAAATTAAAAAAGTGAATAATAGATTTTTATAGCACTAAAGATAAATTTTAATAAAATATATTTCATTAATATAATTTTATTTTTGAGATTATCCGTCGGTCCCGCTAAAAGTTAAAAGTTAACTAACAGAACAGGACGGACACGGAATGTGTTTATGTGTTGCTGCATTTGTGTGCCTTCAGTGTTAAGGCCCTGCACAAAGCGTGCGCTGCGCAGCGCAGCGTTTGAAGCGAAAAGTTGATCAACTTTCTAGTTTCTTGTTTCTCTGCGAAAAAAATGAACTATCAAATTTTCGTTTTTAAATATTCATAACCTTCATCTAGAGATTAATATCAGATTGATTGAAATAAAGATTAAAATAAATTGGTAAAGAATAATATTCAAGGTGAGGAAGATTGATAATTAATTATTATAATAATTATTTATTTTTAGTGTTATTATTAATATTATTACATTTTTTTTTTACATTATAAAAAATTAATGAATAACTGCTTTATTTTAAATAAAAATTGTTAAATATCATATCGTACCATTCCTTATTTCGAACATTGGTTCAAATATGATACGATTGAATGCAGTAACATCTTTCGCGATTCTTTGTCTTGGTCTTAGAACCATAGTTTTATGGATGCACAAATATTTGATTAGGTTTTTATTGATCTAAACCTAAGAAGAAGAACATAATTGTGTAATTCACAACACACATCAAATAATACCTATAGCATATAGTTGCTTGGTATATGAATCTCGATGTACTTAGCATACAGTTGCTTTGTACAAGATACAAATATATATCGTAATACCTATAGCATATAGTTGCTTGGTATATGAATCTCGATGTACTTAGCATACAGTTGCTTTGTACAAGATACAAACATATCTCGTAATACCTACAGCATATAGTTGCTTGGTATGGATCTCAATGGACTTGGCATATAGTTGCTTTGTACCAGATACACATAATTATATCATGATACCTATAGCATATTGTTGCTTGGTATAGAACAAATGCATCTTGCGATACAAGCATGCACATGTGTCGGTTAATTCCTAGCATTCACACTATCCTATGCAAATATTTGCTAAGATGATGATATTCTTTCTTTATGATCACAAAGGATATCATTTTCTTGCTTTCATGTACTCCGGTACAATAAATGCGTTCCTTGCATATTTCGTTTTGGGTATATTGATACTCAGGAACAAAGATTTGGTTGGTTATCAACCAATACAAACAGTTGCATAAACTTTCTATGCTTCGAAATGAAGCATACTAAAAGATCTAGGAAGATCAAAGAAAAAAGGATAGTGTTATTACACAAATTTCACTTCATTGTGAAATTTGTCGTGTAGTCGCGATGCATTTCACACTTTTCTTCTCGTTACAGATTTTTCTTTTTTTCGTCCAACATAGAGGAGAAGGACTGTTCAATTCATTATTCAATCACATCTCGAGTGGAGCTGGCCGATCGATCTTATATCATCGGAGTATATCTTTTTTTATTTGAAACTTAGCATAGTTTGTTATCCTTTTTTTCTAATTGTTCATGTAAAATGTAAAAAAGTACTGATATAGAAATTAAAATTTGTGTAAATTTGTAATCAGAAAGTTCGTGTTTTATTTTATTTTTTTCATTTTTATTTTATCGTTAATATCACTAAAAAAGCTTAGTGATACTGAACAAAAATATATGAACTCAATTTTTAAAAATTTATCATTAAGAAACTGTCAAATTGAATAGACAAAGAACAGCCCAGCGAGCTATGTAACAGGCCAACCGTAGTTGCAGCGAAGCGCAGTACATCTAATTGAAACGAGGCGCAGCGCAGCGAGCTATGTAACAGCGCCTTTAATCAACTTTTACTTTTACGTGTCCGTACGTTCCGATTTTTCATTGTGACATACTTTCCGTATCGCTACATGAATTATATGGAAATGTCAAATTTTTAACTTTTAAAACACGAACGGGACAGGACGGAACGTGTTGTATGTGCCTTCCTCATAAAACTGCAATTCATCTTATTTCTTCCATTTTCCGTATGATAATTCCGTATCTGATTTTTACAATGCATTTTCAATGTAATCATTGGAGTGGCAGTTTGAATTGTGACGTAAATCAGGTCGTTAAATGGTAAACAAATGTGCGTTGTTGTTGTGTTGTATGTATAAATTGTTTCTTGTTGTTGTGTTGTTTATATTCCGACGATATGTGTGACGTCAGACGTATTTACGTTGCCTTAGAAAGGTGTATGCCCTGTTTTAGAGGCATCTGTCAGTGCCGAGAATTTCATATAGTTGTAATTGTTACTAGCAGTGGCAGTAAAAAAACCTCAAACAAATGTCAAATTCAAATATGTAACGTGAAATATGGAAGAAGTCATCACAAAATAACAAGAGTTTTTTCCTTTTTTGATTATATTTTGTATCTTTTATAATGTTCATTTAACTGAATTATTTTTTTTTTTTTTTTTAAGAAAATTGATTCGTATTGTTTATATACAATAAATGCTTATCGATTTTTAATAAACTAAATATTTTTGAAAAGTTATTTGAAATACTCAATTTTGTTTATTTTGAAAGAAAATTTTTATTAGAATTAAATTTAATTTTGATTTGTTATAGAAAAGAGGGCAGTTAACTGCCTCCCCTCTGCCAGGCCATATCAATATCTATTTTATGTCATGAAAAATAACATATGACAATAAAATATATCTTGATGATACATTAAAAAACAAAAACCGAAAAATTTGATACATATATTTGATACATTTTTAGCTTAAATTTTGATATAAAACATTTTATCCGAGTGGCATCCCTGGCTAACAGATAACAAAATATGAGAAATTGAGAATATGAATATGCAATTAAATGTAAAACTATAAAGGCCTGAATATAGTTCACCGTCACCGTCATTTTTCAAATATAAAAAATTATTAATGTTATGGCCGATTTCTTCATACTCCTGGTTAGCTGGCTGCCACCTACGTTTAGCTGGCTGCCACCTACGTTTAGCTGGCAGCTAGCAACGAGTTTGGTTTTCTTCACACAATCTTCTTGCTAACTAACTACAACTACAAAGCTAACTGGCTAATGTTCAAACCTAAAATCGAAAGTTTTGAATCACTCGAAATTTTCAATGAAAGACTGCATAATTGTTTTGTTACGCTTTGAAAATTAATAAAATTTTCTGTTCAATAATCAGTTTTTTTATTTGTTTAAAAACTTGGCTGTGGCGTGAAATGTTGTCTAAAAAATTAAAATTTATAACGACATTGTGTGATATTTCGAGAATGTCAATTGGCAACGCTAGTCACGATCAAGAAACAAGTCAAAGTCAAAAACGATTTATGATTACCATTTACCAATGATCCAATGCCAATCCAAAGATGATAATACAGTGCAACTAGTGTTGATATTACAGTGCAGTTGTGGAACTACATTATCTTTGGCCAATTTCATGATTACTGATTATTGCCCAGTACGTGCCAGTACGGAGTTCAAACGGAATTCCGTTCCCCATATAAAATACATGTAAAAAAATATGCACGGAATTCCGTGCACCCAATTTTTCCGTGTACTTTTTGTTTTGTAAGTACGCAGTTCGAACGGAATAAAATATTGAATTGGAGACTTTTATCCATTCACGTTGGAACGGAATAAATAGTTGGACGATTATTCCGTGCGGTTTGCTTAGTAATTTTGACAAAATAAAAACACAGCTGTTGCTATTAAGTATTATTGTCACAACGTCACAACACAATAAAATCATTCATATATTTCTTTTTCTCCACGCTATTCTATATGAAATTTTTCCGTGTAGAAATAAATAGCAAAAATGCTGCACGGAATTCCGCTCGAACTCCTTACTGAGCATAACACGTTTTAAGAAAAACACGAAAAACGTTTTATTTGTTATTAGTAGAATCTGTAAATATGAAAATTGGTTTTTTTAATTAGTTAGCATTCTGAAAGAAGAATGATGTTGCAATTTTAATTAAAAAATGTATATATGACGAGAAAAGTTAGTTCGAAATTTGGAAAAGAGTACATTTTAGTAACAACTTCTGGAAAAATGTACCTTTTATAAACTAATGTTTTAGAAAAGAGGCCGTTTTTTTTTTGTAAAAATTGTAATTTTTTTATCTATTTTTTTTTCTTTATGGACATTCAAATTTATTCGATAAAAATATAATATATAGAGAAAGAATAAAAATTTACAAAAACTTTAATGGTGTTTTTCAAATCAATTTTTTAACATTTATATGAGACTTTTTCGAAATGTATTAGATAAAATTAGATGCGGTTTTGAAAAATTTACAAAATTTGATATATATCTCATATTTCTTATAAAAAGGAAAACATACCCTTTTGCTTCTAATAGACATAATTAGCAATTGATAACAAATGTCAACAATTCGGCTTCCAAAACGACAACGATTTTTCAGTTATCAAAATTTATCTCCTACGTACTATATAATCAAGTTGCCTAAAATTCAGCAGAAAATCGTTGTCGATTTTTCCGCCGGACGCTATGATTAAAACAATAAATTTCTAATTTTGACGCCAAACTCCGTGAAATGTCAATTTATATATTTTTTTTAATCTTTATTTTTGAATGGTTTTTAATTGATGTGTTCTAAAAAAAATAAATAAAAAAATAATATAATAAAAAATAATTAGGAACAAAATATTAAAATGAGTTTTACAATATTTGCAATAAATTAAGAAACATTATTTATTATCTACGCTGACGCTGAATTATGTGTGCACAGATGAATTTCGCTAGGCAAAGCTCGTTGTCGATTTGGAAGCCGAATTGTGGTTACGCTATAAATGACAAGTTAACTCTACTTGACTCTACACTTTAGCTCTACAGCTAGTCAGCTACAGTACATTTTATTTATTTTTTTTTTGTGTGGATACAGTATACAGAATAGAAAAAATTAGAGATTATTTGGTTTGATATTTGATTCTGATTTTGATTAGTAAATTAAAAGTTTATTTTATAATTCGTATTATATATTAAACGTTTCATAGAGGTTCAGTCAGAGTCAGATTTATTCATTTATTTTTATTTTTACCTTTTCATTCTAATTCGAATAAAATTGATAATTTTAATAAGTTTTCTACTTGAAAAAAATATTTGTTATAAATGTATTATATTTTTAAAATAAATTTGTTTTCGGCTTATTTTTAATAAATTCATATAAAATTTCTAATTAAAAAATATACACAAAAATTAAAATAAAATTTTAAAAAAATTTACATACACATTTGGCCTTTAATGTTATTACAGTAATAACTAATAAGAAAAGTAATTTTAATATATATGTACATAAATATATTATGTACTGTTGTACATTACTTTACTTACATCTCAGAGAATCCAAAGTCCAAAGTTTAGATTTCACATTTATAAATATAAATAAATGTTTTTTTATTTATTAAATCAAAAATAAAACAAATTTATCAATTATCAATTTATAATCGATTGTTAATCCATCCAAAAGGTGCAGAAAAAATTTGATAAATTTTTATTTTTATTTAAAAAAAAAGAAATGTCTCGTCTTGTTAAATTAGAGAAAGGTAAATAAATTCAATTCAAATTAATTTTTTAATTAATAAAATTACCTAAGTTATATAATAAAAATATTTATTAATAATTTTTTTTTATATTTATAGTAATTCAACGTTCAATCGTATGTGGGATTAGACATTTATCAAATACTGTAAATAAATATCCTAGAATTACGACACACTATACAGTTTATCCAAGAGAAAATGATGAGAGATGGAAAGGTATTATATACAGTTTATTATTGAAAAATTTTATATCCTTTTAAATTTAATCAAAGATTGAGCAATGATGGTCTTATATTTTTGAATAAGGTATTGATATGGAACGCTGTGTTGATGAAGTTGATATTGTAATAGTTGGCGGAGGTCCAGCTGGAATGTCAGCTGCTATAAAAGCAAAACAGCTAGCAGCAGAACAAGGAAAAGTATGTACTACATATATGATTAATTATATATTCATTTATTTTATTTTTAATTTCAATTATCAAAATATATAATTTTATAATATTTAGGAAATTCGTGTATGTGTAGTTGAAAAAGCAGCAGAATTAGGTGGTCATATATTGTCTGGAGCTGTTATTGATCCAATTTCAATAAATGAATTGATTCCAGATTGGAAAGAAAAAGGTGCACCATTAAATACTCCAGTTAAACATGATAAATTTTCATTATTAACAAAAAATGGACGTATACCTATACCAATATTTCCTGGATGGCCGATGGATAATCGTGGGAATTATGTTGTTAGATTAGGACATGTTGTACAATGGCTTGGCGAGCAAGCTGAAGCATTAGGAGTTGAAATTTATCCTGGATGTGCCGCATCTGAAATATTATATCATGATGATGGTAGTGTAAAAGGTATAGCAACAAATGATGTTGGAATAAGTAAAGATGGTTCACCAAAAGAAACATTTGCCAGAGGTATGGAATTACATGCAAAGACAACAATTTTTGCCGAAGGTTGTCGTGGACATTTATCAAAACAAATAATGACAAAATTTGGATTAAATGCTAGCAATCAACCACAGACTTATGGTATTGGCTTAAAAGAAATCTGGGAAATTCAACCAGAAAAGCACAAGTAAGAAATAATTTGTGAAATAGCACAAATATTTTCCATATAAAATAATAATTTTTTCTTTTATTTCAGACCTGGATTAGTTGAACATACAATAGGTTGGCCTCTAGACAAAAATACTTATGGAGGATCATTTCTTTATCATCTCAATGAATCTTCACCGTTAATTGCGGTTGGATTCGTTATTGGTTTAGATTATAGTAATCCATGGTTAAGCCCCTTTCAAGAATTTCAAAGATTTAAAATTCATCCTAAAGTTCGACACATTTTTGAAGGTGGCACTCGTATTGCTTATGGAGCGCGTGCTCTAAACGAAGGAGGCTTTCAAAGTGTACCAAAACTTACATTTCCTGGTGGATGCCTAGTGGGATGTAGTGCTGGATTTCTGAATGTACCTCGAATAAAAGGAACACATTATGCCATGAAAAGCGGTAAAATTTCTAATATTATAGTCATTCTTTCATTTTACATTATTCAATTTCATATTTATTTCAGGAATGTTAGCCGCAGAAAGTACATTCGAAAGTATTTTTAGTGGACAAACACAGGAAACAGCCGGCATTGAACCAAAATCTTATCCCGATAAGTAATAAAAAAAAAAAACAAATATTTATAATTATCCTTTGATGTTAATTCTGTGTTCTAATTTTATATCTTATTTTTAGAATTAAAGAATCATTTATCTGGAAAGATTTATATAAAGTACGTAATGTTCGCCCAAGTTTTCATAATCCACTGGGTTTATATGGAGGTATCGTATTAAGTGGATTTTCAATATTTATGGGTGGTCGAGAACCATGGACATTGTCGCATGGCGATCCAGATCATAAAAGACTGAAATCAGCTAATCAATCAAAAGTTATAGAATATCCAAAACCAGATGGAAAAATAACATTTGATCTATTATCATCGGTTGCTTTAACTGGTACAAATCACGAAGGCGATCAACCACCACATTTAACATTAAAAAATGATGAAATTCCAGTTAAACATAATTTTGAAATTTATCAAGGCCCAGAATCAAGATTTTGTCCAGCTGGTGTTTACGAATATGTACCGAATGAAAGTACTGGTAATATGAAATTACAAATAAATGCACAAAATTGTATACATTGTAAAACCTGTGATATCAAAGATCCTACACAAAATATTAATTGGGTTGTTCCTGAAGGTGGTGGTGGTCCAGCATATAATGGAATGTAAAGATAAATTTCATTTATAACAATTAAAATATTTTTTCAAATGCATATTCATCATTTTTTAATTTGAAATTATTATTATTATTTGAATATAGCATTTAAGAAGTTAAAATTAACAAATTTTATGTATGAATATGTAATTTCATATGAAATGTAAATATACGAAAATAATTTTTTAAAAAACTGGTTCTGATACTGATATTTTTTAGTAAAAAATTTCATATAAAATTTATTCGGAAAATTTTCAATTTTCTTATTTTACCCTAACAAAAATAAATCAAATTCCGTTCAACTTGAAAGATTCGATATTCGATTTAATTCTTAAACCCTAAGGCTCAAAGATAATGTTAACGACAGCGTCATTGACATGGAAGTTTTGTAGTAGAGGTTAACTGATTATGATCATTATAATTAATGCTAACATCACAATTTTCATTTCTACATCAAAACTATTTGTTGTTCTGTATCTGTAGTTATAATAATAGTAATAATCGATAGCTGTTGATCGATGAAATTCGTATTTTTAAACAATTTATTAAAATTAATAATAATTATTAAAAATTTTTATTTTTATTTATTAAACACATTCGTTCATACATACTTTCACAAATCTACCTAATATAAAATAAACTTAAAACTAACAATTTATTTCTTATTTTCTACTCAAAATAACGATTCCAAATTAAAAAATATTTTTTCACATTGCCAATTAATGAACGTTATCAATGTTCATTGTACGTTATAAAGCAGCCAGCAGCAAATGCTCTTGTTGTTGTCGGAATCATTGGGCGTCTTGTTTAAAATTTATTATGGCGAAGGTCCAATGTATACTTTGAATGCGTTGCGTGCGTTGACAGTTACCAGTTAAATAGAAACCGAATAGAAACTAACTTTTCTTATGTGTTGTGCTTGTGTTCCAATGAGTAACGCATATAACGTACCAAACGCATTCAACGCATTAGGTTATGTCTGGTTTAGTGTGTTTTTAATTTAACAAAAAAAGTATAAAAGTGTATAAATATAAAGCAATTTTATTTATTTATTTTATTTTATTTAATATTTATGAGTTAATTATTAATAGATGGATCTAAATATTATAAATTAATTATAAGTGATACAAATATAAACGCATTCATTGTATGGCTTGTTCAAAATTCCCAGCGAATAATCTGCGCATGTTTCTCTTGAAATTAAATATGTACATAAAATGATTATATGTATTTGTGTTTTTCTCCCATATAAACCTGAAAAAGTGTAACCACTACAATTATAACCTCGCTCAAAGCATGACGCCATACTCTCACTGCGCATATATTCTATTCGCTAGGAATTTTTAACAAGCTATAACAAGTAAAGTTCAACGCACATAACGCATACAACGCAATAAATGTCAGAATAACGCACAACGCATTCAACGTATACATTGAACATTAGCTATTAGATTATTAATTTTTTTCATTTTTCTAATAGTTGCAGCTTGGTTGCAGCTCAGCTGTCAGTTTGATTTTGATATTTTGATTTTTCCCAAGTTATACACACTTTTTTTTGTATATGATATGTATATCTTTGATTTATCTTATTTCAAATTTTCATCAAAAGTTTCTCGTAATGAAATGAAATGAGTAAAACAACACAGAGTACAAAAAGTGTTACATATTTACTTACAAATTTTATAAATAATCTAATAACATAGACACATATAGCTCGAAATCGCGTATGAAAACGATTTCAACCTCCGAAATCGCGTATTTTACACGATTTCATAAACGAAATCGAGTTACGAAATCTAAAAGTAAAAGTGACATCTGTTTTTTAAGAATTAAATTAAATAATTCCCTTTTCCATTTCATTTTTCAAATTTTCCTTGTCATTAATGTCATTTATATGCATGTAGTGGTAATAATTGAAATTGAGGTTATGTGCATAGTTTGTGTTTTGTGTTTAAACAATTTTTTATATTATTATTTTATATGTGAATATATAATATATGTATTTATATATATAATATATATAATGCATATACATATAATATATAATATATATAATATGTATATGTGAATATATAATATGTATTCTATGATCGAAATCGCGTAAATTCATATGTGTCACTATATTAGATTTCGTGAAATCGTCTTCGCGAAATCACGCGATTTCGAGCATAATAAATTTAATTTTACAATTATTTTTTTCTTTTTTATTTACTTTTATACAAATCATTTAAGTGCATATTTCAAAGTAAACGAATATTTTTTATTAATAAAAAAAAAAACAGTTTTTATTTATTTTTTGTTTTAGCTATGTAATGGATGTAAGTCAAATAATCAAAATTTATATATTTTGTATAAAACTAAATGAAAAAACCAAAATAAATTGTAAAATTGAATTTATGTATTCGTATATTCATTGAATGTTTCTCTTAGATTATGTATATCTATAATTTGTAGGTGAGCGAATACTTTTTGTACTCTGTGTAAATGTAATTTTTAATTTGACAGTTGTTTGTTTACATTTTTGCTTAGCAGTTTTTTACTTAAACTTTACGGAATGAATTTCACTGAATGTTTAAATCAAAGATTAATTTAAAAAAAAATTACTTCTGCTGATATGTAGGCACGTAAAACAAAACAAAAATTTATGAAAGTTATCTAATTATCTTATATTCATTTCATATATGTAATTAATATTTTGTAATTTTTAGTGAACCAAGATAGGTATATAGATACAGATATATTATGTACCTTACCTACATATCTTGATAGTGCACGGTATCACGGATCTCACGCTCACCAGTAACAGAGAGTGTATCACCATATCACGTTTATTGAATGTTAAATTTACTTTGTAATTGTAATTACTATTAATTATTGCAATTTGCAATTTTAATCATTTTTTTAGTTCATTATTCTTACATGGATATTATGTACTTGTACAGTATTTATCTTCAGGCAGCAGATTCATAAAATATTTGCATGAATAAAATATACAAAAAGTATATAATACATATAATGTACATAATATGAGTATATTATGATGTACATATATACAAATATACTACACATGCTGAAGCTGAATGATAATGGTCTGTTTTGTTTAGTGATTTAGTTTTAATTTGATAATGGTATTGTATTTAGTTTTTTCTGTTAGAACAGTTTAATTCAAACCGAACAAATAAATATTTTGTTAGGGTTTTCAGTAATAATTGATTTTGATTTATTTGAATAATTGAAAGATTTTTTTAAAAAAATTTTTTCATTACGAAAGAAAATTAATAAAATGACTTTCAATTTTTTCTTTACAGTATTTATATGAGTATAATACATTATATGCATCGCAATACGATGTAGTATAAAAATAAAAAATTAAAAACAAAGAATAAAAAATTACAAATTGTGCCTTTAATTAATTGTTGTTATATTTTTGTTTCTTTGTTCTTGAATGATTTATGTTTTTCTGTAACATATATTTTAAAAAATATATTTTATTTAATTATCTAGTTATTTGAAATTTGTATTTTGTGCTAAATATATAGATACTCGATACTATATATATACCTCCTAGATGTGCTTTATTTACTTTCAATAACAATTGGGTATAATATTTTCAAAAAATTATTATTATTATATTAACATCAATAAAATTAACAATTTCCAATAAAATATGGAAGATGAAATTTGTGTTTTTATTATAAATGAGTTAATGATGACAAATAATAATGATGATGATAATGATAATGATGATAATGATAATGATGATGATGATGATGATAATGATGATGATAATTGTGAAACAAATTCATATGGAAATTCAATAATCGAAGGAAATTATCATTCTAATTCTGATATTATGATGTACAATAATGTTACTAATTATGATGTTGTAAGACGACAACGACGATTAACGACTCTTGAAATACCTATCTTATTAGTATTTTTTTCAATGAATTTATCAAGTAATAAAATATATTATTATGTATATATGTACATTTTAATTTGTATCTAAATTTTTACTAAAAAAAATTCTTTTTTTTTTTTAATTTTCTAGATACTATTTTTCAAAATCAAATCATAAATCAAGTTTGTACTTCAATATATAATTTTAATGTGACAGATTGCAATAAATTAGGTACATCATCAGAAGTAACTGATGCCTCAGAAGTAAGTACATACATATAAATATTGTACTGGGATAAGATAATTAAAAATATATTCGTACATATAATATATACGTAATATAAATCGTAAAGTAATAATAACGAATCATTTTCGGGCATACAGATTTGAATTATAAAAAAATAATTTAAAAAAATTATCAAATAATTTTATATCTATATACATTATGTAGTAGGTACTACATAGAATAATTTATAAAAAAGATTTTTTTAAAGATTATTTTAAAAGCTATGGGACAATAAAATTAGTGTTTATATAATTACAGATATACCTACCTATAATATAATATATAATAAATAAAAAATTTATATTTTCTATTATAATATATAACACAATCACAAATTATTTTTTATTTACTTACGCATACGCATGTAGGTATGTATATACATATATTTCAAATATGAGATAAATATATTTTTTTTTTACTTATTTTTGCAGTAATTTATTATTTTATTTATTATTAATACACATACAAAACGAATATGTATGCCTATATAAATTACATATTTCTTATCTTCTTGTAATAATAAATGAAAATAAGAAGAAAAAGAAGAAGAAGAAAATATAAAAAATTAATTTTGTCAGTAAATTATAATTCTTTGTTTCATTTGATTGTTTGTTTGAAAAAAAAGGAGGATTGATTATATAAGAAATTTTATTTCAGATTTAGAGACATATTAATCAATATACGAGTATGTATGTATGTAATACAATTAAGATAACAAAAAGTATAGTAAAATTAAAAAAAATGAATATAAATAATGTACATACATTACATACATATGTATATATTTTTATAATTAAATCATAAATAAAAACATTTTGAACAATAAAATACATATACATATTATATTGGGCCCTATTATGAGTGTCGATAATATCGTCTCGTCATCGACTATCGCCTCGACTCGACAAATTTTGTATTATGAGTAGTGTCGCGATTTAAGGCATATCGAGAATATCGACATATTGAGTCGATCAGCTAAAACTAATCTACAGGCATATAGCAGTCTATGGTGATTTGACATTTTATGTATGCTTTGTATATAATATAAGGTGTATTTAATTATTCTGCTCAATTTATTTATGTTTAATTTAATTAATTTAATTAATTAAAGAAAAACTACCAAAAATGGTGTTTGAGCTGTTTGAAAAAAAAAGAACGCATCTCTTAATGCTCTTCTTCTATCCAAAAAAGTCATTATTAAATTAATATGTTTTATATGTATTTTCTCACTAAGCTACAAATTATTTAATTATAAATTTTTATATCGAAATATTTGACAACCTTTTATAGAAATTACATAGTAAAACTGAATGAAAATAAAATTTGATATGGCAATATCTTACTGTCGATGCGATCGATTTATATAATACAAAATTTACATCGTCTCGTCTCATCTTAATTTTGTCGATAGTCGATTCTTTCGACACTCATAATAGGGCCCATTATTCTACTATACATATATATATATATATAATATATTATTTTATTTAATTTTAGTATATTGAAACAAAAGTGCAACCATATGCAGCAAACATTTTTATGACAAATACACTATTATTAAGTTTAATACCATCAGTTTTAAGTCTTTTTATAGGACCATGGTCTGATAAATTTGGCAGAAAACCTTTAATATTATTTCCATTCATTGGTATATAAAATGATTAAATTTATTTATTTAATTATTTTTTATTATTATTTTTTTATTCTTTTAAATGAATAATTGCATATGTATTCTAATTTATTAATAATTAGGTAATTAAAAAGAAAATATATACATATATTTTTTTTTTTTTCATATATTTTTCTCAGGTAATTTTATATCGTTAATGTTGTCATCGTTACTAGCGTTTTTGTCAGCTAAACAATACGTTATAAATCCTTGGTTTTATACATTAACTATGATACCAGTATCAATATCTGGTGGAACATGTGCATTAATAACTGGTACATTTTGTTTTATTACAGATTTGACAACATCTGCAAATCGAGCATATAGGTATATATGTAGTTTAAATGTTTAAATCAATATTAAATGAAAAATATGAAAACTCGAATACATATTATATATAGTATACATATTAATATATACAATATATTATAGAATGGTTGTTATTGAAGGTTGTATATTTATTGGATTAATGTGTGGTTCAATATCCAGTAGCTATCTTTTAGCTGCAACAAATTCATGTATCGTATTTTTAATATCAGGATGTATTATGATAATAGCTATTTTATATACAATAATTTTTGTTAATGAAAGTCTTCCAATAGACCAAATGGAATTTGGGGTAAAAAAATTATAAAATTTTTAAATCTAACAATATTGTAACAATTTTTATTTTTTTTTTTATAATTCTCTCATATATATTTCAAATACAAAATAGCATAAATTTCAAAAATTATTTGAATGGACATTAGTGACGGAAATGTTTAAAACATGTTTTAAAAAACGTTCAAATTATGATAGAACAATTATATGGATAATTATGTCAGTTTTGGGTATATCAGTTTTCGTAATGGGTAACTAAATGTTATATTTATTTATTTATTTGAAAAAAAAAAAAAAAAAAAACATAATAGCTGTGTTCCTTTCACATGAGCAAAGTACTTAAAAATCAGTTTGGTTTAATACTTCACTAAATTTTTATGGGTGAACTGCTCAAACAATTTTTCAAAAGTAGTTCACTCATACTTTGTAAGTAGTTACGTTATTTATTTCTACCAGATGTCTTTTTAGTTTCACATTATCCAACAAATGAAAATTGACTTTTTAGGTTAGATTTCTTGGTATAAACAAATATCATATAGAGTGTTTTATATAAATTTTTCAAATTTAAGGTAAAATAATTTTAAACTTTTTTTTTGCTTCACTTGTCGAACTTATTTATTTTTCTTTGAATAGTTTGAGCGTTTGAGTCATTGCTAAAATAATTGCTCAGAAGTACTTCGCTCACGTGAAAGAAACACAGCTAATGACTTTATAAATATTACGTCACACAATAAGTTCATACGATAAAATATATTAAAATACTTTATATCATTTTTGGAAAGTACAATACTTTAGAAGATACTCTATACTCATATCAAAATTTGATGATAATCTCGCATTTAGTTTACAATAAATTTACAATGATTCTTAATGACGTTGTTACTTCAATAATTTTATCTGAAGAATGAAAAAGAAAATTGAATTTCGTGTACATATTCATAAAAAACAATAATTATCATTTAATTGGAAAAATTTTTGTTCAAAAATAAATGTAAAATAAATGGTTCATCAAATATTATTCAGATTGTCCCGTCAACACGAATTATCAAAAAATTAATTTGTTGATTTTAAATTGCTTTCTCATTAATTGTCCGTATTCTCCAGATCTTTCTTTCAGTTACTATACTATCTGTTTATAGATTAAAAAAAAAAAAACAAAAAATGCTCCAGAAAAAGGGATTTGACTCAAATTCAAATTTTTGCCAGAATGTCCTCTGGAGGATTGTACCTACTTCGCAGAAATGATATGGATTTTTTAATAGTAACGCCACATACGTATATATATAAATAATGTTATTCTATGAACTTATTTTAGTGAGTTTATATTTTATATACGAGTATATTAGTTACAATGTATATTTTATTTTTTATTTTATTTTATTTTTATTTTTTTTTTTTTTCAATTTTTCAATTAAGAGGGTAATTCTACTATTTTTTTCTTATTCGTAAGAGAAAAATTTGAATGGACTATAAAAGATTATACAATATATGATGCTATAAGTATAGTGGCACAAATTTTTGGTAGTGTTGTTGTTGGTTATATACTACAAGAGGTAAATATATTTAATTTTATTATAAAATATTATTATTATTTATTTTTATTTTATTTTTCTTTCTTTCTTTTTTTTTTTCAAATATAGTATTTCAAATTTTCTATAATATCATTAGCATTAATTGCATTTGGTAGTGATTTTCTTAATTCTGTTATTAAATTAACATCAATTTATCCATGGCATTTGTATTTATCAATATGTTTTGGATTTTTAAAAAGTATGAGTGGACCAATGAGTCGAGCAATACTTTCAAATGTTGCACCAGTTAATGATATTGGTAAATTAAATTCATTAGCAACATGTATTGAAACAATATCACCATTAGCATCAGCACCAATTTATACATACGTTTATAATTCAACATTATCTATATATCCGGGAGCATTTAATGCAATTACTGCTTTTATGTTTCTAATTTGCTACATACTATTAGCGTAAGTGTTTGTTTATCAAATTAAAAAAAAAAAAAAAAAAAAAAAAAACACCCACAGCCATAAAAAGTATACCACATATATAACATATGATTATATGATGAAAAATGAAGTTAAAAAATGTTTAAATATTATTTTTTTCCTCCTAAGTGTTTCAATTCATAAAAAAATAAGAAGATATTTTTCCTGTATTTTGCGTTATTATGAAAAAAAAAAGGAATGAGATGATCGATATAATTTGAAGGATTTTTCCCAGTCCCTTGAAAAATACTCGATAAATTGAAACAAATTAATGTGATTTGCTTCCAACGGTAATTTAAATTTGTATGAATAGCATCTGGCTCACTGAGCACCGACATTCTATAATTTGAATTTGTGCTTCCTTAATCTTTAAACTCTTTTATAATTTGAAGTCGGTGATTATTGTTTTGTTTAAACCTGTCGTAATCGGAATCTGTCGTTTATTTATATGAATGAGTGAGTGAGTTGGTTGGCAGTCTTAAGTCTTCTTTCAAACGTATTATATGTTAATCTTTAACATTAGACAAATAGAAGTCGCTTACTCAAAAGAAAATTACAGATTTTTTTTTTTCCCAAAATAAACATTTATTATTTGTATAATAGAAATTACAAATTTTAATCAAACTCTTGTTTATTTGAATTTTTCTTATCTCTTTCTCTTGAACTCTTATTATTTTGAATTATCCGTAATTTAAATTTTTTTCTCTGGTCCCCTGGATTTCAAATTATCGAGAGTCGACTGTATTTAATAATAAAAATATCTATGGAAAAACGTCTAAAAAATCACTTTAGAATTCAAGAAAGAATTAGAAGAAGAGCGTAATACATATTGAAGATTGAGGGAGCATAAATATCTTTTTTTACGTATCAAATGATGCCATCATACCATGCCATTATGACTGTGGGTGTATACTATTTTGATTTTCTTTTAGTACATATTTAAATATAATTATTATTTAAAAAATCAAAAGTAAAATTAATAAAATTTCCTATATTTTTCAGAATAATATTTGGTATTCAAAAATCATTTCCAATAACTTATTTTAGTATCGGGAGCTAAAAAAAAAAAAAAAACAAAGGTTAAATTAATGAATTGATTATTCATAAAAATTTATATTACAATATATTTAAATTTTTTATTCTTATTGTTATATAATTCCAGTTACAAAATGGAAAATTTTACTTTTATATATAAAATAATATATATAGTATGTATGTATATATATCTACATATGTAAGTATCGAAAATTGTATATACAATATTGAAATTTGAAAAGGAGTTTCGAAATAAATATTATTTTATTTTTTTTTTATTTATCAATTCAAATTTTAATTATTATAATTTTATATGTTTTTTCTATTCAAATTATTTTTGTAAGTTTATACATACATTTTATTTGTAAAAAAATATAAATTTAACAAATTATTGTGACTTTTTATCAATCAAAAATTATAAGAAATCAAAATAAAAATCCAAGTTTTTTAAACACCAAATTAATAAAATGTTTATTTGTTAATTTGTAAATGATACATATAATATAATGGACAAAAAGCAATAAAAAATCCGAAATTTATGTCTATTTTTAAGACATATTTATTGTTCTAACTAAAAGAAGTGCTTTAAAACACAAAAAAAAGATAGCCGTAGTCAATTTCATAACATAATACTATACCTTTTGCCATCCCTGCTTAGATGTTTCTTGAAAACTTTAAAAAACTGGCTTAAATGTGACTTTAACCATCTTTAAAGGCTGAACTTCTGAAATTGAGCCGCCAGCTTTTGAAATGAAATCTTCTGATAATGATACTTTGGAATGTCCTCTTTAATATGATATGTCTTTTTTTGGCGCAAATTCATTTTAAAGACGCAAAGTACCGTTAAAAATTTTTGAGAAAAATTGACATGTTTTAGAAAAACCGTTATTTCTCTGTGTATCAGGATCTTGGATTAGTTAATATTTATATCATTTAAAAGAGGACTTCCTACTCTATTTGTTGCAGTTTATTTCACTTTGATTGGATTAGCGGTTCACAATATCTAAGAACTTGAAGTCGAAATTTCGTATTTTTTATAAATCACTTTTTCAGCTTCTTTTGATAACGGTATAACTTCAAAACTTGAAGGGACAAGTGGGTACCATGTCAAAGAGGACATTCCAAAGTATAATTTTTAGAAGGTTTCGTTTCAAAAGCTGGCGGCCCCAATTCGGAAATTGCCCCATCTTTGAATATGATTTGACGTGATTTAAGAAAGGAGCAACAATATTTATGCAAAAACCGTGGCAGACGGGATGGTGTTGTGGTTTCGGGAGCGATTTCATATTATGATACGGTTAATTTAATTTTTCACGACACTAAAATGACAGCAGTCTCATATAAAGTCATTCTAGAAGAAACTTCTCTTAAGTTTGCAGATCTTTTTAGTCTTCTAGCTTGGACTTACCAACAGGATAATGCAGTTATTCACAATACAAGGGTCGTTACAGAATGGATCAAGGGTCAAAATGAGTGGGTTCAAAAATTCAACACTGCGTTAGTGTTGCAAAAGAAGCTTTCGTCAACAGTTCAAAAAGTAATCATGACTAAAATCATGTGTTCATTTTTGCATTTTATTGTTAGCACTAACTTATCACAAAGTCAACATTTGCATCATGATTTTTGATGTTGCAATGAATAAATAACCTCAAATTTGTGACGTTTAGTTGATTTTAAATTAATTATCAATACAATCATGGATCAAGAAAACAATGAACAATGAATTAAATTTCAATATTTTGAATTTGGTTTATTTATTTAATTTAATTTTTGATTTTTGTGAATTTTTACCGATTTGTAAAATTTTAAAAGACAACAAAACTTCAAAATTGTCGTAAAATTAATCAGCAACATCAAAGCATCGCAACATAAATAATCAGTGTTGCGCTAACATTGCGGCAACACTTCTGCAACACTGCAAAATCATGATTAATTTTTGAACTCAGCCAATATTTCATTTCTGCCGTGGCCACTGTATTCGCCGGATTTAAATATAATGGAAAACGTGTGGGGTGGCTTTCAAAAGAAATTTATGGGGACGGTAGAAAATTTGATGAAAAAAAAACACACTAATGGAAGCTATGAAATCTGCTTCGCAAAAAATATCTTTGAATTACTTAAAAGCGCTTTACGATTCTATGCCATCAAGAATTTTTGAAACTATTTGTGAAAATTGAGGCGATACTCATTATTAAAAATAAAAATGAATAAACGAAAATTATTTAAATAAATAAAAATGTTAATAAAATGTTACATATATCCAGGAAAGTACAAATAATGATGCTATTTTTCTAACATTTTAGTTGTGATTATTTTCATAATATACATACATGTTCACAAAAATAGAAGCAATAAAATTCACAGTTATTGAGAACAAAATTTAAAATAATCACTGAACGTAATCAAGTGAAGCAGAGTGCATATATATATAAATAGGGCCTGTTCAAAAACGTCAAATATTGATTGCAGAAAAGCATAAATGCAGTGGCAGCACTTTTTGCTGCTGTCATAAAGCAGATGTAGATTTTATAATAAAAAGCAGTGGTTCATAGTTTTTGAACGTTTAACTGACAGTGTTTAGTGCTTGTATTTTATAATTATTTAAAAATGAAAACTCTAGATATAAATATTTGTGTAAACATCTTAATTCACAATTTGTGTAAAATTATACGTACTACTTTGACATTTGGCAAACAATTTATCAACACTTTAAACGCTGCACAAATGCACTGCATTATGCGTATAAATTTTGATCTACTGCGTTTTTGGACAACTGCACTGCTTTGCCTGCATGTTTTTGAACGTCATGCATTGATGCAAAGCATATTTTGACGTTTTTGAACAGGGCCTAAATGTAATGTGTATACATATACTACTATATATTTTTTTGTAATAAAATATAAAATATGAAAATAATCAATGTCCAGCTACGTGCCATCACAAACAGAAGACACACAGCACTTCCAATATGAAAATAAAAATAACATTTTGAAATTTTTATTCTGTAATTATTTTTATCAGGGATGTTATACGATGCATGATGCATGGTTCAAAAGTCTAAAAGGACTGAATTTTTTTTTAAACTTTGAATAATATATAGTATACTCACAATTCAATTCATTTTGGTCCATTTTTTCTATTATTTTTGATAAATACTTTTTGTATAAAAACATCATCAATTTCATTTAATTCAAAGTGTTTTATTAAATACAAATTCAAACAGGGTGATTTTCAAAACGTTTAAATACCGCCTCGATACATAATCAACAGTTTCAAAACTGTAACACTTAAATCGATGACAATGTCTACAGTTTCAAAACTCATTGTAAATGCATCTGATACGCATCTGTCAAGCAATCTACGCATCCAGAATTTTTATGAAGCAAAATAGATTTGAATAGATTTTTTTATCTCAGTAGCATTTTAATGATTTAGTTTTATATGAATTTTTTTGTATGGGACCAAAGGTAAATCTGTTTTAAACAAACATTTTGTACTTTTATGATGATAAATTTAATTTTTAATGTGTAGTGTTTTAATACTAATGACAAATTCCAAAAAAATGAAGAGTATTATATTATATACGAACGCTTACACTGAAGGTGTTTTTGTTCATTCGAAAATAGATATAAAATATGTCCATTCTGATAGTTTAATTTTATTAAAAATTTGTTTCACCTTTTTTGATTTAGTGTAGAGAATAAATTAATTCAATTTTAAAATTATGTACTGCAGGAGGTGAACCATTTTTCTTGTTGTCAAAACAAAGCAACAAATTCGTTTCAAAACGTCAAAATTGTAGAACTGCAATATCGATGCAAAGCATTAATGCTGTTTTAAAACTTTGCATCACGACTGTTTTGATGCCGTATCACAACACATTTTTGAGGCATTTTGAAACTCACCCACATTTTTTTTTTAATTTACAATCAACGTTCTGCAATATTTAATTATTGTTATATTATAAAAATTATGATAGAAATTTACTAGCTATTTTTATTAGTTATTTTTATTGTTTTTAGAGTTGCATTAATTGGATTGGATCATTATTGCAATTATTGTATGCATCAATTTATTAATGTATTAATAATATTATAATTATAAATGAAGTGATGCATGGATGTGATGTGGCAGTTTGGCTTTTTAATTAATCTTACTTTTTGATGATTTTGTTATTTTTTAAATTTCATTTGATACTTTATATAGTTTTTAGTTGGTGTTAATACTAATTTTTACTTTAGAAAATATAATAACAGATTAGAGGATTCATTTCACATTTCACATTTACATCATTAAAATAAATATGTAAATATCCACATGAATTACAAAATTTTTATCTTGAAATTTATATAATGTATATATGTATTGTAAATATTGTATATTAAAAATAAACACAAATTAAAGTTAACAAAAGAAAAAAAAAAAAAAAAAAAACATTTATTTATATATATTTTTTTTAAAAAATTATCGTTATAATAAATTATATTAAAGTTTTTTAATCCAAATCAAAATTATGATAATTATCATCATTATGATGAGCTAAAATATCGTTATTATTATTATTATTATTGTTATGATTTAAATTATCATAATGATAATTCAGATTATTATAATAATGATAATTTTGATAATGATGATCATAATTATGATTATTATGATAAAGATTATCATTTATATAATAATGTAATAATTTATGATCATTATTTAAAGGATCATATCCTTTACCTAATGATTCAATTAAATATTGACCTTTAGGACCATAATGATTTTCATAATATGGTCTCCATGCTTCACCAAAATATGGATCAAATTTTATAATTTTTTCATTTTTATGATCTGGATTACCAAATAATACATTTTTAAAATATACAGCAACAGCTTTTGCCTTTTGAACTTTATCTGTTATTGGTTCAACAATTGCTTGTACTAAAGTATCTTTAATTGGATGAAAGGACGATAATGATGATGATGATGATGATGTTGTCGTCATCTGATAATTATCTGGATTATTTTTAAAATATTTGAAATCATGTAAATTAACATTTGATAAATCAATTGTTGCTAAACAATATTTTATATAAATAATTCCAAATAATATAATAATCTGTAAATAATATTTTATAGAGCACATTTAAATAAAAATTAATATATAGAAATTATTATTATTTTTTTTATTATAATAATAACAAAAATTATATATATACTGTACCGTAATATTTGGTAAATACATTTTTTAAATTATATTATAAAAATTTGAAGTTAAAATTTCTTAAATTAAATACTATACTACTGTCAACTCGATAACGTATAAATTTAAAATAAAAAATTTAACTAAGAATTCATTTCATTTAAACAGAAATACAAAAAAAAAAAAAAAAAGTAGAGTGATATGCGCAATAATAGTTACATATAAATGAGTATAACAGTCAAAATGTATAATGTTCGTTAATATAAATATTGTCATATCAATATTTAAGTATATGTATACTTATACGTACATAACGTATAAATTGTAAAATATAAAAATACACATGAATATAACATATTTATATAAAAAATAAATAAAATTGTAAAAGGAGAAATGAAATGAAAAATAAAATTGATTGTGTGTTTGCATACCATTTGATTAGAATTCAAATCGCGTCTATATTAAAGAAAGTAAAATTGTGTCGTCTGTGCGATGATATTTTGATGTTACATACATATGTACATGTATATACATACGTATAACGTATATTATTGAACAATTATCGATTATATAAAATTGAATATGCAGAATTATAACATTCACATATGCGATCATATTTATAAATATAAGTATGTATCAGTGGCGGCTCGTGACTAAAATTTATGGTGGGGCTAATGATTTCAAGGGTTTCCACTCCATCCAAGAAGTAACGCTTTTAGAGGGTTAGTCCATATTAAAGATACACTTCCCCAGAATATTGTTTTTTGGAAAATAAGTTATGTATTTTGGGCTTCTTTCAAAATTTACAAACTTCATAAAAATAAAACGTTAAAAATACTTAACAAAATATTTTGATAGTAATAATAAATATCTTTAAAAAAAAAACAACTTAACAAACGTTCGTAAACTTAAAAATATGGATTTGTATCATTTCTGTATAATCTAACATTTCATTTAAAAAAATACTCAACACTTCGATCTTTCTCTTGACCAAAAACAAATTTGCTAAAATTTGCAATATTATATTTATAATTTCTCTGCGTATTGAAATAACTGCAAAGGAATTTAGTCGACTTTAGACTCCCATTATATTTAATTTTAGATTTTAATACTTATTAAAGTACCAAAAACCCTTTTAGATACCAAAATGCTGATAGGATTCATTTAAATGTTCTTGAAAATTTTTTATTTTCATTTTCATCGTTAGAAAATTTGAAAATTTCGGAAATGGAAAAACATTTCAAAACATATCATCGCTTTAAATGGCGGTTAGTTCTTATTTGAAATATTTCTTCAAATCGAACGGGTTAGAAACACAAAATTTTTTAAAATGTGGCGAAAAACCTAAAATTTAAGAAATTTGTTTGGGTCTGCAACATAAAAAGATAAATTATGAACAAAACTCCTAGAACGTTTGTGTTGTGATAATATCATAAATTAAATTCGATATCATTTATTCATTCGAATGGAACTAGCGTAAAACATTTTCAATCTTACATACCATTTACACTGGTAACCAATTATGAAAATCGTAAAACGACAAAAATTGTTCAACTGGCTTTTCTCGTTATAAACGAAAAAACATTATTTTCATTTTTCTATGAGAGAAAAAAATTCCAGAGTTCAAAATTCAAGAGAAGTGTAATTATTTAAAATGAAATGATTTGCAGTCTCTAGGAAATTCGTGTCTTATGCAATATGCAAAAAAAATTGTTAAAACTCAAAAGCAAAAAATTTTGAATTGTAAGAATTGTAAACTTGGAAACTTTCTTCTTAATTGAAAATTATTTTGATCAAAAAGAGGAAAAAACGGAGTTAAGTTGAATTTGAAATAAGGAATTAAAATTATACTTAAATTATTACAATTTTTTTTATTAAAAACACTTAAATATGACGGTTTTTAATTTTTAACGGATGTTTTGACTTTTTTAAATATAAAACGAACAAAAATTTAAACAAACATCCTCTGGTGGATGCATTTGTTAATACGAAAACATAAGTATACATATTATATACATAGCTATATGTATAATGCATAATATATCTATATCATTCATACTTCATACTTTGATTTTGAACAATTTCAACCATATTCAACATTATTCAACATAATGGACTGATGGGACTGTAAACCGATTAGCCCCATCTCATATAAATTATTTCGTGTTTGTATTAACGCAACAATAAAAAATACATAAGACTGTTGACTGAGTAATACAATCCAATATAAACTTGCCTTGTATGTAAATAATATATATAAATATAATACATGTCAATCTTTATATAGATCAAAGAAAAGAAAGAAATGAAGGAATAGAAGATAAGAAAAGCAGTATACATACATACATACCACCATTTACTTCACAATACCGCACAAACAATAGACATTATGATCATTGTTTGTGCTGTAATACAAAAATGAAATACAATAACAATTCATATGAGAGGGCTAATTCAAAACAGCCCGGATCGAGCACATATAAATTGTTTTTGTAAAATCAAAACTGAATGAATTAAAACGAATTATTCATTCTTCTCACAGAGTTATATGGTGAGTTCATCCGGGCTGGTAGTGAATTAGTCCCGATGAATAGACAGTCAGACAGTTTGAATGTTTGATTGAATGGTAATTATTGTTATAACATGTATTTGTATTGAATGAGGTAGAAATATACATTAATACTGAGTGAAACGAAAATAGAATTATATGTATGGTTTATTCGAACTTATTTTTCATACATTTTTGTTGTACATATTTACAAAGATAATACAGTTTATGATGCTAAACCCTACATTATCTTCGATGTTTATAAATATTTTTAAAATTCAGACAGGCAGTTATAACGATTTTTTCTTATGCGTATTTTATGAAAAAATAATGTATTCGTTATACCACGTTATACACACTTGAGTGATGTAAAATTAACTAAAGTTTTTACATATTTTTATTGAATGAATGATTATAAAAATATTATTGATGTGAAAAATAATTTTTAAATTTATTTATTGGTATTTATAAGATTGAAAATATGATAATCTTGGTGGGGCTGAGCCCTCCTAGCCCTATACGAGGAGCCGCCTCTAGTATGTATGTATATACAGTGTTGTAAAAAAAAATATATATCAAGCATTCGAATTTCATGATAAATATTCAATTTTGTTATGTAGTTTTTAATGTACGTATGTACATATGTAAATATTCTTTATGATTAGTTAAAAATTAATAGATTTATTTATATTGTATGTACATATATATACATATATGTATGTACAGTGCTAACTCGTTTTGCGTCGTTCCAGTTTGCGTTCATCGCCATTTTAATACCAAAAACTCAAAATCCGTCTTGATTTACTCACTTTGCGTCACTTTTTGAGTGTAAAATCGAAGGATTTCCCATTGTTATGTCAACTTTTATCTTTTTATTTTTATTTGTAATTTATAGTACATTTAGTGATCTCAATTTCTTCATTAGTAGCGCAGCAAAAAAAAAAATTTCAGAAGCTCTTAAGTTGTTAGATAAGGCAACAGAAATTTTTTTGGAAGAAAATTGTGATACAAAAAGATCCTCAAATGTAGCAAAGGCACTGAAAAGTTCAGTAAACATTTATGAAGATTTGTATAAGGACATGAAAATGCTGAATCAGCAAAAAATTGAAAAATATTTTCATCCAGCCACATCTAAATCATCGTCATAAATTTTTATAAATTTTAATGATTACATATATTGACTTTATTTATACATACTATACATCTAAATATTTTATTGAATCAATTGTTTTGTTTCATATAAGTTTTCTTTTATTTTTGTTTAATAAAAATGTGAATTCTAACTTTCTAGTTTTTATTTATCAAAATTTGAAACAGGAACCTATTATCTACTTTTATGTGTGTTTATATGAGAAAATATATTTCACTTTGCGTTGTTTCGTTTTGAGTAGCTTTTTCCAGGAACGTAACTCCGATGCAAAGTGAGGTCGTACTGATCTTTCAGCAGCCCCCGCCAAATAAATTTATGATTCTTTTGAATTACGTATACATAAGAATTTACATTTATTTGATTATTTTCATTAATAAAACATGCATATAATTGTAAAGTTTTAATTTTAAGCGAACTTAACAAAAAATATATGTAAATCTTCTAAACTGTATATAAAATTCATTAAAATATGTTGTTATGTAATTATAATAAAAAAAAATTATACAAAACATTGAATTTGTTGTTTGTTGACAATTTATTTTGTCTATAGGAACATTAATTCATCAACCAAGATTATTATCAGTTCAGACCAAAGTGTAGACTCAGAAATACTTAGATGGTGTGATGCGGTACAAAAGAGATCTCGACAGATTTCAACTAACTGAATGAAAAAGGATATTTCTAAACAGAAAACAATGGTGGCTCATTCTCACAGTGGAAAAAGTCCTACTCAGGACTGTCCGGTCGTAAAAGAAGTTGTCTTAAAAATATCCGAATAGTATATAATCTTGGTTGTTGAATATGACCTTTAATGTTAACCAATCTTAAAATTAAAGATTTTAAGACCGAGATATGTATAAAAATATACAGTTCTGTTTATAGTGGCAATGTATTGTGGATGAGATCTATTAAAGATATCAAAACTTTATATAATGAGAATGATGTAGTGACTTTTTATATCGAAAAGAGTAGATAACGATGGCTGAGCAATTTACTTTACATATACATACATATGTGAAATTGACGAGAAGAGAGAACGGCCAAGAAAATGTTGAAAACTGAATCCGATAAGGCGATAAGAGAAAAAAAGTAGGACGACTCAGATTAAGATGATTATGGACGATGTGTTCAAATTCGATGATCTTAAATATTTGCGATGGTGATAAATTCGTGAAAGAAAGCTTGCAATGGATAAGAACAAAAAAGTATAGTATATGTACACATGGACGAATCTTGGTGTTGTAGAGACTATCAGATTATTATGGTCCTTCAACAACTATAAGTAAGGGTGAGTTTCAAAACGCCTCAAAAATGTGTTGTGATACGGCATCAAAACAGTCATCATGCGAAGTTTTAAAACAGCATTAATGCTTTGCATCGATATTGCAGTTCTACAACTTTGACGTTTTGAAAAGAAAAATTGTTCACCTTCTGCAGTACATAATTTTAAAATTTAATTAATTCATTCTCTACACTAAATCAAAAAAGGTGAAACAAATTTTTAATAAAATTAAACTATCAGAATGGACATATTTTATATCTATTTTCGAATGAACAAAAACACCTTCAGTGTAAGCGTTCGTATATAATATAATACTCTCCATTTTTTTGGAATTTGTCATTAGTATTAAAACACTACACATTAAAAATTAAATTTATCATCATAAAAGTACAAAATGTTTGTTTAAAACAGATTTACCTTTGGTCCCATACAAAAAAA
Source organism: Villa cingulata (assembly GCA_951394055.1). NCBI lineage: Eukaryota > Metazoa > Arthropoda > Insecta > Diptera > Bombyliidae > Villa > Villa cingulata. The sequence goes on along the minus strand of OX596017.1, from coordinate 36,962,571 downwards.
TTCGTATAAAACTAAATCATTAAAATGCTACTGAGATAAAAAAATCTATTCAAATCTATTTTGCTTCATAAAAATTCTGGATGCGTAGATTGCTTGACAGATGCGTATCAGATGCATTCACAATGAGTTTTGAAACTGTAGACATTGTTATCAATTTAAGTGTTATCGTTTTGAAACTGTTGATTATGCATCGAGGCGGTCTTTAAACGTTTTGAAACTCACCCTTAACTAACGCCATCATTGAAGAAAAATATCTCAAAAATATTTTCAAATTTGCTCTATATTATATTTAAAAAATATTAATAAATATATAGAATAAAAAAATTTATGTTTGAAGTTTTTCTAGTTCACTTAAGATTTTTGCAATTTTTTTTAATATTTTTGTGAATTGCATATACTTTTCTATATAAGTATTATATACTAGTGTGTGCCTGCGACTTCCTACGCATTGTCATAGATCTATAAAATGAACCACGATATACAAAATAAGGTGATCCCGAGCGAAGAAGCTCTTTGTAAAGCGTTATTTATGTTATTAAGTCATTTCTATCGAGTTTGTAATCCAATTACCACGATCAACCAAGATTATCAGTTCATTTAGAAGAAAAGCTTTTCATATATTTCATAGATTTTTTTCAGACTTTCATCCGTTTTAATCCAAATTTTTATTGTTTTAAATAATTAAATTTGAAAAAAAAAATAGCCTATTTTAAATGGAGGAATTACTCTTTAAGATGAAAAAAATTCCATTAAGATTGGTTCAACCGTTTTCGAGATTACCCCGGACAGACAGACAGACAGACGCACCAATTTATTTATAAGATTAGTTTTACTGTTGAAAAAGAAAAAAAAATTGTTATTAAAAAATTTTTTTTTATATTAATTTGTGTAAATTCGAATAGTTGCTATTATTTTGCACAATACTGTATAGATTATAATGTATAATACATAATACGAATATGTGTTCGGGTTCGGGTGTACATATAACATAAATATTTTTTAACAAATTACACTGTTCGATTTCAATGCTAAACTTTTTTTATTTAATCAAACTTACATTATAAAATAATTCATGATTTTCTTACATAATTTTATTAAAAAATTTCAATTTCACTTTATATATTTTGGTTATTGCATACACAAATATTATATTTTTATAGGATAACTAATATAATATGAAAGTTTATGGTGTCCGTGCATATTAAATATATTAAATATTATGTGCTGAATTCCAAATGAATATTATAATTATTTATGTCGCATTGACGCATTTTGCATTGCATTTAAACTAAACCAAGATATCATTTTATTATTACATAACATAAATAGTGGTATTCACGATTTGTTGTAAGAGTGTAAAAAGTATGAATACACCCAAATCTTGCACTATCTATATCGTGAACGCACCATATAGTAAACTTTGTATTGAAAGCAAGCAAATTAATAACATATGTCAGTTAAAATATTATAAAAATAAATTTAATCAAATTACTTTAGCATTTAATGTATGAATGGCATATACAATAGTGTAAAATACACCGCATACAATGGGTTTCAGCATTGTAAATTTTTACAAGCAGTGTAGGTAATAATGGTAGTAATTACATTGAAGATGTTTATAATATAGCTATAGGTGTAGGATTGTACGAGTTTACACCGTTTACAATGATACAAGACCAAACCGTGAATACCCTTATTATGCATTGTTTGTATGATGAAAATGAAGTAAAACGTTTTATGTACATAACGTGATATAACATCCATAGCCATGCATAGATATATATAATTAGGGTGATGGTATGGTATTCATCAACCAAGATTATAATTTCAGCTTATTCATCAACCTGATAAAAATTGTTTTCGAAGTGTCGAGCATGTCAGCTAATTGTGAAAAGTTAGTACATACATATTCAAATTTCTATATGACACAATGAAAAAGAGGCTATATCATGTGTTGTGACATGATCTTTGTGTGGTGATGGTTATATTGAATGATGTTGCTGTTAATAACAAGGTTATGTTCAAACAATATTTATAAGGCAGTCGTAAATTTATCGTGGCTAGTGAATACAGCCCAAGTCATATAATATAATATGTTTGTACCATTGGTACTATTGAGATAAAAAAGTAATAAACACTTTATTGAAAAAAAAAACACAAACATCATATTATTTTTTTAAATTAATTTCATCGTCTTCAAAAATACATAATTACTTTCGAAATCGGATAAAATACATTGATACCAACATTTTATCTAGTAAGAAACTGTGTTGTTGAAGTCGTAAATATGCCAAATAGGGCGATTGTATGGAATCAAATGAATCGATTTTTTGCCCAAATAGTCATGAATGGAACGCAAGCAAATACAAAGAATTTAATGCAAATTCTTTGCTGAACTTTTTCACTCATTTTGAAAATCAATAAATGCACTTTTTTTGATGAAATGAAAATAATAATCGAGCATACCTTATTACCTGCTATATAGTCAACTATTAAAGATTTTTACACTATCCTGTTGAAGATAAAAAATTTAATCGTTTGGATGATCTCCCATGATTTAAATGGAAAAATCTTATTACTATACTATTTTCAGAAATCGAAGTCAGTATTGTGCTTATGGAAATAGTTACCCGATGAGGTTCTGATAACTTCACATATAATATTTTGTAGGAAATTCTGAATAATATATCTCTGTCAACCCTGAAGAAGGTACTTTTTAAAATATGTTAACAGGATGTTCCAAATTGTGCATAAATAAATTTATAATTTTGTTCACAAATAATTCTTAAAAGGGAGATTCTGTACAAATTTCACATTCCTATAAATTTATATTTGATAAAAAAGTAGCATTATTTGAAAATATCATAAAAATGTTAGGTTTTTAAGACAAATTTTAATTTTTGTTTGCTGATTTTTTCATTTCTAATAATGAATCACCCTGTTTTTTTTTTGGGAAAAAGAAATACACCACCCCCTTTGATGTTGCCTATCACACAGCGTGTCGCGTGAAGGCAACTGATTTAATCAGTTAACACCATTTTGGTTATATGAAAAATAAAAAACCGAACTATAAAATATGAAGTCGTTGCGCAGCCGATGTCCACTCAAAGTATAAAATGTTGATTGAATCGTGTCAGCGGGAAGATGGGCATAAAAGAAAATGATGATAATTCAGGGTTGCCGTAGCTACTAGGAGTATTGCTTAAATTTATAAAAAAATATGAATTTATGATTAAACCATATTCAGTATTTTTAATTTTATTTATAAAATTATGTGTTCAGTATCAATTTGATATTAAATTTTGTATACATACGTACATACATTCATTTTCATATTTGTTTATTTGTCCATTTTCTTCTATTTTGTTCCCTTTATGTACTTGTTAATGATTTCGTTACGTTACCGTTACATTCTGAATTTTATTTTTTGTTTTGTCTTTTCTTAGAATAAGAAAGAAAATTATTTACAATGGAAATTGCTATCATATTATTCAAATCAGCTTGTTATTATATGTTATTTTGTAAAGAAATGAACATATTTCATAAAATTTCCCAAAATGTCACAAAATTACCTGTTTTTTTGTAAAATATAAAAAAAAAGTTTTTTGCAAACTGGTAGCCCTTCATAATATAAAATTTAAAAAATTTCCCTCGGATTTAAATTGAGATCTGATCACCCCACACACAGGACAGATTTATACAAACGCAAGGTGAAAGAATATAGAAAAGCATGCCTATCTTGCCTGTACTGACTTCGATTTCTGAAAATAGTATACTTCTTGATCACACAGTATTACGTATGTAGAGGGTGATTTTTTTAGATGTTTATTTTTAAAATGTACAACTTGAGACATCGCCTTTAGTGATTGTCAATTTAATAATTGAAAATTTTAGTGCTCCTGCTCAGTGATCAGTATAATTTGGCATTTCACCATGATTAATCCAGAAGATTAAACCAGAACAACGCCTAAAAATTATGAAAATTTTTTATTGATGATTCACAGTTCACGAAAAGATTCAGTCTGCTACTTCTATTTCACAGTTTAAATTTCATTTATGTTTAGTGAGTCTCATTTTTGGTTATAAGTATATGGCGGCTTTGCGTCAATTAAAAAAATTGAATTATTTTGAATCTTGAATATTTTTTGCGGGGATTTTGAAGTCGTTAGTCTAGTCTAGATATTAATAAATTACAAAATCTGAATCACTTTGCGATGATATTTTCGGTCCGGTATACATACAGCCTCAGCACGCCTCAGCTATGCTAAAAGAAGTTGGTTGTCGAAAATAGGACTTCGAGATATTACGATTCATTCTAGTGAAAACACTTGAAGAAAACTTTCTTGCAATCATACAGATTCTTGAAAACTTTCCAAACAAAGAACGAATGCTATAATAAATTACCAAACTCTAAAGAAATAAATAAATGACATTAAAAGAAAATAAAAAAAAAAATTAATTAAAATCTCAAAATGATACAAGAAAAGCAAATAAAAATTAAAAACAAATGATGTTGCAATGTGATAAATCGTTTTATTCATATAATCATATAAAAAAAATATATATATTTATATACAATTAAACAGTTAATTCGAGGTATGTAATTTATTATTTTTGATGTTATATTATGCGTGTACATTATATGTATATCTATATAAGTATGGAGATATACATACATACATACATACATATTTACTTACTAAATATTTATTAATTAAAAATAATTATAACAATATTATAAATTATGCATTAACCAGTGTACATATTACATATATAAAAGTAATGTACATATTTCTATAGTTTTTTCGGATCAAATCGCACAATTTTAAAGACAAAATAATAATTATTGTTCAACTCATCATCGACATCGGCAATATTCAAATTAAACTCAACAAATTTTTATACCAATATCAAAAGTGTTCAAATCTAATTCCACACCTTCCACTTCCATGATAATATCAAAATTGTTTTTGTTTTTGAAATTGTGTAGTTTGACCCGGAAAAAATATATGTACATATGTATGTATATTACCTCACACGCATATTTATATAATCTATAGTAAATATGTACATAGATACATATGTATTAACAATAAAATGATTGAGAAATATGTAAAATTTATGTTATACATATATTTATGTAGGTACTTATTTTAGCTGAAAATTGTATTTTTTTTCCATTCTAAACTTTATATTGGCTTAAAATTATTTCAATACAGTCGTATTACACGTATAAACAATAATAAAAAAAAATAGATTAGATAAAAATTCAATTATGAAAAATATGGTAGACAATATAATATAGAGGAAGACGTCTGACGTAGTATATAAAAAGTTTTTCTAATTTCATATATCATTATACACTAACTAGATTTCAATTCAGCGGATTAGATTGAGATTACCAAAAAACTACACAAATATACATATATGTTCAAAAAACAAAAAAAAAAAAAAATAAAATAAAAATCAAAAAAAATCAATTCAGCAATAATTCAGCCTGAATATACAGGATGTTTCAGTTTAACGTTAAACAAATTTAACAGTAGTTAGCTCTCGCCGATACAAACCAAAAAAACGTTGTAAAGGGGGGTGGGGCAGGGGGGTTTGTTGGGTTAATCTCAACCGTTTAGCCGCTAGAGGGCATCAACGTTTTTCTTCTCTTTTTTTTTTTTTAATAAACGCCCTGTAGTTTCGTTATTTTACATCCCAGCTCAAAAAGTATACCATCATGCGGTAGGAGACCAATTGTAGTTTTATTTGAAATATAGTTCACCCCTGTTGCCCGTCCCCATCAAAAGTTATGAGTAGTCAAATTTAAGAACCTACACTTTTTTACCTGATTTTTTGGAAAAAAAATCAGTGATTTCTCGAAAAAACACCCGTTTAACGTGCAATTTTTTTTCCGTTAGTAGAAAGTTTGATTATTTCTGAAAAATTTTTGTTTTCGTTCTACGTTGTTATCTCTTTTCTTTCCATAGATATAGCAAAATATGTCAATTGAGGTCTTATTTAATTTCTGGAGATTGCTCGTCAAAAGTTATTTTTGTTTACATTTATTGTTCATGTGTACGGTTTTTTCTCACGCTTTATGACATCATTTATGGTAATATGTATGTAGATACTTTTGGATTATTTAGTAACATAATTATTGTATGTATTAATATAAATGAATTAAAAAGTTATTCGGTTATATTCTATTCATAATATTTTAATGATTTTAGTGATTTTTAATTTTATATTTTCATAATTTTGTAAAATTTAAAATATCTACTCTTTTTTATTTAGTAATACAATTAAATTAATTTTTTTTTTTTTTTTGTGATTAATTTCTTTAATTCTAACATCGCATTGTTTATTAGATTATTATTTTTATTATTTTTATTATTTTTTTTAATGATTTACAGGATTATATTTATGTGTATATATTGATATTTTATTATACACTTTAATTTGTTTACATCGGTACATATTACATGTATGTATTATTGTATTATCTTCCAAGATATAATTAATATACATTTTTTATGTACACTATTTAAAATTTTATATTTTTTTTAATTGTGTCTATTTATTAAAAGCAAAAGTGTATGTTTTCCGTTTTATAAAAAAAATTAGATATGTATATATCACATTTGGTAGATTTTTCAAAATCGAATCTAATTTTATTTAATACATTTCGAAAAAGTCTCATATAACTGTTAAAAAATTGATTTGAAAAACACCATTAGTTTCAAAAAGGTATCTTTTCCAATGAATACTATGTAAGTATATTTATCAAAAAGTTTTTATTCCAATGCAATTGATGTATTGATACAAAAAGTTATTTTCAAAATAGGCTGTTTTCCATTTTTCGGTTTTGTTCGTTCAAAATTAGTTAGAATCTTAGAATGCTCGAAGGGTTTTAAAATAATAATATTAATAATAAAAGAGTGGAATAAGTGAAAGTTCTACACACTTTAAACCTCCAGGTAATTATAATTGTGATATATTTTTAATATTACACAACAATTAAATTCGTTTTCTAACCAATTTTTTTTCTAAGTTTTTGTAGATTTTTATTCTTTCTCTATATATTATATTTTTGTCAAATAAATTTGAATGTCATATTGATCCATAAAGAAACAAAATATAAATAGATAAAAAAATCACAATTTTGTTTAGATTCTTTTCTAAAAAATTGGTTTCTAAAAGGTACCTTTTTCCAGAAGTTGTTTTCAAAAGGTACTCTTTTACAAATTTCAAACTAACTTTTCTCATGATATATACATTTTTTAATAAAAGTTGCAACAGCATTCTACTTTCACAGTGCTAACTAATTAAAAAAAAAATCAATTTTCATATTTACAGATTCTACTAATAACAAATAAAACGTTTTTCGTGTTTTTCTCAAAACATGTTAACATAGAAAGAAAACATACCCTTTTGGCTCTAATAGACACAATTGCTTAAATGTATATATTGCATTTATAGAAATGTGTTTAATTGTTAGATTCCTATTGTAAATTGCAACCGGATTTTGAAAGTATGTATATTTTTTTTCATGTGATGTTTGTATGTATCATTAGTATGTATAAATGTAATGTATGTTATAATATGTATGAGTGTATAATACATGATTAAAATTAAATTTCACTGTAAATGTTTTAAATTACTTAACTTTTGATGCAATAAAAGTATACCAGATATGTATATTATGTATAAATATTATGACAGTATAACGTATTGACGATTTCGTTTTATATGACTGATGTAGGTGTGTATTTACAGTTATTACAGTATGACTGTGTAATGCATTTCAAATGCAAAAAAAAATAATTTTTAATGTGATGTTTATGTGTCCTTTTATGAGTCTGATAAAGTTGTCTTTACACTACTATATTAGTACTTATGTTTATATGTACTTGCTGTTAAATCGCTATAGCACAAATCGATATGACATAGAACGTCCATTATGGCACCGCCGATCAGTAATTCTGTCAAATATGTATATCATCCAGTTTATCATCAGTAATCAGTTACTGGTGTACATTGCTGATGGGAAATTAATGATTGACTTGGGCGAGAGTAGCGCTCTGGCTGGGATTCGAACCGTGATCTCAAGATCATAAGATCGACACCACAAACAATGAGCTATTCAAGCCCCCGGCCTCGATCGATATGAAAATCAGTATAAACAAACATTTTACATACCGCTTTAAGCACCAATATTAATATTTTTCTTTTGTTAGTTAAAAACCTGTTTTATAAAACGTTTTATCATAAATCGATATATGTATTACCATTAGTATAAAAATAATTATATCGCTTTTATATAAAACAATATTCGAATCGGTTTTTGTTGTAGCGATTTGATTTAACAGCAAGTATAAACATAGTATACGACTTTTTCATATGACTTTATGTGAGCATTAAAGTAGATTTGGAAATTTCATATAAAATTTAAAAATAACTGTAATGAAAAACACATTTTATTCAAAATATGAAAGACTACTTTAATTCTATTCTCAGTCTCACATAAAAAGTCGTATGACAAACTTACATAATAGCTGTGTTCCTTTCACGTGAGCGAAGTACTTCTGAGCAATTATTTTAGCAATGACTCAAACACTCAAATTATTCAAAGAAACATAAATAAATTTGACAAGTGAAGTAAAAACAAAGCTTAAAATTATTTTAATTTAAATTTGAAAAATTTATATAAAACACTCCATATGATATTTGTTTATACCAAGAAATCTAACCTAAAAAGTCAATTTTCATTTGTTGGATAATGTGAAACTAAAAAGACATCTGGTAGAAAGAAATAACGTAATTACTTACAAAGTATAAGTGAACTACTTTTGAAAAATTGTTTGAGCAGTTCACCCATAAAAATTTAGTGAAGTATTAAACCAAACTGATTTTTAAGTACTTTGCTCATGTGAAAGGAACACTGCTAATGTAAAAAATAAGTACAAAAATGTGTCTAGGATAAATTGTTATATCGACGACACAAAAATTATTCGTAACTATTAAAAACTTTAAATAAAGAGAAGTGAGGCATTTTAGAAAAGAATTGTCTAACCAACTATCAAAGTATGCGAACAAATTCGAGTAAAAAATAGTAAAAAAGGAAGAAGACATTATTGAATTTTAAAAAAGGACTTTATTTTAATTTATTTTTACTATTTTTTTAAATTTAATTAAAATATTCTTATTTCCAAAACAAATTTTCATTTTGATAATCTAAAAAAAAAAAGATACGTTTTTTTTTTTTTTTTTTTTTTACGAAAAATACCAGCTTATTTTGGTAAAATTTTTGTGGTGAAAACTGGTAAAAAGTTTTAAAAGTATTTATGTACTTGAAAGTGGGTACGCGAACAGATTTACTGATGTTTAAAAAATGTTGCATGAAATTAAAAATGTGTTTTGAAAACTATACAACATGTTGACAATCAATATAAAGATGCTAGTATAATTTAAAAATTAGGAAAAAATATTTACACTTCATTGAACGTCTTCTTCTAGTTTGAATTTCCTTTGATAATAGTTCTAAATAATTTTATTATTTATTTTAAAAATTAAAAAATTTTATTCTTTCTATTTCTTTTATAACTTTTTTATCGATTTTTTAATGTACATAATACTAGGTTAATATGAAATTCTTGAATGTCATACATTTCTTTCAATCAAACATATTTTTACAATATTTTTCTTATGTGTTTTTTTTTGATATAACATAAATGTAACTAATGAAAAAAAAATGTTTAATTCAGTAATAAAAAATTCAAATATTGAAAACTAAAAACTAAAAAAATAAAAAATAAACAATTTATAAAATTTATAAAATAAAAACTAATTTATACAAACCGAATACACAATGTTGTTTTCATTACTTTGTATTTATAATTTCAATTGATTTTTTTGTAGTTTTAGGTTTTTTTGACGCTATATTTTCCAATATATATGTATATAAAAAATAAAGTTCATAATTCTTCATTGTTATTATAATTTCCGTTGCATTTTCGTTTCTTCATTCCATCCATTTTATCAATTTTCATTACCTTCATCTTTTTCTAACTCATCGTTTCCTAATACCTTATTTTCCTCTACTTTTTTTAACTCATTATTGTTTTCCAGAACCTTATTTTCCTCTTCTTTTTCTGACTCACCATTTTCCATTACATTTATTTCCTCTTCAACAATGCAAGAACTATCAACACTTTCAGAAACTTCTTTAAATAAAAACTTTAAGAATTCATCACAAATTATATGATCCGTATTATTATCTTCAAATTCACTTTTCAATTTTTCATTTTCTTCGTCTTTTTCTAACTCATCCTTTCCTAATACCATTTTTTTCTCTACTTTTTCTAACTCATTGTTGTTTTCCAGAACCTTATTTTCCTCTTCTTTTTCTGACTCATCATTTTCCATTACATTTATTTCCTCTTCAACAATGCAAGAACTATCAACACTTTCAGAAACTTCTTTAAATAAAAACTTTAAGAATTCATCACAAATTATATGATCCGTATTATTATCTTCAAATTCACTTTTCAATTTTTCATTTTCTTCGTCTTTTTCTAACTCATCCTTTCCTAATACCTTTTTTTTCTCTACTTTTTCTAATTCATTGTTGTTTTCCAGAACCTTATTTTCCTCTTCTTTTTCTGACTCATCATTTTCCATTACATTTATTTCCTCTTCAACAATGCAAGAACTATCAACACTTTCAGAAACTTCTTTAAATAAAAACTTTAAGAATTCATCACAAATTATATGATCCGTATTATTATCTTCAAATTCACTTTTCAATTTTTCATTTTCTTCGTCTTTTTCTGACTCATCGTTTCCTAATACCTTATTTTTCTCTACTTTTTCTAACTCATTGTTGTTTTCTAGAACCTTATTTTCCTCTACATTTTGTAACTCATCGTTTCCTGGTACCCTGTTTTCCTTTACTTTTTCCAATTCATCGTTTCCTAGTAACCCATTTTCTTCTACTTTTTGTACTTCGTGGTTGTTGCCCAGCACCTCATTTTCCTCTACTTTTTCTGACTCATCGTTACTTCCAAGCACCTCTTTTTCCTCTACCTTTTCTAATTCACCGTTTCCCAATACCTCATTTTCCTCTATTTTTTCTAATTCATCGTTTCCTAGCACCCCATTTTCCTCTACTTTTTCTAACCCATCGTTACTTCCCAGCACCTCATTTTCTTCTACTTTTTGTAACTCATCGTTTTCTATTTCATTTATTACTTCTTCAACAATGCAAATATTATCAACAGTTTCAGCAGTTTGTTCAAACAAAGACTTTAAGAAATCTTCACAAATCATATTAATTATATTATTATCTTCAAATTCATTTTTTAATTTCTGATAAATGTCGGTTCCTCTATCTATAAGTCGTATAATCCATTCATCAGATTTTTCTTCAATTATTTCTAATTTAATGTTTTTGGAATAAAAAGGATTAATTATTTTTTCAAATAAATCATTTAATTTTTTATCTTTGAAATCGATTCCTTCCGGATTATATAATGTACAACGATAGCATTGTGGTTCAGCATGTTTCAAATGTTCTGGTAGCTCATAAATCTGTGATGTTTTTAGTAAAACACCTGCATCAATACATAAAACTCTCCATTGATTAGTATTTACTTTTGATAATAATTTTGCTCTGTAATATTTATTGTCCGCCTCACGTAAGACAACACATAAATCATTCAATTTAGCATTTATGAATGGTTTTAAGATTTCTTCTGAGCTTATTTCACGTATATTTTTGTCCATAAATTCATTTGATTCCTTGTGAACATAAAATTCATCAATAGCGTCCACATGAAAAATAATTACTTCTTTAAAATTGATAGCATCAGCACATTTAATTTCATCATAATTTTGTTCATATTCAATTTCTTCTGCTTCAATTTCAGCCACTTGTTTATCTTCTATAGTAGTTTTCTTTTCAAAACTTAATTCTAATTCATCTGATATGTTAATATTTGATGGTCTTGTCTCACAAATAATTTCAAGTTCTTCTAAAATATTTTTTTTGTCAATATAAAGATTGACGACAGCATAATCTCCTGGACTTACTAATTCAACCGTAAATATTGTTCGACCCATACCTGAAAGCTCAAAAAATTTATCGTCTGCTGGCTTAGACCATTCTAATATATGATCTGGCATCCATAAACTACATTTTTTAGATAAATGTGGTAAAATTGCAATTTCATCAGATATTTTACGTATTTCTTTTACTATGGATCTATTTCCATAGTCAATAAATAAAACATCATATTCAATGTTATTGATATCATCATCTAATTTTTCAACTAGCAATGCTCTATACCATTCACCATCATCTGGAAAAATTGCTGCACATATAATACCTTTAACAAAATGTTCTAAATTTGGAAAATTATTAGCTTCAGATAGATAACCAGCAATCAATTCTAATTCATCTATATCTTTTTCTAATTGAATGTAAAAATCTGATAAGTTATTAATATGACTGATAAAACATTTTTCACCGGATTCAATAATTTCTAATCGACGCGCAAATCCATCAGCAATCAATTTTTCAGCTATATTCACACCATCAATTATTAAATCAACATAATTAATTTTATTTCCTTTTGAAATATATTTGAAATGTAAATCTTTATCATATGCATCCTTAAAAATTTGATTTGCTTTGTCTACCCAATCAGTTGTTGCTTTTGGAGCTATAGGTAATGAACATGGTATTGCGAATGGTTTAATATTACTAAATGCTTTATCCATTTCTTTAATGAATGAACTATCCATTACAACATCAGTATTGCCATAATCAATAAATTGTATTGCCATTACTTCATTATCGATTATTTTTGCTCTATACCATGTATCATCAACTGAATATAATGCAATACATGATGCTCCAGTTACAACACTCATTAAAGGTGGTAAAGAACTAGCAACTATTTGAATATTATCTTGTAAATTCATTAAATTTTCATAATTTTCTTTCAAATGAAGGAAAAATCTTTCCGGATTATCGCAATGACTTAAGTATGCAGAATGCATATCATTATCAATTTTATCATTTTTGTTTTGCAATTGATCACATTTTTCATTTATTTCTGATGTATTATTTGTTTTTTGTTCATTAAATGACACTCCATCATTATATGAATCTTCATAATGTTCTTTTTTAATATCATTCAAAATTAATTGTTCACTGTCACTATCGATTAAATTTTTCACGTATCCAAAATCTATTCCTTGTATTATAGATTTTTTCATTAAAATACTTATAAATGTTTGATCGATTTCATTGATATCATTATTTATTAGAATTTCAGCTATCCAAGATGATTTATAACGCTCTATTATATTTAATTTTAGGTGAGATTTATTATCCATTATTAAACTGAATTCATTGCTTATACTTTCTTTTATATCTTTTGATGTTGTATTACAACATTTTATTGGCAAATATATTTTTATTGCTAAGGCACTCATTTCTCTAAATTCATTTTCAAGTATTTTTATATTTTTCTCAATATTTTCGATATTTTCAGTGTTACCATAATCTATATAGTAAACTGTAATTGTATCATTTTCTGATGAGATTATACGTGCACGATACCAGTTTTCATCATATGACTTTACAGCACATAACGATCCAATTGTTTTTTCATCCATTACTTGACCTTTAAAAATAAATTGAACAAAAAATATAATAAAATAGAAAAATAAAAATTTATTGTGCTGCAAAGTCAATCATTAAAAAATTACCGTTTGTCTCGTAATATTCGAACATATTATCTAGAAGTTTGTCTAAATAGTCTTTTCCAATTGTTGGTTGTACATAAATTACGTTCGATGTTTCAATGTAAGCAATATTTACATTAAATGTTCGATTGATAATCGGATAATTACAAATTATTTGTTTCGGAATATTTATGTTGAATAGTGGTATTAATGGCTGAACCATTAATCTGTTCAAACAAAAAATTTTAAAAAATTAAAAAAAAAAAATGTTAGTACTATAGGCAGCATCAATTACAATTAAATAAATATTATATAGAATACTTACACTTTATCACTGGTTACATCTAAAATATCTATGACACAGGAAGTACCCTCATATGTATTTTTAAATTCTACAGATAAATTTGGATTTGACTTTATGAATTTAATATCATTATAGGAACATAATAATTTTAAATCACAGCCCTCTATTTCAATTTTGAAATTCAATAAATCATTAACTGTTTGTATTTTTGCTTTTATTTGTTGTCCACATAGCAATTTTATATCCATATCTATTATATATATATATATATAAATAAATAAAAACAAATTATTTTCATAATACACAAACATACAATATGTATAATATTTATATACCTTCTTTTATTGTCGATATGGCACCATCATGAATTAGTAATTCTTTCAATGAAAAATCATAACTTTGAAGTTCAACATAATATAAATCATTTTTAACGTTGTATCGAAGAAATTTACAATTGAACGTTGTATTAGGTTGTACATGTTTTTCAACATATTTCAATATATCTTTATGATTTAAATTCAACATTATACCATCAAAACTGCACTGATATGACATTATTGGTAGTTTTGTAAAATCTTTTTCAACATACCAAATTGAATTTTCATCAACAATTGTACTGCTACCGATATCAATTAATTTCACTTTATATTTTTTCATATTTTCATTACATGCTAAAATTTTTGCTCTGTAGAAAAGTTTATCACTATGATGACATATTATACAATCGTCATTTATTTGAAATTTTACAATTGCATTTTCATTATTTTTCAATGATCTAATAGATGGCCTATTTTTATAAAATGATTGTAAATTTTTCATCATATTTTTAAATAGTTGAACTTTCAGATCGATTTGAATATAAAATTGATGTGGTGAAATCCACCATGATATCTTAACAATTTTATAAGTCGGTAATTTTAATACATTGTCTGTTATAAAAGTATTACCCGACAATGGTAAATATTCATCCTTACTGCTGATTACATTACTATTATTAAAAGATAATTTTTCATTATTTGATGAAAAATTTGATTGTTGTACCCTCGTAGTGGTATTGGTAATAGTAGAATCCCGATTTTCAGCTGATGGTGTTAATTGTTGATATTTTTTAACATAATTATTTGTTGATCTTTCGTGGTTATTATTTTGAAATTTTCTTTCACTGTTAGAAATGTTTAGATTATCTCTTTTATACCTAAAATAAGTAAGACAGAGGAAAAAATTAAATCTTATCAGATATAATAAGCACAAAATATTAATTAAATTTACATGTTTTCTGTTTGTTGTTTTTCAAATCTTGGAGGAAGATTTTGTTTCCACCAACTAGAAATTGAAAATTAATAGTAAAAATTTAATATGAATTAATTAATTTACCTCTTATTGTGTTGCTCAAATGGTTTACTATTATTCTGAATAAATTTCTTTCCAATAGGATGTTGCTCAACAATAACTTCAGCTTTTTTTGTAATATTTGAATTACTTCTATTTTGCTTTTGATAACTTCTATCATAATGTAATGGTAATGTATTCTCAACTGTTGTCTCCATTACAGAGAATTGTTGGGAATTCGATTGATTTTCATTAGAATAAAATGGCACTTTTTTTTCTTTTTCCAATCCGATATATATATCAAATGGCATATTTAAATTGTATAATTTTCTCATTAAATTTAATTCTGGACTCATTGTTTCATCAATTAAATTAAGAATATATGTATTATCCTGAATTTCATATACCTGACACCTAAAATGACGACGACTGTATTTACTTTCAGCTAACATTTCTAATTGTGTAGTTGATAATTCACTCAATATTTCTGTATTATCGAAACCTTTTAAACAACACTTAATCGCTTGTGGTGGCAATTTTACAAATTCTTCACAAATAATAGACAACTGTTCAAACGGTACCCAACGTTCATTACCGAAATCAACATGTCTTATTAGGGCACTTTTGTCTTTTATTGACAATATTTCCGCCCTGTACCATGCGTTCTCAAATTTAACAGCACATGCTGTATTTTTTTCCAATGTATTTAATGATGATTTTGATTTTGTGCAATATAAAAATAAATTGTCCATCATTTCTTCAAATATTTTAATACTCTTAATTTTCTGTATATAAAATTTTTTTGGTGATTCAATATAACGTATGACAACTATGTCACCAGTTCTAATTGTTTCTGGTCTTCTGTATACACATTTTTTATTTTGAACATTTTTCATAAGCTTTAATATATTATTTTTGTTGTCGTCATATAATTCACAATACTGTACTAATGGTGGACCTTCTAATGGCATTACTTTTAAATGTAATTTCTTTAATAAAATCATATCTTTAAATAAGGTTTTAATACGATCATCAATTGGTTCTAATTCATGTAAACAAGATAAGGCAAATCGTATGGCAAATATTTTTTGCTCTAAAAATTCTGGTGGGATTTCATAAATATCTTCAAATGATACAAATTCAGTATTACCATAATCAATATAGACTACTTGACACATGGTTGGTTTTATATCCATAATGACTCCACGATAGAGTTGATCATCTTCCGAAAATCTTGCAATACATGCCATACCCAATGAAGGTTTTTCTTGTAGATTTTTCAATTTGCAATTTTCCAATTTGAATGACATCTCTTCTAATTCATTGAGACTGGATGTTAATTGGACCGAAAATGAAGATGGCCCATTTCCAACATAACAACATATCACATCGTAATATGAACCGATCGTAAGTGTATTACTTTTAAATGTCATAACTGTACGTATTGGTGGTGATTGTTCTACTTTTGATGATATTTGATGTAATTTTTTTTTCTTTTCTGTAAACAATTGTTTTTTTAATTGTACTTTCAGCAATTAAATAAATTAATTGAAAAAATATATATATATATATATATAAACAAACGCGCGTATTAAAGCAATAAAACAGATTGTCCATGAACATAAAATATCAATCTGATTATTGTATTGTTTGATTCCAAAAAAAAAAAAACTCATATTTCATATACCTGTCTTTTTTGTTGGTTCTGTGTTTATGTTATGTTGTTTTGGTTGTGGTAGATTTGAATCAACGTTTGGATTTGGAACTTCTTGAACTACATTCATGTTATTTTGTATCGGTTGTGGTAAAATTGAAGAACTCGGTTGTGGTAAAATTAAATTCGGTTGTGGTAAAATTAAATTCGGTTGTGGTAAAATTGAATTCGGTTGTGGTAAAATTGAACTCGGTTGTGGTAAAATTGAATTCGGTTGTGGTAAAATTGAATTCGGTTGTGGTAAAATTGAATTCGGTTGTGGTAAAATTGAACTAATGTTTGGATCTTTATGAACTATGGGTTCAATGCTTGTAGGCATTTGATGAAATTGCTAAAAAAAAATTAGGAAAATGTTAAAAATATATATGTATATATATATATTTGTAATTAATTACTTTATTATTCCAATCTGGTGGAAATGGATGCCAAGATGGAGGAACATGTGACGGTTGTCCTACCACATTAGCATTTACTGATTGTTGTACTTGTACTTGATGTTGCATTATCTGACGGTTAGGTGGGGAGAATGGATTTGCTCCATTAGCATCATTCGTTAATTGAGAAAGTGTTTGAACAATTTTTTCAAGTGTTATGGCATAACCGAAATTCTCCATTTTTAGAAGATAATTTGTATAATCGAAATTATGTATAATAACTCTTGCTAATATGAATTCTTCAAACTATAAATTTGAATAATAATAAAATTAATAAAAATGTATTTTGTTAAAAATTATTCTTATGAAATAATTTACCTGAAAGTCTTTTCGAACAAGAACTGTTTTATTAATTAATTCATTAGAAATCTTTTCGATTTGATGTGGCTTCCAATCACAAAATATTCCATTCAATATGAATGTAAAATATTGTGATGGAAGATTCATAATTAAATCATCGGAATTAATTAAAAATAACTAAAAATATATTTGTAAAATATTTATTTAATTTATTATTTATATCAACTAAAAAAATATACAGTGGCTCTCAGTCAAAATCGTACAAAGATAAATTTCATATATTTTTGTCTCTATACTGAAAAATAACAATCGCAATGTATTGTTATGAACATTTATCATTTATTAAGGGATTATAAACAAATTTACAAAATTTCAGGTCAATAACTGTTAATTTGTAAAAATTATAGAAAAAAGAAAACAATAAAACCTAAATTTAGCTCACAGTCAAAACCTCTTATTATCCTTCTACTAGAACTTTTTGGAAATTTTTTTTTTCAAAATATAGAGAATTTTAAGACGCATCTTTTGAGTTTATAAAACACATTTGTACCATTTACCGTTATGAAGATATTACCGAAAAAGTAGAAAAAATATTTTTTTTTTAAGTGATATATCCTTTGAAGGGGGGTTGAGCGCCGCGAATTTTTTTCAATTGTTTATATGGAGCACCCTCTCTATGGATTGCGCTACTACTCCACCCACTCCAAAGATGAGGTTAAAATGTAAACCTTTACCAATTATTTATCTTTGTACGGTTTTGACTGAGAGCCACTGTATGTAAATTTTAAATAATATATAAAATTTTATTTTACATTATTTAATAAAAAATAATCGAAAATTTATGTTTTTTGAAATTTTATTTACCTCGTTTATATCAACAGTTTTAGAATTTCCAAAATCTATAAATTTTACAATAACTTTATTGAATGTAGATAATGATATCATTTGAACTCGACATAATTTATCTATTGATTTGGTAACAGCAATTACTCCAATTTGAAATGTTTGTGGTGTTACGATAGAAATATTGTTGGTTTGAAACATATTAAAAATATGATGATTAATAATTTCTATTTGTTGTTCATGATGTTCAAGATGTCCAAAAATTCGTAAATAATGAACAAATGGTTCAACATTTGTAACTTTTAATGAAAACAATGTAGGATCCATGAGTTGAAATTCTGTTATTTAAAAAACAAAATGAATTAATGTAAAATAATATTAAATTTTTTTTTTTCCAAAATATTAATGAAAAATTTAATTTTTTGATGATTAAAACAATGGTGAAGCAATTTTATGTTCTCTGTGTTTTAAGCACATTTCAATTCAAGTTGAACTCAATCTTTTGATTCAATGAAATCAAATCATAGCCCGCATTTACATTATCTTGAAAGTCAAGAACATGCGTCATTAACTTAGAAGAGAGGTATAGAAGACAACTGATGAACTGAGAACAAAAAATGCTTTGTTTATTGTATGACTATTATTTTGTTCTGTTATCGTTATGATTTCTACTTGCATTGTTGTATTATAAATTTTAAAAATTTTATATGATGTATCGTTATCGTGTTAATTTATCATTTGTGTCTATTAGAAGCAAAAGGGTATGTTTTCTTTCTATGTTAACATGTTTTGAGAAAAACACGAAAAACGTTTTATTTGTTATTAGTAGAATCTGTAAATATGAAAATTGGTTTTTTTAATTAGTTAACACTGTGAAAGTAGAATGCTGTTGCAACTTTTATTAAAAAATGTATATATCATGAGAAAAGTTAGTTTGAAATTTGTAAAAGAGTACCTTTTGAAAACAACTTCTGGAAAAAGGTACCTTTTAGAAACCAATTTTTTAGAAAAGAATCTAAACAAAATTGTAATTTTTTTATTTATTTATATTTTTTTTCTTTATGGATAAATATGACATTCAAATTTATTCGATAAAAATTTAATATATAAAGAAAGAATATAAATCTACAAAAATTTTTTTCCCGTGAAATTTTTCGCTTGCAATTGCATATATAATTCTACAAGCTAAAAATTGTGGAAGGAAATGTGTGTAGAGTACGTAGAGTTTTGAAATTTTTTGAAAAAAATCGCGAAGGCTATGAAATTAAATTAAGTAAAAATAAATAAATAAATATTTATTTGTCAAAATATTTGAGCTGTCATTATTTCGCTTGCCTTTTATATGCTCGACCATATAAAATGATTGTGAAAAATGAGTTCCACAACTCTCCACTATTAAGTTCCACCGTAAAAATTTAGTTTGGAAGTGAGTACCAGTAAGCGAAATTTGAAACTAAAACTTTAGCTAACAATTTAGCGACATTTTTTTTACATAGGTTTTATATGGAGAAAAATTTAGCTTTCGATATGAGTACCGGCCCTAACAAACAACAACAAATCTAAAATTTGACAGAAAATGTTTCTTTTGAAAGTTGCTTTTATTGTATCCACTTCAGAAACATTCCAAAAAAGTTTGTTTCCTACATTGTATCTCCAGCATTATATTATATGAGACTTTTTCGAAATGTATTAGATAAAATTAGATGTGGTTTTGAAAAATTTACAAAATGTGATATATATCTCATTTTTCTTATAAAACGGAAAACATACCCTTTTGCTTCTAATAGACACATTTATGAATTTGTACAATGCTGCAATTTGATGTGCAGCGTGCAGGTAAAACAAATAAAATACATAATACGTACTTCTCTTTACGCTTCATCAACATTGTAGTTAACTCAATTATCACCATTTTAAAATGTATGATAAATTTGATTTATATTCAGTGATGGGACCTTTACTACAATTGTAGTAGATCTACTACATCTGAGTAGTCCGAAAAACCTACTACGTACTATTCAGAATCTACTACATATTTGAAATTTAAGTTTTGGGAACTAATATTACATTACATTACATGAACCAAAATTTTTGTAACACAGTGTACTCACTTTCACTGCACTGCAGACATGAGGCATGGTGTGGTGATAGTGACACTGACCAAAGAATATAAAGCCAATAGCCAATGGTTTATACTAATCAATAGCTAGATACTATTTTAGTCTCCATTTGGATATGGAAAAAAATTGACGAGTGGCAGTACTGATTCCTAAAACACTTTATTCCTTTTTCTTTCTTTACAATTTTTTGAGAAATTTTGTTATTTGTTTGTTTATTTTTTTATATGTCGATAAAAATAATAATAAATTTGATACATTGAAATTATCTTAAATTTTATTTAGCATAATGATAGTTATAAATAAAACATTGCATTTCTTTTTATACTGTTTTTCAAGAAATTTGTTAACTAAAATAAAAGTTCAGTAAAAATATTGATAATTTTTTTATGAAAATTTCTCCATTATAATTAAGCGAAGGAATGTTGCTCAAAACTTAAAACCGAATCAGTCTAACGATTATTTTAACCATATACCATATAAACATATAGGTGCTTATTATGATTTTCGTAAAATTATCGAATATCTGTCAAATTCAAATTTCAGTATTATAGTTTTCGATTTTTTTCGAAGCCTTCGATTTTTTTCGAAGCCTTCGATTTTATCGAACAGCTTATTCGATTACATTTTTATTGACGAATTGTTATATTTACGTATAACAACAGTGAACAAAAAACATTTAGAAAAATGGATAGTTCAAAAAAATGTAAGTATATGTATAAAGCTTTCTTTGTTTTTTTTTATAAAATGTATATATGTACAAAACTCAAAATTTATAAAATATTTCATTTTATTATACAAGCAAGCCAAGTAAATTTAAAAAATTTAAAAAAGATATCACTTAATCAAGAAAATATTCACAATAATTCAAAATAATGACATCTGACATTTTCAGTCGTCCAATCGAATTACACAATACCTTTAATCGAATCGAAGAAGATTCTTCGATCAACCATCGAATCGAAAACCATAATAAGCACCATAATTCTCCGAATCTACTACATTTTGGTTCAATCTACTACATTTTTTGGGGAAAACTACTACATTTTTTCCTTCTAGGGTCCCATCACTGTTTATATTATTCATAATAATTAATTTAAAAAAAAACATACTTAATACATTTATATTGATACTAAAACAAAAATAAAATTCAAATTTCATATGCCTTTATTTATAGCACGCCATACACATTTCTAGATGCCGTGGCTTTATAGTATGTTTGTTATAATTATAATTGGTTTGATTGTATATCTATAGGAAATGAATTTAAATGAAATAATTAAATGCCGGCAAAGATTAACATTAACAATATTATAGATTTTACATTTGTATTTGATGTCTTTGTATTGCCTTTCATGTTTCATCTTCCATGTTGTATTATTATGGATTATATATATTATACAGTAATTTTAGAATCGAGGCGATAAAATAAAAATGATCTTATTCTTATTGCAATAGTATCTAGTTGTTAATAATTGGAAAAATGATTGGACAATATTTTCAAGTAAATACATATAATTTTAAAATGTCTAATGTTATGTTAAAAACAATAATTTAAAACTAGCAAGTTTAAATCACATAACATAAATATAAAAAAATGTTTGGTTGAATTATTTTCAGAATAAATTGCCGTATTATTATATTTTTTTATATTAAAATTCTTACCTATATAATATATTTGGAACTTTAAAAAATCAATGAATTTTTATTATTTCACTTTTTTCTTATTATTATATTGAAATTTCTACAAAAAAAAAACAAAATATATTTTCTTAATGCCTTCTGGCTTCTGCACTATACAAAAACAAATACACAAACATAATATAATAAATGTAATTCTAATTTGAATTTGTTTGTAACGTAAGCTATAACTGTACACTGTGCTACTAACTATAGTGTCTGCATCTATTCTAGAATCTAGACTAGACTAGAGGTGGGCGATAGTGGCGATAGCGAATAAAAGCTATCGAATTATTCGATAGTTGAATGATTTTCATTTATTCGAATACTAAAACATTAAACTATCGAAACATTCGATATTTTCAAAACATTCGAATAACTATTTTGCTGGCATATATGTATTTGGCCGTTTTCACTTTTGCATGGTTTTATGCGTTTGGTTGCGTGCAAGTAAGTAATCATGCATGCAAACGTCAAAAAAAGCAACCAATTAATTACGACAAAAATCCACTTGCGCATGTGGAAATACTTGCATATTTGAACATAATCCGACATCAAACACAAAGAAAAAACAATTCAATTTAAGTAAACACAAAATGACAGCTGATGACAATGGCAACACAAAGAGTGTATATTCTTTTTATTCAGAAAAGCAATCAACTTGAAATACTTGCATAGGTTGCGTTAATTTTAAAACAAGTTTTATTAAATGAACACATGACGTTTGCATGGTTGAAAAAGTGAACATATGACTTTTACACGGTTGCTAAACTGAACACACTGTAAATGAAAATTTTTATGAAACCATGCAAAAGTGAAAACGGCCTTTGTCTTACTAATTACGGAAGTGGCAGAGTTTTTGTCAGATTCCATCTGCTGAATCTGAAAATATTCACTTGGCAGTTTCGTAGATGAGTTTTGAAAGTTCTCAAATGAAAAAAATTGCAGGTAACACGTGTGGAAGACGTATGGCAATCTTTGAGTGTCAGATTTCGAGGGCAGACGTTTGTCTACATCGGTCATGGTGATTACACATATCTGACATGAAAATGAGCAAATTTCTGACAGTTTGTCAGTTCGGTGTAATATCAGCTTCTTTCTTCATTCTTCATACATTTTATTTGCTGGATTTGACATTTTTTAATGATAAACATATAACACAGTTCCATTTTCGTGCCGATTGGAATGGGAAATGGGACGGTGACGGTGGTATATGTCATTATTATTTTATAACAAAGGCTAAAACTATCGAATGATTATTCGATAGTAAAAACTATCGCATTCGATACTATCGATAGTTGAATTCATTCACTATCAAACTATCGATTGTTGAAATCATTCGCTATCGCCCACCTCTAGACTAGACTGGAGTGTTGTATTATAAATTATAATAATCAAAGCATCAAAGTATAGACAAAGTAAATATAGGTAAACCAAGTAACAAATCTCAGCTATTTTGATAAATAGAATGGGAGATCCGAGATAGAGGTGGGCGATAGCGAATAAAAACTATCGAATTATTCGATAGTTGAATGATTTTCATTTATTCGAATACTAAAACATTAAACTATCAAAACATTCGAATAACTATTTTGCTGGCATATATGTATTTGTCTTACTGATTACGGAAGTGGCAGAGTTTTTGTCAGATTCCATCTGCTGAATCTGAAAATATTCACTTGGCAGTTTCGTAGATGAGTTTTGAAAGTTCTCAAATGAAAAAAATTGCAGGTAACACGTGTGGAAGACGTATGGCAATCTTTGAGTGTCAGATTTCGAGGGCAGACGTGTGTCTACATCGGTCATGGTGATTACACATATCTGACATGAAAATGAGCAAATTTCTGACAGTTTGTCAGTTCGGTGTAATATCAGCTTCTTTCTTCATTCTTCATACATTTTATTTGCTGGATTTGACATTTTTTAATTTAACTATTACAGCAATGTAATGCTGAAATTATAACCTACTAATATCATTGAAATAAACAAAACTGAAAAATCTGTAAATGGTTGGAAATTTATACTTTTTTCAAAATTTTATCATACTTTTAAAGAACGGAAATAAATTATTAAAAATAGTTCTTCTAATTTTAGCCAGTTCAAGTTAAAATAAAACAAAACTCTTCGGAATTCCACACTGATTTAAAAATTTAAGCAGAAAAGTCTTTCTTAATTAAATTTTATATCAAAACAAAAATGACAAATGGCATTTCAGATTTAGAATAAAAGGGCAGGGATGTCGTATTAAGTGATAAACATATAACATAGTTCCATTTTCGTGCCGATTGGAATGGGAAATGGGACGGTGACGGTGGTATATGTCATTATTATTTTATAACAAAGGCTAAAACTATCGAATTATTCGATAGTAAAAACTATCGCATTCGATACTATCGATAGTTGAATTCATTCACTATCAAACTATCGATTGTTGAAATCATTCGCTATCGCCCACCTCTAATCCGAGAAAAAAGTAGTTCAAATTTTCAAATATACATGTTTATCAAATATTGTCAGCAATTCTCACAGCAACAACAATTTTCTTAAAGTCTGAAAAGCACTTTACCTGTCAATTCCCAAATTACTATATTTATAATGTAAAAATGTGTACATGAAAAAATAAGATAAAAAGTACACATACTATCAAACCTCTCATTTTCTATATTACCGACATCACAATAATGCAAAATTCTCTCTGCTTACATTTTTTTTACATTAGTTTTTAATAGCCTCCGTGATATGCACTAGTGGTAGTTGAAAATATTCTTATTTGATTCACATACGAAGTCTATTTCGCTTCAACTTTTTTATTCGTTGTTCTTCTAACATATGTATGATAATAGCCTCTGTGATAATTTGACGGTAAATACACATGCTTGTAATATACACGTGCTTGATGTTGTTGTTGTTGTTTGAGTTGTTTTTTAGAGTGAATTTTTGATTGTGTTGTAT
This sequence comes from Villa cingulata, assembly GCA_951394055.1. NCBI lineage: Eukaryota > Metazoa > Arthropoda > Insecta > Diptera > Bombyliidae > Villa > Villa cingulata. Next base: position 36,937,155 of record OX596017.1, on the reverse strand, counting down.
TTTACGTACTCAATTTTATAAAAAGAGGTGGCTTCTTAATTATTTCTCTTTCTTTTTTCAACTACTTCTTTAGTCTTTATTTGATTTTCTGTCTATTTTTTCGTAGCTGTCAGTGTATTTGTGTAAAAAATTTCGAGGTCATTGAAAATTAAAAAATATTTTATATTGAGATTTTCTACTTGTTAGGTATATATACACTTTGGTATAGAGATATAAAAGTACAGACACTAGATAATTGACAGTCAACACGTGTTTTTTTGAAAAGATTTTAAGAAAAAAAACTACCTTTAAGAACTGCTGTTAAAACTCGGTACGGAGTTCGAACGGAATTCCATTCCCCACCCCATATAAAATACATATAAAAATAAGATAACAACGTAAGGCAAAAAAAAAATCAGACTTTATACTGACGGAAAAGAAATTTCACATTAAACGGGTGTTTTTTCGAGAAATCACTAGTTTTTTCCAAAAAATCAGGTAAAAAAGTATAGGTTTTTGAATTTGGCTACCCATAACTTTTAAAGCAGGCGGGCAACAAGAGTGAGTTATATGTCAAACAAAACGGCAAGGGGTCTCCTATCGCATGGTGTGTTGGTATACTTTTTAAGCTGGGATATAAAATAACAAAAATACAGGTTGTTTAGTAGAAAAAGAGAGGAAAAAGGTTGACGCCCTTTAAGTTAGAAAAGATCTGTATTACCGAAAACAGCTAGCTATTATATATACAATATAATTTATAATAAAAAATAGATGTTTAAAAAACAATACTTTTTAATAATTTTCTCAAAATCGAATAGAATTATTATACATATGTGCATATAATCTATTATAATATATATACAGTTTGTTTCAGTTAGTAGTACCAGGCTATATGCCGATGGGTTGCCCATTATGTTATGACAAAAAAATTATATTAACGGAAATTTCTATCGACCCTATTTCCTAGCTAGAGGGCGTTAAAGATGTTGAGTTTTTTACAGGACCTTCTAACACAAAATCGTGTATAACTTTTTGTGCACCCTACTTTGCAAAATTTAGTGTTCTAGTGAATAACAGGAAACTGAATTAGATTTATTTTGATATAATACAACAAGTAATTTGGAATTCGGATCTAGATAAAAAGAAATCCTGAAGTCAAAACTTATGACGAATTTTTTAAAAAATTTTGAGTTTAAATTGGGTTCCTGAAAAAAAATTTGCACTACAAAAATATTTTTATTTATGAAATCGAAGCACAAAAATGTTCTGTTTCAAACAAAGAAAACCAGAGCATCATATCTTTATCCGTTATTGAGTTATTAAGGATCAAAGTAGTGCAGAAATGGTAAAAAAATGGTAAAAAATGTCAAAATACGCAATAAAAATAATATTCCGCAATAAAAAAATTTAAAAGTTCAAGGTAGGCACATTTTTAAAGAACTCGAAAATGTTCGCTGTTAGTTAAAAGATTTTTAACAGATTAACTTTAACTGCTATTAAATTTTTGACCAAAATACAAATTTTTTCAGTTAAAAGATTCCTTTTGCTGTCAAAATTTTATATGGGTAAGAGATCTTTTAGTTAACAGAAATATTACAGAATAGAGCCCTATATTTATGCGAAAAACGAAAATTACACTTTTTAGCTAAATTCTTTAAAGAAATATCATTATTATGTTCAGCTACGCTAGCATCTATTTTCAATAAGAAACAGTTAAACAATTCAATGCTCCAATGGTTTAAAGAAAGACTATGGTTTGGTCTTAGGTCACGTGATATGCGGCCATCTTGGTTACTTCGCGATTTCAGCTGATAACTTTGACGTAATTTTGGTGATACCATGCCAATGCGATCGTACCATCTTTAATCTCTCTGCTTTATAAAATAAAAAATATATGTTCTCTGGATGTATTTTTATTTTGTACATAATTAAGTATTAAATTTAGTTTTATATTAAAGAATATTTTGATTTTTATTTTAAACCACAGAAAAATCAATAACGAATAATTGAATAATAAATATTTTTTTAATATTTACACTTTTTGCCCAACGTCTGTAACATATGTTTTGATACGTAACCAAAACGACTGCTGCTAAGACTAAGACCATACCATTATGATTATACTCTTTATACAATGAATGCTCCTACTCCTATATAATAACGTACGGTAATCTGCGCTGAATTGTGATTTATGATCTATAAACTATAAATCAGTATTTTTTTTAATATACAATTTACAATGGTAACAGTAGCAATCAAAGTGTATATATACCTAACAAGTGGAAAATCTCAATATAAAATATTTTTTAATTTTCAATGACCTCGAAATTTTTTACACAAATACACTGACAGCTACGAAAAAATAGACAGAAAATCAAATCAAGACTAAAGAAGTAGTTGAAACAAGAAAGAAATAATTAAGAAGTCGCCCCTTTTTATAAAATTGAGTACGTAAAAAACAACACAATCAAAAATTCACTCTAAAAAACAACTCAAACAACAACAACAACATCAAGCACGTGTACATTACAAGTACGTGTATTTACCGTCAAATTATCACGGAGGCTATTATCATACATATGTTAGAAGAACAACGAATAAAAAAGTTGAAGCGAAATAGACTTCGTATGTGAATCAAATAAGAATATTTTCAACTACCACTAGTGCATATCACGGAGGCTATTAAAACCTAATGTAAAAAAAAAATGTAAGCAGAGAGAGCTTTGCATTATTGTGATGTCGGTGATACAGAAAATGAGAAGTTTGATAGTATGTGTACTTTTTATCTTATTTTTTCATGTACACATTTTTACATTATAAATATAGTAATTTGGGAATTGACAGGTAAAGTACTTTTCAGACTTTAAGAAAATTGTTGTTGCTGTGAGAATTGCTGACAATATTTGATAAACATGTATATTTGAACTACTTTTTTCTCGGATCTCCCATTCTATTTAGCTTAATAGCTGAGATTTATTACTTGGTTTACCTAGATTTACTTTGGTAGCAATTATGAAATTTGTTTGACATAAATATTTTTTGTAAGAACAGTATATAATATATATGTATATATGTATATATAACCAAAATGTTGAATAACATATATAGAAAAAAGATATGGTAAAATGGTTTATAGCGTATATAAATATATTTTTATATTAAAATTCTCACCTTAATTTCGAAAAAAATAAATATATTCTATATCATCGATCTCTGAAAATGTGAGCAATATTTATTTTACTTCTTTATTAACAATTTTTACTTCACTTTCTTTATTATTATTGAAATTTTTAATAACAATATATATTTGCCGTCTCTGTCATCACATCACTTTTCAGTTTTCACTGACTGCAGTACTGCACTGTAGACTGTACTGTAAACTGTACAAACACAGACAGATCATATAGAAATAGTAATGACACTCTATCTATAGAAAATAATTTTCAATTTTCAATGACCTCAAATTTTTTTCTCACAAATACAATGACACTTTCTTAAAGTAGACATAAAATCAAAATTATAAACATAAAAATAATTAGTTAGAATAGAAAGAAAAATGAGCTTTTATTAGTATATGAGAGTCCCCCATTTTTTATTTAATTTATACATGACTCGCTTTAAATTACCATAAATAATATCATCACATTATAATACCTGGCCTGGATAAAACCGAAAATATGGTGTACAATGTAAACAAAAAAAAATTTTTGATAGGGAAATGCACGGAATTCCATTCATTTTTTCTTACATTTATTTTATATGGAGAATGGAATTCCGTTTGAACTCCGTACTGAACTTTAAAATAAAATAATTTTCTGAACTGTCTGAACTGAACCTCACAAATTTGCTTTAAGGAAAAAAATAAAGTAGATTATAAAAAATAAGATAAATTCATAATATAGTAGTAGATTTTGGTTAGAAAAGAAATTCTTTATAGCGAATACCCAATATACGCCTCGCTTCCTTTGCTTGCTTTACTTGCTTTGGTTGTCAAAGCAAGCAAAGTTATTGATTTTTCCAATCTACTTTTCCAATACTTTGCTTGCTTTGCTTTGTGAATAACAACATGAATAACAACTATATAAAATAATATTATGATATGATTAGATATACAATATAATTTATAATAAAAAATAGATGCTACAAAACCAATACATTTTAATAATTTTCTCTAATAATTATTTAATTATTATTATAATATGTATATGTATCTATAATCTAATATAATATACATAATACATACATATTTAATATGCACATATACATTGATTATTTATTATGGAACACAATACATCACACCAATACCAATAATCAATTATATCATGTATAGTAGAAAGGAGTCCAACTTTCGTGTACTGTCACATTATTTGTTCATTCTGATTCTGAATCTGAAAACTCCTTTTCAATATTTTTCTTTAAATTTGTTATTGTTATAAAACACTTTACTTATCGAGTGAACATTAAACCATCGAACGATAACTACTATGAGTGGCGAGTACGTTGGTAAGACGCACTTTTCAATGGAGGGTGAAATAAGGTTAATCTTCTGTCTTCTGTCTTCTATCTTACGATCTTCAAGTTGTATATAAACAAGTATGTCAATTTATTGAGTGGTTTAGTTATGAATTCAGATTCAGATTTCAGGTACATGTGACATGCTACATTTATTGTCAGTATGTTTCATTTTCTATTCTGAAAATAATCAGATTACAAAACGGAAACACAAACCGGAATTTATTCAGCAGATGAATTTTTCAGAGCCATGTAACAGGTCACATATACTACAATGTATTTGATTGTGATTCTGAAATTTTCGGAATTTTTCAGATTCAGAATCAGTCTCATGTGACAGTACACTTCGACTTTGTTTGCTTTTTCTTCGCATCGAAAAATCGCATCGCGATCATTGACTGAGGACACACCATGACTTATTTGCCCCATAGGGCACGAAATACCTGTTTTATGTGAAAGAAGGAATTGAAGCATGCAGCGGGTTGTGACTCACAAGTTAATCAATCTTTTTCCTAGGGCAAATTATGATGTGAAGCAATGTTTGGATAATTCTCTTTATACTATATTCGTATTTCTGACAGGTTATCAGAGTCAATAGTTGTGTACATTGATTTACATATTTTTATTTTTAGTTTTTCTTTATATATTAATCAGATAAGATTAAAATAAATTTTTCTTAACACTTATTAACTTATGTATTTCAACTATTAAAAATTATTTTTATTTATTTTCCTTCCCGTGATTCAATCAATATGTCAATATCAAATCAATATACTAAATCTTTACATAACCTATATTACGAATCAGATCAAAATTATCAGATATAAAACATAATAAAGAAAATTTGCCCTGGGGCGAATAAGTTACAGTGTGTCCTTTCATGCATCATTTTCGTTGATTGATGAAAGCGTAACGCACGATAAGATAGGGCAAATAAGTCAAGGTGTGTCCTCGGTCATTGGATTAAGCTATACCTATACAGGGTGTTCCGGAATTGGTGAATAATATTTCAAAGGGTAAAATTAGAGTGCATTTGCAGTCGAAAATGTTATATGACATTTTTTCGTTTGCGCTTTATATTCGACGCTAGAGAGCGTTTAAAATTTTAAGTTTTTATCATGACCTTCCAACACAAAATCATGTGTAACTTTTTGCACACCCTACGTATCAAAATTTAGCATTCTAGACAATGACAGAAAACAAAATTAACTTTCTTTTAATATACTAAAACAGGTAATTAAGAATTTGGTTCGTAGGAAAAAAACATCCTGAAATCAAAATTTATTATGCATTTTTTAAAACCGCTTTTTTTCCGCATAGGTTATCTGAAAAAATCGTACTATCATTATTCTACAAGTACCTGTATGATGCTGTTCTGTATCTATTTTTATTGTTGGGTTGATAATGATGGTCAGGCAGAAAGGACCAGGCCAGGCACGCAGGGCAGGAGTCACTGACAGCCATCGCACAATTCCAGCGACAACTACAGCATATCGCCGAAATTTTTACACAATTCGGGCGCAACTGCAGCGTGTAAAATTCTTGAAAAATTTTTTGGTCCAAAACCAAATGTTCCTATGAGAAAATTTCTCTCCTGCCTTTATATACTATTTATTTATTTATGAATTTTACATTTTTGCTTCTTGCGAATGGATTATACTACTATGCAAAATCCAGATCGTGATTGGGTCGTTTCATTGTCGCTGAAAAATAGAATATAATCTATTTGGTCGACAGCGACAGCGACAGCGTAAAAAGTCCCATTTAATTACTGTATACATAGTCATATAGTGTATACATACGATGCGCTGTGGTTGTCGCCGGAATTGTGCGATGGCTGTGAGTCAGGACAAAATTAAAATTACAAATCACGACGCTTATTTATTTATTTGTGTTGAATTATTTTATATTTAAATTAAAAACATAAAAAATTTTTGTTTTTGATGCATTTTAGAAAAAGTTAAAATTTTATTTAATACATTTTACATTAAAATAAATAAATAAAAAAAATTGTAAATCATTTATTTTGAATATTAATTTCAATAATGGCAAAAAGACGTGAAACTAATGTGGGATTATGTAAGTATTTTCTTTTAGCTTTATATAAATAAATAAATGGTAAATATAAAAAATATTGGGTATATTTACTGATGAAAATATAATTTTGCAAATTTTAGCCGTGTCTAAAAAACACCATAAAAAACATAAAAAGCATAAAAAAAAGAAATGTGTATCATACGATTCAATTAGTGATATTGATATTTCTGTTTCTGATGTAAGCCCATACAAAATGAAGATTCCATCAACATCTGCTATAAATTTTGGAGAACCAGGAACAGCATCAATTACCAGTACCACTACCACCTTTAATTGTAAACCACAACAAAAGAAACGAAAAACTAAAGGTAAAGATAGTGGTACATCAAGTGATGAAGAACGATGGTTAGATGCAATAGAATCTGGTAAATTAGAAGAAGTTGATGATGAATTGAAAAAAATCAAAGATCCAAAATTAATGACGGCACGTCAAAGAGCAATGTACGAAAGAAGTACAGACAAAGAACTTAATTCGGGTGGAGAAATTTTAATGTCATTACCGACTGGTTATAAGGAAAAGGTAATGACAGCTGAAGCTATACAAAAAGCACAATTAAAATCACAAAAACGTAAACAATTAGCTGATGAAAAACGTGAAAAAGATAAAAAGAAAACAATGGAACGTTTACTGAAGAAACAAGATTCAACAAAAATTGGAAAACAAGTTAAAAGTAAAATTATAAAATCTTCTTATCCAGTGATAACATATAAAAATAACATACATGGAGCAAAAATTATATATCCAGCTCAATATGATATTCCGATGAAACCACAATTACCTACAGATCCACCAAAGATTATATTGTGCAGCAATCCAGAATGTACAAATAAAAAAGTTTATAATTGCTCTAAAACAAATTTACCATTATGCAGTTTTGCTTGCTACAGAAAAAATATAGCATTATTAAATGAAATTATCTGCTAATAGTCTGTATGATTATTATTCAATTTTATTTTATAGAAAATTTATAACATTTATAGTAATTAAATTTATTGGATTTATTTTTAATTTATTTTATTAATTAGTAAAATATAAAAACAATTTTTTTTTCATAAAATACCTACCTAATATATTATAATTCATGCTAAAAAAAATATGTCTTGTTGCTAGTGCTTACTTCAAATTAGAACACTCGAAATTACTTTGGTATTCTAAATAAATAATTATTAATGAAAATTTTTTCTTTCGAAAGAAAATCATTACTGATTTTGTGTTAAATTCGAAATTATTTCTTGTTGTTCTGATTCAATCAATTGTAAATATTGTAATTGAGTTTTTAGCCTTTGCAATTTAACGCTTTGTTCCAAAATTTTAGACTATAAAAAATTATAAAATAATAAAAGATTAAAATATTTTTAAATGAATATAAAATTTTTAATTTTAATTAAAGAAAAATTATTTTTTGTTCAACCTGATATATTTGCTGTTCGATTTCTCGTCTCTTTGATATTGTTTTTAATTTTAATTGATTTTGTGTATTAATAGCACGTATTTTTCCTTTATCGACATCTTTTGAAAATTTTTGAACGATTTTTACAAATTTTTTTACAAGTTTTTGAAATTCTGAAAATTCTATAAAAAAAATTTTATGAATATGTGAAAGTATAGATTTTTTTTTTATATATATTTCAACATAAATTGATATTAATCATTTTTACGATTAGAATACTGCTTGCATTCTTCTTCTGCATTATTTATTTGCTTCGTTATTTTTGGATCCAATACACGAAAGTAATATAAATCATCTATATAAATTTTGGCTTTACTTAACTCCTCAACCATTTTAAATTCAATTTTATTTTGAATTTTTTAAATATGTAAAGAATTATTGGAAATAACTAATAAAATTGTGAACGAACAAAAAACAAAACGGTTGCTATGGAGTTAAAATAAGTTCAACAAATAGGTACATATTCTGAATTGATTTCACATAAGTGATAATGTCGCAATTTACTTGTAAATATAAACAGTATCAACTGTTTTTTATTCTATCAAAATTACTAAACATGCCGCACAGAATAATTATCCAACTATCTATTTTGTTCCAACATGAACGGAAAAAAGTCGCCAATTCAATATTTTATTCCGTTTGAACTGCGTAATAACAAAACAAAAAATACACGGAAAAATAGGGAGCATGGAATTCCGTTCATTTTTTTTACATTTATTTTATATGGGGAACGGAATGATCTCCGTACTAAGCTTTGGTAAAAAAGTTATAAATTATAAAACGTTGCATGTTGTACTCTGTCATTCTGTTAAGAAATTTATTTGTCATCCATTGACTATTGTTAGACAAAAGACTGACAGACAAACATGTAATGTGTACGTATACAGTACAGTGAGATAGCGATAGTGAAGTGAGTGTGTAGTCTGGCAAGGTCTGGCTCTATAGTGTGCAGTGTGTTGTAATTTGTATCATGATTTAAATATCACAATAGGTGGAGTAATTCTTCTTGCAGCGCCATTTTGCTTGCATATGACGTAGCATTGAGTACCATATCATGCAGTTGAGTACTAGAAGTCGTGAATTTCATTGAAGTAATCAATGATTGGTTCGATATTTTCAATTCGAAGGTTCTCAAAATAGATAGCAGAAATCGATTAAAAGCAAACGGTCTTGCTCTAGAAGAACAAAATACTATTTTAAATAATATGGACCAAATAGTATTAAATCTAGGAACACCAAAATGTCCTCATATATTACCATTTCAGAAAGGCGTATTAATCAGCAATAATCCATTAAGAGCATTATTTATTTATCTAGAAGAAAAGTTTCAAATCGATTTTATTTTAAGCAATAAGCTAAATCAAGATATTCTTGAAAACTTTTTTAGCACAATACGTGTTAAAGGTGGTCTATATGATCACTCTACTGCAATACAATATACCGCATAAGATCTTACTTGTTAGGTAATCATTTTTTTAATATTATCATCTCTAAATATTTCGGGACATGTAGGAAATAAAGAACTGGATTACATTGTAACACAGTTGAAAATCTAGCAGGATATATTATAAAAAAAATGTAAAAAACAGTTACCTGAAGGTGGATTAATTAAACCATCAGCAGAGTTTCTTAAACTGATTCTCCAACCAGACAGTCACATTGAAAAAAATAAAATAAATTTAATACAAAATCCAAATATATTATAACAATTTTTAGATATTATTGAAAATGTAACCTTCCAGTTGAAGTAAAACAACTCTTTTTTAGATGTATGTTATTTTGTTTTTTTTTTGTGAAAGACAAAAATAAAAATCTAAATGAAAATCAAATGAAAAAAAAAAACATTTAAAAAAATAAAAAAAATTCGTAACATATACAAGTTTTTCATTATCATTCCTTTATATATGATATATGTATACATATACAATATATTGGTACTCAATCTGACGTCATCACACAATACACATTTGAATATGTCACCTTTAGTGATATTTACATCATGATTTGTATCTTGTAATGCTGTGTCGTGACGGAAAGGAAAAGGAATGAAACATTCTGTGATTCTGTCTTTTTTATTTAAGAATTGAACTGTCATTTTCGTCATTAGACAATTTAACAAATTTATTTTTATTAGTATATTTTATTAGCTTTTTGCACAATTCTTTTGGTTTTATATAACTATTTCCAATTAATTCAAAAATAAATAAAATTTGTATAAAAATATTTTTATATTAATAAAGTTGTTGATTAAACTGCAACAAAATTGAGTCTTTAAAAAGTGAAATGTCTGGTGATCATAAAACTCTGCTCAAAGGCAGTCCATCACAATATGTGAAATTAAATGTTGGCGGTAGGCTTTATTATACAACAATTGGAACGTTAACTAAACATGATACAATGCTTAGTGCAATGTTCAGTGGTAGAATGGAAGTTTTAACTGATTCAGAAGGTATTTAAAAGATTTATCTTAATGAAAAAAAAAAAAAAAAGAAATTAAGTATGAAACAGGTGTAAAATAAAAGAAGAAAATTTTAACCAAGATAAATGAATGAATGAATATCTTACGGAAATAAATATATTTATATATTGATGGATAATATTCAAGATAACGTTTATTTGCTTAAATATGCACACTGTATAGTTTATAATGTAGATTAGTGTTTCGATTTTTTTAAATTTTATTTTATACATTTACCCCTAGGTTGGATATTAATTGATCGTTGTGGTTCACATTTTGGTACTATTTTGAATTATCTTCGTGATGATAGTGTTGCACTACCAGAAACTCAAAAAGAAATAGCTGAATTATTGGCTGAAGCTAAATATTATTGTATTACGGATTTAGCATTATCTTGTGAAAGAGCATTGGTAAAATCCAAAGAACCAGAACCAATTTGTCGAATACCATTGATAACATCACAAAAAGAAGAACAATTATTAATTAGTTCATCAACAAAACCAGTTGTTAAACTTTTGGTTAATCGACATAACAATAAATATTCATATACAAATTTTTCTGATGATAATTTGCTCAAAAATATTGAATTATTTGATAAATTGTCATTAAGATTCAGTGGAAGAATACTTTTTATAAAAGATGTAATTGGATCTAGCGAAATATGCTGTTGGTCATTTTACGGTCATGGAAAAAGAGTTGCTGAAGTTTGTTGTACATCAATTGTATATGCAACCGATCGAAAACATACTAAAGTTGAATTCCCAGAGGCTAGAATTTATGAAGAGACATTACAAGTGCTTTTATATGAAAATCGTAATGCTCCAGATCAGGAGCTATTGCAGGCTACTTCATCAGTTCGTGGTGGTGTTGGTGGTGGTGGTATACAACAGTATACTAGTGATGAAGAAGAAGAAAGGACTGGATTGGCACGATTAAGGTCAAATAAAAGGAATAATCCTACATGATATGCAAATTCTCTTATGATCGTAACTAAATACGGTTTACTGCCAAAGAAATAGTTTCATTGTCCCACCAGTTTTATGATGTATATAGATAGTTTTTTTTCTTTTCTTATCTGAAAAATAATGAATGTGGAAAAGAATTTTTTTTTACAATATTTTTAACATGCTTTCTACTTTAATTCAAAAAATTCAAAATTTATAAGTGGGAAAATCATTGTTTTTTCTATATTTTTCATTTATTTTTTCTTTTTTGTTCTTTAACTGTTATTTTGCTATTTATTTTCTAATTTTTTTATTCATCTCTATATTTTGTTAAAATTTTTCTTTTTCATATTAGTTTATACTTGGTAAGAAATTATATTACACAATTATATAAATGTAAAAAAATGAGATTAAAAAAAAATGTATTAGATGTTATATTTAAGATATAAAAGAACTGTCCTTGAATATATTAATATATATCTGTATGTATAATTATGTATTTATAAAAATAAGAAAAGAAAAACAGTTGCGCTCAATATTATATATATATTTTGAATGAGTTATATATTTAAGATAAATTGAAAAATATTAAATGTAAATTGGTGTTTAAAATATATGTTTGTGTATGGAAATATTATTATGTAATATGCTGATATTTAAATTAATTCTGATATATATATATATATCTGATAGATATATATATATATATATATATATATATATATATATATATATATATATATAGGGTAGATGCACCAATTTATGGCCTTTTAAGGCATTTCATTATTTTGGAGTTGTTTCTATCAAAATCAAAAGAATATAAAATTATGAAAAAATTATAAACTGATTCTTTAGGTATTTATTTATACAATGTTATGTTTTTATTTTAAGAAAATGTTAGTAGAATTTTTTAAAAAAGAAAAATGTGGAAAAAGTCACAAATCACCATTTTCTGGCCACATGATCACTAATTAATGGCCATTGATGTACCAAATTCTGGTCACCCAGTAAAATTTCTAAAAGTATAGTAGAAACTTTTTCGTATTCATTTTTAATAATTCAAAAATATAAATTAAACACAGTACAAAATAAAGAAATCAATTCATATATACAATTCCAACATACAATTCGAAGATTTTTGCCATTGGCTGACTGTATTTTTTCACTCACTTTAGGTGGCTTAAATACGCTAACATCAGCGGGTTGCATGAAGTGAGTTATATTAGCTGGTAAACTATAATATATAGTATGATACCATTTTGATCACAAAATTCATTGAAGTCGAGATTAAGATGAGATTTATGTCCATCTACAAACAGTATTACAGGCTTTAGGATTTCTTGCTCTGTCACCCATTGATACCATTTTGATCACAAAACTCACTGATTAAGATGTGATTTATGTCCATCCACAAACAGTATCACAGGCTTTTGGATTCCTTGCTCTGTCACCCATTCATTAAAGCCACGAGAAATATAGCCGTAGAAAACATCACTGTTCATCCAACCAGTTCCTGATAAACCAAAATACCAATCATTAGGAATTCTTGAAGATACGTCCTTTGGTAGTCTTACATAAGGAAAAACTATACAAGTGGAGTTACTACTTCTCCAGTTGCTGTAAATGTAAGAAGAACAGTGATGACAATCTTCTCCAAATTTTACATTTGACTTTTTTTCAGATATTTTCTATATAAAGCATCAAAGATTTAAAAACTTTAGTGTATTATCTTGTATTAAAAAGTAAATTTATAAATAAAAATATACTATATTTTGTACTGGTTATGGTTAGGTACAAACGTACTAATTTATGGCCTTTGATGGCCAGAAAAAGGTGAACTTCATAAAATCATGATCCTATTACTGGCCATGTCATAAATACTGATTTTATGATATTTTTGATTAAATTTTTTGGTTTTTTATATTCATTTAAGTTATTACCTACAATTTAACATTAAAAAACTTAAAAATTTTCAAATATTTCCATATTTACCGATAAAAATGTATAGCACCGTAGACTTTTCCTAAATGAAGTGACAATAACTATAATAAATTATACACGATTTGATTGAAAATTTGTAACTGTATAGCTAACAGAACAAAGTACAACGAGAAAGAATAAAAAAATATCAAAGTGGCCATAATTTGGTGCTGGCCAGAATTAAGAGCATCTACCCTATATGTACTTCTTGAATGTTTAGAAAATAGAAAAAAAATCCATAAGCCTATTTACTTCGATTTCCATGATCAAAATAATAATTCTATGTATTTGTATCATTTACTATGTTTATACTTGCTGTTAAATCGCTATAACATAACACAAATCGATATGACATTGACCATATAACGATAATATAAACATTTTTCATATCGATTTAAAGCTTTCGAATCGCTTTTACAAATGTCGACATGTCATGTCGATAAATGAAGCGCTTTAACCCTTTTATATCGATCGATATGAAAAATAAGTATAAACAGTTTATATCGCTTTAAGCAACAATATTAATATCTTTCTTTTGTTAGTCAAACCTGTTTTATAAAGCGATTTATCTTAAATCGATATATTGTCATTAGTATAAATACAATTAAATATCGCTTTTAAATAGGACGATATTTGAACCGGTTTGTGTTATAGCGATTTAACAGCAAGTACATAGTAATATAAATTTCATTCATAAAGTTTCAATTTCATAGAAATTTCAAACATGCAAACATTTTGGTACCAAAATTTGAAATGAAATATATGTATTTAGTACTAAGTAAGTAAATTTTTTCTCGGTAATAACTTCATTTTTGTCAATTTGGATTCACTTATTTATTTAGTTCAATGCGAACTTGAAAAAATCCGATTTATTAAAGTTTATGCATAATGTCTTCGATCCAATGATAGTCGCGCGTTACATAGATCAATAGGTCCCGAGATTAACTAATATAAGAACGATTTCTTTGAAAAAATTTTTTTTATTTATTTTTATTATTTTTCATTATAATGTTCGATCATTTGCAGTAAAGCTACAATGGTTTTATAAGTGATGATACTTTTATAATTTTAATGTTAAAATCTGAATTTCGTATATTAACACATTGCTTTCTAACGAGGAAAAATACTGTTTAAGCTCGGCAATGACTTGAAAAGTATTATCCGTCCCGTACTCCGTTCTATCAAAAACAACAGAAAACATTTGGTACGCTGATTTCTTATAGGCTTATACTTATAGTTATGATAGATGCTATCCTTATGGCAGAGCAAATGTTTTTTTGAGTATTTTTATCGAGCATTTACTCTGGAAATTTCTTTAAGAGGCTAACAGATCAATGTAATTTAATTTTGTCCAATAATGTATTTAATTTTTTGAAGATTTTGAATTTCTGTCAGTTGATACAGTATCATAATTATTTTTTGAATTTTATATGATATTTCAAAACATTAAGTTAATGCTCATTCGATAAAACGCACATCTAAAAATCAAAAACATAAATTTAATCATTTAATTTAATTAAATACCTACTACATTTAAAGATAAATGTTTTGCTACTAGCACTACTAGCAAAAAAGTGTGTAAGTATTTTGTGCAGTCTAATGAATCACAGCTATTAATGAGTGCTAGTGACACCTGTCGGAATTTTATATTAATAATTAATATTTTACGTTTTTCATATTTTTATTTATAGTTCAACAAATTTGTTTTGTTGTTGATTTTAAATTCTGATTCTTCATAATCTTAAACAATAAAAAGCCACCTATTGAATAAAACGTGTAATAAAAATATTTCTTTAATCTCTAACGATTAAAACACAAAAACCTCTGATGGCGAATTTCGGCGTAACTAACCATACAACTGTCAAGTAAATTACTCGAATACAAGAGGTGGTGTAGATGATCACAACTACAAGTACTTGGCAGTACTTTACTTGGTCAAAAGGAACGCAACTATTATACATTTTTATAAAATTTATATATAAAAACGAATAAATTTTAAATTGTATTTTGCATTTTTGACATATTTATATAATTTTTTTTTTAATTTAAACATTTACAATATTAATCAGTACTATTCTGGTCGAGTTAGCAGATTCCTTTAACTTGATTATTTGACTTAAATTCATTGCATAGCTAGAACAAAAAATAAATAAAATCTGTTTTTTATTAATAAAAAATATTCGTTTACTTTGAAATATGCACTTACGTGATTTGTATAAAAGTAAATAAAAAAAAACCAAAATGAATTGTAATATTGAATTTATTCGTATTTTATTGAATGTTTCTCTTAGATTATTTCTAAAATTTGTAAGTGGGCGAATACTTTTTATACTCTGTGTACATTTAATTTTTAATTTGACAGTTGTTTCTTTACATTTTCACATTTTTGCTTAGCAGTTTTTTACTTAAACTTTACGGCTCGGGAAAGGTGTAGTACTTACTTGCTAGCAAAGATTACAAATTACAATATACTAGAAAGATAGGACACTAAAATGAGTCATCATCTCACAAAAACATACAAACTTTTTTTTAAAAAACAAAAAAAATTTTGTTAAAGTAAGAACAGTCTGAATAGATAAATTTGTTTCAATTTTATGCCCTTACCTAAATTTATATGCAAACGAGAAATACAATAGAATATACAAAATAAAGAAAAAAAATATATATCATGTACGTGTACATTTTTTTTGCAGGTACTTTTAATAGCGACCTGGAACAATGATGACGCCATTTGTCTTTCAAATTTTAAGTGTTTCAGTTTCAGGTCGCCGTTTACAGTGTAAAGTATAGGTAGGTATGAAATATATGTATATTTGGAAAAAGGTATGTCTAGATACAAAGATATATTATGTATTTGTTATATTCATCCCTATAATGTAATTATGTACATGTATAATTTCTATGTCTAATTTAAAAGCGACCTGAAACAGGTATAAAAATATTTGAAAAAGTAAAATTAGTTAGACCCCCCAAAAGCCTTCATGAAAAGCTTCGAAAAAATAGAAAATAAATTTATTCAGAATTTTAATAATTTAATTACAGAAAATGATATAGAGTATAAATTATTTGAGTTATTAAAAAATGATGATTATGTATGTTGTAAGAAAGGAGAAAAGGATTATTTAATAAGATTGCATATAAGAGTTAGAATATATTTTTTAATCAAAAATTATAATAAAAATATCAAAACTTGTAGTAGAAATAAAATTCTTAGTGTTAAGCATTTATAATAATTTTATAACGTTTTTTAAAAAAAAAATAATTAAGTAAAAATTGTTTTTTTGTTTTTTATATTGCACCCTGAGTTCCTATTTCAAAATTAAATATTGTTCCTTTTTCAAATTTTTCATCTCTTTTTTGTTCAATGTATCTTATATTCCTATCGACTTTTAGCAATTATTATTATTTTTTTTTTGAAGCCTTTTTTCAAACCACGTTGCCAGTGCCTTTACTTTACTTGTTACGAAGTATATATTATACTATGGTTGCTAGCACAGACAATGGACAATGATCACTGTTTGTGTTGTTAGTTAAGGTGTGGTCATGATAAGCCCGTCACGTTCCGTTCCGACACGTTTCAAAACATACCCCTGTTTTAATAAAACGGAACGGTATATAGTAAAGTTGAAAGCTAATATTGAAAATTTATATGGAAACAGGTTATGTTATCCGTAAAAAGTTGAAATTTATTCAACTTCAACGTTTCGCACCTTTCGGTTTCGTTAATCGTAATAGCTTTTTCGTCAATCCATATAGTTTTTTTTAACAGATTTTTACTTTAACTTTAAGAACAGATACAAATTCCTGTGAACATTTAAACTTAATAAATTTTCAAGTTAGCAGAAACTGATCAGATTACCACGGAATATTTTAGAAATCTATATATCTTCGAAGTGTTAAATTTTCTCGAGACCAATATACATTTTTCGATTTAATGTTGATAGCCCTGTTAGACGAGCTGTTATTTTCGTTCGTTTCTGCACAGCTTCAGCTTGTTGATGAGCAAATACAGCGAACGAACTTGTAAGAAATAGAGGCTGTGTGCGAATCTCATTTATGCAATTTTCGTCAACTTTTAGACAGACAGCTGCGTTGTTATCAAAATTTGTTTACAAATTTTTCAAAATTTTAAAATATAAAAATAACGATGTCGTAGAAACATGTCGTTTTAACTTTATATTTAAAATTAATTATATTATTCCTTATTGAAAAATTTAATATTTACCTCTTTTGTCTTCTGTTTTCACTCTAGAGCATCTCAAGACGCATCTTTTGAGCTGTAAAACATACCTGTATTATGTACCGTTATAGATATATTGCTAAAATAAGAATTTTGACAAAAATTTTTAAATGCGAATTGTGACCAATAGAGGGATTTCCGACAAAAAATATTTTGCCACTTTTTTGGTATTGTCGAGTAGAACCTGTGGTCAACATTTCAAAAGGATCAGAGCCAGAGGGTTGACCTTTTCGGAATTCCAGCTAAATTAACTTTGCTGTAATTACAAAATCGATATCACGAAGCAATACATGAAGATTGAAAGCCCTGTTCCAATTGATACAGAATTTTACAGAACTTTAAGAATTTTACAGAAAGTTAAGAAAATTACAGCTGTGGCGTTCCAATACAATTCGTTCTGTAAAATTCTTACATTTCCCCTCTTTAAGAAAATTACAGCCAAATTTATCTTACTTATTGTATCTTCTTCTTTCTTTTTATTTAAGTTTTTGAATTTACAATCTTTTTCTTTTTTATTTGAATTTAAATTGTAGAGAGAGTTTATTTCAATTTTTTTTACTATCAAATAACAAGGAATAATAATAGTAATAAAATAATTAATAATTAATAATAATAAATAAAAGTTTTTGTTTTTTTTAATTAAAAATATGTCAAAAAATATATCAATCAAAAAAGTAAGATTTATTAATGTGAAATACATATAATATTATTTCTCATAAATAAATCCATTTATTTGATATTATTTACAATTTGTATTTTGAAATATTCATCCGTGTAATCTAGTATTAACTCTGCCTTTTCCATCTTCTTCCATTGTTTAATAATATCATTTCGTTTAATGATTTTATTATGTACAAAACAATTTATTATATACGAGTATATCATTTATCACTTCTTACTGCTAAAAATTTAAACAACTACCAAATAGATACATGTGTTAAACAATATAGTTCGTTAACAATATATTTCGATTAACTACCAAAAGTGTCAAATTTAAGTCTTCTTCTTGAATTTCAGACTCTCGTGTTCCAGTAGTTTTAAAAATAATTTCCCCCACTCTAATAATCAACTTACAGAAAGTTACAGCTGGTTGTACGAATTGGAACGAACCTAAAGAAAAATGGGCACTTCGTCTAAACAGTGTCAATGTAAAATGAACTTCATAAACTGTTACATTGGTCACATTTCAATTCTAAATTTAGAAAAAAAAAAATAAAATAGCAAATTGCTGGTAACTTACTTATGGTACTGCTACTGCTACTGATTGATTACTGGTGCACAGCCACAGATCTGTTTGATAGAAAGAAGTGTCAACATAAGATGGCTGACAATAATGTTGACAGCCTGGATTACCCTCTACATGAATGTGTTTTCTCCGGTAATATTAAAAAACTTTCACAATTATTGAGGACTAACGATATATCTAAAAAGGATAAACATGGTAAGAAAATTTTTATAATAAATAAATCCTAAGGAATTCAATAATTTCTCTGAATACCATATAAGTGAGTGATTGATACGTTTTTCATATTTTTTTTTATAACTGTACATAATTATAATTATAAACCACCCACATGCTATATATAAATATAGTAGAAATATATAATAAAAGAAATATGTATATGTATAATATAATTTACTCCTACGTATTTGTTTCTTTTTTTTTTTTCGTTTCTTTTAGGAAATACAGCTCTTCATCTCGCGGTCATGCTGGGCCGAAAAGGTATGTACTATACATACAATATTTATGTATAGTATACTGTTTACTGTTATGTATTTCTAATACCCAATAATATGTTTGCTTTTTTTCAGAATGTACACATTTATTATTGGCTCACGGTGCTCCCGTAAAAGTTAAAAATATTCAAGGATGGTCTCCATTAGCAGAGGCAATAAGTTACGGAGATAGGCAAACAAGTACTAATATTAATAATGAAATAATTTATTGTTTTTCAAAGAACGTAAAAAGTACTATACCAATAAATTAAAATCTTAATCATTTCAATTTACAGTATGCTCTTTATTGCGAAAATTGAAGCAACAAGCAAGAGAGCAAATGGAATTACGTAGGCCAAATTTAGTTAAAGCATTGCAACAAATAGGTGATTTTTATATGGAATTAAAATGGGACTTTCAATCATGGGGTATTTATTATTTATATACTACATACATATACATATATATTTCTATATTTTATTAAATTGTTGTAAAAAATTTATGTTTTTTCCATTTTTTAATAATTACATTTTCTATTAGTTCCTCTTGTATCGAGAATACTACCATCAGACGTTTGTAAAATTCACAAATGTGGTTCATCAATTAGATTAGATACAACATTAGTTGATTTCTCTGATATGAAATGGGAAAGAGGAGATATATCATTTATATTTCGGGGTGATAAAAGTCCACAGGTAAAAAAATATAATATATTTACATGTACACATTACAATTTACTCGTAAATCCATACATAAATTAAAATTTTATCATATTATTTAATATTATTTTATTTGATTTTGTTTTTGAAAAGGAATCATTAACGGTTCTTGATAATGAATATCAATGTTATCAAAGAGTTCGTTATGAAGAAAGTGATAATGAAATTGAAAATGAAGTAGATATATTAATGTCTAGTGATATTTTGGCTGCACAAATGTCAACGAAAGGTATAAATTTTACACGTGCCCAATCTGGATGGTTCTTTCGAGAAGATAGAAAAGTAAAATTATTAATTATTTCATATTGAATTGATTATTTATTTATATTTAAATTTTAAATCATTTAGGAGATGGTAGCAGGACAATATGATTGTGATTTATATTGTATTAATGGTTTGGTATTAGAATCACGTAAAAGAAGAGAGCATTTATCAAGAGATGATTTACAAAAAAATAAAGCTTTAATTGATTCATTTACAAAAGGACAATCGGTTGGACTTGATCAAAATGGAGAGGTTCAAAATAAAAAAATTTAAAATTTTTTAAATAAAAAAAAAAACATTCAACTATTATTAATTTATGTACATATTTTACAGATTGTTCGTAGAAGTTCCTTACTACCTCCACCTGAATGTGAAATAACATGGGAAACATATATAAATTCTGATATTGGTCAATATCCGAAATTAGGAAGAGAATTAGTTTATAAAGAATCAAGTAAATGTTTTCGAGCAACAGTTGCGATGGTTAGTTATCATAATGATAAATGTTCAATTTTTATTAGTTTTAAAAAAAAATTGTTTTCTTTTATTTTTTTATTTAATTTGATGTTTTGTAGAGTAAAGATTTCCCTTTGAATGTTGATATGTTACTTAATGTATTGGAAGTGATAGCACCGTTTAAGCATTTTACAAAACTTCGTGAATTTGTCACATTAAAATTACCAAGTGGATTTCCAGTTAAAATTGAAATACCAGTATTGCGTACAGTTTCAGCTAAAATAACATTTCAAAAATTCGAATTTAGAAAGAATATACCATTCGAACTATTTGAAATTCCAAAAAATTATACAGAAGATAGTCGAAGGTGAGTGTTAATTTATTTATTTATTTTTTTTTTTTGTAGTTTTCTGATTTTTATTTTACTTATTATGTTATTTATTATTTTTTATTTTTAAACTGATAACTAAAAAATTTTATGAAAAAGAAGAAGGAAAAATTATTTGATTTTTTAACTGGTTCTAATGTGTTTTGTTAATTTTTTATTTAAATTGTTATTTTTAGTGTACATAGTATTAATTTAATTATTGCTATATTATACAGTTTTAATTAGAAAACGTTATACTCGTGGTCACAAAAAATGCATCACTCATAAAATATGAAATCAAAAGTATTTGGAATTTATTTTTTCTTTGAAGTTTTTCAGTGCATTAAAGTACATAATTTATCTGGATAGTAAACTAAGAATGTATTTTTGTCACATTTATTTGTGTTATTAGTCACAAGTAATCCGTAAAATAAAATCGATGGTAATAATGTTGAATCTGCTTTATTTTCAAATGAAAGTGGAAATTAAATCGTTATCGATTATTTTTTGTATATTCGATATTATTACCAATATAAGATTTGGTAGGTAGTAACTTTGATTGGCTTTATTATCAATTTTAAATGAAAGGGAGCAACTCGAAATCCTCGAAAAAAAAAATCTCCAATACAAAATCCTCAAACGGCAGAATTATATAAGAAATAAATCTATTGAAAAAAGATACAGAAAAAATTAGCATGGGTCTTTGTGGGCCACGCAAAATCGTAAAAACGAAGAGAGGATTAAATTTTGCATGTATTACTTGTACAGGGACCAATGCAAATCTTTGCAAATTTTTAATTTTATTATTTGTCACGTTGTTACGATTCAATATAATTTCAAAAATATTTCGAAATTATTATCAATTTAATAATGGTAATAATTCCGTTTTTTTTTTTTAATTTAATTTAATTTATTCTAAAGAAATGACAGTAAATTGACATTCCTTCGTCCTCACCATGCCATGCCGACAGGGCTTTTTGACGATGGTAATAATATCGAAAACACAAAAAATTGAATTTCTGTTTTATTTCCACTTTCATTTGGAAATAAAGAAGATTCGACATTATTGCCAACAACTTTATTTCAGAATTATCCACTCGTTAAAAATGAATTGCAAAAATAAAAAATCCACATTTATACGGTTATTGAAAAATTAAATAGAAAAAGTAAGACTGTGGAAAGAAAAAAGAGTGTCCGAATTAAAAAAAAAAAAAAAGTTACAACAGAGCAGCGTGTTGATTACGATATTTAATAAAACAGACTTTGTTTTGAAATTGTTTTAGAATCGAGTGGGAAAATTCGAAGAATTAGATAGAAGAGTATAATAATTCAAGAATTATTTTTCAAACGATCAAACGTCAAAATTTAATAGAGCACATCATTACTTACGTATCAAAATTATGTCATGAATATTTAAGAAAGATAATGCATTTATTGTGACCGTGAGTGTATGTACGTGATGTGTACATAAAGTTGTTTACATATTTTATTTTTAAATTAATGCAATGCATTCATGAAAAGTTATTTATTATTAATTTATTTATTTATTTATTATTTATTTATTTTTTTTTTGAAGTTTTTATCTTTTGATAATATGTACATATTATATATTATATTAGATATACACGCTTTTAATTTCTGTTTTTTTTTTTTGTTTTTTCGCCTAATTTATTTCTTTTTTCCATTTAGCCTTTTTCCAGTTACCACATTTATACTATTTTCAATGCTCAATTTGCCTGAAATTAAAATATAATATATAAATAAAAAAAAATATATATATATATATGAAAAAAAGAAAAAAGAAAGAATGAAAAATTATTATAAAAAAAAAATAACAATATTTAAAAAAAAAATAATAATAAATTAAAGTGAATAAAAAAATAAAAAAAAAAAAATTATTTACAAACAAAAAATCTATTAAATATTTATATCTATGAAAAAAAAAAATGTTTGTTTTTATACATGTACATAATATACTCTCTATTTATATAAAAAAAATTAAATTATTACATATTATTTTTAATATATGTTATTGTAATTTTTGTTAATACATATTATATTAAAATATTTAAAAATCAAAAATTAAACACTGAATAATATTACATATATTTATTTTTATATAAACACACATACACACATTTATACAGTGATCATTAAAAGTGAGTAAACATTACAAAAAGAAAAAAAAAAATTTTTTTTTTCAATTGAATCTACATTAATCTACGATTCAAGTAATGCATAATAAAACTTCTAAATTTTATTATTTATACATAACAAATAATGTACATACATAATATAAAATTAAGAAAAAATAAAAGACATACACTCAACTCTATTTTTACACGGTAGGATACGTTCCTTATAAAATCGTGCAAAAAAAAAAAGAAAGTCGTGTAAAAAAATATACATGCGATATTATTGTAAATTTTGTTGATGTGTTCCACAATTTTCAAAAAATCATGTAAGATGAAAAAACTAAATATTTTCTTAAAAAAACGTACAAAAAAATTAATAATAATAAAGCCATATTATATAATTTATTTCATATTATACATAATATGATTGTCAAAAATCTCACAGTAAACAAAAATTTTCAAAAAGGTATAAAAATGATAAATTATTTTATCATCAGTCTTTACAATGTAAAAATGCATACACGATAAAACAATATAAGAGATACACATATTATAGAGCTTTTCACATTTATTATTATCGCACCGACACCACACTTATACAAAAAACTCTATATGTTATTTATTTAACTCTATTTGAATCATTTTTTTTTTTTTAAATTCAAGTACGAAAAGGATACGCATTTGAAGGATATTCTCACTAACCATTTTCCAGTAAAAGAAAAAAAAAAAAATAAACAAATATGCACGAGCATATTTTAAAATTTGTTTTGTAGAATGAAAGACGTGAAGTGAAGAATGTATCGTTTTTTACTCTCTATGTTCTCAATTATGTAAAAAGTGGTGAAATTTTACATTTTTCTTTCTTGCCTCAACTACTTTTTTGGTGTTAATTTGATTTTCTGACTATTTTTTGCAAAAGTGTCAGTGTATTTGTGTGAAAAATTTCAAGGTTTTTCAAACGTTTCAAATATTTTATATTGAGTTTTTCCACTTTAAAATATAATTTTATATTAATACACTTTTTAGAATTAAAAAAGCTTTTTTTTTGTTTTTTTGGATTCGTGTTAGATCGATCGAAAAACTCATGTAAAAAAGCATATTTGGTTTTATTTGTGAACCGTGTTATATGAAAATAGTGTAAAAAAAGAGTTGAGCGATATGTACATACATACAGTATAAACTTTCATTAAGACATACTCATGTAAGAAAAATTGCCGGATAATACGAATTTTTTTTGCGATCCCCGAAAAAATTATGTGGAGAGAAAATAATCTTATGGGCTTTCATGCTCTTTATTACGAATTTCGTTACAAACGAAATTACGAACACCTTTTTTAGGAGTGATTTCGTTATGACACGAACAATTTTTTATCAATTACTTATTTCACCCTTATGCGCTATGCTGACAGTCGAACCGTATGACTGCGATATTCCGATGTCGTTGTCGTCTCGATTTTTATAGCTATGATAGATAATTGCGTACGTACGCTGCGTACGTTGGCAGATTAAGTAAAACATGTAGAAAAGCAAACGAGCTAACAGATATAAAAGAATAACCAACGTACGCAACGCAATGCTATATAAGAGTAGACCAACTTTCAACTTTTCAGCATTCACCATAACCTACATTTTTTTTTGGTTATTTATGTTTCATATTAAATATTTAGTTTTTTTTTTTTATAAATTTCGAATGAAATTTGTTGATTTCGATAATAATTTAATTAAAAAAGTGAGAAACAGAGAGTTCCTGTTCCGAAAAAATAAATTTTAACCTATAAACGCATTATACACAACGCATTTATCTGTTAGCATCCGCTGATTTTCAATGATTTCGATGTACGGTACACAACGTACGGATACGCAATTATATGTCACTAGCATTATTCCGTATGCTGATAGATAGACACGATCATAATAATTTGTCGTTTTTATTCGAGTCTCGAATAAAAAATTGTCATTTTATTTGAATATTCATGAAACAGAAGTGCATAAAAGTTTTTATTAAATTTACAATTAATAAAAAATAAATAAAAGTAAAAAATATACAAATACATACTAATGTTTATTTCAGCAGAGTTATGGTTCTCTAGTTCAAACTATTCAACTTTAGTTACATTTCATTCCACACATTTTCAAAATCAATGT
Source organism: Villa cingulata (assembly GCA_951394055.1). Lineage (NCBI taxonomy): Eukaryota > Metazoa > Arthropoda > Insecta > Diptera > Bombyliidae > Villa > Villa cingulata. Next base: position 36,911,692 of record OX596017.1, on the reverse strand, counting down.
TTATTTTAAAAAAAAATTTATTATAAATAAATACCATAAAACTAAAATACTTAAATATTATTTAAAATAAATAAATAAATTTATTTTTGTGTATATAATTAATAAAAATTTTACTTAAACTTTTGGATTTTCCATACTTATTTTTTTTTTGTCATTCACTTCACTTAAATGTACCGGATGAAAACGACAATAAAACGACTGTCAACATATGATTGTTGTTGTAAATTTAACGATTCGAGTTTTGACGGTAAAATACGACTGTCAGCATACCATACTGACCGTATCAACTTTCAAATCTTATCTCGTGTGAAAACATATACGACTGTTAGCATATGGCTGAGTATGTAGATGCAGGCAGGTGCCTCAAAATATTCGTTACATTATTGACTGAATTTTAATAAAATGTTTATTCATTTTGAATGTACATATATTTTTTTTATGAATAATTTTTTTTTTTTTTTAATTTAATTTTATATTTCATAATATTTGTTAAAAATTATAATTTATGAATTGTTAATTTTATATTATAAAGAGAAATATAGAGTAATTTAATTTGCATATAATTAAATAATGTAATGTAACTTTTATTTAGTGTAGATATAATTATTTATTTAAATCAAAAAAATTTGAAGTGTGTTTACTCATTATTTATGATGCTCACTGTATATTATATAAAAATAACAAAAAAAAAAAAATTTATTTTTTTTCTAAATAAATTATAAAATTCAAAAAAATAGTTTTCTTGAACTTTCTTTTCTTTTTTTTTTTTTGGGTTGTTGTTTGTTCTTTCATTTTCATATATATTAAAATATACATTATATATACAGTCATGGCCAAAAAAAATGTTGACATTTGATTTTTAAATTTTTTATGAACTACCAGTGTGAATAATATAAAACTAATAACAGATAATAGTAAAACTTATATAAAATATTCAATAAGGATATATCTTCTTGCGAAAACTAAGAATCTTCATATCTTTTGATCTTTTTTTTTTTAACAATCAATTCAAGAATATATAGAAAATGGCAATAATTAGACGTTATTATTGAATAAGCAATAATAATCAGGTAGCGTCTTAATTTGCTATCTAAATAAAAAATCTGGTTAGTTGAAGCAATGGCAAAAGAAAACATTTTGAATATGTTCTTAAAATATTATTTTTATTTGAAATAATGGCTTGCTTACATAGTTGCATTAATACTTTGTATTTTCATCCCTTACTCGAATAACAAATTTTACTCTTTCTGTCATTGATTTGTAGTATTCCTCAATCATATTTTGTGTCATCTCTTAGCAATGTATGTAGACATTCAATAAAAAAAAAATCTAAAAATCAAATGTCAACATTTTTTTTGACCATGACTGTATATATATACATATATGCTTTTCTTTTTTTTTTTTAACTTTTGAAGATATTTTATTCTATGAAATTTCGTTAAGTATTGAGAAGAAAAAAAAATATTTTGAAATTTTTTTAAATATTTTTTTCAAAACAATGAAATAATTACAATGTATTTTTTTTACGCGAAAAACGTCTTTTTTTATTTCAAAAAGAACTTTTTCTATTTCAAAATAAACCATTTTCTTTTCAAAATAAATCTTTTTCTTTTCAAAATATCTATTTTTTTTTTTCGTTTTCACTTTACCGATGGTTTATTTTGAAATGAAAAAAAGTGTTTGCCATGTAAAAAAAAAAAAGATAATATGTACATCATTAGAAATAAATGTCTCTGTTTGTTCCCTGTCTGTATATACACACACATATATACATACATAAACATAGATTTTGTTCTTTTATTTAATTACAAAAAAAAAAAAATTCAGAATCGATTTTATTGACTCGTAGATTTTTTTTTAATATGAAATTCAGCTAATTTCTTTATTTGGAATCTAGTTTTTATTACTTTATTATACAAAACAAAAAAAAAATATACATACATATATTCATATCTACATAATTAAAATATTTATTTTACGATTACAATAGTATATAATAAAAGTTACATTGAATGACATCATTCATTTCAGACACATAAAGTTAATATATTTATTTATTCATTTTTATAAATTTTGTAATATTTTACACATGTGTCTAGTAGAAGCAAAATGGTATGTTTTCTATTTTAACATGTTTTGAGAAAAAAACGAAAAACGTTTTATTTGGTTATTAGTAGAATATGTAAATATGAAAATTGATTTTTTTTTTAATTAGTTAGCATTGTGAAAGTAGAATGCTGTTGCAATTTTAATTAAAAAATGTATATATCATGAGAAAATTTAGTTTGAAATTTGTAAAAGAGTACCTTTTGAAAACAACTTCTGGAAAAAGGTACCTTTTAGAAACCAATTTTTTAGAAAAGAATCTAAACAAAATTGTGATTTTTTTATCTATTTATATTTTTTTTCTTTATGGATCAATATGACATTCAAATTTATTTGACAAAAATATAATATATAGAGAAAGAATAAAAATCTACAAAAACTTAGAAAAAAAATTGGTTAGAAAATGGATTTAATTGTTGTGTATATTAAAAATATATCACAATTATAATTACCTGGAGGTTTAAAGTGTGTAGAACTTTCACTTATTCCACTCTTTTATTATTAATATTATTATTTTAAAACCCTTCGAGCATTCTAAGATTCTAACTAATTTTGAACGAACAAAACCGAAAAAAGAAAAACAGCCTATTTTGAAAATAACTTTTTGTATCAATACATCTATTGCATTGGAATAAAGACGTTTTGATAAATATACATAGTATTCACTGAAAAAGATACCTTTTTGAAACTAAACTTTTTTGAAAAAGATACCTTTTTGAAACTAATGGTGTTTTTCAAATCAATTTTTTAACAGTTATATGAGACTTTTTCGAAATGTATTAAATAAAATTAGATTCGATTTTGAAAAATCTACCAAATGTGATATATACATATCTAATTTTTTTTATAAAACGGAAAACATACCCTTTTCCCTTTTGTTTCTAATAGACACACATGTAAATGAATTAATTTTTTTTTGTTTTCGTTATTTCGATTGTATGAATTATGATTTATATTAGTGGTATTCATGATGTATGGTAAATGGTAAATGATAAATGTGGTAATTGTAATAATTGTGGTAAATTGTAAATTTTTATTACATAAGTCAAAAAACATGCATAAGAATGCGTAAATTGTCAGAATTCATAAATTTGTCAGAATTTAGAACATTCTATTTTAAAATGAAACTTATATTGAATTTAAATATGTCAAAAAATAATATATATATATTTTTTTTTTTTGATATGTCTTCTGACTTGAATAAATGACAAAAAAATGATGATTTACCATAAATTCATTTTAAAAATTTACCAAGTGGAAACACGTTTTTCCTTATATATAAAATTATTACGATCAATTAACTATGGTTTACCATTTACCATGATTACGACAATTACCACGATTGTCTAAATAATTTAAATATTAAATTAAAGTATGTAATTGTTGATAATTTTTTTTTCTTTATTTAAAAATTGAATAATAAAGTCGTCTTTATAATCTTGCTACGCGCAGACAGAAAGCGGAGCTGAGCTGAACTGAGCCGAACTCAACTTATAAGTACTGATCAGCTCAGCAAGAAAACGGAGCTTATGCTTGCTTATTCTACAATTATTATTATATATTAATTATTATTAATTAATTATAATTATTATTATTATTCTTATTCTATTATTATAACTTATTCTACGTTATATAATCGATTATTGAAATTAAATCGATTATATTACGTATATATACTTGGTAATACACGCATGGTAATACGTATACGTATTTCACAATCAACAACTTCAGTTGCTGATCAAAACAAACAACAAGCAATTGCAAATATCAGTAGCTGAAAAATCAGCCCCGATAAGTTCTGTTTCAGTTACGCTGTTGATGTGCGCACCAGCGTTGCCAATCTCAAATTTGATTATTCCTCACATGCAGCTTCAAATTCCTCATTTTTTAACGCAATTCCTCAAAGCAAAAATAAATTCAAGGTAAACTTTGGTTAACTTATTGTCCATTGTTTCAAGCATATATTTCGTAGTTTTTGAAGGATCTTCGAAAACACTTAGCCGTAAATATGAATTTAATGCTTCATATTGTTCTAGAATACGATCAAAACAATTTTTGGCGAAAGAATTTTGTGTGCCTCTACATTGTAAAATTGCTGAAATTCTTTTAGAGATTCTTGTCTTGTGTAGCTTCTGTTAAAATATGAAAATGAGATCCTAAATATCTTAAAAGATCTTCCAATGATTTAGGAAGTTTAATACATGCTTTGGAAACAGCCAAATGGATTATATGGCATGAACACTTAATGCACACTATATGAGACCATTCTGTTTTTAATAAAGAAAATACTAATAAAAAAGTGATGAAAACTGTTTCGAATTTTGTGGTAAACAAGTGTGATCACAAATATTAATAAAATAACTAGCTTAGTTAAGCAAAATTATTTTCATTAATAATTTTTATCAGACAAAATTTGAAATTCATAAATTCCTCAAAATTCCTCAATCAATGAAATCCTCAAAGCATTCCTCAAAAATATTCAAAATCCTCAAGTTTTGAGGAATTCCTTAAAGATTGGCAACATTGGTGCGCACATAAGCTACTTATTGTATTGTTTCAAATGCATTGCGTATTTGTTTGTTTCATTCTTAGCTGATAAGTTCAGTTCAGTTCAGCTCAGCTCCGCTTTCTGTCTGCGCGTAGCCTTATATGACTTTTTATGTGAGAATTAAAATATTCTTTCATATTCTGAATAAAATGTGTTTTTAATAACAGACATATTTCTAAATTTTATATGAAATTTTCAAGTCTACTTTAATGGTCACATATGACAAAGTCATATGACAAAGTCACATAAGTGTAAAGATGACTTAAGAAATATTATACATTATTAAATAAAAATTTTACTATAACAATGATCGACGACGTATAAATATAAAAAAATGTATATGTACCTAATAGAAAATTTTATATTTTAATATTTTAAAACAAATGAAATTTTACATTACACATACTCATATTAAAATTTCTTTTGCTTTTGTTAATAATAATGAAATGATAATTTTTTTTTTTTTTTTTTTTTTTTTTTTTTTTTTTTTTGTAGATTTCCTGACTTATGACCAATTGATATAATGTCTTTACGTAACGAAACTATAACAGATAATAATATTCCAGTTAATGGTAAGTTATTAAAATTTTGTTATTATTATTAAATGATTGAAAAAAAAAAATTAATTTGAAAAAAGAAAAATTCAATAACAAAAAAATTATACTTTTTTCGGGTCAAATTAAACAATTTTAAAGACAAAATAATCATTTTTCAAGTTCTTCAAATTCAACATATTTTTACGCCAATACAAGCAATGTTCAAATCAAATTCAACGCCGCATTCCATGTTGTAATTTTTGTGATTGTGATTTTGATTTTAACATTGTTGAATAAAAATATAATATGTAAATCGCAATTTTTTGGTTAACGATTTCAATTAACAAAAATTTAGTGAAAAAAAAAATGAATTATGAAATATCAAAATTAACTTTTGCGAATTCAATACGCAAAATTCTGGTGAAATTGAATTCTGGTATATGAACGAATGTGTGTATAAAATATTCTATTTATTTATGTTAAGTATATTGAAAATTAAATCATTAAAATGTTTTTGTGCTGTTGTATTTAACTATATACATATATCATTTTTTTTTTCTTGAACAATGAAACATTTTCATAATGAATATTGTGAACCAATTTTTTTCTAATACTAAAAAATTAAAAATGAAACCATCATAATAATTCCGAATTATATTTTCAAAATTTTGTATATACATAAGTATACTATGAATTATGTAAACGTACGATATCGAATTCTCAAAAAAAAAAAAATAAAAACAAAAAATAAAAACAAAACAAAAAACAAATTATTCAATTTTATTCAATTTTTTTTTTATTTTCAGATTCAATAAAGATTAATAAACTGAATTTTTAATTATTTATTTTCTATTTGAAAACAAAAAAAAAAATAAAAAAGAAAACGTTAAATTCAACGAATGAAATAAAAATAAAAATAAAAATAATAATAATAGTGAAAAATCACATTATAATACGATAAATATCAAGGAAATTAGCGATAACTGTACATTGTTATAGCGTAATAATAATAACAATAATAATAATATCATTTATACATAAATGTATTTGGCAACATTGCATTACTTAAGAATTCTATTGTATTTTGATGAATTAATGAATAGGGAGAAATTTTTTTAAGAAGAAAATGAAAAAAAAATATGTTTTTAAAAATAAAAATTAGGAATTATATACTACATATACGTATTTTTAAAAAAAAAAAAAATTAAAAAGAAAAACAATCATTTTTTTAATATTTCTAAGAGTGCCTTTGCATTATTTTAAAAAAAAAAAAAAAAAAAAAAAAACTAAAGTCTTGACATTATTGTTTCACATTATCCAAGATAAAATGTCAAAATATGTATAATGTAATTTTATATATTTTTTATTCATTTTGTTCGATATGTGTTGCATTTTATTTCTACACTTCTTAATCATTTTGATAATTATGTAAGGGCACTTGTTGAAAATATTTTTTTTTTTTTAGATCTAATTTTTCAAAGCTCAAATGATGAATTCTTAATACAAAATTTATTTTCATTTTCATACAAAAATTCAAAAATTACTTTGTATAATAAGTATTTCTTTATTATAAATGTACTTGAAATTACTTATAATTTTTAACCAGCATTGAAATAGATTTTATTACTACGTATGTATAGTACACAGGAGCTTGAATAGTTCGATGGTTTTGGTGTTGGACTGATACCGCTTGACATGTTCTGAGTTCAAACCTCCAGCCAGCGCACTATTCTCGCCTAAGTCGATCATTAATTTTAATCAGCAATGTGCACAACCAGTAACTGATTATAGGTATAGCCAAAACAGATTGCGAATACATAATGTAATAAGTTCACATGCGCAGAATAAAAGATACTTACACATTCACAAAATTAAAAATAATACTAGAATGTGAAAATAATCTGAGCATCTTCACAGTTCAACTAACAATGCATGTGCACAGAACAAACAAAACTTGTTCCGCACATATGTTTGAGTGAAGATGAAGATGAATTTTCCGTACATATGAAGATTTTTATTAGAAAGTAAGCAGATAAAAAATTTTCTATCTTGAAATCAAATCGTATTCGTATGTAAAAATTTTATTAATACATATGAAACATGTGCAAAAATTTGCAATCTATTTTGGCGATAATTATATTGATAATGAACTGGATTAATATTAAACTGATAGAATTACTGATTGGCGATGCCATAATAATGAACTGAATATTCGTGTGCACTTAGTTATATACATATACATATACATTGTATATATGTATGTATATAATAATGATAATAAAAAAATATAGTAAAATTTTTTAATAATAATAATAAAAATAATAATAAATTATATCAGAATACATATTTCATACAAACTGAAAAAATAAAACTTTAAAAATAAGAAAAAGAAAGAAAAAAAAAATGAATTAAAAATAAAAATGTATAATTGAAATAAAACCAAAATTATGTAAATTGAAATGTATAATTAATTTTTTTTATTAAAAAATATTTTAAAATCGATTTAGGAAAAAAAAAAAAACAATTTTTAAAATTTAGTAAAATGTGTTCATGTATTCATTTCATATATACATAACAAATAGATATTTGAATAATATTCACACGATTGATTACAAATTTCAATCAATAATCACAAAATATATTATACATAATTACATATATAGATATGTATAGTATATATAATAAAAAATGCATAAAAACTAAATACATATAATTTGTCTGTGCGCCACTATACGCTATTTATTACTCTGAAAACAATCTTTTGCAGACAGCATTATGCAAGGATTTATTTGATTTTTTTTTTTTTTTTTTTTTTTTTTGTCATCATTATGAATGTCAAAATTTATTGTGACAGTATAACAAATAGGAACGATTTTAAATTTTTTTTTTTTTTTTCAAAATGTTTAAGAATTATTGAGAATATTAATAATGATGAATATTCAAGAAAATATCCAAGTCCAAAAAAGCTAATTATGAGAATAATAATAATAAAAAAATAATTTATGATTATAAGAAAATTGAATAAAATACATTTATTATAATAAAATAATGCAATGCCTTCTTCTAGTTAATTTCTATTTGGAGAATCGTTTTAATTTTATAATGTATAGGTACTAATGATATTATGTACTTACTGTATAGACTAAAAGTCTTAATTACCATTTTATAATAATTTTTTTTTTTTTAAGTTTTGTCATAAATAGTATATACATATATTGATCATAACATAAAGTAATTTCACGAAATCGACTCATTTGAAATTATACACTGTAAATTAATTATAATTAATTTCAAAATGTCAAATTGAGTATTATGTTCAGTAATCAAGGTGTTATTGATTGCATCAACCACTTATCACATATATTACTTATAAACATTTAAAAAAAAATAAAAATATTTTTTGATAATTGCATGTGATAAGATTGTTGTTTGAAGAACATTTTAAATTTTATTCATTTATCAATTGTAAAAAGTAATTAGTTTTTGCTAAAAATATCTAAATGATAAGTATATTGCACGTAAAAATTGTTACAAATTATCATAAAATGAATAAGTTATTTGAATTGCTAAATATTGTTTGTCATTCATTATGACTAATTATACCTAAGCACAACAATTATTTTGCATTGAAAAATTATTATTAAAAATGAATTTTTGTAGCTAAAACGGTGCCGTGAAATAACACCAAACGAAATAACACCAAATTTCAATTTTTGTTGTTACTTCCATTTGAAAGTGAAATAATACCAATTTGGTGTTATTTCGTTTTAGAATAAATTTTTGTCATATTGATAAAAATTTGCTGTGAAATAAAGTTGATTTTTAAATTGATATTTGATTGACGAAAATTAGCAACATATGTAGTCATCAAATTTTCTCAAGTCTTCATCGTTACTAGATGATTCCTTGTACTCTAATAAAGAAGCAGCTGGAAACTCATCTGTTTCAGTAGTTATTAAATATTTTCTACATTGCTGTAGTTACTCACTTGTTGAGTATTGTCTGAACGCCCTGTCCTATATATGTATATATAAAATATTAAACAGTTTTTAATTTTATTAATAAAAAAAAAAAAAAAATTTCATATCAAATTTTAAAATTCTTGTTCTTTAATATAGAACTGGTTTTTATCAGAACTTCTTACTAGATAGTTCAGTGGTTCAGCTATGAATTTAGATTCAAATTTTAGATACATGTGACATGTTACATTTACTGTCAGCATATGTTTCATTTTCTAATATTCAATATTTTTTATTGAATAATTTATTTTTTTTTCCAATTTTCTAAAATTTAATTTTTATATATATATATATATATAAGATTCAATCAAATTGAACCATATAGTAGTAAATTAATTTAAATATAATAGTTGAACTGTTGAATATGTTCGTATGATTCGTTGATAATGAAAATTCGTTGAATTTAAAATGTAGGTATATTTAAGTAGATCATTATTAAAAAAGAAAAAACAAAAAAAACAAAATGTGTATGATCAATTTAAATTTGAATGTTGTTTATATTATTATATCGAAATTATATTTGATTGTAATAAAAATTTAAAAAAAAAGGAAAAAGATAAGAGAAAAGAAAATCTCAATATAAAAATGAATCAGATTAAATCAAAACAAATACAACATGTATGTATAAGATACATTACAATAGATTATTATACATAAATTACGATTTAAAAGTAAGTAAATACATACATACATACATTACATATAAGGCCTTATTAATCCCTTGTAGTTTTAATTGTTTAAATAAATTTTGAATCCTAAATGATTATTTAAAAGAAAATTTCATAACTGCAAAATTGATAATTTTAATACTATTTATTAGTAGGACTCGTGATTGTTTCTCAAAGTAAAAATAGATTCACGCGAGTCAGACTCGTGATTATTTCTCAAAGTAAAAATAAGTTTAAACGAGTCAGGCCCAGTTTCACGAAGAATAGATGAATATCGGGATAACTAACTCATTGATAAATTTATTTAAGAGATAAATTAAAACTACTGTTTCACAAACAAAATTATGAAAGTTATCTAGTAAATTATCCATAGATAACTAACCAAAGCTTCGTAGTTTCAGTGCTGTAATACAGATGAATTCGTATTATAACATGTCAAACCCATATATATTTTTAAATTATGAATTCAAATTTCAAAATACGTTGATATATACTTATCTGTCTGGCTGTCTGGCTGTCATACGAAGTGTTTATTGTTTGTGAAATAAAAATATTGAAATATTCCCGAACAACCATTTTGCCATTTGTGTTCAAAATGTGCTTGCGACTTGCACGAGTGGACACAATGACTTGAGTAAGACCAGGGACGTCGCATAGCATGTACAGTTCACAGCGCCTTGCGTATAATGCCTTGGCACGTGTGTTCAACACTTTTGTGCCATACGCATTTGCACGTTGATGATCAATACAAGAGTGTATTTAAAATGTCGTACACATTTGTATGTCGGAAGATTATACACATTTGCTTGTAAAGTGCAATACATTTTTGTATCTAAAGTGTCGTACACATTTATATTTTAAATGTTATACCCATTTGCATGTAGAATACCATACACATCTGCCGTTGAAAATTCATAAACAAGGGTAAGCAATGTGGTGTGCACATTTTTCGTCTAAAATCAAAGCGCATGTGCCTGAAAAGTGTCATTCGTATTTGCATGTCTTAAATAGATACACATTAGTGCGAAGTATGCCACACACAAATATTTTTTAACCCTCAAAAAGAGACACAAATAAAGATGAATTAAATAATGATGAGTGTGTCTCATATTTACAAGGTCCAATCAGTTTGTGTGCATAGAACAAAAAAAATAATTTTTTTTATTAAGATTTACAAATTTATTATTTATAAAATAATTAATAAAGACTGTATACATAACAAAAAAAAAAACAATAATAATAATAATAATAATAATAAAGAGTGGATTATTTGCAGGAGAATCACTTTTTTTCTGTTCTGCTTCATTATTTGGTGAATTAGGTGGAGCAGAAGGGGATGAATTGATGTTTTGGGACAAATGAGTAATTTTCGTTGTATTTATTATTTTTCTTTTATTTTGTTTTCGTTGTATTTGTTTAGTATCTGGTTCTTCAATAATCATATTTTCTTTTTCTAAAACTTTCTTCTGTAATTAAGTGTTGAGATTTTGTCCGAAATATTTGTCCTGCATCTTATGCACTAGTGTCTGATACCACCGTTGATGAGTTTGAAATATTCTCATTCTGGTTTTCTTTATTACTTTCCATGTCAAACAGTTCATTAAAATTATCTTCCTGAAATTATGATGATGGAATATTTACTGGATGTTTTCTACGTTCTTGTTTTTGCCTCATATCTTCTAACTCCGAATCAGTATTTGTATATTTACTGTAGAATATTTCTTTTTTTTGTGCTTCTTTATAATCTTCTGAAAGTAATAAAAAAAAATCAAGTAAGACACATGTGGTTGCATAAGAAATATTAAAAACATTTGAGATTTATGCTTACCAATTCCACAAGCAAGAAGTTTTACTGATGAATCAATCTTCCAAGATTTTTCTGGACTAGATTGATGTTTGATTAATTTCCTTATCTCCCATTCTTTCTCGTCTGGTTAATATAGCTGCCTATTTAAGTATCAACTTTCAGGTACCATTGTTACCATTTTTATATTTCTTTCTGTTGTTTCAACAATCGAGTACATCTGTAAAACATTTTTAAAAAAATTGCCTTTATGTATATTGGGCTTAAATATTGAGTGAACATCTATATATCAAATTGATAAGCCCAAATGCAAAGAATTTTTTAGTAAAACGACTTTTCTAAATTCTACTTCTAAAAATTTATGTTAGTACATAACTTAGGTATATTTTTAAGATTTTTTTACTAATTTTAAATTTTTTTATAAAATATAATGTACCTTTTGTATGAATTAATGGAAAAAAAACTTTAAAATTATTATTTAGTTCCATAGAAAAAAGTTTTTTATCGATTTCTTCAATACTCCAAAATTGAAGATCATTAAGATTTCCATTACTTTCATAAATATCAAGTTTGCTAGAGCTAATTGGAAAGTGAAAGTAGTTTCTCTTTTGTCCTTTTAAACAAAAACCAAATAAAATAATTGACTTCCTTGAAACTTTGGCATAAGAGAATTTTATAATATATCCTTAGTTTTTGTCAAAAACCAACAGTCCTTGTTATTATTATCGAGTACAAAATCTTTGAAAATTATTTTTCGGTAATGAAATTTGCTTCTATTAAACGGTTATAAAGTTGAGATAGTGGTAAGTGCCCTTTCCTCAAAAGTCTCTTTATATTTCCCATGAAATTTTCAAAAGGGAATTCAATAAAATTGTCCAAAACTCCAAGTCTTTTTGCATCCGATGATAAGTGTATTAACGAATGAACATTATATAAGATGTGCTCCTTTCCATATATATTACTCATCTCATTTACATTTACATTCAAAACCGCACAGACGAATGACACAACACACAACTTGAATCTTCTAATCATAAATTAATAATGAATAATGAATGAGAATAAAGAATATAAACCAGCTGCAGCTACAAGTGACAAAACAAATACGTTTTCTTTCTTCTTTCATTCTCTCATTTTTTTTTATTTTACAATATAACAGTACAAATGTACAATGCAGTTGTAACTCAAAACTCAACTCCTAAAACATATTACATAGAGCATGTACAGAGTATAAACATGATTTTTTGTCTAAATGTAATGCGCAATCCCATACACAACCAAATATATAATAAAGAGACTATGCACACTTGAGTTCGAATATTAAAATCACGTACACATTTGTACAAAATTACAGGCACACATAGGTTCATACACAAAATGTTGTTCGGGATTATAATTAATTAATAATTTAATTTCAATATTATTATCAAATGTAACATTTTACTTAATTTTAGTTTTTTTTTAGTTACAATAAATAAATGTTCGTTTTATTTATTTAATATCATATTTTAATAAGGATTACAATAATATTATTTGATTAAATTTATTTTTATTTATAAAATATGTATTTATATTTCACGATGCGTATGATTGTACGCAGAAATCATCCTGCAGAAATCATGAAGTTAAAATAACCTATAGATTTATCTATAGATTAACTTATCAAACGTTTGTGAAACGCAAAATAGGCTTAAACTTGAGATTTATTCTATGGATAGCGAAAGCTTTGGAATAAATAATTTATCTATTATTTGTGAAACTGGGCCTCAGACTCGTGATTAATGCACAAGGGGTTATAGATTTTTTTTTATTTAATTGAGCGACATATAAAATTTGATATTGTTTTTGATTTGGGTATTACCATAGACTAGATATAGATTGGAAATGCTTATGGCAGAAATCGTGTTCATAACTATTAAGTAAACATCAAAATAGCTTTTGAGAGATTTTGAAAAAGCTATAAAATCAGAATAAGGAAAATAAATGAGAGAACTTTTGTAATCTTTTGAAATCTTGTATATCTTGAAGAAAAAACAAATTTAAAAATCAAAAATCTATGTAGCTATATTCTTATCGGAAATGATAAAAAATATCAAATAACAGGCAAATGTACAAAATCGTATATTTTAAAGGAAATTTAAATTTTCAACAAATTTATGTTATGACTGGCAATGAATATAATAATATATATTATCACATACAAATATCCTTATCTGTGATATTATATATACAATTAAAACTGGTTTTGAAAGTATCTAACACATATGTGCATGCATACTATCAAAGAATATATATCTACTAGTTACGTTAGTTATATATTCTTTGATACTATGCAATCTGTATTGTTGGCTACATGAATATAAATATTCTATATTCATGATTCAAGTAAGACCATGTATGACGGTATAACATAAGTATAACATAACCGTATAACACAGTGCTACTGCCAGCTATTGCAATGAACATGTATTGTGTATTGTTTTTTAAATAAATATACATGTATTTTCATTGCCAGCTATTGAAATCACAGTATATCCATATTCATACAGTAATGACACTGAGCACGCGTTAGCAAAAATTTCTCATGACCTTTGTCCCGTTATTCATTCGGCCTTAACGGTTTTGCTAAAAGTCGATAGCAATTAAGAGCCTTTGTATACGAAAAAGAGACAAAAAAAAATGGAACTGCAACACCAACTGTTTTAAAAAATATAACATTATTACAGTGTATACCTACTCATTAAAAAAAGTACATATTTTGTTATTTAAAATTTTTTATCTAAAATAAACAAAATTAATTGTAAATGCATTACACTTAAAATTTTGTGTTTGATATCAAATGTTTTTACATTTTTGTTAAATTTCTTAATTATAAATTAAATTCTTACTCTAATATATAGCTTAACAAAATAAACTTATTCTTGTCTTCAAAATTCTCAGAAATTATATGAATCACCTTATATCTTGATATAATGACGCGTCAGGTAGTCAAAAAAAAAGTTCCAGATCGCCTTTAAAAATGCATTGTGAAAAAATCGTATACATGTACAATATGATTGTATTGCTCACATGTATATATTGTTTTGTATCTTTTCTTCATTACGGCGGTTTATAAGGAAATATGGATTTGACATAAGTACATTAATTCTGTACTGTTTTTGTAAATTGAATTTTGATTTTTTTTATTATTTTAAAATAAGTAATTATGTGTGTTAGTAAATTTAAAAAAAAAAAGAGTGTCACATCTTATTGCTTTGTTGATCAGTGATAAATATTCTATATTGATTCCAGTACTACTGCCAGCTATTGCAATGAACATGTATTGTGTATTGTTTTTTAAATAAATATGCATGTATTTTCATTGCCAGCTATTGAAATCTACAAAATATGTAATATATATGGAAATTCGTGAGCGAAAAATTATCTCTCCTCTCAGTAAAAGCTCCTGCCAGCCATTCTTCAAGTTTCTGCCAGCTATGATCGATTTCAAAAGTGTATTAAAAATTTATACGGTCATTTCCTATCTATATTTTAGTCTATGGTATTACTAATTCTTAAGCTTTAGCAATAACTTATTGCTAAATATATAATACTAAAAATGATTTGCAATGTGTCGTTTTTGGAAAATGTACTAAAGAGTTTACTAAAAAAAATTTCTATTGGATACGAAGCACTACATTATCTTTGGTAATGTACAAGGGCGATTCTCTAGTAAGACATAACACATTTTCTGAATTTTTTCATTAAAAATTGAAACTGTACACATTTGATAATTATTTACATTTTATACACAACAGTCAGGAGTCAGGACACTAAAACATATCATATACAATTTGATAATTCCAATTATTTTTGAAAAAATAATTGTAAAATAAACCTTCATATTATACACTACAAATATTTTCTAACAAAATTCATCGAACTGTTGAACATTTTATAATTGCCGTGTTTAATAATTTTATTACTTCATATGTCTGTATAAAAATTTCAATTGAAAAATCCTTATTTGTCTTATTATTACCTTGAAAAAATCTTTAAAAAAATAGAACAAAAATAAATGTTAAAATTCAAGTAACACAGAAGACAGAACAAGGTAAAGCAGAGGACATTTCAGAGAAATGTTTGATTATAATCATGAAAAAGATATAAATGAATAAAGAAATTATTAATGATCAATATACTAATATTTGTGTAAAATGTCTTAGAATATGTACATATAAAAAGGCAAAACTTCTCCGTATTCAATATTACTATCTAAAAAAGTTTTGTAAAAGAAAGTAATGAAATTTTTGTATGTGATTGATCGTGTTTTAGTACAATTTTTTGCATATTTGAAAGATATAAGTGTTTGCAGTGCATTGCTGAGTACTCAATTGATATTTTTACTTAATTCTTTTAGATAATTAAAATTTGTTTCATCTTTGAAAAGAATCCTTAAAATATTTTCCGATATATGCTAATTTAATTTTTTTACTTTTTAGAGAATCGCCTATTAGTAATTTTCGTAACCTAGCTAATGCGACTTATACGACACAATACAATGAAAATATCCAAAATTATCTATTTAAACTATGTATGTATTTACATACGAGAACATGTTATTGAATTTTCGAAATATCATTTATTTGTCGTAATAAATAAGAGCAGTTAGGTTGAAGGTTGAATGTATATAGTATATAATTTGCTGCTTCCCTTATTTTACTTGCTTTGCTATTCTACAATAATTGATTTGAATTTGAAATACATAATATTTTTGAACTACATAAATAACTCACAATACACACAAAAAGCAAGTATAAAACAAAAGTAAAGTTAGAAAAGAAAAATTCATAATGTATATATTTTTTTTTTAATTTTGAAGAACACATTTAATAAATTGAATTGGTTATGAATGATATGCGAAAAACATTGAAATTACAAAAGTTTAATATACAAAATAAAAAATGTAATAAAAATAATATGCTTTATGTAATAATGTTTTAACTGTCATTCACATGCAACTACATAAAATAGAAATAAAAAAAAAAAAAACAAAATTAAAAAACAAAACGAATGCAATTTCAATTCGAAACTTTGAAAAATTATTATTCTCGAAATAAAAATATATAAAATAATTCAAATGATGGAATTAATAATCTTTTAATGTATGTAATGCATTGATTAAAAAAAAAATGGAAAAAATAAAAAAAATAAAATATAATTTTATTAAATAATAATATTGTTATGAAATGATAGGAATATTATTATTATAATGTGATTTGTTTTTAAAAATAATAATAACATTAGGCAACAAATTAAAAAAAAAACGAAAAGGAAATAAAATAAAAATAAAAGAAGAAAAAAATACCAAAGAATACGAAAAATTAATTAAAAAAAATATAACATACACATCATATGTATGTAGATTTATAAAAATAAATGAAATATTTCTGAAAGAAAAAATACATTACATATTATACTAGTTTAGTATGTAATCAATATAACGGAATGTTTTTTTTGTATACATACATTATAATGTGTAATATATGTATAATTCTATAATGTATAAAGATTTTATAAAATGTGTGTATTATTTTTCCATTAATACACACATAAATATAGGCTTGAATAGATCGATGGTTTTGGTGTTGGACTGGTACGCTTGACACATTCCACATTTAAATCCCAGCTATAGCGCACTACTCTCGCCCAAGTCGATCATTAATTTCAATCAGCAATGTACACAACCAGTAACTGATTATAGATATAACCAAAACAGATTGCGAATACATAATGTAATAAGTTCACATGCGCAGAATAAAAGATACTTACACATTCACAAAATTAAAAATAATACTAGAATGTGAAAATAATCTGAGCATCTTCACAGTTCAACTAACAATGCATGTGCACAGAACAAACAAAACTTGTTCCGCACATATGTTTGAGTGAAGATTTTTATTAGAAAGTAAGCGGATAAAAAATTTTCTATCTTGAAATCAAATCGTATTCGTATGTAAAAATTTTATTAATACATATGAAACATGTGCAAAAATTTGCAATCTGTTTTGGCGATAATTATATTGATAATGAACTGGATTAATATTAAACTGACAGAATTACTGATTGGCGATGCCATAATAATGAACTGAATATCCTTGTGGATTTATTATACATATATACATTATATGTGTATATACATACATTTAAAAAAAAACACACACACATACATTTATACACATTTACATAATATCTATAATAGTGTACGTGTAATTTCATTTAATAAATACATGAATCATCATTTTGTTTTCATTAAAATGAACATATACAAACAAATATATACATACATAATAATAATAAATAAAATGTAATTATTCATTTCAATAATAATGAATTACATAATATTGTATATGTATTTTTTTTTCTATATAAATAATTATAATTATATTGTAATAAATTGTAAGATACAAACACAAATATAAGAATGCCTTAATTCTACTATAATATTTTTTTTTTTTTTTGCAAAAACATAAATAAATTAAACAAGAAAAAAAAATAATAATAATTAATTTAAAAACAAAATTTAAAAATAAAAACATTCCAATTAAACAATTTATATACATACATACTTAGTTATAGCTACATAAATGTACATGCTTTTATAAGTATTTATCATTATTATATATTTTTATTAATATGATTTACATAAAATTATTGTAATTTATAATCTATACATACGTACATGTATGGTATACATATATGTAAATATTTGATAATTTATATTAGTATGAAATAAATGAAATATGAATACTACGATCACGATCAAAACACAATAAATAAATAATATAATAAATTTTAAAAAAAATATACACACATATATGTACGTACATATATAAATAGATTGGTGAACGAAATATTATGCAAGCGAATGTAATTGCCAAAAAAAAACATCGAAATAATATCTAATAATAAATAATTAAATTATTAGTAGTACTCACGATGTCTGTAGAAGTTGAAATTGTGGAATATGGAAAACATCGAAGTGAATCAAATCATGAAAGACGATTTTCGAAAATGTAGAAATCGAAGTGGAAAAATTTGAAAAGTTTGAAATTGTCAGATATTCTTAAATTTCCTTGCTACAAATCAGCTGATGTTTTTCTACTTTTCCATTTCTCGAAAAAAAAACATGTTTGAACTCATGGAAATCATAGAAGAATGGAGAACTGTCAAACTCATATTAAATATTTTCGACGTCACAAATTTTAACTCGATTTTCTCCATTCTTCTACTATTTCCACAATTTTTGATTCACTTCCACACATCGTGAGCACTACTATTATGTAATTTAAAAAAAATATTTTACAATAATTTATCTCAATGAAAATTCCAAAATTGAGTAAATATATTTGAAAATGGAGAATCCACATTGTTGGATTTAATTCCTAATATTTCCCGATGTTGGGTAGCGATATAATGAAACAAACTTACTGCAAACTACAAACAATGATTTATTTATTTCACTATTGAACTGATTACAATTATTAATATTACGATATTTATATTATGTTATGTTTCAACTTTATTCAATCAAGTGACTGTTTAATTCAGAATCAAAAACTAGAGTGTCGCTGTCGAATAAAATCAAAATTATATATTAGATAGTAAATAAATTTAAGTGAATACAAAATCAATGTAAAAAGGGAATACACAATTACGTGAATTACATGCAGGTGTTCATTAAACAAAAATAATATAAAGCAATTGTTATTTCTAATAGTTATAGAATAAGGCAAATATAATTGTAGGGTGACAAATAACAATCTGGAGCATCCAGCATAAGTAGTGATGTTATCGACATGGTAGTTTTACCAATTTTACGATGGGTCTCATTAAGTCTCCTGTCTTCGTGCGTATGGTTACCACTCTAGTATGGCCATCTTTGCTTGTATGTTGTTGAATAACCCTTGCAAGCAACCATTTTGCTGGAGGCAAATTGATGTCCTTTAGTATAACCATATCTCCGATGTTGAGTGATGGTTGGCGAGTTTTCCACTTCGGTCGTTGTTGTAGAGAAGTAAGGTAATCAGATCTCCATCTTTTCCAAAATCCCTGCAACAAGTTTTGTAAGAGTTCCCAGTTAGATAAACGAAAGTTTTGTTGTTCTGGAACGATATGCTGAGGTATAGGAGAACAAGAATGTCCAGTTAGTAAGTGGAATGGCGTAAGTGCTTCACAGTCCGAGTCTGATATGGCACATAGAGGGCGAGAATTTAATACGGCTTCGATTTGTGTGAGCACGGTAGTCATTTCTTCGTATGTAAGCACATTGTTGCCAACTACTCGTTTCAAATGACTTTTGACAGACTTTATGCCAGCTTCCCATAGTCCTCCGAAATGAGGAGATGCTGGAGGAATGAATTGCCAGTCAATTTCTTCCTGTGATAAGAAGTCCTTAACTAATGTGTTATGAGTATCTGATGATATGAGATTATGCATTTCTGACAACAATCGATGAGCACCTTTGAAGTTAGTTGCATTATCTGCATATAAAGTCGAAAAATTTCCACGACGTGCAAGAAATCTGCGTAATGCAGCAATAAATGATTCACTTGTTAAATTTCCCACTAATTCAAGATGTACTGCTTTTGTAGAAAAACATACAAACAACGAAATATATCCTTTGATAAAAGACGGTTTTCTACCTCTAGTCAGTCGAAGTGTGATTGGTCCTCCATAGTCACATCCAACATGCATAAAAGGTTGGCTGAAGGTGACACGTTGCGATGGCAAACTGCTCATTATTTGATGTGTGGAGAATTGTTTTTGTCGAAAACACGGTAAGCACTCATCAATAACCTTTTTTATAGTGTTCTTTATTCCAAAAATCCAAAATTCTTGTCGTAACACGGATGATAATAAAAGTGGACCACAATGTAGATATTTATTGTGGAAGTGCTTTACGATAAGATGACAAACTATGTGATGTTTAGGTAGAATAATTGGATGCTTTGATTTGTAAGGTAAATTCGAATTCTCTAGTCGTCCACCAACTCGTAGTAACCCATCATTATCTATAAATGGAGCCAAGTCTAATAGCTTGCTTCTTGTAGATAATGAACCAAGTTTTGTGATTTGCTTTAACTCGTTGCTAAAACTAATCTGTTGAATGCCCTTTAAACAAAATATTTTTGCCTTGTGCAATTCATGTGTTGTGAGTGATCCAATCAAATGATTTTCTTATGTTTTGGTTTTATGTGCGCGTAGATTGTTGCAAAATCGGACGCAGAATGATATAATTCGAATTAGTTTTGTCCATGAAGAATATTTCGAACATAAATTTAGTAACCAGGATTCACAATTTTCTATGAATAAAACTTGTATTGTTTGTTTACGTTCTTCCAAGCTAGCACTATCATCCACTATGACCGAAGTTTGATTAGGCCAGTACGATTTGTTTTGCAGTAGCCAAGTTGGACCCTGCATCCAAAGTTGGTTGTCAATGAGTTTCGAAGGTCGTAATCCACGCGAAGCAGGATCAGCAGGATTTTCGTTTGAAGGCACATGTTGCCAATCTGCTCTTGAAGTTGATTGTAGTATTTCTGATACTCGATTTGCTACAAAGGTAGTCCATCGGCGAGGAGTATCTGATAGCCAATTCAATACGATTTTTGAGTCTGTCCAATAATAAGTTGTTGGAGATGGCAATTCAAGTGCTTTTGTGACTTGTTTCATGAGGCGAATTAGTAACACTGCGCCACATAATTCCAGTCTGGGTATCGAAATCTGCTTTAATGGTGCTACTTTACTTTTTGTCGCTATTAAACGAACGGTTATTGAACCATTTTCAGTTGTTCTACAAAATATGACTGTGCGAATGCTTTTTCTGATGCATCCGAGAATCCATGAAGCTCTAAATTACACGTAGTATTACCCAACCAACGATGAAAACGTAATTTAGTTAACAAAGGCAGTTCATTGCGAAGCTGAATCCATTGATTTGCAACTGATTCTGGTACAGGATCATCCCAGTTTAAGTTCTGCAGCCACAAAGTTTGAAATAAGATTTTTATCGTCACTGTAATTGGTGTTAAAAGTCCTAACGGATCAAATATTTTCGATGCTTCGGAAAGCAATGTTCTTTTGCTGATTGTCGATGTATTTGGGAGAGAAACTTCGAAGAAAAACATATCAGAGTTAGCATACCATTTCATTCCGAGTGTTTTTACTGATTTGACGCCATCGTGAAAGTCCACAGCAGAAAGCCCTATTTCATTTTCTTGACAGCTGTTTAAAAGAGGCCAACAGTTACTGTGCCATTTATGTAATTTAAACCCACCAGAACATAGTAATGCAATCAGTTCGTTCTTGCAACTGATTAATTCATCTATTGTGTTAGCGCCAGTTATTATGTCGTCTACATAGCAATCTTTTGTCAAAATCTGTGCAGCTCGAGGAAATATGTTTCCGTATGTAGGGCGATATAAACAGTGGCGGAGCCAGTAGTTTTTCCTTGGGTGTTCAGATTTTTTAATAAATATACAGATTCATTACACAAACAATAATAATTAAAACAAACTACCCTTAAAAATTTTTGGTCCAAAATGGCGGGTTTTACGAAATCCGTTATTTATCCAGATCAGGATATTTGACTGGATTAGTTGATATACCATTTCTTCTTCTAGAACTTCCTGTTCTACTTGTCACAGTTTATTTCACTTTGATTGGATTAGCGGTTTTCGAGATATAAGGAGTTAAAGTCAAAATTTCGTGTTTTTTAAAAATCACTTTTTCAACTTCTTTTGATTACGGTATAACTTCTAAACTTGAAGGATGACATAAATATTGTATTCTTTCATTTGAAAGGTTTTCTTTGTCCTCTTTCCAATGATATTATATTTATGGATAGAAACTGCATAGATAAAAAATAAATGCACAAATATACAAAAAATTGCGAAAAAATACACATAATTTCATGCATTTTCATACATATTTGAGTAATTATTTCAAAGCTTACTATTTTTCGTAGTATTATTTACCTTTTACTAAATATGTATGTACGTAAAAAATTCAGTGAAATTCAATTTTATTTACTATTTACAAAAATATACAAAAAATTCAGTTTAATATTAAATTCAGCTTTTGTTTACCTTTCTACTAAAATTTATATAAGTTAAGTAGTAAAATTAAGTTTCATTTACCTTTTACAAAATTTTATATAAAAAATTCAGAAAAAAATTATTACTAACTTTTTTCTAAAAAATTATTTTGTATGAAAAATGTGTAATTTTTCGCATTTTTTTTGTATATTTGTGCATTTATTTTTGATTCCTATAGAATCGATCCCATATGTCTGGCTGGGTGTACATGATCAACATAATGGAAATGTGAACCAACAACATAACATGCATGTAAAATGTACAAATTGTATTTGTATATTGTATTCTGTATTCTGTATAAAATTAATTGTAATTGTACTGCTGTACATTCTCTGTACATTTACATATTTCTTATAAGTTTATAAGAAAAAGAAATTTAAAAGAGAAGAGTATAAAAGAGATCAATATATGGAGTTCCACCAACTTAAATTACAAATTACAATACAATACAATTACAACTCAAACAAGATGTTTCATAATAAATGATTATATTCTTCTCTCTTAAATTTCTTATCTTATATAAAGAGAAGATATCTTATAATTTAACGAGAAGAGGAATTTTTTATAAGTTTATTAGAAAAAGAAATTTAAAAGAAAAGAATATAAATCAATGTATGGAGTATCAAGTCAAGATGTTTCATAAATGTTCATTTCAAAATGTGAACACTTAAACAACTTCAACTTGATAATATAAATTCAAAGTTTTGTGCCGGTCCATATACAAAATGTGAACCAGATTGATATACATATTATAGAAAAACGAACTTTAATATGTTTGTTTTAAAATGTGAACACTTAAAAACAACCTCAACTTGATAATATATGATAAATTGAAGTTTTTGGTCGGTTCATATCTAAATGTGAACGCGGCTTATATATAGAAAAACGAAATTTAAAAGAGAAGAAAATAAATCAATATATGGAGTATCAAAATTTTTCATATGTTCATTTCAAAATGTGAACACTTAAACAACTTCAACTTGATAATATAAATTCAAAGTTTTCCGTCGCTTCATATATAAAAATGTGAACGAGATTGATATATAGAAAAACGAATTTTAATATTTTGTTCATTTCAAAATGTGAACACTTAAACAACCTCAACTTGATAATATAAATTGAAGTTTTCTGCCGGTTTATATTTATATTTGAACTTTAGTGAAGTAATGTATAGAAAAACGAATTTTTTATTGTTTTCTTGATCTTTTACGATAAAAATTTGTTTTTGAATTTGTTACAAATTTTTATGATCATGTTCATATAATTTTAGGGTGTTCACTGAACACCCTGAACACTACCACCCTCCGCCGATGGATATAAAAAAAAACAACAAAAAAAACACAAACACGTCCGTACTGTCGGGTGACTTTATTTCAAGTAAAATATACAACTATGATAATACATAATACTATATACTATTATATATATGTATATAAGTAATCAATATAAGTTATTTTTACATTACATTAAATTTATAATTATGAAAACTGATAAGGCATTTACGGTTTTTGTTATTTGTTTTACAATATACTGTATATAAATTAACTACCTGCTATATGCGATTACATAAAATTGCCTACAATTCGGCCTTCCTGACGTCATAATCGACCCGATTATAAATTGTATTATATTTACAAACTTTCTATACATCAACCTTCCTATTATTATTTTATATTTTATTACATACATATATTATATATATATATTTTTTTTTTTCATATAACGTAAAAATACACTAAAAATAATATTAAAACATGATTACTATACTAAAAGTAAAATATATTCAACATCAATGTTCAACTAATAAGCACTGTATATGGTTTCATGTTTACCGGTGTACAAATGCCCTTATAAGACATTCTACTTATTTGCATACCACTAATATCTTCAATTATGTATCTGTCATTTTCTAACACTTTGGTAACTTCATATGGACCTTTATATTTAGGTGAAAACTTCTTGTTTACTCCCGGTGTAGTTTCAACGTTTTTAATAACTACATAATCACCTTTTTTGTATTTTGTCGGTGGTTTATGTCTTTTATTGTAATATGATTCATTGTAATTTTGATTCTTTTCGATTTCGTCAGATGCTTTTGCCCTAACATACGCTAAATTTCTTTCCAAGTTTTTATTTTTTTCTAGTTCTAAAACCTCCATTATTCTATCACATACATCACCTTTTTGTCTTAACCCAAATAACAATATGCTGGGAGTTTGCCCTGTACTACGATTAACAGTATTGTTAATGGCATATTCTGCCTTTGTCAAGATTTTAGTCCAGTTTCCAGTAGTACACGGATCACATTCTTTAGCCAACATTGGTGTTACTATACGATTGACCCTTTCCACTTGACCATTGGATTGTGGAGACATTGTGGCCACTTTGACATGTTGGACATTGTTTTCATTCATAAATTGCGAAAACTCTTTTGAAGTAAAACAAGAGCCACGGTCTGAAATTATTCTATTAGGTCTACTATACGTATGAAAGTATGATTCGAGACACTTTATATTTTCGCCAGATTGAGTTGACTTCACTGCATATAATTTTACAAATTTTGTAAAAGCATCAATAACAAGGAATATGTACTTTTCCTTCTTTCCCGTAACAGGTAAAGGACCTAAGTGGTCAATATGCAACGTATCAAATGGGTTTTCACCCTTAGGTATACTGTGAAGTTCACCTTCAACTCTTCCGGACGGGACAGAAAACTCAATACACTTTAGACAATTTTTAACGTACTCTTTGATCTTAGCTTTCATATTAGGAAACCAGTAAATTTCTTTAAGATATTTATAACATTTATCGGCTCCAACATGGCAAAGAGCTTCATGGTGAGTTTGTATTACGTAATTTTCTAATTGTTTTGGTATATAAAACATTACTTCGTCTTTATTTTTGCGGTAAATTAAACCATTTACCATAGTGAATGTTTTACTTTCTCTTTTCTCTAATTCCGATGTTATTTGACGTATCACCGAATCACGTTTTTGTGATGCAGCGAAAGTAAACTCGAATGAATCGTTTTCTATAAGCAAAATATTAGTGCTTCTGCTTAAACAATCTACATGTTGCATCCTGTCTGAGCCTCTATGCACAATTTTGAAGTTAAAATCTTGCATTTCGAGTGCCCATCATGGAAATGCGTGGATTAAGAAGTTTTTTATTAAGAGTGAGAGTCAGTGATTTACAATCTGTTATGATTTTAAACTCTATTCCTACCAAATAAATTCGGAATCTTCTCAGTGCGTATATTATCGACAAGGTTTCGAGTTCGAATGAATGGTATCGTGATTCTACATCAGTACATCTTTTAGAGAAGTAGAATATAGGATGAAATTTATCATCGCTTTGCTTTTGCATCAAGATCGCCCCGAAACCGATACTACTGGCGTCACAGTGAAGCTCAGTTTCATTGACAGGACTATAAACACATAAAATTGGAGATTCTAAAAGTTTTCGTTTGAGCAACTCAAATGCATCCATTTCTTCTGTACCGAACTTGAATTGTGCATTTTTCTTTACCAACTCATACAGTGGTTTCGCTATTATTGCAAAATTTTGAATAAAACGTCTAAAATAAGAACAAAGTCCAATAAAACTCTGTACATCTCTCACATTTTGTGGCACTGGAAATTTGCTTATTGCTTTTAAATTTTCAAGATTCGGAGATATGCCCTCAACACTGACAACATATCCTAAATAGGTAATTTTCTCTTGAAGAAACATACACTTATCCAAACGCAATTCTAAGCTATGTTCATTAATTAATTTTAAAACTGATTTCAAAATAACTAGATGTTCCTCCAGAGTCTCTGTTGCCAACAAAATGTCATCCATGTAAATTTGTACTTTGTTTTCATTGATTAGATTTTGAAAAATTTTGTTAATATACCGTTGGAAAACACATGGTGCATTTTTTAAGCCAAAAGGCATTTTCAAATATTCAAACTGGCCTAAAGGCGTAATGAAAGAAGTGAATTTAATTGATTCCTGAGCTACTGTAACGTGGTGGAAACCATTTTTCAAATCCAACACAGTATAATATTTTTTATTTCTTAGGGCGTCGAGCAAATCATCAATTAATGGCAACGGATAATTATCTTTGATCGTATGTTTGTTTAATTCGCGATAATCTATACATAACCGAAGTTCTTTATTTTTTTTATGTACCAAAACTATGGAGGATGTATAGGGAGAATTACTTTCTCTAATAATATTTTTTTTTAACAAATCGTCAAGAATTTTTCGTAATTCTTTATGAGCGAACGGCAACCTTCGCGGCGAACAATAAAAAGGTTCTAAACGAGTTAATTTTATTGATAATTGTATATCACTATTTACAAGTGAAGATTTCTCCGGATTAACTTTGCGGTCAAAAGCATCTGACAACATGTCATTTATAATCGACTTGTATTCGTACGGTAGGTTTGGATTAATATTAACTGTTAAATTGGAATTAAATTTTACTACATCAATATTCAGTATTTCACTTACAAAATTTTCAGATTCCATATGATGTACCTGTTTATCATTATTTTCTTCGCTATTTAGTTGAACATTAATGTTGTGTTCACTACATCGTCCAAATTTGGCTAAACCTAATCTATTTGTTCTTAAAAAATCTCGTCCTAAAATTACATTATATTTCATAGTATAGTTTTTTACAACATATAGACAAAAATCAATAAAGTCACCTTCAAATTTTATTTTACAATTAATTTTACCTATAACCTCCAACGGACTATTGTTGATTCCGAAAAATTTATGGTGATTAATACTGATGTTTTCAGGGCCGAATGATGACACAAATCTTTCCTGTACAAAGCTTATAGGGCTGCCGGAATCGATTAGGGTGTTTAATCTTGTTGAAGTGAATCGTTCTTCTACAAAAAATGAAAATTCTAGCATATATTCAAAGTCATTAATTTTACCACATGTTTCAGCTTCCGAAGGATACTCGGTTCGTACTTGTAGATTATTAACTGATGACTTTGCAGAGCAATTTTTTATTTGATGATCTGGATTACCGCAGCGAAAACACGAACCATGTGCTCTTCTTGGTTTAGGGCATAATTTGCTTATATGGCCATCCTCCAAACAGTTATAACACTTCACAACACTTTTCTGTACATTCTTATGATGGATATTATTACTGGACATGACAAAATGGTTGCTCGATACAGTTGAAGAACGGATTGGTTTTGTTGAATGAAATTTCATTTTTTCGTATTTTCTTAAACAAATTTTAAGCTCAGCCAAATTATTTGCACTATAAAGCAATATTTTATTTGCTTCATTATCCTGTATGCCATTTATGATATACTGCATCAAATCTTCTTCTTCTATTTCACCAATAGACGCAATTTCTTGCATTGCAAGAACATATTGTTGTAGCGTTTCTTCGTGTTTCTTCTTTCGGTTTCTTAAATCATTATGTAAATCTGCTTTTGTCACATGTTTATGGAATTCTATTTTTAATGACTTTTTTAATTCAGTCCACGATTTAACACTTACAGTTCTGATGAATAATTTAGCTGTACCTACCAACAGTCTTTTTCCATAAATAAATTTTGTTTTTTCGTCTAACTGAATGCTTTCTGCTACCTCTTCAAACAGTTCAATCCATCTTTGAATAGACAGGTTATCGTCACCACTAAAATTTGGAATGGAGTCCTCTATGTCTTTAAATGAATATGCCGATGACCTTGAGATGACCGAATTGTCCTCTAACTGAAGTTCTTTAAGTACATTTCTCAATCTGGAAATTTCTTTTTTCTTCTCCACCAATTTTCTTAACCGCTTTATCTCTTCATCTAAACTAATTTCCTCACTACCGTCTTCACTTTCGAGATCTATATCTTCTTTATCATTTCTATCACCGTTACTTTTGCTGTCGTCATCTTCACCATGTGCTTCATCAGGAATAAGGCCCAGCAGCTGTTCGTCGGAAAATTTTTTCACTGCATCTTCAACTCTCAATTTCAGAGATGCCTTATTTGGAGCAGATGTAGGTAAATCCAGCTTCGTAAGGATTACCTTCAATTGTGCTATCGCAGCACCCTCCAAAAAATTTTCCCATGCAACGGCGGCCATTTTTTAGCACAATTTACCGGCAAAAATTCACACGCGGCAAAAATCACTTACAAAATTTTTTTTTTTAAAAAAAAAAAACAAGATTTATTGCAAAAAGAAATTTTAAATTCACAAAAATTATTGGTTCGAATTCACTAAAAATTATTATCCCACTTCTGAAAATATTAGGGCGATATAAAAAAAACAACAAAAAAAACACAAACACGTCCGTACTGTCGGGTGACTTTATTTCAAGTAAAATATACAACTATGATAATACATAATACTGTATACTATTATATATATGTATATAAGTAATCAATATAAGTTATTTTTACATTACATTAAATTTATAATTATGAAAACTGATAAGGCATTTACGGTTTTTGTTATTTGTTTTACAATATACTGTATATAAATTAACTACCTGCTATATATATGCGATTACATAAAATTGCCTACACGTAGTCCGTGGCTTTTTCATTTCTCGAAAAAAAAACATGTTTGAACTCATGGAAATCATAGAAGAATGGAGAACTGTCAAACTCATATTAAATATTTTCGACGTCACAAATTTTAACTCGATTTTCTCCATTCTTCTACTATTTCCACAATTTTTGATTCACTTCCACACATCGTGAGCACTACTATTATGTAATTTAAAAAAAATATTTTACAATAATTTATCTCAATGAAAATTCCAAAATTGAGTAAATATATTTGAAAATGGAGAATCCACATTGTTGGATTTAATTCCTAATATTTCCCGATGTTGGGTAGCGATATAATGAAACAAACTTACTGCAAACTACAAACAATGATTTATTTATTTCACTATTTAACTGATTACAATTATTAATATTACGATATTTATATTATGTTATGTTTCAACTTTATTCAATCAAGTGACTGTTTAATTCAGAATCAAAAACTAGAGTGTCGCTGTCGAATAAAATCAAAATTATATATTAGATAGTAAATAAATTTAAGTGAATACAAAATCAATGTAAAAAGGGAATACGCAATTACGTGAATTACATGCAGGTGTTAATTAAACAAAAATAATATAAAGCAATTGTTATTTCTAATAGTTATAGAATAAGGCAAATTCGGTATAGGCAAAAATCGGTAGCGCAATTGTTAGAGCAACTAGTACTGATCTCAAAAGTGTAGGTTCGATTTATGTCCAAGGCAATTTCGTTGCCTACTTCAAACAACGCTGTCGTTTGAAATGTTCACAGAGTAGGAAAAATGTGACTATGAAAGTAGGATTTTTTAGAAGTGAGAAAATGATGACAGGTTAATCAATGGTTGGAAGTAATTTACAGATTTAGATTCTTCAATATAAAAGCTCTTAATGGTTATTCTTTCATTCTTCAACATTTAATTTGCATGACGATGGTAATGTTAATTGTGAAAAAAGTTCTAACTTGCAATTATTGACAGTTCTTTTTCTTTGAATTGGCCCTGCTTGATATATTAAGTATGAAGCTTCTGATAGTTGTAGTGTCATGATCATATCAAACTCTGTTAGACGATAAAATTGATCTCGATATGGACTGATTACGATGTATTTTGTTGTTATGCCGATTGATATAAACGTGTTGTTGAAAAGAACGGGTAGTGGATGTATCTTGTATAATTCGAATGTAGTTTGCTTCACTAATGGTATGGTAATAATAAACATGGCGTAGTATCGAGATTAGGGTGATACCTTACGTTTAACAATCGATAAATGGCTACTAGATTGTCTTCATCTATTTCAACTGGTAATTTTACATTTGATGGAAGATGATTTTTGATGAATGAATATTTCCTGTGTTACACGTTCTAATTCCATAGTGGTCAAAAACCTTTTCTTTTTAATTTTGTTTTTTAAAACATCTACTGCTCTTAGAACATAAGCCATAACTCGTTGTAATCGTCTGAATGAGTTATTATGATTTATGTTATGCATGGGATGTGATATTTCAGTTTTTGCTGTGGCGTTGAATGCAAATTTCATGATTTCTTCTTCTTCTTGAAGTCGTACATTCTCTAAATTGTTGGTTGGCCACATTGAATTTGATTTTGTTAAGAATTCAGGACCATTAAACCATATTTTGGACTGTATAAATTTATCTGGTAATGAACCACGGAGATATAAGATCGGCTGGATTATTATTAGTTGGAACATATCTCCACTGTTTTGGTTCTGAAAGTTCATGTATTTGTGAAACTCGATTAGCCACAAACGTTTTAAATGAAGCTGGTCCGCCTAGAATCCATGATAATACGATTTAAGAATCAGCCCAAAATATTGCATCATCTATTTTTTCGTTTAATAATGATGTTGTTCGTTGTGCTAAATCTGTAGCTAGTTTTGCACTACATAACTCTAATCTAGGTAATGTGGTTTGTTTTACTGGTGCAACTCGTGATTTCGCGCATAATAGACGCACAGTTATCTTCCCATTTTTATCCTTTGATCTCACATAGATTGCTGCACCGTATGCTCGTTCACTTGAATCGCAAAATACGTGAAATCGGGTTGAAATAGAATCATTCTCTCTAAAAATGAATCTCGGTATAATTAAAGAAGCTAGTTTTGGTAATTCTTGGCTGAATTTACGCCATTTCATTTGTAACTCATTGGGAAGCTCATCATCCCAATCAAACATTAGTTTCCATAGGTCTTGTAAAAATATCTTACTGGTAGAAACATCTGGATTTATTAAGCCTAATGGATCATAATTATGAGCTGTTTCTGCTAATATGCTGCGTTTGGTAATTTGATTGTGAGTCTTGAGTTTTGTTGCTATGGAAAAATGATCAGTTACTGGATGCCATAATAGTCTTAATGTTTTGACATGATCATTTTCCTTTTCATTAAACTGTAATAATTGTATCTCTCGCTTGTCGGTTGGAATTTTATTTATCAATGCTGGGTGATTAGCGTACCATTTATGCAGCTAGAACCCACCTGCTTTCAATAAATCTTGAATTTCATCCTGCATTTTAATAGTCTCCTCAAGATTTTTGCTTCCTGTCATTACATCATCGACATAGAAGTACTTGATTGCCTTTATTCCTGAAGGAAAATTTGATCCTTCTTCTTCTGCTAAGCGTTGCAAACATTTTGTGGCTAGATAAGGCGCTGACTGTACCATATGTTACAGTACACAACCTGTAGAATTTTATTGACTCTGTTGGTTCATTTTTCCACATTATAATATGTAAATTTCTGTCCTCTTCTGCTAACCAAATCTGTTTATACATTTTCTTTATATCTGTAGTAAAAATATAGCGCTTCATTCGGAATCTCAGAATGATTGCTATTAAATCATCTTGTACTTTATGTCCGGCTAACATCAAATCTTTAAGTGATAAATTTGTATTTGTTTTAGCAGAAGCATCGAATACAACACGCAATTTTGTGGTGCTACTGTCTGGTTTGAGAACGTAATGATATGGTAGAAAATAATTTGGTGATGTGATGTGGTTGAATCCAATTGCGAATTTAATCTAAATATTGTGTCTAAGGTTCTTGTACCTATATAGACTGTATAAGATTAATTTATTTTATTTTTATTTTAATTTTTGCACAATCTACTAATCTACTTTTTAATTTTTCCCGTACAAAATGATTATACTGTTAAACTTATCACTTTCTATACTGTATATATATGTATGTATATAACCGGCACAAGCACGATAACTAATAATAATAACGGCAGCAAATCAACTGGCTGCAATATCAATATTATCACTATATTGTTCGCCAAAACAACATCAGGAGAGCGTTCCAAAACATTACTATGGTTAACTATGGTTAATTATAGTTAACTTTGTGTCGTTCAAAAATACCGTAGTCAATGAACATAACTATTAGCATAACTTTCAAGCGTTCAGAAACTACAATGGTATGGTTTATTTTTAACCACGGTGGTTAAGAAATTAACCATGCTCAAGAGTAAGGTTACTGATAGTTAATCAGCTGACTTTTTGACAACTGATTCAATTATTGAAAAAAAAATAATAGTGGTGACTACTTCTTTAAATTAAATAATAATAATTTAATAATAATAATAATAAAGAAACTGAAAACAAATTTTAATAAAAAGATAAAAAATAAGCAAAATATATTTTAAATTAGATAATAATATATGTATTTATACCAAAATCAATGGAAAATTTAGAATTAAATGTTGAAAATAATGAAACCTATATACAAATGGAAGATGGTAAAATATTTTTATTTATCCTACACATTTTATTTTATTTTTATTTAATTTTTTATAATTCTATTTTAAGGTACAATTCATTTGGCTAGAGTAGCAGTAAGTCCATTTTCACCATCAACAGCAACAGTACGTGAATATTGGTCTGATGAAGATATAAAATGTTTACTCGACATATATAAGACAAAAAAACATTTATTTGACAATAACTCAGTCAAAAATGATGATAATATGGAAAGAAATAGAGGAAAAATTGAAAGAAAAAGGAGTTCATAAAATAAATTCTCAAATAAAAAACAAAATAAATAGCATGAAAAAATTATATAAAAAAGCCAAGGATAATGATAACAGTAATTAGTGTTGATCCAATGTCACTAGAGGATTCAAATTTACCATCAACATCACGGTCAAGTACATGCTCATTCTCCAATTCAGAAGAAATTGAAACTTTAAGGCAAAATAAAAAACGAAAATCCAATAGTGACATGTTTATGTCATATCTAATGGAAATTAAAAATGATAGGAATGAATATAAGAAACAAAAACAGGAGGAAAAAAATCAAGACAGAGAAGAAAGAAAAGCGGTTCTTAAAGAAGCAGTAGGAGTCATGAAAGAAGGAAATGAAATATTTAAGGACATGATGTCGAAAATAATAGAAAAGCTGTAATTTTAATAAAATAAAAATTTTAATTAGTGAACTTTTTCTTATTTTTGTATTAATGTAATTTGAAAAATTAATATAATTTTTTATTCAATAAAGGTTGCCATTAGATCTCGGAGTGCTTCTCCTGTCGTACTATTGACTTCAGTGTCATTCTCATGGCTTATTGTTTCATTTTCTGCAACTATATTCAATCCTTCGTTTATATAGTTTTCAGTTAATTCTTCGTCGAATAACAGACAGATATTGTGTAGTGTGCAGCAAGCCATCACTACAGCAGGATATGCATCTATTCTGTTCATCTCAATTTTCTTCAGTCGTCTCCATCGTCCGAAGAGAAGAGCAAAGCTTCTTTCAATTATTTGTCGAGCCGAACTATGCTTTGCATTAAACTTTTTTTTAATTCTTGACATTCGTCCATTGTTGATGTAAGGTGGAATGCACCACTTCCTTATTGGATAGGCCTTATCGCCTAAAATAACCGAATTTTGTGGAAACATTGTGTCTGTAGAAGTTTCTGCTTTTCTGTATATAGCAGAATTTCTAAATTCTCGGACGTCATGCACCGAACTTGGGTATCCGACGGAGCAGTCCAAGAATTTCATTCGGTGATCGCAAATAGCTTGCAAAGTTATAGAATGAAACTTTTTTCTATTTGTATAGCAATGAGCTTGCTCTCTAGGTGCTCTTACAGCAACATATGTGCCATCTATCGCTCCAATGCAATTTTTTATCCCTGAGATATTCTCAAATTGAATTTCAGATAAATTCATTTCAGCTTCTGATGGCCATTTTATGAATTCTGAAGCAATTTTATTAATGGCATTTATAATTCTAAAGAAAGCGTATGATAACGTGGATTTTGCCAGATCAAAACGTTCGCCTACAGATCTAAAATATTAAGATGCATATGCATTTGAATCATTCGTCAAAAATAATTCATATTATCTAATTATATTAATATAATTTCACCTGTAACATTCAGGATTAGCCAAAATCCAAATTACTACCAGTAATTGCTTTTTCAAATCAATCATTGGTCGTTCTACATCCCTTGAATCTATGTTACGAGCTATATTTTGTAACAAAAACTCAAACGATTGTTTTGTAAGCCTAAAGTGTGACTGAAAGTCACAATCATTATGATTAAAAACAACATTTTCTATAAAATTTTCAATCCGGTTTGTTTCGAATTTGATTTTGGATAGCATCACTGTTTCCAAAATTTCATCTTCATCTTCTGAATCAGAATCACTACTTGATTCGTATACAGCAACATTTGTTATCTGCAACAATACAATTATGCTGTTTTCAAATAAAATATAAAATATCACAATGACACAAGTATAATTACCACATTAAAAATATTTTTCATTGAATCTAAATAATGTTTTGAAATTACTGCACCAGACAATGCTGTCATTTTTTTTATTTTCCATTTTTTAGAAAATAATTAATTTCAATTCTTAATAAAAACTAAAAAGTAACCTTAATTAATTTAATAATATAATAATAATAATATTAATATATGTATTTATATATATATATGTATGTATATGATTAAAAAAGTAAAACAGTATCCAATAATTATAAGTGTTATCAGTATTGATAATTGAATTATTTTGACAGCTGATACTTTTTAACCACGATGGTAAATATATGCGTTCAAAAACTAACTATAGTCAACATAACTTCAATAGTCAACTAGCATAACCACAGCATAACCTTACTATACCATTACTATGACTATAGTTATAGTAATGTTTTGGAACGCTATCCAGGTAGAAAATTAGAGAAAATGATTGATGATCTTGTCTTTTTCATATTTCTCAAATTTTCTCTTACAACTGTTCTATCACAGTGTTGCATTTTGAAAAAAATATTTGGTAGTACTTCGGACATCTAAAGAGTAGTACAGAGTAGTACGCTTGCATTTTTTCATACATTACGAGTTTTATTTAATTTTACGAAGTTCCTGGACCCTAATGCGTATAGTAATAAAAGTAAAACAATAAAAAAATTATATTTAATAACAATTGTTTATTATTTTTATTGTTTTTATGTACTTTGTGTACTTATATAAAAAAAACACTAGGAATTAAGAATTAGACCATCTTTATTCAAACTTCGTTTTTAAAATAAAATTAAAAAAAGTAACATTATCACAAAACTGAACAAAAATAAACAAAAATTTATATAATTTGAACATTAAAACAAAAACAAAAACAAAAGGAAACTTAACGAATAACTTTTTTATAAAGATAGTGATATACGAGTACATAGCCTCTGCATTCTGTAACAGTCTTAAACATTTAAGCTTTTCAGTAAATTCTTTGATGGCTTCCAATTGTGGCAATCATTATTTGCTAACAGGCTCTTTGCACCTAAAATTCCATTTAAAGTTTCATTTATCATTCTATTTCTTTTTTCATTCTTTATTAATTGTACTTGAGAAAAGATACGGCTGAAGCACTACTATGAGGTAAACTCAGAATCGCACTGATAAAATTTTTTACATTTGGATACATAACTTCATTTAAACCATTTTTTAGCTTGAAAATTTTACTCCAAAAATCTTCAAAGTCAAGTTCTTTTGACGGTAATGACAAAAGTCGAATATTCTTCCACTCAAAGTCTAGTTCATCTAATTCAACATTTTGCAGAATATTTGGAAATTTAGATGTTAATTTTGTTAAATTTTGAGCAAGGTATAA
Organism: Villa cingulata; assembly: GCA_951394055.1. NCBI lineage: Eukaryota > Metazoa > Arthropoda > Insecta > Diptera > Bombyliidae > Villa > Villa cingulata. The sequence continues at coordinate 36,875,199 of OX596017.1, read as the reverse complement.
AGGATTAATTCCTGGTTATTGCGTTTAAGACATCGTCATTAAATTTAATGCGTCTAAAAATTTGCTTACATAATTCAACATAATAGTTTCTGCAGTTGAGCTTTATTATCAGTAAGTCTTCTTCATTTATACTTTCATAAAGATCTTCAGCTTTAGGTCCCAAGTCTATCTCATTCAAATCTTTAAAACAATTTGACTTTTCGAAAATTCCCTCATTCAAATCAGTGATGACTTCATCTTTCACAAAATTACTTGAAATTGTTTTGATATGTGCCTTTACAGTTGGAATCAAAGTACATATACAATCTTGAGCTTTCCGCTTGAAATTCTACATTTATTTTGTTTGTTAATTTTAAAACATATGATAAAAAAACGAAATACAATTTGTTAATGTCATTTAACTCTTCGTATATATCAGTGCCTAATCTATCCTTTTTAGATTCTAAGTAAAATGATAAGAAGTAGTGCTTCAATGGGTTCCATTGCTCTAGAATTCGATCGACAATATTTTGAAGAGATAACCACCTAGTTGAAGCAACTTTTAAAATATTGTGATTCGTAACATTAAAATAATTTTGAAATTCTTGAAAATCATGCGCCTTTTTGAGCTATGGGAAAAAAATCCAAAAATATTTCTGCACAACTGTTCTACATTTTGCGGTAGATGCTTAGAAGCTTTACTGGAACATAAATGTAAGGAGTGGCACGTACACGGGACAATATAAAAATTTGGGAACTCCTTTTTGAAGAGAGCTGCTACACCACCAACTTTTCCAATCATCACGGAAGCATTATCAGCCGATAATCCAATACAATTTTTTAGCAAAAATTTGTTTTCATCGAAGAAGTTTTTTATAGCGTCATATATGCTTTGAGCATCAGAAGATTTTAACTCTAACAAAGTAAGGAATTTATCCTTTATTCTTCCAACAACATGATCGAAAAATCTTACAACAACTACAAGACATTTTGAACAACTTACATCTGCTGTTTCATCAATTGTAATTGAAAAATATTGATCCCGCAGTTGTTCTCTTAATGTATTGTAATGTTCTTTTAATAAGTGATTTGTTATTATACTTGTTGTTTTATTTCGACAACCAATTAAATCTTTTGCTATTAAAGAGTCTGTTGCAACTGCTTTTATTAAATTTGTCAAAGACCCAATCAAAGATATTGGCAAATTATGTAGAACTAGAAACATTATTATCATTAAATGTGCCGTGTTAATTTTTTTCTTCTTCAGTCTAATTTTCTCTATTTCTGAATCATTATCATCAATTTTTCTCTGATTTTTTAATAGTTTTTTGGTGTAATTCAGATTTCTCATGACGGTCAAAATGCGTTTTATTGTTTGCTAGAGTTTTATTACAATATTTACAAAACGCCTTACCAATACCATCATTGCTTTCTTTCATCCAGGGGTATGCCTGTGATCACTCCGGTCGATATTTCTGCTTACGACTTTTGTTTGGCTTACCTTCTTTTCTTTCAGGTTCAACATCAGCACTAAATGATATATGGTAAATAAATTAGATTGGAAGAAATAGAGTGAAATATTAGATTTGTATTAGATATGTAGGGTATATGTATGTATTCTTATGGCACCAAAGCCGCAACCTTATCTACTTATTTCTGTTTTTGTTTGGATATCACGGCGTACATATACCATATTATAAAATATCATGTGAAGATAAAGAAAATATTACTTACATTTCAATAGGAGGAGATTCCTGATCTGGATTTTGTTTTTGTACATGTTGAGGACGTGATGATGACGACGAAGATGAACTTTCACAATCACCGGCTTCATCAGCCCTACTTACTTTTACTCTTTTAATGTATCTAATTAATTTAATTCAAAATTAAATAACTTTTTTACAAGATAACAATTTACATCCTATTTACCTTTCCATCTTTTTTACAAATAAATCCTTTCCTTTAATCCTTTCTTGAACATCATGAAACACAAAATTCCACTCATAATCATAAATCAAAATTTACCATAATTTTAATTGTTTTACAAAAGAAACAAAAACTGAAATGTCATTTACTCTTTGTCACTTTTGTCAGTATTGTCAATTCTTGTACAATTCTTTTCAGGTAGAGATGGGTGATGCGTTAAGTTCTTCAAAACAAAATTGTACTAAATCTTGTCATTATCAATTAGTTCATTAGTTTGGTTATTGGAATTGGATGTTCAAACAAACATAAAACCTAATGCAAGATACATAAAATCATGATTTCCTGAAAAAGTAGTACAAAGTGGCAGAGAGTAGTACAGTAGCACAGAGAACCAAAAAGTAGCAAAATACTACAATTGTAGCACAAAATGCAACACTGTTCTATCACCTAATGAATTTTTCCTAATAAAGAGTCTAAGGTTCATGTACCTAGACTTTGATGAAATTGTACAATCGATTCTTGTATCAATGTATTTCCCCTCCTTGAACCTGTGGTACAATAATGTTCATGGATCAAATGTTAACAGTAAATTCGGGTTGTGTTGATTGTCTTTCTCTTTAAATGAACATTATAGTATAGGATTACATTTTGTCTTATAGATCGTGTATCCTGCCAGTATGATTAGTAATGCAATGGCGATGTAACTAACAGAGAAATTATGTATGGGATGAGGTTCTATCGTTCGTGAAAAATTAAGATGTGTATTTTGTTTGAGATCTTTCTTCAATTTATCCAATTCATCGAGATGTGGTATGTATAAGTAGTTTCCGAGCTTGAGGTAGAATTCCATTGTAATAGTTTTTCTCTTGTAATTTCATTTATGTTTCCCAGTCCGGCATATGAAGCACGGACCTTGCTAGTGTAAATTTGATGACCATCAAGTTAACAATGTTGTCTAAGCTTACAATTAGGTGATAATCGTAACATGCCTGATCCTGACATCAATATGCGTTGTACCTCATCATTGCATAAAATATTTGTTGACGTCGGTTTGGACATGGCAAAAATCCATTCATTTGCCGTTGAAAGCTGTATCTACTTAGGATCAATGGTTGATGGAATAAACTGACACGATTTTAAGATTTTTGATTCAACGAATAAGGTGAATGGAATCGCATGTACTTGTTTACATATGGTGTCTTGATCGCGTATACTGCTACAAGAAGAAACATATTGATATTCCGTTAGTGGATAATATCGTTCTCTCTGAGTGTCTATAGCGAGATAATTTGTTGTTGGTAGAATCTCAATGAGCTTATCATTATTGCTTATTGGAATTGGCAGCAAATGAAACAGCATGAAGTTTTCGGCAATGAGAATTGGTAGTTTCAATTCAAAAAGTACAAAATTTGATGTAATTCTGGTTTTTATTGTCATCAGTTTATAAAATTGTGCAATGTTGTCCTGCTCTGCTGGTAAATGAAGAGATTGTGGTAGATGAGTTTTAATTTTTATTATTTCAACATAGTTGTTGTGGCGATAGTAGTAGAGGATTGATTTTTCCATTGACGACCATCCATTATTACTTGAACAATCATTGTCTGGATTCGTTGAATATTCATTAATATTAACGTCATCTGTGTTGAGATAGAGTTGATTTGTTCATTCAATCGATTTTGATAATTTTCGTCGTAAAGTAATTGTATTCTACTGTAAAACTGATGGAATTGTTGATCCATGCTATCGAATTTCGCCTTGATATCCTGTTGATTAGCCTTTATTATGTTTATAGTTGCATCAATAACACTTGTCTGATTATGAATCAGAGTAAGTAGATAATCGTCATTATCTTTCATTGAATTGATGGTGTTTTCTATTTCTTTTGCGTAATCGGCATCTAAAATACCAAAACCCCAATTCGCTCCTCGGCGTACAATATCTAAGAATCCTCTTTTATCTCTGCTATGTGTATTGTTGTTCAAGAAATCGTTGTCTATCTGAATTTCGTCAATAAGATGATTAAAAAAATTGATTGTTTGATTACACAATTTCTTAGTGTTGAAAATTTGACTGCACAGATTTTGTAGAGCTTTAGTTCCATTGATTAATGTTGATAATTCTGTCCAAAATGGTTTTAAATTGTAGAATGAAATGATTTTTCATTCCGTGGTTTGTAAATTCATGTTTCGCCAATCTAGCTTCAGTATACCTCCTGCTGTTTTGACGTCAGCAACGAGGACTATTCCATCATTACCCTTATGAACGTCTGTTATTCTTGCAAGTGACCATTTCATGATTGGCAAGTTGTCCTTCTTAATTAATACCAATGCTCCAGGTTGAAGATTTTGGGAAGTTTCCTTCCACTTATATCTATGTTGTAGTGTATTAAGGTATTCGCAAGACCAACGATTTTAGAAGTCTTGTTTTATACGTGTTACTAGCTTCCATCTGGTTAGTAAGTTTACTTTGTTCTGTTGTGCCTCAGGACCAATAGTAGAAACTAGGGGTTCTCCAATCAGAAAATGCTCCGGAGTTAATGCTGACAAATCGTTGGAATCTGCCGATAGAGGAGTAATGGGTCTTGAATTTAATATGGCTTCAATTTCGGTGATAACTGTTTCCATCTTTTCATATGATAAGTTTGCTGATTGAACCATTTTGACGAGCATATGTTTGGCGAATTTCACAGCTGCCTCCCATAGGCCACCAAAATGAGGTGATTTAGGTGGTATGAAACGGAATTCTATTCCTTTTGCAGCACATGCGCTAATAATTGTTTCCTGAGACTTTTCAGTGTAAATGGAGCATGATAATTCCATTAATTGATTCTTAGCGCCTACGAAGTTTGTAGCGTTGTCACAGTACAGGTGTTTGCATCTTCCTCTTCGCCCCATGAATATTTTTAAAGCTCCTATAAATGCCTCAGTTGTAATTCTAAATGAACAGCATTTGTTGTGAAGCAGCAAAATACAGCGACATAACTTTTCTGTGGCGTTCGTCCTCTTGTATGTTCAATATGATGCGTCCTTCATGATTTCGTCGAGTAATAATGCAACCTTAAATTAGTATATCTGGTTTTTAAGGTTTCCCACGCAGTGACGTATTTGTTATCCGATAGCATAAAATTTCTTAGGCCCAATTTCACAAAGAATAGATAAATCTAGGGATAACTAACCCATTGATAAATTTATTGAAGAGATAAATTAAAACTACTGTTTCACAAACAAAATTATGAAAGTTATCTAGTAAATTATCCATAGATAACTAACCAAAGCTTCGTAGTTTCAGTGCTGTAATATAGATGGATTCGTCTTATTATATACATAATACAAATGTCAAATCCATATATATTTTCAAATTTTGAATTTAAAAATTCAAATTTCAAGATACGTTACTACATACTTGTATTTCTCTGGCAGTCAGACGAATTGTTTATTGTTTATAATGTAAGTTTAATTGAATAAAAATATTGAAATATTATAATTATTATAATTTTATTTAAATATGATTATCGTATGTACATTTGACTTACTTTTAGTTTTTTTATTTATAATAAATAAATAAATAAATAAATGAAAAAAAAAAATAATAATAACAATAAAAAATATATAGAAGATGTATTTCTCTCCTCTACAGTTGAAGGCATTGAAATGTATTCATTTCTCAATAAAGCGATATGATGTGACACTCTATGAACAATTCTGCTAACAGATGATTTTGAAACGCCCGGAAAATCTCCCACTATCAGTATAAATATTCCAGAGGCATAAAATCTCAATGTAATTAAGATTTGTTCCATCGCTGATATTGAAAAACTCCTTAACGTTTGTGGTGTAAGGTGGTTTTGAATTTCATTATACAAAAGAAGTACGGCCTGTTTGGACAATCTAAACCTTGCTTTGAATTGTCCCCTGTCGTTTTTTTGAAATGGGTCCGTTCGTGCTCTCAAAAATCTTGAATAAAATCTACATGAACACTGAATATTGCCTTCACTAGAATCCTGTGAGGTATATGAATCAAAACTATCTGTAGAAACAGATGGAGATGACACTGAACTCACTGAAGATACTGACGACATTTTTCAAACAAAACACTATATACGTTGTATATACTCGTATATATATACATATATATATATATTTCACTTTTTTTTCTATTTTACAATCTATTTATTTTATATCTATTATTTTTAAAATTCAAATAGTTTTTTAGTATAAAACTTCAATCAAAAACACTTTATTTATTTTTTATATATTATTTTTAAAATTTAAATGGTTTCTTAATATAAAACTTGGATCAAACACAATTCAATAATAATTAAACATATACTTTTACCAGTACAGTGGATAAATGTCAATTGAACTTTCCATTTATCTATAGATAAGCATTTTAACCTGCAGAAATCATGAAGTTAAAATAACCTATAGATTTATCTCTAGATTAACTTATCAAACGTTTGTGAAACGCAAAATAGGCTTAAACTTGAGATTTATTCTATGGATAGCGAAAGCTTTGGAATAAATAATTTATCTATTCTTTGTGAAACTGGGCCTTAGTAATTTCTCTGCATCTCCTGTTAAACTGGTCTTAAGATACCATAGTTTCTGACAGTCACTCATGGCTGTTGAACTATGAATCATCTTGTGGAATAGATCATGAAATTATTGCCATTTCATGTAATCGCCGTCAAACCTTGATAGTGATTTCTGGGTAATTCAACCATTCATTGCACAGATGATGATCCAGAATTCTTATTGATTTTTTTGATATCTTCTTCTTGATCAATTTGTGCAGAAAATCGCACTAAAAGTTGGCTCAGTTCTTCTTCCAGCTGATCGTAATCTGAGAAAATCGTTGGATTTTCCGAAAGTTCCCACATGGTATGCTTAATACTTTCCAATTGCTTCCAATAATCGTTCAATGTTTTGATTTTCAATTTATAAAACTGAATTGGATGACGTGTGTGGTCATTTTTTAATGATTGTATTAGTTTGCGGAGAGAAGATACTACGTTATTTGTCTGCGTTGTAAACGCATCGTCTCTGCTTCACAATCTTCATTATAACATTGGTTATTTGAATTATTTATGGATGAATCAAACATCGGTTGCTGTGATTGTTGATTGATTTGTTTGGTTGCAGATGTCGGCGGCAAATTTCCTTTGAGTCTAGCACCAGTTTCAATTGCACTTATTTGATTTGAGATTCCCTGTTGATGTTGATGATATACATACTTCACACATTTTCTCATAGTATTCGTTGACGAAGTATGCGTGGTCTAATTGGGGATCGGGGGCACTATGTATTTTGGTGTCGTTTGTTTCAAATATGTCCATGCTGCTTCGAGACGCTCCAAAGTGTTTTTTAAAGCATTTAATGTTATTTTGCTAGATGTTATATCCCTTTTGTAATTGTTGATTGTATCTTGGAGAATTTTCCAATTCTCGTTTTGTTGATTTAATAATTCTATAGTTTTCATGATAAAATTTAAAATGTTTGATGATTAAATCCCTTGTTGAGATTAGCTTTTGTTGAATTGAATGTATTTATTTTGTTGGACGTAAATCACGTCGGGGTCACCGAATGTTGAATCCAATTGCGAATTCAACCTAAATATTGTGTCTAAGGTTCTTGTATCTAGACTTTGATGAAATTGTACAATCGATTCTTGTATCAATGTACAGTAAGTTAGAGCATTTCGTTAAATGGAATCACTTAACAAAGAACGAATTGATTGCTGTTAGTTATGAATAATAACTGATTTTTATTAGTCCAATAATTTCGTTTATATACAATTTTTACACAATGTAAATAAATTAGAATATACATTTTACATATTAATACAAAATATTCATATAGTACATATAAAAAACAATAAATGATTAATTAACAAATAATTAAAATTTGAATTCATAAAATTATAAAAAATTAAATTTATGAAAATTGATGTTAATGCAAGTTAAGCATATTTAAATCAAAAATTGAAAAGTTTATTGACTGTATAAGAAATATTTGAATTTATCAAAATGCTGCAATAATTATCGTATGTGAACGGATGTGAACAGATGTCTTTCCGTTTAACTTCTTCCATATGACCTAGACTCAAATATTCCTTTAGAAAGTCGTTATACTGCACTTGTAATGATGGATCTTTTGCTAATTTTTTCTCCATGCTGATCATTCGTTTTAGTGCAATATTTTCAGAATTCTTAAGCAATTCTGTATCACTCAGAATTGGAAGACTAACGATAAATCTACCAGTATCATCTCAAGAGGTTGTTGCATCAAAATATTCTTCACACTTTCTTTCTGTAATAGTCATTGAATAATGTTTATTGAATTCCTGCATATTCCAGAATTTTTGAAGTTGAGTATCTAACTCAGCATTAGTTACACCACAAAATAAATTTTCATGTTCTCGAAAGATTGCCTTTCCAAGTACAATCTATCCGAGTAATGTGTTCTGCAATAATGGTAATTGTGGATTGAGTCTGATTTTGTCCTACGCGTATCAACTCGCCATACAGCTCTGCTTCTAGTAGCATGTCAATTTCTTGTAGCTTATTGAATTCTGGGTCTGCTAGTTTTATATTAGTAGGTATTTCCCATTTGTCTATTGAGATATGTTGAAGAGGTTGTCTTGTAGCAATCTCCTTTATTACATATGCTTCAATTTCACTGCTATAATTATTTAAATTTGAACTGATCGTTATATTAATGCGATCTGTAACCTTTATAGTTAAATTACTAATACTAGAACTATTGATTGGAACGTAAATTTTATTCAGTTGTAGCTTCTTTTTGAATTTTTCTGATATAAAATAAGCTGTGAACCTGAATCCAATAGCACTCGACATTGAATGTTATTACCATCTCGATCTTTGACAGAAGCCTTAGCAGTTCCAAGAAACACGTAACTTTTCAATTCAGTATCAAAGAGTTGCTGTTAATGTTGTTTGTGTAGTTGGTAGTTGTGTATATGTGCCAAAATGTAACAAAGTATTATGTTTTTTGTTGCATTTTAAACATGTTCTTGACGAGCATTTCGATGCATTGTGTCCCTTTTTTAAGCAATTAAGACAAATTCCTACCTAAATAGCCTTCTGACGTTCTTGTGGTGATAATTTTAGAAACTGCTTACATTGATAGATAGCATGTGACTCCTTATAGACCATACATCCATTGGAATTTGTTGATCCCGATAATAAACCTGTGAAGCTTTTTGAAGCATTAACTCTTTGCGTTTGTAGATTTGATTTTATTACTTTGGTGCCTAATGCTTCCAATGATTGAAATCGCATCTCAAGAAAATTGGGTAAGTCGTTAATCTTTTGAAGATCTCGTGGTGTCTTTAATGACTGTTTATACAGATTTTGAGTATTTCTGTCTAACTTTTTACTCATGAGATGGGTGATAAATGGATCCCAATAATTCATTACTTTTAGCCCTAGATTCTCTAGATTAACTAAACACTCTTTTGTTGTATCATGTAAATTTTTAATTGCTGTTGCTGATTCTATTGTAATTGTTGGCTGCGACATCAATTTACCAATTAATGTTGTCACCAACAACCGTTTATTATTGTACCTTTGATTTAATACTTCCCATGCTGTTGAATAGTTTTCTGTCGATATTGTGAGATGCTTGATAAGCCGTTCAGCTTCCCCAGTTAAGTTTGATTTTAAGTACCACATTTTTTGTAAGTTGCTCAATGCTTGATTATGAACCATTTGCATATATAAATCATGAAATTGGCTCCAATTAAGATAATTACCATAGAATTTTGGTATGGTAATTTTTGGTAATGTTATTCAAGATTGTGAATTGTTGATAATTGACTGATTTGCAGTTGCAGCTGTTAGTTCTGTGGTAATTGCTATTTGATTCGAGAATTGAACTTGTTCGAGACATTGTAATACTGCTATCATTGCTTCTTGTGCTGTATTCTCTAAGTTGAGATAAAATTGCTTATTATAATTGTACATTGACGGATCAGATGTTTGTTCATAAATTATTTTATGATTATCCTCAATTTGGGACCAGTAATGTTTGAGTGTTTCATTTTTCTGTTTATAACTGACAACTTCTGACATTTATCAAAAAACATACAATGATTTAAATTTTTTTATGAAATTAAGTAAAAATATATTTTTATAAAATATTTTTTAAAATTAAATACTCTATCAAACATAATTAATCTCATAACTACAATATATAATAGCCATATAAATTAATATTAATATTATATTGCTGTTACCTGTTGTATTGTATATAATTATCAACTCACCCTGCAACTGCAGATAATTCTAGAAATCGTTATCATATTATTGTTTGTATTTTGAACTTTATTGTAATTTGTAAATATAAATATTTGAAATAAAAAACAGTTAGGCAAAATATTAATTATTATCAGAAAATGTATTAAAATAATAATAGCAGTAGGTAGCAGATAAAAATAGGTAGGTGGGTAGTAAGTAAATATATATTACACAACAGTATTGATCATAATAGTACAGTAGGCAGTAGTGCAGTGGTAGTAATTTCCCATAAAGTATTAATTTTCAACATTTCTATTTCTTTGTTTTTGTATATTATATTTTATATATTTTGATATTTCTGGGCAATTCCACCAAGACATACCACATATGGTCGAAAGATAAAATTATTCAAAATTTAAAAACAAAACGTCTCGCAAATAAAAAACATCTTGAAACGATTATCTTCACAAGAAATTTCCATTTTACCTGCATCGTATTTCTTGTATTTAGGTTTTTAGTTGTCCGTTTTTTATTTATAATTGTCTATAGTAACATAAGTACTTGAGTTGTATACTATATCTTAAAGGTTTATTATATAATTTCAATATTCGTGTTCGATAGACAATAAACTAATTTTTCATACCTGAAACATGAACATGAAAAAAAATTTCGTAAAAAGGCCACAGTTGTTTGTCACACCCGTTACATTAAAGACGACTTTTTAAAAATTAATGTGAAAGTATAATTGGAATATATCGGTGAAATTTTAGCGACATAAAAAGTTCTTATAGACAATTAACTTGAAGTTGATTTTATAATTTAACTATTTATTTTATTGAAAAAGTAACAATGAAATATGAAAAATGTATTAAATAAAAAATGAAATCATAAATAAATAATATTGCAGATGGAATTTACAAACATAATGCAAAAATATAGAGCAAAATTGAAAAATGATCCGGAAAAATGGAAATTACATCTGTAAAAGGAGAGAGAAAGGGATAAGAAGCGTAGGGAAGCGAAAAAGCAAAATCTTGATTAGAAATATTTAGCCATAAAACGTCAAAATGACAGAGAACGGCAAAGAAAATGTAGAAAAAGGAAGATATAAATGACAGAATCTGAAGAAGTGAACCCATCTGTTTCATCAATAGGCACATATAAAACGACACGCTCCAATTATTATTGAAGCCTACAGACTTTTTAAACAAGAAAGTAATATGGATATTGTCAAGTCCAAATTTTTTTCTTTGCGACTAAAACATATAGATTCCATTTTAAAAACACCTCATAATATGTGCGTGTGCATTTATCACGCAAATTTTATATACCTTCTTGAAAATATAAAAAAGTATATTCCGAATATATTTTCTAATCTTAAAGAATTGATACAGAAAATGAAACCTGTACGACAAATAATTGCAAACGGTGCTACAGTTTTTCAGATGTAATACCATTAAAATTAAAATGAGTTGAGATCAAAGTTTTTTGGAAACAGTGGGAACGCGATGATAATAGAGTTAAATTAGTGAAAAAAGAAGAAACTTCTTCCCAATTAATTGAAGAAATTTATCATCAACTTCCAAATTTTAAAAGACACAGTTATTTAAAAAACACGCAATCTAAATTTTTCAATTTTAAGAAACAAAATCTGAATAACAATGAAGCAGTACTACAAATTGATTTTGCCGAAAATTTTGTGATTATTTCTCAAGATGAAGTTCAAAGCGCACATTGGCGATATTCACAAGTGACTATTTTTACAGGATGTGCATGGATTACAGGTGAAAATGGTTTATTACAATCACGTTCATATGCTATATTAAGTAATGAACTTTCACACATAAATATATGAATATTCAGTTTGACAAAAACTTTGATTCTTGATTTGCAAAAAACAAAGAATATAGAAAAAATTACAATATTTTCCGATGGATGTGCAAGCCACTTCAAAAATAAGTACAATCCGTACAACATTTGCACTGCATTAGAAGATTTTAACGTCCAAATCGAGTGGGCGTTTTTTGCAACTAGACATGGCAAGGGAGCTGTTGATGGAATTGGAGCTCAAGCCAAAAGAATGCTCTGGACTGTTATAAAAGCAAGAAAAATAGCACCAAATTCTTCTGAAGAATGCTATCGTTTTTTAATAAAACAAAATGTAAAAAATACTTTTTTTTCTATATATCAAAAGAAGACATCAAAACAAACAGTTTTTGGAAGAGATGTGGAACAAAATCACTTCATTTTAGGCTATTTTTTTTCTCTACTCTAAATGGAAATGGAACAAATGAAATTGATTACAAATCAACGTACAAACGTACAATTGGTTTTCGAAATCATCATCACGTCAAACTCAATGTAATATGTTGTATTCTGCAATAAACTGTGGAGAAAAATCATTAAAAATTGTTCAAAAAAGTGGAACGAGATGGTTATCCATTGAATTACGTGTGAGCAGAATAACTCATCAGGGGTCGGAACTAAACACTTCGAATTAGCAAGAACTAGCGAACGATGTTTTGTGGCCAATCTTTTATTCAAAGAATATAAGAATGAAACCAACCCAGTTTATCTTTTATTTTTGAAGTCTTATTTAAAATATATTTCTGAATTGAATAAAAAGTTTGAATATATGGAGCCAATCCCATAAAGTTGTTAAAGAATTTGTGCTTTTTGATTGAATCACTACTTGCAACAATCATTTATCCGAATGCCAAATTTGATAAATTTGATAAATTAGATAAATTAGAATTTTATTGAAGATAAAATTTGGGAATTATGTTACATTTACAATGAAACGCTAAGTGAAAGTGAAATTTCATGAAAAAGCTCACTGTTCACAATGCAAAGCTAAGTTAATTTTGAAATTGGAAAATTTGACATTAAAATTTTCTTTAAATTGACATTTCAAATTTTCAAATTCTCAACTGAATTTCTCCATTTTTAAGTGGGAATTTAAAGGAATTTTAGGAAAATTCTTGCATTTTTTGTATGTTTCCATCTGTTCGTCAATTTCCTAACAACATTTTTGTAATTAAATTTATAGCTTTTGTTAAGTGAAATTGAAATTAGGAATAGAACCTAATTTCACTTTACGTTGGCAATTTCAATTTCAATTAGAGAGTGACGCAGACATATAATGTCGTGTAAGAAAATAAGGAACAAAAGACATATAAATTTCACTTTCACTTAGCGTTGCACTGTGAATGCTCCTTTAAGAAATAAAAAAATTATTGCTGTTAATCAAGAAGAAGAAATAAGAGACAGATGCATCAATTTCATCAAAGCTTTAGTTACTGAATTAAAAAACAAAATCCCATACCAAATACTGGCTTACCATACATACAAACATGCATATCAAATATATATATACATTATATACGTAGGTGGTTCAAAAAGTTCTCGACCTAATGATGATAAGAAAGTGATTTAAAAAAAAACCATTTTTATTTTTCAATATAATCGCCCTTTATTTCAATACACTTTTGACATCTCTTAATTAAAGCCTCTATACCATTTTTAAAAAAGTTTTCTTCTGGCTCCAAAAAATACTCCTCTACAGCGTGTTTTACAGCATCATCGTCCTCAAATTTTATCCCGCGTAAATTTTTTTTCAAATTTGGAAATAAATGATAATCACTTGGAGCTAAATCCGGACTATAAGGAGGATGGTTGATTTCGGAGAAACCGCATTCTCGAATTGCAGCCTTAGTAATCAATGCCTTATGCACTGGGGCATTGTCGTGAAGTAAGAGCACACCTTTCGTTAACATTCCACGACGATTTTCACGGATACTATCTTTTAAACGGCGTAAAATGCAAGAATAGTATGTTGCGTTTACTGCGATACCAGTTTCTTTATAATCAATTAATAATATACCCTTGCAATCCCAAAAGATTGTCGCCATAATCTTACCAGCCGATTTTTCGACCCTTGCTTTCTTTGGTGCCCTGGATCCCTTAGGAAGCCACTCCATGCTTTCCCTTTTTGATTCAGGATCATGGTAGTGCACCCAGGTTTCATCACCAGTAACGATCCTCTCAAGAACTGCTTGCTGGTTTGCCACACACATATCCAAAAATTCTTTACGACAATCTACTCTTACTTTTTTCTGGAGATGAGTGAGGAGTTTCGGACTTTTTCACTCGACATAATGTTAACTGATTGACCGCCAACTTTTTACTAAGCGATAACCAAACTTGAAATTTTGAATGTACTCACAACATGAAATATCCTATCATAAACTAACAATAAATTTTTACTGGAAAAACTTGTTAACATCAAGGTCGAGAATTTTTTGACCTGCCTACGTATATATAAATATAATGATCAAGAATATTGTATTTTGTATTCAATCAAAGCAATGCATATTAATTACATATGACATGTGTAATACAATGCAAGCGAACGTATTTATATTATACTTTGAATGTTGTCAGCCCACGCCCAATGATAGCGTAAGCGTACACCACAAATACAACTGAAAATCAATGTCGCGTTTATTGGCTCAATGAAAGCGTAAACGTCTGTCAAATTATCAAATTGTCATATTTGTTATTTAATAAAAATGTTGTGTTGTGTAACAAATATAAAAATAGATAAATTTTTGCTTCAATAGAATCATGGATATTGCGGAAGCAGCTATTTTGGGATATTTGGCTTTGAAAAAGTTAAAAATACTTAAACAGAAAGAGAAAAAAAGAAGATTTTGGGTCCATGAAATGTTTCTTACAAGAAATGAAACTGGGTTTTTCAACGAAACATACCCAAAAATAAAATAAGATAACTTTATTTTTTGTTAACTTTAATTGAAAAAAAAAAAAAAGAAAAAATGTTCGATAAGACGTCCTATTTGTCCAGAATTTCGATTAGTGTTAACAATAATGTATGTGAATTAAAGTTATATTGGGTGCAATATATTTAAAAATATATTTTACAGATATTTAGCCCATGGAGGTTTAGCCCATGTTTAATTGGTTTAATTAATAGTTTTTCAAATGTTTCTTTTGTAGTTATTGGAATGTAAATAATATAAAGTATGCATGAATTATTAGTTATTATTTTAATATCTGCAACATTTAATGCTTCTTCGGAAGTAGAATATGGAAAATTTTCTTTTTTTTAATGTATCAATTGGAAGTTGTACCTCTGCATTTGATAATATTAGTGAATTAATTACTCCGGCCTTAGCCCAATGAATTGCATAATTTATATTAGTTAATTCTTCTTTTATTATTCTTAATTTATATTGGGTATTAGTTCCTATTATTTTCTTTTCATTCATAATTGCTAAATTTATTTCGTTACTTAGTTTTGTTATGTTATTTATTCTTTCATTGTATAAAGTATTTATAATTGTTTGTTTATTATTATTTTCTAGTAAGTTGTTCATTTTACTTTTAATTATTTCGAAATCATCATGGTCTGGATTTCCAGCAATCCATTTCCATGCGCTACCTATAAAATTGAGTGATCTTTTTGTTCTGTTTGATTGAAGTCCATTTAATAATGTTTTAATTTGTTCTAGTTCATGATCAATATATTGAAATAAAGGGTGAGCTTTTGTAATTTCTCTATTTAAAATTTCTTGAAATGTTTTGACAAATTTTTCGTAGCGATTTAACTCGATTATATGAATCAATTTGTAGTTTCCTTCTTTTAATTTCGCTTTACCTATGTTTATAGAAATTACTTGCGAATTGCACACCTGTAATAATAAGGTTTATATATTGTTAGTTTCTAATATTGCTTTTATGTATGGTTTTTCCTGATTCTGTAATTACTATTGTATTTTTGTTAACTTTAATTGAAAAAAAAAAAAAAGAAAAAATGTTCGATAAGACGTCCTATTTGTCCAGAATTTCGATTAGTGTTAACAATAATGTATGTGAATTAAAGTTATATTGGGTGCAATATATTTAAAAATATATTTTACAGATATTTAGCCCATGGAGGTTCCAGACTGATTTATTCATCTAAATTCCAAATTAGCTTAACTATTTTTAGAAATATAATATATGAAACCTGTACAGCTCTTTGGGATGAATTACACATCATTTTTATGAGTTTTCCCAACAAAACAGAATTTTTAAAAATTGCAAAATGTTACTACGAAAATTGTGTTGTACCAAACTGCATAGGTGAAATAGATGGTAAACACATAAATATAGTATGTCCACCAAATAGCGGGTCACAATATTATAACTATAAAGGTAATTATGCTTTGTTAATCTTGGTCTTGGTGTGTTAGTCGACATTTTTTAATATATTTTAATATGCAGGAAGATAAAGCATAGTGCTTTTGGCAGCATGTGCCGCTAATCACACTTTTACTACGGTCAACATTGGTGCTTACGGTAGTCAAGGTGATAGGGGCATTCTCAGGCACAGCACGTTTGGCAAAATGCTGTTGGATGAAAAGTTGCCAATTCCAAATGATGCGAAACTACCCAACATCAACATCAAGTTCCCCTTTCATTTCATTGGGGATTCTGCTTTCCTACTAAAGCGGAATTTGATGTGACCTTATCCTGGCAACAATTTAGGACCAGAAAAAGACAATTCTAACACTCGCTTGCCAAGTGCTAGAATCACGATAGAAATAACATTTGGTATATTAGCAAACAGATGGAGAATATTGTTAAATAATATTCATGCTACTCCGGAACATGCCGACATCATGGTAAAAGCCACTGTTATTTTACACAACTTTTTAAAGTTAAGGGACACCCGATATTCTTCTTTAGAATATGAGAACAAAACAAGCGATACATCTCATAATTATGGAAAGAATGATGAAATATCTTTACAATCCGTCAATCCTGGTAGATATAATAAACCATCAGAAAACGCATTTCAGTTACGAGAAAAATTATGCACTTATCTTAATGAAATTATTAAGTAATAAAAATTTCAAATTACACTTATATATTTTTTAATTACATACGTTTATTTACATAACTTATTTTTAATTTTTTATTGCATCCTTGACCAAATTTAATATTTTTATTTGTAGTTCTATAAATTTTATTTGGTCTAGTGAACTAGACTAATTAAGAAAAGTATTATACATACCCGGATTCATCTATCAATTCTTGAAGTAATATTTTTTCTGCTCTCTTTTGTGATCTAGCTTCTCTTGTATTAACTTTTAATTTCACTGGTAAAAGTAATGTAGGATTTGCACTTTCACTTAATTTTCTGTATTTCAGTTGTGTGTTCATTAACCTATCTTGTAATTTGTAGCTTTCTTCATTGAAATGTACTGAACATATTTTAGTACTTTTAATGTTTTTTATATTTCTACCACAACGTTCTATTTTTTTAATAATCGGATCCTCGGGAAATTTATAAAAAGCTACATGCTCTAAATATTTTTCTTGGGAATTGTTTTTACACCCATGAACATTACAACGTACCATTTTTTCACTTTAATTTTATGTTCTTACTTTTTTTAAACTGTTTTTTAAATTCACTTCTAAGAACTACTTAAAAATCACACAAAAACTCAAATAATAATATCTACCACAGTATATTCTTCCTACTTTACATTTGTTTACAAAAATAGTCAACATCATATGTCATTTGACAGTTTAGTTTGAGAAAAATGTTTGTTTTGCTTTGTAGGAAAATCTCACATATCGATTCAAATTTTTAAAATTTTGTATGTTTATGCCTTTTACTTTTCCAAAATTGATCATATTTTTTAGAGTGTTGAAGTTGAGATGACTATAACGTTGGTGTCATAGGTAGAGATCGTTCTCGCTCGTTGCAATGTTGAATGTTGGCTTTGTATAAGTTAATAAAATTCACTTTTATTTTTTTAAAATAAACTTTATTCACCAATTTTTAAACATTATTCTTTTAGCTCTAGATTACAACTGACTTTTACATTAATTAATTATAGTACAAGAAAATTTTCTGACCTACAATAAAATGCTTAATTAGCAAAGAACCGAAGTTGGTTAATTTCTTAATTTTTATTTTTAATTTCTTTTTACCTATTGCACCAATTTCTGTTTACCAAAGCTTCTACGAAATACTAATTTTGTGTTCTAATTATTGAAAATGTTGTCAATTACTTAGTTTTCACGACGTTTGCAATAAAAAGTGTGTTAACTCTTCCCCTTTTAGATTCAAATGTCCTCATTTGTTAGTATTCGAAAAATTTACGTCTTGGTATTTTTGGAAGAGATATCTCTGCTGTAGGGGTGGATGTTGTTTTTTGTCCTTCTACACTTCTTTGTTGGGGTGGCTCTAATTCATCTTGAGCTACTTTTTCCACCACTATAGATTCAGGTTGTTCTTGTTGCCTTTTATTAATAATCGTGATAGAACTTCTTTTTCTACATTTTAAAATAGCAAATACAATTTGCAATCAGAACGATGGATGACATGAAGCCATAGTTTACAATCTGATGCGTATTTTTTTCAGTTTTCAACAATTCAATTTGTTTTGTGTTGTTGATATGGATGTTTTTCATCATTTCCAAAGATAATATTTCTTTATGCTCATTTTCTTCCGGCGATAATTGTAGAATGGCTGGTAATATCTGGTACTCAGAGCTTTCTTTCGAAGCGAAGGACCTATCGTTTATTTTTAGGCTGATGTTATGGAATTTTATTAAATAGGTTCCATTCAATTTGTTGATTTCGGTTCCTATCGTAATGTTGCCGTTGAATTGGTTGAGCAGTACTAGCCCCTCGGAAATTTCTTCAATGGATGGTACGTGCTGATTGTTAATCTTATTGCATATTGCTGCGCGACTTTTTAGTAACTTCGGTAAACAGTTAGAATTACTAATATCTAAAATATTGTTTCTACTACAAATAGATAGACTATTGGTTACTTTGCATTCTTTGATTATACTATAAATTTTTGTTTTCATTTATAATCTCATTATGTTTAATTGGTTTAATTAATAGTTTTTCAAATGTTTCTTTTGTAGTTATTGGAATGTAAATAATATAAAGTATGCATGAATTATTAGTTATTATTTTAATATCTGCAACATTTAATGCTTCTTCGGAAGTAGAATATGGAAAATTTTCTTTTTTTTAATGTATCAATTGGAAGTTGTACCTCTGCATTTGATAATATTAGTGAATTAATTACTCCGGCCTTAGCCCAATGAATTGCATAATTTATATTAGTTAATTCTTCTTTTATTATTCTTAATTTATATTGGGTATTAGTTCCTATTATTTTCTTTTCATTCATAATTGCTAAATTTATTTCGTTACTTAGTTTTGTTATGTTATTTATTCTTTCATTGTATAAAGTATTTATAATTGTTTGTTTATTATTATTTTCTAGTAAGTTGTTCATTTTACTTTTAATTATTTCGAAATCATCATGGTCTGGATTTCCAGCAATCCATTTCCATGCGCTACCTATAAAATTGAGTGATCTTTTTGTTCTGTTTGATTGAAGTCCATTTAATAATGTTTTAATTTGTTCTAGTTCATGATCAATATATTGAAATAAAGGGTGAGCTTTTGTAATTTCTCTATTTAAAATTTCTTGAAATGTTTTGACAAATTTTTCGTAGCGATTTAACTCGATTATATGAATCAATTTGTAGTTTCCTTCTTTTAATTTCGCTTTACCTATGTTTATAGAAATTACTTGCGAATTGCACACCTGTAATAATAAGGTTTATATATTGTTAGTTTCTAATATTGCTTTTATGTATGGTTTTTCCTGATTCTGTAATTACTATTGTATTTTTGTCTTCTTTGACTATCTCTGGTTTATATCTATAAGTTAATTTTGAGCCTATTCTTTTATTATGTTTTACATAGATTATTTGACCTGCCTCATATCTTTTTAGTTGCTTTCGTTTTCTATTATGGTGTTCAAGGTTTTTATTTTGCTTTTCTTTCAATTTTTGGATATTACTTAGTCTAATTTTTTCAAAGTCTTCAGGTGTAGCGTAAGGATTTCTACCGAAAAATAATTCGACAGGTTTTTTTCCTGTACTAGAATGAATTGTAAAATTATATTCGTTTACGGATCTTTCAAGAAGTTCATCGAATGTTCTTTCTACACCATCAGCTTTAAGGCATCTCATGATTTCAGATAACGTGGAATGGAATCGTTCTACTTGTCCATTGACTTCACTTTTATGTGGAGGGGTTCTAAATATTCTAATTCTTAGACCGTCTTCCATCATAGAGACGATTGAAGCTGAGTTGAGAGATTTTTCGTTATCAAAGACGGCAATTTCTGGGACGCTAAAGTAAAATAAGATATCTCTTAAGGGTTGTTTGATATCTTCTGTTGCTCTTGATTTGATAATTTTACAGACAGCGAATTTTGTAAATTTATCGACTGCAGTCAAAACTAATTTACTTTCTGTTGAATAAATATCTATATGA
Source organism: Villa cingulata (assembly GCA_951394055.1). NCBI lineage: Eukaryota > Metazoa > Arthropoda > Insecta > Diptera > Bombyliidae > Villa > Villa cingulata. The sequence continues at coordinate 36,854,653 of OX596017.1, read as the reverse complement.
ACGATTTGGCCTGGATATTTTGGTATAGGAGTTGGTTGGATTTCGGGATTGTTAGGATGCGTATCATATTTGTTTTCTTTACAGGTAGTACATCTTTTAACAAGAAATTTTATTTTTTTAGACATTTTCGGAAAATAATATTTTTCTAAAAGTTGCTCGCGATTTTCGTTTGCATTACGATGAGCTCTCTTATGTATTGTCAATATTTTGTCGTCTTGTTCGTTTTCATCTGTAATATCGATAACCATTGTTTGAGTGAAGCGTATTTTATAATCTTTAAAATAAAGTGGGTATATTTCTTGTACGATTCCCATTGTAGACTCGTCTGTTTTTAATCCGTTAATTGTATTCGGATTTAGGTATCGTATGAAAGTGTTTATAATGTCTGTTTCCGTATAATTCGGTTGTGTCATTGTATTTGGGAAAGGGTTAGTTAGTTCGTAAATGGTGTCAATACCTTTATTTAGAATAAGTTGATTACGAAAAACATTAATAGGGGTTTCGACAGTTGGAATTAGATTGTGTGATGAACTTTCGTCACTATGTTGTGTGTATGTTACTGTATTTACTTCAGAGTTTTTAGGTATTCTTGACAGAGCATCTGCTACACTATTTGTGCGTCCGGGTTGGTATTTAAGCTCATAATTATATTCCTCGAGAATTGCTTTCCATCGTTTCATTTTGGTGTTTGTATTTTTATTACTCAGCGCATAAGTGAGAGGTTGATGATCAGTGAAAATCTTGACCTTTCGAGATCCGTGAAGGAAGTTTCTGAGAGCATTCAGTGCCCAAATTATAGCCAGCATTTCTTTTTCATTGGTAGCATAGTTTTCTTCGGTTTTACTCAAAGTACGTGACAGGAATGTGATTGGTTTACCGTTTTGTGAAAGAACTGCGCCAAGTGCGAAGTTAGAAGCATCTGTGGTAAGTTCGAATTCTTTATTAAAGTCTGGATAAGAAAGAATTACTTCTTCTGATATAAGTGTATTTTTTACTATTATTGGATTCTATTTGAATTTGTTTGTCTCGGAAGAGAAGGTGGCAGTGATAATTGCCAAGGATGAGAACCATGACTGTGTTGTACGCGGTAATGCACGTTTTCTAACTTCAGACAAAGATTAAGAGCTTCTGGAAGATCGGCTGGTTCTCTCATGCTAAGGAGTCTAGGTAAATCTCCTTTTAAGCCTCTTATAAATGTATCTAAGGCTTTGTCTCGATATGCCGTGGTCATGACGTTGAGAGATTCTTGAGATAGTTCCATTGAAGATAATTTGTTGAGAATTAATGACAAATGATAATAGACTTCCTGATAAAATTGTGGAATAGTATTATTTTTTTGTATTAGGGTTGTCATTTGGTACTCAAGAGTACCTAAATCACGTTTATCTGCATAGTGCATAGTGAGACATTTTGCAATCTTCTCCCAATTTAGAGGAGTATTGTAAGATTCTAATACTGTATCGGCGTTACCGATAATTTTGTTTCTAATAACACTAAGGATGCCAAAGTATTTTGGAGTACCTTTAAGATGTTGATAGATTTTTAAAATTCGATCGACGCTTTTTTTCCAGGATCCAAATTCTCCTGGTTGTCCCGAAAATTCCCTAAGACTTTTAACAACATCTGGAATTTTATCAATGTCGTTGAGATTATTTTGGTGAGCAGCATCGATAGCTTGATCACCTTTGTTATTATTATTTGTGTTAGGCTGGGTAATCGAATTTAAAAGTTTTTGAGTTTCGGTTCGTACAATTTCACTTATGGCTGCAGTTAACTGGTTAAGGTCAATATTACTTGTATTTGTGATAGTGGATTGGTTTGCTAGAGTTGTAGCTTGACCTACAGTAAGTCTGGAAGGTTGGATAATATTATCAGGCATTATCAGAGAGAAAAAATGTTATTTAGTATTTAAATGAGGAGAGCACATTTAGGTCTTAAAAATATTGTTAGAAAGTTTCTACCAAATATTTGTTTTTATTTAAAAATTTTAATTTTAGTTTAATAAAATCACTCGAATTGATTTGTCAAATAATATAGATTTCCTAGATTCTAAAATTCAGTTTCAAGTTAATTCTTTTTAATAGCGCATGAATATGGATTTACTCGATATAAAATGAATTTTTTCAGAAAAATTTTTTTTTTTTTTAAATTTATAATAATTTTTAGTATAGTGTATAATTTTTCCTATAATTTCCAAAATTTATTTTCTAAATTATTTATTTATATTTTTTCCTTCTAATGAAAATTATTTTAAATATCTTTAAATTCCATTTTATAAATATTCGTTTTTCACTTATTTTCTTCTTAAATATAAATTCCCTATGATTATTAAAAGGAAAAAAAAATTTTTTAATTTGCTTACGCTAGTAATAACAGATGTATGGTTAACATCCGGAGTTGTCTTCTGAGAGTGATCGGTTGGTTAATTATCGGGATCGTCGTGGTCTTTTTCTGCAACAGATTAGGCGGCTGCTGCTAAATTCTCTCAAATCTGGCCTGGTTATCCTACTGATTTGTATTTAGTCAGCTCCGTTTTTCCTCGTTGAGGTTACTTCGGGGCCTCGTTTCCTAATCTTTTAATGTTGTAGAAATTTCGAAGAATTTCAACTCTTTTACTTGCCACTGCTAGTTGTAAGTAAAATATTCCAGTTAAATTGTTGCTGATTATTTTATTTTATTCTATTATTATTATTTATATTTTATTATATTATATTGATATTTATTTATTATTTATTATTTCACTTAATTTCTGTTATTAATTATAATTTTTTGTTATTTTTTTTTTTTTTTTATAAAAATTTCAGTACTGCACAATACAATTTAAAAAAATTTCACTTTATTTCGGACTTTTACTATACTTCCAAATGGTCCCTTTAACTAATAACCTGCTCGGGCGCCAGTTAATAAAATTCACTTTTATTTTTTCAAAATAAACTTTATTCACCAATTTTTAAACATTATTCTTTTAACTCTAGATTACAACTGACTTTTACATTAATTAATTATAGTACAAGAAAATTTTCTGACCTACAATAAAATGCTTAATTAGCAAAGAACCGAAGTTGGTTAATTTCTTAATTTTTATTTTTAATTTCTTTTTACCTATTGCACCAATTTCTGTTTACCAAAGCTTCTACGAAAAACTAATTTTGTGTTCTAATTATTGAAAATGTTGTCAATTACTTAGTTTTCACGACGTTTGCAATAAATAGTGTGTTAACTTATACTTCGGTGTCCTTTACTTCATATAAACCATTCTTCTTAAATGCCTGCAGTATTATTTTATTTTTTTTTTATTTATTACAATTGCAATTACAATTGATAAATCATTATAAAACTTTATTTTACAACCGTGATCTGTTATTTTGCTTGCAGATAGCAAATTTAAACGCAAATTTGGTACGTATAATACATTCTTTGTTATATTGTTATTTAATATTTTATTTTACGTCTACCTTTAATTTCAATCGTACTCTTTTTCGCCTAAACAATACCTAAATAACAGTGCCTATACATATACCTATACAATACTTAAATTTTCGTTATGAAATTCTTCCAGAATTTCCTCATTGCTTAGATCGCCAAAACAATAAATGTTGGAATCACACTGAACATACTCTTGAAATTCTGTTTTGGGCATTGGGAGATCTAAAACTTCTTCGACTGTATTTTCAGTTTCGGGAAATATGTTAATTGCTTTGACTGAAGATAATAATAATTCTGGCTGCTCCTCACAGCTACCAGATTCAAATAGTTCCATATATCGAACAGAAAATGATTTTTTAAACAAAGTAGCAAATTGATAAGGGGTCAAGAGTGTATTATTCCCCCCTTCTTTTCGGAGTGTTGCGAAGGAGTTCTCAAGAACATCTTGATTTAAATTTCTTGTTAATAGAAATTTTATTCCCTCTTGCTTTAAGTTATAAAAAACCAGTTTTAGACTGTTTATATTTAACAACCACCCTTGAAAACAACTCACTCTAGCAGAAACATCTTCGTTTTTCTTGTTAAAAACCTTAATTGTTTTTATCCATACACTTATTTCGTCTAAAAACTCTAATTGTTTAATATTTCCTACAAATGGTCTTCTAAACTCTTTAGAGTCTGAGAATTTAGATAAATTTATTAAATCAAATAGTTTGTCAAATTTATCTAAAAACTCAGCAGTATAAATTGAATTTATATTTCCAGTAGTGTCTATTGCTCAAGTGTATAAAGCACTAGCGACGGTCGAACTTATAGCTTGGGTAGCGTATTTCCCTCTCATCCTTTGAAAGGAATTCGGTTTTATATGGATATCAGATAAGCGTCTGACCAGTCTAAAGTTCTTACACTTATCTGTAGCATAAAAGTTTTTTATGTGTTCCCACTCTGCAATTTTGTTGTCTCCAAAATGTATATCATTATTTAATAAAGTATTTCTAACTGATTTTATTAAGTAAGGCGAATCAAACATAAAAAAAATTTCATTTCCATTTACTTTAAAATAGGAGTTTTCTATGGACATTTTCAGTAGCTTGGAGAGTTTACGGAAATTCGCCCCTTGGTCACAAACAACTAATTTTGGTTTAAAAATCCACCATGTCTGTAATTTTCTCAACGCTTCTATCAAAAGAGTGTTGGTCATGTTTGTTGTTTGGTCATGTTGTTGTATAGTTGTATTGTTGTATAGTTTTGTTGTTATATAATTGGAGACGCTTTATTGCTACTTTATCGACATGAGTATCCCAAGTTAACTTGTCATCCACAAAAAGTCCTAAATATTTGATGCAACTTATTTTCTCAATCTTGGTACCTCCAATATATATCTCAGGATTAACGTCCATCTTGTTTTTAACTTTAAAAATAATGAGTTTTGTTTTCTCTGCATTCAGTGTTAGTTTATTTCCAACAACCCACTTCCTGTATTTTTCCAGATCATCGTTTATTAACGTCTTTAAGTCCAGCTCATCTTCACCCTCATACAAAAGAACCGTATCATAGGCGTAGATCTTATACGTAGCCTGCAACTTTGCATATTGAATGTTGTTTATATACAGGATGTATAATAACGGTCCCAAAATTGAGCCCTTAGGTACACCAATATCATAATTCATTGCTGAGCTATAAGTAGTCTCTACACGTGTGACAACATTTCTGGAAGTAAGATAGCTTCTGAGTAATTTATTAACTAAACCCCTGACGCCTAGATCCTACAGAAATTTCAATAAAAGATTGTGATTAACAGTATCAAAAGCTTTTTGTAGGTCGAAAAACACTGCTGCTACATATTTTTTGTTATCAATTCCACCCAGGATTGTATTTATTACTTCAATTACAGCTGTCTCGGTGCTACACCGTTTTAGAAAACCAAATTGGTTCTTATCAAAACCTTTAGTCGAAACTATGAATTCGTAAATTCTAGCAGCTAAAACCTTTTCAAAGATTTTCATAAGTACATTGAGAAGTGATATAGGCCTATAGTTTTCGGCACAGCTTTTATCTCCAGTCTTGAAAATAGGTACCACTATTGCCCTCTTACAATGGTCAGGAAAACAGCCTAGTTGAAAATGTCTGTTGATGAAGTCAGCCAGTGGAACACATTAAATCTGCTACCGTTTTTAGCTTCCTTACCATCTATAATGATGCTGGTAATATTTTCTTTCAAATCTCTGGAATCTGTTTTCCTCAATATATCTTTATTTATGACACACCATATATTCCGACCATCGACACCTGTACTAGATAACTTATTGTTTATAATCTTACATTTTTCTTTGTGAATCAGGCTGTTAACAATATTCTTCAGTCTTTTGAAATTTTTTAGTAGCAATATGTTATCTGAATTCTTTTTCATCAGTTTGTAAGCTCTATCCCTGAGCTGCATTTGTTTTAATGTTGCAGGCGTAACCCAAGTTTTACCACCACATTTGACAAACTTACGATCAGTGCTAGCCGATTTTGCCTCACATATTATTTCAGCTAATTTTTGAAACGATAGTTCTCCTTCTTTCATCATCATTAAACCCTTGATCACTTTTTGCCTAAACAAGTTTTCATTTGTTAATTTCACTAATATCTTTTGCTTATGTTTAATGTGATTTTCTGCGTTCAAATTTTGCACAATCATGGCCTTGTGATCAGAAATGGGAACATTTAATAGAGCTTATGAGATCTTATAATTACATGTGGGTAGGTTTGATAATACATGATCAATAATTGAGGCTTTAGTTATAGTTGATCTGGTGGGAATATTGTTATCAATATGGTTATGAAACTCATAACCACTTGCCGTTATCATATCTTTATATATTTTATTTGTATTATCATCAGCCAAAAGATTGATATTAACATATCAGCAATTAAAATCAAATTTTTATACGAGCATAAAATGGGTTCAACTAATTCAATAAAATCATTTATATTCTCATTTGGGGCTCTGTATAATGTTAGTATGCTAATTATCTTATCATTTTTCTGTTTAATCTGTATTAAAATACAGTTTTAATCTTGTATATATGCAATATAGTATTAAAACTTAAATACTTTTTGAGATATATTGCAGTACCACCACTTTTATTTTTATCTCTGCAGTTATAGAATATGTACATTGTAGGATTCAATATTACAATATGGAGATTCGTTGTAATAGAGCCAGGTTTCATTCAATATGACTAAATATGGATCATTGGTTTTGATCATTACTTTCAACTCATCTAGCTTGTTTCGCAGACTTCTAATGTTTAAGAATATTATTTTCATATTTATTGTATGATGTTTTAAATAAATAGTTATTTATTTAATTCTGGTAACTCCTCGCACGATTTTTGCTTCATGTAATTCCAGACATTTTCAATAGGGTTATAATCTGGAGATTGAGTCCTGTCCTTTTTATGTGCGTCATTAACACAACCAGTTTGTAGATAAAGCTTATTCCACTTCCAGACGAAACCCCTTGATTCTTTTAGATATTTATCTGCTTCTGAAAACGTTATTTTTGGTCCTTTTAGAATGGCTAAATAAAAATGTAGTTTCAAAACGTGCTTTGAAATGTAAACTCATTTCACTTTTAATATTGAAAAAACTAATATTACTTACAACAAATTTAATTATAATGCGAAATACAGATTCGATTCTTCTTTATATATGCAAAAAATCATAACTGAGACTCAAAGAATGTAGGTGGAATCGTTGGATTTCTGTAGTGTATATATTTTATTCTTTATTTAAATATATAGATAATAAAAAATGTTGAGCATAATTACAAAAAAAAAAAAAATCATTCGATTAAACTATTGAACAAATTTAAATTTAATTATATTTTGTTGCAAATATTTTGTTTACCATACTGTACGTATATTTGATTAGATAATATTAAAAAACACAATAAAGTTAGCGAAATTCAGAGCTTCAATCTTGCACATTAGCTTGCATTGATAATGTGTGATAATAACATTGTGTGAAGCTCCTTTAGACAAAATTATAAAATAAATATAATATACATATGTACATGTACATAGGTATATACATATAAGTATGTATGTATATTAGCATACATACGTATGTACACTGAAAATTATAAAAATAATTAGAAATTGATATAGGTATGTACATGTTTATGTAGATATTTAAATGACAAATAAAAAATAAATAAAAAAATAAAATAAATCAAAACAAATTAATAATATACAACAAATAAAATTAAAAAAATAATGATGAAGAAAAATATAGTGTACCTTTAATATACTTAATTTATGTTGACAGACATTATATCGTATAAATTAGAATAAGTTTCATTTATTACCTGCTAACATATTATCATAACATATTGTTATTATGTAATGTACACCGATTTTGAGTTAAAAAAATAAAAAAATTAAAAAACAATTAAAATAAATATTAAAGTAGTAGAAAAAGGACATTGGAAATCATAAGGAGGAAAAGGAAAAAGATTTTGGCGGTTGAAAAAATGTTGTGTGGATTGAGGGAAGGATGATAGATGATTGTGGAGTTTGATAGATTGGATATTGATTTGGTTGTGGAATAAGGTGGAAGCTTATATAATAGTAAAGTATAGAGGAGCTTAGAGTGTAGTTGTGAAGTGTAAAGATCATGAACATACTTTTAGATGGTGTTGGAAAGATCTATAGCTGATGAAGAAGAAAAGTAACTTTTAAGTGGTATGTATGTTAAAAATTTGTTATGTATATTATGAAAGTCATAAATTTTGTTTTTGACATTGAAACATAATCAAAGATAATATAGTTCTTCGTCTCAATAGATGTTCTTTTTAGTGTAAGTGGTAATTTTTCCAAAAACGACACACTTACATATATGATAAAGATCGAAAAAGCTTCATCAAAATCAAGAAAGTTTTTCAAAATTTTTCGAATTGCTTTTAGTTATGTACCCTGTACACAATTATAATCATTTCAATAAATTTGTATGACAGTCTGTGATATAATGGAATTGTTTTTGTAAATCGAGTTATCAAAACTAATTGTGTAGACGGACCATAGTGTTTCGAATTTGTTCTCATTTATTATAAATGTTTGCTCTCACAAATGAAATGAACACCTGTCAATGTTTTGCAGCACTAAACAATACGCAATGCTATTTAAAATGTACATTTAATTCATATGATATTCCACACATATAAGTGTTATTTATATGTATTTGTATATTTTGAGTATTGAAAATAGAATAAATGAATATCATTGGCTGGAACATATAAATATAAATTTGAACATTTTTGAGAGATTTTGATCATACATATTTATTCTCTATGTATGGTTTATGCTCGTGCATAAGGATATGTAAGAAGGATCCATATTGAATTGAAGACGATCTCGTACACATACATACATAAAGCATATAACATGAATAAACAAGTTTGATATAACCAAAGACCGATATATAAAATATATTATATCATGGTATATTATATTGGTCTTTGGTATAACATTGAATGCGATGTAAAAACTAATTCTAATACATACATAATAGACATGACATAGTAGACATTAATAACAACATGCTGCTTGCTTATGCAGAATAGATAATAGTAAATACTATATGCAATGAATGTGCTGTTTATGCGATATACATGATTGTATGTAATATGTATACATCGTTTATATGGTATTTTGTACACATACAAAAAAGTGTAATTATAAAAATAGATTGTTCAATGATGTATATCAGGATATATAATGTATATAGTATCAATGACCTTTCTTAACATATTTCTTTATGAAAATATTTGTGTGTAATGTTAAATATGAACCTTTTTGTTATTCATAGATATATGAATACAGTATTTGGTAATTACATATACACTTTCGCTATCAGCTGGTTTTTTACTCATAAAAAATTGAAAAGTCAACCTTTTTGCTTTTTTTTCAACTTTGGTTTGATTTCGGATTTATGAATAGAATATAATATTGGCTGTTTGATGCGGGGAGTGGTGTGGGGGGTGGTGGGTGGTGATTACTCATGAGTAATTTTTCATTAGTAAGATTGAAAAATTTTATAGAATGAAAAATAAAATATAAATGAAAAAAAGAGAATTTTGGCAGGTGGGTGCGGGGATGCTAAAAGAGTATGAAAAGTGTTGTATAATTAGCGTCATTCGTTAACACTGATCAACATTTTTGAACTGAATTAAACTGATTTTTTCATATGCTCTTTTAACTATCTACCCACACTCTCCTACGCATCAAACTTTAACTATTATACTTTTTTCATAAATCCGAAGTTAAATGGAACGTTTTGAGACTAGAATCATGAAGATTCATATATTTTTCGATTTTTAATGTTTAAAGAAAACTAGCTGACAGCGAAAGTTTATAATTACCGAATATTTATCAATTACACTGCAATCTGATGGTTTTCCTCTGAAAAGAATTAAATAACAATTTTGATAGGTAACAGGCCTCAAGCAAATATCCTTTTAAGATACCACAATATCTATATTTGAAGAATATATCATTCATTTACTACGTTACCACTATTATAAGTGCAAAATCCACTTTGATCGTGATCAAAATTTTTCTTCTGCTTTGCTATGACTTTCTTAGATATTTTTATACATAATTTGCATATTAATATTATACTTTATAAATCATATATAGTAATATATTTAATTTTAAAATTTTTAAATTTGAAAACCGTCTTCCAACTATAGTTAAACTAAAACTGGATGTACAGTATTGTTCACAACTACTTTTACACGGCATTTAATTTCTAATCAATTAATAATTGGAAATGCATCCTCGAAACATTATAAATCCATAAATTTGTTTAGTGTATACATATATAATTATAATAATAAATAATTAAATATAATATCAACTATTAAAATATTAAAATATTGTATAATTTCAACTGTATTAAAAGACGATTGATAATTCATCGCTTTTTTGTCCGAATTCATTAGGTTCATTTAAGTTCAAAACAAAGTTACATATATTTTATAGAAAAAAAACAGAATTAAAAATACATGCAATTTTAAAACTTTTGTTCAAAAAAAATGCTGTATAAAAATATTTATGACTAATAGTGCTAATACTAAATGTCAGAGGCTATTCAAATTTCTGATAATATATTCTAAAGTATAGGCAGGTCAGATTAACTTCCTATTTTTTGCCAACTTAATGACCGCACCATGCAGAACTGACCAGTTCTTGCACTTTTTAAATGAATGGTTTAAGTTTTAAAATTTGGTTTAAGAATGATATTAAATAGTTGAGCTATCAATTTAATAGAAATGTTAAAATATAAAGGCAAATTTTGAATTCAAAAATCAAATAAGCAATTATAATTTACTATACGTAAACCTATTCCACGTTATTTTCAAACATAATTTTTTGAATTACTACTGCGAAGATATTTTGATAATACGGATCTCCAAAATATTTCTAGGACTAGAATTATAGGCCCATTCTACTTAATAATTTATTTTCAAACAAACATACATGAAAAAAATTTGATTGTATTCAATCATAAAAATCCATAAATTTACAAATAATTTATTTTCGACTTCATGACATATTGTTTATTATATATACCTATATATATATATAATATTTTTCAACCTACAAATGATTATCAATTTTCATTGCATCTAATTAAATGTTCATCAGCGCTAGTATTTAGAATGTTTTGAATATATACTTTATACCACACACAAAAAACATCAACGAAATAAAATTTAAAAATTTTGAAATAAATATTTTTAAGCTTTCTGTTTTTAAAAAATATTGTAAATAATTTAAAATTCATTATCCTCAAGATTTAGGAACTAGATCTAGTTAGAAAAAAAATTGACTCAGTCTATAAAAAAATTTGGTAATTCACAAAACACCTGATTTTTAAATTTCTATATTATGATCATAAATCAGAATAATACTTTATTTTTTTAGAAGTCCTAAGGCCCAAACATTAAAAAAGATATTCTTTAAAAATTTCAAGAAGAAATTCAATTCACGGGATATGATAATATATAATCGTATCTTGCATTCATAAGTCAATGAACTCAAAAACATAACAAAATAAAACCATAATAATATCCATATGTATACATATATTATGTATAATCAAAGATACTATATACTATCACAGATAAGTGTATCTGATCTGTGATACTATGTAAAAACATATTTATATGTAGTAATATAGTATCTCTGGTATAATGCTACAGCAATTATAATGTATGCATACGTAAAAACCTCTGTTGCCAAATATTCTACAATGCTACATCAGAAAATAATGTAAACCTATACAAGTAATACATATAATCAAAGACCATATAAATGTATAGAGTACAGTACAAATGCTACAGTAATTATAATGTATGCATACGTAAAAACATCTGTTGCCAAATATTCTACAATCCTACATCAGAAAATAATGTAAACCTATACAAGTAATACATATAATCAAAGACCATATAAATGTATAGACCAGAGTACAGTACAAATGCTACAGTAATTATAATGTATGCATAGGCATACGTAAAAACCTCTGTTGCTAAATATTCTACAATCCTACATCAGAAAATAATGTAAACCTATACAGGTAATACATATAACCAAAGACCATATAAATGTATATATTTATATGGTCTTTGATATAAATACAATTCTATATATGTATTTCAATTAGAAGTAGTAGTAGTAATTTATGTCAGATCATATAGCACGCGACAAGGCATATTAACATAACAACACATACATACATATATAAAAATACATGAAATATGAAATACCTCCTTTCTCAAGTCATTCATATATTAAATACGACGATCAACTCAATACAATAAAAAAAAAATTTGAAACAGCCCTATTGTCAATTGTTGTATTCTAAAGCATTTGCGTACAAAATATCCATTTATTTTTACTTATTCAAGTATAATATCATATCAAGGGTGCGTTCATAAACGTTACTATAGTTAACTATAGTTATCATTTGTCGTTCAAAATGGTGGTGGCATAGTAAAACATAACTACCAAAATGAATTTTTAGCGTTCATAAACATCTGTAGTAAAGTAAATTTTTAACTATTTGATGTCAAAAACTAACCCTGCTCGAGAGCATGGTTAACGATAGTAACGATAGTAAACCTTTAAGTGGTAATGACATTGACAATAAAAAAATCGTTTGTAATTTAATTTTTTGTTGTGAATTGTGAAAATTTCAATTTAATTAATTTGAAATTAATTAATTTTGTTTTAAACTTCATTTGTAAAAAATAATTAATTTTTGACAAACAAAAAATATAAAAATTATAATATGTAAAAATTTTTTAAACTTGACTTGACAGCTGAATGATAATTTATTGCTACTACTATGGTAAAAATCTCGTTCAAAACCACTTGAAGTTAACATAACTATGGCTGTAGTATAACATAACTTTGCTTAAACTATACTACACCATGACTATGGTTAAAGTAATGTTCATGAACGCACCCCAAATAAGTGATGGTACCACTCAAAACCATATAAAATTTAGTAAACCAGTCATGCAACTCACAAACTAATTCTTCTATATAAATATTCTTATTTTTCTCTCATATTTACATCCCTCCTGAATTATAAACTTTCGCTCTTTTTCGATATTGTTTCGAAAAACTTTTTCGATCTTTATTTTTGGCAAACATACAAACATTTAAATAAAAAAAATGAAATGGTTCATCTAGTAGGACTGTATTATCTTTGAACATAATGTAACTAAGTTTTATGAAATAGAATAATGAAGCTTTTATTCATAAATAAAATAACGATCGTCGCATTATGTATTTAATGTAATTATGAAATTAATTGTAAAACAAAAAAGCTTTTGTTGTCAATAAAATGAAATATATATTAATAATGATATCACAAATGAACTTGAACCTAAAATAATAAACTTGAAATAAACATAGAGTCGTGTCCAAAAAAATGTCGACACTTGATTTTTAGATTTTTTTATGAACTACTAGTGTGAATAAGATAAAACTAATAACAGATAATAGCAAAATATTCGTTTTGCATATTACAATGCAATATGATCAACTTCATAAGATCCCATTGACATTTTAATGATTTCATTTTGAATGTGAAATAAGTTATTGCTGTCATCAATGTTCGGGATTGAGTTATATGTTTGAAAATCGACTAAGCCATAAACGTAATTCTTTCCTATTTCGATTGGAGGTGAATATTCAGCAAATAATATGAATGTACTATCATTTTGAACGATACTACAAGAATATGAATATGAATGTACTACAAATATTGCTATTAATTTATTTATTTTTTATATAGTTTTTTCTCATAATCAAATAGAAATTTTAGGCTCAAATGTCCTCAGTTGAAGGAGTTAAAATCTTGATTGATCATTCAATCGGTAACCCCGGACAACAGCATGTAGTATAATTTTCTGGTCCACATATTTATTTAAATTTAATTAAATTTATTTATTATTTTTTTATTTATTATTTATATTATAATTGTGAAATTTGATAAATAATTAATTTAGAGTAGGTATTAATTTAATAAAATTTGACAAATAAATAGTGACTTTTTGATTAAAAAAGTGTTTTTCAAAATATATAATGTGACAGTGACAATTGACATATACAGAACAAAGAAACAAACAAAATCAAACAAACTGTGTTTAGAAAGAATTAAATCAATTTAAAAATAGTGTACATCATTAAAAGTCACATTTTAGTATTGATTTAATAACTTTTTGTACCTTTAGTACCCAGTTTTTACATACATTTTTAATTTTTAAAAAATCGTAAGGGTTGCCACATAGGCTTAATTTTTTATATAAATCTGCGCTATTATTTTTTTTAACTCGTTTTAGAGTCAATCAAATCCACCACAATGTAGAGGTACTAAGAAGTGTGGAAGAGCCTCCTGGGGCTTATACCAATCAGTACAGCCTCCTCTCTGAGGAGGCATTCGTACCTGTAAGCAGAAAAAGGATCAAAACAAGAAATTCACACGTGCACGTGTGTGTATGTGCATTTGTAGAAGGCAAATCTGAGAGTGTGTGCATGGTGCATGTGTATGTATGTATATTTATTTCGGAAAAAAATCTATTTCGTTAGAAAGAGGAGAAAGTTCTCTTTAAAATACAATATCCCTTGTTATCTGCATTATTCCAACAGTGAATTTTTTGAAAATTTTTTAACGGTACTTTTCCCCGCTAGTTAGCTTAATTAATATCTTAATTGAATATAATTTTTATGATTATAATTCAAATCTAATTTTATTAGCTTTTGAAATTCTTGTTTTTTTAATTTCATTATTGTTATTTTGTTAATACATCTTCCAAAATATGAGCGGGTTTTAGTCTGTCTATCGAAATTATTTTTTCCTTGTCATTTATAAGAACTTAGAAATGGTTTTCATTTTTAGAAATGACCTTGTAAGGTCATACATAAGGTGGATTTAAACTTCTTGTTTTATTAAAATGTGTAAACAATTTTCAAAATCTTTAGCGATGAAAATGTCAATTTGTTTTCTTAATGTTTTTTGTTGTGGTTTTATTTTTCTTATTGTGTTATACAACCTTTGAGCTGTCGCGTTTGTAACTGTTAAATTATAATCACTAGGCGCTATGAATTCACTGGGTACGTGTAATGGTTGACCACAAAGTAGAGGTGGGCAGGAGAAACATCAAGATTATCAATTAGAGCTGTTCGAATTCCTAAGAGTATCCAGGGTAAACTAAAAAACAATTTCTTAGGATCATGAGAAGCTTTAATACCAATTTTTAAATGCCTATGAAATCTTTCCACGCAACCATTCGCTGGTGTGTGGTAAGCTGTAGTTCTGATTCGATGATTTCCCAGAATTTGAGAAAATTATCTGAAGAGTGGTGAAATGAAGATTTGTTTTTCGATTAGATTGCTTTTATCAAAACCACGATTACAAGAATCCCGGAATATTTTTGAGACCATTCGGAAATGACACGATCATACTCAATCCAACGAGTCCATCACGTATACCATAAGAAGGGCACGTTAAGATATATTGTTATCCTGGGATTGAGTAAGGATTTTGTAATTTTTGTTTCGTGCATTAATAATCAAAGTGTATTCATTAAGAACTAGAAATCCTTTCAAATTTTATTTGATCTTTATATGAAAATTTAAAAAAAAATTTTGAATTTAATTAATTAAAGAAACGTCACTATGATCTCGACCACGACTCATACCAATGAAGCACATATTTGTCAGAAGGAGAAAAAATAAAAAATTTAACGATTCGTTGCAATAAACATCAACTGGATTATAAAATTGCCGATCATAATAAAATTCAAGCTAACTCGAAAATTGCTTGTGGTGGAACGAACGCAAATTTTTATCGTTATCCGATAAATAATTGTTCATATGATGGCTTCGTTTTTGGATTTCTAGTAATGGATTATTCTGAAATTTTATTCGACTACTACTACTAAGTGCTACGACTTTAGTGTTAACGATTTATTGTTTCTTCGTTATTCTACTATTAAAAGGTCTCCGTTCTTAGGGAAGCAGGTAAAATTTTAACTTGGGAAATAATATATGGTAATTTAGGAATGAATTTTATTTTCGCCTAAGATATTTCGAGAGAAAAAGATAGTACCATTGTTCATTTGGCATTTTATAAAACATAAAACAGAGCAAACATCCAATGAAGGAGTTGTCATCCCTGGAATAAATTCACCTTTTGTCGAGGTGTGTAATTATTTTTGAAAATATATTTCAAAACTCAAAAATAGAAAAAAGAGAAAAACAAAAATAAGAACGCCACCAAATGCTATCTTTATTCCTTTACAGAATTTTAACACCGATAGTGTAACGAAGCCATGTGATGATATTTGTGATACAATTCCGTGGTTAAAACCATTAAACCGTACACGTAAAATGGCTGCATTTGGCTACATTCACTGTTGCAAACCGGAAGATGTTCAACATTTACTTGATTATTTTTCCTCAGATAAACTTTGATATATCTCAAGATACAGATTTCAGATTCTGAAGATTCTGAAAATTCTGAATCATATTAAGAATTTCTAACGAAATAAAACAAATTGTAATTTTGATTCATTCTAAGGATTGTTAAAAATATAAATAAAACAAAGTGTATAATTTGTCATATTTTATTGGTTTAATTCATTCTTCATAAAGACGCTTTTTACTAAATCTTGGCATTATACAGGCGGTCCTATGTACTTCCTTCGTGTAATATTTAATTATTGGTGAAAATTTGCCTGATCATTTAATTACTTTTCATTTTCATTTCTCATTTTTGTAAGCAAATTGAGTTTGTTTCAACTAATGAGAAATGCTGATGAAAATGTCTGAATGGATTAGGTATATATTGGAAAATTTTCCTCACTAACGTCAAATTGACATGTTAGGCCTACTACGATGGGAAATAAAATAAATACCTACTAGGCTTAGTGTTGGTATTAATATGTGAGTAGTAAAGTAAATAATATATTTTAAACTTTTTGACAAGAAATGCAAAGACAACCAACTCATTGATTCTCACTATCATAAAATACGATGAGAAAACTTTTTTCACGTGAAAATCACTTAGTGGTGAATTGACTTAGACTTATACGGAAAGCTTTAGTGTCTTTCCATATATTATAGGTGCCGTCGACTTGACTAGACAACAGGCAACTGACTCAACATTTTAAACAGAATTTATACTGACCTTTTGTGTTGTTCAGGTGAGGTGATGATGGATTTTTGGATTAACATGTATGTATTGTTTAGTAGATAAGTAATTTAAGTAAGGTGTAGGGTAGTTCTTAAGCAAAGTAGGCATTCTGCCATAAGTTTTTATAGTTTAGTCTTTTATAAATTTAAATTTCTTTAATTAGTACATTAGTCATTTAAGTAAGGTATAAGGGTATGTATTAAGCAAAGTAGGCCTTCCCCCATAAGTTTCTCTAGGTTTAATTCCTATTATTGTTAGAGTTAAGTAAGATGGAAGGTGACCGTCAAAAGGCTCTGGAGGGTCATGGTGTGGGCAGGAGGAAGGTCAGTAAACTGATCTATAAATAAATAAATATAATATCCCTAATTATAATATAATTATAATATTGATTATAATTATATTCATCTAAATATTTAAATATACCTAAATATTTAATTATTTCTTTTGGGGTTTGAAAATTTCCAAAACTATCAGAATATATATATTTGATTATGTATAATTTTCTTATATTTATAGTACGCTACCCAACGCGTGACAGATCCTGTCGAATTATCTAAATCAACTACACCACCCACATTCTTTTAGGACATTAAAATACAGCATAAAGTGACATCCGATTCTTTTCACATGCAGTGTATTATCTCTATCTTGAACTCTTTATAATCACTTAAGATCATATATTTTTCACCAATAATTAAATATTACACGAAGGAAGTACATAGGACCGCCTGTATAATGCCAAGATTTAGTAAAAAGCGTCTTTATGAAGAATGAATTAAACCAATAAAATATGACAAATTATACACTTTGTTTTATTTATATTTTTAACAATCCTTAGAATGAATCAAAATTACAATTTGTTTTATTTCGTTAGAAATTCTTAATATGATTCAGAATTTTCAGAATCTTCAGAATCTGAAATCTGTATCTTGAGATATATCAAAGTTTATCTGAGAAAAATAATCAAGTAAATGTTGAACATCTTCCGGTTTGCAACAGTGAATGTAGCCAAATGCAGCCATTTTACGTGTACGGTTTAATGGTTTTAACCACGGAATCGTATCACAAATATCATCACATGGCTTCGTTACACTATCGGTGTTAAAATTCTGTAAAGGAATAAAGATAGCATTTGGTGGTGTTCTTATTTTTGTTTTTCTCTTTTTTCTATTTTTGAGTTTTGAAATATATTTTCAAAAATAATTACACACCTCGACAAAAGGTGAATTTATTCCAGGGATGACAACTCCTTCATTGGATGTTTGCTCTGTTTTATGTTTTATAAAATGCCAAATGAACAATGGTACTGTCTTTTTCTCTCGAAATATCTTAGGCGAAAATAAAATTCATTCCTAAATTACCATATATTATTTCCCAAGTTAAAATTTTACCTGCTTCCCTAAGAACGGAGACCTTTTAATAGTAGAATAACGAAGAAACAATAAATCGTTAACACTAAAGTCGTAGCACTTAGTAGTAGTAGTCGAATAAAATTTCAGAATAATCCATTACTAGAAATCCAAAAACGAAGCCATCATATGAACAATTATTTATCGGATAACGATAAAAATTTGCGTTCGTTCCACCACAAGCAATTTTCGAGTTAGCTTGAATTTTATTATGATCGGCAATTTTATAATCCAGTTGATGTTTATTGCAACGAATCGTTAAATTTTTTATTTTTTCTCCTTCTGACAAATATGTGCTCCATTGGTATGAGTCGTGGTCGAGATCATAGTGACGTTTCTTTAATTAATTAAATTTAAAAAATTTTTTTAAATTTTCATATAAAGATCAAATAAAATTTGAAAGGATTTCTAGTTCTTAATTAATACACTTTGTATATTAAATGCACGAAACAAAAATTACAAAATCCTTACTCAATCCCAGGATAACAATATATCTTAACGTGCCCTTCTTATGGTATACGTGATGGACTCGTTTGATTGAGTATTATCGTGTCATTTCCGAATGGTCTCAAAAATATTCCGGGATTCTTGTAATCGTGGTTTTGATAAAAGCAATCTAAACGAAAAAATTAAATTAAACTTCTAAAACAGTTCTAAACAGTTTCAAATCTCTCTTTATTTGAATGCGTTTGTAAACCTTGTGTTGAACACTCGTCTAAATCTGCCCCGGTCAATCTTTCTAGGATTTCTGTAAGTGAAGGGTCAGTCTTAGACTCGTGATTAATAGTGAAGAAAGTCAAAATCACGAGATTTTAATAGTGAAGGGAGTCTTGTGGTCCTAATTACAATTTTTCATAGACACTCTCCATCATAACACTTATCAAGTAACGTCTAGTACTTCTTCCCAATCTTCGTAACTATCCGTGCTTGGGCAAATGTTGGGGTGTTATCTCAGTATGACTAGGTTATTATTGATAATAAAATTTTAAAGGGACTCACCTTTTTCATTGTTTTCGGTGCTTCCCCACAACGTATGTCTCGCGTTCCCACTCGTTTCTTGTTATTTCGTTCAAGAGTACCGTTGGTACTTCCTCGTCATGATACTTTTTTCAAACTGAAATGTAGCTTCTTTAAATTTTTTCTTTTAATTAGCTGAACTATATCGAGCATTTAAAATTCTTTTCTATTTATACCTATTGTTATTAATTATTTCGCAAATGTACAAAATTAGATCATCAATTTTTTACAGTTACCCTTAATATTTTCAGGTGTTAAATATTGTTCTTAATTTCGTTACATAAAATTTTAAGTTGTTTGTTTACATTTAATCTTAATATTTTCAAGTGTGACGCTATTCGAATTTCACAATTTCCAAACAATGGTTTGATTTTACATATTCTTAACAATTTCTTGAACAATGCTTTTGATTATTTATTTTTCAATCTTATGGTACTCATATTAATATTATTGCTAATTATAAAACTAATTATTGTCTTTTTCGACATATTCTTAAATTGTTAAAAAATAGAAGAGCAAAACATATGAAGAATCTTAGTTTTTGCAACAAGATATATCCATATGGCATATTTCAAATAAGTTTTGCTATTATCTGTTATTAGTTTTATCTTATTCACACTAGTAGTTCATAAAAAAATCTAAAAATCAATTGTCAACATGTTTTGGTCACTACTGTATGTTTATTTCAAGTTTATTATTTTAGTTCAAGTTCATTTGTGATATCATTATTAATATATATTTAATTTTATTGACAACAAAAGCTTTTTGGTTTACAATTAATTTTACACACTGCGACGATCTATTATTCTATTTCATAAAACATGTTTACTTTTCAGATCAGTTCGTTTACTTTTCAAGTGAAAACTTTAAATAGAGAGAAGTGAGTACATTTTGAAAAAAATTGTCTCATCAGCTATCAAACTACGCAAACAACTTCGACTAAAAGGTAGTAAAAAAAATAAAGACACTATACTTTATGTTTTATTTTGACAATTTTTGACAATTACGTTTTTACTTTTTCTTACTCGATAAAATTTTTCTGGTAAAAAAATAGTAAAAACTTGAAGACTGGGAAATGTGACGTTAGCATATTCTCTCTCAATTTTCAAGTAGTCGAACACTTTCCAGTAAAAATAAGTAAAAACATTTGTTTTTACTTAAAAATGAGTACGTGAACAGACCAGATTATGTTTCAATGTCAAAAACAAAATTTATGACTTTCATAATATACATAACAAATTTTAAACATACATAGCAATACGTACAAACACCACCAAAAAGTATTCTTTTCTTGTACATCAGCTTTAGATCTTTCCATTTCTCAACACCACCTAAAATTATGTTCACGATCTTTGCATTCCACAATTTATTGTAAGCTCTTCTATACACAAAACAACTTTGCACCACCTACACGATCAAAGCTTCCACCCTATTCCACAACTAAATCAATATCCAATCTATCAAACTCCAAAACCATTTATCATATTTCCCTCAATCCCCGCCAAAAGGCCCTGGAGGGTCATGGTGTGGGCAGAAGGGAGGCAGTTTACTGTCCTCTCTTCTTAATAAATAATAATAATAATAAACAATTTCCCTCAATCCACACAACAACTTTCAACCGCCAAAAGCTTTTTTCGTTTAACGGCTCTGAGAGCTTTTTCCTCTTCCTCCTCAGGATCTAGAACTCATATATTTCAACTACTTATTAAGTATAAAAAAATATTCTATTATATTATTAGAATGAAAATTTTGAATAAATAAATATTAATATTAATTTTTTTGTTGTTTTTATTTTTTTAATATAAGAAATAATACAAAAATATACAATATCTGCTTGAATTGAATATCTTAAGCGTCTCTTTGAGCGTTTTTAGAGGGAGGGGTATTCAGAAATTTATATCTTATTTGCGCAGAAATTACTTATTGATAATGCAGTTTTAGATTTTTCAAATGCAGCACTTACAAACTGGACGTTGACATAGTATCAAACAATTTATAGATTGTATTTTATTTCCAATTTTTAAGAACGGCAGGTGTTTTTAACGAGAGTAAGCATAATCTTTAGCTCACCAATTTCCATATATATTACATATTAATGTACATTTCAATAACTGGCAATAGCAGATAAGAATATAGGATAAGTATTTTTCTTTCTTTTGGCGTCAAAATGAAAGAGATTTCTAGTAAAAAAAAATATTTATTTTAACACCAGTCTCATAATAGCTGTTTTTCTTTGGTCACAATTTTCTGATAATTCTCAGTTCTCAATTGAGCAATGCGTTTCTTTGGTCTGTGTTTTTTCTATTCTATTATAGGTGGCAGCAGCAACGAAGTGAGATTTATGTAAAATATCTGAAGAAAAATAGTTTTGCTCAATTGATGTGAGGAACTGAGAATAAAAAGAAAGACACAATTTTGAAAATCTTTGTGTTCATACTTCGTAAATTTTTGGATAAAGTTTATTTGTAATAAATAATTTGTAAAAATAAAAATTGTTTTAATTATTTCTTTTCAAAATGGCAATCAACTGAGAATAAAAGTATCAGTTCATTTCTTTCAGTTTGTTTGCTCAGTTAGTAACAAGAAGAAGATAAATGAACTACGTGAGATGTCAAACTGAAAATTATCAGATAATTGTGACCAAAGAAAAACAGTTAATGTGTACACGAAAAAAGATTATCAGAGATACGCACCTTATAAAGCTTTTCATTTATTTTATTATCACACCGACACCACACTTCTGGAGCTCATTTGGAAAAGGGAATATGTCCAATACAAATATTTTTTAAGTTAAAGATGCCAATTCCTAGCTTTTAAAATGCTCTTTCATTTGTTATTTTCGAAATTAGATAACTATTTGTATCAAATTGTATTGTAATTCCACAGTAAAAATTGTATGTTGCAAAATGGGATATGTCCAGTGATTGGTAAGTTGCAAATTTTGATATGTCAACTAATTTATATGTAGTCATAAGGAATAACCGCTTATGTCGATATAAGACAAAAATGAGTTTCGAATTCTACTGCGTTCTCCACAACTCTAAATGCATACAAAATTTGGTTTTCCTAACGGATATGTCCCCAAAATGGTTTCAAAAAGGGATAAGTCCAAATTCGTTATCTAATTTTAAAAGTAATTAGAGCTATGCCTTTTGAAATGACCTTCAAATAGAAATATGTACTTTATGAATTAACAGAATAAAAAAACATATTGAAAATATTAAAAATTAGCATCAAAATAATTTTTCTCCTTTTCTGAAAAATTATATTTCGAGGACTTATCCCGTTTTGCAAATGAGTTCCATACTTATACAAAAAACTCTAATCCTAGTTTATAATCCTAAAAATAAAAAAAAAACAATGAATTGATCATCTTTTTTTATTACATTATAATATTTGTCCACAATTTGCACTCCTTACAAGTACATACGTAAAATGGAAATGAATTAAAAAAATCTATTTTCTATGAATGAATTTAAACAAAATCACTGAACGTGTTTACGTTACAATATAAGCTTTAAGCTTGCTGCGAGTTGATTTTAGAGAGTAATCTTCAGTCCTATCACAACTCTCGATCGAGTCGAGAATTTCTCGATATCGAGAAATTTGTATTACAAGTCTCGATCGAGTTTCATTTCTTTTTATTCCAGTGGAAATGATGTCGATAAGTGGTATCACAACTCTCGATCGAGTCGTAAATTTTTCTCGATTTAGCTCGATAGTGATTGAGGTTGCGAACAGTGTGAAAATTGAAAAGTTTATTTTAAAATTAAAAGTAACATGTGATTTTTATTAAATTTTGTTTTCATAAAATTTATTTTTATTAAATAAAATTAATGTTTAAAATAGAAAAAAAATTATGAAAATGCCTATATACTAAATATGTACTCACCAAAAAAAAACCATATTAATTATTTAATTAATTTATTAAGAAGAGAGGTCTGTAAACTGCCTCCCTTCTGCCCACAACACGACCCTCCAGGGCCTTTTGGCGGTTAAGATACAGAAATTCTTATGAACTAAATCTTATCCTAGTAATATAATTGCTTGTGAGAGTGGGTGACCTCGATTTTCCCTTGTCCACTTCTGACGAAGGATAGTGGGACTTATATAATATTAACCTAAATACTTAAAACTAGTTATGAAAATAATATAAAATTCTTGTATACTTATTATTGTTCTTATTCTAATAATAGGAAAATATCTAATAAATACTTTAACTAAGCCTCAGTTGCAATTTGAGTGGGTGCGTAGCCATACAAACCCCATGTTCCCTGTTAGGAAGGAGCAAAGATAATAGTAGTTCTTCTCAATAGATTTTCTTTTTAGTGTAAGTGGTAATTTTTCCAAAAACGACACACTCACATAAATGATAAAGATCGAAAAAGCTTCATCGAAACCAAAAAAGTTTTTCAAAATTTTTCGAATTGCTTTGAATTATGTACCCTGTACACAATTATAATAATTTCAATAAATGTGTCTGACAGTCTGTAATATAATGGAATTGTTTTTGTAAATCGAGTTATCAAAACTAATTGTGTAGACGGACCATAGTGTTTCGAATTTGTTCTCATTTATTTTAAATATTTGCTCTCACTAAATGAAATGAACACCTGTCAATGTTTTGCAGTACTAAACAATACACAATGCTATTTAAAATGTACATTTAATTCATATGATATTCTACACATATAAGTGTTATTTATATGTAAATGTATATTTTGAGTATTGAAAATAGAATAAATTAATATCATTGGCTGGAACATATAAATATAAATTTGAACATTTTTGAGAGATTTTGATCATACATATTTATTTTCCATGTATGGTTTATGCTCGTGCATAAGGATATGTAAGAAGGATCCATATTGAATTGAAGACGATCTCGTACACATACATACATAAAGCATATAACATGAATAAACAACGTTTGATATAACCAAAGACCGAATATATAATGTATTATATCATGGTATATTATATTGGTCTTTGGCATAACATCAAATACGATGTAAAATTTCATTCTAATACAATTTTAAAAATTAGAGTAACTGGCCGGTTTACATAATAAATTGTAGACATGAATAACAACAGGCTGCTTGCTTATGCCCTTATGCATAATAGATAATAGTAAATACTATATGGAATGAATGTACTATTTATGTGATATACTATATATGATTGTATGCATACATCGTATATATGGTCTTTTTGTACACATACATACAAGTGTAATTATAAAAATAGATTATTCAATGATATACATCAGGATCTATAATGTATATAGTATCAATGACCTTTCTTAATATATTTCTTTATGAAAATATTTGTGTGTAATGTTAAATATGAACTTCTTTGTTATTCATTTTAAAGGGATAATAAAAGTGGTATCAATTCATTTTATATTATACATAAATAGGTATATGAATACATATTTGGTAATTACATATACACTTCCGCTATCGGCTGGTTTTTTACTCATAAAAAATTGAAAAGTCAACCTTTTTGCAATTTTTTTTCAACTTCGGTTTGATTTCGGATTTATGAATAGAATATAATAGTGGTTGTTTGATGCGGGGGAGTGGTGTGGTGGGTAGGTGGGTGGTGATTACTCATGAGTAATTTTCCATTAGTAAGATTGAAAAATTTTATAGAATGAAAAATAAAATATAAATGAAAAAAAGAGAATATTGGCAGGTGGGTGCGGGGGTGCTAAAAGAGTATAAAAAGTGTTGTATAATTAGCGTCATTCGTTAACACTGATCAACATTTTTGAACTGAATTAAACTGATTTTTTCATATGCTCTTTTAACTATCTACCACACTATTCTACGCATCAAACTGTAAATATTATATTTTTTTCATAAATCCGAAGTTAAATGGAATATTTTGAGGCTAGAATCATGATTCATATATTTTTCGATTTTTAATGTTTAAAAAAACTAGCTGACCGCGAAAGTTTATAATTACCGAATATTTATCAATTACACTGCACTGCAATAGTTTTCCTCTAAAAAAAATAAAATTGCAATTTTGATAGGTACCAGGCCTCAAGCAAATATCCTTTTAAGATACCACAATATCTATATTTGAAGAATATATCATTCATTTACTACGTTACCACTATTATTCAGGTTGCGTAAATGCAAAATCCACTTTGATCGTGATCAAAATTTTTCTTCTGCTTTGCTATGACTTTCTTTGATATTTTTATACATAATTTGCATATTAATATTATACTTTATTTAATCATATATATAGTAATATATTTGATTTTAAAATTTTTAAATTTGAAAACAGTCTTCCAACTATAGTTAAATTAAAACTGGGTGAACAGTATTGGTCACAACTACTTTTACACGGCATTTAATTTCTAATTAATAAGTAATGAGAAATGCATCTACAAAACATTACAAATCCATAAATTTGTTTAGTGTACATATATAATTATAATAATAAATAATTAAATATAATTTCAACTGTATTAAAATATTGTGAGAACAATTGATAATTCATCGCTTTTTTGTCCGAATTCATTAGGATCATTTAAGTTCAAAACAAAATTACATATATCTTATAGAAAAAAAAAACAGAATTAAAAATTAAAAAATTAGGAATTTATTTTATTTATATAAAAAAAATGCAATTTTAAAAACTTTTGTTTAAAAAAAATGCTGTATAAAAATATTTATGACTAATACTAAATGTCAAAGGCTATTCAAATTTCTGATAATATATTCTAAAGTAGAGGCAGGTCAGATTAACTTCCTCTTTTTTGCCAACTCCACAACCGCACCATGCAGAACTGACCAGTTCTCGCGCTTTTTAAATGAATGCATCAAATTAAAAATTTCCATTCAAAGTTATAAGTAGAAATATATTATAAATTTTACAATTTTATTTTTTATTGTCGGCAATTTTGTTTAAGAATAATATTAAATAGTTTATGAGTTATCAATTTAATAGAAATGTTAAAATACCAAGGTAACTTCTGAATTCAAATAAGCAATTATAATTTACTATACGTAATCTTATTCCATGTTATTTTGAAACATAATTTTTTGAATCACTACTGAAGATATTTTGATAATACGGATCTCCAAAATATTTCTAGGACTAGAATTATAGGCACATTCTACTTAATCATTTATTTTTAAACAAACATAAATGAAAAAAATTTGATTGCATTCAATCATAAAAATACATAAATTTACAAATAATTTATTTTCGACTTCATGACATCTTGTTTATTGTTATGATTTGTGAAAAAAATATAATATTTTCAAGCTACAAATAATTATCAATTTTCATTGAATCTAATTAAATGTTCATCAGCGCTGGTATTTAGAATTTTTTGAGTATGTACATATATACTTTATACCACAAAAAAAAAACATCAACGAAATAAAATTTAAAAATTTTGAAATAAATATTTTTAAGCTTTCTGTTTTTAAAAAATATTGTAAATAATTTAAAATTCATTATACTCAAGATTTAGAAAAATATACATATTTGTCAAGTATGTTCCATATTAATTTGAAAATATCAATTTTTATCTAGTTAGAAAAAAAATTGACTCAGTCTATAAAAAAATTTGGTAATGCACAAAACACCTGATTTTTCAATTTCTATATTATGATCATAAATCAGAATAATACTTTATGTATTCAGAAGTCCTAAGGCCCAAACATTAAAAAAGACATTCTTTAAAAATTTCAAGAAGAAATTCAATCCACGGGATATGATAATATATAATCGTATCTTGCATTCATAAGTCAATGAACTCAAAAATATAACAAAATAAAACCATAATATATCCATATGTATACATATATTATGTATAATCAAAGATACTATATACTATCGCAGATAAGGGTGTCTGATCTGTGATACTATGTAAAAACATATTTATATGTATTTATATAGTATCTCTGGTATAATGCTACAGTAATTGTAATGTATGCTTATGTAAAAACCTTTGTTGCCAAATATTCTACAATCCAACATCAGAAAATAATGTAAAAGTAAACCTATACAAGTAATACATATAAATATAATCAAAGACCATATAAATGTATACAATACAGTACAAATGCTACAGTAATTATAATGTATGGATGTGTAAAAACCTCTGTTGCTAAATATTCTACAATTCTACATCCGAAAATAATGTAGATCTATACAAATAATACATATAAAATCATATAAATGTATACAGTACAGTACAAATGCTACAATAATTATAATTTATATATACGTAAAAACCTCTGTTGCCAAATATTCTACAACCCTACATCAGAAAATAATGTTAATGTAGATCTATACAAGTAATACATATAACCAAACACCATATAAATGTATATATTTATATTGTCTTTGATATAAATACAATTGTATATATGTATTTCAATTAGAAGTAATAGTAGTAATTTATATCAGAGCATATAGCACGCGACAAGGCATATTAACATAACAACACATACATGTGGAAAATTTAATTCTTATTAAGTGGATTAATTATGAAAAATATTAATTATAAAAAATATTTTATTTTTGTAATTTATTTCTATATAAATTTTAATACACACAAATAAAGTATTGAAAATATAATTTTAAATAATATAATTATATTATAATAATGATAAAATATAAAATAATTTGATTTGATATTTATGTACTTATCTTGTTTAGTATTATGATTGCTACGTCTATCCACGTCCACGGTCAGTAGGTAGAAAAAGAAATGATGTGAATTTTCTTTCCATCACACGCATTTTAAAAATCGAATTTTCTCTTAATAAACTCTCAATATTACAAATAAGTACATATATCAAGTACATATTACAATCAATGAGAGAGATGATAATTTCATATAACAAAATTCATTATATTAAGTAATTCATTATGCATATAATTAATGTAATTTAACAAAGAAAAAAGAATAGCAACTATATATAAAAAAAATTAATGATATAAATTAATGATGTATGTAAAAATTGATGCCATCCCACTTACAAACATATATAAAAATACATGAAATATGAAATACCTCCTTTCTCAAGTTATTCATATATTAAATACGACGATCATGATCAACTCAATACAATAAAAAAAAAAAATTGGAAACCAGCCCTATTGTCAATTGTTGTATTCATAAAGCATTTGCGTACAAAATATCCATTTATTTTTACTTATTCAAGTATAATATCATATCAAATAAGTGATGGTACCACTCAAAACCATATAAAATTTAATAAACCAGTCATGCAACTCACAAACTAATTCTTCTATATAAATATTCTTATGTTTCTCTCATATTTACATCCTCCTGAATTATAAACTTTCGCTCTTTGTCGATATTTCTTCGAAAAACTTTTTCGATCTTTATTTTTGGCAAACATACAAACATTTACATAAAAAAATGAAATGGTTCATCTAGTAGGACTGTATTATCTTTGGAAGGAGTCATGGTTAATACGGCTCCACACACCCAGACCGATGACCGCTGAGGGACAAAACTTATATATTTTGTCTCCTTCGACAAAATAGAGTGTGATCCCTTGGAAGAAGAGATCCAATTTTATTATTATCTAGGGAAAATTTGGGAAATTTTATTATTTTCTGCGTGAGGGGACACTGCCACATCTTACTCCGACCACCACTAAATTGTGGCAGGAGCTACGACGGCTCCACAGCCCCACACACTCTGAAATTTACAAAAGAAATGCAACTTTCTTACGAAAGAGCAGTGAAGGTTTATACGCCGATCAAGAATCTAGGCAGGAAGATTTAGCCCACCTGGCCAGATTGGAAATCGACTTAGGCAATAGTGGTACGAGGACTGAGCTCTGACCCTTGGTCAGGTGATCAGCTCAGCCCCCGGCCCATTCCCGCCTCGTTATAGTCGGTTTAAAAGTCTAAATTTGCAGTCTTAGATCCGTTAAGAGTCTAAATAGAGGGGAGTTCCGACCCTGAGAAGGGTCTAGAAGTTTCCCCCTATCCATCGTCGACGTCCCCATGGCTGCCAGTCTAGTCTAAATAGTCGGGCAGTCAAGTAACAGTCTTGTAGCGGTTCTGTGAGCGTCCTGAATACCGCAAGGGCAAGATAATCCACCCCTTCTGTTAGGAGGAAGGTGGTTTGTTATCCTCTAATGCCCAGTTGGCAAACGGGAAAATGAGATCTGACGAGCTCTGCATTGCGAAGGGTTAAATTTTAGAGTCTCGAGACCAGGATTTAACTCTTAGTACTCGCGAGTGGTGTCCGAGTCCAAGTAGAGGAAAGCAGCTAACATTCTCTCAGTCAACTTATTTAAACCCATCCTGTAAATGGCATGGGGACTAGGGGGGACGAGTTTATAAGGGACCGGAATGGAGCCAATGGCTGCTTTAGCGGCTCGGTCAGCCTGCTCAGTACCCGCTATCCCAACATATCCAGGAATCCAACACATCCGTATATCGTACTGAGTGACGAGTGTCCGGGTGGAATGAACCATAAAATCGTCATGTTTCAAATTCTGAAGTGCTCGAATTGTAGAAAGAGAGTCAGTGAAAATCACCCGACGCCTGGTACTCTTGGCTTTCATGGAGGCAGCAATCCACACTGCCAACAATTCAGCGTCGAACACCTGGGCTGTTGCCGGTAGTCTTCTCTGTGCCCTCGTCCTCCAAGTGAGCGCTCTGTCCTTGGATACAAGTGACACTCAACTGACAAACAACTACTCCGACACCAGCCGTGGATTTGCTGGCTTCGGTGTACAGTGCGCGGTATATATCAGGACTGGTGGCATCTTTTCGGTATTCGCTGATCCTGTCGAGTATGTAGAGTTTGTCGTTAAAGGGGAAACGTAAGGAGGGGATTGGTGAAGGCTGGCTAGGTAACAATCCCTCTAAGGGAGAAATCATCTTAACCGAACTTCTCAAGGTGGAAATGACTTTGTAGGGATTATGGGTTAGGAAATTCCAGACGAGTCCGAACAGGGGTGATCTAGGATCACTAATCTGCCTGGACCCAAACCTGAGTCTAAGCTGCTGAATTCTATTCTGGATACTTCAACTACCACATTCTGCTAAGAGGATGGGGATTGGAGTAAAGGGGAAGGCCCCAGACGCTACCGTGAAGATAGAATTGATTGCCGTTTGGATTCTATTTTTTGCTGTTGGTGAACCATTAATTAGAACATTGGCAATAAGAATAAGTGCCGATGGAGGGGCACCCACTCTGCCTGCTGCAATGGCTTTAATGAGGTTTTGAACTTTCTGTAGTTTAGCCACCACTTTGTTCACGTGAGTGTTCCAGTAGGCCCGCTTCTCAAAGTGGACAACCAGAATCTTCAAACTTTGCGACGGAAGCAGTACTCATGTGTCAATACGCAGGCTGCTCACAAAACAGTTACGTTTACGACACACGTGCAGGAACTCCACTTTATCGAGTGAGATTCTGCCTCCGTTTTCCTCGGTCCATTTAAGGGAAAATTCTGAGGCTCCTCGAAGTTCATTCATTATCTCTGGAGTACAACTGATGGTGCTGAGCAAGATGTTATCAGCATAAACCAACACTTTAGTGTTGGTGAATCTTGTCAGGCCCGCCATTAATGAATCCAAATAGACAGTGAGAAGTGTGGTAGATAATGGTGACCCTTGTGATATCCCATTATCCAGAGAGAAATGATTAGATAACCATTAATGCAGATCTTAATCTGTCTGTTAGACATAAAGATAAGCACGGTCTGAATAAAGCCTGGGTCGACTCCCCAGGAGATCAATTTTTTGCATACGAGGCAAGCTGATATTCTATCGCATGCTTTTTCGAAGTCGAGTGAAACGACACCCGGATGACCCCTCTCAAAAAAGGAAGAAGCAAGCCCGTGGAGAAGAGTGATGGTCCCTCTTCGCGGACGGAGCCCGTGTTGTGCTGGATGTAGCAGGTCCTCAGTAACCGATTGCAGTCTGTTACCCATAATCTTGTCCAATGTTTTTATAAACAGGAGAGAAGGGATATGGGTCGAAAGTCAAGTGCACGTTTAGCAGTTGATAATTGCTTGGGAATCGGTACTAGTGTGGCTAATTTCCAGTCGAGTGGGAAGGATCCATACTGCAGAATGGTGGTGTATAGCTTGGCTAATCTTGCCTTAATTTCTATCGGTAGATTACTCATCATGCAGTAGCTGATATGGTCTGCCTCAGGGGTAGACCCCTTGAAAGACCTGAGGGTACTTTGTAGTTCATCAAGCGAGACTTCGCCGGCTAGTTGGTGTCGCACATGATAAACATCATCGACCGAAAAGTCAGACTTCTGCTGAGGTACCGATTCTACCATATTTAGAACGCAGGAAACTGATGACCAGGAGGACGCGAATTCGTCCGCGATCTCAAGGGGGTCTGAGATAGACCCGTCAACTGTCAAGAGACTGATGAAGGTGGTCTGCCCTTAAGGCGTCTCACCTTCATCCATGCATCTCCCAGCGAGTCAGACGGGTCTATGGACAGAGCGAATGCCTGCCAGAGGTCTTTTTTGCCCGTCTACAAGACCTTCTCACTTAAGCCGTCAGGTTTTTAAAAGCGTTGGAATTTTCTGGCGTAGGGGTGTATTGGAATGTCTTCCAAGCTCTGCTTTGACCCTGATGAGGTTCTTTATGTTCACAGAGAGCCAAATTGGCTCAAGACAGGCTTTGGTCTGAACTGTGGGTATTGAGAGAGAGGCAGCAGCTTTGATAATTTTCCTGATGAATGCTGATTCCTTATTAACATTGCTGCTGGAAGGAAAAACTCAATTAAATCTCAGCGCAGACTGGGAGAACAGAGCCCACTCCGCTTTCGCTTCGACAAGTCGAGATGTATTTCGCCTAATAGTGAGCCTATTAGTACTTTTCATAATTATCGTTGTGTGATCGCTTCCCTCCGGGTTGTCGTGAAGGGTCCAAGACAAATTGCTAGCTAAATTGCTAGAGGCAAGACAGGTCAATTGCGGAGCTAGTATTATGTGTTGCGGACACAAAAGTATGGGCTCCGTCATTGAGGAAAGTCAAGTCTGAATCTGAGATCCAATCTGCAATGATCATGCCTCAGGGATCTACTCGGTGGTCACCCCAGAAGTGGTGGTGGGCGTTGAAATCGCCACCAATAATAGAGGGAGAGGGAGTTGGTTCAGAAAATGTATTAGTGAAGGGGTGTCTAGAATGTCTGTTCTTGACATATAGATAGATGAAAAAGCCACTGGAGGAGACGTGTGTACGACGACGGATACTTTTAGAAAGTTTGACGTAATATTAAGAAGAGAGTGGCTTAAACTAGATCATACTAGTATTGCAACTCCCCGTGAACTGGTAAAGGGTTCGTTTTCAGAGAAATGACAGGTGAATCCTTTAAAGTTCCAAGGAATGCTGGGGGAATGAATTAGCGTTTCCTGTAAAAGGATAACATGCGGTTTATACCGGCTTATGAGCAACTCTAGGCTGTGCTGATTTGCACGAAAACCTCTCATGTTCCATTGCAAACAGGTGAGCTCACGAGATGTGATTTGTAAATCAAGATTTTAATAGAGCGGAGGTTTGGAGAGGGTCTGGACAAAGAACTAGGCACTAAGAGTGCCGGTTCAGTTTCCATTACCTCTTCGTCTGAAGATGCGATATTAGAAAAAAAGGGGAGGAGAATGGTCTTGTTAGTTTTGCAATAATCGTCAAAGGTTAGTCCCGTGCTAAGGTGATTATTACCTTGCTCGGTCCTAAACTTTTCCAATAATAGGATGGACGAGTCGTCCAAGGATTAAAGTTTTTCAATTTCAAATTCTATTACTGGAGTTTCTGTTATGTTGTGGTTGTTATTGTTGCTGTTGTTGTTTCAGTGTTTGTTGCTGTAGGAGTTGTTGTTGTTGACGTGTTTTTCTTTTGCTGTTGCTGGGTTGGACCTGAGCAACAGTCTTGTTAGGTAAAATAGTTCCATTTTCTGTTTGTGTGTTTGGGGTTATTTGTTGGATTGTTTTGGGCGAGACGGAGGTTAAGTTGGAGGGTAACGTACCTAGGGCGGAGCTTTGAGTTTTGAGAGTTGGTGATGGCAATTTGTTGCCATTTCGTGAAGGAGGTCAGGTAGTATAGGAAGTTATTGTTGTTGTTTGGTGTGGGTCGTACATCGTCAGTACTGGTCTGTTCGCCTGCGCTAGCAGCCATCGAAGCGAACAACTCTGATCCTACCCTTTTGGTTGAAGTTGGTATATTTGTATTATTGTTTGTGCTTAACCTGTTTGCAAGAGAGAACGCACCAGGATTGCGATCATAGTACCTCTTGCATGCTTGGTACTTCGTGCACCGTTCCTTCTGCATTATGTCAAGTATATCCTTCTCTCGAATGAAGTTGGGACAGTCCTTGTCAGCTGCACTGTGGGGTAATGCACAGTTAATGAATTGGGTTGCGATGCAGACTCCCTCGTGGGGGGCTCTAGCGCAACCTGCACACAGTGGGGTTTGTGGTGGCGGGCATCGGTTGAAAGTATGCCCGATACGCTGGCAGTTTCTGCTTCTCATAGGGGACATTATATATTCCCTAACTGCGACACGGAAGACTCCACATATCTTAACATGAGTCGGTAGACGATGTCGGTCAAAAGTGAGGACTACCGTGCCTGTTGGCTCGTTGGTCTCGTGTCTTTTTATTTGTCTAGCGGCAATTACACCTTGCCCGGAAAGGTCGTCAACGATATATTTTTCAGTTACAAACTTCAAGAAGCTGGAGTTAATGACGCCTCGTTTGGGATTGAGAGCCGACATATACTCCACTTTGATTTTAGTGTCTCCGATTAAAGGTAGGTCTGTGGTTTTGACGAAACGATCTGCTATTGCTCCGCTCTTTATAAGGAACTGGATGCGACCGTCGCTGCGCCAGTTGACCTCCTGAATTTCTTTAGAAATCGCTGTAAGAGATTTCAGCACCAGGAAAAGGTTGAACTCCTCCAGCCTTCTGAACGTAACCTTACCATCTGCTGCTGGTGGTCCAGCCAGTTGTAACGAGCTCACCAGGATGAATTTTGATTCCTCTGACGGGGCAGATTTCGTGAAGAGATCTGGGAAGACGGCGGTGCTCGACATCGCCGTGAACTCCCTCCTACCTTTCGGTACTTTCCTCTTCTTGGGATTTTGAGATAGGTTCTCATCCCCTAAGGGAGAAAACCTATTTGAGTCACCCCCGGAGGGTAAACTCATTTTTACTAGTTTTGAGGACTTGATGATTTGATTTGGAACTCTCTGTAGCTTCTTTTTGGAAATCTAAACTTAGAGGGAAAGATACAAAAACAAAAGGAAACTACGAAATACAGTTTTTTTTAACTCTGAGTGAAATTTTTTGTGCACCCTGTTATGTGCACTAAGATTTAGATTCTACACCCTGTGTCTTTCACTATTTTATATACTACTATCCTGTTTATTATAAAAATTTTACATACACCCTGTCTTTGTGTATATTTTTAATGTTTATATTTTTGGTGTACCCTGTTTTTATTCTTAGAATTTCATTGGGTCAACCTTGTGTTTTCGGTTTTATTTGTCTTTCGTTTGTCGAAAACTTTGTTGCTGATGCTTCGCCTCCACACTTTTCGTGTTGGAAGCGAACGCACGTGTAATGTTATATACTTAGTCACTATTATATATTTAGTCTTTTTTCTCTCATACAAATCACTAAAACTACTTTAATTTTCCCAAAATTTTTGTTGATTTATACGCACTTTGGTTCAGTATATTTTATTTAGTATTTAGTACTGATTTATTGATTTTTATTATTTATTAAACATTGATTAGTAAACTTTTAAACATTTACCACGCTAGCACTTTAAAAAACACGTCCGTACACTTCTGGTAGTGAGTTAACACTGAAAAAAACCATATGAAATGACATTTGTTTCGCTTTCAATTTATTCTATAGGAACGTTTGAACATGATCACGATCCAGACTTGTCATACCATATTTCATCTCGATCGAGAAGTACTATAGTTCGAACGTCTCGACTCGATCGAGAGTTGTAATAGGGCTGCTTAACTTTGTCTGTCTAGCTATTGTTTGGTTGTCTCAGATTTTTAGTTCTAGTGATTTAGGGCCGTATTCACCAACCACTCACAACTTATGACAGTCATAATCTAATTCACCGAACGTTCTTAAGAGTGCTCATAAGAATTTATGAGTGGTTGGAGGTACTCATAGTCATAAGTATTCTGTCAAATAGTATTTCTGAACTTTTTCGTAAATGTTTTAGTGAAAAGAAATTAAATAAAAAAATTAGATAAAATTATTACTTATATTGAACTCTGTTGATAATAGAAAACATTTTAATAAATAATGAGTTTCGAGTACTTGGACTTATTTGATACTAGCAGCTCATCTTCAGATGAGACTTCTGAATCTGAAAATGAATTTTTAGAACTACTAGGTACTCGAATCAAAGAAAAAAAAGTCAAAACTAAAATTGATTATTACAATTTGTGCGACGATGACGAATTTGAACGCCGTTTTAGACTTCCAAAATTTATGTTCAGTGAGCTATTGAACAGAATAAAAAATGATATTCAAATTGAGGGTCACAGAAATAATCCAATTTGTCCACAAATTCAATTGCTCATTACATTAAGATACTATGCGACTGCCAACTTTCAATCAGTGACAGCAGATCTATTTGGAGTATCTCAACCGACTATATGTCGCATAATATCTAGAGTGTCTATAAGAGTAAAAATCTCAGAAATTCTATTTTATTTTATAATTATTTAAAAACAAAATAAATTATTATAAAAAATTATAATAAATTTTTATATTTTTATAATTATTATAAAAAACTTGAAAAACTTTGATACTTCAAATTCAAAATATGATGTGAAAATTAATATTTTCTTTCTTTCTTTTATTAGTTTGACATTTCGAAAATTTTTCGAAAAAATGAAAATAGTACTGCCATATACATTTTTAGCTAGGTTAAGAGTGCTTGGTGAATAGCAAAATATTTTGCAGTTTTGTTATACTCATAAATTTATGAGAGATCTAAGAGTGGTTGATGAATTTGGCCCTTAATGTTTACCATATCATAGTTTAATACGTAATCAGGGGCTTTATCGTTGAGAACGTAAGGGGAAGACGATTAAAGTCGAAACGACGAAACGAAACACAACGATTTTCAATTCCCATTGCAAATATTCGTCGTTTCAAATATTTATTAATTTCGAACATTATAAATTCTTCACGAAAACGTAATTTTCCAGTTTACTGGAATATAATTTCCAATATTGTTGTAAAAATAAAGACTATGTTATTTTTTTCCATTTTTTTAAATATAATTTTTGACAAATAATTTCACGTTGTTCATTATTTTAAAATTAATATGCATAAATACAAATAGTATGCTTTTAAATGACAAAAATGTTATGGCTGAACTTCCGAATTGGGCCCGCCAGCTTTTAAAACAAAACCATCCGATAATGATACTTTGGAATGTCTTCTTCAATATTGTACATGTCTTTATTGCCGCAAATTCATTTTAATGACGCAAAATAACTTCAAAAATTTTTAGGAAAAATTAACATGTTTTAAAAAACCGTTATTTCTCCGTATCAGGATCATGGATTGGATTAGTTACTACATAATTTTAAAGAAGACTTCCTACTCTATTTGTCGCAGTTTATTTCACTTTGATTGGATTAGAAGTTCTCGACATATACGGACTTAAAATCAAAATTTCGCATTTTTTATAAATCACTTTTTCAACTTCTTTTGATAAGGATAACTGGTATAACTTTGAAACTTGAAGGATGGCACATTTTTTTTTTATATTATATGAAATATTTTTTTGTCCTCTTTGAAATGATATCATATTTCTGTATAGAAACTGTATAAATAAAAAAGTAAATGCACAAATATGCAAAAAAAAAAAATGCGAAAAAATAAACATTTTTCATATACATTTCTGAGAAAAAATTCAAAATTTACTATTTTTTGTAGGAATTGAATATTAAAGAAATTAAAAAAATGCATATTACTCAAGTGATGTTTTTAGAATATTTTACTGTTTGTATTTTTGGCGATCCTTAAAAAACCGATGTTTTTAAGTCAATAAAAATTGATTGGGTTGAGGTACATTTTGCCCAAATTTTCTTAAGTCACCATTGCAGTACATAAATAATTAATTAACTATAATAGAGGTATTCACTCAGGCTAGTATTTTAGCTATTGTGTATTAATACATAATCAAATTTAGTGTGGAGTGAACATACTTTGTAAATACTCTTGTTGTATCAAAATTTTCCAGTCAGCTGATATAGTTTGACAATTAAAATTTTAAAATTTTTAAATTTAAATTTTATCAAAATTTACCAAATGACTACTGTGTGTTCAACTGTCAAAATATTTACTACGAAATACTACACAGAAAAAACATGCCTTTACCCTATTGTTTTATTACAATGATTGGCTTACTTGATTTTATATGGGAGAAAATAACAAGGCGTAGTATATTAGCAAAATGTAGTAAAAATACTTCGAGTATAAATATACAAGGCCAAATACTAGAGAGAGTGAATACCTCTAATATTTATAATATAGAATTTGTTTTCTATCACTTTTTTTGAATGGATAACATTTCAAAAGTTCAAAAATCTGGTATGGGCTTATTCCATTAATGAACGCAAACGTTTTCACCAAAAATCGAGATTTGTAATCACCTTTTCCAAAAAAACGCGTGAATAATAAAATCAGGTACATTTGAAAATGTGTATTTTTCCACATTTTTTTGCATATTTTTGAACGATTAACAAAATATTATCAAATGAAAAAAATAAAAATATGAAAAACGCTTCGAACATATCACAAATAGCAATTTTAATAAAACGACATCAAAACGGATCGTTTTCATTTTTTGCAATCATGGTTTGTATGCTGCAACTGCAAATTCCACTGCAGGCCAAGCCGTATGTTTCTGTTTCTAGAAACAGACTCAATTATCACTTTGCGTGCAGTTTTTTACTAAAACTAATCGCCAAGAAGACACTTACCGAATGCCCTTAGTCTGGTTTTAGCCAATGCCGTACACCTGTAAAGATAATGTAAAACAGTATCTTTTTCTGAATTGTCATTCCGCGATCATAATGCCCCAAACATATTATTATTGTTCAATTTTTTTGATCTGTGTTTTATTTAATAATCAAATACATAAAAATAAGTATTCATTCATTTATTTATTTCTTTATATATTTTTTTAATATAATTTTATAATCTATATATATGTACTCTGTTTAATATACAATTTTTATGTGTTATGTATGTATATGTTTATATACATTTTATTTGTGTGTGTATTACTTATTTAAAGATTGCTTAATTTATACTTAATTTTATTATACATATATAAGTATTATTAATTTTACTTTATTTTTTATTTAAGCAAGTTGTTTTTTTTTTTAATTTGTTTTATTATTATTCATTTATTTATTTTTTGTGAAACATTTGATTTCTTTCACTGTGTAATTAAACATTTTTGTTTTGTATTTTAATTTTTTTCTAATAATCTTTCTTGCTATTTGTTGTATGTATATGTATATCTATGTATGTGTACCGTTTTTAATATTATAAATATTTATCGTTTTTAAATATTTTTTTTTTTTTATTTATAAAATGTGATCGGGCGGGATTTATTTTTTTTTATTTTTTATTAATTTTTTGTTTTTCATTTACATATACATATTTACATAATTATGTAAAGTATAATATAAATGTGTTGTATGCATGTTTTTTTTTTTTAATTAAAAATAATTAATTTATATATACATCATGTATGTGAGTATAATATTAAATAATATTATTATTGTAATGCATTCCGTTTTATTGTTTAGGTATAAATGTTTCTATTGTATGGCCATTTACTTTAATGTTTATTATTTTTTTTTTGTGTTTTTCGTAAAAAAAAGCAACATTTTTAATTGATTAGTTTGAATTTTTTTTTTCTTTTACTTGTTCTATTTTTTATTTGTTTTCTTTTTTACAATTTATTAATCAATCAATAAATAATGTACACATGAGTATGTATGTATTTAGTTTTCCATTTTTATACACATTTTTTTTAAACATATTGGTTATTATTAATGAATGGTTTGCTTGTGTGTGTGTTTCAGTTAACTAAAATAATATTTTAAAAAAATAAAAAAAAAAAAAAATAAAAAATAAGGCAAATTTGATTGATAGAAAGAAACAAATGAAATTTTTTTCAGCATTATTTTTTTTTTAATTTTTATTTTTAATCAGAAATTTTGCACATATAGTATAATTCAATTGCAAAACATAAAAAATATTATTATAATAACTAAACCTATATTATATAGTATAACGTATTCTATCAATATATACAATATAATATATAATTATATTATTTGAACAAAATTGAATTAATAAAAAATATACTTTCAATATAAAATAAATTTATATTCTTGCGATTTATTTAATTGATGTTATGTTAATTCATCATTATCTAGAGAACGACTGAAATGAATCCATATTTAGCAGTCTGATCCATATCCAGCAATTGGTCTTGTTAAGGTTTTGTACATAATAAGCTTATATATTTTTGTAATATTGTTGGACTTGAGTATAGATGCGACACTGAAGAAAGTTCTGTTTGCTTTAATAATCCATTTTTGTATCACGGATCTCAGATATACACCCCTATGCTGACAGTCGAGTCGTGTGACTGCGAGATTCCGATGTCGTTGTCGTCTCGTTTTTTATTCCGTATGCTGACAGTCGTGTGATGTGACTATTATAATTTGTCGGTTTTATTCGTGTCTCGAATAAGAAATTATTGTCATTTTGTTTGAATTTGAATATTTAAAATAAAAGTTTTTATTAAATTTATTATTAATAAAAAATAAATAAAACTAAAAAATATATAAATAAAAATGTTTAGTTCAGTATACTTATATTTCTCTAGTTCAAACTATTCAAATTTAGTCATATAATATTTATTATAATATAAATAAATATCATAAAACTAAAATTTTTAAATATTATCAAATAAAAAGTAAATTAATTTATTTTTATGTATATAATTAATACAAATTCTACTTAAACTTTTGGATTTTCCATATTTATTTTTGTTTTTACTTCACTTGAACGTACTGACTGAAAGCAAAGACGATAATAAGATATCGTCTTTACTGAAAGTGACAATAAAACGACAACAAATACGACTGTCCTGTCAGCCAGCACCAGCATACCAACTTCCAAGTCTCGTCTCATGTGAGAGAAAATACGACTGCCGCAATAGGGTTGTGATAGTAAATTTTGTTTTATATTATGTTTAATTATTATATCATATTTCACTAAAATATATATTTTATCTTTTGCATCCAATTTGAAGCTTTTTGGTCCTTTATCCAAGAATACGACTTTAGTTTCAAATGTTCGCAGAAAGTTCATATTTGATTTGTTTCCTGTCCATATATCAAAAAGAATTTAAGCATTTAGCATTCCGAAATCCGGAAAAAACGACGGATTTGGGTCGAAATCTAATCAATGAAATTACATAAAAAATATGTAATTATCGCTCGAAATCTACTCATGTTTCGCTCTTTACGTAGACATCTACCAACAAATTGTAAACCAAAAAAATGTTTTTTTTAAATTTTTATTAAGAAATAATTGAATATAATTGACAGTTAAATTTAACAGTTAAATAAA
This sequence comes from Villa cingulata, assembly GCA_951394055.1. Lineage (NCBI taxonomy): Eukaryota > Metazoa > Arthropoda > Insecta > Diptera > Bombyliidae > Villa > Villa cingulata. The sequence continues at coordinate 36,813,347 of OX596017.1, read as the reverse complement.
TTAAATTAAAATTAGATAAATTAAATAAATTAGACAAACTGTCAAAATCAATGTGTCACCTTCGTAATTTCTACTCGAAATTAAAATGAAATCTACTTAATTTCAACCTCTGTGTGTCGAAGACATTAATCTAAATCATGTAATGTCTTATTTTTTTTTATCAAATAAAATATACATATTTGTATGTATGTATGTATATGTATATTAGAATTAATAACTTTATAATTTTAACTAATATATAACACAATAATAATAATTATAATAATAATTACGTGATAATAAAGTTATGATAAAAAAATTATAGAAAAATAAATACAATTTTTTGTTACTGCAGACTTATGTTAAATTTATCCTAAACAATTAATTTTTGTACGAGTATATTATTTGTTACAGAAAAATTACGCATGCATCAAATTAGTACAACTGAAACTGACAGGTAGGTTGTTTAATGTTGGCAGAAAGTATGCAAATTCTTTCGATTAAATACTACTTTGTGTCTGAAATCTACAGATATACATATATTATATACGAGTATACATTGGTACTATTTTTGCAGGTTTCCAGCATTAGCTACAGTGGCTACAGCCAGACTAAGGGCTTTTGTTAAGTCTTTCCTCAAAGACTTCGCGAAAGTCGAGAATCTATGTATATAGGTAGTTTGATTTACTACCTAAACAAGACGAATTGGCTATAGTCTAGAATAAAACAGCCAATACCTATGAGTTTGTGATAACAAAACGGCACGCAAAGTGCTAATTAAGTCTGTTTCTAGAAACTGAAACAGACTGCCACTGCAACCAACCAACCATATTGGTACATATTACACAGGCACTCGATTATCTCAGTGTTCTAGCATTTATCTAGTTTATACGTAATTGATTTTAATTTTGGATTTTGGTTTATTTGAAATTTTCTCTCGTATTAACTTTATAATTCGGTATGTGGAATAAGACAAATTTATTTGGGAATATTCTAAATTTTCATTTATTCCAAATTCCGAATTAAATTCGGGATATTTGTTCTCGTATAAACCAGGTAATTAATATCTATTGTTCTTGGATATAAAACATCCTCATGACAGATAATGCAGGCAGGCACTTTATGAGTAGACATCGGATTCGGAGTGGTTTAATTCAAAAGAGCATGCAAACAATCTGTCAGTTGTATGTATGTTGTACTAAATAATGTGATTTGGCGCATGTGTATACAAATAGTACATCTATTCAAATCAAATCTTTACAAATAGTACATTCAAAAATTTGTATCCATGCATTTCTTTTCCTATTTTTGTCGTGATACATTTCTAAAAATGAGTTCCATAAATCCAAATATTTTCTTATTTCATCTGTCATTAATTCTATGTCAATATATTTTGTGTTATTTTTTGTCTGTTTTTGCTGTAAATTGTCGCATGTGTAGTGTACACTGTTCAATTAATCACAATTGATAGGTGTGTCGCTTCGGCAGTACATTTGCGATACATTTCGATCGTAGATTGTTACATTGACCTGACAAGTGTAGCAGGTGTGCGTGCATTGTTTAATTTAAACGCTAGTTACGCTGAGTCGTAAAACCATTTGCGATAAATAGTTGCGCGAGACTAGTGTCACTCATGTGCACCGTGCTCATCTGCTCTTAGGCTAAGCGCAGACAGAAAGCGGAGCTGAGCTGAACTGAACTGAACTTATCAGCTAAGAATGAAACAAACAAATACGCAATGCATTTGAAGCAATACAATAAGTAGCTTATTTGCGCACATCAACAGCGTAACTGAAACAGAACTTATCGGTGCTGATTTTTCAGCTACTGATATTTGCAATTGCTTGTTGTTTGTTTTGATCAGCAACTGAAGTTGTTGATTGTGAAATACGTATACGTATTACCATGCGTATTACCAAGTATATATACGTAATATAATCGATTTAATTTCAATAATCGATTATATATCATAGAATAAGTTATAATAATAGAATAAGAATAATAATAATAATTATAATTAATTAATAATAATTAATATATAATAATAATTGTAGAATAAGCAAGCATAAGCTCCGTTTTCTGTGTGCGCAGTCAATTTTTTTCTTGCTGAGCTGATCCAAGATGTATACAGTAACAAGGTGAGCCATTTCGACAGAAAGCTCTTTTTCTAAAAGCTTGTGACGTCATTTCAACCGAAAAATAGTATTTTTCCTTCATAATTTTCACAATTTCATATTTAACATTTAACAATTTTGATAGAATAATGATATTATAATAATGTAATTAAAAAATATGATAATATGATAATTTTAAAAACAAAATAATTTGGAAATAAAATACATAATATGATTGCAAAAATACACCTAAAAACAAATCTAACGAATTTAATTCAGTCAAATTCAGTATATCGTGGTAATTTCTTGCATTACAAACTCGGTATAAATGACGTAATAATTTACAGCTTTATAAACAGCTTTTTCGCTCTGGCTCACCTTGTTACTCTATACATCTTGAACTGATCAGTGATCAGTACTTATTATAAGTTCAGTTCAGTTCAGCTCATCTCCGATTTCTGTCTGCGCGTAGCCTTAAATAGCAGCATCTTGTATGTACGTACAGTGTAATTAATAAATAATTATTATGAGTAATCATAATGATCAATAGTAATTAAATAAACATTATACATAATTACACAAATACATAATAAAATAATAAATAATTATAAATGTAAGTATACAAATACATATGTATATAAGAGTAGATAATATATGTACATTACTTCTTGTTACATTTTATTTATTTATTTATTTTTTTTTTTCATATTTACATACATAAATACATAAAAATGATTAAATTGGCACGAATGAGCAAATTTTAAATAAAAATATGAAGCTTATTGAATAAATTACATAAATCATTTTGTTATTTATTTTATTATATTATTTTATTTTTATTGCCGTACAAAGATATGCTTTTTATCTCTATTAGGTGCTATTACTTAGTTATGCATTAAATATGTAATTTTATTTTTTAATTAGATTTTATTGTTATTTCTTTTATATAAATTCGTAATTTTTTTTTTTGTTTTGCATTTAAATTTTTTTTATATTTTAAATTTTATAAATAAATTTTTTATATATTTCTAATTTTCATTATTAAATTAATTTAAAAAAGAAAAAAAAAATACAAATTTTTATTAGAGGATGAAAACAAGATAATGTTGTATGAAAAACAAATTAAATACATAAATAAAAAACTAGAATTGTCCATTATCACATATGGGACTACAAGTATTTTTAATCTGTCATAAAATATGTAGATATAGGATATTTTATTTTGTTAATTTGAGAAAGATTTAAAAATTAAATTTATTTCACCACTACATGAGAATGACAATCATAAAGGTGAATTTAAATCACACAATCGATAGTTAATGTTTATCTGATTAAATATTTTGTAATTTCTTTCATAAAAAATTGTTTCAATTCAATTTTTTTAATTTTTAATTTATAATGCTAAATTATAAAATGTCAAAAATGTAAAATTACGTTAACGTGATAATTAAGAGTTCGATAAATATTATATGCAAATAATTAAAATTTTTTGGAAACATTTAAATGATATACCTAATTTATTGTACTTTTTATATGGCAGGCAATAATAAGCGCATTCTAATTTTTAACAATGAAAATTGTTGTATTTGTCATTTCTAGTTTGAGTTCATGCCAATTAGTATTAGATGATGCTGATTGTCAAAATAGATTAAAATTTTTAGTTCGAACAATAATAATTATGATCGTGTTTTAAAATGTCAATTTATTGTCAAAAAAAATGATTAAATATTGTCAAGATTATTAATTGTAATTTAACATTTGAAAATGTTTGTAATACAAACAAACAACAATAAATTTATTATAAAAAAAAAATTACAAATTTGAAATGACGTTGATTTGCATTTTCGAAAATGACCGATTATTAATATTTTTTTTTGTTTTAGATCCAATTGAACGAAATAAAAAGGCCGGGTGAGTTTCAAAACATTTAAAGACCGCCTCGATGCATAATCAACATTTTCAAAACGATATCACTTAAATCGATAACAATGTCTACAGTTTCAAAACTCATTGTGAATACATCTAATACGCATCTGTCAAGCAATCTACGCATCCAGAATTTTTATGATGCAAAATAGATTTGAATAGATTTTTTTTTTGATGTATATATGTATATACATATATATAACGAAAACTCAATCTGTTTTAAACAAAAATTTTGTACTTTTATGATGATAAAATGAATTTTAAATGTGTAGTGTTTTAATATTAATGACAAATTCCAAAAAAAAAATGGAGAGTATTATATTATATACGAGCGGTTACACTGAAGGTGTTTTTGCTCATTCGAAAATGGCTATAAAATATGTCCATCCTGATATTGTTTAATTTTATTAAAAAATTGTTTCACCTTTTTTGATTTAGTGTAGAGAATAAATTAATTCAATTTTAAAATTATGTACTGCAGGAGGTGAACCAATTTTCTTGTTGTCAAAACAAAGCAGAAAATTCGTTTCAAAGCGTCAAAGTTGTAGAACTGCAATATCGATGCGAAGCATTAATGCTGTTTTAAAACTTTGCATCACGACTGTTTTGATGCCGTATCACAACACATTTTTGAGGCGTTTTGAAACTCACCCGCCGTTTCCGGAAATGTCATTTGTTTTTCGTTCGGAATTTGAACATTTTTGTTTATTTGAAAATTCACAATTATTTACTACATCAAATTACATTTAATAATTTTTACGATCAATTTAAATTTTAATAGTTTTATGATTTGTTTAGAAAATATACTTATTTAAAACAAAATGTTTAGGGGTCTTTACTCACTTTTAACTCTCACGATGTATTTATTTACTTTTTTTTTTTTTATTTATCAAAAGGAGATGGACAGGTATACCTGCCTCTTTTGAAAAACCAATTTTCTAATAATAACTCCATGGAAGTGAAACGAATAAAAACAAAGAAAAACATAAAATTCAACAAAAAAAAAAAAAAATTATTTAAAAAGAAAAAATAATCTAATAAAAATAAAAATTAAAAAAAAAATTATTAAATAATGTAGCAGCATAGATATTTCACAATAGCTAAATCCAACTTTTAAATTTTATTATTAACTATTTACCATTTTCAATTTTTTTAAATGTATGTTTATGAATCAATGAAAAAAAAATTATTTTGAAATTTTTGATTTTTTTTTTAAATTTTATTTTTAAATTTACAATTAAATACTTAGATATTTAATTACTATTTTCTATTTAAGTAAATTTATTTCATATTTTTTTTTGTTTTTTAATTTTGTTTATATTCACAAATATTTAGTACAATTTTTGTTTCCTGTTTGTTTTTTTTTTTGTTTTTTTGTTTTTGTTTTTACTTGTGCAGAAAATAAAATACACACTAAATATGTACGTATTTCGTTATTGTTCTGGATACTATCTTGTTTTTTTTTGTCAAAATTTATTGTTTTATTTTTTTTTTTTTTTGATTTTTTACAATTTTTCTTTAAACTATATATTTAATGGTTGTACTGTAAAGCAAAAATTATTAGAAATATGTAATTATATATGTATGTATTTGTGTATACATTTGTGTACGTAAAATATCAATAAAAATAATCATAATTCGTTTCTATTTTCATAAAAAAAAAATTAAAATTAATTTTTTTATTTATATTTATAAATATTTTTTTTATATTGATTTGTTTTATGCGTTTATTTATATATGAGGAGCAGCTAATCAAATAGTGTTATGTCCATATTTGCACAAAACATTTTTTTTTTTTTTGTGTTTTATGTTTTATCTTTGCTTGGCCTTGAAAAAAATCTTGATTTAAAAGTAACTATTAGCCGAGTAAACTCGCCTCAAAAATTGATAGTCACATCAAATCGTATTATGTCCACTATCTTCAAGCCTTCAATACATCAAAACGTATTAAGTCCATACAAAAATTATTGGTTCATAAATAAAGTACTGTAACTTGGATTTGAGCTTGGATTAAACTTATTTCTTCAAACACTTACAAATACGCCACAATAAAAAAAAATTTTTTTTTTTTTGTTAGAACCAAAAAAAAATTATTCTTATTTCCCTGTTTATTTACCAGTGTAGGACATTAAAATGAATCAAAAAGTATTTATGTCCAATTGACACATCAAAACGTATTAAGTCCAAAACCTTTTTGCTTTTACTGATTTGCGCAAATAAAACGATTTAAGTGAGATGTCCTATTTAATTCACTTATGTGTAAGCAAGACAAAAGAAAAACCAAAGAGTTTGCTATTGCACTTTAAATGATATAGATTTTCGTCCAATACTCAACAATTTAGTTCGTGGACATAACACTATTTGATTATTTGCTACTCATATTATAATAATATGTACAGGGTGATTCTATTCAACATAAGAATATTAGTACCACGCGATTCTTTGATGTGTTTCATGAAAAATATTGTACTAGCAAAAATTTATGTGAAGCCTGGTTTCGACGTTAGAGGGCGTTTTGAATTTTTAGATTTTTGTAAGACCTTTGAACATAAAAACACGTGTTACTTTTTTTACACCCTGTATATCAAAATTTTTCTTTTTGCAAATGATAGGTAACAAAATTACCTTTCTTTTCATATCCTACAACATGTGTTTTAAAACATGCTTCTGGCCAAGAAAAAGTAATAAATTCAAAATTCACAAATTTTTTTTAAAAAACATGTTTTGAGAAATTGGGTTCCTGAAAAAAAAATTCACTACCAAAAAAAATTTTATTATTTAAAATGTTGGCCTATGGTGTGCACTATCAAACGAAAAAAATCCGAACTCGATATCGCAATCCGCTATGAAGTTATTAAGGATCAAAGCGTATATGAAGGGTTCAAAAACGTACCTACCTAGCTAGAAAATTGCAAATTACCTGTTCCTCTCAAAACTGTTTACCATAACTATGCATATTTCTTTGTTTTATTTTTCTATAACGTTACGTTTAGGTACGTTTTTGCACCCTGCATATACGCTTTGATCTATAATAACTTCATAACGGATTGCGATATCGATTCGGATTTTTTTTGTTTGATAGTGCACACTATAGGCCAAAATTATAAAAAATTATAAATAATAAAATTTTTTTTGGTAGTGAATTTTTTTTTCAGGAACCCAATTTCTCAAAACATGTTTTTTAAAAAAAATTTGTGAATTTTGAATTTATTACTTTTTCTTGGCCAGAAGCATGTTTTAAAACACATGTTGTAGGATATGAAAAGAAAGGTAATTTTGTTACCTATCATTTGCAAAAAGAAAAATTTTGATATACAGGGTGTAAAAAAAAGTAACACGTGTTTTTATGTTCAAAGGTCTTACAAAAATCTAAAAATTCAAAACGCTCCTAACGTCGAAACCAGGCTTCACATAAATTTTTGCTAGTACAATATTTTTCATGAAACACATCAAAGAATCGCGTTGTACTAATATTCTTATGTTGAATAGAATCACCCTGTATATATTGATTTTTTTTTTAAATGTTTTAGAACAGTATATTTACCAAATTATGATCGTCGTTACGATCTTCTGTTAAATTGTATTCATGAATCACAATTAATAATATTATTGATGTTGGATAAATTTAATTTATATTATTTGAAATTGAATAATTTTTTCAATTTACTGAAAATGCTATTGGGCCCGTATTAATAAAACGGGAGCAAATGCTGCTTGTAAGCAATTGAGCATGAAGTATAATAAGAGCTCAAGAAGTAAAAGGCCGAGTCGAACTACATATTATAAGCATTTGCTTCTATTCCGGGGCCCAATGACAGCCCAAACGTTCAACCGAAACGTTTACGTTAAAGTTAAATGTTCTTCAAAGCCCAATGGTAACTTTCGCAACTGTCAAATCAATAATATTTTAATAATACAATTTATTTATTTTTTTAATATTATTTTTTAATTATTTTTATTTATTATTTTTAAGTATTTTAATTTTTACTTCACGTAAATTCGTAAATATAATACAAATATCAAACACTTCATTTTCTTCTTTATCAGTTTTTTTAAACATTACTTTGAAAAATATTGTAAAAGAACGGTTTATTTTCATTACGTTAATGTAAAAAATTGAATTAAATCTAATTGAACCGAAAAATTACGGTGACTTCATCACTGTGCTTTTCTGAATTTATTTACATTTTAATTAATTGAGTAAACGTTTCGGTCGAACTTTTAGACTGTCATTGGGCCCCGGCAGTTATGAATAATGTTTACCTTATACTTCATGCTCATACTACATACTCACACTCACACTTCATGCTTCTTACACTTTATGGTTGTGACATGTGACGTTGTTTTCTTTGTTTTTAATATTGTTCGTTATTTTATTATATTAGCTGAAGTGGTTTTTCTTCAGTAATGCTCATTCTTATTCATACGACCCATTTATCTTGATTTTTTAATAAAATGAAATTTATCCAGTGTATTATTGTGATTGATGAATACAGATCCTTAATGACTGTGTAAAAGCAGTTTTAAAAAATATATATATAATAGTTTTTTTTTCAAATTAAATATAATTTTGTCGTTTTAGTTTGTTTTTAACTCAATTTTTTTCTGTTTTGTTTTTTTTTTTTTTTAATACAATATAATATAAAATAATTTTAAAAAAATATAATTATATCGTAACTATAAAAAAAAAATAATTATAATACATAATTTAAATTATCGTTGTCTAAAACCTAAGTATAATCAAATATTAATTCAAATTTAAACAATTTAAAATATATGTATTTTATAATTAAAAAAAAAAAAAAAAAAATATACCTATTTAAGAAAAAAACAAAAAAAAATAAAGTTAAAATGTTTTCTTTTTTTTTTGAAAAATAAAAATAAAAATTTTATTTTATATGCTGAATTTTTTATTTTAATTTATTGATTTATGTAATTAGAATCAAATAATTTTTTTAAATATATGTATATATGTATATATTTTTTGTGTTGTGCATAGCATCATTTTTGCTGTAGAACTAATAAAAGTAAAGTGGTACTAGACACACATTTACCATTTTCGAAATTATGTAAATTTTATAAATATGTACGTTTTAAAAAAATCACTGTTTGTGTTTATGTTCATATGATTGAATTTATATGTTTTATTTGAAATTTTGTATAAATTTAATTATAATTTAAAAATATTTAAATTAAACACAATATGTATAAAACTATATACGTATATATATATGATAATATGGCATCGTTTAAAAGATAGATGAAATTGAAAAATGAAATTTAAAATCTGAATGTGGATTTTTTTTCCGAAATTCAAATTGAAATCGAATATTATATTAGAATACATACTTGATTTTTATTCGTTTTAAATTATGACGAAAAATGAACATTTTCAATTGTGCACATTTGTTTATAATGATCAATTTACAATTTATGCGAATGACTAAAAATATGCAATTAGCTGATATCATGTTTAAAACCCTTTCAGTCATTTGTTGCCTGTAGGCACACCGAATTTAACTAAGTTTTTCAAAGTGTTTTTTCGTATAATCTCATTTTTTTCGATGCTCTCTTGTTCTCTGTTAATCTCTGAGTTACTTTGTTTTGACTTTTTTGTCTTTTCGTTGATGTAGACAGAATAATGTAAGTAGTTGTCAACTACAGTTCTGTGAGTAAGTTTGTACGAAAACGTGTTCTCTAAAAGTAGTGGTTTTAAGTGAAAAATTTATTATTTTCAAAGAAAAATAATTTTTATTTAATCGAGAAACACTCATTAAGAGTGTATGCTTTTTTGTTTGGTGTATAAACACCAAAATTTAATAGAAAATTGAAGTTCAATATACGTTGCCCATAGACACCGCCTGAAGCACAATTCATTGATGATTTCCCTACAGAAAATGAAAAATTGAAAACACTTCTTCAATATTTCCAACAATATTTTACTGATGAATTACTGGTTTCAATAGTTCATGCTACAAATCAAATATCATTAGTAAAAAGTGGTAAATCGATTGGTACGAATAGAAACGAGATTCTGAAGATGATTAGTTTGCAAGTATTAATTGGCACCTTGAGTTTTCCTCGAATTAAAATGTATTGGGAAAAGGGCACCATAATTCCGACATTTCCTGACAATATGAATAGAAATCGTTTCCACAACTTGCGGCATAATTTAAAATTTACAACAAGTGAAGACGATGCAGATAAATTATATAAAGTAAGGCCAATTTTGAATTCCTTTCTGAAACACACAGAAAATCTTCCAAAAGAAGAACACTTATGTGTGGATGACATGATGGTACCATTTAAAGGACATACGAATTTGAAGAAATTATATGCCGAAAAAACCCATAAAATGGGGAATAAAAATGTTTGCTCTTTGTGGTGCCAGTGGAATTCTACATGATTTCGAAGTGTACCAAGGAAAAAATACGGACGTTGGGAGCTCAGAGTTGGGATTTTGCTCAGACATTGGTCATCCGTTTGTCGAAAACTGTACCTGTTAATCGGAATTATAAGCTTTATTTCGATAATTATTTTACAACACTAAAACTCTTAATTGCGTTGAAAAAAAAAGGTATATATGGCACTGAGACCATAAGGGCTAACCGTACTTGCAATGCCCGTTTAACAACAACTAAAGAAATGAAAAAACTATCTAGAGGAAGATTTGATTCATGTTACGAAAGATTTCATGATATATTTTGTTTAACATGGCTTGACGGAGCGCATGTGCAAATGGTTTCAACAATTTTTGGCGAAAATCCTATAACTAATGTTTCTCGATACAGTTATGCTGAAAAACGATTTATTGAAGTTCCTCAGCCAAATATAATACGAAATTATAACAAGTATGGAAGGTGTTGATAAAATGGATTTCCTTTTATCTTTATATCGAACTTTCATAAAAACAAGAAAATGGACCCTAAGAATGTTCGATCACTTTATAGATTTAGCAATTTGTAATTCCTGGTTGGAGTACCGCAAGGACTTGAATAAACAACAGAAAAGTTCAAAAGAACAAATGGATTTGTTAGAATTTAGAAATGATGTAGTACATGGACTTTTGGCTAAAGCCGCTTCATCAGGAGTAAATCAAAAAAACGTGGTCGGCCAAGACTTGACGATGACGACAACAATAGTTGAGCATCATCGCGTTCTTCGGCATGCAGTATCTCCAGAGCTCCTTATGAAAGTAGTCCTACAATCTCAGCCAGATATGATGGCTATCAGCACTGGCCAAAATTTTCGGCCCGAAAAACAAGGTGTAAAAATAAAAATTGCACTGGATGGCCACGTTTTATATGCACAAAGTGCAATGTTCACCTATGTGTTCAGAGAGACTGCTTTGTTAAATATCACCAGAAAGAAGGACAAGCGTCAGTTGGATAATATATTTTTTCAAATTTAACAAAATTAATTATGAAATTTAGGATCTTGAATTCTAATTTTTTTTGTATTATTATTATTATTTTTACTTTTGAAATAAAACTTTTTATTATTTGTATAACTATAATTTTTGAAATAGAAATATATTGAAACTGTACAGAATAAATATTGTAAATTTTTATCTCTTAAGAAAAATTGTTGCCCAGAGGCAACAATCCTTTATCCTATTATCCTTCAGACTTTTTTTTCCGAAATTGATGTTAAATGATTCTAAGGACTAATTTTTAGTGATCGGAACCGAAAAATAATTTTTTTTACAGAAAACTAAAAAAAAGGACTGAAAGGAAGCAAATTAACATAACGAACGTCATTTTGAAATTATGTTTCATATTATTTTCGATTTTTTTTTTTTTAATTAGTATTTTTCTTCTTTTCATAGCGCTTCAACTCTATATAAACCTGGGCTTTCACAGAAGTGATCTCATAACTTTTATTATTATCATGTATGCATTTATAGAATAGAGTTTAACGTGGATTTTGAAACACTGAGTTTGTGGTAGAAAAGTATGTTCTTTTACATGATAGGGCGAAAAAGCTGTTTGTAAAGCTTTAAGTTATTACGTCATTTATACCGAATTTGTAATACAAGTAATTACCACGATGTACTGAATTTGACTGAATTGAATTCGTTAGATTTGTTTTTAGGTGTATTTTTGCAACAGAAATTATAACAGAATAGAAAAAACACAGACCAAAGAAACGCATTGCTCAATTGAGAACTGAGAATTATCAGATAATTGTGACCAAAGAAAAACAGCTATTCTATACATCTTGGGGCTTCTTAGACTGATCTATTATTAGAATGGTGTAATGCTTTAACAATACTTGTGTTTGTGTTACTTGTTGTCAACAAGTAGACTACTTATTATCATCAGCATTTCTAAGCTCTTTTTACCAGCAAGCTTGTGCTTGGTTTGGTACTCAATCAAAGCTGAATGAACTTTGGAATTAATGGAAGTTGGAAATATAGGCAATGAGAAATTTAAAATTATTTTTCTTACTTTTACCGTGGGCATGAATCGAATCAGCACTTTTGAGATCAGTAGACAGTTGTTGTTGTTATTGTTTAAATTAGTATTACTACTTTTAATTATTATTATTATTATTATTTTTACGAATGCAATGATAACACAATTCTGTTTTATTCTGTATCAACTGAGAAGCAACAAGTTTGAACAATTTGCACATTTTCATTTATATGTAGTTGAATTAATTTTCAAGTTGAATAATAATTATGAAATTTTAATTATTTAATTTTTGGCAAAATTGAAGTAAATATGTACATATTGTACATATTTGCAATTACAAAATGTTGATCGTTAACATACGCGTAATATTGAAAACATCCATTGATTTTGATTTTTTGATTGGTGGTGTATTGTGTGTCTGGAACTTGAAGATTTTATGAAAAATATGCAATTTTTTTTTTTTTTTAATTTTATATTCATCTTAAATTAAAATCCAATTTATAGTATATATGTATATATGTAATGTATATATGATATATTCTTAAAAAAAGGATATTAAGTACATTATATTAAATAAAATAATTATAATAATAATAAAAAATATAAATTTTTATCTAAAAATTAATATTGTTGTAATAATAATAATTATTATATTTTTTAATTCAAAAAATATTTATTTTTAAGTATAGTATTTATCTAAAATATAAAATAAAAATACTATTACAAATAAATTTAAAATTGAATTTTTAATAAACTTTTCCTTTTTTTATCTTTTTTCAATTAAGTATATACTCGTATATTATTTAAATTTAATAATTATTATTTAATTTTCAATTGATTCCAATATTCAGAATACTAAAATATTATTGATATATTTTAAAATAATATTATCACATCAAATTTAACCATTTTTTTTTATCATATAAAATTGAACGAGAACCGAAATGTATGTAGTCCATTCATTTTATATTATAAACAGATTATATTAAAGCTTTTATAATTGAAGGATAATGTAATTTTTTTTTTTTTAACTGTTTATAAATATTAGGTATAAGAGAAAGTTCTGTAGTTCTTGAATACGTGTACTTTTATGCATTGTCGATCCTTAACAAGAATTCTGATCTGACTGCAATCAAACCAAGCCTTTTAATGTGATCCAAAAGAGTAGTAAGACGAATTCCAAGCTTGAAGCCCACTTCTGTGAAAGTTAACGTGGGATTTGTTCTGATGGGTGGGTTCAAAAATTTACACTAATTTATCACAAAGTCAAATTGTATCATGATTTTTGATGTTGCAATGAATAAATAACCTCAAATTCATGACGTTTAATTGATTTTAAATTATTATTAATACTATCATGGATCAAGAAAACAATGAACAGTGAGTTAAATTTTAATTTTTTAAGTTTGGTTTATTTATTTGATTTATTTTTGATTTTTGTGAATTATTATCGATGTGTAAAATTTTAAAAGACAACAAAACTTCAAAACTGTCGTAAAATTAATCAGCAGCATCGCAACGCAACATAAATAATCAATGTTGCGCTAACATTTCGGCAACACTTTCGCAACACTGCAAAACCATGATTAAAACTGAAGGCACAACAACACCTTCCGTTCCATCCCTTTTAAATTTTAATTCTCTAGGTGTCACAATAACACGTTCCGTACCATTTTTTTTTTGTTGTCAATTTCAATATATATACAGGGTCTCCGGTTTCGGGTGGTCATCCGGCACACAGTAGATAGGTCTCGCCGAGACAAACAAAAAATCGTTGTAGAGGGAGGGGGGTAATCTCAACCGTTTAGCCGCTAGAGGGCGATGAAGATTTTTCGCACTCAATCTACGAAACACCCTTTAATAACTACGGTGTACTAGCTAAAAGAATCTGGTCTGAGAAAAATCTGAAGGAAACTCCCCCCTCTCTTCAATGATACCTTATATGCTTCTCTACGTTCTTTGTTTCAAGAGTTATTGTGTTTCAAAGACAGAATTTAGTGATTTTTTGCCATTTTTTTTCAGAGATAATACAGGCTGTGGAAGTAAAGCGCCCTCTATATTTATTTTTATTTAAATTAGCAGATAGCCCAGAATGTCTGCTTCATTTTATTACTCCCACAGCCTGTATTATCTCTGAAAAAAATGGCAAAAAATCACTAAATTCTGTCTTTGAAACACAATAACTCTTGAAACAAAGAACGTGGAGAAGCATATAAGGTATCATTGAAGAGAGGGGGGAGTTTCCCTCAGATTTTTCTCAGACCAGATTCTTCTAGCTAGTACACCGTAGTTATTAAAGGGTGTTTCGTAGATTGAGTGCGAAAAATCTTCATCGCCCTCTAGCGGCTAAACGGTTGAGATTACCCCCCTCCCTCTAGAACGATTTTTTGTTTGTCTCGGCGAGACCTATCTACTGTGTGCCCGATGACCACCCGAAACCGGACACCCTGTATACTAAACATAAACAAATTAAAAAAAATTTTTTTTTTTTTTTGATTCTGACATACTTTCCGTTTCGCTACATGAATTATATGGAAATGTCAAATTTTTAACTTTTAAAAACGGAACGAGACGAAACGGAGCGTGTCGTTGTGCTTTCCAAATAATTTTTGAACCCAGCCGATCATACTGCGTACTACTTTGTCATTGGCATGCGATGGCCTTTTTGATCTGGGTTCATATTTCAAAGAAAAATCCCCCGAATGAAATTTTGTAAACTATCTTTGGCATGTTTGAGCTGTTGCTGTGCGTCCTCTCCAAACACGTCACATAAGTTTCTTTTTGCCTCCATTCTGTTATTCCTTTTTTGGAATTCATACAACATACAATGTCTTAAGTGCATTTTTTTTTCACTCATGCTGACAGTTTTATAAGTTTAAAAAAAAAACTGACTAAAGTACAAACAAATGTGTATAAATCATATCCTAATCATATACTAATCTAACTGTTTAAACTGGTTTCATTTGGATCAGAATTTTTGTTAAGGATCGACATCGTATAAAAGTACACATGTTCAAAAACGACAGAACTTTAACTTATACCTAATAAAAAAAAATCAATTGAAGATATTATATTCATTATTATAATTATTTTATTTATTTTTGTCAAATAATGGACTTACAACACTGTCGTTATATACATAAATAGAATGATGATAATTCATAAAAAGTCTAGTCAAATTATTTTTATTAAAATTTTAGATATAGCATGGAAGCTTGACCAATAGCGCGTTCCAAAACCTTACTACTAGTCATAGTAATGATATAGTAAAGTTATGATAGTTGACTATAGCTAGTTTTTTGTTTTTTTTTGTACTTAATTATTTTCATTTCCGATCATAATTTAATGTAAATCGTTCATTGAATTGTGAATTCGTTTGAATTGTATTCGTTGCAATTACATATAACAAATCATATTCGCACTATATAATTTAAGCTAATTAGGATTCGTTTTTTTTCTTTTTGTTCGTCATAATATTCTGACGGAACATTATCGTCATAGTTCGCGAATTAATTGCACCAGAAAGAGAAACTTCATATTTCACTTACAGAAAATTAAGAACGAACAAATTAACGGATATCTTTGCTTATTGGAAAATTCGTATTTCAAATTTAATTATCGCAATAATTTGTACGATCAAATTTCATCAAAATGAAATCATTCAATGTTCATCAGATATACGTAGTAAGGTCCAGTGAAAAGCGACCTGACATATTTTTAATTCGAATTTCCGCGAATTTTTTTATTTATCAGGTACGGCTACCTCTCAATTGCCTATATAAGGACGGTCACTACCATTCGAAAATTCTTTAGTATCCTGTTGAGACTGAGTATAGTGCAAGTAGAACAAATTTTTAAAAATGGACAAATTAGAATATCGCGCTATTATAAAATTTCTTACTAAAGAAAGACAAACACCAGCACAAATAAAAGAGCGCATGGATGCAGTGTATGGGGAATATGTGCCATCTTATACGACCATCAAAAAGTGGTCAAAACTATTTCGTTGGGGACGAGAGACGATAGAATATGATCCACACCCTGGCAGCTCGGCAACTGTGGTGACAGCAGAGAACATTGAATTAGTAGAAGAAGTTGTACTGAGTGATCGTAGATTAAAAACAAAAGCAATTGTAGCACAAACTGGCATTTCGAAAACAAGTGTTCTTAGAATTCTACATGAACATTTAGACATGTCTAAGATCAGTGCAAGATGGGTACCGAGAATTCTCAGTCTCATTCAAAAAAGACTACGAGTCGAATGATGCAGGAAGTTTTTAAGTCTATGTGGTGAAAATCCAGAACTAGTTATACGGGCGATTGTGACTGGTGATGAAACAATGGTTCTGTACCACGATCCCACAAAGAAAAAGGAATCAATGGAATGGCACAAAAAAGGAGAACCAGCACCTAAAAAGGCGAAGGTCTCCCAAAGCACCAAAAAGATCATGGCCACAATATTTTGGGATTGTGAAGGAATACTGTCGATTGATTTCGAAGAACGAAATACCGTTGTAAACGCCGAATATTACGCCAATTTAATTCATAAACTTCGACAGGCTATTATTGAAAAAAGAAGAGGAAAGCTGAGTCGTGGTGTATTGCTTTTGCATGACAATGCTCCTGTACACACAGCCGTTACTTCTAAGGCCGCTATAAAGGATTGTGGATTCAGAGAGCTTGACCACCCGCCTTATAGTTTCGATCTTGCACCTAGCGACTATTTTCTATTTTCAAAATTAAAGGCAGATCTACGAGGAAGAAAATTTGAGACCGATGAAGAGATTCAACAGGCAGTTTTAGCCTATTTTGAGGACAAAATTCCAGAGTATTATTTTAATGGAATAGAAGCGCTAATTAAATGATGTAAAAAATGTATTGAAATAAAAGGAAAATATATATTGAAAAATAAAAAAAAAATTTTTTTACTTCCTGCCTTTCATTATATCCCAGGTCGCGTTTCAGTGGACATTACTACGTACGTAGTACATTGTATATTTATATTCGAATTTCTATGATATTATTTTGGTTGTTCGGAAAGTAATTTCGGTTTGTTTTTTTTTATGAAAATGAAAAACAATTTTTCTTATACATTGTAAATAAATATTTTATTGAATTAGATGGAATTCGATAAATTTAATTTTTCAGCTATCTCATGACTTGCTATTCGCTGGTTTGAATCAATTAAATGTCTTCATTGTGTCTTTATCAGCTTTAACTGGCTTTCCAAAATATAATGAATTTTCGTAACAATTGCCAGATAAAAATTTTATGAAAATCAGTTTTGACACTGGTATTCTGTCAATACGATTTTCTTCACACATATCGGTTAAAATAATATTCTTCTTGATTGAACAGCATTTTTAACTTTTCAATAGTAAAAAAAAAAAGAATTGAAATATCTGAAAAACTTATTATTTGATCAGAAGAACATCAAAATATTTGGCTTTTATAACCGTAAAAATATATGACAAATTAATGTTTATTGTTCGTACGAATAAGTCAATTCAAAATGCAAATACATAACGTAAAGGGATAAATACACTACACATGCATGTATGCACAATTATATAAATGCTTAACACACACTACGCATGCATATTTTTATTGAATGTGCTTTCGTCATTTCATAAAATATCTGTAGACCAGAGGGTGGTTTAATTAAGCCATGTGAAGAGGGTGTTTAATTAAATCTGTTTTTTCAGTTGGAAAAATTTTTTTTTGTAAATGCAAAAGCTAACATTTAAATTATCACAATGTTCTTCAGCAATTGCTATTTTATAGTACGAATGTTCACATGTAGAAATAAAATATTATATTTTAGGTGTAGGATATATATTTTTGTAAAAGAATATGGCCAGTTTCACAGTGGAGGTTTAAAGTCAAAATTAACTTAACCCTGAACTTGGGTTTAAATTTATTGAAGATTTAAACTCATTCAGTTTCACAGTTAAATTTTAGTTGACTTTAGTTAACTAGAGTTTAACAAAGTTTAGTTAACTTGAACTTTAATGAAAAATTCACAATGAGAGGATATTATAATTATATGCTGATTATAACTGCTGGAACAGAATGTGTAGCCACGTGTAGCTGCAGTACGGCTGTAGGCTGACTGTTCTCTGACTTTTCCTTTTTAAGTTATTTTAAACCTTACCCAGAGTTTAACCAGTAGATTTTGAAAGTTTAACTATTGTCGGTATTTAAATTCCATACAAAGGTTAAACACGTACTGTGAAACTCATTAATATTTTAATTTGAAGTTTAAACCTCCTAAGAAGTTTAAACCTGCACTGTGAAACTGGCCATTAGTAGATTAATTAAAAAAAAATGTAACTTAACATTTATATTTTATAAAAATATATTTCTTCCATACAATTTTCATATAAATTAATATATGTTGTACTTGTACTGTACAACTTTGTACGTCATCAGACATCAGCTGTTTCTGTGTAGCTCAACCCTCAACTTATATTACTCTTTACATCATGGCTGTACCTGTACATCAGTTGTACCGATTTCATTTTTTGTTTACATTCGTACAGTGAACATCGCGATTTCATTTTTTGTTTACATTCGTACAGTGAACATCGTATTTTATTGAATGTTATAAAAATTTTCCTTGTTTATGGAATGTTAAAAGCAAAGAATATATTAAACATAACATTCTTCTCTTTTTAACAAGCATTTTTTGCACCATATTCGTTTTTTTTTTTTGCTTTCTTTTTAGTTTTAAAAGACATAATAATAGCTGAGTATAAAATAAATATTTTCTTTTTTTCAATATTCAACGACATATTACATGTCTTTATAATATCAAAATTGGAAAGACAAAGACACTGCACTAAAAGCAAAAGTTGGTCGAACAGTTATAGCGTATGTGGTCTAGCATACAATTTGTTTGTCCAACGGCTGTACAACAGCGGTTTGTCCAACAATTGTACCGTGAATGGCTTGCTTAAGAATGTAATGCAATCAACTATAATTTTTTTTTAAATTCTTTACAATTATTTATAGTCAACAATAAATCCAATTCATACAAAATACACATTCAATGGATAATTAACATTACAAATTAATCATCAATTACCGAAATTTGTAGTAATTATTTTCGATAACAAATATTTGTGATATGTTTGGTATGTATACATATTTTTCTTTTCTTTTATTGTATATATTTATCGGGGGATCAGAATGATGATGATGATGATGATGATGAAGTTGTCAGAAAAAAAGAAAAAATTTTACAATTTTTGTGATTTACATATAAATACATATAAAAATAAATAAGTAAAAAAAAAAAATAAATATTTAAAATTTTTTTTGTTTTCATCTAGAATTTAAAGTATTTTCAAATATATACACATATATACGAGCATAAATGTATTTATCAAAAATTTTCTATAAATAAAAAATGTACATACATCTACACTGATATTATTATATTTATGAAAAATTATTTTGATTCTAATTATTGTGAACATTTTTATACAATTTGTTTATTTTTTTTTTATATTTTATATTTAATATAAATGTATAATATTATTTGTTTATTTATTAATATTTGTTTCTTTTTAAATAATAAGTAAATAACATTTACATGATGATGATGATATCTCAAATAAATCAATCAATTAAAAAAAAAAAATTTCATTTTTAAAATTTCTATATCTTTTTGTTTTTATTGTTTTTTTTTTTTATTGGATTTTTAAAATATCACAAAATAAATTTGATGAAAAAACAAAAAATACACAAAAGAAATTAAAAATAAAAAAAAAAAAAATTAAACAAAATAAAAATTTTATTAAGAACTTATTTATATTAAGTGATATGGACCAATTTGCACCAACCACTTATCAGTACTTATTACTTACAAACTTTTCAAAAAAATATTTTTTGATAATTGCATCCGGTTAGAGTGTTGCATGGAGAACATTTTAAATTTCGCTCACTTATCAATTATTGAAAAAAATTTTTTTTAGTTTTTGCTAAAAATATCAAAATGATAAGTGTTGCACGTAAAAATTACCCAAAAATTATCATAAAATGAATAAATTGTTTGAATTGGTAAATAGTTTGTCGTTTATATTTATGTAATAATTTTGCATTGATAGATGATTATTAAAAGGGAATTGTTGTGGCTTCAAAACTAAACATTTTCCCCCTATTATGTGTGTAGAAAGGGTAGATAAATACCTAAAAATGTTAGCCACATTATCGCGATTACATTCGACATGTATTTGAAAAGGGACTTTTTTCTTTTAAATGTTTCGCTTAATTTGACTATTTTCGGTAATTCAGATCTTTTCTGACTTTTCAGTCAGACGTGACTTGATTTAACACTGATTAAAAAGCATATGTGAATTTAAATAAAAAAGTTCAGACACTAAAATAACATCAAAGTCAGCTGTTCAATAAAAACCTAACTTATCTATCTTAGTGCTACCATATATCTGATTTTTCAAACAAACTTAAATTTCAGATCTAGTTTACCGAACACACTTAATATTCATATCTGACTTTTCGAACAGCCTTACTACTAAGATCTTATTTACCGAACACGCTGAAATTTTAATATCTAACTTGTAGTCACCCTACCCTGTATAGAAAATAAGAGAAAATAATGTAATTAAGATAATAGAGTCAGAGTGATGGCACTACTGTTGTTTGATAGACGTATCAAGAAAATAATAAAATTTTATTACATTATATACTGTGTTTAATTTAATTTGAAAGACCCTTTACCACAAACTCAGATCTGAATTACCGAAAACAGCCTTTATTAATTTAACTTTATTGATAAGAAATATGTCTAAAATTGTTAAAATTCTTATGATTTTGCATAAGTATATTATGTAACTACTTATCATTTATTAAAATTGTATTTGGTGTAAGAGTTATAGGCATTTTTCAAAAATGCAGTCAGATCGTCAGGTGACGGAAACCAAATGTTCGAAAATGCATATGTATATGCAAATGTCAGAAATTCAAAAATACATGAAGATTGTATTTACGATCACAAAAAGGCATGCATCAGCGCATGTAGTTTGTACTACATGCAATTGTGCAATCAACTGATGGCATACGATGACTGTATATGCAAGGATGATCGTCACATCTGACTGCATTTTCGAAAAAGGCCATATGAGGAACTACTTTTCAAAAGTTCATTTATGTAATTTAGAGAAAATACCAAAAAACTGCTTGTTCTTACTGAAACGAAAAATGTAAGAACTTTTTGCTGGACCAGTTAGAGAATCGGAAAGTGAATGAAAATCCATTCAACCTCTGATTCTGTGTACAGATTTAAAAATGATATATCTGATATTCTTCGGGACATGTAAACTTTTGCTACGGAATAGTGGACATGTTTCTTTTTGCAGCAAATGCAATACAATGTTTTAATACAAACAAGGAAACTTTTAATAAACTCATTTTTATTTTTTAGCTGTATTTAAAATAATTATAATTTTGAGTTTATATAAATGATGTATCTGCTTCTAATTATAAATAAAATCAAAATTAATGTACATAGAAAACTTGTTTCATTTTGATGTGAATTGCAATTTTACTTTTGATCCAACTGAGTAAATATAAATTGAAAAATACAAGTACATAATTTAGTATCATTTCCAGCAAGCTAAGTAATTTGATTTGTGCACATGCTCTCCCTTAACATAATTCTGTAACTAACTCAAAATGGACCGACATGGACATGTCGCCTTTTGAAAAGTAGCTCCTCATTATGCAAAATTTGAGTGTTAACCACTTATTATCAAAAATTATTGAATACTTTTCATATTTGCTTATGCATTTTTTACTTTGTGCAACAAAACCTTAGTGAATTTCTTGAAAAGTTGATAAGTTATAATGAATGATAAGTGGTTGGTGTTCTGTTTTTGTTTTTTCAATATTTTTTTAGTCTACTAATATTGTATTATATAAATTTTTTTTTGTTTTACTTAATTATATTTTTTAACAATTATATTTTTATCTGAATATGTATGTAATATATATAAATTAAAGAAAAAATAATAAAAAATATATATCTATAACTAAAATTGTATAAAAATAAAGACAAATAAAATAAAAATTATATATATAAATTGTATGTATAAATTTTTTCCCTAATTAAATAAGAACAAATACCTCAATATGTACGAATCATTTTATGGTATGAAGCGATTTTATTACATTTATTTGTATTTGATGCGTACATGATAATGATTGATGCTGTGATTTTTAATATTTTTTAATATTTTTTTTTAGTATAATTTTGATTGATATTCAACGAGATAAATACAATGAGGGCGATGTCATTTTATTTATTTATTTATTTTTTTTAACTTTCTGTTATATTTCAGTTAAAAATATCGTGCTTAATATTCTGATATTTTGTTTGTTTTCTTTGGACATTTGTTTATTAAAAATACAGTGTTGGATAAAAAAAAATTATAACATTTTTTGTTCTTTTAATACCTAGCTGGAATGATAAAACTTCAAAATTGAAACTTAACATTTACCATGCTTATACTTCACATCAAAACGATATAAGATGAAACGATTTGAAAGTTTAGTATAAACGTCTCTTAAGACGTTTTATCATTTTTAAATCGCTTTAACTAAACACCATAACTAAAGCGGTTTGAGAGCTGTCAAAACAATATTAAAATCGGTACAAATCTTTCATATCGTTTTGAGAATCACTTTTACAACTTTTCAACAAAAAAATTATTAAACTAAAATAATTAACGACTCATTTCGTTATCTTTCTTTGAGTTGTAATTTGTAAATTTAATTATTTACATATTTTATTGAAAATGCAAATATATTTTGTGGTAGCACTGCATTTCATTTCATTTCATTCCGTTTTATCTCAAATCGATTTGAGCCAGTAAGTATAAACGTCAGTAAAACCGATTTTGTCAGATCGTTTTGATGTAAAGTATAAACATGGTAATTGATTGTACTATATTCTCTAATCATTTTTTGTATTGTGATTGATATACATATTTATGTTTTTCAGAGTATAAAAAAATCAGAATATCAACATAAAAATATGTATGTATGTACATTCCATCAGACTAATTAGTTGAAGAAATTTTTTATAAGGATCGATCTTGAAGTGATAAAATTTTATTTTTACATGATTTTTTTTTTGTATGTATGTATTTACACTTTTCATTATTTTATAATTTTAATTTTTTTAAAGTAATTATCACTGTCACTGTTACCACTTGTGTCAACCATTGCGATTATAATAACCTTATCCCTTTAACTAAATACAAATATGTACTTATCTGTCATTGTTACAAAAAAAAAAAAAAAAAAAAAAAAGTATCTAACTGATTTAATTTAATTTGCCCAAATTATCACTGTTGGCGGTAACGCGCGAAAAATTATTTTGCATTGTTCCTCTCATTGTATTATCTCATTCTATTGATGTTTATTTATTATATAATTTAATATGCATATTATTTATGTAATTAAAAAAATAAATAAAATTTTTCATTTGATACGCAATCATTTACACATACTTATTATCGTTATAAACAACAATTGATAAAGTGATTAAGCTATAGCGATTGTTAAAAATTGATAATTAAATAATTACCAAAAATCTAGTTGTTGTATGCATCTAGTCGTCTTAATAATACTGTAGACACATTACCTTAATTAACTAAAGCATTTAGTTTGTAATTAATTCAAAAATAATTTCATGACACATTGCTTTTAAGTTTAGTTATCTTTTAACTTTGACATTTGAAGTTTAAATTTTGTTTATTTGTTATCAATTGTATAGTTAAAATGAATGAAGTGAATCTATGAATTAAAAATAAATTTAAATACATATATTATATTTCACTTGTATATTGGCAATTTAGATATTTTTATATCGATGGCTTAATCTAGATTAGGCCCTAAGATCAAATTTTTTAAATCTGAGATTTTGATGTCAATTGTAAAATAATGCGTAACTAGACTTATGCCGCTTCTTACATTCAATGCAGTGACTTCAACTTCGACTTTGATTTAATGGATATGTAATTTTTACACTCAATGCAATGTGGTTACTAACTAAAGTAAATGTGCTGATAATCATGTACGAGTTAATTACCACCATAATGTGTCTATAGTATAAATTAATTTGTGATGGAACACAATCATTAGCGATGACAATTTGCTATTGCTAATTGAATGAAAATCAAGATTCGATTTTTCAGTTCAATTATCATCAATTTATAAATATTAATTTATATAAATATTTTATCGTTATAGCAAAAACAATAGAACTATAATAAGATGTACCAAGTTGATAAAATCTGAAAAAAGTGCTTTAAGATCATATACCCAACATCAGTGGCTATAGATTTTTTCTAATGTTAATAACTCAGTCCACTGTAATTTTTTTTATATGCTGTTCAACATGAAATTGCTTTTACCAGCAGAATTTGGAATATTTGTTTACAATTTGTGTTTTTAAACATAATTAAGGGAATTTGAAAATGATAAGTAAAAATATGAGAATGACACTCCTATTAGGTTAGTTTTTGTTGTTCGAAAATACAACTTGTTAGATTTGAAGTTGCATTCGAAGCGATGCTTTATTAATCATTTGCGCATACCAATTGAGTTTTGTTTTAGTACTTCAACAGACCTAAGTAAGAACTTTCAGTGCAATTTGCATTTACGAAAAAGTCCATACTCTTCAGTACAATCAAAGACTATAGAACAATATAAGATGTGCCAAGCGGAAGATTTCTGAAAACAGAGCTTGACTATAAGGTACCCAAGATTAGTGACTATAGCTTTTTTTCTAATGTTAATAACTCAGTCCACTGTAATATAGCATTTGTGTACTGTACAACATGAAATTGTTATTATCAGCAGAATAAGACAATTATTTTGCACATGAGCAGAATATCCCTTCAATGTATTATCAAATTGCATCTAAAAGAATTATTTTTGTTTGTGTAATGAAACTGTATATTCATTAAAAAATCCTAAACATCCGAGAAAAAACTAATGGCTCCGTCACTTGGTTATTTATTATATATATGATATTGACTTGGAACGTCTCATATAGTTTTGTTGTTTTTGATTATAGTCACCACATCACACTTGGAAAACGCAGTATTTTTTACTTTATTTTTTTTTCTGCGTGTATGTGTGTATGTGTAAAATTTTTAAAATCTTAATATCGTAATATAACATAAATTTTTGTTTGTTTATGAACTAATTTCACATTTTTAAAAAAAAAAAAAAAAAAAAAAAAAAAAAAATCAATAAATATTTTTGTAATAAAAATAAAACATAATACATTTTGTACTGATATTAATGTACAAATTTTTTTGTTGTGCTCAATATTGGAAAGAATTCAATATCTGCTGTTATCATCAATCTAATTTTTGCATCAATTGTATTTAAGATTTAATAAATAAATAAATATTGTTACAATGGTAAATTAATTATTTTTATTATATGATCATCATCATTATCATTATCACGCGCATCATACGCTTAATATCATTAATAATGATATTTTTGTTTAATTTAATATATAAAAATATGGCTATAAATTAATTTAAAAAAAAAAATAAAATTAATAAAAAATAAAAAAAAAATAAAAAATAATAAAACAAAACATATATGTATATGTACTATTCATTATTATTATTTATATGTATGTATTAAAATTATTTTCTAATAAATTTGATAATTCATACTGTTTCGTTATAGATCATTATACATAATATTTCAATTTTATTGTAATTTAATTGAAAAATTGTTTATATTCAATTAACTATTGTTTTAACATCATATATTGTGTGTGTTTATGTTTGTGTAAGTTTGTGTGTATATTATGTTTTTTTTAGAAACATTTTTTTTTTATTTTTTTTTTCATTTTTTTTTCTTCTTCATTAAATACAAAAAATATTTTTATTTTTATTTTTTATTATAATAATCTCTACTTTTATTTTTCTTCTTCATATCATTTTTTTTTTTTTTATTTTATAATTTTATAATATTTATATTTTTTATCATGATATCGTTTTTTTTTTAAAAAAAAAAAAAGGAATAATATGTAAATAAAACATAATCAATAATATGATAATACACAATAATAATAATTTTTAATTAAATTTTAATTATTTTTATTGTAAAATAATAATTATTAATATAATATTTCTTTGTCATTCTTTTCTTATTTTTTTTTTGTTTTTTTTTTTTTTAATTTTAATTTTTTGTTTTGTTTTAAATTTATATATTTTCTAAAGTTTTTTTTTATATTTATAAATTTTATTTTAAACTTCTTTTTAATTTGTTTTTATTTTTTCATTTCTTTTTATTTATTTTTTTAATTGTTTGAAAATACGTATTATATAATAATAATAATAATAATAATGTTAATTATTTAATAATAATAATAATAATAATAATGATAGATGCTAAAAAAAAATCATATTGATTTACAATGTATTGTTTCTCTTTTTCTAATAATAATAATATTATTAATTATAATATAATAATATTATTATTATAATTATTATAATTTCTTTTTTTTAATTTTAACTATTCTATTCTCTGTTGTTTCTTATCTTTAATATTATGTTATGTTTTGTTTTTATTTATTTATTTTTTTTTTTTTTCAAATCCACTATCTCACATTTAACCATTCATTTTTTTCTGTTTTTGTTTCGTTTTTTTTTATTATAATATTATATATATATATATATATATATATATATATATATATATGTATATATATATATATTTTTATTATGTAATGATTTTACTTTCTAACACAATATTATTACTTCTCACTTACATACACGACTGTTTTAAATTGTTTTTATATCATTATTTTATTATTAATTTTTTGTTTTTAATTATTTTTTTCTATTTACAAATTTGTTATTGACGAAACATATTAAACTGCTATTGTGGTTGTCCAGAATTGTGCGGTAAATTTGATTGTGGTCCCTAATAATAATAATAATAATAATAATAATATGAATTATAAGAATTTTTTGTATAAATTTTTATACAATAAAAACATAAAAATTAAAAAAGAAAAAGAAAAGAAAAAAATAATGTTCAAAATAGGTAATTAAATTTATAAAATCTGAACATGAATACCATGTAGAGAGAAAATAAGAGAGAAAGAGAGAGAGTTCGGAAAAGTATTAAGTAACACTGTGTATAAGTTTCGAAACATTATCACCCACAATGACAAGAAAAAAAAGAAATTAGCAAATGTTTCGAAACTTATTGTGAATGTGTATCAGATCATCGTATCAAACTAATAAAACAACGAAATCGACAATTATTTTGTTACCTCAAATACAAAATAATTGTGAATGTACAAAATAAGCATTAGCTGGTGTTGGTGTATGAAAATATAGGGGAAAATATTGTGTATGAAACAAGCTTAAGGGGAAAATATTGTATTATCGTGACGGAAAAATGTTTTGTTGATGTTTAATTTATCGTGACAATAATTTTCGTGAAATGTATCGTGAACGTGTTTGGATGAGCAGTGGATGTTCCGTGAACAGTGAATGGCTTACTTTATAATTCACATTTTCAGAGCAAATGTTTAGGCTTTTATGAATAAAAATAAGCAAATATTTATGCTCAAAATCCTACAAGAGCATCTGCTCCAAGAGTATAAGCATTTGCTTATATGTATATGCATATGAATAAAAATTAGTAACATTAAAATTAATATTGATACATACCACATCTTTGTAGATTTTAAGGCAGCATATGATAGTATCATAAGAGAAAAAATGTACAATGCAATGAAAAAGAGTTCGAGATACCTACCAAAATCATCGACATGGTGAAATTAACAGTGGAAAATGTCATTTGTTAGGTGTAAATTCAAGATGATACATCGAAGGAACTCAAAACAACATGTTTAATCTGACCATGGATAAAGTCATAAAGCAGGCTAAACTGGAAAAGTACAGTATCATTTACAAGTCTGTCCAAATACTTGCGTAAGCAGGCAACGTCGATATTGTAGGTAGGATATGGGGCTGAGCATAAACGAAGAAAAGCCGAAATGTGTAATTTCCACTAAAAGTATGAATAGAAAAAAAACGCATTGCTCAGTGCGGTACAATGAGTTGTATAAAGTATTTAAGAATGCTGAAATAGTCCAGTGATTCAAGCTTGACAGAAGATGGGCAGGGTACGTGATACGAATGGATATAATGGTAACGTAACCAAACGAATGCCGTTGTCGAAACCGGATGGGCATAAAAGTCAAGGAAGGTTGATGTTGACACGAGAGCGCCGAGTTTAACTAATTGGAGAAATTTGACAAATTTGACAGATTTATTTTAAATTTCCGCCGTAAAAAAATGTGTAAAAACATGTTCAAAGCCATTTCTATTATTTCCGAATACTTTCTTAAATTTCAGAATTCATCTTGCACAAAAACTTAAACAATTTATATGCCCAATAACGACTAAAGAACCATTTCGGCTTGTTCTAGTACAATTAAAAGCAACAATTTGACAATTAAAAGCAAAACCAGGGCATTTCCCTAACTACATCTCATTCACAACGTCACAACCAAAAAGTATAAACATGAAGTGTAAGCGTCAGTATGAAGATGAAGTATGAGCATGAAGCATAAGGCTCATTCATGAGAACAGAAGCAAATGCTTATAGCTCGATTCGATCTTTTAATCGTGACCAGATGCTTATATTTTACTTCATGCACATGATCAAAAGCATTTGCTTCCGTTTTATTCATGCGATCCAATATTTTTCTGAATTGAATTCTCTTGTGATTTTTTTTTTCTTTTTTTACTTTTAATTATTTAAATTAATTCCATTTACCGGAATTGTTGGATATGGAGCTTGTGCTAACATATGATGTTGGGGTATTTTTGGACCATCTTCAGCCTTTTCTTCCTCTCGTCTTTTTAGGCATGCTGCTTTCGGATTTAAATTTCGTTCTATAAAAATGAAGAAGAAGAAAAAAATCAATTATTTACACATTTTTTTCATCAGTTAATTATAATTAAATTTATCAAATTTTTCAGTTTTTTTTTTATTTAATTTTAATTTTACCTCTGACTTGTTGTTCTAGTGTCATTATAACTTCTACCGCCATATTAAGAATACCCAATTTTGTTTGTGGTTTATCTGATTTAAGATGAGTCATACACATTCTACCCAGTTCTTTTAAAGCCTCATTAATATCTCGTATTCTTATTCTAGTTACCGTGCGTCATCATAACAATTAACAGCATCAATAGCAGTAGCAGCAGTAGTAGTAGTAGTAGTAGTAATAATAATAGTAGTAGTAGTAGTAGTAGTAGTAGTAGTAGTAGTAGTAGTAGTATAGTAAAAAAAAAAAAAAAAAATTAATAAATTGCTTTTTTTTTTTAAATTATTATAATAAAAATACGAATATGTAATAATTACATATAAAATATGAAAACAAAAATATTAGCTACAAATGTAAATAGAATTTTAAAAAAATACATATATTGTTTTATTAAGTGTTTTTTTTTTCCTTTAGCATTAGCATTTACATTAGATACAAAAATCATGATGATTAACGATTTGGTTTATCTCTTAAATGTACAACTTTTGAGAAAAGTACATGTATCGGATGTATTAATTAGTGAAAAATGATTGTCATCGTGAATATTTTTTTGATAAATGAGTTTTCTATTTGTAAAAATGTGTCTATTCCATTTTTCACAAAAATTTTTTTAATGTCAATTTTTAAAGTTTTTGTTGTTTTTTATAAATACGTAAATTTAGTTTTTACTATTTTTGCTTTTAAACACTTTAAAATTGGAGTAGTACAGGTACACCCGCAAACAGTAGATAGGTCTCATCGAGACAAACAAAAAATCGTACTACAGGAGGGGGACCTTTACTGTAAAATGCAAAAATGAAGCGGGTATCTTGGACTTCTTGCTTATGTAATTAGAAATTAATTTAGAGGGCGCTTTACTTCCACAGCCTTTATTTTCTCTGAAAAAAATGGCAAAATATCACTAAATTCTAACTTTGAAACACAATAACTCTTGAAAGAAAGAACCTGGAGAAGCATGTAAGATGTCATTAAAGAGATTGGGAAGTTTCATACATATTTTTCTTAGACTATTTTCTTCTAGCTAGTACACCGTAGTTGTTATAGGGTGTTTCGTAGAATAAGTACGAAAAATATTCATCATCCTCTAACGGCTAAACGGTTGAGACTATCACTCACTATAATACGATGCTTTATTTGTCTCGATGAGACATATCTACTGTTTACAGGTGTACCACTCGAGATGGGACATCCTGTATATATTTCCAGCTAAAAACAGTGCAATTTCTATTATTATGAACAGAAAACGTTTTTTCAGTTTTCCCAAAATAGCATAAAACGGAATAGACACAGTTTTGCAAATAGACGACTCAAATATGTGATTTATTGATTTATTTTAATTGATCGTGTATGATAATATAATGAAAATACAATCAACAATTATTATGTGATGAGTAATAATGAAATGTGATAACATAAATGTATACATACAATGAGAATCGTCTCATAACAACGATTCGATTACAATGATTTCTTTAATGTTTGATTTTGTTTGATGTGTATTAATTTTGAATGAATATAATGTCAGATATGATAAAGCGTTTGTCGTCGGTTATAACATCAAATTAATGATAGAATACATATGTATATCGGTACAATTACTGAATCTATTGGTGATTTTCGATAATTTACGAACGCAATTCACTAGTTTAAAAAGAGTGCTTCTCTATCAGCAACTCAGTGGTTCGCAATTCACATTAAACTGTAGGTGCGCACATGATAGTAATAAAATCATGAAATCAATTCTGTGAAAGTCCTGTTTCACTTATTAGAGCTGTAATGCTATGAAAGAAGAAGATACACTAATTTGCTAACACAGCATACACAAAGTTTTAATGATTCTATTAGATAAATTTAATTAAAGCCGGAAACAGATAACACCAACACCATCGGCCAGTACTGGCAAATAATTTTAAAACATAAAATGTAATGAAGTGACAGTGCGCGTGTTTGACAGTTGTTTAACGTGAAGAAATTGAATAAAATCGTAAAGTGGGAGGGATAAATAACAGCCACTTTCATTTATGTGTTTTATTTATTAACAGTTTTTTTTTTTTTTCAATTGCATTTGTGACATTCGGTCTGAGCATTGAATATGAAATTTCGAAAAATTAAATCATTACAAAAAAAAAATCCTCACAAATACATATAACATTTTCAAATATAAAATAACCAAATCATACGTTGGCATAAACACAAATAAAAAATTTTTTATGAACAATCTAATCAAAAATGTTTGATTCTGCCCAACTCAATATTGTTTTTATAAGGAGTCGAGTATGAAATTCGTATACTCTTTGATCTATCCCTATTCATTTTATTATTTTTCAATTACATTCTTTCAAACTATTCAAGTATAATTAAGTATTTTATATTTTACGGATTTTGTATTTATGCAATGTAATTTACAAAATAAAAGCAAACAAATTTTAGGATTCTGTTATTTCGGAATTTTGTAATTCTAGTATAATATACCGGTTCCGTAACTTTTTTTCGATTCATTATGAAATCAGTCTCAAACTTTCAGCTGCATATATTTTGATTGATTTTAATTGATGATAAAATGATCTTAACTATGGTCCTTATAAACTACAAAATGCAGATATGAAATATACATGTTACAAACATGATTTAAATGTATGAGTGTAAATGAGAAAAAAAAACATATACGTACATATGAGTATGATAAGTGTATGATTTTGACATAAAGGGTATTTTTTTTTTTTAGAGGTTTTGCTTTTAAAATTTACAACATTGCTTTCGATGACGATCGATTTGTTAATAATTGAAAACTGATTCAAGCCATCCATAATCATGTTATAATGATTAGTTTTATTCCAAAACAATGCTTGTAAATTGTTCAAATTAATTTTGAAAATCATGGTTCGGTTAGCGAAATAATACTGTTCGTTACGTTCATTTTTTGTTAAATAGCTACGTCATTTAACAAAAATTTTTCGGATATGGAGTGAAGAAAATTCAGAATCTATAATTAAAATCCCGTTATAATAAAAAAAAAAAAAAAAAAAAATACTGCTTAGTGTTCATTAAAGATGGAGGAATTATAGATCCATCTCTTTCAAAAATTATGTTGAATGGAGAGCATTATAGATCTAATTACTGATTTTGTTGTTTCACAATTATTGAATTGTGCTGATATGAAAGAGCTTTGGTTTCAATAAGACAATACAAAATGTCACACAGTACATAATACAAATTAATTTATTAAAGGGAAATACTTAATTAGCGTATATTTCACAAATATAATAAATAATAATTTTTTGAATTTTTGAATATTTTTTGTATGGATATTATGAAGTGGCTAACCTATATGCTGATAAATCATAGACGATTTTGAATCGGAAATCATAGACGATTAATCGAAAATTGAATACAACACGATTTTCAGAAAGTACTTGTACCTTTGACAAAAAAAAAAAAAAAAAAACACCCTTTATTTTGGCATAAATGCATTAAGTGTATATATGTATATGACAGTTGTCGTTTTTTTTTTGTTTTTTGTTTATTTTTAATTAAACTGTTGAAAGTGTGAAGAGAAAAAACTAAAACAATTTCAATATATCAACATAAAATATAATATTAATTGCAGTGTTTTTCTCTTTTCGATTTGTTTTTTTTTTTTATTTAATTTTTTTTTCTTTTTATAATGTTTTATTCGAAAAATTAAAAAAAAAATAATAAATAAAACATTTTTTTGTTTGTGTATTATACCTTTCTCTAGCATTATTTGCTTGCCTTCGTTCTCTTTCCCTTTGAGCTTTTAATGCTGGCTCTTCTTCTTCTTCATCCGCACTAGAGCAGCTGCGCGAGTTTTTACTAATTAAAGAACAATTTTTTTCTTATTTGAATCAAAATAATAATAATAATAATAATAAAAAAACAATAAAATCAAATAATAAAAAAAAAGAAATAAAAATACATAAATACGTATAAGGTATGTACATACATATATCAAAACCATTACATAATGATTATATAATGATAATGATATAGTAAAAATGATTTCAAAAAATAAATAAAAAATAAAAATAAATTGAACTGAACTGAATTAGAAAATAATGAATTAAGAAAATGGAAAAATTATATTTAAGAAAGAAAAAAAAAAAAAAATTATAATAAAAATAAAAATAATTAAATAAAATTGTTATTTTAATATGTGTATGGGAAGTTTTATAATTTTAAAAATCAAAAAAAAAAAAAAAAAAAAAAATATATTCTTTATTTTGTAAAGTGTAGCGCGCAAAAGAAATAGCACGGAAGAGAATAGAGAAATATTTAATGAGCACTCGCATAGGTCTTCTTTGTTTTTCTTCTTTTTTTTTCCGTTTAAACTTTTTAATATCACACAAAAGGCTTTATCAATATAAATAATGTAATGTATATTTATGCACAAATTGTTTTATTTACATTTACTAATTTCATATATTATATATTTTTTTTAATTGTACATGTATTGTCAATAATATAATTAATTAATAATTGATTGTATTTTGATCATTTTTCATACCATATTATATTTAATATGTGTTGCAATTGAGATGATAAATAATTTCTCTACTATTTGGAAATGTTATTGTCGTTAATTCATAAAATTATTGTATAATTTATTCGGAAAAAAAAATATATATATATATTGTATATATATATATATTGTATATATATATATATACAGGGTGTTTCTTTTCTAAGTACAAATATGTATACCACAATATTTTTCAGACTATTTCATGAAAAAAATTGTACTAACAAAAATTTCTATCGATCCTATTTTCGACGCTAGAGGGCGTTAAAAAAATTGATTTTTTTGTTGGACCTTCAAATACAAAATCATGTGTAACTTTTTGTACACCCTACTTTGAAAAATTTAGTGTTCTAGAGAATAACAGCAAATAAAATTACCTTTTTTTCATATACTATAACAAATATTTTGAAATTCGGTTCTAAATAAAAAGAAATCCTGAAGTCAAAATTTATGACGAATTTTTTAAAAAATTTTGTGTATAAATTGGGTTCCTGAAAAATATTTGCACTACGAAAAAAGTTTTTGTTTTTGGAATCGAAGTATAAAAACGTTCTCTTTTAAACAAAGAAAACCAGAGGATGATATCTTTATCCGTTATTGAGTTATTAAGGGTCAAAGTAGTGCAAAAATGGTAAAAAATGCCAAAATACGTAAAAAAAATAATATTTCGCAATGAAAAAATTTTACAAACTTCATATAGGCACATTTTTGTCCATTTCTTCACTACTTTGACCCTTAATAACTCAATAACGGATAAAGATATCATCCTCTGGTTGTCTTTGTTTGAAAGAGAACGTTTTTATACTTCGATTCCAAAAACAAAAACTTTTTTCGTAGTGCAAATATTTTTCAGGAACCCAATTTATACACAAAATTTTTTAAAAAATTCGTCATAAATTTTGACTTCAGGATTTCTTTTTATTTAGAACCGAATTTCAAAATATTTGTTATAGTATATGAAAAGAAAGGTAATTTTATTTGCTGTTATTCTCTAGAACACTAAATTTTTCAAAGTAGGGTGTACAAAAAGTTACACATGATTTTGTATTTGAAGGTCCAACAAAAAAATCAATTTTTTAACGCCCTCTAGCGTCGAAAATAGGATCGATAAAAATTTTTGTTAGTACAATTTTTTTCATGAAACAGTCCAAAGAATATCGTGATACTATTGTGTGTACGTAGAAAAGAAGCACCCTGTATATATATATACATATATTTATATATACATATGGATATACTACTTTGTCCGAAAAGTACCCGGGGAATTTATTATTTAAGAAGATTGTTACTTAGTAATCCATTAGTCAGTAGCATTGTAATCTATTAACTCGTTTGTTTAGACCTGTTGATTTTGTTATTTGTTTAAAGCTCATCTCACGAATTTTCTTAATTTCGGCTTATTGAAGCTTCGTTCTGAAGCTTTTTGACTAGTTTACATGTTTACCTCGACACCCGTTTATGAAAGTAAGATTCGAAATATCTGATGCAAGCATATCTTCAGAAATTTATTTGTAGTACATACTCTTATTGAAGAAAACTTAAGACTTATGGAAATAGTCATGCAACGATACGTCTTATGTATAAAATAACTATCAAAATCGAACAAGCTAACTCGTAAAATATATTAAAGTTATGAGCTAGTTTTAGCTGACAGCTAGCAACGAGTTTGATTTTTTTTTCATACAAACTTCTCGCTAACTAATTGCGCAAAGCTAACTGGCTTATACTCAAACCTAAAATCGAAAATTTTGAATCGAGACTCGAAATTTTTAATGTAAAATTTGATGTTAGGTTTATTTATTTGAATGTTTTCTAGTTAAGACTACTGGCTGTCGCTAATATCGAATTAGATTACATCAAAGCTTCATCTATCATCTAAAATTAGCTGATAGCTAAGTACTAAACAAAAAAGGAGAATAATTGCAAATATCTTTGCTATCTTTCGGCTAAAGTTAACAAGAAGATATTTGGAAGTGAAGAAATCGGGCATAAATTGACGATTGATGCTGAGCATATTTTTCTTCACTTTATTAATAGTTTTATCAGTTACAGAGGTTGAATATCGTTCTTTCATTTCACTTAATTGCTTTACACCACTCATTAGCCTTCGTCTTTGATATGACTGATGCGCCATAAGCCTTTTCTAATATTTTTTTTTTAGGACATTTGATACACGAACATTTTTTCAGAACACAAAACTTAAGACAAACTCTTTGTTCAACAAATTTGTAATAATTATAAAAATCGTGATACACTACAGAAGTGGATTGATTCAAACTCCTGATGTAGGCAAACCGATAACTGGATCATGCACATTGTTCGCGTTATAAAAGAGTACAGTGCTAGTAAGTTATGGACAAAATTTTGTATAAAAATTCATAGCACAGCCTTCTTAAATTACAAATTCCCTATACTTTTTTTGACAATAGGTATGTCGCATATTTTTTATCGTCCCCTAAAAATGTTATACAATAAATATCATTTTGAATTAATAAACATCAAATAAAGATCGAATACATTGAATTTTGAATAAAATTTAATCATGATTACACGGATACGGTACCGATATCATTCAAAACTTCATTCCATGTTAATTATTTAGTTTTATTTATTTACATATTTATTTTTAATCATAAAATACATATAAAATGTGTGGTATTTATGTATATTTAAAAAACAATTTTTTTTTTGTATTTTTCAATGTTAATATTTCAATTATAATTTAAAACACGAAATACAATATTCAATAAAATTTCATAATCATAAATGTTGGATCTCTAAAAATACATATATTTGTCATTTGTTTAATTTTATTATTAATTTAAATTTTCGTAATCGTTCTATTTCCAGTCGCTAGACACATTATAACAGAATTCGTGCGTAATCTGATGAACATTGAATGATCTGATTTTGATGGAATTCATTCATTTACATATGTTTCTGAAATTGGCTGCGGTAGATTTTCTGTTTACATCAACAGATTTCTGTCCTGCTGTCAGAAATCTACAGTAATTGTGTCTACCACCGCCTGAGATTTCTTTCTACGAATTCTAGAAAATTTTAAAAAATTACGCGAATTCTTATGTAGTGCACATTTCGAGCAGCCTTATAATTATTATAGGTACTTTTTTAATTTTTTAAGTATTACACTTTTTTTCTGTCTTTAAATATTTTTTTTTAAAAAGACACAAAATTGCTATTTTAAATTTATTTTCAAATAAAAAAATATTTATTTTATTTTACAAATTAAATTCTGAATATTTGTTTATTCTACAATTTATTGGTTTGTTAAGTAAAAACAATAAAATATGATTTTGATTTGATCCAAATTGGTGCAACAAACATACAATCATATGCATTTTGTTTTTGGAGATATACGATTCAGTTTTAATCAATCAACAACAAAAACAAAACAAAAATTTTTTGCATGCTAAACATGTAAACTATAATTACATCTAATGTACATACACTTGCATATTTATTTTCAATAGAAAATCTTTTTTAAATTTTATTTATTAAAAAAAAAACAGGTTTGTTATTATTCTCATAATGATTTGAAAAAAAAAACACTCAAAAAAATCTGCTTTTAATAAAAAAAACTTTTTTTCTTCAATTTTTATTATTATGCACGCAACGCATATATACACCATTCTGTAGAATCAGATAACATAATAGTGTATAACGATCACAATCACAACACTCCAACAGGTACTATTATACGATAGCGATAACATGTAAAAAAATTTCTTTCGTTCACCATATATCACATATCTTCTACAAATCAATAGACGACAACAACAATGTCATTCTTTATGATGTGCTCTGTGCTACCTATGTACATACACGATCCAACCTAATTGCTAAGTGCTAACTGAATTTACAACATAAAAATTTCATTTCATACAACACTGCAGACTGCACTATACATACATGATTCAGTTTTATATTATAGGCGCACTATTTGGTTAATCATGCAACAAGTTGGTTAAGTGATTAACACTGTAGAAATTATTATGATATTCGATAGACAATGACACAATAAAACAAAACGATACGATATAAAATTGCTATTATTTGCTATTATGTAACGTTATCGTTTCGAATATTAAGTGGTACATAGTGGTACAATATAAATCATTTATACAAACGAAAGTTTCTTGTTTTCTCCATACAACTTTTATTTTATTTATTTATTTATTTATTATAGGAGAGAGGTCAGTAAACTGCCTCCCTTCTGCCCACACCATGACCCTCCAGGGCCTTTTGGCGATCACCATATCTCCATACAACTTTCAGTTTTATTGTAAGAAAAAATGGTTCGATGTCATTTCAATTTTGAACGTTTCGAATATCATAATCGCGTTTTTAATAAGACAAATACGAAACATTTCGTTTTCGAATATCATGATATGGCACATAGCATTCGTTAACATAACCATCTAGTTTGTAGCTAATTCGTACTCGTAAATAATTTCATGACACATAGCTTTCAGTTTAGTTATATTTTAATTTTGACATTTGAAGTTTAAATTTTGTTTATGTATTTTCAATTATATTATAGAAACACATATAAAAAACATAGTTCTTATTAACAAAATCACTTTTTTCTTTATTAATCTTCTTTTTAGCTATAGAACAAAAACTTTCACCTCTTTTCCGATATTTTACTATTGATTCGCGCAATTGTATACCAATTTCTTTTCTATTTGACATTTTGTTAAAATACTTTCGAAAAAAGTTGATGAAATAAACAAATTTTCTACAAAAAAAACCTCACAAATTAAATTTGATTTTTCCAAGTTTTTATGGCAATCAAAGTAATTTGAAATATGATTGCAGATGATTGCAACAAATTACCTAATTAATAGAAAAAATTGAATACCTGAAATTTTAAAACTATTATTATATTAAATACAACCGTTATAATATTGAAAACACAATGACTTCTCAATTGTGTCCAAACCTAAATTTTCAGATGTGGTAAATATAAGAAATATTTTTAATATACTTAATACAATTTAATATATATATATTTTTTTTTCATTCTTATTTAATATTCACGATTACTTGCTTTCGACTAAATTAATTTTATGTATTTCAAATAATTATTAATAAAGAAAAAAGTGATTTTATAAACTGTTTATATTTAAAAGTGTTTATACATTAAATTTTGCACTAAAATTTATTTCTCATTTTTCATTGGGTTTGCTAAATGTTTCATTTCATTTGTAAACAGCTTCATTCCATTTGCATAAAGTTTCATTTAATGTGGCAATGCTATATATATACATAATCTCAATTTCAATATAAACAATAATATATTTGACACGAAGTTTAACGGTTCGATCCGTGTTCGTTATACTGTTTGATAGTTTAACGTTTGATTTTGTTAATAAAAACTATGCTTTTTATACGTGCCCTCTCAATTTAGTCACTAACTGTATATATAATATAATTATTGACAATACATAAACAAAATTTAAACTTCAAATGTCAAAATTAAAAGATAACTAATGCTGTTATGACACTGGCTTAATTTTGTTCTGAATTTCATTCTTAAAATTATCGAATTGTGTGACATGGACAGCATGATAAATGAAAGAGATGCATAAAGCTTTCGAGAATTATTTCGGAGCCTATTTTGATAATTTGATAAAAAAAAAACTTAAAAAACTATATAAAAAAAAATTAAGAATATAAATGTCACAAATTAAGACTGACTATCAAAAAACTTGTTCTTAACTTCGAACAATTTTATCTTCTAGATGTGTAATTTTTCGAACTTACAGCTAGTTCGAAACTTAGAGTGCATCATTTTTTTTCTTTTTAGCATAAATAAATTAATGTAAAAATTTCATCTCTTTCTGTAAAAATTTTAAAAATGAAATTCAGAACAAAATTCAGCCAGTGTCATAACAACATAAACTAAAAGATATGTGTCATGAAATTATGGCCGATTTCTTTATACTCTCTGCTAGCTGGGTGTCACCTAAGTTTAGCTGACAGCTAGCAACGAGTTTAGTTTTCTTTATACAAGCTTATTAGCTCTGTTCGATCTGTACTCGGAGTATACTCCGAATAAGAAATGTTACTCCTTTTTGTTCGATCTGAACTCGGAGTATACTCTGAAAGCATGTCGAACAGCTTAGAGTAAGATCGGAGTAATCCAAATTTTACTCGGATCTTACTCCTACTTTTTGCAGGAGTAAAAACTAAGAGTAAACTCAGAGTACAAATCGAACATGTTTTGACACACCATTTGTTGACATAATCAATTTTGTTTGTATTTTGATTTTGATAAAAATTAGAAATTTGTTTTAATGAAAAATAAAGAAAATAAAATGTACGGAAACATTTCTAAATTCATTAACCCGTCTGGCCAAATTGTTCAAATTGAATGTAGGTAGAATAATGGTTTGTTACTTTTGTGAAATTTGAATATTTTATTTAACTTAGATATACCAGTGAAAAGTCTGAAGTCAGTAGGAAGAATTGGTAAAGTTCTTTCATTTGAAAAATACATTAGGAATAATTTAAATGTTCAATGTTTTCAAAATAGTTTTTTATGCACTGTCTTTTCATTCGCTTAGGTCTTTCTTCATCTTCACTTGATTCAAAAAAATCAAAGCCGTCTTCCACCACAAAATCCATAATCAAATTTTGTAAAGTATTCATTGTTTATTTTAATATAAATTTAAAATTTGTCGTATAGGTTTACTCTACTTTTACTCTAAGCTGTTCGATAAAAGTATAAAAAAATAGAGTAAATCAGCCATTTTCTAGAGTAAATGTACTCTACTCCGAGTACAGATCGAACAGAGCTATTATTAATTAACTGCAAAGCTAACTAATAAAATTTTACATTAAAAATTTTCGAGTCTCGATTCAAAACTTTCGATTTTATGTTTGAGCATAAGCCATTTAGCCTTGCAGTTAATTAGCAAGAAGTTTGTATGAAGAAAACGAAACTCGTTGTTAGCTGTCAGCTAAACTTAGGTGACAACCAGCTAGCAGAGAGTATGAAGAAATCGGCCATTAGTTAATCAACGATATGTGTCTACACTATTAAATATTCTTGGTTATATGTTAAATATTTGCTATCCCATGTAAAAGATTTATATTTTCCAGATAACTGTTATTATCTATCATATAATTTCATAATTTATAAAAATATTTATAACAATAGTTCAAAAATTTATTCCATAACAAATTGGTTATTCAATAATAATTTTTATAAAATTCACAAAATGCCTTGAAAAAAACACCAAAAATTCTTAACAAAATAAATTGTAAACAAAAAAATTTAAAAAAATAGCAAATCAACTCAATGTATGTCTGTCACTTATTTTGATTAAGATGTTGGTTAAATCGACCAATTTTGGTTAATCAACAACCTATGTGTGTCAATATTAGTTCAACTCAATCAAATTGTTCAACCAAGTTGGACCGTGTATAAACAACAGCATTATTATTATTACGATATTATTACATGTTACATTATACAATAGATACATATCATATCGTTTACGCTCGTTACGTGTCGTCATGCCGTATGCCGCATTGCATTGCATCTGTCACTCTGTCAGTCAAGAAAGAGAATCTAAACTTCGGTTCAGACGCTTTTTACATTAGTAATTCATAAAACTTTCTATCGTGAACAAGAAAATATATTATATCTATACATTTATTCGCAAAAATTTTAAAATATTCTCCGAAGAAATTCAGATTGTTAATAAAAACAAAACAAAAAACTATAATTATACAAAATTTTAAATTTGTATCGTAAACGAAATAACAAATACCAAAAATTCTTTGTTCACCATTGAAAAAATTTCATAAAAATAAATTGATAATGTAAACAGTCTCTTAGTAAGATACATACATACTATTGTCATTGACTAATAATAATATACATAAATATTTTACCTAGTGTATTTTAAATGGAACGCTTTTCGTTTTGAAACAAATCACTCTCGCACCCACATAAGCGAAGTTTCACCACGAAAATTATTCTTGGTTTTGAGACGAAATAAATTGTTGAATATTTTTTCATTCCTAGGTGGCGGAAAAGACGACATAATGGCCCATATGCATAAAATGTAGCAAATGATCATTTGCTTTATTTATAGACTTTGCTATAAGTGCTGAATATCGGTATGCAAAAAACTCAAAAAACCTATAGCAAATGTTATTTTGATTGTCTACCTTTTTCGGAGTTTATAGACTTTGCTATTAGTGCTGAATATCGGTATGCATAAACTAGCATATACTTTTTGTAGTCTGCTATTTAGTTGTCCATAAGACCATTTGCTATAAGTTTTTAACCGGCATAAACAAGAAACAAGTGAAAAAAGTATTTTATTTTAGGTAAACATTTAAGATTTTGTTTTTGTTTTCTAACTAAAAACACAAGATACTTGTAAACAAGAAGGGAAATTCCAATCCTTTCTTTATTATGGAATATTTCGCTTAAAGTAAACAGTGATGGCAGTGGCAGTGGCGTGGCAGTGAAGTGCTTAGAGCAGCTATACTTATGTTGTGGATGTTGATTATATAGTTAGAGCTAATCCAAACCCAGCAACATTTTTACTGCTTAGAGTTCATAATTACAATTTTCATTTTAAAAATTTGCATTTGAATGTGTACGTATATATATTTGTATATTTTACACAGTAAATAATTAAAAATGAAGATAAAAGCGGTACAACAAAGAAAAGAGAAAATATGTCTCATTTATTGCGCATAAAATTTAAAAATCTTTTTTGTCTCTAACTAAGAAAACAAATGGTATTTAGTAAACATGTCAAAACAAATTGATGAAATATTTAAGATGAATCATTTATGAGGCAGCATTTTTAAAATGCGCTACCGCCGCTGACTTTAATGTAAATGGACTATTACAGTGTTTTGACAGATGTTCTGTATAGCAAATGCTATATATCCGAATTCGGATATGGCATTTGATTAAAATATTTTATGCATACCAATTTAATCACTTGCTACAAGATTTTGCTTTGCTTTATAGCAAAGTCTACTTTCAAATTTGCTAGTTTTTATGCATTTGGGCCAATATAATATATAAATTGTGCACATTATGTAGCCTTTATAAAGAGATAAAGATCTTTATATATATATCTTGTTATATGCTATATGCTAGTCGCTGGACAATATTAGATGTTGATATAAATATAAATTTGTATGATAATTGTATGAATTATTTTGTTAGTTGCCATTTCTTTATTCTTTTTCTTTTCTTTTTTTATGTTGATATTTTGCTGCAAAATTATTTGTAATATACATTACATATGTACATACATTATTTATAATGTTTATGATATGATATGTATATAAAAATCATTGCACGTATATTTTGTTACTGGTTTTTGAAACTGAACGATTTTTATGATAATTTTTGCCTTCATTATTTTAACTGCAGATAAATTTGTAAATTATTACATTTCAATATTATAATAATGAGATATATTTTTT
The DNA here is from genome assembly GCA_951394055.1 of Villa cingulata. NCBI lineage: Eukaryota > Metazoa > Arthropoda > Insecta > Diptera > Bombyliidae > Villa > Villa cingulata. Next base: position 36,769,754 of record OX596017.1, on the reverse strand, counting down.
CAATGAGATATATCTCAAAACCAATAATAAATAATTTTCGTGGTGAAACTTCGCTTATTTGGGTGATTTGCTTCAAAACGAAAAGCGTTCCATTTAAAATACACTAGGTAAAATATCTATGTATATTATTAGTCAATGCTATTGTATATTAAATAACGTACTCTGTTGCAAAAGAGATACATATTCTTTTTTGTATATTTCATTTTGTACTAACTTAAAAGATAATTTATTGTATTTAAATTTTTCATTACTAATTCAAAAATCAAAAAATATATAGTATTATATAATAGGTGTATGTTTTTTTATTTATTTATTTATTTTTTTTATGTATAAAACACAAACCTATTTAAAATAGTGCTCATTACATACCTCTCTCTCACATTGTTAGCTTGTCGACGTTCTTTTTCTCTTATAGCTTTATTAGATGGATCTATACCATCATCACTTCCACTAGCATTATTGCTAATTGAAGTGAAGATTTTGTGATTGATAATAATGATAATAAGGTAAAATATACATAAAATAATATTTAGTGTAATTCATCATCATATTTTAAAGTTTGTTTTTTTTTTCTCGTTTAAAAGAAAAAAAAAATCAAATCAAATAAAAGAAATTATAAATAAAAAAAAATTAGATGAAAAAATTATAAAAAACAAAAAATATGATAATTTACAAAAATATGAAATTAGATAAATAACAAAAAAGTAAAAAAAAAAAACGAAAAAATTGAAGCAAAAAAAAAAAAAAAAAAAAAAACAAAAAACAAAAAAAAATTTATATATTGTATAAGTTTATATAAAATAAATATTATTAGGTAACATACTATCTTCGAGCTCGTTTGGCAGTTGTTTTTCCAGTTGTTGCTTCTACAGAACTGCTCGGTTTTGTATCAGAATCCGGTGGTTCTTTTCTTTTTTCTATTCACCATAATGTTGTTTTTTTTTTTTTTTTTTTTTTTTTCGTTTGAATAGTAAATGAAATTAAAAGTAAAATCATTAAATATGTTTGTTTTATTTGATTCGAAATTTTTTTTCGTTTACATACTTGAATTAATTGTTGCAGCAACTGATACTGGTGTTCTTTCCATTTTTATTGATGGCGTTGCATCATTTGATAATGATGATGATTCTTGTAGTAATGAATTTGGCCCTAAAGGAGATGTAGGTACAAAAGTTGATGGACCCTCTAAATTATTAAGAGGTAAACCAAGTTGTGGCTCGCAATGATTTCGTAATACATTTAATGCGTCATCAAGACGTTCTTCCATTCTTGTTCCCTGAAACGTCTATTAAAAAAAATAAATAAATAAATAAAAATTAATAAAATATAATATAATATGTATATAATGTGTGTATACATAAATTTAATTTATTATTCAATTTTATGTACTTTCAATTTTATGTTCATAACAATTTATAACCAAACTAATTTTATGCATTTTTTTTTTTTTTTTAATTAATGTAACTATATTATAAAGTAAGTAAATTAATACTTACTGTTGTGTTTTCTGTATGTCCTCTCAAGAAACCGATTGCTTCATTTAAAGGTTGTAATTCAGGTGGACTTGCCTGTGTCACAAAAAAGCAAACGCATGCATAAACAAAAATAAAACTGATCGCATTTAACATTTAAAAAATTTATTTTAAAAAATACAAAAAACAAAAACATAAATAAATGAATAAATTTAATGAAAATAATAACAGTGATAATAATATAATTAGGAAGAAAAATAAATTGAAACAAACAAAATTTTTTAATTTATGTACACTTATACAAAAAAAAATTATGAGAAGACAAATAGACAACCGTGTATAGTCCGCAAACCAAAATGGTGATTGTTATCAATTTTGTCTCGATTTTATATTAATTACTTTTGGCACTGAACTTTTTCAAATCGCATAATCAATTTGTTTCAAAACCAACCAAAATGTGATTCTTTGTACACAAATTCGACAAACATATTTTATTTTCTTTACAAATCCAAAAAAAAAGAGCATATTATTTTCATATGTCAAATGATTTTTATTCTTCTTTCATTTAATTTCTTTCTTTATTGGTATGCCTATAGGTCAGTTGGTTGGTCAAGTTTTGAGCATGTTTCTATATGTGTTATAAAAATTTTTTGAACGTAATAATAAGATAGCAAATTTTGATCTTAATAAAAATGTTAGAAATGTACATACATCACAAGCACAACTCGTTTTGTTTTTTCTTTGCGCATAAATTTTGTGCATGTGTTTCTTCTGCGCATGTCAACCTAGTATAATACGAAACGAACTTATTATCTTGTTAACTGTTTTGAGTATTATCTCTATTTTGTAGTGTATACACATCATATTCGAATTATTCTGTCTGATCAAAACCGGCTTGATACTACAGAGTAAATGCGGCCAGTTATTAACAATCTTTTTGTTTTGTTTTGTTTTAATATCAATAAAATATTTGTGTATTTATATAATTTATATTTTATTTTTTAATTGAATTCAAATAATAATACTTTAGAATACGTGTAAAAATAATATTAATGAAGAATTTTCAATTTATTTTATTTTTATTTTTCGCGTGTATTTAATCCTTAACGAATATTACGGGTAATATAAACTACATACGCATGATGAGCGAAATTAATGCTCTGTTTTGAAACAACAGAGGACAACAGAACAATTGCCTTAGTGCATACATATTTTGTTTATTTAATTTTAATATTGCACTAAAAAAATATTGACTGCATACAGAATGAAGCCCAGCTTCAGCTAAATATACGTATAATGTATGAATATGAACTAGAACAAAGCTGACATCAAAATGTTAACATTCAGAACAGCTGCAAACGAGCGACACTTGTCGCTGCGGCACCACTCCTGTCTCGTTACTTTTCTGTGGAAAAACATTTTTTCATAAATTTGAATATTTTTTTATTTCGTCGTTTATTATAAATTATGTAAATTGTCGCATATCGGCGCTGATGAATTAATCATAATGGACTCGTAATCAAATGCAGAATGGCGTCTCGCAAAAAATCCGCGGTTCGATCGCAGAGTTGTGGAAGCGAAAAGTTGTCACATGTATGTGTGCATTATTTAATTTAAATTAAATTTAAACACTAGTTCTAACGAGTCTTGCGACCATTTACGATAAACTGTCGTGCAACATGTGTCACTCGTGTGCAACGACCCTCAAAAGCTGATTGAATTCACCACATAAAGCAAAATTACCTACGACTGAAAGTAAAGTACATCTAGAAATTGAAGCTGAAGTCATTAGTTTATCCGTCTTTTGATTTTAATCTGTATTAGCTTCAACTACATTATCTCTACAATTACATATATACATATTTGCTTGCACCGAAAAAAAATCAATTTTAAACTTGAATGATCCAACATAAATGAACTGAACTGAATTGATTTTTTATATACATAGAACAGAAATCATGAACAGGCGCGGCAGGGCAGACACACTGTACATAGAATAGACTGTGTAATAGAAATTTACAGAACTAAATTATTTATTTATTTATTTTTCATTCATTTATGAACAAATTTAATTAAATATTTTTTATATCACAAAACACAAGAAAAAAAAATTAATTAATTATTGTTCAATTATTTTAAATTAATAATAATTACTGCTGCCGATAACATTTATAAAAAATAAAAAATTAAAATAAAAATTTTTAAAAGCGCACATCTAATGCGATTTTTTTCAGAAAAAAAAAAAAAAAAAAAACGAGCAAAAATTTAAAATCAATATAAAATTCTTGTTATTTCGCATATGATTTATGTACATTCATATTTTATATATACATATATGCAATAGTACAATATTTAAAGAAGCAACAACAATAAATTAAATTAAAAATTTTATTTAATTCGATATAAAAATTAAAATTAATTTAATATGTTGATAGAATGTAGAAATAAATAATAAACAATCAAACAAAAAAATAATGAAAAATTAAAAATATATTTTTGTTTTTTATGTATGCATGTATAATACATAATATGTATTGTATATTTATAATAATAATAAAATAATAATATGTAATAATAATAATTTACCATGTGAATTCCTCTAGAAACAATATCAGGCGTATATCCACCATTTGATAAATTCACATTATTTGTAGCACTAACAGGCGCTCCATTTATGACAGGTGTTAATTGTTGCCAAGATGTAGCCGCTGCAGGACCATTATTTGGTGTGCCTGCTGTATTTGGAAGTATCACATGAGCTGATTGTTGAGGCTGTTGTGTAGTTAACGGTGGTGGTGAATTAACTGGTGTTGAAGGATTTGAACTGAAACTACTAATACTTTGATCTGCAGTTGTATACATCTATTTAAATTTGCAATAAATAATTTAAAAAATAAATAAAAGAAGAAAAAGAAAAAAATTTATTTTTTTTTTATTTTTTTATTTTTTAATGATAAAATTGCATTTGAATTATTTACTGTTTGTAATGCCTTCCCAACCAATGTATCATTTTGAACTGCTGGACTATGCTGCGAATGCGTTAGATTATGTCCTGTATGTGTTGTTGGACCAAGTGGTGAATTATAAATAGCAGGAGAATTTGAACCTTGTGAACCGGTTGCAACAGGTGGTACTACATTATTACCGCGAAATGAACTCATTGGCGGTAAAGTCTGTGGAGGATTCTAAATACACATTTTTCAAATATATATAAAAATGAATATAAAATTGATAATGTACCTGTGATACGTGTCCATCAATATGCACTATACCTGGTGACATAGCATAGTGTTCATGACCGCTATGTGTTGAACCCAAATGACCAGAATGTCCTGAATTATGATATGATGGTTGTGGAGCATATGCGCTGGCTGGCGATGAATACCATGTACCACCAGTTGAATCAAAATACTGTTCAGATTGATATAATGCTCCACCAGCTTTCGGTGAAGCATATCGTGTACTACCGCCAGAATTATCATGGGAAAATTCCTCTGATGGATACTATATATTTTTCAATAGAAATTTTGAAATATACATATGAAAATTAAGTATGTAATTAATAATAATTTATATTTTAGTAAAATGTATTTTTATTTTTTTTTTTTTTTTTATTTCATATTTTTTTCTTTTATTTTAATTCAAATTAAATGAAAAATATATGAATTTTAATTTGAATTTATTTTTATTTATTAAAATTAATAGAATTTTTATAATCATACCATCCCATTTTCTAAGCCAACATAAGGTGATTGATATCCGCTTTTATCACTTCCTAAAATATTTTAGAGGCGAAAAAAAAAAACTGCATGTGAATTTTTTGATATAAAATTTTTATAGGAAAAATTTTTTTAAAAGAAAAATTTATTTGGTAAATTTTTGGTAAGTACATTTTTGATATTATCTATTACACATTTTTAATTAAAAAGATGTTTTCGATAAACTGATGAGTTTGATTCGAAACTGATGAAAAATTTAGTAGAATTTTCTGTTCACAAAAAAAAAAAAAAAAAAAAAAAAAAAAAAAAAAAAAAAAAAAAAAAAAAAAAAAAAAAACTTCAATTTTGCAAAATTATAACTGTGATCATTTTCACATTTATTCGATAAGTTATGTCTTTGCAATCTGATCTGATCTGATCTATGTACCTAAATTGATCTAAATCTGTTACAATATGAAATGTAAATTTTGTCTGTCAGTGTCAAATTTAAAGTTTCACTATAGCATAAAAAATCAAATATGTATGTACATATTTTTTTTGTTTTTATATTTTTTATTAATATGCAAAATTTTACATTATTAATTTGATCTTTAAAAGTTTATAATCTGTATAACAAATCAATACAAATATTACTGTGTATTTTTAAAAATTCAAACGAAAAACGATGGCGCTAATATTCGATCCGAATTGATCCGATATTGTATTTGTAAATGTGCTTTATTTCTGATTTTCTTAATTTGTTTTTTTTTTTTTTTTTTTTTACACACATTTATAATTAATTACAATGTACATATATACATACATACATACATATATCTGAAATTCATATACATAATATGAATGTAGGTGCCTATATGTCTGTAAACGTTACGTTTTTTTAGTACTTTGTAGTGTAGTATTACACTCATTCCTTTAATAAATCAAAAAAAAAAAAAAAAAAAAAAAACAACGACATTAACAACTACAATAACAACAAAAATAATAATAATAATAATAATACTACAAGTCAAAACAACGATAATATGTACTCATATGATACTAAACTTTAAAAAAAAAAAATGATCATGTGAGAAACATCAACCTGAAATAAAACAAAACGAAAAAAAAAAAAAAAAAAACAAATATGAAATGATTTTATAGTAAAATATTTTTATTTATATGTATGTAGATACATTATGTATTTCTTTTGTCGTTATCGAATAGTAAACATACATCATATTATTATGTATTCACATTATACGGTTATTATTATATAATATTATCTGGAAAAATAAAAATAAACATGTACATAAACATAATAAATATCGTAATCCTAAACTTATGTAGGATATGAGTATTACTCGTATATTATGTACATGCATAGTATGTTTACAATTTATTAATTCGATTCGAATAAAAATTTTTATACTGTCATCGAACAGCAACAATTTTATATGAGACCTCCTAATGACGAGGAGAATATTACTGATTTGCAAAGTAAGCAAAAACTACATATATGTATGTACATATGGTTAATTCTAATAAAAGGTCAACCTATATATGTCATTTTTTTCCGAATTTAAGAAAATAAAAAAAAAATACAGATATTTTAAAATATTTATTAGTTATAAAGTAATATGCATCGTTTTATTTGTTAATGGCGTTATTGTTTTGCAATTTTGCTTAAAAAATTTTTTTGAAAAGTCGAAAATTCATAATAAAAATCCATATTGATTTTGAAGGATATAAATGTATGTCGCCAACATTTTACAATATGTCGCTAACAGTTTAGTGAATTCAGTATAAAATCTATAAAATTACAATTTTTCTAAACTAATGAATGAAATGTCAATTTATTATTTATGGAAATAATTAATAAAAATCATTTCAATTTACGGCTTGAAACTTCGAAGAAATTTAGATTTTTTATCAAGATGTCAATTTGGTCTAATTTCTTTGAGTATGTCGCCAACGGATTTTATTATTTTTATATCTGTTTTGATTATAAAAATATGCTTTTAATCCAAGATTTTTCATAATTATTCACAAGCACTTCTAATTTGAAATCGTCAAAAAAAGTTTGAATAATTAAAGGAATGCTGCTACTATTGAATTATAACTCGTTATTTATCTTCAAACTGTATGTCGCCAATTTTAGAATTAGCCATATATTATATAAATAATCATATTGAAAATTTGCTAACTTAAGCGAAAACGAGCGTTAATTTGTTGCAGATATACATAATATGTAATATGAAGAACATGCTTTTACACACGTGTGTAGTATATGTATAACAGAAATTTACAGAACCACATAACTAAATTAAATCACATCACATGGATACAGACTTATTTGTATGTGCATAAATGTACATATTAAAAAAGCATATTATTCTGTTTACGATTTTGATTAATTTGTTCTAAGCGCCGCACCGTTTTTATGCACAAATTCATCAATTTTTGTTTTATTTTTTTTTTTTTTCTATAAAATAATTTTGTGTGATTATAGAATAAATTACGAAGTTAATCTCAATAAAAAAAAAAAAATAATTTTTGATACTAATTTTAAAAGTATAAAAGATACTTTTCAAAAGGAAACATGTCCATCGTGTATTGTCTCAAAACAAATTGCTGACAAACTTTATATGTTTTGGAAAATTGTCTCACAATAATTTTTCAACGAATGCATTTTATTCAAAAATAATGTGCTACGATCCTGCAGAATAAAAAAAAACAAAAGAATAAAATTATTTTTGCCATTTTAAAAGAAGATTGCATTTAAATGTTTAAATTACATACTAATTTTATTGTAACAAAAAAACAAAAAAAAAAGTAAATTGTAGAAAGAAAATTTACAGTCTGTACTCAAAAACATAAGCTAATACCATTTATCATAAGTTAGTATCATTAGTTTTTTGTGTGTACATTTCTTCTGCAAAAAAATCATATTATAATTATGATGACATGTTTCCTTTTAAAAATGTTGCTCCTCTAAAAATGTAAGTATAAATATAGTTAATACATACTTATAATATGTACATACAATTAAATAGTAATATTAAAAATAAATAAAAACTATGTACATATTTAAAATTACACATTCATACATTAATATTTAAATTTAAATTTATTAAAAAAAAAAAAAAAAAAAAAAGATTCATTCATTTTTAATAAGGCAGTCTATTTTATACAAAATTATTATCTGCCTAAACTAAAATGAACCTTTTTTTAATTTAATTTAAAATTTAAAATTGATAGTCATGATTAAATTCAAATATGTATACATAATTATGTAGGTACAATGTACAAATTATGTATGCACAAAGTACATAATATGCATACATAATTATACTTCATATTAGAACTTATAAGAATATTAAATTATGTATTAATATATTTTTTTTTAATATAGATACCTATATAAAAAATAACAAAAAAAGTGCAAATATAGTTACTTTAATAATACATATTGTTTTTTAAATGACAACAAATTATTTGTGTGCAATATTAAAATTCAATTTTTTTGTTTTTTTTTTCAACATTATTAATTTACTTACATAAAAAAAAAAAATTATCGAATTGTAATAAAAATGCTGATTAATTATAAATTAATAAAAAAATAAATAAATAATAGAATAAAAAAAATTAAATTTTATTTTTATTATGTAGGTACTACACATACATATATGTATTATTTATTATACCATTACTATAAATTACACATTATACGAATATTGTAATATAATATTATGAGTAATGTATACTACAACTATATAAATTTTATATACTGTATACCTGTATATGAAAGGAAAATTTCATAAAACAAATAATTAATATAAATTTGTAGCTAGATATGCTGTAACTAAGTATACTATTAGATATAATAATATAAATAATATTTATATTTTTGTTTTCAACATAATCATTTTTTTTTTTTACAAATAAATAATAGTGACAATGAGTATTGTTTTTTATATGATGCCTCTTATTCGCCATCAATCAATCTAGCTATCTAATTGGCTAGCAAATCAATTGATAAATTGATAATAATAATTGGTGATTACCAAAAAAAAAAAAGAAAAAAAAAGAAAAGAAATTCATTCGAATAATTAATAATAATGATAATGAAGAAAATATATAAAATTCTCACTTACTAATCAAGAATCAAAACCGACCGAAAATAATTATGCTTTATATGAATTTCATATTTTTATTTTAATTTTATTTTTGTTTCAAAATCTTTCTCAATCATACAAGTAATGTAAATAGAATAATAATATATAAGTACGTAGTAGATTTAGTACTCATAATAAATAATTTTAATTGCATGTATGTTAATACAATTATATATAGGTATATATTATATATATATATACATATATGTACATACATATGTACATAATTTTATATTAAATATCAAATTTGCAATATCAAATCCATTTATTAATTTATTATAGACATAGTATCAGATATGTATGTATAGGTATAATTAAATTAATATTTATAATAATATGTAAATACATATTAGATACTGGATAATATTTTTTATCTATTTAAATATAGGTATATATACATATTTCTATGTTATATGTTGTTATGTAGGTTCCTTTTTTTTTCTATTTTTTATTTTTGCTCTTCATATTTTATTAATTAATTAATTCTAGTTTTTAAAGGTAGTTATTATACATAATAAAAAAAAAAATTAATAAATAAATAAACATAAAAAATACATGATATTAAATATGAATGTATGTACATATGTATATGTAAATGTACATACTTACTATGCAAATAAACGACAAATAAATTTAAAAAAATAAAAAAACAAAAATAGATATTATTGGCAATCATATCTTTTGCAAAAAATAAATTATTATAGCTATCTATACATACATACATCTACATTATAATAAAATATACAAATTATATGCAATACACGGTATATGCATGCACATAATAATAATATCTAGAGGTAAGTGTATAAAGGTAAAATATAATGTATATTTTATGTTATAATAATACATACATATGTACATATTAATATCAAAAATAATAATTATTGTTGTTAAACGGTAATGCAATAAATTTTTTTCAAAAAAAAAAAAAAAAAAAAAAAAATAAAATTATAGATTTTTTTCTATGTTGTGTGTATGTGTGTAGTGTGTCGACAAAACAAAAACATTTTAAAATTTTTGAGAAAAAAAAATACACAATTGTTTTTTTTTTTAATTAATTTGTTTGTATCAAAAATTCAAAAGCCAAAAATCAACAACAACAATAACACAGAGAAAGATTTCTTAATAGGTATCATACTTTTTATATAAATATAAAAATAATATATGTATATAGATACAGTTTTATTTATTTTATTTTATATGTACAATATACATATGTATCTACATTTATAATAATAACATACCTACATATAGTATAATTTTATGCTTATGTTGCTTGGTTTGCTTTTGCTTTTACATATTATAAATATGTATTATAATGTATGTACATACTTACTTATGTACGTATATATTGTATATTTTATTCTATATTTTAAAACATTCACATAATATATATATATGTTTATATATATACGTTCATTCATATATATGTAGGTATATGTAAAATTCATATACGAAACATACGAAATACATACATATATGTACGTAATTATATACTTATCCATATTAAAAACTTATATAAATATGTATATGATATAAAAGAAATACAAATTTATGTACATATAAACATGCATATTTATATACATATGTATATATGTATATAGAAAAATTGAATGAAGGTATAAATGTACATTTATTATAAAATATACATACTACATAGTACTATATGTGCAGTTGTTGAAGAAAAAAAAAACAAAAAAAATAAAAATCAAAGATAGGTAACTCTACTCGTATCGTATCTCGTACACTACATATAGTGTGGTTGTGGTGTAGTTCAGTATTTAAAAGTTTCTTTACAATCTTTACTTTACGTTTACATACTTCTTTAGTCTATGCTTCAGTCTTTTTTACATTTTTTTTTTCCTTTAACATGTATTTTATTGTATTATATTGTATATTATATTGTATTGTAGGTAGTGTAGTCTTGTATAGTATTGTATACACATATATTACATACTGTATGCAAGGAAGAAGGAAGCAGCACCAGCAATACCAACAAAAAAGCAAACAAACAGGCACAAAGCAAAAAATAAAAAAAAAATTAAATAAAATAAAATTAAAAAAAAAAAGCAAGCAGGCACCTACTTTACTTTTTCATTATTATCTACAATAATAATTATTTTATTATAATTTCTGCTTTGTTTTTTATTTTGTTATGTTTTTATTTTTGTTTTATAATATACTGCTTTTTTTTTTCATATATATTTATATTAAATATATATGTATATATATGTGATATGACATTATTTATTTTATCCATGGAAGAAATTTTCTTGTTCACAATTTCATTGCGCTATATTTATTTATATTTTCATTTCATTATTTACAATTTAGTTATTTATTATTTTTATTGAACATAAATATTTTCTAATTTGTAAATAATAATAATTTATCAATGAAAATATATAAATATATATGTATATATTTTTAGTACTCCTTTTTTTTTATAAAGCAACAATATACACATACATACTATCTGTCTGTTCTGTATGTACGTACACTCGTACAGTACATTCATAAATATATATACTCGCTATATACTATATCCATTCACTTGATTTTATATATACATATGTACATATTAAATATCGCATTTCATATATGTACCTATATTATTTTTTTCTTTTTCTAATTTTTTTTTTTACATAAACACCACAATTTAATTTTATATTATGTAGTATGATTATGATAAACTAATAAGATTATTTACTATTGTCTTTATTCTATTTGAAAATAATTTCGCATTTAGGTAAATATAAAAAAAAAGGAATTAAAATTAATAAAACGAAAATTTTGCATTATAAATATGTAACATGTAATATAATGTAAAAAGAGTAAAGCAAAGTAGTAGCAAGCAATTATTTATATATAATATATATATATATATATATTATATATATCATATATGTATGTATGTATATATGGTGAGAAAAAAAAAAATTATACAGTATATTATATATTTTTTAACTTTCATCAACTTCAACAAGATGGTTGTATGTTAAATAGAGACACCACAAAAACTTTTATTACATTAATTTTTGTATAATTATTTATATATTTGCACTATTTTTTTTAAATTCACTTAACACATTTATTCAATTTTCATTTAAAATCACTTACCAGGTTGTTTATTTGCAATTTTATTAAAACAATTTTGGAAAACTTCATAAAGATGCATTGGTTCATCATCACTGGTCGCCATTTTGAAGTTTACTGTTTGCTCTTAAGCGCCCCATTTGACATCACCAACTACTATCTAATATAATATTTAATATCTATATACTATATCTATCTATGTATCTATCTTTATAACTGTATTCTGTAATACGACCGTGTGTGTATATATAATACAAAAATATTATATGTATGTACGTACGTACGTTGTATGTGCGATGTGCCTACGGTTGTATAATGTATATACATATATATAAAATAAATATGTGTGACGATATGTGATATGCTATCTAGTCCTTCTTAATGTATGTACGTACCATACGTAAGCTGCATATAGATATATAAATATAAGCAAAGCAAGCATACGAGAATCGAGATACGATACGCATACGAATACGAGTTTCATTCTTTCATTTGCGTAGTGTGTCTGTGTAGTTTAGCGCTAGTGTGACTGTGTAGTATAGAATAGACGCAAAACTCAATTTCCACTTTATATACATTATGTACATCAACATACGGAACGGATACGAAACGATATAATATTATGTATGAATATTTACGATATATGTTTTACATGTTTATATATATATATATATATATATATTATATATACGAATATGATAATCCTTATATTATACTATACTATAGTATTAAATCAACCATCATCATACATACATTTATTTTTATTATACTTACATACTACGTAGACGTACGTATAGATACACTGATAGTGATACACATGTATGGATGCAGTGGTATATATATATAAATAAAAAATAATATATATACATAAATATACTCATATAAACCACAGTTATCTATATTCATACAGTAGTGACACACATTTATATATTGTTTTGTATCTTTTCTTCATTACGGCGGTTTATAAGGAAATATGGATTTGAAATAAGTACATTAATTCTGTACTGTTTTTGTAAATTGAATTTTAATTTTTTTTATTATTTTTAAATATTTATGTGTGTTGGTAAATTAAAAAAATACTCTTGCCCAAGTCGATCATTAATTTTTCCCATCAGCAATGTACACTAGAGGTGGGCGATAGCGAATAAAAACTATCGAATTATTCGATAGTTGAATGATTTTCATTTATTCGAATACTAAAATATTAAACTATCGAAACATTCGATATTTTCAAAACATTCGAATAACTATTTTGCTGGCATATATCATATATGTATTTGTCTTACTGATTACGGAAGTGGCAGAGTTTTTGTCAGATTCCATCTGCTGAATCTGAAAATATTCACTTGGCAGTTTCGTAGATGAGTTTTGAAAGTTCTCAAATGAAAAAAATTGCAGGTAACACGTGTGGAAGACGTATGGCAATCTTTGAGTGTCAGATTTCGAGGGCAGACGTTTGTCTACATCGGTCATGGTGATTACACATATCTGACATGAAAATGAGCAAATTTCTGACAGTTTGTCAGTTCGGTGTAATATCAGCTTCTTTCTTCATTCTTCATACATTTTATTTGCTGGATTTGACATTTTTTAATTTAACTATTACAGCAATGTAATGCTGAAATTATAACCTACTAATATCATTGAAATAAACAAAACTGAAAAATCTGTAAATGGTTGGAAATTTATATTTTTCAAAATTTTATCATACTTTTAAAGAACGGAAATAAATTATTAAAAATAGTTCTTCTAATTTTAGCCAGTTCAAGTTAAAATAAAACAAAACTCTTCGGAATTCCACACTGATTTAAAAATTTAAGCAGAAAAGTCTTTCTTAATTAAATTTTATATCAAAACAAAAATGACATTTGGAATGGGCAATGGGACGGTGACGGTGGTATATGTCATTATTATTTTATAACAAAGGCTAAAACTATCGAATGATTATTCGATAGTAAAAACTATCGCATTCGATACTATCGATAGTTGAATTCATTCACTATCAAACTATCGATTGTTGAAATCATTCGCTATCGCCCACCTCTAATGTACACCAGTAACTGATTACTGATGATAAACTGGATGATATATCTGACATAAAATTACTGATCGCCGGTGCCATAATGGACTCAGTATCCGCGTGCACTTAATATATACTATATACATTGTATGTATATATGTATATTTAATTAAAATAAAAATAAAATTAAAAAAAAGAAAAAAGAGTGTCACATCTTATTATAGTGGTTGATCAGTGGTTCTTGTTCCATAATTCTTTTAACAGGATCGTCTAAATCTTTTCGCAGCACATGATCAATCCATCTCAGAATAATAACTTTTATTTTCTTCACAATATCGACATCTTCATGTAATTCATATAATTACCGTTGTTTCTAAATTCCGTTAACTTAAACGTTGTGTGTTGGTAAATTAAAAAAAAAAAAAGAGTGTCACATCTTGTTAGTTAGTGCTTAGTGGTTGACAGTTATAAAATAAACCTACGGGTAGTCTAGTCGGATTGCGATTCGATTTACTGAAAGCAAAAGAAAAATAAATACACCAATTTATGAAACGTGACAGAAAAGGAAAACAAAACATACAAAAAACCCGATTTTTTTATATTATTGAATATACATATTATGTATTTTTATATGTATAGATACATATATTTATGAATATGTACACATGTAAGATGTAAGTATGCAATTCATAATGGATGGATGGATGGTGGATAATCAAAGAATAGATAAACATAAAAGAGTCAAATTAAAAGGAAACAACTCTAATTACAGTGTGCGCGATTTGAATAGACAAAGTCATATTTTTATGTATGAAAATAATAATATGGTCATAAAATAAAAAATGATCCTTAAATTTATAATTAAAAAAAAAAGAAGTAAAAAAACAAAAATATTAAGATATATTTCGTTCTTTGTAACAGCAAATTTAAATGATTTTTTTTTAATTTTCTGTTTGCTTGGATTCTTGTCTGTTCCAAACATTTTTTCCTAAAATTTCATAAATATTACTTAAAATAATAATATTTTAATTGACTTTTAACTAAATTTTATATTATTCGATGAAATTAAAGGAAGTAATTAAATTAGTTAGTACTTATAGTACATTAGGTAAAACGAAACTCTAGAAAATCTCTAGAAAAACGTACAAAAATTAATTTCATTTTTAGAAATAGAATTTCTATAAAGAAAAATTAAAAATACCTGTCGAGGTCAGAGAAAAATCAGTTTATAATTTTACAAAAAGAAACTTGTTATATATGGATTAACGAACGTTCTTAAATGTAATCGAAAAATTAAGAGGAGATAAAAAAATTCGACAAAAATCAAATTAAAACTAAGGCACAAAAAATTATCAGCTTCACAAATCATTTTAAAATTATTTTGCCTGTTATAAAAAAACGTGTCCGTCAAATTCTACATGTAGAAATTAGTACGATTTATGAAAAAAAAAGAACTAAGAAAACTTCATTATTATCAGCAGTCCATTTAGAAAATAAGAACAAAATCGTATAAATTGGATATCGTGTTGGACATCTGCAGGTGAAATTTTGATGGTCTGGGAAACATTTTCTTTTGCTTGTTTACTGTAGTTATGTATCATACCAACAAAAACCAATTCTCAAAGTTATTATGAAATTCTTGAAGTAACATTTATACATTTATATATATAATGCATGGTTATTGAACCGTTCCTAACATGAAATTATAAATTTACAAAGTTTGGACTAACACACCAACAAAGTTTCTCTGTAAGATGGTTTAGTCCATGTCAAACCTTATTTTTGAACTTTTCCAAAACAAAGACATTGAAATTAAAAAATGAAATTTTAATTTAATACATTTTGTTTTGTTTTGTTTTGTATCGAAACTTAAAAGCGCGTGAAGTGCGTGAAGTGCGTCTATCCAAATTGACCGCACCTAATTTATTTACTATTTACATATCTATTGGAGTTGTGCATATTTTTCATGAAAATAGTTTTATATTATAATATTTTAAAATTTTAGTTTTGCAATTTTCTTATACATATTTACATTTTTTTAATTACTAAAAAAAAAAAATTACATGCAACTTGACATTTAGTATTTGAAATATTCAAACTTTTAAATTTAATTTAGCATAATTTGTGTGTACATTTTAATAAGATAAAAATCATGTAAATATAATGATATGTTGTCTATAAATAAATGAGCTGAGCTCAAAAAATTTTTATCGCATCGATGCATTTATAAATCTGTCTATCTAAAATTATTCTCAAAGTTGTTCAATAATAAAATCGCCGAGTGTAATGAAAAAAATATAGTCAAAAATCTTTACAATAATCAGCAAATCAGTATGTATACTATTTTCAGAAATCGAAGTCAGTATTGTGCTTATGGAAAAAGTTACCCGATGAGTTTCTGATAACTTCACATATAATATTTTGTAGGAAATTCTGAATAATATATCTCTGTCTTGATTGAAATTGAGATCTGATCACCCCACACACGAGACAGATTTATACAAACGCAATGTGAAAGAATATAGAAAAGCATGCCTATCTTGCCTGTACTGACTTCAATTTCTGAAAATAGTATAATGTTTAATATTAAAAACATAATTCAGTGTTACCGTAATTTTCAAATATGTATATCCCTATAAGAATTTATACTCTTCAACAATACAAAACAAATACGCATTGCAATATTTTTACCTGAAAATGGGCTCGTTCCATTATTCAATCATTTCTAAAACTAAAATATTTGCAGAACAGATGTTCTGCAGGTAATGAAAGTTATTAAAAAAAAAAAAGAAAAAAACTACAGAATTTTTTCATATGAAACAAATTCAAATATGTTTTAAGCGCAATAAACAAAATTTAATTACTGAACATTTTTAGTATTTTAAATAACTCATCACAGTACCTCTGAAACAAGTAACATAACAAGTTACAAACAGTGTACATATTTCGCTTATAAGATAATATTATTATTTTAAATCTGATTTTGGTTTTAATTTTTGAACCGTTAATAGTATTGTTTCAAATGTCAAACAATATGATATGTTGTACATTTTCACTTTTTCAAGATTTGTGTTTTAATGGTTTTTCTTCTGCTTCAAATTGAATGTCCTAATTTTTTCAATTGACGTACCTTAAGTCTCTAGAAATCATATTTTTTTTTAAGATTTTCAATTTGCGTGTTTTAGTCAAACGTGCCCTGCTTATTATTTTTTTAAACTTTTGGTGAAATCGATTTTTTAATAAAATTGTTATTCCAGATAGACATCCATAGCAGATTTACCACACAAAAGTACATAAGATATTTGAAAGGTTTTTAACTTACCAAAGTCAACTGTTTCATTTGAAATATTGTAAAAATGCTGACGACTATCTATATTCATTGTTATTATGCATATTTATACTGATGATTGTATAATAATTATTATTTTTTATGTTATTATCGATATTGGAAAATTAAATACACAATCATAATAAATTATAAGATTATTATTTTATTATAAAATAAAAGTAACAATTTAAAAAAATTTATATTTTATATATAAATATTTATACACGTGTATACGAGTATATGTATTTTTTAAATTGTTTCTTTTATTTTTTTTTAAATTATTATTATTATTATTGAATATTCCAATAACATTAATATTTTATATAAATTAACATTCAAATATTATTATACAGCATTATTATTATTATACACCACATGATAAGAGATATAGGAGGACCTCATCGATGGCCTCTAAAGTTAAGAGATTTTTTTCCGTTAAAACATTTTTTAACGTTTTTTATTCCGAATACCAAAATCTATAACCAGATGATTGACATCTCTTATCTACTTTAACTACAACTCCTAAAAGTATGCAACATACAGTTAAAAGGTTAATGCTCGATTTCTTCACTTCCAATTATCTTCTTGCTAACTTTAGCGGGAAGATAGCAAAGAGATTTGCATTTCTTCACCTCTGATTAGTACCTAGCTACTAGCTAACTTTAGTGAGAAGATGAAGTTCTGATTATTAATTTTTAGGTGTAACCTAACTCGATACTACCGCCGACTAGCTGTCTAATTGGAAAACATTCAAATAAATAAACCTAACATCAAATTTTACATTGAAAATTTCGAGTATCGATTCAAAAATTTCAATTTTAGGCTTGAGCATAAGCCAGTTAGCTTTGTAATTAGTTAGCAAGAATTTTGTATGAAGAAAACCAGACTCGTTGCTAGCTGTCAGATAAACTTAAGTGACAGCAGAGAGTATAAAGAAATATTCCATTATGCCGCTTCTACATTCAATGCAGTGACTTCAACTTCAACTTTGTTTTAATGGATATGTATTAGAACTTCTATATTCAATGCAGTAGACTTAACAGCTGCTTTTGGATCAACTTCGACTTTGAGAAAATTCAATGTTTCAGTCCACTGTATCTAGGATGACAATTTAAAACAAATAAATTGTTTTTTTTTTTATTCACAACAAAAAAACTATACTTTCAAAATTTCAACTGTTACTTTATACGTCAAGTCAAAGTTTAATTTAATGCACTCAAAATATTTTATATGTGCGTTAAGCATGCAGTGGAGTCAAAAGTCAAGTAACAAAATTTTGGCTGTAAGAGTAAGATTCTGTTATTTTCTTTAATTAGGTGAAATATAAAAATTTTACAGAACAAATTGTTCGGGAACGTCACAACAGTAATTTTCTGTAAAATTCTGAACTTATGGGAACAGAGCTATAGCAAATTAAAATGTTATTGTGGATAAGTGGATTGTGTTTTCTATTCCATTTCATATTTCATTAAATTGTTGTTGTTATTTTGGTTGTGTAAAATACTCACTAGTCGACACTAGCGACACCACAAATAGAGTTAGAACTTAGAACAGAACAATGACAAAGTCATAGACATAGTAAGGAAGGCAGACGTCATAAAACTAGGTTATGTGTTTATTTTTTTGTTTCTGCATTCTGCTGTCTTTCTTAATTCTTTCTTAGTAATTCTCTCTCATATCATATTCAAATAAAATATTAGAAAATCTATGATATAAATTATTTTTCGAAAAGAGATTTTGAATAAATAAATTGTTTTTTTCTAAATATTGAATAGTAAATAATCATGTTAAATTCGGCAAGAATTTGTTCATCGTATGCTATTTATGCAAAGGTAATTTATAATACATATCTACATACATATTGTCACGATGATAATGTTAATATTATGTTGAAAAAAAAAAAAAATGAATTGATATTTTTCAATAGTGCAAATTACATATGGATATATGAATATTTTTTATAATTTTTTCATAAATTATTTTAATACAGCATACACAAATGATGTCATTATTACGTGTTCCAGAATTAAGTTTATTAACAGTAACCAGATCAAAAGTATCAACACCAATAAATACCGTTATTATGTTCGTTCCTCAACAAGAGGTAATTTTAATTTTTTTTTTTTAATAATTCAAGATAATTATTATTCACAATTATATATTGAAATAGGATATAAAGACAGAAATTATATTGTTTTGTACTGTCTTAAATATTCTGTGATGATTGACAAATTGTTTTTTTTTTGTAATTTTTGAATTTTTCTTTTAATAACATAAAAAATTTTAAAATCTAATTAGGCCTGGATCGTTGAAAGAATGGGTAAATTTCATAGAATATTAGATCCTGGATTTAATATTTTATTGCCGATAGTTGATCGTATTAAATATGTTCAAAGTCTCAAAGAAATCGCAATAGATGTACCAAAACAAAGTGCTATAACATCAGATAATGTAACTCTTAGTATAGATGGTGTTTTGTACTTACGTATTATAGATCCATACAGAGGTTTTTATTACATTTATTACAAATATTAAATTTACAAATTAATGAATATCATTATAATATTATTAGCATCATATGGTGTTGAAGATCCAGAATTTGCTATAACACAATTGGCTCAAACTACAATGAGATCAGAATTAGGTAAAATATCATTAGATAAAGTATTTAGAGAGCGTGAATCATTAAATGTTAGTATCGTCGATTCAATTAATAAAGCAAGTGAAGCATGGGGTATAACATGTTTAAGATATGAAATTCGAGATATTAGAGTATGTGAATAGTAAATGATAGTAAATGAAATATTTAAATGTGAATTTTGATAATTTATTTATTTTGTTTGTTTGTTTTAATTTTAGCTACCAACACGTGTACATGAAGCTATGCAAATGCAAGTTGAAGCTGAAAGACGTAAACGTGCTGCTATTTTAGAATCAGAAGGTGTACGAGAAGCTGATATAAATGTTGCTGAAGGAAAACGTAAATCACGAATATTAGCATCAGAGGCAGAATGTCAAGAACAAATAAATAAAGCTAGCGGTGAAGCAGCCGCTATGTTGGCAGTAGCTGATGCACGTGCAAAAGGATTACAGATAGTTGCAAAATCGCTTACTGTTCAAGTAAAAATGAATTAATATTAGTTTTTATTTTCGTTTAACATTATTATTTAATAAATACTTATCATTTTTTTTTTTTTAGGATGGAAAAAATGCAGCGTCATTAAGTATAGCCGAACAGTATATATTAGCATTTCAAAATATGGCTAAAACTAATAATACAATGTTAATACCATCAAATGCTGGTGATATAACGTCATTTGTTGCAAAGGCATTAAGTGTTTACAATAATTTACAGCAACAAAATACAACAAATACTACTTGTAATGAGAATATAACAGCAGCACATCATCATAATTTAATGACAAATAATAATTATGATGATAATAAATTAAAAGATTGTCAATTATCAGCATCATCATCAAAAACAGATAAGAATGAATCTATAATAAACAATAGCAGAGCTACCAATGATGATATTTTGGAAGTAACAAATTCTTCGAAAACTTCAGCATTATCCAAAAATGGAAGGAAAAAGTAAAATTATTAAAAATGAACAAAAAACTTTTTTTTTTTTTTCTAAAAAATTTAATTTTCACCAAAAATAAAAATATTTCTCAATTTTGAAAATAAAAATTTCGTTTGTGTATTTAATTATTAAAATGAGTAAAAATTATTGTGTAATTTTTTAATTAAAAAAAAAAAAAATTAAAAACAATATATGTATTCAGAATGAGCGACTGGTAAATTTATTTCAAATTTCATTTTTGTTTATTTTCAATGTAAGTAAAATTAAAATACTTAATAAAAATTATATTATTATGTACATTTTACATACATACATAACATTCTTGAATCCCAGATTTAAGTAGTAAAAAATTTTGTAATCAAATTAATTTGAAATGTAAAAATTTAATTAAAAAAAAAAAATAATAAAAATAAATGAAAATACAATACAGAATATAATTATTTTATTTTTTTTATAAAATTTCATTTTAATAATAATGTGTAAAAACTAAAACTTATAAATTTATTTAAAAAAAAAAAAAAGAAAAGGTTTTCAAAAAGCAAAAAATATACATATATTTTATTTATGTTTCATATACATATATTTAATTTTCTCCTTTAAGTAATGTTACTCGACCGTAATGAGGGGTTCGTTCATTCATCTCATTATCATTGGCAGAGCTATGATAATGAACATTCGAAATGTTGAAATTATAATTATTATTATATTTAATTTTATTCATTCTTTTACATCATTCTTATTTTCTATATAATTTTATAATCTAATTTTTGTAAATATTTATGTTGCAATTAATTACAATAAATTTTGTTAATTACAAAAAAAAAAAATAATAATTGCTTTATTATGAAAAAATTATACAACTTTTGTTTCTTACTTAAAAAAAAAAAAAAAAAAATATAAATGTGGAAAAGTTATTGAGAAAAAGAATCTCAAAAATTACTTTAAAATCAATTACTAACATCGTCAATTAAAAAAAAACATTTAAACATTTATCCAAAAAATAAATTTTTGATTAAAAAAGTGAAATTATAAAAAAAAAAATTATTTTTATTCAACATAAAAAATCGAAATATGTAAAATATATGATTAAATATATATATATGTATATATATATATTTGGAAAGTTCTTAAAATTTAATTTGTGATTCAAAATGTGTAATTATAAAATATGGGAAATTATATAAAGTTAAATGTATGATGATTTCTGAAATTTAAGAATTATGTATAACATCATTGCATTTATTTCTATGTAATATTACATAGTATGTAATTTTTAGTAGTGTTTAAATTTTATATCATGATGATGTTATATTCAAGAATATATGTAATTAAGGTTACATATATAAATTGTTTTATTTGTTAAGCTTTACATACTAATAAATTTAATTAACCTGGTGATCTGGTTAACAAATACTAAAAATGTAGTTTTAAAATGACTTCAAGATGATTTTATATTCGGTGTTATCTATTTCGATTTATATATAATTACAACATTTTTTTTTTTTAAATTGAAGAAACAGTTAAGATTGTAATTATTTTTAATGGTTTTTTTTTTGTTTCAATTTTTATATTTAAATTTCAATTTTTATGAAAATACTTCAACTTTGAACTGTTTCTTCAAATTATATGATTTTTTTTTTTTTTAAATTAAATTTTAGGATTTAATCCTTTGCAGGAACTTCAATTACTCGCGGCTTATCAATAATACGA
Organism: Villa cingulata; assembly: GCA_951394055.1. NCBI lineage: Eukaryota > Metazoa > Arthropoda > Insecta > Diptera > Bombyliidae > Villa > Villa cingulata. The sequence continues at coordinate 36,746,669 of OX596017.1, read as the reverse complement.
GCAGTTCTATTACCCTTTTCTACAATACCAATAATCCATGCTTGATAACCTTCTTGTTTTTCAATATCTTTACAATAAGCGGCAGCTTGTTCACGTGGTAAACAAATCAATAAGCCACCAGAAGTTTCTGCAGAATGTCCTTGTAATAATTGAAACATATTACCGCAAGCCTTTGCAACTGATGCCATTTTTGCGATAACTGGAAGATTATGGATAACAAATGATACCTCTTTCTTTTGATGCGATGCCAAAGTTTGTGCATGTCCAAGCAAACCAAAACCAGTAATATCAGTAGAACCATGTGCATTATATTTATGCATCAAACGTGCTGCGACACGATTAAGACGTGCCATACAATCCATTGCTCTATGATACGCTTTACGAACATCTTCTTCTGATATAACTAATTTAATGCGATTCCAACGTTCTGGTTGATCAACCCACTGATGAGAACTTACGGCTATTTGAGTACCAAGCGGCTTTGTTAGTACCAGTACATCTCCAACGACTGCATTGTCAGGCACAATATATTCATTCGGTTGGCAAACTGATGAAGCCATTCCACCAATTGTGCACCATGGGTTAACTACACTATGACCGCCAGTGACTGATGTACCTGCTTCTGCGGCAGAATCCTATATTTCATTTAAAATAAAAATTTTTAATTTTTTTAATATAAAAAAAATCTTATATTCAATACTTACTTTAAAACCTCGCATAATCAATGGTATAACGACATCACGCTCTTTTTCAGTCATCTTTGTACTCACTCCCAACATCATTAGCATATTGTCACATTCAGTGACTCCCATTGCATACAAATCACTTAAAACATTAGCACATGCAATTTTTCCCATCATGTAAGGATCATCAACTATCGGATAGAAAAAATCTGTTGTTTGTACGAGACAAAGGCCGCCATGTCGTACTGGTGTTACAGAGCAATCTAGCCCAATACCAATCCGAGGAATGGCAATATGCATGTACGAATCATGTTCTTGGGTTGTATATTCTTGTTCCAATGATGATACCAATTTATTCAATACTTCTTGTGGCACTTTGCATCCACGTCCTTTTAAATCAGCAAAACGTGTTAAACGAAATGAGCTATCCAAATCATGAACGGTAGGATCAAATGGCCTTCGACCCACTGAGACTGAATTTGTACCTCCATGAAGCTCTAATTGAGCTGAATTTAATGCATCAGTTTGATAATCACTCATTATTCTTCACTTCAATATTTATTATTTTTCAAAAATATATATATATATATTTTATAAATTTTAACTTATTTTTTCTTTTCTTGAAAAAAAAAAATATATCTATCCCGAACGAAACGACGCTGGCAAAACACAATATGGCGGTATAACACTTCAATACAAATACAACTATATTTACGGCAAAATATAATACAGAAAAAACAGAATAGATTCTTAAAAGAACTTGTTTCGGTTACGTTATTTATTTCCTTATGAGATGTTTGGTTTGCTAACTAAAAAATATATCATTTTTCATATTCATTCTATATCATCGCAATCGCATGCTATGCTATGTAATATAAATAAAGTGGTGGTGGAGACGGTGAATTGTGGATTGTGGTACTTTCAACAAGCGATACAAAACAAACTTCAAATCTACCATAATTTTGAAAGAAGCCGGTCAAATCTACTACATTATGTATTGTCTACAGTAAAATGTCGAAAAATATTTTTTATTATTAGCTCTGTTCCAAAGAGATACAGAATTTTACAGAACTTTAAGAATTTTACAGGAAGTTAAGAAAATTACAGCTGTGGCGTTCCAATACAATTTGTTTTGTAAAATTCTTACATTTCCCCTCTTTAAGAAAATTACAGAATTTTACAGCCAGATTTATCTTACTTATTATATCTTCTTCTTTCTTTTTTGTTTAAATTTTTGAATTTGCAATCTTCTTCTTTTTTATTTGAATTTTTGAATTTAAATTGTAGAGAGTTTATTTCAATTTTTTTTTATAATCAAATAACAAGGAATTATAATAGTAATAAAATAATCAATAATAATAATAATAATAAATATGTCAAAATATATATCAATCAAAAATGTAAAATTTATCAATGTGAAATACATATAATATTATTTCTCATAAATAAATCCATTTATTTGATATTATTTACATTTTGCATTTTGAAATCTTCTACGACCGTGTAATCTGGTATTAACCCTGCCTTTTCTATCTTCTTCCATTGTTTAATAATATCATTTCATTTAATGATTTTATTATGTACAAAACAATTTATTATATACGAGTATATCATTTATCACTTTTTACTGCTAAAAATTTAAACAACTACCAAATAGATACATGTGTTAAACAATATAGTTCGTTAACAATATATTTCGATTAACTACCAAAAGTGTCAAATTTAAGTCTTCTTCTTGAATTTTAGAAAATTACAGCTCTCGCGCTCCAGTGATTTTAAAAATAATTTCCCTCACTCTAATAATCAACTTACATAAAATTATAGCTGGCTGTATCAATTGGAACAAAGCTATTATTTTAACATTCTACTCTACTCTGAATTTGTAAATTATATCAGCTCAATAAGAATAAATATAAAATATATGACTTTTAGTTAGTGACAAAATAGTGACATATAATCATGTATGAATCAAGAAATTGAATCCCAAACTTTTAAAAAATACTTTAATCATTTGATAATTCAAACTTCTAACTGTACATTCAGCATTCATTCTATAGTTTTTCAGCAAGGTAATTGGAACACTCTATAGGTAGTATAAAGAATGAATGAGAAATGAAACGTGACGTAACAAAAACTCATATAAAGATTTGTAATGCATTTTCGTAAGCAATTTTAAAGGAAAAATGAGGAATTGTTTAAAAAAAATCATGAATTTTATTTTATTGTTTTTATTATTATTTTTTTTTATTTTTCAAATTACAATCACAATTACTCAATTCAAATTACTTGAAATTTCTTTGTTTAAATGTCTAATTTTACAGTAATAACACAAGACAAATAAATATATCTATTTGTCTTGTGGGATAATAATAATAATCTATAATATAAAGTAGAGATTTTTAACATTAGTTAGTTGGTAAATTAATTTGTTTCGAATTGAATAAATGTTTTTCTAAAAATTTTATCTCACAATCCTTTCATTAATTTTTAAAAATATTTCTTCAAGTTTTTTAATATATTTTTTGAAAACTCCAGCTTTGGTTTTTCAAAACGTCTTCGGATTTAAAATCAATCCATGTGTGTGTAAGATGGATTGGTGTCCAAAAACTCCTTCAAATTTAGTTTTTTTATGTTAAATCTAGAAAGATATTCAATGACTTATTAATTTTCTTCAATTTTTTCAACATAATTTTTTAAATTGATGTTTGATTGACGAAAATTAGCAACATAGTCATCAAATTCTCCCAAGTCTTCATCGTTACATGATGCCTTCCACTCTAATAAAAAGCTGTTGGAAACTCGTCTATTTCAGTAGTTATTTCTACATTGCTGTAGTCACTCACTTTTAAAATTAAATTAGTATTTAAATTTTTTATTTTCAGAATTTTTTACAGCACATTTCACAATTTTTTAATAATATATTTATATAAAATTTCAAATAAATATACTATATTATTAATTGCAAATAATGGGTTAAGAACTGCTCTACGACAAAAGGATTCATAAAAAATGTCTTAAAATATATACAAAAGACAAGGTCTAGAATAGGTTTAGTCTCTTCTTTCATCAATAAATTTTTCAAATTATAAATTTGTAATTTCTAATAATTATATTTTTCCTTATTAATGTATTTATTATTTTTATTTTTCTTTCTTGTATATATTTTCTTTATCTCATTTCGTTAAATAAAAGTTTAATATTAATTGAATAATATATAAATTAGTAGCTCTTAGATCAGCACAAGCTGTTTGAGTCTACTAAATAAATAGATGTAGTTAGAAATAGTTTGAATTTAAACAGAAAATAAATTAATTTTTATTTAATATTAATTTAATAAATTAATTTATGTGAATTTTGATGAAAAAAATAAATAAAATCTTTTTAATCATATAAATAATAAATGTTTGTTTTGATTCATTTCCCAGATCGTTCATATGATTTTGTATGGCCATACGATCTAATATTTGTAATTTTTCTTTTAAATGGCGCTTGCCAGTTTCGATTGATACTACCTATAGAGTATTCCAATTACCTTGGTTTTTCAGTGTATCGAATAAAGCCTCATTTAGAGCCCAACGTGGATTTCGTGCCAGAGTAAACGGTATTCACAATTCAGAGTAGATTACTGTATGTTATTATATGGAAAAAATTGGAATTGGTACACTGCTTTCAAAATTTTCAATATAATTTCGCCAGCGTCCGATTAGAAATAGATAGATTTAATCTCAGTCTGACTCTGGTGAAATTCACGCTGGCCGGAAAAAATATAAAATTTTTGTGTTAAAATGAAGGAGGTATGATAAATTCACTCTGGCACGAAAACTACACTGAATATGAATTTAATTTGCTATAATTTGTTTTTTTTTTTTTTTTTTTTTTTTTATACATATATACATATAATGTATATAGTATATATTAAGTGCACGCGGATACTCAGTCCATTATGGCACCGCCGATCAGTAATTTATGTCAGATATATCATCCAGTTTATCATCAGTAATCAGTTACTGGTGTATATTGCTGATGGGAAAAATTAATGATCGACTTGAGCAAGAGTAGTGCGCTGGCTGGGGTTCGAACCGTGATCTCAAGATCACAAGACCGACACTCAACCATCGAGCTATTCAAGCCCCTCTATAATTTGTTAATATAGGGTGTTTTCAAAAATGCAAGCTTGTGTCAAGTTTGCGTTTTCATAGTGTTCATTTAAACCAACTTGCAAACGACAAGTATTTATTTGTTCAATTTTATCGTCAACTTAAGTCAAGATTTTGCAAGGTTCATGATCGCCTTGCTTATCTTGAGTTCATTTGTTTAAATTCAAGTGTTATCATCTTCATTTAAAACTTGATAACATATTTAAAAGGGGCATTTATAATTATTGTTATTTATTTAAGTGAAATTATAGAACAAAGGGGATATTATTAATAAAAAAAAAAATAATTCTCAACAAATTTTCGAATAATAAATTTTTTTCTAAAATTCAATTTTATTTTTAAATGTTTGCACACTTTTTAATTTCAAATTAAATTTATCACAAAAATATTTCAGTTACTACAAGCAATTGTCTGTTAAACAATGAAATGAATTTTTTTAAAAACTAGCAAAATAGTAACACGAAAATTTACGTCAGAATTGATTTATATGACCGAGGACACACCTTGATTTATTTGCCCTATCTTATCGTGCGTTACGCTTTCAGCAATCAATGAAAATGATGCATGAAAGGACACACTGTAACTTATTTGCCCCAGTGCTAATTTTCTTTATTCTGTTTTATATCTGATTCGTAATATAGGTTATGTAAAGATTTAGTATGTTGATTTGATATTGACTTATTGATTGAATTACGGGAAGAAAAATAAATGAAAATAATTTTTAATAGTTGAAATACATAAGTTAATAAGTGTTAAGAAAAATTTATTTTAATCTTATTTGATTAATGTATAAAGAAAAACTAAAAATAAAAATATGCAATTCAATGTACATAACTATTGACTCTGATAACCTGTCAGAAATACGAATATAGTATAAAGAGAATTATTCAAACATTGCTTCACATCATAATTTGCCCTAGGAAAAAGATTGATTAAATTGTGAGTCACAACCTACTGCATGCTTCATTTCCTTCTTTCACATAAAACAGGTTTTTCGTGCCCCATGGGGCAAATAAGTCATGGTGTGTCCTCGGTCTATTCAAAGATGCAAGATATTTGACTTGATCCTAAGTTGACGACGTCAGGCTACATTTTTGAAAACACCCATAATTTTAACAGTAGCAGTAGTAGTGAACAATTAATGCGTGAAAATTGTAGTAGAGTGTTCTATCTTTTAGCTGATTCCGGCATGCTAATGATTTCTGAGTGAAGTCGGCATATAGATAATTTTTATCAGTCAGTGTCTCAGTGACAGTGTCAAAATTCATAATCTATCACAGTATAGTAAATAAAAAAATTACATACTCTATTAATAATGAAAAATGAAAAGAGATTGTCTTGAATAAATAAACTCTATACTTTATCTCAGAAGATATTTCAAAAAATCAAAAATAACCAGTTTCATTATGAAAAATAGTTATAAAAAAGAAAAAGCAAGATAAAAAATAACACACTAATCAGATTTAAAATTTTATTAAATCACCATCACTGATGAAGTGATGATAAACTGCTTTCTCTGAACTACAATTTTTTTTATGTAATTCACTGAATTGAGATCACTCTTCAAATGTCTTTGTTTTTATTTTGCCATTTCATAATTATTTTATTTGCGTACGAAACAGTGAAGAATATTATTAGGTTTCAACTTACGTATGTATGTATAATATATTATTTTATTTTATGTATCAAATAGCTACGAATATATCTATGAATTTTTCACCCATAACTGCCATCGCACAATTAGGGCAACAACTACACGGTATCGCCGAAAGTTCGCCAAATTCGGACGCAACTGCAGTGTAAAATATATATGAATTTTACATTTCTTCTTCTTGCGAATAGATTACTACTACTGTAAAATCCAGGTCGGGATGGCTCGTTGTCGCCGAAAAATAGAATAGAATCTATTTGGGCGACATCTGCAGCGTAAAATTCAGCGTAAAAAGTCCCATTTAATTATTGTATACGCTGGAATTGTGCGATGCAAGTAAAAATAAAAAGTACGTGTTATAAATAAATTAAATTAAAACTACTACTACTACTATTATTATTACATATAGCTAAAAAACTTATTTTTTACTCTAACCAATTCATACATTCAAATTTTAATTTTCTGAATATTTTTAGTAAAATATCTGGTGTATTCAAATAATCACATTTAAGGTTATCGATACTCAAAAATTAATAAATTGAACAAATATTGACTGTATTTACTGCTTAAATATATGTATACACATCTTGTAAACTTTGATAACCTGTACTGTAACCAATAGGCAATAGCCAACAGTCTGAGCCAGTGAGCCCTCAGCCCTGCGACAATTGAGTCCAGTCCTGTCCTGATCCTGAGCAAACACGTGGGAACATAGAACATACGCATATGCACTATGACATTCATATTCAAATTCATACATATTAAACATTATTTATTTTTATACCAAGCAAAGCAATAATTTATTAATGTTTGTTTATAATTCTATGCTATGCTTGCTTATGATTTATGAGTTATGATAAGTTAATAAAATAACTTCGTAAAATTAATAAAGTTAAATTGATATTAAAACAAAACAGAAAAATTCATTTCAATTCTATAATAATTTTTAGAGTAAATTTAAATTATAAAACTTTTGTATAGGCAAGGCAAGGCATACTTTAAGTAAGTAATATTTTTTTTTACATCTACTTGTATATCGAAACTAATTTTTTGCTTCAAATAATTTAAATAATTTGTACTACAATAAGTATTTAGCGGTTAGTTGAAAAATAAATAAAATGTGGAGCTGAATTTTTTTTTTTTTTTTTAATTATTATTTTATGATAAATTTAAAATAGAATTTTTTATTATATTCAGATTCAGTAAGTAATATGGATGATCAAGCTTGTCCACGTTGTAAAACAACAAAGTACCGAAATCCATCACTTAAATTGATGGTAAATGTATGTGGTCATACACTATGTGAAAGTTGTGTTAATCTTTTATTTTTAAAAGGTGATTTTTACAAAAATTCATATTATAATAAGACAATTACTAAAAAATATTAAAAGTAAAATAATTTTGAATATATTTTTTTAAGGATCTGGCTCTTGTCCGGAGTGTCTTGTACCACTAAGAAAAAATAATTTTCGTGTGCAATTATTTGAAGATCCTATGGTTGAAAAAGAAATTGATATAAGAAAACGGATATTAAGAGATTATAACAAAGTGGTACGTATATTAGCTGTGTTCCTTTCACATGAGCAAAGTACTTAAAAATCAGTTTGATTTAATACTTCACTAAATTTTTATGTGTGAACTGCTCAAACAATTTTTCAAAAGTAGTTCACTCATACCTCATACTTTGTAAGTAGTTACGTTATTTCTTTCTACCAGATGTCTTTTTAGTTTCACATTATCCAACAAATGGAAATTGACTGTTTAGGTTAGATTTCTTGGTATAAACAAATATCATATGGAGTGTTTTATATAAATTTTTCAGATTTAAAGTAAAATAATTTTAAGCTTATCTTTTGCTTCACTTGCCAAATTTATTTATGTTTCTTTGAATAGTTTGAAGTCATTGCTAAAATAATTGCTTAGAAGTATGTACTTCGCTCACGTGAAAGGAACACATCTATTATATAAATATGTATACATATATTATTTATATTTAAATATACGTATGTTACATAAAATTTAAAATTAATTCTAAATTTTATTTCATTAACAAATATTTTTTATATATTTTCTAAATTATAAATTTTTATTCATTTTTATTATAGGAAGAAGATTTTGAAACATTAGAAGAATATAATAATTATTTAGAAGAAATAGAAAGTTTAGTATTTAATCTTTGTCATAATATTGATGTAATAAATACAAATAAAAGAATTGAACAGTACAAAAAAGAGAATCGTGAGATAATAAGCAAAAATAAATCAAGAATTGGTAAAGTAGAATTTGAATTGGAAGAAATGTTAGAAGTAGAAAAACAACAACAAGAAGTCCGAAGATTAGAACTTGAAGAAATTGAACAGGTAACTATTTCATATTAAATACTGTCACATACTATTAACAATATACCTAAATTTAATTATATAAATAAAGACATGACATTTTTATCAGTAAATAAATTTTATTAAGATTAGACATCATGAGATGACAACATTCAAGAAAATCAGCAATACATATTTTATTAAATATTCTTTCAATTTCAATTTAATGATTAATGCCTCATTTACAAACCAACGTAGATTTCGTGCCAGAGTAGATGGTATTCACAATTCAGCGTAGATTATATTATGTTATTACATAGGAACACTGAAATTGTATTGCATTATTATAAATTTTTACAATATTCTACAATACGGGGTGGATTTTGTTTTTACGATGATTAAACGTCGCGAATTTTTTTTTTTTTTAATTGATGATGACTACATATTACACACAAACAAACAAAAATATACAAAAAACACAAAATGTCCTTTATTATCCTTATGGAAGGACTTTTACATTTTTTTTTTTCAAAATATAGAACATTTTAAGACGCATCTTTTGAGACATAAACCACATCTGTATCACTTACCGTTATGCAGATATTGTCAAAAAAGAATAGTCTGACTCGTTTAAACTTATTTTTACAATCATGACTCCTACTAATAAATAGTACATATTAAAATTATCAATTTTGCTTTTATGAAATTTTCTTTTAAATAATCATTTCAGACTCAAAATTTATTTAAACAATTAAAACTACAAGGGGTTAATAAATCATGAAATATATGTAAAAAGTAATGGGACAAATCAATGATGAATAAAGCAATAAGATATTATATTATTTGAATAAAAGGAGTGTTATTATTGATGTTGTTTAATATGTGGTATGAGATATTTCTTTTTATGTCATCTTGATCTTAACTCCAAGTTTTTAACACATTTTGAAATATTTTCTCATTCGTTTTTAAAGCATCCTTTAGATCTTTCATTATCTTAATTTACTATCATTTTTTTTTCTTCAAAATAGCTCGAATATATCTACTTTTAACTTTATATATTCATAAAGATTGTTTCACACCGATGCGTTACGCGGTATGGTATAGCAGTAAAATGCAAAACGTACTTTTGTATTAGTCTATTCAAACTAATGCAATATGTATAATATAATAATGGTATATGTTGTGATACTAATGGGCCACTTCATGCCAAATTCTATCACATAACGCTATCAGTTTCTTACATATTTTCAGATGTAAAAAAAAAGATTTAAAAAACCAACAATTACAAAATGAAATTTCTTACCGAGATGATTCAAATTCAACTTACGGTAACTATTAACGCATACTTTTTTCTAGCAGTTTCGTATTGCTACCGCATACCGTGTCGGTGTACTTAACAATCACGAACTCGTGAATTTTTCAAATTTTATGTTCTATATCAGCGTGCACCTACAGGCTAACATGAGTTGCGAATCATTCAGTTGCTGGTAAAGAAGAATGATAGGATAAGGCTTAGACTCGCTTAGACTGATCTATTATTAGAATGCTGTAATGCCCTAATAACAAAGTAAATATAGGTAAACCAAGTAACAAATCTCAGCTATTCAGCTAAATAGAATGGGAGATCCGAGAAAAAAGTAGTTCAAATATACATGTTTATCAAATATTGTCAGCAATTCTCACAGCAACAATTCCTTGTGTTACTTGTTGTCAGCAAATAGACTACTTATTAGCATTTCTTTTCTAAGCTCTTTTTTCCAGCAAGTTGGTACTTCAGCTTCGTACTCATTCAAAGCTGAGTGAACTTTGAGGGTAATGGAAGTTGGCTGAAATCGAACTTGTACCAAAGTAAATATATAGGTGATCAAGTATAAAATTTCAGCTATTCAGCTAAATAGAAAGGGAGATCCGAGAAAAAAATAGTTCAAATATACATGTTTATCAAATATTGTCAGCAAATTGTCAGCAATTCTCAGAGAAACAACAATTTTCTTAAAGTCTGAAAAGCACTTTACCTGTCAATTCCCAAATTATTATATTTATAATGTAAAAATGTGTACATGAAAAAATAAGATAAAAAGTACACATACTATCAAACACCTATCAAACTTCTCATTTTTTATATCACCGACATCACACTAATGCAAAATTCTCTCTGTTTACATAGTTTTTTTTTACATTAGTTTTTATTTTTAATAGACTCCGTGGTATGCACTGGTGGTAGTTGAAAGCAATTTTATTTGATTCACATACGAAGTCTATTTCGCTTCAACTTTTTTATTCGTTGTTCTTTAACATATGTATGATAATAGCCTCCGTTATAATTTGTCGGTAAATACACTATACACGTGCGTGATTTTGTTGCTGTTGTTTGAGTTGTTTTTTTAGAGTGAATTTTTGATTGTGTTGTTTTTTACGTACTCAATTTTATAAAACGGGGTGGCTTCTTAATTATTTCTTTCTTGTTTCAAATACTTCTTTAGTCTTGATTTGATTTTCTGTCTATATTTTCGTAGCTGTATTTTTTCGTATTTGTGTAAAAAATTTCGAGGTCATTGAAAATTAAAAAAATATTTTATATTGAGTAATTCCACTTATTATGTATATAAGTATATACACTTTGCTTGTACTTCATGATCACTAGCCCCTTTGCTTGTACTTCATGGTCACTAGCCGCTTTGCTTTACCATTTCCGCCACCGAGCACCCCTTTCCTTCTTAACCGACATCAGTCTTTATAAAATTCTTATCACACACACACATTTCCTAACAATATAATCCATATATTTTTTAAAATATAAGCTTTTAAAAAGCTTTTATTTAAAAATTGAAAAAAAAATTTAAAAGAAAAATTATTTAAAAATCAATTGATAATTAAAAAAAAATATTTTGTTAAATTTAAGAAAAATTTTTGTTGTAAAAATCAAATATCCATTACTCAAAATATTCAAAGAAACGTAATTAAAAATCTACTTTCATACAAATTGAAAAAAAAATTTTTACATTTACATGTATTATTTAATTTATATGCACATTATTCAAATTTGATAATAAAATATTAATCAAAATTTAATTTAAAGCAAAATAAAAAGCGCAAACAACGTGAAAAAGAAGCATTAATTGATGAATTAATAACAAGTTATGAAGATGCTAGTAAAATTGTGAATACATTTGCTGAAAATATTGAAAAAGTCAAAGAAGAATCAAAAATAGTTCCTGCACCAAAGGTATGTACTACATAGATATAATAATAACATACATATAAATATATGTATATGTACATATTAAATAAATACATATTATATTATACATATTTATATACAAGGTGTTTCCGTTAACACCCGACAAAAGAAACCACGAATAGGGCTCATCGAGATAAACAAAAAATCGCTGTACAGGTGGGGGGGGGGGCTTTAATCTCAACCGTTTAGCCGCTAGAGGGCGTCAAAGTTTTTCTTCTCTTTTTTTTTTTTTTTTACTAAACACCATGTATTTTCGTTATTATACATCCCAGCTCAAAAAGTATTCCACCATGCGGATAGGAGACTATTTGCCGTTTCATTTGATAACTCACCTCTGTTGCATGTGTCCATTAAAAGTTATGGGTAATCAAATTCAAAAACCTACATTTTTTTACCTGATTTTTTGGAAAAAAATCGGAGATTTCTCGAAAAAGCACCCGTTTAACGTGCAATTCATTTTTCATCAGTAGAAAGCCTGATTTATTCTAAACGACAAGAGGTCTCCTATCGCATGGTGGTATAATTTTTAAGCTGGGATGTAAAATAACGAAAATATAGGGTGTTTAGTAAAAAAAAGAGAAGAAAAACTTTGACTCCTTCTAGCGGGTAAACGGTTGAGATTTTCCTTCCCCCTCCAATACGATTTTTTGTTCCTCTCGATGAACCCTATTCGTGGTTTTCTTTTGTCGGGTGTTAACGTAAACACCCTGTATATGTACATATAAAAAATAAAAGTAAGTATGTACATAATTCATTATTATTATATGAAGATTTCATCAAAGAGTGTTACATAGTTAAAAGATAAAATACATATTTCCAGTACTTATACTTCTTATCATTAATTAAATTTTTTATTTTTATTATTATTATTATTATTTTTTTGTTTTTTATAAAAGAAATCTCTGATCTCTTAAGTACATAATTATAAGAACTGTAAGTGTGAAACTGAAAAAGAAATGTATAATTTTATCATTTCAAAAACATTGACATATAATAATACAAAGTAGTACTTAATCCAGAGAGAAGAGAATCATTTAAAAATTTTAAAAAAGAAAAATTTTACACTTTTACTCATTCATTATAATTATGATACTTTGATATTTTCAATTATGTATAATACACAAAAAAAAAAAAATTTTTTTTTCTTAAGTACCTATATAATAAAAATAATTTGTATAATTTTCATTTTCATTCATTTTACTTTTGAATTTTTTTTTTCTTTCTTTTTTTTTTTTGTTATATAAATATCAATTAAAAAAGGTTACACAATTTTCAACTGGTATAAAATTTTCACGTGATACTATGCAAGGTTTTCTTCCAATACCAAAATTTGAAGAAGGACCATCATATGTACGTCAACAGATAAAAGTTAATTTTAATGGTCCTGAAATACCAACATTTGAAGAAATTATATCAAAAGGTTATACACAATATATTAGGTAAGTACAAAATGTACATACATATATACAGTGGATTACAAAAATTATTTGTTCATAAATAAATAACTGTAACTTGGATTTGAACAGTTTTAATATTTTGAAATTTTTAAATTTATTTTTTCAAACACTTACAAATTCGACACAATAAAAAAAAAAAAAACAAACAGAATTATTGGATCCTATTATGAGTGTCGATAATATCGTCTCGTCATCGACTATCGCCTCGACTCGACAAATTTTGTATTATGAGTGTCGATTTGAGGCGAGAATATCGACATATTGAGTCGATCAGCTAAAACTAATCGACAGGCATGTAGTAGTCTATGGTGATTTGACATTTTATGTATGCTTTGTATATAATATAAGGTGTATTTAATTATTCTGCTCAATTTATTTAAGTTTAATTTAATTAATTTAATTAATTAAAGAAAAATCACAAAAAATGCTGTTTGAGCTGTTTGAAAAAAAGAAAAAAAAAAAAAACATGAACGCATCACTTAGTGTTCTTCTTTTATGAAAAAAAAAACTCTATTAAATTAATATGTTTTATATTTTCGTACTTGACTAAAAATTATTTAAATTAATCAAATATTTATTCAAAATTGAAAAAAAGAAATGAATTATAAATTTTTATATTGAAATATTTGAAAATTTTTGTAGAAATTACATAGTAAAATTGAATGAAAATTTGATATGGCAATATCTTACTGTCGATGCGACCGACGTACATAATACAAAATTTACATCGTATCGTTTCGTCTTAATTTTGTCAATAGTCGATATTATCGATACTCATAATAAGGCACATTGTTAGACCAAAAAAGAAAAAAAAAATTGATTATTACATAAATTATTTGTACTCCTGCATAAAGTATTCTAAGGACTAACGGGACTTATCGATTTATTGATTTTGGTCAATAATATGATTATTAAAATGAAAATTATTTATTTTGTTTTGACTTTGAAGTACGTTAAGTGAGTATTAAAAGTAAAAATGCCACGAAAAAGTGAAAACAGGGCTACTCTCGTTGTTCCATATACCATATAACAATGATATTATTCCTGTGTAAAAACTTAGCTAAGAAGTATAATGTTCACAAAAATACCATTTTAATATCAAGTCCTGAATTAAAAAAAAAACAATTGTACAAAATAGTGGAGGAATAGAAAGAAAAATGAAAACATTTTTGTTATGCACAAATAATTTTTGTAACCACTGTACTTTTAGACTGGACAATATAATAATTATAAAATAATTTTTTTTTCTTTTTTAAATTTAAAAATATACAAAATAATATTATTATATGTACAAATATGTATGTACAGTATACAAGTATGTATTGAAACATTTAAAAAAAAAGCAGAGCGTAAAAATTAAACAAAATATGAAAACATTTTACAAATAAAATATAATACATTATAATACATATATACTCGTACATACCTTTATATAATATTATATTGACATAAAATTTCAAATTATACAACTTCGTAATTTTGTATTATATGTATACAAAGAGGGTTAATCTGAAAGTTTTAAGAAACAATTGTATAAAATTATTATAAATTTTATTTCGATATTGTTTTTTTTTTTTTTTTTTTTTTTTTTTTTTTTCAAAATATTTACGGTAAATTAAACTAATTCATTCGTTCGAATATATTTGCTGCACCATCTAACATAAGTCATTTTTTACTTCTCTGTAAGACTGTATTAGGCTGTACTTGGGTCTCCATCAGAGAAGCCTCAATATTATCCCATGTGCATTTTTTTCTCTTCCCAGAATTATATTTCTCATAATCTTTATATAGTTTTTCAAGGACTGCGCCTTTCTACGATGTCCTTCCTTCGTATTGTCTTTCAAATTATAACAAACCGAACTTAGCTTCATTAAAGCAATGATACTGTGAAATAAAGACGATGGCAATAATGTCGAATCTGTTTTATTTCCAAATGAAAGTGGAAATTACATTGATCGGCAATTTTTTGTATATTCGACATTATTACCAATATTAAATTGTTAATAAAGTTGATCGTGGTTTTATTATCGATTTGAAATTTTTTCGGGTAGCAAACCGAAATCTCCGAATATAAAATCCCCAACACAAAATCCTTAACTGGCAGAATTAAGTATATAAAAATTAAATCAATTGAAAAAAGATACAGAAAAAATTAGCATGAGACACTGCCTAAGTCTGACACACAATATCGGAATAAATACTTAAATTGGAAAATACAGAAAAGATTAGCATATGCCCCTCTGCGCAAGAATGACACACGCAAAATTGTAAAAACGAAAAGACGATTAAATTTTGCGTGTCTTACTTGTGCAGAGGCACGTGTTAATCTTTTATGTATTTTTCCAATTTCAGTATTTTGTTACGTTGTTACAATTCGATAGGTACATATATGTAATTTCAAAAATATTGAATTTCTGCTTCATTTTTATTTTCATTTGGAAATAAAACAGATTCGTCATTATTACCATCGATTTTATTTCACGGCATATTCGTGATTTTGGATGATGCTTTATCACCAAAAATTTGGATTAACCGATTGTTGTAATCTTGATTCAAGCCCGATTTCAAATAAAACAATTATAGAACGAAAATATTCTTGATTTATTTCCATTTTAAATACATTTTTAATATAAGAATCTTAAAATTTTCAGACTGACCTTTGTACATACATACATATACATAATGTACAAATTATGTAATGAAATGTACATCGAAATAAATATGCGCATACAGTACATTACTTCATAAAATATTTTTTATAAAGTACACTGACAATTGATAATTTCGAATTAAAAAAAAATAAAGATAATAATGAATATATTATTATTGAGAAATTTTTTACTTTTACTTTTAATTACTGTGCAGCCAATGAATGTATTAAAATTTGTAATTTATGCTGTTCGTATTATATTTTATTTATTTCATTTTCTAGTAATGGCTACAAATAGTTCAGATTCATTACTGAAAAATTATACTAAAATTCTCTTTTTGATAATTTACCATAGGTTTTGATATTGACTTTAGATCGAGTGACTGTGGGGGGAGGGGGTTTGAAGGTTATTTAGAAGGAAGAGGAGCAGGAGTCAAATTTAATATTGTATGAACCAGAATTATCATAGTCTTAATGTATGCTTTAGATCATTATCGTTATATTGCTGGAATGCATTTCTGCGTACGATAATACATTTTATATTACTTCTTTAATAGCAGTTATATTCCTTTTTTTTTATTTTGTGAAGAAGATCAAATATCCTGATCAGAAAAACAACCTTATATACAATGACATAATATTTTCATCATCATCTACCTCAATGTTCTTTACAGGAAAAGTCGTAGTTTCGTCCTCCAGAAAATTCGGTCCTTAGCAACCGTGTTTCAGCGGATAACCTGAAACTATGAATGCTGGAACCTAATAACATGCGCATCCGAGATATTTCTATTCAGAAACCAGAAGAAAAAACCTCGGACAGAACATAATATTTTCACTTCATGTTTATAATGATTGCCGCCTCTGTATGAATTTAGGATTCAATCGTTGATTTTTGGGCATTCTCTTCGAAATTTTTTACCACCACCGTTATGGAACTTTTAAATTAAATTTACATTCATCCGAGAGAAGAGAACACACACAGTATTCTCCAATCTCCACTTGTGTCTAAATTTCACTGTAAATGAATATGAGCGAAATTTAAAAGTTTCAAATAAATTTTTTTTACTTTTTTTTTCTTTTTTAAAATTATGGGCAATTCGAATTCTTATTAGTAAAAATGTAAATGTTTTGTACACTGTGTGGTATATTAATAATATTGTATATAAAATATAATATAGGTATTCACGAATTGTTGTAAGAGTGTAAAAAGTGTGAATTTACACTCAAATCTTACACTATATCGTGAACGTGCACCATAGCAAACTTTGTATTAAAAGCAAGCAAATTAATAACATATGTCAGCTAAAAAAATATTATAAAAATAAATTTAATCAAATTACTTTAGCATTTAATGTCAGAATGGCATATACAATAGTAATATACAACACCGCATACAATGGGTTTCGGCATTGTAAATTTTTACAAGCAGTGTATATGTAAAAATTACATTGAATAAGATGTTTACAATATAGGTGTAGGATTTTACGAGTTTACACCGTTTACAATGATACAATACCAAACCGTAAATACCCTTAATATTTAAGTGGATGTACAGTTACCATTTTTTCATAAGTATAATTTAACATAATTTATGTATAATATATTATTTTTTTTTTTGTGTACATAATATATACGTGTATATGAATAAATTTAATTAACAAAAAAAAAAAAAAAAATATGTAGGTATGTTAAATAAAATTTAGATCAAAGTAATTCGAATTCAACCATGTGTTATGTTTTAATTGCGTAAAATAATAAACATACTTATATAAAATCAGAAAAAAATAAATAAATGTACAAATAAAAAAATAAATTAAGTAGGGAAATATAATTTTATTTTTCTTGTTAAAAAATTTTATGTACATTAAGTACATAGTAAGTTTTTATGGTGGTTTTGATTATTTTATATGTACATGTACTACATAAATGTATGTCTGTATGTATGTCTGTATGTATGTCTGTATGTTATATGTGTATATGTACATAATAATATTATTTTCACTATTTGTTATTTACAATTCGATTTTTTTCACTCTCTAGTTATTTACATTTAATTTTTAACTTTTCTTTTTCATTCATTTTTTATTTTTATTTTCATTTACATATTTTGTTTATTTTGCTTATTTTGTTTTTTCACCCAAATGAACAATGAAATTCGTATAAGGTACATGTATGTATACCTATATACGAATATATACATTACATAAATAATATATATATTTTTTTATTAAATATGAATTAAATAAATAATAATAAAGAAAAAAAAATAAATTAAAATATTGTATAAAAAAAATATTTTACATAATTATATTATTTTTTCTTCAATAATTTTAATAAATTATTGTTATTTGTTTATTTTTCTTAAACTGTTTTTTATACGTTTTTTTTCTATTTTATCTTTATATAGATCTGAATATCCTGTTGAAAGAACTGGTGGTTATGTAGCAATTATAGCTTTACAAAAAGCACTGCAAGATGCATTTCAGGGACTTTTTCATGGATACTATTAATTTATCATATTTCCATAATAATTTTATATACTATACATAAATATACATATGTATATAACAGTGCTTATAAAAATTATTTGTAATCGAACAAATTTCATACTTACCATTTTATAGTACTGTAACTTTATATTTATTTAAGGCTAGGATTTAGTTATTTAGTTATGAAATATTTCGAAAAGAACAACGATTTTATACTATGAATTTTATAAAAATTATAAATTATATACATTTTGAAATCGAAAAATCGTAATTTTTACTAATTGTAAATAAAACTATCATCTTTAACAGTTTGCAGTCTTTTTTTTGATTGTATTGTATTTATAAGTGTTTGAAAAAAATAAATGTAAAAATTGCAAAGTATTAAAACTGTTTAAACTCAAGTTACAGTATTCTGTATCAATAATGGTAAGTATGAAATTTGTTCGACACAAATTTCAATTTTTGTAAGCACTGTGTATATATGTATAAATGTCATATATAAAGGGTATTTCCTTTCTAATAACAACTAGGTATACCACGATATTCTTGATACTTGTATCTATCGACCTTATTTTCGACGATAGAAGGTCTTGCAAAAAAATTCAAAATTTTCATCGTTCTCTAGTGTCGAAAATAAGGTCGATAGAAAGTTTTGCTAGTACAATTTTTTTCATGAAATAGTCTCAAAAATATTGTGGTATACCAAGTTGTACTTAGAAAAGAAACATCCTGTAGATATGTACAGTGTGTTTCACTATAGAAAGCCTGCAAAAAATAAAAAAACGAATGATTGTTTTGACCAGGTATATACTTTATTTTAATCAGTTATATAAACTCTAATTCGCGTTATATTCAATAGCTCGTCCAGTCTCCACTCGCTTCAATAACATGGCGGCATCTTTCATCACAACTTTCCACTAATTTCTCGGCGTACTCCTCGCTAAGATTCTTCCAAATTCTTTTTAGCACTCGAATTAAATGATTTGTGTTTTTTATTTTTAACCCCAGCAATTTCTGCTTCATGTAAGCCCACACATTTTCAATAGGGTTACAATCTGGGGATTGTGAAGGCCAATCCATAGTATTGATCCCATTTTGAGATTTCCACGGGGTGCAAATTTGACTCCGATGTTTGTGGTCATTGTCTTCTTGAAGAATCCAATCTCGATTTCCGTGTCCAAACCAGTTATTTGTTGATCGTAACAACTCATTTTTATATATTTTGGTCATTCGTTTCGCATCCAGTATCCCCGTGAAGCATATCAAATAACCGAATCCCTTTTGACAAAAGGCCCCATAAACGTGTACCTTTGCAGGGTGTTTTACAGTACGTTCTATATACCCAGGGTCGGTCCTTGCATATGAGCAGAAGGAGCAGCTGAACAGGATGACAAATTCAGAGGGGCACCAACAGAGATAGTAAAAAACTCAAAATAATGTACATAATTATGTTCAAAATGAAATATCGCTCCTTCATTATAATGCTTATAATAATTGTTGTTGTTCATATTCTTCGTAGACTTGTACATTTGGTGTGCGCACAAGTTTTCACATTTTTTCTATCACTGTTCAAAATCAATCACTGTGCATCAGGGCTATCGCATGACAGTTTTAAAAGAGAGTTTTTTCCGACACAAAAAAGGAGGTTTTGCGACTGAAAGGTAGTCCGTGATAGAAATGTCAAAATTTAAGTTGAAAATCTTGAAAGTGGAAACTGGAACTGAATTACTGATACTGAAGTCAGTTTAAATCCAAGTACAATACAAAAGTGTACATTTTGCTCTAGGTATTAATTATAATAAATTTATTTTTGAATTAAAGAAACTCCGAATGATGATTTTGATAAACAATTGCAATAAATGAAATGCACCACGTCTTCTTTAATTCGGCTAGTCATAAATAACTGCTAAATAAAATTTGAATTAATTTTTATTCAAGCAGGAAGGCTAAAGGAAATATGAAAAATGAAGCAAAAAATTGTTATAAATTCAATTTCTTTTTTTATTAAAAAAAATTTTTTTTTAATATACAAACACAATAAACAAAAAAAAAATAAATGATTTTACAAAAAGATAAATGAAAGCTTAAATTTTATCTTATTTAGCAAAAGATAAATATTTTTAAACCATAATATAATTATAAAAAAAAATAACAAAAATGGATAAATTAATTATTTTTTCAGTTTCATTTGGACATTATTAGTTTGTTATATTTGTTTATCAAATTATTTGAAGGTGTCCATTTGTCAAGCGAAATGTCTGTTATGACTTCTTTTATTATCATTAAAGAATTTACAGTTTGATTACTTAATGAATTCCTTGTCTTAGTTTTGATTAAATTCAGTTGAGTAAAATTCCTTTCGGCGCTAGCTGAGCTGGGAGGAAGACACATTATTGACCCAACGAAATGTTTAAGCTTGGGAAACATACATTCTTCTAATGCATTTTTCAAATTGAAAACTTTTACCCAAAACTCTTCAATTTCCAATTTCTTAGAAATAGTTTCATCTAATAAAAGAAATCTGTATTCTTTATCCATCTCATCTAAATCATCTTGGTTGATAATATTCGGAAAATACTTGGTTAAAGGAACTATGCTGTGACTTAAAGAATCAGGATTTAAATTTTGGACGGCATTTAAAATTGGATCTTCAAAATTAATGCGTTGTAAAATTTCTTTGCAGAGTACAATATAAAAGTCTCTACATCTTTTTTTAATTTCAAGAATTTCTTTTTTATTCAACTGTCCATTACAAACAATTTTTTCAAATTTTGGTCCCAAATAAATATATTTTACATTCTTATACATCTGCATGTTTTTAAAATCTGGTACGTTCAGAAATATATTTAGCTTCTCTTCTTTCACAAAGTTACTTAAAATACTTTTATATAGCATCTTAAAAGACAGTAATAAAACATGAAATCGTGGTTTTTCTGATTGAAATTCTAAGTTTAATTTATTATCTATTTTAAGAATGTATGCCAAAAAACTTAAATATGATTTTGTAATATTATTCATATGTAGCCGTATGCTTGCTGTGCTAAGTCAGCATTATCTTCAAGTTCACTCTAAAGAAAAAAGTGAATTAAAGGCTGCCACTGATCTAAGATCCTCTCTACAACATGTTCCATAGAAAGCCACCGAGTATTGCTTAATGCCATGACTTTCAATTGCTTTTTGTTGAAATATTCTTGAAATTCTTTGAATTCCTTTTGGCGCTTAATTAAGTAAATTTTCTGAACGAGGAAAAAGGGAAGATTTTAGCTTCAGGGGTAGTCCCGTAGTCTGAGTGACAAAAAGGTAGTCCAAAACTCCGTTCGTAGTCCAAACGACAGCTCTGTACGGTCAGTAAGCTGTGTATAGATAGATAGGCACACACAGGCACACAGTACAAAAACAATAACATGTGACAAAACTATAGCAACTTTTAAAAAATTTCTATTTCCTATCTTATAATTTAATTTTCACATATAAAGGTGATCCAAAGCTTAATATTTTGTTAGATATCCTTTATTTTTGATGACTTCATAGCATCTACGTGGCATGGATTCAATTAAGTTCTTGAGTATACCAGGCGATATTCTATTCCATTCGCGTTCTATTGCAGTGAAAAGTGCATCTTTTGTGTAGTTTTCTGTTCTTATTTGTCGATCTACGAGTTCCCATAAATTTTCTATGGGATTTAGATCTGGTGATTGGGCGGGCCACTCTAAAACACGAACTCCATTGGTTTGTAACCAATCAGTTACAAGCCTGGACTTGTGTTTGGGATCATTGTCTTGCTGAAATTGCCATAATAATGGCATGTTTTCCTCAGCGTATGGATGCATTTTATTTTCAAGAATATTTTTATATGAAACTGCCGTCATTGTGTCCGTTATGCGATGTATTGGACCCATTTCATAACCCGAAAAACAGCCCCACACCATAACATTGCCTCCGCCGTGCTTGATTATTTTTTTAGTGTATTTTGGATGAAATCTTTTTCCCTTTGGTCTGCGAACATGGCTCATTCCATCCGATCCTTTTAAATTAAATTTAGACTCGTCAGAGAATAAAATCGTTTTCCATTTCTGCACAGTCCAATTAATATGGCTTCGTGCAAATGCTAACCGAGCACGTCTATTCTTTTCAGATATGAGAGGCTTCTTAGCTGGCTTGAAGCATAACAGTCCACTTTCGTTAGCTCGTCTACTAACTGTTCGTGGATGAACTTGTAAGCCTATATCATTTACAACATCTTTAGATGAAATTGTAGGATTTTTCTTAAATTTTAAAGCAATTAAATTGTCCTGTCTCTTCGTTGTTTTCCGCGGTCTTCCACCAGCGTGTAATGTGTTTACGGTACCTCTTTCTCTATATCGTTTAATTATTCGCGAAACAACCGACTTATTAATTTCATATTTGCTACTAATATCTTTTTGTTTGTTGCCTGTCATATAATCATTAATGATTTTATTTTTCAACTCACTATTGTATTTATTTCTAGCCATTTTCTATTATTATAACACTACACTTGTTATTTTTTACTTAATATTATTATAAAAATTTGTTCTTAATCTATTTGTTGATTTTAAACTAATTATGAAGTTTGTATTAACTGGTTACTATGATCCAAAAACAAAAAAAAAAACTGTTAGAAGAGATAAGAAGCAAGTTTTCAGTTTGAATTAACAATCATATTATGTAGTTGCTATAGTTTTGTCATTAGGTTGTAAAACACTAACTTCAATTGAATTGTTATAGAAATTTGTACAGCCATTACACAACTGTGAAATTTTGTGATTTAATAAAAATCATGTTAATCTACTTGGGTATATAAATTTTTTTGATGTTATTTCAATTTTCTGTTACATATTGCCATCCAAACACAAAAAATTGAAATTTGAAAAAAAGTTGCTATAGTTTTGTCTGACACTGTATGTATATATGTACATTTTTGTTACCAAAAATAATTTTTATAATGAATGAATAAATACATACATATATATATATATATATATATATATATATTATATATACTATAATGTACATTATAAGATTGTTGCATAAAAAAACTTATTTTCTAGTTTCCCGTATTGCAAGTTCTTATATAGAAATTAAATCGGTTATTATTTTATGTAACCGTAACGTAATTATTATATGTAAAGTATTCTAATTATTTGTGTCGAGTAAGGAAATAAAGTTTTTTTTAGTGAATATAAATTAATTTAAAATTTTGTGAAAATGAGTGAGAAAAATAAAACAATTGTTCAAAAAAAACCTTCTGGTGATCAAAATAGACAAAAAAGAAAGCTTCAAGAAAAAGAAGACGAAGTTTGTTGAAAAAGTTTAAGTAAATTTCTCATTAAAAATTCCAATTTCAGTAATGAAAGTAATAATTTAACTGGAATTGGAGTAGAAAAAAATTCTCTAGAAAATGTAGGAATAGAATTAGAAAGTGAAAATGTGAATAATAAAAGCATGCCTGTAACATGTACAGAAGTGAATGAATGTGTTGATTTGCGCGATCCTGGTAAATGGCCAGATTTGAATGAAAAAGTTGTTTAAATGATTGTAGAGATAGGCCCGTATCAAATTCAAAATTTTGAATTTCCACGGAAAAACAATAGAAAGTTCAATGCCTCCCATTATTTTAGAATACTTCTAAATGGAGATAAAATTCCTCGTCCTTGGCTCGTTTATTCAATAAAAAACGATGCAATTTTTTGCTTTTGTTGTAAATTATTTTTACACAACAAAAGCACACAAACTTTGTCTAGTACGGGGTTTTCAGATTGGACTCATACAAGTGAAATTCTTAAAAGCCGCGATAATAATAATTTTCATATGGAATCTTTTAGATCGTGGAAAACTTTAGAAGAAGGAATGAACAAAAATAAAACAATTGATACAAATTTGCGGAAAACGATGAAAGAAGAAGTTTATCATTGTAACCAAATTTTACGACGACTTCTTTCTTTCGTTCAGTATACCTAGGTGCACAATCTTTGTCTTTCAGAGGTTCATCTTGTACCTTAAATGAATCAAATAGCGGTAACTTTTTAGAATTAGTTAAAATGGTAGCAAAATTCGATCTTGTTCTAGCGGAATATTTGAAGAGAGTTAGTAACAAAGAAACCCAGTATCATTACTTAAGCAAAAATATTCAAAATGAATTAATTCATTTAATTGCAACTGTCGCTATTAAAAAAATTTTCATATGATAAATGCTGCCAAATATTATTCAGTTATTGTAGATTCAACTCCAGACAAGAGTCATATTGAACAAACTACATTAATTATTAGATTTTTAGAGAAAAATGAAAATATTTTTCAAATTAAAGAGCACTTTTTAGGATTTTTAGACTGTAATGATAAGACTGGCGCTGGATTAACAGAGCTTGTTTTAAAAAAATTGAATGATTTGAATTTATTATTTTCAAATTGTAGAGGTCAGGATTATGATAACGGAGCAAATATGAAAGGGAAAAATTCTGGAATGCAAAAAAAGATTAGGGAATTAGAGCCAAGAGCCTTTTTTGTCCCATGTTCTTCTCATTCACTTAATTTAGTTGTGAATGACTCTGCTCATTGCTGCATTGATGCAATTAATTTCTTTAATATATTGTGCACAGTATATATGTATTTTTTTCGGGGTCCACAAATAGATGGGAAATATATAAAACTTGTGTAAAGGGATTAACTGTAAAACCTTTGTCTGACAATAGATGGGAAAGCAGAATAGATGCTCTTAGGCCTTTAAAAAATAATTTAGCCGATATATATGATGCATTATTAGAAAGCTCTTGAAGTTTTAAAAAATACTAAAAACTCTCTTTGCGAAATGAGGTCGGACAATAATTTCGAAAAATATATTCAAAACGCTAAAGTTTTAGCTGAGGAATTAGAAATTCCACCCAATTTTCTAGACAACCGTTTACGTACTAGAAAAAGGAAAAGAATGGCAGGTGAACAATGCGCTGATGAACCCATAGTTGACCCAAAACAATCTTTCAAAGTCAATTTTTATTTTCAAGTACTAGATAAAGCTATAATTTCAATAGAAGAATGTTTCGATCAAATTAAAGAATATGGTCAACTATTTTCCTTTTTATTAAAAATACATTGTTCACCTTCCGAGTCCATTCTAAAAGAAAAATGTCAGATTTTAGAAGAATCTTTGACATATAATGAGAGTAGGGATATAAATGGGAGCGAACTTTATCAAGAGCTACTTACACTTTCACCTCTTTTAAACTGTGAAATGTCATGTTTGGATGTACTTAATTTCATTTTTGATACACATTTAGATACTGTTTACCCAAACACAGTCATTTCACTAAAAAATTTGAGCAACTTACCCATCACTGTAGCATCTGCAGAGCGTAGTTTTTCAAAATTAAAAATAATTAAAAATTATCTTAGGACAACAATGACCCAGGACAGATTATCTATAATAGTTTAGCCGTATTATCGATAGAAAAAGAGCTAGTAGAAAATTTAGATTGTGATGAGTTGTTGAATTTGCGAAAATTAAAGCCAGGAAAGTACATTTTACTTAATTCGACACAAATAATTTGAATTTTATTGATAAAACTATTATACAGGTGAACATTTGATCAAGAATATTCATGAAATGATGTAACATTGTTTCTATACATATATAAAACGCTAAATTTGTATGAAAATATAACTAATGAATACTTGTTTATTCTATATTATGTATTATCAGGCAAATTCTATATTATACTTAAACATTGGTACAACATTGCAAAAATATTCCTGTGTATTCATTAAAGTAAAATAAATTGATTAACTTCACGATTTTCTTATAATTATCATTACATTTTTTTTGAGGATTAAGCCTCCGGGGGACACCTCGTTAAAAAAACGCACCGTACTCACAAACGCGAAATATTTGATATTTGCAAAATTAGGTTATCTATAATACATCTATTTTAAATTTCCTAGGTCCAGCACTTAGTGAGATATCTTCTATTTAGCATTGTGTAATATAGTGTCATGATATATAATTGTAATAGGTATATTAAAATATATAAACTATTAAGTGTGTTTTGGTTATTAGAAAAACTGCAAACTATTAACTAACAAATAATCACTAATAACATGTCAGGATTTTTTATATATTTTTATTAATTTTAAAATACATTTACCTTCAGTACAATATTAACAATAATTTTATTCGATTCTTTTTAATTACAAGATATTTTAGAATTACACAAAGATTTCTATTTATTCCACAAAGATTTAATCTACCTACTAGTCACAAAGACAGATGGCTACTTAATCTCTATTCTTCTTCTATTTCATTTCGTTTCACTTTTTTGTTTCAATTACAAAATATTCCTTACAATTCGGCCATCCTGCTATTAATTCGACCTCGAATTTAGATTATACAATACAATAATAAAATTTACAATATCAGTACTTAACTTATTTCGTTATAGCTACATATATATAAATTTTTTTTTTTTTTTTTTTTTGTTAATACAATTATTTTATTTTATTTTATAATTATTATTTTATTTTATTCATACTGATTAACGTCTAACCAAGGCTTAAGTCTTGAAGCATCAAAACCACCTTTAAAGCATTTTGGTGTAATATTAAAACCGTCAATGTCTTTTACAAGATACCGATCGTTGCGTAATATTTTATCTATTTCATAGGGGCCTTTGTATTTTGGAATCAATTTTTTCGAAGCCCCTATAGTGGTATCTACGTTTGTAACAACTACCAAATCTCCTACATTATAATTTTTAGCAGGTTTATGTCGCTTATTGTATTGTTTCTCATTATACAATTGGTTTTTTCCGATATTTTCTGCAGCTACTTTACGAATTTCTTCGAGATTTTCTAAGGTTTCTTCAACCACATTTTCTTCCAAAAATTCTTTTATTCTATCATTAAATTCACTCTGTGATTTATTCCGAACAAGAGCATGGACGGTGTATTGCCTGTACTCGTAGAAACTGTATTATTTAGGCAGAACTCGATTTTGTGTAAAATTTCGGGCCAATAAACTCTATTACTTTTATCAACTAATTTAGAAATCATTGGACCTATTATTCTATTTACTCGTTCCACTTGCCCATTAGCCCTTGGGCACCCATTTGCTACTAATATGTTTTGAATGTTATTGTCACTGCAAAATTCTTTAAATTTAGAGAATGTAAAACAAGTACCGCATTCACTGATAATCTTTACAGGTCGGCTATAGTTAGAAAAGTACGTTTCTAAACACTTTATAGTCTCATTTGTGTTCGGTGCACGTGCAGGAAATAATTTCACATATTTGGTAAAGCCATCGATGGTTACAAGTACATATTTGTAGCGTTTATGTGATTCAAGGGGTCCGTAGTAATCAATGTGAAGCATTGAAAATGGCTTATTCCCTTTTGGTATTGAATGAAGGAATCCTTCCCCTTTACCTACATTACAATTAAAGGTAGTACATTTGGGACAGTTTTTTACATATTCTTTCACCTTACTTCTTAATTTAGGAAACCAGTATGTTCTTTCTATAACTTCTATTGTTTTCTCTACTCCTATGTGCCCTAATAAGTCATGTGAATTTTTCAGAATTTGTATTTCCATTACTTTGGGTACATAAAATCTCAATTTATTTTTATCTATTTTTCGATAAATTATCCCATTTCGAAGTTCGTAATAAGAATGTTCTTTCTCTTCTAACTTACACCTCAACTCTTCTAAATCCTTATCTTGACTCTGACAAATGGCAGGAGTTTGTTCAAATGAGCATTCTTCCAAAACAAAAATTCCCTGGCATCTACATGTTGCACTCGACTTCCTTGGCGGTGTTCTATTTTGAAGTCGAAGTTTGGCATCTCCAACACCCACCTACTTATTCTAGGGTTGACGAACTGCTTATTCAAAGTTAAAGTAAGTGCGTTGCAATCGGTGATTATCTTAAAAGGTCTTCCTAATAAATAAATTCTAAAGCGACGGAGAGCATAAATGATAGCTAATGTTTCTAGCTCATAAGAGTGATATTTAGCTTCTTGAGGAGTTGTCCTCTTTGAAAAATAAAACACAGGATGGAACTTGCCATCCGGTTTCCTTTGCATTAGAACAGCTCCATAGCCTACAGAACTTCCGTCATAGTGAAGTTCAGTTTCATCAGATGGACGAAATATTGACAGTACTGGTCTTTCTAAAAGTCGATTTTTTAATTCTTCAAACGCTTCGAGTTGTTCTTTATTAAAGTTATAAATAGCATTTTTTCGATTTAGATCTTGAAGCGGTTTGGCAATTTGACAAAAATTGAAGATGAACTTGCGAAAGTATGAACACATTCCCAGAAATCTTTGGAGCTCCTTAAGATTTTTTGGTACGGGATAATTTTTAATTGTTTGTACACTTTCGAAATTTGGTTTAACCCCATTTATATCGATTGTGTATCCTAAATAATCTATTTCATTATACGCGAATTTGCATTTCTGAATATTCAATTCTAAACAATTTTCTGCTAAAATTTTCAAGACAGATTTCAAAATTTTTAAGTGTTCTTCTATTGTAACAGTCGAAATTAATGAATCATCGATGTATATTGTGACTTTGTTGATATCAATAAGAGGTTTAAGAATTCGTTCAACAAAACGTTGAAACACCGCAGGGGCATTTTTAAGTCCGAATGGGATTTTTAAATATTCATAATGACCCATTGGCGTAATGAAGCTAGTGTACTTTATAGAATTTTCTTTCAACGTGATATTATGAAAGCCGCTTTTAAGGTCAATCAAAGTGAACCAGTTCTTATAAGCTAGTTTGTCAATTAAGTTCTCAATAATAGGTAGTGGATAGTTGTCCCTTACCGTAAGTTTGTTTAAATTTCTATAGTCCACGCACAGCCGGTACTCGTTTTTGTTTTTTTTGTGAACTAAGACGATGGGTGAGCAATAAGGAGATTTACTTTCACGAATAATATTACGATTCTTTAGATCTTCAATAATATTAGCCAATACTTCTTTTTCCGTATAAGATAATCGTCTAGGTTTCGCGTTAAAGTATTCTTCCCGATCTAGCGTGATTTCCATTTCGTACTTGGTTTTCGGTTCATCAGTTGAGTTCAAAATATTTTTATATTCTTCATACATTTTCTTAACTATAGTTTGTATTTGGTTACATAAATTTTCCTGAAATTTTAATTCAATATTTTCAATAAAGTCTTCCACATTTATATTCATGATTTTATTTTCAAAATTTGTTTCAAAATTTTCTTCATTATAATTTTCAGTATTAAAAGAATTTTTTTTTTTTTTTTTCTGCAATATGCAAATTAATACCTAGCTTTTCAAAAAGATCTCTGCCTATAATTATGTCAGATTCCATCGTATCATTATTGACTACATAAATATTAACATATTCCAAATTATCAAGCATCTTTATCCAACCGTTATATGTGCCTACAATAATCAATTTGGAATTATTTATGCCAAAAAACTCTGAAAAAACTTTATTTATTTTATTGTAATACATTTTTACAAATTTAAGTTTTACTATTGATATAGCACTACCACTATCTATTAAACCATTTAATGTTTTCTCATAAAAAATACCTTGATCGTTTTTAGAGTAAATTTTTACCTGTTTATAAAAATCTGACTTATTTTCAATATTGCTTATAGTAGCGCTGATCTTGGTACCATTAATATTTCCCTTCGCTACTGGACATTTACTTATGGTGTGTTCAATGGATCCGCACTTAAAACACGAACCTGAAATTCGTTTTGGCTTCCTACAGTCTGACGAAATATGACCCAATATGCCACAGTTATAGCATTTTTTTTGGCGGCAACTGATGTTTCGCGTGTCCAGGACTAAAGCCTTTTTTCTCTTGAAATTTCTCCTTTACAACTGATGAAAATGATTCTAAAAATTCTTCTTTAGTCTTAAATGTTTGTATTTTCGCTTGATTAATCAAAATTTTATCGTTTAATCCTTCAATAAGGGCATCTATGAATTCTTCTTCACACAACTGTAATACATTACCCAAACACAATTTGTCTTGGTAATATTCAACAAATGTTTCATTTGGTTTCCAAATTCTTTGTTCAAAATATTTTCTTGCTCGCAACCTGTCTATTTTAATGTCAAAAACGCGTTGTAAATTGTCTACCAATTCCTTTAAACTCAAATGGATGTATTCAGCACTGGAGTGAAACCACTTAAGGGCTTTACCTCGTAATTTTCCTATGACGAGCAATTTCATTTCTTCACTTGGCACCTTATAAATTTTTTGAATGTTCTCTATTTGTTGTTTGAAAACATTAAAATTTTGATCTCCACCAAACTCATTCAAAAGTTCATATACACCATTTTTCACCACTTTATTTTCAGTTTGACATTGTTGTTCATTTTTTTCCAAACTAATCAATCTTTTCTCTCTTTTTAATATTTCGATTTCCCTTTTCAGTAATTCAATTTCCTTTTCAGTGACATTTATTTGCTCCCTTTCTGGTTCTAAACTTTCATCATCTGCGTTTTCATTTTCCTTCTCACTTTCACTTGTATTTCTACCGACGTCATCATGCAAATTTTCAGAACTAATGGCGACGCCATTTTTACTAGCGTTCTGAAAATTTTTAAAGCGATTGAATAATACCTTTTTATTACCACTGGTTGATAAATTCAATAATTTTAATTGATTTCTTAGTTGTACCACTGTAAAATCTTTTAAGTTCAACATTTTGCTACACTTTTCACGTTTTAATAAATGCACTCAAGTTGCACGTTTTTTGTCGAATCCCACTTCTGATTTTATTGTCAAGATTTTTTATATATTTTTATTAATTTTAAAATACATTTACCTTCAGTACAATATTAACAATAATTTTATTCGATTCTTTTTAATTACCAGATCTTTTAGAATTACACAAAGATTTCTATTTTCATTCCACAAAGATTTAATATACCTACTAGTCACAAAGACAGATGGATACTTAATCTCTATTCTTCTTCTATTTCATTTCGTTTCATTTTTTTGTTTCAATTACAAAATATTACTTACAAACAGTTCTTTTTTCTTTTATTATAATAGTCATTCAAAAATAGAAACTGATAAGACTTGAAACAATTTATTAATTATTAAAAATATACAATTGAAATTGAAACAATAAAAAGTGTTGATAATTATTTTTAGTAAACAGGGTCAGCTTCTTTTTTATATAGGTTATAGTCAGGGTCGACTCCCCCGATTGAGGAGTCGATAAACGTCATGCCGCCCGATAAGGACGTGACCGCATATAGCGAAAATAAATATAAATTATTGGACCCAGATGATAAACCACTGAAACGGAAAACAAAAAACAAAAAACTAAATATTACATCTACGTTTTTCGGACCAACACCAGCAGAATCAGAAAATGTATACCAAATTGGCGTTGAACCAAAATATATCGTTTTGAAATCCAAGGAACCGGCAAAACGCATCATTGACATCAATCCATTTGGCGTTAAAAAACATTAGAGGGACTTACGAGATCTATCAAAAGTTTTAAACCAATGATAGATGGTTCCTATTTGATTCTTGTGAGTAACCCGATAGCTGCTGATAAAATAATGAAAGGTGTCAATATCTTCAAGAAAAATTGTAATATTGAATGTGAAGCATATCTCCACACAAAACTTAATTCCAGCCAGGGAACGATCCGTTATCCGTTCCTAAAAAATCTCAGTAATGAAGACCTTCTGATGGGACTAAAAGAAGAAAATGTTGCCATAATAGACGCCAGGCATATTACAAGGAAGATGAATAACGAAACAATTAACTGGAACTATTCGTCTGACTTTTTCGACATACAATGTTCCCAAAGATTTAATAATATTTTTTGAAAAAATTCAACTGACACCTTGGTACCCCAGCCAATTGAGATGCAGAAAATGTTTCCAACTAGGACATCACGAAGATAAATGCAACAATAAACAGGTCTGCCCCAAATGTGCTTCGATAACAGACGATATTAATCACGAATGTCAACAAAAGGCATGTGTCACCTGTAGAACCTCTAATGATCATAACACTCTCGATAGAAATTGTCCTTCATATATTCGTGAAAAGGAAATCATTAAGCTCCAGAAAGACAAACATCTCTCTAGATATGAAGCTAGAAAACTTTATTTTGCCACCTTTCCAACAGCTACAACATTAAAATCAACATCAGCTTTAATATCATCACATACATCGGCATCATCATCAACACTGCAA
Source organism: Villa cingulata (assembly GCA_951394055.1). NCBI lineage: Eukaryota > Metazoa > Arthropoda > Insecta > Diptera > Bombyliidae > Villa > Villa cingulata. The sequence goes on along the minus strand of OX596017.1, from coordinate 36,713,793 downwards.
TCAACACTTAGTACTGTAAGTTACACTAACACCACTAACAACACTAATATCAAAAAAACCTATACACAAACATTAGCACAGAATAATGAACAAACTCCCAGCACAAAATCTTTATCTTCCTTAAAAACAGAACAAGACGATAACACCAATACTGAACATGAAAAAACAAATAACACTGAACAAAAATCAACAAACAAATCCGAACAAAATATAAATAACAATATTGCAGACGAAACAAAAAACAGACTTCTATCTCTTTCTCCAACAACGTTTAAAAATTACGTGATGGACAAAATTGAAAAAGCTAACAAAGACAAACTACCGATTATATCATTACCACAATCCCCAGACAGAAACATTGACAATAATTCAGACTAATGACAGCTCGTGGTATCTGAACTAGAATCCGAAGGCGAATCTAGTACAGCAATGCATGTTGACTAAATAAATATTTACTTAATGACATCCACAACTTCTTCCTCAATAGCCGGACGTAGGACACTTGTCATTCTATAATGGAATATGGCAGGTCTCTATGCGAATGGCCCTTCACTTGGCATTCTTATTAACAGACATAATCCGGACATCATAGCGATCAAAGAGAGTCACCGTCGTTAATGTTGACATCACAGATTTCAAGTCTGCTAGAAAATGGTGCCAAAATATAATACGCAATAAATATATAGATGTTATTAAAAGATCAGAACAATACTTTTTCTCCCATTTTAATCCTAACAGTCACACTCTTATATTGCCGTACTCTTGTAGAGCAATAGGTGTTCCTATAAATAGACTAAGACTAGGACACTTTCTGGCGGTTAAGAGACACCTATTCCAGAATATACCTGCTCCCGAATGTCCACATTGCCCCAGACAGATCCTGACTGTCAAACATATACTGCAGGACTGTCCAACAGCTTTGAAAATTTTCAAAACGAAGGGATTGGTTGACAATCATAACAAACTAATACTAACGCCAACCGACAAGGAAGCTTCCCTCATCCACAAAGCTATTGATCAAACCCTGCCTACCTTCTAAAATCCCAAAATATAAAAAAAGGCTTGCACATGCATTAACACAGCTAACTAAACCAAACTCTAAAAATTAACAACTAGCTCATAAGATCATGAACTGTACGGTGATGGGTAAATTAAGATTAGACTAGAACATGGTGCTGGGTAGATTTTAACTAGAATTAGGCAGCCTATAAAGGCCTTGTAGCCATTGGCTTAGAATTAAGCATAGTTAGTAATATGATCTATGTTTAATTTAGAACAATAATAATAATATTTGAAATTAAAAATATATAATTAACACACATTGAAAATACCTAATATTTGTAATGTGAGTTTTAAGTCTATCTCAAGGGTAGTGTGGAAATGGCTTAAGTTTAAAAGAATAATATGAGTTTCAAAATAAATTGAATATTATAGTATTGGGGCGACATTTTACACTTTGAACAGGGCGCATATTTCTGTTGGGCTGGCCCTGTATGTACCGTTCACCTTTTTTCTTCCAAGCACGTCTCAAAAGATTTGAAACGAGAAAAGAAGCCTCATCCGTGAATACTACATTACTTCAATTTCGGTTAATATTCTTTCGGGCTCATAGTAACCTTTTCTTCATATGGGAACTTGTCAATAAAGGTTTTTGCATCGTTGACAAGTTTTTATTTGAAATTCTTTGAGACGTCGATGAATACTTAGTTGAAGTGGAGATGTTTATACTTACCTTTTTTCGATAATTTTTCATGTGCTTGTCGAATCGATATTGAAGGATTTTCTAAAAATATCTTCTCTATTGTCTTATCGTTGCGCTTTGTTGTCGACCGAGGCCTGTCCTTTTTTATGCACGTCATCTACAAAACCAGTTTCCAAGTAACGTTGATTCCATATTCTAATGAAGAATCTTGATTTTTTCAGATACCTAGCTGCTTTTGCTACGGTCATTTTTGGTCTCTTAGGATGGCTAACTAAAAATGCTGCTTCAAACCACACCTTATAATATGAATTCATATTGTAAAAACTAATTAATGCCACTTACAGCAAAAAAATTATACTGCGAATTAGAGATTCGATTGCTCCTTATATAGGCAAAAAATTTTACCTGCAACTACTTAAAAGGTTGTAGATAAAATCGAAGGCTTTCTGTAGTGAAACACACTGTATATTTTACATCCTAAATTTTTTTTTACACAATATTTAGTAGTATAATCGTATTTGTAAAATATTACATAATTTATTGAATTTGCTATTATTTTTGAATTTTATTATTTTGAATAAATTAATAATAAATTATTTAATTTATTATTTAAAATTTTTTCCTTATCATCTACATTTATGTATTTTATTTGAAAAAAAAAGTGATATTATAATTTGAATAAATAAATATGTATAGACCATATATTTGATTTAGTTTTATTACATTTATGTGGTTGTGTTAATTAAATTTGTGGCTGTGTTAAGGAGATATTTATCAAAAGGAGAGATTGTTTATCAAAAGATTCAAATTCATGAATTGCATCCATTTGTATACAAGGAGCTTTTATGTAATTATGGCTGAGTTCTAAAATGTAAAAAATAAGCATCGATGCGGTAGTATTACCGTAGTGATGCAAATATGATGCGTATCATTATTACATTGTATCAAAAACGCATAATTTTAAATTTGACATTTTGAAACGAAGTTAGGAAAAGTGATTGTGATTGTATAAAAAAATGCAATATTTGCTTAAATGATGAGTAAAAAATACATTCACAATGCATTTTGAAATTTATGACAGTGTAACCGTTTTTATTTTAATCATTTGCATTTAAACCGCATCGATGCATTTTAGAACTCAGCCTATATCACATTTATGTAATTTAGAGAAAATGCAAAAAAAAAAATGATTGTTCTTACTGAAACGGAAAATGTTGAAACTTTTTGCTGGACCAGTTAGTGAATCGGGAGGTGAATGAAAATCCATTCAACCTCTGATCCTGTGTACAGATTAATAAAGATATACCTGATATTCTACGGGACATGTAAACTTTTGCTACGGAATAGTGGACATGTTTCTTTTTGCAGCAAATACAATACAATATTTTAATACAAACAAGGAAACTTTGAATAAATTCGTTTTTATTTTTTAGCTGTATTTAAAATGATTATAATTTTGAGTTTATGTAAATGATGTGTCTGTTTCTAATTATAAATAAAATCAATAATAATGTGTATAGAAAACCGACCGACATGGACATGTCGCCTTTAGAAAAGTAGCTCGTCATGTGATATATGTATGCAGTATGCACATTTTTGAGCATAGAAATTAAATGCAAAATTTCAATATAAAGTTCGTCAAAACACGACGGCCAATTTTTATGTATGTTTTGTTATATATGTTAATAAAAGTTTTGTATACTGATACGATTTTTATCTTAAGAAAAGTGTTAAGCTCCGTCTACTTTCTACTAGAAATCTTCACTCAGGCATATGTACGCAACACGTTTTGTTTTGTTCTCTGAACATGCAATGTTAGTTGCAAGATGCTCAGATTATTTCTACACTCTAGTATTATTTTTTAATTTTGTGAATGTCAATTGGCCGCCTCGGAGCTATGATTTGATCCCGTTGGATTTTTTTTTGGAGAAGCCTTAAGAATAAGTGTTAGCTTACTACCCAGAGACGATTGATGCCTTGAAGCATGTATAATCGAAGTTTCTATTCATGCGATTGGTGCCCAAACAATCGAAAATGTACTGAAATATTGGGTTGATCGGATTGGTTACTGTTAAGCCAGTCGTGTGGCAGTCATTTGAATGATATAGTGTTTCATTCTTAAAATAAAATTATTATAATTTTGAAAAAAAATATTAATTAGTTTTTATTTTATAGCCGATTCAAACTCCAAATGTTAAATGGCCTACCCTTTATGTATTTAACATTAGATATGGTATGGTATGTTGTTAAAATGAAAATAAAACAATATAAGTACATACATAAATAATTTTGAAATTCTTCTTACGTATTGACAAGATGTGATAATTAAAATAATTAAATCAAAACGAATTTAAAATAGTAAATGATTAAAACAAATGGAAATTTATTTATATCAATATGTCCATTTTGTTCATGTTTGATTTGAATTGAAATATTATTTTGTTGCTGTTCTTGTTGTTGTTTTATTTGTTTTTATTAATATAATATTCACTACGGCCTCGTTTTGCATCACAGATGCGTTCCATAAAAATGCGGCGCAAATCGAAATGACGCAAATCGAAACAAGAATTATATGAACTTTCAGGGGATGCGTTCCAGAGTAGAAATAAACCCATACATTGTATATTTCTTTTGAAAGTTTTTATTCAAATAAATGTAAATATTTGCATAAAGTCTCAAATATGCAGAAAAAAAACATAACATTCTTGTTACTTACAAAATAAAAGAAGTAAAACAAATTCAAAAATTTAGAAAAATAAAAAAAAATTCAGTTTGGTGTAAAATACTTATGCAGTGTTTGCTGTACACTTTTTCGTTTTTGTGCCTCATATAATTCTTGATAAACTCGCGTTGAGTTGTTCAATTCTGTTATCACGTCGAGGCCACATATTATTATGTGGTTTTTTAACTCAACAGTTAATCTGTTAATGTCAGGACTCTTAACAAAACTGGAGCAGTAAGATGCCTAACACATGAAATACATATCAGAAATAAAGGACGGTATCTTCTAAGATATATCATTCGTCCGATTAATGAAAGTATAGGTTTTGGAGAATAAGATACAATCTGAAATTGTATCGAATATATGACGAACCATCACTCTCCAATCTGTTGTTAAACTGAACAGATTACGATGGACAGGACACGTAGTACGTATGCCAGAATTACCTGTTCCATGTAAAGTGTTTGTCATCGACATGGAAGGCAAAATATTGCAGGATAGACCTAGAAAGCAATGGTCAGAAGTTCTGTCAATGAAGACGTTAGTTCCATACTTGACATGAGGAATTGGAGAATAGCATCAAAAAGTTGGGATTATTGGAGGCAACGCGTACAGGAGGTCAAGGGTCGATTTGGCCTGCAGCGCCATAAAAATAAATGAATTTAATTTCTTAATATATCGGTACTTTATAAAAAACGTTATATAATGTACAATATCACTTCTAGATACCTAAACTATCAAAAATGTAATTACAATTTATTTTTTCTTTTCTTTTAAATATTTAAATTTCAGTACCTAAACTCTTTATAACTCGTGCGAATGATTTTGTACAGATACATACTTAAGAATAATAATAATAATTTTTTTTTACATACATACATACATACATACATACTTTTTTCGACTTAAGCGGTTTTTCCTTATGACCACAGATATATGGTATCGAGACATTAAGAAATTCACCCCTAAAATAATGAAAGAATAAAATTAATATAAAATTAATGAACGCTAATGCATATATAGACATACATACATACTATACTTTCATAAACATCATCTGGATCTGAATCATATAAATAATAATAATTATTATTAAATATTTTTTGTGTGTATTATAAAAAGTATATATATAAATATATACATATATCATTTTTTTTTTTTAAATTTAAAAAGAAAAAAATTATAATTTCTTTCACATTTCATATTGGATATGAATACATACACATGTGAGTATGTACACGAATATTATAAAGATTATAAAATTACATTATTTTTGTGTATAAGAATCATAACATTATAATATTTATGATGTTACATTATTTTCAAATAAAAACTTTCCGACAATAATATTATATTAACCGTGATTAAGTAAGAAGAGTTCTTATAGCTGGCGCCCATTTAAGAACATATTCATTTGTATAATGTATGTACATATGTTACGCATATAGTATATGTATGTAATTGCACTTAGAACATACTAAATCTATATGTACGTACTTACATATGTATATAATTTGAAATACATATATATATATAACATATAATGTATATTTGAGTGTGTGAGTATATACTTATATATATATATATACGCATATACTATATATAGGTATATATATGTATATGAAGATGTTAGTAATACATATACGTATACATATTACATATATGTAAGAATGTTATACAATTTTATTTTTTAGCAAACATAATTATCTTTGGTATGTAGATATACATTTATTACGTACATATGTATGTATAATATATAATATCTCTGTATATAATGAATGTACATATTATGTACTGATATATACAGGCATGTATATGTACATATATGTACAGGTATACATATGTAGATATGTATATGTATTTGCATTTTTCACTTATAAGAAAGATAAAAATATACAAAGAAAACAAATGTGAAAATGTTTTTAAAATGAAATTAAAAATAATGAAATATATACATATGCATATGTATGTATAAATATTTATAATTACATATGCGCATTGTACTACATATACATTATATTATATCATATTGTATTTATAATGTATTTTGTAAAGTGGGAAATCGGAAAAATAATTAACACAAAGAAGCCATTTAAAATTGAAATTTAGTAGTGTACATTTCACTAAGAATATATTTTTATTCAACGAAGAAAACAAAAACAAATAGAAGGGCGGAAAGAATAAATGAAAAATATATAAAAATAAAGACTCTTATTTACTCATATACTTAAATATTAATTTAAAATTTGAAATTTAAATATAAAAAAAAATAATTTTTTGTTTAATGAAATAGAAAACTACGCATTATCATAATTTTTCATAATTTCCAACACCCCTCACAGGTCACAGCCCACACAGTAGTATATGTTACTGCTGGAACAGAATTTGTAGCATAGTATGAATGCGGTTGTAACGAACGGAATGTACGGCTGACTAATGTATATATGTAGCTGATTCAAAACTGTCAAATTGAAAATGATCAATTATGTATGTTTCACTTGTTTATTTTAATTTTTAATTAATTAATTTTTCTTCATCTATTGCTATCATAATGTCTTCTTATTTCAATTAATACAAAAACTTAAATGTCAATCTATAGGCTAGACTGTAAATTAAAAACTTGTTAAAAACAAACATCAGCTACGATTACAACTTTGGCAGTAAGGGTGGTATTCACCAACATGGGTATATCCGTCAGATATATTTTAGCCAGATACAATTTCAGCTTATTCATCAACCTAGATAAAATTTGTTTTCGAACTTCGTTTTCCGGTCGAACATGTGTGTCAAACATGTCAGCTGATTGTATTTTTATGTTACAAAATGAACAAAAAGTTCTGTGATGTGATAATTATATGCAAAGATGATGATAATACAGTAGATCTACATTATCTTTATTTGTGCTGTTGCTGTTAATAACAAGGTTATGTTCGAATGATATTTATAATACCACTCCGAGGTTGTCTTAAAAATATCCGAGTAGTGTTTTATCCAGGTCGATGAATACACTTTATCTCAGATAAAAGATAATCTATGTTGGTGAATACCAGCCTAACTGTACGTCCTGTGCGTACGAACACTCTGTTATTAAATATTAAATTTGTATGATTTCAAACTTTGCTGCATGCTTCAGCTGTCGTAACTACAGCTACACATTCTGTTCTAGCAGTTATCGTTTATTATGTAACAGAGTTTCGATATGGTAGAGAGAATTTTAAAGAAATTTAAAAAATTTTTAACATTACAGCCATCGCACAATTCCGGCGATAACTACAGCGTAACGCCGAAAGTTCGCACAATTCGGGCGCAACTGCAGCGTAAATTATATATGAATTTTACATTTTTGCTTCTTACGAATAGATTACTACTATACAAAATTCAGATCGTGAATGGCTCGTTGCCGCTGAAAAATAGAATAGAATCTATTTAGGCGACAGCGACAGCGTAAAGTTCAACTGTAAAAGTCTCATTTAATTACCTGTATAGGTAGGCTGTAGTTGTCGCCGAAATTGTGCCATGGTTGTTAGTTGTTCCTCAATTGAAAAATAAATTACAGCAGGACTATGAAATACTTTTTAATTTTTCATGCTCATTTATTCAACATTATAAGTTAAGTCAAAAATTATTATTCAGATTCATTATGGTCGTCTTTCTTATAATCTTACAGCAAGCCATTTGATTTGATCTCAAGTTGACGAAATAAAATTTGCAATTTTGAAAATTTCTATGACTTTACGTTGTATAATTTTCTATTATACGTCTTTTTTTTTGTTTTTATTTAAATTTAAAATAAAAATAATTGGTAATATGAAATCAGTGTTTGCAATTTTTGTTATGATATACAATATACAAAATATACAAAAAAATTCAGGTTATTTGTTCACTTTTAACGCTCATGATGATGTTATCATCATCATCATATTAGCTCTACAGCATCTTATTGGTCATGATTTCCTGCCATGTCCGCCTCCATTCGAACTCTATCTTTGATAACTGCTCTCCAGTTCTTTATCCCGATCTAAGAAGTTCATTATTATTATTTGAAAAATGATGTCGTTGGATCGAGAGCAATCATTAATTAATTTGTTACGGAAAATATAGAAAAAACATTTTATTTTCGCATCCTTTGTTAGTACACAAACTATGCATAAAAATAATGAAAAAAATTCAAATGTGGAAATTTACCAAAAAAAATTAAATATCTATATTATTGGTATAAAAACTATATATAAACATCATTATTACTATAGCTAGACAGCCTGGTGTGGGCTTTGGCTTGATCCAAGATCTGCTGCCATTTACTCCTCTGATCAACTATTGTCCTTATTTCGTTTGCCAGTCCGTCGTTGAGTTACCCGTCAGTTAGCTTCCTTTGTTGCCCTCTGAACATTTGTTTTCTCGAAGAAATAGGTTGTTAATCTGTTGTCCCCCAAAATTTAGAAAAAATTATCCGGCTGATATCAAAGATTGAATACAAAACTGACTGAAATTCCATACGTAAATTTATATTAAAAAAAAAGTACAATATACGTAATGTAAGTGATAAATATCACATTTGTATTGTAAGTGATAAATATCACATTTGTATTGTAAGTGATAAATATCACATTTGTATTGTAAGTGATAAATATCACATTTGTATTGTAAGTGATAAATATCACATTTGTATTGTAAGTGATAAATATCACATTTGTATTGTATAATCGATTAAGTGATAAATATCATACTTGTATTGTATAATCGATTAAGTGATCGATTAATATCAAATATATTGTAAAGATAGATGTAAGAAAATTCATTCGAATAAAGCAAGTTGAAAGCAGTGGACGTGTTTTGTTTTTTTTAGATAAATAATATAATTTAATTTGGAGTTTTTTGTGTGTTGGTTTTGGATCGAATATTTAATAGCTTACAATTTCAGAAGTGGGATTCGAGTAGTCCAGTTGGGTTATTGGATAATATTTGATATAATATTCATTTTGTGCTATTGGAAAGCGGGATTCGAGTAATCCAGTTAAATTATTAGATAATATTTGATATAATATTCATTTTGTGCTATTGGAGTAATAAATTTTCGTATAATTTAGACTAAAACGTGTATAAATACTTGGAAAAAAGAAGTGTGTTTGTAAAAATAATAGAAGGATTGCATCATTGTGATAATTGATGTAGCTACATATTAAAATTAAAAATGGATTATCAGCAGTGTAATATGGATGCATTAAGAGAAATGTTGAAGGCACATGGTTTGAAGACAAGCGGAAATAAAGAAGACTTAATAAATAGATTAAAAGAACATGATAAAGAAGAGGAGAATGTAGAAAACGAAACAGAAAACGAAACGGAAAATGAAACGATAGTGACAGAAACACAAGTGCACAATTCGGAAATTGAAGCAGTTGATCATTTGCGTAGAGAAATGGAATTATTGAAACGAGAAAACATCATTTTGAAGAAAGAAAAAGAATTGATGGAAAGAGAACAACGTATCAGTATCAATTTATCAAGTGAGAGGAATGAAGTATCAGAATTTACTACACCAACAAGGAATACCAGTAACAACAATAACAGAAATGGTGATATATATGAAAGTGATGAATTTTTATTAAAACAGTGTTTAGATATTCTCCCAGAATTTGACGGACAAAATATTAATTTTAGTGTGTGGGAAGAACATATAAAAAATATAAAAAATATATATAAAATAAATGAAAATGGTTTAAAATTGATGATTTTAAAAAAATTAAAAGGTAAAGTTTTGTTGTGGTTTCAATCGAAACCAGAAAATATTATGTTGACGTCAGATGATTTGCTGAAAGAAATTAAAACAATTTTTGACAATTACGTTAATAAATTTCATCTGAAGCGTCAACTAGAGCAACGAATATGGAGGTCAAATGAAACATTTGTTGAATATTTTCAACAAAAGTTGAACTTATGCAATTTAATTGGATTGACAGACGGCGAGATTATAGAATACATTATTGAAGGTGTACCTAATAAAACCATCAGAAACCAAGCTCGTATGCAAGGTTTTGTTGATGTTAAAGATTTGCTGAGCAAAATGTCTAAGATAACTAACGATGAGAAGTCATCAACTGCAGTTGCATCAACGTCATCATCAGTCACTAAGGGTATTAAGAGTAATCGAGTTTCATGTTACAATTGTGGTGAACCTGGACATTGGGCAAATAAGTGCACTAAACAAAAGAGAGCATGGGGATCTTGTTTCAATTGCGGAAAGGTAGGTCATCGTGCAGCTGATTGTTCAGGTAGTCGTAATAATAACTCAGTTAAGTATATTCAACAGCTTGCTCCCGAATATAAGGTTAGTTGTTATTTCGTAAAATCTAATAAAAATGTGGAACAAAAGGTAGAATTTGGTGCAATTATAGATACAGGAAGTCCTATTTCTTTAATAAAGGAAGATGTATTTTATAATTTAGACATTGACTTAGAAAAATCGGAATTTGAGTTTTGTGGTGTCAACAAATCTCCCATTAATATTTTAGGATATTTCGAAAATTTAATTTATGTAAATAATAAAGAGATAAATGCAAAATTTTATGTTGTACCCAATTCTACCTGTTCAAATAATATATTAGGCCGTGATTTTATAAATAGTGAAAATATTGTTGTAAGTTTTGATAAGCATGGTAATGTAACTATAACTAAGAATGTAAAAGAATTTTTAGATGAAGAGAGTGAAATATTGAAAATTGATATTGAAAATAATATTTTGGAATTAAAAATTGAAGATACTTTAGAACTTGACGTAAAAACAGCAATCATAAATTTATTCGAGAGTTATCAACAAAATTTAAATTCCTGTTGTGCGCGGAAAAGCAATATTATGCTTAAAATTTGTTTAAATAATGAACAACCATTCTATTACAAACCTCGACGGTTATCATTTGCTGAGAAAAATGAGGTGTGGAAAATCATTAATGAAATGTTAGAAAAAGGTGTTATACGTCCCAGCAATTCGCCTTACAGTTCACCGATCATATTAGTTAAAAAGAAAACAGGCGATTTTCGCATGTGTGTTGACTATCGCACTTTAAACAAAATGACGATTAAAGACCGTTTTCCTCTCCCGTTGATTGAAGACCAACTGGAATGTCTTGCGAATAAAAAGTATTTCACCAAATTAGATTTAAAAGCCGCATTTCACAACGTTTATGTCGACGACAGTTCTGTCACTTACACTTCTTTCGTAACGCCCTTTGGGCAGTACGAGTTTTTGAAAATGCCCTTTGGTCTGGCCAATGCGCCAGCAGTTTTTCAAAGATATATTAATTCTATTTTTGAACCATTGATTAGAACGAATAATGTCTTAATATATTTAGACGATATATTAATAGCTACTAGTACCTTGGAGGAACATTTATACATTTTGCGAGATGTTTTTGATTTATTGGCCAAAAATAATTTGGAGTTACGTATTGATAAGTGTCAATTTGCTTTGTTAGAAATTTATCATTTAGGGTATATTATAAATTCTAAAGGGATTCGTCCTAGTATGGAAAATGTCGAAAGTGTTCTTAAATTTCCGGTTCCCAAGAATACAAAAGAATTACAAAGTTTTCTCGGTTTATGCTCCTACTTCAGGAAGTTTATTTTAAACTTTTCAATAATTACTAAACCACTTTATGACCTCATTAAAAAGGGTGTCAAATTCGTTTTTGACGATAATCATTTGAATTGTTTTGAAGATCTAAAGACTAAATTGATACAAGCACCCATATTAAGTCTTTTTTCACCTATGGATGAGACAGAATTGCACTGTGATGCTAGTGCAATTGGATTTGGTGCAATATTAATGCAGAAGAAACAAGATGGTAAATTCCATCCCATTTTTTATTATAGCAAGAGGACATCTGCTACTGAATCAAAATATAGCAGTTTCGAATTAGAACTTTTAGCTATAATCTACGCATTAAAAAGGTTTCGCATATACCTACATGGTATCAACTTTACAATTATTACCGATTGTAATGCAGTTACACTTGCCTTAAAGAAAAAGGATATCAATCCCAAGATAGCGAGGTGGTCGTTAGAGCTCGAGAATTATAATTATGTTATAAAGCATCGTTCTGGTAAAGGTATGTCTCATGTAGACGCGTTTAGTAGATTAACGAATATTTTGGTATTAGAAGATAACACATTCGAACAAAATTTAGCTATACATCAGAACAGTGATCGCAATATAGAAAAAATTCGATTAGAACTAGAAACCTGTGAAAGTAAGTTATTTGAACTACGTAATGGTCTTGTGTATAGAAAAATGAAAGGAAATATTTTATTTTATGTCCCCGATTCAATGATTAATAATATTATCCGGATTTATCACGATGAAATGGGTCATTGCGGGTCTGATAAGACAGTAGATCTTATTATTTCTACATACTGGTTTCCTTCAATGCGTAGTCGAGTGAAAGAATACATAAGTAATTGTTTAAAATGTATTGCCTATCAGCCGGACAATGGCAAAAGGCAAGGTTTGTTACACCCAATTCCTAAAGGATATACTCCATTTGAAACTTTACATTTGGATCATTATGGTCCACTTGATCGTACTAAAAAGGGAAACAAATACATACTTCTAGTTGTAGACGCCTTCACTCGTTTTGTCAAACTCTATCCAGTAAAGGATACATCTTCTAAAAGTGTCATAGTTTGTTTGAATGAATACATGCAATATTACTCTAAACCAACTCGAATTGTTTCAGATAAAGGAAGTTGTTTTACTTCTATAGAATTTGAGGAATTCTGTGCTAATAATGATATCTATCATGTTTTGACCGCTACCGCATCTCCACAAGCAAATGGAACCGTTGAGCGGGTTAATAGAACCATGACACCAATAATTTCGAAATTAATTGATAATGATAAAGGAATTTTTTGGGATATGATATTGAAAGATGTAGAATTTGTTATCAATAACACGACAAATCGGTCCGTGAATGAGCTACCTAGTAAATTATTATTTGGAGTTAAGCAAAAAGATAAGTCATTAGATTGTATAAGAAATTGGTTAGAAAATAATGTAATTTGTGACAATAGAGATTTGGAAAAAATTAGAGAAAGTGCTATTATAAAAAATGAAAAGATACAAAATTATAATAAGAAAGTTTATGATTTAAGACATAGAAAACCTAATATATATATTGTAGGTGATTTGGTAATGATAAGAAATTTCGATGTAACAATTGGTAAATGTAAAAAATTGATACCTAAATATAGGGGACCATTTGTAATAAAAAAGGTTATAGGTAATGATAGGTACCTCATTTCGGATCCCGATGGTTATCAAAATTCACAAAAGCCTTTTCAAGCTGTATTTGCGGCAAGTAATATGAAGCGATATGCAACACAAATATCATAAAATTATGAAAATTCTTATTTAATTATTAAGATCGAGGACGATCTAAGAGTCAGGATGGCCGAATTTGTAAGTGATAAATATCACATTTGTATTGTAAGTGATAAATATCACATTTGTATTGTAAGTGATAAATATCACATTTGTATTGTAAGTGATAAATATCACATTTGTATTGTAAGTGATAAATATCACATTTGTATTGTAAGTGATAAATATCACATTTGTATTGTATAATCGATTAAGTGATAAATATCATACTTGTATTGTATAATCGATTAAGTGATCGATTAATATCAAATATATTGTAAAGATAGATGTAAGAAAATTCATTCGAATAAAGCAAGTTGAAAGCAGTGGACGTGTTTTGTTTTTTTTAGATAAATAATATAATTTAATTTGGAGTTTTTTGTGTGTTGGTTTTGGATCGAATATTTAATAGCTTACAGTAAGTACATTGTACATACTTAATTTATGCAGAAATTATAAGTATATTATTGTATAAAATAAATTTCTATGCCAACAGCCAAATAACAACTGTCAAACATTAACTACGAAACTACGAAATACAAAATTTAGAAATTGAGAAGCATTTTAACTTCGCAGTTTTTTAAAACTTTCGTAGTTTGTAAATGTATATATAGAAATGAACTACGAAAACTGAAAAACTACGAAGATTAAGAAGTTTACGACAAACTGAAACGTGAAATTAATCCCCTTATTATATATTATAAAGCAGAATTCAAAAATGTTGGATTAAATGTAGCATTTAATAATATGAAATATAATGTAGATACGAGTATGATGCATCAAAAAAATAATCAATCAACAAAAAATAATTATCTAAAATAAATTCATTTATTTCCAATAAACTATATACTCGTATTATGTACTTATGCTTATTGTATTCATATATGTACATATATAACTATGATGGATAAAAATATTTATATACAGGGTGTTTCAGTTAGAAATACCAGGCTATATATGCCGATGAAATGCCCATTATGTGGTGACAAAAAAATTATATTAACAGAAATTTCTATCAACCCTATTTTCGACGCTAGAGGGCGTTGAAAATTTTGAGGTTTTTGCAGAATCTTCTAACACAAAATCGTGTATAACTTTATATATATATTGTGTATATAATACAACAAGTAATTTAGAATTTGGATTTAGATAAAAAGAAATTCTGAAGTCAAAATTTATGACGAATTTTTTAAAAAAATTTTGAGTATAAATTGGGTTCCTGAAAAATATTTTCACTATAAAAAATATTTTTATTTTTGGAATCGAAGCACAAAAATGTTCTGTTTCAAAACAAAGAAAACCAGAGCATGATATCTTTATCTGTTATCGAGTTATTAAGGATCAAAGTAGTCCAGAAATGGTAAAAAACGGTAAAAAATGTCAAAATACGTAAAAAAAAAATAATATTTCGCAATGAAAAAATTTTAAAAACTTCATTTAGGCACAAAATTTTAGAATTAGCCAAATATAAGTGTTAACACTGTATAATGACAATAACAAATATATATAGATCATTTATATATGAATAAAAAAAAGTTGGAATATGTGAAAAATTTCAATCAATCAATCAATAATGGCACTAAAATCCGATGTGAGTCTTGGCCTGGTTGAGGATACTCCTTGAGATGGATCTGTCCGCAGCCTGGGCTTTCTAGTTTTGTATTCTTAACTTTCTTAAATATATTTTTCAATTTCGTCTTTTCACGTTAGTCTCGGTCTTCCAACTTTTCATCTCCCAGTAGGTTCTTGTTCCATAATTCTTTTAACAGGATCGTCTAAATCTTTTCGCAGCACATGCTCAATCCATCTCAGAATAATAACTTTTATTTTCTTCACAATATCGACATTTTCATGTAATTCATATAATTTATCATTGTACCGTTGTTTCTAAACTCCGTTAACTTAAACTGGACTACATAAATATTTTTCTTAATATTTTTCTTTTAAAGCTTTACAAATTCTCTTCGTCTTGGTCTGCTTTTTTGAGATTTCAGTGCTCTGAACTACGTATATAATTATATAGTACCACTGAGAGAATTAGCGATTTGTACATTTTATTTTTCTATAAGACCTCGTTATTGTCATGAATTTTTATTATAGCTTATGTAGCCCGAAATATGATTTATTATTACCAAGTAAAATGCGTCTCTGGATTTTGCTATCTAGTTTGTTCGTCTTGTTAATGAGTGCATCCAGATATACACAGATTTAAATACAAATTTCAAAGTGAGCGAATATTTTTTGTTGATAAAATAAGTAGTTTTTATCTATTTTTTGTTCTAAGTATTTTTGTAAAGAATTTATGTAAATAATTAAAATTTATATATTTTGTATAAAACTAAGTAAAAAAGACAAAAAAATTGTAAAATTAAATTTTTTCTTATTTTATTGTATGTTTCTCTTCAATTATTTCTAGACTTAGTAGGTGAGCGAATACTTTTTGGACTCTGATGTGTATAAACTCGGTCTTAATTTTAATCACTGATATAATTATATTAATTAATTATAATTACGAATTTATCTATTTAGGAACTTTAATCAATAAAGCTAACAAACTAAGCAGCGAAATTCAGAAGCGCATTATACACGGAAATAGAGCATACTATACGGGCTGGGCTGCATAAACTGCTAAAATCAAAGATAATATCGAGGTCGTCAAAAAGTAGAATTTATAGAACACTGATTCTTCTGGTGGTGTTATATGGTTCGGAATGCTGGACGCTATCGAAAGCAAAGGAATAAAACTTACGTAGAAAAATATATGGTCCAATTCAAGTAAACGTTGTCTGGATAAGAAGATACAATGATGAATTGTATGAAGTATACTAGGACATTAATATCGTAAGAAAGGTCAAAATTAATAGATTGAAGTGGATTGGACACGTAATACGTAAGTGTAATGATGACCAAGAAGACCTAGATTTTGATGTCGGGATGAGGTAGAAAGAGATATCCGGAGATTGGGCGTAGTTAATTGGAAAACGAAAGCTCTTGAAAGAACCGCCTGGAGTACGGCATACACATTGATTCTAAGGCAATGTAAAGAAATTCTGACGTTTAATGTCTGACGTCATACAGGTCGTCAAAATATAAACAACACAACAACAAGAAACAATTTATACATACAACACAACAACAATGCACAATTTTAATTCATCTTTGTTTACAATTTAACGGCCTTATTTACGTAACAATTCCAACTGTCACTCCAATGATTACATTGTCTTAGAAATGTGTATGGCATGTGTCTAGAGCAGTGGCGGAGCCAGTAGTTTTTCCTTGGGTGTTCAGATTTTTTAATAAATATACAGATTCATTACACAAACAATAATAATTAAAACAAACTACCCTTAAAAATTTTTGGTCCAAAATGGCGGGTTTTACGAAATCCGTTATTCATCCAGATCAGGATCTTTGACTGGATTAGTTGATATACCATTTCTTCTTCTAGAACTTCCTGTTCTACTTGTCACAGTTTATTTCACTTTGATTGGATTAGCGGTTTTCGAGATATAAGGACTTAAAGTCAAAATTTCGTGTTTTTTAAAAATCACTTTTTCAACTTTTTTTGATTACGGTATAACTTCTAAACTTGAAGGATGACATAAATATTGTATTCATTCATTTGAAAGGTTTTTTTTGTCCTCTTTCCAATGATATTATATTTATGGATAGAAACTGCATAGATAAAATATAAATGCACAAATATACAAAAAATTGCGAAAAAATACACATAATTTCATGCATTTTCATACATATTTGAGTAATTATTTCAAAGCTTACTATTTTTCGTAGTATTATTTACCTTTTACTAAATATGTATGTACGTAAAAAATTCAGTGAAATTCAATTTTATTTACTATTTACAAAAATATACAAAAAATTCAGTTTAATATTAAATTCAGCTTTTGTTTACCCTTCTACTAAAATTTATATAAGTTAAGTAGTAAAATTAAGCTTCATGTGGTTCCATTTACCTTTTACAAAATTTTATATAAAAAATTCAGAAAAAAATTATTACTAACTTTTTTCTAAAAAATTATTTTGTATGAAAAATGTGTATTTTTTCGCATTTTTTTTGTATATTTGTGCATTTATTTTTGATTCCTATAGAATCGATCCCATATGTCTGGCTGGGTGTACATGATCAACATAATGGAAATGTGAACCAACAACGCAACAACATAACATGCATGTAAAATGTACAAATTGTATTTGTATATTGTATTCTGTATTCTGTATAAAATTAATTGTAATTGTACTGCTGTACATTCTCTGTACATTTACATATTTCTTATAAGTTTATAAGAAAAAGAAATTTAAAAGAGAAGAGTATTAAAGAGATCAATATATGTAGTTCCACCAAGCGCAAGCACCAACTTACATTACATTTACATTACAAATTACAAATTACAATACAATACAATTACAACTCAAACAAGATGTTTCATAATAAATGATTATATTCTTCTCTCTTAAATTTCTTTTCTTATATAAAGAGAAGATATCTTATAATTTAAAGAGAAGAGGAATTTCTTATAAGTTTATTAGAAAAAGAAATTTAAAAGAAAAGAATATAAATCAATGTATGGATGGAGTATCAAGTCAAGATGTTTCATAAATGTTCATTTCAAAATATGAACACTTAAACAACTTCAACTTGATAATATAAATTCAAAGTTTTCTGTCGCTTCATATATAAAAATTTGAACCAGATTGATATATAGAAAAACGAACTTTAATATGTTTGTTTTAAAATGTGAACACTTAAACAACCTCAACTTGATAATATATGATAAATTGAAGTTTTTGGTCGGTGCATATCTAAATGTGAACCCGGCTTATATATAGAAAAACGAAATTTAAAAGAGAAGAAAATAAATCAATATATGGAGTATCAAAATTTTTCATATGTTCATTTCAAAATGTGAACACTTAAACAACTTCAACTTGATAATATAAATTCAAAGTTTTCCGTCGCTTCATATATAAAAATGTGAACCAGATTGATATATAGAAAAACGAATTTTAATATTTTGTTCATTTCAAAATGTGAACACTTAAACAACCTCAACTTGATAATATAAATTGAAGTTTTCTGCCGATTTATATTTATATTTGAACTTTAGTGAAGTAATGTATAGAAAAACGAATTTTTTATTGTTTTCTTGATCTTTTACGATAAAAATTTGTTTTTGAATTTGTTACAGATTTTTATGATCATGTTCATATAATTTTAGGGTGTTCACTGAACACCCTGAACACTACCACCCTCCGCCGATGGTCTAGAGGAATATTTTAGAGCAGGCCAAGACTCACATAGGGTTGTAACGCCGCTGTTGATTGATTGATTTATATAATTATTATATTTATTAAAAAAAAATGAAAATTAAAAATGAATTTTCATTCATTTGCAAAATATTTAATTTATTTTCGAATTTCCTTCGTTCATTGTGGTATCTCTAGCGGAGAGATAAATAATGGTTGTGAAATTTTCTATAATTATACAAGAATATTGAATGTTTTATTAATTTATTCATTACCTTTTTTTTTTTTTTAAAAAAAATTTTATACAATAATTTCTTGACAGTTTCATTCAAGTTGCAGTTACATAATATGTTTTGTTTACAACTCTATATATATACTATTATCTCTATGTATTCACAAATTCACATGTACATCAACATCATTATTCAATATAGAAATATAAAAAAAATATACTTGTGCAAAGAAGGAAAATAAAAAAAAAATTCAAATAAGTAGGTATATACATATATGTATGTACGTAATGCTAGTAATAGCTAAGTAGAAGAAAAAAAATATTTTAAAAAAAAAACTTACAAAGTAAACTAAAAATAACTATTAAGAAAAACTACATACATACTCGTATACTTACATACGAGTATATGTATGAAAAAAAAGATGTAATATTCTTTGCTAATTTAATATTAATGCGTTTAGTTAGAATTACAAAAGGGTATTATATATGTAATTCTTTTACAGTGTACCTATACACTTTGGTATTTGCATTGTACAATATAAATATGTAACAATTATAATAATTCTCTATGAGCATGTACATATGTACATATATAGATTTAATCATATAAAAATTACAAAAAAATAAAAAAATAAATAAATTAATAAATACACATATGTATATGTATATATGCATGTATAATAATCAATGTAGTATAATATAATAAACGTATAATGAACTCGAACTTGAGAATCGGTAAATTTATTTCCTTTATTATTATTATTTTTATTTTTAAGATAATATTATAATATACCTACTTATGTACATACATATGTATATAATAAATGTATACTACAACATACATATGTATGTGTCTATTAGAAACAAAAGGGCATGTTTAACGTTTTATAAGAAAAATGAGATATTATATCACATTTTGTAGATTTTTAAAAACCGCATCTAATTTTATTTAATACATTTCGAAAAATTTTCATATTACTGTAAAAAAATTGATTTGAAAAACACAATTACTTTCAAAAAGGCATCTTTTCCAGTGAATACTATGTATATTTATCAAAAAATTTTTATTCCAATGCAATTGATGTATTGATACAAAAAGTTAATTTCAAAATGGGCTGGTTTTCTTTTTCGGTTTTGTTCGTTCAAAATCAGTTAGAATGCTCGAACGGTTTTAAAATAATAATAATAATAATAATAAAAGACTGGAAAATGTGAAAGTTCTACACACTTTAAACCTCTGGGTAATTATAATTGTGATATATTTTTAATGTACATAACAATCAAATTCGTTTTCTAACCATTTTATTTCTAAGTTTTTGTAGATTTTTATTCTTTTTCTATGCAGGGTGTCCCAAAAAAACGTGGATAATATTTAAAGGGTTTAAAGTGAAGGCGATTTGCAGTCGAAAATGTTATATGACATTTTGTCGTTTGTGCTTTATTTTCGACGATAGAGGCCGTTTTAAATTTTGAATATTTTGCAAGACCTTTCAACACAAAATTATGTATAACTTTTTGTATACCCACGTATCAAAATTTATTCTTCAAGTCAAATGATAGCAAACAAAATTATCTTTCTTTTCATATACTACAACAGGTAATTATGAATTCAGTTCGTAGTAAAAAAGCATCCTGAAGTCAAAATTCATGATTCATTTTTAAAAACCACTTTTATTACAGACAGGTGAAAAAAGCCATTTTAATAAAAAAAAAACAGTGGAAAAGTGTCCTCTTTCAAACAAAAATAAAATTTCACGTTGATTGCATGAGCCGTTGTTGAGTTATTAAGGATCAAAGATGTGCGGAAAGGGTAAAAAATGTGCTTAAAATCGCACATTATAAGCGAAAAAAAGGAATTTTATATGAATAATGATAAAAAATCTTTTTCCTAGCTCACTTTAAAACGCTATCTAGCGTCGAAAATAAAGCGCAAACGAAAAAATTTCATATAACATTTTCGACTGCAACTGCAAATCGACTTCACTTTCAATCTTTTAAATATTCTCCATGTTTTTTGGGACATCCTGTATAATATTTTTATCGAATAATTTTGAATGTCATATTGATCTATAAAAAAGAAAAACAAAAATAAATAGATAAAAAAAATTACAATTTTGTTTAAAATCGTCCTCTTTTCTAAAACATTAGTTTCTAAAAGGTACCTTTTTTCAGAAGTTGTTTCCAAAAGGTACTCTTTTCCAAATTTCATACGAACTTTTCTCGTGATTATATACATTTTTTAATTAAAATTGCAACAGCATTCTACTTTCACAGTGCTAACTAATATTAAAAAAACAAATTTTCATATTTACAGATGCTACTAATAACAAATAAAACGTTTTTCGTGTTTTTCTCAAAACGTGTTAACATGGAAAATATACCTTTTTGCTTCTAATATACACATATATTCGCTTATATCCATGCAATTGTCAAGAAAAATATTTTTGTTATATCATACCGCAAATAGTGTTGTATGTACATTACACATACGAGGATGTATGTAGTATTTAATATACTAATTTTAAAGTGCAACTACTATAATTATAATTATAATAATTATTATTTTAATATTAATATTTGTTATTATTTGCTTATTATGATAGTATTCTGAGAATTTTATGAACCAAAACGACAAAAAAAAAAAAAAAAAAAAAATAGAAATATACATATACTCGTATTATAAATATAATGTATGAGGTATTATTGTATAGTTAGCAGCTGAATCAATGAAAAATCATATAATAATTGTACATATTATAAGAGTAATATAATGTAACAATGATAGTGATAATGATGAGGATGATAATACATGATATGATGACAAAATACGACAACAAATAATAATGTGTGGGGTATAGTGTACCATGAAACCAATAGATATTAAAGAAACATACAACCAATAATAACACTATTATACGACAGTAGGTACTCTATATTTATGTAATAATAAACGATTTAACTATTTAAATACCGGACAAATGGAAAAATTGCAAAAAAAAAAAAAAAAAAATAATGAAAATATCTCAAACAAAAACTAACAAAAGAGAAAATTCTTTACTTTAATGATTGTTAGTGAGTGCATTATAAATGCTTGCATTATATTATGTTGTATACATTATACAGATATGTATATGTAAGTGCAGTATTATTTACTTACCTATTTACTAGAAAATATACATATACATATATGTACTATGTAGTATATTACATTATGTTGATATGTAAGAATATTATCCTCGATATGTTACCTTTGATATAACCACCTTTATAATATTATAGACGGGATGAATGAAATGAAATATAAACAGGAGAATTAAATATAGTGACGACGATGGCGATATGTTGTTATTGTTGGTTGGTTTGGTATACTATACATACATACATATATGTTATAGAGGTAGAAATGATGATGATAATGATGATGATGATGATGATGATGTTGATATGTTGATATGTTGATGATGATGGTAATGATGATAACAATTATGATGGTAGGTAATATTACATATATAATGTATCTATATACATATGTACATATGTGTATACATAAATGCTTGTACTACACATATATTTTTATTATTATTATTATTATTTTTTTTTTGTTTAAAATATAGTATAGAAATGAATACAGTAAAGAAAATTCATTCAAAAAGCAGCACATTCATATGTGTACATATGCACATATTTATATTGTATATTTATGCATACATTTCATTTATATAGGTATTTTGATAATCATGATAATATGTACATATGTATGTTATATACAGATATACAGTATCTACATACATATCTATCTATCCATAGTACGAGTATTAAGGAAACCTGAGCTTTGTTGGCAGAACAGATAAAACTCAACTATATTCATACTCGGTTGGTCTTTCAGTGTATCATTATAAAAATTGTTTATTGTAATATGTATAAGAACTATGTATAGATATAAATGCATATATATTTATGTATATATATATATTAGGTATTAGTGGTATTAGATACAATATATATAGTATGTATAAGAAAACTTCATCATTTTATAGCGCCCATTAATACATATTACATATAAATATACATACATATATGTATGTACGTAGTAGTTTTGAAAAAATTCTATGAATACGGATCATGAAAATGATTATACTAAAAAAAAGTGTGTAAATGTAAGTAAAAAAACATGAAAGGATGATTTTGATTTTATAAGTACATATATATAGCTGTTTTTTTTTACTATGTATATAGACACACATAACATACATACATATATGTATAATCTAGCAGTACATATATTTAGAAAAGATTTTATATAAATATAGTAGAGATATAGTAGATTTGGTATAACGAATGAAGGTACTAACCTTACATTACAACATCATGATATGCTGCTATGAAAAGACAAAAGGGCTATATTTAACGCATATTTATGTATAGCAACAAAAATAATATCAACAAAATATGTAAATGAATATAGTATATGCATATGCATATGATGATGATATAAGTACCAGAGCAGAATAATATATCAGCAGCGGAAGCAGGAGCAGTAAATAGCAGCAGCAACAGCAACAGCAAAAGCAACAACAGCAGCAGCAACAACAACAACAACAACAACAACAACAACAACAACAACAACAACAACAACAAAATATTAAATAAAACCACAGTGAATCAAACGAAAGCAATAAGCAAAAGTAAATTTTCTATACCACGTTGAATTTAACATATATAAACTGAGCAAGCCCCATTTTAGACTCGACATCGACACTCGAGTCATTTTCTACATCGTGTCGGTTAATGTTTTTTTTTTTTCAGTTTATTTTGTGTTTTTATGTGTTTTTTTTTTCTTTCTGTTGGTTTTTCTTTTTATTTTCATTTTTTTAAGCGATTCAAATGTGTACAATCGAGTATAATAAAGCGTGTTTCATATAAAATTTTCATTGGTTGCTTTTTAGGAACTTTTTTATGTTGCTAAAATATGTTCAATGATTGAATGAACTCTGTTTATAATTTATATAATATATGTGTATGTATGTATATGTTTATGTATACGCTGGCTGAGTCTGAGGTCTGAGAGTCTCTAAACCAGATCATCATCATCATCACATCATCATCATCCAATATTGAACGAAACGATTGAACAACAATGAACACCACCAGCACCAACAGCACCACATTCACAATCACAACAGAACAGAGTACAGAGTTGAATTTAGTCTTTAGTATAGTCTTTACGTTAACGTTTATCGTTTATAGTGTAGCTGTGGTTTAGTTTAGTTTAGTTGGTACTTTACCTTCGTGCTATGTGGATTGGCTTTTTCTTATTATTATTACTTCAATAATAATTATTGTTCGATTACATTTATTTATATCGTGTATAAATGTTATAATTGATAAATTCATTCATTCTGGTATATAAAAAATATAAAACATATTAAATACAAAAATATATAATTATTATAATAAATATTTTTTTTTTTTTTTTAAAAAAAAAATTAAAATTAAAAAAAAAATTATAAATAAAATAATAAAATGTTTTAAATATAAATTTGAAAAAAAAAAATAATTATTTTCTTCGTTATAAAAACAAAGTTTTAATTAAAATTACTTGATTAAAAAATAATAAATTTATTAATTTTCCTTTATTTTTATTTGAAAATATAAATGAACTAAATACATGTAAATTTGAAATATGTAAATCAAATATATATAGTACACACGCACATAAATTTGTAACGTTCATATAATTACGAAGTTTCATATATTAAAATTTGGTTTTTTGTTATTTAATTGAAATTTGAATTAAATAAAATTTTATTTTTATTTTATTCTTCAATTATTATTATTTTTTTTTATATATATAATATGAAAACTATATATAAAGAACAAATATTTCAATAATAATATACATTATATAAATTAAAAATAAATTATAAATTGAATAATAAAATAATTAAGAAAAATTAAATAAAAACAGAAACAAAAACAAAAAAAAAACCATTAAGAAATCAAAATTAAATTAAAAATTAACAAATTTAAAAATCACTGATAAAAATTAAAAAAAAAATATATGTATGTATATTGAATAAAATATGATATACCTACATAAGTAATATATATAATAAATACATTTATTATCATCATTGTACTGTTGAATATACTACACATTATACTGAAAATAAATAAAGTTAACAAAAACTATTAACAAATTTTAATTAATTTAATATTTTACTTTTTTTTTAGTTTTTCTTATTAATTGTTTTTAATTTTATTTCAAATAAATTTTTTTTTTTTTTTTTTTTTAATAAAAAATAAACATAGTTTAATATTTGATTTTAAAATACATATTATACATATACGAGTATATGTATACATTTATATCATTTTCATTTCTTTGTTGTTGTTACTTATTATTAATATTAATTGAAATTTTTTTTAATTAAGAAAAAATTTAACATAATAAACAGAAAATAAATAAATATTACATACATTTATATGTGCTTATGTAAAAAAAACAATAAATTTTATTTACAAGCATATACATACATATATGCGTACATATGTACATACATACACTATGCAACTGATAAAATAATAAATTTAAAAGTTAAATTACAAAATTAAGAAAACATAATATGTAATATTTAATATACATATAATACAGTGTATGAATATATACAAATAAATAATAAATAGACAGACAAGAAATTAAAAAAAAAAAAAACATTTTTTAAATTAATATTAAATAAATAAATAAACAAAACTTGTGAAATTTATTTACTTCAAATTTATGTAAATTAATAAAGAAAAAAAACTAACTAACTAACTAAATAACGGTACAATAATTACAACTATACTATACTTAACTATGTAATGACAATTTTATCGTTATAATATTCATTCGTATATACAAATGATGTGTATATAATATGTACATATATGTATAAAATTTGAGAGTTTATTTTAATTAAAACTAAATAACAATTTTATTAATTACATTTACATTTGATTTACATACCTATATATTATACAAATGTATGTATGTAAGTATGTATTTATGTAGATCATATTTACATATGCATATATACATATGTATTTATGTATTTTATTATTTATTTATTTTATTACTTATATATTTAAATATGATTTTACTTTTATTTTGATTTATTTATTTATTCACTTGATTATACATATACAAACAAATATACAATCGTCTTTTCTTCATATATGTTGTTATTGTTTATTTATATGTATATTTTTTAAAATTTAATAGTTTTTTTTATTCATTTTTTATAATTATTATTTTCCTCTATCATGTTTTTATAAAGAAAATGTTTATCGACTGTTGTATAATATTTTATATTACTTACATATATAACGTAATTTATTTTAAATTATTAAATTTACATTTATGTACATTATATGTATACTCGTATTCGTATATTAATTTGTATGTACGTAAGTACAACAAATATATGTATGCTAATAATGTATATAATCGCACATAATAATAGTCGTAAATACATACATATGTACATATGTGTATGCATAAATGTGATTTTTTTTCCTAAATTTTTTTATTGATATTATACATATGTATATATAAAAGAAAAAAAAAACATTATACTTTACTTATATTTTATTATTATTTTGCAACTGATGTAAATTTTATTTTATTTTATTTGATTTGTGTACAGGTACATGTTTGTGTGTATATGTATATGTATGTATGTACATACAAAATATTGTATTATAATTTTTAAATGAAAATGTTGTAATGTATGAAATATGATGAAAAGTGAAAATTAAAAAATTTATAATAAATACTAAATCGAAAATGATAATGAAATAAAGAATGTACAAAGCAGAAAAAAAAAAAACAAACACATAATGTACGGAAAATGAATAAAAATAATAATAATAAAATAATTATGTATACTATATGTATCAATATAAAATGTAGTAATACATTAAGTAGTAAGTACATACATAAATATACATAAATACATACAATAATATAATATATACGAGTATATGGGGTTATAACAATGTTTCCAAAAAAAATATTTAAATTTAAAATCATTATCGCATTGATATTTGATTTGATTTTTGATAATAAATTTCTGGTATATTTTTTATTTTATTTTAAAAAATTTTTATTTGAATTATTTTATATACACATACGCAATGATATCTGGATAATCAGAATAATTCAATACACATTCTCATTCAGATTTGAAAAAATATTCGAATTAAAGAGACTATATTATTTAAGAATGAACAATATGTATCTACATATCCAGTTTTTTCAACAAATCTATAAAAATTTTTATGTCAAATCGGCTCTATTTCCTTTCGGAGGAATAATAAAAATCTTATGTTTACAATTTTGAACTAATTTTTCTAATGTAACATAAACTGTTATTAGCAATTTTTTTTTCTTTCGATTAAGTCTCCGTTTTTCGATTTATCTAAAATTTTGATTTTTTCAAAAATAAGTATGTACTTAATGTTTTGATATCTTCACTTTTAATATGAGACATTTCCTTTTCAACAAATTTGTGACTAATAAAGAATAATACTATAAAAAGTGCATTTGAACAAGTTAAAAATATCATAAATGCACAAAACGGAACACTTCCCTCCAGACTGATTACAGTTATGCATACTAGAAAGATAGAACGAAAATTAAAAATAAAAAACATTCAATTCGGATTGTAGAATACTTAATGAAAATTTTTGTGTCGTTCGGAAAGATTATTGAAAATTCGGATTTTAGAGCATATATACAGATTATTGGGATATCACTGTATATAATACCTATTTACATATTATTATTATTATGAATTTTATATGTCCACATATTCGTACATATATTTATTTTATTTTTATTTTTATTATTGTAGGGGAAGGACAGGTAAATCCGCTATATACATATGTACATATTTATATAACAAATTTTATAATAACGATTAAATTAATAACAATCAATGAAAATTTATTTAAAAAAAATTATTTTTTTTTTCACATTTCAATATATTTACTCGCAGTAAGTACTACCATTAAATTCAATATTAACATATTAGCTCACAAGAATGTATAAGGATGCTCGCATCTCGCACATTATAACAGAATATTCTTATATGAATTATGTTCGTTAGAATTCTGATACATAGAAAATTCTCCTTAAAATTCCGAAATTATAAATGCGTATATGTATTGCAGCAAAATCAAATCCTATATAAATTTCATTTCAAAGAATTTCAAAAATCAAGATTATCATTAAAATTATATAACGAATACGAGTATATGTAGTATATCTTATCTAATTGGTGAAAAATTATTTGCATTTCAAAAGAAAAAAAAAAAAATAATAAAGTTGTGAACGTATAAAAAACATTTTCGAAATGCATAAAGAATTTAACTAAGGGTTTACTACTAACTTTCAATCGCTGATTTTAAGACATAATGAAAGTGAATTTTTTTAACATGTTTTCTAATATTATTGATTAATTTCAATTTAAACACAAGTATTTAGTATAGGTACATACATATATTAACATCGAACAACTAACGAAATTTAATTAAAACTATAAATTCGTAATAATTTGTATATATACGAAAAGATTATATACTTATATGTATATATATTTCATAAAAATCGAATAATTCATTATTTTTTTTGTAAGATTTCATAAAAACGTTAATATCATATACGAAATGAACGAGGATAATTAATTTCATTACACATAATATGCGGAAAAGTTTTTTCAAGTAAAATTCTAACTAACGAAATTTGTATGATGAATTCTGATGATATGAAATTTGACGAAATGAGAATATGTAATCAATAATAATTCATATATGTATGTATGTATGTACATGTATTCACATACTATTAATTTAAATTTATAATTAAAACCAAAATTATATCGAAACATGGAAGAAATTATAATATTTTTTATAATTCATTTTAAAAAATTAATAAAAAATTTTCATTACATATTTGTATTTTATCAAATTGTCATTGGCACATATTTATGTACATTATAGTCAATTTGTGACAATTTTTAAAAATTTTACAATTTAATATAAATAATATGTTATGCATAAACAAATTTAAAATAATAATTTTATACATAAATATAAAATTCATTTTTTTGCAGCTGTTTGTTTTTTTAATTTTTAATTTAATTTAATTGTACTTGTATACAATACACGTACGTGTATAATATGTATAGTATGTACGTATATATATACAGTCGAGAACGGATAATTGTAACGTCTCGGGATATTAATTTTGGTTGCATTTATGCGTTATTTCAGTTATCCGTAAATATTAAACTTATTAATTTAAAATAAAATTACATTTTCATTTTCATAAAACGTGATTTTTTTCACTACAAATACAGACAGAAAATAATATTTACAGAAATTGAAATTAAAGAATTAAAAACGAAATATTTCGTTGTATTCACACAAATTTGCTTGAAGTTGATCAAAATGTTAGTACTGTCACAGCAGCTTTTTTGAAAAAGAAAAATCGTGATGTGGACTTTCAATTTGAATGTTGCACTTTATGCATTTTATTGTATTTTGTAAGAGAGAATAGTACATTTTCGAAATTATAAAATGTTGCATCAAAGACCAATATATTTAGTCTTTGGTTGCACTTATGCAGAAATATCACTTATCCGTTTTTCAATAAATCAAACATTTCAATTTATGTATATGTAAAATTGGATATATGAGTATGTAATATATATGTATACGGAATTTGAAAATTGTTGCACTTTGTAGAAAAGAATTTCACTTATACCCGTTTTACACTTATCCGTTCCCGACTTATGTACCTAAGTAGTTTGGTATTTTTTTTTTTAGATTTTTCAATTTTTAATTTTTATCCTAATACATGCATACAAGTAATATGTATAGTTCAGGATTGGTTTTATTTCTTCTTAACAATTTATTTATTATTTTAAGTTCATTTTTAGTATTATTATATTCAGTTCATATTTTTAATATGTGTATACAATACTTACACAACAATATTTTTTTATGACATACATATGCATGTATGTTACATACTTTATTTCTCGATAGATAAATTTACAATAAACATTTTTTTTTTTTTTTTTTTTTTGAACATTTTATATTACACATATTATGTATTCGAGTACGTACATATGTATATTTTTGAGAAAAATTATATACAAAAGTAATTATTAAAAAAATACTTTTTTATTTTTTAAACGCGTTTTTTTTTTTTTTTTTTTTTTTTTTTTTAATTAATATAAAAATGATATAATGTAATGCATGAATGTAATAAAAGATAAATAATTTCATATGTTATACATGATTATAGTATATAATGCGTGTTATAGTGGGACCTATTATGAGTGTCGATAATATCGTCTCGTCATCGACTATCGCCTCGACTCGACAAATTTTGTATTATGAGTGTCGATTTGAGGCGAGAATATCGACATGTTGAGTCGATCAGCTAAAACTAATTGACAGGCATGTGACACAGTCTATGGTGATTTGACATTTTATGTATGCTTTGTATATAATATAAGGTGTATTTAATTATTCTGCTCAATTTATTTAAGTTTAATTTAATTAATTTAATTAATTAAAGAAAAATCACCAAAAATGGTGTTTGAGCTGTTTGAAAAAAAAATATGTTTTATATGTATTTCCTCATTAAGCTACAAATTATTTAAATTAATCAAATATTTATTAAAAACTACAAAAATTAATTAAATATTTATTCAAAATTGAAAAAAAGAAATGAATTATAAATTTTTATATCGAAATATTTGACAACCTTTTATAGAAATTACATAGTAAAACTGAATGAAAATAAAATTTGATATGGCAATATCTTACTGTCGATGCGATCGATTTATATAATACAAAATTTACATCGTCTCGTCTCGTCTTAATTTTGTCGATAGTCGATACTATCGACACTCATAATAGGGCCCAGTATGTGTAATATTTTTAATATTATATTAATTTTTATTTATTTATTTTCATGTAATGTTGTAAATATTCTATATAAAGATATGTGCATATATGTATGTATGTATATAATAGATAGATATAATATATTTCATCTAAAAACTTATTGGCTATTACATAAAAATAAATACATAAGTATACAATTTTAACATATGTAGTATATGTTTATATTTATGTATATACTTATATATTTTTTTTCAATTAGAAATAATAATTATTACATGAATGAAGGAAAAAACAAAATAAAAATAAATAAATGAATGATAAAAAAAAAAAACTTATAAAAGATATTATAATATTTTTTCATATACATATACCAGCTATTTAATATTCATAATGATTCATTTCAATTATTATCATTATTATTTAAACAATTATTATCATAATAAGAACATTATTAAGAAATTATTAATAAATTAATGTTTTAATGTTAAATATATAAAAAACATGTGTGCATGAAGTTATTTTTTCTTCAACGAATATTGCTGAGCAAAATCAAAAAACCAAAAAACCAAAAAAAAAAAACAGACAATAATAATAATAATATTGTTGTTGTCACAAAAATAAAAAACGTCAAAAAATTAAGAACCTTATTATAAATAAAATTATAATTGCTCTCAAATGTTTTATAAAAATATACATAGTACATAGTACTTATAAATATTGGCTGAATGATATTACAATAAAAATATAAAGTATAATATTCAGCATTCGTACTAAATATAAAAATAATTTTAAAATTAAATACATATATGTATTTTTTTTTTTTTCATATTTATTATACACATTATATGCGTGTATATATGAATATATATAAATACCAATATAATTCTTTTTTAAAAAATTCGAATAAGTGAGATATAATTTATATAATATAAATTTTTTTGTTTCTTTTTTTTTTTTCATTTCATCCCTAAAAAGTGTATTTTGAAAAATTTGTTAACAAAAAAAAAAAAATAAAATATTATAAATAATAGGTAATACATAATAATTAAACGTACATATACGTTATATACTTACATACATAGAGATCGTAAAAAATATTAAATTATAGTATTTATATGGTATTTTTTTTTTATAGTGTGTCATTTTTATTTTGTAACGCGCAGTTAATTGAGCATCTTATTTGAAAATTTGAAATACATAGGCATTACATGTAAAGAAAATAAAAAAAAAAAAAAGATCAGATCAGAAAAATTAATTTTTTGTTTTTTTTTCAATAAAATAATGTACATATTATAAATATTATACTGCCATTAGCAATATATAATAATAAAGATACATAGTACCATATTAGTACATACATATATAATTATTCATACATATAATAATAAAATAAAATAAAATAAAAAAAAAAATAAAAATAAATAAAAAATAAACGTATATGTACATACAGAAATAATGCATTTACGACGAATCAATATGCGTTTTACCGGCCGTCATCTACAACATCATCATTGCTATTCAAAAAAATATACAAAACACGTTTTTATTATTGTTATATTATTGTTCCTTCCATTTGTGGACTACGCTACCGGACATTGGTGGTAAGTCAAATATTATAAATTTTATAATAATTTTTGGTTTTTATTTTGTTTTTTTTTGTTTTTTTTTTAAATTAAATTTCCTTTTAATTTTTAAGTTGGTTTCTTATTGACTAAAATAAGAAAGAAAAAAAAACAATAATTTTTTAAAATTCATTTTATATAGGCATACGTTGTTAGATGCGTTATATACCAATTAATACATATACAATTAATAATTTAATTATTCTAATAAGTACCCATGTCCCTATGTCCTATACATACATATATACATATAATAGATGTATGTATGTATAGATATTCACATATCTAGAGAGTAATAATTTTGTTTTAGATAAATTTTATACGTAGTATACTTATCTATGTACAGAGTAATGAAAAAATTATGGGACAAACATAAATTTAAAAAATAAAGTATATACTCTAAAACGTACATATATTATATAACCAATGTTCTGGATTCCGCAAAAAATGAAAATGGAATACGAATTCAATTCCATACGGAATGGAAATTCGTGTTTAGCATTCCGTGTGGAATTATGAAGTTTGAAAATAAATTTCGAAATTATCTGACACACAATTTGTATATAAAAAGTGTCAAATATTTTTATTTTTATTTTTGTTAGCCTTTCTTCAAGAGTGTCAAAGTTTATATTAAATTTGTTTTTAGGATTAAAATTTGAAATGAAATATAACAAAAAAAAAAAAAAAAACAAAAAACCTAAATCAAACTTGATTTCAATATAAATTAATTTTTTCCACTTACGAAAACTTAACGGAATCAAATTCACTAAAAATAAGTGGAAGTGGAATGCATAACACCCAATTCCACTTTCACAAATGGAATTTAGAAAAAGTGGAATACAGAACATGGTTGTATGAAAAAAAAATTAAAATTTTTTTTAACAAAATATTTTAAATAATTTAAATAATATACAATACTAGAATACAACAAAAACTAGAAATATTTTTAATTTCGTTATTCAAAAATAAATTCTATTTTATATTTTACTAAAAATTATATCAAATGTACTGTGAATAAATCATGGAACATAGTGTAAAAAATTATTAGAATTTATATGAAAAAATTAATTTAGTAGTTTATATGACAACCTTTAACGTCTATAGACTTTCATAAATTGTTTTGGCCTTCTAGAATCTTACTCGAGTAATAATTTTTTAATTTATAGCAGCTGACTTATGGTGACATTTTTTTCAATTTCGTTTTTCTAAATATGACAGAAGATATTCGATTTGATTTAAATCAGGGATTTATGGCGAGGTGCTTCCATCACAAGAGGACAATTATTACGTTTTCCTTTTGTGTGTGTGTAAATCGCTTAAGATCATTGATTTAGGTCAGAATGATTACATTTTCTATTACATGAAAGAATTACTCATGTCCTAATCATTTTTTCACGGTTGTGTATACATATATACTTGGTTCTCTTTTTACACGATAGATTACGTTCCCAAAAAATTTATTTAAAAAAATATATTGATCAAATGGAAAAATAATATATTGGTTCCAGACCTATACTTAAAACCAACTTAAAAGTGCAATAAACAATATTAAAAACAAATTCTCGTTAGAGTTCACTTAAGAATGTATATTTTCGTGCTTATACATTTTAATTAATTAAATACTTATATTATAAAAACAAATTATGATTTAAAAAGAATAAAATAATATCTGAAATTCATAGACTAGAATTATTTTGTTTATCATTCTTGTGTAATTATTTCTTTATTTAGTCCCCCTTGTTTGTATAATTCAGTAGTTTTTTGGAGGAAATCAGTTATTATAAGGATTGTGTTTGATTTCGTGATAAACTATTATAAAGTTCCTTGTATAAGATGCCATTAATTATTTCAGTTCACTTTGAAATTTTGCATAATATACACATATAACCGATATAATCTAACTGAATTGTCAAAAATATAAAGGTATATTTGTTATCAGTGAGAATGAAAAACTTCATAAAACATCAAAAAAAAAAAAATTTCATATGAAAAATTCATAGAATATCTATTGAAAATCGTATTAAAATAAAACAACTCGTGAGAAAAGAGAAATTATTTTTTCTTTTTAACTTGTGTTAAATCAAATTCATGTAAAAAGAGAACCAAGTGTAGGTATAGTCAAAAATCATAAATACTAGTGTGTATATATGATTTTTGGTATACATATATGTAATACATTTTAATATTTTTAGTAGTAAAAGTAACAAAGTAAAAAACTGCAATATAAAATAGATACGTATATCGGTGCATCAACTGGAATGTATCTCTTAGATCAGTGTTATAACTTCAAATGTATACGTTATATATGCATACGAGTATTTGTAAGTAGGCACCTCTATATTATATTCAAAGATTTTGAATACAATCATTAAACAGCTGTTATATTCGAATATTATATACATACATACATATACTTACGTATATGTACATAATATTATTGTATACCTATATGAGTTGTTGCACCAAAAATCTGGCTTTGGGTCCGCTTATAGGTGCTACTTTACTATAATTTCCTATATACTATATAGTATATTATATATATGTAGCTAGGTATATACTGATATACTTTTAAGCATGTATACACATACTCATAATGTATGTAAGTACATATTATTATTGTTCCTGTTTTTTTTTTTTATGCTGGTGCTGGTTCTGCTTCAATTGCTACTGTTACTATACTCGTATGTATATGTACATATAAACATTTTGTATTCGTATGTATGTATATGTAGTAATTATATGTATCTATATGTATGACATACATATGTATATCCATATCCATTATTAATTTGTGCATCTAAAAAATATTTTTTTTTGTCACTTTTATACTCTTGAAAAAATGTATCTTAATATGTATGTTATCATTTTTACGTAAAAAATTCAATAATAATTTTTTTTTTTTATTGTAGGTATATTCACATAAAATTATGATATATTAGATATTACGTATATTACCTACCGTTATATATATGTATGTATGTTATGTATATATAATTAGATGTGAACGAATATTAATGGACACATCTGTAAATACTCTTATAATATACATACATACTTACTTCACTCATGTTGTGTATATATATAAATGTATGTAATATGACTATTGAAATCCGTTCGAATCCTACATTATTTTTATAATCTTATATGTAATATAAAATACAATGTGAATATACTTACATATATGTATACTACCACCATCAGCATCTAATATGTATTTACATACATACATACATATGTATATAATGTAAAACAGAAACAAAAATTGCAACCTACAAGATGATTACATGATGACAATTATTAATACTATAATATACTTATTTGTGAATTGCATATAAAATGTGTATGTTATGTATGTATATATATATATATATAATATAGATATTTACATACCTATACATATGATTATATTATATCAATTAATATTTATATATGCCTATATTATATACATATAATGTTTAATTTATATACAATATGATAAATACATACATATATACTCGTAATATGTATATACGTTATGTTGGGTATTTTTATTAAAATATATGTATGTACATAATATATGCATATACAATACAATGTATATAAATGTATTATACGAGTATGTATAATTTAGCTGGGTTACTATTACTACTACTTTAAATGACATATAAATCGTTTTATTTTCATCTTTTTCTTCTTATTATTTTTGCAATTTGTTGCTGCTGCTGTATTGTTGTTGTTGTTGTTGTTGTTGTATTTATCTTTCATTTTATTTAACTTTTTATACTTTTTATGCATGCATGCATACATATACATATACATATGTATATGAATGTATATGAATATGTAAAAATATATCATCATATAAGTATGATATGCTTAAATTGAAATGCATAATAAACACAAAATGAAAAATAAAAAGTAAACAAAAATTTATATAAAATCTGTATACGAATGAATGAAATGAATAAAAGTCCAGAAAATTATTAAATGATTTTAATTGCAAAAAGTTACAAAAAATCTTTTTACATCTTACACATACAGATATATATATATATATATATATATATACATATGTACCTACAGTGCAGTGGCGGAGCCAGTAGTTTTTCCTTGGGTGTTCAGATTTTTTAATAAATATACAGATTCATTACACAAACAATAATAATTAAAACAAACTACCCTTCAAAATTTTTGGTCCAAAATGGCGGGTTTTACGAAATCCGTTATTTATCCAGATCAGGATCTTTGACTGGATTAGTTGATATACCATTTGAAAGAGAACTTCCTGTTCTATTTGTCACAGTTTATTTCACTTTGATTGGATTAGCGGTTCACTGAACACCCTGAACACTACCACCCTCCGCCGATGCTACAGTGATATAAACATAAGTATATATGTAATATTATATGATGTGTATTTTTTTGTCTTTTTTTGTTTTTTTTTTTTCTTTTACGTATGTTTATGGAAATGTTTACAGTATACAAATTACGTATGTATATGCATACATATGTCATTATTAATATATATAAATATATTTTTGATTTTTCAAGATAACTGAATAATAATACATGTACGTACCTATTACTCGGTTACACACATTATGAAAAATATAAAATATATGTAATATCTATATAATGTAAGTACTTAAGTATGTAAGAAAGTTAAATTTCTAATTAATACAATATTACAAGTATTTTACTTTATATATCTGCATACCATTCTACTTTATACTTTACATATGTACTTTTTGATTATTTTGTTTTTTTTTAATCTTATTTTTATTTTACAATGATTTGATGCGAAACTATAGAAACGTTTTTCTTATCATCATTATGTTACATACATTTCTTTCATTATTGTAATTTTAGACTTATGTAATATTGATTAACATAATTTTACATTGCTATATGATATGATATTATGAATTAATATGGTTTATTATATAGATATAGTTCAATATTCGGCCATCCTAAAAATTGGCAATCTCCGATAAAACTCGGCTGCCTTCACTTTCTTCATCCAGATCTTCATTGCTGCTGTCATTATATAGTTTTTTTTTTAAAACTTCATCATATCAGCTAAAGAACCAGTATTGTTAGGTCGCTCGTATTGTCCTACTTTTCAAATTTGATAACAATCATTACGATTAACTTTTGTTACCTCGTGTGAAGATATACTGGGTGATACGAACATATGAAGATATACTGGGAATAGTTTTTGACCATCGCCAAATTGTGTCCTTTGTATCGTTAGCGTTACCATAAGGTAATACCTGATACTGTGAGCAGGTTCTCGTTTTCTACTATACAAACGTTTGTTTTCTTCTTCAACCGTTTATATTTTTTGGCTAGATTCTCATCTCATACTTGCTTCTTCATCTTTAAATTCAATTATAATTATTTCTTCCCTGTAAAGTCTTCAATTATAAGTCACATGCATTTAGCATTTTGATACCAAACAATAATTCGAACAGAGATCTGCTAGTAATTCTGGAAATTGAAGAATCGATTAGTTTTTGAACCTTTGAGACATGTTTATACCATTTTAATGGATTTTTGATCGATTGTCTTATATTGTCAAAATTTGAATAATGGCCCTGTTCATTCGTTCCACATACGTTGATTGCATGACTCTTATGGAAACGTTGTGCCTCGATCAGAAATTATACTTTGAGGTTTTTCAAACACATCTAATTGTAGTTCTAATCTATTACCCACACTTTCTGCTGTCGTATTATTCACAGAATAAATCCATGTACATTTTGTAAATGTATCCACCACGACAAATAAGTACTTACAATTTTTCGTTGTAAAAAGAAGTGGTCCTAGATGATCAACATGATAAGTATGTAAATGTTATCAATTAGGTGTAGCAAATATTCTTGTTTTCTGTTCTTCTTATAGCAGTGAGGATACAGTTGATACAATTACGAGCAACAGAATTGATACTTTGCTTCATATTATAGGAATGTAGTAATCACATGCACAACTAATGATTTTAGCGACAGTTTTGTTATTGAAATGACCTTGCTCGTAAACCTTTGTTATATGATTTGTCTTTGCGATGACTTTGGCAATACCAACAAATATTCAACATCAACTAACTTGACCAGTTATACTCCTCTAATTGCAATTACTCAGTGAGCATTTCGACTATTCAATGATTTTTTTAGCCATCGTCATGTTAAATGCCTTACAATCTGTGTGTATTTCGTACTTCATACCTAAAAGATAAACATAAAGACGTTTCAAGGATTTAATAATAGCTAATACCTTCAGATCATAGCTTGAATATCACTTTTCAGCTTCAGTTCTTTTGAAGCTT
Organism: Villa cingulata; assembly: GCA_951394055.1. Lineage (NCBI taxonomy): Eukaryota > Metazoa > Arthropoda > Insecta > Diptera > Bombyliidae > Villa > Villa cingulata. The sequence continues at coordinate 36,674,564 of OX596017.1, read as the reverse complement.
AAATAAAATACTGGGTGATACTGTCCGTCATCATTTAGTTGCATAAGAACTAAATCATAACCTTCTTTATCAGCATCTGTATGTATGCAATTGCGTCACTAAGTTTGGATTGAATAATTTCAGTACACTGATATATCAGTTCTTTATACAGCATCTCTTTCAAAATATTGAAAGTCATTTGACTTGAATTCCAGGTAAATTTTACATTGCTATATGATATGATATTATGAATTCTTATATAACTTATTATAACCACTTCTATACATATATATGTATATATACTATATATATATGTACATGTGTTGCATATATAAAATTTTACATTATTAGTATTCCTTAGTTTTGATTTGTGGTTTATTCGGTTATTAATTTCAATCAAATTTTCTGTTAATAATTATTGAAGAAATTTCTTTTAACCCTTACCATTTCAATTTGTGGTTGGTCATTTTTGGTTTCCCTTTCTATAGACTAAAAATCAAAAAAAAAAAAAAATTGCCTATTTTCTTTCTACTGCTGTTAACCGTCAGACGCCAAGGTATAGGATCATGTTCTCCTTAAAAGAATGAAGCACCACAATTGATCAATTACTTTAACTATTATCAGTCGTTGCTTTCAAAATTTGCCCATACCAAAAATATGTGCTGCTGATTAAATATGATCCTTAGACTTCAATGCTTTCTTTTGTCATTAAAAAAATTATTATACTTAATTATGCAATATTTTAATTAAAAAAGTATTATTTCAAATTAAAATTATAGAGCAAAAATTAATTTGTTTGACTTTATTCTCATGGCTATATAATACAAGAAAGGAAAATATGAAAATTTTGAAAATAAAATAAGGATTAACATAATTATTAATAAATTTTTTTTTTAAATAAATTACTACATAAATTTAATATGTGAATGTGAATATGTAAGTGTATGTATTTTACACACAAATAATGTATGAAAATATCGTAATTAGGTTATACTTATATACATATATTCTACATTAAAATACAATATATACATTGTACTTGTATATGATATGCATATAAACTTACAGTTCACAGCTTAAAATGTGAAATATAAACGCGTATTACATACATTTATATAAAACATTACATTAACATACATACCAATGAAAATATGTTGTATGATTCTGAAAAAGAACCATGTAACAGTATGTATATTATAATAATACCTATAACTCTTGTTTTATTTTAGTTTTTAATTTTTATTTATTTTTTATTTTGAAATAAATATTCACATTTAAACTTTTCATTATACATTATATACATATATAGTATACATATGTACACAAATGTTTTTTTTTTTTTTTCGTATATGCACATAAATTGTATCCGTCAAGGTTTTCATATTTTGTTTTCTTTCTTGTTAATTATAAATACTTATTTGAATTTTTTTTTCATATTTAAAAAATAGAGAAAAATTTTAAATTTTAAAGATTTTTAAGTATGTATACAGTAATGTACATAATATGTACCCATACAATCGTATTACAGATATTAAGTATGTAAGAATGTAGGGTAGTACCTGTGTAACTTTAACTAAACTATACAAAATATTGTATAAAATACAATTTTTTTGTTTTATTATTTGTATGTAATACAGTATACAAATTAAATGATTATTACGTATATATGGGTATGTACATGTATATATGAGTATGTAATGTATAAATATGTATGAAAATTTATACATACTATAAATATTACATATTGAAATTATTATTTAAAAAAAAAAAATTAAAATCTTAAAGTTTTCGTTAAAAATCGCAGAACAATCTATAGGAGAAATGTTTTAGAGTTATGTGGTCGGAGGTATAAATAGAATAATGCATTCATATTAATGGGCCCTATTATGAGTGTCGATAGTATCGACTATCGACAAAATTAATTTTTAATAAATATTTGATTAATTTAAATAATTTGTAGCTAAGTGAGAAAATACATATAAAACATATTAATTTAATAATGACTTTTTTGGATAAAAGAATAGCATTAAGAGATGCGTTCATTTTTTTTTTTCAAACAGCTCAAACACCATTTTTGGTGATTTTTCTTTAATTAATTAAATTAATTAAATTAAACTTAAATAAATTGAGCAGAATATTTAAATACACCCTATATTATATTTATATACAAAACATACATAAAATGTCAAATCACCATAGACTACTATATGCCTGTCGATTAGTTTTAGCTGATCGACTCAATATGTCGATATTCTCGCCTCAAATCGACACTCATAATACAAAATTTGTTGAGTCGAGGCGATAGTCGATGACGAGACGATATTATCGACACTCATAATAGGGCCCAATATAATCATGCACACAATAATTATTTTAAATATTATTCAAATGTGCTTCTATGGAATACAGAAGAGTAATGAAAGAAATATTACGATTATAATAAAAGTAAAATATGTTATATGGTTATATATAATTTTGTTTTTTTATATTATTACTTATATTACACACTAAATTTTCGGACTGATTATGAACTTATGAAAAAATCAATTAATTTTTGGTATTGTTTTTTCTACAGATTTTTTCGTACAGTTTAAATGTAATACATACATATATAAGTTTTAACAAAAATTACCGATCAATATTACCCTCTTTGTCATGTAAAAATGATATCATCAAGGTGGATGTTACATATTAAAGAAAATTTGAATATTTGAGTCATATATGTATATACACATAAAAATTATTATGCTTTTATTGATAATTAAAAAAGGAACCAAAATATAAAAATTCTGGAACAATTTCTATAGTATACTTAGTTAAATATATTCCCCAAATGCCAGTGTTTTTGACTGCTTATATTATTGTAATAATTATATGCCTGAGAAATGACCATGAATTTTATTTTCCCTTTATTAGTATTCAGACTTGCATGTCAATATGTAGTTATATATAATATTAGATATATTGTGAAGCCAGGAAGAAAAGAATGCAATAAATTCAATGTATAGCAACATTAGACAAGGATTGAAATTTTACTAAATTTATACTATACATAAATATACATTATTCTTAATACATACATGGACTCATATATACATACTTTTACATCACATTCATATACTCATGTCTATAAAGAAACACAAAAACGAAAAATAAATATACATATAATACAGGTAAATAATTCACATTTAGAAATAGTATAGAAATAAACTTTTAGTTAACAGTTTTACATATTTTGTTTGAAATCGTATTTATATAAAAAATTTATGAAAGATTCGATATCATAATATTTAATTATAGTTTCATAATATAAAAATGTTTATTATGAATGTATAGGTAGGGCTGGATTTACGCATAGGCAACATAGGCGGCTGTTGAGGGCGGCAAATTTTGGAGGGAGCGACATAAATTGATCAAACTTTTTCTTAGAAAATGTAAAAAAATGTTCGTCAAAATCCAATAACTTGTACATAAATATGTTTTGTATATGTACTTAAGTGTGTGTATAAAATAGCTGTTTCCGATTTAGCAATTTCAAGTACTTGTGAGTAGATAAGGTGAAATGTCTATATGCTAAACCATCTACTCGCAGCTAATCATGAAAAACGAATAATTTTTGTGTCGTTCGATATAACATTTCCTAGACACATTTACGTAGGATTTACCTTTAATATAATATAAAGTTACCAATATTATTTGAAATCTGAATACCAGGAATTATGTATTTTTAATTTTAAACGATGAAATGTTACAATCAGAATTTTGTGAAAATTGCAGTTACAAGGTATCACGTATTAATCTTCGATATGCTATTGTATACGCTTCGAAAGTACGAGTCATATTCTACTCATCGTGTGTACTCTTATTTTCATTGTTGAGAAAAAGTTGATTTTCTCTCTTAGTAGAATGCGAATAGTGTACATGAGAAATATGGAAAATCAACTAACAACATTTAATACTTACTCCTCTAATCTATACATACTCTGGAGCAGTGGAGGTCATTGGCTATTACAGTGCCTATAATAAACGCAACAATAATACGAGTATAGTATTTCAAACATCATGTGTACTCATTTTTGAACTTTCATTTTGATACTTCGAGTGATGCCTAGGGGCGGTTAATTGGGAAATCGGACACTGCATATACTAGGTATATATAATAATTACATATAATCTAAAATTCATATTGAATACAAAACAAAAAAGAAAATAAAAAAGGAAAAATATCTGCCAAAAACCTTATAATTAAGACGATCATTATCCTGAATCGTATATACGAGTATAACACTTTATTATTTGATTTACATTTATTATTGGTGATGGCAGATCTTTCTACATTTATATATTTATTTAATTTTATTTATATTTTTTTGTCTTCATAGATTTAAAGTATAGATATAGAGTATTTTTAATCTGAATATAATATAATTTTAGTTATTAAAATAATGTTTGTATAATATGCAGTATGTATATAAATAGATACAGAACAAATATGAACTCAAACATTTAGAATTTTCAATGAATTTCTCAATTTCTCGATTCCTTGTGAAAAAACGTTATTATAGATAGATGGCTACTCGATACTTGAATTATCAAAAACATTAAGCACTCATCATAGAATGCATTATTTTCACAATAAAAAAAATTCAGAATTTTGAAATTTTTTATAAAACTTGTTACTTTGAGTAGTAATATAGTATTATATGGAAACGGTATCCGTGACATTAGAAAACATAGTCATTGTTTCTAATTTCATTCCTTTTTTCATTCTCTGTACAATTCAATGATTTGAAAAGTTATAATTTTAAAAAACAAAGAATTCTTTATAAGAATTTAATTTTGATCTTTATCATAATATTTAATTTATTGTTTTTCTTGTATTTTGTTTTTTCTTTGTATTATTTTCTATTTAAATTATTTGTCATATTTTATAATTATTATTTTTTTTAAATGTAATTTATCATATAGTGGGGTATATTAAAAATATAAAATATTATATACGAGTATTTTGCTTGGTAGAAAATGTTTGCTTACCCCTTTTTGTATATTAAATTTAATGAAAAAAAAATTTTTTTTTTTCTTTAATATGATATGAAATATTATCTTTTGTCTCATTTTTATTTGTTTGTCACTTAATTCCTTTCTAAAATTAAATACTTATGTACAATAAGCAAAAAAGTATACAATACTACTTTGTATATGCAATTAAAATTTTTATTATATTCGTTTTATAATTTGATTTTATTGCTTTGACTTACACATGTACCAGTACGTATATGTGTAGGCATTAGATTTGTTCAACAAATGACGAGAATTTTAAAATATCGTAGGCTGGTATAAATCTGATTGGTATATTGTGCTGCACATCAACAAATGAGGTTGAAAAAGTAAAACAAAATGATTATTATGCGAAGAATCGTCGAATCATTATCATTACGGTCAACTATAAAAGCGCTATTCTTATATTTGGAAGTTATGCGTCGTTTGCGTAAAGTATTCAGATGAAATCCACTAGAATAAAAATTGTAAAAAAAAAAAAAAATGATTTGTGAAAATTGCACCACACTCATACACATCACTGCTTGTTCGTGAATTTTTGGTCAAATATAACACTTTTATGTGATGCTTATAAACTACCGTATTTATCCGACATGAATTCCTTTGAATTTTCTCTATTTTCGAAGCTCTTAAAAACAATCATGAAAGGATGACATTTGGCTAACATTGAAGAGATAAAAACAGATTTGCTAAAAGGAACAGAACTGAACTCCATGTCAAAAAATGAGTTCCATAGATTGAGGAGTGTTTCAAAGATTTGAAAAATTTTATGGTAGAAATTCATTATACATTATATGTACATTATATACATATATGTATGTATATCTGACTATCAGAGGGAGATTATTTTGAAGGGAACAAAATAAATATTGACGACGACTAAATAAAAAATTTCCGATAGAAATAAAAAATCCCGCATAGTCATTTTTTGAACAAATCTCGTAGATATCTTTTATAAGTATTTTTTTACAATTGTCATTATACTATGTATGTATATACAAGAATATAAATTTCATATAATTGCATATTATTTTATTTATAATATTGTATAAAGTTTGTATATACATAGTATAATATTGAATACAAATACACATAGACGTAGACAACAGAAATGATATGATGTTGATGAAATTAAGGGTTGATGCGGTTTTAATAGGCAATTAATTTTTTGTACTATAGTCGTACTAGTTACTACATACAATACATATTATATGTATGTAATTTATATATTATATATAAAATATATACAATACAACATTAAAACATAATGAATATACTTTTGTTGATCCTTAAATATTTATGTAGAATATAGAATCCCCTTTTTCTTAATGTGACCGTAATTTTAAATATTTGAATATAGAATATATGCATACCAACCGAAATACATATATAAATATTATAATAACTATTTAATATTCATCAATTAATAATTGCCAAAAAATATACACATGTAGATACACACACGCATATATATATATGTATATACAAATATGAAATATTTTTAATTTCACTTTTATTTATTTGATTGTATATGTTATTTGTTTTTTCAGCGATTATTTTGTAACTTTACGATTTACATATATGTACATGCATTTATTTAATATCTAATACAGATGTTTTAAAAATAAATTAGATAATATTATTTATGTAATATTATCTATACATATATATTTACATATGTGTATGTATGTATGTATGTGTAATTTAAGATTTATTCGAATTAAAAATAACACAAGAAAATAAAATATAAGTATGTATAAATTAGAATTTTGTAAATTTTTCATCTATTGTCCTCAAAATATATTGTATTGTTTTTTTTTTTTTTTTTCTTTATTTACTTTATTTTTTCTTCATTTAAATTTTTGTCTTTTTTTCATTTTCCCTCTTTCATTTCATATTACATAATTGTATTGTGTACATACTATATATATGTATATTCATAGTATGTATGAATGTAATGTATATACGTATATACTTACGTAAAACGCGTAACAAAATAATAAGAATAGAGGTACATATGAAAAATGAAATTATATTATTGTCATTAAAAATATTCATTATTTTTTATAATTAGTAATAGAATGAAATATAATTTTCATAAATCATTATATTTTTCATTAACGTACATATGTATGTATGTAAACATAATTCATCATGTATATATGTACACATATATAAATACGAGTACATATTATATAAACATTGAAAAAAAGTTTTTTGACCTCTTCATAGATCACAGTATAATATTCTTATATTATACAATATATTACTATTATATTTGTGTGTGTATATGTGAAAAATAAATAAACATGCATATACATATATATATATACTATATTTACTTATTAATTTGTTTTAAATAAAAAAAAAAAAAAATTTGATTGTCAATGTGCGTGCATGTTGTATATATCAAATATTTACATTTATTATGTACAATTAATGTACTCGCATATTATTTACATACATAATAATATAGTATGTATATAAAAAAAGTAATATACTTGCACACGATCCTCATATAATTTCCATGCAATTCAAACTTATTTTACATAAATAATAGTGAAATAGTAGTACAAAAAAAAAAAAAAACATGAAAAGTATTAAATAAATATTAGAAAAATATAAAATAAAACTAAGTATATATATGTATATAAGACAATTAAGATTATTAATTCAGTCTTAACTTGCAATACATGTAGATACTTATATTACTTATATATGTATGCATGCATATATAAATGTATGTACAGTACACTAGGAAATGTATGGATGTATAAAAACGTATACAATTATAAAATTAAAAGACTTTATGTTATATAATTAAAACTGATGTATGGCATAATGTATCATAATAGTAAAATGCCATCTAAAAGAGAATAATAATATGTATACACTAGGCAGATTGAAAAGTCTCGGGTCTGACTTATAGGTGGCGCAATATATATAAAAATCTATTTTTTTTTTTTTTTTTGACAAGTACATACATTTCTTCAGAAAATCATCTCTAAATATCGAATACAACAGTCAAGAGGTGGATGCAAGAATTTAAGTTTGGCCGTACTAGAACACAAGATGAAACGCGTTCAGGTAGACCGTCAAAGGTTACTGACTACTCCCGAAATGTTTGAAAAAATCGAACTTCTTGTGAGCGACGATCGAAAATTAAAATTGGGTGAGATAGCTGACGTCGTAAAGATCTCATCAGAACGTGTTATCAACATTTTATGACATCATTTGAATATGCGAAAGCTGTGTGCGCGTTGGCTGCTGCGTATGTTGACTTTGTGCGATAACTCACCACCTCATAAGGCACTAAAACGATGACTAAATTGACCAAGTTAGACTACAAAATACTTACGCATCCCCCATATTCTGCAGATATGGCCCCGTCCGTTTATTATCTATTTCCAAACTTGAAGAGGTGGCTCGCTGGTAAGCTGTTTTACACGAATGACGAAATAATAACCCAAGTGGAAACCTATTTTGAGGGGTTTGTCGCAGGCTACTATGAAAAAGGTATCGAATTGATTCAAAATCGTTGGAATCGTTGTATCGAGCTAAAAGGTGACAACGTTCAAGAATATACTTTTAAAATTTTAAAAAAAATGTGTCCTTCTCTGTCAGTCCCGGGACTTTTCAATCAGCCTAGTACATGTATACTTACATATATAATTGAAACATCCATTATTGTATTACATACATAATTATGAGTACATTACAAAGTATGATATTATTGCAATATACTATAATAATAATAAAATTAATATACACAATGTATATATAAATTTTTCTTTCTTTAAATAAATTGCAAATAAAATTAAAAATTATATAAAATAATCAAGTAAAATGTATTTTATTCTTTTCAGTGAAAATTCATTTAATTCACCAAGTATTTAAATAATTGTATGTACAAGTACAGTGATGAACAAAACATATGTAGTAACATATGAATGAAATTATGAAAAAAATTTTTTTGTGTAAAATTTGAAAGAAAATCATCAAAAATATATCATTTTTTAACTGTTATGTATTTACACAAAATTTCATGATCACATTTATTTTATGTCAATGATTCTAAAATTTTAAAAATAAAATGTTCAATTGAAAAAAAAAGAATTCATTTTACAGTTTCAATTTGTTGTAAACTACGTAATCTTTGTAGTTTTTCAATGTTTGTAGTTCATTTTCATATATTTACAAGTACAAATTACGAAGGTTTTGATAATAAACTACTAAGTTAAAAAGCTTAGCAGTTTATAATTTTTGTATTTTGTAGTTTCGTATAGTTGATGTTTGACAGTTCTCAGCTGGCATAGAAATTTAAATGCATTATATTCGATTATACACTATTTGGATATTTTTAAGACAAGATGGGAGTGATACTATAAATATCGTTTGAACACAACTTTGTTATTAGCACAGACAGCACAGCGCTCACATATAATCATCACACCAACACTACATAACTTTTTTTTTTTTTCATTTTTTCATACAAAAAGATTAACTTTTCGCAATCAACTGACAGAGTTCAAAAATAAATTTTATCTAGGTTGATGAATAAGTTGGAATTATATCCGGCTAAAATATATTCGACAGATAATCTTAGTTAATGAATACGGTCCTAAAAGTGAAAAATTATAATAAATTGAAAAGTGACATGAGTCCCTCTAATATCAATATTTAATTATATTTTTATTAAATTTTGTTTGAAAACATTAATTACGCACGTGAATATTTCATATTCATTGAAATATATTCATATTCATTCATTCATTTTTCATATTTTTCTTTTATATCGATCCGATATCCACTTGTCATCATAGAGTTGACACATACCGTAATCTTTATATTTTCATTGATCGGGATCTATTAACAGTCCAGCTGTCACTTCAAGGTAGTGTTTGTTGTTTGTTTAGGGGAGGCATAAACCTGAGTTAAGGTAGTATAGTAATGTAGTTAAATTTCTATGTTAATCAAAGTGGATGGTTTATAATATTTTTTTAAATTTAGAATTGCATTTATTTTCGAGGTAAATAACAAAAAAAATCTCGAGCATAAATACATGAAGAATTAATGAAGAACTAAAAAATTAATTACAAATTTTTATGATTTTTCAATGTTATTATATAATGAAAAAACGTTATTGACGATATCGAAGAGGATATTAGAAAAATAGGGGTGCATGATTCGAAGAATACATCTAGAGAGAGATCGCAACGTCTGGGCTGGAGAAGTATTCTACAGGAGATCAAACAAAAAAAAAATGCATTGAACATAGTTAATTTTTGTTTTGTTCATCACTGTATAATTTTCTGAATGTTAAAAATACAAAAAACACTAAAAAAAAAATGAAAAATGAAAAAAAAAAAAAAATTACAAATTTCGAAATTCAAAAGTAAATTTTCAATTAATTTGATCTTGATAATAAATTGCTGATAAATTAATATCGTTATATTGATATGATATATGCGAGTATATAAGTATGTACATCGCTAACTCTATACATAAATTATATAGTACTTATCAGAATATAAACGAGCATCTATATAAGATCACAATCTTTACATTTCAATATTATATATGTATATAAATGTATATATTTTATATATTCATTCGTATACATAAATTTTTACTGCGATTTGTTTGTGCATATTTATACATATAAACATACACAGCATCTACGAGTATATTATATTATATGTATAAATACGTATATTAATATAGACATACGTACGTATGTATATATATATATGTACGAGTATATATCTATGGATCATTAATTAAAATCGAAAATAGACTTCAATTTGAATCGTAGAAATATATACTCGTATATACTATACATATATTATGCATATATTTTTTTAAAATTTCTGTAAAAAAAATATGTACGCACATTTGCATACATACACAAATATACGTATATATTACATACATAAGTATGTATGTAAATATGACATATGAAGATATGTACAAATGAATACTCAATTGCCTATATAAATATTATTATTTTTTTTTTTTTCATATTAATTTTTTATATCATTTTCAATTTATTCGAATAAATTTATTTATATAGATATAAGTATTTTTGTTATATTACGCGGTTTTATATATTATATGTATATGTACCTAAAAAAATACAAGTACATATTCTTTATTTGCAATATACATACATACGTATACATTATATTGAATCGATATAGGTATATGTACATTTATAATTTTCTCTTTTATATACACATGTACATTATTTGATAGTGTAGTATAAAAGTTAGTTTTAAGTTAATAATAATTATTTTTGTTAAACTTCATTCTAATAAATTTTATTCAATTTGCACAAAAAAAGAAAAAAACATTTTTTTTTTTTTTTTTAATAAAAGGAAAATAAAAAAAAAATTTATAAATGATATAAAATCAATAATCAAAATGATTATTATATGTATGTATGTATATAAGTATGTACATGTAAACGTACTAAATAGAGGTATAAAGAAATAAAAATTTATCATAAAAATAAAGATATTTCGCAATATACTCGTGTACATTATAAGCAATCATGCATATATATGTAAGTACCTACATACATATGTATAATAAAATGAACAGAAATAACTAATCATTATCAACATTAAAATCTTATTCAAATTCGAATATATGTATACTATATATATGTAGCAGTAGCAGTATCGATCGCATATAGTATATATGTACATTATATATATATTATAGACTTACTAGAGTGTATACATATATATTTACATCTATTGTTAGTAATTAATTGTAAATTTTACAATTATAAAAGAAAAAAAAATATATTTTTTTCTTTCTTTTTACTATTTTATTGTAATAATATATTTAATTAAGAGACAAAAAACCAGCAGGTTATTTTTAAGAATTGTATTCATTTTGATCGTAGAACTATACTTATAATAATTTATTGAAAAAATTAAAAAAATAAAAATTTCTCAATATACGTATACATATACATATTTACCTAAAGCCATAGACAGACATCAAGTATAAATAAACGTGGTATCGATACTACATGCCTATCACCCTATACTATCTTTATACCAGGAACACAAGCTGGTATAAACGTAGTATTGAAACCAGCATGATTTGTCTAGTATGAATCTAGTATTCACAAAATTTACTAAACGTATAGCGCCATTTTAATGCTGCGGAAATTATAGAAATTAGTTTTTACATTAGTTTTAACATCAAGTTGAAAGTAATTAGTAGGCATAGTAGGCATTAAGTTAAAAGTAATATAATGCAAATATAAATTTTCTATATAACATCACAACAAAATTCCCAAAATATGTCAAATGATACTAGGTTTATACTAGACTAGTGTGTGCCTGCGACTTCCGCATTGTCATAGAGCTATAAAACGAACCACGATGTACAGAATAAGTTGATCCCGAGCGAAGAAGCTCTTTGTAAAACTTTATGTTATTACGTCATTTCTATCGAGTTTGTAATTCAATAACGCAATTACCAATCAATCAGTTCATTTAAAAGAAAAAGCTTTTCATACATTTTATAGATTTTTTTCAGACCTTCATCTGTTTAAATCAAATTTTTATTTGTTTTAAATAATAAATTTTGGGAGAAAAAGTAGCCTATTATTTGCGGGAGGAATTCCTCTTTCAAATAAAAAAAAATCCATGAAGATTGGTTTAGCCGTTTTCGAGATTACCCCGAACATACAGACAGACAGACAGACAGACAGACGCACCAAATTTATTTATAAGATTACATGTCTGTCACCATGATAGTATTGTTCATACCATGGTATTCATACCATGGTGTTGATAATAGATGTCTGTCTAGGGCTTAATATCATATTGAGAATTAAAAATTATTTTATATTATTATTTTTCTTGTAAATAATTTTATCATCGAAGATTTGTGTGGAGATATATAATTATATTCTAATTAAAATATATGTACATATATGTACATATAGTATATGATATAATATATGATACAAAATATATTTACAGTATATTTAGTAAGTAGTAATAGGAGGAGAACAGAATATATGTACATTATGTCTATTTTATACGTATACAATTCCAGATTTTATTCAAGTCACTTCCTAGAATAATTTTAAACGTAACGTACTTATATTTTGATTAGATTTGTGTAGATTTTTGATTAGATATTTTGTGTAGATTTTGATACACGACGAACAGATTGACAATATAATTTTTTGAATCACATTTATGCATATTCGTATATATATTCGAATAATTTTACAACAAATTTATATTTTTTTTAATGAATATTATAAGATGAATAATTTTCGTGTATTAAAATTTTGGGAGCAATATAAATCTACACTGCGGAGCAACTGATTAGGTACAATGTAGAATTTTCATAAAGCAGGTAAATGCAGGTAGCTGCAAACTGAAACATGTGTTAAATTTTTGATGCATGGGATTTCCAATAATTACGGAAAATATTTAGAGGTTTTATGAATTCTTAGAAAATTGACAGGACTTGTTGTGAAATTTGCGGTATAAAAGCGGAGCAAATGATTAGGTACAATCCAAAAATCATCGAATTAGAAGAATTTTCAAGGGGTTTCAATGTAAATATAAAAGTTGTTTTAATGTTTTAGATTTTTAAATTTATTTTTTTAATATTATACAAAAAAAAATTAATAATGCGTATGCTTGCCGTTATTACGAACAAGCTCAAATAACCTATTGGGAATAGAATCATATAAACCATGAATAATATTCAGAGGAATTTGATTCCAGGTTTCTACTACAACTCTTTCCAATTCTATAGCGTCTTCGTATTGTTTTCCATTCGAATAAATACGCCTACTTAGCCATCCCCATAAATTTTCAATAATATTCAGGTCCGGTGACAACGATGGCCAGTCCAGTACATTGAGGTTTTCGGCCAAAAACCATTCTCTAACCTCCCGGGCGGTGTGTATGGCAGCATTATCTTGTTGAAAAATCCAATGCGTTCCTCCCAACACTTCGTCAATATCAGCTGCAGCTCTCTGCAATAATTCTATATACTTTCTTGCGTTCTGCGTTCCCCTTAAAATCCTTATTTCTATCTGTCCCTGGTAAGTTATGGCACCCCAGACCATCAGACCACCTTCTCGACTATGACGGCGTGCCAGGTAATGCTGTTCTTTCCTTAAATCGTGGAAATAATAAGAAAAACCATCTGGTCCGTCTAAACAAAATCTTTTCTCGTCCGAGAAGACAACAGACCGCCACTCATCTCCCCACGTAATGTGTTGCCTAGCGAAAAGTAGACGATTTTCTTGATGGCACGCCTTTAGAGCTGGTTTTTTTCTCAATTTCCGCCTTTTTAAAGTGGGACAGGTCTTTAAAATTCTGCGTATGGTCCATACACTAGCTGACGTTCCAACTTGGTTGCCAATTTGACGTGCAGTCAGTGCTGAATTCGAAGCAGTCCTTAGAATTATTCGTCGTTCTCTCTCTGTTGTCGCAGTTTTGACTCCACCTTTGCGGTTTTTCCCATAGTTTTCTGGGTCTCGAAGATAATTATAAATTACATTTTTGCTGCGACCTAATACTTCTGCAATTTTAATTCCATTATAGCCCTGTGCCTTGAGAACTCTGATTTGCGCTATTTCTTCTGAAGATAAATCCTTTTTTCTACCCATCGTCAAATAAATTTGAATAGAAAAACTACTAAATTCTTACAAAATACTTTTTTAAAAAAAATCTTTGCTAAAACTCTAACACACTTCTTAACAGCAATTCAAAAACTGATATTGTACCTAATCAGTTGCTCCGCTTTTATACCGCAAATTTCACAACAAGTCCTGTCAATTTTCTAAGAATTCATAAAACCTCTAAATATTTTCCGTAATTATTGGAAATCCCATGCATCAAAAATTTAACACATGTTTCAGTTTGCAGCTACCTGCATTTACCTGCTTTATGAAAATTCTACATTGTACCTAATCAGTTGCTCCGCAGTGTATAAGGTTTTGCTTTTCAATATAATACATGTGTATATGGCAGTATTGGTTGGGTTATGTCAACTGTATAATATGCATACGATGAATATCAATTGTGTAGTATTGTATTTAAACATATAAAGTCAATATTGGATCAATAATTATTTAGTTTTGTAGACTGTTGTAATCATCAATCGTTTGGTATTTAAATTTGTGTCAAAATAATGATACTTGTAGAGCAAATCGCGCAATTTGGCAAACCAATTGATTTTTTTGAAAATCTGAAAATTGAATTTATTTTTAATAAAAGGTTTTCACATTATTTTTACACATGCATTTATCTACAAATTTATGAAAATTATGAAATTATGTATTGATTACATAGAGCTGGTTTTTACAGTCAACACTAAGGGTCATATTCACCAACATGGATATATCCGTCAGATATATTTTAGCCGGATACAATTTCAGGTTATTCATCAATCTATATAGATAAAATTTGTTTTCGAACATCGTTTTCGATGTGTCAAACATGTCAGCTGATTGTATTTTTATATTATAAAATGAAAAAAAGATTCTGTGATGTGATAATTATATGCAAAGATGATAATACACTAGAACTACGTTATCTTTATTTGTGCTGTTGCTGTTAATAACAAGGTTATGTTTGAACGATATTTATAATACCACTCCGAGGCTGTCTTAAAAATATCCGAGTAGTGTTTTATCCAGGTTGATGAATACACTTTATCTCAGATAAAAGATAATCTATGTTGGTGAATACCAGCCAGTACCAACCAGTATCAATACCAACCAGTAAGATATTATTACACTAGAATTATTAGGTACTTTACTTCGAAAGTGTTTTATTGTATAGTCAACATTAAAACTTTCTTTATCTTTTCAAATATTTATTTGATTTTAAATATGGTAACAAATTTAACGGTGATGCAAATTAAAATTCATAAGTGTGTTTACTGTAAAACTGAAATCACTACTTAAACTCTATTATACTTAAGGTCAAAGTTAAATTAAGTGTTGACTGTAAAATCGTTCCAAAGTGACTGTATAATAATCTGGGATTGTATATACACTGTATGTGTAGTGTACGCGTACAGTACAGACTAATTTATTATTAGAAAATAATATTTTGCCAAGTGAAATCAATATTCTTTTTGTACTTACTTATGTATGTACATACTCATATTTAGAATTTATTGATTTGAATGCGTTTGTTTGTGTATCTAATTTAAGATATAATATACTAATAATTAGTATGTATATGTATATACATTATATAGTACCTACATAATCTATATCACTTTTAAAGTTTCCAACGATTATGATCATGATGATGATGTTGATGATAATGATGCGATGACGATGTTTTTATGGTAAAGTTTGTTAATTTTTTAATGCAAATGCAAATAAATTTATATTGTATCTTTAACCGGTTTTTTTTTTTTTCGATTCTTTAACAATTTTTCTATGCGTGTAAGTATGAATTTATATATGTATGTACAAATATGCTTATATGTATATTGTAAAACTTGTGTTACACGAATGTATATAAATAATTATAATATTATTTACTTATGCATTTTTAGTACATTGAATGCAAAATTACATTACTACTTACATATGTACATTTATATAGTGTAGTACATTTTGCTGTACTTATAGTTCTATTTTAAAAAAATACAAGAGAATTTTTTTTAAAGAAATAAAAAACAAAATGTAAAAATAATCGCTGTGGTTTTAGGTAGTGTGAGTAACAAATAAGAAAAAAAAAAGATTAAATATGACAATAATTAAAACATGAATACATATACATACAGATATGTGCAAGATAATAGCAGTATTGAAATTTTTGAGTATAATTTTTAATATATAATTCTGTTTTGCTGTTATATCAAAAATAAAAAATACGAGTATAGTACGTATAATACTGCCAATATTATTATGTACCTGCTTAATAAATTTGTATGATAAATGCGTTTTCAAGAAACAAAGAATAACATTTTTGGTTTAAAATTTTCCCGAAAATAGAATTTTTACCACATTGAAGTTTGAGCATTCATATTATATGCATATTTAAAAAAAAATTAATCTACAGAAATTTATGATTTTTTAAAGAAATGGGTAAAGGAATACATTATATACGCAAATTTTCAATACAAAACATCCTATAAAAGAAAGTACATATGTAATTGTTGACAAAAGTGGAAGACACATAAAAATTTACGCCTCATTTACAACCCAACGTGGTTTTCACGATACTGTGGATTTTTCATACTTCCTTCATTTTTACACAAGCAATTTCATATCGCTATCCTTTTTCCGTCTAGCGTGGATTTCGTCAGAGTCAGAGTTGGGATTATGTTATATTTTTAATCTGACGCTGATGATGATGAAATTATATTGAAAGGTTTAAAAGCATTGTACCAATTCTCAATCTTTCCTATAAAATAACATACGGTAATCTACAATGAATTGTGAGTACCGTCTATTCTGGCGTGAGATTCACGTTGGGCTGTAAATAAAGCATTATAAATTATAATCATAAAATAACAAAATATCATTTGGAGTGTTGAATAGAAATAAATGTTCCAATATTATATTCTGTATGCTGTTGCTAAAGTATGTGAGAAGACCTAAAATAAAATTTATTTTTTTCAAACTTTGTTGAAATGAAATATTAAAAATGTTTACATTAAATTTCAATACTGTTATTATCTTGCGCATATCTATTCATACACAATATATGATGTATGTATGTACATACATATAACATATGTACAAGGGTACTAAACATCAGATAAAAATATATGTAGTACAAATTTGTAACGTCAAATGTAACATACATATTCGTATATGTATACGAGTACAAGAATGATGCACCTAAAAATGTAAGCACTATACGAGCATGTTTATGTACTAATATGTACAAAATGTTGCGCTGCAAAGAATTAAAATTTAGCGATTAAAATTCCAATTTTAATAGTTTTTCTTGAAGATGTGTGATGCGAAAAAGAAATATTTTTTTTTTTTTTGTAAGCGTTTTTCCTTCTTGTTCAACATAAGAAATAAATATTTTTGTAATTAAAATCTGGTTAAAAGAATGAAAAGTTATGTTCTTCTTCACATATGAGTATGTATATGCACATGTAAAATGTGTATATGTATATAAAGTTATTTATTTGTATGAAATACTATGTACAAACATATACAATGTAAATACATACATGTGCATATAGTAAATATACATACATACATATGTGTATTTGGAATGTGTTTTGATTTTTTTTTTTATAAAATTTTATTTTTAATTTTGATATGTTTTTGTTTGTTCTATTATCATTTAATGTACATATATGTATACATAAATATCTATATGTACATTTCACTAAAAATGAAGCATGCAATGTACGCGGCTTCAACTTTTTAATGTCACCTAATGTTTTTCTTATGTATACGAGGAACAAATTATACGCAAAAATATATATTAAATTGCATAATAATGTCTATATACCCAATATACGTATATAGAGGTACATAGATATTAATTTTGTATCTGTATATTCATTTATTTTGTTTTTAATATTAATACTTACACAATTTATTCATACATATACTCGTACATTGTAATGTATATATCTTCAATAATTCTATACATTATAAAATGCACCAAATTAAAGACACTTTACCTTCTACCTTCTAGTTTTTTTTCCATGAATAGATAATATACAGTATGTGCACGAAATACTATATTATTTATACAGGGTGATGTTATTCAACAGGTAAATATTGGTACCATGGGATCCTTTGGAGTGTTTCATGAAAAAAAAAAATTGCATTAGCGCAAAATTTCTTTTGACCCTATATATTTGACGCTAGAGGACATTCAAAATTTTGAGTTTTTTCGCAAGATATTCAAACACAAAATCATGTATAACTTTTTGTACACCCATCGTATAAAAATTTTATTTTCTATCTAATGATATAGGAAACAAAATTATCTTTCTTTTGATATACTATACGACATGTAATTAAGAATTAGATTATAAGCAAAAAAACATTTAAATCAAAAATTTTGAAAAATTTTATGCATAAATTGGGTTTTTGAAAAAATAAAAAAAAATTTCACTACGGAAAATTTTTTATTTTTGAAATTAGAAAGTTAAAATATCCTTTTTGAAACAAAAACAAAATACAAAACATATTCAAAATTTTATGTATCGGTGTTTTGATGCAAGAAGCTGTAAAATAATAATTACCTATAGCGCGTCACACAAGATAGCAGATGACTGATCTTGAAGATGACTGTAAAAATTGTAGCCATTTTGGATGCTCATTTGTTGTTTATGCCTGATTTACATTTAGCTGGTTGCCAGCTGCTGGTAGTACCAGCAGCTGAATCAGCGTAGTGTAAACGGCTACCAGCTGCTGGCGCACCAGCGCTGGTAAGTTTGGATCAATCCAAATTTGAGCTGGTTGCTAGCAACTGACAATAAAAATAAAATGGCGATTTCTGAAATTACATAGTTGTTTACGTCAACTATAAATAAGTTTTTGTATAATATATTACCAATATTACTATTTATGTAGAAAGAAAGTGAAGAGTGAAGTGTAAAATCGAGTTAAAATTGAAAATTTATAAATAAGTGATAAATAAACAAATTATAATTCTATTAAATATGTAATTTTTAAAAAAATTTAATTTTTTTTAATAAAATAATTTTTTTATTATTGAAATTTTGATAATACAATACATCTAAATATTTTAAATAGTTTTAAATAAGTTATAAATAATTTGATCACTCTAGACCAGCTAAGTGCTGTTTTGAGTGATCTCAATAGATTTTAATATTTTTTTGATAATTATTTTTATTTATTATTTATTTTATTTATTTAACCACTATTTATAATCCAATAATTACCACTATTTATAATTAGTTTGTAATAAGTAGTAATAAGTAATTGAATTATAAATATTGGTTAAAAGATAAGAAAATAATAAATAAAATAAGATAAATAAAAAAAAATACACCACATATAGTTTTGTTTTATTTATAAACCTTGTTTACAGAGAGAAAAAAACATAAAAAATTTATAAACAAAAGTTCACTAGTATCACAGAAACTGATAAATATCTTATAAAAATATGGCAAAATTAAGCCAAGAACAAATTATACAATTGTTAGACCTCATTAAAGACAATGAATGTTTATGGATGTATACATCTGAAAATTATAAAAATAAGCAAGCTAGACTTGCTGCTTATAAATTAATAATGGAAAAAATGAATTTTGTAAACATTGAAGAAGTAAAAAAAAAAATAAAATCTGTGCGTGATACTTATATTCACGAAAAAAATAAAATTAAAAATTCAATGAAATCTGGCGCTGGTATAGAAGATAAATATACCACGCGATTAGTCTGGTACAGTATTGCAGACTCATTTTGGTCTTTCACCCAGGGACGAGATTCTTATAACAGCATTGTACGTTTAAGTATTATATTTTTACATACATATAGCATCATCTTACAAATTTCATATAAATTTCAGAAAGAAACGATTAATATAGAAAAAGAGAATTCAAGCTCAGCTGCAAATATACAAGATTTACGTGTCAATGACGAAGGAAAACGTTCACTTTCAAACGTAAGTATGGGCTGCTTTACGTGAACAATTTTTCATGTAAAGAAATTTGGTTGTAATTAGGTTAATAGTACAAAATATTGTAATTGTTTTTTTTCACAGAAAGAAAATGTCACCTCTAAAATACCAAAAAAAAGGATGAATCATGATAAAGAAGTTATGCCCACATACATCCAAAATGCATTATCAAAACTGGAGTCTTTAAAATCATCTATACAAGTGCAAGATGAATTTTATTACTTTGGCCAAACTGTTGCTAGCCATTTAAGGGCCCTACCAATGACAACAGCTGTTAAATTGCAGTCTGAAATTTTGAACCTTTTATGTAATGAAAGACAAAATTACAGAAATGAGAGCTGTAGCAGCGAACAACAAAGTTTTGATGTCAATGACATAGTGTTTGAAGACATCCCTACTACATCGTCTCCGAAAAAAAGCACCGATATTCTTTCAGAAGCGATTTCAGCATCTTTTGATGATAGTGACTTATTTTAAAAGTTTGTGTAACTTTAGTTAAAAAACAAATAATTAAATTTATAATCAAATTTTCATTTAAATTTTTTATGTATCATACTAGCATTTTATGAATATTAATAAAATAATTTATTTCACATATTTTTTCTTATAAATTAAAAACATTTTTTAAAATAAACTATTATGTATTTTCATTCTATTTTTTGCCATTGCCAGTCAACAGCTCCTGTGGTCATAAAATAATTTTTATATGTTTCGCGGATTGAGGAAGCAGCTTTTGAATAATTATTTCCTGATAAATCTTTAACAGATTGCAGTAATTGTTCATCTGCTATTTCCTTTCTCCACTGTCCAGGAGTAATCTCTCCAGTGTCCATATTTTCAACGTCTACACATCCATTTGGAATATATACTTTACAATCCGTTGTTCTGAGCCAATTATGTATGCAGCAACAAGCTTTCACAATTTCATCCACTTTTTCTGGCAGTAAATCTATTGGCCTTGTAAAAATTCGGAACCTCGAAGCTAAAATTCCAAACGAATTTTCTACAACTCTTCTTGCTCTCGATAATCGGTAATTAAAAATTCTCTCTTCTTTGGTTAAAGGACCATGGTGTGAATATGGTTTCATCAAATATTTACTTAGAGGAAATGCATCATCTCCTACAACGACTCCCCAATTTGGGAAATTTATATATCCATTTTCAATGCATGTTTTAAGTGATGATTCTTTAAAAATTGTACTGTCATTCACTCGACCATTTTTTCCTACATCTATAAAAATGAACCTGTAGTTGCTGTCTACCACTGCAAAAAGAACAGTACTAAAAAATCCTTTGTAATTTATAAAATCACTATTGGTGGCAGGGGGACATTTCATACGAATATGTTTTCCATCGATGGCTCCACAGCAATTTGGAAAATTCCATCGTGTAGAGAAGCCATCTGCAATACTTCTCCATTCATTTTCTGAAGAAGGAGTCTTTACAAAAATAGTTATCATTATATTCGACTTTCGTAATTAATAGAAACAAAATTTCTAAAATTTACCTTTATAAAAAATTTCAACTTATCAAAAATTGCTTTTAAAACAGGAATCAGAAATTGTGATATTGTGCACTTAGGGACTCGATATGCATGTTCTAGAGAACTAAAAGAATCACCTGAATTGAAAAACAATTTTAGTATCATTTAAATTAAATTAACATGAGTACACAATCTACATATATACGTATAAATGATTCTTTTACCTGATGCAATATACCTCAATGTTATTTCCAATTTTATACGTGCTGGAATAGCATCACGGAAGAATGTATTCTTTTTGGCTATGTCATTCTCAATTAACGACAATAACTCATCAAATTTTGCAGGAGTCATACGGAGATGATTTATATATGTCTTGGGGTCTTCATATCTAACTTTTTCTAATAATTTTTCACTTAAACCAAATTGTGGTCTTTGTAAAATCCAATCTCTAGTCCACAATTTCCTTTTTCTTTTCTTTTTTTCACACATTTTTGAAATTTCTGTTTTCACAATTTCACTTACTATTTGGAAACCTATTTCAAACAACTCTTCATTAGATGCCATTTTATTTAATTTTTATTTATGTACAATTTTATTTAATTTTTTTATTTTTATTTAAATTCAATTACAATTAAAAGTCCATAAATTTATTCAAAACTTGCATGTGTTATATTAGTATTATATTATATTTATATTTTTATATTTAGATATATATATTTTAGAACAGTAAACCAGCAGATGACAATTGTCAACAGTGTAAACACATTTTTAGCTGGTTGGCTGATTGCTGGTAGTACCAGCAGCTGGCAACCAGCTAAATGTAAATCAGGCATTAACGGTCATTTGTGTTATATACTAAATGTTAGTGGTTTTGTAAAAATGTATAAAAATCAAATATTGTCTTACACTACAGCCGTTGTCATGGTAAAAATTCATGAACTTGGATTTGAATTGATTATCATATCATTCACCGTATTCACAAAATTTAGTCCTTTATAGAGTATTTTTCCTGTTTTCTAGACTCAAGGTTTGGTTCAAAAGACATAAGTTTTCATCAAATGAAGATGTTATCGTATCCGTATAGAATTATATTTTGTGGAGCAAGATTAAAACTATTATTAGAGATTAAAGGGATGAGATCATAGTTATATAGTAGAACTAAAAGGAGACAATTTTGAAAAATAAAATTTACATATGTAATTTTATCGAAAAAATACTTGTTTCTGTATTAGGCCAGACACTTTTCGTACAATTCTCGTATACGAGTATTCACATACTAAATATGGTAATATAGTGTTTTACACAAACGTATGTTATATTTACATATACATATTTTATATATATGTTGTGTCAAATAAATATATTCTATTGTATTATAAGGATATTAATATACGAGATATGAAAATTTATTTCGAAATTTCCGGATATTTATATTTTATAGGAATTTTTAATTTAATATCTTAAAAAAATATTCTTTTATACAATTTTTTTTTTTTGTATATTTTATTCGTTTTTTTTTTTTTTTTTCTATAAATAAATACGTATATATATACAATATAGTTTACGTACATGTATAGATATACGTAAAAATATATTTTTTATATATAATATATATAAGAATAATGCATGATCATAAATTTACCTTTTGAGTGAGTATTTGATTTAGCCACAGAGATACAGATTAATTATTGTGTACATCAATCTCTTAAAATCTATCTGATGTGCATACTGTATGTGTTTTAAGTGGAATATTGAACATAAACAAATTTTTGTTTTTTTAATATGTTTATATTGAATTCATTTTTTTTATTTTTATTTTTTTTTTTTTTTGTTTGGTTTTAATTTGCTATTTAAATTACGTGTTTATATAGATATACATATGTATATCTTAAAATACATTATTAAAATGAAAATCATTTCTGTTTAGTTTTTAAAATTAAATCATTCGATCCGTTCAAAATAAATTTTGTAAAATGTAATGCGTGTAGGTAGACGTATGTATATCAATCAGTATATATTTATATAATGTTGCTTATATTATTATTTATGTATTATATGTGCATTAAATGTTTATAAAATAACATTTATACGAGTTATTTTGTATGTACATTAACCATAATGTATGTATGTTTATATAAGAAAAAATTTTTTTATGGTTATTTTTTGTTTGATTCATTAAATCAAATTTGAGATGAATTTTTGATGATTTTTAAATACTTTCATTTATATTGATATAGATATTAGGTATGTAGGATTTATGTCTGTATGTATGTATGTATAGTTTTAAATTTTATATACATACATACATTATTTACATATTCAATTGCATAAATTTTTATATATGTATACAAATAAATGTATATAAATGCGTATATATAAAAATGATTTACTAAAGTAATGTAAGAAAAATTCTAATAAATTCTATATACATATACAAGTGAAGTATGTACGTACATATATATATGCATTAGTGTATGTAATAGGTATATATGTATGTACATATACTCTAGGATATAGTTTTATTTTCGGAAAAAATGTTTCATAATTTTTTTCAGATAATATTTACATATATGTATATACATTTCAAATAAAAGTATACATTTGAATATATACATATACATAATATTTATACAAATATGTATGTATATATGTATTTATATATATGTACAGATTCTGTAAACCACATATACAATATCCGATATCGGTAAAATTTTCAAAGAATTTTTGTGTAAATAATATAATTGAAATTCAAAATTTCAATATCGAAAATCTCTTTTTTGTTTTGTTTTGTTAATTTTAATTTAACATATCAAAGCATTAATATGTTAAGTATATTTATGTATATACTCGTATATATGCATATATGTATGTAGATTCAATGTAAATATATGTAAATATTCACATATGTAATTTACAATATAGATATTTGTGTATGTGTGTATATAGGGAATTAAATATTGTAAATATATTTTTTGTAAATACATATACATATGTTCTATACATATTACACATTAATTCAAAGAAGGTGGGTGGGTTGGTTGACTATTATTTATCATTAAATTTTCAAAATTTTTTTTTTTTTATTATTTTTCCATGCATATAAGTACATATACATATATATGTATGTACATACATTGTATGTACCGTACCGTACGAGTATTATGATGTTTCCTAAAGGTGCATTATTCACATTTATACACTGTAAATAAATACTAAATAGGTATACATAGTACTTACGTCAAGCTCTAAAATGTTTATTTGTTTTGAAAAATTTTATTTTTTTCTTATTTGTATTTTTTTTTTTTTGAATGTTTTATACATAAGAATAATTCTTATTATAAATATTTAATAGAATTTTAGTGCAGATTTTACACAATTTTTTTTTATTCGAAAAATTAGAAATACATTACATACAAATTTTAAGTTTCAATAATACACCCAGCAAACATTGCGATAAGAAAGCAATAGTGAAACATTATCGTAGTGGCAAGTCTCGCCTATTGCTGCAAATATGGATTTTCTAGTGGAATGCTATACGGTGTGCTTGGAAAAAGGTTGATGCGCACTCTAATTGCTTTGCACGATTGCATTCTAATAGAAAAAGAAAGAATATTAATAAGAAAGCAATATTAATGTTGCTTGTCCAATGGTTTATTATGTTGCACTTTTATCGCTTACTCGTATATAACCCAAATTATTGCCTAATTATTGCCCATTTATCGTTGTAAACTATTGCCCTTCTATTGCACATCCTCGTACTATTGCCCAAATGTTTACTGCTCAACAAATAAAAAATCAAAAAAAAAAAAAAAAAAAAAATTCATTTTTGATAAAACTAAAAAGTTTGCAAATATAGGCATCCTAGTATGAATGTGTATAAGTATAGGTACTAAATTTACAAATAAATTTATCACTTAAATGCAGATATAATAAAATAAGATTTCATATAGAAATTAATTTTTTGTTGTTTTCTTTAAAAAAATAATATATGTATATTATATTTATATTATATGTAAGTATATACATATATGTATATATATATTTTTTTTCATTTTTGTCAAACGAAAATATTATTTATTTTTATATTTAATTGAGTAGGTAGTGGTTGGTGATGGCTGGCTGCCTGGTTAACTGGTTAGCTTTTATATTTTCATTATTTATGTTTTTTTTTGTTTTTTTTTTTTTTTTTTGGTGTTCATGATCCAAAACAGCTAAATAAAACAAAAACAAATTATTTTATTATTTTACTTCTTTTTCTGATAAAAACTCCTCCCACTTGAAATTACATACATACGTGTACATTATTCATACATATGTGTATAAAAAAAATACATGTATGTACTTATATAATGAAAATTTTTTTATTGTATTACCTACATATTGCAATATATATACTTAAATAAATTTTTGTACATACGAGTATATCCTATATAAATTCTTTGTACATCTATATAAATACATTATATGTATGTTAATTTATCCGTCCCTATACATATATACATAAGGTGTATATTATTACTAACATTATAAATGAAAAAATAAGTATATTAATTTATGCCCATACAGATGAGTATTCATTGTATATTGTATGTACATACATACATATATCACATAGAATGTAAGTACCGATATATTTCTTTGCGTATTATAATACTGTATACAGTAAACTCTCGATTTACTTCTTCTCTTATTTACGTTCTGTAAACATTTTATATAAACTAAATCTTGATTTACGTTGCTACAATCTATAGATTTACTTTTTATAATAGCTTTGTTCCAATTGATACAGAATTTTACAGAACTTTAAGAATTTTACAGAAAGTTAAGAAAATTACAGCTGTGGCTTTCCAATACAATTTGTTTCGTAAAATTCTTACATTTCCCCTCTTTAAGAAAATTACAGAATTTTACAGCCAGATTTATCTTACTTATTATGTCTTCTTCTTTATTTTTTATTTACATTTTTGAATTTACAATCTTCTTCTTTTTTATTTGAATTTTTGAATTTAAATTGTAGAGAGAGTTTATTTCAATTTTTTTTTTACTATCAAATAACAAGGAATTATAATAGTAGTAAAATAATTAATAATTAATAATAATAAATAAAAGTTTTTGGTTTTTTTTAATTAAAAATATGTCAAAAAATATATCAATCAAAATAGTAAGATTTATTAATGTGAAATACACATAATATTATTTCTCATAAATAAATCCATTTATTTGATATTATTCACATTTTGCATTTTGAAATTTTCATCCGTATAATCTGGTATTAACTCTGCCATTTCTATCTTCTTCCATTGTTTAATAATATCATTTCGTTTAATGATTTTATTATGTACAAAACAATTTATTATATACGAGTATATCATTTATCACTTCTTACTGCTAAAAATTTAAACAACTACCAAATAGATACATATGTTAAACAATATAGTTCGTTAACAATATATTTCGATTAACTATACCAAAAGTGTCAAATTTAAGTCTTCTTCTTGAATTTCAGAAAATTACACCACTTGCGTTCCAGTGATTTTAAAAATAATTTCCCCCAATCTAATAATCAACTCACAGAAAATTACAGCTGGCTGTATCAATTGGAACAAAGTTATTATTTTAACATTCTACTCTACTCTGAATTTGTAAATTATATTAGCTCAGTAAGAATAAATATAAAATATTTGACTTTTAGTTAGTGACAAAGTAGTGACATATAATCATGTATGAATCAAGATATTGAATCCCAAACTTTTAAAAAATACTTTAATCATTTGATAATTCAAACTGCAAACTGTATATGTATATTCAGTATTCATTCTATAGTATTTCTATACTATTGAAATAAATGTATTGCAAAATGAAACAAAATATTTTAATTTCTGGGTATATATGTACATAACTTCTTGTGTATGAGTGCCTGGCCTTCTCCTCTATTAGAATGCGCATTTTCGGCACTAATGTCATTAGACCCGAACAAATTGGGCCTGAAAGTCGAGTGGAACTCCTTCGTTATCTGAGAACAACGAAGAAGTTTGACTAAACGGGGGCTTCGAGTACAGTGGACAGCGTTATGTCTGAGTGCTCTGGTTTCATACCCCCCCCCTAACAAACAACAACAACAACAACAAATATATGTACATATGCAGTACGTGCGTAGGAATTCTTTCTTGTTTTCGTTTTCTCATACATATTCGATATAAGTCGCCTTTTTCTGGTCTCTAAGACGAAGTAAATCTGCGGTTTACTGTATGTATACTTAAGATAAGCATAAGAAACATAAGATTTTTGACTGTTTTTTTATCCCTTTTCTTCAAACTTATAGATTTAAAAAAAAAATTTTTTTTTTGTGATGTACAATAAATAATAAAGAAATACACAAAATACCTATATATTCAAGTATATTCATACATATAATGGGTACGTAAATTTATAATATGCAGACATTAAATTGCAACCATTATAAATAACTATATACAAATACAATACACACATATTTGTATCATCATGAACCACAACATTTTGTATGGGTATATGTACCTACAAGGGTACAAGTATGTACTTTTTTATGATATAGAAATCAAGCTACATATTGTATTTGTTAATTAAATTAAATAGTTAATTTAAATTTTTTTTTTTTTTTTTGAAAAATTTAATTAAATATCTATTTTTAAATATAAATACATACTCGTACACATAAATATTTTTCATTTTAGTTTTTATTGATTTTGAACGCAGCAACTAATATACTTACATATACATACATATTTAGAAATAGAATATATAGGTATACATAATACGTATCTATATTATGTAAAATTATTGTATGTATTTTCTGAAGAAAAATAAAAATAAATAGAAAAAAAAAATCAAACGCTTAAGAACAAAAAAAAAAAATAGGATTAGAAAAATAAAAATAATATTGAAGACACAAAAAATAATAAAAGAAAAAAACCCACCGCGCCTTGATAATATAATATAATATTTGAATTTAATAATTTTAATCTTCTGATAAAGTCAAAAAATGTACATTGTATAAGTAAATACAGTGGCAGATAATACAATAAAATGATGCAATTTAATTAAAAAAAATACAAAAAAAAATCTTATTACATATATAAGGTCATTCCAAATAGATTTTAGAGTTTTTTTTTTTTTAATTAAATCATCATCATCATCATTAGTTTTACAGCCCGTAGTGGGCCTTGGCTTGCTTCAAGATCTGCCTCAATAGATCTATCTACCGCTTTTGCTTTCCAATTCAATACGCCGATTTTTTTCAGATCATTTTCCACATCATCTATACATCTTGTCTTCGGCCTTTCTGGTTTTCTTTTGCCGTCTGGAGTGCGTAGCATAACTTTCTTAGTCACATCTTCATTATTTTGTCTCATGACGTGTCCGATCCATTGTATCCGATTTAGCTTAATGCGTTTCACTATGTCTATGTTTTTATATAACGCGTGCAGTTCGTCATTGTACCTGATTCTCCAGACACCGTTCTTTTCCACAGCTCTGAAAATCCTCCTGAGAATTTTCCTCTCGAACTTCTTTGTTGCCAACTCATCTGCCTTCGAGACTGTCCACGTTTCTGATCCGTATGTTAATACTGGGTCAATTAGAGTTTTACATATTCGACATTTAGAGGCTCTCGTTATTAGCTTTTGATCCCAGCACCTTTATGAGACAAAAATAACTTCTATTTGCTACTACAAGTCTTCTTTCGATTATTAAATAAAACACAAATTTCTATGATTTTTTTCGGTGTGTTTATTATGATTATTATTAATACGCAAAATTACAATTTATTATATACGTAAAATATGATATCATTTTAATTGTTACCATGACTGTGATTACATATGCCTCAATTTGGATAACGTAATTTTCAATGACATTTTCGCATATTGTAGTGTTGATTTCGATGATTTCAGCTCGAATTTTGTTTTTTAAGGTCAAAAGACTTTTCAGTTTATTGGTATAAAACTTTACTTTTCAAATAATCCCAAACTACGAAAAATTTGATGGAGGTTAGATCACATGATCTTGGTGGTCAATTAACTTTTCTATAGTATTTCTCGATATTAAACGATGGTTGAATTTTGTACGTAATAGAACAATGACATCACTCCACTCATGTTTACGTAGCATACTGCAAAATCTAAGTAGTTGAAAATAAACATTGAAAATATAAATTTCTGCAAGTCGTGGTACAAAAAATCAGTTATTATTGTTTGATAACAATAAGGTCCATACAATAAGGAAATTTTTACAGAACATTCATTTATGCGTAATAAGATTTAATAATGTTAACGCAATCTTTTGTTGTGAACGCCTTTATGATTAAATTTGTACCACATTCTAGTTTACAAATAACATATACATATGTATGTACTAGTATCATATGTACATGTAGTGACAGAAAAAATTTATTGTTTCACAGCAACTGATATTCAACATCCTAAAACTAAATTTCGATAACCCTGTATGTTTCGACTTAATGACGACACAGTAAATTTGATTATTATTTCTTTTATCAAATGTATGTTACATATTTAATGAAGCGAATAGTAAGTAAATGGCGTATTCATATTAACTAGGTTTATTTGATAAAGCAACTATGTATTATTAGTTCATCTACCTTTTAATTGTTTAGCGAACATTATTTCTATACATATAATACTTACTACTGGAATACAAAAATATATGTACATATGTATATGTAACCTGCTTATTAACTTTTAAAAAATAATTGTTAAATACAAAAAAAAAAAAAAGAAGAGAAATAAATTATTTCCTTTTTATATTTATAATACAAATATTAAAATCACATTGTTCTAAAATATGAAAAGAAAAAACTATACATATATAATCTAATAGTATACAAGTGTTATGGTACATTAACATTAGAAAACTAAAAATGAAAATAAATAAATTAAAAAAAAAAACATTGTTGAATAGGTAATAAAAAATTTTCATTAAATTAAAAGATTACTTGTGTATGAACTCACACGTAGATTTCTTAAAATGTATGTAGACCACGACCACCCGCGTATAGAAGTGATTATAAAAATTATTATACGTATACATTTATTATGTTCGTATACAGCGTACACATATACGAGCATAATGAATATATACGGAAGTGTTATTTCAAAGAAACATTAATTGTTGCGTATTTTATATTTTTGTTTAACAAATTTAATTTCATGTATTATTATATGAAAATATTAATTTCGTTATGTTCAGTGTAAAAGGTATATGTATTATGACTTTTCGAAAAACTTCAATAGAGTTACATAATATATGTATCGTATTATTTTTTCGGTGGTCAAATGAAATCGGCTTTTTGTTTTTAAGATTTCACGGACACGGTCATTACATTTTCTCTCCCTCAATATACATATTTATATTGATTATTTGATGAGATTATATACTAACCTACCGCATATTATATTAACTTTTTGAAACCACACATATCGTTTAAATCGAAATAATCTAATTCGTGCTAAATAAATTATTGAACATGTTTCTGTAACGGTCTCGGTTGTCGATATAATTGCAATACAATTTCCATTTTGAAAAAAACAAAAAATCTAGTTCGGTTATACATACTATATACCTTATCATATACTAAACTTTCAATTTATGTAGAAGCAAATGTATTTCATATGAACATTATGTACTTATATAGGTTTTCCTTATTTTAAATCTTGAATATATTTACATGACACAATTGTGCTTATTTATAAATCCATTTAGCCAGAAACTCAGAATTTAGAACTATAAATGATTTTTTCCATGAAAAAAATGAATTTGCTTTATTTCACTTTGAAACCTAATATAAATGATCATTTGGCACAAGTTTTTTGGTTCAACTTAATTTTAATATAGGTTTCGAATATG
Organism: Villa cingulata; assembly: GCA_951394055.1. Classification (NCBI taxonomy): domain Eukaryota; kingdom Metazoa; phylum Arthropoda; class Insecta; order Diptera; family Bombyliidae; genus Villa; species Villa cingulata. Next base: position 36,642,497 of record OX596017.1, on the reverse strand, counting down.
TATATAGTAAATCTTTATGAAAAATATTTATTTTTCATGTGGTGCCATATAAGAAATTCAAAATCTTTATTTTTATTCACATGTTGATTCGAAAATTAAGATAATATAATATTTTAATTGTCATCTATTCTACAATTCATTATAAGAGATAAAAATATATATGTATACATTTTATCATGTGTTGTATGATTACGATAACTATGTTTATTGATGAATAATAATCATATGTGCATAAAGTGTTTCCGTGATAATAAAAGTACATATTTATAAGTTTTTTGTCGCTGAGTTTAATCCACGTGTATATGTATAAGACATAAAATATGTAATGTTTTTAGATATAGGGGATGAGTTTCAAAACGTTTAAATACCTTCTCGATGCATAATCAAAAGTTTCAAAACGATAACACTTAAATCGATAACAATGTCTACAGTTTCGAAACTGGATACTGAATGCATCTGATACGCATCTGTCAAGCAATTTACGCATCGTGAATTTTTATGATGCAAAATAGATTTGAATAGATTTTTTTTTTTCTCAATATGATTTCAATGATTTATTTTTATACGAATTTTGTTATATGGAACCAAAGGTCAATCTGTTTTAAACAAAAATTTTGTACTTTTATGATGACAAATGGAATTTTTAATGTGCAGTGTTTTAATATTAATGACAAATTCCAAAAAATTGAGGGCATTATCATATATTATAGTTACATTGAAGGTGTTTTTGGCCATTCGAAAATGGATATAAAATATGTCATCCTGATATTGTTTAATTTTATCAAAAAATTGTTCCACTGTTGGTATTTTTCGTCCTTTTTGACTTGTCACAAAGTTGCAGAATATACACTTCTCATGTGTTTCCTTTTTTGTTTTTCATTCTTTAAGAAATAATCTGGAGTAAGGTATCTTGATTTAGTGCATGAAAATGAATTAATTAAATTATTTAAAATTATGTACTGCAGAAGGCGATCTACGTCTTCTTGTGTCAAAACAAAGCAACAAATTCGTTTCAAAACGTCAAAGCTATACAAAAAACTGCAATATATCATCTGCGATGCATCATTACTGTTTTAAAACTTTGCATCACAACTGTTCTGATGCCGCATTACAACACATTTTTGAGACGTTTTGAAACTCATTCATACTATATAGTAAAAGTGATGGACATTATAAATACCTATATGCTATGATACATATACATATGTACGTACATATATATGTAATTGTATTATTTTATATAAATAGTTGATATTCATTTGATGAACTTAATTAATATACTATGTACACACATAGCTATGCGCGGAGATATAAAATGTAACAGTGAAATCAGTATGCGTATATATTAACAAAATTATATGTATGTATATAATATTAAATGGTATAAAAATTAGTTAACACATTCCATATTTGAAATTTGATCCATGCGGTCTATATTATTACGATCACCTATTAATATCAGCATATTAGCTACTTAAATTAATCTGCGTGTTTATATATACTTAGATATTGTGCCGCTTTTATAATAAGGTTGAAGAAAAAAGATAAAAAAAGAAGAAGAAGAAGAAAATTGAAAAAAAATTTTTATTCTATATATTATTCGTATAGTACCTTATACTGCTTATACCTCATAATCACCTTATACTTACCTACCTAACAAAAATTAAAAGATGATCATAAAATTTATAGATCTTTCACAGATTAGTTAGAAGCTTTTAGCTTCAGTAAAAAAATGCTTCAAATTTTATTCTTTATAATACGTATGTATAAAGAGAATGAGAATGAGTTAATGTATTAATGTATAATTAAAAGATAATAAAAATGTATAATAAAAAATTAATCACATTTACAAATATGTATTCATATATATAATGTACATTATACAGGGTGTTTTTTTTTCAATGTCTCACTAAGTCCAAGTTTTAGTTAGAAACATTTTTGACCCTTTTTGCATATATTTGATCCTAAATAACATGATAATAAATCATAAAATTGACCTTGGGTTTATTTTTGTTTGAAAGAGAACATTTTAGCCTTCTAATTTAAAAATAAAACAAAAAAAAAAAATTTGGTAGTACATTTGTTTTTTAGAAACCCAATTTATGCTCAACAATTTTTTAAAAAACTCATTATAAATTTTTGACTTAAGGATGTTTTTTTGCTTAGAATCTAATTCTTAAATTACATATCGTATGTAGTATATCAAAAGAAAGATAATTTTGTTTCCCATCATTAGATATAGATAGAAAATAAAATTTTTGATACGAAACGAAGGGTGTACAAAAAGTTATATACATGATTTTGTCTCTGAAGGTCTTGCAAAAACTTAAAATTTTGAACGTCCTCTAGCGTCAAAAATGGGGTCGATTGAAATTTTTTCCATGGAGTAGTCTGAAGAATAACGTGGTATACCTATACAGTGGCACGTTGAAGAGAAACATCCTGTATATACATATATATTGTATATACATATATGTATAATGTATTTTCATGCACAAAGAAAGATAAAAAAGCAGAAGATATAAAGAATCTTGTTAATATATTAAAGATTGATAATTTTCTTTTTAAATATTCAAAAACCAGACTCTACGAATACGAATGTGTATAATGTATATGTATATTAGATTCTCTTTGAGCTAATATATAGTGAATTTTTTTATTACTAATTTGAATTTTTATAAGATCTAATTTTTGTAATAGAAACCACTCATATATCGTGTAAAATCGCATAGAACAAATGTGAGAAATTTAATTATTTTTTTTTATTAAAAATAATAGGGTTCTAAATACAAATTTGATAACAAATCTTAAATTTTAGACATAACAAAATTAAAAAATTTTTCATGATTATTATTCGTTTTAATCAATTATTAAAATTTCGATTTATTGAATCAAGTACCTACTCGATTTTGAAGAAGAAAAAAAACTTTTAGTTTCCAATTTCATTTTCGAATTTCATCCATCATTAATATTTATGTCATATTAAGTATTATCATTATTTTTGTACATTATCAGCTTGCTTTAACAAATTTTTTGTTACAATCATATATAGTTTTTTACATGCTCATGATTTTCCATGTACATATATTTACATTTGTCAGCCATTTTTATATTTGAAACCAAATTATACGTAACGATCAGCAATCAAAAAACAACTAACAATTCTTTTTATATTATCTAGAATTCTCCTTGGTAAATGCAATTATTTCAGAGTAAATAGATAACGAAGAGCAAAAAAAAATATATAATATAATTGATATATGTGTATAGTACATATACATATGTATGTGTATACATAATGTATGTATTTGCATTGAAAATTGATCTTGTATATGAAAGATTTTTATTATTATTATTTTCATAATTATTATTTTTATTCTGGTTTTTTTTTTTTTTTTTTTTTGTTTGTACAAATTTGAGAATTTTCATTTTCACATATGTAGTATAATATACATATAACATCTATGTAGTACTTATAAATTCAGTTTATGAAATTTGATATTTTCAATTTTTTAAAATTCATATTTAGAACAATATAAAATAGATTTTCTATCAAAAATAATAAAAAAAAAAAAAATTTGCTTTTGTTTTGTTTTTTTGTTTCTTAGATTCTTTTCTTCGAGAATTATGATAGCAGTATACTAATAGTGTATATAGATACGATATGATAAAAATTATGAAATTCAATATTTATAATTTCATATTTTTAATATTGAAAAAGTTTTAGAATTACATACATACTTTTCATGTACAAATATATATACATATATGTATTTGTATTATATACAGAAAGTATAAAGGATCAAATAAAATTAAAAAAACAAAAAATAATAATAATAATTTCAATGTTCTGAACGAAATATTAATTTAATATAAATATATGTACGTATATACATATCCACATTTATAATAAAAATAATTCGAAATAAAAGTGAATCATGTCGAATGATTTATTTAAATTTTAAAGGTATATATTTTTCTTTTCTATAAAAATTAATAAAAAATAAGTAATGTAGGTATAATTCAATTTATTCAGGTATAATTTTTGAATAATTTTCATATTACAAAAGAATCATTTAGGGGATTCATGTCATTTTTTAGTTTACTACAAATTTTCAGTTTTCAAATTTCGTAGTTCTGTTGAAATGAACGATCATGAGTGCGTTCATAAACTTTATCATTTTTGTCGTTCAGAATGATGGTGGTATAGTAAAACATAACTACCAGCATAACTTTTTAGCGTTCATAAACATTTGTTGTTAAGTAAATTTTTATTATTTTCAAATTTATTTTGTTTTTAAAATTATCAAATTATCATATTTTTTAATTACATATTATAATATCAATATTATTTCAAAATTATTAAATATTAAATATGAAATTGTGAAAATTATGAAGAAAAAATACCATTTTTCGGTTGAAATTACGTCACAAAGAGTTTTTCTGTCGGAATGGCTCACCTTGTTACTCTATGCATCTTGGTAATGACATGACATTTACAATAAAAAAATCGTTTGTCATTTAATTTTGTTTTGTGAATTGTGAAAATTTCAATTTAATTTATTTGAAAAAAATGGTGGTATTAATTAATTTTGTTTTAAACTTAATTTATAAAAATTAATTAATTTTTGACAAACAATAAATATAATAATTATATATAAAAATTTTTTTGAAAATTTTTTAAACTTGAATTGACAGCTGAATGACAATTTATTGCTACTACTATGGTAAAAATCGCGTTCAAAAACTACTTGAAGTTAACATACTATGGCTGTAGTACAACATAACTTTGCTTAAACTATACTATACCATCACTATGGTTAAAGTAATGTTTATGAACGCATTCCATATTAAATTTTTTTTTTGTAGTTTACTTTTATCGTAGTTATTTTTATTTCATCTGTTATATTTATTTTCTAACATTTTAATTTCTATGCCAACAGCCAACTGTCAAGAACTGTCAAATATTAACTATGAAACTATGAAATACAAAATTTAGAAACTGTAAAGTACTTATTTTCCTTTTGTAATTTTTTAAAACTTTCGTAATTTGTAAATGTATGGAAATGAACTACGAAAACTGAAAAACTATGAAGATTAAAAAGTTTACGACAAACTGAAATGTGAAATGAATCCCCCTAATTCTTTATACATATTTATATTTCAAATAAATTATTTCATTCATAATGTTGTGGTCATCATCATATAATTGCGGCTAACATTCTTTATTTCGAAATTCGAAATTTTTAAATTTACAATTTTTTATCATATCAATGATGTAAATAAATAAATAATTTACTTAGTTTTATGTTTTATTTATATATCTGAAATTATAATCGACTTATTTATGTATATGTAAACATTCAGTTTTATCGTTTTATGTTATCCAAAAATGAGGTTTGATATCAGACTATCCATATATTTTCATAGTACAACATGTATAATTTGTATATTATTATTATTATTATTATTATTATTATATTTTTTTATTATTATTAATTCATTATTATCATTAAGTTTATTATTTTTATTGAAATTACGAATAATAATAATAAAAGTTTAATAAATTTTTTCATAAGTACATATGTACATATATAGTATGGTATGTATTTATTATTTTGTTCTCATTTTATATAACGCATATTTTTGTACTTTTATATACGAGTATATACATACATACATATTTTGTTTTTATTCATATTTTTTGTTTGTTTATAAATTATACATGCATGTACGAGTATATGTGTATACGAACATTTAATATTATTATTATTATTATTATTACTTTATCAGACATCTATATATTATACAGATACATATGTACACACATCATATATATGTATCTACTTATATACATATATTCATATCTATACATACAATGTGTACTATGTACATATATGTAATATGTAAAATAATGGATTAAAATTCAGTTCTATATATAAATACAGTATATCTACGAGTACTAAAATACAATTTTTATTTGTACTCCATAAGTAATATAAATATGTAATAATGTACATAACATATATGTATATATGAATGTATATATGTATATACATATATAACTTATCAACATATACAGAATGTATTTTTATATAAAAACATTTTATTGAATATTATATTACTCATTAGCTAATGGCAAAAATCTTGAATGTTTGGAACTTTTTCTGTTATTATTGTTGTTTTTGTTATATTTCTTTTTATTTTTAACATACATATAATATTGTACATATATAATATTGTACATATAGATATTTTTTCTGCAAAATTAGATACAATGGGAGCATAAAAATCAAATGAAGCGTAAGCAAGTTTATATGTACTATTTATGTGTGTACATACATATATAAAAGGAAAGTATACATATATAATCATACATATTATATGTAACATCTTCTTGTAATATGTCTGATATGTATATGTAATATATACATATGTATGTACATATTATATTAAAAATGTGTTTATGTAAATACAACTATATATAAAGGACGTATACATTAGTATTTACAGTGTTGAGAATAAATTGTGGGACAAACATCGACTTAAATTAAAATCTCCAAAAAAATAAACAAAAAAAAAAACACTCATAAGGTTTGCAGTATATTTTTATTAAAATATTTAAATAATAAAATCAAAACTCATTATGATGCTATATATGCTTCAGTTTTGAATTCGAATTTAACTTAATGTGAACTATGAGAATCGAAATTGAAAAAAATTCGATTCTCTTTTAATGTTTATGAATAAAGCACAATAAAGCATTTTATTCGCATTCAGTCGATGTGCACATTAAAATCACGAAAATATAGTTCAGTTCAGCTATAAAAATCAAAATATAGCTGTTTTTTTCATAGAGAGTCGTTCCACAACGGAGGTCGGAAATCATTCATTCAATCTCGTCTTTTAGAACTCCGTTTCTTAACAATTGATAAGATGAAGAGCAGTTTAACCAATTCTTCAAATTTGACATCTATATATGATGCCTTACTTGTTCCTATATACTTCTTTTTCCTAGCATTTTGCATTGTAGAATCACCTGAATAATTTTGAACTTATCATTGCGTAACAAGTGTTCTAAGAACCTCAGATTTCTCTCTTGTATTGTTCTAAACAATCCTTTTGAATTATTCAAACGTTCTTAACTTTGTCATTTCAAGAAACTCTATATAAGCACTCTTCTATATGTATATTTACATTTCGAACTCTTCAATCTTCTTGATATCTTTGCTATTTAGAGTTCAAGATTCAGCACAGAACTGTATAAGATAATAGGACAGATATAACATTTAACTAAACGGATTTTCAAATTAAATTCCTTTTTCCCAAAAACATTTGTTATCTTCATGAATACGTTTCTAGAGCTATTTTGATTCTGGCACTTATATATTCTTATAATTGATGATTCTTGACTTAATAATGGTACCTATAAAATCGCCAATCGCCAAAATTGAGGCAAGGCGAGAAGATAAAATTTTTGCATCACGTAAAGCGATCGTCTTGCCCAAATATCATTACTATACGTAACGTGTAATATTATGTATTTCGAACTGACATTAATGTCAAAAAAATGATTTAAATTTTATTTTGGCATAATTATTGTAAACTAATAGTTGTATAAACGATTATTGTAAACTATGTGTGAAGATATTTTTTGTTAAATAGAGTTATATATCGTCGAATTCTCTTTAAATGGATAGCACACTGTGAGTTTCAATTTTAAAAGATAACAAATTTTAAAAAAATCTTATATTTTTAGTTTTAGAAAAAAATTTAGAGTTTTTCAAGATATTTTTGTGGAAATTTTAAATGAAATTGATGCCCATTTTCATAGAATTTGTTTTTTGCAAATTCTTTATTAGTCGTCATGAATTTGACAAGTTTTTCTAATTGCTCTTTTTCAAAAATTTTAATCCTTGAAAAAATAATTTATATTATTTTATATTTATTTTAAATTTAATTTATAAATAAAAATAATATACATTTTTATTTTTTATAATACACCACTGATTCGAAGCACAAACAAATTAAATGAACATAAAGTAAATGAAATGAAAAATTAATTTCAAATATCAGCTAGGCGATACCAATTATTTGTTCGCCTGAAATTGGCGATAAAATCGCCTAAAATGAATAATTATCGTCAATCGTGATACAAAAATTTGACAGGCGAGAGGCGATTGGCGATTTTATCGCCATTCATGATCAGGGCCAACGTGACAAATCCGTACTAGAATTATTTATAATTAGAAAATAAATTTGATAATGTACATATAGATCTCATATATTTAATAAGTACATATTTTGAAGTATTTTAAACAAATTAATAATTTTGTTACATTCATACGACTTATTGACATCACTGTATATATTTATCGTTCGCGTATAAGTATAACATGTATTATAATATTTGTGACTTTTATTTTTTTTTGTTACTAAATTGTATGATTGCGTATATAATAATAGCTGTATAAATATGTATGTTATATATAAAATGTATATAAAGTAAATTATTTATGTATAGATATGTACTTCATACACATAATAAGTATTATAGTCCTTTTACATTTTTATAGACTTCTATATTACTATGTACTTACATATATACTATACGATATAAAATATGTACAAATATGTAATATATGCATGGTTGTAAGATATGTAGTGCATACATACTCGTATATGTATGTATTATAATATTGTAAGTAATTTTTTTGTTTTTAAATTTATATTTTTCATTTGTTAATTTAAGATATATGTATGTATAAGTATTATGTATGCTATACACATTAATAAGTAGAAAGAAATATATATAATATACATTACATTTAATATATGTATATGTTATGTATATGTACATGTTATATGAATTTTCTAAATAATAGAATAAAATAAAAACAAAAACAATAAAATAACAACAAAAATATAATGTACATTATTTATTTGTATCCATAAAACAATTGATTGAAATACTTTAATGTATACGCATATAACTTATATGTATGTATATTTAGATTAAAAATATATTTATATAATTATATTTTGTACAATATACACATATATCTTATATGCATGTATGTATTTCATCAAAAAATGTAATAAAAAAAAAAACAATTTACAAAAATGAAAACAAAATAAAATAAAGAAAAATACTAAAACAAAAAATGAATTAAATAATATGGAATTAAAGAACGATACGTATATAATATTGAAACAGAATAAAGCTAAGAATTTTATAAATTTAAAGTATTTTAAGACATACATATACATATGTATGCATTTATGTACATATTTTGTATATAAATACATATATTATAAATGATTATAAAAATGTTTACGATTATACAATCATAAATATACATTTTTTGTATAAAAAATATGATTTTTTTGTTTTTGATATTAGTGTGATTCAATTTTCTCAAATTTAATTTAATTCAAATAAATTTAAGTTTAAAAAACAAACTAAAGAAAAGTTTAAAATTGATTTTTTATCAGGTTTTTTTTTGTCATTTTGGTCAATTATTTAATTTCATTATACCATCATCATATTTTGGTAGAACTTTACAAATAATTTTTTTTTTGGATAAAAATTAGAACTTTTATTTGGGCATATAATAATACTCATCATATAATAATCGGGAAGTGTCGTGCGTTTGTAGTCGAGAAGTAATATAGACTTGAATCCAGCATTTTTATGCTCTTTTACTAAACAATTAGTTCGTATAGGTACTCATTTAAAGCTGAATGAATTTTTTTTGATGCATCTAATATCTAATGAAAGTTGCATATGGGCAATGAAAATTATTTCTCTTACTTTTGCTTGCCGCTGAAATTTGAATTCGGTACATACATACATATGTACGTAATAATCCAGTAGCTATATTACAAAAAATGATTTTTCTATTCGCTATGGTGGGGTATATGATTTTATCTATGGTTAAAATCGCTTGGAATAGATGAATACTGTAATGATACTGAACTAATAGAAGAAGTTTGAAATAAGATTCATATACTGTCTTATATTCAGTATTGTTGTTTTTAAGTAGATGTTGAAGACTGTAATTATTTTCAAATACATAAAGTTATTCGTCTAAGAAAAAAAAAATACTAGACTTTAAATAGAAGACGATTTATGGACAATAAATTTGAAGTAACAGATAGCGAGAAACTCTTGAGAAGATCAATGGCTGTGAAAAGTTGTAGTATCAATTTGAACTGATAACGATGAAATCTATACAAAAGAAGTACCTAGCCTATGCAGAAACAAGTTAAATTACCTAATACAGTGAAATCTGTTTAACTCAAGTGACCTAGAATTATTTATCACTTATAGAGGTTTTTCATTTACCCCGTTTCCCAAATAGGTATGTTAACATGACAGTTGTCTTATAGTTAGAGAGTGTCCCACTATGAGAGGTCGAAATGTATATTTATCATATAAATAGGTTGAAATTTTAATGCATAATATGTACATATGTGGTATAAAAGTATATTTTATGTTACACAAGTTTAAAAATATGTCACGTTTATCAATGTTTGACATCTCAAAATATTTATGTAAGGTTTCTAAGGCTTTTTATGCGTTACGCTTTGATACTCTCTCTCTAAATTCTCTTCACAAGTTTCACATTCCTTTTCTTCTTCTTCTTGTTCTATCTAGAATTACATTTTCGTTTCGACATTTTGTGCACTGTTAATTACTGCGCTCTTCGTACAAACTGTTCGATAGGACTATTAAATAAAGCAATAGATTATGGGAAAGATTGGACTGTTTGTAAACAAACATGTCTTGTCCAAACCTGATAAATTGTCTCACTTATACGGGTTATTGAGCTATATGAAGTTCCAATTACAGATATAAACATCGAAAAAATTCAATGAAATCTAATCTAAGTTAAAAATGTCTCAAAATTCCCAGTAACAGAGGTACATATTTCAATGCAAAAGTGTCGGGACCTTATTGTAATTATCAATAATAGTGGTTTCTCACATATCCAGGGTTTCTCACATTATAAATATGAATATAATATACTCATTGATGCATAACTTTCTTTTATTATTTGCTTGGTTTTTGTATTTGATTAATTATTGATTATTATAGTTTATAGCTGAATATTAATATTATATTTTATTACTCATGAAATTTCAGATATTATGATTTTAAAATATGAGACTGAAATTCATGAAAAAATTTAATTTTTTGTTACTAAGCTTCACTATATTTTTTTTCTTTCAATTTTCGAAAATGTGATATGTGAACATTGTAAAAATGATTAAATTTATAGAAAATTTATAGAATTTGATTTAGTATCGTACCAGCTAAAGAGAATATTTCTATTAAAAAATTTAAGAAAATTTTTCTTCTAAATTTTAATTACGAACGAATATTTATTGCTTAACACGCATATATTTTGTTATATACGATTTACAAACTTAATATTTATTTCTTATAAATTTATTATTATTTATTTACATTTATTAATATTTATTTTTCTTATTACATATACATACATATGTATATGTATATGTAGACGTACATATTAATTCAATTATACATCTTACGATAATAATACTGGTTTTGGTCTAAAATTGATTTACTATCACTATAACAGAATACAGTCCTAAAAATTCGAATATCAAGAAATCAATTCAAATGTACATTGTTATATATACGAGTTTATACGAATATATATTTTTTATAAATTGAAAATAATAAAAAACAAAAGTTGAAATTTTTCTACGTTATTGCTAATGTAGTGTATGGATTACTCGATTTTAATACGATTTTGATTTTTTATTAATTTAAATGTTTGATATACACAGGTACAAGTTATACTATTGGTATTGGTATACACTTTGATTTTTATCTACGGGGTAATTTTTTTTTTGGAAACATAGTACCTACATATGTAATATGTATATTCAATTCATTGTAATATTTGTATATGTACATATTAAATTCAATTCAGTTCAATCAAATGTCTTGTTCTTGCATAAATAAGTATTATTCTATTTGCATATATTAAGGGTGGTATTCACCAACATGGATATATCCGTCGGATATATTTTAGCCGGATACAATTTCAGCTTATTCATCAACCTAAATAAAATTTGTTTTCGAACTTCGTTTTCGGGTCGAACATGTGTGTCAAACATGTCAGCTGATTGTATTTTTATATTACAAAATGAACAAAAAGTTCTGTGATGTGATAATTATATGCAAAGATGATGATAATACAGTAGAACTACATTATCTTTATTTGTGCTGTTGCTGTTAATAACAAGGTTATGTTCGAATGATATTTATAATACCACTCCGAGGTTGCCTTAAAAATATCCGAGTAGTGTTTTATCCAGGTTGTTGAATACACCTTATCTCAGATAAAAGATAATCTATGTTGGTGAATGCCAGCCTAAGTATTTCAAAAAATAACTTTTTATGAAACTAGAAACTAGATAACATTGCATATATGTAAATGTATACATTTATGTGGTATATACAGATAATATTGTGTTTGTAATCAATTATAAATATTCATTTGAAAAATGAATGTTATGAATATATGTACATAATGTACTTATATAAATGAGTTATACATGTGCGTACATGTTTCTATAATGTGTAATAAAAATAAATAATATTTTTATTAATTTATTTATTTTGTATATAGTGATTTTATGTAATTAGTACTCATATATTCGTAAGCATGTACATATATTTTTACACGATCTCACAATTACACGATCTGTTCGCAATTTTTTAGACAGATACAGTAAGCATAGTGACAAACAAATACCCTCGAAACCAGACGTCTATAATACCAGTATATAATTTATTTAGTTTAATCGAAATAAATTTAGATTATCGTATATACTAAATCGGTAATAACTGTACACGAAAATTTGGAATATTCCCAATTAAATTTGGCTTATATTTTACATTCCCAATTATATAGAGTTTATATCAGAGAAAATATTTTGGAATAATCCAAAATCTGGAATTCATGTGAATTACGTACATATTATATAAACTAGATAATTGACTATTTCAATAATCTGAAGGGTAAATTTGAGAAATCATCTGTCAATCTGTCCAGTAAATTATTATTTAATTATAATTTTACTAGCTGTACTCTGTGCGCGCGTTGCTACGCTACCAACTAAAATAAATTTGAAAGAAAGACATTATACAAATATTCAATTCATTTTAAGTCATTTTATTGATTGTTGAAACGTCATCATTCGTTCGCTGTAATATAAACTTTGACACTTGCAAGGCTAACTAAAATAAAAAACAAAAATTTGACACTTTGATACATGTACAAAGTTTATATTATATATTTGATTTTTTTCACACAGTTGTCAAACTCAAGCTAATAAGTTAATACCACTACTAACTTGTGTTACGACTGGTAGTGAAATCAAAACTAATACGCATGTGAACATACAATTAAGACTAAGTTCAACTAATACCTATGTGAACATACGGCTTAAATGTTATTTTGATATTTTTGGGATATTTGTTCTGTAGCACCTATAACCCCAACTCTGATTTTAAAAAAATTTTTCAAAAACCTTCCCTGGGATATATCTAATAATTTCCTAAATTTTCAAAGCGATTGGATGTATGGTTTTTGATTCTATAAAGGACATACATGCAAACATTCATTTTTATATATATGTATATAAAAGATGTATAAAATGTGCCAAACAAATTTAGTAAGATAGACAATGTATACGTATACATGTAATCTTAAAATAATTCGAATTTGAGATCATCTCAATTTTGAAGTCTTGTATACAGGTATAATAAGAATTAGGATTTCCTCTAATCCCAGTTTTTTTTAGCGTTTACATTTTAGCAATTATGTAACAAATTTTCACTATAGCTGATAACAGTAAATAAAAATTTCATTCATATATTGTGAGAAAGAACAGCTTTGTTAATTTTCGAAAATGGCGGCAGAAGCCGATAGATGTTATGTGTTATATAATAATAGTAGGATAATTCATTTGTGTAGATAAAATCCAAAATTCCAATTAATGACAGTAATTTTATATGATAATTCTAAATTTTGAGATCTTCCCCATTTAATTCGAATTAGTATTTTTCATCGTGTCTACGTATACAATAAGCCGGAAAAATTGACAGATATATCTGGCTGTTCGACAAATGTTGTAGGAATACCTTTATATGTAGTAAAAAATTCGTATATAATTAGAGTATCGCATAAAATAGTCTATATTAGAATAGGGTCAGTTGGGGTAATTGTAAACATGGGGTAATTGGAAACACTGTTTAAAATCCTCATACAACACATCAGAAAAAATTGAAAAAAAATTAAACTGTACAGTTCAGAATCCCGTTAAACGATACACAAAATGTTTAACATGTTTTTGCTTGTGATTTAGTTTGCAATCAGACTTCGACGAGAGTGCTTCAAAAAAAAGTGAAAATCAGTTTGAGTGAATAAAAATAAATTGTTTATAAATTTGATTAAGAAAAAAGGTAAGTTCTATATTTTAATTTTAAATAGACAAATGAAGTCTAAATAAATATTTAATATATGTTTTACAATAAATGCTCGATTTTTTTTTGATTTTTTCACGTGTTTACATTTCCCCCGCAAATTTGTTTGTCTGGGGGAAAAGTGAACACAATTAAAAACTATTTTAACTCTATATTTTTGGCTTACAGAGTATTTAATATGCCAAGAAATTATGTCAAGAAAAGACCACAACCATCATACACTGTAGAAGATGTTAAAAACGCTGCTCTTGATGTTGAAAATAAAAATAAAACCTATCGCGAAGCCGAATTATATTATGGTGTTCCAAAGGCAGTGATTTTTAATAGGTTTCATGGACGCAAAACATCTTTGGAGAAAATTGGTGCTGGTAGACCACAGTTTATTTCAAAAGAAATTGAGGATGAAATATGCCAATGTGTAATAAAACGATCTGAAATGGGATTGCCTTGCGATAAAGATGAATTAAAAAGATTAGTTGGTCAGTATTTACAAAGCATTGACTCTGCATTGACAATGTCTTTCAGGGATGGAATTCCTGGAGAAGATTGGTATATTGGCTTTATGAAACGACATCCCAACATTTCTTTGAAAAAACCCGAATTACTTCAAAAACTACGAAAGGATGCAAGAAAGCCTAAAGTAGTTTATGATTTTTATGACAAACTTGAAAAACTTGTTAGAGAGCATGATTTAATTGACAAACCAAGTTTTGTTTTTAATGCAGACGAAAGTGGCTTTCATCATGATCCGGGTCGTGTACGTGGACTGGGTGTTAAAGGCAAATCTCTTTCCAGAATTTCTGGTGGATCAGGTCGAGAATCTACCACAGTTCTAGCATGTGTCAGTGCAAATGGCGCAAGTCTCCCACCGCTTATTATATTTAAAGGTGCCGCAGTACAGTGTAGATGGACTTCATCTGATGCGTTACCAGGAACTTTGTATGCTGCATCAACAAACGGCTGGATGGAAGAACCTCAATTTTATCATTGGTTTTTGAATGGCTTTGTGCCGTATATTGAAAGTCTCCGTAGAAAAATGGATCTCGAAAGCCAAACAGCATTGTTAGTATATGATGGCCATTGTAGTCACATTAGCGTACGCATAGTAGAGCAAGCCATTAAAAATAACATCCACTTAATGCGACTCCCAAGTCATTTGACAGACAAAATCCAACCTTTAGACAAGTGTGTCTTTGGTCCCATAAAAACGGCTTGGGAAAAGAAGCTAGTTCAATATGGAAAAGAACAAATGGGTAGAGGATCTATGCGCTTAAGCAAATGTATTTTTTCAAAATTAATCGGAGAAATTTGGAAGGAATCTTTAATCCAAGATAACATAATTTCCGGTTTTAAAAGTACTGGTATATATCCCGTAGATCGCACAATGTTCCCAATAGATGAATTCGATCCAATTGATTTAGAAATATATCAGCAGCTCTCATTGGAACCTCCAGAAACTGCCTCCGCTGTGAACAATCAATTACCAACTATGAATAATGAATCGAATGTTGAAGGTTAGTATTATTTAATCACATTTTCTTATCATCAATTTAAAATTAATATTGTTCTTCTATCTAGTGGACTCTACTAACATTCTGACAAATATGAATCAAACAACACTGCAAGAAGGTCCTCTAATTTCGATTGAGAATCAAGTCAGAGCACATCCCAGTCTTGCTGATTTATTTGATACTACTGCTTCTATAAAGCAAAAATCGAGTGAATTTCCTATCCAAAAAAAACAACCAATTCCTCGTTTAAAGCAAATGACATATGGTGAGGTACTTACAACAGACGAAGTCTTAGACCGGTTAAAGAACGCTGAAGATAAAAAAAGAGCTCAAAAAAGAAAAAAGGAAGACAAATCAAAAACGCTCAACAAAGCAAAGAAAATGTTAAAGGAAAAAAATGACAGCAGTACAAGCTCAGAAGATGCTGAAATACCACTTCAAAACGACGACGATAGTCCTTGGGATGAAAAAGAGAATGAATTGGAAGAAGAAGAATTGCAGTACGTTGATGTCAAAAAGCTGGAGAAAGGATGTTTTATTTTGGCCAGATTTAAAGGTGGCAAACGAAATTCAACAATATTCAAATACGTTTGTGTCGTAGAATCTTTCAATTCGGATGATAACATTGAAGTAACTGGTCTGAAGAGTCTAGATACTGCAAAGATTACCTTCGTTTTGGTACCTTCCGATAAATGTACAATATCCATTTCGCATATTGTTGGTATTTTACCACCTGCTAAATTGCAAAAGGTTGGCAAACGTACATATTACAAATTCAATAAAAAAGTTGACGTTAATGAAAAATAATATGTATATGGATATGTATTAAATATATAATGTAACAATAAAATTCGAAAATAAATGTAAGATTAAAATTTTTTACTTGTGTGGTTCAAATTTTTCACGAAAATTTTGTTTTAGGGGTAAATGTAAACATTGTAGAAATTACTTCATTAAGCAATATTTATTAAAATATGGTTCTTTTGTTTACTTTTGTCCGATTTATGAGCCATTTCTGTTGCAAATAACAGAATAAACTGTTTCCATTTACCCCATGTTTTTTCTTTTTGTGGGGTAAAAGTGAACATTTCAGGGGTAAATGTGAACGTCCTATTATCTACATAAAACTATATACTTTCAGGCTTAGAAGTTCGTAGAATTAAATTTCAGTTCTAGTACGTGCATTTTAATTATATATCATCTATAAATATGCGTTGATCAGTTTGGAAAAAATTTTCAAAATTTTTGTAAGGGGAAAATGTGAAAAAGCGTTTACATTTACCCCAACTGACCCTATGTGTATATGTAAGTATGTAAGTAATTGAAAAGTTTAATTTTCATAAAATTTTTGTGTCTTAGTTTTTTCAATTAACTGTAAATAAATATATAAATACTACTTTATACATAATTACAAATATATTTATACATTAAATCTTTAATTAGATTAAAAATCCTACCATATATACATATGTATATGTATATGTATGACCTTGTACATGTACAAATACATTTTGATTTTCTTATTTCATTTTATGTTTTTTTTTTCTTGTTTTGAATTTTTACTCGTCTTCTGTCATTAGTAAATTAAATATTCTTTCATACCTTTTATCTTTTACTTTACTTTACTTTATTTACATATAATAATGTACATATCTACTTACTTATTTCTGTCTGTGCGTATAATATACATACTATGTATGCATTTATTTTAATTTTTAAATGTTTATTTTATGGTAAAAAAGAAGCAATTTATTAAAAATGCTTTTATAAATAAATCTTTTGGGATTTTTGATAGTTATATTAGAATATCATAAACAAAGAAAATGAATCGTTTATTTATTCGTAACCTATATGTACATATGTATATGTATATGTATATGTACACGATAAATATAATATTCTACAGAAGAAATCAATTTTCTTTTTTTTTCAATATTTCATTCTTTTATGATTTTTATCATTATTTTAATCAATCGTCTTTGTCACTATTGTTATCAATAAACGTAATGTGATAAATATATACTACATAATATCATACGTACTTACATATTCATGATCGTAAAATTTATAATAAAAGAGATAAAGCTTGAATAAAAGAAATAAAAAAACAAATAATATTTGAAAGAAAAAAAATGTTTTATAATGACAAGGATATTAATAGGATATAAATATAAGTATATACATATGCATATGCATGTATACTACTTATATAGGCATTATGGAGATTCGATAGGCAAGACGCGGTTTGTCTACTACAACAAAGCATCGGGTTTGAATCTCTGTAAGCAGTTAATAAAATAAATTAAAATTTAAGCAGTTTATACTGGTGTATATACAAAAAAGGTTTTGGTCATGAATAAATCATAGACGTAGACAGACAAGCAGACAGTGTGCAGTGGTTGATGTCTAGGATCGTTAACAGATGATTACTTGATGACGATATTTACTTACACACATATTTCTCCTTCATAGCATTACATCTCTATGTAAGCGAGGTATTACTAACAAGTGATTTCTAAACTTATTACTATCACTAGTGCACAGTTTAATTTAGATTGTTAACTACATGACATGGCTTAGACTTAACTCATATTTTTTATTAGAAATATCTAAATTTAATAATATTTTATGTTACTTATGTCATTAGAAAGTAGACTATAATCAGCATTTTTAAGCTTGTTTTTTCTAGTAAGCTGCTATACTCATTCAAAGTTGATTGAATTTTGAGGGTAATGAGAGTTAAAAAAAACCATCAACAGAAATTTTTTCGTCACGATACAATCTTTTTTCTCCTTAGGCTTTCCCGAGAGTTTATCTCTTTCGTGAACTCAATTTTGCCCATATGCATTTATGAGGAAAAATATTGTTATATTGTATCGTGAAAGATTGTCGTGGATCCTTACAGTGTATGGCTCGGCCCGCAATGTATAAAATAATTTTAATTAAATTTTATAATTTTAAATACAATATTCACGATTCATATTTACACTTGTTTTTTATTTTCTTCAAAATTTTTATGTCATCATTCTTTGTAATCAAGCTATAAGCTGATGTGATTGATTTGTTCCACTATTGAAATGTAAATAATCGGGAACAATGTACATACTTGTATTCTTTTTTTTTTTTATTTTTACCATGAATCATAATATAATTCCAGATCCAAATCTCATCTGAGTAATCATATACATATGATAAAATCAGATTGTCTGAACTGGCTCTTTTAGTTAGTTGGTTAGTTAGTCAGTCAGTCAGTCATTCATAAAACCGTATATGTATGTAGAGGTACATACATATACAGTAATTATATAGAATTGAAAAATTACTAAATAGAAAAAACAGTATAAAAACAAAACAAAATAAATTATGATAAAAACAATTTCTTACATATTTTTATTTTATAACCTTGCATATTATACAACATATACATACGTACTACATATATGATAAGTATTATTTACAATTAATTTAAGGAATGAGAAGTGCACGTGTCCATTATATGTGTATATAAAAACACCAAACCATCAAAGTTTATAGTACTGTACATACATGTACGTACATACATATATAAATAATAATACAAAAACAGATTTTTATCCTATTTTATTATCATATGCATATTATAACATAGATACTTTAAATTTATTTTTGTTTTTGTTTCTATACTTATTATGTTTTATTTCTTCTATTCTTTTATATTTGGTATACATACACATATTGTATATTTTACATTATCATATTAATATATTACATTATTATATGTTTGTATATGTATGTATGTATTTATATAATATGTATGTAATATGAACGCCTTAACTTAAACCACCAATAACCAACCATAATGATGATGATGATGATGACGACGATGATGATAATAATAATAATAAAAACGTACGTAAACGTATGGTATATATTATAAACAATTCGCACACGACCCAATCCCCTAATAAATAAACAATTTTTTTTTTCATTATATAAAGGTACATAATATTGTGTATGGGTACATATCCACTCGTATTATACATTTATAATGTACCATAAAAAGTTAGTCAAATTTAGTTACATATTTTTGTAATTTTTTTATTTTCATTTTTATTTTTATTTTTACATTACATATGTTACATAAACATTTTTATTTTAGTTAGGTATTCAAAAAAAAAAAAAAAAAAAAAAAAAAATTAGGGGGATCATCAACATCGTCAAACATCATCATATTATATTATTACATGTACAATACCTACTTACATATAGGTATATAGATTTAATGTTAGATTTGTATAATGTACATACATATGTACATACATATATACTTATATGTATTGATATATGCAGAATGAATACTATGTACATAGACTAATATATAGACTGGAAATGCTTATGGCAGAAATCGTGTTCATAACTATTAAGTAAACATCAAAATAGCTTTTGAGAGATTTTGAAAAAGCTATAAAATCAGAATAAGGAAAATAAATGAGAGAACTTTTGTAATCTTTTGAAATCTTGTATATCTTGAAGAAAAAACAAATTTAAAAATCAAAAATCTATGTAGCTATATTCTTATCGGAAATGATAAAAAATATCAAATAACAGGCAAATGTACAAAATCGTATATTTTAAGTCTACTGTCACATTATTCTGATTCTGAATCTGAAACGTAAAATTTCAGATTCAGAATTCACTTTTTGTTCATTCTGATTCTGAATCTGAAAACTCCTTTTCAATATTTTTCTTTAAATTTGTTATTGTTATAAAACACTTTACTTATCGAGTGAACATTAAACCATCGAACAATAACTACTATGAGTGGCGAGTACGTTGGTAAGACGCACTTTTCAATGGAGGGTGAAATAAAGTTAATCTTCTGTCTTCTGTCTTCTGTCTTCTATCTTACGATCTTCAAGTTGTATATAAACAAGTAATTTTATGTCAATTTATTGAGTGGTTTAGCTATGAATTCAGATTCAGATTTCAGGTACATGTGACATGTTACATTTACTGTCAGCATGTTTCATTTTCTATTCTGAAAATAATCAGATTACAAAACGGAAGTACGAACCGGAATTTTTTTAGAAGATGAATTTTTCAGAGCCATGTAACAAGTCACATTTACTACAATGCATTTGAAAGTGATTCTGAATTTTTCAGATTCAGAATCAGACTCATGTGACAGTAGGCTAAAGGAAATTTAAATTTTCAACAAATTTATGTTACGACTGGCAATGAATATAATAATATATATTATCACATACAAATATCCTTATCTGTGATATTATATATACAATTAAAACTGGTTTTGAAAGTATCTAACACATATGTGCATGCATACTATCAAAGAATATATATCTACTAGTTACGTTAGTTATATATTCTTTGATACTATGCAATCTGTATTGTTGGCTACATGAATATAAATATTCTATATTCATGATTCAAGTAAGACCATGTATGACGGTATAACATAAGTATAACATAACCGTATAACACAGTACTACTGCCAGCCATTGCAATGAGTATGTATTGTGTATTGTTTTTTAAATAAATATCCATGTATTTTCATTGCCAGCTATTGAAATCACAGTATATCTATATTCATACAGTAATGACACTGAGCACGCGTTAGCAAAAATTTTTCATGACCTTTGTCACGTTATTCATTCGGCCTTAACAGTTTTGCTAAAAGTCGATAGCAATTAAGAGCCTTTGTATACGAAAAAGAGACAAAAAAAATGGAACTGCAACACCAACTGTTTTAAAAAATATAACATTATTACAGTGTATACCTACTCATTAAAAAAAGTACAAATTTTGTTATTTAAAATTTTTTATCTAAAATAAACAAAATTAATTGTAAATGCATTACACTTAAAATTTTGTGTTTGATATCAAATGTTTTTACATTTTTGTTAAATTTATTAATTATAAATTAAATTCTTACTCTAATATATAGCTTAACAAAATAAACTTTTTCTTGTCTTCAAAATTCTCAGAAATTATATGAATCACCTTATATCTTGATATAATGACGCGTCAGGTAGTCAAAAAAAAAGTTCCAGATCGCCTTTAAAAATGCATTGTGAAAAAATGATTGTATTGCTCACATGTATATATTGTTTTGTATCTTTTCTTCATTACGGCGGTTTATAAGGAAATATGGATTTGACATAAGTACATTAATTCTGTACTGTTTTTGTAAATTGAATTTTGATTTTTTTTATTATTTTAAAATAAGTAATTATGTGTGTTAGTAAATTTAAAAAAAAAAAGAGTGTCACATCTTATTGTTTTGTTGATCAGTGATAAATATTCTATATTGATTCCAGTACTACTGCCAGCTATTGCAATGAACATGTATTGTGTATTGTTTTTTAAATAAATATGCATGTATTTTCATTGCCAGCTATTGAAATCTACAATATATGTAATATATATGGAAATTCGTGAGCGAAAAATTATCTCTCCTCTCAGTAAAAGCTCCTGCCAGCCATTCTTCAAGTTTCTGCCAGCTATGATCGATTTCAAAAGTGTATTAAAAATTTATACGGTGATTTCCTATCTATATTAGTCTATGCTATGTACTTATGTAATGTTTCGTGCATTTCATTCAATTCGAATTCAAATAAATAATAAAATTTATATACACATATGTACATTAATATACAATATAAATTTTATGTTTGGTATTACATATGCATATGTATGTAGAAATTAAAGTATATACTTAGATAGATAGTATAGCAAAATACAGAGAAAAATTGTTTTTTTTTTTTTTTTGTTTTTAGAGACTCTTGGGAACATTCAACAAGGCAACATTTATTATACATTATATCTTTTAATACATATTTCAATGATATGTATGTACATATGTGCACTGTGTGTATATGTGTAAAATATTGTATACATATATACATGGTTACAATACATAGTTACATATAGGTAACTACAATATATCATACAGATAGGATATCAATAGTATACAAATATATATCTATGTAGATATTTACTATACATTCTCTGTATACATTTATTTCAAGTAAATAAGTAATAGGTAATGTTTTCAAATAATTATGAATCTAAGGGATGATATAATAGAAATAAAATATGTATGTATGTATGTATGTAGGTACATACTTATATTATTTTCATTTGTATACGTGAATGTTGATATTATATCATCTAAGTATATGCAGAATACAATATTTATGTACATATACAATATTTTTTATGATACATACATACTCGTACGTAAATATGTATAAACATTTAATAAATAAATATATTAGATTCATGAACATTATATATACATACATGATATGTTTGCATTCAAAATATCCACATATATTATTTACAGAAATACATAATATGTATAATATACATGAGTATCTATATAAATAAAAATATATCTATATGGGTGGCTATATGGCGTTTGCATGTAATCATATCCTGATATGAACGAATATAACAATGATGATGATTTCAACAGGTGAATTTTTCCAAATCATTATAAATTTTCGTTTTTCTCTTTTCTCTTATTTGTTTATTTTTTTCGCTTGATATACATATGTATGTACATATGTATGTATGTATAGCAAATAAAATGTATACGTATAATAATTGTATCTTTATCAACATTGCATTACTATTATGCTCATGATATGATGTTACATAATACATATATACAAAAATTTTATTATTATTATTGTTAATATACATAATATGTATATTACATTTTGGTTTTTATTACAAACATTGTAAACATTTGTACTTTTCGTATGTGGATTGGATATACATACTTACATATTGCATTTATTACATTACATGGGTTGTCTGAAAAGATTATTGCTGACGACATAACACGCACAGAAACAAGTACTTACATTTTTTCGATCAAATTATGTTTTATTTATCAATACTGTTTTTCTTTTATTGTTCTCGTTCCTTTGATTCCTCTTAATAATAATTTTCATCTTACTCTGAAAAATATGCTTCTATACATTAGTACGATGACCTTTTCATTTAAAAAAAATTTTGTTTTCTGATCAAAACTTTGAGTCTAGGAAACAGAAAAAGGTTACTATCAGGGCCAAACCTATAGTGAATATGGTGGATTATGGCAATCAATTCAAATCCGAGTTCATGAATTTTTACCGCATAGCAACCGTTGAAGTATGAGACAGTAGTATTCAATTTTTTCCATTTTTATAAAAACATTGATATTGAGTATAACACAAATGACTAACAAACAACAAATGAGCATCTAAAATGGCTACAATTTTTATGGTCATCATTATTATTTAACGAAAATGTACGCAACGCATATAATCGTCGTTCAGTGAGAAGTCACTATAAGTTCATTTTTGCTGAAAATGAGTTATATAAATGCGAAAAAACTCTCCAAACTTCATATTTTTATCTGTATAAAAACTCTCTAAAGCCGTAACTAAAATGACTTCAGCTAACTCAAGTCAGAAGTCAGATTACATTGTTTTAAATCAGTGTAACTATATTTGAATCAAATCAGCTTCATTGAGTTTAACGAAACACTTTGAATTTTCGTTGACTTCAGTGAGTGTGCCTACCGACCGACCACACAAAATTGAGTGACTTGAATCTTGAGTGAAATATGTACATATAATGTACATGTATTATTTAAACATAACCAATTCCATATGAAGTTTATATAAAATATAGCATTTTGTAGTTAATGTAAAAAATTTGTAATAATTTCCTTTATGTGTAACTCTCTCTAAATTTTATGTTTTGTATGTGTAACTGTAACTAGTAACAAATATCATGTTCATGTAACTACTAAATTAACTAACCTTACTTTCACATTATGCAGATGCTTAGTCAATTCACACAAGCCAATATAGTTACAACTTCAGACTTGATTGAATTTCGTTAGCTTTGACTTGAGTTAGTTGAAGTCATTTTAGTTACGGCTTAAGTCCTCCTATGTAGGGAGTGAGAAAATACCTAAGTCCAAATCAAAGTAAATTATGTTCAGTTGGACTTAGTGATTTATTGTGTTTTTTTAATGTGAAAAATCACTAAGTCCCTGAAACAATTTTTCATATTCTTAAATTTTTTTTTTGAATGTGAGAAATCACTAAGTCTAAAAAAGGGTTAAAAACCCATTACAAAATTGACGTGTGACTTCATAAAACGTGTACTAGTCAACATAATTTGTCATTCAGATTAACTTGAATTTAATTTGAATTTAAAACTAAAAGTCCATTATGTCAAAACGGAAATTTTGGACTTAGTGACTTTTAACAGAACGACGACGATTTGCGACGATATATTGTTGAATGCATTTGAAAGCTGGAAATTTCAGTGTAATTATTACATAATAAATAAATGAATAATAATAATAATAATATTGATATTGTCTAACAAAAAAATGTCAAAAAATTAACGCAGCTTTTTCTTTTACGCAGAGCTCGTAACTTTTGAAACAAAGGAAGGAAAAAGTTACAAAGTCTCGTGAAAATACTACCATTTATTACGCTACTTAACGCGAATTAAGGCACTTACGAGATTTGAAATGAATATCGTCAATATCAATTATTTTACTACAACTACGAGTGTATACCTCTATAATACATAATACGTATAAATATTTTCGTTTATTTCAGAATTTTCTATCACCCCATATTTAAAATATCTTTATATACCTATGTATTATAAAATATACTAAATACATATATATATACATACATACATATACTATATGTCATATAGTATATTGCGTTTATTATTATTACTATTATTATCTATAACTGTACCACAAAAGAAATATAAAATTGTTAAAAATATAATAATACAAAAAAAAAAAAATATATGTGCATACATAAGTATATTGAATCTTTTGAATATGCTATATGTGAATGCGCTTCTAAAGCACATAAAATCACTATAATGTACTGGTATAATGAATTTTTCATCAATACTAATGTAATTTTTATAATAAAAAATTCATTTCTATAAGCAATAATATTGTGGTTTTTATACAATTTTATTTAATTAAAAATTTTCTTTTATTAGATTATTATGAAAGTTATTTAGATCTGTGGTTAAGTATAAATGGTAAATCATAACAAAGAATAATTCAGTATAATTCATAATTTTATATTATATTTTGTTTCTTGATTTTAGATACATTGACATATAGTTTGGATATTTGATTTAATTTTCATTTTATATTAAAAGTATAATATTTTGTTGTTTTTAAATGTAATGAAATTCCGACGAAATTAACATTAAAATTCCAATATAATTAAAGATTTCTAACACCGACGATGTGCTACTATTATTGATAATTAATTTTCTTTTAATTGAATGACTTATTTATGTATTTTGTGACCTTTAGAAAAATATCAGATTCAATGTAAAATATTAACTACTTATAAGGCTCGTATTCATCAACCAAGATTATCCATCGGATATATTTTAGCCGAGTATAATTTTAGATTATTCATCAACATAAATAAAATTTGTTTTTAGATTTTATTTTCATTTATGATTGTATTTTTATATTACAGAATGAAAAAGAGGTTATGTAATGTAATGATTATACCTAATATGTGAATGTTTGAAGTGCTGTTTCTCTTAATAACAAAGTTATGTTGAAATGATATTTACAAGACAAGCAAAAGGTAATCTAAAATTTATCTAGCATCAATTAATCGCGATTGCGGTGAATACAATAATTTTAGACAGTCGTAAATTTATCGTGTTTTGTGAATACGGCACTAAATGCTAACTTTTTTAGCTATATGGCTACATAATATTACATATCTTTGTGATTAATTTTTTTTTTTTTTTGCATTTTTAATTTTATCATTAAAATATTTTTTATTTACAATACAAAACGGCTGATTAATAATTTACAGATTTAATTGTTTTTTGAACTTTTTTAATTTTTTTTTTTTTTTTTAAATAATTTTCATTTATTTATTAGTACAATTAACAAGAGATTTCATAAATATTTTGAAAATAAGTATTTTTATCATTTTATTCTGTGTATTATAGAAAATTTAAATAAAGGAAAAAGTATCTAGGAACACATACGAGTATATATGATAGCTGTGTAATGTGTGTAGAATCATATAGTACATATATGTACGTACTTATGCGTGGTCAAAGATAATAATTTTTCTTATTATAGATTTTGTAATTTATGTTGATTTTTATTATATCTGGTTTGTGATTATTGTATTTTCATTAGAGAGAAGGAAGGTACAAATATGCATTTTCTATTCACATATACATACATAAGTATGTATATCTATTTTTTTTTGTAAGTAAACACATATGTAAAGAATACATATTATACAATATTATCTATATGTAATAAAAGATGAATACATACATATGTACTATATGTATGCAGTTCATATGAGTTTGAGTATAATGTACATAATGTGTCAATATAATATAAAAAGAGGGAAGAATAAAATTATATTAAAAATGAAAAAAAAAAAATATGTTTGTATAATATATAAAAAAACACAGCATTAGACATAATGTGCATATACATACATATGTACATATACTCGTAAGAATTATATTACTTATGAAATGTATAAAATTGTATATAAATGTGTAGTAATAGATGGTAATACTTAGTAGTATATAGTATACGTAGTAGTAGTAAACCATTAGACGTGTAATCATGTGTACACTCTAAAAGGGATTTTATTGTTCACGTTTAATGGGATTTTGTATATAAGGAAAATAAAAAATGAAAAAAAAAAAAAAACAATAATAATAATAATAATACCTATCTAATAAAAGAATTATAAAAACAAAATAAAAATTATCCACCAGACATACATATATGATACAATGTGTTATTTGTCAATCATATATGTACATACTACATATAGTACGTAAATATACGTACGTATACAAGTATAGGTATTAGATAAACACATAAAAATTTATTCATAAATTGGAATGATGATGTTTTCAATTTTATGTGCGGCCTTAAAAAATGCTTGCAATATTTTATTTTATATGTATATAATCATATTATAAGTATATGCATATAGTATACATAAATACACATATTTTATTGTATATATAAAATATTTATGTACTATTATGTTGTAAGGACATCATGTATAGGAGATATAATCTGGACGAATTTTTATATATCTAAAGAAATTTTTATATACGAGTATGTAATGTACGAATATCATACTATTATATGTACATATGGAAATAACAATAATATATTATACATATATGTATATTATATACATATGTATTATGTAGGTATATATATAAGTATACTTTACATTTTACTTGTGTGTTATCTCATTGATAATTAATTTTTACTCTATTATTCAATATCGACTATGACATTTATGTAATACAGTGTGTGACAAAACTAAAGCGCAACTAGTAAATTAAAAAAAGTGATGTCATACAATATATTCTGTGATTGGTAAAACTTCGCTTATACTTATCACATCGAAATACTGCAAAATTTTTTATAAACATAATTAAATTGAAAATTATTTTATTCAAAAATCTAATAATTACGCCAACAATATTTTATTTAATCACCTACATATATTTTATTATACATATAAAAGAGTTATAAATATTTGTAATTTTATTAGCTTGACAAAAATATAAATTAACTTTATTTAGTTAGCCTTTGTCTTTAATAATATCGTACGTAGCATCATCAAAAACATCGATTTAGACAAGTTGTTGATTATCTATTGTGGTATATTCTTCTCCACTTTCTACCAAAATTGTCTCAAAAAATTATTTCCTTATTCGTATAATTATTGTTATTTGCATGATTTTTTCTATCTAGAATTTCCCGTAGATTCTCAAAATTTTCATTGGGAAAACAGATACTCATGGGAAAATTCACAAATGCAGATTTTACCACCACCACCACCACTTACTTACAATAATTGCATAAGTGTGTTTCAGATCGTTTTCATGCTGAAAAACTTCATCGCTTAATGTTTCTTCAGTTTCTTCAGCATAAGGCATCATTGTATTTTCTAGAATATGTTTGTAATTAACTTCTGTTATTATTTCTTCTATACCAATAGATTGGACCCATAACTTGCCCCCGAAAAAAAAAAATTCTAACCATGATAATTACCACCACCTTACAATATTTTTGATAAAGTCATTTGCCTCTTGGTCTTCGTACATGATGTGATCTGTCTCAACCTTTTAAATTTAATATTTAATTTTTATTTGTCTGAAAAAGTACTTATCGTCTTCCACCTTTGCACAGACCAAATTGATTTGCACTTTAGTGATTTTTCCGTAACTCTGTAATAATAAAAAGGAAATTTATATACGTACATACATCCTATATACATACATATGTATGTATGTATAAGTGCATTCGATTAAACGCGTTCTAAAAACATTAAAATTTTATATATAAGTAGCACATATTTTTAAATAACTATACAATAATTATTTTATTACAATTACGTACGTTATATATGTACTTATATATTATATGCTTTATCTTATATACATACAATTTAATAAAATATGTACATATGTTAAATCTACAATGTGAATTCATAATACATGCAAAATCATAAAATCAAAAAAATTCAAAAAAAAAAAAAAATAAAGAAGTAAATAAACAAACTTGCATACATGAAAGATATCTTTCATCATACTTTATCATACATCATACTATACTAACTAACGGTGCGATTCTGCATAAGAGATCTCTTATTTCTCTTATTCCTCTTATCGTTTTTAGTGCAAATTACATTACAAATACATACTTTTAGGAGTTAAATTAAATTAGATAAGAGATGTGATCAGCTGATCTCTTAACTTCAGTGGTGAATTTTTTAATGAATTTTGACATTCTACTTTTGAACGTTTATAACCGAAAAATTCTGTTTTAACGGACAAAAATCTCTAAACTTTAGAGGTCATCGATGAGGACCTCTTATATCTCTTATTTATTTTATTTATATTGTTGATATTCAAATATTGTATTCGTGTCGTGTATATTGTAAGTAATTTGATAATAATAATAATAGAATTGCATTAATAATAATAATAATAATAATAATAATAATAATAATAATAATAATAATAATAATAATAATAATAATAATAATAATAATTATAATAATAATAATAATAATAATAATAATAATAATAATAATAATAATAATAATAATAATATTTACAATAATAGTAATAATAATAAAATAATAATAAAAATTGTAATAATTACTAATAACAAAGATGATAAAACAGTGTAACTACATTATCTTTGTATATGACAAGTAGCAAGTAGTAAATTGAATAAGGTGGGTTTAAAATCTATGGTGAATCTTATGTCATTTTATGAGGTGAATCTCTTATCCAGAATACCGATTCCTCTTAAAAAATATATTTCACCAAAACTTTAGAGAAATAAGAGGAATAAGAGATCTCTTATGCAGAATCGCACCGTAAGTATATAAAATAATAAGTACGTATGTTTAAAGGAATGTACATAATGCAAAGTACATAATATATGTACACTATACATGATTCACATAAATGTATAAATCTATGCGTTTATATATTTTGATGAAATTATACATTACATATACATATGTGTTTTACATGAGTATGTATATGATGATAAATATTATATACACATACATTTGTATTGTATTAGGGATGAAAAAATAAAAAAAATATACGTACATATATATACAAAAAATAAAACACATAGTATGTACTCGTATATGTATGTACGTACATTATGTACGAGAATATCCTTACATCAATAAAAATTTTTCACTTAATGGAAATCATCAACATAAAAATAAGTAATAAAATAAACGTATTCTTTATCAATAAATATGAAAAAAAAAATGCAATATATGTATGTACATACATATGTACATATATGTACTTATGTGTATTTGTATTGTTATTTATACTTGCAGAAAGATTAAAAATCTATATTTAATCATTAGCATTAAAAATGAATGAAAATAAAAGCGATCGTATAATATAATAATAATGATTGCACATACATTTCAATTATTTTGATTACATTTTTAAGGGATTTTTGTCAAAGTTTAATTAAATATAAAAGCACAAGGTATTATATGTAGACGATATTTTATATAAACCCTACATACATACATATATATTACATTCAATCTAAGGTGTATATATGTACATACATATATGCGTATAACCACCGTATAACGATTATTATTATCATAAAATGAAACACAAAAATAACATAAAATTACGAAATTGTTCAATATTACGATATTACATTAAAAAAACATATGTATGTATAGTTTACATGGTAGTATGTATGTACATCTATACATTATATGCTTACATAAAATTCTATATAGGAATTCATTTCATTTGTCTGAATTCTATACAATTCACAAATACAGATACAGATATGTGAAATATAATAGAAATTTTGATGTTTTTATGTGTATACTTGATTTTAAAATTTTGTCATTTTTTTCGGCATATTGTTTTCAAAAAAAAAAAAAAATATATATAAAAAATTAGTTGTCTTATATTAGAGACAAACGAGACTTAAAATTTATCTAGCTACTTAGGTTAAACAAATCTGGATTACCTCTAATCTACATACATTTATAAAACAGAACGTAATGCGATCGCATCTGATCAGTTAAATTTATATACATAATATGTAGAATCATACAATCAATCAATACTTTAAGGTTAAAATTATAATATTTTCTTTGTACTTATGATTTCGAATTGCGCTAAATTGATTATCAAAAATATTTAAATTATTTTTAATTACTTTCAATGCATAATAAATTAGAAAACTGAATTATTGTCAATTTTTATGTTTTCTTCTTTCTACTGTAACTAGGTTTATAGGGGTAATTCAGTTTTCAGAAATTCAGAAGTTGTACAACTATGAATCATCTAGAAATTATGATGACACACAGACACTTTGATTTAGATTAACGACATAATCCAGATTGAAATGCTTGCTCTCTTATCGTTTATCAAAATAAATGAGTCCCCATTAAGATTTAGAAAATTAAAACGAATCCCAATATTTATAGAAAAAATGATGTTTCTATCTTCCACTTATACTATAATGTTTTCTTTTTATGCTTTTGTTTTCTATTAGGTATAAGGAAAAATTCTGTCATGTTTGAACAACTTCACTTTTATACGTTGTCGATCTTTAGCAAGAATTCTGATCCGACTGAAACCGGTTTAAACAGTTAGATTAGTAATAGTATATGATTGATGATTTATAAACACTTTTTTCGTATTTTAGTCAGTTTTTTATAGTTATAAAACTGTCAACATGAGTGAAGGAAAAGTACACTTGAGACATTGTATGTTGCATAAGTTCCAAGAAGGGAATAATGCTATGGAGGCAAAAAATAAAACTTGTGTGACGTGTTTGGAAATGGAAAATTTGCGAAATTTCGTTCTTGTAAATTTTTTTTTTTTTTGAAGGATGAACCAGATCAAGAAGGCCATCAAATGTCAATGATGAAGTGCTACGCAGTATATTCAGGACAAATCACACGTTAACTTCCACAAAAGTGATCTTCAAGCTTAAAAATTCATCAAACTACTGTTTTGAATCACATTAAAAGGCTTGGTTTGGTTTCAATCAAATCAGAATTCGACAACGCATAACAGTGCAAGTGTTCAAAAACGACAAAACTTTTCCTTATAACTGATTAGCATAATGGATAATGGTTTAATAAATCAATTTTGCTTGAGCAGTTTAAAGAGTTATTTATAAGTTTGTACATTTTGCTACATTTCAAGCAGCTTTTTCTTTTCCATTAAAAGACATTTTTTCATTCGTACAGAGTCAATTTCTTTAATAAAACATAAATTATGTAATGCCTAAGTTTCATTGTGATAAAAATTAACTTTTTTTATGAAAATATTGCACATAATTTCACTTACTTTATAACATTTAGGGTGGTATTCACCAACATGGATATATCCGTCGGATATATTTTAGCCAGATACAATTTCAGCTTATTCATCAATCTAGATAAAATTTGTTTTCGAACTTCGTTTTTGGGTCGAACATGTGTGTCAAACATGTCAGCTGATTGTATTTTTATATTACAAAATGAAAAAAAGGTTCTGTGATGTGATAATTATATGCATGCAAAGATGATAATACAGTACAATTACATTATCTTTATTTGTGCTGTTGCTGTTAATAACAAGGTTATGTTCGAATGATATTTATAATACCACTCCGAGGTTGTCTTAAAAATATCCGAGTAGTGTTTTATCCAGGTTGATGAATACACTTTATCTCAGATAAAAGATAATTTATGTTGGTGAATACCAGCCTTAATTTTGAACAGAAACTAATGAAATGCTATTTTGGTTTGTTTTTTTTTTCACAAAGAAGAAATGATTTCGAACCAAAAATTATATACATGAATACTTTTCCAGTAATATTGGAAATATTTTTATAAAATTTCTTCTTTATGTTTTTGATAATAACGGTGTAACAAAATTCTAAAAATTATTATAAATAAAATTCTAACACTGCTATTATTTTTCACACATTTGTACCTAACGTACATATTTAAGAGATGTTTTTTTTTGTATATTATAAATGTAATTTTTAGTTGTAATGTTGTGTTTTTGTATATCAATTATTATTGTGAATTTGATGGTTTTTCATTTAATCCAATAATAATTTTTCTTTTACTGCTTCTTTTATACTGTACATAAACGCATATATACGAGTATATTGCTTACGATACATGTATGTATTGCATTACACTCGTATATACGACACGGATAATAAAAAAAAAATGTAATTTCATTCTGTAGATTTTGAATATATACTTGTTTTGACGTTTGTTTTTAATTAATTTGATTTTTATTTTTGTATTAAAAGACTGCATGGTATACAATATTTATTTGCAAGAATCTGCGAATACGATATAACAAAAAATCATATTGTATATTATATACATACTTACATATATAATACTATACTATGTGATTTTTGATATAACGTAAAATATTCTACATAAATGTATAATAAAATTAGAGCAGAAAAAAAAAAATAAAATAAAAATAAAAATAAAAATTGAGTTAAGATTTCAAATATGTCATCGTTCGCCATTTCATTTAAAATAAATCTACAGAGCACATACACAAAAATGGTTATTGCAGATAGAGATTACTGCATATTGCCTCTTTATATGTACATATGCACATCACATACATATATGATGAATACATAAAGATATACGATTATGTATATCACGTGTGCATTTAATAAAATCTTTAAAGTTCAATTTATATTAAAAATAATAAATATCACGTAAATCTTACATTACATATATACATACAGTGCATATAACTGCTATATTAGAACAGAGTAAAAAATTAATTAAATATTGTTTATGTGTATTCTCGTAGAATAAATAAAATTTTTAATATTATAATTTAAATATGATTTTTTGATATTTGATTAAATCAACCGTGAAAAACGAACGTTTTAAAATACTTTCTCCTATACATTATATACAATATACTTATAGTTATTTAAATGTAATTATCGTATGTTTCATACTACATATTTTATGATGTATACGTGCTAAACGTGCTAAATTATAACCTAACTAACTATATAAAATTCATGTACATATATAAAAAGTATATGGATGAATTTGATTTTTGCTACTTTAAAAATATTCTTCATCCATGAACAAGTTTTTAAATTGATATTTTCTTCGATCAAAAGTAAAAATATCACGACTTCTCAAATTGCATCAAATTATTATTAAGTATTATTGTTGTTTTGTTTCGCAGTATTTTATAAAATGAACATGAACACACATATATGTACATATATATTATTTTACAATTAAACAATCTCAATAAAATTTAATAAAATATTTAATCTTATACTACTGTAAAATGACTTACACAATATATGAAAATTATATGTGTGCATATGCATACACACATATTATTTTTATTTCAATTAAATTATATATGAATAGGAAAATATGTATAAATTTACTCTTAAATTTATGATTGTTTTCAAACTTTTAATACTTACATATATGTAGCATTACTTCGTCAACTTGAATTCTTCAAGTCAAAATTCTAGAAGCAAGATGAGAATGACGACGACACGACGATAAAGAAAGCTATGTTTCAAAGCAGAATTTTACATATCACACCACTTAACTTAATGAATATAATTTGATATTTGATGCTTTTTATATGCAAATCTTTGATCGTTATTTATTTTGAAATTGTATTTATTTTATAAAAATTCTTAAAAATTCAATTTCAATAGCACCCATTACTCGTATTTATAATTTTTATAAAATTTCTAATGCAAGATCGTTGTTGTTGTTGTTTTTGAAATTTTTTATAATTAGATCTTATGTCTTCGACACATAGAGGTTGAAATTAAGTAGATTTCATTTTAATTTCGAGTAGAAATTACGAAGGTGACACACAGCGATTTTGACAGTTTGTCTAATAATTTATCTAATTTTAATTTAATTTATGTGAACATATCCTACTTCTTCTATTAAATTTAACTGTCAATTATATTCAATTATTTCTTAATGACAATTATTTAAAAAAAACATTTTTTTTGGTTTACAATTTGTTGGTAGATGTCTCTGTTCTACGTAAAGAGCAAAACATGAGTAGATTTCGAGCGATAATTATTTATTTTTTATGTAATTTCGCTGACTAGATTCTGGATTTTGAGGCTGAAATTAGCAAAATACTTAATTTCAACCTCTGTGTGGCTACAATATTAGCCTTTATGTTTTCATTTCAATTACATTGATTGACATATACACATACATATATAGATTAGGTACTCAGATAATATTTTTAGGTATTCCAAAGTATACTCATTTACATTTTATATAATTTCACATAAATAGTATATCTACTCTTCACTTCATCATTTAATGTCAGAAAAAAAAATATTAATAAATACATAAATATTTCAAAATATGTAATTATTCAATTTATATAAAATTTTTTTAAATTTCAAAATATACATAAGTATACATGCTTATACAATAATTGTTTTAATTGTAATTAAATTATTTAAGTATATGTATGTATAAAATTGAATGACATAAAAAATTCAAAAAATTTTACTTAAATAAAAATATAAAGAGATTTATTACGAATATACTATCATACAGAATTTTATTGTGAATTGAAATAATTGAACAATTTTCTTTTGAAATTAATTTATCTAAGGAAGAATGAAAAGAATTTTCTGCAATTTAATTTAATAGTTATTTTTTCGAGATTTTTTATTATATTAAAATAAATTATAAAATGAATCATACTAAACAATAAACGAAAAAAAAAAAACAGAAAAAAAAATCATTCAGAAAATATATAAAGTCTAGGTATCCTTTATTATAAAGAAAATACTTTTGTAGTATAAAATGAAATACTTACCTAATTACATATTCGTATAATAGGTATCCTATAATGCAATTGCAATTTTTTAAAAATCTTTTCTATTATTTTATGTATTTTTAATTTATGCGATAAAATTTGTTGAAAAGGACGTTTTTTTTTTTTTTAATAAATTTCATCATTCGTATACATAATAAGTACCTATAGGTACTATATAAATATATATGTATATAATGCATTTTTGCAAAATAAATAAATAAATAACTGAATTACTTCTCATTTACATTTTTTTTTTTTTTTTTTATATATAAATAATTCAATTTACACATTATAACATGATGAATATACATGGTAGTATGTACATATATATGTAATATTTGATTAGCTCTCTTCAATTTCATTTTAATTAAATTGTATAAACTCTCGAGAATATAACAAGAAAAATAAAGAGTATATCGAAACAAAAAAAAATGTAAAAAATATAAAAAATATAAAAAATGTAAAAAATGTAAAAAATATGTGAAAAAAATGTGAAATTTTTTGAAGTACATGAGCATGTATTACTTTACATAACTGGAATATGTGTATGCATAATATTTTGAATTTTTTTTTTTTTTTTTTTTGTTCTATTTGAAATTCTAATATACCCGTACATATAGCACATAATACTGAATGTAAATGACGTAGATACTCGTTACATATGTATGTAATATAGGTACTGAAATTATTGTAAAAATTATTAATAAAATGAATTTAGAAACAAGAATAATATATATTGAGTTGTATATGAGAGTACATATGTGTACTTACCTAATATACTCGTAAGTTATACATAATATATACAAAATATGTAAATAAAATTTTATACATACATAATTGGTTGGTTGGTTGCAGTGGCATTCCGTTTCCAGTCCATTAGGAACAGACTCAATTAGCACTTTGTGTGCCGTTTTGTTACCACAGACTCGTAGGTGTTGGTTGTTTTTCTAGGCTGTAGCCATTTCGTCTTTTTCAGGTAGTAGATCAAACTGCCTACTGTTAGACTGGCCACCTCCGCGAGTTCTTCGAGGAAAGGCTTACCGAAAGCCCTTAGTCTAGTTTTAGCTAATGCTGGACACCTGAAAAGATAATGTAAGAGAGTTTCTTCCTCTGAGTTGTCCTTGCAGCTTCTGCAGTGCGTGTTATACAGTAGAACCAATCTGGCTGCGTGTTCTCCCGCAGGCTAGTGACCTGTTAGAATCGTCATGATTCTAGCGATCTCTCGTCGGTCTCTACCGATAAGTGATAGGATTTTTTTCCTATTGAATTCCGGCCAAGTTGGTCATGACACAGAACATGTGGATAAGTTCTTTCACCTGTTATTTGCCTCCGACAAGTAGTAAAGCCAGATCTCTCGCTTTACACTATTTACCGGGATGTTTATTGGTACTGTTGCCGAAAGGCGCAGAGTTGAGCCCTGTTTCGCCAACGATTCGGTCTGCTCGTTATTCTCTATGTTCCTGTGAACTGGAACCCATATAAGCGTAACTTGAGTCTTGCTCGTTAGTCTATCTAGCGCTCTTCTGCATCTTTCTGTTATCTTTGAGTTGAAAGATACCGCTCCCAGAGCTCTGATTGCGGCCTGGCTATCGGTACATATACCGACAGTTTTTTGTGTTGCTATACTGATGTCATATCATACAGAATTTCGCTTGCCTTGAGAATCGAGAGTATCTCTGCCTGAAAGACACTTGCCAAATCTGGCAGGCGAAAGAACTCTGAGACCGGGGATGAGCTCATGTAAACACCCGAGTCCACTCCACCATCCGTTTTAGATCCATCTGTAAATATGACAAAGTCGTAATTCCCTATTATTGCGTTCTGCCTCCACTATTTCCTGGATATTTCACCTGGAAATTTCTCTCAAAATGCAATATTTTTGTACTATAATATGTTTGTACCGTGCTAAGTTTTTTAGGAATTTCCTCCAGGATGCTGCTATGACCATATATGTTTTGGCTCTCCAGCATCCCGCTTCCTTTAATTTTAGCACTTCCCGTGTTGCCGTGAATTCAATAAACAGATGCAGAGGAACGACATACATACATAAGTATATATGTACATATAATAATTACGTATTTATTATTATAAATACAAGTATAATATTTATTATGTACAATATTAAGTATATGTTACGTACATATACAAATATATTATTGTATAATGAATTATACTGAGGTAATTAATTTTATTATTCATCTTAGAATATATGTACATACATTATATATTATGTATACATATACCTACTGCAGCCGATACCTATATATACTACATACTAAGTATATGTATATATACAGTATATACAGTAAGTATGTATATGCACTTTAAATTTAATATAAAGGCCTGTATAATACTACTAAAACTCATATATACGTTTTTTTTTCGCATACACTCGTGTATATTATAAACATAACATATACATATGTATGTGTTACAATATTCAAGGATTATGTATATTATAAATGTACGTATATATGTATATATACATATTTTTATAAATTTAATTTTATTTTTATTTTCATTTTCATTATTCTTTTTTTTTATCAATTTAATGTTTTCTTAGATTTACATTACCTATGGTAGTATATTATTTTTTCTTTTCTAATTACCTAAATCTATATACACATATATATATATGTATAATACATGTTTGTATTTATGTCCATGTTATACTTATCGCGCCATATTACATAATACCACTTAGTAATATACTACAAAATGTAGGTACATGCAATAATATAATATAAGATTACTCTAACTACTATTATATGTATATATTATAATGTTTTTATCATATTTTTAAGTTAATATTATACAAAATACAATACACATACATTATGTACAATATTCATAGAGTATAAAGTATACATAACATACTTAGTAAGTATGTATGTTCATACATGCATGCGATACAATTTATTATACATCACGGGGGCATATACTATCATCATACACTTTAATTTAATAAGTATATTCTTATAAGAAATAATAATAAAAAAAAAAAAATGCAGAAAAATGCATACATATATCACACATAGTTTCTTATGTAGGTTCTTATATAGTATGTATGTATATATACAGATAGATGCGATATATAGTATGTAAGTGTATTTTGAATTATATTTTTATTATTTTATTTAGAATTACAATATTTATAATGTAAGTATATATGTATGTACATTACATAAGTATACTTATATTTTGTACATTATATAATATTTTGTACATACGAGTAGGTATATAAAAGTATATAAATGTCGATATATACATATGTACAATGTAATGTATGTACATCTTATATAAAATAAAAATTATATCATAAATAAGTATGTAGATGAAATATAATGTACATTTAATTTTGAATTTTATGTATATATACATCATATATGTAATTTAATATATTATATAAAAATAAGAAAATTTTATATATTATATATGGATGTATGTATGTATGTGTGTGTTTGTGTGTTCATGTAAAATATGATTCGTATGTGTATTTAATTCATTTGTTATGAATATAATAAAAATACAGAATAATGTGGATTTTTTTTGTTTTTTAGATTTAATATAATTCTTTTTAATGTTTTTTTTTTTTTTGTTTTTAATAAAAAACCAATGACAACAACAAAAAAAAAACAAAACAAAACGCAACTAATGTACATATATCTACACTTACGTACCTCTATAGAAAATGTGTTCATACAATATAAAAATCCCTTGAAGGTGTATCAACGTCGTTCATATAAGTATGTATGTATGTATGTATGTACCTACTATACCTACTAGATTTGTATATTATCTCATTCATAATAAAATCATTCAACAACATAAATTATATCTTATCATCATCATTATCATTGTATAATTGCGTGTAGTATATCTACTTGTATTATATATCATGTATCTACAGATGTATACTACATTATGTATGTAATGTATTTTTTTTTCTTTTTCTTTTGTATCTATAATAAGTGCATTTATTAGTATACTTCATAATATCTCTTCCAGCCAGCAAAATGCATATGTTTTGTTCGCATATATTTATGTATATGTATAACATAAGAGTACCTATATATTATATGGGTATATGTTTTATTATATCTGCAAAAGCAAGTATATATGTATATAGTATAAGATATAATATTAGAATATGGAATTAAAAAAAATATGATTTTTTATTTC
The DNA here is from genome assembly GCA_951394055.1 of Villa cingulata. Taxonomy (NCBI): domain Eukaryota; kingdom Metazoa; phylum Arthropoda; class Insecta; order Diptera; family Bombyliidae; genus Villa; species Villa cingulata. The sequence goes on along the minus strand of OX596017.1, from coordinate 36,601,802 downwards.
TATTATAGATAACATATGTGTATGTATATATGTACATATGTACAGTGGCTCTCAGTCAAAACTGTACAAAGATAAATTTCATAGATTTTTGTCTCTATAATGAAAAATAATAATCGCAATGTACTGTTATGAACATTAATCATTTATTAAGGGATTATAAACATATTTACAAAATTTCAGGACAATAACTGTTAATTTGTAAAAATTATAGAAAAAAGAAAACAATAACATCCAAATTTAATCTCACAGTCAAAAACCGTACAAACAATATAAAATGTTGTTTAATTTATAATTATTTAATAAGGATATTGATTCCATTTTGTGTGATAGTATCCACATTTTATATTTAGCAGGATATTTTTTATTTTTTGTGGCCATTGTAATTCATCCTGGCATATATTCGACTAGATTTCTCGTATAACCAGCATCTGCAGAATTTCATTCTAAAGTCAAAGCTTCCTTCAAAGAATCTATATTGTTGTTATGTTATGTTACGTTTTTTTAATTTGTTTTTCTTAATCGTCCTATAAATTCATAATAGTATCGAAATTACGAGATTATTTTGAGGACTTTATAACTTGAGGGCAATCATAAAGACACCAAAAGTCTATTTACATGGGCCGTATGTTTTGATTTATTGTCTTGTTTGTACTTAAAATTACCAGCAAGAACCAATTTAGAACCACTAGATGGAAGATTAGACTTCAAAATTTATAAATACTATATATCCTGTTATTCATAATTTCATCAATGAATTCTAAATTGACCACACCCATCGCCGACATTCAGCTCCAAGCATTTATTGACCCACCATAGTGTTTGAATGTAGGAAGAATATTCTTTGAACTGAAGTCCTGATTCTTTTGTCGTCAAACATTAGTCCTTCCTTCAGACCGAGTAAGATTAAATATGCCTTTTTCGGTGAAAATAACGCTGCTCCAGAAGTCATTTTGCCGAATTTTCTTCTGAATGCACAATTTTTATCATTAATGTATATGACTTCTATAGTGGCACGATTATTATACCCATATTTTCTCAATAACCTTCTAACTGTTCCTGTACTAAATTTCTTTTTTAATTGTTTTTAAACTTCAGTAACCGATTTCACAGGACTATAAAAAGGATTTTGTGTTATTTTATTCACAAAATCCATCGTTTTTACGGTCAGTAAGAATTTTCTTAGTGGATTTTCTTTTTTTATTTTTCAAACTGTCAGTTTCCTTGAATGTTTTATTATGTCTTCAATTGTTGAATGAGTTCTACTAACAGTATCATGCAATTTTGTGATATTTTTCATCTTGCTTGTATCATTTTATACCACGAATTTACGGTTTCCAATGGAAGTATAAGAGTCCCAATTTTAATGATTCTATTAAGAAATTTTCTAAAAATTTTAATCACTGTTTATAATTCAAATTATACATCCTAATGACTGTAGAAGGTTAATTTGTATCAAAAATTACAATAATTGTATTATCAGAATTAACGCAGCTATACAAATTAAACAACATTTTATATTGTTTGTACGGTTTTGACTGTGAGATAAATTTGGATGTTATTGTTTTCTTTTTTCTATAATTTTTACAAATAAACAGTTATTGTCCTGAAATTTTGTAAATATTTTTATAATCCCTTAATAAATGATTAATGTTCATAACAGTACATTGCGATTATTATTTTTCAGTATAGAGACAAAAATATATGAAATTTATCTTTGTACGGTTTTGACTGAGAGTCACTGTATATAAAAATTTTCATTTTTACTATACAGGTATGTTATTTACTCGTATATATACATAATGTTATAAATATGTACTTAAATATATATACATATATATACATTTTATATGTACATATATAAAAAAGTATAAAAATCTATGTATGTTACAAAAAAAAAAAAAAATAAAACAAATATAAAAATAACAGCAGTGTATAGCGCAGTAATAAATAAATAAAAACATACGAAAAATACAAAAAAAAAAAAAAATATACAAAAAAAAAAAATTAACAACAAAAAATATACATTATAAATGTATAAACTTACATTTTATATTAAGTATAATATACGTATGTACGAGCATGTAATGTAAATGAATTAAAAAGCAACCATCATCATAAGCAAATAATATAAGGATAATAATAAAGCATAAATATACGCGAGTATTGTATGTATGTATAATATGTAAGTAAGTAGTAAGTACATATATGTATGTATGTAATATGCGAATTATAATGATCATAATAAATGGCGTCGACAGGCAATTCAATGCATGTAAATATATATAATATAATGTATACTATATATTTATATGTACAATAATTCATACCCATAATATGTAGATATATGCTTATGTGTATATATACTTATATGAATTTACGAATTTTATATATAAATACTATATAAATATATATAATATAGTATATCATATATTATAATATAATAATGTAAGTAGTACGGTAGTACTTACATTTATTATTATACGCATTCGTACATATTACTTAATCATAATGTTTACATATACATATGTATGTATGCATGCACATATCTATACATTATAAATGTACATATGTATGTATATTTTCGTATAAATATTAAGTACCTTTTTATTCATATACATATATGTACATATCTATATATATTATAATATATCATATATTGATCCATTTTAGAATAAATTTTATTGAAAACCCTTATGTTTTTCTGATTGGCTGAAAACTTGATGCTTTTGTGTATATTTTCTTGGTTGTTTTCCGTTGTTGTTTTATTATTATTATTATTATATACGAGCACATATATTATGATATTATTCTTCTTTCATTTTGTAAAAGTATGAAATATACAAAAGGGTAAAAAATACTATATATAACATACAAATCTATATATACATAATGTATGTGCATTTATAGATATATACTTGAAATATACGTATATAGACATATATGTATATAATATGTATATATGTGCATATATACGTATATATACATATATATATTTTTTTGTTTTTTAATTTTGGAATCCTGAATTATTGTATTTTGTTTTTTGTTTTTTTTTTCTTTTTTTGTTTTATTTTTATAATGACATCCTACCCACCCATTTTAGAAAAAAACAAAAAAAAAAAAATATGAAAGAAATGAAAAAAACAAATACGTACACACACAAAACGCAAAAATAACGCAAATATGAAAAAAAAAAATGAAAGCAAAAAAAACAAAAAAAAGATAAAAAAAAATTAAAAAAGGAAAAAATATGATAAGCAATTTAAGGAAGAAGAATACTGAACAGAAGCATCATCTTTTGTTTAAAAACCTGCTAATTAGTGTTTATATGATGGTGGTATGAAAATACATACATACATTACATATGTATATAATATCCACATACTTATATCTATCTATATGACTATGTTGTACATACATACGTACATTTAAGTACATACGTATGTAAGTATATTGTGTGGTGGTCCTGTAAAAATTGAAAAAACAAAAATATAACAGGAACAACAACAACAAATCGTAATAACAAATGAAAAAAAACAAAAATAACTACAAAAAAGGATGAATGAAAATATAAAAAAGAAAATAAAACAAATAAAACAAAAATAAAAAAACAAGAAAATACGTATATACATATTATAATCTACATAAATGAGTATTATGTGTGCATATATACTGTATAAAATGGAGTTATAATATGGTACTTTATATTATATTTTTCTGATAACTGCAATTGTATATATACACTCGCGTTTAAATACATACAGTCAAGGTATAACAGTAGATATAGTCTTCACTAAAAAAGTTCAATATTTATGCGTTTGTTTTTAAGAAAAATTTTATTTTATTCTTGGTAAAAATGTAAAAGAATGTATGTATGTATGCATATTTGTATATTTGTCGTATAGCAAGTTCGAGTATACTTAGGTACATATGTTTTAATTTAATTTGATTTTATATTAATTCAATTAAATTTTCATTTGTTTTTTCTCTTTTTTTTTGAGTTTTGTAATGAAAGTTTGATTAGTTTCAGTTTAAGATAATAATGATAATAATAATAATTTATATTTATAAATATAAATTACTCAAAATAAAAAAAATAAAATTATATTACAAGATAAATTATTTTTGACAACATTTTCATGTATTTTTCGATATGTTTTTCTTTTTTTTTTTTATAATTTTTCGATTTTTATTGAATTTGAAACATGGATTATGGACATGGTAAACGTTTAGATTTTCTTCTCTCCTTTTTCTTATTCTATGTCTTACGATTCAAATCGAGCCATATTGCCTCCTGTAATTTAGTTCGCCAATTGATTCGAACCTCAGATGCTTTCCTTCAATTATTATCCAATCCGAATAGTTGTTTCGAATCGGTTTAGATATTATCCTCCCATCTTGCTCTAAGTCTGACAGCTGGGATTTTTCTATCAATTTTTGTGTAGAGTATTTTTTTCATACTTAGTTCTATCATCAGTCATCCGTTTCACATGTCCAGCCCAGCGAAGGTGCATTATCTTAACATGTTCTGATAATGAAGTTGCCTGGTACAACAAGTAATACAACTCGTTGTTATAACGTATTCTTTTGTAGTAAAAATTTACCACTGGATCGAATTTATTTACTAGACCGTATATCCTTCTAAGAATCTTTCTTTCAAATATGTTGAGCATTTCTTCAGTTTTTTTAAGTAGTTAGTGTCCATACTTCACATACTTATGTGGCAACACTTCTTATCAATGTTTTATACAGAGTAACTTTTGTTTTTCTATATATGTTTAGATTTTAGATTATAGAAAAATAAGTTTAAATAAGGTATATTACTGACGATCTTTTTGATTTAGGTGTGTATAGTAGTGGATCCATGTTTCATCTGTTATCATATATACCGACGCAAAAAATCCTTTTTATCTCGATTAAGCAGTTCTGAACAACGCTCTGAATCGTCGAATAGGGTTGTTGTTTTCGGTCCGGTGTGACCAAACGCGGCGCATCCACTTCGAAAGCAACTTAGGCATGTTCAAATTTTCATGTAAAGTTGTAAACACGCACTATTCCACGCAACTTTACTTTATACGGTTTTTCAAAATTATTTTGTATGGACTTTTTTAATGTTTTCCTGAATAGTTGCAAATTTTGGACGACCGAACAATAGTTGGTTATTTCAGCATCATATTGGTGTTTGTACGACCGCGTTTGAATTTAGCATATACCAGTCAAAAACAGTGTTGATTGATTAAATGCCGTGTTATGAACCAGATAAGTTTATGATAATAATATATAATTGTGGATTGAAACTATTGTCTTCAATTATCTGTATGTATAACCAGAAAACGAATGCGGTAAATTTTTGTAAAATCATTCGAATGCAGTAATATGTTAAAAAACATGACATAAAATTAAATCATCACATCATCGTTTATAATTTGCTAAAAAAAAACATAATGTCATGAACGCAGAAATGTTATAAATTTAATATTTATTGGCGAAGTAATTTTGGCAGTGTTAAACAAATTTTGACAGCAATAATTAATCTATTTTATTTTTATTCCTCTAATCCAATTCAGTCTCTGTCGACAACAAACACGAAATGTCAAAATTTATGTTCCAAAGAAGTATCATGATGATACATGATTGACGAAGTAATTATAATTTTTTACAACAACGCCATCTTACATACAATACACGAAATATATTTAATTTATTTCGAGCTACAAATACGACATCAAGAAAGGAAAATGTTGAAAATTTTCCTGGACCATTTTCTTGAGCGTTTCTTGAGAAGTTTCTTCTTTCGTGCAGGGAGCAGTATACTGAACTTAAGAGACTACATTTTGACATTTCAAAATTTTAAAACACTTTTACTTATAACATTTTACTTACTTATATCTTTTTGAATTTACTTTAGTGAGGCTATTCATATTTCCTGCATTGCATATTATTTACCATGTACAATGTACTCGTGTATACGTATGTGTGTACATGCTTTGATAAAAGCATGCATATAGCGTGTATTTTTTTATTTCATTTTATTTTTTTTTGTTGTTAAGAAAGAAGCACACACTAAAATAAAATAATGAGAAGAAGTTTTTGTTTTATACATATATGTAGAGAGAGAGAGAGAGAGAGAGAGAGAGAGAGAAAATAAATAATAATGAAAAAGGATAGTATGAACAACAATGAATGACATGGTCTGTAAAGATTTTTCTGTTTTTTTTTTTTTTGTTTTGTTTTCAATTTTTTGTTGTTTCTGTATTTCGTACTATGTATATGTGTTACATAAAATCTCGTAAAGTAAATAATATACATATACATATTTATACGTACATATGTACACTGAGGAATTTTGTATGCAAGCATAAGCAAGATAGCATCCTATTCGTGCTTTAAGGAAAAAACTATACACATATTATGCCATCATACGTATGTGTAAGTAAAAAGAAAAAAGCAAAAAAAATAATAAGAAGAAGAAATGAATAAAAGAAAAATTCGCGATATTTTTTTTTCTAAGTATTTTCGAAGGACCTAATCTTCATATAAAATGCCAATTGTATAAAGGGAGAACAAAGGAAATATGCGGATTACACACACGAATATGTTGATGTACGGGTTGGGGTATTTATAATACATACGATACGAATATACATACAAATGTATATATATGTACATATCAAAAATATAATTAAAATGCATAATATATGTATTATAGGTATACATACGTATTTGTATATACGATAGTGTACAAAGAGATTTGTATTTTTTTGTGTAAAAGTAACAAGAAAAAATTAATACACACACATGCACACCGCATAACATTTAAAAAGAAAAAAAAATAGAACAAAATTATTATAATAAATGAAAAATAAAAAATTAAATAATAAAAAGAGACAAAAAGGCTATGTGTGTGTGATACATATAAGTAAGTAGGTATATATGTATATGCACATCGCTCATATGCTGGACAAAATTACATATTATTTTGTTTTTTTTTTTTTTTTTTTTTTGAAAATTTCATTTTATTATTAAGTTCGATAAATTTTTTTATCCTTTTCATCCTTTTTATTTATTTATTTATTTTTTTTTTTTTTTGCATAACCATATGTGTGCTATTAAAAATCAATTTTTAAAAATTTTGATAAAAACAAAAATAAAATTTTATTTTGTTTAAAAAATAAAAATATAAAAAGGACTTTTAATCATTTTTGTTGTAAATACATCAGAAAAGTCCAAATATTATTTTGACACTAAAATCACAAAGATGTCATAATTGAAAGAATTTTTCAAAAGAAATCCTCTCTCTTTTTCAAGAGCTGTAATTAAATTTCAGAACTAAAAATTTAAAAAAAAATGTTTCATTTAAGGACGACAAACAATATCAATCAAGCTATTTACTCGTATATTCAAAATTTTTTAAAAAAAATTTGGTTAATCGGTGTTTGCTGTACGTCTATATAGGTGCTGCATTTGAATACCAAAATGTCACAATTTTGAAAATTTTGTCATATTGTAAAAATGAAACAAGAATATTTTCTAAAAAAGTGTTCCATTTAAGGACCACAACTCATTTCAAAGTAATTTACATTTCGAATTTATTGAAATCGATTGAGTAACTTCGGAAATATGTGGTGTAAAAGAATGCAGCTTTGATGTTTAGCTATAGTACTCTTAAATCGTTTATTAAAAATTATTGTGTCGACACGATTGGTTTAGAGATAATAATACAAATTTAAATCGCATTTTTAATATAAAAATGGCTTTATTGATTTTCAATAGTCTCAAATATCGTAAATCAGCTTCAATGCCTAAAAAAAAAATTAAAGAATGTATAATTGCTAGGTTTTCATTCACATCACTCAACAAATTGAGTAGAAAAATAATTATTTGATTATTTCCGAAAATAATAGTTATAGTAGATAGAAACCAAGAACATAGAGGTTACCCATTAAAATCATATAACAACATATTCATATACCATATAGTAATATATATACGTACATATACATAATATTAAATACATACATATATATTATATACATATATACATATTTTCTTTAATTTCTTGGTTCACATAAGTTTTTGTTAAAGAATACAATTTTAACGGAAAACAAAAAAATAAAAAATTTCCCGTTAATTTTAAAACTGACGCACAATATGCATTTTTGAAACATAATCAAATTTTTTATTCGATCACGTTGAACAAAAACATGATAACATAATTTTTGGTAATAGAAATTACACCTTGAAAATTAAAAAGTCAGTCTGAAAGTTTTAGTGTGGGGTTATTCGTCGTCGAGATTGCTAATTAAAAAAAACTATAAAAGTAAAATAGAATTTTAAGAAATATAAATTGTGAATAAAATAATGTAATTTTTTTATTGTAATTCAAAATAAAAACTATTTTATAAAGAACAAAAATTATAAATTGTGCAATTTGTGTAATAAAATAAAGTTTTGAAAATAAAAATACAGTTTTTTTGCATAAATAATTTTTTTTATTCCAATGAGCCAGGGATATTATTAATAATAATCTCATTAAAAATTACTTTTATATTGAATCGTATTTATAATATTTTTAATTTTATTGAAGATTTTGTACACACATACATATATTATATTCAATACACTTACATTATACTTACTTACACATTATCCTCGCCAAAAGTTAAAAAAAAATAAAAATGTAAATACAATGTAAATTTTTGTTGACTGTAATTTGGAAGGCAACCGATACGGTACCAATTTGTTTCAAAAATAATACTTATACTATGGTACATATGTATTTGCTGAAATTATTTTTTTTTGTTATTATTTTGTTGATTTTATGGTTCTCATAATATTATTTATTATATTATTTATTATTTATTTATTTGAGACCTTTTGACAATATGTACATATTTTCCTAATTTCTAAGTTTAAAACTATGTTATTTATAATGTTAGCCGACTAAGATTAAATATGTCTTGCTAAATCAATTCATTTTTTTAAACAATAGTATATTATTTAATACTTAGATATATAAATTTTGGTAGGTACATAAAATTGTTAATCTATAAGTATGAAAAAAAAATGCTTGCTCCCGGCATTGATAAATGTCTAACTCTTAATGGGTAGGTTATAAATGATATTTTTATTTTTACACTTAATTACTATATCTTATCTATAATGTATTTTTTTTTTTTTTTTTTTTTTTTTTTTTTTTTTGGCTTATTCTAATAATTATTTACATACATATTTACGTATTGAATGAAATTGGATTAATATAAGCACTGTTTCTATTTGGTGCTATTACCAAACTGGAGTTCTTATAATTTTATCATCTATTATTCTGAGAAAAACTTGTATTAGCATAAAATTTCAAAATATGTGTATTTTCATTGGGATATTGAAACATTATTGCAGAGTTATCATTAATAATGTTAATAGGCGAGAGGTAATAGTTATCAAATATTGAGCTATTTTTATTTCTATCAAAAATTCCTCTTATAAACGGATTACAGTATGGTTTCTACTCCTTTCGATCGCGTGCTTAGTAATATTTAATAAGTAGCAAATTAGTGGCTGTATGTTACACTCTTTATACAGATATTCATTCGAGTACCACTATATAAATTCGAAATTTCCCTATACATTATCTAAGTATTTTCATAAATATAAGAGGAGATTAACATCATTAAAAATAAGTACATATTAAATAATGACAACTTGTTGAATAAATGAAGGAAAATTTAATTATTTTTCAATCTGATATAGATATCTTTATTATTATACAATATATATATATAATATATATCCTTGTGTATTTATTTTATATAATATAGAACAGAACACTAAATTAAATACAGTATAGTATAATGATGAAACAAAATTAAAATAGCAAAAAATCAAAATAGCAAACATAAAGGAAAAAGAAGATAATTATAGAAGAAAGCTCTTTAATATTGTCTCTGATACTTATCCATATTTTTTTATTTTGTATCTTTTCAATCGGAAAATATATAGTAAAAAAGGAAGAAAATGAAGTAAAAATATAATTATTTCATGCTAAATTCTATAGTTAGTATACTGTGGTAAAGGTATGCGTATGTGAGTATATACGGTTAGGACTAAAAGTCATCGACAAAAGTAAAATTTGAAATTTATGAAAATTATTTTGATTAATTTCAGTTGTCTTGTTACCGACACAAGATTCAAATTCTATAAATGGTTACACTCTATAATAAGTAAAAATTCACAAAATGTGGAAACAACACAAAAAATAATTTATTTCGTCGTTCTGTGAGAGTCACTAAGTCAATTTTTGCTGAAAATTGCTAAGTTCACATATAGTGAGTTCTTATACTGTTAACAAATATACTGAAAATGGAGTTAGGTATTTTCACACTCTCAGTAAATCCTAAACCTTATTTAGAAGGACCTAGAGAGTTTTCACAGATAAAATATGAAGTATAGAGATTCTTTTAGCATTATAACTTATTTTTACCAAGTTTATTATAAAAGAACATAAAAATGTGACACAATTAGAGAAATAAGACTTATGTATGTATAAAAGTAAAATATTTAAATAATATTTTTAAGAAAAACAAAAAAAAAAAAAAATATGTAAAAAAAAATAGTAAAAAATCTGCTACACATTATTAAAATTTTATTATCTTCGATATCGAATTATTTCAATATAACAAGGTGTTTTGTTGAACATGAGCCAAATATTTATGATGCTTCCTATTTTATTTTTGCTTGTTTAGATCAATAACATATTGCTTTAGATACATGTATAATTACAATTCTCAGGAGGCTAAAGTTCAATTTGGACTGTAGCGCCATATGAATGAATGAATTGCAATAAATTCTTCCGTAGGTATTACCATTTTATTATACTTTATTTTTGGTTTGTTTGCTTATAGTAGCTAATTAATTTGTATTTCTCGGAGAATATTTAATTATTTTTTATAATTCAAAGTTAAATTTTTTTTATATAAAAATGTTGTTAATTATTTGAATTTTAAATAAATTGAAAAATTCAAATTTTTTTTACTTTTTCCTAATGACTTTTGGTTCTGGCTGTACATACATACTCGTACATGTAATAATTGTATGTACTATATCTTATGTACCCAAGGCTTAAGGTATATATACTTACGTACTCATATAATGTCTTTCATAATTTCCTTTTTCTGAATTATTTTCTTGTAAATTTTCTTGTCTCTATATAGTTACTTATGGATTTCTTATTACGTGTTACATGTATTACCATATTGTATGTAGATATAAATGTATATATTGTACGTAATAATTTTATACACATAAGTAAAAATAATACTATGGTATTAAAATATATGAATTTTTAGTGTATGTCATCCGTATTTATATAATCTTTTGTTTTTATATTTTTCTGGATGTATATAAGAATAACATACACAAAATAGGAAATACAAAAGTAAAAAAGAGAAAATAATTTTAATAATAACATAATAATTGCCTGTAATACGTTGTAATACTTTTATATTATAGTATAATTCAAACATTCACTTTTATGTGGCGAGCTTGTTGTCAAATTAAATGACAAATATTTTGCATAAATATACTTACAAGTTACAATTTACAACTACAACGAAAGAATATAGAAAGAAAAATTGAAAAAATATTAAAAAGAGAAGTAAGAGAATTATGTTTTTGTTTTTTAAATGTAAATGTAAATGTAAAAGTCGTTTGTAATTAGAGTAAAATAAATTTATGATAAAGTAATATTATTATAATGAATGCGAAATAATAATCATTATATAAAGATATAAGTGATCTCTCGATTTCGTTTCTATCATGTGTGATGTGTGCATCTATACAGTTTTAAAATGGATTGCGAATCAGTCAGTAGCTAGTAGGGGAGCAAAGTGTTTTAAATTATAGGGTCTCAAAATGATATAGTATGCATTATTAGAATTATGAATTGCTCTAATAATTCTCTATGTGATGCTTTGTTGTCAGCAAGTAGACTACTTATAATCAGAATTTCTAAGATTTTTTTCTCATTAGAACGCGATTTTGTTGAAATTAGGTTCAAAATCACGTTAAAATTTAGTAAACAGTCTAAAATTTTGATTTTATCCATTTCCGAATTTTCAGAAATTCGAATTTGACAATTTATGATGGTTATTATGAATTAAAAAATGATTATTTCGAACTAAAAAAGGCAGCTAACTACAAGTAAGTACATTAAATTTTTAACACATTAATATAATAAAAATTAAATGTTTGACTGTGCTTGTTAAATTTGTTAAGCAAAATTACCCAAACTGAGTAATGTGAACACTTTCGTAAATTCCAAAATCATTTATACAATCACAATCGCTATAAACATAGGGTATCTAAATGTCAAATATCAACTACAAATTTACGAAATACAAAAGTTAGAAATTGTGAAACAAAGGTAGAAACCTATGGGGAATGGGGATAATAAACTATACGAAATGAAAACTGGAAAATATAATCTTATAACCTAAAGATTTCTACAGATATTAATTTCATATTTTATAAAATTTCACCATAGATAATTTTAATATAAAGATGAAGATAAATTATTTTAAATAATTTTGAGAGAGTGATGAATCTAATATCAATCAAAAATTTGAATTTCATTTGAACATTTTAATGCAAAACCGCGTCTCAATTACAAAATCACAAAAGAATTTATTGTTATTATATGCTTATGCTCAATAAAAATAATAAATCGGTAATAGCATAGACTAATATATAGATAGGAAATGACCGTATAAATTTTTAATACACTTTTGAAATCGATCATAGCTGGCAGAAACTTGAAGAATGGCTGGCAGGAGCTTTTACTGAGAGGAGAGATAATTTTTCGCTCACGAATTTCCATATATATTACATATATTGTAGATTTCAATAGCTGGCAATGAAAATACATGCATATTTATTTAAAAAACAATACACAATACATGTTCATTGCAATAGCTGTAGTACTGGAATCAATATAGAATATTTATCACTGATCAACAAAGCAATAAGATGTGACACTCTTTTTTTTTTTAAATTTACTAACACACATAATTACTTATTTTAAAATAATAAAAAAAATCAAAATTCAATTTACAAAAACAGTACAGAATTAATGTACTTATGTCAAATCCATATTTCCTTATAAACCGCCGTAATGAAGAAAAGATACAAAACAATATATACATGTGAGCAATACAATCATATTGTACATGTATACGATTTTTTCACAATGCATTTTTAAAGGCGATCTGGAACTTTTTTTTTGACTACCTGACGCGTCATTATATCAAGATATAAGGTGATTCATATAATTTCTGAGAATTTTGAAGACAAGAAAAAGTTTATTTTGTTAAGCTATATATTAGAGTAAGAATTTAATTTATAATTAAGAAATTTAACAAAAATGTAAAAACATTTGATATCAAACACAAAATTTTAAGTGTAATGCATTTACAATTAATTTTGTTTATTTTAGATAAAAAATTTTAAATAACAAAATTTGTACTTTTTTTAATGAGTAGGTATACACTGTAATAATGTTATATTTTTTAAAACAGTTGGTGTTGCAGTTCCATTTTTTTTGTCTCTTTTTCGTATACAAAGGCTCTTAATTGCTATCGACTTTTAGCAAAACCGTTAAGGCCGAATGAATAACGGGACAAAGGTCATGAGAAATTTTTGCTAACGCGTGCTCAGTGTCATTACTGTATGAATATAGATATACTGTGATTTCAATAGCTGGCAATGAAAATACATGCATATTTATTTAAAAAACAATACACAATACATGTTCATTGCAATAGCTGGCAGTAGTACTGTGTTATACGGTTATGTTATACTTATGTTATACCGTCATACATGGTCTTACTTGAATCATGAATATAGAATATTTATATTCATGTAGCCAACAATACAGATTGCATAGTATCAAAGAATATATAACTAACGTAACTAGTAGATATATATTCTTTGATAGTATGCATGCACATATGTGTTAGATACTTTCAAAACCAGTTTTAATTGTATATATAATATCACAGATAAGGATATTTGTATGTGATAATATATATTATTATATTCATTGCCAGTCATAACATAAATTTGTTGAAAATTTAAATTTCCTTTAGCCTACTGTCACATGAGTCTGATTCTGAATCTGAAAAATTCAGAATCACTTTCAAATGCATTGTAGTAAATGTGACTTGTTACATGGCTCTGAAAAATTCATCTTCTAAAAAAATTCCGGTTCGTACTTCCGTTTTGTAATCTGATTATTTTCAGAATAGAAAATGAAACATGCTGACAGTAAATGTAACATGTCACATGTACCTGAAATCTGAATCTGAATTCATAGCTAAACCACTCAATAAATTGACATAAAATTACTTGTTTATATACAACTTGAAGATCGTAAGATAGAAGACAGAAGACAGAAGACAGAAGATTAACTTTATTTCACCCTCCATTGAAAAGTGCGTCTTACCTACGTACCCGCCACTCATAGTAGTTATTGTTCGATGGTTTAATGTTCACTCGATAAGTAAAGTGTTTTAAAACAATAACAAATTTAAAGAAAAATATTGAAAAGGAGTTTTCAGATTCAGAATCAGAATGAACAAAAAGTGAATTCTGAATCTGAAATTTTACGTTTCAGATTCAGAATCAGAATAATGTGACAGTAGACTTAAAATATACGATTTTGTACATTTGCCTGTTATTTGATATTTTTTATCATTTCCGATAAGAATATAGCTACATAGATTTTTGATTTTTAAATTTGTTTTTTCTTCAAGATATACAAGATTTCAAAAGATTACAAAAGTTCTCTCATTTATTTTCCTTATTCTGATTTTATAGCTTTTTCAAAATCTCTCAAAAGCTATTTTGATGTTTACTTAATAGTTATGAACACGATTTCTGCCATAAGCATTTCCAATCTATATTTTAGTCTATGGTAATAGTAAATGTCGGTATACTCGTATATGTATATGTGTATGTATAAACATTTTTTGAAATACAATATAAATTGCAAATTTTGTTTTGTATTTGAATACTTTCGGTTGTAAAAAATTGTAAATTGAAAAATATGAATACATTTTATATTTCTGATTATGTGATTTTTAAATTATTCTTATGGTATATAGTACATTGGTTAGATATGGGTTCATATAAATAAATAAATGATGGTAATAAAGTCATGAGATCACTTCTGTGAAAGCCTAGGCCCAGGATAGTGTTACGAAAGAAGGAGAAGGTAGAAGAAATACTCTTGTATCTGTATACGCATAATATGTATATACATATACAGATGTATAATAGATATTTAATGTATTATTTTGAACTTATTTATTTATTTATTTTTGCTAAATGCAAGCAAAATTAAAAAAGTTATTATAATACAAAAAAAGAAAAAAATTAAAATAATTTATTATTACAATTTACACTTAAATAATAAGAAAATTATTTAAAATGAAAATAGAAAATTATAATACAATATTTAGGTATATATGTACCTATCATCGGCGAAGGGTTGTAGTGTTCTGGGTCTGGGTGTTTAGTGAACACTCTAAAATTATATGAACATGATCATAAAATTTTGTAACTAATTCAAAAAATTCAAAAACAAATTTTTATCGTAAAAGAGAAAGAAAACAATAAAAAATTCATTTTTTATATTATAAGATCTTATAATATAAAGAGAAGAGGAATTTCTTATAAGTTTATTAGAAAAAAAAATTTAAAAGAGAAGAATATAAATCATATTATGAAACATTTTGCTTGAGTTTGAGTTGTAATTGTAAGTTGGTGGAACTCCATATATTGATCTATTTTATACTCTTCTCTTTTAAATTTCTTTTTCTTATAAACTTATAAGAAATTATGTAAATGTACAGAGAATGTACAGCAGTACAATTAATTATACAGAATACAGAATACAATATACAATACAATTTGTACATTGTGAAATGTGCATGAATGTTATGCTGTTCGTTCACATTTCCATTATGTTGATCATGTACAACACCCAGCCAGACATATGGGATCGATTCTATAGGAATCAAAAATAAATGCACAAATATACAAAACAATTTATTTTTTTTATCTATGCAGTTTCTGTTTGTAAATGTGGTATCATTGGAAAGAGGACAAAAAAACCTTTCAAATGATATAATAAAATAATGTCATCCTTCAAGTTTAGAAGTTATACCGTCATCAAAAGAAGTTGAAAAAGTGATTTTTAAAAAACACGAAATTTTGACTTTAAGTCCTTATATCTCGAAAACCGCTAATCCAATCAAAGTGAAATAAACTGTGACAAATAGAACAGGAAGTTCTCTTTCAAATGTTATATCAATTAATCCAGTCTAAGATCCTGATCTGGAGAAATAACGGATTTTGAAAAACCCGCCATTTTGGACCAAAAATTTTTAAGGGTAGTTTGCGTCCTCTAGATGAATATGAATATGCGCCAATAGAGACTTATACCACGTTAAAGAGGATATTCCAAAGTATCATTATTGGAAGGTCTCGTTTTCAAAATCTGGCGGCACAAATTTTGAAGTTTAGCCAAAGAATTATTATTGTTTGTGTAATGAATCTGTATATTCATTAAAAAATCTGAACACCCAAGGAAAAACTAGTGGCTCCGCCACTGGTACCTATATATTTAAATTTATTTATAATCTTATAAATCAAAGTATAGACTTAGGACCCAGACATCAAAATTAATTTTTTTTTTGTGAATTTGTGGAAATATTCAAGTCAATTACCTTCATGTAAGTGCTACATATAATTAACATGCGGTTAATTGGCTCAAATTTTTCATAATTGGTTCTGTGGAAGAACGTTGAAAAAAGATTGCCGGATCGAAGACGAGAATCAGGATAGAACTTAATTTTTTCAAGAATAAAAGGAGAAATAATACATATTTCCTTTAATGACTTCGGTAATAAAAAATCACATTAGCCAATTCTTTCCTTTTCTTAAGAGGGGTCGGATCAATTAAATTGAGACAATCAGTATATGAAGATCAGAGTCAATAGATCTTTCCATGACAGATTTCGAAGAATAAAGCAGAGAAAGTTTTTCTGAACTGTTTCGATACGATTGCTCATACTGAGAAGACCATACATACCTGGCTAGCATACTCAGGGTTTGGACGGACAAGACAGGCGAACAAAGATTTAAAAACAAAAATCTTCAAATTCCTTGAACAACGATTTTTTAATTTTCAACAAGGAGAAAACCTTATTTATAATATAGTTATAATGAGGTAGAAATGGAAGTTTGTCATCAAAGTAAACATCTCAGTCCTTGAATATATTAACTTAACCTAATGTAATTTCATTTAAAGTTTAAGAGTGGTGAATTGGTTTCATGCGACAAATGAAACTTATGAATATACACATTTACTTATATTGAACAAAAGATTTTATTGATAGAACACCAGGAATAAAATTTATTTAAGTCGCATTAAAGTTGAAAGCAGTCTTAGATTGAAGCAATGTTTTTTTGAAAATTTTCATATTGTCAATATAGATTCGTAGGTAATTAATATAATCCAAAACAGATTTTACATCATTTACCGCAATAATGAATAAGAGAGAATCAATATGACTGCCTTGAGGCACACCACACCTGAGTTGGCTTCAAACAATGATTATTCTGCGCTATGCTATGAACCTGAAGATTGCACTAAAAATTCTGTTGGAGAGATAATATGTGATCCAATTGATGAAATAATGCGAAAAATAAAATTTTTTTTTTTTAATTTAAACAATATAACACTATGAGGAATGAGATCAAATACTTTACTGAAGTCAGAGTATATTAACATCAGTTTGCAAATCTACTTCCATAATATTATTAAGCAATACAGAGGAAGTTTCAATTAGGTTTTTAACCGTTGATTTGTGCCTATATAAAAAATATAAAAATTAATTTCTCTATTTAAAATATCATCAGAAATATAAAAATTATGTACACATCATAACATAACATATAGTAATTAAATTTTTTTTTCTAACACCCAAAATTTAAAAACTTAAATAATAAATGAAATAAAAAAAATATACATAAATTAAAAACAAATAAAAAAAAAAATAATGTTACTAATAATCAAAAATATATTCATGTGTGAATTGTATAGTTAAAAAGTGTACGTGTTTCATGTTTGTGAAAAATAATATTCATTGTACTATAATATATGTATGTATACATTCGGCGAACATATGAAAGAATAATAAGTACATATTAAAAATTTGTAATCAAAATTACGATGGATAATACTTATGTGAGTGACATGACTTTGATCTTGCATTAACATATGAGTTTCATATAAATGTGATTATATTATGTATATTACTATACATATACACATACAAATATATACATATTATATATATACATATATGAAAAAATATACATAAGTATGTATACTTATATTTACTATAATACTGTATATTAGGTATTATATTATATACTTACTACATCGTGTGTGTTCAATACAAAACATTTATATGTATGTACATATATATCATATATATAATAACATAATATTTGAATAGAATATGATTTTAATAGCTATATGGGAATGAGAATTTAAAATTTTTAGTTTAGAGAATATGCAGATATGTACATATCTATATAAATATGTACATATGTATGTAGCTCAATGGCCATAATATATACGTGTATATTTCACATATTATTTAATATGTAGATATGTATATATAATGCATATATTTCGTTATATAATATATAATTTATATTGTGTTTGGTGTAAAAATGAATATTACATATGTACATACATATGCATATATGTACATATAATTATAATAATATACACATACATACTTACATTACATACATATATTATAAATAACTTTAATATTCCGTAAATCCGTTTAGGTATACATTAGTTACGAATTAAAATAAAACATTAACGAAATGATTCAGACAACAAATACAAATAATAAGAAAAGAATTTCAAAATAAAACAAAATTAACAACAACAACAACAACAACAACTTAAACATACAGGAAAACAAAAAAAAAGGAAATATGCATATATGTATATATAAGGTACCTAAGTATAAAATAATAATTAAAATCACATAAAAAGTAAAAAAGCGAAAATCAACAAAACATAAAATTCATATTTACTTACTTATATACTCGTACAAAATGTTGTATGTTAGTATCTACATATAAAATAAATAATATATGTATATATGTACATATAAGTATGCATAAATACTCGCGTATAGTGTGTCAAAAAAAAAAAAAAAAACCCTAACTAATAATAAAAAACCCAAATGTAAATTAAAACATAAAAATTATTTTTTTCTAATTTTATTTTATTTTTGTAATTTTAATTTTCTTTTCTTTTATATTTTTTTATAGTTAGTTTTGATTTTATATACATATAAGTATATATGTAAGTATATTAACTCGTATGTATATTTTATTATATGCTCGAATGTTTGTATGTACGAGTATGTAAGATGCATTTTATCGCTGTTTAAAATGTATAATAATTAAGGGCCCGTTCAAAAACGTCAATATTATTATGCTTTGCATGAATGTATGACGTTCAAAAACTATGTAGGTAAAGTATAGTGAAGTTGTACAAAAACGTGTAGTACAGTCAATATTTATGAGCATAACGACATGCATACATATGTATGTGCAGCTAAAAAATTGCATATGCGTTATGCTGTTCTAAATGTCAATTGATAGGTTTTATGTATGGTGGATTGTCATATAATTCAGAAGACCAAAAAATGGAACAAAATTTAAAAAATTAAACATGTATATTTAATAATTTAAAAGTGAAATTCAAATAAAAATTGTTTGAAACAGGGAATTACAATCATTACGGACTACGAGCCAAATACACAATATCTATATATGTAGTTAGAGTTTTTATATTAATTTTTAAATTTTTTAAAGAATTATAAAAAATAAACACTAAACAAATCAAACGTCAAAAATGCATTCAAAAACTTATGTATTATTGCTTTCTATATACATTTGCTTTATAACAGTATGAACTACAGTGCTGCCACTGCATTCACACTTTCCTGAAATCAACATTAACCCCCCGATTCTGAAGTTATGACTAGTCATAGATCACAGTTGCTTGTGACTTTTATTATGACTAATCAGCTATTTCCTATTCTGATATCAAAGTCACAAGCATAGTCACAAATTTTCTCCAAACTCTGTGTACACTTGTTAGCTGCTATGAAAATATTAAACATCAAACAATTTGCATTCAGATAGTTGAAAAAAATAATATATTAATAAATATAAAAAAAAAAGTGAGTACGATGGAAAATTTTGAAAGTAAGTAGCTACCATTATATAAAAAAAAATAACAATAACATAAAATAATAATAATTAAATACACATTAAATAAAATAATAATAACAAAACTTCTTCCATAATTTACAAAAAAATAATTGTAAACGCTCACTTCACTTGTTCTGAAACTCACAATTTATAACTACTGTGACCTGCTATTTTGATGATCACAACTTGTTACCCATTCTGTAAATGTCAAAATTGTGACTTTAATTCAGAATACGAAAAGTCACAAAAAATGTAAAAAAGTCACAACTTGTGACTCTCCATTACAATTGTGACTTGTGATTTGTCAGTGATTATTTTCAGAATAGGGAGGTTATTTGATGTTTTTGAACAGGCCCAATGTTTGCGTATGATGTATGTGCATGATGTGGCTATGTAAATATACACATATATATATACATATACGAGTATGTATATAAAGTTTATGATAATAATATACGAGTATACAAAAAAGAAAAAACAGACTGTTGTCTCGTATCCAGCATTCAATATTCCAAAACGATTAAAAGTCTGCATAATATGTACATATTATAATACGTTCAATTTTTACTCTATATGCTATAGACTAGCTAGATAACATCGAATTGATGCTTGCTGCTTTTTTAATAGACATTCTGCATTTTGCGATAACGTTGGCCTGAGATGGTTATATATCTTGTATTCCCTACACATACATATGTACCTACAATATAAATAAAAATATTTACTAATATACATATCTCTTGCGTAAATAATTGAGTATTTTTTTTTTTTTTTTTTTTGTCAAAAGTATGCGTCTAAACTAAAACGAAAGCAAGACAAAAATAAAGGTAGTATTTCTCACGAAAAGTTTTAAAAATTATTCAAATATTTAACAAACAAAAGGAAAAAAAAAACCGATGTATAATAAAAAACAAAAAATAAAAAAAAATTAAAAATTTTTCTAAATTTTTTTTGTTTTTTATTTTTGTTTAAAATTTCTATTTTATTTTCCTTTTTGTTAAATATTGTTGCATTTTTATGCGCATTCATGTGATATACGGACGTGTATGCACATTAAATTATTGTATATATTTTTGTTTCCATTTTTGCACAAGATTCTAAATTGATATTATTATTATTATTATGTCCATAAACTCATAATAAAAAAAAATAAATAAAAAAGTAATAACGATGACGATGATCACAGCGGCGGCGGTCAAGTCAAATTAATAATATGTGCAATAATATGAATTAATTGTGTTTCCGTTTCCAAATTGTGGGTACATTATAATAGTGTGTGAATAAAATACTTACTTGTACGTTTGTATATAAGTAATATTCAAATTAATGCTACAGAATACTTAATATGTGATCATGTGCAAGATTTAATCACAATATATTACATATTTAGTTGTATTTAATTAGATTATTAGTTTTTTTTTTTTTTTTTTTTTTAATAAAAAAAAAATCGAATTGAATCAAATAACGCACAAAAGTTGAATAGATAATAAATATATATGGTTTAGTTCAAATATAATGCGAACATTAAAGAGTTTTCAAAAAAATATGAAAAATATTTGTATATGTTGGGATGTTATGTATGTATGTTATGAAATGATTTTGTGACAGTCAAGAGAGAGAATGACAAAAAAAAAATCTAGTCGGGCTTATCATATTTCCAACACCACTTTCAGTTTTGCTTTTGATACAATAGTAAATGATCTAAATTTAAATGAATACAAGTACATTTTACATAAATAGTGAAATGTAATTATATATCACATTATTCATCTATTATTATACATACAGTCAAGGCTCGATTTACACGTAGGTAACATAATGTAGATGACTGCCTCCCTAGAGCGGCAAATTTTTGAAGGCGAAAAATTTATTTGAATTGTTATCAAAAATTGCCTTTTAGAAAATATTTTGATTTTTTTATCACATTAAAGCCATTGACAGACATCTAGTATCGATGCCATGGTATGGTATGAACAATACTAGCATGGTGACAGACATGTAATCTAGTATAAACCTAGTATCACTTGACATATTTTGTGAATTTTGTTGTGGTGTCATATAGAAAATTTATATTTGCATTGTATTGCTTTCAACTTAATGCCTACTATGCATACTAATTACGTTCAACTTGATGTTAAAACTAATTTCTATAATTTCCGCAGCATTAAAATGGCGCTACGTTTAGTAAATTTTGTGAATACTAGATTCATACTAGACAAATCATGCTGGTTTCAATACCACGTTTATACCAGCTTGTTTTCCTGTAGTGCGTTTCTGTAACTCGATAGAGAAATTTCTCAATTCTGTGACGTAATACGATTTTCAATCGCTAAACTCTACTAGTAGAGTTCTGCTGTTTCTGTAACACTCGATAGAGAATTGGTATGGTGAGTTTGCAATTAGAAAGGAATTTATAAAAATGAAACAACAGTTGTAACATTTAAATCAAAGTAACGTAAAACTTATTCTGAAAGTTTGATTAACTTTTAAGTTTTGTATATATCTACACATAACATATTACATTTTATACATTGAAATACATACAAATATGTACATACAACAATTTTTCTAAAAATAAACCGAAGATAAAATGTAAAATATGTATCTAAAATTATTTATATATTTTTATTTTAAGTAAATATTCACCTGTTTTTCTGCATTCATATTTAAACAATTATTAACTTTATTATTCTTTTGAAATTAATACTTAATAATAAGGATATTAATACTATGTATTCTATTAAAAAAAAAAAAACTAAATGAAGGACAATAAACTAATTTATTCTTTTTAACCTAATTAGTTAGCACTACTCTATCGAAAAAAATAAAACTCAATCACTATATATACTTATAATACACTTTATTTTTACTTTTATATCCTTATCAACTGCTAATACTCTATCGAAAAAGAAACTCAACCAGTAGAGAATTAACTCAACTCAACAGACTTACAGAAACACTTTTGCAGTAGAGAAAATTGTTTCAGTAGAGTTTTCAATTTCACCACGTTACAGAAACGGTACGATAGAGAATGACGTCAAAATGACGTCGGATAGAGTATTTCAGTTGAGAATCACTCAATTTGTGAGTTACAGAAACGGACCACTGGTATAAAGCTAGTATAGGGTGACAGACATGTGGTAATACCATGGTATCGATATCGATACCAAATTTATACTAGATGTCTGTCTAGGGCTTAAAAGTAGCAATTCCACTTTATTTTAACGTAAAAGTAGAAAAAAATTATTAAAATTGTAGAAGATATTCGTGCAAATTTTGATACATATGAGAAAAAAGCACTATAACCTATCAAAAAATGAAGAATATCAATATTTTGTTAATCGGACACTTTTCATTACAATCAAAGTAGGTAAGACATTGAATCACTTGGAAGATATCGTTTCAGAATAGAAATTTTCAATGCCATTATTTTGTCAAAGAAAAAAAAAATGAAATTAATTACCATACATTTCTTATGTATACATATTACACCAACGGTCATAAAAATCGTATCATCTTTTAAATATTCAATTGAAATAGGTTTGGAATTTTCCTTTTTTTTCTCTATGTGTTTTAGTATATTAAAATACTTGATTAACATAACAGCCATTGTTTTCGAAATTCGAAAAAAAAGAAATGTATTCTTACTGTATTTATTTGTGTTGTTAGTCAGAAGTAATAACACTTACAGGCTAAGCATTTCAATCTAGATTAAGTCGTTAATCTGGATAAAAGTGGATGTCTGTCATCACAATAACTAGATGATCCAGTTCTGAAAACCGGATAATCCCTATAAACTGGACTTGCAGTAGGAAAAAGAAGACATACAAATTGGCATTTCTGTTTTCTGGCTCTGATTTATACTGTATTTTTTTTCGACCTATTAAAATTGTGTGAAATGAGTGATTTTACAAATTAAACGTTTCTAAAAACAAAAATGTTAAAATAATCAAAATATTTCGATATTTAAATCGCAAGTAACACGAAAATAATAGCCTTAAAGTAATTTGTTTTGACTGTATGGTTATGAATAAATTCAACAAATCAGCTGATTGCATTAGGGATGATCTATATTTGCAATCTGTCACGTTCAGCTTTATAAATCCGGAATAGAGATAATCCAGATAAGTTTATCTAGATTAATTTTAGGTCTGTCTCTAGTATAAGATAGCTAAATTAGAGTGATCAAGTGAAATACTGCCGTTGTTAGGTAATAAAAGGTCGTAACTACAAAATTTCAAAATATGTGTTAAATTTAAAATTTTTATCTTAGATCAATAATGCATCTATTCTCTAAGTTAGAAAATTGTAAATGAACATTAAGGCACCTTTTTCGACACTTCAGTTATCGTATCTAATAGAAAATCTTTTATTTTTTAAGCTAAAATGGCTTCTTCTAATGTAAAAGGTTATATCTGCTAATATAGAATTTGTATACTTAAGATTTCCTGTCTTGATATTACATCCTCTAAATACAAATATGGTATTTGACGTCACAAATAATATCTGCAACGGGCTAATAATATTTTTGTAAAATAAGGCTAAAAAATTTTGGGATTTCAACGATTTTAGAAAGTGTGTTTAGGAGGCTAATTGCTCCATCTAGCAGAATACTATTTATAGAGACACTTCCTGTAAATAACAACAATTATATATCAGACAGTGAAATATCAATGTCAACGGTTTCTAAGGTCGTATGTATCAAATCAAAAATTTCTAAATAAAACATGAAATTAATTTTTTTGTATAAAGATTCTCGATTATATACGCTTACAAATAATAATTTTCTGAATTCTCTAAATTGATCGTCCTTTGTGGCATAGAAGAAAATATAAAAACGTCAATAAATCAAAATCATCTAAATGTCAAGTACGACGTTCTGCCTAACGACGGAAGAATAGATATATGTACATAATTAAGTTATAAAAAAATAATTAATCTAAAATAATAGCATGTTTTGATGTTGGGGGCTATCTAATCATAAGAAATCCATTCTTGTACGGTTTTTGAGAATATATCGAAAAAGTATGATTGTAGAATAAAATAGGAGTTCTATTTTGATCACAATAGAAAGAGGTGATGCATTTTTTGTGACCGCAGAATGTGTATTATGTATGTAGATTATTAAGAAATATGAAAAAATTATTATAGTCGCATAAAGTAGTAAAACTAAAATAGAATTTAGCATTTATTATTACACATAATTATACATATCTTTATATATATAAAAAAAATTTCATATACCATATGTAATATTTATATAGTTTGTGTATAAAACTATTGTAGAAATTGTTTTTACAAAATGCATTTAGAATTGTATTATACATACTATAGGAGTATAATATGTAGTGTGTATAAAATGTACATATATGTATAATATTCATGTACATATATATGTATATACATTAAGGTATATCCAAAAACATACAAGATTAATATAAGAAATATACATATATGTGTTATAATGTATACAATGTTAATATAATGTTGAAGTCCTCGGAATTTTCTTTTCCTGACACATAACATCACATTTTCTTTGTACTTTGCCGTCTATTATAACTTTTAAATCAATGCAGGAAGGGTATACATAAGTATGTATGTAAGTATATGTATACAAAAGTCTTAGTAGAAAATTCATCAAAGAGAGAAACAGAGAGAGAGAGAGAGAGAGAGAGAAAGAGAGTGAGCGAGTGAACGAAAGAAAAAAGCGGTAAATATAAAACAAAACAAAAAATAAAGATAAATTGTGAAAAAAAGTACCGAATAACATATTTAATATAAATAATAAAGATGCCGCGACCCATCATCATTCCTTTTGAATATAATATGAAAAAAAAAATAAATAAATAAAAAAATATCATCATAATGTGTTCATATACATAAATGTACGTATATAAACATTGTAAATTTATGCTATAGCTACATTTCTTTGTATTATACACACATATGCATATATACACATTATAAGGTATGTATGTACGTACATACATACATATGTCCATACATAAATATAAATGAACGTATATGAAATTATCATTTAAGTACTTAAAGTTTGCTGGTTTATAGATTTAAAACAAAAAAAAAAAAAAAACACACACATTTTATTTTTCGTTTCATTTTTATTTTGTTTAAGATTTTGTCTCTCAACTAAAAATGAAAACAAAAACAAACCGAAAAATAAAATCAAAGAATGTTCTTTTCATCATTTCATTTTGTTTATACTAATATGTACGAGAGTAAGTATAAGTCAATTTTGAACGTTTTCAATTTTAAAATTATTTACTAATTTATTGAATTACTACATTAGAACAACACTAAATGACTAAATAAAGTAATTAGTATACAAATATAGATATATGTATATGTATATACGTATATATATATGTAATATAGTATAATTGCATACAAAAAATTTTTGGTTTTTAGCTTTTATCACATTTACTTTTTTTTTTTATACATTACATAGTACATAAATTATATACTTACGCAGTGTATACATTTTATTTATGTAAATAATTTAGAAAATTTATATGAATTATGTATACACTATATAATATGATATTTGTGTGCCTAGTAAATGTCTACATGTATATATAGTATAGATGTACATATTTGTTATAATTGAATTTACTTAAAATAATACATTTACTTAAATACAGTGGCTCAAAAAAGTATTAGAGTAATACTAAAAATTATTTCTATAAAAAAAAAAAATAAAATTATGTCCTTTAAAAAACCAGATCTAGTCATTCAACAAAATTTTCTAATAAAGAAAAAAGATGAAATGTGAAAAAAAAAAATAAATATGAAATAATCTCTAATTAGTGTATAGTGAATGGTTTGAGAAATAATTTAACAAAACTTCTAAAACAAAAACAATGATAAATTCATTAAGAAAATATGGATATCATGGTTTTAAAGCTAAAATAAATCAGTATCGCCGTATATTAGTAAATATTTTTTCTAGCCGCTAAACATATGTACATATAAACAAGCCTCTAGACCTATGGGAAATGTTTATATTTGCTGATGGAAACGAATATAACATTTTCAGATCCAACAGAAGAATAATTATGTGAAGAACAAAAAAATAGAGAGCTGGTAATTAACGTAAAACGTAGATGAGGTATTCAATTTGTATGAGCTTATATTTTAGTTCGGCAATGGGCAATTTCTATTTTATTGTAAAATGAATGAATTCTATTTACCCCAATATTTTGAACCAAACTGTAAGATGAAGTGCGAAAACAATTATAGGAGTTTTTATTTGATGCATAAATTATGAATGTTTGTGTGTACTTTTTCATAAGAATTTGTTTCTGTCCGAATATTTTTTTGAGTATAAAATTGTAAAGATATTTTTTTGTTTGATTTTTATTTTTATAATAAATTAATTGAAATAAAATTTTTTGTGTATTGCATTTGCATGATAATTAGAAAGGTAAAAAAAAAACACAACATTTTTCTTTAAAATATATCTTTAAAACTATAGGATTTATATTCAAATAAATATGAAAGTATGATATTGCTCGATTACTTTCTTGAGCCACTAAATATGTACATATATTGCTCGTACATTAGTATATTTTCACATAACATTTTTCGAAAATTTAAAAATTACACCACATAAATAATATGTATTTATTCGTATGTATTATGATAATACATATGTATTAGCAATAATTTATAATTAACACAAATTTAATAAAAAAAAAAAATGTCTTAACACGTTGGCTGCCAGTGCATCACGAGTGAACATTGCAAAACGCACTCTTTGTAGGCCAATGTATCTGGGTCTTGTATATGGGTCTTGTAAAATATCCTAGCATATCTGATTACTGGAATCAGAACATCTTGTACTTCAATAAATTTATTCCTCCGTTAATGTCAAGAAACCGATTTCAGCTACTGTTACGTTTCCTGCACTTTGCAGATAATGAACAAGAAGCAGCCACTTCGTCGAGACTGTACAAAATTGATCAAATAATGCAAGATATCATTGTTAATTTTAAAAAATATCAAATGCCACTAGAAAATATTGTAATTGATGGAACAATGATACCCTTTCGTGGTAGGCTTGGTTTTCGCCAATATATTCCGGGAAAGCGTCATAAATATGGAGTAAACTGACCCTAATGGCTATACGTATAATGTGCAGGTATACACAAGAAAAAACAATCACACCACTGGTTTTTCCCTAGCAACAACAGTGTGCTCCAATTTAATCAGCGAATACTTCCATCAAGGACGAACACTTACAGTTGATAACTTTTATACTTCTCTTGAACTTCCGAATTATTGCCCTGCAAGAAGCACGTATTTACAAGGCACTTTAAGACTCAACAGAAAAGGAATACCTCCATTAGATCTAAAGAATTTGAAAAAAGGATATTGTATTTCAAAAGAAAGGCAAGGTGTCATAGTTGGTATGTGGAAAGACAAAAGAAATGTATGCTTCCTGTCAACAAAATCTAGTTGTGAGATGGTTTCCACCGAAAAAAAATACAATCCGGAGAATATATCAAAAAACCAAACATAATTTTGGACTACAACAAATCAAAACAGGGTACAGATCTATCTTACCAACTTGCGAGCCACTTCAGTCCATTAAGAAAAAACTATAAGATGGTATCATAAAGTAGTTTTTGAACTATTATTAAATACAGCAGTAGTAAATGCGTACTTAATGTACAATAAGCAAAATTCAACACACAAAAAACAGATTGCTGACTTCCGTAAGGATATTATTCTTTCATTCACGGGAAGTACAACGTTGGCAAAATCATCGTTATCATCAACGCAAGCTGATAGAAAACATTTTTTGGCTACTACCAATGAAAGGACAAATGATAATCGTCGCAAACGAAAGAGATGTGTTTCATGCTATGTGAATTTATCAAGGGAAAGTGGACCAAACAGTGCTCGAAAAAAGGCAAAACTTGTGTACACATTTTGTAATGATTGCCCAGAGAAACCGTTTTTATGTCTACAACACTTCCAAGATCTACATTAATAATGAATAAAGTTTCAAAATTATTATATGTACTAGGTATATAATGAAGAATCATATAATATTTTTCTTTCTCTATTTTTTGTTTATTACTGAAAAGATTTTTGTTAAATTGAAATGAATAAAACTGAACTGAAAAATTTAATTGTCGTCTTTCCGTTTCGACCATTTCTCTCATAGTTTTATTAATATTTAGATTTTTATATCAATTCAATTCAAATACAGCAAGTAAAATGTAGCATCGGTGACACATTGGCCTGCAGGGAGGATATTTATGAATGATCACGGGTGATGTACTGTAGTGATCACCAGTGATACATTGGCCTACAAAGAGTGCGTTTTGCAACGTTCACGCGTGTTGCACTGGCAGTCAACGTGATTGATAAATAATAATTGTTGTGTAGTCAATGAATTTTTATTGTTGTTACTGTTGTATGCAAACATCATACATATTTTATTTTTATATTTTTTTGTCTTTTCTTTTTTTTTTTGCATATATAATCAGAGTTTAAATTTCATTGGTATGCGATAAAGAACAAAATTATTGATAATTTTTTTTTTTAATTATGTCAGTCAATATTGTAAAACATATATACGAGTAATTAGAAACTGGTTAGTTGTATGTTTAGGGAGAGGTACGAGCCTGAGTAGTTAGTTACTACGATTATGCTAGTTATTTGATGGTAGTTTTTAACAATACATATTTATGCAGTTAAATTCGTTTTTAGAATTAAAATGAAATTGAATTTTCAATTTACAATTTTCACAGATGATAATTTTTTAAGAATATGTATTCTAATGAGTATTGTAATGTCAATGTATGGTAAAATAATGAGTGATTCTCTGGTAACGCAGATGATATTTTCTGAAGTTTTTCATTAAAATATAAGACTAATTGCAACTGTATAATTTACCAATTTACATTTTATACACAACTGTCAAGCATCTAAAATATATATCATATACATTCTGATACATTTTGAAACTATGTGTAAAAAACAGGTGATAACACACAAGATTCGCACAAAACCTTCATATTATACACTACAAATATTTTCTAACAAAATTCTTCGAACTGTTAAATATCTACTTTATAATTGCCCTTTTAATAATTCTATTACTCCATATGTCTATATAAAAATTGAATTGAAAAATCCTTATTTATATTAAAAAAAAAAAAAAAAAATAGAAGAAAAATATATATTAAAATCCAAATAACGTAGAAGACAAAATAAGGTAACGCAGAGAAATGTATAATTATAATCATGACAAGGATATAAATGAATAAATAGATTATTAATGATTAATACTAATCTTCGGCCTCATTCGCAACTTGCGTAAGTCCATTTTTTTCAAAAATCAAGTTTTGATACCGTTCGAAAGAGCATTAAATTCCTGATATTTTAGTACTAGTTGTACTCTTCTGTCTTTAGTATTTACAGAGTTATCAATAAAAAAGCAAAATGTGTAAGTTTAATTTCAACAGGAAAAATGTGTAAGTCCTCAGTTTGAAAGCGTCTTCGTAGTTTTTTTTATTAAAGGTGAGTGTTTAGTTATTATTATTATTTTTAATTTTTGTGTAATATATATAATTATATTATAATTTCTTTTATTTGTGATATTCTAAATTGTTCTTGAAATTTTTTTTCTAATAAAAATGAATAGAAATGAACTATTAATTGTGCACATGGACTTACATAATTTTCTATATTTTAGAACTCATGTCAAATAGGATTTACATATTTTTCTTTGTAGAATATCTGATAAAAATGTCACGTGGTTGGCGAATGGTACAAATGATCCTGAATGAATCTTCAGCTTCATCACATTGTTCTGGTTCTATAAATATTAATATTAATAGACAAACTCTAGAAAATATGCCAATAATGATTATTTCTAATTCTGAAGAACTGACAATAGATCAAAACAACAGTGCTGTTGATAACATTGGTGAAATAATAGATATAATTCATGCAAATATAGCATTATGAATTCCGAAGAAAATGTTATCTCAGAAGCATATACTACAGAAATCATTCACAACGACAATAGTACTATTTCTGTTGAACAAAGTATGGAAGCAGAATGTTTGCCTAATGCCACAGAAATCATTCAAAACGAAAATAATACTCACACTCTTGGACCAAATGTGGATGAAGAAAATTCATCTAATGTAATAAATAAAATTATAACACCAGAAAAGTCTAGATCAAAACGACGACATGTAAATAAAAATAATTGGCAAGTAAAAACAAATGCAAGAAAGAGGGAAAAGGGACAGAGTTATAAAGAAAAGAAAAACTTGGGTGAAAAATGGTTCTACGATATTTCAAAGAATGAAAAACAGATAAAACCTGGTTGCAATTGCAAACTTTCAGAAAAAGAGAACAGTGTTATCAAATGCAAAATGATTAGTGAAGAAATTCGCAAAAATATTTTTGAAGATTTTTGGAGAATGACCTGGAATGAGAAAAAAATGTTTGTTCAGAATAATGTAGTTATCCATTAAAAACAACGAATCAGACAAAGAACGGGAAGTGACGGTGTTTCGAGAAGACAAATATCTATTGAGTATTATTTAAAAAACAAAACATGTAAAATGAAGGTATGTAACATGTAAGACTATGTTTCAAAACACTTTAGGTGTAAGTGAAGGAACTATACTAAACTGAACAAAATCTGATGTCGTACTAGCTCAACCAATGAGTTCTTCAAGATCAAAACCAAACAGCAGTTCAAAGTCTTCGAAAAGAGAAGCAGTGCAACATTTGAAATTATTTTTTGAAAATTTACCGAAGCTTGAATCTCATTATTGTAGAGCTTCGTCCACCAAATTATATTTGGAGCCGAATTGGTTAAGTAAAGCTGAACTTTACTCAGAATATAAGAATAACTGGTGTACAGAAAAAGGAGTACAACCTGTATCGGTGACTACATTTTCTTGTTTATTTGATGGCTTTAATTTAAGCTTATTTCGCCCAAAAAAAGATGAATGTGAACTATGTGTAAAATTTAGAACGAATAATGTAGATGTGAAAACTTATCAAGAACATCAAAATAGAAAAGAACTTTCAAGAGCAGAAAAACATAAAGATAAAAATGATAGTAGTTTAAAATACGTTTTTACAATGGATTTACAATCAGTACTACTATGTCCAAGATCAAATGTTTCATCAATGTATTATAAAACTAAGTTAATAGTACACAACTTTACGATATATAACATTAAAACACATGAAGGTTTTTGCTTTTTGTGGCACGAAGGTGAAGGCGGTCTAAGTTCAAATGAATTTGCAACGATTGTTTATAAGTTTATTTTAAAAAATGTTGTACCATTCATGGATTATGAAAATCGTACTGTAATACTGTTCAGTGACGGTTGTACGTATCAGAATAAAAATTCAACTCTTTCTAATGCATTACTAAATTTATCCATTGAAGGCAACATCACAATCTAACAAAAATTTCTCGAGAATGGACATACCCAGATGGAGGTGGACTCAATGCACTCGACCATAGAACGGCAACTGAGAAATCGAATCATTAATGTTCCTGCCGATTACGTGTCTGCGTGCAAGGAAGTCAGACATAATCCTTTTCCTTATGAAGTGGAATATCTGGACCACACATTTTTTAAAGATTTTAAAGATACAACATACGTTAATTCCATTCGTCCAGGAAAAAAAATTGGAGATCCTCAAGTAACACACATCCGCACATTAAAATATACTCCAGAAAAACTAATTTATTATAAGACGGACTTTTCAACTGATTGGATAATTTTACCTCAAAGAATCAAACACCAAGACTACAATTCCTTTGAAAATATTAAAAGACTTTATGATAATGTTATAAGTATTAAAAAGGAAAAATATAACCATTTGCAGTCGCTCAAATTAACTCTTCCCAAAGATTATCATAACTTTTATGATAATTTGCCATATGAGTGAAATGTTTTTTTAGCCAAATACACCTATCCTATTTAAAATTAAAAAACTTTTATTATGTTTAATTATGGCAAAACTTTCATTTAGTTAAGATTAAAAAATTTTATCTTATAATTCATTGCAATGAATAAAAGTGAAATTTTCGTTTCGTGTTTTTTATACTTTTCTTTTTAATTACTGATATTTTCAAAATGAATTTTATACATGAACATAATACATAATATTTTAATACAATGAAACAGCAATTATAAAGACTGTAAATTAAAATTAAGAATCCTAATAAATACAATCGTTAACATGTGTGAATTGTTTTATTTTCATTAAATAAATTGCTAATTGTTTAAGTCCATTACAAATTTGTTGCTTGAAGAATGGAAAATTGTGTATGTCCAGTAAAATCAACTAATTTCACTTTTTTACACAAAATTAATCTATAGAGTTGAAGAATGCTTTACAACATACAATTTCTTTTCAGAAGTCATTACAACAAGAGTTTAAATGTTATTAAGTTTTTTGCTTCTCCTGAAAAATGTGATTTTTGGACTTACGCAAGTTGCGAATGAGGCCGACGTAATATTTGTGTAAAATATTTTACAATACCTATAAAAAGGAAAAAAAAAACTTCTTCATATTCAATTACGTACTATTCAAAAAAGGTTTTGTATAAAATTAGTTTTTAATTAATTTTTAGTTTTTTAATTAATTTAGTACAATTTTGTGCATATTTCGAAAGTATAAGTGTTTATAATGGATTGTTGAATACTCAATTGATATTTTTACATAATTCTTTTAGATAATTATTAAAATTTGTTTCATCTCTGAAAAGAATCCACAAAATATTTTGCCATTTATGCTAATTTAATTTTTTTAGATTTTGGTTTCACTTTCTAGAAAACCGCCCTGATACATTATTCTAGAATGACAGCTCAATTTTATCATGATATCAAAACTTGAAATTTAGAATCGTGACACATTCCTAACAAATACATAGAATTTTTGTATTCTGATAATTGTAAGATTGTATTGGTTTAAAAATTTGAAAAGCAATTTGAATAAAATGATATTTCATTTTTAATTCCTATTCTTCTTCTTACATAGCACTCAATAACAGCTATATAAGTAAACCAGGGTTCTCACAGAAGTGATCTCTAGACTTATTACTATCATGTGTGCACCTACAGTTTAATGTGTATTGCGAATCACTGAGTTGCTCGCATAGGGGAGTAAAGTTTTTGTATGATAGCGTCTAAGACTGATATATGAATTGCTCTAATATTTTTTTTGTGTTACTTGTTATCAGCAAGTATCGACTACTTATCATCAGCATTTCTTTTAAACTGTTTTTACCAGCATGCTATGGTACTTATTCAAAGCTGAGTGAACTTTGTGGGTGATGAAAGTTGGAATTTGGAAATAGGGCAATAGGAGCTCGTCAATGTGCACAGCCACAGCCGTACGAGCATGTAGTTAAATTTATTCAGTATACGCTGATCGATATTGGTCCGGAAAAAGCCAAATTAATGGAAAAAGAGATAATGGAGATAGCTTTTAAGTATAAGTATGATAATTTATAAATATATGTATGTAAATAATAGGTATTAGTAAATAAAATTTGTAAAAATTTAAAAATACATTTATTTATTCATGATATATACGTTCACACAAATATGTACATTTATTTATAACATGACTAATTTTCAGAATTTTGATTTAAATAGTCCTTTAAAATATCTCGAATATGTATTGCCTCATTTGAGGAACGATTAGTACCCATTTAATTGATATTCTCTAAATTTCCTATTTCTTCTTCTTCAAAATAATCAATTTGACCTCCTGTTTTCCTTAAAAAATTGTGCAGGACAGCTGTTGCTTTTATTATAGAACTCGCCGTTTCTGGATTAGCAGTTATGGTGGTATGATAAATTCTAAATTTGCTGACCATAATTCCAAAGGAATTCTCTATTAGTCTTCGCGCTGAAGACAAAGTTGAATTAAATTTTTGCTTATCGCCTGTCAAATTCCTTCCTCCGTATGGCCGTAAAAGATTAGGTTTTAGAGGAAATGCCTCATCACCCACAATATAATAGGGAAATTTGATTGATGAATTAGGCAGAAAACTGTCTTCAGGCAAATCTAATTTGATCGTCAACAAATTTTGTCCGAATTCAGTCCTTCTTAAAATTCCTCATGTAAAAGAATAATTTAATTATTCTTACATTACACTCAAGTACATTATGTATCGTATATATATGTGTACAATTCTCACCGTCTGATTCAGAACCAAATGCACCAATGTTGACGTAAGTAAAGTTGCAGTTGGCATCACAAACTGCCAACAATACCAATGAAAATTGTTTTTTTATAAATGAAAACCAAGCTTCCACTAGTGTTTACCATCTATTGCTCCTACACAATTTGGCATTCCACACTTGTTATAAAATTTCTCTGCAATATCTTTTAGCTTACATTTATCCGGAATACCTATATAATCATCAAATAATGACAAACATATTTTGTCTGTCGTTTCCCGAATAATGTTGTGTACAGTTGTTCTTCCCACACGAAAAGCATAAGAAATACTTCCGTAACTCATTCCGGTCGCTAAAAATCTAAATAAGTATATATACATATTTCAATTTAATTTATTTTTTTTGTGTTAAAAATAATTAGGAAAACAATTACCTTAAAGTTATCAATAATCTATCTCGAGCAGAAATTGGATTTCTGATAGATTTTTTTTTGAATTTTGGGGCCAACTATGTTTTCTAATGTTTGAAATTATTCAAACGACATCCGAGTATAATTAAAAAAACTTTCATGATCCGTCAATAAAATTTCATTTACCAGAATGTAGGAATCTTCGAAATTCTCTCTGTTCTTAAAAATATCTCGAATCCACCATCTTTTTGGCCTCCGTCTTGAACTAGCCAGAAAAACACTAGACATCATGGAATAGTAACAAATAATTCCACTAATAATGGTTTGTTCCTCCATTTAAAATCAATAAAAATTTAAAAGAAAAATCTGTAAAAGAATTTACTATTGTAAAATTAATTAATTAAAAAAAAAACTCGTTCACTTTAATCACAACACAAACTTCAGTTGACAAATTGAAAATTTAAATGTCAAATCTCAATTTAAATAAAATTCAAATGTCAAATTTTTGAATTTTAAAGCTCATTTTGCATTGTGAACAGCGCGCTTTTTCATGAAATTTCACTTTCACTTAGCGTTACATTGAGAATGTTCCTTAGGAAGCCAAACAATAATAATTTTTTCTTATACATAAACTTTATTTCATTGTTTATCACATTGCAATTTCATAGCTATACAAAATTTACTGATTTAAAATTTTTTTTTTTCAAAATAATTTTTTTTTTTTTATTTTCTTATATTACTCGTAAGTATTTGTTTCATATATTTAAAATACATTATAGGTATATGTATTGTTTGTACTATTATTTTTTATTATATATATAATTTTCATTAATTTTCATTTATTTTAAAAGGAACTCAGTTTCTTCATCTGTCTGACTGTATTTGTCTGACTTTACGATTTGATTGATTATTTCGTCTGGTATTTCAATAGAATAACAACAAATATTTTCCAATTTCAATCCCTCTCTAATACCAATAATGCTTGTTAGCAATTTTACTTTCATTCTATTCCTTAGATTGTTTTTTATTAATTTCATAGAAGAAAACAAGCGTTCCATTTCTGCATTCGAAAAAGGAAGAACGAGAAAGGATAGCACGAATTCAGATAAATTTTGGAATGGATTCTCTTTTACGGAATTTTTAAGGTTGTAGATTTCTAGCCAAAATGCTATAGTGTTTAATTCTTTGTTTCAACACTGATTTGATACATTTTGCCATTGTGTATCTAAATCACAAATTTGAGACCGATCAAAGCTCATTGCTTCAAGTATGGGCATTATTGGATTCTTTACTGCTTTCAACGTACAATGGTCACACAACAAATTTCAAATTCAGTAACACCACATTAGATATTCTACTATGCATGCTCTACTTTACTTCCATCTATCTATCCATCCATCTATCAAATCTTCTCCAAGCACATTTTGTAAAAGTCTCAAAAATATAAAGAATTCAAAGGAAAAATGACAAATGATGAAAATGCCAAAAAAAGGCCAAAATAAATCCAAATAATGCTAAATTAGCATTTGGCATTCTCTTTCCAAATTTCAATAGTAAAACAGAAAACAGAATACCAAATCTAGCCTTCAGAATGCTAAAGTGGCAACGCTGTTCAGTACTTCCAGCAGCCAGTTGCTCTACCAGTTGCGCCAACGAGACCCCTTTTAATTTCCATCAATTGATTGCAACGTGTCATGTATTTTTTAATTGGTAATAATAATTCTAATAATTCTCAGTTAATTTGACGCAAATTAAATACACAAGTCTGTCACTGTTCTAAATTTCAAGCTGGTGACACTACTAAGTAAATGTCATAGCGTTTCAATAAGAAGACAGTACATTTATCTTATAGGTATTGTATCATGATATTAATGTGTAATTCAAAATATTAGTATTATGATAATTGCATGATATAAAATTTTAAAATTATTACATACTATATGTACATTAAAAATTGAAACAAAAATTTCATAGATATGTAGATCGATACTTGATTGATTAGAATTAGAATGGTAAATAAATTAATATATGTAACTATGATTACTAATGTGATGATGAACTGAATAACACAGCTTAAGGATTGGATCGAAAAGTATTGCACCCTGAGTAAAATGATTGTAGAAATAGTTTTTGTTTAAAAAATATATATATATATTTTTTTTTGTAATGTCTATAATATTTATTTTATTTTAATCCTATTTACACATTTTTTACATTTAAATTTCAAACCTAAATTCTAAAATCATTCAATGCAACCACTGGCTTTTTTCATATTTAAATTTTCTTTTCATAATTGCCCAGTACCTATCAATTGGCCGAAGTTCAGGACAATTTGGCGGATTCATATATCTTTCGGTACGAAATTCACTCCTTTTTTATGTAAAATTTCCAATGTTCGTCCGCAATAATGAGACGTTAAATCTGACCGAAATAACGTAGGCGTATTGTGCTCTCTTAAAAAAGTAATTAGCCTCTTTTTTATGCACTTCGCAATGTACATATCAGCATTTATCGTACCCTCCGTTGCAAATGATGCACTTTTTCTGTCACATTAACATATGGCTTGCCATACTAAGAATTTTTTTCCATATTTTTCAATAGAAATATATTTTAAATCATCTACAGCCATATTTTCTTTTGTTGTTGTATAGTACTACGGTCCTGGTAAAGTTTTGAAATTCATTTTAACGTATGTTTCGTCGTCCAGTACAATGTAGCCCTTGAATCCAATCAATATCTGGTAATACAACTATCGACTCCCTTTAACAACAAGTTCTTGTTGTTTTTCAGTTCGTTATGGAATTTTTTGTTTTTTGTATGTACGAAAATGATGATTTTTTTTCACCCTCTGTACGGTTGTGGGAGAGGTGCCTGCTATCTGAGCCATATAGCGTATGAACCGCGAAGGAAAATTATTCAGCTGTCGCAGAAACTTTTTCTCGACATTTCTATTCGAAATACCTTTTGGCCGATCACTTTTTGGTTTTTCATGCACAGTTCCCTCTTCAATAAATCTTTTGATTGTTTTCTGAACTGTCTACACAGATGTGCCAACTAATTTTGCTAATTCTTTGTTTTTTTTTAGGTTTTTATTTTTTAAAAACTGTGCTATCACTTCTTTTCTAATATGCTATTGTGAGTTGTGACCTGTCCATTTTACTCATTAGATAAATACAATTTAAACGACTGATTATAACTGAGTAGTTGGACCAAGACACAACTAAATTTATACACAAATCAACCCTGACAATCATAAATCAAAAATTAATGGAGGGAGTGCAATACTTTTTGTTTCAGTTCTTATATAATAATTATTGAATAGATTTAATATTGTCCTTTTCTATTTTGAAATTTTCGTTAAGATAAATTTTTGAAATTTTGTATAATTATACATGAGATCTAAATGATTTATAAATTTCTCAATATGTTTTTGAAAAATTTATACTAAAATCTTTTGGAAATTTTATTGAGTTACGATTGTATCGAATTTTTACGAGTTTTTACGACTGTATGCGTGAACTAATTTTAATATGTTACACATTAAAAATAAAATATCAAATATGTATGTGTATATATGTATAAAATTATTTTCACACATAAATATACGAATATATTGATTAGAAAAACGATTTTTATATTGTTAGTTTTCATATAACATTCATTACTTTTTTTTTTCTTCTATTTAACTAGTATTCAAATTAATTTTATTGATTCTATTATTATTACATATAAAGTTCGAAGAAAAAGTTCAACACACCCTCTTGTAAATACTACAAATATTTAAATATGCTCTTACATATGTATACATTTACATGTAAATTATACTAGTATATTTATACATATACGATTAGTATTTATTGTATATTTGTTATTTTTATATGATATATGATATACGTATATACATACATATTTACTTACATGTACATTCATGTAAATGATATGTTTTCTTACCGGATTATCATAAAATACAAATAATAATAATATAAGGTACTTACTTGTACATGTATATGTATACATACATACATATGTATATGTATGACTTATAAATAAAAATAATCGTATACGTATACATACACATGCATTATAAGTGCTATATGTTGTAAATGTAATATTGTAAAGTATACTACATATTAGTAATTTGCTAATACCTATGTAGAAAATTGTTACACATGTACTCGTAAGTATTATGATCTATATTATACACGATCTACATTATATATATATATATACATGTATGTAAGTATATTATATAGTTTGTTTAAGGCTAGGATCTAGTTATGAAACATTCCGAAAACAATAACAATAATTTTACACTAGAAATCTTATAAAAATTAGTAATTTTTTTGCATAACCATGGGTGTTATTGAAAACGTTTTTTTAAGGATTTCTGATAAAAACAAAAATGAAATTTTATTTTGTTTCTAAAAATAAAAATATAATAAGGATTTTTAAAATTTTGCTGTTGTAAAACATTAGAAAAGTCCAAATTTTATTTTGACACCAAATACATGTAGAAATATGATGAAAACAGAAGTCAAAGTTTTAAAAGGATTTTTCAAAAAACAACCCCTCTCTATTTTCAAGAGCTATAACAAAATTTCAGAACCAAAAATCAAAAAAGTGTTCCATTTAAGAACCACAATATCCTTATCAGGATATCTATGTTCAAAATTTCAAAAAATTTGGTTTATCGGTATTTGCTGTACGTCTGTATAGGTGGTGCATTTAAATACCAAAAAATCGCAATTGTGACAATTTTGATATTTTTTAAAAAGGAAACAAGGACGTTTTCCGAAAATGTGTCAGTTGAGGAATTTCAGAGATATATGATGCAAAAGAAGATTTGGTGCTGGTTACTCTTAAGAGCCGGCTACTCTTAAGAGCCGGTTACTCTTAAGAGCCGGCTACGGTGTATAGTACAGTTAATTTTTTCGCTTTTGAGTAACTTTAGTGCTTTGAATATACACTTTTTCTCAATCATTTCTCATCCGATTTTTAAAAAAAATAAAATTATTTTTAAATGAAAATGAAGAAGGCTCAAAGTAAAAGAAAAACAAATTTTTTCCAAAAGATTTGATTACTTTCTATCCGCAGAATTATAAGGATCTGTCTTTCTTCTTCTCGTCTTTTTAGTACTTTAATTTTGGTACTTGGTACATTTATTCTCAGAAATTATTCTGTAAATATTTTTTTTTGTTCAAATTATCGTTATGCATCCTTCAAAAAAAGTTTTGAATAAGCGGAGCACCTATGTATAACAAAGTAAACAAATGCAATGAAAATCAATTTTGTTTGAATGAATTTGTTTTGTATTTTCTTTATGAGAGTTTTTGATTCCTAACTAAAGCATGTTCTTAATTTTTTGTTATTTCATTTCAAAAGATTGCATTGTGAAGATAAAATTGCATTACAAAGATTAAAAGAAAATTCGAAAAGACAAAATGAAATAAAAAAAAAATGCTATTTAATCATGGTTTTCATTATATATCACAGGATATAATATGTACATATGTTCTTAATAAGTATGTTCATTATAGCATGGTATCTCTGTCTACATTATCCTTAAAAACTAACTAATTTGGCTTAAAGTTAATCCAAGTCAATTCAATGAGAGATTGCTCAATTCAAAATATGTATGTATATAAAACAAAATTTAACTTTACATTCACTTATTTGAAATTTAGTTGAATTTTTGCTACTCAAGTTATTGAAGTTAGTGTATGTTCCTAAATATAAGGTATATGTAAGTACTTACATTATATGAATGTACATATGTATATTCAATCAAAACATTTATTGCATTATAAATATAGTATGTATATGTGCTACATATGCTTATATGTATGTACTTATATATTCAAATATATATAGAGATATGTATGTATTTACATATATACAAAAAACATACATATATGTACATAATATGTAACTATACACACTTAAATATTTTAGCAAGATAAAAACAGAAAAATAAAAGGATAAAAAATTTGTTTATAATATAAAATAAATAAAAAAAAAATTTTTTTTTTCAGTACAGTTTTATTAAGGGTTAAAATAATTTATGATAAGAGGGTGTTAAGTATTTAAGTAACCAATTTTAAGATTTGACACGTTTTCACATTTATTCATTTTGAAAAATAAAAATAAATTATCATATCTGTATACATATGCACATATGAGATAAATGAGAACATAACGTATTAGAGTAGTGCATATAATGTACACTCATAATGTATTGTACATATGTATGTACGTAGGCTATTCGATAAGTTTTTGCAAAAATAAAAATGTTAAAATGGCATTTATTATTTTAAAAATTTTAAAATTTTGACAGATAAATTGATTAATCTATTATTGATAGAGTTATTTGAAGTAATTAATTCACGTGATTTAAAATATTCAATGGACGAAAGAAAAATTAAATATCATAATGTATTACATTTTAGAAGGAAAAACGCGACAAAAATTAAAGTTCCAAAACTGAACAAACATAAAATATGGCGAGATCAGACCTTTAATCAAGACATTTTCAACCAGGATATCTGAATGTTATACTGGAAGTTTTATACTGGAAGTTTTATACCATTTGTTGAGTATTCACTTCTCTACAAAATATTCATGATAATGGTTGAATGACAGGAAAATAAAAGTACATGAAATATAATTATTGAGATTGTAAGCATTTCAAATGATTACGTACACATTATTTTATATGAGCACTGAGAGGCTTGAATAGCTCGATGGTTGCGGTGTAGACTGGCAAGCTTGATGTTTTGATTTCGAATTCTAGCCAGCGCGCTATTCTCGCCCAAATCGATCATTAATTCTAATCAGCAATGTACACATCAGCAACTGAATTACTGATCGGAGCGGAGGTCCCATAAGCGGACTGAGTACACGCGTGCACTTAATATCACATATTTATATATATTGTATATTATATACGTATATTGTATGTTTACATGTATTAAAAAAATGAGCATTTACAAATGGAATAAAAAACACTCAACAAATTATTGTTTGTAAATAAAATTTGAAGTTGTATCAAAGAAATCCTAAAGCGAACAGTTGATGAAACATGGCTTCATACCAACCAGAATAAATTGAAAGAACAATTTAAAATGGTGGATTGAAGTTGCCGGTAAACGTGCACCAAAGAAGACAAAAACGGTTTTCCGTTAACATGGAGGGTTATGTGGTTATATTTTTCGGGATGCTAAAGAAATATTTTTTATTTATATTTTTTTTCTTTTTTTCTTTTGGAAAAGGATAAGCTTTTATATCTTGACAGTATTGACCCCAAAAGAAGATAACGTTGAAAAATAAAAAAGACATTTTTTTTTTTGTTATAAAAATATTTTGTTCATTTTTGTGCTGTTATGTCGAACAACCTTCGTACATATTAATAGAAAAAAAAAAATTAAACGAAACAACATTAATAAAATCTATTTCATCAACAAATTTTTTGTACTTTTCATAATTTATTCTATATAATTTAAGTATGTTATACCAAACCCCATACACATTCATATAATATGTAGTGCGAGTATTATTTATATCTTTGCATACATAATCATATAAATGTACATACGATTATGTATATAAAATTACATTTTATGAGTGCAGCGATATAAAAGTCGATATGGCATATTATATGTAATATACATATGTAATTAATTAATTTTATTAGTTAATATCAACAACATGCATTTGATGCAATGTACATACATATATTTATCGATTTATATGCAAATAATGCAAATAAAATTTATAAAAATAAAAAACATTTTTTTAAAACTACACAAATACGATAAAATCGAATACCTAATGCTTCAAATGTAAAGTAAAGAATAATTTCTTTACTACACACATATTATTATTTTATTTTTCACTATAACGTGATATATAGGAACATAATGTACATATAAATAAATACATACATGCATATGTATATATGACATTTTAAATTAGAGTAGTAAGATTTCTGTTATA
The DNA here is from genome assembly GCA_951394055.1 of Villa cingulata. Lineage (NCBI taxonomy): Eukaryota > Metazoa > Arthropoda > Insecta > Diptera > Bombyliidae > Villa > Villa cingulata. The sequence continues at coordinate 36,557,828 of OX596017.1, read as the reverse complement.
ACATATGTAAAATGGTTAACGTACATGTGTAGTATGTATTTTGATATAATAGTTTTTTTTTTTTTTTTTTTGTTTTTTGCCTTTGATTTCGAATAGGATTAACTAAGTACATACGAGTGCGACATACATATAAACATACGAGTATACGTTGAAGAAGAACAAACAACAAAAGTTGATATCGTTGACTTTTTAATAAATAAAATTACCTATCATTAAATAAAAATGTTTCAAGTGTAAGCCGGATCTTGAATGTATACGTACATTACAACAATGTACGCGTAATGTAATTCACCATTAATCCTATTGTATACATTTATATTATGTAATGAACATTGTAATTTAATGAAAAGTGTATTATGTATATTTAGATAAGTATACGTTATGTATTACTGATGCAATACGTATACGTATTCCGTGTATGTTCTTCTTTTGTAATTAAATTTCATTTTGTAAATACCAAATAATAACAATAATAATGCTAATACTTTGTGCTCAATGAATGTAATGTATACAAATTCGATATGTATTTGGACGATTCAAATCTTGATGAATACGATTATACATATATGAATAATTGAATTCGTATGTATATTTATTATTTCAATATAATATTATAAACAGTAATGAAAATTCACTTAAAATTAGACCGCAATTAATATATTGAGAGTTATATTATTTTACTCTTAATTCAAATAATTTATGTACAAAATACAAAAAAAAAAGAAAAATAGAAAAATACAAAAATTTTACTAAAATATAAAGGAAATTCACATATAAAATCACACTAGAAAAATTAATTCATATAGAATTTTAAATTATAAAAATAAATAAAAATAAAAAATATTTGATAAAAATGATTAAAATTTAAAAAAATTAATATTTTGTGAAATCATACTGCTTTGTTGAATATTTGGCACGGAATGGAACAATTATTGTTTCCAAATCTAACTTGTTCAATTGAATTTTTTCTATTCACTTTTAATTGCAGTTTTTAGTTCTTGTACTATATGTACATTATGAGATTGTCTACCAGTGACTTAAACACGCTTCGCAAAGATTTCCGTTAAATTTTCATTCAGATTCAGTCGTGAACTGTGATTCTTGTTTCTTGCAACCAATCTTTGATCTCTCTTAAATTATGTTTTGCAGCATTTTTATGTTGAAAAATGAAATTAGCTCCGGATAACTCTTTAGCTTTGCCTATCATACACATTTCTAAAAGCTCTATACGAGTATATGACAGAAGCCATGTCTAGTCAATTAGTTTTATCAGTTGAAAGTTATTATTTGGGCAAATAAAAAGGTAATAAATCGTATTGATCCTGATGATCTTGGCTGGAGTTGGGATTAACCTAATAAACTACTTTAAGAAAAATATGTTCCAGTAACCTTAAAATTTATCATTTAACTGTGGCTTTTAAACTTCATTTTTAGCTTTAAAATTAGATTTTTCAAGCGATATCACATTGTTTCATCATTAATAAAACATGTTATTGGCATCTGTGACATACTTGACGAATAATTTATTGGGATCCTTGTGAAAGATTCTGTGAACAGTTCCCAACGATATGCTTAATATAAATTTTGAATTATTTTTTTACTACTGTATAGAATATTTCATTTTTTCTGACAGAAATACCACTTTAAATTTTTTTTTTGCTTTTATTATTTTGCAAATTTTGCCTTAATTTCATATTCATTTAAAAAATCCAATTCTCGATAATTTTTTGGTAGTATATTAATACAAATTTTTGCTCAAATGTATTTGAAAATATTATGTTTTCAATATTTTAGAATTTATTTTTATTTAAATTCATATCACTTCGCTTAAAGTATTAATGTATTAAATTGTTTTGTATTGAAAAATAAACACAGCCAAAAAACTGTTCACAGGAACTAAAATTTTTCGGACATTACTATTTTTAAATAACATCATCTGTATAATTTCTATACGTATCTACGTAATTTTTACATAAGTAATTAATTTATTAAATTTGATTTTTTTTTTAATATAATATCCTTTTAAGTTAAAACACTTTTGCATCCGACGTTAACACGCCTCTTTGGCTCCTTGCTATAGAAAGAAGCGTCCTTCGAATTAAACCAGCCCAAAACAGCATCATGTTTAAAGTTTTGATGTACAGATTTCCATTTGACACCCTATCGATGTTTTCATTTAGTTTTGGAAATAAAAAATGTAATCATATGGTGCCAAATCTAGACTATATAAAGAGTGGATGATGAGATAAAATTTTCCATAAAATTTTTTTTAACAAATTTCGAGACTGTCTTTATGAAGGGGCTGGTACATTAACATTATCGTATGATGGGAATAATACACGCTGCTGCGCAGCTATGCAGGGCGTTTATTTTGAATTACATTTTTTAATTTTTATAATATGTCAAATGCGGTCTAGCTATTTTATTCATTTTGTTTTTTGTTTTATCAACGTATTTAGTTTTATTCTTAGATGGTTCGTTCTAAGTTCTAATTTAATTATTCATGTTAAAATATTTATATAAAGTATCCTTATAAATATTGTGGAAATTTATTAATAATTTTAGCTTTAAGAGAAAAAACAAAAATAATTTAATTAAATTTAAAGTCATTAATTTTGAATAATAATCACATTTTATAATACGTATATGCAATCATAATAATATCATTGAATCTTTATGGTTTTTCATTATTAATTTTGTTTCAGGCAGCTTGGGACGTTTACTGTAGAATCAGTTGGACTTATGGATACAGCTGGTACATTACAAAGTCATACAGAAATTTGTCAAAATTTTATGGAATTAACAAATGAACAAAAAAGAATGTGTTTAAGGAGTCAAAGGATATTAACTGTATGTAAGGTTTAAAAATTTTTTTATATAAAGGTATCAATAAACTTCAAGTTATTATAGGCAATTGCACATGGTGCTAAAATTGGTAAAGAAGAATGCCAACATCAGTTTAGACATAATCGCTGGAATTGTACTGCATTACCAAATACACCATCAATATATGGAAATGTGATTGATATAAGTATGTGAAAAGAAAAATAAAATAGGTTTTCATTTATTATTATTATATATAGCATTTTAAATTTAAACTCAACTTTAACTCAAGTTTAATTTAAAATGTACAAAGTTTAATTTAACTTGGACAAAGATTAATTTAACTTGGACTAAGATTAATTTAAGTTGTACAAAGTTTAGTTTAACTTGTACAAAGTTTAATTCAACTTGTACAAAGTTTAATTTAACTTGTACAAAGACTAATTTAAGTTGGAAAAAGTTGAATTTAAATTTAAAATGCTATATTATAATTTTTTTTTTTCATTTGATTTTTCATTCAATGAATCTGACAAAAAATAAGAAAATATTTCATGTACATAATAATACCAATTGAATAATTGAATTTTTGTTTTTGTGTTTTTGTTATCGGTTTATTTTTATTATTTTTATTTTTATTTTTTATTTTTTAAATTTAAATTTTCAAAGAAAGCCGGGAAACAGCATTCATACACGCCATAAATTCAGCTGCATTAGCATGGTCAATAACAAGGGCATGTTCAAGAGGGGAATTGGCTGAATGTTCATGTGACAATAGTATTCGCAGAAAACAAAGAAAATGGCAATGGGGTGGATGTTCAGAGGTAAATAATAAAATCCGTATATATGGTTGTATATTACTTATATGAAAAAAATTTACAGGGTCCGTGTATATAGAGATATACAAAAAATATGATTAAATACATATAATGATATTAGAGGAAATGTTTGTTTTTACGGAATTTATCATTTTAGTTTTTTAGTTTTAAATATTACAAAACCATAAACAAAACTTTGTATGAGTATTTCTTATGTATTTTGTACATAGGACCAGCCAATTTATACATATATAGTATGTAGTATATAGTATGTAAATATTGAATTTAAGAAAAAGTATCGGGAATTTAATAGGTTAATTTAAGCAAAAACAAGTTTTTTTTTTTTTTTTTTTTGTAATTTGAAGCATTTTTATTCAACAAATATTCTCCATTAAGGTCTATGACAAATTTCTGTTTTGTGCTTCAACTATAATATCATCCCTGTAGAATTTCTGGGACTTTACGTGTAAAAAAACTGTGCAATCGGAACTAACATTACTATAAAAGAATTTTGAAATGATCAAAACCAGTGATAATTTTAGACGGCTTTATATACACTTCGTGACAAAAATATTTTTCTAGTTCTGAAAACCGACAAAAAGATACTACAGGTAGAGGGAGTTGAGTAGAAAAATCAGAGAAATGAGTTTTTTAAAATGATTAAAAAAACATATTCACGTGATTAATAATGAGTAGCTTTTCCTTTATTTTCTAATATCTCCAATTCTATTTGACAATGATTTATATGATTTGACAATATTATGTTTTTTTGGAATTTGTAATAATATTGTTTTCAATATTATATTTAATATTGTTTTCCACCGCCGTAAACTATTCGGGATAAATGTCCCCAAACGTTTTCGATGATATTCAAATCCGAGGACTTAGTTGGCCATTCAAGTACTCGTATATTTTGTTCTTCGAAAAAGTGTTTTACAGCACGTGATGTGTGTAATGAAATCACACACAGCATTATCCTGTTGAAAAATGAAATTATTTCTACAAATATGTTCAGCTTTTGGCATCAATTCATCACTCAACAACTGCACATATTTCTGGCTGTTCATTTTATATCAATTTTATATATCAATTTTGCCCTTAAACCCTATTGCAGCCCAAACCACCACACTCCGCCTCCTTCTAGGGGTCGACTTTGACGAAACTGTTCCTCTTTCCGTAAATCAAGAAAATAATAACTCCGTTTCTCGTCACTAAAAATAACTTTTCTCCACCTTTTACTCAATGCAATAAGGTTTCGAGAAAAGATTTTTCAATTCTCTATATGTTTTTTTGTGAGAGCGGGCTTTTTCTTGAATTTTAGACGTTGAATATGTTCAGTATTTTTTAGTAATTTTTGTACATTTTTTACATTTGTTTCAACACCATCTTCATTTGCGATTTGACGAGCGATCAGTGCTGAATTCGAAGCGATTCTCAAAATTGCACGGGAATCTTGTTCAATAATAGCGCGTAACTGACTGGACTCTTCCTTTTTTTTCGGACGTAATTTTCCGGACATTTTATCAATTCTGTGATGACACTTCTACTTCTTTTCAATATTTTAGAAATACTCATGTTTTCGTTTCTTAATTTTAAAATTGTTTTTATCACCCCATATTCTGGATTCCACAAAAAGTGAAAGTGGAATACGAATTCAATTCCACGCGGAATGAAAATTGGTGTTCTGCATTTCGTGTGGAATTATGGAGTTCGAAAATTAATTTCGAAATCATCTGACACTTGTGATTTGTACATATATAAAATCAAAGTTAACATTGAAATCAACTATGATCAATTTATTTTAGTTAGCCTGGAAATATTATTTAAAAAAAAAAATTCAAATCAGACTTGATTTCAATATAAATTAATTTTTTCCACTAACGGCGGAATCAAATTCACTAAAAATGAGTGGAAGTGGATTTCAGAACATAGATTTTATTTATGTCTGAATTTACGTTTATTTGGAAATGAGTTCTTTACTTGACGATGTTCATTAAATAAATGAAAAATATAGGAAGGTGTCGTATCTTTTTGTCGCGCTAAAATTTTAAGATTATCGGAAATATTTCTATGTAAAATATAATTACAGGCAAATTGAATATTTAATAGTGCATTGTTTTCTAATTGGAAAATAACAACCACTAAAACAGATGTCTATACGCTGAGCTAATTAAAATTTTCGAGTCATATTCTCTGTACTGGTTAACTTCGGTTTTCTTCTTTTCTCTTGTAAATTTTTGACAGTAGAATCTTATTGAGACGATCATACTGCATGATATTACAACACCATTTTTTTTTTCACAAGCTTGCACAGAATTCTTGCCTGTATTAAGGCTAGAATCTAGTTATGAAAAATAATAAAGCTGCTGGAGTTGACACAATTAATGATGAAATGATAAAAGGAGGAGATGAAAGTTTACACAAATTAATATACGAACTGATACTGCGTGTCTTGGAAAAAGAAGAAATGTCCAATGAATGGCGATATGATGTTGTTGTTCCAATCAATAAAAAATGTGACAAATTGTCATGTAACAACTATAGAGGAATAACACTCTTGTGCTGTGTCTACAAAATCTTACCCAGAGTTCTCTATGAAAGAATTAAAGTGTGCTATAAGGAAATGATTGGTCACTATCAAGCAGGATTTATAGAAGAAAGATCAACTGTTGACCAAATATTCTATTGACGACAAATAATAACATATAAGGAGAACTGTCATCTTCCTTTGAAACATACACGCATGTGAGATAAGGTGATGTCCTGGCCGCCACATTATTTGATTTCGCTTTAGAATTTTAGGAATCAAAAAAACGAGCATAATAACTGTCAGATCTTTCTGGAATAAGTCTATACAAGTACTCTGCTATGTAGATATAATAGGAAGAAATACTTTAAGTGTTAAAGAAGCTTGTCCTCAATGTGCTACAGAAAATGAATGACGAATGTTTAAGAGAACTAGATTATGAACCGGTAACTAGAACTACATTCATAAAAATATAAAGATTAAAAGGGCTGGACACATTGCGCGAATGAATAAAGAAAGGCAGCTGTATAAAATATTTACTGAAAATCCTGAAGGTAATTGGAGCAGAGGAAAACCACATGTACGTTGGACTGATATAGTGAATAAAAACAATTTAGAATTGGGTGTAAACAATTGGATGCAGATAGCGTAAAACGGAGAGTAGTGGAAGTGAATTTTGCAGGAGATTAGGGCTCAACATACGACTGTTGCTCCATAGCAGAAGAAGAAGAAGACGAAGAAGAAATTAACAAGAGCACACATTTTTTTGTTTTAATTTCTTTGATTCACAATGTACTATGTACTATCTCTAAAGATGTATGTAAATAACTGGGCGATCTGATTCTGATTGCATATAAGAGACTGTGTTTTTTTAAAAATATCTACAGTGAAGACAAGACCCGTATTTATTATTTACTTTTTTATAATTAAATATTATTAATACATATTTTTATATTTTTTCTATATTTCATATAAATTACATATGAATAAATAAACATAGAGTATCAAAATCAATATAAGATATAGTAATTTTCGATTATCAATTATATAAGAAAAAATAAGAGAAAAATTCACGCAAAATATAATGAATGTAATATCGTATTTACTTACATATTCATACATTTAAATTTTTAATTGACTTTCATTTTTGTACTCGTATTCGTATGTATAATTTTCTTCGGCTTTTCTATTTCAATATGTACATTTCTTCTTAGTTTTTAATTTCTTCGTTTTATTATTGTTGTTTTTTTATTTAATTTTTTTCCTTTTCTAATTTTTTTTTAATATATCGTCGGCATGTAGGACGTTAACTATGGTGTAATGTTTTCAAGACGGTTCACAGATTCACAAGAAAATAATCAGACAGCAGCAGGTCTAATGAATTTACATAATAATGAAGCTGGTAGAAGAGCGTTACGATCAAGAATGCAAAGAATATGCAAATGTCATGGTATGTCCGGTTCATGTTCTTTAAGAGTTTGTTGGAGACGATTACCAACTATGAGAATGGTTGGTGAAGTATTAAGTTCATTATATGATGGCGCTTCACATGTTAAAGTACGTATAAAGATATTATAATATTTTATTTCTAAATAAATAATAAAGCACAAAAAAAAATACGTTGTATTTGTAGTTTTATTTTTATTTTAATTTGTTATGTGTTATTATACAAAGTAAATAATTTACGAACAAATATTAAATATTAATTATACATACATGTGATATTCTATATTAATAGAGAGTATAACAACACTACTTTGATCGTGAGATCTATACTGCCTCGATCAGCTAAGAAGTAAAATAACTTTAGTTTATTTTTTTTTTTTTTTATTTCACAAACTTATTTACATACATATATGTATGTAATTATAATTTTACATAGATCAATAATGAAAATCGATCTTGCAAAGGCTATATTTGCAAATATGTACATTAGGGTAAGAAAAAAAAAATAATTCTTCTCTGTCGAAACTATATCGAAAAAGAATGAAAATTCTTAGAAAAATATGAAATTAAATTAAAAATGTTTTTGTGATGTTCGTTTTGGCGATCTGTGTACGGCTTCTTTTAAACTCTGTCACTCAATATTTTATATATAATTGTAAATTACAGAGCAGACTTTGCCTCCATAGTTGGTAGAATTTAGCTCAATTTCAATTTTGATATCAGTTGTGCTTGTTGACTTTTGTTTGGAGACCTTTCAAATTGAAATTCAAATTGTATCACATTAATAAAAACTAAATTATATTTATTCATGTTTACAAATTTACTGAAACAGTTTATTACTATTGATATCTATCAAACAAACACTAAATACATAATGTAGTATACTGAAACTTCAAACGTAAGCTTTATAAGGCTGATGGATGGTTTTGGCTATACCTGATTTTTTTTTTTTCAAATAAATATAGCCATTTAAACGATAGATCTGGTACTTCTGGAACTGATTGGTATCGTACGTGTATGTGTACACATATCATTTATATGTATATCTATATTATATACATCTTGTATGTAAAATATGTAATGCATTTTAATGAAAAACAAATGTTATGATTAGTCGATGTCAATATACGATATATTAGTTTTAATGAATTTATTTTTATTTCGTTTTGTTTTTTGTTTGTTTTTATTTTGTTTTTGAAAATAAACGTTCTGCGTTTTGTTTTTTATTCAATCTGTTTGTTGTTTTCAATTTATTTTTTATTTTTTATATTTTCATATTACTTATAAATATGAATATAGTTAGTTGAACGAGATGGAAGACCTTCAAAACTAAGACGTTCAGATCCAGATCATAAAAAATTGATAAAATCTGATTTGGTTTATTTAGAAGATTCACCAGATTATTGTGAACGTAATCAAGAGTAAGTACTTATATACGTTATATTCATGCTAAATTATTTTATAAGTAAGTAAATTAATATTTAAAATTATACATATTAAATTACATAATAATTGATGCGAATTATGATGATTTTAAGTATTTAATTTTATTTTATTATTTTTTTTTATTTTATTCACAAAAACATTTTGTAGTAGTATAGATATGCAATATATATTGAAAATAATACTATATTGAAAATAAAATATATATAAAAATTTAAGAAAATTAAATAAGAGTACTAGCATACTTACTAATTGTTTTATGTCTTCGACACACAGAGATATGAATTAAGTAGATTTCATTTTAATTTCGAGTAGAAATTACGAAGATGACACACATAGCGATTATGACAGTTTGTCTAATTTATTTAATTTATCTAATTTTAATTTAATTTATCTGAACATATCCTACTTCTTCTATTAAATTTAACTGTCATTTATATTCAATTATTTCTTAATGACAATTATTTAAAAAAAAATTTTTTTTTGGTTTACAATTTGTTGGTAGATGTAAAGAGCGAAACATGAGTAAATTTCGAGCGATAATTACGTATTTTTTTATGTAATTTTGCTGACTAGATTTCGGCCCAAATCCGTCGTTTCATCCGGATTTCGAGGCTGAAATTAGCAAAATAATTAATTTCAACCTCTGTGTGTCTACAATATTATATTACTTTGAAATAGTTTTTAAAAATTATGTAGATATCTATCTTAGAATATAGACACACCAAGCGGTAGCTAACTCGTACATTGGTTAACAACTATGAGAGAACCATACGATAAATCGAGTGATTATTAGTACATTTACTTTATTTGGTAACCACAGAAAATTGCAGTGGTTTACGAATTAACAACTAACGTCAAACCATCGAACAGTATCTGAAACATAAATCAAACAGTCAAAATTTTTGATAAATCTATCTTCGTGTGTATTAAGTGTCACCATAATGAAATAAAAATACTACTTGAAAAAAATTGAATTTATTTTAATTTTATTTTTATTTCGATTTTAATTTCAAAAATAACTAATCATACCATAGTGTGTCATGATATTGGTTTGAAATTATTTACTAAAGTTTGTTAGTCTGTCCAAAGCATTATTGTATGTAATATTAGTTATTATAAAATGTGCAAAACTTTGTAATGATATCTACCTATATGTATGTACATACATGTGGGAATGATGCTTTTTGGTTTAAAAAATATCAATTACTATACTAATATTACTAATTATTATATACTATAATTTATATATCATATACTTGTACATAAATTTTACTAGTTTGAGGTAATTAATTTTGAATACTAACTCTCTCTTGCTCTTAAAACGTTGAAGTAGTAAGACGTAGGCGTAGACGTAGTTAGAAAGTTGATTTTATATTAAATAACTAAAGTAATTTTTTTTGCTTATTAATTAATTTAAAATTGTAATATTGTAATTATTGTAAAATTGAATAAAATAAATGAATTTTATTTATTTTGTGAAATAAAATAATTAAAAGTGATATAAAAAAAAAATTTTATACTTTGCATGAAATCCCACATACATACTTATGTATATAAATAAGGATATAATGTATAGTATATGCAGCTTATGATATTTTTTATTACAGGATAATTTTAATTAATAAATTAATTTCGAAAAAATCATTACAAGATTTGAAATTAATATACAATTTTTTTGATAACAAAAATTGAGATAGTATGACAGCGGCGGCATTCAGTTCAGAGTTAATAAGTACTTAAGAACGAAAGAATAATGTGTTTTTATTGTGAATGAAGAAGATTTGGTATAGTTACACAGTTTGTGTGTGGGAGCGGATTTTGAGGGCTCAATTACTTAAATTGAGTCATTGTTTAGTAATTAAATTATGTACTATTTATTTTGTTTGCTTATCAGAATTTAGTGTCTAAAGGTCATGAGATTTTTTTTTTTTTTTTTTTTTTTTTTTTTTTTTTTTTGGTTATTTGAGGTCTAAGGTTTTTTGGCAACGGCATGCAATTGTATCCTACTGTATATTTATATGAATATATTTTGAATATTATATATGCACATAAATGTAAATAAAAACATATGTAATTTTTAAAGTTATATACTTTTAAAAAGAAAAAAAAAAAATAATAATAATTGATTGAAAATAATAAAACAAAAATTTTCCTATAAATTTTTCTTCTTAATGTTCTGTTTTGTCTGTTATAAATTATTTTTTTTTTTTAAATTTAATTAAATATACTTTTTTATTTTCATCTTTTATTTACTCTTGTATTAATGTAATATAATGTATACATACACATATAATTTTGTTAAGTCCTAAATATATTCACATACATACATACCTAACGTTTATTCCATATAATATTGTAAACTAGTAAAAATACAAAAATTAAAAATCTCTTCATATCCATCCGTACATATACAATACGTATTAGCAGCTATGTACGCGTATATAAGTGTAATAAAGGAAATCAAAATTAATTAAAGATCTAATTACATAATAAATTATTGTACATTTTATATACATATAATTTTAATTTGATATTTACACATTATACATATAATATGTACATATGTACATACTATACATACGTAGATAATTATATAGTAATATGTGTATGCATTACATTTAAGATAGCTTTCAATTATGGTATTTTTTGTTTTTTTTTTTCTTGATTATATTTATCTTACTTTTGCTTCGTTACTATATTTACTATATTTTTCTTATTGATATACAATTTTAATAATGAATAATAATAATAATATGAAATAATAATAATCTAAAATTGTTTATGAATATTCACAAATACGGTATTACATACATACATTATACTTACGTACGTATACGTACATTATGTAAGTATATGTATATGCATGTACGAGTATATAGAATAATTATTATTTTATGTATATATTTTGCTTTAAATATGCATATGTTACACGTACACATATATACATATACGTACATATGTATATATTGTATATGTATATACATATACATATACATATATATTTATATCGTGTACGATTTATGTAGATACGTGCTTTTCTTTAATTTTCTTGTGTGCATCAATTAATTTTTACATATTTTTTCACATTATAATATTATGCACGAGTATATACGAGTACATATGCGTACACATATGAACATCATAAATGCATAATAATATGCTTATAGATGAATTTATTAATTGAAATTTTTCTATATAAAACTTACATTATACTTGTAATCCTGTGTATGTACATACATCTATATATCTATACGTATACCTATTATATTCGTATATGCACATATACGAGTATGTATTCTGTTATGTATTATTAATTCATGGTCGAATGAAGTTAGTTATGTTGTGGTTATATTCATCGATCGTGCTCTCTTATCTCACAACTTATAATAAAACATTTAAACGTTCTAAATTTTGTATGTACGTATGTATATACTTATGTACATATTTTCTTATTTTAAAACGTCTTCTTGTTTACATTTATGTATTTCATAAATTTATATTTATTTATTTACTTTTCGATTTTAGTTTTTTATATTAATTTATTTATTTATTTTTTTTATATTTTTGATTTTTAATTGTTTTATTTTCATCTTGATACATGGTGGTCTTGTGGTGGTATAATATCTAAAACATAAATGAAAACATTATTATTTATTTATTTATTTTTTTTTTTTGTATGAATATATATTTTGAATTCAAATATTTTTCTGACATACCAGTATACATATGTACATATTATGATCCTATACTCGTATTATGTGCATGCATTTAATACGCATGCATAATGTGCTTAGTATTTATTTTTTATACTTATATACATACTCGTATATAATATGCCTGAAACCTGCTGAATATGATTAGCCATATATTTATTAATTTATTTATTAATTTTCATTAAGTTCACAATTTTTTTTGTCAATATAAAATTTATCAGGTTATTGTCGTTAAAAATTTTATACTAAATAAGATTGTACATAATATGATTTATTGATGATCGATATTTATTATTAATATAATTTGATAATAATCGATCCATTAATGGACTACATACTCTATCCTATCGTAACAATTGAAATTTCGAATGCTTTGTTTAAGTAATGTGAACGAGCTATGATTTACATGAATTGTGTAAAATATTGAGAATTGTTACGTAATTGACTGGTATATACATACTATTGATACCCTGTACTTTTAATATTCTTTTTTCAATACTATTTACTATTCACATACACATATAATATGTGCGTAAATATATGTTATATGAAGTTTTTATTATAGTATAAATAATATAAATATATATACAGTGAGTCCAAAAAGTATTAATCTTTTCTTAATTAGAGGTTATTTTATATACATCTTTCAATATTTTATTTATTTATTTGTAAAATTTTTGTTTATTAGGTGTTTTTTTTTTTAAATGGATTTCAGAAACAAGTCAATTTACTAAAAATTAAAATTATTTTTAATTGTTCATCATTATCATCAGTAATAACGTCACGGCCGTGTATTGGATTTGATTTCTTCCAGAAGTTGTCTCCATCTATCTTTATCCAACGCGTTTTTTAATTTCTATTTCCCTAACGTCATCTTACACATCATCTAGGAAACGCAGCTTCTTTATTCTTCCTCTACCTTAATATCCCATCGGTTCGCCATTGGAATATCTTTTTCACATGATTGTCTTCCACAATACGCGAGACATTTTCTACCCATCTGAGTCGTCCTATTTTAATATGCTTTACTAATATTTGGTTCCTGATGGCATATCTGATACAATTCATCGTTTCTTCTTTCGATATCTTCTTCTCCATTATCCGTTATCCTTTACTGCGCCACATATCATTCTCAGGAATTTTCTTTCAAAACAGCATAATGTCTTTTCATCTGGTATTTTCATTGTCTATGTCTCTGATCCATAAATCACCACCGGTATTATTAATGTCTTGTAGAATTTATTTCTTTTTTCTTATATTTCTTGATATCAATCGCAATCTTAGTATTTTTGTTAGATAATAATAGCACTCATTTCCTAATATCACCCTTCTATTTTGTTTCGTCACTGTATCAATCTGGATCAGTTATTTGCGCCATTAGATATATACAAATTCATGGACTATCTCTATATGTTATAATCATCTAGCAGAGTATTTGATCCAATTTTTTTAAAATGCTTACTTATAAAGCCATGTACTATTTTGTTTTCGTTTCATTAACTACCAAACGTATACATTTTTCGTTGCCTTTTCTAGTTTGAAAAATGCTTCTTTGACATCTACGATCGATCTTCTCAACACCGCAATATCATCAGCAAACCGCAGCAATATAATCAGTAATTGCACGCTCTCTTAAAAAATATTCTTACCGTGGTTTTTATATCCTTAAATTGTTCTTAAATTGTTTTCTTTTTTTTTTTTTAAATTGTTTCAGAAATTTTCAATGAAATTCAGTTTAGACATTTTTTTAAAAGTACAAAAAGGCATTATAATTACTTTTTTGACTCACTATTATAATTATTTATATTTTTCATTTTCGTTTCGATTACATTTTGTGTTATTTATTTCATTCTCAATTCAATTTTTGATCAGATCAGATGATTATTATTATACGTATATAACATACAAAAAATATAGAATATACGTAAATGCACATATGTATATGTAGTGTAGAGTATAATTTTAGAATATTCATTATTTATATTCATTCATGTAATGTAATATTCTATTATTAGTCGATAAACATATCATACATAAATATAAGGTACGAATGTTTGTATTTTGTGTTAATAGTAAAATTCAGTGTTGCATGCTGCAGTTATTGTTAGTAATAATAATTCTTCGATAGGAATTTTTCAATAGTCATTTTTTTTATATTATAATATAAATTATTTTTCCTGTATACTTTGGTTTTAATTTAAAGAGTTTATTTTGAATTTATTCAGATTCAATTATGAGTTTCCTTTTTGAATACATATATACATTACATTGTACTTTACATAAAATTATATGTATGCTGCGTAATAGCAAGACAGTTGCAAGACTTAAGTATTTCGTCAATTCTAGATCAAAATCAAATAATTAAAGTTGACTAAAAACCTAAAAGCCTGAATAGACATTTAGACGTTATATGTAAGCTGATTGAAATGAACATTACAAAAATTATAAATTACCGTAAGGGCTATAAATAAGCATGCATGCATAAGGCTTTTTCGAAAATGCAGGTTGCAGGTTGCACTGTGTATTCTTTCGTATCTTAAAAATAGTACTAGAACAGTAATGTGCAGTCTCCAGAAATAAAGCAGCGCTGCAAATGCAATGGTTAAGAGTTTTCACTTCTGACATTTTGCATTTTCGAACCAAAAATTGAGTGATAAGTGATAACCAACAATAATAATTATAATATTGAAAAATAATGTGTTCGATGTGTATTGTACAATTTTATTTATTGAAAATATGAATTTTAACCTCAATTTTAATATACTTACTTAAGTAATTTTTCAATATCTTCACTTGAATCTGACATTATAAAGAATAAAACTTTTAAAACCAATTAATACAACAAGTTCAAAATCCCAAAATTATTTTAAAAAATTGTTTTTTTTTTTATTTTATTTTTGTAAAAAATTTATGTACGTACAATCTAGCTGTTGTAAAGAATGAAGTGTTAGATAACTTCGACAGTACACTTATCAGTAGCATATATGCAGTGTTTCAACTCACGCTGCTTATTTGCGTTAAAATCTTTCAGGCCTGTTTTGCATTTTATAGTTTTCGAACGCACTGCATTGCAGTGCAAAACTTATCGAACGCTCTGCTTTTGCAGTTAATAGTTTTCGAACGAACTACAAAAAAAAACTAGCTTAGAACTGAATTTACGAAAAGGCCTATACACTTCAGGCGCCTTTAAGTCAATCAAAGTTTTCTTACTGTAATATTATTTATTATTTATTTGTTTATTTTATAATTTATTCAAATCTAAATATCAATTATTTGAATTTTAAAATTGCAGTTATATAGTACATATAACCTGCCTCATTTGCATAACGTCTGTATGATTACGAAAAATTGATCTAAGTTTCCTTAAGTTTGAATGGTTAGTTCTATACTATTTTCAGAAATTGAAGTCAGTATTGCGTGCTTATGGGAATAGTTACCCGATGAGTTTCTGATAACTTCACATATAATATTTTGTAGGAAATTCTGAATAATATATCTCTGTCAACCCTGAAGAAGGTACTTTTTAAAATATGTTAACAGGATGTTCCAAATTGTGCAGAAATAATTTTATAATTTTGTTCACAAATAATTCTTAAAAGGGAGATTCTGTACAAATTTCACATTCCTGTAAATTTATATTTGATAAAAAAGTAGCATTATTTGAAAATATCATAAAAATGTTCGGTTTTTAAGACAAATTTAATTTTTGTTTGCTGATTTTTTCATTTCTAATAATGAATCATCCTGTTTTTTTTTTGGAAAAAGAAATACACCACCCCCTTTGATGTTGCCTATCACACAGCGTGAAGGCAACTGATTTAATCAGTTAACACCATTTTGGTTATATGAAAAATAAAAAACCGAACTATAAAATATGAAGTCGTTGCGCAGCCGATGTCCACTCAAAGTATAAAATGTTGATTGAATCGTGTCAGCGGGAAGATGGGCATAAAAGAAAATGATGATAATTCAGGGTTACCGTAGCTACTGGGAGTATTGCTTAAATTTATAAAAAAAATATGAATTTATGATTAAACCATATTCAGTATTTTTAATTTTATTTTTATAAAATTATGTGTTCAGTATCAATTTGATATTAAATTTTGTATACATACGTACATATGTACATTCATTTTCATATTGTTTATTTGTCCATTTTCTTCTATTTTGTTTCCTTTATGTACTTGTTAATGATTTCGTTACGTTACCGTTACATTCTGAATTTTATTTTTTGTTTTGTCTTTTCTTAGAATAAGAAAGAAAATTATATACAATGCAAATTGCTATCATATTATTCAAATCAGCTTGTTATTATATATTATATGTTATTTTGTAAAGAAATGAACATATTTCATAAAATTTCCCAAAATGTCACAAAATTACCTGTTTTTTTGTAAAATCTAAAAAAAAAGTTTTTTGCAAACTGGTAGCCCTTCATAATATAAAATTTAAAAAATTTCCCTCGGATTTAAATTGAGATCTGATCACCCCACACACAGACAGATTTATACAAACGCAATGTGAAAGAATATAGAAAAGCATGCCTATCTTGCCTGTACTGACTTCGATTTCTGAAAATAGTATACTTACATCTTCACATTTTACACTTTTAGCAAATATGTGTGCACTCTAATATTTATCTTTTGATTTCCTTAATATTCCGTTCATTTTTTCAATAAAATTTTATTTTTTTGCCAAAATTGCAAAAATGAAATCTATCTGAATACTAATAAACATATACAAAATTGACATATGCTTTTTGTGTGTATATGCATATAGAGTCAGACCGGGTAAACGTCACTAAAAATTAAGTGTATATTTTTGTTGTTTATATGTATTTTTTTTGCGTAAAATGGACATCTCAGGGATATATAGTATATTACGATTATTTAATTGAATATTTAACTTTTGCATTATTTGTAACAAATTTTGTATGTTTACTTTTACCCTGTGAACTTTTTTTGAATGTGCCTGAGTTTGAGATAAATAAAAACAGCTTATTTTGTAAATAGTAATGATTATAAATTAAAGCAAATGGCACTCCATATACTCGTATTTCTAATGTCTGTCGATATGTGCAATTTTTATTTCTCATATCAACAATTTGCTTTATTTATATCTTCTAGTGTGTAATTACGCTCAGGCTTTTTATAATACATTTTCGCCGCATTTTATACCTAATGAAAGATTTTTAAAATAGATTTAAAACTCTGTTTCCATTTACCCTTGTTGACGAATTGATCGAGGTAAATGTAAATATGAAATTATGTAAAACAAGTGTTATTTATAATACATATAATATTATAGATGCAAAAACAATAAATTTAATAGTTTTTATTCAATTTTTTTTTCGGAAAATATAATAATACATACTTTTGATAAAAGTATAAAACCACAAGTAAAACAATACAGATTTCTTGCTATACAATATAAAAATAGAACCTTTCACTGTAGAATATTTTTACAAATAATGAATGCTGCATATAATAACTAAAACAGTTTCAGTACTCAATATTAGAGAAATCAACGATACTTTTTAAATAAAGCAAAGTTGATTTATGTTGCTCATTAACAAAAATATAGAGTTCGTTTTCATTTGCCCCTGTTTACATTTACCCGTTCTGACTATAATATATGATAAGTAGTACCAACATTGCAACATTTAATATATAATAAGCATTTACATATAAACAATTTTATTCTTATTTGCAATGTCAATAAAATTATTAAATTCCCATACGCAAATACTCCGACGAAACAAAATACACTAATGAAATGAATAAAAAATAAAATGAAAATTAAATTAAAAATAAATGAATGTGAAACATTTTCTTAAGATAATAACATTTATGTTACATCTTTAATATTTAAAATCATATTGCAATAATTCTAAATATGTTATGTACCATTGTAAAACAAAATACATACAATAATATTTTTAATAATATTTTATTCATAGTGTATTTTTCTTTTGTATTTTATTATTCACTTGTGTTTCATTTATTATATCCATTACAGTACATAATAATAATACATTTATGTTTAAGTAATTCCATAAGTACGCATTGTATATGTGTATGTACACTGTCGGACAATAGGATAGGTTAACTATATTTTTCTTCATAAATTTGTGAATACCTAATAAAATTTATATTTTTACTCTTGACTATATTTTTCGTTATATCTGTAGTAAGCAATTTATGAATGCAGAAAAAAACCAAAAATTTTAAATACAGTTTAAAAAATTTATGGGTTTTTTTTCAAAAATATGGTATGAATATATAGGGACAATAAAATAAATAAATTTTTTTTTTTTTTTTTTTTTTTTTTAATATAATTTTATAATAGTTTTATTGATTACTTATCAATAATGTGTTGGACCACCAGTTTTTGAAATACATAACTTCAAATATTCTATTTGGTAGAGAATCATATAAATTTATTAGATAATTGAAATTTATCTCGGTCCACCTACTTTCTTTGGTTTTGCATTAGTTCATCTTGTGTCTCAAATTGTTTTCTTGCTAACAATTTTCATGTATTTTCTATTAAATATTTTGAGGCCTGCGGGAAACAACTAATTCACGGTAATAATTCTATTCCTTGGTTCCTTGTCCAAACTTTTATCTCAGTTGTAATGTGGATTAGGTATTATTTTGTTGTAATACCCGCAAAAGATATACTTAGAACTAAAGAAATTCATCGATGTCATTTTTTGCTATGGATAACAATGTTCTGTGATAGTCCTTAGATGTTTGCTTTCCAGAAATGTGAAAAAAGCTCAAGGCTCTATAATAAAAATTTCTTTAGTTTATACTTTTTTCTAAAAAATGAAGCAGGAAAAACTAAAAAAATTGAACGATTATATCATCTCTTTAATATTGACAAATCGAATAATGAATCTATCCTAATGTCCCTTCATTTATACCATATTTTTTTAAAAAAAAAAAAAAAACACATATATTTTTAAACTGCATTTGAAATTTTCGGATTTTTTTTTGCATCGGTTTAACTAGAAATACAAGGAAAAATTGTCAAGAGTAAAAACAAAAATTTTATTATTCATATAATTATAAAGAAAAATATAGTGAACATATTTTATTATCAGACAGTGTATTTTACAAAAAGTATATTACATATGTACATATACATATGTTTGTGGATAAATATATACACATATACAAGTACACATTCATATAATATATTTATTAACTTTATCGAATCAATTCAGATACATATGTAACATTTTATTTTTTGTTTTTCACTTTAAGTACGTAACTATAATCATCTTTTCCTTCTTTATCATACAATTTTTTTTTGTCTCTCTGTCCTATTAAATTTCAATTTTAATTTGATTCAATCAGTTGCTGTTTAATTTAGTTTTATTTTCATTTATTTTTTGATTTCAAATTTTTATACATTACAAATGTGTGACAAATAATAGTAGTATTTGAATTGTATGCGTATTATCTTAATTTAAACATTTTATTTTATTTTATTTTTTTCTGTTAAGATTCACAAATTTTCAATAAATTATTGTTTTCTGTTTGTATTCATGATGAAAAACTATTGTTGGAGATTTACTAACAGACATACATATACGTATGTAATGTTTAACATCATTAACAGAATCGAATTAAATCATTTTTTGATTCATTATATACTTCAAAGAATATTCTCTAATTTATGATGACAGGTCATTTCTCATAAATATAACTATAAAATGAATTTCAATGTAACATAAATAATGTTTCTGTTTTCTACTACTGATATTTTTTACTTTATTTTCTCAGTCTCTGTTTTCTAGTGACGATTCCCTAATTTGTTATAGTTTGAAATCACTTTTGTTGCTAAACAGTCTAAAAAATTTTGTAGAAATTTGTATGTTTTTGCCATCATAAAACAATTTTATTTTCTTTTATTTTTAACAAAAAAAATTTTATCATTCGTAAAATGATTTTGTATGTTTACTTGGAATTAAATAATTCCATGGAAAAATTATATTTGATTAAAAATGTTATGATACTTTTTGAAAATACTGTTTGCAGAAAATTTTATTAATATTCAGATTTGCTACTTAGTAGCCTACTATTAATAGGGAAGGTACTTAGTCCCATTGTCGATGAAGGCATTTATTCATTATTTTCATTCATTTATTTCAATTTATTTCAATTGGTATAAGATTAATAAATTTACAATTCATAGCAGTGTAATTACCTAAGGCATTCGGCTAAAAATTTCCCATTGTTCATTGCTTTTATTTTACACACATCTGTACATATTTATTTACTTACGTGTTCGTGTATAAACATACAAATATACACGTACATATAAGTGTGTTTTTTTGTTGTTGTTGATCTGATAAAGTATGTATCAATATTTAAGAAATTCATGGGACATTGTTTTTGAACTTCTTCTTTAGATCATTTTTTAAATTACATTTAGTTTTTTTTTATTTATTTTAAATACTTTGCCCTTTTTTTTAAAATTTCTTTTTTTTTTTTTTTTTTTAAAGTAATCCCAGCTGACCAAGTGAACTCATAGTGAATTCGTTCTGAATTCATTTCACCTAAGTGATTCTTCACGTGAACGTTCACAGTGAATCATTTGTGAAGATATTTTATTTCAAAAATTTTTACACTATAGCTGGTCATAGTGAATTCATTTCTTGAACTCATTTTGAAATCACTTACTGAACATTTAATGAAAACACGAAATGAATTCATATTGAATACAGTTTGTGAAGGTAAAATACCATTCACAATGTGAGTAATCAATGAATCCCGGCTCTAATTATTATATTCCTACTTTTCGTTTTGATTTTTCTGAACGATTTAAATAAAAACTCTTTAATCACTTAATAATTAATCACTTCGTTATTATTTGTTTATTTTAATTTTTATTTTTAATAAACTAATAGTACACAGAATTTAAAACACTTTTGCTTATTCTTAGACTCAAATCATAAAATCACTTATTAATTTAAGATTATTAGAAACAACTAAATTGTTTACCAAAATTTCACTATACGTTCACTAAGTGATTCCATAGTGTTAGGCTTTTTGAATCGCAACCATTTTACAAAAATAAAACGAATGAATTCGTCTAATCATAAAATTAAAATAAGTTTACATAAATCGTCATTCATCAAATTAATTTTATATGAATATAATTCATATTTCAATCATTTGGTGTATTCATAATGTACCCATTTTTGAATAATTCACTTATTTTTCATTTCGTGTTTTCAAAATGAATAAGAGAAGAATTATTCAGTTGGTGAAGATTTTTGGCATTCACTATGAATTCACTGTGAACCTAGTTCACTGAATGGTCAGCTGGGATCTTTATTGACTAAAATGATTTATCTGTATGTAAGATACTGCTTAGATGAGTTGTTATTTTCGTTTGCTTCTGCACAGCTTGTTGGTTAGCGGAATGAGCGAATTTGTAGGAAGTGCAAAATGAAAATAATCAGAGCATCGTTCGATTTCTTCTTCTTCTTTAATAGCACTTACAGCTCTAAGTGAAACATGGCTTTCACAGAAGTGATTTCATGACTTTCTTACTATCATGTTTACATCTACAGTTTAAAGTGGATTTCGATTGCGAACCACTGAGTTGTTGGTAGAGAAGCAACCACTTTTACATTATAGGGCCATATAAGGCTTAGGGTGGTCTCTTATTAGAATAATGTAATGCTCTAATAAAATTCTTTGTGTTACTTGTTGCCAGCAATTAGACTAATTATCAGCATTTCTAAGCTCTTTTTTCCAGAAAGCTATATGGTACTCATTCGAAGCTGAGTGAACTTTTGGGGGTAATGAAATATAGAAATAGACAAAGAAATTTTTTTTCTTACTTTTGCCGTGACCGTGGGCAGGAACCGAACCTCCACTCACGCAGTTGTGCGCCACCCATTCCCTAATCGTTTGCTTTAAATTATGTTTTATTTCAAAACAAATTTCATTTTGTTTATCATTAACATCATTTCTGTCATGTCATCTTTATTTTAATTCCAATTCCAACCGTCAAGAAGTTAACAGTAAACTTCAACTTCAACTTCTTCTTCAAGGAAGACTTTTAAATTTTAAAATTTTGTCAGCTGATCGATTTTTAAACGATCTATATAAGTACATATGTACTTATTGTTTGATTAATAAAAAAAAAAAATCATTTTATTTATTGTTAGTATTATTATTACCTATTTGATTTTTCGACAAAATGATTTGAAATTAACTTCTTTGTAAGCATAAAACCGACACCACAATAACAAATTCAAAAATTGTGAAGAGTTATGTTTCGTTTCATATTTTTTTCAAAAATGACAAGTGATTGGCGATAGGCGGATGATGGATGCAACTCGTCTAAACGCGAAGCACAAAATGAATAATTTAAGAAAAGAATGAAGATGAAATTATACGTCTAAACTGGGTATAATAATATCTGTTCGTTTGCTAATATGTATAATATGCATCCATCCATGCTTGAGATCCATAAAGAAAACAGAAGGAGACAATGTTAAAAAAAAAATTAAATTTTATTTTTTTTTTATATATACACACATATATACAAACATTTTTAGTCTATTTTTAGTAAATATTTTATTTTATTTTTTGATCATATTTCTTTTATACAGACAATGCATTTATATACGAGCGAATACTGCATGACTTTAACCTTTTTAGTTTTTTCTTTATTTATTTTTGTGTTTTTTTTTTTGTTTTATTTTGCAAAAAATTTTTTTATTTAAGTAATTTTTATTCATCTTTTTTTTTTTTGAATCTTTTCTTTACTTCATTTTATGTATTATCAGTTTAGACAAACATAGAATGCGTATATATTAATGTGTTTTTTTTTTTTTTTTGGTTTTTAAATTATATTTGTATATACATATAGATTGTCTATAATTGGTACACGAGGAAGACTCTGTAATAGAACATCACACGGTATTGATGGATGTCGATTATTATGCTGCGGTAGAGGTTATCAGACACGAATTCGTCAAGTTGAAGAGAAATGTAAATGCCGTTTTGTATGGTGCTGTACAGTTAAATGTGAAATGTGCAATCATAGAAGAGAAGAGCATATTTGTAATTAATAATTTAAAAAAAAAAAAAAAAAAATAATAAAAAATAAAATAAAATAAAATAAAATAATCCACATACATATATACACATACACACAAAAACAAAACCTCAAAAATATGTTGGAAAATTTAAAATTAAAACAAAAAAAAAATTATATAAAGTATTAATATAAAAATTATAAAAATTTATTAAAAATATTTTTTTTTTTTGAGAATAAAATTACAAATCTTATAAAAAAAAATGCATATACATTACAAATACAACATATTATACATATATACATATATGTATGTATATACATATAATCATATAAATTAGAACAGAATAATTTTTATTATTAATATTATTATTATTATTATGTAGATTATAAAATATTATAAATTTTTATTTTTTAATTAATTTATGATTAGGAATACAATTAATTTGTATGTAGCTATGTTTCATTTAGAATTTATAAAAAAAAAAAGTTAAAAATAAAAAACAAACAAACAAAAAATGAATGAATGAATGAGAACGAAATATAAAATCAAATACATATTAATTAATACTTAATTGAAAGAAAAACAAAAATTTTATGTTCTGCTTATAAGTTTTTTCAAAAAATATTCAATTTTTTTTTTTTTTTTTTTTTTTTCTTCAAAAATATGTACATACATACTGTACTCTTTCGTTTATGTACTACAATTTATTGTAAAAGTATTATACAAAGATATAAATGAGTGTGTGTAAAAAAAAGTAGAAGATTAATTTAAAAAAAAAGAAAGAAAATTTTTATATGGCAGGAAATTTTACCAAAACACAAAACATGACAAAAAAAAAAAAAAAAAACAAATAAAATAAAAATAAAAAAACAACAAACAAACGATAATAGAAAAAATAAGAAAGAAGCTAAGATCTCGTCTCTAATGCTTATTATGAGTTATAATATGTATAATGAATGTGTAGGCAAATGCAAATAAAACAAACAAAAAAAAAATATTTTTATTTTTCTTTCATTTATGTGTAATTAAATTTTCATATTTATAATATATATATTTCTAAACTGATATTGAATGCACATTTTTCTTCTTTTTTTTTTGGTATGTATTACGCATGTGGATATACTACAACATATACAGAGCAATTTGTATTATAGATTAACAAACAAACAAAAAAAAAAATTAAGTAAAAATCAATTTTTATTTTATTAATGACTGAACAAAAAAAAAAAAAATTAAATTAATTCAGCCCAAATTAAATATTTAAACAAAATTTCTATTTAATGAGTATGTATTATAATATAAGATAAAAAATAATATATATGTATAAGAAAAAAAAAATGCTAACAAGAATTGAAAATAAAATTATATCCCGCGAAAATTAGTAGAACACTCCACAAAAAAAAAAAAAAAACAAAAAAAAAACAATAAAAAAAAGAAAGAAATAAAAATATAAAATTTATTATTCTACCTATGTATATAGTTAAATATGTATTCATAAAAAAAAAAAAACAAATACACATACATACAAAACACATCATACATACATTTTATAGTATTAATAATGTTATTATTATTATTATTATTATTATTTTTAGAAATATTTTTAATTTTATTCATATTTTCTTTTTTTTTTTTGTCATTTTTAATTTATTTTTAAATTCTCTTGTTTATGTTAGTTTTTACATTAATTATATTAAATATATATATATTTTTTTTAAAGATATAAAATTTAAATTTATAATATTATACAACATGATACACTTAAAAGTACATATATATATGTATGTATGTATGTATGTATATATACATAAATAAATATACCTACTATATGTATGTGCTAAAATATGTCCGATTGTTATAATAAAAAATAAAAATACATAGTTCAAAGATATTATACTTACAAGCTTAATAATACGTAGATATATGGTAATGTATACAGAGCATTTTATAATCATACACTAAAATTTATAATAACGTGTACTAAACATAATATATTTAACATAATAATACTTATATGTATGTAATAAAAAAATACATATAAACAAATAAAAACTAAAAAAAAATAAATGAAAAAAACATTAAACATTGCACAGAATAGTAAATTCAAATAAAACAAAAAAAAAAATTTTTTTTTTTTTTAAAAATAATTTAAAATAAAAAAATTGAATCAATAGTATTGTTATAAAAATATTTATATCATCATTAACTTTTGTATAAATATAAAATATGATGTTATGGTAAACATTGTTAATTTGAATACAATTTAAAAATATTTCTGATGTGGATCCTATTACATCAAACATTTAAATCACTTATCACTTATTGCATATGTAATATCAACATTTCAAAAATTCAAAAAATTATTTTTTGATAATAAATTGTATCTGAAAAGTGTTGCAAGGAAAACATTTTAAATTTCACTCATTTATCAATTGAAAAAAGTTATCGGTTTTTGCTAAATATTAAAATGATAAGTGTTGTATTGTAAAAATTATCCAAAATAATCATAAAATGGATATGTTGATTGAATTGTTAAGTAATTTGTCGTTCATTATGAATATTAATTATACCTACATATGTAAGCAATGATTTTACATTGAAAGATTATTATCAAAAGGAATCGTTGTGACTCAAAGAATTTTTACGTCTATACTATCATGTTCAAAGTACCTATATAATCTTTCGATACGAAACATTTTTCTCCTATTATGTGCGTGTAGGTAAGGTAGATAAATACCTAAAAATGTTAGACACACTACCGAATGCATCATTATTCATTTAACATTATTGATAAGAAAAATATAAAAATATCTTTCGGTTGCAAATTGTTAAATTTCTTATCATTTATTCAAATATTGTCTTTTGTGCAACAGTTATGTATGTGAAAAATTTGAGTGTTGATCACTTATTATCAAAAATTATTGATGTCCAATTTCACAGTGGAAGCTTAAGTCTAAGCTTGGCTTAATTGCTGGTTTAACTTAAGCCGTCAAAACTTAGCGCTTAAGTGAAGTTTAACTGATAAAAATAAGTAAAAATCACCAAATGTCAAACCTATATAAATGAAATTATCGTGTTTTGCAGTTACATATACAGAATTAATTTGTGAAAATCTGAAATCATAAGATATAAAATTGTTTATATAAATATAAATAAATTATAATCATAATATAAAAACACCACCAAAATTACAATCACCAAATATGTAATATATTATAATATAAATTTGACATTTTTGATATATGTGACAAGCTACAGTAGCTTACAAAAAAGATTATTTTTCGTTAAGCTTGTTTAGTTAAAAATTGTGATATCCAAAAAAATTGAGCCACAACTTAAGCTCTTCTGCAGGCTTAACTAAGCCAAAACTTAAGCTTCGACTGTGAAATTGGGCATGAGTATTTTTCATTTTTACTTATCAATTTTTTACTTTGTGCAACAGAAACTTATTGATTTACTTGAAAAGTTGATTATAGTAATAATAATAAGTGATAAGTGGTCGGTGACAGAATAGGGCCCTGATTCTCAATGCCACAATCACATAATGAATGTCTATATATATATAAGTATACTTTTGATATGTCTAAAACAAAAAAACAAAAAATTATTCAAATATTGATGGCTGAACTGTTTAATAAAATTTTAAGATTGTTTTAGAAAGATGAGAAATGAATTGTTTAGGAATCTACACATCAACGGAATACAAACAAAATCATTTTCTTTTTCTATCTGTTCTATACTTAATTTTTATACAAATTTATTTTGGATCATCTCATCATAAACAAATCATTATTGTAAAGTTACTTTTACACCATTATTGTTGTTTACACATTATCAATTACTAAAAGAGTCGAATAATGTGTGTGTGTGTGTGTGTGTGTATGGCTTATAAAATTTAAACATTTACATATATATTTTAAATAAAAAGTCAGTCAAAGAGTGAAATCACAATTTATCGATGCACATGTGTATTTGACGTTTGCGTATGCGGTATATGGCGCGGCGCGTTTAATCCAAAAATTTGCATAATTTGTTGATTATATTTTGATAATAGTGCAAAATAACAATAATTAACATTATTTTATACAAAAACGAAAGTCAAAAGTCAAAAATGTGATTCCACACATTGGCTAAATCCTTGTCAATAATAATAGCAATAGTCTAAATGTATATTTACAAAAATTATCCCAAACATAGAATCTATAACAGCGTTTATTCTGCAGTATCAAACTGGTTTTTGGCCATAATGCCGAATTAAAATAAATTACAACCACAAGTAATCACAAATTCGATTTAATATGATTTTTATCATAAAAAAAGATAAATATTTGTACCTTTATACAGTCCAGTTATGTTTAAACTTTACACAGTTTTATTGTACTAAATTAATCAGACTGAAAAATATTTGGTACCATGGAAAATTTGTTTGAAATGACGAAATATATACAGGTCGCTTGCATTCATACGACTTCATATGATTCATACTTTGTCACAAACTTTTAATTCAAGAAAGCTGCTCTAGAAATTATTAAATCAAATTTGGTCCACTACTAGGTAGCACTGTACTCGATTACTATACCAAATATGAACGCAATCTGGCAACTCATTCGTTTAGAGCTGTTGATTTTTTTTAGTTGTCTAAAACTAGTTCCACTAAAAAAGCTCTAAAGAATTTTAGTTTTTTTTTTTTTTTTATTTCGGCTTGCTAATGTTTTTGACTAGTTTGAAGATTCATTCCTCGATACCCGTTTTTAATGAAGAAAATTCAAGAATTTTGGAACTAGTCGTGCAACGATATATCTCATGTACAAAATATTGATCAAAATCGAATAAGCAAACTACTGAAAGATGTATGAAATTCATGATCTTTCTGTTAAAGTTTAAATTGGTTTTGTGATTACTGAGCATATTTTTCTTCATTTTATTGATATTTTTATCGGTTATAGATCTTGAGTGTCGTTGATAAATGCTTTTCATCAGTCATTAGCCCTCGTCTTTGATATCACTGATACGCCGTAAGCCTTTTCTAATATTTTCAAGAATGTTCGGCACACGAAAATTTATTCAGAGCATAAATCTTAAGACAAACTCCTTGTTCAACAACCTTGTAATAATTATAAAAATCGTGATATACTACAGAAGTGGATTGATTCCAACGCCTGATATAGAAAAGCTATGGTTGGATGATGTTATTTGTTGGCATATACTTATGTAGTAATTGAATACATCCATCTTAAATTACAAATTCCCGATACTTTTCTGACAGTATAGGTAGTGTATATAATTTTATAATGTGATTAAATATGTGTAGAATTTTTTTATAAAAATTTAAGTTAAATCTAGCTTTGGTTTACATAATCAATTTAAAAATAAAAAATTCAACATATGAAATTATATAGTGAGTGGTTTACTCTCGTACTATAAAACATAATAAATTATACAAGTATTATCATTATTTGAATTTTTTCAATATGATTCATATTAAATGTTTTTTGATGTTTTTTTGTTTTTGTTTTTTGAAAATTGAATGTTAAATTGAAAAAAAAAAATAATATTGAAAATTTACATTCCAATACCTACTTTCATTGCAGTTTTAATAATTATTAAAATTAGGATTCGAGATATCTGTTATCTTGTGCACCACATATCTCCAAAGTTACTTAACCGATTTCAATGAAATTTGAAACATAGATACTTTGATAGGAATTGTGGTGTTTGAATGGAGCATTTTTTTTTTAAAAATGTCCTTGTTTCCTTTTAACAGAGTGTCAAAGTTGTCGAAATTGCGATTTTTCGGCTTCCAAATGCACCTCGTTTAGCAAGCACTGATTGATCAATTTCTTTGAAATTTTGAATATAGGTAGCCTGAAGGATACTGTGGTGCTTGAATAAAGCACATTTTTGATTTTAGGTTCTGAAATTTAGTTATAGTTCTTAAAAAAGGAGAGTTTTTTTTTTGAAAAATCGTTCAACTTTGACTTCTATTTTCATACATTAAATCTTCATATTTTTATATGATTTTGGTATTAAAATAAAGTTTGGACTTTTCTGATGATTTTACAAAAAAAAAGTATAAAATTCTTTGTTATATTTTTATTTTTATCAACAAAATAAAATTATGTTTCTTTTCATCAAAATATTCAAAAATCTATTTTTATTAGCACCTAAAAGGTATGCAAAACATTTTTTAAAATTTTTGAATGTAAAATCGTTATTTTTGCTTTCAAAATTTTTTAAAGTCGAATCCTACTCTTAATCGCCATCAATATTTAAGTAATCGGAATCATATAGAACAATAATCTCACATTAAAAACACAATAGAAAATGTAACAATAATAATGATTATAGCGGTACATTTTATAGTGATCATTTATTGGCAATGAATTATGAAAAAAATTGAAAAAAAAAAAATTTAAATAAATAAACATTACATACACATATACATGCATACATTCATGTACATATTATGTACATACAGGATATTATATGCATAAAATATTTTGTAAAATTTTAAAAAATTAAAAAAAACAAAAATAAACAAAAAAAAAACATAAAAGTATTATTATTTAAAATAAATTAAATAAAAAAAAGGAAATTATTAAAAACAAAAGAAAAATTAAGAAAAAAAAAATACTTACGAATAGAAAAATTCGAAAAACGAATATAGAAATAAATAAAAATAAGAATAAATGAAAAAAAAAAATAAAACGAAAATTATTTACATTTAAGTATATACATAATATACGTATATGTATGTTATGTAATAGAGGGAAAAGAAATGAAAATCAAAGTATTAAATTGATGCCAAGTCCATTTTATTATTGAATATTTATAAATATTAAATAAATTATATAATAAAGTAAATAGAAGTACTCGTATGTAATGTAAAAATATAAATTTTCTTTTGTATTTTTTTATATTTTCGAAAAAAAAAACGAAAAAAAAATAACAAAAATTAATAATGAAAAATTTCATTTACAACTTATTGTAAACTACTATACATACTTAATATACTTACATGCACACACAAAACTTACATAAAATAATACAATTCCTTATTGTCATCATATGCAAGTATACATATATGTATGTATGTATTACATATTCGTATATTAATTATGACTTTGAAATAAAAACAAAACAAATCTTTGTGTTTGTGTTTCTTAAATGTGAATAAAAAAAAAAACAAATAAATGATAAAATAAATAATTATATATAGAAAAATAATTGAATATAATATAATATGAATACAAAACAAGGGACGGGGATTTAAGTATTTCACGTTTCAGCTTATCCTGTAAACTTGGTAATTATGCAAATTTTCAGATTCGTATAGCTTAATTCTCTCACACATTTATACCTTTATACGGGCTACAAAAGTTTTGAATTTTTTTAATTTTAATTTCGTATTTTTAATATTTTGTTTCGAGTTTTTTAATTTTTCGTATTTCGTGTAGTTTCGTCTATTTGATGTTTGACAATTTCTCAGTTAGAGCATAGAAGTTAAAATAATATTATAAAATAAACATGACAGATGAAAAAAAAAAAATAAATTACAACTACAAAAAAAGGAAATTACGAAGAAATTTGAGGAGAGCGTTCCAAAACCTTACTAAAGTTAACTATAGTAAATTTTTGTCGTTCAAAAATACCGTACCTAGTGTTAAAAAGAGCATAAATACCAACATAACTTTCAAGCGTTCATAAAGTGCAATAGTATGGTTTATTTTTAACTGTGTGATGTTTAAAAAAATTAACCATACTCAAAAGGTTATTATTGATAGATAATAATCAGCTGACTCTCTATTATTGAAAACTAGCTAAATATAGACTAGTCAGTCAGTATAACTTCAACAGTGTTGCATTGCAACTAGCATTACCACATCATAACTTTACTATATACCATTTCCATGATTATAAGTAGTAAGGTTTTGAAACGTATTCCGGTCGTTGATGACAACAGAACTAATATTATTTATAAGAAACTTTTAAACTGAAAAATTATAATGAACTGAAAAGTGACATAAATTTCCCCATACCCCCCCATTAATATACATAAATTATAGAAATTATAAATATAATAAAGGAGACATTCATAAAATAATAATAATAGCAATAATAAATATAAATATGAAGCTTTTTTAAATAAAAATAATAATACTACTTATGTCTACCTTACATACACATAGCTATACATATTAGATTAAAATAAAATAAAATTATGAATTATAAAATTTATGTAAAATTATGTTATAGATGTCTAGCAATAATGTTGAAAACAAAAAAAAAAATATAATTATGTATATCTACAAATGTATTAAATAATATCATTTCACCACAAAACAGAAAAAAGAAAAAAATGAAATAAAATAACAGAATCAAAAGTACCAGTAAAAATGAAGAAAAAAATAAATACATAAATTATAATATTACTTATGTGTATTACATAATCTTTTTCATTGAAATTACTTTATTTATACTATGTATGTATGTACTATATAAATTAAAAAATTCATAAAAAGAAAAAACAAAAAAAATCTTCTATGTTAAATTAAAATAAAAATTATAAATATTGGTAAAAAAAAAAAAAATAAATTTAAATTTATAATAAATAATAATTAATTAAATTAAAATTAAAAATTAAAAAAAAGCAAACAGCGTCTATAAAGAAATGAATAAAAAACAAAATCAAAAATATTTAATATAAAATAACTATGATTATGAGTTGCTATATAAAATTCGTTTAATTATAGATATATACATAGATGCACGTATGCATTACTTATATCGCAAAAAAAAAAAAAAAAACAAATATATATATATATATATATAGGAGGATTCATGCCATGTTTCGTAGTCTTCGTACTCTTCGTTGTTTCAATAGTCTTCGTAGTTCATTTCCATCCATTTGTGAACTACGAAGTTTCTTCTTAATAACCTTACGAAGGTAGAAATCTTCGTAATATGATGTGTAGTTTTGTAGTTAATAATATTAGAAAATAAAAATGACAACTGAAAAATAAAAAACTAGCTACGAAATATCAATCAGACTACGAAACTACTAAACTACAACGCAACGAACAACGAAAAGTTGACATGAATTCACCTTGTATAAAAATAGCCGCCCTGAAATAAGGCCATATGAAATAATGCCACATATGGTCTTATTTCAAATTTTTAATTGAAATAAGATCATAATTTGAAATTTTTTGATTATGACTTTATTTCAAATAAAATTTTGAAATAAGACCATATGATTTTTACGAAAATTTTGAAACTATCTTGTTTTTAATAATAATATTAAAATGAATTGAAAATTATTGTATTATTGTTATTAAAAATATTGTACAGCTAATTATTACGATAACAATATGAGATTAATTATGATGAATATGTATCAATAATGCGTTTACCGTTTATGTACTTTATATAAAATAGAAAATTTTATCACATGACTTGTAAATTGAAAATTTTTAATTGACTTTTTATTTTAAGTGATATTAGTAAAGAGATATTTCTTTTTTAATTTTTAGTAAAAGGTAAATTTAAATCCACTGTTATTGCATTTCTTTTTAAATTTTTGGTAAAAGGTAAATTGGAAACATTTTTTTCTGGATTTTTTAAAATGTTAAAATTCACCTTTTTTAAACATTTTCAATATTTATAAGAAAATATTAATATACGCACCACTCTACGCACTATTAATACCGTTCTAAAAATGTCATGTTTCGACATCACGAGCTAGCGATTCGAAAATTCAGCCTTTATTATGTACAAGATTTTATTTTCATTTCTTTTTAAATAAAAATATTTTTCTATAATTAATTCTGTTTTATTTCGACCATAAATTTTTAAAATTGAAATAAATCAAAAAATTTCAAATTATGGCTTTATTTCATTTAAAAATTTGAAATAAGACCATATGGCAATATTTCAAATGGCCTTGTTTCAGGGCACCTATAGTATAATAAACATTAAGACAAATAATATTACAAATATAATAAATAAAAAAAAAATAAAATAAATCAAATACATACTTTCACGTATGATTGCCACACACGAATATTCATATAATGTATGTTTATAGTATTCATTTAATTGATTTCTTTAATTCATATATGGTAACATAATTATACAAACGTATACATACCTATACTATCTACTATCCAGACGTACATCATGTATGTATTATTATTACACAGAGCATAATATTTAAGATTTATGCAAAATATAAATTTTCTGAAATTAAAAATAAAAACAACAAACAAACAAACAAACTAACGTATTTGTAGAACCAATGAGTTAAAATTTATCACATAGGTACATGAGTAGTATCATAGTACATTATAATTTTATACTCTAAACAATATAATGTACTAGGCACTAGTAACTATTAAAATTTTTATTCACCATTTTGAGATTGATTGATTGTAAACTCATGCTCATACCTAATTCAGCAGAAGTAAATGGAGAAGCAAATACAATTCAGAGAATTATGCATATTGGAAATATTAATAGTATGTGTAAGAAAACTCACCCCAAAATCCTATGCTGGCTGACGACCATAAAATATAATGTGGCCAAATGAAAAGTGACACCAACCAAGTATGTACGTAATTTTCATCAATATTTCAAATTCAGTGAACGTGAAAATTTTGTTAATAAGGCTTTTGCTCAAATTAAAAATTTTCATACCTAAATAGTTTTTCTATAGTTTTTGCTAGAAAACTTTGAATAAAATGACGTTTTAATTAAAATTTTGTAGGGTTTTAATAATAAAATTTTAGGTCTGGCCCTATTGCAACAACCAATTATCACTTATTACCATCAACTTTTTGAAAAAAAAAACTATTTTTTAATAAATAATTGCATGTGATTAGAGTGTTGCAAGGAAAACATTTTAAATTTCACTCATTTATCAATTGAAAAAAGTTATCGGTTTTTGCTAAATATTAAAATGATAAGTGTTGTATTGTAAAAATTATCCAAAATAATCATAAAATGGATATGTTGATTGAATTGTTAAGTAATTTGTCGTTCATTATGAATATTAATTATACCTACATATGTAAGCAATGATTTTACATTGAAAGATTATTATCAAAAGGAATCGCTGTGACTCAAAGAATTTTTACGTCTATACTATCATGTTCAACGTATATAATCTTTCGATACGAAACATTTTTCTCCTATTATGTGCGTGTAGGTAAGGTAGATAAATACCTAAAAATGTTAGACACACTACCGAATACATCATTATTAATTTAACATTATTGATAAGAAAAATATAAAAATATCTTTCGGGTGCAAATTGTTAAATTTCTTATCATTTATTCAAATATTGTCTTTTATGCAACAGTTATGTATGTGAAAAATTTGATTGTTGATCACTTATTATCAAAAATTATTGAGTATTTTTCATATTTAATTATAAATTTTTTACTTCGTGCAACAAAAACTTATTGATTTACTTGAAAAGCTGATTAGTAATAATAATAATTGGTTGATGCGATAGGTTCCTGATTCTATACTCTGCTATAACATATGTTTCACATCATTATATAGCAATTAGTTACAAGTTATATTTTGTATCTGTATAAAGTGTACATCTAATATACTTACTATACTTACTATTATAATTATCTAATAAAATTATCTAGTGCTATAATTGAAAATTTTGAATGGTGAATAAAATAAAAATTGAAAAACAAAATTCGAAAATATAAAAAGAGAAAAGACGAAAATGAAAAATTATAAAAGGAAAAATAAAATCTAGCAGAAAATAAATTTATTTTATGTTTTTTTCTTTTTATCAAAAATTATATACAAAATGAATATTTAACAAAAAAATAAAAAATAAAAAATAAAGATTAAAATGAAATAAAAATTAAATAACAAAGTATAATTATTACCGCTTTTAATTGTATATACATACACATAATAATATATATTTTTAATTACATATATAACTCAATACATAATGAAATATGTATTTAATATACATCATATTTATATAAAATAATTGAAAAGTTTAATGATCAAAGAGAAAAAAAAAAGAAATTAAAGTAAAAATGAAAATAACAAACAAAATTAAATTATTAAATTATTTGATATATACGAGTACTTAAACATTATATTACGTATATATTACATTTATAAAGTATTTAATATCTAATATATTGCATATATAAATACAATATAACATACATGTATTCATATAAAGTACTTAAAATATTATTGTAAAAAGGACGAACAAAAAAAAAAAAATCAAGAAAAAAAAAAACAAACAAAATATGTATTTTAGTATTTAAATTTTTTGTTTTTCATTTGAGTTACTATATGTTTATTTTTTTTTTTTTTTTTTTTTTTGTGTAATTGAAACATTTATACATATGTATGTATGTGTTTATTTTATCTATAAGCTTTTTATAATAATAATATTTTTTTTTTTTTTTGGAGAAAAAAAAAGTACAACTATTATATGTGTTTAAATGATAAACTTAGAATCTCTTGTCAAAATAAAAATTTCTAAATGCTTAAATTTTGCCTGCATTTTTATTAAGTAGATACAAAGGTACATAATTATTTTTTCTTTTTGTATAATATAAGTGTATGATACACCTTCTATTTTAGTTCTATAGCTGCAAGTACTATCTTCGATGGGTATTTCTAGTTATACATTTAGTTGTTAATATTTAAGGCTACTATGCCAGTGGTATATTATATAGTATAAATATTATATGTTCTTATACAAACATTTGATAAATCCGTCCATTTCTATTATCTAAGCACATTTGATCAAAGAAATATAACCTGCGTGCCACATCAGCTTTAGAGATCATACTTTCAAGGAAATACGTTATTGATACCAAAGACAATCAGCTTTAAATGATCACTTTCAAAAAATGTTACCAATGGTATACCAGCCTTAGTTGAACACTTTCAAAGAAATGTAAATAATGGCCACTAGCCTTAAGCTACGATTCCACTTATTGACAACTGGTCAAATATTTGACTGAAGGATGTCAAATATTTGACATATAGAGGATTTCCACTAAAATACATTTTGACATCAAAATCTTTGACTTGCGAATAGTCAAAGATAATCTTTGAAATTTTTCTTTGACCCTGGTTTACATTATTTGACAACTGAGTGCTATTTTTTATTTGACATTTTACATTATACGATACTACCGCGTTTTTTCAAGTGAACATTTTTATTATATTTCAAAAGTTATTTAGTTGATCATTTAATTTTGTGAGTGAAAACTGAGTATTAAAGCACGCAATATAGCATTGGATTTGTTGGACGAGGAAGAAAATAAAAAATAACATTTGTGTCTTTCTTAGAAACATTAAAAACAATATTTTAAGATCTCAAGTGTTTGTAATGATCTTAAATTTTACATGCAATAAATGATTCTTTTCATCTTCTCTTTGATATAACTCTTTTATTCTTTTTGTTACATACTGTGTACTAATAAGAAGAGGTATAATACAATACGTAATATTAATTTTTATACATATATGTACATATATTTTTTTAAATATTTTCCTTAAAACTAAAATTATCCTAAATATTTTTGTAGCTTACGCACTTTTATTTAAACTTTATCAATTTTACTAATATCTAAGTAACTTTGACGCTCTTTGACAATGGTGTTGTCAAATAATTTTCGATGATCAAACATTTCAAACTTTAATGTCAAACAAAAATAGAAAGCGTTTACACTTATAAAAAGCTTTGGCAGCAAATATTTGACGTCAAATAATTTTGACAGTATTTGACCAGGGTTTACACGTCTTTGACATCAAACTGTGTCAAATATTTGACCAGTTGTCAATAAGTGGAATCGTAGCTTTAGACGACTATTTTCTAAGAAATATAACCATTTGCCAAACCAACTTTAGATTGCATCCTACCTTGCATCCAGCCTTAATTGACCAATTTAAACCCATGTATCTTTCATACCCTTATGGCTATCGACACGCAACCACCCTGATATTGAGGTATCCTAACACAAAAGACTCTAAAGTCATTTCATATAGCCGAATTTTCTAACATCATATTCATATGTCACTTTTGCATACCTTTAAAAATATAAAGAATGTATATCAGTCAATATTTGGTGAATTATTAATTTAACTTACGTTTTATTAATATGCAAACAACAGTGGAAAGCCCACCTGGCACCTATCCTTTTGTACGGATCATTTATATGAAGGCCTGTGATGAAAATAAAAATATAATCAGAATAGGTTAGGGAGATAATACATAGAAAAACGTAGTTTGGAAATGGTTAATGGGATAATGATATTATGTTCATCAGAGTTCCAAATTTATTCCATCTGATCTGTATATACAAAAGCATAGCATTGATATGCTCAGTGTAGTTGTTAGGTTTAGAAAATCAAGACGGCTGCATAGACATTATGTATTTAAATTCGGCTAGATGGCTATGATTAAAGAAACGTACTCGTAAAATCTTTCAATCCCCGATGAGGAGGTGATAAAACGGCAGGAGGAGGTAGGTGGTTTCACTCTAGCATGCTCTAACTTTAGATCACTTTATTCTGATCAAGTACAAATCAGATTGATTTGATATTGATAAAGTATACATATATATGCATGCCCATAGGTAAGGAGTATAATGTCATTAACAAATATGCGGTATCGATACCATGGTATTGAACCATACGTGTCTGTCACCTTATACTAAACGAAGAAGCTACTGCAGAACTAATACTGAAATCTACATGATTTGCTTAAAATCAGGCTAGTATTCATAAAACTTAATAAATAGCGCCATTTTGAGGCTGCTGAAATTATAAAAATTTATTTTTACAGTAATTTTCGTGCGTGATTTTTGTTGATTTTATACCAGGTTTGCTTGGGGTTACTATCACTTGATACCAGGTTTACACTAGGTTACATATTTGTCATCTTGGTAGTATGATTCATACCACGATATTTACCACGATATTTATACCACATTATCGATACCACATATCTGTCAATGGTGTATGTCATCAGAGAGGAATACTTCTACGATATAATTTGAAGGAAAAAAGCTAACGGAATATTGAAAATAAAACTTCAAAATTGATATCTCCGTTTATGATAAATAACTGAAACTATGAAATGTTGGATATTGTTTGAATTCCTTTTTTGGATAAGTATCCTGAATTTTATCTATTTTTTCCAAAACTAAAAGTATTCTAATAGTAATTAATTAAATTGTTAATAATATTAAGGGCCGTATTCACCAAACAATATTATTTTTTTTATCTGATATAAAGTGTATTCATCAATCTAGATTTTACACTATGTATTCGGATATTTTTAAGAAAACCTGGGAGTGGTACTATAAATATCGTTTGCACATAATCTGGTTATTAGCAGAAACAGTACAGTTCTCACATATAATCATTACACAACATAACCTCGTTTTCATTTTGTTATATAAAAGCTGTTTTTCTTTGATCACAATTATCTGATAATTCTCAGTTTGAAATCTCATTTAGATCAGTTATCTTCTTCTTGTTGCTAACTGAGCAAACAAACTGAAAGAAACGGACTGAAACTTTTATTCTCAGTTGATTGTCATTTTGAAAAAAAATAATTAAAAAAGTTTTATTTTTATAAATTAATTTTTACAAATTATTTATTACAAATAAACTATATCCAAAAATTTACGAAGTATGAACACGAAGATTGTCAAAATTGTGTCTTCTTTTTGATTCTCAGTTGCTCACATCAATTGAGCAAAAATATTTTTCCTCAGATGGATTACATAAATCTCACTTCGTTGCTGCTGCCACCTATAACAGAATAGAAAAAACACAGACCAAAGAAACGAATTGCTCAATTGAGAACTGAGAATTATCAGATAATTGTGACAAAAAAAAAAAAAAACAGCTAAAAATACAATCAGTGATATGTTTGAACCTCCTAAAACAAATTTTATCTAGGTTGATGAATAACCTGAAATTATACCCGACAAAAATATATCCAACTAATAATCTTCATTGTTGAATACAACCCTTAAAGTTATTTAAAAGAAAATGAAATTTTTCATAACGTTTAAAAAAAAAAGAGATTTAGGAGCTAAGGAAAAGAAATAACTAAAAAATAAAAACACTTTTTTTCTCAAACTTTTGCTACTATCTCCTTTTCCAAAGAGAATGTAGTGCTTCCTAGCAACTGTATTATCTTTGCATTCTCTTTTATGTATAGATGTCTACTAAATTTCATTTTTTTTTCTGTATACTAATTTCTTTTAATAAGGATTTTCCATATAGTAATTTCAACCGAAAAATTAATCGAACACCAATTGGAGAAATGGATTTTAAACGATTTTAATTTGAATTGAAGAATGATTTTATTTGCTTGCTGCTTTTGTTTATGGAAAACAATTTTCAAATTAACCTTCTATACTACGTGTTGTATACACAGGATTCTAATATAAAAAACACAATAAAAAAAATTAAAAAACTATATAATAAGTACAATAATATCTGTAATAATAATAATTAAATAAATAAGTTCTATTTTACAATTTTATTTTTCTTTCTAATTTATTTCATTTTTTTCACTAAAAATTTTATTGATCAAAATTTTTTCTATTTTTACAAACATAATATTCATTTATTTATTTTTTTTAATTTATTTATTAATTTTGTAATTATTTATTTCTTATAAACTTTTAGTAGTTAATTTTTATTAATTATTATATAATTTATTATGATTTGAGCTACAAATAAAACAAATAAATACATAAATAAGAATTTATTAAAAATTATTTATAATTTTTTTTTAATTCGTTTTTTCTTTTTTTTTTTATATTTTATCATTTTTGACTTTTTTTTTATTCATTTAATTGCATATTACGATGCGTGATGTTTTAGATATTACCAAAATCGAAATCAATCATTTCTTGATTTCGAAATTGAAATTTATTGTAAAGTATTTTTTTGATTTGAATTTGATATTCAACCGTATGAAATTTATATTGAAGTTAAAAAAAATATTCGATTTCAAATGAAATTAAGAAAAAGAAAATGACACTTACATAATTCATTTGTCATTGATGCCATCTTATCTTATTATCATTGGATATAATACATTTGTTGTTTGTAATTTAATGTCTTCGACACACAGAGGTTGAAATTAAGTAGAATTCATTTTAATTTCGAGTAGAAATTACGAAGGTGACACACAGCGATTTTGACAGTTTGGCTAATTTATTTAATTTATCTAATTTTAATTTAATTCATCTGAACATATCCTACTTTTTCTATTAAATTTAACTGTCAATTATATTCAATTATTTCTTAATGACAATTATTTAAAAAAAAAATTTTTTTTGGTTTACAATTAGTTGGTAGATGTCTCTGTTCTACGTAAAGAGCGAAACATAAGTAAATTTCGAGCGATAATTACGTATTTTTTATGTAATTTTGCTGACTAGATTTCGGCCCAAATCCGTTGTTTTTTCCGGATTTCGAGGCTGAAATTAGCAAAATAATTAATTTCAACCTCTGTGTGTCTACAATATAATATTAATTATTTTATTTAAAATAATTAATTCTTTTAAATTTTAATAAATTTAAACAATTTCCAATGAAACAAAAAATGCAATCATTATGATGTAAACAAAAAATTTACTACTCAATGTGATAATATGACATTTGAAATGAAGAACTGCGCTGTGGTGTGTATAACTTTAACTAAAATGATTTCGAAAATTCGATTTCATAAAATTGCTTGATTTGATTTCGAGATCGGTCTGTGTCCAGCACTCAAGATAACAATTTATTTTATTCATTTTAATTTTAGTAAATTTTCATTTTCATTTGTTTTTTTTTTTTTTTTAACTATTAAATGGAAAAATTTTTAAAAAATTACATATATTTTTTTTTCCTTTGTTATCATTTTTTTTTTTAAATAATAATTATTGTATTTCTAGCATCATAAAGAATCAAAAATAAAAAAAATAAAAAACAACAAAAAATAGTATACCATATATAATATTAAATATATTAAGTATATAATAATTATTACAATAAAAACGATATTAATTTTAATATAATATCTCTAATGCACTATACACATATTAAAGGAAAATCATAACTACTAATGGATGGAACTATATTGTAATACATATTTATTTTTTATTCTAATCAATATGAAATTCTATATAATAAAAAAAAAAAATGAAAATACATATACTATATTTACTACATGAATGTATGTACATACGTATTTTTAAATTAAGATAAAATTTTATGTGAATTGTTATTTCAATAAATTGTGAACTACATTACATATGTAATATACATATATAATGCTCGTTTGTTTGTTTTATGTAATAATCATTTAGAAATTATATTCTTTATTATTTGTTAAAAACCTGGTTTTTAAAATTCAAATATGTACATAATGTGTACATATATGTACAATACATTTTAAATAATAAGAATAATAATAATAGTGTGTAGTTTTTATGTATAATTCACTGTTCTACTTAGTTTGAAAACATTTTTTCTTAACAATTTCAAATAGTGTTAAGGTGTCATTAAATTAAATAGTTCAAACCATCTGGAAAACTTATAAATAGCTAAACATGGCTAAACTATATAAGTGATATATGTACATATAATGTGTACGATGATCTCGGAATAAGAGATAAATTTCTATTACATATACAAATTTATATCAAATAACGAATACTGAGTACAGCGAGTATATATTCGAGCGAGCGAGTATATGCAGCGAGTATAACACATTCTGATATTAAATAAATTCAATTGATATTATTTTTGAAAAAAAAAAAAAATAATAATAAAAAAAATTAAAACTAGCATTAATCACATGAAGAAATTATTATAATTTTTTGCAATTTCGATTAGCGTACGACATCAAAAAAGGAAAATGTTGAAAATTTTTTGACTATTTTTTTGAGCGTTTCTTGAGCGTTTCTTGAACGTTTTTTTTTTACATAGATTATATATTTTAAATGGAAAGAACAATTTCTTTCGCACAGCATACTGAGCTGTATTTAGTTTGAAGTGTGAGGGTACGGTTTGAAAATTATTCAAATATACGAATGGTGGAATAGAATTCGTAATATAATTGGAAATTTACCAAATTATTATTATTTATGTAAAAATATTTGTAGGTATCATCAAAAAATTATTGTTCCTTAAATAAATTCATCAATTTTAGTATCTATTAGAAAATTATAAAAACAGTAAACTTTCTTATCAAATGGTGTAATGGAATGTATGTAAGTATATAAACTTTCACTTCTGTAAGTATGTACATATTTAAATATTTTTGTTTTTCTTTTTCTTATTTATTTTTTAATTTATTATTATTTTTTTTTCAATATCTACATATATGTTCTATAGGAGAGTATTTATAAGTGATATTTATGTATTATAATGTATGTTATGTTATGTATTATTATTATGTATAGTATAGTATATGGTAATGTAATCACATTATTTTATTAATTTTAAATATCAATCAATTTATAAATATGTATTTATGTATAGGTATTCATTTATAATATATTTTATATGCGCTATATATGTATGTATATATAGTTATTGCATCAAAATTATTGTATGTATTGCACATATAGCTACATATATTTGACTTACAATCTTCTGAAAAATAATAGCAGTGTTGAAATTTCATGTATAACAATTCTTAAAATTTAAATTTAAGCCAGAGTACATATTAATTGCAGAGTATAGACAATGAACATGTTGTGTATGAAGGCAACTTATAACGTTGTTATAGTAGTTGAATAAACTCACCAGAAGCATGGTTATGAACTTTCGTTATAAATAAGGAAAATAAAATAAAAGAAAAGTGGTTAGAATAAAATGGCATTATGAACTCAATGAACTCTCTACTTCAAATAGCTTTCGTGAGAGTTTGCAACATTTTATTTTTTACTCACCACTTTAAAGTTTTTATTAACAGTTTCAAAGCATGATTTACACTTTATGAATTATTATTTGATTTTGTTTGAGATGTGTACCAAGGTCCAAATATTGAACTGTCAAAATTCATAGGCTGCCACTTCTCTGTAATATACTTATAATATACATATGTACTCGGGTTAAAAGAATATAATTAGTATATTCACCTATCATTTATGGTTTTAGATGGTTTTAGTTTACTATCTAATTAACGGTATTCACTAAGGCTAGGCTGAGTAATTCAAAATTTAAGCATCAACTTAAATTTATGACCACATTGGAATTAGAAGGTTTAGAAAATTTATGTAATTGCGAAATGTCTTTCAAATAAACATTTCAATATATTTAAGTTGGCAATTATAATAATGTAGGCAACTTGGTTTGTAATGCACTGTAAATGAATATGATAATTCAATATATATGTATTGTTATTGTTAACAATTATTGTTCCAAAAATAGAAATTAAATAGTGATAACAGAGAATGAAAAAAAAAAAACAAATAAAATGTGTAAATTAAAG
Organism: Villa cingulata; assembly: GCA_951394055.1. NCBI lineage: Eukaryota > Metazoa > Arthropoda > Insecta > Diptera > Bombyliidae > Villa > Villa cingulata. The sequence goes on along the minus strand of OX596017.1, from coordinate 36,513,472 downwards.
CCAGGTCATAATTTTGTAAGCAGTTATTTTTATGATAGACAGTTTTTACTCATCTCGCATAGTAGTCGGTAATATTATAAAAAAAAGAAAAATATAATAAAGTGGTGATCAGTACAAAAGTGTTTTAATTAAATAGAATAAATAAAAATGATTAAAATCGCTATAATAATAATAATAATATTTTAATTTCTATGTCAAATGAAAACAAAAAATGTCTTTGAACTAGAAATCTCATCATGTTTCACTTTTTGAAAACACAACAGTCTTGATTCAAAACTTTCGATTGTAGTTTTGAGCGTAAGGGTGTAAGCCAGTGCAGTAATAGAACATAAGAGGAAAGCTCTTGGGAAAGCTTAAGAGGAAAGTATTGTATCGGAAAATATCATGACAAACATTTTCATGAAGTGCATCGTGATCGTATGTGTATGATTTGAGGATACAATATTTTTGCTTTGAGCTTTCATTCAGGATAAATATTGCCGTCAATCGTGAGCAGTGCGTTGGCTTAATTTAAGCATCTTCCAATTATTTTTGAAAACCTTTTATAATGTTTTTATTTTCATCATAATCGAAATTTACATTATACATAAAATTTCATTATTGTTATTATTTTTCACATGTCTGTAATATAAATATCTTAAAATGTTTTGCATATAAAATAATATTATAATATAAATAATATTTTTATATGTAGGTATATGATTAAAATTATTTTATACACGCACACATATAAGTACATATAATACATAAAAAAAATTATAACAAATATAAGTGCATACAAATATTGCATACAAATAATTATAAAATTTGAAAGTAATAATATTTAATTTAATATTATACAATTTTTATAAACCATACAAATGTCATAAAAAAATATAAGTATATAGGTACCTACTTAAAACGAAATTTAAAGAAAAATAGTTTATAAATCACATTTGTTCTTATTTTTCTAATTTTGTATATTATGTTGGATTTTAATTTTTATACAATTACATATTATTATTACTTTTATTGTTTGAAAAATATTCAGTAGGTATATGTATTCTTTATCAAAATTATATATTTATATTCTTATGTATATGTACTAGTATTTATGTACTGTGAGCGTAAAAGAATGAATAAACATTCCGAATTATATTTTGTTTGAATTAAATTTACTTACATATGTACGTACATATCATACAACATAATGTACATGAATAATTGAAATTTTTATTTTTCTTCGCTATTATTCCGTTTCCCATGATGAATTACATACATACATATATAGATATGTATGTATACTCAAATTTAACACAAAGTTTGAAATAAAAAATATAAATTCTGAATAAAAACTAAATTGTACATTATATATATTTAAATGAATGAAATCTCTTGAGTGGTAGGAAGTGCATCAGAATTTCTAAAAATTCCATTCTACACATGATCTAAATAAATTTTATGAAATGTTTAAGTTGCATTTACAATCCAGCTTAGATTACGAGACGTTGGCAATAGGGCAGGGAAATGGGAAATTTGATTGAAAACTTTGAAAGCTTTTGTACCAACTCAAATGTTCCTATATGTACATATAATAACATACGGTTATCTAGGCTGTATTGTGAATACCATTACTCTGGCAAGTAATCTGTACTGGATTGTAAATGAGGCATTAAGTTATAGCGCTGAAAGACCAAAATCTCCTTTTGGATTTAAGCCCTAAGTACATTTGTTGCGGTCGTGAGTTGTAAGCAAAAGCTCTAAGCTATCTCAAGAGAGTTGAAATATATTCAATGCGGTCGTGAGTTGTAAGACAACTTAACTTGACAGCCAGTAATACTGAAATATTGTGTTTTACAGTGCGTCGTATGTTGTGTGAAAATTTGTAGTTTTGTTTAGTTTATAAATATTAGATTGATTAGTTGATAAAAATACAATAAAGAAAATCTTTAATAAATAGACTACTTAATTAATTGTAGACATTTTTAAAATTTTGTTTTTCAAGAAAATTTAATTATGGATGAAAATATAGAATTAGCATTGGGATTAGCATTAGGAATAGCTCTGCTAAAAAAAAGACGAAAGAAAAGAGTTTGGACAAAACCGTTAAACACTGAAAGTGAAAGAAATAAACATGGATTTTATATAAAAACATTTTTAAAAGCAAAGCTTGAAAATCAAATGAAAAAGCTTTCACTCATCATTTTATTCGAACGCAAACTCATGACTTTCAAATCGAAACAATCTTTGCCAAGGTGTATAGAGTAACAAGGTGAGCCAGAGCGAAAAAGCTGTTTGTAAAACTTTAAGTTATTACGTCATTTTTACCGAGTTTGTAATGCAAGCAATTACCACGATTACTAGTTGATTACTTTTAATTATTATTTTGTTATATTTTTTAGTTAAATATTATAATATTATTATTGTTTGAAAATGGTTAAATGTTCCATATCAAATTGTAAAAATTATCAAGGAAAAAAAGGAAGCTATGAAATTTTTCTATTTCCCTAAAAATGATAAAGACGTTCTGGAAAAGTGGCTTAGTGTTTGTGGGAAAAAAATAAAAAACTTAAAAATAGCTAAAGTGTGTTCGGAACATTTTGTAGAAAAGGACTACAGAATGCAAGATATTCTGTTGAATACTGCAAAAAATAAAAGACGATTAAATAAGTGTGCTATACCAAATATAAATATTCAAAAACAGCAACAAGAAACAAAACGGAATCGAAGACATGAAAAACGTACCCAAAAGCAGTTAGTTGAAGAATTAATTAGCACTTCTGAAAAGTAAGTGCATTGTTGTTTTATAGTTACTATAATAGTTTGTTATAATAACAAAGTTGATATTAATTTTCAGCTTGGTGGACAACAAAAATTCAAACAACAAAGTGTAAGCTATATAAATTTAATACGCAGAATGTTGAATATTTTGCGATACCATTGATACAAAGATATAGATTTTTGTGAGTAGGTATATAGTTAACCTAAATAATTAAGCAGAATATGTTACAATTCCCTTGTTTAATAGATAAAAACAACATAATATATTTTTATGAACATATTCTAAATATTCTATCCTAACTGTCCTTTTTAAAGCAAAAGGACTACGCATACAGGAGTACACTTGCGTAAATAAAAGATATTATGTATGAATACAAGGGTGCAATTTCAAAAGAATGTAACAAGTCAGTCTATTTCAGACATTGATCGAATGAACAAGATTCTTTTAGTTAAACGAATACAATAAAGTGTTTAATGAAAAATATTTTTCTTTTATTTAATCTATTTATTATTTTTCTTGATTATTTCAAAATTTCGATACTTTATAAAAGAAGTAAAAACCAAAAATAATAAAGATGTCGAAACACAGTAAAACGATTTTAATTGTAATTGTTTGTAATATTTGTAATATAACATATTTTACATTATAGATGTACCCAAGACATAGAAATTAAAATATTAAAAAAGGAAAATGAAAGACTGAAGAAAGAAATTTTGTTGAAAAATAAAAAGTTGAGAGAGTTGCAGTCTTCCGAAGACCATATAAAAACTATATTTGGACATTCACAAGTTAAAAAATTAAGAAACCCTGTAAAAAGAGTAGTATGGACAGCTGAAGACATATCTTCAGCTATATCTTTATACTCATCAGGACCACGGGCTTATCGGTTGCTTTATAAGAAAAGATATCCGTTACCATCGGTTTCTACTCTAAAAGCATGGACAAGTAAATTAAAACTTACCACAGGCATTCTGGAATTATGTATTAGCAGAATCTTCATATAAGGGAACGGAAAGGCTAACTGTCTTGATGTTCGATGAGATCAAATTAAAGTCATGCTACGAGTACGATAGAACAAATGATGAAGTTTTAAAACCGCATAATTACGCTCAAGTTGTGATGGCTCGCGGATTAATTAAAAACTGGAAACAAACTGTATATTTTAATTTTGATTATCCTATGACAACGTTTATACTACAGCAAATCATTGATAAATTGAAATCTATAAATTTTAATGTTGTTGCCGTAGTGTCTTATTTGGGGCCGTCTAACTTTGCATTATGGAAGGAGTTCGCGATTTCAGAAGAAAAACCATTTTTTATCAGCAATAATCAAAAAGTTTTTGTTTTCGCGGATGCACCCGATCTTATCAAATTAATAAGAAACCATTTCCTCAATACAGGTTTTATATTAGAAAATAAATCAATAAATGCTGATCCTGTTAAACAATTGATAGAGTTACACAAACGTGTTTTGAAAATTTGTCCTAAATTATTACATCAACATATATATCCTAACAGAACCACAAAGCAAAAAGTTAAACTTGCAACACAATTGTTTTCAAACTCAGTTTCCAGTGCAATAAGAAGATGCTTTAGCCTAGGAAATCTAGATTTACCAAATGCATTAGAAACAAGTAAATTTTATTAAAATTTTGAACGATTGGTTTGATGTGTTCAATTCCAAAATACCATCGATGGATTCAAGAGAAAGGATAAAAGCTTATGGATTGGCACTTCAAGAACAAAACAAAATTCTCTCTGAAATGAATAATATAATTACAAATTTGAAAATTTCCAATCACAGAAAATTACTTCCCTTTCAACGGGGCATTCTGGTAAACAATTCATCACTGCTTCAATTATTCGAATTTTTGAAAGAAACACATGATATAATATTTATAATAACAAATAGGCTAAATCAAGATTGCCTGGAAAATTTTTTTGGGGTTATTCGCTCGAAGGGCGGTCTTCATGACCATCCTTCACCTATAGAATTTAAGTATAGATTACGATTGTGCATCCTGTGTAAGCTCAACAGATACTATTTCTGAGGAGTCATTTTACGTGTAAACTTAACACCAATAAATGTTTGTGTTGTCTTTTTTGTGTCAGTTGTATCTACATGATATTATTGCATGTTGACTAATATTTGATATAATTTGAAACTATAATAATGTCCTTTATAAAAAATATATATTAACATAAATAAATCATCGTACTTTAATTTTTGTAGGAAGATCTGATACATCACAGCAGGTTGGTCTGCAAAACAATACTGGAACAAGCAGTGAAAATTTCGATAATTTCCAAGTTACTCGAAAATTGGTAGACAGTTTATCGATAGATACTTCAAGTTCAAATAATGAATCGTGTATTGATGAATTCGACGTAGCAAAAGAAACAAAAGATATTAGTTTTACTGTTATTGAGGAAGATGCTACTGAGTTTTTGTCTGGGTTCCTTATTAGGAAATGCAATCTTCCAGACTATAAAGAAAATAGTAGTTTAAATTACACTTGGATTGACGAAGTTTCAGAAGGAGGTTTAATTAAACCTACTAAATACTTTCTTGAGAATGTAAAACAATTAGAAAAAATAAAATCTTTCAAGCTCATAATAAAACTAAAATTTACTTAGGCAAACATATTTTAAGTAGTTTACTAAATATCGCACAATTTATACCATTGCCAAATGATGTTAAAAAACTATTCTTTAGAAGTAGGATTTATTTTCGTATAAAATATTTAAATAGTTTTTTAATTTATAGTAAATAATTCAAAATCAAATAGTGTACGAAAAAAGTACAAAAAATTACGAATATAAAACACATAATATGTATTTATAATAATGAAATATAATAATAATATTAAATATAGATGTTACGGAATATAAGTATGGTATTAAAAGTATTTTATTTTCTGTATCTTCATAACTAACATAAGCAAATAAAAATAATTTTATAACGTTTTAAAAATTAGTTTAAATAACAACTTAACTCTCTATTAATTTTATATAAATTACTATTTTCGGTGTAAATGACGTCACAAGCTTTTAAAAAAGGAGCTTTTCTGTCGGAATTGCTCACCTTGTTACTCTATACACCTTGATCTTTGCGTTGAGTTCTTATAACCGCAGCGAATGTATTTCAAGTTGTAAGAATTCTGTATATTTTCTATTAGTTGTGATTTTATAAGACTCTTACATAGATATATTTGTAGATTGTTTTTTCTTTCTGCAAAGAAAAGTCACAGAGTAAAGACGTGTTTTCTATTTCTATTAAAAGATGACTACATTTTCAAAATCAAAAAAATTCGAGAATGTTTATACTAATTTTTGATGCTCACTGTATAAAATATATGTATACTATATTATAATTATATTTAATGTATTTATCTATTCTACTTTTATGCCTATGACGATTGGCGGTTTCCTAAAACAAAATATATCCTATTTTCATATTTAAAAAGGGATAGTTTAGTTTTCCATGCCAGCGTAAGTGAGAAGCATTTCTTTATGGAACCGATTCTAGAACTACTTAGTACTCATACCATGCAATGTTTTTTTTTTAATTGTATAAAGTGATTTCATAATGTATTTCAGTTTTTCTTCAAAGTAATACGATTGTTACGTTAAAAACGCAAACTAATAAAATTCTGTATTAGATTTTTGTAAAAAGGATGCAATGGTTAACCGAATACTTTCTATCACCCATGTTCTGTATTCCAATTTTTCGAAATTCCATTTTTGAAAGTGTAATTGGGTGTTCTGTATTCTACTTCCACTTATTTTTAGTGAATTTGATTCCGCCAAGTTTTTGTAAGTGAAAAAAATTAATTTATATTAAAATCAAGTATGATTTGAATTTTTTTTTTTTGTTATATATTTCATTTCAAATTTTAATCCTAATAACAATTTTAATATAAATTTTGACACTTGAAGAAAGGCTTACTAAAATAAAAATAAAAAACGACACTTTTTATATACAAATTACGTCAGATTGTTTCGAAATAAATTTTCGAACTCCATAATTCCAAACGGAATAAAGAACACTAATTTTCATTCCGCGTGGAATTGAATTCGTATTCCACTTTCATTTTGTGCGGAATCCAGAACATGAGTGTATATATCGAATCATTTTACTTCTAAATAATTGATTATCCAACCAATATTTTTGGTAATACATGAGGTAGAATTAGGCAATTGGCTACCTGCTATTATGACATTGCCAATGTTGAAGATAACGCGGGTTTTTTTCTGTTTATTAGAGCTAGAGGTAGTGAAAGTGAAAATGGAAGTACATAGTTGCAAATATTTTGCTTCATTTTCAGAATTGGTTCCAGAACTACTTCCATTCACTATTGTAGGTTATGTAATGCCATAAAATGTTGATGCATGTGTAAATGTTCCACTATATAATTTTTACAGTCGTATAATAATACTATTAAATGTAATGTATATAACTGATAAAATTTATTTATAACTGATTTTTGTAATTCGCTTTTTATATGTATGTTATGTATGTGTGATACATATGAGAAATTCTAAATTATACATTTATTTATGTTATATGTACATATGTAACAAGTATACATATGTATGTACTATAGTATGTACTATGTTCATGTATGTATTTAGTTATAATGCGTAATTAAATAATTTTCTACTATTATATACGAGTATATAATATGAACTATATTAGGAGGATTACTTTATTATGTACCGTATAATGTATAATCATTGAAAATTTTCTAATTTTTTTTTTTATTATAATTAATAATATATGTACATAAATACATATATATGTACATAGATATAATATGAATGTATTTATATGTGTATTATGTATATAAAGAATATAAGTAAACATGTTAATGTAAAGCTAAAGATATACATTTTCTTTAAATTATATTCTGCTATTTTATATTTATTATTTTTTTTTTCTAATTTCGATTTCCAATTGAAAATAATGAATAGTAATAGTAGTAGGAGTAGCTGGATTAGTAGTAATAGTAGTAATATACTGGTAGTACTATAGTAGTATTAGTAGTAGTAGTAGGACATGTAATAGTAAAATTAATAGTGGACGTTTTCGGTAATTAAGATTTACTAAGATCTGATAAGTTAATCAATTTGATTAAAAAGATCTAAATAAAAAGACATTTCGAAAAGTCAGATATGAATTATTGACAATAAGTTTGGTAAATCAGATCTAAAAGGTAAAATGTCAGATATCCGAAATGTCAGATATCTATAAGCACTGACATAGACAAGATATATAGACAAGATTAATTGACGTCTGACTTGACTGACAGGTAAAAATTATCCCACTACACAATGCTTTTTGATCTGAATTTACTATATTGCACAGTGATGTGATGTCAGTGTTGGAACAGTTAGAAGGCAGAACTGATTGGAAAGTCAGAATATATCTTAATTACTGAAAACGGCAAGTACTATATATATATACACTTAGAGTCAAAAATAAGTATACAGTAGTAAATTTTTACTTTCAAATTAAATTAAAAAAAATAATTAATAATGCAATATTGTTATAATATCTATAAATGTAAACCTCTATTTGCTCTTAATAAAATATATCAAATTCAAAAAATAAATAACAAAAATTTTTCTTGAACAACAAATTAAAATACTTCAATTTTTACGAGTCAAAAAAAAGTATACAGTAAAAAAATTTCATTAAATTACTAACTTTTTTATAAAAATTAACTATTTACTGCAATGTAACGGTTCTTTTTTCGAACTGAAATAAATATTTATTCAGTAATATTTAATATTATCGAAGTCTAATAGTTAATTTCTAGCATTCGGTTGAAATAGTTCATTAGTATTTAAAAAATTGGAAATGGTTAAGCAAATATCAATTGAAGAGCGAAAAATTGTATTGAATTTACGTGAAGATGGCAAATCTTTAAGAGAAATATCGAAAATAATAAAAAGAAGTCATGGTGCAGTGCAAAAAATAATTAATAAGTTTAAAAATTACAAAACATTAGAAAATTTTAAACATTCAGGAAGAACTAGAAAATTAAATAGACCAGACATTAGAAAAATAGTTAAAGAAGTGAGAGAAAATCCAAGTGCAAATGCTGTAAAAATTGCTGAAAAAATAACACAAGATTCTGACAAAAATGTTAGTGCAAGCACCATACATCGAATTCTTAACGAGCATGGACTAGCTACATGGCAGAACTTCTCGTAAAGCCTTTTATTTCAAAAATTAATAAGAAAAAACGTATAAAATTCGCAAAAAAGTATAAAGAACATGACTTTTCATTCTGGAAAAATGTTTTATTTACGGTAAATTTGAAATATTTAAAGTTCATGAAAATAGAAAAATATGGAGAAAAAAAAATAAAGAAGTTTATGAAAAAATATAACACCGACAATCAAACATGGAAGAGGGTCTGTCGTGGTTTGGCGATGTATGGCAGCAAGCGGTGTTGGTAATCTTGTCTTCATTGATAGTACAATGAATAAACAAGATTATTTAAAAATCCTACAAGAGAATTTAGAGCCAAGTGTTTGAAAACTTCAATTACCTAGGTCATGGATCTTCGAGCAAGATAAATATCGTAAGCGTACATCATATCTTATAAGAGAATGGCTATTATATAGAATACCAAAACAATTAGGACACCCTTCCCAATCTCCAGACCTTAACCATACAGAACATCTGTGGGATCATCTTGATAGAAAAGTGCGATTAAGAAACATCACAAGTAAAGAATCTCTCCAAGCAGCGCTTTTAAGCGAATGGAATAACATTACATCAGATATCACTGCAAATCTGGTAAAGTCAATGCCTAGGAGGATAGCGGCAGTTTTGAAAGCACGCGGTGGTAAGACAAAAAATTAAAAAAATTGTTATGTGAAAGTAAATTAATAGTTAGTTTTTATAAAAAAGTTAGTAATTTAATGAAATTTTTTTACTGTAATTTTTTTTTGACTCGTAAAAATTGAAGTACTTATTTTATTTTGTTCTAGAAAAATTTTTGTTATTTATTTTTTAAATTTCATATATTTTATTAAGAGGAAATAGAGGTTTAAATTTATAGATATGTATTATAACAATATTGCATTATTAATTATTTTTTTATTTAACTTGAAAGTAAAAATTTACTACTGTATATTTATTTTTGACTCTCATAGTATGTACTCGTATGTACCTAATTAATAAAAACATATTTTTAAACGAAATAGTTAAAGCACGTTAAAGGTTAGATTTAATAAAAAAAAATTAATAAAAAATAACGAAATTTATAATTTACGTTATTAATAAATTGTATGAGTAGTGTATGTTTCATACTATATACAACACATAGGATAATCAAAAAAATTGATTTTTAATTTTATGTAATATTTTAATTTTAAGTATTTTATTATATTTTCGTTTATAAATATGTAATGTATATAGGTAGATATTTATATGAGTTTTTCTATTATTATTTCTATTCATTTTTGATATTTTTCATACATGTACATATATGTGTATATACTTATGTATGTAGTACATAAATATTTTATTTTATTAATAGGTAAATTCATTATATTATTTCTGTTAATTATTATTATTCACTTATGATGCTATATAAGTAATTAATGTATTTAATATATATATATTTTTTTGTTTCAATTTTATTTCATTTGTTTGTATCATATGTATACATGTACGTAATGTAAACATTATTTAGTATACAGTGCGTTTATGAAATGTTAGACCGCATGCATAAAATTTCTTAATAATAATAATAATAAATTTTCGTATGTGAATCTAGCTACTTATGAAAATTATTTTTTTATGCAAGTTTTTTTTTTTTTTAATATTTCAATATTTGTAACACATTTCTAGAAATTATTTCGGTAAAAAGCCCTTGCTCAGACACACCTAGAACCGTAGTTCTATTCGTTATGATAAATTTAATATTAACAAAATTAATGACTTGAAACGATACTGCCTCATTTACAACCCAACGTAGATTTCGTGCCAGAGTAGAGTAGATGATATTCACAATTCAGCGTAGATTACCGTATATGTTATTACTTATATAGGAAATATTGGAATTGATACATAATTCAATAGTTTTCCCATCGCCAGTTTCACATTTCACATTAGAAATACAATCTAATCTAACTCTGACTCTGATGAAATCTACACTGGACGGAAAAAGGAATAGTGTTATAGAATATCTTGTGTAAAAGTGAAGAAGTTATGAAAAATTTAGTCTGGCACGAAATTTACGCTAGATTGTACATAAATCAACAAACTAATTTACATTTAATATTTCGGGATATTTCCATTTTGTTTTATGAATACTAGAATTAATATGTCTTTTGCGGGCACTCTCTACCTACATATTTCTGTTTTAATTTCATCTATATACGCTTTCATACTGCCGACAATCCACATATGATAAAAAAATATATGATTCGCATCATCGGGAGGTTATTGAAGATGTAAAACTTCAAACATACGTCTATGTATGTCCAAATATACAAGTCTTTATATAAATATTGAAAAATTTCGTAATATGGGCTATAATTTCGTAATGCACTGTATTTATTTTTATTTTTATTTTGATAGCCTATAATGCCATAATTTAGCTATCACTATAGCACGGTATAGTACATGTTATTCGGCAGTATTATATGTAATGTACTTGTACATGAATATTTTTTATCCTATTTCAGAGACTTGGAAAGAATTTTTATTTTTTATTTTTATGTAATTTTATTATTTTTTTTTTGTGTGTATGAATTCATATTATTTAATATAAATACAAAATTGTTAAAAAATCATATTGTACAGAAATACTTTCAAATTAAAAAAAATAACAAAAACATTTTTGGGTATTCATTTCACGTTTTAATTTATCGAAATTTTCTAATTAGTTTTCATATAAGTCTTACACATTTAATACGGGGCCATACACTGTGAGGGGATACACGACAACCTTTCATGATACAATCTTTTTCATCATAATGTATGGGCTACATTTACTTTACGAAAGAGGAAAACTCTCCGGAAACTTAAGAGGAAAATATTGAATCGTGAAGGAAACATTTCTGTTTATGTTTGATTTATCGTGACAATCACTTTCGTGAAGTGTATAGCTAGCTGAAGGTCCAGTGTATGCCTCTCATGCTTTTCACGCCTTGCATCCGTTAAGTTATGTGAAGCATGAAAGTTTGAACTATATTAAAAAGTGTTTTAGTATAAGTTTCAATGATGACACATGAAATGCGTTTGCGTATGAAATCGACAACGGATAGAAATTGGTTAACTTTCAGCTTTTCATGCGGAAAAGCATGAAAGTAAGAAGAAGAAATAGTTTCACTGAAGTTTCTGTAAAGCGTGCATTGGGCCATACAAAAGCAATTCTATGCGGCAAACAGATGAAAAGTTTGTAAGGTGTGAAAATTGTATGAAGTGTGAAATTTTTTCTTCTACACTGGGCCTTCAGCTCATTATGTGCTTGTGTGGATAATTTGAGGATACAATCTTTTTCCTTTAAGCTTTCCTTCACGATAAAGATTGTCGTGTATCGTGAGCATGTACGGCTCACTTAAGATATAAAAAAATCGCGAAGGTATAAAAAGCTTTGCAGTTTCTACAGATTTTGAATTATTTTACAGTTCTCCAGTTGATATTTTTATAAATAAAAAAGAGTAATCATAAATCTAATGTCCTTATACTTAGTTTTAAAAAAAAAACAAAAGATTGTAATATGATAGCTGAAATTACGCAAAATTAAATTACTTTTGAAATCGTCGCATTCGTTTATGTCAATACATACATATAATATACGAAAACATTTAAAAACTAAAAAAAAAAAAAATAAAAAGTGACATGAATCCCCCTCCCCACTAATTATATATGTATAATTAACAAAATTAACAAAATCGCAACAATATAAATTTAAAATAAATTTAATGTTTAGTTATTGTGAAAATAAAACAACAAAAAGAACATGATAACAATAATTATAATAATAATAATTTAATAACAAAATAAAATAATAATAATAATAATAAATAATAAAATAAACATACATTTTAAACTCATATTAATAATTAATTAATAGTTACTACTACATATTTATAAATAGGTAATGATATCAATGATATGAACAATTTTTTTATTCACATAATATTTTACTAATTTCTTTTTTTAATTTTAATTTTTAATTTTTTTTTTTTTTTTTTTTGGCTTTTTAGAAATGTATAATAAACAATAAAACATTTTAATAATTTATCTATGGTAAGATTTTGTTTATTTAATAAATGTAATTATTTTATGTTTTATTGTTATATTTTTTTTTCTACTCATATTTTTATTTTTATCTCAAATTTTATCTCATATTCATATTTTTTTTTCTTTTTTTTTTTTTTGTGTATTCAAATTTTTTAAATTTAATTTATTTTTCTTTTACTTTTTACTCTTTATATTTTTTGAAAATAATATATATGTATGTAGATTATTTTTGTTTTTCTTTTAAATATGTTGAGTGTTTTGTTTTTAAAAATATATAAATAAATATGTACATATGTATATATAAGTTGTATAATGAAAACGATATTATACATACAGAGTGCGTAGGACAAAAAAAATTTAATTTTTTTTTCTTTTTCTTTTTACAAATTACTCTAATACATATTAAATAACAATTATTATCAATATTGTACATATTTTTTTTCTTTATTTTACTTAAAATTGTATTCAAATAAAAACACAATTTAAGTAGAATTTAAGAAAAAAAAAACAAAACAAAAAAAAAATAAAAACATAAAAAAAAAAATTTAAACTTAAACAATATGTAATAAATAAATAAATATAATTTTATTATTGCCATTTTTATTATTTATTATTAATTATGAATTTTAAGTATTTTCATTCAGGCCACATAATTCAACACTTTGATCCTCTAAACTTCTTTTTAAATCTTCGATTGTATTCAATATTAGCTGATGTTTTGAATTAATTAATAAATTTGTTGTTGGTATGGCTGATATAAATGATGATGATGATGATGATGATGATGTTGTTAGTGTTGTTGTTGCTGTTGCTGTTGTTATTATTTCATTATTTTCATTTTTACATTCATTTAAATTTGTTAATGCAATACAATTATTATCATTATTTTTTTTTAATAATTCATTATTACTATTATTACTATCATTATTCGTTATTATTGTTATTATATCATTATTTATATCTGGATTTGATATTTTTAGTGCTTGCCTCTCTTTTCGTAAATTTGAAATTTTTTCTAATAGTGCCTTTTTTGGTATTTCTAATTAATATAAAATGAAATTAAAAGAAAAGAAAAAAAAAAATGAAAAGAAAACGAATAAAAAAATATTAGTTATGTGATAATATTGAATTACATATTATTTTATTTTTGTTTACCAGATTCTAAATCCAAACTTTTTTTTAATCTTTCAAATGATGAACTTCCCTTGTATACTTTTCTTTTGAGTGGTTCACTTTGTGGACAATAACTATTCATTAGTATTGAATTTTTGTTACCCATATCGATTGAACGGAATGACATTAATGATGGTTTTATATTAGTAACTGAATCATTATTATAATTGATGGTAGTCGTATTGGTTATGTTATTGGTTACATTACGATTCGTATAATCTAACTCATCGTATAATAACATCTTTTCTAATGCTACAATAACATTCTTATTATTTAAATCGTCCTTTAAATCACGAATTTTTTGTCGAACTTTCATTGAAAATATTTCATCATCATTTGTATTGATGTCATTGTTATGTTGATTTTTTTGTTGCTGCTGTTTTTGTTGTTGTTGTTGCTGATCCTGTATGTGATTACCACAGCTCTCTTTGGTATCAGTGACTTGTAAAAGTTCAGATTTTGGTTGTGAAATCACTGCATAATTTTGTGATCGTCGTAATGATGTTATTGATCTTTTGCTATGATCTTCGTCTGTATCTGAATCAGAATCAATAACAATTCTTTTTGGCGATTGATTACGAATATGTCTTCGGCTTAATGGTGAATTTGATTTTGGACTCTTTTTTGGTGGTATACGATTACTATTTTTATTTGATTGTTGTACTTGATGATTTGTTGTATTTGATTTAATTTGTGGTCCGTTACCATCGCTCAAATATTGATCTGATGGTATTGTAAATGTTTTACGTGTTAATTCAACTGAATGTGATCCTGACAATAATGGTGGTGGTGGTGCTGGTGGTGTTGGTGTTGGTGTTGATGGTGGTGGTGGTGGTATTGGTGATGATGGTGGAGGAGGAGCATTCTGATTTATAAAGTTCGTTATATGAGTTTTACGTGGACTAAATCTTCCACTTTTCGGACTATTTGGTGCTGAATTTGTTTCGTATTTTATCATTTCTAAACGTTTATTAACTACCGATGATGATGATGACGATGATGCTGCTAATAGACAAGGACTATTAATTAAATCACTGATTGAATCTATTGCTGGTGATTTTGATTGTTTGTTAATTTCACGTTTTATATCAGCTTCACAATTCCTTAATATTTCAACTCTTTTATTTGCAGGTGGATTGCATATTCGTCGAGGACTAGAAACATTTGTTTCCCTATTAAATAATATACACAAACATATACACACAGATATGCATAATATATTATTTCTATGACGAAATGAAATATGAAAATTTCAATTTTTTATGTATTATTTACCGTAATACAGAATTTCCAGTTTTCATTGATACTAATATCGTTTCAGCTTCATGTATTAATTGTTTATATTTAACGTCAGCTTCTAAATCAGCTTTCAATAGTGCCTTTTCACTTTCTGCAATGGCGATATATCGTCCTCTAATTGCATGAATTCCCGTGAATGTTAAAGAATTCGATCGATTAGTAAGTGGTGATATTTTTGAAGTTCTAAAAATTAAAAAAAAAAAAAAATAAATAAATAAATAAATAAAAGAAAACGATAGTTTAGAAAACTTTATATAAAAATCACATACACATACTTTTTATTATCGGCTGATTGATTTCTTCTCAAAGAAACTGGAGTTCCACCTAAACTTCGTGATTCACGACAATTACGTATTGGTGAATTTCGTTCTTTGTTTTCGACACTTTTCTTTCGAGTTTTCATTAAACGTTTCTTTCTTTTTGAATTATTCATATCTTCATTCTGTTTTCGACTACGACGTTTTCTTGATGCATGACGATCAATTTGATAATTAAAATAGGAACAACTACCACTATTCTTATATGATTCTTTTTCAATTATCTCCTGTATTGATCCAGTATCAATGAAATCAATATCAAGTAATTCATCAGTATCGCATTCATCTCCAGCATCTTGTCCTGTATCTAAATCAGATGGACAATCTGTTGGATCAGAATCACTATAAAAATTTTAACATAAATACAAAAAAAAAGAAAAAAAAAATGCAAAAAACAAAAGTTAAAAATTTATTTTAATTTACATTAAATTTATAATTTTTGTAATAATAAACATTTTTACATGCGGTAACGTTATTAATAACATAAATTTCACATACAAATATACAAATTTTAGTATACAAGCATATGAATAGTACTTACCTTAAAATATCAGTCTCCTTTTCATATACATAACTCTCATCAAATTTACCCATCATTTCATTTAATGTAGCATCCTCATCACTATCTTGATGCAATGAATGCGTGACATGAATTTCTGATTTTGATGCTTCGGTAGATATTTTTTTTCTTCGTATCGTTCCAGGAGAAAATGTTCTTTGTTGTACATCAACCTCTGTAGAAGAGCTTGTCGTATCAGATTCTGATGTTTTTTCAATTTTTCTATTATCGTTAGTTAAAAAAAAGAAAATGAATAAAGAAAGAAAAACAAAATTGTTAACATTAAATTTTATTTCATTTTTATGGATTTATGCATTTTCTTAGTTCTTTGTACTCGTACTTGCATAATTGTTTTAAAATTATTTTTCTAGACGAGAAAAATGTAAAAAAAAAAATATAAATACTTATAAATATATTTTAGCATCAACGTAAGTACATATATGTACATATATATAAAAATAAAAATGCATAAATCTTTTGATGCAATTTAAAAATGAATTTATTTCTCAACTCATTCTTATCACTAATCCCTGCATCACTGTTAGATTTAATACCAGATGATGATGAACTTGCATCGATTTCAATCTTTTTCGCTACAAATCCTTTCGAATTTCCAGATGATGATGTTTCCGTTGTCGAATACCAAGGATTTGTTCTTATTCGACATCGTTGTCGCGGTGATGGTGCTAAACAATAATTAACATAATTTATATATATATTTAAGTAAGTATATAGCATTTACGAGAATTTCTAAAAAATTAATTTTTTTTTCTCTTTTTTTTTATCTTACATTCGAATCCTTTTAAATTTGATAAAACAATCGCTTGTTGTTGTTGTTGCTGTTGTTGCTGTGCTGATTGCTGTGTTTGTTGAGAATGTAAAGATTTATTTTTAAAAAATGTTTGATCTGGTATTCCGAAGCCAGGAATTTTATTTTGTTTTAAATCGAATGATTCAGTTCTTCGATGATTATTTGGCTATATATTTTTGTAAATGTAAACAAAACATAAATAAATTGACATAATTCAAATGAATTTTTTACAAAAAAAAATCACAAAAAAATTAATACCAATGGTTCTTGAGGGGACATTTCTTCGATTTTATTTAAACCAAATTTATATCGGTTAGCTTCAATTGCTAGACTATTAACTGTTTTAGGAAAATAATGTGTTCCAGTTCGTATATTGATATAGTATTCAGGTGCATATGTGGCCCCTTGAAGTAAAAGTATGAATAAAAATATAAAAAATTTGAATTTTAATAAAAGAAAACGTTTTCTCTGAAAGTGATGTAAAACAACTCAAAAATAATAAATAGAATACAGTTTGATATAAGATTTTGTTTTTGTGTATAATCAGTTGTCAAAAAAATTCTTTCAGTATTTTCATAATTTTAACAATATTAATTTACGTAGTTAATACAAAATCATATTAGACACCAAGCTAAACACCACATTATCATTCAAATATAAAAGCTTTATATCTTCGTATAATATGAAATGGATTTACAACACTTTCAAAGGAAAAGAATCATTTATATATAATATGCTTATATAAATTTAAAAAAAACAACATAATTTACCTGGTGATGTACCATCGGTAGAATATCCTGTTGAATAGGCACTTTCCGGTGATGATAAACTATTGATAACGTGTGCTAACGGATGATTATTAACTTGAGGACCACCGATCATTGAGGGGTTATTATTATATCGAATTGCTGTTCTAACAATATTACGATTATTTGTTTCATTAGCATTGCGTACTGTCAAATGTTCAGAATGTTGCTGATGTACTAAATACTGTTGATGATGATGATGTTGATTCATTTGCTGTACATATGATTGACCATTATTAAAGGAATTTTTTGATTTGTTCGAGGCTGTTGTTGATGTTGATAGTATCATACCACCATTATTAACTAAATTATTGTTATTATTATGATTGCTGTTGTTATTATTATTATTGTTGTTGTTATTGTTGTTACTTAAAATTATATTATCATCAAATTCATTAGATTTTATTTGAAAATGAATGTTAGCATTAAGATTATCATACGATCCAATTGATGATTTGAACTGGTCTGTGGTACATCTTTTCGATGGTAAAATTTTTCCGTATCGATTTTCATCGAAATGCTTAATTGTTGCGCTCATACCATGTTTATGATGATAATCGTATGGTTGTTGTTGTTGTTGATCTGAAATTAATGTAGTTTTCTGTTGATCCTGATGTTGTCTATGTTTTTGTTGCTGATGCTGCTGTTGTGATTGTGATGATGCAGATTGTTTTACACTTGATTTTTTCAAATTAATATTATGATTTTTATTATTATTTTGAACATTTAAATCATATTGAATTTGTTTATTCGTTTTTAGGCAATGCATTCCATAATCACTAGCATTTGTCGATTCACAGTTTTGTTTTGTTGCAATGCTACTATTATTATTACATGATTGATTATGACCAATTTGCGATACCGTATTAATATTATAGTTATGTTGCTGCTGTTGAATATTCGTATTATTACTATTTCCGTTATTATTTGATTTAGATTTGGATGATGATAATTGATTATGTTGAATTTTTTGACAATTATTATTTGTTATAGATGAATTAGTATTTGTATTATTATCTTGAATTGATGCTGATTTTGTTGATGAGAAACTTTTCCGAAACATAATGTTCGGTGATAAGGTTTTTGTTTTTTTATTAGTTACCAAAGATGATGAATTTGATGATGACGATGTACTAACTGATGGAACAGTTGTACTAGATTGATTTGTTGATATTGATGATGATGATGATAGTGTATGTGCTTTTATGCTATGCATATAAAGAAAATTATCCGATTTTGGTGACATTGTTGTTTTATGTTTTGGTGATTGCCAACCAAATCGACTAGTTTTCTATATTTGATATTTGAAAAAAAAAAAATATTTTTTTCTTATTTGATATTTTGAAAATTTGTTCATTTTTTTCACTTTCTAATCAAAAGAAATTGGGTAATTATAATAGAAGTTGGGTCTCCTACAAGAAATTAAAAAAATTATATATATGAATATGTAGTTTTTAGCGCTAAATACGAATCTGAAATCAAAACTTTGCGGTTGGGTCGGCCCTCTATTGGACAGAATCGGCAAATTTTTATATTTTTATCAAAATTCGTTTTTTTTACAATATCTTGATAACGGTAAAGGATACAAATTTATTTCTTTATTCATGTATAACCACATATACGCACACGCACACAACACATACACACAGACACATGAGAATACTGTAACTTATTACAAAATTTAGCATCATTAAAATCAATTGTCTCTAGGATATTTGACTTTTACTTCAGGATCAAAATAATAAGTGAAAAACTTGCCTATGATATCCTTTTTTATTTGCAAAAAATTTGAATAAATTATCCTTAGTCCTTCCTGAGATATTGGTAAAAATGTAAAAATAGCCAAAAATCTAAATTGTGCTTTATTATCCTTGTACTAGAATTTTTTGAAAAATTTTCTTTTTCAGAATATCATCTTGAGACGCATCTTTTCAGATATAAACCATATCTATATCATTTACCGTTAGGAAGATATTGTAAAAAAACAAATTTTTGATAAAAATAAAAAGTGCCAATTCTGGCCGATAGAGGGCCGACCACCAAGTTTTGATTTCAGATTCGTATTTAGCGCTAAAAACTATATATTACAATAATATATTTTTTTTAATTTCTTATAGGAGACCCAACTTTTTACCAGAAATTATTTTATAGCAATAACTTTTTTTTTTGACCAATAATTATTAGATAATTAAATTAAAAAATATCCTATTTCTACACGATATAATAAATGCATGGTAAAATATGAAAAATATATCAAATAATATATGTATATATAATTAAAATAATGAAATAATTTTAAAAAATATTCTAATATTGTCATTTCTATGAATATGATAATAATTAGAAAAAACGTGTGACAAAAAAAAATATTTTCAATTATTAAAAAATGAAAAATAAACACGTAAATAAACGTATACATAAACGTTATACGTAAAAAACAAAATTATTGTTCTCGTGCATTTGGTACAATGTATATACAATTTAAATATACGTATATATGTACTCGTATCATAAACAAGGATATATGTACATATACTCGTATTTTGGTTTCAATTTTAGTACAGTTTTTTGCATGTTTTTTTTTAATGTGTTAGAGTATATATAAAGCTTTGAAACACAACAAATTTCATAAGAGGTTATTGACATGATTCTTTTTTTGTTTGAAATATATCTTAAGGTTGAATTGTTTTTTTTTAAAAAAAAAAAAATTATATTTTTATTAAGGAAATTTTTAAGGATGAAAGATAAAAATGTAAATCTTTGGTCAAAATTTTTCAAAATTTCAAGTTTAAACGTTCTTACTTGGTTCTCTTTTATACGAATCATTTTGTTTTAAAACGATTTTTAATATTCTATGAATTTTTCTTATAAAATTTTTTTTAGTCTCGTATAAATTAATGCGTATAATGCGTATAAATTATATGCGTTATCACATATGTATGAAAAATTTCAACGAGAACTGAGATCATTTAATGGTATCATACAAGGAACTTTATAACGGTTTATCACAAAATCAAACACAATCTTTTCTTGTAAAAACTACTGAATTATTAGTACAGAAGAGACTAGAGATAATAATATAGAAATAATTTCACAAGAATGATGAACAAAATAATTCTATTTATATAAATGATATTACAGTCTTATTCAAACGTATGTGTTTATTGTCAGAAATTTAACATGCGTTATATTATTTTTTATTTTTTTTTTTATTTTAGTGAATTTCAGATATTATTTTCCTCTTTTCAAATCATAATTTGTTTTTGTAATATATTTAATGAATTAAAATGTGTGAGCACGGAAAATACATTGTTAAGTGAACTCAAACCAGAATTGTTTTTTTAATATTGTTTATTGCACTTGTTGTTTTGAAGTAGGTCTGGAACCATTCTACTACTTTTCCATTTAGCCAATATCTTTTTTTAAACGAATTATTTTACTCGAATTTTGTGGGAACGTGTAATAACGTGTAAATCTATGGTGTAAAAAGAGAATTAGATGTACATAATGTATACTATAGTTGCTGAATATCGTATGATTTAAATTTTAAAATTTTTCTTAAAATTTAATTGAATATATTATTCAAATCCCACACACATGAACATACATATACATAAGTATATACTTGATTTTTGAGGGTCGTATTCACCAACCAAGACTATCCGTCGAATATATTTTAGTCGGATATCATTTTAGCTTATTCATCAACCTATAGAAAAAATTTGTTTTCGGACTTTTTTTTTGAGAATTTCGAACATGGCAAGTGATTGCGAAATGTTTGTATTTTCATATTACAAAATGAAAATAAGGTTATGTGGTGTGATGATTATATGTGCTGATTGCTAAACTATTTCTGCTAATAACAAGGTTATGTTGAAACAATATTTATAGCACCACTCTCAGGTTGTTTTAAAAATGTTCGAATAGTATATAATCGAGGTTGAAGAATACACTTTATTTTAAATAAAATTATAATCTTGTTTGGTGAATACGACCCTGATTATTCTTCTTCTATATTCTTGTATAAGTTATTCATATTGGTATATACATATATTTGGATACAATTCAATTACTTTATTGATTGTTTCGTAATCAATTATACATTTTTTTTCTTCATTTTTTTCATTTTTATTTTTTTTTATGTTTATTATAACCTGTTTGAAAACGAATAAGATAAAATATAAAAGGAAATATTTTATAGTTGGAAAATATAAGTGACAACTACTGTATGTATACAGGACGTACTTAAATTTTTCAAAACACTTGAAAAGAATAAAGTTGAATAATAATGTTTATCTTTGATAAATATTAAAAGTATCCTTGATGATTTATTTTCTTGTTGTCAACTATTCTTTTTATTGCGAAAGTTGTTAGAATTGTGTTGTTTTTTTTTTATTTTTTTTTCATTCTTTGGTTTTTATTCCTTTTACTTTAAGTATATATTGTTGCATATACATCCTTCACTTTTTCTTTTTCTATGAATATTGATTCTGTTCGTAGTTAACATGTACATACAGCTAAGTGCTTATGTACGAACACTTATATCATCACACACATATATATATATATATATATATATATATATAAATAAATAGATACGTACATATCTTGTTGTAAAAATATTATCGTGTAATCTGAGTTATGTAAATATGTATATTGCACGAATTATGCGGATGTGGAAAAGATACTTTATACATACACAATATGTATAACTTCAGATTACAACTACTTATATATACGAGTATATAAAATATTACGTTCATGTTAAAGTTATGACATACAGATTATTATTATCTGTGTCTTTTGTAATACATATAAATACGTAAATATATTTTTCTTTTTATCTTAATGTAAAAAGTTACTAGGTAGTAGAGAATATTTACACTTTTTTTTATATATTTTACTGCCAAATACATATAAAATTACAGTTTATTATCTGTATTTTTCTTATCAAAATTTTAGTACATATTTTTATACAATATTTCTTATCAAGTATTTTCCAAAAAAAAAAAAAAAAAAAAAAAAAAAAAAAACGAAATATTATAGTCAAAAAAATTACAGTTACAGACATTTCAAAATTTCAAAATTTTTTTAGAATAAAAACATTACGTTAAATTGAGTTAGAAACTTTTTAATCCGTATGGGAAATAAAAAATAATCAACATTTAGGGTCGTATTCATCAACCAAGATTATCCAAGGATATATATATTAGCTGGATATAATTTCAGTTTATTCATCAACCTAGATAAAATTTGTTTTCGGACTTCATTTTCGGAGTGTCAAACATGTCAGCTAATTCGCGAAAAATAAATATTTTTAAATTACAAAATGAAAAAGAGTTATGTAGTGTGATGATTATTTGTGAGTGTTGTGCTGTTGCTATTAATAACAAGATTATGTTAAAACGATATTTTATAGTATCATTCTCAGGTTGTCTTAAAAATATCCGAATAATGTATAATCGAGACTAATGATAACATTTTATTTCAGCGTTTTTTGTGCGTTTCTGTATATCCGATTGAATATTTTCTACTCTTTGTGACGACACAGCTTTTTTCTATTTCAAATTCTACTACATATTACAATTCTACTGTTTCTGTATTAGCGGTTGAAAAATGTTGCGGTGAAATAGAAAAGTGAATAGGAATATTTCGGAAATTGAACATAAGTAAAGCTCTAGATGATACTCCCATTGAATTTAGTGTTATGATGGCCACATCTTTTCATATTTGTTCATGCGAATTTTTCGAAGAATTTTTACTTTAGAATAAAAAAAAAATACAAATATATTCTATATAAATATACATATATGTATACGTATATACCTATATATGTATATAATATTATATACTTGTTCACTCATTTCAAAGATTTTATTAAAATAATTTTTATTATTTTCTATTTCAATACTCTTTTCAACAGCTAAATAGCAGTTGAAAATAGTTCTATTGATAGAAAAATATTCAATCGTTCTTTAACTCTTAGAGACACAGTTGAAAATTAATAATTCACTGTGGTGAATTTCATTTTCTACTAGTTATTCATACAGAAACACCTTAGTTGAAAATGACGTAATTTTGACGTCAAATTGAATATATTCTACTGTGAAAATTTTCAATTCTTGTTACAGAAACGCACCACAGATAAAAATAATCTTAATTGGTAAATTCGACCCTTAAGAATTGGAGAGAGAAACAGAAAAGTCACCCTTTACATTTAACTACGTGCATTCATGTTAGTGAATAAGTATTACGTACACAAATTACTTGCATCGAAATAAAATATATGTGAAAGTATATTTTAGAAAGTCTACGTATAATAATAAAAATAAATATTATCTCACTTATTATAGATATAAGAAAAAATAAAAACAATAACAATAATAATAATCATAATCATAAAATATTATAATAAGATGAAAGAAATAAAAGTAAGTAAATAAACGAACAAAAGAATATTATAGTCTGTATGTAATAAGAACAAAAAAAAAAACTTACATGACTTTGTATTGGTGAAATTTCACTACGTCTAGCTGGACTAGAAATTGTATTTGATGTAATAGCTGGGGATGATACTGGTATTGCTGTTGTTGATGCAGCTCCTGATGTTCCTGTTGTTCCAGTTGATGTAACTGATGATGATGATAATTGTTGTACAATATTTGTGTTACTGTTATCATTTTGATAACAAGAAATGTTTGCCCCTTTATGTCCATTTTGTGTATTACTCGTTATATTACCCAAATTATAACTGTTTTATACGTACATATATTTTATTTTACATAATTAAATAGAAGTTAGAATACATAATTTAACATCAAATTTAATATGAAATATGTGTTATCAAATTCATTATACAAATCAAAATAATGATAATGATAAATCGAAAATTTTTAATTCGTATAACATTTCGAAATAAAATCATTATTTCAATTCATAATAATGGTGCGATTCTGGATAAAAGATCTCTTATTTCTCTTATTTCTCTTATCGTTTTTAGTGCAAATTACATTACAAATACATACTTTTAGGAGTTAAATTAAATTAGATAAGAGATTTGATCAGCTGATCTCTTAACTTCAGTGGTGAATTTTTTAATGAATTTTGACATTCTACTTTTGAACGTTTATAACCGAAAAATTCTTTTTTAACGGACAAAAATCTCTAAACTTTAGAGGTCATCGATGAGGACCTCTTATATTTCTTATTTATTTTATTTATATTGTTGATATTCAAATATTGTATTCGTGTCGTGCATATTGTAAGTAATTTGATAATAATAATAATCGAATTGTATTAATAATAATAATTATTATAATTATAAATAATAATAATAATAATAATAATAATAATAATAATAATAATAATAAAATAAAAAATAAAAATTGTAATAATTACTAATAACAAAAATGATAATACAGTGTAACTACATTATCTTTGTATATAACGAGTAGTAAATTGAATAAGGTGGGTTTAAAACTTATGGTGAATCTTATGTCATTTTATGAGGTGAATCTCTTATCCAGAATACCGATTCCTCTTAAAAAATATATTTCACCAAAACTTTAGAGAAATAAGAGGAATAAGAGATCTCTTATCCAGAATCGCACCGTAAGTTAAGTTAATATTAAGCCATATAGACACAATAAAATCGAAATCAAATTTCATTGATGAAATTATCGAGAATTTTTATTAATTTGAATATGATTACAATCGTATAAAATTAAAGTAAAACAAAAAAAACATTTCTAGATTTCAAATGGAATCAATAAAAAACTTTCAGTTTTCAATTTCATTTTTGCATAATTAAATTTGTCATTAATATTGTGTTCTACGTTTAAAAGACAAAATTTTTTGCATGAAAATAACATTTCATATATGAAAAGAAATATATATACATATATAATCTTCTTCAAAATTAAATAAATAAAAAAAATTTCCAAAATAAATTACAATTACAGTCATTTACAGAAATAAACACAGAAAAACACTCACAATTCAATTTTAATAATATGTAATTGAAATTTGAAATTAACAACTGACAGTGTGTGGTGTGTTAATAAAATGATTTCGAAAAGTACCGAGATTTTATGAAATATCATAATACGAGTATATTGCTTGATTTCGAGATCGGTGTGTCTAGTAATTAACTTGTTCCATATTAGTTAAATTAAAAAATTACATTATTATGTACTAAATGTATATTTACCTAGCCGAATTATTCTTATTTTTATTTCCTTTTTTTCTTGGCCTGACTATATGATTTTCCATCCATGATCGAAGTTTCGATCCGAACATTATTTTTAATTTTATACTGTGATTTAGCTATGATGATTAAAATTTTAACGATTTAAATACTTTAATATTGCACTTTTATATTATTATTTTTATATTTTATTATATTAATTTTGAAATTTTTTTTTGTTTTAAGTGAATGTGCTTTTTTTTTTTGTTCAAAACTTTTTATCATTTGAAAAAGTTTTGTTCTTATTATTACTGTAGATTCGTTATAAATAATTTTCGTTTGGGGAATTATTGTGTTAATGAATGGTTTTTGTTTATGTATAAATTTCGCTAAAGTTATGAACGTAACCTCACACATACATATACATAATACTAGTATGTATGAAAGGAGAATAAATAAAAATCATCAAATTATATTACGTATGTACATTGAAATATAATGTAGAGTAGACCATCAATAATTTATTCATTTTATGTAAGATAATTCAAATTAATATTATTTTTATGTAATACGTAATAAATTAATTTATTGTTCAAATTCTTAGATTATTTTTTTATATTTTTTAATTTTTTAAATTTTATTTTAATTTATTTAATTTGGCAATTGATTTATTATATTTTACTTTTATTATTGTTTATATAATTATATTTTAATTATTTTTATAATTAATTATTGTTGTATAATTTCCTGTATATATTATTTCAGTTGGTATTTTTGGACGGATTTTGTAATTCATATTACTTACAATTACTTATTATTGAAACAAAAATGTCATAATCAGATGATTATTTATTCAACTAACATTTGCTGTTGGTTTCTGAAAATATATTATATTGTTAAAAAACATAAAATTAATAAAAGTTTTCAAAATTACATAATTGAATTTTCTTATATATAAAAAAATAAGTTTCGAAAATACAAGAATATTTAAAATTTTACGCAAGTATTTAAAGTGAACGAAATTAATATGTATATAAAGGCACCTTCAAGTTTAACTTTTGCCTACTGATTTCTGCAAAGTTTGATACTCTATCAGTTAACTATTATTAACATTTTGTTAAATAGAGAGTTCTGTAATAAAAATAAAATTATTTTTGTGGTTATCTTGTTTCTAGCGCGATTTTTAGAGAATTTATCAAAACATCCCTTTGAAATGTGCAATTTTTCGCGAAATTAATATAAAGGCATTAATAATTTTCTCATGTATTTTATTCTCTTATATTCTATATTTTTATAATTTTCCAAATAACTTTAAAAATAAATTAATTTCTTAATATCTAGTATGACTTCCACAGTTTTGGATGACTTGATATATCCGGTTTGGCATGGAATCTGTCAGCTTTCGGAGGACTTCTAAGTCGATTGTAGCGCAACATGTTTTTATATAGCTTCTTTTAATTCATCCAGTGTTTCAAATTATCTGCCATTCTTGTAGACTTTCACTACACTATTCACTACAGATTTTCTATAGGATTTAGGTAAGGACTGCAATCAGGTCAAAATAAAACTTCTATATTCGCTGATGTCAGCCACTATTGAGTTAAATGAGCTGAATGAATTGGAGCATTATCTAGCTGGCAAATAAAATTTAGTCCTCCAGCAGTATCACCATACTCATCTAGAGCAAATTCTAAAAGCAAATTCAGTGCATTTTTTGGCGTTTATTTTTAGTGCCACCCGTATTGCAATTTTGTTGTAGTACCCAAAAGCTCTCTAGACCATTACACTGTCGCCACCCGAATTCTACTCATTCATATTTCTGGAGCATCACGAATATCATGCCAACTGTCTGGGTCGTCTGAATTAAACTTTTTTTCATCGCTAAATACGATTCTCTGCCATTCTTGCGTCCAGCTCGCAGATCATATGTTGCCCAGCAAATTCCAACCTCTTTTCTTCATGAACAACTGTCAACAATGATTTCTTAGTTCTTTTTGAAATAAGTGCTGGACAGTTGTGTAAAATTCTGTTGAATACGTTGAGTAGTTACTAATTTCTAGGTCTAATTTTTAAAGGAGGTCTAATTTCGCTTTTATATTAGAAGCTGACAGTGAAGTTATTCTTGCTACATGGCAAATCTGATTTTTAACTCTGTTTTTGATTTTTTTTTGGGTATATACCTGTATTTTTATTTTTATCTCATAATTTTCTCTTTACTTAACAAAATTATGAATTATCTCATTAATTTAAGGACAAATGAATTTTATGGGCAATTTGAAAGGCCCATATCCTTGAATGGTGATATTTCTAATTTTTCTTCTACTGTAACAGTCTTTCTGAGTCCCATTTTATCAAAATTATGTCAAATTTATTAAAAATTAATGGAAAAGGTCAAAATATAGTTTAATACATTAGAATATAAACAAAAAAGTACTTAATTGTATTTTTTTAAACTAAAATCATGATGAGAAAGCAGATACCGGGTACGAGACACCAGGGAAGACCCAGGAAAAGTGGAAGGATAGCGTCGAAGATGACTTCAGAAAAATGAATAATTCAAAATTAGAAAGGCATAGCATAAGATAAAAGAAGATGGAGGCAGATTGTGGATGAGGCAGTGGGTCAGCCCGAGCTGGATTGCCAGGAAGAAGAAGAAGATGTAATTCATAAAGAAAAAAAATTTTTTTTTCTCAAAAGGCTTTCTAAACTTTCCCTTATAAATCAATTTTTTACTTTTTCGTTCCATATCTTAAGAAAATTGATTGAAAAATAACCAATATATTTGTTGCTAAAGTTATGTTAAAACGATTTTTACTGCTTCAGTATATATACGTACATACTCGTATTTCGTATATTCTCATCTTAAACTTATTTTATAATTCATTTTTTAATTTGCGCTTTCAAGTTTCCTAATTTGAAATGATCTGCAATACAGGATTATGGATGAATTTCTTTAGATTGTTTGGAATTTATTTAAATAATCAATTATGATGTTCTTATAGAACTTCTATCAGATGTATTATTTTTTTGCAATATGATTGCAATTAAATTGTCAGGATTTTAGTGTATATTTTGATGGTGCTGCATATGTATGTAAGTTTATTATGTACATATATGGTATGTTGAAAAAATAAGGTGACTTTTTATTTTTCTCGAACCCTTCAAAGTAACCGCCCTCAGATATAATACATTTATGCCAATGTCTTTTCAAGTCTTTTCAGTTTTGGGAACAAGAAATAGTCGCAAGGGGCTAAGTTAAGTGAATAAGGTAGCTGAGGCATAATAATGGTGTAGTATTTGACCAAAAAATTACGGAGAAGTAACAATGAGTGAGCAGGTATATTTATCTTGTTATCAAAGTTATTAATTGTTTCGCCACAAAATTTAGGCGTTTTCTTCGTATTGCTTCAATCAAACGGCGCATAACTTCAAGATAATATTTCTTATTAACTGTATGATCTTCTGTAGCGAACTTATGATATAGGGTAGATATGCCAATTAACGACCACAGCCAGTTACCGGCCAGTGATAGAAAAAAGTGAAAAAATAACGTATATATTTATTAAATAACATGTTTTCTTTTTCTCTCCCATAAACATCAATATGTTTTTTATATCCTGTAAAAATTTAAAATAGTTATATTTACAAGTGTAAAAGATATAAGTCGTTTCATTGTACAAAGAATCGTTGATGTGTTCGAACGTATATTTTGAGTGATAGTTTTTAAAGTGAAGATAGAATTTTTATTGTACAAGTAAGTATAGAGTTTCACATATTTTCTATATTATTTTTACACAATATACAAATAAAATATTTAGAAAATATAAAAATATTAATAAAAAAAAAATAAATAAAATCAATAATAGAAATAACCCTGGCCGGTGTTTGGATAATCGCTGTATCATGTCAGCCGGTTCACGTCCAACAGTAGCCGGCAAATGGTCGGTCATTCCAAACTACGGCCAGCTTTGTTTTATATGTAATTTTATAATGTAAATTCAGATTAATGTAGGTAGACACATTAAAATAATGTTTACAAATTAATGATTTTGTTAAATTATTCAAAACAAAAAATAATTAGGTAGTAGGTATATTTTCTGAATCATTTAATTTTAGGCATTTGCATGATTTCAATAGTTAATTTATTTTTACAGGAAAATGATCAGAAAAAGAGCAGCATATGACGAAACTGCTTTATGTGAAGCACTCAAACGTATAAGGAATGACAAAATTTCAATTCGTCAGGCCAGTAAAACTTATGGTATTCCCAGGACTACTTTGCAGGATAAAGTGTCGGGTAAAATCCCAGAAACAATTTCAAAACCTGGTCCACCAACAATATTAACCACAGCAGAAGAAAAGAAAATTGTTGACTGGTGTATTACCATATCAAAATGTGGTTTTCCAATCAAAAAACTAGAGCTTTTGGACATCGTACAAAAAATTATTATTGATGATGGTCGAGAAACCCCATTTACCAACGCTAAACCAGGAGATAAATGGTTTACCCTTTTTATGAAAAGGCACCCTGAGCTAACACAACGTGTTCCAGAGGTATTGACGAAGAGCAGAGCAAACGTAAGCGAAAGTTACATTCGAAAATGGTTCTGCGATCTCGACAATTACATAAAAAAAGAGCAGCTAGAAAGCATTTTTCAAAATCCAAAAAGGATTTTAAATGCCGATGAAACGGGCTTTTGTTTATGTCCAAAAACTGGCAAAGTGTTAGCTCCGAAAGGTTTTAAAAATTTTTATGACATCAAGAGCAATAACGTCAAAGAAAATATCACCGTTTTGTTCACATTCACTGCAAATGGTGATGTAGTAACACCATTTGTAATTTTACCATATAAACGTCCTCCAAAAAATATTTTGAATAGTGTTCCTGTTGATTGGCACTATGCATGTTCAGAAAGTGGTTGGATGAATGGTGAAACTTTTTTCGAATTTGTTGTTAACGGTTTGAATAAATGGCTGACCTCTAATAATATTGAAAAGCCTATCATGTTATTTGTAGATGGACACAAATCGCATCTAAATATTAAAATTAGCGAATTCTGCAATAATAATGGTATAATTTTATACGCGCTCCCACCTAATACTACACATATCATGCAACCTGCAGATGTGGGTGTTTTTAGGCCACTGAAAAATGAGTGGACAAAAGTTGTAAGAGATTGGCAAAACTCAACAGGTTGCATTGAAAATGTCACAAAATTAAACTTTTGTCCATTATTATCTGCAGTCCTACAAAAAAAGGACTTTAAAGTCAGCATCTGCAATAGTTTCAGAAAATGTGGTTTATATCCACTAGATCCTGAAGCTGTTGATTTTACCAAATGTTTAAAATCGCACATCCAAAATATAGAGAACGAGTATAAAAATAACCAAATTGCAAACGATATGGAAACTGCAAAAAAAGTAATTTCACAGATATCTGAGAATTTACAATCTCGAGGTGTGGACCCAAATATTATATTTGAAGAAATCGACAACATTCAAAAATGTCAAGACAATAATAATGTTATCAATGATTCTTCTCTATATAATGCGTTTGCCGATTTACCAGAGGGTGCCTACGAGTTACAATGTGATGGCAGTTTGGTTAGAAATATTCTCGAAAGTGAATATGATATTTTCACACAAAAAACACCAACCAATAGAAATGTATTGACACCAAATTCTTCCATCACAAACTGTGGACTACAAAACTTAAGAACATCTTCTCCGCATCAATCAACTCCAACCACTTCAAGGAGAAATTCTCGTGATTGTTCTCCGAATCTGAGCAAGCATCTTTTGCTGCCAAGAGCAGATCGTTTATTTAAAAAGAAAATTACTAGAAGTAATAATAATCCAGGTTCCAGTGCTATATCCTCCCCACAATGGAGAGATATACAGAGAAAAAAAGATGAAGAAAAAAGGAAAAAGATTGAAGACGTTCAGAAAAGAAAACTAGAACGTTTAAGAAAAAAACAACGGAAATTAAAGAAAAATGAAAACAGAAAAGAAGGAAAAGAAAATTCTAAAATCAAATGCACTAAGTGTGATGAAGATTTGATAAGCGATGTTGAAGAAGAAGGACTGAAAAACATTGGCTGTGATAAATGTTCGAGTTGGTATCACTTAAAGTGTACTTGCTTCAACACTTATGAAGATGCTGTAAATAATGAATTCGTTTGCGAAAAATGCAATATAAAAGAATGAAATTTTTTTTTTTTAATAATTTTTTAAACCTAATTAGAATGTAGATATTTGATAATATGTTTAAGTTTTTGTTTTATTACTTTTTATTTTATATTATTAAAGATTAACTTGGTTTTGTTCCTCCTTTTTATTTTCTAGATAGATAAACATATAGGTATAGGTAGTAGTTATAGTTATTCCAAATATAGAGCTTAGATTATGTACTTATTTGAAACTTGTACAATTTTTTGTTTTATTATATATTATTTTATAATCATGTTAAATATTAAATTGGTTTTGTTTTATTTAAAAATATGAATGTTTGATGAATTCCTTTTATTGTCCTTTACTTCATTATCTGAAATTGATTTTGGACGGTAATTGGTATTGTACTGGCAGAAAACTGGATTTTTTGTGGCCGGTAATTGGCAAAACGTGTTTTTTTACGTAAAACATAAAATTTAATAATTATTTATTAAAAAAAAAAATGATTGATGTATCCATTTAAAAGCTTAAAAATGAAACTTTTATTTAAAAAAAAAATTATGTTTTTATGATTATCTGGCAATTGTATAATGAAGTTTGAAGTTAAAACACAAAGTTATTTGGCCGTTAATTGGCAAATCAACCCTACCACGCCATGTGATCGAAATATTCACATTTGGCCGAACTTTTGCTGACATCGTCATTAACATCTTCTTGGCCTTCTTTAAAAAGCTGGTACCATTTAAAGATTTTTTTTTTTTTTAATCAAAGCAGGCTTACCAAATGCCATAAACAAAAAACAAAATCAACATTTCAAGTACGTTGAAGCATTTAATTTTATTTTTAACACAAAATTTAAAACAAATTCTCTGATCCTTTTTTTTCGATAGCAAAAAATCGCTAAACACACCAAAACACGTGTAACTTTTATACCTATCAGAAACAAAGTATAAATACAAAATGGCTGATAATGTCCACATATGTTAGGAACATGTGTACCAACATAAAAAAAAATAATCTAGCCAGCAAAATTTGAAAAGTCCCTTATTTTTTAACTAAACTTTTTATATGTATCACTTTTTTTTTTAAATTTATACATATATTGAAATGATTAGTTCTTTAAATTGAAATAAAATTTATCACATTACATTTATATATAGAATGAATGAAAATAAAATCCGCTTGAAAAAATTTTAAGCAATTTACGAATAATTGAATTTAAGCAACATCAATATTAAATTTCCATTAATTTAGTTTTATTTATTTATTTTTATTTTTTTGTTCTTTTATCACAATACAAAAATACATACATATATTTACAATAAAAAAAAAATTTGCTACCTTCTTTTTAGGTATAATATCCCCATATTACTATTTTAAAACATAAGTGATACATACTATGTATATTTTATGCAAGTAATAGTAATACACATGGGTATTTTATTTAATGTACATATTATTATGTACGTGTTATAGGATTATAATGTAATGTTGCAGTATAATATACAAGTACATAGCTATATACATATTATATATTATTTACCTTAAATGTGAATTGAATACACATCGTAAAGCGTACCGTACGACGTACGTTTTATCGTCTACACTACATAATGTATGTACATAAATTCTTTTTATATAGAAAATGTTTACAATATTGTAATTGATTTATGGATAAATTCGAAATTCATTTCACGATTAATTATTTGTCTCTTGTCTAGGTTGAAATTCATAATCAATATCCTGCATTGAATGAATGTTGACATTTATTCAATCAGTTTTGACAACTACACATTATATGTAGCACTATATGAAATCAATAGAAACATGTATTTAACATTAATGAATTGTATATACATGCATCATTGTATTACAGTACAGTATGTGTATTCATATAATCAAAATTGCCAAATTATATTGAATTTCATAGAATCTATACAATATCTGAATATATAAAAGGCTATATAAGAGCTATATAAGAGCTATGTATACATATGTAAATATTTTTAATAACATATATGTATATATATATTTTTTTTATAATATATTGTATTTTAATTCATATATTATTATATTGATGAATGACATTTTTATTTAAAAATAATTTTTTGTACAAAATGATCTCCTGCGGAATTTTTTTTTTTAAAAATTCGATTCTATTAAATAACATTTTCTTTACCTAACATTTCATACTAATGATTTTACTTTAAAGGTAATTGGGTCTTAAAAAGCGCTTCTATGGAACGAAATTGCACTGCATTCGTCGATTATCCGTTTCCTGAGACGAATAAGGAGAAGATTAACTAACTAAAAGTGGAACTAGACCAGACAGTGATAAGATGACAAAGATCATAATCATCAATGGTGCTACAGCTTATGTCGAGTCTGTGTCTTCATTGAAGTTGAAGCAACTCTAGGTTTATTTTACTATAGTGTGTGCACCAACAGATTAACGTGGATTGCGATTCATTGAGTTGCTGGTAGAGAAGAAAACTCTTCTATATGACAGGGTAAGGCTTAAACTCGCTTAGACTGATCTACATATTATTAGAATGATGTAATGCTTTAATGATTTATTGTGTTACTTGTTGTCAGTTACCATGTATATACCCTCACTTAAATTTTAAATTTAAATTTATTTTAAATCGGTTCAAGCGTTAATTCGATATAAAGAAGCGTTTATACCATGGGTCTATTTTGTGTCGATACATTTTATGTCGATTTAAGTGAGGGTATATACATAGTAAGTAAGTAAAGTAGTAGACTTCTTGCTTATCAATATTTCTAAGCTCTTTTTCAAACAAGCTGATACTAATTCAAAGCTGAGTGAACTTTAGGGGAAGTGATGAAAATTGGGAATTGATAATGAAAAATTGAAAATTGTTTTTTTTACTTTTGCCGAAAGCAGGAATTGAATCTGCACTTTCGAGATCAATAAGCTAATTGCTCTACCTCTTGCAACATCGATTCCCTCATGATGAAGATAGTGTTATACCAAGGTATATAGATGAAGATGATATCCTCGATAGAATTTTGACATTTGCCTGTGACGTCACATTTATCAGTGATTTTGTAAACAAAGTAGATAGAGTGTAAATTCTTTTATTTTTCTTGATGAATTTATTTAATATTAAAAATTTAATTTAATTTTATTGGTTTTTTTATAGTTTTAATTACTTCATATCTAGTTAATAATATAATTTAATAATAATGGTGAATTGTGCTGTTTCCGGGTGTAAAAACTATTCTGATAAAGGTGATAAGAAAATAAAATATTTTTCTTTCCCATCATCGGATGAAATAAAAATACTTTGGATAAACGCTTGTAACAGAAATTATAAATTTAATACAAAAAATGCCAAAATTTGTGCAGAACATTTTACAGACAATGATTGGAGGTTGGAAGATATATTGCTTAATACTCCACCAGAAAAAAGACGTTTAAAACGTGGTGCAGTTCCATCGAAAAATCTTATTTATAAAGAAAATCATGACTCCAAAACTAAAAGAGATGAACGTGCTCAAAAGCAATTGGTTAATGAAATTCTTTCTGCTGAAAATTTGTAGGTTTTAAAATACTTTGAAATTCTATTTTTATTTTCAAGATTCTATTTCAGGTCGTCAGAAGCTGTGGTAATATTGGAAAAACCAATTTCTCAAACAGATAATACAAAATTCTGTGATATTGCAACGCAAACAGAGTAATTCTATAAATATAGTTATAAAATAAAAAAAAAATAACTTTTTGTTTTCTAGAGTTGATATAGATTGTAGCAAGGAGTTGGAAATTATGAAACTTTTGGCTGAAAATAGACGTTTGAAAAGAAAACTGAAGAAAAAAGAAAAACAATGCCATGAGGCAGATAAATTAAAATTTGTATTGAGTGATATTCTAACTCCTGGACAAATAAAAAAAACTATGCAATTCAGGAAAAAAATAAAATGGAATGCAGATGATATTTCTAACGCCATCACCTTATATGCAGCTGGAGCTCGCTCATATCAATATCTATATAAACGAAAATTTCCTCTGCCGAGTGTATCAACACTAGGAAAATGGGCTGCAAAATTAAAACTGAAACTGGGAATTCTTTATAGTGTTCTTGGAGTTCTAAAGCAAATGGAGACTGATGAAAAGCATAGACTATGCGTGTTATCATTTGACGAAATGAAAATAAAATCTTCGTATGAGTACGATAAGCCAAATGATATGGTGTTGAAACCATCCAACTATATGTTCAAGTAGTTATGGTACGCGGTATATGGAAAAGTTGGAAACATGTTATTTATTATGACTTTGATTCATCCATGACCTGTGATAAATTGACTAACATAATCAAAGAACTTGCAAGCATAAAATATACAGTTGTCGCTATTGTATCAGATATGGGTCCAGCAAATGTGGGTTTCAGGAAAGCATTGAAAATAACTGAAATGCAACCATATTTTCAAAATCCTTCTGATTCGAAGAAAAAAATATTTGTTTTTATGATGCTCCGCATTTTATAAAACTAATTAGAAACCCTTTATTAGACCACGGTTTTATAATAGAAGGAAACTTGATAAACTCGCAGCCTCTTAAAGAACTCATTATGTTGTGTCAAAATTCAGATTTGAATATTGCACACAAATTAACGGAGCAGCACGTCAATGTAATACAAGCTGGACGACAAAAAGTAAAATTAGCGACTCAACTATTATCTCATTCCGTTTCCAAGGCAATAAAGCGATGCATAACTATTGGAAAATTATCTTCTCCAAATGCTTTAGAACTTGCAGATTTTATTAAAATTTGTAATGATTGGTTCGATATTTTTAATTCACGTTGTGTTGCTGAAGATTTTAGGGATACGATAAAGGCTTATGGTTTGGCATTAGAAAATCAAAATCACGCATTGAATTTAATGACAAATTACATAAGAAAATTACGCCTTCCCAACCAAAAAAAACCTCCTTCCTTTTCAAAAAGGTATTTTATTAAATAACTCATCTCTGCTTCAGTTACATCAGTATATGAAGGAAAAGTACGATATGGAATTCATAATTACGAACAGATTGAATCAGGATGTTCTTGAGAATTTCTTCGGGATTATAAGGTCTAAAGGTGGTTTACATGATCATCCTACCGCCTTGGAATTTAAGTATAGACTTCGGTCATACATATTAGGTAATTTTGCATAATACGAATAATATAAGCAATACATTTTTTAGGTTCAAGGAAAATTAACATTTAAATGTTTGTGTTGTCTTGTGTTGCATGGTAACGTTTACTTGTTTTTTTTTATACGTAGAATGTCTATATGTATATTATTGGTAATTTTAAATAACCCAAATAATAATAATAGTTTTTAGGTTGAAAGAAAATTAATATTTAAATGTTTGTACTGTCTTTGGTTTAATGCTTAATGTTGTTTAATGCTTATTGGTGTTTTTCATTTGTATATAATTTCGTTTGTGCTAATCTAGTAAAATGTCTTTCAAGGCCGACAAAACTCATCCTTTCAAGTCAGTAGATATGGTAATGTTGAAGAAAATAAAGAAAATTTTGAAGAAATATTAATTACCAAATAAGTATTTGCTGGGATATTAGAAGAAACAAGTTGGTTAAGAGATGAAGAACATATTCTAGATGATTCAGAAGTTCATTTAAATTCTCTAGAGTTTGATGAACTTCAGCATGACGCACTAGAATATCTAGCTGGCTTCATCATTAAAAAATGCCAATTAACTAACTGCATTCAATCATCAGCTACTGAAGTAGAATTTACTTGGATTGATACGGTGTCTGAAGGTGGCTTGATAAAGCCAAATAAAGAGGTTTTGGGTGAGATAGAAAAATTAGAACAAATATTTCAAAATCTTAACAAAACTAAGATTTATAATAAGAATATGTATATAAAAACTCATATTATTTATTCAAAAAACTATAATTTAAGTGAGAAAGTGAAAATTTTATTTTTTAAGTGTAGGATGTATTTTAGAATTAAGTATTTAAATAAGTCTTTAATTTGTAATTATTATCATAAAAATAAGAAAATAAAAAAAACAATAACTTGAAATGTTTTATTATTTTATTTTATAATTAAGTTTATACAAAATGTCTGTACAAAATTGTATCATAATTATAATCCCGAAAATATGAAAATAAAAAAAAAAACAAAAAAATAAATGTATTTTTTATTATTATAACATTGGACCATTATTTCCACTATCTTTTTTATTATAATATTAGTCCACTATTTTCATTACTTCAAAGTACGTACAATGAAAATAAATCAAACAAATATTTTTTGTTTACAAAATCACTGATAAATTCTACGTCACAGCTGAAGAAAATGGCGGAGACTATTGTATAGTGCGTATAACATCTTTATCTATATATCTTGGTGTTATACATGATGTATAGAGTAACGAGGTGAGCCAGAGCGAAAAAGCTGTTTATAAAGCTTTAAGTTATTACGTAATTTATACCTAGTTTGTAATGCAAGCAATTTCCACGATGTACTGAATTTGACTGAATTGAATTCGTTAGATTAGTTTTTAGGTGTATTTTTGCAATCATATTATTTATTTCCAAATTATTTTGTTTTTAAAATTATCATATTATTATATTTTTTAATTACATTATTATAATATCATTATTCTATCAAAATTGTTAAATGTTAAATATGAAATTGTGAAAATTATGAAGGAAAAATACCATTTTTCGGTTGAAATGACGTCACAAGCTTTTAAAAAAGAGCTTTTCTGTCGGAATGGATCACCTTGTTATTCTATACATCTTGGTGTTATACAAGTCATCGAACTATATCGAGACTATGGTTGGTATCGTAGCCTGTATTCTTTCATTTAAAATTTTTGCGTAACAGATATTTGTATTTGTGAATTTTATAATAACTAAATCAATGCTGGACGTATATACGTATATACTATACATTACTTGTCCTTATATACGAGTACCTACGGGATTTTTTCTTATAAATAAATATTACTATAGTTGAAGATTGCTATAATATTTGAATTGTTAAATTACTGCTTGAGTACCAATTTACTATTACAACACGATTATTAGAAAAATTTTTATCACTATTTAATTTTACTTTTTTAATTTTTTAATTTTGTTTTTTGTTTTTCTCGCATTCATTTTTAATTTCATGTTTGCTATCCGTCAATCATTAATATGTTACCTATTTTAATATGTATTTTAATTTTTTGGTATTATTTTCCTGTCATCATTTGAATGATGTAATGGATAATATAAAGTACTAAAGCACGTATACATATACATATGTATGTTTGTACCTTATATGCAAATCATATACTCGTATGTATGTGAGTAAAAATGAACATTTAATACACCTACACAAGTAAATTTTATGTAAATATAAACTAATGTAATTAAATGC
This sequence comes from Villa cingulata, assembly GCA_951394055.1. Lineage (NCBI taxonomy): Eukaryota > Metazoa > Arthropoda > Insecta > Diptera > Bombyliidae > Villa > Villa cingulata. The sequence goes on along the minus strand of OX596017.1, from coordinate 36,473,709 downwards.
ATATACATAAGTATTTTGCAAAATTACAAATAATGTAATTCATTTGTAAAATAAAAAACATTTTTTTTAAAATAATGTACATATAAGTATGTATGTATTTCACAAAAAATATTCGCATGTAGGTATCAAATTCAGTATACTTATTTACGTATCAGCGTATAGCAACAACGAAAACAAAATTGAAACCAATTTACGTTTTTTTTTGTGTGTTTTCTTCCTTATAAAAGGATATCCCCTTCAGCTACTCATGTTTTTTGATATTCAAATTGTAGAATTTATTTCTTCCTTCGTATTCATTTTATATAATAATGATGATAATGGATTTTTTTTGTATTTAAAACTCATTTATTTTAATTGTTGAAGGTATCACATTAAATACATACCAGTTATATGATAAATGCATAAAAAATGTGTGTACAGTACGCATAGTACCTACTTATGTACATATTGTATATAAATGGGGAGAATAAAAATATTATATTATTTTCAATTATTAAAATGCTTACAATTAAACTTTTTAAAACCAAATTTATATCATAAATAAGATGTTTATTGTTAATTTCATTTATTGTTTTCATTTTTCTTTTTGTTTTAATTTTTTCATTAAATTTAATACTCGTATGCAGTATTCATTATACTTACATATATGTATACGTACTTTCATAATTAATTACAAATCTATTATTCATTAATTCATATTAATTTTGTTTTTATTTATGTAAGTAAAAATTGATGAAAAATTTATTTTTACGAATTATTTATCATTAAAAAAAATGTAGTATATGTACATATATTTACGTTATTACTCATTTACTGTATATAATAATGATTTTGTCATTCGAGACATTCATTATAAGTTCTAAAAATAGAAAATTATAAAAAAGTATGTATTGTTAAAATTACACTGTACGATGCACTTGTAATAAAGTCGTTTTCCAGATAAGATGTGTTTTAATTTTTGTTTATAAAATTTTATGCCCTACAAAAACAACTTCATTTATTGTGGCCACTGTATCTTTTAAAAAATAGTAGTTTTGTTATTGACACTACTATTGTATCAATCAGTAGTCGCTTTAAGAAAAAGAAAAAGTCTGCCCAACCAGCCTAATTAACTAAATTTGGATTTAGATGTATTAATTGAAATTAGAAATGTAAGAAATATTTTGTAAATAAAATATAATTATAATCAAGTAATCTTTTATAAATGATTAATCAAGTATTCTTAGAAATTAATTTCATTATTAAGTTTTTGTGATTAACATTTTTATTAATATTTATGGAGTCTTTGTGATCAGTTGTATAATATTTAAGTCTTTGTGATTTAATTATATAATATTTAAGTCTTTGTGATTTAATTGTATAATATTTAAGTCTTTTTGATTTAATTATATAATATTTAAGTCTTTGTGATTTAATTGTATAATATTTAAGTCTTTGTGATTTAATTATATAATATTTAAGTCTGTGTGATTTAATTGTATAAATGTATTAAAAAATAATAAATAAATAAATATTTTATTAATATAAAATCCTGACAGAAATTTACTAATATTTTATATTGAATTGTTGTATCAAAGATTATAAAGTTCTATTAATAAAACAATATAAGATAAGTATGTTTTATTGGTCTTATACATATTTCATTTCAGGCTCTTTCCTCTTTCAAAATTTCATCGAAACATGCTTTAAAGTCAAATATTTTTCTCGTTATGGATGGTGAATAAGTAATGCAAGGGTAGATCAGAGTTAAGTAGCTTCCTAAATCTATATTTAAGTAGATAAACTCCTTGGTCTGTCAGCAATTAGCTTGGATAGGTCCGCTCAGAAGTTAGCTATAACGTAAATGGCCGGAACGAAACGAAACGATACATACGAAAGTACTGTGATACGTAGAACTATTCTAAATGGACGTATTCTTATGTTCGTTCAATTTCGATAAGTTTATATATGTCAAATGGACGAAACGGATAGTACCGTAGCGGTCGTACATTTTATCGTTTCTACTCGTTTTATACACATTTCTACTCATTTTCACTCAATATTCATAAACAATTTTACTCGTTTCGAATCGTTTCTATTAAGGGCAAATTGTTAAACTGACTGGTAACTTAAAAATATTATAAGAAAAGTACATAAAATTATATTATATTGTTCAATTTGATGTTTTATTTTATAATAATTAAATATTTATTTATTTATTTATTTATTTATTTAATTATTTTATTTATTTAATAAAAGTAAATGCTACAAGATACATAAATCTTTTATAATAGCATACAAAAATAAAGAAAAATTTCAACTATGTAAACTACTAGCTAAAAAAGAAAAAATAAGAGAAAAAAAAAATAATTAACTTAAAAAAAAAAAATTAAATTATTAACAATAACCAAAAACCAAAAAAAAAATATATAAAAATATAAAAAGATATTAAAATTAGTTTTAAGAAAGTAGAAAGGAAAAAAAAAAAAACAAAAATTATGTATAAAATAAATTAAAATAAATACAATGAAAGCAAAAAAAATGACTAGTTGATTAGGGTAAATCGCTGAGCTCATAGTCAGTTCCGACCGTTAGATATTATAAAAGACCGGAGTCTTCGCTTGAATTCAGGTAACGAACTCTCTCTTTGAATGTCAGGTGGCAGATTATTCCAATGACGTATAATCTGAAAAAAGTAAGAACGTTCACCAACAGCGCGTTTGAATCTGGGTATATGAAATTTCAAATATCTGCAAAAATTAAATGGCTTAAGACGATAATTCAAGTACTCAGGGAGTGAATTATATATGACCTTGTGAAGAAGAATGAATATAAATGAGGTATTGTTGTAGGGAGCAGCCAAGCAAAGAGTTTTGAAAAGCTGAGACATGAGCACTGCGAGGTAGCTGGAAAACAAGACGTATGCAGTCATTAAAGGCAACATTGATTCTCCTAGTACACTCAGAATCTAGGGAAGGAAAGACAACACTACCATAAAGAAAATGTGGGATAATCAGGGAACGAACAAGTTTGAGACGCAAATCGAAAGACAGTAAATTGGTTGCAAGCCGCAAAGTACGTAGGCCGTAGTAAACTTTATTTAGAACACAACTAACATAATCACAACAGGACATTCTATTATTAATCATAATACCAAGACTTTTGGCTTTGGAAACAAAATCTAGTTGGACATTATTAAGAAACACTTTGGGCATAGAATTGGATGAAATATCACGAAGAGAACAAAACAGCATCTGAGATTTAGACGGATTCAATATAGGACCATTACTTTTAGCCCACGACCAAATACTGCATAAGTTTATTAAGTTTAATAATACGATCATTGATTTCGTCGAGCTTCATATTGATATACAGTTGGACATCATCAGCATACAAGTCTATATATGTGTCTATTAGAATCAAATGGGTATGTTGTCCATTTTATAAGAACAATAAAATATATATCACAATTTGTAGATTTTTCAAATTCGAATCTAATTTTATTTAATATATTTCGAAAAAGTCTTATATTACTGTTAAAAAATTGATTTGAAAAACACCATTAATTTCAAAAAGGCATCTTTTCCAAAAAAGTTTAGTTTCAAAAAGATATCTTTTCGAGTGATTATTATGTATATTTATCAAAAGGTCTTTATTCCAATGCAATTGATGTATTGATACAAAAAGTTGTTTTCAAAATGTACTGTTCTCCTTTTTCAGTTTTGTTCGTTCAAAATCAGTTAGAATGCTCGAACAATTTTAAAATAATATTAGGTTGTTTCAAAAGTTTTGTTCGTTTTTATGAGTCTATTTTAAACTGTAATATCTCAGTGAATATTTATTCAATTTAATCGAAATAAGCACCATTTGAGTTAGTGCACTTTTGCCTACGTAACACAAGTCGATTAACTCCGTCGGCATTAAAATTGGGTTCTCGGGATTCGATGAAGTCGACGAAGGCCATTTTTGCCTTGTTCTCATTGATGAAGATTCTACCGGTGAAAAAGTTATCAAGGTATTTGAAAAGATGGTAGTCGGTAGGCGAGAGGTCTGGGAGTATGGTGGGTGAGGCAAAACTTCGAAGCTCAATTCGTTTAGTTTTCGGAGGGTGATTTGTGAAACGTGCGGACGAGCGTTGTCGTGTAGCAAGATCGAACTTCTCTGTTGACCAGCGCCGGTTGCTGCTGGCGCAATTTTCGGTACATTTCATCAATTTCCTTACAATAGGACTCTGCTGTGATGGTTTGGTCCAGTTGCAGAAAATTATAGTGAATTACACCAGCCGCTGACCACCATAGAGTAACCATGGTCTTTTTTTAGTGGGTTTTTGCCTTTGAGAAGTGTCTGGGTGGCTCATCGGTGTCCAGCCACTGTCGTCAACGTCTCTGTTGTCGTAGAGGATCCAATTTTCTTCACACGTGACGACTCCATCCAAAAAAAGATTGTTTTGGTTGCGAAAAAGCAAAGAAGAACATACCTCGAAAAGTGACAATTTCTGTCGATCGTTCAAATCATGGGGCACCCACTTTTCCAGCTTTTTGAACTTTCCGATTCGTTTTCAACCATCAAAAACCTCATGGAAACTGACGCCCACTTCTTCCGTCATTCCATTCACCGTTTGTGATGGGTCAATCTCTACCAGCGTCCTCAAATCCTCGTCCTGGAATACTCCAGCTCGACCTCTTTGGAGCTCATCTTCAAGGCTAAAATCTCAGAAACGAAATTTCGCAAACCAACATCGAACGCGTTCATTAACACTATCATTGTCAAATGCCTGGTTAATTTTTCGGGCTGTTTCGGCAGCGCTTTGCTTCAATTTGAATTCGTACAGAAAAATTGGCCGAAAATCGCTTAACGACATCATATATGCATAAGTTGAAAAGAGACAAAAAATTAAAATTTGAAAAAAATGAACAGCACTAATGTATAGAGTACAAAATTCTATATCGATCAGTACATAGTAGAATGAATATGGAATGGAATGAGATATGGAACTACAAAAACACATGACATTAAAACAGACAGAACTTTTGAAACAATCTTTTAATTTAATTTACAATTTACTTTAATTTTAATTTATACCTATCTTATAATTATTAATATACCTACATTCATTCCAAATATTTTTCAGGTTTTCGATTTGACAAAAATAATAAAATAATTTCCTATTTCAGTTGACGATATATAAAAAAGATGGCGAACGATAAAGGAAGTGGATGGCAAAGCATTAAAGAATATAAATATGGCATTCAATTAAGATTTTTGGATGATTATCTATTAATGAAAGGTGAATATATTTTATTATTATTTGTTCAGAGTTTATTCGTATTGACAACACTCAATTTTATATGTTGATTTCTTTTTCTTTAATACTAATACTACTTCACTTCGCTTTCTGCTATTGATACGTACGGTTGGTTTTTTCTTTGAATCGTGTTTGAAATATACATTTGGTCTATATTTGGAAAGTTCTATTATTCAGACTGCATGAATGATTTAAATTTAATTTATATTATATGTTTTTATGTGTATATTTAGTATATAAATAATTGTATAAATAAATAAACTGAGGTTTAATCTTGGACTTTTCATACATTTACGTACATAAATTTGGCGCTCGAACAGGGACCTCAGTTTAAATAATTTATTGGTGTAAAGAGCCTTTTTACAAATTGGATTTTATTTCTTACATGGTGGTATTTTACATAAACATTTTCTTAAATAACACACAGTGCATAGAACAAACATAGGTATATTAACATATTAACATACATATATTGAATATCGCGTAGTGCTCTTTTTCGTTATTCGAATACATCCTTCAATAGTTGTATATTTGCATCACAAAAAATAACAGTATCGTGTTATATTATACTGTATTGTTTGGTTGTACACCCAGGTGTTCATTTTGTTCAATAGACTAAAAATAATAGTACATAAATTATAACAGAAACAAACACAAACATTCATTTTTCTTTAAATACTTCTTCGTCTGATAAATTAAATTTTATACAGTAAAACACTTTAATATTAAATATATTATAGATATTTAAATAGCATGGAGGAACTAAAAAAGAAACGTAAAACAAATAAATCGAATTCTTCTAAACTAGAAACAAAAATTAATCAATTACTGCAAAATACAAATGTGTCTGCTACACACGTGGAGAAAATATTTGAAACACTGAGCAACATTCAAACAAGAATTGATGTTCTTACAGATGTTGATCAATTGAACGCAGAAATAACACATAGAGAGGTGATAGATTCACAATATTTATCAATAAAAACTAAATTACAGGTAGTACTTCAACAACAACAACAACAGCAAGAGAGCATCAATCAGCAAAATATATCACATTCAGATTTAACTGCATCATTAAAAGCATTAATACCAGGTCAAACACAATTATCAGAAATCATACAAAGAATTACATCAACAAACCCACTCACATCGACACCAAATACTGAAATAGTAGCCGGTTCATCACCCAAAATTCATCTTCCTCTTATTGAGATACCAAAATTTAATGGAATGTACGAAGACTGGAAACCGTTTTTTGATACGTTCAACTCTATAATACATAACAATAGTAATTTATCTGCTGTTCAAAAATTTACTTTTTTAAAACAGGCGCTCCAAGGTGAAGCATCTTCCATTCTAAAACATCTTCAAATTAGTGAAGTAAATTATATAGGAGCCTTCGAGTTATTAAAAAAGAAATATGACAGAGAAGACTTGATTATCGAACATCATTTAGATACATTGTTTGATTATCCTCAGCTTAAACATGTAAATTCTGAAGGTCTTAGGAGTGTGATGAATACATTTGAGGAAACAATTAGACCTTTAAATGGACTAAATTTAGAAACTGACAAATGTGATTGTTTGATTAATTATTTGTTGATCACAAAACTAGATAGAGACACTCAGCAATTATGGCGTAGAGAAATGGCAACAAAAAGACTTCTGTCTTTTAAGGATCTGTTGTGTTTTTTGGAAAAACGGGTTTATGAATTGAGTTAAATGACAAAAGGAAATCAAGAACATAAATCTCAACAATCAAAAATAACAGTTAGTCGTACCAATAAATTAGTAAATTCAGTAAATCTGTTACATGTCCACATTGTAAAAATGATCATTTGATATACAACTGTCTAACATATTTGAAATTAGCGGTTCCAGAAAGACAACAATTAATAACAAAATATGGATTATGTTATAATTGTCTGAGGGATAAACATATGGTGAAAGATTGTAAATCTAAACTAAATTGTAAGGATTGTGTTAAAAGACATCACACTACATTACATAAAACAAATACAGTTGGTTTATCTGCACCTGTTAATGAAACTTTAAAAGGTGATTTGAAACAAACGCTTTCTTATACTTCTCAAGCTGTATCTCATACACATATCAACATTTTACCAACAATCTTCGTTTATATTAATGATGCATCTGGCAAATTACAACCGTGTAAAGCTTTGCTCGATACAGGCTCTCAAATTAGCTTAATTTCTGAATTTTGTGTTCAACGGCTACGCCTTGTACGTGACAATTCTAGATTAGCTGTCATGGGTGTTGGTTCATCACATCCCCGTTATACAAGAGGTAAAACAAAAGTTGAACTTTACAAGAAAGATAATACGTTTGTCATTACAACAAAAGTATTTGTTTTGAAAAAATTGACAAATGAATTACCACCGATTCATTTTAATACAACAGTTAAATCATGGCTTGAAAGCGAATGTCATATGGCTGACCCATTATTATACTCAACTCAACGTATAGATTTGATACTTAGTTGCGACGTAGTCTTCCACATTCTCCTTGAAGGGGTAAAAACATTAAACAATATAGGGTTATTGACACGTGAAACATATTTTGGGTGGGTTCTTACGGGTAATACATATGAGGAATCTGCATTAGCATCTACATATCTTCATACCACGGTGGGTACAAACATCGATCAAACTTTAAAACTATTTTGGGAGGTTGAAAAACTGAAATCTGACGTTCCTTTAACAAATGAACAATTAAAATGTGAATATTATTTTCAATCTACATTTCGACGATTAGAAAGTGGTAAATATGTAGTTCGGCTTCCCTTTAAAGATTCCATATAACACTAGGTAATTCTTCTGATTTAGCGCTCAAACACTTACACAATATGGAAAAAAGATTTAGAAAAGACGGAGAGCTAACAGAAAATTATAAAACATTTATGAATGAGTATCAAGCACTTCATCATATGCAAAATGTTCAGGATGAAATTAATATACTTCTATAAGTACCAGTAGATTTCGGCCCAAATCCGTCGTTTTTTCCGGATTTCGAGGCTGAAATTAGCAAAATACTTAATTTCAACCTCTGTATGTCTACAATATAACAGAATTTCAAACTTTGGAAATAGCTTTGTTGAAAATATCTTTATCTGGAGGAACTAAAGATCCGGAATAAGGTCTCATAATATTTGTTCTTAATGGGAATGCTGCTTTAGCTACAAAAAATACGGTAATTTAATATGAGAATTTGGTAAGCAGTCACTTTCTGGTAAATTTATTGTTTCATTGATAACTTTTTTGCCAAAATTACTAGAACTTAAAACGCCACCGTCGCTCTGGCTGCCATAAGCTCCAACATCTATTGCAGTAAAACAGTAATTCTGTCGTCGAATTACAGAAAGGGATATGTCCAATTTCTACACAAATTGAGATTGATGCCTGCATTTGTAGATCATACTGAACTTAATAGAATTAAAAAAAAAAATACTGTTGCAAAATGTAGTTTGTCTTGTGTTTTCTTAAATCCAAAAAATGACAGCATATGCAGAATGGGATATGTCCACTCTGTAATCAGCTGCATTTGGGGATATATCCCATATGCTATAATTTTCAAGCAAAATGGGATATGTCCACGAGATTTTTACTGAAATGAGTAATTATAGTAATTATAGTAATGCCATTCTTTCATAATTATAGATTGATGGTTATATTACACAAGATCGAGATTAATAAACATAATAGCAAACCTTTTTTTACTACACTTTGTGTTATATAATGATATATGCCTATAAACTTATATTTCGATCTATGTAACATACAAATCTATATATATAGAATATACACAAACTCTCCATATGTATTATATAAGTTCTCTTACTCAGTTTCTATTAATTGTTATCAGTAATTGAATAATAGGTATTTTGTAAATTTCTATAATTAGAAATCATTTTTTGTAACATATAACTTACTTACCTCTAAGTGCTTGAGTAATGTATAAGTAATTATGTATTAAAATTGAAATAAAGAAATTTTTTAAAACATATATAAAATTGTGGTTTTAAACACTTTGAAAATGAATTCATTTCTTTTTAAGATTGACGATAAAAATACTGTTTATTAATAAGAGAAGAGCAATAAAAGTGTATTGTTATACAAAATTTATGGTCAATATCTAGACAAGAGCGGTAAAAGTTGTTATGACTAATAATTACCGTTATTATGTTTCAATATTGATAATAAAAATTGAGAATTGAATTGAGAAGTTATTATTACTGTAATAATTACCGTTATTATGTTTCTATATTGATAATAAAAATTGAGAAAAATAGTCATTACTTAGTTTGATTTTGATTTGTAAAGAAGTGTTTTTCGAAGTGAAATTATCAAGTGTTAAATGAAAGTGAAATTGAAGTGCGTGCCATTGAAAATATAAACCCTTCATCTGTAGGAAAAGGGAGGAAAAAACTAAGCTTACCATCTACATGGAAAAGAAACGATTTCCAATTCGTTCTGATTGTGTACATGGAAATAAATTAGCATTTAAGTGTTCTGCTTTAACGATGCAAGATATTCGAAGAGCACATCAAATATTTTATACAACTGCAGAAAAAATTAAGCAGAATGAAGTTATACTACGCTTCACTAAATGTTCACCTGTAAAAAGAACAAGGAGCAGGACACAATCTTTTGAAAAACAAGCAGCAATAACATATTATTTGCCAAAACTGATTGACGGAAGTAATCAAAAACTAATTTGAGTATGTAAGGTTGCATTCTTAGCCATTTTCCAAATTGGGAAGAGGAGATTAGAAGGAGTGTGCAAAAGACACTTTATGAGTGGAAAATCACCGCATGAGCGAAGAGGTGGAGACGTCAGAAGTCAAAACTTCTTGGACCACAAAAAGGCAGTTAAAATGTTCATTGAAAAATTGCAGCCAATACAGTCTCATTACAACCGAACTAAGTAAACAACAAAACTTTATTTGTCAAGTGAATTGTCCATAAAATCTCTATGGAACTTCTACAATTCAGAGTCGGAAACTAGTCTAAAAGTTAAATATGAATATTTCAGAAATATTTTTACCAAAGAATATAACATCAGTTTCTCAAGTCCTGCAACTGATTGTTGCTCTACTTGTATTCAATATAACGAAAAAATTAAATTGTCTACAAACATACAAGAAAAGAGAGAATTAAATACTTAATTAAAAGTTTACAAGATGAAAGCTGATCAGTTTTACAAAAAATGAAAGGAGCATAAAGAAGGTGTTGCAAAATTATCCTACGATTGTCAGAAAAATCAAATATTACCAAAAACTGCAGATCAAAAAGCATACTACTTACGTCAACTATATGTTTATAATTTTACTATATGTATTGGGTCATCAAGAGAGGTACAAACAAAAGATAATACTTTCATTTATATCTGGCTTGAAAGCGATTATAAAAAAGGATCAAATGAAATAGCATCTTGTTTGTTTCATCGTTTGAATAGTATGAACCTTAATGACGTTCACACAAAAGAGCTATTTTCCGATGGTTGTGGCGGTCAAAATAAAAATCAAACAGTTATTGAAATGTTAAGTAAGTGGTTCGCTTCTTATGCTACAAATAATATAAAAAGAATTGAATGCCTTTACCCAATTATCGGGCACTCATTTCTACCTGCAGATCGCGTATTTGGTCGCCTAGAAAAAAAATTAAAAAGAGATCAACTATAGTAACTCCTGAGGAATATTTTGAAATATTTAAAACTGAAGGCACCGTTATAAAGGTTACATCCAAAGAAAATAATGTCATTCACGACTGGAAAACTTCGGTCAAATCGGTAATGAAACCTCCATCATCATATCATTTTCAGTTTGCTCCTTCAAAAAGGTTTATAATTGTAAAAAATCTGAAAGGCACTGTACTTGTTCAAGGGGAAATTCATTACGCAAATGAACTTGGAATGGCTAAATCACTATTAAAGCGTGGTATGTCTTACAAGCAAAAGCAAAGAAAAAAGATGTTAGTGAATTATTGCGCATACATTTTGGCGAAAATTGGACTGAAAATCCCAGTTTAGAGTACTACAAGTTAGTTACAGAAGGTCCAAGTAATGACTCTGATCATGACACTGACTTTGATGAAATATCAGAAGAAAATCTAAATATTATAATTTAAAAATACTAGAATTGAAATTCGGAATTTAATATTATTTGTTTTCGCTATTATTAGAATATTTTATAATAGCTGTAATAATAATATAGCTGTAGAATATTAAATTAGCTATCTACAGCTATTTTCCTCCACTCGTCTTTATTAGGCGGATAAATGTGTATTGTATGTACTTAGGTCTTCCAGAATTACTTCGCAAACTTCCAAAACTTATTACATATATTTTAATGTAGTTCAAATTTCATGCTTCTCATGCTTCAATGGATGAAAGATATGAAAAGCGTGAAAGGCGTACACTGGGCCTTCAGCTTTAGTATTTTGTGTTTTTTTTTTCTAGTTTCATTCTGTTATTATTTTGTTTGATAGAATGGATCTTATTAAATACTTAACATACATAACAGATGAAAATTATTAATCATTTTAAATACTTTTAGGAGAATTCTTTCTTCGTTCATTTAAGGGTATTCATTCAGTTTCGAATGAAAAAATAAATTTGGAAAATATGTTGATTCAAGTCTGTTTCTAGACAATAAAATATAATTCAAGATCATTCTACAAATATGAGTAGATCAATCTATCAGTAGTCTAGTCTATCATGTTGTTGCGTTGTATGTTGTAATTGAGTTTGTTTCTTTATACCAACAATTTTAAGGTTCGCAATCCTGTAGATGCAAGATGTACTTAGATGCAAGTTCATGGTATATATATGTAGATTATATATTGTTAATGGAAAAACCGCACTTTAGTATGATGAATGACTGTGTGCATATTTTTCTATATTTTTATGACCAGACATAATTCACGTAATATTATAAATATATGTATATATGTATGTATGTATATTGTATGTTATATTATGTAAAAAGTGAAATTAGATTTATGAAATTAAAACAACATTTGCAGACAATGTAATCAAAGAGCAAAAAAAAAATTAAATTACATTAACCAACGAAATGAAACATTTTTCTTTCTGTTTCCTTATAACTTCTACACACAACTTCTATGTGAATATAATAAAATACAAAATGTAAAAAATGAAAACAAAAAAAAAAAAAATAAATTAAAAATAAAAATAATGATGATATCAAATGAAAAAACTTCTCTTATAGAAGCAATAATAAAAAAAAATTTTCTATTTTTCATTTGTAGGTACCTATATGATCATGTTTTAGAAGCATAATTCTTTAGCAAAAATACTCGTATATTTTACTAAATGTATGGAACAGAAACCTGAACATAAATACATTGTGTGCATACATATATGTATACGAGTATATGAAGGTCTTCATATGCACTTGCATTTTATATGTATAGTTTATGTACCTACTATATTGTACTTACATATATATACATATGTATATATATGTACATACATAGAAGTACGAGTGTGTACTATGTGAAATGTTTCAAACTTCTATCCTCAATTCGGCTTTTATAATAATACAATACGATTATGTGTATGTGCAATATAAATAATTTATATTGTAGATTATATGGTAGATGTACATACACATATGTATGTACATGCAATATGCGTTTTCAAATTTTGCAGTCTCTCATTATTATTTATGCTATGTGAGGATAGCTTATATGTGTGTGCTTTATGTATAATGCACATTTTTTTAATTTTAAATATATGATAAAGTTGATAATATCCTTCAGGTGATTTTTCTTTAATGCTTGCTTGATTATAGATATAGCACAGGAACACAGCACATTATATATACATATGTATATTTATAGAGCATAGTAGTAGTGTACTAATGTGTAGTATGAAATGAATAAAATATGTATGAACTTGTATAACAACAAATAAGAGAAATAAAAAAATATCCTCGAAATTAAAACATATTAGATGTTCTTGAAATTTGTACAAAGAATCCTATTATACGAATGTACACATATGTATGTACATATTAACAAATATTATGCACATATGTACACTATCTCAAAAAAGGATTGGGACAAATGAACATTAAACATTTGAAAAAATTGTTAAAAAAATTTGTTTTGAGATTATTTTCCAAAAGATTTTTTTATTGTTAAATTTATCCCGTATTTAATACAAAAACTCTGCTCAAGTTGAGCAAGAGCTTTCATCGAAGTGACTTATAACTATCACGTGCGACATGCGTACGCCTACAGTTTAACATGGATTGCGTACCATTGAGTTGCTGGTAGCGAAGTGTAATCTTTTACATGATAGGATGATAGGGAAAGGCGCGATTTACAGAATAAGGGCTGGTACTCACATCGAAAGCTAAATTTTTCTCCATATAAAAACTATGTAAAAAAAATGTCGCTAAATTGTCAGCTAAAATTTTAGTTTCAAATTTCGTTTTCTGGTACTCACTTCCAAACTAAATTATCACTGTGGAATTTAATAGTGGAGAGTTGTGGAACTCGTTTTTCACAATCATTTTATATGGTCGAGCATATAAAAAGCAAGCGAAATTTTGACAGCTCAAATATTTTGAGAAATAAATATTTATTTATTTATTTTTACTTAATTTAATTTGGTGAATTTTTTTATGTGAAATTTAATTTTATGTGAATAGTGAATAGGACTATTATTATTATTATATATGTACATATTATTTATTTCTTTTTTAAAAAATTTTTTACAAATTGTTCAAACATTTACATTACATTTACATCCATATACATTACATATAACATTACGCTGGATGTTAATGGTGAAGTAACATTAATGGAAGAAGATAATTATTTTTTTAGTGATAATAATTCAACTTTTGAAAATAGTACAAAAGAAATAGACAACAGCAGTCTTAAAAAACTGGATAAAAAAAGAAAAATTAAAGATGAAAAAAAAAGAACAATTAAAAAAATTAAGTTCACAAAACAAGAAAAAAAATTAATTTCACTAATCAAAAATAAAGAATTTATTTGGAATTTAAATGACAATTTGCATTCTAATATAAATGCCATTAACAATGCTTGGAAAGAAATAAGTATTGAAATGGCAAAGCAGGTAATAATTTGCTAATCACTTTTAAAAAATTTTAGTTGATGATTATAAATTTACCTGGAAATCGTTGAAAGATAGCAAAAGATATCATGGTAAGAAAATGGCATCAGAAAACGCCCCGTAAGGAAGTGCAGCAAGCAACACAGAGCAAGATAAGTCATGCTTTGATGACAACATAATCGATTCTGACACACTGGAATTTGCAGAAGATTTATCCTTTCTGTCTGATGTTTCAAATAAAAGAAAGTGAGTGGATATTTTGTAATGAATTTTACATCCGTTTTCTATTTGTTATAAATAACGATCTTGCAGAACATTTTCATCTAATACTGATATAGACGAATCAGCGTATTCTAATAAATCCAACTACTCTTATGTGTCTGTAAGTATGAAATATGTGAAATGCAAATTTATGATTTAACTATTTAATATTTAATTTACTTGAACTAGACATCTAAAACTAAGCAGAAGTCTACAAAAACGTCTGGTAGATTGGCCAACTCAATAGAGAAATTGATTGAGTTAAGAACAAAAATGCTTAAGAAACCAGATGAAAAATTGGTCCACCATATAATGTTGGCAAATCTTGATAGAATGCCACAGAAGTTACCACAGGAGGACGTTGAAGATTTAAATGTTCACTTCATAAATATGACTTATGAACCAATTAAAAGTAGATCAAATGTTGTAGAATAAAAGTTTTCAGATACAAATTAGTTTAGAGCTGAAATTAGAAGTTTTAAAATGTTTAAATCTGGTGAAAAAGCTGTTGACATTGGACGAAATCTTGATCTAGCTCCTACTACAGTAAGGACAATTTGTAATCGAGATGCTGATCAAATAAGAAAGTTTGCTAAAACTGCTACACCATTACAGTCTAAGCAAATCACCAAAAGAAGAAGTTCATTGATGGTAAAAATGGAATCTCTTCTTAGCATTTGGATAGAAAAATAAAATAAACGGAGGATGCCACTGAGCAAAATGGTGATTCAAAACAAAGCTTTAAGTATTTTTAATAATATTCAAAAAAATTCGCCATCATCTAGCAGTGAGAAGTTAGAAAAATTTGAAGCCAGTCAAGGTTGATTTGAACGTTTCAAAACTCGAGCAAATTTACATAATGTTGCATTGAAAGGAGAATCAGCCAGTGCAGATATTTCAGCTGCAAATAAATTTAAACTTGAACTAAAAGCAATTATTTAAGAAGGTGGATATTCTGCTAAGCAAGTTCTAAATGTCGATGAAACAGTTTTGTTTTGGAAACGGCTACCGGCTACGTACATTTCCAAATTTGAAAAATCTTGCCCTGGATACAAGATCAGTAAGGCTTACTCTTCTTCTAGGAGGAAATGCTAAAGGTGATTTTAAATTGAAGCCTCTTCTTATCTACCACTCTGAAAATCTAAGAACTCTTAAAAATGTGAACAAAAGTGCTCTTCCGGTTTATTGGCGTGCGAATAAAAAAGCGTGGATGACTGCAGTTCTATTTAAAGATTGGGTAGAAAATTGCGCTGTTCCAGAATACAAAGCTTACTGTGCTCAAAATGTTGATTTTAAAATGTTGTTATTATTAGACAATGCTCCATTACATCCAATTTATGTAGATGATTTTTCTGAAAATATAAAAGTTGTTTTTATGCCTCCGAATACCACATCGATCTTACAACCAATGGACCAAGGTGTTATATCTAAATTTAAGTGTTATTATCTACGACGAACGTTTCGTCAGCTTATTGCAGCAACTGAAGGAGAGAATGAGCAAACAATGAAAGAGTTCTGGAAAAACTATAACATCATGATGGCTATCGAAAATATCAACTTATCATGGATAGAAGTAAAAAAGACATGCATAAATGGAGTTTGGCGTGAAATATGGCCAGAATGTGTTTATAAAGATACAGTAGAAGTTCATAAAGATACAGAAGAAGTTGATGCTGTACCAACCGTTTGTAGAGAACTTGCTGAATTAGCTAGAGAAGCAAACTTTGAAGGTATGGAGGAGGAGATATTAATAAGCTATTGATATCACACGATGAAGAATTTAATAACGAAGATTTGATTGCTATGAATTTTGAGCATGCGTTGGAGGACGATACTGCTACACCTGATGTGATTCCAGAAGAAAAAAAGCTAACGACTGGTCATATTTCGGAAGCGATGCAACTCATTTCATATGCAATAGAAATTCTTTCAGATAATGATCCTGACAAAAATCGTAGTCGACGCTATCAGCTGTTACAAAGAAATTTATTTGGAAAGAAAAGCTGGAAAATTCAGCAAACTTTGGACAATTTTTTAATAAAATCAGCACGACAGCCAAATCAGCCGACAGAAATGACCATCGATTTAGAGTCTTCAGATGTGGAATAAAAAATTAATCTAGCTTAGAAACTAGAATTGCTCTGGAATCAGCTGAATCGTTTTTAGTTTTATCTAATAATTTTTCATGTTGTTTTTTTTTTTCATTTTATATTTATGTTTCGTTTTTATATACATATCATATATGTTTTTTTATCATGAATTAAGTCGTTTTTAGTTTTATTTAATAATTTTTAGTTGTTTTTTTTTAATCTTATATTTATGTTACTTTTTTATATGTGTTTTTTATTATAAATTAAAAAGTTTTTGTTGCAATAATCATACTTGGATTTTTTAAAGAAATATGTTATTCTGTACGTATAAGAAAAATTATTTCGATTTGCGTCGTTTTGTATTGCGTCGTGTTTCTTCGTTCCAATTAACGACGCAAATCGAGGTTTTGGCGTATTAATAAACGTATCATTTCTATAACACAAAACTAACTTTATAATTATAATATAAGCTGCCAGAATTTATTGGGGCTTTCAATGATACATGTTTTCCATCAATTGATCCAATACAGTTAGGAAAGTTCCATTTTGAATTGAAAATAACGTATATAATTATAAATAACGTACTCTAAGACCAGCTACTGTGCTGTTTGAGACGTTAAAATATAAGTTAAAATAATGGAATTATGAGAACAATGTAATTAATACAAAATTTATAAATGTTGCTGTGAATGATATAATTGAATATGAAAGAATAATAAATAATAAATAAATAAAATAATAAATAAATAAAACATTTGCGGTTTCCAAATAAGTCGTTTCATTAAGTTCCGGAAAAGTTAAGTTCTTTAAATTTTTAATAATATCATCACAAACTTGATCTATTATTTTACCAAAATGTTGTTTGCTTATTCTATACACAGAAGCGACATGTCTTTGAAGTGACCCACAAGCAAAGTGTCTGTACAAAAACATCTGTTCATCCAACTATATACAGTCATATTTATATTATATATGTATGTACAAGTCATATATGACGTTAATTCTTCAGATTCGATTCCCATAAAAATGTAAACCTTGCAACTAAGTCAAGTTGACATACGGATTTCTTGCGTGAACTTTAAAAATTCACACGATCAAATTTCTTACACGCGCAAAATAATTTTTTACTTACTTTGCGAATTTTCTTTTTCGCGTGTAACTGCAATTATTACTAGAATTTTCCATAATCAGAATTTTACTATTTGTTTATGAAATTAAGTTGCATTTTTAGTTCAGTTCTTTTCTAACTTTTGAGTGATAAAGATATTGGTAACTAAGTTGTGAAGTATAATTTTGAATATCTTAAATAATTAATAAATAGAATTTGTGAAGTAATTAGTAAATAGTTAAATTGAAGTTTGTGAAGTAAATAATAAATAAATGAATAAAATTTTGTAATCTTAAAATTGTTAACAAACTATTTCTGAATTTAAATAAAGTGTTCTTGTAAATTGTGTTTTAAAATTTTTTTTAAATCAATGATATACGTTGGTTACATGTTTTACATACTCTAACACAGCACACAATTTTTCCTTTGGAAACACTTCATCGTCTGGCCTAGTTGATTTTTTTGGCTTCAAATCATGCTGAACAGTTTCAAAGAGTTCTTCAAATGTTGTAGAAATATATACGCAATTGCAAGCGAAAAATTTCACAGGAACTGAGTACCAGACTTAAGGCGAGAAACACAATTGGAGATTTTCAGCCAGCTTAAGCTTTTAACACATGTATTTAAATGTATTAAAACCAAATTGCAATCGAAAATCTTCAGCCGGCATGAAGCTCAGTTTCAGCTTTACAAAATTTTAAATCTTCTGCCGGCTTGTGTCATTTGCTGTCAGCTGTCATTCATTTCATTATAGTTTTTTGAATTGTTTGTTTTGGTTCAATTGTTTATGTTTACTTCCTCCATTTTAATTTTTGTAATAATAACTTAAATCCTGAAATTTTATTTCACTATTATTTATATAATGTCTTCGACACACAGAGGTTGAAGTTAAGTAGATTTCATTTTAATTTCGAGTATAAATTACGAAGGTGACACACAGCGATTTTGACAGTTTGTCGAATTTATTTAATTTATCTAATTTGAATTTAATTTATCTGAACATAGCCTACTTCTTCTATTAAATTTAACTGTCATTTTATATTCAATTATTTCTTATGAAAATTTAAAAAAAACATTTTTTTTGGTTTACAATTTGTTAGTACTTAGATGTCTCTGTTCTACGTAAAGAGCGAAACATGAGTAGATTTCGAGCGATAATTAAGTATTTTTTATGTAATTTCGCTGACTAAATTTCGGCCAAAATCCGTCGTCTTTTCCGGATTTCGAGGCTGAAATTAACAAAATACTTAATTTCAACCTCTGTGTGTCTACAATATAAACTTTAAAATGTCAATAATTTAGTTCGGCATGAAGCTCCAATTGTGTTATAGAACAGCTTTTTCAGCTGCGTTTTCGCTTTAGCTGAGATTTAAGCTGGCCGAAAATCTCCCATTGTGTTACTGGCATAAGAAGATGAGTCATTCCTAAAGAAAAGCTTCTTTTTTGAAAGCTTGTGAAGTCATTTCAACCGAAAAATAGTATTTTTCCTTTGTAATTTTAACAATTTAATCTAAAACATTTAACCGTTTTGAAAAAATAATGATATTATAATATGTAATTAAAATATATGATAATATAATAATTAAAAAACAGAATAAATTTGGTAAAAATATTAAAATGATGACGAAAATACACCTACAAACGAAATCTAACGAATTCAATTCATTCAAATTTAGTACATCGTAGTAATTGCTTGCATTACAAACTCGGTAAAAAAAACATGATAACTTAAAGCTTTACAAATAGCTTTTTCGCTCCGACTCACCTTCTTATTCTGTACATCGTAAGACAAGGCTTAGACTAATATATTATTATTATGTTCTAATGATTTTTTGTGTTACTGGCTGTCAGTAAGTAGACCACTTACTTATCAGTATTTCTAAGCTCGTTTTCAAACAAGCTGATACTTATAATAGGTACAGACATTAACTTGCATATTATAATATAGATATTATAATATCACGTATATTATAATTATAGATACTACCCGAACACACATAATATTATAATATCGGTCAGCTGATTTTGTTAAAAGCTTTAAAGTGAAGAATTTTTTATAGTGACTGAATAAATAAATATTAAAAAATGGATAAAAGAATTGTTGTGAATTGTGAATTTCTGTGATGGCCATATTGAATTTTAGGTTTTTGTATAAGGTATATTACATTAAAGCTTCCGTAAATTACGTTTGGGAACGTAATTTCCATATTACGACCAAATAGTAATTTAAAACCTAATATTCATAAACAGACAGTATGAAATTATAATATTCTGGTAAATAGTAATATACATACATATTATAATATTGTTGATATCTGTCCCTGATATTATTCAAAGCTGAGTGAACTTGGGGGGAAGTAATAAATGTTGGAAATTGGCAACGAAAAATTAAAAATTATTTCTCTTAAGACATAACCTAAATGGACGGAACGGAATGAAACGAAACGAAACGATACGTACGAAAGTACTGAAAGTACTGTTACGTAGAACTATTCTAAATGCATGGTTCAACAACTAGACTAGCCCTAGAACCGTGTTTTGGGCACATAATGCCCCATTCAGTTTTTGTCTTAACTAAAATGTGTTTTCAATGTTGAATTTAATTTCGTTTTATGTTTATAACGAAAGAATATACTTTCAACGATAACGAACAATATTCAAATATATGGTTTGAGTATTATTTGTAATTAAAATCGTTATTTAAAAATATAATCAAGTTTTCGTGTGTAGGTGCATTTGATGCCCCCATACATTTTATATTGAATGATTTTGTTTTGTAGACAATTTTTGCTAACTTTATTTTTTTGCGTTGATATACAGTACATTAGAAACTGTTACATAGTTCCGTTATCGAAATTTATCAAAAATGTGTATTATCTTTTACATTGAGTTGATCATTTCCAAAGTGTTTTTGAATGAGTGAAGAAGTAAATTAGTAAATTTTTTTGATAAAATAATAGTAAATATATATATTTATTGGATAAAAGAAATATGGATAGAATAACATATCTGTTGAATCAAGGAGTTATTAGAGATTTGACTCCAGAAGAGCAAGAAGAATACAATAGTTTCTTTACCAGCTCCTTGGATAAAGATGAATATAGTCAGTCAAGTGACTATGACGAAGATGACGCTCCTTTTGCTTCTGAATCTGATAACATAGTCTCAGGTCAAGATGAAGCATCTGACAACGATGATCCAAATGATGCAGAAAATATTTTGCAAGATTTACAACTGCAAGAATTTGTCCAGGAGTTGCAGCAGGAATCCATGGAAGTAGAGACAATGAATATACAACCAAGGAGTGAGGAAGCAATACAGCCAAATCGTGGCATGAGGTACGTAGCAAGAAATAGCAATTTCAGCACTGTATGGTGGTCACTACCAAATAACGATGAGAAGAAAAAAGCGTGTCTTCTGAAAAATGGAAGAAAAAACTCCATTCCTTGCAGTCTACTGACATATCAGACAAAACAAGATGCATTCAAGCGTCTAATTTCATCAAACATCGTGGAATGTATTGTTTTAGAAACAAATAGAAAGGCCAAAAGAGTTTTAGAAGCGAATAAGAGAGCAGTTGACCAGAAACAAATGCGAGCTTGGCGCGAAACGAATGTAGATGAAATATATGCTTATATAGCTATTTGTCTTTATGCTGGTGCTCAGAAATCGTCATTGGTTGCAGCAAAAGATCTCTTTCACAAATCCAACTTGCCTTTTTATAGAGCCATAATGTCTTTAGAAAGATTCGAGCAGCTCTCGAGATTTATTCGTTTCGACGATTCACGAACTAGACCAGCACGATTGAGGGAAGATAAGTTAGCTGCATTTCGCCATGTATGGACTTTATTCGAACAACAATACACCTCTCTTTACATTCCTGCGAAGGAACTAACTATTGATGAGCAGTTGGTACCTACGAGAGGAAGGTGTTCATTTAGACAGTACATTCCGTCGAAGCCAGGTAAATACGGCATAAAAATATTTTGGTTGGTGGATTCCAGAACGAACTACCCACTGGCATCTGAGGTGTACGTAGGCCAGCAGCCGGAACAAGATAGAGCAGTGGCAGTGGGTAAACGCATTGTTCTCTCGTTAGCAAGACGATATCTAGGAGAAGGCAACAACATCACAATGGACAATTTTTTTACCTCCGTTCCATTGGCCCTAGAACTGGACGAACAAAATACGACAATCGTTGGAACAATTCGTTCTAATAAACCTGAGCTACCTTCCGTATTTACCAGTGCAGATAAAGCAAAAGAAAGAGGTGTATTCGCTTCTGTTTTCTGCTTCTCTGGACCAATGACTCTGGTTAGTTTTACATCCGACTCAAAGAAAAATGTTCTTTTACTGTCTACGGCACATAGAGAAGATAAAGTAGATGATACAACAAAAAAACCAGAAGTCATATTGGATTATAACAAGAATAAAGGCGGGGTAGATACTTTCGATCAAATGATAAATATATATAGTTGTAAAAGGAAGACAAATCGGTGGCCACTAGTACTCTTCTTTAACATGATAGATATTGCAGGTCTAGCAGCCTTTCGACTGTACGAAATCTCCCATCCAACGTGGAATGTCAGAAAATCTGAGAAACGCAAAATATTCATCAAAGAATTAGCGTTTGAATTGGCAACAGCACATATTCATAGAAGAATTGAAAATGGTCAGCTAAAGGAATCAGTGAAAATTGCCTTGAACTTGCTGGACTTCAAAATAACTAAAACGAAGACTTTTCCAGAAATACAAAAAAACAAAGTTGCTAAAAGATGTGAATCTTGTAAACGTTTCCGGAAAGGTACAAAAGGTGACAATAAGACAACCGCAGTATGTGATTTATGTAATACACCGACGTGCGCCAATCATTATATCCGTGTGTGTGAAAAGTGCTATGTATCTCCTCCAGAAGCTGATAAAGAAAATGAAGATGATAACATTTATCATGAACCATTGCCATCGAGTTCTAAATGCGAAAAAACCAGAAAGCGATCTCGTGGACATTCACTTTTAAACTAAGGCTGTTTAATTTTTTTAATTATTTTTATTATTTTTTATGAATAAAATTCAATAATTCTATGTAATAAAGTCAAACATATTCTTTTCTTTTATTTTTTCAAGTCATTTATGCTGCTAAGTATTAAATATTTCTTCTTAACAGGTAAAAATATTCACAAAATATACTCCTTTATATGAAAAATACCAATGGGGCATAGCATACCCCCAACGCTATATTAAGCAATTTTATGCCTACACGGTTCTAGGGCTAGACTAGGGTTAGCTTATTAGAAAACGTTTTTCGCCATATTGATTACGTGAAATGTCATTTGGTGCTTTTATAATGGTACTTTCTATGGTGTTTATATTGTTTGAAGTGATTTTCTAATTTTGAGTTTAAATAATATTGTTAAAAAATTTTAATTTAAAAAAAAATATATAAACAACATATAAAATAAACAGTAAATATGGTTTACTGTAGCACTAAAGTCTGCAATAGCAACAGTGAAAAAAAAATAGTAAAAAACATATTCAATTATACCGATTTCCAAATGAATTGGGAATATGTAAAAAGTGGATTAGTGCGTGTGGAAAACAAATTACTAATATTCAAAATGCTCGGGCTTGTTCCTTGCTTTTTTCTGAAGAAGATTTTACATTGAAAAGTAAACTTTTAAATGTAACATCTAAAAAAAAAGATTACAAAAATGTGCAATTCCAACATTATTATTGCCATCAGGAGTTCAACCAACTGTATCCAAAAGAACATTAAAAGCTACGCTCAGAGAAAACAAATCGATTAACTTCAAAATTAACAAATTAAATTAAATAAAAAAAATAGATGGAATACTGAAGATATTTCGTCTAAAGCATGTTTGTATTCCTCTGGTCCCCGTTGTTACAGGTATATGCGAGTAAGGATCTATCCCCTACCAAGTCTTTCGACTTTAAAAAAATGGGCGAAGAAAATAAACGTTCAACCAGGCATATTAGACAATATTTTAAAATTAATGAACAAATCTGATCTAGATGAGAAGCAAAAATTATGCATACTATCATTTGATGAAATGAAGATAAAATATGCACATCAATACGACAAATCCAACGACCGACACTATGGTCAAGGTTAAAGCCAGCCAATTATGCGCAAGTTGTAATGGTGCGAGGATTGATTTTGAGTTGGAATAGTTTCGAGTTTCGAAATAGTTTTTTATGATTATGGCTGCAAAATTACTAAAACTACTTATTTTATATGAAATAATTATAAAATTGTGGCAAATAGGTTATACAGTAGTTGGAATAGTTTCGGATATAGGTCCTGGAAATCAAAGTTTGTGGAAAGATTTTCCAATTGGTTAAAGACTTCTTTTCATCATCCCTGTGATGCAGAAAATTTTTTTTTATTTACTGATACTCCACATTTTTTAAAACTATACTATTTTCAGAAATCGAAGTCAGTACAGGCAAGATAGGCATGCTTTTCTATATTCTTTCACATTGCGTTTGTATAAATCTGTCTCGTGTGTGGGGTGATCAGATCTCAATTTAAATCCGAGGGAAATATTTTAAATTGTATATTATGAAGGGCTGCAGTTTGCAAAAAACTTTTTTTTTAGATTTTACAAAAAAAAACAGGTAATTTTGTGACATTTTGGGAAATTTTATGAAATATGTTCATTTCTTTACAAAATAACATATAATAACAAGCTGATTTGAATAATATGATAGCAATTTGCATTGTAAATAATTTTCTTTCTTATTCTAAGAAAATACAAAACAAAAAATAAAATTCAGAATGTAACGGTAACGTAACGAAATCATTAACAAGTACATAAAGGGAACAAAATAGAAGAAAATGGACAAATAAACAAATATGAAAATGAATGTATGTACGTATGTATACAAAATTTAATATCAAATTGATACTGAACACATAATTTTATAAATAAAATTAAAAATACTGAATATGGTTTAATCAAAAATTCATATTTTTTTTATAAATTTAATCAATACTCCCAGTAGCTACGGCAACCCTGAATTATCATCATTTTCTTTTATGCCCATCTTCCCGCTGACACGATTCAATCAACATTTTATACTTTGAGTGGACATCGGCTGCGCAACGACTTCATATTTTATAGTTCGGTTTTTTATTTTTCATATAACCAAAATGGTGTTAACTGATTAAAGGCCTGAACATGGTTCGCCGTCACCGTCACCGTCACCGGCGACGGCCACCGTGAAATTGACGGCGAACTAGTAAATACGATAAACCGTCGCCGTCATCGTCACCGTCAACGTCAAAATGAAAGAAATGGTGCTTAATTAATGTAATTCAGAAATTTCATTTATTAATTTATTCAGAATTTATCAAAAAATATTTAACTTTTGTGTTTAATTAAAATTAATTATATAATATAACCATATATTGTGTTCAAATATTGTTATTAGTGAAGTTTTGAGTGGTTTTAATTTGATACCTACACTGTAAAAAGTCCGTTTAAAATTACAATAAAAGAAATGGTTTTTATATTATCAAAAAATAGTTTTTTTACACTCAGATACGATTTCTACATCTTATTTGTGGAATTTTTACTTTTACGTATAAAATACTTAAAATTACACTTTCTTCGTAATTTTGAATAGAAAAAATCTTAAAACTACGCTATGCATACGTAAAATTACATAAAAGACTTAAGTTTCAATTGCGTGTTTAAAAATACCTAAATACTATGTAATTATACGTCAAATTTGTGAATTTTTTGAACATGTTCAATCCTGCTTTTTGTTATTATATATATGTCTATTCGTTATTTCATTATTATATATATGTTATGATATCATTGTCTGTGATTATATACATTATAAAAATCATTCGATGAAAGTGAATTGTTGAGTTTAGACGTACATATTTAATAGTGATATAATTAATAATTATTATTAAAAAGTTTTTTCAAGGAGTTCATTACAAGAAAAAAAGGTAATAAAATGAATATTTGTAATATGTGTGAGTTTACCTCTGCATCATTGTTAGCTTACAATGGGCATCTTAAAAATCATAGAGGAAAACAAAAAGCAAATTTTAAGTGTTTATATCCAGAGTGTTCACAAATATTTGGAAAATACAACTCATATAAAGTTCACTGGTTTAGAAAGCATGCAAACGAGAACAAGAAACAAAACAAACAAAAACGTGTTTACACATCATGTTCTGTGGATAGCTGTAGTTTTACATCTTTTAATTTTAGAGAAATATGTAACCATTTGTGTGATCATATCGATATAGAAAAAAAAATTCAGTGTCCCGCAAGTAGTTGTAATCAGTTTTTTCATAAAAAGTCATCGTTTAGAACACATCTGTATAGGAAGCATTCTCTAGAAATAGAAATTAAAAATGGACAGAATTTAAATAATGTACAACATATTGTAAATGTTAATACAAATTTAGAACTTTGTGAAGTAGATAGTATAAATATTAATAATTTTGATGATCATAAAAATAAGCTTGCTCTTTTAATAATTAAGTTAAAAACGCAGTTTTCTGTGACAGATCAAGCATTAAAATTTCTAACTGAAGAATTATATGAACTATTGAATGACATGGATGAAAATATTTTCATACAGTTGAGATTATTACTGGAAAAATTGAAATCAAATACACATGAAGAAGAAATAAAAAGGATAATAATGAATAATTGTATTAAATCTGATCTTTTACAACTAACAACTACATTCAGACGTAATAATTATTTCGAAAAAAATTATCACTTAGTCAAACCAAAAAAAATTTTGTTAGGAACAGATAACTTTCATAATTCTTGTATGTTTCACTACATTCCTTTATTGCAAACGTTGACAACTCTTATGAAAGATAAGACTTTTTTTAATTTATTCCATGAAGAGAAACCTTCAACAAATGGTATTTTGTCAGATTATAATAATGGGACGATTTATCAAAACAACTCTTTTTTTATGAGAAATAATAAAAACATTGAAATATTATTATTTCAAGACTCATTTGAAACTTGCAATCCAATTGGATCTTCAAGAAAAAAACATAAATTATTAGGTGTTTATATGACGATTGGAAATTTACGCAAGGAATATAGATCAAATATTAAAAATATACAACTTGTTTTGTTGTGTAAAGATATTTATGTTAAACGGTTTGGTCTTGAAAAAGTTTTTCAGCCGGTTATTCAAGACCTGCTGATTTTGGAAACCGATGGTATTCAAATTACTAATCCTTTTACAAACAGTATCAGTACTTATTATGGCAGTTTGTTTGCTGTAATAGGTGATAATTTGGGAAGTCACCAAATAGGTGGTTTCGTTGAAAACTTCAGTTCCTCTAAGTATTATTGCAGGTTTTGTTTTCACACCCAAGAAAAGTTACAACGGCACGATGTATCCACAGACGAGCTTCGAAACATAAATAATTATCGACATATTGTTAACTCTTTATCCTTGAATGAAATCCAGAATAATGAGAAAGGTATTAAGTTTGATTCATGTCTAAATAAGCTTAGACATTTCCATGTTTGTAACCCAGGACTTCCTCCGTGCATTTCACATGATTTATTTGAAGGCATAATCCCAATTGATTTATGGTCAATTATCAAAATTTACATTAACAGAAAAGTCCTTTCAGTCAATTACATAAATGTCACATTAGCTGCTTTAAGAAAGACGTTTAAACTAGCTTTATCATTTCCTTTAATAGAAATTAGTGCAAAAAAACTACCTGGCCAAGCAAATGAAATTTGGCATTTTTTAATCTTATGTCCTTTGATCTTTCTAGAATTAAATATTGATTATGATGATTCTCTTTGGAAATTTTTTTCTGCGATGATAGAAATGTGTCGCATTATCTGTGCTAGTGAAATATCACAAGATCAGATAATTTTACTTTCGCACTACACTGATATCTATTTTGAATATAGACAAGAGTGCTTTCCTAATCTAAAACCACTTCCAAAACATCATTTTGTATATCATTATTCAGATCTCATTCGAAAATTTGGGCCACTGAAAAGTCTTTGGACTATGGGCTTTGAACAGAAGCACCAATATTTTAAAAGAATTGCTCGACTTTCTAAAAATTACAAAAATATTACTCAAATGCTTTCTGAAGCACACCAAAAAATGCAAGCAGTTGCTTTCGAGGACCGTTTTAACTCTGTTTTCATTAGTGATGACGTAGAAATATTTTCTAAAGAAATATTTAACGTAGATCTTCCGAAAGATTTTATTTTTGTTAGTAAAAAAGTATGTTTTTTGAGTACAATTTACAAAGAAGGTGATTTTATTTTAGCGGGTGAAAATGAATTGGGAGATATTGAAATTTTACAGATCCATATTGTTTTTATAAATAGCTCATACAAAGATGTAATATTTTATGGACGTTTATTTCAAATGTGGTACAATGAGCAAAAGCTACTTTATGAAAGCTATCAAACAGAAAAATTCTACTCTTTGACAAAATTTAATAAAATAATGCTTAAGAAACCAATAAATATTTTCAAAAATAAGTCTACATATTACTTTTCACCTCCATGTTCATTTCAAAGTTGCATATGATTTTTCAAGCAAGAAAGGACATATATATTTTAAAATATTAAAACGTCTACTCATTTATAGATATAGCTATAAGTACATATAAAGAATTAATGTTTTATTATTGTATATATGTGTTAATATTAGAATTTATTTTTTTAAATATTAATATTGTTAGTAGATTAAGACAAAAAAACTGATTTTCAATAAAAGACATATAGATTTTTAATTGAGTATGGAAAAGTTAATTTTTCATATATGGAATGTTGGAAGAAATATAAAAAAAACATTTATGTCTGTTGCAAGGATTGATGCTGTCATAGATAAAGGTTTGTATTTTTTATTCTTATACTTTAGAATGCATTATACATAACTTTTAAAAATATATACTTGCAGCAAAAGCTTATGGTTTAAATGGCGACAAATTAATCTTAGAAGAAAATGGTTCAGAAATATGTGAAGACGAAGTTCTAGAACACTTTGCAAAAGAAAAAAAAGTATTAATTTTATTAAATGAAAATGAAAACTGGATACCAGCAGGAAATATTTTGTCCTTGTCGAGTATTTTAAATGAAACCATCGAAGACATATCTGGAAACTACAGGGACATTCCATCAACTTCTGGCAAAAATATTTTACTAGAAAGTGATGATTTTATTCAAAATCAAGATCTGTCTGACTCAACAACTTTAACAATGACTAGTACAGCTCTTTCCTCTTCATCCAGTGTAAATACGGAAAGTCGAAAATTATTTTCAAATTTTAAAATTCCGTGGGAAAAAATACCACCTGATGTAACGGCTCTTCTTAAAGGACAAAAACCATTAGGAAAAAGAACTAATACACTTGCAAACATTGTAATAGACGAAATGAGACAAATATCTTTCTTCATTCCGATGGGTATTTTAAGAAATATTGCCCACCAAATAGCAGCAAAATATCCAGATTCGGTATTACTGAAAGATAAAGACGGCCACATACTTTCATCTACACCTGTTACACTAATAACAGTAATGAAAAATCGTAATAATTTTCTGAACAGAGCACCACATAAAAGAAAAGGCCAATTCGATCCACAGATTCCAATCAAAGAAAGAAGAAATACAAATGTTTTACAACAAACATGTATTAATTGGCAGCCACAACAAATTTCATCAAGTGACACAACAAGCAGCCTAGAATTCAAAAAAAAATATTTACAAGAAAAATTCAGTGAAAATGTTGTAACCATGGAGGAATTCAAAACTGTAGAACAGTATATGATTGATTGCTATCCCATGCAAAGACTATTTTTCAATGATAGAGAAAATATTCCTTCAATTAAAGAAATTCAAGAAAATTGGCCATACATATTTCATAAAAGTTGTCTTTACACACATTTTAAAAAACTTTTGGAAATAGATCCTGAAATTTTCCCGCAAAATTTTTTAAAACAAAAAAGTACTATTTTTAAATTTTTGAATAAATCTAAAAGACATGATATAATATCTACACTAAATTCTGATAGTGACTTGAATATTTTGAAAGCAATCATCAAATACTTCAGAGAAGATTAAATTTTTTTTGTTCAAAAATTTCAAGGTATTGTATACATATCTACAATATTTATTCATGTTTCTTATATAAATATTTAGAAGAATATATCCGGTACAATTCATATTTATTTTAATTTTATTCCAGCTTGGTATTGGATTTGATGACATAATGCAAAACATTCCTGCAAACACACCATGGATTGCCATAGTGGGTAGGTTCATTTATAGAAACCAACAACAATTACTTTTATTTCAACACTGTTACTCTTTTTTTCTTCAGAAACTGAGTCAGCTAAGAACATTATCTATGTTTTTATCGAGAAGACACTGGTTATGACTGATAATGACGCCAAAATTATACCGGTTGTGACACAAATAATATGCTATTATTATATCTTTAATTTACTGTACCCAAAACAGCTGTGTCAAACATTCGAATTTTTAGTTAGATTTTTCTTACAATATCATAGTGAGAATATTAGAGGACAAAAAAAACATATTAATAACATAAGTAAAATTGTCAATTTGATTAAAAAAATTCTAGACTTTTCTGAATAAAGTATTTTATGTAAAAATTAAATATGTACATCTAGATGTATAGTATATAAAATAAGAAAACTTTAATTTTTGAAGTGGAAAAAGAAATTTTTGTAGTTTTTTCAAAAATATTTTATTACATGAAAATTGTTTACATTAAAAATACTATAATAGTTTTAAGTATGTTATTAAATTAAAATAAGAAAATTTTTGTATTCTTAAAGTGGAAGAACCAATAAACTCATATGTAATTTGATTTCGAATACAAATTCTTTGATTTCATTTTTTTTACCAAAATCTAAAAATTTGCTTTACTTTGGAGTTTAACAGTGAGCACCCTACAAAAACAATAATTATAGGGTCGAAATGAGGGCAAAAATACAACATTTTGAAGTAAAATTACTTTTAGATAGAGAAAAATTGAGCCTTGAAACAACTAAAAGTAATTTGAAGAGATTGAAATTTGAACAAAGTTCTGAGTGAAATTAGACTATGAAGTTGTAAGACTACGAATGCTGAGAAGTATAATTACACTTTTTTTGTTTAAAAACATACATATGAAGAGGTAAAAGTAAACTTTTCTAGTGACAAAAATAAACTTTTTCTAGCTATTATTACACTTTGTAAAGGAATAGTACATATTTACTGATGTAATATTCTTCATTTACTATTTAATTTTTCTCTATTTTAATATTAAATATCCTTTTATTTTTATGTAAAATACTTACATCATTTTAGTGTAATTATTTCAAAGTACACATCAATGTAATTTTGCTATTATAATACTAGGAAACCAATTTCCTAGTATTATAATAGTAAAATTACTTCAAAAATTTTTAGAGTGTAGTTTATAATAGTATTTAATATGAATTTAGTATAATTTTATAATTGATTTATTATACATATAATATTTAGTTTATAAATTACACAAATAATATAGGTATATGTCGATATAAATAATTAATTTGTAAATGTTAAGATAAATAAATAATAATAATAAAATATACAATCGAAATTATATATATATATAATAAATTAAATAATAAAAACATAAAGAATATTTGAAATACAATAATGGATCCAGAACAAACTTTGAAAATTGTTAAAATAACATTAATTATTGGTTTAGTGAACGAAGTTTATCAAAAATACAAACAGTTAAATAAAAGAAAACGCCGATGGGCATTGAGGGAAGTCAATAGAACCAGAAATATGTATGGTTTTTTTAATAAAACATTCAATGTGTTGAAGTCCTCTGACGAAGAACATTTTTTCAAGGCAGTTCGGATGAATGTTTCACATTTTAACTGCCTTTTGTCATTGATTCAAGATCAATTGACAAAATCTTCAAGAGCATTACCTATAGAGCCAGAGTGTAGGCTTGCTGTTACGTTGATGTAAGTAAGAACACGAGATTATCAACACAAAATGCATATATGCATATATTATAATGTTAAATGTGTTACATTATTGTAGGTATCTAGCCCATGGATATCCAATTCAACCTCTGGCCTGGAGTTTCAAAATGGGAGCATCAACAATCAGAAAGATAATACTGGAAACGTGTAAAATAATTTGGGACCAATTATCACCATTTTATCTAGCAATGCCAAATGAAAGAGAATTTCAAAATATTGCTGATTAATTTGGTCAAAAATGGAAAATGCCAAACTGTGTGGGAGCTATAGATGGCAAACACATAAGAATTTTATGTCCACCACATAGTGGTTCTTTATATTATAATTATAAAAATTACTACAGCATTGTTTTACTTGCTGCATGCGATGATAATATTGTTTCACAGCACTTGATATTGGAGCTCCAGGAAGTAAGAGTGATGGGGGTATACTGTCAAAATCTACGTTTGGAAAAAAATTATTAAACGGTCGGCTACAATTACCTTTTGGCAGAAATTTACCCAATCAAGATGATATATTCCCATTTTATTTTGTGGCAGATGCAGCTTTTCCCCTTAAGCGCAACATAATGCGTCCATATCCGGGTACAAATTTGACTGAAGAAAAACAAAAATTTAATGATCGTCTTTCTGCAGCAAGAAGAGTAATTGAGAATACATTCGGTATTTTAAGTGAAAGGTGGCGAGTTTATACCACAACAATGATGTGGCAACCACAAAATGCTAGGCTTATAGTCATGGCAACAACTGTTCTCCATAACTTTTTGATGTTAAACAAAGACTCTTCTTATTTCACAGAAGAATTAGTTGACCATTACAGTGCAAATGAATTAATTTTAGGTGACTGGCGCAACGAAATTGTTGAATTAGAGACATATAATCCTTCTAGATCAAATAATGCAACTCGTGAGGCTTTTGCATTACGAGATAAATTGAAAAATTTTATAATGAATGAATCATAAAATTAAGGTATATATAAAAGTGTATTAAAATTATAATAAATGTATGCATATAAAAAGTATATAAGTATAAAGTATATAAGTATATACATAAAATTAAACAGTATCTCAAAAGTATACAAATTATAATAAAATTTACATATTAACTTATACTATATTGTTTTTATTGTTATATACATTATATGCATTGTCATATTTGTCTACAGTATCGTACACTAATTTTGTTAGGCTTATTTCTAATTCATTTAATGCTCTTTTTGGGATGTTGGCTTCTTCCACTTTTTCGGCAAAGAATTTCGAATGGGTTATTGTCTCGTAAATTTCGTCTTAAAATTCTCATGTTTTGCGTGAAAAAAATTGTATTTTACTTTTTCACATTTCTATGTTTTAATTAAAAGAATATTACCTTCTACGATTAGAATTCTCATTTCATACAATTATTTGTGTAATAAAAGGCGGCATATCACAATTTTTATGAAAAATATTAATAACACTTCAATGATAATTTTACACCTGTAAACTTTAAAATTCAATTCCGACATTCATTCAGCATCTAATTTACACAAAGCGAACCAGAATCGCTTTTTCTGATACAGTGAAGTGTAAAAGTGAAAAAAGTGTTTACATCGTTAAGTGCAAACTAATTTTTTCATTTTTTCACTGCACGGAACCAGAATTAACCCCCCTGGTTTGATGTTTTCAATTCAAAAGTACGAACTAGATTCAAGAAAAAGAACTAAAACTTACGGCTTAGAAATTGAAGAACGAAACAAAATTTTAGATGAAACAGACAATTTAAAAAAAATATGAAACTCTTAAATAGAAAAGAGTCCAGTTGTATGTTGTAAAAAAAGATGAGTGCATTTCATAATTTTTGTTAAAAGTTTGAAAAAAAAATTCCTGATTGATGACTTTTGGAAAGTATTTTATTATTTTATTCATTTTATAACACAATTTCATACTTTAGATATACTGATATACATTATGGTCTACACTAAAGTATACCTGTATATAGATAAAGTATAATAGTACCTAGTACACTATGAACATTTATGTTTTTTCTTCATTTTTTTATTTTTACACGAATTTTAAACATTCTAAAAAATTGAGTAAATGGGTGGGTTCATAAAGTTAACACTGCATTAACACTGTAGCAACATATCCAATCAAGCATTCAAAAATTAATCATGACTAAAATAATCTGGGGTGGGTTCACGTAAGGTGATTAGTGATAGGTGATAGGTGATTAGTGATAGTTAAAAAGTGATCACCGAAAAGTAATTGTTCGTGTAAGGTGATCACCAAAAAAGTGATGGAATTTGAAACGCGGCGAATTCCACAGTATATTTATAGTTGTCAAACGTCAATCAAAACAAATAAAAATTTAAATCTTGAATAAGAATAAGAGAAAATTCAATAACGTTTTCGTCTATAAAATTAATTAATTATATACCATCAACAGCAAACACCAATTGATTGTATGTGATTATGAGTATTTTTTGGTTAGGTAGAAGAAGAATAATAGTAAAAATTAGAAAAGTGACACCTCAAATGCTATCATCTCAAAGTGATAACGTTTAGTGATAATTTTTGGTGATTGTCACCATACGTGAACCGAAATTTGTGGTGAATATCACCAATCACCTTACGCGAACCTACCCCTGGTTCATTTTTTCAACACATTATATAGTAACACTAATGTAACACTAACACAATAATTGCAACATAAAATTCGATGTTGCGATGACTACTTAAACTAAAATTTTGAAATTTGAGTATATTGAATTTAGTTCTTTTTTCCAAATTAATTGTTAAAAAGAAAAAAAATTAAATTTTTTAACACAAATGTCAAAACGTCGTAAAATGCATCAGTGAAATGCATTGCATCATACTTACAGTAATATTAAAGCCACATTTCTGCAACACTGCAAAGTCATGATTATTAAATGAACCCAGCGAATATCTCAGGAAACAACAAATTTTTATGTTAGTTAGAATTATGCTAGTTAGAATGAATTATTATACATTAGATACATATTAATATAATATGTATATTATATAGATTACAGTTATTATATATGTACATACATATGTATATACATGAATAATATAATTAAAAGGAAAGATAAATACATAATAATTAAATGAATGCAGTAATAAAATGAAACAAAAATGATGGATTTATGAACAGAAATAATACAAATCTTCCATAGAGAAATTCTCATCTCATATTGTATAAAAATGATATTGAAATAAACGAGAGAATAAAAAAAAATGTAAATTTAGAATAGAGAAAAGTTTTTGATAATTTGAAAAGAAGACAGCAGCAAAAAAAAAATATATATATTATACATATTTATATATGTGAATAAATGAAAATCTTTATGAAAATAAATTGTACTATGTAAGTTAACAACAGTTATTGGTAATAACCAATATTAAACATGATTGAACATGTCCAATGCAATAAATTACACGCGCATCCGTTCTTTTGCTGTTTAAACAATTTTCTCATACCTTGCATTTCCGTTACTTGTTTACTTTAATTGAACTTTGTCAATTTCCATTAAACAATAATTACGCGTGCACAAATTGAATAGTGCTGATTTGCATAAATTCACTTTCAATATTTAATTAATAGAATTTAGAATAAACGAAATTGTAATTTTAGATTTAAGAAAATTTGTAAATCAGAGTATTTTTGTACTTGAATAAAGAAACATCAAAAGTGAAAACTTCTGAGTTTCATTTAACTTAACTTGTATGTATGTATTTTTATTGATTATTCATGTTATTTTATTTATTTTTTTTGTTTTTATTATTTTTCAAGTTTTATATTGTTTTTTTCATATTCAATTTTGTTTTTTGTACTGATAACTATAATATAAAATGTAAAAATTGAAAAAAAGAAAGTTCAAACATTGTATTGTATTGTATTGGTATATGAGTGCACCACATAAAACTTGAAAAAAAAAATACTTATGTCAACAAAAAAAATTTTCTATTTTTATACTAAAGTAATTTATAAGAGAAAGGATTTGATGATTTTAATGTATGTCTATAGCATTTTCTTTACAGTAGATATCCATATGCAGTATGCAATATAAGTGCATATAGTACATAATGTATTGTATAGCTATTATAATCATGTACACATTGTTCGAGTACACAAACATACATAATTGTATGCATATATAAAAAAAAATAAAAACGGAAATGAATGTGGTATAGGTAGGGTTGTGTTGTGATATAATAAAATAGATTGATAATAATCGTTCAATAGAAATTATTATTGTAAGGAATCTGAAGACTACATAAAATACAGTACTAGATGGTACTAGTATACATATAATACAAAATATTTATACATATACATATTGAATAGAAAACAAATTTATTTAAGTGCTCATATTATTTAAAAAATAAAAATTAGAAAAAAAAAAAAATATATAAATAAATAAATAATAAACAAACATTCAACTACTCGACATAATAGATCTTTTATGAACTTTTAAAATATATGTATACATACATATTTTATGTATGTACTCGTATATACTCATAAAAATACATACATACACATTGTATATAAATTATATATAGATATATATATAAATATTTTTTATTCATTCATTTCAGTTTTATTCATTTTTTTATCATTTTATAGATGATTTATATATGGCTTTTTCTTATGTGCCTTTTATCATGAATATGAATATAAATATGTAAAATGTGCAATTTACACCTTAGGGAAAATATTAAATGAAGTGTTATAAGTATTATAGAAAGGTGTTATATACTACTTATTTTGCATTTATACAGAATCTACAATCGTACACACTTAATTTTTTTTTTTTTTTCAATTTACATATATCATTCAAATAATTTATTTCATATGATTTCTGTATTTACTTTTACCATACTCTTATTTGTAAGTATGTACTCGTAATTGTGATATTTTTGTAAATATTTATTTAACTCTATAATACAACTTTTATTGGTATGATCATCGTAGAAATTTATTTATTATTTCATCTAAGTATCACACTAGTTCAAAGTCCAGAAATGAACGCAATCGAATGTCTTTGGGATCATCTATGGATAAAATAATTCAACAGCATAGCATAATTAGTTTGAATATTCAGCAAATAAACTTTTCAAAATGAATGACTTAAGAGGTTAAGGTTAAGGCGTTATAACTGAAAACCTAAAAGAGGTAGTGAATTGATGTGCATACGCATAGACAAATTATTCTATAAATAGTACGAAACATTTTAATTCCTTTTGTGTCTAAAACGTTTAATAAAAAAGATGTGCAGTAAACAAGAAGAAATAAGAAAAATTATCTTGGACAAATTTTTAGAAAATAAGAAAAGATCGAAAAAGGAAATAGCTAAGGAAACAAATACTAGTGTACAAACAGTTTACAATGTTATCAACAACTACAACAGAAGTAATTCTATTGAAAGAAACGTCCTTCTAATAGGCAGATGCTAAGCAATGTTGTAAATGCCTATAAAACTGATCCACTGAAATCAACAAGGGATGTAGCTGCTTTTGCAGGTACGTCACAATCAACAGAAATGAGATAATTAGTGGATAAAAATATACAAGCAACAAGCAGTATCTGATAGATCTGAGGCTAAACAATATCTGGCGAAAACAGGAGCCAGAAGGTTATATGACAAATATCTAACGAAATTTGGTTGTGTTATCATGGACGATGAAACATATTGCAAAGCAGATTTCAACCAGATTCCAGGAAATGTGTATTACACTGTAAAAAATAAGAAGACAGCTAATAAAACCATTTCAACAAAACAACACACAAAATTTCCAAAACAGTTCATGGTATGGCAGGCTATTTGTAAGTGTGGTCTACGGAGCAGGGAATTTATCATGACGGGAACAATAAATTCAAAAGTGTACATTGAAGAATGTTTAGAAAAACGATTGAACCCTTTATAAGACAACATCAGGGTTCAGTGTTATTTTGGCCAGATTCAGCAACTAGCCACTATGCTAATACAACGAGGCAATGGTATGAACAAAATGGGGTCCATGTGGGGAAAGAGGCAAATCCACCTAATTGCCCAGAACTAAGGCCAATTGAAAGATATTGGGCTAAAATGAAGTATGTATTGAAAAAAACAAAAAACATTTGTAAGAATGATTTTGATTTCAGAAATCGATGGCGGAAAACATATGAAGTGATCACAAATGAGTCTGTCCGGGTGCTAATGCAGCACCTCAAGCGAAAAGTTAAACATTTTTGTAATAAATAATTATATTGTGCAATATTTTGTAAAGTAAAATCGTTGAAAATATAAAATAAATCAAACTTTATTTGATTGAAATCGGAGTTAAACTTTTTGATCTGTGGTAGAACGAAAATTCCAAAATTTATCTGACTCACCTCTTAACTTAAAACCTAACTATTAAATCTGAATTTTGTGAGAAACAAGTGTTTTCAATAACATCCATATTAAGGAAAGTATTGAGGAGAAGACACTGAACATAACTGCATAATCAATATCTTTTATTATTCATTAAAAATATTTTGAAATAAAGAATTTTTATTTTAATTTGAAATCTAGCTTAAGTAATGTGCTATTTGAGTGTGCAATTTTTATAATTCGTTTTACAATACAAACTATTATTGTTATCATATAACAGCGGGGTTCGGTGACGCAAATGATAGAGAAACTGGCCTACTGATCTCGAAGTGTAGGGGTGCAGGTTCGATTTCTGCCCAAAATGAAAGTAAGAAAAATAATTTTCAATTTTTCATTGCGTATTTCCAACTTTTATTACCCTTGAGTATCAGCTTGCTGCGAAAAAGATATCAGAAATGCTTATAAAGTTGTAGTAGGTATTTATCTTTTTTATGAAGCACATCTTCATAAAGAATAAAAGCATTCACATAAGATGTTTGTAGCAGCTTATGATACACCGTCTTCCATCATTTATTGGAATGACGATCGATGTCATACAAAGAGACCATTTGATCAGATAAATCAACCCCTTCCATGTTAGCATTGTAAAATTTGATTACATCAGTTTTTTCATCTGTTTTTTTTCCGTTGTACGATTTCATGTAAAGGGTTCAAAGGGTTAAATTTCAATACTTAAATTTACTGTTCTCAATACTAAATTAAAATCAAGTGCTAGAATTTTTTACATTGTTCGTACTTATACATAATTCATGTTTCAATTCAACATTTAGGGTCGTATTCATCAATCAAGATTATTCGCTGGATATATTTTAGTCGGGTATTTTTTCACCTTATTCATCAATCTAGATAAAATTTGTTTTCGGACTTCGTTTTCGGAGTGCCGAAGATTTCAGCTGATTACAAAGAGTAAGTATTTTTATATGACAAAATGAAAACAAGGATTATGTGGTGTGATGATTATAAATGTGATTGCTGTGCTGTTGCTGTTAATAGCAAGGTTATGTTCAAACGATATTTATAGTACCGTTCTCAGGTT
Organism: Villa cingulata; assembly: GCA_951394055.1. Taxonomy (NCBI): domain Eukaryota; kingdom Metazoa; phylum Arthropoda; class Insecta; order Diptera; family Bombyliidae; genus Villa; species Villa cingulata. The sequence goes on along the minus strand of OX596017.1, from coordinate 36,434,340 downwards.
GTCTTAAAAATATCCGAATAGTTTATAATCAAAGTTGATTAATACGTACACTTTATCTCAGATAAAAGATATTCTTGGTTGGTGAATACGACTCTTACAAAATAAATAATAATAAAAATATATAATAATATTTTTTACAACAATAACAAGACAACATGTGAAGATTAAATTTCAAAATTAAAACATCGATTTATGTTTTATATAATATAAGATTACTTGTCATTTGTATTATAAGTGCTTCTGGCAAGAAACTTATACTGAATTGTTATAGGAAGACTAAACTGTTTGGATTTATAAGTAAGTCTGTATAACGAAGCCTTAGCATGAACTTTCTTCTCAAGCAAGAAATAAAAGATTGCAGGTTGCAGGGCAACTGTAGAGTGGACAACAATTATTAAAGAAATTTTGAATTTAATTTATGTAACACAAAAGTTTTGGTATCACATCTATGGAAAATACGAGTATTATACATGAAATTTTTGATAAATACTTTTGATTTTATCAAAGTTTTTATTTTGTGAATCACTAATTCGATTTGAATTCAATTAAAATTTATATACGAATTTCGATAAATTTTTCTGTTTCAATTTTTTTAATTCATTTTATTTTTTATTTAATCTGAGCTAGAACGATATTATTTATGATTCTTTCATAACTATAGTATGTGTACATGTGGTTTTTTTTATTATTTAAATAATTTTATTTCGAAATTGAGCTCCCAAAGTGTGTTTTTATTATTATTATTTTAGGAATTTTTTTTAATAAAAAAGAGAACTATTGCTTTAACAAAAAAAAAATTATACTAAGGGTGGTATTCACCAACATTGATATATCCGTCGGATATATTTTAGCCGGATACAATTTCAGCTTATTCATCAATCTAGATAAAATTTGTTTTCGAACTTCGTTTTCCGGTCGAACATGTGTGTTAAACATGTCAGCTGATTGTATTTTTATATTACAAAATGAAAAAAAGGTTCTGTGATGTGATAATTATATGCAAATATGATAATACAGTATAACTACATAATCTTTATTTGTGCTGTTGCTGTTAATAACAAGGTTATGTTCGAACGATATTTATAATATCACTCCGAGGTTGTCTTAAAAATATCCGAGTAGTGTTTTATCCAGTTTGATGAATACACTTTATCTCAGATAAAAGATAATCTATGTTGGTGAATACCAGCCTAAAAGTGTACAATTTATTTGAATGAATTAATTTTGATTTAAACTATTTTACAAAAATTAAATTTCAATACTTAATAATTCAAAAATTTCTAATAAAATATATACATATGTATGTATACTTATATAAGATTTCTACGGCCATGGTAAAATGTCTTTTTAGTTCAACGACTATGTAAAGATGAAATAAGTGAGTAAATTTATTTCTTATATAGTCATTATACAATAAAAATAGACCTAGCAGTAAGTATCAAAATTTTACCTACTATTTGAAATATGTATACATATAGTACATACAATATGGAATTTATATTGATAAGGTAAGTTATATAAAGAATTCCACATAAATACATAAGTATATTGCTTTGTATATAAATAATGTCTACACATAATGGATTGGTATGACGACACAAATCACACTTTAAACACAAGAAACACTTTTTTTTTTAAAAATAATTTATTCTATTAGAATTGCACAAATATTAACACAGAAATGCACAAATTACTTAAAAATTTTTGGTACATACTTGAAAATTATTTACTTTTCTCCATCTGATATGGATTATTATAACACATATTCATTGTTTTTGCGATAATATAATACACAGAGTTATTCACAACTAATTTTATTACCACGTAAAATTTTATACCTATATAGGTATAGCTATGCGTTGATTTAAAAAAGGAATAGATATTATAATATCGTTATGGATGGTGAAATAATATCATATCGAATATTATTACAACACACTTAAACAAGTAGAATATTTTAAATATTTTTACAATTAAAAAAAAAATATAAATACTGATGTAATAAAATAAAAAAAAAATAAATAAATAAACTTACATTTATCCGTATTGTGTAATGAGTAGTTGTGATGTACATATTATGTGTACGTATAAATGGAGTACGAATAATTTTATAACTTTTCATTTGATGTTATTTTTGAATAATTATTATTAATTTTCCATTTCATAGCAAATAGTATAGTATGAAGCCGGTAAAAATAAATAATAATACTAGCTGTGTATGTATATATTGCGTATATAAGTACAACATATATGTATATAATATCTTATTAAATTTATTAAATTATTCCATGTTATTCTTATTAATTTATGTATATATCAATTTACTTATGTAAGTAAATACATAGTATATTAATTAAATGATATTCTGTTCTGTTCAATGTTAATTGTTCAACATTACTAATTGAATTGCACTACATTGTCATTGTTATAATCATATTATTATGCATGCATTATATATTTATATTGTTGCATTGATTCTGTTCTGTATGCATTTTATTATTCTATCAGTACACGTAAGTATATAGAGATATACATACATATTTATTTACACTTTTATATACATTATATTGATATCTATAAATATTATTTAAATAAATCGGATATTAATTTTCAATACAAAAAATAATACCAGTATGTACTACCAGTACTACGAGTATATAGCAAAATAAAGAAGAAGAAAGGAGATTTTCAAAACAAAATTTTCAGTAGATTATATTATTTAATTATATATACCTTTACAACTTAAAGAAAATATTTGTATAATTGTATTAATTTATCAAGAATAAAAATGTAAAACTGATATGTACATTAACTTGATTTTGATGTTAGACAAAAGGGTGAGTTCATATTTCCAGTTCTAAATTAGATCTAACAAAAAGTAGCGTGTTCATATTTTCTACTGTGTAAATGCAGTAAGTTCTCTTTTGCAGTTCTGTAAAAGTTTAATGATAGAATTTGCAACCGTATTTTTCTTTCTGCTTTAATTTTTATCAATTAAAGTGTTCAATTAAATATTTAAAAATAATTTATCAAATTATCACCACAAAAAAAAAAAAAAATGAAACCAACTATCAATGTCTCTTTCTTTGTTGCAATGAACAGTTCATAAAGACAGCCGCATAAAATCAGTAGTTCTGTTAAGTTAGCAAACACTAACATGGGACTAAAAAAATCTTCTTCTTCTTCTATGGTGCTACAGTCCGCAACAGAACCTTGAACTCAGAGAGAATTTGTTGCCATACGCTGCCATATCCAAAGAAATAGTTCTCCAATTTGCAATATTCAGTATGTTCAGGTCTTCTTGAACTGAATTCCATCATCGATTTCTTGGTCTTCCTCTAGGTCTTTTACTGCCGACGGTGGAGTATGTATAATAAATTCTTTCTTACAGGTGTCTTGTTCTTCGATTATGTTGATGTGGCACAGCACAGCACAGTATTACGAAAATTTATTATTGCAATCAATATTCTGCAAACATGAACTCACCCAAACTTGTAACAAAATAATTTATTATTGTATAATATACATACAAGTAGCAAATTAGATATGATGATGATTTCCCGATGCTAAGATTTCGATTTCAATTCGATTTTCATTGCTACGTTCACATAATATATATTATGTGCATAGATTTGATTATGTGTATGTATGAATATATATTATTCAGATGTAAGTATATAAGTGTAGGAAAAAATTATTCTGTTTTTATTGCTGCTGCTACAGTACTACTGAACTGACTACTACTGTTTTTGATTGCTCTTGATTTTGTTGTTTTTATTTGGATTTTTTTTCTGTACTATATACTTACATACACGTATGTTTTTTTTTTTCGTTTTCTTGATTGCAATAAAAATGCGCAAATTCAATACTTTTCATTAAAAAAAATGCATATAAAAAATGTAGATAGATGAGTGTACTGTGTACATATAACATGTGTATATGCATAGATATACTTTTTATAATTTATAATTTTTATATTATAATAATTTTACTTTATTTTATATTAATTTTGTTTTTTTGTATTTTACACTAATACCTTTCTTTTGTAATGTTCGCATATGATGTGTACATCATATTTTAGTGAATTCAAACTTAAACAATCTATTATTATGTACGTGCTATTGGTACATAGTACACACTGGTATCTACTTGTGTAAGTACGAGTATATATGCTTGTACATGCATAATATACATACTATGTATGTAATTTTCATACTATCACTGTTATCATATTATATATACAAATATATTTTCAAATGTACATATTACGTACATATTATATACATATACATATATATATATATATATATCAGTGGCGGATCGTTACCAAAATTTATGGTGGAGCTAATGGTTTCAAGGGTTTCCACTCCACCCAAGAAGTAACGCTATTAGAGCGTTAGTCGATGTTGAATGATACACTTCCCCAGAATATTGTTTTTTGAAAAATAAGTTATGTATTTTGGGGTTCTTTCAAAATTTACAAACTTCATAAAAATAAAACGTTGAAAAATACTTAACAAAATATTTTGATAGTTATAATAAATATCTTTAAAAAAAACAACTTAGCAAACGTTCGTAAACTTAAAAATATTGATTTGTATCATTTCTGTATAATCTAACATTTCATTTAAAAAAATACTCAACACTTCGATCTTTCTCTTGACCAAAATCAAATTTGCTAAAATTTGGAATATTATTTATAAATTCTCTGCGTATTGAAATAACTGCAAAGGAATTATAGTCGACTTTAGACTCCCATTACATTTGATTTTAGATTTTAATACTTATTAAAGTACCAAAAACCCTTTTAGATACCAAAATGCTGATAGGATTCATTTACATAAATCATCTCAAAAATTTTTATTTTCATTTTCATCGTTAGGAAATTTGAAAATTTCGAGCCCTGTATGAGGAGCCGCCTCTAATATATATATATATATATACAGCGCGTTTCACTTGAATAGGGCCACCTTTTTTCAATGAAGTTTTATGATTTATTCGTATTTTTTTCTCGATAATTGATTTTTTTTTAATTCAAAACTAAAGTACAACTTCATTCTTGAATTTCAAAACGAAAAAAATAACTGGTTTTATATGTTTAACGTTAATTTTTACTGTTTATTGTCTGGTACTTAGAAAAAAGCACATTTTTGCTTGCTTCACTTGAATAAGGCCACTTGTAGTTTTGATGTTATTAAAGAAGTATAGGCTTTGCATTTCTAAGTGAAATTAGTTTTTCTATTAAATATTCGACATTTTGTTTCTATCAATATTACATAAAGCACAAAAATTTGATTAAATTTATTAAAATGGGAAGAAATAAAGTGTTATCTGTAGTAGAGAAGGAAAAAATACAAATTTATAAGAATGAAGGATACTCTAGCCGTGATATAGGCAAAACAATTGGAAGAAGCAAAACGGTAGTTAATAATTTTTTTAAAAAATATTGATGAATATGGAAAAAACATGAAAGGACGTACTTCCGGAGCAACAACTCCCCGAGACAAACGATTAATTCTTCGTGAAGCATCAAATTCCAGTAATTCTGCAGTCAAAATCAAGTTCAAGTGTAAGGTTAAAGCAAGTGTTTCGACTGTCCGGCGCATAATTAAAGCAGCTTCACATTTAAAATACAAAAAAAATTAAAAAAAACCACCACTTAATGAAGTGCGGAAACAAAATCGATTACAGTTTTCTAAGCACCATATGGTATGGCAAAAGCAATGGTACAAAGTCGTTTTTTCAGATGAAAAAAAATTTAATATTGATGGCCCGGACAATTTTAATCATTATTTCCACGATTTACGAAAAGACGAACTGTTTTTAGATAGACATCACAGTAAAGAGGGTGGTGTAATGATATGGGGAGCAGTTTCTTATTATGGAACTATCGATTTGGTTTTCCAGTCCACAAAAATGACTGGAATTACATATAAAAATATATTGGAAAATGCCTTTCCGAAGTTTCACGACATTTTTGGACTCATACCTTGGATATATCAGCACGATAATGCACCTATCCACACAGCAAAGATAGTTAAAAGCTGGATTCAAAGCCAAAATGTTGAAACCCTCGATTGGCCACCCTATTCTCCAGACCTCAACATAATGGAAAACGTATGGGGGTGGTTAGTAAGAAAAGTGTATGAAGCTGGCAAACAGTTTGATGATAAGGAGTCATTAATTCAGGCCATTAAATTCGCCTGGAGGGAAATTTCCTTAAGTTATTTGAAGTCACTATACAATTCAATACAAGGCACTATAGAATATATGAAGTAATTTTAAAAAAAGGAGGATGTACAAAGTACTAAAATTTAATAATAATAAAAAAATTACAATTTTGTTCAAAAACTATGTGTTTGCAATCATTTACTTCCCTCCTTTATATTAATTTTTATGGTGGCCTTATTCAAGTGAAGCAAGCAAAAATGTGCTTTTTTCTAAGTACCAGACAATAAACAGTAAAAATTAACGTTAAACATATAAAACCAGTTATTTTTTTCGTTTTGAAATTCAAGAATGAAGTTGTACTTTAGTTTTGAATTAAAAAAAAATCAATTATCGAGAAAAAAATACAAATAAATCATAAAACTTCATTGAAAAAAGGTGGCCCTATTCAAGTGAAACGCACTGTATATACGTAAGATATACGTACATACATATACATATGTACATATATACATAATGTGAACGAGTATAGTGTGTTATCATTATTATTATCATCATATAAAAACAAAGTTATAGTTTAGTTGAAGTTTATATTTTAAATTAAAATATATAGATACATACTCGTATGTGTGTATTATGCTTGCATATAATTTTTCTAATATTTTTATATACATACATACGTAGCTATATCTTATTATAGTTATATGTACTCTTATATATTTTGTTGCATTCTTGACATATTATTTATTTTGTGCTCTATACAATACAACTATGGACTGTCCCAGAAAAAATTGACCCTTTTATTTTTCGACAGAATTAAAAAACCAGTTATTGTATTATTACAAAAATTTCAATATTTATTTGTCATAATTTTACAATTAAAATGCATAATAAAAAAATTCATAATTAGTTGGACATAGAAAATAATTTGACTTTTCTGTTGAGGCCCCTTAGAAGATTTCGTACAGTCGTATCCGTCACAATATCATATGTTTTTCTCCACCTATTTTTGAAGTCTACCACATTTTTGGCGTGTTTCTTTGTTTTCCGTAACTCCCTTTTAATCAAAGCCCAGTATCTCTCAATTGGTCTTAATTCTGGACAGTTTGGAGGATTTGCGTCTTTTGTGACAATATTTATGTTGTTTTCTGCATACCACGCCATCGTTGCTGACGCATAGTGACAGGTAGCTAAATCTGGCCAAAATGCTACAGTGCCTTCATGTTGACGTATAAATGGGAGCAGGCGTTTTTTCAAACACTCTTCTATATAAACTCTGGAATTTATAGTACCATTTGTAACAAATTCACTACTCCGAAGTCCACAAGAACAAATGGCTTGCCAGACCATAAACTGCTTTGGAAATTTAGATATTTTTTTTGCTGAATATTTCTTATCCACACCGCCCTTTTTTTTCGCTGTATAGAAGTCATGTCCAGGCAGCTGAGCAAAATCCGTCTTACAATATGTTTCATCATCCATAATGATACAGTCGAATTTGGTTAAAAAACGGTCATACAATTTCCGAGCTCTGGTTTTGCAAATTTTTTCCTTTTCTTCCGATCTATCTGGTATTTTTTGAACTTTATATGTTCTTAAGTTGCAAATTTTTTTTATTCTCTGCATCGTAGATTTCGATGTTCCAGCTACCTGCGCCATATCTCTAATAGAGGTATTGGGATTATCTGAATAACGCCTTTGTACCTCTTTCACTAAATTTAAATTAGAAGGACGGGAAGGCCTACCTGATCCTTGTTGCCTTTCGATAGAAATACCTTTCTTATATTTTGAAATGGTTCTCTTTACAGTTGAAACAGATGTTTCTAAATCTTTTGCTATTTTTGAATATTTTATTGTTTTATTTTCTATAAATTTGTTCAAAATAGCACGACGCATCTCTTCTTCATTTAGAGACATTGTAACTTTTTGAATTTCAAAACACGAATGAGTATTAATAATCTTGAAGTTCGCTTTTTATAGCAAACATTTGTCGGAAAAAGAACATCTTTATCATACGTTATATTCCCTCAATAACTAAAAATAAAAGGGTCAATTTTTTCTGGGACAGTCCTTATGTATGAACAATTTAACGAAAAATTATTTTAAAAGAATGTTTATTCGCCAAGCATGCGCAATTCAAATGCATTCCATATTTTTTCATCGAAAAAAAAAAAATGAATTTTCAGTGCACATAAGTAGTCTAATAAATTTTGTTAGTTACTGTTTTTGTTAAGAATATACTAGGTAGTATGTGATTTGTCATGGTGATGAAAAAATATATAAAAAATATATATGGAATGAAAATGTACCTATTCATCATTTTATAAAATTATTTAAAAATAATTTCATTCTTCTGAATTCTGAATGTTCTTCACAATCATGAGATTTTTTAAATTAGTTAATTAATACACATTACACAATTATGAAAAAACTTTGCCAAGTTAAATTTATAAGCAAAAATAACATTATACAATACATATAAAGAAATCCGGTAAATCCTTGTAGTTGACGATACTTTCTGTCGGCAAGTTAGATAGTATGAGAGTAGTGGTATCGGTGGAATGACCTTGAGTAACACTAAGATAGTGTTTAGTGGTGCTCGTTGATGATGACACCAGGGAGCGGAGATAAAACATTGAATGTAATATATAATGTACATATTGCTTATAATTCTGATGTTTTGATACATATAAAATTGTAAAAATAAAAATATCTTGAACGGGGTCTTAATTAGTGTAGAAATCAGTATAATGTAAGCAGTTGATTATTAGTGCTCACTTGAAAATCTTGAAATTTCACAGAAAGGTTATATTGAATCCCCAGTCTTATCATGGCAATGTACTACATACATAATATTTATATGTCAAAATATGAATTTTAATATAAATCTATGATAAATATAAATAGTAATTGCAATGACGTGTTAAATGTTACTGTAGAATGTTTGCTTTTTTAAATATCAAGTTTCGTGATTATAAGTATAGATTTTGTTGCTGCTGTTGGTACTGTTGCGCAGATACATATATAGTACATACATACATATATTTATATAGAAATAGCATAAAATATCGTATTTTTGAAAAAATTAATATGCATTGAATAATTTAAAATATATTCAAATTTATTCATTGCATTTAACAACGGTTGATTGATTTGTGGTTGTGATTAAATTCATTTGGATGAGCTATAGATGAGAAGGATATTTATCAGTATGTGTTGCAATACAAAGATACTTATATGTATGCTTATACATATATGTATATGTAAAATTTTATTTATTCATAACTTTATTTCTCAATTTTATATTTTCAATTTTCTTCTTTTTTTTTTACACTTTACAGTTAATAATGTGAGTGCTCATATAAATGAAATGATTTCTTGTAACCTTTTCTAATTTACTACTTAAATAAATAATTCATAAGGTTTGTATATATGTACAAAGTATAGATAGACTTTAAATTAATTTAATGCAGAATATTATACTTTGAAACCACATAATTTTTTAAAACAGGATATGCATTATGTACATATACGTCTACGACTCAGCTGGGAAATCATTATCAACAACAGTTTGTGCTAGCTCTTCAGGTATTAAATCGTCTACCTCCGAAGACATTATTTTTAACGAAGGCTTCAAGCAGGTATTAAAAGATAAAAGAAGGAAAACAGGCCAGCATCTAATCAACAAACGATTGAAAGCAGGGGAAAATACTGGTCTACTATCCGTAAATTAAAACAGGTATGATGCTTTCAAGAAAACAGAATTAACAGGTAATAACAAAAATAATTCACAGGAAATGGAAACTGATGATATAAGCAATATTAACCATAGCGATAATATATAAATGCTAACAATAGTTTTAAGCAAAATAGTAATAGAACAAACGCAGCATTTACAATAATTAAAGACTTGCCTTATTGTCCTCCAATATTTATAAGTGGTCTAAGTACCAAAGAAATACAAAAAAAATATAAAGAATGTACCGCAAAATGTTAGAATCAAATTTGTAAACTTACGTGGTGATAAAATCAAATTAATGGTAAACAATATTCAAGTCCATAAAAAAATTTATTGATAAGTTGAGAAACCTGGGTGTAGAAGCAAATTCTTACACTCCTAAAGAAGTAAAAAAGACTTCGTTACTCTTAAAAGGAATTGACTACAATTTCAGTACTGAAGAAGTTTCTGATGCTCTCCAGGCAGAAACAAATAATGATGTAGAATTCCTAAAAGTTACTCCTTTTGTCACTGAAAGATCAAAAAAAGAAAATAGGCCTCTAAATATGTTCATAATCCAAATTAAAAATCATGCTGACATTAATAAAGTAACTAAGTAGTATTAGATACTTATTACATCAAAAAATCTCCTGGGACAAACTACGTAAAAAAGAATCAATTAGATGCTATCATTATCAACACTTTGGCCATGGTAATGAATATTGTTCACGCCCATTAAAATGTGTATTTTGATAATCACGATATATCAGAATGCTCCGAAATTATAAATAAAAAAAATAACAATCCAGTAGTTATCCCATCTTGTGCTAACTGTAAGCAAGCACATACTGCCAGCTATAAAGGATGTCCAGGATATATTAACTACATCAAACGAAAAGAGATGTTGAAACAAAGAGCAAGAGATGCAACAAATTCTAGAAAGGAATTCATTTCTAGTACGGTTAATAATTACGTGAGAGGAGATATGACATTTGCCGACTTGGCTAAATCAGGCAACTGGGACTATAGCTCGAAACTAATCTCCAAAGATAACAACATCTTAGAACCTAGAATAGTTACCTCCACCAAGAATAGTAATTGTTTTAGTGATTTTATCAATGAAGCAAAATCGCTATTTAATTGTTCTTTTCTTGAACTTTTAATACAAATTAGGCAATTCTGGCCCAAGTATTTGAGTTTAAATTCCAAAGAAGAAAAAATGACAGCTTATCTTCAATTTCTTTTGTCAATTGTAGTATGAATAATAGTAATAACCACATTAATAATTTCAAAATGTTTGCACAAAATGTGAACTCTATTGTTTCAAACGAGAAAAGACTTTGTTTTGACTTGCAATTTTGACTTGAAACGATATTGGAAGAGGTACTGTTCGTTCAGATATATAAATACTGTCGATATATGTAATGCGCATATATATGTATATAGGCTAAATATATGCAATGCAAACATATATATAAATACTGTCGATATATGCAATGTACACAAGTTCACTAGATATTTGCACTGCGCAGATATATCCTGTTAACATATGCAAACTCCGTACATGTTGTCTCACATGCATCGGTTTCATAGATGACACATTGTCGATTGTCGAAATATTCATGGGCCATGTACTGTAGAGATACATATGTGCGGATGCTAAACGTGTACATTACATTCCAATGTAATATGCAACTCCTGCATATTTACACACATTATCAATATACATGAAATATGTATATTTGCACCCTTTGATACAAACAGTGTTTGTTATCACATTGTGGAAAAAAACCGTGCAATCATGCAACTAAGCTAAAAATGTACATTAAAGAATATCAGTATTCACTTCGGTACTTTGTTTACCATCCTGTATGATTAATTTCACAAAGGATAATTTTAAAATCCTTTGTATATTCCTATGCATCTTTGTTTCATAAGAAACAAAGAAATACATGCTAAGTCTGGATGGAATTCACATCTGCATGATGCCATACTGTACTTTAAACTGTAGAGTTTGCATCTGCACGATTGCAATACTGTTCTTTAAAACTGTGGAATTTGCAGCTGCATGATTGCCATACGGTACTATAACATCCTCGTCCTTCCTTTTGTTTTTTGTTCTTTATTCACAGATAATGCTGAACCGAGACATGATGAAGAGAAGCGAGGACTAACCATGTTTAGACTGGTACAAATCATATTCGAGTGAAGAAGTCACGTCAGCTCAGCAGTGTTAAAATTAATATAGATAAAACTTTGCTAAATTTTTCAATGTAAAATCTAAATTTTGTAAGGCAATTTTCTAGCCTTTATTTTTGTGTAAATAAAAGAAAAATAAGTTTTATAAAGAGTTAAACGAGTGTTTTAGGCCCCTATTGTGAATTTCGTCAAATGAACGAACGAAAGTACAATCGAATGATAGGTATTGTGAATTACGATTACAATCGATACTTTCGATTGTAATCGTATCTGTCATTCGTTGAAAAATTGACAATCGAACTCTGCAATTTGTTGTTTTTTAGAAGTTTTGTTATCAAAATTTTATGTTCATTTATAAATTTTTTAAGAATTAATAATGTAAGTATTTTTTTTTTGTTCATTATTATAGAATAAAATTAATTAGAATTTTTTTATTTTTGGAGAAAACTAAGCAATAAATATCAACTAGAAAAATTAGTGGAAATTATGAAGAAAAATCCACAAATAGCAAAAGGATGCTATAAAAAATAGCAAATTTTATGCCAATGGGAAAAATATGCCTTCGAAATCAATAGTTTAGGTCCTCCCACAAAATGTGCTGAAAAGTGGTTAAAAGTAAGTAATTAATGTATGAGTAAGAACGTTTTATCTCAATGATATTTTTCAGGTTTGGACTGATTTAAAATTTAATATTAAAAAAAAACTTATACACAATAATAAGGAATTGAAAGGGACTGGTGGTGGACCTAATACTCTTTACCAATTTTCAACACTTGAAGAAGATGTCATAAATCTTTTAAATTTGAGAGTGTGTGTGACTCCTTCAGGTAGAGATTTTGGTGTATTACCTAACAGCAGTACAATTGCGGCACAAAATGGTACAAGCAACGTCGATCATGCTGCTGATTCTCCTGCAATATCAGAAATGAATATCACTTCTGATAATAATAATTCAGCTAATTCAGCTACTGCAATAGAAGTAGCTACTAGGTGCAATAATACTGCTATAAATTCTGTTGTTGCTGATGAGACCGCGGGTTCCAACGATAGCGATAACGAGATTGATGACGTTGCGGCCATGTTTGTAGAAGATAGTATTCTTCAAACTGATAATATTTGTTCTACCAGCCATGTAAAAGTGTACTACAACGTAGATCAAAAGAATTTTCTTTTCATAGAGTAAAACTTTTGAGTCGTCAAACTCAATCACAAGAAAATTTTTATAACGGGATTAAGAAAGATGTGCAAGATATAAAAGAATACGTAAAAGGTATTTATGATTATAAAAAAAAATGTACTACCACAAGAAAGACATTGACCGTGAACTAATAAAAATCAAGAAGGAAAAGCTGAAAATTTATAGGGAGGAAGTGGAAAATAATAGAAAAGATAGAATAAGGAAATTACAATTAAAAAAAGAAATTTTAGAGTTGAAAAAGACTCAAAAAGAATTTAATTGAAAAAAGTTATATATTCAATTATTATAGTTAAAAGTTTGTGTTTTTATTTTTATATAGTTATAAGTTATAAGCCAAGGAGGCAAATGTTTTTGTTTTATAGTTATAAGCCAAGGAGGCAAATATTTTTAATAAAAAATGTATTTACAACATTAGTTTACATTAATTAAAAGAATTTAAAATAGCAGACCTTATCCTTGCACCTTCATTTATTTCATCACTATTTTCATCGCTTTCATATATATTGTCTTCATTATCATTTTCATTTCATTTTAGACTATCTTCCGCTCTACGTCCGCTATTTACTATTTACGTCCGCTCTACTACAATCCTCGCTTGCGAATGTTTTGTGTTGAATCTAGCCTGCAATGAAATTTCTTCTGCATTACGGAATGGTGTTATCAGGTACGGTGCTAATGGATATCCAGAGTCACCTAAAATAAAATATTTACATATTATTTATCAGTTATATACAATTTTGTTGTACAATTGCTAGCAATACCAAGAAGCCAACTTCTATCTCCACTTCGATAGTTTTCTTCCATTTTTTGTTTCACGACAGATGAATCCCAAATCATAGCATCATGGCAAGAGCCAGGAAATCTAGCACAGACATAACGAATTACTGCATTGTGATCACAAACCTTTAAAAATTAAATTTTCAATAAGTACATATATCCACTAGCTATACATAAACTAAATTTTAACTCACAATCATAGTAGTTAAACTGTAAAACCCTTTTCTGTTGTAATACACATGTTGGACATTTTTTTCAGGGGCTCTAATTTTTATATGGGTTCCATCTACTGCACCAATAACTCCTGGGATTCCACTTCTTTCGTAAAAGAAATGTTTTGCACGACTTTTTTCTTCATTAGAATAATTAAATGTTATCCATTTAGGGCAAATGTGTTCTTCAAAAATATTTAAATTTTTTTTTTCAAAATTAGTGAAAATGTAGGCTGTGCAAGCCCAACATTAAAGTCATTTCCTACACTATTCTGATATGACTCTTGAGCGCAGAATCTTAAAAGACTTGCTAATTGAATAATAGGTGGAACAGCTGAACGCCTTTTTGATGTTTCTAATTTAGGATTTATTTCTTCTAATAAATCAATAAATGCAGTTTTATTCAAGCGAAAGTTTTGAATGAAACTACGTAACACAAAATCAAAAAATTGTAAAACTCTATAATGAAATGTTTAAACATTTACTCACCAAACTTCATCCAGTTCTAAAGGATTAGAGAAATCTCTAATATGTTTCCTTCTACGATTAATCATAATTTTACTTTTATTATCATCACTATCATCACTACTATAAAAAAATAATTCTACTGAACTCATGTTTTATTTTTAAAATATTAAAATGAAAAATATTATATGGAAAATATAAAAATATTAAAATATATAAAATATTCACGAACAAAAAAAAAAAACAAATGTCAAAACATATCATTCACAATAAGTCAATAATAATCACAGAAACACTTTTCATCGGGCACTACTTAACTATTCATTTGATTGTGTTTCACAATACCAAAAACTTTTACAATCGAAGACCCTTTCGTCGTTTGATCGATAACCGCAATAAGCACCTTAGTTTTTTTTTTTTAGTTAAATAATTGACAATAATCATTTTTCGTTTCGCTTTTTAAATCACTAAAAAACATTAGTGATCATACATTGGTCCTTCGAGCCGGATATTCCGGATAGTGATTTTTTATTATTTCTACAAACAGTTAACAGTGCATAGTGAAAACTAATTTTCTAATACAAACAATAATTAGTTAAATAGAATAATAGAAACAATAATTAGTGTCTATATAATAAATTACTATATGTACAAAATGATTATGATGATACAAATGATTAATGAGTAACTTTTGTGTTAAACAAAAACTGTGTACAGTTGATTTATATAAGTTAATTTCATTCCTTTATTTTCAATTAAACGGTTTTACCCGTTAATACAAATATTGTGAAAACTAAATGACTTTTAATTTTAATGTGGAATCAATTAAAAAACCTTTCCTTAAACAAAAATGTATACCATTTAGACAGTGCTTTAAAATAATTTTGTAGAATAAAAATAGTAAATAAATAATAAACAAATTATGTGTTAGACTAAAGGAAAAATATAATATACATTTGTTATAAACTTAGAATAATTTTTCTAATCTTTGTTTTTGGTCAACACCAAAATATTTTTATCTTTTTGAAAATATTAAAGTGTATAGATAACTAGTGCTCAAGATGACTTCAAGAGGAAAGAGTTCTTCAAATTTCAATTCGCTGGACAAGCAAAGACGAGCAAATTTCAGCCTGGCAACAAAACTTGCTGAAGATATTGAAACAGATGGGTCAAACTGGACTGCTGTACAGATAAGTATCAAACTATCTTTACTAGAGTCGTGTTTAATTCGATTTGATAAAATTCAAAGTGAACTTGAAATAGTTGGTAATGAATCGGAGTATGAAAATCGTAGTAGGTTTGAACAAATCTACTCTTCTCTAAAGGAGAAATTAATTCAATTGAAAGACAAATTTATAAGTGAAAGTGATACCTCTTGTCGTTCTACTTCAAGTTCACAATCGAAATCGAAATCAATTTTACCAGCTGTTCAGTTACCCAAATTCGATGGTCGCTATTCGAAATGGAGTGAATTTTGCAATATGTTTGTATCACTCATACATAACGATCCTGACCTATCCAATATCGAGAAGTTCCAAATGCTTCGCTCGAGTCTAATAGGTCCAGCGTCTATCGTGATCGAATCTCTCGAGGGTAACGACCAGAACTATAATACGGCGATTGAAATATTGAAAAAAAGGTTCGACAACAAAAGATTAATATTCACAACCCATATTAACAAGATTATGAACCTGTCTCACGTCCCCAAAGGTAACTCTGCGATTGTCTTAATGCAGAGATCAGAACACTTCAATCGATTGGAAACAAAGAACAAATCGTTGATGCGATTCTAATCAGTACCATTTCATCAAAATTAGATTATATTACTAGGTCGAAATGGGAAGAATCTGCAAACTTCAACAAAATTCCTTCGTGGAATGATTTCATTACCTTTTTACAACACCGATGTAAAACTTTAGAGCATGTTCAGGGTTCTTTAGTGTTTTGTTCCGAAAATACATCACAAAATCGTAAACGTGACAATCGCGGAAAAATTATTGTATATTCTGCATCCAACGTTGATAAATTCTGCAAATTTTGCAAAAACAAAAATAACCACGTACTGTCCAGATTTCCAGCTTTCTTAAAACTGAATCCCGAAAAAAGATTCGAGACAATAGCAAAAATGAACTTGTGCATTGATTGTTTAAAGACTGGACATCGTGTGAAGTATTGCAATGCTTCAAAATGTTCAAAATGTGATAGAAGACATCACACCGTCTTACACTTCAATGAAGACTCCGAAAATAAAGGGAATGAACCAAATCAAAGAAAACAAATTCCAACCCTCACTTCTTCATGACAATTAGAAACACCAGATCAAGTAATAATCGCCACTGCTATCGTCTCTATACTTTCTAATTCTGGTCTGAAGTCAAATTGCCCCATCCTTCTAGATTATGGTTTTCAAGCTAATTTCGTGACAGAGAAACTGACTCGGCATTTAAATTTACCTAAAGAACGTATGGCTTCGACAATTATTGGAATTAATGCGGTTTGTAGTGACGCAAAATATAAAACAAGCTTCAAACTACAATCGATAAACTCAGACTTCACAGTAGACGTTAGTACAATTGTTTTACGTGAAATAAGCTGCAATCAACCATCATCTTTCATCAACATTTCAGATTGGAATATTCCAAAGAACATCAAACTTGCAGATCCTTTTTTCAATGCACCTAGTCGTGTAGATGCCTTGTTAGGTGCAGAATTATTTATGAAGTTGCTTTGCGTTGGTCAAATAGTATTGGGTGGTCAATTACCATTGCTACAGAAAACAATCTTTGGATGGGTCGTGTCAGGTCCTATCAATCATAAAATGTGTAGTCCGGAACAACACGCGTTATCTGCAACTCCAATAAGTACTGAAAACGAACCATTAGATGTTATGCTGAGGAAATTCTGGGAAATTGAAGGTATTGAATCTGTGAAAAAACCTATGACCAAAGAAGAGAAATTCTGCGAAGATCACTTTCTTCGAACCTTCTCACGCGATGCAACAGGGAGATTTATCATTAGATTGCCATTTAAAGAAGACCCAGAAAAATTAGGAGACTTCCATCAGATTGCAGAAATTCGTTTATATCATTTATAAAGAAAACTTGAATTGAATCCAGAATTCAAGGATGAATATATCGCCTTTCTAGACGAGTACGAAAAACTTGAACATATGGAACTCATGAAAGATATTCCATTTAGTAAGGCCACTTATTTTATACCCCATCATGGTGTACGACAAATGAGCAATAATAAGCTGAAATTAAGAGCAGTTTTCGACGCATCCGCTAAGACAACTTCAGGTCTATCCCTAAACAACATTTTGATGGTTGGTCCAAAAATTCAAAATGACATATTTACTGTGTTGTGTCGGTTTAGAAGCCACCGTTATGTGTTTTCGGCAGATATAATGAAAATGTACCGGCAAATTCTAATTCATCCCGAAGATACGAAATTTCAACTTATTTTGTGGAAAAATGAAAAATCAGATCCAACTCAAGTGTTCAGACTCAAAACTGTAACTTATGGTACAGCTTGCGCTCCATTCTTAGCTTTACGATGCCTTCATCAATTAAGTTTAGATAATGAGCAACGTTATCCTTTGGGTTCAAAAGTTTTAAGACATGATTTATATGTCGACGATATTCTGACAGGTTCAGACTGTTTGCACGAACTACACAAAATTCGAAGCGAATTGATTCAAATCTTAGAGTCGGCATGCATGAAATTACATAAGTGGTGTAGCAATACAGATGAAATATTATCAGACATCAGCGTCAAATTACGACAAGAATTCATTTCATTGAACGAGAACATTACTACACAAGCTTTAGGTTTAAAATGGCAACCTGGCACAGACATCTTTTACTTTGACTCCAACAAAATCAAGGTTTCGGAAAAAATTACTAAGCGTACTGTTCTTTCGACAATTGCTTCACTTTTTGACCCCTTAGGGTTAATAAACCCGGTAATTGTAACATATAAGGTTTTAATGCAACAGCTATGGAAGCAAAATCTTCATTGGGACGAATCTCTTCCGATGAATCTACATTCTAAATGGGAAGACTTTCTGCAGCAGTTAAAGCACATTAATGAAATCAAAATCAACCGTTATGCATTGCAACCCGATCCAGTTGAAGTACAACTGCATGGATTTGCTGATGCTAGCGAGTCGGCGTATGGTGCTTGAATTTATGTGAGAAGTATTAATAAATCGAATTCGATATCTGTCCAGTTATTATGCGCAAAATCAAGAGTATCTCCCCTCAAAACGATTTCAGTTGCAATGTTAGAATTGTGTGCCGCTCTTCTATTAGCAGAACTCATTGAACAAGTATTGATATCTTTCCCTGTCAAGTTTTCTTCGATAAGATGTTGGTCAGATTCGACAATAGTTTTATCTTGGTTGAAATGTGAACCGTCAACATGGAATACGTTTGTGTCACATAGGGTGTCAAAAATACAAACTATCAGTGAAAAATCATCAGTAACTTGGAGACATGTACGGAGACATGTACGAACACATCATAATCCTGCAGATTTTTTTTCACGAGGTGCGTTTCCTTCTCAACTTCTTTCAAACCAAATGTGGTTTGCTGGTCCAGACTTCTTGAACAAAATTGAAAGTTTATGGCCAAGGTCAGAAATTATACAACCCAACACTTGAAGAAAAACGTAAAGTCGTCAGCACTTTTCTTACGTCAGTAGCAAAAGATATAATTTCAAACACCAAATATATTAACTCTTACACTTCTTCCATTCGAGTCTTTGCATACGTATATAGGTTTATACATCGTATGAAACAAAAGAATGCCAAGAAAAGAAACACAAGTTCGAGCTCCAGACTCATTCTTGACACTGAAGATTTAAATTTCGGTGAATTATTAATAATAAAAAACATACAAAGTGTTTTCTACAACGACGAATTAAAAGCACTAAAGAGAGGTGATCACGTATCGTCTAAAAGTAAAATGCTGCCACTTGATCCTTTTCTAGATGAGAAAGGAATTCTACGAGTTGGTGGACGACTCAGAAATTCTAACTTGGGATTTCCTACCAAACATCCCGTAATTTCTACCTCGTCAGCATGCGTTTTCGAGATCGATCGTATCTCATCTCCATGAACAAAATCTTCATGTAGGTCTTCTAACTTTAAATGCTATATTGCGTCAGAAGTATTGGATGCCTGATAGTAAGAGTCTAATTCGATCTGTTATTCGCAAATGTTTAACTTGCTATAGATCGAAACCTAAGCTTCAGCAGCAAATAATGGGTCAACTACCTTCGAATCGTGTAGAAAAACATCTTCCGTTTGTTCATACGGGAGTTGACTTCTGTGGGCCCTTCCTCATCAAACAGTTCAACAGGGGGGAGGTGCGGACAAAAATATACATTGCAGTTTTCATCTGCTTTTCAACAAAAGCCGTTCATCTAGAATTAGTAGCAGAATTATCAACAAATGCTTTTATTGCAGCGTTAAAAAGATTCATTTCGAGACGAGGCAGAAGCAGTTCAATTACTTCCGACAACGCGACAAACTTTGTTGGTGCGAGAAAAGAGTTATTGAAATTGAAAGACTTATTCGAGCATCAAGAGCACAATGAAGAATTAACCAGATTTTGTCAAGACAGGGGCATTGAATGGAAATTCATTCCTCCTAGATCTCCACATTTTGGTGGACTGTGGGAAGCAGCAGTAAAAAAGGCTAAGCAGCATTTGTCAAAAACTTTACAAGGTGCTGTACTGAATTATGAAGAATTCAATACGGTTGGTATCCAAATTGAAGCTATTATAAACTTAAGACCACTGACACCAGTCTCATCCGATGCAAACGACGTCGAAGCGTTAACGCTCATCCACTTCCTTCTGGGCAGAACACCGCAAGCTATAGCAGAGCCAGACTTAAGTGAGAAAAAATTGAATCACCTATCGAGATGGCAACTCTAACCAGATTGCAGCAACATTTTCGGAAAAGATGGTACAAAGAGTACCTTCATCTCTTACAAGAAAAAACGAAGTGGAAAATGCCTAAGCATAATCTAAAACAAGGTGACATTGTACCAATCAAGGATGCGAATATTCCAACAATGAGAAGGCCATTAGGAAGGATAGAGAACACCATTACTGGGCATGATGGGAAGACAAGAGTCGCAGAGGTGAGAACTTCAAAAGGCATCTTTAAACGTGTTGTGCACCAGTTAAGTTTGCTGCCAACAGATGAACCCAACAGATGAACAAGTTTAGTTGAAGTCCCTTCAAGGAGGGGGGCATGTTCGTTCAGATATATAAATACTGTCGATATATGTAATGCGCATATATATATATATATAGGCTTAATATATGCAATGCAAACATATATATAAATACTGTCGATATATGCAATGTACACAAGTTCACTAGATATTTGCACTGCGCAGATATATCCTGTTAACATATGCAAACTCCGTACATGTTGTCTCACATGCATCGGTTTCAGAGATGACACATTGTCGATTGTCGAAATATTCATGGGCCATGTACTGTAGAGATACATATGTGCGGATGCTAAACGTGTACATTACATTCCAATGTAATATGCAACTCCTGCATATTTACACACATTATCAATATACATGAAATATGTATATTTGCACCCTTTGATACAAACATTGTTTGTTATCACATTGTGGAAAAAAACCGTGCAATCATGCAACTAAGCTAAAAATGTACATTAAAGAATATCAGTATTCACTTCGGTACTTTGTTTACCATCCTGTATGATTAATTTCACAAAGGATAATTTTAAAATCCTTTGTATATTCCTATGCATCTTTGTTTCATAAGAAACAAAGAAATACATGCTAAGTCTGGATGGAATTCACATCTGCATGATTGCCATACGGTACTATAACATCCTCGTCCTTCCTTTTGTTTTTTGTTCTTTATTCACAGATAATGCTGAACCGAGACATGATGAAGAGAAGCGAGGACTAACCATGTTTAGACTGGTACAAACCATCTTCGAGTGAAGAAGTCACGTCAGCTCAGCAGTGTTAAAATTAATATAGATAAAACTTTGCTAAATTTTTCTATGTAAAATCTAAATTTTGTAAGGCAATTTTCTAGCCTTTATTTTTGTGTAAATAAAAGAAAAATAAGTTTTATAAAGAGTTAAACGAGTGTTTTAGTTTTTTTTTTTTTAGTTAAATGATTGACAATAATCATTTTTCCTTTCGCTTTTTAAATCACTAAAAAGCATTAGTGATCATACGGGTACTGTTGTTTGCCTCAAGAATTATCTTAATTATACGATGATTAATGAAAACTTCCAATATATTTCTGCATGTCTAGTAGAAATTAAACTCAAAAACGCTAAAACATTCAAAAATCTACTTCTAGTCTCAATTTATGTGCCCTGTAATTTAGGTTCTACTCTTAAAAGTGATCTAGAGAGAATTCATAGATTGTCACAGAAGTATGATCATTGTATTTTAGGGAGTGATTGGAATGCCAGACATAAGACATACGTTCTGGAATGACAGCGCTACTAACTCAAATGGCCAAACAATATTTTCCTGGTTCTTTACTGGTCCATACTTGACGTTAAATATTATTCCTCCTACTGGCCCTTCATTTCCTAGAAGTTCGTCGTACCTTGAACCTTGCTTAGCTGTTTTTCTTCGGTCACAATTATCTGATAATTCTCCGTTTGACATCTCATTTAGATCAGTTATCTTCTTCTTGTTGCTAACTGAGCAAACAAACTGAAAGAAACGGACTGAAACTGTTATTCTTAGTTGATTGTCATTTTGAAAAGAAATAATTAAAAAAATTTTATTTTTACAAATTATTTATTATAAATAAAATATATCCAAAAATTTAAGAAGTATGAACACGAAGACTGTCAAAATTGTGTCTTCTTTTTGAATCTAAGTTGCTCACATCAATTGAGCAAAAATATTTTTCCTCAGATGGATTACATAAATCTCACTTCGTTGCTGCTGCCACCTATAACAGAATAGAAAAAACACAGACCAAAGAAACGAATTGCTCAATTGAGAACTGAGAATTATCAGATAATTGTGACCAAAGAAAAACAGCTAATACTAATATTTCATTGAGAAGAAAACTTCATTCCTTAAATCCTTAAATCCATTGATCAAAGTCTTCCTAACATATGAATTTTTAGAATTTTTTTAAATTCTGAAACTAATCAGTTTGTGTATGCATATGCATTAATTATACATCAATGAAATTTGTGAGTTAATGAGTACAATAAGTCAGATTAGACTATATAAAATTATGAATAAAGTGTTGGATAGAATGAAGCTGAGTAGATTCAGTCGGTCTATATATATTATTATAATGCCCTTCAGGTCCTTGGATTATAATTTTTAAGTATAGTCATCAGTTAGTATATACTATAATATAGCTATGTATGTTTAATTAAAATAAATATATAAATAAATAATTTTTTATAATACTTAGAAGGACAATGACAAGGGAAAAACAAATATAAAAAATGGAAACAAAACGAAATAAAAAAATGAAAAAGAAAATAAAAGTAGAGAAAACTCTTCTTAAATTCAGTTAAGAAAAATGAAAATTTTAAGGTTACAATGTCTATGTGACAAATACATCGTGGGTACATACATATGTATGTATGAAGGAAATAAACTACTTATATACAGCAGGAGGTAAATTATCTATCTATCATCATTATATTATTTTTTTCATTTTTTGTTTTGTATCATTTTTTTTATTTACATCATTATTTATGTTTTTTTTTTTTGTGTGCTATTCTTCAGTGTTAGTTGTATAACATCTTCAAATGATACAAATAAAAAGTGGAAACTGGTCTAGTAATATGGAAAGACTTTATATTTTACACGTTTAACATTGCACCCTTCATTTTTTCTTTATCAATTTGATTATTTTTATATATTCGCATATACACATACACATATTATATATATATATATATACATATATATATTAATATATAGGTATACAGTATTATATTATATACATATACAGTACATTAAATACATTTATATCAGATTCAAACGTACATTTATGTATCCTACATACTATGTGCAATACATTTTTGTCTAAATTATTGTCCTTTACTCAATATAGTATGATGATATACAACATACATATAGTTTGATTAAGCAAACGCAATTAAATTATAGGCAGACTGTATTTTTTTTTAAAGAAAGAAGAAGAAAAAGCCGTTACACGGCAAAAATGAAACAAAAAAAATCTCTTAAGATATGTATAGAATGCATATATATGTATAAATATAAAAGAAAATTCAACGAAAAACGTAGAAAAAATTTCTTCTTAAAAATATTACGTGAAAAAATTTTTCATTTAAAATTTTGTTCTTTTTTTTTTTTTGTGTACCATACAAAAAAATTTGCTTACTTGTAACTTTTAATATTTAATAATAATAATTATAAAACGGATTTTCTTCGTCTCTTTAATTACAGTAAATAAATTGTATTCGAAATGTAAATTAAATACGATGACAAATTAAAGTATATAGAATTGAAAAAAAAAAAAAAAAAATAACACACACACACACAGAACATAAAAATAAATTACTTAATAAGGGGGTGATACTGAAAACAATAAATAAGCAAAAATTCTGTAACAATAAAAAAAAGCTAAAATAATCAGTTCACCATAGTTACTTCATTTTTAACAAGAATTATACTTTTTTTTTTCACATTTTTTAAATGAATGAATGAATGAAGTGTATGGATTTAGAAAAAAAAATAAATCCAGGATTTTCAACGATAATATTTGATATATGTATATATTTTTTTTAAAGTTAATTCAGTCTATAAATTTTTATTATTTCAAATTTTTTTACTGGACTTTGGCTAACACATTCGTTCTTGTTAGAAAAACAAAAAAGGTATACGTATACAAGTATTCCAATTTTTCAACGTTCTATAAAAGTATTGAATACGTTGATTTGGAAACTACTTTTCATAAAAAAAAAAAAAAATTCAAGACAAAAACACTAAATAAATAAGTTTTATTTAAAACTGCAAACAAATACGTAAAGAAAAGGTTTATAAAAACTTGGATCGATTTCGAATCTACAACACTTCTAACCGCAAGTACTTACACTTTTGTTTTGAAAATACCACAGTGATAGTGTCACGTTACTTTATGCATGAAATGTATTCCGAAATTATGGGGTCGCGAGAGAAAATATGATGAGTCTTTTCTTCAATTTGGCTTTACATTTCAAAATTGTAAGGGTAATGAACAACCTCTTTGTTTGATCTGCAATGAATTATTGGCTCCGGAGAGTATGAAACCATCAAAATTAAAAAGACATCTCGAATCAAAGCATGTTTCATATGTCAATAAACCAAAAGAATATTTTGAAAGACTGCACAAATCGTCAAATAAAAAAATAAAAATCATTTGAAAAATTTATAACCGTTAATGAAAAATATTTATTAGCGTCGTATGAAGTTTCATACTGTATTGCTAAAAATAAAAAGCCGTTCACCATTGGAGAAGATCTTGTATTACCTGCTGCCATTTTAAAATGGTAGGAATACTACATGGAAGTAATATGGCGATGATATTCGAAAAATTCCTTTGTCGAACGACACTGTTTCGAATAGAATTTCTGATATTAACAAGGACCAATTAGTGCAACTAATTACAAGAATTAAAGAAAGCCCAAAATTTTCAATTCAGTTGGACGAAACAACTGATATTACTAAATTGGCTCAGTTGTTAGTATATGTCAAGTACGTTTATAAAGAAAGCGTGGAGGAAGAATTGTTATTTTGTCGTCCAATGGAAGACCATACTACAGCAAAGACATATATTGTAAAGTTGACGAATTTTTAAAAACTGAAGGTTTGGAATGGAAAAATTGCTGTGGAATATGCACAGATGGTGCAAGAGCAATGACGGGCAAAAATTTGGGGTTTAAATCATTTTTTCAAGCTGCTCATTAACCTTTACTCACTGCCTTATTCACCGAGAGGCCATTGCAGCAAAAAAATTAGCACCAGAACTGAACGATGTGCTTAAGGATGCTGTTAAAATTATAAATTTTATTAAGAGTCATGCGCTTAACAGCCGCTTATGTTCAAATCTCTGTAAGGATACAGATTCCAACTACACAACTTTATTATTACATGCAGAAGTAAGATGGTTGTCCAGAGGTCAGAGTTTAAGAAGTTTATTGTTATTAAAGGACGAGATCGAAATATTTTTAACCGAACGAAAATGTGAACTTGCTGCTTTTTTTCAAAATGACTTATGGCTATCCAAGCTGTGTTATTTGTCAGATATTTTTGCAAAATTAAACGATCTCAACTTGTCTCTTCAAGGAAAAAATTGTGATATATTTACTTCGAATGATAAAATTGAAAGTTTTATTAAAAAGATCAACATTTGGAAAAGTAGGGTAGAAAAAAATTCGTTCGAAATGTTTTCCAGTGTCGACAATTTTATAATCGAGAAAAATCATTGTAAAACTTTTATTGCAAAAATTATTGTAGATCACTTAAAAGCGCTAGAAACACAGTTACGTACATATTTTATAATAAATATTGATTTTCAAAAAATAGTTTGGATTCAAAAGCCGTTTTGGATTGGCTTGAGTGAGATCGATCATCTGCCCCTTAAGGCTCAAGAGGAATATTTGCTGAGCTTTCGAGTGACTCAAACTTAAAACTACAATTTCCAAAAAAGCCCTTAACTGAATTCTGGATCGGAACTAGAACAGAATTTCCCACAATCGCTGATATGGCGTTAAATGTTCTTCTGCCATTCAACACCACATATTTATGTGAAGTTACTTTTTCAGCTTTAACACATATTAAATCCCAATATCGTTCATCGCTAAAAAATGTTGAAGAGGTCTTACGTCCAGCAGTGTCAAACATTCCACCAAGATTTAATTTGTTATGCAATAAAAAACAGGCACATCCATCTCATTAAATTTTTTCAGATTTTGGTATGTTTATAAACGAATTTTAAACCTACATATATATTTTCATATGTATGTATATGTATATTGTTACCTAATAAATGAATCTTAAAAAAATATTAATTTATCTTTCTTTTATATTTATATGGGGTCGCCAAAAAACTCGCAATCATAAATGGGGTCGTGAATGAAAAAAGTTTAAGAAGCCCTGCTCTAGTCATATTCGGACGTTTTTGGACAAATTTAAGGATGTAAAGCTACATAGTGTTTAATATGTGAAGTGTGATATATTCGAAAACTTTTAAATATTTTAAATACATAATTTAGTATATACCTGCTGAAGTCTTTATGATGAAAACTTTGAATAGCATTTTTTGACAATTTACATTGTCCAAGAATTTTAGATTGGTTGTCATCTCAGTCAGGTTTTTTAGCTCAAATATACGATTTTAATCTCATTGTCGAAAATAAGTAATGGTAGTAAATTCTCTATGTATGTAACTAGATGATAATTGAATTGGATCATACCGTACTCTATGTGTAAATGAAATTATGCCAAAGTACATAATATACAATACATACATATTCATAATACTTATGTAACGTCTAATTCAAATTTTTATTCAAAAAAATAAGTATAATATATCTATTCTTTTATTTTTTCCCAAAACCTAAAAAAAGGACAAAATTTCATAACGTTTAAATCGCTCCCTTACCGACAATAACAATTCTAGAAAATTATTGTGTAATGTAAGCTAAGGGTAGATACATACATACATAGATCCTATATTATACATTGTAATATAGTGTACAACATTATAAACTATATGCTATATGTGTACATTTACATAAATACACATGCATATTTTTATTTATTTAAATTATACTATTTACACAAATACAAACACATAAACTTTTACACTATGCACACATAGAAATGCGATACTGTTACTATGTATTGTACATATACACATTCATTACCCATTACGAAAAAGATACAAAACTATATTTTTATGCACGTACACAGAATTTAAATTTTTTATTTTACTGCATATAAAATGAAGAATACATAAGCATGTGCAAGTGTATATTACACGTATTTATAGCCGTATGCATGTACACAATCAAAAACAAAAAAAGATAATTGGGGAGGAATATTGTTTTGAAGGAAATATTGTTTTTTTTATTTTCTAGTCAGTTAGAGTTTTTTTCTTTTTTTTTTAGTTTCTGTTATTTTAAGTATTTTATTTTTATTTAGTAGTATTAACAGCAGGATAAAAATACATAATAAACAAAAATAAAATATAAAAAATGAAATAAAAATAATAAAAGAAAATGAATAAAAATAAATAAATAAATGAAAGCATATCAGAACTTTTATACTTAATGATGATATTATGTACAATGAACAATGTTATGCAGGGTGTCTCGCTCGAGTGGTCAACCTGTACACAGTAGATATTGATAGGTCTCACTGAGACAAAAACAAAAAATCGTTATACAAAGGGAGGGGTAATCTCAACCGTTTAGCCGCTAGAGGGAGATGAAGATTTTTCGCACTTAAACTACGAAACAACCTATAACAAGTACGTTGTATACCAGCTAGAAGAAAGTAGTCTGAGAAAAATCTCTAGAAAACTTCCCCCTTTCTCCAGTGATACCTTACATGCCTCTCTCAGTTTTTTCTTTCAAAGAGTTATTGTGTTTAATATTCAGAATTTAGTGATTTTTTGCCATTTTTTTCATAAAAAATACAGTCTGTAGAATTACAGCGCCCTCTACGTTAAATTTTACTTACATAAACAGAAAGTTCATGATATATAATGTACTTCATATTTGCCTTGTACAGTGAAGGTCTATCTCTTACAGTTTTTTCCTTGCTTTATCCTTTTAGTGTTTGAAATGTGTAAAATCATGTAAAATCACGTAAAACTCATATCAAAGAACCATATTTTCTTTTTCAAAAATGACTTTTCACTCATTGTTTATTATGTGCTGGCATTAAAGCGGATATTGTACAGGACTAAAATGAAGCGGATATATTGGGCTCTCTGCTTTTGTAAGTAAAAGTTAATGTAGAGGCGCTGCACTTGAACAGCCTAGCCTGTATTTTCTATGAAAAAAATCACAAAATTCTGACTATGAAACGCAATAACTCTTAAAAGAAAAAACTTAGAGAGGCATGTAAGGTATCATTGCAGAGAGGGAGGAGTTTTCTTGAGATTTTTCTCACACTAATTTCTTCTAGCTAGTAATTCGCAGTTGTTATAGGGTGTTTCGTAGAGTAAGTGCGAAAAATCTTCATCTACCTCTAGCGGCTAAACGGTTGAGATTAAAACCCTATAGCCAAACATATCCCCCTCTGTAAAACTATTTTTTGTTTGTCTCGATGACACCTATCTACGGTGTGCTGGTTGACCACCCAAGGTGGGACACCCTGTATATGTATACATATACAAACATTTTTGATAACACTCTTCATACTCATCGTATTATGTTGTAACTCATTATAATATTCATAATAATTTTACTTACTGCAAAAATAAAAGCACACATAAAAACAAATAAAATAAAATAAAAATGAAACCATAAAAAAAGAATAAGAAGATAATACATATATGTAAAGCAAAAAGTACAAAAAAAAATGAATTAAATTAAGTAGGGTGAAATAAATAGTTTTTCCTGTTAACGAAAGAAATGCAAAGACTTCAAAAGAAACAACAATTACAACACAAAACAAAACGAAATTGTACTAATAATAAATGTTATAATAATTGAAAGAAGTAGAAAGTGAATAATAATTTGAAAATATGCATAACGATGCCATGCATGCATGTATGCCAGTATGTATGTATTAAGTTAGTAAGAAGATATTTTGCTGGTTTAAAAAAAAAATAAAATACATATAACATTATTCAAAACTACATTGAGTTCTGACAACATCTGATATTGAGAACTAAACTGAAATTAATTACTATTCGATTTTTAAAAATATCGGAAATTTTCAAATTAGAATAAATAAAAATTGATTGCTTACGCACAAATCATAAATGGTTTAAATAATCAAATGAGCTGCAACGATTATATTGAATCGAGATTAAAAATTTCGCTTGCGTTCGTTATTAAAAAGATTTTTCAATAAACAGAGGAAATGCGTATATGAGTATTGCAATTCATTCGATTTTATATTTCTGAAAATGATGAGTTCAGAAATTAATTTTAGTTGAAACATTAAAAATAGTTAATATTAATTGTTGATGTTAAGTATGTATGGACATTGTACATAAATATCTAAAATAGATCATAAATATTATTATAGCAAAGTTTATCTGTCAATAAATTATGACATTTATTATGTTATCATTAATATTTTGGTGACATTGATACTCAAAAGTTCTCTCATCACATAAGGTAAATCTATGGCTATGTGCTTGTATATATGTTTTTAAAATAAAAAAAAGAGTTCCGAAAAAGAGTTCACCCCGCCTGATTCTCTTGAAATTTTATCTACATATTGTTCCAGCGACCTAAAGCACAGAATTCTGGTATTTTTTTGGCGACGTGCCTTCTATCAGCCACAATTCACATTTTTCATACCTCCTTCACTTTCACACAAGAAATTGTATAGCACTATTCTTTTTCCGCCCAGCATAGATTTCAGCAGATTTAGAGTGACATAAGGTTGTATTTCTAATCTGACACTGGCAATAGGGGACATTAAAATTTTTCAAAGCTTGTGCACCAATTCCAATGTTAAACAATGGCCGAAATCAATGCCCTCATAATCATTTCAATCTATGCCCGATTTCTTCACTTCCAATTATCTTCTTGCTAACTTTAGCGGCAAGATAGCAAAGAGATTTGTATTTCTTCACCTCTGATTAGTACTTAGCTACCATCTAACTTTAGTGAGAAGATGAAGTTCTCATTATTTATTTAGGTGTAACCTAACTCGATACTACCGCCGACTAGCTGTCTAATTGGAAAACATTCAAATAATTAAGCTTTAGTTGAAATTTTACATTGAGAATTTCGAGTATCGATTTAAAACTTTCGATTTTAGGTTTAAACATTAGCCAGTTAGCTTTGTAGCTAGTTAGCAAGTGAGTTGATATTTATATTATTAAAAATAGTAAAATCACACATACTTTGGTCCAATAATACTTTTCGAAAGTGTTTTTATGAATAAAAAGTGTAATTTCCGTTTTTACGCAGAATTGTGTATAATTACACTTTTTCATGCTTACTAAACTAAAATGGGTGTAAGTTCACATAAGTGTGATGCATTTTCACATTAGTTAGTTAAATTTACGCATTCCTTGTTTAATTTTACACAAATAGGTTTATAAATGAAAAATAATATGTAATTTTACTAATAAGTTTTTGTTTTTTGAAACATGTTTAAACATGCTCGAGATGATGAGTTGATAATGCCATAATGCCATATAATGCTTAGCCTCACGGCATACACATTTCTGAAATGTATATGCCGTGGCTTAGCCTTAGCCATTCTTGTTCTGTCAGTCAGCCATTCAAGTTGCTAATTGTGGTAATTTTTCTTAATTGTGTGGTGGTAAAAATAAATAATATGAGAATAAAATAATAAATGTGGTAATAATAGTAAAATAAATAAAATAAAATAATATAAAAAAAGTGAAATTATAATTTTCAAAGAAAAAACGTAAAGAAAAAAACAAGAAAAAGCATATAATTGGAGTAAAGGTATAATGTTTAATTGCAGCATGTGTTCATTTGAAAATTCTTCCATACTTGTCTATAATAAACATTTAAAAGTTCATCGTACAAAGCGCAATGGAGATTTTATGTGTTTTCATGAAAATTGTTTGCGAAAATTCACTTTCTATAACTCTTTCAAAGTACATTGGTTTAGAAATCATTCGAAAATTGTCGATACAAAAGAAAAATTTGTTGATATTTCTTACTCTTGCAAAGTTCAAAAATGTTGTTTTATTTCTAATAATTTCAATGAAATTTGTAAACATACATACAATCATTTGAATATAAATCAAAATGTTATTTGCCCGGGACATAATTGCAATGAATGTTACAGTAGTAAAAGTTCTTTTAAAAGCCACGTATACAGAAAACATTCCAATAAAATCAATAATTTACCGGTTGTAAGTGATTTCCATAATAATAATGATTTACAAAACGCACAAAACGCTAAAAATTTGAACAAAGTTAATAATGATGATATATGTACTAATACAAGAATTAAGAGTAACACTGTACAAACATTATTATTGAAATTAAAAACTGAATATGGAATAACAGAAAACGCATTAAAATTTCTTGTTGATGAATTATCTAACATAGTAAGCGATGTAGAAGAAAATATATTTCAAAATATGGATAGCTTATTTAAAACATTAGATATCAGTCTTAATCCTGACGTTTTGAAAACTTCAATCGTAACCCAATTGGATCTTCAAAACGTAAGCATAAGTTATTAGGTGTATATATCATGGTTGGGAATATTCCTAAAAAATATAGATCTTTTATTAAAAATATACAACTTGTTTTACTTTGTAAAGACAGATATGTTAAGGATTTGGGATTGGGAAAGTTTTTGAGCCTTTTATAAACGATTTGTTACATTTAGAATCGCGTGGATTAAATATTGTAAATCCGTTAACAAAGAATAATGTCACATTTTATGGTTCTGTAATTGCTGCGATTGGTGATAATTTAGGTAGTCACCAACTTGGAGGTTTTGTTGAAAATTTTAGTTCTTCTAAATTTTACTGTAAATTTTGCTTACATACACAAAACCAGCTGGAAAAATATGATATTCATATATACAGACAACGGAATATTGAAAGTTATAAAGCAAATATTAATTCTCTTTTGTCTGAAGACAGAAATAACATTGAAGGTGTTAAGAGTGACTCATGTCTTAACAAACTACAAAATTTTCATGTTTGCACCCCTGGACTTCCTCCATGCATTTCACATGATTTATTCGAAGGAATTATACCTTTAGATTTATGGGAAATAATTAAAATATATATTGATAATAGTGTGTTTTCCATAAGTTATATTAATATGAGACTTTTTGAATTAAGAAAAATATTTAAACTAAGAAAAATTGTCCTTTCCCACGCTTGACCATAATTCTTCTAAAATTCCCGGGAAAGCAAACGAAGTTTCGCATTTTTTAACCCTTTTTCCTTTGGCAATGCTTGAAATGAACATAAATTACGAATCTTCTCAGTGGAAGTTTTTATCTGCTATGACGGAAATGTGTCGTTTTATATGTGCAACAGAAATATCGTATGAGCAAATAGCGTTACTTTCGTACAATATAAATATTTATTTTGAGCTCAGAAAAGAAGTATTTCCTGCTTTAAAATTGCGTCCAAAACACCATTTTATTTGCCATTACCCAGATCTAATACGTAAATTTGGTCCATTAAGAAATTTATGGACAATGAGTTTCGAGCAAAAACACCAATATTTTAAGAATACTTCACGGACTTCAAGAAATTACAAAAATATAACCAAGTCTCTTTCTGAGTCACATCAGCAACTGCAAGCTCTTATTAATGATGACCGATTTCAATGTAATTTTGTTAGCGACGAAGTTAAGGTATTTTCCAAGAACATTTATAACGTTGACCTTCCTGAAGGCTATAATTTTGTTAGCAAAAAAGTTACTTTCCTGAATACAATTTATGAAGAAGGTGATTTTATAGTATCAAATAAAAATGAATACGGTGACATCGAAATTTTAAAAATTTTTGTCATTTTTATAAATAAATCATATGAAAATGTGATTTTTTATGGATCTGTGTTAAAAATGTGGTACAATCAGCCAAAGTTGTTGTATGAAAGTTATGAAACTAAAAAAAATTACACATTGGTTGATTTTGATCAAATTTTGATAGAAAAACCCGTCAAAGTATTAAAATTCAAATCTAAGTTTTATTTTTCCCCACCATATGCATTTAGTGGCTATTCTTAAGTAATGTGGTAATATCTATTTATTTCTATACAATAACTCTAAATATATGTAACAAAAATTTGCAATTATGCTTCAAACTTACTTGTATTTTTATTAAATTCAAATTAGTTTAACAAATTTCTAAAAAATTATTAGAATTTTTTCTAAGTCGAAAAACAACAAATTCACAATATAACAAAATGGACAAGGCATTATTCCAAGTTTGGAATAGCACTAGGCAAATTAAAAAATCTTTCATGTCAACGCCAAACATAGATGATGTTTTAAGTAAAGGTAAGAATAACTTTTATTTTCATGTTTAAAAAATTTTGTTATACTGTTTTTACAAATATTCTTTTAATTTTTAATAAAATCTACTTACAGCTCGACAATTTGGCATCACAGGTAAAAAACTTGTATTCGAAAATAATGGCACAGAAATTTGTGAAAATGATGTTCTGAACTACTTTGCAACTGAAAAATCTGTATTTATGATTCTTGAGGAAGATGAAGAATGGTTGCCAGCGCTATCAGACAACATTATTAATTTATCAAATTTAGCAAACGAAAGTTTCAGCTTGACACAGGAGCCCTTATTGATTGGAAATCAACCAAGTACAAGCAATAATGAATTGGTTCAAGATCAACAATCGACCACATTAACATGACAAGTACAGCTTTGTCAACCTTGTCAAGTACAAATGAACAGTGTCAGACAACGTTTGAAAGATTTAGTATTCCTTGGGAGAAGCTACCACCAGATGTGACAAATTTGCTAGAAAATAGGAAGCCATTGAGTAAAAGATTACATGCGCTGGTGAATATTATAATAGATGAGATGAGACAAATTTCTTTCTATATTCCCATGGATATCATTAGAAATATTGCTCAACAAATTGCATCAAGATACCCAGATTCTATTTTGGAAAAAGATGCAGAAGGTCAGTTGATTTCTTGTACTCCTGTTGCTTTGATAACACAACTAAAAAACAGAAATAATTATTTAAATAGAGCTCCTTTTAAAAGAAAAAATGAACTCGAACCAAGAATTCCTTTAAAAGAAAGAAGGACAGCTAATACTTTAAAACAAACATGTGTGAATTGGTAACCATTGAACCTGGAAACAAACAATATAAAAAGTTTGGAAAGTAAGAAACAGTATATGAAACAGGCATTTAATAAAAAAAGTTTGACAAAAGACGAAACAAAAATAGTGGAACAATATATGACGGAATGCTTTGCCATTCAAAGATCATACTTCAATGACAGAACAGAAATCCCTTCAATTAAAAATGTTCAAGATAATTGGCCTTTTATATTTGAAACAAAATATTTGTATATACATTTCAAGAAATTAATGAATGTCGATCCTGAAAATTTTCGTCGTCAATTTTTACAAGAAAAATGTCATATTATTCAATTTTTTAAGGAGTGCCACAGAAAAGAAGTTCAATTTGTTTTAAAAAACAGATTAAATGATGAAAACGATGATCACTGGGATGCTGATATTGATGCATCATAAGCTATTTTAAAGAAGAAGAAAATTTCTTATTTAAACTTTTTAAGGTAATAATTGATATTTTTAATGTACATATATTTGAAAATCTAAACCATAAGTAACTTATTTTTTTATACTTAGGTTGGAAAAACTTATGATGACATAATACAAGAAAATCCTGGTAATACTCCATGGATTGCAGTAACAGGTAATAGTGACACTTTTCAGTGATTTTTAAAAAACTTATTATAAAATTGCCACTATCATTTCTTTATAGATGAAACTAAGAGAGCCTATATATTTATTGAAAAAATTCTCGTATATAAAAGTGATGATGATGATATATTAAAACTTGTAACACATGCACTGTGTTACTATTACACCTTTAATTTATTATATTCAGAGCAATTATGCCAATCATTGGAGTTTCTTATGAGATTTTTCCTGGGACATCATCCTCCAAATATTAGAGGGAGAAAGTCTCATATCAACAACATCAGCAAAATATTAAATTTAATTAAAAAAATTCAAGAGTTTAAG
Source organism: Villa cingulata (assembly GCA_951394055.1). Taxonomy (NCBI): domain Eukaryota; kingdom Metazoa; phylum Arthropoda; class Insecta; order Diptera; family Bombyliidae; genus Villa; species Villa cingulata. The sequence continues at coordinate 36,398,651 of OX596017.1, read as the reverse complement.
GAATAGTAATAATTATTATTATGAGTATTATTTATGCCCAATTTCACAGTGGAATCTTAAGCTCAGGATATGGCTTAAAATTCCGCTTAATAGATTTTTCGATTTCACAGTGGTGGCTTAAGACTAAACTTGACTTAATTGCTGGTTTAACTTAAGCCGTCAAAATCCAGCGCTTAAGTAAGTTAACTGGTAAAAATAAGTAAAAATCAAATGTCAAATCTATATAAATGAAATTATCGTGTTTTGTAATTTTGTAATATAGAATTAATTTGTGAAAATCTGAAATCATAAGATATAAAATTGTTTATATAAATATAAATTATAATCATAATAATATAAAAACATCACCAAAATTACATTTACAAAATATGTAATAAATTATAATATAAACTTGACAATTTTTGAAAAGCTAAGTAGTTTACAAATCACAAATTAATAAATGCTAATATAAATTTGACATTTTTGATAATTGTGACAAGCTACAGTAGCTTACAAAAAATATTCTTTTTCGTTAAGCTTGGTTTAATTAAGCTATAGATAAAATTCTATTGTGAAATCCAAAAAAATTAAGCCACAACTTAAGCTCTTCTGCAGGCTTAACTAAGCCAAAACTTAAGCTTCGACTGTGAAATTGGGCATTAGTCTGTTTAAAGTTTGTACAAGACTGTTATCATTTTTTTATGTTAGCTTGTTGTGTTTTTTAAGGATTATTATGTTTTTTTATTTTTTGAACTTTACAAAATTTTTTAAATATTTTCTTTCATATAAAGAAACACATAATAAAAAAAGACAATTTAAAATTGTTATACATCATTATTTCTTTATTTTAATTTAAATCCTAAGAAATTCTAAAAACAAAATTTTGTCAATAAATATGTAATATTGAAATATTAATATGGAATTTTATAAAAAAAATGTTGTCAATAAATACGTAATATTAAAACTTTAATATGGAATTTTTCACTCAATGTATCCAAAATTCTGTTCAAAAGGAGTTAAATTTCCACTTGTATAATGCAAAATTTCAGTGTCTTATAATGTAAAATCACACGTTTACTGCTTCAGTTTAAAATTTTGGAAATGTAAAATTATACTTTATTGTGGAAATTTACAGCCGGGTTCTCTGTAATTAAACATTTTTTCACGTATTTGTACTCACAGCTAACTAAAATTACTTCTATAAATTTAGAAAATTACTCAAAAATGTGGAACGACACACATTTAATGTTTAATATTGCTGTATAAGTGTTTTAAAAATACTTCAAATATAATGTAAGAATTTTTACACATGAAAAATGTAAAAATTTTCAAAAAGTGTACAAGTGTAAATTTACTACTATTATACAAGGTAACTGGTTTCCTACTATTTTAATTGTAAATTCGCGATAAAACTTTTTAGAGTGAAGATTGTGTGAGGAAAACCAAACGCGTTGCTAGCTGTCAGCTAAACTTAGGTGGCAGCCAGATAATTAGGAGTATGAAGAAATCGGTCATAAGACATTTTGCTTAAACATTAGGAATAATATTGCAAATTGAAAAATTTTGAATACGATGTCCTTTTTAATTTAGAAAAGATTTGAATTGGATATTTCTACTCGTTTCTATAACAAAATGACAAAATTATAAAAATAGTAAAAAAATTATAAAATGTACTTTATTATCCTTCTAGTAGGACTTTTAGAAAAATATTTCTTTTTCGGAGCCTTATAACATGTGTGTACCATGTTCCGTTATGAAGATGTATTAAAAAAAAATTTTTTACAAATAATCTAAAATGTCAATGTTGGTGTTGGTTATTTTTTGTTTTAAATTTATTTTCTCTATACATACTTAAACTTTTTATATTAAAAATTTTTTTCTAAAATTTGAACGTGCACTTTTCATAATTTTAATCTTATTGAGAGAGTACCGTGTGGTGTAAATTAATTTTGGATAAAAACTCAAACAATCTGTTCGGAAATTCTTATCTAAAGACAGTTTTCTTAAAAGAAATGAAATTATACATTACAATTCAAATACAAGCCATTAAATATAATAATAATTATATAAACTACATACTTAATATAAAATAAACTTCCACCACTTTCAAAGAAAGCGGATCATAAAAAAGAGAATTATATGTTGTATTATATAACATACGTAACATTTTATCATCATAAGAAAATACATATACATATTTATAAATGTATAAACATTAAATTTGTGAATATAATTTAGTAAAATAAGGACAATAACATTTTTTTTCACTAATCTCTTGTAACCCGCATTATAATTATACTTACATATAAGGATTAAAATAATGTATGATATTATACATATAAAGAAAATATACATAATTACACATATACTCGTACGTATAAGATTACATGTACGTCTGCATACATGCAGTTTATGTAGCATGATGTAGCATAATTAAAAAAATATTTTTTTTTCATTTATTAGCTAAAATATATCATACAAATACTTATGTAGGGATACATGCAAGTATGCATAAATTATAGTACTTAAGTATATGCATGTATCATGTATTCATATGTAACAAAATACGAGGGGACTCACAAAAATTCTCCGAAAATGTAATTTAAAATAAAACAACAAGCGATTTTCATTTATATTACGAAAATTTATTATGTTTACATTTTTCTACATACTCGTATAATCAAAATCACCATTCATATCAGTACACTTTTTTAACCGGTATATCCATTTATTTAAACATTCTTAAAAATCTTTGATGTACCTAATTGTGCGTTTGCTGCTTATATCATCTCTGCACTTGTTTTGTACACTTTCCCAAGTAAATGTTCTTTAGTTTTGGAAATAGCCAGAAATCACAGGATGTAAGATCCAGGAGAATAAGGTGCTAGACGTATTTTGTTAATGCTAGAAGTAGCAAGAAAGTCAAATGTTGTGGTTGCTATATGCGCCGGAACATTATCATGATGCAGGTAGCATCTCCTTAAATCACGTTTATCACACCCATTAATTATGTTATCAAACACTTTTAGCCAGGCAGACACCTGTATACCAGTCTTCTGTAACTATTCCACCTTCTTCAAGTGGCACAAAAGCAATCATTTTCCTGCTGTTGAAGAAAATTTCGAACATTACCTTTCGTAGTGATTTCTGTTGATATCCTTTACAGGCGAAGGTTCTCCCTTTGGACCCCGCACATTGGACTGCAATTTGGTTTCAGGTTTACTGTTGCAAAATCAAGTTTCGTCACCTGTAATTAACATATTAAATAAGGAACTTTTCCTTTCATTATTTTTTTAGAAAATTTTTAGCAAATGTCACTCGAGCTCTTTTTTCTGTTTCACTTAAAAGTTTTGGTACCAATCTTGCACACTTTTTGGTATATCCAAGGCTATCATGTAAAATCCTTGAAACTGCCATGGTATTTATCCCAAGTCTCCTAGCTGTTATTTTCTGTGTCAATCGTGAATCTTGATCCAGTAGTTTTTTTTTACAAACAACACATTTGTGTCATCAGTCGATGTTTTTGGACGTCCTTTGCGATATTTGTCTTCTACACAAAAATGCCCTGTTTGAAACCACCTGTACCTAAAACTTCACACTGATATTGTAAGCGACCAACCTTCTTTATATATCGATAATTACTAAACACCATCTTAATCAATGGGTTTTTGAATAACTTTTGTTAATCCCCTCGTATGTACACATAAGTTTATGTATTTGTAAATATGTTAATACTCATGTAGGAAACGGAGTCATTTTTCTGATTTCAAATTAATTTCACTTTGAATTTTACTAACCATATAATCGATCTCGAAATCAAGAAAAACGTAACATGATTTCGATTTAGATCTGCCTGGCCACAAAATCTCATATCCTATGACAGAATCGTACAACGAAATCAGCTGATTTGAACCAAATGAAATTGTCGTCTATGAAAAATTACGCAAGAGAAAACCTAATAGTTTAAACGACATTTTAAGGTTGTTACAAATATTCACTACAAATATTTTTCTGGTACATTCTATTAATTGCAATTTTTATATCTCATACATTTTAGTTACGTATTTATGTATAAATATGGTAAAAAATACTCTAAGTGTACTCCTTAAAAATTTATTATTAAAATCTCAAACTTGTGTATAATAAACGTTAAAAATCATGATAATATTAAAATATTTTTACTAATTTTACTACTAATACTAATACCTATAGTTATGTAACTATGTATGTAAGCCCATAAGTATAGACAAAGTTAAAAGAAGCTATTCGCATGTTGTCAGTTTAGATTTCATTTTGTTAAGTGCTTCCTGTATTATTTTTTTTTTCTTTTTTAATGATTTTCACATGAAAATGGAAACATGAATAATTCGTTATGTTGTTTTTTTTTTTTTTTTTTGTTATTTCATTTTTTTTACATATGTAATATAAGTATTTACTAACATTTAGACTGAAGAGTGCTTCACATTACATGACTTTGCTTCTCTTTGACATAAAATAACTTGCTTCCATACCAGCAACTCAGTGTTTCGCAATCCACAACTATTGGTGAATTTATGACAGTAATAAAGTCTATAGAAATCAAGAAGTGACGGTGAAATTCTCTCCAACAGTCCTTTTGGCAGACTTTTAACACAAAATAAATTACCAATACCACATTCATCACTTTTACCAAATTCTACAGAAACATTTCTATAATATTTCGTAGGAGATAGTGCTTTTCCACTTAGCCAAAAATTAATGCGTCCTTTCTCAAGTAAATTCTTTCTTTTATACGTAACAATATTAATATAAATTAGGCATTATATTGTACATGGTTTGTTGTAAGAAACAATTTGTCTGTAGGTAGAAAGATGGTAAACTCGATAGAATTTTGATAAGCGCCGGGTTTTTGTGATGAGCGCGCGAATTTCTTTTTAGATTGTTGATGAGGGACAGCCCCTCTATCATTTGCACCAACACTACAGTCCGCCCGTGAATGTGGTTAAAATGTTAACCTTTACCCGTAATTTTAAATAATCCAAATAATATAATAGTTTTCAAGAAAAATTAATATTTAAATGTTTGTGCTATCTTTAGGATCACGGTCACGGTAAATGTTTTTTTTTATTCGTATGATTTCGTTTGTGCTAATTTAGTAAAATTTCTTTCAGGGCCTACAAAATTCATCCTTTTAAGACAGTAGTTAGGGTAATATTGAACAAAACAGAAAAAATTTTGAAAAAATACTATTAATAAAACAAGTATTTGCTGAAATATTAGAAGGAACAAGCCAGTTAGAAGATGAAGAACATATTCTAGATGATTCAGAAGTTCATGTATAAACTCTCTAGATTTTGATGAATTTCAGCATGACTCAATAGATGGCTTTATCAATAAAAAATGGCAAGTAACTGACCGGATTCAATCATCAGTCACCGATGCAGAATTTACTTGAATTGATACGGTGTCTGAAGTTGGCTTAATAAAGCCAAATAAAGATTTTTTTGATAATATAGAAGAGTTAGAACAAATATTTCAAAATTTAAACAAAAATAAAATTTATGATAAGGCTATATGTATATAAAAACACATATTTTGTTATTCCAAAAACTGTAATTTAAGTGAAAAATTCGTATCTAAAAAAGTATTTTAGAATTAAGTGTTTAAATAAATCTTTAAATTATAATTACTATCATAAAAATAAGAAAATAAAAAAAGGAATAAATTGAACATCTTTTTTTATTATTATAATATTTGTCGATAATTTTCACTCTTTAAATGTACGTAAAATGAAGTTGAATCAAACAAATCGTCGTCGTATCTATTTTGTTCACAAAATCACTGATCATTTCTACGTCACAACTAAAGCAATATGGCAGAGACAATTATCTAGTGAGTATACAATTTTTATCTAATATTTTTTGTCTAGAAATCACTTCAGTGAATTGAATGTTAACAACACTTATCCTGTAAAAAAACATCAACTATTACTATTTAATGCTTTCGAAGGAGAAAAACGGTTCAACTGAAAATTGCGATTTTTTTGAACATATTGAATAAATTTAATTATATTATAAATAAATTTGGTCCGCCTGTCTGTCTGTCTGTCTGTGTGTTCGGGGTAATCTCGAAAACAGCTGAACCAATCTTGATGGGATTTTTTTTATCTGAAAGAGGAATTCCTACCGCAAATAATAGGCTACTTTTTTTGCCAAAATTTATTATTTAAAATAATTAAAATTTGATTTAAACAGATGAAGGTCTGTAAAAAATCTATAAAATGTATGAAAAGCTTTTTCTTCAAAATGAACTGATAATCGTGGTTGATCGTGGTAATTGGATTACAAACTCGATAGAAATAACGTAATAACATAAAGCTTTACAAAGAGCTTCTCCGCTTCATTATTCTCTTTCTCTTATTCTGTACATCGTGGTTCGTTTTATAGCTCTATTACAATGCGGACGAAGTCGCAGGCATACACTATAGTTATAAATAAATTGGAACAAATTATGCTTTTCCGTGTTGGGAGTGTTATAGCAACCATTAAAAATGACCTTTAGAGTGGTATTCACTAACATGGATATATACGTCGGATATATTTTAGCCGGATACAATTTCAGCTTATTCATCAACCTAGATAAAATTTGTTTTCGAACCTCGTTTTCGGGTCGAACATGTGTGTCAAACATGCCAGCTGATTGTATTTTTATATTACAAAATGAAAAAGAGGTTCTGTGATGTTATAATTATATGCAAAGATGATAATACAGTATAACTACATAATCTTTATTTGTGCTGTTGCTGTTAATAACAAGGTTATGTTTGAACGATATTTATAATACCACTCCGAGGTTGTCTTAAAAATATCCGAGTAGTGTTTTATCCAGGTTGACGAATACACTTTACCTCAGATAAAAGATAATCTATGTTAGTGAATACCAGCCTTAATGATCAATGTATTTTTAGATCACTTTTGGTCTGAAGTGGAGCCCCAATTCTGACGATTTATCAGTTTTTTGCTGTTGAAATAAACCAATTTGGTAATGTTGCTAGAAAACAGTAACAAAATTTAAGTACTCCATTTTAAGTATATTTTACTGTATACGTACACACTCTTTCTGACTTAAAGTTCTTTATATAAATAAAAAAATATTTTTCTTTATTCGGTTTTCATTTCTATTTTTTTATGCAATTTGGCACTTGACTGATATATAGGTCGGTTAAGTGCAAGCATAAGCATATTTAATATTTTAGCTAAATCTAACGTTAATATAGGATATTTTGTTTCGATTTTTATTTATTATTTTTTTATTTTAAAATTTTTATTTATTATTTGAGTAGTGTATACGCGTGATAATTATGTAGTATCTACTTACATACATTATTTCATTTTTCCTTTTCACAATATTTTGTCTGAGTATCATTGAATTTTTTCCTAATTTGAAAACAATTTTTTTTTTCAATTTCAAAAAATGTTACTGTGTAACTATACTAACCGTACTTTTATATCAAATTTTTTGACAAGTTATTAAATATTTCTAAATCAGTTTACTGTGAATAAGGAGTGCATCGAAAGACGAATATGTTGAAACGAATTTATGAGAAGCAGTGGTGGGCTTCCCGATTAAGCGACCCTAGGCATCACTAAAAGTATCAAAATAAAAGTTCAAAAATGAGTACACATGATGTGTGAAATACTACTCGTACTATCGTTGCGTTTATTATAATAGGTACTAGTCAATGATCTCCATTGCTCCAGAATATGTGTGAAATAGAGGAGTAAGTTTTAAATGTTGTTAGTTGATTTTCCGTGTTAATCATGTACACTATTTGCATTCTACTGAGAGAGAAAATCAACTATTTCTGAAGAATGAAAATACGAGTATACATATGATTTGTAGAATATCACTCGTACTATCGTAGCGTATACGATATGCTCTGATGACCGAGTGCATCTTATTGAAGAAGGAAATGTCTTTTCTTTAGTTACAATTGAATAGGTTTGGATGCTCAAATAAGAAGGCAGCTCCATCACCAAACTCGAGTGACAAAAAGCCAATAACATATGTCCCTCTAATTAATCACTATTAAAAATTTAACAGGAGGAAAGAACAGACCGGATTTTTTGTTCACGACAATTGGCAAACGGAAAAGGACTAGAAACCAGAAAATCAATCGATGAGCTGAGAAAGATTGCTCAGAACAGAAGAAACTGGAGAACATGGAGTACGGGCTTTATTATTATTACCATCACAGTAAAAATTTTTTTGACTTTTAGTGCATTCAGAGTTGTAATAATTTACAGAGTTTGGCTCTAAAAACAAATCATTTAATGAAAATTAAATATTTTAGACGTAAATTCAAGAAATTAAATGCCTTTTTTCTAATACTACTGACTTCTTTATATTTAAATTCAATTAATCTAGTTTTACATTCAAGTATGTGAATTCTACATCCCTTTATTTGTATTAACGAAATTGCGTTGTAAAATTACAAACGTTGTATGTTGTATGTAAACTTCAATTTAAGTGATTTAGTTTTACATTCAGGTATGTGAATTCTACAAATCTCTTGATATTAACGAAATTGCGTTGTAAAATTACAAATTTTGGCTATAAATTTCAATGCAGGTTCAATCATGTTTAGAGTTACAGACAGTTCAGTATTCATTCTTTTATTTTTTTTCTTGTGGGCAGACAGTTTATTTTATTGTACTGTAAAATCGCAAATATCATTTTTTTTTTTTTTTTTTTTTTTTTAATATACATATATTACATACAATGTATATAGTATATATTAAGTGCACGCGGATACTGAGTCCATTATGGCACCGCCGATCAGTAATTTCTTGTCAGATATATCCCAGTTTATCATCAGTAATCAGTTACTGGTGTACATTGCTGATGGGAAATTAATGATCGACTTGGGCAAGAGTAGTGCGCTGGCTGGGGTTCGAACCGGTGATCTCAAGATCACAAGACCGACACCTAACCATCGAGCTATTCAAGCCCCCATTTCGGTCATTTGTTAGGCAATAATATTAATTTTTATAAATTTATTGCAATTAATAATTTTATTACGTGAATATAACTCTGTGAAAAGATTTTGTGAAAATTTAAAATATGTTTTCTGAAAGCACGCTCTACAAATGTGTTCAGTGTTATTTAGAATTTGTAGAAATGCATTCATGTAACAATCATTTATATTCTCATAGATTTAGAGAACATTTTTGTTTTAAGTGTTTGGAGCTAGATTGTGGAAGATCATTTATATCATTTTCTGGATTTAAGTCCCACTATTTTAGGCAGCATAAATTAAAATTGGTAAGTGAAATTACAATTTTTATTTGTAAACAAAAAAATGCAATTTCAAATATAATTCTGTAAAACATATGATAAGACACGTTACTTCTCGCTTCTTGAAATCTAACAGGTACAGGATCAGAATACGTCTATTATATTTATGCCTATAACGAGCTAATACATTCGAAATCGCAAAGGCTTGATGATTGCTTTGTACAAACATTTTGTTTGTATTTTATATTTAATATAGTATATCCGAAAGAAATATCGCAGACGTTGGAATTTATTCAGCGTTATTTCTTTGGTCATTACACAGAAGCCTCCAGAGGAAATAAAAAGAATTTGTCTGCTATGGCGAAAGTTATGCGGCTTTTGAGGAAATTGAATTAAAAACTAAATAGGAAATAATAATGAAATAAAATGTAAAATATATGCAAAGGTTTTATTTAAAAATTAATATTAAATAAAATAAAATAAAAATTTTATAAGGTAGACATCAGTTATTTCAATCTCCTCTAAGTAAAGACAGATTCCGAACAAAAATTATTTATAACAAAGCAAAATTGTTAGTTCGGAGAATGTTTTTTTTTTATATTTAAAATATTTCAAATACATTTAATTTCTATGGAAAAGAATATTTGAATATACATAGAATAGAATATAGAATAGAATAGAATATACGTGGAATAATTGTTTAATTTCAAATATTGACGAAAATGAACATATAGAAGTTCTTCAGATTACAAATATTTTTCTAGAAGAAAATTGCAAAATGTTACTTTTTATGGAAAGTAGTATTCGATGTTATACACTTATTTACAAAGAATATATGAAATGAACAAAAAATATGTGTAATAATTATAATAAATATTACTTTTTTATATTAGTTATTAATATGATTGTACTAATAAAATTTTACTTTCACCACTATTTTCAGTTTATAAATAAATAAGGAATTTTTTTATATACAGTTTTTATAATGTTATAAGTATACATATAATTATATATTAAGTATAAGTATATAATTACATATACTTTAGAAATTAATGGAGAATGCTTTCAGAAAATAATAACTGATTGATTCTAAAATGTTTAGTGTTTATATTTTAAAAATTAAGTACATACCTATTTAATTTAAATAAATAGATTATAAAGATTTTGAAATAAAAATGAGTTTGTCCACCAAGAAATTTTTGTTTAAAATTTTCAATCATGCAACCTTTCAACATTCAAACACCCTGCATTCTTAAAACTTTCAAATTCTAAAAATGTATTTTTACATTTACTATATGTGAATGGTTTGAAAACTTCTCTGGTAGAAAATACTCATCAGTAAAGGGGCAGAAGTAAAGGGAATAATTTTCAACTAATGCATATGAAAACATAATTACATTTGTGTTAGATTCGCGCTTACTTTATAGTATATAAAAAATGTAAATCGATGCGTATACCGATGAGCGTATCGATGAGTGCAGCGAAAATTTCATTGATGAGTACATCGATGAGTTTTTCCATAAAACTCATCGATGAATTTACTAATGAGCCTTTTCGTGAATTCTGAAATGGAATAAAATCCTATGAATAATAGTCACGAATAAGTAAAAGATAACGGGATTTTACCGTATGTTTAGTAAATAGAAATAATGTACATTGAATATACAGTAAGAATTATCAGTTTTAGTTTTGTGGAAACATTAAAGTGAATGCATGTGAGTAAAAGTGTATAAAAAGTTGAAAATTATAATTTTAATTTTTGTGGAACAGACAAAATATATATTTAAAGGTAAGTAACTAAACATTTTTTAAATTAATATTTTCTATTGAAAAACCGTAAAACACAAATTCAAAACTTTACAAACCTAAAAAAAAATATTAAAATCTCACACAAATATATATAATAATTAGTCGTATTTGTTATTTCCAAATTCATTATGTTATAAAATGTAAAATTTAAACATAAGAACTAAAGAAAAATTCTGAAAAAAAGTATGTTATTACTTTATGCATAGGAACAAATAACGTTAAAGGTATTAAAAAATGTCTAAAAAAAATATTTGTAATCGTATGAACGAGGAGTTGAAAGAACATAGAAATACGATAAAAAGATATAAAATGATAGATTCGTTTGCTAGACCAGATTTGGAAAATGAAAATACACAAGTGAATGCATCTCATAAAAATAATGGTGTTAAGAATTTATTTTCAAGTGATGAAAGTCAAAATTCCTCATGTTATGACAATAATGAACTAAGTTCTAGTGGTGAAAGAAATGAGGAGGAAGAAGAAAGAGAACAACCCCTTTCTGCTTTATGGGATAATTTGGCAAAATAGACAATAAGGAATAAAATTCCACATGTACATATTAACGACCTTTTAGCAGTCTTAAGCGAAAGTGGAATCCAAAACATGCCAAAATCGGCTCAAACACTACTGAAAACACCAATGCAGTCCTTACTATTTTTTTTAGATTGATGATTTTATAAATAAATATGAAGTGGAAAATAAGGCAGAAAATAAAATCCAAAGAAATTCGTTGGTTTTACTGAAAAAACTTGAAAAAAATGTGGGAAATTTGACGGGTGATACCAATGAGTTTGAAACAGAGTTGAGCCTCACACTTCCATTGCAGTCCTTAGAAGAATTAATTGATCTGGAAGAACGTTTAAAAAATGATGAGTTTGCAACTACTGCCGTAAGTGTTACTCGTTTTTTAAAACACAATATATGATAGTTGTGAGTTACTGATAATAAAATATTTTACGGTTTGGTAGACTAAGTATTTCAGGACCAAGATGATTTCTAATAAATTTGAAGTCATCTTCCGATTAGTTGCTGTAGATAAAGTGTATTTTGAATTTAATCTGCATGGAAATAGTGGGAAAAGGAAGCTGTTATCTTTTAATTTATTCAATGTTATTTTACGTAGTATGTTTTAAAAATAATTTTTGATATCAATTTATTGCAATAAATTTAAATATAATTGACATATAAAAATAAAGTTTTTTCCGAAAACTTCTAGATTCATGCTCTAAACAATATTCGAAGGATGAATATGAAGCGGAAATTAGAAAATGTATTCATCGTTCGCATAATAGATATAGCAGAGCAAAGTGTACAGCCAAGTAAGTATTATATGGTTACATAATAATTTCTCTCATTTCTGTAATATTTGTAATGTAATTTGCACTTCGTTGTTTTCAGTAAAAAACAAAATTTAGATGATACAGAAAATTCACTATCAAACAGTGAAAATACAATTCCTGAATACAAGCAAGTATCGTGCACGCAAATAAGTCATACATTTTCTAAATTACTATAACTTATTTTATTTCATTACAGAAGGCCTAAATTGATATGAAAAATTCGACGTTTAATTGTATTTTTAGGTATTAATATTAATTAGAATACTCTATAAAATTAAATAAAATAAAACATGTTTTTAGAAATAAAAATAAATTAATGTTTTTTTGGAACATTTCCTTCACTTATTAATGCTCTCACTACTATACTCATCGCTGCACTTATCAGTGCACTCACTGATGAACGCATTGTTGTATTCATCCATGGGCTCATCTTCGTGCTCATCGATGAACGCATTGTTATATTCATCGATGGGCTCAACTAGGTACTCATCGATGAACGCATTGTTGTATTCATCGATGGGCTCAACTAGGTACTCATGGATGAACGCATTGTTGTATTCATCGATGGGCTCAACTAGGTACTCATTGATAGGCTTACCATAAGAAAGAGACAAAAAGGTAGGTTTTGAAATATTGATATCCAAGTGAAAAAAAAGGATACAAAATTTCATATACACTATTTGTGTAACAAGTAAATAAATGAGTTTAGTCCCGAACCGGGAACAAAATTCATTATGAGTTTCATCTAATTGCTCATCGTGAGCTCATCGATGAATTCATCACAACACTTTTACTAGGGATTTGATGTAATTTTACAATACAATAATGTATTTGTAAATTGAAAATGTAAAGGAATTAAAACGGTGAATGTAATTTTACAGCACAAACAGTAAATCTTTTCAATATATGTCATGTAATTATTACAAATGTTTGTAATTAAATTCAAGGTGCGCACAGTAATTTTCAAAAGAGAGATGTACTGAAATAGTTGACATGTAATATCGTCGGCTGAAAATATGATTGTCGTATGTCGATTTTTTCACATTTTGAACTTTTAGGGTGGTATTCATAGAACGGTAGTAGATTATTACTGTAGTAAATGTATTCATAGTAGTAGTTTAATCTTGGATTAGTGAAGTTGCTACCAGTGAATAGTAGTAGCAAAGTTAATCGCCGAAACGTCAATAAAATTATATCGAATCTGAATACACACAGCAGAAATAGGTTAATTATTTTTGGTTTACACATGTTTATTTTAATTTATAGATACAATTGACAGATGGCACATTCGTTTAACACATCGCAAAGATAATAGTAGTTCTTCTCAAGTAGGACTGTATTATCTTTGCACATCGAAAATTTTCGATATTATGGTTTGTGTACAGAATTTACTACCACTTCATGAATGCAGAAATACGAACAATGATTAAAGTGGTAGTAAAGATAATACCGACTTACTACTGCTTTATGAATACCACCCTTAATGATTCTATATGTTTTCAAATGTGTTCTTTCTATTGCACTTATCAAATTCATTCTATCTATTCTGGTTTTTGAGATACTGAGTTTGCATTTTGTCGTATAATCCAAATTTTTACAAATTTCCATGTTTATTTGTCGTACGTAGTTTTATTTTGTCTGCATACGACAAATTTATATTGAATATTGTAAGAAAATTAAAATAATTTTTAATTGTCGTATGTTGATAACTGTTGCCTATTTAAATGTCGTATGTTGTATAGCTTTAGCATATACGACAAACAAATTTTATTCTACTCAGTTTGTAAATGTCGTATGTAATGCGTGTAATACTTAAGACAAATAGAAATTTTAGTCAGTCTCGCACTAGATTTCGAAGGGGATAGACATCATGTGTGAATCATCAACTGCTCCAAGCTTGTGTTCTGATTTACAAGTGTAAGTGAAATAATAATTTTATTTTAAAGTAAATATTAAGACAAATAATTTAATTTCAGAATAATGGATGACATTTTAAATACATCAAGTACGTAATTATATTAAATTTATAAATTATGTAATTGTATTACTTAGGTAGAAATTTTAAACTTATATAACTATTGTTCTTCCACAGAAGAAGACCCATTAGACTTTTCTAGTGATGACAGCTTAAAAGATCCTTCTTTTAAAATGGTTAAAACATATAAGAAGAGAAATCTAAGGAATTTTTACGAAAATGCTTCCAAATTAATAAGTTCGTCTGATAGCGAAACATCCGAAAGTGATATTAGTAACACTATTTCGAGAGTTGAAGTTAGAAACTTACCATCTGATGTAACACTATCATGTATGTATTATATTTTAAGAATAGAACTTTATTTAAAACACAAATGCGTTAATATTGTACATACATTTTGTAGCTAGCAACGCTAGTACACCAACTGTCACAAGAAAGCGAAAAAGCATGCCACATCTCTGGAAAAATAATGTTAGGAAAAGGTTAAGGCAACTGGGACAGGAATTTGTGGATCAGAAAAATAATGTAAGGCCAGCGAAAAAATTAAAACCGCCCTGCAAATCGAACTGTTTTTACCTGTGCACGAAGTACTTCGATGAGACTGACAGGCAGAATATTCATAAAGATTTTTGGCTTCTAGATGAAAATGGGAAAAATAATTTTATACTGAAATACGTCAAACAGGAGGAATGTAAAAAGAGGAGAGATATAAAAGAGAGAAAAGAAAAAGATAGAAAGAAAGTTTCCTACAACTATTATTTAAGAAAAAATAATAGCACAATTCGAATTTGTAAAACTTTCTTTCTAAATACACTATCAATTAGTGAAAGGAAAATTTATTATTTATTTAATAATTGCAGTTTATCTGGAAATAGCTTATTATTGAAATCTAGACGAAGCAATTGTGGTAGAAAATCGACTCCATTAAGTGCGATTGAAAACGTGAAAAATCATATCAACAGCTTTCCAGTAGTCGATTCCCATTACTGTCGACAAAATTCTAGCAAGAAGTTTTTGGAAGAAAATTTAAATTTAACAAAGATGTACAACTTATATAGGGAAAAAGAAGAAAATCCTGTTTCTATAGCCATTTACAGAAATATATTTAACTACCACTTTAATTTATCATTTTATCGTCCTCGTAAGGATCAGTGTGATAAATGTTGTTTGAAAAAATTAAACAAAATTCTTACTGGTGATGAAAAGAAAATATATGAAGCCCATAGAGAGGAGCACTTGTATATGAAAGCTGAAAGAGAACTCGACCGACAAAATATTGATGACCGAAAGGCTATTATTTGTTATGACCTGGAAAACATTTTTAATTTGCCAAGAGGTAATGCATCCAATTTTTATTACAAGAGGAAGTTGAATGTGTTTAATTTGACTGCTACCGTGATTATACCTAACTTACCTAAAATTACATACTGTGCTATATGGAACGAAGTAATGAGTGGTCGTGCTGGAAATGACATTGCCAGTGCTTTGTTTAAAATCTTAAATAAAGTTGTAAGTGACTATCCTTTCTTAAAGGAAATAGTTCTGTGGAGCGACTCCTGCGTTCCACAAAACAGAAATCACATTACTTCCTTCGCGATATTAAAATTTTTGTATCAAAACAAAAATATCGATATCATAACACAAAAGTTCTCAGAATCAGGCCATTCCTTGATTCAAGAAGTGGACTGTATTCACAGTTGTATTGAAAAATATTTGAAAGGACTAGAAATTCCTAGTCCACTGGCTTTGATAAAATTACTACTAAAAATGAATTACGAAAACGTGAAACTAAAAATAATTCAGATGAATGCGGAAGATTTCTCTTTATTTTCTTTTGAAGCCAATGGATTGACTTTTCAGCAAATCGCTTACTCGAAATGCAAATACATTCAGTATAAACAAGACTGTTTATTTACAATACACGTTAGGCACAGTGCAAAACAAGTAAATTATACACCAACGACAATTATAAGAAAACAGTCTAAGTGTCGATTTGGGAAAAAAATTACACAGGATATTTTTACTAAAAAGACTAAATTGAAACCAAAAGCACTATCTATAGAAAAACAAAAGGACTTGAAGAGTATGTTATGTTACGTTCCAGAAGTTGATCGCGAATTTTACAAAGCATTACTCCATTTATAAGATTTTTTAAAAAATATGTACAATTTGCCTAATAATATTAATACTCTGAATTTTGAATAATATGTAGATACTGATGTTATTTTTTTACTATTATATTATTTTGTTAATTTTTCTTTTTTTTTTAGTTTTATAATTTTAAACATTTATTCTGGCAGTGAAAGCCTTTTATGTTATTTTTTGGAGCATTGAATTCTGTTTTTTTTTATTGTATTAATTTTTTGGAATAAAATGAACTTTATTAGAAAATTAATAAACGTATTTCTTTTTTTGGTAGTCTTAAGTTCAAACGTACATTGTCGTATGTAAAAGAAATAAATGTCACTTTATTGAAAATGCTACATACGACAAATTTTTTCTGACAAAATCTTTGACGTTTAACAAAAACAAAGAACGCCAACATAAAATTAATAAAATTATTTGAAAGAATATATATATATATACATAATGTGTGAAAACGTAGAATTTTTACCGTTTCAAGTTGTTTTTATTCAAGTTAAAACTTTAACCGCCGATTTCCAAAAGTTTGATTTTACGACATACGACAATCATATTTCCAGCCGACGATATTACAACTATTAAAGATGGAACAAATTGCCAACTCTGAATGTTGTAAAAATTTTTTACCGTGCAAAATTTTTTTAATAATGCATTATTAATGTAGGCAAAGCCAATATACTATACATATGTACATCATATGAATAAAAATGTGCAAAATTGATATGGATTCCCTGTATAATTTATAGTAATTGCAGAACAATTAAAATCAATGACGAAAGAAAAAAAAAAGTGGTTAATAATTATACCAACCACATACTATATATCACGACTCTTAGAAATATAATAGATAATGTGTCCTTCATGAAAAATATTGGGTCATAATACTATCAATGTAAAAGAATTTTTGATTTCAACATCGACATTACAAGACCGGAGGGTAGACAGACCTGATATTGGACATATTATTTGGGTGGAGCGCGATACAAAATAATAATGAATGCATATTTTAATTTTTAGTAAACTACGGAACAGAGAATAATGAAGAACATTTTCTATGAGACCAAGGACATTTTTATACATATTGATATTATAGATATTTCGAGCCGTAAAAGCAGACAACGAATAATAATTTTGTATAAGAAATTGAAATTCTACTGCGTGATCTGATTTGTGAATTTCGTAAATCATCTATACTTTAACAAAATAAAATGTGATGGCATAACTTTTAATATTTATAAATTATTATGATAATTCAAATAAAATAAAAATTTATTTCTTTTCTAAAGAAAATATATATATATTAGAATATATGTATCTCACGCTCAAATACATTACATACACAGGTGTGAAAAAATTATGGGACATATGAGTAATTTTTCATGAATAGAAAATGTAATAATACTGATATAAATATACAATCTTCAGCGATTTACCACAGACGAAATGGGAAAACGTAAGCCCGGATACAGTAACGTGAGATACAATGCGAAAGTGTGATGCGAGAATGCAAAGCTGGAAACCGATGCGAGAATGCGATGTCAAATTAAATTCATCAAAGTAAATTTAATGTAATGATATACACTACGTCGAGATGCGAGAATGTGATGCCAGACAATTTCGAAAATTTGAAAATTCCTCACATGCGAGATACGTGATGAGAACCTTGCATTTTGAACGAAGTGAGATTTATTTTTTTGCTTAAGTAAAATTTTTAAAATGCAAAAATTAAAAGAAAAAGAAATTGAATTATCAATAGACCTGGTAAAATTAAAACCAGGTTTATATGAAAAAAATTATGTGTGTTACAAAAAAGCAGACTGAAGGAAAAATGCATGGAAATAAATTTCTCAAACAATAAATGTGGATGATAATTTGTATGTATTGATTGCATATGTTATTAATATTTACAACGTATGTTTTTTCCAGAAAAATATTGTAAAACAGCATGGAGATCTCCTCGAGATCAATTCAATAAAAGTTTAAATTAGATAAAAGGAAAAACAGGACAAGAAGCAACAGAATAGAATAAAAAAAATATAAATATTTCGAACAGTTATTGTTTCTGAAGGATTCCCTCGAGCTGTGAGGGTAACATTTAGTTTATTACTATGATTATTACAAATTTTATTCTGCAATGTAATAGCATTGACTATATAATAATGTATTATTATATAGTCAATGGTAATAGTCAACTAATAAAAGATATACATATCCATATTTTATATTTTAATCATATGGTATGAATACCTACTTGCATGCCCAAGCAGCACAAGTCAGTCTCAGTCTAGAAACAGTTAAGTATCACTGTTACTTCTTGGTAGCGAGTGTTTCTCAACGGTTTCGATAAATTAGCTAATTCGTTTCTAAACTGGCGATAATTGAAAGTGACGTTTCTGCAAAGTATCAGTTTCTTCTGAATGTTACCAAAATGTTTGCATGATGTAACATTCAACCGTAATATGTGTTCAAAATGTTTAGAATATGTAACGTAACATTTAAGAAACATATTAGATTCAAGTACCTTAAACTTTTATGAAACAAGAAAACCTATTTACATATTATTTTTCTCTTTCTTCCTTCTTTAATTCAATTCAATAATATATCTTTTCTTTACTATACTTAATAATTTTTATCTTTTATCTCAGATATTTAAAAATTTATACTTTTACTTTTACCATATTGATATTATTTTAGATAATATGATGAATAATTTGCATACATTTTTCATGAATATACATACATATGCATCTCAAAACTATGAACAATTAATAGTTTGTCGACTAGAATTTAAAAGTGTTTCGTAAAAATAAATGCGCCTTCTAAATATTAGAATTATTTATTAATTTTTCAAAATAATTATTTCTAAAGTCGATTTTTTTAATTTTTTTTTTTTAGACTTTACAAAAATTACCATAGATAATGAAAAGATTTGAATCCATGCTGTATAAGTCACGCATTTTGTGCTAATTTCTTCTGAAAATGCTTAATAAGATTTATTTTCAAACATTTTTTTTATAAAATGCTAATTTTATATATCAATCATGGCGACTGCAATACATGTTTCTATTTTGACACTGAATTCTAAATTGTTGCCAAGAAAATCTTATTTTGTATCAATTTACACACATTCATTTCTAAACACTTTTTAGGAAAATTCATTTAAGCAATTACTTAATTGTTTATAAAAAGTTGCTATAAAAATACATAAACACTTTTTAGAATCGGATCTTTATATATGTGAAAAAATTTACCATACTTTAACTTTGTCTATATTAGATAGAATTGAACCACATTTTAGTATAATGTTTCTAAAATGTTTTACTTTTTTGTTGCTAAAATGCGGAACAGTGAAACATATTCAGTTTCGTTTCTAAAATGTGTCTAAAATGTTACTTTTTTGTTTTAGAATGTGGAACGATACATGTGTACATTTCGAGGACTTTGTAATAGATTTCTACTGTCTCTTGGTAAGTGCTGTAAACCATCCATTTTCTCAATATTTTGAGAAGATTATTGATACCGTTATGGCTAATACGGAACAAAAGTGCCCACATTAAGACATTTTAGAAACACATTTCTATTAATTGTGGTAACAGTTGAGAAACTAAATATAGTCATAAATACTAAACAGTGTATAATTAATGATGTCATTTTGTAAAGATTTCACATAATGAATACATTTTAGAAACAAAAATTCAAAAATTGTCGTAAGCAATTAGTAAGATTGTATCAATACAGTTACCACACAGTTAAGATACTTAAAACTTTTGTGTCAGTTTTGAAAGAAAAAAGTAACATTTTAGGAAAATAATACAAAACTGTTTCTAAAATGATACAGTCACAAAAACTGCCACGAATACTCAACAAATTTTAAACAGTTTACGATCAGTAACAAAAAAGAAACATAATACTAAACTGTTACCAAGCATGTTACTATTTTCACGCATTGTGCTACTTGGGTGTTCACAGCAGCAGCACATCATGCAATTATGCACAAATAGAGAAATCCAGAAAAGAAGAGGAAGCCAGAAAAGCAGAGGAAGCTAGAAAAGCAGAAAAAACAAATAAGGAAAAAGAATATGAACTGAGCTTTTGGACAGAAATGGATTTGTGTAATCAGGAAGAATTTCTTAATGATTCTATAACTTTAAATGAATTGATGATTCCTTCGCCAAAACTATCACCAATTATTTCTGATGAACAAGTTAAAATTACCATACCATCATCATTATTTACGAAATTAAAGTCGTCGTCTTCATTAAAGAAGAAGAAAGATGAAGACGAATATAGCAAATGTTATAAAAATTTTTTGAAAAACTGTCAATCAACTATCAACACAAAATGAGTTAGATAATGTTGATAAATTCTTTTTATGTGTAGCGTAGACAGTGAACAACTATAATTCAGAATCTCATGAATTATATACTTTTCAAAATAAAGTGTTAAATTTTGTAACATTATCGAATTAGAAAAAATAAGAAATAAAAATATGTAAATAACTTTTAAAACTGTATGATTTTATTAAAAATTTTTTGGTACGTTTTTGCTCATAATGAACTTGCGAGTTCACACTGCATTTTGTACATTTTTTATATTCCAATAAAAAACTCATCGTGTAAAATTTCTTTTGTCGTAATACAAATAATGAGAAAGCTTTGCTCGTAGAGTACATGATTCCCTTGTAGCATTATGAGAGCGTGAAGCATAAATTCTTTCTGAAATATCATCACTGTTTGCGGTTATCCATTGCTCTTAGATGAGCTTTCCATTTACAATGGTATTTGAGGAGCATTATATCAAATGGCGACATGTCCATTTTGTTCAGAATTCTCTTTGATATATCAAATGAAAGCTGAGAATGTGCTCTGTTAATTTACTCCAGCGCATTTAAAAAACTTGAAATTACATTTCCAGTTCGTTGACATTCTTATTTGCCAGCTGATCGAGTATTTAGAAAAAATGGAAAAAATCTTGAGAAAAAAAGAAGAGCTCTTGACACCAAATCAATACGAAGAAGTACATAAAGAATTAGGGAATGTGAAACCTTTGGAAAGGAACTGGGAACTAAGAGATTATAAAACGTTATCAAATAAGCTCAAAATGTTGGCTAGGATAAAATATGTTAAACAAATGGCTAGAAAATACTGAAAGGAGTACAGTAAGTGTAAAAATGTTACTTTCATATAGATCGGATGGTTCTGAAACTCCAAACTCTTCGTTAATTTAAAATAATCTTAATTACTGCCAACTGTGAGTGTTTTAGATAAAGACTTGGAAATGAATAATCAATCTGAATAAATGAAAAGAAAGAATCTACCTGAGAAAGTTCTACGCATTACGAAATAATATGGAATGCTTCTGTAGAATTTAGTGAAAGTGATGGATGAGGGATTGGTAATTTATTTTGTGTTAAAAGTCTGTCAAAAGGACTGTTGCAGAGAATTCCATCATCATTTTGACTACCATATGCTCCTATATCTACCATAGTAAAACAGTAATCTGCATCACACGTTGCAAGAGGAATAATGCTATGTCGTCCTTTGTAGTGGTAATATTGCGATCCTTCATTTGAAGGACAAATAATTGAAATATATTTTCCATCATTTGCTCCAGGGCAAAGAGAAAGACGCCATTTATGTTCATAATTAAGGGCAATTTTTAGTCATTGATCATAGTTTGACGGAGATAAGTATATCTCATTTAACTCATCCCAAATAATTTCTCAAATAATTCTACCAACAATTGAGGTAAATATTTTAAATTTCCATGCATAAATATAACGTGGTTCACAGGTCACCGCATGTGTAAAAATGGAATAAGATTCTACAAGATTTTGTTAAAAATCCTGTGGAGTCAAAGCCAAAACAATTTGAGGATATCCATAGACAAGGTTGTCATACAAACTAGTGAATTAATTTTTTCATATAAATTCTAATAATTTTTTCCACTAGGTATGTTCCATGACTCATTCACAGTGGTTTTGATATAATTTTCCTTTTTGGATTTACTTTTAAATAACGAAATTAAAAATATTTCTATTTTGTGTTGTATTCTATTTTCTGTTATTATATGAATTTTTTATAATATACGTTTTACTGCATTTTATTTCGAAAAATTATGTTTGTTCCATAATTTTTTCAAGGCTCTTTATGTATAGGTACTAAAATATATTTTTGAATTAAATATTATTTTTTGTTTTTTTCTTCGTTTTCTGTAATATCAGAATCATTATAAATATATGAACTATTATTATGTACATATGTAAATGTATAATAATTATGTAGATATGTATATATTGAATGTATGTACATACATCATTATATAAACTATCCTCTTATATGAAGGTAAACATTATTTTCATTGTGATTTTGTATGTTTGGTTGTACATAAATGTAGATACACCTTATCCTTATGTCCTCCTATTTGCATACATATATACAGGTACATATGTATATTTCATACAGTATAAAGTAAGTATTAATTGTATGTACGACCGTACGACGTTACCACATAATGTATTATACATATAATTATTCTTTTGATCGTATAATAAGTATGTATAAGTTGATACAAGGTATTCTGATTAAAAACAATTTTTTTTTTTTTTTTTCATTTAAAAAAGATTTTCTTTTGTGTAAGATTTAAGATACATATTATGAACTTTTTTTTATTTTGTATGAACACATGTATGTAGATACTCGTATATTACATATTATGTATATGTATATAAGCACTTTCTTTATTTAAATAAGCATATATTGTAATATTATAAAGTTTAAAAAAAAAAATAAAAAATAAAAAACAAAACCATTCATATTATTCTATAAAGTTAACAAACGACAACATATCTACAATAATATACATATTTATATTTTCATTACGTATGCATATGTATAAAATTTATTACAATGTATGCCTACAAATGCATGCATGCAATTTTATTGTGTATTATGTATACATACAGAAATATTTTGCATATATAATATAGTCAGTACATACAGTGGTTATAAAAATTATTTGTTCATAAATAAATTACTGTAACTTGGTTTTGAACAGTTTTAATACCTTGAAATTTTTAAACTTATTTTTTCAAACACAATAAAAAAAAATAGAATTGTTCTTATACCGTAGACACACAGAGGTTGAAATTAAGTATTTGGTTAATTTCAGCCTCGAAATCCGGAAAAAACGACAGATTTGGGCCGAAATCTAGTCAGCAAAATTACATAAAAAATACGTAATTATCGCTCGAAATCTACTCATGTTTTGCTCTTTACGTAGAACAGAGACATCTACCAACAAATTGTAAACCAAAAAAAAAATTTTTTTTGAAATTGTCATTAAGAAATAATTGAATATAATTGACAGTTAAATTTAATAGAAGAAGTAAGTAGGCTATGTTCAGATAAATTAAATTAAAATTAGATAAATTAAATAAATTAGACAAACTGTCAAAATCGCTGTGTGTCATCTTCGTAATTTCTACTCGAAATTAAAATGAAATCTAGTTAATAGCTTTGTATGTCGAAGACATTAGAACCAAAAAAAAACATAATTTGATTATTACAAAAATTATTTCTACTCCTATATAAAGTATTCTAAGGACTAACGGAACTTATCGATTTATTGATTTTGGTCAATAATAATATGATTATTAAGATGAAAATTATTCATTTTGTTTTGACTTTGAAGTGCCTACGTTAAGTGACTATTAAAAGTTAAAATGCCGCGAAAAAGTGAAAACACAGCTACTTTCGTTATTTCATATAAAAATGGTATTCCTGTGTAAAAACATAGTTAAAAAGTGTATAATATTCACAAAAATACTTTTTTATATCAATACCTTCAATAAGAAAACTAGAATTGTACAAAATAGTGCAGGAATATTTGCTATGTATAAATAATTTTTTTAACCACTGTATATGTGTACTTTTCTTTTTTTTTTGCTTTTTATAATTGATTTTTATTTCTTGTTTTTTAATTCATTAAAAATGTATTTATACATAAGTATTATACGAATTTATAGAAATGTACATATGTATGTATGTATGCACATATGAACTTATTATATTTATTTATGAACTTATATATTTATACAGCATATACTATTATTACATTCAGAACTAACATAATAATGTAATCGTGCATTTTGTAAAAAAAAAAAAGTAAGTAAAAAAAATAAAACTCGGTTAACAAATAAAATCGACAATATAAACGTAATGTACATACATGGATCATATTAAATGTATATATATATGTATAGTATAAATGTATAAAATGTAAGTACGTCTACGTATATATATATTTATATACTCGTATGCTGTAGATACTTTATATAGAATCACAATTACTTATTCATTTGTTTTTGTTTTTTTCTTCATCTTCTATGCAACAAATCTTGATAATGTCAATTTAATAGAACATATTATATCTTTAAGTAGATGGTATTCTCGATTGTCTTTATTTGCGTTTTGTTTTTAATTTGATATTAAAAACATTTTTTTTTCATTTTTTTACATTCTATGTATTTCATTTAATTCATTTATAAATAATACAAACAGATAAAATAATGTCTTGTGTGTGTAATGATATAAATACATGTTATATTGTATGTACAACATTATGCATCTACGTTTTGAAATTTATTCTTTATAAAATAATCATATGTATGTACTAAGTACATAAATGTATATATAGTATACAAAGTACAAACATTTTATGTGCATAATGCCTTATATAGTGTAGGTTGATGTGCACATATGTACATATGTTATGTAGGTGTTTTCTGACCCAAAATCTATTTTCTTTTGTAATTGGATATTGTTATAATACGCGTAAGCGTAAGTAAGTTCGTGTACGTTCTTTGAAAATTTATTATATACGTACATACCAGGTATAAATAGTATGGCAGGATATGGGCTATGGTTGCTATCTAGATTTTATAATGTCCAAAGTAAGGACAACAGGCAGGATAGAACTATTCTAATTGTCACCTGTTTTACAGGTAGGTACTGAAAATTATCATAAAAACTTGAATTAAGTATGTGCAATAATTACTACATTTTGTGAAATGCACTAAAATAATGTTTGAATTTGTTATGTTGCATTTGATTAATTGAAAATTCTCAAATTTTTATTGATTAAAATAAATTACAAGTGCACACAATAAATATAAATATTTTAGTTCTATATATGTATGTAATTGCTTTAATTTAAAAAAATTGTCCACGAATATAGATCTTAGTTGAATTATGTCGGCAAACATAACTTTGTGAATCTCATTTGAATACCGAGATATTATGATTGAGGAGGCATCGCTAAAGAAGACGCCGAAATAAATTTCGTGAGCCCTGAACTGGTAATCGATCTTCTTATACTACTGTGATTATAAGAATGCATTGACTGCTACATCCAAAAATTACATGAGCGACACTGACAGGTTATACAAAGCGTAGGCAGACCAGAAACTTTGTAAAGAAGCCTGATAGAATCTAGTAGCTTTTCTTCTCACAAATAAGGAAAAATTGACTGCGGAGCAATGATTAATGTTCTAACAGTGCATAATACCTATTGGTTGCATTTTGCTACCACAGGCATCATCACCAGTAACGCTCTCTGTGATAGAATATTATTTGTATGAATTTTCTCTTTTTTCCTCTATCTGAGTGTGTATTTTTGGTACTGATATCATTGGGCTCGAAGTATTCGGGCCTGAATGTTAGACTGAACTTCTTATAGTTATTTGAGAGCGATGAAAAAAAGCGGGATGAAAGTCTTTAAGTGCAATGGACAGTTCTGTCCGTGTGTTCAGGTTCGTGAAAAAGAGTCCTCCTCCTTCATAATAAACAACTACAACAACATATTTAAATTATTATATAGTTAAATAAATAGAATTCAATAGTTGAAACTAATTACTTTGTATTTAATAATAACTTTGTTTCTTTTTCATTATTGTACGCTGTTAAAAATTCCAAGAGTACGTACTAAAAAATTAAATTTAATTTGAAAATATCATAATTTTTTTTAATACTCAATATCAACCAACATCATTATTATGATCATTATCGTTATTTCATGTTACGTTTTGATAGTCAATTTTCTCTTTATTCGCAATGTGTAAATATTATACAATCTACTTATGTACATATTTTTAATACTGAGAATGTATTCTATATGATCTATCATACGATGAGCTTTACAACGTGGAGAAACAAACCAAAAAAAAAAAAAGAAAACATTAAAATTAAAAGGAAATACATCTATTTGAGTGTTTAAAAATTGTAAATATTTTAAATATTTAGTTGATAATAAGTTAGTAATACAATCGCAAATATATGCCCAATATACAAAAATACTTAATACCCGACATGAATTTATTATGATTTCGCTTATTATGCATCATTTAAACATACTCGTATACATTATATACCCAGGAATGTATACAAACAACAAACAAGAGTGTTCATATTAAGTATTCTCTAAATAATTATGCACTTATGGAAATGTACAATGTATAACAGAGTGTCCTGGTGTATGAATGTGTGCCTACATATATACATACATATGTAACGTACATATATTATGCAGGTATCAGTTATAGGATAATTGTTGTCACATTACAGCTCAGATGTTTTTGAAATTATTATTAAAACGACAATGGGGAATCATAAGAGCAATATATAACAAAAATATACTTATATAAGGTATATAGTACATAAGTAGATGTATGTACATATGTAAGTGATGTATGTACATATAAAGTACCAGGACATTATGTACATATGTACTCTACTATGTTTGTAATAAAATACATAGGATAATTATTAAAATAATATTGAAAGTACACGAAAGATACAATAATCGAAAGAAGATAATATTTTAAAATTTCGAATAGAAAAAATTTACAAAAATGTACGAATATGATTTAAAGTATGTAATAATATTCTTTATAATATTGTAAATTACATATATGTGTAATGTTTTTATGAAATTTTCATTTTTCAATTTTCTTGTTTGTGTTATATAGCGAATACCGTGCGAATAAATGTAAATAACTTGTTAACAGAACAGTAACAGAATGCCGTTGAATGACTCCTTAACATTGCTCATCTAAACTTAGTGGTATCCATTGAAGATATAAATGCATCCGTCAGATCGAATTATAGCACTTTTATAGCTTATAGCACAATTAGACTATACATTAAGCACGGCAGTAAAAGAGAAAATGCTGGAGACATAATCTGAAATTATTTGACTAGATTAAAGGAAAACAACTCAAACTCCAGATTCATTCTCAGAAAGTAATTGATTTTGTTCACAAATGGCTTCAAAACTGTGAATGCTAATGCTGTAATGGTATTATAGTAATTGTAACACCACTAATAGTTTTGAAAGCACCACTACTATTTTCCAAAAAGAAATATTTGGAATTTTTCACTACTCTCACGAAATCAAGCGCTGATCTTACAAAGACATAATTAAGCAAGTATGTATTGTTTTTGATAAAATTTTCAATTCGAGCAAATATGAAGCAAAAACGGTAAATAACGGTAGGACACTTTTTTATTTAGCAAAATACCTAAGACTTACCAGAAAAGGTACGGTGAATGATTCCACTTGCATACTCTGTCTAGAGGAGAAGGAAACATAATTGCAAAAACTAAAAGAATGTCTAGCTTTTGCCAAAAAAAAAAGCATAAGACTGCTTATTTCGATTTTTTCAAAAACTGAATCTATATAGCTCCGACGTGCTTTGAGAAAATAAAAAAAAATTATACTTTATATGTACACAAATTTACGATAGTTAGCATTTTCATTTATCACATTTGTTGTATCACTGCGCTATACAGTTAAAGGATTCATTTAGAAAATCTTTAAAATATCTCTAAAAAAATATATATACATATATATAAACAAAAATATAAAATAAAGTCATGAAAATATCTTTTATGTCGACATAATAATAATAATAATAATAATAGGAACTGAGTTTTATATGAATAAAAATATAATGAAACCTAAAATACGACATAAAACGTATTTGTGGCATTCTTTTCAAATATGCGAATATGCATAAATGTTTGAAAATGTGAATAAATTTACAATAATATACATATTCGTAAAAGTGCGTACGAGTACAAATATAATATGTACGTACATATAAAAAAAAAAAAAATCAATAATAAAAAATATTTCACTATATAAACACAGTTATTTATACTTAATTATACTCGCTTAAGTCAACATAAGTATAGAAGTAGAATATTTCAAAAATTTATGTACATTTATACATATATCTATATTATTATAATACAAATTTATATAATTCACATTCAAAAAAATATCATTTACATAGACGTTAAAAAATCATGGGAGAATCATAATTTTTTATGAGTATAGAAAACGTAATCGTAGATACATGTATATATTGATATGAATATTATATATTATATAATCTTGAGCAATGATTTATCAATCACAGACAAAAAAAGATAATATTTTATAATATAAACTCTTTTACAAAGCTCCAAATTAAATCTCATCGAATATTTTTGGCCATTTTTAGAGAAAAAAAAAAAAAAAAAAATTGGAAAAATTTCCCAGAATAAATCAGTAGCTAAATTAAAAACAAATAATAAAATTATTATAAGAAGAATGAATTAAGATTTCACGAGATTTTGTTAAAAACCTTTTGGAGTCGATGATGCCAAGACACTTAGAGGAGGTGCATATAAAAGTGAAGGATATCGCACAAAATATTGAATTGATAGTTTTTACTTTGTCCAATGATTTATTCACACAGTATGTAGTTTTGATATAATTGTTTTTTTTTTTTTTTTTTTTTTTTTTTTTTGTATTTTAAATAACGAAAATAAAAATATTTCTATGTATTTTTGTATTTTTTGATGTATTTCATTATTGTATGAATTGAATAAAATATTTTGTTAAAAAATTTTAGACATAGATATAGATATTATATATTTTTTTGTTGTTAAAAAGTATACTTTATTTATGCTTGTCCCATAATTTTTTCACACTTGTGTAATTTATACAAAACAATGATATGAATACGTAAGTGAATACATTTTTATAAGAAGCCGAAAATATTTTGCAGTGCAGATTCATATGAATGAAAATATTTAGATTCATTACATAAATTTTATTAAATTTATACCGCTACATATAATTATATACATATATAATACAAAATGTATATGTGTAATATTTCCTAATACTTATATACCTATATATGTTCATTATATAGATATACATTGACCATATAAACGAGTAAATATATTTTTATACTTTGTTAAATTTATTCATATACCGCAGGATACAGTATATATAACTGATATTCTATACATATATTAATATTATTCTATATTATGTAGGTAGATAAATGTTTGTAAATCATTACATAAATACTGCTATGAGTGTATATTAGATAAAAAAAAAAATAAATAAATCAGACATAGACATTTAATTTGATTTTACAAACTTATATGTATGTATATACGAGTACTTAGATCATATTTTTAGTTTTTAAATTTATATGTATATAGTTTCAATTTTAGTTTTTTATGAGATAAAAAATATCACAATATAAATAAGTACATAAATGATTAAAAATTACCTTTTAAAATTCAAATGAGTATGTTGATAATTTTGTATATTATATAAAAATACAATGTAAGTATAATTTTGAATAGTCTTGCTGCTAGCTGGTCATATAATATACCGACTATACTACTTATGTATTTTGATGAAAATTTAAAAAAAAAAAAAATTATTTTTATACACACTACAAAAATTTACTTCGATTTCACTATACACACATTTCATACACTACTCGTATATGTACGTAAGTACATTATAATTTGCATATCTGGTTTATATGCATTTATATATGAACTTTTGTATAAATGATGAACCGTTTAGTAATTTACATTTCGGCTTTATTATTATATATATGTATATTTTTTTTTTTTTATTTACATAAATAACATTAAAAATTATATATATGTACTTTTGAATATAAGTATTCTACTTTTAACAATTTAAAAAAAAAATAAATCAAAAACCAAAAATTAATTTTTATTTTCTTGTTTCAATTTTCATCGGATAATATAGAATAATACGAATCAGATTTTATTCACCGGATTCTACTTTTAAATTTATACATAACATATAATTATTATTCTTTTTTTTTTTTTTTTTTTTTTTTTTTTTTTGAATAAGTCCTTATCGCACTAGTATATTTTTTTAACTGAAAAAACGAAAAACAATCAATTAAACAAACAAAAAATAACAAACAAATATTAAAATTTCATTTTATAAATCTCAAAAAAAAAAACATATATGTACATATATTCTAATTAATAATAGTATAAAGTAAGTAGAAATAGAAATATTTTTGATGTTTTTAACTTAATGCATATACTGTAATTTCTTACTCACAAAATGCCTGTATATTTAATACTGACACTGATGGCATCCCCTGAAATTTGATCTGTAAAATTCATGAGAGGAATATATATATATATCCTTTATATAAAGTATTCTTATTTTTTTGTTTTGTGGAATGTCATGTACGAATACGAAGTGTACCAAAACGACTAAAACCAAATGTGTATATAAATATTATATACGTATATGTAGTGGTATATCCGACAATATACAATACAATATGTGTACTACATATAAAAAAAAAATACATAGACAAACATACATACATTTATCTCTATACAATACGCTTATATTATTTTGTAGGTACTAGGTAGTATATAATTTATGCAATATATTTATGTATGTATATGTATAAACATGCTTACACACGCATACATTTAGCGCACAATGAAAATTTTTGCACCCTTGACAATCTCAATGAGGGATGAAAATCCAAAGTATGTACAGAGATTGAAAAAGTAACGAAACTTAGGGTGAAAAAATTTATCGAGCAATATTACAAAATTTTGTTAGCACATTATGCGACAGAGTTTACTTATATAAGTATATAACTAATTATATGGTCAACTTATCAGTTTAGCTGATGACTTTAAAATATTTTGATTATTTTGATTTTTCAATCAAATAGTTTATGTCAGTATTTCAGTTCTTATACATCAGATATAAGTTTTAAGATTAAAATTTAGAATTTAAAATTAAAAATTTTTTAAAATTTATTCCAGTACATGGAAATATATTATTATGTTATCCGAGCTTGATATTTTAAAAGATTTAAAATTTTGAGTCTGACGCTGGAATAATGCCAACATTTGGTTTTAAAATTAGTTACTTGTTGATATTTATAACATTTTTATGGATAAAATATTTGAAAAAATTTGTAAAATTACAGAAAAAAAATAAAAAGAAATACATATAAACTTTAAAATGTATAATATAATGTTATGTACTCGTATTAATTGTTATTGAATGATACCACTAATGCCAGATTTCTTCACTTTTAACTATCTTTTTACTAACTTTAGCGCAAAGATACCAAACAAATTTGCATTTCCTCATCTCTGATTAGTACTTAGCTGCCAGCTAACTTTAGTTGGTAGATGAAGTTTTGATTATTTATTTATGTTTAACCTAAGTCGATACTACCGCCGAATAGCTGTCTAATTCGAAGACATTCAAATAATTAAGCTTTAGATTAAATTTTACATTGAAAATTTCGAGTATCGATTCAAAACTTTCGATTTTAGCTTTGCAGTTAATTAGAAGAAGTTTGTATGAAGAAAATCAAACTCTTTGCTAGGTGTCACAGCTAGCAGAGAGTATAAAGAAATCGGCTATAAGTCTAGCATCAAATTCGAGTCTCGATTCAAAATTCTTAATTTAGGCTTGAGCATTAGCCAGTTAGCTATGCACAGTTAGTTACCGAGAATTTTATATGAAGACAACCAAACTCTTTGCTAGGTGTCAGCTAAACTTAGGTGACACCCAGCTAGCAGAGAGTATGAACAAATCGGTCATAAGTCAAATATAACAGGTGCATTATGTTCGTTATCTAATTTGTGATAGTTTCAAATATAAAATATAATTTCATGCCATACAAAAATTTCTTAGAACTAAGTATTTTAAATACTAAAAAAAAAACCTAAACATTACACATGTACATGGAAAAAATTACGACGGTTATAAATTATTATAATTGATAAACTTATACAATGAGAGTGTGCTAATGTGTGATTTGTGACATATTTTTCATTGTGCAGGATTTTCATAAAGAAGGCTGATTATGTCAGAAATTTAATTTTTTAGAAATAAAAGAAAACATTTTTTTTTTTTAAATTAGTAGAATACATGTACATATCTGAAATAATATTTTTTTAGGTAATCTTTTTTAATTTAGTTTCTTTACTTCTTGTACGAGTATAGTAAATTTACAATGATAAAACAGAATGATAGTAGACCGCATGCCGCATGTATAGTTATAGATAGTTATATAATTTTGCATATATTATCATATTTACTCCAAAATATGTATTGCTGACACTTACAAAATACATTATACAATACAATTATACACAAATTTTTGCCAGACATGCGTATATTTTTCAATAGCTAACGCTAGATATAATACCACTTACCACCATTATCATTATCATTATTTTCATAATTTTTATTATTGTTGGTTTGTTAGAGACAAAATAAAGATGATATTTATATTTTGTATCCACACAATACTAAAACACATACGTATGTATATGTATATACTAATTTCGAAAATTTCATGTACATTATATGTATGTGCTTTGTAGAATGTAAATTTTTCAAAGAAAATCAAAGTGCAAAAATATCAAACAAAAGGGATAGAAATGAAAAAAGTAGTTGAAAATGATCTCACATACGTATATAAATATGGTACATATATATGTGTAGATTTTCATTTTTATTGTTTTTTTTTTTTATTAAAAAATTATTTATAAATTACATCTAATAATAATAATTCCATCTAAATAATGTACATCTGATATACTGTGTGTACACATCTTAATTTTGTTTCATTTGTAATTAATAAGTTCATATTTGTATCCTTTATTCATCAGTATTGCAAAAATTATCAGTTGCCAAACAATCAAAATAATTTTTTTCAAAAAGAAAAATAAAATTAAATATTTTTGTTATCTTGTACTAACTATTTTTGTTGTTACTGTTGTTGTTGTGATGTTTTTTTTGTTTTTTTGTTCACATTTTATCCCGATATTCATGTAAGTTCTACAAAATAAAATGTGTGTTTTTAAATAAATTTTGATAGTTATGTATTGCAGAGAATTGGGATAGTTCTAGTTCGTGGTAAGCATTCTGTAAAACTAATAATTATGTCAGAAAGTAATTAATTTTTGAAACATTTCTTTTCGAATGTATTTGAGCCAAGAGTCTGCTTATACATATTAATTTTTTGTTATAATATGAAAACGACTATAATGAAGTGAATGTTGACTTTAAGAGAAATTTGTTGAAACTATATAACATTGTGAAAAATTATTGAAATTTTTAAATTTTTTTTAGTTTTGTCCTGTATTATTATTCAAGATAATTAAGATTTTAATTATAAAATAGATAATAATATTAATTAATATTTTTCAATTGAACATAAAAATAATATTGAACAAAACTTATTATTATAGATAATATATAATATTTGATATACATACGGTTCTACGTGTGTCAAATGACTTTTTTAATAATTATTTCAGCAAGAAAATTTTAATATGAAACAATTTGATAGTGTAAAAAACCAAAAAAAAAATTCAAAAAATTAAAAAAAAAATTTGAATTATATGAATAACTGAAAAGACAAAAAAATAAAAATTTAAATCAAATTAAAATTTCAGAATTATTATTAGTGTAATTATAATTAGTTTGTTAAAAGCTTGAAAAGTTTTACGAAAATATATGAAACTTTTTCGAACTTATATTTTTGCAAACATGCAACCAGAGATAAACGAATCTCTATAGGTTTGTTCCCGATGTACAGTCAGCGGTAATTTTCTGAAAGTTGATTTATTAAATTTGGAGGGAATTTTTTCAAAAGTACGGAAACGTGTGGTTGTAATTTTCTGAAAATCAAGAAGATAACATTAATGTTACACTTTCATCAGTTAATTGAAACGAACTATTTGTTGTTTGATAAATAAAAAGAAAATAAATCATTGTATATATTGTTAAAATTATTTTTATTAAATTTACTCGTCTTAGTTATATGTATTTGTTGTTTTTGACAAAATAAAAATTAATTTCGCTCTAACCACAGTACCACAACAGACACCTAAAGTTTGTCCAATATAAATTAAAAAATTCAAATAAAAGAAAAAAAAGGAAGAAGAAGAAGAAGACTGAATAAGTAAGAGAAATTCAGCTGTAAAATGCTGTAGTTTTCTTTAAGAGGGAAATGTAAGAATTTACAAAACAAATTGTACGGGAACTTTGTAACTGTAGTTTTCTGTAAAATTCTGTAGATTTCTGTAAAATTCTTAAGGTTCTGTAAAATTCTCTTATGGAAACGAACATCATGATACAGCTTGATACAGCGTGATACAGCCCAACAATCATATGCAACATTGAATATTAAACATTTTATTAACAGAATTTTTGAAATAGAAATTGGCTAGAATAGCTAGAATAACTTTCTTTAGTTTTTTAATTTTTATAGTCTGTACATGAACCGTTAGTTAAATTAAAAATATTGAAAATAAAAAGGAAACAACCAAAAAATGTAAAAATAAACTGAAAGAAAAATATTTTTAAATTTTCGTGTTTTAATTTTTTTTAATTATTTGAAATATTTTTTCTATTTATATATATTTTGATCGCGTTTATTTACGTAAATACACAGGATGATTCTATTCAAATATTATTACCGCGATAGTATTTGTAGTGTTTTATGGAAAAAAAAAATTGTACCAGCAAAAATTTATATCTACTTCATTTTTGACGCTAGATGGCGTTAAAAATGGTAAGTTTCTTGCAAGAACTGCTAATACAAAATCATGTGTAATTTTTTGTGAACCACACATTTAGAAAAATTTAAACTTTTAACGAATAATAAAGAAACGAAATTAGCTACCTTTCTTTTGATATACATATATTACAAGAAGTAATCTAAAATTCGTTTGTGAGCAAACAAAAACCTGGAAAAAGAGACCATGATATCAATATCAATGTACATGTTGAAAATAATTATCCTGTATATGTCTTTTACTCTTTACTAGTATGCTACTGCTTTTATTACTGGATTTAGTACTACATATACGTACTACAAATCAATATTACTTAATTACGACTACTACTCTTGCTCGACGACATAAATTCCACTATATTGACTATATCCACTGCAATAAGACTAATGATATTTAGGCTTCTACTTTTACATAATGTTTAACATAATCACTATAAATTGGATTTTATAATAATATCTTGGTGAAATGAATTCATTTGAATTCATTCTCGATTTCTTTGAATTAACGAATTGATTGCTAAATAAACTGAGTTTCCACATAATTTTTTACACATTAATCTATCATTAAAAATTTTCTAAATATGTACAGAGTGATTCGTAATAAAGTGTTCCAACATATACCAATCGATTCCTTGAAGTGTTGTGATCAACGTTTACGATTAGGCATTTTTACGAAAAATCTCTCCTTCATCTGAGATCTTTTATCTGAGATCAAGTGTATTCATCAACCTGGATAAAACACTACTCGGATATTTTTAAGACAACCTCGGAGTGGTAATATAAATATCGTTCGAACATAACCTTGTTATCAACAGCAACAGCACAAATAAAAATAATGTAGTGTACTGTATTATCATCTTTGCATATATGATTATCCCATTACAGAACTTCTTTTTCATTTTGTAATATAAAAATACAATCAGCTGACATGTTTGACACACATGTTCGACTCGAAAATGAAGTTCAAAAACAAGTTTTATCTAGATTGATAAATAAGCTGAAATTGTATCCGGCTAAAATATATAATGCCAGCCTAAAAATTTCGAATCTCGATTCAAAACTTTCGATTTTAGCTTTGCAGTTATTTAGCAAGAAGTTTGTATAAAGAAAACAAAACTCGTTGCTAGCTGTCAGCAAAACTTAGGTAACAAGTGACACCAAGCTAGCACAGAGTATGAAGAAATCGCCCATTAGTCTTTTAAAAGTTATTAACATTTTTGTGGAGACAAAAGCATACAAAATTGAAAAGCTCATTGATAATGCACACTTTTTATCGAAATCTTATTTGTCATCCTTTTTCGAAAAAATGCCTAATCGTAAGCGCTGATCACAACACTTCAAGGAATTAATTGGTATATGTTGGAACACTTTATTCCGAATCACCCTGTATATGTATATTGTTTTAATAATTTTCAAGTGTTATTGACTTTTTTTTTTATTTTGGATAAAATCGCACATGGAATTGCATATACCTACATACATACATATGTACATATATATATTTAGATGGCAAATATGTTTTTTTATCATTTTTTAATTTTTATTTTCGGTATTAATTAAAATGACACATACGTGTATATGTAATTAAATCAAAAATATCAAAGAAAAAGAAAAAAAAAGATGCAAAATTTATTATCCTTTCATTTTTGATTTTATTTATAATTTAAAAAAAAAAACATTTTTGTTTTAATTTATTATACCTAATTTTTATACACGTTTATTTATGAACGTATGCTATACATTTATTACATTTATGTATAGTACGTGATATCATGGAATAGTAAAAAGTGAAAGTCATCACATGCAGAGTTTAAAGTTAATTGTCCTCATTTATCATTTCTTTTTTCTTTAATTTGAAATTGACAAAAAGAGAAATATTTTATTCTCATTTTTGACATTATATTATATATAAGTAGATATTGTAGACAGATTTTAGCGCTAAATACTAGGTGAATAATTCAAACAATTAGAACGTTGGCATAACTTTTAATAAGATTTAAAAAAATAATAAAAATAAAAATAAACACGTGTTGGTGTTATTCATTTTTTTCATTGTGAAATTAGTTAACATTTTTATTAATACTTGTACGAAAAAAAACATGACAGATTCTATCAATCCTAAACACTTTGAAAAATTCTGATCTGTGTAAGAATATGATGATAACGAAAGTGTAATAAGTGATAAGTCCTATTATTTAGAAACTATTAATTTTTTTTCTCATAATTACATTTACACATACTATACGTATGTATGTACATATATTTAGTTCAGACTCTACACAGCAGTAGATTTCAGTATCATAAATTGCATGTAGTCATCCTCCTGAAAGCATGATAAAATATCGAGCAAGAATTCAAATCGAATACTTTTAATTCAATTAAATATTATAATAATAGCTTTCCTTAACTATATGACTATATTCATCCTAAGACGTTAAAACTTGAAGATATCGTTAAACGAACTCAAAATTAACTAAATCAAAACAATGAATATTTAAACATAATTACTTATATACTGGTCTTAAAGGAAACTCACTTACCATTTCACGAAATGATTGACGAAAAGTTTATCAAAGGCATGTTAAGATTGTTACAGTAGTTGACGTTGTAAAGCTAAGCCCTAAATAGACGGGACGAAACGAAAGAAATTGAACGGACGTAAGAATACGTCCATTTTGGACAGTTTCATGTACCATAGTACTATCGTATGTATCGTTTCGTTTCGATCTGTCTATTTAGGGTATAGCTTAACGCGTTGTATATAATCGTATGTCATCAAAATTAATTTTAAGCCGAGTATAGTTAGGGCTAATATAAAAAATGAAATTCTTTTTTTAAAATATGTATATAACGAATATTATATGTAGATGTAAATAAATTGGAATTATAATTTTCCAGTAATAAAAAACAGTAACAAACCAGTATATTACTTATATCAGGTGCTTAACATTTCAGATTTCAGTTTAAGTAAAGTTTTATGAAGAAGTGAAGATTTTTCTGAAATAAAATTTTTCGTATGGATAATGGAATAAATAATAATAAATTAATTCGTGAAATACCGAAATTACTTATGAAATTCCTATATTATTTTTTCTAAATAATTTTTTCAACTTCATTATCCGAAAAAATCGTTTATCCTGAATAAGCCAGCCAGACTAAAAGGGTTTAGATGGTGCATGCATTATTCATAAATTATATGGCCAAAAAACTACAAATAAGTATTATACATATATTGAAAGTTATTTTATGAGCACACCATTTAATAATTTTTTGATATACAAAAAACAATAAATTTTCAATTTTTATACGTGTTTTATGAAAAATTAAAAACTCAATTTTTCCCGACAATATAAAACTCCATGCTTCTTAGTTACAGATTTGAAACGTAATTGATCCAAAAACAAATTGATATATTTTTGTATCGAAGTTATAGATTTTTACTACTTTCAATTTATATTCTCACTTTTTAGCTTTTTATTATTATTTTTTTTTTCTTTAATTTTATTATTACTATTATTATTCTAATTTTCATAAATAATAGGTGTATTGTATGTAATGTTAATCGTTGTAACTGTAAGTTTTCTGATGACCTTCTTCTTTAAGCATTACAACAAACAGATTTAAATTCTTTTTGTAATTTTTATTTGAATGATATGAAAAATGTTTGTTCAAAAAAGTGAAATATTTAAATTTTCTTCATTAATTTTTTCATAATATTTATTTGTATATACGAGTATTATGAGATTGCATATGATTTTTTTTTTTTTATGTTATTTTGAGTTATGTATGAATTTTTTATTTCTTTATCCAATTAGCATGATATACCAGTTGTAGCCCACGTATTTTCGATTATAACTGAATTTAATGAATTTTATGGATGTATAATATACGCACAAAATTTTCGTTACAAAAATCAAATCTATTATATGTATCTTACATATACATATGTATGTATGTATGCAGCTAATTCATTTACTATCGCATAAATCAATTTAAATCTCATTTAATGCTTGTGTCATAAAATGAAAAATATTTCAGAATAAAACAAAAACATTAATTAAAATAAAAAAAAATAAAAAAAAAATAAAAATAAAAACTTAGGCAGTTCAATATTTTTAAAATTCTACACGGAAAAATACTACAAAATTTTAAAAAAAATAAATACAAATAAAGAAAAAAAATTAAAAAAAAAATATGTAAAATGAAATAAAATTGTTGTAATATTTAGTTTTGCGTGTTTTTCTTTTATTTCTAATTATATTTCAATGTGTCGGTCTTTCTTTTCTTCAATCATTCATTGTGAAATATGTGCATCAAAAGAAATAAAAAGAAAATAATTTTTTTTTCAAATAAATCACAAATATTATTTATTTATACATGAATTAGTTCCGAACAATGATTCATACAGGATGATTCATAAAAAAAATTATTACAAATATACACATCTAAATGATATAGCAATGGTCAGTGATTTCGATCTCGAGAAATCGCGGTTTCAATTCTCCTCCATCTCCCCTATCTAAGGCAAAAATCATAAAATAAAATAATTTTTAAACTTTTGTTGCTTATTCCCCAAATTTAGTGAGCTTTGAATGAGTACAAAATGAGTACGTATACGAGTTAAAAGTTAATTTAATTCTGTCCGTTGTTTCACATTGCTCATGCGTTGTTATTGAAACTTTTTCCATATATTACAATTACAACGTACATAGTTCAACTTTTAAGATACGTTCTCAGTGCAACGTTAAATGAAATTGGTTTTTATCTGTCTTTCGTACCTTTATTTCTTACACGACGACATCTATCTGCATTCACTTTCTAATTGAAATCGAAATTGAAAGTCAAGTGAAATTAGGTTCTATTTCTATTTTTAATTTCACTTAATAACGGCTAACAATTTAATTACAAAGATGTTATTAAGAAATTGACCAACAGATGGAACTTTTCAATAAAATGCAGGAATTTCTCTAAAATTTCTCAAATTCGTACTCAAAAAGGAATAAATTCAGTTGAGAAATTAATTTAGCTTTGTATTTTGGACATTATGCGTTTTCATAAAATTTCACTTTCACTTAGCGTTACACTGAGAACTACCATTAATGCGTTCATACGTTCACACTTTATCAGATGAAAAGCGTAAGAGCATATAGATTAATTAGGCCCCTAAAATTCAAGAAATCACTTCAGTGATACTCAAAATTTTCAATGTAAAATTTAATCTAAAGCTTAATTATTTGAATGTCTTCCAATTAGAGAGCTAGTCGGCGGTAGTACCGAGTTAGGTTACACCTAAATAAATAATCAGAACCTCATCTTCTCACTAAAGTTAGCTGGCAGCTAAGTACTAATCAGAGGTGAAGGAATGCAAATTTCTCTGCTATATTGCCGCTATAGTTAGGAAGAAGATAATTGGAAGTGAAGAAGTCGGGCATGTATGAGGAAAACCAAACTCGTTGCTAGCTGTCAGCTAAACTTAGGTGGCACCCAGCTAATCAGAAGTATGAAGAAATCGGCTATAAATCACTTAATGCAAGTAGTTTAACTCGATGAGAGCTTTTTTTTGACATGCAACAAATGACAACTAAACCAGTTTTCGGTCTGTCAGTACGAATTCTTAACTGAAAGTTTTTTCAAAACTGATTTAGCTAAAACGAAAAGGAACTTTTGGTCTCTGTCAGCACTATCATCTTAGTGAATGGATTTAACATCAATAACAATTTATCTGGTTGCCGCATAAGCTAGAATTAAAAAAGCACTGATCGATTTTCGTTTATTATAATTTTCTACTAATACCCTGTAACTATAATCATAATATAATTTCTTAAATGAACTAACCTGTAAACAATCATGTACATTTATAGTAACTGAACTATATTTCTTTCAAGATTTTTTTTCTTTGTTTTGAAATTATGTTTCTTCGTTTTTTTTTTTTTGTCTCAATTATTCCTTCATCACGATAAAAATGATTATTTTTATTCCAATATTTTTATGTCACTGTCTTTAAATTTTTTTCTTTTCATTGAATTTTTCTCTGTCTCTCTCTTTTTTTTTTTTAATATTTTTCATGTATTTTTATATATAAAAGTTATTTTTAAAATTTAAAAATACAAAAAAATTTATTATTTTATTTTTAATTTATATTTGCTTTTAATTAAATTTATGTATCGTGTGTACGTATGTACGTAAATATATAATGCAAATGACCTTATCACCACATATATGGATGTATGTGTGTATGTAAAAAAGAAGTAAATTGTATTTGTACATATTTTTGTTTTTTTTTTTTTTTTGTATTACAGCCGATGTCCCAGGCTGCCAATGGTTTTTTTCTTTTTTGTTCTTTGAATTAAGATTATATTATAGTAAATTTATTTACCTTACTAAATGTGAAAATGAATAATTATGTAAAATTAAAAAAAAAGTACGTTTTTTTTATATTATTTTTGGTTGTACACACAAATAATAAAAAGTATAAATAAAACAATTTCATACCTGTCTACGATAATCTAAGAAGAAGTAAATTTTCTTTTGTTTTGTTTGCTGTCAATTAATGAGATTTTCATGTTTTTTTTTCTTTCTAAATTTTTTCATTTCTGTTCCGTTTCAAGGATAAAAATCTTTTTGTCTCTATTGCTTTTAACTTAACTGTTCGATGTTTTAATAAAAAAACGTAGAGGTATACAAAATTAAATTTTTTTTTTCATTAAATTTTATACATATTTTTTTTTTACTAAATAATACAAATAATGGGTGCTTTCGATTTGGCAATTTCAAGTATAGCTTGTTAAAAATTCGTAGCGAATAGAATATATGCGCAGTGAGAGTATGGCGTCATTCTTTGAGCGAGGTTATAATTGTAGTGGTTACACTGTTAAAAGTACATTAACTTTTTTCTAATTTTTCTTAAATAACGGAGAAAATTTAAATTTGAAAAAAATATAATTAAAACGAAAATAAAATAAAAAATGAAGTAACAACAAAACTGTTTATATACTTTCTTATAAATTCTAACTAAGGTAAATTTCACTCAAATACTATTAATCTTTTGTCTTATGTAAGGTAGATTTCTGCCATATCCCAAGACCATATTAATATAATATTATATATTATCTTAAGTACAAATAACAAACAGGATTTGTTAGGTAACAACATTTGTTTCCGATTTTCAAATTATTTTTATTCCAAAAGAATTTCGTATTCAATATATACCTGCATTTACGTGTCCTTTTTTGAAGACTATAAAAACCTGAGGAAATTTAATAAATATATTAATAAATATATTATGTATACATATATGTGTATATATGGACGATTTTTTGCATTAATAAATCATTTGCTCAACATTATGAAGCTATGGAAATTTATGGGTTTCACATTCAACATATTCCTATTAAGACTCATGATTTAATATCACATTTCTTAATTTCAGGGCTATATAATTTGCCAAAGTAATCTAATCTAAATAATTACCGAAAAATTAATTGTAATTGATTTTTGTCTTTTCTCATTCTTTACTACTTTTTACACAATTATAAATTTTCTAACAGTGTAATTCTGTCATACTTCACAGTGCTCGTCACAAAAAAGTATGACTGTTATTATTTTCATGAATATTTAGTTGATCTTTTCTTTAACATCGAAATCGCGTTCTTATGGTCTTACGCTAACATTTTCTGTTAAGTTAACAGTCTTATTACACTTCGAAATTGTATTTTTTTTATTTTGGGACGATTCTCCATTCTAAAATTTCAAAAATTATCGAAAGCAATTTAAAAAAGGAATTAGATGTTAATTTTATAGAAAATATCATGATAACTTCATAAGAATAAATTTTTAGTATAAGAAAAAGGTGAACTCAATTTTCATGAAAATAAAAACAGTCGAAAATTTTTTTGTCTCGCACTGTACGATTAGTTTTCGACTACTGTAATCAATTGTAATAAATTGAATGGCTGAGTAGTAAATTACTCAATACTCAGTTATTCACCGATCACGGTACGGTGCACGACGGGTGGGCTATGCATCTTTTTTAATTTCTTCTTCTTCTTTTTTTCAGGTTTATATGAGAGAAAAACACAAATACATATAATCATTTTATGTACATATTTAATTTCAAGAGAAACATGCGCAGATTATTCGCTGCGAATTTTGAACAAGCTATACTTGCGAGTACTAAAATGTGTATACGATAAATTGTTAAAACGAACGACACAAAAATTATTCGTAACTCTACTTGCATCTACTAGCAGTAACTTGAAAAATTGTTCACGAGTAGCTACGAGTAGATGGTTTAGTACAGACACTTTACCTTTTCTACTCGCAACAATTCAATGAAAATTATTTAAAAGAAAAAAGAGCAATAATGAGATTTTGGTGAATTTTTTTTCTTTTTACATTTGATCTAAAAATTGTAGATTAAATTTAGAAAAATCAAATTTTTTTAATCATCTCTGTTTTAAAAATAATAATTATACACAGATTGTTTCCGTTCAACATGCCACTCAGTAAACCAGAATATTCTTCAGACAATTCTATTAAAAAAAAAAATTGTATTAGTGTAAATTTAATCGAACCTAAGTATTTTTGATGCTAGAGACCGTTAAAAATTTTAAGTTTTTTGCAAGACCTTCAAACACAAAATCACGTCTAACTTCTTATATACACTTCGTATAAAAATTTAGTGCTCTATAGCTAATGACAGAAAACAAAATTACCTTTGTTTTGATTTACTACAACATGTAATTAAGAATTCAGGTCTTAGCAAAAACACACACCTTTAGTCAAAATTTATGATGAATTTTTTTTTTTTGAAATTTTGAGCATAAATTGGGTTTCTAGAAAAAAATGCGCTACAGAAAAATTTTTTATTTTTGAAATTAAAAGGCTAAATTGTCCTTTTTCAAAAAAAAAAAAAAAAAAAAAAAAAACTCGAAATCGATATTATGATCCGTTATCCACTTGTTAAGGAAGTTTTTGCTGAAGAATATCGTAATCGTAGTATACCTAGTGGCATGTTGAAAATAAATACCCTGCAATATATCATATCGTTGATAATATTCAATCTCATCCATAACCAAAATAAGTATAAATTTTGATTTTTTTTTTTTTTTGGAAATTCATATTATACTCGTATACGTATTTACAAATTCCTCTCTCTTATCGGTACGTAAATTTTTAATTATTTTTTTCTTTTTAATAGTCCATAATATGTATATGTATGTAGTATACATATTATATAATGATAGTTTTAGTTTTCTTCAGTTTGTTATACACCACTTTTCTTTTGATAAATCTAAATATCTATCTATGATTGTATTTCAATTAAATCCCTTTAATTTTAACAGAAGAATGAACATTTAAAAATATCTGAAACTATACTTAATTAATATGTGTTTACATTGTATTTTGTATACATTTATGTTCATATGTTTACATGTGTTCATACATATTATAATATTGAATTGCTTTTTCAGTTTATTTGAAAACACAAAATTAAAATACCTACAAT
Organism: Villa cingulata; assembly: GCA_951394055.1. Classification (NCBI taxonomy): domain Eukaryota; kingdom Metazoa; phylum Arthropoda; class Insecta; order Diptera; family Bombyliidae; genus Villa; species Villa cingulata. The sequence continues at coordinate 36,353,652 of OX596017.1, read as the reverse complement.
GTACAATATGTCTAAACATATATGTAAGTATCTATATATTATATGTACATGTATGTATATAAGATATGTAAATACATATCTGTGGTTGATTATACACTTATGCATAACTATTTAGATTTCTGCTATATATACATATAATTATAAGAAATAAATAGCAGGAGGAAATTGGTACATTTGGTAAATTATCATATATATATCAGCATGTGTCTTTGTATACATATATTATTATCATGAAAATTATTTAGAATTTTTTAAATTATATTTGTTTACGAGTATAAACATAAATGTATTGTATACACGACAAAAACACTTATGTTAAAGAATTTTTTTTACTTTTTCTTAATATACCCTCGTGTACACATTAGTTCAGTACAGTACATTTGCCTGTACGTAGACGTACGAGAATATGTTTATGAGTAGTCGTCATTATACATATTATGTACATAAGTACATGGTATGATCATGATAAAAAAATACCGGGAATTTGTCATTTGAATGAACTGTTCTCTATGGATCTGGTTAATTTTTTTTTCTTATGTTGGTACACCTTTGACTGATATCTGCCAAAAATTTGAGCAGGATCAGATCATTAGTATTTATTTAACAGATGTTTACATCAAACAAGTTTTTGTGTTTTGTCGCAATTTATGATGAATAATTTTGTTGAGCAAAGAGTTTGTTTGAAATTTTGTGTTTCCAACAAAATTTCTTGTGCAAAATCGTTAAAAATGTTGCAAAAAGCCTTTTGCGAAATCTGCTCTTTCAAAAACCAGAGCATACGAATGGTATAAAAAGTTCAAAAGCGGTCGTGAAGTGGTCGAAGAATTGCCTCGTTCCGGACTCCCGTCAAAATCGAATACCGACGAAAACGTGGCTACTGTAAAGAAAACTATGCTTGAAAATCGTCATGTAAGCCTTAGAGAGGTGGCTAATGATCTTAGCATCTCATACGGAACCGTTCAGCACATTGTTGTTGATATTTTGGGTATGCGACGCGTTGTCGCACGGCTGGTGCTAAAAGAGTTGAATTTCATGCAAAAAGACTATCGAAAGAAGGTTGCAGAAAACATGATTTCCGAAGCCCAAAGTGATTCAAACTTCATAAAACGCATTATAACGGTAAACGAAACATTTGTATACGAATACGACGTGGAAACAAGACAGCAGTCTTCTGAATGGCGCTGTGAAGGTGAGCCAAAACCAAAAAAACAGAATGCGACATAGGCGCTGAAAACCATGCCTTTGACGGCCTATGAAAAATGCATGGATGATTGGGTCAAGCTTCAGATGGATGTTATTTTGAAGGAGATAAAACAAATTTGCCAGAAAATTAACACAATCTTGTTTTATTCACAAATTCCCGGTACTTTTAAATCATAGTGTATATGTTTATAACATATGTACATATATGTATATTATATCTATATATTAGAAAGTATAATTGTTATACATATATTTATATATATCGATGTCAATATATTCGTACACAAATTATATTGATATTTTGTATAGTAAAAATTTTAATTTAATTACAAAATTATTGTATGGTATATAAATAATATGTGTAGTTTATGTACTATACATATGTATGTATGTATATTCAAATATATCTTATGTCTATTTCATTAAATTTATAATAGTTATTTATGCATATATAATGTATACATTTGTATATATGAAACATTATATTGATTCTACAGTTACATACATATACTTACTTACATATAATCGTATATGAAGATATAGAACAACATAATATTATATGAAAAAATTGAGAAATGAATAATAATCTTCATATTGTATCTTGCTTGTATATATATAAATACGAATACACAATATGTATTATTTGTGTATTGTACAAAATGTAAATAATATACGAATATTATCACCATACACATTTACATATAATATATCACATCACATCACAACCTGAGGAATGATATGACGACATACACGTAAACGATTTTCCCAGACGATTACGTTATGTATACAAAATTAAAAAAAAAAAAATAAATAAAATATAAATAAATAAATTTAAATGAATTGAAAAAAAGAAAAATAAAAACTATAAAAAAATAGAAAATAGAATTTATGTTTGCTTGATAGAATTTATGTTTGTTTGCTGGTAGATATATAGTGTACGAGTATATATATATATATATATAGTATAAAAATATGACAATATTTTACAGTACACAGTAGTATAAAAATATGACCTACAATAATGTCTATCTGAAATAAAAATTTAAATAAAAATTTCATGAAGTTAATCAATAAATTTGTAATAATGTATGAAAGTATATGTTGTGGGCTTAAGCCTGAAACAGAATGTGTAGCTGTAGTATGTAGTACATGTAGCACTACGAGCTGTCAAAAATACACTGCATTAATGTAAGTTTGAAGCACCACAATGCGTAGCTCTAGCAGTAGTAGTAGTAGAAGCTGCTGCTCAAAGTAGGAACTTTTCTACTTCATGCTACAGCTACAGCTTTGACAAATGACAGCTAATGTTATAATTAATTTTATCTGCACGTGTTTGCCATCTATGCATTAATTTTAAAACATTTAACGCAAAAACTGCTTTTTCTTTTTTTTTTCACTTTCATATTTTATTAATTATTTGTAATATTTAATTATCAAGTCAAATGTCACAACACAATACAAATGAGCTTTATACTACATCATTATGTCAGTCGATATAATATCGCGCTACATCTATTACTACTAATACAGCTACAACTACAGCTACATACTACAAGCTGCACATTCTGTTTCGCGCTTTAGTGGCACATGTGGGTAAATCGACTCACTTACTGATCTCAATGTGCAAGTTTAAGTTTTCAATTTTTCGTTGTGTATATACATATATCAAACTTTAATTACCCCCAAGTTCATCCAACAACCAATATTAGATCATTCCGATTATTCTAGGCCCTCTATCATGTAAAAAAATTTGCTTCTCTATCAGCAACTCTGTGATTCGCAATTCACGTTAAACTGTAGTTGGTTCCCACATGATATTAATAAAGTCTAGAGATAATTTCTGTGAAAGTCCTGGTTCACTTACGCCCGATTTCTTCACTTCAAACTATCTTCTTGTTAACTTTAGCGGAAAGATAGCAAAGAGATTTGCATTTCTTCATCTCTCTGAATACTATTTATAGATGAAACTCTTATTATATATTTAGCTGTAATCTAAATCGATACTAGAGTCAACTAGCCGTCTAACTGAAAAACATTCAAATAATTAAGCCTAATATCAACACTCAGCTAGCAGAGAGTATGAAGAAATCGGTCCCAAGCCTAACATTAAGTTTTACGTTTTACATTAAAAATGCTGAGTCCCGATTTAAATCTTTTGATTTTAGGTTTTATAAGCCAGTTAGCTTTGCAGTTCGTTAGCAACAAGTTTGTATGAAGAAAACCAAAGTCGTTGTTAGCTGTCAGCTAAACTTAGGTGACACCCATCTAGCAGAGATTATGAAGAAATCGGGCATTGCACTGATATTGATATTTTATTAGATTGATTTAATGCTCTAGGAAATTTTAATTTTTAATTTAATAAATTTCGCACTTTATGCCATATACTCAGAGTATTAATTTAAGTTAGCATTTAGTTGTATATTTCAAATTAAATAAAAATTTCTTTTGATTTTCTGTAAAATGAGATAAATATACAAAAAAAAATATATACATATATAAAATGAAATACAAAAACGTTTCGTTAACATTTAGTTTTATAATAAATGTTTATGGTTCTATAATAAGCATACATGGTACTGTAATGGAGCACCGATATATTTTTATTTATAAAATGTATTCATTATACATACATACATATATATATATCTCAATTTCTCTATACTTGTATAAAGTTGTATATAGGAAAGATATAAAATGTGCATGTAAATACACTTTACACAGTTCATTATAGTCCATATTTGAGATGTGTATACATATAATATTAACAAATAAACACCAAGAATAAAATAAAAATGAGTTAAAATTGTATATATACTCGTACATATGTATATAAATTCGAAAGGAAAATTATTTTCAATTTTTTAGAATTCGGTTATTTATTTTGTTTTTTTTTTTTTTTTTTTTTTTTTTCAATATTGACGACGAGTTGAAATACACTATTAGATAGAAAGACGGTGGTGTACGGTTATGATGTGTATATGGTCGTGTAAAAAATGATTTGAAAATTTTTCACAAAAAAAGGAAAAAAAATTTTATATATTCGTATTATTTGTTTTAATTAAGACACAAAAATAATTTGAGGAGAAAATAAAGATAAAGGAAGAAAAATGAAATGAAAATTAAATATTATGAAAAAAATATAAAAATGATAAATATGTAAATGAAAGTTGATTTAAAAACAAAAAAAAATTTAATAAATAATAATACATTAAAGTGTGAAGTGTGAAAAAAAAATAAAATACAAAAATACAAAAATTCGAAAATGTAGGAAGTACTTTCTCTTTTCATTAAAAAATTTTCATTAGAGGTGAATGATGTTAAATGAAAAAAGTATTTACGTATCAAGATTATTTTATGTATTGCATACTTTTGAATACGAATTTTAATTTTTTTAAATTAATTACAAATTTAAATTTAATTCGAATAAAATTTATAAAATTTACTCCTATAATAATGATATAAAAAAGTGCTTTTAGTTGATAAAAGTATAATCATGTATATGTATAATAAAAACGTTTTAAATTGAATTTTTTATAATATGATAAAATGTGGAATTAAATTTAATATTTATATATATTTTTTTATTTTATTAGTATACATTTTATGTTATTAACAGTGCATAGAAAATATTTGTATTTTGTGAAAATTCCTATTTAATTTTTGAGAAACGAACAACAACAAAAAAAAAATGAAATATTTTAAAATTCGCGAAAGAAAATAAATAAAAATTATTTTAAATTTTAACTGTAGGTATAAATAACAGAAAATGTAAAATATTTATCTTAAAAATGTTTTCAATGCATATGCATTTACATACTAAGAAAAAAAAGTGTACGTTACGTTACGTATGGTATGAATACGTAAATACTCTTACTCGTAATAGTATATATAAATTTACATGCACAAAAATTACAAACAAACAAACAAATTATTTTTTATTATTCAAATGAATATTTTGTGTCGTGTCTGTTATATTCTTTTAAATTTTCGTATCTATTGTATATTTTAGGTTTTAGTTTTTATTACAATCAAAAAATTTACTAATTACTATGATAAATATTTGTTATGAAATTAAATTCTAGCTTTTTTATAATCATCAAATAAAACATACAAATAAAAGCAGATGAAAAATTAAATTTGATTTGTTATTTGGTTAGGAGTAAAATTAAAAAAATAAAAAAAATAATGAAATATTGCACTTTGTGTAATAGAATTAAGTACATGATGAGTAAATCAATAAATTTATTGCATTCGATCATGTACATATTTTCATGATAAAAAAAAATTCTTGCTAACCACTGAGTTTTTGCTTGCTATCATATCATCCAATCTAAAAAAAACAAATACAGATTCAATTACATACGATCAGATATAGGGATTAATTAGGATAACTAACCAGCTGACCAAGTGAACTCATAGTGAATTCGTTCTGAATTCATTTCATCCAAGTGATTCTTCACGTGAACGTTCACAGTGAATTCACAGTGAAGATATTTTATTTCAAAAATTTTTAAGCTGTAGCTGGTTATAGTGAATTCACTTATTGAACTCATTTTGAAATCACTTACTGAACATTTAATGAAAACACAAAATGAATTCATATTGAATGCACTTTGTGAGGGTAAAATATCATTCACAATGTGAGTAATCAATGAATCCCGGCTCTAATTATTATATTCCTACTTTAAGATTTTTTTTTCAATGATTTAAATAAAAACTCTTTAATCTCTTAATAAATAATCACTTCGTTATTATTTATTTATTTTACTTTTTATTTTCAATAAACTAATAGTACACAGAATTTAAAACACTTTTGCTTATTCTTAGACTCAAATCATAAAATCACTTATTACGTTAAGATTATTAGAAACAGCTAAATTGTTTACCAAAATTTCACTATACGTTCACTAAGTGATTCCATAGTGTTAGACTTTGTGAATCGCAACCATTTTATAAAGAAAAAACAAATGAATTCTTTTAATCATAAAATTAAAATAAGTTTACATAAATCGTCATTCATCAAATGAATTTTATATGAATATAATTCATATTTAAATCACTTGGTGTATTCATAATGTACTCATTTTTGAATAATTCACTTATTTTTTATTTCGTGTTTTCAAAATTAATAAGAGAAAAATTATTCAGTTCGTGAAGATTTTTGGCATTCACTATGAATTCACTGTGAACCTAGTTCACTGAATGGTCAGCTGGGTATATACATTAAGTACATATACATATGTATACTACAAAGTTTAAAAATTTAATTACCTAATCAACTTTTAATTAGTTGCTGGTAGCAAAAGCATAGACCATCCATAGAGGCATAGATATTGATAAACTTTTAAGGCTCATTCAGAATGTAACGCTAAGTGAAAGTGAAATTTATATGTCTTTTGTTCCTTATTTTCTTACACGACATTAGATGTCTGCGTCACTCTCTAATTGAAATTGAAATTGCCAACGTAAAGTGAAATTAGGATCTATTCCTAATTTCAATTTCACTTAGCAAAAGCTATAAATCGAATTACAAAAATGTTGCTAGGAAATTGACCAACAGATGGAGACTTCCAAAAAATGCAAGAATTTCCCTAAATTCCTTTAAATTCCCACTTAAAAATGGAGAAATTCAGTTGAGAATTTGAAAATTTGAATTTCAAATGTCAATTTAAATAAAAAAAAATTTTTTTTTAATCAAAGTCAAATCTCAATAATTGAAGTGTCAAATTTTTGAATTTCAAAGCTCACTTTGCATTGTGAACAGTGTGCTTTTTCATGAAATTTCACTTTCACTTAGCGTTACATTCTGAATGAGCCTTTATGTCTTGAAGCTTTCTTTACTCTCACACCTCTCACAGAAAGGTAGAAAGTAAAAACACAAAATTGAGACATAAATAGCCTACATTTAAAATTCTCTGGTTTTTATCAAGTTTTCGTTAAAGTTGAGTGAAATCGAGATGTATTCAAAACTTGAAATTTAAAGTGATTGATAAAATGGAGTTATGGATAGTTGGGGTAGTGTTGTGTAGTAATTAGAACAACCTTGGAAAGTGTTGAATTAAGTTCGTTATTCATGGTCATACCTTTAGATTTACTGGCAATGGGTGCGGTGCGTTCAGCTCATTGCAGCGATGCAAGTCAGCGATGAAAATGCAGCGATGTTTAGATAATCGCTATATACAATTTACTGAACTGTGTACAGCGTAATCCGCTGTAAACAGTTGATAGTAAGTAAGTTGATATTAATTCAATGAAATTTTTTTTTTATTTTTTGCTGCCTAAATTTTCTGAGAAACTTGAAATTATTAGCATTTTAAAACCATCAAAATGAAGAGTAATTTCATCACTCTCATAATAAAAAATTATACACATTACTAATAAATATGTATTAACTTTTCAACTATTAAATTCATCTTTCAAACATGTCAACATTTGTTTACGATGAATTTTAAAGCGGACTTTTCTTCAGCTGCAAAATATTTCCATCGCTGCAAAGTAGCGACTATGCAGCGAAGTCGTTCAGTAAGAGAAATTATTGTAGCGATGGAAAATTTTCCATCGCTGCGTGGAACTGAACGCACCAAATAATTAAGCCCTAAATACATTCGATGCGGTCGTGAGTTGTAAGCAAAAGCTCTAAGTTATCTCAAGTGAGTTGTAAGACAACTTAACTTGACAGCCAGTGATACTGAAATATTGTATTTACTCATCATTTTATTCGAACGCAAACTCATGACTTTCAAATCGAAACAATCTTTGCGTTGAAATCTTATAACCGCAGCGAATGTATTTCAAGTTGTAAGAATTCTGTATATTTTCTATTAGTTTTAATTTTATAAGATTCTTTCAACCCACGATTCACAACTCACGCACGACCGCATCGAATGTATTTAGGGCTTTAGTTATATTTTTTTCGTTAAATCAGTATTGGCTCTCAAAATACGAGTGTATATACACACTGTTCATTAGAAAAAAAAAATCACTTTTAGAACATTATCTTTTATAATTAATTATTATGTTGAATACACCAAATTATACATCAATATTTTAAACGGCAAAAATAAATTACAAATGTGTAAATAAATTTGTATCCAAAAGTTGTATGCGGAAAATTTGATAACTATGAAAAAAACTTTATCTTCTAAGACGAAAGTAGTGTTATTAAAAAAAAAGAAAAAAAAATTGTATTTAACAAAATTTCCATAAACACATACATATTTACAAATACCTACATACAATAAAATTTCGTAAAAATATAAAAATATTTCTGACAAATTTTTATTTTTGGTTTTTGTTTCATGAATGTGTTTGTTTTTTTTTTTTTTTTTTTTCTTAAATAAATGAATTACAAAAAAATTAAATTGTACATAAACTTTAGTTACTCATACATGAAAATATCAAAAAATAAAATTTTATTAAATTAATTATTTTAAATTTGAACCACGTTGAATATTAAATGATTTATGATGATAATAACACAAGCCTGCGAAATTTAACTTTTATTTCCCTTCAAGTCATTATGCATTTTTTTTATTTGTTTACGTATTCTGAATAAAACCACATTTTTGTTTTTTTTTTTATCATGTCAGGATTTCTTTTTATCAAGGATATTCATATTTACAGAATTACTATACCCATTTTTCAATAGTTTTTATGAAAAAATGAAATGTAGAAATACAATAATGATTAAGGTAGAACTATAATCGACATTGCTGACATAAGCTATGACATATGTCGTAGCCGAACACAGCCAAATCAATGAGCTAAACTATAATTAACATTACCGACATTCGTTAAAAATTGGTTTAACATAAGCTCGACATAAGCAGTACGATCGAGAGCGTACATGACATAAGTAACATAAGCCATAAGCTCATTTTGTGAAATTCGTATTGCTTATGTTTAGTATGTTATCTATGTTATTATAGTTAACCAAATGTGACGTTTTAACATTCGTTATTATTTCTCATGTTACCCATGTTAGCAATGTCGATTATAGTTCTACCTTTAAAATTGAATGTTTAAGTACAAAATGAACGGTATTAGTTCTGTACAAGGCTGAAAAACTAAATAAATTATGAAGACTTCTAAAATATCTTTTACTGCTTTCTTCAAAACTTTTTTTCAGTCTTTCTCTACTGTAACTGCGATACGGTTCATCCTTTTCATCCCATCCAAAGTCAGCCATCTAATATCGATGTTCTTCACTAACTGCACCAAGTTTTTCAGGAAAGAAATTGTTATGCGAATGTAGAAAATATGCAATTTTATATTTACATATTCATAATACATTTTTTTGAAATTATCAAGCAAGATTCTCCACTTTCTTCCAATAAAAAATCACGTGTAACTTCTTATACACCTTCCGCAGCCAAATTTAATATTACATCAAATGATAGAGAACAAAATTAACTTTCTTTTGATGTGCTATAATGAGTATACATAATTTGAAATTCCGTTCTAAACAAAAAGAGATCCTGAAGTCAAAATTTATGGTAGAATTTTGTGAAAAATGTTGAGAAAAAATTAAATTCCTGAAAAAAAAATGCACGAGGCAAATTTTTTTTATTTTTGACCCTAAAAGAAAAAAGTTTTCTCTTCCAAACAAAAAAAAATTCCTAGGTTGATTGGATGACTCGTTACCGAGTTATTTAGAATCAATTATCTGCGGAAGGGTTAAAAATGTACATATCCTTTTCTTAGGAAATGAACGTGATGGAATTTTTTTTAATATTTTTCCCGTAGCTTGGGTCACGATATATCTACGCAAATTGCTAATTAATTTTTTTAAGGAAAACCGTCGCAGGCCTGTGTAATTGATGGTTGCTTTGGTAAAAATACATATGCATGTTTATTATGAATGTGTATTTTTATTTTGAGAAATTTTATTAAAAAACAAAAAATTGAAAAATAAATTTTGTGCTTTAATATCTCATACCTCGTGGTCTTTTTTGAGTATCTAATAACACTGACAGGCTAAGCATTTCAAACTAGACTAAGTCGTTAATCTGGATAAAAGTGGATGTCTGTCATCACAATAACTAGATGATCCAGTTGTATAACTAGATTATCCTAATCCAGTTCTGAAAACTGGATAACCCTCATAAACTGGATTTGCAGTAGTAAGAAGAAGACATAAAAAAGTTCAGTTTTCTGGTTTTGATTTATTTTTTGCGGCCAATTAAAATTGTGTGAAATTAGTGATTTTACAAATTAAACGTTTCTAAAAACAAAATAAATAAATATTATAAATTATTTTGATATTTAAATCGCAAATAACACGAAAATAATAACATTAAAGTAAATGTGGTGACTGTGTGGTTATGAATAAATTTAACGAATCAGCTGATCGCGGTAGGGATGATTTAAATACATTTGCAACCTGTCACATTCAGCTTTAAAAATCCGCATTAAAGATAACTCAGATCTCAGATTAGTCCAATCTAGATTAATTTTAGGTCTGTCTCTAGTATAAGATTTCACCTAGGGATGCAAAAAAATAATCGATTATTTCAAATAATCGATTATTTGAAGAAATAAAATCGATTATCTTAACCGATTATTAAGTAGCGATTTTTTAATCGATTAATCGATTATTTCTGGTCATTGTCAATTGTATTGCCATTGTCTCGGGAAATTTTACGAGTATATTTACCTGTTATTATTATGTATGTAGACACAAGTATGAATTTTCGTATTTATAATAAATTTAAAGGATGGAATATTTTTGTAGTTAAAATAAATACGAAACGTTTGTAATTTATATTTATATTCGTTACATTTGTATTATGCTTGTGTATATCTATAATCTATATTATTATATATATATTATACAAGACAGGATAAGAGTGTACAAAAGAAAAAGTATAAAAAATCTTCAAAAGTGTATTATTAAATTATTATACAGTGCGTTTCACTTGAATAGGGCCACCTTTTTTCAATGAAGTTTTATGATTTATTCGTATTTTTTGCTCGATAATTGATTTTTTTTTAATTCAAAACTAAAGTACAACTTCATTCTTGAATTTCAGAACGAAAAAAATAACTGGTTTTATATGTTTAACGTTAATTTTTACTGTTTATTGTCTGGTACTAAGAAAAAAGCACATCTTTGCTTGCTTCACTTGAATAAGGCCACTTGTAGTTTTGATGTTATTAAAGAAGTATAGGCTTTGCATTTCTAATTGAAATTAGTTTTTCTATTAAATATTCGACATTTTGTTTCTATCAATATTACATAAAGCACAAAAATTTGATTAAATTTATTAAAAAGGGAAGAAATAAAGTGTTATCTGTAGTAGAGAAGGAAAAAATAAAAATTTATAAGAATGAAGGATACTCTAGCCGTGATATAGGCAAAACAATTGGAAGAAGCAAAACGGTAGTTAATAATTTTTTTAAAAAATATTGATGAATATGGAAAAAACATGAAAGGACGTACTTCCGAAGCAACAACTCCCCGAGACAAACGATTAATTCTTCGTGAAGCATCAAATTCCAGTAATTCTGCAGTCAAAATCAAGTTCAAGTGTAAGGTTAAAGCAAGTGTTTCGACTGTCCGGCGCATAATTAAAGCAGCTTCACATTTAAAATACAAAAAAATTAAAAAAAACCGCCACTTAATGAAGTGCGGAAAAAAAATCGATTACAGTTTTCTAAGCACCATATGGTATGGCAAAAGCAATGGTACAAAGTCGTTTTTTCAGATGAAAAAAAATTTAATATTGATGGCCCGGACAATTTTAATCATTATTTCCACGATTTACGCAAAGACGAACTGTTTTTAGGTAGACATCACAGTAAAGAGGGTGGTGTAATGGTATGGGGAGCTGTTTCTTATTATGGAACTATCGATTTGGTTTTCCAGTCCACAAAAATGACTGGAATTACATATAAAAATATATTGGAAAATGCCTTTCCGAAGTTTCACGACATTTTTGGACTCATACCTTGGATATATCAGCACAATAATGCACCTATCCACACAGCAAAGATAGTTAAACAAAGCCAAAATGTTGAAACCCTCGATTGGCCACCCTATTCTCCAGACCTCAACATAATGGAAAATGTATGGGGGTGGTTAGTAAGAAAAGTGTACGAAGGTGGCAAACAGTTTGATGATAAGGAGTCATTAATTCAGGCCATTAAAGTCGCCTGGAGGGAAATTTCCTTAAGTTATTTGAAGTCACTATACAATTCCTTGCCGAATAGAATATATGAAGTAATTTTAAAAAAAGGAGGATGTACAAAGTACTAAAATTTAATAATAATAAAAAAATTACAATTTTGTTCATGGTGCTTGAATAGCTCGATGGTTGTGTGTCGGTCTTGCGATCTTTGAGATCACGGTTCGAACCCCAGCCAGCGCACTACTCTTGCCCAAGTCGATCAATAATTTTTCCTATCAGCAATGTACACCAGTAACTGATTACTGATGATAAACTGGATAACAATGTATATCTGACATAAAATTACTGATCGGCGGTGCCATGGACTGAGTATCCGCGTGCACTTAATATATACTATATACATTTATGTATATATGTATATTATTATTATTATTATTATTACAATTTTGTTCAAAAACTATGTGTTTGCAATCATTTACTTCCCTCCTTTATATTCATTTTTATGGTGGCCTTATTCAAGTGAAGCAAGCAAAAATGTGCTTTTTTCTAAGTACCAGACAATAAACAGTAAAAATTAACGTTAAACATATAAAACCAGTTATTTTTTTCGTTCTGAAATTCAAGAATGAAGTTGTACTTTAGTTTTGAATTAAAAAAAAAATCAATTATCGAGAAAAAAATACGAATAAATCATAAAACTTCATTGAAAAAAGGTGGCCCTATTCAAGTGAAACGCGCTGTATGTAACGTACGTTATGTATACATCAATAAATTGAATTTTGATCCTTTATTTTCAGAGGCAAATATATATATTTTTTTATACAAATTTTATCTTCTTTCTTCTGTTATTGCTTGCTTTACATTTAAAAAAATGAAAAAAAAAATTAATGAAAATGTAGTTATAGACTACTCACTCACTAGACCTACAGAGATTACTATACACACAGATATGTTTGTGTATATATAGCAAAGGATGAAAAAAAAAACTTTTAGTTTTCATTGCAATTTTTATGATATGTAGATGATACACATGTACACATTTGTGTACATCTTTAACTCATTTCTGTCAGGATATCAGAGAAAATACATGTGTTCATATCTTTAAAATGATTGCGTATACTGGTACACAAAAATACATTATAAAATAAAAAATTTTGAATACAAAAGTCGCCTATATCTATAGAAAACTTTTATTAATCGTCAATCAATTATTTCAATAATCGATTAATTTGCTCACGATTATTTTCAGCATCGATTATTTCAGCATCGATTATTTCAGCATAATAAAATTTTGCATCCCTAATTTTACTTTTATTATTATCATCACACTTATAGCATTCTCATTTCATTTTAGTTTTATCTTATTTTTTATACAAATTTGGAAGCATAGATAGAAATAAATGTGTTTATGCATAATTCATAGAAAAAATTATTATTATATTTGTTTGTCCATATCATATATTTACTACATTATTTTATTATGTGTAATTTGTGGTAATTTTCAGTTGTGTAGATTGCCAGTGTCTGTTGCTGTACCATTATACATCATACAGAATTATTTGTAGAAAAAAAAAAAGTAAAAATATAAATATACAAAAAATCAAAATTTACATACATATTAACGCGACTAATGTACTCGTACATTATGTATATATGTACATTCGTAATCTATTAATGGGCAAAAAATATAATTAAAATTTTATTTTTTAATATTCATTTTTTTTTTTCATTCTATTTCTGTTCTCCATCATTTATTTACTATGAATTCTCATATAATTACGAAAAAATTCTTAAAATGTGAATTCATATTACATACATACATACATACAGTATATATACGAGAATTGTATACGAATATTGTACTTAATCTAATTGTAATGTAAAAATAAAGAGGATGGAAGGGCAGGTCCATTTGTATTTACAGCGACAGTCAAGCTGCGCTGAAAGCATTGAGCAGCCCTATCGTCTCTCCGAAAATTGTTCTCGAATGCAAATCTAGGTTGAATTATGTTGCAAGACATAATTCCGTGGATCTCATTTGGATACCAGGACATCAGGGCTTTGAAGGCAATGAGGCAGCCGATAGCATTGCTAAAGAAGGCGCCGAAACGCGTTTCATAGGCCCCGAACCAGTAATTGGTGTGCCCACAACGGTGGTGAAAAATGCTGTAGATGCACTCACAGGCAATCTGCATGAGAGTCCATGGCAAAATCTCCCAATGTGCTGGCAAACCAAGCGCTTTATCAAAAAGCCAAACCGGGCTCTAGCGGCTTTCCTACTCAAACAGGGAAGGAAAGATTGCAGAGCTATGGTCAACGCTCTTACAGGGCATAATTCCTGCGGAAAGCATCTCGCTACCATAGGAATCATCAGTGATGCACTGTGTGCTTCTTGTGGAGAGGAGGAGGATACCACGGAACACTTCTTGTGTGAGTGCTTGGCCTTCTCCGCTATTAGAATGCGCATTTTCGGCACTGATGTCATTAGACCCGAACAAATTGGGCCTGAAAATCGAGTGGAACTCCTTCGTTATCTGAGAGCAACGAAGAAGTTTGACTAGACGGGGGCTTCGAGTACAATGGACAGCGTTACGTCTGAGTGCTCTGGTTTCATACCTCCCCCCTAACAAACAACAACAACAATGTAAAAATAATGAATTTTGCAACTTAATTACCTACAAGAAGTAAAAGGCGAAGGACTCTCTATTTATGACCCAACCTCAAGTTGTTGAAATACTATAAATTTGTATATTTGTTTTAAATGTACATAGATCATGTAATAGTTTTTATATGTAATTGTTTTTATATATTCAATTAAAAATTTTTGTCACATTATTTTCATGCTAATGTGCATAATGTTGCCACTGAATTTATACTCGTACATATGTATACATCATACAGTATAGAATGTATAAATTGTCGTGTATATCATATAAGAACGAGTGCGTATGGTGTGGTGACTGGTGACATACATTAGTATATGTAAATACATATGTAGGAAATTAGGTGTGTTATGAAAATTCCGTTAATTTATTTTTATTTTGTTTTGTTTTGTAATAATTGTATTTTTTTAAAGGTGTATCCTAAAAATAAAAAATAAATTATTTATTTTTTTCAACGATATGGAATATATGTATTATGCATATGTATGTCTTTCTATATACTATACATATATAGTATATAAATTTCTTGAGAACATTATTTTTAATTTTTTAATGAAACGCAATACTCATTTTGAAGAGAATTTTTTAAAAGAACAAATAAGTATGTAAACATTTTTGTAAAATATCTAAAAATTAAAATATCAAAATATATGTATCCTTTTGTATTAAATAAATTAAATTAAAAAAATGTTCAAAGTGTCAAAAATTATTACAATAATTATTTAAAATTGATTTATTTAAGAAGATACATACATACATAAAAACAAAGAAAAAACATTTTTTTAACCTGAATGTATAAGAATTTGGTTAGTTTTTGCAAAAGTCATTAAGGATATTTGTCGATTTACGTATGTCCTTCGTATGTTGATCCATCAAAAATATGAATAAACTTAGTATTTCGTATATGTATACGCGTATTTTTTTCAGTTTTATATTTGACTGCGTTAGTTTTCCGATTTTGTTTATTTGTAAATAATTTTCGAAGTACAAGTGAGAGAATTCAATGTTATATGAGTCGTCCATTTGAAAAAATGTGTCTATTCCATTTTTCAGAAAAAAATTTTTTAATGTCAATTTCTAAAGTTTTTGCTGTTTTTTATAAGTACGTAAATTTAGTTTTTACCAATTTTGATATTAAACCCTTTAAAATTGAAGTAGTACAGGTAAACCTGCAAATAGTGGATGGGTCTCATTGAGACAAGCAAGGAGTCGTACTACAGGTGATACACCTTTACTGTAAAATGCAAAAATTAAGCGGGTATGTTGGGATTTTTTCTTATGTAATTAGAAATTAATTCAGATGGGACTGTGATTCTACAGCATGTATTTCTCTGAATAGAGTAGGCAAAAAGTCACTAAACTTTGACTTTAAAACACAATAACTATAGAAGGGAAAGACATAGAAAAGCATTAAAGATGTCATTAAAGACATGGGAAAGTTTCCTACAAATTTTTGTTAGACTGATTTCTTCTAGCTAGTACACCGTAGTTGATATAGGGTGTTTCGTAGAGTAAGTGCGAAAAATCTTCATTGTCATCTAGCGGCTAAACGGTGAAGACTATACCCCTCACTGTATTACGATTTTTTGCTTGTATCGATCTATCTACTTTTTGCGGGTGTACCACCAGAGGTGGGACATCCTGTATATATTTTCAAATAAAAACGTAACGCAATTTCTATTATTATGAATGAAAAACGTTTTCTCAATTTTCTCAAAATAATATAAAATGGAATAGACACAGTTTTGCAAATAGACGACTCATATACAAAATTACAAAAGCTGATGGATACAACTATTAATCTCCTCTGTTATAACGATCATTTGTTGGTTTGTCGAAGTAATTTTAAAAATAAATTTTAAAATGTGAATAATTGATATTATAGTCAATCAGCTTTTTTCAGTTAATTTTTTTTTTGAGAAGTGAATTTGCTTTCGAAATCAAAAATCAAAAGGAAAAGTATTCGCCGTATAATCAAATGATGAATATTATTTAAATTTTTTTTTTGAATTTTTGCAATATATTAAAAATCGTTATAAATTTAAATTGTTAATTTATTTTTTCGTTATTCTGAAAAATTTCATTTTGTAGGAATTGATTAAAACTACACAAACTACAAAACAACTACAAAACTGAAACAATAATAATAACTACAAAAAATACTTATTTAATTTAATTTAATTAAAATACGTATGACTGAGTTCAGTTATATCCCATATGAAGTATATGTCCGTATACAATGTACATAAGGTACATACATACATATTTACTACATAATATTCAATGCTTATATATGTACATATTTTCACAATAACATGTGTATCGAGGATATGCCTGCAAAAATCAGACAACTCCGTCTTTTTTTATCAATTTAATTGAATTATTTTTTAAATAAAACCTGAAGCATTATTTGAATTATTAAGAAAAAAAAAAGGTTTTATTGAGTCAAAATTTAGTAGGTATTTTACATTTTGCTTTATCTTGTTTTTGGCCCTTAAATTTCAAAATTTTCTTGATTTCCATTATAACTTTAAAGCATGTACTCGTTTTTACTGCTATTTAAGCCTTATGTATTTTTTAAAATATCATATTCCATAAAATCCCATTTTATTTTCTGGAATCTACTTCATACTACTTCAGGAATATAGAGGTCCATAATGTTGGCATATTTCTTTTCATAATTGGCAAGACTGTCATCATAAAGCATAACTTAATGAAAAAATAGATTTCCATTATTATTTTTGTCTCCTTTGCTAAATGAAATAATGTTGCATCAGTAAAAAAATGGCTGACAGAGACTGAAACACAGTTGAAAGTAGTTTTCCTTCGTACATTCAAATATTTTATACTTTTCCTTGTTGGCTCCTTTTACTGTTTTGTTATAAAACAGATTCAAGATTAAACAGCATTTTCAATTTTTTTTTGAACATTTTTCAACTAGATTTTAGCAATGATATGGGACTGGGACATAAAAATATTTCTACCTTCTTGTTTTGTTTTTCAATTTATCCCAAAGGATTACTGCATGCATTATTGCATGTACTGAAGTAGATAAAGTGGTCATAATTACAGTAAATGTTTCAGTAGCATAATGTAAAAATTGGAATAGAGCAAAATAAAAAAAAAAAATTTGCGTGTAATTTATAACTTCTGTCCAGCTTCCTAGAATAATTAACAATTGAGGAATACACGTATCGGCCAGTGCTACCAGTCGAACATATTTATTTCATAACTCTATTTAACAATTAAAAATTACCAAAATATATTTCATTCAAATAAACGATATGGATATGGGGATATGAATGGCAATCACACATCTAACCAATTAATTCATGGTTCAATATGATACATTACACTAGTGATGCTTCTAGCAGCAGTTCATTAATGCAACAAATTTCCTTCATTTGTATTTTTAGTAAAATATATGAGGAACACGAAAAATCTTTTAATATCATATTACCAAAGATATTATAAATTACACTCGTTCTACACTATAGAACAAACTATAAAACTGGGTAGAAGAGGAGTAGGTAAGTCAATACTGCATCAACCCCTACTGCCCCTACTACCAAAGTATTACAATACGAGAATACGTTCTCTGGTAACACAGTCTATTAACACACATTATTTAGTTTATGAATTCATTTTCTCTTGTCATGCAATTTAGTAATGTAATAAAATTGCATTTACAAATTCGAACAAAAAAATTAAAAAAGTTTATTATTTCAAAATTTTGTAAAAACAGTATAGCGGAAATAATAATATTGGCAGCTGTAAATTCGCATATTTTAAAGTACACACACCTCTAGTATATCACACTATATAGCTCAATATGCTGTGCGAAAGAAACTTTTTTCTTTATTTAAAATCTATGTAGAAAAAAAAAACGCTTCTTTTTCCTTTTACAATATCGTACACTGTTCGAAAAAAAAAATAAATGTGTTTTCTGTAGTTTATGTGAGATGGCGTTATTATAAAAGAAATTATAATTTCTTTGCCAAAGATGTATCACGATACTTCTCTGTAGCAAAAATTTTGAAATTTTGTGTGGATTAGTAGGTAGAAATTGGATTGGAGAAGTGAAAATCACTGATCAACCACTAAAAATAAGATGTGACACTCTTTTTTTTTTTTTTAAATTTACCAACACACATAAATATTTAAAAATAATAAAAAAATATCAAAATTCAATTTACAAAAACAGTACAGAATTAATGTACTTATTTCAAATCCATATTTCCTTATAAACCACCGTAATGAAGAAAAGATACAAAATAATATATAAATGTGAGCAATACAATCATATTGTATATGTATACGATTTTTTCACAATGCATTTTTAAAGGCGATCTAGAACTTTTTCACTGTGTTAATACTGGTTAGTTAGACAATGTATACCATAGGGAAAATTGAAACTGATACGCAGATGTTTACATTTTTTCATAATGTATTCTTAAAGGCGATCTGGAACTATTTGTATGACTACCTGACGCGTCATTATATCAAGATAATATAAGGTGATTCATATAATTTTTGAGAATTTTAAAGACAAGAAAAAGTTTATTTTGTTAAGCCATATATTAGAGTAAGAATTTATTTTATAGTTAAGAAATTTAACAAAAATGTAAAAACATTTGATAGTAAACACAAAATTTTAAGTGTAATGCATTTACAATTAATTTTGTTTATTTTAGATAAAAAATTTTAAATAACAAAATTTATACTTTTTTTAATGGGTGTACCCTGTAATAAAGTTACATTTTTTAAAACGGTTGGTGTTGCAGTTACATTTTTTTGTCCCTTTTTCTTACAAAGGCTCTTAATTACTATCGACTTTTAGCAAAATCGTTAAGGCCGAATGAATAACGTGACAAAGGTCATGAGAAATTTTTGCTAACACGTGCTCAGTGTCACTACTGTATGAATATAGATTTACTGTGTTCAAAATAAGGTAAGCAAATTGTTTTCAAAATTTTTTCTTTACCACTGTCAAAATTACTTTGCTATAAAGATGTGTTACAAAATTTTTTGACCAATTTCTTTCACGCAGCATACTGAGCTAATATATTTTGAAACTATAAACATAAGTACAACATGTATCTATACGTTATAATACTCCTCCTATACATTATATACGAAAAAATATACTTTATGTCTAAATACTCATAATGTTTTAAATTATTTTTGATATTTTTGAAAATATTTCAACTTATTTTCATTTATTTTCGAAAGAGAAACAAAAACAACAAAAAAAAAATCTTTTTTTGTCGTGTGTTTTCATCATATGTATAATTTCTTGCAATTCTTTAGATGAAATTTTAATTTTACGATTATTGTTTTAAATATTTTGAAAACAATAATTACATTTTCTATATGAAATGTAAATATGTAATATTGTGTACAGATATTATAGACATTCATATTCATACTATATATGCACATTTATGCACATATGTAAATACAATGTAATAGCAATAAATATGTAATATACTACACATAATATCTAATGTGTAAATATAAAGTATTTTAGTAAAACTTAAATAATATATAGTCATGATATGTACCTAAACCTAATATATAAAGTATATGATGTACGTTATGCATACAAGTATGTAGATATATTGAAAAACAGAAGGTATAAATTCATATAGACTGACATACATAACTATATATTTACATACTATAGGTACTAGCATATAGAGCGAAAAAATAAAAGACAAAAAAAAATGTAATTATATTATGTGACGAGAACACGAGTAGGTAGATAACAATTTTCTTGGCAGTCTGTGTGTCACTTAATCAACGAAAAATGCTTTTAAAAAACAAAAAAAAAAAAACAAAAAAAACTGGGAATAAAAATAAATTTTATAAGAATGAAAAGTGAATAGCTAGCTAGGTTAAAAAATAAAAAAAATATAAAATAAAATAAGTAGATACGTGAATAATAAAATACATCCTATATGTATACATAATAATAAGTAGCATACATAACACATCACTCAATAAGTTTCCATCAACATATTCTCCTTCAATAGTGATACATTCTTACCAATACTCCTCTAATTTTTCGATGCCCTTTTTGTAGAACATTTTTTTTTGCTCGCTAAATAGGCTTCAGCAATCACTTCTTCATTTAAGACAAATTTCTTTCACTAGATCATTATTTTCATTTTTACAAAAAGCCAGCAGTCGCTGGGG
Source organism: Villa cingulata (assembly GCA_951394055.1). Classification (NCBI taxonomy): domain Eukaryota; kingdom Metazoa; phylum Arthropoda; class Insecta; order Diptera; family Bombyliidae; genus Villa; species Villa cingulata. The sequence goes on along the minus strand of OX596017.1, from coordinate 36,332,459 downwards.
GCCAGATATGGAGAGTACGGTGGGTGAGGAAGCAATTCGAACCGTAATTCGTTCAATTTAACCATTATTTTTATCGACGATGCGTTGATGTTTTTGGTCAGATGTAAGCAAATACGGTGCCCTCTTTGAAAGCAACTTACGCATGCTCAAATTTTCGTGTAAAATTGTGAAGATACTACCTTCTGATATCTTTAAGGTAAAACATGCCGATTTTGAACGACCAGAAATATTATTCAGTATTATCGGTGTTTGTACGACCGTCTTTAAACTCAGCACACCAGTCAATTATTGTGGATTTCCCTGGTGCAGAGTCTCCATAACACATAACAAGCCATTTTTTGGCATCAACAGTATTATTTCCTATCAAAAAAACAATGTTTAAATCAGCACACGAAATTATTTTTTATCCATTTTCTTGAAAAGCACTAAACTAATGTCACTAAAATCGCTGTAACTTGTAAACTTAATTATCAAAATGTCATGAAATTTCGATACATCATATCTATTTAGAAAAAGTACTATTAGGAGTTGGTACTATTTACAAAGGTACTAGGAATTGGTACAAGATTGGTACTATTTAGAAAATATATGGGAATTGTCAATAGTATTGCTATATATTTGTCAGACCGGTGACTTATTGAGTGACGTGTTACAATAGTACATGCATAAAAAATATGTAATTATGTAGTAAATATACAGATACAAAGTCGATATAAATGAAAATCCTTACAAATACACATTTTTTTCATATGTGATGTATAGGTACCATGTATCTGTACATAATGAACATTCGTTTACAATATGTATGCACTATATACCAGTATGATGCACTCATATATAGTTATTATTTTAAGTATTTATAGTGTATTAGATGGATAAATATGTATGTAAATGTACGTATATATTCATGTAAAATATTTGTATTTGTGTAGGAAATTTGTTATTATAAATATTATGAGAGAAACATTAAAATGTAATACAAATTCGACGGAAGAAAAAAATGAAACGTGAAACGTTGAAATCAAATGAAATATTTTGATGATTTTTATTTGGCAATATGATAATTGTTCATTATCTATAGATATTATGTAGATACTGGACTGGATAAATACGTATACTTACAGTAAATTATGGATTATTTGAACATTTATTATCAGGAAAATTTTTTCATCTACATATAGAAAAGAAAATTCATGCACATTGAGATTTGAATATTTTTAGTATCTGATTTGATATAAAACGTACAATAATATCGTCTTGAACATAAATAATCGTCTATGGGAAAGGAGAAATTTTTTGCTGGATGGTATACGCGGTTATATAGAGGATTCAGAATTGATAGTTGTCGGCAAAGTTTGTGAGACCCTCAGTTAGAACCGTCAGTAAACCGAAAAAGCTAAGATTTGTGGATAAACTTTAGCTGACAGTTGTTCGTTGATTATTAGGTGTGTATGGGAAGCGGATATAAGCACAAGGAGGGTAAGAGATAGAAATTGACTTTGGTCTTTTCGTAATATTACACACTTGGCTTTAAATGAAATATTAATGAATAACAAAAACTTTTGACACTCTATAGGCTGGACGAAGAAGATTATCCCCCCTTCCCTCGCTTTATATAACTTTTTGTTTGACTTAAATGAAATCTATAGCATACTCTATTACGGTACTATTGGTACTAACTCTAGGTATACACATTTCTATTCGATAATTTTTATTTAATTTTCCATCCGAATTTTTTTTTTTTTTTTCATTTTTTTCCTAAATTCATACTAGACGTAACGAAAATGAAATTTTTCTTTTAATTGTTTTTCATTAATTTTTTATTACTTATTATTATTATTTTGTACATACATATTTGTATTTGTATTTACTTTTGATATTCTAAATATCAAATTTATTTTTAAATTTAAATTTGTGATTTCTACGAATAGGTACCTATTACATATGTATATACGAGTATACTAAATGACAAGAGAATTTATAAACATTACAAAAAATTTCTATTATAAAAAATAAAATTTGTACATTTACAGACGATAAAATTATATAGACAAATACAAAAGAAAAAAAAAAACAAGCAACACACAGATATCGAGGAAAAGTCAGTGACTGTCTCAAAAAAAAAAAAAAAAAAAAAACAATAAAATAAAAAATATATATAAAAATATAAATAAAAATAATAAAATAAAAATAAATTTAACAAAAAAAAAAATAAAATGAAATAAATTTTGATGTTGAATTGAGGTTATAATGTTACAGTGTTCAATTGATAATTAGCTAGTTCCTATAATCACATTATATTGCCGGCCAGCCAGCTCGTGAATAAAATATTTTCTTCACCATAAATATTTTGTACAGATTTATACTGTAGATTGTAGTGTCTAGTGATATGCGCACTGACAAATGTGTACGTGCATAAATTCATATAGTATACTTACATCGTATGCTCATAAATATACATTATAAATAAACAGTAATTTATTAGATGTACTCGTATACTAAGAGTATTTCGAATTTTCGGATAAAATTTAAGTACAACTAGTGATATACAGTATATTTAAATTTGAACTGATAATTATTAAGATAATAACGATAAAAGTCAACGATAAAACAAACTTCAGCAAATTATTTCAAAAAAAAAAAAAAAATATATACATATATAAAAAATAAATTTATTTATTTTCTAAATTTTTTTATTTCTTTTTTATTTCACATATTCCTTGAATATAAGAAAGAAAAATATCCCAGCTGACCAAGTGAACTCATAGTGAATTCATTCTGAATTCATTTCAACCAAGTGATTCTTCACGTGAACGTTCACAGTGAATTCACAGTGAAGATATTTTATTTCAAAAATTTTTACGCAATGGCTGGTCACAGTGAATTCACTTAATGAATTCATTTTGAAATCACTTACTGAATGTTTAATGAAAACACGAAATGAATTCATATTGAATGCACTTTGTGAGGGTAAAATATCATTCACAATGTGAGTAATCAATGAATCCTGGCTCTAATTATTATATTCCTACTTTTCGATTTTTTTTTTCATTGATTTAAATAAAAACTCTTTAATCACTTAATAATTAATCACTTCGTTATTTTTTATTTATTTTACTTTCTATTCTTAATAAACTAATATTACACAGAATTTAAAACACTTGCTTATTCCTTATTCTTAGACTCAAATAACTACATTTTATATCGCTTCAGTTTACAAATTAGTACATGAAAAAGAAATACAAAATTTCACTTTACGTTCACTAAGTGATTCCATAGTGTTAGCCTTTGTGAATCGCAACCATTTTACGAAGATAAAACGAATGAATTCGCCTAATCATAAAATTAAAACAAGTTTACATAAATTGTCATTCATCAAATGAATTTTATATGAATATAATTCATATTTCAATCACTTGGTGTATTCATAATGTACCCATATTTTCGAATAATTCACTTATTTTTCATTTCGTGTTTTCAAAATGAATAAGAGAAAAATTATTCATTTCGTGAAGATTTTTGGCATTCACTATGAATTCACTGTGAACGTAGTTCACTGAATGGTCAGCTGGGATGTTTTCTCATCAATAAAATATTTAAATACATATACATATACATATATAGCATGTATGTTAATGTACACGACACAAAGTCAGTATGTAGATAAAAATAAAAATTTATTCAAATAATAAAACCATAAAACAATATATATTTGTATTTACTAAAAAAAAAAAAAAGTTATTAAATTTAAATTAAATAATTTCGCGGGCTTTTATTCAAAATTCATTATTATTACCGCGCGCAAAGTGTATCTATAATATTCATATTATATGTACATTAGATATGCTGTGTAGGTAAATTAAAATTGTAATTGTTTTCATCTGACTGACTATACGTGCACAGCTCATACACAAAAAAAAAAAAAGGAAAGGACAAAATTCTTTCAAATAAAAATATCAAATACTAATATAAAAATATATAAATAAAAAGAATAAAAAGTCAAATAATTAAAAGATCATGTCAACTGCATCAAGTATTGGACGTGAAGAAAGGAAACCTTTGCTAGATGCTTACCTATTCGAAAGAAGAATATTATTCGGTAGCACAATATTAGTTGGTGTCGCATTAATATTTTGGATAGTTGCCATTTCAACAGATCATTGGTACATGATATCAGTAAAAAATGGTAAATTTATGTTTAAAATTAAAAAAAAAAAAAAAAATTAATTGTTTATTCAATGAAAAAAAAATTTTTTTTTTTATAATTTAAATTTTTATTCAAATAATTTTTGTCTTTGAAATGTGTAAATCATACATTTTGATTTTTTTTTTTTTTTAAAAAATTAATTTTATTTATTTACGTATTCACTTCTTAAGGGCTTAAATAGGTCGATGGCACACTTAACGTTCTGAGTTCAAATTCAAACCCTATAGTCAACGCACTACTCTCACCCAAATCGATCATTAATTTCAATTAGCAATGTACTACACATTCCAGTAATTGATTATTGATGATGATAAACTGGATGATATCTAACAAAATTCCTGATCGGCGGTGTCATCAGTAAAATCTGCGTTTAAATAAATTCTCAATTTAATTTTTATTTATTTATTTTTTTTTATTTTTTGGCGATAAAATTATACACTAGTATGTAATAAAAGCGTAATATTATTTTATGGAATTTCAATGTTTTAGAATTCCTTAATACGAACACATCATATTTACAAAGTATTGAATTCAAGACACCTAGAAGACTTAGTCTCACTGTCTACTTTGGTGTCATATTGGTATAGTCAAATTTAACAGAAATTAATAAGAAAAATAATAACGCCTTTTCAACAGATTCAAATTCATAACCTAACTTACAATAATGGATATGCTATACTATACGTACGATATTTCTTTAAATAAAACACTTATTGAAAACATTTTGTTATGCTCTTCAGAGTAAAAAATCTGATTTAAGTATTATTTGTCCAGAATTATGTTCGAATAATTTTTTTCAAAAAAAAAAAATCGCCCAGTGTGAAAATTTACTCTTATTAGGAGTCAGAATCTGAATTCATTGAGCAAATTAATTCATAGAAATATATACATATAATACTATACCTACCAGATGAAATAAAACATATCGTCGTCAATCTATGAAATTCGTTCTGTGAAAATCGTTCTGTGAAAAGTGACTAAGTTCATTTTTATTGAAAATTGCTAAGTCCACATAAATGTACATATAATGAATTTTTACTGCTATAATAAATGTACTGAAAATAGACTTGGGTATAGCTTGTTCAAAATTCGCAGCGAATAATCTGCGCATGTTTCTCTTGAAATTAAATATGTACATAAAATGATTATATGTATTTGTGTTTTTCTCTCATATAAACCTGAAAAAAAGAAGAAGAAAAAATCAAAAAAGATGCATAGCCCACCCGTCGTGCACCGTGATCGGTGAATAACTGAGTATTGAGTAATTTACTACTCAGCCATTCAATTTATTACAATTGATTACAGTAGTCGAAAACTAATCGTACAGTGCGAGACAAAAAAATGTTCGACTGTTTTTATTTTCATGAAAATTGAGTTCACCTTTTTCTTATACTAAAAATTTATTCTTATGAAGTTATCATGATATTTTCTATAAAATTAACATCTAATTCCTTTTTTAAATTGCTTTCGATAATTTTTGAAATTTTAGAATGGAGAATCGTCCCAAAATAAAAAAAATACAATTTCGAAGTGTAATAAGACTGTTAACTTAACAGAAAATGATAGCGTAAGACCATAAGAACGCGATTTCGATGTTAAAGAAAAGATCAACTAAATATTCATGAAAATAATAACAGTCATACTTTTTTGTGACGAGCACTGTGAAGTATGACAGAATTACACTGTTAGAAAATTTATAGTTGTTTAAAAAGTAGTAAAGAATGAGAACTTTTTCAAATAAATTTCTTTAAAATAATATTAATGTAAAAAAATGAAATAATTACATATATACAAGTATATTTAAGAAAAGAAAAAAATCAATTACAATTAATTTTTCGGTAATTATTTAGATTAGATTACTTTGGCGAATTATATAGCCCTGAAATTAAGAAATGTGATATTAAATCATGAGTCTTAATAGGAATATGTTGAATGTGAAACCCATAAATGTCCATAGCTTCATAATGTTGAGCAAATGATTTATTAATGCAAAAAATCGTCCATATATACACATATATGTATACATAATATATTTATTAATATATTTATTAAATTTCCTCAGGTTTTTATAGTCTTCAAAAAAGGACACGTAAATGCAGGTATATATTGAATACGAAATTCTTTTGGAATAAAAATAATTTAAAAATCGGAAACAAATGTTGTTACCTAACAAATTCTGTTTGTTATTTGTACTTAAGATAATATATAATATTATATTAATATGGTCTTGGGATATGGCAGAAATCTACCTTACATAAGACAAAAGATTAATAGTATTTGAGTGAAATTTACCTTAGTTAGAATTTATAAGAAAGTATATAAACAGTTTTGTTGTTACTTCATTTTTTATTTTATTTTCGTTTTAATTATATTTTTTTCAAATTTAAATTTTTTCCGTTATTTAAGAAAAATTAGAAAAAAGTTAATGTACTTTTAACAGTGTAACCACTACAATTATAACGTCGCTCAAAGAATGACGCCATACTCTCACTGCGCATATATTCTATTCGCTACGAATTTTTAACAAGCTATATTTTCACACTCTCAATAAATCCTAAGCTTTATACAAGAGGACCTAGAAAGTTTTTGCAGATAAAATATGACTCATTTCATATTACCCTAACTCATTTTCAGCAAAAATGGACTTAGTGACTTTTCACAGAACGACGACGATATATACATATATACATATCTAAATAAAAATAAATATACTGCTTACTTAAAAAAAAAAAAAATAAAATCACTAAAAATTTAATTTCTCTATATTTTTTTTTTTTTTTTTTTTCCAAAGGTTCATATGTAGCTGGTGAAAGAAGATATTTTATGCATTCGAATGCCGGATTATGGAGAATATGTCGATATTCATCGGTACCAATTCCATTGCCGAATGCAACAGTTGGCAGAAATTTTACATTTTTTCAAAAACGTACAGCACAAGAAATAAAAAATAAAATTCGTACAGAAAAATATATTAGCGAATTTTTAGATAAAGAAAAAACATTTCCGATACAAAATTTCGATGATGATGCTAAAAGAAAAATGTTCGCATACTGGATATTAGATAGTAAAGATGAATTTGAACGTTATCGAAGAAGTTTTGATGCATTATATAAAAATACAAATAAACAAATTCAAATAAATGGTACGAAAGAAATTGAAACTACACCATTAGAAAGATTACGGGTATTAATTGATAATCAAATTGTTGATATAACAGTTAATAATAGTCGATATTATGTTGTTATGCCAAATTTATTAAAAATAATATTATTTGATGAATGGGAAACAAAACAAGATATATTATGGGTATTGGGGGCATATGCTAAAGATTTGGGCATATCACCAAGAATATTGAATAAGGATAAACAAAATTTAATATTAAAACCGCCTAGTCCACCGCCTGAATTGAGAAAAGGTCAAGGAATTGCTAACGGATACGAATACAAATTAGAAAGTAAATATAAATAATTTTTTGCATTGATTTCCTAATCTATAATACTTAATTCATTTTTAATTATTATTATTGTTATTATTATGTATTTTCAGAAAAATGTAGATATATTGATATGTTTCCATCAGATACTGAAATGCAAAATGATTTATCCGTTGACGAACAAATCCTTGGTAATTGAATTAAATATGTATAAATTTGAAATTATTGCAAAAAAATTTAATGAAAAATTGACAAAAAAAAAAAAATTATAACAACAACATTTTTTTTTTTATAATAAATTTTAGATTATATTAGAACTCAGGCATCATTCGCATGTATAACAGTCATAATAATGTGTATGGGATGTGTTTTTTCTGGTTATACATTCTTAAATCCAAGATATATGTTTAAAAGATTGGCGGGCGGTATTCATTTTATATCAGCAGCAACTAGTTTAGTTGTAATTCAAGTTTTAATCGCATCAGTAGATTACAGAGAAAATCATTTACAATATGCATATCCGAAAGGTGCTGAAAGAACGTAAGTATACCTAATGCCTAATAATAATCTATCATAAATACTGAAAATGTATACTATAATATCTTTCAATAAATTTATCATATAGTAGAAACATATTTTTCATACTTTTATCCGAATTTTATTTCATTATATACTTGTATATTTACTTTCTTTTTTATATTTTAGATATGGATATGGTGTTTATATAGCATGGTTCGTTTTTGTATCAAATTTATTCGCTTCCATTATGTTTATGTGGTATTCGAAAAAGAAGAAGGGTAATAAAGCACCAACAGACGAAATCGCTATGGCCGATGAAGCAATCAATATTGGAAGATGAAGATTTCATTAAAAATCAAACCAACGTTTTTTTTTTTTTTTTTTTCATTTTTTTTTTTTAATATAATTTCTCTTTTAAAAAACGATAAACAAAAAAAAAATTTTTTTTTTTTTCAATGTTGTAAATATGTAATTTGTAATTTTAATATTTTTCTTTTCCATTTAGATGGTATCCTAACATTGTATATTCATATACATCTTTACATATATAAATGTGTGTGTGTGTATTTTCATATCTATGTATTTTTATATTAGACATAAACATAAACGTATATATCACATTTTTTTTACATTTTACACACAATAATTATATACATACATATATACTCGTGCACTATACAAAAAGCAAAAAAATACTATATATATACGTATATAATATACATAAAAATTACTTAAAATGTATGTTATACATTTCGTCTAATATCTAAAAAAAAAAAAAAAAATAAATGTCTAGCAGAGGGATGTAGGAGTTTATAAGTATAATATAATTTTTGCTTACATATATTTTTAAATTAACACTTAACATTTAAAACGGTATCAATATTGTGTACTCTATGTATATGGTTTCAAAGGATCGTGATCCATATCTATATGACATATACTTACTGACCAATTTAATTGAGAATCGAATTATGTATAAATTAAAAAATATGGAAAAGAACAAGAAAAATTTTCATTGACGACATTTTATATTGCATACGTTATACTTAAGTACCCATGTGTTAAATATTTTACTATACACATATATGCATTAAAATATTTTTTTTTTTTTTTTTAAATAATATCTTCCATTTTAATAACTATTTTTTAATTTCACAATACGTCATAGTTTTTACTTTTATTTACTCATCATCTTCATCCATTTTCTATTATTCTTATTTTATACATATGTTTATAATTTTAAAACTAAATATTTTGTTGTTTTTAAGAATTAATTTCATTTTTAATGTTTTTATTATTATTATTTCGATCATAGTTTTTTACTATACTCGTACTTATTTTATAATTATTATGAAAAATAATATGCTTACTCTATTTCAATAAATTTGAATTATGTATATTTGAAATTATCAAAAAAAAAAAAAAAAAAAAAAAATAATTAATAAGATTTTTTAAAAAATCAATATCAATTTTATTAAGAAGTTTATACTTTTTTCTAATTAAATTTATAAATACATTATAATGTACATAATAACTGATAATAACAAATTATATGTATCAATATTTTAATGAATGTTTTTTCTTTTCAAAAAAAAAAAAAAAAAAAAAAAAAAATCCTTTATTCATTTTCTGAATTGAAATTATTTCTTGAATATTTCCAGTCAACTTTTTAAAATTTTTGGTGCTCAGTGGCTCAGTGGTTGTGCAACAGTAAAAATGAAAAAAAAAAAACAATTTTTAATATTTCATTGATTATTCTCCAACTTTCTGTAACCCTCTCCAGTTCAGCATAAGCAACAGCTGGCTGTAAAAAGAGCTTAAACATTTTGATTATTTTACTTGCTAACGGTGAAGATTAGTTACTCGAAGTATTATTATAGATCATTTAAATCCGTATCATCTAAATGCGCTTGTTTCTCTACCAGCAACTCAGTGGCTCGCAGAGCAGTACACTCTTAAGAGTAGCTAGCACCATATCAGCTTTCTTTTGTACCACACATTTCCGAAGTTACTCAACCGATTTCAATTAAATTTGAAGTATAATTGCTTTGAAAGGAGTTGTGGTTCTTAAATGAAATACTTATTTGAGAAATGTGTTTGTTGCTTTTTTACAAGGTGCGAAATTTGTCAAAACTGTGATTGCAAACACCAATTAACCAAATTTTTTAAATTTTGAATATAGATAGCCTAGTAAGTATATTGTAGTCCTTAAATGAAACAGCTTTTTGGTGGTCTGAAATTTCGTTATCTACAGCTTTTGAAAAAGGAGAGGATTTTTTTTGAAAAATCATTCTACTTTGATTTCTGTTTTCATATATTTTTCTATGATTTAGTGTCAAAACAAAATTTGGACTTTTCTGAAAATTATAAAAATCCTTTCTATACTTTTATTTTTATAAACAAAATAAAATTGTTTTTATTTTACCAAAATTTTTAGAAATTGAATTTCAATAGCACCCATGGATATGCAAAAGCATATATTTATAATTTTTATTAAAATTTCTAGTCTAAAATTGTCGTTGTTGTTTTCGAAATTTTTCATAAGTAGATCCTAGCCTTAACTATATATGCATACATGGCAGCAACGAGTCTTGAAATCACTTCAGTTATATGTCATGGAAGGAATCATTTTTTCAAAAAATTCAGAAATAAATTATGTAGTTTAATTGTTTACAATTGAGTGTTTTGAAATAAATTTCCAGTTTAAAGAAGAAAGGCAAGAAATTCAACACAACTGAAGAATTGAACAGGTAAGTGAGTGAATTTCAGTAGTCTACGAAGTGATCCAATTGAACGATGTAAAATGTCAAGCTTAAATAAGTTGAACCAGAAAATATTTAATGTTTCTTCATAAGAACTGCCTACAAAAAGGTGGTCGAGAAGAAAAGTAACAGTTCATGGATAGAAACAGAGAAGTGATGTAGTCGGGGTCTCTAGGCGCTCTAGGTCTAGATTATATCGCTTTCTTTCATAAAACAAAAATTTCATAAAATATCATTTAAAACAATATTATATGCCATTTAACAATATTTCAATTTTATATAAGCAACAGGACAGCAATTTTTTTCATTTTACGAAATCAGTAAAAAAAAATTTGTTAAACAAAGGACTCTTAATTTACATTATTAAAAATACTATTTTGGTTGTACCTCTTTTTCATTCTTGTTCTAATAAAGTTGATTATGCAGATAATTCTAGGTAAACATTTTTGAATAAAATAGCTAAATAATATTTTTCAAAAAATATAAAGCTTTTCCCATAAGTAATTGTTTCATTCGAAGCTTTGTCAAAAATTCGAAATACACAATGTTACATATGTAGCTATTTGATTTCAAATAAATTTTTTTAAAACAGAATTTTCTTCTAGTTAAAATACACGAAAGTTTTGCAGTTTGAATTTAATTTAATTTTTTTTTTTTTTTTTTTTTTTGGCAAAAATACATAATTTTTAAGTTAAATTATTTGATTACTATAAAAAGTATCAAAATTACATTTATCACATACGAATCAACATGATATTCTATTTATATGCGTGGTGGGAAATCAATAAAATATTATAATATTATACGTTATGTATGTATGTAATATTTTGAAATATTGTGTGTTTATTTTTTGTTGGATTAACAGGTTAATAATAATATCATTCACTACTCAAGATGTAATATCAAAACGAGTATAGAATTTATAGTAATGGTAGAGCTTTATAATAATTTTTGCTATAAAAGTTTATTGTAGATAAGGTGAATCATAGAGTTCTTGGTATGAAAATAGACATATTCACATAAGTATACCTATCTAATCTAATTGATCCTACTCATTTTTTTAAACTTTTGGTGAAATCGATTTTTTAATAGAATTGGTATTCTAAATAGCAGATTTATCATAGATATGTATTTGAAAAGTTTTTAACTTACCAAAGTCAACTGTTTTATATGAAATATTGTAAAAATGGCGACAACTACCTATGTGTATTGATGTATATAGTGATGATTGTATAATAATTATTACCTATTTCATATATTATAATTATTTTAATTACTATCATATATTATAATTTTTTATGTTTTAACATATAAAAGTTAATTGCCAAACTATATGCTAAAAGTTTGTAGTGTAATATAATCGATTGATTTTTTAAATAATTCAAATAGAATTTTTTTTTTTTTCATATTTCGAATTTTAAATTTACAATTTTTTATATTAGTAATAAGATTGAAATTGTTAGTTTTAAGTCGAATTACTGAAAAAAATTTATAACGTGAGTTCATACCCAAATCTCTTTGAGTAAAGACGTGTTTTTAAATATATAGTTATAAAATATAGAAATTTTTAGTAAACAATAAATTTTCTTTTTGTAAAAAAAAAAAATATCATTGTGCTTCTATAATTCATATACCATTTAATACTATTATAATTATTAATAATAGTAGACAAGTGTAACACAAACCCAACGGTAGTGATATACAAAAACAATCATAATGCCCACCGATTCGGGTGGAGGTAGTGAAAATAACTATTGGCATCCACTAACTACATTAAGTGATAATTGTGATAATGTATTACCAATTAAAAGATAAAAAAAAATCAGCATGAGTTCTACACGTGAAACAAATATATTCAGTGTTAATAATTTTCCTTTTCTGGATTCTAAAAATAATTACTCATCAAATATTAAAAATTCATACAAATACATTTTGATTAAACCAAAAGATCCACAAACCAACCTAAAAAATACCAACATTTTCGCATTGACAAAATCAATTGAAAACATTTCTAAAGACTTCAGTTCAATAACGTTCACAACACAAGGGCACTTACTAATTCTTACAAAAAAATGAAAAACAAACAAAAAACCTGTTATCAACAAAAACTCTCAATTGTGGCATAGAGGTAGAATGTGTTTTACACCCAACATTAAATTCATCAAAAGGTACTATATATTGTCATTTTTTAACAAACATGGACAACGAGACAATAGTTAAAGAACTTAAAAATCAAAATGTTATAAAATGTGAAAAAATAACAAAATTTATTAATGGTCAAATCATAAAAACTCCCCTACACATTCTCACTTTTGATAGCTTAAACTTACCGGAAGAAATATCAGTTGGATTCATAAAAGTAAAAACAAGACAATACATACCTAAACCTATACAATGTAAGAACTGTTACAAGTTTGGACACTCAAAAAAGAAATGCTACAATTCAAAAATTTGTTTAGTTTGCGGTACAACAGAACATACTCCTGAACCATGCAAAAAAGTAGAATGCATTAACTGCCACTACCCACATAATGCAACAAATAAAAAATGCCCAAATAAAAAGACAAGATATACTAGAAGTCAAAACAAAATATAATTGGACTTTCCAGAAAGCATTAGAATTCATAAACGAAAAGTATGACAAACAAAGCATACAAACAACAGCACCAATCGAATCGTTAGAAACAGCTATAAAACACAAAGAAAAAATACAAAAATCTAATAATAATCATACAGAACAAATCAACAACGAAGTCAAAGAAAATTCAACTCAAATTCACACAAAAACTCTTCATAATTCACTAAACAATTTCGAAAAAAACCCAGACAAAATTAACACAAGTAAAAACTCTTCCGCAATTGTTATTGCAAAATCAACATCAAAAGATGAATCTAAAAGTACTACATTACACAATCAACAAGAATCTACAAACAACATCACATTAAAACAGATAAATACTAATCCTAGTTAACTAAGCACAAACTATAATCACAGTAACGAGACAGTTTTCGATATGGACACCCTATAAAACATAAAATTATACTTTAATTTAAGGTAATGTTACTCCTGCAATGGAACATAAATGGACTAACTAACAATCTTTCTTTTCTCAACCTACTGACTAACAAATACAATCCCGATTTCATCTCCTTACAAGAAACTCATACAATCAATAATTATAACAAATTTTCATACAAATTTTTATCAAGAATAAACTACAACACAAACCCATTCAACTCAAAACAAATTTACTTTATATAGCTATCGAAATACAATCTCCACCATTTCCAATAACCATCATATCACTCTATATACGTCCTTCAGAAAACATTTCACACAAACAACTAAGTGATCTTTACAAACAAATTAAGACACCATGCATCATCACAGGCGATTTTAATGCATGGAACCCTATCTGGGGATCTTCTACCTACAATAGAAAAGGTAAAATAATAGAGAATTGGCTACAAGAAACTGACCTTGTTGTACTTAATAATGGAAAACCTACCCACCTTTCCACTCACAATAGCTTTACACATATCGACTTATGTATCTGTTCTGCTAAGCTGGCACCAAAATGCAATATAAATATTCTAGACGATCTACATGGTAGTGACCATTTTCCCTTAATCACAAGCATTTTTAGTCATACCGACATTTCACAATTCATCCACAGATACATAACCACACAAGCAAACTGGTCCAAATTTCAAACAAGATTAAATACTTACTTACAAGAGCACCCCGACTCAACAAATATTAATAAAGAAGCCGCTCTAATTCTTAAAGCCATTCGTTATGCTGCATCAGAAGCTATCCCCTCTACACATCCCCCAAAACCTTACCATAAAAAACAAATGCCGTGGTGGAATAAACAGATACAAGATATCCAATTACAAAAAAAGCTGCCTGGAACTATTTCAAAAAACATCCATCATCAAACAACTTAATAATTTACAAAAAAATGAATGCCAAACTAAAAAGAAACATCAAAATAGCGAAAAAACAAGCCTTTGCAAATTTCACTCAAAAAATTCACCCCCAGTCGTCAATCACCTCCATTTGGAACACTGTCAGAGCCTTTACGGGTAATACAAAACAAAACTATATAACACATCTAATATCCAATAACAAAACCACAACCTCTTCTACTGATACAGCTAACTGCCTCGGACTATACTGGACAAATAACATACATAATAACTACCCCTTAAACAATACGATTTCTTACAATCCAAAAAGCAAAACTATAAGACCTAAAGCTAAACAAATTGAAAATCCAATAAACGAACTTGAGTTTCAGCTAGCACTTGAACAAGTTAAAGGCACCACACCTGGTCTGGATAAGATATCATATCCAATGCTAAAAAATTTAGGAATCTTGGGAAAGAAAAGATTACTTAATCTATACAATAACATACTAATTACAGGCCTAATTCCTCATTCTTGGAACACCGCAGTAGTAGTTCCTATAATAAAACAAGGACTACCTCAGAATAATCCCCAATCATATAGACCTATCTCTCTACTGTCATGCCTCAGTAAATTATTAGAAAAAATTATTTCCAACCGACTACAATGGTTTTTAGAAAACGACATTTTTAATAACCCAAACCAATTAGCATTCAAAAAAGGCTCAGGGACAATCGATGCCTGCCTATTTATAGACCACTTAGCACATCAAGCTTTATCACACCGATCACACTGCACTGTAATTTCCATGGATTTTGACAAAGCTTTTGACAGAATACACACACATACAATACTAAAACAACTAAGAAAATATTCCTTAGGACCACGAATCTACAATTATATAGAAAATTTCCTAAAAAACAGAAAAATAATTGTCAAAGTTAACGGACATTACTCTGTCTTTTTCAAACTACTTCAAGGTATTCCACAAGGTTCTCCAATTTCCGTTACGCTTTTTAAAATAGCATACCACGAGATAAAAAATATTATTGATAAACACAAAAAATTTAAACACTGTCTATACGCTGACGACTTATATATTATTTGTCAAGAAACTAATCTAATAAAAGCATCCGAACTCACAAATGCACTTTACCAGGATCTGTTCAAATGGACAAAAGACAGCGGAGCTGTTATATCTCTAGAAAAGTCAAAACAAATCCATTTCTGCAGAAAAAAGAACTGTAACTTTATCATAAACATCAACAATACTAGCTTAGAATCAGTCAATAAACTAAAAATACTAGGTTTAATCTTTGATAAAAACCTTAACTGGCATTACCATATAGATTACGTAAAAGATAAACTATCAAAAAGGCTAAATGTAATAAAAGTTCTCACAAATCGCAATAGTCAAGCTCATTTCAATACAATTACAATTATTATTAAATCACTTATACTGGGTATCATAGATTACTGCCTCCCTATCTATAGTAACTGTGCAAAATCTGTACTTAACCGTATAAAATCACTCTACAACCAATCTATACGTAGAGCAATAGGTGCATTCAGAACAACACCAGTTTTAAATATGTTAGCTGAAACAGGATTACAATCAATAGAAGAAAGAGCACAATTTCTCAGTGGGAAATTGCTTGCCAAATTCCTATTAATCAACAACTCACTACTTCACGCATATTCACAAAAAATTCTCAACTACAAATCCAATACAAAATTTCCTTCGGCATTAACCAAAATCATCCAACTTAAGAAAAATCTACGTATAGACATAAAAGCACTAAACTCTTTAAATACAAAACAGACATATCCACCATGGCATCTTGATGACAGACAAATCAATACTTCCCTATCTTCTTATCCGAAAAACTCAACTTCTCCATCACTTTTCAACCAACTCTTTCAGAATCTACTTGATTCACTCCCTAAAAATTATAAGCACATATATACAGATGGCTCCAAAACAATCAATACAGTTTCCTTTGCGATCATTAAAGATCAATCCATAATCAAAAACGCTTTTTTACCACATTTCACTACAATTTTTACAGCCGAAGCTACAGCCTTACTCAATGCAATACTTTATATTATTCCTACTAAAACCCCCCATGCAATTTTTACTGACAGTCTTTCTACTCTAAATGCTATCAAAAACCTAAAACACCACTCTCCACTTATAGCAGCGATCAGAAATAAACTAATTATTAACAAAAACAATATTAAACTATTTTGGATTCCTAGTCATATAGGAATTGTAGGCAACAAAATTGCTGATTCTATAGCTAATACAGCCTATAATTATCCACTTACAGCGGAAAAAAATACCTCTCCTCAAGATTTATCCAAATATATTCTAGAAAAAATCCAATCAATACAAATACTCAACTGGACGAATAAAAACAATTTCTACAATATACATATAAATATTAACAGACAAAAAATTACTTATCCTTTCAACCTAACTAGAACAGAATGTATCAAAATAAGTCGTATTCGTCTTGGACACTCCAGAATCACACATCAACATCTACTAACCAAAACATCTGCTCCCATTTGTTCCACCTGCAATAACGCAACCTTTAACATAGAACACATTTTGTTACATTGCACCAGATATCATAACCTAAAGAATCTAAAAGTAAACGAAAACAATCAAATTATAATACAGAAACCAAATATCGAAAACTGTCAAAAATTACTTGAATTTTTAAAACAGACTAAACTATATAACGAAATTTAAGAATAATAATTATGTATTATTGAAATAAGATTTTAATTGTAAAAAATAAAAAATAAAGCCGATGGCCCGGTTGCTAGTGCTTAATTAAATTAGGACACTGGAATTTACTTCCAGATTCTAATTAAATAAAATAAAAAAAAAAAATAAAATAAATTTATAACGTAGATTGTAAAAAAAATTTTGTGTTTTTATTTTATATAATTATTCAAATCAGTACCTTTCTTCATATTTAATGTTGAATCAAGTTTTTTCTGACTGTACCATTTTGTAAAGCCAAAATTTTGAAATTCACTGAAAACAAATTTGAAGGAATGAAGCAGGTGTCTTAGGCTTTCTGTTTTTGTAATTTGAAATTAATATAGAGGGCGCTGTAATTCCACAGCCTGTATTATCTCTGAAAAAAATGGCAAAAAATCACTAAATTCTGACTTTGAAGCACAATAACTCTTGAAACAAAGAAGGTAGAGAGGCATATTAGGTATCATTGAAGAGAGGGGGCAGTTTCCTTCAGATTTTTCTAAGACAAGATTCTTCTAGCTAGTACACCGTAGTTATTAAAGGGTGTTTCGTAGATTGAGTGCGAAAAATCTTCATCGCCCTCTAGCGGCTAAACGGTTGAGATTACCCCCCCCCCCCTCTAGAACGATTTTTTGTTTGTCTAGGCGAGACCTATCTACTGTGTGCCGAATGACCACCCGAAACGGGACACCCTGTATATTATATACATATATTATATACAACATATAACATATAACATTATATTATGTACATATAACATGCATATGTGACAATATATATGATTTAAAATATAAGCATACTTAATACAATACGAGTGTGTGCACATATGTATATGTATATGTATATGTACATATATATATATTAAAGAAATAGCAGATAATATAATTGCTATATTATATTAAAGGGAACAGAAGTAAGCATCATATACGAATATACCAATTTAAATATAGTACATACATAATATACATAATAGGATAGTACGTATATATATATATAATTGAAATACATATACATAAATATATATTAAATAAATATATCGCGGAAAATGAATTATTAGTCTAAACACTTCTTTACTAATACTAAGATTATTACCTAAGCATATACATATATATATATATTTCCTCATTTAAACAATTACACATTATTTCTAAACATTTTAAAAAATTCAAAACATACGCGTGAGAACAATTTTCTAATATTCTTGGTATTATAACTTTAAATCTACCATATATTAATTAGAATTATTATTATACATTTTTATTGGTACTTAAAAGCCAGTGTGGTTTGAAATTTCTCGTAATTTCTCGTGTGGTTTTAAAAACAATCTCGTAATCTAAAATGACTAGTACTAAAGAAGGTGTCAATAGTCAAATTTCAAGTGAAGATAGAAATCAAATTTCAACTGAAAATGAAGCGCAAACGGTAAATAATTCTCTAAATAATGATGCAGGCCAAATAGTAGCAGCTGCGTATCTTAAAATTCCACCTTTTTGGAGCCATAGACCAGACCTATGGTTTCTTCAAATAGAAAGTCAATTCAAGATAAGAAATATAACGATGTCGTCCACTAAATACGACTACCTTGTGTCATCGTTAACTACTGAGTCTATGGAATTGGTCGCGGATATTCTACTAAACCCCCCAGTTCAAAATAAATATGAGAATTTAAAAACGCATTTACTTGCTAGATCCCAAGACTCAGAAGAACGCAGACTTGATGCGCTTCTTCATAAAATTGAACTTGGTGATCTCAAACCCTCCGAATTATATCGAAGAATGGAATCTTTGGCTTCAAGCAATAGTCTTGTCAATACATCCCTGTTAAAAAAATTATGGTTGAACAAACTCCCAACTGCTATTCAGTCTTGTTTAATAGCTATTGAAAAAACTCAAACCCAAGAAGAATTATTTGCAATAGCAGACAAGATTTTTGATTCAACTTCACCATTGAATCCAAAAATTTTAGAAGTACACACTTTTAACAAAAGTTCTCTAAACAATAGCAACCATAACAATATCTCAAATTTGATCCGTAAATTAGAAAATCGTGTTAAAAATTTAGAAATTAGACATTCTCGGTCGAAAAATAGAAGCCAATCTAGAAATAGGAATTTTAATAGACAACCCACCCCAGCTGGGATAAAAAATAATTTATGTTGGTACCACAAGAGGTTCGGTAATAATGCCACAAAGTGCATACCTCCATGCAGTAACATTTCTTCAGTAAAAAACCCAGAACAAAAAAACGACCATTAAATGCTTCGCCTGCGGCAACGAAGCATATTCAAAATTCTTGCCGCTTATTCATATATGATAAATTGTCGAAAATTCGTTTTCTAATTGATTCTGGTGCCGAAATATCTATCTTGCCTAAGAAACTATTTCCAAAATATAATATTAGATCTGACTTTAATCTATATGCTGCAAACGGTACGATTATACCTACTTTCAGTTGCAAAGCTCTATCACTAAATTTAAATCTTCGTCGAAATCTAGACCATACCTTCGTAGTTGCACGTGTAGAACATGCCATTTTGGGAGCAGACTTTCTTCATAAAAACAAACTTCTAGTTGACGTACGAAACAAAAGACTCGTAGACGAAACAACTTGTGTTTACGCTGACTGTATTGAACGCAAAGTTAGTTTTTCTTCGCCAAAACTAATTTCATTTAATGATGAATTTGGCTCAATTCTTAACGAATTCCCTGCTCTTAAAACTCAACCAGATTTCAATTCCAATACCAAACACAATGTAGTTCATCACATAAATACAAAAGGACCTCTTCCTACTGCTCGTTCACGTCGTCTAGACCCCAAAAAATATGAAATTGCCAAAGCTGAATTCGATTTGATGATAAGACTAGGAATTTGTCGACCATCTTCTTCTCCTGTAGCTTCACCGCTACACATGGTCCCGAAAAAGAACTCAAATGAATGGAGGCCATGTGGTGACTACAGGCAACTAAATGCAGTGACCATTTTTGATAAATACCCTGTGCCAAATATACAGGACTGCAATTGCAAATTACATGGTCGTCAAATTTTTTCAAAAATTGACCTGATACGCGCATATCACCAAATTCCTGTCGCAGAAACAGATATTTATAAAACCGCAGTCATAACTCCTTTCGGTCTATTCGAATTTATGCGCATGCCTTTCGGTGTTAAAAATGGCGCGCAAACATTCCAACGTTTTATAAATGAAGTTTTGGCAGACTTTGATTTCGTGTTCCCTTATATTGACGATATTCTGGTTGCTAGCAAGACACCCGAGCAACACAAACAACATTTACGTTTAATTTTCTCTAAATTAGATGAATATGGCATAAAAGTAAACCCAACTAAATGCATATTTGGTGTAAAAGAAATCAATTTCCTAGGACTTCTTATTTCAGCTGACGGCATAACTCCAGCTGAAGATAGAATACAATCAATAAAAGACTTTCCAACTCCAAAATCTTTCAAAAAACTACAACGCTTTCTAGGCATGGTAAATTTCTACTACAGATTCATACCAAATTTAACACACCTGTCGATACCCTTGTATGACCTAGTAAGAACTAGCAACCCAAAAAATAAAAACAAAAGAGAATTCGTATGGGAAGACATTCATAATAATGCATTCAACGAAATCAAAAAGTGTTTTGCAAAGCATTTACTCTTGGTACACCCTAATCCAGATGCAAGAATTAGTTTATGTGTTGATGCATCTAGTGATGCAGTGGGCGCAGTACTTCAACAAAAAACTGTTGATAAATGGGAACCTCTCGCTTTTTTCTCAAAGAGATTGAAGCCACCAGAAAAAAAATATTCAACTTTCGACAGAGAACTCCTAGCAATCTACCTGGCTATCAAGCATTTCCGATACCTGATAGAAGGTAGAGATCTCACTATTTTCACTGACCATAAGCCTCTTACCACAGCTCTATTATCCAAATCAGACAAATCTCCCAGACAAACACGTCATCTAGATTACATTTCACAGTTCACAAATGATATTAGATACATCAAAGGTACCAATAATATAGTAGCTGACACCTTATCTAGAGCTTTTATTAACTTAATAGATCAAAGTAATTTGAGTACTCAAATCCTGGCTGAAGAGCAAAATAAGGATGAAGAGCTCAAAAAAATTTTAAACAACCGAGATGAAAATTCGAAATTTTCATTTATACTTCATAAAATATTCATACCAGTTGAAGATCAAGAAATATGGTGCGAGACTTCAACTAGTACCAATAGGCCATATGTTCCATCTAGTCTTCGTAGAGCAATATTTGACAAAATTCATAATCTTTCTCATCCTAGTATAAGAGGTACAAGGAAACTTTTAACCGCTAAATACTTTTGGCCGAATATGAATAAAAGCATAAATCTTTGGGCCAAGACTTGCCTTCAATGTCAAAAATCGAAAATTACTCGACATACAGTTTCACCACACGGTAAATTCGAACCCCCCAAAGGAAGATTTGAGCATATTCACATGGATTTAGTAGGTCCATTACCTCCTTCAAACGGTTATTCCTATCTGCTCACAATTAGAGATCGATTTAGTCATTGGCCAGAAGCCATACCACTTAGAAATATAACCGCAGAAACCGTTGCCAGAAATTTTCTCAACCATTGGATATCACGCTTTGGTGTCCCTCAAACTTTGACGACAGATCAAGGCAAACAATTCGAATCATCTCTGTTCAAAGAAATTTCATATATACTAGGAAACCACCGAATAAGAACAACCGCATACCACCCACAAGCAAATGGTTTTATAGAAAGATTTCAAAGGCAATTAAAAACAGCAATAACAGCCTCTGACGACCCTAAAAAATGGTATTTTAATTTACCCTGGATACTTTTAGGAATTCGTTCAGCTTTAATAGAAGACCTTGATGCATCCTCTGCACAATTACTATATGGACAGGCTCTTCGTCTACCAGGCGAATTCATCGCTTCAAATGACCCAAATAACATAACACTTACTAACACTTTAGCGAAGAATTTACAGGAAACAATAAGAAAAGTCAAACCACACAATAATAGAGTACGAAAACAACACAACATGTTTGTACCAAAAAGCATGGAAACTTGTTCTCATGTATTCGTCAAACAAGAAATTTATATAGGAAAATTGAATCCTCCATATTTAGGTCCATATAAAGTTCTATCAAAAGATAAAAAATTCTTCAAAGTTCTCATAGACAACAAACCACAAACAATATCGATAGACAGATTGAAACCAGCACATGTTTTGGATAATGAACTTACAAGTGATAATAATAACAATAATTTTCAAAATAGAAGTAATATAACAAAGAAAAAAGTAAGATTTCACTTATAAATAAAATTACTAATGTAAATTACATTACAATTAAAATTATTAGCAAAATGAACTAAATCAATTAATAGAATTAATTTAAAATAATAATTCTGAATTATAAAGTTAAGATTATCTAAAATCTAGTCTAAACATAAACGAATGAAATAAATAAAAATGAAATCATTAATTATATTAATAATTTTAATAAGCATAATGAATTTTTAGTTAAGATAAAAATTAAAATTCACATGTACTATATAAATATGTAGTTAGAAATAAGCATGAACATAATTTGTAAACAGATAAATTTTTCTTTTCCGAGGGGGAGTGATGTAGCGACACCCTGTACTTATAAACATACAATTACAATTCAATGCAATATATTCAATTACCATATACTTATCATATACGGTACCTGATACCTGCATTGTAATGATATTTTACCGCTCAACATACTCTTACACAAAATAAGCGATGAGAGCGGATTTACAGATTATTCTTATGATCCAATGGACCGCTCATCAGTCTTCCTCAGTCAGTCAAAAAATATGACATAAATTTAAAATAGCAAGTGTATCGATAACTAATAAAGTTTTTCTTTACAAATAATTGTAGCCGGTTGTTTTATTATTAACTACCTGCCACATTTCATAAAACACTTTTATTCACAATTAAAATTATACAGATCTTGTTTCCAACAGCTAACAGAAGAGAATAAAATTAACATATTTACATAAAACATCAAGTTGATTGTAATTTCATTTTCATTGTTTACATCAGTTCATTACATCTCTTCATAAAAACGAAATAAAGACAATGATAACAAACAATTCAATAATAGAACAAAACCGCATCAACGCAAGAAAGCGATTACTCAATAGAAGTGATATAGTTGATTTTTCAAATGTACCAAATTTTATTATAAATGCATTTTTTGGTGATGGCAATTATAGAACTCGGTTACTAGTAACGACTCTTGGACTTGTTAATGGTATAAGTCCATATCAGCTTTTAGAGCTAATAAAGTGGAATCCATTCAAATCAACAGATAAAAGAAAAATTTTTGATTTATACACCTATATAAAAAAAACCAGAAAATGCATATAAATATTACAGTTACAATATATATAAAAAATTAGTAATATATTGTAATGGTGATTTAAGAAGATTTGGTAACAGAGTACCACAAACCTAAGTGATTAGTGATTACATATATTAATTTCTGAAATAAAACCAAAAATAACATCGGAAAATAATCGAAAAATAAAATCGGTCCTTTTCAGGACCACAAAAAAATAACAAAGAGTAAAATTAATAAAAATAAATACATACATATCTGTTTTTTTTAATCATTTTCATTATTTGTTGTGTTATTGTTTGTTTTTTTTTCATTATTTTAACAAAAAATAACTAGTTATGTAAAAAAACATGCACTTTATTGCATACATTTGTCCATATTTTCTTAGTGGGGTGACATATGAGGGCGTAAGGGGTATCATTTTAAAGAGGACAAAATTATCTTTCATTTGACATCATAATTTACCTATGTTATCCTTCAACTTTCGGAGATATATCAATATCAAAAGAAGTTTGAAAATCGTTTTTTTTAAAACATGAAATTTTGACTTTGAGTCCTTATAGCTCAGGAACCACTTATTATTTAGGGACGAAACATATTTCGTTAGAAAGAGGAGAAAGTTCTCTTTAAAATGCAATATCTTTTGTAATCCTACATTATTCCAAAAAATAAATATAACGGTTTTTGTAAAACACAGTGAATTTTTTGAAAAATTTTTAACGGTACTTTTCTCCCAAATATCAAATTTCCGCCAACAAGGACATATGACACATTAAAGAGGACATTCCAAAGTATCGTCCTGAAAATGTCCTGTTTCGATATCACGAGCTAGCGATTCGGAAGTTCAGCCTGACATAAGTACATTAAGCAATGGTAATATTTTTCCTCTCGTTTGACAAGTTTGTAAAGCTGTAAAGTTGTGAGATTGGTTTGATTGATTATTTTTTTCTGGAAGTGAAATTAGCAATAATATTTACACAAAAATTATTGATAAAAATTCTGCTAGTGGTAATCTAAAAAAATTAATTTAATGGATTTAAAATATTTCTTTTTCTAAAAGCATATCAATCTAAATTATTTGTGTTCAAATTCTTTATAAAAATTTTTCTTTTCTTGTTTTCATCTTAATTATTCATCAAATTATTCGCGTTTTTATCCCTGATTTTCAGTTTTCATTATTTTCAAAAAGTTTTTTTTTTGTGCAAAATGCCAACTAACAATAATAACGTTATTAGACCCCCTGTATTAAATCCTGATTTGAGTCATCCTCCTCCGCCTCCGTCAACAACACCCATTACTGTAAACATACCGGAACTTGTGACTAGACTTGTTACAGAGACTTTAAGAAGAGAAGGCAGACAGATTATCCATTCAATTCTCAATCCAGAAGTAGATATTAATAATGATGTCAATCAAATTATTGACCCAAATCAGATTGCGAATCTTGCTGATATGGACAAGATTCCAGACGTGGTTAAAAGCCTTCGGGAATTTTCAGGTCAGGCAGTTGAATTCAGCTCTTGGCGCAAAAGCGTCGAACGAATTCTGAAAATTTATGAACCTTTAAAAGGCACACCCAAGTACTACGGAATTTTGAGTGTAATAAGAAATAAAATTATAGGACAGGCCGATATTGTTTTAGAGTCCTATAACACTCCATTGAATTGGGAAAAAATCACGAAGTGTCTTACCCTTCACTACGCCGACAAGCGGGATCTAGGTACATTAGAGTATCAGATGACAACCCTTGTCGAAGGTAGTAAATCCATCCACGAATTCTATCAGTCTGTTTACCATCATTTGTCATTAATTTTAAATAAGATATCGTCAATGGAAATAAGTGCAGAAAGTATGAGGAACTTAACACAAACATATAGAGACAAGGCGTTAGATACATTCATTAGAGGGTTGAAAGGCGACCTCTCTCGGTTACTTAGTATAAAGGAACCAGTTGATATACCGCAAGCACTACATCTTTGTACGAAACTTCAAAATGTAGATTTTCGTGTACAGTACGCGAACCATAGTAACATGACAGGTCGTAAACATATTGCTCTACCTCCTCCAGTTCCTCCAAAACATACACCCGTACCACAAATAAGCTCTATGCCCAAACGATATTTCATTCCCGAATTATATCATAACCCAAGACAATATCAATATCATTAGTATCAACAACATCGACCAGAACAACTTCAGAATCACTCCAGACCTCTACCACCCAAACCTTTACAAAACCGGAACCAATGGATATTGACCACTCGATACATTCTCGCGCCGTGAACTATCAGAATCGTCCAAGACCAGAATTTGTTGCGCACAAACGATTAACTTCTCAGAATTCCAATCAGATGCACGCACCGAATAAGTATCAAAGGATCTATAATATGGAACAACAGCAATATAATGAAGCAGAGGTAGCGAATGATGAACAACTAGAAGGATGCAATAATCAAACAGAGTCCGAGGAAAACCGAGTAGATGATCAAACCTTGATAGAATACATAGATATCCAGGACAATTCTTGCGACCCATTAGAGGTTCTAGATGAAATTCATTTTTTAGACTAAAGAGTTCTTCATTGCTCTATTTTGAAAAGGTAATGAAGAACGGAAAAATTTTAAAAATTTAATTGATACGGGCTCAAACAAAAACTATATTCAACCACGTTTAATAAAAAACCCCATTCCAAACCAGAAACCATTCTACGCAAACTCCGTAGAAGGAAATATAAAAATTACTGACCACACACTAATAAATCTATTTGGAACAAATACTGACAAAATGGATTTCTTCCTTCTGCCGAACCTCACCACATTTGACGGAATCATAGGGAACGATACCTTAAAACTCTTGAATGCAGTTATCCATACACAGCACAACTACATGGTTATAGATCCTGGAATAAAAATTCCGTTAAAACAATATGTAACCGAACTAGTAAACTCCATTAATTTAAAAGACAACTGTCTCACCGAAGAACAACGAAAAAAATTAGAAAATATTTTCAAAACTCATTCCCACCTCTTTGCTGACCCAGATGAAAAACTTACCTACACTTCCATAGTTAAGGGCGAAATTCGCACAATTTCAGACACCCCGGTATATTCCAAATCATATCCATATCACTTAGCATTAAAGGACGAAGTAGATAAACAAATCAAAAAATTGTTAAGTGATGGTATCATTCGACCTTCAAAGTCTCCGTATAATTCCCCTGTTTGGATTATTCCCAAAAAAATTAGATGCGTCAGAAGAAAAGAAATATCGTCTTGTCATCGACTATAGAAAACTAAATTCAGTGACGATTCCAGATAAATATCCGATGCCTGATATATCAGACGTTTTGTCAAATTTGGGAAAAAATAGACTGTTCTCAATAATAGATTTAAAAAGTGGTTTTCACCAGATCCCCCTAAAAGAAAGTGATATTGAAAAGGCGGCTTTCTCCGTAAATAACGGAAAATATGAATTCACTAGGCTACCATTCGGCCTGAAAAATGCGCCGTCAATTTTCCAAAGAACTCTAGATGATATTTTAAGAGAACACATTGGCAAACGCTGTTACGTCTATATAGACGACATAATCATCTTCGGAAGAGATGAAAACGAACATCTGGAAAACCTTCAAATTATTTTCAAAACTCTTGAAAAGGCCAACATGAAGGTACAAATAGACAAGTATGATTTCTTAAAAACGGAAATCGAATTCCTAGGATTCTTGTAGTGTCCACCGAAGGAATCAAAACAAATTCAAAGAAAATAGAAGCCCTTGCCAATCTCCCACCACCTAAAACATTAAAGGAACTTAGATCTTTTCTTGGTATGTCAAGGTACTACAGACGATTCATACGTGATTACGCCAAACTGGCAAAACCCCTGACATCCCTTTTACGAGGGGAGGATGGTCGTATCTCTAAAAATTTTTCAAAAAATAAATCAATTTCGCTTGATGATCAAGCATTAAAAGCCGTCAAAAAACTGAAAAGTGTTCTTGCATCTAAAGATGTATTATTAATCCATTCAGATTTCAATAAAACATTCGAAGTAACTCTGATGCGTCAGATTACGCAATCGGCGCTGTTTTGTCACAAAATGGCAGGCCCATAACGTTTATTTCAAGAACATTGAATAAAACCGAAAAAAACTACGCGACCAATGAAAAAGAAATGCTCGCGATAATATGGGCATTAAACTCAATGCGAAATTTTCTGTACGGTTCAAGGAAAGTCATTATTTACACGGACCATCAACCCTTAACATATGCTTTGAGCAACAAAAATACTAACACAAAAATGAAAAGGTGGAAAGCCATCCTTGAAGAATACAATCACGAAATTAAATACAAACCAGGCAAGGCAAATATCGTTGCTAACGGACTTTCAAGACTTCCGCAAGAAAAAATTCATTCTATGACTGCGACTCAAAATAGTAGTGATAGTTCATCACACGATCTTATACCTATCGTTGAAACTCCCATTAATGTGTTCCGTAATCAGATAATCCTCAAAACAGGCAACGAAGATTCGTATCAAATACAAAATCCATTCGATAAATACAAAAGACATATTTTCATAAAAACACAATATACGGAAAAAGACATAATAGACATATTTAAACGATATTTGGATCCACATACAATAAATAGACTCTGTGCCTAAGAGAATACCATGGGCTTAATACAGGAAATATATTCCAAGCATTTCAAGGACTATAAAATTAGGCACGCACAAAAGTTAGTGGAAGATATTTCTAATGAATCTGAACAAGAAGAAAGAATCTTAGCAATCCATAAAAGAGCGCATAGAAATGCGGAAGAAAATAGATTGAAATTAATAGAAAACTTCTACTTTCCTAAAATGAATGCGAAAATAAAAAGGCTTATAAAAAATTGCCAAACGTGTAGGGCTAACAAATACGACCGGCATCCAAATAACCCACTCTTACAACCTACTCCTATCCCGAATTACCCAGGCCACACCATACATATCGATATATTCTCTAACGAAAGGCATTTAGTATTAACAGCAATAGATAAATTCACGAAATTTGCCAAAACAAGCATAATCGTATCTCGTTCTATAGAAGATATAAGGAAACCATTGAGAGATATCCTATTATTTTTCTCGATACAAGAAATTGTTGTCTTAGATAATGAAAAATCGTTAAACTCAGCTTCAATTACATCCATGTTAGAAGATGAACTTCGCATTAGAGTGATCAAAACTCCACCCTATAAAAGTGAAGTCAATGGGCAGGTTGAACGATTTCATTCCACTCTCGTTGAGATAATGCGTTGCTTGAAATCCGATCAAAAACCACGATCGTTCGGAGAATTGCTCGAAAGGGCAATATACGAATACAACTGCACCATTCACTCGGTTACAGGAAAAAAACCGGTGGAATTGTTCTTTGGTAGGTCACCTAGAATTTCACCAGAAGACTTTGAAGAAAGTAGATTAGACAACATCGAAAAACTGAAGAAAAAGCAAGAAAAGGATATGAAATCTCACAACAAGAAGCGAGAACCCATTAAAGATTACGAGGTAGGACAAATAGTCTACGTGAAGCACAACAAAAGAATAGGTTCTAAACTTTCAGTAAGATATGTTAGGGAAATAGTGAAAGAGAATAGAAACACAAGTATTGTTACACAATCTGGAAGAATAGTACACAAAAGCAATATCAAAAATTAAAAATATTTTTATATGTTAACACTTCTCGTGGTAAAATGTGAGGTACAGATACTGGATTACACACATTCCCAATTGGTGGCTATTAGCTGTGGACAAGCAAAACTACAGACAGGAAACTTTAAAATAATACACGACATTGACTTGAGACAATACAACAGAGTAACGGACGAAGTCACTGATGCACTTGGAAAAAGCATTTCCCACGATAACCCATTGTGCCCTTATCTCCACCACGAATTGATCCAAATACAAGAAATGTTAGACAATCTGAAACCAAAAACCGCGAAACGATCTCTCGATTTTATTGGATCCGCTTGGAAGTGGATCGCTGGCAATCCCGATCACGACGATTTCCTAACAATACAAGAAAAAATAAACAATGTCCTAAAAAATAATAACAAACAAGTTGTAATAAATAAATTGCTGACCGATCGACTAAATAATATCACAAAAATTGGTAATAAAATTGAAAAACTCTTTGAAAATGACCCAAGATTCGAATACGAACTCATATCCAGTCTACAATATACAATGAAAATAATTAAAGAAGAGTTAGTAAATATCAAATACGCTATAAATTTTGCGAAATCAGGAACCTTGAATTCCATAATGCTTTCAAAAAAGGAAATAGAACTAGCTATCAGTAGAGACACCGCAAAAGTATGGATAGTATCGGGCATCGAGTATTTTTGATTCGATACTATTCGATACACATCGATTCTTTCAAATTCCGATACTCCTCGCATCGATGCCTAATTTCCTAATATCGAATAAGTCGATACTTTTGAATATTTTGAACAAGTCATTTTTCCATATGTCAAAATATTTAGCATTTTATTCATTTTATAATAAATATAATTTCTTATCGGTATCGCAGATCTGTGTTTTGTGTCTCCTCCGTCATTTTGTTTTCTTTTACCTAACCAAACCATCCATCCTCTTAAGATAAACAACAACACAAAACAAGATATAGGTTCCTATTGTGAATATCGAATGTCGAATGTGAAACAATCGAATGTAAAATTTGGTATTGTGAATATCGAATGCATTCGAAAAATATCGAATACATTCGTTATTTCTTTCGAATGTGTTTTATTTGACGAATGTCATTTGTGTTGTGAAATTATTAGTGAATAGAGAAGAAATTTTTGTGTAGAAATGTGAGTATAAATTATTTAATTTATTAAGTTGTTAATATTTAATTTGAAAATATTTTTTAACATTTTAGGAGAAAAATTACGAATAAAAAACAAATGGAGAAATTAGTAGAGATTATGAAGCTAAACCCAAACATAGCAAAAGGTTTATTTAAAATTTCGAAAATAAGTGAGCAATGGCAGAGGTATACTGATGAATTGAACAGCTTAGGTCCTCCCATTCGATCTGGAGAAAAGTGGTTGAAGGTAATATAATATGCGTTCATAGATACATATGAATTTTTATTAAATTTTGCTCTTTTTCTTTTAGGTATGGGCAGACTTCAAGTCCAATATTAAAAAAAAATTAATACATAATAAAAACGAATTAAAAGGAACTGGAGGTGGTCCCAATAATTTATACAATTTCAGTAACCTAGAAGAAGAAGTTATTTCTTTGATTAATTTAACAACATATATAGATCCTCCGGGAAGAAGTTTTGGCTTGGCTGCCGATATAGATGAAGCAGAAAATAATGAAAACCATCAATCTGAAGAATATTCTGGTTCGCAACAAATTACAAATGATTTAGAGCCAGGTAGTGGTACAGAAACCAGAACGTGCTCTACAATTTCTAGAAATAGAAAAAGAAACAATTTGGGTGCTTTAAATAATCAAAAGATGACGTTCTTAGAACGTCAGACCCAAAGTATGGAAGATTTCCATAAAGAAATGTTAAACAACATAAAAGAAATTAAAGATTACCAAAAGGAAAAAACAGATAACATACGTGAAATAAAACATATTTTAAAAGAAAACTGTGAGTACAACAAAAAAATATATTACTTAAAAAAGGACAAAAAAAAAGAAATAATGACCATTAAAAAGGAATATTTGGAAATTTATAAGGTAGAGGTAAAGCAAAAACAAAAAGACAGAGCCTCAAGACTGGAGTTGAAAAGAAAAATTTTAGAAATGAAGCAACAAATAAAAGATCTTCAATATTCTTAATGTGTACTTGAATTTTATTTTTACTTTTATTTTTATCTTAATTATTTGTTATTCATCTTTATATTATTATAATTTTTTTATTTTTATCTGTACCTGTTATTACGCCAAGGAGGCAAGTTTTAAGTTTTTGTTTTGAGTTATAATTATTTTTAAGTTTTAAATAAAATGAAATTGTTTGTGATAAATTTTTGGGCTTTTATTTTATTGAATTTATTTAAAACATATTTCTTAAAATTCTATGTCTAATATTTTCGCCCTCGGGGCTGTTGTTATAATTTTCAACTTCTTCAGCATTATTAGTTTCCTCGTCAACTGGTTCATAGTCCACTTCTATTCTGTGCTTTTTACAAATATTATGGAAAGCTACACATGCATTAACTATTTGTGTAGCCTTTTCTGGTGAATAGTGTAGCTCTCTTGCCCCCAACAAACATCTAAATCTATTTTTAAGGACTCCAATTGTTCTTTCAACAATCAATCGGGCTTGTGTGTGCTTTTTGTTGAATTGTGACTCTAAAGAACCTTCTTCTGCACTTCTATAAGGTGTTATCAGATATGGCATCAATGGATATCCGGCATCACCTATTAATTTAATTTTATGAAGAAAAAAAATTTGAAATAAATGTCACATTGATGCAAATATGTATATATATATAAACAAACAAACCAAGAAGCCAAGAATCTCTATCACCATTCTGATAATTTTCTTCCAAGTATGATTTCACTGTAGACGTATTCCATACGACGGAATCATGTGCAGAACCTGGATATTTCGCATTCACATATCTAATAATTTGATTATTATCACAAACCTAAAAATGTTTACATATGTTAGAAAAAAATTTTAATCAACAATATTCATGTACTTACAATCATAGTGTTAAGGCTGTAAAATCCTTTACGATTAAAGTACAAATGCTGAATACTTTTTTTTGGTGCTCTTATTTTAATATGTGTCCCATCAACTACGCCTATTATTCCTGGTATTCCACTTTTCTCATAAAAAAATCTTTTTGCCTGATTTTTTTCTTGTGTATCATAATTGAACTTTATCCATTTTGGGCAAATATGTTGTTCAATTACATTTATCATCTCTGTTAGAACTAAGGATGTGGTAGATTGGGCAAGTCCAAGATTAAAATCATTTCCGACACTACCTTGGTATGAACCTTGGGCACAAAATCGTAACAGACAAGCTAATTTTATGAAATTAGGGATTGCCGTTGTTCTAACAGGATCTCTTAAATGTAAACTTATGTCGTCAAGCAAATCTCTAAATGCATGTTTGCTTAGTCGAAAATTTTTAATAAAACTATAAAAATTAAAAAATAATATGCCCTAAAAATTAAAATTTTGAGTTTAGATTTGTATACTAACCTTTTTTCATCCAACTCTAGAGGATTACATGCATCTCTAATTTGTCTTCTTTTTCTTAATAAATATTCATTTTCATGATTGTTTTCTTCATTATCACTATCACTAAAGAACAATTCTATTGAACTCATTTTTTTTAAATCTCAAATTTCTTTTTTTTTAATTTAATAAATGTTTTTAATAAATGTCCTATCAAAATGTATATACAATCAACTTTAAATAATTCACAATAATTCATGATAATAATCATTACTTTAAATTTAAATATGGCAATTCTAAAAAGTGGTAACGATTGTGTTACACAATACCAAAAGTGAATACATTCGATTCGTTAAGATACGTTCGAATGATATTCGATTCGATGACCGCAATAAGCACCATAGTTTTTTTTTCGGTATGTACCTACATTTTGTTGTACTATATATTTTATATTTTTTTTTGTGTGAATAAATTCACAATTTCAAATTCTGTGTTGTACATTATTATTATCATTATTTAATCCATCATCATAAAAATATATGTACATGCATGTACCTAAAGTCGAAGTGAGTTTGCGTAAAGTAAAATATCATATATCATCATTATTGTTGCCGACCGTCGCATCATCTTCATCAGTTCAGTTCACAAAATGGCACCACTAAAACCAAGTGATATGTGGAAATTTTCACCAAAGCTGGAAGAGATGCAGCCAATTGCAAGTTTTGTTTCAAACAAATCAAAACAAGTGGAAACACTACAAATTTAAAAAAACATTTAAAAATGCATCCATCAATTATGTTGGACAAAGATTATAGTGATCATAATACTAATACTATTACTGTGTGTGTGTCCGAAACGAATGTTGTAGAAGGGTAAGTCGTAAGTCTAAATGATATAAAACTTTTGTTATACACAACAATACGTTTTAACTAATCAGATAATATTAAATACTTAGATCTCAGTCACAGGGTAACAAAATTAAAAAATTTTTGACAACAACTACACAACAGTCCGGAGGATTTGAAATTGTTCCATCTACATCTTTAGCTCCAGATCCAGTTCCAGATATACAAATACAAATTCCACAAAACACAGAAGCAACTAATGAAAACGAAGGACTTTTATTATCCCCAGATACTGAAAATAACATAAAATAGGCGTTCAGCAAAATACAATCTCTGTCATGTAAATTATGTTATGAATTTATTTTTACTTACTTTAAAGCTTTTGTTATTATGAAATCATTGTTATTTATTTTACCTTTTGTAGTCGGCGGATCAAAACATGCAGCAATCACTAATAGCATTTTGTACTTCATAGTTAAAGATAATCGTCCTTTTGACGTTATAGATGGAATAGGATTTAAAAAATTTTTAAAAATATCCATACCTGGATATAAAATACCTGGTGTAACATATTTTAAAGAAAAATTAGATGAAAAATATGACATTATACAAAATATTTATAGAAAAAAATTTGCTGAAATTAGCAATTTCACTTTTACAACAGATATTTGGACAGAAACACAAACTTGTAGAAGTTTTCTCGGTTTGACCATACATTATATTCAAAATCCAACTGGTGGTATTAAATTAGGTTCAAAATGTATTGGGGTTAAAGAACTTAGCGAACGTCACACCGCTGAATATATATGTAGTGAAATAGACAAAATTTTAAATGAAAGGAATTTGGCAAAAGAGAAAATAGTAGTTGCTGTAACTGATAATGGAGCGAATATAGTAAAAGCAATTAACTTATTAATTGGAAATGGTGCACACATACCTTGCTTTGCACACACAATCAACCTTATAGCAGAGAATGCACTAAAATATAATGAGGACGTAGGGAAAGGTATTGTTTTAAGAAATAAAGATAAATTTTATTCAGTTGTAAAAGATTGTAAAAATTTCAATTCATTGATCATTTGTAAACAAATAAATGTAGTAGACATTAGCAATTAATCTTGTATTCCGAATTTACTTAAGAGTTTAGGCTCAACTTGCAACAAGGTAAAAGGACAATTCGTTCCTACGTTAGAAGAAATCACGCGAGGAGTGCTTTTGTTAAACAATTTCAAAGGTGCTATCGATGTAAATAATGTTACACAATATCTCAATGGTACATTCCTCATCAAGTTCAATAATGCAACCATTAAAATCAACAACAGGATATTTAACGCAAAAGAAGTATCAACTATGACAGCTCTACCAGCTATTCTTCAGCCAACTCCACAAGAAGATCAACTTCACGAAATTTTGTCTTTAGAAACAATGCAGGAGTTAAATATCAACAATACCAAAAAGATTCAGTTATTACAAATTAAAGCCAAAAGAGAAAGATGGACAAATTACGGACTCATAACCGTAATCATAATCATATTGATAATAATCGCAATCATCAAAATCTAAGCTATAGCAAGAACAAAAGTAATCATAAATCACCCAGGAGAGATCTGATGCAAGCGAAAGATACGTAGATACGCATTTATCATCTATAAATCAAATTTCATTACCAACATTCTTTGATCAATCACAATATAATTCAATTGCTTAAACACCCGTCTTATGCAGATGCGGACATCAGCATTTTAGCGTGGAGGAGTTAACAAATTTTCGTAGAATTATGTTAACAAAATTATTTTTCCCACACAACACAACATAAGCTGCAACAACGTGACTTAATTCTCGCTGACAAATCAAATTTCATTTTCCCAGATTATGAAAATCATAATCATAACATATTTTTAGATTAAGAATAAAATTTTGTAATTAGTTTTAAGTTCAGTTTTATTGTAATCTTCAAATTGAAAAGACGTAAAAAATAAAAATTATTTTTTTTTAAACTAGTACACAGAACCAAAAATGTCACATATTTCTAAAAAGATTTCAACATTACCTTATTTTACTAAGAAATCAACTTAAAAACGTTTAACAATATGACTTTTTTCATTAAAATTCTCTATATTCTTATACAGCAAAACCTTTTATAATTTAAAAAGACTATCAAATTGTTTCAATATGATTTTCTTATATCTTTCAAATTTTAAGAAGGTAATTATATGTAAAGTTTTATTTGTTAAAATTTATAAGACTGTCTATGACTGTGTATTTCCCGTAGATCCAATTTGGTTCGAGGACTAATTTAGCTCCGGCATATACATTGAGTCGTGAAACATTTTGTTCTAATCAAAATAGTCTACCCCGACCATACTGGGGGTCGATTCCTGTTCTGCGATATGATAAAGTGGTAAATATTTTATCATTTTAGCTTTCAAATCAAGTTATCATTTTATCATATCACTTTCGTCAGCAAAGCGATTCGCGTTTAATTTGTGATAAATGTATGCTGAATAAAATGCTGAATGGACATTTTATCATATTATTGGAAGTTTTCCAATCGAAATGTCAAACAGACGTAAATAAAGTTGTTGAATTACATTAACATAGAAAATTTTGCTAATAAATTTAATAGGATTTATGGTATTTATTTTAAATATGAGTTCACTTTTAATAGAAGTAATTATAAGAGACGAACGTGGATATCTTCAGAGGTACATATATTTATTTTTTTATTTTTTATAGTTTTTAATTCATAAGTGAAAAATAATCAAGTATGTGATTGAAATATGTTTTTGTTACAGGGAACATATGAGAATAATGAGAAGAAATTTGCGGGACTCTGAAAATCCATTTGAAGTAACATCGGACGAAGAATTTATAAATTTATATCGTTTTCCAAAGTACTTGTGCAAAAATTTAATTGACGAAATAATTCCGTTTTTGTTACAAACAAGCAAAATTCATGCTATTCCATCATACGTAAAAGTTTTAAGTGCATTACGTTTTTTCTCAACGGGTAGTTATCAACGTGCCATTGCTCAAGATTCTTTATCTTTAATGTCTCAAACATCTGTAAGTCGATGTGTTACTGAAGTCGCTGAAGCTCTTAACAAAATAGGACATCGGCATATTAAATTTCCTAGTAATGAAGAACTTATAGAGATAAAAAGGAAATTTTTTGAAATAGCATCTTTTCCAGGAGTTATTGGTCTCGTGGATGGTACACATATAAAGATTATTGCACCAAATAAAGAAATCGAGCATGTATACTATTGCCGTAAAGGTGGACATTCTAAAAACGTGCAAATAGTGTGTGATGCTGACTATATCATTCGAAATGTAAACGCTCGTTTCGGTGGAACAGCCCATGATGCTTATATATGGCGTCGTTCGCAGTTAAAAGATATGCTCGAACAGAAATATTGTGGTGGTGAAAGAAATTTATGGTTATTAGGAGATAGTGGATACCCACTGCAACCCTGGTTAATGACACCAATTTCAACAGCAACAAGTAGTGCTGAACAAAAATATAATTGTGCTCATAAAAAAACAAGATGCATTATTGAAAAGTGCATTGGAGTATTAAAAAGTAGATTTCGTTGTCTTTCTAAAGAAAGAACATTATGCTATACTCCTCCAAAGGCAGGAAAAATTATAAATGCTTGTGTTGTGCTGCATAATATTTTAATGAAAGCAAAAACTCCTATACACGACATCGAAATGGAAGATAATGAAAATAATATTAACGATAATGATAATATTCTAATGGGAACATCTACTCAAATATTGTCTGAAGGAAGGAGGGTTCAGTCTTCAATTATAAATACCTACTTCAACTAATATTACAATGTTTCAATGTTATTGTATTTCGTAATTAAATTTTAAAAAACATATATTAAATTGTAATAAGGAATGCACTTTATGCTCTATATTTACCCATTAATCTTTGATATTTATCATAAATATAAAATAATAAATAAATATTTAATGATTATGTATATTGGTTTGGTATATAATAAAAATAAAGTATAATTTTTTCAATATTTTTTTATTTATAATGATTTTTATATATACACCTTAAATTAGTCTTATTCTAAATCTAATTCTAATTTTCTTACATCTAATATAAATCTATTTTCTTAATTCTAATTCTTTTTTCCTTAATTCTACTTCTTCTTTTCTTAGCTCTATTTCTTGCTTTCTTAATTCTAATTCTTGTCTTCTTACATCTAATTCTTCTTTTCTTAACCTAACATTTTCCTCCTGCACTTTTATTTTCTTCTCCTCCAACTCTATTAATTTTTTTAGGTCCTCCTCATTGACCCTTTTCCTCCTATTTCGTCTGATGGTGGACTGCCGAGGAGGTGAAATTCTTGGTCTTGTGCGTGGTGTCAATATTATGTTAACATCCACGTTGCTTGTTGGTTCTGCAGGAGTTATTTCTTCTTCCTGTAAAATGCAATTTTTTTTGGTTAAAATTATATTGTATTGAAATTATAATTGAGTGAAGTCTTACGTTTTCTAGCCCACCAAATTCAATGACTTCTTCATCGCCATCGACCGCCTGTGGTGTCATGAGAGTTAGAATTCTCTCTTCTAACTCTGTCAATGGCTTTGTTTTTATGGTGCCATTGACACCACTTTTCGCCTGCTCACTTCTGATGTTACTATGCTTTTCTTTCACATATAGTCTGCAACAAAAAAATTAATAAATTAGAAGTTATGACATAAATAATATATTTATAAAATACTTTAAATCGCTCCAAAATTTCTTCCACTTGACACCATCTTTATTGGCACCACCAATAGCATTTAGGCTTGTTGCCAAGGAACTCCACGCCTCGTCCCTCTTCCTTGCCCCATCAGTTGATTCGAATCTATACAAAAAATAATAATAATAATAAATAAAAGAATAAAAATTTTATATACTAAAAAACTAAAACTTAATTGAAATTTTATTTAAAACCTTACCTATCATGTGCGAAGTCCACATGAAGCTCCAAATACTCTATTAAATATTTTTTCTGAGCTTCGCTTGCTCTTCTTCCTCTTTTAGTTATACCTGTCTCCATCAATAACTAAAAAAAAATCAAATATCAAAAATCATATATTTAAAATAATTATAAAAGTGAAAGTACTACAAACCTCTTTAATAATAATCACTTTAATAATAAAAAAAAACACTTTAATAATAAAAACTTACTTCACTTTTTACTTTATCGCTCAGAACAAAAGCTGTGATAACTTTCTTTACCATATGATAAAGTATTGACATATTTTAACACTTTATCACAGAACAAGAATCGCTTTTTCGTGATAAACTGGAAAAAGTTTATCATTTTATCATATCACAGAACGGGAATTGACCCCCTGGTTTGGTAAAATGAGATGGGATATACATATGGTTCGACCAAACTTGACATGACTTAACCACAAATGTAAAAAACTGTATTGTTGTTAGTCGTGTATAATGTCATATATTAATTTATAAAATTGTAATTAAAACTTTAAAAAAAAATGAGTCGATGGAATTTCGAGGAAACTAATTTGTTTTTAGATCTGTGTATCGAAAAACAAATAACAAAATTAATGGACGAAAAGAAATTTCGTACCAGTGAAATTTTCCGTATAGTGGTAGAAGAAATGAAGGCTCGTGGCTATGAACGTGATGTGTCGCAATTAATTATAAAATTTAAAAAACTAAAAGAAAAGTACAAAAAAATGAAAGAAAATAATAACAAAATTGGTGCGAGTCGTGTATTCTTTGCTTTTTCAGACAAAATGAAAATTTTAATTGATAATCGACCACTTGCTACATTCGGAAAAGATTTTGGTATTGATACTTCAAACGATTTGGGTAATATTACTGATATTTATTTTTATTATTATAAAACATTTTTGTAATTATTTTTACGTTTTTTAAAGAATCCACAAACAGTGACAGAATAGCAGAAGAAATAAATTGTTCAACTAGTACAACAATACACGAGATATGTACTTCTGAAGATTAATAAGACACATTAATAAGACACCTTCAAAAGGTATGTACTATAGGTTATAAATTTAATAGATTTTAAAGAATATTTAATTCATAATTTTAAAATTTTAAAGTACATTTTAATTATTAATGTTTATTTTCCGAAATACTCAGAATAAAATATATAAAAACTGTATTACAATACATAATTATTTTTAGATTAAGGAAAAGAAACGATGATATTATATTGTCATTATTTGTTACTATTTTCCTCGCTGGGGATGCTCCATACCTGTAAATATAATTAGAAAAGAATGTATGAATATAAAATTTATATTCAGTGAGTGATCAATTAATATTATTAGAAGGCTACTGGACACTGCACAGTCCTCTCAGGGGACACAGCTCAGTCCTTAATTAATACTACTAAAAGGCTACTGGACACTGCACAGTCCACTCAAAGGACACAGCTCAGTCCTTTGTGTAGCACAAGCGGACACAGAAAGTACCTGGACACTGCACAGTCCACTCAAGAGACACAGCTCAGTCCGTTTTTGGTATTCAATCACAGTCCATCAATATCTATTATTACATACTAACAAATATTGTTAGTAATACTACCAATTCTTATCTATTGTTTAGTATACAAAGATGTAAAGTAAATATATTAATATTATTAATATACACTCACCAATTATATGTTTATACATATGTTCTTATTTATTTCAACTTGTATACTTATATACTTATATACTTCACTCTATGAATTCTCACTACTGAATGATTACTTTTTCATTTCTACGCAATCTACTTGTGCTTACCAATATTTCCTGTTTTTCTTTTTTTTTTTCTTTTTCTTTTTCTTTTGTGTGTCCTTTCTTTCTTTCTTTAACAATAATTACAGTTTTTGGTAATTTAGGAAAACAGTCATATGCGAAAGCTTTGAAAGAAGTGGCAGAGGTATGGAACACCAACCTGCAAAATCTCCAATCG
Source organism: Villa cingulata (assembly GCA_951394055.1). NCBI lineage: Eukaryota > Metazoa > Arthropoda > Insecta > Diptera > Bombyliidae > Villa > Villa cingulata. The sequence continues at coordinate 36,291,447 of OX596017.1, read as the reverse complement.
AATTTCCTTGACGAACAGAAAAAACTACAGCAACAACAACACCAGTTTGAAGAAAATGCTGCAGCAAAACGAATGGTTTTCGAAGAAAAAATGGCACAAGAAGATAGACGTTTTTTATCCCAAATAATGTCATCACTTCTACAACCTCATCTAAGTGCCTATGTTCATCCAGTGTTTAATGACCAATCTATGAATAACGTATAAATTTAACGTACAAATCAATTTGATATGAAAATATTCAAATATTTAATTTTTTGATTTATTAAAACTTTGTAACAATGTTTTTTTTACAAAATGTAAGTTTATTAATTTGTAAAAATAAACACTTCTATTATACATTAATGCTGTTTTTATTTAAATATGTAAACATGTAATACATCACGGACTTCTTCTCCTTCCACTGAAGTGTTTGTAATAATAATGTTTTGTGGTTGCGGGTAGCATGTCGATGGTTCCGAAGTTGTTAAATCTGACGTATTACCGCTCTTTTCAATAATATTGTGCAGTACACAAGCAGCTGCTACAACTTTTGGCATAAAATTATGATCTATATCTGATCTCTTCAAGAGGATTCGCCACCTACTTTTCAACCTTCCTATAGCAATCTCCACCTTTATTCAATCTTTTGTTGAAGAATTCTTTGTCACGAGAGAGATTTGATCCAGGATAATCTTTTATTAACCACTTTAAAAGTGAATAAGCGGGATCTCCAATTAAAATGGAAGGTATTTCTTTTCCTTCAATAGGTAAAGTGTGCTGAAATATAGATATAATGACTATTTGATGTAAAAAGAATTTTCATATGGTCTAACATACCTCAGCAAATTGTTGAGGAAAAGACTCAAAAAAGCCAGAATTTTTGAATGCATTAGCATCATGTTCGGAGCCAGGTAATTTACAAGAAAAGTCTCTGATTCTGTAAAATAGAACAAATTTTTTGTAAAGCTCTAGTCAAACTTCATTTCTTAGTCTTACATTAGAGAGTTATCAACCACTATTTGAAGTAATAACGAAGGCCAACCTTTTCTGTTCACGAAATCTCGATATCCTTCACTTGGTGGAATCACAGGGATATGGGTACCGTCTGTACAACATATTATACGTGGTATACCACAAACTTTTTCAAACTGTGCACAAATCGCTTGAGCTTCATCTACTGTTGGTAACATTACAAACTCTTTTAACAAATACAACTCTATATTCAGAGCAAGATGCTAATTTGAAGATCGTAATTGCAACTTGTTTTTCTACAGGAAGATCTCTCTCGTTGTTCGATATAGGGTTGTATATTGGTTGTAAATACGGCTTCAGACGGGAACATAGCTGCATAAAACTACATTTCGAAATTCTAAATGATTCCTTCCAAATATTTTCATTATTATTATCAAAAAAGTTTCGCCAGAGAATGTCACTTTTTAGAAATAAATTTACACTTCTTGAAGAAATGTTTAAGATACTTATGGATTTTATATATTCCAAACATGTCTGCAAAAATACATGTTTGTATTTTTTCACCAAGCAGCTAAAAAATAGTTATTAATATTAGTAAAATTATTAGATTATTCAATGCAAATAATACCGTTGCTGCTTTCTGAACAAATTTCTATGTTTTGATAAACATTCATTCCACATTTCCCTGTTTTTTTTTTCTGCCGTTTATTCTTTTCTTTATAATATTTAAAAATAAAATAATTTTTTTCTCGTCCATTTTCAATAATTACAATTTTCCAAAATTTTCAATTTACACTTTTTACACAAGTGTTATAAACAACACGATTTGACATTTGAAATTTCTTCTTCTTCTTCTTTTAATTTGAAGGGATATATGGTAGTAGACTAAACCAGTTTAGTATTACCAAGTTAGTTTTGGTCTTACGGGAACAACGCAGTCTATTTAAACCAAAAAGATTGTGCATTTTAAATCAATATGATAATCTCTTTGATTGCTTATTAATAGAAATAACTGTTATCAAATTCTTATTATTTACACATGCGTAAGTGATTATCGTATTGTTTTGTGAGTAACTGCATTTGTATTATTCAAAGTTCATTTCGTTCTCTGATAGTAAAATGATAGTAGCACATAACAGCTAGTAAAATTAAAATTAAAAATTGTAAAAATGGATAGTATTCTTAATATTTTTGATGATGAGTTTGATATAAATCAAAGTGAAATAAATAAGGAAAATTTTAATAGTGAAAATATTAACAGTGGAAATATGAACAGTGGAAATACTAATTGTGAAAATATAAACAATGAAATTATTCAAAATGAAGACATTAACAGTGAAAATATGAACAAAAATGGGAATATAATTGAATCCAACATTCTTCTACCACCATTGATATGGGATGAAAAAGAAGTTTCTGAAACTCAAGCACTTTTTTCTTCTTGGGGAATGTCTAATTCTGTTTGTGCTTTATTAAAAGTTTATGGAATAAACAAAATAAAGATTTTGGAAGAAATGGAAATTCAAGATATTGATAAGTTTTTCACTCAAATTGATAGTATGGGATATTTTGGCGATAGAGTTCTATTTACATCAGGATTAAAAAAGTGGAGGAAAGATAGAGTAAGTATAGAGCATACAGCATTAGAAAATGTAAGAAATAATTACAGTAATAATAAAATATCTAGAACAAAGCCATGTTATGTGATCAAGACACACTGGGATATATCCTCGATACATATAGCAAGCAAATTAGCAACTTTGCTAGCGGAATTCGACGTTTTCACATCCTCGATTGTTTTGACAGTCGCAAATTAGCAAAATCGCAAGAATATTTTGCGATCAGAGAAAAGGTAATCGCAATTCATTTAACAGCAATCATAACCTCTAGAATACTACTTGGTTTATATTGTGATTGATAGTTTTTAAAATTTATATTCGTTCGTGTTTTATTTAAGTATATATTTTAAGTTTTGTATTAATTGTGATGGATTTGTTGTACGTTAGAAGAAGAAGAAGATCAATAATCCCAAGAAAGATTTTTAGAAATAGAAGAAATCCATGGGATTGTGAAGATAGTGTTTTTTTTAAAAGATATCGCTTCACAAAAGAAGCAGCAATGGCTATTGTCGACGATCTAAGAGAAGATTTACAAAGGAACACTAGAAGAAGTAAGGCGTTTTCTCCTGATTTAATAGTGAGTAAAAATGAAATAATAAGCGGATTCATTTCACGTTGAAAACTTCGTAATATTCGTAGTTTTTTCAGTTTTCGTAGTTCATTTCCATACATTTGTGAACTACAAAAGTTTTGAAAAACTGTGAAGGTAAAATGCTTCTCAGTTTTTAAATTTTATATTTTGTAGTTTCATAGTTAATGTTTGACATTTCTTAGTAATAAAAATTTGCATAGAATTAAAATACAAAATAGAAAATAAATATAAAATTAAAATTGGCATAATTGGCGTAGAATTTGAACACATAATAAAAAATAAATGTAACAGATAAAATAAAAACAACTACGAAAAAATTTTATATGGTCGTTCATTTCAATAGAACTACGAAACTTGAAAACTGAAAAACTTTGCAAACTGAAAAATGAAATGAATCTCCTTAATATATTATTATAAAATACCCATAAACATAATTTTTTAAAACACTCAGGTTTTAACGAGCTTAAGTATATTAGCTGCTGGAAATTTCCAGTTTGTTACGGGACAGTATAAGTTCCATAATTTGCTCCAGTCAGCAGTTAGCAAAATATTTAACGAGTTTTTAGATGCCATGCTTCGAAAATCCAAAAACTACATCGCGTTTCCTACATCTGCAGAAGCGATAGCAAAAACTAAAAGAGATTTTTATTCGAAGTATGGTTTTCCAAACGTTGTTGGAGCTATAGATGGAACCCACATAGTGATCTAAAAACCAAGAATATGGGATGCATATACATTCTATAATAGAAAAATGCAATATTCAATAAATGTTCAAGCGGTAAATTAGCTTTTTAATTTTACATTTTTTTTCTTTACTTTCAATGATTCTTCTTAGGTTTGCAATGCACACTTTGAATTCACAGATGTAGTGGTTCGGTGGCCTGGATCTACGCATGACTCACACATATATAAAAATTCCGGTCTGTATAGATTTTTGCACTCACAGCAATTTCCACCAAACTCATACTTATTGGGAGACAATGGATATCCGCTTCAACATTGTTTAATTACACCTGTATTATCTCCATCAACGCCTCAAGAAGAAAGGTACAACAAAGCACACAAACGTACTAGGAAAGTCGTTGAACAAAGTTTTGGAATACTAAAAAGCAGATTCAGAATATTAAGTAATAGTGGTGGGTCTTTATGCTACAACCTAAGAAAGTGCACTAAAATTATTCTGTGTTGTTTCATCCTTCACAACATTGCAAATAAACATAATGTGCCACTTTATGAAGAGGAAGAAATTGATGGCAATGAGTATGAGTGTAATACTGAAGACGATGATAATAATGCAACAGATTTAGAACAAACATCTTCAGAAATTCGAGGAAACATTATTCGTCGCACTCTAATTGATTATGAATTTTCTAATTAGCAGAATAAGGTTTCGAGTTAAAAGGACACAATTCAATAATATATTATAATATACATATTTTTGTTTCTTTTCTTTATTATAAAATATATACATATATTTTTAATGAACAGTTTGTGTTTAAATAAAAAACTAAACAAATAATTTTGATATTTAATTCATACTATATTTTATTTTCATTATTATCATCATATCTTACGAAGTAAAAATAAAAAAATATTTAAAATAATAGATGTTTTTAATACAAAAAAATTTTAATTTAAAATCTCAGTTGGAAAACGGCACTTTTTTTTTCCTTTTTATATGTTCTGATGGTTATTAGTTCAGACAGTATTTCACGGGCTATATTATTCGATACTACGTGCTCCTCAAGCCTCTTCTTCTCAATTAAAATTATTTCTTCATCGATTTTTTCTGTAAAAGTATAAAACATAATATATTTTTCTCACATTTAAATTTAACTTTTTTTTCATAAACTCACAAATACAACTAATTTAAATTTAACTAATAATTAAGACATTGTAATCGTCCCAAATTTGAGAAAACATATTAATTTACTTAACATTGTTTATTTTACTCTATTGTTATCTTACCTGTTATTGATTTTTTACTGTGTTCATTTTTCATCAGTCTTCTTTTTATTTTGATATTTCCTTTTTTGTTGCGTCGACTTACACGATCACTCCCGGTGACTTTAATATGAGTATTACTGCTAGTGCTAGGTTCCTGGGTTTCTTCAATATTTGCAGTGCAACTATTATTATTCCTAGCCGTATCTTCCATATGTTTTAAATTATTCTCTTCTTCTCCATATTCATGGTGAGAATCTCCAGGACCCTAACATATAAAAGCATACATAAATTCTAATATTTAATAAGTATTTCATTAACAGTAATATTTAAATACATAAAAAATTGCATTTTACAGGAATAGTAATGATAACAATTGTTAATAATAAGAATTATAACATTAGCCTTTTTTTAATTAAATCAAATTCATAAATATATGTAAAAGATAGTATAAGCCTTAAATAACCTAATTTTAAGAGTTGAAAGGCCTACCTTACTAATAATAATAATAATAATAATAATAATAATAATAAGAATTGCATTTTAATTTCTGTACTTACGAAACTATCAACAAAGTAATCCATTCCTCGAATGGCGTTTTCACCTGCAATTTTAATAACGAGTTTCTCTATCTCATTCAGTTCTATTGGAGGTGATCCTCCTGTCTGCCTCATATGACTGTTGATTGCAGTTTTTTTTTTTTTTGTTCGACTTTTGAGGTCGATGAATTTATTTTTCAGTTCCTCTCCTGTTCGACGAAATGTTGTTCTCGAAGAGTATTCTACTGCCACTTCATTCCATACTTTTTTTAATTCTTCCCCAAAAAGGTTTGAATCATCTAAATATTTCCATTTGTTTTTTAACTTGTTTTTAAATTATATTTGATTAATAGTTTCATTAAATATATCCATACTTACAGCAAATAAGTTCTCGTCGCCCTTCCAATATATTTAATAAATTTAAAACTTCAGTTGAAGTAAAATTCGGCTTTCTATTTTTTGAAGCACTCATATTTTACTAAAGAAAAATGTTAAAATTTAAAACTAAATAACTAAACGAAATTATATTAATATTGCGAACTAAATAAACTAAACGAAATTATATTAATATTGCGAACTAAATAAACTAAACGAAATTATTAATTGCGAACTAAATAAACAAAACGAAAATTATATTATTTTATAATATATTAATATCAAAATTATATTTTACTTATAGCAAAGCAAACGTCATTTGTCAATAATTTAAGGTTTTGTTTGCTATACGTTGAATTCAGACAAGTGCTGAATGAAAGAAAATGGCCGACTTGCAATTGCAATCGAGGATGTGGATTACACCAATCGCAGTTAGCGATCGCAAATTCACCATATTTGCTAGTCGCAATTTGCGATTTTGCTAGACGTATGAGGATATAGCCCACTGTCACCGGCCTCCACAAGAAAAGTGTTAGATTGGCTGCAAAAAATTTCTAATGATTTGAGTGTACGTTCTTCAAGAGGATCAAGTCCAATACCATGTACAAGTTCATCTACACAAATCTCAACTGTTCCTCGTGGTCATGACGTAAAAACACTTTTAAAGTCAACTGTAAGAGGCCAATTAATTTTAGTTTATTATGAGAAAAATGGAAATTTGAGTGGTAAACAGCAAAAAGAATTAACGCAATGCATTGCTGATCTTTTTCTTGGAAAGAAAATAAAAATTACTTATAGAGATATGAATTATTGGGCTGGAGCTATTGAAGAATGTTTTCCAACAGAAAAAGCAGTAAGTGAACCTAATAATTTGTTGTTCATAGAATACAGTTGAAAAACATATAGAAAGTAAAATCAATATTTAGAAAACACCTTCTTCCTTCCTTCTATAAATGTTTTCAGGAAACTTACTTTATTCCCCGAAAGCCAGGGAAAAAGAATCCAACTGGGAAGTTACATTCACGGTGGTGTAATAAAGGGCATCCTGCAGAAAACATTGAAGATTTAAATCAAAACAATGTACGGAATGATGATGACTGCCTCTCTGAAAGTATATTACCAATTTAAGCTATAAAAATACTTTTAAATACATCCTAAATTTTCAAATGAATTTTACGAAAAAAAATGCTGGCTGCAAAATAATGCCATAAAAATGTGTTTTATGTTCCTCACTAGCGCGTCCACCCCTTTCCTCAGCATAATCGGATAGATCCCGTCGTCACCAGGTGATTTAAAGTTACTGAACGAAGATAATGGCTTGACATCTTGGTTCGTCGTAAGAAACCGGATTGCCAGGGAAGTGCGCCTCCAGTAGGATCTTAATTGATTCCGACATTGAATCGACACTTCTCCCATCCGGTAATTTAAGAGAGTCCAGCTTGGCTCTCGGATCTCTTTGCAGAACACTTTTGAGCCTCGCTGTATCTCTGGTATTTTCTACTCTTGCACAGTAGGTTCTAAAGGAGACTAGTTCAGATTTCTTACCAGCCTCTTATAGTCCCTCTGTGTGGAGCGATATAATTCCCAATCCACTTCTTTTTTGGTTTTAAGAGCCATATTAAGAAGTTTTCTGGAGATTCCTATGAGTCTTTGCAGTTCTTTGTTCCACCATGCAACGCATAGCTACCTAAAAGATTGCAGTTCATAACTTGAACCGCTTTCTCAAGGCTATTTACTGTGGGTAGTTTGGTAGACATCCAGCATTAAGTTCCAGCATCTGGCCAAACTTGTTCCAGTCCGTATTTCTGAGGTTCCTGAAAGCTTGTCGCTTGACTCCGTCAGCCATCCAGGAGAACTCCAGATATCTATGATCTGAGAGAGAATCTTCATACCCTTCTTCGATACCCTCTAGTTTGTAATTGATCTTGCAACATTGATTGTCGTCAATGTGAGATCAATTACTTCTTGTCTTCTGTTGCTGACAAATGTTGGCTTATTGCCCACATTTTTAATCACCAGGCCATTAGACAGAATAAAGTCCAACAAGTCTTCGCCTCATCGGTTGCAGTCCATGCTGCCCCACGTGACGTGGTGGGCTTTTGCGTCGTAATCTAAGATGAGGTCCAGTCTTGAAGACTCAGCATGCTTGACCAATTCCACTATCTCCTTGGAGGGAGGAGGCAGTATGGAATCATACTGAAGGTAGGCAGAGGCTATAAGGATTATAATTACTTTCGATTTTGTTGTGCAATAAGCAGTTACATCTAAACCTTGTCGATGTATCATTTTCTTTGTATTACATGACTTACTTTTATGTAATCTATTACTAGGATTCGCAAGGTACCACATCAGGAAAACTAAAAATATAAATCTGTGTGACATTAGAGGATGACTATTCTATTACATGGTTAATGATACATATTTAAAACACAAACACAAAAAACATAAAACATTTTTCCTGGTGGTCTATTTCATCTTTCATTACCACCTATTTATCATATTTCAGCTTCAAATAAGTACCAGTTATCTTAGAAATGCTAATGATAAAGCAGAGTCTCTTTTTATAATTGATAAAATGGAACTATATATCAAACAAAAAATGTAACAATATAGGAAAGTACTGATTTAGTAGAAAATAAATTAAAGGCTTGTTGGCGGAAGTGGTAGAGCAAATGGCTACTAATCTTCAGATTGCGGTATGATACTTGGTTTACTTTTCGAAACAAAAATTTTTCCTGGTCTATTTCATCTTTCTAGCCACCTATTTCATATTTTAGTCCCAAATAAGTGCCAGCTATCTTAGAAATGCTGATGATAAACTAGAGTCTATTTGCTAAAACAACAAGTAACACAAAGAGCATTTTACATAGAATGAAACATGAATACAACAAACTATCATATTTCATATTTATTTGTATAAGTGCCAACTGATGATAACGATAATCATATATTTGCTATTACAACAAATACATAGATCAAACGTAAGTGATATCGAAAGAATTATTATTATATTGTTGTAAACCTAAAAAAAAAAAAAAGAATAAATTAATCTTCAAATCAAATTAAAATAATTATAATTAAAAAATTAAAAAATTTTTCATACTTACCTGTAACTTGTCACTTGTTTGTTTACATTTTAAAATGACAGTGTCACGATTCTTCTTCTTCTCTTTTTTTTTTAGATAACTATAAAAATTGTAGCAGATTCAGCAAAAAACAACGAACATTACCACTGGAATTTTCTGTCAATCCGTTGACGTTACGGCGGCCGGCGAATTGATAGAAAATTCCAGCATACAACTGTTTACTATTTTTTTTTTGTGTGTGACGAATAGTATATAAACGGGCTCTTCACAACACAGAGGGTTTTTTTTTAATTGAGTTTTTTTAAAAGTAAAGTAAGTGTTGAAGTAGAGTTTGTTGTTTTTTTTAAATAAAGAGTTTTTTAAAAAAAAAGTAGTTTTTTAAAAAAAAGTAGTTGTTAAATCCACTTAAAAGATTAACATTAAAAATAAAGGTGCTAATTCATAAAATTTTATATAGAATAAAAACACAATTTTTATTTTGATAAAATTTTATAAAAAAAAATATAATTGTAAATGGTTAAACCAAAAACTTCAACAAAAAAGAAAAAAGATAAAATGGATAACATTCAAAATTTAATTAAATTACAAAATATATTGACAGTAGAATTAAAAGACTTAACAGATGGTATCAGAAAAAATTTAAACGAAAACAAACCAGTCAGTGTTTATGAACGCAGAATAAAAAAATTGAACGAATTATCAGATAGTTTCCGGAAAAATCATTATCAGATATGTCAAGCCGAAGATGCAAACAGCACTACAGAATACATGGATCAGAATAAATTCAAAGATTTTGAAGAAACTTGCTTCGACCTAATCACAGAATTAGAAGAAAAAATCTCCTTGATAAATACAACAACCCAATCAAATGATAATTCAACTACTATGGTGACTATGCCAAAATCAAGAGTAAAATTACCTCCGATTGAACTACCGAAATTAGATGGAACATATAAATCATGGAGATCTTTCAGAGACTTATTTGTTAATTTGATACATCGAAATGATGAAATTGCAGATGTCGAAAAACTACATTACTTGAAATCTTGTGTTTATGGTGAAGCAGCAAGAGTATTGAAAACTTTTGAAATAACAGCAGCGAATTACTCAAAGGCATGGTTTGCATTGGTAAACCGATTCAATAATAACAAGGTTTTGATCAACACTCAATTAGAAAAGTTATTTAAAATGCACTTTGTAAAATCTGAAAATGCACAAGGCATCAAAGAAATTCTTAGTAGTGTCGAAGAAGTTATTCATGAATTAGAAATACTTCGAGTTAAAACCGAGAACTGGGATCCATTAATTATCTATATCACGTTACAAAAACTACCACCAGAAACTCGAGAGCAATGGGAAATTAAACAAAGTTCAACAGCAGAATTACCCACATTTTCTGAATTCGTAGAATTTTTGGAAGCTCGATTTAGAGTATTAGAAGCTATACACACTTCAAGTGAAACCAAGATTCCTTCAAATCAAAATATTAAGGGTACCAATCAGGGTACACATTGTCCAAAGTGTAAGTCTGATCATAGACTTTGCCATTGTATGAAATTCAAGTTATTATCAGAAGTAGAAAGAAAAAATTTCATTATCAAAAATAATTTATGTACAAACTGCCTTGAACCAGGTCATAGATTCATCAACTGCACAAGCAACAGTTCATGCAAGAAGTGTATGAAAAGGCACCACACTTTGTTACATGATAGTTTTTCGGCGAATTCATCAGCGACGAATCAGACTTCTGTTCAACTACATGAAAAAGAAGATTCACTCAAGAATTTCTTTTCAACTAATGTTAATGAAACTTTGCTAGCAACAGCACAAGTAAAAATACGAGACGGTAAGGGTCAGCTACAAAATCTAAGGGCTCTGATCGACTCAGGGTCTCAAGCTACATGTATCACCGCCGCGGCGACAAAACGTTTGAAGCTCTCTCATTCACGAACTAATCAGCTTATTAGTGGACTCAACCAGAGCAGTGCCACTAGAGCCAAATTACAGACCGAATTCACGTTGGAATCGGTAAATGGAAATTACAAGCAGAGAGTCAAAGCGCTAGTGGTAAACAGTATCACTAGCCAATTACCTCCACAACACATTGAAACATCAGGTTTCAATCATATAAGAAATTTGAAGCTAGCTGATCCTGACTATGCTATTCCAGGAAATATAGACTTGCTACTAGGAGCAGAAGTATATGCTAGTATTATTCAAGACGGAATAATACGTTCAAAACACCTAGATAAACCAATAGCATTGAAAACAGAATTGGGTTGGATTGTGATGGGCAACACAGGGCGTGTCACACAATCAACAAACGTATTCATGTTACACACACATGAACCACAAACTCTTAACAAACAACTACAACAATTTGTAAAACAGAATATTCAACATTTTAATAATCTGAAATGAAAAAAAAGACGATATTATAAAATGTTAAAAAACTTACATATATAGAAATTAAACTTACATTTTGTCCAAATTTTAGATGAAGACTTTAACCTGAAATAGAAATTATAATATTTTTAAAATAAATAATAATAATAAATAAATAAATTAATAACAAATAACACAAAACCATAAACAAATAGTACAAACAGAACAACACAAAAGTAAACAAACAACATAACCAAACATAACACAGAAATATAAATAATCACAAAACTATTTACAATCACAACAGAAAATAAATAGAACTAGCCACAGTACACAAAACACATGAATAAATACATATAAAACATAATTAATTAATAACACATATCACAAAACATTAATCACAAAATAATAATTATTACAAATTAAAATTCTTATACACAACTTAACTATCACAAATATCACGTATAATAAAACATTGAAATACATATATATTTACACATATATACATTACATACGACCATGTCAAAACTGTCAAAAACGTACCAGCTGAATTACCAGTACCAGTAGAGTTATTCACAATCATCAAAATTATCAATCGATTTACCAAACTCAAATTTAAATAAAACAGTTTTATAAAAAAGGATGAAATGATGAGACAAATATAAAGATAATTTCACCAACGGAGAAAAGGAAAATTCTAGAACCGTGAAATTTTTGTATATAAAGGATTGCAGATCGCAGAAGAATTTGTCTTTTTGCGATTATCTGTGTATAATATCGTATTGAGATTGAAGCAGAGAAAACAAATAGACCAAAAACCATTGGACGTATTGAGTCCTCAAAAATCTAGCGTATTGAGCTAGTACATAGGGAACTTAGGAATTTCTGTAAAAAACTTACAATTTTTTACAGAATTTAGGGAAAAAATTAGAAAAAAAACTTAGAAATTTTTTTGGAAAAAATTTCTAATAAATCGCCGAAAAAATACTTAAAAATTTTAAAGAAAATTTCTAATCAACGCTGCTTTGGACTTAGAAAATTTTTACATTAAAATTTTTTAATAAACAAATACTTAGAAATTTTAAAGAAAATTTCTAATCAACGCTGCTTTGGACTTAGAAAATTTTTACATTAAAATTTTCTAATAAACAGAAAAATACTTAGATTTTTTCATCAACATTGCTGTTTGAACTTAGAAAAATTTATTTAAATTTTTCTATTGCCGAGACAATTCAAATCCAAGTAATTGCAACTAGCAGAATTGAAGTTTCTTCATAGAAATTTTTATCGTCGAAAGTTGAACAGTGATTTACCGACGGTAAATATCATTAACATCACCGGAACTATCCTTCAGCGCCATCTACATCAAAATTTTAAAACATCAATATTTCTGATAATTCATCATCATTTTAAGCTAAGACACAAACTATTGTATAAGTAAATAATAGTTAATTTTATTTTTCTAATTATTTTGCATATTTTTTGAAACTTATTAATTAAATTTTGAACAAAATTAATTTCCGGAAATTTTTTAAACTGAATATTTGAATTAGTAAATTTTTAAATTTTAAACAATTGAATTAGTAAATTTTAAATTGTAAACTTAAATTAACAAATTTAGAATTTGAATATTTTGAATTAATTTTCCGATTAAATTTAATTAAATTAAACAATTTGAAATAATTTGCCTAAAATCAATTTTGTAATTTAGTTTAAGATTTTTTGAATTGTTAGTTTTTAAGATATTTTTTTTTTTAATAGATTTTATAACGAATTGTAAAAAAATTGTGTTTTTATTCTATATAAAAATTTTATGAATTAGCACCTTTTATTTTTTAATGTTAATCTTTTAAGGGGATTTAACAGTAGTCTTTTAAAAAAAAAGTAAAGTTTTTCTTAAAGTAGAGTTTTTTTTTTTTTTAAAGTAGAGTTTTTTTTTAAAGAAAAGATTTTTTTTTAAATTTCTTTAAATTTTTTTTTAAGCCAAAATTCCTAAATTTTGTTAAATTTTTTTGTTAAAGTTTTTTTTATAAAATAAAAGTGGAAAAGAAAAAAAAATAAAATAATGGAATTTTCTTCCTTTTTTTTTCCAAGGCTCCGCTCGGCCCCCTAACTTTAGTCCTTTATTCTTTTCTTTACCCTTTTGGGACTGAATTTTAACCCTTTCTGTTTCTTTTTACGAAAAAAAAGGTTAAGGAACAGAAGTAGAAAATCTTCTTTTATAACAATATTTTATTTAGTTTTTATTTTCATATGTATGTTCTGTTTATTTAATTATCAGTTTTTTGTGCATATTCTATTTAAATTTTTATTATTAAAAACTTCTTTGCATAAATATGTGAATTTTCAAATTTATACATATAATTTGTTTGATTTTAAATTATTATTATTTCTAATTTAGCACAACAAAATGGCAAAACATTAAATTGCATTCATTTTTTTATTTAGGCATAATAGAAGTTTTAAGCGGTTTCAATAAAATTTTACATACATCCAAGTTATAACATAATAAACACGAGCTACGAGCATATACATATATATAAATAAAATATACAATTATAATCAGTAAATTATTATGTATTTAATCACGATACAATTATTGTACATGAATTATTTTTGAATATATTTTAGAAATTAATATTAATATTAATAAAGTATGTATACTGTGTAAATAAATATTAATAAAAAAACAACCAGAAGTATAACATCAAGACGGTATGTGATCTTATTGTCTTGTCGGTATGTGATTTTAGCCGCTACCACGTCTTGGCAACAGAATTGTCTCAACATAACCGTCTCGAGGCAAATAGATACCACAAGACAGCTACTTTATCTTTCATCATAAACGATCTTTGGACCACGTACACCTCCCAGGCCACAGATGCGTCCTAGTCGCACCCACGGTTCCTGTATTAGTGTTATGTGTGGTGTTGTGTGCAATGAAGCCAGCCGCTTACTTAAAAGAGTAGTAGCCAGCTTTGGTTTTTTGCAAGTTAATCTGGGTAAATACTTTCTTCATGTGTGCATAGACCCGTAAAGACCTTACCCTCTCAACGGTAAATGTTGAATTTCACCCTACCAAGGAAAAGATAAGGACACAGATCGTAAGCAGATCTCAGGACGATAACACTATCTTCATTTATGCCGGCCTTAAGTAAAGCACCTTCAGAGTCATTCTGGGTACTCCTCTTGGGACCGTAAGAATAGACTCTCCAGTTTTTTGTGTTAAACCTTAGGTTCTGTTTGCTGTTCGCTGCTAGCAACTGGCCGATATTTCTGGGTTTACCAGGAATCCAGCAAGTTGCTTGCGCCAACTTTGGAATGTCACTACTTTTTGCTGCGACAAACTTCGTGCCCTTCCAAGCCGGTATTTTGGTCACCTTTTGGATGAGCCACTCGAGGCTCTGCTCGTTATAACAGCGTACTAAAAGTCCGCCATTTCTTTCAAGCATCCCCTCGAATCTGGGAGATTCTTTCGTCTCTCCCAGTAGCTTCCATAGATGATCAACCAGGAAGGAAATCTGATCTTTTGAAAGATTTCCTTCCTGTGAATGAGCCGTTAAGGCAGCAGTAGCTATTTTCTAGTAGCTTTGCCACTTTTAACAACGGCTTTTGGCTGGTCGGAAGATTTCGAGGTTCCGACTTTTGGAGTAACTGCAGAAGTAGCATTAGCAGATTGACTTGTACCAGGTACATGTCTGTCCGCTGCTGCTCCCTTCCGCTTTCCACTCTTTTGGCCAGGTCCTCGAACCGAATCAGGGACTGAGGCAGCATTCCCCGAGGGGTCAACCACTGGAGTCTCTTTATTCGGGGAAGGAGTTGGAAGACAACTGCCACCTTGCTTTGCATCGGTTACGCTCCTTTTTTCAGTTTGTGCATTCGACGCATTGTCAGGCACAGTCTTTTTTCTTCTTTTTAATGTCTCAGAAGAGAGTGGCGGCGCGTCAGAAGCAGCAGACCGATCTGCTAAAGACAGGTCCTCAGCAGATCTAGATCTTTTGCCATTGGCACTCGAGGATTTTTCGTCAAGTCCAGGGGCACTGTCGGAAATTCTCATTCCCTCCAGTACTTTCCTGGCCCTGGGCGCAGCTCTCTTCCTCCTCTTCTTCTAAGACTTGCTCAACTCATCTATATTAGTCACAGCCGATTAGGAGGGGTGAGCTAGTGGATCAGTACAGGTACTTTCCACGTCGCTCATATTAGGCACTAATGTGCTAATAGAGGAAGTGTCGTCAACGAGCGAGTTGTCGATTGCCACCTCCTCATCAAACGTACTCCCTGTATTAACCAGTGGAAGCTGAAACAGAGTTCTGAGGTGGATTTGCAGTTTCCTTCTTACCACTTGAAGAGTCTGTACTTGGCTTGTCCCTCATGATTTTATGTTTTGGCGCTTACTATTTAGCTCGTTTCGGTCAGTGATGTCATATCCACCCAACTACATCATATAACATCACAGACCAAAACTACCAAGGGGCCACCAGGAGGAGTTTAGTAAGTCCTCCTCCTGGAGGAGAGAGGCCACCACAAGGAGGTATAGTAAGTACCCATTGACAGGTGCTTACAGTTGAAGTACTAGAAGTACCTACCCTGTAAGATCTTGTACAATCCTCAAATGAAAGTGTATCTACATATTTTTTTAGAGATGATAGATAATAAAATGTAAAATGTTTAACAAAAAAAACCTTTAATAAAAATGAAAAAAAAAACATCAAAGTAAAAAATCTTTTCTAAAAGATACTCCTATCTACAATATCTACCACGTTTAGATACTACATATATGTAACATATAACATAACATTATAGAAATATTTATAGATTATGTAAAAAAACCTACCTACTACAACATTAGTACGTTATACATAAATTTATAAAATCAATTTAATATATAGGTAGTAAAACCGTAAAATGTTCATTTCTACAATTTACAAAAAATTTTCAAAGTATAATCCAAAAAAAAAAAAAATAAAGAGTAATATAACAGAAATAATCCAATTTATTTTTATTTATTTATTAACAAAAAAATTACATCAGTAAATGTATAATAATCTGCATGTCACCATGACGTCCCACCAGGTCGTTTAAGCAATAACAGGAGTAAATTCAAATTTTTAATGCGATGCACATGTGTTGTTAGAGTAATAATTATTTTATTGTATAAATGTATATTGAATTTTAAGATAAAACAACATGCACACATTATTAATTAAATAAAATGATAACATTAAAGAAAAAAAAAATATATAATAATTCATAGTGATTAATTAATCATATAAACAGATTTTATATAAGTTTAGTAGTGCTAAACAAAATTACAAAGAAATTGTATATTATATCAGGTATGAACGGGTTCAACATAGTCTTACACAATTGTAATTAGTATTGAAAATTCTGCCTATCTCAGTTAACCAACTCACGAGTTAACCACGATAAATCGAGTGGTTAGCAGTACATTTTTACTTTAGTTTGTAACCACTCAAAAATACTGTGTTTAACGAGTTAACTAACGTCAAACCACCGAACAGTATGACAAAAACGGATCGAACCATCGAACTTCGTGTCAAACATATCATTGTTTATATTGAAATTGAGGTTAATTTATAAAAATAAATACGGTGTATACGGTTGTGTTGTGTTGTAGTGAAATATTAAAATTTAGTAGAAAATAATAATAGAAATATTTAATAATAATACTTTTAAAATAATATAAATATTTAATAGAAAATAAAATTTGAATTTGAAAAATATTGTAAAATAAAAGGTATTAAAATTTAGTTTTATTTTTGTAATTAATAACTTATAGATAAATAAATATTGTTTTAGATGTCGAAAATAAATGAAAAAAGAGTATTTTGGCCAATCGAAGCCGAAAAACTATTAGTAAATTTATGGAGGGACAAATTTGAAGATTTAAGAGGAGCCAGAAAAATAAGTGAGCGAAATTCACATAAAAACACTTGTGATTTCAATGCTTTTATCAATTTCAAGTAACGGTTACTTCGATTTATTATTATTTTTGATTGCTAATCGGAAGAACTGATAAAAAATATTGTAAATACTCTTTGTTTAGTCTGTTTGATGAGTTTGAAGCTCAAATAACTTAAATAAATATCAGTGAAGTGACAATATTGTTAAAAATTGAAGCGAAATTCACATAAAAACAGTGAAATTATTTTGTGATTTACAATTAATATATTATAAATTTAAGCGAATTTTCATTTATTTAGGTAAGTACTATTATATTTATTCAATTGAGAATAAAACAGTGCGATTTTATAGCGGTATATTTACAGAAATTATAATGTCACGTGGTAAACTTCTAGACACGTCTGAAAAAGCGTCAATTTTGGCATATAGTGAAGCTGGCTATTCTTTGCATAAAATAGCAACGAGATTAAAGAGATCAGTAACAGTTGTTCGTAATTTTCTCATACTTGGTAAAGAAAATTATGCTAAAACAGCGAAATATGATCGCAACAAAAAAATTTCAAATAAGCAAAAACAATTAATTTTACGTGAAGTAAGGAAAAAAATGTGTTCTGCTGGTCAAATTAAAAAAAATTTTCATCTCCCCGTCACCACTCGTTGAATTCAGCAAATTTTAAAAGGCGACAATAACTTAATTTATAAAAAATTGTCGTCAAAACCAGTGATAACACCTGCTCATAAGGAAGCAAGATTGAATTTTGCCAAAGATCACATGTCTTGGACCACAAAGTGGGAAAAAGTGGTTTTTAGTGATGAAAAAAAATTCAATCTTGATGGACCTGACGGTTTTGCATACTACTGGCATGACAAAAGACTGCCAGAAGAAGTTAGAATGAGCAGAAATGCAGGAGGAGGTGGTGTAATGATTTGGGCAGCATTTTCATTCAATGGAAAAACAAGGGTTGCTTGGGTACCGCCAAGAATGAATGCCCTAACATACACCAACCTTTTGGAGGAAATGATGGTGGAGAGGGCAGAAGAAATGTGTGGCAATGATTTTATTTTTCAACAAGATAATGCTGCTGTGCATACTGCAAAAATCGTAAAAGACTGGTTTAGAGAAAGAGATATTACTGTTTTGGACTGGCCTGCCAGAAGTCCCGATTTAAATCCAATAGAAAACCTATGGGGAATTCTGGCGAGGCGAATTTATGAAAATGGACGGCAGTATGACACCGTTAGAAGTTTGAAAGATGACATTTTAAGTGCATGGGCATCAATTTCCATTGCAGAATGCCAAAATTTGATAAAATCGATGCCACACAGGATTTTTGAAGTTATTAAAATACACGGAGGTCATACAAAATATTGATATTAATGACATTATAATTACACTAAAGTTTTTCATAATTAAATTAATAAATAAAATAATTATAACGTGGTAAAAAATGCGTTTTTATGTGAATTTCGCATGTGATTTCCACTTTTATTTAAATTTTCTTGCATTTCATGAGATCTAACGACATAAAAAAATAGTATTATAAATAAAATTAAAATTCTCCACGTTATTAACCATGTTTTCAAAGATTTCAACCATTTTTTGAATATCATTTAATTTAACACTAAAAAACTAGGTGTTTTTATGTGAATTTCGCTCACGTATATACTGAGATTGCGGCCAAAATGAAGGAAGCATATTTCAATTATAATCCAGACGATATAAAAACTAAAATTTACAATATGGGAAAAAAATATAGGTTAGAAATATGTAGTATATCATGATTTATCTTTTTTTACATTTCTGAAATATTTTTCTTACTTACAGAGCTGAAAAGAAAATAATGACCACTGGATCATCACCTTCGGCATGGCCATTGTTCAGCGAAATTAACAGCATTTTAAGATCTTCAAGAGCTATTAACTTCGAAGAACAACTTGAAGAAAGTTTTTCATGTGAAAATAATGAACCAGGTAAATTACAAACAGATATTTCATAATTAATTTTATTTTTTTATCATTTTAAATTTAATATATAATTATTATGTTGCAGAATTGACACCGTTAAGAATTTCCATTCCAAAACCATTACCATCTACGTCGTTCGCAATGGTCCTGGTTCCTTCTCCTGGTCCACCACCAGCCAAAAAAAAAGATTTTCAGGATAAAATTTTAAAAGAAATTCAGAGCAGTAATGAAATTATGAAAGAACATTTAGAAAATTTCACTCGATTGTCAGAGGAGCAAATGCAGATATGAGATATGCTATTATATTTCTTATTTCACTTCCTGATAAATTATTATATTGAACTGTGGTTTGAAAATTTGATTGTTCTCTTGTTGTAATGTCAGCCAAGTCTTGTAACCATAATTGTAGAACCACATCATGCTCTTCATTTAAAAAATTATGTAGTGTACAACATGCTTGCTTTATAATACCCGCGTTATCAATTTGATTTTCTAATCCCTTGTCTAAGCAATGGAATCTCGCTTTCAAATGTCCGAAAGCATTCTCTACAACTCTACTCATTTAGATAAGGTAATATTGAATTTTCTTTCCTTTTTCTGTTTTTTCCAAACAAAATGGAAAAGGCTTCAATAAGAATTCAGAAAGCCTGAATGCCGCATCTCCAATAATAACAGGAGGAATGTGTTTACCATTTATATTCCGTGTATGCTGATTCAAAATATTGCTTTCAGCGTGATACTTTCTCAGTGATGATACTTCAAAAACTTAAGAATCGTTGCATCTACCTGTAGCTCCAACATCTATGTATGAGAACCTATATCTGAAATGTAATGATGTATTAATTATTACAACACAAGTTATACACAGCAGCACCGACCTACTTCGCTACAAAATTCAATTACTATTTCCCCTACTGTTGTTCTTCCAACACCGAATATGTTAGCGATTGTTCTATATTCACTTGAAGATACTAGAGCATAAATAGCAATGGCATTTTCGTTATTCTAATGAAATGCATAGTCTGTAATTTGTGTTCTGCCTTTGAAGTCTACCAAGCATCGAACACAATTTCTTGAAAACAAACGGTTTCATCCTGAAGTCATGTTTAAATTTTTACAGGTCCATTTTTCTCGACTTCTTCTTCCCAAAATAAACTCGTGCGATACTTTGAAGAGAATAATAAAACAATAAATCTACTGTATTATAAAATATTCAATAAAAACTTCCATATGCCCATAAATTTCTTTCAACTGAATTCGAAAGCATTAAATTTAATAACTGAATGTTCCTTCCATAATAAAATATTGCATTCAATAAATGAAACTGTTTATTTTTTTTTAATAAATTTATTTTTTTCTCTCTTATTTTCCACATAATTAAAAAGTTATTTAAATTCTTTTGAAACAAAACACTATAATTCACTAGCTCACTCATTTTCACAAAATATTTATAATCCAACTATTAAAAATCAAAAGAAACAAGAAATGTCAAAGATAACTAAACTAAAAGCAGTGTGTCCTGCAATTGGTTTGGTATTAGTTACAAACTAAACGGTTTAGTCAAATATCGCGGTGTGTCTATATTCTTCAGAGTTATAATATTATCCCACGAACACCCTATAATATAAAATATAATGTACTTAAAACACTTTACGTAAACATAATAAATATACAATTTGACTTTACATACTATCATATTACATCTACCTAGAACAAATTCATTTTTTTTTTTTTGCATTTTTATATAAAATTTATTTCCCATAAAGTTGCTTAGTAAAGTTCATTTTAAAATCACAGTACAGTAAAGATCATTGCTCATTATAGTAAAAATAATTAGTGAAGTTTATAATAAAATTATAAGTTCTTGTGAAATAAATTAAAATTAAATAATTAAGTGAATTTATTTAAAATTATAAATTCTTATAAAATTAAAACTAAATTGATTTTGAATTAAAGAAACAATTAGTGAATTTATAATTTCATTGTAAAACTAAAAGTAATCATTGTAAAACTAAAGTAAATATTATAAATAAAGTAATTGTAAAACTGAAAATAATTTTTAAATAAAGTGTTTTTAGTCCTTAAAGATTGGGAATATTATAAAGGAAAATATATATTTTCTTTTTTTTTACGATCATAAAGACAGAGATCAAAACTGGCGCAGTCGGTAGGATTGCGTAAAACGATTTAATTAAAAATAAAAATATCGTTTGTATTTTAATACTTGATTACGCAATTCAAAAAAACAACAGATGGTTCTTACAAGAAGTAAAACCAGACTTATCAGTGAATTAAAACAACAAATTAACAACTTGCTACAACCCGTTCATGAAGACGATGACACGGTGGACTATCAACTTATATTGAAAATTCAAAAAAAAAAAAAATTGCTGAACTTCAGGGAAATTGAACGTTATCTTCAGAACTCATCTACACCTCATCTAGAACTCATCTACATCTCATCTATATCTCATCTAGAACTCATCATTAAACCTACATTAACCAACCAAGGCCATCACTTTTACTATCTACAAATCAACGAATCTACCAATCAACAAACCAACAAATCATCTCTACAAACCAACAAACCAACAAATCAACAAATCAACAAACCAACAAATCAACAAATATACATCTCTACAAATCAACAAATCAACGAAAGGACATCGAACAACATAAAGGATAATAATAAGGTCAGAAATATTTTACTAATAGTTTTAAAATTAAAATTAAAATAAAAAAAATAAAAATTAAAATAAAAAAAATAAAAATAAAAATAAAAATAAAAATAAAAAAAAAAATAAAAAAAACCAATTTGTTTTTAAAATAAATAAAACATAATTTTAAATCATAATTTTAAACCAAGTTTGAAATTAGTTATATATATATAAAAATTTTTTTTTCATAAATATTTAAAAACCTTGTTGATACAATAGTCTGTAATCTGTTCATGTCTTCGGAAAACATTTCAAATTTATCAGAACAAGTTGAATTAGCTCGACAAAGATCTCGCGAAATTTCGAATATTTTAGGAAACTTTCTCGAATCATTACCACAAAATCTCAACATGCTTTCCCTTCAAATAGATCCTCTTAAATACCTTTCGAAATTACCAGAATTTAATGGAGACTATAGAGACCTTCAAAATTTTATAGATCTGATTGATAAAATTCAACCCACACTCTCAAGATACGATAACTTAGCACAACGTATTTTCTCAGACCATATAAAATCGAAACTAAGGGGAAAAGCTAGAGAAGTTATAGAAATAAATTCACACATAACTTCTTGGGATGACATCAAAAATATTTTGATCAATAACTTTGGTGATAGGTTTACAGCAGAAGAGCTATTCGACGAACTTAGAGCTACAAGGTTTAAAACAAACAGCGTTGAATTTTACAATGACCTTAAAAACATATTAAGAAGACTAAATATAAAAACGAAACAGCTGATGGATGACACTGACGATTTACAAAACATCATTGAACAAAACAAATCCTCTGCACTATTAGTATTTAAAAACAAATTGCCTGAACCAATGAGATCCATCATCCTTTGTAGAAATCCTAACAGCTTAGAAGAAGCGATAAATATTTTACATGAATGTAATTACGCTTTCTATAATCCATCCCAAAAATCCCAACACTCACATCCAAATAGAGCAACCAATAAAGATCAAACAAAAAACTATAACAGACAGCATTCGAGTAACAACCGTTCGTTTAACAAACCCCCTTTTAATAATATTAATAATAATAATAATAAACCTCCATATCAAAGTAATCAAAATCATTCACCGTTCCATCAAAATTTCAACAACTATCGACGAACTTTTTCAACTCAAATCATAGTTTTAATAATCAAAATGGTAACTTTAAACCAGACCAAAATAACTATAACAACAACAGACAAAAGATTCGGAAATAAAAATCAAAACAACAATATAGATAGAGGAGAACCGATGGAAGTAGATTTAGTCCAACCAGATGAAACAACACATCAAAATTTTCCGTTACAAGCCTCCAATACAAATTACCCCATATAATTGTTAAATCTAAAACTATACCCTTGAAATTTATTATTGATTCCGGAGCAACCCATTCAATTATCAATCCAGGCCTTTGTCACCTAAAATGGAGAACCATACTTGAAAAACCTTTAAAGATAAAAACTTTTTATCATACAATTGAAATAAAACAAAAAGTCAATATAAATTTATTCAGTGAACTAGGAAAATCATCGAATAAAGTAGAATTCTTCGAATGTAAATTCCATGACGAATTTGATGGAATAATCGGAAACAACATTCTACAGGATATAAAAGCAATTATAAATTATGCAACTAAAGAATTAAAAATTGTTGGAAAAAATAAAATTAAACTAAATTTCGAGTTAAAAGAAAAGGAAATTAAGGAATACGAACAAGTCGAAACACATTTTACAGTATCGCAAAAAGATAGACTAGGTTACGTCGAAGAACATAGAAACGCTGAAGATACGCTTATCATAGAAGAGGGAATTTACAATATTGAAAATTTTAAAATTCTTGCAAGAGCAAAGAAACACAAAAATATAGAAAATATAACCGAAATACCCCAACCCTTAAAAATACGAAAAATCGATTCCGAAAATTTTAATATTATAGAACGAACAAACAAAACATCCATCCAAGAGCAATTACGAACTGACCATTTGAACTCTGAAGAAAAAACACTTTTACTAAAAACTGTAAGACAATTTACTGACATATTCTACAATGAAAATTCGGACCTCACATTCACAAGTGTAATAAAACATAGAATAAGGACTATTAACGATATTCCAATCCATTCTAAAACTTACCGCTACTCTTATATACATAAAACAGAGGTAGAAAGACAGATCACAGAGATGTTAGAGAAAAACATCATACGCCACAGCAATTCACCTTATTCGGCTCCTATTTGGATCGTACCTAAGAAGGTCGATACAAGTGGAAAACCAAAATGGAGACTTGTTATTGATTACCGCAAATTAAACGAGGTAACCATCGATGACAAGTACCCAATGCCCAATATTGACGAAATCTTAGAGGAACTAGGCAACTGTCAATATTTTACCACCCTTGATTTGGCGAAATGATTTCACCAAATCGAAATAGATGAAAATGATATTCATAAAACCGCTTTTAGCGTTGAAAACGGTCATAACGAATTTTTGCGTACGCCGTTTGGACTTAAGACGGCACCAGCAACCTTTCAAAGACTAATGAATCATGTCCTAGAGGACTACATAAATAAAATTTGCTTGGTATACTTGGACGATATTATAATTTTTTCTACCTCTCTCCAAGAACATATCGATTCGATAAGGAAAATTTTTCAAAGATTGAAGGAAGTCAATCTCAAGGTGCAACTAGATAAATCCGAATTTCTTAAGAGAGAAACGGAATTTCTAGGACATATTGTTACTCCAGAGGGTATAAACCCAATCCTAAAAAAATAGAATGCGTTAAAAACTTTCCGATTCCCAAAACAAAAATAAACAAATAAAGCAATTTCTAGGATTAACGGGATACTATCGCAAATTTATAAGAGATTATTCGAAAATTGCGAAACCGATGACTAAATATTTAAAGAAAGACAGAAAAATAAATTTCTCAGACCCAGAATACCAACACAGCTTTACAACACTTAATGAATTACTTATAAACGATCCCATACTTCGTTATCCGGATTTCAACAACATTTTTACACTCACTACGGACGCGAGTCAATATGCATTAGGTGCAGTATTGTCGCAAGAAAATCATCCTATATGTTATGCCAGTAGGACATTAAATGACCATGAAATAAATTATAGTACCATCGAGAAAGAGCTCCTGGCTATAATTTGGGCTACCAAATATTTCCGCCCATACCTCTTTGGTCGAAAGTTTATTATCGAAACGGATCACAAACCACTAACTTGGCTATTTTCATTAAAAGAACCGAATTCAAAACTCGTCAGATGGCGGTTAAGATTAAGTGAGTACGATTATACAATTCAATATAAAAAGGGAACAAAAAATAGCAATGCTGACGCATTATCCAGGATACCAGAACCAACTGCAGAATTAAATATTGCTGTACAAAACCCCTTGATACCCATCAGCAAATCTACAATTAATGTATTTAAAACCCAAATAATAATAAACAAAACAAACACCGGGTCGCTAAAAATAAAAAAACAAAAAATTTTTGACAAAAATCGAACAATAGTCTACGCAAATATGCTGGAGGAACAAACTATTATCACTCTTTTAAAAACACATTTTTGCCCATATAAGTTGAACGCTGAAGAATATGAAGAATATTTTCAAATTTTAGAAAACATTTTTGATCAATATTTCTCTAACAATGATAAATTCAGAATCATTCGATGTAATACATTCTTAAAAGATATAGTTGATGAAGAAGAATTAGCTCAGAAAATAAAAGAAGAGCATTTGAAAAACAATCATAGGGGAATCGAAGAGGTCTTTTATCAAATAAAATCAATTTATTACAATCCAAAGTTAAAAGAATGCATAACACAATTCATAAATAACTGCGACATATGTATGTAATTATGAGAAATATAATCGAAAACCTCCGAAAGTTCCATATAAATTAACGGAAACCCCACGTAAACATAATAAATATACAATTTGACTTTACATACTATCATATTACATCTACCTAGAACAAATTCATTTTTTTTTTTTTGCATTTTTATATAAAATTTATTTCCCATAAATTCTTTTTGCTATTTCAAGCTTTTATTAGATGTCACATTTAAAATACATTATGTACATGCATTTTCATTGTACACATGCATCGCAATCACGTCATCATCAATCGCATCACAATTCAAATTTACTGATTTCGCAATTCCCATGGGAAACTTCAATATATGAATATCCAAGAAATGCATTTTTAATTCTCAAGAATTTTCCTAAAACGGAAATCAAAAGAAGTATATAAACCGAATAATTAATTAACACAAATAAGTTCTAGTTCAGAGTTCTAATCCAACATATGTATAGTTCATTTTAAATTACAGTTCAGAATTCTAATAGTTGCTTAGTAAAGTTCATTTTAAAATCACAGTACAGAGTTCTAATTCAACATAGTTACTTAGTAAAGTTCATTGCTCATTATAGTAAAAATAATTAGTGAAGTTTATAATAAAATTATAAGTTCTTGTGAAATAAATTAAAATTAAATAATTAAGTGAATTTATTTAAAATTATAAGTTCTTATAAAATTAAAACTAAATTGATTTTGAATTAAAGTAACAATTAGTGAATTTATAATTTCATTGTAAAACTAAAAGTAATCATTGTAAAACTAAAGTAAATATTAAAAATAAAGTAATTGTAAAACTGAAAATAATTTTTAAATAAAGTGTTTTTAGTCCCTAAATATTGGGATTATTATAAAGGAAAATATATATTTTCTTTTTTTTTTACGATCTCAAAGACAGAGATCAAAACTCTTAAGCACCTAATATCACATTTTCAACATCAGCATCTATGTATACACATTGTAATTCATACTCATCATTCTTCAACACATCAGCAAACATCAACAACCATCATCAACATCAACACAAACACACAACCGGTAAGCGCACTAACGTTTTATCATAGACTAATATATAGATTGGAAATGCTTATGGCAGAAATCGTGTTCATAACTATTAAGTAAACATCAAAATAGCTTTTGAGAGATTTTGAAAAAGCTATAAAATCAGAATAAGGAAAATAAATGAGAGAACTTTTGTAATCTTTTGAAATCTTGTATATCTTGAAGAAAAAACAAATTTAAAAATCAAAAATCTATGTAGCTATATTCTTATCGGAAATGATAAAAAATATCAAATAACAGGCAAATGTACAAAATCGTATATTTTAAGTCTACTGTCACATTATTCTGATTCTGAATCTGAAACGTAAAATTTCAGATTCAGAATTCACTTTTTGTTCATTCTGATTCTGAATCTGAAAACTCCTTTTCAATATTTTTCTTTAAATTTGTTATTGTTATAAAACACTTTACTTATCGAGTGAACATTAAACCATCGAACAATAACTACTATGAGTGGCGAGTACGTTGGTAAGACGCACTTTTCAATGGAGGGTGAAATAAAGTTAATCTTCTGTCTTCTGTCTTCTGTCTTCTGTCTTCTATCTTACGATCTTCAAGTTGTATATAAACAAGTAATTTTATGTCAATTTATTGAGTGGTTTAGCTATGAATTCAGATTCAGATTTCAGGTACATGTGACATGTTACATTTACTGTCAGCATGTTTCATTTTCTATTCTGAAAATAATCAGATTACAAAACGGAAGTACGAACCGGAATTTTTTTAGAAGATGAATTTTTCAGAGCCATGTAACAAGTCACATTTACTACAATGCATTTGAAAGTGATTCTGAATTTTTCAGATTCAGAATCAGACTCATGTGACAGTAGGCTAAAGGAAATTTAAATTTTCAACAAATTTATGTTATGACTGGCAATGAATATAATAATATATATTATCACATACAAATATCCTTATCTGTGATATTATATATACAATTAAAACTGGTTTTGAAAGTATCTAACACATATGTGCATGCATACTATCAAAGAATATATATCTACTAGTTACGTTAGTTATATATTCTTTGATACTATGCAATCTGTATTGTTGGCTACATGAATATAAATATTCTATATTCATGATTCAAGTAAGACCATGTATGACGGTATAACATAAGTATAACATAACCGTATAACACAGTACTACTGCCAGCCATTGCAATGAGTATGTATTGTGTATTGTTTTTTAAATAAATATGCATGTATTTTCATTGCCAGCTATTGAAATCACAGTATATCTATATTCATACAGTAATGACACTGAGCACGCGTTAGCAAAAATTGTTCATGACCTTTGTCACGTTATTCATTCGGCCTTAACAGTTTTGCTAAAAGTCGATAGCAATTAAGAGCCTTTGTATACGAAAAAGAGACAAAAAAAATGGAACTGCAACACCAACTGTTTTAAAAAATATAACATTATTACAGTGTATACCTACTCATTAAAAAAAGTACAAATTTTGTTATTTAAAATTTTTTATCTAAAATAAACAAAATTAATTGTAAATGCATTACACTTAAAATTTTGTGTTTGATATCAAATGTTTTTACATTTTTGTTAAATTTCTTAATTATAAATTAAATTCTTACTCTAATATATAGCTTAACAAAATAAACTTTTTCTTGTCTTCAAAATTCTCAGAAATTATATGAATCACCTTATATCTTGATATAATGACGCGTCAGGTAGTCAAAAAAAAAGTTCCAGATCGCCTTTAAAAATGCATTGTGAAAAAATCGTATACATGTACAATATGATTGTATTGCTCACATGTATATATTGTTTTGTATCTTTTCTTCATTACGGCGGTTTATAAGGAAATATGGATTTGACATAAGTACATTAATTCTGTACTGTTTTTGTAAATTGAATTTTGATTTTTTTTATTATTTTAAAATAAGTAATTATGTGTGTTAGTAAATTTAAAAAAAAAAGAGTGTCACATCTTATTGCTTTGTTGATCAGTGATAAATATTCTATATTGATTCCAGTACTACTGCCAGCTATTGCAATGAACATGTATTGTGTATTGTTTTTTAAATAAATATGCATGTATTTTCATTGCCAGCTATTGAAATCTACAATATATGTAATATATATGGAAATTCGTGAGCGAAAAATTATCTCTCCTCTCAGTAAAAGCTCCTGCCAGCCATTCTTCAAGTTTCTGCCAGCTATGATCGATTTCAAAAGTGTATTAAAAATTTATACGGTCATTTCCAATCTATATCTAGTCTATGATAAAACCATAGACTAATATTGTAGATTTCAATATTTCAATAGATATATAATATTTGTAGATTTCAATATTTCAATAGCTGGCAATGAAAATACATGCATATTTATTTAAAAAACAATACACAATACATGTTCATTGCAATAGCTGGCAGTAGTACTGTGTTATATGGTTATGTTGTTATACTTGAATCATGAATATAGAATATTTATCACTGATCAACAAAGCAATAAGATGTGACACTCTTTTTTTTTTTTTAATTTACTAGCACACTATGTCAAATCCATATTTCCTTATAAACCGCCGTAATGAAGAAAAGATACAAAACAATATATACATGTGAGCAATACAATCATATTGTACATGTATACGATTTTTTCACAATGCATTTTTAAAGGCGATCTGGAACTTTTTCACTGTGTTAGTACTGGTTAGTACTGGTTAAGGCCGAATGAATAACGGAACAAAGGTCATGAGAAATTTTTGCTAACACGTGTTTAGTGTCACATCTATTTCTAGAGGTTGATCAGTGATATTTATATTCATGTAGCCAACAATATAGATTGCATAGTATCAAAGAATATATAACTAACGTAACTAGTAGATATATATTCTTTGATAGTATATGCATGCACACATGTGTTAGATACTTTCAAAACCAGTTTTAATTGTATATAATATCACAGTTAAGGATATT
The DNA here is from genome assembly GCA_951394055.1 of Villa cingulata. NCBI lineage: Eukaryota > Metazoa > Arthropoda > Insecta > Diptera > Bombyliidae > Villa > Villa cingulata. The sequence continues at coordinate 36,261,478 of OX596017.1, read as the reverse complement.
TGCCTGTGATCATATATATTATTATATTCATTGCCAGTCATAACATAAATTTGTTGAAAATTTAAATTTCCTTTAAAATATACGATTTTGTACATTTGCCTGTTATTTGATATTTTTTATCATTTCCGATAAGGATATAGCTACCTACATAGATTTTTGATTTTTAAATTTGTTTTTTCTTCAAGATATACAAGATTTCAAAAGATTACAAAAGTTCTCTCATTTATTTTCCTTATTCTGATTTTATAGCTTTTTCAAAATCTCTCAAAAGCTATTTCGATGTTTACTTAATAGTTATGAACACGATTTCTGCCATAAGCATTTCACATCTATATCTAGTCTATGGTTTTATTTATAATTTTTCTTTAAAAAAAAAATAATAAACATTTTAACATAGCAGTCCCAAAAATAATTTCCATATATTAAAAAAAAAAAAAAAATACTGGATACATTAAATAAAGTCATAAAAAAAAAATAATTTGTGAATTGTGAGGCTAATAGTATAAATACATATATGCCTATGTATATATATAATATACTGAAAAGACAAAATGATAATTACAATTATTTAATAACAAAAAATAGACCTAAGGTTAAATTGAACCATTTTGATCTTATACACATTGATTAATAAATAATTTTTTTTATGAAATTATATACAATTGTATGAAATTATACATGTATAGGTATGAATATACATATGTGAATCTATGATGTAACGGAATTTTTTTTATTTAATGAATTAATTTTTAAAGGAAATATATATGCAACATATAGCTCCCTAAGCATAGTGAATAAATAACAGATGTTATCTATAAAACTTGAAATTTTGGTTTTTGCTTTACTATCCCTAATGGACCTAAATTCTCCTTAATACTGCATTTTTCTTGGCATCTGATTTTAAAAAGGATGGAAAGACAGATACAGCATGCTATGTTTATGTGAGGTGGGTTAGTATCATCGTTGGACGAGGCATCTGCTTTTTTTTTACAGACCAACGATGGTAGTTGCTGTTTTCGAGGCCAGAGCGGGGCCATTCTAATTTACAGGTCTACGGTGTGGTGCTGTTTTTTTTTTATTTATTAAAATATAAATATATAGGATACTAAATAGAAAGATTTCTCCAAACTTACGCCGCCCCATCCGGCGAGCTAGCACACGCTAGCCAACTCGGGCAGCTGCCACTTCCATCAACCATAAACCCAAAATGTAAGTATTGTAGTCATGAATGTCTATACTATAAGTTTCATAGGCAAGTATAGACATATGTATAACTATTATTATATGTACATAACTACTAATACTGCATGATATATACAGATGGTATTAAGTAAAACAAATTATTTTGTAATTGTTTTGTGCATTTATTTTCAGATATCTATACAATTTATATTACAATTGTTATATGCCAAACAGTATGACACACCTACTACATACATTACAAATAGCAGCCAATTTCTAATGCAAAGTCTTTAAACAATTGCATAAATAAACAAAACATTAATTTATTGCTTTATTTTCTTTTTTCTTTTAAAAAAATCCAGTTTTTTATTCTATAATATAAAAATGAAATTTGGAAAATAATAATCAGTCAACTAATAACTAAACCAACTAAACCTAGAAAGAACCGAATGTAGTAGCGTGGTATTAACCCGGACAACCATGTGTGCAGAATGTGTATGCAATTTGCACGATCTAGCGCTTTGATATGTGTCATGCCGGGTGCGGCACAGATTATGTGCAGTTCACAGCGCCTTGCGTAAAACACCTATGCACACACACACGACACTTTTGTGCATTTACGTGCATGTAAGCATGTGCCTGCGTGATGTAAATACGCATTTGTATGAGAAATGTCTTACACATGTGTAAGTCCGAATGACATACAAAAAACTCATTTCTATTAAATGTTTTGTGCACATCGGTCCAACCAGAGAAACACACATGTGTACATGTTTACATCATACACATTTGAATATGAAGTGGAATATCTGATTTATCCATCAGATTTCAGATTTTTCCTTTTGACCACTAAAAACATTCACCTTAATAATGCAAAATGCCAAAAATAAATCAAATTTTCAGTTTTATGTACTATTTCGCTGAATATTTTCAAGTCACAGACATTTAATGTTTTGGAATGGTTTTCTTTATCATGCAGCAGATGAACAAATTAAATCAAAATTCAACATTCATTTTCAAAACATATATTCACACAAATAAACAAATGAAAAACAACAAAATCAAAAACATTTATAATTTTTTGTTAAAAGTTAACACTTATCAGATTGACTGCAAATATATACAAAGAATTTTCAATATACAAAAGCTTAAAGGTATGTTCTGATGCAACTCTAAGTGAAATTCAATTTTATCTGTCTTTCGTTCCTTAATTCCTTATACGACATTAGATGTCTGCGTCACTTTCTAATTGAAATTGAAATTGCTAAACTAAAGTAAAATAAGGTTATATTTCTATTTTCAATTTTAAATTAAGAAAAGCTGGAAATTAATTTACAAAAATGTTGCTAGAAAATTGACCAACAGATGGATTCTTTCAAAAAATGCAAGAATTTCCCTAAAATTCCTTCAGATTTCTACTTAAAAAGGAAGAAATTCAGTTGAGAATAGGAAAATTTGAATGTGAAATTGTCAATTTAAACAAAATTTTAATGTCAAATTTTCGAATTTCAAAATTAACTTAATAGTTCAACTCCTTACCAATCGAACCATTCAAGTTGTTAAATATTTTTGATTATTACTTCAATATAAACCATTTCGGAAACTGCTAATAAAAAAAATTAAAATAAAAAATATAAAAATATCTTGTTAAAAGTTATGAATCCACAGAAGCAGATTCGTTATTATTTGGTAAATAATAATTTTTTTGGGAGTCGCTGGGATTCGAACTCGGCACTTTTTTTACCAGTCCACCAGCATAACAACCGAGCCAAATTTATTCTATAATTTTTTGTTAAAAGTTAACACTCGTCAGATTGACTGCAAATATATCAAATAATTTTCAATATACAAAAGCTTAAATGTACGTTCTGAACGCAAAGCTAAGTGAAATTGGATTTTATCTGTCTTTCGTTCCTTATTTTCTTACACGACGTTATATGTCGACATCACTTTTGATTATTATGTCTAAAATTTTTAAATTTTGATTGATTTTTATTATTTCGATATGGGTTAATAAGCATAGTTGCCTTCAACTAAAATGTCTAAGGCCGTCTCCAGAGATTTAGGATTTCTACTGAATAAAATTGAACTCATAGATTCCGGAACTTTATCTTTAAAAATTTTCAGACCAGTTGTGATATAAGAATTAAATAAAACTTCGGAATTTGGCTCGTCTTCTGCTCTATTAATTAAACGGCTTAAAATACCTGTTATTTGGTTGTAAAAGTCAATACAGTTTGTCATTAAAAGTTACATTTCTTAGTTTGTCAAAAATTTGTAGTGTGGATCTTTTGTCACCAAAATTATCCATTAACATTAATTTATTTCAGACCAGGTTTTCAGATGGTTATTTATTTCAATTATTTCCCTAGCCTTACCACTAAGTTTACTCTTAATTCTATTTAATAAAATACTTTGACTATTTGCATCGTAGTTTGCGATTGATGGACTTATTTCGTCAACTAAATTTAAAAATGTAAATAAATCATTACTTTTGCCATTGAACTCTGGTAAACCTCCGATATACTCCAATGGATATATCGTCAATTTTAGAGACATGTTGTCTTCTCGACAATGTTGTGGTCTTCCTATAATTACTGAAACTTGATGTTGATTTCCTGGTTGTCCAACAGATTGAGACGATAGCGTGTCTCTAGTCATTTAAAATTAAATTCGCAGTAATTTCTTCAAATATCTCTTTTATTTATTTCCTTTAAAATTTAATTTTTTACAAAATTTAGTTTTACACCACACCAATTTTTTTATATAAAAATGTGATATTTTCGACATCAAAACCAACATTTCTGCTATGTATCCTGCAACGAATCCTCCTCAAATTCATAATTATATTATAATGTTAACTCTTCTTAAGCATCTAGAGACAGTGGAAGATTATCTTCCAAACTTTCTGAGCAATCATCTTCTGTGTTACATATTTGACAAAAAAGTTTTGATGATGATAAAACCTCATCGTCATTTTCAGGTATATCAACCAAATCATAGTTTTCGATTAATGTGTTTGAACTCAACTTACTTGTAGATTAGACATTAAAGTCAGCTCTTTCTAGAAAAATGAGAAGAAAAATAAGATGAAAATTCAACCCATTGGTTTCAAAAAAACATAGAATATTTTCGAAATGCAACACGGTAGCTGTGATATCAATTGCAGTAAAAAAAATTTTTGTAAAACAACAAATCCTTAATCTTCCACAATCGAAAATGGTTGAAAATTTTTCACGATTATTTTTTAAAATTAAATTATCAACCAATTTATTTTTTCCGACAAACTGAGACGGTTCGCATTTACTATACAATTCTGTTTTCACATTTTCTTTTTCCTAATTTTTAAACTCGCCTTTAGTTTCATCTTTCCAATTTTATTTTTTGAACGTTTTTTTCTTTTGATGAACGTATATTGTATTTATTTTCTAAATAAATTGGAGGTTGTACCACTTTAGTACAACAAATTTTATTGAAAATAAAAAAGCGCGAGAAGTATGTAAAACATGAATTCAGTATAAATTATATATTAATCTACTGAATTCAATAAAAGAAAAGATGAACTAAAACCACAAAAACACCACTAATATCACACAATTTGTATATCAAATTGTAATTTAAATATTTATAAATTAAATATTTAATATTTAATAAAACTGTAAATCAGTTTTTAAATAAAACACAAAGTTAAATTTTGTCAATCAATTTTGTCATTTTTATTATTTATTATGAATTCAAATTTAATAATATTGATTTTTTTTTAATTTAATAACTTCAAACTATAAATAATATAATTTTGTATTAATGAAACACTGCACCGAAAAACGTGTTATATTATAATGACAGGAACAGGTTATATTATATTATAATGACAGGAACAGAACACGTTAATTGAAAACGAAAAAGAAATTGACACAACTTTAAGTAACTTAAAGTTGCGTTGAAATTCTTTAACTTTGTCTGAAAAATTCATTTTGTTTCTAATATGTTGATGCAATAAAGTTGGACATTAAGGCTGGTATTCATCAAAATAGATTATCTTTTATCTGAGATAAAGTGTATTCATCAACCTGGATAAAACACTACTCGGATATTTTTAAGACAACCTCGAGTGATATTATAAATATCGTTCAAACATAACCTTGTTATTAACAGCAACAGCACAAATAAAAATAATGTAGCACCAATGTATTATAATTATCATCTTTGCATATAATTATCACATCACAGAACCTCTTTTTCATTTTGTAATATAAAAATGCAATCAGCTGACATGTTTGACACATATGTTCGACCCGATAACGAAGTTCGAAAACAAATTTTATCTAGGTTGATGAATAAGCTGAAATTGTATCCGGCTAAAATATATCCGACGGATATATCTATGTTGGTGAATACGACCCTAAGAGTAACGTTAAAAAACTTGAAGTATATATGAGGAGTAGTAATATCGAAATATAACGAGACAACGTCGAACATCTTTATCGTTACAAACGTTAAGTATCGTTGTGCAGCGTTATGAAATTTTATTTAACTATATTAATCGTTAAAGATCTTTAAAAAATAAATGTTAAATGTCTTTAAGTATAAAAACACAACGATGAATAACGGAATCTTTAACGACAGTTACAAGGCCTTATATATCGTTATCGATGTTTAAAGCTACGTACAGCTAGGTTGTGCGGGTCCTGGGGAGTGTTCACACTTTTTTTCTAGTAAAGGTGGTAGATTGGTCTTGAAAAATGTGGTAGATGAGGATATTTAAGTGGTAGATTAGATTCAATAAGCAAATTTACTGAGGAAACGGTTTAGAACTAAAAAATGTACAGCAATAAGCTGATATTGTTTGAAAATAAAATTAAATCATTTATTTCTAACAAAAATTAACAAAAAAATCATATAACAATACAAATAAAATACATATTTTAAAAGAAACGAAAAATACAATTCTTCAAAAACTAAAATGTAACATAACATAACATTAACTGAAAAAGTAATATCAAGCTTACTAATTTTTAACATAATTAATTTGAAATTAATTTTAGCCAATTATTCGTTTCTAACAAATTCCCCATTAAGAAACTTAAAATTTCTATAAAATTTTATTAAATCTATTGGTGGTTCATATACATTATTATTATTAGTCATTTTTGTTTGCAAAATATAAGAGCTTCTACAGTTTTCAAATCAAGTCTATTTCTCTTTTTATTATTTATTTCATTTAAAATTGAAAAAACTCTTTCTGCAGTAGCATTACTATGCGGTAAGACCGATAATGTACACATGTACTCACTTAATTCTTTGAACATAAGTTCTTCAAATATATTTGTTTCTTTGCTCAAAGCTATCCATCCTTTTACAATATGTTCTTTAAAAATGTTAATAATTTTTTCTTTTGGGAAAAGTAAAAGTGATCTCCACTGGTTATTGAGATCTTCTGCTGTAGTATTAATATTGTTATAAGGAAATGCCTTTAGTAAAGGAGAAATTGTAGTCAAGTCACCTTTTTGAATAATTTTTGGATCAAGATATTGCAATAATCGTATCTGCTGCTGCTCATCTGCAAAATCAAATAGCTTATTCAATTCATCACAGAACGTTATGTAATATTGGACCAGCTGTTTTTTCAAATTATCAAACTCAACTATATTTGGATATTTGTGAATTTTCGAATTTTGACATTTCTTCTTCTTTAAAAGTAATTTAGTATTAATTTCCTAGAGTTGGTAGAATACATATTACATATTAAACTACGAAAGTGGTACTTATACTGGTACCTACGGTTTTTTACGTGGCACATGGCAGTGAATTCTAATAGATGGGTAAGAGTTATAAAAATTATCATACCAGTGAATAAAATGAAAAATGTGGTAGATTTGAACTTAATAGTGGTAGTTGTGATAGATTACAAAATTTTCGAAAAAAGTGGTATATTTACCACAATTGTGGTAAAGTGTGAACACTAGTCCTGACGCCAATATCGGAATTATAATGTGGCTCTCCTTGTACAAAAATTTTGCCGTTAATTTTTTCAATGATAATTCTCTTGGGTTCTCTTAATTTGAAATGCCAGAGCAACAAGACTTTATTGCATTTGAGGAAGCATCTTTCCAGTTTTTTATTTTAACTTCTGAGCCAAATTTAAAAACTTTGCCAAATTTTCGAAATATTTGATGTGATCATTTGTATTAATAATTACGGTAAAGGTTTACATTTTAATTCCATCTCCGGAGAGGGTGGGATGGTGGCGCAATCGATAGAGGGGATGCCCCATATAAACAATCTGAAAAAAAATTCGCTGCGCTAAACAGACCACTCAGCACCAACAAACCCCCCCCCCCCCCCACCAAGGATATATCCAGCAAAAAAACTTCGTTTATTTTTTTCGCCAATTTCTTCATAACGGTAAATGATACAGATGTGTTTTATAGCTCAAAAGATGCGTCTTAAAAAATAATAGCGATTCGATAATACCAATAATACAAAGTACCTAAAAATGTATAATATACTGAATGCAGGTACAGCTGAGCCATTTATCAGTTTCGAAAACTCGCACAGGTGGGAGATATTTTCAAAATTTCGAAAAACCACAAAAGGAAACAAAGACTAATCTTCCACTCAGTGGGTATACTGACTAGATTATCAATTTTACTTTTATTACTTTTATTTTATTATTTTATTTCGACTAAAAAATTACTTTATAATTTTCACTTCACAAAAGAAAATTACTTTTTATTTTAAAGAGTTACTTTTACTACAATGAACTGTACTCTCGAACTCGAATTGTGTATTAGAACTGAACTGTGTTAATTAATTATCCGTTTTATATACTTTTCTAATTTTCGTTTCTTAGAATTTCTTGAGAATTAAAAAAAATGAATTTCTAGGAAATTTGTATATTTAAGTTTCTCATAGGTATTACAAAATCAGTAAATTCGTATTTAGAGTAAAAATAATGTGTACGATGGACATGCATATGTGAAGCTGAGTTTACATTACTTTTTGTCAAGTAAGTAGTAGTCATGTGGTCATTAGTCGGTTTTTCGTCAAATATTTGCATTGGCTCAGTTTCACTGTCGTTGCAAGGTTTAGTTGTTTGAATGTCCGGTAATTTTGAATTTTGGAATACAGTATGTGATGACCGTAATTGGTCTACATGTCGTAAATGTTTTTGTCCATCAATTAGAACTTCGTAATGAAGGTCACCCTTCCTAGCATTATCAATTCCAAACCTCCACTTATTGGCTTTATTTGTATGAAATCGAGCTTGTATTGGTTCACCAGTTTCGGAATGCCTAGGAGAAGTGTAATTCTTTCCTTACTCTTGTTGCATTTGTGTACGAATATCACGGTTAACCAAATCAATCCGTGTACGGAAAGGATGCCTTAGCATTAGTTCTATAGGACGTACTCCAATTGTAGAATTAAGTACTTTATGCAATTGCATCAGTAGTTTACATATTTAGTGTCGAGGCTACTTTTATCATCCATCATCATTCTGAGTCATTTCTTTACAGTTTGGACAAATCTTTCGGCTTGTCCATTTGCTGCTGGATGAAACGGAGCTGTAGTTTTGTGCTGGATGCCATTCGCTGAAAGAAAATCTCCAAACTCCTTGGATTTGAACTGTGTTCCGTTATCGGTAACCAAGGTGATGGGTAATCCAAATCGTGCAAATTGTTTTCTCAAGAGAGAAATTGTTTTTTCAGTTGTAATTGTCTTGGTTGGTAGTACTTCAACCCACTTCGAATGAGCATCGACAATAATAAGAAAATGCATTTCCATGAAGGGCCCTGCGTAATCTGCATGTATTCGTTGCCATGGCAATTCTTAACCAAAGCTTCAATATCCTTATCGATACTATGCCAACATACGTAGCTTCTGGCTAATACCTTCATTTTCACCATTCAAAATGGACCGCATGTAATTCGTCTAATACTTTTCTTTGTGATATTTTCGGTATCATGACTCGGATGCCATTGAATATACATCCATTCTGAATTGAAAAGCTGCAATATGTGATTCACAAAAGGGTAAAGGAAATCCATTTCGAAGAGCAACATAATGTTTAATACATCCATCATCTTTAGAAGTTTCCTTTCTTATTTCAGCATTTGTAACAGGTAGTGTATCAATTTGTTGTAGCTGAAAAACATCTTCATGACTGTAGTTTTCTTTATTTGGTAAATCAACCGGAAATCTTGACAAGCAATTTGCATTAAAATGTTTACTTGTGTTTCTGTTTTCTTTAAAGCCTCTATTCAAATCAAACACTAATCTTCTATTTTCTCCCATAAAATTATTAAAAAATTATACGAAAAAAAAAGGTTTGTTTGTTTTATTATAATTTCTCAATTTGTGGTTTTTTTTTTTGGTTTTTGTTTACAATCAAAAAAAAAAATTCACAATATTAAATAGATTTAATTATTTTTATTATTAATTATTTAATTATTCATTTTTTTTTTTTTATTAGAATTTAAAGTGATAAGAAATCTTGTGTCTTCACAGTCACTGATTTTCTAGTTAACAATTTCGTTTCTGATTTCTTTATCAAAATAAAATATTATGAAGTGAAATTATTTTTTACATAACTTAGGTTCGTAAATATCACTGGATTCTTATACTTCAGTAGAGAATCCTACTGCGAGGACTGCGCCACTTAACTATTTATTTTTAAATGTGAAATAAAAAAAATAAAACTTTTTATTCACAAATTTTTCTTTATTAGACACTTATAAATTTTACAAACAACTTAGAACTTAGTTTTAAATCTAATTTAAAAAAATATTAGTCGGTCTCTTCGGAGCCGATGTTTTCAATTTTACGTTGGTCTTAAGACTAAATTTTTATCAACTAAAATTAATTTTCTTTTCAAATTTTTGAAATAAAAATGCTTAGCCTGCAAATCTACAATTTTCTTTTCACGCAGAAGTTTTTTTTTTTAATTTTTTTGTTTTTCACACGATTTTTGATTTTACATTTTCTTATAATTTGGAAATGTAAAATCATCATTTTCATTATATCAAAAATTATTATTTTTTTTATTATTTTACCTTGAAAAATTATATGCAATATTTGCATTTCCGTTTAATATAATCATTTTTTATTTTTTAGACTTTAACACTGATGAGTTTATTCATGAAATCCGATACATCCAACTTACTGTGTGAAAGTTCTTTTCTAGTTTCTATGTTACTTATGGTGGAGGGTAACGTAACTCCCCTCCCGTTAGAGTTAGGATTCTCCTGAATCCGATTATTTATTTCTATTTTTTGATTTTTACATTTTATTATAAAATATATTATAATTACAATTTCCTATAATAAAACTTATAAAAAGTGATCATATTCCTAAACCTTTATTAAAATGTTTTTGAAATCTTAATTATTTTATTTCATTCATATTTGTTTCTTGTTTCAACATTATATCTTCAAAAGTATGTTGTGTCATATTAGTTTTGAATTTATTTTCTATTGGAATTACAAATTTACTTGTTATTTTATTTATTTCATTATTGTAAATCTTATTATCTATCTGTATAGAACAATTTTGAACATTTATAAAGTAATTACCATTTAAAATTAATTTCCGATCATCACAAGAACTATTGAAATTTTTATTTTTTACATTGTTTAGTATTAAGATATCATCATCGATTTCAATGTATTCTTCTTCATTATTTATAATAAACTTACAATTATTCTTATAGATACAATTTTTACTGATTTTCATTTCTCTTAAAAGTTTTGTATTTTCATAAGTATATATTTTATTTTCATTTTCTATAATATATTCCATTTCCTGATTAATTTGTTTTTTATTTGAATTTGTTATTGGTGTTAAAAGTTTTTTGTTAAATTTTTTAAATTCTTTGGGTATCTTGATAGCGAGAATGAGCGATTCATCATAATACCTTGCTACTCCTAGTCTAATATGTGTCAGTTTTTTAGAGTCAATGAGCCCTTATATACCGCAATACCAGACCAAACTTTGTCGGACCAAATTTGGTATTAATTAAGTACAAGACCAAGTGTATATACCAGTATAAAAAATAAAGAAGAAGAGTTAATTTGACATTTGAGAATTACAAATTTAAATTAGGAAGTTTGTAGTTTTTTTTTGGATTTTGATAACTTTGTTAAATGGATAATTATAATAAAAAATTCATAAAATAATATTTATATAAAAGAAAACGAAGGTTAAATGATTTTAATTCAATAATTAATAGCAACATATAGAAATAACGAAGAATTTTTGAAATAAGAAAAAGGTGAAATATACGTCTTGTTCACAACTATTTAACCAGTCTAATATTTTAAATTTTCTTGAATTTCCTTGTAGAACGTTGGTTTCAGAATATCAAGAACAACTCTACAAATTAGTTTGTGAGAATTTAAAATCAATTTCCCTGCTAAATATTTCAATACGAACCATTGGTTACCATAAAAGAAGCGACGAATCATGGCAGAAATTCAGTAATCCAACATATGCCAGTGTGTTTTGGCAAGAAACATTCCGATTAAGCCAAGAAAGTTTTGAACTAATTTGTGCTTTGTTGAAACCTCATATAGAACCCAAAACCAATTTAATTTCAAATCAAGCAAGAGTCATTTCCGTTGAAAAACAAGTGGCTTTAACTTTGTACAAATTAGCATCATGTTCGGAGTACAGAGTTGTTGGAGATGTTTTTGGCGTTCAAAAATCAACAGTTCAGCAAATATTTTACAAAGTAATCAATGCAATGAATGATAATTTGGCAACAAAATATATTTATCTTCCAACTGATGATTAATGTAATTACATAAGCAAAAGAATTGAAAATATTTGTGGAATACCCCGAATTGTATGCTATATTGATGGCACACATGTACCAGTTTTGCCACCGTCAGAGGGTTACAGGGATTTTATAAATAGGAAAGGGTGGGCATCGTTAGTAACTCAACTGGTTGTAGATGACCGCCTCATGTAATGGAGAAAAATGTATAAATATTGAAGAATTCAAATTAATTCATTTATTATTTCTAGAATTAGGGATTTTTCGTGTCGATTACCAGGCGCAGCACATGATGCTAATGTTTTTATGCAATCAGGGTTTTATTCGGAATTTCCAAGAAAATTAGGTCAAGTGAGTAATTTTATAAGTACCTACATCAAAATTAAAAAAAAATTGTCAAATGTATTTTTTAAAATGTTTATATATTTATTTGTTTGTATTCAGAACACTATGTTAATTGACAATGTCGAAACACCTTATATTACAATTGGTGATCCTGTATATCCTCTTTAAAACTGGCTTATTAAGGATTATCCAGGAAATAACTTGCCTGCGGATAAGCAAAAGTTCAATGAACAATTAAACAAAGCAAGAGTAAAAGTAGAAATAGCTATCGGAAGATTGAAAAGTCGATGGCGTTTGCTACTGAAGAGGTCAGATATACACTTTACATTCATGCCAAAAGTCGTAGGTGCTTGTTGTATTCTGCACAATATAACAGAAAAAGAAAAAAACGCTGAAAATGAAAATCTTTACATCACTCAAGAGAGCGAAAATAATCAATTCATCCAACCTACAACTCGTTTTGAATATAGATATGATACTGTAGATGGTAACCTAGTTCGAGATGTTCTAAAAACTTATTTAAATAATAAAACCATTTCCAATTAAAATTTCATTATAATATCATTATATATATAAAAATTTTCAGTTTATATTGTTCAGAATAAAAAATCAAACTTAAAAAAACATCTAATATTATTAATTTTTCTTAGAAACATCTGCCGATTGCATATAATGTGAATTAGTAAATTGCATTGGATGCGGATTTATAATTGTAAAAAAAATTGCCTGTCTTCTGTTGCCATTTCCCTTTCAAAATTTCTTCGTTTTTCAGCTTCTTTAGCTTCAAATTCTTGTTGTTCTTGTTGCAATTTTTGTTGTTGTTTCAAGAAATTGTTTTGAAGTTCTTCTAAATTATTTTTCCAAGTATCCGCTGTTTCCTTTAGAGCTTTGGCATATGTTAATTTACCTTAAACATAAAAATATAGAAATATTTTGTGGTTACATTGTACTTTCAGTCTTTCATTTCCTTGAACAAACCTTTCGATTTTGTTGGGCTGTTTGATTGAATAGGAGACAACGGAGGAGGTGTTGAAGTTGAATTTGAATCGTCCCTGTTGAAAGAAGCCCGATTAGTGACAGACACGTCTGTACTTATGACAGAGTTTTCTGTAAGAAATATCAGCATTAAATAAAATATTAATCGCAAAATACGGAAATAAATTTTTACCTAAGCAGTTATCTGTTCCAAATTCTGAACTAAAATTTGCCATGGGTCTGCTATCGAGCAAAATAATCATTATTTCAGCAAATTGAAAATATGATCGATTTGATCCACTCTTATTATTTTGTATTTTATGTGCATTATATTTTTCTTTTAACTTTTTAAAATTTAATTGAATTTGACATAGTTCTTTTTTGTAGCCAGTAGTACACATATCTTGTTGCACTTTTCTAAAAATTTCAGAATGTCTTAATTTTTTTTCGTCCATTAATTTCACTACTTGATTTTTTAAACATAAATCTAGAAAGTGGTTTGTTTCATTAAAACTCCATCTTTCACCCATATTCGATATTTATTTAAAATAATGTTCAAAATATTCACTTTTTCAAACTACAGTTCTTGTTCTTTACTTTATCAGGTTAGTTAATGTAATGTTTTGATGTTTTGACCATAAACGTCATTTATTTGGTTTGGTATTGGTGTAACCAAGTGTATATACCATTCAGGTCTTACCATACCAGAATGGTCGGTTCGACCAAAATAGGTAGTACCAAAAATTGGGTGTACCAAGTATATATACCATGGACCAAAGCCAGTTTTGGTTCGGTCTGGTACTGCGGTATATACGGGCTCAATGTCATAAGTCTTGATTTCCTCGTCCGTCATAATGTTTGGGTGTAAAATACCTACTCTAGCTGATACAACGTTATCTTGAATATTATCTACTTGTTTTTGATAAAATCAATTTTAATCATTTGCTCTAATAATAAATGTTCGCCGTATATGTACTCGTCTTTCTATTTCGTTTAATGTATTCATGATTTTTAGTCTATCTGTTTCAACTGTACTTTTAATCAAGCTAAATGTTTTGCTAAAACTGTCATTAATTTTAATCTGTTGATTAATTGTCTGAATATTAATTTGTCTGGTGAAATTTGGTGATTATTTTTTTCAGTTGTCTCTAAGTGTTCTTCAATGTTTTTTTTGTCATTTTCATCCATTGTGCCAAATACCCATTTTAAAACAGTTCCGCCTAGATTAAGAAGACCTCTTTTGTATCGATGTGGAATAAGTGTTTTATTTGATTTTTAATGCTTTTAATCTGATGATATGCAATGTCCTTGTTATCTTCAAAATCAAGTGAATTGATTGTTTGTTGTAATTTATCTACTACTTTAAGGATTTCTGTAGTGTTAACTATGTGTAGAACAATGGTGAATTTATTAACAATCTCAACTTCATCCGTCTGAATTTCTGCATATCCTGTTTCGGAATTTATTTTCTCAATCACAAGGCTTTGGTTGCTGAACGAAATCATCAATGTAAGCACCACGATCATTATAATTACCTGAAAATTTAAATGGACGTTTAATATTGCTTTCGTGAACTCCCTCGAGTTTAAATTTCCTAAATTTTGGCTGTTCCTTATAATTTTTTATATATCCCTCTTCCCTTACTTCATTGTAATTTTCACGATTTTCGTTTCTCTTATTAATAACTTGAAATTTCATTTTTTCTAATCTTTCTCTAACAATTTTATGGTCTACTTGGTGATTTTGTACATCTAAGGGAGTCTATTGTAGAATTGTATTTTGTGAAATGTATTGTATTTGAAAAGTACTATTGTAGAATTTAACCGCTTTTATCATTTGAACTTTGATTGGTAATTTTTCTTCCATATTAAGAACTCTTATTCGTTCTGTAATTGTATTATTGAATCTTTCTACATCTCCATTTCCTGTGTGGTTATTTGGTTTAGTCATATGCCCGACAAACATTTAGCGTACGGTGCCCACATACGTGCACAAAAATGCCCTTAAAATATTTTTGATTTTTGCTTGTGCACGTACTAATTTTTTTTCTTCTTTTTTTGTTTGGAAAAATTTTGTTTCAAGATTCAGTTTAAATAAAATGTTTGTATGTAATGCACAAATAAGAGAAATGTGTATGAAAAGTTAATGCACAATCAACACAATAGAAAATAAAAATTTCATATCAAAACATGTTCAAGAACACGTGTGAAACAGTTCTAACAGAACGAAACCATTGAATAATATTATATACTTCGAACAAAGAACAGTGAGCAGCGTAACAGAAGGAAGTAAAAGTAAGTAAAATAAAAGTTATTTCAAATTAGTCATTGGTTTTGGTGAAGTGAACGTGAAGGTTAATATACAACATATGACAAAAAATCTAATTAAAGAAATTGTATTTTATAAAAATTAAAAAAAAATTTATTAAATCGTAAATAATAAGATACACAGTGTTTTCTTACTTAAAGTAGTTTTCATTAATTTTTGTACATTTAACAAAAAAAAGGTGAGTAATTAACGTTCGTTTAATTATTATATAATGTCTAAATATTTTTAGAATTATTAGTGATTGATATTAAAATTATCTAAATTTTTGAATTGTTTATAAATTTTTATCCGTGATTGTATTAGCGTGGTCTAGGTGGGCACAAAACAGGCCTGTGTACGTTTTGTACCCATAAAGGAATTTTTGTTCTTCTCTCTTTTTTTCGTTCCATTTGCATTTTCCATTTTGACAGTCATTTTAGTAAAATAAAATAATATTACCATATTATAAAGAAGTATTTTTTACGTAGGAAATCTTCTGAGCTGGACATTTACTTTGATTGAATGCCTAAGTATAAATCAGTTTTAGCTCTATCGCGAAGATCGTTGCGGAGAAGATGCAATAAAAAAAATTATGACGCTCAAGATAAAACTAAAGACATTCTGCTTCCTTCTTCTACAGTTGAAGATAATATCGTTGAAGCCGTTGAGGAAGAGTATTTCGGAAATCAAAATTCAATTTCGACTGGAGCTGCTGTTACAGATTCTGCTGAGAGTGAACCAATCGAAGTTTTTTTGCAGTCATGGTCTACTGCATTTCAGATCAAACAAAATGCTTTAGATTCGCTTCTTTTGTACTTAAAAAAGAATGGATTTTCAAATTTGCCAATTGATAGCAGGACTTTAATACGAACTCCTCAAAATAGGCAGTATATATCCGTTGATCCAGGGTTGTATATACATATTGGCATAGAACAGGGATTGAATTCATATCTCAGAAATTTTCCTACAAATTTGCAAATAAATAGAACCGTGTTTTTGGATTTCAATATTGATGGTCTACCTATTTCTAAAAGTAGTCAAAGCTGTTTTTGGACTATTTTAGCAAGAATCGGTAATGTTGAAGATAATTACATCTGCGTTATTGGCATTTATCATGGTTATGCAAAGCCTAAACATTTTTCTAATTTTTTGAAACCGATGGTCGATGAGCTCAAAATCATTTGTGATAAATTTTATTTTGAAGGCAAAACAATAACAGTTAGAATTCGTTCATTTATTTGTGATGCTCCTGCTTTGGCGGCTGTCAAAGGAACTAAATATCATGGTGGTTATTTTGGATGTACAAAATGCTGCCAAGAAGGGGTGTATCTTAAAAATAAAATGACGTTTCCTGAAAACAATGCGAGGCTAAGAACAGACCAAAATTTCAGAACGAGAGTTGATGAACATCATCATGTAAACATAAGTCCTCTAGAAGAGCTGAATATTGATATGGTGGACAGCTTTCCGTTAGATTATCTCCATGTTGTGTGTTTGGGAGTGGTAAAAAAATTACTTAATATGTGGTGTTGCAGTAAGAAAGCAAATCCATATCTTTTGTCTGGACGTGACGTTGCAGAAATATCAGATAAAATAAAAAATATTGCCCAAACACAGCCTAGGGAATTCCAAAGAAAAATACGGCCATTGAATGAACTCGGTCACTTTAAAAGATCCGAGTTCCGAACTTTTATTTTGTATAGCGGACTAGTTGTTTTAAAACATATTTTGGATAATGAAAGATACAACCACTTTATTAACCTACATGTTGCAATGCGAATTTTGTGCAACGAAACGAAAGCTACAATTTATGCAGATCTCGCTGAAAAATTATTGAAAATATTTGTTTTTCGAACTGCTGAGTTGTATGGAGAGGATCATATCATATATAATATGCATTCTCTTATACATTTGCCAAACGATGTAAAAAAATTTGGACCCGTAGACTCATTTAGTGCTTTTCCGTTCGAAAGTTTTATGAGTAAAATCAAAAGAATGCTAAGAAAAGGAAACCAACCTTTAGCACAGGTATCAAACAGAATTGTAGAAATAAGTTCTAATACCAGTGCAACAAGAAACCAATGTAAAACAAGAAAAGCAGAATATCCATTGCTAAGAAAAAATAAATTAGTAAATGGTAGAACTATATATAGATTTCTTGAATTCCAAAAATTTACGCTCAACTGTAGTAGAAAAGATTGCTGGTTTTTAACTACAAATAAAAATATTGTTCGATTTCATTACGCGGAAATTGTTGACAAAAAAACAATCATTTTTGGATCTAATTTAAAAAAAAAATTTGAAGACTATTTTAACGTACCTGTGAATTCGACAAAGCTGGATATTTATAAAGCTAAGATGATTGAAGATGAACCTAAGATATGGTATATTGAAGAAGTTCAGTACAAAATGCTTGCAATGAAAGTGAATGACACTGATTATGTTTTTTTTTCTCTTCTACATCAAATACATGTGGGATAAAAAATTTGATTTTAAAAAAATATACAATTTTATTATATTATACTATTACAAAAAAAATATTAATGTAAAATACTACTTCGGTTATAAATAATATGTACTTTGCGTTTGAACACTGATACGAGAGTGAAATTTTTAATAATCAGAAATTATGAAATTATGAAAAAAGAAGCATCATACTTTATCTTAACGTTTCCCGTTAGGGTTACTTATTATCAATGTTCATACCTGCAGTACTTATTTTTTTTTTACATAAAAATGTTACAATATTTGTTATTATACTAATTTTCATTATCAGATCCTACATTCGGCCATTCTGACGATACATCGGACTCCGATGATGAATTACATTCTTCGTTCCTCCATGGTTTCATGTTGTCAACAGCAGATGATGTTAAAGTTGGACCATCATGATTGCCCACCTTTCTCAAATCATATCTATCGTGACCTTTAACTTTAATTACCTCATATGGACCCAAGAATTTCGCGTATAACTTCGAATTTGGCTGAAATTGAGTTTGTTTTACGGCTACTAAATCATTGAGTTTGTATTTGGGGCCTCTTTTCCTTCGCCTTAGGTGATATCTTCTATTTTCTTCCTGTACTTTCGAAATAGTTTCTTTTGCTTCTTTTCGTATTTCTGCTCTCTTTTCTTCAAATTCAGCAGCTACTGCTTCCTCGATTTGTTCTGCCAATTTCAGATCTTCTGGATTCCTCATGTCGGTTCCTATTAACAGCTGGAACGGAGATTTTCCTGTTGCTCTAGATGGCGTTGAATTTATAAATCTTTGTAGTTTTGCAACGTACTTATACCATTTTGTCGGGTCTTCAACTGATAATTTTGACAAAGCAGCAATAATTACTCTATTAAGCCGTTCAACCTGGCCATTTCCTCTCGGTACACCAGTTGTACATAGTATGTGCTGAATCTGTTGCTCGTCACAATAAGCTTTGAAATAATTTGATGTGAAGGCTGCTCCTCGATCACTTACTATTCGTAAAGGATTTCCAAATGTATCACTCAATATGGTCAACTTTTTAATTACTTCTTCGCTAGTTGTATTTTTAACCGGAAACAACCAAGAAAATTTTGTAAATGCATCAATAACAACAAATAGATACTTATAATTTTTAGCAGTGGATGCCATAGGTCCTAGATGATCTACATGGAATGTGTGTAACGGGACATCTGTTTTGTCTATAGCAGTTAATATACCTTCAGATTTTCCTTCTTTTCTCGCTGCTAGGATGCATGGAACGCAGTTTTTTATTGCCTTCTCAATTCTTTTCGCCATGGACCGAAAGACGTAGTCACGTTTTAGTATTGCATACACCTTCCGAGCGTTGATGTGTCCTTGTTCATGTGTTGATTTAATCAGATCTCTTTGTAATTTTCTTGGAACCACTACTAAATAGTTGCCGTCGATAAATTGATATAATAGATCATTTTTCAGGATGAAGTCATTGTAGTTTGAAACATTTTTTAAGATTTCCATAACTACTCGGCAATATTCGTCATCGTGTTGAGCTCTTCTAACCTGATATAAAAAGCTTTGTTCGACAGATAAGATAGTAGGATATCGGCTTAACGCATCAGCATGTTGCATTCTTAGACTTGATCTGTGATGAATAGTATAATTATATTCCTCTAACGTTAAAACCCATCAAGCAACTCTTGCGAAAAGTTCTTTCTTTTTAAATGTCTGTTGAAGAGCATTGCAATCTGTAAAAAGCTTAAAATTGATACCGATTAAATAATATCTTAATCTAGTTAAAGATTTAACAACTGCTAAACATTCTAACTCATAACTAGTATAACTTTGCTCATGTTTATTGGTTTTGAAACTTAAGTAAAAAACTGGATGGAATTTCTTGTCGTGTTTTTGTAAAAGAATAGCTCCTAACCCCGTCTTACTTGCATCGGTATGCAGTTCCGTTTCGAGTTCTGGATTAAATAATTTAAGAACAGGATCGTTGCATAAACAATGTTTTAACTGATTGAAAGCGCCCATTTCCTTGTCTCCAAAATAAAAGTTGACGTCTTTTTTCGTTAAATCTGTGAGAGGTCTTGCGATTGTAGAATAGTTCTGGATAAATTTTCTAAAGTAACCGGATAACCCTAGAAAACTTTTAACGTCTTTAGTACATTTCGGCACTGGAAAATTCTTTACGGCTTTGACTTTTTCATCTGAAGGACGAATACTTCCGTTTTCAATGATATGCCCTAGAAAATTAACTCTTCTCTGAAGAAATTTACATTTGGACCATTTAATAATTAAACCATTCTTTTCTGCTACCTTTAAAACCTTTTGTAACTTTTCTATGTTTTCCGCTTCACTTTCGGATGGGATTATCAAATCATCTACATAAATAAGTAGGAATTTTTCTCGAATAAACGGTTGAAAAATAGTATTAACAAATCGTTGAAACACAGCCGGAGAATTGCATAGTCCGAACGGTGCTTTGATAAACTCGTACTGACCTTCAGTAGTGATAAATGCGGTGTATTTTATACTATTTTCTGCGACATCTACATGAAAGAATCCATTTTGCAAATCTAACGTTGTGAATACTTTGGAGTTATAAGGTCCTTCCAGAACTTCCTCTATAATCGGTAGTGTATAACGATCTTTTAACATCTTTGAATTAAGTTTTCTGTAGTCGACACAAAGACGTGGAGAGCCGTCAGCTTTTTTCACTAGCACTACAGGACTGGCGAATTCCGAATTGCTAACACGCACTATGCCTTCATCCAACCATTTTTGTACTTGTTCATTTACTACGTTTCTTTCCTGAGCTGGCATTCTTCTAGGTTTTTGAAAAATCGGTTTCTCATCTTCTAAATGGATGTGCATTTGAACACAAGATTTTTCGGGTTTTTCTGATGAGCAGTTTTTGATTAGATCTTCGATGTTCTTTCGTAACGTTTTATTTGGAATTTGTTCTATCGGAGCCAATTTCTCTTCAACCGTAAGTGATAATACGTCCATTTGTACCAGAAAATTTTCACTAAATCTTTCATGTACCTTTTCATGCTCTCTATTTGAAATCACTACAACACCTTCAGAGTTCATTTTTATTTCGAAATTTTTCATAATATCTCTGCCTAATAACAAATCATAGTTTAGCCATTTATCTGGTACTACCTGTACTGTAAGATTAATTTCTTCTTCGCTTAACTTTACCGGTAATTGAACAGAATACAGAGATTTTTGAGGTTTTCTTCCTATGCCCATTAAAGTAATGCCTGATGATCTCTTTTGTAACAGTCGATGGAATTTCTCACACGTAGTTTCCTTTATTAAAGTGATATCACTGCCTGTGTCCAACATTCCTTGCAATTTTTGCTCACCAATAACAACTTCTACAACCGGTGGTGGTATGACCGTCGAAAGGGTATTAACTTCCTTATTCGTTTTACTTTTCCCGTACTGCGAACATTTCGAAGCGATATGTCCAAACTCATTACAACGAAAACAACGAGTACCTTTACTTTGGTGAGGGCATTCAGATGTTACATGCGAAAAAGATCCACCATTATGACACCTCTTTTTATCCTTTTGTATATTCCGTTTATCATGTTTTTCACCCGTTTTTTGATTTGTACCGAATTTATCTTTCAATTTATCTTTCGAAATTGAAAACAGTGAAAATGACTTGATTCAGGACATTCCAACTCCTATTAACTATTTCTACCGATACATACCGAAATGTATGTTCGATAAATTTAGTGAATTTACTAATATTTATGCATTACAAAGTGATGCGCGATTCAAGCCTTCCGATCCAGCTGAAATGGAAATTTTATTTGGATTGCATATTGCAATGGCTGTATATCAATTGCCCCGAGTGAAATTATGTTGGGAACAGAAAATGAGGCTGCCATTGTTCACAGAAAATATGAGCCGAGATCGTTTCTTCCAGCTCAGAAACAAATTGCACATAGTTAATAATTTAGAAAGAAAACCTGAATGTAAAGATAGATTATATAAAGTTCGTCCACTTTTAAATCAAATCCGTGAAAGATGCTTACAGCTGAATGTAGAAGAAATGGTATGCGTAGATGAGCAGATTATACCATTTAGAGGTACACTGAATATTATACAGTATATAAAAGGCAAGCCAAATCCGTGGGGAATAAAAGTGTTTTTTCTATGTGGAAAGAGCGGACAGGCGTATGATTTCATTGTGTACCAAGGTAAAACAACTGAACTGCCTGAAAATGATTTAAAAGTATTTGGTCTTGGTCCTTCAGTAGTACTTCACTTAGCTAACCGTTTAAATAAAAGAGGCCATCAATTATATTTCGATAATTACTTTTCCACATATCAGTTATTCGAAATATTGAAACAAAGAAATATACTAGCTGCAGGCACCGTTAGAATCAACAGATTTAAAAATCCACCTTTCATTAGTGACAAACAATTGAAAAAAAAGGAAGGGGATCGTCAGACGAAGTAGTAAGCAGAGATGGTAATATTGCTATGGTCAAATGGTACGACAACAAACCAGTTGTACTGGCATCGAACTTCATTGGTAAAGGCCAAGAAGACATAGTACAACGTGGGGATAACGTAGCCAAGACACACAATAACATAAGCAGACCAGAAATTGTAAAAAAATACAATATCAACATGTGCGGAGTAGATCTATTAGATCAAATGCTTAGCTATTACAGGATACTAATACGCTCAAAGAAGTGGCCATTACGAGTTATTTTCCACTTTGTAGATCTTGCGGTAACTCTTGCTTATTTTGAATACAAAAAGGAATTCGAAAATAGCACCACAAACAAAAGAGAAAAATTAGATTTACTGCAATTCAGAATAACTGTAGCAGAAACTCTTATTTATTCTGGTAAAACAGTCGACAAAAAAAGAGGCACGCCATTTCAATCTTTGCAGCATGGAAAACAAATGAAAACATTTGAGATCCAACCACTGAAGGATTTACGATTGGATCATACCGATCATATACCTATCCATGATAACAAAAAGGAAAGCGGACTCTGCAAAATGTACAACTGCACTGGAAAATCGCACATAATATGCGAAAAATGTCAAGTACATCTATGTATGTTTGAATAAATTTAAAAATTGCTTCAAGGAATATCACACAAAATAATTTGTTTGGAAGTCACTTTCATTTTCTTTTTTAATTTCTTGTAAAATGCTCAAAAAGAGTTCTAATTTTTTATTAATTTGTTTTTTAACTTTTGTTTTTTTTTATCGAGTACACGTTTTGTTTTGTTAAATTTTTGCTTGTTTTTTTGAATATAGTATATGATTACTACAAAATTCACAATTTGTTTTTTTATACTTTAGTCGCAATGTTCACCTCAAGGTCACAAAATTTCGCATTTTTGTAAACTACTATATGTACTTAACTAAGCAATGTTGGGTTGGAATTAAATTTCAATTTAAAGTATACCTCCTCAGTCCTTGCGTTCAGTATGCTGGACACTTTTCTTTATTGTATTACAAATAAAATTTGCTTTCAAACATCATTTTGACCGTTTGTAAAGCATACTGGACATGTTTTTTATACAGTATAAAAATTGCACAGCTGTAGTTCCGTTAATAAAACTAGTGTTAACAGTTTTGTGTCTGGTGATTGCAATTTGTTCGAAAAATTATACTTGTCATTGTTATATTATTTGTAATTTGAATTCCAGTGAGTAAAGAATATGGACTGTGAAAGAAAAATGTGTAGTAGGAATGTGCGCTCAACATTTGTTAAGAAATTGGGTAATATAATTTTTTTTTTAGTTTGAAATTTTCACTTTTTTCGAAGTCCAGTTTACTGGACATTAGGATCGTGTTCTCCTAAGTCATACTATATGTTGAAAATATTATACAGGATCGCTAACATACAAAGGAGAACAAAAATATATTGAAAATTTATTAAATTGCTTAGACGATAGCGATATTGATGGTGTATCGTCCGACGAAGATTTTTCGCCAGATCCTCAAGATGTTGGTGATCCAGACTATTGTCCAGAAAATGATAAATATGAGGATGATGCAAGTGATGACAGTGACGAAGAAGCAGTAATTCATGAAAATGTAACTGAAAATCCGCCCATTCCGCCACAGGTGATTTTTGAAAAAACTATATTTTATCCAATAATTGAAAGCAAACTTTCATTTTCAGGAAACACAAAATAGCAGAGAATACCACTGGAAAGTAAAAAACTTCGAACCTTTAGAGAAGATAAGGAGTGGAATGTTGGTTCCCGACAATTCTGGACTCCATTACAATATTTCAGCGAATATTTTGATGAAAATTTCTGGGAGCTCGTCTCAAATCAAAGTAATAGGAAAGCTCTTCAAGAAAATATTAGCAAACCATTGAATTCAACGTCAGCAGAATATAGGAAACTTGTTGGTGCCCATATAATAACTGGATGCTTGAAAATGCCTCGTTTAAGAATGTATTATCGTCCGTCTCTAAGAGTGCCGTCTATTACACAAACCCCACGTGATAGATTTTTCAGGTTAAGAAATTGCCTGCATTTGGTGGATAATTTGTCAGTGTCAAAAGGAGAAAAACAAAAAAACCGTTTATGAAAAGTACAACCAATGATCGATACTGTAAAGAAAAAGTGCAACGCTTTAGAGAAATGTTCACTTCTGAGCATCGACGAACAAATGATCCCTTTTACTGGCAAAACCTATTTGAAGCAATATATTCGTGGTAAGCCCAATCCTGTTGGTCTCAAATGCTTTGTATTGGCTGCGACAGACGGTATGGTGTATGATTTTTTCATATACCAGGGAGCAAATACATGGCCGAATGGTAAGCATGAATCAAAAATTGGGATTGGTGGCTCCGTAGTAATGAAACTCACAGAATCTCTGGAGTGTCGTCACACAATATTTTGTGATAGATATTTCAGTTCCGTACCATTATTCGAGCTTCTGTTAGAAAGGAATATATATGCCACGGGAACCATCCAAATCAATCGAGTAAAGACATTCCTTCCAAAGCTGCCATCTGATGCCACTTTACAAAAAAAGGGGCGTGGAACTTACACTGAGTTAGTTAGAGACGATGAAAAAATTGCTTTATTGAAATGGATGGACAATAAGGCCGTTATGTTATTATCTTCTGCTAACGCGGCAAATCCCTCCAAATACGTGAAAAGATGGGATAAGAAATCAAAACAATTTTTACAAATTCAATGTCCTCAAACAATTCAAATGTATAATGCATCAATGGGTGGCATTGATTTATGTGATCGGCTCATATCATTCTACAGAATCAACATGAAAACAAAGAAGTGGCCTTGCCGTGTATTCTGGCATTTCATTGATTTAGTTATAACAAATTGCTGGATAACGTATGAAAGAGATAGAAAAATCCTTGGAACAAAGACAAGTGACATAATGGATTTATTAGAATTTAAAATTTATATTGGGGAATCTTTAGCCATGGGCGCAAAAGTTTCTTCCAACGAAAATCAAGCCACCGCAGACAACGAAAATACTGAGCCGCTATGTAAGAAGATCAAACGACAACCCGAATCAATACCAACAAGAGACGTGAGAAAAACAGGAAATGTACACCTACCAATATGTGCGATACAGGACAAAAATAAGTTTATGCGTTGCAGAAATGAAGGCTGTTCAGGTAAA
This sequence comes from Villa cingulata, assembly GCA_951394055.1. NCBI lineage: Eukaryota > Metazoa > Arthropoda > Insecta > Diptera > Bombyliidae > Villa > Villa cingulata. The sequence goes on along the minus strand of OX596017.1, from coordinate 36,235,780 downwards.
ACTAGATTTAAGTGTTCCTTCTGTAATATATTTTTATGTATCCATCCGGAAAGGCAATGTTTTCTTGAATTCCATATCTAAAATAAAAAATATTATTTGACATTAATTTGGAAAGGACTTGAATTTCGAACGTTTCTTTTATACTTAGGTCCAGTTGTTCTAAAAGACTATTTGCCATTAGATGCTTACAAACATTTTTTATTACTATTTTGTGCTGTAAGGATGTAAGGATAAAGGTAATAAATATTCGAATTATTTAAACATTTCAGCATCACTGTTTAATGATTATATTGAATACTTTATTCAAATTTACGGTGAGGATAAGATATCTAGTAATATTCATAACCTTTGTCACGTTGTAGAAGACGCAAAACGATTTGGCCCCCTCCCTTTAATTAGTACTTATCAATTCGAAAACGCATTATTTAGAATTAAAAATTTATTAAGAAGTGGTAACAGACCACTTGTTCAAGTTGTAAAAAGACTATATGAATTGTCAAAAATACAACACAATGAAGAAGAAAAAATCAGCTATCCAATAGTAAAACAAAAAAAATCAGAAACATGAATTAGTAAATTGCGAAGGAGTTTTTTACTATCTGGAATTAAAAAAAGGTTTCACATTACAATCGAATGAAAAAAATAAGTGGTTTTTGACAAAAAATAACGCAGTAGTTGAAATGATTAATGTTACATACTGCCGTAATAAATTCTTTATATACGGACGTGAAGTAAAAAGCAAAACTGACTTCTTCACAACACCTATTAAATCGTCATTCATTGACATATATTCAACGCTGAAAAGTGCAGAATTGGATTTTCCAAAATTGTATAGTTTAGAAGAAATTAAATGCAAATTGATGGCTCTCATGTCTGGAGAAGAAAATGTATTTTTTTCAGTTTTACATACCTTAGATTAAAAATTAAATAACTATTAAATTAGTTGTAAGAAAATTTATGCTTTTTCTGTTTACAATGCTTTATTGTTAAAAATATTTTATAATGTTAAATTAGAATAATTCGAAAAAAATATGTTTACAAATATGCTGTACTTCAATTTTAAGAAAATATAAACTTAAAAAAAAAAAACAAAAAAATGATATTCATTGCACAGTATTAAGGAAACATATTTAGTCTTACACCTCAATTAATTGTATTTCGATTTGTATCCTTATTTTCAATATTTGACGAGTTCGAATTCTCACCAAGATCACTCTGTGTTGTCTCATTAGTGCCGTTTGTTAATAAATCTGTCGCCATTTTTTTGTTAAATTTTCTTTAAAAAAAAATTGAAAAATTAGAGATGAAATAGAATCATATTTTTCACATGTACATATATAATTAAAAGTAGATGCTTAATTTACCCATCAAATCGACGTACCCTTGACCCTGAATGCCTTAAAAGTTTTCCTTGAAGATAGGTACATGTTTTTTTATAATCAAATGATAAATCAATTTGCTTTAAAATATTTTGAAACAAATGAATGACATTCTTCAAATCAGAAAAATTTTCTTTTATTTCGCCATTTCTACCTATTCCTTTGTAAGTATATTTTGTTAATAGTTCGTCGGTAAAGATGTTATTCCCAATTTTGTTAAGAAAGAATCCATTTACTTCTCCGTTGTTTGTTCCAACTTGAGTTAGCACATGTTTCGAAACAATATTCATAAGTTCTTTATCAGTTAGTGCATAATTAAACTCATCTGCTTCTTTTATCGTTTTCAAAGGAAAAGAATATTGTTCAATTCCTATTTTAGTTGTATTGAAAACTTGATTTGTTTGATTCGAAACATTTTCGCCATGAGTTGCATTTGGATTTATAGTTTTTCCTAGAAGATTAAGTACTTTATCTAATTTGGCATTTATTTCTGCATTAGATTGTTGAAGTGCGTCTACTGACGTTCGTAGCTCTGTAAACAATTAAATAATTTGTGAATGGAAAATACACAATATGAATAATAGTAATTAGTAATTACCTTGATTTTCGGTTAAAAGTTGTTGAATGATGTTACCTAAATCTATCTCATTTTCTACTGGAGTTTCATTTTGTACTAAAACGTTCACTAGTTCCACATCATTTTCAGTTAAATATTCTTTAACATTTGCACCCGAATTAATTATTATGGATTCAAGTGGTGATATTTGCACTTCATTAAATTGATTTGGCACGTCCTGCACAACAGAATCTGTATAAATTTCATCAATTTGGTCATTGTAATTGACGCAGCCAATTGATCCACTACTTCGATCTGGATGAATCCTTTTATTTTTCATATTTATGAAATATCTACAAACATCAATATACAATTTAATAAAATTCACTGGAAAAATGTGTTGAAGAATACCTTTTCTCATCATCCGTATCTTCAAATTGGGAAAATAATTTTTCCCATTTTAAGCCATCCTTAAAAGTGTTGATGATTTCGCAGTTACGAGGAACGCATTTTAATTTTTGCCAATTATCTTTTGGCAAAACACAATTTTCCCTCAGGGAATCTATTTTTTTCGATGATAAACCGATAGGCCAATGTAATATGTGGTCTTTTACCCATGTAGAAGGTACACAAATTACATTTGTCTTATTATTTTCTACTGTTGTCACTATTTTAAACATTTTTCATTGTATGTTTCACAGCACAAAGAACACATTTGAAATGTCAATCAAAACTGTTTTATCGTAACGTAATTGCAACAGTTGTGACAATGAAGCAACAGTCAAACTCTCTTTGAAACTATTGTTACTTTAATGTAACTGGATTAAGAAAAATGTTAGCATTACGTCAAAATTAATCAAAAGTCACATTTTATGTAAAGTGTATGTATATTTGAAATTATAATCACAAGGAAAATTGAAATTATGCATAATAGTGGCCAAATTGAAAATAAATATACAAAATAATTTTTTATTATTATATTATATAAATTCTCGATTGTAGAATGAAAACTAAATTAAAAATACATAAAAATTCATATAGCAACATTTTTTGAGAAAAATTTTAAGAAAACTAAAATTTTAAAAATTTTAATTTTTTCCTAAGAACAAGTATTTTGGATATTTTTTGAAATAATTTTAATTTTTGGAAAGGGGCATACATTATTAAGAAGTATTTCCCTTACTTTTGTCGATAGAGTGGATTCCGTTTCCATTTTAAATATCAAAATAAATTGGAAAATAATATTTTTTCCAATATAATTATTATGTATTTGTCAAGTTGAAAACATTTTATATTATGTTATAAATACATGATATACCTAATGTAATATGTACATACAGAAAGAGAAAACATTCATATGATTTTAATTCTGATGATGTACTTTATTGCAGAATTTTGGTTTTCTCATTCTTTCCTTCAGAAAAAGAATATCCATACAAACTTTTTACTCATCATATTGATGGTCATTAGATATGTATAAATGTGACGTAAAAAAAAATGATAATATTTACGTTAACATCGTAACATTTAAACCAATTTTGTTGCAAAGAAGAAACTTGCAATATTATAATAACGTTAATGTAATGTAACGATCTCATATCACCTACTTGTAATAACTACCAAAAATACAAGACGTTTTCTTAAAGTTACATACTAAGTTACGTAACTGAAAGGTTGAAGAAACTATAACACAAGGAGAAATTACGAAAAAAAGTATTACTTACGTATAAAATTCGAAAAATGCTACTTGGGTACATATCCTGATTATGTGTTATCCTTTGGGGAAAAAAATTTATGATTTTTTTTGGCTATGAAAAATAGTATAAGAAAATGTAAGAAGTATCTGTTTAGAAGTAATGTACTGCTCACGGGACTGAGGAGGTTATAAATCTGGGACTGAGTGAGTTAAATTATATTCTACTACGCACTTAAAATTATTTAATTAATTAATAATTTCTAAGTATTAACCCAACTCTGAAAGTAACAGCTTGAACTGATTCCTGAGTTGGGTTACTTTTACGCGCTTTTAATAATTAATCTAATTTACTACATTTTTTGTCTTTCAAAATTTTTTTTTTAAAATTAATTTTTAGTTTTTCTAATCTAATGTTCTTTTAACAACCACTTCTCAACACTTCAACAGCTCCGCGTTTCAATTTCAACACAAAAAAAAAACTTGCTTTGCAGTTTAGTATACACAACTGGATATTGAAAAATAATACAATATGTTATAAAACATGTATGTATGTTATTCTAACATTCGTTATATAAAGCTGTTTTGTGTGCTATATATACGAGTATATAAATTTTTATCATCATTTGTAGCACAAAGTTAAATGAAATTCGCTGCATTGCTTATTGAATATAACTGTTAATATGATTTTGTATATGTAGATTCGCAGAAAGTAGAGCTTATCACGCTATGTTTTATTGCTTGATCAGTTATTTTTGTCGCTTTTTCAATTATTGTGGAATCTAAAACCAGCAAATAAAAAAGCCCACAGTGTAATATAATTTTACTTCTCATATAATATTTTAATGCGTTATTTGTCAAGTATACCTAATTAATAATTTTAAACATTTTTTTCTTTTGTGAACATTTTATTGAAGTTGTTTAAATTTTTTACAATGTGAAATTTTATATATTTTTTTGAAATTTTTTATTTCATACATATACTTAAGATTAATTTAATGTTTTTATTTTCCTTATTTCTTAAACTACAATTAATCAGAATTAAATCTATGTAAATAAAATGTTTTGAGATATTATGAGTCAAACTTCTTTAATTTAAAGAGAATTGTTTTTGCAATGATATAGCAAGCGATAAGGATCGAATAAAATAGTATTTATTTCATTTAAAAAAAAAAATAAACGGTTTTAGATTTCATTAAATCCAGTCTGCATTACCATTCCCACTTTAATCTTATTTTTGTTTAGTGAATTCCAATTGAAAAATTTCAGATCTTCCGTTTTCAATTCTCCATCTTTTAAATAGTTTTGAAAATGATTAATTTGCCAAACTGGATACAATCTGCGAACATATCTTTTTTTTAAAGCCACGAACATTCTTTCAAAGGACCAATTGTGTTTAAAAGTCTATGGTTTAAAATGATGTATTTGTTTCAAACCTAACTTAAAGTTTTTGATAAAAAGTGAATGATGGTTTTTAATCAAATATGTTAGTAAGTCTATATCAGATTGAACAATGCAATTCGAAAGAAAAATTTCAATAATCTTCCTAAAAAGAAGGTATATTTCCTAAATTTCATTTCCAACAGTTATCCAGTCTCCTATTAGAACACCGAAAAATCGTGAAAGCCACATCATTTCTGAAGCTGAATATTTCAGTTTTTTTACTTTTAAGTGATCTTCACTGATCGTTTGTGGTTTATTAATGTGTTCGTATGAGCCGTAATCAAACATGTTTATTCTATTATGTAGTTTCTCTAGATCAAAGTATTTTTCAGGTATAAAATTCTTTATAATAATTGAAATTTCAAAATTTAGTACACCCTTAAAGATGTCATTCATGGTATCTACGCTATAATTTTCTGTTACGTGAAGTGTTTTTATTCTATTAAATATGCTTAAAGAATTTTTTCCTGTTTGTGAAATATTGTTCGTAGTCATATTTCCTCATAGTTTACTCTATTGCGTAGTAGTGATATCTTCGACACATGACAATCTTGTTGCATCACGATTGCATCGTACTACGATGCATTTTGTATATATATATATACAGGGTGATTCTCTATCGGATGAAAACCTTGAGACAGGTGATTGTTCGTGCCGAGAAACGAAAAAAATTGTATGGCAGGGGGGGGGGGGGGGTCTATTCTCAAGGGGTAAGGAGTTACGGGGCTACGAAGTTTTTTTTTTAGGTCAAGTCACTTGTTCCGTATTTTTGGCCATAACTCACGAAATACTCAATACTTTTGAGTCATCCTGCACTCATTAGAAAGAGAATCAATGGCTCTTTACTTTGATGTCTAAATAATTTAAATTGGACTAGCAGTGCTGAAGATACGGCTCATCAAAGTCAAAAATTCATGGAAAAAAACGGAAAATTTTAAGTTCAAGGTCAAATATCTCAAAATGTTGCCCTATTTTTTTTTTAATTTTTTTTACTTAAAATATAGCCCAATGCATCGCCTTTCATTTGCTTTTTATTTTATTTGATTGTCTTTCGTAGTTCTTGAGTTCTGCGATAAAATACAACAGTGGTTTTGCATCGAAAAGTTGTTACCTGTTGTTGTTGTTGATATTTCTCGTTGAGAAAAGAAATAAAAGTGGTTTACCTTGTTTCATACATTTCGATTTGCGCAAATACATAAAAATATATTCAAAAAGGATCTTTATTACTGCAGGTCAAAAGATCTTTCATGAGGATATTTATTTTGTTAATCAGTCATAATTAACAATCCTACTTGTCAACATTGATCGGTTTTTCTTTAAGCGCAGCTAGTTTTAATAGTATTTATCTGTATTTTTAAATTTTTAGTAAATTTTTTTTTTTTGAGTATTGAGTATTTCGTGAGTTATGGCCAAAAATACGGAACAAGTGACTTGACCTAAAAAAAAAACTTCGTAGCCCCGTAACTCCTTACCCCTTGAGAATAGACCCCCCCCCCCTGCCATACAATTTTTTTCGTTTCTCGGCACGAACAATCACCTGTCTCAAGGTTTTCATCCGATAGAGAATCATCCTGTATATATATATTGTATATATACATATATATAAATATTCATGATACAACCACATATATATGTATATACATATTAGTTCTTGTATCATATAAATATGTGTGTATATAAATATAGAAAAAAAGTGAACTGAAATAAGATAACAACTGTTATTATTATTATTATGATTATTATGTATTACTATTATATATTATTATTATTATTATATTATTATCTTCGTCTCACACATTATTATTATTATTATTATTATTATTATTATTATTATAATTATAATTCCACATTGGTAAATGTTTACTTTATTGTACACACACTAGGGTGGGGTAACTAATGATGGGGAATGGTAGGGGCATGTCCCCTGACCACACTTCGGGGGTCAAACCTTGGGGGACGGACAGTGGCGGCGCAGGGCGGGGGGTTAAAAATCGAAAATTTATCATTTTGTCATATGCGTTTATGGTTAAAGTGTAGGCTAGGGGGGTCGGAGCGGGTGGGTAATGAATGGAGGTGATAGAGGAAGGTCCAGTGAATATACTTAGGGGGTCAAACCTTGGGAGATTGAAGTGTAGGCTAGGGGGGTCGGAGCGGGTAGGTAATGAATGGAGGTGATAAAGGAAGGTCCAATGAATATATTTAGGGGGTCAAACCTTGGGGGACGGACAGTGGCGGCGCAGGGCGGGGGGTTAAAAATCGAAAATTTATCAATTTGTCATATGCTTTTATTGTTAAAATGTGGGCTAGGGGAGTCGGAGGGGGTTGGTAATGAATGGGAGTGACAGAGGAAGATTCAATGATTGGGAGTGAAATGGAAGATTCACATTTTCAAATTCTATACTTATATATCAGCTGTTATTCACAATACAACATTTCACTTATGTCAGCTGTAATTCACAATGCAATATTTCATTTTTCAATCACAATTGCATGTTTCATTCGGCTTAGCTAAGCGACACTTAAAATTATACTGTGAAACCGAATGAACTTAAGCTAAGTACTTAAGCTTCCCTTAGAGTTTAGCTAAGCTCATACTTAAGCTCCCACTATGAAACTGGCCATAAGTGAAGCTTCATTACTGAGCTTAAGCTCATTGCGTTTCACAGTATAATTTTAAGTGTCACTTAGCTAAACCGAATGTAACATGCACAAAAAGTATATAAAAGTAGGAGAGAAACTGATTCATAGGAACATTCGGACCAAAAAATTTTTCAACAATTGTGTCTATTAAATTCAAACAGCGTCTTTTCCACTTTTAACAATGTCTTAGAAATAGAAAATGATGAAAACGTGTTACACAAAATGGAAAAGACAGTACGATTTGAAACTATCTCCGGTTTTTAGAGTTAATAATGTATAGGAAAATCATAATTTTGTAAAATTTTTTTTAGTTATGCGTATAAATAGGGTATTGAACTACTGAAGAGCTGAATATTTTTGAAAAGTGGAAAAGACGATGTTTGATTTTAATAGACACAATTGTAGGTGTCGGTAGTGATGCCAGCGTAAAACTCAATATAAAAAAAGTAGCATTTCTTTATGCCAAGCACCCAACTCCATATAAAAATAACGGGATTTCTTTTTGCCAAGCCCAAACTTTTTCAGTATAAAGCTTTTCTCTCTTTATATGGAGTTGTATAGGAAAAATGAGAAAATGAATAAATTTGTTTACAACAGCTGATATTTTATCAGTTGTCATTTTGCTTTATTTATAGCTTTTGCATGTTTTGCATGCAATATAATATATATACAATATAAATATATAGAATATAGTGTAAAGGGAATAGAGAAAATTATATACCAAACACAAAACTTTTTCATATTATATTTGTTATTTGTTTATATGTATGTAAGGCTACACAGCAACCAGACCAGCAACATTAAAGTATATAATACATAAATCCATTCGCATGTATGTATTGTATTACAAATGCCATATATAATTTATATGCATGCTTTGGCTTTTTTGAATATAACATGCAATATATACTTGATCATTATAGTTATATATATATGTATTTTATATGCAAGTTTGTATGTATGTTAAGCACTTTGTTTAAATTTTTATATATTTATACCAAGTATTTGTATGTATACATACTAAATAAATACGTTTTAATTTTAGCATTATGCAGTTGTATTTACATATAAATTGCTAATTCACAGGCGTGAAAAAATTATGGTACTAGCAAGACTTTTTTAAAAAAAATACTTTAAAACGTATATGTAGATTATTAATTAATTTTTATAATAATTATTATTTTTATTTTTAATTAATTCCGAAATATTAAAATATAATAAAAAATAGAAATATTTTTAATTTCGTTATTCCAAAAAAAAAAAAATAAATAAATAAATAAACATAACAAAACTACTTTGAGTAAATGATAACCTTTAAATCCATCAGACCACCTCTAATCGTCGCTATTAACTCCACAAGGATTTTACGAATTTTTGTGGATTCTTTCCTGTTCCCTTACTCTTCTTGTAATAATTTTTTTTTAAATTAACTGATTTACCTTGATATATTTTTTCATTTCTTTTAATTGGCAATAGATGTTCTATGAAATTTTTATGAAAACAATATGTTTTTACATTTTGTTTTTTTATGCTAAATATCGAATATCCATATATCAGTATGATTATGTTTTCTATTGATGAAAGATTATGTTTGTCCCATAACTTTTTCACGTCTGTGTGAAAGAGTATTATCATAATTAACTCTATATGTATATATACATATACTTAGATATTTATTATCATTTATTTTATACATACTACTTATATTGCTAAATTGTGCAATGTTGTCTGTTTGCTGTTTAATCTTTGATAATTGGTTATGAGTGCTATGTTTTTTGTTAGTGTACAGTCTACAGTCCGCGACAGAATTATGTATTATAATACATTTTCTAATTTTTTTTATAACACATTGTGTAAACAAAAATATCCTTTATAATTTTTTAAAAATATATTTAATAATTTTTTTTTTTATTTAAAATTTTTAATTTGTAGTTTTTAATTATTTTTTTTTTCAAGGAAATTTTTCAGTCTAATTTTATCTTAAAAATATGTTAAAATGAAGATATAAAATTGTGAGTGAATAATAAATAATAAATTGATATAAAATATGTTAATTTATATTATTATATTGTTGTAAACCTGGAAAAGGAAAAAAGGAATAAATTAATCGTGGAATCAAAATTAAAATAATTATAATTATAAAAAATTGAAATCAACTTAAAATTTTATACTTACCTGTAACTTGTCACTTGTTTGTTTACATTTTGTAATTTTTGACATTGTCACTTGAAACAGAAAATGTCATCATCTTCTTCTCTTTTTTACAGAACAGATTCAGCAAAACACAACGAACGTTGTCACTGGAATTTTCTGTCAATCCGCTGACGTTACGGCGGGCGGCGAATTGATAGAAAATTCCAGAATACAACTGTTTACTTTGTTTTCTTTGTGTGACGAGCGTATATAAACAGGCTCGTCACAACAAAGGAGAGTTTCTTTTACTTAAAATTGAAAAAAGTAAACAGTGTCAACGTAGAGTTTGTGTGTTTTTTTTTTAAAGTAGTTTTTTTTTTGTTCAAAAAGAAAAAAAAAAAAGTAGTTTTATTTAATGAGTAGTTTTTTTTTTAGTTAAGTTTTGTTTTAAAGTAGAGTCAATTTTTTTTTTCTTTTTAAAGTAAAGTTGTAAAAAAAAAAAAAGTAAATTTAAAGTAAATTTTTAAAATTTTTGTTAAATTTTCTGTTGTTTAAAATAAAAGTGAAAAGAAAAATAAATCAACTAGCTAAGTTTGTTTTTACTGGTAAGTGAAACTTTTTACTGGAGTTTTTCCCTCCTTTATTTTCTTTTTTTTTGTTTTTTTTTTCTTTTCGTCATCATTCTTTGTTTTTCCTTTCCTTTTTTTTTTCTCTTTTCAAGGCTCCGCTCGGCCTCCTAATTTTCGTCCTCTGTTTTTCTTTACCCTTTTTGGGCTGAATTTTGACCCTTTTCTCCTTTCCTTTTTTACGGAAAAGGGTTAAGAACATAAAAATAAAAAAATTCAATTATTTTTTTACAACATTGGTGTCAGGTGTGGGGTTGTATGGTTTCGATCGATCTTAGGAATAAGATCTTACCACCTCATTTCTTTTTTTTACATTTTTTTTACTTTTATTATCCTTTTTCAGGATCATTTTTTCTTTTCTTCAAAAGAAAAGAAAAAGAAAAAATAATTTTTTTTTGACGACGCTTTGCTGCTCCATTGTAGTTAAAGCAGCATTTATTTTTCTATTTTCGTCTACTTTGTACTGTGTGTACAAAGTATAACAAAAAGTGTAGTAAAGACACTACACACACCATTTTTTTTCTCTTTTTTTTTTCCTATAGAAAAACAAAATTTTTAGAAAAATTGTCGTTTTTTTTGTTTTTTTTGATTTTTACAGGGAAAAATAAAGAAAAAGTGCAAAAAAAAAAAAAAAAAAAATTGTAAAATAAAAAAAAAATTTTTTTTATTGTAAAAAAAAAAAAAGAAATCAAAAATCATTTTTTTTTTTCTCTGAAAAAAAAAAAAAATAAATTTGCAAAACATAAAAAAAAAAAAGTGTTTTATTTTTGCCCTTGATTTTCTTTTATTTTTTTTAGTGGAAAACGGTGTTTTTATTTTTAAATCATAAATCTTTACGCGCGTATTTTTCCGCCGTTATACACGCGTAATACATCGTCTTTGTGATAATTTTCTTTGTTTGAAATTTAAGGCAAACAAACAAAGAAAATTTCTCTAGGGTGATTTTTTTTTTTTTTTTTTTGTCCTTGTTCTCATAATTGTATACAAATTTTTTTATATACAAAATTTTCTTGATTTTGTCTTTACCACAGGGTTACAGGTTGATCATTTTTTTTCCTTTTTTTTTCGCGTCTTACTATCGTTTATTTTACAGGGTAGTTATTTTCCTTCTTCTACTTTGTTGTTGCAAAATACAAAAAAGTGTTTTACAAGTGTTTTCTTTTGCAGGGTAGTCATATTTTTTTTTTTTTTTTTTTTCTTCTTTTTTGTGGTTAAAAATACAAATATTTTTGAATTATCTATTTTTATAGGGTAGTTATTTTTCTTCTTGTGGTTATAAAATACAAAAATTTTTTCTTTTTCAATTTTTACAGGGTGGTTCTCCTCTTTCTCTTATTTATTTATTTTTTTTTTTTGTACCAAACAAAGATTTTTCTTTTCGTTAAACATTTATTTTTACAGTGTGATTCTTTTCTTTTCTCTCCATTTCCTTTTGCCCGTGGGGGAGATATACAATTTTTTTTTTGATTTGAATTAAGTAAATTTCTTTTAGGTATTCTACATTGCTGGTATATAGTGTGGAATACATTTCTTCGTGCAGCGTCGTTCTATATACAGGGTGTTCATTTTTCATTTTTTTTTTACACATTTTTATTTTATTTCAGCTGTGTGGGCAACAGGTTAAGATTTCAGTGCAGTTCATAAATTTATCAATTTTACAGGGTGTCTCGAATTTTTTTGTTTTCTCGTTACATCTTTGACTTTCCTTTTAAGTTGAATTTTGTAATTCCTTTCTTTTATATTCAGTCCATTCCTTTCCTGAATTTGAGTACATTTTTTTTTTTTTTTTTTTTTTTTGGGTACATTTTTTTATTTTATTTGGGTACATTTTCCATTTCCATATCCCATTTCTGTCTATCTTTCTTTTCATTTGTTTTCGGAGTTATCATGTCTGATACTGACAAATCAACGACACCAGAGGGTGGAGAGAGTCGAGTTTCCACACCAAACAATTTGACTGAATCCACTTTATTAGATATCGCCCGACAGATGACATTACAGGTCCAGATGGTTTCCGAGGTGACTAGTGCCCTCAGAGGTCTATCACAGAGAGTTGAGCAGATAGAGAGTAATCATAGGGTACTCAACTCGGCCCGAACAGATACATTGGCCCATTCTACAGAGATACCTACTCCAGAGGTCGTCAGATCTGCACCTACAGTTCCCGTTTTGAGTAGAGACGCTCAAATAAACTGCCTTTTAAGGCAAATGCCTTTATCTGAGACCCTGGGTACTTCTATTGGTGTCCAACCTACCTCTGTAGCTACACAGATTCTTACAGAACCCTCTCCAGTCCTCTCCTCTATTACCAACCTACCTACTTCTACCCTACGAAACTCAATTAATGAGTTCTCTACCCAAGGACCTAACCATATGACAAGCCATACAGTTTTTACCAGACCTTCCGTCGAGACAGAAATTGCTTTTGCCTCCTCGCGTTTGAACATGGATCAGACTTACCTAGCCCATGAGACCAATGTGGAACCTAGACTTTCTACCATAGGTCATCAGACAGACGCATACGCTCGACAGCTAGAATCTTGCTTTCCGACAAATGTAGACCCTCCTACTTCCAGCCATCGGGTCTATAACAGTTCGTATGAGCCAATGCATAGTCGAAATCGACCGAATGTGCATTTTGGAGGGTCCCGTACTAATAGTGGCAGGAGTATTGTGTCTGGTGGCCATCCCTTCATGAAAATCAATCCTAGAGAATACGATGGTAGGGAGCCATGGCAAAATTATAGGTCGCACTTCGACGCGGTAGCGAGGGCGAATGGTTGGCCTGATGAATTTAAGGCCCTTGGCTTGGCACCTCATTTGACAGGAACGGCCTTAGCATTCTTCGAAACACTACCCAGAGCCGTTCAAGACGATTACCACCTATTGGATCGAGCCTTAGATAATAGGTTCAGTATTCAATATAGGCAATCGGTGGCCCATATCCAACTGCGTGGTAGAATACAGAGGGACAGGGAATCACTCCCAGAATTCGCCACGCAGGTAGAAAAATTAGTGTACCTAGCCTTTCCAGACTGTCCTGAGACGGCAAGAGACAGGATAGCTCTAGGACAATTCGTGGACGGACTTCTTGATTTGGAGGTCCAACAGCGTGTCCGTGATGCAGCCCCTGAGTGCTTAGAGGAAGCCCTAGCTTTAGCAAGCCGAATGGAGGCTAGTAGGGATGCAACACGGATAAGCCGAAGAGGGATCAGAGTAAATCAAGCGGTCGTCCAGAACAGCGGAAAAACCAGTAAAGTTAAGAAATCGGGAAAAGCCAACAGCTCAGCTTAGAGGAGTGCAAGTTGAGCTTCCCGATACAAGACACTCCAACTGATTGTCCTACCCTAGCGACTGGGGTGACTGGTAAAATAAAATTTTTCAACGCTGACAAACATTTTGGGTTTATCGTGAGAGACGACACCAATGAGGAGATATTTTTACATCGCGATGCAACAAAACCATTGGGAAAAATAGCATTGCAGCGTGGTGATAGGGTCCAATTTGATATAGTCTCCAGTGCCCGTACTCCTCAAGCCACCAATATAGTTCTCTTGGGTAACAATTCAAGACCCCAAAACCCTACAGTCACCTCATCTACTGCTTCTAGTCCTACCCCTCATAACAACAACATCGATATTTCTAATTCTAACGCATACCCTAACAGTAGAATGCCTATCTCTCGTCCTAATGTCTCTAGTCCTGAAGGTACAGCCACGCCTATCCAAAAGCCTATAATTCCTTCTGACTTTAATTACCCTAGCCTTCGTAACAATTTTGGTTCCAATACTGCACATACTTCTAATTCAAATTCCACACTCGTTTCTAATGTTAGTCCCACAGCCACCATTCCTACCACCTCTTGTTCAAATAGTGTTATAGCTGATCCACCTAGCCCTGTAATCACCCATAATTCTTCGTTGAAAGTTCACCCTAATTTAACAATCAACAATTTTTCGGATTCTTCAAATAATTATCCAAATGCTACACCCCTACCTTTGGTCAGTCAATCCCCTGTAACTACTACTGTCGACGTGACTAAAACATCCCTTCCGGTGCACTGTAACCAATCGGTTATCAGTCCAATTTCTGGACATACAAATTGTCCTATACCTAAATCTATTCCACCTACATACTCGACAGACTTGTCTACGGCATCTAACCAATCGGTTTCTACCAAACCTTCCACTTCTTTTCCGATTTTCGAACAACCCTCTTCATCAGCCTTATGTAGTTCGGATGACCCTTCGGATACCTTTAATAATCCTTTAAACTAATCTCCACTGACCTATGGGGGCCGAAGTTAGTGGAGAATAAGGCCCCATCCCTAATTCCTATCACAGTTGTCACAGCTGGTCCTAACCTTAACCTCCTAGGCTCTGTTAATGGAGTCCCTGTCATGATGATAGTCGATACTGGTGCTACTAGGACTATAGTAAATCCTAGAGTACTGCGGAGATGCTCTTGTGCGGTCGAAGTCATGCCTTCATTTGCACAAATCCAAAGTGTTACTGGTGAAACCATCCCAGTCGAAGGTACAGTTTGCGTTGATTTTATGGTAGGTAAGTTCTCTACTAAACACTATGTCTATTCTGCAGAAATCTTTGACGATTGCATCCTGGGAATGGATTTCTTAAAGCAACATCACTGTATCCTAGATTTGGAAAAAGATCTACTTCATATACAAGAAGAAGCAGTGCCCTTAAATCATTCACCTTCCTTCTTGGCAAAAACTTTAAAAACCCTCGAACTTCATCCCTCTCAGGAGATTTTAATTCCCCTCTACACAACCCTTCCTACAGACACGGATGTTCTCCTCTCAGCTTCCTCTTTGCTGCCGGAACAGATGTGTCTGATTTCTTCTATTTCTCGTGTATCCAATGGCCAGGTATGGACTAGGATTTCTAATCTATCCTACCAAACTATTACCCTACCTAGTCGCTTACCTGTGGCCCATTTGGATACTGACCTGACTATCCTGTGTAATGAAGTTCGAGAAATTCCTATTGCTACTACACTGCCTTCTCATTTGAATGACCTCTTCCTATCTAGTAGTGAAGGACTTCAACCTGTCCAACAATCTGCTTTAAGAGATCTTCTTATCGAGTTCCAATCTGTCTTTTCTAAATCTAAAGAAGACATCGGACGAACTAGTATCCTTCGACACAAAATAGACACCGGCCTCGCACAACCCGTTAAACAACCTCCTCGTCGTATCCCTTTCTCTAGACGAGTTGAGGCTGAACAAATGGTTAAGGAAATGAAAGAACAAGGAGTCATTCAATCCTCTACCAGCCCTTGGAGTTCTCCGGTAGTCCTTGTAAAAAAGAAAGATGGTTCGCTCCGTTTCTGCATCGATTATCGGCGTTTAAATGAAGTTACCAAAAAGGACTCCTATCCTCTACCGCGTATTGACCTTACTCTTGAAGCTTTGGGTAAGTCAAAGTGGTTTGCGTCCCTAGATCTTCTCTCGGGATATTTCCAGGTGGAAATGCATCCCGATGATAAAGAAAAAACCGCGTTTAGTATCGGGTCGGGATTATACGAATTTAATGTAATGCCTTTTGGTCTGACCAATGCTCCTGCAACTTTCCAGCGCTTGATGGAGATAGTGCTGCATGATATTCCCTATACTATGTCCCTAGGATACCTAGACGACCTACTGGTACATGCCGAATCCTTCGATATCCTACTGAAGAATTTAAGAGTGGTATTTCATCGCTTATCTCAAGCGGGCTTGAAACTATCGCCCAAGAAATGCCATCTATGTCGCCGAGAAGTCAGATTTTTGGGGCATGTGATTTCGGAGCGAGGACTCTCTACAGACCCTGAAAAGATTGAGTCTGTGCGTAACTGGCCTAGACCCAGTAGCAAGAAAGATGTCCAGTCTTTTCTCGGTCTGTGTGCGTATTATAGACGTTTTGTGCGAGACTTCTCTTCAATCAGTAAGCCACTTACTGGACTTACTGAGAAGGCCTCAAGGTTTGAATGGACACCGGAGTGTGACCGTGCTTTTCAGACCTTGAAGGAGAAGTTGACTCAGGCGCCTGTACTAGCACAACCGAATGACCATGATCCATTTATCCTCGACACTGATGCCAGTCAATTTGCATGGGGGGCGGTCCTGTCACAGCTCCAGCATGGCGAGGAAAAGGTCGTCGAATTCTACAGTAAGACGTTGAGCGGACCCGAGAGGAATTATTGTGTAACGCGAAGGGAGCTCTTGGCAGTTGTGAAAGCTGTAGCCCATTTTCGCCCTTATGTCCTCGGAAGACGCTTTCTATTGCGCACCGACCACGCATCTCTGCGATGGTTGATGAACTTTAGAGAGCCCGAAGGACAAGTTGCACGGTGGATAGAGAGGCTACAGGAGATTGATTTCGAGATTCAACACCGTGCAGGGAAGAATCATGGCAACGCGGATGCTCTCTCTCGTCGTCCTTGCGAGTCTTCGTCCTGTGTCTACTGTAGCAGGCTTGACGAAAAACAGATGTTGCTAGTGAAGACTGCAGCCATACAAGCCATGGATATGGGACAGATTCAGGCAACCGATCCGGACCTGCAAGCAGTTCGACAGTGGCTAAGTTCTAGCGGTAGACCTGAGGCCGAATCGTTGAGCTCGGCCGCCCCCACTCTTAAATCCTACTGGTCCATGTTCTCTTCTCTAGTCCTTAAGGATGGCGTTATCTACCGCCATTCCCCCAATCCTCCCTATCAGCTACAGGTGTTGGTTCCTGAGTGCTTACAGGCAGAAGTACTGAAGCACATGCACGATAGTCCGGCCGGTGGCCATTTTGGCATTGAGAAAACCCTCGCGAAGGTACGCGAGAGATATTATTGGGTAGGACTATCTGCAAGTGTTAAGCGCTACTGCCTTCGCTGCACAGTATGTCAGCAAAGAAAAGGGCCAATTCCTCGAACGAGGGCACCCTTACAGGTGCGAGTTTCTGGCTACCCGTTCGAGAGAGTCGCCGTTGACATACTAGGGCCACTACCTGTAACTGGTAATGGCAACAAATACATCCTAGTCATGATGGACTACTTCACCAGGTGGCCTGAAGCGTTTGCGATCCCAGACCAAACTGCTGAAACGGTAGCAGAAGTATTGGTCAGCCAAGTCTTTTCGCGATTCGGGTTATGTAAACAATTACACTCCGACCAAGGACGTAATTTTGAGTCTGCGGTATTTAAGGAGATTCTCCGTCGTTTTCGGATCGAAAAGACGCGAACCACTGCCCTACACCCTCAGAGTGACGGTCTTGTCGAACGTTTCAACAGAACCATCTTAGACTATCTCTCCAAATTTGTAGACAAACACCAAAAAGATTGGGACACCTACCTGCCTTTTCTTCTCCTTGCTTATCGCTCCTCAGTTCAAAAGTCCACGCAAAACACTCCCGCTTTCCTAAATTTGGGACGTGAACTTCGACTTCCTTTCCAATTACTAACTGGTGGACCTCCAGATCAACATCTGCAGGATGTACCCACCTATGTAGAAAATCTCCAGGAAAGACTTTCGAAGGTCTACTCTTTCAACCGGTCACAGCTCACAGAAGCTAGTCGGAGAATGAAAGACCGTTACGATTTGTCCGCGAAAGCAAACCCTTTTAAAATTGGAGACTTTGTCTGGCTTTATAACCCCAAGAGAAAGAGAGGCTATAGCCCTAAACTACAACGAGACTGGGATGGTCCGTACGAAATAATCGAATTGGTCACAGATGTCGTCTATAAAATTAGGCATAAGACTTCGAACCGAACAAGTGTCGTCCACCGCGATCGTTTAGCCACAGCAACTATCTGACGTTATTTTACCTCTTCTCAAATCCGTGTCCTTCCTAACCTTTTATTTTGTCACGTTTTCTTATTAGTCCACCCTCCTCACTCCCTCCTCCCTTCCGACGAGCCTAGATGTTTAATTTAATTAACTATTTTAATTTCATTTGTGCCGAACCTATTTACTGCGCAAAGCTTGTTTTTTTTTTTTTCTTTCTTTGCAGGTAAGCGCAGCAGCTGGAGGATTTCAGGATCTCACCAGGCCTCCTCTAGTAACCCCGGCCTGTCAGTCACATCTAAACGCTCAGTTGGGACTTTGAGCTCTTAAACGGGGGGTCGTGTTGTAAACCTGGAAAAGGAAAAAAGGAATAAATTAATCGTAGAATCAAAATTAAAATAATTATAATTATAAAAAATTGAAATCAACTTAAAATTTTATACTTACCTGTAACTTGTCACTTGTTTGTTTACATTTTGTAATTTTTGACATTGTCACTTGAAACAGAAAATGTCATCATCTTCTTCTCTTTTTTACAGAACAGATTCAGCAAAACACAACGAACGTTGTCACTGGAATTTTCTGTCAATCCGCTGACGTTACGGCGGGCGGCGAATTGATAGAAAATTCCAGAATACAACTGTTTACTTTGTTTTCTTTGTGTGACGAGCGTATATAAACAGGCTCGTCACAACATAGGAGAGTTTCTTTTACTTAAAATTGAAAAAAGTAAACAGTGTCAACGTAGAGTTTGTGTGTTTTTTTTTTAAAGTAGTTTTTTTTTTGTTCAAAAAGAAAAAAAAAAAAGTAGTTTTATTTAATGAGTAGTTTTTTTTTTAGTTAAGTTTTGTTTTAAAGTAGAGTCAATTTTTTTTTTCTTTTTAAAGTAAAGTTGTAAAAAAAAAAAAAGTAAATTTAAAGTAAATTTTTAAAATTTTTGTTAAATTTTCTGTTGTTTAAAATAAAAGTGAAAAGAAAAATAAATCAACTAGCTAAGTTTGTTTTTACTGGTAAGTGAAACTTTTTACTGGAGTTTTTCCCTCCTTTATTTTCTTTTTTTTTGTTTTTTTTTTCTTTTCGTCATCATTCTTTGTTTTTCCTTTCCTTTTTTTTTTTCTCTTTTCAAGGCTCCGCTCGGCCTCCTAATTTTCGTCCTCTGTTTTTCTTTACCCTTTTTGGGCTGAATTTTGACCCTTTTCTCCTTTCCTTTTTTACGGAAAAGGGTTAAGAACATAAAAATAAAAAAATTCAATTATTTTTTTACAACATTTATATTTTTTGCATTTATATTTTTGGAATTTACCGATTCTTAAAAAGTGTTTAAAAGGAGTAACCATTTTGTCCCTTACTGTAGACTGAAAACTAAAATACGAAAATATTTTTAATTCAACCAGAAATCATTGATTTAAAAATAAAAATTTGCTGTTCAAAACCAATAGAAAATATATAGGTTCGAAGTGAAGGGGAGCGGTTAGATAATATCACAGCATAGCAATACAGTATATATGGTATATAATATATGTACACACATAGTAATACACAGTTTCTTTGTATTGTTATTGAATAGTGTAAGGTGTGTTGTATTATGATATGGCATTATGGTATTATATTATATGCCACTCATACTCATATAATGTTTATACATTATAAATAATATGCAATTATATACTGCAAAAAGAATGAAAATAATAACAAATTAAATATACATTGGTTTATATCTTTGTATATGCATAAAGCCATAAAGCTCAAATATACAAAATATATAAACATTGAACATAAATACATCATTGTTATGACTTATGACTGCAAAACAAGTGCATATAAAATAAATATACATATACACATATACATTTCATGTATGTATGAGTTGATGATGTGTATAATATACAATACAACAGGCAACAGCAATATAATATTAATATTAATATAAATGGCTATATATATTGTTATTATGAAGTTAATTATGTTTGATAGAGTATTTAATTTTAATAAATATTTTATAAAAATACATTTTTAATTAATTTCATAAAAAAAATTAAATCATTGTATGTTTTTTCATAAATTTCAGGTGTTGTCAGTTATAAACGGAAAAATTCAAAACAATTCAACCGTCAATTCCAACAATTCTTCGTTTCCTGTCTATTCCATTTTTGATGTTTTGTTTTCAGATAGAAACTCTCTCTTTTTATATACTCTTTGCATGCGATTGTGATTAAAAAATGAAATATTCAATTGTGAATTACAGCTGACATAAGTGAAATGTTGTATTGTGAATAACAGCTGATATTAAAGTAATGAATTTGAAAATTTATATTTAAAAAAGTGAATGTGAAATTATAATAATAATAATAATAATAATAATATTAATAATAATAATAATAATAATAATAATAATAATAATAATAGATAGATGATAATAATAGATGATAATAATAGTAATCAATTGTAATACATAATAACAATCATAAAAATAATATTTATATTTTTTTATATAACAAAAATTTTAAAAGTGAATAAAATGGAAAATTCTAAAAGAAGTGAAAATTTTAGAAGTTCAGAAATAGACTTACTTCTAAGTTTAACCCTTTAACCACTAAGACCGTTTACAGAAGGTCATCACTAAAATCAAATTTTATTCAAATTCAAAAATTTTTAAGCTTTTGTCGTTAAATGCGTTTTTCGTAGATTAAATTTAACATAGAATGGTAACACTTTGAACACATTTAGTTGAATAGTTTGACAGATACAGTCATTTCTGTCTAGATTTTTGTGGAAATACAATTGAAAATTGTGCGTGAATTTTGTGTAAAATAATTCAACAAAAAAAATACTTTCTAACAGCTTGATCGACTTAGTAATTTTTTGGTAAGTTATTTGCAGTTTATATTTTGATAAATTATTATTAGTTTGGTTTGTGAAAAGAAATTTTTGTTTGAATCGAGCTTTTTATGAAGACCGTCTGTAGACGGCCTTAGTGAATTAGCAGAAAAAAATTTCCTGGAACATAATGTTAACTTTGTGTTATTTTGCCGTTCTTGTGTTCATTTTTTTACCTCAATCAAATGTATTCATTGTGAGTAAAGGTGTTTTTATGTTTTTTTGTGTACTTAGAAAATGTCACGAAGAAGTGAAAGAAATAGAGACTGCTATAAGCATAAAAAATTCAATCTTGCTTTATTGAGTGATGAAGAAATTGTAGAACTAATGGATTCGATTGATGTAGATGATGAATTCGAAGACTTTGACGATAGCATTGAAGATCCAGATTATCGTTGTGATGAATGCAAACCTGAGGATAGTGCAATGATAAACGATTGTTTGCAATTAATTAACTCCTCAGCGCTTATGAATGCAATTGACTTGTCAATGAACATAAGTGATTTTAGTGTAAATATAAATGATACATCACAACAAACAACTACTATTAACGAAAACGAAAAAGAGAATACTACACCACAGGGTGAAAGTGTAATTGAATTACATAAATCGATCCCAGTGGAACAAACACGTCAAACAGAAGGAACGATATCGTTGAAGCCAAAGAAGAGAGCTCGATCACCATTGCCAAGTTTAGAACCATCAGGACCACGTATAATACCATCATCTGGTGGCTTCACTGGAGAAGGTTTATATTTCAAAACGAATTTCAAACAAAATTGAATATTCAATTATTGTATTTATTATATGCCTTTTTAGACTTAGTGAATATAAACAAAGATTCGGCTGAGTTCAAAGGCATTCTGTGGCGTAAAACGTGCATGCAGTTACATGTAAATGAAATTGCATTCAGAGGAAAAACAGATTTACCGCTCGAAGTAAAAAAACTACAAACGCCGGTGGATTTTTTCGGTTATTTCTTTACCGACGATATCATTGAGTTGATACGTGTGGAGACGAATAGAACTGCAATTGCAGAAAACGTCAACACACAGTTCAAAGTGGATAAGCATGGAATTCGTCGATACATTGGAATTTTGATTTTTATGTCGATATTTCGTTACCCGAACATTGAATCACACTGGAGTGAATACGG
Organism: Villa cingulata; assembly: GCA_951394055.1. Classification (NCBI taxonomy): domain Eukaryota; kingdom Metazoa; phylum Arthropoda; class Insecta; order Diptera; family Bombyliidae; genus Villa; species Villa cingulata. The sequence continues at coordinate 36,213,506 of OX596017.1, read as the reverse complement.
ATTTCGACACATACCTGACTGCATGCCGAAAAATAAATTTGAAAAAATTAAAAAATATTTATCCTTCAATAACGAATCTGAACGGATCAAAAAAGGTCATGTAGGATATGATCCTCTTTTCCGGATCAGAAAACTTGCGACATATTTGATAGAGCGCTTTGATTCAATTCCAAAAACTTCTCGTTTATGTATCGACGAACAAATGTGTTCAACTAAAATGGCTCATCATTTGCGGCAGTATTTGCCAGATAAACCACATCCATGGGGCGTGAAGTTCTTTGTTTTGTGCGACAGCAATGGTTACTCGTACCGTTTTGAAATATATACTGGAGCCAAAAATGATGACATCATTTTGCCGAATACACCAAACATTGGCGCAACAGGGAATGTTGTAATCAGGTTATATATTTTTTTGAGAATAAGTTCTCGGTTTTCTTACACTTAAATTGCTTTGTTTTCTATTTTTCCAAATCAGGTTGTCACAAACAGTGCCAAATTTTGTGAACCATATATTATATTTTGATAATTTTTATACGTCTCTACCTCTTTTGGTTTACCTAAGAGCACGTGGTATTTATAGTCTTGGCACTGTAAGAGCCAACCGCATTCCTGGCTGCAAACTTCCAACAGATAAAAGCGAAGAATTGCAAAAAGCACCAAGAGGGTATTCAACAGAATTCGTTGGATCGGCTTATGGTGTCGACATCACCACAGTTTTGTGGAAGGACACGAAAAATGTCAGACTGTGTTCAACATATGTTGGGGCTAAGCCTTTCCAGAGAACCAGTTTAATTAGTCAGCCATCGAAAATTCCTCGTTATAATCGGAAGGAAAAATCATACAATGATATTGATTGTCCGAAGATTATTCATGAGTACAATGCACACATGGGTGGTGTTGATTTAATGGACTCTTACATGGGCCGTAATGGACTAAGAGTCAAAACGCAGAATATGGCAACAAGAATTTTTTATCATCTTCTGGACATGGCGATAACGAATGCATTCGTTTTGTATCGAAGGCTCAATGCTGAAAAAAAAACTGCAGATGAGGACCTAGATATAAAAGACATGACAATGTACGAATTTCGTTTAAGCATTGCAAAAGAACTCTGTGCTTCTATTGAAAAACGGTGCGTTGGACGTCCATCAGCCACACAGCCGACCAAAAGCAATGACGTTGGAAAAAAAGCTGTTCATCCAGTGGAAAGTGTGAGATTTGACGGAATAAATCATTTCCCCGAATGGGGATCTAAAAAGTCCTGTAAACTATGTAAAAAATCGGATACACACACGTTTTGTACCAAATGTAATATACATTTGTGTTTTTCTAAAGCTAAAAATTGTTTCACAAAATATCATGTGAAATAAAGATTTTTTTTATTGAGCATAATTGAAATAAAAACGATTTTTGGTGTACTTGGATTATACAGAATATATTTAATTTTTTTCACCTAACACACTAAGACCGTCTACAAACGGTCTTTAATTTTTTTATCTTAGCGCTTTCATCCAACATTTTTTTGAGAAGCTGACTCCATATTCGTCTTTTTCAGCCCAAAATCTTACTAGAACCAAAATTCTCATTAAAAAAAAACTGATATTTCGACTTTAGGGGTTAAAGGGTTAATTTTAAAACATAAAAATGTGCTTGAAAACAAAAAAACGGACAGAATTAATTGGAGCCAAAAGGCAGCTGTTTGGTTTGAAATTGAAACAGAATTCAACACCAAAAGTGGAGGAGTATATAGAAACTCCAATGTGTTAAAAAAAATATATGAAAATTTAAAAAAAATTCAAAACAAAAGTTTGCAGAAGAAAAGAAAAGGATGTACATGACTGGAGGAGGTCCAGAAAAAAAGTGGAAACGGATCAAACGGATGAAATTATTTGTGATTTAATTGGAAACCAGATAGATGGACTTCCGTCCCTCTATGATAGCGATGGTGTCGGACAGAAATGTGGTATGTACTTCAACTAACCAAGCATTTTTAAATATAATTAATTTTCGTTTTTTTTTAATAGATGGAAATGAACAAACCAAGACCACTGCAGCTAGCCACACAACAACGCGGCAGGATGAAGAGAAAAGTTTTGCAGCAGAAGGTTTGAATTTAAAAAATTAAGCATTATATTGTCATAACTATTATTTTTTTTAAAGCTTCCACATCGAAATATTTTTTTGGTAAAAAAAAATCCAGCCCTCTAAAGAGAAAAAATTTTAACACAGATAAGTGGCAGGAAGTGGCAGAGAAAAATCAGAGCTGATGACGAAAAAACTGAAATATATTGAAGAGAAACACGAAATGGAGATGAAGTTTTTAAAAGAAGAACACGAACTGAAGTGTATGCTGTTAAGAGCACAAATTGAAAATTATAATAAAAATAATAATAAAAATAATAATAATAATAATAATAATAATAATAATAATAATAATAATAATAATAATAATAATAATAATAATAATAGTAATAATAATAGTAATAATAATAATAATAATAATAATAATAATAATAATTAGAATAATAGTAATAATAATAGTTATAATAATAATAATAATAATAATAATAATAATAATAATAATAATAATAATAATAATAATAGTAATAATAATAGTAATAATAATAATAATAATAATAATAATAATAATTAGAATATAATCATTAGAACGTAAGCATTAGAATATGAGCATTAGAATGTAAGTATAATGTATAAGTTATTATTAAAAAAATACATAATTGATTTTAATTTGAATTTTATAGTTCTGTTTATTTATTTGTCATATGTGTAATAATGGGCTCTATTCTGTAATTTTTCTGTTAACTAACAGATCTGTTACCGCACATACTGAAACCTGTTAACTGAAAAAATTCGTATTCTGGTCGAAAAGTTAACAGAAAAATCTGTTAAAAATCTTTTAAAATTCTGTTAACTAACAGCGAACATTTCAGAGTCTCTTAAGTTAAAGAATTTAGTTAAAAATCTATTAAAAATATATTTGCGGTTATGTCTAATGTTTGTTTACAAAAAAAGTAAAGTAAATCAAAGTATAGAATCATAAGTGAAAAGTAAAATAAAATACCTGGAGATTGTATTCTAACATGAGTACAATCTAAAGCGGCAATAACTCGAGGAAATTTTGCTATTTCGTAAAAACTTCTTGTAGTTTGCAGCTTTTCTTCTTCAGTTGCTGGAAACCCTATATAATGGTTAATTAAAAGAGCAATGTGGTGCGAAACTTTTTTTATAATTCGACATGATTTTGATTTGGATACACCACAAAAGTCCCCACTGGTTATAATTATTCGTCCATTCGCATAAAACCTTAGAGTGAGCAAAAACATTACTTCGGCAGAAACAGCATTATTCCTAATTTAAAATTATAATTATGTATGAATCGCATTTATAATAACACTTTCCTTACCAATTAGTTTGATTTTCAATATTTGAACGTATTTGCTCCAAAAGGATGTACGCTGATCTCTTTCATATTCGAAATCTGGTAAAAAAATCTACATCATTCCAGAAATCGAAATGAATTATTCTTGATAATACTCGCCGCTGTCTATTTATTCTAACTATATAATTAAAATACTATTCATCACTTTCATCGGAGTTATCACTCGAACTTGATTAAATTTTTTAAAAATTATCTAGCTTAACTGTATACAATATATTAACTATAAATCTATAAATTAAATATAATACAAGACTATTTATTAGATATTATTTATTTAAAATTATAAAATATTAACTTAAATTTAATTTTTTTATTTCATGAGGTTCAATTTTAATTCGTTCTTATGCAAAATGTTTTTAATAGTTTTTTTGTTATATTTCGTAAATTTTTACACTTAAAAAAAGTTTTTTTTTTTATATTTTTATTATTTTAAATAATTTAAAAATATATTATTATACATTATATTCACCAAATATTTTAAATTTAATTATTAATTCAGTTTTTGTTTTATTTCATTTCACTTTTTTTTCTATTTTATATATACACATATTTATATAGTAATATAATACTATATCATGCGCAAATTTTGTTTACTTCAACGTGACAAACAAAAATTATTTTCCCATTATCCAAAAATTTCTGTTCTCACGAAAACTGCATGGTTGCATTTTTGCTTCTAAACAAGCAAATATTTTAGAATAACAAAATGTAATAAACAAAAATAAGAATTAGAACTAAGAATAAAAATTTTAGAATTAAGTCAGTTTACAGCGAGCTTTCAGCAAAAACGGTAATTATTACACTCTATAACTGAAGAAGTTATTAGACTTAAAACATTTGTAGAAGTAAATTTAAGTTGATCAAATATAACTGAAGAAGTTATTAAACTTAAACATTTGTAGAAATAAAATTAAGTTTGATCAAACATTTTTGTAAAAGAAAAATCAAAGTTGATCAAAACATTTTTGTGAAAGTACATTAAGTTAAATAATAAAACTAAAATATTTGTGAAAATTAAAAACCGTTTTTTATTATTCGCTCCTTAAACTCAAAATTATTTTAGTATATACGAGTACATATGTATGGCTGTATTTCGAAACTTCAAATTCTTCACAGTGGATACTTTATTACTACTGTCTTAATACACATTTCTGTGACATTACTAATACAGTGCAGTGATAAAGCAGTAATTTTTATTTTACGTTTTAGAACAGTTTTTGTGACACAAAATGGACAAAATAGTGAAAAATATTTTACTGAATAATTTCATAGATTTTTTAACTCCTTCGGAAGAATCAAAAATAATAAAATTAGCTAAATTAATAAAAAGACGTAGAAAAGCAAGAAAAATTGCAGCTTTACAAATTTGTAATCAAAAAATGTGTAGACAAATCCCAAAGTGCCAAAATTTTTTCCATACTATTACAACATATCCTGAGGATATATTTTATAGTCACTTTAGAATGAACAGAAATACATTTCAAGTAAGAAAAAAAACTATGTATTTCATAAGTAGGTAGTGCCTTTAAATAATATGTGCCTTTATTATTTTAGAATCTTCTAAAAATGGTTAAATCTGAATGGATATACCCGAAAACAGGTCACCCAGCATATTCTATAGAACAATGTCTGTATATCACTTTATGGAAATTAGGTAACAAGAACTCTTTTAGAGAAATAGGTGATAGATTTGGAGTTGGTACAGGAACTGCGCACAAAATAGTAAAAAAAACTGTCAAAGCAATTTCCAAACTGAAAAATAAAGTAATTAAGTGGCCCACGGAGAAATCAGCACAAAGAAAAGTCGTGGAAGAATTTGAAAAAAGTAGGAGTAATCCTTTTCCATCTTCAATTGGTTGTATTGATGGGATGCATGTGAATATTTCAGCTCCTGTTAAATACTCTGCAAGCTATTACAACCGTAAAGGAAATCATTCCTTAATTGTGCAAGTAAAAAATGTACTACCTAATAAAACCTCAGGCATTGTAAAGACAATTCTTTTTCTAGGGTGTAGTAGACAGCAACTTTCGTTTTCTGGATGCTTTTGTCGGATATCCTGGTCGATGCCACGATGCTTCCGTATGGGAAAATAGTCCATTAAAAACGGCTTTGACAGACAGGACAATTACACTGCCATCCGAATATCATTTATTAGGAGACTCAGCCTACCCTTTAGAAGTTAATCTAATGGTACCTTACAGGGATAATGGATTTTTAACAACTGAACAGAAGAATTTCAACACAAGTTTAAGTTCAACTCGTGTGTTTATAGAGCAAGCTTACGGTATTTTGAAGAAGAAATTTAGAATATTACATTTTATTGATATACGTAACTTATCCTTCGCAAAACATATTATTATGTCATGTATAGTAATCCATAATATAATCTTGAATTTTGAGACTTACAATGTAACAGATATGAATTTTGATGATTCTGATGATGTAGCTACAAGTAATAATCAAGACGGAACCAGTTCGGACGAGTCTATCAACAATGATGCAAAGAGGAAACGAGAACTATTGACAACATTAATTTCTGCATAGAATGTAAAAACGTTGTGCGTACAATAATTACATAAGAAAAATAAATTTATTTTCAATAAACATAAAACAAAACAAAAACAGTCTTCATGGCTTTCAATATAACTAAATAGCCTCCATCGCCTTAAAATACATACATTAAATTGTCTTTTAGCATCACTACTTTTATTTTATTAGTGAACTTAAAAGCTCCTTTAACTCTCTTATTTCTTGAATTTTCTCCTTCTCCGCTGCTAATTTGTTTTTTTCTATTTCTATTAACTCCTTGAATAATGCTTTGTCGTCTTTTGATTCTGCTTTCAAATATTCAAGTACTTCATTATGCTTTGCTTCTTTTCTTGATGGTCCAGGTTCTGAAGACGGAGAAGCCATTTCATTAATTTCAAAAATGTCCTCTGGAGTTAGTGAAGAGTCTAAATTTTCTTGAGGTACTGCTATGAAGTCCTTTGTACCATAAATTTCATCTATTATATGAAAATACTCCCAAGTAGTTACTGCTTCTCCAGTGGAAGAATTCCTTTTTTTTATTCGTTTGTAAGTTACCAATAGATTTAAAAATTTTTTATAAATTTCGTTCCGATCAAAAGGGAAATTTTCTTCAACTTCTTTTATTTCTCGGAGCACTTTTTCCCAAAGTACAGACTTTTTTTTTCTTCCTGCATTAAATTCCTTTTCATGTTTTAATCTAGTCGTTAAAAGAAGTCTTTTTCTCTCATCAGTCCAGATTTTTCCACTGTAATATAATTATTAAGAATTTAATATTACTTATTTTACTTGTTTTACAAAATATCACAACATACTTATTAATTTTATCCATTTTTCAATAAATCAACAAGAACACCACAATTAACCAATCAACTAAAGTTTGGTTAATTTTGACAATTTTGACATTGCAGTAAGAAAATTTTCACTGCGTTGTTTGCTTAAAATTCACACAACGGATACCGTCGCACTACATTTCGAAATTGACTGCTTCGTCAAAAACTTTACATTCGACGTTTTGAAATTCACTGCATTGTAGTAATACGGTATTACTGCGTTTCGAAATACAGCCTATATCTACACATTTATTCACTGCAAAAATTATATGTATAATTATTCAATTATTAATTTTGTTTTTATTAATTTTTAATTAATCTAAATATATTTATTTGCTCTTCACTTTTATTATTTTAATATTTACTTTACATTTATATACATAACATTCAAAAAAAAACTGCTGTCACTTGTCTTCTTCTTGATTAAGTGAAGCTTAAGCCTAATATGTTGATCACTTAAGTTAAGCCACACCTTAAACTCTACTTTTGGCTTAAGTTGTCACTGTGAAACTGAAATATTATTTAAGCTTCAACTTAAACCTTAAAATAAGCTTAAGCTCACACTGTGAAACTGGCCATAAATGATTAATTAACAAATAATTAAAATTATAAAAAATTAAATTTATGAAAATTGATATTAATGCAAGTTAAGCATATTTAAATCAAAAATTGAAAAGTTTATTGACTGTATAAGAAATATTTGAATTTATCAAAATGCTGCCGCAGTTGCAATAATTATCGTATGTGAACGGTTGTGAACAGATTATTTGCTTCAAATTCATCAAAATAAAGCATTAAAGGAAGGTAAATTAAATTGTCCAAATGACTGAATAAATTAGTTATTTTCTGTTTCCAAAACTTAGCTTGTACAATATGTTTTAGTGTTTATCCCGGTAATAAATTTAGGTAACTAAGGTAATTTTGAAGACGTTTTATTGTACCCGGAAATTGGAAAATTTGTGAAGAGTTGCTTTTATATTGACAATAGCGGTTTTAACTTCAATGTTTTTTACAAAAACTTTTGCGTTTTTTCGAACAGTTTCAATACGTTGACCGATGATAATTAATGGAATTGATTTTCGAAAATTTATATTATTTTCCATAAACTTAAAATTTTTATATTCAGTAGATAATTTATTCATAAACATTTTCAAAATCATGGATGTTTCAGAAACTATTCGAGAAATATTTTGCTCTCTGTGAGATAAATTTTAAATGATAATTTTTTCTAATTCAGTTAAAATGTCGCCGTTTAAATTATTTGAATTATATTATGTACAGTTTTTCTGCAATTATTATGATTGCTATAAATTTCTGCCAACAGTTTTTTATTTGCCAAACATATTATATTTTCTAATTTTGTAGTGTCACTTTTCACATTGAAAATTTTATCGGTAACAATGTCCATATCACTTAAACTATTTTTAATTATTATTGTTAATTGTAGTCACATCAGTGTGAAAATGTTATTTCATATGCTTCTTAAATGAATTCAATAGCATAAAATATCTAAATGGTATTCAAGACTTACAGATTAATGTAATTTCTAGTTTGTGATACATCTTTAGTATATGTTTAATATAATATTCTAAAGAACTATTCGCTTTAGAGCATTTATAGCACTCCATTTTATACTTAACTTGATACACTTAATTAATTGTGTATAAAAACTATACTTATTGTATTATTAAATGATTAAAACTAAAAAAAAATATAGAATTAATCGACATTTTTGAAGTGAAAACTTCTTTAGCATCGTTGTGATTTGAAAATCTATGAAACGAAAAAGCGACAGTAAAAAGAGAAAAATAAATCGAGGCAGTCTGGTTAATGGCGATTTAATATTGTCAACTAACAATATTAAATCGAATCATTCTGAATAAAATATTCGAAGAGAACGGTCATAGTGAAGATTTTTAATATTTCATAATTATAATTAAATAATAATAATATATAAAAATAATAATTATATAATTATATTGTATTAATTTTGTTTTAAATTATTTGTACATTATTACATTTTATATAGAAACAATGTAAATTAAATAAAATTATATAGCTGTCAACTAACAATCTTTACAATAGAAATAATCGAGGCAGTCTGGTTAATGGTTTGTTATTTAGGTATCTTTAAAATGTAATAAAGACTGGAACGAAAAGTATTGCACCGATTTTAGAGTAGTAGATTTTAGAAAAGTAAAACGATTTTAGAAATTTATTTGTTAAACAAATTTATTTTTTTTGTAATTTCTATATTTACACATTTTTTACATTAAAATTTTTTTTTTGTATGGAAAACCGTCTAACTTTTGATTTTATTATCCGCATTAGGGATTGGGTTGTATTTCTACGCAATCTACTTGTGCTAACCAATATTTCCTATTTTTCTCCTTTTTTCTTCTTTTTTTTTTGTGTGTCCTTTCTTTCTTTCTTTAACATTTAGGACAGTACAAATTCTTCACAATAATAGATTTAAAAAGTGGGTTTCATCAAATACCACTAAAAGAAAGCGATATAGAAAAACTGCATTCTCTGTAAATAATGGCAAATATGAATTCACGCGTCTTTCTTTCGGTTTGAAGAACGCAACTTCAATACTTTAAAGAACTTTAGACGACATTTTAAGAGATCATATAGGAAAAAAATGCTACGTTTACATAGATGATATTATCGTATTTGGCAAAAGCGAATCTGAACATTTCCAAAATCTTGAAGCGATTTTCAAAACATTAGAGGCAGTTAGTATGAAAGTTCAGCTTGACAAATGCGAATTTTTTCAAGACAATGTCGAATTTCTTGGTTTTGTCGTTTCAAAAAACGGCATAAAAACAAATCCTAAAAAAGTTCAGGCCATAGCCAACATTAAAAGATCTCAGATCGTTATTTGGTATGTCAGGTTATTATCGTCGATTTATAAGAGATTATGCAAAATTAGCAAAACTCCTGACATCCCTTTTAAGAGGGGAAGATGGACGCATATCTAAAAATGCATCCAAAAATAAAAGCATAGATTTAAATGAAGAAGCAATGGAAGTATAACTACGAGTTAAAATACAAAACCAGGAAAGGCTAATGCAGTATCTTTGTCAAGATACCCTCAAATAAATTCATTAACCATGACACAACACAGTGACGAGAGTTCATTTCAAAATTTAATCCCATCAGTAGAAGTCCCCATAAATGTTTTTCGAAATCAGCTAATTCTTAAAGTGGGCAACGAATCAAGTAATCAATTAAAAATGCCATTTCCAAATTATCATAGACACTTAATAACTCAAACACAGTATTCCGAAACCGACATAATAAATATTTTCAAGCGATATCTTAATTCCAATACCATAAACGGCCTAATGACGGAAGAAAATATAATGGGTATGATTCAAGAAGTCTATCCTATCCATTTCAAAAATTATAAAATCCGATTTACATATAGACAATAGTAGAAGACATTATGAGCGAAACTGGAATAATTCTATCACTTCATCGTAGGGATCATCGAAATCCGCAAGAAAATAGGTCCCAAATTTTAGAGAAATATTATTTTCCTAAAATGAGCAAAAACATATAATTTTTAGTAAAAAGATGTACGATTTGTAAAGAAAATAAATACGAAAGACATCCGAACAATCAAGTTCTTAATTCTACCCCAAATTCTACTACCAAATTATCCTGGCCACACAGTTCATATTGACATCTACTCAACAGAAAATAAGTTAGTTTTAACAGCCATAGATAAATTTATAAAGTTTGCTGAAGCGAAAATCATAAAAACAAAAGCAATTGAAGATGTTAGAAGACCTCTAAGAGACTTACTATTTTTCTTCAGTATACCAGAAGTTATAGTTATCGATAATGAAAAATTTCTAAATTCATCCTCAATAACATCCATGTTAGAAGACGAGTTGAAAATAAAAATTTTTAAAACACCATCGTATAAAAGTGAGGTCAATAGTCAAATTGAACGCTTTCATTCAACTCTAACTGAGATTATGAGATGCTTAAAAGCAGAAGATGTAGCCCATACATTCGAAGAATTACTTGAGCGAAGCGTAAATAAATACAATTTCACTATACATTCTACTACCGGCAAAAAAAATTGTAGAGCTATTTTTCGGTAGAATTTCAAATATAAATCCCGAAGATTTTGAAAAAACCCGTCTTAGTAATATAGAAAAATTAAAGGAAATACAAAATAAATATATTCAATATCATAACAAGAAAAGAAAACCAATAAAAAATTATACACGGGGCCTATTTCATAAAACTATTAGGCTAATACTAATAAACTAATAATTATTAGCGCTAATAAAATATGGACTAATAGTATCTATTGTATTTCAAAAAAAGTACTGTAAAGTATTGTATTTTCACGAGTACACTAATAGTTATTAGTCTAGAATACTAATAATTATTAGTTTATTACTAATAATAGAAGTCAATGCTAATGCGATACAATTCTTTGTTTTTTTATGGTTTTGTTTTTCTTATCTTTTGTTTTACGGTAAATATAATATAATTTTATAAATTTTTATGATTCTTCCAATTTTTGTAGTGAATCATTTGTATCTGCAATTCGTTATTAAGAAGTTTTCTTGTGAAAAATGTGTTCCAAAGAAATGAAACTGATGTTGTTAGAAGAAATTGAAAAAAATAAAAATGTATTATTTGGAGCTTTCTCTGAAAGTATTACAAAAAAGAATAAATGTGAAATTTGGGTGAAAATTCATGAGAAAGCAAAAGCTTGTGGCGTATTTTCCGATAGGAATTGGAGATGCGTTTTGGCCTAATCTAAAAAAAAACACAATGGTAACAAACTTATGACATGAAAAAGTTTTTTTAACTTATATATACATTTTAATGGTTTAGATTAAAGTTGATAATTCAAGAAAAACAGGAGCTGCCGGTGGGAAAGATATGAAGCTTAATGAAATTGATAATAAAGTATTGGACATTCTAAATAAAGATACACCAAATATTGTTGGTTTACCAGTTTCTGAGTCATTAGAGTCAGTTGATATTAATTTATCTGATGCAAGTATTACGTTGCAATCAAACCCAGAAAACATTTCAGAAGATGTAATTGCCAGAAAAACTGAAGACATAAGTAGCAGGAAAACAAAACGCTTGATTTCAACTCCATCAGGCTAATTATTTCCATTAATTCAATTAGATTTAAAATTTTTTATTTCAATCTTTCAGAACCTAAGAGAAAACAAATGATTTTTGACGAAGAAATACTAGATTTAAAAAAAGAAAAGTTGAAGCTAGAAGTACTCGCATATCTTCTTAGAAAACAAAATATAAAATTAGATCTAGAAATAGAAAAACAGAAAATGGAAAATGAATATTTTACTCTCATATATCAAAAAATGAAAGCCAAAAATTTAGAGCAAGAGGAAAAATACAGTGAAGGAGAGAAAGAGTGCTACATTGTTCCCTTTGATAAATACTGAAATTTTTTTCATTAATTTTTTGTTCTTATATTATACTGATGCTGAAATAAATCTAAGTACATATACTCGAACTTTTTCAGGTTATAGCGGCCATATTGTTTAAGCAATATCTGTCAAATGAATTGTAAATTATTTAGTAGTGTATGGCAATTCACCATGGAAAGTCTTAGCTTAGAACAACGCGTGCAAATAATTAAATTTTATTATCAAAATCAGTGCTCCGTTCGAGAAACATTCCGTGCAGTTGATCCAGATTTTGCCAAAAAAATCATCTTTAGCGACGAAGCCCATTTTTGGATGAATGGTTTTGTAAATAAGCAAAATTGTCGGATCTGGGGTGACACCAATCCACACGAGATAAATCAACAACAAATGCATCCCGAGAAAACTACTGTTTGGTGTGGATTTTGGTCTGGCGGAATCATCGGTCCGTATTTCTTTCAAAATGAAAGCGGCTTTGCCATAACTGTCAACAGCGAGCGCTACAAATCAATGATAAGGACCTTCTTGTGGCCTAAATTGGAGAACATGAATACCAACGGCATATGGTTTCAACAGGACGGCGCTACGTGTCACACAGCTCATGCCACGATGGACATTCTACACGAGCGATTTGAGGGTATGGTAATCTCTCGTGGCGGCGATGTAAACTGGCCACCAAGATCGTGCGATTTAACGCCTTTAGATTTTTTTCTTTGGGGATATCTTAAATCACAGGTCTATGCGAATAAACCTAAAACAATCAATGACCTCAAAGTCAATATAATTAACGTCATCCAGCAAATTCAACCAGATTTATGCGATAGAGTGACGGAAAATTGGACCTCTAGAATTCGTGCCACCAAACAAAGCCGCGGCGGACATTTGAACGATATAATTTTTCATACTTAATGCCATAAAGTACTCTTTTGAATAAAGAAAAAAAAAAGTAGATACCTCACACACAACTTGTTTTATTTATATTTAAAAGTCGAGCGTCCTTATTGAAATACCCTTTATAATCTAATTAATTATTTTGTATATTTTTTATTGTGCGAACGTGTTAATTAATTCCTGTCGTCTAGATATTCCTGCCGATGTGTCAGTTGAACTATTGCTATCATTTTCATTTTCAGAGTCCTCATCATTGAGTGGAAATCCATTGATTGCATTTCCCGAACTGATATTACAAAGCGTGACACAAACTTTTATAATGTTGCAAGCAAATATAGGATTTATCCTTAAATAGTTCAAGCAAGGAAACTTCTCCTTCAATACTCCAATAGCATTCTCAATTATACGTCTCGTTGATTTATGGGCACGATTAAACCTCTGAATCGCTACAGTTTCTAAATCCTTTCGTTGAGGTGTTATCAGCCAATCACTGCATCCATATCCTGAATCACCTAATAATATGGACCGAGCATATGGTCTCCAACCTCCTTCCATTGTCGTGTAGAGAGTACTGTTCCTCAGTACTCTTGAATCGTGGACTTTTCCTGGCCATTTTGCACTTAAATAGTAGAACTTTAAATCCGGACCGCAAACTAACATACAATTGATCGAATGATTTCCGTGACGATCTACAAAACATTCCTCATTTTCTACGGGAGCATCAATTTTTATTAGCGTGCCATCTATACAACCGACAACGTTTGGCATGCCAGCAACAGCATAAAATTGTTGTACTACTTCAGACATATCTTGAGGCCACTTCACTTGTGAAGAAAATAATACACCATTTATTACATTTACTACTTTTTTAATTACACGACACACTGTTGCTTTAGAAACTCCATGCATATCTGCAATTCCGTGATATTGGCAACCATTTCCTAGCCAGTGTAATGTCAATAATAGTTGGTGTTTAGCACTAAGAGCATAATTTCTATTGGTTTTGTGCACTAAAAATGGTCCTATACGTAAAAGTAAACTTTCAACAGCGGTATATTTCAATCTGAACTTTTCATTGAATTCAAAAGAGTTTTTCAAATCAAAATTTATACGTTCTTTAAAAACGCGTTTTTTTTTATATTACCACTATATTGAAATTCATAATTACTTTCTTCATCACTACTTGAAAACATCATTTTTTTCACGTGTACTTTACCTATAATAGTCAAATTACGAATGAAAAAAATGTTTATTAGTAAGAAATTAGTTTTTATTACTGTTTCTTCACTAATATAAAAGTACTAATAATTATTAGTACAAAACTAATAATTTAGTAGTGAATTCAATCTTTATGAAACAGAAATCTGCTTTACTAATAATATTTTTCTAATATTTATTAGTCAAACACCAATAAAATATTAGTCTATAAGTATTTTTCATGAAACACAATACTTCTAATAATTATTAGTCTAGCGTCGAATTCACTAGTTTATAGTTTTATGAAATATCAATATATAGTCAATAGTTTTATGAAATATGCCCCAGGACAGATAATTTATGTTAAATATAATAAACGTTTAGGGTCAAAGCTTACAGTTAGATTTAAGCAGGAGATAGTTAAAGAAAACAAAAATACGGTCGTAATAACAGAATCGGGAAAAACTATTCATAAAAGTAATATTAGGAACTAAATTATTTCTAAATTTGTCAGTTGTGCAATACACACTATTACAAGTGAAACACAAATTTTAGATTATTGAAATGCACAAATAATTACTATAAATACTGGTACAGCGAAAATACAAGACGGAAACTTCAAAATGATTCATATTATCGAATTGGGAAAATACGAAGAATTTATAGCAGAAACCAGTCAGATTCTCAAACATCAAATTACAAAAGAACATTCTTCCTTTCCTTATCTCCAACACGAGCTGCTGCAAATTCAGGAAATTATAAATAATATAAAGCCACACAAAAGCAAAAGATCTTTAAATTTTATCGGTAGCGCGTGGAAATGGATTGCTGGTAATCTAGACCACGACGATTTCGAGATTATAAAGGATAAAATGAATAACGCACTACAGAATAATAATAAACAGATGATAATCAATCAATTACATAATGAAAGGATAAATAATATTACTAGAGTAACAAATGAAATTTTAAATGCAATAAAAAAAGATAGTAGATTAAATGATCAATTGGTTTTTAACATTCAATATAAGTTAAGGATAATTGAAGAACAATTAATTAATGTAAAATATGCAATACATTGGGCAAAATTAGGCATAATAAATTTATTCTATGATGTTATCCAAAAATGAAATGAAAATTGTAATTCATACTTTAAATAGAGAAAAACTGCCTTATAGTACACCTGAAGAAGCTTTAGATTTTGCTAATATTAAAATAATTACCAAAAGTTCGTGTTTATTTTATATTACTTATATTCCAATTACAGCCGAAAGAATTTTTGAAAAATTGTTAATTAAACCTGTTAAGATTAGAAATGTAATAACTGATGTTGTTTATCTAAGATTTTGAAATATAAAGAAAATATTTTTGGATTGTAAAAAAGATTGTAAAACTTTTAATTCAATATCGATTTGTAATCAGGGGTAGGTTCGCGTAAGGGGATTGATGATAAGATGATTGGTGATAGTTAAAAAGTGATCACCGAAAAGTAATTGTTCGTGTAAGGTGATCACCAAAAAAGTGATGGAATTTGAAATGCGGCGAATTCCAGAGTATATTCATAGTTGTCAAACGTCAATTAATCAAAACAAATAAAAATTTAAAGTGTGAACAAAAATAATTAATTAAGAGAATTCCATAATGTTTTCATCAATACCATTTTTTATTTCAGATTCTGAAAATGAATCTCAAATAAAAATAATTAGAAGAAAAATGCGAGATAGCAATAATCCCTTGGAATTACCGGATGTTCAGTAAGTTGAAATTATTCATGGAGAATTTCAAAGTAATTTCAATTAACATTGTTACTGTTTAGGTTCACACAAAAATATAGGTTGTCGAAGGAAACATTTAAATATGTGTTGGATTCCTTGATGCTGAGTGAAGATTATAGGTCCACATTTATTTCACCTATAATAAAACTGGGCGCTTCGTTGGAATTGCTAGGAGGAGGCGGTTATTATTGGCAAATATCCTTTGATCATTCAACGATGCTTGGAAAGAGCACATTATCATCAATTTTCAACGAAGTTTTGTTAAAAATTGAAAATATTTTATGTCCACAATGGATTAAATTTGAATTATCCGACCAAACAAAAGAATTTTGTTTCCGAAAATATAAATCTCCCGGAGTTGTAGGTTTCATAGATGGAACACATATACCTATTCTTAGACCACAAAATAATGAACACAAAGAAAAGAAAGAAAAGAAGGACACAGCATAAATGCCAATTTTATTTATAGATTTATAATAATTGCTTATGTAAGTGAATTACTTAATGTTTTGTCCTATGACTTTCAGATTTGCAACGAGCAGTATAAGATTTTGGCAGTAAATGCAAGGTACGGTGAATGTGCTCATGACAGTTTTGTATGCAACAAAGCAATGAATATGTGGAAATGTGTAGGTCGGATCTAAGAAATTTTTGGCTATTAGGTAATTTATTATAAATTATACTAGCTTGATACCCTTAGCCCTTTAACCGGTAAGCCCGCCATATGGCCGGCATTAATCTAACCGAATTACTTCGAAACGTAAACTTCTTTGCTGCTCAAATCGATAACACAGCCTTTGGGCAAGAGTTTTCTCATCCAGCCATACCAGTTTGAGTGTTATAGCTCTATTAGTTTGAGAGTTATAGTCATTTATGTGTAAACAAGCAACCAATTCGCAGCAAAAATTATTGTTCCTGAACACGATTATTCAAACAAGAAAAAGAATACTTTATAGTAGCTCAATTGATTCCGGAATTTTTTTGGTAAGTTGTTATAATATTTACTTTGATAGTTTGTAACTGTTTTCGTGCGAAATAGAAATTTAGTGCTGTTTTTGAGTGTTCAGTGATGACCGCCTTTTGGCCGGCATGCCGGTGTAAAGCAAAAAAAATTTCCCTCAAGTAATTGTGTTATTTCTAACTTTTTTTCGTCATCCTGTAACTGCTGTATTGTAGACATGGAGGAGGATAGATAACAAAGACGACGAAAGTACTTCGATCTAACAGAAGCAGAAAAACGTAAAAAATTCAATCTATCAAAAATGACTGACGAGCAAATCGAAGAGTTTATGAACTCGTGTCTGGATTCATATGACGAATCAGTTCACGAAGATGATGACGATAGCGTTGCCGAT
The DNA here is from genome assembly GCA_951394055.1 of Villa cingulata. NCBI lineage: Eukaryota > Metazoa > Arthropoda > Insecta > Diptera > Bombyliidae > Villa > Villa cingulata. Next base: position 36,196,033 of record OX596017.1, on the reverse strand, counting down.
CCGGATTTTAACTACAGTACGGATGTGCTCGCACCCGAGGATGGTGAAATGAATTCAGGAATTAAATACGAAGATAACAGTGCTTTGGTGGGCGCCGTGAAACTATCTTTGAATCTTAGTAGGAAACTTCATTGGAAGTTTCAGAATCACCAGCACAAAGCTCTTATTTCGAAATGACAACAAAAACACAAGCAGAAAATTTAACACCAGGAGTTCCAACAGCTGAACCAGGAACTGCAACAGAAGCTTCAACACCACCCATACCATCAACACCAACAGAACCAAATGCATCAAGTTCAACGCAAGTAGCAACAACTACCAAAACAACTTTCAAGCCATCAAAGAGACCCAGATCGCCGTTACCAACTGTAGAAGCTTTGGGACCACAGATAGTACCATCAGCAGGTGGTTTTACTGGAACATGTATGTAAATGAACACACCGAAAATCATGAAGCAGTCCTTACTTTTTTATATTTTCTCTTTCAGCTTTGGATAAAATCGATAAAAAGTCAACTGAGTTCACGGGCATTATCTGGCGAAAAAAATCAATGCGATTACATGTCAATGAAGTGGCATTTCGAGGAAAGACTGCATTGCCTTATAGAGTAAAGAATCTGAAGACACCGATGGAGTATTTTTGTTATTTTTTCACCGATGAACTCATCGATTTGATTGTACTTGAAACCAATCGGAATGCACGTTCGGAAAACATAAACACACAATTCAATGTTGATGCAGCGCGAATTCGAAGATATATCGGAATTCTGTTGTTTATGAGTATTTTTCGCTATCCCAACATGGAGTCCCACTGGGGTGAATTTGGATTTAGACAAATTCCTGATTGTATGGCGTTAAAGACGTTTGAAAGGATAAAGAAGTATTTATGCTTTTCTAATGAAGCTGAACGTGTGAGAAAAGGTCAAGGCGGATATGATCCACTTTTTCGAATCATGAAAGTGGCCACCATTTTGAATGAACGCTTCGATTCGGTACCAAAGAATGCAAGATTATGTGTTGACGAACAAATGTGCTCGACAAAAATAGCGCACCATTTACGACAGTACATGCCGAATAAACCTCACAAATGGGGTATAAAGTTGTTTGTCTTGTGTGATACCAATGGATATTCGTACCAATTCGAGATCTACAATGGTGCTGGAGATAATGTCATCATACCAGGAACACCAGACCTTGGACCCACCAGCAACATTGTTATTCGGTTATCACAGACTATTCCGAATTTCAAAAATCATATAGTATATTCTGACAACTTTTATACAAGTCTGCCGCTTCTGGTTTATTTGCGAGCTCGTGGAATTTTTTCCCTTGGTACAATACCGAATTGTAAACTCCCACTGACACAGCTCGCGAAATTAAAGAGGCAGAACGAGGTTATGCAGTGGAGTACATGGGTTGTGCGTATGGTAACGTAAGGCTTTGTTCAACTTATGTTGGAGTCCAAACCTTTCAAAGGTCGAATCCAAACACGCAGGTGGCAAAAACGCCTCGTTACGACAAAAAGAAAAAAGAGTACATTGAGGTCGACTACCCTCAAATTATTCGCGAATATAATTCGCATATGGGAGGAGTTGACCTCATGGACTCCTATATGGGACGTCGTGGACTTAGAATAAAAACAATGGACGCAATGACACGCATTTTCTATCACCTTCTGGACATGGCTGTAACGAATGCGTTCGTTCTGTATCGCAGATCAAATGCTGAAGATGCTGCGAAAGTTTCACCGGACAAAGATGCATCAAGAAAAGACATGACATTGTTCCAGTTTCGGGTGCAAATTGCAAAAGCCCTGTGCGCTTCTGTGCCAAAAAGAACGGTCGGCCGACCGTCAAACGAACCGCAGCCTACCACTAGTGCTGTTGGTAGAAAGTCGGTACATCCAGTTGAAGACGTGCGATTCGATGGAATAGACCATTTCCCTGAATGGATTTCGGGTCGAAAAAAATCGTGCAAGTACTGCAAGAAATCCGCGACGCACACTTTCTGCCCGAAATGCCAACTGCACCTATGTTATTCCGGCGTCAAGAATTGTTTTAAAGAATACCACGTTCGCCACTAATGTATGTATTTAGTTTATTTCAATAAAATCATTTTTTTTATTATGCAAAAAAAAAACACCTGTTAAGGCGGGCATTCTTTTTTCTCACCTGGCGGCTAAACCAATAAAAATATTGACAAATGGACTTCGGATACGTGTTTCTCGTGCCAAAATTACCCCGAAACCAAAATTATCAAAACATTAAACCCCCTATTTCTATCTTGCCGGTTAAAGGGCTAAATACCATTTTCTATACAGGTGATAGTACGTACAAGTTAGAGCCGTTTATGATGACACCTTACCGAAATGCAAGTGAAAACTCACCAGAGGCTTTCTACAACAAACAACATTCAAAGGCAAGAAGTGCCATTTAAAGATGTATAGGAGTTTTAAAAGGTATTTGTTCGACTTCAGAGATTTACATTTTAAAATTACAATCTTTTTCTAGCCAGGTGGAGAATTATTTCAAACGAAAGGAAATGTCGTTACACACCTGATAAAGTTGCATGCATTATAAACGTTTGCTGTGCTTTGCACAATATTTGTGGTCGGTTTCGAGTACCGGAGCCAAATATTCCAGTTGAAGCAACTTCTCTCGACACCACGGAAGGTGTACAAAACGTTGGCAGCGTCAGCCAATGCAGAGAGGTCATCAATTCAAGAAATAGAATTAGAGATAGTTTATATAGAGTAGATAATATAGTTTAGAAGAAGGTAGTATATTATATAAGTGGATAATATAGAAACAAAATTTATTTATTTAACTAGATTAAGATTATTTGATAAATAAAAAATTATTCTAAAAATTAAATCAAAAAACTTTTATTCATAAATCATAATTATTATAAAATAAAAATAGTGTCGGTCTAGGTCCAGCACTTAGTGAGATATCTTCTATTTAGCATTGTGTAATATGGTGTCATAATATATAATTGTAATAGGTATATTTAAATATATAAACTATTAACTGTGTTTTGGTTATTAGAAAAACTGCAAACTATTAACTAACAAATAATCACTAATAACAGTTCTTTTATTACAATAGTGATTCAAGAATAGAAACTGATAAGACTTAAAACAATTTATTAATTATTAAAAATATACAATTGAAATTGAAACAACAAAAAGTGCTGATAATTATTTTTAGTGAACAGGGCCAGCTTCTTTTTTACATAGGTTATAGTCAGGGCGACTCCCCCGATTGAGGAGTCGATAAACGTCATGCCGCCCGATAAGGGCGTGACCGCATATAGCGAAAATAAATATAAATTATTGGACCCAGATGATATACCACTGAAACGGAAAACAAAAAACAAAAAACTAAATATTACATCTACGTTTTTCGGACCAACACCAGCAGAATCAGAAAATGTATATCAAATTGGTGTTGAACCAAAATATATCGTTTTGAAATCCAAGGAACCGGCAAAACGCATCATTGACATCAATCCATTTGGCGTTAAAAAAACATTAGAGGGACTTACGAAATCTATCAAAAGTTTTAAACCAATGATAGATGGTTCCTATTTGATTCTTGTAAGTAACCCGATAGCTGCTGATAAAATAATGAAAGGTGTCAACATCTTCAAGAAAAATTGTAATATTGAATGTGAAGCATATCTCCACACAAAACTTGATTCCAGCTAGGGAACGATCCGTTATCCGTTCCTAAAAAATACCAGTAATGAAGACCTTCTGATGGGACTAAAAGAAGAAAATGCTGCCATAATAGACGCCAGGCATATTACAAGGAAGATGAATAACGAAACAATTAACACTGGAACTATTCGTCTGACTTTTTCGACATACAATGTTCCAAAAAAATTTAACAATATTTTTTGAAAAAATTCAAGTGAGACGTTGGTACCCCAGCCCATTGAGATGCAGAAAATGTTCCCAACTAGGACATCACGAAGACAAATGCAACAATAAACAGGTCTGCCCCAAATGTGCTTCGATAACAGACGATATTAATCACGAATGTCAACAAAAGGCATGTGTCACCATTATAATTATCGCCATTAAAAATATACTTAATCAAAGCCACCTGATCAAGTTAGCTTGGTGCCCAGGTCACTGTGGCATCAAAGGCAATGAAAGTGCCGATAGGGAAGCAAAATTAGCTTGCAGGTCGCCGTTGTTAATGTTGACACCACCAGATTTCAAGTCTGCTAGAAAGTGGTGCACAAAATATAATGCGCAACAAATATATAGTATAGATGCTGTCAACAGATCAGAAAAATTATTTTTCTCCCATTTTAATCCTAACAATCACACTCCTATACTGCCATACTCTAGTAGAGCCATAGGTGTTTCCTATAACTAGACTAAGACTAGGACACTTTCTGACGGTTAAGAGACACCTATTCCAGAATATACCTGCTCCCGAATGTCCACATTGCCCCAGACAGATCCTGACTGCCAAACATATACTGCAGGACTGTCCAAAAGCTTTGAATATTTTCAAAACGAACGGATTGGTTGACAATCATAACAAACTAATACTAACGCCAACAGACAAGGAAGCTTCCCTCATCCTGAAAGCTATTGATAAAATCCTACCTACCTTCCAAAATCCCAAAATATAAAAAAAAAGGCTTGCACATGCATTAACACAGCTAACCAAATCAAATTCTAAAAATTAACAACTAGCTCATAAGATCATGAACTGTACGGTGATGGGTAAATTAAGATTAGACTAGAACATGGTGCTGGGTAGATTTTAACTAGAATTAGGCAACCTATAAAGGCCTTGTAGCCGTTGGCTTAGAATTAAGCGTAGTTAGTAATATGATCTATGTTTAATTTAGAATAATAATAATAATAATAATAATAATAATAATAATAATAATAATAAAACTAGTCTTCATTACTTTAAACATATTAAAAATATTATAAAATAAAAATAGTCTTCATGACTGAAAATGTTAGAAGGTCAACGACAATTTTTTTTTTTTAATACATATTTTTTCTAATAATTTTTTTGTTGAATTGATTCAAAATGTATACTGATAAAATTGTAATTACTCTTATCTCTACTATATTTATTTTTTATTTCATAAACAATAGAAATGTACATATTTGTTATAGAGATGATGTAGATGTACTATGATGTAACAATATTTTTTGAGAACAATTGAAATTAAGAGTAAATCACACTATCATATATTTTTATTTTTTTAGTCTGTAACTGGAACTCAATGAATAAATATCATTTTTTGAATTTAATACTGTATTTTTGATAACATAAAACATATTGCAAATATTATTATAAAACAAAAACACATAACTTTAAACACTCGTTTAAACATAATAATTTTCCCCAACAATAATAATATGTATTTCACGTGAATTTTTATTCGTAATCACAGTTACATTTTCTTTGTAAAACTTCGATTTCCTTTTGTTTTATTTTTAATTCCAATTTTTTTAGTTCTAATTTTGGCGTTTTAGCTCCCTATCTTTTTCACTATTTTTTATTAATTGTTTTGCTATTTGCAACATTTCATTATTATATGCTACTTGATTCGTATATGAGTTTCTTACAACTTCAAGATGTTCTTCTTGAATTCTTATCTGCTTCTCTAACAATTTTTTTGTATTTGGTGTTTTAGTGGCGATTACAGAAGAACGAGTTGAAAATGTGGATCTTTTGGGTGCTGGCACAGGATAATTTTCACATATGAAATGTGCAGATGGTGATTGTAATTCTTCTGCAACAAATACATCATCGTCTGCTTCTAAATTACAATTAAAGCTATTGTTACTAGTACCAAATGCCTCTACTCTTTCAATTCCACTAACAGTAGCTTCAAATCCACATGCCGCCATAATTGCATCTTCTTCAGGAGTAATGTATTCTATTTCAAATGGTCCAGCTCCTGTCTTTGAAATACTCTTTTTATTATTCACTAATTTTTGGTTTGTTTTATATTTGTGTACGGACCAAACCTAAAATAAATGTAATTAATATATTATCACATCATGCATTATGTATGAATCATATTATATTATTATTATTATTATTGATAAAACAAAAATAAAGTATTAAATATTTCCATTCATTCAAAGTACGTGTTGGTGGTCCATTTGAATTTAATAAATCTGTTAAGTTTTGCCACAACCTTAAAAATAAATAAATAAATTTAATACATCTGTTAAATTTTGCCACAACCTTTGCAATTTTATTCTACCACTTTCGCTAATAGCAAATCCTTTTGCTAAATCATGGTTTTTTTCCATGAAATCGAACAAAATATTTAACTGTGCTCGATTCGAATGATTTGCGGATTTCAAGATAAATTTTTCACTTTCCATTTTAACACAATATTTTCAATTATAAAATTATTTAAATAAATTATATAGCGTCAACAACAAGCACCAATTGATATTGTATTTGATTAAGTTTATTATTTTGTAAAAATAACACAATATTTTCAATTTTAAAACTATTTATGTAAATAAATTATATACCATCAACAGCAAACACAATTGATTGTATGTGATTATGAATATTTTTTGGTTAGGTAGAAGAAGAATAATAGTAAAAATCAGAAAAGTGACACCTCAAATGCTATCACCTCAAAGTGATAACTTTTAGTGATAGTTTTTGGTGATTGTCACCATACGTGAACGGAAATTTGTGGTGAATATCACCAATCACCTTACGCGAACCCGCCCCAGAACAATATAGTAGATATTAGTAATTCCACCTGCATACCGCATCTTCTTAAAAGTCACAGTTCAACATGTAATAAAATTAACAATCAACATATTCCCACCGTAGAAGAAATATCAGAAGGTATTTTGTTGCTCAACCAATTCAAAGGTATCATAGAAATAGAAAATTCACCCCATAGCCTTCAGGGAACATTCCTGATAAAATTTCATAACACTACGATCACAATCAACGACATGTCATTCATCTCTAAAGAAGCATCAACTTCTCGAGCTCTTCCTGCTGTCTTACAGCCAACACCTAAAGAAAGGGAATACAGATAACTCTTATCATTGGAAATGATGAAAGAAATACATTTGAATAATACAAACGAAATTGAACTTTTGCAAACCGAAAATCATACTCAAAAAATGATCAGTTACAGTTCTGTAATTTTGATATTATTCGTACTAATTATCATATCAATTAACAAATCCAGAAATAGGAAAATAATTATCAACCATACTGAAGATAAAAAATCTATTGAGATACTTGCAGGAAATTGTCAGAGAAATTCCAAAGAAGATGAAACGAAAACATCAGACAGAATTATCAATATAGGAAATCCAAACAGAAGGAAATTCTATGAAACACCATTTTTTTAATTGCCAAATGAAGACATAATTAATTTTAATTAAATAGATTGTTAGATTTTAAGTAAAATGTAATAAATAATTCAGTCTGAAAATAAAGCTCATAGAGCATTGACTAAAAAATCTTTTTTTTAAATTAATGTTAAAAGGTTTTTTTTTAACTTGTATATGAATAAAATAGAATATTCTCAAAAACTCATTACTTTGATTTGGAAAACAAAAAAAAAATTGTTATGTTTTACACAACGATAAAACAAAATTTTTAATATGTCTTATTTTCAAAATGAAAAAAAAAATTGAATTAAATAAATTAAATAATTTTAATAGTTTTTTTTATTATTTCAGCACTTTACTTAAATTTATAAAGTTGTCACTAAGTTTGTTTCTTCGTAATCACATAAATATTAATTAATTACTTCGTTTTCCACTTATAGTCACAATAAAAGAAAAGAAAAAATATATTTATGTTGAATTTTGAGGAGTTCTTTTATAAATTAAAAGAAATATTTTATAATTCCACAACTTTTATTAATTTAAAATATATAAAAAGTAAAAAAATGAGATAAAATATTATTACTAACTTTTCCGTACATACCTACGCTTAACTGATTTATAGCCTACCCAAAATAGACGAAACGAAACGTTTGGAACTGAACGAATGTTTACAAACGTCATGTCATTATTGACAAATTGCCCATAATAGAAACGCAATTTATTTGTGAAAAAATTCAACATTTTAATTAAAAAAAAAATAAAAAAGAAAATTATGAGTGCGAAAAAAGATTTAGAAAATCTTGAAAACATATTAAATCTGTACGAATTGTGGAAAAAATATAAAAATTAGCAAAATTAGCACTAACACTTCTGGAAGTAATATATTTTGCATGGATATAAACAAAAACATTATTATAAATGACAAAACTTTCAGAGTTTTCTCAAGGAGAGAGTTTGCAGTCTTTAGCATGGAGTTGGAAACTGGGCAAGGAAACTGTGAGGTGCATAATATACGAAACGTGTGAAGTTATATGGGATACATTGAAATTATTTTACGTGTCAGAACCAACTTTACAAGAACTAGAGGAAATTTCAGAAAACTTTTGGAGACTATGGAATCTACCAAACTGCATTGGGGCTATAGATGGCAAACATATAGCCTTAATATGACCACCAAATTCGATGTCAGAATTCTTCAACAATAAAAAATTTTATAGTATTGTTCTATTGGCCGTATGCGACGCAAATTACACTTTCACTTATGTTGATGTTGGGGCATACGGTTCCCAAAGCGATGGAGGTGAGTAATAATTCAATTTGACACACATGTATATAGGGCACTTTAAACAAATATATCATATTTAACTTAATTTCGTCATTATAATTGTATTATAATTATATTTTGAAGATTTTATAAGTTCATAATGAATGTGTAATTTTCTAATTATAAAATTTATTTTATACAGGCATTTTTCAAGTCAGTTCATTTGGAAAACGAATTTTGGAAAAAAAACTATGCATTCCTCCACCGAAAAGATTGCCAAATTCTGAAAATGTTTTGCCTTCCTTTTTCGTAGCAGATGCAGCATTTCCTTTGCACATAAATATTATGAAACCATTCCCTGGAAGTTACCTTTCAAAAAAAATAGAGTATGTACTATAATAAAAGGATTTCCAGAGCAAGGAGAGTTATAGAAAATTCTTTCGGAATTTTAACTGCCTGATGGAGAATTTTGCTTCAATCACTACATATGACACCAGAAAATACAGAGAAAATTGTCCTGGCCTGCATTGCTTTAAATAATTTTCTTCGCTTGAATAAAGAATGCAGAAATTTATATGTTCCCTCACGATTTGCTGATTGGGTTGATGATGACAACAATATTCAACAGGGTTCATGGAGGACGGAAGTAGAAAAAAATTTAACTTCTATTCTGCCATCTCGAAATCGAAATACATATGGTAGAGAACAATCCAGAGAAATAAGAACACAACTCTGTAATTTTGTAAATAATGAAGGTAAAATGTGAATTCATTTCAATTATGATACTTTTTTAATTTTTAATACAAATTTTTGTACTTTACTACAATAATGTAAAATTTGTAGCTTAAATAAAACACAAAATCTTTGAATAACTTATTATAAAATGTGAATTTATTTATATACATATATCTTTTACATATTTACAATAAATTTTCTTTTTCTTGCATTATCAATTTAAACACTCCTTTTTTTATTTTATTTTTTGCGATCTCAGGAAGATCGAAGGAAGATCCTTCATCAATGTCGCCATGGATTTCATGAACACCATGTCATCCGATTCCTCTTCACCTGCCTTTTCTTTATATAAATGAATTAAAGATTTTAACTCCATGGTCACGTCGTCATTTTTCTTCCTTATTTGGGAAGGTGTAGATATTATTCGATCTGCTTCTGTTGACTCTGGTGATAGAGGGTCCTCTATTGAAGTCGGTGACAAAATTTGGCTTTCCATATCTTCATTACTTTTGGTACTGAAAGTAGATGAAAATAAATAAAAAACAAAATATGTAAATGAAAAACAAACTGAAATGTATACATATGTTTGCATGGCTACATTAATAATTGTACATACCTTCTTGGCTTAATATGTATTCTCAGGAAACTCATTGTTTCAAAGTACGGCCATGTTGGTTCTAGCGAAGCCCCACTGCCTGATGGGGCATCTCTTTTTTTTCACTTCCCTCGAAAATCTCTCCCTCAACAGACTCCAACTCTTCTCACATACTTCTGCTAAAAGAAAAAAAAAATTCATACAAATTAAAAAAATTAAAATAATATGCTTATCTATTAATACTTACGTGGTTGTCCTACTTTTTCACTAATTTCTTTCCAAGCTTTAGCTCTTGCCACTTTGTTAAAATGTCCTGGGTGCTTTTTGTTATACAGGACGCTTTTTTTCATAACTTCTTCAATTAAATTTACATAAAAATCTTCACTTAACTCCATCTTAAATAAAAAGAAATAAAAATTTAAAAATAAACATCAAAATTTTCTGTTAGTAAAATTTTCTATTACATTTAATTTACTACCGCCACTACGTACGTGAACGAAAATATTAAAACAAATTATTTTACCCAAAATGAAACACTAACATACACTTGCAAACGAACGTCAGCTACGAAGTATACGGTATCTAACGTCTAGCAATGTGACATTTCAATTTTATCGAAATTGAACGAACGGAAGCTATCGTCAATTTGGTTTATTTCATTTGTTCCTCTGTTCTCGTTCCTAACGTTTCGTTTATTAATGTCTCGTTTCGTTTCATTTTGGGTAGGCTAATAACTGACTGAAATAACTCAAAATTATTATTCTATTAACAATTATTTTTATTCAAAAACGAAATTATTATGTACTTATTTTTACATAGCAGGTAAGTAAATTTTAGAAAAATGTAAAAGAAATAAAAATAGAAATATTCAAAAAAAATTATATTATATTTTATTAATATTGACCTAACGGTAAGTATCATAATATTAAATATTGAAAAGTAGCACAGGATGATTCCTACATTTATATACTTTTTGTTTATAAAATCGATAGTTTCGTATCACTGGACCTCAATACTTTTGATTAAGATCCTACCGACTGCGCGGTAATTTTCCAGTATTTTCCTAAAACTCATATTTTTTACATATATCTGGGGTTTTAGATCTATATATAATATGTATTTTTTTAATTTGTTATTTTTATATTTTTATTAGTTATTATTATTGTCAAATATTCTAATAGTATTAATATTTTACACAAATATTATACAATATCAAATGTTATACAATATTATTATTATTATACATCACACGACAAGAGAAATAAGAGGACTCCATCGATAACCTTTAAAATTAAGAGATTTTATCCACTAATTCTGAATATCAAAACCTTTCTTTAACCGTCTATAGTTAAATTCACCATTGTAGTTCAGAGATCAGCTGATTGACATCTCTTATCTACTTTAACTGCAACTGCAACTCCTAAATGTATGCTATCTGCAGTTATAAGGTTAAGAGTCTCTTATGACCGACTTCTTCATACTCTCTGCTAGCTGGTTGTCATCTGGGTGTTTATTTGACAGCTAGCAAAGAGTTCATTTGAATTAATACGAGTTTATTTATTTGAATGTTTTCCAGTTAGACTGTTGGCTGCCGCTAGTATTGAATTAGATTATACCTAAATAAATAATCAAATCATCATTTTCAAATTAAAGTTAGCTGGCAGCTAAGTACTAATCAAATATTAGATTCTTTGCTATCTTTCCGCTAAAGTTAGCAAGAAGATAGTTGGAAATGAAGAAATCAACATTAGTCTCTAATGTAGAATAGGTCGGTGAATTTGGCTCAAAGTAATTCATGTAAAAATACTACTTATATTGCGTTGTATAAAAACGTTTATAATAGGTGCTTTCGATTTAGCAATTTCAAGTACTTGCAAGTACTAAAATGTGTCTAGGATAAATTGTTAAAACGAACGACACAAAAATTATTCGTAACTACTTGCATCTACTTCCAGCTACTTGAAAAATTTTTCATGAGTAGCTGCGAGTAGATGGTTTAGTACAGACATTTTCTACTCGCAAGTACTTGAAATTGCCAAATCGAAAGAAGCAAATGAAGTAAAATTAAGTGAGGTGAAATTAATCGAAAATTCACAGAAGCTATAAAATTTGAATTTGAGTGTTCTTTAACTTGAGCAACTTGAAAATGAAAATGAAAAAGAAAAATGAATAAATCAAGAGATTTTATAATTACACAAGATAACGGTTCCTAAACATAAGATATTGACAGACGACTACTGGCATGGCTTGACGTAAATTCCATTGAATATTTGTGAAGCATATTAGAAAAAAACTAAGTACATAATAAGGATATTTTAAACGAAGAAGATTTAAAAACTGTGATGTCTTACAAGAAAAGTAGATGACAATTCCACCAGAATTAATAGAAAATTTTATCAATTCCATACCAAAAATATTATAATTGACGAATGCTTTATCTGATTATATTATTGTGCATTGAATTATATATTTTCTTTTTGTTTTTGTAGTAAATTGATATTTTTTGTTATTGATTTTTAAAAGCGCTTTACAAAAAAACGATTCAAATAATATGAAAAATATCAAAATATGCATAAAATATAAAATAATAAATTTAAACATTTTTATAAAACTACAAAAAAGACGAATACTTTTTCGACTCACCGTATATGTAGGTATATTAGAGTAATGTGTGGTGTACGAAACAGAATATGATATTATTAGGTACGTACGACTACTATACATACATATAATATGGAATTAATTATGATGGTGAATTGTTCCAAAATTAAATTTTCTCATTCGAATATATAAAATTTACTATAAAAAAATACCTACAAACAGTCTATATTATGTACATATGTATATGCTTCTATATGCACATATATCTAGGAATTAAAAGTACCTATATTTGAAAGCTCAAGTTTACTATGTATACTATGTATATATATATGTACATATGTACATATCAACATCATCAGTCAATGTCCGCAGCATTTATAGAAAATGAATTTTAAAAATTATCAAGAACTGAAAAAAGAAATGTGAAAGAAAAACGTATTAAAAAGAAAAGAACAAAAATAAAATTACTCGTATAATAGAAAAATTTATAATAAATGGAAGCGAAAAACGAATAAAAGACTAAAAAAAAAAGAAAAAAAAATGAAAATATTACACAGTCAAAAATATACGCATTTGTACGCATTATCACCGTCATTCATTGAAAATTTATGCATATCTATGTGTTATAATATGTAAATTTAAAATAATGTATGATAGATATGTATTTGTGAACATACATTTACGTATGAGCGCATACATATAACAAATGCTTTCCTATTATTTAACTCTCTTGCTTACTCTATTATAAAAACAGATACACATATGCCTATATTTATGTAATGTGAAAATATACGAGTATATGAATTTTCATTTAATTCTCTGATTTATTCGTTTACATATGTACATAAGTATATCCTTTTTGTGTATTAAATGAAATTTCCAAAAACACAAAAAAAAAATAAAAAATGTTTTTTTCTTGTTAATTTTACTTGAGAAAAACTACCTGCTGCATTGTGTTAGTGTTACTATCACTACTGATTGCTTGTATTGTATTTTGTATATAAATGAAAATGAAAATTTTCAAAAACTTTTTTAAAGCTTTCTATCTGTTCTTCTCTCTTATTTTCCTATCCAAATTCCAAATTTTCTTCCTCTAATCTGAAAATATACTTAATAATAAATATTACCACAGAATATAGAGGAATAAGAAGTGTACAATATGGTACAATAATTTTACTAGCGCTAGCGCATAACGCATATACCTATTTGAATAAATTGAATGGTATATAATAGGAAAAAATAAAATCTAATACATAAATATATAAAAACCAGATATACCACCTACTAAATATAGAAGTACACACAAAATGAGAACAAAAAAAAAGCACAAAAAAAAAATGAAATCATGGGAAAATGTATTTTCTCTCTCGTATTTAAAACAATTTGGGAAATTCGAAATTATTTTATGTAAGTATATACGAGTATATGTATGTACTTATACACATCTGACTGAATTAAATATACATAAATTTTATTCTTCGCTAAACGTAAAATATCCAACCGAAGGTATGTTTGTGTTATATTTAGGTATATTTAGAATTCATTTTATGTATTGATATACACATAGTTACACCTGATTGTATCTATCTATATTATTACGTGTATGTATATGTATATTAAAATATTTTATGTATGATAAATACGTATATAACAAGTATTTAACTTGAATGTATTTACTTTTTACATACATACATTTATAAACATGTGTAATTAAAATAAAGTTGACATCAGACTATCTATTTATGTATTATATATGTACATCGTATTTATGTTCTTTGACAAAGTAAATGTACTATAATAATTTTGCTAAAAATTACATTGGTATGTAATTTACATTTCATTTTTTATTTTTCTGTCAATCTATTTAGTTTGAATTGTACTGTTACTCTGTAATAACTTTTTGTAAATATATTTTTTTTTATTTTACACTGGAAAACAATAAATTGACTGACAACATGTGATACGCTTTAGAGCTACATACGTACCATATATATTACTCACGCTCTCATTTGTAAATTCAATGAAAATTCGTTATAAGATTGACAAATCAATCCAGATAAAGCAATTTAATCTAGATTAAATAATTAATCTGGATTAAAATGACTGTTTGTGTCATCATGATTTCTAAATGATATTAGTAGTTTTAAAAACTAGATTACCTGTATAAATTGAATTTTCAGTAAGAAGAAAAAGACATAAAAATTGACAATTCAGTTTTCTAATTTATTATGCATTGAAAATAGTTCACAAACAATTAAAATAAAATATTTTCGATAACAAATTCAACACAAAGTTCAAAATCACCACAAATTCCAAGAAATTTACATACATAACCTTAAAATAGTAATTCTGTGGCTCTACATATAAATTCAATGATCAGCTAATCACATCAGAGATGATATAGAACTGCAATCTGTCAAGTTCAATTTAATAAATCAGGATTAGAGATAATCCAAATTTTTTCAATCTAGATTAATAACTTTATGCCTGTCTCTAGTACTCTAGTATTACGTGCAAAGATGATCCAGATGAGTATACGATATCAGACTATTTAATTCGAATTAAAACTTTATCTCAAATATCGCACAAGCACCAAATTAATAATAATAATAATAATAATAATGATAATAATGTATTGATTATCTAGCATTTTCTCATTATATGCATTAACATAAACGTATTATGATGATAGTCTAACGGCTACTTTAGTCTTAAGCACTAGCCGTGTACCATTCTATAATCTATATAATCGGGAATTCAATTTTAAAAGAAAAAAAAAAATAAAATATTTTTTCTGTATATACATGCGTGTATGGGTATACTATAATATGCTATAATTACTATGACTGTATCGAAAAGGAAAAATAATATGTATACGAGTATGTGAATATTGTAAATATGTATTTGTATAATATTTATATACATAATACACATGTAAGAATATTTTGTTGTATTGTAGATGAGTTTATAGTGAAAAGATTTTTTTTTTTTTTTTGAAAGAGAACAGAGAAAATATTCTCGGGTGGTTTCTTTTCAACGTGAAAATATGAAAAATGAAATATTTCTCCTTAAATATTTAATTATGTATATACAATGTGTGTATATAATAAATAATATATTTTATGTATTATTATATATTATTTGTTATAGAAATAGAATTCATATAATATATGTAGGTACTCTACATAAATGTACCATAGTTCTATACATGTAGCCTTTTATTTAATCAGAAACTAGGTATACAAAAAGTATATAGAATAAGAACAGCAACAATAACAACGCAAACAACAACAACAAAATAATCATCGGTATACATATACATACATACATAGAAACCACAAAGAGAATATTACAAAATATTTGAAAGCAAAACACAAAATAAAAAAATAAATAAAAAACGAGAAAAAAAATTGAAAAAAAAAAATAAAAATAAACGTAAAAAAAGAAGAAGAAGAAGAGAACACAAATATGAAATTTATTGAAAACACGACGACGCCATATTGCATTGGTTTCGCCCTAAACGCACGGCCGATCCGACGAAAAAACGGTGGGCGCCCGCGAAATATAATAAAAAATAAATAATAATAATAATAATAATATCAATATATATACAATCATGTATATGAAATAAAAAATTTCATAAAAACTATTATAACTAAAACAAAATATCAATAAAACTTAATATTATAAATAATTTACGAAAAAAAAAAAAAAAATTAAAATATATAAGTTGCAGCAGGAAGAAAATTTTTTTTTTTACTTATTTCTCTTAAAAATATGAAAAAAAAATTCTTTTAATTTAGTAAATTTATCAAAAAAAGCAAACAAAAGCAAAAGAATAGAGAAGTAAAAATAAAATAAACATAGAAAAATAAGTAAAGAAAAAAAAAAAAAGAAAAACATTTTTGATTACATTCTGTACTATAGATTGTACTATAGATTGTAATTTTTGTATAGAGAAAGAAAGGAAATGTTCTAAAATTTATTATATTGATGAGTGCGAAGTATGTATATATATATACATAGTGGTGATCAAAAAAGATTTTATTGTATTGTCAACGACGACGAATGTATATAGCACAAAATAATAATAATAATAAAAAAATAATACCTAAAAATTAAATTTTTTTTAAGGAAAAGAAACATACACATACATATACGAAAAAAAAAAACAATAACCAAAATTATATGAGAATAAATAAATAATTATAATAATAAAAACAAAACAAAAAAAAAACAAATGTGTATTATAAAAGCGCCTAAAATAAATAATTTTAAACGTCAAAAATGAAAGTTTTTATTTTTAAAAATAATTCTAATAATAATTACAATACCTAATATTAATAATAATAATAATAATGAATAAATCGTAAAAAAAAAAATAGTTTGTAGTAAATCAAAATTAAGAAGAAAATTGTGATAACAAAACAAAATAAAAAAATAAATAAAATAAAATAAAATAAATAAAAATATAAAGTAATAATTTATAATGATAATAATAATATAAATAATACACGCATGAGAATTACAAAAAAATAATATATATATATGTATATATATTATATTCAGTTTGAAAATATTAAAAATTAATTTAAAGTAAAGCAAAAAAAAAATAAATAAAATAAAATAAAAAAGAAAAACATCAGAAAAATCAAAGTTAAATGTAAAACAAATAATATAATAAATGTGATTCAATCAAGTTTTTACTATAGTATCTACAATACTACATTACGTACATACATATTCAGTATATAGTACATATAATAGTCAAAAATATTTTAAGAATTATCATTTATCATTTAGTATAACACTTACTCATATCATATGCATTGTAGATTTTATAGAGATTGCTAAAGCAGCCTAAAAAATACATATTTATGTATATAATTTTCGTTTTCGTTTTTTTTTTCTGTTTTCATTTCAATTAAATGTAAATAATTTTTTTCGATTTTTGTATGGAAAGAAACTATAGAGGACAAAAAAAAATTATCAATTTCTTATTTGAAATTTTAGTTTGATGTAAAAATAAAAAAATAAAATATAAAAATTGAAGAAAAAAATAAAATAAAATAAAATACAAATAGTAATGAAATGTTCTCATATTATCTATAACATTTACATACGATACATACTTACATATGTATGTATGTACATGTGTGTATGTGCGCATTGCATTACTACAAAAATATTATATGGATTATTTAATATAATATATGGAGTGTTATAAAAATATACAAAACATCCTTAGTTAATTTTTAATGTTTGTACTACCTATGCGTTAATATTTTCAATATTAAAATTTTTTATTTTATTGTTTTTAAATTATTATTTAAATTTTATATTTATATTTAAAAAAATTTGTTTTGCATATGTACAGTATACATTCTTATTTATATACATTAAAATTTGTTTTATGAGTATATATATTTGTTTATATATCTACTTATGTACATATTTACATAATAAATAATATGTATACATTACATATACATAATATACATAAATATTTGATTTTTATTTATTATTAATTTTTTATTTATTTTTTATTTATTTATTATTGTATTCGATTGAATATCAAAGTAATATTTGTATATATAGTATTGATATTGATGGTATATATTTATTGTAAGTTTAAATTTTACAAGGATAATAGTAAATTTATTACCATTAATATAGTAAATAAATTATATACATACCAATTATAATACAAAATACATTAAATTACTTATATTTATAATACTTTAGTATAATGCGTTTACCTACATACATACTCGTATATATGTACATATGTAATGTACGGTAATGTTTATACGCATACATAATATCATTAAAATATGTTTATGTATTTTTTTTGTTTTTGTCTGTTTTTTGTTTTGTAATCACAAAACATTACAAAAATCTTGTTGCTCTATATATTCTTACTAAAAATTATTTAATATTTACATATACATAATGTACATATACCATATATGCATATACATAAATGTGTATATGTGCATGAATGTATATATTATAATGCATCTAAATTAAAATTATATGTATGTACTTTATAAATTACAAAATGAATTATATTTGAAATAATTATCAAAAAATGCGATAGCATTTAATGAAAGTATAAGTTTATTTTTATATTTTATTTCATTCATTTTCATTTCGATTTGGAATTTGATTTTTGCAAAAAAAAAAATTTTCTCATAGTAAAGTGTAGTTATGTAGTACTAAAAGTATACATATGTATAGTATACTCGTACATTATTATATAGCAAAAAAAAAAAAAAAAAATACATATTAATGTTATAATTTCTGCGTTTAATATTTTCTTCCTTTTTTTTTTCTAACCTTTAATTATTTTTATTTTGTTCGTAGTATTTGTTCTTTCCGTTTTATTTCATGTAAAATGTTCATACATATGTACATACATACATAAATATATGCATACATACATGTGTAATATTATTATAGTTAATATCACAGATAATATACATAATATAATACTTACGTATATTAATAATATACCCAGCTGAATTCGTTCTGAATTCATTTCAACCAAGTGATTCTTCACGTGAACGTTCACAGTGAATCATTATTTCAGTGAAGATATTTTATTTCAAAAATTTTTACGCTATAGCTGATCATAGTGAATTCACTTATTGAACTCATTTTGAAATCACTTACTGAACATTTAATGAAAACACGAAATGAATTCATATTGAATGCAGTTTGTGAAAGTAAAATGCCATTCACAATGTGAGTAATCAATGAATCCTGGCTCTAATTATTATATTCCTACTTTTCGTTTTGATTTTTCTGAATAATTTAAGCAAAAACTCTTTAATCTCTTAATAATATTAATCACTTCGTTATTTTTTATTTATTTTACTATTTATTTTTAATAAACTAATATTACACAGAATTTAAAACACTTGCTTATTCCTTATTCTTAGACTCAAATAACTACATTTTATATCGCTTCAGTTTACAAATTAGTACATGAAAAAGGAATATAAAATTTCACTATATGTTCACTAAGTGATTCCATATAGTGTTAGGCTTTTTGAATCGCAACCATTTTACAAAGATAAAACGAATGAATTCGTCTAATCATAAAATTGAAATAAGTTTACATAAATCGTTATTCATCAAATGAATTTTATATGAATATAATTCATATTTCAATCACTTGGTGTATTCATAATGTACCCATTTTTGAATAATTCACTTATTTTTCATTTCGTATTTTCAAAATGAATAAGAGAAAAATTATTCAGTTGGTGAAGATTTTTGCATTCACTATGAATTCACTGTGAACCTGGTTCACTGAATGGTCAGCTGGGTAGTTGTCTTTTTATATATGTTTCTGTAAATGTAGTAATACAAATTACAAAATATATAGTAATATATTACATACGAGTACATAATAATGTTGTATAGTATTTTAAAAAGAAAAATAAAACAAAAACATAAATACATGTACATAATATTTACCTACTATATATAATGTAAAATTGTTCAAATGAAAAAAAAAATAATATTATAATACATATTGAATATGAATGAATATGAATGTATATGAACATTTTTATAAGTAAGTAAGTAAGTACATTACCTACATACATAAGTATATACATTGTACATATTTACGCATATGTATATATGTAAATAAATAAATATTCTATAGTATAATATTCTTGTATTTAGTATGTAGATGTACTTATTTGTAGTACATACCAACATTTATTATTGTATATACAGAAATATAAATATATATTTTTTAAATACAATACATATGGATATATGTACATGTGAAAAAAGCGGAAGCTAAGCTAAAGTCAAAAAAACTATACTACATAAAAACTATACATAAGTACATTATACAATATAGAGCTGATTTCTTCTTTGGGTTTATATACATGCATATGTATGTACGTGTATGTATAAAAATCTATATGAAAATATTAATATGAATGTATATTTTTATATATGTAGATATATAAGAAGAAAATTATATTACTCTCGTATAATACTTACATACATATATAGTAATTTTTTTCTTCTATTTTTTTGGTAATATAATATTTATGTACATACATAATAAAATATTGTGTATTACATTGTATGGTAATATCATTATACAGATTATTATTATTACATATTTATAAATTCGAATCAAATGAAAAGGTATATGTACATATGTATATATGTTCCTTAAATAATTGACTTCGATTATCATTCATTAAAAACAAAAAACAAAAAATAAAAAAAACATAAAAAAGATAAAATAAATGCAATCAAAATTCTCTATATAAATTCTATGTAAACTTCAAAATATAATATATGTATCTAGTATATACAAATCTATATTCGCTTACATACTTAAGTGCATACATATATCTATTTTACAGTATCTATATAATTATTCGTAGATTTAGATAAAATACAGTGGTTACAAAAATTATTTGTTCACAAATAAATTACTGTAACTTAGATTTGAACAGTTTTAATACGTTGAAATTTTTAAACTTATTTTTTTCAAGACAATAAAAAAAAAACAGAATTATTCTAAGAACCAAAAGAAAAAAAAACATAATTTAATTATTACAAAAATTATTTGTACTCCTTCATAAAGTATTCTAAGTATTAACTTATTGATTTATTGATTTTGGTCAATAATAATATGATTATTAAGATGAAAATTATTCACTTTGTTTTGACTTTGAAGTGCCAACGTTAAGTGAGTATTAAAAGTAAAAATGACGCGAAAAGGTGAAAACAGAGCTATACTTTCTTTGTTCCATATACCTACCATATAAAAATGATATTCCTGTGTAAAAATTTAACTGAAAAGTGTAGTAATATTCACAAAAATACCATTTATTTATATCAAATCCACAATAACAAAAAAATCTATTGTACAAAATAATGCAGGAATAGGAAGAAAAATGAAAACATCTTTGCTATACACAAATAATTTTTGTAGCCACTGTATTTATGTATATTAATTTAAAATGCGATTTTGTTTTATTTTTTTTGTGTGAAAATGATAGGACAATTATAATCTAAAAACAACCACATATACATATACCTATATATGTGTATGTATGTATGTCACTACGTAATATAACAATATACTTAAATAATCCTTTTTATAATTATTTATTATAATCTGATTAGTTTTTGTGTTCATTATTAAGATTATTAAGAAAACAAAAGAAAAAAAGAAGTTTTTGTTGTTGTTGTTATTTTTGTTTATTTATGTGTATTGTATACATACATACATATATGTATGTACTTTGTATACGTATGTACATATACTTATATAAAATAAGTGTACACGCCTACTTATAAATAATGATAATAATAATAATAATAAATAATCGTAATTTAGTTCGAAAAAGTGATGATTAAAAATTAAAATAAAATGACAAAAGCAAATACAATAATGCAAAAGCAAAATATACAATTATAAAATACAAAAAAAAAAAAAATATATATATATATATGCGAGTATATATATATATGTATATATAAAATAAAATAAAATTAACCAAAAATATAATTCATAAATTTTAAAAAAAAAAAAAAAAACAAATTGTGTTAAAAGGAAAATAAAAATATAAAAAAAAAATCTTTAAAGTTTAAAAATTATAATTTCAAAAATATTTGTTCATTTAATATATTAATTTTCATACGTGTTTTTACTACTTATATATAAATACATGTACATTACATGTATATACATTAATAATATATAAATTCTGTCAACAGTATACTACTTGTATATAAGTATACCTATATACATATATATTGTTGGTCTGTTCAATTTAAAAAAAATAACAATAATAATAATAATAATAATAAAAATTTTTTATGTTTTTTATTTATTTTATTATTATTATTTTTTTAAAAAAAGAAAATTTTAATTAGATTGTAATCGCAAAAAAAACAAAAAAACAAAAAAACAAAAAACCAAAAAAAAAATGTATAAGTACAAGAAATGAAAAAATAAAATCAATCAAGAAAAATGAATACCATCATGTTGTATTCGAAAAGAAACAACCTAAATTCATGTATTTACTTTTAGAAACGATATTCATAAATCACACAACGATTAAATGAAAAATAAAATTCTTCAAAATCATATACATATATATATATTCATAAATATTGAGTGTAAGTGTTTTTTGTTGTTGTTGTTGTTTTGTTTTATTTTGTTTTTAGATTTATTACTTATTAGATTAATAACGCAGTTATTATTATATTATATTAAATTAACTTTTCTATAAATAAAAGTATTTCCAATTGGACCGATTCAATTCAATTGGAAATGAATAGTCTATTATATTGAAATGAAAGGCCTACATAATATTAATGTGTAGAATAAGACAATGTTCAAATGATAGCGGATTTGTTGGATGTTGTGCATCCGATATATGTATGTAATTTTTCATGATTCTGTCGCATAGACTAGACTATTTAGCAATGGCACGAGTTGTTTTAACTTTTTATAGGACACCGCGGTCGTTAACGACAAATCTCACAATCTTGTCGGTCAATTCACGTCACCTCTATGTGACACAATCATGCCCTCAAATCAACCGTGAAGAATGTCTATTGTGGCATCTGCTGTATGACATGTAGAAACGTTCTATTGTATCTCTATATCGTTTTATCCATATCATTCAATATGGACAAAAAAAAATTGGTTATCATTAATCGGTAGTGATCTCTGATGGTGATAGTAATAACGATGTCATTGTCATTTTCGAAGAAGTATACGAACGGATAATGCCATCGACTCAAAATCCACACGAAATGTCACTTGGTGAATCTCATTTTCAAAACCAGTAATTTTGCTTGTTAAAATACATACCCGTTCATCCGAAATTGAGGCTCGTCGCTGAATATGATTTTTTTCTTTTGCTGAAATTGAGATCCATTTCAAACTTCTCTAAATCTCAGTTAACGAACACACGACTTAATCTTTCGACGCTGGAACTTGCCATATTGATTTGTTTTTAGCCTCTGAAAAATAAAAAAAAAAAAAAACATGAAAAACATTTCTATTCGAAAACTTTTTACATTACTGTACTTATGTACATACTTTTTTTGTTATTATCACCATTACCAATATTACAATTGTGATTGTTTTATTGTTACTAATTAATCGTAGCTGTTGGATTAATTAATTTAAATTTAATTAAATGTAAATTATTATAGATAGTGAAATTTGTTGGTAAAAACAAAAAAAAAACCTTAATGAACTACATAGATGTAAGCTTGTGATCTCAAAATGTATGTCGTCAAACTCAAAAAACAAATACTTTTCATGATAAATGTTAAATAATTGTAATCTTTTGCTGTGGAAGTTTTAATTTATTAAACCAAGACTTTAGCATGTTGATACTCTAATATATAATACTTATTATGAAGTGTATACACATATAAACACAGATTTAGAAAGTTCCATAAATCATAGACAAACTCAAAATATCATAATCATATTTTTCGTGATTCCGTGATGAAAACTTTTAGTTTTCAATTTCATCTGTCATTAATGCCATTATCATAAAATTTTATACATTTTGTGTATCATTTATAAAATTGTTTCGTTTCCAATAAAATACATTTGAAAAATATACATACATATTTGAAAAAAGCAGAAATAATATTTTTAAATTGAATAAAACAAAAATGCAATCATTAAGAGTATGTCAACCAACACAAAGCTTACCATGAGGTTTGACATTTAAAATCAAGAATAAATTGTTGTGTGGTACTGCAATTATTTCGAAAATTCGATTTGTTTTTTATATTTTTTTTATTTTGTTGTTGTTAGAACATTTTCATTGTTCGTCTGTAATATTATATTGTTCCGTCATACAGATTTTTTTTTTTTTTGATATATATACGCTGCTTATGTACATATATACGAGCATGTAGTACATACGTAATCTTCATAAACCTTAAAAAAATAAATACTTAAATAAATAAAAATATGAATCTACTACTTATAATGCAGTATTTAATTGAAAATTTTTTTCAATCTATATGAAAGCAAATAAAAAACAAAAACACGAAAAGAAAATCTACATACATGTTCTAATAATTTCAAAAAGTAATAAAAATAAATAAATAATTAGGTACAATAACGTAAAAATGTACATGTGCATGCATTTATTAGTCATATTATAATTGAAATTCAAAAGAAATACATAAATATAGGTATCTACTTATATGCTGATAACATAGTGAGTTTAATATATAATATGATGAAAATATTAAAAATATAAAAAAAAAAGAAAACAAACAAAGAAAACTGCAAATGTAAAGAAAAAATTAAAAAATCGACAGAAAAATAAGTATTAAAATTAATTTGTATTGTAAAGTTTACGAATTAGGAATGAATAAAAACAAAAAAAAATTATGATATAAATGAAGAATTACATTATTATGTACAGCAAAACAAAACTATAAAATCTAGAAATACATAAATTTTGAAAAATTTTCATATACGTACTTAAGAAAATAAATTACATATGTATGATACATAAGTATGATAATATTTGTGTATTACAAATTAGAACAAATATACCTACATATTACTGACATACACACAAACAAATTATATATATTGTACACATTCAAACACTTAGGCTGGTATTCACGAACATAGATAACCGTCGGATATATTTTAGCCGGATACAATTTCAGCTTTCAGCTTCAGGTGTTCTTAAAAATATCGGAATAGTGTTTTATCCAGGTTGATGAATGCACTTTATCTCAGATAAAAGATAATCAATATGTTAGTGAATACCAGCCTTAGGGCCGTATTCACCAATCAAGATTATCCGTCAAATACATTTTAGCCGGAAATAATTTCAGCTTATCTTATCTTATCATCAATCTAAATGGTGGGCCATCTAACTTTTGGAATTTGAACTACCGGTTATTTTGATTTTGACATATTTAATGATATTTCTGAGTTAATATAAATTTAGTTTTATCTTTGACATTTACGAAATGGTACGCTTTACGCTTGAACAAAATTTGAAAACATTAAAAACTTACGGTAAGAAATTTAACCAAAAAATTCGATAGAAAAGACGTGCCTGCAATGCAGTTTGTATAAATCAATTTGTGAAGCGAGTTCGTAAAACTGGACACTTCTCGTCCAGTGCGGTCAGCTGAAAACATTGATGCTGTTGCTCAGAGTCTACGTGAAAATGCATAAACGTCAACTCGTCATCGTTCTCAAGAACTTAACATTTCTCTCACTTCTCTGAGGACAATTTTGCAAAAAAAAATCTCGATTTGAAGGCCTACAAAGTTGTCCAAATAGTCCAAGAAATGAAGTCTCATGATAAGGATAAGTGTTACGCTACCTACCTAGAGACGATTAATGCCTTGAAGCACGAAATCAAAATTGCTATTCATCCGATTAGAGCCCGAACAATCGAAAATATACTGAAAAATTGGGTTGATCGGATTGAGTACTCATTGAGTCATATGAATAATGTAGTGTTTCATTCTTAAATAAAAATGTCCAACTTTTACACAAAAATCATAATTTTGAGAAAATATTAATTATTTTTTTTTATAGTCGATTCAAATTCCAAACGTTAAGTGACCAACCCTTTAGATAAAATTTGTTTTCGGACTTCATTTTCGAAGTGTCGAATATGTCAGCTAATCGTATTTTTATATTATAAAATGAGAAAAAAGGTTATGTGAATGCTGTGCTGTTGGTTATGTTCACACGATATTTATACAGTACCATTCTGTTGTTTTAAAAATATCCGAATAATGTATAATAATCGAGGTTGATGAATAAACTTTATCTCAGATAAAAGATAATCTTTGTGTGTGAATACAACCCTCAATATTGCAAAGGAATTTATACATATATTAAAGAAAATTTATTTAGATAGAAAACATAAAAAAATGTTTAAAATGTTTAAATATACACGCACACGCAAACACAAACACCTATATTTGTACATAAATATTTAAGTTTAGTTCATTGATATGTTTATATACACATATTTTGTAGCTATAGAGCTATGTATACATTTATTATTACTTAAAGCTTACAAACTATATGTGTATTGTATTACTCCCCTATGTCGCAGGCTATGATATAATATACAATATACATATATTTATGGAAAGTTCATTTTCATATTATGTATACTTGAATTACACATTTTAAAATGTATTTATATGTTATATTTACAAATTCCATATATTTTATTTGTATACGTGTGTTAGGACTAAAATTTTGTGAGTGTATAAAAGTTTTTCGCACTGCACCTACACTTACCTACATAGTAAATCTCTTTTTAACACGATACACGCATATACGACTATACATACATATAAAATATACGAACGAATATATTATGAAGTAAATACGTTGAATTTATAAAAATTTCAGAATAAAATGTTTATGATCCACGTTCTAATAAACAGTGTATCTGTATACACAAAGCATGTTGATGACACGAATATATAGTTCGAAAATTTATGTTTCATCAATTCACAGTTCGCACATCAGCTGAAAAATTTCATATTTTTGAAAATTCTACAATTATTCTTTATGTATATAACATAATGTATGTACATGCAATTATTTTTCACTCAATCTCATATCTTATATTATAATTTAAAAATAAAATAGATTTTATTTTTCTTTTGAATGGAAAATATCTAACAAATGTAAGAAATGATCTGGTGTCTTTGTGTATTCGGGGAAATATGATGGCATTGATGATAATTCAAGTATTTTATTGAAAAAATAATAGTAATAATCATTATGGCAATTTTATATAAGTTCTAGTCACAAAACACACAATATGACAATAATTTTGCTATTAAATGTGCAATTCATAGCTAGACCATAGAATCAAAAGAAAAACATTTTATAGGTACATATAAATATTACAAAGAAATATTTGTGTAAAAGAATCATATATACAAGAAGAAGGATATTGAGACAAAAATGATCTAAAAAATTATAAAAATAATTGAAATCGATACGAATGTAACAAATTTTTTATTCTATGTAAAGATGAAATGCGATTAAAATAATTACAACAAAATTTTTATTACCTAACATAAAATAATGTGTGAGTTCATGTTTTCAGTTCTAAATTAGATATAATAAAGCAGCGTTTTCATATTTTCTATACTGTGTGTATAAATGCAGTATAAGTTCACGTTTACGGTTCTGTAAAAGTTTAATGAAAGAATTTGCAACCGTATTTTTCTTTCTGCTTTTACATCGAATTTTTATTAATTAATGTGTTCAATAAAATATTTAAAAATAATGTACCTATTCATTTTTTAATTTAGCATTAACTATATGAGTACTAAAAATTTACTACTGCAATTAATATTCTGCAAACATGAACTCATACCCAATATCACGAAAAAAAAAAAAAGTGACATTCAATATTAAATTTTTATTTGAAATAGAAATAAATTTTATTTTATGTGTATTCGTTAATTATTGAAAAAGGATTTTATATTATTTCACATAATTTTAAATTATTATTTATACAGGAACTGCATTAATAAATTATCCAAAAACGAAAATTACGGTGCGATTCTGCATAAGAGATCTCTTATTTCTCTTATTTCTCTAAAGTTTTGGTGAAATATATTTTTTAAGAGGAATCGGTATTCTGGATAAGAGATTCACCTCATAAAATGACATAAGATTCACCATAGGTTTTAAACCCACCTTATTCAATTTACTACTTGTCATATACAATGATAATGTAGTTATACTGTTTTATCATCTTTGTCATTAGTAATTATTACAATTTTTATTAGTAATTATTATAATTTTTATTATGATTATTATTATTATTATTATTATTATTATTATTATTATTATTATTATTATTTATAATTATAATAATTACTACTTGTTATATACAAAGATAATGTAGTTACACTGTATTATCATCTTTGTTATTAGTAATTATTACAATTTTCATTTTTTTATATTACAATTTTTATTACTATTTTATTATTATTACTATTATTATTTTATTATTATTATTATTTTTATTATTATTATTATTATTATTATTATTATTATTATTATTTTTATTATTATTATTATTATTATTATTATTATTTATAATTATAATAATTATTATTATTAATACAATTCGATTATTATTATTATCAAATTACTTACAATATGCACGACACGAATACAATATTTGAATATCAACATATAAATAAAATAAATAAGAGATATAAGAGGTCCTCGTCGATGACCTCTAAAGTTTAGAGATTTTTGTCCGTTAAAACAGAATTTTTCGGTTATAAACGTTCAAAAGTAGAATGTCAAAATTCATTAAAAAATTCACCACTGAAGTTAAGAGATCAGCTGATCACATCTCTTATCTAATTTAATTTAACTCCTAAAAGTATGTATTTGTAATGTAATTTGCACTAAAAACGATAAGAGGAATAAGAGAAATAAGAGATCTCTTATGCAGAATCGCACCGTTAGAAATCAAATATACAAATCAGACAAAAAAAATTAAAAATAGCAATAAAATGACATTTAAATTAAAAATATTTTTCAATAATTTGACATTTCTTCAAAATATATTTTATTTTTTACAATAAATAATATGTCTGTCAAAGTGAATCCATGTACATATACATATATGTATGTATATTATTGTATTTATATACCTATATACATACTCACGTACATACTAATATTATCTAATAAATGACAGTTAGGATATACCTAGTACCTAGTCATTTTTAAATTCAGCTATTATCATTCTAATTCAATATAAATTTTCAATTAAAACATACATACATAATATAAATAATATTAAATAAATACCAATAATAATAATAGCAAAATTTCGATATAAAAAAAAGTTCATGTAACTTGAAATTTTGCGTATAAGAAACAAAATTCACATACTTAAAATAAATGTCAGGTGTTCTAATTTTGTTTTTTTTTTTTTTTCTATTTCTATTATCTATATAACTATGAATGACATTGTGTGTATTTATGTATATAAACATGTGTGCATATGTTATATTTATATGTATACACACATATTTTCAATTATAGCTATACATATTACAAAATATAATTTTGAATTATATTAACAAAATTAAACAAAAAAAAAAAAAAAAAAAAAAATAATTTGATGGAAAATGATATAATTCGACATTGTTTTTTACTTACTAATAAATTCACTTTACTAACATTTCTGCACTAGTATCTATAGATATTAAAATGTATTAAATATAAAAATATATACATATACATACATGTAATATAGAAAGGAAATGAAAATGAAAAAATTTTTTCTTTCTCTTCTATAAATCTCGTTTCTCTATTTTTGGTCAGATATTTCTTATATGTATATATGTATTGTATATCCCCCGTATGTAATAAATAATGTACATTGTACATACATACATAATAATATGTAGATATAAAATACACAAATAAAACAGCAACGAAAATTGGAAAAAACAAAAACAAATAAAAATTGTATGTACATATATACACATATTCTATACGAGTATGTGTGCACAAAATATGTGTAAATATAAATTTATACATATACACATAATATTGTGCGTAAAACTCTCTGAAAATGTTTTATGAATTTTAGGATTTTTCATGTATAATATACCATCAGTATGTAAATATGTACATAGTACATATACATACATTACTGTGTATGTACTTACGGATACGATTATATACATACTCATATATATATGTAAATATTAAATTTATTTACCATGTATACATATACACATTTATTTTACGGTTGTATGATTTGTAATTAGAATATAAACAGAAGGAAAATCAGGGAAGAAATTCTATGCGTTTGCGTCTCACATACAAAATACTTATACTCGTTTGTATAATAATATGTAAATACATACATACATACAAGTACATAAAGTGAGATATTATGTATACAATATATTATTGTATAACTTCAATTTTTTTTTAATGTTTTTCGTTAATATCTATTTGTTTCCATTTTCCAATGTTTTTCCTTTTATTTTGTGTATCTAAGTATTTCTTGTTTTCTTGTAATTTGTTTTTTTTCTATTTTATTTCTCATTTTCCTTGTAAAAGTGTTATAAAAATTAAAAAATAAATAAAAATAAAATAAATTTATTATCTATGTATAAGATTTTACTCGTATATAAAATTTAGCTTTTACATTTTTATAAAGTTTTATACTTAAGTTTTTCACAACATGTTTTTTTAAATAATTTCAAAATAACAAAAAAAATAAATTATAATTCTCAACACTTGCTTCTATATTATGTATGTACTCACTTACTTTTACATTTTTAATTTATAAGTGTGTAGTACGAGTATAATAATGCATACATCAGTGTACATATACATATATTATTAGTACGCAGTGTATTATGTACAATATACTCTACATATTACATATTTTTATTATACACACTCATTATGTATAATATAAACCCAGCTATTGTTTCTCATTCAATTTTAATTTATTTTTAATTGTTTTCAAAAATTTCATTTAATCTTTTATAGCAGATAACAACTCTACTGGCAGAAAATGAAAATGAAAACTTATCATGCAAATAATGAAAATTATAATCTATCTGCTCTTGCTCTACTATAAACGTACCATGAATAAACATTTTTATATTAATATTGTTTCGTAAAAAAAATTTTTTTTTAATAATAAAACAGTAAAATAATAATAATGAATACATACTAGTAATAAGAACTCTTATTATATTCTCTTTAAAAAATAAATAATAATAAACATTACATAGAATAGAGCATAGAAAATACATATGTACCTACAAATGCAAACAGGATATAATTATTAAAAAAACATAAATAATGTGCGTATTTCTTTTTTATTTATAAAAGTTACTTCCATATTCCATCATACATAAACATCTATGTGGTTATATAATATCACAGTAAAATCTATTTATAACAAACTCTT
This sequence comes from Villa cingulata, assembly GCA_951394055.1. NCBI lineage: Eukaryota > Metazoa > Arthropoda > Insecta > Diptera > Bombyliidae > Villa > Villa cingulata. The sequence goes on along the minus strand of OX596017.1, from coordinate 36,164,464 downwards.
CTATATATACTTACTTTTTTCAGGTCGCGAATTCAACAATTTTAAAGACAAATTAATCATTTTTTCAAATCAAAACCAACACTCTTTTCATTTCATTCAGTTTGATTTAAACAATGTTAAATTTGATTTGAAAAATGATTAATTGTTATTTGTCTTTAAAATTATTGAATTTGAATTGAAAAAAATAACATAATGAACAAAAATATTTTACACAAGATTAACATCCTTTAACATTTAACTCTGATTTCATGAAGAAAACTTTCAGGAAAATATTTATGTATGAAAAATGAATTATCTGGTATAACAAATTATAGTAATTTTATTGTAATATAAAAGTAAATTTTTAAAGTAAAATATTTTTATTTTCTTAATTTCACTATATTATTTAATTTTCAAGAAAATAATTCTGTTCTATCTTCTTGTGATTAGACAAAGAAATTTTCCATAATTTTGAGATTTTTAATTTTTTTTATTTGTTGCTATACATAACATCATTCCATTCTCGATAATAAAATGAATTTCATTCATTAAAATTCTGGACTTTTATCATATATAAGTATATATAAGTGGATAGTTTATTGTTATTTAGTATTTAGGGAAATGTATAAATCATTCGTTTGTATTTGTACTTATGCAATTATGAGTATATTCCAAGAATGTATGTACATACATCTTATAAAATTGAAGTGAATTTTTCAAGTACTTATTTATTTATGAATTGCATAGCAGAAATGAAAAATGTATGATCTTTCTGAATAGTTAGTTGCTATAGATACAGTATAAGCATACAACTTTATTTACTTACATATAAATAAGTAATAACTTATTTATAGGTAAATTACAAAATTATATTTTATTTTTCATATAAAATGATATTTATTCGAAATAAAAAGTAAGTTAAAATTGAAGAAAATAAAATAAATCAATTTTTAGTCGCATATAATGTAAGTATACTTATAATAATATGTCCTAGATTTTTCCTTCATTTCATTCGATATATAATGCCGCAATTTCATGTCTCTGCAACGTAATATTAATTTTAATGGTAATTTGTTAATATGAACAATTGAAATGTATACGAGCAATTTGAAATTTATATATAAGAAACTTATTATTATATTATTTAGAAATAATTTATATTTTGAATTTGGTTTATATTGAACATAAACTACAGGTTACAATTACAATACATTACATATGCACCTGCTCAATAATACATATTATTATTCTTATTATTATGCGATATGATTATGTGTATACCTGTATCGTAACCGATTCTTATATAAGTTGAAATGGTTCAATAAAACTGGGCGCCAAATATCAGGGGCGTGAATATGAATAACGACATAGAATGAAAGCCAACATATCCATTTTTAAAAAAATATTTTCTCAAATCACAGCAAAATAAAATAATCATTTTCTGCGAAAAATTTCTCTCTTAAACATTTCGTATTATAACATTTATATGAGGAAAAAATGTATGCTTCACAACTTCCAAAAGTGTAATAAAGAAAATACAATTATGTACATGGCATGCAAGGTACTACAGCATATGTCGTACTCTAGTTACGACAATAAATATAACCTCATTGCTACTATTTACCGTATCTTCCTGTTTCTCGTATACCTACTTTTTATGGTGTGCAGTGTAGAGCAAGCATAAAGAGAAAATGATTTTTTCTCATGAATAAAAATACGCACAAGGAAAATCTAACAACTAAAACTAACGAAACTAACGAAAACTAACAAACTAAAATTTAAAATAGTAAAGTTTCGGTTCAGCCTAAGTTACAAAATGCTTAGAAGTGAACTGGACGCCCAAAAGGTTAGCACCGGCACTGATCTGTATTACTTACTTATTAATATTAATATGTTTGTATGTACATTATTAATAAGTATATATATACGAGTAATGTGCAAGTCAATACACCACACAAAACGTATATGTTCTAGTATATGCTCAATGCTTGTGTAGAAATTACATTTTTTAGGTAGCATAAGCATTGTTATATGCACCAATATTTATAAGTATATGTGAGTACAGATATAAGTAAGAGTACAGATATAAATATAAGAATTACAATAAGTACATACATATAAGTACAATATACATTACTGGAAAATATAAAACTCATTGTGCAGGGGCTAAAACTATTTTTCATATATACATAAACAAATATTATGTTGTATAATTGTATGCATGCACGTAATACGTATAATAATCAAATGGAATATCAATAAACATATTTACGTATGCGTGTAGTAAATTTTGTACATTATATGTTTTTTATACACATATAATAATATACGTGTATATAAATATATATATATATATATATATATATATATATACGTTTAAAGTCTATCGTAATTTTTATAGGTATGTAAATTATGTCTTAAGGTAGATTTACATACGGAAATTTATATGGATTATATTGCGACATTGCGACTCTCGCCAAAAAATAAAGTTTTGTAATAATATTTTTATACATAATATATAGATTTGTATGTAGATATTGTGTAAAAAATAAAGAAAATGTTTCAAAGGACAGAAAAAAAAAATTGTATCTTCTATCACAGACAATATGAATATGACAGACAGTCTGTGCTTCTATGGAGATGTGTAGTATGACAATATATGAGATATTAATGACAAAATTTTTATCAGTTTTTGGTCAGTAGTAAATAAGATTACTATATTATGAAGATAGAAATAAAATATATAAAAAAAAATTTGAAAAAAAAGTTAGAAATGAATGAAAATAACATACATACATCCATATACATTTATGTATAATTCGGAAAATTCTTATAAAATTATTGGTTATCTTTTAGCAACTTAATACTTGGTTGATTGGTTGCAGTGATGGTCTGTTTCAGTTTCTTGAAGCGGACTCAATTAGCATTTTGCATGCCGTTTTGTTACCACAAATGTTCCTTATATGAGTGGTGGTTGTTGTATTCTATACTATAGTTATTTCATCTTGTTTAGATATAGCCCAGCTGACCAAGTGAACTCATAGTGAATTCATTCTGAACTCATTTCAACCAAGTAATTCTTCACGTGAACGTTCACAATGAATTCACAGTGAAGATATTTTATTTCAAAAATGTTTACGCTATGGCTGGTCACAGTGAATTCACTTAATGAATTCATTTTGAAATCACTTATTGAATGTTTAATGAAAACACGAAATGAATTCATATTGAATGCACTTTGTGAGGGTAAAATATCATTCACAATGTGAGTAATCAATGAATCCCGGCTCTAATTATTATATTCCTACTTTTCGTTTTATTTTTTCAATGATTTAGATAAAAACTCTTTAATCACTTAATTATTAATTATTATTCACTTCGTTATTTTTAATAAACTAATAGTACACAGAATTTAAAACACTTTTGCTTATTCCTTATTCTTAGACTCAAAATAATTACATTTTATATCGCTTCAGTCTACAAATTAGTACATGAAAAAGAAATACAAAATTTCACTTTACGTTCACTAAGTGATTCCATAACTCAAGTGATCTGTTGTCGGTTTCTACCAATAAGAAGCGTCTAGCTTCTTTAGCAACTTACTTAGATGTGAGTTTTTTTTAATTCGCCAAAGAAAGTATTTGACTTAAAAATACCCGATATCTTCTCTTCTGTAATAAACAAAATGAAGATTTTTTTTTTTTCAATAAAAAACTCTTCGGAATAATAGGAAATTTTAATATTTGTATGCAAACTTACCTTTAGTTTTAGAGTACATACAAATAATTTTGATATACATACTTTATACATATAAGTAGTACCGTAGTACATATCTACATTAATGTTGTATCCTCCCCTTTTATTTTGCATTATTCATTCTTTCATTTTTGATATATTTATTTAATTTATATTTGTACTTTATATACTTATGTATTTGTATTACTTATAATTATTTTATATCATGAAAGTATGTATGTGTGAATGTATGCGTATAAATACATTATATGTTTATTATCGAATATATTTTTATTTCAAACATGTTTGAATACATTATATTTTATATATATGTATTTCACATTACATCATATTATGTACTCATAATACTTATTATAGTAATTCATTAATACATCAAGGTCGGGTTATAATTTGTTTATGTTTTATACGTGTATAATACACTATTCGTAATTCATCATATTAATATTTATCAAATGTCATAATTTTTACTCATAGAGAGAGAAAGAGAGTTTATAGTTTTTTTTTATACATGATAAAAAGAAATTTAGCTTTTCTATCAAAAATTCTATCCAATATCTTATTCATAATTTTATATAATAGCATAATAGTCTAACCATTCCTATTTACTTTTTAGTATGTGGTCTAATCGCTATCATGTATAAGAGTATGCTTCTCTACCAGCAACTTAGTGGTTCGTAAATCGTAATCCACGTTTAACTATGGGTACACACATGATAGTAATAAGTCTAGAGATCACTTCGATAAATGACCAGGCTCAACATAAACTGTAGCGCCATTGCTAATGATGATGATAATGATGAACCATTCCTATTACACAGTCTTACAAAATCAGCCCTTATGTGCTATAGTTGAATTAAATAAATTTATTTATTACTAACAGTAACTATTATGTACCAGCAATTACATAACTATTTTCAGAATTTAGATTTTTTTCTGTTGAAAAAAAAAAATTGAATTTTTAGATCTAGAAGAATAAGCATATACTGATTTCATTGTAAATATAATACTACTTATCTTATATCTCATATATTATATGTATATGTATAATACATTTTTTTTTTAATTAGAAATAAAAATCAATGATTTATTAATGACTAATTTGCATTTTTTTAATTGTTTTTTTTTGTTTTTGTTTTTGTAATTTTAAAGAAAATATTCATCGAAAAAAATGGCGTTAAAAATTAATCGGGGGACCATTGTCGCCCCAAATTATAGAATTGAGTGCGATTCATAGAATATAGGATACATAAATTAAATTTGGTAAGTTACACTCTCAATCGTTAAACTGTAAAAAATCTAATGTAATTTGCGTTTTTTTTTTTATTTATTATTTATAATTTTTTTCTTTATTTCTTCTGTTAATCGCAATCTACATAAATGTATGCATTTTTCACATGAAATATAACAAATTATAAATATACATATGTATATACACACCTTTTTTAATTTGAATAAAATAAAATTTTAATTATTGCAATTACTATATGCATATATGTATATTTATATAAATATATAATATATACATATATATTTTCATAGAATGTCCTGTAGCGTTTCAGAGCTGCCTGCAGGGTGCCGCCTGCGTGGCATGGGTTCTGCAGTGCAAAGTGGTAGTAGTGTTCCACTAACTGCACCACTTACGGGCAGCAATACCAGTAGTGGAGGTGGTGTTGTCGGTGGTAGTACTCTAACAAGTAGTGGAGTTAGTGGAACGAATGCATTACAAGAATTGTCTAGTGCAGGACCTTTACAACGATCGCAATCACAGAAACCTTGTTGTTTTTGTTGGTGCTGTTGCTGTTCATGTTCGTGGTTAGTATTGAAAAATTTTACTTTGAAAATAAAATAAAAAATTTTTTAATGAAAATTTTTTCACATTATATTTATATTTATGTACTATGTACTAATATAAAAATTTTCTTCTTCTTTTTCCTTACATTTTCATGTGAATTTTCTTTTATATGTTTGCTAACAAAAAAAAAAAACAATGTGAAACCACTAGGGCTAAATGGTAAGGACATATACTCTTTTATAAATTGAAAATTTTGCATTATTTTATTTATTTATTTTTTTTTTTTTTTCAAAATCGATCTAAATAAAATACAAAATTATACATATATTCATACAATTTACATATATTTATTATATTCATAATATTTAAAATTATTTCCATAGATTTTTTAAATTACATAGTATATAAATTTTAATTGTTCAATATTCGTGACAATAGTTCATATTTCATTAGTTTATTAAAATGACAAATTATATTTTTTCAATTTTAAATTGAGTTAAAAATTGTAAATTGCTATCAACATTTATAAATGTGTTATGTTTCGTACCTTTGATGTATTTCACAAATAATTTGTTAAACCATTATAAAATTAATCTAAAATGTATACATATTATCAATCATCCATATCCAAGGATACATACATATTATATATAATATTGTCATATAAAAAGTCTATATATCAGATTATCTGCAATCAATGATGGAACAAATTTGTAACATTTTAAGGCAAAAAATTATTCATTATTATTTTTTTTAAATATTATTAGAATTATTATTATCAATTTAAATAGTCGATAAGATATTTTTTATCTTAACTGTGTGAATAAATTTGTTAAATATCTCTATCATTCTGTTCATCATGTAATAATATTAATTTTATAGCATAAGTTTTTTTTAATGCACAAAGATGTACAAATATCTATTGCATGGAACATCTGTGCTCTATGAATATACAATTGAAAGCATATATGTATTTATGTATGTATGTAATTACCAACAATAATTATATTTATAGAATCATATACGAATATATACAAAATTTATACAGGCTGTTTCTCTTCAAGGTATCACTATGTACACCACGACATTCTTCTGACTGTTTCATAAAAAAAAAAAAATTTCACCAGCGAAAATTTCTTTCTCCCCTATTTTTGACACTAGATGGCGCTAATAATTTTAAGGTTCTTGCAAAACCTTTGAAAACACAAAATCATGTGTTACTTTTTGTTCACCATACGTATTTAAAAATTAATGTTTTAGCTGACGATAGGAATAAAAATTACATTTCTTTTGATGCTTACTATAAAATGTAATTAAGAATTCGGTTATAAGGAATTCGGTTTTTGAAATATTTTACCATAAATTTCGACTTCAAGTATTATTTTTGTTTAGAGTCGAATTCTTAATTACTAATTATAGTATATGAAAATAAAGGTAATTTTGTTTACCTACATCACCTGGAACACAAAATGATGCTACATACTATAGAATGCACAAAAAGTTTCAAGTGATTTTATGTTAGAAGGACTTGCAAAAAACCTTAATATTTTGAATGCCATCTAGCGTCGAAAATAGGGTCGATAGAAATTTTTGCATGTACGATTTATTTCATGAAACACTCCAAGAATCCCGTGGTACCAATATTTATCTGTTGAATAGAACTACCCCGTATTTATAGATGCTAGATACTAAGACTTCAAAATATATTTGGAAATTTGTAATTTTTTTTATTGATTCTTTTTGTAATTATACTCATTATTTTAATTTATATTTATTTCTTAAAATCTCTTAAACTCATACTCTTATTTGAATTAAAAAAAATTCAAACAAAACACTGTAAATTGAATAAATGTTGTAATTTCAAAATATTTTCTCCATTTTCAAATTTACCTACTTCTTCCATTGTAGAATTTTGGATGAGCGATATTTATGTGGTTGTGAAATTTTGTTTAAATTCACCAAAGTTGAATGATTTTTTTGTTAATTTATTATATTTATACGACTGTATATATGAAACGTTCAATTCAAATTTTAAACAAAAGTAGAAATAAATCAATTCTAGTCATACACTGTGTAGTAATAATTATACTACATAAATGTAGGTACTATTTAATTGATTAATCGTCTGTCGTCTATGATTCAAATATACGAGTATATGTATGAATAGTACTTGCATTATCGCATTCATTGCAATATTGCATGTATACAATATTCACATATATTTGAGTTTTACGTGTATGTATATAAATAGTCGCGTATTTGTGTACAAGCACATATAGATACTCGTACGTAATTCATACATATGTATATATATAAGTACATATATATATATATATTTATATAGGTATATATATAGTATATATCTGTTTACATAAAGATTAACACCAATAATAGTACATTTTGTTATACACACACAGGCACATATATATATATATATATATATATATATAGTATATATTCATATAATACCTAAAAATAAATCATTCAATCATTGAATTATATTCATATTCATTTTTGTTCAAATCGAATTAAGAAAAAACTAGCATTGTGTGCTTTATTATAATTAGAATTTTTTTTTCTATCCATAGGAAAAGTATATACCTACATATTTTGTAATTACAAAGTCAAATAAATACTTATAATATGTGTAAACAGTAAACACACACATACATATATATGTATATTCGTTTACATTTGAACATATGTATATACATATCAGGTCATATATATAAATCAGGTCGTTAAATTGTAAACAAATGTGCGTTGTTGTTGTGTTGTATGTATAAATTGTTTCTTGTTATTGTGTTTTTTATATTTCGACGACCTGTGTGACGTCAGACATTAAACATCAGATGTCTTTACATTGCCTTAGAAATGTGTATGCCGTGGATAATCATACACGGAAAAAAATTTTAGCTGCAATTGCCATTTTTTATATAACGATGGCTAAGAATAAAACTAGAATCACGACAGTGGCATTTTATAACTAATTTCGATATATATTAAATTTTCAAATTTGTCATGCAATATAACTGCGTAACTAATTTAATTGCAGTATTTTTAGTGGAAAACATATCATCTAATATAATAAAATAAAATGCCCCAATGTACTACAAAATAACTAAATATAGTTTTGAAGATAGCAACAAAATGTATTGTTTTATAACTATTTTAGCAATTATAATTACTGGTAATGTTAAAAACTGTGACAAAATTTGTAACATTTTATGCTTTTACACATGCTGAGGGAAGCTTTTCCAGATATGTGAATAACTATAAATGTAATGCAAAAATCTATTTTGCAATATAAAAATGCAAGATTCTGCTATACATATTGTTATAAATGAAATTATGTTATATTGCAGCATAAATTAATTTTATAGCCATATCTCATAAATAGAATTTACTCTTGCTATATTAATTTACACACGGTAACATACCTTAGAACAACCCTTGATAAAAATATACCAGTATATACCACAAGAAAATGAATAAATGAAACAAAATAATATCAGTCTTGATCGTGTTTTTGTGATGTTCACACCACACAAACGAACCCGCGAGACATAAACGATAAAAGTGAGTGAAGTAAGTGAAAAGTGAATAAAGCGAATAAACAAAAAAAAAAAAAAAAAAAATTCAAAAGAGCATTTATTTTTGTTCTTTACTTTTCTTTTAATTTTTCACATACACACATTACGTGAAGTGAATTGAATTTAAAATATAGTTAACACCAATACCTCCAAAATGGATAAAGAAAGTCCACCCACTCAGCCTACAAAACCCCCCGACATTACAAACAATAATGATCACACCAATAACCACAATCACCTCAAAAATACAACACCGGGACCAAAATTTCTAATAATGGAAAGAACTAATACCAATAAAACAATGACCACAGTATCACCCTTCCTTATTAAGAAAAAAATAGACGGAACAATAATTGGACAACTGGATATGTGTAAAAAATTAAAAAACGGAAAATTATTAATTAAAACAAAAAATTTGAATCAAGCTACGAGACTTTTAAACCTAAAAAATTTAACCCCTGAAATAAATATCTCTGTCTATGAACACGAAAAAATGAATATATCTAAAGGAGTTATCTATAACACAGAATTAATAACTCTATCGGACAATGAGATTCTCGAAGAATTAAAACCACAAAACGTTATTGACGTAAAGATTATCACAAAAAAAAACAGAAAACGAAAAAAATCCAACTGGCCTATATATTTTAACCTTTTCCAGCACTACAATACCTAATAAAATAAACGTTGGGTATATGAAAACTGAAGTGATACATTAGTTCCCACCTCCACCTAGATGCTGGAACTGCTTCCACTTCGGACATATCACAAATAAATGCAAAAAAACAAAAAAATGTATTAACTGCAATAAAGATTTTCATTTAGAAAACAATAAAGAAGAAGAAAAATGCAAAGACACAACACAATGCACAAACTGTTTATCACCAACACACATTTCAACAAGTAAATTATGTCCAGTATTTATGAAACATAAAGAAATAATGAAAATTAAAATTATAGAAAAAACTGATTTATATACAAAGATATAAAAACAACAATACAAATACGTCATATGCAAAAATTGCAAGCAATAATATTGATGAAAGTACACAAAATCCAAAAATCAGAGAGAGTAACATCTCCCAAGTTAACAATAAAATAACACATGAAGATAACAGAAATGCAAAAAACAATGCAAAAGCGATAACAATTCAAAATAATCAAAACAACAAAACAAAAACAGAAGAAAATAATTTTACGATATCACCAAAAAATAACAATGCAATAAGAAACAGTGGAAATACAGATATAGAAACAAACACTGATGACGATATAGCGCTAGCACTAAATGAAAGAAAGATAAGAAAAAAAAGAGGAAGACCTCGAAAAAATCAAGAGCAGAGTCCGATAAGTAAAGAAATAAAATTACAATAACATCTTTTATATACATACATACATATATATATGTATATATACATTTACATAAAAAAAAAAAAAAAAAAAAAAAAAAAAATCATAAATGAACAGTAACTTTCACTCAACACAAAAAAACGAAACCAATTACTTAAACATAATACAATGGAATTGTCAAGGCTTTTTTGCACATTAAAATTACTTAAAACTATTAACCAACAAATACGATAACTGCATAGTATGCTTACAAGAAACAAAAATGCACGCAAAATCCGAACCAGTACTCAAAACCCACAAAACAGTCTATAAAAACAAAATATCCAATACAATAGCCCACGGAGCGGTAGCAATCATGATACCAAAAATCAAAAAACATAGAATATAAAGAAATAAAAATAAATACTAATTTACAAGCAGTAGCAATTCAAATCTTTACACCAATTAAAATGACCATAATCAACATATACCTAGACATAAAATTAAAATATCAAGAAATAGATAATATTCTGAATCAAGTACACACTCCATACATTATCGTGGGTGATATGAATGCTCACAATACTCTATGGGGTGCTAAAAAAACAGACAAGTCAGGCAAAACGATACAACAACTTTAAGAGAAAAAATCACTATGCCTCATGAACAAAAAAGCGCACACACACCTGGATTTTTCATATAAAACCTTCTCTACAATTGATCTAGCAATAATGTACACCATGTATTTACAAACTTTTCGACTGGACAATAGAAGACGAATTATACGGAAGTGACCACTACCCAATAATTATATCATCAAAATTATCACATGCAAAAGCACAAAAACGACAAATATTTAATACTAAAAAAGCTAACTGGAATCTATTTCAAACCAAAATAAATTTAATTAAAAATATAAATGAATTCAAAGACATAAACGAATGTGAAAACTATATAACAAAAACAATAATAGATGCAGCAAAACAATCAATGCCAATGACAAGTTCCCATATAAAAAGACCTCAAGTTCCTTGGTGGAATAAAGAAATTGAATCCGCTTTGAAACAAAAGAAAAAACTGCTACAAAAATATAAAAGAAAAATGGATGAAGCAGATCTAGCAAGATATAAAAAACTTAGATGCCATGTACGTAATCTTATCAGAAACCAAAAAAGAAAAACATGGGAAAACTACGTATCCTCGATCAACCTATATACACAGACTAAAGATATACAAAAAAATCAGAGCACTAGAAGGCAAAAATAAACAACAACAACTAACGACAATAACAATTAATAAAAAAATAATTACAAATATAAAAGAAATATGCCACTACACAGCGCAATTTTTTCAGAACATATCCAGCGATTCTACCTACTCTAACGACTTCATACAAAATAAAACCATGCATAAAAAAAACTACTTTTTACATCACAAAAGGAGAAAACGAACAATATAATGAAATCTTCAACACTCTAGAACTAGATCACGTTTTGAAACATGTCAAAGGATCATCACCCGGCCTAGACTTAATTCACTATGACATGATTAAACACATGAAACCTTACCAAAAACAATGGGCCTTACTAATAGCATTTCTTTAATCTCAAGTTTAAGTTAGTTACAGCAACGTCGATTTAAAGCCGACTTTAATTTTGGTACCAATAGCCTTCTGCTAAGTTTTATTTAAAAAAAGCTTTATTTAAAAAGTGATTGATTGCATAGATGTGGTTTGACTTTCCAATTTTGATTTCAAAGTAGTATTAATTTGATGGTTTTGTGTTTTTTGATGAGTGAAAAAATTATTAAAATGGGGTTTTTTTTGATGAATATGATTTATAAAATCAAACTTTTTCTTCCCTTACATGTACAAGTCAATAAAATCTTTGGCTAAATAAATATCAAAAAGATTTCTTCGTTGCTTATATTCTTTTACTTTACGGCATTATATTCATTTAAAATATTCATATCTTGAAATATGAAGTCGTCGAAACTATCCATTTAACCTTTTTTTTAAATAACACATAGCACAAAACCAGAATTTTTTTCAAACAAATTTGGTTATATGTTTCTTTAATAATAACTTAGTCTTGACTTCTCTACGATTAAATTTTAATGTCGTGATTAAGCTAAACTCGACATTAAATTTGCTATTAGTACCTAATTTTCCTTAGCAAAGAACTAAGTCGTTACTAACGACTTAGTTAAAGGCTATTAGTAAGACCCAATATATTCTAAACTTCATAAATAGTATATGGAAAAACGGAACTTTACCCCAAAGATGGAAGGAAGCTGCTGTAATACCAATTCTGAAACCAGGAAAAACACCAAGCAATTTAAACAACTACAGACCCATATCTCTGACAAATGTCCTATGTAAAATAATGGAAAGAATGATAAATAAAAGACTTCTTTGGTTCCTAGAGAAACATCAACAGTTGGATAAAAAGCAGTTTGGTTTCAGAAAAAATCTCTGTACTATAGACACCTTATCACTTTTCCAATCGGACATTATTAAGGCATTTAACGAAAACAAATACCTAGTAGCTATATTTCTTGACATAGAAAAAGCCTACGATAGGATATGGAAAAGAAACGTCTTAGACGAAGCTAAAAATCTGAACATAAAGGGTAATATGTTACAATTTCTAAAAGATTTTCTAGAAAATATATCATTTAGAGTGCTAATCGGTAATAACACTTCAGAAAAACACAAAATTGAAAATGGAATCCCGCAGGGATCAGTACTCAGCACTACACTTTTCATTATAGCGATAAACGATTTACAAAAGTATATTCATCCACACACAAATCACATAGCATACGCAGATGATATCGTAATATACACTACACACAATAATATAAGCGAAGCAACAACCTCCCTTCAAACGTCAATAAACAACATAGAAAAATGGTCCAAGAATAAGCGTATTAACATCTCAACCGAAAAGACAAAAGCAATGATATTCACTAAAAAACGTAAGAAAATTCAAATAGATCAAATAAAACTAAATAACAAAAACATAGAATACGTCACACAATATAAATACTTAGGCATGATTTTCGACCAAAAACTTTCGTGGAAGCAACATATCATTGAAAAAACAAACAAATGTACAAAAGCAATGAACGTCCTAAAAATCCTCAGTAACACTAATTATGGCGCAGAACGACAGACACTCTTAAAAATACTCAATACCAATATTCTGTCAAAATTAGATTATGGCTGCTACATATACCAAACAGTCAATAAAACTATTCTAAAAAAATTAGACTGCATTTTAAACAAAGGAATAAGAACGTGTACAGGAGCTTTTAGAACCAGTCCAACAATTAGCATGCTAGTAGAATCTAACAACCTACCCACCGAATTGTGAGACACAATAGACTAAACATCAGATATTTTTACAAAATCTGCACTAATAGACACCACCCTCTCCACAATGAAATACAGACATCTTACCTTAATACTCAAAAAAGGAAATAATTAACACCCACATATATCACATATGAAAAAATCACGAGATACAATCTACCAAAACCAGAACATATACAAACAAACATAATACAAAAATACCCACCTTGGCAAAGAAATAACATAAAAATTGACTTGAATTTATGCAAACATAGGAAACCAGAAACTTCTGAAGACATAATACAAGCAAAAATTGCTTGAAGTATTAAACACAAAATATAAAGAACACACCAAAATATACACAGATGGATCCATAACAGATCAAAAGGCTGCTTTTGCATACATTATAGAAAATAAAAATGAACAACATAGAATATACAACAAAGCAAATATTCACAACACTAAAATATACACGCTATAGCGACCGCACTAAAATCAAGTGAATCAATTACAAACAATAAATTTTTAATTCTAACAGATTCATTAAGCTCGATTTTAACATTTAAAAACCTCTATAACGAACATCCCATTGCTTTAAAAATACATAATACCATACAAAAAAATTTTAAAAATATGTATACATTCATGTGGATTCCTAGTCACAAGGGTATTAAACTTAACGAATACGTAGATCATCTAGCAAAAAGTGCCACTGAAAAATTAATCAATTCAAATTTCAAAATAATCAAGAATGACACATATAAACATCTTGACGAGAAAATTAAAGCACATTACCAGAATTTATGGGACACGGAAAATTATAAAAACAAACTAAAGGAACTCAAAAAAAAGACAGCTCCATGGTATAGCCTCAAAAAACTAAATAGAAAAGAAGCCACAATAATCACCAGACTCAGAATAGGACATACTAAACTTACACACGAACATCACGTCAACAAAACTACAAAGCCACTGTGCAGATGCAATAACGAGGAACTCACAATAAAACACATCCTGGATGACTGTCCAATATATTATAATGTTAGATCAAAATACAACATCGAATATAAGATGCTAGGAAAAGATGATATAGACAGCGCAGCGCATACAAAATTATAAACTTTTTAAAAGAATCTCTTTTATATCATAAAATTTAAAATTATATAAAACAAAACGCACAAAATAGAATGGTCCAAAATGATAGAAAACTGTTGAGCGACCAATAAAATAAAATATAATATAAAATAAAAAATAAAAACAAAATAATATAGCTGTACTTGATAAAGTGTTTTACTACATAAGTTAAATAAATAACAAAACTTTTATTTTGGATAAAATAATTTTTTTCTTATTTTTTCATTCATTAAAAATAATACATACATATATGTATACATTTTTTTAACTTAAATTATTATTATTATACAAGTATATAGCATTCAACATATTTATTCTATATGTTGAAAGAATCCTTATAATCTGAATAGGTATAATTCGTTGAACTTTAGTTAAATTACTATCATTTGTGAATGTAATTTAATAAAACAAAATGTTTCAATAAATTCAGAATTAAACTTTTTGACAAAAAACTTTTTTGTTTTGCACACCAAGTGACAATAGCGATGCGAATCGAATAAAAGTGTCTCTAATTCATTTAGAAAAAAATAAACTATCTTGGAAATTACAATATTGGCGTTTTCTTCACTATTTAGTACCTACGCTTTGCTATATACCGTTCAGATAATAAAATATTGATTCTAATATCTTTTGTGCAGTTTTTCTGCAAATATTATGGTTATTATAAATATCTGCCAATATTTTCTTTTTTTCACTGGATATTATATTTAGTAAATCAGTGAAACAATCCTGTTTTAATGAAATTGGATTGTTTCTATGCTCTAAATTAAAATCAACACATTTTCTAATTTATGGTACAGTTTGATGTGTTGTACATAAAAATCTAAAATAACAAATTTGTTCTTACACTTAAAGCAGTTCATGTTAATAGTTTAACTTAAATCTAATTAAAAATTAAATTTGAGAGTAAGTACCTAATAGTATACTTGTTTATGGTGATAAGTGATTGTTTGATCTAATGTGGCAATTTCTTCAAGTCGTTAATTAGAGAATTTACTGCCGTGAATGACTTATCATATGGCGTTTCTATATCGTAGATGTACTTCTGGATGAAGTTCCACACGGGCTCGACATCTGACTGGAAATTTGCATGTAAAGCAAAATTTATTTTGAAACAAGAATACAATGCAGCTAAAGGTGATTCTATTTCATACACGATGTCATTTACCGCAATATAGTTAGCTTCAATATTATCTGAAAAATAATAATTTTATTCGTTAATAATATATAATATTTGAAAATGTGATTTGTAAATTGTGAGTCGTAGGGGATGGTCGCGATTGCAAAAATGAATATTAAATGATTAAAACCACTCGGATCTCGCTAAATATGTTTTATTACACACAACTTAAATATTAATTACACAATAAAGAGCACATTGCGTTAGGATGGTGAATCGAGGACGTTGATTAATACGGATGAATATTGATGATTATGAAAAATGGTTCCACGCTGTCTTATGATGTCGACTTGCTGTTGCTGATAATGATGAGGTTGTTTGCAGATGTCAGAATAGATGATGACGATGAAGTTGTCTGCAGATGTCAGAATAGGTGATGACATGTCGAGTTTGACGTTTTGGAGTAATTTGAATTGGGTTGAATTAAGAACTGAGTGCTGACTTGTTGAGGTGCTGACATGGCCTTCTCTTGAGGATCAACTCCTGGTGATCTATGTGAAGACTTGGACACGTATTAATACAGCAGGTACTGTCCGAAGTGGTTAGGTTTCGTCTTGATTCTGATGGGTCTGGTTGTGATGGCGTCGTCATCGTACATTTTTTTGTTACGAAGTGATTCATTTTCTGTCTCCAGCTGTGACTGGTATCGATCTGATTCCGCTTGTGTCTCTGTATCTGTAATGGTGAAACCATTGTCTTCGTCATCTTCCGTGAAGTATTCTTCGGTTACGATTTGAATTATCTCGTGGTCTCTAGGTTTATAGGGTTTGATTTGTGCTGCGTGTACCTTTCGTACTGTTTCTATACCATCGCTGTCAGGAACTTTAATCTTTATTATATTGTCTGCTGCGAATTCAGCAATTTCGTATGGTTGTTCTTCGTATTCTGAATCAAGCTTGTTGTTCTTTGAATGCCGTTTGACTAGTACTAGTTCTCCTATCTTTAGTTGATGTTGTCTTCTGTGTTGATTTGTGTGATTCATTTGAGAATTTTGGGCGTCCTGCAACTTGATTTTTGATTGTTCTCGATCGTTGTGTAGTTTCTCTATTTGGTATTGTCTAGTTGTCGTGTTATCCGCCGTACCTAAAAGTACTTCGTCCCGAAGTCGTGGTTCGAAACCGTGTAGAAGGTAAAAAGGAGAATGACCTAATGATGATTGTTTGCTGATGTTAATAGAAAATGTAATGTTTGCTACGTGATTCGCCCAGTTTATTGTGTTGTACTCGGCTAAGTATTTTCTAATTCCTGTTGTTAATGTTTGTACTGATCTTTCGACGAGTCCATTTGATTCAGCAAAGTATGGTGGTGATGTTATGTGTTGTATGTTGTGTTTTGAGTAGAATTCTTGTGCTTGTTGGGATGTGAATCCAGTCGCGTTGTCACTTATAATGACCTTTGGTGTACCGTATATTTCGATGACCTTTTGTTCTAGTGTTTCTTTATTACGTGATATGAACTTACGTCTGGTAGGCATTGTGTTATCAGATATCTGGTACAATGATCTATAATGATGAGAATGTGTTTTAATCCATTCTTGGTTTTTTGAAAGCTACAATGATCCATTGAGATCATTGTAAAGGGTTGGTCTGGTGCTTTCCACGATTTCATGAGTCCTAGTCTTTTTGATGTTCTGTGGTTGAATTGCTGACATATGTGGCATGATGAGACGTAATCTTTGCAATTTTTGCGTTACGATGGCCAGTAATATCTTGATGATAGTTTCGAAAATGTTTTCTCGAAATCCATGTGACCGCTGTTGTCGTGACAGATTTCAAGTATTGCCTTTTGCAAGCTGGTTGGTATGAATATGAGGTTTTTCTGTTTGTTTTTATAGTATAAGATGTTGTCGATCAATGTGTATTTTGTTAATGTGTTTTTGTTGATTTTGTCTTCGAAATTGGTGTTTTGTTTTTGTATCATACTAATGATTTCTAGACAGGTAGGGTCTTGCTTTTGTATGAGTCCTATCTTTGTTTTATCTTGTGCTTTGATTATGAGTAATGCCATGGTGTTTGGTGGAAGTCTTGATAATGAATCTGCACATACGTTTTGTTTTCCTGATCTGTGTTTTACTGTAAAATTGTATGCTTGTAGGTCTATTGTCCATCTGGCGAATTTGCGATTGTGTTTGTTGTTTCGAAGCAGACATGCTGTAGTCCAATTGTCTGTAATTATTGTAAATGATTCTAATCCATATAGGTAGATGTGATATTTTTCGGTAATTGCCCAATGTACTGCTAGGCTTTCGATTTCGTTAATGTGTAGTTTGCTTTCTGTTTTGGATAGTGCTCGACTTGCATATGCTATAACTACTTTTTGTTTGTTCTGCTTTTGGGTAAGTATTGCTCCGATGCCAGTTAGACATGTGTCTATTTCGACTTCTGTATCGCTGTTTGGTTGGAAATGCCCTAGTATTGGTGGTGATTTCAGTTTTGCTTTGAGGATTTCGGTTGCTTCTGTTGCTTTTTGTGTCCATGTAAATGGTGTTGTGTTATATGCTGTTCTTATTGGTTCTGCTATTTGTGCAAAGTTTTTGATGAATTTTCTGTAGTGTGATGCAAATGCATAGAATGATTTAGCGTCTTTCTGGTTTTTGAATTGTTTGTATCTGTCGATTGAATTTATTCTATCTGGGTCTGGTTGAGTGCCTTTGTTGGAGATTTTATAGCCTAAAAAGAGAATTTCTTTTTGAAATAATTGACATTTATTTAAAGAGATTTTCAATCCTGATTTGATGATTCTGTGTAGAGCGTCTTGGAAATTGTTTAAGGCTGTGTCGATGTCTGGAGCTGATTGACAAACGTCGTCCATGTAAGTTACTGTATTTTGGGCCTCTTTGAATGTTGACTTCATGATTCTTTCCATTGTTTTCGGGGCATTAGATAATGCAAATGGCATTCGTAGGAATTCTAGTAGTTCATCTTGTGTGACGAATGCAGTTTTATGAATGTCTGACGGTTTGACTTTGACCGTCATGAATGCTGTTTTTATGTCCATTACGTTGAAATATGTTGTGTCTGCTTTGACTATTTTCCTTATAATGTCGTCAATGTGGGGTGGTGGAAAGCTACAGTGAGCGAAATTTCCATAGGTCCACCTATATTTCTAGAGGTAACTGGTAGTTTACGAGTTCACATCTGCTGAACACATGTTTTTTATTTAATTTTCTACGCTAATAAACGGAAAAACCCAACAAACCGAAATCCTTTTATTAGGTTTTTTTAAAATAAAAGCGTAATTAGGAAATTTTCAGGTATATAAGAGCGAAATTTCTATAGGTCCACTTAATTGTGTAGTATCTTTCAACCAAGTTAGTTGAAAAAGTTATAGTAAAAATTTGTTAATTGTTATAAATTAAGTAAATTAAAACTATTCAATTGGATTTTTTTCATTAATTTAAAATAATTTAAGAAAAAATTTAAATTTTAATTCTAAAATGCCACGCGGTAAGCTTCTGTCTGCAGAAGAGATAACAAAAATCAATTGTTACAAAGAAGTTGGACTATCCAATCGCGAAATAGCGAAAAAATTGAAGAGATCACACAATCTGATCAATAATTTCTTGAAAAATAAAGAAAATTATTCAAAAAACCATCCAAAAGGTGGTAATACGAAGCTGTCTTTAAGAGATCGCTCAGCAATTTTGCGTACTGCGTCAAAAGAAAACATTACAGCGAGACAAATAAAAGAAAAACTGAGCTTACCGGTCACAAAAAGACGTGTCCAACAAATTTTAAAAACCAGTGGCAAATTCAAATGGATGAAACAAGAGCTAAAACCAGTACTAACAGAACGGCATAAAACAACAAGATTAATGTTTGCTAAGGATCACATGTCATGGGAGGAAGAGTGGAAAAATGTTATCTTTTCTGATGAAAAGAAGTTTAATTTGGATGGCCCCGATGGCTTTAAATATTATTGGCATGATATTCGAAAGACTCCTGAAGTAGCCATGAGTAGAAATTTCGGTGGGGGTTCAGTAATGGTGTGGGCAGCATTTAGTTTCCATGGAAAATCCCCAATATGCTGGATTACAACAAGAATGAATTCTAGCAATTACATTGATTTGCTAGAAAATGTGCTGATTGATTTTGGCGAGCAAATGCCGTTAGAAAATTGGATATTTCAGCACGACAATGCGCCCATTCATACGTCTTCAGCTGTAAAAACATGGCTTGAAGAAAAAAATATACTAAGTATGAAGTGGCCAGCAAGATCACCGGACTTAAATCCAATTGAAAATTTATGGGGAAATCTTGCTCGAAAAGTCTATGAAAATGCGAAACAGTACGACAGTGTAGAGGACCTTAAAACGGCAATTAGAGCAGCTTGGATAGGTATAGAAAAAGAGGTTCTAGAAAATTTAATTAATTCAATGAAAAACAGAATTTTTGAAATTATTAAAAATAAAGGTGGCAGCACTAGTTATTAAAAACTTGTATTTAATTTAATAAAATACTTAATATTCGAAAAATGATGGTTTTATTTAATTTAATCAGTAGTGGACCTATGGAAATTTCGCTCTTATATACCTGAAAATTTGCTAATCATCCTATTTTTAAAAAAACTAATGAACAGGATTTGGGTTTGTTGTGTTTTTCCGTCTATTACCATAGAACATTAAATAATAAACATGTGTTTAACAGACGTGAATTTGTAAATTACCAGTTACCTCTAAAAATATAGGTGGACCTATGGAAATTTCGCTCACTGTATCTTTGATCATTTTCTTGTTTAGTGCGGAATAATCTACTGTAAGGCGTTTTGGAGTGCTGCTGTGGTGTGGTTGGTTAACTATTACTACAGGGGATGCGTAGCTGGATTGTGATTCTCGACAAATGCCTTGTTTTTTCCATTCTGATATGGTGTCTTTAATGAATTTTTCGTCACTGTGTGAATATCTGTAAGGTCTTTTTGCAATTGGTATGTCATCTTCTAGGTTGATGGAGTGTTCTTCAATTTTGCAGTGTCCTATTGGTTCATCATCTGTCGAAAAGGCTGATATATTTTGGTTTATGATTGTGGTGAAGTGGTTGATCTGTTGTTTTGTGATTGTTGGTGGAAATGTCTTGATCTGGTTTTGTATTTCTTGTCGTATTTGGTTGGGTGTGAATTTTAATGCACATGTGCTAATGTTGTTTTGGATGTCTTGTTTGTTGTAGTGTGTTGATGTTTTTTTGATAGTGATGTTTCCATTTGGTTCTATTGTTACGTTTACGTCGGCTGCTTTTCTCCAGTCAGATCCTAAAATTAACGGTACTGGTGCGTTTCGGATTACTGCTACTGGTCCAAATGTGTTCGTTATGTTTCCTATTTTGACTGTTATATCGATTTGACCTGATGGAATGCAAGTGCTTTCTATTGAAGTTATTGGTTCGCCGTCGTACTTGCTTATTTTTTGAAAACTTGGTATGAATTTTTTGTCGATGATGGATTGTTCTGCGCCGGTGTCGATGAGTGTGGCTAATTTGGTGTGATTATATATTGTTGATTCTATAATTGGTAGACCTCTTTCGTTGTATTGTGATTTGAGTGCACAATTTATTTGTCGTGTTTGTTTTCGTTTCATTTCACATGAGTTGATGGTATGTCCTGTGTTGTTGCAGATTGGACATGGTAATGAACATTGGCTTACTGGATGTGTTTCCAATTTACATCTAGGACATGTGCGTAATGTTGTGTTTTTGTTTTCCGTAATGTTCTTTTGTGTGTTGAGTTGATCTTGTGTGGTTGATTTTCCTGATGCGTTTTTGTTTACTTTTATCTTGATGGAGTCTTTATCTAGTGATTCCGCGATTTCTAACAGTTCGTGTACTGTTTTTGCGTTGCTGATGTGTAACATTCTTCGATCTGTGTGGTTGTATATTCCTTCTATTAAATAATTGATTTTGTCTTCTTCTGACATTGTGACTTGTTTGGGTGGTTTGTTCATGATTTCAAGTTTTGAACTCATGTATTGGATAATTGTTTCGTTATAGTTTTGTGTTTTGTTGTTCAGTCGATCGCTCCATTCTCTTAATGATGGGGTTTTGATAAATTGTTTTTTGAATGCTGATTCCCACTCTGTCCATGTTTTGTAATTTCTACCTTCATAGTTGTTCCAGTTCTTTGCAATGCCTGTGAGTTTGCTGATTGTAATTGATCTTTTTACGTCGTCAGACCATTGATTAATTTTCACGATTCTGTTTATTGTTTGTATAAAGTCTTCTGTTTCGTGACTTGTTTCACCATTGCATGTTGTTATTGTTGAGGTTAGATCAGGATTAATTACAATTTGCTGTATTGTTGATGTTGTCGCTTCTTGTACTTCATGTTGTGTATTTGTTGTTTGATTTTGAATTGATAAAATAGCTTTGTTGTTTTCGATTAAGGTGTCTATTAATGATGCTTTTTGCAGTTTGCCATCGATTTCTAAGCCTCTTCTGATTGCTTCTGCTTTTAATGTCTCTAGTGTGAACAGACTTAGATGTTCTTCTTGTGTTGTTGTTTCAAGAAGTTTTTGGATGTTGGATGATAATATTGTTTCGTCTATTGGAGTTGATGTTCGCTGGTCTTTTGACATTGTTGTGAACCTGTTCAAAATTTAATTACTTACTTGAATGTCTGTGGATTTTTTGTACTTAATTTTTTTTGTTGAAGGAGCTTCTGCAGGTTATGCCGGCTGCGCCATGTGAGTCGTAGGGGATGGTCGCGATTGCAAAAATGAATATTAAATGATTAAAACCACTCGGATCTCGCTAAATATGTTTTATTACACACAACTTAAATATTAATTACACAATAAAGAGCACATTGCGTTAGGATGGTGAATCGAGGACGTTGATTAATACGGATGAATATTGATGATTATGAAAAATGGTTCCACGCTGTCTTATGATGTCGACTTGCTGTTGCTGATAATGATGAGGTTGTTTGCAGATGTCAGAATAGATGATGACGATGAAGTTGTCTGCAGATGTCAGAATAGGTGATGACATGTCGAGTTTGACGTTTTGGAGTAATTTGAATTGGGTTGAATTAAGAACTGAGTGCTGACTTGTTGAGGTGCTGACATAAATTTTTGTCATACCAAAATTGTCTCCTATTAAACAAACAAAAGGTTGTAGGATCCCTTTTATATTCTCTTGTTGCTTTCTTCGCTTTTCAATAGCTTCACAAAGCAAGTTAACGTCCTAAATTCAAAAAGATCAACTGAAGTTAGTATTCATACTTAAATCGTTTTCAAATAAATTTCTATGTATTATACATAATTTATGCGTATTCAATTTGTTTCCTTAATTTTTAAATTTGCACTTTCACTCATTTTAATTTTTTTTACAGAAAACAATACCGTCTAAACGCTACGACACTCGATATAAGAATAATTTTGCTCTTGCAAAATATTATTACAATTAGCTCAGTTTTAGCTAGAGTCAAGCTATGTGAGTAGCACCAATTGTAACATACAGTTGTACTTACAGATATGTGTAAAGCAAATTCGTAAAACGGCGTAGTAAATTTAGTTTTTCAATATAGCCAGAGTAGCTACACGCATATAACCAATTGTAGCATGTGTATTGCACTTCCAGATATGTGTTAAGCAAATTCGGAAATTTATTAGACGCATCAAATTTTTTTAATATAGCTATGAATTTAACAAAATTTCACTTTGATGGTATTACGAAATATGTGTACTTTCGACTAACTGTATTTCACGCAATGATAAAAATTATATTCATCGTCGCCCTTTTTTTACTGGGGAAGATATAGTATTGCTTTGCTATAAATTATTAAATAATTGACTCTAGTTACTATAAAATATACCTACCATTAAAAGAAATATTATTATAATAAACGCTATAATTTCTAACAAAAAGAGCAACAAAATTATGGCTTTTTCCACATTGCATTTGGTAGTATAGTTATTTTTTCCGTGTGTGTAGTAACTGGAAGTTAAAAAAAAATTATCTTTATCAAGTATCATATTCGTTTAACATGTTTAACAGATGATGAATGCCTCATAGCGCATGCCTTTATTGAACGAAAAAGCGCTTCGTTCCAGAGATGTCACCTCTACTACAATTGTAGTAGATCTACTACTTTAGCTATAAAAATATTTTATGTACTTACATACTTACAAAATTTTACTACTTTTCTATCCATCAGCTTAATAACTAAATTTCTGATATTTTTCTTACATACTTCTATAATTTTATTACAAAAAAAAGTGTCAAATAATAACAAAACATGTTAAGGGTTAAGCTAAGGGTTGGGTTCACGTAAGGTGATTGATGATATATTCATCATAAATTTCCGTTTACATATGGTGACAATCAATAAAAACTATCACCAAATATTGTTATTTCGAGGTTACACCATTTTAGATGTCACTTTTCTACTTTTTACTATTATTCTTCTTTACATTAGCATATTTCTTTACATTCAACATATTTTCTAACTAACCAAATTGTATTCAAAATCACATGCAATCAATTCGTGTTTTCTAATGGAGCAATGGAGGTATATAATTTGTTTATATTTATATAATATTTCATCACATTTTTGATGATTACTTTACACGAACAATCTCTTTTCGGTGATCACTTTTTAACTGTCACCCACCTGTCACTAATCACCTTACATGAAACCTGCAAAGGTTTTCAAAAAACTGTGATCGAATTGTTTGCGTCGCTGTTCAGACGCGGCTTTATGTTTTTAATTTTATACGAATTTATTTGCAACAGAAATTATAGACAAAATTTATAAAAAAAAACTACATATTATGTATGTATATGAAATATATAATTTTATTAATTTCCTGCCTGTCGAATTATAGTTGTCATTCATTTCAGGCAAGAGCGTCAATGACAAAAAAATATATAATATATGGAGATAATTGATTTAGAATTGTATGTATATTTGTATATTCTCGTTATATTTATATACGTAGTCGTAGACATGTATTCAAATTTATTTACTTATCGTCTTCTTAAAATAATGTATTATTTAAAAACAAATCACACACATTCACATCACATGAATTCTTATACATATGTGTGTATCTGAAAAATTTGCAATATGTAGAGGTATCATCCATGTGTATACTATATACACTGTATACTATATACATACATCTATAAAAAATTAATTAAAATTTTCAAATCGCAAAGAAGCAATGAATTTCTTTTTATTACATTTTCTATAAAGACTATAAATCATAGTACTATATTATAGTGTACGTAATACGTTATACATGGTAATAGAGATACATATTATCATATGTACATACCTATATTATGTATAGAGTGATTTATTTACTTACTTTATAGTCAATATCATAATCATATAAATGTATTATTAATACCATATTATTAGATTATAATTTAGATGAAATTAAAATAAATTATTTTGAAATGCAAATAATAATTTATCAGATTTATACACTCAAAATATTCAAAAATTATATCTGATCAAAAAGAAATAATACATTATTATTATCATTTTATATTTGTGTGTATGTTATTTATTACATACTTTTGTATTCGGATGTTTCATTCATTTGTGAAAAATTGACACAGACACACAAAAGATATACGATGAGAATATTATTATATAATACAAATTTTTCATACGTACATACATTTGTATACCTTGATTAATATTATGAATATGGGTTAAGGCTAGGATCTACTTATAAAAAAATTTCGAAAACACCAACAACGATTTTACACTAAGAATTTTTATGAAAATTATAGATGTTATGCCTTTGCATAACCATGGGTGCTATTGAAATTCAGTTTTTAAAAATTTTGATAAAATAAATACAATTTTATTTTGTTTATAAAAAAAAAAAAAATTAAAAAAGGATTTTTATAATTTTTGCTGTAAAAACATCAGAAAAGTCCAAATTTTGTTTTGATACTAAAATCATATAGAAATATGATGATTTAATGTATGAAAACAGAAGTCAAAGTAGAAGGATTTAAAAAAAAAAACAACCACTCCTTTTTCAAAAGCTATAACCGAATTTTAGAACTAAAAATTAAAAAAGTTTTCCATTCAAGAAACACAATATCCTTCAGGATATCTATGTTCAAAATTTCAAAAAATTTTCATTGAAATTGTTTGAGTAAATTCGGAGATATGTGGTGCAATAGAAAGCAGATGTCGTGCTGGCTGCTCTTAATAAATTATTAATATTTGAAAGAAATGTAATTTTCGTTATAAGCAAATTAACGGTGCGATTCTGGATAAGAGATCTCTTATTTCTCTTATTCCTCTTATCGTTTTTAGTGCAAATTACATTACAAATACATACTTTTAGGAGTTAAATTAAATTAGATAAGAGATGTGATCAGCTGATCTCTTAACTTCATTGGTGAATTTTTTAATGAATTTTGACATTCTACTTTTGAACGTTTATAACCGAAAAATTCTTTTTTAACGGACAAAAATCTCTAAACTTTAGAGGTCATCGATGAGGACCTCTTATATCTCTTATTTATTTTATTTATATTGTTGATATTCAAATATTGTATTCGTGTCGTGCGTGCATATTGTAAGTAATTTGATAATAATAATAATAGAATTGTATTAATAATAATATAATTATTATAATTATAAATAATAATAATAATAATAATAATAATAATAATAATAATAATAATAATAATAATAATAATTATAATAATAATAAAATAATAATAATAATAATAATAATAATAATAATAATCATAATAATAATAGTAATAAAATAATAATAAAAATTGTAATAATTACTAATAACAAAGATGATAAAACAGTGAAACTACATTATCATTGTATATGACAAGTAGTAAATTGAATAAGGTGGGTTTAAAACCTATGGTGAATCTTATGTCATTTTATGAGGTGAATCTCTTATCCAGAATACCGATTCCTCTTAAAAAATATATTTCACCAAAACTTTTAGAGAAATAAGAGGAATAAGAGATCTCTTATGCAGAATCGCACCGTAAAATTAACAAAAATTTTTAGAATTTTTAGTATTTTAAAGAATAGGTATATCAAATATTTGCGCTTTTAACTGTAAGGAGGAAGTGCTTCAATTTTGTAATTATATGTAATATTGAATTGAAAGAGAACAAAATAGAAAAAAAAGCATATGTACATATTTATGTATATATAATAATATATATACATATATATATTATTTATATAGTACACACACACAATTTCAGATTTATTTTTATTTTTTTGGTTTTGTTTTTTTTTACAACATACATATAGTTTTTCGTTTTGTTTATACATTTTTCAATATTCATTATGCGAAACTTGCTGTTAGTTGTTAAATTTTTCAAAAAGCGCACGTTAAAGTGAAAATCTACTTTTGTATATTTTGGATATTTATAAAGGAAAAAAAACATTTTTTTTTATGTGTGAATGTTCATTATTATAAGCACTATAATATACACTTGTATGTACACACCCGCGGTCAAAAGAACTACATTGCCTATATAATAAAGCATATTATGAAGAAAATATATTTAAGATTTATTTTTTCTGTCAAAATGTCTTTTTGCACTAGAATGGATAGTACGTATGTACTTTAGGATATATTCACAAAAGAATGAATCAATAACTAATCCAACATAGTCGTTCGAATATTGTAAGAATATTGAGAAAGTATAAATAAACTGTGAAAAGAAAAACAAAAAGGTTCTCTGGATTACAATAGAGCATATTGATCGGGATATTTAATAAAATCCTACTCTAAATAGACGTGACGAAACGAAAAAAATTCAAAACGTAAATACTCGTTCGGTCAGTTACACAATTTGCTCTACGAGTAAATAGAAAAGATTCGAAACCATTAAAATTGTGTGTTTATGAGTTTATCAGTGAAATTTATTTTATACTTCACTTTCAGAATAAAAATTCTAATTCAAACTATCAAAAGAGTAGAAACGATAAATGTATGACAACTACGGCACTATCCATTTCGTCTATTAAACATTTAAACTTATCGAAATTGAACGAACGTAAAAATACATCCATTTTGGATAGTTCCACGTACTAGAGTACTATCGTATGTATCGTTTCGTTTCAATTTAGGGCATAGTTTAGGATTCATTTTAGAAAATCATTTTAATTTCATCACAGCAGGAAAGAATTAGAAAAGCGTAAAATATTCCGAGAATTAAGGGAAGTTATCAGTGTAATGTTAAGTGGAATTGAAATTTCATTAAAAAGTATAATGTTCAAAATGCAAAGCTAAATTAGTTTTAAAATTCAAAAATTTGACATTGAAATTTTGTTTAAATTGACATTTGACATTCAAATTTTCGAATTCTCAACTGAATTTCTCTTTTTCATAAGTATAAAAATATAATTTTAGGAAAACTTATGCATTTCTTTTTTTGAGATATTCCATTTGGTGGGTTCCAATTTTTTAGCAACATTTTTAGAATCAAATTCATAGCTTTATTGAAATTGATAATAGAAATAGAAATCTAATATAATTTAACTTTACTTTAACAATTTCAATTAGATAGTGACGTAGATATACAATTTCGTCGTTAAAGATAAATAAACAGACGAAAGAGAGATTAAAACCAATTTCACTTAACGTTGCACTGAGAACGTATCATTAGTTTGTAAATAATTCGAGAGAACAATTAAAACACAACAAAAATATTTTACTTAATTTAATCTCAAATGAAAATGATATTATTAATATGTTCAGGTGATGAAAATTTTGTGACCGCGAACGTATATATGTATGTATGCGAATTTAAATATGTATAATATAAATAAACTATAGAGATATACACATATATGTAAATAATAACGAAATAATACAACGTGGATGGTAAAAATGAAAATTTGAATTCTAATGAATTTAAAATCAAAACAGAACACATATGAAAAACAAACGGATTTAATTACTTAAAAGCTTTGATAAACACAAAATATATATATATATACAAAAAATATAAATGCATATACAGAGAATATAACATTACATAAAGAAAATTTCAAATTTTCCAAATTGAAAATTTTCCGTATAAATTGAAACAAAAAAAAAAAATAAATAAATAAATAATGTATGTACAATATTTATGCCAAAAATTCTACAAATATTTCGATTATTATTATCAGTTCGAATTGAAATCACAATAATTTCGTTTCATTATTACACAATAGTGTAATTAATTTTGTTGTCATACAGGTACATGTACATTCGTAATATTTATTTACATAAAATTATAAAAGTGAATAAGAGTATAAATAGTACTATATAGTACTTGCGAAACAGTCTGTATTTCATATAACGTACAATATTTCGATGAAAAAAAAATATATATGTAGAACGTATACAAAAATATGAAAATAAAATTCCAGAAACAAAAGTAAAATAAAGAGAAAGATTCTAAATAAAATTCATTTGTTTGAAGTAATATCGTTACTTTTATCACATTCTATGAGTATGTATAATGTTTACTCGGTCTCAATAACGAACGAGTATACATTCGAGTATATGTGAAAATTGGTAGTACTCGCATGTACGTTTAAGTATAAAATAGTTCTAATTGTATAACGTATATGTATATTTTATAAAAATCTATAGTGTAAAATAAATAATAATAGTAAAAACAATAAAAATAATAATAATAATAATAATCGTATTAATAATAATAAAATAATTTAAAAAATAAATAAATAAGAACTGAATATCAATACTAAGTATATAGTTATATTAAATATTTATTACCAAAAACTATGTCCGAACGTTGGAAAAATGTTGTTACTAAAGTTAAACAGAGGTATACATTGATTATTTATACGTACATATTGCCTGTTGAATATGTATGATCGTCATAATTATTATTTTTAGTATATAGCTAGTACTATATAAAGACTTTGTTTTTTGAGTCTAACTCATAGTTATTATTATACATATATTCGTCTAAATCCTAAATATTTCGTTCATTTTGCTTTTCGGTTTTTGGCCGGCAGTTGAATGTAAAATTAAGTAGTAATTGACATCGTGTTAAATACATACTTATACAGCAGTTACAAAAATTATTTGTGCATACCAAAAATGTTTTCATTCCTGCATGTTTTTATTCGTATTCCTGCACTATTTATGTGGTACAATAGCTTCTTTTGTTATTGTGGACTTGATATAAATAAATGGTATTTTTGTGAATATTACACATTTTAGCTAAGTTTTTACACAGGAATATCTACCATTTTTATATGGTATATGGAACAAAGAAAGTATAGCTCTACTGTTTTCACTTTTCGCAGCATTTTTACTTTTAATACTCACTTAACATTGGTACTTCAAAGTCAAAACAAAATGAATAATTTTCATCTTAATAATCATATTATTATTGACCAAAATCAATAAATCGATAAGTCCCGTTATTCCTTAGAATACAGAAGTACAAATAACTTTTGTAATAATCAAATTATGTTTTTTTTTTTGTTTTTTTTTTGGTACTAAGAATAATTCTGTTTTTTTTTTATTGTGTTTGAAAAAATAAGTTTAAAAATTTCAAAGTATTAAAACTGTTCAAATCCAAGTTACAGTTATTTATTTATGAACAAATAATTTTTGTAACTGCTGTATGTATACATGAAAAACTTAACTTTTACACAAATAATTAAAATTTGTTTTAGGCTTTGTTTTCATCATGAAAATTTTTTCAACGAACATTTTCCAGCTGTATATCTAATAAAAATATAAATTTTTATCGCATCTATTCGCATTTACAGCCAGACATTTGTTACAAATTTTTTGATTTATTCAAGAAAAAAAAATGTTTGGTTAAGCCGGTAAACTTAAGTTTTTGCAATTATTATACCCGAACTTTGAATACATACAAACATACTCCTATGTACCTACATACGAGTATATCGCAACATATCGTTTACACTGCATTTCGAAAACTAGTATATTAATCACTACAAATAATATTTATTTACAAATGAATAATTTTTTTTTTAAAATACATACCTATACTCATGTATATGAAGTGTTTAAATTTTAAAGTGAACATAATTATGTGTATGTGAATTTGATAATTTTTATCTGTTAAAGTTCAATTCTATGTACTTGTACTTTATATACTTTATGTATTTTATTAATATTGTATTCAAAATGTCTAAAAAAAACAATATTAAAGAAAAGCAATTTTAAAAAGCAGAGAGTATCCAATGTGAGTGCGGAATGTTTTGAAAATGTCTTTATGATTTTGAAGAGTAATAAAATTATGACCTGTTTGTGAATAATTATAAAGTTACAAATTCCAAGAAAATATTTTCGGTACAGTAACGCATAATACTCTATTTAAGCCGAATTCCAATGTCTACCAAAAATTTAATTTATTACACTTATGCAATTTTAAAGTGAAAACTTAAGCTCAGGACAAGGTTTTTAGCTTTCGCTTAAAAGATATTTTAATTTCACAATGGTATTTTAATAGTGCTGACAGAACAAAAGCTCTTGTTGGATTGACCTAAACCAGTTTAGAGAAAGCTTTTAGTAGAGAATTCCTACGGACCGACCGAAAATTGGTTTAGTTGTCATTTGTTGTATGTTCGAAAAAATTTCTCATCGAGTTTAAACTACTTGCATTAAGTGGTTTTGGTTAAACCACTTCTGAGCGTACTTATCCAAGCTGATTGCTTACAGACCAAGGAGTTTATCTACTTGAACAGGTGTAGAAAGTTTCTAAACTCTGGTCTATCTGGTCTTTTTTAAACTTTCACTGTGGTTATTTTGAATGTGAACTTGTGAGTTCATGTATATAAGTTTTGTTTTTATTGAATATTTTATTTATATTAGAAATTGAATTACTTCTGTGTCCTTTTATCTATTCGAATTTATTCGACGCAAAAAAGAGTTTACAAACGTTGTGCATGCTCCTATCATGAAGTTATTGTAACCGAATTTTAACATCTCAATTTATTTGGGTGTAATATATTATTTTTGATTTTTAAACTCATGTTTTGCAAAAATTCTGAATAAGAAATTTATGTTACAATTTACTCGCCATCGCCATACAGGTAAAAACAAAAATGTTTGCACTTTATAAATATTGAAAAATTCAATTAATAATTTCTCAATGTAAATAAGACCTATAATCAAAACACTGTACATACATATATACACAAATATGTACGCCGCATGTAAATATAAACGAAATGATTTTTAAATTTGTTTTAAAATTATTTTGCTTAATAATGATATATCGAGCAATACCAGCACTCAGCAGCTATTTATAATATGAAATGTACATTTAGGATTCATTCAATCTATCTATTCTAGAATACTACTTATGTATCATATATTTATATATATTTGCTGTTTTTATAATTTTACAGTCTAGCAATAAAAAATGCAGAAGATATTGGACCAACAAAACGAGATCCAGCGAATTCGGATCTATTAGGCGAGGGTGAACAGTAAGTACTTATGTATATAAAATTGTATATTATACTTAAATATATTTAATAATAAATCAACATATAAATGTGAATTACTCTAAGCCAGATAAACTGCGTACATATGTATTTAAAGCATTAATTTAAGTATATGCATTTATAATTTCAAAAACCAGTAATTAATTATATCATTATATATGTATATAGATAGATATGGTTATGCAAGAATGATGTCATAATGTTAAATTGGCTGCCATTGTTGTTTGAAATGAAAAAAAAAAAGTAAAATCTGTTTTCACATAAAGATTATTTAAATGTAATGTAAAGGCTGTGTTTGGAAATGTCAATTGCAATCAGACTGCATTTGCAATCAATTTGGTTGGTAATGCAGATAACAAAAATCAAACGTTTTATAATGTCAAGTGATCGTCATTTGCATGCAGATGTACAGTAAGGACAAACATGTTGCATTTTTGACTTTTGTGGGTAGTTCTTTCTTTTCTTGACGGGAGGGTGGTGGTGTTATAAAGTGCTGTTCAAGATTATTTGTGCTATGCTGTTTTTATACTAGAAGGCAGAATAAAATTTATCGTAACTATTAAACAAATAGTTTTAAACAAAGTTTTCCATACAATTTTTTTTCTGTTATATTATGAATACCTTAGGCTAAGCGCAGACAGAAAGCGGAGCTGAGTTGAATTGAGCCGAACTGAACTTATAAGTAATGATCAGCTTAGTACGAAAAAAATTGACTGCGCACACAGAAAGCGGAGCTTATGCTTGCTTATTTTACAATTATTATTATATATTAATTATTATTAATTAATTATAATTATTATTATTATTCTTTTATTGTACACACAGAAGTTGAAATCCAGTAGATTTCATTTTAATTTCGAGTAGAAATTACGAAGCTGACACACAGCGATTTTGAATTTATTAAATTTATCTAATTTTAATTTAATTTATCTGAGCATAGCCTACTTATTCTATTAAATTTAACTGTCAATTATATTCAATTATTTCTTAATTTTTTTGGTTTGCAATTTGTTGTTAGATGTCTATGTTCTACGTAAAGAGCAAAACATGAGTAGCTTTCGAGCGATTATTACGTATTTTTTATATAATTTCACTGACTAGATTTCGGCCCAAATTCGTCGTTTCAAATACTTAATTTCAACCTCTGTGTGTCTACAATATTATTCTATTATTATAACTTATTCTACGTAATATAATCGATTATTGAAATTAAATCGATTATATTACGTATATATACTTGGTAATACGCATGGTAATACGTATACGTATTTCACAATCAGCAAGTTCAATTGCCGATCGAAACAAACAACAAACAACTGCAAATATCAGTAGCTGAAAAATCAGCACCGATAAGTTCAGTTACGCTGTTGATGTGCGCACATAACCTACTTATTGTATTGCTTCAAATGCATTGCGTATTTGTTTGTTTCATTCTTAGCTGATAAGTTCAGTTCAGTTCAGCTCAGCTCCGCTTTCTGTCTGCGCGTAGCCTTAGACCAAGCCTTAGACACTTAAAAAAAAATAACAGTAAAAAAATATTCTCTCTTATTGCTACAATACAAGTGTAAAATAATGCACATGATTATTTGTGCTCTCGTTTTCTGGTTCATGGTTATTTGTGCTCGTCCACAAAATAATGTCATTACTTTTCTGAAAAAAGTAAAAAATAAAATGTAATAATTTTTAATCACAAATTCTTGTATAAAAACTAAGTGTGTTTTTTAATTATACTTGACAAGATGAGTTGCTATCTTTGGCCTCAATAACTTCTTGAAGGCTTCTAGGTATTGATTCTATTAGATTATTTAGCATTTCCGTCGGAATCTGGCTCCAAACTTACTTAACATCATCCCATGCTTCTTCAGCTGTTTTTCCTACTTTAAGAGGAATATTTAACTTCACATGGTGCCATAAATTTTCGATTATATTGAGGTCTGGGCTTTAAGTTGGCACTTAAGAATATTTTGTCCAACTCCAGATAAATAATTTCTAATACTTTTTCCCGTATGTATAAGTGCATTACCATGTTGGAGGATGAAATCGTTGTTCATTAACCCATATCCACGTGGCAGAAAACTTAATTTAAGATTTTTAAATAATGTATTTATTGCACCTTGTCTGGTAGTCTTAATAATGGTGTATAAGATGTACTCCCATACAGTGATCCTCAATTGTTTTTTTTTCTGGGTTAAAATGGTAAGTGATTTTACCATAACTCCCATTTAAAGCAAATACAGACTCGTCTGTCCACAAAATATTCCTCCAAAACATTATAGGCTTATTTCAATGCTCAAAGGCGAATTGTTGTAAGGGAGCGATTTTATTTTTATTGCATGTCTTTTTGGACCACAATATGTTTTAAATTTTTTTCCTTCAGTCTCCGTGTAATTGTTGTGCAGCTTAATTTGATATCTCCACTGGAATTAACATCATTTACAAGTGTTCTCAGCTGATGGTAGGATTCATATTAAATGCTCTTATAATTTTTGATCCTCTTTATGTGTAATTTTTCTTTTTCTACCTTTACATTGAGCATTTTACAAACATCATTTTTTTGTTTTTTTTTTTTTTGTTCACTTGATGGTGAACAGTGTTTCTATGAATATCATATTTTTTAGCGAGGTCTGATGGAGAAATACCATTCTTATAATCTACGACAAGAGCAGCTCTGATCTCAACTGATAGAGTTCTTCTTTAAGAGTCATTTTAAGTCATTCCAATGCACTAACCACAGTTGAAACTTGAAAACTACTTTAAACTCATCATTTTCCTTCAATATCATAAAAATTTGCAAAAAAAAATTGGATGTTTAAAAATTAACTGTTAGCTTTATTAAAAATTTATAGACTAGTACAAATAATCATGAACAAGAAAACGAGAGCACAAATAATCATGTGTATTATTTTACATTTGTTTTTGTTTTGTAGCGATAGGAGCGAATTTTTGTTTTAATATTATTATTTTTTTCTAAGTTTCTGAGGCGTTCATAATATAATAGAAAAAAAAAATTTTATGGAAAATTTTATTTGTTTAATAGTTACGATAAATTTTATTCTGTCTCCAGTATAAAAACAACATAGCACAAATATTCTTGAACAGCACTGTATGTACATATAGATTTACAATGAAAAATTGATTTGTAAAATAATTAAAACTTATTTTCGATAAAATCCATTTTGCACTGTAGTTTTTAATATTTTTTATCGATCTCGATGGTTACTATTTACAGTCATTTTGAAACGTCAATAGAAAACGAGTCTACTTGATCTTTAAAAGACAGTAAATAAGTTTGACAATAATCATTTTTTTTGCTATCAAATGGCATTTCCAAACAGGGCCTAGAATTATTAATGATATATTATTTGAGGTGTCAAATTGTCGGTATATTATAACATAAGTACGTAAGTCAAAGTCAAAGTCAAAATAAAAACTATGGCATTACTCTTGCTCCATTCCATATATTCTATTATCAAAATATGCGGATATTTTTTTTGTCATATTGTGTGTATTTTTCTATTTTCAAAATTTCAATTTGTGCTCAATTTTTTTTTGTTTTTCTAGACCTACACTAGAAGAAATTCGAGGGTGGGGAAAAAGTTTTGACAAACTTATGAGAAGTCCAGGTACATATTTAAAAATATATACAATTATATGCTTAAAGAAAATTAAAAATTATAATTAATTTTTTTGATTTTATTTCATATAGGTGGCCGTAAAGTGTTCCGAGATTTTCTTCGTTGCGAATATAGTGAAGAAAATATTCTATTTTGGTTAGCATGTGAAGAATTAAAAAAAGAAACGAATCCAGAAGCTATAGAAGAGAAAGCTAGATTCATATATGAAGATTATATATCGATACTCTCACCGAAGGAGGTATCATTAGATTCAAGAGTTAGAGAAATTGTTAATCGAAATATGGTAGAACCAACACCACATACATTCGATGAGGCTCAACTACAAATTTATACATTAATGCATCGTGATTCTTATCCAAGGTACATATATACATATACATATACTTTAATATGAGATTATTTTTCATATACATATACAAATTATTATATACATTTTTATGTACATATATATCTATATGTGTGAATGTACAATACATAATAATAATTTTTATTCTTTATTTGACATTACTTACAAAAATTTTTTGTTATTATTTTCATTTTATCCTAGAAATTTTACAACAATTTTCAATAATTTAATCATTATGTATCTACTACATACATATATACATACATACTTACATATTTATATACTTACATGAATATTTATAATATACTAGTAATAGTAATGCAATCAATGGTATATATCATTAAAATAAAATTAAAACAAAAAATTATTTTTGTATTAAATTTAATCATAGATTCATAAATTCTCAACTATTCAAATCACTTGCCCAACTGCCTGAAGGCGTATCAGTATCGGGATCACAAACAGATAGTCCAACTTAAAAAATATAGAGCCTTGGAGAAATAAATAATTAACAAAAAAAAAAAAACAAAAAAAAAACAACTAATTTAATAGTAGAAATCATAAAATAAAATTAAGTTTAATTGAAAAAAATAATAATAAATTAGATTTTTAAGAAATTATTGACACGTATATAACAGAGCAATTGGACAAAAATTAAAAAAAAATTTAAATTTAAAATTCATTTAAATAAAAATACAAAAATTAAAAAAAAAACACAAAATTTAAGTAATTAGTAGAATGTTAGTTGTACGAAAAAAGAAATTAGAATCAGAGATGATTAGAAAGATGACGATGTCATAGATAAACATGTAGATATCAAAAAAAAAAAAAAACTGTACATCTATATACAAAAAAAAAATTTTCGAAAACAAAACACATATTTAAAAGAAATTTAAACAAAATACAAAAAATACACACAATTAAACAACACTCAAAACCAAATTGAACAAGATTTAAAAAAATAAATTAAAAAAATTTTTTTCAAAAATGTCAAAAAAAAACATTGATTGAAAAAAAAAATTTAAAATCCTAATCTATGTGATGGTGTTATTAGCAAAATTTATACATTAGAAATCGTGATGACCAGATAAAAAATTACAAAAAAAAAAAAAAAAAGAAATTAAAATTGAATTGAGAAAAAAATTTAAAAAAAAAATACATAATAAAGCAAATAATATGAAAAGTATAGCAAGAAAAAAATAAAAAAAAATAATTTTTATAAAATTAAAAAAAAAAAAAAAAATAAAAAAAAAATAAAAATTGAAAATAAATTTTAATGCAAAACAAAAAAAAATTAAATTTAAAATACATTATATAAAATTCAAATCATAAAAACATTATATTCAATTGTAATACTGCAAGAATTGAATTCAAAAATCAATATGAATAATTTTAAAATTATATACCTAATAAATAAGTAAAATTAAACACAAAAAAAAACAAAAAAAAACACAATGAATAAAAAAAATTTTACTAAATTTAATTAAATTAATAAAAATACGAATATTACAAAAAATGGCAAATACTTAAATTTGAAAAAATAAATTCAAAATTTCAACAAAAAAAAAAAAAAAAAATTTGAAAATAATATATCTAGCTAAATATAATGTATAAATTGGATGAAAGCAAATTATTGATAATTAATAAAATAATAAAAAAAAAAAAAAATTAGAAAGAAGCATTTTTGTTGTTCACGAAAATATTTATGATATCTAGACAAAAAAAAACAAAACAAAACAAGAAAAAAGGATAATAAGAACAAAAAACAAATTTTTTTTAAATAATATTATAATTTTTAAAGAAAAGTAAAAAAAAGAAAAAAAAAAGAAAAATAAAATGAATGTGAAAGGAAATTTTGAAACGAAATTTGAATAATATTAAATAAAAACAAAATTAATCTGTTATAATTTTTAATTAAAAAATTAAATACATACACACATAGATACATACATCATATAACAATAATACATAATAATAATAATAATAATAATATGAATATGAATAATACACATATAATAATTTAAGTAATGTATTATGAAAATGATATTTATAAATCTAAAAATATAATGTCTAAAATGAATAAGTAAATAAAAAAAAATAGTGTTAAAAATTAAAAACAAAAACAAAATAAAAAAACTCAACTCAACCTAAAAATAACAAAGAATAATTTAATTACTTAAAAAAAAATAAAAATAAAAAAAAAAACACGAAAAAAAAAATTTAAATAAAAATAGAAAAAAAAACAAGAAATAAAAAAAAATAAAAAAAAAATAATTAAAAATAACGCCATTAAAAACCAAAAACCAAAAAAAAAAAAACCAAAACAAATTCATTGAAAAATTTAATTTATATATTCAATTACATACTTATACTACGACTATACATATTAACTTTGTGTATAATGTATATGTATTTATAAAATTTATATTTATTTTTTTTTATATTATTTTTATATATATTATATTTCTACAACTACTACTTATTATTTATTATTATTATTTTTAATTTTTTTTATAAATTATTTTCTATATTGCATACATATTTATGTATATACTATACATATACATACTCGTATTTATGTATATTTTTTTTTTTTTTTGCATGAAATAGTCATATATAGTTTTTATGTAAATGGAAAATGAATTAAATTTGAATTAAAAAACATTTTATTTACACAAAAAAACAAATACATATATATTTTATTTTATAGATTAAATTCTCAATATTGTTGTGTTCAATTTTTATTGAAATAAAGTCAATGGCAATAATGTCGAATATGCTTTATTTTAAAAATGAAATTGAAAATTACATCGATTGACTATTTTTTTGTATATTTGACATTACTACTAATATTAAATTGGTTAATAACGTAGCTTTATTGTCAATTTGAAATGAATGGAAGCACCCCAAGATCTCCGAAGGCAAAATTCTCAAGCGGCAGAATTTTACATAAAAAACAAATCCATTGAAAAAAAAAAATACGCAGAAAATATTAACATATAGGCCTCTGCGCATATATGACACAAAAAATCGCAACAAATACTATCATCATTTCGCAATGACCCATTCTAATATTTTCTCAATCTTTTCAATTATTGTATATGTTTCGATTTTCGTGTGATACTTACTTGCGCAGTGGTCCATGCTAATATTATCTGTATCTTTCTAATTTCAGGATTTACTACGTTGCTGAAATTCGACATAATTTCAAGAAATATTTCGACATTATCAATTTAATATTGATAAAATAATGTCGAAAACTCAAAAAAAAAAAAATTGAATTTCTGCTTTATTTTCACTTTAATTTGGTAATAAAGTGGATTCGACATTATTGCCATCGACTTTATTTTTCATGGCACCTGAAAATTATTATACGTATAGTGACTCTCAGTCAAAATCGTACAAAAATAAATTTCATATATTTTTGTCTCTCTACTGAAAAATAATGTGTAACTGCATTTTAATACTACTTATAAACTTATTTACAAAATTTCAGGTCAATAACTATATTGTTAATTTGTAAGAATTATAAAAAAAAAAGAAAACAATAATGATACTTTAAATAAATTTAGCTCAAAATTAAAATCGCACAGGTTAAACAAATTGTTTATTTTAGTAGTATATCATTTTTATTTTTTATAAAAATTCCAATTTTTCTTGTCATATATTCGACTAGCTTTCTCGTATAAGCAGCGCCTTTAAATAATTTCATTTCATTTCATATTACATTACATAATTATGTTTTTTTTTTTAAATTTTTCTCTAAATAATTCCATAAATTCTCAATAATATTGAAATCAGGAGTGTATAGCCAGGTCAAAACCGGACACAAAAAATAATAAAACAAAATTGAAAGCAAACAATTTCTTCAAACGAGTTTACTTAAATAAATTTTTTGTGTACAATTTTTCTATCTAATTTTTTATATAGGTACCAGAGTCTATTTGTATAAGCCATATGCTTTGGATCATTTTCTTGGTAATACATGAAATTATCATCAGCAATACCCAATTTAGAAGCACTACGCATGGAAGATTAGCCTTCACGATGTCAAAATATTTCCATTCATTCATAGTTTCATGAATTAATGCTAAATTGCCCATCCCCGTCAACTATACATACAGCCCTAAACCATTACAGATCCACCACCGTGTTTACCGTGTTTAAATGTAGGAACAATATTCTTTGGATTGGACTCCTTATTCCTTTGTTTTCAAACATTAAACCTTATACACCAGACCGAGCAAGTTTAAATGTTTGCTCCAAATGTCATACTGCTTACTGGAATAAGTTTTGGTACGTTTTGGTGAATTTTATTCTTAATTGCACGATTTTTTTTTTATTAATGTTTGGCCTTTTTCTCGCAATACGACGATTATATCCATATTTTATCAATTCCCTTTTAACTGTTTCTAGACTGGACCAACGCTTTTTTTCTAACTGTTTTTCAACTTCAGTAGTCAATTTCACACCACTATTTATTTATTTTTATTATTATTTTTCGGTAGACAGACAAAAATATATGGGATTTATTTATAACTAAGAGTTGCTGTATATTGAAATATAATTTTTGTGATTAAAAATAATAATAAAAAAAAAAAACAAATAAAATCAAAACTGAAAAAACAAAAACTCCTTTTTTTTTATAATACACATAACCATGTACTATGTGTATATTTAACATTTTATTTGTTTTTTAATTTCTTTCGTCTTTTTCCTTTTATTTATCTGCATAAATGAATTTAATTTTTCACCCATTTTTCACAAAAAATGTTTCAAAGAAAAAAAATCTAAAAATAAAAAATATTTATTAGGAAACAAATCTATACAAAATTAATTTGAAATATTTAAAACTTACATACATCAGTCATACAGTTTGATCGAGGGTTTAATAAATAAAATGCAATTTGTACGAATACTCATATGTATTTAGGACGAAAAATTGTAACATATGAGTATATTAATTAACGAATTTTAAAATTATATAAATTTATATTATTTCAATTTATATTATAAAATACGAATTAATGCCTCATTTACAACCCAACGTGGATTTCACGCCAGAGTAGACGGTATTCATAATTCAGAGTAGATTAGATACCTACAGTTTATGTTATTATGTAGGAAATATTGAGAATTGGTACAATGCTTTCAAAACTTTCAATATAATTTCTCCATTGCCAGCATCAGATTAAAAATACTTACAACATAATCTCACTCTGACTCTGATAAAATCCACACTGGACGGAAAAAGGATAGCGCTATATAATATTTTGTGTGAAAATGAAGAAGTTATGAAAAAACAAATTCTGACGATAATGATGGAGAAATTTTTAAAAGCAGTGCACCAATTCTCAATCTTTCCTATACAATATTAACAATATACAGAAATCTACTCTGAATGCAATTCTATCAATCCCAATCTACTCTACTCAATCTATGCTGATTTTTAAATGAGGTTTTAAGTCGCAAATAGAATAAAAAACAGTAATTTATTTTTAAATATTGTGTACTTATATAAATATTATTTAATTTATTAAAAATATTTTTTTGTTCAAAAATAATATTTAAAAAATTTGATTGTTCAAAAACATTATCATCGATGTAACATACATTCATTCAATATTTTTTAAATAAGATTTTTCATTATTTTTATTATTTAATTATTTTATATTCTCAATTATTGAGTGTGCTCATAATATAATTGCATTTTTGTTTTCTTGAGAGCTTTTTAGAAAAAAAGTTTATTCAAATACTTATGCATACATATAGTATAGTGTATGTATCTATTCACTATACTCATTTGGTTGTAAAACTTTTTTTAGTAGTGTTTAAGTTATGTATGTTATAATTTGTCTTCTTCATTAACTGCCTGCAACAAGATGTATAGACTAAGAAGGTGAGCCATTCTGACAGAACAGCATTTTTTTTTAAAAGCTTGTGACGTCATTTCAACTGAAAAATAGAATTTTTCCTTCATAATTTTCACAATTTCATATTTAGCATTTAACAATTTTGAAATAATAATGACATTATAATAAATGTAATTAAAAAATATGATAATATGATCATTTTAAAAACAAAATAAATTTGGAAAAAAATGATATGTTTGCAAAAATACACCTAAAAACATCGTGGTAATTGCTTGCATTACAAACTCGGTATAAATGACGTAATAACTTAAAGCTTTACAAACAGCTTTTTCGCTCTGGCTCACCTTCTTAGTCTATACATCTTGGCCTGCAAGATCTATCAATTCTGCTGTATTTTCTAGTTGTACAGGAAGATTTCTTTTACGTTTAGCAGTGACCT
This sequence comes from Villa cingulata, assembly GCA_951394055.1. Classification (NCBI taxonomy): domain Eukaryota; kingdom Metazoa; phylum Arthropoda; class Insecta; order Diptera; family Bombyliidae; genus Villa; species Villa cingulata. Next base: position 36,121,601 of record OX596017.1, on the reverse strand, counting down.
AGTTAAGCAGTTAATGTCATCTGCGTAGGAAACAGCTACTAACTGTTTTGATTTATAATTAAGTTATTAATTTTGAGTTATAATTTTGCCTCTTTATCGTAATATAATGACAAAAATATAATATGTAATTTAAATTGCATCCTCTACAGGTACATACACGTACATACATATATTTTAAACATTTTATAAATTCAAAGCTATGACAAAGTATAGTAACAGGAGATACTGATATTGAACTGAAAGCAAGTAGAAAAAAAATCAATTCAATCAACCAAAGAGCAGATATACTCATGTAGTCGATGAAACAAAAATATATGTTACAAATAGCCTCAATCTCTCCTATATATCACATTGATATACAAGTGCATATGGGCCGTTTTCTTTGAAAGTGGTGTAAGTCCATTTTGACAAAAAATTAATTAATGATGGAAATGAATACAATTTATTATGAACTTTTTATTTATAAACTTTTTCCAAAAAAAAATCTGTTAAAATTTTGATAAGAGAGGGAAAATTAGCGAAAAATCAGTGCATTTTACTTAATGTCTTCACCAATTGGTGATTCTATATTTGGAAATATAGTACTAACATGTTTATATCATCATTTCAGATAACCATCACATTCGAAAAATTTAGAGATATGATTGATTTATTACCATATATGTATATCCCTCCAATACATCATGAGTATTTTCAAAAACTTGATCATAATGAAAAAAGTTAAAACATATTAATAATAAGAGTATAAATAAATTTGGTTGAATTTGAACGCTAAATGTTGAAATAAAGCCTTATTAAGACATTGGTTTGTGTTTCAATTAAGATCCCGTAGTTAATATTTTGTAAATGTAAGATTTTTATACTTTTTGCTGATTTTGAAAGTGATGTAAGTCATTTTTCAATCTTTTGATATCGTTAAAAGTACAAATTTTTGTTAATCACATTTAAAAAATGATTACATTATAAATTTAAATCAGTTTAATATTTAAAAAAAAATGCAAAATTAGTGTAATAACATATATATCCATATTTTTTAAAAATTATCTTCATACATAAAATAAAATACACTTACACCATCCGTCAAAGAGAACGGCTCATATGTGAATTGAAAATCAAAAATAAAATTTCATGTAGAATTTTTTTAAAATAATTAATTATTTAGTGTTTTTTTTTTTTTTTATTATTCATATTTGATGATCGCTCAATATACATATACTTATGTACTTAATACATCAAAAAGATACAAAGTACATATAATACATATTTACAATAAATCATTCAAGATAAAAATTTTTTTAAATAAATCTACATTCTACTATATATGTGAGTATGTATGTATTAAAATTTAAATTAATACATATACTTATGAACCACATAATGAACATCTACTAGCTCTAATATGTATGTAAATGGTTAGATGATAGCAAATTAAAGAAAAATGTATAACAATAACAAAATAATCAAAAAACAAAAAAAAAAAATTAAATTAAAATAAAATAAAAATAAAATAAAATAAAAAAAATTAAAATAAAAATAAATAAATAAAAACGAAAAAAAAAAATTTTTTTAACTTTTAAATATAATATATAATATATATGTGTATATATAATATATATATGTATAATTATAATTTTAAATACAATATACATATTTATATACATATATGCTGTATATTATTTAAATTTGTATGTATAATTATTGTAAGGCCTACATCGTGATTGTCATTATTATATATATAATCTTATAAAATATATGTATGTACATAAATACATATATACACATTATGCATACATACTATCATACATTACATTGCAATTATTGCAAATAAATCTACATATATACATAATTATATACAATACATTGTACATGTATATATATACATACATACAATCTACATTAAAATACTTACGTGTAATTATTAATTAATTAATATTATTGTAATGTCAACATAAGAAACAGAGTAAAAAAATAAAAAAAAAAAAAAAAAACAAAAAAAATAAAAAAACTTAATAAAAAAAATGAAAAAAACAAAAAAAAACAACTTATACATATTATAAATATATAATATTGTATAATTATTATATTGAAATTTTTACAAAATTAGTGTGAAGAACAAAGAGAAAACAACAAGAAAATTTCTAAAACCATAAAAAACAAAAATAAAAATTAAAAAAATTAATATAAAATAATTAATAAATAAATTAATTAAATTATGAACGAAAAATAAAATTAAATTTCACTCAAAAAGTATTCATTCACATTGATACACATAAGTATTTATGTATTATATATGCTTATAAAACAAAATATAATTCATATAGATTTCACATCATAAATTATCTACAAAACAAAAAAAAAAAAAAAAAAAAAATAAATAAATAAAAAAAAAAATAATAATAATAATTAAAATTAAAATAAATCCCAGCCTTATTTATTTTTTTTGTCCTTATTTTTTTTTTTTTTTAATAATATGAAAAATATACATAATATTGTATAACATTAAAATTATATCTGTCACTTCCGCAGGTTATACTATTACCAAAATACACTATCTAATATCTATATAGAGTTAATCAAAATTTGTGTAATTGATATGAAACTGTTTTCAGAATTCATAAATTAAGTATAGTATACTACATCCAATCAGTACAATGTACCAGTACCAGGTATCTATCAGAAAGAAATCTTGACGAGTAGACACAATCAAAGCAGACAGCAAAAATCTGTTGATACAATCGGCATATCGTTTAGTGATTTTTAAATGAATGCTGGCTGACACAATGACGACAGAATTATTCAAGCAGAAAATCTGCAGACTGCCAAGTTTGAACAATGTTCAAATTAAAAAAAAAAAAAAAAAAAAAAAAAAAAAAAAAAAAAACAATTATGACAAATTTAATTATTGTTCTTTTAAAGTTAAAGAGTTGAAGAGAAAAAGTACATCACTTTGCTCTATGAATAAGTATAGCGGCTTTCAGTCAAAACCGTACAAAGATAAATTTCATATATATTTTTGTCTTTATAATGAAAAATAATCGTAATGTACTGTTATGAACATATATCATTTATTAAGGGGTTATAAATGAATTCTAAATTGACCATACCCATCGCCGTCATTCAGCTCCAAGCATTTATTGACCCACCACAGTGTTTGAATGCAGGAAGAATATTCTTTGAACTAAAGTCTGATTCTTTTGTCGCCAAACATTAGTCCTTCCTTCAGAGTGAGTAAGACTAAATATGCCTTTTTCGGTGAAAATAACGCTGCTCCAAAAGTCATTTTGACGAATTTTCTTCTGAATGCACAATTTTTATCATTAATGTATGACTTCTCTAGGGGCACGATTGTTATACCCATATTTTCTCAATAACCTTCTAACTGTTCCTGCACTAACTTTCCTTTTTAATTGTTTTTAAACTTCAGTAACCGATTTCACAGGACATGACTATAAAAAGGATTTTGTGTTATTTTATTCACAAAATCCATCGTTTTTACGGTCAATAAGAATTTACTTAGTGGACATTCTTTTTTTATTTTCCAAACTGCCAGTTTCCTTGAATGTTTTACTATGTCTTCAACTGTTGAATGAGTTCTTCTAACAGTATTTGCAATTTTGTGGTATTTTTCTTCTTGCTTGCATGATTTTATACCACGAATTTACTGTTTCCAATGGAAGTAAGAGTCTCAATTTTAATGATTCTATTAAAAACTTTTCTAAAAATTTTAATCACTGTTTATAATTCAAATTATACACCCTAAAGACTGTAGAAGGTTAATTTGTATCAAAAATTACAATAATTTCATTATCAGGATTAACAGCTATACAAATTAAACAACTTTTAATAGTTTGTACGGTTTTGAATGTGAGCTAAATTTATGTGTTATTGTTTTCTTTTTTCTATAATTTTTACAAATTAACACTCTTATTGTCCTGAAATTTTGTAAATATGTTTATAGCCCCTTAATAAATGATATATGTTCATAACAGTACATTGTGATTATTATTTTTCATTATAGAGACAAAAATATATGAAATTTATCTTTGTACGGCTTTGACTGAGAGCCACTGTAATAATCTGCTTAGAATGTGTTTCTGAAATTGGCTGCTGCGATACATTTTCTGCTCCTGCACGCAGATATCTGCTTTGATTGTGTCTGTCACCTTACATTTTAGTAATTGTCACAGGAAATTTCTTTTCTCTTGTTGGCAATTTTTTATTTAAAATTTAACTAAGTATCACAATAATACATACAAACAAATCCCAATCGAAATTGAATCATTCAATGTTCGTCTGGTTTCGTATACAAATTCCGACAAACATATTCTGGATGAAAATGTATAAGAAATAAGAGCTACATATACCTATATAAGCAATGAGATTGTTTGTAAGTTTTTGACAAAACGTACTGATATACTGAAATTAAATGAATTCTGATGTAAGTAAATATACGAATGATCTTATTCCATAATGATTTGTATCTCGTATTATTCAAATTTACCGATAAAATGCATCTGCGTCTAAACATTCATCGTTTTTTTTTTTTTCAAATTTAATTAATTATCAAATTTATGAATTTTGCAAATCTTTAATATAAGTAGCTATCAGACATACACATCCATTTTCACACAATAATTTTAATTTATTTTTATTTTCATTTTCAATTTTTTTTTTTTTTTTTCAAACATTATAAAGAATATCTTTATGACTTTAATTTTGTTTTATAAGCAAGCACACATTTAAAAATTCTGCGATAACAAAGTATACTAATAATTTTAAAAGAAACTGTGTATTATTATTGTTACCATCATACATTTCAATATAGCAAAGAAAATATTATCATCATTATTATGCTCAAATATGCAACAATACAGAGAAGAATGCAAGTATATTTATGTGGTATCGCTGTTTAAATGATTGATTGGTAGGTAGTTCAGATAATTTGATCTAAAACGAGTATGACAGAATCCTTAAAAAAATTATGTATGTAAAAGGTGAGCAAACAAAAGCTATAATATAATTAATTTGAAATAAAAGCAAAACATATAAGATACTTATAAGACATTAATATAATTTTTTGTTTATTTTATACATTAATTAATGAAAATTTTTCATTTTGAAAAAATATATCCATTTAATTGATCACCTCTAGATTTAAAAAAAAAAAAAAAAAAAAAAAAAAAAAACAAATTTAATTTAATTTTTGTGATTTATTTAAGGAATCAATAGTTTTATTGAATTAATTTTTTTTTATGAATAAATTGAATGTTTTATGTGGTGTGCTGCATCATCATATTGAAGCCTCCTCATACTTATCATTCAATTCAAATCGAAATCATCTAATTCGTTTCACATAAAATCAGTATATATTTAAAACTCACTTGCAAACTGGCATCAGATCTCCCTGTAAACCAAAAAATACGAAAAAAAAAGTTATTTTAATCGATTGATAACAATACATAAATATCTGGACTGACACGAGGAACATTAACAAGACAAAACAAACATAAAACATTTACCCTTTTTCCTTCAGCTGAAAAGGAAATACAAATGAAAAAAATACAATACCCAAAATAAAAGACCTTGGGCGATATTTGAACTCAAGTGGAGTAGGGTGGTCATGGAGACCTCCCTTCGGACGAATGATTCCAAAAAAGTTTTCTAAACCATCCTGATTGAATCGACTTATTAGCAAATAAGAGATTTTATACTTATCCTTTAAATAGATAAAAATCTTTTTTAAGGCTGCATTGTTGACGATAATTCCTTGTTGAAACGGTAGTAAATTTTTTCTACCGCAAACTCTTAAATTTTTCATAATATTGGTCATCTGGTCCAATATTTTTTCATGGTTTTGAATATCAAAACCGTACGGTTTTTTCGAAGTTTTGAGATCCGGAAATTTGCTATTAAATAGGTCAAACCAATCATTCACATTTTTAATGAAATCCGCACATTCTAAAGCGTTTGGACTTTTACACTTGCCCATACTAATTGCCCATCTTATACAGGAGTAAATAGAATTTGAAAATAATTGGACAGCATATTTTACTTTTTGTCTCTCTGCTCTTTTCACTTCTAAATGTGTCGCTGTCACTTTATGATTTATCTTCAAATCAGATTTTTCCATTTCTATTATTTCGGCAATGGGTTTTATATTTATTAGTTTTCCATCTAATAAAAAGCCACTGTCTATTAAATGGTTTCTAACAAGCTTAATTAAATGTGGGACATCATTAAAAACAAAAATTTTCTTCAACTGATCGCTTGGATGAGTAAAAAATGGAGTTTTTTCATCAATTTGTAATTTTTTTTTAAGCAAAGAATTTGTTGAGCCTAGATCAGAAGTTACAGCGATGACTGTGAAATTAATGTTTTCTAACTTTATTATAATTTCATCTAAAATTCCTTTCTCCATCGGTGAGTCGAAGTTATAATATATTGGTTGCTTCCATGGTTTAAACAAGCCTCTAACCATTACAACTTGTGCGTAATTAGACGGACTCATTACTGAGTCAAGAACTTTGCCATATTCGTAACAAGATTTAATTTTCATTTCATCAAATGAAATGACACAAAGTCTTTCCCATTCATTGTAATGTAAATTCTTCATTGTCTCCAATACAAATTCCAATGTTCCTGGTTTTATTTGCTTCTTCGATGCCCACGTTCGTAGTGTTGAAGTAGCTGGTAATGGGTAGCCTTTTCTACACATATATCTATAAAGTCTAGGCCCAGCGGAATGTAAGGATATCGCTGTCGAAATATCCTTAGCTTTCCGTACTATTCTTTTATTTTCTGTACATAATTTTTTAATTTGTCCTTCGGTGAAAAATTTTTTATGCTTTGAAAAACTGGTCTTTATGTTTCACTTTTTTTCAATTTTGATTTTAATTTCCGGATCTCACTCTCCAAATCTAATATTTTCCTCTACAATCCATTATCGAAATCCACCCTAAAATGTATAACATTAAAGTATTCAATTTTTGTCTAAATATAATTTTATTGTTTTTGATTTTAATCAAAAATATACAAACATTTTTTGCGTGCCAACATCTTTTACAAACGAATTTTCCTTCTGATTTGTGTTTAAATTTGTGTTGTCTCTAAAAAAAATGTGTTATTCAGAAAAATTTAAAAAGCTGAATTATTTTAACATATTTACTTTTCAAAATTAACAAGTATTTCTGAATTCTTTGAGGTTTCGCACATATTGTTATTCTCTACCTCCATTACATAAGAAATGTTTTCTCTTAAAAACGTTGAAAAATAAATAAAACCGAACTAAAATAACATTTAACAGATTGTAGAAAATTATATTTTAAACTCAATTTTCTGCATTATAAATCAATTCTTCCACTATTTTATGATTAGATCTTTTTTCAAATCTATTTGTTCTGTTCGATAACACTACAGGATTTGGTACATTTACACTCGGAATGGCATTTTTGTTCAGCTTCCTTTTTTCTATAGGTGTCTTTAATAATATGTCTTTTAATAAATAATCACTATCTACAAAATGTGCAGAACAAATTCTAATGTTTTTAAAATCAAGATCTGACTGCAAATCACAAACACTAATCCATTGTTTTAACAAGTTTTTTTTCTTGTGAGAAACTAAAGAATCTCACTTTTGTTAGTGGATTTTTTTTATTACTATAATTTTTACACGTTTTTAATGCACAGATTACCATATTTACCTTTTTTTTAATAATATTTAAATAACAGAAGTATTGAAAAAATAATTGAAATTCTAATAAATACTATACTATTTTCAGAAATCGAAGTCAGTATTGTGCTTATGGAAATAGTTACCCGATGAGGTTCTGATAACTTCACATATAATATTTTGTATGAAATTCTGATAATATATCTCTGTCAACCCTGAAGAAGGTACTTTTTAAAATATGTTAACAGGATGTTCCAAATTGTGCATAAATAAATTTATAATTTTGTTCACAAATAATTTTTAAAAGGGAGATTGTGTACAAATTTCACATCCCTGTAAATTTATATTTGATAAAAAAGTAGCATTATTTGAAAATATCATAAAAATGTTCGGTTTTTAAGACAAATTTTAATTTTTGTTTGCTGATTTTTTCATTTCTAATAATGAATCGCCCTGTTTTTTTTGGGAAAAAGAAATACACCCTTCCGCTTGATGTTGCCTATCACACAGCGTGAAGGCAACTGATTTAATCAGTTAACACCATTTTGGTTATATGAAAAATAAAAAACCGAACTATAAAATATGAAGTCGTTGCGCAGCCGATGTCCACTCAAAGTATAAAATGTTGATTGATTCGTGTCAGCGGGAAGATGGGCATAAAAGAAAATGATGATAATTCAGGGTTACCGTAGCTACTGGGAGTTTTGATTAAATTTATAAAATGAATATGAATTTATGATTAAACCATATTCAGTATTTTTAATTTTATTTATAAAATTATGTGTTCAGTATCAATTTGATATTAAATTTTGTATACATACGTACATACATTCATTTTCATATTTGTTTATTTGTCCATTTTCTTCTATTTTGTTTCCTTTATGTACTTGTTAATGATTTCGTTACGTTACCGTTACATTCTGAATTTTATTTTTTGTTTTGTCTTTTCTTAGAATAAGAAAGAAAATTATTTACAATACAAATTGCTATCATATTATTCAAATCAGCTTGTTATTATATGTTATTTTGTAAAGAAATGAACATATTTCATAAAATTTCCCAAAATGTCACAAAATTACCTGTTTTTTTGTAAAATCTAAAAAAAAAGTTTTTTGCAAACTGGTAGCCCTTCATAATATAAAATTTAAAAAATTTCCCTCGGATTTAAATTGAGATCTGATCACCCCACACACAGGACAGATTTATACAAACGCAATGTGAAAGAATATAGAAAAGCATGCCTATCTTGCCTGTACTGACTTCGATTTCTGAAAATAGTATAGGACTCGTTTAAAATTTTTTCCAACATGACGTCACAATAATAAACAGCTGATCGAAAAAAACAAACAAAAATTTCTTTCATATACAGCTCAGTCTAACCTTATATATTCTATTAACCTTGAGTTGTTACTTCTACTCATGATGTATAAAGAATATTATAAGGTAAGCTACACAGAAACAGCTGATGTGTGATGACGTATGAAGTAGTACTGTACAAGTACAACATACTATATATTAATTTACAAGGAAATTGTGTGCAGTGAATATTAAAAGCAAAAATGTTAATTTAAATTTTATTTTATTTTCTTAGTTTTTTTACTAATGTATTATTTAACAAGCTTTTGCTATTTTCATTCACAAAAAAATATACCCTACATCTAAAGAATAACTTTTTACTTCTTCATGTAAATTAACATTAGCACTGTAAACTAGTAATTGCTTCAGAACATTTTTATAATTTAAAATGTTAGCTTTTGCATTTAGAAAAATGTTTTCTAACTGAAAAAGCAGATTTAAAAATACTTCAGATGGCTTAATTAAACCACCCTCTAACAGATCTTTTACCCATGTCCATGTACTATCATTTTGATTCATGGCTGATTGCATATCTAAGTCCTTTTTGCATTTTCGAATTATGAATCCTGCCAGATATTCCAACGTATCTACGCGTAGTTCATCGAATTCTACATTTTCTTTTTGACATTCATGAACTAAAATTTCACTCTCATCAATATCAACGTCTTCAAAGTTATTGAAAATATTTTCTGTAAACATTGGATCTGGATCTTCTCCACTGAGTTTAAAATCATTGTATTTCTTCCTAACCTAAGTATAATAATGTAAAATTAGTTTAAAAAATAATATTTTTTTAATTTTCCACACGGACAAACAGAATAAAATGCTAGTATATATTTTTACAATTGCATATTAGTTAATTATAGTTCTTTCACCTTTTCAGATTATCAAATTGAGGGGTAATAAAACATGAGGACACATTTATGATTGAAATCAATTTAAAAATTACCCAATATACATATATGACCTCATGCAATATCTACACTCTATTACTGTTGGGTGGTCATTTAAACCACCCTTCGCGCGAACTGCATTAAAAAAAATTTCCAGCACATCTTGGTTTAAGCGATTAGTCAATATTAAACATATGTTATAATTTTCTTTTAAATATTTAAAAAGCGCTTTAAGCGAGTTGTTGCTTATTAAAATTCCTTTCTGAAAAGGAAGTAAAGCGCACCTTTGTGTTGTTCTCAAATTAAGCACTACTTCACTAATATCGTTTAAAATTTGTTCTTGCTTCTCTAATGCTAGACCATAAGCTTTCATGCGATCACGATTATCAATTTTTGATATTTTTGAATTAAAAACATCAAATCAATCACTGACTAATTTGAGAAAATTGGCACACTCAATTACATTCTGTGAATTTAAATTACCAATTTGAAAACATCGTTTTAGAGATGAAGAAACACTATTTGAAAGTAATTGAGCGGCATACTTCACTTTTTGTCGCGCAGGATCCTTCACATTCAAGTGGATATCTGATATTTTGTGCATTATTCTTAAATCATCTGTGCCAAGTATGTTAAGTATTTCCCCAATGGGACTAGACGTAATTAATTTTCCATGTATAATAAATCCATCATCTAGGAAATAATTTTTGATTAATTTTTTTATTAGATTTATTTTTTTACTGGAATTGGATGGATTTAAAAACCATGTTTTTAAAATTCCAATTCAAAGTTTTTTCCACAGTTGTTGATTCTCACTACCCATATCCGACATTATAGCTACCACAGTGAATCCAATGTTTTCCAGCTGAATTATTATTTTATTTAAAATTGCAGGTGTCATTGTACAGTCAAAATTATAATATATTGGCTGTTTCCACTTTTCAAATAAGCATCTTGCCGTCACTACTTGAGCATTATTTGAAGGAGGAAGAATAACATCGTTTGCTCTATCTTGATTTTACTTTCATCTCATCAAATGTTAGTATGCATACTTTTTGCCGGTCATTAAGTGGACTGTGTTCCATCAATTTTAAAATAGGTTTTAAAATTATTTTTTGATGTCCACTCTTTTTGCCCAATTTTTTAAGGTAGCTCCACAAGGTAAGGGATATCTTGTTTTGCACATATAGCTATAGCTACGAGCTCCTGCTGAATATAGGGATATGTCTCAAGAAATATCTTCTAATGTCCACTTATGAACTTTTTTAGAACTTTTCAGCTTTTTTATTTGCCCATTTGTCAAAATTTTTCTAACATGATCTTGAAATTGATCAAATTCCTTTTTCATTTCACAGTTTCGAGTTTCCAACTGTAAGCACTTTTGCTTCAATTCTTTAAGTTGCTGTTGCAAGTTGTATACCTTGAGTAAAGTTGAACAATTCAAATCTCCTCTAAAAAAATAAAAGATTTGAATAAAACTTAAAAAGAAAAAGATATTAAAATTACTCGGTCTGAATTGCAATATTCTTAATTTCTTCTCTAAATATATTTTTAATATATTTTTAAGTGGAAACAACTTTGGTCAAATTTGATTCCACTAAGTGGAATGCTCTGTTTACACATATACACTTTTGAGTGGAAGTGTAAAATAAAAATGTATTGTTCCACTAAATGGAAATCTACACTTTGGTGTTTACACTTGTAAACTAGTCTACACTCGATGGAATGTTACATTTCCACTCGAAAAGTGTATAAGTGGAAACGTACCTTTACTTTTATTATTAAATTATTATTACACTATTTTATCATACACTATTATTATTATACACTTTTAACACTAAAAAATTTGTACAACTTCGGTACAACGGGTACAACTTACTACGTCACCAAAACACATTTTGACAGCTAAAATGGCGATTCAAGAAGAAGAGTGTAGCTCACCTTAATACTCTTTACACCATGATAATGAAGTAAAATTAAATCATTATGAGCTGCTCGTAATGATTGTAATGTGAGGCAATATTTTCCTAAGAAAACCGTAACAACCGTGAACACGTGCGTAACGGTTCACTAGCATTCATATTGCAATAATCTATATATAGAGTATAGGTTATACACTATACTTAACAACATAGCGTGATGAATTTTTTTGTCTACATTCTTGTTGCATTTTTTTTTTTTTTTTTTTTTTTTTTTACCCAATTGTTTTATATATACCATACAAAAATCGTACGATAATTTTTTTTACATACATTTACATTAGGCATAAATTATCAAGAAAAAGTGTTCAACACTACCATACCTAATCCATCACACACACACTGATTTACATCACAAACAATACCAATAGAGATTTCTAGAAACTCTATAGTATATGGTCATAATGGTTAACGTTTTTTTTATATATTTGTTTCATTCTGAATATCGACTATGTGTATAATCCCTAGTGCCGTGCGCAAAAACAATATTTTACCAATGTATGTATATGTAATAATGTACTATAAAGTATGTATTTTCTTATATAGTTGTATCCACAAATACATGGATCAAACTGCACAACATAAAGTCCATTGATTTTGTTTCATTTTTTTTATTCAAAATTACATAATATACTCTATATTTTGCATACCCAGCAAACCATTAGATGAATATTCTCCTCGGAAGAACATTAAGCGATTCTTCTAATCTTCATCAAATAAGTATATGGGAGAACATTATTTTACGCGAATATAAAACGATTCTCCTAATTTTCACTCGGAAGAATCTTCGTCGAATGTTTTTTCAGTTGAAAGCAGGGATGCATTTTACAGCACAATTGCGTACTCAAGAGCACCTGAGCACAACAAGCAGTAAAAAGCAGTAAATTCAGCACAAATCCACAAATAGAGTATTATATGTATTTACTTTGGACATTTTTTTAGGTCAGGTGGTAACACTTTTAACTACAATGTAGTAAAATGTCATCGATATTGCTTTTCGATTTGTTTTCATTTTTTTCATGGTGTCATTACTGTCATTTCTACAATATTGTTATTTCCTTTCTGTTCATCATATGATATTTTTCTTCTTTTCTTGCTTTGTTGTAATTTACTACGTTCTGATTCTTTCTTCTTTCGTTACTTTTTTTCTATTTTCAAAAACGTGATTTAAAAATTCAAAGTGCCGAGCTTCTATAACCTCTGTTTTGGCTATTGTTTTAACTTTTAGTTTTTTATCAAATAAGAAATGGAAAGGTAAATAAAATCTATTTTAAAAGGTATTGTATATTGTAAACTTATTAAATTTTTTATTTTTAAGCTCAAAAAAAAGAAAACTAATAGAAGAAGAATATTTCCATCAGTATGAATGGCTTACAAAAGATGACAAAATGAAAAACAAAAAGTTTTGTAAGTACTGCAAAACAAATATTAAAGGTAATAAATGGCATATAGAAAGACACTCTAATTCCCCGTCACATAAAAAAATCCTAGAACAACTAAAAAAAACGCCAAAAATTGACGAATTTTTAAGTGAAAAGGATTCAACAAAAGAAAAAACTAAAATTTTAGAATTAAAGTTAGCTTGTTTTATTGCGGAACACAATTTGCCATTTAAAGCTGTGGACCACCTTTGTCTATTATTAAAAGAATGTATAAAAGATTCCAAAATAGTATCTGGATTGAATCTGAACAGAAACAAGTGCACAAAAATCATTACTAAAATTATTTCGGTTGAAAATCAAAAAGTGATTGCTAAAAAATTACAAAATACATATTATTCTCTAATTGTTGATGAGAGCACGGATGTCACAACGTCGAAAAACTTAGCAATAATTTTGCGATTTTTCGATATCAATGCAGTTCGTGATCGATTTTCAGGGTTGGTTCCTGTAACAGACGCAAGTTCTAGTGGATTGTTTGATGCAATAATTAAGTTTTTGAGGGAAAAGTCAATTCCAGTTTCAAATATGATTGCTTTTGGTGCAGATAACTGCAGTGTTATTATGGGAAAAGATAATGGATTGCAAGCCAAGTTTAAGCAACTAGTACCAAATATATTTGTGGAAGGATGTGTTTGTCATAACCTGAATTTAGCAAGCGAATCAGCATTCAAAATGCTACCATACGAAATTGACGAATTTTTAAGAAGTGTCAACTTCCATTTTTGCCACAGCTCAAGTAGGAAAGAATATTTTAAAGTTTTCCAAGAGGATTTTGGAGTGCCAGAACATACTATATTTGGATATAGTCAAACGCGTTGGCTATCACGTCAGTTGGTTAAAGACCGCTTACTGGAACAATGGACATCACTGCAATACTATTTTACACTACAGGAATTTGAAAATAATTTTGAAAACAGAAAAATTACATTCATCGTGACTAAAATTAAGGACCCAATAATGAAGGCATATTTCATGTTCCTTTCTTATGTTTTAAAACACATCAATTCAATAAATGTAGAAATGCAGTCAGAGGAGCCTCGCATTCATATTTTGTTACAAAGATTGCAATTTTTGTGTAAAACATTTACAAGAAATTTTATTGATAAAAGTGTCTTAGATAAAGTTTCACTAGACTTTATTGATCTTGAAAAAAATCAAAAATCACTTGAAAATATTTATTTCGGAGGTAATACTGAAGTTTTTCTTCATTCTCAAAGTGATTGTTAACCATTTTTGTTAATTTACAATAAGGGTATTCACGGCTTGGTCTTGTATCATTGTAAGTGTAAAAAGTGTAAACATACAAAAAATTTCGTGAACGCACCATAGCAAACTTTGTATTAAAAGCAAATAAATTAATAACATATGTCAGCTAAAATATTATAAAAATAAATTTAATCAAATTACTTTAGCATTTAATGTCGGAATGGCATATACAATAATATACACCGTTTACAAGCAGTGTAAGTAAAAATTACATAGAACATGTTTACAATAGGTGTAGGATTGTACGAGTTTACACCGTTTAAATGATACAAGACAAACCGTGAATACCCTTAATGTTTATATGTATAATAAATGTCTTGAATTACAAAAAATGTTGTTCTTATTTGTATGATATAATTTTAGCACAATTATAGCAAAAATAGCACATTTTTCGAAAAGATTTAGCACATTACGCTAAAGTTCCAAATGCATCCCTGGTTGAAAGTTGCGCGAACCTTCCACATGGATTACGAAAGAATGTTCGCCGAATCTTCTTCCAGTTGAAAAATATATAATATATAAATATATGTTGTATATATTTATATTGTAACTTTTTGCTAGTACTCTAGTTCTCCTATAAGAAAAACATGGCTGGAGTTCCGAAAAGGTGTTCCCTCTGATCCTCTTGAAATTTTGACCACAGATTCTACTCGACAATATCAGAAAAGTGACGGAATATTTTTTGTCGGAAAGCCCTCTATCGGTCACAATTCGCATTTAAAATTTTTTGTCAAAATTCTTATTTTAGCAATATCTCTGTAACGGTACATGATACAGGTATGTTTTACATCTCAAAAGATGCGCCTTAAGATGCTCTATATTCTGAAAAAAAGAAATTTTCAAAAACTCTTAGTAGAAGGATAATAAAGGACATTTTTTGATTTTTGGCTATTTTTACATTTTTGACAATTTCTCAGAAAGGAGTAAGGATAATCGGTTCAAATTTTTTGCAAAAAAAAAGGACATCATGAGCAAGATTTTTCATTCATTACTTTGATCCTAATGAAAAAGGAAAATGTCCTGCAGAGAAATAATTTTAATAATACTGAATTTTGCAATTTTATGTTCGTGTGCACGTGTATGTATGTGAGTATGTGTATTTGTAGAAGTCAAATAATGATATTTTTTGTATGTGCGTATATCTGCGTGCGTATGTGCATTTGTAGAAGGTAAATCTAACAGTGTGTGCATTAAGTATTTTCTAAGTATTTCTTGGTATTTTCAGATTGTTTGTAGAGTATTATTCCAGTCATTGAAATAATAGAATTGTATAGAAAATACTTAATGCACACACTGTTAGATTTACCTTCTACAAATGCACATACACACGCAGATATACGCACATACAAAAAATATCATTATTTGACTTCTACAAATACACATACTCACATACATACACGTGCACACGAACATAAAATTGCAAAATTCAGTATTATTAAAATTATTTCTCTGCAGGACATTTTCCTTTTTCATTAGGATCAAAGTAATGAATGAAAAGTCTTGCTCATGATGCCTTTTTTTTTGCAAAAAATTTGAACCGATTATCCTTACTCCTTTCTGAGAAATTGTCAAAAATGTAAAAATAGCCAAAAATCAAAAAATGTCCTTTATTATCCTTCTACTAAGAGTTTTTGAAAATTTCTTTTTTTCAGAATATAGAGCATCTTAAGGCGCATCTTTTGAGATGTAAAACATACCTGTATCATGTACCGTTACAGAGATATTGCTGAAATAAGAATTTTGACAAAAAATTTTAAATGCGAATTGTGACCGATAGAGGGCTTTCCGATAAAAAATATTAGAGTTCTGTGCTTTGCGTCACAAGGACTATCTGTGGTCAAAATTTCAAGAGGATCAGAGGGAACACCTTTTCGGAACTCCAGCCAAAAACATTTTGCATTACCGTTACTGATTACTGCGTATTATGTGCCAAGTACTGCATTGTTTTGCTTATAATATTTTCACTCAGTGATTCAGTCTATTTTCAAGTGCAAAGTGGAAAGGCTATTTACAAAGTTTAAGTATAAAAGAAGTATATTTTTGCAACATACTATTTAATAAAAGTAACCCCTCTATTCTAGGTAATAGATGCCTAATAGATCTATTAACCTATTAACTAAGAAGTTAGTAGAAAGTGCTATTCTACTTTATAGGTTTTGTAGACATTAAAAAGTTGAAAAGTTAATAGATTTGTAGACATTTAAAAAACAGTTGAGCTGTTATTTATTATTAATATTTGGAAATTTAAAAATATTTATTTTTTTTAAAATCCGGTGAATGTATATTTAATAATAATAATTTTTAATTATTTTTATTTATTTTTAATTATTTTCATTCATATTTATTTATTTTAATTATTTTTATTTATTTTTAATTATTTGTATTTATCATCAACCAAAAAAACAACATTTCACAAATTAAACATTCAAACGTGATAGTTAATAGATCTAATAGCTCATCGAGAGGAGCTATTAGCTAATAGAATTTTCTAACCACAAAAATCTATTAACCTATTCGCTAGAATACGAAAATCTATTAAATAAAAGTCTCCACAAAATTAATAGACCAGCTGATTGTCAATCTATTAACTATTAAGTAGAATAGGAAATTTTCTATTAACTAGAAGTTAATAGACTAATAGCTATTAATCTATTACCTAGAATAGGGGGGTAAGTTTTATTTAATTAAATATTTCTATTTCTTTATAGTTATTTTTCATATTTATTATTACTATTTATTAAGCGAAATAAATAGTAATAAAGTTTTAACGCAGAAAAAAATTAATTTTACATTAACATATATTTTTATAAGCATATATAATTAGATGTGTCATAATTTTTTAAACATTTAAATATAATAATGGCGCTAAAACGTAAGACATTGATTTTACATGATTAAAAAATATTAAGTACTAATTTTGATTTTATTAATTTCATCGTAGATACTACACATTCAAAATTTCACAATATGGACGAAGATATGATAAATATAGTAATAAAACATCATTTTCAGCATGCACAAGACATAATTAATAAAATTAATAAGAAATAGGGGATATATATACATGTAAAAAATATATAAATATATAACATAAATAAATATAATATAATATGAAATATAAATAGATTGGCTTTTTTATTATATAATGTTACATTATTGTGATTTTCGAAATACTATAGATGAAAGAATATATAAAAAGTATTTTTATATTTTTTCACATAAAGTTTAAATTTAATTTACAAGTAAATCAACAGCAACAAAAATGTTCTTCGAAACATTCATCCGCGATTGTTTGGCGATTCTCCTGGTTTGCTGGGTATATACACATATCTATCAACTGAATTTCACATTTCTCTTTACAATTTCATTTCTTTTTTTTTTTATTCGTACACGTGCGGTATACCCTATAATATTCCTTATCTAGCTTATACATACATACTTACTCACAGCTGCGCTAAATAGATATTATGTATATGTATTTGATGTTTCATATCTAGAAATTTCTTGGTCTATTGTAACCATATAAAAATGTACAATACGATACAATTACCAAATACTTACCCATACATGACCATATTTCCAATGTATACAACAATGAAATTCCAGAGAATTCTTTGGACATTGATCGCACGTGATCACAATTTTCGTCTTTCTTTTCACGATACCCCATATATGTATACATAAATGTATATTCTATTTGCTCCATTATCACTAATAGTGCCGAATGCAAATATCTATATACCTACTTACCCATGATTCCATTTATTGTATTCAGCCTAATTTTGTTAACACATTTAAAACATATTATCTGTGCAATATGCATGATGCGCAGAGATGTACGCATGTATATGTAATTAAATGCATAGGTTTCAAACTCCCTTACATATAGTATATTTCCATGTATGCATACTGTCTGGCATTAATAATTGGGCATCTTACATATACATGTAATTCAACCTTACACAAAATATTCAAATATACACCTACATATATTTTAATTCTTTTCTTTTCTTCGTTTTGGTAGAATATTATTAAAACAAAAATATTATATATACATGCATACATATACAGTGGTGGGAATAGCTATAAACTCACTACGAAAATTTGTAAAATTTTGGAATAAAGCAAAAAAATCTAACTGTTCTTCATATTGCTAGTATAATTGATCAAAAACAAAACTGCACGCATAATCACTTTGATTTATCTCTTAACGGTATTTATTATATAAGCAATTATTACTAAAATATGCGTTGTAACTTGGGAATTGGAATGGAATTGGAAAAACGAATTCATTGGTAAAATGACCTGCCGTAATGAAACCGTTCGGAAGACAACAAGTAATCCTTCACGTCGTCTATATTCTTTTACTTACTCCTTAGAGATACTAGGTAATCGAGTACAAGTATGTAAACCATTTTGGCGTGGCACGTTTGCAATTTCACAAAAGCCGGTTTATAATGTTCACAACAACAAGGATAAATTCACTAACATCCCAAAAAGTGACGAAAGAGGCAGGGAATCGTGTAAAAGAATACCACAAAATAAGGTTAAAGAAATAGAAGACCATATTAATTCCTTTCCAGCAATCGAATCACATTACTGTCGAGCAAAAACTAAGAAAATGTATCTGGACTCGAACTTAAATATTAAAAAAATGTATGATTTATATACGGAATCAACAAGTGATCCAGTAAAAGAAAGCTTTTACAGATACATATTCTGTAATAAATTTAATTTAGATTTCCACAGACCAAAGTCTGACAAATGCGGAAAATGTGAGGAATATGCTGTGGCAGAAAAGCAGGGGTCACTTACGGAGTGTAAAGCAGTGGAAAAAGAAAAACACAATATGGACAAATCACTGATGAGAAAAATGAAAGAATTAGACAAAGCGTCTGGAATATCAATATTAACTTTTGATCTCCAAAATGTACTGACATGCCCGAGGACTAACATTGGTCCCTTATTTTATTGTTCTAAATTGAATATTTACAACTTAACGGCACATTTATCTACAACAACAAAATTTACTGCGCAATTTGGACCGAATATACCGGCGGAAGAAGCGGAAATGATATTGCAGCAGCCCTATACAAAATATTATCCAAAGTTTTCGAAGACAATGATATAACAAAATTAATTACATGGAGCGATTCTTGCATGCCACAAAATAAAAATTCAATTATGTGCCTGGCTGTACAGTATTTTATTAAAAATCATCCAGAAATTGAATCAATTTCAATGAAATATTCATTACCGTCATTCATGTATCCAAGAAGTAGATAATGCACATAGGTTGTGTTTTTAAACCTAATTCTGCACTGCTTTGCCGCAGTACTTATTTGCATTGTGTTCTTAACATCATCTGCGAAGTTGCAGTGCGTTTTTACGGTCACACTGTCGCTACGTGTTTGCAGTTAGAAGTTAAAATTCAGCAGATTAAAAATTACGGCTGCAAGCAAACAGATGTTTGTTTTCTGTCATTTAATTTAATAAATTGAGATAGTGCAAAGCAAATGGAAGAAATGGATATTTTTGAGTAAGATTCTTTATTTTTTTGTCTTTTATATTATTTATTGTATTTTGTATTTTATTTTAAATTATTTGAAATATTGTGTTTTATTTTAAATTATTTGAAATATATATTTTATTACTCAGTGAGTTTGAAGCAGTAGAAAAAAAATGGACTGCATCTGAAACAAGACTTTTAATAGCCGAACGATTTAAATTGGAAGAAGATTTTAATAGCGGAAAAAGAAAAAAGAATGTTCTTTGAGGAGTTGTTTATACGAAGATTAAGGAAATAAATCCAGAGTTTAAATTTTCTAAAGAAGAAATAATGAAAAAAATTTCAAATCTTTTGACTACATATCAGAGGATTAAACAAAGACGTAAAAAAACAGGAAGAAATGCCACATTGTGGAAATATTGGGATCAGTTTGAAGAAATTTATAAGTTGCGACATGCATATAATCCTCCAACAAAAATCTTAATGAGTTCTTTCGAAGATGTGTCACAATCAAGCACAGGGAAAGAAAATGTTGATTCAGATGCGGATACTTCATTCGAGGATAACAATGTGTTGGGTCCCAAAAAGAAAAAATGCAGAAAAAGTGAAACTTCGGTATTTATGGAAAAGGAAGCCAAAAAAGACGAAGAAAGATTTAAAGAATTAATTGATATTGCGAAAGCAAGTATTGCTGTAGAAAAAGAAAAAGTGGAGCAATTAAAAGAATTAAAAGAAGTTTTAAAATTATTATTAGATAAATAACAAAAACGTGAATTATGTTTTGTTTTTATTTAAATTTTTTATTCGAATAAAATTGCTGAAATACTTAAACATTTTTATTCCTTATTTATATTGTTATTATTATATTTTATTTTTCTGTACTTTTATTATATTCTATTTTTATTCATTTTCTAATTAAGCATTTATCACTCGACATATTTCATCTCTTTTTAATTTAGCTTCTTCTGATACGTCTAATCCACTTTCACCAAATGTTTCATTGTAATTATCGTCTTCGGTTTCATTTTCTAAAATGATTTCTTGGGTTTCTTCTCTTAGTTCAGTTGAAATAATGTGATTGTGTAGTGATACACACGTCATAACAATATATTCAATGTCAGTAATCTTATTCATTCCAATGAATTTTAAAATTCTAAATTTGGATTTCAGAATTCTAAAACTTTGTTCAATCACTACTCTAGATGAGCTTAAAATTTTATTAAATTTCTTTTGCTGATCTGTTAAAAAACCACTGTCACGGTATCCAACCATTAAGTAAGGCAGTAATTTATACGCTGAATCGCCAAGAAGATGGTAAGAATACGTTATGTTCTTGCGTTCTGCAAAAGCTTTCTCCACTGGACTATTTTGCCAAACATTAGAGTCGTGATGACAACCAGAAAAAGACGTCCAAAAATCTAAATTCACTGTCACAAATACCCTTTAAAATTTTCTACTTAAAGTTAAGTAACATATACATAACTACATTATTTACCTGCAAAATCATTGAATGTTCACCTTTACGATTATAATAACTTACACGATCTTCTTTAGGAGTAAGTATGGGTATATGACTCCCATCTACACATCCAACAACAGATGGGAAGCTCTTCCGACCCCTTAATGAATTAAATTTTTGGACTATGGTTTCTATTTCTGTATTTGTTGGCCATCTTATAAAAAGTTTTGAATATATTGTTTGATATAAATTTACATGTTGAGATCACAACTTTATATGCATGACTTTTTGATATGTTAAATCTGTCTGATAACTGTCTAAATGTTTCTTGGTTTGCCAATTTCCAAACGGTGATTAGAAGAGCTTTGTCAATGGCTATATTTTCATTCCATGAATTTGTATTTTCAGATATGTGAATCAACTTCTATGTAAATAATGCAAAGCATATGAAGTATAATATTAATTAATTAGATAAGTTTCTAAAAGATTCTATAATTTGGAATATATGTACCTCAAAAGTTGTACGATTCATTCGAAAATGTGTGGCAAATATATCAGAAGGATAATTTTCGATTATGTTGTAATAACCAATTATTTTAGGTATATTACGTGTAATGCATTTTAAGATATAGTATATAAACGATTTTTTTTTCGATTTTTTAATAAACCACATATCTTTTTAATATTACTCCTCCTTTTATTTTCCAAAGATTCACATATGATATTGAAAACTATATTAACATACACATTCATTTTCAATTTTATAATTATTATTTTAATTTTAATTAATATTTAAATTATAAATATTTTCAATTGATATTATTTTATAAGATTAGAAGAACTGCAAAGAAAAAGAACTATTTTGACAAAGATCTGATGCATGTCAGTTCGACAGCAAATTAGATAAGAACTGCAGCAGAACTAAGACGGTTAAAAACACAACCATAGTCAGCTTGAAAAAGTTTTAGCATTAAATGAATTTTTTTCACCAATTGGATTGATAAGACTTTTGAAAAACATTAACAGGAGAAACCCATTCGCAATAATTCAAATGCAACCGACCGATTTTTTAAATTTTGCAAAATATTCAAAAATTTGTTTTGAATATAAGGCTGTACCATTTTGTAAAGCCAACATTTTGAAATTCACTGAAAACAAATTTGAAGGAATGAAGCAGGTGTCTTAGGCTTTCTGTTTTTGTAATTTGAAATTAATATAGAGGGCGCTGTAATTCCACAGCCTGTATTATCTCTGAAAAAAATGGCAAAAAATCACTAAATTCTGAATTTGAAGCACAATAACTCTTGAAACAAAGAACGTAGAGAAGCATATAAGGTATCATTGAAGAGAGGGGGAGTTTCCTTCAGATTTTTCTTAGACCAGATTCTTCTAGCTAGTACACCGTAGTTATTAAAGGGTGTTTCGTTGATTGAGTGCGAAAAATCTTCATCGCCCTCTAGCAGCTAAACGGTTGAGATTACCCCTCCCTTTGTATAACGATTTTTTGTTTGTCTCGGCGAGACCTATCTAGTGTGTGCCGGATGACCACCCGAAACCGGACACCCTGTATTTCATAAATTCAAAATTTGTTTTGATTTGTAGTATATTTAATTAAAATTAATTGCATAACTATTTCCGGTCTAATTGAAATATTATTATAATTGAAAATATTGAATTTTTTATTTTATATAAATTGAATTAAATTTATTTGGAAATACATACATATTAATTTAAGTAATTTATAATTGTTTGTAATTTAGTTTTAAGATATTGAATTGTTAGGCTTAAGAGAATTTTTTAATAAAGTTTGTAACGTAAATTGAAAAACATTGTGTTTTTATTTTATTAAACATTTTGAAGCGGCACCTTTTTTCTAATTAATGTTAAATTGAAAAAATTTTTCATATTATTTTTTTGGTGGATTTAACATCAATTATTTTATTTTTATTCATTATTATTCGTGTTTTCATATTTTGATAAGAACTAGTTTTTTTTTGTTACTTAATGAATTTTTATTTTTAAATCAAATATTTTTATAAAATAATAAAACTCACTTTGAATTACTGAAATAGTCGTATTATTTAATTTTAAAATATTTCCAAAAAGGTTCAATGTTAGATCAAAAATTGTTGTACTCCATAACAAAGTTCTATGTGTCAATTAGAACTGTGTTGTTCTTTTACTCAGCGCAAGAAAATTCTGCAACAAAGTTCTATGCTAAATTTCAAATATAATTTTAAATAAATTATAAAACAAATAATTAAATTAAAAGTCTAAAATGATGTATTAAGGTATCACTAACTATTAAATATAAAAATTTTTGTACGAAATTTCAATTTGAAAAAAATATAGCATTTGAAAACTTTGAACTCATTTTACTCAAAACATACACAAATGCTGTTAGAACCCTGTTGTTCTAACGTCACGATTTGTTGAAAGAAATATAAAATATTCGGGGTGTATCATCACAAAGTACATATTATATATACGTAATTATAATCACTTGCATACATAAATGATGATAATATAAAACATATAATTATATGCAATGTTAGTGTGTATAAAATGAAGAAGTGTATTCACTATGGTTATATTGCAGCTACATACTTTCATATTTAAAAAGAAAAAAAAATTAGCATATCTATAACAATTAAACATTTATATAAAATTTTTTTTTAAAAAAACACATATATATGTAGGCAACTTGGTTTGTAATGCACTGTAAATGAATATGATAATTCAATATATATGTATTGTTATTGTTAACAATTATTGTTCCAAAAATAGAAATTAAATAGTGATAACACAGAATGAAAAAAAAAACAAAGAAAATGTGTAAATTAGAGCCAGGTCATAATTTTGTAAGCAGTTATTTTTATGATAGACAGTTTGTACTCATCTTGCATAGCAGTCGGTAATATTATAAAAAAAAGAAACTGTAACACACAACAATTCACACCGAACAACAATCAACAATAATCAATAACAATTTCTCCTCATTGTAGAATTCAATCCACAATCATCAATTATTCTCCTTTCCACAATTGAGCTCTCATTTCCCCTTTCCAAATTAGTATATAAGGCCGAAAATTTTGTAAAGAATTCATTCAAAAAATAAATGTTAAACAGTAAAGATCAAGTATTTTGTTTATATATATTTCTTCTACATTGGCGCCCAACTAGAGGCCCCGAATAATACAAGATACTAAACATATAGAACAATCGACAAGCATTTGCCACCATTGGCTTTGACTCGTCTTGTTCATTGACTTGACCATACTATTATACATTATACTAAGTAGACAATTTTCTAATTGCATTCGATAATATTCGCTTTTCAAGCTTTATTTGTCTTTGCATGTAAGAAAGAAAAACAGATAAACTTACTTAAAAATACTACATACACAGAACAATCGACAATCATTTGCTACCATTGGCTTTGACTCGTCTTGTTCATTGACAATACCGTTAAATTAAATAGATAAAATTTTCGTCAAAAAAAAAAAAAAAAAAGTTCGGTATATAAATTATAAAATTTAAATTGCATTCGGTAATATTCGCTTTTTCGGCTTTATTTATCGTGCATATAAAAGAATTAAGTCAAAATTGGAAAAAAAGAAAAAATATCACGAATTCCTACTAGAAAAAGTCCTAGACTTCACACTACCATGGCAAGCAGTCCCATTCAACTTACAAATGAACAATTTCAACAATAAATTGTTAAGTTCAATCCAACAAGGCGGAAGTACTACTCCGGGAGCAGGACGCACAGGTAGCTTCAGTAACTGCAACACTCGTTTTGATGGAAAAAGAAATTATAATAATGTGGAAGCCTTCATATCAAAAATCAATATTTACAAAACCATTGAGAAAATATCTGATACTGATGCTATTAATGGTCTACCGCTTTTATTTACGCATGATGCTGATGCATCTACTTGGTGGAATGGAGTAAAATCCGAAGCAAATACATGGGAAAAAACGATACAACTTATACGAGCTGCATTTTCACCTTTGAAAGAACCACATCAGATATATGTAGAAATATTTTCAGAAAAGCAAGCCGAAAATATATCTACCGACTCATTCATTTGCAGTAAATGCGCTCTTTTTGCACAGCTTCCTGAAAAGAGGCATGATGAAACATCACAAATTGATCTGATATATGGTTTACTTCACTTGAAAATAAGAGAAAAAGTCACTAGAAATGAAGTGAAATCCTTCGACGAATTGCTTTCTAAAGCACGTCACATTGAAGCCTTAGCAAACGAAACACAAAATAATAATGTTACTGAGGTACAAGAATCAAATCCTAGATCAGGTACTAAAAAGAAGTTCAGATGCACATTCTGTCAATATAGAGGACATACATTTGAAAACTGTAGAAAACGTATAGAAAAAGAAAAATTGGAAAACGGGAAACCAAACGCAAGCACAAGAAATACTGTAATAGCGGTAATGCAAAGCGCGGATAAAAATACACCAAAATTATCGTGTTATGGGTGTGGAAAAATTGGGTTCTATCGAAGTAATTGCCCAAATTGTGTAAATAATAAAAATGATTCACCCACACAAACGAAATTTTATTCAATTGATACCGTAATGAGGCTAGGTAGAAATCCACCTACAGTTTCTGTTCAAATTGCCGGTGTAGATGGTATAGCACATTTTGACACGGCTGCAAGAACAAGTATTGCTGGACACAGTTTGTACAAGCATTTAAAAGAACAAGGAGTATATTTTAAACCATTGGTCACAGATATTACTCTGGCAGATGGTACTACAAAACAAGTGGAAACACTTTTTACAACAGTAGATATCATTATTGGATATCGTAAGCTGCCAATAAGTTTCCTAGTGTTACCTACAGCAAAGGACAATCGAACTTTAATAGGAATGGATTTTCTAGAAGAGGCAGCCATTATTTTAGATCTTCCACAACGGGTTTGGTGTTTTGGAGATGAACCAGAAAACTGCTTCTGTTTTATTAATGATGACACAAATGTAATATATACATCGATATCATCTCTGAAATCAGAAAATCCAAATCTAGAAATGGAACAGGAAGAAAAAGAAAATAAATCACCGTTTTTGGAATGGTATCTGGAATGTGATACGTCACCCAAAAAACAAAATGAAAAGAAAATTGGAAAAGAACCTGCATGGCATCTCATTCCTCTTCAAATACCTCCAAAAAACGAGTACTGCCAAAAGAAAATTATGAAACTGATTACTCACCTGAGAAAATTCAAGCAATTTTTAGAGATTCTATACCTACAAATATAATAACGCCACCAAGAGATCCGCGACAACAATATGGTCTGATAACTAGACGACCTCGTACTGATCTAAATTCAATCGACATATCTTTGAGAGCAAACGAAGCTACTAATCTTCAGAAAGGTGAACGACACACATTAAATAAATTACTTGAAAGTAATAGCGATGTTTTTGATGTTAGTAAAGAAGCTACTCCGTACATAGAACATTACATAAATCTCATAAAAGATAATCCTATAGCCGTGCACCCATACAGACTATCACCTACAAAAAGAAATCAACTCCGTCATGAATTAGACAAGATGTTAGCTGATGACGTTATTGAGGAGTGCGAATCCGCTTGTGCAGCTCCTGTGGTATTAGTACCAAAGAAAGATGGAGGACTTCGTATTTGTGTAGATTACAGACAATTGAACCTTGTCACAGTAGCAGATCGTTATCCATTACCAAGAATGGATGATCTCTTGCAAGCTGCAAAATGTACATCTTTTATGACAACATTGGATTTACGTTCAGGATATTGGCAAATTAGAGTAGCGGAAAAAGATAGAGACAAAACTTCATTCATAACACCTTTCGGTACTTTTTGTTTTAAAAGAATGCCATTTGGTCTTCGCAATGCACCAGCTACATTTCAGAGACTAATGGATGGATAGATTCAGGACCGGTCTTAATCCAATATGCATTCTGATTTATTTGGACGATTTAATTGTATGTTCCAGTTCCTTCGATCAACATATTAGTGACTTAGAAATGGTATTTCAACGATTAAAACTATTTAAATTAAAAATCAATCGTGATAAATGCAAGTTTTGTTGTTCACAAGTTAAATACTTAGGGCATATCATGACAAAAGAAGGAATAGCTCCTGATCCGGAAAAAATCAAAACATTAATCGAGTGGCCTACTCCAACAACTGTAAAGGAACTAATTCCCTTCATTCAAACGTGTTCATGGTATAGACGCTTTATCGCAAATTTCGCAGATATCTCACAAGAGCTTACAAAGTTAACAAAGAAAAATGCCACATGGCAATGGTCAGAAAAATAACAGAAATCATTCGAGCAACTAAAAACATTATTAACTTCAGCACCAATCCTACGACAAGCCGATGAAAATGCATCATTCATTTTGAAAACCGATGCAAGTAATTATGCAATCGGAGCAGTTTTAGTGCAGGGGGAGGCTGCTGATGAGCATCCTATAGAATACGCCAGTCGACTATTAACTGCAGCCGAACGAAACTATACAACAACAGAGAAAGAAGCTCTGGCGGTAGTTTGTGCTGTTCACAGATTCAGAGGATACATAGAAGACGCAGAAACTACAGTCATAACAGACCACCAAGCACTTAAATGGTTAATGACACTCAAAACTTCTTCTGGAAGATTAGCAAGATGGGCACTTTCCTTGCAAGCTTACAATTTAAAAATAGTCTACAGACCAGGCAGAACAAATGTGGTCGCTGACAGTCTATCCCGATTGCCTTGCCAGGAACATACTTCGGTCAAGTGTGAAATTTGTAGTACACATATAGACTTACCACACCGAAATGCTAATGAAATTAGAGAAAGTCAAAGAAATGATGATCAACTTAAAGAAATAATTCAGGATCTTGAAAGCATCCAATCTGAGGAAAAGTATCTTCGATGGTCAAACACCGGATACATACTTCATAATGGTATATTGTATAAACATAATCCGGAAATAGATAATGAAGACGGTCAGCTAGTGGTACCCAAGGAAGAACGAATAAAGATTTTGAAAGCATATCATGATGATTCTACAGCTGGACATTATGGAA
This sequence comes from Villa cingulata, assembly GCA_951394055.1. NCBI lineage: Eukaryota > Metazoa > Arthropoda > Insecta > Diptera > Bombyliidae > Villa > Villa cingulata. The sequence continues at coordinate 36,092,944 of OX596017.1, read as the reverse complement.
CAGACAGAACTTACTGGCGAATTGCGTCACGATATTTCTGGATAGGAATGAGACAAGATATTGCAAAATATGTATCAAAATGTGTTAACTGTCAGAGGTATAAGAGCGAGAACCTTAAATCAGCAGGATTAATACAAACTACAGCTAGCAAACAAAGATTTGAAATTGTGGCTGTCGATTTATTCGGACCTTTGCCACCGTCTGAAGACAACAAAAGATGGATCCTCATCGTAGAGGATACCGCAAGCCGCTGGATAGAATTATTTGAAGAAGCTACTGCTGAAGTTTGCTCGACAGTGTTACTACAAGAAGTCTTCTTGCGTTACGGAATTCCCAGAAGACTTATTAGCGATAATGGAACCCAATTCATCTCTGGAATTATGCAACATCTTACTTTTTGTCTGGGAATAAAACAAGCCTTCACTCCTGTTTACCATCCTCAAGCTAATCCTGTTGAAAGCAAAAACAGGGACTTAAAGACTCAACTTGCTATTTTAGTGGGAGACAAACACGCTTCATGGTCCCAAAAATTGCCATCAATTAGATTTGCTATGAATACGGCTAAATGCCAAAGCACAGGTTATTCGGCTGCATATCTTACTTTTGGAAGAGATTTGCGCAGCACAGATGATATTGAACATGACTTAAGAACAATCGTTGAAGCAGAGAATTTCATTCCACAAATAACACCTCGATTGTTTCAGCTTGTCCATATCCTTCGAAAATCCAAAGAAATAACTCACACTATGCAGATACATAATCAAAAATACAACGATCTTCAACGACGACCAGACCCCGGTTACTCCCCTGGAGATAAGGTATGGGTTAAGACACATGTACAAAGTAAAGCAGCCAAAGGATTTTCATCAAAGTTGGCTCCAAAACAAGATGGCCCTTACATTATACTGACGAAACGTGGAGCAGCTACATACGAAATTGCATCACCCGACGCACCAGATGTTCCTCTAGGAGTATTCCACACATCTGCCCTTAAACCATACATGGGTGAAGAAGTTGAACTACCCAAACCAATGAATCCTATAAAACGAAGAGGACGGCCAGGGAAAAGAAGAGCCTAATTTATCTAGCATCTCATCGAGACGATTTCGATACTAGAGGGGGAGATTGTAACACACAACAATTCACACCGAACAACAATCAACAATAATCAATAACAATTTCTCTTCATTGTAGAATTCAATCCACAATCATCAATTATTCTCCTTTCCACAATTAAGATCTCATTTCCCCTTTCCAAAGTAGTATAAAAGGCCGAAAATTTTGTAAAGAATTCATTCAAAAAATAAATGTTAAACAGTAAAGATCAAATATTTTGTTTATATATATTTCTTCTACAAAACATATAATAAAGTGGTGATCAGTACAAAATTGTTTTAATTAAATAGAATAAATAAAAATTATTAAAATCGCTATATATATAAACTGAATAATTTTTAAATTCATTTTTTTTAAAAATATTTGTATAATTAAAAAAAACGATGAATAATTGGATAAATACGATATTTAATTACTTTATGATATTCCTGTTCAAAAGAAAAAAAAACAAAAGAAAAATCACCATATTTTGTATTAATATTTTAAATATACAGAATGTAAAAGGTGTCGTACACAGTTTTAAAAGTGCATTTATATTTAATTTTAATGTAAAACAAAATTTTAAAACAATTTGATTTTGAAAATTAAAATGAAAATTTTTTTTATTTGATTTTGTAAATTATTTTGTAAATATTATGCTGTGAAATTATATAAATTATTTTTACATAATATATAGAATTCATAAGAATTTGAAATTATACCTTTATATATTATCATTATATACCTGTATTTTATCTTCGATTAAATTCTGAAGAAAGAAATCTATCTCTAATAGATTATTATTATGTATAAAATAGTGTTACAAACAAAAAAAAAGCAAAAAAATAAATAAAACATGTTCAATCTTGATGTAAAAATGATGCATTACAAAATCACATAACGGCATATGCCGACAGTTTTGCGATTAGATTTGCATCAGTTGCGGTTTAAGTGTCCTATGAGTAACAAGTAATAAAAAGTTAGTGAGGTTTTTTGAAATTAATTTTCTGTAAGTATTAAAAAATAATTTGGTTGATTACAATTTTTTTATTACATAACTATTGAATATGTTCAACAGAACATCAGAATGAGTAATTACGAGCGTAATGAGGAAAATATAAGAAAGTTATTGGAAGAAGTAGATGATGAAATTGTGTTTGATTCAGATGAAAAAGATCCATTTAGTGATGACGGAGAATATGGAGATGATCCAACATTCAATCCAAGTGAAATCAGCAGCAGCGATAGTGATGATGATGATAATAAAAAAAATCCTGATAATACAGATAATCCAACTGAAGCAGATGAAAATCTTCAGAATGAAAATGAAGATATAGATAAATAGGTGACTGATGGAAAAACCATTCCAAATTTTGACTTTGATTCATCTACAACTGGAAATTCTTCTGCCTTTTCTCCTTCTGCATCAGCATGGGAAATTTTTGAGGAATTTTTTGACCACAAGATTATCGACTTGCTAGTACATTCGACGAACGAATATGGGAAAAGGTTAATTGAAGCAGAAAATAAACCAAAAACTCGGTACAGTCGCTTTACTTACTTCAAACCGATAGATGCTGGAGAAATAAAAAAGTTTCTAGCTTTGTGCTTACTTCAAGCCCAAATAAAGTTTCCTTCAATCAGAAAATTATTTTCAAACGATCCTTTATACTACCATCCTATATTTTCACACATTATGTCTGGGCGCCGATTTGAGCAGATCCTCAGGTGTTTTAGCTGTACCGCTTACCCCACAGATGAAACCAGGATCAAGAAAGTTCGACCAATTATGCAAATGTTGCTTGAAAATTTCCAAAAAGCATACAAGCCAAAGGAAAATCTTTCACTAGATGAATCACTTTTATTGTTCAAAAGTCGTCTTCTGTTTAAACAATACATAAAAGGCAAAAAAGCTAAGTACGGAATAAAGTTTTACGAGCTCTGTTCTAGTGATGGATATGTCTTGAATATGAATATATACCAAGGGAGGAGTGTCGGCTCATCTAAAATCGAAAACATTGTTTTCAAAATTCTTCAACCCTATCTCAACAAAGGACACCATGTTTTTATGGATAATTTTTACAATAGCGTCGATTTATCCCGTAGCCTTTTGGAGTATCGAACACATACATCAGGAACGTTACGTTCAAATAGGAAGAATAATCCGAAAGACATAACAACAACAAAATTATTGAAAGGGGAACACAAATGGAAAAGAAGTAACAATGTTTATGTTTCCAAATGGCGGGATAATCGTGAAGTTCTGTTCATAACAACATATCAACATCCAAAAATGACTGATGTTCCGAATAGATATGGCAAAATAAAACACAAGACGATAGAAGTAGCACTCTACAATACAAATATGTCAGGAGTTGACAGAAGCATTGACTATATAATAATACATAGACTCAGAAACCATACAAAGAGTGGTATGTAAATTCAGAGCCGCAGCTGGCGAATTTATGAACTAAATTTTTTGATTTTGAATTAAAAATTATCAATTTTGCATAAAAATAGGCACGATATTTTGAAAATCCATTTAAAATAATAAATTATTTTATGATAAAATAAATTATTTTTTTGAAAAGTCCCTTTTATTATCTATATTTTATTTTACAAAGTAATTAAATACAGTAATTCCTTTCTTTTTCGGTTCTTTTGTTTATAACTAAACAGTTTTTTTATGTCTATATATATACTTAAATGTACAATTTTATAACTTCATGTGCCGAAATTTACCATTCAATTTATTGAAATGCAAATCTTTTATTATAATATCGATTTTTTTATTTTTTTTTTGTGAATTGGAAAATTAAATTCAGAACCTTTTTCTGCATTAAATCTAATATTAGACTACATATAATATTTGTAAATTTTCATTCATATAAAGAGATATGTAGATAAAAAAAATAATTTTAATATCCTTGACAGGTAGATTTTTAAAATATTGTATTATTTTTGATATTTTATTCATTGATTTTTGTGTCATTATAATCAATCTGTTTAATGATTTAACGCATTTCAGACTCATTGTAGAATTCAAATTTAAATTTTAGAAAAAAAAAAACGGAGTGAATAAATTTAACTTTTTTAATATTTTGAATAGTGATATATTTAAATATCAATTAAATTTTAAAGTAAAATTTTGAAAAAAGACCAATAATTGCCATGTTTGACTTCGTTCATTTATTAAAATCTTTAAGAAATATCCTTTTATTAAATTATTTACAAACCATTGATGGCAAAGTTGATTTGAACATAATTGAAAAATTGTACATTGAAGATAAAAGTAGAACAACTAGGTTGTGTGTCAAATTAACTTCAAGGCACATTTGGCCAAATAATTTCCAAAAAATGAAAGTCAAAACTGCTGCTCAAGTTTTTAGCTGGTCTGTAGTATCAGCTATTAGGGCAATGCAAGTCGCTACATCGACAGCTAATTTTGTTGAAAAAATCAATCACTTATTTGATGTTTTCAATGTAAGCAAATGTAGTTCCAGCAAAAATATATATAAACGACCTCTTTATTCAGACAACAGATTTTCCATAAATTTTTTGCATGATATGAAAATTTATCTTGAAAAAATAAAAGTTTTTTCAAAAAAAAAATAATAAAACCGCTAGAGTATATGCCGTAGATGGTTGTATTCATTTTATTAACGGCATTTTCAAATTATTAGAAATTTTCAAAGGTGTACCAGAAACTAAATTTCTCCTAACTTCAAAACTCCAACAAGATATTGTAGAAAATCAGTTTTCTACCTTACGTTCTATGGGTGGATACAACCGCTTCCTTTCTGCTAGAGAATATCACACAAATGTGAAACACATGATAGGAAAAAAACATGTTGGATTAGAATTGGTCCAGACTTCATCTAATTGTCATCCATACCAAATCATTTTTTCATATGTCATAAATCTTACACCAAAGATAAAAGTGTTGCACTCAAATGTCCGTCGGAAGAATTTTTCAAAATTTGTTCGACACAAGTTGAAGTTTTTGAAAAATATTTCAATTCAAATAAGCACAGTAGGAATATTAAAAAAATTCTGAAACAAAAAGCTATTGAATTAACAAATGTTCGGCATCCAACGTGGTTTCGTCAAGATGATGAGTGCAATGACCATAAAATTCAAATTTTAGATTTTTTAATATTAGTTTTATTGAGAAAAACTTGTATTTGGTTGTCACAAGGTATTAAAGAAGCCAAAGAAACTGTTAGCAGAATGGAAGTTTTAAAACAATAACGCATAATTTTAACTTTTTGGTTGTACGTTTTCCGAGCTGAAATCAATAAATCAATTATATATAAAAAATTGGTCCTTTTCAGGACTACCAAAAAAATACGCAAAGATTAAAAGATTTCAGTATTGAAAAACAAAGTTAAAATGTTTTAGGTATACACGAATAAAAAACAGGTTCTTAATTGTTTTCTTTATTTATCTAATTTAAAAGTTAAGTCAACATTTACACATGTAAATATTTACATACGCAAACTAAACCTTTAAGCCTGCATAGGTACTTAGTCTATGCTTTAGGTGTATAATTCAACACACACAACACATAATATTGATGTTATATATTATACACGTTTTAAACTAACATTGATGTACAGCATACGAGGTTGATATACAGTATCATCAGAGGTATCATGGTTACACACATAAGGATACAGTATACAGTATACACTATACAGCAACAGCACAGCAACATTACACTAACAAAAGTACTCTATGCAGTTATCAAGCAGTTTTCTTCTTTTTTTTTTTTAGATCAAATGAAAAATATTTAAAATCCCATGAATATGCAATATTTTTAGTTACTTTATTTGCCGCATATGGCTCTGAAATCACCTACCCGATTTAGAAAATAATTCGACATAAAAAATGTATGGGCTTTCTGAGTCTATGTATTATTATATAGTCAATGACAGAAGTGACCAAATGGTCTCATATTATTCTTGGCCTAGAAGGTCTATAAGGTGGTACAAAAAGGTTCTTTTTCATATTTTAGATGTATCTACATGGAATGCATTTTTTGTGTACAAGGAGTTAAAGAAAAGTAATATAACCTACATTGAGTTTCGTGAGACCCTAATAAAAGAAATCATAGAGTTACCCCGTTCAATTACATCTGTTCGTGACGTAGTTTCTGAATTGAATAAAAGAGGTAAGCCATCAACATCAAGGATTTTGCAGCCTGCAAATGTAGCTCTTGATACACATTTCATAGAACCGATCCCAGTACCAGAAGGAAAAAAAAGAAAAAAAGCTTACCAGAGATGCCGTGAATGCTCACATAATAAGATTCGTAAAGAAACGACATATCGTTGCAAGGAGTGTGCGGGCAAACCACCCCTGTGTGTTGGGCAATGTTTTGAAAACTTCATAAAAAACTACATAACATATTATAATTTGCTCGTGCATGTGTTTATGGGATAAAAGAAAACTAAATGAATATTTGCACACACAGGAAAAATATAATAAATAATGATTAAATAAATCCAATTTTATCAATTATTCTGTACTATATAATATAAAGAACTTCAAAATAAAATGTGAAAAGAAAAAAAAAAACAAAAAAAAAAAAGAGGAGCTTCATCAACTGGGCCAACATCAGCAATTTCAACAATTTGCAACAATGCGCGCCAACAGTTAGTATCTTAGCAAAGGCCCAGGTAATTTAGTTATGTACATCATTCTTTGTATCATGATATAATATATTATAATATAAAATAATATAATTAATAATATATGTAATATTTATTTATATGTATAATTAATGATATAATAAATAATTAATATAGTATGATTAGTTAAGATTTAGCATAGACGTACTCAGATTACGTCCATAACTATATTGGTTTGAGTATATAATCCTACATAAAGAAAAAAAAAAAAAAAAAAACAAAGAGGAATTTGTTATAAGACTTTGTAAAGGAATTTTGTATGAATTAAATTTAACAAAACAAAATTAAATAAAAATGTATTGAATTTGAACATTAAAAAATTACGGACTTTTGCTCATAATCTTCCTTCCAGACCTTACTGTTCACTACGTAAATTTCAGATTGTAATTTTTAATAGCACTTTACTTAGGATGGGATTACAAGACAGCAGCACTTGTAATATAGAGGTGGGTAAGCAGTGGTGTCGGTTGCCCGGGGCAGCATTCTAGTGTTTTTTACAGAGGCAACCGACGACCATAGCTGCAGATGGGGGCCTGAGCGGGGCCAGATATAACTGTTCCGAACTTCGGTGTGGTGCAAAATTTTCTCTCTCTCTTTTATTTTTTTTTTGAAATTTTGGGGCATTTCGGGGAGGGAATCCACAACCTTCCACCGCCCCTAGCTGCCGAAAACCAAAAGGGTTATGGAGAGTGGCTCACCCTCGCCCCATCCGGCGAGCTAGCACGCGCTAGCCAACTCGGGCAGCTGCCACTACCACCAACCATATACCCAACTGTATTGTATTGGAGGATCGTGTGATGTCTACCTTTTCACATACATATTTGTAACACCGTAAGACGTAGAGGTAGCAATCGGATTTGGGTGTGATGGAACAAACTATGTAGTATTGGTGTAGGTCCCTACCTCTCATTAGGGTTGTGGGTTCTGCATTGTGCTGCATGGTTTGGTCCCATCTGTCCACGTATTGACTACTTCTGCATCAAATTAAACTCAGTTTTTATCCGGATATTAATTCATTTATTTTTATTACAGATTTTCAACTTACACATTGCAACAACATTTATAATTACAGACATCACATGGAAACCACCCATACATTACATGATGTAAAAATTAATGTTGATGTAATTAATGTTAATGATTATGTCGTAATTACGTGAAAGCGCCATCTTACGAGGCATAGGTAAATAACGATTTATTGGAAATTTTACAAGTTTCCAATACAATTTGTTGTCAATTTCAATTTTTTTATGTTACAAACGTATTTTTTGAGATACAAGTAAATATTAGCCGGAGTTCTTTGTTTTTAATTGCGAATAAATAATTTGAAAACTCACTAGAAATTATTTGCAAAATTGATAAATGTCAAAGATAATGAGCTTAGTATAATGTGTCACCATTTCATTAAACTGCATCTCATAATGAGCTTTCACCTCATAATGAGCAGTAATGTGTCAATAGTATAAATCAAATAAATTTTTAATACGCTTTGAAATTTATATCTTTATGAAGGATATTCCATTTAGTTGATACTATGTACACTCTTTCTCTTATATAAGAAAGTAAATTTTCTTCAACTCGAAGCGCATAAATGTGATTTTACTATTATGTGTGTAACTCGTAATAAGAATTTTTGTAGTTCGGTAAATAAAACTCTCACAGTTCAATTTAGCAAACATGCAAAAATTAAGAACTCAATTACTCAAATTTGCAATGTAACCAAACGGAATTGTGCGAATCTTTGAAATTGATTACTACTATACACTGCATTTCCGGTATTTTTTTCTGAATCGCAATATTACGAGTACTTCTTTGGAGGGCAATATTGCTTCTACAAAAATATTGCGGCATTAATTTTGACATGTTAAATTTTACACATAAAACTTTTAGAAAAAATCGTAAAAGCATTGAATTTGTGTTCATATATATTTTTTAATATTTTGTAAATGAATATTGCTTTTATAATATGTCCACATACATCAATATGTTATGTTAACTAATAGCTGCTTTCGATTTAGCAATTTTAAGTATTTGCGAGCACAAAAATGTGTCTAGGATAATGATAAATTGTTATATCGAACGACACAAAAATTATTCGTAACTACTTGCAATCTACTTGAAAAAATTTTCATGAGTAGCTGCGAGTAGATAGTTTAGCATAGGGCGCGTGACTTTATTCAATATGTTGAATTCCACCAATCAACGTGGTGTCAACATAACCTTATAAGTGGTTAGATTTGGTGTTCAACCACTGGTTTCGTTGAATGGTGAGTAAAGTCACAAGTGTATTTCGAAATTAAACCAAATTTGTATATTTTTAAAAAAATTTTGCTAAAAATAACATTAATTATGAATATTGTTGATACTTTAGTAGATTGTGTTATTCAAGAATCTGTTGAGTTTTATGCAAAGCCAATAATATTTGATCAAAGTGATTCAAGTAGTGACAGCGCTGATGAGTTATTAATTGAAGATGATAGCATCAAAAACAAATCAAAAATAAAAGGATATGTTAACGATGTCGTTAAGAAATATTCTGATAAGGACTTCCAAGCACATTTTCGCCTAAATAGAACAACCGTAGAAGTAAAAATATCTCAAGCCGAAAATCATGTAATGTTAATAATTGGGAACATTATTTCAGATGTTAGTTGAAAAGCTTGGGAACGAATGGAAGTCAACAAGACGTCCTAAAATAAAATTAGAAGTGGCTATACTTCTAACCTTGTGGACCCTGGCAAATCAAGAATCATTTCGAAGCATTGGTGACAGGTACAGATATACATAGTTATTCACTGAAAAAGCTCTTAGAAAATGAAATTATTTTAATACTTGCATGTATGTTGTTTGTATCATAATGGATATGCATATTTTTCAGATTTAATTTAGATCGTGGATTTGCTGCACGATTATTTAAAAATGTTTGTTTCTTGCTATATCAGCGAAGATCGGAATTTATCACATGGACAGAAACTCACAATATTCCTCAAATTGCACATGAATTTCAAACACTGACAAGAAATAGTTTTCCATATGTTGTTGGATGTGTAGATTGCACACACATAAGTGTTCCCGGGAGAAAAAATGATAATTCATTTTATAATCGCAAAGGGTACCATTCAATTCTTTTGCAAGGAGTTTGTGACGCGCGAATGAGGTTCATAGATGTTTATGTTGGTTGGCCAGGATCAGTAAATGATGCAAAAGTGTGGAATTCATCTCCTTTGTTTGATTCATTGAAAAGTAATGAATTATTCGACAAAAAATATCATTTAGTTGGAGACTCAGCTTATCCACTACAGTGTTTTTTAATGAAACCATATGTTGATAATGGCCATTTAAGCATTAAAGAAATTCTGTTTAATACAAGACTAAGCCATACCCGTGTAAAAATTGAGCAAGCTTTCGGAAGACTAAAAAATTCTTTTCGAAGATTGAAATATCTATATTGCATGAATTTAAGAGACGCAAAACATGTTATTATAGCATCGTGTGTTTTACACAACATCTGTCCACGTATTGACTACTTCTGCATCAAATTAAACTCAGTTTTTATCCGGATATTAATTCATTTATTTTTATTACAGATTTTCAACTTACACATTGCAACAACATTTATAATTACAGACATCACATGGAAACCACCCATACATTACATATGGCGCCCAAATATCGGTTATTTCAGTGGCACAGACTGTAGATGTGCACGAATTGTCCTAACTGGACGCGCCATTACATATGGCGCCCAAACGGTATTTTCGTGGACACAGATCTGCGGATCTGTGCCATATTTTAGTCCTTCACGGACAACACTGGTGGTTTTTCGTACATTCGTATGAATGTACAAAATTTTCTTTTGTTGGTTCGTCCAATATTTTTCTTCACGGATAACTTCTTATGCACCTTGTTAACAATAGTTAACACTTGATGTCCTACACGGACTACACACCGATTTAATTTAGCACTTAGTGCATTTACTTTTGGATTTTGTTAATTTACTTGGAGCTATCTGGGACGGCTGATTTCGGGGTTGATTAGTATAGTTATCAACTGATTCGCTTACCATTTGCACGGTCCTCGAGTCGTCATTATGGGTACCAGTTGATGACTGTGCTGCTCAGCGTCGAACTCATACAACTCGGGCATCTCCAATTAAATGTAGTAGAGTTTATGCGTTCGTGTGAGGACGTGCTGTTGATAAAATCACTGACGATCACCAACAGATTAACTTACAAGTTAAATGATGGGTACCAGTGGTTTGGTTCACTCCATGTCTTCATGACGGTGAGGAGAAAATGACACCTGATTGGTTGACCACTTGGTTGGGCTAGTAGCTACCATGTTGGATACCAGTTCAAATTTTCACGTCACAACATTCCAGAGAATCTAAGACAGTGACGCATTCGCAAACATTTTGCTATAATTTTGTGTTACCGCTCTTCAATTAAAGTAGTCTATTTTCATTATTAGCCCCGTATTTTCTCATGAAAACTAAATAAGTTTTTTTTATAGTCCAAAGTCTGGAAGGATTGTTGGTGTTGAGTAAAGTCCAAAGCACATGATATTTATACATTAAATTATACATATATAAATTCTAACCGAATTTATAGATACTTTCTGACTGTCTCTAAGATATATTATTATATGTTGAAAATCGTTGATTTTTTTATTTAGCTATGAATCTTTTACAAATCTGTTATTTAATTATAATGTTATAACTTAGATATGAGTTTTGTTCGTATGAGTAAGCATTTTGCATTGCAGTGATTTGATAGAGTGGTCTAACTAATTAACAGGTACAATCTGGTATGTTTCTTAATCATTCAATTCAATTAAGTCAATTTTTTTAAATTGGAATCTAAATTAGTTTGGAATTTAAATTAAATCTTTTAGCTCTGGTAAACAAAAATGATCTGCAATTTTTTTTACATATGTTTATAAAGTAACTTTACACAAGTGGTCGTATCGCAAAAAAATATTCGTCCATAAATATTATTAAATATTATGTTATGGTAGTACTCCATATAAGTACTTATACCATCCCAAGTAGAAAATTTTGGTCACATTTTGGTAAATGTGTAGTAACTTTGTGTGTACACACGACACTTAAGTGGTAACAATCTGGTCGCTGTTACGTCGCTGTGTCGACAATGACAATATGAGGTGTTACATTTTTAAAGTCGACACTGTGTTGACACAAAGTGTTTGTTTGGCGACGGTATTAACACGTTTTGTCGTAACAGTTACTAGAACGCGGTTACAACACAGTTACACACAATGTTACAAATTTCTTTTATATATAGTATATACACATACATATAATAATATATAATAATATTTTTTTAAATTAATGCTACTTTCTTTTCTTACATGAATCAACACAACTTATAAATTTAATTACATTTTTTTAAGAATTTATTATGTAGAAAAATTATGTTCATCGTCTAGATTTAAAAAATAGGTCCAAAAAATTATCGGTTCTTCTTATATATTTAAAATTTATTAAGTAAATTATTAAAAATTATAATAGAAATTAAATATGTCTGAACTTCTGAAAAATGTGAAAATTTGTTTTTGTAATTCAAGTCTTGAAAGACGGCAAAATATCCTGTTACCATGTGAAAAACATTAAAAATATTGGTTTTTAATTCATTTTCTTTAATAAATTTCAAATTATTTGTTTAGGAAATTATTTCAAAAAAATAAATTTCTACTAAAAATGGAGTAGTCACGAAATTTCAAAATTGTGTAAGTTTTAAAACAATGTTTCCAAAAAAGTGAACTCTGTGAGTAACTTTATTTCGTAAAAGAAATTTTGTGTCGAAAATTTTACTGAAAATTACTCTTTCGTAAAAATGTTACCGAAATCACACACAATGTGTAAGAAGAGTAACAAAGTTACGAATAAAGTCCGTTTTGTGTGCAAAAGTAACAAAGTTACTGAATGTGTCTGCTTTGTGTCAAGAAGGTGACGAAGTGTTTGTATGTGTCTCTTTCTGTCATTTTGACGTATATTCTACAGGCGAAAAATGTCGTTCAAAATTGTGATCACAAAAGAAAATAATAAAGACTGTGTTTTAGCTGTGCCAGTTGCTTGGGAAAGCAACGGAATTTTATCTTGGCCTCCTATATTGAAAAAAAGTTTAATAGAAGCGCTTAGAAAAAATGCTGGAAGCATTCCTGAGACTAATTGGAAAAGGCAGAAGTGTCGTCTCAAATTAAATAATATTAAAACATTCACGGAGGCTGAAGATCTTGAAGTATATTATTCAAACGTATATACCGATGACGAAGAAACGTATAAGTATACTAATGAGTTTTTTAAACTAACTTTTACATAATATTTAACTACAATAATATTTAACAATACTTCACAGAATTTGTAGGCCAGCTAAAAGTCTAACAAGCAACGACATGCAGGGTGAAGACTTCAATAGTTATTTCACAGACGAAGCAGTGTCAGTGAGAGTGAATGAAATGGTTGATAATCACCCACCTAAGGAAAACACTCCAGTCGTACAACAGAGTGAAACAGCCGCTATTGCTACTGTAGACGATGAACAGCAAACAGAAACAGTGACTCAATTACAGTTAGATTTGCCAGACATCGGTGAAATAAAAAAACAAATTGAAGAACGTAATAAAACTTTAGTTTCTATTAGAATAACGAAATGCATTGCGCACTAGATAATTGCAATCAAAAATACAGTTGGTTTAAATAATCTAGTGAGCAGTGCATACTAATTTTTGCATATTAATTTTTCAGTTAACAATGAAACTTCAAGAATTAATGTAAAATTAGATAGGGTTTTGGAAAACCAGAATACAATTCTTGACATTTTAAGAAAGCTGGAGAATAAATCCATTGATTATCCAACCACTCATGCGGAACAATTCGTCGAAAAATATGGATTTCCACTTGATTCAGTTGAAAAGATGGAAAATCTAGAAAAAGAATTGATGAGCAAGGAAGCTTTCGAAAATATGGTTAGTTGCGACAAATGTAGACATAGTGACTAAACTAAACAGAAATTTCTCGGAATAAATGTTTATTGGCCATAGATGTTTACAGTTATAAATAGTGTTTGTTTTTAAGTTTATTCAAATTTATTTTCTTATTCAAAGGTGATTGTTCTATCACGCATAAGTGGAACAAGTGGCTACTCTAATATAAATAAAGCAGGTTTGCTACTAACAAAATATATGTTCCAAGATGAAGTTTTAATGAAATATACTTGGCGTGGAGTGAGTGGGACAAACAAACTGAGCTTCTTCCAACTACATAATATTAGGAGGCTTATATATAAAGTCCTTTTATTAGCAGATAGTACGTCCGATGCTATAAAAGTTGATTTTTTCCTGCAGCACAGTGCACTTAAACACTCTGCACAGCGATTGAAAAGAAAATTGTAAGTATTTCTGATTTAGATTTACTAGCATAAAAATAAGTTTTACATTACAATAATATAAAAAACTAACAATATTAAAATTTACAGGCAAAGTGAAAAGTCTGCAACAATGATAAAAAAACAATATACAAATAATTCTTCAATTCCCACTGAAACTGAAGTGGATCCAGAAATTCAAGAAAACGTGGAAGAAACGTAAAATTGTGATTAAAAAATATATTAAAAAAAAATTAAAGATTTCGTTAATTAGTTATTGGTAGTCTTTTATTTCAAAACAAATCTAGTGTATGCAACAAAGGTAGAAATACATATTGCGATTTATAAATTATTCTTATCATTTTACACTTTATTTCCTGTAAACAAAATAATTTAGGTTCATTCATAGCTGTTTTAAAAGTCGTATAAATATTTAAATAAGTGGAATTAAAAGGCTTGTCAAAAAAACTGGATTTGTGTTTAACACTTTGACCATAAATGTATGTGATGTTTTCAAGCACAGAAATATTAATCATTTCAACAATATTATTATCATTGGTTAGAAACCAACAATTTTTCTTATTAGCTGACAGTATACATGAAGTATGCAAATGCAGAGTACGAAAAACTTTATCATTTCCCCTGTGACAGTGAGTTGTGCAATCTTTCTCAACACATTCGTTTTTCACGTAAGGAAATTTCACAGAATTCTTTTGACTGAAACTATATTCAAGTTCGCTTATTCTTTTGACAACCTGAGCTAAAGGTTGATTTCCGCTTCGAATAAGCCTTTTCATAGTAAAAAGCATATTCTCAAATGGGTAGGATGAAATAGACGGCAAAGGTCCAAATTTTTCAACGTCTTTAACTATGTGACACAAATTATGAACGTTGCTAGAAACACCATCTCGACCATAAATCTCTTTAAATTGCTCAACATATCTATTATACAATTTGGAAGCAAGATCAGTCCATTTTAAATACGCTGATGTAGAACAAATTGTTGTTGCACATGATAGTAAAAGAAAATGGTGATACACCATGGGTTTTAAAAAATCTTTTAGAATTACGATTCCTAAATAAAGTAAGAATGTTCGGAATTCAGAAGCCTTCCAGAATTTCAGAACATCAATTCCTCGAATTTTTCTATGTATTTCAGAAGGCATGAAATTATTACATTCTTGTAGTAATGTGCATATTCCCGCAATGTCGTTACTGGACCACTTTGTTCTGAAATTGAACGATCCTAAACTCCATCCTAGTAAACACTTTTTCATCAGACCTAAATCAAGTAGATGAAGAGAGTCTGCTGTTGGAAAATCTTCAACCATGTCAATAGGAAGTCTTTCAATTGGAGTATCTGTCTTGTGGTGATCTTCATCTTCCCTCCTTCGAAAACTCGCATCAGTTCTCAAAGTAGCATTGATATCAGGAAAGCTAATGTGTCGTCCTTTACGATCATATTCCCCAGTAGTTGTACATTTCAAGCAACTGCTGTAACCGTTGTGAGAGATTGTTCCTAGAAAACAAAAATGAATTAGGAATTGTTTTTGAAGTTCTGAATTTTCCCATATTTTACCTTTCATATAAGATCTGGCTGGAGTGTCACATATGAAACATCGAATTTTTATTGTCATTAAATAATCGTTGATCGAAATTCCATTTTCAGTTAATTTTAGCAACTCATCCACAAAGGGTTGCAGAAATTCATTAAGTGGTGGCTTTGTATCTCCACAAAAAATTGCTACAACAAACGGTTGTAGTTCATGATAACCATCTATAGCACATAGAATGGGCCAAAATTGCAGTTTTGAGCTGTTATATATTGGAAGACCGTCAATATTAAACGTTAGCGATAAAATGATATCATTTCTTAGATGGGAAAATAATGACTTCAAGAAGATTGTAATCGACTGATACCAATAATGACCTTTTCCCATTGAAATAATTTTGACAGACGATGGAGTTTTCAAAAAAGTTTTACTGTTTTTAGGTAGATCACTTGATTTATTATTTTCTTTCAAGAGAACTAACAAATCGTCTAATGCGGTATGTTTTATTTGATGTTTCAAAGCCCACATTCTTAATTTTTCTGCGAAAGAAGTTTTTTTTTCACATTCGATTTCAGTTTCATCAATTTTTGGCAAATCAATATCTTCTTCAATAAATACAGGATTTATGTTTTCCTGGCTGAAATCAACATCTGTGTTTTCTCCATCGTTAATAATACCCACTCCAGATGTATAGCAGCACACACTATTTTCTATTTCTTTAGTGGATTCCAAATTTTCTCTGCCTTGTAAATTCCTTTGTTTTAATTTTCTGTAGAATGTTTTCGAATATTTGAAAGGAACTTTCTTATTTGTTCTGTACATACTTATTTTTCAACCACTATAAATAAAAATCAAACGAAAAATTTCAAATTTAGCACAATGTTTCGATTTTGGGACTCAAAAGTGGAAACTTTGTTTCTTAAAAATTACGACAATTAATGTCGACACTTTTACTACGAAAAGTGGTAACATTGTTCTTTTTTGTTTCTCTTCAGAAACAAAGTTTTCAGTCAGTCACAACTCAAACACACTCAGTAACTTTGCTACCGGCAATCATCAGATTTAATATTTGGACACAAAATTACGTATCAGTGTCGACACATTTGAAAACATAACTCATGTTTCACTCTTCGACACTTTGTTCCGTTTTTGTTACGTAACTGATACACACTTTTACTAAAATTTGTCAATGTTTCTAGAATGCGACCTTTTGTTACTAAAATTTCTACTTGGGATATATGTGTAGTGAAAAAAAAAGTGATAAATAATTTTTTTTAAATTGAAAATTTTGTCATAATTACATCTCGATTTTCATCTTTTTTATTTACAAATAATACAAATCTAATTTTTTTTACTGGTCTGGTTATATAAGTTTAAATTTAGTAATTGATACTATAAGCATCGACAAAATTTGGGATTTTAAAATTTTTGTATATATACTTGCATTAAGCCTCAATTTTTTTTTGATATACACTGTGCGTCAAAATTAATGATTTATTTTTTTTATTTTAATATATCTGAGCATACAATCCACTATTTAAATATAATACGTAATCGTGACTTACAGTCCGTGTTGGACCCATTAGTGCACATTTGAATACTTCTTTAGCCATAGATTGGTGAATACACATTTTTCAGTCATAACCTATTTTATGTATATTTATAAAAATCTAAAGGTATATTTATAATATGTTAAATTGATGTTATATTTATATTACGATATCATAGAGATTTAAATACATTTATATTGTATTATACATATACCTATTATGTAAGAATTGATAAAGTACATATACAAGCATATAATGTACATGTAATTGATAACAGATTCATGAAACATTGTAATTATAAATTTAGTCTTTCGTAGAATTCAACTTAACAGGTTATGGGCCCAGAAATAAGAAATTAGTGAATATAGTAGGTAGTGTTTTTTTTTTCTCTTTTGCGAAGGTTAAATATAGATTAAAAAAAAAAAAAAAAATTTTTGTGTTTGAAATTTTCAAGGAAAAATGAATATTAATAATGTTTCTGGGATGGAAAGACTCGGAGATGAAAATTACGAAACCTGGAAACTACAAATGAAAATTGTCTTAATCTTCAACGATTTGTGGGATTTCGTGATTGGAAAAATTGAAAAACCAGAAGTAAAACCGGAAAATAATGATAAAATAGAAGAATGGTTAAAAAAAGATTCTAAAGCACTTGCTTTGATAACTTTAAGTGTAAAAGAAAACCAATTAGCCTATATTAAAAGGGCAGAAACTTCAAAAACCGCGTGGTTTTCTTTAGAAAGTGTGCATGCATCAAAGGTGCCTACTAGAAAAGTAATGCATTATAGGCAACTATTCCAAATGAAAAAGAAAACCTCTGAATTTATAAGTGATTATTTAAGAAATTTCCAGCAAAAATTGGATGAATTGGAAGCCACTGGGATCGCAATTCCATCTGATCTTGCTGCAATAATGATCTTGAATTCATGACCAGAGGCATATGAAAATTTTTGTGTCCATAGAAACAAAAGACAACTTGCCTTCTATAGAAGCATTAAAAATTAAACTTCTAGAAGAAGAACAAAGAAAATGTAATGAAAATGACAGTGCAAGTGTTAGTGCTTTTGTTACTGAAAATAATAGAAAACATACTAGATTCAATAATCCAAAGTTCAAAAATTCAAATAAAAGAGAAAAATTTCTGGAAATTGTTATCATTGTGGTAAACCCGGTTATAAAGTAGCAGAATGTCGAAACAAAAAATGTAATAATTTAACAATTAAAAATCATGCAGCAATGCATGCAAATAACGTAGAAAATAAAAATGAGATGAATGATTGGTGTATTGATAGTGGTGCTAGTGCTCATATGAGTAATTGTAAAAACAACTTTATCAAGTGGAACAATAAAACAAAGACACATATACGTACAAGTGGAAATGATATTATAGAAGCATACGGTAGCGGGACAGTTTTATTGAAATTGAAAGACAATGATGTGAACAGGGTGAACCAAATATATTTAAATGATGTTATATATGCACCAGAATTAAAGAAAAATTTAATATCAGTGAATAAAATAACTGAAAAAGGTTATAATGTTAAATTTAATAATTTTTCTGCTGTCGTGAAAAACAAAAAAGGTGAAGTAATATTCAAAGCAATTAAAAAAGATAGCCTATATATTTTGAATATACATGAAAACATATTGTTACATACAGAAGAAATAAAGTGTCATAATGTAATCAAGTAGCATAAAAGCTTAGGTCATATAAATTTTAATGATATGACAAAAATGAAAAAGAAAAATCTAGTTACAGGTATACTGAATTTTTAAATAAAAATGGTATAAAACACGAATTAACAGTGCCTTACACACCACAACAGAATGGTATTGCAGAAAGGTTAAATAGAACAATTGTAAAAACGGCGCGTACTATGTTAGTTGAAGCAGGTTTACCAAAGTTTTTGTGGGCTGAAGCAGTAAACACTGCAACGTTTATAAGAAATATGTGTGTAACGTCATTAACTGATAACATAACACCATACGAGATGATAAAAAATCGAAAACCTAATGTAAATTTTTTAAAAGCTTTTGGAAGTCGAGCCATAGCTTTAGATAAACGTCCTGGCAACAGAACAAAATTCGATGCGAAAGGCAAGGAATATGTATTTGTCGGTTATCAAACAAATTGTAAAGGATATCGATTATATGATGAAACGAGAAGGCAAATTATTGTTTCTAGAGATGTTGAAATTATAGAAGCTATAAAACCAGATGATTATGTGTGGTTTGATATGAAGCAGATTTCAAAAGAAATCTCAAACGACGATCATATAACAGAAAAAGTAGACAACAATTTAATGAGTGACGCAGGGGGGTATGAGGATCAAATTATGAATGAAAGCAACGATGATGAAGCAGAAAAACATGAATCAGAAGTTGACGAATTTCAAAGCTTTGATGAAAGTGATTCCAGCGAAATTTCTACGCCTGTTCAAGATGTAAAAATAGAAGACACTTACCAACATGTAAAAAGCAATACAAATTGTAGCAGTACACCAATTAAAAAGGTAGAAGATACTTACCAACCTGATGAAGTCTTGGAATTAAAACGAAGACGAGGTAGATCTAAAATCATACGATCAGGAAGGAAGGTCGTCCTAGAAAAGAGCAGGTAAATTTTGTTATTTCTGATACTTATAATAATCCAGTCTCATTTGAGGATGCCATGAAAGCAGAAGATAGTGAAAAATGGGCTGAACCTATAAAGATAGAATTATCATCCTTACTTAAAAACAACACGTGGGTTGTTGTAGATCGTCCGAAAAATAAAAATGTTATAACTTGTAAATGGGTGTTCACCAAGAAGTTCAATAAAGATGGTGTACTAGAAAAATATAAAGCTCGGCTTGTAAGTTGTAACAAGAGGATGTCAGCAAGAGTATGGCGTAGATTACAATGACATTTTTGCACCAGTTATAAGATACGAAACTTTAAGAACACTGCTTGCGTTATCTGCACAAGAAAAATTAAATGTACATCACATTGACGTTATCACAGCTTTTGTACAAGGAGAGTTAGAAGAAGAAATTTATATGGAAGTACCAAAAGGACTGAATGATGAAAAATGTGGAGATAAAGTTTGTAAAGTTTTAAGACCTTTATACGGTCTAAAACAAGCAAGCAGACAATGGCATCGAAAATTGTGTCGCTATCTAATTGAATTAGGGATGTACAAAGCAAACGCAGACCAGTGTTTGTATATGAAGCAAGAAAATAATAACAAAATACTAATAGCAGTTTACGTTGATGATTTAGTTTTGGCATCATACTATACAATGAAGAATATCTTACCAGAATTAAACAAAGGCTAGCAGATAAATTCGAGATGAAAGATTTAGGACAAATTCAAAACATACTTGGAATTGGTGTAGATATCAACAAACAAAAAGGCATAATTGAACTCAATCAACGGCGATATATAGAAAACTTATTAATAAAATATAATATGGAAAATTCAAAAACTGTATCAACGCCCATGGAATGTGGTTTTCTATCAGAAATAAATAAAAAGAAAGCAAATGAAGAAGAAGCTGAAAAGATGAAAAATAAACCATATAGAAGCCTAGTTGGATCACTACTGTATTTATCACAAACAACTAGACCTGATATTGCATTTGCAGTAAATGTTTTAAGCAGATATGCTTCCAATCCCTTACAAGAGTGTTGGACTGCAGCAAAGAGAATCCTCAAATATTTGAAAGGTACGTTAGATTTTAAAATAACATACAAATATGGTATGAACGAGTTGGTAGCGTACACAGATTCAGATTGGGCAAGTGATTCATCTGATCGGAGATCACATTCTGGATATATCATCACGGTTAATGGAGGGCATTTGTCATGGAGGGTAAAAAAACAGAAGACAGTTTCATTATCAACGATGGAAGCAGAATATGTTGCTCTGGCAGAAACTGTGAAAGAGGTCATTTACATCAAACGAATTCTAAGCGATATGGGAATGATTATAGCAGATGGAGTCACAGTAATGTGTGACAACCAAAGTTGTATTCAATTTGTCAAGAATGGTTCCATACATGATAGGACCAAACATATAGATACAAAGTACAATTTTTGTAGAGAAAAATTAGAAGATGGAACAATTAAAATAAAATACATAGAAACAGAGAAGAATATTGCCGACATAATGACTAAATCACTTTCAGTACTCAAACATAGAAATTGCATAGATAATTTGTTATATTAAAAAAATTTTTTTTAAATTAGATGAAATTGTATAAGAAGAAAAATTTGAAATATTAGATTAGTAATGTAAATCACTCTGATAGGAGGGATGTTAAATTGATGTTATATTTATATTACGATATCATAGAGATTTACATACATTTATATTGTATTATACATATACCTATTATGTAAGAATTGATAAAGTACATATACAAGCATATAATGTAAATGTAATTGATAACAGATTCATGAAATATTGTAATTATAAATTTAGTCTTTCGGTAGAATTCAACTTAACATAATTTATTAATAATAAGTCCCCATAATAAAATTGATTACAAACTATAAATTCTGGGCTATATTACGCGTAAACCTTTATTAATCGGCCTTTGAAAATTTTGTTTAATTAATATATTACAGGCTTCGATGAAATAAGTGAAACACTTGATTTTATTTATTACATATCTGCATAAAAACAATACTACGAATGTTAAACTTATATCATTATATACAGTGTGGACGAAAAATGTATTCTGTTTATAATTATTTGTTTTTATTTTTCAATTTTTGTGATTATTCTTATATACGGTTAATATCATTTTTCACAAATAAAGACGTACGTTTGCGGGCATAAATTTTAAATTATAAGCATTATTAATTGTAGCCATATTGTCCTCTTCAATATTAAATCTCCGTTGAAATTTTGGTTAATGACCTATACTGTTCGAATACATAACGTCAAATCAGTAAATATTTTTACAGTCCACTCCAAATTGATACTCTACATAATCTATAATTTAATGCTCATAAATTTTTTAAATTAATTTTGAGGAACTTCAACGGACAAAACTTCATTTCGTCATATTGGTCAATATTTCAATTTCCGTCAAAATTTTTTTTACTTTCAAGAAAGTTCAATATTATCAATTACTCATTTGCACGGGTTGTCTGTTCAAAGACGGCTAATTAGTTAAATCTTATGAATAATATTTTAATTTTACTAATCAGAATCTCTTTTCCAATTACATATATTAAACTTTCTCAGTAAATCTCGGTATATCATAGTTCGGTTGTGTAATTAAAATCCAAGTTCACTGTGTTAATTGTTATATAAATGAATTCAAAGCCAACAACAAAGAGTAGAATAACTAAGCCTACAGGTCATAATTACCATACGCGTAATCGAGAATTAGAAGAATCCATGTCCGTGAGTAAAACGAAAACTTCTGAAGCAGAATTACCAGAAGCAGGAGCTAGTGGTGGTGAAGCATTGGCTTCCCCAATCATTACCCTTCCAGAGTTGACTTCAGGTATGCAAAATACCTCACAAATTGGTGATCCCTTGTATTCTATTGCGGACGGTACTAATCAAGTTCTTGAATCCAGCATGACTGAAAAGGAAGTTTGGTCATTTCCCACAACTTCACGACCTGTCCAACATTCTCCATTACACCCTTCATCGACATCCAAAGGAGCATTACCCAAGAAAAGTCGATCTGTTAAAGCACCTAAGCACACAGTTACTAGTGTTTCACAAACTATGCATGCAGATATCTTACAGACCGATAGTCGACAACGGAAAGAACGAGAGTCCTTGATAGACAATCAATGCCGAAATTTTACTACAGTTTCCCTCCCCTCCACAGTGTTACATCCTTACATCAAATAAATCAACCGTTCCAGCCAATTTTAATTCATCTGTACATCCAGTTAATACTACAAGTGTTCAATATACACTTCAGGCACCAAATCCGTCAATTCAAAGTTTTCGCGGCCAAAGTGCTCCAGTATGGCCAGCTACTCCTCAACCGCGTAATTTATTTTCACCTGTCATGAGTCGAAATTTTCTTAATACACCTCAAATGATTAATAATAGACCGTCTATTAATCATAAGTCATCTATGTCATCATGGGGTATATCTTATTCTGGATTAGCGGACCCACTGCCGTGTGAAAAATTTCTGTTTCGAATGGAAACATTGGCGAGGCAATATGCTATATCCGAAAATGAATTATGTGCTAATATTCATTTACTGCTAAAAAATTGAGCTGCTGATTGGTTCTGGACGCAGTTTAGTCGTTTACCTGGCTTGAGTTCCGAAACAGCTTTGTCACTTACTTTAAGGGATTAACTTCAGATTATGAAATAGTATGTGCAATGTTGAACACTCGTCAGGGAAATTCTATGTTTGATGATTTTGTTCAGAAATTGATTGTATATCGGAATCAAATGCAGAACCCCATGCCAGAATCGGATTTTATTAACATCATAAAAGATAATATGGATGCACGACTAGCACAGGTGACTTATATGTTACCAGCCATGACTTTACAGCATTTGAGAGAAATGTGTAGGCGAGCTGAAAAATATTTAGCTACACAAACTAATCGATTACGTCAGATGTATCGTCCACGAGTGAACGAGTTAAACACTTGGAGTCCTCAAGACGCTTATTTTAATTTTGAACCTGTCATTGAGTCCCAGATTGATAGTGAGTACGTGTTAGACAACGCGAAAGTGGAGGAGGTTGCCAACGGACGAGCTAGAGCGACTTGCTGGAATTGCCGTCGAGTGGGCCATTATTTTCAAGATTGCCCTAAAACTTATAGACGTTTATTTTGTTATAAATATGGAAATCCTGATACGACATCTCCTCGTTGTCCGAATTGTGCGGGAAACAGGATATCGAGTGGCCAGCGCAGCGGGACGACCCACTCGATGGCGAATCCCGTGAGTCAGGCAGATCGTCCATTGAACCAACCTCGTCAACTTTCGCAGATTCCCAAATGATTGATGTAGCGACATCAATGACCTATCATGATACAGAAATAAAGAATAACTTTATAGGAAACGTTCCAAATATAAATGAATGTGATGACATGACTGTATTGAAAAATGTTAATAAAAATTATGAAAGTAATTGTAGTAAGAAGTTGATGCCAATAATACCCTGGCATGTGAGATGGTCGAATTACCTTCATACTCGAGCTAAAATATTCGATATATCTGAAGTAAGTTACCATAAACGAGCTATAAGATTGCGAAAATTTCGCCAAGTCAGAAGAGAGTTAAGAAAGAGAAATAGTAAAGTAATATTAGCTAGTCTAGTACGGCATCCTTGCGACGATCGTCCATATGCGAAAGTACAAGTCGCAGGAGTTGAAGTCATTGGCCTACTAGACAGCGGAGCTAATGTTTCATGTTTGGGCCGCAATGCCAGAAAACTTATAGATAAACTAAATGTAAACGTTAACTCTCACTCCGAGACAGTAGCTACAGCCGATGGTAACAATCAACAAATAGATGGATATATCGAAGTACCAATTAAGTTCGCTAACATTACACATACAATGAAGTTGTACATTGTAAATACCTTAAGGCAGCAATTATACCTGGGAATTGATTTCTGGAAAAGGTTTAAGATCGCACCAAATGTTATATCCGAAATGTCCTTGCGCGAGATAAATCCAAAATGTGAAGTGAATATAATGCATGAATTAAATATTGTACAAGCTAATCGACTAGAAGAAGTAAAGTCTAAGTTTCCGTCATTCTCAAGAATGGGTCTGAGAAAAACAGATATGGAGGAACACGTGATTGACACGGGAGATGCAGAACCTATAAAACAAAAACATTACCCGGTCTCCCCGGCCATACAAAAATTAATGTATGAAGAACTCGACCGCATGCTCTCTCTTGGTGTCATAGAGGAGTCCAATAGTCCGTGGAATTCTCCTGTCGTGTTAGTTCGAAAACCAGGCAAGGTTCGGTTATGCTTAGACTCGCGAAAAGTAAATGCAGTAACGAAGAAAGAGGCATATCCTTTACCTCATATTTCGGGTTTATTAAGTAGATTACAAGACACTAGATTTATATCTAGTATTGATTTAAAAGACGCATTTTGGCAGATCCCTTTGGAAAAACATTCACGTGAAAAGACTGCTTTTACTGTCCCAGGTACATCGCTTTATCAATTCACTGTTGTGCCCTTCGGTCTATGCAATGCACCACAACGTATGTGTCGATTGATGAATAAGGTTATTCCAGGAAGAATCAGAGAAAATGTTTTCGTTTATCTTGATGACCTATTGGTTGTATCACCTGACTTTGAAAGTCACCTTGTTTTATTAGAAGAAGTCGCTTGGCATTTACGCAAATCGGGGTAAACCATTAATGTTGAAAAGAGTAAATTTTGCGTAAGAGAGGTCAAATATCTAGGTTATATTGTCGGTGATGGTATGTTGAAAACAGATCCTGGTAAAATAGAAGCTATTCGCGATTTTCCTTTGCCAAAAACGGCAAAACAATTACGTCGATTTTTAGGTATGACTGGGTGGTATCAACGATTCGTATCAAATTATGCAAGCATAGCTGCACCTTTAACGGATGCACTTAAGACTTGCAAGTCAAGTTTCTGTATTTCTTCTGATGCTGTTGATTCATTCGAAAAGTTGAAGACTACACTCTGTGAAGCACCAGTTTTGGCCACTTCAGAGTTTTCACATCATTTTTACATTCAGTGCGATGCCTCTACAACCGGAGTAGGTGGAGTTTTATTCCAAAAATATGATGACGGTTCCGAAAGACCCATCGCGTACTTTTCCAAAAAATTAAATCCAGCTCAAAAGAACTACAGCATTACTGAATTAGAATGCTATGCTGCAGTCTTGTGCGTAAAAAAAGTTCGTGCATATTTTGAAGGTCACCCTTTCACGATCATTACAGACCATTCGAGTTTACGATGGCTCATGAACCAGTCAGATCTTAGTGGTAGATTAGCACGTTGGAGTTTGAAACTGCAAGGTTTTGACTTCTCGATAGAACATCGTAAAGGAAGTCTGAATGTGGTCCCAGACGCTTTGTCAAGAATGTATTCAGAAGAACTCAAATCTGGAGTCTTGAATGGGGGTGAAGTTGATCTCAACTCTCCATATTTTTCTTCGGAAGAATACGAAGAGTTGAGGTCAACTATCATCAACAATCAGGATAGACTCCCAGATTTGTGTGTCTCAGACGGTTATGTATGTAAGCGTATAACACCACGTTCAGGCGACCCAGATGCTGACGACCTAACCTGGAAATTATGGATTCCAGTTGAATTGTCGAGTAGTCTAACCGAACAGGCTCATACTCCATCACATTGTTCCCACGGTGGTTTCCACAAAACCTTACAACGAGTCCGGCAATTTTATTATTGGCCAGGTATGGTCACACAGATCCGAAATTACGTAGCAAATTGCCAAGTATGCAAGGAGACAAAGGATACAAATCAAGTTTTAAGGCCACCAATGGGTGAGCAATTCGAATGTTCTCGACCGTTTCAATTTTTATACATCGACTTTCTTGGACCTTACCCACGAACAAAGACTGGTAATGTAGCAATATTGACTGTACTAGACTTGTTCAGCAAATTCGTCTTTTTAGAACCTCTGAAAGCTGAAACGGCAGCTAATGTTATTCGATTTCTTGAAGATGTTGTCTTTTGTACGTATGGAGTGCCAGAAATGATACTTACTGACAATAGGAAACAATTTGTTTCCAAAACTTTTCAAAATTGTTTAAATGATTATGGTACAAAACACGTTAAAACAGCTGTATATTCTCCACATCCCAATGCGGCTAAGAGAGTAAACCGTTCAGTATTAACAGCATTAAGGGCCTATATACAAGGGGACCACACCACTTGGGATGTTCATCTCCCCAAAATAGCTTGTGCCTTGCGCACCTCTGTTCATCAATCTATTGGTGTAAACCCATATTATGTGCTATTTGGCCAACATATGGCAAGACACGGCTCAGTCTATCCTCTCCTAAAAAGATTCAAATTAAAAGTCGGCGATGATGTAGAGATTGTACCGTCCGTAGATAAACTAGAAATGATTCGGAAACGAGTTCAAGAAAAGTTATCACAGGCACATCGACGTCATACAAATATGTATATAACATTCGCAGTCGTACGGTCAGATTTATACCCGGTCAAGAAGTTTATAGACGAATATTTAGTCTCAGTAATATAGTTCAAGGTAAGAATGCAAAGTTGGATAACAGATTTGTAAAAGCGCGTGTAGTAAAGGCTATAGGAAACAGCCAATATGAGCTAGAAGATATGAAAGGTCAATTGGTATTTACCATGCCAAATATATGCGACAGTGAATCCTATTTTTTTTTTTTTTTTTTTTTAAATATACATATATATATAAATGTATATAGTATATATTAAGTGCACGCGGATACTCAGTCCATGACACCGCCGATTAGAGTGAATCCTATGTATGTATGCATTTTTATATTTCTCTTCAAACATAACAGAAAATTTTCAATTAATTTACTATGAGGTTACAACGAATTCTCCTTTCATCAGTGATTATATTACGTAAGTAATACTCATAATACAAATTTCATAGTGTGTGTGATAGGTCTTAGGTGGTTATATATACTATATTTCATATTTTACAATTCATAATAGTAAATACATGCGATTTTGGGATATAATTATAATTTTGTAAGGCATATACCTAGTCCTGCCATAAATTCTGTTACAAAATTACATCTTATCATATCACACCAAAAAAATTTTTGTGGAAATCCCGCAACTACCTGTTTGAGAGGCTACCTGTGTACTGTAAAAAAACAGCATTAGTCAGTTTTAGATTTTCGCCAAGTGAAGATGGAGTGGGGTGTATATCAAAACAGAATAGCGTGTATTGCTTTAAATAAGGTAGGAAAAACTCGAAGTGAAATATTCGATTTATTAAAACCCTTGGGAATCACCCGAATGTTAGTATATCGCACGATAAAACGATATGAAGAGGAGAATAGCGCATCAGACCGGATCAGAAGTGGTCGTCCAAGGACTGTTAGGACACCTGCGGTCGTAAAAGCTGTGCGAGAAAGAATAAGAAGAAATCCTCTGCGTAAACAACAAATCCTCTCTCGAGAAACGGGCATTTCGACCAGGAGTGTGTCAAAGTTAATAAAATCTGATCTACACATGTCAGCGTACAGAAGGAGCACAGGACATCTTTTAACTCCTGCTTTACAAAAAATAAGAGAGGAAAGAGCAAAAGCACTTCTTCACAGACACGGCAGTAGAAATTTCAGGAAAATTCTTTTTACAGATGAAAAATTTTTACAATCGAAGAAAAGTACAACAAACAAAATGATAAAATATACGCAACATCGTCCAGAAAAGCGGCTGCAGCAGTTGATAAAGTCCAGAGAGGTCATCATCTAGCATCCGTTATGGTTTGGTGGGGAGTCTCCTACGAAGGCGTGACTGAGTTACATTTTTGTCAAAAGGGTGTCAAAACATCTGCTAAAAAATACCAAGAGGACGTTTTAGAAAAGGTCGTTAAACCCTTAAATGACAGTCTCTTCAATGGTGAGCATTGGATCTTTCAACAAGACTCTGCCCCCGCCCATAAGGCACGTAGTACTCAATTGGGGCTTGAAAACAACGTTCCAGAGTTCATTAGAGAGTCAGATTGGCCCTCTGGTAGTCCAGATCTGAATCCTTTGGACTACGCATTATGGAACTGTCTGGAAGAGGTGGCCTGTAAGAAGCGACACGCAACAATTGATTCACTAAAGACATCGTTGAAGAATGCTGTATCAAATTTTCCAATGGATATTGTTCGTGCCTCCATAGATGACGTTTTATTATTCGTTTCAAAGAATTTCTTTTTATGCTTGTCACACCATTTACTTCGCGAATTCATGATGTCAGTTACTAGCCAAATTTCTTCCCGTATAATTGCCCGTCTCATTCCACTGTGAACAACGAGAGGGAGAAGACGTGTTGCTGGTAGCGGAATTTATATAAATAGTATAAAGTGTAAATTTTATTTATTATATTTTGGAATAATTAAAAATATTAATGTTAAGTATTAAGTTATAATTCATTTAATTGTGGCCTCGTAATTAAAATAAAACAATATTAAACTGGCTAAAAGTGTTTTTTAATATTAGTTATTATTACATACATAAAAACAGAAATAGAAGCCACTAGTGTTAAGCTAATTAAACATTAACCGTGCGTTCGCTTCCAACACATTTGGTGTGGGAGCGAAGCATCGTATAAAAATCATTCATGTGATTATACTGGTGTTTATTTAAAACTAAATAAGCAATTAGTAAATCTTATTTGGTGTAGAGTAATTTAAATTTTTAATTAAATTTAAAATTACAATTATACAAAGGGGTGTTAAGTGAGAATAACCATACATAAACTATATACTGTATAACATTAGCCGTGCGTTTGCTTCCTCTACAATTAGTGGGGAGGCTATGCACTTCGCATAATATTGTTATACAGAAATAAACTATAACATAGGGTGTTCATACTGTAAGAAAATATAGAACACAGGGTGAAAAAATAAAAACAGCGTGTTTTATAAAAAAAAAAACAGAAAAACAGTGTGTTATAAAAAAAAAACAGGGTATTAAAATAAAAATAGGGTGTTAAAAAAAAAAAAAATAAAATAATACTTAAATAAACAAAAAGAAAAATAACAATTAAAAATAAGACAAAATAAAATAAAATAAAATTATATAAAATAAAATAAAATAAATTTATATAAAATAGTTAATTAAATCAATTAATAATAAAGTAATCCAAGATGGGACAGCCCCCTGGGGGCAACACAAACTCCTTCGCCTTGCTGGCAGAAAAAAATAAAAATTCTAGAAAAAGAACTAAGTTCAATGAACAATTCAAAGTATCAATTAATAATTCCGATTACCCGGAACTGTCGTCAAATAAACCTTCGGACGATGAGACTAAATATATATTAGTCCAAAGTATTGTTCCAGATTCACAAACATCCACAGAAACAGTAAAACAATTCAAGAAATTGGAAACATTCAATGCTTTCCTTGTATTAAAAGCATTGCAGGGTATTTCAGCAGAGATTATTGAGGTTGACTGGAGGAATGATGGAAGAATCCAGCTCCTCATAAAAAACAAATTTTACGCCGAAAAATTTATTAAAACAAAAGAATTAATTTTAGGTAATAATATTAGTGTACCCATCAAAATTGAATATGTCGCTGGGCTAAACACGTCCAAGGGGGTAATTTGGTGCCCCCAGTTTAAATATGTCACGGAACAAGAGATTCTATAAAACTTCCCCGATCTAGGGGTGGTGGCGGTAAGACACGTTTTAAGAAGAAGGAATGGGGAGACTGATCCAACTCCCTCTGGCTCCATAATATTAACGTTTGACTCACACAAGTCACCGCAATATGTGAAAGCGTGTGGAGTCATGCGTATTCCAGTCAGGGAATACAAAATGACCCCCATGCGCTGCCACAATTGCCAGATGTTGGGTCATACTAAAAACCGATGCGGAGGCCAACCACGTTGTGCATCATGTGGAACAGAAAAGAAGACTCATGGAACGGAATGCAACACATCTTTTTGCATTAACTGCAATATAACAGGTCATGGCGCAGCAGACGTTAACTGCCCCAGCTTTCTTCAAGAGAAGGAAATTTTATCCATTATGGGTAAGGAAAGATGTACCAAATTCCATGCTAGGAAGAGGTACTTCGAAAGGAATAAAACAACCAATCTTCAACTTGGTACATCTGTCAGCAACCTAGCGGCCAGATTTGGGACTTTTTCTTACGCCCAAGCAGCTTCGCTAGGTAATGTAAGTACTCAGACTGTAGCTACCAAAGACAGCAATAATTTAAATACGGCAACGAATAACAACTCTACTGCAAAAACCAACAACAAAAATACAAACACGAACCCGACAAAACAAAAACAAACACCAAACAACATGACGAAATCCCAAAATCCTAAAAAAACTCCTGTGCCAAAGAGCACAGACACCGACACCTCCTCCCCAATTAAGGTTACCAAACGTAACCTTACATCAGCACAAAACGACACACAACACCAAACTCAAACACAGGACTTAACAGTCCCAACAGAATTACCAAATAACACCACATACAATACAGACAATTATATCTCTAAGGATGCCATCCCCAATCTGACGGATGTCTCCAGAGATCAATTAGATAGACTAATTGACAACCAAGGTAACAACTACTTTGGTTCTAATCTTCCTTTTACTTCATTAATGAAAACAAATAAATCAGTTCCTATACCTTTTACTCCAACTTTTAAACAACCCATCCCACAAAACTAGCCGTTCACCGGCCCAGACACCCAGCAAATGGAGGTCACGGAGAGCCTTTAAAAGCCTCCGTGTCCCCCATTGCTAAGCAGCCTGACCTCAGTCAGCTATTTTGATTCCATCAAAATAAGCCATGACAAATTTCAGTCAGAGCTCGCACGTTCCATCTCGTGAGCTCACCTGCTTGCAATGGAACATAAGAGGCTTTCGTGCTAACCAGCACAATTTAGAATTATTAATAAATCGGTACAAACCGCATATTATCCTTCTACAGGAAACCCTATTTTTCTCAAATAATGGACCTTCCAACTTTCGAGGGTACACTTGCCATTTTTCTGACAGTGACCCCTCACCTCGTTCACGAGGAGTTGGTATCCTGGTACGGTCTAGTTTAAGCCATTCTCTTCTCGATATTGTTTCAAATTTTCTGAATGTGTCTGTCACCGTACACACATCTCCCCCAATGGCTTTCTCATCGGTATACATTACTAGAACCGACATCATCGACACCTCCACTCTTGAAAATTTCACAAACCAACTCCCATCAAATTCAATAATTGGCGGTGATTTTAACGCTCATCACCACTTCTGGGGGGATCACAGATCTGACCCTAGAGGTACAATTATTGCTGATTGGATACTTGATTCTGAACACATGTTGTTAAATGACGGAGCCCACACCTTCGTGTCGCCGACACATCTTACTAGCTCCGCAATCTATCTCACCCTGGCATCATGCCACATTGCTAGCAACTTCTCATGAACAATCCATGAAAATCCAGAAGGAAGTGACCACTTCCCTATCATCATAAACAGCGTAAACAAGCTAGCCGTACAAAAAACTTCCACGCGTTTTGCTGAAGAGGTAGCTGACTGGGAACTTTTTTCCCAAGCTGCACTCAAGCTTAACCGTAACTTCCCTCAAAGCTGCAACATTAACAAAGAGGCAGCCAACATCAAAAGAATTATTAGATCGGCAGCAGCCTTGTCTATGCCATCAGTACGACCGAAGTTTTGTTCTCAGCCTTGCTGGCTTAACAGCCAAATTAAAAACATGATTCGACAAAAAAATTCGGCTTGGAAGAAATTCCAAAGATGTCCCACTATAACAAACTCCACGATATTTAAAAGATTAACTGCGCAGGTGAGGCGGAGGTGAAAAAAGCGAAAAAGGCCTCTTGGCAGGCATTCGCTAACTCGATAGATCCATCCGACTCGCTAAGAGATGCATGGATGAAGGTGAAGCGCCTATATGGCAAACCGCCCTCAGCTGTACTATCTCTTATGACAGTTGATGGAGCTGTCACCGACTCACTTGATATCGCTGAAGAGTTTGCATCCTCTTGGTCTTCAGTCTCGAGTGACCTTTGCCTATCGGAATCGGTTATCGACCAGAAATCTGCTTACTCGGTTGATACATCCCATCATGTGAGATACCACCTGTCTTATCCGATCACTCTCGGGGAATTGGAGATAACACTGAAATCTTTCGGTGGCTCCACCCCTGGTGCAGATCGAATAAGCTACCGCATGATGAGAAGTCTCCCGAACGAAATCAAGATCAGAATCGCAGAATTGTTTTCGAACATCCTGGTGTGTGGAACTTTCCCACATGACTGGAAACTAGCCACGCTGATACCCATCCCGAAGAAAATTTCAACTGCAAAGCGCGCACTGGATTTTCGACCCATATCCCTTCTCCCATGTTTATCCAAAACATTGGAGAAGATTATGGGTAAGAGACTTCAGTTAGTGACTGAGGACCTTACAATAGATGATCAACACGGCTTCCGCCCGAGGAGAGGTACAATTACCCTCCTACATGACCTGGAAGAAGGGCTGGCTTCTTCCTTGGCAGCAAGAGGTCATTCTAGTGTTGTATCACTAGACCTTAATAAGGCATATGACAGAATACCAGCTTGTTTCGTATGCCAAAAACTGACCTCTTGGGGCGTGGACCCGAACTTCATAAAGGCAATCTACAGTTTCATGTCTCACAGACAGATCAAAGTTCGTACGAATGGATATTTCTCTAACCGTTATAAACTGGATAACGGTACCCCGCAAGGTTCTCCCTTGTCCTCCCTTGTCTCCTTGATATATTCCACTTGAAAAAGTGGAATTCCTTCATAATTGCAGAAAAAGAAACTGCACCATAAATAATATTACAATCGCTGCACGCGTAATCACACCATCTAACAACATGGAGATTCTTGGCATCCGCTTCAATAGGCGTGCCACATGGAAAGATCAGGTGAAAGACGTGGTGAATAAACTCCACAAGGTTCAAAACCTCATAAAAATGCTTGCAGCAGGAAGAATGGGTGCACCTCCATCTACACTCATTCACATTGCAAATGTTCTTATTAACGGCATTACAGGGTATGGTCTGACCCTTATTGGTGACTGTTCACTAACCCACAAAAAGGAGATACAAACTGCAATGAATAATGTCCTCCGGGTGGCTTCAGGGGCTTATCGCTCTACACCTATCCCCATTCTACAAGTAGAATGTGGATCCTGGTCTCTGGAGGACCGAATTCTGAAATTAAGGTTAAGGTTTGCGGCCAGACAGGTAGGGGACCCAAGGTCTCCCCTGTTTAGCAGAGTCTGGAGCTTTCTTGAGGGGGATAGTCGGAATAGATACTCGTCATTGCGAAGATCTGTGATGACTATCTCTCGTCTGGAGGGCTCGTTCCCCCAGAAACCCCCCCCCCAATACCACCAACATTAGTTCCATATCCAATCCTTGACACAAGACTCTACATTCGTGACGAAATTGGTTCCTACAGGAAGGAAAACACCAGTGCAGAGGTCTACCGGGCGCTGCATGCGCAGGTATGTGAGGAGTTCAGTGACAGGCTGTTACTGTATACCGATGCCAGCAAGTCAGCTTCTGTCGTCGGTCTTGCAGTAGTCAGTAATCGTAGAAAATCTGGATGGAAGACGGTGACTCAGAGGAGATTACCTGCTGAAGCTCAGGTATTTGATGCAGAATTGACTGCAATGTGGATCGCTGCAGCCATGAGAGCGGAAAATGGCAGAGCTTCGGTAATCTTCACTGACTCCCTGTCAGTTGTCCAGTCGTTGAAAAACCCTGGAAACCTAGACCACATGGTTACCAGGATTAGGGAATATATCTCAAATTACGACACACGCGTGGTTTGGATCCCGGGGCATGTGGGTATAGTGGGTAACGAGATGGCGGACCAGGCAGCCAAAGCAGCCATTGGCCTTGTAGTTGAGTCTGACCTTCTCGTCCCGCCAAGCCCAAGTACTTTGTATGGGATCGGCCTGAACCAATTGTTTAAGAGAAGATTGGCTAGGTTTGAAGACATTGGTTCGGACACCACTCTGGAGTATCTTGAGATTAATCCTGATCTTAGGGCTCCAAGATTCAACCCTGCGTTGGGTAGAGCCCGGCAGACTGCATTATTAAGACTACGTACTGGCCACACGAGGCTGACCCATCCCTTCTCGTCAAACGGAAGGGAAAGGTCAGCCTGCCCTTGTTGTAGGAATTTAATGCATACAAACGCCACGAAATTACTGAAAGACTGTACCGAGATTAATGACAGACTGACAAGACTAGGACGACAAGGAGTGAGTAGGGGGGAGTTGTTGGATCCTTCACAGGATCTGGACTCCACTCTATTCTCTCTTTTGACACAATACAAACTGACGGACAAATTATAAGACTCCCACTTACATCAACCATAACCAGCATAAATAATAAAAATAATAAAAATAATAATAATAATAAATAAAAATAATAACAAAAAACGAACTAACAAATTGTATAAGACAGCGGAGCCGACGCCGTTTCTTCCACAATAAAAAGTGGTCGGAGGGACGTCGAGACTGTGGCCTTATACAATACTTAACATAGTTATAAGGAATTTCAACCCCCTTCCTCAAAGGGGGCTGTAGCATTAAGACAATAACATAGAGATAAGCCTATATACTAACCATTAGAGATAAGTATTGTCTACCACCTGGGAGAGCTAGTGGTGCCGCTTACATCCAGTCCACGAAATATGCTACGGACTGGGGGATAGCGTGGCCATGTTCAAAACCTAGTTGGTAGCACAGTATAAATTTGTTAATAGATTTAAGAGATCGCCAAAAGGCCCTGGTGGGTCGTGGTGTGGGCGAGGGGTGGCAGTTAACTATCCACCCTTTGTAATAAATAAATAAAATAAAAAAATAAATTGCCCGTCTAGCTAACACATAGCACATGAGACTCTGGTTCAAGGTCATAGGCCTTCCCCACGTTGGGCGCTTTCAGACATTCTATTATACCCTATCCCTCCTGCATAATAGCCTCCCTGTTTCAATCTCCTCTGCCAGGCAAGCCTTACAGAAGAGCCTGCTATGTAATGTGAGGCAATATTTTCCTAAGAAAACCGTAACAACCGTGAACACGTGCGTAACGGTTCACTAGCATTCATATTGCAATAATCTATATATAGAGTATAGGTTATACACTATACTTAACAACATAGCGTGATGAATTTTTTTGTCTACATTCTTGTTGCATTTTTTTTTTTTTTTTTTTTTTTTACCCAATTGTTTTATATTGTTATAAAAAAAAGAAAAAATTTGCTATATTCTTTTAACTAAGAACACTAGCAAGGACAAAAGATGAAAATTAGGGGCCGAGCGGAGCCTTGAAAATAAAATGTGTGGACTGGGAAAAAGAACAAAGGAAAGGAAAAAAAAAACAAAAGACTTTATTCTTTTAACCCTTTATATGCGACGGGCTTATTAGAACAAAGCAATTTTAAAGAAGTATTGCACAAAGGAAAATTTCACTTACCCACGAAAAATAAAGAAAAACGATTTTTATCTGATTCTTTTTCACTTTTTTTATTTTTTTTTTTTTTTTATAGAACAAAACTTTAAACTAAATTAAATTTAAATTAAATTAAGCTAAATTAGATTAAAACTAGACTAAACTTAAACTAAAAGAAAAATTAAAAAAAACTACACTTCTTAAAAAATAAAAATTTAACTTCAAAACTAAAAAAAATTCAGCAGAAAAAAAACAAAACTTTTAAAAAGACAAATCAAAACTAAACTAAAAACTAAAAAAAACTGAAAACTACTGTGTTGTGACGAGCCCGTTTATATATCCCTCGTCACACACACAAAAAAAAAATAGTAAACAGTTGTACTCTGGAATTTTCTATCAATTCGCCGCCCGCTGTAACGTCAACGGATCGACAGAAAATTCCAGTGGTTACGTTCGTTGTTTTTCTGCTGAATCTGTTACAAATTGTAATAGTTATAAAAAAAAGAAGAAGAAGAAGAAGAATCGTGACAATGTCATTTTAAAATGTAAACAAACGAAGTGACAAGTTACAAGTAAGTATAAAAACTATTTTAATTATTTAATTATAATTATTTTAATTAAATTTGAAGATTAATTTATTTTTTTTTTCCTTTCAGGTTTACAACACGACCCCCCGTTTAAGAGCTCAAAGTCCCAACTGAGCGTCTAGATGTGGCTGACAGACAGGGATTACTAGAGGAGATCTGGTGGGATCCTGAAATCCTCCAGCTGCTGCGCTTACCTGGAAAGAAAGAAAGGGGAAAAAAAAAAACAAGCTTTGCGCAGTAAATAGGTTCGGTACCAATAAAATTAAATTAAGATAGTTAATTAAATTAAACATCTAGGCTCGTCGGAAGGGAAGAGGGAGTGAGGAGGGTAGACCAGTAAGAAAACGTGACAAAATAAAAGGTTAGGAAGGAAACGGACATGAGAAGGGGTAAAATAACGTCAGATAACTGCTGGAGCTAAACGATCGCGGTGGACGACACTCGTTCGGTTCGAAGTCTTATGCTTAATTTTATAGACGACATCTGTGACCAATTCGATTACTTCGTATGGACCATCCCAGTCTCGTTGTAGTTTAGGGCTATAGCCTCTCTTTCTCTTGGGGTTATAAAGCCAGACAAAGTCTCCAATTTTAAAAGGGTTTGCTTTCGCGGACAAGTCGTAACGGTCTTTCATTCTCCGACTAGCTTCGGTGAGCTGTGACCGATTGAAAGAGTAGACCTTCGAAAGTCTTTCCTGAAGATTCTCCACATAGGTGGGTACATCTTGCAGATGTTGATCTGGAGGTCCACCAGTTAGTAATTGGAAAGGAAGTCGAAGTTCACGTCCCAAATTTAGGAAAGCGGGAGTGTTTTGCGTGGACTTTTGAACTGAAGAGCGATAAGCAAGGAGAAGAAAAGGCAGGTAGGTATCCCAATCTTTTTGGTGTTTGTCTACAAATTTGGAGAGGTAGTCTAAGATGGTTCTGTTGAAACGTTCGACAAGACCATCACTCTGAGGGTGTAGCGCAGTGGTTCGCGTCTTTTCGATACGAAAACGACGGAGAATCTCCTTAAATACCGCAGATTCAAAATTACGTCCTTGGTCGGAGTGTAATTGTTTACATAACCCGAATCGCGAAAAGACTTGGCTGACCAATACTTCTGCTACCGTTTCAGCAGTTTGGTCTGGGATCGCAAACGCTTCAGGCCACCTGGTGAAGTAGTCCATCATGACTAGGATGTACTT
The DNA here is from genome assembly GCA_951394055.1 of Villa cingulata. Classification (NCBI taxonomy): domain Eukaryota; kingdom Metazoa; phylum Arthropoda; class Insecta; order Diptera; family Bombyliidae; genus Villa; species Villa cingulata. Next base: position 36,054,760 of record OX596017.1, on the reverse strand, counting down.
ATTGCCATTACCAGTTACAGGTAGTGGTCCTAGTATGTCAACAGCAACTCTCTCGAACGGATAGCCAGAGACTCGCACCTGTAAGGGTGCCCTCGTTCGAGGAATTGGCCCTTTTCTTTGCTGACATACTGTGCAGCGAAGGCAGTAGCGCTTAACACTTGCAGATAGTCCTACCCAATAATATCTCTCGCGTACCTTCGCGAGGGTTTTCTCAATGCCAAAATGGCCACCGGCCGGACTATCGTGCATGTGCTTCAGTACTTCTGCCTGTAAGCACTCAGGAACCAACACCTGTAGCTGATAGGGAGGATTGGGGGAATGACGGTAGATAACGCCATCCTTAAGGACTAGGGAAGAGAACATGGACCAGTAAGATTTAAGAGCAGGGGCGGCCGAGCTCAACGTTTCAGCCTCTGGTCTACCGCTAGAACTTAGCCACTGTCGAACTGCTTGCAGGTCCGGATCGGTTGCCTGAATCTGTCCCATATCCATGGCTTGTATGGCTGCAGTCTTCACCAGCAACATCTGTTTTTCGTCAAGCCTGCTACAGTAGACACAGGACGAAGACTCGCAAGGACGACGAGAGAGAGCATCCGCGTTGCCATGATTCTTCCCCGCACGGTGTTGAATCTCAAAATCAAACTCCTGTAGCCTCTCTATCCACCTTGCAACTTGTCCTTCGGGCTCTCTAAAGTTCATCAACCATCGCAGAGATGCGTGGTCGGTGCGCAATAGAAAGCGTCTTCCGAGGACATAAGGGCGAAAATGGGCTACAGCTTTCACAACTGCCAAGAGCTCCCTTCGCGTTACGCAGTAATTCCTCTCGGGTCCGCTCAACGTCTTACTGTAGTATTCGACGACCTTTTCCTCGCCATGCTGGAGCTGTGACAGGACCGCCCCCCATGCAAATTGACTGGCATCAGTGTCGAGGATAAATGGGTCATGATCATTCGGTTGTGCTAGTACAGGCGCCTGAGTCAACTTCTCCTTCAAGGTCTGAAAAGCACGGTCACACTCCGGTGTCCATTCAAACCTTGAGGCCTTCTCAGTAAGTCCAGTAAGTGGCTTACTGATTGAAGAGAAGTCTCGCACAAAACGTCTATAATACGCACACAGACCGAGAAAAGACTGGACATCTTTCTTGCTACTGGGTCTAGGCCAGTTACGCACAGACTCAATCTTTTCAGGGTCTGTAGAGAGTCCTCGCTCCGAAATCACATGCCCCAAAAATCTGACTTCTCGGCGACATAGATGGCATTTCTTGGGCGATAGTTTCAAGCCCGCTTGAGATAAGCGATGAAATACCACTCTTAAATTCTTCAGTAGGATATCGAAGGATTCGGCATGTACCAGTAGGTCGTCTAGGTATCCTAGGGACATAGTGTAGGGAATATCATGCAGCACTATCTCCATCAAGCGCTGGAAAGTTGCAGGAGCATTGGTCAGACCAAAAGGCATTACGTTGAATTCGTATAATCCCGAACCGATACTAAACGCGGTTTTTTCTTTATCATCGGGATGCATTTCCACTTGGAAATATCCCGAGAGAAGATCTAAAGACGGAAACCACTTTGACTTACCCAAAGCTTCAAGAGTAAGGTCAATACGCGGTAGAGGATAGGAGTCCTTTTTGGTAACTTCATTTAAACGCCGATAATCGATGCAGAAACGGAGCGAACCATCTTTCTTTTTCACAAGGACTACCGGAGAACTCCAAGGGCTGGTAGAGGATTGAATGACACCTTGTTCTTTCATATCCTTAACCATTTGTTCGGCCTCAACTCGTCTAGAGAAAGGAATACGACGAGGAGGTTGTTTAACGGGTTGTGCGAGGCCGGTGTCTATTTTGTGTCGAAGGATACTAGTTCGTCCGATGTCTTCTTTAGATTTAGAAAAAACAGATTGGAATTCAATAAGAAGATCTCTTAAAGCAGATTGTTGGACAGGTTGAAGTCCTTCACTACTAGATAGGAAGAGGTCATTCAAATGAGAAGGCAGTGTAGTAGCAATAGGAATTTCTCGAACTTCATTACACAGGATAGTCAGGTCAGTGTCCAAATGGGCCACAGGTAAGCGACTAGGTAGGGTAATAGTTTGGTAGGATAGATTAGAAATCCTAGTCCATACCTGGCCATTGGATACACGAGAAATAGAAGAAATCAGACACATCTGTTCCGGCAGCAAAGAGGAAGCTGAGAGGAGAACATCCGTGTCTGTAGGAAGGGTTGTGTAGAGGGGAATTAAAATCTCCTGAGAGGGATGAAGTTCGAGGGTTTTTAAAGTTTTTGCCAAGAAGGAAGGTGAATGATTTAAGGGCACTGCTTCTTCTTGTATATGAAGTAGATCTTTTTCCAAATCTAGGATACAGTGATGTTGCTTTAAGAAATCCATTCCCAGGATGCAATCGTCAAAGATTTCTGCAGAATAGACATAGTGTTTAGTAGAGAACTTACCTACCATAAAATCAACGCAAACTGTACCTTCGACTGGGATGGTTTCACCAGTAACACTTTGTATTTGTGCAAATGAAGGCATGACTTCGACCGGACAAGAGCATCTCCGCAGTACTCTAGGATTTACTATAGTCCTAGTAGCACCAGTATCGACTATCATCATGACAGGGACTCCATTGACAGAGCCTAGGAGGTTAAGGTTAGGACCAGCTGTGACAACTGTGATAGGAATTAGGGATGGGGCCTTATCCTCCACTAACTTCGGCCCCCATAGGTCAGTGGAAGTTAGTTTTAAAGGGTTATTAAAGGTACCCGAGGGGTCATCGGAACGACATAAGACTGGTTTAATTCTAGGGGTTGCCTCCGATGAAGAGGGTTGTTCGAAAATCGAAGGAGAAGTGGAAGGTTTGGTAGAAACTGATGGATTAGACGTCGTAGATAGGTCAGTCGAGTATGTAGGTGGATTAGATTTAGGTATAGGACCATTTGTATGTCCAGAAATTGTACTGATAACAGATTGGTTACAGTGAACCGGAGGGGACGTTTTAGTCACGTCAACGGTAGTAGTTGTAAGGGATTGACTGACCAAAGGTAGGGGTGTAGTATTTAAACAATTATTTGAAGAATCCGAAAAATTGCCAATTGTTAAATTAGGGAGAACTTTCAACGAAGAATTATGGGTGATTACAGGGCTAGGCGGATCAGCTATGACACTATTTGAACAAGGGGTGGTAGGAATGGTGGCTGTGGGACTAACATTAGAAACGAGTGTGGAATTTGGACTAGTAGTATATGTAGTATTGGAGCCAAAATTGTTACGAAGGCTAGGGTAATTAAAATCAGAAGGAATTATAGGCTTTTGGATAGGCGTGGCTGTACCTTCAGAACTAGAGACATTAGGACGAGAGATAGGCATTGTACTGTTAGGGTGTGCGTTAGAATTAGAAATATCGATGTTGTTGGTACGAGGGGTAGGACTAGAAGCAGTAGATGAGGTGACTGTAGAGTTTTGGGGTCTTGAATTAGTACCCAAGAGAACTATATTCGTGGCTTGAGGAGTACGGGCACTGGAGACTACATCAAATTGGAGCCTGTCACCACGCTGCAATGCTACTTTCCCCAGTGGTTTCATTGCATTCAGTGGTCACCCCAGTCGCTAGGGTAGGACAACCAGTTGGAGTGTCTTGTATCGGGAAGCTCAACTTGCACTCCTCTAAGCTGAGCTGTTGGCTTTTCCCGATTTCTTAGCTTTACTGGTTTTTTCCTTGTTCTGGACGACCGCTTGATTTACCCGGATCCCTCTTCGGCTTATCCGTGTTGCATCCCTACTAGCTTCCATTCTACTAGCTAGTGCCAGGGCTTCTTCCAAGCACTCAGGGGCTGCGTCACGGACACGCTGTTGGACCTCTAAATCAAGGAGACCGTCCACAAATTGTCCTAAGGCTATCCTGTCTCTTGCTGTCTCAGGACAGTCTGGGAAAGCTAGGTACACTAGTTTTTGTACTTGCGTGGCAAATTCTGGGAGTGATTCCCTGTCCCTCTGAATTCGACCACGCAGTTGGATATGGGCCACCGATTGCCTATACTGAATGCTGAACCTATTGTCTAAGGCTCGATCCAGCAGGTGGTAATCGTCTTGAACGGCTCTGGGTAGTGTTTCGAAGAATGCTAAGGCCGTTCCTGTCAAATGAGGTGCCAAGCCAAGGGCCTTAAATTCATCAGGCCAACCATTCGCCCTTGCTACCGCGTCGAAGTGCGACCTATAATTTTGCCATGGCTCCCTACCATCGTATTCCCTAGGATTGATTTTCATATAAGGATGGCCACCAGACACAGTACTCCTGCCACTATTAGTATAGGGCCCGTCAAAATGTACATTCGATCGATTTCGACTATGCATTGGCTCGTATAAACTGTTATAGACCCGATGGCTGGAAGTAGGAGGGTCTATATTTGTCGGAAAGCAGGATTCTAGCCGTCGAGCGTACGTGTCTGTCTGATGACCTATGGCAGAAAGCCTAGGTTCCATATTGGTCTCAGGGGCTAGGTAAGTCTGACCCATGTTCAGACGCGAGGAGGCAAAAGCAATTTCTGTCTCAACGGAAGGTCTAGTAAAAACTGTATGGCTTGTCATTTGGTTAGGCCTTTGGGTAGATAACTCATTAATTGAATTCCGTTGGGTAGAAGTAGGTAGGTTGGCAATAGAGGAGAGGACTGGAGAGGGTTCTGTAAGAACATGTGTAGCCACAGAGGTAGGCTGAACACCAATAGAAGTACCCAATGTCTCAGATAAAGTCATTTGTCTCAAAAGGGGGTTTATTTGAGGGACTGTATCCAAAACGGGAACTGTAGGTGCAGATCTGACGACCTCTGGAGTAGGTATATCTGTAGAATGGGCCACTGTATCTGTTCGGGCTGAGTTGAGTACCCTATTATTACTCTCTATATGCTCAACTCTCTGTGATAGACCTCTGAGGGCATTAGTCACTTCAGAAATCATCTGGACCTGTAGTGTCATCTGCCGGGCAAGATCTAATAGAGTGGACTCAGTCAAGTTGTTTGGTGTAGAAGCTTGACTTTCTCTACCCTCTGGTGTCGTTGATTTATCAGTATCAGACATGATAACTCAGAAAACAAATGAAAAGAAAGATAGACAGAAATGGAATGGAAAATGTACCCAAATTCAGGAAAGGAATAGACTGAATGTAAAAGAAAGGAATTACAAAGTTCAACTTTAAAGGAAAGTCAAGGATGCAACAAGAAAACAAGAAGTTCGAGACACCCTGTAAAATTGATAAAGTTATGTACTGCACTGATATCGTAACCTGTTGCCCACACAGCTGAAATAAAATAAAAAATGTGTAAAAGAAATGTAAAATGAACTGTCTGTATATAGAACAACGCTGAACGAATAAATGTATTCCACACTATATACCAGCAGTGTAGAATATCCAACAGAAATTTTTTGTGATAAAAAACAAAATTGGTATATTTCCCTCACGCGCAAAAGGAAACGGAGAGAAAAAGAAAAGAACCACCCTGTAAAAATAAATGTTTAACGAAAAGAAAAATCTTGGTTTGGTACAATAAATAAATAAATAAGAGAAAGAGGAGAACCACCAAAAAAAAAAAAAAAAAAAAATTTTGTATTTTATAACCACAAGAAGAAAAATGACTACCCTATAAAAATAGATGATTCAAAAATATTTGTATTTTTTACCACAAAAGAGGAAAAAAATGACTACCCTATAAAAGAAAATACCTGTAAACGCGAAAAAGAGGAATAAACTGATCAACCTGTAACCCTATGGTAAAAAAAAAAATTAAAAAAAAAAAAAATTTGTATATGTAAAAAAAAATTTGTATACAATTATGAAAACAAGAACAAAAAAAAACAATCACCCTGTAGGAATAAATGGAGAAATTTTCTTTGTTTGTTTGCCTTGTATTTCAAACAAAGAAAATTATCACAAAGACGATATATTACGCGCGTAAAGGTTGTGCGTCTAATTTCAAACAAAGAAGATTATGACAAAGAGGATGTATTACGCGTGTATAACGGCGGAAAATACGCGCGTAAAGATTATAATTCTAATTTCAAACACCGTTTTTCACAAAAGTAAAATAAAAAAAAAAAACTAAGGGCACAATAAAACACAATTTTTTTTATGTTTAAAAGAACTTTCTTTATTCTTTTCCCAAAAAAAATGATTTTTTTTTTTTTTTTTTTTTTTCTGTTTTCCCTTTTTCCACACACAAAAAAAAAAATTTCTTTTTATTTTAGAATTTTTCTTTTTTTTTTTTTTTTTTTTTATTTTATTTTATTTTTCCCTGTAAAATAATAAAAAAAAAAAATAAGAAAACGACAATTTTTCTAAAAATTTTTTATTTTCTATATAAAAAAAAAGAGAAAGGAAAAAAGAATGTGTGTAGTGTCTTTACTACACTTTTTGTTATACTTTGTACACACAGTACAAAGTAGACGAAAATAGAAAAATAAATGCTGCTTTAAATACAATGCAGCAGCAAAGCGTCGTCAAAAATTATTTTTTCTTTTTCTTTTCTTTTGCAGAAAAAGAAAAAATTATCCTGAAAAAGGATAATAAAAGTAAAAAAAAATGTAAAAAAAAAGAAATGAGGTGGTAAGATCTTATTTCTAAGATCGTTCGAAACGATACCACCCCACACCTGACACCAATGTTATAAAAAAATGAAAAAATTTGCTATATTCTTTTAACTAAGAACACTAGCAAGGACAAAAGATGAAAATTAGGGGCCGAGCGGAGCCTTGAAAATAAAATGTGTGGACTGGGAAAAAGAACAAAGGAAAGGAAAAAAAAAACAAAAGACTTTATTCTTTTAACCCTTTATATGCGACGGGCTTATTAGAACAAAGCAATTTTAAAGAAGTATTGCACAAAGGAAAATTTCACTTACCCACGAAAAATAAAGAAAAACGATTTTTATCTGATTCTTTTTCACTTTTTTTATTTTTTTTTTTTTTTTATAGAACAAAACTTTAAACTAAATTAAATTTAAATTAAATTAAGCTAAATTAGATTAAAACTAGACTAAACTTAAACTAAAAGAAAAATTAAAAAAAACTACACTTCTTAAAAAATAAAAATTTAACTTCAAAACTAAAAAAAATTCAGCAGAAAAAAAACAAAACTTTTAAAAAGACAAATCAAAACTAAACTAAAAACTAAAAAAAACTGAAAACTACTGTGTTGTGACGAGCCCGTTTATATATCCCTCGTCACACACACAAAAAAAAAATAGTAAACAGTTGTACTCTGGAATTTTCTATCAATTCGCCGCCCGCTGTAACGTCAACGGATCGACAGAAAATTCCAGTGGTTACGTTCGTTGTTTTTCTGCTGAATCTGTTACAAATTGTAATAGTTATAAAAAAAAGAAGAAGAAGAAGAAGAATCGTGACAATGTCATTTTAAAATGTAAACAAACGAAGTGACAAGTTACAAGTAAGTATAAAAACTATTTTAATTATTTAATTATAATTATTTTAATTAAATTTGAAGATTAATTTATTTTTTTTTTTCCTTTCAGGTTTACAACAATATATACCGTACAAAAATCGTACGATAATTTTTTTTACATACATTTACATTAGGCATAAATTATCAAGAAAAAGTGTTCAACACTACCATACCTAATCCATCACACACACACTGATTTACATCACAGACAATACCAATAGAGATTTCTAGAAACTCTATAGTATATGGTCATAATGGTTAACATTTTTTTTATATAATTTGTTTCATTCTGAATATCGACTATGTGTATAATCCCTAGTGCCGTGCGCAAAAACGATATTTTACCAATGTATATATATGTAATAATGTACTATAAAGTATGTATTTTCTTATATAGTTGTACCCACACATACATGGATCAAACTGCACAACATAAAGTCCATTGATTTTGTTTCATTTTTTTATTCAAAATTACATATATACTCTATATTCAGTGTTGTGCATTTACGTGTAATCTATTAAAGTCTACGTTACAGTGTAGACAACTGCGTCGACAATTATTTTAGTGTAGACAATGTCGACAAATAGTAAACAAAGTAGATAATGTAGAGAAAGAACTGTCAGTATTAGTACAACAGCTGTCTCTCATTCAAATATTTAGTTTTTTAATACGGATTTCATATATGTGCATCTCTTTGCGTATGTATACAAGATAAGGTGAATGATGATGACAATCATGGTATAAAGAATAATTATTACTCAGATTCTTACTATTAAAGAGTAATTATTCTTTATACCATGGATGACGATGATCTAAATGAGAAATAAACTTATTTTTTTCTAATTTATTTAAAATGTTTGAATATATTTTCTTATAGGCATGAGTATCGTATCACCTTCAATGCCGAGCCGATGGCACAGCTATGAAATTCATAAATACATCACAAATGATAAATAAAATTGATTTCAATGTGAAATTTTACTTAGTTTATTGTTTTGAATTTCAGTGCTAGGATTAATGGGCCTGATCACGAATGGCGATTAAATCGCCAATCGCCAAAATTGAGGCGAGGCGAGAGAATAAAATTTTTGTATCACGTAAGGCGATCGCCTCGCCTAAATAGCATTACCATGCGTAACGTGTAATATTATGCGTTTCGAACTGTCATTAATGTCAAAAAGATGATTTAAATTTTATTTTGGCATAATTATTGTAAACTAGTTTTTAAAAGAAAATTAAAAAAAAAAAAAATTTAAAAATTTAACTTTTTTTTAAACTATTTTTTTTTTTTTTTTTTTTTTTTTTTTTTTTTTTTAGAGTTTCTAAAGATGTTTTTGTTGTGAGAGTTTTCCATTTCTCTCTTCCACCTACAGATTTATAAATTCCTTTTGCGAATTCTTTATTCGTCATCTTAAATTCGACGAGTTTTTCTAATTCTTTTTTAGAAACTTTAATCCTTGAAAAAATAATTTATATTAATTTATATTTATTTTAAATATAATTTATAAATAAAAATACATACATTTTTATTTTTTATAATTCACCACCGATGTCGAAACACAAATACAAATTAACACAACTAATGAAATAAAAATGTATCCTCAAATATCAGCTAGGCGATACCAATTATTTGATCGCCTTAAATAGGCGATAAAATCGCCTAAAATGAACGATTATCGCCATTCGTGATACAAAAATTTGACAGGCGAGGCGATTGGCGATTTTATCGCCATTCGTGATCAGGCCCAATGTTTATGAATATTTAAAATCGTTATTAAATCTCTTATTTATATATCAAATATAATTCTAAGTACATTATGGTTATTTCAAAATTCAATTCATTAATTCAATGGATTTACTTTTTTATTATAAATTTAAACTTGCATTGTCTACATTATCTACATTATCTTCTTTGTCTACACAAAAATCTGACGATTGTCTACATACATACTTTACGTGTAGACAACCGCGTAGATTACGTCAACGTAGATTACATGCACAACACTGTCTATATTTTGCATATATACACATATCTATAAACTGAATTTCACATTTCTCTCTTCAATTTCATTTTTTTTTTTTATTCGTACACGTGCGGTATACCCTATAATATTCCTTATCTAGCTTATACATACATAGGTCGAGTTCATGTTTGCAGTTCTAAGTTAGATCTTAGAAAGCAGCGCGTTCATATTTTATTCTGCGCGAATGCAGAAAGTTCACGTTTGCAGTTCTGTAAAAGTTTGATGTTAGAACTTGCAGTCATATTTTTCTTTCTACTTTTACGTCAAATTTCAATGAATCAAATAAAATAAGAAGAAGAAAATATAAAAACAAATAGTTTGTCATTGTCAATTATTAAAAATTAAAGATAAATTAAAAATATCAAAATTAAAGATAAATAATAATTATTAACTAATATTATAATAATTATTGACTACTAATAAACATATTTTTTTAATAAAATTTTTCAAATGGAGCCTGAAAACAGGTATGGTTTGCTTTCATAAAATTTGAAATAGAAATTTTAATTTTCTACTTTTACAGCATAGATTTTTCGAGTGAATTTTCTAATAATGAAAAGAAATGGAGCATCGCCGAAACAAAACTACTTATAGATGAAAGATTGAAAATAGAAGACCAGTTTAAATCTGGTAAAAGAAAAAAAAGTGTGCTGTGGAGTGTAGTGTTAACTAATATTAAAAAAATTGATCCAAATTTTAAATTTAGCAAAGAAGAAATTCAAAAGAAATTTAGCAACTTGTTTATCACTTATACCAGAATTAAAAAAAGAAACAAAGAAACAGGTAGAAGTGCTACACTGTGGTCACACTATGAAGCATTCAATGATGTGTACGGATCTTCACACATCTTTAATCCGCCACCAAACACTATTCTGCAAACCCTAAATTTAAATGAAGATGACGAGAGTTCTTGCGAAGAATTTACGCCTACAAAAAAGAAAAGACATAATGAAGTATTAGAGTTCCTAAAAGAGGAGTCAAAAAAAGATGACGAGAGATTAAAAAAAATTCTAGAAATAGAAAGGGAAAATCTAGAATTAGAGAAGGAAAAGATTCAAGAAATGCGGGAAGTAAAAGAATTATTAAAACAATTATTAGATAAATTATGTAATTTTTTAAGTTTCTTTTTTTTATATATAAAGGATTATATCAGATGTTAATGTTAAGCAAAGTGTAATTTTTTTAAAATAATATAAATAAAAATACAATGAAATTTTAATGATCAACTATGTGTAGTTTAATAACTTTTGTAAAATATAATTTTATGAAAAATACAAGGTTATCTCGAATTTTACCCATAATAGCTTATTGTGATAATTGAAAACATATATAATCCCTTTTTAATTTTGCTTCTTCTGATGTATTTAATTCGGTTTCACCTGTGTTAACTTCATCAACTTCACATTCAATTTCACTATTGTCCTCTACGGATGAAGTGCTAATTTTTTCATTTCTTTGTGTAAAATTATACAAGCAAACACATGTCATCACAATGTATTTTATGTGCGAAATCTGTTGACTTTGAATGAATTTTAAAATTCTATACTTTGCTTTCAGCATTCCGAAACTCTGTTCAATTAACACTCTAGACGAATTGAGAGATTGATTAAAAATTTTCTGTCTTTGTATTAAATAGCCGTTATCTCTATAATTAACCATTAAGTAAGGAAATAATTTGTAGGCAGAATCTCCTATTAAATGGGAATTAAAAGGTAATTTCACTCTTTTTTCTGAAAGAGCTTTGCCTATTGAGCTGTTTTCCCATAAATTAGCATCGTGAGAACGACCCGGCCTCCCGAAAAAAACATCCATAAATATACAATCACTATCGCATATTCCCTGCATATACATGTAATATGTAATGATTCCATAAATGCAAAATATTATATTGTAAATTTTACTAAGTAATATACGTATTTGTTTCATACCTGTAAAAGGATAGAATGGAAACCTTTTCTGTTGTAATAACACTGAGGCTGGAGCAGGGATGGAATTTTCAATACAATTGTACTTTTTTCAGTACAATGAAGCTTGAAAAAATACGTTAATACACTCGCCTGCAATTCAGTACAATTTACAATCGAACAAATTTCCAAATTTTAAAAAAATTGTATTTTAATTTTCGGCTGGAGTTCCGATAAGGTGTCACCCCCGATCCTCTTGAAATTTTGTCCACACAACGCCCTTTTGGCCTAAATCACGGCATACTCGTCTTTTTTGGCGCATCGCCCCCTATCGGCCATAATTGGCATTTTAATTTGTTTGCCAACATTTTATTTTTGCTAATAACTTTATAACGGTACATGATACAGATATGGCATATATGTCAAAAGATGCGTCTCAAGATGCTCTATAATCTGAAAAAAAGAATTTTGCAAAAAGTCCTAGTAAAAGGATAATAAAGGACATTTTGTGATTTTTGACTTTTTTTTACATTTTTGACATTTTCTCAAAAACAGTTAAAGATATCTGGACCAAAACTTTATGTGAAAATTTGTATTAAAGATTTTATTTTTCAAATTTGAGAACATGAGCTTTTTACAAAGGTAAGGGTATAAAAAAATTTTTTTACTTTTACTAAATATACACAAAAAAAATTTTTAGTTGGTTGAACAAAAGTCAGAAGTCTGATTTCCTTTCTGAAAATCAAAGTACGACGAGTTCGAGTGAAAAAACTATTGAAGCTGACATGGATGTTGAAAACCATATTTCTTCTTCTACAAATAAAGCAAAATTACCAAGAATAGCATCTAAAACTGGATTTAGAGATGAATGGACAAAACAGTATACTTGGTTAAAACAGTAACTAATGGAGTAAAACAATATAGTGCATGGAAAGCAACAAAAACAGCGAATAATACTACCTTTTTAAGAATGATGTCCTGGAAAATGACAATATTTGCAATTTTAGAATTTTTTTTTGATTAATTAATGGGTACTATTGTGGTTGTCGATCGATGATCGACTCCAATCAACTAGATATTCACAAAATTATACTTTTTTATAGGTTTTTATTAAGTCAATAATATGTGAATTTTACTTAAAGTGTCTACATAACTTTTTTGGTTTGTTTAGTTTTGTTACTAAACTTTTTGTTTTTATTTTTGTTAAATTTTTTGTTCCATTTTGTTAATTGAATGAATTTAATTATCAGAGCTAATGTAAAAAAGTAACTGAATTAAATTTCAATCACTTCTTATATAGATAAGTAAAATAAAATGAAAAATATATAATATATATTTGATTCTAAATCTTAATATTTTTTAATTTTTCTTATTTAAATATATCCAGCATTACGCTCAAGAAATTAGACAGAAAACTTTAAAAATTGGAAAATGTCTTAAATTCTTAAATTTCAAAGATTTATGTTATTATGCTATATAGTACGCTCGCGCCAAACTCAGTACAATTGACATTAACCAACCTTTCAGTACATTTTGAGCAATTCTGAATTCCTTCCCTGGGCTGGAGTCATAATGGAGTCATGTTCTCCTGGAGTCATAATTGGAATGTGTGTAGAATCTACACATCCAATAACTGAGGGAAAATTTCTTTCACTTCTAAGGCAATCAAACTTCATCATGATTTCATGCAACTCTTCGTTTGATGGCCATTTAATAAAAAGATTTCTATGCTTGGTAATTATTTTACACGTACTCAGCACAATTTTATGTGCATACCCTTTGGATAATCCGAAGCGGTCAGCAAGAGCTCTGAAAGAATCACCATTTGCTAATTTCCATATTGTTACTAACAGAGCTTTTTTCATGGAGATGCGTACGTTCGGTAAATCTTTGTCGTTCAATATTGTGACTAATTTCTAAAAATATAAGATTAAGTACAATACATGAGATGAATGCGTATAGTGGTATATTATAACATGTTTCACGTGACATTCTAAAATGGGAATAAAATATATCGTCTTGATAATCATTAATAATAGAAAAATAATTTTTAATTTTTTTAATATTTCTTTTACTTTTTAAGCACTGTTTATTTAACAATAAATATTTCCTTAATTTTCTTGTTCTGTCAACAACAGTTTTCTTTTTAATATTTCTCTTCTTTTTTGAATAATTGTTATCAATAAAAGTGTTTAATAAAATATTCAAAACTAATTTATCCATTTGTTTAATTTAAAGAATTTATCAAATTGTAACAAATAAAACCAACCATAAACGTCACTTTCTTTCTTCTTGCAGCAGACAGTTCATAAAAGCAGCTGCAGAAAACCAGTAATTCTGCTAAGTTAGTACTAACTTAGGACTGAAAATCTAGTACTACAATCAATATTCTGCAAACATGAACTCGACCATACTTACTCACAGCTGCGCTAAATAGATATTATGTATATGTATTTGATGTTTCATATCTAGAAATTTCTTGGTCTATTGTAACCATATAAAAATGTACAATACGATACAATTACCAAATACTTACCCATACATGACCATATTTCCAATGTATACAACAATGAAATTCCAGAGAATTCTTTGGACATTGATCGCACGTGATCACAATTTTCGTCTTTCTTTTCACGATACCCCATATATGTATACATAAATGTATATTCTATTTGCTCCATTATCACTAATAGTGCCGAATGCAAATATCTATATACCTACTTACCCATGATTCCATTTATTGTATTCAGCCTAATTTTGTTAACACTTTTAAAACATATTATCTGTGCAATATGCATGATGCGCAGAGATGTACGCATGTATATGTAATTAAATGCATAAGTTTTAAATTCCCTTACATCTTACATATAGTATATTTCCATGTATGCATACTGTCTGGCATTAAGGGCCAAATTCTTCAACCACTCTTAGATCTCTCATAAATTTATGAGTATAACAAAACTGCAAAATATTTTGCTATTCACCAAGCACTCTTAACCTAGCTAAAAATGTATATGGCAGTACTATTTTCATTTTTTCGAAAAATTTTCGAAATGTCAAACTAATAAAAGAAAGAAAGAAAACATTAATTTTCACATCATATTTTGAATGTGAAGTGAAGTATCAAAGTGTTTAAAGTTTTTTATAATAATTATAAAAATATAATAATTTATTTATTATAATTTTTTATAATAATTTATTTTGTTTAAATAATTTTAAAATAAAATATAATTTCTGAGATTTTTACTCTTATAGGTAAGTTAAATATAAATAAAAATTGCAATAAAGCATTTTACATCTTAGCCTCCAATAGATATAAAATATGTACATTACTTTCATAATCTTATATGTATTTTATACAGTGAAAAAATGGCACAGAAAAGACTACCAAATTTAAACTCAATAGAAAAAGAAGCCATAATAAACATAGCTTTAAAATATAAAAATACAATTGAGAATAAACTAACAGATAATGTATCTATGAAAAATAAAGATAAAGTATGGACAAGAATAGAAACAGAATTTAATTCAAGTAGTAATATAAAAAGGAGCAAAAAGCAGTTGAAAGCCTTTTATCAAAATTCAAAATATAACCTAAAGAAAGAGATTTCTGCTTATAAATCAGAGATGTACAAAACTGGAGGCGAAAAAATTGGATGAGAATAATCCAATGATTGCGGTAATTGAAAAAGAAACTACTCAATTACGCAACGATTATGACAGCAGCTCTGACTTTTTTACAACATCTTTTGACGAACTGGTAAGTAAAAGCAGTTTTGATATAGATATTAATATATTTCATTATATTCCTACATACTTATATTTATTTGTATATTTTAGGACAGTGCAAATGATATTACTGAAAATAGTCAACAACTTTTTACAACTGAATCTGTTGAAATTGAATCTGAATCCTCAAAGGAGAATACAATCGCAGTGGAAGAAAATTTTCCAGCAAAATCCACACCACATCAAGCACGAAAAAGAACAACAACTTATTCAAAACATCTAGATGAAATTGCGGAACTAAAAAAGCAGAAATTAGTAGCCCAAATAGATAAAAATAAGGCTAAAAAATTATTGTATGAAAAAAAATTAGAAATTTTAAAACAGATACAGGAAGAAAAGGTTTAAACTGAATTAAAATAAAAGTGTGTTTTTAAAAAAAGTTATTTATTATATGTTCTCTTCGTGCAAAGTCATTGATTGTTCCGGTACGTTGAATATTTACATCTTCGTCAATAGATAAAAGAGCTATTTCTGGTGGTAAAACATTCCGATTCTTTAGTAAATTGTGCAGTACTGCGGTAGCTACAATTACGACCAACGTAGTTTGAATGTTAAGTCGTATTTCTGTGGAACAAATGATATTTTTTCAAGTTAGTTTCATGTATATTTTTTACATTATACTTACTTGTACCTATTACTGGAAATCTCCTCTTCCACACACCGATGGTTTTCTCTACTTGTATTCTAGTTTTAATAAACGATTTTTGGAATGATTTTTCAGATACTGTTACTGGATTTCAAAGAGGTGTTATTAAATACCTCTTACAAGCATAACCAGCATCACCAAGAAGAATACTTTCCCCGAATTCACCTGCTTCAAATCTGGCTCGAAGTTTTGAAAAATTGAAAACCATTTGGTCGTGCATAGAACCAGGCCATCTAATTCACAATATCACTATTTATTCAGAAACTCCATATTATTTATAACTTCCTTACCTAGCATTTATATCCAGTATCTTCATGTTTGCATCACACACAATTTGAGTGTTAATTGAAAACACTCCTTTTCTATTCCTAAACCGCTCTGCATCATTTCCTCCTGTGGACTGAATTGGTATGTGCGTGCCTAAAATATAGCTTTATAATCGGATGAATTAAAGTACAAAAACAATGTTTTACCATCAATGATTCCAATAATATGCGGGATTCCTCCTATTTTATAAAACATTTCTTTTGTTTGCATTATATCACTTGGAACAGATGGGAATTTTATTTCATCTTTTCCTAAACTAGCGATAGCTCTAGACACTCTAGATATTATGCGACATATAGTCGGTTGAGATACTCCAAATAGATCTGCTGTCACTGATTGAAAGCTGGCAGTCGCATAGTATCAATGTAATGAGCAATTGAATTTGTGGACAAATTGGATTATTTCTGTGACCCTCAATTTGAATATCATTTTTTATTCTGTTTAAAAGCTCACTGAAAATAGATTTTGGAAGTCTAAAACGGCGTTCAAATTCGTCATCGTCGCAAAAATTGTAGTAATCAATTTTAGTTTTGACTTTTTTTTCTTTGATTCGAGTACCTAGCAGTTCTAAAAATTCATTTTCAGATTCAGAAGTCTCATCTGAAGATGAGCTGCTAGTATCAAATAAGTCCAAGTACTCGAAACTCATTATTTATTAAAATGTTTTCTATTATCAACAGAGTTCAATATAAGTAATAATTTTATCTAATTTTTTTATTTAATTTCTTTTCACTAAAACATTTACGAAAAAGTTCAGAAATACTATTTGACAGAACACTTATGAGTACCTCCAACCACTCATAAGTTCTTATGAGCACTCTTAAGAACGTTCGGTGAATTAGATTATGACTGTCATAAGTTGTGAGTGGTTGGTGAATACGGCCCTAATAATTGGGTATCTTACATTACATGTAATTCAACCTTACACAAAATATTCAAATATACACCTACATATATTTTAATTCTTTTCTTTTCTTCGTTTTGCTGCGTAATATTTGCAGCTGCAATAGTACAAGAATATTATATATACATGCATACATATATATATACGTAAATAACAAAAAAAAAAAAAAAGGTTACCATCAAGACTAGAGGTAGAATATCAAGTTTTAAAGCCCAACTATAATCGACATACCTGACATAGCAAACATAAGAAAAAATAACGAATGTTAAAACGTAACATTTGGTTAACTATAATTAACATAGATAACATACTAAACATAAGCAATACGAATTTCACAAAATGAGCTTTTTGCTTATGTTACTTATGTCATGTACGCTCTCGATCGTACTGCTTAAGTGGGAACTATGATTAACATGACATAACACAAGTAATCACATGTGTCAAATGCTGACAAGGATAAACATATTGTCTGAACCAAGCTCAACATAACATGACATAACAAACCTTCGTTCAACTTTCGTTAACATAATCTAATGCGATCAGGAGCGTATTTGACATATACAAATTGATAATACAAAACATATTGGGCTCTATTCTGTAACCATTCTGTTAACTAACAGAATTTTCTGTTAATTTTTAACAGATTGATTTTTTAACAGACTTTTTAAAATTCGTATTCTGGTCGTAACAGAATTCCGAAACCTTTAAGAAGCTGTCAAATTGAATCCGAAATCTGTTAATTTTTGATTTGACAGCTATTTGTTTACATTTTGAATTTTTATTTATATATAAAGTATTTTTTTATACTATATTTTATAAAGTATTTATATATAAAGTATAAAATTGCAAATTTATTTTTTAAATTTTAATTAAATATTATATATCATAAAAATAAATTTTGAAAAAATATAAATTGTCGTACATAGTATGTATCCATAATTTTAATTACTTTTTTTTTCTTTTATTTATTTATTTAATTTCAAAACAAATTTGCAACATCAACTAATTAATTAATTAATTGAATTATTTATTTATAATTAATTAATTTTTAAGCTATTTTATTTTACTTTTCACTTATGATTCTATATAGTTTGATTTACTTTACTTTTTTTGTAAACAAACACTACACATAACCGCAAATATACTTTTAAAAGATTTTTAACTAAATTCTTTAACTTAAAAGACTCTAAAATGTTCGCTGTTAGTTAACAGAATTTTAAAAGATTTTTAACAGATTTTTCTGTTAACTTTTCGACCAGAATACGAATTTTTTCAATTAACAGGTTTCTGTTAAGTTGTCAAAATTTTATATGCGGTAACAGATCTGTTAGTTAACAGAAAAATTACAGAATATAGCCCAATATTGGGCCCTATTCTGTAACCATTCTGTTAACTAACAGATTTTCCTGTTAAGTATATAACAGATTGACTTTTTAACAGACTTTTTAAAATTCGTATTCTGGTCGTAACAGAATTCCGAAATCTTTAAGAAGCTGTCAAATTGAATCCGAAATCTGTTAATTAAAAGATATTTTTAATTTGACAGCTGTTTGTTTACATTTTGAATTTCGTTTACTTTCATATTAAAGGTTATATATTCTTTTGAGAAAATTTATTATATTTTTATTTGTGGAAATTTAATTTATATAAATTTAAATCTAAAAATATAAAAAGTTAAGAATGAGTCAGGAAGGTAAGTTTACTTTATTTTTAATTTGGTGTTGGTAAAATTTTGTGCATATTTGTTATTTTAATAAATATAAATGTTTAATTGTAAATGTAAAAATGTAAAATTTAATAAAATATAAATGTTAAATGTCTTTTCTGTGTATAAGAATATATAGGAAAATTTCTTATTATAGTTTGTATTTATTAAAATTAAATTTAATTTCAAATTTATGTTTAGACTTGCTGTATATTATATATTTTTAAAATAAATAAAGAGGTAGTATATTTACATTATTTTATTTTAAGTGTAAAATAAAAAATTTCTGTGGATTTTGTTTAATTGATTCAACAAGTATATTTAAAACAGAAACCAAAATTTATTTTTCATACGTATTTTAAGGGTAATAGTGTATTTATTTATAGAATATTGTCGTCCAGAGTAATGTAAGTTTGTGTTTGTGTTCGTCCGGGGTAAAATTTATAATTTTGAACATATTTATAATTTTTTATAATTTTAATGAAATTATTAGTTAAAAAAAGCAGAAGTCAGAGAGTGACGCTAACACAAAAAGAGCTATATTTATCCTTTTTGGAAAGTAGTGCTCCAATGCGTCTGAAAAAACCTTCAGATGCATCAGTCCAATGTATATGGGAGGAACTAGCAGTTAAATTGAACGGACTAAAAGGTCCGATAAAAAGTAAAGAGGAGTGGAAAAAGGTACAAGCTTTATCAATAACATTTAAAATATTTTTTACTATTATTCTTTCAATACTTTTAGGTGTTCGACAATTGGAGGTACATGACAGTCAGACGAAAAAGACTGATAGTTGCAGATATCAGTCAAACAGGAGGCGGACCTGCAAATGAAGAAAAGCTCACTGAGCTAGAAGAGAGGGCTCTCGCTTGTTGGGGCAATATTCTTCACGAAGGTATTGCCCTACCAGTTGCTGGTTTTGGCAACGTCGTTCCTTCGAACGAACAAATCGAAGACGTTTGTGAGTATATAAACCCACAAAACTTTTTATTTGTTATTATTATTATTTTTATCTTCAATAGCTGATAGCCTGTTCATTCAACCAGCTGAAGTTGAATATATCAACGAAGAGGATGAGCAACAACCAAGTAACGAAGAACCAGCGCAAGCTAATGCAACTCCTCGACCAGAAAGACGGAATCGTAAGAGGAGGCGAGAAAATTGTAGAAATATAGAAGGTACAATGTATTAAATTACTTCATTGTATAATTTATATTATTGTATAAGTATATAATTAGAACAAATATATTTTTCAGATGATGATTTCATGCGCAAATGGAAAGAGGATTCAGCTAAAAAACAAAAAAGTTTGGACAATATTGATGGCAAAGTGGGAAAAATGTTGGATGTAATGACCAACATAGCATCATCATTAGCGTCTATAGCTAATTCTATGGAAAAACTGGCTGAAAAAAAATAAGTAAGAAAACTAAATTAAAAACAAATAGAATAGGTAGTCTAATTATACTTTTTTGTTCATTTTTTTAATATCAGGAAATAAAGAGCACAATTAATTAAAATATTATATTTTAGTTTTGTATATTTTAGTTTTAAGATTTACTATAAGAAAAAATAAATAACAAAAATTGAAATTGAAGTTACTAAAATTTTATTTTTTTTAATAATTGAAAAATAAAAAATAAAACGATATAAAGAAAGATTTATATTAATATTAATTTAAACTTCGTATGTACCTCTGGCGAACTTGTTCACCTAAAGTGTGCCACTGATGGATGTTGTGGTCACTCATATTCTCCACTTCATTTTCATTCTCATCTTCGTTTGCTTCTTCTTCATACAAATTATTATTTACACAAATATTGTGTAAACAAAACACAGAGTACACTATTTTCCCTGCCATAATAGGGTCATAGTGTAATACTCTGTCCTTCAACAAACACCGGAATCTACTTTTTATTAATCCAAAACACCTCTCAACAATTTGCCTCGTGTGAATTAATTTATTGTTGAAGAGACGTTCTGGTGTTCCGTCCGCAGTCGTATTGAAGGGGGTCATTAACCACGGTTCCAGAGGAAATCCACTGTCACCTATAAAATGTAAGAAAACATTGTTAAAATAAATTACAGTTGTGTATTTGATGTGTATACAGTATACAGTATACCTATTAAAAAGGCTTCCTGACGATCTGCTGTGGTGAACTGGCGTTTCAGATGTTTCCGAAGCTCAGATACAAGCCATACTGCAGAATCGTGAGTAGATCCGGGAAAACGTGCATCTGCAAAAGTTATCCGCATGTTTGAATCACAACACTGAAATATTTATATGCATTTATTATAAAATCAATAACATAAAAAAAAACATGAAACATAATAGATGAAATAAAACAAAATTTACCACAAGTACATTAAGGCTGTGATATCCTTTTCTATTTATAAACAGATTTCCTCGTGTGTTGTCACTCATTTCCGGAGGACTCACGATAGCAATATGAGTACCGTCAATTGCGCCCAATATACACGGCATACCAAATTTTGTATAGAATCTAAAATAAAATAAACGTTTCACGAAAATATATTACATACATATATTAAATTTTAATTATGTATCTTCCTCAAGTACCTTTGTTCAAGTGTTAACTCACTACTCAAAGTGTACGGACGTGTTTTTCATGAGCAGAAGAATTTTGATAAAATTTTTATTATTTTTATTGTTAAAAATAATAGTAAATTCATCCACGTGGTGTTAAAAAGTAGTCAATAAAATATATACTTTTTAACAGTTTAACAATTATAAAAGGTGACTTAGTAATTAAATTAAGCCCTAAAAACTCATAATTTAGTGAAATTTTGGTTCATAAACAATTTATTTTAAGAAAAAGTGAATATAAAAATATCCAAGCATAAGTGACAGTTCCACATATGCAACCACTTGTTGGTTGTTTATGTTTAATATATACTTTTTTATACCATAATTTGGATTAAAACTAATTTAATTAATAGTGCTTTAGTGTCTGGAATCCTTGTGATTCCTTGTGTAAATTTAAAAAAAGACCTTTTTTAATATACTTTAAGTATGACAAATTATAAACCGTATTAAACAGTGTTGCCAGATATTGTAGAAATCAAAAACTTTAATTCTTTTTTATTAGTTTATATTTCCTCTTCAGTCTTAGGCTGGAATTAAATAAATAGCCTTTATATATATAATTTCAGCATGCACGAGCCCCCAGGGGGGCAGAACCGATTCAGCGTTCTCGCTGAAAAGGACTCATCGACGCCGAGGAAGAAACCAAAAAGCAGCAACAACTTAGCAGGCCTATCATCATGCTTATTTCCAGAGCTAAGTTCTACAAATGCTAACAAGGACGAGGCCAAATTTATTCTCATTTCTAGCGATGAGGTAGACAAGGAAACTTCAACTCCATCGAGAAAAGTATACAAACGCCTAGAGAGTGAGAACTTTTTTCAAGTTCTCACTGCCATTTCAGGAATTTCGAAACAAATCCTTGAAATGGAATGGCGTAACGATGGAAGGATCCAACTCCTAGTTAAAAATAAGACCATCGCAGAGTTATTCTATAACACCAAGTACCTAAGACTCTCAACAACAAAGAAGTTCGCGGTGAAGTGTGAGAGTTTTACAGCCCTCAATACTTCTAAAGGTGTAATATTCGCTAGATTCATGGCTAATTCGTCAGAAGAAGAAATTCAAAACGATCTAGAGCAACAAGGGGTAATTAAGGCCCAGCACATCAAGCGGCGGGGCACAAACATCAATTCAGGTGCTGTCATACTTACCTTCGACAGCTTTAAGATACCTACAAGCGTCAAGCTTGGCGGTTTTCTTAAGGTTGATGTTCGTGAGTACGTCTTGAATTCAATGAGATGTACCACATGCCACGTTATTGGACATACTAAAAATAGGTGTACAGCCACAGAGTCAATACTATGCCCGAAATGTAGTAGTGCTGCTCACGAGGGAGATTGTGCCTCAATCTACTGCGTAAACTGCAAAACTGATCAACACTGTTCGCTTAGCATTAATTGCCCACTGTATATCGTCGAAAAAGATATACTAAGCATCATGACGAACGAACGTTGCACAAAATATCAGGCCAGGAGGCGTTATTACGCCCGTAACCCTGCTGCTCCTAGACTGAATGCGCGGACCATTTTTAACAACCCCAACAACAGGAAGGATGCCCCCTCACCAACATTGGCTGCTCGAGCTGGTTCGGCATCTTACGCTAACGTAGCTGCCTCTAACAAGTCAGCTTCACAGACGGAGACTACCAAAACTTCTACTATTAAGACTGTAAAACTGACGAAAGACTCACGGACCCCATCTAACCTTTCCACGATCAATTCTGCTTCTACTTCTACAGAAGCTTCCTTTATTCCAAACAAAAACAATTCAGCTTCTACTAATACAGAAGCTACCAATACTTTAAACCCAGCTAATACAAACAATAATACATCAGACTCAGACATGGTTAATATTGCAGAGGATCAAAATTTAGCCTCTGCCTCTTCTGCTAATCAACAAATTGATAACGTTGGCACTCCTCAAAAATTATATGAGGTTTCCGCCAAACAAATCCCATATCTAGACAACAAATCGAAAAGACAATTCCTTAAATTCCTTCAAGATGAAGGTATTAAACTTGAAGATTTTGGTAATTCCCTACTTACTTACATACAGTCCCATCCTGTAGTACATATTCCCTTCCTTCCCACTTTCAAAAAGAAATCATCCGAAAAGTCTAAAAAAACTTCAGATGATGATGCAATGGAGGATTTGATGGAGTCGTAAGACCCCTCGAACTACTCCATTTCATTATTAAACCTCTCGTCGCTAGATCTAAATTACTTTGTAATACAAAGTAATCTCTAGATCTTTTCATGTATAGCTTACAAAATACATCTCGTAAGCTAACCTGCTTACAGTGGAACATGAGAGGCCTTCGTGCTAACCAGCACAGTTTGGAACTTCTCATACACCAGTACAAACCGCATGTCATCCTTTTACAGGAAACTCTGTTTTTTTCTCAAAATGGGCCCTTGAACTTTCGAGGTTACAGCTGTTATTTTTCGGACAGCTCTACCTCGTCTCGTTCACAGGGAGTTGCAATATTAGTACGGTCAAGTATAAGTCACTCTCTTCTCAATATTAACTCAACGCTCCTAAATGTGTCCCTCACCGTACACACATCTCCCCCGGTGACTTTTTCCTCAGTATATATTTCCAGAACCGACTCATTAAGCCCCTATATCCTCAACAACTTTATTAATCAACTCCCTTCTTCTATCATAATTGGTGGCGATTTTAACGCTCATCACCACTTTTGGGGGGATCGGCGGATCGACCCCAGGGGTATTATCTTGGCTGATTGGATTTCTAACTCTTCACTTTCTCTCTTAAATGATGGTGCTCACACCTTCGTCTCTTCGACACACAACACTAGCTCTGCTATTGATCTTTCCCTTGCTTCTAATAGCCTAGCTGGCGAATTGTCATGGTTACTTCATGACAATCCAGAGGGCAGCGACCATTTCCCTATCATAATTTATAGTGACAAAGAAATAGCACAGCGTCGAGTTTCGCCTCGTCTTGTTGAAGCAAAGGCTAATTGGGACCTTTTCTCTCGATTGGCTCGTCAACAAGACAGTGTTTTTCCACTCAGCAGCAACGTTAACAAAGAAGCTGTCAGCATTAAGAAAATTATTAGATCAGCTGCTTTCTCTTCTATGCCGTTAGCTTCTGCTGAAATTTGCCACAAACCTCCTTGGTTGGATAATAACATCAAAAACCTAATCAAGGAGAAGAACATAGCATGGAAGCATTATCAAAGATGCCCTTCGGTAACAAATTTTACCAACTTCAAAAGACTTACTGCTCAAGTAAAACGGGCTGTCAGGGTAGCAAAAAAGGCCTCTTGGCAGGCATTTGCTAACTCTATAGTTCCTTCTGACTCGCTTAAGGATGCATGGATGAAGGTGAAACGCCTTTATGGTAAACCACCTTCATCCATTCAAGCTCTTTTGACAGTTGATGGGGCTATCACCGATCCATTTGAGATCGCGGACGAATTCGCTGCGGCCTGGTCTTCAGTTTCCAGCGATTTGAACATGCCGAGTTCGGTAATTAATCTCAAGAGAATTTTCTCGACTGAAGCGCCTTATCATGTACACATCATGTATACATTGAAATCTTTCAATGGATCGTCCCCTGGGGAGGATCAAATAAGCTACCACATGTTGAGGAAACTACCGGTCGAGATTAGGATTAGAATAGTCCAACTTTATTCTAATATTCTCAAAAGTGGAACTTTCCCACAGGACTGGAAACTAGCCACCTTAATTCCGATACCTAAGAGAGCATCTAGTTCAAAGCGAGCTCTAGATTTCCGTCCCATTTCTCTCCTCCCTTGTTTATCAAAAACTTTGGAGAAGATTATGGGATGTCGGATCCGGAGGGTGACTGAAGACCTTTTACATCCTGGTCAACATGGTTTTCGCCCGCGAAGGGGTACAATTACACTCCTGCATGACTTAGAAGAGGGGCTGGCTTCTTCTTTGTCAGAGGGAGATCATGCAAGTGTCATCTCGCTTGACCTTGAGAACGCATACGACAAGATACCAGCTCTATTCGTATGTCAACAATTGATCTCCTGGGGTGTTGACCCATGCTATGTTAAGACTGTTCACAGTTTTATGTCAAATAGGCAAATTAAAGTGCGATCTAATGGTTACTATTCTAGTCGCTATCGTCTGGATAATGGGATTCCGCAAGGTTCCCCTCTCTCTACCACTTTACTCATAGTCTATTTGGATTCGTTATTAGTAGCCCTCGCAAGATACCCGAATGTTAAAGTTCTAGTATATGCTGACAATATCTTGCTAAGCGTTACGAATTGTACTCCTGAGACTATGAATGAACTCTGCAGAGCCTCAGAATTCTCCTTAGATTGGGCAGAAGAGCACGGTGGGAGAATTCCTCTTGAAAAAGTGGAATTTTTACACGTTTGCAGAAAGAGGAAGTGTAATGTGCACAACATTCGCTTATTCTCATGTGTAATAACCCCCGTGAAGAATTTGAAGATCTTGGGTGTCCACTTCAACAAGAGACTTAACTGGATAGATCACGTTAACACTGTGGTGACTAAACTCAAAAAGGTTCTAAACCTCATAAAATCACTAGCAGCAGGAAGAATGGGTGCTCCCCCTAGTGCACTCATTCATATTGCGAATACGCTAATTAACGGCATGGTGGGATACGGCCTATCCCTCTTTGGTGATATATCACCCTCTTCTGGTAAGAAGATCCAAGTCGCAATTAATTCTATCCTCAGAGTAGCTTCTGGTGTATACCGTTCCACCCCAATTCCCATTCTCTTAGCAGAGTGCGGTTGTTTGGGTTTGGAGGATAGAATCATGAAAACTAGACTGAGGTTTGCTGCTAGACAATTGTGTGATCCTAGATCTCCTTTGTTTGGCAGCGTCTGGAATTTTTTAGAAACTAATATTAGAAACCGTTTTTCAACGCTACGTAGGTCAGTGATGATTATTCACCGCCTCGTAGATTCCTTTCCTGTTCGCCCTATTCTTCCCCCTTTCCTTTCAAATTTTTCGCCTGACCCTAAAATCCTAGAGACTTGCATCACAGACGAACTGAGTAGATACAATAAGGATGCTTACAGTTCTGAGGTCTTCCGTGCAATACACTCGGAGATTTGTGAGGAGTACAGAGACAGTTTACAACTCTATACTGATGCCAGTAAAACTGCTGCTGGCGTTGGGATAGCTGTTGTCAAAAAATGTGGTTCGCATGAATGGAAGTTGGTGATAAGTAAACGATTGCCTATAGATACTCGGGTATTTGACGCTGAATTAGTTGCAGTGTGGTTTGCTGCTGCTGAGAAAGCTAAGTATGGTCGAGGTCTGGTGATATTTACTGACTCTCTATCTGTCATTCATGCGCTAAAAAATCTCGGAAATGATGATTACCTGTTACATTTAGTAAGAGGTATCATTTGCCAATACAAAATACGTGTTTGTTGGGTACCTGGGCATGTGGGTGTTGTAGGAAACGAACTGGCGGACCAAGCTGCCAAAGCAGTCATTGGTGAGATTAACGAGTCTGATAGTTTCGTCCCTCCAAGCCCTAATGCTATTTTCAGACTAGGTATCAGCCAATTGAGTAAGAGAAGGCTGGCTGCATTCTGTGAGATTGGCACAAACACTACACGTGAATATTGGGAGATTAACCCAAGTCTCTCTGCTCCTAGATTCAGTCCCTCCTTGAGTAGGGTGCGGCAGATCTCCCTGATAAGATTGAGAACTGGGCATACGAGGTTTACCCATCCTTTCTCTTCAGATAGGGAGGTTAGATCAACCTGCCCCTATTGTAATCGCTCTAGACATAAAAACGCTACTAGACTTCTACTAGACTGTACTACGATTAGAAATAGACTGGCAGCTGTAGGGTTCTCGACCTTGAGTAGAGTAGAGCTTCTGGACCCGTCACAGGGCCAGGACTCTCCTCTATTCAAGTTACTGACGGACTTGAACTTATACAGTAAATTATAATTATTTGTACCCGAACCAACTCCACCGTATTTTATTTTAGTTTATTTTCATTGTTACTTATACTGTACTACATACAACATGACCAACTTTAGACCTAGACTGACATAATTATTGTTCTAATTTTAGGTGTTATTTGTCAGCCAGCAGTAGCTGACCTATAAATTCCGCATCACCTTCTCTTGGCTTGTCTGGGAGGGGGTGGTGCGGGGTTTCTAGATTAGCTCTTTGTTGTAATTAGTCTATAGTTTTAGCATGTAAATTAGGCCCTTAGCCATAAGTTTTCTTAGTTATAAAAGCTGGTGCCTGGTCTGTAAATCTCATGTCATCTTGCTTACCGGAATGCGGTGGGTGAGGTGGCATGGGGTTTGTAGACTAGGTTTAGTCTAGTTAGTTTAAGAATTAGAATATAAGTTAGGCCCTCAGCCATAAGTTTTGATATAAGTATTTAAGCAAGTCAGGTATAAGGGTAGCATAAGTTTAAGCCTTCTGCTTTAAGTTTCTTAGGTTTAGTCTCTTTATATTGTTAGTTCTTAAGACTGTTGTAGGTGACCGCCAAAAGGCCCTGGAGGGTCGTGGTGTGGGCAGGTGGGAGGCAGTTTACTGACCTCTCCCCTAATAAAATTAAATTAATTAAGTACCTTTGTTGGACCTCCACTCGTTCTATCAGAGTTCTAGGAAATTTAATTAGTTCATCTAGAAGATGATTAACAATTAAATTTGATATCACTCTGATACATCGTGAAACCAGTGATCACTCACTAACCGAAGTGTATAGACGTGTTTACGCAGTGCTCGTGAAGTTTATGTAAAATTTTAATTTTAAAAAGTGGATTAAAAGTAAAAATAGTAAAAGTGATAAAAGTGTAATTTAAAAATATTAAAATATATTTAATTTAATTGACTAAAGAAATATTAGTGAAGTGTAGATCAGTTTTATGGTTTTTGAAAAGGGAGAAAAGACTCCATAACAATCAGAGTAGCATATAACACTTCTTATGCGTTCGCACACGCCAACGAAAGCGTGGAGGCGAATCAGTTATAAGAAGTTTTCGACAATCAGTGCAGGGTACAGAAAAATACAGGGTGACCCCTTAAAACACAAATAGTGTAAGCACAGGGTGTACAAAAAAAAAAAAAATATAAATATATATACAAGCAGGGTGGGGGGAAAAAATTTTTTTCCCAACAGAACAGGGTGATCAATAATAAAATAATAAAAATAAAGAAAATAAAAATAAAAATAAATTTTAATAAATAAAACAAAAAATAACAAAGAAGAACAAAGTGAAAGAAAATTTTACAGGTAGGAGTTAATAAACTCAGTGGTTAAGAGAGAAAACAAGATGGGACAGCCCCCAGGGGGCAATACGAACTCCTTCGCCATTCTAGCGAAGGAGCATACTTTGGAACCGTCAAGTAGGAAGAGGGCTAAACTGTCCAGGCAGCCCATCCCACTAACAAACGTAGTCGAATTTCCGGAACTAATCAGGAAAAAGAACACGGACAATGAGACGAAATATATTATCGTTCAATGCCTAGTGGAAGACCCAACCAAAACACAGGGGGACTCCAAGGTATACATGAAGCTGGAAAAATTTAATGTCTTCATGATTTTGAAGGCTGTCCAGGCCATTTCCAACGAAATATTAGAGGTAGACTGGAGAAACGACGGTAGGGTCCAGCTACTCATTAAAAACCGTACAGCTGCAGAAAAACTGATCAAAACAAAGAACTTGACTCTAGGTAAGGACAAGCTTATCCCTATAAAAGTAGAGTATATTCCAGGTCTAAACACGTCGAGGGGGGTAATCTGGTGCCCCCAATTCAGATATGTCTCGGAGGCAGAGATCCTTGACGACTTCCAGGATCAAGGGGTCATCGCCGTCCGCCATATAACGAGAAAGAACCCGGAGGCATCGACTGAGTCGTCTCCAACTGGTACGATAGTGCTAACCTTCGACTCTCATAAAACGCCACAATTCGTGAAAGCTTGCGGTGTTATGCGTATCCCCGTCAGGGAGTACAAGATGATGCCCATGCGCTGCCGCAAGTGCCAAGTAATGGGGCACACAATCAACAGATGTGGGGGGCGCGAAAGATGTGCCACTTGCGGTGTAGACAGAGATCAACACGGTAACCAGTGCTTGACGACTTTCTGTCTAAACTGTCAAGTCCAGGGTCATGGCGCAGCAGACAAAGGATGCCCTAGCTACTTAAAAGAGCAAGGCATACTGGAAATTATGTCAAACGAGAGATGTACCAAATTTCACGCCAGGAAGAGGTACTACGAACGAAATCCGGCATCGAGGCAACAACGAGAGCAAGCAACAACCACCAGCAGCCTGGCAGACCGATTGGGCACGAGGACGTATGCCCAAGCGCTAGCCACCACAAAAAACCTACAGACAGTACAGGCCATACCATCAAACACTCAAAACACAGACAAAACGGTGAAAGACTCAGCAGTTAACAGCCACAAAACACCCACGACTAACAACAGCACCACCGACAACGATGCAGACCAAAAATCTGCAAGAAAGCAAAAACCAAGACAGAACAAAACAACTAAGATGCAAGATGCACAAAATTCATCTGTGGTAAGCACCACAGGAAACAAGAATACAATCACAAATATGACTTCTACACGAGAAAATCCCAAAACACAATCTATCACATTAAACACAAAAATACAAACAAACAATACACAAACAACACAACAACAAAAACACTACATCTCCAAGAAGGACATCCTCAATTTTGAGGATTTCTTCAGAGAAAAATTCGAAGTATTCACTGAAGCCCAAGGTAACAACTACCTTGGAACTCAGCAATCCTTCAACACTCTCATCAGCAATTCTGACAAGGTTGAAATTCCAATGCAACCTGTCTATAAAAACATAGATATGGAGCCAGAACCGTTGATGGTTCTAGGCAATGAGCAGATGGAAATCTCGGAGGAGCTGTAAGCTCCTCGGGGACGCCCATCGCTTAGTGGACCTCCGCCGTCGTCGCCTATTTTGAGACTACCCAAAATAGGTAATGACTGATTTCATTCTGAGCTCACTGACAACATCCCGAGAGCTCACCTGCTTGCAGTGGAATATAAGAGGCTTCCGTGCTAACCAGCACAATCTCGAAATGCTTATAAGTCGGTACAAACCGCACATTATCCTTCTACAGGAAACACTCTTTTTCTCTAACAACGGACCCTCGAAATTTCGAGAATACACTTGTCATCTCTCTGACAGTGACTCCTCGTCTCGTTCACGAGGAGTTGGTATACTAGTACGGTCCAGTATAAGCCATTCTCTTCTCGACATAACGTCGAATTTCCTGAATGTGTCTGTCACCGTACACACATCACCTCCAATGGCTTTCTCATCGGTATACATTACCAGAACCGATGTCATAGACACCCCCACCCTAGTTAATTTTACAAACCAACTCCCATCCGCTTCAATAATTGGTGGCGATTTCAACGCCCATCACCACTTCTGGGGGGATCACAGATCTGATCCTAGAGGTACAATTATTGCAGATTGGATACTCGAATCTGATCACATGCTACTGAACGACGGAGCCCACACCTTCGTGTCTTCGACACATCTTACTAGCTCCGCAATTGATATAACTCTGGCTTCAAGCCATATAGCTAGCAATTTTTCATGGGCACTCCATGATAATCCAGAGGGAAGCGACCACTTCCCAATCATAATAAACAGCGTAAACAGGCTAGCAGTACAAAAAATTTCCTCGCGTTTGGTCGAAGACAAAGCTGACTGGGATCTGTTTGCCCAATCGGCCCTGAGACTAAACCGAGAATACCCTCAAAGCAGCAGCATAAATAAAGAGGCAGCCGGCATTAAAAGATTAATCAGATCTGCTGCAGCCTTATCCATCCCATCTGTCAGACCAAAGATCTGCTCTGAGCCACCTTGGCTAAGCAGTGAAATAAAACGTGTCATAAAACAGAAAAATACAGCTTGGAAGAGGTTCCAAAGAAACCCTACCACCGAGAACTCAACTACATTCAAAAGATTAACTGCTCAAGTGAGGAGGGAGGTAAGAACGGCGAAAAAGGCCTCCTGGCAGGCATTCGCCAACTCGATAGTCCCATCTGACTCGCTGAGGGATGCATGGTCGAAGGTGAGACGTCTTTACGGCAAACCACCTTCAGCCGTACTATCCCTCAGGACAGTTGACGGGACTGTCACCAACTCACTTGATATTGCAGAGGAGTTCGCATCGTCATGGGCCTCAGTCTCTAGCGACCTTGGCCTACCGGAATCGGTTATCGACCAGAAATCTGCATAGGCGGTCGACACGTCTCATCAGGTGGAACACCATCTTGCTTATGCGATTACGCTCGGTGAACTGGAACAGACACTAAATTCTTTCGGTGGTTCCACTCCGGGTGAGGATCAAATAAGCTATCGCATGATGAGACAGTTACCGAGAGAAATAAAGATCAGAATCGCAGAGTTGTATTCCAACATTCTGGCGTGTGGAACTTTCCCACATGACTGGAAACTAGCCACACTGATTCCGATTCCGAAGAAAACCTCAACAGCAAAGCGCGCACTGGACTACAGACCCATATCTCTCCTCCCTTGTTTATCCAAGACACTGGAGAAGATTATGGGAAAAAGACTCCAGAAAGTGACTGAGGAACTGACGAATTCTGGTCAGCATGGTTTCCGCCCGAGGAGAGGCACCATCACTCTCCTACACGACCTAGAAGAAGGGCTGGCTTCTTCTTTGGCAGCGAGAGGTCATTCTAGTGTCATTTCACTAGACCTTGAAAAGGCATACGACAGAATACCAGCCTGTTTTGTATGCCAGAAACTGACCTCTTGGGGTGTGGACCCGAGCTTTGTAAGCACAGTTTATAGTTTTATGACAAATAGACAGATCAAGGTCCGTACAAATGGTTATCTCTCTACCCGTTATAAACTGGATAACGGTACCCCACAAGGTTCTCCCTTGTCGACTACGCTACTCGTTGTTTACTTGGACTCGTTGCTAGTGGAACTATCAAGATACCCCAACATCAAAGTGTTGGCATACGCCGATAACATCTTGCTTAGTGACACATCATGCACACCAGAAACAATGAGTGATCTTCGAGGAGCCTCAGAGCTTACCCTCAAGTGGGCTCATAACAATGGAGGTAAAATACCACTTGAAAAAGTGGAATACCTCCACGTTTGCAGGAAAAAGAACTGCACCGCAAATCAAATGCGCATCGCTTCACGCGATATTAGTTCGTCCCATAGCATGAAGATTCTGGGAATCAATTTCAATAAAAGAGCCACATGGCAAGAACACGTGAACGTTGTGGTGAATAAACTCCGCAAGGTTCAAAATCTTATAAAGATGCTGGCAGCAGGCAGATTGGGTGCCCCACCTTCGGCACTCATTCACATTGCTAAAGTTTTAGTAAACGGTATCACAGGGTACGGTCTGACCCTATTCGGTGACTGTTCACCAACGAACAAAAAATCCATACAGACAGCAATAAACAACGTCCTCCGGGTGGCCTCAGGGGCTTACCGTTCGACCCCTATCCCCATTCTACTAGTAGAATGTGGTATCTGGTCTCTGGAGGACCGTATAATGAAACTAAGGCTAAGGTTTGCTTCCAAACAGGTAGGGGACCCCAGGTCTCCCCTGTTTGGAATTGCCTGGGACTTCCTAGAGAGGGAGAGTCAGCGCAGAACTTCCTCCTTACGAAGATCTGTAATGACGATCCCTCGACTGGATGCTGCTTTCCCGCAAAAACCACTCCCAATTCCTAATTTCCAAAACACCCCCACAGACAGAGACATCAGACAACACATTATAGACGACCTGAGTTTCTACCGCAAGGAAGCCACCAGTCCGGAGGTCTTCCGTGCGCTGCACCCGCAGGTCTGTGAGGACTTCAGGGGTAGGCTGCTACTGTACACTGATGCCAGTAAAACCACCACTGGCGTCGGTCTTGCAGTGGTCAGCAAACGCGTTTCGTCTGGATGGAAGACAGTGATACAGAGGAGATTACCAGCGGAGGCTCAGGTATTTGATGCCGAATTGACTGCAGTGTGGATCGCTGCAGCCATGAGGGCGGATAATGGCAGAGCCTCGGTAATCTTCACTGACTCCCTGTCAGTCGTTCAGGCCATAAAGAACCCTGGTAACGTGGACCACTTAGTTACCAGAATCAGAGCCTACATCACCCAGTATGACACACGTGTAGTGTGGATCCCCGGTCATGTCGGTATTGACGGGAATGAGCAGGCGGACCAGGCAGCCAAGGCAGCCATTGGTGTTGTAGAAGAGTCGAACCTGCTTATACCGCCAAGCCCGAATGCCATATACAGAATCGGGCTGGACCAATTGAACAAGCGAAGACAGGCTAAGTTTCAGGATATTGGTTCAGACACTGCGCGGGATTACTGGGAGATCAACCGTGATCTCAGAGCTCCAAAATTCAACCCTGCGTTGAGTAGAGCTCGTCAGACCTCGCTGTTAAGATTGCGGACGGGGCACACGAGATTGACGCATCCCTTCTCAACAAACAGAGAAGTTGGGTCAATCTGCCCTTGTTGTAGAAACGCCTTACACACGAACGCGACAAGACTGTTAATGGACTGCCCGGCTGTTACATCCAGTCTGGCAGTCCTAGGACAACAAGACGTAAATAGGGAGGAGTTGCTGGATCCTTCACAGGGTGCAAACTCCACTCTATTTACAATACTGAAACAGTACAGACTGACGGACAAATTATAAGAGCAAGACATAATTCGACCCAAATGACAATTGTACTGAAAAATTGACAAATTGTATATGAAAACTGTGTGCGACAGAGGTGCCGACATCACTTTTCACACTACAGTTAGTGGATGGAGTGATGGCGTGGCCGAGGCCGCATACAGTGATTACATTGTAAGAATTTTTGGACCCCTTCATTTAAGGGGTTACTACACCTAAGTACTAACAATAGTTGTAAGCAAGGTTTGATACTAACGATAGATATAAGAGCCTGTGCACCGTAGGTGTGAATTTGTGAAGCTGCTACCGTCTCTCCCACTACAATAGTGGTGGAAGAGGGGATAGCGTGGCCACACACCAAACACAAATGGTGACACAGAAAAATTTAGTTTAAGCACGTTTTTGTAATTAGTAATAAGTGATCGCCAAAAGGCCCTGGTGGGTCATGGTGTGGGCGGGGGTGAGGCAGTTTACTGTCCTCACACCCATAATAAATAATAATAACATCGTGAAACGCTTGGTTGGGATAAACCGAGCAAATGGTTTTGACCCACAGATCCCTGATAGCGTCCTCGAGCATAAAAGTTGAGCGCCGTTAAAACCTTTAAAATACATAGATTATAATTTTTAAGCAAATTTATAATTGAATAATTGAAAAATAGATACCTGAGTTTCAAAAGGAATGCAAGTTGGGTGCGCATAACGTTCCAACTTTAATATTAAATTTCGGCATGAAGTTTTATTTAGTCGGAAATTTTCTCGAAAATTTTGATCCGGTATATCGAAAGGTGAACTGCGAAGCCTCAACTCATATAGCGTCGCTCTATACCTACGTCTAAAAAAATTATTTTGTATGAAAAAAATTATATTACAAACTAAAATTTAATAAATAAATAAAATTATAGTTATGAAATATAATACCTTTCTATTCTACGTATTACATTCCGGATTCTTAAACTCTCGTACATATCCATAATTTTTATTTTTTATTAACTTTTTTATTTATTTTATTAATTAATTAAATTATTTATTTAATATTTAATTAATTTTTAGACTTTTATTTTTAAATTTTTCACTTTTCACTTATTTATTTTTACTTTTAACTTATTCACTTTTCACTTTTTTGTAAATAAACACTACACATAACCATAAATATATTTTTAAAAGATTTTTAACTAAATTCTTTAACTTTAACAGATTCGGAAATGTTCGCTGTTAGTTAACAGAATTTTAAAAGATTTTTAACAGATTTTTCTGTTAACTTTTCGACCAGAATACGAATTTTTTCAGTTAACAGGTTTCTGTTAAGTTGTCAAAATCTTATATGCGGTAACAGATCTGTTAGTTAACAGAAAAATTACAGAATAGAGCCCATTATTTAGTGTTTAAATTAATTTTAATTTTATTTTCTTTTATTTTATTTTATGAACAAAATGGTAAATTTCGAAGAAATTTTAATTAATAATGTGCAGAAATTCAAGTGTATTTACGACAAAAAAGAAAAGGAATATCATAATAGAAATATAAAAACAAAAGTTTGGTTGGAAATCAGTCAAAACGTAGGAAAATCTGGTATGTTGTGTTTTTATGGGTTTTGTGTAAAATTAAATGTGTATAATTTCTATTAAATTTACAGTAAAAGATTGCCAAAGCAGATGGAAAACGTTAAGGGAGAGATTTTCTAGAGAGGTGAGAAATATGGAGATGCCGTCTGGAAGTGGTGCTCCACGATATGAATCGTGGGTTTACTTATCCAATATGATGTTTTTAAAGGATCATATTCAACCGAAATCGTAAGTTAAATAATTGTTCACAGTGTGGAGGAAATAAGTGAATTTTTTCATTTTTTACCGAACAAGGTGTAATGAGGATTCACTTTCAGCAGAAGACAACATATTGAATTTATCCGATACATCTCCACCTCCACCAAAAATACGAAAAAAAAATACTTTTGATGAGCTATGTCAAAAGTTTGCAGACAAATTAGATCATGTAGACGTAGAAGAGACACTAGACGAGTCGTTTATGAGAACGATTGTCTCGTTAATGAAAAATTTGCCTGAAACTGCAAAAGATGAAGCCAGGGCAGACATTTTCAAAACAGTAATGAATTTGAAAAAAAAATATTTATAATAAATTTATAAGATTTATTATGATTTTGATTTTGATTTACTGTTAAAAGATATTTAAATACTTGAACTATTGTTTTTTTTAATTTTTTCCTCTTTTGAGATTGAAATTATTTAAAATGTTAGCAAATGAAGTATACTTAACGTTTGAAATGGGTAAATAAAATGTACTAAGGTTTTTAATCTTTTAAAAGGAAGCTTTTGAATAAAAACAGTTTTTATGAGTTCAAATTGTAATTTTATTCCTTTTATTGCCAATCTAAAGCACCTTCGTTATTTAAAAAATTAGAAAGAATGTTTCTTGTTTGTATTGCTAAACGTCCATCATAAGTGTGTCTGTTTCTCGATGGCAGGATATCAACTAAATTGGCCGCTACTTCCTCTCTCCACAAACCATTATGGACCTCATGATTGGTATCTTCCCAATCTACATAAGTTCTTGGGCAATAGTTAGTTTTGCTTAATTCATTAAGTTTTAAAAAGTTATGCAGGGCTATACAAGCCAATACAACTTTTTCCACATTTACAGGATACATGTTAATAGTTGTTAATAATATTCGCCAACGAGCTACAAGGACACCAAATGCATTTTCAACAATTCGTCTAGCTCTCGAAAGTCTTTTATTATAGATCTCTTTTTCTTTTGTCAATTGTGATCCAGGAAACGGTTTCATTAAATTGCTTCCCAATGGAAATGCTGCATCCGCTACAAAATAATGTTGTACTACATTATTCGTTCCTGGCAATGTTTTTGGTGGTGGAATTTTCAGATTTTTACTAAGAAGTTTTCGGCCAAATCTGCTTGCTTGGAAAATTCCTGTTAATCAAATTAGAAACTAAATTCATATAGTTATTCAAAATAGTACAATGATAAGATTACCTCCATCACTTTGGCTGCCGTATGCTCCTACATCAACGTACATAAAAGTGTATCTTGCATCTACAGACGCCAAGAGTACTATGCTAAAAAAGTGTTTATAATTGTAGTACTCACTAGAAGAGTTTGGAGGACATTGAATGGAAATATGTTTCCCATCAATTGCACCAATACAATTTGGCATATTCCAGAGCTGCCAAAAATCTTCTGAAATTTGTGCCAACTCATTCACGTTGGGCTCCGAAACATAAACGGGAGAAAGCACTTTCCAAATTATGTCG
Organism: Villa cingulata; assembly: GCA_951394055.1. Lineage (NCBI taxonomy): Eukaryota > Metazoa > Arthropoda > Insecta > Diptera > Bombyliidae > Villa > Villa cingulata. The sequence goes on along the minus strand of OX596017.1, from coordinate 36,017,422 downwards.
CAAGTTTCTAGTACAATTGAACGAATTGTTTCCTTCCCTAATTTAAAACTCCATGCTATGCTTTGCATGGTACAACCTTGTGTCAAATACCTATTGAATGAAATCATCGGACAGATAAAAATTTAATACTATTTGAATATCTTACAACAAAGTTACAGCCAAGCGACATTCCGGCTCCACAGGCTTAGCAATTGATGTTTTTACCAAAAATGGTTGAATTAAATTTAATAAAACATCGTAAACCTCTTTTGTCATTCTTGTATGGATAAAAAATTGTTGTGAATCAATTTCTTTAATTTTTAAAAAGGTCACTTCAAAATAGCCAAATTTCTTTCTATCTCTATTAATGCTTCTAACAGCACATGAACGTTTTTTTTTAAATCCTTCCACACTATCTTTCAGTTCTTTTAAATCTTTTAATAAATGAAACATTTTTTTCAATTTATTTATTTTTTGCACTTTGCTCGGCATATTTATTATTTTGTTTGTTCTTTCTTTTTTTGCAATTCTATAATAGTTCTTTTTCAACAGTCTAAACATTCACCAAATCGCTATTTATTTAAATATCACTTGTTATTGCAATTTTTTGTACTTTTAAATATAACCTAAAACAATTTCTGAAATTTTATTTGAATCCTCTGTCTTTATGTTGTTATGTCTATTATGGTTCTTCAAACGTTATGTTGAACATTCATTATATATTGACATTTTGACATATGTTAAGTATGTCAATCATGGTTCAGCCATTATGTCGAGCTTATGTTAAACGAATTTTTAACGAATGTTAGTAATGTTAATTATAGTTTAGCTCATTGATTTGGCTGTGTTCGTAGCACGACATATGTCAAAGCTTATGTCAGGTATGTCGATTATAGTTCTACCTTTAGTTTTTAATAGTTAGTTCTGCTGATCAGCATTTTTCTTTCCAGTCATCGAGTCAAGTCGAATTTTCAGTTAGTTTTTTTTTTTGAGTTTTTTGTCAAGTCAGTCAGTCGGTGTCTAGTTGAGTTTTTTTTTCCAAGTTCAAGTCATTCAGTTAAGTCATTTTTTTTAAGTCTGTCAAAATAAATTGAATTTAAATAATTTTTTTAAAAAAGAAGAAGAAGAAAAAACAATATTTGTTGAAAGAAATATAAAATATTCGGGGTGTATCATCACAAAGTACATATTATATATACGTAATAATTATAATCACTTGCATACATAAATGATGATAATATAAAACATATAATTATATGCAATGTTAGTGTGTATAAAATGAAGAAGTGTATTCACTATATGGTAATATTGCAGCTACTTTCATATTTAAAAAAAAAAAAAAAAAATTAGCATATCTATAACAATTAAACATTTATATAAAATTTTTTTTTAAAAAAACACATACATATACAGGGTGATTCTATTCAACATAAGAATATTAGTACCACGCGATTCTTTGATGTGTTTCATGAAAAAAATTGTACTAACAAAAATTTATGTGAAGCCTGGTTTCGACGTTACGTACGTTTTTGAACCCTTCATATACGCTTTGATCCTTAATAACTTCATAACGGATTGCGATATCGAGTTCGGATTTTTTTTGTTTGATAGTGCAAAACATGAATTCGTAATAAATTTTTATATAAATTTATTGAATTCGTTATATAAAACCCGAACTTTTCTAATTTTAAATTTTATAAACTGTGAAATCAGTTTATTTGAACAACGATCAAACACTTTATCTTTTGTGAATCAAAAGAACTTAATTTTCACGAACTGTAAATCAGTTTTAAAAGAAAACACAAGTTAAATTTTGTTAATCAAAATTTATTTTACTAACGTACTTAGCCGGAGTTACTTATTAACTAACTGTTACAAAAATTCTTATCAATAACGTAAACTACGAAGAGAAGTCAAGCAATTGGTAAATTTGCGATCATCATCAATTATTTGCTTCGCGTGAATAAAAATTGCAAATTTAGTAAAATTAATATTTCGCGTGTAAAAATTGATTTCGCAAGTTTTGAAATAAAAAATTCGATTGGAAAGCAAATTTCTATGAATTAGCGCAATACTTATAATTTAATGGGAACGGAAGCGAGTGTCGCAATATCTGCATGTGTGACTCCCCCTTCCTCAAGATTTTTGCACTCCTGGGCAAGATCATTAATCTTTGAGTTTGAATTCGTTTGACTTCTCTTTGTTATAAAAAATCTCGCTAACTTAAATATTATTATTGCTAGTGTAATTACAAATAATATGCTGTTACTTATATAAGAAATTGTTACAATTTGTTTCTCTTTGTGTTCTATTTTCTTAATTTCCTTAAAGTGTTCAATTTGTTTTATGTGTAGATCTTCTAAATTTAAAGTTACATTTACGTCTTCTATTTTCTCATATTTGGGTAAAATTATATTATTTTTAAATTCTTTTTCTTTGTTACCAAATTCAATATTGTTTAACCTAATTGTACAGTTGTTAAAAGAAAGTAAGTAATTTCTATCTAAACTATATTCAATATTGTTACAATTATTAATTAATTTTACATTTTTTCCGTTTTTTACAATAACTAATCCTTGTTCTACTTCTATGATCTCTGATTTTTTATTGAGAGTTTTCGAGCATTCCTCGTATGAATTATTCATTAAGTTTGATATACATTTTGTTGTTTGCTTTAACTTTTTCTTATACCTTTCTTGATCGTGATAGTATGTTTTATTTTCGAAAAATAACACGTTTGTAATTTCTATGTTTATTTCTTCATAATCTGAATTTGGAATTGGAAAAACTTTATATTTAATAGCCTTTGTTTTACTCCATTCTGGGACCAATATAATGAAAAGTAATTTGGAGTGGTACGACGCAAGGGAAATTTTCAGTTCTTGTAATTTGAATATATCTATATCGTAAGTATCTATTTCTTCAGGTGTAAGAATGGATCTAGTCATAGCTTGATATTTTGATGACATTATGTTCTCTTGTATTTTTTCGACCTCTTCGTTAAGTAAGTTTAGATGAGTTAACATTTGTATGAATTGCACCCTTTTTAGCATGTCTTTTGTGTTATAAGTAACGAAATCGAAAAGTTTGTTTACTTCGTCATGATTTCTCTGTATACTAATCTGTAAATTCTTTATATTTTCCTCTAGAATATTGTTTACCTTAATTTGCTTATTAGAGTTTTCTATAATATTATCGATGTTTTCTTCAGCTGTTTTTAAATAGTTTTCTATTTCTGATCTATCGTCCTCATCCATAGTTCCAAAGATCCATTTTAAGAAAGATCCACCAATGTTCATTAAAGCTCGTTTCTGTCTAAATGGTAATAATGTTTTAAAATTATGTTTTACCTTGTTAAGTTTGGCTTGTAACGTATCAAACGAGTTTCTATCTTCAGACTGATGAAATGTTTCATTCACTTGTATCTCTACGTTTGTTATAATTGCCTCGACATCCTTAAGGTCTACCACATGAATTATTTTATGGTAGAATTCGATTATCGGTTCGGTGTTTTGTTGAATTACGGTATATCCAGCTTCAGTAAGTATTTTCTCGACACTTATCATCGCCTGCACCTGTGGGATGCTGAGCAACATTACTGATGTCATCAAGAACTTCATGATCTTCTGAAAAAGTTTTTAAATTCCTTTTGATTCGAACTGGGTGAATTTTTCTATTTTGTTTATCTATTATATTATTATCCTTCTTTAAACATGAAATTTTCTTGTATCTAGGTAGATCTTTGTACCTCAATGCAGTGGGGTTTTTAATTAATATTTCTTGGACGTCGGGTGCTTTAAATTCTACTCTACCTTTATTTAATTTACCAATTAGTTTTTCTTTTTTTTTCTGTATTCTTTTCTTTATATCATCGAAGTTAGTGATTTTGCCGTGTAGAAAGTCGACAGGTTTTGCTCCTGTTGTGGAATGAATTGTGTCATTGTATTTTTCAACTGCTTTTATAATTCTGCTTCCTGTATCTAAATCAGGTTCTTTTAAATGAAGTATACGAATATGTTCATTGATCGTTCCATGGGCTCTTTCAATATCGGAATTTCCGGTATGACTTCTAGGTGAAGTGAAATGTACTTCAATATTTTCTGTGCGACAGAAATCTTTTACTTTCAAACTATCAAATTCGTTATCGAATATATATTTCACAGGCTTCCCGAACAGAGAATTTCTAAGTTTCAGTGTTTGAACTATGGTAATGCTGTTTCTATCGTCTAATTTAAATACAGTTAAATGTTTCGTGAATTTATCGAGAGTGGTTAAAAATATTTCTTTCTTGAAATAAAATACGTCGACATGAACGATCTCATTTGGCTTAGATGGGGTCTCTGATATATTGTATTTGTATTGAATGGGTCTTCTATCATATTTAGATAAATTACAAATCTCACAATTGTTTATATATTTATATATATAATCTTTTAATTTTGGAAAATAATATTTGTCTTTTATTTCAAGGAAGTTTTCTAAAATACCCCTGTGGTTCGTATTCTCATGTATATTTTTGATTATTTCGATTAATTCGTCTTCATTATTAACGTTTTTCGCCATTTTACTGCATTTAACGAACTTAATTTTGGGTTCATTACCAAATAACTCAACTAGTTTGCTTTGGAGAATTGCATAATCATTAAAATCTAATTCGGAGTAGATAGCCGTTGTTCCCTTTTTAATTTCTTTCCTTAATAGATTATTCAGATAATTTTCATCTTTTAATTTATTCTTTGAAATATAAATTATTTTATAACGTTTATACAATGTTGTTACTTCTTCTCGTTTGGTTTCGGCGTTTACTAAGTGGATTTGGGTTAAATATTTATTTACTATATTGTCAACTATCGGAATGTGGTCTCCCAGGTTTTCTACACCACTATGAATTGTAGCCACATTACTCTCACTTTCATTACAGTTTTCTATTTCTAAATTATTTATCTCATTCTTATCTGTATCTATTCTGCTTAGGAAATCAGCGACCCTGTTTTCTTTCCCTTTCACGTATTCTATGTCAAAGTCGAACTCATTTAATTTTATCTTCCAACGTTGGAGTTTCGAATTGGGTTCTTTGAGTGAATTCAACCAGATTAAAGGTTGATGATCCGTCTTAATGGTGAACTTCACTCCGAATAAATAGGGCCTGAAGTATTTAGTAGCCCAGATAATTGCCAGTAATTCTTTTTCGATTGTGCTATATCGGATCTCATGTTCATTGAGTGTCCGACTAGCGTAAGATATTGGGTGACCATTCTGTGATAGTACGGCTCCAATAGCGTATTGACTAGCATCCGTTGTCAGAGTAAATCTCTGATTGAAATTCGGATATTTCAGTATAGGGTCTTTCGTTATTAATTCTTTCAATTTATTGAAGGCTTCTATATACTTAGAATCGTTTGAATCGATTTTCCTATCCTTTTTAAGGCATTGAGTAAGAGGCTGCGCTATTTTCGCATAGTCCTTTATGAACTTACGATAATAACCAGTAATTCCTAAGAAGCTTTTAATTGCTTTCCTAGTTGTGGGAAGTTTCAACGTTTTAATGACTTGAATTTTGTTGGGATTTGGCTTGATTCCTTCATTAGTTAACAGGTGACCGAGATATTCAGTTTCCTTAGATAAAAATACACATTTATCAACTTGGATTTTTAAGTTATAACTACGAAGTTTTTAGAAGATTTTTGTAATGGCTTCAATGTGTTCCTGAAGCGAGGTACTAAAAATTAATATATCATCCAGATATACTACACAATTAACATTAATAAATTCTTTTAAAACAAAATTGATCATTCTTTGAAACGTCGCGGGAGCATTCTTGAGACCGAAAGGCATCCTGACATATTCAAAATGGCCTTGTGGGGTGGAGAAAGCTGTTTTTGGTCTATCCTTTTCATCAACAAGGATTTGATGGAACCCTTTGGCAAGATCTAGGGTTGTAAAATACTGAGCTCTACCTAGTTTATCAAAAAGTGATTCAATGTTCGGTATAGGAAACTTATCATCTATTGTGATTTCGTTAAGTTTCCTATAATCTATAACGATTCTCCATTTTTTTTTTCAGATTGGTCTACCTTTTTAGGAACCACCCAGATTGGGGAGTTATAGGGAGAGTTACTAGGCTTTATTATGCCTTGTTTTAACATTTCCGTTATTTGTTTCTCCACTTCCTGTTCGTGAACCTTAGGAAATTTATAAATTTTGGAGTAAATAGGTTGACTATGTTTTGTAATGATTTGATGTTTAATTTCCTCTATGTGAGTTAACCGTTGACCCTCCTGATAGAATAAGTCTTGATTGTTGACGATAACCTTCTTTAAAGTTTCATACTCTTCTTTATTTAAATGGTCCGTTTTAAGGTATTCCAATAAGTCTTTATTTTTTATATCTATCGGATATAACCCATCGATATCACTGTCATTGTAAGGGCAAGAGTTTATAAATCTGATAATATTGTTCATTATTTCTATAGATCCTTCTTCCAAGTTGATTTTTGCACCAATTGCTTTTAAAATGTTTTGGCCTAGAATAGCATCAAATGGTTTATTTTCAAATCGTAGTACCTTCCAAGTCATTGTTGCTTCGTGATTGAATTCTTTAGGGACTTCAGTGATTATTTCAAACAAAATTTTATTTTTACCGAATAAACTAACTAATTCTATAGGTTTCACTAATTTTTGTTTTTTCATATTGGGAAAAATTTTATCATTTATTACAGAGATAGAAGCTCCAGTATCAATGAGGCTTTCTTTCTGTGGATAGAACTTTCTTGTTGTGGATTGTGAATTCTACTATTGGTAATGTACTTCCCGAGGCTGTAAATGAAAATTTTCATCAACTTCCATAGCCTCAACAGACCTGCGGTTATTACGAGACATTGCAGAGTTCTGGTATCTATCATATTTAAAATTACCACTTTGATTCCCTAAATTCTCGTTATAATTTCTTTGATGTCTATTAGGAAGATTATTATTTTGGTTTGTTCTTTGTTGCTGATAATAGTTATTGGAATTGTTATTTCTATGTTCATTGTGGGAGAAATTTCGTCCAAAATTATTATTATTATTATTGTTACTAGATTTTCTATTATGGGTATTGAGTCTTTGTGGAGGAGAGGGATTATTATTGATTCCAGTTTGGAGCAATTCAAAATAGGCTTCTTCAAGTGTCTTAACATTTTTTATTCTTAAAAACATACTATCCGTTCTTGGTAATTTATTTAAGAATTTTTCTAAAATACTTTTTTCATTATTGCTTGTACTAAACTCTGTTGGGGATTCATCATCTAACCTATATTTAAGATTTAACTTATCTAAAATTTTAGACAATTCTCTATAATATTGACTTACATTTACAAATTTTACAGAATCTGCCTCTTCCTTCAGTTTCAGATAGGGCTGTTGAACTCCAAATGATTTTTTTAGTTGTTGCTTTATATCTCCCCATGTTGGATTTTCTAGTCGCCGTATAGATATTGCAGCTGGACCTTGTATTTTTGTGATACGTATGACCTTAACAAATATGACCTTAACCTTTCGTCTGTTGTTAACGCTGTAATAGCTTCCACTTCCTTTATATAATGGCTTAACTCAAATGTGTCATCGCCTCGAAAAACTGGTACAGATCTAGCTTCCGTTATCAAATCTCTGATGGTGAGGGTATTACTATTATTATCGTTATCTGGCATATTGACTATTCGTAGTTTTATCGAAGATAAGAGTTGGTCGTATTCTTCTATTTCTTCGACAATAGGTTTGAAGTTCGTTCCTTTCCTCGGTTGTGGTTTTTGATAGGGTTTCATATACAAAATATTATGCCAACAAATCCTTAAAAGGATCCTAGTAGCCGTCGTTTAGTTATTGTTATTGACTTGAATTTATTTGATTTTCACAAAATTTTGTAAAATAACTGTTCGTTTTTCACTTTAAATTTGTTATTATTTTTTTTTTTTTTTTAAACACTATTAATTGTTAGCTTCAATGTAACTGTTAACTTTTATTTTCTACAGTTATGATTTTTAAAACGAATAAGATCACTTTGATTTCGTTAATTAAATATTAATAAAGTATATAAATGTGAATAACTAATAACAATATAGAAAAACACAAATTAGTATCTTATTTCGCACTAAGATAAGGACGGTACTAGTTTGGCATCCTACCGACTGCGCCAAACATGAATTCGTAATAAATTTTAATATAAATTTATTGAATTCGTTATATAAAACCCGAACTTTTCTAATTTTAAATTTTATAAACTGTGAAATCAGTTTATTTGAACAACGATCAAACACTTTATCTTTTGTGAATCAAAAGAACTTAATTTTCACGAACTGTAAATCAGTTTTAAAAGAAAACACAAGTTAAATTTTGTTAATCAAAATTTATTTTACTAACGTACTTAGCCGGAGTTACTTATTAACTAACTGTTACAAAAATTCTTATCAATAACGTAAACTACGAAGAGAAGTCAAGCAATTGGTAAATTTGCGATCATCATCAATTATTTGCTTCGCGTGAATAAAAATTGCAAATTTAGTAAAATTAATATTTCGCGTGTAAAAATTGATTTCGCAAGTTTTGAAATAAAAAATTCGATTGGAAAGCAAATTTCTATGAATTAGCGCAATACTTATAATTTAATGGGAACGGAAGCGAGTGTCGCAATATCTGCATATGTGACTTGCACACCATAGGCCAAAATTTTAAATAATAAAAATTTTTTTGGTAGTGAATTTTTTTTTCAGGAACCCAATTTCTCAAAACATGTTTTTTAAAAAAAATTTGTGAATTTTGAATTTATTACTTTTTCTTGGCCAGAAGCATGTTTTAAAACACATGTTGTAGTATATGAAAAGAAAGGTAATTTTGTTACCTATCATTTGCAAAAAGAAAAATTTCGATATACAGGGTGTAAAAAAAAGTAACACGTGTTTTTGCGTTCAAAGGTCTTACAAAAATCTAAAAATTCAAAACGCCCTCTAACGTCGAAACCAGGCTTCACATAAATTTTTGCTAGTACAATTTTTTTCATGAAACACATCAAAGAATCGCGTGGTACTAATATTCTTATATTGAATAGAATCACCCTATATATAAACTGAATAATTTTTAAATTCATTTTTTTTAAAAATGTTTGTATAATTAAAAAAAATGATGAATAATTGGATAAATACGATATTAATTACTTTATGATATTCCTGTTAAAAAGAAAAAAAAAAAAAAAAACAAAAGAAAAATCACCATATTTTGTATTAATATTTTAAATATACAGAATGTAAAAGGTGTCGTACACAGTTTTAAAAGTGCATTTATATTTGATTTTAATGTAAAACAAAATTTTAAAACAATTTGATTTTGAAAATTAAAATGAAAATTTTTTTTATTTGATTTTGTAAATTATTTTGTAAATATTATGCTGTGAAATTATATAAATTATTTTTACATAATATATAGAATTCATAAGAATTTGAAATTATACCTTCATATATTATTATCATTATATACCTGTATTTTATCTTCGATTAAATTCTGAAGAAAGAAATCTATCTCTAATAGATTATTATTATGTATAAAATAGTGTTACAAACAAAAAAAAAAAGCAAAAAAATAAATATTAAATAATAATAATTATTTAACTTTATCTGTATACTTATATATATAGAAACTAAACAAAAATTTCTTTTGAATGTTGCAAAAATAAAAGACAAAGCAATAAAAATTATATTTCACGTTGTTAAGAATTATAATATTCATGTCAAATACCTACATAACATATTATAATTTACTCGTGCATGTGTTTATGGGATAAAAGAAAACTAAATGAATATTTGCACACACAGGAAAAATATAATAAATAATGATTAAATAAATCCAATTTTATCAATTATTCTGTCCTATATAATATGAAGAACTTCAAAATAAAATGTGAAATGAGTTTAGAACGAAAGAATAATGACAACAAAAAAATTCAAAAAAATTTAAAAAAATTTAAGTAAAAGGAGCAGAGTAATGGATGTAATATTTTCTTTTATCATATAAATTTCGTTTAATATTATCATTAGAAAAAAAAAACAAAAAAAAAAAAAAGAGGAGCTTCATCAACTGGACCAACATCAGCAATTTCAACAATTTGCAACAATGCGCGCCAACAGTTAGTATCTTAGCAAAGGCCCAGGTAATTTAGTTATGTACTTCATTCTTTGTATCATGATATAATATATTATAATATAAAATAATATAATTAATAATATATGTAATATTTATTTATATGTATAATTAATGATATAATAAATAATTAATATAGTATGATTAGTTAAGATTTAGCATAGACGTACTCAGATTACGTCCATAACTATATTGGTTTAAGTATATAATCCTACATAAAGAAAAAAAAAAAAAAACAAAGAGGAATTTGTTATAAGACATTGTAAAGGAATTTTGTATGAATTAAATTTAACAAAACAAAATTAAATAAAAATGTATTGAATTTGAACATTAAAAAATTACGGACTTTTGCTCATAATCTTCCTTCCAGACCTTACTGTTCACTATGTAAATTTCAGATTGTAATTTCTAATAGCACTTTACTTAGGATGGGATTACAAGACAGCAGCACTTGTAATATAGAGGTGGGTAAGCAGTGGTGTCGGTTGCCCGGGGCAACATTCTAGTTTTTTTTACAGAGGCAACCGACGACCATAGCTGCAGATGGGGGCCTGAGCGGGGCCAGATATAACTGTTCCGAACTTCGGTGTGGTGCAAAATTTTCTCTCTCTCTTTTATTTTTGTTTGAAATTTTGGGGCATTTCGGGGAGGGAATCCACAACCTTCCACCGCCCCTAGCTGCCGAAAACCAAAAGGGTTATGGAGAGTGGCTCACCCTCGCCCCATCCGGCGAGCTAGCACGCGCTAGCCAACTCGGGTAGCTGCCACTACCACCAACCATATACCCAACTGTATTGTATTGGAGGATCGTGTGATGTCTACCTTTTCACATACATATTTGTAACACCGTAAGACGTAGAGGTAGCAATCGGATTTGGGTGTGATGGAACAAACTATGTAGTATTGGTGTAGGTCCCTACCTCTCATTAGGGTTGTGGGTTCTGTATTGTGCTGCATGGTTAGGTCCCATCTGTCCACGTATTGACTACTTCTGCATCAAATTAAACTCAGTTTTTATCCGGATATTAATTCATTTATTTTTATTACAGATTTTCAACTTACACATTGCAACAACATTTATAATTACAGACATCACATGGAAACCACCCATACATTACATGATGTAAAAATTAATGTTGATGTAATTAATGTTAATGATTATGTCGTAATTACGTGAAAGCGCCATCTTACGAGGCATAGGTAAATAACGATTTATTGGAAATTTTCCAAGTTTCCAATACAATTTGTTGTCAATTTCAATTTTTTTATGTTACAAACGTATTTTTTGAGATACAAGTAAATATTAGCCGGAGTTCTTTGTTTTTAATTGCGAATAAATAATTTGAAAACTCACTAGAAATTATTTGCAAAATTGATAAATGTCAAAGATAATGAGCTTAGTATAATGTGTCACCATTTCATTAAACTGCATCTCATAATGAGCTTTCACCTCATAATGAGCAGTAATGTGTCAATAGTATAAATCAAATAAATTTTTAATACGCTTTGAAATTTATATCTTTATGAAGGATATTCCATTTAGTTGATACTATGTACACTCTTTCTCTTATATAAGAAAGTAAATTTTCTTCAACTCGAAGCGCATAAATGTGATTTTACTATTATGTGTGTAACTCGTAATAAGAATTTTTGTAGTTCGGTAAATAAAACTCTCACAGTTCAATTTAGCAAACATGCAAAAATTAAGAACTCAATTACTCAAATTTGCAATGTAACCAAACGGAATTGTGCGAATCTTTGAAATTGATTACTACTATACACTGCATTTCCGGTATTTTTTTCTGAATCGCAATATTACGAGTACTTCTTTGGAGGGCAATATTGCTTCTACAAAAATATTGCGGCATTAATTTTGACATGTTAAATTTTACACATAAAACTTTTAGAAAAAATCGTAAAAGCATTGAATTTGTGTTCATATATATTTTTTAATATTTTGTAAATGAATATTGCTTTTATAATATGTCCACATACATCAATATGTTATGTTAACTAATAGCTGCTTTCGATTTAGCAATTTTAAGTATTTGCGAGCACAAAAATGTGTCTAGGATAATGATAAATTGTTATATCGAACGACACAAAAATTATTCGTAACTACTTGCAATCTACTTGAAAAAATTTTCATGAGTAGCTGCGAGTAGATAGTTTAGCATAGGGCGCGTGACTTTATTCAATATGTTGAATTCCACCAATCAACGTGGTGTCAACATAACCTTATAAGTGGTTAGATTTGGTGTTCAACCACTGGTTTCGTTGAATGGTGAGTAAAGTCACAAGTGTATTTCGAAATTAAACCAAATTTGTATATTTTTAAAAAAATTTTGCTAAAAATAACATTAATTATGAATATTGTTGATACTTTAGTAGATTGTGTTATTCAAGAATCTGTTGAGTTTTATGCAAAGCCAATAATATTTGATCAAAGTGATTCAAGTAGTGACAGCGCTGATGAGTTATTAATTGAAGATGATAGCATCAAAAACAAATCAAAAATAAAAGGATATGTTAACGATGTCGTTAAGAAATATTCTGATAAGGACTTCCAAGCACATTTTCGCCTAAATAGAACAACCGTAGAAGTAAAAATATCTCAAGCCGAAAATCATGTAATGTTAATAATTGGGAACATTATTTCAGATGTTAGTTGAAAAGCTTGGGAACGAATGGAAGTCAACAAGACGTCCTAAAATAAAATTAGAAGTGGCTATACTTCTAACCTTGTGGACCCTGGCAAATCAAGAATCATTTCGAAGCATTGGTGACAGGTACAGATATACATAGTTATTCACTGAAAAAGCTCTTAGAAAATGAAATTATTTTAATACTTGCATGTATGTTGTTTGTATCATAATGGATATGCATATTTTTCAGATTTAATTTAGATCGTGGATTTGCTGCACGATTATTTAAAAATGTTTGTTTCTTGCTATATCAGCGAAGATCGGAATTTATCACATGGACAGAAACTCACAATATTCCTCAAATTGCACATGAATTTCAAACACTGACAAGAAATAGTTTTCCATATGTTGTTGGATGTGTAGATTGCACACACATAAGTGTTCCCGGGAGAAAAAATGATAATTCATTTTATAATCGCAAAGGGTACCATTCAATTCTTTTGCAAGGAGTTTGTGACGCGCGAATCAAAAGTGTGGAATTCATCTCCTTTGTTTGATTCATTGAAAAGTAATGAATTATTCGACAAAAAATATCATTTAGTTGGAGACTCAGCTTATCCACTACAGTGGTTTTTAATGAAACCATATGTTGATAATGGCCATTTAAGCATTAAAGAAATTCTGTTTAATACAAGACTAAGCCATACCCGTGTAAAAATTGAGCAAGCTTTCGGAAGACTAAAAAATTCTTTTCGAAGATTGAAATATCTATATTGCATGAATTTAAGAGACGCAAAACATGTTATTATAGCATCGTGTGTTTTACACAACATTTCAATTAATAGTCAGGATTCAACAGAAATACAACAATTTGAAATTGAAAATGGTAATAATGATTACAACGAGCCTACAACTGGAGAAAGTACATCTGAAGGAATAGAGAAAAGAAGACAGTTAACTGAGTTAATTTATAATAATTCACAACAATAAAGACACAATTATATTCATTAAACGAACATAAGTATTTTATTTTTTAGCTATTATATTAATTACAAAATTCAAAATTTGGTATATTATTTGACTTTATGACATTTTTTTTTTTTCAGAAAACAAGGTAAATCCCTATACTTATTCAGTTTTTATTATAATTGAGTTCACCTAATTTAATTTGATTATATTCCATTAGAGTTTTATTTAAGTCTATCAGTGCTTTTGTCCTTTCTTTTTCAATTTCTTTTTGTTCTTCCCATTTGTTAAATGCTCGTTCATCATTATCCTTTTTTCGCTGTAGTTTGGCTTCCAGATACTTTTGTTTCCAATCAATAGTTTCACTCTTTCTTTTCTTCGTTGTACTTTTGTACTTGTTTTCTGCATCACTTTGACTTTCAACTTCTTCCTCCTGTGATCTAATAGTACTTCCAAGAATTTCTTTTGGAGGACTAACACTCATTTTTGATCCAAAGAAATCGTTGAAAACTTTGAAGTACGGCCATACGATGGAACTTTCACCACTTGTTTTTTGTTTATTTTTATTTTTTTTAAAAGTCTGCATAAGATTTCTGAACTTTTGAGCACACTCTAATCCTGAAACTTTATAACGACCTTTGTCGAACATATCTTTAGATAATTCTGTCCATAGCTTATTTTTTTTACAATTTGGTTTAATAAATTTTTTATCACGTTTGAATCTTAAAGTAATAAGAAGTTTAATACTTTTGCCATTCCATTTGAATTTTTTTTCTTCCTCCTTTTCCCTTATTTCTTTAACTATAAGAAAAATCAAAAAAAGGAAATTTCTAATTTAGAAGATTTGTATAAAGAATAATTCATTTACTGCATTAAAAAACTATTAAGAATTTTGATCTTACCAGAGCTATCATCTTCAGAACTAGTTGCGAAAATTTTTTCCAAATTCTTTTCAGTTTCGTCGAAATCTAAATAAATTAAATTATCTTTTTTTTTTGAATATCAAATAATTAAATTAATTAATATAAATAATAATGAAATGACCAGTTCCATCCTCAAACCAAGATTCCATGTTAAATTATTTAATTAAATTCAAAAATAATCCATAAATCAAGAAATAATAATTTGTTCCAAATTCTTTTAAATGAAAAACTCTTTGATAAGAAACGCAATTCATAAGGAAACTATGATGAAATATATGGAATTTATGATGTCTGTGAGTGACAAGTGAAAATAAACAATTATTTAACTTCCTAACCAGGGACTCCAGATTGGGCGAAATTTCGCAAATTGGGCGATATTTTTCAGAATTTTGCGACCAAAATTTTGTATTTGCGAATATTCTAGTTTTTGGGCGATTTGGGCGAATTTTAATTTCAATGATATTCCTAAAATGCTAAAATGTTAACAAAAATAATTTTGTTTGCTACGTGAATTCGTTTTTTTCTACTATCACAATTAATTGTGATCTACTATAATTTTTATTCTTGTAATGTGTTGTTAAAACTGTAACAAACTTCACTATATAAATAACTATACAAAGAAAAACATCTGTCAAAACAAAACTCAAAATATGAATTAAAGTAAAGCCAGAAAATATATTACTGATAATGGTTGTATTACCCATGTGGGCTTGGTCTTTGTTCAAAAAAAATTTTTAAAAGTATTGAAATTTGTGAAAAATTAATTTGTTAATAATAATAATAAGAGAATAAATATTTAAGATTTAATTAATATTTAAGAACAAATTTAGAATTATTGAAATGGGAAAATGGGCAAAATATGAAAAGAAATATAAAAAGAAATGGGAAAATCTGCCTGAATTCAAAGGTAGGTTTTTGCTTTAATTTTTTTTTCTATACAATTTTTATTTATACAATATTTTTGTATCAGGCTGGTTAAGTTCAAGTCAAAAAGGTGAGAATTTTGCCTTTTGTAAAATATGTGAAGTAGATTTGAGAGCGCATAAAAATGATTTATTGAAAAAACATGCAGTGTGCAGAACACATAAATTAAATTCTGAAAAAATACATGTGAAAAAACGCACATTAACTGATCTAGGTAATTAGCTATTGAGAAGGTATTTTTCAGAACAGTATAGTAAACTAAACATCTTTATTTGCAGGAGTTGCTAATGTTTTGGACAACAAAACCAAATCAATTGACTTGAAACTGGCTTATTTTGTTGCATGTCACACGGCGATACAAAGCGTAGACCACTTAGGGGAACTTCTAAACAGTTTTTCAGGACAAAACAGCATTTCTAATTTGAGAATTCATCATACTAAGTGCGGTATATTAATTAAAAAAGTGCTGGCTCCATCAATTTTAGAAGAACTTTTAGAAGATGTTAGATTTGAATCTTCAAAATATTCCTTAATAATAGACGAATCTACTGATGTCTCAGACAACAAATATATGTTTGTTTGTATTCGCTACTTTTCTCAAAAGTATAGCAAAGTGGTATCTAATTATTTAGGACTAGTAGAATTACATGAAACTACTGGTGCTGAAATATATAAAAAATTAACTGAATTTATATCGGGTTTAAATTTAAACATCGAAAATTTAATTGGAATAGGAACTGATGGAGCCAGTAACCTTTGTGGAATAAATAATTCATTAATATCTCGTTTAAAACTTGATGTACCACATTTGATTGTTGTACGTTGCATATGCCACAGTTTGCACTTATGCTCTTCTAAAGCTTCTGAGGAAATTCCTGATAAAATTGAATTTTTAATTAGAGAAACCTTTAACTGGTTTTCACACAGCCCTTTAAGAAAACATAAATATCATAAATTGTTTTCAGTTATTAATGATAATTGCAATCCACTTAATCTTGTTAAAATATGTCACACTCGCTGGCTTTCTCGCTACGGTGCTATTTCGAGAATAATCGACCAATTTTTAGAGTTGAAAACTCTTTTTTCTATTCATTCGTTGTCTGAAAAATGCTATACCACGAAATTATTGGCAGACATGTACAAAGATGGTTCTAATTTATTGCTATTAATTGCATTAAAACCTTTATTAAAAGATGTTACAAACTTGAATATCTATTTTCAAAATAACGACGTAGACTTCTTCAAGGCACAGGATGAAATTGAAGATCATGTACGAGTACTAATTCAAAAAGTCAAAAATAATGCTAGTTTGCCAGAAAATATTTTTGATGCATTTAATATGTTAGAAAATCAGGAAAATTTAAAAGAACCAGTTCATATAAGCTTGGGATATGATTTCGATGTAAAATCGGAAGAACTCAATATAGACGAAGAAAGTCTTATAGAAATAAAAAAAGTGATTAAAAACTTTATTCTCAAATTACTTACTGAAATTAAAAAAAGGATACCAGATAATTATTACCTGCTGAAAAAAATTAATAACTTTTCGCCAAATATTTGTTTAAACCAGCTACGTCCTGATTTTAAAGAGCTGCCTTTGGAGTTGTGTTTCAAGAATGATGATTTAATATCCAAAATAGAAAGCCAGTGGCATATGTTACCACTTATTGATTGGAAAAGACAATTGGGCCAACAAATCTTACCAAATGATCCTACTGTATTTTGGATTCAGGTATATAATACAAAAAATGCATTGGGAGAGAATAAATTTTTGGAATTGGCTAATTTTGCCCTAAGTATGCTTTCTTTGCCAGTAAGTAATGCGTTAGTTGAACGTACGTTTTCTTTTATGAATATAATAAAAACGAAAACAAGAAATAAGCTTAACAGCGTCTCACTTGATGCTATTGTTCGCATTAGAACTGATTCTAAAGCAAAAGGAATTTGTTGCAATAAATTTACACCGACTGAGGCTATGTTTTGCAGATATAATAAAAGTACTATGTATTTAGAAAATGAGACTGCTGATGATGTAATACTTGTTGAAAGTGAATTATTTTTGTAAAATATATGTATAATGAATTAAAGTATAATGTCGTAGCACTTTCTTTTTCTAAGGATTATCGAGTACACTTTTAGATAATTGATTCTAGTTTACGTTGGGGCCAACTCCCTTGCATGCCCGCTGATAGTTTACATATAAACACTATTGAACTCATAAAACTATTTCCTATCTAAATCTGACCAATGTTATGACAGCATATTTAAGGTTACTCCTTAAATATATTAAAATATATATATGATACTTAACATTTGGTAAAGATAAAACCTTAATGAGAATGAAGGTACAAATTATGCATATATAATTTTTTTAAATAAATTTTAAAGTACTACAATATTCTAAAGAAATACAATTTCATATAATATGCTGTCATAATCATTATCACTATATTCACTATAATACACTATATTCATTGGTAATAATTTTCACCAAGTGGAATAAATTATCTATTTTATTTTATTTCGATAAGCGAAAGGAGATCATGTTTCCAAAATTCCTCAATACAAATCATATGCGTATGCATATGCAATATTCCACTTCGTTGACTTATCAAATACACTATATAGAAATTTATTGTATGTACATGTCTTCAAAATAAAAATCTCGCGTTTCTTTTCTATATATATATATCAATCCACAACATATAATTAATAAATTCTATATACACATATACATATATGTACGTGTTATATGATATTCATTCATATCATTAAGCACATAATTCGTTATGTAAGCAAAAATACTCTATATAGTAATATTATGATATATGAATTATGGCGCAAGTCTTAAGTACTTACCCATATCATTCTACATATAATAAATATTCTATTTTATGATCGTAATTATGAAAAGGAAAATGCATAATAACATATTCTTATAGGAAACAAAAAAAAATCATCTAATGCAATCATAAGCAAATTTATACACGAGTTTCCTTTAAAAATTCTAGATAAACATAAATTAACCACTTATGGATATATGGACAATGAAAAAAATAAACCAAATGGAATACCAATGAATATGTGTGACTGCGATTCAGCATTTTTTGGAGGTAAAAGAATTATAAATATTGAAGAAAAGAAAAATTAAACAGCAGTTCAGAGTCAGAGGTGTCACGCAAAACATATTCAAGAAAATTATAATATTTTGTGGTTAAATAAATAAAACTTAGTTATTTTATTTTATAAATCTTAAAATTTTAATTCTTAATAAATCTAAATTTAAAATTTTAAATCTAATAAATTTTGTAATGAATAAATAAAAATAAAACGATAACTTATAAAGAAAAAATCTGGCGTTTTGAATAGAAAAAGAAAAAGGTGACCTCTACTCTGATTCTCCGCGTATCTGCTCTTCACCCCTACGGTAAGCACGGCAGAACGCGTTACACCAACCACTGTTCACACTACTGTCTTCACTGATGTTTGAAATCTTACTCTTCTTTATTACTATTTCTAATCGTCTTTTTATACATTTTATAACTCTAATATTATTCTACTACATTCTATTACTAATTTACTATATCCTTTTCTTCTAGTACCTTTCTTCGTATTTTTAATCTTAATCAATCGGCGCCTTTAAATACCTTATATCTACATATCATAATGCATATAACTTATTCTTTGCTACCTATTCTGCATTATGTTCCTAATTCCAAGAAGTGTTTTATTACATATCATAACGCATATAACCTATCCTTTACTACCTATTCTGCGTTATGTTCATAATTATGTCTATCCTAATTCCAAGAAGTGTTTTATTACTATCCATGCAAGGGAGAAGACCGTCTCTTAGACAGGCGTCTTATTTTTATTATGTCGGCGGGATTTCCCAACATATGTATCAATTCTTATATCCTTTTAGATAAAATTAATTTCTAGGAATTTTATCATTTGTCGGAAGTATTCATTACATATGGTTATACATTTCTTAAAAAAGTCAGGAGATTTTTTAGTTATAAATTTAGTTATTGTTTTGTTTATTTTTTCGTTATGTTTATGAATTATGAATTGTTAATTTGATAAAATTTATTTGGCATTTATTTTTTTACATTGCATTATATAAGTACATACTAATTTCATTTATTATTATTGTTTTTTTAATTTGTAAAAACCTGAACTAGAAAGTTTTATTTAATAAAGTACATGAAGATTGAAATAAAGTATGGTTTGACTATCATGATGTGTATGATGTATTGTATTTATTAAAAAACAATAGTTGTGAGATCAGTTACAAAATAAATATTGCAAATAGGAATAGGGACGAGAAGCTACAAAAGTGATAGTTACTTTTTGGTAGATGTCGAGAGTCGAGAGTCTGTCACAAACTTGCGTAAACTGTAATTTACATTTTTTTCACATTGGGCGAATTTGGGCGAAGTAGAAATTAGGTTTGGGCGACTACTTCATTGTAAAAACTGGAGACCCTATCCTAACCTACTTTTATTTACGGTGACAGTGTTGAACTCACCACAGCTAAACAAGGTGAGATAAGTCACAATATTAGGTTTCGTTCGGTTTATTGGTTAAAAAAGTCACACGTAAAAATATTTGGTTGTTCAACATTCTCAACATGTTGAATTAAGTCACGCGCCCATAGACATTTATACCTTATCTACTCTCAAATACTTGAAATTGCTAAATCGAAAGCAGCTAATATTGTCATTATTATATTAATATTACCGTCCACATATTACTAGTATAGACGTAGTGGGGACGTGGGGTTTCTTTTCAATTGTGGAAGAAAAGGATACAATTGTGTTACCAGTTTTGCAGTTTAGTTGTTATTCAGTGAATATGAAGTATACTCGCTTCTTTAATATTCGATCTTGTTTAAAATAAATTCAAATATAATTCAATGCTAGCATACTAATACCTAATACCCTCTAATACGTTATTAGAAAATAACGAATTTATATTAATTTGTGCAACTGAATTGCTAGAGCAAATTATATTAACTGACTACTGATATTGAATGAATGCATATTCGCTCATTTGTATGCAAAATTTATCATTGGAAAAGTGTACTCGCAGTCGAAAACGACCTTATAATTATTTAGTTATGTAAAAAATTATTAAGTAGAAAGAAGTATTACATATAAGAATTGGATTAAATAAAAATATGAATATTATAAATATACTTAAATAAATATAAATCAAATACAAATTTAAGGATAATTTTTTTTTTTTTTTTAATTATAATAACAATGCAGTACAGTTCTTTTCTTTGTAACTATTGTCATTTGATGAACACAAAGATGAACATAAAAATTTAAATAAAATTCATATTATTATTTTGATTTTAACTTTTGAAAAAATGAATATCGTTATAATTATCATTGATATTGTATTAAATTTTATATAGATATATATATATACGCAAGTGTATGGATGTAATATACTCGTATAATGTATCATGTATGTATCATTTACTAATTTTACTTAGTTTTGTTGTTTCACAAATTATAAATTTCTTTCTTACATATTTATTTAATTATAATTTTTGTTTTATTTTTGTTTTTTATTTTCTTCAATTTTACAAATTTCTTAAATGCTATTTTCATATGTAGGTTTCATTTAATACTCTTTAACTCATTTATAATAAATTTAGAACAAAATGAACAAAAACCAAAATTTAAAAATAAGTACAAATTAAAAAAAAAAAAAAAAGAGAACGAAAAGAAAGATTTTTATGAATTTTGTTTTTAATGACATTTTTTTTTACTATTTTATGTAGTAGGTTGTAAGTCCGGTCTATTCGCGTATACTAAATAGCTAATATTTGGTATTTGCTACATGTATTACTTTTTACCATTACTATCTATCTTTAACAAACATTTAATTCAAAAGCATTCACGTAATTTAAAACTTTGAAATTATATGTATATGAAAATGAAATCAGGGGTGGATTCACGTAAGGTGATTGGTGATAAGTGATTGGTGATAAGTGATTGGTGAATGGTGATAGTTAAAAAGTGATCACCGAAAATTAATTGTTCGTGTAAGGTGATCACCAAAAAAGTGATGGAATTTGAAAAGCGGCGAATTCCAGAGTATATTTTATAATTGTCACAACATGTCAATTAATCAAAACAAATAAAAATTTAAATTGTGAATAAAAATAATTAATAAAAGATTTCGATAACGTTTTTTAATCTCAAATAAAAATAATTAGGAGGAAAATGCGAGATAGCAATAATCTCTTGGAATTACCGGATGTTCAGTAATTAACAATTATTCATGGAGAATTTCATTGTTAAAATAACACAATATTATTCTAAATTACAAAATTATTTAAATAAATTATATACCGTCAACAGCTAATACCAATTGATTGTATGTGTTATGAGTATTTTTTGGTTAGGTAGAAGAAGAATAATAGTAAAAATTAGAAAAGTGACACCTCAAATGCTATCACCTCAAAGTGATAACATTTAGTGATAATTTTTAGTGATTGTCACCATACGTGAACGGAAATTTATGGTGGATAACACCAATCACCTTACGTGAACCCACCCCAGCACTTTTAATGTTTGCTTTACCAAACTGATCAAAATCAAGTGATTTAGACAACTTATGAAAATGAAACTTTTATCATCTTTTACCTTAGTTTTGATTATGATGCTTTTGCTTTTAGTGATGTTAATCGTGAACTTCTGTTCCATAAATTTTCTCGTTTTGTATAGATAGAATGTAGTATTCACAAAAATTTTAATGTTATAATTTTTAATATTTTTATTCAAATAAAATTAAAAATAACTGAGATAATACGCCAATTCATTTTGTTTTAAAAAATAATAAAATAATAAGCATGAAAAAAAAAAAAACATTAAGATTAGGATTCGAGATGTCTGCTATCTTGTGCACCACATATCTCCTAAGTTACTTAACTTATTTGAATGAAATTTGAAACATAGATACTTTGATAGGAATTGTGGTGCTTAACGCAGCGGTTTCTTTTTAAAAAAATGTCCTTGTTTCCTTTTTACAGAGTGTCAAAGTTGTCAAAATTGCGATTTTGCGGCTTCCAAATGCGCCTCGTACAGCAAACACTGATTAACCAATTTCTTTGAAATTTTGAATATAGGTAGCCTGAAGGATATTGTGGCGCTTGAATGGAATACATTTTTGACTTTAGGTCCTGAAATTTAGGTATGGTTCGTAAAAAAGGAGAGGGTTTTTTTGAAAAATCGTTTAACTTTAACCTCTATTTTGATACATCAAATCTTCATATTTCTATATGATTTTGATATCAAAATAAAGTTTGGGGATTTTTCAAAATCATAAATCTAAATAACTATAAGAATTGATACGTTGGAGCAAATTTTCTATGTGCACCATTCTAACGCACACCTCATAGAAAAAACTAAATAATATTTGTATGCGATGCTTTCTGTTTTAATGTGTAGATATGTATTATCATTTTTTCGTGTGTTGGAGCAGATAATTTTAGTGCTCCATTACAATGTATTTATGAATTTAGATTTAGACTGTTTGCTTTGCAGTCTAATAAATAGAAATACTAATCAATCGAATTATGTTGCTTTTGAATATGGATAGACAAGGCAGACAATATACATAAATGATAATAGATGTTTGAATATTTACATATAGATATACGAGTACATAGGATATAGGAATATAAGAAATTATAACTACATAATATGTATAGAGTATACGTATATTCAAATGTAGTACATATGTTTTTTAATATGTATATCATACTTATATAAGAATGATTTTATATTTTAGTTTTAATTTTTATTTGAATATCATTTTGGATTTGGCTCTTCATTCCCATATTGTACATACACATAAAAATTACATATAAAAAAAATTTTTGAATTTTTTTCTAAATTTGATATAAATTCATTAATTCATTAATGGTCTAGAACACATAGATGGTAGACATAAGAAATGTTTATATTTTTTGTATTATTTGCATAAGTCAAATATTTTTTTTGAATATTTATATAAAAAGTTTTATAAAAAAAATGTACATTATTTTTGGCACCCCAAGATTGCAGCGCCCGGAGCAAGTGCTCCATTTGCTGCTATGGTAGGTTCGGGCCTGGGTATGCAAAAGCATTTTTTAAAATGTTTGTATGTAAAATCGTTGTTGTTGTTGTTGTTGTTGTTGTTTTCAAAATTTTTCAAAGTCGAATCCTACTTTAAACTAAAAATAAAATAATAGTGGCCAAGATAAATGGAATACTCATAAGGTATGGTCGTTATTTGTGTGAAAGAGAGTTTTTATTCTCTTGACTGACGTCATCGTCAGCTAAAAATAATGAAATTCGTATTAAAAAATTTTCATTAGGATTTAAACCAAATAAAAAACTAAAAGCAATACAATAAATTAAATTTCAATTACTTATAATAATGCAAAACTTAAAAAAAAAAAAAATCTTAAAACTTATATACTTTATGTAACACACATGTTATTAAAATATTATCTTAGAGAAAATGAATAAAAATTAAAATTCAACTATCAAAAACAGCACTTTAATGCATATTCCCATAACATTGCTGTGTACGTACAAGAAAATATTTTACTCAATTTGACTTCCGATGACGTCGCACTCTCTTAAAAAATTTTTCGATCATACCTTATGAATATTCTATTTATCTTGATAGGTAGTGGCTTTTTTTCAAGACACATTCTTCATAGACATCGTGATTCAATGTAGATAATATACTTTGTTTTTTATTTTGAAATTGAATGACTTGAGCAATGAATGTTTTATTTTTGAAATTGTGTCGTTTTCCCCGGAAAAGGTATATATAAACGAACACGTCATAATTTTATTTAATACTAATTTAATAATTTTCCTAAGATACATGCATGTTGCGATAATTTCAAAATATAAAACTGCAAAATTACATACGTATACAATAGACATGAAACGATTGCCTCCATCCATACATTACATGATGTAAAAATTAATGTTGATGTAATTAATGTTAATGATTATGTCGTAATTACGTGAAAGCGCCATCTTACGAGGCATAGGTAAATAACGATTTATTGGAAATTTTCCAATTTTAAAACAAAAAATTAATACGTGAACGAAATTAATTTCTTTAATATGTCAATAGAATTTGAAAAAAATAAAAAATAAAATAAATTCCTCGCAAGATAAAGATAAAATTTATTAATTTCATGCATTTTTTCTTATAAGCTGCTTAATAAATTTCCTAATCGGGTAATTTTCTACACTTCGACAACATTCAAAGCTATTCGTCGTGTATGTTTGATTGGTTATTTTTTCATATTTCAAGTATTTATTTACTAACTACAAATACAAATGTACGCGAACCAACCTCTATTTTCGTGTATTATAAAGATTATAAGTATTTATCGTGTCTATTCCTGGCATAAAGTAGTGTATGTTTTTTATTTTTTTTTTCATTATTTTGTAAATTTAATATTTAATTTTTTTCTTTTCTCAATTTGAATTTTTTTTTTCTTTTTTAAATATTTTATAGATATATACATATATCTATATATTACTTTATTTTTACATAGTTTTTCATAAATTAATTATTATATCACATTCATTTGGAAGCATGACAAAAATAAAATGAAGTTAATCAGGCTTTTTATTTTTATTTTTATTTTTTATTTTTTTACTTTTCTCTTTAATCTGAATGATGGCGTATACACATACATACATTTTTGCATTACAATTTTTTTTTTTTTTTTTTTTTTTGTTAATTTATAAAAATTATGAAGTTTGTAATTTAAAAATAAAAAAAATTTTTTTTTTTTTTAGAATTAAAATGCTGTATTCTTATATGTAAAATCGAAAATGCTCCGTTAATGTAAGTAGATATGATTTTTGTGAATAAACGATTACGGCATAAATGACTAATAAAATAAAAAAATAACCAGAATGCTATCTGTAAGATATGTTATTTTATTTTCGAAAATTTCAAAATTTTTCTTTTCTGGTAAGTATAATAGCAACAATAATTATTGCACCATAAATTGAATAAAGTTGGTAGAGTAAGTATATACATTCTCGTGTACAAGTAAATACAAAATATAATATAAGAGTAAAATACTTAAGTAAATTTCAAATTCGAAAAATTTTAAAAATTTTAAATTAAATTGTTTAAAAAATTGTTATAATTTTTTTATTTTATTTACACAAGCATAACTTTGAAACTCTGTAATATAATAATAATAATTATTAAAAATACATTATTTTATCATTTTTATATTATTATTAA
This sequence comes from Villa cingulata, assembly GCA_951394055.1. Taxonomy (NCBI): domain Eukaryota; kingdom Metazoa; phylum Arthropoda; class Insecta; order Diptera; family Bombyliidae; genus Villa; species Villa cingulata. The sequence goes on along the minus strand of OX596017.1, from coordinate 35,991,523 downwards.
AATGGAATAATTTATAATTATTAATTGTATTGGTCATTTATGTTAAATATGACTAGGTACCGATTTTATTTACCTTACTGATTTCATATTTGCATTCTGTTGGTCGATATAATTATGTTTGATAAACGTAAAGTTTTTTTTTTGTTTTTTTTTTTGAAGAATTTACATATATATGTATTCATTTCTCGTTGATTTTATTCAATACGGAGCATATCGTTATATTCCCATGAAATCTCATTTGGAAAAGTGATAATCTTGAATAATATTACAGCCAATAATAATTAAATTATATTTATGCAAAATTAATTTATTTTTTTTACATTTTTATTATTATTATTCATTTCGTATTTTATCGAATTTTATTAGAATTAAAATTTCATTAATATATTTTCTTAAATGCTTAGATGCTTAAATCTTAAATCTTATATTTTTCGGTTTATTATTTTTAATTTCTTCTTTTTATATAAATTTATAAATAAAATACGAAAAAAATCAAAACTTTTACTTCTTTTAAATTAATTATTTGCTTTCTTTTATTTATTTATTTTTTTTTTAATTCCTATATACAATAAAGCTTCCAAGGTACTACTATAGAAAAAGTTTAATTTAAAATAATTCAGTCGATTTATTGTAATAATAATATTATAATATAATGTTGTATTATGAAATAATTATGATTTCATTTTTAATTAGGTTTTTTTTTAAAACGATTTCACTGTAAGAAATTCATTCTTTTTTTCTTTTTTTTTAAAAAACGCTTATAATTTCAAAAATTTATCTTGATTCTAGATCATTATAATTCTCTGCATTATTACTGGAACTATTGCTGTTTATTATTGGTGTACTAAAAGATTCATTGTCAATAATAATTGGTGTTATGGCTGTAGAATTCATTACTGTATTTGATGTTTGTGAAGTTGTTTGTGGCGGTGCGGTTGGTGTGACTGGTATTTGTGCCGACATTTCTAATCCTTGTGTTGCTGGTGTTTGTGCAGTTTCTAATTGTGCATCATTCTGTGTGGTTTCTGGTATTTGCGATGATATTTCTAATAATTGTGGTCTTGTTGTTGTCGTTGTTGTTGTTGTTCTTGTTTGTGACAACATTTGTGTTGTTGAACTTGAACCATCTTCCAATAATTTTTGATTTGGAAATAAAACTGAATATGGTGGTGGTGGATCTAGATCATCATAGTTTGGTGGTTGGATATCATGTGTTGTTTCATTTGCTGATAATACATCAGCATTTGTATTATCAAGAGAACCGTTTGAGTCAGCTACTGTATTATCATCAGATTTATTTTGACGACAGCAACATTCTAAAACACAAAAAAAAAAAAACAAATTTTCTATGAAAATTGAATAAACACATTTAAATTCATATACAATAATATTTAGATAATTTAAAATATAAATACACATACAGATTGTACTTATTATTTTTTATCTTACCCCATAAACCACATATTAATAATGCAGCACCACATAGTAACATTCCAAGCATTAAATAGCCCCATGGTCCATATTTAGATAAATCACCAGTAAAACTACCATGTGATATATTTCTATGATTTTGATAATTATGATTATTATTTGATTTTTTTTTACTATCAATATTATCATTATTATTATCTGCATTAATTTGTGTCATTGTTGATTTGATTGTTGTTGTCGATTTTATTTTTGTTGTTGTTGATGATGTCGGTGGTATTATTGTATGTTCTGTATTAAATAGATTACGAAATATTTCAATTGTTAAATGCTCCCATGCTTCACTATCATAATCACCATAGATATTTTTTTTATATTTCGCACACATATCATAGTCTTCATCACTATCATATTCACTACCTTTTGGGCAATGATGTATACCATCACATATTAAATCTTTTGATATACATAATAATGTGTCTCCTCTATTAAAAGAAAGAAAAAAAAAATATTAATATAATATGTAATTCTATTTATTTTATTGTTTTAAACAAATATAAGCAAATAATTACCCAAATTTAAGGCATGGATGTACATCATCATATTTTTCACATATTTCACCTTTACCCAAAAGTGTTATCATTAAATATGATGATGGATTATGATTTCTATGGTCCCAAACAATTTTTAAATGTCCAGATAATAAACGTACCGGTTCATTGATATCATTATTTATTTCAATTTGGCACGGATCTATTTTCCACGGTGTTGATTGACCATCTTCACTTATCTTAAATATTTAAAAATAAATAAATAAAATTTAAAATAATAATTATTGTAAAACTTAAAAGAATATTATGATACATTTTTATTCATATAAAAATGGTATAGAGTAGAGAAATGGCTTATTGATAATAATAATTAGAAGAAAAACTCTAAAAACAGCTCTAACATTTAGATGAAGCTTGAGATTAACGGCCTAATTTTCTGAGAAAATAATTCATTCTAAAAGAAACAAGATAACCAAACAGATTGAAAAGGAAACAAAAATAAATACTATACAATTTTCGATTACTTATGTGGAATGTGAGAGTAATACATGAGATTGATATTTGGCATCTTTAAACAATTCTACATATAAGCATATAATAAGGCGTATAAGGTTAAGTTATTAGAAAAAGCTATTTCACCTTTTATAAAAAGTTATATAGTTTGTGACGCTAAATGGTGTTTCAGTACTTCATTGGTGCTTGGTTTTAGTACTAAGGCTGGTATTCACCAATATAGATTATCTTTTATCTGAGATAAAGTGTATTCATCAACCTGGATAAAACACTACTCGGATATTTTTAAGACAACCTCGGAGTGGTATTATAAATATCGTTCAAACATGACCTTGTTATTAACAGCAACAGCACAAATAAAGATAATGTAACTGTACTGTATTATCATCTTTGCATCATATTAACAATCTTTTCACTAAAAAACAGTACTTCTGCAGGATATGACAAAATTAATGCTCAGACTTTGAAAAGTATTGCATCAGAAATCTGTGATGTATTATCTTATTTAGTAAATTTGATAAGATAAACTGATATTCTTTCAGTTTTTTCAAAAATCTATGAAAAAATGATGGCTTCTAAGTTGATTAAATTCCTGGATACCACCAACTTTTTCAGTGAATGCCAATTTGGGTTTCGGAAAAATAAAAATACAGAGGAAGCACTCTTGAACTTTCTATCAGCAGTTCACCGTGATTTAGATAATAACAATGTAGTTGCTGGATTATTCATTGATTTAACTAAAGCCTTCGACTTAGTTAATCATGACGTTTTACTGTCTAAATTATTCAATGCAGGTTTTAGAGGTTCATCGTATTCTTGGTTTAAATCATACTTAGTTGATCGCAGACAAATAGTCAATTATAATGGAGCATATAGTAACATGTCATATTCGATTATTAAAGGTGTACCGCAAGGTTCAGTATTAGGTCCGATTCTGTTCTTAATCTATATTAACTCTCTTTGTTCTTTTAATTTTGAGGGTTTGAAATTTGCATTTGCAGATGATATGTCTCTTGTTTATAGTGCACCAACTCTTCAAATGGTACAAGAAAAAATACTTAGAGATATTAAACTACTAAATACTTGGCTAGCCTCTCATTGTATGTTATTAAGTAATAAAACAAAATTAATGTTCTTTAATCAAACAGGTCCGCCGAATAACATTCAATTAGAGTATCACAAATGTCTAAATGGTAACTGCTGCAGATGTTGTTGTTTTGAAATTGAGTGCGTAGAAGAATTTAAGTATTTGGGTCTTACTCTTGACCGTAAACTAAAATGGACTCCCCACATTCGTAATCTTAAACAGTCACTTTATGTTTCATTGAGAAAGTTTTACTTGGCCCGTTCTTCATGTCCTCGTAATATTCTAAGATTATTATACTTTGCATTAGTCCAATCGCGCATTGAATATGGATTGTCTTGTTGGGGTAGTGCCTATTATTCTCACCTTAAACCACTGATAATAAAACAAAAAGCTGTAGTAAGAATCATTGCTGGTAAAAACAGAAATCATTCCTCTTTTCCATTGTTTAAGTCCTTGAATATTCTCCCTCTGAGACATTTATATGTTTATAAGGTCATGAAAATATTTTTTCTTAGAAGTATTTCATCCCCTCTTAGTGGATCTTCTGGCTATATGCTTAGAAGGAAATACACCTATCCCGTTCCTAGAGTTTATACGGAAATATCTAGACGATTCTTTTCTTACTTAGCTTCCTACATCTTCAATAAACTTTCTGACAAAGTAATTATTGGAATTAATATCAACAATTTCTTAAAGCAACTTAAAATATGGCTTTTTAACCAAAAAAATATTGAATTTTTACTTGATGCAATTATTTAAGCACATACTCGAACATTTGATCTGATTTCTTCTTTTATTGCAATTGCTTTTCATAACTTATTTTATTACTATTATCCTTTTTTGTTCTTTTTTTTACATTTTTTGCCTTTTCTCTACTATTACTCTCTTTAACATTTAAAATTAAATTAAATTTATAATTAATAATTATACTTTGCGACTGCTCTAAACAATTATAAAGATATCCACTATCTACTGGCATCTCCTGCTACTAGTGGACATAATATTATTTTATACCAAATATGTTTATTATACATTGCAATATGTATATGAATATGTATATGTATATGTGTATATGAATATAATAGATGTATACATTGTATATGTATATGTATGTTTGAATGTATATATGTATGTATGTACGTATATATATTTATAATGTTAATTTCATATTGGCACTTATTGCGGTGATTGTAGATATAATATGTATAATATGTATAATATAGTATATATAATATCTAATATTTATTTTTACTCTTTTTTTTTTTATTTTTTCATTTTGTAATAATTATTATTAATATCATATACATTTACTATTATGCTATATTTAATACTATTATTATTATTTACTATTCTTTTATTATTACGTTGTTATTATTATAATTATGATTATTTTTATTATTATCAATTATATATTTTTTATATTACTATTATAAGTTATTATTATCATTATAAGTTACTAAATTTTCTATAGTTGTTCTCTTTTATTATAATTATAATTACATGAATATTATATTATTATTATTTTATTATTATTATATATTATTGTTATTATTATTTTTTATTATTTTATTATTTTTATATTATTATAATTACATGAATATTAATTATATGAATAATATTTGGGTATAAAATATAAATAAATAAATATAAATATATATATAAATATAAATTATCACATCACAGAACCTCTTTTTCATTTTGTAATATAAAAATACAATCAGCTGACATGTTTGACACACATGTTCGACCCGAAAACGAAGTTCGAAAACAAATTTTATCTAGGTTGATGAATAAGCTGAAATTGTATCCGGCTAAAATATATCCGACGGATATATCCATGTTGGTTAATACTACCCTAAGTGTAGTGATAAATATCATATAATCATATTTTGAAGATTTTATAATACATATTATTAAATAATATTATTTACAATCAAAAATTAATATCTTATGCTGTTATGACACTTACTTTTTTTACGGCTAAATCTGAAGCTAAATCTAAAATCTTTAGCATTGTGTAAATGAAAAAAAAATCACTCCATAATTTTGTGTTAGAGTGAAGGAGTAAAATATAAGTTGGATTTTGAGCTGAAGTACACGAAAAGTTCAGCTTAAGTGCATGAAATTAAGACGATATCAGATTGAGCGCAGGAAAAAGAATTAGAAGAACATTCTTTTTCGTGCGCTTAAGAGTTATAGATAGTACCATTACACATAAATTGTAAAATTAAGATAAACAAAGAAGCTTACGAAAATTTTTATACAAAAATACAAGAAACTATTATATTACCACATTATATAACAAAAATTGTAGAAAACAAAACAATAGATGTATTAAAATTTAAAATTGGAAGAAATCCATATCAAAACTATACATTAACAGGCAATTGATAAAGGAAATTATAGATAATAAGTATACAAATCATTTTATTAGTATATCAATTAATTTTACTATATTAATAATTATTGTTGTTATAGGATTTTTAATAAAAAAACTGTTCTATAAAAAAACAGAAACAATTGTAACTTCATCTTCGTCGGAGCCTCAGACAAACGATAGGGGAGTTATAGATAGTACCATTACACATAAAAAACCAATAAATATAATATAATAATTATACCTGTACAAATATATTAGGTACATATTATCTTTATACTTTTTAATTTACATAAAAGCTTCCGTTTGTCAACGTAAACGATTTCTTTAGAATTGCGTACTTTTCACTAATTCTTCAAATTTTAAATTGTAAGTCTTGTAAACATGTATTATTGCAGCGTAATCATGTTGCATTTCCCAATTGTATTATATTGTCCAATTAGAATATTATATTCAATCATGTCATATAAGAAATATGACTTTTCACATAAAAAGTAAACGCGAGTTATATATGATAACAGAGAAACTACAAACTTATCAGAAATAACAAAACAAGATAATAAACTTATGTTCTTCTAATATGAATCATTTAGTAATAATTATTTGGATTAGATTAAAATTATTTTTAAGAAAAATTAAATAAGAATATTTCAATAATATTTACATTAGATTAAAATTGAGAATATTTTAATAATATTTAAATTAGATTAGAAGTTGTTTTCTGGAGTAATATAATTAGAATATTAAATAAAAGATAAAAGATTGTTTTTCATAGTATATATAAGAGCTGAACGGTTTGTAAAAGAAGTAGTAATTAATATACTCTCAAAAGAAATAAATATAATTTTAAGTTGTGAAATAAGTTGTTTTATTTTTAATCAACATCGCGACTAAATTATAAAAGTCGCGTGATACGAAATCAGCAATTCTCATAACTTGAGACCGGAAACATAAGTTTAATTATTAATTAATAAAAATTAAATAGTCAGTCTGAAGTTTGGGGTCAAACGACGTAGATGGAAGAGAAATAGAAATTAATGTAATTAAAATTAAGTTTTTGAAATAAAGTTACTTAGTTGTGAATAAAATTTGTTTTGTTTTAATTCTTACGATTGGAACTTTATTTATGGCGCAGTCGGTAGGATACGCCAAGTGAAAATTAATTGTGTTTTAACACTTAGGGTGGTATTCTCCAACATGGATATATCCGTCGGATATATTTTAGCCGGATACAATTTTAGCTTATTCATCAACCTAGATAAAATTTGCTTTCGAACTTCGTTTTCGGGTCGAACATGTGTGTCAAACATGTCAGCTGATTGCATTTTTATATTACAAAATGAAAAAGAGGTTCTGTAATGTGATAATTATATGCAAAGATGATAATACAGTACAACTACATTATCTTTATTTGTGCTGTTGCTGTTAATAACAAGGTTATGTTCGAACGATGTTTATAATACCACTCCGAGGTTGTCTTAAAAATATCCGAGTAGTGTTTTATCCAGGCCCGCATAAATTTTCCCTAGTACTGAATGACCAATACTGGAAATCGTAACTGCATAGTTATTATTTTTATTGCCAATTCCGTTATAATAGCGTAGCAGTAACGATTATAGTTTCTATGAGTAAGATTTTTTCTTTGTACTGCACAGATACTAATACAGTATTGGTTGTCAGAATTCAACTAACATCAGTTTGTGTCGCAGAAAAAAATACCCAAGCAGTACTGAAATCTAACTATACATACAGTGTTGACACACAATTCCGATAGAGTACTGAAAACCGTGATTTATTGGCGCAGTATCGATACAATACCTGTACAATACCGGTTAATTGTGACTGTCAAAAAATAATAAAGTGCATCAGCAGAAAAACATGTTTCAAGTTTTCAAGTTTATTTTGGATAATTCAATTATGGTTTTACCGATATCATGGGTAAAAGATAATAAGGTAAATATTTTATGCTAAAACTGTGTTAAAATAATTATAGTAACAAAAATAAATTTTTCAAATATAGGTACCATTTGCACCAAATGCAAAATTCTACATAAGGAATAATAAAAAGCCATCAAAAAACTGGCCACTTTATGACGTGGAACCAGTTGATGGAAAATTATATGGTACATATTAACAATTTTACATATTTATATACATTTATGCAAAAATTTAAAAAAGTTTTTCTATTATATATATGTAATGTTATATTTTGACTTGTTTTTGAAAGAATTCTATGATGCTGCAGTTAGGGCAGAAGAAATATTATTAGATAAAAGTGAATTAAACACTTCAGATTATGAAAAATGCAAAAGAAAAACTCCAGTAAGAAAACGTAAACAGCGCGAACGAACTCTGGCGCAGAATGAAAGCACCGATGATTGTCTTGATGATGAGGATATTTTACCTGCCATCGCTCCTTTGAAGCGGTTTATATCGTGCCATACAGGAGGTGAAATGGATAACACCTTTAATATGATGACTGCAGAAAGAATGGAGGTAAAATGAATAATAAATAAATTAATGCTGTATTTCTAACACTACATTTTTAATATTTGTAATCTTAGCAGCAATGTATTCTATCTGAAGAACCATCAGTTCCACAGATGTACTGTGAATCGCAACAGGAGGATGAAATTATTCCAAGTGAAAATATGCCAGAAGAAATAATAATACCATCATCCAACAGACATCAAGATGAAAATCCATCTTTGCTATCTTTTGCTGTTACGGATATGGCAAATATAGAAGATACTATAAGAAGAGTAGTAAGAGAAGAGTTGCAAGCTTTCAAAGCAGAATTGCTAGGAGAACTTCAAAACATAAATTTCCCTTCTCAAAAAACTAAATACGTAGAATTTGAAAAGAAAAATAATTTTCCTTTAAAAACAATCCAAGAATTGAAGAATTTTGAAGAAAAGTTTGAGAGCGATGAAAACATGCATAAAGAATTTGTAAGTTTTTTTTTTTTGAAATGCATAATATGTTTTATTCATTTTAAAATTTTTCTAGCGTTCTTATATTTTACAAATTGGGGGTAAAACTCCAAAAGAAAATATGAAGACTATAAATCGGATGTATAACTTAGATGTACAGAAGCAGATATCTTATACAGGAAGGGAAGGGAAGAAGTTTGCGGTTGGCAGCTGCAAACATATCGAAGTTTTTATTGGTAAAAATTATATTTTTGAATACACTTATGTTTTTACAACAATTAAAAGATATTTTTATATTCATAATTTTTAGACACTGTTGCAGAACATCATGGAATTACTCGGAGCAACGCAGTTTCAATTTTACAAAAATATTTGCAACAAACTTTCGACCGTGTCAGAACTGCAGCTAAAAAACTTGTTTGCGTCGATTCCAATAATAAAGAAAATGATTGAGATATAAATCTTCTTTAAAAGTAAAAAAATAACAGGAAAATTTAATTTTTTTTTTTATTTCTAATTTGAAATACATATTAATTTTGTTTACGTTTTTGTTCATGTTTTTGTTTAAACAAAATATATTTAAGTTAACACTGTACTGAATTAAAGGAATTAAATTTGTTTTGTATTTTGTATTTATTTCTTTTTTTAATTATTAATTTTGTTATAATTTTATTTATGTTATTGTATTTATGCCAATATTTATTTATACTTTAGATTCGTTATACTGAACTGAATTATAGAATTAAAATTAAATAATGAGGGGCTATGTTTAGAAGCAGTATATTTATTGCTTTAATCTAATTCATAAAAAATATCTTGATTTTCATTAACATTTACATTTGTACATATATATGTATGCACCCATACTCCTTTTGGACATAAAACATGATTTTTTCCAATGTTGAGAATTACAAATATCATAGATTGCGTAAAGTATGAATCAATGGTGATATAAAAAATGTATCCCTTTTAAATGGCAAGTAACAAATTTTGCATTTAATATCTTTTTCTAAGTTATTTATATTATATTTAAAAAGTTTTTTACTAAATTTCCCTAACATCATGTTAAATGTTTGTAAATCTGGAGGTTCATTATTGATTGGTCTTCCCTCGTCAAGACTTTGACCATACATGAATATTCTATCAATTTGTTTTTCAAAATACTTCACACGGATTATCTGCTTGTTTTGAAGCATTAGACAGTCGTTTCCTAAAGACTCGCAAGTTATAACAAAATTCGTGAACACACATTTTTTGTATATGTTTGTGCCTATGACATTTTTTTCAAGATAAGCTGAAGAAGTTCTAATTGAAATTGATTTATTAATAATTTTATTTCGTTCCGAAATTCTATTAAAACATTGCTCAAGTGGTCTATTTCCTGAATGTAAAAACGATTTTATGGTTTTTATATAAGATTCAAATTTGTAGCAAGAATTTTCATCAACAGCACCTAATTGATGTGCATCGCGGGCGAGATGTATAAGGCAATGAACATTATAAGTCATATTTTTCAAACCATAGATTCTAGGAAAATGTTTTACAAAATACTTTAGCAAATCATTTGCATCTTCATTGAATATATTGTAGTAATGCTGAGAAGCTAGGATTCTTATTGCCAAGCTCAAGCATAGAAAATGTTTGTAAGCAGAAGGCTTTAATAATGATTTTAGGACAACAGGACCTGTATATAAAAGAAATACCCTGAATTCTGATGCTTTCATAAATGAAGCAAAATGCATGGTTCTTATTTTTCGTTGAAATTCTGAAGAGGAATATTTATAACAAAGATTTAAATGTTTATTTAACATTTGGATTTGATTAATCGACATTTTTTGTAAATTAGGCTTACCCAGCCAAATTTGAATCAATTTCTTGCAAACTCCTTCATCCACTAGATGCATTTTGTCCAAAGCAAAGTCCCTAACCATATCAACAGGGAGATGTTCAAGAATTGATCTATCCTTTTTATGATGACTTTCATCAGTTTTACCAAAATAATCAACTCTATTACGAAAATTATGGTCCGTACGTAACGGAGAATTTATTTCCGGATAGATAATTTTTCTCCTACCATTTTTAATTAATACGCTTTCACCTTTAATAAAACATTTTTGGCAGCAATAATAACCCCCATGACTCTTAACTTGTTTTATAAAAGCCATAGCTGGTGCGTCGCACACAAAAGAATGAATTTTAATATTGTAATTTTTTGATTTAAAAATTATTCCACTTGCAATTAAGTCGGCTATTTCTATCACCAGCTTTTTTAGAAATACATTACAGTTTTCTGGTTTGCCAATGGCTTGAAAAATACCGACTGGAAAAGTTTGTTGATTCAAATTATTAATGCATCCGAGAATAAGCCAGAAACTATATCCACCGCTTTTTGAAACAGGCGTTCCATCCACATTGAAGGATAATTCTAATTCGTTATTAACCATCTCAATATCTTTGAAAGAGCTGAGAATATTTCTAATGGATGTATTTATATTGAAGTGTAAATATTTTCCGTTTCCCATCTTTTCGATAACATTTATTTTCATTGGTTTAGGTGTACCAAGCAATATTTTGGTATTTACATTTTGAAGAATTTTCTCTTCCTCTTTCATAATTTTCAATAGTTCTGACAAAGCAGTTAGCTCAATGTTTCGAGAAATGGCCCAAAATTTCAGTTTTCGTAAAAACCTACTATCACAATCTTCCTCTTCTTCTTCAGATTCGCTAGTCATATTTTGTTCAAAGTTTAATCCAACTAACAGAGTTTTCTCGAAGGTGATTTCTTCAGTGACATCTTTTTCTACATCATCAATTTCGAACTCTATATGAAGAAAATTTGTATAAAGTTATACAATATTATAATGTATAAAATACGAAAATTTCGATTAATTTTACCTGTAAAATCAATGGTTTTAGCTATTCTTTTAACATTTTTCGAAGAGCAATATGTATGATCTTCATGTCTTTCCTTTTCAGATTTTCGAAAATATGAAAAATCCAATGCTCGCGGCATTATTTTCAAATTAACACTTGAATGAAAAATTAAATTAATTAAATTACAATTAAAGTTTTGATTCCACCAGTGTGTTATTTAGAAAACTCGATATTAATTCAACACTCACTCAGCTATATTAAAACTGTGCCTATAATGTGGTCAAAACAATAACTACATATAAATGTACTATTTAATGACAGAAGTTTAAGCAATCAATATAGAGGTGTCGGTTGGAGTGCAGTCCATATAATAAGTGATTGATCGTGAAGTTACAGGTTCGAATCCCACAGGAAGGTAAATAACAAGATATAAATATATCATTTTTATTTCAGAGGAAAAATTATAATAATATTAATTAAGATATTCAAAATGTATAAAATGACAGGAAAAGATAATTTAAATGATATAAATATGAGAAAAAAGGATTCAAAAATCAATAAAAAATTTTTTATGTCCCTAAACCCATTACTGTATAAATTTTGAAATTCAATATAGGATGGATATCACCCATCGTTACTGAATAGATATTGCAAATTGATACTCTACTTTTTTGATACTTTTTTTATGTGGTACCTTTGGCCAATACTGAGAAGTAACTTCTTTCAGTTATTAAACCAGTATCGTAAGTGTTCCGTTGGAGTTTAGCATGTCTCGGTACTGAAAGGGGAAATTTATAACGATAGAATTCTGATAGAGTAACTAAAATTTATGCGGGGGTTGATGAATACACTTTATCTCAGATGAAAGATAATCTATGTTGGTGAATACCAGCCTTAGTGGCGTATTCCATATTATTTTATTCGATAACAATTAACAGAAGTAATTGTTAGAAAAAATAATAACATTTTTTTTTTAATTCAGTAACAATTAAAAGAAGTGATTGTTAAAATAACTATTTTCGAACATTTTGAGTTTTTGTTAATAATTAAAAGAAGTAATTATTAACGAACTTTCTGTGTTCATAGTTAAAAAAAAAAAAATAATTATTAATATAACAATTTTGTGTTATAAATTAAACATATAATTTTGTATAATTTAAACAAATTATTTTGTAATTTTGAACTAAAATAAAAATTGAAATCTTGAATTTAAATGAAAATAAATCTATTAAATTTGAAAATATTTGCAATAGAAATAGTTTTAACAAAAAATAAAGAAAAATATTAGAAATAAAAATAAATTTATTAAAAAAATAACAAATGAAACTGTATGCTAGTCTAAAAATTTAAACAGTTATAATAAATATATATATACATACATATATATATATAAATATACACTTAAACAAATAAATAACAAATAAAGAAATAATAAAAGTGATAATCAATAATAAACTTTGGTGATCTCAAAATTAAAAAATCGAAACCCAGCAAAGCTATACTAGTCAACACAACAAAAATTGAAAGACAAAAAGGAGACAACTGCAGATCAACACATCAACCAGCAAAACCATAGACAACATAGTAATAAAATATATCATCAGTTGAAATACAAATTACGGGAGCTACAGCATCAGGAATACGACTTCAAAAATACCAAATAAAAACAAAAATTGATTGAAAAACAGATGAGTCTTAGAATTAAGCATAAAGTGCGAAGCTTTTATTATAAAGGGTGTTTAATATTTTTTTTCAGTTATCTATTTCCCTTTTTTACGTCTTTTTACTCAATGTGCAAATGTAGTGTATATTATAGAGAATTAGTGAACTTATTTTTGTCCAAGAATATATGTAATTTCTTTCTTAATTTGAAAATGCAAAACAAAAACTGTTCTTTGGGATATAATGCTAAAATAAGCTACAAACAAAACAATTTGTGAAATAGAAAATATCGAAAAAGAAAATTAAAATTTCAAATGCAAAATAACAAGAACAATTTTGTAGAAAAATTGCCGATTTCAAGTGTAGAAAATATTGAAAATACAGCGACTATAAACTCCACTGTAACTTCTCTTGAAAATGAATGTGTTACTCCATTGTACGCAGAAAATGATTTGAAATCTGATATAATTATTTCAAAACTCTCTCAGTGGTCTGTTGAAAACAACATTGCACATGTTTCTGTTAACAGTTTGTTAAAAATTCTTAGAGATAACTGCAATATGAAATTTTTGCCAAAAGACGCAAGAACTTTGTTACAAACTCCTACAACTTCTTTGATTATAAGCTGTGATCCGGGTCATTATTGCCATATTGTAGTAGAAAAAGAACTAAGATATTTGTTGAAGGGTGTATTAAAATATCTTAAAACTGAATTAATGATAGATATAAATATAGATGGGTTACCAATCAGCACGGTATACAGACTAACAAGGTAAGCCATTCCGGGAAGCTTTTATATTGAACTTAAAATTGTGACGTCACTCAATCCGAAATTACGAAGCTTTTATAAATTTATACATTAGATATGCATTAGATTGCATTCAAATGGATTATTAATTCTCCTATTTTTAATTTCTTTGAAGTAAATATAAAAGTAAAATGAAAGTAAAAAAAAAAAATATAAAATCTAAATATGAAAGTAAAATCATCATACGAATACGACAAAAATAATGATATAGTTTTAAAACCTGCTAACTACGTACAAGTAGTAATGGTGAGAGGATTTCTGGCGAATTGGAAACAAATCATATACTATGACTTTGATAGTTGTATGACAGCTTCAATTTTAAAAAAAATTGTAATGAAGCTAGGAAAATAAATTTTAAAGTTATTTCAATAACATGTGATATGGGACCTACAAATGTAGGACTGTGGAAAGAATTTGAGATAAGCGAAAATCAGCCATATTTCAATGTATCAAATCAAAAAGTATTCGTTTTTGCAGATGTCCCTCATATCATGAAATTAGTAAGAAACCATTTTCTTGATACTGGATTCAGTATAGAAAACAAAATTATAAATTCTGATTCCATTAAAGAGTTGTTAACGTTGCAACATAATGATTTGAAAATCAGTCACAAAATAACAGACACTCATATTTTGTGTACGGGATCCAGTCACCAAAAGGTTAAATTAGCAACTCAATTGTTTTCAAATTCTGTTGCTAAATCTATATCTCGATGTGTAAAATTAGGCAAAATACAATCGCAAAATGCCATCGAATGTAGCAAATTTGTTAAAATGATGAATGATTGGTTTGATGTATTTAATTCAACCATTCCTTCGAAAGATTCTGGGAAAAGAATTAAAGCATATGGGTTAGCTCTTGAACAGCAAAACTGTATAATATTATCTGTTTTTGAAACCATGAGAAAACTGAGAGTGCTTAAACATAAAAATTTGTTACAGTTTCAAAAAGGTATTTTATTAAATAATGCTTCATTACCACAACTATTAAATTATCTAAAAAAAATACCAAACAACATATATTTTAACAAACAAACTCTGTCAAGATGAATTAGAACATTTTTTTGGAACTATACGTTCTAAAGGTGGTACCACGACCATCCCACATGTTTAGGCTTCAAGTATAGATTACGCCTTTGTATTCTAGGTATTTGTTTTAACTATAATTAAATATGTTTATTAAAAAAAATATGTTATAAAAAACAACAAAAAAAATTATATATTGTTTCATTTAGGACGGTCAGATATTAGTCAACAAGTTAGTTCATACAGTAGTACAGAACAAGCTAATGAAAAATTTAAAAATCAATTTATAACACAGGAGTTATCAGCAACTTTGAGTAAGGATATTGCTGAAGACATCACAGAGGTGGATGACAATGAAAATAAAATTTCAGAAATAGTTCCACATAATTTTGATAACATCGTAGAAGATGCATTAGAATACGTAGCTGGATACATAATAAAAAAATTAAAATTAGAAAATATGAATGAAACAATTGCATCTACCTCCACGTGGATAGATGAAGTGTCAGAGGGGGGATTAATTAAACCGAAGATTTCATTTTTAAAAAAAATTAAATTATTAGAAAAAGTGTTCTTAGAAATAAACAAAAATGATTTATATCTTGGAAGTAATTTCATTAAAACTCATATTGATAGATGTAAGAGTATTGATTTGTCACTAACTATAAAAAAACTGTTTTTCAAATGCAGAATGTATTTTAAAATTAAGCATTTAAATAATTTACAAGAAAAAACAAAATATGAAAAATCAAAACAAAAGAAAATAAAAAAAATTTCTACATGAATATAATTATGAATTTATTTTATTTGGCATTTTTATTCAACTAGATGTAACATAACTATAATATTTTGAATAACGTATTAAATTCAATAATGTCACACGTTTTTCAATCCACTTGAAAAAAAATTATACTTCAAAGAAATTAAAAATAGGAGAATTAATAATCCATTTGAATGCAATCTAATGCATATCTAATGTATAAATTTATAAAAGCTTCGTAATTTCGGATTGAGTGACGTCACAATTTTAAGTTCAATATTAAAGCTTCCCGGAATGGCTTACCTTGTTAGTCTGTATACCGTGACCAATCAGTAGGAGCTCTGGAAGTCAATTTCGGCCCATTTTAGGTTTGGTACGTAATCGTATAAATAAAAAATTACTACCACCGTTTATTATTGGAGTTTATCACGGAAATTCCAAACCAAAAACCACTTTGTTTCTACATGAATTTGTTGAAGAAATGAAAAATTTAGTAGAAAATGGCATACAAATCGAAAGCAAACATTTTATAGTACGTTTGCGAGCTTTTATTTGTGACGCTCCGGCAAGAGAGTTCATAACTCACACAAACAGTCACACAGCTGCCATTGGATGTTCAAAATGTACTATAGAAGGTGATTATATAGCATCTCGAATTTCTTTTACTTGCAATTTAAGGAGTGTATTACGAACAGATGAATCTTTTCGAGAGAGATATCAAGAAGATTTTCATAAAGAAACTACTTCTCCACTTGAACAGCTGCAAATTGGAATGGTATCCCAGTATCCTCTTGATTATTTACATCTTGTTTGTTTGGGTGTGATGAAAAAAATTCTGTATCTTTGGTTAAAAGGTTCACTTTATTACCGTTTTTCAAAACAAATGATTGAAAAAATTTCTTCTTCTATAATCAACGCTTCATTAACACAGCCAAAAGACTTTAATAGAAAGTTAAGAGCACTGAAATTTATTGGAAATTTCAAGGGAACTGAATTTCGAACGTTTTTGTTATATGCAGGTCCAGTTGTGCTCAAAGATGTATTACCTGAACCTTATTATAGACACTTTCTTGCTTTGCATTGCGCGATAAGGATATTGTGTGACGAAAACTACTGTATTATATTAAACGAATGTGCACAAAATATGCTAGAATACTTGGTGAATATGTTTGGAATACTATATGGCAAAGAATATATTAGTTATAATGTCCATAACTTGTTACATTTGTCATCTAGCTGCCTTTCATATGGACCATTAGATAATTTTAGTGCCTTTATATTTGAAAGTTATATGTGCAAAATAAAAGCACTTGGTCTTAGAAAAGGCTTTTATAATTTACAACAAATACATAACAGAGTGATTGAAACGTATAATAAACAATTCGATTCAGTCAAATTTTTAGAAAAAAAAGAAGTACATTTGAAAAAAATAATTACAATGAACAATAATACTGTTTTCAAGGAATTTGAAAACGAAGAATTTATGCTAAACTCAAGTAATGCCAATAAATGGTTTCAAGTAGAATCTGGAGAGATTGTAGCATTTGAATATGCTACAAAATGTGACGATAATAAAATTTTAATTTTTGGCCGTTCTTTAAAAGAAACTAGAAATTTTTTTGAAAAACCTTTGCAATCATCGAAATTAGGAATTTTTATTTCAAATGGATCATTAAAGAAAGGAAAATACTGGAATGTGACTTATATACGTTCTAAATTTTTTTCCATTACATATAATGAAGAAATTGTTTTTTTTCGCTTATTTAAATAAAATTTAGTTTTACAAGTAATACAACAATTTTTTTGCAAGACAACTGAGTACAACAAATTAAAATAAAAACAAAAACGACGAAGCATAGATAAAATAATGCCCTACTGTGTCGTAGAAACAATTGAAGACGACGAAATATTGTGTGTAGCTGTACCAACTGTTTGGCTTGTATCTGAAAATGTTATGAAATGGCCAGGAAGATCTGAATATTTAAAAAACTTCAAGGCTGGAAAACCACCGGACAGTAATTGGGAAAATTTTACAATATCTAGAATTTTATCAAAGTCAATAGGTAAATTGAAAAAATAAACGAATTTTATTAGTGTTTCTACAAAAGAATATTATTTTCAGCTACGTGGCAAGAAGCTCGTAAAAAAGAAAGACTGTTACAATTCCAATCTGATAGCGAGGATGATGCAAATAATATTGTTCCAAGAAAAAAACAAAATATTACTATTGATAATAATTATGATGTAAACGAAATGGTCAACAATGCTCTTGAAAAAGTAGCGACTCGTACAAATGTATTAGCAGATTACACCACTGCCTTTGCATCATCATCACTATCATCATCACCATCGTCATCATCATTATCATCACCATCATCATTACAAGCGTCTCAATCAGTACCTACAGAAAGCACAATTTATACCACTTCATCTGAAAACCAGAATCAAAGTGATACACATAATATATATATTCATATGTTCCATCCATTATTCCAACTCCTCTGTTCCGACAAAATGCATTTTGTGGTAATTTTAAGAAATCAATTGTTAGTAATACACAATATTTATATTTCAAATTTTTTAGGAGAATACTCATCTACAAGTAGCAGTACAAGTCTAACTTCCACAGAAGCAGTTGCAATGCCACTTACATCTGAGGGTAATAACACAAAATGTATCTATACACATTTTCATTAAATCATTATAATGTGTAATGTGTATACTGTGACCAAACTATTTAAATTTCAGAAAAATCTTTTATGGTGAACTCTAGAGAAAAATGCAATAAGTTATATGGAGCATGCTGCATTTCTGAAAATTGTAAGTTACATGAGTTGTGTATATAATGTACTGAAAGTAACTATTAATTTTTTAGCTAAAATTTTGCAAAATATTTGGGGTTCACTTTGTCTTTTAAGTGAAGGCTTGCAAGGAGTTTTTTCAGAAATTAAAACTTTAAAAAATGGTAGGGAAAGAAATGAATTGAATCTTCTTCCGAAACTGCCTCTCCAAACAGCTGAGGAGGTCATCTCTTTTAATCAAGAGTTAGAAAATAATGATGCTATGAAACGTCAAATGGTAATATAAAAAAGAATATTGTTTTTTTTAATCGCTAAAAACACAAAAATGTGTATTTGTACACTGAAAGAAAAAATTCATTTATTCATTATTTGTGGCAAACATATTTTATTCCTGTGTATCAAACTAAACATATTTTGCTTGTATGCACCCATCAATTGTTTGTAACAGCTACTTGGTTTTTAGAGAAAATAAAATAATTTTTATAACAAGTAAAACTATCTGCCTTATCATGATATTCGAAGACGATGAAACGATGAAACGATGAAACGAAACGATACGATATAAAATTGCTATTATGTAACTTCATCGTTTCGAATATTAAGTGGTACATAGTGGTACAATATAAATCCCTTATAAAAACGAAGCTTTAATGTTTAATTCATACAATTTCCAGTTTTGTTGTAAGAAAAAAGTGTTCGATGTCATTTCTATTATTTTGTTGATGTTTTGAAATATCATTTTTAATAATAATTTCCATTTTTTTAAAAAAATTAATTCAATATTAATATTCACAAATATTAGTAATATGCTTTAAATAAAAAAAATTCTATTAAAAACCAAAAAAAAAAAAAATAGATTTATATGTAAACGATGAACAAAATGCTATCGACTGAGAAGACGATGAAAATCGTTTGAAATTGGAACGTTTCGAATATCATGATCGCGTTTTTAACAAGACGATACGAAACGTTTCGTCTTCGAATATCATGATAAGGCGGTATATTTCTTTCAAAAAACGTGTTTGTTTGCCTTCAACGCTTGTAAACTTTATTTAGAGCAACTAGATATCGCTTTTGCAGTAAAAGATTTCTTCATTTCTAAACAATGAAATGGTTGAGATATATTTACGACAAATTAAGTTCTTTTTTGTACAAAATTGTTTTTAAATATTAAGGGCTAAAATTGTATAAGAATCATAAAAACATATGTTGATTCATTATCATTGATCCATAAAAGGTGTTATAGTTATAGAAAATGGAAAGAAAAAATTTTGTTGTTATTAAATTTTGAATCTGTATACACAATGTAATCAATATTGGTTTCTTGTGAACAAACTATATTTCTGATAAGCGAAAATATAACGGGATAACAATAGATGTTTGTTTTGCTAAAAAAAATTTAGTTGATTTGAATAAAGTTTGTTTGTCGCAAATAAAATTTATTTGTTGTAAATTTATTAACTAGAAATAAGTGTCAGATATACTGAACATGATATAATGTGCAGTCAGTCGATGTTTAGCCTCCGCCGAGTCGAGAGTGAAATAATATATATAATTTGTCGCCGCCGTTTGATAAATAAAGTATATTATAAGAATCTTTGTTTTAGTATAAGCATTAAATTTAATCTACTATTAAATCCATATTAAAGTAAAATAATAAAATTAAATTCTGTAACAATTCAAATAATAAACTATCCTGACAAAATTCAGAAGTGGGATTGGGAAGCCATTGTGTGACCATCGAAAAAAAAAAAAGGGAAAATGAGTGATTTAGAAAAATTCAATAAAAAACAATTGTTTGGAAAATGTAAAGAGATCGGACTTCCATTTAAAGGAAATAAAAATGAATTATTAAACAGAATATTAAATAGTGGTTGGAAAAATTGTGCAAATCAAAATAACGATGACGCTGCGGTACAGGGAAAAACAAAGGAAAATGGTCTAATAGATTCGGTTGTAATACAAGACGGGAATCAGCACAAATGTTCAATATCACCACCGTTAGTTTCACACATAGGCACAAATATACAAAGAACACAACAAACAATAGATGAGACTGTCTATACGCCACAACAAAGATGTTTACCAACATGTTTTGCTGCTAATCTACCAGCAAATAATAATCCTCATAATATAAATTACGTTTCGAATATACAGCCGTACAGCAATCAATATAATAATATAGATAATACAACACCGTCAATATATACAACACCGTCAATATATACAACACCGTCAATATATACAACACCGTCGATATATACGACACAATGCAACAATAATATACGTACAAGTAGTGGTCAGACAACTTTTACAGCACCACAAATACCGTCAGCTTATCAATATCACACAATACCAGTACATATCTCAAGCACACAACAACCATTCACTGCATACAAGACGAATACATCTGCAGAATATTTAAAGCAGAATTTGGTGTTACCAGAGATGCAACACGACCAATTAAATAATGTTAGGGAAATTATTTCTATTTTACCCGATTTTGATCCCATTTCAAATAACACATTAAACTCTAACCAGTTTATAAAACGAATAAATAGATTGAAACAAATGTATATGTGGAATGATCGCGTACTATTATTCGCAGTACAAGCAAAATTGAAAGGCCCCTCTAAAATTTGGATTGATAATATCGATGATGTTTTTTCTAGTTGGGAGGATTTTGTTGAAAAATTTTTACATGATTTTCCTAGTACAACCAACATTGCAGATATTCACATTGAAATGATGGAAACGAAGTGGTATATCAAAGAACCTTTTGAGGATTACTATTACAAAATGTTGGCATTGGGTCGAAAAGCTAACTTGCCGGAGTCGTCCGTACTTAAATATTTATTAAATGGAATAACAAACGCTGAAATAAAAAAATCTATTGCTGCAATAAATTTTGAAAATTGTAATCAATTATTTTGTTCTGTTCGTAGGTACTTAAACGTTAATGCAAACATCATGAAACCAGTAAATATTAATCCGAATGCTACAAAAGGAAAGTTTACGTCATCTGGTCATCCAACGCCTAACACACTACAAAACACAAAACAAGAAACTCGGAAATCACAAGATACAAGATCAGTTGTTTGCTACAACTGTTTTAATACAGGCCATTTTGCCATAAATTGTACACAACCACAGCGACGAGAACGTTGTTCCATATGTCTAAAAACTACACACACAACAGAAAATTGTAAAGAAAAATCAAAAATAAAATCAATAAATCAAACAAAACCGAATACGAACAAAATTGAAGATGATTTAACATCGGATGATGAATCGACGATTGTCAAAAAACGTATTAGTGTAAACGGGAAAGATACCTTCTGTTTTGTTGATTCAGGTAGCAACCGATCTCTAGTCAGAAAAACATTCGCCGATAATTTAGGAGATAAAAATGAATGTAATGTTGTACTCAGTGGTTTTGCTGGTGGACAATATATTTGCAGAAACAAAATTTTAACAACGTTGAAAATTGATGAACAACTGTTTTGTACAGAATTGCTAGTAGTTGAAGACGACTTTATCCACGAAAATATTCTTTTAGGAAGAGATGTATTATGTCGCCGAGGTTGCCGCCTGATTATTGAAGAAGATATATGTAAAATCGAAAATGTTGAAAAATTAAACGTTGAAAAGAACTTACCGAATGCTGAAAAACAACAAGTAAAAGATTTGTTAAATAAATACAGAAAATGTATTGCAACAACTGTACATGAATTAGGAAAATGTTCAACAATGAAAATGAATTTGAAGTTAAAAACAGATGAGATCGTATCGATGAAACCATACCGTCTCCCTTTTTCAAAACGTCCTATTGTAGAGAAAATTGTAGCCGAATTGTTGGAAGCCGATATTATACGACCATCTACATCAGAATTTTCGTCGCCCATTGTTTTAGTTGACAAAAAGAATAATGAAAGCCGCATGTGTGTTGACTACCGTCAACTAAATAAGATTACACTGAAACAGCCGTTCCCTATGCCTAACTTGGAGGAACAGTTTGTAATGCTAGCTGGTCATAAATATTATACCACATTAGACCTCAGAATGGGTTATCATCAGATCGAGATGGATGAAACAGCTAAGAAATATACTGCGTTCGTAACTCATAATGGACATTATGAGTATAATAGGATGCCGTTCGGATTAGTAAACGCACCTAGTGTTTTCCAGAATTTAATGAATAAAATAATTTCAGAGATGAACCAGGGAGAAGCCATAGCTTACCTTGATGATATAACGTTGCCGAGTAAAAGTGTCGTTGATGGTTTGAGAATTTTGGAAAAATTTCTAAAATTACTATCTGAAAACGGATTGACGATTCGTCTGGACAAATGTAAATTTTTGTCAACTGAAATTAATTACCTTGGTCATATTGTGAACAAAAATGGTATTCGACCAGGAAATGAAAAATTATCCGCAATCGAAAACTTTAAACCGCCGACAAATTTGACAGAAGTTCGTAGATTTCTAGGACTTACGGGATTTTTCCGTAAATTTGTGAATAATTATGCCGTAATCGCCGCACCGATATGTAAATTATTAAGAAAATGTGAACAAAGTAATTTTGTTTGGGCCGCAGAACAACAGAAATCGTTTGATCAGTTGATCCGAATATTGTGTGAAAAACCGGTATTAGCTTTATTTGATTTTAATGCGCAACTTGAGATACACACTGACGCTAGCACTGTAGGGTTAGCAGGAGTCCTATTGCAGTCGAGAGATGGAAAGAATTGGCACGCAGTGGCTTATTACAGTCGCCACTGTACCGAAGCAGAGCGTCAGTATCACAGTCATGAATTGGAGGTTCTAGCCGCAGTTGAGTCTCTGGATCGCTTCAGAGTTTACGTCTTAGGTAAACACATACGTTTGGTGACCGATTGTTCAGCGATTGCCACTTTGAAAGCAAAAACTGAAATGAATCGTCGTATTGCTCGCTGGTTTTTGAGATTGCTCGAGTACGACTTTGAAGCTGTACATAGACCCGGTACACGACTTGCTCATGTTGATGCATTGAGTCGGTCACCAGAGTTACCACCACAAGAGCCAGATGTCGCTGGGTTAGTTTTCCAAATTAAAACTGCTTCAGATGATTGGATATATCTAATGCAGCTCCAGGATGAGACTTTGAAGAAAATAATGTTAATATTGAAAGGTGAACTGAAAGATGACCATGAAAATCAACTAACGAAAGAGTATACCCTTAAAAACCATCGCCTTTATCGAAGGGTTGGTGCCGAGTTTAGATTTGTTGTGCCAAAAGCTGTAAGGTGGCGTATTATTCAACATTGTCATGACAACTATGGTCACTTTGGGTTGGAAAAGACCATCGGTCGAATTGAACAGTATTATTGGTTCCCGAAAATACGTAAACTAACAAAAGATTACATATCATCCTGTACTGAATGCTGCTATAACAAGATAAAAGTTGGTAAAGCGGAGGGACAGCTACACATTGGTGACATACACCCTATACCATTTTATCAGTTGCATGTGGACCACTTAGGTCCTTTCATACGTAGTAAAAGAGGTAATATGTATATCCTTGCGATTTCGGACGCTTTTAGTAAATATCTTGTCGTGAAAGCTGTGAGAAATACGAAAACTGTTCCAGTGATCAATGTATTGAATGAATTAACTAGTTATTTTGGACTTCCTCGACGAATCATCACCGACCGGGGCACCGCCTTTACGTCGAAATTGTTCAAAGAATATTGCGCTAACAATGATATTCAGCACATAAAAATTGC
Organism: Villa cingulata; assembly: GCA_951394055.1. Classification (NCBI taxonomy): domain Eukaryota; kingdom Metazoa; phylum Arthropoda; class Insecta; order Diptera; family Bombyliidae; genus Villa; species Villa cingulata. Next base: position 35,966,939 of record OX596017.1, on the reverse strand, counting down.
CGCACGCACACCGAGATCGAATGGCCAGGTGGAAAGAGCAAACCAAACCATTTTGTCATTTTTACGTGCATCAAGCCAAAATGACCGTACATGGGATGAGAAACTCTATATTTTGCAGTGGTCCGTCAATAGTCAAAAAAATAAAACAACTGGCTTTAGTCCCAATGAGATTATTTTTGATTTTAAATTAAAAGACATTATATCGAATCGTTTATTAGCAGCACTACATGATGACACGACCGACGCCGAAAATTTAATTTCTATCCAGGACAAGCGAGAACAAGCATTGCAGAACATTCAATCGCAGCGTCAAGAATGGAAAGCTCGTTTTGATAAAAAGCATTCTCCGCCAAGAATTTATCAGGAAAACGACTTGATTGTCATTTCACACGAACCATCGTCTACTGGTGAAAGTCGAAAACTAGAAACAAAATTTAAGGGACCTTACGTTATTACAAAGTGTCTTGGTAAAGACAGGTATCTCGTTGAAGATATCCCAGGTATGCAGATTTCGACCAAGAAATTTTGTTCAGTTTTCTCATCAGATAAAATCAAGCCCTGGGGGTCAATTCCCGTTCTGTGATATGATAAAATGATAAACTTTTTCCAGTTTATCACGAAAAAGCGATTCTTGTTCTGTGATAAAGTGTTAAAATATGTCAATACTTTATCATATGGTAAAGAAAGTTATCACAGCTTTTGTTCTGAGCGATAAAGTAAAAAGTGAAGTAAGTTTTTATTATTAAAGTGTTTTTTTTTATTATTAAAGTGATTATTATTAAAGAGGTTTGTAGTACTTTCACTTTTATAATTATTTTAAATATATGATTTTTGATATTTGATTTTTTTTTAGTTATTGATGGAGACAGGTATAACTAAAAGAGGAAGAAGAGCAAGCGAAGCTCAGAAAAAATATTTAATAGAGTATTTGGAGCTTCATGTGGACTTCGCACATGATAGGTAAGGTTTTAAATAAAATTTCAATTAAGTTTTAGTTTTTTAGTATATAAAATTTTTATTCTTTTATTTATTATTATTATTATTTTTTGTATAGATTCGAATCAACTGATGGGGCAAGGAAGAGGGACGAGGCGTGGAGTTCCTTGGCAACAAGCCTAAATGCTATTGGTGGTGCCAATAAAGATGGTGTCAAGTGGAAGAAATTTTGGAGCGATTTAAAGTATTTTATAAATATATTATTTATGTCATAACTTCTAATTTATTAATTTTTTTGTTGCAGACTATATGTGAAAGAAAAGCATAGTAACATCAGAAGTGAGCAGGCGAAAAGTGGTGTCAATGGCACCATAAAAACAAAGCCATTGACAGAGTTAGAAGAGAGAATTCTAACTCTCATGACACCACAGGCGGTCGATGGCGATGAAGAAGTCATTGAATTTGGTGGGCTAGAAAACGTAAGACTTCACTCAATTATAATTTCAATACAATATAATTTTAACCAAAAAAAATTGCATTTTACAGGAAGAAGAAATAACTCCTGCAGAACCAACAAGCAACGTGGATGTTAACATAATATTGACACCACGCACAAGACCAAGAATTTCACCTCCTCGGCAGTCCACCATCAGACGAAATAGGAGGAAAAGGGTCAATGAGGAGGACCTAAAAAAATTAATAGAGTTGGAGGAGAAGAAAATAAAAGTGCAGGAGGAAAATGTTAGGTTAAGAAAAGAAGAATTAGATGTAAGAAGACAAGAATTAGAATTAAGAAAGCAAGAAATAGAGCTAAGAAAAGAAGAAGTAGAATTAAGGAAAAAAGAATTAGAATTAAGAAAATAGATTTATATTAGATGTAAGAAAATTAGAATTAGATTTAGAATAAGACTAATTTAAGGTGTATATATAAAAATCATTATAAATAAAAAAATATTGAAAAAATTATACTTTATTTTTATTATATACCAAACCAATATACATAATCATTAAATATTTATTTATTATTTTATATTTATGATAAATATCAAAGATTAATGGGTAAATATAGAGCATAAAGTGCATTCCTTATTACAATTTAATATATGTTTTTTAAAATTTAATTACGAAATACAATAACATTGAAACATTGTAATATTAGTTGAAGTAGGTATTTATAATTGAAGACTGAACCCTCCTTCCTTCAGACAATATTTGAGTAGATGTTCCCATTAGAATATTATCATTATCGTTAATATTATTTTCATTATCTTCCATTTCGATGTCGTGTATAGGAGTTTTTGCTTTCATTAAAATATTATGCAGCACAACACAAGCATTTATAATTTTTCCTGCCTTTGGAGGAGTATAGCATAATGTTCTTTCTTTAGAAAGACAACGAAATCTACTTTTTAATACTCCAATGCACTTTTCAATAATGCATCTTGTTTTTTTATGAGCACAATTATATTTTTGTTCAGCACTACTTGTTGCTGTTGAAATTGGTGTCATTAACCAGGGTTGCAGTGGGTATCCACTATCTCCTAATAACCATAAATTTCTTTCACCACCACAATATTTCTGTTCGAGCATATCTTTTAACTGCGAACGACGCCATATATAAGCATCATGGGCTGTTCCACCGAAACGAGCGTTTACATTTCGAATGATATAGTCAGCATCACACACTATTTGCACGTTTTTAGAATGTCCACCTTTACGGCAATAGTATACATGCTCGATTTCTTTATTTGGTGCAATAATCTTTATATGTGTACCATCCACGAGACCAATAACTCCTGGAAAAGATGCTATTTCAAAAAATTTCCTTTTTATCTCTATAAGTTCTTCATTACTAGGAAATTTAATATGCCAATGTCCTATTTTGTTAAGAGCTTCAGCGACTTCAGTAACACATCGACTTACAGATGTTTGAGACATTAAAGATAAAGAATCTTGAGCAATGGCACGTTGATAACTACCCGTTGAGAAAAAACGTAATGCACTTAAAACTTTTACGTATGATGGAATAGCATGAATTTTGCTTGTTTGTAACAAAAACGGAATTATTTCGTCAATTAAATTTTTGCACAAGTACTTTGGAAAACGATATAAATTTATAAATTCTTCGTCCGATGTTACTTCAAATGGATTTTCAGAGTCCCGCAAATTTCTTCTCATTATTCTCATATGTTCCCTGTAACAAAAACATATTTCAATCACATACTTGATTATTTTTCACTTATGAATTAAAAACTATAAAAAATAAAAAAATAAATATACCTCTGAAGATATCCACGTTCGTCTCTTATAATTACTTCTATTAAAAGTGAACTCATATTTAAAATAAATACCATAAATCCTATTAAATTTATTAGCAAAATTTTCTATGTTAATGTAATTCAACAACTTTATTTACGTCTGTTTGACATTTCGATTGGAAAACTTCCAATAATATGATAAAATGTCCATTCAGCATTTTATTCAGCATACATTTATCACAAATTAAACGCGAATCGCTTTGCTGACGAAAGTGATATGATAAAATGATAACTTGATTTGAAAGCTAAAATGATAAAATATTTACCACTTTATCATATCGCAGAACAGGAATCGACCCCCTGGTGTCATAACGTTCCTGATTTTGAATGTGATGAGGACGAATCAGATCCAGAAGGAACCGAGGACGATTCCTAGTCAGGAATGGCCGAGCTGTCAGATATACTGAACATGATATAATGTGCAGTCAGTCGATGTTTAGCCTCCGCCGAGTCGAGAGTGAAATAATATATATAATTTGTCGCCGCCGTTTGATAAATAAAGTATATTATAAGAATCTTTGTTTTAGTATAAGCATTAAATTTAATCTACTATTAAATCCATATTAAAGTAAAATAATAAAATTAAATTGTGTAACAATTCAAATAATAAACTATCCTGACATAAGTTTGATTTAAAAGTGATATAAAGGACAAAAATAATGCAGGTGTTCGTTTTTCTAAAAGAAATTAGTTGATTTGAATAAAGTTTGTTGGTCGCAAATGAAACTTATTTGTCGTAAATTTTATTTATTAAAAATTATCTGTTTGATTTGAAATTGTTATCATTAGTGGAGTGCATTTCAAAGTGTAAAGACGTTAATGTAAGTAGTTTATAACTAAGTACACATATAATAAGTGTTGTTTTATAAACAAGTAATCGTTTTATTTAGAAAATTTATATAACATATATATATTTATTTAATAAAAGGTAAAGTATAAATTATAATATACAAGATTAAAATATTATTTGCTTATAGAATATATATATTGTAAGGTTAATCTTAATGTAGTAACTAGTAATGTAAGGAAAAAAGAAGAAGAAGAAAAATAAATGAGGAATGTCAAAGAAAAAAAAAGAAAAGAGAAGAATGCTGTGTGCATTCAAAAAGAAGAGGTGATATAGCTAAGCTGTGTGTGCTGCTAAAGATAGTAGAAATATCATAAAAAAGTAAGCTGTGTGTATTGTGTAAAGATAGATAAAAATATGTAGACAGTAGAAAGTAGAAAGATTATAAGAAAATAAGCTGTGTGCAAGGATATAAAAAATATGTAAATTTGAATAAAGACGATTGTGTATTTAATTAAGAATAAAAAAATATAATAAAGATAATTGGATCAAGTAAGAATTCCGGTGTTTCATTTAATAAATTCTGACATATAGTTACAATTTTCCTTATAATATATATATAAGTTTATAGAGGTTTATAGAATATATATATACAGTGCCGTAAAAAAATTTTGGAACAAACATAATCTCTCTCAAAAATCAATTAATATGGACACCTATTTCTCTTCAATTACCCTTTTATCATACTGAAAATATTTTTTATAATGTTTACTAACAAAATTATAAGAAAAAACTGGGTAATTTAAAACAATATTAAAAATAAAACGATAAAAAATAAAACATTCTCCCTAAATGCTATGAAAAAGTTTTGGAACATTTCATAAAATTTCAATAATATATTAATAACAAAATCCCATAGAATGAAACAAGATCCTGGCTTTAAATAAAAAAAAGAATCGTGCAAAAAATAAGGGGATTTGATAATAACGAAGTGCACTCGTCAACAATGATGAAAACGGACACATATATAATTAAACACATGTGACCACTTGTTTCGAATAACACGTGGAATATCATCATTGAGTGATACAAATAGAAAGAAACGTTTTAATTTCGCGAAATAGTTTAAGGGCCGAAAAATTGCTTTTGGTCTAGAAGAGATTTCATTTAGAAGTGATAGTAAGCAAGAACAAAATGGAGAACAGTCAGTATGAAGTCAAATTGAAAAGCTTTAGTTGTACCATCAAATATGACGAAAATCATGCAATGATATGAGGTGCAATGAAATATAATGTAGCCCTAGTTATTTGGGATTTGTCCAAATTTTTTCTGATTGTTATTGAGTGTACTTCTTCATTATCAAATTCCTTTATTTTTCGCATGATTTGTTTTGATATAAAACCAGGATATTGCTTCATTTTAGTTGCTTTTATTATTAATTATTTTATTAAAATTGTATGAAATGTTTCAAAACTTATTCACAGCATTTGAAAAAATATGTTATTCTAATTTTTACCGTTTAATTTTCTCATTGTTATAAATTTAGTAATTTTTGTTCTGCGTCTTGTTAGTAAACATTATGAAGAATATTTTTCGTATAATAAAATAAAAATTTAACGAAAAATAAGTGTCCATATTATTCATTTTTCAGAGAAATTATGTTTGTTCCAAAATTTTTTCACGGCACTGTATATATTTGGTTATAGAATAGGTTTAAAATTAAAATAGTTGGATTTCATTAAAAAAAGATGTTTGAAAATTTGTTTTAAATAAAATTCATAAATTTTTATCAATTAATGTTCTCGTTATTAGTGATATTTCTTCTAAGATGTATTCCTATTATTCTTAATTTTAGTATAAACATTTGTAAGAGCATTAAACTTTAATAATATAAATCTTACAAATTGTTTGACAAAATGAGTGCAAACTTTGTGATTGTAAATTTTTCATTTGGAAATTTGAAAAAAGCCATAAAAATTGAATTTGAAAATCGTCTACAAGTAGAAGACATCAAAAATAAGACCCAGGAAGTTTTTCAAATTAGTGGCAATATTTCATTTAAAAATGGAATAAATAATTGTGAAATATCTGATGATGTAATATGTGGCTATATTGAACAGACAAGAAGTGATTCTTCGTCACTTATTAAAATAATAGAAGAAGTTCCTCATGTCAACGACATATCAGAAGAAACTTCTCAACAAATTTTGAACTACGAAACAAACTCAATTACCGAAACGGAAATTCAAAATATAGAATCTGAGGGATTTGGTTCTCCAATTATAAGAACTATTTCTTGTCATGGACCACAAGATTTTTTAACAAAATGTATTGACAAATCAATCGACGAAGGATTAATTGTTGACATTGTTGGAAATCTAGAAAACAAAGATGTAAGATTCATACGTAATTTTACAGTAATGTTTCTAATCCTTGAATTAATTTTATAGGATTTATTAAATTTCTTGAAAACTCGACTATCAGTAACATGGGAAAGTTATAAAAAAACCAAAAAACTTGAAAATACTGAAAGAGTACACATTAGTAAATCCATTATTAAACATATTTTAGATAGCAAACAAAATAAAATGTATGTTCTTTAGATTATTCTAGTCACAAATAAATCATTTCTTTTTCATTTATATAGTCTGAAACGAGAAGAGTTTGAACATCTGGCAAATTTAATAACTCAAATATTTCCAACAGAAGTTGAGGCTACTTATTTTAAAAGATATTGTAACGGTGTAGCAGCTTCGGGAAAGTTGTGGGATTATTATAACAATTATAGATATGCCTTAGGGAAAGCTGGTATAATTTTAAGAAGATCACAAGCAAACAATTTAAAATCAAATAATAATATTTTGGATTTAGGTATGAATCTTACATTGTTCATTAGACATATTACAACAAATTTTGTTTTCAGATGCTGAAGAAGAAAATATAAATGTAGAAGAAATTCTTGATGAATTCTGTATAAAAATTCCAGCAAAAGAAAATTTAGAGAAGGATTGGCTAAAAACTTTTAAATATAGAAAGAGATTACTAGATGGCAATATTTCAACGAATGATTATATAAAAAAATTTCTAGTATTACAGCAACCAGACGGATACAAATTGGTAAGAACTTTTGCTTTTTATTTATTTAGGAATGAATTATTTATTTTCATTATTTCAAATGCTTTTAGATGTAAAACACGAATTTAAAAAGGAAATAAAGTTAAAATTGCCAGAAAATTTTGTCAAAAATCTTGAAGCAAAAGCATGTGCTTCTAAGAATGTAAATGCGAAGATAGTAATCAAACGGCTAGAAAAAGAAGAATGAAGGAACAGAAATGCAGTAATTTTGATGTTATTGCCATATTTGTTACCAAATCCTCCTAGAAAGAGAAAAAGAAATGAATTTTCTCGACTTACCAAAATTGAAATTCAAGAAAAATTTATTGTCCATTATGAGGTGAATATGAAATAAAATTTTAATATTCTAAATGACTTTGAAATGAAATGAACCAAATATTTACAGAATATTGTAGACGCAGACAAGGAAGAAAGAAAATATCTAGATAAATGTAAAGAAGAAAACCATTCCATTCAGCCAAAAGTTGTTTTCGTTGGATCACCAATAACTCTTGCGTACATAACTGTAGCAGGTTTCAAATATTCAATAACAGATGCAGCAAAAGCTGTGGAGGCATGTATGGCTGCCTTTTTATCATTAAACATTCAATATCCAACAGAGTGTCATCGTTTGTGGTATTTTTTACAAAGGTATATTTTTGAAATTGAAACAAAATATGATGTGAAAAAAGATACTGCGTTGGATACGTTATTTAATGATTTAATTCAGTAAAACTAAAATTAGGTTAAGTAAAATGGAATCAATTTTATGTTTTTTATGTTTGAAAAGCTTTGAAAATTTATCAGAATTCTTCATTCATTTGAAATTAAAACATAAAAATTTGCATAGATATCCGTGTATATTCTGTACACGAATTTTCAGTAACTTTTATCATTATAAAAAACATTTGAAAAGTCATACTCTTATAGAGCATACAAATAGTCTGACTGTAAATAATTTTAACAAATATTGTAATCCGACTTTCAAAAACACTTCGCTTCCAAAAAAAGTTATTCTAAATCCTGAAATGTATTTAATTAAAATGATGTTACATTTTTTCGCAAAAAATGGAATTGCAAGAAAATATTGTCTCAGTATCATGAGTAAATTCATAATTTATCTTGAATATTATATCAAAAATAAAATTTCTAGTGTAGATGATATTTCACTAAAAGAAAATATAAAACAAATATTTTCTGATTTTACTAGCACATATTCAAATATTCCAAAGACAGAATACAAATTTTTAAAGTACTTAAGAGATCGCAATTATTTCATCGATGTAGAAACTCATACACTTCATATTGAAAACGAACCATTCATTAGTATAAATAACGTTTCTAGTACAAGAGAGATAAAATATTCTTGCAAAATTGCTGACCTTCGTAAGCTTTTTGCTAATCTTTTTTCACGAACCAAATTTTTATCACAGGTAATCAATTATTTAGACGAACTTAAAAAATGTAATGCAGAATACATAATGGATTATACTCAAAGCCTACATTTTAAAACAAAATTAGAAAAATTAGAAACTCAAAGTGAGTGTTTATACATACCTCTGTTCATATATTTTGACGATTTCGAAGTTAATAATCCTCTAGGTTCTCATGCAAAAATTAGTAAAATTGGAGGAGTATATATCAAAATTCCTTGTATACCACCACGTATGCAGTCTAAAGTCAACTCAATATTTTTGGGAATGCTTTTTTATTCAGAAGATAGAAAGAAATTTGGAAATAATAGAATTTTTATGGAATTTATTACTAAAATAAATAATTTATATGAACCTGGTATAACTATTGATAACGATAAATACAGCTTAGTTAAATTCATACCGTGTCTCATTCTTGGTGACAATTTAGGTTTAAATTCTATTTTAGGCTTTACAGAATCTTTTAATAGTAATTTTTACTGTAGATTTTGCACTTCCAATAAAAGTGAAATAAGCACTGTTTGTACTTTAGATAACACAAAATTTCTAGACAAAGCAAAGTATGAAGACATATGTGCATCTGATTTTACTATACCAAGTAGTATAAAAGAAAAGTCGGTTTGGAATTTGTTAAAATTTTTTCATGTAACCGAAAATTATTCAGTAGACTCAATGCATGACATTTTGGAAGGTGTTTGTAGATATGATATGTATACGATATTAGATATTCTTATAAATATGAAAAAGAGATTTACTTTGGAATTACTTAATTACAGAATTTTAACATTTAATTACGGTCCTGTATATTCTAATAAACCTCCTCTGTTTGAAAATAGTTTTTTAAAGAAAAGAAGTTTAAATTTTCTGCATCCGAAATGCAGACATTTGTTGAAATATTTGCCCTTCTTGTTGGTGACATGGTTTCTCTGAACGACGAAGAATGGTCACTTTATTTGTTATTACGAAAAATTATATTATTGTCTCATAGTAATGTTGTTCACAAAAAGTTATATGAATGGCTACAAGATATTATTTTCGAACATAATGAACTGTACATGAAATTTTCTAAATCTAAAATGAAACCTAAATTCCACTTTCTTCTTCACTATCCGCAAGCTATGTACGAAGTAGGACCCTTGAAAAATGTATCCTCTATGCGTTTTGAAAGTCGACATCAAGTTCATAAAAAGTCAGCAAATGGAAGTTCATGTAAAATAAATATTTTAGAAACAATATGCAAGAAGAATGCTTTTCAAATCTCAGATTATATTTTAAATTACGATGAATTTTCTTCAGATTCAATTTGTTATGGTCATTTAAAGAAACTCAAAGAAGATTTTAAAAAAAAATTTAATTTCAAATGTGATGAAGAAATTTACTCAACAAATAGTTTAAGATATAATGAAATTCACATTAAACCAAATATTGTTGTAAAACCAAAAGAATTTAAAGATAATAAGATATTTTATAGAATAGATAACATATTAAAATATAAAACTAAATATTTTTTCATTGTAACAATATTATATATTATTAAATATGATACACACTTATTTGCTTATCAAGTTGAAATTTCCAATGAAAATGAAATTTTACCTTTTGGAAAAATTGATTTTTCATCAGTATCATATATAAGCTTAGTTCATGGTAATAAGAGTATGGTAAATTTAAATTATTTTGAAACAGATCACTTTTTTTAAATATGTATATGTATTTTGAAAATATTATAATTAAAGCAATGAATAATTCATGTACAAGGTGTTGCAGAAGTATCTATGTGTGAAATAAACTCTTAGAAATCGATTTTATGGATCTCACAACACCCTATATATATCATACAATATTTCGTATGTTAATTTATAGACAATTAAGTATGAAATTGATTAAGATACTGTAAATAATATAAGTATATAAATAAGTAGATATGTAAATACTTATATGTATAAATAATAATATGTACAAGCACATAGGTTACAGAAACAGTTAAATAAATATTTAATTTGTAGAAAATAAACTATTCTTTTCATTGTAACTAAAGTAGGTATTTATGGAAAAACAGTTTGCATTGGTCAGAACTAATTTCTACATTCTCTACAAATATTCGTTTTAGTTATGATCACTAAATCATACATTTGAGGCAAATAATATACCTTTTTGTAGGAAACAAACAGTTCTTTTAAGACAAAAATTTTTTAGAGTTACGATGAAAGTAACTTTATTTGCTCAAAATAAACTACCTTTTTTACAACAATGAAACAAATATTTGCATTAAATAAAACAAACATTTAACTGAAGTAAATACTGCATTTCCAACAAATGTAAAGACATTTACTTAAAATTAAATAAATTATTAGTTTCAAATATAAAAACTTATTGCTTACAAATAAAACACGCAAATGAACTTTAGTTGTTTAAAAATTCGTTTATATCAAACGAATTTTTTCTTTCAGTGTAGTCATTATAAAAATAAATCACACTTTTGTATTTTATAAACATGTTGAAAAACTTGCATTTGTTTTTCTTACAGACTGAAAAATTCAGACAAATGGGAGGCAAAGGTGTCGGATCGTCCGTAAGAGCATGCCTTAAAATTTTGACAACGGACGACATCCTCAAAGAGTTTTCCTGGGCTGGACTCACCAATAAAAGAAAATTCAACATCCTGAATCAAATTTTGGATTGCATCTATGAAGCTATAATTAAAAATAATGCCGAAGCCACACAACAGGATATAAAGTACAAGATCCAGCATGGTTGAATCATGCACAAGAACGGATCAATTCTCGAAATAAACCTGCAGATAAAAATAAAAATTGCAAGAAAAGAAATTCAACATCACAACTATTAACAGCGTAAAAAAAATTATCCAAAAATATGATTCAAAAAAATGTAAATTTCGAGTAAATTATATTTTGAATTTTAAATAAATTTCAATTGAAAATAAGAAACATCAAAAAATTAAAATTTTTGAAAACTAGATTTTGTAAATAAGAATTAAAATATTATACAAAAAGTAAATAACAATTATTGAAAGCGAATTTAAAGAAACAAAAATGAAATTTTTTATTGAAATCAAATGAAAACGATTTTTTTTAAACGCAAAATATAATATTCAAATAAGTGTATAATTTTTTTTAAAAAAAGAGAAGTGTGACTGTTTTATAGTTTTACATAATGGGTCATTCTACTTTTTTTTGGACATTTGATGTCCCACAGAAAAAACTTTGAATTATTTACATATATTAACAGATATGGTATTGAAATAATTCATAAAACATAAAATATAATGTTTTTTATTTTTTTGAAAAGAAATTTGGTGTTTCGTGCATTAAAATAATGATTATTTACTCAATTACTAATTAACAGTATTCGTAGAATGCTTGTCCCTTCTTATATTTAGAAAAATGATAAAATTAAAATTAAAAAAAATAAAACAATAAAATTGTTGGAGAAAAATACAATAAATGTTATTTTGTCTCCTGCGTTACTTGTCCCTTTCGTTACTGTTATACTGGTAACGTGAAGGACACAAAAGTAACACAGCAGACAAATTTGGGATAATTAACTGATTAATCGATTTGTGTATAAATTTTAGGATATTTTAAGGTAAAATATGCCGCTAACATCTGCAGAAAAACAAAGGAGGTACAGGGAGAAGAGAAAAGCAGACTTAGAAAGAGAAGAGGACAGTAAAAGAAAAGCTCGAGAAAGATATCACAAAAATAAAAAATTGATCAGTGATATGTCAGAAAGAGAAAAGAGGAAAACCCGTAGAGATTGGAAGCTAAAAAAAAAAAATTTAAGGGAAAGAAAAAAAGCAATTCAAAACGTTTTGGAATGCACTCCGCCATCATCTCCTTCAACTGCCAACTTAACACCATTTTCTTCAAGGAAGCCGAAGATCAAAAAGACGAGATAGATCAAAGCTTTACAGGCAAAATATAAAATGATCACAAGAAAATACAAAATTGAAAAGAACAGTAGAAAAATACAAAAAAAGGTACTACAGAGCCAAAAAAACTGGGAAAGAAGGAGATACTGTTGAAGTAAGTCCAGGCAGTAAGACAAACGAATTATTAAAAGATTTACATCATGCAACGAATAAATGCGCGGCCAGACAAAAAATAGCGAAACAATTATTGAAATATTATACGCTCACAAAATTTATAAGAATAAAGTATAAAACGCTTTCCAAGCACGAAGAAGAAAAACAGTTTAAGGACATTTTTAAAAATAAGTTGGTCCAAAAATATAAATTATTAAGAGAATTGCACAACGATACTTTGAATTCGAAACCAACATATACGAAGTTTAAAAAGCAAAAATTTGTTTCCCAAATTGTCAACAATATTGAAGAATTTTTTAAACGGGATGATGTCAGTAGAGCGTGTGCTGGGAAAAAAGAAACAAAAACCAATCAATAAAATCAAAAAAATAATCAATCTATTATTTTGGAAAATAACAACACTTGTGGTCATTGATCACTTTGAATTGTTCTGCCTGTCAGTGCGTAAGCGTAATACGTTAGTTAGTATTAAAATTAGTAAAATTTCAAAAATAAAATTCAACATTCTATATGTTAGAACGATTTTTAGAATTATCAGATGCTTTAAACGAGCTACTTTTCGAAAGACGACGAGAATCAGGTGTTCCATCAATGCCAAGTAATGCAGAAATGAAAAAAATTCAGGGATTAATGCAGCTTTTAAGACCTCTTGAGTATGCAACTAAAGAAGCATCAGGGCAAAATTACATAACGATATCGAAATTAATACCCTTAATAAGTTGCATTTATCAACAGTACGAAAATTTTAAAGATGCAGAAATACTGGCAGAAAAAAAGATCATTGTGGAAGAGTTGAATAAAAGATTTGGGGCGATGGAAGAAAATATGCTTATTGCTGTTTCAACGATTCTAGATCATAGATTTAAGACAGTACATTTCAGAAAGGCTGATGCATTAGGACGTGCAATTTCATTTTTGAGAGAAGCTATGAAGCTAGAATCGTCATCCTCTAGCAGTGAATCAGAGCATGATTCAGTAGAGACATCCGATTACAAATATGAATTTTGGAGCTATCACACACAATTGGCACATTGCCAATCGCAAAAAACAAAAGGAAGATGACAGACAGTAACATCGGATGAATTATCTCTATACTTAAACAATCCTGTCAGTTCATTTAGCCAGGATGCTTTGGCTCAATGGGAAGACATGAAACACATCTATCCCAATCTTTATAGCCAAATGAAGAAGTATTTCACAATTGTTGCGACATCAGTACCAGCAGAAAGGATGTTTTCAAAAGCCGGAGCAACAATAACTGAAGCCAGAAATAGATTGAAGGGGAAACATTTAAAGAAGTTGTTATTTTTAGGTATAGTGTTAATGAAGAATACTGGTTTTAAGTTTTTATTTTATGTTCATTTTCAATTTCAATGAAAAACAAAAAAATGTAGATTATATTTTATTTCATATTTGATCTACTTAAACTTCCTTAACCGTTTCGAGACTATGGGGACCTTTTGTACCCAGATTTTTTTTTAAAAAGACTGATGCATAAAGTATCCATTTAAATTGGATTAAAAAGATCCCAAATCGTTGCTTTCATGTTCGCGAGTAATTGGCGCCATTTTATGTTTATAAAAAATTGAAAATTTTGACATTTGAGTATTAGAAGGCGGTCAAGCAAGTTCTAAGTGAATATTTAGTAGTAATTTTTATATATAAAAGTGCATATTTTTGGTTTTTTTGATTTAGAATTAATTTATTAGAAGTTAAATAAGTAGTTTGTTATTTTTTTCTATAAGGTAAGATAGTATTTTCTAGTTTTGCACGTTTATTTATAAATTTTGTTTAGATTTGGGGCAAAAATATCCCAGCAGTATTTCACAGTGGGCTATTTTTATCCCTACAGTCTGTATTCAGTCATAGTCTAAATATTTATTTTCGAATTTTTACTAAACATTTTATTTAGAAAACATGTCACGTTCGTTGCGACCACACGAGGTGAAAGAAATCCTCCAAGAATCAGACAGTTTTAGTGAATCATGTGGATCTGATGAGCTGTTCTTTCCCAGGAATTCTGATTCACAATCAGAATTCAGTGATGAGGAGCCTGAATCCAGTAATGAGGAATCTGAATCGAATATTCAAGATTCTGAAGACATTCCATTAGTTACAGGAGACAGTGATGTTGCTGAAGAAAATGAAATACCCCTAAACACCGAATCATCATCTAATACGATTGATATATGGATAAATCCGCCGCCCGATTTCTCGCCCCGAAAAGTTATATCAGTTAGCCGAAAATATTCAATAAGTCCAAAAATATCAAGATATTCTACAAATATTGATGTATTTTTGCGAATGATGCCAATTAGTGTAATAAAATACATCGCTCAAAGCACTAATAAAAGGCTGAACATACTTCGATTATCTCACACAAAACATCGATCGTTGAAGGATACTGATCATGGTGAAATAATGGTCGTATTAGGGTGTGCATTCGTTATGTGCTACAATCGCCTACCTGCAATGTCAGACTACTGGTCAAAGAAAAGATCTCTAGGTAATGATGCAATTAAGAACGCTATTTCACGTGACAGATTTAAATTGCTCATGTCCAAAATGTATTTTACTGATGTGGAAAAACCTACAAATGCATCAAAAACATATTATATCGACGACATTGTTCAATGTTTGAAAAAAACATTCCGTGAATTAAGACAGGATAGTCCTTTTCAGAGTATAGACGAGAGTATGACCAAATTTTTAGGACGATCAGCTATGAAACAATACATGCCCTTGAAGCCGGTAAAAAGGGGCATAAAATTATGGATGAGGTGTGATTCATTAACTGGTTACACGTATGATTTTAATGTATATTCCGGTAAAGAATCTGAAAATCAACAAGGCTCTCTTGGAGAAAGAGTTGTGAATCAGCTGGCAGCTACTATTTACGAGTCAGACGTTACCTTATGCTTTGACAGATTCTTTACTTCTATCAATTTGATGAATAATATCAACTTCCCAGCTCTGGGAACGTGTATTCAAAATAGAAAACATCTACCTAAAATCACGGACATATTAAAAAGAGGAGAATATATTTTCAAATGTAATCAAAATGGGGTAATAGTTGTTAAATGGCAAGACACAAAAGAAGTTCTCTTAGTGAGCAATTGTCATACTAACAGTGTTGGCTTGGTAGACAGAAAATTGAAAGATGGTACAAAGCAGGAGATACCTTGCCTAGAAGTGATAAAATGCTACCGTCAAATTATGGGTGGTGTGGATTTAGCGGATAAAATGATCGGGTTATACGACCTCGACAGAAAGTCCACAAAATGGTGGAAAAAAGTATTTTTCCGTTTGTTGCTGACTGCCGCAGTAAACTCTTGGATAGTATATTCTGAGTTGCACCGCGAACGAAAACCTTTCAAAGAATTTATTGTAGATTTGTCAGAACAATTAATTTCAAAAGGAAGATCAACTGCAGCTAACAAACGAACCAGACGAGAAGGAAGAATTTCCAAACGAGCTCGATTGACTGGTAATGTGGGAGACCATTTGCCTATTCAAGGTTCAATGCGACGTCGATGTGAAGGATGCAAGAGAAAGGGAAAAGAAAGCCGTACGAAGCAAATGTGCACTGGTTGTGAATTACCATTTTGTAAAAAATGTTTCACTCCATGCCACACATAATTTTCAAAATTTTGTAATATTTTATAAATTATAAAATACATGAATAAACTTTATGACCATTCAAAATATATTTTAATACAAAACTGCAGGGACAAAAATGTACCACCAATAAATACTGCTGGGATGTTTTAATCCCAGGACTGTATCTCCTGAACCGAGCAATTTTCAAAAATATCCTGTCGTAAGTATATTCATTTTTAGCAAATAATAATATTCCCTCAAACGAAAACTTGCTGCAAATGCCTACATTTAAATCGTCTTGAAATTCTGACGTGGTACAGTACAAATACAAGAATACACAGTACTCATTCCAATTGAATTAAGAATAATAATAGTAATTTCTTTCATACTATTTTTCTTGTATTTCTCTAGATTTTAACCATAGTAAAAGAACATGAGTACTCATTACTCATTACTCGATACTTTGGCCGATACCAAGTAGTATCGATACTTGCCATTAGTACTCGTACTCATTACTCATACTCGATACTTTTTACAAAATTTCAAACCCTAACTAGGAGTGCTATCGAGGAATATCCTCAATCAAGAAGAAATTGACTTGATTCCTAAATTAGAAAACTTTAAGGATATAAAGCAAACTGTTGCATTTAATTCGGAATTGATCATATCATTATCATTATATTTATTCCCGAGTACATTGACAATATATTTTCAAAGATTTTAATTGAACCATTACCAAATAAACAAAATAAAACAATTTCATTGAAAGAATATTACATATTAGTAGACCAAAACAATAAAATATATATAGTAATAATGTAAAAGATAATTTGAAAAGAAATCTAATTGCTATTAAAGATGAATGTATTTTTAATATAACAAATTTTAAACAAGCTCAATGTCAAATGCAAGAATTTAACGATAATAAAATTAAAGAAATAATACCAGGTGTTATTGTAACTAAAAATATAGTAAAAACAAATCTTACACAAAATTGTAATCATTTTGAGATAAGTATAGTAGGTAACAATCTCATAAGATATGAAAATTGTAAAATTAAGATAAACAAAGAAGCTTACGAAAATTTTTATACAAAAATACAAGAAACTATTATATTACCACATTATATAACAAAAATTGTAGAAAACAAAACAATAGATGTATTAAAATTTAAAATTGGAAGAAATCCATATCAAAACTATACATTAACAGGCAATTGATAAAGGAAATTATAGATAATAAGTATACAAATCATTTTATTAGTATATCAATTAATTTTACTATATTAATAATTATTGTTGTTATAGGATTTTTAATAAAAAAACTGTTCTATAAAAAAACAGAAACAATTGTAACTTCATCTTCGTCGGAGCCTCAGACAAACGATAGGGGAGTTATAGATAGTACCATTACACATAAAAAACCAATAAATATAATATAATAATTATACCTGTACAAATATATTAGGTACATATTATCTTTATACTTTTTAATTTACATAAAAGCTTCCGTTTGTCAACGTAAACGATTTTTTTAGAATTGCGTACTTTTCACTAATTCTTCAAATTTTAAATTGTAAGTCTTGTAAACATGTATTATTGCAGCGTAATCATGTTGCATTTCCCAATTGTATTATATTGTCCAATTAGAATATTATATTCAATCATGTCATATAAGAAATATGACTTTTCACATAAAAAGTAAACGCGTGATACGAAATCAGCAACTCTCATAACGTGAGACCGGAAACATAAGTTTAATTATTAATTTAATAAAAATTAAATAGTCAGTCTGAAGTTTGGGGTCAAACGACGTAGATGGAAGAGAAATAGAAATTAATGTAATTAAAATTAAGTTTTTGAAATAAAGTTACTTAGTTGTGAATAAAATTTGTTTTTTTTAATTCCCACGATTGGAACTTTATTTATCT
Organism: Villa cingulata; assembly: GCA_951394055.1. Taxonomy (NCBI): domain Eukaryota; kingdom Metazoa; phylum Arthropoda; class Insecta; order Diptera; family Bombyliidae; genus Villa; species Villa cingulata. The sequence continues at coordinate 35,948,755 of OX596017.1, read as the reverse complement.
TAAGCTGATAACAGCTGATATCGTCTTAATTTTTGACAAGTCATATATAATCATATTTTCTTAGTTGTAATTATACCCAGCTGACCAAGTGAACTCATAGTGAATTCGTTCTGAATTCATTTCAACCAAGTGATTCTTCACGTGAACGTTCACAGTGAATCATTATTTCAGTGAAGATATTTTATTTCAAAAATTTTTACGCTATAGCTGATCATAGTGAATTCACTTATTGAACTCATTTTGAAATCACTTACTGAACATTTAATGAAAACACGAAATGAATTCACATTGAATGCAGTTTGTGAAGGTAAAATACCATTCCCAATGTGAGTAATCAATGAATCCTGGCTCTAATTATTATATTCCTACTTTTCGTTTTGATTTTTCTGAATAATTTAAGCAAAAACTCTTTAATCTCTTAATAATATTAATCACTTCGTTATTTTTTATTTATTTTACTTTTTATTTTCAATAAACTAATAGTACACAGAATTTAAAACACTTTTGCTTATTCTTAGACTCAAATCATAAAATCACTTATTACGTTTAGATTATTAGAAACAGCTAAATTGTTTACCAAAATTTCACTATACGTTCACTAAGTGATTCCATAGTGTTAGGCTTTTTGAATCGCAACCATTTTACAAAGATAAAATGAATGAATTCGTCTAATCATAAAATTGAAATAAGTTTACATAAATCGTTATTCATCAAATGAATTTTATATGAATATAATTCATATTTCAATCATTTGGTGTATTCATAATGTACCCATTTTTGAATAATTCACTTATTTTTCATTTCGTGTTTTCAAAATGAATAAGAGAAAAATTATTCAGTTGGTGAAGATTTTTGCATTCACTATGAATTCACTGTGAACCTAGTTCATTGAGTGGTCAGCTGGGTAATTATTACAATGAAAATATGGTGGTATACGACTACCAAATTACAATGAGATACACGAAAAATCAGTATATACATCTCACTTCAACATAATCATCTCTTTCTTAAAACACTAAATTTCGTGCGCTTAAAACGGAAAAATTTAGCTGGAAAAAAAGTAAGTATCATTACAGCATTAGTTCCTTTTCAGAAAGGCTTCTGGATTACTGACGCATCTCTAAGAAATTTATATTCTTATTAGAGAAATGCACTTTAATGTACTTTAAAGAAATATGTACATTCTTACCGACAGCGTAAATCAATATGCTTGAAGAAGATTTTTTTGGCCTCATAGGCCAAAAGAAAAGGTGACTTAAATGATTATCCAACAGCTCTAGATTTTAAGTATAGAATTGTTCAACGATGGGTATTTCCAAAGCCTACGTCACTACAAGCCCCGTCCTGACTCTTTCTATGTATTAGTCGGGAGTCCGATACAATTTATAATTTATTTTTTAATTTATTTTTTTAATAAATTTAAATTTCTAGATAACATCGTCAACAAAGCGGAAAAGTGTTATTAATAATAAAGTTTTGTGAATATAATTTAACATAACTAATTCAAACCAGACTCCCAGTTTTTCACCTTGCTATATATGCGTACGTAAACAACTTTATAAATATTATTCTAAAGTAAATTGTAATTATTGAAAACCATTTCACAATTTATTTTATACATTTAAAACAAAATATTTTGATAATTAATCCGTATAAATAATTAAAAAACATAACTAATTTAAGTTTAAATTTCACTTTGTTTGATATATCAACTATATTGTTCTGTCGCTGATGTAAATATTCCGCAACCTAAACAATTTTTATTTTTACATTACCATGTAACATAAATCAGAATTTTAAAATGTTTTTGTTTTTGATTTGTAGTTACTTTCAATTCTGACTGATGAGTTAAAATTGTATGAAAATTTTTATAAAAATCATAAGCAACATTTAATGCTGTATAACAAGTATGACATATTTTTTGTTTGATCTGATTTTTCTATCTGTAACAGATTAATTAATCATAAATATTTAAAATTTTGTTAACTTTAATTAGTTTTAAATTCAGATCGCTTTACCTTGATATCTTTGAATATCTTAGTGTTTCAATAACATTAGAATTTTTATCCTCGAAAATTTCTATCATGTGTAATATAGATTAATTGAAAAAATTCTATATAAATCCATAGTACATACTTTTTAAATATTTTTTCAAATTTTTATTATCCCAATTCATTTATTCAATTTTTCATTTAGAACCTTTTATTATTCTGCTATTTGTGCTAGTTTTTATATATTTTTTAAGTATGGTTTGGTTATTATTACTTTGCTTATTTATATAATATTAAATAATAATAAATAAAAATGTAAGCAATGGTGTACTGTACGAACTATATGACTCCCGCTTGCTATCAATGTGTGCGTGTCAAACGTCACTCCAGGGCTTGTTAGTAGAGTAGGCCTTGGTATTTCATATCGCTGTCTGAATATTGTTTTGATCCATACCAACGTTGCCACTTTGCTACGATTGTAACAAAATGCTACAATTTAACTTTTTTGTTACAATGTTACTACCCTATTATTTTTGTTACAATTTTATCTTTGAGATTGTGAATGAATTGGAAATTAGAATGTAAAGTCGAAGAAATGAAAAAGAATAGAGTTTAGTTGTCCTTGTCATATATGGAATCTAAATTTCGTGAATTGTGAGTTGAGGAAAATGTTATATTGACGTTTAATTTTTTTACACGCAGAATCAAAAAGATTAAGAAGGTTAAGATATAAAAATTTGCAAATATTTTTTGGGTTCATTATTAATTATCTGAGGTTTTAAAAAATGGAAAGGTAAAAATTCTACTTTTATTGTTAAAATTTTACATTTTTTAAAGTTTTTTATTTCTAGATTTTTATTGAAAGAACCAACTGAAGAGAAAGAATCAGAAAAAGGAAATAATAATGATACTGAACCAAATATATCAGCTTTATCATTTTTAGACAATGATAATAATAATAAGAAACATGAAAAAAAAGTTATAAAAAGAAAATTAAGGTCTGAGTGGATATCCGATTACCCTTGGTTAAAATTTATTGATGAATCTAATATGATTTGTCAAGTTTGTCACGTCAACATTTCAAAATCAAAATCACATTTGAATCGCCATGAATTATCAAATTCACATAAAAGAAAAATGAATTCAGCAGAAAAGACTCCTGATATATCAGAATTAATAAATAAAAAAAGCAAACAGGAGCCAACAAGGATTTCTAGTAATGCAGAATTAAAATGTATAGCATTTCTTGTAGAACATAACCTACCTTTGAAGTTAATGGACCACATTCCTGGTTTTCTAGGTATACTTTTATTATATATCAGTTTGCTTCACTTTCATTTTCATTATAAATTTTATATATAGGAAATGTGTGTTATGATTCAGATATACCTAAAAGGCTGAGATGCGCTAGAACTAAAAGTACAGAAACTTTGTGTCGAAAAATTTCACCCTTCATTTTAAATGAATTAATTGAAACATTGAGGAACGGTTTTTTCACACTCATAGTTGATGAATGCACCGACATCTCAACAAAAAAATGCCTCGTTATGATCGTCAGATTTTATGAAAAAACATCTACTGAAATTGTTGACAGATTTGTTAAATTAATTGAAATAGAGAACTCCACAGCTGAAGGTATATTTGCATGCATTATATCGTTTTTTGAAAGCAATTCTATACCCATAAACAATCTGTATGGGTTTGCTTCAGATAATGCTAGTGTAATGACTGGCTGTAAAAATAGTGTTCAATCAAAGTTATGTGAAAGAGTGCCAAATATGTTCGTAATAGGGTGTACTTCACATTCTCTTCACTTAATTGCTTCCAAAGCTTGTAAAAAATTGCCAAAAAACATAGAACAATTGGCAAAAGATATTTATGGTTTTCTAAAGCATAGTAGCAAAAGACAGGGCGAACTAAAACAGTTTCAAGAGTATCTTAATATAAAGCCGCATAAAATTCTCCGTTTGGCTGGAACACGTTGGCTTTCTATGTTTCAAGTTGTTTCTTGTTTACTTCAAAGCTGGAATGCTTTACAACTTTATTTTACAACATGCTTTTATGAAGACAAATTGTCATCTATTTTAGATTTATTTTGTAATACATCTTGCAAAACATATTTTATGTTTCTTGAATATATACTCGGTATTATTACGAAATTAAATATTAATTTTCAATCAGAAAGTCCAAAAACACACTTAATGCTGCGTGACGTATCTATGAAATTTAAAGTTATTTTGAAAATTTTTCTACGGCAGTCCTATGTTGACGAAACTCCATTACACATAATTGATCCTTCAAATACAGATCATCATAAGGACGTAATTTATTTTGGGGCTGAGGCTTACATTGAATATCAAAAACTAAAATCTGATGAGCAAATTACATTTTTTAAAAATGTATTGAATTTTTATATAGAATTATCAGTTCAACTACAAAAACGTATAAAATTTGATGATCCTGTCTTAAATGCGCTAAAAATTGTTGATCCAGAGAATTTAAAGTCAAAATCGTTTTTTGACTTATTGCCAGAGTTATCAATATTAGTTTCGAAATTTCAAAAATTATACAAACATAAAATTTAGAACTTATATTCAGAAATACGTGAATTATTAGAATGTAATATATGGAATGAATTTAATCTTGAAAATTCAGTAGATTTCTGGAAAAATATCAAACAAATGAAAAATGGGTTAAACGAAATGATGTTTCCTACTTTGCCTGATTTCATGTTTTACCTAATGGCACTTCCACACAGTAGTGCGGCTGCTGAATGAATGGATTCCATACGCCAAATTGTCAATTTTGAGCGAAATATGTTTCCATAGGTTTTAAAATGTTCTGAATCTAATGCGTTCATCCAATTTTGTCTATCTCTGATAGTTTTTGAGATAATGAGCATAAAGTTTGCCCCATATCACAATATTTCATTGAATCTATTTGTTTGATCTGCCCCATATCACATTTTTCGGCACATGGAGCAATTCTTGTATACATTTTACTAATATTTTAATTGTTTTTATTGTTTTGCTTCATGTGCTTATAAAATACAATATATTAAAAATTGTTATGACCCATGTGCAAATTTCTTTGCACATGGGGCATTCATTACTTCAAATAGAATAAATCTAGATTTGATCCATGTGCATATTCCACATAGTACAGTGCATGTGCAAGTGTTAATTTTTTGGAGATCAGTTGTAGTATGTAAGCATTTAGTGAGTGAACATTATGTCGACGTCGGAACCACCGAGTACATATAACAGAAAGTTTGTGGAAGTAAGTTGTACTACACATTTGTTTTTGTTTTGTTTTGTTTCTAATGAATTTATTATGAATTTCTAACTTCTAAGGCAATGTAATCATTGGAGATGACAGTTAGAATTGTGACGTAAATCAGGTTGTATGTATAAATTGTTTCTTGTTGTTGTGTTGTTTATATTCCGACGACCTGTGTGACGTCAGACGTCTTTACATTGCCTTAGAAATGTGTATGCCGTGATGAATCATATTATGTATGAAAATTTTGTTATAGAATGAAAAATGAAATACTGCCACTGACTGGAGACGAAGGTTTTCAGCCTGGTTCGTCAGGAATGAAACTAAGGTAAAATTTTGTAATGTGAGGGTATTATTTTTTTGTGTGAATGTATTCAGTCACACCATATTTTTCTTTAAGCCCGAAATACATTCGATGCGGTCGTGAGTTGTGAGTCGTGACCGTGAGTTGTAAGAATCTTATAAAATCACAACTAATAGAAAATGTACAGAATTCTTACAACTTGAAATACATTCGCTGCGGTCATAAGAATTCAACGCAAAGATTGTTTCGATTTGAAAGTCATGAGTTTGCGTTCGAAGTTCGAATAAAATGATGAGAGAAAGCTTTTTCAGTCTTTAAAATTATTTCGAAGTGAAAGGTTATATTTTTTCGTGCGCATTTTGATTTTCACGCTGTGCCTTTAAAAATGTTTTTATATGAAATGCATGTTTATTTTTTTCACTTTTAGTGTTTAACGGTTTTGTCCAGTGTTGTGCATTTACGTGTAATCTATTTAAGTCTACGTTACAGTGTAGACAACTGCGTCGACAATTATTTTAGTGTAGAGAATGTCGACAAATAGTAAACAAAGTAGATAATGTAGAGAAAGAACTGTCAGTATTAGTACAACAGTTGTCTCTCATTCAAATATTTATTTTTTTAATACGGATTTCATATATGTGCATATCTTTGCGTATGTATACAAGATAAGGTGAATGATGATGTCGATCATGGTATAAAGAATAATTATTACTCAATTTTTACTATTAAAGAGTAATTATTCTTTATACCATGGATGACGGATGATCTAAATGAGAAATAAACTTATTTTTTTCTAATTTATTTAAAATGTTTGAATATATTTTCTTATAGGCATGAGTATCACCTTCAATGCCGAGCCGATGGCACAGTTATGAAATAAAGTCATAAATACATCACAAATGATAAATAAAATTGATTTCAATGTGAAATTTTACTTAGTTTATTGTTTTGAATTTCAGGTGCTAGGATTAATGTTTATGAATATTTAAAATCGTTATTAAATGTCTTATTTATATATCAAATATAATTCTAAGTACATTATGGTTATTTCATAATTCAATTCATTAATTCAATGGATTTACTTTTTTATTATAAATTTAAACTTGCATTGTCTACATTATCTACATTATCTTCTTTGTCTACACAAAAATCTGACGATTGTCTACATACATACTTTACGTGTAGACAACCGCGTAGATTACGTCAACGTAGATTACATGCACAACACTGGTTTTGTCCAAACTCTTTTCTTTCGTCTTTTTTTAGCAGAGCTATTCCTAATGCTAATCCCAATGCCAATTCTATATTTTCACCCATGATTAAAAATTTCTTTAATTAATTAAAATTTTAAAAATTTCTACAATTAATTAACTGGTGTATTTATTAAAGATTTTCTTTATTGTATTTTTATAAACCAATCAATCTAATATTCATAAACTAAACAAATCACATCTAATTACAATTTTCAATGATAAGTTTAAGTTGTCTTACAACTCACGACCGCAGTGAATATATTTCAACTCTCTTGTGGTAGTTTAGAGCTTTTGCTTACGACTCACGACCGCATCGAATGTATTTCGGGCTTTATTCTAATTATGTGTACCTAATAGTACACGTAATCGCATTTCAAACGCCCAAGTGTTGTTTAATACATTGTATTGCGCAACAATACAATTATTTCTTTGACACGCGCATACTTTTCTTATTGTTTCTTATGCATAATACGCATAAGATAAGAACAGATGCATGCCTTATGCACGTGATTCCAATATTTCCAGACCATTCCATTTCATATACTTTATCAATTCAATACATGCGCATTTTATTTAAATTATAATGGTCGCGCACGCATACATATATACCCTCTCAATTTTTCCATTAGTTTTCAATTAGTTCCCCATGTTCTCATCAATCCCATTTTCATATTTATTTCACATTTCAGAATGTACCTCACACGTCGAAATTTGCATGGCCAACCTAATTGGTTAATTTCCAAAATTTTAAAAGTATACGTTGCATTTCAAAATTGAAAAATTTTTCAAAATTTATATTATAATTCCTTGTCCTTTTCATAGATGTTTTCCAGGGATTAGTATTAATTTAATAATTATGTGATCCTGTACATCCTTTCCCATTATATAAGTAAACTTTTTCTGATTTTTATTCCATATCCGGTTTCTGACTTTACTTCCTTACCTTTTAAATCACCCGATAATACAGTTTAAAGTCGGTTATATAGGCTCAACATGAAATGAAATGGAAAATGATTATAAACTACAGTATTGCCTAATCCAATTTTTTTTTAAATTTTGAAAATTTAAAATTTATCCATATAATCTGTTTAAAGAATTTTAATACTAAATTTATATTTCATAAAATTCTAAAAATCTTAGATTTCATCTTGTAAATAATCATGTGTGAAAATTTATTCTAAATTTTCCACATATTACTTCAAAATATGATAAAATATTTTGCACTTTACTCATACATGTAAAGTTATCATTTCAATTTTCACTTTTTACATAAAATTCCCACTCATACTTCCATTAAGAGCAACACATCTTTTGTTATAGTTCACTATAAAAGTGCACCACGCCACGCGTTTTAACCAGGCTTCTAATCGAATTATCAAGTACAAGGGCAAACTCTGCCAGAGCAAAAGTTTAATTTTTAAAATTTGCCGGTTCTTTCTTTTGATAAAATAAAAATTTTTTTGTGGTATTTTTTTTCTATATATTTATTATCAATTACATTATATACTATTAATTAATTATTTAATATTTAAAAAAATTAAGTGAAAATAATGTGTGAGGAATAGTGAAAAGAATTAATTTGTTATAAGAAATCAAATAAGAAGAAAAAAAAGAGAAAAAAATAAATAATTAAATACATACACGTAATCACATTTATATTGCAATTAATATTAAAAACGAAACTAAAATAATAATTTAATAATGATGATTTTGATAATAATAAATTAAACTTTTAAAAAAAACTGTTGTAAATTAAAGTGCATATAAAAACTATACATATAATACCATTATACTATATTAGATGAATGTTCATTTAGTGGAGTTCTAAATGATATTTTACCTACACATATACAGTAGAAATCGGTTATTAAAAATACATTGTATAAGAACATAGCCCTTATAAAGTCCAAAAATCCAAAAATTAAAGGTTTGGTTTAAACGATTGTTATGAAAAGTCAAATTCATTCGGCTATAACATCTTCGCTTAAAGCAACAGTATCGGATATAGTGACAATTTCTGTAACCAATTTCATTTTAAATTCTGCTTATAACGACATCTAGCAACAAAACTGAATAAAAAGTTGAGACTGAACAAAGAATATAAAGCTAAAGCCAATTGCTTTAGCTCTATATTCTTTGGACTGAATTTGAAGTTATTTTTCAAAATTTTAGTGTAAAGTAATTTACAAAGAAAAGATGAAAATGTTTTCATCTGTGGACTGTGATTGACATTACCAGATGTTTTTTCTATCTAAAACCTGTGACAAGTGAAAAACGTGAAGTAGAAAAACGTGAAGAGCCAAAAATATTAACTAGATTATGTTATTTTAAGGAATTTTTAAATTTGAATTTGTTGTATTGTGTTAAACTTTTTACTTTAAAAAATGGCATCGATGAGAAGAAAACATATTGATATGAAAAAAAAATTCGAAATCATTACTGAGTTACAAAATGGGAGATCACAGGTTGAACTTGCTAAGCAATATGGACTTAGTCGTTCATTAGTTACATCCATATGGAAAAATAAAAATAAAATCGAAAGTGCTTATTGAATATTTAACAATATAATTTATTTGCGTCTTATCGCTACAAAATACAAATTGGAATAGGAATAGTTATAACTTATTTCTAATCTACCTGCTATACAAAGAAATTTATTCTTAATTGTTCTCTATATAATATATAAGATAATTGAGTGGAGAATGATGATGTTTTCAGTTGCATCGTTACCTACTTAATTTGTGGTACTTAATATGTAAATGTCATGCAACTACAGGGTGCCTACATCACTCCCCCTTCAATTAAGATTACAATACAGAATAATAAATAATTTTAGAATATATTTCCTAAAATAATATAAAAATTTTCATTTAATATAAATTCATTTACATACAGTATGCTTATCATCAGGTAATCTTAAATCCTTAATTGTTTACAAATTTATTTAATATATTGTACATAATTTCCATCTAATCTAGGATTAATCTAAAATTACATACATAAAATATTGGATATTTTCATTTTATATTTGGAATTTTATTTTCAAATCTTTAGCTTTGGATCTTGTTGTTCTTATCTCATCATCTGTGAGTTCATTATTCAATACAAAAGCGGGTTTAATTCTGTTGATAGAAATTGTTTGTGGCGACTTTTCTATCATAATTTCAAAAAATTTTTCATCTTTTTTAATAACTTCATATGGTCCTGAATATGGTGGATTTAAACTTCCAGAATTATTTTCCTGACGTACAAAAACGTGTGTACAGTCTTTTAACTCTTTTAGAACGAATATTTTATTTTGTTTTCGTATTTTGTATTGTAGTTTAATTTTTCTAATGGTATTCTGAATATCCATAGCTAGAGTTTTAGTACATTTATGATTATTTGTGTTTGTGGCAATTAATTCACCAGGTAGACGCAAATTTTGGCCATATAACAATTGAGCAGGTGAGAAACCTAAATCTTCAATTACAGCTGTTCTAATGCCTAAGAGTACCCAAGGTAGTGCTTGATACCATTTTTCTGGATTTTCATACGCTTTAATGGATGTTTTTAGTTGTCGGTGAAACCTTTCAACTGAGCCATTAGATTGTGGGTGGTACGTAGTTGTTCTAATTCTATGAGAACCTAGGATATAAGTCAATTCTTTAAACAAAGCAGATTCAAACTGTGTGCCTTGATCTATTGTTATTGTGTTAGGTACGCCATATCGAGAAACCCAGTGATTAATGAAATTTTTAACAACAATTTCAGCGGATATACCACGTAAAGGGATAGCTTCTGGCCAGTGAGTAAAACGGTCTTTTATAGTAAGAAGGTAATTATATCCGTTCGAAGGAGGTAAAGGACCTACTAAATCTAAATGTATATGATCGAATCTATACCTTTAGGTACATCGAACTGACCATGTGGTGGTATTGTATGCCTAGTTGTCTTTGCTTTCTGACAATTTAAACAAGTTTTTGCCCATAATCCTATTTCTTTATTTATTGAAGGCCAAAAATATTTAGACGAAATTAATTTTCTGGTACATCTTACACCTGGATGTGAAAGGTTATGAATTTTTTTGAAAATACTACGTCGCATGGTGGATGGAACGAAAGGTCTGTTAATACCGGTTGAGGTTTCGCACCAAATCTCTCGGTCCTCGATCGGTATAAAAAGTTTACGAAGTGATAAGCTTTTTGAGTCTTTCCTACCCATGCCGTGAATTAGTTCTTTCAGTTCTTCATCTTTTTCCTGTTCTTCAGCTAAATTTGGAATACTAATTGGGATATCGTCAATAGCATCAATATGTAGTCTTGACAGTGTGTCAGCCACTGAATTTTTAGCACTTCGGATATATCGAATATCGCAGGTGAATTGCGAAATAAAGTCCAAATGGCGTATTTGTCGTGGTGATTTTTCTGACTTTGATAGCAAAACTGTTGTTAGGGGCTTATGGTCTGTGTAGACTACAAGATTTTTGCCTTCCACCGAATATCGGAAGTGTTTGATGGCTAGATAGATAGCCAGAAGCTCTCTATCAAAGGTAAAATACTTTTTTTCTGAAGGCTTTAATCTACGAGAAAAAAAAACCAAGTGGTTTCCACCCTTTTAAGGTTTTTTGTTGCAAAGCAGCACCTACTGCGTCACTGGATGCATCGACACATATACTTATTTGGGCATCAGGATCTGGGTGCGCTAGAAGAAGATAATTTTCGAAACATCTTTTGATTGCATTGAATGAGTTCTCGTGAACGTCGGACCAGATGAATTCTTTTTTTCGTTTCTTATTGTTAGAGTTTTTCAATAAACCATATAAAGGGATAGATAAATGAGCTATTTCCGGAATAAATCTATGGTAAAAATTTACCATTCCCAGAAACCTTTGTAATTTTTTGAAAGACGACGGAGAAGGACGGAGAAGGAAAATTCTTTATAGAGTCCGTTTTCTCTGAAGATGGAGATATACCATGGGAAGATATGATGTGTCTTAGAAAGTTAATGCTTTGAACTCCAAATACGCATTTGCTTGGATTAATATTGATGCCGTATTCGTCCAATCTCGTGAACAATGAGCGAAGATGTTGCTTATGTTCCTGGGCCGATTTGCTAGCAATCAATATGTCGTCTAAATAGACGAAAAGAAAATCTAGTCCAGTTAGAACCTCGTTTATGAAACGTTGAAATGTTTGTGCAGCGTTTTTTAGTCCGAAAGGCATGCGTACAAATTCGAATAAGCCGAAAGGAGTAGTTATTGCAGTTTTGTGTACATCGGATTCCGCAACGGGAATTTGATGATATGCTCGTACCAAATCAATCTTTGAGAAGATTGTACAACCGTGGAGGTTAAAATTAAAATCTTGAATATTTTGTAGCGGATATTTGTCGAAAACTGTCGCACTATTTAATTGTCTATAATCTCCACAAGGTCTCCACTCATTTGGCGCCTGTTTTCGGACCATGTGAAGGGGTGAGGCGACAAAAGAAGACGAAGGGCGGCAAATGCCTAATCTTGTCATTAATTCAAACTCTGCTTTAGCTACCTTTAATTTTCGCGAATCTAGACGTCGAGGACGAGCTGAAGGAAGAGATCCCTGGGTGTTGATATGATGTACAACGTTGTGTTTTACTTTATGAGTAAAATCCGGCAAAGTCCTGAGGGAAGGAAATTCATTTAATATAGATCCGAATTCGTCGTTAACTGGGCATAATTTTGGCGAGCAAGAAGAGACGTATTTGGTAACGCATCTAACGTTCAAAGAAGTTGTTTGGTCAATCAATCTTTTGTTATGCACGTCCACTAATAACTTGAATTTATGTAGAAAATCTGCCCCTAAAATTGCATTATCTACTGATGCTACGACAAAAAAATGATCAAAATTACGTCTTAAATTTAAATTCAAGGTAAGGGCTTTGAAACCATAAGTGGATATAGGGATACCGTTTGCTGCGACTAAGTTAAGATCTGTTTTTTGATTAAAACTAGGAAAAAAATTTTTTGGGATAAGGGATATTTCTGCTCCCGTATCTATTAAAAAATTGATGTTTACAGAAGTATCATATATAAATAGACGGCAAGATTCTCTACACTGCTTCGTTGCCGCGGCCGAAGCAGTTTTTACTGTTTTTTTTCAATATGTTTTACAGAATTAGGATTGGAATTAGATTTGCAACAAGGAGAGATACATTTATTTGCGTTTGTTCCAAATTTCTTATGGTACCAGCATATTTCTTGTTCTGAACGCGAAGGAGTGGGCTTCCTTGTATTATTGTTATTAATATTTCTAGGTCTATTTCTGGACCTACCTCTAGGTTTAACACGTGTTTCTAATTTCTTAATTCTGTTTTCTAATTTTTTTATAATAGTTTCAAAAGGATTTTCAGATTCGACCACCGCCAATACCTTGGAAATAGAAGGAGAAGTTGTATCTACCAATTTATCTGCGATAAGGAATAACTCATCCTGTGATTGAGTTTTTTCAATTGCTATTAAGCACGTTTGAATATGAGGTGGTAGTTTATTTAACCAAAGCTTCTTAAGTAGTGAACTATTGATTAAACTATTACTATTTGCTAACGATTCCATTTTTCTGTATAAATCTGAAGGTTTGGAATCCCCTAATTCCATTTTATGGAGTAGTGCGTCTAAACGACGTTCTTCAGAATCGGTGCTACGTTCTATCAATAACTTTTTTAAATGTTCGTACCTATTGTCTTTCGGGGGATTTAAAACAGCGTCGGCCACTATCTCCATGGTTTCAGCTGATAGTGAAGACACCAAATGATCATATTTGGTGTTTGATGCTGTTATGCCTTTAGCTCTAAATTGAGCTTCAACTCTTATAAACCACAAATCTGGTCTATTGTCCCAGAATGGTGAGATTTTAAGGGTAGCAATTCCCTGACAAGTTGTTTCGGCATTTGTAGTGGCCTCTGATTTGCTTCCATTCAATGCCTCTGTTGCATTTGATTTATTTTCGGTCATTTTTTTAAAAGATAAAAGACAAAATAAAATAAGAAAAAGAGAATGTAGTTGAGTAGTTTGCGATAAGAAAAAGGAAAGAAAAGGGTATAGTAAATGATGTAAACAGCTGAAATTTCGTTATTTCAAACAGAAAATTATTTATATTTTATATTTCAGTTCTATATTCGGATTATTGCCCACAATTAATTTGAACTGATCCGGTATGAGAATAATTTATTGAAACATGAGCAGTGAATCACACGGTACAGTATATTTCAGATTGTCTTCATTAAGATAGTAGAAAGAAAAGGCAAGAAAACAATGACTTATTCCAAAATTGATTCATATAAATCAGTTTAAATACCCTTTCGAACGCGACCAATTAATTTGAAATTAAATATTTGGTTTTAATTGTTATATTCAAAAAAATATATTGGATATTTAATAATATCAAATTCAGAAAATATGTATATATGTATTATGTATTTACATATTACACACAAATGCAAAAATGATAAAAAAAAAATATATAATAATTTTAATAAATTTGACCACCATATTCAGTATTAAAAAAAAAAAAAAAAAAAATGAAAGATTTTTTGAATACTGTTTAAATATTTAAATATTTTCGTTATTTTAGAATTCTCAATAAAAACCGATAATAAAGTTGATACCATTGACTACACATTAGTGTATTAGTCATTTGTTAACACACTATATTAATAATAAGAATTTTTACACTACTCACGGTTTGTGGTGTATAATGTTGTACTTACAGATGATGAGATGATATCAAATTCACGATTTTCCTTTGTTTTATGTTTGACTTAAGTTCAACTTTTCCAAATATAGTACACTTTTTAATTTGTTTTTTTTATATACGCTAAAAAAGATGGGACGTATTTCATAAGTAAATTTTTCAAGTATGTAATTTAAAAAAAATTCATAACCTTTCACGTCGGGGTCACCAATATTGAATATTTAACAATATAATTTATTTGCGTCTTATCGCTACAAAATACAAATTGGAATAGGAATAGTTATAACTTATTTCTAATCTACCTGCTATACAAAGAAATTTATTCTTAATTGTTCTCTATATAATACATATATAAGATAATTGAGTGGAGAATGATGATGTTTTCAGTTGCATCGTTACCTACTTAATTTGTGGTACTTAATATGTAAAAGTCATGCAACTACAGGGTGCCTACAGTGCTATTCAAAGCAATATGTTAAAAAATAAAAAGTTTAGATCTTCAAATTGTAAAGGTGTAGAAGACGCTTTGCTTAAATGGTTTAAACATCAGAGATCTATGGGTACTCCAATTAATGGTCCATTATTACAAGAAAAAGCAAATGAATTTGCTAAAATAATGAAAGTAGAGAAATTTAATTGCACGGCGAGCTGGATTCAAAGATTTCGAGCACGTCATGGAATTGTGCTAGGAAAAGTTTCTGGTGAAAGTAGATCAGCTGATGTAAATGGTTCCCATGATTGGTTGAAAAATGTATGGCCTTCATTACGAAACGGTTTTCAAGACGATGAAATATATAATGCTGATGAGACAGGAGTTTTCTTCAAAGTATTACCCGACAAAACATTTAGATTTAAGGGTGAAAGATGCCATGGCGGAAAATTATCAAAGGAACGAATCACAGTCCTTCTGGCTGCTAATATGACAGGTACACGAAAAAAAAATTGGTTGTAATAGGAAAATCCCAAAAACCTCGATGTTTCAAAAACATAAAGTTCTTACCAGTCGAGTACAAAAGTAACAAGAAAGCATGGATGACAGGGAAAATTTTTGAAGGCATATTAAGAGAATGGGATAAATCATTAACAAAACAAAATAAAAAAATGTTGCTTCTGGTAGATAATTGTGCAGCTCATCCTAAAGTGGAGAACTTGAAGTGCATAAAATTGTGTTTTTTACCGCCAAATTGTACGTCTATTCTACAGCCACTCGATCAAGGCATTATAAATTCACTTAAATGCCATTTTAGAAAATTTCTTGTATTAAATATGATTAAAAATATCGAGCTGAAAATTTCGAACGAGATTAATCTTTTAAATGCGATAAATTTTTTATCGAAATCATGGGAAAAAGTATCATCTACAACAATTTCAAAATGTTTTCAAAAAGCAGGTTTAAAATGATATTTTACAAGAAGATGATTTCGAAGAAGAAGATGACATTCCTTTATCAGAATGGTTGAAAATTCTAAAAGAGCCAATAAATGAAACGACTTGGAATAGTTACGTGCAGCTTGATAACGAACTAGTAACATGTGGGGCTGCTGAAAGTGAATATCTGGAAGCGAATGATGAAATCGAAAGCGATGATGATAATCAAGAAGAAACAGAATTCCGTCAAAACTTGCTGAGTAACGTTGAAGCCTTAGATGCTGCTCATAAACTGAGAGACTATAACTTTTAATTATAACAAACTAAATTTAAACGACGCAATAAATACCATAGTAAATGAAATAGAAAAAACATTTGCTCAAAATTCAGCAAAAACTGTCCAGAGTAGAATTACAGATTTCATGTGAATTAAAAACTATAAATTTAATTTAATCTTTAATAAAATTTTGTTTTCTTATTAATAAAATGTTTTATTATTTATTTTTCATTCACTGATTTTTGTTCGGATTTAAGAACTATTGGTTATAAGAGCTGAGAATGTAGGTCCCATGAGCAGTTGTTATAACCGATTTCTACTGTATATTATAATCAACAAGAAAATAATATAAAATAATTATAATAAAATTAAATTTCAAATTAACATTTTGATTTTAATTGTTTTATAAATTATTATCATCATATATGTAGTTTATCATTGCTTGCATTTATTGGTAGCAGTATATATGTGCATGTATAATCCATATCAATTATAATATTATATATCAATATATGTATATGTAAACGAATAAATAAACGAATAAATAAATTACTTAATTAAAAAGTTACGATTACAAATTTAAGAGAGAAAAATACACATACAAAAAAGAAAGAAAAAAATATCAACAACATCAACATCACCATCATCAACATCATCATAATCATCATCATCATAAACATCATCAATAACATCTTGCTACAACATCAATGACAACATCATCATCTACAACAGCATCATCATCATCACTAGTAAGCGCGCCAACAATTTTTTTTTAATTTTGTTTTAATAATTACAATTTTTTTTAATTTTGTTTTATTAAATTATTTATTAATCTTGTTTTCTTTCTTTTTTTCTTAAATTTGCTTAAAAATTGTAAATTATATGAGTCTTATCAGTTATAAATTATGTATTTCTAAATTTAGAAATAGGTAATGTAACATAGCAGGTATAATTTTTAAATTATGAAAATCACTCTCTTTTTGTAATTCGAATAGACAAGACGTATTTTTTTTAATTGCATAGTAATTTGATAATTTTTATAATCAGTCAATGTACTTTCTTTTTAAATTTTTATAATTGTGATAAAGTACAATTCTTTTGATATAAAAGTATTTTTTTTATATAAAATCCTACATAAATTTTTGGTGTCAGAAGTAGGATAGAAGTAAGAATTTAAAAGTGTTAATTAAAAGTGTAAAAAAAAAAAAAGGAAGTGTGAAGCTTGAGGCAGTACAAAAGGGAGTCAACGCAAGGAAAAGAAAATACGCAAGGCTTAAAAATAATGAGGAAAAAGGAAGACAGCAAGGAAGATATCTGTATGTAAGGAAAGGATTATAATTTGAGGGAACAACGGGACGAAGACACGTGAAAACTAAAAAGAAAATAAAAAGCTAAGTAGAACGATTTTTTTTTCCCTCTTTTAAGATATTTTTTTTATATATATTGATATATAAATTTTGGTGCATATAACATATTATATATTATGTAAAAAAAAAGGTGAAAAAAAAATACATATTTTTTTTATGCGACACGTGAACATCATGAACATTTCTTTTTCACGTGATACGGTACAAAGTTGAAAAAACAAAAAAGAGAAGAACACAAAAATATAAAAATAATAAAAAAAAAACTGTTTCTATTTGTTTTATTTCCCCACATAGACCCAACGGAACATTGATTTGAGTTTTTTTTTTTAAAAAAAAAAAAACAGAAAACGGTCAATTTTTCTTTATTTTAAAATTGGAAAAATTTAAATAGAAAATTCAATTTAAAAAAAAAAATTGTTTTTGAAATTGAATGAAATAAGTGACATTGTTATTTATGTATGGTATTGACTTAGATGAAGTTCTTTATATTTAAAAATCGAAAAAATTTTCGTTTACCTGAAAAAATATTTCACAGGGTGTATTTGAAATTTTTTTTTAGTGTCATTAGTTTTTATCTCTGCAATTTAGAAATGAAATATAAAAACTTTTCGTAAAATTAAAATTTCCTTTTTATGGAAGATTTCAAAAAATTCAAAGTTGTTGAATTGCAAAAAATATTAAAGGACAAGGGTTTACCCATATATTATCAAACAAAAAAATATTTAGTGCAGCGACTCGTAAACGCCGGTTCTGATATTAACAAAAATCATAGTGTGGGTACAAGTAAATCGGACGAAAATCAAATCGTGACTTTGAATAAATTAGATCCGTTAGTTTCGAAACTTTCTAAAGAAGAAGAAACTGAACATTTAAATTCAATGAACAGTGACGAAAACGGTAAAAAGAAAAGCGAACAAAAAACAAAAATGTCTACCGAAGTTAATGCTTTTAGTTTTAAAGATATTGAAGAATCACTTGTGACCTTCAACGGTGAAAACGGGGTGGACGTTACATCGTGGTTGAAAGAATTTGAACAGGTCGCAACTGTATGCAACTGGGGTCCTGTTCATAAATACCTTTATGCTAGACGTTTATTGAAAGGGGCTGCTCGACTAGCGGTAGAGGGATGTGATGAGTGTAGTGATTGGGAATCACTAAAAGATATTTTAAAATCCGAGTTTACATCGGCTACATCTTCTTTGAATATCCATCGTAGTTTAGAAGCGCGAAAGAAAAACTCATCTGAATCCTATTTAGAATATGTTTTCGCCATGAAGCAGCTTGCATCTAGAGGCTCAATTGATGAGAGATCTTTAGTTTCGTACATTCGTGCAGGGTATTCCAGATAGTCCCTCGAACAAAAGTATGCTTTACGAAGCTACAACAATCTGCGACCTGAAAAAGAAGCTGGAAGCATATAAAACAATGAAGGAACATATGTCAGTGAAGTCATTCTCGAAGCCTGTATCGAAATCATCGCCAGACGTAAAAAAAAAATACGAAAAACCTAGATGCGCAAATGTCCGCATCGTAGTAAGGGTTCGCGCTGTTTTAAATGTGGAGAATTCAGCCACATCCGAGCAACGTGTCCTAATCCAGAGCGTGTGAATAACAACGATAAAAGACCATCAAATGTCAATCTGATACAAGTATCACTGGCTGAAATAAAAATAGAAGGCCATCATTTCAAAGCCTTGGTTGATACTGGTAGTGATGTTACCCTGTTGAAAAGGTCTACTTTTGAAAAGATGAAAAACGCTGCATCTAATGAAGGTCCAGGTATTACATTGTTAGGTTTCGGTAAAACTTCGTTTCGCTCTTTATGTTCTGTTAACGTCTGCGCTGAAATAGGTGGGCAGAAATTTCAACTGAGATGTCATGTAGTACCCGATAATTGGTTAACTTGGGAATTCTTAATTGGGCGTAACATTCTAAAGGAAGCGACGGTAACCATAACTTCGGAAAGTGTGCAGATTGAGAAATTAAAGCCATTAAGCGAAGTAGAAGAAGACTTTACCAGTAAGCTAGACGTGTTAGCACTTAACTCTGTTGATGAATGTCCATCTATCGCTGAAGTTACCAATAAAAGTCTGAAGGAAGAATTGAAAAATTTAATTCATAACTACGTTCCAAGAAAGCCAACTAGTTCCTTGATTAAAATGAAAATTCACCTAGAGGACGAAACGCCTGTGTGCCAGAGACCTAGACGGCTGCCTCCTACTGAAAGACAACTCGTGAGAGAACAAATAGAACAGTGGTTGGAAGAAGGCATCATACAACATAGCAGTTCCGATTTTGCGAGTCCGGTCGTGCTGGTAAAAAAATCCGATGGTTCCCCTAGACTCTGCGTCGACTATCGAAAGCTAAATCGGAAGGTCATTAAGGACAGGTATCCCCTTCCTGTAATAGAAGAAGTAATTGAAGGTCTTCACAAAGCAAAAATATTCTCGACACTAGACTTGAAAAATGGGTTTTTCCATGTAGACATTGATGAAAACAGTCGCAAGTATACATCTTTCGTTACAAATGATGGTCAGTATGAATTTCTTAAAGTCCCTTTCGGTCTATGCAATTCTCCAGCGGTATTTCAAAGATACGTGAATACACTTTTCCAGAATTTGGTTAAAGAACAAGTTTTGTTGATCTATATGGATGACCTGATAATCCCTTCACCGACGGAAGCTGAAAATATCAAAAACTTGAAGAAAGTATTAAACGTTGCTGCGGACAACGGGATAATAATTAAATGGAGTAAATGTCATTTCTTGAAAAAGAAAATCGAATTTTTAGGTCATATAATAGAAAACGGTAATGTTAAACCTTCGGAAAAAAAATAAGGGCCGTCGCGAACTTTCCGGAACCGAAAAACGTGAAAAATATTCGAAGTTTCCTCGGTCTTACTGGTTTTTTAGAAAATTTATTGCAGGTTATGCTTCTATTGCACGTCCATTGACAGAACTAACTAAGAAGGACAATAAGTTTGAATTTGGAAGTAAGGAACGAGAAGCTTTCCAAACCTTAAAGTTACATCTTTGTCAAGATCCAGTGTTAAAGCTTTTTAATCCCGAACTCGAGACGCAACTACACACGGACGCTTCAAATATTGGCTTTGGAGCTGTACTACTCCAGAAACATGATGATGGCCATTTGCACCCAGTTTTCTATTTAAGTTATTAGACTACGTCTATTGAAAAAAGTACACCAGCTACGAGCTAGAATGTCTTGCTATTGTTAAAACTTTGCTTCATCTCAGGTATTATCTTCTTGGTCTAACTTTTAAGATTTTTACAGATTGTCAAGCCTTTCAACAAACCATGCAAAAAAAAGAGTTATGCGCTAGAATAGCAAGGTGGGCATTAGTCCTCGAAGAATTCGATTGTTCTATACATCATAGGCCAGGAACAAAAATGCTTCATGTAGACGCCTTAAATAGGCATCCTGTGGTGCAGGTCGTCGAAAAAGATTTTCTTCATCAGATTAAGCAGTCTCAAGAACAAGACGAATTTTGCCGTATTTTGATCACTACCTTGAAATCAGGTTCCAGTTACGAAGATTACATTCTACGAAATGAATTGCTGTACCGATTCGAAGAAGGAAATTTTTTACTCGTAGTACCAAAAGGACTTCAACAAGGTCTTATCAAATCAGTTCATGAGCAAGGTCATGTAAATGCACGTAAGGTACAAGTACTACTCAAAAAAGACTATTATTTTCCCAATATGGCTAAACAGATAGAAAAAGTAATCCGAAACTGTGTTCCCTGTATATTGGTGTCGCGGAAAGAAGGAAAGAAGGAAGGAATTCTTAACATGATCGATAAACATGACCTTCCATTACATACTTACCACATCGACCATCTGAGCCCTTTAGCTTCTACGGCTAAAAATTATAAGTATATTTTCGCCGTAATAGATGCTTTTACCAAGTTGTCTTGGTTGTTTCCAGTGAAAGACACATCTGCCGAAGAAGTCATCAAAAAATTAGACATAATCAGCGAAACCTTTGGCAATCCAGTTAGAATAATTTCCGATCGGGGTGCTGCGTTCACATCTGGTGCTTTTAAAGCCTACTGCGAAACTCAAAATATTCAACACATTTTGGTCACCACGGGTGTTCCTCGAGGAAACGGACAAATAGAACGTTTGAATAGAATTATAGTTTCAGCTTTAGCCAAAATTACCGTGCAGGATCCAACAAAATGGTATAAACATATTGGCTATCTTCAGCGTATTTTGAATTCTACAATAAATGTTTTATAGCTTAGCTACTATTTTTAGAACTAAAAGAAATCTTACAAAACATCTAGAAAGTGACTCATCTGATGAAGATTTCGGTAAAAATAGATATAAAAGGATATTATTTTTATTATTTTATTATTGCATTTGTTATTCTTAGATAACGATGATTTGATGAAAGATCCAACATTTCATGTTAATAATCAAAATTTATTGGAAAGATTTTTAATATCAGTAAACCAAGAAACATCACCAGTTGAACAGAATGAGATTCGAAGCTTGCCTTCAAATTTTTCCTCAGGTAACTGGATTTATAACAGTTTTCTGTATATTAATTTTAATGGCAAAATGTTTTCAGAAAGCGAACCAGCAACTCCTTTTCTGTCAAGAAAAAAAAAAAAGAACCTCACTTGTGGCAGCAAAATATAAGGAAAAAATTACGGGAAGCAGGAAATGAATATATCAGCTCAAAAAATAAAACGATGCCGGCAAAAAAAACTTTACCACCGTGTAAAACAACTTGTTTTAATTCGTGCACCAAAAATTTTTCAGAACGGTTTTTGTGAAACACAGTGAATTTTTTGAAAAATTTTTAACGGTACTTTTCTCCCAAATATCAAATTTCCGCCAACAAGGACATATGACACATTAAAGAGGACATTCCAAAGTATCGTCCTGAAAATGTCCTGTTTCGATATCACGAGCTAGCGATTCGGAAGTTTCCCCTAGTATCAATTTGAGAAATGAAAAGATAATATCAAAAGATAAAAAAATTTCATGGTCAACGTCACCACCAATTATGGAAGGAAGAACACGTGCTGAAAATATAATACATGATCATGTTGGTATAACACGGTATGCAGCCAGCCGTATAAATAATATTTTTGATGCTTTTGAACTTTGTTTTACAACATCGATGTGTAAAATTGTTGTCGACAACACAAACCTAGAAGGTCAGAGAAGTTTGTATTTGTAGAAGAAGTATTTGGAAGTAGCTGGAACAATATTGATACGACAAAAATACATGCATATATAGGTATTTTGATTTTGGCTGGTGTTTTTCGATCTCATGAAGAATCTGTTGACAATTTATGGGACGACAAAAAAGGTAGACCAATTTTTCGATCCACAATGTCAAAAAAACATTTAGGACTATAACTCGGGTTATTCGTTTTGATGACAAAACCGACAGAGCAGAACGTCGTGCTCGAGACAAATTAGCCCCAATTCGAAATCTTTGGAATAAATGGGTTGAAAATATTCCATTTTTATATTCACCCAACGAAAACGTTACGATTGACGAACAACTTGTGGCATTTCGAGGCCGATGTCCTTTCAAACAATACATACCTTCTAAGCCTGCAAAGTATGGTATTAAAATTTGGACATTATGCGACAATAAAACGCATTTTGCTTGGAATATGCAAGTCTATACAGGTAAGGAATCAAACGCAGCACCAGAGAAAAATCAAGGTCAACGTGTTCTACTGGATTTAGTAAAAGACTTGAAAGGAAGAAATATAACGTCTGATAATTTTTTCACTACGTACGATCTTTCCATCGAGCTTTTGAAAAAGAGGAACACTGTTGTGGGAACAGTACGGCAAAATAAGACCTTCCTGCCACTTGTCAACAAGAAAGATAAACATCAGAAATATGTATTGAGCAGTGAGTTCTATTTTACGGACAAGGTGACTGTGGTACAATACGTCCCAAAAAAATATAAAATTGTGACTGCGTTAAGTACTTTCCATCATGACGATAAAACCGCAAACGATGGCAAAAAGTTACCAGAAATAATTTCTTTTTATAATCAAACCAAATGGGGTGTTGACACTTTAGATCAATTAGTTAACACATACACGGTAAAGAGGAAAACAAATCGTTGGCTTTTTGCTCTCTTTGCAAACATGATTGATATTTCAGCCATCAATGCGTATGTGCTTTGGACAGAAACTGATCCGAATTGGAACAAAAATAAATTGTAGAAGAAGATTATTTTTAGAACACCTAGGAGAATACCTCGTAGATAAGGAAATAATGCAAAGACCTTATCTTCCAAGGAGTGAAGCATCTATCTCAGTAATGACTCAAAAAAATGCAGCACAGTCAACAATTAGTACACCTTTATCTGAACATCAATCAAAAAAACGAAAAATTTCAAAAGGTGCAAGATGTGAAATGTGTTCAAAAAGAGATCGTAAAGCATACTCGAAATGTGAAAATTGTGAAAAATATTTGTGTGGTGAACACAAAATAGCTGTATACTATTGTCATAGTTGTAGAAACAAATAGATTTTTATAGGTGAATAAAAACAATGGTTAAATGTAAAATGTAGAATGAGATCAAATTTAATAAAATAAGAAAATTCTCTGGCAAAATGTTGTTTCATTTCACTTAAAACACAACTGGGTGAAATTTCACCCAAGAGTTACAAGTGTAATTTTTTTTGAGGAGCGTATGAGGGTTAAGTAATTTAAGTATTTTTATTTAAGTATTTTATTTAAGTATTTTAAAAAGATTAATTCAAGACCATGATCAAATACGTAAAATCACTTTGTGGAGTGATTCGTGTGTTCCACAAAACAGGAACAAAATTATGTCAACTGCTTTAAAATACTTTCTAGCTAAATATCCACAAGTTGAGGAAATTGTCCAAAAATTCTGTGAACCTGGTCATTCGCAAATTCAAGATGTAGACAGTCTTCATAGCTGCATTGATCGTTATACAAAAAATATGGAAATTCCAAGTATAATTTCATTGATAAAATTATTAAAGAAAGTGACATTCAGTGGTGAAAATTTGATTATAATTCAAATGCAAGGGGAGGACTTTTTGTCATATTCGAATAAACCAGCTTGTTAAACTATCAAAACGTGCCTTATACAAAAGTAAAATATTTGCGATGCATAAAAAAGCTACCATTTATGATTTATTACAAAACATCAGCAGCTCAATCAGAACCTGTCGCTAAATCTCTTACAATGAAAAGTTCCAGAAATAAATTAGGAACTCCAAACAATCTATTTGATCAATGCGTAATGCCTTTGAGTTATGATCAGGCTTCCGTGAAACATAAAAAAGAAGATATAAAATCACTATTAATATATCTTCCTGATGTGGATCAAAATTATTATAAAACAGTTCTAAAGCTGAAGTAAAATTTTGTACCTTGAATTGATGAAGTCATTGACATTTTCATTTTATTTACGTTTTTTTTTTATTTTCTAAAATTACTTAATTTTTTATTATATGTATTTACATCATATTTTTATCACACTTTGTTTTTGAAATCATTAAAATTGTTTTGCTTTGTCTTGTTTTCGTTATTATTTTGTTATAAAAACTATGAATTGTTTTTTTTTTTTTCTGTATAACATAAAATTATAAAATGTTTAAAAAAACTAAGAATACGAACATAAATTTTTGTTTTTCGAATTTCGTCTGTACGCTACTTGCCCCATGTAACAAGAAATAATAGAAAGTTCTTCTCGATTAATAAATATTGTTTTGCTCCTGGTGCAAACTACCTCCAATTTTTCGTTATTATTTCCTAAAAATTCTTCAACACATGTAGAAAAAAATAGAAAACCAAAAAATTAACACTTCGATAAATATTTAAACGAAATTAAATAAAAATTTATCGGCTAGTATTTTTACAATAAAGCTTCAGACTTTAATGGCGATTATCTCAAAATGCAGGTTTGGCGTTTGAACCAAAAAAATATTCAGACAGCGATATAAAGTATACAAAACGAGTAATACTTATATGATTAGGTCTATCCTATATATTGATCTACATAATTTACGCTATGTATGTACTTATATTAAAATAAGTAAATGTTTTGTGTTTCTTTTTTATTTTCCAAAAAAATTTTTTTTAAAAAAATAATTTATATTGTTTTTAATTTATATAGTACGTATACATAATATACATATAATAAATACTTACAATACTTAGTGGACATGAATATGATGAATTTATTAATTTATGATTTTTAATGCCACGAAAATTTCTTCTCCATCCAACTGTGGCTGTATTTGATTGATTATGTAATTTTTTAATTTTCGGTGAACGTATAAGTCTTATAAAAAAACCATGAGATTCTGGTGCTGTGAGATATCTTTTACAATGATCATTTACCATAGAATTTGATTTTAATTCAAATATAAGACTAGATTTTTTTCCTTCTCTTTGAAAAAAAAATTCAGTTTGATGGCTACAAAATGATTCTACAACTGCTCCTGCTCCATCTGTTGCTGTACCTGTAAACGATGATCCAAGTAATAAAGATGATTCAATTGTTTTATCTGTTGTTGTAAAATTATATGGTATATCATTATCTAATAAAAATGATACAAAAAAAAAAAAATAAATAAATAAATAAATACATAAATAAAAATAAAAATTTTCTATTTTACAATAATGTAAATTATATTATAATCAATTAGGTATTTATTATTATGATTTAAAGACATCGTAGATATTAATATGTCAATTACATAACATGCATACATACAGTCAGGGCTGCCAAATTGCGGGTAATTACCCAAAATTCGGGTATTTTGAAAATTTTTGGGTATTTTTCGGGTAAGAAAATTTTCGGGTATTTTTTGGGTATTTCGTCGTTTTCTTTGTTTGTATGAATTCAAGTATTCAATTAAGTTTTCTAGTACTTTAGTGGTTTTATTTTTAGTTTTCTTTTAATATTATTATTTGTAACTGGCTTAGAAACTCTTATATCATTCGAATATATCATTCAGATATTCAGATTCAGCATTTCAGCAACAAAATTATTTGATTCAGTTACTATCACTGTATTATCTGTGTGTATCATTATTATTCATTATTATACATATATGAATATATGATTAGATTATTCATTTGTCAGTGTGTGTCAAATTGACAATTTTGCAAATCATAAATCATAATATAATATCAACATTTATGTTCAGTATTTATTTAGTGAGTGGTGTCGACGTGTCGTGCTTTATTTTACTGACATTTTAAATAATAAAAATGGATTCTATAGATAAATGGTTAAAAAGAAAACAATCAAAAACTCCAGAAACTGAAATATCTGAAGCTTCTGATCTCGAGAAAAATAAAGAAGAAACAACGAGTCAAACTGAAAAAGTATTTTAATTTCAATAAACCAATATGTACATAACATACCATAATAAATAATTTTAGGTACAAAAAACCAAAAAAAATGATAAGATAGGTCACAAATTTTGTATGAAATGGTTGGAACTATCAGAATTTAGAGGTTGGCTTTCTCAGGTTCATTCTAATCAATTAGCATTGTGTAAAGTTTGCAATAAGAATATAACTGCTCATAAAAATGATTTACGTCGTCATAGTAAATCCGATAAACATAAATTAAACATGACGAAAATTAAAAAAGTCGGAATGTAACATCACATCAAACAAAATGTAACATCATTAGAACAAAAAGTTAGACGTGCTGAGTTGAAGACTGTAGGTCTTTTAGCAACTAATAATTTACCTTTTTTATTGATGGACGAATTAATTCCATTGTTGTCAGATATATTTCCTGATTCAGAAATTGCAAAAATGATGTCTAGTCGCAGAACCAAATCAACTGCTATAATGACTAATGTACTTGGAAATCACTTTTCAAATAAACTGGCTGATATTCTAAAATCAACATATTTTTCGGTCATCATGGACGAAACCACTGATCAAAGCTCAAAAAAACAATGTGCCTTCACAGTAATCTACTATGACAAAAATAACTTTAAAGTAAAGACACAATTTTTAAATATTCGAGAAACTATTTCGGGTGCAGCAGTAAGTCTTGTCGATACACTGAAACATGTTTTATTGGACAAAAATATTCCACTAAATAATTTAGTAGGCTTTGCATCAGATACACCAAATGTAATGGTTGGAAAACACAATTCTGTTTTCAGTATTTTAAAAAACTATTTACCATACATAGCATGTATCAAGTGTTCATGTCACATTATTCATTTGGCTGCATCTAAGGCGTGCTTGAAATTGCCTAGATCTCTTGAAGATCTTTTGAGAAATCTTGGATCACATTTTAGTCGCAGTTCTTCAAGACAAGAACGTTTTAAAGAATTCCAGGAATTTTTTTGTACTAAAATTCATAAAATATTATCACCATCCGTTACCCGTTGGCTCTCATTAAAGTCATGTGTGGATAGAGTTTTAGAGCAATATGATGCACTTACTTCCTATTTAAGACTTGAGGCTTTTGAAGATCCAAGTAAAACTTTAGAAACCATGTTCATAACAATGGAAAATCCTTTGACAAGGGTATATCTTGAATTTATACAGTATAATCTTGGGCTTCTTGTGGATTTTAATTTAATGTTTCAGGGAGAAACTCCACTCCTTCATAAACTCAAACCTGAAATTCAAAATCTTCTCAAGCATATTTATAGCAATTTTTTAAATATAAAATGCATTAAAGAAAGTGATACCTTCAATATTGATCATTTAGATTCAAAAAACCATATTGATTTGGATAAAATTTACTTAGGAATATCAGCTCAACAAACTCTATCTAACGTCAAAGAGCAAGTATCTGCTGAAGAAATACAAAAGTTTCGAAGAAACTGCGTCAACTTTTACATCGAACTGGTCGATCAAATAAAATCTCGATTTGATTTTAGTGATAACATTTTCAACATTTTAGACATTTTGGAACCAAAAATAGCTCAGTCATTGCAAATCCAGTCTTTGGATTTTGTATTAGATCGTTTTCCGTTTCTTCAAGTGGACAAGCAAAAAGTTGATACTGAATGGAGAAAACACGCTCTTTTGGATTTCAACGAGCACAATTTAGATCAAAACACTGAGGCAGAATTATACTGGAAAAAAGTCTTTAATTTGAAAAATGGAGCAGGAGATTTTGCTTTTCCAAATTTACAAAAAATCATTGAATTACTCTTTTAATTTTGCCCTTTTCCAATGCGTCGGTTGAACGCATTTTTAGTCATTTAAAAAACTGCAAAACACTGAATAGAAATTCTTTAAAAACAAATACAGTAGCAGCGATTTTAGCAACAAAAGATGGAATAAATGAAACTGGTGGAATTAAAAATTTTGAACCGGAAAAATCTTTACTGACTTCAAAGATTTGGAATTAAAATTTAAAAATAGAAAAAATAAGAAACTGAATTTTTAACAGACTTATAGAATAAGAACAAATATTGTTTTGCTGTTTCTTTGTTATTTTATGTTACTTTTTGGTTTTATAGTTTTTGTGTAATTTGGTTTTTTTTTATTTTTATTTTTTTAACAGTATACATATGTATGTATATATACATTCTATATTTTGAAACAAAAATAAATTTGTTTTCAAACAAAATCGGGTAAAATATTTGATTTTTGGGTAATTTTTGAAAAGTTTTCGGGTATTTTAAAAATTTGGATTGGCAGCACTGCATACAGTCCATTTCATATATATTTGTGCATAGGTTATTTTAAATGCAGTGCAGTAGAATAATATCTGTATTTCAGTGGAAAATTAAAATTCTGATTTCAAATTTTTTTTTTTTTATTACATAATATAACTGTTTACAAAAATATTCACTTGTTAGAAAAAAAAAACAAAAACCAAAACAAAAACTTAACTAGATTAATAATTTTTCAAAAGTATTTGTGCATCTATTTTTCTTTTCAAAATTATTTGTGCAGGTGTCCCATTTGTTTTAAAAAATAACGGTACCCAAAATACAATGTGAAAAATTTAATCGAATCTAATTCAAAGCAATTAAAATAATATTCAGTTGTTCTTTGGACGCTTAAATAGTTAGTTTCATTTTATTTATAATTGAAAAATGCCTAAGAAGATTGAGTTGTCCGTCGAAGTCAGAGCGGCAATCGTTGCTCTCTATAAAAATAACGTTAGAGTGAATGAAATCGCTAAAAAATATAATTGCCACAGAAATACTATTCGGTATCAAGTGTTAAAAGAAAAAGGAAAAGGAACGGTGAAAAATATGTTGAGAAGGGTAGAAAATGAGTAACAACAACAAGAGATGATCGAAAAATCTTATCAATTTGTAAGTAAAATTCTGCTACAACGCTAAGAAAAATTCAAAATACTTTTAATGATGGACAAAATTATAAAATAAGTTTAACAACGGTACACAGGAGATTAATAGAAAATAATATCAAAGCTTATTTGGTTCAAAACAAGCCATTTATTTCAGCCAAAAATAAAAAGAAAGATTGAAATTCGCACTTGAACATATTTCAAAGCCTGTAGAGTTCTGGAGAAATATTCTCTTGACTGATGAATCTGCATTTGCTCTTGATGGAAACTATGGAAAAAATTTTATACTTTTCCACACCAGAAATTGAGAAAAAACAATCCCATAACTGAGCCAACGGGGCACTCCAATGGTTGAAAGATTATGATTTGGGGTTGTATATCATATAAAGGCATTAGACCTATTGTAAGATTACCAGACAAAGGAAAACAAATTCATTATTTAAAAATATTAAATAATGTTGCATTAGTTGAGGAAATCAACTAATTAATAATAACTTCGTTTTACAACACGATAATGCACCAACACAAAAGCCAGTATGATCCAAAAATATTTAAATGACGTACAACAAAATGTCCTTGCGTGGCCTCCTCAGAGTCGAGATCTCAATGTTATTGAAAATCTTTGGCATTACGTAAAATCAAAAGTTCCTCAACAAATTGGTAGAACAAAAGATGAAACCTGGAACGACATAATTAGAGTGTGGAGCGAAATTCCAGAAGATTTATTAAAAACGTTTGTAGATTCTGTCCCAAGAAGACTTCAAAAGGTTATTGCAGCCAAAGGGAATAATTCATCGTATTAGGTAAATCTGTCTTTAATTAATAATGTTAATTCGCCAAAAACTAAAAAATTACAACTACTATTTTCAGTTTAATTCACGGAAAAAGGTATATTTTGAAATACTTTTGAAAAGAAAAATAGATGCACAAATACTTTTGAAAAATTATTAATCTAGTTAAGTTTTTGTTTTTTTTTCTAACAAGTGAATATTTTTGTAAACAGTTATATTCAGCCCTGTTCCAGATTTCATTTTTTGCGAAAATGAAATTAGGTGTTCCGAATTTCGGTTCAACCGAATTGACATGCGAATTGAAATCGCTTTAGTTGTTAGTAATGAAATCATTTCGGTGCTTATATTATTAGGTAGAAAAGGAAAAAAATAGTTTGTTGTTACAAGAAAAAAAAATAAAATTGGCAAAATGTAAGTATATTTCATTACAAATAATAATTATCATTAATTATATTTAACAATAAAATAAAATTTATTTATCTCTTTCACTTTGAGATTATTTCAATTTAACTTATATGTGTGATGTTACAAAACATTGTTCTTGCTAAATTCACATCATAACCTTTACCAACAGATCTTTGATATCCTCCTTCAGCAAGAATACGAATTGTTGCACCTACTTGCAAAACCAAAGGAATTGAACCTTCTTTTATACTATATACGGTATAATTTCGTTCATCACAATGAAAAAGGCTTCTTTATTCAAATCTCCATCAATCAAATCAAAATCTCAATCAAAAGTCCATTTAAAATTTAAACTTTTAGATTGCAATTAATACAAATTTAAATATTTTTAAACAAAATAATAAAATTTTCAAAGTAAAATAACTCAATTTTAAAACTATTTAGTACCTTAAACGTCAATCAGCTAACTTCGAATTGAATTTCGAACAATTTCATTTTACATAAATTCGTGTGAAATTTGGAACACCTTTTTTGAATTCGCACGAAATTGATTTTCGCTTACGATTTGAATTCGCACGAAATTGGGAACAGGTGCGATTATATAATAAAAAAAGTTTGAAATCAGAATTTTAATTTTCCATTAAAATACAGATATTATTCTACTGCACTGCATTTAAAATAACATATGCACAAATATAGTATATATGAAATGGACTGTATACCATTGTAATGTATGTACATACGATTGTGTCATATACAGCCCTGTTCCAGATTTCGTTTTTTGCGAAAATGAAATTCGAAAACGAAATTAGGTGTTCCGAATTTCGTTTCAACCGAATTGACATGCGAATTGAAATTGCTTTAGTTGTTAGTAATGAAATCATTTCGGTGATTATAATATTAGGTAGAAAAGGAAAAAAACAGTTTGTTGTTACAAGAAAAAAAATAAAATTGGCAATTGTAAGTATATTTCATTATTATAATTGTCATTAATTATATTTTAATTATATTTAACAATAAAATAAAATTTATTTATCTCTTTCACTTTGAGATTATTTCAATTTAACTTATATGTGTGATGTTACAAAACATTGTTCTTGCTAAATTCACATCATAATCTTTACCAACAGATCTTTGATATGCTCCTTCAGCAAGAAAACGAATTGTTGCACCTACTTGCAAAACCAAAGGAATTGAACCTTCTTTTATATACGGTATAATTTCGTTCATCACAATGAAAAAGGCTTCTTTATTCAAATCTCCATCAATCAAATCAAAATCTCAATCAAAAGTCCATTTAAAATTTAAACTTTTAGATTGCAATTAATACAAATTTAAATATTTTTAAACAAAATAATAAAATTTTCAAATTAAAATAAGTCAATTTTAAAACTATTTATTACCTTAAACGTCAATCAGCTGACTTCGAATTGAATTTCGAACGATTTCGTTTCGCATAAATTCGTGTGAAATTTGGAACACCTTTTTTGAATTCGCACGAAATTGATTTTCGCTTACGATTTGAATTCGCACGAAATCAAAGTGTTGCCATTTTAGCCATTTTATGGCTAAATTTAGCCATTTTTTTTCTAAAGTTGCCATAACATTTTTCTTTTAGCCATTTAGCCATATTTTTAGCCATACATTTTTCATAGTGCCAATTTTTAGCCATTTTTGAAATTCTTAGATTTAATCTTTTTGTAGTTTTAGATTCTTTTCTTTTCATTTTTCATTTCTCTTATATATTCCACATTTTGAATTATATTTCACATCCCTGATTTCGTTTTGTCATATATCATATCAACGTTTTATGATTGTAAAATGTCAAAAAGATGTCACAACGTCACAATTCAATTAGTTGTCGAAGAATTTTCTCAAATGGTGAATACTTTAATTTTCAATTTGTAAGGAAAATTTATAAATACTTTTCAAAATGCTATTTGTATTTCTAACTTTATTTTTATTTTGTATGTAAGCAATGGATTCGACCAATTCGACGGAAAAAAAATACTGCCAAAATTTTCGGAGAGAATGGATGAATATGAACGAGTTCAAAGGATGGCTGAATGAGGTTAATGGCAAAGCGTTTTGCAAATATTGCAAAGTAATTGTGAAATGTAAGTTATACGATTTAAGGGCACATGCTGCAACAAAAAAACACAACTCGGCAAAAGAACCATTTTCAACTATGAGGAACTTAAACAATTATTTCACTACTACAGAAAACCCATTGGTTAAATTACAACGTCAGAAATCTGAATCATCTTTAGCCTTGTTTATACTTCAACATTCTTCAATCAGATCTATTGACCACTTGACCGATATGTGTAAAAGTACATTCAGCACAGCATCACATGTTCCTTACATCCAGTTACATCGTACTAAATGCAGTTCAATTATAAAAAATGTTTTTTTCCCATTTTTTAAAAAATCTTTGATTGAAGATATTAGTAATTCTAGTTACAGTATTTTGATTGATGAATCAACTGACATTTCAGTTGAAAAGTATCTTGGAATAGCCATTAAATATTATTCTGAAAATTCACAAACTATCATTACAACGTACTTATCGCTTGAAAATCTATACGACTGCACTGCAGATGGAATCGTTACTGCTGTGAAAAACTGTCTCAAGAAATACAATTTAAACATAAGAAATATGATAGGTATTGGCACTGACAACGCCAGTGTAATGGTAGGTGTCAACAACGGCGTGTATAAGAAACTTAAAGAAGAAAGTCCTAAACTCATTTTAATCCGCTGCGTTTGTCATTCTGTTCAATTGGCTACTTCAGCTGCCGCAAAAAAGTTTTTGCCAGAAAAATTAGAATTTTTGCTAAGTGAAACATATAGATGGTTTTCAAAGTCGTCATTACGAAAGATTCAATACCAGAGATTGTTCAGCGCTATAAATGATGGGAATTGTCCACTAAAAATAGTCCAAAAGAGTAATACTCGTTGGCTGTCAATTGAAAAATGTGTTGTAAGAATAACAAGTCAATGGCTTGAGTTAAAAACTCATTTCCAGATATGCGAAAATAATGAAAAATGTTACATTGCAGAATTATTGTTTAAAGAATATTCAGATGAAGTCAATTTGGTGTATCTTCTGTTTTTGAAATCAATACTGAAAGATGTATCTTCATTAAATAGAAAGTTTGAGTCTAATTCAACAAATCCGCTGAAATTATTAAATGATCTGTGCTATGTCATCGAATCACTTGTAAAAACTATTATTTATCCAGATTGTCAGATCGACTATTTAGAAGACGACTACCAACCATACATTTATGAAAAAGCATATCTTGCACTGAACGAAATTTTGTACATAATTTTAATGAATGTGATTCATTAAACTTTTTTCATAATATATATGAACATTTTCATACATTTTATGTTAATTTCACTGAAATGATTCAAGCTTCTATGAACACGATCATAAATTTAATGAAATCACATTCATTGTCAACTGAATTTGACAATTCTGAATATACGTAATAAAAATTTTCATAGTCTATGTACAAATGCATTAATTCTATGAATTTGTTCATAGTCTATGAACAAGTTCATTAGTTCTATGAATTTGTTCATAGAGTTTACACAACTTCAATGAACAAGTTCATTGTGTTTTTATTATTTTCTATTAGAAGTCAATGAAAACATTCATAAGTCCTGTTATATTTTGCTTTCGTTTCTTGCTTACGAAGTTTTTTATCATTCCAAATCCAGACGTAATATGTATAAGTTAAACAATTATTACTGCTAAATATTGCACTGTGAAATTTGAATATTTAATTTTTGTGATATCAAAGTGAAAGAAAAAGGTAATTTCAATTAAAAGTGTAGTTATTTTACTATTTTTTAGTGAATTATATTTTTTTAGGTCATTTCAATTTCAAAAAACAACTTTTATTAATTCAAATAACTGTGCGAAATAGATATCAAATTATATTCTGCATAAAGATATTTTGTTGATAAGTAAAAGGGTAGGAAATTAAATACGTTTTATTAGATTATCAAACAACGTTTGAAACGAGCTGATACAGAATAAACTTATATATTTATTTTGAAATTCTTTGTAAATTTCGAATAATGCAGTGCTTTAAATGTTTCAAAAGTTTTGTTTCTGTTGATGATCTTATTCATCACTTGAAGCAATTTCATGATCTGAAAACAAACAGTTCATTTAGATGTCAAGAGAAGCAATGTTTTCAAATGTTTTCAAATATTTCCGTGTTTAAAAGACACTTACTTAGAAAACATCCCACAAGTTCTGTATGTGACGATGTCGTGCACAATGCAGCAGAAAATATTTCACTTCAAACTGATAGAAACTATGTGACCCCCGATGTTATAAAATCCACCTGTACAGTATCTGATGTTTCTCAAAAATCTAATTTCTATGATGATTCAAGTTTTATTGAAGGACTTTTAAAATCAATGTCAAAGTTCTGTATCTTTCTACATAACAATGATAATTTTAGTCGAAGTGATGTGACTGAAATACAAGACAAAATAGCTGAATTAATTTTAAGTCCAATATTACAATTATTTGAAGAATTTTCATCGCGGTTTTTATTTAATAATTATGAAATATTTAGTGCTTTTAACAATATTATTGCTAAAATAAAAGAAAATTGTTTTGCCAACTGTAAAACTGATTATCTTATCCAACAATGGATGAAAAAAGAAGAACTTGCAGATGACCTACAGGAATTTACAATTTGTTCCGAAATTCGAAATGTACATGAAAATGATATTATTAATTTACGTGAAAAGAAAAATCAAGGTTATCTTTTATCACTAAAGTTTCAGTTTCAAAAAATATTTGAAAAAAATAATCTTTTGAGAGAAATGTTAGATTACATGGAATATTTAGAAGCATCTTCGAAATTAAAGAACTTCATTCAAGCAGACTTGTGGAAGGAAAAAATTAAACTTTATCCTGATAAAATCGTAATTCCCTATTTTATCTATGTGGACGATTTTGAAATTAACAACCCTCTAGGATCACATTCGGGCAAACATTCTATCTGTAATATATATTTCTCTTTCCCATGTTTACCGAAAAAAATTTCAAAAGTATCTAATGTTTTTTTAGCCGCTGTTATTAAGACCGAGGATATCAAAAATTTTGGTAGTAATAAATGCTTGGAGGCACTTGTAAAAGAATTGATTGAACTTGAAGTGAATGGAGTGGACATAAAAGGTGCAGACGGTAAACCATTAAGAATACATTTCGTACTTGGTCTAATTTTGGGAGATAATTTGGCTCTCAACACCATTCTTAACTTTTCCAAATCATTTTCACACAAGTTCTTCTGTAGGTTTTGTAAAGCATCCAAATACGAGTGTCAAAAACTTTCTGTGGAACATCATCAGCTTAGAGATCAAATCAATTATGACCATGACATATCGATAAATAATTCTTTGGCAACTGGAGTCTCGGATTCATCTATATTCAATACAATTCCGTCATTTCATGTTGTGGATAATATTTGTTCAGATGTAATGCATGACCTTTTCGAAGGAGTGTGTCATTACGACCTTTGTCAAATAATTGCTTATTTTATGGAAAAAATGAAATATTTTGATCTAAAAACCCTTAATTCAAGAAAGACTAACTTTAATTATGGCCAAGACGAAATAGGAAATATTTGTGGGTAAATAAAACCCCAGAATTTAACTAAAAAGCATTTAAAAATGTCAGGAAGGGAAATGATGACTTTTTGTCATTTTTTCACACTAATGATAGGTGATTTGATTCCCAACGAAGATGAAGTGTGGCAGTTCCTTCTGTTGCTGATTGGAATTATTGATTTAATTTTGTGTTTTGAATTTACTTCGGACTCGATACAAGCTTTGAAGTATAAAATTGAAAAAAATAATAAGAATTATGTTGAATTGTTTGGCGACACTCTGAAGCCAAAGTTTCACAACTTGACACATTATCCTAGGATTATTTCAAAATCAGGTCCTCTCCGTGCTATGTGGTGTTTCAAATACGAAGCAAAGCACAAAGAATTTAAAATATACTCGCACGCCACAACTTCTCGAAAAAATATATGCCTAACATTGGCAAAAAAATATCAGTTTAAATTTGCAAATATATTGTTAAAAGACCACAATTCTCACGATTTGATTTTTGATGATAAAGATGAAGTAAAAACGGGACTTTTGGAAATAATTTGCCAAAAAAACAAATTTAAACAAAAGTGAAATAAGAATATTTAAAAAAATAAATTATAAAGACGTTGCTTTTAAAAAAGGCTGGTATGTTGCGACATGCAATATGGATGTTCAAATTTTTCTTATAGAATACATAGTTGTGGGACGAAAAACAGAATTCTACTTATTTTGTCAAAAACTCGAAGAAGTCCAATAAAATCCACATTATCTAGCTTTTAATGTTGATCCCCTTTCTTTGGGGGAATTTACTATATTACGATTCGAAGAGTTATTAGGACCTCCCGTCAATTCTGTACAAACTGCTAGTGGAGCTTGTATGTTACGTATCAAAGAATATTATTTATCTCAATAGTTCAGCATCCACAAAATTTTGTATTTCGTGAAACAAAATAACGCCTATGATGAATGCAAATGAAACAACACCTTCGGATGAAAATATAACATCCACACCAACTCTTATAAAACAAATAGTTACAGCGCTAGAACATATGGATTCTCATCAAAACAACAATCAACACAGTTTTAATGCTTCGATGCATCCTGCTGAATCCGACTCCAGGCAGACGTACCATGATTTGGATAATTTTCAATCATTTTCCCAATCGTGTCATATTCCTCAAACAACATCAAGTGACAGTTTTACTCCAGCATCAGTTTTACCTCAGACAATAGCAGCTCCATCGGATAATGAATTATTCAACTTATTATCGGAATGGAAGTTAGAAACCATTTACAATCATTTGTTGCGTAATTCTATTAGAATTTTATTGTACTTTGTCCAAAAATTTCTAATATTTTTTATTCTAGGTGAACGAGTAAATATAAATATATTAAAAATCATTAAGGTGCATCATATTGGTGACTTACTTCGTGGATTCGATATGGCGACTAAAATTATTTTCGAGAATTGTTTAGAGAAATGGAGAGATTCAATTGGACAGCCTTTAAGCTATAATTTAACCAATTTTTATCCCTTAAATAAAGACTCTTTAACAGAATATTCTTCAAGACCAACATCAATTCTAGGATCATTATCGCCACAGTCTTCACCAAGGGCCTCACCATATCCTTCTATTCCTTCACCAAATAGCTCAAATGAAACTACACCTGCAAAAGCCTTATTAGCAATTTTAAATGAAACCTCTAGAGGTCAACTTTTATTGGAATATTATAAAGAAAACAGATCCCTAGAGGATAAACATCGATCACTTCTGATTTCTGTGATCGCACAGTACTTTAACGATAATAATCTTCATATGTCTCTTTCAAAAAGCTACGATCTTGAAAAAGAAATTATCATAACATTTCCTTCCGAGAAACTAGTAAGTTTGTTTCTATATAAACTATGTATACCATAAAGTCGTAATTAAGTCAAACTATCTTTTACAGGATTATTATCGAACCGAAAAAAGAGGAAAATTATACATAAAATATTGTAACTTAAAAGCAACTTCCAAAAACATTATATCTTTCAAAAACAAACTAGCTAAAGCATCAGAAAACATGGAAGAAAAGGAGAATTACGGTAGCATTGTGATAATTACACAAAACGTGAATTTAATATATTTTGTTTTCAGAACCCGAGAAGGATGCCGATTTAATTAGGAAATCTTTGAAATATGACAAATTATCAGTGGATGAATTTTATTACTGCTGGAAAGCTTGTTCTCAAACGAGACTTAAGGATATTTTAGAATCAACTTCAACAGCGGAATTGCTAATAAGTTGGCCCGAATATAAAACGCCATTTGGATATCGTTTGGTAAGTGAATGTTTTCTTAGAAATCTTTTGTAGAATTTATGTATTTATATTTTCAATACAGCTATAATTACTGTAAAGTGACAAATAATATATGATTTTTATATAGAAAAGTTTGCTTTAGAATTTTTAAAATCATTTCTTTAAATAAAACTGCTTTTTCAATAGTTTACGCATATCGGCATAAATTAAAATCGCTCGAAGTTTGTAACTTGGAGCAATTATTTGGATTCGAAATTATGTGATTTTTATATATTTATTTTTATCTTATTTTAGATTGATATTGATTTCAAAATCCGATTTAAAAATACGCCTTCAATTTTGGATATATGGGACAACACTTTTGAAGAATTATTAAATATTGTTAAAGACGGTATTAGTAATAAAGAAATCAAATCTTCTTTGGAAGGAATTTTAAATGCTGATATTAATAAAAGTGAGTTAAATAAATTTTCAAATATGTATATGTATATTCTATTTTAACATTCTTTACATTTTAGACGGAAAAGATGCTTTGCTCATGTGGGCTCTACATGCTTATTTTATTCCATTCCATAGGACAGTCACAAAGAATGGGACTGGCAAAAACAATGTCACCAGATATTCTATTTCTGATTCACAGAAATCATTTTTATTAGTTGTTAAGAGCTGTGCTGAACTGGAAGATGAAATTCGTTTTTTAAAATCAAGAAATGAACATATACAACCTTTTATAATAGGAATTGGCGATGACATTAAAACTATAAAAGAAATATTCGTTTATTTTGATAACATCAGGTTTCCATTCAATAGTTTTATACGTGCAGTAGATATTTGTTTAAAGATTTTTTATTTGTTTAATCTTGAATATCCACAACCAGCAAAAGTATTTTGGAATTTCATTGCTTCTTATTTTTTTAAAATGAAATCTAAAGAATCCAATAGTAAAGTAAGTTTGCTTATGTCGAAACTTGAAAAAATATGATAAAGTTTAATCAATATAATTTGTGTACTTCTTAAGGCCGAATATATACCGTATTCAAATGTAAAAATTTTAAAACTAAGTATGGCTAAAAATGTGAACTTAATTTGTATATGAAATTATTTTTAAATAAAAAATCAAAAATGTTATTACAACGTTTAATTTTTCTCGAAGAAAAAATGTTCAAAATGCGGAGGAAGGAAAATTAACAAACCGGGGTGAGAAAAGGAGTTGAAAAATCTCGTGACTGCTTTATGAAAAAGTTCATAATCATTATGAAACCTCAGTTATAAATTCTATGAAAACTTGCATTGAAAACTATGAACTTTTTCACTGAATTTAATGAAAACTATGAATTTTTTCATTGAATTTAATGAAAAAGTTCATAGTTTTTAATGTAAGTGTTCATAGTACTGACGAAAATTATTTATGAAAAGTTTCATAAATATTATGAATCGTTCATTGACAATAGTTGATACTCAATGAAAAAGTTCATAGTTTTTAATGTAAATGTTCATAGTATTGAGAAAAAATTATTTATGAAACATTTCATTAATATTATGAATCTTTCATTTATTTATTAAAATTCCACTATTCAATGAAACCTATTTCATAAATAGTATGAAAGAATTCTTTGGTTGAAAAATAATGAAAAATTCATTGCATTTATTAAAATTTTCAGTGATGTTATGTACCTTTTTGGTTCAGTGTGGATATGAATTTGAAACTAAACTTTACGACTTAAAGAAAAATAAAGTTATTATTCCTGAAGAAGAAATATCTATAAAAAAAAATTGTGTCGAATTTGTAAAAGTATTGATTGATGAACTTAAAAATCGTTTACCTGACAATTATAAAATATTAAAAATTATTGCAAAGTTTTCACCAGAATATGTGCTGAATACTGTAGTCGATAGAAAACATATGTTAGAACTATTGAAACTATTTTGTATGGATAACAATCAAATTGATGAGTCAGTGAAGCAAATAAATAATTTAAAATTACTTGATTGGACAAAAAGAGAAGATATTATTCAATTTTGGATTGAAGTGAAAAATTATAAAGATGCCTCGGAATCAAAACCTTTTTAGAGATTGCAAAGATTGCGTTATCATTTTTGTGTCTTCCGTGGTCTAATGCGGAAACAGAAAGAATATTTAGTCAGTTAAATTTAATAAAAACCAAATTGCGTAGCAAGTTGTTGCCTGAATCAGTCCACAGAATATTAACAGTAAAATATGGATTAAAAAAAGAACAGAAATGTTGCATGAACTTTGAATTTCCTGAAGAAGTACTCAAGAAAATAGGCACAAAAGAATCATATGTTTATATGGATATCGAAGACGAAACGAATGATGAATTTGATATATTGGATTTCATCAATTTAGAAGAAGATGATGAATTTTGAATTTAATTTTTGTTTTTTGTTTTTTTAAGTTTTGTTTTGTTTTTATTAAATTTTATTTTTTTGATAAAAAGATGATGAATTTTGAATTTAGTTTTTGTTTTTTGTTTTTTTAAGTTTTGTTTTGTTTTTATAAAAAATTATTGTAGAAATAAAGTTATATGAAAAATGAAATTATGAATTTATTTTCCTTTTAGTTATTTTTATTTAGCCATTTTTTAGCCATTTTAATTTTCTCATTTTGCCATTTTTAGCCATTTTTTGAAGCAGTTTTAGCCATAATCCTCGCCAAACAGTTGGCAACACTGTAAGCTGTGAATTTTATTTTATGATTTTATTCGAGTGAGTGCAGTCAATTCAGACGTTTAAAAAAAAAGATTTATTGAAATTAAAATTTTGTGCGAAATTAATATAAAGGCAATTGACATTTCTTGTTATTTTAGTGTAAAAAAAATTAAAGTAAGTACTTTTCTGTTTAAAAATCAATAAAAATGGTCAACACATAGTTTAATTCATTAAAATATTTTAATAAATTGGACCCAATTTTGATAGAATGGGACGTGGAAAGACACTTACAGAGGAAGAAAAAGGAAAAATATCAGCTTTGAAGGATATGGGTCTTTCAAATAGAAAAATTGCATTCAAATTGATGAGATCATCAACCCTTATTGATAATTTTGTCAAGTTAAGAGAAAATTATGGTGTAAAAAAGGCTACAGGTGCACCAAAAAAAATCAAAAACAGAGTTAAAAATCAGATTTATGATGTAGCAAGGAAAACTTCACTGTCAGCTTCTAAGATAAAAGCGATATTAGACCTGCCAATAACTATTCGACGTGTTCAACAGATTTTACACAACTGTCCAACACTCATTTACAAAAAAAAACTTAAGAAACCATTGTTGACGGTTATTCATAAGGAAAAGAGGTTGGAATTTGCTAGACAACATATGAGCTGGACGCAAGAATGGCAGATAATCGTGTTCAGCGATGAAAAAAAGTTTAATTTAGACGGCCCCGACGGTTTCCAGTATTATTGGCATGATATTCGTGATGCTCCAGAAATAAGAATGAGTAGGAATTTGGGTGGCGGTAGTGTGATGGTCTGGGGAGCTTTTGGGTACCACAACAAAATTCCAATAATGTGGATGCCACCAAAAATGAACGCAAAAAAATACACTGATCTTTTAGAATTTGCTCTAGATGAGTATGGTGATGCTGCTGGAGGACAAAATTTTATTTTCCAGCACGATAATGCTCCAAATCATTCAGCTAATTTAACTCAACAGTGGCTGACATCAACGAATATGAAAGTTTTACCTTGGCCTGCTCGCAGTCCTGACCTAAATCCTATAGAAAATCTGTGGGGAATATTAACCAGGAAAGTCTACGAGAATGGCAGACAATTCGAAACACTGGATGAGTTAAAAGAAGCTATAAAAACATGTTGGGCTACAATCGACTTAGAAGTCCTCCGAAAGCTGACAGATTCCATGCCAAACCGGATATATCAAGTCATCCAAAACTGTGGAAGTCATACTAGATATTAAGAAATTAATTTATTTTTAAAGTTATTTGGAAAATTATAAAAATATAGAATATAAGAGAATAAAATACATGAGAAAATTATTAATGCCTTTATATTAATTTCGCGAAAAATTGTACATTTTGAAGAGATGTTATGATAAATTCTCCAAAAATCGCGCTAGAAACAAGAAACCACATTGAGGATTTTATTGTGATTACAGAACCCTCTATTTAGCAAATTGTTAATAACAGTTAAGTGATAGGGTATCAAATTTTCCCGAAATCGGTAGACAAAAGTTAAACTTGCAGGTGCCTTTATATTAATTTCGCGCACTGTATGTATGTATATGTTATATACATACTATAATAGATAGCTAAGTGTAATTTAATTCTCAATTTTACAAAGTGAAAATATGAATTTAATTTTAAAAGAGTAATATACATAATGTATAATATGATAGGGGTGTAATCTGTATAATAAAATAAAAGTGAATATAAATTCAACTGAATTGAATTGAATATCAAATTTAAAATTTAATGATAAATTATGTTGTTCATGATATCATTGGGCAAATAAATTAAAAAAAACAAAAATTAAAATAAAAAAAAAAAACAATTAACAATATTATATACACATTTATTATACATATACCTTCGTACATACCGTATATAATGTACATACTGTATATACTGTATATACCGTATATACTGTACATATACCGTACATACTGTATATGTGTACTGTACATATAGATGCATGCTCGTTTATAATGTTATCACACTTCAAAATATTTTTTTTTAATATTTCATTATATGAATTTTGGTTTGAAATTTAAAACAAAATAAACAATTTGTATTGTTTTTTTATGTTTTTTGCTGTACAACTATACACTCTTTCTTTATCTCTATGCATACAGACAGATAGAGTAAATATAAAATTGAATGCATACAACACCTATATGTATGTATAGTATATAAACACTTATAACAACGTAATTCAATAATACACGGTATAAAATTATAAATAAATATCATCTAAGTATGTATATACACATGTGTGAAAAATAATAGAAGTGTTAAAAATTTATGTATAATTTTTTTTTAATTTTATTGCAATTACAAGAATTAATATAACAAGAAATTAATAAATATTGAATTACAAGAATAATATAATAATAATAAAATACATATATACCTATTTATGTACATAAATGTATTCAATGTTTTTGAAAGGTATGTTCATACCTACTTAACAATATAATAATTCTGGGTAATAAAAGAAAATGTTCAATATAAATAATAACATTGCATTAAAATATTAAAATTAAAATTAAAAAATTCCAGAGTAACAGCCATCGGACAATTCCGGCGACACCGACAACTATAGCGTATACAGCAATTAAATGGGACTTTTTACACTGAACTTTACGCTGTCGCTGTCACCCAAATAGATTCTATTCTATTTTTCAGCGACAACGAGCCATTCCGACCTGGATTTTGCAGTAGTAGTAATTTATTCGCAATAAGAAAAAAATGTAAAATTCATATCTATATATTTTACCCTGCAGTTGCACCCGAATTGTGCGAATTTTCGGCGATACGCTGTAGTTGTTGCCGGAATTATTCGATGGATGTAAATAAAATTTGTATCAGAAGACTTTTAACAAAAGCTATTTATCATATTTAGAATTATATAGAAAACAATTAAACTGAATGCCCAATGTGCGCTTTTCACGTTTTTCACATCTTTCATCCGTTGAGAACCATGAAAGTTGATCATTATGAGAAATTACATAATGTAATAAGTTTCAATGATAACGCATGAAAAGCGTATATACTGTGTGTTATTATATTGGTAAATTGGTATTAACAAATTTTTTAAAATAATTTTCACTATTTTTAGAGTGCGATTAGAATGTAGAATCTATAATCTCAATTTCACTCTGGTGTAAACTGGGCTGGCCGGCAAGAAGTTAGCACTATAGAATTTCTTGAAGGTGTAAAAAATCGAATGTGAAATGTAATCTGGACTAGAAGATTGTAAATGTGCCTTTATACTTTATAAATATCTGATGCGGGACTTAACCAAAACAAAAATTTTATAATTATTATTTATA
Organism: Villa cingulata; assembly: GCA_951394055.1. Classification (NCBI taxonomy): domain Eukaryota; kingdom Metazoa; phylum Arthropoda; class Insecta; order Diptera; family Bombyliidae; genus Villa; species Villa cingulata. The sequence goes on along the minus strand of OX596017.1, from coordinate 35,903,762 downwards.
AATACAATTTCAATATATGTACTGCAATATTATTTTTCACATTTCTGTAATATGTACAATTAGACAATTAGTTATTTTCATTTGTTTTTCTTTATTTTTTGACTCAATTACACATAAAATAATATTGTTCGCGAGACTATGACTATTTGCGGTGGTGACCCAATCAATTAAATAATAATGAAAGGCGCTCAATATTACATATACTCGTACATATATTATAATTTATACTGAATGCATGCAGATACAAGAGTATATGTATACATTATATCACATAACAAAAATGAAAATTTTTGATATCATATTATTGTGTGTAATAAAAAAAATCAAGGGAAAAAAGTAAAATAAAAAAATTTAAACCATAAAAATATGAATGGAACTGAAAAAATGTTTTTACATATTCATATATCCACATATCATATATGCAGATGCACTTACACTGAATATGTACATATGTATCATATTTAATTTTTTTTTTAAACTTTCCAGAAAATAATTTTATCTATTTACATATATAATATGTGCTATAATTTATATAAATTTTAATATAAAACCCTAAATACTCTGGTATAAGAAAAAAATAATGGTACAAATTATGAAAAGAGGAAAAACAGCGGCATTAAGAAGAGTGTTAAGTGTTTACTTTAGACCAGTGGTTCTTAACCGGTGGTGCACGCACCCCTTAGGGGTGCGAGCTAGAATATCTGGGGGTGCGAAACTATAATTATACAAATTCACGTGTAGCTAGTAAAATAAAAAACTAAACTTAAAAATTCATTTTGATTAGTAAACTTTTTATACACTAAACATTTTTTAAATATAAGTGCCAAACAGAATCAAAGATACAAATACAAAATACATTGTCTCTCAAATTAGAATGCACACAAATCAATCATAGCAAACAGAACCAGAGCGTCGTCGTCGAGATACAATGAAGCTTGAATTATGACAATTATAAATTTGGTCGCTGAAGTTTGAAGTTCTGATTCTGTTTGTTTCTGTTCGATTATTTTTAGAAATATAATTACTGTTGCGCACATTACATTGAATAAAGATTTTAAAATAATTGAATTTTAGTGTTGAATATTACAAGTGTGAATTTTTGTGTTGAATATTAAAAGTGAAATATTAATAATAAAACAATTAATACAAGTTAATTTGACAAGTTTAGTTGAATATTAATATTATAGTAAATTAGAATATTATTTGGTACATTAAAGCTAAATTCAAAAGGTAAGGTAAAATATAACAATAATAGATATAAGTTTTATATTTTTTTAGTGTTTTATTATAATTTTTAATTTAGTTTACCCCATGTCAAAAAAACGATATTGGAATGACGATTATGTTCGTTATGGTTTAACTTTTATAACGGAGAAAGATGGAACGCAGCGACCACAATGTATTCTGTGCTGCAATAAATTTTCAAACTCCAATCTCAAGCCGTCGAAACTGAATGAACATTTTACCAAACAACATGGTGGTGGAGATGCTGGCCATGATTTTGAAAGTTTGAAATCTAAACGAGTTCGATTTGATAAAAGCGGAACTATCACGACTTTTGGATTTATATCAAATGAAAAGCCATTGTTGCATGCATCTTATCGAGTTGCATATATGTGTGCCAAGAAGAAGAAACCACATACAATAGCTGAAGAACTTGTAAAACCTTGTGCATTAGAAATGACTAAAATAGTGTTGGGTGCTGAAGCACAACAAAAGCTTCAACAAATTCCTTTGTCAAATGACGTAATCCGTACTAGAATTTCTGATATAAGTAAAGATATCTTACAACAAGTAATTGAAGATATCAAAGCTAGTAATGTCCCAGTGGGTATTCAATTGGATGAATCTACAGATGTTGAAAATTGTTCTCAGCTGATGGTGTTTGTACGATATGTAAAGGAAAAAGAAATTGTTGAAGAATTTTTGTTTTGTGAACCATTAGAATTGACTACACAAGGAATTGATATATTTAATAAACTCAAAGACTTTTTATTACAATATGAGATACCGATGAACAAAATAGGATCAATTTGTACTGATGGAGCTCCTTCTATGTTAGGCAAACATTCGGATGCTGAAAGAAACACCATTGCCACCGAAATTAAAGCTCATTTGCAAAAGTTGAGCGAATCTTTTGATGGATATTTTGCTACTGGAGATATTGATATATCGGAAAAATGGATATTAGATCCATTTATTTATAATCTGGACTCAATGGATGACAGTAATTTATTAAAAGATGATCTTGTTGAATTACGGACAAATGGACGCAATCAAATGGAATATGAAACAGCGAGTTTGGAAAATTTCTGGTGTGCTCAAGTAATGTCATATCCACTATTAGCTAAAATAGCGCTTCAGCATCTTGTTCCATTTGCCACAACGTATTTGTGTGAGATGGGGTTCTCGTCACTTGTACATATAAAAACAAAAGCTAGAAATAGACTTAATGCTATTAATGATATGCGTGTGGCTATTTCAAAAAAGATTCCCCGGTTTTCAAAAATAATTGAGGAAAAGCAACAACAAAAAAGCCATTAATATAAATTTTGATCATTTATAATTGGTTATTTCAGCTAACAATTAAAATTTATAAAAAATTTGTTATGCACATAAAATTAATAAAAAATATGTTATGCATAATGTTTGTTTTTCAATTTTTATAATTCAATAATTTCGGGTAAGGGGTGCGAGAATATTGTTTGAAAATTTTAAGGGTGCCGGTAGCTAAAAAGGTTAAGAACCACTGCTTTAGACGATCATAATGTGGAAGAAGTAGAAAAATTAGAAGTTCAGAACAAGAAATAAAACACAGGCTATCAAATGTTGGATTTTGGAGAATGAGGCACAACTCAGAGTCGTGCCAAATTTATGATGGCTCACTCATACTCGAATTAATAAAATATGTCGCTAGAATGAGTCCCCAAAAAATAACATATAAAATGCTGGAAAGCAAAATATAAGGTAAAATTTCGGTTGGCAAACTTAGGTAAATATGAAAAGGTGCCGTGCAGTCAGACGCAAAGACACAGCAGGTATCTAAGAATTGGAGGAAAGTAGCACAGCGTAGAGAGAGAAGGAGAAGGCCACAACACTCGATATGGATCGCAATCGCAGCGCCATTGATAATGAAATATTCAAGTATTTTACTTCTATTCCCGCTATAAACGAGTACATTATGTAGTAAGATTGCAGTATGAAAAGTATACATTTTTATTTTTTCATCCAAGCATGTAATATTGTGCTCGTTCATTAAAAATTCCAAAAATATGAATATAATATGAATATGTATACGTATAAATGTAATTAGTCATTCATTATAAGTTTATTGGAATTTTGGAACATATGTAAAAGACGGATAGGACAAAATTTATTGAAAATCTGATGTTTAATTTAGTGATACAAGGTATAGTTTTTTATGATTAAGTGAAAAAAAAAAAAAAAATTAAAAATCTGAATTTCAATGGGAAAAAATATACATTTCCAATGTAAAACTATAAATGGTCGACAATGCTTAGTTTGCTGATTTAAAACGCAACTTTATACAAAAATGCATCATGTTGAACGATATATGGTGAACCAAAGTCGCAACAATTGTTATACAAATAATATAACTACTCGCAAAGAAAGTCGAAAAAATAGTTTTGGTCGATTTTAAAATAAAATTGATTAAGATAACTGACAATCAAATGGCAGTGTAGTCAAAATTTTATATGAACATAAATTTACTTATTTTCATGATAAACTTCTGTTTAGATGATTTTTTTTTTTTTTTTACAGTAGATCAAAAATAGCAATACACAATAATGAGTTGCACTTTGAATTGCTTCCTCATTCATAAAGTATTCTCTAGATCAGGCTTCTAAAGACTATATATGGTAATATCTGATTTGGTTACAAAGAATAAATTATTGTTAAAACTAAAACGTATATTAAGATCGCAAAAAATGAATGTATTAAGCTTAAAGACGATATGTGTATAATGTTGATGGATAAAGACAAATTTTTTCTTAAAATTTATTGTTTTCTTAGTCATTCTATGAATTTATTAAATGATTGGGTACTGTTTTCATTGTATTCAAATATTATGTAGAATTCAGTATAATATATATACTGTATAAAATTAAAAACATTTTGATTTCAAACTAAAAATTATATTCAAGTCACATGTGATACGATACACATATTAAGTAAAGATGTCTCTTTATTTATGTGCGTCTATATTATGAACATTCAAAATTTATAAATATTTTATTTTGTACATGTTGTATATACTTATAAGTATGTGCATATATGACGTATATTTATGTTTATATTTAAAATCTACAAAAAAAATGCATATCTTTAAAAGCATACACAGCATATATGTACATACGAGTATATACATATGTAGTTCTTCGAATAACATTATTAACATATAATATTTCATTATAATAATAGCTATTGATATTTTTTAATTTATATTTTAACATACAGACATTATGGTATAAATTTCTAAAGAATCATAATTCCTTTTAATTTTATGTACTGTTTTTGTTTTCAATTAAAATACATACATATGAATTCAAATTTCAAAATAAATATTTATTTTATAAGTACATATGCATGTACATATTTAAATGAAATGAAAAAATATCTCGAACAATATACTGAATAATTTCATAAATTGAATTTCTTATAAAAAATATATACATATATAATTTACGAAGAAAATATTGACAATAATATTGTACTTACAATATCTGTAGAATGGCAGAGAATGCATGCGTTGCGTATATAATTTATATACAACATATGTACTTGTATATAAATTTGGAATATAATATTGCATAAATTACAATACATATGTATGTATGTACTTATGTGAATGCATATTAGAGAGAGTTCAGTGACTAAATATATGGGTATGGTATATGATTAAATAAAGTATTAGGTATTAGATTACTGATTATAATGTTTTAAATTTGAATCTGTTCGATAAGAAAAATTATTTTCAATTATTTAATATTTTACAATTTTCAAAGTTCATGTATATATAATGTATGTACATAAAGATCTAAAAATTGAAAAAAAAAAAAAAAAAAAAAAAACAAAAACATAACACGTATTTCATGTGAATTTTAGATTCAAAAACAAAAAACAAAAGAAAATTGAACAGATAATAAACAAAAGTGTATTGATCATTTTAAAAGCTTTTTAATTTTAAAACCAAATAGATATTATTTAGCACAATCAAATAAAACATTTTTTGTTTTCCTTTCACAATGTGTCAAAAATGAAAAAAAAAAAAAAATTTCAATTTAAAATTAAAATAAAAAAAAAATTAATAAAAACATCACATTGGAAATGTGTAAATTTATTAATCGTAAAGAAATTTATAAATTTTAAGAATTTAAAATTGTATGACTGATAAGCAGAGACCGGATGTTCATGCATTTGCATATTTTCATATGCATTTGCATTTTACCTTCGATTTTTTCATTAATTGCATATCTTTAGGACTTTGAAATATAAGTGCATATTCTGATTTAGACAAACGTCAAGATGCATATTCATGCATATTCAGGTTTATGACTATACTTAGCTAATCTTGTTTGACTTATCTTGTATGATAAATGTCAAAATGCAAATGACAAATTGACGTAAATAAATACTGGTCCCTTTTGAAATCTTGTTTAGTTATCGTTTTCTTTCTTTCTTATGGATTTTCTTTCATCAAAACAATGACATTTAAGTTCGTACGAGTTGTAATTGCACGAGTATTTAATTTTAATGCAATTTTGATAATAAAGATAAAATTTGGTTGTTCTAATTTATAAATTTTTAAAAAAACAATGCCGAAAATAAAAGTGATATTATCAGTGATAAGAAACAAAAATTATAAAGTAAGATGAGATCCAAAATATTATGTTATAATATAGTATTAAGTATGTTATAGTATAGTATTAACCTGGGTTGACGATCAAAACACACAGACGCTAAACCAAGTTGACAACTTGAACATAAACATCATTTTTTTAAATGATTTCGTCCCGAAAGGTCATTACATACATATTGTTTTTTGTTCGGGGGTTTTGTTTTTCTGTTTAACTTATGCAGATAACAATATGATTTCAATTCTCTTCGATAGCATGTCTTTATGTTGTTTAATTTTTTTTTCAAACTATCAATATTTGAACTCGGTTCAATTTCTATGTACTTGTCTAAAAGTTTTCCCATTGCTCTTTTTTTTTAATTTTTGTCTTTAAAAACGGCAGATTTTGCTTGTCATAACTCCGGCAGTTCTATATAAAACTGGAAAAATTCCAGCCAAATTTCTTTATTAGGTATGCTCATTTTGTATAAAAAACACTGTATTATTATATTATTAAATATTCAATCTGAAATTCTAGAAAAAATTTACACTCTATTTCAATGATGTTATCGATACGAATTTTAAAATCGAAATGAGGTTTTTCAACAAGTTGTCAACACAGGAACCTAGGTTGTCAACCAAGCAAAAATCAAAAAATTAGATCAACCTGAAATTTCAACCAACAACCTATCTACAGACGCTACAACACGTTGACAACATGCTATGTTGACAACCTGGTTGACAACCAAGTTGAAAGTCTGTATGCTGCTTTACATATTTATAAATAGTATATGTATACTCAAAAATATAATATATTGTGAAATTCATTAAGATCAACACAGTCTGTCTGATAGTAAAAAGGAAATTTATTTATTTCAAAATTTTTCATAACCCATTAAAAATGAAATGGTTAAATTTTTTTCCTTTTTTTTAAATTTATGTAACTAAAGTACATTTTTACTCAAATATATATAGTATGCATTTGAAGTTTTACTAGTATTATATTATTAGTAGGTAAATATTATCCATTTAATGTACGCCTGTTGATATTATATTTGTAGTAATTTTTTAAAAATATGATTTTCAATAATTATTCGACAAGTAACTAAACTATTATTAGTGTATCATTCTAAAAATAGATCAGACTAAGTTGTAAGAGCCCTATTAACATGTAATTAAGTTTATTATTCTATAGTAACAACTCAATAGTTCACACTCCACATAAAACTATAGCCGCATAGCATCATACATGATAGAAAATAGTTGACGAAAATTACACTTTGGTGATTTGGCACTGGCAAATAAATGGGACTATATAATGAAAATGAGAAAAAGATCTTTTTTAGATAAAAATATTTATACATATAGTACATATATACATATGTATATGTATGTACATATTCATTTACATGTGTATGTAAGAGTTCTACATTTTTCTTTTTTTCATATTTTTTTTTTTTTTTTCAATCTATTTTTAATTTAAAATCGTACTGATAAAATAAACATAAACAAGATTATCAATTTTTATTAATTTTTATTAATTTTTTTATTTTGTTTTTATTTATTCATTTTTTTTGTAAACTGATAATGCTACCTGTTTTTCTACATGTATACATAAACATAGAGTATTATTTATTTATGCCATTTCATTTCTTTTATTTGAAACTAAATAAACAAATTTTTACTTTACAATTTAATTTTAGTAAATTTCGAGAATAATAATAAACACACAAAAATATATCAAAAATGTATTTAATCAAAAAATTATAAAAATATATTATTATTCTTCTTCTTTGACACTATAGCCCATTGTGAGCCTTTGCCTCTTCTAGTAAATATCGCCATTCTGCTCGTGTCCTCCAATTACGAATTTGTTTAGAACTCTAATATGTTCTGTCTTTAAATCTTGATCTAGGTACAACTTAAATTCCTTCAATAATAATATAATATATATATATATATATATGGGGTGATATGTCCATAAACATAGGGCTAGAAATCAATGAAAATAAGGCAAAAATTATGTTGCGAACAAGAAGAAAAATAAAAATTAGCCAAAATGTGTATGTTAGGAAAAGTAACATAGAATATTGGCTGCGTGGCATTCTGACTACAGAAAATTAGGAAGTGAATTAGCCTTCAGAAGTCTGGTACTCCAGACAGCTCTATCAACAGTATCTCTTTTCAACTTCTTGCTTTCAATAATGTCTGACCGGCCTTCGTAACCTCGCCTTGCCATCGTGCTCTTGGTTTGCCTCTCGATCGAATTCCTCTGTGTGAAACCATTACTATGTATATACCCTCACTTAAATCGACATAAAATGTGTCGACACAAAATAGACCCATGGTATAAATGCTTGTTTATATCGAATTAACGTTTGAATCGATTTAAAATAAATCGATATATGTAACTAACCTGTTTAGTCGATTCTTAAAGGGGTATAAACGGCTGTCAGCTAATATCGGTTTACACATAAATCAAAATCAACTGATGTAGAAGAAGAAAGTGTTTTTGTGTTAAACGATTTAATTAAATATTCTTTGAAAAATTTCGCAGTAAGTAAAAATATTTTTAAAAAAGTTTGATTTTTAAAAAAATATAACTGTTTGCAAATGAAAATGATTTAATCGATTTAATTTGAACCGGTTAATTACAAAGGGTATAAACACATTGGGATGGGTTCAGAATAAAAGCAGTTATAAATCGATTTATCTTTTATGTCGATTTAAGTGAGGGTATATTCATGGTACATGTCTATCTTTGAAACCATTGTCATTGTATATACAACCAGCCCATAACTTATAGTCTCATAATTTTATATGGGATGAGAGAAGTGACGATTTGAATAATTCATACAAATCGTGGTTGTACTCACGATCCACAGAATATACATGGTCTGATCTTCCCATATAAAAAATTTTCTTCTTTTCAATTATCAGCTGGTTAATTGTGACGTCACTGAGGCAAGAAATTATTTGTTTATATTTGATACATATTTTGATTTGCGTTTTATATTCAGTTGGTGATAAATTTTATTTAATAATTTTGTGAAGTAATTAGTATTTAAAATTCAGTAAAAATGGTGAAGTGTATAGTGTTGGGTTGTAAAAATTATAGAGAAAAAAGAGGATTAGACAAAAGTGTGAGGTTTCATTCATTTCCGAAGACAAAAGAAATTTTAAAACTGTGTATAAGTGCTGTTGGATTAAAAACTGAGATAGGTGTTCATAAATTTAGAGTGTGTTCAGAACATTTTAAAAAAAAGTGATTATGTTTTAAAAGATCAACTTTTAAATATTTATAAAACTTTAAATACAACAGCAGTGCCCCATGTAAAATTATTTAATCAAAGTGTTCAGTGCTCAGAAAGAACAATCATATATAAAAGACGATCGAGGAAAGTAATGATTGAAGAATTTTTGGAAAATCATGAAAAGTAAGTATGTAAATAGAAAAAGTAATTTTAGATTTATCTTACTTTGAATATTTTATTTTAGAGAAAATGATCCAGGTTTATTCAATGCAGTACCTTTAGAATATGAACAAAAAGAAAAATATGACAACATTGACATGATTGGTGATGATTGTGATGACATTATTTTCGAACACCTATATGAAACAACAGATGACATTGATGAAGACATGGTTGTCGAGTATCTAGATGAAACAGCAGATGATTATGAAAAGTAATAATCAAAAATTTTTAATTTTAATTGTTGAATTTATATATTGTATATTTTCTTTTTTTTCAAATATTTGATGGATACAACAGGAACAAAAAGAAAAACCACAAAACCTGTTGGAACTCAAACCAAGTAATAGTGTTTACACTATATAAAAGAAAATTTCCGTATCAATATAATGAAACGCATATTTATCTATTACAGGTTTGATTTTTCGATAGTACAAAAACTACAAAATGAAGTTAGAGATTTGAAAAAGAAATTAAAGAATATTATCAAGTGAAAAAACATGTATGCTTAAGTTTAAAAAAAATATTTTCGAACGGACAGATAAAAAGATTATTAAATAATAATAAAAGAGTGAAATGGACTGCAAATGACATTTCATCAGCAATATCTCTGCATTCAGCAGGACCAAAGTGTTATAGATATTTGGTTAGGAAAGGCTATCCATTGCCAGCTGCTTCAGCTCTAAGAAAATGGACAGCAAAAGAAAAGATGAAGCCTGGAATTTTATCATCAGTCTTGGACACTATGGAAAAGGTTCAATATAGTGAATGGGAAAAAATATGCACTATTACATTCGACGAGATGAAAGTCAAATCTTGCTTCGAATATGACAAGGTCAATGATGTGGTTTTAAGTCCCACAAATTATAGCCAAGTAATATTGGTAAGAGGATTATTTAGAAGGTGGCAGCAGCCCATATATTACAATTTTGATACGCCAATGACAAAAGAAATTTTATGTCAAGTTATTCAAGAACTTGATAGAATAAATTTTGAAGTTGTTGCAGTGACCTCAGATTTGGGCCCTGGAAATTCAAAACTTCGAAATAAACTGGGAATAAGTGAAGAACATCCTTTTTTTCAACACCCAGTAGATAAATCTAAAAAGATTTTTGTATTTGCGGATGTTCCTCATTTAATTAAACTTCTTAGAAACCACCTTCTAGATAGCGGCTATGTTTTAAATAACAAATTGATCACAAAATGCCCAATAAGAGAAATAATAAAAATGGAGAAGTCGGACTTAAAAATAAATTTTAAAGTAACAGAAGAACATTTAACTTGTGTAGGAACAAAGAGACAAAAAGTAAAACTTGCTACACAACTTTTTTCAAGGAGAATTGCGAAATGCATTAGGTGGTGTGTAGCTCAAGGATTAATCAAAAGTCCAAATGTGTTGCAGCTTGCAGAAATTATTAAGATAATTAACGACTGGTTTGACATCTTTAATACAAAGTGCACAACCAGTGGTTATCGTTACACCAAAAAAGCGTATGGATTATCAACAGAATTACAGAATAAAATTCTAGATAAGATGACAAATTTAATGAAAAATCTGTTAGTATACAAAGAAAAAAATCAACGTTCTTTACCATTTCAAAAAGCAATAATTAGTAATAAAAGTGCTTTAAAACAATTATTAGAATATTTGAAAAACTTTTATAATGTGACTTATATAATTACAAGCCGCTTAAATCAAGACACATTGGAAAATTTTTTGGAATTATGCGTCGATTGGAGGGACTACATGACCACCCCACGCCTTTAGAGTTTAAATATGGATTAAGATCTTTTGTACTTGGTAATTTTTTTAATTACATATAATACTGTTTGTAAATGTTGCATATATGTACGTAGTTGTGCCGTCCTAACATGATTGGGTAATTTGTTTATTTATAATATTAATTTCATTACAAGTGTCGTCCTAATATTATACTTATACTATAATACTTACCTTATGTTCAGTTTTTTAATAAGTTATTTATTCTTAGGAAGGTCGGATTCTGCGTTGCAAATAAGTTTAGACTCTAGCATAAGTTACGAAAAAGATGTCAACACTGAGGAAATTTTGTCTTCAAGAATTCTTCATGAAAAACAATTCGTACAGCTCGAAGCTGGAACTAGTGAAAAAATAAATAACACATCAAGTGAAAATGTGGAAAATGGTTTCTTGAATGGTTTTGATGTTCAGTGCTATAATACAGAATTGGAAAAATCCCATTTTACTATAGACTTAAATAACACCAATGATGAATTGCATGATGATGCCTTAGAATATCTTGCTGGATATGTAGGCTATAAATTAAATTTAGGGAAAGATTATATACAAGAAGAGGAAAACCAAAATCATTTTTATTTTTCATTTATTGATGAGATTTCAGAAGGTGCTTTAAAAAAACCAACTGAAAACTTTTTTAATGATATAAAACAATTGGACAATATTTTTAAAAAAATAAATGAAAATTCTATACTCATTAAAGTTAGCTATTTGGAATTTCATTTAGAAAACTCAAATCATATACAATTAAATGAATATATAAAAAAGTTATTTTATAAATGTAGAATGTTTTTTAGAATAAGAGAATTAAATAAACAATTTGTGAAAAATTTCTCATCAAGGAAAAATAAAAAAACTCTGTCATAAAAAAATGTTTTAATTGTTTGGTTTCTTGAATTAATACATCCGTTAAAATTTAAAATTATGCCTCAGTGACGTCACTAGGTCGGCTAAAACTGTCAAGAACGTCAAATTATCCTATTTATTTTTCTTATATGGGGAAGATCAGACCATGTATATTCTGTGGATCGTGGTTGTACTTATGCGCCATTCGTCAGTATTGAAACAACTATTGAATTCTTTGACTGGCCTGACCTGGAGATTTTTCTTAATATTTTTTCTCTCATATGTATAAGGAATATATAAGGTATTGACTGTTTTTTAAGTGACTGCCGACGTTATACGTATTATCATTTTTGAATTGAATTTATTTGTGTATAATGTTTGCTTTCATTACAGGAAGAAGAGAGAAGTATGTACCTACTACTATCAACTTTTATTTGTGCTTATACTTCAGTGTAGATCAGTACTTTCATAATTGGTTATTGTAAGTATGGATCACAGCCTAGGTACTTAAAGCTGTCTACAGGGTCAAAAATTATATCGCCAATTGTGATATTTTGACTTAACCCTTTGCCTTATTTTCGTTTTTTCACCATTCATTTGGTTTTGTCTTCGTTTTACGGTTTTACATTAGGTATTATTTGTGAGTAAAAATTTAATAAATTTTATATTATAGAAATTTGGGCTGAACTTCCGAATTGGGGCCGCCAGCTTTTAAAACGAGGCTTTCCGATAATGATACTTTGGAATGTCCTGTTTAACATGGTCCATGTCTTCATTTGCGCAAATTCATTTTAAGGACGCAAACTACCCTTAAAAATGTTTGGTAAAAATTGCCGTGTTTTAGAAAAACCGTTATTTTTCCGTATCAGGATCTTAGATTGAATTAGATAATATACCATTTTAAAGAGGATTTCTTACTCTGTTTGTCACAGTTTAATTCAGTTTGATTGGATAAGCGGTTCTCGATATATAAGGGCTTAAACTCAAAATTTTGTGTTTTTTCAACTTCACTGTTTTCCAAGTGTTTTTTATAAATCACTTTTTCAACTTCTTTCTTCTGATAACGGTATCACTTCAAAATTTGAAAGACGATACATATGTTTTATTATATCATTTGAAAGGTTTTTTTTGTCCTATTTCCAATTATATCACATTTCTGTATAGAAACTGTATAAATAAAATAAAATGAACAAATATACCAGAACTTGTTGTTTTTAATTTATAAATCTACAGTGTATGATATAATAAAACATTTTAAAATACACAAAACAATCAAGAAATATCCACGATCTGGTCGACCATCAATATTTAATGAAAAAGAAAAAAGGTGGATAATGGTTCAAATTAAAAGAAAAATCCTAAATTACCTGCTACAAAATTAGCTGAAGAAGTAAAAAACAATCTAGTGCTGAAACTGTAAGAAATATATTGAGAAAAAATAACTTCCATGGCCGTGTAGCGCGAAGGAAACCTTTTATTAGTAAAAAGAATAGAATGAAACGATTAAAGTTCGCCGCGCAACACATAAATAACCTTCTAAGTTTCTGGAAGACATTTATATTTGCTGATGAAAGCAAATTTAATTTGTTTGGACCGGATGGGTTACGAATTGTATGGAGAGAACCAAACAAAGAGTGGGAGGAAAAAAATGTAATCCATACTACGAAACATGGGGGTGGAAACCAAATAATTTGGGGTTGTTTCGCGGCATCAGGTGTCGGAAAATTACATTTTATTAATAAAGCAGTGAATCAATATGTATAACTTGACATTTTGTAGTCGAACTTGAAAGAAAGTGCTATCAATTTGGGCTTAAAAAATAATTTTCAGTATTCTGAAGATAACAATCCCAAACATATGGCTCATGCTTGCAGGCTTTGGAAATTATATAACTATCCAAAAGTTATTGCAACACCAGCCCAAAGTCCAGTGGCCTATTTCACGAAATTACAAGTCTACAAGTTTACAAGTTAGAATTTACAAATAAATTTTTACAAGGACTTGTAAATTCTGTTTCTAAAAAATTCACGAAATTACAACTTTACAAGTTTACAAGTTTACAAGTTACAAGTAAATTGTTTACAAGGACTTGTAAATTCTGTTTCTCGTAAAAATTTACAAGTCTTGTATTTTTACATACTTGTAGAATTTCTTTTTACAAGAATAAATGATGGATTATAATTATTATGAACGAATTTTTTTTGTATTTCTTAAAAGTATTCATAATGTACGAGTAATTTCAAAGCGATTTAAAATGTATTTTTTGCAGGCGATACTCTGTTTTTTGTTATTTTTAAAAATTTATAAATGAAATTAATATATGTAGATAAATGACAGGAAAATAATCAATTGCAACAAAATATATAAAAAAGTACCGAAAATATTCATAAAAGGTAGTTTGACTGGTTGTAGTAAATGCAGGTATACAGATGTTTTAGCTATTATCGAATATTACAGAACATATACGACGACGATTGGCGGTATACTGATTGACTGATTGCTCTGCTACTTCTACTTTACACTGTACAGACAGATGTTACATGTCACATTTACCATTACGATACATTATGCGATAATATATTCATATATTGATTTGAACAATGTTGAATTTGATTATAAAAATGATTAATTTGTCTTTAAAATTGTTGAATTTGACGAGAAAAGTAAATATTTACTATTAAGTATACTATTAACAATGCAAGTTTTAGATAAGAAAATGTTGACAATTTTTGCAAATTTCTCATCTTTAATATATATAGTGATACTATTAACAATACAGTAAATCATTTTCTTTCTTGCTTTGATACTAAGATTAATAATTTTTGTAATTACAAGAAATTACAAGTACTTTAAAAAATTTAAGAGTCTTTCTACGCTCTACAAATTTTTCTTACAAGTTTACAAGTTACAAGTGTAGAAATATATTCTGAGAAACGAAAACAAAGAAAAACAAGTTACAAGAACTTTTATTCTAGTGATTTACACTTGTAGCTTATAAATCACACGTCTAGTTTCAAGAAACAAAAACTTGTAAAAGCTTACAAATTTACAAGCAAACAACTTGTATTACAAGACTTGTAACTTTTGAGAAATAGGCCACAGATCTGAATCTGAATCCGATAGAAAATCTTTGGGACTATTTAGACAAAAGGATTCGAAAACACAATATAAATACAAAGAAAAAGTTAAGAGAAGCGCTTCACAATGAATGGCAGCTCATTGAACCTGAATTTTGTGCAAAATTAGTACTTTCAATGCCATTCAGATTAAGAGAAGCGTTGAGAAGAAGAGGTCGTGTAACTCCGTATTAAAAAAATTTTATCAGTCATCACAAATTATAGACATAACGGGTTTTTTTTTAAGTTTAAATGTTGTCCGAAAACTTTTTTGTGATAAAATTCTGGTATTCTATTTAAAAATTAATATTTTTATCATATAACGGAACAATATATAGTATAATCATGATATTTTGTATATACAGACTAGATTTAATGACAAATAAAATGTGTTAATAAAATTTTTGAATAACAGTTATACACAGTTTTTATTAATGAAACCTCCAAAAATTTTCCTTTGTCCGGATACTTTCTTGAGTGAGTATATTTGTTTGGATTAATCATAAATTTATATGTATATTTGTATATTTATGTATGTACGTATGTAAGTATGTAGTATCAGCGTATCAGTATGAGGAATAAATCAAAATTTAATATAATGTTGAAAAACAAATTAACTAATTTTTTTTTCTGCCATCCACAGGTAATATGCGATAATAAAATACGCATATTTAATATATACATACGAGGGTAATTTAAAAAATTCCCGGAAAAATGAAATAATACACTACTTGTTGATTTTTACGGATTTATTTTTCTACGTATAAACCACCAAGTTTCATCATCAGTCACAATACGTCTATACGGTGCGAAAAGTCTTCAGGATTTGAATCGTACTTATTTGTTCAAAAATTTAGTGAAAGTTGGGCACGTCTTTCAATGTGTTCTTCGCAAAATGCTTTACACTATGTTTTAATAATACCTAATTTTTCAGGTATCTGTATCCTTTTAAATAAAAACAAATGAATTACTTTTTTTTATACACAGCAGTTACGCTTTCAAAACACTCAAAATTTAACCAAACTTCTTGACGGTTGGCCGGCTAGTTACTTATACTGACACAGATATTCCGGGAATATTTTGAATTACCCTCGTCTATATACATGTAGTAGCTCTAATAAATATTTTTTGGAAAACTTGTAATTTTTTTGTTTAATTAAAAAGATCTAAGATATTTTGACATCTTCAAAAAATTAGATAAATAATGAATACTTTTTTTTTTTGAATCATTTTATATATATGTATCATTTACACATACTTATATTTTTAATGTTGCAAATTATTTTTATTTATAGTATATACTACAATATAAAATACTCGTAAATTAATTTCATTTTATGATATACATATGTATGGATACATTTTTTTAAAAAAAAAAATATTAAGCATACAAAATCCAATTACAAAAATTATTATTTTTATAAAAAAAACTCTGAATGTTGAACTTAACTTAATATATGTATATATGTATGTGAATATACGATACCTAAATACGTATACATATAAACCTTAACCTAGTTCTATTGTTTCTTTAAAAATAAAAATAAAAAAGTACAAATTATAAAAAAAAAAATATTTTATAAAAATATGTAATTATTAATTCTCATTAATCATGTACGTATATATGTATATGTACATACATATATTATATAAATAATGTATGTATGTTGTATAGATAATGTATATATGCAAACACACTTTATATATGTATGTACACATATTATTTAAATATACGTATGGTATAAGTAAACTTTTTCATTTACGTGCGTAACAAAAAATCATATTATTGTATACTATGTACTTATATAATTATGTACATATGTACATATACGAATATATAGTATTTTGTATCTCATACAAATTACAATATTTTTCCCTGATATCTCGTTTTTTTTTCTATTTTATTCATTTTAAGCTTAAGAATACCTATTATAATGTACATTGTATGACTTGTGCGAAAGCATATCCGATTAAAAAAAAAATTTTTTTTTTTTTTTGTTTACATCTGAATATGTGCGAATAAATAAATAATACATACTTACTTAATACATGGGTATAAAAAAAAACGGTAATTTTTTTATTTTGGTAAAAGTAAAAAATTGATCATCATATAATACCTTAGTATACTTATAGTACATACAAAATATTTAAATACATTTTACATTTTATGGATGTTCATACAATGAACGAATGAGCACACTTGAGTTTTTCACGTTCATTTTTCTGTCAGATAATCGAAAATTCTATTTTTTTTTTTTTATTTCCAATGCCCTCCGTACAATAATATAGTTGTATATATAGTAGGTAGATACATATATTTTACAATATTTACAATAAATTGTATTGTATGTTTCACTTCTTCTATAAAACTATTATATTGTATATCGTATAGGCTTCATTTACAATGTTGCAACATTTGCAATGATACAAGATCAAAGTTTAAAATATCCTCATCATATTATTTTAATTTTTCAATAAAAATTGTCTTGTATATGTTGTATTTATATATATGTATATTATTATGTCTTGTTATGTAATATATTATAAATATAATAACAGATAAACTAGAAATTAATTTAAAAAAAAAAATAAAACTAAATTTTAAAGTTTTATTTAATAATATTTATTTATTTATTTATTTTTTTTTTAGTAGGTATATAATGTACTACATAATCAGATATGAAGCAATAGATAGAAGTAAACTTTATATGTATATCTATACATAAATGTACATATGTATTATACTCACTAAATTTATGATAATGATCATTTCTTATCATTTATAACATGAAAAAACATGTAAAAATAAAAATAAAATATTATCATTTGATTTTATTTTTCAGTTAGAAACAATATTATAACGATAATATATTTTGTTGACATAAAGAATATATAGTACATACATATATGTACATACGTTACTACATAAATGTATATACATATGTATCTACATTGTATGTATGTACTCGCGTATATGTATAACAAAATTATAATTGATAGATATTATATGTAATATACTATGTAATGTAAGTATTTTTATATAAAAATAATAATTACAACTATACTAATTTGTTTTAAATTGATTTCATGTTATTTTTTTTTTTCTATGATATATACGAGTATGTATATATATACGCATAATGTTACCAAGGACTTTTAAACAAATTTAAAAAACTAAGAAAAATAAAATGAAATTCAAGTAAAAATTGAGTAAATATGTACATTAATTTACGAGAATATTCATTCATTTCTCATACAATACACACACAATATATATATAGTAATATACATTATAAATATTAATTAAGTATTTAATTTACGTTTTCTTGGAATTATTGTTAATTTACTTTATATATAATGCATTATGTTATACAATAAAATAATATAAATATATAGAAAAAGAAAACATTTACATATACATATTATGTGTATGAAAAACATTTTAAAAATAATTCATATGAAGATTTTGAAAGGTCCAGTGTTTTTTTTTATCTCATGGATTTTCCAATTACATTATATAAATTAAATAAAAAATAATAATAATAAATAAATATTATTAAGATAACAATATTAAAAGAAAAAGTTTTAGTTAGATTAAAATTAGTTAATTGATTTATTTTAATTCAAAATTTTCATCATCATCATCATAGCATTGCAACCCTGAATGGGTCTTGGCTTGCAGTAAAATGATTCTCCAGACGTTTCGATATTTATCTAACATTTTTGAGTTATCTAAGCGTCTGTCTCTGTTGTATTATTTTTACGGTGGACTCATTCTCCAGAAACTCTCTACGACATCAATGTCGGGTTTATTTCAATCTACTTATTTTGATTCTTTGCATAATATGTATGTCATTTATATAGGTTATATACAGTTTGACGTTATACCACAGTCTCTACTGAGCGCCTTTTTGTACTGAGCCGCATATATGCCTGAGTATTTTTCTTTTGAAGCATTGAAGTACATCTGAATCTGAATTTGGTGAGTGTCCAGCACTCAGCTTCATATAATATCATCGGGAGTTGGGAGAATAAGTATTTTGTACAGATTCATTTTTGTCGCTCTTGTCCAGGATATGTTTCTATTGTTAACACTTTTGTATATGTGACTTAATTTTTTTTAAAGGAAAATAAAATAAAAAACAAAACTAAACAAAAACGAAAAAATTATTATCATTCTGAAAGTTATAAGTGCTTTCCAAAAATTGCATATTAAGTATGAAAATTTCACTAAATCACAATAAAATAACATGTTATATAACCTTTTAAATCATTACTAAATTTATATATTTTAAAAATTTTTGTATGTACAAGTACATACAATGTACATATATCTACAATCAGCTAGCAGACAGTGCATTATATTACGTTATACATGAAATACAATTTGTAAACACTGCATAAATTTAAACACTGCTTAAATAATTAATAGAAAACATAGAATTTAACAAAGCATTTAAACATTAAATTTATAGCAAATTATAGCTTAGGATTACAAGTTACAACATTGTAAAAATGAAAATGTGCTTTCTTTTCTTAGTTCTACAAATGTAATGCATATATACATAAGCACATAAATCTCTAGCCAACGCTCTACTCTCACCTAAGTCAAGTCGATCATCAATTCAATCATTATAATATAATGTATACATCAGTAGCTGAATATATTATAAACTTGACTGGATGATATTAACTGATAGAATTATTGATTGACGGAACTACAATGGACTTAGTATTTGCGTACACTTAAATATAGAATATTCATAATTTGAATGAGTCTATATCTTTGACTTTAAAATTCAATAAATTGATAATATTTTGAAAAATAAAATATCAATTTTTTTAATTTCTCGATATTACGAGGTGTTACGAGACACTCTGGCGTCTGTATACAAGAAATTCTTTGATTTATGTGTTGTATTTAAAAATATTACTCACAACTAATATTTTATTAAAAAAAAGTTATTTTAATAATATTTTATTATAGGTACGTTATCATTTAGATAGGTACGTACGTTAATTGAATCATTTGGAAGTTTGATTACCGAAGCAACCAGTATGGGTTTAAAGGTCAGCGAGACGAAAAATATAAGTACATGAAAACAGACAGAAGACAAGAAGGTGATTCACGATTTGTAATCCAAAATTACAACTTTGAATCGGTGAGGGAATTTGTATATTTAGAGTCTCTTTTTAATGTTTGCAATGAATTGCAAGAAGATATTAAAAAAAGAATCATGAATGCAAACAAAACGTACTTCACAATACTGCCGTGAGATCAAAATATGTATCGAGAAATTGCAAGTTGCAGATGTATAAAAAAAAAATTAATAAGGCCAGTCTTGGTATACGGTTCAGAAACGTGGATACTCAAAACCAGAGATGAATTGAAATTTGCTATATTCGAAAGGAAAATATTAAGAGGAATATTCGGAGCTGTCAAAGAAAATAATGGATGAAGATTTAGGAACAACGCAGATGAAACAATTATTCAATGGAAATAGTGCCATGGATGAAGATTAATAGGTTAAGATGGCTGGGATATGTATGGAGAATGGAAGTGGATAGAGATAGAACCCCTCGAAGAGTAACGGTTAGCCGTCCACAAGGTAGCAGGCCAGTAAGTCGACCAAGAATGAGATTGTGGGATAATGTGATGAAAGTTATAAGAAGTTTGGAATGGTCACAGTACTGGAGAGTATAATTTCTTTGGACAGAGAAATTGAAGACGAATAATGCAAGAGGCCAGGACCCTCCATGGGTTGTAGAGCCACAGAAGAAGAAGAAGAAGAAAATATGTACGTTATGTAGAAATATTATATTGAGATAAATAATTCCGCAATACACAGAATTTACTAAAATTTCATGTACACGTGATGTGCATATATAAACATGATTCTTGAGATGTTTATATAAGTAGTGCGTGTATTGTAACATCTAAAAACAGTACTTCGACCTATGATCCATACCATACAAATAATGATAATTTCTTAGACCTTTTTTATCAATAATGATTCTAAATAAAAACTATCTAATTCAAATATTTTTGAATTAATAGCAAATGTTTTTAATTAAATATTTTTTACATATTATCTAAGTTAAATATTTTTTACATACTATCTAAATTAAATATTTTTTACAAATTAAATTCACTATAAATATAAAATCATTAGTTTTAAGAGAACAGTACAATAGTTGAAGTTGAACAGTACATAAGTCGACATTAATATTTTAGTCAATTAAAGTTTTAAGTTAATCTTTGTATGTTTTTAGAACCCGAATTAAATAAAACATAATAATTGTAACAAAATAAATTACAATTGTGTTTTTGGCGCAGTCGGTAGGATTCGGGAAGAAATTTTTTCTTAATTCTAATATTATTAAAATTAAATTTCGTGTGAAAAAGTGAAAGTGCAAAATTAGTAGCTGATCATCAACTAAAAACTATAAAACAACAGAGATGGCTTTTCCAGCATTAGAATCATTGAAGCTGATCAAAAACGGACCAACAATTACTGGTGAGGAAGATTTACTATACAGGGTGTCCCAAAAAACGTGGAGAATATTTAAAGGGGTGAAAGTAGACGCGATTTGCAATCGAAAATTCAAGATGACATTTTTTCGTTTGCGTTTTATTTTCGACGCTAGAGGGCGTTTTAAATTTTGAACATTTTGCAAGACCTTTCAACGCAAAATTATGTATAACTTTTTGTATATCCCACGTATGAAAATTTAGTGTTCTAGTCAATGATAGCAAACAAAATTATCTTTCTTTTGATATACTACAACAGGTAATTAAGAATTCAGTTCGTAGTAAAAAAACATCCTGAAGTCAAAATTCATGATTCATCTTTAAAAACCACTTTTATTACAAACATGTTTCCTGAAAAAAATTGGCATAAGAACAAATGTTCCAATTTAAATAAAAAACAGTGGAAAAGTGTCCTCTTTCAAACAAAAAAAATTTCACGTCGATTGCATGAGCCGTTGTTGAGTTATTAAAGATCAAAGATGTGCGGAAAGGGTCAAAAATGTGCTAAAAATTTTAAATTTAAAATGACTCTTTCCACTATTTTCTATGTAAATGGGAACATTTGTTGTTGTGCCAATTTTTTTCAGGAAACATGTTTGTAATAAAAGTGGTTTTTAAAGATGAATCATGAATTTTGGCTTCAGGATGTTTTTTTACTACGAACTGAATTCTTAATTACCTGTTGTAGTATATCAAAAGAAAGATAATTTTGTTTGCTATCATTGACTAGAACACTAAATTTTCATACCTGGGATATACAAAAAGTTATACATAATTTTGCGTTGAAAGGTCTTGCAAAATGTTCAAAATTTAAAACGCCCTCTAGCGTCGAAAATAAAACGCAAACGAAAAAATGTCATATGGAATTTTCGATTGCAAATCGCGTCTACTTTCACCCCTTTAAATATTCTCCACGTTTTTTGGGACACCCTGTATATCCATTTATAGAATACTTTGATAGTATTTTCGCACTTAATTTGCCCGCGAATATATTAGGGTCATTTTAAAAAAATCACGGTCATCGCTGTCCTTAGATAAAAATAGTATTTTTTTCAGTTATTACAGTTTTTATTGTACTGATAAAGTTTGATAATAATTTTAGAAATGTTTTTAAAATAAAATAAATAATTTTTTTGTTGGCATTCCGTTTGTAATAAATTCAAATTTTCAATTTCAATAACAACAACGCTCAAAATGTACTTGTCCTCTATACAGGTTGTATTTTTTGAATGCATTTATTTTGAATATTTTTCTCAGGAACTTTCAAATCTTTTAGCTTAATTTCAAAAAATCATGCCTTATTTACGTACCTCATAACTTAAAAAAAGTTTTTAAAAACAGTAACCTTAAAAAAATTAAAAAATTTGTTTTGTCCGTAAATTTTGTCCCTTGTGTTACTTCCACTTTGTTACTTTCTGAAAACCGTTAAAAAATTTTTTTTGTTCTTTGCATGGTAACCGGAATCAAACAAACCATGTACAGACTTGTCATAGTTTTGCATTGATTGTCGTAAAGTTAACAATAGAGTGTAAAACAGCACGTGGAAAATTTTTATCAGTAGAGAGTTTTTTAGTTTTGTCTACTAAGTTACTGTTATAAATAAGGTAAGCACTATTAATTCAAATATTTTTTTTTATAAATAATAAAGCAAATTGAAACTAAACTCATTGTTGTTCATTAATTACAAAATAATTAGTTCACTCTTTTTAAAAAAGCAAATCTAATTCATTTTGTCTCCTGTGTTACTAGTCCACTTTGTTACTTTGACGATAGTAACGCAGGGTACAAAGTAGTAACGTAAGAGACAAATTTACTTGAACATTACTTAATATGTTAAAATATTGCATTATTGATTCCTTAGTTTTAACAATGCCTTTAACACCAGCTGAAAAACAAAAGAGATATAGGGAAAAACTTCAATCAAATCCTGAAAAGCTAGAAGAAAGTAAGAAAAAAGCAAGAGAGAGATATCACAGAAATAAAAAATTGGTAAAGGACATGTCAGAACGTGAAAAAAGAAAAATTCGTAAGGAATGGAAGAAGAAAAAACAAAATCAGAGAAGGAAAATTAAATCAGTTCAAGTGGTTTTAGATATGACGCCCCCGTCAACTCCTCAGTCAACTAATCAGTCAACTCATTCATCAATTTCTTCGAGGAACCACAGATCCAAAAGGCGGGACAGATCCAAATTATACAGAGAAAACTTAAGGCTTGAGCAAGAAAATCTGAAATTAAAAAATACAGCCGAGAAACACAGAAAAAGATACGAAAGACTTAAGAAAAAAAAAAAGAAAATGAGTTAAGTCCCGGAACTAAAACCAAACAGATTCTAAAAAATTTAAATAAGTTTAATGAAAAAAAGAAAAATAATGAAATGGCCAAACATTTGCTAAAATATTACACACTTACAAAATGTTTTAAAATGAAATACGAGCAATCTTCCAAACACCTTGAAAAAAAGAATCTGTGAAGTATAATTGATAATAGTCTAACAAGGAAATATAAAATATTAAGAGAATTACACGATGAAATTTGTAATCAAAAGCCATTACGAGGAAAATCAAAAAAAACATATATTTCAAAGACTGTGCATGCATTACAAGAGTTTTTCAAGAGAGATGATGTTAGCAGAACTACTGCTGAAAAAAAAGAAACGAAAACATTAAAAAAAAAAAAAAGTTCAAAAAAGATATTTATTGGATACTATGCTAAATTTGCACAAAAAATTCATTAAAGAAAGCGGAATAATATGTTCCTACTCTTATTTTACAATTCACAAACCATTTTATGTAGTGAATCCAACAATTAATATACGAGAAACTTGTGCATGTAAACTGCACACTAATATGAATTTAAAAATAATGTGTTTAAAAAAACATAATGTTTTAGACAACATAGAAGCAATTGTTAACTCCACAGTATGCAGCTCTTTAAATAAAAATTGCATGTACAATGAGTGTGCAGAATGTAAAAATTCCAAAATTCAATTTAATATCAATTTGAATTTAGATCTTGAACTTGAATATTCAGAATGGATTCTTCGAAATCAAAAATGGGACAAAGATGGAAAAACTTCAATTACAAAAAAAAATATAAAAGAATCTATAAAGTGTAATCTGAAAAACTTATTGAGTCAATTTGAAAAGAATTTGAAAACCTACAAAAAACACATATTCAATGTGAGACACCAGTACAATTCTTATAGAACTTGCCTTGATCATATGTTACCTAATGAGGCTGTGATCCATGTAGACTTTAGTGAAAATTACAGCTGCAAATTGGCTGAAGAGATTCAAGGACATCATTTTGGTTCATCCCGGAACCAAATAACTCCGAATACAGGTAAAAATCAATTATTTTTTAAAATAAATTAGTATACCTACTTCATTTCTTTTCTTAACAGGTGTTCTATATATCAGAAAGACCATCGAGAATACAAAATTACAGGAAATAACATCGTTTTGTACAGTGTCTTCTGATAATAGACATGACCCCTGTGCTATTTGGGCACATTTATCGCCCATAATAAAAATGATAAAACAGATTGACGATTCGATTAATACATTGCACGTATTTTCAGATGGACCAAGTACCCAATACAAACAAAAACTAAACTTTTATTTATTTTCACAAAAATTATTTGAATATGGTTTTTTGCGAGGTACTTGGTCTTTTTTTGAATCAGGACATGGAAAAGGTGCCGCAAATGGTATCGGAGGGGTTCTTAAAAGAACTGCCGATAGAATTGTTGCTCAAGGAAAAGACATTGCTACTAGTAGCGATTTTATATCAATTGTTCAACAAGAAACTAGTATTAAACTATTTTTAATTGATGCTAAAGAGATCGACGTCATTAAAGAATCCTTGCCAAATGCAATTCCTAGAATTTTAGGAACAATGAAAATTCATCAAATTGTTGTTGAAGAAAGGGTTAAAATTAGATACAGAGATTTGAGCTGTTTTTGTAGCAATAATACTAAAAGTTTTTGTGATTGCTACTCACCAATATCTTTTCAGTTTGAAAGGAATTCAATTTATAATCAAATATATTTTTCTTCTGATTCTGAAATATCGTTTAATGAACATTCAGAAAATAATAGTGTCATAAAGAATTTATCAAAAGGAGCTTTCTTATTAATAAATGTAACTGGAAAAAAAAAGTATTATCGTTACGTTGGCATAGCTCAAACTGAACTAGATGAAAATAACGAGATAAGAGTTATTTTTTTAAAAGTTATGGATAACACAAAAAAGAACTTCATTTTAGTCGATGAAAATGACGAGTCATATGTTACGCTCAATGAAATAATTGAAGTACTTCAAAATCCAACATTAAAAATGAAGGGCAACAGAGTATTCTACCAATTTGATAAAAGTATTGATGTGTATGAGACTTAATTAGTAGATATATGGTAGAAATAGTTCTTTTGTGTTAGCATCTGTCTCTTACGTTACTTGAATTGTCCTATGTTACTTTTTTACTTTTTCAAAATTTTTACAAATACGTAATTTACATATTATTGATATTATTACATATATCGCAAAATTCTTAAAATTAAATTTATTCAGTATGCAGTTTTGAACATTTTTTATCATTAATATTAGATTCAATGAAAATAATTATAACAAAAAAACATAAATGGTAACGTAAGTGACATAAAAAATATTTTTTTATGCTTAATATTAACTTTTAAATATTTTTGGAAATAAAGTTTCATTTTATATTATATGTGTTGAAATTATTTTCAATAAAATTAAATTTTCTACATGGACTTATGTTTTTTTATGATATTCAATTCCAGTAACACAGTGGAAAAATTTTAAGACTTGCGAGTGGAAAAATCGAATTTTTAACAAATAAAATTAAAAAATATGGGCTGCTGATTCTATTTCCTTAAACTAGAGAACTTTAACTTTAAAGAAAGTTGATTTTCTTTTTAATTTTGAGATATTAATTTTTTTATTTTTCAAATTCTGAATGACCGTCATTTTTTTAAAACGACCCATTACCTATTTCCATAATTACCCTAAAAACGAAATTACAAGGTAAAGCAAGGCAGATTATCGATATAAACCCACAATGTAATACGTGGAATAGTATTAAAACCACATTAATTGCAAATTTAGCAAATTTAGCCTCTTTAACAACCCTTACTGACGGGTTGATCACAATACAAAATAATTGTTCCACTGTAAACTTTTATAATTCAATTCAAGCACAAGTTGCTAAAATTTTGATAAAATATAAAATGGACAACCC
Organism: Villa cingulata; assembly: GCA_951394055.1. NCBI lineage: Eukaryota > Metazoa > Arthropoda > Insecta > Diptera > Bombyliidae > Villa > Villa cingulata. The sequence continues at coordinate 35,876,900 of OX596017.1, read as the reverse complement.
AAATTTAACTGATCAAGAAATTCAAAATCAAGCAAATATAATAAGAAGAATCGCATTAAGACAGTTTAGAGATAAACTTCGTGAACCATTTAGAAGTATTATTGTCACGAGAAATCCAGAGACAATGGAAGACGCATTACTCATTCTACGAGAATCATCCTACAATTTAGACGATGCTCCTGTGCGTAATCAAAAATATGATAGAGGGACGAATAGCAATCATCAAACTAATACAACTAATTGTAATAATTATAATAGAAATTGTAATAATAATAGTAGAAATAGAATTTTTTCTAACAATAATTTTAGAAATAATAACAATTCAAGAAATCAAAATTTATCTAATTATAATAATAACAATTTTTCAACCACAGCAAATTCAAATATGTCTCGAATTAGAAGATATGGTCCACCACAACCTATGGACATAGATCAAAATTCTGGTCAACAAAGACAAAACAATCAAAATTTTCATTTGTTACCTTCCAACAATCTAGATCCTCCTCTAATCTCCCAATCGTTAGATTAAAAACAATTAAAGGTTCCCTGAGATTTTTGATAAAGATATTGGTTCAAATATTAGTCTTTTGAAACCACCAATTAAACAAACAATAAATACTTTAGGAAATAATAAAATCAGTTGTAAATTTATGGCAAAAGTGCAACCCTTGCCCGCCTTTCGTAATTTATTTAAAGAAATGATTTTTCATATAGTCGATATTGAAAATGATTTTGATGGTATCTTGGGTAATAATATACTTTACAAAACAGTAATAGATCATTTAAATAAAAGGTTGATAATAGATAACAAAGAATATCCTTTCTTTTATTCTGAAGAAGAAGAAAAAGAAACTAATAATTATTATAATATTATACCTAACGATTTAGTCACCTTCCATATTAATTATAATCAGATAAAAATCTTATAAGAGCAGATCATTTAAATAAAGAAAAAGAAAATTATCTATTCCTCTTATTGAACCAATACAAAAATTTGTTCTTCCAAGAAGATAATGACTTGACATTAACAAATAAAATTAAGCACAGTATTAAAACGACATCCGACAATCCTATTTATGTACGAAATTATCGATATCCAGAAATTCATAAACAAGAAGTCAATTCCCAAATTCAAGAAATGCTCAAAAAAGGCATTATCAGACCAAGTAAATCTCCTTATTCTGCACCTTTATGGGTCGTGCCAAAAAAAACAGACTCTTCGGGAAAAGAAAAATGGAGAATTGTAATAGACTATAGAAAATTAAACACTATCACTGTGGAAGATAAATTCCCTATTCCAAATATCGATGATATTTTAGATAAACTAGGACGAGCTATGTATTTTAGCACAATTGATTTAGCTAAAGGATTTCACCAAATCGAAATTGAATCTTCTGATATTCCAAAAACAGCTTTTTCAACTGATAATGGTCACTACGAATTTGTTCGTATGCCATTCGGACTTAAAAATGCTCCTGCGACATTTCAAAGACTGATGAACTCAGTTCTTTCTGAATACATTGGAAAAATTTGTTTTGTCTATTTAGATGACATTATTGTGTTCAGTACAAGTCTCGAAGAACACTTAGATTCTTTAAAAAAAGTATTTCAATGTATTAAAAATGCAAATTTACAAATTCAACCTGACAAATGTGAATTCCTAAAGAAAGAAACCGAATTTTTGGGCCATATAATAACAACTGAAGGCGTCAAGCCTAACCCAAATAAAATTAAGGCAATTCAAAATTACAAAATACCACAAACACAGAAACAAATTAAGCAATTTCCGGGACTCGTTGGCTATTATAGGAAATTCATAAAAGATTTCGCCAAAATAGCACAACCTATGACAAATTTCTTAAAGAAAAATAAAAAGGTATTGATTAACGATAAAAATTATATCAATTATTTTGAAACCCTAAAAACCCTTATCCAAAAAGATCCAATATTGAAATACCCAGATTTCAACAAAACCTTCATCTTGACTACAGATGCATCAGCATATGCTCTTGGCGCTGTTCTTTCTCAAAATGATCACCCAATATGTTTCGCTTCGAGAACACTTAATGAACATGAAATTAAGTATTCCACTATTGAAAAAGAACTACTTGCAATTGTTTGGGCAACTAAATATTTTCGTCCATACCTTTATGGTCGAAAATTCACAATTAAAACAGATCATAAACCACTGCAATGGTTATCTAATTTAAAAGAACCTAATATGAAATTGCAAAGATGGAAACTTAAATTAGAAGAATATAACTACGATATTGAATATATTAAAGGGAAAATTAATTTTGTTGCCGACGCTTTATCAAGACCTCCAGAAGTTAATTTAGCTGAATTAGACTCAAATGAGACACAACATTCCGCAAATGATGATAATACTCAATATATTGAAATTTCCGAAAAACCAATTAACGTTTTTAAAAATCAAGTCATTTTAAAAAAAGGAAAAAGAAGGAATGAAATTAAACAAAAAGATAAAAGAAAAATTATGATGATTCAAGAAGAACAATTTACTTCTGAAATTTTACAAAACATTCAAAAACAAATTACTGGTAAAACTATTGCTTTATATGTAGAAGATTTTGAAGTATTTAAATTATTTCAACAAATCTATGTCGAGAATAAACCCAATTATAAAATTCTAAAATGTAATAAGATTCTCCAAGAAATATCTTCAGAAGATGCAATCTTAGAAATTATTATTAGAGAACATAAAAAACTAAATCACAGAGGTGTCGATTCCGTTTATGAAGAATTACGAACAAAATTGTATTATCCAAATTTAAAGAAATATATTAACAAAGTTATCAACCAATGTCATGTTTGTAATATTGCCAAATATGAGCGTAAACCTCTAAAATTATCCTTTAAAGAAACAGAAACCCCCAAAAAACCAAAGGAAATCTTTCATATTGACATATGGTACCCAAAAAAAGGAGAACCCCATCTCACTTGCCAAATTTTCAAAATTTTGTTGCATTATTCAGTTAAAAGACCGAAATTGGATAACAATTAAAGACGCGTTAGGAAATATTTTTATGTATATGGGAAAACCTAAAATCCTTGTAAGTGATCGAGAGAGCGCAATGGAAACAGAATCCATTAAGAACTATTTAGATTCTGAAAACATTGAAATACATTTGTGTACTCCAAATAACAAAACCAGTAATGCTGACATCGAAAGATTACATAATACTCTCAACGAACAATTAAGAGTTATAAATCAGAAACCTCATGAAGAAAGAAAATTTTCGAATCCACTAGTAGAAGCTATCATAAGCTATAACCATACAATTCATTCAACAACAAAAATGAAACCATATTCTTTACATCATACAAACGATGAAAAAATCCTTACAGAAGCTTATGAAAATATTAAAAAAAAATAAAATCAATCGTCTTTCGAAAATTAATTCAAAAAGAGAAAACGCAGTAGCGGACTATAATTATATATAAAAAAACATAAAAGATTTAAATTAGATCATATTCATCAAAAAGTTAACCCATCAAAAATTGAAAAAGACTACGTAGTAATTAACCAAACCCCTTATTATAAAGCTAGATTTAAAAAACTAAAAAAGATAAATTTCTAATTTCAGTTCTAATCTTAATCAACACATCTATAATTCATAAAATAATATTTCTTCTTTTCGAGATGAATTTGAAGCATTAAAAAATAGCATTCTAAGAGATAATCTAATTGATTTTAAATTAAAACAAATTGAAAAGTTGTTATCGATTTTCACAAAACAAAATATTAAATACTAATTTTGAATTAATAAAACGTAATTGTAATAACGAATTGTTTAAATCAGAAATCAAACATTGTAAATTTCAAGAAAATGTTGAAAGCGAAATCATTTCAGACTCCCCTGGAATTATTATAACAATTAATATTAAGGAAACTATCTTAACACAAAATTGTATTCAAGATAAAGTTAAAATAAGAGGAAACAATCTAATAAAGTTCAATAACTGTACTGTTATTATTTTTGGAAAAGAATTTAAAAGTTTTAAAACAAATGTTAATTTTAAGTTTGTAAATAATGAAATAAAAATAATTAAACCAATCAATTTCAAACCGAATCTTACAGAAATAAAACAACTACATCTTGATAATTTAAAACAAATTGTAATCATAAAACAGAAAAATATTATATTTCAAACAGTAAACATAACTATCATTGTAATACTAATAATTATCATTATTATTATTATCATTATTATTAAAAGAAAAAAAACATCCATCATCCAAACATTTGTTTGATGAGGACATCAAACTTAAAGATAGGGGTGTAACATCTAAAAACAGTACTTCGACCTATTCTATGATCCACACCATACAAATAATGATAATTTCTTAGACCTTTTTTATCAATATAATGATTCTAAATAAAAACTATCTAATTCAAATATTTTTGAATTAATAGCAAATGTTTTTAATTAAATATTTTTTATATATTATCTAAGTTAAATATTTTTTACATACTATCTAAATTAAATATTTTTTACAAATTAAATTCACTATAAATATAAAATCATTAGTTATAAGAGAACAGTACAATAGTTGAAGTTGAACAGTACATAAGTCGACATTAATATTTAAGTCAATTAAAGTTTTAAGTTAATCTTTGTATGTAAGTTTTTAGAACCCGAATTAAATAAAATATAATAATTGTAACAAAATAAATTACAATTGTGTTTTTGTATACATAAATGTAATGTATCTAAAATACCTTAGTTAGCATATATAATACGTTAATTATACATATTATTATAGATTCATTCAGATACAGATTATAACTTATATTTATATATATTATATATATTATATATGTATCTATATTACATATATAAATACATCATATTATGTATTTATTTTTAGTAAATTTTATGTGTAAATTTTGTTTTGTAATATTCGATATTTTTATAGGACCTTACATTAGTCTTATATAAATATTATGTCTAATAGTTAGGTCCCATTTTTTCTTTAAAACAATATATGAAATGTTAATTTAGCAAAGGCTGTCTTTAATATAATCATTTAATATCATATACAAATATCTAAAATATCTAAGATTTTAAATTTCATTCCTGTGATACTTATTTGTTATATTATTATTATTACTACTACTACGTGCACGCGGATATTCAGTCCATTATGGCACCGTCGATCAATAATTCTCTCAGGTTTTTACATTGCCGATTGGAATTAATGATCGAATTGAGCGAGAGTAGCGCGCTGGCTGCGGCTTGAATTCGAAATTTTAAGCGTACTATTCCAATAATACAACCATCTAGCTATTCAAGCTCCTTATTTGTTATATGTATATATATAAATTTCCATGTATCATACATTACATATGATTATTATATGATAAAAGATATATTGTGGTTCGCTGTGGTTCGTTGAAAATGAATATGAAAAATGCCGTGAAATAAAATCAATAGCAATAATGTCAAATTCGAATCTGTTTTATTTCCAAATGAAAGTGGAAATTACATCGATCTACTATTTTTTTGTATATTTGACGTTATTATCAGTATTAAATTGGTAATAATGTTGATCATTGCTTTATTACTAAGTTGAAATGAAAGAGAGAAACCCGAAATCCCCAACACTTGAATCGTCAAGCGGCAGAATGATATAAAAAATAAATCCATTGAAAAAAGATACTGAAAATATTAGCATGGGCCCCTGAGCAAGAATGACACGCAAAATCGTAAAAACAAAATGAGAATAATTAAATTTTGCGTGTCATCTTTCCAATAATTTTAGTATTTGCTACAGTATTACCAATTTATTTCATGGCACCTTTATTCTCATAATATTGATTCATATGTAGGATAGATAAATGATTTATGCCATTGATGTACATATTAAAAAAAAATTTTTTGTTTTCGCAATATTGCAACTAAATTGTATTATCTACCTAATAAATTATTTTTCACCCATTATTGAGTTCAAAAATATTAAGTATTTCATAAATAAATTACATATATATCTACATATATGGGATACATAAATATTTAACACTGCTATTTTTTTCATACATCTCTGTTTGTAATATCTGCTTGTATTATTATATATGTATATTATAATGAAAGATGAATAGAACGAAATTTAACAAAATCGAACGAATGCTTACAAAATTAAGAATATAATAACTATACCTATGAATTATAAATACATTATAATATCTAATTAGGTTTATTTGAACAAAAGATACATTCATATATGTACATATGTACATATATATAATACATAAATAATACACAAAATAATATATATATGTATATGATTACATTTATAATACAAAAATTTATAAGTACAGTTTACTTTCATATTACAGTAAGATAAAGAAATATAAAACATTTAATATTATTTATACATGCATGTATACCATATACAGTACCTACATACAGCACATATTGTACGTATGTACATACAATAATATGTGTAGTAATGTATATATAAAATATATGTGCAGTATGTACATAGTTATATCAATCAAAATTTTTTCACCTTACTTAATTTAAAATAAGAAATAATATTAAGCAAATACGCTATGCTATACATACAAATACATATGTACATACATAATATTTTGGATAATGAAAAAAAAATTAAGCAATGATATGTAGGTATCTTCAGAAAAAAAAAGAGAAAAAACCTGTGTTTTTTCATTTTCTTCTTCATCTTCTTCATACATATGTATACTTATTTGATTACCTGCAAAATGTGTTTTTTTTTTGTTGTTTTTTCTTGTTTCTGGTTTCATTTTGGCTATAAATTTGAATAAACCATATGAGCTATTAATATTTTTGACGTATAATTTTTTTTTTTTTTTTTTTTTAATTAAAAAATATAAAGTCTAATATGTTCAGATATATCTACTAGCTATATACATAATATATTCATGAACAATAAAAACAAAAAAAAAAAAAAAAAAATAAAAAAATAAATAAAAAAGAAAACGTATGTAGGTACTTACATGTGTACATTTTATATTATTTATAATAGAGAACAATCATTTTTTTAGCTGTCGCAAATTCGTTAATGCGTATATACAAACTTTTATACACGTAGATAGATATAGACGTACACATGTTACATTTACATATATACGTGCCTACTTATATATGTTTATATGTATACTTGTGTAAATACGCAAATCATTAGAGAATTATAATAAGCATATTAATATAGACAATAGTTACATCCTATATAATTTTTCATTTTAATAAATTTAGAGCATAGCATAATTTTTAAGTACTAACTTATTCTTCTCTAAATATTAATATTACACATTGGTCTTCGTTTTTGTTTTTCTTTTTTTTCTTTATCATTTGAAACAAAATATGCATTATGTATGTATATACATACATACATACTCGTATATTTGACTTTTTGTTATAGACAGTTTTTCTTATTTTGTAATAGGTAGTATTACATTATTAAAATTCTTGAACTTTTAACCTTAGGTACTTTGTATAACATATTTAAATCTATTTGTCATTTATGAACACACATTTATGTATATATGTATATACATCTTATCTTATATACATTATATAATAACGTGTGGTATAATATATGTATGTATAGTAAGATATAGTATAAATATAAGTGTACACGCTAATAATTCATATACATAAATAATTTAAGTACATAAGTATATCAATAAAATGCATGCATCCAATATAATGCATATATCTACTACATATGTATGCACATATGTATATGTAATATGCATTTTATCTATGTATATACATACATTTATATTGTATCGACCGGATATTACAGTTAGTTAAACAACATATTTTTATACGAAAAACAATTTCTTACAGTTTCCAGATTTTTATTTGAAGAAATAAAAATAATACACTTTCAAAAAAAAAAAAAAAGCAAATAAACATTTCCATATACGAGTACATGTTAAATAAACATAAACATAAGACATAAAAGATAAGTACTATATACTACCTAAATTTCTGGAATCTGAACTGAAGCTTTGGAAAACAAAAAATAAACGAAAAGTCACATAACTCTTCTATTATATTATATACATAAATGTACATAATATGCTTGTACTTACTACTTACATTATACTTTATGAAGCTATAAGCATGAACGGACAAACATTTAAGTACAAACACACATTACAGGCCATTACAGGTTAGTTCGTGTTGCATTTAGTATATTAAATACTAATGCAATATGATTTTATAATAAAAAATGTACTTCTTATAGGCTTATAATTATGATAGATACACATATAAGTACATTCCTGGACAAGATGATAGGACAACTTTATTTTTCACATGATTTTTCATATAGACGGTTAAAATTTTTTTTTTTTTTTTGATTTTCAGTCTTTATTGTTTTTTGTTGTTGTATTTATGACGAACAGATATTTAATCCAAAAAAAAAACATAAAAGAAGGCAAAATTTTAAATGCAGCTTCAAAATTTAGTAGTAATTGCAATTCAAATTTTAAATATTACTGGGTTTGTTTCATAATTAACAACAAAAATAGTATATAGTGAATCTATGTAACTGTCCGAGAGTGTATATGATGATATTATGATTTCTGAAAAAAAATGTCTTGTGAAATTATTCTATATAGGTACCTACATATAGTATGATAAAAGTTGATATTACATATTCAATTGTATACGATCTAAACAAACATTATACCTATATAGTCATGTACATATTGTAAGTAGTTATATGTACATTCATTACTTGAATCTAATGTATATATGTATGTACATATATACACATAATATAATGTAGAGCATATTATAACATATTATAAGTATTTTATAGTGAAATACTTAATAAAACAATCGAAAAATGATGAGATACATAAAAGAAAAGACATAAACTACTAAATAATTTATATGTAAGTATACATACATTTAAATAATTATAAATTATATAATTATAGTATGTGTTGTATATAGTTATTATAGACATATTATGTGAATATGAACGTTCAGATAGTTATACACCCAGTTAAAAAACTTTTTTTTTTTTACAATTAGATAAAACAAGAAAATTCAAGAAGAGTATAAGAACGAGAATTTCTTGTCATCGACAATTCAGTCTTAATTTTATAGATTTAAGTATTACATTCATATGTATACATCTTATGTCAAATCGTTTTTATTTCGTTTATTTTTATTATTCGATTTATGAAAATATCAATATTTATATTATTTATTCTGTTATGTGTACACTTAAGCACCTATAGAACAATCAAAATTACATTATAATTGAAAATTTTCTACAAAAAAGATAATGTAAAAATTTTCAATAAATTATAATATTATACTCGAGCATTGAAACCACTTGTAAATACTGTGTATGTACATATGTGTGTATTCAACAAAACTCATACATGCTCATACATGTAATTGCAAATGCAGATAATGTCAAACATTTTTAATCTATGGTCCATCATAACACCAAAAACAACATTACTATACTATATACAACATTTTTATTGTTCAATATTATGCTTATGAATGCATATGTAATTTGCATCATTAGTAAACAAATTTATTTTACTTTTTTTTTATTTTCATTTTATAAATTCTTGATCATCGAGTAAACCGGAAAACGTTAAAGTAGAATATGGTAGAATAATCGGAGAGTATTTGACATTGATAAGAAACATTTTATACTCTCTACCATATAGTATATGTATGTATACGAGTATATAATTTCTTGTTAGTTATTTGCTTATTATGTACCTTATACATAAAATCTGTACATAGTATGTATACGTATAAGAAAAAAAGACATTTATAATAGAATCAAATAAATTATTTTAGTTATAAAATTAATTCAGAAAAGAAAAAAATAGTTAAATTTTCTTTAATAAGTTTCTAAATCAAATTTTTCTATGCGTGTTTTTTAAATAGAGTAGGTATAAAATATGTATTTTTTTTTTAAATAGAGTATAAAATATTCTATACATATCCTACTCATAAGAATTAACGCTGTACATTGAATGTAAATTTTGTGAAAAAAAATTTTTTTTAATTTTATGAAAGAAGGAAAAAAAGTAATAAAATGTAATATCAATAATATTGCTAATAAAAAAATTATTTGCTATTTCGATACTTTTTTGAGTGGGTGTTTGTAGATATGTAGATACATATGTATATATACACCAATTCATATAATATTATAGGCATTAATTTTTTATTGTACTATATAAATAGGTAGGCGTATACTATTATTTGGAGTAAACAGTAAACATATGTATTTTAAGCACCCCTGTATATCTATATATTTATTATTAAATTTCAGTTTGTTTGGTGTCTATTAATTTATTTAATTTACAAAAATTGCTTAATTATTATTATTATTACTTAATTAAACAATTTTTCAAATACATAATTGATTCACAAGGAGGTGTCCGCCCAAGAGGCAGATCAAGATCAAGATGGAACGACGAAGTGACGAAAGATGCCCAGTCAATTCTGAGAATAAGAAATTGGAGAAATGTCACCAACGACCGTGTTGTATGGATATAACTTTGTTATAGGAGGCTCAGGTTCGATTTTCGATTTGGACCGTGAAGAACATTAGTTTTTTAGCCAATGATAATGATGATTATTATTATCACTTAAAAATAAATTATTATGTATGTAAATATGTACATAAAATGTAATTGTTATATGTTTGTTTTCATCACATTAATTAAATTCAGTCTCTATTTGATTTGAAATAACGGATACTTTTTTTTTCTTGAGCCAATTCAAATATGTACATATTTGTACATACAATATATACACAAACACACAATAGTAAATATATGTTGCATGTTTTAAAATTTATTTTACTTCATTCATGTATATCATTATATATGTATAGCTACATAGGTACTACTTATAATTATAATATCTACTAGGTACATACCTCTAATATATACAAATGTACGAATTTATTGTTACTAAAAAATAATAAAAAAAATTTTGGTTATGTTTTCTTTGTATGTATTTTACTTTTAATATTACAAATTTGAAACTCTTCGAAATTAGGTAAAAAAAAAAATAATAATAAAATATGAAATTACTTTTTAGACACAGGTATACAAACATATTCGTATGTACATATTTACATATACACATTTGTATATATTAGTGTATTTGATTAGAAAATATAAAATTTTAAAATTAGAATAAGAGTAAATATGAGAATACACACTATAATTAACTAGTTGTGTAAATTCAAATTCAACATTATATGTATAGGTATACAGGTACATTTATTATAGATTATTTTATATACATACATATACATACATAACACATGTTTTATTTAATTTAATTTATTACAAAGAGGCCAGTAAACTGACACTCTTCGCCCACACCACGTCCCGCTTGGGCCTTTTGGCGACATATAACACATGTAATGTAATGTAATATAATATTTATATAAAATACCTATACATGATCATTAATGATGATCAGATCACTGCTAATACTTACTTGATAGAACTGAAGCTGATGAAGCATTTTGAACCAAAAATATTGCAAAAATTATTATTGTTGTTATTATTAATGACCAGTGGTGAATGATCACCAGTCTACATTTATCCATTTTTCGTGAATATTATTTTTATCTTTTTACACTTATTTTACCGTTATTGTTTTTCGTTGTATTTTGTTTGCTTTTTTTTTTTAAATAAAAAAATCAAAATAGAATATTTTAGGTAGGTATGATACGTTAAAAATAGTTTTGATTGTTATTCTTTTTCTTTTTATTACTGTTTATTTACTGGGAATATAAAATGAATTAAAAAAAAAATATGTTTTTATTTATTTGAATTGGAAAACTTAATATTATTATTATTTTCCTTTTTAAATGGAAAATAAAAAAAAAAAAAATAAAGGTAAAATTAAATAAAGAATTTATTTAAAATGAAAATAACTAAATTATGTAATAAAATTATAAAAAACCACTATAAATAATTTCAAAAATGGAAAATATGTAATTAATATAATATGTAATTGAAAATTGAATATTTTTGAAAGAAATATTTTTTATTTTTATAAATTAGTTTCCTGTTATGTATGCATATAGACATACAATATAAGCGAACGGATATATATTTACATGCATATATGTACATACATATACATATATGTATATATGTATTTAGAATTGAAAAACCTAAATTATTTGTCGATATATCATTGTTGATTTTTTTTTTTTTTCAAATATCTAGGTACACTCTGAATTGAAATATTTGAATTTTTGTTTAAATCGGATATATTTATAGTTATTTAAAAAAATATGCATAATACACGCACGCACATATGTACATATATTTTATTTATCAAATTGCAATCACATTTTCACTATTATTATAGGAGGTACCTACTACCTACATAACATTAAATTTGTTTTTCTGATAAAATTACACACACTGATTTTTCAATATTACCAAATTACTATTATAATAATACATAATACTAATCTATATTATGCAATGAATATTACATTATATTCTTTTATCATGATAATGATAAATATAATATGTACTATATTATCTAGTATAATAGTATTAAATAAATCATCATTTTATTGTTATGTATGTAGGTATGTAACTACATTATATAGTACATACATTTACATTTTCTTTTAAATATCCGTCTTTAATTCTAAAAATTTTTTAATAAGCCAAATTTGTTTATTTATTCATATGTATATTATTCAATTTTTTATTAAGAAAAAAGAATTCGTAGCATTTTATGTATAATGTAAATTTACCTATGCAATATAATATTAATGTTTATATTGTAACAGATTATTATCGGCACTTTTAAAACGTTTTCATAATAAATACATACATACATTAATATAATATAGCTACCTACATTCTTCTAAAACACAATTTTAAAAAAAAATTATATTATTTAATTGAATAAAAGGATTATTATTTTTTATAATATATTTTTCTTGAATTTTTTAATTTTCATATTTAATTAAAATTTTTAAAATGAATGATTTAACAAAAAAATACTAATAAATTATTTTCAATCAATACTCGTATATTATAATTTACATATAATTCACTATGAACATGGCTTAAAAAAATATCTATATAATACTAAAATAATTACAATTTATTATCTGATATAGATCTACACACTCTGAATCTGTCTGTACTAAAAAAAAAACTGAACTTAAAATTAAAATATTGATCAGCTCAACAGAAACAGAACATCATGGTAAAATAAGCTCTTAATAAGGTAAAGTCAATTTGAAAGCTCTAACTTTCTGTGACGTAATCGTTTGACAAATTTTGATAATTTGTATGGAAGTTAATATATTAAATTGAATTTCAAAAATAATTTTTTATTTCTATTGCTATTATTATTTTTATTATTATTATTATTATATTATTTTGACACTATTTTTGCTATTACTATATTATTTCAATACTTTTTATATTATTATATAATTTTAATTATTTTCAATATTAAAATGTACCTGTATATATTTATTTTTTTAAAATTTTTATTTAATTAATTATTTTATTTCTCCAACGCTCTAAATTAAATGAATAATAATAAAATTTGTTTACAAACACTAAAAGCTGGCAAACGGCTACGTCATAAAAAGCTTTAAATTGCGACCATGTGATAAAATTGACTTTACCTTTATAGCTTCTTTTACCATGCAGAACATATGCTTTGCTTTGACACTGCTATTGCTTTGCTATGTATTCAGTGCTTTGGCTTTACCGCAGAATATAGAGTTACAGAAAAGTCACATAACGACATAACATAACATAAAGTAATTTTCAAATTTTAATGACCTCGAAATTTTTTCTCACAATCACAAATACAATGACACTTTGCTAAAAGTAGACAAAAAATCAAAATTAACACGTTAACTGCGGTACATGTCCCCGGGGACATGTAAGCAACATTGTCTAGACTGCGGATATGGTTTTTCCAATTTCTCCCTTATTTTGCGAAAGCTATAAAATCTATATTTTTGGGTGCATTTTTGCATCAAGACCACCATTGGTAATGGTTTTTGAAACATAAGGAAGTGATAATGTTTTTTAAGTACATGTCCCCGGGGACATGCACCGCATAGAAAGAATAATTTATAGTTTCTGTGCGGTGCATGTCCCCGGGGACATGTAAAAATTTGATTCCTCATGACTGTTGAAATTGTGAATTCGAATTTTCAATTTACTTTTATTATATTTTTGAGTGTATATTGTACATACTATAACTTACAAATACTGGATATACTTGCTTTTGATTTATTATTTGATTTTGATTTTGCTGCACGTGCAAAAATACAATTCATAGTAACGAAAAATTTATAACTTGTTTTATCACCACTTCTAACATTTTAATCATTCGATTTTAAGTTTTCGTGGCATTAAAACGTCTAAATTTTTAAAATAAAATTGTAATATCATTGATAGATATTGTAGTGAATTTGTAGTATCTAGTATACACTTCAGTCCGTTTATCAATACAAAATTTAGAAATAGTCATAATGTCTGAACGTACGAAGAAAATTTTGCAGCTTGCACAACAAATGATTATTACGAAATTTCGTAATCAAGCGAATGTAAACGGCTCGATTAATTCAATTCAAGAAGGGATACAAAATCAAAAAAATGTTAATCAAGGTGCAAGTTGTTCAAAGGACTGTGAATTTTCTAATGTTAATGATGAAGTTAATTACTCTAATGATGAGTTCGATATATTTAGTGATAATTCAGAAGATGATAAAGATTATGAACCTAGCGATAGTGAATCTAGTGATACTGAATGTAGTGAAACATATGATGATGAAAGTAAAATTGAGACTGTTAATAATACTGATAACTCTCACTTAGATAAAACGGTTGTTGAAAACAACCATACCGACTCTAGTGATTGGGAGAATAATATAGTGCCTAAAGAATTCAATTTCTGTGCAGACAATTTCACTATTTCCGATGAAATTAAAAATTCAGAAGTTCAAACTCCAGTTGACATATATAAGTATTTCATGACCAAGGAACTGTTAGAGTTAATTGTTTTAGAAACAAATAATTATGCCAACCAACAACTAAGTAAAATAAATTCAAGAAAATCTAGGACTCGATCATGGGTGAATACTAACGAAGCTGAAATTTTAAAGTTTCTTGGTCTGAATATTTCTATGGGTTTGGTACCAAATCCCAACATACATTATTATTGGTCCAAGGATAGCTTGTATCATAATGAATTTATTGCTTCTTGTATGACTAGAGACAGATTTTTATTATTGTTAAAATTTTTACATTTTTCTAACAATGAAACTTCTGATACAACTAACAGACTATATAAAATTGAGCCTGCAGTTTCACTATTACTTGAGAATTTCCAAAAATCTGTTAGTTTAGGAAAAACACTTGTAATAGACGAATCTATGGTACCTTTTAGAGGCCGTTTGATTTTTAGACAGTACATTCCAAATAAAAGCCACAAATATGGTGTGAAGCTATATAAGTTATGTGCTGATAATGGATACACATATAATGTTGAAATTTATTCCGGGAAAGGAAATACAAATCTAGAACTTGGCCATTCACAATCTGTTGTTCTCAAACTTTTAAGCGTAGTTGAACAAAAAAAAGGCCGTATACTATATGCCGATAACTTTTATTCTGGAATACCTTTGGTTAAAAAGCTATTATCTTTTGATATGCTCTACTGTGGAACACTTCGAAATAATAGAAAAGGTATACCTGACGCGTTTAACAGAAAAATGAAAAAAGGAGAGATTTTCGGAATGCAAAAAGACAGTATAAAAATCATAAAGTGGTTTGACAAAAGACCAGTCTTGATGATTAGTAGTGATCCTACTCATGATGATAAATTATATTCAACAGGTACACAACTGTTTTTTCTATAATTTTATGTCTTTTAAAAATGTGATGTTTTTCAGGAGCAAAGAACAAAAAGGGCGAAGAAGTTCTGAAGCCAAAGTGTATAACTGAATACAATAAGGCAAAAAAAGGGGTAGATTACAGCGATCAAATGTCTTCCTATCATTCTGCAGTGCGTAAAAGTCTCAAGTGGTACAGGTATATAGTAGTATTTTATAAATTTATTAAAATTTGATTTTGCTTCAAATGTTCTATTTAAATAGAAAAATAATGTTTGAATTATTACTGGGAAGTGCGGTCGTCAACTCCTGGATTTTGTTTAACAAGTTATCCTCTACTAAGCTGGGAATAACTGAGTTTAGAAGATCACTAGCAGAAGATCTGGTTGGCTGCGAAATTGTACAAACAGGTACATCCATCAACAAAAAGAGGGTGCATACATTTATACGCCCAGAAGGTCCTGGAAGAAAAAAAAGGAAACCATGTAAAGGCTGTTATGCAAACTTAAGAAAATCATTGTCAAGCCGGGAATCAACAATGAGAACACGACACGTAATAAGTTACTGCCAGGATTGTGAAAATCAACCTGGATTTTGCTTGGCTTGTTTCAATAATTTTCATAAATAAAAAAATTTAATATATAATTAGTTAAAGCATTTATTTTTCTGATTCCCATTTTTCTTATTCGGTAGCATTTGATTGGTACAAGATGCGTAATTCCTGTCAAGGCCAGTGAAACTTTGAACCTTATTGTGTTCAATAGCGAAAAAATTTTTACTACAACTGGTCATATAAAATCATAAAATAAAAACTAGTGAGATGCATCATACATGTCCCCGGGGACATGCATCGCACAGAAAGAATGAAAACTTACATGTCCCCGGGGACATGTATCGCACAGAAAGAATAACTACCAGTTTGTCATGCCGCAGTTAACGTGTTAAGTATAAAAATTAGTTACAGAGAGAAATGAGATTTTATTAGTATATGCATGCATGTGTGAGCTCCGCCACTTTTAATTTAATTTATACATGACTTGCTTTGCTATAGGTAAATTGGAGACTAATAAGAACAACAGCAGCTCAACCATTAATATATCATGAATGAAAAAATATACAGAAATTATTAAATTGAGTTATGAAAATATGAAATAAATAATAGAAGGCGTATTTATATCATTTTGAATTTTAATTTTATTAAAGTATATTAAAAAAAATAATAGTATAACTGCATAATCTAAAAAAAAAAGATTTAATGCGAAAAACATATTTACATACCTATGACATGTTAATAATACCTTTTTATAAAGATCTTTTAATAATTTTAAAATTCGAAGTTACGAAAATTACAGGGAATTCGAAATTAAAAAAAGCGGTTTTAACATTAAATTACATATGCAGGTAACCAAATTTAAATATTCCTCTATATACTGCGGTCTATAATTCCTTACTATAAATTACCAAAAATTATACACTAACACGTGGATAAAACCGGACACATGGTGATTACTGTAAAAAAAACAATCTATGAGAAATATTCAATGTGCTTTAGAAAGAGAGACTATATATAAGTAGAAACCAAATACCCTGCGTACGTAAATGAAAGAATTATATATAAAACACAAAAAGAAAATTTAAAATCTTTGAGGGATCTAAATCTATGTAAAAAAAAACAGAAGAATACATGGAAGAAATTATGTCAGTGATATGAAATTGTTAGAATTTGTTTTTTTTTTTATCTTGTTTTATCCCCCGCATATTTTTCATAAACAAATTGGTCATAAAATATGGTTTCTTTTAGATCAATAGTTCAAGTTTTTGCTGAATCGATTTTTTTTATAATTTTTAACAATATATGTATATTTGTACTGTTTTTTTGGTAATCTCACTCATATCAGCTGCATTGCACTCTGTCTATACAATCTATAGTTAGTGTACGCTGGCTATACTATACACCCTATACACCAAAGATACACTATACAGCAATATTACAATAACTTCATAACTTTATTTGACTTTGGCTTTGACTTTCTATAAACAATAAAAGCCCAACTATAATCGACATACCTGACATAGCAAACATAAGAAAAAATAACGAATGTTAAAACGTAACATTTGGTTAACTATAATCTAATTAACATAGATAACATACAAAACATAAGCAATACGAATTTCACAAAATGAGCTTTTTGCTTATGTTACTTATGTTATGTACGCTCTCGATCGTACTGCTTATGTCGAGCTTATGTTAAACGAATTTTTAACGAATGTCGGCAATGTCAATTATAGTTTAGCTCATTGATTTGGCTGTGTTCGTAGCACGACATATGTCATAGTCTATGTCAGCTATGTCGATTATAGTTGGGTTTTAACAAAATCAAATCATTCTTAATTAACAACAACCACAGAGCTAAATAACTTACTCTACAACTACAAGTATGAACACTTTTGAAATTACAGGTTTAGGTTTTGGTTTTAATTGATTATAATTGATAATAATGAACGAGACTATATAGCTACACCCACCATGACAAAATTGTATAAAAATATTAATATTATTTATATATTCTACTTATCTCGAAAATTATATTCTCTATTTTATTTCTACTAAAAAGAAACAAAAAAAAATAAGATAAGAAAAATACACAATGATCACTGATGATCAGTTCAATTTCAATTTCATTTCGTGTATTACCATTTACTACCGTATACGGATATAAACTTCTTCCATTGTATTTCGGGTTTTTTATGCATTTATTAAGACCGTTTTTTCAGAGATTTTAATTTAGTTTTTTTTTTTTAATTCCATATTTCTTTTATTATCATACATACGTACCTTCATAATACTTATATATCGTATTTTATCTCATTACATATATTAAGTCTGCTCGTTACTCCAATTAAAATAAAATCACTTGTTTTAAATAAATTAATTATTATACTTAGATGAAATCGATTAAAATACGGTCCGAAATTTAGAGGTAAATAAAACAAAAATTCAACAACAATGGCAACATTTACTTCACGTACTCAAATAAAATTTAATTTTTTTAATCTAATCAATTCTTAGATTTTAATAAGTTTAATTTTTTGGTCATGATTATCAGCATAAAGCCAGTGTATATATTTTAACCGGGTATAATTTTAAGATATTCATCAACCTAAATAAAATTTGTTTTCGGACTTCATAAAAACAAAGTTACGAGTATTGTTCATAACAAAGGTTATGTTAAAACAATATTTATATAGTACCACTCACAGATTTACACTTTATCTCAGATAAAAAATAATTTTGGTTTGTGAATACGATCCTAAAAATGTATATAAAATGTATTTTAGATGTGTGTATTTAAAAACTTTTCTTTGTCTCTCCTCCCTACAAAAAAATATAATATTGTGAATATGGTAGGTACTAGGTACACATGCACATTGTATAAATAATATAAGATAATGTTCTTCTGAAATGTTTTTTTTTTCTCTGCTTATTATTCAATTCAATTTAGTGTTGACTTTATATAGAAATGATAATAATTGTGAATTAAATTTATGAAAATGTTATAGATTGTTTCAAAACCATGTTTTCATAATCGTTAAAAAAATCATTAATGACAAAAATAATCTCATCTGTCTGATCGGTTTCCAGTTTTTTTCTGGACCTCCTATAACTGGACCTGTATAACTGGATTATACACATTTTTTTTTTCTCCTCGGCAAACTTTTGTTTTGAATTTTTTTTTCTATATTTTCATATTTTTTTTAAAACATTGGAGTTTCGATTTACTCCTCCATTTTTAACCTTGAATTCTTTTTCAATTTCAACCAAAGTACCTACCTTTTGGCTCCAATTTATTTTGTCCGTTTTTTTATTTTTAAGTATATTTTTATATTTTCAAAATTAAACTTACAAGTAAAATCAGCGATACATTTGAACATTTAATGGGCATTTAATTTATCTGAATTGCGAATTAAGATAATTGACAATCAAACGAGTAGTGACACATTAGAAAATATAATTTATTGACAATTAAAGGAAAGAAGCATTTGTTGAATTCAGGATAAAAGTAAAAATTAATTTTAATAAAAGTTGAATAAGTATAGTTTTATATTGCAAAATGAACTCTATAAACAGAAAATTGTTATTATTGTTATTATTAAAAAGAAGACAGAAACTAAGAAAGTTATTGCATCATTCAAATATGAAATTAAAACAATATCGAAGGAGAATATTTAATTTTATAATATAAAAATAAACCGAATATAAATACAAAAATGAACCAAAAATAAATCGAAGAATATGGATAAAGGTAAGTCAGTTTATTGTACATAAATATTGATGACATATTTCACATTATTTTTTATAAAAATATTGGGTGGTATTCTGTACACATGTAACAGTTTCTGTTATTTTGACAGTCTGTTATTCTTCATATAAAAGTTCGACATCTCATAACAGACTCTGTTACGTTCGAAATTGGTATGCTGCGTGCAGTGATGTGACCCTTAAGGCGGTCCCACACACCTTGCCGAATACACAAATGTTTGTCATATGCCGAATTATGTGGGAGCATTGAAGACAAATGTTTGCAATGTGTGCTTTGCTTCGTGTATTCGACAAAGTATGAAAATATTTGCCAAATATTTATACTCAACGAAGTATGTGGGAGTATTTATTCGTCTATTTGTCTATTTGACAAATATTTGGCACGTGTGTACATTTGACGCATTGTGTAGGAGATTTTTTTCACAAACATTTGTTATGTGTCTATGTCCCGTGATTAATGGGAAAATAGACAAATGTTCGTCTTTTATTACACATTTTTGTTGTTGTTTTTTCTTCTACTAGATCTGTCACTGTCACTATCTACTAGTTGTTTATTTTTTTGTGGTTTATGAAACAAACTGTTTTTTTATTTTAAATTGTTGTTGCAAATACTTATAAGTTACATTTACATACATTTTTTAATTAAAAAATTAAAAAAAAATTAATAAAAATAATTTCTAAACAAGTAAATTTAGTTTTATTTTTTTATTATAAATAAATTAGTGTACATACGTTATATTGTTTTGAAAAATTATAAATTTAAATTTTAAGAAAAGTGTACATATATTGAATAACTAAATTAAAATGTCTGAGTGGACAAATGAACAAGTGTTGGAGTTCATAAATCTATATGAAACTGAAGAAGTTATATGGAATCCAAAGCACCACGATCACAAAAACAGAAATCTAGTTGGAGATGCTTGGAAGAGAATTGCTTCCACTTGTAGTAAAAAGTGCACAGTGGAAGAATTAAAAAAAAAAAAAGATAGTTTAATATCAATTTTCCGACCATTGCATTTAAAAGAAAAAAATTCCAGTAAATCGGGAGCAGCGACAGAAGATTTGTATAGACCAACATGGTTTGCTTATTGTTAAGTATTTGATAATAATATAACTGAAAGATTATTATTGTAATGCTATTGTAATGATATGCTATTGTTACTATTATAACAGTTATATAAATAATTATAGAAATATTGGAATTTTGTAAAGTAGGTAGAAATTTAGTCTGTAAGTAATTATTGAATATGTAACATACTACCTTTTTTGCTGAATATACAGGGTTATCCAATTCAAGCTTGATAAAGTAAACTTAAAAAAAACACACAAAATATTCGGAATGTATTGTAATTTTTATTTCATTTTACAGATTGATCCTTGCCATTTTTAGTTAAACAATATATCATTCAAATGCCCTCCACGGGACTTCTTACAGGCCTTGATTCTTTTGAGGTAATTTTCAATTACTTTTCGGCACATTTCGGGCGGTATCTCGGCCATTACATTACGAATATTAGCTTTCAATTCGTCAAGAGTTCGAGGATTGTTTGCGTAAACACGATCTTTCGCGTAGCCCCACAAAAAGAAATCCAAAGGCGTTAAATCACAGGATCTTGGAGGCCAATTGACATCAGCCAATCGTGAAATCAAACGTCCAGGAAATTTCTCTTGCAAAAGATCTCGATTTGCTCGTGTTACGTGACTGGTTGCTCCATCCTGCTGGAACCACATATCGTCAAGATCATAATCTTCGATGTTCGTAAAAAAATAATCGGTCAACATGCGGCCATAGCGCTCAGAATTGACAGTAACGGTTCGTCCATTGTTGTTCTCGAAAAAAGATGGCCCAATCACACCACCAGACCACAATGCGCACCAAACAGTGACTTTTTCCGGGTGTAATGGCTTCTCTACAATCAATTGTGGATTTTCTGAGCCCCAAATTCTACAGTTTTGTTTATTAACGTATCCACCAAGCGAAAAATGAGCTTCATCACTGAAGAAAATTTTGTTCGAAAAATCAGCATCGACGGCCTGTTTTTCCAACACCCAATTTGCGTATGTTCTTCGTTGTCCATGGTCAGCAGGCTTCAGCTCTTGTGTCAAATGAACTTTATACGGATGAAGATGCAAATCCAGATGCAAAATGCGCCATAATGAGCCATAAGATAGGCCTAACTGTTGAGCTCGACGAGGAATTGACAAATTTGGATCTTCTTCCACACTTTCAGCTACAGAAGCGATATTTTCAGCATTGCGAATGTTTCGATGATGCACAGACCTTACAATATCAGTCACAGATCCAGTTTGTTCAAATTTATTCACTATATTCAATATGGTTTGCTTTGTAGGACGATTATGACGACCATAATCTGCTCGTAAAGCGCGAAATGTGGATACGGCAGAATCACTATTTTTATAATAAGATTTAATAATTTTAACGCGTTGGTCGATTGTTAAATGATCCATATTCTTAAATGGCAGAATGTCAACTAAATAAATGACAGCGTACTTGACGTTTATCTTTGACAGATGTCGGTATACAGATTTCTACTTTATCAACCTCGAATTGGATAACGCGTTATAATATAATAAAATTGTTAACAGGTTATGGGCCCAGTGAAAACGTTTTTTTTTTTTTCTGGTGTGATTAATAAAATTCGATAGGTGTCTAAAAATAAAAATCGGTCTTGATCTGTGTGATCGACGGTTTAATTTAAATTTAAAATTGGAAATATTATACAAAATAAATTTGTGAATTTGATGAACTAAATATGTCGATTCAAAATTTCATAAATATCGAAAAATTAAATTCTGAAAACTACGACACGTGGAAGGTGTTGATGCAATCTATTTTGATAAAAAATGACCTATGGAATTATGTCGAGGGTAGTGAAATAAAACCTGCATCCACTGATAAGCAAAATCTACAAATGTGGATTAAAAATGATCAAAAGGCAAAAGCCGATTTACTTTTGTCAGTGAGCAGTGGCGTAGCTACCTAGGGGCTAGGCGGGGCAGTGCCGCGGGGCCCTCAAGCTCAGGGGGCCCTCGAATCCTTACCAGAAATTCGATCGAACTGAACTTTTGGAAATTTCTCCCATTTTCAAAATAAATATGACAGGTTGCAACCCCATTTTAATCATGACAACTAGGTTGAGAGAAATTCAAAAGTTATGCCTAAGGAATTCCCCTAAATTCTTTCTGTAGGTTGGCAGTGTTGTCAATTTGACGGATAGTGATATGTGCGTTTTAATTCATCGATGTGCGTTTTATTGTGAATTCGAGTTAAGATTTGTTTTTCGAAAACGGTTAAAAAATTAATGCTGTATCAGGAGTAAGTAAGCTAATGTCAATAAACTTTTTTGTACTGGTCAATATAGTGGTTCAATTTTATTTGATTTTACCACTCATATTGATGTCCGTTAAGTCAATAAATCGTGTCAAATCTATAGGTTTCGGCTACAGCTCATTGTATAACGCGAAATATAGTGAAAAAAAATGCAAGTCACCTGCAGTAGGTATATTACAACAATATTGTATTGTTTAAATTGTAGTAAGCAAAATTGTAACACGTGTGTAACTGTATAAAATATACTGTACTTATTAAAACTGTACAAAATATATTCTATTTGAACACCTGCAAAAGTTAAAAGGAAAATAGTAAATAGGAAAAGGAAAAGAAAAGAAAAGAATAGAGAAGAATTGTAGATACATAGAAATTAGAAGATTAAGCATAAGCATTTGATTATTACTGTATAATTTAATTTTTAGTATCATTATCATTTAGTTATTGCTTATTGGCGACTCGGCAAACTAAGTATTTAAATAAAATTTGTTAGAAAAGTAATTTGTGTTTTATTTTATATATATTAGAAAAAAATTTTAGAATTATTTATATTAGAAAATTGTGGATAAAAAGAAGAAACCTAGTGGTGCATTTAAACGCAAACAACGCCAAGAAAGAGAAGATAGTAAACAAAAATTTTCCAAAATTGACAAGTTTTTTAGTCAGCCTTCTGCAAGTACATCTAATAGCTAATAGCAATTGAAAATAAAACCGCATCAAGCCTGGATTTAAATGAAGTCATTGATACTTTTGCGAAAACTAAAGCTAGGAAAAAATTGTAAATATAATTGTTATTTAATAATAAATATAATTGTTATATAATAAACCCTTGAATCTTCTCTATTTCGTTTTATTAGCCAAGCCTACACCAAGTATTAATTGTAATTTATGTTGTTACTGTTTAATATTTTTATTACCTGCCCTGCAGTGCACAAAAAAAAGCTTAAGTAGCTTAGCATTTTTAAAGTATTTGTATATTTCATATTTTTATTTGATAAAACCTAATCAGTTTACATAGCAGTGGGGCCCCATTTTTTAATTTGCCCCAGGGCCCTTGGTTACCTAGCTACGCCACTGTCAGTGAGCCCACATTTCATAAAAGATATTAAAAATTGTGAAACATCAAAAGATGTATGGGATAGATTAAAATCAATATGCGATCCTAATGTGCCCACAAGAAAAGCCGCGTTACTAAAGAAATTAGTGCTAAATAAAGCAAGAAGTGATAATGTCGATGAACACGTTTCTGAATTCTTCTCAACTGTAGAAAAATGTAAATCTATAGACATTAATATTGATAATGATCTCTTGTCAATACTATTACTATATAGCCTTCCGGAAGAATTTGAAACTTTTAGAATCGCAATCGAAACACGTGATAATTTACCAATACCAAATGATCTAAAAACTAAAATTATAGAAGAATACAACGCAAGGCATATAGAAACATCCGCGTCTCAAGTACTCTTTGCCGATAAAACAAAATCGAAATTCAAATCTCGTGAAGAAAAAAGTATTAAGTTTAATAATGAAAAGAAGCAATTCAGAAACAAAATTATGTGTTATAAGTGTAAAAAATACGGGCATAAAGCAGCAGAATGCAGGTCTAAAACGGTAGAAAAGTCTTCATTCGCTCAAGAAATGACCTTTTATATCTCTAATTGGTCGACATCTTCCTGGATTCTTGATAGTGGTGCCACATCCCATATGGTTAATGACGCAAGTAAATTTCTAAATTTTGAAAAAACAAAAGATACTGAATTGAGCTTGGCTAACGAAGAAACGACAAAAATACATGGAAGAGGAAACTTAAGTATTATTTCAGATATAGGAAACAAAATAAATTTAAATAAAGTTTTATATGTACCTAATTTACGAGCTAATCTTTTATCAGTAACAAAAATAACAGAACATAATTATAATGTAGTTTTTTGTAGAAATGAAGCTTTTATCAAAAATTATAAGAATGAGGTGGTTTTAAAAGCAAAAAAGAAAAATGGTTTATACCATGTTCAAATTAAAGACGATACATACGAAAGAGCATATGTTGCGGAAGACACAGAAAATTTGAAATTATGGCATCAAAGATATGGACACCTCAATATGAGAAGCCTAAAAAGGATGATTGAAAGAAAATTAGTTAAAGGAATAAAAATAAAAAACATTCCAAAAGTTGATCCAGTATGCGAAACATGTATTCAAGCAAAACAGACCCAAAAACCGTTTCCAAAGAAATCAACAAATAGATCAAAAAATGCGCTAGAATTAATACATTGTGATGTATGCGGACCCATATCTACAGCATCAGGTGGAGGAGCAAGGTACTTTATTACCTTTATAGATGATGCAACACGTTGGTGTGAAGTCTTCTTTATGAAGCAAAAAAACGAAGCCTTGAAAATATTTAAAATATATAAATCTAAAGTGGAAAACTTTAAGGACAGTCGCATAAAAATGTTAAGGACTGATAATGGAAAAGAATTCATCAATTCAGATTTTTCAAATTTTTTGAAGAATAATGGCATTCAACACCAAACGACAACACCTTATACACCACAACAAAACGGGGTGGCAGAAAGAAAGAATCGCACCTTAATTGAGATGGCAAGATCCTTGCTCATTGGTTCAAATTTGAATATTCGTTTATGGGCAGAAGCAGTTTTAACTGCTAATTATATAAGAAACAGGTCTCCATCTGATAGCTTAGACGGTAATATACCATATAAACTCTGGACAAAAAAAGAACCAGTAATAGCGCACATGAGAACATTCGGTACATTAGCCTATGTTTTAGATAAAAATCCGAAGAAAAAGAAATTTGATGTCAGATCAAAACCTTTTTATATGATTGGTTACTGTGAAAACTCAAAAGCCTATCGCTTATGGGACAAAAGTACTGGAAATGTAATAAAAAGTCGTGATGTGATTTTTGTTCATGAAAACTTAAACCAAAATATAACGATTATAAACAAGAATGAATACCCAGCAGTTGAAGAAATGTTTAACGAAGAAAATAGAGAAAAACATACAAAATGTTTAGAAGAAAGCAATGTAAGGTCTAATAAAAAGCATGAATCTATTGATGAAAATAATGATAATGAGAAATTAAATAATATGAAAGAAGAAAATGAAAATAATAATCAATCATCTGATGCAGAAGATGATTCAGCTAAAAGAGGAAGAGGAAGACCCAGATTATTAAGAACAGGGGCAAAAGGACGCCCAAAGAAATTATTTATAACTAATAACAATGCAAAAAATAATGAAAATCAAGATCAAAACAAAAATGAAGATAATATCATGAATTCCCCAGATGAGTATCAATCAGCGAATGATGATGACGACAATGATGAACCTTAGGTATTCTTAACGCATGAAAACGATCCTGAAAGTGTGAATGATATTATGAACAATTCAAATAAAAAGAAATGGGAAGCTGCTATGAGAGAAGAGTTACAAGCTCATCAACGAAATAAAACTTGGACCATAGAAGAAAAACCACAAGGTGCTAAAATCATCGGTTGCAGATGGGTGTTTGTCACCAAATATGACGAAAATGGTAAACCTGCAAAAAGAAAAGCAAGACTTGTAGCAAAGGGGTGTGCGCAGAGGCCAGGTATCGATTATTATGAGACGTATTCTCCAGTGGCAAGGCTAAGATCTGTACGTCTGGTAACAGCGTTAGCAGTAAAAATGGATATGAAGCTGCGACAGTTTGATATTACAACTGCGTATTTAAACGGTGAACTGGATCAGACTATTTATATGAAAATCCCAGAATATTTTGAAAAATTATCAGATTGTGGTGAAATAAAAGAGAATCACGTAATGAAATTGAATAAAGCACTTTATGGGTTGAAACAAAGTGGAAGGCTTTGGTATCAAAAACTTGATGATTATTTAAAATCAATTGGATTTATAAAAATGAAAAATGAATCTTGTTTATATATATATGGTGAACAAGAAAATATGATGATATTAGCTATATATGTAGATGATATGATTCTGGCATATAAAGAAGAAAAAGGCGTACAACTATTTATGCAAAAAATGATGAAAGTCTTCGAAATAAAAGACATAGGTAAACTAAAATATTTTTTAGGTATTGAATTTAATTATTTTTCAGATAATGAGGTCGTACTAAATCAGAAAACATACATTAAGAAGTTATTAAAAAAATTCGTTATGGAAGATTGTAATCCAGTAAAAACGCCTATGGATCTAAACGTAAAAATAACAAAGACTATTCATGTCAAAAGTAAAAAAGAAAGTGACAGCATGAAGAACATACCATATCGTAATCTTATAGGTGGACTTCTATACTTGGCTATGACAACAAGGCCAGATATAGCGTACCCTGTAAATGTTTTAAGTCGCTACAATGATAAATTTGATAAAATACACTGGACAGCAGCGAAACGAATATTAAGATATTTGAAACAAACGATGGAATACGGATTACATTTTAAGAAATGCAATGAAGACATCGAAGGTTATGCAGATTCGGACTGGGCATCAAATGAAGATGACAGGCATTCATACAGTGGTTATATATTTCAATTATCAGGCAGCTGTATCTCATGGGACGTAAAACGACAAAAGACCATAGCTTTATCTTCGGCTGAAGCTGAATATATGTCCTTGTCAGAAGCTACAAAAGAGGCGATATATTTGAAGAATCTATTGTGTGAAATGAAAGTTAGATCGGATCACCCTGTAGTACTTTTTAACGATAGTAATAGCGCTCAGCTGATGGCAAAAAATCCCATTGTTAATAATAGAAGTAAACACATCGATATACGTCATCACTTTGTAAGAGAAGCTGTAGCTGAAGAAAAAATAGAACTACGATATCGAAGTACTGACTCGATGCCAGCTGATATGTTAACAAAGCCATTGTCATCACCGAAATTAAATAATTGTTTAAAACTATTAAATTTCTATATAACATAAATGAAGTATTTTATGAATTTTGCTTATTTTCATAATTATGTAAATAATAATCTTTCAGTTAAGAGGAAGTGTTAAGTATTTGATAATAATATAACTGAAAGATTATTATTGTAATGTTATTGTAATGATATGCTATTGTTACTATTATAACAGTTATATAAATAATTATAGAAATATTGGAATTTTGTAAAGTAGGTAGAAATTTAGTCTGTAAGTAATTATTGAATATGTAACATACTACCTTTTTTGCTGAATATATAATATAATAAAATTGTTAACACTTATAAAGCAATGGCAAAATTTTTAGGAGTAATATATCAGCCAAGGTCTACAATAAATACAGAGGTAAGCAAATTACATACTTTTTTATTAAAACATTTTTATTCAGAATATACATATATTAACAATATTTATCTTGCCATGACAATTTACCAAATGTAGAAAAATATTTTGCATGTTCATCTCTTATTTGTTTTGCTTGAATGCCTGGCTTTCTGGCTAATTTTTGTATTGAATAAAATGATCTCATTTCACATTCTTCTCGACGCCACGATCCCGGAGTTAGTTCTCCGTCGATGTCGCTAACAAAAGTACCAACCGGTGTATAATTTGAAGCAGATGACTTCCTTTTTCTTAAAAAATTGTGCAGCAATACACAAGATATGGAAACAATTGTAGCCTTTTCCGGACCAAGTAACATTGGTTTTCGGAAAACGCGGAAAACAGAAGCTAACAAGCCGAAAACATTTTCTACGACACGACGAGCACGGCTAAGTCGATAATTGAATGCTCTTTCCGGACTGTTTTTTTCATGACTTCCTACGAAAGGTTTCATAATTCGTGAGCTTAGAGCAAAGGCATCATCTGCTACTATTACGTAGGGTACAGGCATTCCTCCTGACGGTAGTAGTTGATTCGGTGGAAAACATAATTCATTGTTTTCAATTTGCTTGAATAAAACAGTATTACGGAATACACCACCATCACTTAATCTGCCTTGACAACCAATGTCAGCAAATATAAAATTATAATTGGCATCAACTAAAGCCATAAGCACAATGCTGAAACTACCTTTATAGTTTATAAATTCTGATCCACTGTTAATTGGCGACTGAATCAAAATATGCTTGCCGTCCATTGCACCAAGACATAATGGAAAATTACAATTCTTTTCATACTCCTGTGCTATTTTTCTCCATTCGTCCTCCGTTTTTGTCATCTTAAAAAATCAAAATCATTACTACATAAATTTATTATTTTACTGAACGAAAATTATTTAATATATTTAAATTTCTTTATTTTAGGCTTTGAATGTAGTTGATAAAGTGGCAGATGATAACAATGAAGAAGAAAAGGATATAATAAATCAATGTTCTTTAGATGGTGTTGGACAAAATACGAGTTTACAAACTTCCAGTGGAGCTCTTAAAGAACAAACTAAGCTCCTTCAACGAAAAAGAAAAGGAACACCTATTGAAATAATTGAAAAACGTTTTGAAGATGCATATTCCATCATGAAAAAAGCATCCGAAAAACCACCAAAAGACAAGTGTGCCTTATATTGTGAGTTGCTTTGTAAAAAATTGGCTGATTTTGATGAAGAAACTCGAGATATTTTAATGAATGATATAGATAATCTAGTGTTTAAGGCCAAAATGGCGAAAAGAGGAACAAAAACGATATCGTTTAGTTCTCCAGATCAATCATTCTTAGCAAGCCCGTGCTATATTCAGGTTAACTCTCCTTTGCCGGAAGATCATGAATCTCAATCAACAAACTATATGAATCAATAAGCAAGAACAAATTTTTTATATTACAACTTATTACTATTACTGAAATAAAAATATGATTCGGATAAATTACCTGTATTTCATTTTGTAACACATTAATTAACGCAATGCATACATCATTTATTATTGTAGATATGACTTGATTTGAAAATTTGAACAAGTATGATAAGCTTGTGAAAAAGCTCTCCAGATGCTAAAAATCTGAGTGTCACTGCTAGTCTCTCATTAGGTGGAATAGCTTTTCTCCAATGTGTATCACGTTTTTGAATTAGTGGACAAATTTTACACAATAACCATTCAAAATCTTCAAAAGACATTCTGCAAAAATTTTCAAATTTTCCAGATGGTTCTTTCACTAAATCCACAAGCATATTTGTACTACTGTACCTGTAAGTTAATACATATACATATTTTCATCTAAATTTTTACAGAAAAGTTTTTAAAAAATCTTACACTTCTCGACTTCTATTAATAGAAAATGTCCATACCATCTTCTTTTGTTTCGTTTTAATTTTTTTAATTTCAAATAACTTGCAATTATTGTTATAAAAGCTGAACTCATTAATAATTGATTATCGTCGTCCATTTCGAATTTGTATTATCGCGTCGACGTTTGACATATATGTACAAATATCAATATTTCGCCAATAGACGTGCTATGTGGGAGCTCACCTACACAAGGCAAATGTTTGACAAATGTTCAGATTGACGAATAATCGGAAGATATGCAAATAGTGTAGGAGCTAACATTTGACGAATGCGAACGCAGTGCAAATATTTGACGAATGCACAAATATTAATTGTTCGTCAAATACACGAGGTGTGTGGGACCGCCTTTAGTAGAATAGTAGTAGATCTACTCCATTTTGCCTTCGTTAGTACGGCACTACTTTTTACTCAAAATCTACTTCGTTTTCGTATTTTTAAGAAACTCCATACTTTTATTTGTTTTATACTCGTTTTTACACCAATTCGTTAATTCTGTTAAGCATCGATGTTAAATTGTTAATATCAGATTAGGTATGATTGGTATAATGATGGATGAGATGATTGGTAATCTTTGAATTAGTTAGTTTAACAGTTTTAACAGTTTTAACAGTTTTGAATTAGTTAGTTTTAACAGACTATCGCGATATCGCGAGTAATTCATGCTGTATTTTAAAAATAAGAAGATAAACACATTCTTTCTTTGTTCTTTCATTGTTTATCTTTTCTGTGGTGTGACGTGACTGTGATTGCTGTGAATATATATGTCCATGTGCTTTTTGGGAAATAATTCAAGAATTAAAAATATACCGCCTTATCATGATATTCGAAGACGATGAAACGACGAAACGATGAAACGAAACGATACGATATAAAATTGCTATTATGAACCTTCATCGTTTCGAATATTAAGTGGTACATAGTGGTACAATATAAATCCTTTATAAAAACGAAGCTTTAATGTTTAATTCATACAATTTCCAGTTTTGTAGTAAGAAAAAATGGTTCGATGTCATTTCTATTATTTTGTTGATGTTTTGAAATATCATTTTTAATAATAATTTCCATTTTTTTAAAAAAATTAATTCAATATTAATATTCACAAATACTAGTAATATGCTTTAAATAAAAAAAATTCTATTAAAAACCAAAAAAAAAATAAATTTATATGTAAACGATGAACAAAATGCTATCGACTGAGTAGACGATGAAAATCGTTTAAAATTGGAACGTTTCGAATATCATGATCGCGTTTTTAACAAGACGATACGAAACGTTTCGTCTTCGAATATCATGATAAGGCAGATAATTTTGATAGTGTGGATAATAGTGTAGTGATGTTGCGTTACTTCAAACCATTATGCAAAAGGTAAAATAAAATAATAATTAATACATAAATATTTATAATTTACTTTTTTATTTTTGAAAAGTGAAATAATTACTGCTCCTTCTGCTTCCTCCATAAAGGAATCCAACGATGATGAAACTAATAGAAATATTATAAATTCTAAAGAAACGAGGTAATGATTTAATAATATACCAATTAAAATTATTAATTAAAAACTAAATTATTTTAAAATCATTTTTTATTTTAGTTTGAAAAGTGGAATAATAGATAATTGCTGCTTCTGCCTCCTCCACCTCCACCTTCACGTCCCTCACCAACGATGAAGAAACTATAAATTCTGAAGAAGCAAGTTCAGCAAATGAACAATTCAAGCGTCGATTATATAAACAAAAATATAAAAAAGAATGGGAAAACATATTTCCATTCTTGAAAGAAAAAAATAATTATGCCTATTGCAAGGTATGTATGAAAGCCTTAACAAATAATAAAACTTTACTTTTTCGGCATCAAAATTCCGTATTGCATCAAAAACAATTAAAAAACAATAAAAATAAAATAACAATTGAAGAATGTTATACTGGAAAAAATATGAAATGTACAAAAACGAAATTTGACATTATATTAACCATGTACTGTATTCAACATAATTTATCATTTAAGCAAATGGATTATTTGCCTAAAGTATTCAATTTAATTTTAAAAGATAAAAATATTACCGAAGGTATAAAATGTGCTAGAAAAAAGGCAACGTCCTTAACTAGAAATATTCTGGGTCCTTTTGCTTTAAAGAAAATTACGCAAAATGTCAAACATAAAAAGTATAGTATATTAATAGATGAAACAACTGATATAACAACAAAAGCATCTCTCATTATTATAATCAGATATTTTGATGACGAATTGAATACTGTAAAGGATAGATTCTTAGGATTGATAGAACTAAATGAATCTTCCGCAAAAGAGATATATGATAAAATTATTGAAAAATTAACTGAATATGGCATTTCTGTACAAAATATGATTGGCTTTGGTTCCGATAACGCCTCTGTTATGACGGGCTGTTTATCTAGAGTTAAAACAAGACTGAAAAACATTAATCCAAACTTACTGGCTATTGGATGCGTTTGCCACAATTTAAATCTTTGTTCATATTATGCAACCAAAATGTTGCCAAAACATATAACGAAAACATTGAAAGATATTTATGCACACTTTGCCCACAGTTCTAAAAGACAAGCTGATTTTAGAGAATTTCAGAATGCATTTGATGTAGAACAACATAAAATATTACAGCTCTGTCCAACAAGATGGCTATCTTAAGAAAATGTTGCTAATCGTATATTAGAACAATGGCAACCACTTTTACAGTACTTTATTTTGCACTGTTTTGAAGACAAAAATGAGAAAAATGCAACTCCAATTCTTGAATTCTTGAAAAATAAGGAAAATTATATTTATTTAAAATTTCTTTCAGAAAATTTACAAGTTATTAATAAATATAATAAAATTTTCCAATCTGAAACTACAAAAATACATATTCTTTCAGAATCAGTTGAAAACTTACTTTTAAGTGTTATGAAAAATTTCATAAAACTAGAATATTTGAATGTAGATACAGACATTCGAAATCGAAATTTTTATCTTCAGTATTCTTGTATGTATTTTGGCATGGACTTTGAAAAATATATCTTAGATAAAGAATCAAAACAAAATGTTATTGAAGAAATGCGACATGTGATGTGCAATTATTATGTTGAACTTTGTGGTCAAATTAGAAAAAGATTCGACATTCACGATAAGAAATTGAAGCGTTTACGGTTCCTTAATCCTGAACATATAATAGTAGGCAGTATGCCCTCAATTATGCCATTAATTAATGAATTTCCCTACAATGATTCGGATGAAACAATTATAAATTTGCAATGGAGAAACTTGATTGGAGAAAACAAATTATTATCTCAACTTGAAAATGGCAATATTATTAAATCCTGGCTTCAATTAAAGGAAATTACGGATCAACTAAATACTAACTCATATAAAGAATTATCGAATTATATACTGCAATTGTGTTGTCTACCTCATAGTACTGTCAGCGCTGAGAGAAAATTCTCTGATTTGAAATTAATCAAAGACACAAAAAGAAATCGTTTAAATAACGAAAATACAATAAATATATTTTTAGCAAAAGAACTTTTAATTGATGAGAAACTTTTTGAACCATCTCTAGAACTTCAAAAATATGCCGGGAAATTTAATTTTGAAAAAGGTGTAATGTGAGGGTACTATTTTTTTTGTGTGTGACTGTAATCAGTCACACCATATATTCTTCTATTCTTAATTATGTGTACCTAACAGTACACATAATTACCTTTCAAAAGGCCCAAGTGTTGTTTTGCGCAACAATACAATTATTTTCATAACACGCGCATAATTTTTCTCATTGTTCTTATGCATAATGCGCATAAGATAAGAACAACTGCATGTATTATGCACGTGATTCCAGTGTATTTCCAGACCATTCCATTATATACATATATACCTTATCAATACAATACATATACATAGTCATTTTAGTAGATTAGTCCATTCTCCCATTGTATTATATGAATTACACGCATACCTCTACATTATCAATTTAAAATTTTAATGGCCGCGCACGCATACATATATATTCTCTCAATTTTTCCATTGTATTTCAATATCTTCCCCATGTTCTCATTAATTCCATTTTCATATTTTATTTCACATATCAGACTGTTCCTCTAACGTCAAAATTTATATGGCCACCCTAATTGGTAACTTTCAAAATTTTAAAAAAAGTATACGTTATATTTCAAAATTCAATTTTTTTAAAATCTATATGATAATTCTGTGTTCTATTCATTTATGTCATACAGTGATTACTATGTATTTAATAATTATATAATCCTATACATCTTTTCCCATCATATGAGTAAAATTTTTCTAATTTTTTTATATATCCGGGTTCTGATTTCACTTCCTTACTCTAAATTATTTGGTAATATAGTTTAAACTCGGTAATACAGACCCAATATGGAATGAAGTGGAAATAATTATGAAATACAGCATTGCCTGATCCTAATTTTTTTTTTAAAATTTTTAAAATTAAAATTTTGATTATAAAATGTATTTAAAGGATTTTTCACTTGAGATTTCTCTTCTCACAGATCCTGAAAAAGGTTTTAAATTATTTTTTACTAATTTCCTGTTGAAACCCATTCTAAAATTTCATATATCCTAAATAAATAGGTTACATTATCATTTTCACACTTACACATGCAAGGTTTCAATTTCATTTCTTATCTTTTACATGAACCCCCACTCATAATTTCCAATAAGAGGAACACATCTTTTGTTTTGGTGCAATATAAAAATGCACCATGCGTCCAACTCATTCGGTTTTGTTTTTTTCAACGTAAAAGGAAAAACTCTGCCCAAACGCAGAACTATTTTGCCGGTTTTTTTTTTAAGAAAAAAGTAAGAAAAGTTAAGGTTTGAGGGTGTTAACACGAAGTTTGGAATAAAATATAAATCGGTGGATACAAATTGCTAGTTTTTTATTAAATAATATAATATTATATATAAAGAAAAAGAAGAAAAAAAATTTAGAAGAAAATTTAAAAAAAGAAAAAAAAAGGAAAAATTTTCTAAGTCAAATGTGTTTTATCTCTGAAGAATTGTAATCTTGATAATTATATGTGAAGATCTTACAATGTTTCAACTGCCAGCTAAAGGGTGGTTATAATTACTGATAATGTGTAGTAATTTTCTATTTAATTAATAATTTTCGGGACGTTTATTATGGTTTCTTTAATGCATATGAACAAAAGATATAATATATAATAATGTAGGCTAAAATATATATAAGTTAAATCCATGTAGTGTATATCAAATATATATCATGTACCATGTGTATATGTATATCAAGAGAAACGCTCATTCATTTTTATTTTACTATGTTTCATATATAACGTGCATATCGCTTCTGTAAGCCATGATAAAGAAAAGTCATAATTAAATATTAGTACAAGCAAATGTATATTGTATTAAGATTTATAAACAAAAAAAAAATAAAAGTGAAAGTAAATGAATTATAAAAATAATTTAATAAAGTAAAATTAAAGAATTTCAAAGTGTAAAAAAAAAAAAAAAATAATAAAAAAAAATTATAATTGTAATGTTAGAAAATAGTAATAATTGCTTTCTTTCTTATAAAAAAAAAATATATATAAAATAAATGTAAAATATTTGCGCCTACTCAAAGTTTTGTAAATACATAAGTAAGAGCTTAGAACTTAAGAAAAAAAATGAACATTGTTAAACATATTTTCTATATCACTTACATATTAGCTATATAAAGTCTTTTCACAAATTTATATACACAAGCATACCATAAACTTAGATGGATAATAAACAAAAATATCAAATACACATAGATATATTTATAAATATATTTTTTTTACTTATACGCATGTGAAAATATTTGAAGATGAGTAAATACATAAAATAATTTTTATGATAAATGAAATGATTAAATATATTTACTCAATTTTTATTAAATTAAAATAAAGCTGCGAAATATATATATAAAAAAAAGAAGAAAAAAATATGTGTAAAATACTTTAAATATAAAACTAAAATAATACATGCCTGAAATTCACATAAACAATAAAATTTTTTAACTAAGCTTAAAGAATAATCCATATAAACATTTCAAAATATTTTGAATAATTTTCAAAAACTGTTACATATAATTTATTACATTTAAAAATAGTACAAAATAAAAATAAGAAATCTAAATTGTACATAAACTAACTAATTGTACTCTTTGTTGTGCTAATTAAGTTAAGTAAAAGAAGAAAAATACAATAATAATATAATTTAAAAATCATGACGTTTAGTTAACAACCCAAGGCTAACATCTTTAAAATAACAACATCAACAACTTTACTACCATCTATGTCATCACCATCATTCTCACCATAGCTCCAGCAAGCGCGCCAACGCAAACAAAATTCTGAGCTCAGGTATTTAAACTTGAATATAAATTTGAGGAATGGCATAATTCCTTTAGTTAAGAAAGAGTACTATCAATGTAAATAATTAAAGTAGAATTAAGAAAAAAAATATTCTTTAAAATCTCGTATATGATTTAGTTACATTAATTGAAATTTGAATCAGGATTACAGTATGCGATAAAAGCATTTTTTTTATATAATAATTAAGATCGGAATAAAATGATTTTGTAAAAGGATTACGTAATGGCTTTTGTTTCGATCTATATCCCTTCAGAACCCTCTATTGCCAGACAATCATCACAGATGTAAATCAAACTTTGATTTATTTCAATATTTGTCTTTCTCTAAAGGATGGGAACATAGTTTATTTTTAAAAAAAAACAGCGAACTATGTTTATCGAGGTGGGTTAGTCCCTATCATCGTTGGGCGAGGCAATTTTTCTTTACTTTATTACAGGACCAACGATGGTAGTTGCTGTTTTCTAGGCTTGAGTGGAGCCAAATTTCACTTGATAGGTACAACGGTGTGGGTGCAGTTTTTTTTTTACAGTGATGTGATACGGGAGTTTTCTAAGTAGAAAGATTTCACCACTTTCTACTGCTCCAGGCTACGGATAAACAAAAGAGAGATGGACAGTGGCATACTCACGCCCCATCCGGCGAGCTAGTACCGTGCTAGCCAACTAGCGTAGCCGCCACTTCCACCATCCATCATCTCAAGACGTAAGTATGACGTCATGTGTGTAATACTCAAATTTTACAGGTACAATCCGACCCTGTGTATAATCTTTATACACAATATACTACATTGGGGTGTTATGTTTTATGCAATGTGAGGTCAGGGTGGGCTTCCATCTCTCATTAGGATGGAAGATACTGCCATGACGTCACACAGCATGAATACATATATCCGTATATATATAAACAACTATTTTTTTTTGATTTTTTTTAGATTTACTTTATTACAGGTTTACAGTGGTCGTAGTACTATAGTAGTACACACATTACTGTACATACCTTACAAAATGGCGCCCAAACATCGGTTTTTCGGGACACAGATCTACGGATCTGTGTCACATTTAGTCCTTCACGGACAACATTGGTGGTTTTTCGTACATTCGTATGAATGTACAAAATTTTCTTTTGTTGATTTTATTTCAACACTTTGTTCCTTTACGGAAAATTTTTTTTTTTTTTTTGCACCCTTGTTAGCATAGGCTAACACTTAATGTCCTTTACGGACTATACACCGTCATTCTTTTTATCTTTTCATTCTATTTTGGAATTTTGGGTTGAGCAACTTCGAAGTTGTTTTGATTATTCATCAACCTGATTGGCTAACCACTTTGTAGTCTTCGAGCTGCAATGTTGGGTACCAGGCTGATGTTTAATCAAAGCTTCTTTGAGGTCATGCAACCCAAAAGTTTCCAAGTGATGGTTGATTTGTTAGCACATTCGCGTGGCGATGTGTGATTGACAGGATTACTGTTGACTACCATTTGAATAACTTAATAGTAGATTCAATTGGGTTCCAGTAATCGTGTCAATCACATACCATCACGACGGTCACATGTCTGGATATGGAAGTTATGGGTCAATTCTGATGGGCTTACCACTTCGTGGTTTCGAACTACGATGTTGGGTACCAGAATTGAATCTCATACTTTCTGATATCCCCTCGTAAAGTTATAGACATTGACGCATTTGTGTTACAATTCAAACCATATATTTTATCCGCTCTACATTTAACGTAGATTAATTTTTTTGTATAGCCTCGTTCTCTTATAAATAAAATTTTTTCTATAGTCTGAAGTTCTGAAAGGGGGGAGTTGAAGCAAAAGCCAATTTTATGAACTATTATAATTTTTGATTTTTCTTATTTTTTTTTTGGAAACACAATTCAATTTCGTTTATTTTTTTTGAACTTTTTTTGAATTTTTTTTTTAGGTCATCAATTTATATAAATATAATTTCGCCGAATTTTTTTTGTACATAGGTATATTGAAAATTATATGTTCGCGTAACGAGCTTATGCAAATCTTAAGTCTACGTTGTTTCGCTATATATTTTGTCTCTTCTTAAAATTTTTGGTCAGTTGAAATTTTGCTTAAGCTTTGCGTATCAATTATAAACTTTAATTTCTGATTTGTCGTTATTTTAACCTTGCCTTTACCTTTTCTCTGATGTTCATTTTTATATACAGTTGAGGTGCATACACATTTATAGAGCGTTGCTGCCGCGTTAATTTTATTGTAATTGAATTTTTTTTTTTGCAACATATAATTTCTTTTGGGTAATGAACTAGTGTATGCACTCAGCACCCATTTTGATATGTCTTATGTTTTATTTACATTGTAACGTGACGCGTGCGTGAAGTTTTGCTGCTTTTGCATCGTGTATACAGCAAATTCGTGTTTCATATATATTATTATACAAGTTGAACGTAGTATATGGTGACATAGTACCCTGTTGGGACATATCACACAGTCAACGACAAAAGTACAGGTCCACCTATTTATAATAAAGGACAGTTAAAATTTTGTTGTTTTATTTGATTTTTTTTATCGTACAATTCTGACGCGTCAATATATTTATAATATAAATTATATACAAATAAACTTTCCTTTTCAGCAGTGTGAATTAATAAAGTGTATACTGTGAAATGTAAAATATAGTAAATTTTTTTTCGTGACATGTAATTTTTTTTCTTTTATTGATTTTCTTTTCGGTTAATATTAAATTAGTGCAATAAATTTTGTATACGGTACGCGTCGTTTGAACGTTTCTTCACGTTTCGAAGTAAATTGTAAATTTTAATTTTTCTGGCTAATTTTCGGCATTTGATTTATTGAATCATTTTATCATCACACATACACACATAATTATTTATGACCATTCAATACGGGTCATATATGAACTGTGCCAAAAGTATCGGGACACTTCAGTTTTTTTTTGAAAATTTTTATAAAGATTTTTTTTTGCATTCTTGGATATCGGCTTTTGTTTTGAATTTTTTTCATATAGTGCGCGTTATATGTAACGATTCTGCTTGGGTTAGACTAATTTTAAATAAATTTGATTACGGACGTTTTATTATTAAAATTTTTTATATATACATACATACTAGTTTGCGTAGTTAATTCATATTGGGTCAAATAAAGTTTTACAGTGAAGTACAAAAGTACCGGAACACGTCATTATTTTTTATATATACCTATTAGTTTTCGAACTTGAAAATTTTTTTTATAACCAACGTTAAAAATATAGATCCGTGATTTAGCAAATTATTTTAAGAAGTTTTTTTTTGGAATTATTGAGATACGACGGACGTAATACGTGCTTATACATATTAATTAAACGCGATCGTGCAGTAAAGTAATTATGTACAGTGAAGTTAAAAGGTATCGGATTACCAAATTTTTTTTATCATTGAATTTTTTTAAACAGTGCGCATCATTAATAACGGTCCACTTTGAATTTTTTTTTATAATTTATAATTTTTTTAATTTGTTTCACGCGTCCGTCGGAATAAAATTGATGTCTGCAATTAAATAAACTTCAATTTTTTTTTACTGTATTTGCACAAAATTTTTGTTGCCGATTGGTTACATTAAATCTCGGTATAGTAACTCTTTTGTAAACACATTATTTTATTTTTTTTATATACATCAATTCGGGACATATTGTAGTCGGCGTCATAGTTAATGCTCCACCTAGTTTTTTTGTAACAAATCCTAAATCTAATTTTTTTATATATTCGTTTCTTTTAAATACAAACATTAATTGACTTTTGAATTCCGTCAATCAACATAATTTCATTGCATGCTATTAATATTTAATTGGCTAAATTGTGAATTTCATTTCGAATAATTTTTTT
Organism: Villa cingulata; assembly: GCA_951394055.1. Lineage (NCBI taxonomy): Eukaryota > Metazoa > Arthropoda > Insecta > Diptera > Bombyliidae > Villa > Villa cingulata. The sequence continues at coordinate 35,835,821 of OX596017.1, read as the reverse complement.
TACGAACGGGTTTATCATTACAAATATCGATATTATAAATTGTATAATTTAACTAGTGAATTAGCTTCAGTTTTTTTTTTTAAATTTTTATATACCGGTCGCGACTAAACTGTACTTTGATTTTTTTTTCTTTTCCAAATTTTAAAATTGCCTAGACTTACGCAATTAATTTTTCTGTTGGTCATAAGTTGCTGAAGAGTGTATATTTTTTTGAGTTAAATGTCAGTAAGGGCATTCAATAGAAAGAAAGTTAAAACATCTGGACACAAGTATAACACTAGAGGAAGGAATTTAGAATTGGAAATGGCAGAGAGTGCAGACAATAGAGATTTAAATACAACGAGTGATGTAGCTGGAGCAGGTGAATCTTTAGCATCCCCTATAACGACAGTACTCACGATCACAACAAGCACATCGCGTCTATCAGAAGCTTCATTTATGGGTTTTGATCAGGATCAGCAAATGTTGACGGAAGTAACGAGTACTGATAGTAATTGGATAAGGCCTGGAATGTCACGAGTCGTACATTCACCCATTCCTACATCTCTAAATAATAACGTTATTGTATCTACGGGATCATCACAACAACTTTCTTTACCTCTAAGTATATCTTCCTCTGGAGCAGTGCCTAAACCAAACCAGCATGTACACTCTCATCGCCAGGTAGATTTTGGTCCCTCTTCAATTCACCAACAACATATCGAACAGGACTCTGGAGTGTTTTCGGACATGCCAACCACCGATAGTTGGCCATTATCTATGTCTCGCCCTCCACGTGAATTACCTATTCCTTCAACAGGAAATTATGGAAATGTTAATGTGTCATCGTGTACATTTCAACGCTCTCCTCATCCTCCGTTATCTTTATCTACTGGAGCAACAAATAGGAGAAGTCAGCACAACCCAAACACACATGTCACGTTTTCAAACCCACATCCTGTTCAATCAATAGGTACGCCAACGAGACATTATGAGGAGGAAGATCATCCGAATTACACTCAACGTTCATCATATGACCAGAGAAGACAACAAATTAATCAACAATTTAGTATTCCATCGCAGAGTCAACGAAGTCAAAAAGCATTCTTGTACTCACCATTGTCCCAAACAAGTCATCCATTACAAAATGTAAATTTTTCAAACAGACTTCAACAACGTCCACAGGTAGTACAGAGATCAAATGTTAATCACAAGTCGGTGATGAATTCATGGACTATCTCGTACTCTGGTTTTGCAGATCCGTTGCCTTGTGAAGAGTTTTTGTTTCGAGTTGAAACATTGGCACGTAGATATGCAATATCAGATAGAGAATTGTGTACTTACATACATGTGTTGTTGAAGGATAAAGCATCTGACTGGTACTGGACTCAGTTCTGTCGTGATGCCATCGAGTTTACGTGGGATGAATTTAAACGGAGTTTTATAAATTATTATCAACGTTTAACATCTGACTTTGAGATAGTAGGAGTTATGATGAATACAAGACAAGGCAATACGAGCTTCGATGATTTTGTTCAAAAATTAATCGTGTATAGGAATCAGATGAGGAATCCAATGCCTGAGGTTGATCTTATTAATATAATAAGAGACAACATGGATACACGATTAGCACAAATGACTTTCACTGCACCTGTATTGACATTGCAACAGTTGAGAGAAGTCTGTAGGAGAGCTGAGAGATATTTGGCTACCCAGACAAATAGAATCCGTCAAACATATCGTCCTAGAGTGAATGAGATTAACACTTGGAATCCTCAGGATGCATATTATAATTTTGAAAATGATATAGATACAATGAATACATGCACAACTGTTCGAACAGATGCAGAATTGTTACCAAACGCGATTTGTAACTATGAGGTAGAGAATGCTGAAGTGGATGAGGTTGCCAATGGTAGATCTCGAGCGATTTGTTGGAATTGTCGTCGAATGGGACATTACTTCCAAGACTGTCCTGAGAACTATCGTCGATTATTCTGTTTTAAATGCGGATGTCCTGACACTACGTCACCTCGATGTCCAAAGTGTTCGGGAAACAGAGTTCCGAGTGGACAGCGGAACGGGACGTCCCACTCGACGATGAATCCCGTGAGTCAGGCGGATCGTCCATCGAATCAGCCTCCTCGACTTCAGCTGACTCCCAAATAATTAGCAATATAAAACAACCAGATGTGACAAAACAACCGGACGCGACGAAATTAGATGAACCTGATGTGACCATTTTAAAACCTGACTCGTCAAATGTTACGAGTAAAGAAAATGATGCAAAAATGTTGATTAAAAATAGAAAAGAGAATGTCTTTGAGCGAAAGTTAAAACCCATTATACCATGGCATGTTAGATGGTATAATTATCTTCAAGTTCGAGAGAAAATATTCAATGTATCAGAAATGAATTGTCATAAACGAGCTGTTAGATTGAGAAAATTTCGTACATTCAGAAGAGAAATAAGGAAGAGAAAGAAAACATGTGTGGCTGGTCTAGTACGCTATCCCTGCGACGATCGCCCTTATGCGAAAGTCAAAGTCGCAGATGTTGAAGTAGTAGGCTTGCTAGACAGTGGTGCCAGTATTTCGTGTTTGGGTCGGCAAGCGAACAAATTAATTGAAAAATTAAATGTCGAAGTCATTTCTCTCTCTGAATCAGTAGCAACAGCTGATGGCAATAATCAAAGAATAGAAGGATACATTGAAGTACCAGTTACATTTATGGGAGTTACACATATGATGAAGCTGCATATAGTTCCAACTTTACGGCAACAAATGTATTTAGGAATCGACTTTTGGAGAAGGTTCAAGATCGCACCAGATGTTATATCAGAGTTATCGTTAAAGGACATTAATCCTAAATGTGAAGTTAACATTATGCATGAGTTAACTGGTTCGCAGTCTGAAAGATTGGAAGTGGTAAAGTCTAAGTTTCCGTCCTTCGCGAAAATGGGACTGGGAAAAACCGATATGGAGGAGCACATTATTGACACGGGAGATGCTGAGCCGATAAAGCAAAAACATTATCCGGTCTCGCCTGCCATACAGAAGTTGATGTATGAAGAACTTGACCGGATGCTCTCTCTCGGTGTCATTGAAGAATCTAACAGCCCCTGGAATTCCCCAGTCGTTCTTGTTCGGAAACCTGGAAAAGTACGCCTATGTTTGGACTTGCGAAAAGTTAACGAAGTTACGAAAAAGGATGCATACCCCCTACCACACATTGCAGGTTTATTAAGTCGTTTACAAGATACTCGATATATATCAAGTATTGACTTGAAAGACGCATTCTGGCAGATCCCTCTTGAAAAGCAATCTCGTGAAAAGACTGCTTTTACAGTACCAGGTCGTCCTTTATACCAATTTACAGTTATGCCATTCGGGTTGTGTAATGCACCTCAACGTATGTGTCGTTTGATGGACAAAGTTATCCCAGGTCGTATACGGGAACATGTGTTCGTTTATTTAGACGATTTGTTAGTTGTATCACCTGATTTTGATACACATTTGTCTTTATTGGAAGAAGTTGCTTGGCATCTTCGAAAATCTGGTTTAACCATAAATGTTGAAAAAAGTAAATTCTGTGTGAAAGAAGTTAAATACTTAGGTTATATTGTTGGCAACGGAATTCTTAAAACAGATCCTGGTAAGATTGAAGCCATACGTGATTTTCCTTTGCCTAAAACGGCAAAACAGTTAAGAAGATTTTTAGGTATGACTGGATGGTACCAACGATTCGTCGCGAACTATGCAAGTATAGCTGCTCCTTTAACGGATGCTCTAAAGACTTGCAAGTCAGGATTCTGTATTTCCCCTGAAGCTGAGGATTCTTTTGAAAAGCTGAAGACAGCACTCTGCGAAGCACCAGTTTTGGCCACCCCAGAGTTTGCTCGTCATTTCTATATACAATGCGATGCCTCCACAACCGGTGTTGGTGGAGTGTTATTTCAAAAATTTGATGATGATTCGGAAAAGCCCATCGCATACTTTTCAAAGAAGTTAAATTCGGCTCAGAGGAACTACAGTATCACTGAACTAGAGTGCTATGCTGCAGTACTATGCGTTAAAAAGTTTCGAGCGTACGTTGAAGATCATCCCTTCACAATCATTACTGATCACTCAAGTTTGAAATGGCTTATGAATCAAACCGATCTTAGTGGTAGATTAGCGCGTTGGAGTTTGAAGTTGCAGGGGTTCGACTTTTCGATTGAGCATCGCAAAGGTACTCTGAATGTGGTTCCCGATGCCCTGTCACGTATGTATTCCGACGAACTCAGTTCTGGAGTTTTGAATGGTGCTGAGGTTGATCTCAATTCTCCATATTTTTCTTCGGAAGAGTATGAAGAATTGAAATCAACTATCATCAGCAATCAGGATAAACTTCCAGATCTGTGTGTCGTCGATGGTTATGTGTACAGGCGCACAACGCCACGTTCAGGGGACCCAGATGCTGATGACCTAACGTGGAAATTATGGGTACCAATCGAATTGTCGAATGATATTATTGAACAACACCATTCTCCATCGAATTGCTCCCACGGAGGATTCCATAAAACATTATATCGTGTCAGACAGTATTATTATTGGCCAGGTATGGTTACCCAGATAAGAGATTATGTAGAGAATTGCCAAGTATGTAAAGAATCAAAAGATACAACTAAAATTCTAAGACCTCCTATGGGTAAACAAATCGAATCGTCTAGACCATTTCAATTTCTGTATATTGACTTCTTAGGTCCATATCCCCGTACGAAATCTGGTAATATAGCTATTCTGACAGTCCTTGATGCGTTTAGCAAGTTTGTATTTTTAGAACCTCTAAAAGCTGAAACTGCAGCAAATGTATGTAAGTTCCTTGAAGATGTAATATTTTGTACATATGGAGTGCCTGAGACAATTTTTACTGATAATGGCAAACAATTTGTATCAAAAACGTTCCAGGATCTTCTGAATGTTTATGGAATTAAACATGTTCGTACAGCAGTACATTCTCCACATCCTAATGCAGCTGAGAGAGTAAACCGATCTGTGTTATCTGCATTAAGAGCATACATAAATGATGATCACAGCTCTTGGGATGTTTATCTTCCCAAGATAGCTTGCGCTTTGCGTACTTCGGTCCACCAGTCCATCGGTGTAAATCCCTATTATGTGCTCTTCGGACAACACATGGCACGACATGGATCTGTTTACCCACTCATTAAAAATTTGGGCATGGATGTAGAGGTTATTCCTGCTGATGCTAAAATAGAATTGATCCGTAAACGAGTGTTAGAAAAATTGTCTCAAGCACACCATCGTCATACGAATATTTATAACACACGTTGTCGTCCAGTTAAATATGTACCAGGTCAAGAAGTTTATAGAAGAATTTTCTCACTTAGTAATATGGCCCAAGGTAGAAACGCTAAACTGGACAACAGATTTGCAAAAGCTCGCATCGTAAAATCAGTCGGGAATAGTCAATATGAACTTGAAGATATGAAAGGTAAATCATTAGGGATTTATCACGCTAAAGACATTCGACAGTAATAAATTGATTTTGTACATACATGTTGCCTTATTGGAAATTATGAGTGGTGGAAATTAATCCAGTCTATTTCTTTGTAAATACTTTTGTGTGTGTTTCATTTTTGACATATTTATTACTAATGGTGCTAGATTTTCATATAATTATTTCTTTCAGTTTGACTTAACGAATTGTGTGAACTAAACGAGTGTCCTATCGAGTGCCTCTTCTTAATTTAAAATATAACACAACACTCATGCCATTTTATTTTCATTTTATTACCAACAGATATCTACAACTTACACCGCATTAAACGCTCCATCAGACTTCTCCAACATGGAGGAAAGAGATCACTCTTTCATATATCCAAGGCCGGACTTGTCCCACTTTTATGTGGATTATATGGGTGAATGCACCCCAACTAGTATTTATGACCAATATAACAAGATATTATACATGGTAGACATAACGGATCCTTATAACGTGAAATGTAATAAAATGTTGGTTAATCACGTTAGAGGAAATCCGTGGGCATATAGGGGTATTCCTCGGGAAACCGAGATATTTATTTTAATCATTAACGGACATGTTCTCCGAGCGGTGAGGGAGAACGAATATATAAATAACGTAACAGAATTACATTATGTTAAATTAATAGATATTGGCAATGTAATAGTATATGACGACGAAGAAATGGACATCTTCGCATTACCTCACAACCTGATATACCCCGGACAGGCAATATTAGCAAAGTTCCGTAATCTAGACAACGTACCTATATATTCGATAGATCCCCTGCAAAAACTCTTACATAAAAGATTCACCTATACTATTGCGAGTACTGATGAACACAAGGTGACTTTGGATTTAGAGTCAGGAACTAATCCATTTTTGGATTATTTTCACGAGGATGATCATCCTCTCTTCGATGTATGTCACCAAAACCCAGTACTAGACCCGTATCGTCAATTCAGACTGTAGATTCTCTGTTGTAGACAATGTCCACCCTAACACTAATCTTGGTTGATTGAACGACAAATCTGGCCCAATGTACATGCGGAACTACTGCATCTCATTAGTGTAACTAGCTTTCGCATGTCCATTGAGCTGGGTTTGTCAGAAAATCATCCAACAATTTAATGTAATGAGAACTTGGAGGAATCTAAGGATGAAATCGTTATATATATATTGATCATGTAATTTTCAATTTTTTTTCCTTGTTTAGCATCAATGACCATTCGATACTTGCCCTTGGAGTTCTTCACACTGGTTCGGTGGAACTACTACATCTCATTAGTGTAACTAGCTTCCACTGGCCGGTGTGTAAGAACGAAAAGTAAGCAAAGTACGAGAATCACCCATATTTCAATTTTTTTTTCAAAGCGTGTTGCGAAAAATATTTGTGTGTTGTAAGAACACACCACTTACCTTCAGTTTACGAACTGCACCTTTCCTCTTTGCGCATTGCCCGTCTAGCCCAGCTTTCCTTGTTTTCAACTGAGACTCTTAATCCCAGGGTCATGGGACTTCCCCACGTTGGGCGCTTCCTTAAATATTTTCAAACATAGCAGCCTCACCCTTTTCAGCCTCTTTCTTCAGGCAAGCCTTCTAACGAGCCTGTTATGTAATGTGAGGGTACTATTTTTTTTGTGTGTGACTGTAATCAGTCACACCATATATTCTTCTATTCTTAATTATGTGTACCTAACAGTACACATAATTACCTTTCAAAAGGCCCAAGTGTTGTTTTGCGCAACAATACAATTATTTTCATAACACGCGCATAATTTTTCTCATTGTTCTTATGCATAATGCGCATAAGATAAGAACAACTGCATGTATTATGCACGTGATTCCAGTGTATTTCCAGACCATTCCATTATATACATATATACCTTATCAATACAATACATATACATAGTCATTTTAGTAGATTAGTCCATTCTCCCATTGTATTATATGAATTACACGCATACCTCTACATTATCAATTTAAAATTTTAATGGCCGCGCACGCATACATATATATTCTCTCAATTTTTCCATTGTATTTCAATATCTTCCCCATGTTCTCATTAATTCCATTTTCATATTTTATTTCACATATCAGACTGTTCCTCTAACGTCAAAATTTATATGGCCACCCTAATTGGTAACTTTCAAAATTTTAAAAAAAGTATACGTTATATTTCAAAATTCAATTTTTTTAAAATCTATATGATAATTCTGTGTTCTATTCATTTATGTCATACAGTGATTACTATGTATTTAATAATTATATAATCCTATACATCTTTTCCCATCATATGAGTAAAATTTTTCTAATTTTTTTATATATCCGGGTTCTGATTTCACTTCCTTACTCTAAATTATTTGGTAATATAGTTTAAACTCGGTAATACAGACCCAATATGGAATGAAGTGGAAATAATTATGAAATACAGCATTGCCTGATCCTAATTTTTTTTTTAAAATTTTTAAAATTAAAATTTTGATTATAAAATGTATTTAAAGGATTTTTCACTTGAGATTTCTCTTCTCACAGATCCTGAAAAAGGTTTTAAATTATTTTTTACTAATTTCCTGTTGAAACCCATTCTAAAATTTCATATATCCTAAATAAATAGGTTACATTATCATTTTCACACTTACACATGCAAGGTTTCAATTTCATTTCTTATCTTTTACATGAACCCCCACTCATAATTTCCAATAAGAGGAACACATCTTTTGTTTTGGTGCAATATAAAAATGCACCATGCGTCCAACTCATTCGGTTTTGTTTTTTTCAACGTAAAAGGAAAAACTCTGCCCAAACGCAGAACTATTTTGCCGGTTTTTTTTTTAAGAAAAAAGTAAGAAAAGTTAAGGTTTGAGGGTGTTAACACGAAGTTTGGAATAAAATATAAATCGGTGGATACAAATTGCTAGTTTTTTATTAAATAATATAATATTATATATAAAGAAAAAGAAGAAAAAAAATTTAGAAGAAAATTTAAAAAAAGAAAAAAAAGGAAAAATTTTCTAAGTCAAATGTGTTTTATCTCTGAAGAATTGTAATCTTGATAATTATATGTGAAGATCTTACAATGTTTCAACTGCCAGCTAAAGGGTGGTTATAATTACTGATAATGTGTAGTAATTTTCTATTTAATTAATAATTTTCGGGACGTTTATTATGGTTTCTTTAATGCATATGAACAAAAGATATAATATATAATAATGTAGGCTAAAATATATATAAGTTAAATCCATGTAGTGTATATCAAATATATATCATGTACCATGTGTATATGTATATCAAGAGAAACGCTCATTCATTTTTATTTTACTATGTTTCATATATAACGTGCATATCGCTTCTGTAAGCCATGATAAAGAAAAGTCATAATTAAATATTAGTACAAGCAAATGTATATTGTATTAAGATTTATAAACAAAAAAAAAAATAAAAGTGAAAGTAAATGAATTATAAAAATAATTTAATTGTAATGTGAGGGTATTATTTTTTTGTGTGTGACTGTATTCAGTCACACCATACTTTCTTCTATTTTTAATTATGTGTACCTAACAGTACACATAATTGCCTTTCAAAAGGCCCAAGTGTTGTATTGCGCGACAATACAATTATTTGCTTAACACGCGCATAATTTTTCTCATTGTTCTTATAAGATAAGAACAGCTGCATTTATTATGCACGTGATTCCAATCTATTTCCAGACCTTTCCATATTTCTTTTTCAATTAGTACAAACACATAGTCAAGGTTAGCATATTATTCCATTCCCCTATATACTATATGAATTATACCCACACATATACATTTTCTATTATAAATCTTAATGGCCGCCCCTTATCATTTATTACGCTACACGCATTTTATATGTATACATGCGCATTCCATATAAATTTTAATGGCCGCGCACGCATACATGTATATTCTCTCAATTTTTCCACTATAATTCAATTAATTCCCCATGTTCTCATCAATTCCAAATTTCATATTTACTTCATATTTCAGGTTGTTCCCCAAACGTCGAAAGTTTTATGGCCACCCTAATTGGTTGTTTGCAAAGATTTTAGAATTCTATGTTTATTTCATAAATTTCAAAATTTTCAATTTAAATCATAATTTTTCATCCTTTTAAAAAAAATATTTTCCATGAATAATAATTAATTTACAATTTAGGTGATTATGTACATCCTTTTCCATTGTATAATTACAATTTTTTTAAATTTTATTCTATATCCGGTTTTTGACTCCACTTTCCTACTTTCTAAAATCACCCGATAACATAGTTTAGAAGCGGTAATGTAGGTCAAACATGAAATGAAGTGGAAATGATGATGAAATCTAGCATTGCCAGTCCAAGTTTTTTTTTTAAAATTTTGAAAATTTTAAATTTAATTACAAAATCTAATTAATGAATTTTAATACAAAATTTATATGTCTTGGGGTTCTAAAAATTCTAAATTTTTCCCATAAATAACCACATTTGGAAGTTTCTCTTAGAATTTCACAAAATCTTTCAAAATTAGATAAAATATTTTGTACTTTACACATACATGTAAAGTTATCGTTTCAATTTTCATTTTTTTCTTACATAAAACCCCCACTCATATTTCCAATAAGAAAATGCATCTATTGTCTTGGCGGGATATAAAAGCGCATCACGCGTTTTTTAACTTTTTTTTTTGGGTATTAAAACGTGTAAGGGCAACCTATGCCAAAGAAAAAGTAAAATAAAAAAAAATAGTCAAGTGCCGGTAACAAGTAAAATTCTACACTTTTTTTTGAAATTAAAATTCAGGCTAAAGTTAAATAATACGTGTAGTATTTTGTTTAATTTTTAAATTGATTTTATTGTTCATTATATTAAAATTAAAATTTAAAAAAGAAAAAAAAAGAGAAAAAAGAAATAATAAATTTACAAAGATTGTACTATCTTAAATTTTAAAACAAAGTTATAATGTCTACTTTTATAGAAAAAGGAAATTGTGTAACTTTTTAAAAAAAAAAAAAAAATGAATGAAAAAAGAAAAAAAATATGAGAATAATAAAATAAAATAAAAGAAAACCTCGAATAATTTGTAGTAAAAATACACAGTCAAAGCAAATTATTTTTCTAGTACTGGCATATAACATATAATATATAATTTTTTTTTTTTTACATTGAAATTTTCACATTGTAATACATATGATTATTGTTATTGAACTCTTAAACATTGTCATAAGTCATAATGATTATCTTCAACATACACACATAAGAGAAAAAAAAAAAAGAAAAATAAGTATGTCAATACTAAGGTTAATTGTAATAAAATGAAATTGTAAAATTGTTGGAAATTCGGCTTTTGTTTCCTCATTCTTCCTCTCCAGAACCAATTGTAACATGTCGTTGAAATAGTAATTTTTTTTTGTACAACAAATTCTATCAAGGATGGGATTTTAGTTTTTTTTCAGCGAACTAAGTTTAATTGAGGTGGGTTAGTCCCAATCATCGTTGGGCGAGGCATTCTTCTTTTATTTTACAGGACCAACGATGGTTGCAGCTGTTTTCTTGGGCCAGAGCGGGGCCATAATAACAGATTCAACGGTGTGGGTGTAAATTTTTGTTGTTTAAATAGATTTGGAGCATTCTAAGTAGAAAGATTTCACCACTTTCTACTGCTCCAAGCTGCGAAATAAAAAGGGTTAAGGAAAAGTGACAAACTCACGCCCCATCCGTCGAGCTAGTTCGTGCTAGCCAGCAAGCGCAGCAGTCACTTCCACCAGCCTTAAACCCATGAAGTAAGTATGTTGATACGTGTGTCTATACTATAAATTTTATATGACTATATAGTCATACATGTAAAATTAAATCTATGTACACACCATATACCGTGTGCATATAAATAAAACAATTTTTTTTGGAATTCGGTTTTACTATTTTATTTCGGATTTAAAAATACTGTGAATATACAGGAGATAATCGACAGTATGACACATAATGTTTTCATTTCTTACATAATAAAGTAAAATTAAAGAATTTCAAAGTGTAAAAAAAAAAAAAAAATAATAAAAAAAAATTATAATTGTAATGTTAGAAAATAGTAATAATTGCTTTCTTTCTTATAAAAAAAAAATATATATAAAATAAATGTAAAATATTTGCGCCTACTCAAAGTTTTGTAAATACATAAGTAAGAGCTTAGAACTTAAGAAAAAAAAATGAACATTGTTAAACATATTTTCTATATCACTTACATATTAGCTATATAAAGTCTTTTCACAAATTTATATACACAAGCATACCATAAACTTAGATGGATAATAAACAAAAATATCAAATACACATAGATATATTTATAAATATATTTTTTTTACTTATACGCATGTGAAAATATTTGAAGATGAGTAAATACATAAAATAATTTTTATGATAAATGAAATGATTAAATATATTTACTCAATTTTTATTAAATTAAAATAAAGCTGCGAAATATATATATAAAAAAAAGAAGAAAAAAATATGTGTAAAATACTTTAAATATAAAACTAAAATAATACATGCCTGAAATTCACATAAACAATAAAATTTTTTAACTAAGCTTAAAGAATAATCCATATAAACATTTCAAAATATTTTGAATAATTTTCAAAAACTGTTACATATAATTTATTACATTTAAAAATAGTACAAAATAAAAATAAGAAATCTAAATTGTACATAAACTAACTAATTGTACTCTTTGTTGTGCTAATTAAGTTAAGTAAAAGAAGAAAAATACAATAATAATATAATTTAAAAATCATGACGTTTAGTTAACAACCCAAGGCTAACATCTTTAAAATAACAACATCAACAACTTTACTACCATCTATGTCATCACCATCATTCTCACCATAGCTCCAGCAAGCGCGCCAACGCAAACAAAATTCTGAGCTCAGGTATTTAAACTTGAATATAAATTTGAGGAATGGCATAATTCCTTTAGTTAAGAAAGAGTACTATCAATGTAAATAATTAAAGTAGAATTAAGAAAAAAAATATTCTTTAAAATCTCGTATATGATTTAGTTACATTAATTGAAATTTGAATCAGGATTACAGTATGCGATAAAAGCATTTTTTTTATATAATAATTAAGATCGGAATAAAATGATTTTGTAAAAGGATTACGTAATGGCTTTTGTTTCGATCTATATCCCTTCAGAACCCTCTATTGCCAGACAATCATCACAGATGTAAATCAAACTTTGATTTTTTTCAATATTTGTCTTTCTCTAAAGGATGGGAACATAGTTTATTTTTAAAAAAAAACAGCGAACTATGTTTATCGAGGTGGGTTAGTCCCTATCATCGTTGGGCGAGGCAATTTTTCTTTACTTTATTACAGGACCAACGATGGTAGTTGCTGTTTTCTAGGCTTGAGTGGAGCCAAATTTCACTTGATAGGTACAACGGTGTGGGTGCAGTTTTTTTTTTACAGTGATGTGATACGGGAGTTTTCTAAGTAGAAAGATTTCACCACTTTCTACTGCTCCAGGCTACGGATAAACAAAAGAGAGATGGACAGTGGCATACTCACGCCCCATCCGGCGAGCTAGTACCGTGCTAGCCAACTAGCGTAGCCGCCACTTCCACCATCCATCATCTCAAGACGTAAGTATGACGTCATGTGTGTAATACTCAAATTTTACAGGTACAATCCGACCCTGTGTATAATCTTTATACACAATATACTACATTGGGGTGTTATGTTTTATGCAATGTGAGGTCAGGGTGGGCTTCCATCTCTCATTAGGATGGAAGATACTGCCATGACGTCACACAGCATGAATACATATATCCGTATATATATAAACAACTATTTTTTTTTGATTTTTTTTAGATTTACTTTATTACAGGTTTACAGTGGTCGTAGTACTATAGTAGTACACACATTACTGTACATACCTTACAAAGGTACGCATATTATGAAAGAAAATAGACAAAATAAAATATAAATATTTTACTAAACAAAAATGTGGAAAAAGATATGTAAATATTTTTGTAGCTGAGTTTTCTGAAAGACTGAAATATACAATACTATATAAATATTATTATACTGAAAAAGTAATGAAAAATCATATTAATTTAGATTTTTGTTATTTTCATTATTTTATTTTTTAAATAAAATGAAATGAAAGACTGAAAGTTTAACACTAATTTAGTTTTGTTACTTTTGTTATTCATGTTATGAAATATTGAATTAATATTGTTTTTATTTTTTAAATAAAGTGTATTTTTTGGAAAATTTTTAATTTTTATTAATAAAATATTAAAATAAAGCGATATAAAGTGAACACAATATAGAAAGTGTTAACGCTTATAATATGAGTTAATTCAAAATCTACTACTCTCGCTGCAAATCTACTACGTTTTCATGAAGACATCTGCTACGTCTTCGCAGCGCTGGGGTCACATCACTGGCTGCGTGTACAGAACTCTGTTATATTATCTCTGTTAATTGGTATGGTATTCTGTTATGAATCTGTTACGATAACAGGCTCTTTTTTATCTCTGTTACAATAAAGTTAATGTGTAAAGTTAATGTATTTGATGTATTGAGTGAAAAAAAATTGTGAAAAATGAATTTTAATAAAAAAATTATACAAAATAAAAAAACAAATAAAGGAAATAAGAGCTATTTTAAGAACTAACAAAAAAAATGATTATATGTTTTTGATATTTGAAAATTTTAATACAAATTTTTCACTATAGAATGTCAAAAAAAATCACATCTCATGTAAAACAATGCAATACCTGTAAGCAAAATAAGTATGACAGACATCCTAACAATCAAATTATAGCTCCTACTCCTATCCCAAATTATCCAGGACACACACTACATATAGATATTTACTCCACTCAGAACAAATTAGTATTGACAGCAGTCAATAAACTTACAAAACTCGCCTTTGCAAAACCAATAAAATCCAAAGCAATCGAGGATATCAAACAACCCTTGCGCGATATTCTTTTCTTCTTCAGTGTCCCTGAATGTGTTGTTATTGACAACGAAAAATCCCTGAACTCCGCTTCTATTGTTTCCATGATGGAAGATGGTCTTAAAATCAAAATTTTCAAAACACCACCTTACAAAAGTGAAGTAAACGGCCAAGTCGAAAGGTTCCATTCCACTTTAACAGAAATCATGAGATGTTTGAACGCAGACGGGTTAGAGAGGTCATTTGAAGAACTACTAGAAAGAGCCGTCAACGAGTACAATCATTCGGTACATTCTACTACTGGGAAAAAACCCGTAGAATTATTTTACGGTCGCAGTCCGAACATTAATCCCGCAGGTTTCGAAAAAATTCGATTAAATAATATTGAAAAATTAAAACAAAAACAACAAAAAGATATAAAATCACACAACAAAAAACGTAAACCTATTAAAAATTATGAAGTTGGACAAATTGTTTATGTCAAACAAAATAAGAGGTTAGGATCAAAGCTTACAGTTAGGTATAAACCCGAGGTGGTAAAGGAAAACAAAAATACAGTTATAATTACAGAATCAGGCAAAACTATTCACAAAAGCAATATCAGAAATTAAAAAATTATTTTTATCTTCAATTAGAACCAAATTTTAAGTCACTATCCTTTTCCTATTTTAAATTTCCTTTCCAGGAGTGCATTATACACTGCATGTTGTGAATTACAAATATTGGATTACTCGAACTCCCAGGTAATTGCTATTAGTACCGGTAGAGCTAAAATTCAGAACGGTAATTTTAAATTAATTCACGTCATAGAACTAGAAAATTACCATAAATTCACAGAAGTCATGACTCAAATTCTCGACAATCAATTAACCTCCAAGCATCCCTTTTATCCATATCTACATCAAGAGTTACAGCAAATCCACTCTCTGTTAGAAAGTTCACGTCCGCACAAAACTAAAAGGTCATTAAATTTCATAGGTAGTACATGGAAGTGGATCGCAGGAAACCCTGACTACGATGATTTTGAAGGAAAAAATGAACAATATTTTAGAAAACAATAATAGACAGGTCGTAATTAATCAACTGTATAATGAAAGAATAAACAACATAACAAGAATGGCAAATCAAATAATTAATTCGATAAACGAAGAAAGTGTTGTCAAAGAACAAATAAGTTTAAAGCTTCAATATAAATTAAAATTAATTAAAGAAGAATTAATCAATATTAAATACGCCATACACTGGGCTAAACTAGGTATTATCAATTCACTAATTTTGTCAGATACAGAAATAAGATTAGCTATAGAAAAAGTAGGAAACGAAAATTTACCATATGTCACATCGGAAGAGGCTCTAAATTTTGCAAATATAAAAATTGTAAGCAATGATTCTTGTTTATTGTACATTGTTCTTGTTCCATTAACAACTAATGAAACATTTGAAAAATTATTAATAAAACCAATTAAGAAAAAAGATAAAACTAATGAAATAAAATTCGAAAATATTTAAAAAAAAGAAAATAAGATTTTTGGAATTGTAAATAAATGTAAATCAGTAAATAACTTAGCAATTTGTAATCAGAAAGATACCTTAGACATTAGTAATTCAACTTGTCTACCTAAACTACTTAAGAGTCAGGCTTCAAAATGTAATAAGATTAACAATCAGCACATCCCTGCAATCGAAGAGTTGTTCGAAGGTGTAATATTATTAAACGAATTCAGTGGAAATGTGAGCGTAGAAGGCGAAATTCACAACTTGAACGGTACTTACCTGCTGAAATTTCATAATACGTCGATAACTATAAATGGCAGACATTTTATTTCGAAAGAAAAATCTACCACAAAAATTCTTCCAGCCATCCTACAACCGACTCCAGAAGAAAATCAATTTAAAGAAGTACTATCTTTAAAAATGTTCAAAGATATCCAGATCAACAATACAAATCGAATTGAAACTTTGCGTACAGATAACAGCATTTATCAATACACTAATTACAGTCTCATTTCATTGATTATTTTAACTATAATCATCTTCATATCATCAAAGTATAAAAATAAAAGAACATTCAAAATTGTCAACGAAACTAAAACAATCACAGCAGCAGAAAGCCATCAATAAGTATCATCAATAACCACAGAGGGCATCGAGAATAACAAAGAAAGAATCCTTTGCAAAAATACAAATAGCTCAACAGCATCCATCCCGACGCCTTTGAGAAGGAAATTCTACGACACTTCATTTTTCTAAAAGATGAATGAGGGCATTCACATCTAAGAGGGGAAGAGTTAACACACGCTAACATATTCAAAAAATAAATAACACACTCCAATTTCTTTCAAGGCCAATTTAAGTCACGTTGCAATGTCATAGGCAGTTTCCGTTCCCACAGATTTATACTTTTAACATTTTACATAATTTTGAATTTTTTTAATAAAAATATTTTTCTGCTTAATCAACAAATTGTATCATTAATTAGAAATTAAGCTTTCTTTAAATATTGTAACAAAAATTAAAGTCAGTTGCGATTTAGATTTTTAAGAATAGAGTTTGTAAAATAAAAATTGTGTTAAATAAAATTTGTTCTATTTTTTTTTTTTAAATTAACCAAGACCAAATTTATTAACTTATATGAGTTAAATTTTCGATCGTTCAAATAGAATTTTGTGCAATTGATCTGAATGTGTAAACGTTCAAATGTTGAATATTTTCGCATTCAGAATAAATATATATATTTGAGTTAAATGTAAATGTATTTGACAGGGCAAAAAAGTAGTGTAAAAGCGTTTTAATTTCATCATTTGTATTGATAATGTGAAAGAATAAACACGCGAATCACTGTTCTGCTTTTTAATATAAAATTTAGTGGTTATATATGTTAAAATTTAATTTTAATACAAAATGTCAATTGAACAAAGTACAATTCAAGTACGTACTACAAATTGTGCCGGAGGTGAATACTGAAAAAGATAGTCAGTTATTAGAAATTTTAAAGAAGTGGGATTTAGAAAGTGTGTTTTTTCAGTTGAAAGGTATAATAATATAAAGTAATTATAAAAAGTTATCAAAAACAAATTTGTGCATGTTTTTTAATTAATGTAGAAGCTGGTGTTGGTATTGAAGAACTGGAGTATTTGAATGAAAATATAATTTGTGAAATTTTTCCTGCATATAATCAAATCGGCATTAAAGCCAAATTTATTGCAAAGTGGAAGGAGTGGAAGAAAACAGAGAGTTCTGTTCAAGATAATACGGTGTGTGAATGTCTTTTGGTTTTAGTTTTCAAAAGAAGGTTCAAATGAAAATTATCTTTATTTTCTTATTAGTTTGTTGAAACCATAGCACCTGATATTTTCCACTGGATTAAGGATCCAACTAATTCTACAACATCTACATGCAGTGATGAGAACTGCTATCATTTCGAGGTATTGTTTATTATTTGACATATTATAAAACACGTAGATATTTAAAATTTATATCATTTCAATTACATTCATTATTATACTAAAGACACATTATGCTCGAAATCGCGTATGAAAACGATTTCAACCTCCGAAATCGCGTATTTTACACGATTTCATAAACGAAATCGAGTTACGAAATCTAGTAAAAAATACTCGATTTCGTTTGAAAGCGAGCAAAAGTGACATCTGTTTTTTAAGAATTAAATTAAATAATTCCCTTTTCCATTTCATTTTTCAAATTTTCCTTGTCATTAATGTCATTTATATGCATGTGATGGTAATAATTGAAATTGAGGTTATGTGCATAGTTTGTGTTTTGTGTTTAAACAATTTTTTATAATATTATTTTATATGTGAATATTTTTTGAAATTCATTAAATTTTTATATATGAAAATTTAAATATGAAAAGAATTTATAAAAAAAGACAATCCTGGACTGATGGTGCGGAAAGAAATTTGATTTCAATCTGGAGGGAAAGAAATTTAGATTTAAGAAGATCAAAAAAGAATGGACATGTATATGCAGAAATAGCAAAAGAGCTAAAACAAATTGGTTTCGATTTTACATCGGACGAAGTGCACAATAAAGTGCATAATTTAATTTGTAGATATAGGTAGGTAAAACTTTTACCAATTTTTATATAAATACATATTATACAGAATTTTTTGATATACTAAAGAAAAGAAAAGACGAAAATTGGTACGACAGGGGGTACTCCATCAAATTGGGACAAATTCAATTTAGTCCATGAAATTTTTCAAACTAGCTGCTCTGAAAATTTCGAAGAATTTGTTGAAGAAAGCTTCACGATGGTATCAAACGTAAGAATTAAAAACATATTTTTTATATTGACATTTTTAATATGAATGAGTAAAAATTAAATTAAATTATTGAAAATTAATATTTTTCAGGAAATGGTAGCATCATCATCGTCAGCAACAACACCAGCAGTAACAGAATCATCATCGTCAGCAACAACACCAGCGGTAAGAGCATCATCATCGTCAGCAATAACACCAGCGGTAAGAGCATCGTCATCGTCAGCAACAACACCAGCATTAAGTTCTACAAGAAATAAAAATGTTATTCATCAACAATTGAAAGAAATTAAAAAAATTAATGAAACTGGTCATGCTGAATTTAATAAAACAAAAGAACTTTTAAAACAATCTGTTGCGTTAGAGCGTGAAAGAAATGAAATGTTGAAGCAACTTTTAGAAAAAAATAATGAACTAATTTCAAAAATTATTGAAAAATTATAATCCTAATTTAAACATTTTAAATAAAAAAATATTTTTTACAAAACAAAAGATTTTATATTTGTTACCTAGATATTGAGAAATAACATCTCTAATGACTATTCCAAATGAATGATCATTTCCAACTCTAGTGGTCTGAATCGGCTGTTCCCTTACATTTGTTATCCTCGATTCTTCATTCCATGACTCTAAAACCATATCCTTTTCTTTTATTAAAAAGTTGTGTAAAACGCAACAAGCTTTAATGATAATATTCACGTTTTTCATATCATTCTCGAGACCTTTACCAAGTCGTCTAAATCTAGCTTTAAGGTGGCCAAAAGCATTTTCCACAACTCTTCTACATTTTGATAATTTTCTGTTAAAAATTCTTTGTCTATTTGTTAGGTCAGTACTGTACGCATATGGTTTTAGTAAAATATCAGATAATCTGAAAGCAGAATCGCCAATTATTAAAACTGGTATATTTATGTTATTTATTTGTTTTGTGTATTGTTGAAAGATTTCTGCTTCTATATGATATTTTTTTAAAAATGATTTTTCAAATATTTTCGAATCATGACAACGTCCTGGGGCACCAACATTTATGTACATGAATTCATATCTATGGTTGACTAATGCTAGTAATACAGTGGAATACCATCCTTTGTAATTATGGTAGTCTGTCGCGTTTTCTCTATTTGGTGATATTTCTATATGACTTCCATCTAATACATGTATATTAACATATAAAAATGTAGTTTTATTTGGTTATTTCTATATCTAATCATAAAATAAAATTTGAAGTAAAAAGTTTTACCTAATGCTCCGATGCACTGTGGTAAACCCATTCTTTCAAAGCCTGAAATATTATTTTCAATTGTCTCTGCATTCAAAGGATATGCATTCATATATTGGTTTCTTAAATCTTCCCATACTACGTTGCAGAATTCGATTACAATTTCTCCAACAGTAGTCCTACCAACACCGAATACATTTGCAATAGTTCTGTATTCACTTGAAGAACCCAAAGAATACAAAGCTATAGCAATGCGTTTTTTCAAAGGAATGCATTTTCTAAAAGTTGTATCTTTGCGGTTCATTCTTTTTAATAATGAACACAGACGTTGAAATGATCTGGAAGTCATTCTAAATTCATTTTTGAATCTTCTTGGATAATCTTGTATTTCAGTTTCCCAAAATTGAGAATTACGATTCTAATATAAAATATACATAAATTTTAATTTCATTGATTATTACACAAATACTTACAAGGCGGCCATATATTCCTATTTAAAAATTTATTGATCGTAATTAAAGAAAGCAATGATTGCAATTGTTTTCTACGAGCCTTACAAGATGATAATCTTAATATATTTTTTCTAAGTAGAGATGTATTTGATGTACTCGTATCTTCTATCAACATTATTATTTGGTTCAAATTACCAATATACATACACAATAGACTATACAGGCTCATTTTTTAATATTTTTTTTATTTATTCACTATTTCTTTTAAAGAATTTTTAAAAATCGTGTTGTTTAAATATAAAAAATTAATCTTGTTATTAAAAGTATTTTGAGATGAAAATAACATTAAAATCACTAATTATTTAGTTTATTAATAATAAATACATATATTAACCTATTTCACTTATTTATTTTATTTAGTATTTAATAATTAATTTAAAAAATTTTAATAATAATAAAAATAATAATAATAATCATAATTTAATGCTGCAGGAAATAATAATGTTGTCAAAAAAAAAAAAAAACACAAATGTCAAATAAAATGTATTCTATGATTGAAATCGCGTAAATTCATATGTGTCACTATATTAGATTTCGTGAAATCGTCTTTGCGAAATCACGCGATTTCGAGCATAATGTGTCTTCAGTATTACATAGGTGGATATAGACAAAATTTTGTCACAAACGGTTGAGGGAGCATCTGTTTTAGAATATTTTGAGAAGAACAAGAATCTTGATCCTCATCATCAGCAACAATTAACCAACTGTGTCGTAGACAGCTTAATCGAAAAAAATGGAAAATTGGATGTTGCAGATTTAAAAAGGTTTGGGGCAAAAATTATACAACGCTTTCCTGGAGAAGATATCGTAAGTTAATATTATTTTTTTTTCGAAATAATAATTGCTTCTACTAAAAACTGTTCTTTAGAATACATATTATATTTCTCGGGGAAAAAATCAGCCCCATCCCAGAGGTAAGCTTCACGATAGATACTTTAACGTTCGAAATCGAACAAATAAAACAAAGGCATTGAATTCAAATAATAAAAAAAATTATTTCGTGCAAGAGAATAAGCCGGCAGAGAAAGAAGTTGATGAGATTTTAAGTAACAAAATCAAGTCGTGGCTACAATATAATGATAGTCCAACCGAAGAGGTATATGAGAAATGGAAGCAAACCTCTCAGTTTAGAATTAATATGTTGAAAAGCTTACCATCAACTTCATCTATACTATCCAACTGGCCACTCTATAAGCACGGAACTTTAGGACCCGTATTGGTGAGTTCAAATAATAGCTTCACATTTTATTTTATGTAATACAATTGTATCATTTTCAGATTTCTTTAGATTTTTGCAGTATTAACTTTGATGAAACTGCAATTACACAAAACTGGGAAGACTTTGACCAAAAAATTATTCCATATTTTAAAAAGTCCATCAAGGATATCAATTCTCGAAGTTTACTAAAAGAACTTGATAACTAAAAGTAAGTAGTACAATTAATTCTATATTTAAATATCAGAAAATACTACTTTTTATTATTACATTTTAAAAATTTCAGATTACAGAGATTATTTGATTGCTTTACTTTTAAATTGTGTAATTCAGCCAAAAATACGAACACAGCAGGGAGAAACCGAGAAGAAAAAAATAAGAATAACAATAAAGCAAGCGAAAGATACATTTGTTTTACATTTAAAACAAATTAGCGAATTTAAAACAGAAATTCATAAACTTCAAGATCGTTGTTTTACTTCCAAAACAACTCTACAACATTTAATAATTGTAGTAGGAGAGGAAGTGTCTAATTTCACGGAATTTTATGTATATTTTTACGACGTAAAGTATATAAGCAGGAATCATTTGTAAGTAGCATAAATCTTTGTTTTAAGATTTTTCATGTTTTTGATCTTGAATATCCTGAACATTTTAAAGGAGTATGGAGTTTTTTGCATAAATATTTTTTTGATTCAAGTGACGTAAAAGAAAATATATATCCAAATGTTTGCGGACTGGTATCATATTTGAAAAATAAACATTGAAGTTTCTATAATAGAAGTATACATATACATATCTCTATATTATTTTAATACGTATATTGCCGTATAATATTAAAATGACTTATATATGCTTTTTATGTAAATTCAAATTTTCTGTTGTATCTGATCTGATTGATCATTTAAAGTTTACTCATAAAACACCCAATTATTTTACCTACGAATGCGGTCAAACAGATTGTTTTCAAATATTTTCTGAAAGAAAAGGCTTCAAAAGACATTTACTTAGTGTTCATAAGCAAGATAATTTGCGTGAAGTATTATCAGTTGAAAATTCAAATTCTAATACCGTTCGTCCTATCTTCGTTTCTAATATCAGTTGCAAAAATGTAAATAACAATAGTGATAATATAAGAAAAGGTAATTAAATTTTAGAAACTGATTTATCAACTCCCCAGAATGTAATAAATTCTTTACAAAATTTTGGTAATTTTATAGATAATATGACATTGAAATTTTATTCCAAACCTAATTTTTGTAGAAAAGATGTAACTTTTATTCAAAGTAATGTTTTCGATTTATGCAAATTTATTGTTGATTGTTTTCAAAATGCAGATATTTTGAAAGGTAATTTAAGTGTACATCAGCAAAATATAATAACAAAATGTTCCAATTAAATTATGCCATAAATAATGAAATTGCACCAATAATACAAAATGGTAAATCAACTTTATATGAAGTGAAATCAAAAGGATACTTTTTGTCTTTAAAATTCCAAATGAAACAATTCCTAGAGTTGCCAGAAATATTGAATATAATTTTAAAAAATACAGAAACTTTGCAAAAGCAAAATTCTTATTGTAATTTCATTAATGGCTCATTATTTGAAAAGAAAAAATCAATGATAAGTGGTTCAGGAATTATATTGCCGTTTTTTTTATATGCTGATGATTTTGAAACTAACAATCCTTTAGGTAGTCATTCTTCTGAAAACAGTGTTTGTGGTTTATTACAGTTTTCCTACACTTCCAACATATTTGCTGTCTAATTTAGACTATATATTCATTGCAGGTTGTGTTAAAACTAAATATATTTCACAATTTGGAAATAATTCCTCTTTTTATTCCATTGTGGAAGAAATAAAATGCTTAGAATCTAATGGCATCGAATTGGATGTTAATTATTCAAAATACCAGATTTATCCAATTTTAGGTTTAGTTCTAGGTGATAATTTGGGGGTGAAGAATTTGTTAGGTTTTGGGAAATCATTTAACATTTCAAAATATTGTAGACTGTGTGATAGAACAAAAAGTGATTTGAAGAAAGATTTAAATGAACACACCTTACGTTCTATAAATCAGTATAATGAAGATATACTTAAATATGACTATCAATCTACTGGAATAAAACAATACACTATTTTTAATGATATTCCTACTTTTCACGCGATTACTAATTTTTCTGCTGATATTATGCATGATCTTTTTGAATGAATCTGTAAGTACGAGTTAAGTCAAGTTATTCATAAATTTTTAGAAGAAAATATTTTTTCACTGGAAAAATTAAATGATATAAAATCAATGTTCACTTATGGAGTTTCAGAAATTCAAAATCTATCTCCTCTAATACAGTACAAACACTTAAAAAAATAACACACTAAAAATGTCCGCTCGAGAAGTATGGCATTTTCTTCATTTCCTACCTTTATTAATAGGAGATTTAATTCCCGCGAATAATAAATATTGGAAACTGATTTGTTTGTTGATTGAAATAGTTGATATGATTCTATTTCCTGAATTTTCTCATGAAGATATAAACACATTAAAAATTAAAATAAAGGAACACCACAAATTATACCTAAAATTATTCGGCGCTCTTAAGCCAAAACATCACTTTCTAGTACATTATCCAAGGATAATAGAAAAATCAGGCCCAGTAAAATATTTATGGAGCTTTAGATTCTAAGCCATGCACAAGGACATAAAAAAGTATGCTCATAGCATATCATCTAGGTTGAATATCGCATACTCTCTTTCGTTAAAATCTTCTTATAGATTTTCCAGTTTTATCAATTCTTTTATGATTGAAAATATATCAACTTTACACTTTCAGTCACACGATTTTATAAATTTAAAAACTTTTGAAAATGGGAAATATAATAAATTAGATTTCTCTGAAGATATAACAAACGTATTTTTACCAGACCTCGTAATTTATAAAGGAACAGAATACCGCAAACTTCTATATTTGACTGCTTTCGTTGAAGAAAATCTTTTTTTATACAAAATAAAAGAATTGCTTGTTTCACTTAGCAATAAACTTTTCGTCATATGTACGAAAATTAATATAAATAAATTTAATAAACATTTCAAAAGTTATGAAGTTGGTAACTATTATAATAGTGTACAATATTTTTTGAAATACATGAAATCAATTATTTTATTAGTCCTCCGCTGCATATTTATACATTAAGAAATGGAAAAACTTTATTACGTAATAAAAGACTTTGAAAAATATATTTAAAATAAATGTTTTGTTTGGAACCTCTAGTGATAGAAATACACTTTATTAATTAAATCAATAATGTTTAAATAATTTTTATGAATTAAAAGTTCCTTTTTTGATTATGTAAATAACTGAAAAAAAAAATGACTATGTTACTATTACTATTATTATTATTATTACTATTATTACTATTATAATATTATTCTGTAAAAGAAGAAAGTTAATTTGTTGGATTAATTTTTTTTTTGAAAAAAGAATATAATTATGTTTTTGTTTTTTGTTCCTACTTTGTAAAAGAATTTCTTTGCACAATAAAATAAAAAAAAATTTACTGAATTGATAAATTTGTGGTTTTATTTTAAATTTAAAAATTTTGTTATTATTTTCCTATCTTCTTTTTAAAAATTCCAATATTCATTTCATTTTTCATTTTAAAAATTTTAGCGTTCAACAGCTATTTGAACTTACTGAATGTTCATTATGACGGGATTAACATTCAGGAAGATATTGAATGTTTACTATTCATTTTAAAAGTTTTAGCGCTCAACGAAAATTTGAATGTTCAGTTTTTGATCCGAACATTTTCGCAGTCAACTATAACTTCAACTAGTGACGTTTATTATAAATATGTTTGCATTCATTTGAAAAATTATTATAGTCCTTAAAATAACATTTGTTTTGAATATCTTAAATATTTAAATTCAAATATTTTCGCCATCGGCCCCATTTTAAATGAAAATATTGTTGGAAAAATGTGTTTTTCCTACTTTTTTTAAAATTTTGAAGGTACATTTTAATTATTAATATTTATTTTTTGAAATACTCGGAATAAAATATATAAAAAAACTGTATTACAATACATAATTATTTTTAGATTAAGGAAAAGAAACAATGATGTTATATTGTCGTTATTTGTTACTATTTTCCTCGCTGGGGATGCTCCATACCTGTAAATATAATTGGAAAAGAATGTATGAATATAAAATTTATATTCAGTGAGTGATCAATTAATATTATTAGAAGCCTACTGGACACTGCACAGTCCTCTCAAGGGACACAGCTCAGTCCTTAATTAATATTACTAAAAGGCTACTGGACACCGCACAGTCCACTCAAGGGACACAGCTCAGTCCTTAATTAATATTACTAAAAGGCTACCGGACACTGCACAGTCCATTAAAGGGACACAGCTCAGTCCTTAATTAATATTACTACAAGGCTACCGGACACTGCACAGTCCATTCAAGGGACACAGCTCAGTCCTTTGCGTAGCACAAGCGGACACAGAAAGTACCTGGACACTGCACAGTCCACTCAAGGGACACAGCTCAGTCCGTTTTTGGTATTCAATCACAGTCCATCAATATCTATTATTACTAACGAATATTGTTAGTAATACTACCAATTCTTATCTATTGTTTAGTATAAAAATATGTAAAATAAATATATTAATGTTATTAATATACACTCACTCACCAATTATATGTTTATACATATGTTCTTATTTATTTCAACGTAAATACTTATACACTTGTATACTTCACTCTATGAATTCTCACTACTGAATGATTACTTTTTCATTTCTACGCAATCTACTTGTGCTTACTAATATTTCCTGTTTTTCTCTTTTTTTTTCTTTTTCTTCTATGTGTCCTTACTTTCTTTCTTTAACAGCTCGGCCATCCTGATTTACCGAACGTCCTCGTTCGCATTGTCATCACTTTCATCCTCCGTCAGTTCATTTCCTGGATTCCATAGTTTTAGGTGCTCAATTGATTCTGCAGACTCGAGTACTGCCTTTGAAGAGGTCATTGATGATTTTACCTCTTTTACAACAAATCTATCGTTTGGAAGGATTTTTGTTGTTTTAAAAGGTCCTCGGTATTTAGGTAATAGCTTTTTGCTTTGTCCATCATTGTGTCTATCAGGCTTTTCTACCACTACAATATCTCCGATTTTAAATTGTTTTCCTCTGAAGTGTTTTTTTGTCAAATCTTTCTTTTTGCTTATTTTGATTTGTTCTTATATTTTGCGATGCAATATTTCTTATTGCGGGTATATTTGTATGTCTCTCCTGTAACTCGAGCCACCAACGTGCTACTCTTGGTAATGAGTCACGTTTCTTTGCAGTCGATTTAATTGCATCACAATCTGTAACCACTTTAAACTTTTTATCTATCAGATACACCCTAAATTTACGAAGCGTTTCGACTATAGCAAGAGTTTCTAACTTATAAGAATGGTATAAGAATAAGCAACAGGTTGTAGTTTTCCATTTTCTTGACGTTGCAGAAGTATACCAGCTAATCCGACTTTACTGGCATCAGTATGTATTTCTGTTTCTAAACTTTGACTATATATAGCGAGTACAGGTCTTTCAGATAATATATTCTTCAATTTATCAAATGATTCCTGTTCTTTGATATTCCAAGACCATTTTGTACTTTTTCTTGTTAACGTCATTAGAGGTGCACTTATCGAAGCATAATTTTTTACAAATTGTCTAAAGTATCCTGTTAAACCAAGAAATTGTCGCACATTATGCACATCTTTGGGTATTGGAAAGTTTAACACACTTTGGATTTTCTCAAAACCAGGTTTCATGCCATTTTGATTTATTTCAAAACCTAAAAACGTAATCTGTGTTTGGAAGAATTTGCATTTGGTAGGATTCAGCGTTAAATTGTTCGTTGAGAGAACTTGTAATATGATTTCTAATCTTTCGATATCTTGTTCGAAATCTTTTGATGGTAATAAAATATCATCTAGGTAGGCGACAGCAATACTACCTCTAAGTGGCCCTAATATTTTATTAATTAATCTTTGGAAAACACTAGGAGCAGTGCAGATACCAAAAGGCATTCGATTAAATTCATATTGCCCATCTGGAGTGATGAAGGATGTTTTGTACTTTGAACTTTCTTCTATTGGTATTTGGTAGTAACCGGATGTCATGTCTAGCGATGTGGAATATTTATAGCCATGTAACTGATCTAGTTGATCATCTATTCTTGGCAATGGAAATCTATCCTGTTTTATTTTAGAATTTAATTTTCTGTAATCGATACATATCCTATTCTCTCCGTTTTTCTTTTTAATAAGGAGGACAGGTGAGGCAAATGGGGAATTTGATTCTCTTATTATATTGTTCTCTAAAAGTTCTTGTACTTTTTCTTTCACAGATTCTTTAGCTTGTGGTGACATTCTATAAGGTTTGTAGACAATGGGTTTTTCATCTTCTAATTCAATACTAAAATTCAATGTATTTGTACAACCTAGCTCTTTAATTGAGTTTGCGAAGCATTTTCTGTATTTTAACAGTGTATTTAAAAGAGATTGTTTTTCATGTTCAGAAATTTCACCTATACTAATGTCTTTGAATATATTATCGTCTTGTTCGTTCAATTTGTACATTTTATCACATTCTTTCAATCTTTCGGCTGTTACAAATCTATTCTTTTTCTTAATAACAAATTCTCTGTTAGTATTATTTATAACAGGTACAGTACATTCACCCTTATCGTTGACTTTAATTATGCAACGAGGAATAAAATATTCTTTACCTTCTTCTAAACGTATACTAGAATTAACTAATAAATTTTTGTCAACTATGTCGGTTTTGCATTTAGCGTTTACACAGTGAAATGGTGGCAAAAGTAAAATTTCTTCAAGGAAAATATAAATTTTAGATGTAGAACTTTCAACAAACTGTGGCAACAACTTAGAGAAATTATTTTCAAATTTAAGTTCACTATTATTTTTATATATAACAATATGTTCTTGTTCAGTAAAGTTTTGACCAATAATGATTGGTACTTTTTGCACTTTATTGGATACTATATTTAGATTCACCACTGCGCATGCACTATCTATTGCAATCTTAACATTATTTAGTTGACCAATAACTTTAATTATTCCTCCGCCAAAGCCTATTATATGTTTATTACTACTTTCAACACTACATTTAATTAAAGCTACTTTATCTTCTCTTATGGTACTACAGGTAGCACCAAAGTCAATAAATGCTTTCAATTCAATATTATTTACAGAAATAAATTTAAAATATTTCTCACCTTTGTTTGGATTGTTTGGATTTTCTTCTATACGAAGAACTTTATTTTGTTCTTTATTATTATAGCGGTGTGGTGTATATGGTCTTTTATTTTTTGTACAATGATTTCTAAAATGATCTCGACTACCACAATCAAAACAGCGTTGCTTAATACTATTTTCTTGAATGTAGTTGTTGTTCCTAGAGATAGAATGTTTATGATGTCGTGTTGTTTTATTTGTAGAGATGACTGTAGGATTTATTTTTGGTTCTTCAATTTGTTTAAGAAAAACTAATAAATCATCAGGTTTTTTGTAGTTTCCAGCCCTAGCAGCAGCTTGAATATTTGGTATTCCTATTCCTTTTATAATGCAGGAAACAGCTTTTTTATCATAAATTTCACAAGAATTTAGAAGTGCTGATTTTTCATAAAAGTATTGCAGCATACTTTCATTATGTTGCTTTGTTCTTTTCAGCATTTCTTCTAGAAGTTGACCATAATCAGCTTCGACAGGAAAAGCACTTCTGAGTTTCTCTTGCCATTCAGACCAACTTAAATTTAAAGAGGGTAAGTTTTTGTACCAAACCTCAGCTAATCCTTTTAGACGGGTAGTAGCATTGTAAATTGTAATCTTTTCATCCCAATTATAAATAGATTTCAACTGATTTACTTTATGCAACCATTTTTCCATATCTTGATTTTTATCTTCAGGATTGAAGGTTGGAATAACGTCAGCTTTAACATTCCTTTGTGACGAACCTGAAGCCAATTGACCAATACTTGTTGCAAGTGTAGTTACTATATTCGTTAATTGAGCAATATTATCATTTATGGATGATTCTTTATTATTTTTAGTAATTTCGTTCACAGTTTCTTTCGATGGGATTGTCAATGAAATTAGTTCTTCAGTATTATTTTTTTCAAGTTGTTTTTGTTTCTTAACACTACGTTTATTTTGTGGTTTTATAACACTTTTTCTTTTTTCAGACATGGTAACAATCAATTATTCAAATCTAAATTTCAAAACAATTCTTATTTAATTATTTTCACTAAAATTAATATTTGCTAAAACTTATGGTTATACTAAATTATTTTCTTAAAAATCCAAATCTAACGTTCTATTCTAATAACTTCACCAATATAATACTTCAACCATGCGCAACACTCTACAATTTAGAAGACATTAAAAAAAGGAAAAAAAAGAAATCAGTACAAGGATATTGTAATATAAACGATAACATTAAAAAGAAGGATATATGTTATAAAAGTTGCTAAGTGGATTAACAGGTATGAAATTGCATTCACTCAAACAAAATCCACATTTGATTTAAAACAAGAAAGGATAAATACGAAACTGCCGCATTCCTTTTTACTTTGCCGCTAATATACTTATTATTTTCCCTTTTTTTTTTTTATATATATTGCGTTAACATGTTTTATTATTACAGATGTAAAAATATAAAAATATGTTATGTATGAAGCAAGACAAGGAAGATAGTAACAAATACAATTTATCGTCGGCGTTGAGTTAAGATTTTTTTTTTTTTGTTTTTAAATAATACATTCTTGTGTGCTATTTATTATAAGACCCTTTTTTTTTATACCGTATGTATAATTGAAATTCGTATTTTTTTTGAATATTTCTGTATGAGTTTTTTTATCCCACTTCTGAAGTTTTTAAAATTTTGAAGGTACATTTTAATTATTAATATTTATTTTTTGAAATACTCGGAATAAAATATATAAAAAAACTGTATTACAATACATAATTATTTTTAGATTAAGGAAAAGAAACAATGATGTTATATTGTCGTTATTTGTTACTATTTTCCTCGCTGGGGATGCTCCATACCTGTAAATATAATTAGAAAAGAATGTATGAATATAAAATTTATATTCAGTGAGTGATCAATTAATATTATTAGAAGCCTACTGGACACTGCACAGTCCTCTCAAGGGACACAGCTCAGTCCTTAATTAATATTACTAAAAGGCTACTGGACACCGCACAGTCCACTCAAGGGACACAGCTCAGTCCTTAATTAATATTACTAAAAGGCTACCGGACACTGCACAGTCCACTAAAGGGACACAGCTCAGTCCTTTGCGTAGCACAAGCGGACACAGAAAGTACCTGGACACTGCACAGTCCACTCAAGGGACACAGCTCAGTCCGTTTTTGGTATTCAATCACAGTCCATCAATATCTATTATTACTAACGAATATTGTTAGTAATACTACCAATTCTTATCTATTGTTTAGTATAAAAATATGTAAAATAAATATATTAATGTTATTAATATACACTCACTCACCAATTATATGTTTATACATATGTTCTTATTTATTTCAACGTAAATACTTATACACTTGTATACTTCACTCTATGAATTCTCACTACTGAATGATTACTTTTTCATTTCTACGCAATCTACTTGTGCTTACTAATATTTCCTGTTTTTCTCTTTTTTTTTCTTTTTCTTCTATGTGTCCTTACTTTCTTTCTTTAACACTTTTAACCCTTTTTTCTGTAGAAATTCTACAGAAGTAAAAAAAAAGGGTTAACAGTTTTATATAGAAAAAAGGAAAAGGAAAAAGGGAGAGGAAATGTTAAATTAGTGGCCGAGCGGAGCCTTAAAGAGGGAATTTTAATAAATTAAAATAAAACTACTTATACCCTTTTTCCTTTATGTGTTACACTTTACTTTCTTTTTTTTTTTTTTTTTTTTATAAAATAAAACTAATGGTTTTCTCACAAAAAAAAGTTCGCTTTATTTTTATAAAAAAAAAGGAATTAAATTTATTCACAAAATTTTAAGTTTATTAAAAAAAAAATTTAACTAAAAAGTCGTGATTGACTTATCAAGAACTGAACTCCGAAAAAAAAGACTGAACTAAAAAAGAAGAATGAATTAACTCAGAAAAAAGATCTCGATTAACTAAGATCCTAGACACATACAGCTCGAAATTACCATAATTTTCGAAATCAATCTTTTTTCTTGATTTCGGCGACGAAATCAAGTACTTTTCATATAATTTCAGCTGATCGAAATTATGGTAATTTCATCGAAATTACGTAAAAATTGCTTGATTTTGATCAAAATCACGATAACACTTCCAGTTTCCAATTTCATTTTCCAGTTTCAGCTGTCATTAATATCAGATGTTCATATATATTTATATGTGGTTATATATTCATATATGTATTTGAGGTTATATTATTATAAAATTAAAATTAAAATATTGATTTCATAAAAAATATATACATTTTTAAAAAATTTAATTTAATTAAAAATAAATAATTATTAATTTAAAAAGTGTTGAACTGTTAAAGTGTTAATTTTTTTTGAATTTTTTTACATCATAATCTCAATCTGATATAGTTTTAAGTTTTCTAGTTCTAGTTTTTAGGTTAATTGGTTTTCTAGTTCTAGTTTTTTAGTATACATTATTTTTAATATATTATAGACATATTTATTATTATTAAAGTTAATATTAAAAAAAAAACTATGAAAAGAAATTATAAAAAAAAAAATCTTTGGTTTGAAAATTCTGAAATAGCATTAATTTCATTGTGGGATGAAAAAATTCCACAATTCAGAAAAACAAAAAAAAAAACAAACATATTTATATCGATATGTCTGAAAAATTGAAAGAAGCTGGACATAATTTTTCAGCTGAGGAGGTGCAACACAAAATGCA
The DNA here is from genome assembly GCA_951394055.1 of Villa cingulata. Classification (NCBI taxonomy): domain Eukaryota; kingdom Metazoa; phylum Arthropoda; class Insecta; order Diptera; family Bombyliidae; genus Villa; species Villa cingulata. The sequence continues at coordinate 35,803,142 of OX596017.1, read as the reverse complement.
TAATTTGGTGCAGAAATATAAGTAATAATATTCATTTCAAATTTTGTTATAATTTTTTGTTATAATTTGTGCATTTTTCATGCAGGAAAGAAAAGAAAACTGTTGGTCCGTCTGGTGGCAGTCCATCATATTGGAAATATTTTGCAGCTCTCCGCAAAATATTTCATTCATCCAAAGCGGATAACTTTGAGATTGAAGTAAGCGAGAGTTTCACAGAAAGTAAGTATAATATTTTGGTAATATTCATATTATTTACGCAAATTTTAGTTTATTAAAAGAAACTGAATTTATTTAAATGTAGATATGTACTCATATATTTTATTTTATTTTTTATTATTTCATTGGACTTGTTATTTACAGTAGAACTTGGAGATAGTGATTCTGATTATAGGTCATCGTCGTCATCATCAGCATCAGCTTCGTTACCAAAATCAAATCAACCATCAGCACCAGCTACGGCACCGATAGCAAGTCCCTCATCAGTAGCAGCTTCGTTACCGATAGCAAGTCCCTCATCGGTAGCAGCTTCGTCACCGATACCAGGTCCGTCATCAGCACCAACATCGCGACCTAAAAAGAGAAGCGAATTATTCCAGGAAGAACTGTTGAAAGAAATAAAAAGGAGTAATGAGATGGCGCAAGCAGAATCTAGACGCTCGATTGAATTGGCCGAGCAATCCATTGCGTTAGAAAGAGAACGCAATGAAATATTAAAAGACATGCTGTCTAAAACGACTGAAATAAATAAAATTTTAATCGAAAAAATTAACAAATAATAAACAAAAATAAAAAATATAAATAATTTTAACATATTTTCCATTTGTTTTTAACTTACGAGTACTAAAGTATTCCGCAATAGTTTCTCTAATCAATTGAGCTGTTGAGTTTTCATTTCCAATTATTGTTCTGTGCTTAGGTTGTTCTCTAGCTCTTGTTGTTGACTCTTCTTCAAGCCATGACTGCCTTATGGTATCATTTTCTTTCAATAAGAAGTTATGAAGAACGCAACACGATTTAATAATTGTGTTAACATTCTTCATATCGTTTTCGAGGCCTTTGCCCAGTCTTCGAAACCTTGCTTTCAAATGCCCAAAGGCATTTTCTACGACTCGTCGGCATTTCGATAATTTATTATTAAATATTTTTTGTTTCATATTCAAGTCAGCAGAATATGGAAATGGTTTCATTAATGTATGTGATAATCTAAATGCAGAATCTCCAATAATTACCACCGGTATATTTACATTATTTATATTTCTTTTATGATGGGATAAAATTTCTGCTGTACTATAATATTTTTTTAAAAAAGATTTTTCAAATATATTAGAATCGTGACAGCGTCCAGGAGCTCCCACGTTTATATATAGAAATTCATATCTACAATATTTAAAAAAATTGAATATGTACCAAAAAAAGTCTATAATTAAGATGTCAATACTATTGCAAGTAGTATACCTATAATTTACTAGGGCTAATAGGATTGTAGAATACCATTCCTTGTAATTGAAGTAATCTATTGCATCTTCTTTGCAAGGAGATACTTCTATATGGTATCCATCTATTGATAGAAGTTTATTAGATCTAAAAAAATTTTTTAAATAAATTAATCACATACCTAAAGCACCAATGCATTGTGGGAATCCCATTCGTTCAAAACCATTTATATTGTCTGTTATCACTTCATTTGTTAAGGGGAATGCATTCATATATTTTGGTTTTAGTGTCTTCCATACAAGATCACAAAATTCAACCACGATCTCTCCTACAGTAGTTCTACCAACACCAAATATATTGGCTACACTTGTGTATTCAGCAGAAGATCCTAATGCATACAAAGCAATAGCGATCCGTTTTTTCAATGGAATACATTATCTAAAATTTGTATCCATTCTTTCCATTGCTTGCAGCAAGGAACACAATAAAGTGAACGTTTGGGATGACATTCTAAAATCGTTTTTAAATTTTTGCTCATTATTTTTATAAACGTCATTTTCCCAAAAAGTAGAACTACGTTCCTATAAAATAAATTAAAAATTTTAATATATATTAAATATTATCTTATCTGACCCCGTGACTTACAAAACACCAAATATTTCTGTCTAATGACTTCTTCATCACTAAATATGAAATCAATAATTTCACTTTTCTTCGGTGTGATTTGGCGTATAAAGCACGAAGAGCACTTTCTCTACGCAAAGATTTTTTTTTGTTTCTGAATTGCTCCATCACAAAGAAAAATTGTTCAAAGTTATTTAAAGAATTTATTATCAGATTTTGATAATCCATTGAACAAATAGATAAATAGCAACAGTAATAATAATGATAATAATAATTTTAATAATATTAAATTAAATTGGGCGCTAATGGGTTAATATACCTGTCGTCACATACAAAAAAAAAGAATCGATCTTCTGGAAGTTTCCATTAATTCGCCGAAAGATGACAACGTCAACGAATTGATAGAGACTTCCAGTGGAATGTGGAACAACTTTCTACAACGAATGTCAACGAAATAAAAGAAAGTGATTATAACGTTGACATTTGACGTTGTAGAAAGAAGAAGACTACATAAAACAAATGTAAACAAAGTGTATGACAATGTTACAGGTAAGTATGAGTATAAAATTATTTTAATTAAAATTGGGTGGTATTCTGTACACGCGTAACAGTTTCTGTTATTTTGACAGTCTGTTATTCTTCATATAAAAGTTCGACATTTCATAACAGACTCTGTTACGTTCGAAATTGGTATTCTGCGTATACAAAAATCTGTTATAATTCTGTTATGAACCTGTTACGATAACAGGCTCTTTTTTATTTCGGTTACGATAAAGTTAATGTGTAAAGTTCATGTATTTGATTAATTGAGTAAAAAAAAATTGTGAAAAATGAATTTTAATAAAAAAATTATAAAAAATAAAAAAAATAAATAAAGGAAATAAGAACTATTTTAAGAACTAACAAAAAAAATGATTATATGTTTTTGATATTTGAAAATTTTAATACAAATTTTTCACTGTATGTAGTATATACTTACATTTTTCTGACATTTTTCTCAATGTTAGTTTTTAAAATTTAAAAAAAAATGTTGTACACTATAATATAATTAATTTATAAAATTTTAATTTAAATTCCTATCACTATTCACTGTCACTCACTTTTTTTTTTACTTTTTAATAATTGTAAACAAAGCAAGAAACAACTGTTTTCGAAAATGATTTGACAACTTTCGTAACAGATTCGAAAATAAAATGCACACAGAATACCAAATATAACAGATCTGTTATAAGTCGAATTCTGTTATGAATGGTAACAGGAATTCTGTTAAATAACAGAATTTTACAGAATACCACCCATTATTTTAATTTAAACGATTGAATTTATTAATTATTTTTTTTTTCTTCTATTTTAGGTGGTGCAGCTTTCCAACAATATGTTAGATTTGACTAATTTTATCATTCAAATGGAACAATCTTTTTTCTGCGTGTATACATTTACATTTTTCTGACATTTTTCTCAATGTTAGTTTTAAAATTTAAAAAAAAATGTACATACACTATAATATGATTAATTTGTAAAATTTTAATTTAAATTCTTATCACTGTCAATCATTTTTATTTTTTTACTTTTTACTAATTGTAAACAAAACAAAAAACAGCTGTTTTCGAAAACGATTTGACAACTTCGTAACAGATTCGAAAATAAAATGCACACAGAATACCAAATATAACAGATCTGTTATAGATCGAATTCTGTTATGAATGATAACAAGATTTCTGTTAAATAACAGAATTTTACAGAATACCACCCATTATTTATTTAGCTTCGTACAAGTACATATTGGGAAGAAGTTACTTTGGATGGAAAGAAATTTAAAGAGAGCTTCCGAATGAAAAAAAGTGATTTTGACGCACTTGTTGAACGACTCCATCCACTAGTGACTAAATCGTGAAGATACTCGTTTTAGAAAAGCAATACCTTTAGAAAAACACATTGTAATAGCTTTATATGCTCTTGGCTCTTCTTGTGAATATCGTTCTCTGGAAAACATATTTGGTGCTGGTCGAACAACAGCATGGGAAATTGTGAAAGAAGTGTGTGAATATATTTGTGAGTCGATGGAAAAAGAATTTATTTCTGGATATCCAGCTACCGAGGAGAAAGTAGATGAAATTGTTTCTGGATTTCAGACTTTAGGTTTTCCACAGTGCTATGGAAAAATTTCCACTTTAATTTATAACTTACAATTATTAAGATAATTAATTAATATTCAGATGGATGTCATATTAAAGTTAAAGTACCAGCTGCACATGATACTGATTACTATAATTATAAAGGATGGCATTCAATGGTTTTGTTGGCAGCTGTAGATCACAAGTACGTAAATTTATATTACATTTAATTTCTATTTTTGTTTAAATGTTGTATCTTATAGATATCGTTTTACCTACATAAATGTTGAGGCTCCAGGTCGTAATAACGACTCGTATATATTTAAAAGATCGTTGTTAAAAAGAATGCATCAAAATGATGATATATTTAAAACAAAATCTAGATTAATATCAGGGGTGAGTGTGCCCGTTTTGCTTATTGGCGATTCCGCTTTAAAGTTATCAGAAACAATTATGAAGCCGTTTCCTTTTGCAATCACTACAGTTGAAGAAGATTACAACAAGAAATTATCCAAATGTACAAGAGTAGCAGAAAATGTTTTTGGGCACCTAAAGGTTAGATTTTGAAAAATTAGCAGAGGTTTGGAAGTGAGCATAAAAAATGCACCATTTTTAATAAGAGCATGTTGTATTCTTCACAATTATTGCATCAAAAAAAGAGACAAATTTTTGGATCAATGGCTACGAAGTGATGCAGACCGACCATCTCAGCCTAGTTCCACAACTGTAGCAGGAAGCGAAACATAATTGTAAGTACAAAGTATACAAGTTTTTTGTTTTTTATTTATATTTTTATTTGGTTAAAAATAAGTAATCTTTCACAAAAAAAACTAAGTATATAAAACTGTATACTTATTGTAACATGATATATACTATTTTTTATTATTGTCATTTTTCTCTTTTATTAATTGAGGCGCTCAGAGCAAAAGTGGCCTATCTGCAAATTTGAAATTTGTGAGAAACGGCCTTTGAACATTTTATTATTTTTCATGACCTATTAAATATATTATATTCTCTTTTTTCAATCAAATTTATTTATTTATATGTATTTTTTTAACAGAAATTTTTTGTGTTCTTTAATTAAAAAAATTAAATTAATAACGTATAAAAAAAATGTTGTTTAGGCCGCTTTTGCATTGCGGTAGAAGTAATGACTACTATATTCTTCAAATAGTTAGGCTATTTTTGTTGTTCTTCTAAAAAATTTCATCATCTGAAATATCACTTTCTTCAGCATTATTATTGGTCTTCAGTTTATTTTAAAAATCGTGGTATATTGGTGGAATGTAGTTTTTTAATTCCTGCAAATCGTTATATTTGGCAGTTTCAATTGGTCGTCTTCTAGATTCAACGATGTAAGAATTTTCTGCTTATTACGTTTTCCGATGTCGACTTTATAAAATTCAACATCGTTATTGTTAGAATATTTGTATTTAATTATAAACGGTTTTCGTTGGATATTTCTAAACCACATTTTAAGTCACTCAACTTTTGATTTTTCGGTAGATATTTTTGCTATTTGTAATTAATTCTTCAATTTGTGTTGAACTTTTCATTTTTTGCGAGGACATTTTTATAATGTTGAATTTCTTTTTAACTCGAGCTGCAAAAATAATGTCATTCCAATGATCAGGGGTAAAAGTATTTTTGAAATATCTTTTCTGCTTTTCAATTAATCCAAAGTCTTCGTCGCAAGCAAGATATGGATGGCCAGATACAAGAAATGTGTGGTCTATTTCTTGTATACAAAATTTAGAGGATGAAGTCATATATGCACAGATTGCAGCCATTTGTATATTGCGATTTTGTACTCCACATTGGTCAATATACATAATTACTTTTGAGCAGTGGACGAAATTGTTAATATAATGCATCACACAGGATCCAATTTCTTGTGGGCCTCTTGAAGCAATCCCCTCGTGAAGATTATAGATTCCTAAACAGAGGTCCATAGTTGCCTCTTGTAATAGGCAACGCTTGTTGATATAACTGGTGTTAGTACTGAGTATTCTTCTTTACTAAGCAGTCCATTCTTTTTCATTCCGCTTCTCGCAGATTCTGCTTTTCTTAAATGAAGCTGCTGTTGGGTTTTAATAGTTATTTTTTCTTCTTGATTTGTTGTTGCATCATATTTGGGCTTAAATGCATCGCATATTTTGCAACTGTCGCTGAATGGTCTTCTAAAATGAAGGTTAAAGTTTTACGAAAATATTTTGGAAAACATAAACTTAGACAGTGGTTTTTCAGTTTCAGTGCAATACATTTGGTACATAATGGAAATATTTAAATCTGGTGCAAGATAATTTCTTTCTATATTTTTCATTCTCGAATAGTGCGATTTGTATCTCGGGAATTTATTTATGAAAGAAATTACTTCCTCCAGTTTCTCCGGTGAAGTTCTATTGGCAGAAGATTTTTTACTTCTTTTATCCAAAGGAGGAACAGTATTTTCTGAAGTTCCAGCTTTATGTCTTAAATCTGGAGTTAATCGACCAATGGATACTCGCAAAACTGTCTTGAAAAATTCTTTGCAGACGATTATTCCAGAAAGATTATATATTCTAGTGCACTCTCTTTGGCTTTCTGCAAAACACTTATAACTTCTTTTTTTTTGTTCTACAGTTATGCACTCACATAAATAAAATGTTTGCAAATTATAATTTTCTAAATTGAAGACGCGGGTGCAAAAACCAGATAACTCCATTTTTTTAAAATGTTCAGGAATTGAAAAAACCTGTTTTGCTACGACTATGAGTGTTTTGTTGTAATTTGAGGTAAATTGTAGGAAAGTACTAACAAAAAGAATATCTTGTATGAAAAAAAATCCAGCCTATGTTTTTTTATTGAATAATTATGAATTAACAAAAAAAATGCATTATCTTGTTTTTGCAATAACATCTATGCTATTTTAAATCTTAAACAATTTTTACGGCAAATCGTCACTTTCGCTGGCCGTAGAGTCAACTGTGGCCTGCATACTTTTTAAACCATTATAAAAAGCTATATCAGCCGCAGGAACATATTTTTGCGAAAGTTGCATGACATCAGAATACTTTTTTTCTTCTATGGGTAGACTTGTTCTATGTAGCTGCTCCGGAGAAAACGGATCTCCACCAATATTTGTTTTTTTTTCCAAGGGAAAGAATATTTCGTCATTAAATGAATGGTTTACAGATAAGTACCAATACACCATCAAAATGATCATTTGCATAAACAAACAAACATAGATGTCACCTGGCTCTGGAAAATGGTGAATAATTCGCTTAAGTTTTCCAAATCGTACAAGTGAATTTAAATATTGCACCATTACATGATTTTTATTTTGTGCACTGCAGTTATCAGAAAAAATGTAAAGCCTATTGACTTTATTCTGCAGAATATTGCAAATAAAATGGTGCAGGAGGCTATACTGACCTCATTTTGACCTTTTCGGCTTACTGTTTCATCATACATGTACATATGACTAACACCTGTACTACATTGATAGATGCGAAAATTGTACACCCACAGTTGTCTTTTATAGAACACATCACTTGATGACACCTGGGGAAGCGGCATATTTTATTGAAAATCAATAGTGATGCACTCCGTTTCAGGATAACTTTTACACTTATTACTTTGTTCTTTAAGGTTGAGATAGAAAGATTATTCCGCCTTTTTTTGTGCAAATCATTCCGAACAATAAGGAGCTTTTTTTCCTCATCATTTGCACAACAACTATTTTTTTTTTGTGAACTGATCACATGTTGAACACGTATCACTTTTTGGATGCCCAAAAGAAAGTTTGAAGTTTGTGAGAAAGAAATTTCTGAAGAAATGGTAGCTAATTTGTGGCTCTACAGTTTTTTTTATTTTGAAGTTCCAAAAATACTGATGGCTCGAACTTTTCCAAATAAAGTTCATGCATTTTTGTAATATAAAAATAACTAATAAACATTTTACTGCAAAAAATAAACTTGTTGCCACATGTTCTTATTGCAAAAACAAGATAACTTCTTAAGTTACCTTGTTTTTGCACTAAATTACTACGAAAGGTAACTCCAAAACAGTAATAAAGACGGCATTAGAGGTTGAAAATGTATCATTTTAGCACCAAATTATAGGAAGTTTTTTTATACATAATCTATAAAAAACTGTTTTTGCTTGGTATATGGAGTTATCTGGTTTTTGCTCCCACGTCTTCAATTGTAAAACTCTTCAAATATATTTTTGAGTTTTTCAGTTTCAAAAAATGTGGAGCATTTGCGTGAATAAGAGCAGAAATTTGTTCCTTCTTTAAAAGTTTTAGCTGGAACAGCTTTTCTTCTAACAGAAATATATGCTTCACCTTGTGCTCGGCTTATTTTTCGGATATTGCGTTTTTATTTTAATTCATTTCGTTTACGTTTTCTACTAGGCATTTTTTCTGCTTTTAACAAGTTTTTATTTAACTGTTGCTCTTTTCAGTGCATTCAATCTGCTTTTCATTATTATCATCATCTAAGTTTGTATGTAACTGTTGCTCTTCTTTTTCAGTGCATTCAATCTGCTGTTCAAGATTTTAAATAATGAAGTTTTTCAATGTCAGAAATTTCACTATTGTTATGAATTAAATTCACATATAGATCTCTGAACGACCTCCATGACTTGTAAGTACCATCAAATTTTGGTAGTTCAATTGGTGGCAATCTAATTTTTGGATTCTGTGTAGATACTACGGTGGAGATATGCGTAGAATTGGCAGAATTGTTTAATGGAATTGTAGATAATTCAGCAACTTTATCTTCTAATTCTGATATCAATTCAAAATATTGTTTCTCAAAATCATGAAATTTGTGTTGAGCATTATATGTGGTTGTATTTACATTATCTTCTGATTGACAGATAATGTAATGATTCTCTTGAAATTTATCGTATAAGTTATTTAATGTGGAAATCCTTCGTTCATAAACTTTAATTGATTTATTTGCTGCAATATCTTCGTGTGCGTAAATAGTTATATCATTTAATTGTTCGATCAGACCATCTTGTAATTTAATTATACTTAGAACCTCCTATATTTTTTCTTTTTTCTTTTTTGCCGAACCTTTTGTGTTAACCATTTACAAATATATTTTTTACAAAATTTTATATCAAAATAAAAATTGTGTTCTTATTCTATCCGGCTCGAAGGACCAAATGTTAAATCCACTTAAAAGATTAACATTAAGAAATGAAAAGGTGCCGATTCTTAAAAATTTTATGTAGAATAAAAACACAATTTTTTTACAATTCGTTATAAAATTTTATTCAAATATATTCTCTTAAGCCTAACAATTCAATTTCTTAAACTAAATTACAAAAAAAATTCTAAATTACTTAAATTAGTATGTATTTAAATTCCGAAACAAATTTTATTCAATTTATACAAAAAAATGAAAAAAAAAATTCAATATTTTTAATTATGCAATTCTTTTAAATAATATTTCAATCAGACCGGAAGTAGTTATGCAATTAAATTTAATTAAATATGTTATAAATCAAAACAAAATTATGAATTTATTACAACAGAAAATATCGAATTTACTTTACTTTTAATTACAAATTTTGCATACGTTCTAAATACTAATTAGCTAATTATTATTGTTGGTATAGGTCGACCTATACGAATAGATGGCGTTGTAGAAACTATGTTGATTGAAGAACGGATGCTGAAGATAACGATGATGAAACCAATTTAACAATGACTGTTTGTTCAAATTTTCAAAATTTTAAAAAACGATATGCGAACTGAAGATTGCCGTCGGGAACTGATGACTGTCGAGATGAAAATATTTCTTACTGCTTTATGAAATTTTAATTTTCCAAAAAAAAAATTTAAGTTCTTGACGATACTTTTCAGCGATGTTTTCTTTAGAAAATTTCTAAGTGTTTAATGATGATAAATTCCGGCTCTAAGTGTTAGAAAATTTCTAAGTTTAAGAAATTTTCTAAGTCTTTTTGAAACTTTAACAATTTTTTTTTATGATGAGTTTCCAGTAGAAAATTTCTGTTTAATGTTTCCCTATTTTATGTAAAAATTCTAAGTATTTTTACAGAAATTCCTAACTTTCCCTACTTACTAGCTCAACACGCTAGATTTTGATAGGACTCAACACGTCCTGGCTGATGAGTTTGGTCTTTAATTTTCTTGCTTCAGTCTCAACACGACAGTGTACACAAGTAATCGCAAAGACAAATTTTTCTGCGAATACCTTTATATACCAAATTTTCGCGGTTCTAGAAATTTCTTTTTCTCCGTTGTTGAAATGTTCTACTATTTATCTCATATTCTCGACTTTTTTAAAAAACCGTTTTTTTTCAAATTGTGTCTGGTAATTCGAATGACAATTTATGGTAATTGTAAATAACTTTGATTGTTAACTATATTCAGCTGATACCTTTTTGACAGTTTTGACATGGTCATATGCAATGTATATATACGTATATATATAAATACATATACATATATATATATATATGTATTCCAATGTTTTTATTTTAGGTTAGTGTATTTATTATACGTGATATTTTATGTTCAATATAGTGTTCAGGTTTTAAATAATTCAATGAAAGTGTAGTGCAATTAAGTATTTTGTGTTTAATGTTTTGTGATATTTTTTTATATTTTCTGTTTTGTGTTTAGAATAATGATTCAGTGTCGTGCTAATTGTTTTGTGATTAGTAATAATTTGTTTATTTTGTTTACAAATATTTTTGTGTGATAAATGTTTGTGATATCAGTGTTGTTATGTTGTGTTTATATATTTTTATGTTATATATTTGTGCAATGTGAATAGTTTTGTTTTGTTTTGTTTTGTGTGATATGTTTATAGACTGGTTTTATGTTGTGTATACTTCTGTGTTATATGTTTTGTGCATATCTATGTTATATGTTGGTTGTGGTATGTTAAGTATTATGTGTTGTATTTATGTTATGTGTGATATGTTTTGGTTATGTTGTTTGTTTATTTTTGTGTTGTTCTGTTTGTACTATTTGTTTATGGTTTTGTGTTATTGTTATTAATTAATTTATTTATTATTATTAGTTATTTTAAAAATATTATAATTTCTATTTCAGGTTAAAATCTTCATCTGAAATTTGGACCAAATGTAAGTTTAATTTCTATATTATGTAAGTTTTTTAACATTTTATAATATCTTGTCTTTTTTTCTTTTTTCTTTTTCAGATTATTAAAATGTTGAATGACGATTCAACAATATCCTTATTAGATTTTAGTTTTTCTTCGGCTAGTTTATTAGCCTTTTTTATTTCTTGAAGAATTTCATCATCTAACTTTCTTTTCCTCTGTTTAGTTGACGTAGAAACCGGCGTAATAGCAGACGTAGAAGGCCCTGGACAAGCTTCGATGAATGTTGAAGGCACATCAGACGCTTGAGTATTTTCAACATCTACAGTACTCTTGGTGCCCTCCGAAATATCTATATAAAATAATATACATATATTTTACAAAAATTTGTGTTTCCATTTTGTTACAAACCTTCACTCATTATACTTTCGTGCATCAAAATATCATCGTTGTATTTTGACGACCTTTTATTTGATGAACTTTATCGAAGAATTCCCAACAAGATGGTGATCCACCAGATATACCAATTATTTGTGTTTCGCTCCTATTTCAAAACATTATATAAATTCTTTTATAAAAATAAAAAATGTTAATTTTACCTATATCTCTGTGTTAAATTTGGAATCTTTACATGCACTTCAGGTCCATTCACAACAATATTTTCAGCATGTAATCGCAAAGCAATTTTATTATATAGATGCGCATTTCGCTTAACCTTTTTCAAATCTTGAAAATTTTCATTCCACAACACTTCTCGTCCAATTCTTTCTTTTTTTTACTATTTTTATTTGCGTTCATATTATTTATATACTATTATTTATTTTTAATATTTTAATTTTATTATTATTATTATTTTAATTTATTATGAACTTTTGTTGTCATATGCTATATGTCAATTTTTGATGTAACATCAAAAGTCAAAATTCGAAATCCTGTAAATTTTCTGGGATTTTTTTAATTTTCTTCATGCCGCTAACTCCCAATAGATGACTCTAACTCAATAATTGTCTTAAATTTTGAACATTATTGAGTTATAGAAAAATGACAATAATGTCCATTAAATTGAGAATTAACGATGACACACTTGTTGTTAATTTTCAATTAGGATTTAGTGCCCATTAAATGTTCAAATGTGTCGCTGCAAGTCTATTTCCGAAGTTCTAAAATTTTCATTTCTTTTATACAACTTTCCACTTTATTCATTATGTGTATTTTTTGCTATTATTATTTATTATTATTACTATATATTATTATTATTATTATTATTATTATTATTATTATTATTATTATTATTATTATTATTATTATTATTATTATGTATTACTACTGTTATTATTATCTACTATTACTATCATTATCTAATATTATTATTATTGTTATTATTATAATAAATTTTAAACGCATTCAAATTCTTTATTTCAATATTACCTGTTGTTCACAATACAACATTTCACTTATGTCAGCTGCATCATTTCACAATTGCATGTTAAATTTGGTTTAACATAGCGACACTTAAAATTATACCGTAGTCTGTAGGTGGCTCCGAATATAAAATAAAAAGACGTATATGTAGTGATGTGAAATTTCGTTACTTTTGAAAAGAGTATTCGTTACTTTTATTCGTTACTCGTTTTATTCGTACTTGTTTTTACCAAACCTAAATCAAAATTTTTTGTTTTCGGGAGGAAAAGTATTTTTTTTTTGTTTAAAAAATAGGCCTTTAATTTAATCAGAAATGAACATTAAAAAACAAATTTTGAAAAATAAAATTAAAAAGAACATAATTTATAAAAAATATACCTCAAAGTAAAAAATTAATTCAACAAGTGAATGTGCGCCGCGAATAACGTTGTAAACGCCAAATTTTTAAAAATGAGTGTTTGATGGAATAACGTTTTATAGTCAATTACCGTTAGGTGTAAAAAATTTTCTTTGTTTGTCTACTTCAAGACCATTAAAATTCATTTTAAAAGTAGCAGTCATTCGGTCTATGATTAAAAAAGTGCGCGAATGTGCAAATTATATAATTTATTAGTTTAATATATAAATATATTTAGTATGAATTATAAATTTAGTTTAAATAATTATAAATTTAATATTTTAATATAATTTCGCTAGTTTAGATTCCATTTAGAAATTAATTAATAATATATTTAATAACAAAATAGACATAAGTTAATAAAAAAAAAATGATTACAATAAATCAAAAAGGACAACCCCCGGAAAACCTCCCGACCCGTATAAAAATAACTCGAATTTTTCACCCGGATCAAAATATCTGGTAATAAAAAGAAAAAATTCAAACTCTCAACGATAGAAAAAGTGTCACCATTTTTAATACAAAAAGTAATTGATAAAACTGCTGGAAAAGTCGAAGAATGCAAAAAACTAAGAAACGGGACTATTCTAATAAAAACAAAAAATTACGAACAAGCAAACAAAATAACAAAAATCACAAAACTAAGTACAGAAATAGAAGTTGAAATACAAGAGCATCAAAAATTCAACACAACAAAAGGAGTTATTTATAGTCGAGATCTAACATACTTATCTGATGAAGAAATAATAAATAATCTAAAGACACAAAATATCACTAACATAAGAAGAATAAAGAAAACGAATAATAATGAAAAAACAGATACAGGCCTATTTATTTTAACATTCAATACAACCAACCTACCACAACATGTAAAAATTGGATATGAGAGAAATGAAGTGGGACAATATATTCCGGAACCTCTCCGTTGTTATAACTGTTTCCACTTCGGACATGCATCAACTGTTTGCAAAAAACCAAAAAAATGCATTAATTGTGATAAAGATTATCATTTCAATGATAAAAAATCACCAAACGAAAGTGTCAAAATAACACACAATGTGCAAACTATCAATCCACAGAACATAACCCGACCAACATTTTGTGTACAACCGGAATATGTGTACGATTGTGATACACAAATGTGCAAAGAAATAATTGAAAAAATATTTTGCGTATGGTCAAAAAATTTATTCGAGAATAAAATTGTATATAATTTTACTATACTATTTTCAGAAATCGAAGTCAGTACAGGCAAGATAGGCATGCTTTTCTATATTCTTTCACATTGCGTTTGTATAAATCTGTCTCGTGTGTGGGGTGATCAGATCTCAATTTCAATCGAGGGAAATTTTTAAAATTTTATATTATGAAGGGCTGCCATTTTGCAAAAAACTTTTTTTTTAGATTTTACAAAAAAACAGGTAATTTTGGGACATTTTGGGAAATTTTATGAAATATATTCATTTCCACGCCACCTTGCGGTAGAACAAAAGGCGCTTTTTTTTCAAAGAGGTATGCCCTTTAGGCCTATTCCTCTCCAATTTTTTTATTTTTTATAGCTATGCCATTTCCTCATTTGTATCATAATCCGTTGTTGAAGTATCATCTGCTACAAAATAGAAGAAAATGGACAAATAAACAAATATGAAAATGAATGTATGTACGTATGTATACAAAATTTAATATCAAATTAATACTGAACACATAATTTTATAAATAAAATTAAAAATACTGAATATGGTTTAATCATAAATTCATATTTTTTTTATAAATTTAAGCAATACTCCCAGTAGCTACGGCAACCCTGAATTATCATCATTTTCTTTTATGCCCATCTTCCCGCTGACACGAATCAATCAACATTTTATACTTTGAGTGGACATCGGCTGCGCAACGACTTCATATTTTATAGTTCGGTTTTTTATTTTTCATATAAGCAAAATGGCGTTAACTGAATAAATCAGTTGCCTTCACGCTGTAGGCAACATCAAACGGGAGGGTGTATTTCTTTTTGCAAAAAAAAACAGTATGATTCATTATTAGAAATGAAAAAATCAGCAAACAAAAATTAAAATTTCTCTTAAAAACCGAACATTTTTATGATATTTTCAAATAATGCTACTTTTTTATCAAATATAAATTTACAGGAATGTGAAATTTGTACAGAATCTCCTTTTTAAGAATTATTTGTGAACAAAATTATAAAATTATTTCTGCACAATTTGGAACATCCTGTTAACATATGTTAAAAAGTACCTTCTTCAGGGTTGACAGAGATATATTATTCAGAATTTCCTACAAAATATTATATGTGAAGGTAAAATAAACTCATCGGGTAACTGCTCCCATAAGCGCAATACTAACTTCGATTTCTGAAAATAGTATACATTTCAATGCGTGACAAGTGACGCGTATTACGTACTCAATTGTACATAGTGTGCATTACATGGTTACATGCGATTTGTAAAGAACAAGATAAAAAATACTAACTAATGGAATACCGTACAATAACGGCATAATACGACTGATTGATTACAAGACAATATGCAGGAGACGTACAAGGAATAAAACAACCAAATAAATGTTATTGATTAATCTATTAATCAAAGTAGTTTGATTTTGTTTTCAGTTAATGTTGATCTGTGAATGTGAAGTGAAGTGAACATTTAATTAAAATTGTTCAAATCAAAATTAAAAATTAAAATAAAAAGTAAGTAGAAATAGACTATTTATTTCAAGCTCAACTAATTTTTAAAAAATGTTTTAAATTAAAATATATAACGAGAAAATAATCGCCCCCACAAAACATAATAGTTAATTACGAAAATTAATCTTAAATTAATCAAATATTCGGTTCTTTGTAAGAAATTTATGTGTTTCCAAGACGCATAGATCATATTTTAATTTCACTATAGTTTGTGTCTGGCCGCTCACTGAATGTGTTCGATATCAGTGTTCACACTTTTTTTCTACTAAAGGTGGTAGATTGGTCTTGAAAAATGTGGTAGATGAGGATATTTAAGTGGTAGATTAGATTCAATAAGCAAATTTACTAAGGAAACGGTTTAGAATTAGAACTAAAAAATGTACAGCAATAAGCTGATATTGTTTGAAAATAAAATTAAATCATTTTTTTCTAACAAAAATTAACAAAAAAATCATATAACAATACAAATAAAATACATATTTTAAAAGAAACGAAAAATACAATTCTTCAAAAACTAAAATGTAACATAACATTTTAATGTAACATGTAACATAACATGTAACATGTAACATAACATGTAACATGTAACATGTAACATGTAGCATAACATGTAACATGTAAAGGGATTCAAATTGAATTGAAATTGAAATGTTTTTACGCACTTTGTTATATTTTTAAAATAATATTCCATTATAAAAAATAACCAAACACACTACTAAGTACTAACCATAACCAAACACCAAACAACTGGATTGGAATTGAAATTGAACAGAAACAGATTTTGAATTTTGACATTTCTTCTTCTTTAAAAGTAATTTAGTATTAATTTCCTAGAGTTGGTAGAATATATATTACATATTAAACTACGAAAGTGGTACTTATACTGGTACCTACGGTTTTTTACGTGAAACGTGGCAGTGAATTCTAATAGATGGGTAAAACTAAAAATTATAAAAATTATCATACTAGTGAATAAAATGAAAAATGTGGTAGATTTGAACTTAATAGTGGTAGTTGTGGTAGATTACAAAATTTTCGAAAAAAGTGGTATATTTACCACAATTGTGGTAAAGTGTGAACACTGTTCGATATGCGTCGTATACAATTAGCATGTAATAGCTATAATTCGTAAATTCGCATTTAATAATTATTAAATCAAATATTCGGTTCTTTGTAATAAATACATGAAAAAAAAAATCTCTTTTTCAAAAAATCCAAATAAAAATTAGCTATTACATACACAACCTGTTGCCTCTAATAATTTTGCAGATGCTGAAATACAAAAATATTCTTATTTTATCAAAAAGAGCTCAGAAACGTAGGTATAATTCGCCATACTGCCGAACTAATAGCAATACTTCGAGCACTTTTCGTTCTGAAAATAACAATTCTGCTGAAGAAATAGGATCCAATTCCAATGAAGAAAAAGTTTGTGACTACCAATTGAATACAGACGCAGAATTAGATAATTATTCTTATTCTTGGAAACAAAAAATGTCATTGAGAGCTGATAATGTAATCGACTTTCTTCGAAAATGGAGTACTCATCATAATATTACACAAACAGCGTTGAATGAATTGCTGGCTTTTTTCAAAAGAGTTGGCCATAATTATTTACCTATTGATAGCAGAAGTTTACTACAAACTCCGAAAGTAAAGCAAATAATTCATCTTTCCACTGAACAATATATTCACTTAGGAGTTGAAACTGCATTAAAGAGCTATCTGTCAACTACATGAGATTAATCTTCCAAATGACATCTCATTAGATTTTAACATAGATGGACTTCCAATATCAAAGAGTAGTCAAAGTGGTTTTTGGTTAATTTAAATGAAAATATTTAGCTAAGGTTGCTGAAGAAAGGATTAATGTCGTTGGTATTTATCATGGATACACAAAACCCAAAGTTTTCCAAGAATTCTTAAAGCCATTTGTACATGAATTAAAAATTTTAACTAATCAGTTTTATTTCAAAGACAAAATAATTAAAGTCGAAATTAATGCATTTATATGTGATGCCCCGGCACGATCATCCGTCAAAGGAATAAAATCACATACTGGATATTTTGGTTGTGAAAGATGTGTTGAAGAGGGGGATTTCATTGAAAACCGCATGACATTTCCAGAAATCAACTCAGCATTAAGTACAAATGCAAGTTTCAGGCAAAAAATTGATAAAAATCATCATATTTGCGTGTCTTTGATAGAAGAGTTAGAAGACGTAGATATGATTGCTGATTTTCCATTAGATTATCTTCACCTTGTATGTTTAGGAGTTATGAAGAAATTACTAAAAATGTGGTGCTCTGGAAATCTAAAATCATTACTACCGAATTCAGATTAAATATCATATCGCAAAAATTGAAAGGAATCGCAGTATCACAACCAAGAGAATTTCAAAGGAGAATTCGAAGTCTTCAAGAAATTTCTTATTTTAAAGGTTCAGAATTTAGAACATTTTTATTGTATAGTCCATTTGTTCTGCGGAGAATTTTGTCAGAGGAAAAATATAATCATTTCTTACTTTTTCATGTAGCTATTCGTTTATTGACTGACAAAAGTTTAGCTCAAAGTAATACAGACGTAGCTGAAAAAATGCTAAAGTTATTTGTCACTAAAATGGATGAAATATACGGAAGAGAACATTTAGTTTATAATGTGCACTGTTTGATACATCTTTCAGATGATGTTAGAAAGTTTGGGGCATTAGACATCTTCAGCGCCTTTCCCTTTGAAAATTATATGTCACGAATCAAAAAATTATTGAGAAAAGGACAATTACCTTTGGCTCAAATATATAACCGCATAAAAGAACAAGATACGGCTAAATATTCAAAAAATACTGATAATCGAAATACTACTTTTCCACTCCTACGAAAATCGAAAATAATAAATGGCAACATAAAAGTGTATGAATGCATATGTTTTCAAAATTTTACGTTCGAGAATAATTTAAGAGATTGCTGGATTTTAACTAAAGAAAAGAAAATAATACGTTTCAAACATGCAGTTTTGTTCCAAAATGAAATCTTTATTGTCGGTTGTGAACTCAAAGGAAAGAAAAGAAATTACTTCAAATATCCATTGATGTCAAATAAAATAGATATATATAGAACCAGAATAAACGAAAACTATGAAAAACGGTATAGTGCTCAAATTATCGAAAAGAAACTTTTTGGAATGGAAGGAAATGACCAGACATTCATATTTTTTTCTCTCATACATCATTGAATTGTACGTATTTTATGCAAAATTGTTTAAAGTTTCTGAATTTCTGAGCTCCATATATGATTTCAATACGCAACTGTATCCATATATTTTATATGTTTTCAGCAAATTCACAATTCAACATAACCTATCTTTGGAATTACTATAGATAAATAAAGTTTTCAAATTTTTATCAACTTGATAAGAATACCAAATCCCAGTAGTGCGTTTCTGTAACTCGATAGAGAAATTTAGATAGAGAAACTCGCATAAGAGACTATACTGATCCTTTCTGTATACCAGAATCAAGATTTATTGAATTATTTCGCTTGAATAAAGATGCAGCTCTTGCACTTGTGAATGAAATTGATCCGCATATGAGAAATGCAATACGAAATACGTACATACCAAAACATATAAGGGTATGTGCAACATTGCATTTCTATGCTACAGGATCATTCCTAAGAGACTGTGGACAAGATTTTGTTTGTCTTATTAGCAAGACGATGATGAGCAGACTTGTTCATGAAGTAACAAAAATAATAGAAACCAAATTAATGGCCAAATATATTTCATTTCAAAAACAGAAGAAGAAAAAAATGCTATAAAACAAAGGTAATTCATTATAATACATATATGAAACTAAGATAGGTATTTAATAAGTTATGTATATCAACAGGTTTTTCAATGCAACTGGATTTCCTGGCGTAATTGGGGCAATCGATTGCACTCAAATAAAAATCAAAAAACCGTCCATTGAAGTTGAACATTGCTATATAAATCGAAAAGGATATTTTTCGAAAAATGTTCAACTCATCTGTGATTATGATTTAAAGATTCTAGGCTGTTTAGCAAGGTTTGCTGGTGGTTCTCATGACGCCTTTATCTGGGAATTAAGCGTAGTAAAAGGATTTTTAGAAAATAATTATTTGCAGAATAAAAGTGAAGACTGGTTAATCGGTGATTCCGGATATCCATTACAGCCGTGGTTGATGACACCGTTTCGAAATCCGGTAAATAGTGATCAAATTAGTTATAATGATCACCATATACAAGCAAGGAATTGTATAGAGCGTCTAAATGGAGTGTTAAAAAAAGTATTTGCATGTTTATCTCATGATCGCGGACTTATGTTTGATCCAGCATTTGCAGGATCCGTAATCAATTCTTGCTGTGTTCTTCACAACTTTCGGAAGAATTATAATATATCTCTACCACAACAAAATGAAAATACATCAGTAGAAAATATTTCAGAAGATGCAGAAATAATTACTGATTCATTCTTCACTGAGGCAACAGAAATTAGAAATAGATTAGTTAGAAACTATTTTCAACAATAAAAGAATAAGCATTTTATTAATAATGAGAAATATAAGATATACATAAATAAAACAAAAAATATAATACATAACAAAATTTTTATTTCAATTTTTCTTTTATTTCTTTAATTTCTCTTAAAATTTCCTCTAATAATTTTGTTTGCATTTTCATTTCTTTAACAATATTTTTTTCTGATTCCTTTGATATTTTTATTGCTTCTTCAAAGGAACTGTGGATGGTTTTATTTTTAGTTTTGCCTATACCCGATGTTGAAGGCTGCGGTGCGTCATTCCTATTTATTTCTTTTGATTGTTCTGCTGATGGTGATGAAATTGAAGATTCAACTGGCAGCGCAGCGGTACTTTTAGGATCTGCAATTTCGAATTCTGAAATTGTGCTCCTGACAGGCTCTTTAATATTCAGCTGTCCATCGGTTTGTTCAGCAATTGATGAGTTCTACAAATATTAATGATAAGTAAAAAATTATTTAAAGAAACTGAAAATAAGTTACAATTCATTATATAAAAAATTATATTCTGATTCTGTTTCATTACGGAATACTTTTTTTGATACGTCGTTACATATTTTTTCAAATGTTAAAATTTCTATTATTTTTAGAAACGAAAATTCCTCATATTAATAATCATTTATCTATTATTATTTTATAAAAATACATTTTACAAAAGAAAAAACATTTTTTCCTAAATGACGGTACAAAAATGAATTTCTGCATACCTAAATGACGGTAGGTACAAATTCCAATTAATAGTAAATACACAGGTATGTTAAAAAAGGGATAAATGCATCACGGTCTTTAAAAAAATAAAACAATATTTTATTATGTGCAATAAAAATGCTGATAAAATGATGGTAGGTACTAGTACTAGGTACAAGAATACATTTTACAAATAATATGATTATCATATATTATTTATACATTTCATACAGAGGAAAATATATATTTATATGGGAGAAACTCTGGACATTTTTGATTTTTGCTTTTTAATAATTTTTTAAAAATTCAATATTGATTTCATCAAATTTTTTAAAATATATATTAATTGTATTTTAAAAATTTTTTTGTTTACCAAATAGTCTTCAAATCCTCCTTCGGGCGTTCTATTGTCACCGTCCACGAGATCTCTAGAAAAAAAATCGATGACTTCCTTGTCCAATGATTCCAAATCTTTCGGGCCGAGATGACCTGATAGATTTCCAGTTCTATTATTAAATGTTTTAATTTTTACATATTGTCTTTTTACTGCAGCTTTCCAGTCAATCCAACACTAAAATAAAGGACATTCAACGAAAAGAAATTGTTACCCAAGGAGATAATATATATTTTTTGAATTGAATTTAATTTTTACTGTTCTAACATAAATAAAATTTAATATTTAAATATTATTTGAAAATTTTCTTTTATTTACTTTTCCATTGGTCAGCATTTTTTTTGTTCCTCCTATGGCATTTAATTCATCCGCCACAATTTTCCACACGGTTTCATTATGACGGTTGCTTTCTTTTGCCGTAAACTGCCCTCTTCCAACACTCCTATTTTCTTTCATGAGTGATAATAATTTTAATTTTTGATTTTTACTCACTCTCCCTGCAAACATTTTTTTCTAAAAATATATCAAAGATAAAATGTAAAATATGTATCTAAAATTATTTGTATATTTTTATTTTAACCCTTTGATGGTCTTCGGGTCATTTTTCACCCATTTTTTCTTTTTAAACCTTATATTTCACAAAAAAGTTGACTGATTTCCTCGTTACACCATGTATTCTTTTATTGTCATGACCGTAATAAAAAAACATAGTTTCATTAAGTTATATACAACCCATTATGTTTAAACAGTAAATTTTACTTAACGCACCTTATGGGTCAAAATTGACCCCTTCATACATTTCGTACACATTTCACTTTATTGCTTAGTTCTGTATAATTTGCTCATAATAGTGCACCGTTATATTGTACAGTTACAATTGTATTCAAGAAATTGTTTGAACATTTGATAATTAGTTTGAATTCGAAGTTCTTATTGAAAAGATTAGTGATCCAAAAAATGTCGAGAGTAAGTATTGTTTTTTTTTTCATATCTTTCGATATACTATTACAATTATTTTTGTATTGAACAGAATATAAAAAATTACATGTCATGTAGTACAATGGATGAACGAGAAATAGCTCTTCTACTTGATGAGTAAATGATAGTGACATCACTCCTTCTGACGAAGACAGTTATAATTCTAACGTAAAACTAAGCCCTGAGGAATACAGTACTGAGGCTGGAGAAAGTAATAAAATTGATGAAATCACTATGAAAGCATACATTGGTTTACTTCTTTTATCTGGTAAATTGCTTCCAAATGCATGTATTTATTTTGCTCGAAGTAATGCCATGTTTTCAGGTACGTACAGATCTCGAAATGAGAATCTTGAAAGTCTGTGGGACGCAGAAAAGGGTCGGCCAATATTTCGAGCAGTAATGTCTTTGAAAAAGTTTCGTAAAATTTCCCGAGCCCTTCGTTTTGATGATAGAAGTCAGAGACAGACATATATGAGCAGAGATAAATTAGCACCAATAAGGACTTTATGGGACAAATAGGTTACTAATTGTCGTTTGCTGTATAATCCAAAAGAAAACCTAACAGTGGATGAGCAACTTGTCGCTTTTAGGGGCCGCTGTAAATTTCGACAATACATTCCGTCAAAACCAGCGAAGTATGGGATCAAAATTTGGACTCTCTGCTGCAGTGAGACCAAAGATTGCTATAATATGCAAATATATCTGGGAAAAGATAGAAATGTTTCACGGGAAGTAAATCAAGGTCAACGAGTTGTCTTAGATTTAGTGATGGATTTGGAAGGATATAACATCACTTGTAACAATTTTTTCTTCTCGCATAGTCTAGCAATGGAATTGAAAAAGAGAAACCTAACGATGGTTGGCACTGTTAGAAAAAATAAATCTTTTCTTCCAGAAAAATTACTGCAACAAAGTAAGCGACCTGTGAATTCTTCGGAATTTGCATTCACCAAGGATGTAACCCTTGTTTCATATATACCAGCAAAACATCGAAATGTTATTCTGATGAGTACCCTGCATGCTGATGACAAAGTCACCGACGGCAATAAAAAATTGCCAGAGATAATTTCCTTCTACAACTCTACTAAAGAAGGAGTTGACGTTCTCGATCAGATGGTTAGCACTTATACCTATCGACGTCGAACAAGAAGATGGCATGTAGTATGTTTGGCAACATTCTTGATATTTCTGCTCTCAATGGATTTGTGAAGTGAAGGGGACGAAACTACTTAAGCTTATTAAAAGCAAAGAAGAACCTAGCCAAGACTGGCTAATTTACAAGGATATCAAAATTTTAAACAAAGATATAGGTAATTGAATTGTTGATACATATACATATACATATTTTTATTTATGTTATTACTTGATTATATACATTCTTTAGACACTTATGATGAAGCCAGGAAATTAGAGAATAAATACGCAGCAAGTATACAAACACGGAATCAGAGCAAGAAGAATACCGCTTAAAAGCAGAAAAAAGAAAACATCCACTGAATATCAAAGAGGACAGCACCTGCGATTTCAACGCAGCTTTTGACTATAATATGGAAACATCAAAAGGAAAACCTGACAATGACGGTAATGACTCAGACAAGGAAAACACATCGACAGATAAAACAATTTCATCACGAACACCATCACCATTACCTGTTACTCCATTTAACTCACCATTGGCACAATCATCAACTGCCACATTGTTTCGGACAGTGTCGCATCATAATATAAACGAAAATAGTTTCAAACCAGAAAATTTAAGAAGTGCTGACAATACGCCATATACTGCTAAAAGATTTAAAAAAGATGATGAAAATGAATTGAAAAATAAAAAAAATAAAGAGAAAATAAAACTTCTCAAAAAACAATAATTGTCTCAGTTCGAAGAAATACATAAGAAAGATATGGAGATAATAAACAAAAAACTTGATACATTGAACGACGCTGTTCAGTCTCTTTTACCAGTATACAAAAAGTTAGAGATGGATCAAAATAAAAAAATTGCTTTTGATGAAAATATCGTGGCACCAGCACTACCTTTTAAAGTTAATGACGAATTAAAGGAATTTAATGAGAATTTGATGACACAAAATGAATTTTTAGAACAAATGGTAATGTATAAACAAAAGTAAATAATTAATTTTAAATTATTTATAATTATAACTGTAAAATTATTTTTTATTCTCTTCTAGATCATAAGATTAACTGGAAATGTTGTGTCCGACTTGAAGAAGTCGGTAAAATATATTTTAAGAAAATTGATATCGTTGGACTTGCTGATCCAGTATACTTGGACGGGAAAATCGGGAATCCAAGGCTGTATAACAAAGTTCATTTTCGCTGATATGCATTGCATCATAGACCTTGTAGAAAAAACCTTAAATTTTTAAGATGGGATGAAATTCCCTAAAGAAAAAATTGTAAGAGAAATTAAGGAATTTGTAAAACGGGGAAAACAAAATTTCATAAGACAAAATTCTAGATCTTAAATATGTATTATAAAAATATTTCGTTTAGTTAGTAAAAAATAGATATTAATTAATTCTTAACCATAATTAAATATAAGTATTAAGAGATAATGGAACCTATTTTCTACCAATTAAATGAAAGACTAAAAAAAATTATTAATTATTATTATTTTTGAGCAGAAAAAATGTTAGACTAAATTTCCATCATTATATATTTTAGTACTATATATGCATATATTATATTGTTCACTAAAAGTTTTGAATTATAATTTTTATTTATTTGCTTTTTCTAATATTTTTTATTCCATTATAATTTATATGATTTCAATGAAAATTAATTAATATGTTTTGTAAATGAAATTTTAATACATAATAAAATATTGATGAATTGAAAAAATTATTATCTATTTCTATTCCAGTGTTCCATTTCTTTCCGGACAAAATCACGATTGTGCGCTGCACAATTTACTAAAAAAGGTAATACTCTTTACTTACTTAAATGACATACACTCGTCTTACTCGTTTGTGTTTTACACTTGAGTCACAATGTGCATTGCACAGTGCACTAAAAAAAGTAATACACTTTACTTACTTAAATGACATACACTCGTCTTACTCGTTTGTGTTTTACACTTGAGTTACAATGTGCATTGCACAGTGCATTAAAAAATGTAGAACACTTTACTTACTTAAATGACATACATTCGTCTTACTCGTTTGTGTTTTACACTTGAGTCAAGGCGTTTCCTGTAAGGCGACAGTATTTGTGTTGCACTCGTGTATTTTTGTGCTTTTCCTAAATTTTGTGTCCATGCATGCAATTTGTTAACACATATTGTTTGCACAAAATAAGAAAATGTTGATCGGGTAATTCATGCAATAGAAAATGTCCAGTATATAAAAAACAAAAAGAAATAAACACAATTAAAATAGTAGAAAAAGTTGACAATAGAAGAGCACATCAAATATATTATCGAAGACACGTATTTAATACTACATACTCGGAAATAGTTAATACAAATAGGCAATCAAAAGACATAAGCACACAAACCACAAATGAACAAACAACAACAGACAACACACAACCCGATACAAACACAAAAGACACAAACACCCAAACCACAAACGAACAAACAACATCAAACAACAAACAATCGAATACAAGCAATATAATAGAAAAAAGCATTCAAATCTCAACTAATATCCACAAAACAAAAGAAACAAACCCTATCACAAATGAACAAATTAACATAAATGATCAAGAAAAGAAAGAATACACAACAAACAAAATTAATGATATGAAAATCAAAATAATAAATAAAAGAAAACATAAAAAGAGGCAAATCTCACCTAATAGTACTCCAGAAAAAAACATCACAAAAAAGAAAAATAAAACAGCTGATTCATCAGAATACGAAATTTCTGACTAAAAACCTAAGAATACAAACATAACAATATGATAAAACAACAACAAAACGACAATACACAAACTGCTCTCAACATAATACAATGGAACTGTAGGGGATTAATGAAACATATTGACTACCTGAAAATTTTTATCCAAAATTATTCAAACAATATTATATGCTTACAAGAAACAAAATTACTACCACATAATGAACCAAAATTCAAAAATTATTAAACACTCTATAAAAATAAAACAACAAATACAATTGCGCATGGAGGAGTTGCTATATTAGTGGACAAGGACATACCATGCAAAGAAATAATACTTAACACAGAACAACAAGCTATAGCTGTAGAGCTATCCTACCCAATTAAACATACAGTTATCAACATATACTCCGATAAAAAATTAACATTAGATGATCTAGAACACATAAAAAGCCAAATTAAAAGCCCATTCTTCTTATTAGGATATTTCAATAGCCACAACACAATATGGGGTTCAAAACACACAGACAAAAAAGGCAAAGAAATACAAAAATTTATAGAAAAAAACGCTCTCATCATAATGAACAAAAACCAACATACACATTTTAACATGACACAGAAAAGTTTTAGTAAAATTGATCTAACAATCTGTACCTCTAATATATTTAACAAATTCGATTGGCAAATAGCAGACTGTCTCTACGGTAGTGATCACTACCACAAACAATATAATATAACCAGACTCACATTCTGGTATAGTTCATTTTCATAGAGAAAATTTAGTTGGACGATGTTGTCTCGTCCAAGTAAAATTTATGTTATACAATTGCATATCCGATACACCAATCAACATTTTATTCAACTCTTTTTGTTATAAAAGAATCCACCAAATCCACTCAACTGTAATACTAAAAATGGTGAAATTGTCATCTTACATTATTACATATACCATATAAATCCTATATACTATATACATACATATATACACATTTTGTAGTTGATGGTAATACAATGCATTTAAAAACTAGTTTTTGTAATATAATGTGATTTTCATTTCATTCAAGAATTTAGAAAATTAGGGTGAGAAATTTTAAATTTCTACATATAAATATAATATTTATGTATGTATGGTGTGTGATGTAGCTGCATATACTCATATAGTATATAGATAGGAGAAAAATGATGAGAAGTATTCCTTTCAATATAAAATGATTCAGATTTTTCATATCTGTACATGATTGTTTTGTTGCTATATCAATTAACTCCACTTCCTTAATATTACAGGTCTTAATATTTAAGCATTTTTCAATGTGTTATATGTGTGGATGTATACTATTTGTTTATGTTTGTACGATTTGTATTTGTAATTTGTTTGCTCATTTTGAATTTTTTATTTATTATTTTTCAATGTACATATATTGATGTTGCTTAATAACCAATTAGTTATAAAAGTCTTTTATATCCATATCTTATTTTTATCATTAATTTTTAATATTTTTCAAAATAATCAAAATAGTAAATTATAGGTTTGATTGAAGAATTTCCCAAACGGAATTTTTTATCTGAATCCTATTCTTTATACTGGAAAAGCGAAGTGCATTAGTCAATGTAATTTTTATTTGAATTTTCTGCCGGAAATACATGTTCAAAGAATGTGTTGCAGTTCCACACGCCTCATACAAATTTATTACATATTTTTGTATTACCTTTCAACGTTTTTCTCTTGGTATTTATAATATATTTGTAGAATGAATATTAAAAACGTATATTAAAAATCTACAACCAAAAAATAAAAAAGTCTTTCAATTTTTGGCGAAATGTCAATATAAAAAAATATAGTTTATAATAGATTACTTAATTCATATTGTTGATAGTGATAATAAAAGAAATAATTTGGTTGTGAAAATCCTTTGTATATTCATGACACAAGCTGGGAAGAAAGTTTTAAATATGTTTTTCATAATGTGGCTCGTAAAAATAATACAGACTCCAAACAGTTTTAAAAATTTTGTTTGGAAAACATGATTAACATGAGTAAATCAAAATATCAAAATTTAGTCAAGATCCTTTTGCAAAATTATTTCTTAAAATCAGATGTAGAAATGCAAATCAACAAAATCCGACGCTTTTTAATTTTTAAATATTAATGCGGAAATAATTGAAAGTATAGAAATAGTTTTAGGCGTATGTTTCATACATTTTTCTTTGCATTCCGAGCGAATTTCTGTCTGTTATTACATTAGAAATAAGTATGTTTTTCAGGGTTTACAATAAATTAATTTTTGAAACAAATTAATACTATAGTTGTGAAAAGTGCATTTTATTGATTGAAAATAAAGATTATAGATTTGAAATTGTTACTAATAAATAATAATAATATCATGTAATATTACATTAACTATGTAGTTATGTATTATATTATTCAACTTTTTGTTTTTACTTTTTACTTTTTTGGAGTGTCTTAACTTATCAACCATCCAAGCACAATTTTTTCGTAATAGTACCAATATCATGAAATCAAGTATAGCCATTCTGTGCTCAAAACATGGGTGAATAACATTATACAAATTATTGAACTTTAAATTTGTAACCATTACACACATGTTTTTAATAAGTCTCTTTATATTTGGTTTGTGAGGATGTTTTTCAAATTTTTTTTGAATATTTCTAATTGGTATTTAATTATTTCAAAATGTGATTCAGACGGTCTTATTAGAGAATTTGGAATTTTTGAATTAAAATTTTTTAAATCAACTAATATATCTGTAGAAGCACTTTGATCAACTACACCTTTAGTCAGAGCTGTTCTACATGTTTTACATTCGTTTTTAATAATTTTAAACAAATGTGCAATGCAATACCCTGTGAAATATTTGGCACTTAAGGATGAAGAAGATAAGACTCTGATATCATATTCTTCGCAAACCACCACATTTTTTAGCTCATTCATATCAGGTGTTAAATCATTATCACTATTCGGAAAACTTTCTACATTGGATTCAGAAGAAATTAAAATAGCAGACCAATCTAAATTTAAAAATTCCTCGCTGTCATCCTCACAGTTCTTAGACTTACAACTAAAAAGAAATTTAATAGACACTATTTTTGCAATAAGTCTTTGAAATTCTAAAACACTTGGGTTGTTTTTATTTGCATTCCTACATCTAATGTGATAGAAAAGGTTTTCCAAACAATCTTGATTAAACTTAGAGAAATATATGTAATATAAATCTTCATGAATTGTAAATAATTTTTCTCTCACTCCGAGTATAGCACTTATCGTTAAAACAAAACCTTTGTATAATTTTGTATAATTTAAACTGATAAAATTTATTCATTACATCTACATACATGATACATGTTCAAAACAGGATTCATAATTTCTTTTTCATAAAATGTAATTTATTATAGATTAACACATTTTCTGTACAAAAAATATATTTTTGATGAAAAGGGAATATCATATATTATACCTGAATACGAAAAACAATCTTCATTTCATTTTTGAAAAACTCGAGCTAAAAAAAAACAATTATATGATCTTCATTGATTTTAAAGGTGTAAATGTTTATCACCATTGTTATGTCGAAGTTATAAATTTTATTCTTAATTATACCTGCTTAACATAACATTACATATGAAACGAACTATAGCATGGGTAGAATTTTATAAAACTTGTGTAAAATATTTATGATTTCTTCATTATATTTCTTCATATTTTATGACCCTTTTTACAGTACTATTTTGAGTCTTTCAAGTTAAAACTAAGGCCAAAAAATGAATATGAATACATCCTACCACACAATAATCTGCAAAATAATATGTCGATAAGTAGAATAAATTTTAGAATAACTGAAAATATTTTTTTTATTCTTAATTCTAAAAATTCAAATTTATTCAATATATTTAAAAATATGCGGGTGCATTTCAAATTGATTGACTCCTTAAAAAAAGATAATATAATATACCATATAAAAAACAATTTTCATTTAGAAATTTATTTTGAATAAACAGTTTGTACTGTAGAAGTAGAAATAGTGCTTAAACATGTAATATTCACGAAGTAAAAAACGAGTGGGAATATAATTTAACTTCGGAAATTTCTTGCCAAAAAAAATTATTATTTTCAAAATGTAAACTACACGTTTGTTTTTTTCTTTAATTACATTAAGTTCTTTGATTCTTTATATATACACTTATTCAATCTGCATATTTAGGATTTTTTTTTGATGCAGATAAAAAATTCCGTTTGGGAAATTCTTCAATCAAACCTAATTTACTATTTTGATTATTTTGAAAAATATTAAAAATTAATGATAAAAATAAGATATGGATATAAAAGACTTTTATAACTAATTGGTTATTAAGCAGCATCAATATACATACATTGAAAAATAATAAATAAAAAATTCAAAATGAGCAAACTAATTACAAATACAAATCGTACAAACATAAACAAATAGTATACATCCACACATATAACACATTGAAAAGTGCTTAAATATTAAGACCTGTAATATTAAGGAAGTGGAGTTAATTGATATAGCAACAAAACAATCATGTACAGATATGAAAAATCTAAATCATTTTATAATGAAAGGAATACTTCTCATCATTTTTCTCCTATCTATATACGAGTATATGCAGCTACATCACACACCATACATACATAAATATTATATTTATATGTAGAAATTTAAAATTTCTCACCCTAATTTTCTAAATTCTTGAATGAAATGAAAATCACATTATATTACAAAAACTTGTTTTTAAATGCATTGTATTACCATCAACTACAAAATGTGTATATATGTATGTATATAGTATATAGGATTTATATGGTATATGTAATAATATAAGATGACAATTTCACCATTTGTATTACAGTTGAGCGGATTGTTATAAAAAAAGAGGTGAATAAAATTTTGATTGGTGCATCGGATATGCAATTGTATTTTACTTGGACGAAAATACTTCATCCAACACTAATTGCGCATTAACGTTTTCCATATAAATCCAACTATACTGAAATGTGTATCTGGTATTTATTTGTCTGTGTCACTACCCAATTGCCATATCTTCAACACAAAAAACCAATAACCTCATGAAAAGAATAACATACAATAGTGAAAAAGCCAACTGGAACATCTTCTAAACAACCATAAAATTTGAAAAGAATGAAAAGGAATTTGAAAACGTAAACACATTTCAAGCATATATCACACAAAAAATTATTGAAGGAGCTGGAAAATCAATGCCAATGAAAAACACACACACACACAAAAGACAAGTACCTTGGTGGAACAAAGTTCTAGAACAAGCAATAGAAACTAAAAGAAAATTACTCAGACTTTATAAACACAACATGAACCAAGAAAATTACATAAAATTCATAAAATGTAGACGAGAAGTTAGAAAATTAATAGACTTATACAAAAAGGAATCTTGGGAGAAATATTATGTATCATCCATAAATCTAAAAACACCTACCAAAGAAATCTACCAAAAAATCAGAACAATAAACGGACAAAATAACTCTAATGAAATCAAATTGCTGAAATACAACAACACAACAATCACAGATAGAACACAAATATGCGATACACTAGGAAAACATTTTCAAAATGTTGCAAGTAATGAAAATTACAATATATCATTTCTAACAAAAAAAATCATAGAAGAACAAAAACCGCTAGAAATCAAAGGAAGGGAAAATGAAACGTATAATGA
This sequence comes from Villa cingulata, assembly GCA_951394055.1. Classification (NCBI taxonomy): domain Eukaryota; kingdom Metazoa; phylum Arthropoda; class Insecta; order Diptera; family Bombyliidae; genus Villa; species Villa cingulata. The sequence goes on along the minus strand of OX596017.1, from coordinate 35,771,148 downwards.
TAAGATCACAATGCAAGAGTTCAAACATGCTTTAATACTCACCAAAAACAGTTCACCGGGGCCAGACCTTATCGACTATAAAATGATAAAAAATTTAACAGACCATCAAAAACAATACATATTAAAACTGTACAACTATATATGGAATACAGGTACAATGCCAGACAGCTGGAGAGAAGCATTAATGATACCCATACGTAAACAACAGAAAGACCCTACCTCGCCAAACAACTATAGACCTATTTCGCTTACAAACTGCCTTTGTAAACTACTAGCAAAAATAGTTAACAAAAGACTGATATGGTTCTTAGATCAAAACAAAATAATAAATAAATATCAGTTTGGATTCAGGAAACATTACGGCACCTATGATGCTGTCGCATATCTAGAATCAGAAATCAAAAATTCCTTCAAAAAAAAAGAATTTCAACTTGCAGCTATCTTCGATATCGAAAATGCTTTCCACCGCATATGGAAAAGAAAAATCATAAATCAAATCATCGAATATGGAATCAAAGGAAATATGTTAAAATTCATAATCAACTTTTTAGAAAACCGAAAATTCAAAATTATAACAGGAAACACAATTTCTAAAACACACACTCTAGAAAATGGAATACCACAAGGTTCAGTTCTAAGTTCAACATTATTTTTAATAGCAGTTAACAGTATACAAAAACAAATTCAGAATAATGTTAAACACATAATGTATGCTGATGATCTTGTAATATTCATTCACTTCAAATAAATTATTTAAACAAAGCAGAAGAACAAATACAAATCACAATCGATAATTTAGTAAAATGGGCACAAGAAAACGGAATAAATTTTTCAGCAGAAAAAACGAAAGCAATAATATTCACAAATAAAAGAAAATATAACAACAATATAAATCTACAATTAACAAATAAAAACATACAAATAGCCAAACAACACATAAATATTTAGGAATAACATTTGAACTAGTGTATCCCGATTATCGAAAAATATCGACTATCGACGATTATCGCGTTAAAAAATATTCGATATATCGTCGATATTGTTTTGTTCGATATATCGCCGATACGATAAATTTTGAGAAGGAAAATTTTTGTTAAGCTAATAATTCATAATTTTTCTGGCAATACCTATATTCATCGTATTGTTTATTCTCTGAAGTTATCATTTTATTTTACTCTAGTTTGGTTTGATTTGGTAACTATTTTCAATCTGTGATTAGTGAAATGTCATGATGGTAATCTGTCTCATATCTGTCTATTAGGCTAACTATTGTAATGCTAAGGTCACCAATGAAGAGAATTTCTACCTAGCTGTAAAGAAGTTAAAATATTAATTTTGGTGCGGCATGTTAGTGCCGATATTTGCACCGATATTTGGCAAAAATGCCGAAATTTTATTTTTAATTAAACTGGCAATTAAATGCCGATTTACTGAAATAAAAATCACAGCAAATTCTTCTTGATCAGACTTAACTGTCAACTATCAACTGTATTTTATTCATAAAATTCTTCCCTTTATATACAAAATTTCTTATCATATAATTAATAGTAATTAATATTAAGTAAATATAAATCACTTATATTACATATACAATTTGCTTAATCAAGAATTTATTGACATAATTTCAAAGTACAAATATTGTTTTTCTTTTATTCAATATACATATGCTCTTAATAATATTCTTTCTTTTTATTACTTATAACGATTTCATAATTTATAGAATATTTGTAATCAACCTAATTTCAAACTTAAATTCATATACCTTATTAAGTAACAATACAATATAATGCTTACATATCATATTCATATGTTTACGACCTATGTTAATATTTATAACATAATTCTTAAAAGCTTAAACTGCTGTATCATGCTTATGTTAAGCAATTAATATTATATATGCAATTACGAAATGAGTAATTGCATTAATTCGACTCATATTTAAATGTTTGTTTACTATTGAGTAGATCACGTTTCTTCTACTCATGTTATGTTGTCGCGTATTATATTATATGTTATGTATATGATATGTAGTTATTATATGCATTACACTATACATTCAGATTTAAGGCGATTTAAGGCAAGATAAGTTTGTGTAAGAAAATCGAAAATATTGTTTTCCATTTAATCAACTATACAGACATAAAAATGTTTGCTAAGCTTTCGCAAAACTTATGTAGTTACGAGAAATATTGTTCTAAACTTAAGTGACTTAAAAAATGTGTAAAAAATGAAGGTGTTAATTTTTTTCATAATTGCTTACAAGTAAAAAGTTTTTAATTAAAATTTTAAGCAGAAAAGATGAAATGAAAAGTTAAAAATTCTTAAGTTCAGATAAGTTTGTATAGTTACTAGACAATCTCACTAAAGGTGATCACCGAATGCAGACGAAAAACTTTTCACGCCTTTCACGCTTTTCACACCTCACAAGCATTTCATCCGTTGCTGCACATTGTATCGCCCAATGTACACTTCGTAGAAACTTCAGACAGCTGTTATGATTGATAAGGCACTGTCTATACGGTAGATGTTTATGTCGTGCTATTTTGCTTTGTGAAAAAATTATGTATCGAATTTTTTTCAATTACAATAAAAATTTCTCATGGCAAGACATGTTCAGTGTAGACTATTCTTAATACAGGAATATAATAAAAATTAATTTGAAGTGAATTTGACGATTGATTTGATAATAACAAAATTATAAAAAAATAATTTGAAGTGAATTTTACTATTGATAAAAAAAAATAATTTGGAGTGAATTTGACTATTGATAATTACATTGTAATGTGAGGGTACTTTAATAAACAACCTGTACTTAGTACTAGGTTGAATACCCTGCATCAGTATATACCTCTTAGTATATACACTAAACCGTTTGGTCATATTGACCATCTGTTGTATTGTAATGCGGTTATGTATAACGCATTACAATACTATTTCTTCTTCTTACTTTTACACGCGCATTCAAACATATATATTATAGCATTGTTGTATATACATATATATGCAACGGATGATGCAGTTGCATGTTTCAGGTATGTAAAGCAAAAATTCCAGAAATTTCTATGCTTCACCAATATTTTCCCCAATTATGTACTCAAAAGCACGATTATTGTAGCCGATCGTTAATCTATGTTCGGCTACTCGCTCAATTTTCACATATACATGTAAAATTTCTGTCATATTTGTGTAACTATACTCACCTGTATTAATTTCCGTGTTACCATTTATCATTTTTCTTATTAGTACATTTTTTTTATATGTACTTTCATTACCCACCACAATTTTTAAAATTTTAAAAATTTCTGTAATAAATGAAAATATCTGAAAAAACATATTTATCTAAAAGGGGGCATTCATATTCCTTAAAATTACATAAATTTTAATGTCGATAGGTTCCTTGTATGTCAATTTTCCTTAAAAAATTAAGTATGTACCTATTGTATTGGTACTACACCATTTTTAAATTTTCATAAAATTTCACTCTCATTATTTGAAATTATTAAATTTATTAAAAATTACCCCCACCAAATTCTCCGACTTTCACTTTCCGTATAAATACGTGGTGCGTATCGGCATCAAAAAAAGTCTTTTTCTATTCGGTCAGGGGGAACCTCTGCCCTACTAAAAAATTGAATAAGTGGTATAATTTAAACTCAGTCATTGTTCTATTTTCTTTATTTTTTATATAAATCGTGACGAATTTTAGCTATTAATTTTTTTTAGTTAAAGCATGTATATTTGGGTGAAAATGAATTGTTAATATGATCGGGATGTATAAATAAAAATGAACGAAAAATTGAAGCGATTAAAGTTTTCATAGAATCGCGTGTGTGCTTAGGATTATTTTTTTGATATGGCGTCGTTATTGTGGAATCGTGGTTGTTCATATGATACCATTAATTAGGATAGGCATACAAAGAGATAAGTGTCGTTATTTAAAATAGAAATGTATTCGTAAGTTTTTTTTTAAAATAATTATATTTAAAGTTAATTAAAATATAATAAAGTCAAAAAAAAAAAAAAAACAAACAAATGAATATTATAGACCAAAAGAATCATAAACAGAAAAAAAAATAAACACATACACATCATATCTATGTGAAAATATAATTTGTATAAATCATACACAATAATGGAAAAATAATTTTTCTTTATATATATATACCAACATACTTACTTATACAAAGAATACATTTAAAGAACTAAAATCTTCACAATAACATACACCTTTTCACAAATTGATAAACTGAAAGACAAAATAATATTTAAAATAAATAAATAGTAAAAAAAAAAAAAAAAAAAAAACAGAAAAATGAGACTGTTAATAAGTCAAGATAAAATAATTTTCTTTTCTGTATTAATTTCAAATTTACATATATAAATAATTTTTTTCTTATTTAGAATTTTTTATTCAACAATGTATAATTTATTCAATTTTTAATTAAATAATATAAATATTTGTAATATTTATCATGAATTTACGCGTGTGCATTATTTTAAAATGAAAATATAAATTATATACAGCTAAAACATTAAACAAAATAAAACAAAACAAAACAAAAATCTATACATAAAATATTAATTAAAATTTAAAATTAGTAAAATAAATGAATGAGGAGTGTCTTAAGGAGCTTCGTGCTCTTCAGGAGGACATCTTATTAACCAGGGGTCCACTAGAAATACGCTTTCTATTTTTGAAAGATTTCATCGATAAATTAGAGTCCAGTCCATCACCTAACCAACAATATCAGCAACATCCACAATTACCATCATCATCAGCATCACCATCAGCAACATCAACAACAACCACCTACACAGACAACAACACATCATCATCATCACAGCATCGTCAATAATGGTAAGCGCGCCAACGATTTTTTTTTTTTTAAAAAAATTAGATTTCCATACATTTAACACAAAAAAAAAAAAACGAAAGTAATAGGGGCCCCAAGAAGAAAAAAATGAAATTATATTTGTCAAAGTAAAAAAAAAAAAAAAAATAAGATGAAATCATAATTAACATAATAAAAGAAAATTTGTAATTATAATTAACAAAATAAGAAAAATGATATTGTAATTAACAACAAAAAAAAAGGAAAAAAAAAAAAAAATGATGAAATTATATTTGTCAAAATAACGATAAAAATGAAATCATAATTAACATAATGAAAGAAAATTTGAAATTCTAAATTAACAAAAATAAGAAAAACGTTATTATAATTAACAAGATAAAAGAAAATGAAATAAAATTTAACGTCGCACACACAAAACGAAGGAAAATAGATTTAATATAAGATATTTACTCATACCTATAATATTAGGTATGTACTATGTACAATATTTATGCAGTATCTTTGTGCTCTATGAATATCAATGATTATTAAATAGATATTTTATTTCATTTTTTTTGATAGATAAATTTACATATTGTCCTAAATATAAGTTTATTTTTTGTTATTTCAACTAAATTTAAAGTGAAACTGAATTACAAGATGAACATTACTTTTCTCATAAAAAGATTTTTTTTTGCTTATGATGTTAATTATGCACGATAAAATTGAAAATAAAGTTCATTCAAGAATTATGTAAAATGGTTCGGTTCATAACTATAATAAAAATGTATTTGTAGAATTGACTAAATCTGGCTTTTGTCTTTCACTCTCACCCTGTTGAATCGTCATTCAACATTTTTAATAATCAAAAAAAAAAGTGGGCAGTGTTTAAAAATATGTATATTAAAACAAAAAAAAAAGGTTACAAACACTTCAAGACAAACAATGCGATCATATAATATTTCGTACAAAAAAATGTAAACCAATCAACGTAATCAAACATATAACACAGAAATATATGCAATAATATGGAACATATAACATGAATATGCACAAGCAGGTAACATAAAAATGTTTATAAACATAGCATACAAACAAAAACAAAAACAATCCACATAGCACAATATATAACATAAAACATTAAACACAAAATATTTAATTGCAGTGCATAAACAATGAACAGTAACAAAAAATAAAAACATTTAAACATATATGCATAGTATATAATATACACATATATATATATGACCATGCCAGTACTGTCAAATTGTCAAAAAGTTACCAGTGAAATAATTACCAATAGAGTTATTCACAATCACCATAAATTGTCATTCGAATCAGCAGACACAATTTGAAAAAAAACGGTTTTATAAAAAAGACGAGAATATGAGATAAATATTAAAACATTTCAACAACGGAGAAAAAGAAAATTCTAGAACCGCGAAAATTTGGTATATAAAGGGTTGCGATTCGCAGAAAAATTTGTCTTTTGCAATTACTTGTGTATACTGTCGTATTGAGACTGAAGCAAGGAAACCAAAAGGCCACCTCATCAGCCGGGACGTATTGAGTCCTAAAAAAATCTAGCGTATTGAGCTAGTAATTAGGGAAAAGTTAGGAATTTCTGTAAAAATATTTAGAATTTTTACAGAAAATAGGGAAACGTCGAATTAATCATCAAAAAAAAAATACTTAGAAAATTTTTCTTACAAAATTTTCTAATACTTCGGGCCGAATCATCGGAAATTGTTAAAGTTGATTTTTTTAAAAAAGACTTAGAAAATTTTTTTATAAAATTTTCTAATACTTCGAGCAGAAATTCAACATCGCTAAACACTTAGAAAATTTCTAGGACTTAGAAATTTTCTAAAGTTTCATCGCTGAAAGTATCATCAGAAAATTGAATTATTTTGGAAAATCAGAAAATTCATCGAGACAGTAAAAAATATTTCATCTCGACAGTCGTCAATTCCCGTCGGCAATCTTCAGTTTTACATAACGATTTTTTTGAAAGTTTGAAAATTCGAACAGTCATCGTTAAATTGGTCTCATCATCGTTCTTCAATCAACATAGTGTCTACAACGCCATCTATTCGTGTAGGTCGACCTATGCCAACGAATAATTAGTTAATTAGCTCTTAGTAATTAAGAACATATGCAAATTCATAATTAAATTTGATAGATTTCATTTGTATAAATTCATGATTTTATTTGAATTTTGTTAAATTCATTTGCATAGTTATTTCCGGTTTAACTGAAATATTGTACATATACAAATTTTTAAATTAAAGTAAATTTTATATATTTCATAGATTCAAATTTGTTTTGTATAATTAAAATTAATTGCATACTTATTTCCGATTTGATTGAAACATTATTATATAATTGAAAATATTGAATTTTTATATATATTGAATTAGAATTCATTTTGAAATTTAAATATACACGAATTTAAGTAGATTAGAAATTGTTTGTAATTTAGTTTAAGAAATTGAATTGTTAGGTTTAAGAGAGTATATTTTAAATAAAATTTTATAACGAATTGTAAAAAAATTGTGTTTTTATTTTATTAAAATTTTTGAACCGGCACCTCTTCATTTTTTAATGTTAGTCTTATTAGTGGATTTAACATTTGGTCCTTCGAGCCGGATCTAAATAAAAACACAATTTTTATTTTGTATAAACTTTGTTAGAATATACTAACTGATGGTTAAACCAAAAGGTTCAAGTAGTAAAACAAAAATTACGAGCAGTAAAAAGAAAAAGGAAACAATGGAAAAGGTTCAAGGTTTAATTAAATCGCAAAATTTATTGATTGAAGAATTAAACAACGTTACTGTCAGTATAAAAAAGAATCTTGACGAAATAAAACCTATAGTAGTATATAAACGCAGAATAGAAAAATTAAAGGAATTATCCCAAGAGTTCCGAAAAAACCATTATGAGATTTGTCACGCCGAAGACGCGAATAGCACCAGCCAATACTTAGAACAAAATTCATTTAAAAATTTTGAAGAACAATGTTTCGAATTAATTGTTGAATTAGACGAAAAAATTGAATTATTAACTACAGCAAATTTATCAAACGAAACTACAAACAATAATACAACTTTACCACCGTCGGCAAAACCACAAATTAAACTACCACCTATACAGTTACCAAATTTTGATGGCACATATAGATCATGGAGGTCGTTCAGAGATCTATATGTGAATTTAATTCATACCAATAATGAAATTTCTGACATTGAAAAACTTCATTATTTAAAATCGTGTACGTCTGGTGAAGCAGCTCGAATCATTAAACCGTTTGATATCATAGCAGCAAACTACCAAAAAGCTTGGTTCGCTTTAGTCAGCCGATTTAACAACAACAGAGTGTTAATTAATACTCAGCTGGAGAAATTGTGTAAATTCACGCCCATAAAGTCAGAGAGTGCGCAAGCAATGAAAGAAGTCTTGAGTAACGTTGAAGAAACTCTGCATGAGCTGGAAACTTTACGTGTGAATACTGAAAACTGGGATCCGATTATTACTTATCTAACGTTACAACGATTGCCACCTGAGACCAGAGAACATTGGGAAATAAAACAGAGTTCGAAAACCGAAATGTGTAGTTTTCAAGAATTGGTAGAATTCTTAGAAGCCAGATTTAGAGTATTGGAAGCTGTAAAACCTCAGAAACAAAGCAATGTATCTTCAAATCAAAATATTAAGGGTACCAATCAGGGTACACATTGTCCACAGTGTAAGTCTGATCATAGACTTTGCCATTGTTCGAAATTTAAAACATTATCAGCAATAGAAAAATTGAACTTCGTTAAAAAACATAACTTATGTACAAACTGCCTTGAATCAGGTCATAGATTCATCAACTGCACAAGCAACAGCTCATGCAAGAAGTGCATGAAAAAGCACCACACTTTGATACATGATAATTTTTCGGCGAATTTATCAGTGACAAATCAGATTTCTGCTCAACTACATGAAAAAGAAGATTCACTCAAGAATTTCTTTTCTACGAATGTTAATGAAACTTTGCTAGCAACAGCACAAGTAAAAATACGAGACGGTAATGGTCAGCTACAAATTCTGAGGGCTCTGATTGACTCAGGGTCTCAAGCTACTTGTATCACCGCTGCGGCAACAAAACGTTTGAAGCTCTCTCATTCACGAACCAATCAACTCATTAGTGGACTCAATCAGAGCAGTGCCACTAGAGCCAAATTACAGACCGAATTCACGTTGGAATCGGTAAACAGAAACTATAAGCAGAGAGTCAAAGCGCTAGTGGTAAACAGTATCACTAGCCAACTACCTACACAACGCATTGAAACATCAGGTTTCAATCATTTGAGAAATTTGAAGCTAGCTGATCCCGATTATGCTATTCCAGGAAGTATAGACTTGCTACTAGGAGCAGAAGTATATGCTAGTATTATTCAAGACGGAATAATACGATCAAAACACTTAGATAAACCAATCGCATTGAAAACGGAATTGGGTTGGGTTGTGATGGGCAACACAGGGCGTGCCACACAATCAACAAACGTATTCATGTTACACATACATGAACCACATATTCTCAACAAACAACTACAACAATTTGTAAAACGAAATACTGAACATAGAAAAGCAGCACGCATTAGCAAAATGCTTCAAAAATCTCCTATTCCATGGGAAAAAATTAAATCGATGAAAAAATCATACCGACACAGGGTGAATGATGAGACGGTAATTCGATTCACATATTGGAACACAAATGAAATTGTTGTGAAAATACCGCGAAAATTTCGACAAACGAACAATTATAAAGACTAAAAATCAAAAACAAAGGATGGCATGGTCAGAGTAAAAAGTTTAAAATTTTAAATAAATCAAAGGTGAATTTTATGGTAGAAAAATAAAGAAAACTAAAATGATTCAACATGATATTCATTTATTACATAAATAAAAATTAAAATAACAATACATACAATAAAATAAGTTAATTATTTTTTTGCGCGTTCCGGGAGGATGTTGAATCGTCATTCAACATTTTTAATAATCAAAAAAAAAAGTGGGCAGTGTTTAAAAATATGTATAATAAAACAAAAAAAAAAGGTTACAAACACTTCAAGACAAACAATGCGATCATATAATATTTCGTACAAAAAAATGTAAACCAATCAACGTAATCAAACATATAACACAGAAATATATGCAATAATATGGAACATATAACATGAATATGCACAAGCAGGTAACATAAAAATGTTTATAAACATAGCATACAAACAAAAACAAAAACAATCCACATAGCACAATATATAACATAAAACATTAAACACAAAATATTTAATTGCAGTGCATAAACAATGAACAGTAACAAAAAATAAAAACATTTAAACATATATGCATAGTATATAATATACACATATATATATATGACCATGCCAGTACTGTCAAATTGTCAAAAAGTTACCAGTGAAATAATTACCAATAGAGTTATTCACAATCACCATAAATTGTCATTCGAATCAGCAGACACAATTTGAAAAAAAACGGTTTTATAAAAAAGACGAGAATATGAGATAAATATTAAAACATTTCAACAACGGAGAAAAAGAAAATTCTAGAACCGCGAAAATTTGGTATATAAAGGGTTGCGATTCGCAGAAAAATTTGTCTTTTGCAATTACTTGTGTATACTGTCGTATTGAGACTGAAGCAAGGAAACCAAAAGGCCACCTCATCAGCCGGGACGTATTGAGTCCTAAAAAAATCTAGCGTATTGAGCTAGTAATTAGGGAAAAGTTAGGAATTTCTGTAAAAATATTTAGAATTTTTACAGAAAATAGGGAAACGTCGAATTAATCATCAAAAAAAAAATACTTAGAAAATTTTTCTTACAACATTTTCTAATACTTCGGGCCGAATCATCGGAAATTGTTAAAGTTGATTTTTTTAAAAAAGACTTAGAAAATTTTTTTATAAAATTTTCTAATACTTCGAGCAGAAATTCAACATCGCTAAACACTTAGAAAATTTCTAGGACTTAGAAATTTTCTAAAGTTTCATCGCTGAAAGTATCATCAGAAAATTGAATTATTTTGGAAAATCAGAAAATTCATCGAGACAGTAAAAAATATTTCATCTCGACAGTCGTCAATTCCCGTCGGCAATCTTCAGTTTTACATAACGATTTTTTTGAAAGTTTGAAAATTCGAACAGTCATCGTTAAATTGGTCTCATCATCGTTCTTCAATCAACATAGTGTCTACAACGCCATCTATTCGTGTAGGTCGACCTATGCCAACGAATAATTAGTTAATTAGCTCTTAGTAATTAAGAACATATGCAAATTCATAATTAAATTTGATAGATTTCATTTGTATAAATTCATGATTTTATTTGAATTTTGTTAAATTCATTTGCATAGTTATTTCCGGTTTAACTGAAATATTGTACATATACAAATTTTTAAATTAAAGTAAATTTTATATATTTCATAGATTCAAATTTGCTTTGTATAATTAAAATTAATTGCATACTTATTTCCGATTTGATTGAAACATTATTATATAATTGAAAATATTGAATTTTTATATATATTGAATTAGAATTCATTTTGAAATTTAAATATACACGAATTTAAGTAGATTAGAAATTGTTTGTAATTTAGTTTAAGAAATTGAATTGTTAGGTTTAAGAGAGTATATTTTAAATAAAATTTTATAACGAATTGTAAAAAAATTGTGTTTTTATTTTATTAAAATTTTTGAACCGGCACCTCTTCATTTTTTAATGTTAGTCTTATTAGTGGATTTAACATTTGGTCCTTCGAGCCGGATCTAAATAAAAACACAATTTTTATTTTGTATAAACTTTGTTAGAATATACTAACTGATGGTTAAACCAAAAGGTTCAAGTAGTAAAACAAAAATTACGAGCAGTAAAAAGAAAAAGGAAACAATGGAAAAGGTTCAAGGTTTAATTAAATCGCAAAATTTATTGATTGAAGAATTAAACAACGTTACTGTCAGTATAAAAAAGAATCTTGACGAAATAAAACCTATAGTAGTATATAAACGCAGAATAGAAAAATTAAAGGAATTATCCCAAGAGTTCCGAAAAAACCATTATGAGATTTGTCACGCCGAAGACGCGAATAGCACCAGCCAATACTTAGAACAAAATTCATTTAAAAATTTTGAAGAACAATGTTTCGAATTAATTGTTGAATTAGACGAAAAAATTGAATTATTAACTACAGCAAATTTATCAAACGAAACTACAAACAATAATACAACTTTACCACCGTCGGCAAAACCACAAATTAAACTACCACCTATACAGTTACCAAATTTTGATGGCACATATAGATCATGGAGGTCGTTCAGAGATCTATATGTGAATTTAATTCATACCAATAATGAAATTTCTGACATTGAAAAACTTCATTATTTAAAATCGTGTACGTCTGGTGAAGCAGCTCGAATCATTAAACCGTTTGATATCATAGCAGCAAACTACCAAAAAGCTTGGTTCGCTTTAGTCAGCCGATTTAACAACAACAGAGTGTTAATTAATACTCAGCTGGAGAAATTGTGTAAATTCACGCCCATAAAGTCAGAGAGTGCGCAAGCAATGAAAGAAGTCTTGAGTAACGTTGAAGAAACTCTGCATGAGCTGGAAACTTTACGTGTGAATACTGAAAACTGGGATCCGATTATTACTTATCTAACGTTACAACGATTGCCACCTGAGACCAGAGAACATTGGGAAATAAAACAGAGTTCGAAAACCGAAATGTGTAGTTTTCAAGAATTGGTAGAATTCTTAGAAGCCAGATTTAGAGTATTGGAAGCTGTAAAACCTCAGAAACAAAGCAATGTATCTTCAAATCAAAATATTAAGGGTACCAATCAGGGTACACATTGTCCACAGTGTAAGTCTGATCATAGACTTTGCCATTGTTCGAAATTTAAAACATTATCAGCAATAGAAAAATTGAACTTCGTTAAAAAACATAACTTATGTACAAACTGCCTTGAATCAGGTCATAGATTCATCAACTGCACAAGCAACAGCTCATGCAAGAAGTGCATGAAAAAGCACCACACTTTGATACATGATAATTTTTCGGCGAATTTATCAGTGACAAATCAGATTTCTGCTCAACTACATGAAAAAGAAGATTCACTCAAGAATTTCTTTTCTACGAATGTTAATGAAACTTTGCTAGCAACAGCACAAGTAAAAATACGAGACGGTAATGGTCAGCTACAAATTCTGAGGGCTCTGATTGACTCAGGGTCTCAAGCTACTTGTATCACCGCTGCGGCAACAAAACGTTTGAAGCTCTCTCATTCACGAACCAATCAACTCATTAGTGGACTCAATCAGAGCAGTGCCACTAGAGCCAAATTACAGACCGAATTCACGTTGGAATCGGTAAACAGAAACTATAAGCAGAGAGTCAAAGCGCTAGTGGTAAACAGTATCACTAGCCAACTACCTACACAACGCATTGAAACATCAGGTTTCAATCATTTGAGAAATTTGAAGCTAGCTGATCCCGATTATGCTATTCCAGGAAGTATAGACTTGCTACTAGGAGCAGAAGTATATGCTAGTATTATTCAAGACGGAATAATACGATCAAAACACTTAGATAAACCAATCGCATTGAAAACGGAATTGGGTTGGGTTGTGATGGGCAACACAGGGCGTGCCACACAATCAACAAACGTATTCATGTTACACATAAATGAACCACATATTCTCAACAAACAACTACAACAATTTGTAAAACGAAATACTGAACATAGAAAAGCAGCACGCATTAGCAAAATGCTTCAAAAATCTCCTATTCCATGGGAAAAAATTAAATCGATGAAAAAATCATACCGACACAGGGTGAATGATGAGACGGTAATTCGATTCACATATTGGAACACAAATGAAATTGTTGTGAAAATACCGCGAAAATTTCGACAAACGAACAATTATAAAGACTAAAAATCAAAAACAAAGGATGGCATGGTCAGAGTAAAAAGTTTAAATTTTTAAATAAATCAAAGGTGAATTTTATGGTAGAAAAATAAAGAAAACTAAAATGATTCAACATGATATTCATTTATTACATAAATAAAAATTAAAATAACAATACATACAATAAAATAAGTTAATTATTTTTTTGCGCGTTCCGGGAGGATGTTGAATCGTCATTCAACATTTTTAATAATCAAAAAAAAAGTGGGCAGTGTTTAAAAATATGTATAATAAAACAAAAAAAAAAGGTTACAAACACTTCAAGACAAACAATGCGATCATATAATATTTCGTACAAAAAAATGTAAACCAATCAACGTAATCAAACATATAACACAGAAATATATGCAATAATATGGAACATATAACATGAATATGCACAAGCAGGTAACATAAAAATGTTTATAAACATAGCATACAAACAAAAACAAAAACAATCCACATAGCACAATATATAACATAAAACATTAAACACAAAATATTTAATTGCAGTGCATAAACAATGAACAGTAACAAAAAATAAAAACATTTAAACATATATGCATAGTATATAATATACACATATATATATATGACCATGCCAGTACTGTCAAATTGTCAAAAAGTTACCAGTGAAATAATTACCAATAGAGTTATTCACAATCACCATAAATTGTCATTCGAATCAGCAGACACAATTTGAAAAAAAACGGTTTTATAAAAAAGACGAGAATATGAGATAAATATTAAAACATTTCAACAACGGAGAAAAAGAAAATTCTAGAACCGCGAAAATTTGGTATATAAAGGGTTGCGATTCGCAGAAAAATTTGTCTTTTGCAATTACTTGTGTATACTGTCGTATTGAGACTGAAGCAAGGAAACCAAAAGGCCACCTCATCAGCCGGGACGTATTGAGTCCTAAAAAAATCTAGCGTATTGAGCTAGTAATTAGGGAAAAGTTAGGAATTTCTGTAAAAATATTTAGAATTTTTACAGAAAATAGGGAAACGTCGAATTAATCATCAAAAAAAAATACTTAGAAAATTTTTCTTACAAAATTTTCTAATACTTCGGGCCGAATCATCGGAAATTGTTAAAGTTGATTTTTTTAAAAAAGACTTAGAAAATTTTTTTATAAAATTTTCTAATACTTCGAGCAGAAATTCAACATCGCTAAACACTTAGAAAATTTCTAGGACTTAGAAATTTTCTAAAGTTTCATCGCTGAAAGTATCATCAGAAAATTGAATTATTTTGGAAAATCAGAAAATTCATCGAGACAGTAAAAAATATTTCATCTCGACAGTCGTCAATTCCCGTCGGCAATCTTCAGTTTTACATAACGATTTTTTTGAAAGTTTGAAAATTCGAACAGTCATCGTTAAATTGGTCTCATCATCGTTCTTCAATCAACATAGTGTCTACAACGCCATCTATTCGTGTAGGTCGACCTATGCCAACGAATAATTAGTTAATTAGCTCTTAGTAATTAAGAACATATGCAAATTCATAATTAAATTTGATAGATTTCATTTGTATAAATTCATGATTTTATTTGAATTTTGTTAAATTCATTTGCATAGTTATTTCCGGTTTAACTGAAATATTGTACATATACAAATTTTTAAATTAAAGTAAATTTTATATATTTCATAGATTCAAATTTGTTTTGTATAATTAAAATTAATTGCATACTTATTTCCGATTTGATTGAAACATTATTATATAATTGAAAATATTGAATTTTTATATATATTGAATTAGAATTCATTTTGAAATTTAAATATACACGAATTTAAGTAGATTAGAAATTGTTTGTAATTTAGTTTAAGAAATTGAATTGTTAGGTTTAAGAGAGTATATTTTAAATAAAATTTTATAACGAATTGTAAAAAAATTGTGTTTTTATTTTATTAAAATTTTTGAACCGGCACCTCTTCATTTTTTAATGTTAGTCTTATTAGTGGATTTAACATTTGGTCCTTCGAGCCGGATCTAAATAAAAACACAATTTTTATTTTGTATAAACTTTGTTAGAATATACTAACTGATGGTTAAACCAAAAGGTTCAAGTAGTAAAACAAAAATTACGAGCAGTAAAAAGAAAAAGGAAACAATGGAAAAGGTTCAAGGTTTAATTAAATCGCAAAATTTATTGATTGAAGAATTAAACAACGTTACTGTCAGTATAAAAAAGAATCTTGACGAAATAAAACCTATAGTAGTATATAAACGCAGAATAGAAAAATTAAAGGAATTATCCCAAGAGTTCCGAAAAAACCATTATGAGATTTGTCACGCCGAAGACGCGAATAGCACCAGCCAATACTTAGAACAAAATTCATTTAAAAATTTTGAAGAACAATGTTTCGAATTAATTGTTGAATTAGACGAAAAAATTGAATTATTAACTACAGCAAATTTATCAAACGAAACTACAAACAATAATACAACTTTACCACCGTCGGCAAAACCACAAATTAAACTACCACCTATACAGTTACCAAATTTTGATGGCACATATAGATCATGGAGGTCGTTCAGAGATCTATATGTGAATTTAATTCATACCAATAATGAAATTTCTGACATTGAAAAACTTCATTATTTAAAATCGTGTACGTCTGGTGAAGCAGCTCGAATCATTAAACCGTTTGATATCATAGCAGCAAACTACCAAAAAGCTTGGTTCGCTTTAGTCAGCCGATTTAACAACAACAGAGTGTTAATTAATACTCAGCTGGAGAAATTGTGTAAATTCACGCCCATAAAGTCAGAGAGTGCGCAAGCAATGAAAGAAGTCTTGAGTAACGTTGAAGAAACTCTGCATGAGCTGGAAACTTTACGTGTGAATACTGAAAACTGGGATCCGATTATTACTTATCTAACGTTACAACGATTGCCACCTGAGACCAGAGAACATTGGGAAATAAAACAGAGTTCGAAAACCGAAATGTGTAGTTTTCAAGAATTGGTAGAATTCTTAGAAGCCAGATTTAGAGTATTGGAAGCTGTAAAACCTCAGAAACAAAGCAATGTATCTTCAAATCAAAATATTAAGGGTACCAATCAGGGTACACATTGTCCACAGTGTAAGTCTGATCATAGACTTTGCCATTGTTCGAAATTTAAAACATTATCAGCAATAGAAAAATTGAACTTCGTTAAAAAACATAACTTATGTACAAACTGCCTTGAATCAGGTCATAGATTCATCAACTGCACAAGCAACAGCTCATGCAAGAAGTGCATGAAAAAGCACCACACTTTGATACATGATAATTTTTCGGCGAATTTATCAGTGACAAATCAGATTTCTGCTCAACTACATGAAAAAGAAGATTCACTCAAGAATTTCTTTTCTACGAATGTTAATGAAACTTTGCTAGCAACAGCACAAGTAAAAATACGAGACGGTAATGGTCAGCTACAAATTCTGAGGGCTCTGATTGACTCAGGGTCTCAAGCTACTTGTATCACCGCTGCGGCAACAAAACGTTTGAAGCTCTCTCATTCACGAACCAATCAACTCATTAGTGGACTCAATCAGAGCAGTGCCACTAGAGCCAAATTACAGACCGAATTCACGTTGGAATCGGTAAACAGAAACTATAAGCAGAGAGTCAAAGCGCTAGTGGTAAACAGTATCACTAGCCAACTACCTACACAACGCATTGAAACATCAGGTTTCAATCATTTGAGAAATTTGAAGCTAGCTGATCCCGATTATGCTATTCCAGGAAGTATAGACTTGCTACTAGGAGCAGAAGTATATGCTAGTATTATTCAAGACGGAATAATACGATCAAAACACTTAGATAAACCAATCGCATTGAAAACGGAATTGGGTTGGGTTGTGATGGGCAACACAGGGCGTGCCACACAATCAACAAACGTATTCATGTTACACATACATGAACCACATATTCTCAACAAACAACTACAACAATTTGTAAAACGAAATACTGAACATAGAAAAGCAGCACGCATTAGCAAAATGCTTCAAAAATCTCCTATTCCATGGGAAAAAATTAAATCGATGAAAAAATCATACCGACGCAGGGTGAATGATGAGACGGTAATTCGATTCACATATTGGAACACAAATGAAATTGTTGTGAAAATACCGCGAAAATTTCGACAAACGAACAATTATAAAGACTAAAAATCAAAAACAAAGGATGGCATGGTCAGAGTAAAAAGTTTAAAATTTTAAATAAATCAAAGGTGAATTTTATGGTAGAAAAATAAAGAAAACTAAAATGATTCAACATGATATTCATTTATTACATAAATAAAAATTAAAATAACAATACATACAATAAAATAAGTTAATTATTTTTTTGCGCGTTCCGGGAGGATGTTGAATCGTCATTCAACATTTTTAATAATCAAAAAAAAAAGTGGGCAGTGTTTAAAAATATGTATAATAAAACAAAAAAAAAAGGTTACAAACACTTCAAGACAAACAATGCGATCATATAATATTTCGTACAAAAAAATGTAAACCAATCAACGTAATCAAACATATAACACAGAAATATATGCAATAATATGGAACATATAACATGAATATGCACAAGCAGGTAACATAAAAATGTTTATAAACATAGCATACAAACAAAAACAAAAACAATCCACATAGCACAATATATAACATAAAACATTAAACACAAAATATTTAATTGCAGTGCATAAACAATGAACAGTAACAAAAAATAAAAACATTTAAACATATATGCATAGTATATAATATACACATATATATATATGACCATGCCAGTACTGTCAAATTGTCAAAAAGTTACCAGTGAAATAATTACCAATAGAGTTATTCACAATCACCATAAATTGTCATTCGAATCAGCAGACACAATTTGAAAAAAAACGGTTTTATAAAAAAGACGAGAATATGAGATAAATATTAAAACATTTCAACAACGGAGAAAAAGAAAATTCTAGAACCGCGAAAATTTGGTATATAAAGGGTTGCGATTCGCAGAAAAATTTGTCTTTTGCAATTACTTGTGTATACTGTCGTATTGAGACTGAAGCAAGGAAACCAAAAGGCCACCTCATCAGCCGGGACGTATTGAGTCCTAAAAAAATCTAGCGTATTGAGCTAGTAATTAGGGAAAAGTTAGGAATTTCTGTAAAAATATTTAGAATTTTTACAGAAAATAGGGAAACGTCGAATTAATCATCAAAAAAAAAATACTTAGAAAATTTTTCTTACAAAATTTTCTAATACTTCGGGCCGAATCATCGGAAATTGTTAAAGTTGATTTTTTTAAAAAAGACTTAGAAAATTTTTTTATAAAATTTTCTAATACTTCGAGCAGAAATTCAACATCGCTAAACACTTAGAAAATTTCTAGGACTTAGAAATTTTCTAAAGTTTCATCGCTGAAAGTATCATCAGAAAATTGAATTATTTTGGAAAATCAGAAAATTCATCGAGACAGTAAAAAATATTTCATCTCGACAGTCGTCAATTCCCGTCGGCAATCTTCAGTTTTACATAACGATTTTTTTGAAAGTTTGAAAATTCGAACAGTCATCGTTAAATTGGTCTCATCATCGTTCTTCAATCAACATAGTGTCTACAACGCCATCTATTCGTGTAGGTCGACCTATGCCAACGAATAATTAGTTAATTAGCTCTTAGTAATTAAGAACATATGCAAATTCATAATTAAATTTGATAGATTTCATTTGTATAAATTCATGATTTTATTTGAATTTTGTTAAATTCATTTGCATAGTTATTTCCGGTTTAACTGAAATATTGTACATATACAAATTTTTAAATTAAAGTAAATTTTATATATTTCATAGATTCAAATTTGTTTTGTATAATTAAAATTAATTGCATACTTATTTCCGATTTGATTGAAACATTATTATATAATTGAAAATATTGAATTTTTATATATATTGAATTAGAATTCATTTTGAAATTTAAATATACACGAATTTAAGTAGATTAGAAATTGTTTGTAATTTAGTTTAAGAAATTGAATTGTTAGGTTTAAGAGAGTATATTTTAAATAAAATTTTATAACGAATTGTAAAAAAATTGTGTTTTTATTTTATTAAAATTTTTGAACCGGCACCTCTTCATTTTTTAATGTTAGTCTTATTAGTGGATTTAACATTTGGTCCTTCGAGCCGGATCTAAATAAAAACACAATTTTTATTTTGTATAAACTTTGTTAGAATATACTAACTGATGGTTAAACCAAAAGGTTCAAGTAGTAAAACAAAAATTACGAGCAGTAAAAAGAAAAAGGAAACAATGGAAAAGGTTCAAGGTTTAATTAAATCGCAAAATTTATTGATTGAAGAATTAAACAACGTTACTGTCAGTATAAAAAAGAATCTTGACGAAATAAAACCTATAGTAGTATATAAACGCAGAATAGAAAAATTAAAGGAATTATCCCAAGAGTTCCGAAAAAACCATTATGAGATTTGTCACGCCGAAGACGCGAATAGCACCAGCCAATACTTAGAACAAAATTCATTTAAAAATTTTGAAGAACAATGTTTCGAATTAATTGTTGAATTAGACGAAAAAATTGAATTATTAACTACAGCAAATTTATCAAACGAAACTACAAACAATAATACAACTTTACCACCGTCGGCAAAACCACAAATTAAACTACCACCTATACAGTTACCAAATTTTGATGGCACATATAGATCATGGAGGTCGTTCAGAGATCTATATGTGAATTTAATTCATACCAATAATGAAATTTCTGACATTGAAAAACTTCATTATTTAAAATCGTGTACGTCTGGTGAAGCAGCTCGAATCATTAAACCGTTTGATATCATAGCAGCAAACTACCAAAAAGCTTGGTTCGCTTTAGTCAGCCGATTTAACAACAACAGAGTGTTAATTAATACTCAGCTGGAGAAATTGTGTAAATTCACGCCCATAAAGTCAGAGAGTGCGCAAGCAATGAAAGAAGTCTTGAGTAACGTTGAAGAAACTCTGCATGAGCTGGAAACTTTACGTGTGAATACTGAAAACTGGGATCCGATTATTACTTATCTAACGTTACAACGATTGCCACCTGAGACCAGAGAACATTGGGAAATAAAACAGAGTTCGAAAACCGAAATGTGTAGTTTTCAAGAATTGGTAGAATTCTTAGAAGCCAGATTTAGAGTATTGGAAGCTGTAAAACCTCAGAAACAAAGCAATGTATCTTCAAATCAAAATATTAAGGGTACCAATCAGGGTACACATTGTCCACAGTGTAAGTCTGATCATAGACTTTGCCATTGTTCGAAATTTAAAACATTATCAGCAATAGAAAAATTGAACTTCGTTAAAAAACATAACTTATGTACAAACTGCCTTGAATCAGGTCATAGATTCATCAACTGCACAAGCAACAGCTCATGCAAGAAGTGCATGAAAAAGCACCACACTTTGATACATGATAATTTTTCGGCGAATTTATCAGTGACAAATCAGATTTCTGCTCAACTACATGAAAAAGAAGATTCACTCAAGAATTTCTTTTCTACGAATGTTAATGAAACTTTGCTAGCAACAGCACAAGTAAAAATACGAGACGGTAATGGTCAGCTACAAATTCTGAGGGCTCTGATTGACTCAGGGTCTCAAGCTACTTGTATCACCGCTGCGGCAACAAAACGTTTGAAGCTCTCTCATTCACGAACCAATCAACTCATTAGTGGACTCAATCAGAGCAGTGCCACTAGAGCCAAATTACAGACCGAATTCACGTTGGAATCGGTAAACAGAAACTATAAGCAGAGAGTCAAAGCGCTAGTGGTAAACAGTATCACTAGCCAACTACCTACACAACGCATTGAAACATCAGGTTTCAATCATTTGAGAAATTTGAAGCTAGCTGATCCCGATTATGCTATTCCAGGAAGTATAGACTTGCTACTAGGAGCAGAAGTATATGCTAGTATTATTCAAGACGGAATAATACGATCAAAACACTTAGATAAACCAATCGCATTGAAAACGGAATTGGGTTGGGTTGTGATGGGCAACACAGGGCGTGCCACACAATCAACAAACGTATTCATGTTACACATACATGAACCACATATTCTCAACAAACAACTACAACAATTTGTAAAACGAAATACTGAACATAGAAAAGCAGCACGCATTAGCAAAATGCTTCAAAAATCTCCTATTCCATGGGAAAAAATTAAATCGATGAAAAAATCATACCGACACAGGGTGAATGATGAGACGGTAATTCGATTCACATATTGGAACACAAATGAAATTGTTGTGAAAATACCGCGAAAATTTCGACAAACGAACAATTATAAAGACTAAAAATCAAAAACAAAGGATGGCATGGTCAGAGTAAAAAGTTTAAATTTTTAAATAAATCAAAGGTGAATTTTATGGTAGAAAAATAAAGAAAACTAAAATGATTCAACATGATATTCATTTATTACATAAATAAAAATTAAAATAACAATACATACAATAAAATAAGTTAATTATTTTTTTGCGCGTTCCGGGAGGATGTTGAATCGTCATTCAACATTTTTAATAATCAAAAAAAAAAGTGGGCAGTGTTTAAAAATATGTATAATAAAACAAAAAAAAAAGGTTACAAACACTTCAAGACAAACAATGCGATCATATAATATTTCGTACAAAAAAATGTAAACCAATCAACGTAATCAAACATATAACACAGAAATATATGCAATAATATGGAACATATAACATGAATATGCACAAGCAGGTAACATAAAAATGTTTATAAACATAGCATACAAACAAAAACAAAAACAATCCACATAGCACAATATATAACATAAAACATTAAACACAAAATATTTAATTGCAGTGCATAAACAATGAACAGTAACAAAAAATAAAAACATTTAAACATATATGCATAGTATATAATATACACATATATATATATGACCATGCCAGTACTGTCAAATTGTCAAAAAGTTACCAGTGAAATAATTACCAATAGAGTTATTCACAATCACCATAAATTGTCATTCGAATCAGCAGACACAATTTGAAAAAAAACGGTTTTATAAAAAAGACGAGAATATGAGATAAATATTAAAACATTTCAACAACGGAGAAAAAGAAAATTCTAGAACCGCGAAAATTTGGTATATAAAGGGTTGCGATTCGCAGAAAAATTTGTCTTTTGCAATTACTTGTGTATACTGTCGTATTGAGACTGAAGCAAGGAAACCAAAAGGCCACCTCATCAGCCGGGACGTATTGAGTCCTAAAAAAATCTAGCGTATTGAGCTAGTAATTAGGGAAAAGTTAGGAATTTCTGTAAAAATATTTAGAATTTTTACAGAAAATAGGGAAACGTCGAATTAATCATCAAAAAAAAATACTTAGAAAATTTTTCTTACAAAATTTTCTAATACTTCGGGCCGAATCATCGGAAATTGTTAAAGTTGATTTTTTTAAAAAAGACTTAGAAAATTTTTTTATAAAATTTTCTAATACTTCGAGCAGAAATTCAACATCGCTAAACACTTAGAAAATTTCTAGGACTTAGAAATTTTCTAAAGTTTCATCGCTGAAAGTATCATCAGAAAATTGAATTATTTTGGAAAATCAGAAAATTCATCGAGACAGTAAAAAATATTTCATCTCGACAGTCGTCAATTCCCGTCGGCAATCTTCAGTTTTACATAACGATTTTTTTGAAAGTTTGAAAATTCGAACAGTCATCGTTAAATTGGTCTCATCATCGTTCTTCAATCAACATAGTGTCTACAACGCCATCTATTCGTGTAGGTCGACCTATGCCAACGAATAATTAGTTAATTAGCTCTTAGTAATTAAGAACATATGCAAATTCATAATTAAATTTGATAGATTTCATTTGTATAAATTCATGATTTTATTTGAATTTTGTTAAATTCATTTGCATAGTTATTTCCGGTTTAACTGAAATATTGTACATATACAAATTTTTAAATTAAAGTAAATTTTATATATTTCATAGATTCAAATTTGTTTTGTATAATTAAAATTAATTGCATACTTATTTCCGATTTGATTGAAACATTATTATATAATTGAAAATATTGAATTTTTATATATATTGAATTAGAATTCATTTTGAAATTTAAATATACACGAATTTAAGTAGATTAGAAATTGTTTGTAATTTAGTTTAAGAAATTGAATTGTTAGGTTTAAGAGAGTATATTTTAAATAAAATTTTATAACGAATTGTAAAAAAATTGTGTTTTTATTTTATTAAAATTTTTGAACCGGCACCTCTTCATTTTTTAATGTTAGTCTTATTAGTGGATTTAACATTTGGTCCTTCGAGCCGGATCTAAATAAAAACACAATTTTTATTTTGTATAAACTTTGTTAGAATATACTAACTGATGGTTAAACCAAAAGGTTCAAGTAGTAAAACAAAAATTACGAGCAGTAAAAAGAAAAAGGAAACAATGGAAAAGGTTCAAGGTTTAATTAAATCGCAAAATTTATTGATTGAAGAATTAAACAACGTTACTGTCAGTATAAAAAAGAATCTTGACGAAATAAAACCTATAGTAGTATATAAACGCAGAATAGAAAAATTAAAGGAATTATCCCAAGAGTTCCGAAAAAACCATTATGAGATTTGTCACGCCGAAGACGCGAATAGCACCAGCCAATACTTAGAACAAAATTCATTTAAAAATTTTGAAGAACAATGTTTCGAATTAATTGTTGAATTAGACGAAAAAATTGAATTATTAACTACAGCAAATTTATCAAACGAAACTACAAACAATAATACAACTTTACCACCGTCGGCAAAACCACAAATTAAACTACCACCTATACAGTTACCAAATTTTGATGGCACATATAGATCATGGAGGTCGTTCAGAGATCTATATGTGAATTTAATTCATACCAATAATGAAATTTCTGACATTGAAAAACTTCATTATTTAAAATCGTGTACGTCTGGTGAAGCAGCTCGAATCATTAAACCGTTTGATATCATAGCAGCAAACTACCAAAAAGCTTGGTTCGCTTTAGTCAGCCGATTTAACAACAACAGAGTGTTAATTAATACTCAGCTGGAGAAATTGTGTAAATTCACGCCCATAAAGTCAGAGAGTGCGCAAGCAATGAAAGAAGTCTTGAGTAACGTTGAAGAAACTCTGCATGAGCTGGAAACTTTACGTGTGAATACTGAAAACTGGGATCCGATTATTACTTATCTAACGTTACAACGATTGCCACCTGAGACCAGAGAACATTGGGAAATAAAACAGAGTTCGAAAACCGAAATGTGTAGTTTTCAAGAATTGGTAGAATTCTTAGAAGCCAGATTTAGAGTATTGGAAGCTGTAAAACCTCAGAAACAAAGCAATGTATCTTCAAATCAAAATATTAAGGGTACCAATCAGGGTACACATTGTCCACAGTGTAAGTCTGATCATAGACTTTGCCATTGTTCGAAATTTAAAACATTATCAGCAATAGAAAAATTGAACTTCGTTAAAAAACATAACTTATGTACAAACTGCCTTGAATCAGGTCATAGATTCATCAACTGCACAAGCAACAGCTCATGCAAGAAGTGCATGAAAAAGCACCACACTTTGATACATGATAATTTTTCGGCGAATTTATCAGTGACAAATCAGATTTCTGCTCAACTACATGAAAAAGAAGATTCACTCAAGAATTTCTTTTCTACGAATGTTAATGAAACTTTGCTAGCAACAGCACAAGTAAAAATACGAGACGGTAATGGTCAGCTACAAATTCTGAGGGCTCTGATTGACTCAGGGTCTCAAGCTACTTGTATCACCGCTGCGGCAACAAAACGTTTGAAGCTCTCTCATTCACGAACCAATCAACTCATTAGTGGACTCAATCAGAGCAGTGCCACTAGAGCCAAATTACAGACCGAATTCACGTTGGAATCGGTAAACAGAAACTATAAGCAGAGAGTCAAAGCGCTAGTGGTAAACAGTATCACTAGCCAACTACCTACACAACGCATTGAAACATCAGGTTTCAATCATTTGAGAAATTTGAAGCTAGCTGATCCCGATTATGCTATTCCAGGAAGTATAGACTTGCTACTAGGAGCAGAAGTATATGCTAGTATTATTCAAGACGGAATAATACGATCAAAACACTTAGATAAACCAATCGCATTGAAAACGGAATTGGGTTGGGTTGTGATGGGCAACACAGGGCGTGCCACACAATCAACAAACGTATTCATGTTACACATACATGAACCACATATTCTCAACAAACAACTACAACAATTTGTAAAACGAAATACTGAACATAGAAAAGCAGCACGCATTAGCAAAATGCTTCAAAAATCTCCTATTCCATGGGAAAAAATTAAATCGATGAAAAAATCATACCGACACAGGGTGAATGATGAGACGGTAATTCGATTCACATATTGGAACACAAATGAAATTGTTGTGAAAATACCGCGAAAATTTCGACAAACGAACAATTATAAAGACTAAAAATCAAAAACAAAGGATGGCATGGTCAGAGTAAAAAGTTTAAATTTTTAAATAAATCAAAGGTGAATTTTATGGTAGAAAAATAAAGAAAACTAAAATGATTCAACATGATATTCATTTATTACATAAATAAAAATTAAAATAACAATACATACAATAAAATAAGTTAATTATTTTTTTGCGCGTTCCGGGAGGATGTTGAATCGTCATTCAACATTTTTAATAATCAAAAAAAAAAGTGGGCAGTGTTTAAAAATATGTATAATAAAACAAAAAAAAAAGGTTACAAACACTTCAAGACAAACAATGCGATCATATAATATTTCGTACAAAAAAATGTAAACCAATCAACGTAATCAAACATATAACACAGAAATATATGCAATAATATGGAACATATAACATGAATATGCACAAGCAGGTAACATAAAAATGTTTATAAACATAGCATACAAACAAAAACAAAAACAATCCACATAGCACAATATATAACATAAAACATTAAACACAAAATATTTAATTGCAGTGCATAAACAATGAACAGTAACAAAAAATAAAAACATTTAAACATATATGCATAGTATATAATATACACATATATATATATGACCATGCCAGTACTGTCAAATTGTCAAAAAGTTACCAGTGAAATAATTACCAATAGAGTTATTCACAATCACCATAAATTGTCATTCGAATCAGCAGACACAATTTGAAAAAAAACGGTTTTATAAAAAAGACGAGAATATGAGATAAATATTAAAACATTTCAACAACGGAGAAAAAGAAAATTCTAGAACCGCGAAAATTTGGTATATAAAGGGTTGCGATTCGCAGAAAAATTTGTCTTTTGCAATTACTTGTGTATACTGTCGTATTGAGACTGAAGCAAGGAAACCAAAAGGCCACCTCATCAGCCGGGACGTATTGAGTCCTAAAAAAATCTAGCGTATTGAGCTAGTAATTAGGGAAAAGTTAGGAATTTCTGTAAAAATATTTAGAATTTTTACAGAAAATAGGGAAACGTCGAATTAATCATCAAAAAAAAATACTTAGAAAATTTTTCTTACAAAATTTTCTAATACTTCGGGCCGAATCATCGGAAATTGTTAAAGTTGATTTTTTTAAAAAAGACTTAGAAAATTTTTTTATAAAATTTTCTAATACTTCGAGCAGAAATTCAACATCGCTAAACACTTAGAAAATTTCTAGGACTTAGAAATTTTCTAAAGTTTCATCGCTGAAAGTATCATCAGAAAATTGAATTATTTTGGAAAATCAGAAAATTCATCGAGACAGTAAAAAATATTTCATCTCGACAGTCGTCAATTCCCGTCGGCAATCTTCAGTTTTACATAACGATTTTTTTGAAAGTTTGAAAATTCGAACAGTCATCGTTAAATTGGTCTCATCATCGTTCTTCAATCAACATAGTGTCTACAACGCCATCTATTCGTGTAGGTCGACCTATGCCAACGAATAATTAGTTAATTAGCTCTTAGTAATTAAGAACATATGCAAATTCATAATTAAATTTGATAGATTTCATTTGTATAAATTCATGATTTTATTTGAATTTTGTTAAATTCATTTGCATAGTTATTTCCGGTTTAACTGAAATATTGTACATATACAAATTTTTAAATTAAAGTAAATTTTATATATTTCATAGATTCAAATTTGTTTTGTATAATTAAAATTAATTGCATACTTATTTCCGATTTGATTGAAACATTATTATATAATTGAAAATATTGAATTTTTATATATATTGAATTAGAATTCATTTTGAAATTTAAATATACACGAATTTAAGTAGATTAGAAATTGTTTGTAATTTAGTTTAAGAAATTGAATTGTTAGGTTTAAGAGAGTATATTTTAAATAAAATTTTATAACGAATTGTAAAAAAATTGTGTTTTTATTTTATTAAAATTTTTGAACCGGCACCTCTTCATTTTTTAATGTTAGTCTTATTAGTGGATTTAACACACCCCTTTCCAGAATTCACTTCGAAATGTAATTTTTTTTTCTTTCTTGCTTCACTGTTTCTCTTTTAGTTGGTTGGGAACATAGTTTTTTTTTTTTTAAAACAGCAACTATGTTTATTGAGGTGGGTAAGTACCTATCATCGTTGGACGAGGCATTCCTTTTACAAGTTTTTTTTCAGCACAACGATGGTAGAAGCTGTTTCTGGGCCAGAGCGGGGTCATATTTAGTTTCAGGTCTTCGGTGTGGGTGTATTATATTTTATTTATTTATGTTGAAGCATTCAGGGTAGAAGGATTCCACAACCTTCTACCGCTTCTGGCTACGAGAATCAAAAGGGATATGGAGCTGTGGCATACTCACGCCCCATCCGGCGAGCTAGTTCGTGCTAGCCAACAAGCGTAGCCGCCACCACCACCCTCCATACTCCCATGAGTAAGTATGACGTAATAAGTGTTGCTACTAAAATTTCAATTTCAGTAGCCGGCCCTGTACATCAAATTTTAAATACTTGATGTACTATGACAAATGTATAAATTATGTTTATGATTGTGTGTGTTTAGGTCGTGTGATATCACAGTGGGCTTCCATCTCTCATTAGGATGGAAGATACTGCTGTGACGTCATACGACTTGATCACACATATAAATAAAACAAATTTTTTTTCATGTATTCTGATTTCAGTTTTTATTTACAGATAAGCATTTATGTGGTAGTGTGGACTACACATACAGTTGTATTATGTGCCTGATAGTACAACACTTACTAAATTATGTTCATATTTATTACAAAATGGCGCCCAATTTGGTTATTTCAGTGTCACAGAGCTACGGCTCTGTGTCATATTGAGTCCTTTACGGACAAACTTAGGTGGTACTTCGTACATTCATATGAATGTACAAAATTTCCCTTTGTTGATTATTTCAACACTTTGTTCCTTTACGGAAAAATTTTTTTACACCCTTGTTAGCATAGGCTAACACTTAATGTCCTTTACGGACTATACACCGTCATATCAATAAATTACATTCTGTTTTGGAAGTTTGGGTTGGGTAACTTTGAAGTTGTTTTGGTTACTCATCAACCTGATTGGCTAACCACTTTGCAGTCTTCGAGCTGCAATGTTGGGTACCAGGTTGTTGAGTGATCGAAGCTTCTTTGGAGTTATACAACCCAAAAGTTTCCAAGTATGGGTATAAATGACGTCATGTTCGTGTGGTGGTGTTTGATTGATGGGATTACTGTTGATACCATCTGAATAGTTTTCGAACTGTTCACTTGGGTTCCGGTAATCGTGTCAATCACATACCATCACAACGGTCATAGTCTGGGACGTTGAGGTTGTGGGCAATTCTGATGGGCATACCACCTTGTGGTTTCGAACTACAATGTTGGGGACCAGAATTGTACCTCATACCTCAGCATCCTATAGTGAAGTTCAGACAGTGACGCATTCACGAGTCATTTCAACCCATAAAATTTTTTGTCCGCTCTACACATAATGTAGCATAACTTTTTGTATAGCCTCGTTTTTTTTTGTTTTACATAACAATTTTTTTTCCATAGTCTGAAGTTCTGAAAGGGGGGAAGTCTAAAGCAAAAGCCAAATTTTATGTAATTATATTATTATTTTGATTTTTTTTTCTTTTTTTTGAAGTCGTCAATTATTTATAACTTCGTCGATTATTTGTGTACACATGAAAATTTATGAGCGCGTGTGGTACGAGCCGATGCAAATCTGAAGTCTACGTTGACTCATTATATTTTTCTTGCGAAAATTATTTTCTTGAAAACATTTTGTATTAGATCGTTGCATAACATATATTATAGGTTATAGTCCCTGATTTGTCGTTATACCTGGCCTTGTCTTTTCTCTGACGTACAACATTTATATTGATATGCCTTATGTTTTACTTATAACTTAACGTTGACGCGCGCGTGAATTTTTGCTGCTTTTACATTGTGTATACAGCAAAGTCGAATTTTACATATTTTTTTTTATATAACTTGAATGTATTAATTGGTGATATAGTACCCTGTTGGGACATATCACATAGTCAGCGACAAAAATACAGGTCCACCTATTTTAATAAAGGACATTTAAATTTTGTTGTTGTTTTATTTGATTTTTTTTACATAAAATTTATCGAACGTTTTTTTTAACGCGTCCATATATTTGTAATACAAATTATATGTATAATTAAATAAAATTTTTTTTGCAGGAGTGTAAATTAATGAAACATATGTGTTGAATATCATAAACAAATAAAGTGAATATTTTTTTTTACAGTGAACTACAAAATTATTTGGACACATCAATTTGCTTAAATTTTAGATTTGATTTAAAATTTTTTTTTGAATTTTTTTTATGCGATACGCGTCGATTGTAAAAGTTCGGTATATGATAAATTAATTTAATTTAATTAATTTTTTTTGAAGCATAAATAAATTTGCGTTTACGGTAAATAAATTTTAAATACGGATGTTTAATTAATTAATGTAATTATAAAATACAATATATACTATTATCGATTTTTTTTTATTTTATTTCGAGTCATATTACAGTCAGCAACATAATTTGCGGTCCACTATAAAAATTTTTATTATATGTTTTTTTTTGAAAATTATCGTACAGTGCATGCTAATTATATTGATCCATCGGTTATTAAATTGTTTTTAACAATTTTTTTGTATATATGAATAAATAGCGGTCGCATATTTAATTAAATTTCAGAAATTTGGATTAGTGAATTTTTTTTGTAATTACCAAAAGTATCAGACAGCTGAACAATTTTTTTTTAAATTTTTTTGTATCATTAATTTTTTTATATAACGCGTCATTCACAACGTCAATATATTTATTGAATTTAAACTTTACGGGTGTTACCGTAACATATCTTAATTTTTTTTTGTATATCTTAGTTTTATTTCCATATTTACATATCGTAATTTTTTTTTACAATCCGCGTCATAATAACAGAACATTGCCTATTAAGTTATTTTAATTGCTTCGTTTGAGTATTATTTGGATAATTTATCAACAAATTACATACACGATCATTTATTAATACCGGTTGTTCAATAAATTTTTTTTTCTCGTCTTTTCGTAAACACTGAACGTTTCCTTCTAATATTTCGGCTATGTCATGTTACCGTCGGCGTCGTAATTAACGTCCCATCTACTTAATTTTTTTTTACAACTGTTAAATGTATAATTTTCTGTACTCGTTTTTTTTTATATAAATATTCGGCTATACAAAATTTTTTTTCTTTTCCTTTCAAATCTAGTTAAATTAACATAATCTTTTGCATGCTTTGAATTAATTTTTTTTGGCTTCCTGAGTTTTTTTTTTTGTAAACAATTTATTAAATAAATTTTATTAACTTTTGACAAAGTAACGCAGTTTTAATTATTTCCGCCTTTTATTTTCATTTCATCTCCACACACAGCTTTAGATAAATTTTATTTCCTTAATTATCCCATTAAATTACCCTGTACTTTTCATCCTTTAAATAAAGCGTAGTGATTATTTTCATTCCCTATATACCATTAAATGTCTGCACCAAAGAAGGTGAATAAACCAATTAATATTCAACAGCGGGTGACGAGCAGTAAAAATAAATCAAATACAACAATGTCAACTCAAGCTACAGGAGAGACAACGATGTCAGAAGGAGTTATAGGATCTGGGGATTCGATGGTTTCACCATCTATGTCAATTCCATCTACAGTTCCAGAGGTGTACCCCCCAACTCATATTATTGATTCCGGATTAGCATCCAGTGGTGCTACAGATCTCCATTTCAGTACTGGTTATGGCGAATTCCGTCCGTTGCGGCACTCTCCACCACCTATAACATCCAGTAGTGGAGCAATGCCCAAGATAAGTAACTCTGGAGTGATTATACAGTCCGGATTGGATAATGAACAGTTTTTAAATAATGTGGCTGGCGCTGTCAACTCTGATTATCAATATCCCGTCTCTGTTACCCATACCGATCGTCCTTCATCGTTAACTCAGCCTATTCATTCGTCAGCATGGCCTAATAATTTTTCAACAGATTTACGAAATCTCCCAATTAAAACATCCATTAACTCAATCACCACCCATACTCAACCAAACTACATTATGTCTTCTGGTCTTAATCTCCACATGCTTTCAAGTAAACTGTCAACACCCCGTAAACTGCAACCCAAACGAATTCAAACTACAATCGCGTCAAATAATATTCAGCAACCTGAACAGCGAATTCTGAACACGCCTGGCGGAAACAATAGTGAACATTCTCGTGGTTCCAGTTATGTCCCAAAACTACCCCACAAATCATCTATGTTAACATGGGGTTTAACGTATTCTGGATTTTCAGATCCATTGCCCTGTGACGAATTCATTTTCAGAGTTGAGACATTAGCAGACAAATATGGCATATCACATGGCGAATTATGTGCAAACATTCATTTATTACTAAAAGATCGTGCTTCTGATTGGTATTGGACACAGTTTTGTAGAGATGCCCGAAACTTTACGTGGCATTCCTTTAGGAATGAATTTATACGATATCATCAGCGTCTTACCTCCGACTACGAGATTGTAAGCGCCATGATGAATACGCGTCAAGGTAACGAAAGTTTCGATGATTATGTTCAAAGATTAATAGTGCTCCGTAATCAGATGCGATCTCCAATGTCCGAATTTGACTTCATTAATATAATTCGAGACAATTTAAATTCTAGATTAGCCGCAATGGTTTATATGTTGCCAGTCTCAACTCTGCCACAACTTCGTGAGCAATGTAGAAAAGCTGAGCGTTACATCGCTGTACAAACAAATAGAATACGACAAACGTATCGACCCAGAATTAACGAGATCAATACAAATTTTTCATGGAATCCTCAGGATGCATACTTTGATTTTGAACCTGAACCAGAGGTTCCAGTTCCAAATGTTCACTATGTTGAATCCAGACAGGAGGAGCCTGTGAGGGTTGATGAGGTGGCCGATGGCAAAGTGCGAGCGATTTGTTGGAATTGCCGTCGAAGTGGCCATTATTTTCAAGACTGTCCCGAAGAGCAAAGAAATTTGTTCTGTTTTAAATGTGGTAATCCTGGCACAACGTCACCTAAGTGTCAAAAGTGTTCGGGAAACAGGACAACGAGTGGCCCTCGCCACGGGACGAACCACTCGACGACGATTCCCGCGAATCAGCCCATACGCCCATTGAACCAGACCCATCCACCACCACTGGCTCACCATCCGAAATAAAAATATTAACAAAATCTGTTATGTCTGAATCACCAAACACCGAATGTCCTAAATTAACGCCAATTATACCTTGGCATGTCCGCTGGTCCAAGTACTCGCAAGTTCGCGACAGAATTTTTAGTCCTGCCTTTGTGTCTGAAGTAAATTGTCATAAGCGTGCAGTAAGACTTCGTAAATTTCGTCAAATACGTAGAGAACTGAGGAAGAGTAGACATCTCATACACCTCGCCGGTCTAATTAGACATCCGTACGACGATCGCCCTTACGCGAAAGTCAAAGTCGCAAATGTTGAAGTTATCGGATTATTAGACAGTGGAGCAAGCATTTCATGTTTAGGCCGAAATGCCTTAAAACTAATTGATAAAATTAATGTTGATGTCATACCTCGTTCTCAATCAGTCATGACCGCTGATGGCAAGGATCAACAGATACAAGGTTATATCGAAGTTCCAATTACCTTTATGGGTTCTACACATCCAATGAAGTTGAGCATAGTGCCATCGTTGAGACAAGAGTTATATCTTGGTGTAGATTTCTGGAAAAGGTTTAAGATTGCACCAGAGGTAATTTCTGAAATGTCATTAAAAGATATGAATCCCAAATGTGAGATCAATGTAATGCATGAGTTGACTAATGCACAAAATTATCGATTAGAGATTGTAAAATCTAAATTTCCGTCGTTCGCAAGAATGGGCCTTGGCAAAACCGACTTGGAGGAACACGTGATTGACACCGGAGATGTAGCCCCGATAAAACAGAAACACTATCCGGTCTCGCCAGCCGTACAAAAGTTAATGTATGAAGAGCTTGACCGGATGCTCTCTCTTGGTGTCATAGAAGAATCCAACAGTCCGTGGAATTCGCCAGTCGTGTTAGTACGAAAGCCAGGCAAAGTCCGGTTATGTTTAGATTCGAGAAAAGTGAATGAAGTCACTAAGAAAGATGCATATCCTTTACCTCACATTTCTGGATTACTCAGCAGGTTGCAAGACACCAAATATATATCTAGTATTGACTTGAAGGATGCCTTCTGGCAGATCCCTTTAGAGAAACATTCGCGAGAAAAGACAGCATTTACTGTACCAGGTAGACCTCTTTATCAATTCACAGTTATGCCTTTTGGTTTATGTAATGCTCCTCAGAGGATGTGTAGACTCATGGATAAAGTAATTCCTGGTAGGTTACGAGAGAGAGTTTTCGTGTACTTAGATGATTTATTGGTAGTTTCCCCTGATTTTGACAGTCACCTTACATTGTTAGAAGAAGTAGCATGGCACTTACGAAAATCGGGTTTAACAATTAATGTCGAAAAAAGCAAATTTTGTGTTAAAGAAGTTAAGTATCTCGGATTTATTGTTGGTGATGGCACTTTGAAAACCGATCCTTCAAAGATAGAAGCCATACGTGATTATCCGTTACCTAAAACAGCCAAACAGTTACGTAGATTCCTAGGAATGACCGGATGGTACCAGCGATTCGTCGCTAATTATGCTAGCGTAGCCGCTCCGTTAACGGATGCGCTTAAGACTTGTAAGTCGGGATTCTGTATTTCTTCTGAAGCCGAGGAGTCTTTTGAAAAATTAAAGTCGGCACTATGCGAAGCACCAGTTTTGGCCAACCCAGAGTTTGACCGACACTTCTACATACAATGCGATGCCTCCACAACCGGAGTCGGGGGTGTTCTATTTCAGACACACGACGACGGTTCCGAAAGGCCTATCGCATATTTTTCAAAGAAGCTAAATCCGGCACAGAGGAACTCCAGCATCACCGAACTAGAGTGCTACGCTGCAGTTCTAAGCGTTAAAAAGTTTCGCGCGTACGTAGAAGGTCATCCTTTCACTATCATAACAGATCACTCTAGTCTACGTTGGTTGATGAACCAAAATGATTTAAGCGGTAGATTGGCGAGATGGAGCCTGAAACTGCAAGGTTTTGACTTCACGATAGAACATCGTAAAGGAAGTCTGAATGTGGTGCCAGATGCTTTATCACGGGTATACTCGGAGGAGTTAGGTCTGATGGTCTCGAATGTGGCGGAAGTTGACCTTAGTTCCCCATATTTTACTGCAGGAAAATATGAGGAGCTGAAGTCAACTATCCTGAACAATCAAGACAGACTACCAGACCTATGTGTCTCCGAGGGTTATGTGTATAAGCGTTTGGAACCACGTTCAGGTGACCCAGATGTAGACGACCTTACCTGGAAACTTTGGGTTCCAGACGAATTATCGCGGAGTCTAATCGAGCAGGCTCATGCTCCACCCCAATGTGCACATGGTGGCTTCCATAAGACCCTACAACGCGTCCGACAATACTATTATTGGCCCGGAATGGTATCTCAAATTCGTGAGTATGTAAATAATTGCCAAACATGTAAGGATACTAAAGACCCTAATCAAGTTTTAAGACCTCAAATGGGAGATGCTTTTAAATCAACTAGACCCTTTCAATTTCTGTACATTGATTTCCTCGGACCCTACCCCAGAACAAAATCCGGTAATGTAGCTATCCCAGCTAGCAATTTTCGTGGTAGGTACGTATTTGGATCTAAAAGAGGCTACTAGAAAGTAGCAGTTACTAGGTAAAGGACCGTTTTTGGTACGATTTAAACACTACTTTGCCACCAAAATGGGGAATGAATTGCCACGTTTTTGATACGAAATTGGAACGATACTAAAAAGTATCATTTACGTTCCGGAGTGGTAATAAGTTATATCCAAACACGTAAATGGAACGTTTTCGCTACTTCCTTACCAATACCGCAATAAAACTTTACTAAAATAGCATTTCACATAAAAGTTGAATATTATATATAGTATTAATAATATTAATAAATGCCCAACACAAATAAAACATTTTATTTTTTCAGAAGAAAATAATTTCTCATAATCAATATGTATATAATTATTTTTAAGCACTTAATATTTTGATTCGATCTATTTGCGTGGTAAATTTTATAGTGCGAATTAAATTTTACTGTGATAACAGACCTTCTGCTTCGAAAAAAATCGAACCGCCTCAAAAATATTGAATTTTTTTATGAAATTTTTGTTAATTTGAAATTATGATTTTTATGTCAGAAATTATATTTTCCATATTTTGGGATTTTTTACATCGATATGAAGCTTAAATCGCAATACATATCGTTTCCCATTCATTACGCATGAAATTCACACATATTTTTCATGTAATTTTTCATAAAAATATTTCATAAAAATAGACCATTACGAAACCATATATGAAAAATGGCGATATTCGCAATGTTACTTGAAAGTGTCTGATACTTTTAATTTATACTTCATGGTTCCGGATAAGTTTGAGAAAGTTTGTGGTACGTATTATATGGCACCTTCTAGTTACAGAAACTTGAAATTGTCACTATAAAGTCGCCGGTTACAATCTATCGTGGTGAAATTCACTATAAAGTAGCAATGCGAGCCTAAAAGTATCACTTTTTAATTTATTGTATTAAAAGGTACTATAAAATGATAAATGAAACTTTTGAGTTCCTGTTGCCACTTTAGTTTAGGATCAAAATGGTGAAGAAACAGAAAATCATAGTCCAAATATTGTACATATTGAAAATGAGAATAAAGAAGAAGAAGAAGAGTTAAATAATTTGAAATAAAATAAAGGTCATGAAGGTCTTTTTATTTACTGTTTATTTACTTTATTTTGTTATTTAATTTTAAATACATACATGTATGCAATAATGGAATAAATACAAAATTATTTTGATATTTCAAACATCAGTAGCACGAATTAATTTAAGCAAATTTTGCTTTTTTTCAAATAAATCAAAATCTAAATTTTTTATGTCTGTTCACAAAAAACTCTAATAATGGAATGAAAATATAATGACAAATTAGAACAAAAACGTTGAAATCACTTCATGGGAGCAATTACAACTTACCATATTAGTATCAGAAACTTCCTAGTTCCACTAGGAAGTAATTGTCACTAAAAAAAATGCATGAAGAAGTTTTTGGTACCGTGCATTGCTTTGAAAATTATCCAGAAACGTATTTGTTACTTGCATAGAGGAACTTTTAAATTTGCCACTTAATAGTATCAAAACGTAGTAGAAAAATATATCCAAAAACTTAGTAAAAAATACCTAAAAGTGGCAGAAACCTAAAGAGTTTTTAATACGAATTTGCTACCAATCTGGAACTGCAGTGAAAACTTTAAATTTGAAATCTAAGAAGTTTCCAGCGCCACGAAGCTGGTACGTTAAATATGTAGCTACAGAGTAATGGAACATAGTATAGTGGCAAAACAAGTTGTTAAAACGTTTCTGTTACCATATTTCGGTTCCAGTTCACAAATACTCAGTATCTGCTACTAAAAATGCTAGTTGGGATCTTGACTGTTCTTGATGCTTTTAGTAAATTCGTATTCCTAGAGCCCCTTAAAGCAGAAAAGGCCATAAATGTTTGCAAATTTTTAGAAGATGAAATATTTTGTACGTTCGGCGTACCGGAGACAATTTTTACTGATAATGGGAAACAGTTTGTTTCGAAAACCTTTCAAGATTTATTAAATGCTTATGGGATCAAACACATCAAGACTGCAGTGCATTCTCCACATCCTAATGCGGCAGAAAGGGTGAACAGGTCTGTGCTGGCAGCCCTGAGGGCGTATATTAAGGATGACCATAGTGCATGGGACATCTATCTCCCCAAGATAGCTAGCGCCCTACGCACTTCTTACCACCAGTCCATCGGTGTGAACCCCTACTATGTGCTCTTTGGTCAATATATGGCGCAGCATGGGTCTGTCTACCCTCTCTTGAGGAATTTAGGCGGAGATGTGGAGATTGTGCCTTCTGATGATAAATTGAAAATGATCCGAAAACGTGTTTTAGAAAAATTGTCTCAGTCGCATCAACGTCACGCTAATGTTTATAATATCCGTAGTCGTCCAGTTAGATTCATACCAGGTCAAGAAGTTTACCGTAGAGTTTTCACCCTCAGTAATATGGCCCAAGGTAGGAATGCTAAACTGGACAACAGATTTGCAAAGGCTCGCGTCGTTAAAGCTATAGGCAACAGTCAGTACGAACTAGAGGACTTGAAAGGTCGTTCCATCGGTATATACCACGCAAAAGACATTCGGCAATGAATATAACAAGTTTTTTTTAAAAAATATGAAGGTGTGCGTCGAAGAATTTGGAAAGGGGGAGTTGAATCAGTAAATCTAACTACATCTTGACAGTTTCATTTTTTTTTCTCTTGGTTCATTTTGTTCAAATGTACAATGCCCCTTTAAGTCAGTTCCTTTTATTCGAAATGAACTTAATAGTTTATCATAATTCCTTTCTTTATATGATTTGATCTTGTGGTCATTCTAACCTATGGTTACATTGGATATAAAGTGTGGATGTAGTTATATGAATTATGTAGAGTAATGCATCATCCATACCCTTAACACGATACTTCAAAGTACTACTTCCTAAAAAAAAAAAAAGTAAAAAAAAAAAAAAAACAGAAAAATGAGACTGTTAATAAGTCAAGATAAAATAATTTTCTTTTCTGTATTAATTTCAAATTTACATATATAAATAATTTTTTTCTTATTTAGAATTTTTTATTCAACAATGTATAATTTATTCAATTTTTAATTAAATAATATAAATATTTGTAATATTTATCATGAATTTACGCGTGTGCATTATTTTAAAATGAAAATATAAATTATATACAGCTAAAACATTAAACAAAATAAAACAAAACAAAACAAAAATCTATACATAAAATATTAATTAAAATTTAAAATTAGTAAAATAAATGAATGAGGAGTGTCTTAAGGAGCTTCGTGCTCTTCAGGAGGACATCTTATTAACCAGGGGTCCACTAGAAATACGCTTTCTATTTTTGAAAGATTTCATCGATAAATTAGAGTCCAGTCCATCACCTAACCAACAATATCAGCAACATCCACAATTACCATCATCATCAGCATCACCATCAGCAACATCAACAACAACCACCTACACAGACAACAACACATCATCATCATCACAGCATCGTCAATAATGGTAAGCGCGCCAACGATTTTTTTTTTTTTTTAAAAAATTAGATTTCCATACATTTAACACAAAAAAAAAACGAAAGTAATAGGGGCCCCAAGAAGAAAAAAATGAAATTATATTTGTCAAAGTAAAAAAAAAAAAAAAAAGAAGATGAAATCATAATTAACATAATAAAAGAAAATTTGTAATTATAATTAACAAAATAAGAAAAATGATATTGTAATTAACAACAAAAAAAAAGGAAAAAAAAATGATAAAATTATATTTGTCAAAATAACGATAAAAATGAAATCATAATTAACATAATGAAAGAAAATTTGAAATTCTAAATTAACAAAAATAAGAAAAACGTTATTATAATTAACAAGATAAAAGAAAATGAAATAAAATTTAACGTCGCACACACAAAACGAAGGAAAATAGATTTAATATAAGATATTTACTCATACCTATAATATTAGGTATGTACTATGTACAATATTTATGCAGTATCTTTGTGCTCTATGAATATCAATGATTATTAAATAGATATTTTATTTCATTTTTTTTTGATAGATAAATTTACATATTGTCCTAAATATAAGTTTATTTTTTGTTATTTCAACTAAATTTAAAGTGAAACTGAATTACAAGATGAACATTACTTTTCTCATAAAAAGATTTTTTTTTGCTTATGATGTTAATTATGCACGATAAAATTGAAAATAAAGTTCATTCAAGAATTATGTAAAATGGTTCGGTTCATAACTATAATAAAAATGTATTTGTAGAATTGACTAAATTTGGCTTTTGTCTTTCACTCTCACCCCTTTCCAGAATTCACTTCGAAATGTAATTTTTTTTTCTTTCTTGCTTCACTGTTTCTCTTTTAGTTGGTTGGGAACATAGTTTTTTTTTTTTTAAAACAGCAACTATGTTTATTGAGGTGGGTAAGTACCTATCATCGTTGGACGAGGCATTCCTTTTACAAGTTTTTTTTCAGCACAACGATGGTAGAAGCTGTTTCTGGGCCAGAGCGGGGTCATATTTAGTTTCAGGTCTTCGGTGTGGGTGTATTATATTTTATTTATTTATGTTGAAGCATTCAGGGTAGAAGGATTCCACAACCTTCTACCGCTTCTGGCTACGAGAATCAAAAGGGATATGGAGCTGTGGCATACTCACGCCCCATCCGGCGAGCTAGTTCGTGCTAGCCAACAAGCGTAGCCGCCACCACCACCCTCCATACTCCCATGAGTAAGTATGACGTAATAAGTGTTGCTACTAAAATTTCAATTTCAGTAGCCGGCCCTGTACATCAAATTTTAAATACTTGATGTACTATGACAAATGTATAAATTATGTTTATGATTGTGTGTGTTTAGGTCGTGTGATATCACAGTGGGCTTCCATCTCTCATTAGGATGGAAGATACTGCTGTGACGTCATACGACTTGATCACACATATAAATAAAACAAATTTTTTTTCATGTATTCTGATTTCAGTTTTTATTTACAGATAAGCATTTATGTGGTAGTGTGGACTACACATACAGTTGTATTATGTGCCTGATAGTACAACACTTACTAAATTATGTTCATATTTATTACAACATAATATAAAAAATTAATTTGAAGTGAATTTTACTATTGATAATAACAAAATATAAAAAAATAATTTGGAGTGAATTTTACAATAATTAAGTGTTTATTCAAATTTTAAAAATGGATGAGTTGGAGTTATTAGACTTTATAATTTTTCTGAACATTTTATATTTACAATTATTGCAGTTGTATGAAATTGAAAAAAGTAAACGATTTTGGGTTCGAGAACTGTATTTAGATAGAAATGAGATAGGGTTTTTTAAACTTAATTTCCAAAGGTTACATGAAAGAAATCCAGAAGTATTCATGAAATTAACAAGAATGAATATAACTACCTTCAATTCATTATATGAATTGTTGAAAGAGGGATTATATAGGCATTCCATTCGAACATCAATTTCTTCAAAATGCAGATTATTTTTGACCATCATGTTAGTAAAAACTGTTTATTTAATCTAGATCTAGACAATTTACTAAAATATATTGAATATTTTTTCGCAGATATCTAGCACATGGGGATAGCAGGCAGATACTTTCCACCACATTTAAAATGGGTTTTACCACAGTAAAGCGGATTGTCGATGAAACATGTGATTTAATTTGGAATAGTTTAGCCAAATTTTATCTAAGTTTTCCAAATAAATCTGAATGGGAACGCATTGCTGCAGATTTCAAAAATATTTGGAATTTGTCAAATTGTGTTGGTGCTATTGATGGGAAACACATCAATATGAAATGCCCATCAAATTCAGGTAGCATGTATTATAATTATAAAAAAACATTTAGCATTGTTTTGCTAGGAGTTTGCGATGCCAATTACACCTTCACAGTTGTGGATATTGGAGCATATGGTTCACAAAGTGATGGTGGTGTGTTACGTGCTTCCATTTTCGGCAGACGATTGTTAGCTGAAGACGTGGATTTTCCTGAACCACGATCTCTAAACGATACCGGTCCATTATTTCCTCACTATCTCGTAGGTGGTGCGGCTTTTCTGCTAAAACCCTATTTAATGCGCCCATATTCATCAAGGGCAATACCAGATACAAAAGAAGAAAATTTCAATAAACGACTTTCTCGAGCTAGACGTGTCATTGAGAACACTTTCGGGATATTAACTGCCAGATGGAGAATATTAAGAAAAACATTGGAAATGAACACAAATTCGGCTGAAAAAATTGTAAAGGCAACAGTAGTTCTTCACAATTACCTAAAAATGACCGACAACTCTTATTGTCCATTAAATTATACAGATATTGATGATGGTACAACAGTTACAGAAGGTTTGTGGCGACAGCAGGTCAATCCTCTAGCATTTTGTAGACGAACCTCAAGCAATAATTCTTCAAGGAATGCTTTTCAATTAAGGTATATTTTGAAAGAATATTTATATGAAAATCGCATTTGAAATTTATTATATGTTTAGATTTAGAGATATATGTATGTATGGTATTTTTTTATGTATAAAATAAAAAATAAAAATATCTTTAAATTTTTATTTAAATTTTTTATATTACTTAATTCTAACAAAAAAATATTTTAAATATTTAACAAATAATTTTTAATTTTAACTTTTTTGTTTATTTATTTCTTGAACTTTATTGTGAATAAAGCTCAGAATTTCTAATTTTAAACCATCTTGTTCATCTGATGGTATTTTGTTTAAATATTTTTTTACCATTTGAAGAAATGGCTCATGTTCATTTTCATCATTATTTGTTTGACTTTTCTTTTCCAGATAGGACTGTGCCACTGTAATTAATTTATTGAAATTTTCACAAGCAGCATCTAATTTATGTTTTTTCTTCTCAGGAGCCTTTACTTTTTCTCCACTTGTTTCCCCACTTTTTGAAAAATCGAGATTTTCTTCTTCGTCTACGAAAGCCGGCGGTGGTGCCAGAAAACTTATGTCACTATCAAGTATTGAATCATTGATATCGGTAATTTCTCCAATATCTCTTGATAGATCCAATATTGATGTAGGCGAAGCATTCGTTAATGTTCTAACCAATAAAAATAAGATATTATAAATAATACATTAAAAAGAATTACAAATTTCTGAATACTTACATTTTAGGACTGACATGGTCTTTTAAAAAAAGAAGCATATTATAATACGGCCATGTAATAGATTTGCCTCCAGCACTTCCTGCTGGTTTATAAACTTCATTGTTGTATTCTTTACAGAAGCGATCGCGAAGACTCTTCCAACGTTTTTCACACACATTTGCTGTAAAATGCAAACAAATATTAAATATTTTTCAATTATTTAAAAATAGAGTAAATTTTATTTTATTACTATTTATTATTATTAGTTTTCATGCATAGTTATTCATTAATTTATTAATCTTATTTAATTTTTACTGTCAATGAAATATTGTCCATAATACAATTATTGTTATAATTACAACTATCATTCAATATAATAATATAATATAATAGGTATGTAATATATTAGGATTATGCACAAAAGATAATTGACTACTTTAGGCAAACTTTTGCTATTTTGAGTACACATTCAAAATTAAATAGTCTTCTGATATATTACTATTATAAATTATAATAAATTTAATTTAAAGATTTTATTTACCTGTTTGATTTGTTGCTTCGCCAATTTTTTGCCATGTTTTTTGTCGTAATTCCTTGCATCTATATCCAAATATTTTTTTATTATGAATCATTGGATATAGTTTCACATTTTCAATTAATTTTTCTTCAAACATATTGAAACAATTTTTATTTTAATATTTACTATATATCAATAATTTGTACTGTAATTTCTGTAAAAGTTCTACTATAATTTCACTAAATTTATTCTATTTATTTATTTTAATATTTTTTAAGACTGATCAACGACTAACAAGAGATAATATGAGAATATAGATATACTGTGTTTTTTAATCACTTTATTTATAACTTTAGAATTATGTACATATAATATAATACCGAAAACCGAACTATCAAACTACTTCTTCTTCTTACTTTCATGTTTTACCGCATGAAAAGAATGAACCATTGACAAAGAAAAGAAAAATAATAAAAACTATAACATAAAAAACTTATTTCAATTTTTTATTATATTTTTTTTATATCAATTTGTATGATGTTACTTATTTTTCTAATACTAATACCACATATAATACATACTATTGATCGCTGTGACGTCACAAGCAATTGTCAAATATTCTTT
This sequence comes from Villa cingulata, assembly GCA_951394055.1. NCBI lineage: Eukaryota > Metazoa > Arthropoda > Insecta > Diptera > Bombyliidae > Villa > Villa cingulata. The sequence continues at coordinate 35,726,706 of OX596017.1, read as the reverse complement.
TCCATACCTTAGTAGTCTGTTTATCGTGCGAAAACCGAACTATCAAACTACTTCTTCTTCTTACTTTCATGCTTTACCGCATGAAAAGTTGAAAGTTAACCAACTTCTATGCGTCGTCGACTTCGTACTTCTTTCATTCTTTTTCATTGGGTGAAGTTACATATATTTCAACGTAGTTTTACTTTCATGCTTTTCATCCGTTGTCGCATGAAAGGTGTGAAAAGCGTGAAAGGCGTGTATTCGGTGATCACCTTAACTTTTATGACAAGTTAACCAAACTTAAATTCATCCGCTAAGTCGCCTTAAGTCTGTATAGTTAACCTGTATGTCTTCTATTTTAAGGAAGCAATCACATTTTGTGAATTTTGAATTTTGTTTGTAATGTGAGGGTATTAATTTTTTTGTGTGACTGTATTCAGTCACACCATAATTCTTCTTTATTCTAATTATGTGTACCTAACAGTACACATAATCGCCTTTCAAAAGGCCCAAGTGTTGTATTGCGCGACAATATCATTATGTTTTGGACACGCGCATATATTTTCCATTGTTCTTATGTATAATGTGCATAAGATAACAACAACTGCATGTAGTATGCACGTGATTCCATTAAATTTCCAGACCATTCCATTATATACGTATATACTTTATCTATGCAATACATATACATAGTCATTTTAGTAGATTAGTCCATTCTCACTATGTATTATATGAATTACACGCATACCTCTACATTATCAATTTTCAATTTTAATGGCCGCGCACGCATACATATATATTCTCTCAATTTTACCATTATATTTCAATTAGTTCCCCATGTTCTCATCAATTCCAATTTTCATATTTACTTCATATTTCAGGTTGTTCCCCAAACGTCAAAAGTTTTATGGCCACCCTAATTGGTTGTTTACAAAGGTTTTAGAATTCTATGTTTTATTTCATAAATTTCAAAATTTTTCAATTTAAATCATAATTCTTCGTCCTTTTAAAAATATTTTCCATGAATAATAACTAATTTATCATTTAGGTGATTATGTACGCCCTTTTCATTGTATAATTACAATTTTTTTTAATTTTTATTCCATATCCGGTTTTTGACTCCACTTTCCTATCTTCTAAAATCACCCGATAATATAGCTTAAAATCGGTAATATAGGCCCAAAGTTGAAATCCACCCTAACTTTCATATATCCTAAATAAATAGGTTAAATTATCATGTTCACACTTACACATACAAGGTTTCAATTTCAATTCTCATCTTTTACATGAACCCCCACTCATATTTTCCAATAAGCAAAATGCACCTATTGTTTTGGTGCAATATAAAAACACACCACGCGCTCGATACGGCCTTCTTGTGTTTTTCAAAGTGTAGATGTTGAAGCACACATATAATTATTTTTTTTTTATGAAAATCCAAAATCATGAAAAAATATAATAACAATAATTCGTTCACCTTAAAAAACAATTGCTGACTTTATTAGTATCATGTATCAATAATTTGAGTTATATCAAAGGTTAATTACCATTTGAATTATGCTTATATTGCACTTTTAATTTTTAATTATACTAAAGTTTAATTACCTTTCAAATTATGTATATTGCAATTTTAATTTTTTTTTTATTCTATTTTGATATGAACTTTATATTGCTAAAATTAATATTTGTTTTTGTATTATTAAGGTAAAATTTGTATATAAAGAGACTGATCAATAAAATTCTTCAGTATCAACTCAACTTTTGTATCATTTGATTTCTAGTGTGTTAACTAGCCTTTTCTTTGACCACTTATTTTTTGCAAACCAAAACTATATTCACAAATTAGCGATATTCTAATATTGTGAATTCAGTTTTGATTTTACAATATATTCACAAACTAGCGATATTCTAGTATTGTGAACTCAGTTCTGATTTTACAGAAACTAGTGAATTTCTAGTTTTCTGACGTGTATACGTTGTGTATATACATTTTTTGGTGACCCCGACGTGATCTGACACCTAAGTGGATCACTATTTAAATCATTACAAATTTCAAATAGATAAATTAGTATCAGTGTCAAGAATTTAAATTGAAAAACTACACCAGGAGTTACAAAATAAAAGAGAATCAATGGAATCGTTATGCGCATCTCAATTAAATATCGGAAAGGAGATTGAAAAGGTATTGAATAATTATCAACAACTTTCACCAGACAAAAAGACTCTTGCATACCTTCAACTTACACTGCAAACAGTTGAAACATTGTTTAAGACTTTTAGTCACAACAATGATATAATTCAGAACCAATATGGTGACAATAACAACCATACATATTTTACTTCTGGATACTTCCAAAAGGTGAGTGGTGGTTATGAAAGGATACGAGAAGACATATCATCATTGATTGCACATGTAAAAAGTAACAATGTTGTAACTGACAACACGACTAGCCATGTCGCATCAACTTCGGCACCCATGAAATCAACTAATGAAACTAAAACCAATAGTATTGAAAAGAAACAAACATTTCTCATGAATGCTTTGAGAAATGCATTGTCACAAGTTCAAATCGATAAAAATTTGCCTAAACAATATTTTGAAGTAAAATTAGAAACTATCAAAGCATACTGGCAACAAATTGAAGCTGCTAATTTAACATTACTAGACACTCAAGATAATCCACCAATGGATGAATACTTTGCTTTAGAAGCACAAGTACAAGATGTGGTCATAAAATTAAAGCAACTTATTGACAGAAATGGACACCAAGAGTCTATCAAAAATCCATATCTGTTAAAATTACCAAAAATAGAATTACCCAAATTTGATGGTAACTATTTGAAATGGAACCAATTCCATGATTTATATACTCAAATGGTCCATAACCAAGATATGACCAATGCACAAAAAATGTGGTATTTAAAATTAAATGTAACAGGAGATGCGGAAAAATTAATTAGACACCTCACTGTCACTGACGAAAATTATCCCATTGCATGGAACATTTTAAAGGATCGATTTGAAAATAAAAGAATAATAGTAACTACACTACTCGACAAATTATTGGCTCAACCAAAGATAAACACAGAGTCAGCAGCAGCTCTTAAGAATTTACATGACACTACCAAGGAGTGTCTCCTTAGCTTATCCAATATGGGAATAACAGTAGAAGATCAATGGGATCCTATGATTATGCACATACTGTTAAAGAAAATTGACAACACTACTCATGCATTGTATGAACAAACACTTTCATCACCAAGAGAACTTCAGTCAGTTAAACAATTTTTACATTTTATTGAAACTCGGTTCCAAGCGCTAGAAAGCATGGGAAAAAAGGATAACAAACAAGTTGTACGTTCTACCAACTCATCAGCATTAATGACAAATAATAATCATAAACCTCAGTGTCCTGTATGCAGCGAAGCACATCTGATTTACTATTGTGAGAAATTCAAAAAAATGAGTGTGAAAGACAAAAACTCAAAGGTTAAAGAATTGAAACTATGTCTTAATTGCTTACGAAAAGGGCATTTTGCACATACATGCTCGTTAAAGGGATGCACAAAATGTGGTCGAAAGCATAATACACTTATTCATAATACACAATCAGCACCATCGCCAGCAGATAAAAGGGATAAACCAATTCAAGAAGCTACAAATCTAGCTGCCCAATCACAAGAAGAGAAGGGATATGTTTTTCTAGGCACAGCGATAGCCAAGGTTGATGACAGTAATGGAAATCCAGTAAGCTGCAGAGTACTACTAGATTCTGGCTCCCAGCTTAACTTCATCACTGAGAAGCTTAGAAAAAAACTAAAATTGTCCAACACTCATGTAAACTTGAATATATCAGGTATTGGTGACGCTAAATTAAAAGTGAATGATCGATTGACAATTACGTTAAGAACTGACATAACCTCACACCCTATTGAATTGGATGCATATTCAATCAAAGAAATTACAAGATATCAACCACAGCAATATGTCAATATCGATAAATGGGATATTCCTAATGATATTAAACTGGCTGACCCAGAATTTAATCAACCACAGAAAGTAGATATCTTACTTGGAGCTGAACTATATGGTGAAATTATCAGAAATGGACAACTAAAACTTGGTGAAGGCTTACCCATACTTCAAAACACTGTGTTAGGATGGATCGTGTTTGGAAAGGTGTCTAATGTAGATTACAATGAACCATTCTGTGGTATAAGCAACATAGAATTAGAAGCTCAACTTCAAAAATTTTGGAATTTAGAAGAATGTCCTAAAAAACAATTAATGTCAATAAGTGATCGAAGATGTGAAGAGTTTTTCGAAGCTACGACAATACGAAATGATGAAGGACGATTCATTGTTAATTTGCCCATTCTTGCAGATACAAGCCTTTTGGGAGATTCAAAACAAATGGCCTTTAAGAGGTTAACTAGTATTGAACGACGCCTAAGTCAAAGTCCTGAGTTAAAAAAACAGTATACAGATTTTTTAATCGAGTATGAAAACTTAGGACATATGCGAGAAGTATGTACAAGAAATTTAAAACAACCCTATTATTTCTTGCCTCATCATTTTGTATTAAAGCCGTCCAGCATCACAACTAAATTACGCGTAGTTTTTGATGGATCGGCAAGGACGTCAACAAATGTAGCACTGAATGACATTATGCTAAAGGGACCAAAAATACAAGAAGATATTTTCGCCATCATGCTACGTTTTCGAACGAAGAAATATGTTTTTACCGCCGATATTAACAAAATGTATAGACAAATTCTTGTTTCAAAGGAAGATCAAAATATGCAATTAATTATGTGGCGAAAAGAACCAACAGATCCAATAAAGTTTTTCCAACTCTGTACAGTCACATACGGGACGAAGGCCGCACCCTATCTGGCAATAAAGTGTTTGCAAAAACTTGCTGAGGAAGAACGAGATACATACCCATTAGCAGCAAGAGCAATAAGTGATTTCTACGTTGATGACGTGTTGTCTGGAAGTAATGACCTCAACGAAGCAAAAAATATACAACAACAATTAGATGCTATGCTAAGACGTGGAGGATTTCAACTTAGAAAATGGTGCGCAAATCACCCAGACTTGGTTCAACATATTCCCAATGAACATCTAGCAATTAAGTTAAACTTCGACGACATAGATGGTGATGAATCAATAAAAACTCTTGGGTTAATATGGCATCCAATCACAGATTCATTCCAAATAACAGTATCACTGAAAAATCATCAAACCATTACGAAAAGATCTGTTCTAGCAGACATGGCCCACATATTCGATCCGTTGGGCCTTATTAACCCTATAACTGTAACAAGCAAAATTTTTCTGCAACAACTCTGGAAATTAAAAGTAGATTGGGACCACGAGTTGCCATTAGAATTACATGCAGCTTGGATGCAATTTCGAACAGAACTGCATAAACTAAATGACATTGTAATTCCAAGGTATGTATTTAGCGAAAATAAAATAAAATTCGTACAACTACATGCCTTTTAGGACGCCAGTGAAAAGGCATACGGGGCCGCAGTTTATATACGAACAGTAGACAACACAGGGCACATAACATCAAATTTGTTATGTTCAAAATCTAAGATAGCTCCTATAAAACCAACCACATTACCCAGACTGGAATTATGCGCCGCACTGCTAACTGCTCAATTAGTGGAATACGTTACTGATAAAATTGAAATAAAGTTTGATGAAATATTTCTCTGGACAGATTCACAAATCGTGATTTCCTGGGTGAATGGGGAAGCAGCTTCTCTAAAGACATTTGTTGCGAACAGAGTTTCAGCTATTCAAGAACTATCAAAGAATATAAAGTGGAGATACATAAACACGAAACACAACCCAGCAGATATAGTTTCAAGGGGTATGTATCCAGAGCAGCTGAAAAATTCAAAATTATGGTTTCATGGGCCAGAATTCCTAAGCATGCCGATAGCTACATGGCCAAAAGAAAGCCCACAGTGTATACGTTTACCTGAAGAGGAGAAGAGCATGAAGTGCTCATTAACGACTTCATCAGATGGCAAACAGAATCATCCCTTGTACAGCATTGATCATCGAAATTCATTTGGAAGACTTCAGCGTGTAATGGCATATATAATACGAGCAGTAAAGGCATTTAAAGGAAACACACCAAATCAAGAGTTCTTAACAGTACGTGAAATTGATGAAGCGACAATTGAAATCATTAAAGAGGTGCAAGAATCGTCATTTAAGGATGAAATCAAATGTCTCAAAAAACAGACACCAATACCAAAATCGAGCAAATTGAATACATTAGCTCCTTTCGTTGACCCAAAAGGTTTGGTAAGAGTAGGAGGACGACTCGAAGCATCAGATGTCAGTTATAATATGAAGCATCCTATCGTAATGCCAGCTGAGAGCGCCATTACAAAACTACTACTGAACTACTTGCATACAACAAATCTACATGCGGGCCCTCAAGCATTATTGAGCATATCTAGACAAAATTATTGGATTCTACAGGCCAGATTATTAGCAAGATCAGTAGTTAACAATTGTGTTATTTGTGCTCGTGCTCGACCAAAATTGTGCAATCAGCAAATGGGAAACTTGCCTCCCGCTAGGGTACTAAGGGCAAGGCCATTTATAAACTGTGGAGTAGATTTCTGTGGTCCGATTTACACTCACTTTAAAATAAGGGGGAAACGGCCACAAAAATCATATTTAGCAGTATTTTGTTGTTTCGCCACTAAGGCCATACATTTGGAAGTAGTGTCTGACTTAAGTACGGACGGTTTCTTGGGTGCTCTTAAGAGATTTATAGCCAGGAGAGGGAAATGCGAAAATATATATTGTGACAACGGTACAAACTTTGTTGGTGCAAAAAACAAGTTAACAGAAATTGATGAAATGCTACAGAACAAATACGCCAAAAACAGAATAGTTAACATGTGCTTGCAAAACAGAATTCAATTCCATTTCATGCCACCTAAATCACCGAACTTTGGAGGGCTTTGGGAAGCAGCAGTAAAGTCATCTAAAGAATTGTTATTCAAAACAATAACTAATGCAGCACTAACATATGAAGAGTTATGTACTATTACAGCTGAGATAGAAGCAATTCTTAATTCTCGACCCTTAACACCTGCATCCACTGATCCAAATGATCTCATGACGTTAACACCAGCACATTTCTTAATTGGCGAACCAATGACGGCATCTGTGACAACGCATGTAACTGAAAACAAAATGTCATTATTAACTCGTTGGCAATTAGTGCACCACTTAAAGGAAGAATTTTGGAAACGATGGTATAATGAATATTTATCAGAGCTCCAAAAACGGGCTAAATGGAAAGAAGATTACCCTAACATAAAGGAAGGAACAATTGTCATACTGAAAGAGGATAATGTACCACCATTAAAATGGCCATTAGCACGAGTTATAGAAACAATACCAGGTCCAGATGGAAAGGTTCGTGTAGCTGATATACGAACAGCCTCAGGAACATATAGGCGATCAATTCATTCATTAGCTCCTTTGCCAATTGATATTGAGGATGAAGAAACAAAAGGAATAGATAACAATGAGACAATAAATACTCAGTCTGACGTAAAAGATCATGCAAATCACCGAAAACGAAAAGGTTCAAATTCAGCAGTTAGTGCAGCTAAAATTGTTTTATTAACAGCCTTAACATTACCAACACTAGCTCAAAGTCTAATTACACCACAAAAGACAGCTGTAGTTAAAGAACTGACCAATGGAACAGGAATTTACTTCGAAGAAATTGGGTTATCAAACTTGATAACTAGTAAATGGAATTTATTAATCTATCATGATTTAAAAGGTTACCATGCTATGATAAATTCAACCGAACAAATTTTGACAAAACTCAAACGAATGACCAAGATCATAAACCACAACGACCATTATTTAGAAATAGTGGAACAATATGATCATCAATTGCGAAATATAAAAGAGAGACATGAGCTTATGCAAGAACATCATAAGGGAATTAGGAGTAAACGGTCACCATTCAATTTCATCGGTACTGTCGCAAACAGATTATTTGGCGTACTGGATGAAGAGTACGCTACAAGAATGACTGAAACCATCGAAAATGTGAAAAATAACGAAAATTACCTGTTAGCGCTCATAAAAAATCAAACATCAGTTATTGAAACAACAGTGAACATTTTGAAAAGATCTGAATATGAGGCATTAAATAGAACTGAAAGAGTACAACAGAATCTTGAAGTAGTATATGAGAAAATGAAAAATTTCAATACTGAAACTAAACAACAACGTGCAATTCAAGCATTCAATACTTTGTCACTTTTGGCTACATCAATGATCAACGAATGTGTTTCAATACAGAATGCAATAATTGATATTATCGCAGATACTCACCACGGCAGAACAAATCCGCTCATTATATCACCTAAACAATTAAGGTCACAAATATTAATAATGAAAGACTATCTAAGTCCAGAATTTAGACTACCTCTACTAAATGGAGACCTTGACATAGCATTGTTCTATAAGTTAATGACGATACAGTGTCGTATCAAAGATCATTACGTAATTTTCGATGTTAAAATTCCTTTAATTAGTAACAACGATTTTGAAATTTACAGAATGATTCCATTTCCAACATTTGTCAACAATTTATTTGTATCAATATCAACCTCGATGAATTATCTCATGACAAATTTATATAGAGACCAATTTTACATGTTAACTACCAGTGATTACTTACATTGCATAAAGATCACTGAGCAGCTGCATCTCTGTGAGCAAAACCGACCAATCTATCGCAGGACTACCGAACGTTATTCATGCGAAATTCAAATATTCATGGAAAGAAAAATTCCAGCATCATGTCCTGTACAAGCATCCACTCCAAGTAACAGATGGATCCAGTTAAACACCGCAAATCACTGGCTGTTTGCTCTTCACAAGCAAGAATACATTACGATTGGTTGTAAACATGGACAAACACAAATGACGTTACAAGAATTGGTATTTTATCATTGGCAAGTGGATGTACATTTAAAGATGATGAAGTAATATTGAACACCATATCAGACATTCAGGGTGAACTATCCAGCAAGTCATTTCAACCAAATATAACGCTGATAAACCAAGATGAGCCAAATGAAAACATGAAGAATCTACTCGCATCATAAAACCATGTGAATCTATCCACCAAATACGATCATATTGGCATGGAGATAGCAGACCTTAAGCAACATCAACACGAATTGAAAAAATTACAACCACATGATGTACATCAGTTCACAATTGGGTATACATCTCTTACAGTGATTGGTATCTTAATAGTTATCCTCTGCATTAGACAGTTCCGAGATAAATCACAAGTACTCCAAATACGACGCACTAGTACCAGGCCAAGTCGGACTTCCACTTTACAGCCCAGCACAAATGATTACAATTTTGAAGTCACTGACTTCAAAGTGGGGCAAGATGTTGAAGCACACATATAATTATTTTTTTTTTATGAAAATCCAAAATCATGAAAAAATATAATAACAATAATTCGTTCACCTTAAAAAACAATTGCTGACTTTATTAGTATCATGTATCAATAATTTGAGTTATATCAAAGGTTAATTACCATTTGAATTATGCTTATATTGCACTTTTAATTTTTAATTATACTAAAGTTTAATTACCTTTCAAATTATGTATATTGCAATTTTAATTTTTTTTTTATTCTATTTTGATATGAACTTTATATTGCTAAAATTAATATTTGTTTTTGTATTATTAAGGTAAAATTTGTATATAAAGAGACTGATCAATAAAATTCTTCAGTATCAACTCAACTTTTGTATCATTTGATTTCTAGTGTGTTAACTAGCCTTTTCTTTGACCACTTATTTTTTGCAAACCAAAACTATATTCACAAATTAGCGATATTCTAATATTGTGAATTCAGTTTTGATTTTACAATATATTCACAAACTAGCGATATTCTAGTATTGTGAACTCAGTTCTGATTTTACAGAAACTAGTGAATTTCTAGTTTTCTGACGTGTATACGTTGTGTATATACAGTAGAAGTAACCTCTGCCCGACCAAAATAAAATTTTTGCCGGTATTTTTTTATGATAGAAAACAGAAAATTTTAACATGTGCTTGGGCGACCTTTTTGCTCAAGTGAAATTTATTAGTATCGGTCTTTTGCAAAAAAATATTTAGTTAGTTAATGGAAAATTTCTTTCAATTTGTTAATACAAAATGTACGTAATTAACGAAATTATATGTTAGCTGTATTGATTAAAATATAAAGAAAATTGAATTTTATAATGGTTTAACTTTATAATGTGGTGAATTATATTGAAATAAATTATTTGAAATCAAAGTTACGCATAAAATTTCTTTAAAAATTATCATAGTTTAGAGAGTTCATTTTACTTGATCATAATGAATTATCACTTAATGAATATTCATAAAAATTGTTTGCTGGGCAGTATACATACATATATCGTATAATAGTGGCAAATTAAATGTGAAATTTTATTCTAATCTTGTCAATTGTAATTCCTTTTATTTTGATTAATCAACAAAACAAATCATTAATTAAATTATAAAAAAAAAAAAAAAAAAAAAAAAAAAAATTTGTGTAGATTTTCAATTGTGGATATTATTAAATCCACCAAATTGAGTGGAAGTGGAATTATTGTTTCTACTAAAGGCATTATTAATAATGTATTAAAATTAAAGGAGATGTTAAATTTATTATTATAAGATAAAATTAAAATTAAATCGCTAACATATGTATAATATCATTTTTGAAACATCAAAATATGTGCTAAATGAAAATAATGACACCTTATTTATATCTAGGTGATTGTTTTTTTCATTATAATAAATAAATTGTTAATAGTATTATTGTAAAATTAAAAAAAAAAAAAAAAAAAAAAAAGGGAAAAGAAAAAAAAAACATATTAAAATAAGTTACATTCTCCAACAAAAGTATGTGAAAAGATATGACTTCAAGTATTGTAACGTCAAATGTCGTACAATACTTAATCATACTGATTGACCATATTAAATCTGATATTATTAAATTGAGATTTAATTCAACGAATAACATCCACTGGGATAATTATCAGCATCGACAACGTTTAATGTCAATTATCAACGTTCATCATCAATTTTGTTCAACGTGCTTCATCATTGTCACTAACCACAGGTCTACATAACCAACGCCTACATTTATTTCATCAACATCAATCATCATCACACATTTAACATCATCACGACCACATCTAAGCGCGCCAACATTTATTTAAAACTGGGCCCAGGTAATTTGCAATTATTGTAAAAATTAAACAAATTAGATATGTATGTTTAGTTGCAAAATATAGATAGATTATACTTAGCTATATAGATAATTACGAATAAAATAATTTTTGTGTTGTAATTCAGATTAGTGGAAGTAAATTTAAAGTATAGAAGAAAATTTTTTTTTGTTGACAAATTAATTGGAATATATGAGCACATAACAAAAATTATATAGAAATATTATATGTAAGAACAAAAAAAAATAATATCTTTGGTGTATAAAAAAAAAAAAAAAAAAAAATATATAATCCACATTATAAATGTATATTCCAAATAAGAAGTATGACTTAATAAAATAAAGAAATTAGAATCACATTATACATGAGACATACAGCTCTATATATATATATGTATGTATATGCAAATAACTAAGAATAATTTACATTATAGTTTATATCAAGGTTTTGTATAGTATGGTTCCTACTGTAATTTATAAATGTAAATTAATTTTGGAAAATTAAATTAACACAATTTGGAGCCAATTACATATCAGCATGTGTCATACATATAATTTTGTATATATTGTATATATATATAAGTAAATTAAAATGTTCCTGATATAGGTCATATCAAAATAATTTTATTTTTTTTGTATATTATAGCTCATATTAAACGTAATCCTATATGAAAATCTGGATAAATTAAATTAGTATAATAAAAATAAGAAAAGAAAAAGAAAGGAAAAAAAAAATTTTCATTGCAAATTTGTAAAATATTTTTTTAGGTACATTATATGAAAGCCAATTTTGGAATATACTTAGAATGCATTAAAGTATGTATTTTATATAGAGTTAGAATGTTTTTGATCATATTAAAGATGGATTTGTAATAGATTAAATGATGGCTTTTGCTTTGAACTCAATCCCTACCTGAACCCCAAACTACCATGGAATTATCACGGAAGTACATCAAATTTTGATTTGATTTTTTTTAGCATTTCTTGAAAAGGATGGGAACATAGCTTCACAGCAAGCTATGTTTATTTGAGGTGGGTTAGTCCCTATCATCGTTGGGCGAGGCAATCCTTTTCTTTTCAGATCCAACGATGGTAGTAGCTGTTTTCTTGGGCCAGAGCGGGGCCACATTTATTTACAGGTCTACGGTGTGGGTGCAGTATTTTTTGTTTTGTTTAAATAGATTTGGAGCATTCTAAGTAGAAGGACTTCACAACCTTCTACTGCTCCAAGCTGCGAAATAAAAGGGTTAAGGATAAGTGACAAACTCACGCCCCATCCGGCGAGCTAGTTCGTGCTAGCCAGCAAGCGCAGCAGTCACTTCCACCAGCCTTAAACCCATGAAATAAGTATGTCGTTATGTGTGTCAATACTATAATTTTCTTATTACAGTATCGACACTCATGTATAATAATTTTATATGTAATAACTAGTATATGTGTATTATACTAGCTGTAGAATATGCTTACTGTATTGTTATTATACAGTATGTATATAAACTTAAATATTTTGTTTTGAAATTTTATTTCAACTTTCATTTACAGATGTATTCACACCATGTATCGGAAAGTGTTGATGCCATGACAGTATGACACACATACCACCACATATCTTACAAAATGGCGCCCAAGTGCTATGGTATTTTCGTGGACACAGATCTACGGGTCTGTGTCACATTTAGTCCTTCACGGACAAACTTTGGTGGTCTTCGTACATTCGTATGAATGTACAAAAATTTCTCTTTGTTGTTTAGTACAACACTTTGTTCCTTTACGGAAATAATTTTTATACACCCTTGTTAGCATAGGCTAACACCTAATGTCCTTTACGGACTAAATACCGTCCTTTTTTTTTTAGCTTTTTATTCTGTTTTGGAATTTTGGGTTGAGCAACTTCGAAGTTGTTTTGATCATTCATCTACCTGATTGGCTTACCACTTTGTAGTCTTCGAGCTGCAAAGTTGGGTACCAGGTTGATGTTTGATCAAAGCTTCTTTGAAGTCATGCAACCCAAAAGCTTCCAAGTTGATGGTTGATTTGTTAACATATTCGCGTGGCGATGTGTGATTGACAGGATTACTGTTGACTACCATTTGAATAACTTAATAGTAGATTCAATTGGGTTCCAGTAATCGTGTCAATCACATACCATCACGACGGTCACTTGTCTGGATATAGAAATTATGGGTCAATTCTGATGGGCTTACCACTTCGTGGTTTTGAACTACGATGTTGGGTACCAGAATTGAACCTCATACTTTCTGATATCCCCTCGTAAATTTATAGACAGAGACGCATTTGTGTTACAAATTCAGCCATATATTTTATCCGCTCTACATTTAACGTAGATTAACTTTTAGTATAGCCTCGTTCTCTTATAAATAAAATTTTTTTTATATAGTCTGAAGTTCTGAAGGGGGAGTTGAAGCAAAAGCCAACTTTATGAATTATATTATTATTTTGATTTTTTTTTATTTTTTGAAGCACTACATAACTTCGATTATTTTTATTCAATTTTTTTTTGAAAATTTTTTCTGAAGTCGTCAATTCTTCTTTACAACTTCGTCAATTTGTATTATATTGAAAATTTATGTTCGCGTATTGTACGAGCTTGAGCAAATCTGCAGTTTACATTATTTAGCCTTATACATTTTGTGTTTTCTTGGAATTTTTATATGAAAAATGTTGCCTTAAGTTCTGCGTATTGAATAAAATTTTAGCATCTGAATTGTCGTCATTCTAGCCTTGCCTTTAATTTTTTTTTATCTCTGATGTTCATTTTAAATACAGTTGAGGTGCATACACAACTATAAAGCGTTGCTGCCGCGTTATAGTCTTTCGTAATTGGAATTTTTTTTTTTGCAACCTTATTTTCTTATGGTCAGTGAGTTAGCATATGCACTCAACATGTATTTTGTCACGTCTTATGTTTTGGTTATAATGTAACGTTGACGCGCGCGTGAAGTTTTTTGCTGCATTTACATTGTGTATACAGCAAAGTCGCATTTCATATGTTTTGTATACATTTTAAATGTATTATATGGTGATATAGTACCCTGTTGGGACATATCGCACAGTCGACGACATAAGTACAGGTCCATCAATTTATAATAAAGGACATTTAAAGTTTTGTTGTTTTATTTGATTTTTTTTTATATATAAAATTTATCGTACAATTTTTTTTATCGCGTCAATATATTTTCAATATAAATTGTATACAAATAAATTTTCCTTTTCAGCAGTGAGAATTAATAAAGTGTATAAAGTGAAATATAAATTACAGTGAATTTTTTTTAATTAATGCAATAAATTTTATATACGGTGCGCGACACATGAAACGGTACTTCATAATTTGAAATAAATTGAAAATTTTTTTTACACTTGCATCTATAACAATTTAATACGGGTCTTTGGTATACTGTGCCAAAAGTATCGGGACACTTCATTTTTTTTTGAAAATTTTTTTTGATAAAATTTTTTTTATATTATTTTTTTATGTAACGAATTTGCTTATATTAAATTAATTTTTCAAACAAATTATATTCGGACGTTTCGTTATTGAATTTTTTTTATATGTACACACAGGTTGGTTTGTGTAAATAGTTCATTTCGGGTCAATCGTTTTGGAACTATATATTTTTACAGTGAAGTCTATAAGTGCCGGGACACATAAAAATTTTTTTTTGTAAATATTTTTTGTTTGTACATAACATTAAAATTTTATCTTTTCTTCGAATTTTTATAGTGCGCGTCATATATACCAAAACAACTTATATTGAATGAACGTTGATATATTTTAAATTACGGAATTTATCATATCTGAAATATTTTTTTTTTGATATTTTTTGTATCTTAAGAGTAGTAATTTTTTTATATAAACTATTCGGGTCACATATAAGTTGATTTTTTTTTCTGCGATATAAGTAACGGGTCATCTTGATATCAAACTATCTAAAATTTTTTTTATTGCACAATCAATTCGCGATTACATTTATAACGGACAAATAATATAGGAATTTTTTTTTACCCTTCAGTCAAAAAGTACCGGGACGTTAAAAAAATTTTTCTTTTTGAATTTTTATTTCTTTTTTTTTCGATTCTATTTCGACAATTGGTCATATTGTGCGCGACGTATATATCGTATCATCATAAAATAAATTAAATTGAATAATTATTTCTTTCCTTACATAGTCCAGTTCGGTATATTATATATTAATTTTTTTTAATTTTTTTTTGGCAGTATAATCTGTTTCTTTATGCAGTCTGCGTCATAAATAGCGATCTGTAATAAAATCTTTTGCACGAATTTTTTTATGATAATTTTTTAAACTTTTCGTATCGTACCTATTGAAATTAAGAATCTGACGTGTATCGAGATATTCTAAACAATTTGACTTACATTTCCGAAGTATTACATAAATAAAATCTCAATTAATTATCGTATCATAGTGATTTTTTTTTCTTTCATATTCAGACACAATTTAGACTGTTTCGTTTCGAGTCATATATACAAACAATTTTATAGTCAAAGTCAAAAGTATCGGGTCCTACTATTTTTTTTACAAATTGTAAATCTATAATTTTTTATGTGCATATAAATATTTATCAATTTTGAATTTTTTTAATTGGATGGAGTCGTAAATTTCAAATTATTTAAAATTTTCTTTTGTAATAACGGACGGAATTGATAACATTAATAATAATAATTATAATATAAATAATTAAAATCTTTTGTATCGTAGAATTAAAATTAAATTTCATTTTTCAATTTTTTTATTATTTTTTTTAAATACCGGTCGCGACTTTTAAATAAATTCTGAATATCTTTTATATATTTTTTTTAATCACTTGGACGTTCTCGGAAATTGATTTTTTTTTCATGGTCATATTATATAGTATTGTGTGATAGTGGTGTTGTATAAAGAAAAGTGATTAGATGTACCAATATATTCTATTATTTTATTTTAAATGTCAGTAAGGACATACAATAAAAGAAAAGCAAAAACATCTGGACACAAGTATAACACTAGAGGAAGGAATTTGGAATTGGAAATGGCAGAGAGTGCAGACAACAGATATATGAATACAGCGAATGATGTAGCTGGTGCAGGCGAATCGTTGGCATCTCCAATGACTACAGTACCTATGATCACGACAAGCACATCGCAATTATCAGATGCTTCATTTCTGGGCTTTGATCAGAATCAGCGGATGTCAACAGAAATAACGGGAATTGAGGATAATTGGAGGAGACCAAGAACATCTCGAGTTATGCATTCGCCCATTCCTACATCATCGAACAACAATGTTGTCATATCTACCGAACCCATACATCAGTCTTCCTTACCTCTGAATACATCGTCCACAGGAGCGATCCCAAAACAAAATCAAAATATACACTCGCGTCGACAAGTTGATTTCAATCCATCTTTAAATCAACAACATATTGAACAGGATTCTGGAGTGTTTTCGGACATGCCAACCACCGATAGTTGGTCATTATCTATGTCTCGCCCTACACGTGAAGTATCTATACCATCAACAGGAAATCATGGAAATGTTAATGTGTCATCGTGTACGTTTCAACGCTCTCCTCATCCTCCGTTATCCTTATCTACTGGAGCAACAAATAGGAGAAGTCAGCACAACCCAAACACACATGTCACATTTTCAAACCCATATCCTGTTCAATCAATAGGTACGCCAACGCGACATTATGAGGAGGAAAATCATCCGAATTACATTCAACGTTCAACATATGACCAGAGAAGACAACAATTCAACCAGCAATTTAGCATTCCATTACAAAGCCAGCGAAGCAATGAAGCGTACTCGTATTCACCATTGTCCCAAACAAGTCATCCATTGCAAAATGTAAATTTTTCAAACCGACTTCAACAACGTCCACATGTAGTACAGAGATCAAATGTAAATCACAAGTCAGTGATGAATTCATGGACTATCTCGTACTCTGGTTTTGCAGATCCGTTGCCTTGTGAAGAGTTTTTGTTTCGAGTTGAAACATTGGCACGTAGATATGCAATATCAGATAGAGAATTATGTACAAACATTCATGTGTTGTTGAAGGACAAAGCATCTGACTGGTACTGGACTCAGTTCTGTCGTGATGCCATTGAGTTTACGTGGGATGAATTTAAACGGAGTTTTATCAATTACTATCAACGTTTAACATCTGACTTTGAGATAGTAGGAGCAATGATGAATACTAGACAAGGCAATACGAGCTTCGATGATTTTGTTCAGAAATTCATCGTGTATAGGAATCAGATGAGGAATCCAATGCCTGAGGTTGATCTTATTAATATAATAAGAGACAACATGGATACACGATTAGCACAAATGACTTTCACTGCACCTGTTTTGACATTGCAACAGTTGAGAGAGGTCTGTAGGAGAGCTGAGAGATACTTAGCTACACAGACAAATAGAATTCGTCAAACATATCGTCCTCGAGTGAATGAAATCAATACCTGGAATCCTCAGGATGCATATTATAATTTTGAAAATGATATAGATACGATGAATACATGTACAACTGTTCGAACAGATGCAGAACTATTACCAAATGCGATTTGTAATTATGAGGTAGAGAATGCTGAAGTAGATGAGGTTGCCAATGGTAGATCTAGAGCGATTTGTTGGAATTGTCGTCGAATGGGACATTACTTCCAAGATTGTCCTGAGAACTATCGTCGACTATTCTGTTTTAAATGCGGATGTCCTGACACTACGTCTCCTCGATGTCCAAAGTGTTCGGGAAACAGAGTTCCGAGTGGACAGCGGAACGGGACGTCCCACTCGACGATGAATCCCGTGAGTCAGGCGGATCGTCCATCAAATCAGTCTCCTCGACTTCAGCTGACTCCCAAATAATTAGCAATGTAAAACAACCAGATGTGACAAAACAACCGGACGCGACAAAATTAAATGAACCTGATGTGACTTTTATAAACCCTGATTTGACATTTACTAATAATAAAGAAAACGATGTGAAAATGTTGATTATAAATAGAAAAGAGAATGTCTTTGAACGAAAGTTAAAACCCATTATACCATGGCATGTTAGGTGGTATAATTATCTTCAAGTTCGAGAGAAAATATTCAATGTATCTGAAGTGAATTGTCATAAACGAGCTGTTAGATTGAGAAAATTTCGTACATTCAGAAGAGAAGTAAGGAAGAGAAAGAAAACATGTGGGGCTGGTCTAGTACGCTATCCCTGTGACGATCGCCCTTATGCGAAAGTCAAAGTCGCAAATGTTGAATTGGTAGGCCTACTAGACAGCGGTGCCAGTATTTCATGTTTAGGTCGACAAGCAAACAAATTGGTTGAAAAATTAAATGTCGAAGTCATTTCTCTCTCTCTGAATCAGTAGCAACAGCTGATGGCAATAATCAAAGAATAGAAGGATACATTGAAGTACCAGTTACATTTATGGGAGTTACACATATGATGAAGCTGCATATAGTTCCAACTTTACGGCAACAGATGTATTTAGGAATCGACTTCTGGAAGAGGTTCAAGATCGCACCAGATGTAATATCGGAGTTATCGTTAAAGGACATTAATCCTAAATGTGAAGTTAACGTTATGCATGAGTTAACTGTTTCGCAGTCTGCAAGATTAGAAGTGGTAAAGTCTAAGTTTCCGTCCTTCGCGAAAATGGGACTGGGAAAGACCGATATGGAGGAGCATGTCATTGACACGGGAGATGCTGAGCCGATAAAGCAAAAACATTATCCGGTCTCGCCTGCCATACAAACATTAATGTATGAAGAACTTGACCGGATGCTCTCTCTCGGTGTCATTGAAGAATCTAACAGCCCCTGGAATTCCCCAGTCGTCCTTGTACGGAAACCTGGAAAAGTACGCCTATGTTTGGACTCGCGAAAAGTCAACGAAGTTACGAAAAAGGATGCATATCCATTACCACACATTGCAGGTTTATTAAGTCGTTTACAAGATACTCGATATATATCAAGCATTGACTTGAAAGATGCATTCTGGCAGATCCCCCTTGAAAAGCAATCTCGTGAAAAGACTGCTTTTACAGTACCAGGTCGTCCTTTATACCAATTTACAGTTATGCCATTCGGGTTGTGTAATGCACCTCAACGTATGTGTCGTTTGATGGACAAAGTTATCCCAGGTCGTATACGGGAACATGTGTTCGTTTATTTAGACGATTTGTTGGTTGTATCACCTGATTTTGATACACACTTGTCTTTATTGGAAGAAGTAGATTGGCATCTACGTAAATCTGGTTTAACCATAAATGTTGAAAAGAGTAAATTTTGTGTGAAAGAAGTTAAATACTTAGTTTATATTGTTGGTAACGGAGTTCTTAAAACAGATCCTGGTAAGATTGAAGCCATTCGTGATTTTCCTTTGCCGAAAACGGCAAAACAGTTAAGAAGATTTTTGGGTATGACTGGATGGTATCAACGATTCGTCGCGAACTATGCAAGTATAGCTGCTCCGTTAACGGATGCACTAAAGACTTGCAAGTCAGGATTCTGTATTTCCCCTGAAGCTGAGGACTCTTTTGAAAAGTTGAAGACAGCACTCTGCGAAGCACCAGTTTTGGCCACCCCAGAGTTTGCTCGTCATTTTTACATTCAATGCGATGCCTCCACAACCGGTGTTGGTGGAGTGTTATTTCCAAAATTTGATGATGATTTGGAAAAGCCCATCGCATACTTTTCAAAGAAGTTAAATTCGGCTCAGAGGAACTACAGTATCACTGAACTAGAGTGCTATGCTGCAGTACTATGCGTTAAAAAGTTTCGAGCGTACGTTGAAGGTCATCCCTTTACAATCATTACTGATCACTCAAGTTTGAAAAGGCTTATGAATCAATCGGATCTTAGTGGTAGATTAGCGCGATGGAGTTTGAAGTTACAGGGATTCGACTTTTCGATTGAGCACCGCAAAGGTACTCTGAATGTGGTCCCTGATGCCCTGTCACGTATGTATTCCGACGAACTCAGTTCTGGAGTTTTGAATGGAGCTGAAGTTAATCTCAATTCTCCATATTTTTCTTCGGAAGAGTATGAAGAGTTGAAATCAACTATCATCAGCAATCAGGATAAACTTCCAGATCTGTGTGTCGTCGATGGTTATGTGTACAGGCGCACAACGCCACGTTCAGGGGACCCAGATGCTGATGACCTAGCGTGGAAATTATGGGTACCAATCGAATTGTCGAATAGTATTATTGAAAAACACCATTCTCCATCGAATTGTTCCCACGGAGGATTCCATAAAACATTATATCGTGTCCGACAGTATTATTATTGGCCAGGTATGGTTACCCAGATCCGACATTTCGTAGAGAATTGCCAAGTATGTAAAGAAACCAAAGATACAACTAAAGTGTTAAGACCACCTATGGGTAAACAAATCGAATCGTCTAGACCATTTCAATTCTTGTACATCGACTTCTTAGGTCCATATCCCCGTACGAAATCTGGTAATATAGCTATTCTGACTGTCCTTGATGCGTTTAGCAAGTTTGTATTTTTAGAACCTCTAAAAGCTGAAACTGCAGTAAATGTATGTAAATTTCTTGAGGATGTAATATTTTGTACATATGGAGTGCCTGAGACAATTTTTACTGATAATGGTAAACAATTTGTATCAAAAACGTTCCAAGATCTTCTAAAAGTTTATGGCATTAAACATATTCGTACAGCAGTACATTCTCCACATCCTAACGCAGCTGAGAGAGTAAACCGATCTGTGTTATCTGCATTAAGAGCATACATAAAGGATGATCATAGCTCTTGGGATGTTTATCTTCCTAAGATAGCTTGCGCTATGCGTACTTCAGTCCACCAGTCCATCGGTGTAAATCCTTATTATGTGCTCTTCGGACAACACATGGCACGACATGGATCTGTTTACCCACTCATTAAAAATTTGGGCATGGATGTAGAGGTTGTTCCTGCTGATGCTAAGATAGAATTGATCCGTAAACGAGTGTTAGAGAAATTGCCTCAAGCACACCATCGTCATACAAATATTTATAACACACGTTGTCGTCCAGTTAAATATGTCCCAGGTCAAGAAGTCTATAGAAGAATTTTCTCTCTTAGTAATATAGCCCAAGGTAGAAACGATAAACTGGACAACAGATTTGCTAAAGCTCGCATCGTAAAATCAGTCGGTAATAGTCAATACGAATTAGAAGATATGAAGGGTAAACCATTAGGGGTTTATCATGCAAAAGACATTCGCCAATGATTTAATGACTTATTATTACATACATGTTGCCTTATTGGAAATTATGAGTGGTGGAAATTAATCCAGTCTATTTCATTGTAAATACATTTGTGTGTGTTTCATTTTTGACATATTTATTACTAATGGTGCTAGATTTTCATATAATTATTTCTTTCAGTTTGACTTAACGATATGTGTGAACTAAACGAGTGTCCTATCGAGTGCCTCTTCTTAAATTAAAATATAACACAACACTCATTCCATTTTATTTTCATTTTATTACCAACAGATATCTACAACTTATACACCGCATTAAACGCTTCATCAGACCTCTACAACATGGTGGAAAGAGATCATTCCTTTATATATCCAAGGCCAGATTTAACCCACTTTCATGTGGATTATATGGGTGAATGCACCCCAACAAGTATATATGACAAACATAACAAGCTATTGTACATAGTAGACATAACGGAAATGCAATAAAATGTTGGTTAATCACGTTAGAGGAAATCCGTGGGCATATAGGGGTATTCCTCGGGAAACCGAGATATTTATTTTAATCATTAACGGTCATGTTCTCAGAGCGGTGAGGGAGAACGAATATAGAAACAACGTGACAGAATTACATTACGTTAAGTTGATAGATATTGGCAACGTAATATTATATGACGATGAAGAAATGGACATTTTCGCATTACCGCACAACCTGATATACCCCGGACAGGCAATATTAGCAAAATTCCGTAATCTCGACAACGTAACTATATACCCGACAGATCCCCTGCATAAACTTCTGCATAAAAGATTCACCTACACTATTCTAAGTAACGATGAACAAAAGGTAACCCTGGATCTAGAATCAGGAACTAACCCATTTCTAGATTATTTCCATAAAGATGATCATCCTCTCTTCGATGTATGCCATCAAAACCCGGTACTAGATCCGTATCATCAATTCAGATTGTAGATTCTCTTTTGTAGACAATGTTTAATGTTCGCTCCACCCTAACACTAATCTTGGTTGTTTGAACGACGAATCTGGCCCAATGTACATGCGGAACTACTGCATCTCATTAGTGTAACTAGCTTTCGCATGTCCATTGAGCTGGGTTTGTCAGGAAATCATCCAACAATTTAATGTAATGAGAACTTGGAGGAATCTAAGGATGAAATCGTTATATATATGTTGATTATGTAATTTTCAATTTTTTTTAATTAACATCAATGACCATTTGACACTTGTCCTTGGAGTTCTCCTCACCAGAACGGTGGAACTACTACATCTCATTAGTGTGTGAGAATGACAAGTAAGCAAAGTACGAGAATTTTCCATATTTCAATTTTTTTTCTCTCCTTTTGTTTCAGAGCGTGTTACGAAATTTTTTTGTGTTGCAAGAACACACCACTTTCCTTCGGTTTACGAACTGTTAATTTTTTTTTCTCTTCTTCTTCTTCTTCTTTCCTATTTGCGCATTGCCCGTCTAGCCCAGCTTTCCTTGTTTTCAACTGAGACTCTTAATCTCAGGGTCATGGGACTTCCCCACGTTGGGCGCGTCCTTAAATATTTCATACTTAGCAGCCTCACCCTTTTCAGCCTCTTTCTTCAGGCAAGCCTTCTAACGAGCCTGCTATGTAATGTGAGGGTATTAATTTTTTTGTGTGACTGTATTCAGTCACACCATAATTCTTCTTTATTCTAATTATGTGTACCTAACAGTACACATAATCGCATTTATAAAGGCCCAAGTGTTGTTTTGCGCAACAATATCATTATGTTTTGGACACGCGCATATATTTTCCATTGTTCTTATGTATAATGTGCATAAGATAACAACAACTGCATGTAGTATGCACGTGATTCCATTAAATTTCCAGACCATTCCATTATATACGTATATACTTTATCTATGCAATACATATACATAGTCATTTTAGTAGATTAGTCCATTCTCACTATGTATTATATGAATTACACGCATACCTCTACATTATCAATTTTCAATTTTAATGGCCGCGCACGCATACATATATATTCTCTCAATTTTTCCATTATATTTCAATTAGTTCCCCATGTTCTCATCAATTCCAATTTTCATATTTACTTCATATTTCAGGTTGTTCCCCAAACGTCAAAAGTTTTATGGCCACCCTAATTGGTTGTTTACAAAGGTTTTAGAATTCTATGTTTTATTTCATAAATTTCAAAATTTTTCAATTTAAATCATAATTCTTCGTCCTTTTATAAATATTTTTTTTTTTTTTTTTTTTTTTTTTTTTTTTTTTTTTTTTTTTATTTATTTTTCATTATTACATACATATACAAATGCATATTATATTTATATTTAATACATCGATTTAATAATGAAAATAATCTTTAAATGTGCATATTGTGACATCAAGTGTCAGTGTTATATGCACTATTATATATGTATATACATACATATAAATTGTATACTAAAGAATAAATTACAAAAAAAAAAAAATGTTTGGAGTAGTGAAAACCAATAACACAAATTAATAAAAAAATAAAAAGGTGAAATTAAAAACTATACTATAGTATTAAAAAAGAAAAAAATAAAAAAATAAAGAAAGAAAAAAAAAGAAAAATATATAAAAATATAAACATAATATTTGAAGAAAAAAAAAAAAGAAAAAGGCAAGAAAACGTATTGCGGAACATAAGAAGTAGAAAACAAAACCTTAAGAAGTTATCTTATTGTTGAAAAGAGACTTTCTATTTCGTCCCGATTCAGTAGCCAGTGCTTTAATTTTTGTAAAAGATTCTTACTGTTTGTCCAAGACTTCATATCATCAGGTATTTTTCTTAAAATAAATGGAGCCATATGGGTAAAGAAGCGTCGACGACTTTCAGTATTAAGTCTTGGAACTACGTAGCAGTTCACACTTCTCAGACAGTATCCACTAGAGTTTCTTATAGTAAAAGAATTACTACGGATAAAGAACATTTTTAGTACTTTGTATATGTATAGATAACGTAGTGGAAGCAAATTGTTTGTTTTAAAGATGGGTAAAGTGTGACATCTTGAACTCTTATAGCTTATTAGTCGTATTATAGACTTCTGAGCAACAAGTAAGGGTTGAATATTTGTTATATAAGCTCCACCCCAGCATACTAGACCATATTCTAATTTAGACTGTATTAAAGATAGATATAATAGTTTCAATACATTTTTAGGACAGTAAGAACGTATACGGTAGAAGACCATCATTAAGGTATACAGTGTAGCTTTAAGGTGTGTAATTTGTGGCAACCAGCGAAGACTATAATCTATAATTATACCTAAGTATTTGAATTCAGTAACACATTGTATTGGAAAACAATGCTTTGTACATGACTGAAGATTTTGACATCTGTGGTAATTGATATCCATTGCATCAGGTGGGCCTATTAATTTGTATGTCATAATTTTTGTTTTATTACTTAAAATCATGCCATGAATATCAAGCCACCTGTTTAAAGCTATCAAATCAGAGGATATTTTGCACTCAAGTTCTTGAGTTGAAGAGGCACTGTAAACTATAGTAATGTCATCTGCGTAAGCTATCTGTTGACCATGAAACTTATGTGAGCATAATGAGTTAGCATAAATAAGAAAAAGGAGAGGTCCTAAAACAGATCCTTGTGGCACACCCTTATTATGTACAGACTTGATCTCGCTATATATGTTATTCAAACGAACAACTTGCTGACGACCTGTTAAATATGTTGAAAACCATGAATGTATTTTATCTCTGAATCCTATTTTATGCAGCTTATCCAATAAAATATTATGGTCAACAAGATCAAAAGCTTTAGAAAAATCTATAAATAAACTAGCCACCTTCAAACCTATGTCCAATTTACTCGTTATTTTTTCTACAAAATCTAGTAGAGCATGCTCGGTATTTTTATTTTTCCTAAAGCCGTATTGATGTTCACTAAAGAAATTACTTTTGTCCAAGAAAGATGTCATTCTGCTAGCAATTATTTTTTCATAGATTTTAGAGAAGATTGATAACAAAGAAATTGGTCTATAATTACTTGGATCAGTAGTCTTACCTTTTTTGTGAAGCGGAATTACAATAGCTGTTTTTAGAGCAGTAGGAAATGTACCTTTTTCAAAACTTAAATTCAAAAGATAACATAAAACATTTGCTATTTGACATGAAATATGTTTGATAAGCGAAGTATTAATTTTGTCAATACCAGCTGAAGATCCATTTTTTAGGGAGAAAATTGTTAGAATTACTTCATTTTGATCTACTGGATAGAAATAGAAAGTGTATTGGTTGTTATTCTCTGCAAATATATTCAACGAGCTTTGAGCTACAAAAGGAATGTCACACGAAAGTCCAGTGAAAAAATTATTAAATTCATCTGCTAATTCTTGAGGTTTAGTAAGGGTTTTTCCATTTCTTGTTATTAAACTTTTAACTACCGTTTGACATTTTTTTCGACTTGTAATTTCGTTTATCACCTGCCACTGGGCTTTAGGATTTCCTATTACTTTATTGAACCTTGATTGATAGTACTGACTTTTACGGGCCGATATCAAGGATTTAACTTGCTTTTGTGCTCGTTTATACAATTCTTTAATATTTATATTATTAGGGCGCTTAAGATATTTCTGATATAATTTATTTTTTTGTTTAATTTGTTCGCAAATATAGTCATTAATCCATGGCTTCAGATGTTTGAAAGTAGTAGTTCGTCGTTCAAGTTCATTAGAGCTGTTATCAATGTGTTTTTGCAATCGAGTCAAGAATGTACTAAAAGCAATTGAGGGATCTGTGAGTGACAAGACATCACTCCACGATTCAGTTTCCAACGCATGGTCCAGGGTTTTAAAACAGATTTGTTTTTTTATATTATTTATGGGTGGTTTATTTTCGTTAATTAAAGAGTTAAAACTAATTAAAACACTTATTGCATGATGATCTGTAATTTGAAATTCATGAATGAAAGAAATCAGGCGAAGATTTGAGCTGTTTATTAGCCTACAGAAAATATGATCGATGCAAGTAGATGATTTGTCTGAAATTCTTGTAGGTTTGTTGATCATAGATTGAAGGCCAAACTCTGCCATCAAATTCAAGTAACCATCACTAGAGCTTGGAAAATTTAGGATATTTATATTTATGTCACCAATTATAAAGACATTCGGATAACGAGATGTATTTAGAAAATTTCGCAACTCTAATATAAAAACATTGTTGTCACTAAATATATACTTATATATACAAAGTACATAAATTTTCTGATTATAAACTTTTAGTTTTAAAAGTAAACAATCAGCTGATTTGAACTGAATTTTTACTGCTGAGCATTCTATGCTATTATGTGCAAACGCGGCAACTCCACCTGCTTTATATTTATTGTTACAATTTGCATATAGCGAGTAGTTATTAATATTATAATTAATCAGCTCATAATCTTCTATCCATATTTCTGATAAAATGATAATCTGGGGCAAACAGCAAGTATTAATATGAGCACAAAAAGAATCAAAATTTGCTCTCATACTTCTTATGTTCTGATGGAATATATATAAACTATTTTTATTATCATTCATTTCAGTAATACTAGAGAAGGAATTACAAATAATTGAATCAAGCATATCAAATGTGGGGATATACACATTATTCATTTTGATTTAATGAGCAATAGAGATGGAGAAATTATATTAGGTTATTTAAGTTGTTTATATCATCCATAGATTTGATATACTTGATTTCACTTCCAATACGTGCTCTCATCATAATCGATCCATTCCGCACCCATAAGAATCTATACTTTAGCTCTTTTTGTTTTTTTCTCGCAATAGCCAGTAGAAATTTCTTATCAGCTGATAGCCATTCATTAATATATATACCACGAAGGTTTGGATCATTTGTTCCGTCATCTCTCTTATTCCATTTATTTTTAGCTTCTAGTATAGTTCTAGCTGTACTCGTTCGGATGAATCTCACAGATACAGTCACTTTTTTGGAGTTTGTTGTGTTGTTATTGTTACTGTTATTAGAATTGTCTTTATCAGTATTACTTTTCTTTCTTTTTAGAAAGCAATAATCAATGTCGTTTGAATTTATATTAATTTTCATTTTATTATTAACGAAGTTAATTATGCTATCGTTGATATTTTCGTCTTCACCTATCGGTAAATTAACAAATTCAACGTTATTTCGGTGTGCCAATTGTTCAACTTTATCGCATTTTTTTTCTAATACAATTATTCTTTTTTTTAAATCCAAATTTTCACTGATTATAGACTCCATCAATTTTGCAAGTGAATCTAATCTTTCGTTTATATTTTTAATAGTGTTATTAGTGTTCGTT
The DNA here is from genome assembly GCA_951394055.1 of Villa cingulata. NCBI lineage: Eukaryota > Metazoa > Arthropoda > Insecta > Diptera > Bombyliidae > Villa > Villa cingulata. The sequence continues at coordinate 35,698,823 of OX596017.1, read as the reverse complement.
GAAGTTTTTTGTAGTTCCTCCAGTTGATTGTGGATTAATTCTAAAGAATAATTCATTGAAATATCATGTGTGCTATGCTCAAGTGAAGACTTTACAATTGCTGTCTTTTTCGCCTTCTGACAGGAAGAGCACCTCCAAGATTTATTTTGCTTTTTCAGAAATTCCAAATCTTCACCAGAAATATTCACGCATGAACAATGGAAAATACCTCCACAGTCACAACAGTTAACTTTTGTATTATTTCTGTCTACTTTCTTATTACAAAATTTGCAAATCGACATTTTTTTTTTTTTTTTTTTCTTTTTTTTTTTTTGATTTTCCATGAATAATAACTAATTTATCATTTAGGTGATTATGTACGCCCTTTTCATTGTATAATTACAATTTTTTTTAATTTTTATTCCATATCCGGTTTTTGACTCCACTTTCCTATCTTCTAAAATCACCCGATAATATAGCTTAAAATCAGTAATATAGGCCCAATATGAAATGAAGTGGAAATGATTATGAAATACAGCATTGCCTAGTCCTAGTTTTTTTTTCAAATTTTTAAAATTTTAATTTTGATTGTAAGATGTATTTAAAGATTTTCACAAAGAGATTTCTCTTTTCACAAATCCTGAAAAAACTTTAAATTATTATTCTTAATGATTTCCCGTTGAAATCCACCCTAACTTTCATATATCCTAAATAAATAGGTTAAATTATCATGTTCACACTTACACATACAAGGTTTCAATTTCAATTCTCATCTTTTACATGAACCCCCACTCATATTTTCCAATAAGCAAAATGCACCTATTGTTTTGGTGCAATATAAAAACACACCACGCGCTCGATACGGCCTTCTTGTGTTTTTCAAAGTGTAGAAGTAACCTCTGCCCGACCAAAATAAAATTTTTGCCGGTATTTTTTTATGATAGAAAACAGAAAATTTTAACATGTGCTTGGGCGACCTTTTTGCTCAAGTGAAATTTATTAGTATCGGTCTTTTGCAAAAAAATATTTAGTTAGTTAATGGAAAATTTCTTTCAATTTGTTAATACAAAATGTACGTAATTAACGAAATTATATGTTAGCTGTATTGATTAAAATATAAAGAAAATTGAATTTTATAATGGTTTAACTTTATAATGTGGTGAATTATATTGAAATAAATTATTTGAAATCAAAGTTACGCATAAAATTTCTTTAAAAATTATCATAGTTTAGAGAGTTCATTTTACTTGATCATAATGAATTATCACTTAATGAATATTCATAAAAATTGTTTGCTGGGCAGTATACATACATATATCGTATAATAGTGGCAAATTAAATGTGAAATTTTATTCTAATCTTGTCAATTGTAATTCCTTTTATTTTGATTAATCAACAAAACAAATCATTAATTAAATTATAAAAAAAAAAAAAAAAAAAAAAAATTTGTGTAGATTTTCAATTGTGGATATTATTAAATCCACCAAATTGAGTGGAAGTGGAATTATTGTTTCTACTAAAGGCATTATTAATAATGTATTAAAATTAAAGGAGATGTTAAATTTATTATTATAAGTTAAAATTAAAATTAAATCGCTAACATATGTATAATATCATTTTTGAAACATCAAAATATGTGCTAAATGAAAATAATGACACCTTATTTATATCTAGGTGATTGTTTTTTTCATTATAATAAATAAATTGTTAATAGTATTATTGTAAAATTAAAAAAAAAAAAAAAAAAAAAAGGGAAAAGAAAAAAAAACATATTAAAATAAGTTACATTCTCCAACAAAAGTATGTGAAAAGATATGACTTCAAGTAGTGTAACGTCAAATGTCGTACAATACTTAATCATACTGATTGACCATATTAAATCTGATATTATTAAATTGAGATTTAATTCAACGAATAACATCCACTGGGATAATTATCAGCATCGACAACGTTTAATGTCAATTATCAACGTTCATCATCAATTTTGTTCAACGTGCTTCATCATTGTCACTAACCACAGGTCTACATAACCAACGCCTACATTTATTTCATCAACATCATCACACATTTAACATCATCACGACCACATCTAAGCGCGCCAACATTTATTTAAAACTGGGCCCAGGTAATTTGCAATTATTGTAAAAATTAAACAAATTAGATATGTATGTTTAGTTGCAAAATATAGATAGATTATACTTAGCTATATAGATAATTACGAATAAAATAATTTTTGTGTTGTAATTCAGATTAGTGGAAGTAAATTTAAAGTATAGAAGAAAATTTTTTTTTGTTGACAAATTAATTGGAATATATGAGCACATAACAAAAATTATATAGAAATATTATATGTAAGAACAAAAAAAAAATAATATCTTTGGTGTATAAAAAAAAAAAAAAAAAAAAATATATAATCCACATTATAAATGTATATTCCAAATAAGAAGTATGACTTAATAAAATAAAGAAATTAGAATCACATTATACATGAGACATACAGCTCTATATATATATATGTATGTATATGCAAATAACTAAGAATAATTTACATTATAGTTTATATCAAGGTTTTGTATAGTATGGTTCCTACTGTAATTTATAAATGTAAATTAATTTTGGAAAATTAAATTAACACAATTTGGAGCCAATTACATATCAGCATGTGTCATACATATAATTTTGTATATATTGTATATATATATAAGTAAATTAAAATGTTCCTGATATAGGTCATATCAAAATAATTTTATTTTTTTTGTATATTATAGCTCATATTAAACGTAATCCTATATGAAAATCTGGATAAATTAAATTAGTATAATAAAAATAAGAAAAGAAAAAGAAAGGAAAAAAAAAATTTTCATTGCAAATTTGTAAAATATTTTTTTAGGTACATTATATGAAAGCCAATTTTGGAATATACTTAGAATGCATTAAAGTATGTATTTTATATAGAGTTAGAATGTTTTTGATCATATTAAAGATGGATTTGTAATAGATTAAATGATGGCTTTTGCTTTGAACTCAATCCCTACCTGAACCCCAAACTACCATGGAATTATCACGGAAGTACATCAAATTTTGATTTGATTTTTTTTAGCATTTCTTGAAAAGGATGGGAACATAGCTTCACAGCAAGCTATGTTTATTTGAGGTGGGTTAGTCCCTATCATCGTTGGGCGAGGCAATCCTTTTCTTTTCAGATCCAACGATGGTAGTAGCTGTTTTCTTGGGCCAGAGCGGGGCCACATTTATTTACAGGTCTACGGTGTGGGTGCAGTATTTTTTGTTTTGTTTAAATAGATTTGGAGCATTCTAAGTAGAAGGACTTCACTACCTTCTACTGCTCCAAGCTGCGAAATAAAAGGGTTAAGGATAAGTGACAAACTCACGCCCCATCCGGCGAGCTAGTTCGTGCTAGCCAGCAAGCGCAGCAGTCACTTCCACCAGCCTTAAACCCATGAAATAAGTATGTCGTTATGTGTGTCAATACTATAATTTTCTTATTAGAGTATCGACACTCATGTATAATAATTTTATATGTAATAACTAGTATATGTGTATTATACTAGCTGTAGAATATGCTTACTGTATTGTTATTATACAGTATGTATATAAACTTAAATATTTTGTTTTGAAATTTTATTTCAACTTTCATTTACAGATGTATTCACACCATGTATCGGAAAGTGTTGATGCCATGACAGTATGACACACATACCACCACATATCTTACATGTTCATTAGCAGAAGCAGAAAGTAGTGCTATAGTGTAGTAGTGCATTTTCACGATCAATTATGCAAAAAGCGTCATCTTGATAGCTCATTTAGAATGACAGGAAATGGCATCAAACATGAAATTGAAACACAGTTTAACCATTATTTAAGTTCACCAGTCATAAGCAGACATAAAGATCCATTCGACTTTTGGAGGAATAATACTGTAATGTAATGTAAGTCTATATCTACTTTTCTATATGTATGTTTAATGAGAAAAAATATATGGATAAATAAAGGTTACACCAAGTATATTTTTTTTCATTTTTAAAGAACATATCATTCATCCTAACAAAGTACATTTTTCCAGCTTGAGGGTATATATCGATATTGATAATCGATATTATTAGTCGCGATATATCGTCGATACGATAATCTACTAATACGATATAAATATCGATATATCGTATCGAAATTTTCAATTTCCGGACACACTAATTTGAACACAAACTAAACTGGAAATCACATATAAATGAAAGAATTAGAAAAGCAACTAAAAACATAAATCTGATAAAAATACTATCACATAATCGATATGGATCCGATAGAAATACATTACTAAAAATACTTAACACGAGCATATTACCTACACTAGACTATGCATGTCCTATATATGCTAACACCTCCAAAACAAATACAAAAAAAATAGACATATTACTAAACTGTGCAGTAAGAATATGCACTGGCGCATTCCAAACAAGTCCAATAAACAGTCTCTTGGCTGAAGCCGAACAGAAAAACACAAAAATTAGACATGAACTTCAGGGTATAAACTTTATCCTAAAAATCAGAGATCAAGAAAACTATCCCATAAACGTATATATCAAAATATATAAAATCGTTTAAAAGAAATACCCGAAATCAGACAAAAACACTAACATCATATACAAAATACAAAATTATAATCAACCAAATAATGAAGATCACATAAAGTATCCACCCTGGAAAATACAAAATCTCAAATTTGACCAGGAAACTCAGACATATAGCAAAGCGAATACAACCCAAGAAGTTTTCCAACAAATATTCATCGAAAAACTACAAACAACATACAAAACACATTCAAAAATATTCACTGACGGCTCAAAAATAAAAGAAAAAACAGGATGCGCATTTGAAACCGACAAAAATTACAAAATATACAGACTTCCAGATTACACAAGCATTTACAACGCAGAATTATATGCCATACATCAAGCACTAACTTACGGAGAAACCACAGAAAACATACTTATATGCACAGACTCCAAGAGCGCAATACAAACACTACAACAACTATACCCCGATAATAAAATAGCAATTAACATCTTAAATAAAATCTATCAAAACAAGGACAAAAATTATACTATATTATGGGTACCTAGTCATTCTGGAATAAAATACAATGAAGAAGTAGATGCACTTGCAAAAAATTCTTTAAAAACAAATATAGATAAAAATTATAAAATGATGCATGATAATATAAAAAAAAAAGTAAAATATAAAATTTTCCAGAAGAGAAGTCGTTTATGGCAAGAGGAAAAAGATACAAACAAACTAAAAGAAATAACAAAAGACTTACCAAAGTCCAAAATGGAAAAACATAGATAAACTAACAAGAAGAGAACAAATAATAATAACCAGGCTAAGAATTGGACACACAAAAATAACGCATGAATACATACTAAATAAAACAAACCCAACAATTTGCCAATGCGGAAAACCTTATACAGTGAAACATATCTTCAAAGAATGTCCCCGAACAGCATATGACAGAAAAAACAACAAAATAACATATGAAACATTAGCAAAAGATGACATCAACACATATAAAAAAATAATACAGTTCATAAAAAACATAGGAATTTACAACAAAATATAAATATAAGATTAAAAACAAAAAAAAATTTTTTTTGAAAACAAGACAAAAAACAATCAAAATAAGTAATATAATATTAGAAAAACAAATTATTCAGCCTTAATGACCTATGCAGTTGAAAGGCTAAATAAATAAATAAAAAAAAAAAAAAAGTAGCAGTCAGTGGAATGGCGTTGTTAGTAAACTGAAGATGGCCAGTAATTCTGTTGAATCAAGTGTTTTAAACAAGTTAAATAAAGGTAAACGTAAAATAAATTATGAAAATTGGAAAGATGTTAAAAATAAAAGGCTAAAAGATAGTGGTGAATCTTACGTTTCAAGAAAAGGCAAAATCATACCTGAGAAAAAGCCAACACAGGTAATTCGGAAAAACGTTGTATGTGAGTAAAAAATGTTGAACTGTTTTTTCAATCTTAATTTTTAGCTGTGTAGTTGCCAATGTAATTTTCATTGCTCTAATTTTCAACTGGAGGAAATCACAAACCACTTCATTGATTTTTATAAGAAAAATTATAATGAACAAACCAGTTATTTAGCCCCACTGATAGAAATTAAAGAACCACAAAGAAGGAGAGTTTTAGAAGCAACGTGGCGTCGTCAGACAACAGTTCTGTATTTTCTTCCACACCTTAATGGAAGAAGAGTACGAGTATGTCAAAAAATGATTAGTCATACTTTCAACATAACATCAAGAAGGATCCAAATATTAATTTCAAAATTAAAAGATGGAGACGATCTTGCAGATCAATGTGGAAAACATACAAATAGGCCACATAAGAATGTTGATGCAGAAAAACATTCAGTTATGGAGCACATACGAAGTTTTCCTTCTCAAGAAAGTCACTATAGTAGAAACTCTTCAAAAAAAAAGAATATTTAAATCCAAACTTATCTGTGTCTAAAATGTTCGAATTATACAAAGAAAAATATCCTGATAGTAACCTCAGTTATAATATCTATAGAGATATCTTTAATACTGAGTTTAAACTTCAATTTGGGCAGCCAAGATCTGATACATGTAAACTGTGTGACAAATTTTTTATTCAAATGATAGCTACTGAAGACCAAAATAAAATTCAATCCATAGAGCGTGAAGCAGAACTACATCATCGAAAGGCAGAAAAGGCTTATTATTCCTTGAACAACGATAGTGCCATAGCCAAAAATAGTGTTAACACCGTCGTACTTTGCGTTGATTTGCAACAAGTTATATTTACGCCCAATCTTTCGCACTCAGATATTTATTATCAAAGGCAATATTCAAATTATAATTTTGCAGTGCACGATATGAAGGACAATACTGCCAATATGTACACGTGGCATGAATCTGTTGCTAAAAGAGGTGCAATGGAAATAGCTTCATGTATTTTAAAACATATTAAAAGAAACTACAGTATTCTTAAAGAAGAGGACCTTCGAAAACTTATTATATGGTCAGACAGATGTGTAGGACAAAATAATAACAGGGTGATGATAATGTTGTGCCATTATCTAGTTAAGATAAAGTATTTCACTGAAGTCAATCAAAAATTTTTGGTTTCCGGACACAGCTTTTTGCCGTGTGATCGTGATTTTGCATTAATCGAGGAAAAAAAAGAAAACTTCACAACTTTATGTGCCGGAGGATGTAATTCAGCTAATTAGTTCTGCTAGAGTATCTAATTCATTCTGTGTTTACCAAATGAGACAAGAGGATTTTAAAGATTGGTCCTATTTCAGTGTTAACAGGACTACACGAGGAAGGAAAAATAATTTTGAACTGCAAATAGAAAATGCATTACCCTTACTTCGGGATGCGCCTGTACCTATTAGCGCAGAAAAGAAAAAAGATTTTCTTTCTATGATCGACTATCTAACCTTACATTTCAGAGATTTTTATAAAAGCTTGATTTCAAATTAAATTTAGATACATTATTTTTTTATGATATTATATACAAAATAAATCATTGTAACCGTATGAAATACTGTTATGTTTTTTATCCATTGCTTAATAAAAACCGCATTGAATTATGTTTTGCAGACACTTAAAAACATGTGTGGAAAGTTTATTAAGTGGAAAAACGTCTTAACCACCAATTTAGCGAATGTACTGTAAAGTGGAAAAACGTTGTATGAGCCATGTTGCTTTCTAGTTACAACGTTTTTCCACCAAAATTATTTTTAATCGACTCTAAAACATATAGTATTAACGGCTTTTTTTAATTGAAAATTATATAAAAAAATTGTTACAAAAATTCATTTCAGTCTGTTAAAAACATAAAAAAAAACTGTCATATAAGCATTTTAGACGTTTTTTTCGTCTAGTGAAAAATTGTGGTTTTGTAACTTACAACGTTATTCGCGGCGCACATTCGTGTTGATTCGAATTAAGAAAAATTAGCATTTTTGCATTTTCTGATGTTAATCTTGATCTCCTCTCCGTTATGATTTGTCCTGCCAAAGAAAAAATTCGTTCACTCGGAACTGATGTAGCTACAAGTTATAAATGTCTTCTTGCCTGAACAGACAACCCAGGGAAAACATTTATCCTTCCTTTCCACCAATTTAAGGGATCATCATTCAAATTTATATATGGTTCTTCAAGATATTGCCGCATTTCTAAAATTGCTGATTTACTAGACGTTATTTTGCTAGTTGAATTTTGTATTTTTTTTTTAAATAAACCCCATATTACATCAGTTTTTTCATCATCTTTTTCTTCAATTTGGGAGCAGGTAGAGGCTACATTTGCTTTCTGCTGCTGTTAAAGCACTTTTATAAGATTATCTGTAACATTGTTCTTCATTTTCGAAAGAGCTGTAGAATCTTCAAAAACCTTTGCTTTAAATCTTGGATCAAGAAATGTTGGTCTAGATAGAATGGGATTATGTTCGGGTTGTTGAAATCTTTCATTCATGCATAAAAATAGCTTATCTAAGAATTGCTTAGACAAATCACATTTTATAGTGCATTTTAAATCACTTATAAAACGTTTTAACCCGCCAATCATCAAAATTACTTTCGAAATTGAAATATATTTTTCCGCAGAAAGTCAGCAGTTATTTTTTCAAAAGTCTTTAGAATTTCACATAACTCTTTTATTATTTCCCATTCGTTCATAGATATAGTTACATCAGGATTATGTAGAATACCGATTGTTGCGTCCAAAGGTGCTTGAATTATTAGAATTCTTTGAGGCATAGCATAAGTCGAGTTCCAACGTGTATGTACATTGTTGATCAATTTCAATGGTGTATTTACATTCATCATTTGAACTTGCACTTCTTTTAATTTTGATGATGCAACGGTACTTTTGTGAAAGTAGTCTACAATATGTTTCAATTTTTTCAACAATTCTTCGAGAATTTCTAAACTATTTTGAACAGCAAGGTTCAAAGCATGATGCAAATAACACAATAGGTGGAGTAATTCTTCTTCTTGCAGCGCCATTTTGCTTGTATATGAAGTAGGCTTGAGTACCAATTGAGTACGTTGAGTACCATATCATGCAGTTCAGTTCTAGAAGTCGTGAAGTAAACATATGATACTGTAACTTAGATCTAAGTGTGGTGTTATAAACAAAGAGTAAAAGTTAGAAAAAGAAAAAGATTTTGTTAATTAAAGCGATCAGAACTACTGAAATAAAGATTAGTGAAAAACAATAAAAAGTAAGAAAAAAAATATCAGATTTTGTTAATTAAAGCGATCAGAACTAGTTAAATAAAGATTAGTGAAAAACAATGGTGTGGTGTAGTATAAGAGGTTGTAAAACCAATACGAAGAAAAAAATCTCATCTGATCACATTAGTTTCCATTATTTTCCAAAAGATGTGAATATTCGCAACCAGTGGATTAAAGCATGTAATCGGGAAAAAGGAAATATTTCAAAATATGCGAGAATTTGTGCAGTTCATTTTTCAGAGGAATGCTTTAAATTAAAAGATCGTCCTTTGAATAGCCGGTTACAGAATAGACAATTAGAAGATAATGCTATTCCTACTTTGTTTTTACCGGTAGAAAAAAATTGTTGACGATCGATCCAAAAGATTGGAAAAAAGAACTAACAAAAAAATAGTTCTGAAATGTTTAGAAGAATCTTCACTGCTGGACAGATAAATAAATTGAAAACTCCTAACCAACGAATGAAGTGGACATTAGATGATATTTCGTCAGCAGTTGCATTATATTCCGCAGGACCGCGTTCTTATCGTTATATGTATAAAATGAAGTATCCTTTACCTTGCGTAAATACCCTCCAGAAGTAGGCGCAAAAAATTACTGTAAAAAAGGGTATATTGCAAACTGTTATAAAACTTATGCAGTACAAAAAGCTTTCAGAGAAACAGAAATTATGTGTTTTGTCGTTTGATGAGATGACTATTAAATCTGATTACGAATATGACCGGGCAAACGACATTATTCATAACCCAGCAAGAAGTGTCCAAGTCGTAATGGCAAGAGGTCTGATGGACAAGTGGAAACAGCCAGTCTATTACAATTTTGATTGTGCAATGACACAATCAATACTCAACAATATAATAATTTCACTAAATAATATTGGATTTGTAGTAGTTGCTGTGGTATGTGATATGGGTCCTGGTAATCAGAAATTGTTAAGAGAGCTTTCCATCGGTGTCATGAAATGCTGGTTTCAAAATCCAGCAGATTCTAATAAAAAAGTTTTTGTCTTCGCAGATGTACCACATCTGCTTAAACTTATAAGAAATCATTTTATTGAAGACGGATATATTCTTCATGACAAAATAATAACAACTGCTCCTATTAAAGAAGCTATGAATGAATTAGGTAACGATGAATTGAGGATAATGCACAAAATTAATTATTCTCACTTAACAGTGAGAGGTCCTGCACGGCAAAAAGTAAAAGTAGCAGCCCAATTGCTTTCGCACACTGTATCGAGTTCCTTGAAACGACTTTTCGAACTAGGTAGGCTGAAATCAGCAAATGTATTAGAATGCTCTGATCTCATTAAAGTAATCAATTATTGGTTCGATATTTTCAATTTGAAGGTTCTCAAAGTAGATAGCAGAAATCGGTTAAAAGCATACGGGCTTGCTCTAGAAGAACAAAATACAATTTTAAATAATATGGACCAAATAGTGTTAAATCTGAGAACACCAAAATGTAATCGTATGTTACCATTTCAGAAAGGCATATTAATCAGTAATAACTCTTTAAGAAGATTATTTATTTATCTAAAAGAAAAATATGAAATTGATTTTATTTTAAGCAATAAGCTAAATCAAGATATTCTCGAGAACTTTTTTAGTACAATACGTGCTAAAGGTGGTCTATATGATCACCCTACTGCAATACAATTTAAATATCGTATAAGGTCTTACTTGTTAGGTAATCATTTTTTTAATATTATCAGTGTTGTGTGTTGTCCACCCATTGTAAGTTTGTTAATATTTCATATCCTGTGTTTTTTCTAACATCTTGTATTTAACTAACAATTTATGTTTTGTTTTAAATATATTAAATATTTTATTTGTATTATTTTGTCCGATTAGGTAGAAATAAAACAATTTTCACTTCTTCAAACATTGAAGATAATGATAGCGACACAGAGACAGACTGTCTGCTTACGGAAGATATATTCAAAAAACTTATAGTCGACAACGAAGATGAGAATGAAAATTCTTTAAATATTTCGGGTGATGTAGGAAATAAAGAACTGGATGAATTACACTGTGATGCAGTTGAAAATCTAGCGGGATATATTATAAAAAAATGTAAAAAATATCTTGTTCTCGAAACAGCTATATCTCGAAGTGAAAGTAATTCTCCACGGGTAAATCAGTTATCTGAAGGTGGGTTAATTAAACCATCAGCAGAGTTTCTTAAACTTATTCTCCAACTAGACAGTCTCTTCGAAAAAAATAAAATAAATTTGATACAAAATGCAAATATATTAAAACAATTTTTAGCTATCAGTGAAAATGTTAACCTTCCAGTTGAAGTAAAACAACTCTTTTTTAGATGTAGGTTATATTTTTTTGTAAAAGACAAAAATAAAAATATAAATGAAAGTCAAATTAAAAAAAAATTCAAAAAAAATAAAAAATTTCGTAACTTATACAAGTTTTTTCATTATCATTCCTTTTTTCTGATATATCATTTGTACATATACAATATATTGGTACTCAATCTGACGTCATCACATATTTGAGTATGCCACCTTTAGTGTTATTTACATCATGGTTCAAAGTATGCGCTAAACACAGCCCGTGGTACGAAGTCGTTAATTTTACAGCAGCAGTAATATTGCTTGCGTTATCAGTTACAATGGTCTGAACTTTATCATGTATTCCCCAAGAATTCGTGACATTTATGAGTTGATTCTTTAAATTTTCTGCTGTATGTCTTTCTGTCCTATTGAAGCAATCTATCAAATATGATTTCATTGTTCAATTATCGGAAATAAAATGTGCAGTAATCGCCATGTAATTATCCATAGAATTAGAGGTCCATGTGTCGGTGGTAAGAGTGATATATTGTGCATCGTTCAACTTTGCCTTTAATTTATCAGCTGCATTCATATAGACTTTAGGCAAGAGATCTTTAGATAAATGAAATCTGTTTGGAAGCTTGTAAGATCCATTTAATTCTCTTACGAGCTCGATAAACCCTTCGTTCTCAACAAATGAAAACGGTTGAAGATCTTTAATTATCATTTTCAGAATCAGAACATGATGATCGAGAGCTTTTTTCCGAACAATAGACATCGATCCTTTTCTGTACATATCTAATTTTGTTTGAACACTAGTTTTTATATTATTATCACTTTTAGCAATTTTAGTTTCATTATTTTCATTACTACCATCGTCGTGAGTAACTTCTGTTGATGAATTTTTTTTGATTTTCTTATTATTATTTTCAGGAAGATGAACTGAAGGGTGTTTAACCTCCAAATGTTTTTTTAAATTGGAAGTTGTTCCCCCTTTAAGTGATAATAATGAATTGCAATAAAAACACTTTGCTTTCTGCTCTGTGTTAAGTTGTGAAAAATGCACCCAAATTTCACTTCTTCTCCTATCCATAATTTATATGTACGTATGTATATTGTAGAATACGAACAGCAAGCAAAACAGCTTATTCCTAAATGTTCATACTTTTGAATACAAAATTATTGAAAATATTTAAAAATTCTTTTACTTACAAAATTCAATTCCAAAGATAATAGGGTATAGATAACAGAGAACAGACAGTACAAATACAAATCCACCAAATATAGAATGAAATCGAAACTCTAAAAAAATACTACACTTTTAATTAACATTTAGAAAAAATTTATAATAAAAATTTCACTTCATATCATAGGTTAAAATTTAGAAATAGAAAAAATGTGTAAAGCGTCATGTGATGTCAGGTTAAAGAGAATATGTTTAATAACATATTTTACTTGACATATGCAGTATGCATCACCTGGAAGTGGAAGGTGGAAGCATTGCGTTAATAAGAAAAAATCGAAGTAAAAAAGCACAACAAAAATGTCAAAAGTAACGAAAACGGAAGTAAAGAATATTGTTTTTGAAGTATTCGTTATTACGAATACTGTCAAGTAACGATTACTTTGTATTCGTTACTTCACTATTCGCTCATTACTACGTATGTGCTCTTCAAAGGTTTATTTCAGAAGAAATTCTGTGTGTTTTACAATATCAATACATTACATAGATATGTCATAGTTTTACCTACTTAACCTTATTACATTATTGACATTATTAACTTACATATATTATATAGAGCTACATTCCGTATGGAACAGCCGAACAGTTCAGACGTGGTTTTTACTTGCTCTTGTCATTATAAGTTTTAAGTGAGTTAAAATAAATTTTAGAAAAAGTGTGTGAATAAATGCTAGATATAATTCAAAATATTAAAATAAATGTAAAATTAAGTGTAAGAAAATAAAGAGAATAATAAAAACTCCTGAAATAAAACAGTGGAAAATAGTGAAGTTAAAAACAAATATAGGTGATATAGACGCCATTATAGAGTGAAAAAGGTGCACGTGCGGTTCTCTTCTTGCATGTAAAGTGTGGAGGCGAATCAAACAGAAGTTTTCGACAACTTTCGAAAATATACAGGGTGGTCCAGTGACCAAGTCAAATAAAAATAAACACAGGGTGACCCGACGGCATGTCCACATGTGACACAGGGTAACCAAAAAAAAAAAAATTTTTTTCACAGGGTGAAAAAAAAAATTTAAAAAAAAAAAATTTTTTTTTAAAAAAAAAAAAGTGAAAGTGACAGATAAAAAAATTTAAAAAAAAAAAGAAAAAGAAGAAAAAGGAAAAGAAGATAAAATAAATGTAACCAAAAAAATAAAAATTAAAACTATAAACAAACAAAATAAAAGTGAAAAAGTGTAGAAAAAAAAAACAAACACAGGTTATATAAACAAAGAATTATAGTGGTTTTAAAAAGCAATAAAACCTACATCAAAAGGTTCAAAAATACTCAGAAATTGTTAAAATTAAAAAGTAGAGCAAGGCTATAAAAGCAAGATGGGGCAGCCCCCAGGGGGCGACACAAACCCGTTTGCGCTACTAGCGCACGATCCGCCCTCAGAACTCCCAAGCAGTAAGAGGGTGAGAAGGAATAGGCAAACACTAGCCGCCTTCCAATTTACAAACTTCCCAGAACTACCAATCAAGCAAAACTCAGATAACGAGACGAAGTACATCATAGTACATAGCCTTGTTATCGACCAAACCAATTCGCAAAACGATAGACCAGTCTATCAAAAACTCGAGAAATTCAATGTTTTCATGATTTTAAAGGCACGTCAAGGTATCTCCAAGGATTTACTCGAAGTCGAATGGAGAAACGACGGGAGGGTACAACTCCTGATCAAGAATCAAAACAATAGGAGACAGATTCATCAAAACGAACAAGCTGACGCTAACTAAAGATATAGTGATACCGGTGAAGATTGAGTATGTGGCTGGGCTGAATACCTCAAAGGGGGTAATCAGATGCCCACAACTCAAATACGTGACAGAAGAGGACATCCTTGAGGACTTCCAAGGCCAAGGGGTGATCGCAGCACGTCACATCACCAGGAGACAACCAGAATCCCCAACAGAAGCGACTCCTACGGGTACGATTGTGTTGACCTTTGAGTCACACAAACCGCCACAGGTCGTAAAAGCTTGCGGAGTCATGAGAATACCGGTTAGAGAATATGTGATGAACCCGATGAGATGCCATAAGTGCCAGCTCTTGGGTCACACGAAAAACAGATGCGGAGGCCAAGAAAGATGCGCTACATTCGGTGTAGACAAGGCCGAACACGGAGAGGTTTGTATCAATAAATACTGTATTAATTGTAGGATTAAGGATCACGGGGCAGCAGACGCAGGGTGCCCGTCCTTCCAAAGAGAGAAGGAGATCCTCAAGATAATGGGCGACGAACGCTGTACGAAGTACCAGGCTAGGAGAAGATACTTCGAACGTAACCCCAACAAAGGTAACGGTAACAACGCGCAGGCACCAACAACCAGCAGCGGCCTAGCAAACAGACTAGGCACTAAAACATACGCCCAAACGACAGCCGAAACGATTCCACAGACCACACAAAAAAACAAAAACGTAGACAGTATGACAAACTCGAACAACACTAACAACAAGACGGGACAAAAGACCGCACCCAAACATATCCCTAACCAGGCAGCAAAGAACCAAGAAAAGAACAAAACCAACGTGACAACCAACAACGGAGACAATTCTCCAACAAAAAAAGTAAACTCAACCGAAAAGAAGACAAACTCAAACATACAACAAACCACACAAACCAACACAAATACAAAAAAGACCAAAAACAAAACACAAACACAACGTTGAACACAACAAACACAATTGAACAAACCACAACACATAACAACACCTTTACAAACTCCAATAACAAAACAAATGAAAGATTCTTCATCTCGAAGGAGGAAATCTGCCGATTAGAGATACCCTCCAGAGAGAGACTAGAACAAATCATTGCTGCCCAAGGTAACAACTACCTGGGCAGCAAAGTACCTTTCTCTAAACTCATTAGTCAGTATGCCAAGGTTGAAATTCCATTTCAACCTGGACTGACCGATGAGTACATCATACACCTATCAGACAATGAGGACATGGATGTCCCCGATGAGCTATAAGCTCCTCGGGGCCCTCCACGCCTCAGCGGACCTCAAGCCAAGCCTGTCCTTTGGTTCTTCATAAAACCAAATGGCGACTAATTTCACTCGGAGCTCACGAGCAACATCACGAGAGCTCTCCTGCATCCAGTGGAATATAAGAGGTTTTCGTGCCAATCAGCACAATCTTGAACTACTCATAAGTCGGTACAAGCCGCACATCATTCTCTTACAGGAGACCTTATTCTACTCAAACAATGGACCCTCGAACTTTCGAGGTTACACCTGTCATTTCTCAGACAGTGAAACCTCGGATCGTTCACGAGGAGTTGGGATACTTGTACGGTCCAGTATAAGTCATTCACTTCTCGATGTAACGTCGACTTTCCTGAATGTGTCTGTCACCGTACACACATCTCCTCCAATGACTTTTTCATCGGTATACTTTACCAGAACCGATTTGATCGACACCCCCTCTCTTGTCAATTTTACAAACCAACTCCCATCAGCCTCAATAATTGGTGGCGATTTTAACGCCCATCACCACTTCTGGGGGGATCACAGATCTGACCCTAGAGGTACAATTATTGCAGACTGGATACTTGAATCCGACCACACGCTACTTAATGACGGAGCCCACACTTTCGTGTCATCGACACACCTTACTAGCTCCGCAATTGACATTACCTTGGCTTCAAGCCACATAGCTAGCAATTTCTCATGGACACTCCATGACAACCCAGAGGAAAGTGACCACTTCCAAATCATTATCAACAGCGTTCACAGGCTAGCGACCCAGAAAATTCCCTCTCGTTTAGTTGAAGACAAATCCGACTGGGACTTGTTCGCCCAGAACGCTTTGAGACTAAACAGAGACCATCCTCAAAGCAGCAACATAAATAAAGAGGCAGCCAGCATTAAAAGAACAATAAGATCTGCTGCAGCCTTGTCTATGCCTTCTGTACGAATAAAGGTCTGCCATGAGCCACCCTGGCTTACTAGAGACATCAAGAAAACTATAAAGGAAAAGAATGTTGCTTGGAAGCGGTTCCAAAGAAAACCTACCAGCGCAAACTCGACCAATTTCAAAAGATTAACTGCCCAAGTGAAGCGGGTGGTGAAAACGGCGAAAAGGGCCTCTTGGCAGGCATTCGCCAACTCGATTATCCCATCGGACTCGCTGAGGGAAGCATGGAGGAAGTTGAAACATCTTTACGGCAAACCACCTTCAGCCGTGCTATCTCTCATGACAGTTGATGGGACGGTCACCGGCTCACTTGGTATCGCAGAAGAGTTTGAATCTTCATGGGCCTCAGTTTCTAGCGACCTGGCCCTTCCGGAATCGGTTATCGACCAGAAAGCTGCATACTCGGTAGACCCACCTCAACATGTAAAATACCATCTGGCTGGTCCAATTCACCTGAGTGAATTGGATAATACATTGGACTCCTGCGGTGGTTCCACACCGGGGGAAGACCAGATTAGCTATCGCATGTTGAGACACCTACCGAGAGCAATCAAGATCAGGATTGCTGAGCTATACTCCAACATTCTGGCGTGCGGAACTTTCCCACATGACTGGAAACTAGCCACACTGATACCGATTCCGAAGAAAACATCAACGGCAAAGCGCGCACTGGATTACAGACCCATTTCCCTTCTCCCATGTTTGTCCAAAACATTGGAGAAGATAATGGGGAAAAGACTCCAGGCAGTAACTGAGGAACTGATTAATTCTGGTCAGCATGGTTTCCGCCCGAGGAGAGGCACAATCACTCTCCTACACCACCTGGAAGAAGGGCTGGCTTCTTCTTTGGCAGCGGGAGGTCATGGTAGTGTCCTTTCACTAGACCTCGAAAAGGCATACGACAGAATCCCAGCCTGTTTCGTATGCCAGAAACTGACCTCTTGGGGTGTGGACCCAAGATTCACCAAAGCAATATATAGTTTCATGTCTAACAGGCAGATCAAAGTCCGTACAAATGGCTACGTTTCAAACCATTATAATCTGGATAATGGTACCCCACAAGGATCTCCCTTGTCAACAACGCTTCTCATTGTGTACTTGGACTCGTTGCTAGTGGAACTAACAAGATACCCTAACATCAAAGTGCTGGCATATGCCGACAATATCTTGCTTAGTGACACATCATGCACACCAGACACAATGAGAGAACTTCGAGGAGCCTCAGAGTCGTCCTTGAAGTGGGCACGAGATAATGGAGGGAAAATTCCACTTGAAAAAGTGGAATTCCTCCACATTTGTAGGAAAAGGAACTGCACCGTAAATCGAATACGTATCGCTTCACGCGTGATTAGTCCGTCAACTAGCATGAAGATTTTAGGTATCCACCTCAATAAGCGAGCCACATGGCAAGATCATGTGCAAGCAGTGGTGAATAAACTACACAAGGTTCACAACCTTATTAAGATGCTGGCAGCAGGCAGAATGGGTGCCCCTCCATCGGCACTCATCCACATTGCCCAAGTATTGATAAACGGCATAACTGGGTATGGCCTGACCCTCTTCGGTGACTGCTCACCAACACACAAAAAATCAATACAGATAGCAATGAACAAGATCCTCCGGGTCGCCTCAGGGGCGTACCGTTCAACCCCTATCCCTATTCTACTTATAGAATGCGGAGTCTGGAGTCTGGAGGATCGGATTATGAAATTAAGACTGAGGTTTGCTTCCAGGCAGGTAGGGGTCCCCAGATCCCCCCTGTTTGGAATTGTTTGGAATTTCCTGGAGAAGTAGAGTCGGATCAGATCATCCACCTTGCGAAGATCTGTGCTGACGATCCCTCGCCTTGATTGCAGTTTTCCTCAAAAACCCATAGCAACCCCAATCCCCCAAAACGCCCCCCCAGACAGAGACAACAGACAACACATACGAGACGACTTAAGTTTCTACCGCAAGGAAGACACCAGTCCGCAGGTCTTTCGTGCTCCGCACGCGCGGGATTGTGAGGAGTTCAGGGATAGGCTGCTGCTGTACACTGATGCCAGTAAAACCACCACTGGCGTCGGTCTAGCAGTTGTCAGCAAACGCGGCTCGATTGGATGGAGGACAGTGATTCAGAGGAGATTACCAGTGGAAGCTCAGGTATTTGACGCCGAATTGACTGCAGTGTGGATCGCTGCAGCCTTGAGGGCAGAAAATAACAGAGCTTCGGTGATCTTCACTGACTCCCTGTCTGTCGTCCAGGCTCTAAAAAACCCGGGTAACATAGACCACCTAGTCACCAGAATCAGAGCACTAATCTCCCAGTATGACACACGAGTGGTGTGGATACCGGGGCATGTGGGTATTGACGGTAATGAGCGGGCGGAGCAGGCAGCCAAAGCAGACATTGCTGAGGTAGACGAGTCGAACCTGCTAATACCGCCAAGCCCGAATGCCATATACAGAATCGGTATGATAAAACTGAAGGAAAGGAGACGGGCCAGATTCCTGGACATAGGATCTGACACTGCACGGGATTACTGGGAAATCAACCGTGATCTCAGGGCCCCGAAATTCGGCCCTGCGCTGGGCAGAGCTCAACAGACTTCCCTCTTAAGATTGCGGACAGGACATACGAGATTGACCCATCCTTTCTCAACGACAGGAGAGGATGGTTCAATCTGCCCTTGCTGTAGGAACACCCTACATATGAACGCGACAAGACTGCTGACGGACTGTCCGGCAGTCAGATCCAGTCTGACTGCTTTAGGACAACAAGATGTAAGTCGTGGGGAGTTGCTAAATCCAGCACAGGATAGCACTTCCACTCTATTTACTATCTTAACTCAACACAGACTGACGGACAAAATATAAAGGCATTAAAGTAAAGAACATAATAAACAATAAAAATAATTTTTGTAAAAATAAAAACACGTAAATTGCCGTAAATATATAGTCAAATTTAAATTTAAATTAGAATAAGTTAAAGCTAAAACGGGTAATTTTGTATAGAACAGGGGTGCCGTTACCACTTCACCCACGAAAGTAGGGTTGAAGTGCAGACGTGGCCAAGCTCTATACAAACTACCTCTAGAAATAAGAAATTGGACCTCTTCTTTCAAGAGATGTAGACCGTAAGCACTAACCTAGGATTAAGACTTACTAACAACAAACTGGGCACTATAGATGTGGACTAGTGGAGCCACTATCGTCTTTGTATCACACAAAGAGGCGAAGGGGATAGTGTGGTCACGCGTGTTACATAAATAGTACTGCAGCATCAAATTGTAAATTAAATAAGTAATAATGTAAAAAGGATCGCCAAAAGGCCCTGGCCGGTCGTGGTGTGGGCGAAGGGTGGCAGTTTACTGTCCACTGTTCGTAATAAATAATAATAATAATATATTATATAGAGTTAATCATCGACTGAATTGCAAATATCCGGCATTCCTGGCAAGGATAATCGTCTTCGATTATCACCTAATAGAATATTTTAAGAACTTCTTGAATTTAATTACATTTGATTGAACATTTGTTATGTACATACTAACAGTACTGATTGTAAGCTCTAAAAGCTACAACTAATTAACGATAACATAAAAAATATTTACATTTCTTTATATGTAACAATAATAATTATTATCTTATACAAATTCGTTATAACACGTTGTCTGCCAGTGCATCACGCGTGAACATTGCAAAGCGCACTCTTCGTAGGCCAATGTATCACTGGTGATCACTACATACACGGCATACAAAAACAAGGTAATCTACTTAGAAAACGTCAGTCGCCATTTTTATTTGATGTGACGTAATCAATTCTGCAAGCAAACGAAGAATACTTGAATATAAGCAAAGAAAGTATCAATTATGAAGACAAAATTTTGAATTAAAACAATTTTTTAATTTTTATGATAAAGTTTTGTTCATTTTTTTTTCTTTTTTGAATTTTCAGTTCTTTTTTTATTCAGAAGCTTAATTCTATTATATAAACGTCTTTTGAAATATAAGTATTTTACTGTTATTGGCAAGTCTATGTGATTCGACTTCTCAATATGACATTCTAAAAACTTTTTGTCTAATAATAATGATTCGTTATTCATAAATCTAAATATATGCTCTAATTGAGATATTTTCGAAAGAAATTCAGAGGATGGTTTCGTCAACCCTCCTTCAGACACCATGTCAACCCATGTAAAAGAATTTTCTTTTAAAATTTGATTTTCTAAATTCAATTTTTTTATAATAAATCCGGCTATATATTCCATTGCATCAATTTCTAGTTCATTAATAATAATATTATTACTACTTATTTAAATTAACGAAATCATTATATTCTTCTTCTGTGGCATTGTATACTGTTGAATTTTCTTCTTCTGAATAGCTTTGTTCTATTTCATTATTCGGCAAAGAAATATTTCGGAGTATTTCACCGCTTATATTTTGCTCTGCAACTATTTCTCCTGGATCTTCAACATTGCTGGTATAGGAATCCACTTGCTGAGTAATATCTGATCTTCCTTTAATATAAAAGAAAATCATGGTAATAAACTAATATAAAATTTTGATATGTACACATATTAATAACAGTTGATTAGTACTTTATATTTTATACGTTACGTTACAAAAACACACTGGACGGATACAAATTAGTTATTTTAATAGTTAGCTTGAACTTATACTTAAACTCTAAATCCGAAGGGTGGTCATACAAGCCACCTTTATACCTGATGTATCCAAAATATCTTTCTAGATCATCTTGGTTCAGTATTCTTGTTAGCAAGTATTTTGTGTCGTAATTTTGTTGCAGAAATGCAAATAATTGTTGTAAAGCAGCGTTATTACACAATATACCTTTTTGAAATGGTAATAAACTACATCCTTTTCCAACCCGTAACATTTTTATTGTTTCACTCATTTAAAGAAGTATTCGTTCTGTTATGTTACCATCACCTATGAAACATAAAATAATAATCTTAAATACAATTATCTTTAATCATTTGTTTTTCTCTATTTATCTTTTTATTACAAATATTAAACATCTTAGATGATTTTTCTAAATATAATCAAAATAACAAATTAGAGATAAGAATAGACCAAAACAACAATGATAAAGAAAATCCAAATAACAAAGTTCTAACAAAAACCATAGAATGTATAAGACGTTCCAAGCTGATTATAATCGAAAAAATAGCTTTAAGATCATATCCCAACATTGGTGGCTATAGCTTTTTTGCTGATGTTAATAGCTGTTTTTTTTTGGTCACGATTATCTGATAATTCTCAGTTTGACATCTCATTTAGATCAGTTATATTATTCTTTTTACTAACTGAGCAAACAAACTGAAAGAAATGAACTGATACTTTTATTCTTAGTTGATTGTCATTTTGAAAAGAAATAATTAAAAAAATTTTTATTTTTACATATTAATTTTCACAAATTATTTATTACAAATAAACTATATCCAAAAATTTACGAATTATGAACACGAAGATTGTCAAACTTGTTTTTTTTTTTTAATTCTCAGTTCCTCACATCAACTGAGCAAAAATATTTTTCTCAGTTGGATTACATAAATCTCACTTCGTTGCTGCTGCCACCTATAACAGAATAGAAAAAACACATACCAAAGAAACGCATTGCTCAATTGAGAACTGAGAATTATCAGATAATCGTGACCAAAGAAAAGCAGCTAATATGATATTAATATCTCAATTCACTGTAATATAGGATAGGATTTATGTACTGTTCAACATGAAATTGTTTTTATCAGCAGAACAACCCAATGCGTGGCAATACAACACGATAGAGTGGCGAGCTTTATATTGATACATTGTTGTGTAGTTGTATGTATATTTTTCTTTAACATTACTAACTTTATGTACCCGACATGAGTGGCTATAGTAGTCTTTTGTTGTTCATATTCTATTTACTTTTATATGGCACGTCACTCTATAGTTATTTGATTATTATATAGATCATGGTTGTGTGGTTGTGTGAATATTTTTTTTACACATCATTCATACATTGGGTTTATTGGTACCGAAGATTGGTGTAATTTTAATTTTTATGTGCAAATATATAAATGTATATATGTATATAAGTACACATATGTATAGCTATTTATATACATTACACTACACTATTTTTGTATTTTATTTTTTTTTTTTTTGATTTTCTGGATTTTAAAAATTCAGTGTAACTAAAAATTTGTATATTTTTTATATTATTAGATAATATAAGAGGATACTATAGCATTATAATTGTATACTGTATTATCTGTATACCGTGATTTCAATTTTGTATACATGTACCTACATACTTATGTGCATGTATGGATTGAGTTCTCAATGAGAATTTTAATTTTAAAAATTTAAATAGTAGATATAACAACTGATATCAAAGTTCACATAATAATATTATAACTTAGGTAGTACATTTTCTTTAAATAGTTTTTTTTTGTTAATTTTTTTTTCCATTAGTCTTACACTTGTAAACAGTTGTGCATTGTATTTAATTAACGCTTCTTTTCCATGAGTCAATTTTAAAATATTGAGGCATTTTATTTACTTATGGGATATTTAATATTACGAATCTTTATTTTTCTAATTGGTCAAAAGAAATAATAAAATAATTTCATAGCGAGTTTCCACTCCACCCAAGAGGTATCGCTTTCAGAGCGTTAGCCGATTTATTGTGATCGACTTCCCCAAAATTTAAATTATCTAGATAATATAATTCAATATATTGGGCATATAACACATTTATATATTATTTTAAATGATGAAATCAAACTCAAATCTAATTTAAAGAAGAGGACATTTATTTAACAGGTAACAGGATATTATTATTATGTAACAGTTAACTTAAAAATATGATATTATTATATACATATATGTATATTATCACTAATTATTTATATAAAAACAGCATGCATAGATGATTTGATATTTTCATTTTCCTCAATAGTTGTTTCTAGATGTAAAATTTTATTGATCTTCACAATTAATTCAATATTTACTGTTTCAATATTTTTAATTTTGCATCCTTCATATTTTGACTTCCTGTCATTTGAATTTCTTTTGTTTTCCACATGAATTTTTTCTTAATAATACCAGAAGCATAAAATCTAAAACTTGCTTTCTATGATCCAGACAAATGTTTAATTCATTAAACCAGTGCGGAAATTCTGCATTTGTTTTTGAAACGCACACATCAAACATTAATTTTCTCATATTTTGTAATTTTAAATTATCTCGAAACATTTGTCTGTAAATATTGAAATGCAATTCACAAATATTGAAAAATTCATCCGAAGGCGACTTCAAGTACAATTGTTCACTTGATGTTTGCACTGAATAATCCTTTTTATGTATTAGCTGCTCACTAGAAGATGCAAGTGTTTCTCCTTTTTTAGTCATAATATCTGCACAATAGGAACAATCAATTTTTCTTAATATTACCTTCAGTACGACATATCCTACAAAATATCTTCTTGCATTTTTTTCAAATAAAAAATCAGTTCAGTGCTCATTTCATTTTCATTTGATTTATCCACTTCTTTTAATATTTCAGCAATTTTTTCTTCGTATGTGTTGCTGGTACTTATTAGCATTTCCAATTCATATTGTTGTGTACAATTTTCTTGTGTTTCCCAGGTCAATAGCTCATCATCATCGTCTTCACAATTTTTCGCAGAGGAAGCAGTTAGAATTTTTGCACACATAATTTTCGCTAACAGGTGGTTGAATTCAAAAACTGAAGGATTTTTTATATTTCCACCCCTTGACCTAATTTGCGCAAAAAGATTTTCTATGGGATCTTGGTTTAATCTTGATGTGAGCAAATATGTTGTTTTATTTTCTACTTCACATAAATCTTTTGAAAGTAAGAGCACTACATTAATTGCTTGAATTAATCCGCTAATACAAAAGTTATTTTTTTTTTATTAAAGTTATATTATTCAAATATTTTAAACTTTCTTCCAGGAATTTCACAACCTGATTTTCTCTTCTTAGAGCAGATTTAAAATAATTTTTATTAAAAACTTGTTCAGCCAATATAAAATAGTGTCAAACATTGTGACAAATTTTTCTGTACCAACAACTTTCTTAGACAAAACTGTAGGAAACTTTTGAAGTCGAATACAGGTTTTTATACCAGCAGCAACACTGCGACTAAATATTTGAGTCGCGAATTTCACTCTCATTTTGTCGAAAGTATTGGGATGTAAAGGGTATTTCAATATGGACGCTCGAACTTTTTCAGGTTATAGTGGCCATGTTGTTTAAGCAATATCTGTCAAATGAATTGTAAATTATTTAGTAGTGTATGGCAATTCACCATGGAAAGTCTTAGCTTAGAACAACGCGTGCAAATAATTAAATTTTATTATCAAAATCAGTGCTCCATTCGAGAAACACTCCGTGCATTACGCGATTTTTATCTTCGACATAACCGTCCTGCCGAGTCAACTATTCGACGTTTAGTAACTAAATTCGAGTCAACCGGTTCGGTAAATAATCAGCCAGTGCCCGTACGTCGCCGAAGCGCAAGATCTGCTGAAAATATCGCTGCAGTGCGTGAAAGTGTACAGGAAAACCCGAGGCAGTCAATTTCTCGCCGTTCGCAAGAACTTGGCCTTTCTGCCACTTCAACTTGGCGAATTTTGCGTAGAGACTTGGGTCTGCACCCGTACAAAATCCAACTGACTCAGACACTTAAAACAAATGATCATAGACAACGCCGTGAGTTTGCTGATTGGGCTCTAGAGCAGTTGGAAGTTGATCCAGATTTTGCCCAAAAAATCATCTTTAGCGACGAAGCCCATTTTTGGATGAATGGTTTTGTAAATAAGCAAAATTGTCGGATCTGGGGTGATACCAATCCACACGAGATACATCAGCAACAAATGCATCCCGAGAAAACTACTGTTTGGTGTGGATTTTGGTCTGGCGGAATCATCGGTCCGTATTTCTTTCAAAATGAAAGCGGCTTTGCATAACTGTCAACAGCGAGCGCTACAAATCAATGATAAGGACCTTCTTGTGGCCTAAATTGGAGAACATGAATACCAACGGCATGTGGTTTCAACAGGACGGCGCTACGTGTCACACAGCTCATGCCACGATGGACATTCTACACCAGCGATTTGAGGGTATGGTAATCTCTCGTGGCGGCGATGTAAACTGGCCACCAAGATCGTGCGATTTAACGCCTTTAGATTTTTTTCTTTGGGGATATCTTAAATCACAGGTCTATGCGAATAAACCTAAAACAATCAATGACCTCAAAGTCAATATAATTAACGTCATCCAGCAAAATCAACCAGATTTATGCGATAGAGTGACGGAAAATTGGACCTCTAGAATTCGTGCCACCAAGCAAAGCCGCGGCGGACATTTGAACGATATAATTTTTCATACTTAATGCCATAAAGTACTCTTTTGAATAAAGAAAAAAAAAAGTAGATACCTCACACACAACTTGTTTTATTTATATTTAAAAGTCGAGCGTCCTTATTGAAATACCCTTTATATGCCTTGCAGTTAGTTTTGGGAAAATTTTAGCTATTTCTGAGCTATCTAATTCATATTCATATACATCGAACATACCATAAACTTTTTTATTCTGAAAATAGAAAAATGGCTCAATTTTCGAAATTCCTAAAAGTTTAAAACATCTCCTGTTATTTGATCCTTGATCACAAGTGATTGCTCTTATGTTCAAACCAATATCAAATCTTTTTTTCAAATTTTGTTCTAGTAAACATTTCAATTTCTCTGCTTTTATGGCATTTTTTGAAACAAAATAGCTTAGAACGTATTTCCAGTTGTGAAGTAATCCACGAATCATAAATACACATATTTTTTCCAACGTAATTTTCTCTGTCGCCATTTCCATAATCCACAAGTCCTTCTATTTGATCAGAAAAAGCATTATATACTAATTCTCTTCGATTTTGAATTTCATCAAATATAATAACTGCTTCTTTGCTTAAATTATCCATTTTAAAAAGAATATTTTTTAAATTCTGGATAAGATTTTCATTAAATCCAGGATGTAAAGGGGCTGTAGCCGTGTAACGAAGTCTTGGAAGGTAAATTGAAATTTAAGTTGTCGCGCATAAATATATAAGACGAACTAGACTTATAATACAGACTTTGAGCTAGTGTCTTTTGTTTATCACTCCATTCTCTAGTTTTCGGTTTTTTAATTAATAACATTTTTGAAAATTCTTTTGATTTTCGTCAACATGTTTTAAGTTATTTATTTGATTTTCTATGCAAAAGTTCTCATTCTTTTCATATTCCTTAAGTTTTAATAACAAATTATGATTTTCCTCTTCTAATTCGTTATTTCTCTTCATTAACTTAAATGTTTTTTACCTGTAATAGTCTACATTTTTTTCATTTTTTTCACAACGATTGCATACAAAATTTTGCGTTAATATATTGTCCTCTAGTCTTGACATTTTTCTCGGATACTTCATGTTTTCAATATCAACCGTTGTGAGTTCATTTTGTGTATATGTATCGAGATATGTTCTCTTTACAGAAGTGACAGGAATATGATTATCGCCAAAATTATACGATTCATTTTCAAATTGTTTTAGACTGCGATATTTCTTGCATAGAATCTAATTTTTCAACATCTCTTATTACTTCCTTTAAATGAAGAGCCGGAATCGCGTTTATTTTTAATTTCTTTTTACCGAAAAACTTTTTTTCAAAGTGTATATCGCAAACAAATTTATTATTATTTATGTACTTCACTTTGTATATCGCAAGTGCGCATCCAATTGATTTCTTACCTCACAATTTCGTGGAAATGTAAATAATTTGTTACTTACATTTGTACTGCTACATGTTGAAATACAGCACTTCCGTATTTTAAGTTTATTTTCCATTGGCAGTGGTGATGATGAACTATTTTCTTCTGCATTCAAAAACTTGGTCGGCACTGCATTTTTTTTCAATTTTTTTTTACCAATCATACATTTTTTAAAATGTTTTTCACATACAAATTTGTTATTAGCATCTTCTTTGCTAATTGCACACACTTTCAACCACATTTCTTTTAATTTTTCCGTTAAAGGAAATTCGACTAATTTTGCACAAGATCTCACTGAATCAGATGCAACGACACAACGCTTTTCATACCGTTTACGATTTTTAGTTGTAATAATAACTGATTTTCCGCTGCAATGTGCCATTATTGTCAAAATAATGTGTATGTTATTTATATTATAAATTATGAATATACAAACAACGATAGATAGAACAATAATAAATTGATAACACAAAACAAGCGAAATTAAAATTAATTTGAAAACTAAATTTGAAAGTTATAAAAACTTTTTGAAAAATCAAAAACTTATCTAATATAATAATTTAAAAATGTTGGTATTATTTTTTCAAAAGACGAAATAATAATAAAGTAAAAAATAGTAAAGCACAAAAGTACTGGTTAAAAAACCAGTATAACTATATAAAATGTCCAAAAAAAAAAAATAAAATATAAACAAATAATTAAAAAAATAAGACACATTGATTTTGAAATTTCTTTATTTGAACAACTTCTTAGTTTATAGAATTCTAAAAGACTGTGTCTCTATACATTGGATATTATCTTTTTATATCCTGCTTATTCAATTCCTGTACCTCTTCTTACTTTTCCTTTTTTTTGCTTTAATTTTTTGTTTGTTCCTTTTTCTTTTGTTATAATTACAAATCTAATACAATTACAGGCGGAATACATAAAAGTAACATATTGGTATTTCCATACTTATGTGCAATAAATACCTTTTTTTTTATTATACCGCTTTTATCTTTTATTTTATTATTTCCAAGTATTTCAGAAGAGGTCTAGGAAGTACAAAATAATGTCTTATAAATATCTTAAATTTTACAATAATAATAATAATAATTATTTTTGTAGTTTACAAAAAGTACATATATGTATACTTATATATACATATACATAGGTATTTATCTATACACATAAATATTCAAAAATAAAGTTGCCATAAATTTCTGGTCATAAAATAACCAACATCATTGCAATTATATTATGTATGTATGTAATTACAAAACAAAAATAATATAGAGTAAAAACTCTATATTTACACATTATCCTCAATTTACGAGCCACCTCATTGATTTTGGCCGTTATAAAACCAAGTTTTGATATTTTTTTTTTAAACGTTTAGGAACAAAAAAAAAGTAATACAAAATTCATTTTCTACTTCTAATTCTGTGTATTCTTGTTTACAAACAAACAACAAAGGAATACAAAAATAAGAAAACAATACAAAACATATTTCTGGATGTAATGTTTTCAGACATACATATAGGAAATTATAAATAAATAAATTATTTTGTTATTTTTTTTCAATTAGAAAAATAAAGTTTTATATGTAAAATATCCCACACAAAAAAGAAGCCTTAATATTATAAAATTGAATCATAGAAAAGAAGCATAAATCGAACACAAAACACAACTGTTTACAAGGGCAAGGAATATTATTACAAATTCTCATTGAGAACTCAATCCATACATGCACATAAGTATGTAGGTACAAAATTGAAATCGCGATATACAGGTAATACAGTATACAAATATAATGCTATAATATCCTCTTATATTATCAATAATATAAAAAATATACAAATTTTTAGTTACACTGAATTTTTAAAATCCAGAAAATCAAAAAAAAAAAAAATAAAATCCAAAAATAGTGTAGTGTAATGTATATAAATAGCTATACATATATGTAGATACATAAATATACATATATATTTGCACATAAAAATTAAAATTACACCAATCTTCGGTACCAATAAACCCAATGTATGAATGATGTGTAAAAAAAATATACACACAACCACACAACCATGATCTATATAATAATCAAATAACTATAGAGTGACGTGCCATATAAAAGTAAATAGAATATGAACAACAAAAGACTACTATAGCCACTCATGTCGGGTACATAAAGTTAGTAATGTTAAAGAAAAATATACATACAACTACACAACAATGTATCAATATCAAGCTCGCCACTCTATCGCGTTGTATTGCCACGCATTGGGTTGTTCTGCTGATAAAAACAATTTCATGTTGAACAGTACATAAATCCTATCCTATATTACACTGAATTGAGATATTAATATCACATTAATGGCCAGTTTCACAGTGGGAGCTTAAGTATGAGCTTAGCTAAACTCTACAGGGAAGCAGTACTTAGCTTAAGTTCATTCGGTTTCACAGTATAATTTTAAGTGTCGCTTAGCTAAGCCGAATGAAACATGCAATTGTGATTGAAAAATGAAATATTGGCCCTGATCACGAATGGCGATAAAATCGCCAATCGCCTCGCCTGTCAAATTTTTGTATCACGAATGGCGATAATCGTTCAATTTAGGCGATTGTATCGCCTATTTAAGGCGATCAAATAATTGGTATCGCCTAGCTGATATTTGAGGATACATTTTTATTTCATTAGTTGTGTTAATTTGTATTTGTGTTTCGACATCGGTGGTGAATTATAAAAAATAAAAATGTATGTATTTTTATTTATAAATTATATTTAAAATAAATTAATATAAATTATTTTTTCAAGGATTAAAGTTTCTAAAAAAGAATTAGAAAAACTCGTCGAATTTAAGATGACGAATAAAGAATTCGCAAAAGGAATTTATAAATCTGTAGGTGGAAGAGAGAAATGGAAAACTCCACAACAAAAACATCTTTAGAAACTCAAAAAAAAAAAAAAAAAAAAAAAAAAATAGTTTAAAAAAAAGTTAAATTTTTAAATTTTCAAATTTTTTTTTTTTTTAATTTTTTTTTAAAAACTAGTTTACAATAATTATGCCAAAATAAAATTTAAATCATCTTTTTGACATTAATGACAGTTCGAAACGCATAATATTACACGTTACGCATGGTAATGCTATTTAGGCGAGGCGATCGCCTTACGTGATACAAAAATTTTATTTTCTCGCCTCGCCTCAATTTTGGCGATTGGCGATTTTATCGCCATTCGTGATCAGGCCCATTGCATTATGAATTACAGCTGACATTAAGTGAAATGTTGTATTGTGAATAACAGCTGATATTAAAGTAAAGAATTTGAAAATTTATATTTAAAAAAGTGAATGTGAAATTATAATAATAATAATAATAATAATAATAATAATAATAATAATAATAATAATAATAATAATAATAATAATAATAATAATAATAATAATAATAATCATAATAATAATAATAATAATAACAGTTTTTATCTTATTTCAGTTGACTTTTTTTCTATATTTATATACACACATATTTATATGATACAAAAACTAATATGTATATAAATATGTGGTTGTATCATGCATATTTATATATAAAAGTATATATAATATATATATATATATAATTTATATATTATATATAATTTATATATACACTTATTCACTGTGAAAATTAAATGTATAATTATTCAATTATTAATTTTGTTTTGTAATAAATTTTTAATTAATCTAAAATAAATATATTTATTTTCTCTTCACTTCTATTATTTTAATACATATTTATTTTCACATTTCTATATATAACATTCTAAAAAAATCAGCTATCACGTATCTTCTTCTTAATTAAGTGAAGCTTAAGCCTAAGATGTTCATCACTTAAGTTAAACCACACCTTAAGCTCTACTTTTGGCTTAAGTTTTCACTGTGAAACTGAAATATTATTTAAGCTTCAACTTAAACCTTAAGCTATACTTAAGCTTACACTGTGAAACTGGCCATAACATCAGCAAAAAAGCTATAGCCACCAATGTTGCGATATGATTTTAAAGCTATTTTTTCGATTATAATCAGCTCGGAACGTCTTATACATTCTATGGTTTTTGGTTCTAATGATAACGAAAATCTAAATAACAAAGTAATAATGATAAAAACAAAAACCGAACTTACTTTTAAGAATAAAAATGAATTATAGTTTAGTTCTTCTTCTTATTTAGTCTTTACTATGCAGTTCAGTTATTATTTAGTTCTCAATCAAATATAATTTAGAATTTTATTTTAATTATTGTAAAATAATATATAATTTTAATAAATGTTTTAAATATAATGTCTTTTTTTTCTTAAATATCGGAATTGATATTATTAATGGCGCAGTCGGTAGGATCTCAGTAGTGTTTTTATAGTGAAATTTTTTCTTAAAAAGTAATGTTAAAAAAAATAAATATACATATATACTCGTACTTCACATAAAATCATAAAATTGAAAAGTGATTTGTGAAACATTTTTTTTTTTAACGAACTACAGAAAAAATTAATTCCTAGCACAAAACAAATAAGTATACTAAATATGTACATTGTGCTTATAGGACTATAACACTTTTTATTCTAATAATTAAACTGAGAAACAACAATAATATAAATATTCAATTTTCATATGAAAAAGAGATTTCACCCATATAATAAAAATTGTAAAACTGAAGATAGAAGTGAAAGTGAAGACGAAACAACAACGGAGAACTCAACAAAGGAACAACCAATAGAAAATACATTAATAGCAGGATCAAGTCAACAAATTCAACAAATACAACAAATTCAACAAATACAACAAATTCAACAAATACAACAAATACAACAAATTCAACATATTCAACATACTCAACAGATCCGACAAACTCATCAAGTCCCGGAAATATCAAATAAGGTAAAAATGACAAACTTAGAATTAAATCCGATTAAATTAGTTCATAGCCTCCCCAATTTTAATGGAGAAGAAGGTCCAGGACATTTATATTCATTAATAAATAGAATAGATTATATTGAAAAATTAATATCATCATATTCAGATAACGCAAGATCTTTTATATTTAGTGAAATAAAATGTAAATTTACAGGCTATGCTCAAAATTTGATTTTAAGATTTGAAAATGTTAACTCTTGGGACATAATCAAAACTATTTTAGTCAACTCTTTTGGGATTAGAGAGTCTTTTAACGATCTCATAATCGAAACAAATAGAATCGACAGAAATTTAAACATTACGAAAAAATTTGAAATTTTAAGTGGAATATTAAATAAAATGAATTTAAAATATAACCTTAAAAAGAAAAACTTCAACATTTTAATCCCTTAATTAACGAAGAATTTATTCTAAGACTATTTTATGAAAATATCCCTTCTAGTGCCAGCTCTATTATAGTAAATAAAAATATTAAAACTTTAAGAGAAGCCTATGTCACATTAGAGGAAAATTATCAAATTAGAAATGAGAATAACAATTATAGGAAACAAAATAATAATAAAGGTTCAGGAAGATTCCAACAAAATAATAATCGACAATATAATCATTACAGTTCATATAGCAGTAATAACAATTTTAATAGAAATTTTAATAATCAAAACTATTCAAATAACTTGAATAATAATAGTGGTTATAATAAAAATTTTAATTTAAGTAGATTTAAGAATGTTCACAATTTTGATCCTAATAAAATAAATCAACAAAAAAATACAAGCCAACAATTTAACCCTAGATTTAATAAAAACTTTAGCCGACAAACTAGATTTAATAATAACCAGAACAATAATCACGATTATAATCGTAATAACAATAATTATCAAAGCCAACCCATTCCTATGGAAATTGATAACATTAAAGCAAATTTTCCTATAACAGCCTCGGTAAGCCACTACCCATAGTAAAAATAAAAATCCTTGATAAAGAACTTTTGTTCTTAATCGATACTGGTGCCGCTATATCAGTAGTTAATAAAAACATATTCCATGAAAGTCAAGAAAAAGATATCAAAAACCCAATTACAATATCAACCCTTAGCGGCATTATCCCTGTTAATAAAAAAATTATAGTTCCCTTACCTCTCGAATTTAATTGTAATAAAACGATGGAATTAACAATAGTAACAATGAAAAATAGAAAATATGATGGTATACTAGGAAATAACATTCTTGTACCATTGAAAGCAAAAATTAATTACGAAACTAAAATATTAATAATTAACAATGAATCAATACCCTTCCAAAGTGAGTTAAAACCATACGATGAGTATATACATGAAATTTCTGAAATGAATTTCCAAGCAGTCAACGAAATTGAATTGTTATAAAAACTGAAAATAGAGAAACTAAATACTGAAGAAGAAACAACTTTAAAAAGTATAATAAAACACAACCTAAAGGTATTTTACAAAAAAGGTGACACATTAACTCATGTTAATAATATTTCACACAAAATTGAAACCAAAGACAACAATCCAATCTATTCCAAAATATATCGTTATCCAGAAATCCATAAAAAAGAAGTAAATGAACAAATTGAAGACATGCTTCGACAAGGAATTATAAAAGAAAGCAAAAGCCCTTATAACTCTCCAATTTGAGTAGTCCCCAAAAAAGTGGATAATTCGGGAGAGAAGAAATGGCGACTTGTCATCGACTATCGAAAATTAAACGAAATAACAATTGATGACAAATTTCCTATCCCCAATATCGAGGACATTTTCGATAAACTTGGACGAGCCCAATATTTTACAACTCTGGACTTAGCAAAGGGATTCCACCAAATTCTTGTAGACGAAAAAGATAGACATAAAACAGCATTCAGCACACAACACGAACATTTTGAATTCGTAAGGATGCCGTTTGGACTCAAAAATGCTCCCGCAACATTCCAGAGGATGATACATTTTGTTTTAACCCTCTAACAGGACAATTTTTTTTTTTGGATGATAAATTCATGAATAGTTAATTTCGACATGTAGAGCACGATAATGACGTTGAAAATAAATTTTTATTTACCGTTTTATCTATAGATGAGAGGAAAGGTAAACCGCCAAAAGGCGGGTAGTCCAGGAAAGAAAGCAAATAAAAGACAGGTGTGATTATAATTTTTAGTGTGTTTTATTACAAAAGAATTAGAAATTTCGAAAAAGTGAAACATTACATTTTTGTGTGGTAAATTTGAAAA
Organism: Villa cingulata; assembly: GCA_951394055.1. Classification (NCBI taxonomy): domain Eukaryota; kingdom Metazoa; phylum Arthropoda; class Insecta; order Diptera; family Bombyliidae; genus Villa; species Villa cingulata. Next base: position 35,664,117 of record OX596017.1, on the reverse strand, counting down.
CATTTTTTTGTTGATGAGAGGCACAAATTTACTTTACATTTAAGACAAAACATTTGTGTCTCTGATTTACAACCACCCATTTTACAGGTCCGTTTACCAGAACGATCTAGTTGGCCTGGCATATGGCCAATGTCATCGTACCGAGCATCGAATCCCAATCCGTAAGATTTTTTAGTTTTAGGTGGTCCAACCTTTGGTGATGATATTTTTGTAGGTCTGCCCACTGATTTTCTCTCTGGCTTTTGTTGATATTGGCACAATGCTTGTGCAACTTGAATACGGAATTTCGGTAGCTTAACAGTGCCTCCACCTAGATGAATACGTCTGTGAAGAAGATACGCGTTAACTAATGCCATATCAAGAAAATGATAGAATAGCTTTAACGAAGCGCTTTTCGTTTTGGTACGAATGTGGTATCGTCCCAAGAGACCGTCCATGAGATCCACGCCTCCCATGTGGTAGTTGTATTCCTTGATAATTCGTGGATATTCAATTTCAATAAAGTTTTTATTTTGACTGTCATATCGAGATATTTTCTCAGACTGGATTTTTGGATTTGCTGTGAGAAATGGTTTTACGCCAACATATGTAGATACCAGTCGAACATTTTTTGTGTCTTTCCACAGTACAGTCGTTATATCTACACCATAAGCAGATCCCATATACTCTTCCATATAGCCTCTATTGTGACGTTGGAGTGTTTTGTCGGATGATAGCTCGCAGTTGTTAATGCGATTTGTACGAACTGTATCCAATGCATAAATACCTCGAGCTCTCAAGTAAACCATAAGTGGCAGCGACGTGTAAAAATTATCAAAATACAAAATATGATTCTTGAACTCTGGTACTGTCTGTGTTAAACGCACAACAATATTCCCTGTTGCCCCCAAGTTAGGAGTATTGTGAAGCACCACATTATCATTTTTGCCACAATAAACTTCGAATCTATACGAATAGCCAGTGCAGTCACATAATACGAACAGCTTCATACCCCATGAGGCTTGTTAGGCATATACTGCCTGAATGCAGTTATCATTTTCGTAGAGCACATCTGTTCATCGACACATAACCTCGCTAGCTTGGGAACTGAATCAAACTTTTCATTTAAATGATGATATAATGGCCTGACTTTGAACAGCGGATCGTGATCAGGATGAGTACGATCTTTCATTAATGTAAAATCATTAAATCGGATGTATCTCCGAATTTCACAAAACAACCTTGATGTGATTGTTGTTCGAATTGCTTCAAATAAGTGTTCACCCCAATATTCTTCTAAGCTTGGGTAACGATATACTGACATGTAAATAAGAACTCCAATGTACTGTCTCATTTCCAACTTATTTACTCGAAACTTAGTGTTGACATCCTGTTGTCTGGCGTTCAGATTTGTGTAATGGCAGATTTTCTCTATCAGCTCATCAGAGAAAAAATATTGAAAACATTGAAATGGTGTTTTTAATTCGTTGAATTGCTCCGGTAATCTGGCTTCTCGGCAAAATACCACTTCGTTTTGATGCAATTGTAAATGTTTTTTTCTCCAATTTATTTTTTCAAACTCTTCAGATTTGGGTTTGATATCAGCCGGATTAACAGTAATTCCTCCGTTATTCGGCTGAAAATCCGGTCCTTCTTCTTCGTGCTCTGGTGGTGGGGAACGAGGTCGTTTTTGACGTCTACCTTTGAACCGTAAATGATCAGTCGATGTTATGGGCGCTGGCATTGGCGATGTATCTGTTGGAAGCGATTCATGTACTTGACCAGCTACTTCTGCTTCAGTCAGTACTTCTGATTGCGACAATGGGCCTATATGAGATAATGGATCTGCTTCTGAAAGAAGTATTTCTTGTTGCCTTTGTTGTTCAATCGAAGGAGAATGCGACGGTGAAGAGATATTGCTGAGGTTCAAGTTGGCATTTATGGCTCTACTGAGAAAATCAGCAGACGATAAGCTTCTCAAGTTAACGATACAATCGTCTATTTCCTCCTCATCAGACATTTCTTAAAAATAAATGCACAAAAAAATGTAAAAGATGATATTTAAAACATAATTACTTATGTAACATTCATTTATGAAAATCGTATGCAAAAAATTGACGGTACACCGACTACCCGCTTTTTGGCAGGGTGCCTTCTGTAACAGGTGGTAGTCAATTATATTTTTAAAACAGGTAAAACACATCGATTTTCACAAAATATATTCAATTTTCTACTCACCAAAATTTTTTAGACTTCCAGAAACAACAGAAACAATTTTTAATAATTAATTAAACTTCACACTTCAATGACTAATAATTTTTTAACCGTTTTCACTGACGATTTCACTTCAAATGAAAATGTCTAATGAACGCATTGTACAATCCCCACCAAATTTTTTCAATGCATAGAACAGAATAGAACAAAAGGCAGTGCATCTTTAAAAAGCTTAAAAAAATATTACATTAAGAGATAATTGTATTAAAGTGTTGCCCGTCAAAAGGCGGTCAGTCCTGCTAGAGGGTTAAAAGATTATATAAATAAAATTTGTGTAGTGTATCTCGAAGATATATTAATTTTCAGTACTTCCTTACAAGAGCACGTTGATTCTATTTATAAAATTTTTAAGGTACTAAATGAGCATAATTTAAAAATACAAATTGACAAGTGTAATTTTTTTGCAAAGGAAACAGAATTTCTAGGTCATATAATTACTACAGAGGGACTTAAACCAAATCCTGCAAAAGTAGAAGTTATCCAAAAAATTCCCATTCCTAATACTGAAAAGAAAATTAAATCCTTCTTAGGTTTGACCGGTTACTACAGAAAATTTATTAAAGATTATTCTAAAGTAGCTTACGGTATGGTAAAATACCTAAAAAAGGGTAGTAAAATAAATATAAAAGACCATGAATATATTAATTCTTTTGAAAAATTAAAACAACTTATTTCTAGCGACCCAATAGTTCGATAACCAGACTTTAGTAAAAAATTTACCCTTATTACTGATGCTAGTAATGTAGCATTAGGTGCTGTTTTAGTTCAGGAAGGTAGACCAGTTTGCTATGCAAGCAGAACACTAAACGATCACGAAAAGAACTACAGTACGATAGAAAAAGAATGCTTGGCGATAGTTTGATCAACTAACTATTTCATACCATACCTATATGGTAGAAAATTTTTGATCAAAACAGATCATAGACCATTAGTCTGGCTAAACTCCTTGAAGGAACCACATTCAAAGCTCGCAAGATGGAGAATAAAATTAAATGACTATGACTACGATATAGAATATTTAAAAGGTAAAGATAACGCAGTTGCAGATTTTTTGAGCAGAGTAGAAATTAATGTTAACGAAAATATTGAGTCTAACGAAACAGATGGGGCAACAGTCCATAGTGGAATTGAAGAAAATAGAGACCATATCTCGATTTCTGAAAAACCCCTTAATTCTTTCAAAACTCAAATCGTGGTAGAAATTAATGAAAAAAAAAAGAACGAAATAATTACAATTTATGAAGGTGTGAGAAAATTAATTATAAGAGAGTCAAATGAAATTATTAAAGCAATTAAAGAATTTATACCAGAAAAAGTTATCGTAGGATTATTTTGTGAAGATGATGCGAAATTTTAAGATATACAAGAATTATTCGTTAAAAATTTTGGAAATCAAGATAAATTAAAAATTCTAAGATATATGAAAAATTTAAAAAACATAAATAATTTTGAAGAAGCAGTTAAACTAATAGAAGTTAAACATAATTGTTGCGGTATATGAATTGTGACTTATATGCATATTTCACTTGCCTTATGCATATAATTATAATAGTACAATGTTCATACATATTATATGGAATTTAACGTTAAAATTGTCTGTTATGATCACATGGTAATTTTATGTACCCAGCATCTCTTATCAAATTGATGATATGAGAGTAATAGTAATTGCTACTTAATTATACTTACATTGTAAACTCTCACCTCTCATGATTAAATTTATATACATGTATACATATTATTAATAAGGTATAATTTAAGCAATCACTGTATGAAATATTAAGTTATTCTTTCTTCTTGTTATAACCACCGAAGTGTAGAGACATATTATTTAAGAAATAAATTTATATTTTTAAAAAGCAATTATATAGTTCTACATTGGTGACCCCGACGAACTTGAAAATAATAATATATAAAATTAATTTGGAGAATTAATTGAAAAATCAATTAATAATATAATTATTTCAATTTTTATATAATTATTTTTTAAAAAAAAAAAATCTAAAATTCAATATTAATTTAAATAAAGTATTTTTACTTAAATTAAAATGGAACACACGTGATTCGTCAAACAAGTGAACGTAAAAATTTGCTAATTGATCCTAAATTTTTAAATATCTTTAAAAGAACATTTTAAAACAATAAATAATTAAAAATCATTTTAAAAAATGTATAAATTTCAAATTGTGTGAAACTGATGTTTTAAATTATCGTGGATTTTTTTTCTCCACCATGCGGATTTCAACAAGAGAGTTTATTATAGCTAATAATATACCGGCAAATAACGGCATCGAATTTTCACCAGTTATAATACATACATCATAATACATATTGTCATCATCTTATAATCAATTTTTATTAACTACAATTCTTCAAAAAAGTTAAAAATAAAATTCTAAATATATAATTTAAATAACATATCTGGTGAACTGCAACATTTTCAAGATCATCAAAATTCATCATAATTCAACTCAACCTACACAACAAACATCAAAATTTGTTTCAACATATTCATCTCTACCTGACGACCTGATGGTATTCATACGGCGTGGGACCTTTTTTTTTCTTTTTATCAGATAATTACTCCATATATATTTATAATTGATTTAAATTTAAATTTTAAATTGCATGCATACTATATATAAATACATCTATTATTATATAAAAGTGTAATTTCTTAAATTCAATTCAATTTTCAATGTGATTTGCATAGGCTTTTTCAGTGAATAAATTTCCTTTTCTCATAACACATGTGTACTATTTTGAAACACATAAATTTTAAGTAAGTACAATACAATGATAGTTATACTAATTTTATTACTGGTTATGTTTTGTAAATCACATGTTTATGACTGAACGAATTTTATTCATCATATAGTTTAATTTAAAAACTTATGCATTACGACATATTATTTTACATAAAGTGTAAATAAAAATATATACATAGGTACCTACAAATATACATAACAAATATATATATATATATATTGACCATACATAATATACACACTGTATTCAAAATATATATATATATATATGACTTTTAAAATAAAATTAAGTGAGTTTAAGTTTTGGATTCAAAATATAAGATAAGCGGGTAAGTTTACAAACTTCTATAAATAAGGTCTATCAATATTTTCATTTTTATATTTTACATAAAGAAAATTGAAACAATTCATACATCTTTAACTCATTGATCAAACTAAATTATAGTGATATACTAATTTACCACTTACTTAAAGTTTAAATAATACTTTCATAGGACTATATAATTGCTATTGATATAATCGTTATCTACCTTTATATACTTGCATATATAATATATTTATAAATACATATTTGATATACATACAGTATATTTACGAATTTCTGGCATCTATACATGTAAATCACATTGTTTAAATTTTTCACGGTAACATACAGCTCTACATTTTCTCTATCCCATTTTCTTTTTTCTATTAACCGGCAATCATTCCACTGTATCCATACTCAAAAATGGATTCTTCTAAGGAATCTAATTCTGCAGAAGCTAAAGAGAAACAGAATGATACTCTAACTGAAGACAATAAACTACAAACTCAGTATATATCTACCATGAAAATACCACCATTCTGGAATAATAGGCCTGATTTATGGTTTATTCAGGTAGAAAGCCAGTTTCGCGTAAAAAATATAACTTCATCGGCTACAAAATATGATTACCTTGTCTCGTCTTTACCAAATGATATAATGGAGACTGTTTCAGACATTTTATTGAATCCTCCATCTCAAAATAAATACGAAAATTTGAAACAAATTCTTATTACTAGAAATCAAGATTCGGAAGAACGTCGTCTTGACGCAATATTACATAAAATTGAATTGGGTGATTCAAAACCTTCCGAACTTTATAGAAAGATGGAGTCATTAGCATCTAGCAATAGCTTAATTAATACACCACTTCTTAAAAAATTGTGGTTAAGGAAACTACCTACAGCTATACAATCTTGTTTAATTGCATTAGAATCATCACATACCGATGAATCATTGCTTAATATAGCTGATAAAATTTTTGATAACACGTCTTCGATAAATTCAAAAGTTTCGGCTATTCAACACAATTCTGATATGAATCAATTTCAAAATGCAATGAAAAAATTAGAACACTTAATTAAACAACTAGATTCAAGAAAATCCAGAAGAGACAAAAATTATTTTCAGCATAAATCAAACAGTAGAAGCTCCACACCTTCAAAATCGTCACAAAATCAAGAACTGTGCTGGTATCACAAAAAATATAAAGAAAAAGCAAGGAAGTGTATTCCCCCGTGCAAAAAACACAACCAAATTAAAAATATTAATTCAAAAAACGGTTCTTAAAGGTTTCGTCTGCGGCAACGAAACCTAATCAAAATTTCTGCCGATTGTTTATATATGATAAACTAACAAATATACAATTTCTTATAGATACAGGTGCTGAGATATCAATAATTCCTAAAAAACTTTTTCCAAATTCGAAAAAATCCCTAGAATATAATCTCTTAGCTGCTAATGGAACTCCTATATCTACTTTTGGATATAAAGCCTTAACAATAAGTCTTGGGCTTCGGCGCAATTTTGATCACATCTTTATAGTAGCGGCTGTTGATCAAGCAATTCTGGGTGCTGATTTTCTTTTTAAATATAAATTACTTGTAGACATCAGACGCAAAATGTTAGTCGATCAAACTACTTTATTATCAGTACAATGCATACAGCGAAAAAGTAAAACAATTCTACCGAAACTCTACTTTTTCAAAGATGAATTCAGCTCCATTCTCAATGATTATCCCTCGTTAATATCTCCACCAAATTTCAACATACCAGTTCGACATGATGTGGTACATCGAATAATTACACAAGGAACACTTCCTTCCGCTCGTCCCAGACGTCTTGATTCAAAAAGATATAATATTGCTAAATCTGAATTCAATATCATGGTACGAATGGGCATATGTCGTCCTTCATCTTCTTCGGTTGCATCTCCCCTTCACATGGTACCCAAAAAGTCATCAAATGAATGGAGACCTTGTGGAGATTACCGCCAACTAAATGCGGTTACAGTTTTCGACAAATATCCTCCACGGAATATCCAAGATTGTAATTTAAATCTAGTCGACTGCAATATTTTTTCAAAAATAGATTTGGTACGAGCATACCATCAAATTCCGGTAGCAAAGGAAGATATTTTCAAGACAGCAGTTATTACCCCATTCGGCCTTTTTGAATTCACACGCATGCCTTTTGGTGTCAAAAATGGAGCACAGACATTTCAAAGATTTATAGACAGAGTCCTTTCAGATTTAGATTTTGTGTTTCCATACATCGATGACATTTTAGTTGCAAGCAAAACGGTCGACGAACACAAAAAACACCTTCGATCTCTGTTTTCTAAATTACAAGATTATGGGATAAATATAAATCCAAGCAAGTGCGTTTTCGGTACAAGTGAAATAAATTTTTTAGGTCATATTATTTCTCCAACAGGAATAGCTCCGTCAAAAGAAAGAGTCCAGTCCATTCAAGATTTTCCTCCTCCAAATACGTTTAAAAAATTGCAGCGTTTTTTGGGTATGGTAAATTTTTACCACAGGTTTATACCAAAAATGGCCCAGATAGCAATTCCTTTATATCAAGCACTTCAACAGTGTAATTCTAAAAAAAAATCAATAAAAAATTTTATTTGGACAGAAGAACTTCAAAACGCTTTCGACAGTATTAAAAATTGTTTTCATAATCGTCTCTCACTAGTACATCCTGACGCAAATGCAAAAATCAGTTTGTTTGTTGATGCATCAAATGATGCAGTTGGGGCAGTTTTACAACAAAAACGTTGTAAAACCTGGGAACCATTAAGTTTCTTTTCAAAAAAATTGAAGCCAAATGAAAAGAAGTATTCAACTTTTGATAGAGAACTTTTGGCAATATATCTTGCCATTAAACATTTTCAGCATTTTGTCGAAGCCAAAGAATTAATAATATTTACAGATCATAAGCCCATTACTACTGCTTTGTTGGCTAAAACGGACAAATCTCCTCGGCAAGCCCGTCATTTGAATTTCATATCCCAGTTCACTAATGACATTAGATATGTTAAAGGCTCGAATAATATTATTGCCGATACACTTTCCCGAGCGTACATCGACTCAATTGACTCTTTCGAAAACGAACTTAGTCTGAAAATTTTACAAATAGAACAAAATAAAGACGATGAACTTAATTCTCTACTTAATGCAGTAGATACAAAAAATAAATCGTCTTTCAAAATAGAAAAAATGTATATCCCGTTAGAAGACATAGAGATCTGGTGTGAAACTACTACAGGCACTAACAGACCTTACGTCCCTTTAAGTATGAGACGTGCAATATACGACAAGATACACAACCTGTCGCATCCAAGTATCCGAGTCACAAGAAAACTCATAACTTCGAAATACTTCTGGCCTAAAATGAATCAAGAAATTAACCTCTGGTCTAAAACATGTATTAAATGTCAAAAGGCAAAAATTAATCGTAACACAATTTCTCCTTACGGAATTTTTCCAGTTCCAAAAGGCAGATTCGAACATATTCATATGGACATTGTTGGTCCACTACCTTCTTCTAATGGTTACGCTTACTTATTAACGATTAGAGACCGATTTTGTTATTGGCCTGAAGCTTTCCCTCTGCGAAACATAACAGCTGAACACATTGCAAATATTTTCCTTCATCAATGGATTTCTCGTTTTGGTGTTCCGCTTACGATCACGACAGATCAAGGCACTCAATTTGAATCATCATTGTTCAAAGAAATTTCTCAAATTTTAGGTAACCACCGCATTAGAACTTGTGCTTATCATCCTCAAGCAAACGGTTTCGTAGAAAGGTTTCATAGAACACTCAAAACCGCAATCAAAACATATAACGATCCTAAAAAATGGTACAATTTTTTACCCTGGATACTTTTAGGCATTCGTTCTGCAATTATAGAAGACGTAAACTCTACTCCTGCTGAATTACTTTATGGCCAATCCCTACGTTTACCTGGAGAATTCATTGCGTCAGAAAGAACAGAAAATGTACTCACAAATGCCATTGCCAAAGACATTAAACAAGCCATACAAAACATTAAACCACAGCCATACTTAATACGGAAACAGAACAATGTATTTATACCATCAGGAATGAAAGATTGTTCACACGTATTCATTAGAGAAGAGGTTCATAAGGGGAATTTAAACCCACCATATAAAGGTCCTTTCAAAGTATTATCTAAAAACGAAAAATATTATAAAATTCTTATAGATAACAAAGAAGAAATTGTTTCAATTGATAGACTTAAACCAGCATATATCTTGAATCCAAATATATTTACAGATACAAAAATAACTAGAAGCAAATCTAAAGAAAAAGTTGTAATCAAATTATAAAATCATAAGTTAAGTTTATAATTCTAGAACTCATTTATAACACATTTTAAATAAGGGGGGAGAGATGTTGCGGTATATGAATTGTGACTTATATGCATATTTCACTTGCCTTATGCATATAATTATAATAGTACAATGTTCATACATATTATATGGAATTTAACGTTAAAATTGTCTGTTATGATCACATGGTAATTTTATGTACCCAGCATCTCTTATCAAATTGATGATATGAGAGTAATAGTAATTGCTACTTAATTATACTTACATTGTAAACTCTCACCTCTCATGATTAAATTTATATACATGTATACATATTATTAATAAGGTATAATTTAAGCAATCACTGTATGAAATATTAAGTTATTCTTTCTTCTTGTTATAACCACCGAAGTGTAGAGACATATTATTTAAGAAATAAATTTATATTTTTAAAAAGCAATTATATAGTTCTACAATAATGAAAGAAACCACAGAGGTATCAACGAAACGTATTTAGAAATAAAAAACGAATGGTTTTTCCCTAAACTAAGAGAAGTTATAAGAAGATACATAAATAATTGTCATATATGTCAATCAGCTAAACATGATAGAAACCCAGATAAAATTAACTTCGAAATTTCAGAAACCGCAAAAAGACCCAATTAAATTTTATATGTAGATATATATATATACCTTCTCAGAATGAATATTATTTAACCTTTATTGATAAATACACAAAACATCTAACAGATCTTCCTTTAAAAGATAGAAATTGTATATCGATTCTAGAAAAAATTAAGTTAAGAATAGCGATATTAGGCAAACCAATAAAAATAGTGTTCGATGGGGAATTTAATACGATTAATATAAAAGAATTCTGCAAAGAAGAAAACATTGAAGTTCATTTTACAACACCGTATGTCAAAACTGGAAATTCTGACATAGAAAGAGTACATGGTACACTAAACGAACACATTAGACTTTTTAACGTAAAAAACAAAAAATTACCACTCAAAGACAAAGTAATTAAAGCTGTTGAAATTTATAATGATACCTTACATAATACCACAGGCAAAAGACCAAAAGATTTTATAAAGAATAATATAGAAATCAAGAATTAGATGATATCGCCAATAAAATTTTAGAAAACAAAAAGAAGAACATTGAAAAATTAAACAAAAATAGAAAAGAATTTTCACAACCTGAAACTAACCAAGAAGTTTATGTTCAAGCAGTTAGTCCCAGAACACAGAAAAAATTAGCTCCTAAATACATAAAAGCCAAAATCGATAAAAATAAAAATAAATTCTATTCTAACAAAAGAAAAATTCATAAAACACAATTTAAAAGAAAATATAAATATCTAGGCGAAACAGTTTCTTTACAGGTACAAAATGAACCAAATATTCCTAGTAATGATATATCTAACAATGGCCAAAGCTAGTACAAAGCTAGTAAGCTAGTACAAAGCTTAATACAGAAGAATTACATACGGAGTCAGGCTATATAATTTTGAAACAAAATCCACTAGAATTAATATCAAAATATGATAAAATTATTCATCTAATTAATATAAAAAGTTATCTAACAACCATATAACGAGTATAGAAGAAGCAATACAATATAATCATAAAATATTTAAGGACGATAATTTAACTGCAGCAATGATTAATTTTATATCTAATTGTAAATACAAATTGAACACTATACTACCTCATAACAGACAAAAAAGAGGTTAATTAATTTTGGAGGTAAAATAATGAATTGATTATATGGTACGATGGACGATGATGACAGAATAGAAATCGAAACCCATCTAAAACTTATTGAGAAAAGCACTTTAAACACCGTAACAGCAATTAAGAATCAAATATTGGGCCCTATTCTGTAACCATTCTGTTAACTAACAGATTTTCCTGTTAAGTATTTAACAGATTGACTTTTTACCAGACTTTTTAAAATTCGTATTCTGGTCGTAACAGAATTCCGAAATCTTTAAGAAGCTGTCAAATTGAATCCGAAATCTGTTAATTAAAAGATATTTTTAATTTGACAGCTGTTTGTTTACATTTTGAATTTCGTTTACTTTCATATTAAAGGTTATATATTCTTTTGAGAAAATTTATTATATTTTTATTTGTGGAAATTTAATTTATATAAATTTAAATCTAAAAATATAAAAAGTTAAGAATGAGTCAGGAAGGTAAGTTTACTTTATTTTTAATTTGGTGTTGGTAAAATTTTGTGCATATTTGTTATTTTAATAAATATAAATGTTTAATTGTAAATGTAAAAATGTAAAATTTAATAAAATATAAATGTTAAATGTCTTTTCTGTGTATAAGAATATATAGGAAAATTTCTTATTATAGTTTGTATTTATTAAAATTAAATTTAATTTCAAATTTATGTTTAGACTTGCTGTATATTATATATTTTTAAAATAAATAAAGAGGTAGTATATTTACATTATTTTATTTTAAGTGTAAAATAAAAAATTTCTGTGGATTTTGTTTAATTGATTCAACAAGTATATTTAAAACAGAAACCAAAATTTATTTTTCATACGTATTTTAAGGGTAATAGTGTATTTATTTATAGAATATTGTCGTCCAGAGTAATGTAAGTTTGTGTTTGTGTTCGTCCGGGGTAAAATTTATAATTTTGAACATATTTATAATTTTTTATAATTTTAATGAAATTATTAGTTAAAAAAAGCAGAAGTCAGAGAGTGACGCTAACACAAAAAGAGCTATATTTATCCTTTTTGGAAAGTAGTGCTCCAATGCGTCTGAAAAAACCTTCAGATGCATCAGTCCAATGTATATGGGAGGGACTAGCAGTTAAATTGAACGGACTAAAAGGTCCGATAAAAAGTAAAGAGGAGTGGAAAAAGGTACAAGCTTTATCAATAACATTTAAAATATTTTTTACTATTATTCTTTCAATACTTTTAGGTGTTCGACAATTGGAGGTACATGACAGTCAGACGAAAAAGACTGATAGTTGCAGATATCAGTCAAACAGGAGGCGGACCTGCAAATGAAGAAAAGCTCACTGAGCTAGAAGAGAGGGCTCTCGCTTGTTGGGGCAATATTCTTCACGAAGGTATTGCCCTACCAGTTGCTGGTTTTGGCAACGTCGTTCCTTCGAACGAACAAATCGAAGACGTTTGTGAGTATATAAACCCACAAAACTTTTTATTTGTTATTATTATTATTTTTATCTTCAATAGCTGATAGCCTGTTCATTCAACCAGCTGAAGTTGAATATATCAACGAAGAGGATGAGCAACAACCAAGTAACGAAGAACCAGCGCAAGCTAATGCAACTCCTCGACCAGATAGACGGAATCGTAAGAGGAGGCGAGAAAATTGTAGAAATATAGAAGGTACAATGTATTAAATTACTTCATTGTATAATTTATATTATTGTATAAGTATATAATTAGAACAAATATATTTTTCAGATGATGATTTCATGCGCAAATGGAAAGAGGATTCAGCTAAAAAACAAAAAAGTTTGGACAATATTGATGGCAAAGTGGGAAAAATGTTGGATGTAATGACCAACATAGCATCATCATTAGCGTCTATAGCTAATTCTATGGAAAAACTGGCTGAAAAAAAATAAGTAAGAAAACTAAATTAAAAACAAATAGAATAGGTAGTCTAATTATACTTTTTTGTTCATTTTTTTAATTTCAGGAAATAAAGAGCACAATTAATTAAAATATTATATTTTAGTTTTGTATATTTTAGTTTTGTATATTTTAGTTTTAAGATTTACTATAAGAAAAAATAAATAACAAAAATTGAAATTGAAGTTACTAAAATTTTATTTTTTTTAATAATTGAAAAATTAAAAAATAAAACGTGTGCCACTGATGGATGTTGTGGTCACTCATATTCTCCACTTCATTTTCATTCTCATCTTCGTTTGCTTCTTCTTCATACAAATTATTATTTACACAAATATTGTGTAAACAAAACACAGAGTACACTATTTTCCCTGCCATAATAGGGTCATAGTGTAATACTCTGTCCTTCAACAAACACCGGAATCTACTTTTTATTAATCCAAAACACCTCTCAACAATTTGCCTCGTGTGAATTAATTTATTGTTGAAGAGACGTTCTGGTGTTCCGTCCGCAGTCGTATTGAAGGGGGTCATTAACCACGGTTCCAGAGGAAATCCACTGTCACCTATAAAATGTAAGAAAACATTGTTAAAATAAATTACAGTTGTGTATTTGATGTGTATACAGTATACAGTATACCTATTAAAAAGGCTTCCTGACGATCTGCTGTGGTGAACTGGCGTTTCAGATGTTTCCGAAGCTCAGATACAAGCCATACTGCAGAATCGTGAGTAGATCCGGGAAAACGTGCATCTGCAAAAGTTATCCGCATGTTTGAATCACAACACTGAAATATTTATATGCATTTATTATAAAATCAATAACATAAAAAAAAACATGAAACATAATAGATGAAATAAAACAAAATTTACCACAAGTACATTAAGGCTGTGATATCCTTTTCTATTTATAAACAGATTTCCTCGTGTGTTGTCACTCATTTCCGGAGGACTCACGATAGCAATCTGAGTACCGTCAATTGCGCCCAATATACACGGCATACCAAATTTTGTATAGAATCTAAAATAAAATAAACGTTTCACGAAAATATATTACATACATATATTAAATTTTAATTATGTATCTTCCTCAAGTACCTTTGTTGGACCTCCACTCGTTCTATCAGAGTTCTAGGAAATTTAATTAGTTCATCTAGAAGATGATTAACAATTAAATTTGATATCACTCTGATACATCGTGAAACGCTTGGTTGGGATATACCGAGCAAATGTTTTTGACCCACAGATCCCTGATAGCATCCTCGAGCATAAAAGTTGAGCGCCGTTAAAACCTTTAAAATACATAGATTATAATTTTTAAGCAAATTTATAATTGAATAATTGAAAAATAGATACCTGAGTTTCAAAAGGAATGCAAGTTGGGTGCGCATAACGTTCCAACTTTAATATTAAATTTCGGCATGAAGTTTTATTTAGTCGGAAATTTTCTCGAAAATTTTGATCCGGTATATCGAAAGGTGAACTGCGAAGCCTCAACTCATATAGCGTCGCTCTATACCTACGTCTAAAAAAAATTATTTTGTATGAAAAAAATTATATTACAAACTAAAATTTAATAAATAAATAAAATTATAGTTATGAAATATAATACCTTTCTATTCTACGTATTACATTCCGGATTCTTAAACTCTCGTACATATCCATAATTTTTATTTTTTATTAACTTTTTTATTTATTTTATTAATTAATTAAATTATTTATTTAATATTTAATTAATTTTTAGACTTTTATTTTAAAATTTTTCACTTTTCACTTATTTATTTTTACTTTTCACTTATTCACTTTTCACTTTTTTGTAAATAAACACTACACATAACCATAAATATATTTTTAAAAGATTTTTAACTAAATTCTTTAACTTTAACAGATTCGGAAATGTTCGCTATTAGTTAACAGAATTTTAAAAGATTTTTAACAGATTTTTCTGTTAACTTTTCGACCAGAATACGAATTTTTTCAGTTAACAGGTTTCTGTTAAGTTGTCAAAATTTTATATGCGGTAACAGATCTGTTAGTTAACAGAAAAATTACAGAATAGAGCCCATTAATCAACTCACAATTACAAAAACATTTAGATATCCTAGCAGATAAAATAAACACGAATCAAAAATTAATCAAAGACTTTACACAAAATATAACTAATGACCAAAAATTGTTAGCAAAAAATATATACACCTTACAAATTAACACTAATATAATGCTTTTAAACGATGAAATCGAAAAACTTCAGAACAACATAGTATTTTCAAGATTGAATATATTAGGTAGAAATATTTTGTCATCTGAAGAAATCAGACAATTCAATATAACAACAGAAAAATTGAAATATATTAAAAGTAGTTTACTAACATTTAATAACAATCTAGCCTTCGTAATTATGATACCAAAATTTTCAGACAAAGAATATTTTAAAATACAAATTCTTCCTGTTCATAATTCTAACAATAACGAAATAGATATTAACAAATTTAATTTCATTTTATCTAATAAAATAATTTATAATTATGAAAATGACAAAATATATATAAAAGAGTTGATAAAGAGTAATGATTGTATCCAAAATTTATTAAAAGAATCTTATAATAATTGTACATTTAAGATTAATAAAAAACCAGAAATCTTAGAGATAGAAGACGGATTAATATTAACAAAAAATTTATATAAAACAAATGTAATAAATAATTGTAATAATCTGATATATATAATAAACAATAATAATTTAATTAAGTTTCAAAATTGTAGTATAAAGATTAATGAAACAACTTTTAATAATAAGGAACAAATATTCAAAGAAAATCTAATATTACCGATGTATAATAAGCCAGGAATTGTAAATTTAACATTAGACCTAGAAGAAATACATTTAAAACAAATACAAAATATTAAAGAAATAGAATATATTAAGAATGAAAATAAAATAAAACATTACGTATCTTATAGTAGTATAGTAATTATTGTAATATTATTTTTATTAATTTCAATATATAAATTTAAATCAAAAAACATAAAAATTACAAATAAAACTATCGATTCTCGGGAGAGTATTGAACTTAAGGGTGGGGTTGTTATGTTACCCTTACCATCACCTATGAAACATAAAATAATAATCTAAAATACAATTGAGGCGCTCGGAGCAAAAGTGGCCTAATCCACAAAATTCACATTTTCTGTTTTCAGTTTTAATAAAAACAATAAATGCCTATTGATACGATGCTTCAATCGCCTAAGTGATAATTCATCTACTTCATTATGAAAGACATACAATTAGAGTTTTTGCACTCTACGTTTGTGAGCAAAACGCAGTGCAACAATGGCCTATTGTGGCTTAGGCCATTGTTGTATTCATTTCACAAATTTTTGTCCCGTTAGGCACGTGCCGTTTTATTCTATGTCCGTTGCATTTTATATTCGTTGTCTTCATTGTTCGAATTCATGAATTGCTAGTGAGTTTTGAGTCAACAGTCACTGTAAAGAAATTTTCTTGCTCCTGACCTGAACATTTCTATCATGTTCAAAATGTATACAACTGAAACAACTGATCCGGTTTCGAAATATGTTTTCTAAAATATTTTCGGAAAATTTTAATTTGCATTTTAGAAGACCAATTAGCGACAGCTGTAAAAAGTGTGATGTTTTCAAAGCTAAATTCGATGCAACAACGGAACTATCAGAAAAAAATAATCTGAAATTAGAACATGAGCTTCATTTAAGAAAAGCCGAATCGGCAAGAGGTGGAATGAGTAGAGATGCAAATCTTGATAAGGCAGAATATTCAGTTTTTGCGTTTGACCTCATGAAAACATTACCAACTCCAGTAATATCGACAGGTGTAGCTTATTACAAGAGGCAACTCTGGACCTACTGTTTAGGAGTTCATGACCTACAAACAGGACAAGCGTACATGTATAGTTTGCATGAAGGAATTGCTTCAAGAGGTCCAGAGGAAATAGGATCGTGTATAATGCACTATATAACAAACTTTGTTCACAGCCCAAAAGTAATTATGTACAGTGATCAATGTGGAGGACAGAACTGTAACATAAAAATGGCAACAATATGTGCGTATATTACAGTATCTTCCCAATTTTGTGTTGAAGAAATTGATCACAAATTTCTTGTATCGGGCCATTCATACCTCCCCTGTGACGAAGACTTTGGACTCATAGAAAAAAAAAGATATTTCAATACCATTTTCATCCCTGACCACTGGAACGATGTTATAAATTCCGCTAGAATTAAAAAGAAGTTCATTGTTGTGAAAATGTTATCGCAATATATGAAGAGCTCAAAAGAATTAGTACAATTTATAACAAACAGATTTGAAAAAACCAAAGTCGAATGGCTGAAAATTCAGTGGCTTAGATACGTTCAAACAGAACCACTGATAATAAAATATAAATATTCCAATAATGAAGATGTTGAATTTTATTCTGTATAGATATTGGTAAACGTAATAAACATAAGAAGTTCTCTGCGGCACATCTAAATCAACTTTATCCCATGGGTAGAGCAATAGAAAACGCAAAATATATGGATTTGCAGATATTGAAAAAATTTATTCCTCCAGTATATCATGAGTTTTATGAAAAATTAAAAACTAATAATACAGCTCAAGATGAAGATCTTTCAGATTCAGACATCATCTAAAACATAATATTTTCTACAATGTATTACACGACATAATTGATAATGTATTACAATTAGAGCCTAAATAAATAAAATTATTAATTTTTTACTCCTTACATAAACGCAAAAGCGGCCTATGCCACATTATTTTCGTATATATTCATATTTTCCAATTTTTTATCAAATAACCAAAATGTACTTTTATTGTATAAAATTAAATTTTTAAATAAATGAGCGCAAATAAAAAAAATAAAAACATTTTTTATTCTCTAAAAAAGTCAAAATTTTCAGAGTCTTCTTTCTCATAAGTGCTATGAATCAGATAGGCCACTCTTGCTCTGAGCGCCTCAATTATCTTTAATCATTTGTTTTTCTCTATTTATCTTTTTATTACAAATATTAAACATCTTAGATGATTCACTTATTTTTCTAAATATAATCAAAATAACAAATTAGAGATAAGAATAGACCAAAACAACAATGATAAAGAAAATCCAAATAACAAAGTTCTAATGATAAAGAAAATCTAAATAACAAAGTAATAATGATAAAAACAAAAACCGAACTTACTTTTAAGAATAAAAATGAATTATAGTTTAGTTCTTCTTCTTATTTAGTCTTTACTATGCAGTTCAGTTATTATTTAGTTCTCAATCAAATATAATTTAGAATTTTATTTTAATTATTGTAAAATAATATATAATTTTAATAAATGTTTTAAATATAATGTCTTTTTTTTCTTAAATATCGGAATTGATATTATTAATGGCGCAGTCGGTAGGATCTCAGTAGTGTTTTTATAGTGAAATTTTTTCTTAAAAAGTAATGTTAAAAAAAATAAATATATGTACATATATACTCGTACTTCACATAAAATCATAAAATTGAAAAGTGATTTGTGAAACATTTTTTTTTTAACGAACTACAGAAAAAATTAATTCCTAGCACAAAACAAATAAGTATACTAAATATGTACATTGTGCTTATAGGACTATAACACTTTTTATTCTAATAAATTAAACTGAGAAACAACAATAATATAAATATTCAATTTTGATATGAAAAAGAGATTTAACCCATATCGACGTGTTTTTTTTTTAAATAGCACAAGCGCCAATTTTACAAATTTGAGTTAAGCATACCATTAGAAAGAGAAAAAGAAAACACGTCTATATTATAAATATATCAATATGAAAATAATGACTAAAATGGATAAATTGACGTTTAAGTTATCGAAAATGCAAAAGCGACACATATTCGTTAAATGTTGAATGTCAAAAATAACACATCTCATAAGATCTCTGTTTTATTCTAGTGCCAGAAGTGGAGTTAGAATTAAGTAAAATAAACTGTATTTTGTAAGTATTTTAATTTGAAAATTTATTATTATTAATTTTTATTGCTTTCCGATTATTAGTGTATAGTTTTACAAGTCTGTTTTAAATAGAATAAATAGAAATAAACTGAAATAAATCATTGTTGCTTGTGTTTTTTTATAAGAAAATTTTGTACACAAAAAAAAGCATATGCGCCATATCACTAATGTATATTTAAACTACCTTTTTTAATTATTTAAATATTATTTTCTTAACAAATTTCAATGTTTTTTATTAGTAAAGCCGCTTTAATCATAGCTGAAGTGCATTATTTATTATTTTTGTCGTTTACTTGGTCATATTTTTTGTTTTAGAATTGTCATTAAAAGTGACGCTTGTGCGAAAATGAGTAGTAGAGGTCAACGAATGGTCCAATTAGTTTTGGATAACAACCAAGCCCAAAGCATTGTCCAGGAGGCAGTTAATCACCCGGTTATTGTGGCTGAAAATACACTCCTTCAACATGGTAGTTTTGAAACAGCAAATACTGATTCAATTCAAAATAATAGCATATTGCAAGTTATCAATTTAGATAACATAAATTCTGATAACTTGTATTTTGAAGTAGAAGAATCAGGAGAATTTCAGTTTCAAACAAGAAATTACTGCAAACGTACGCGTAAATGTTATTCCAGATGAATCTTTTCCTCCACTTTCACAACAGCAACGTGATAATATTCCTACTGTAGATTTGAAAGAAAACGTTGATCCAGAAGAAAATGGGAGAGTTGGAAAGTGTCTGAAGAGAAAATCTAAAGCGAAAATACGAAATGAAAATGTAAAAGCAAAAAATGCAGGCAAAGAATATACAAATTATAGAGGAGGAATTATATCAAAAAAATCACCAAAAGAAAATTTTTGCCAAAAAAAAACAATGTTTGCCTAAATGATTGTATTAAATTGTCTGAAGAAATGCGGAAAATAATATTTGATGAATATTGGAACATTGATTGCAACAATAAAAAGAAAGCATACTTGTCGAACTTAATTACTTTGAATCATGTAAAAAGAATCCGTTCTAATAAAAAAATTAAGCACAGACGGTTTACGGTTAAATACTTAGTTGTTGTCAATGGAGAGAAATATAATGTTTGCAAACAATTCATTACAAGTACATTGAATATCACTCATAGTTTTCTGCGATCAGTTATAGAATCTAAAGAGAAACCAAGTACAGTTTCAAAAAAAAAACATTCGAAATTCCAAAATAAGCCAAGAACAAAGTGCACATGTAATTAAATTTATTGAATTATTACCTGCTGTTTATTCTCACTATTGTATAAGTTCAACCACGAAAAAGTATTTACCATCAGATTTAAAATCATTTAGAAATGTGTACAGGATGTATGAACAAAGAGCGAATGATGATAATATTAACACGTTGGGTGCCAGTGCTTCACCGGTGATCACGAAAAAAGTGCTTCTTCATACGCCAATGTATCACTGGTGAACACTACAGTTGTCTACCTCAACACGCGAGTGTATCACCGGTGATCACAGCGGTTTTCTACACCACCACGCCAGAGCTGTATGTGTGGCGCTGGTGTTAGTTAAGTTATTTGAAAACGAAGTTCAGTGTGGATTTGTTAGTGAAATTGTGAAGTTTGCGCGTAGTTTAGTATAGTGTTCACCAGTGATACATTGGCGTGTGTAACAAGGTAGGTTAATAATTTAGGCTGGTGTATCACTGGTGAACACAAACTTTTTTTTCATTATTGGTTTCTTTAGACTTGTATTATGGAAGAGGAAGGTATTCGACGCCTTCTAGAAGAAGAGGATAATGACGACTCTGCTAATGACAATGATGGTAAGCTATGATGTGTAATAAAAGCATAACAGATAACAATATGTAACAGATAACAATATTAGATGTAAATTCTTCATCGGAATCCTATGAGCCTTCCGAAGAAAGCAGCGATTGATGAAGAAAACATTGATATTTCAAGTAAGTTGATATAATTCACAATTTAACTCAATTTTGCTTATAATTTCTTTTCTTTTAGATATTCCACAAACAATACCATCTAATAATGACAGTTGGCTTTGTCCAGCAACGAGTGTTACATTGAAAAGTTTTCAATTTATACCTCCCTCTAGAAACACTACAGTATTGTCTTCACCATATGAATACTATCAATTATTTGTAACGGATGATGTTTTAAATTTGATATTGACGGAAACAAATCGAAATGCGCAAAAGGTCATTTCACAAAATCGCATTAATCGTAGTAGTCGTTTAAAATCCTGGAAAGACACAGACGCTCAAGAGATAAAAATGCTTTTCGCACTGATTTTGTACATGGGCTTAGTTAAGTATCCCAGTATTGAAAGCTACTGGAGTCAAAACATTTTATATTGCAATAAGTTTGTGTCATCGGTAATGCCCAGAAATCGTTTTCAACTCTTGTTGCGTTTCATACACTTCGCGGATAACGACCAAGTATCTACAACGTCATCAAGACTCTACAAAATTGATCAACTTCTTCAAAAGATGATTCTGAATTTTAAAAAAATAAGATGTCCCCCAGATAATATTGTTATAGATGAAACCATGGTGCCTTATCGTGGAAGGATTGGCTTCAGACAGTATATTCCTGGGAAAAGGCATAAATATGGTCTGAAACTTTTTAAACTGACTGATCCGAACGGATACACTTATAATGTTCAAGTTTACACGGGCAAGTCCGATCATACAACTGGACTGTCTTTAGCAACAACGGTCTGTTCGCAGTTGATAAGTGAATATTTTCATCAAGGGCGAACACTAACTGTCGACAATTTCTACACCTTGTTAGAGCTTGCTAATTATTGCCTCGCTCAAGTACTCATTTACAAGGTACTCTAAGGAAAACGAGAAAAGGTATTCCTACTCCAGAGAAACCCTAATTTGTTATGTACCAAAATTTTAAACTTATCCGTTTATTTTTCAAATTCAAAATTTAAAAAATCTATATCATGATTTCTTACCAATACCATGAATATTTTTCAGGGTTTATCATTATCTAATTAATCATCTGGCTATGTATATTTTTTTTTAACAGTATACGGAGTATTGTTTGAGATTCTGAAGAGTAAAAACCTAAAGATACCATACAAGAACTTGTGCGAGTATTATTTTATAAATAAAATTTGAATAATTGGATACATAATTAATTTGGGTTTTTACAAAAACCAGAACAAAAGCGCGTTAGTGGTTAAATAAATAAGTATATTAATTTACTTTAATAAATAAGGTGAAAAACAAAACTCAATTTTTTATAAAATTAAAATTGTTAAAAATTTCTCTTGAAAAAATGAACGAAGATAGTGATGGTGATTTAACACAACAACATAAACTAAATTCTTGTGTAAGCAATGTAGGTAATTTATGGAATCCTTGTTTTGAACACAGGTTTTCCAATACCTCAATTAGTATGCCTACTACCCTCTCAAATGCAGGTAATAGCAGCAATGGCAACAGTATTGTGTATACTAACACAACACTAACACAAAATAAAACAGGATCTGCAGGTAATAGTGGTAATAGTAATACACCAATTACTTCGACCTGCGAAGAGTCTATATTTAAGAAGGATTTGGATAATCTAATATAACGCGTTATCCAATTCGAGGTTGATAAAGTAGAAATCTGTATACCGACATCTGTCAAAGATAAACGTCAAGTACGCTGTCATTTATTTAGTTGACATTCTGCCATTTAAGAATATGGATCATTTAACAATCGACCAACGCGTTAAAATTATTAAATCTTATTATAAAAATAGTGATTCTGCCGTATCCACATTTCGCGCTTTACGAGCAGATTATGGTCGTCATAATCGTCCTACAAAGCAAACCATATTGAATATAGTGAATAAATTTGAACAAACTGGATCTGTGACTGATATTGTAAGGTCTGTGCATCATCGAAACATTCGCAATGCTGAAAATATCGCTTCTGTAGCTGAAAGTGTGGAAGAAGATCCAAATTTGTCAATTCCTCGTCGAGCTCAACAGTTAGGCCTATCTTATGGCTCATTATGGCGCATTTTGCATCTGGATTTGCATCTTCATCCGTATAAAGTTTTGACACAAGAGCTGAAGCCTGCTGACCATGGACAACGAAGAACATACGCAAATTGGGTGTTGGAAAAACAGGCCGTCGATGCTGATTTTTCGAACAAAATTTTCTTCAGTGATGAAGCTCATTTTTCGCTTGGTGGATACGTTAATAAACAAAACTGTAGAATTTGGGGCTCAGAAAATCCACAATTGATTGTAGAGAAGCCATTACACCCGGAAAAAGTCACTGTTTGGTGCGCATTGTGGTCTGGTGGTGTGATTGGGCCATATTTTTTCGAGAACAACAATGGACGAACCGTTACTGTCAATTCTGAGCGCTATGGCCGCATGTTGACCGATTATTTTTTTACGAACATCGAAGATTATGATCTTGACGATATGTGGTTCCAGCAGGATGGAGCAACCAGTCACGTAACACGAGCAAATCGAGATCTTTTGCAAGAGAAATTTCCTGGACGTTTGATTTCGCGATTGGCTGATGTCAATTGGCCTCCAAGATCCTGTGATTTAACGCCTTTGGATTTCTTTTTGTGGGGCTACGCGAAAGATCGTGTTTACGCAAACAATCCTCGAACTCTTGACGAATTGAAAACTAATATTCGTAATGTAATGGCCGAGATACCGCCTGAAATGTGCCGAAAAGTAATTGAAAATTACCTCAAAAGAATCAAGGCCTGTAAGAAGTCCCGTGGAGGGCATTTGAATGATATATTGTTTAACTAAAAATGGCAAGGATCAATCTGTAAAATTAAATAAAAATTACAATACATTCCGAATATTTTGTGTGTTTTTTTTAAGTTTACTTTATCAAGCTTGAATTGGATAACCCTGTAGAACAAAAAAAGATGTTTGCTTTACCAGAAAACTAAAAAAAGTAAGATAATTAAACAACTCGATGAGACGAATCTAGAAAATCTAAAACCGAATAAAAACCAGTTTGAAGTATTCAACACCATAGACATTGATGAAAATGAAAATGAAGACGAAGAAGACCTAATAAAAATGCAGCTAATACAACACAGGAAACTGATGGTAATATTAAAATTAGTTGTAAGAATAAATGTAAAAATAATAGTGATATTCAGGTTAAGAAATGTAATGAAAAAAAATCTTTCTACCCTCCCATTTTTATAAAGGGACTAAGCGTTAAGGATATCCAAAATAATATTAAAGCTAACGCTGCCAAAGACATTGAATTTAAATTTATAAATTTAAAAAATAATAGATTAAAACTATTTTTTAACGATTTGCAAACTCATAAGCAAATCATAAAAGAGCTTAGAGATTCAGGTGCTGATGCATACTCCTTCATTCCAAAAGAGGAACGACCGGCATCAATACTCGTTAAGGGTGTAGATTCCAATTTTGAATGTTCAGAAGTAGCGGAAGCTATAAAATCTAATTTTATCGAAATCGATCCTTCAAAAGTGACCTTATTTCAAACAGCAAGAAACAGCAAAAAAAGAAAACAGTCCACTAAATATTTTCACTATTCAGCTTAAAAATCACACGGATATTCAAAAAGTAATTAAAATAAGATGTCTCCTTCACCAAAGGGTAACGTGGGATAAAATTCGTAAAAATGATGTAATTAGGTGTTTTCGTTGCCATCATATTGGTCATGGCAGTGCTTATGGCACTAGACCTTTAATTTGCGTGTTTTGTAGCGGGAATCATGACGTTACATGCTGTCTTGAAGTCGCGAATAAAAACTTATCAAAATCAGAAATTCTACCAACCTGCGCTAATTGTAAAGAGCACCATACGGCTAGCTATAAAGGATGCTCAGAATACTCGAAGTATATTACAAAAAAAGGATCGCTTAAATCAAAACTACGTGAAAACATAAAATCAAGAAAAGAATTTATAAACAATTCAGTAAATAACTATATTAAAAAAAATATTTCATTTGCCGAAATGGCAAAATCAGGAACGCAAAATATAGGCAATAGCTCTGCTTCTTCCAATAATGCAGGCTCTAAAAATTCTATAGGTTTAGAAACAAATAAAAATAATAACCAAAACAACTGTTTTACTAATTTCTTAAATGAATCAAATCGTTTATTCAGCCGTCCACTCCCTGAACTTTTGAAAGAAATCAAACAGTTTTGGCCAACATATGTAAAATTAGATTCAGTAGAAGAAAAAATGTCAGCATACCTACATTTACTTGCGTCAATAGTAGTATGAACGGTAAAAATCCAATTAATAACATTCGCTTCAAAGTTCTTGCGCAGAACGTTCGCTAATTTCTCATGAAAAAAGACTTAACTTACATAAAAAAATTGAAGTAACGCATATCGCAACATTTTTTAAATTTTAATTATTTTAAATTAATATATAATATAAATACTGCTACTATATATAATATGTATAATATAAATACTCATCCATTTAAATAATAATGTAAAACTAAAAGTGAGAATATGGTGCAGTCGAAATAATTGGTAAGACTTAACTTAGAACACGAACTAAAACGTCTAGACCCAATCGCTGCCTTAATCTCTGAAACATGTCTCCATGCGCGTCATAAGGTTAGGATTAATGAATTTAATATAATAAGAAATGATTCTGGAAGAGGAACGGCTATTCTCTTGAGAGTGAACATCGATTTCAGAGTGATTCACGTAGACCTTCAATTAATAGTAACCACCCTTGTTGAAATTAAACTTAAAAATTCCACTAATTCAAGATCTCTACTCCTAGGATGTACTCGTATATACGTACCTTGCAACATAGGTCAGTCGCTTAAAAGCGACCTCAATAAAATTTATAACCTATCACAAAGATTCGACTACGTCATCGTGGGTGGCGATTGGAATGCCCGTCACACTTACTGGAATGACTCAACCCACAATGCTAATGGACAAGCTCTTCATTCCTGGTTCTTTGATGATCCTTTCTTAAACATGAACATCATTTCCCCGAA
This sequence comes from Villa cingulata, assembly GCA_951394055.1. Classification (NCBI taxonomy): domain Eukaryota; kingdom Metazoa; phylum Arthropoda; class Insecta; order Diptera; family Bombyliidae; genus Villa; species Villa cingulata. The sequence goes on along the minus strand of OX596017.1, from coordinate 35,637,798 downwards.
TAGTCTTACATTCCCTAGAAGCTCATCATTTCTAGACTTATTTTAGGTGTCTAACTATTTCACAAACAAGACTGATAACTTTGATATAGTGAACTGCACAGCTGTTCCCTCCAATTCTGATCATTATTGTATAATCTTAGAAATATCTTATCAATACTTTAATCCACTCAAGCTGGACTTCAAAACATATAAGAGTTTCAAGAAAACAAATTGGTCGCAATTCCAAGAGGATGTTTCCACAGGTATAAACCTAATTGATATTCCATCCGATAAAAATCTAAATAATGAAGAAATAGATATGTACATCAACAAATTAGAAACAATATTAAACAACTGCATTGATAAACACACAACTATCAGCATCCCAGGAAAAACTAAATACAACTACATATATATCAGACCTAACTATTAATCTCATGAAAGTACGGAATACTTGGCTAAGACAACTTAAGAGAATTTTCATAGGAATTACAATAGAATTAACATAGAATATCAAGAGTTAAATAGTCGTATTCAATGTCTTTCAAAAATTATCTAAGACAGAGTGTCCTCCGAACTGAATAATTTATACAGAAAAAGGCTTCAGAAAATGAAGCCATCACCTCAATGTTTTAAAGAAATCGATAGGATTTCGGGAAGAAAATTATTCGGACCTAATATAGAAAAAGACGAAGTAGTATCTAAGAACAAAACATCGAACGAAATAGACCAAAAGTTAAATGCTCTGGCAGAATTCTACAAAGAAGTCTATAGTGAAAAAAACCCACTCATCAATCCAAACTTGCATAGTGAAGTAGTACAAACCACCGAAAAGTTCTCTTCAGATAATATGGGATCCTCACTAACTTTCTTTAGTGCACGAAACCAAGCCAATGAACCGTCGCAAAGCGACCTATATCTTGACACTTCCAATAAAGAAATAAAAAACCTGAGAAAAAAGTTAATTAACAGCAAGAAATCTGCTGGCGTAGATAATATATCCAACTTCCTAATTCGCAAATGTCCAGAAGAGCTTGACACTATATGTAATGGATGAGAACAATAGGCGTCACATAATATAAAAAAAAAATTAAATAAAAGCAAACATGTAGTATATATTTCACATTCCAGAAAATAAAAAAAAAATCTAAAAATCATATTTCACATTTCTTATTAAATTTTATATTAAAACTGCAATCTGTTAAGTAGACATAAAAATTTTAATATTATATATTGTTGGAAAAATGTGTTTTATTGCATTTTTCCTATTCTTAACCCTTTTTTTCATTTTCTGTAGAAATTCTACAGAAGCAGAAAAAAGGGTTAAAAGTCTTAAAAAAAAAAGAAGGAAGAAAAAGAAAAAGGTAAGGAAAAAAGGAAAGGAAAGGTTTTATGGGAGGCCGAGCGGAGCCTTAAAAGAGGGATTTTATAATAAAAAAAAAAACTCACCTTTCCCTTTTTTTTTTTTTTTTTTATTACACATTTTTCTTTTATCTCACAAAAAAAAAGAAACTTGCTTTTATTTTTTTTTACAAAAAAACGAATTAAATTAATTTACAAGAAAAAAAAAATTAATTAAATTAAATTTTATTTAATTAAAGAAATTGATTTTTAAAAATAAAAGAAATGAAAAAAAAATTTAACTAAAATACCGACTCACTAAAAAAAAAAAAGAGTTTTCTACAGAAAAGGAGTTAAAAGTAGGAAAAGTTATAAAACACATTTTTCCAACATTGGTGTCAGGTGTGGGGTGCTCCGATTGATCTTAGAAATAGGATCCTGCCACCACCACCTGATCTTATTACCTTTTTTTTTTCCTTTTTTTCCATTTTTTTTTTTACAAATTTTATAAATTTTCTTTTTTGCATAAATTTTTTTTTTATGTACTGAAAAAAAGTACATGAAAGTTATAGTAGGGACGCTTGGGGCAACAATCTTTTATTGTGTTGTTCATTATAATTGGATATTGTGTTTTCTTGTGGTGCAGTTATAAAAAAAAGTACAGTGCATTAGTTTCTTTTTTTTTATATAATCTTGGTTGTTCTATGGACAACGTTATATAAAACACGTGTATTTCATTTTTTTTTTTACTTCTTTTCTTTTGTTATACACGTGTTTTGTTATACAGTTATACACGTGTAGTACATAGTTCAACCAAGGTTATATGAAATCAGTTAAAATTGAATTCTACAGGGTGTTCTAAATTCCTCTTGCAACAAGTGGAATATCTAAAAACTGTTTCTTACTTTCTTGCAACAGGGTGTATAATGCTTTGCAGGGTGCCCTAAATTCTTTTTGTTACAAGTGAATTTGATCTCTTCAGTCCTAACGAAGATCATTTTTTTGTTTGGTAACAGGGTGGTCCCTCTCTTTATCGCGCCTAAAATTGAAATTTCGATTTTTTGCTGCCTATAAAGTATACCACACCCTTTCTGTTTCAAAAGGCCTACTTTCTTTTGTAACAGGTGGTCCCTTTCTTTGTAGTGCTAAAATTGAAATTTCGATTTTTTTTTTTGTTGCCTATAAAGTATACCACACCCTTTCTGTTTCAAAAGGCCTACTTTCTTTTGTAACAGGTGGTCCCTTTCTTTATAGTGCTTCATTTTAGTAGAAATTTCTACCTATCCTGCTGCCTATAAAGTATACCACACCCTTTCTGTTTCAAAAGGCCTACTTTCTTTTGTAACAGGTGGTCCCTTTCTTTATAGTGCTTCATTTTAGTAGAAATTTCTAACTATCCTGTGCGCATAAAGTGTACCACTCCCTTCCTGTTATCAAACTTTCTTGCTTCCTTCTTAAGACTGTTGTTCATCTTTTTACTTGTAACAAATTTTGAATTTTACTTTCATTGTACACCCTTGTTGTTCTTTAATTTAGATATTCCTGTTTGCACATTTTCCACTACAGTGTTGTATAGACTGCTCCATGACAGGGTGATCATTTTCTTGTCTGCAAGCAAAACTAGTAATTGTACGCGAATAGTGTTTAACCATTACAGGGTGTTTCTCACATTTTGATTTTTTTGGGGAAATTTTATCTATACCTTTCCTTTATCTGGTTTGGCCTGCAGATTGAAAACTTTTATCATTATTCCCCTCTTCTTCTTGTGGAGACGATTCCTATACCCTAAAGGTAGTGGTGAGAGGGATTGAAGGGCAAGATGCAATACAGTACCCTACAATCTACTGGAAGGAAATAGATGGATCTTTTCTTTTCGCTTCTCACGAAGTCCGCCTTCTAAATTAACTAACGTCCCTGCTTCTTTTCGGTGCCTAATCGAAATGGTCCTGTGCGAGGTCTCTGCGGCACATTATCGAGCTATTTGGGCAGTCCATTCATTCATTCCTGGACTTTTGAGGACTTCTTGTCCAATATGCATCTGTGAATATTGGAACTTTTGTTGAGGGGAAGCCATCAATGTCGCAGGAAAGTGACTTTTCGGGAGCAGTGCTGCGGTGACTTCAAGATGGCTATGAGGTCAACAAGTCCCACAGTAAAACGCCCAGTGAGTAACAGATTTTCTGCGTAGTCCGAAGGAAGCTGCCTAGCTCTTTCGATCCTACCTTGTGAGACATCGACCCCTACTGCGTTGTAATGATTTTTGGGGTGGTTGATGGGCCCTTACGAGCTTTCTGGACAGACACAGTTCAGAAATTCGATTTTCCCATCATCCACATTGCATGCAGAAATCATGATACGCAGATGCGATGTCTCAGGGGCACTACGCGGAAATCCCCTGAGCGTACTGTGGTAGACTCTAGGAGAAGTAGCTCATCAGAGAAGACCTGATAGTTTAGGCTATCGCGGAGACCTACTACGGACAACTGTTCCGCTACGGCACGATGAGCGACAGTGGCAGAAACTCAATGGAAGTTTTTGTAGCATATTGGACAACAATTGGACCTCAAGGGGAAATAGGGAATGGAAAGTCCATTAGCTCTGAAGCTTAAAGAACGAAGAGGTGCTGGGCTATTGATGGGCTGAAACAGTGGCAGAGACGTTGGTGAGTTGGCTGCGTTTTTCTTCTTTTAGAACCATTGCGGAAGGAGGATTCAGGAGAGCGATTTGTGGAGACCATCTAAACCTACCTTCCTAAATTTGGGAAGCCTACTTGCCTTTCTTTCTCTTCTCTCGCTAATTTAGAGCACGGTAGTGGAATGGGATGTTTTATATGGGGCGAAGAGTTAATCATGTAGAGTACCCTAAAGCCTCAAACTTTCAATCGCATATGCATTGCTGTACTTGTCTAGCTCCTAGAATAATCTAAGGCTTCACACCCAAACTCTTACTTTCCTCACTTCTCCTCGTTCCGATCCAGTGAGCCTTTTCTTTTATTGCTTTTATTTTATTAAAGTGTCTAGAACTTTTCACTGCGGAAAGCCTGTTTTTCTTTTCTTTTCAGGTAATCCTGGCCTATCAGTGACGTCTGGACACTCGAAATGCTCAGTCGGAACTTTGAGCCTTCAAACGGGGGGTCGTGTTGGAAATTTGTCACCACCTGCAAAAGAAAAAAAATAATTAGTTATTAAATTAATTAATTTAATTAATTTAAATTAAAATAATTTTAATTAAAATAATTGTCATACTTACCTGCAATATTGACACCACTTTGTTTACATTTTTTTTTTACGTGGTCTTCTTCTTTCTACAACGTCAATGTCAACGTTATAATCACTTTCTTTTATTTCGTTGACATTCGTTGTAGAAAGTTGTTCCACTTTTCACTGGAAGTCTCTATCAATTCGTTGACGTTGTCATCTTTCGGCGAATTGATAGAAACTTCCAGAAGATCGATTCTTTTTTTTGTATGTGACGACAGGTATATGAATGCTGTCGTCACTATACACGTTTTTTTTTTGTTAATAATGCAGTTTTCATTAGTCAGTAGAGTTTATGCAGTTAATCGAGTTCTTTTAGTTCAGTCTTTTTTTTTTTTTTAGTGAGTCGGTATTTTAGTTAAATTTTTTTTTCATTTCTTTTATTTTTAAAAATCAATTTCTTTAATTAAATAAAATTTAATTTAATTAATTTTTTTTTTTCTTGTAAATTAATTTAATTCGTTTTTTTTTGTAAAAAAAAATAAAAGCAAGTTTCTTTTTTTTTGTGAGATAAAAGAAAAATGTGTAATAAAAAAAAAAAAAAAAAAGGGAAAGGTGAGTTTTTTTTTTTATTATAAAATCCCTCTTTTAAGGCTCCGCTCGGCCTCCCATAAAACCTTTCCTTTCCTTTTTTCCTTACCTTTTTCTTTTTCTTCCTTCTTTTTTTTTAAGACTTTTAACCCTTTTTTCTGCTTCTGTAGAATTTCTACAGAAAATGAAAAAAAGGGTTAAGAATAGGAAAAATGCAATAAAACACATTTTTCCAACAATATTTTATTAATTAATTTTGCTGATCTCATCTATTCCACCGGAAACCAGTGTTGGGAACTCGTGGGAAAAGTCCCATTTTGAGGGATAAAATTAGCTGTTTGGGAAAAAGGGAAAACTGAAGAAATTGTGGGAAAAATGATCTATGTCGAAAATCCAATTTTTTTTTTGCAATGAATCATGAATCTACTACTTCTTTTCATTCTACTTTAATTACTTTTCAATCAAAAAATGCAGTATGTATGGTAGTACTGAAAGTAAAAAGTAGTAGTGGTGATACTGGTGATGCTGAATTAATTGATTGTCATTTTTTCTTCGTGGTTAGGTTAGTTTTTGTTTCGACATTTTATTTTTCATTTGCAGTTTTCAAATTAAAAACGTGTGCAGAGATATTAAGGATTAAGATTAAGGTATGTAAAATAAATTTCTAAACAGGTACCTATTATTTAAATTATTCTATAATTTTTGTGTAACAGACCAAATGGATGAACGGAATAACAAAAAACGAAAAAATTTTCAAGTAAAGTGGCTTGAAGAACCAAAATTTAAGGAATGGTTAGAAAAAGTAAATGGTGACATTCATAAATGTCGTTGCAATGTATGTAATACCACTTTCGTCTGTGGAAAAAGTGAGCTTGAAAAACACCAAAAGACTGACAAACATATAGAAGGAATAAAAGCCAGAAGATGTAGTATTCCCGTGTCAAACTATTTCAAAGAATCTTCGCCTCCACATGATGATTCCGTGAAAAATGCAGAGTTAATACTTGCCACTTTTTTTGCAGAACACAACGTTGCATTGCATACTATTGATCATTTAATTCCAGCCTTGAAGCGAGCCATACCAGACTCAAAAATTTTGAAAGATATACATCTAAGTAGAAAAAAGTGTACTAAAATTATATCTAATGTCATCAGTGATGTTGAAAAAGAAAAGCTTGTACAAGTTCTTAAAATAACAAAATTTTCTGTTATGATAGACGAGAGCACAGACATCACCAATGAAAAAAATTTGTGTGTAATAGTAAGATATATTGATTCAAATTTTTGCGTTAAAACTAGGCTTTTAGATTTGTTAAAAGTTAATGCTACTGATTGCAGTGCTGAGGCTCTTTTTAAAGCATTCCATGACTTAATGAATAAAGAAAATATTCCGTTTGATAACGTTGTAGGCCTAGGATGTGATGGCGCCTCAGTAATGGTAGGATCGCAAAATTCATTCTTCAGCCGTCTTAAACAAAAAGTATCTAAAGCAGTTCTTATTCCATGTATATGTCATTCAGCTGCTTTGGCTGCCAGTTATAGTTGCAATGAAATTCCGAGTGATTGTGAAAAATTATTGAAAAATATTTCAACGTTTATCACAGAAAGTCCCAAGTCAGCTGCTATATTGACTGAATTTCAAGAATATTTCAATGTTACAACAAATAAAATATTAAAACCTGCTAGTACACGTTGGTTATCGTTGCAACCTTGTGTGACTAGGATTCTGGACAACTGGGATGTTTTAAAACACTTTTTTCTTTATTATTCTGTTGAAAGTGAAAGAAGAAAAGCGCAAAATGTAGCGGAAAAGTTGTTATGTGCCAAAACAAAATCTTATTTTTTGTTTCTGAAGTACTCCTTAAAATATTTCAATGAATTTAATGCTCTATTTCAGTCTAGGAAAATTTTAATTCATATTTTAACTCAAGAGTCAATAATAATTTTAAAAACTATATTGCACAAAATTTTGTAAAATCAGAAGTATTGAATGATATTAATATTTTTACAAATAAAAGATACAAGGAATTTCTACTTCCTTTGGATAATCTGTACTTAGGTTCGGAATGTTCAGAATATATTGAAGCAAATTTGAATAATGATGAAATTATTGAAGTAAAACGTAATTGCCAAAGATTTTACATTGCATCCGTTGAGCAAATAGTAAAAAGATTTCCAGTAACTGATCCTTTTTTGAGTGTTCTCCAGTTTTTAAGTCCTAGTAATGCATTAGATCTTTCTAAACGTACGTATTGTAAAGATTTAAAACAATTGTCAGAAAAAATTGAAAAATGTGATAAATATAAAGTCGAAGAAGAATGGCGAAGTTTGCTATTAATCCTAGAAAAAACTGAAAGAGAAAAATTAGAAAAAATGGATATTATGGATTTTTGGAGCAGAATTTTAAACATGAAAAAAGTCGATGATTCTTATTATTTTTCAAATCTTTCATTAATTGTTAAGTATGCGCTTAGTTTGCCTCACTCTAATGCTGAGGCAGAAAGAATCTTCTCTATGGTTTTTTTTTAAATTTTAATTATTTTAAATTAATATATAATATAAATACTGCTACTATATATAATACTATATAATATAAATACTCATCCATTTAAATAATAATGTAAAACTAAAAGTGAGAATATGGTGCAGTCGAAATAATTGGTAAGACTTAACTTAGAACACGAACTAAAACGTCTAGACCCAATCGCTGCCTTAATCTCTGAAACATGTCTCCATGCGCGTCATAAGGTTAGGATTAATGAATTTAATATAATAAGAAATGATTCTGGAAGAGGAACGGCTATTCTCTTGAGAGAGAACATCGATTTCAGAGTGATTCACGTAGACCTTCAATTAATAGTAACCACCCTTGTTGAAATTAAACTTAAAAATTCCACTAATTCAAGATCTCTACTCCTAGGATGTACTCGTATATACGTACCTTGCAACATAGGTCAGTCGCTTAAAAGCGACCTCAATAAAATTTATAACCTATCACAAAGATTCGACTACGTCATCGTGGGTGGCGATTGGAATGCCCGTCACACTTACTGGAATGACTCAACCCACAATGCTAATGGACAAGCTCTTCATTCCTGGTTCTTTGATGATCCTTTCTTAAACATGAACATCATTTCCCCGAATAGTCTTACATTCCCTAGAAGCTCATCATTTCTAGACTTATTTTAGGTGTCTAACTATTTCACAAACAAGACTGATAACTTTGATATAGTGAACTGCACAGCTGTTCCCTCCAATTCTGATCATTATTGTATAATCTTAGAAATATCTTATCAATACTTTAATCCACTCAAGCTGGACTTCAAAACATATAAGAGTTTCAAGAAAACAAATTGGTCGCAATTCCAAGAGGATGTTTCCACAGGTATAAACCTAATTGATATTCCATCCGATAAAAATCTAAATAATGAAGAAATAGATATGTACATCAACAAATTAGAAACAATATTAAACAACTGCATTGATAAACACACAACTATCAGCATCCCAGGAAAAACTAAATACAACTACATATATATCAGACCTAACTATTAATCTCATGAAAGTACGGAATACTTGGCTAAGACAACTTAAGAGAATTTTCATAGGAATTACAATAGAATTAACATAGAATATCAAGAGTTAAATAGTCGTATTCAATGTCTTTCAAAAATTATCTAAGACAGAGTGTCCTCCGAACTGAATAATTTATACAGAAAAAGGCTTCAGAAAATGAAGCCATCACCTCAATGTTTTAAAGAAATCGATAGGATTTCGGGAAGAAAATTATTCGGACCTAATATAGAAAAAGACGAAGTAGTATCTAAGAACAAAACATCGAACGAAATAGACCAAAAGTTAAATGCTCTGGCAGAATTCTACAAAGAAGTCTATAGTGAAAAAAACCCACTCATCAATCCAAACTTGCATAGTGAAGTAGTACAAACCACCGAAAAGTTCTCTTCAGATAATATGGGATCCTCACTAACTTTCTTTAGTGCACGAAACCAAGCCAATGAACCGTCGCAAAGCGACCTATATCTTGACACTTCCAATAAAGAAATAAAAAACCTGAGAAAAAAGTTAATTAACAGCAAGAAATCTGCTGGCGTAGATAATATATCCAACTTCCTAATTCGCAAATGTCCAGAAGAGCTTGACACTATATGTAATGGATGAGAACAATAGGCGTCACATAATATAAAAAAAAAATTAAATAAAAGCAAACATGTAGTATATATTTCACATTCCAGAAAATAAAAAAAAAAATCTAAAAATCATATTTCACATTTCTTATTAAATTTTATATTAAAACTGCAATCTGTTAAGTAGACATAAAAATTTTAATATTATATATTTTATTAATTAATTTTGCTGATCTCATCTATTCCACCGGAAACCAGTGTTGGGAACTCGTGGGAAAAGTCCCATTTTGAGGGATAAAATTAGCTGTTTGGGAAAAAGGGAAAACTGAAGAAATTGTGGGAAAAATGATCTATGTCGAAAATCCAATTTTTTTTTTGCAATGAATCATGCATCTACTACTTCTTTTCATTCTACTTTAATTACTTTTCAATCAAAAAATGCAGTATGTATGGTAGTAATGAAAGTAAAAAGTAGTAGTGGTGATACTGGTGATGCTGAATTAATTGATTGTCATTTTTTCTTCGTGGTTAGGTTAGTTTTTGTTTCGACATTTTATTTTTCATTTGCAGTTTTCAAATTAAAAACGTGTGCAGAGATATTAGGGATTAAGATTAAGGTATGTAAAATAAATTTCTAAACAGGTACCTATTATTTAAATTATTCTATAATTTTTGTGTAACAGACCAAATGGATGAACGGAATAACAAAAAACGAAAAAATTTTCAAGTAAAGTGGCTTGAAGAACCAAAATTTAAGGAATGGTTAGAAAAAGTAAATGGTGACATTCATAAATGTCGTTGCAATGTATGTAATACCACTTTCGTCTGTGGAAAAAGTGAGCTTGAAAAACACCAAAAGACTGACAAACATATAGAAGGAATAAAAGCCAGAAGATGTAGTATTCCCGTGTCAAACTATTTCAAAGAATCTTCGCCTCCACATGATGATTCCGTGAAAAATGCAGAGTTAATACTTGCCACTTTTTTTGCAGAACACAACGTTGCATTGCATACTATTGATCATTTAATTCCAGCCTTGAAGCGAGCCATACCAGACTCAAAAATTTTGAAAGATATACATCTAAGTAGAAAAAAGTGTACTAAAATTATATCTAATGTCATCAGTGATGTTGAAAAAGAAAAGCTTGTACAAGTTCTTAAAATAACAAAATTTTCTGTTATGATAGACGAGAGCACAGACATCACCAATGAAAAAAATTTGTGTGTAATAGTAAGATATATTGATTCAAATTTTTGCGTTAAAACTAGGCTTTTAGATTTGTTAAAAGTTAATGCTACTGATTGCAGTGCTGAGGCTCTTTTTAAAGCATTCCATGACTTAATGAATAAAGAAAATATTCCGTTTGATAACGTTGTAGGCCTAGGATGTGATGGCGCCTCAGTAATGGTAGGATCGCAAAATTCATTCTTCAGCCGTCTTAAACAAAAAGTATCTAAAGCAGTTCTTATTCCATGTATATGTCATTCAGCTGCTTTGGCTGCCAGTTATAGTTGCAATGAAATTCCGAGTGATTGTGAAAAATTATTGAAAAATATTTCAACGTTTCGTCGCCTCAGAAAACGAATGTTGTATGTGAAAAAATGCGATTTTGAGTTTTAGTTGCCATTAAGGTATATTTGGTACGCTCTTTCCAATGGTGTTATCTATTTTTCTCTATCTCTCATAATTACTGAGATATTCAATGTGCGTTTTGTTGTATGTTACATATAATAAGCGTCTAAATCGGCTTTTGTTGTATTTGCAAAAAATGTTGCACATGCGACAAAATTTGCATACAAATGTAATCTGCGTAAACTTTTGTTGTATGTTATTTTGTTCAGCAGTTGCTTCCATGAACACTTGTTGTATGTGCTTAACATTTCGGCACATACAACTTTTGTATAATTTTGATGAATATGCAATTGTTGCATGTTAATAGAATTAAGTACATTGAGCTCATGCGTTTCTTACTCAGTCGCTATTGACACTTCTTTGAAGCAAGATGTCTTGTTCAAGTCCTGTTCCACCGATGGATAAGAAACTTTCACGGTAACTATTATGGAAAAAATAATTATTTTACACTTTTATTTGCTTGTTTAATTTTTAGATTGCTGAATGAATTGTTGGATGAGACTGGTATGCTTATTTAAATGACTATGTGAAATACCCTGTTTTTTTTTAAATATTTTACTTTCATGTTTAGATGGTGATTTTTCATCAGATGATGAAAATTTAAATCCAACAGTTAATTTGAGGGATTTTTATGCAAATGCTAGCCGAAATTTGAATATTTCTGAAAATGAAAACACACTTCGTGATTTACCTTCCAATTACAGTTCCTGTAAGTTCAATAACTTTTGAAAATCAATATTCAAATTAACATGATAACAATCATTTTAGCATATGACAGCTCTCCTGCAATCCCGACAAGAAAACGCCAGAAACATCCTGAAATATGGAAACAGAATGTAAGAAAGCGTTTGCGTCAGGAAGGTAAACAATATGTTGATAGGAAAGGTATTGAACGCCCTGCGAAACAAATGGGTTCTCCTTGCTTACCTTCCTGTTTCCACATGTGCACGAAAAATATCAGCGAAAATGAAAGACTAAAACTACATACTGAATTTTGGGGTCTAAATGCTGCAGGAAAAATCTCATTTTACAGTAATTTCATAAAACAAAAAGACATTAAACGTCGAAGAAAAAGCACAAAAAACCAAGAAGTACAAAGGAAAAATTCTTCCTATTGCTATTATTTTCAAGTTGAAACTACAACATATCAAGTTTGCAAAAAATTCTTTTTAAATACTTTAGCAATCACAGACAGAACAGTTTATTACTTTTTCAATGAGTTATTAAAAAAAGACACTGGAACTTTGAAACACTCGAAAAAGACTGGAAGAAAGGGGGTTTCAGAAGAAAAACTCAATGAAGTTAAAGCACATATTAACACGTTTCCGACTGTGAATTCTCACTACTGTCGTGCAAACTCTTCCGTAAAATATCTAGAGAGTCATTTGAGTGTATCTAAAATGTATTCTCTTTATGTGATGAGGACATCTGATCCGGTCAGTTTAAATATATATAGAAACACTTTTAATAACTGTTTTAATTTGTCATTCTTTATGCCAAAAAAAGACCGATGTGATAAATGTGCTTTATATGAATCTAATAAAAATGACATGACGGAAATTTATAATTTACATATTGAAGAGAAACGTTTCACAAAAGCTGAAAGAGATGCAGATCGGCAAAACATTGATGAAACAGTAGCAATTGTTTGTTATGACCTACAGAACGTATTCAATTTGCCAAAAATGTATGTTTCAAATTTCTATTATAAACGAAAATTGAACGTTTATAATTTAACGGGTACATTGATTGAAGCTAATGGGCAAAAAATGACATATTGTGCTCTTTGGAATGAGTCTTGTAGCGGAAGATCTGGAAACGACATAGCTAGTGCCCTCATCAAAATATTAAAGCGAATTGTAAAGGACCATCCGAATATTAAAAAATTCGTACTATGGAGCGATTCATGTACACCCCAAAATCGTAATCGAATAACTGCCACTGCTATCTTTCAATTTCTCCATGACAACCCTTCCATTGAACAAATCGTTCAAAAGTTTTCCGAACCGGGCCACTCAATGGTTCAAGAAGTGGATTGTGTGCATAGCACGATTGAAAAGCATTTACGTAATCTGGAAATACCAAGCCAGTTAACATTAATAAGGTTGTTAATGAATATGAATCATGCCAACACAAAGTTAACAATTTTACAGATGATACCAGATGATTTTAAAAACTATGCTAGAAAAGCACATTTATTCAACTACCAACGAGTTCCTTTCACCAAAGTAAAGTCAATAGACTATAGAGCAGAAGATCTTTTTAAAATTGGACATAAAATTTCTTTCAAAGCACAAAATTTTGAATATAATAATTTAAAAATTGAGCAGCGATCTCGTTTCAAAAAATCAACAACAAATAATATATATGCTCAAGTATTATTTACTACTCCTAGGTCAAAGTTGGACCAAAATAAAATTAAAGATTTAAAAAGTATGATACAATATTTGGAATCGACTGAAGATAAACATTTTTATAATGCTTTGATAAATGGAAACAAATAATTTTAATTTAATGTATACAGTTAAAACAAAATTTATTTTAAGTTTATTTAAAGATTATTGACATTATGAAGTTGCTAATTACATATTAGTTTTATTCTGTAAAATTGGTTCCAGATTAAAATAAAATTAAACTTTTGAAATTTAATCTATTTCGTTTTAATTTTGCACTCCCAAATTCTGAACTGCTATATTGAATTTTACATTATTTGATTACTGATCCACTGGAACAGATCGTATTACCTTTGCACTTTTGAGTTGAAAATAAAAACATAGTAATTCAATCAAGCGATAAAATAAATAAATATAGATAAATAATAGTTGATTAGTACAGCAACGGAGAAAATGTTTCTACAAAAACATTTGTTGTATGTAGCAGACATATGTTGTATGTGCAAAGGAAGAAATTTCGTTTGATGAAAATGTTACATACAACAAATGCTTGCAACGTTAAATTACATTTTGCTCTTTAATTTTTTGGAGGAATAACTAGAAATTTTACAAAAATATTTTAATAATATGTATAAAAGTGTGGTATCATTTTGAAAGAAATCTACCGTCTAGTTTTCGAGTGATACGCAATCAAATTTCAAACGCTTTTACTGAAAACTTGTAGTTTGTAACATACAACATTCGTTTTCTGAGGCGACGGTTTATCACAGAAAGTCCCAAGTCAGCTGCTATATTGACTGAATTTCAAGAATATTTCAATGTTACAACAAATAAAATATTAAAACCTGCTAGTACACGTTGGTTATCGTTGCAACCTTGTGTGACTAGGATTCTGGACAACTGGGATGTTTTAAAACACTTTTTTCTTTATTATTCTGTTGAAAGTGAAAGAAGAAAAGCGCAAAATGTAGCGGAAAAGTTGTTATGTGCCAAAACAAAATCTTATTTTTTGTTTCTGAAGTACTCCTTAAAATATTTCAATGAATTTAATGCTCTATTTCAGTCTAGGAAAATTTTAATTCATATTTTAACTCAAGAGTCAATAATAATTTTAAAAACTATATTGCACAAAATTTTGTAAAATCAGAAGTATTGAATGATATTAATATTTTTACAAATAAAAGATACAAGGAATTTCTACTTCCTTTGGATAATCTGTACTTAGGTTCGGAATGTTCAGAATATATTGAAGCAAATTTGAATAATGATGAAATTATTGAAGTAAAACGTAATTGCCAAAGATTTTACATTGCATCCGTTGAGCAAATAGTAAAAAGATTTCCAGTAACTGATCCTTTTTTGAGTGTTCTCCAGTTTTTAAGTCCTAGTAATGCATTAGATCTTTCTAAACGTACGTATTGTAAAGATTTAAAACAATTGTCAGAAAAAATTGAAAAATGTGATAAATATAAAGTCGAAGAAGAATGGCGAAGTTTGCTATTAATCCTAGAAAAAACTGAAAGAGAAAAATTAGAAAAAATGGATATTATGGATTTTTGGAGCAGAATTTTAAACATGAAAAAAGTCGATGATTCTTATTATTTTTCAAATCTTTCATTAATTGTTAAGTATGCGCTTAGTTTGCCTCACTCTAATGCTGAGGCAGAAAGAATCTTCTCTATGGTTTTTTTTTAAATTTTAATTATTTTAAATTAATATATAATATAAATACTGCTACTATATATAATACTATATAATATAAATACTCATCCATTTAAATAATAATGTAAAACTAAAAGTGAGAATATGGTGCAGTCGAAATAATTGGTAAGACTTAACTTAGAACACGAACTAAAACGTCTAGACCCAATCGCTGCCTTAATCTCTGAAACATGTCTCCATGCGCGTCATAAGGTTAGGATTAATGAATTTAATATAATAAGAAATGATTCTGGAAGAGGAACGGCTATTCTCTTGAGAGAGAACATCGATTTCAGAGTGATTCACGTAGACCTTCAATTAATAGTAACCACCCTTGTTGAAATTAAACTTAAAAATTCCACTAATTCAAGATCTCTACTCCTAGGATGTACTCGTATATACGTACCTTGCAACATAGGTCAGTCGCTTAAAAGCGACCTCAATAAAATTTATAACCTATCACAAAGATTCGACTACGTCATCGTGGGTGGCGATTGGAATGCCCGTCACACTTACTGGAATGACTCAACCCACAATGCTAATGGACAAGCTCTTCATTCCTGGTTCTTTGATGATCCTTTCTTAAACATGAACATCATTTCCCCGAATAGTCTTACATTCCCTAGAAGCTCATCATTTCTAGACTTATTTTAGGTGTCTAACTATTTCACAAACAAGACTGATAACTTTGATATAGTGAACTGCACAGCTGTTCCCTCCAATTCTGATCATTATTGTATAATCTTAGAAATATCTTATCAATACTTTAATCCACTCAAGCTGGACTTCAAAACATATAAGAGTTTCAAGAAAACAAATTGGTCGCAATTCCAAGAGGATGTTTCCACAGGTATAAACCTAATTGATATTCCATCCGATAAAAATCTAAATAATGAAGAAATAGATATGTACATCAACAAATTAGAAACAATATTAAACAACTGCATTGATAAACACACAACTATCAGCATCCCAGGAAAAACTAAATACAACTACATATATATCAGACCTAACTATTAATCTCATGAAAGTACGGAATACTTGGCTAAGACAACTTAAGAGAATTTTCATAGGAATTACAATAGAATTAACATAGAATATCAAGAGTTAAATAGTCGTATTCAATGTCTTTCAAAAATTATCTAAGACAGAGTGTCCTCCGAACTGAATAATTTATACAGAAAAAGGCTTCAGAAAATGAAGCCATCACCTCAATGTTTTAAAGAAATCGATAGGATTTCGGGAAGAAAATTATTCGGACCTAATATAGAAAAAGACGAAGTAGTATCTAAGAACAAAACATCGAACGAAATAGACCAAAAGTTAAATGCTCTGGCAGAATTCTACAAAGAAGTCTATAGTGAAAAAAACCCACTCATCAATCCAAACTTGCATAGTGAAGTAGTACAAACCACCGAAAAGTTCTCTTCAGATAATATGGGATCCTCACTAACTTTCTTTAGTGCACGAAACCAAGCCAATGAACCGTCGCAAAGCGACCTATATCTTGACACTTCCAATAAAGAAATAAAAAACCTGAGAAAAAAGTTAATTAACAGCAAGAAATCTGCTGGCGTAGATAATATATCCAACTTCCTAATTCGCAAATGTCCAGAAGAGCTTGACACTATATGTAATGGATGAGAACAATAGGCGTCACATAATATAAAAAAAAAATTAAATAAAAGCAAACATGTAGTATATATTTCACATTCCAGAAAATAAAAAAAAAAATCTAAAAATCATATTTCACATTTCTTATTAAATTTTATATTAAAACTGCAATCTGTTAAGTAGACATAAAAATTTTAATATTATATATTTTATTAATTAATTTTGCTGATCTCATCTATTCCACCGGAAACCAGTGTTGGGAACTCGTGGGAAAAGTCCCATTTTGAGGGATAAAATTAGCTGTTTGGGAAAAAGGGAAAACTGAAGAAATTGTGGGAAAAATGATCTATGTCGAAAATCCAATTTTTTTTTTGCAATGAATCATGAATCTACTACTTCTTTTCATTCTACTTTAATTACTTTTCAATCAAAAAATGCAGTATGTATGGTAGTAATGAAAGTAAAAAGTAGTAGTGGTGATACTGGTGATGCTGAATTAATTGATTGTCATTTTTTCTTCGTGGTTAGGTTAGTTTTTGTTTCGACATTTTATTTTTCATTTGCAGTTTTCAAATTAAAAACGTGTGCAGAGATATTAGGGATTAAGATTAAGGTATGTAAAATAAATTTCTAAACAGGTACCTATTATTTAAATTATTCTATAATTTTTGTGTAACAGACCAAATGGATGAACGGAATAACAAAAAACGAAAAAATTTTCAAGTAAAGTGGCTTGAAGAACCAAAATTTAAGGAATGGTTAGAAAAAGTAAATGGTGACATTCATAAATGTCGTTGCAATGTATGTAATACCACTTTCGTCTGTGGAAAAAGTGAGCTTGAAAAACACCAAAAGACTGACAAACATATAGAAGGAATAAAAGCCAGAAGATGTAGTATTCCCGTGTCAAACTATTTCAAAGAATCTTCGCCTCCACATGATGATTCCGTGAAAAATGCAGAGTTAATACTTGCCACTTTTTTTGCAGAACACAACGTTGCATTGCATACTATTGATCATTTAATTCCAGCCTTGAAGCGAGCCATACCAGACTCAAAAATTTTGAAAGATATACATCTAAGTAGAAAAAAGTGTACTAAAATTATATCTAATGTCATCAGTGATGTTGAAAAAGAAAAGCTTGTACAAGTTCTTAAAATAACAAAATTTTCTGTTATGATAGACGAGAGCACAGACATCACCAATGAAAAAAATTTGTGTGTAATAGTAAGATATATTGATTCAAATTTTTGCGTTAAAACTAGGCTTTTAGATTTGTTAAAAGTTAATGCTACTGATTGCAGTGCTGAGGCTCTTTTTAAAGCATTCCATGACTTAATGAATAAAGAAAATATTCCGTTTGATAACGTTGTAGGCCTAGGATGTGATGGCGCCTCAGTAATGGTAGGATCGCAAAATTCATTCTTCAGCCGTCTTAAACAAAAAGTATCTAAAGCAGTTCTTATTCCATGTATATGTCATTCAGCTGCTTTGGCTGCCAGTTATAGTTGCAATGAAATTCCGAGTGATTGTGAAAAATTATTGAAAAATATTTCAACGTTTATCACAGAAAGTCCCAAGTCAGCTGCTATATTGACTGAATTTCAAGAATATTTCAATGTTACAACAAATAAAATATTAAAACCTGCTAGTACACGTTGGTTATCGTTGCAACCTTGTGTGACTAGGATTCTGGACAACTGGGATGTTTTAAAACACTTTTTTCTTTATTATTCTGTTGAAAGTGAAAGAAGAAAAGCGCAAAATATAGCGGAAAAGTTGTTATGTGCCAAAACAAAATCTTATTTTTTGTTTCTGAAGTACTCCTTAAAATATTTCAATGAATTTAATGCTCTATTTCAGTCTAGGAAAATTTTAATTCATATTTTAACTCAAGAGTCAATAATAATTTTAAAAACTATATTGCACAAAATTTTGTAAAATCAGAAGTATTGAATGATATTAATATTTTTACAAATAAAAGATACAAGGAATTTCTACTTCCTTTGGATAATCTGTACTTAGGTTCGGAATGTTCAGAATATATTGAAGCAAATTTGAATAATGATGAAATTATTGAAGTAAAACGTAATTGCCAAAGATTTTACATTGCATCCGTTGAGCAAATAGTAAAAAGATTTCCAGTAACTGATCCTTTTTTGAGTGTTCTCCAGTTTTTAAGTCCTAGTAATGCATTAGATCTTTCTAAACGTACGTATTGTAAAGATTTAAAACAATTGTCAGAAAAAATTGAAAAATGTGATAAATATAAAGTCGAAGAAGAATGGCGAAGTTTGCTATTAATCCTAGAAAAAACTGAAAGAGAAAAATTAGAAAAAATGGATATTATGGATTTTTGGAGCAGAATTTTAAACATGAAAAAAGTCGATGATTCTTATTATTTTTCAAATCTTTCATTAATTGTTAAGTATGCGCTTAGTTTGCCTCACTCTAATGCTGAGGCAGAAAGAATCTTCTCTATGGTTTTTTTTTAAATTTTAATTATTTTAAATTAATATATAATATAAATACTGCTACTATATATAATACTATATAATATAAATACTCATCCATTTAAATAATAATGTAAAACTAAAAGTGAGAATATGGTGCAGTCGAAATAATTGGTAAGACTTAACTTAGAACACGAACTAAAACGTCTAGACCCAATCGCTGCCTTAATCTCTGAAACATGTCTCCATGCGCGTCATAAGGTTAGGATTAATGAATTTAATATAATAAGAAATGATTCTGGAAGAGGAACGGCTATTCTCTTGAGAGAGAACATCGATTTCAGAGTGATTCACGTAGACCTTCAATTAATAGTAACCACCCTTGTTGAAATTAAACTTAAAAATTCCACTAATTCAAGATCTCTACTCCTAGGATGTACTCGTATATACGTACCTTGCAACATAGGTCAGTCGCTTAAAAGCGACCTCAATAAAATTTATAACCTATCACAAAGATTCGACTACGTCATCGTGGGTGGCGATTGGAATGCCCGTCACACTTACTGGAATGACTCAACCCACAATGCTAATGGACAAGCTCTTCATTCCTGGTTCTTTGATGATCCTTTCTTAAACATGAACATCATTTCCCCGAATAGTCTTACATTCCCTAGAAGCTCATCATTTCTAGACTTATTTTAGGTGTCTAACTATTTCACAAACAAGACTGATAACTTTGATATAGTGAACTGCACAGCTGTTCCCTCCAATTCTGATCATTATTGTATAATCTTAGAAATATCTTATCAATACTTTAATCCACTCAAGCTGGACTTCAAAACATATAAGAGTTTCAAGAAAACAAATTGGTCGCAATTCCAAGAGGATGTTTCCACAGGTATAAACCTAATTGATATTCCATCCGATAAAAATCTAAATAATGAAGAAATAGATATGTACATCAACAAATTAGAAACAATATTAAACAACTGCATTGATAAACACACAACTATCAGCATCCCAGGAAAAACTAAATACAACTACATATATATCAGACCTAACTATTAATCTCATGAAAGTACGGAATACTTGGCTAAGACAACTTAAGAGAATTTTCATAGGAATTACAATAGAATTAACATAGAATATCAAGAGTTAAATAGTCGTATTCAATGTCTTTCAAAAATTATCTAAGACAGAGTGTCCTCCGAACTGAATAATTTATACAGAAAAAGGCTTCAGAAAATGAAGCCATCACCTCAATGTTTTAAAGAAATCGATAGGATTTCGGGAAGAAAATTATTCGGACCTAATATAGAAAAAGACGAAGTAGTATCTAAGAACAAAACATCGAACGAAATAGACCAAAAGTTAAATGCTCTGGCAGAATTCTACAAAGAAGTCTATAGTGAAAAAAACCCACTCATCAATCCAAACTTGCATAGTGAAGTAGTACAAACCACCGAAAAGTTCTCTTCAGATAATATGGGATCCTCACTAACTTTCTTTAGTGCACGAAACCAAGCCAATGAACCGTCGCAAAGCGACCTATATCTTGACACTTCCAATAAAGAAATAAAAAACCTGAGAAAAAAGTTAATTAACAGCAAGAAATCTGCTGGCGTAGATAATATATCCAACTTCCTAATTCGCAAATGTCCAGAAGAGCTTGACACTATATGTAATGGATGAGAACAATAGGCGTCACATAATATAAAAAAAAAATTAAATAAAAGCAAACATGTAGTATATATTTCACATTCCAGAAAATAAAAAAAAAAATCTAAAAATCATATTTCACATTTCTTATTAAATTTTATATTAAAACTGCAATCTGTTAAGTAGACATAAAAATTTTAATATTATATATTTTATTAATTAATTTTGCTGATCTCATCTATTCCACCGGAAACCAGTGTTGGGAACTCGTGGGAAAAGTCCCATTTTGAGGGATAAAATTAGCTGTTTGGGAAAAAGGGAAAACTGAAGAAATTGTGGGAAAAATGATCTATGTCGAAAATCCAATTTTTTTTTTGCAATGAATCATGAATCTACTACTTCTTTTCATTCTACTTTAATTACTTTTCAATCAAAAAATGCAGTATGTATGGTAGTAATGAAAGTAAAAAGTAGTAGTGGTGATACTGGTGATGCTGAATTAATTGATTGTCATTTTTTCTTCGTGGTTAGGTTAGTTTTTGTTTCGACATTTTATTTTTCATTTGCAGTTTTCAAATTAAAAACGTGTGCAGAGATATTAGGGATTAAGATTAAGGTATGTAAAATAAATTTCTAAACAGGTACCTATTATTTAAATTATTCTATAATTTTTGTGTAACAGACCAAATGGATGAACGGAATAACAAAAAACGAAAAAATTTTCAAGTAAAGTGGCTTGAAGAACCAAAATTTAAGGAATGGTTAGAAAAAGTAAATGGTGACATTCATAAATGTCGTTGCAATGTATGTAATACCACTTTCGTCTGTGGAAAAAGTGAGCTTGAAAAACACCAAAAGACTGACAAACATATAGAAGGAATAAAAGCCAGAAGATGTAGTATTCCCGTGTCAAACTATTTCAAAGAATCTTCGCCTCCACATGATGATTCCGTGAAAAATGCAGAGTTAATACTTGCCACTTTTTTTGCAGAACACAACGTTGCATTGCATACTATTGATCATTTAATTCCAGCCTTGAAGCGAGCCATACCAGACTCAAAAATTTTGAAAGATATACATCTAAGTAGAAAAAAGTGTACTAAAATTATATCTAATGTCATCAGTGATGTTGAAAAAGAAAAGCTTGTACAAGTTCTTAAAATAACAAAATTTTCTGTTATGATAGACGAGAGCACAGACATCACCAATGAAAAAAATTTGTGTGTAATAGTAAGATATATTGATTCAAATTTTTGCGTTAAAACTAGGCTTTTAGATTTGTTAAAAGTTAATGCTACTGATTGCAGTGCTGAGGCTCTTTTTAAAGCATTCCATGACTTAATGAATAAAGAAAATATTCCGTTTGATAACGTTGTAGGCCTAGGATGTGATGGCGCCTCAGTAATGGTAGGATCGCAAAATTCATTCTTCAGCCGTCTTAAACAAAAAGTATCTAAAGCAGTTCTTATTCCATGTATATGTCATTCAGCTGCTTTGGCTGCCAGTTATAGTTGCAATGAAATTCCGAGTGATTGTGAAAAATTATTGAAAAATATTTCAACGTTTATCACAGAAAGTCCCAAGTCAGCTGCTATATTGACTGAATTTCAAGAATATTTCAATGTTACAACAAATAAAATATTAAAACCTGCTAGTACACGTTGGTTATCGTTGCAACCTTGTGTGACTAGGATTCTGGACAACTGGGATGTTTTAAAACACTTTTTTCTTTATTATTCTGTTGAAAGTGAAAGAAGAAAAGCGCAAAATATAGCGGAAAAGTTGTTATGTGCCAAAACAAAATCTTATTTTTTGTTTCTGAAGTACTCCTTAAAATATTTCAATGAATTTAATGCTCTATTTCAGTCTAGGAAAATTTTAATTCATATTTTAACTCAAGAGTCAATAATAATTTTAAAAACTATATTGCACAAAATTTTGTAAAATCAGAAGTATTGAATGATATTAATATTTTTACAAATAAAAGATACAAGGAATTTCTACTTCCTTTGGATAATCTGTACTTAGGTTCGGAATGTTCAGAATATATTGAAGCAAATTTGAATAATGATGAAATTATTGAAGTAAAACGTAATTGCCAAAGATTTTACATTGCATCCGTTGAGCAAATAGTAAAAAGATTTCCAGTAACTGATCCTTTTTTGAGTGTTCTCCAGTTTTTAAGTCCTAGTAATGCATTAGATCTTTCTAAACGTACGTATTGTAAAGATTTAAAACAATTGTCAGAAAAAATTGAAAAATGTGATAAATATAAAGTCGAAGAAGAATGGCGAAGTTTGCTATTAATCCTAGAATAAACTGAAAGAGAAAAATTAGAAAAAATGGATATTATGGATTTTTGGAGCAGAATTTTAAACATGAAAAAAGTCGATGATTCTTATTATTTTTCAAATCTTTCATTAATTGTTAAGTATGCGCTTAGTTTGCCTCACTCTAATGCTGAGGCAGAAAGAATCTTCTCTATGGTTTTTTTTTAAATTTTAATTATTTTAAATTAATATATAATATAAATACTGCTACTATATATAATACTATATAATATAAATACTCATCCATTTAAATAATAATGTAAAACTAAAAGTGAGAATATGGTGCAGTCGAAATAATTGGTAAGACTTAACTTAGAACACGAACTAAAACGTCTAGACCCAATCGCTGCCTTAATCTCTGAAACATGTCTCCATGCGCGTCATAAGGTTAGGATTAATGAATTTAATATAATAAGAAATGATTCTGGAAGAGGAACGGCTATTCTCTTGAGAGAGAACATCGATTTCAGAGTGATTCACGTAGACCTTCAATTAATAGTAACCACCCTTGTTGAAATTAAACTTAAAAATTCCACTAATTCAAGATCTCTACTCCTAGGATGTACTCGTATATACGTACCTTGCAACATAGGTCAGTCGCTTAAAAGCGACCTCAATAAAATTTATAACCTATCACAAAGATTCGACTACGTCATCGTGGGTGGCGATTGGAATGCCCGTCACACTTACTGGAATGACTCAACCCACAATGCTAATGGACAAGCTCTTCATTCCTGGTTCTTTGATGATCCTTTCTTAAACATGAACATCATTTCCCCGAATAGTCTTACATTCCCTAGAAGCTCATCATTTCTAGACTTATTTTAGGTGTCTAACTATTTCACAAACAAGACTGATAACTTTGATATAGTGAACTGCACAGCTGTTCCCTCCAATTCTGATCATTATTGTATAATCTTAGAAATATCTTATCAATACTTTAATCCACTCAAGCTGGACTTCAAAACATATAAGAGTTTCAAGAAAACAAATTGGTCGCAATTCCAAGAGGATGTTTCCACAGGTATAAACCTAATTGATATTCCATCCGATAAAAATCTAAATAATGAAGAAATAGATATGTACATCAACAAATTAGAAACAATATTAAACAACTGCATTGATAAACACACAACTATCAGCATCCCAGGAAAAACTAAATACAACTACATATATATCAGACCTAACTATTAATCTCATGAAAGTACGGAATACTTGGCTAAGACAACTTAAGAGAATTTTCATAGGAATTACAATAGAATTAACATAGAATATCAAGAGTTAAATAGTCGTATTCAATGTCTTTCAAAAATTATCTAAGACAGAGTGTCCTCCGAACTGAATAATTTATACAGAAAAAGGCTTCAGAAAATGAAGCCATCACCTCAATGTTTTAAAGAAATCGATAGGATTTCGGGAAGAAAATTATTCGGACCTAATATAGAAAAAGACGAAGTAGTATCTAAGAACAAAACATCGAACGAAATAGACCAAAAGTTAAATGCTCTGGCAGAATTCTACAAAGAAGTCTATAGTGAAAAAAACCCACTCATCAATCCAAACTTGCATAGTGAAGTAGTACAAACCACCGAAAAGTTCTCTTCAGATAATATGGGATCCTCACTAACTTTCTTTAGTGCACGAAACCAAGCCAATGAACCGTCGCAAAGCGACCTATATCTTGACACTTCCAATAAAGAAATAAAAAACCTGAGAAAAAAGTTAATTAACAGCAAGAAATCTGCTGGCGTAGATAATATATCCAACTTCCTAATTCGCAAATGTCCAGAAGAGCTTGACACTATATGTAATGGATGAGAACAATAGGCGTCACATAATATAAAAAAAAAATTAAATAAAAGCAAACATGTAGTATATATTTCACATTCCAGAAAATAAAAAAAAAAATCTAAAAATCATATTTCACATTTCTTATTAAATTTTATATTAAAACTGCAATCTGTTAAGTAGACATAAAAATTTTAATATTATATATTTTATTAATTAATTTTGCTGATCTCATCTATTCCACCGGAAACCAGTGTTGGGAACTCGTGGGAAAAGTCCCATTTTGAGGGATAAAATTAGCTGTTTGGGAAAAAGGGAAAACTGAAGAAATTGTGGGAAAAATGATCTATGTCGAAAATCCAATTTTTTTTTTGCAATGAATCATGAATCTACTACTTCTTTTCATTCTACTTTAATTACTTTTCAATCAAAAAATGCAGTATGTATGGTAGTAATGAAAGTAAAAAGTAGTAGTGGTGATACTGGTGATGCTGAATTAATTGATTGTCATTTTTTCTTCGTGGTTAGGTTAGTTTTTGTTTCGACATTTTATTTTTCATTTGCAGTTTTCAAATTAAAAACGTGTGCAGAGATATTAGGGATTAAGATTAAGGTATGTAAAATAAATTTCTAAACAGGTACCTATTATTTAAATTATTCTATAATTTTTGTGTAACAGACCAAATGGATGAACGGAATAACAAAAAACGAAAAAATTTTCAAGTAAAGTGGCTTGAAGAACCAAAATTTAAGGAATGGTTAGAAAAAGTAAATGGTGACATTCATAAATGTCGTTGCAATGTATGTAATACCACTTTCGTCTGTGGAAAAAGTGAGCTTGAAAAACACCAAAAGACTGACAAACATATAGAAGGAATAAAAGCCAGAAGATGTAGTATTCCCGTGTCAAACTATTTCAAAGAATCTTCGCCTCCACATGATGATTCCGTGAAAAATGCAGAGTTAATACTTGCCACTTTTTTTGCAGAACACAACGTTGCATTGCATACTATTGATCATTTAATTCCAGCCTTGAAGCGAGCCATACCAGACTCAAAAATTTTGAAAGATATACATCTAAGTAGAAAAAAGTGTACTAAAATTATATCTAATGTCATCAGTGATGTTGAAAAAGAAAAGCTTGTACAAGTTCTTAAAATAACAAAATTTTCTGTTATGATAGACGAGAGCACAGACATCACCAATGAAAAAAATTTGTGTGTAATAGTAAGATATATTGATTCAAATTTTTGCGTTAAAACTAGGCTTTTAGATTTGTTAAAAGTTAATGCTACTGATTGCAGTGCTGAGGCTCTTTTTAAAGCATTCCATGACTTAATGAATAAAGAAAATATTCCGTTTGATAACGTTGTAGGCCTAGGATGTGATGGCGCCTCAGTAATGGTAGGATCGCAAAATTCATTCTTCAGCCGTCTTAAACAAAAAGTATCTAAAGCAGTTCTTATTCCATGTATATGTCATTCAGCTGCTTTGGCTGCCAGTTATAGTTGCAATGAAATTCCGAGTGATTGTGAAAAATTATTGAAAAATATTTCAACGTTTATCACAGAAAGTCCCAAGTCAGCTGCTATATTGACTGAATTTCAAGAATATTTCAATGTTACAACAAATAAAATATTAAAACCTGCTAGTACACGTTGGTTATCGTTGCAACCTTGTGTGACTAGGATTCTGGACAACTGGGATGTTTTAAAACACTTTTTTCTTTATTATTCTGTTGAAAGTGAAAGAAGAAAAGCGCAAAATATAGCGGAAAAGTTGTTATGTGCCAAAACAAAATCTTATTTTTTGTTTCTGAAGTACTCCTTAAAATATTTCAATGAATTTAATGCTCTATTTCAGTCTAGGAAAATTTTAATTCATATTTTAACTCAAGAGTCAATAATAATTTTAAAAACTATATTGCACAAAATTTTGTAAAATCAGAAGTATTGAATGATATTAATATTTTTACAAATAAAAGATACAAGGAATTTCTACTTCCTTTGGATAATCTGTACTTAGGTTCGGAATGTTCAGAATATATTGAAGCAAATTTGAATAATGATGAAATTATTGAAGTAAAACGTAATTGCCAAAGATTTTACATTGCATCCGTTGAGCAAATAGTAAAAAGATTTCCAGTAACTGATCCTTTTTTGAGTGTTCTCCAGTTTTTAAGTCCTAGTAATGCATTAGATCTTTCTAAACGTACGTATTGTAAAGATTTAAAACAATTGTCAGAAAAAATTGAAAAATGTGATAAATATAAAGTCGAAGAAGAATGGCGAAGTTTGCTATTAATCCTAGAAAAAACTGAAAGAGAAAAATTAGAAAAAATGGATATTATGGATTTTTGGAGCAGAATTTTAAACATGAAAAAAGTCGATGATTCTTATTATTTTTCAAATCTTTCATTAATTGTTAAGTATGCGCTTAGTTTGCCTCACTCTAATGCTGAGGCAGAAAGAATCTTCTCTATGGTTTTTTTTTAAATTTTAATTATTTTAAATTAATATATAATATAAATACTGCTACTATATATAATACTATATAATATAAATACTCATCCATTTAAATAATAATGTAAAACTAAAAGTGAGAATATGGTGCAGTCGAAATAATTGGTAAGACTTAACTTAGAACACGAACTAAAACGTCTAGACCCAATCGCTG
Organism: Villa cingulata; assembly: GCA_951394055.1. Taxonomy (NCBI): domain Eukaryota; kingdom Metazoa; phylum Arthropoda; class Insecta; order Diptera; family Bombyliidae; genus Villa; species Villa cingulata. The sequence continues at coordinate 35,610,298 of OX596017.1, read as the reverse complement.
CCTTAATCTCTGAAACATGTCTCCATGCGCGTCATAAGGTTAGGATTAATGAATTTAATATAATAAGAAATGATTCTGGAAGAGGAACGGCTATTCTCTTGAGAGAGAACATCGATTTCAGAGTGATTCACGTAGACCTTCAATTAATAGTAACCACCCTTGTTGAAATTAAACTTAAAAATTCCACTAATTCAAGATCTCTACTCCTAGGATGTACTCGTATATACGTACCTTGCAACATAGGTCAGTCGCTTAAAAGCGACCTCAATAAAATTTATAACCTATCACAAAGATTCGACTACGTCATCGTGGGTGGCGATTGGAATGCCCGTCACACTTACTGGAATGACTCAACCCACAATGCTAATGGACAAGCTCTTCATTCCTGGTTCTTTGATGATCCTTTCTTAAACATGAACATCATTTCCCCGAATAGTCTTACATTCCCTAGAAGCTCATCATTTCTAGACTTATTTTAGGTGTCTAACTATTTCACAAACAAGACTGATAACTTTGATATAGTGAACTGCACAGCTGTTCCCTCCAATTCTGATCATTATTGTATAATCTTAGAAATATCTTATCAATACTTTAATCCACTCAAGCTGGACTTCAAAACATATAAGAGTTTCAAGAAAACAAATTGGTCGCAATTCCAAGAGGATGTTTCCACAGGTATAAACCTAATTGATATTCCATCCGATAAAAATCTAAATAATGAAGAAATAGATATGTACATCAACAAATTAGAAACAATATTAAACAACTGCATTGATAAACACACAACTATCAGCATCCCAGGAAAAACTAAATACAACTACATATATATCAGACCTAACTATTAATCTCATGAAAGTACGGAATACTTGGCTAAGACAACTTAAGAGAATTTTCATAGGAATTACAATAGAATTAACATAGAATATCAAGAGTTAAATAGTCGTATTCAATGTCTTTCAAAAATTATCTAAGACAGAGTGTCCTCCGAACTGAATAATTTATACAGAAAAAGGCTTCAGAAAATGAAGCCATCACCTCAATGTTTTAAAGAAATCGATAGGATTTCGGGAAGAAAATTATTCGGACCTAATATAGAAAAAGACGAAGTAGTATCTAAGAACAAAACATCGAACGAAATAGACCAAAAGTTAAATGCTCTGGCAGAATTCTACAAAGAAGTCTATAGTGAAAAAAACCCACTCATCAATCCAAACTTGCATAGTGAAGTAGTACAAACCACCGAAAAGTTCTCTTCAGATAATATGGGATCCTCACTAACTTTCTTTAGTGCACGAAACCAAGCCAATGAACCGTCGCAAAGCGACCTATATCTTGACACTTCCAATAAAGAAATAAAAAACCTGAGAAAAAAGTTAATTAACAGCAAGAAATCTGCTGGCGTAGATAATATATCCAACTTCCTAATTCGCAAATGTCCAGAAGAGCTTGACACTATATGTAATGGATGAGAACAATAGGCGTCACATAATATAAAAAAAAAATTAAATAAAAGCAAACATGTAGTATATATTTCACATTCCAGAAAATAAAAAAAAAAATCTAAAAATCATATTTCACATTTCTTATTAAATTTTATATTAAAACTGCAATCTGTTAAGTAGACATAAAAATTTTAATATTATATATTTTATTAATTAATTTTGCTGATCTCATCTATTCCACCGGAAACCAGTGTTGGGAACTCGTGGGAAAAGTCCCATTTTGAGGGATAAAATTAGCTGTTTGGGAAAAAGGGAAAACTGAAGAAATTGTGGGAAAAATGATCTATGTCGAAAATCCAATTTTTTTTTTGCAATGAATCATGAATCTACTACTTCTTTTCATTCTACTTTAATTACTTTTCAATCAAAAAATGCAGTATGTATGGTAGTAATGAAAGTAAAAAGTAGTAGTGGTGATACTGGTGATGCTGAATTAATTGATTGTCATTTTTTCTTCGTGGTTAGGTTAGTTTTTGTTTCGACATTTTATTTTTCATTTGCAGTTTTCAAATTAAAAACGTGTGCAGAGATATTAGGGATTAAGATTAAGGTATGTAAAATAAATTTCTAAACAGGTACCTATTATTTAAATTATTCTATAATTTTTGTGTAACAGACCAAATGGATGAACGGAATAACAAAAAACGAAAAAATTTTCAAGTAAAGTGGCTTGAAGAACCAAAATTTAAGGAATGGTTAGAAAAAGTAAATGGTGACATTCATAAATGTCGTTGCAATGTATGTAATACCACTTTCGTCTGTGGAAAAAGTGAGCTTGAAAAACACCAAAAGACTGACAAACATATAGAAGGAATAAAAGCCAGAAGATGTAGTATTCCCGTGTCAAACTATTTCAAAGAATCTTCGCCTCCACATGATGATTCCGTGAAAAATGCAGAGTTAATACTTGCCACTTTTTTTGCAGAACACAACGTTGCATTGCATACTATTGATCATTTAATTCCAGCCTTGAAGCGAGCCATACCAGACTCAAAAATTTTGAAAGATATACATCTAAGTAGAAAAAAGTGTACTAAAATTATATCTAATGTCATCAGTGATGTTGAAAAAGAAAAGCTTGTACAAGTTCTTAAAATAACAAAATTTTCTGTTATGATAGACGAGAGCACAGACATCACCAATGAAAAAAATTTGTGTGTAATAGTAAGATATATTGATTCAAATTTTTGCGTTAAAACTAGGCTTTTAGATTTGTTAAAAGTTAATGCTACTGATTGCAGTGCTGAGGCTCTTTTTAAAGCATTCCATGACTTAATGAATAAAGAAAATATTCCGTTTGATAACGTTGTAGGCCTAGGATGTGATGGCGCCTCAGTAATGGTAGGATCGCAAAATTCATTCTTCAGCCGTCTTAAACAAAAAGTATCTAAAGCAGTTCTTATTCCATGTATATGTCATTCAGCTGCTTTGGCTGCCAGTTATAGTTGCAATGAAATTCCGAGTGATTGTGAAAAATTATTGAAAAATATTTCAACGTTTATCACAGAAAGTCCCAAGTCAGCTGCTATATTGACTGAATTTCAAGAATATTTCAATGTTACAACAAATAAAATATTAAAACCTGCTAGTACACGTTGGTTATCGTTGCAACCTTGTGTGACTAGGATTCTGGACAACTGGGATGTTTTAAAACACTTTTTTCTTTATTATTCTGTTGAAAGTGAAAGAAGAAAAGCGCAAAATGTAGCGGAAAAGTTGTTATGTGCCAAAACAAAATCTTATTTTTTGTTTCTGAAGTACTCCTTAAAATATTTCAATGAATTTAATGCTCTATTTCAGTCTAGGAAAATTTTAATTCATATTTTAACTCAAGAGTCAATAATAATTTTAAAAACTATATTGCACAAAATTTTGTAAAATCAGAAGTATTGAATGATATTAATATTTTTACAAATAAAAGATACAAGGAATTTCTACTTCCTTTGGATAATCTGTACTTAGGTTCGGAATGTTCAGAATATATTGAAGCAAATTTGAATAATGATGAAATTATTGAAGTAAAACGTAATTGCCAAAGATTTTACATTGCATCCGTTGAGCAAATAGTAAAAAGATTTCCAGTAACTGATCCTTTTTTGAGTGTTCTCCAGTTTTTAAGTCCTAGTAATGCATTAGATCTTTCTAAACGTACGTATTGTAAAGATTTAAAACAATTGTCAGAAAAAATTGAAAAATGTGATAAATATAAAGTCGAAGAAGAATGGCGAAGTTTGCTATTAATCCTAGAAAAAACTGAAAGAGAAAAATTAGAAAAAATGGATATTATGGATTTTTGGAGCAGAATTTTAAACATGAAAAAAGTCGATGATTCTTATTATTTTTCAAATCTTTCATTAATTGTTAAGTATGCGCTTAGTTTGCCTCACTCTAATGCTGAGGCAGAAAGAATCTTCTCTATGGTTTTTTTTTAAATTTTAATTATTTTAAATTAATATATAATATAAATACTGCTACTATATATAATACTATATAATATAAATACTCATCCATTTAAATAATAATGTAAAACTAAAAGTGAGAATATGGTGCAGTCGAAATAATTGGTAAGACTTAACTTAGAACACGAACTAAAACGTCTAGACCCAATCGCTGCCTTAATCTCTGAAACATGTCTCCATGCGCGTCATAAGGTTAGGATTAATGAATTTAATATAATAAGAAATGATTCTGGAAGAGGAACGGCTATTCTCTTGAGAGAGAACATCGATTTCAGAGTGATTCACGTAGACCTTCAATTAATAGTAACCACCCTTGTTGAAATTAAACTTAAAAATTCCACTAATTCAAGATCTCTACTCCTAGGATGTACTCGTATATACGTACCTTGCAACATAGGTCAGTCGCTTAAAAGCGACCTCAATAAAATTTATAACCTATCACAAAGATTCGACTACGTCATCGTGGGTGGCGATTGGAATGCCCGTCACACTTACTGGAATGACTCAACCCACAATGCTAATGGACAAGCTCTTCATTCCTGGTTCTTTGATGATCCTTTCTTAAACATGAACATCATTTCCCCGAATAGTCTTACATTCCCTAGAAGCTCATCATTTCTAGACTTATTTTAGGTGTCTAACTATTTCACAAACAAGACTGATAACTTTGATATAGTGAACTGCACAGCTGTTCCCTCCAATTCTGATCATTATTGTATAATCTTAAAAATATCTTATCAATACTTTAATCCACTCAAGCTATACTTCAAAACATATAAGAGTTTCAAGAAAACAAATTGGTCGCAATTCCAAGAGGATGTTTCCACAGGTATAAACCTAATTGATATTCCATCCGATAAAAATCTAAATAATGAAGAAATAGATATGTACATCAACAAATTAGAAACAATATTAAACAACTGCATTGATAAACACACAACTATCAGCATCCCAGGAAAAACTAAATACAACTACATATATATCAGACCTAACTATTAATCTCATGAAAGTACGGAATACTTGGCTAAGACAACTTAAGAGAATTTTCATAGGAATTACAATAGAATTAACATAGAATATCAAGAGTTAAATAGTCGTATTCAATGTCTTTCAAAAATTATCTAAGACAGAGTGTCCTCCGAACTGAATAATTTATACAGAAAAAGGCTTCAGAAAATGAAGCCATCACCTCAATGTTTTAAAGAAATCGATAGGATTTCGGGAAGAAAATTATTCGGACCTAATATAGAAAAAGACGAAGTAGTATCTAAGAACAAAACATCGAACGAAATAGACCAAAAGTTAAATGCTCTGGCAGAATTCTACAAAGAAGTCTATAGTGAAAAAAACCCACTCATCAATCCAAACTTGCATAGTGAAGTAGTACAAACCACCGAAAAGTTCTCTTCAGATAATATGGGATCCTCACTAACTTTCTTTAGTGCACGAAACCAAGCCAATGAACCGTCGCAAAGCGACCTATATCTTGACACTTCCAATAAAGAAATAAAAAACCTGAGAAAAAAGTTAATTAACAGCAAGAAATCTGCTGGCGTAGATAATATATCCAACTTCCTAATTCGCAAATGTCCAGAAGAGCTTGACACTATATGTAATGGATGAGAACAATAGGCGTCACATAATATAAAAAAAAAATTAAATAAAAGCAAACATGTAGTATATATTTCACATTCCAGAAAATAAAAAAAAAAATCTAAAAATCATATTTCACATTTCTTATTAAATTTTATATTAAAACTGCAATCTGTTAAGTAGACATAAAAATTTTAATATTATATATTTTATTAATTAATTTTGCTGATCTCATCTATTCCACCGGAAACCAGTGTTGGGAACTCGTGGGAAAAGTCCCATTTTGAGGGATAAAATTAGCTGTTTGGGAAAAAGGGAAAACTGAAGAAATTGTGGGAAAAATGATCTATGTCGAAAATCCAATTTTTTTTTTGCAATGAATCATGAATCTACTACTTCTTTTCATTCTACTTTAATTACTTTTCAATCAAAAAATGCAGTATGTATGGTAGTAATGAAAGTAAAAAGTAGTAGTGGTGATACTGGTGATGCTGAATTAATTGATTGTCATTTTTTCTTCGTGGTTAGGTTAGTTTTTGTTTCGACATTTTATTTTTCATTTGCAGTTTTCAAATTAAAAACGTGTGCAGAGATATTAGGGATTAAGATTAAGGTATGTAAAATAAATTTCTAAACAGGTACCTATTATTTAAATTATTCTATAATTTTTGTGTAACAGACCAAATGGATGAACGGAATAACAAAAAACGAAAAAATTTTCAAGTAAAGTGGCTTGAAGAACCAAAATTTAAGGAATGGTTAGAAAAAGTAAATGGTGACATTCATAAATGTCGTTGCAATGTATGTAATACCACTTTCGTCTGTGGAAAAAGTGAGCTTGAAAAACACCAAAAGACTGACAAACATATAGAAGGAATAAAAGCCAGAAGATGTAGTATTCCCGTGTCAAACTATTTCAAAGAATCTTCGCCTCCACATGATGATTCCGTGAAAAATGCAGAGTTAATACTTGCCACTTTTTTTGCAGAACACAACGTTGCATTGCATACTATTGATCATTTAATTCCAGCCTTGAAGCGAGCCATACCAGACTCAAAAATTTTGAAAGATATACATCTAAGTAGAAAAAAGTGTACTAAAATTATATCTAATGTCATCAGTGATGTTGAAAAAGAAAAGCTTGTACAAGTTCTTAAAATAACAAAATTTTCTGTTATGATAGACGAGAGCACAGACATCACCAATGAAAAAAATTTGTGTGTAATAGTAAGATATATTGATTCAAATTTTTGCGTTAAAACTAGGCTTTTAGATTTGTTAAAAGTTAATGCTACTGATTGCAGTGCTGAGGCTCTTTTTAAAGCATTCCATGACTTAATGAATAAAGAAAATATTCCGTTTGATAACGTTGTAGGCCTAGGATGTGATGGCGCCTCAGTAATGGTAGGATCGCAAAATTCATTCTTCAGCCGTCTTAAACAAAAAGTATCTAAAGCAGTTCTTATTCCATGTATATGTCATTCAGCTGCTTTGGCTGCCAGTTATAGTTGCAATGAAATTCCGAGTGATTGTGAAAAATTATTGAAAAATATTTCAACGTTTATCACAGAAAGTCCCAAGTCAGCTGCTATATTGACTGAATTTCAAGAATATTTCAATGTTACAACAAATAAAATATTAAAACCTGCTAGTACACGTTGGTTATCGTTGCAACCTTGTGTGACTAGGATTCTGGACAACTGGGATGTTTTAAAACACTTTTTTCTTTATTATTCTGTTGAAAGTGAAAGAAGAAAAGCGCAAAATATAGCGGAAAAGTTGTTATGTGCCAAAACAAAATCTTATTTTTTGTTTCTGAAGTACTCCTTAAAATATTTCAATGAATTTAATGCTCTATTTCAGTCTAGGAAAATTTTAATTCATATTTTAACTCAAGAGTCAATAATAATTTTAAAAACTATATTGCACAAAATTTTGTAAAATCAGAAGTATTGAATGATATTAATATTTTTACAAATAAAAGATACAAGGAATTTCTACTTCCTTTGGATAATCTGTACTTAGGTTCGGAATGTTCAGAATATATTGAAGCAAATTTGAATAATGATGAAATTATTGAAGTAAAACGTAATTGCCAAAGATTTTACATTGCATCCGTTGAGCAAATAGTAAAAAGATTTCCAGTAACTGATCCTTTTTTGAGTGTTCTCCAGTTTTTAAGTCCTAGTAATGCATTAGATCTTTCTAAACGTACGTATTGTAAAGATTTAAAACAATTGTCAGAAAAAATTGAAAAATGTGATAAATATAAAGTCGAAGAAGAATGGCGAAGTTTGCTATTAATCCTAGAAAAAACTGAAAGAGAAAAATTAGAAAAAATGGATATTATGGATTTTTGGAGCAGAATTTTAAACATGAAAAAAGTCGATGATTCTTATTATTTTTCAAATCTTTCATTAATTGTTAAGTATGCGCTTAGTTTGCCTCACTCTAATGCTGAGGCAGAAAGAATCTTCTCTATGGTTTTTTTTTAAATTTTAATTATTTTAAATTAATATATAATATAAATACTGCTACTATATATAATACTATATAATATAAATACTCATCCATTTAAATAATAATGTAAAACTAAAAGTGAGAATATGGTGCAGTCGAAATAATTGGTAAGACTTAACTTAGAACACGAACTAAAACGTCTAGACCCAATCGCTGCCTTAATCTCTGAAACATGTCTCCATGCGCGTCATAAGGTTAGGATTAATGAATTTAATATAATAAGAAATGATTCTGGAAGAGGAACGGCTATTCTCTTGAGAGAGAACATCGATTTCAGAGTGATTCACGTAGACCTTCAATTAATAGTAACCACCCTTGTTGAAATTAAACTTAAAAATTCCACTAATTCAAGATCTCTACTCCTAGGATGTACTCGTATATACGTACCTTGCAACATAGGTCAGTCGCTTAAAAGCGACCTCAATAAAATTTATAACCTATCACAAAGATTCGACTACGTCATCGTGGGTGGCGATTGGAATGCCCGTCACACTTACTGGAATGACTCAACCCACAATGCTAATGGACAAGCTCTTCATTCCTGGTTCTTTGATGATCCTTTCTTAAACATGAACATCATTTCCCCGAATAGTCTTACATTCCCTAGAAGCTCATCATTTCTAGACTTATTTTAGGTGTCTAACTATTTCACAAACAAGACTGATAACTTTGATATAGTGAACTGCACAGCTGTTCCCTCCAATTCTGATCATTATTGTATAATCTTAGAAATATCTTATCAATACTTTAATCCACTCAAGCTGGACTTCAAAACATATAAGAGTTTCAAGAAAACAAATTGGTCGCAATTCCAAGAGGATGTTTCCACAGGTATAAACCTAATTGATATTCCATCCGATAAAAATCTAAATAATGAAGAAATAGATATGTACATCAACAAATTAGAAACAATATTAAACAACTGCATTGATAAACACACAACTATCAGCATCCCAGGAAAAACTAAATACAACTACATATATATCAGACCTAACTATTAATCTCATGAAAGTACGGAATACTTGGCTAAGACAACTTAAGAGAATTTTCATAGGAATTACAATAGAATTAACATAGAATATCAAGAGTTAAATAGTCGTATTCAATGTCTTTCAAAAATTATCTAAGACAGAGTGTCCTCCGAACTGAATAATTTATACAGAAAAAGGCTTCAGAAAATGAAGCCATCACCTCAATGTTTTAAAGAAATCGATAGGATTTCGGGAAGAAAATTATTCGGACCTAATATAGAAAAAGACGAAGTAGTATCTAAGAACAAAACATCGAACGAAATAGACCAAAAGTTAAATGCTCTGGCAGAATTCTACAAAGAAGTCTATAGTGAAAAAAACCCACTCATCAATCCAAACTTGCATAGTGAAGTAGTACAAACCACCGAAAAGTTCTCTTCAGATAATATGGGATCCTCACTAACTTTCTTTAGTGCACGAAACCAAGCCAATGAACCGTCGCAAAGCGACCTATATCTTGACACTTCCAATAAAGAAATAAAAAACCTGAGAAAAAAGTTAATTAACAGCAAGAAATCTGCTGGCGTAGATAATATATCCAACTTCCTAATTCGCAAATGTCCAGAAGAGCTTGACACTATATGTAATGGATGAGAACAATAGGCGTCACATAATATAAAAAAAAAATTAAATAAAAGCAAACATGTAGTATATATTTCACATTCCAGAAAATAAAAAAAAAAATCTAAAAATCATATTTCACATTTCTTATTAAATTTTATATTAAAACTGCAATCTGTTAAGTAGACATAAAAATTTTAATATTATATATTTTATTAATTAATTTTGCTGATCTCATCTATTCCACCGGAAACCAGTGTTGGGAACTCGTGGGAAAAGTCCCATTTTGAGGGATAAAATTAGCTGTTTGGGAAAAAGGGAAAACTGAAGAAATTGTGGGAAAAATGATCTATGTCGAAAATCCAATTTTTTTTTTGCAATGAATCATGAATCTACTACTTCTTTTCATTCTACTTTAATTACTTTTCAATCAAAAAATGCAGTATGTATGGTAGTAATGAAAGTAAAAAGTAGTAGTGGTGATACTGGTGATGCTGAATTAATTGATTGTCATTTTTTCTTCGTGGTTAGGTTAGTTTTTGTTTCGACATTTTATTTTTCATTTGCAGTTTTCAAATTAAAAACGTGTGCAGAGATATTAGGGATTAAGATTAAGGTATGTAAAATAAATTTCTAAACAGGTACCTATTATTTAAATTATTCTATAATTTTTGTGTAACAGACCAAATGGATGAACGGAATAACAAAAAACGAAAAAATTTTCAAGTAAAGTGGCTTGAAGAACCAAAATTTAAGGAATGGTTAGAAAAAGTAAATGGTGACATTCATAAATGTCGTTGCAATGTATGTAATACCACTTTCGTCTGTGGAAAAAGTGAGCTTGAAAAACACCAAAAGACTGACAAACATATAGAAGGAATAAAAGCCAGAAGATGTAGTATTCCCGTGTCAAACTATTTCAAAGAATCTTCGCCTCCACATGATGATTCCGTGAAAAATGCAGAGTTAATACTTGCCACTTTTTTTGCAGAACACAACGTTGCATTGCATACTATTGATCATTTAATTCCAGCCTTGAAGCGAGCCATACCAGACTCAAAAATTTTGAAAGATATACATCTAAGTAGAAAAAAGTGTACTAAAATTATATCTAATGTCATCAGTGATGTTGAAAAAGAAAAGCTTGTACAAGTTCTTAAAATAACAAAATTTTCTGTTATGATAGACGAGAGCACAGACATCACCAATGAAAAAAATTTGTGTGTAATAGTAAGATATATTGATTCAAATTTTTGCGTTAAAACTAGGCTTTTAGATTTGTTAAAAGTTAATGCTACTGATTGCAGTGCTGAGGCTCTTTTTAAAGCATTCCATGACTTAATGAATAAAGAAAATATTCCGTTTGATAACGTTGTAGGCCTAGGATGTGATGGCGCCTCAGTAATGGTAGGATCGCAAAATTCATTCTTCAGCCGTCTTAAACAAAAAGTATCTAAAGCAGTTCTTATTCCATGTATATGTCATTCAGCTGCTTTGGCTGCCAGTTATAGTTGCAATGAAATTCCGAGTGATTGTGAAAAATTATTGAAAAATATTTCAACGTTTATCACAGAAAGTCCCAAGTCAGCTGCTATATTGACTGAATTTCAAGAATATTTCAATGTTACAACAAATAAAATATTAAAACCTGCTAGTACACGTTGGTTATCGTTGCAACCTTGTGTGACTAGGATTCTGGACAACTGGGATGTTTTAAAACACTTTTTTCTTTATTATTCTGTTGAAAGTGAAAGAAGAAAAGCGCAAAATATAGCGGAAAAGTTGTTATGTGCCAAAACAAAATCTTATTTTTTGTTTCTGAAGTACTCCTTAAAATATTTCAATGAATTTAATGCTCTATTTCAGTCTAGGAAAATTTTAATTCATATTTTAACTCAAGAGTCAATAATAATTTTAAAAACTATATTGCACAAAATTTTGTAAAATCAGAAGTATTGAATGATATTAATATTTTTACAAATAAAAGATACAAGGAATTTCTACTTCCTTTGGATAATCTGTACTTAGGTTCGGAATGTTCAGAATATATTGAAGCAAATTTGAATAATGATGAAATTATTGAAGTAAAACGTAATTGCCAAAGATTTTACATTGCATCCGTTGAGCAAATAGTAAAAAGATTTCCAGTAACTGATCCTTTTTTGAGTGTTCTCCAGTTTTTAAGTCCTAGTAATGCATTAGATCTTTCTAAACGTACGTATTGTAAAGATTTAAAACAATTGTCAGAAAAAATTGAAAAATGTGATAAATATAAAGTCGAAGAAGAATGGCGAAGTTTGCTATTAATCCTAGAATAAACTGAAAGAGAAAAATTAGAAAAAATGGATATTATGGATTTTTGGAGCAGAATTTTAAACATGAAAAAAGTCGATGATTCTTATTATTTTTCAAATCTTTCATTAATTGTTAAGTATGCGCTTAGTTTGCCTCACTCTAATGCTGAGGCAGAAAGAATCTTCTCTATGGTTTTTTTTTAAATTTTAATTATTTTAAATTAATATATAATATAAATACTGCTACTATATATAATACTATATAATATAAATACTCATCCATTTAAATAATAATGTAAAACTAAAAGTGAGAATATGGTGCAGTCGAAATAATTGGTAAGACTTAACTTAGAACACGAACTAAAACGTCTAGACCCAATCGCTGCCTTAATCTCTGAAACATGTCTCCATGCGCGTCATAAGGTTAGGATTAATGAATTTAATATAATAAGAAATGATTCTGGAAGAGGAACGGCTATTCTCTTGAGAGAGAACATCGATTTCAGAGTGATTCACGTAGACCTTCAATTAATAGTAACCACCCTTGTTGAAATTAAACTTAAAAATTCCACTAATTCAAGATCTCTACTCCTAGGATGTACTCGTATATACGTACCTTGCAACATAGGTCAGTCGCTTAAAAGCGACCTCAATAAAATTTATAACCTATCACAAAGATTCGACTACGTCATCGTGGGTGGCGATTGGAATGCCCGTCACACTGACTGGAATGACTCAACCCACAATGCTAATGGACAAGCTCTTCATTCCTGGTTCTTTGATGATCCTTTCTTAAACATGAACATCATTTCCCCGAATAGTCTTACATTCCCTAGAAGCTCATCATTTCTAGACTTATTTTAGGTGTCTAACTATTTCACAAACAAGACTGATAACTTTGATATAGTGAACTGCACAGCTGTTCCCTCCAATTCTGATCATTATTGTATAATCTTAGAAATATCTTATCAATACTTTAATCCACTCAAGCTGGACTTCAAAACATATAAGAGTTTCAAGAAAACAAATTGGTCGCAATTCCAAGAGGATGTTTCCACAGGTATAAACCTAATTGATATTCCATCCGATAAAAATCTAAATAATGAAGAAATAGATATGTACATCAACAAATTAGAAACAATATTAAACAACTGCATTGATAAACACACAACTATCAGCATCCCAGGAAAAACTAAATACAACTACATATATATCAGACCTAACTATTAATCTCATGAAAGTACGGAATACTTGGCTAAGACAACTTAAGAGAATTTTCATAGGAATTACAATAGAATTAACATAGAATATCAAGAGTTAAATAGTCGTATTCAATGTCTTTCAAAAATTATCTAAGACAGAGTGTCCTCCGAACTGAATAATTTATACAGAAAAAGGCTTCAGAAAATGAAGCCATCACCTCAATGTTTTAAAGAAATCGATAGGATTTCGGGAAGAAAATTATTCGGACCTAATATAGAAAAAGACGAAGTAGTATCTAAGAACAAAACATCGAACGAAATAGACCAAAAGTTAAATGCTCTGGCAGAATTCTACAAAGAAGTCTATAGTGAAAAAAACCCACTCATCAATCCAAACTTGCATAGTGAAGTAGTACAAACCACCGAAAAGTTCTCTTCAGATAATATGGGATCCTCACTAACTTTCTTTAGTGCACGAAACCAAGCCAATGAACCGTCGCAAAGCGACCTATATCTTGACACTTCCAATAAAGAAATAAAAAACCTGAGAAAAAAGTTAATTAACAGCAAGAAATCTGCTGGCGTAGATAATATATCCAACTTCCTAATTCGCAAATGTCCAGAAGAGCTTGACACTATATGTAATGGATGAGAACAATAGGCGTCACATAATATAAAAAAAAAATTAAATAAAAGCAAACATGTAGTATATATTTCACATTCCAGAAAATAAAAAAAAAAATCTAAAAATCATATTTCACATTTCTTATTAAATTTTATATTAAAACTGCAATCTGTTAAGTAGACATAAAAATTTTAATATTATATATTTTATTAATTAATTTTGCTGATCTCATCTATTCCACCGGAAACCAGTGTTGGGAACTCGTGGGAAAAGTCCCATTTTGAGGGATAAAATTAGCTGTTTGGGAAAAAGGGAAAACTGAAGAAATTGTGGGAAAAATGATCTATGTCGAAAATCCAATTTTTTTTTTGCAATGAATCATGAATCTACTACTTCTTTTCATTCTACTTTAATTACTTTTCAATCAAAAAATGCAGTATGTATGGTAGTAATGAAAGTAAAAAGTAGTAGTGGTGATACTGGTGATGCTGAATTAATTGATTGTCATTTTTTCTTCGTGGTTAGGTTAGTTTTTGTTTCGACATTTTATTTTTCATTTGCAGTTTTCAAATTAAAAACGTGTGCAGAGATATTAGGGATTAAGATTAAGGTATGTAAAATAAATTTCTAAACAGGTACCTATTATTTAAATTATTCTATAATTTTTGTGTAACAGACCAAATGGATGAACGGAATAACAAAAAACGAAAAAATTTTCAAGTAAAGTGGCTTGAAGAACCAAAATTTAAGGAATGGTTAGAAAAAGTAAATGGTGACATTCATAAATGTCGTTGCAATGTATGTAATACCACTTTCGTCTGTGGAAAAAGTGAGCTTGAAAAACACCAAAAGACTGACAAACATATAGAAGGAATAAAAGCCAGAAGATGTAGTATTCCCGTGTCAAACTATTTCAAAGAATCTTCGCCTCCACATGATGATTCCGTGAAAAATGCAGAGTTAATACTTGCCACTTTTTTTGCAGAACACAACGTTGCATTGCATACTATTGATCATTTAATTCCAGCCTTGAAGCGAGCCATACCAGACTCAAAAATTTTGAAAGATATACATCTAAGTAGAAAAAAGTGTACTAAAATTATATCTAATGTCATCAGTGATGTTGAAAAAGAAAAGCTTGTACAAGTTCTTAAAATAACAAAATTTTCTGTTATGATAGACGAGAGCACAGACATCACCAATGAAAAAAATTTGTGTGTAATAGTAAGATATATTGATTCAAATTTTTGCGTTAAAACTAGGCTTTTAGATTTGTTAAAAGTTAATGCTACTGATTGCAGTGCTGAGGCTCTTTTTAAAGCATTCCATGACTTAATGAATAAAGAAAATATTCCGTTTGATAACGTTGTAGGCCTAGGATGTGATGGCGCCTCAGTAATGGTAGGATCGCAAAATTCATTCTTCAGCCGTCTTAAACAAAAAGTATCTAAAGCAGTTCTTATTCCATGTATATGTCATTCAGCTGCTTTGGCTGCCAGTTATAGTTGCAATGAAATTCCGAGTGATTGTGAAAAATTATTGAAAAATATTTCAACGTTTATCACAGAAAGTCCCAAGTCAGCTGCTATATTGACTGAATTTCAAGAATATTTCAATGTTACAACAAATAAAATATTAAAACCTGCTAGTACACGTTGGTTATCGTTGCAACCTTGTGTGACTAGGATTCTGGACAACTGGGATGTTTTAAAACACTTTTTTCTTTATTATTCTGTTGAAAGTGAAAGAAGAAAAGCGCAAAATATAGCGGAAAAGTTGTTATGTGCCAAAACAAAATCTTATTTTTTGTTTCTGAAGTACTCCTTAAAATATTTCAATGAATTTAATGCTCTATTTCAGTCTAGGAAAATTTTAATTCATATTTTAACTCAAGAGTCAATAATAATTTTAAAAACTATATTGCACAAAATTTTGTAAAATCAGAAGTATTGAA
This sequence comes from Villa cingulata, assembly GCA_951394055.1. Taxonomy (NCBI): domain Eukaryota; kingdom Metazoa; phylum Arthropoda; class Insecta; order Diptera; family Bombyliidae; genus Villa; species Villa cingulata. Next base: position 35,594,557 of record OX596017.1, on the reverse strand, counting down.
TGATATTAATATTTTTACAAATAAAAGATACAAGGAATTTCTACTTCCTTTGGATAATCTGTACTTAGGTTCGGAATGTTCAGAATATATTGAAGCAAATTTGAATAATGATGAAATTATTGAAGTAAAACGTAATTGCCAAAGATTTTACATTGCATCCGTTGAGCAAATAGTAAAAAGATTTCCAGTAACTGATCCTTTTTTGAGTGTTCTCCAGTTTTTAAGTCCTAGTAATGCATTAGATCTTTCTAAACGTACGTATTGTAAAGATTTAAAACAATTGTCAGAAAAAATTGAAAAATGTGATAAATATAAAGTCGAAGAAGAATGGCGAAGTTTGCTATTAATCCTAGAATAAACTGAAAGAGAAAAATTAGAAAAAATGGATATTATGGATTTTTGGAGCAGAATTTTAAACATGAAAAAAGTCGATGATTCTTATTATTTTTCAAATCTTTCATTAATTGTTAAGTATGCGCTTAGTTTGCCTCACTCTAATGCTGAGGCAGAAAGAATCTTCTCTATGGTTTTTTTTTAAATTTTAATTATTTTAAATTAATATATAATATAAATACTGCTACTATATATAATACTATATAATATAAATACTCATCCATTTAAATAATAATGTAAAACTAAAAGTGAGAATATGGTGCAGTCGAAATAATTGGTAAGACTTAACTTAGAACACGAACTAAAACGTCTAGACCCAATCGCTGCCTTAATCTCTGAAACATGTCTCCATGCGCGTCATAAGGTTAGGATTAATGAATTTAATATAATAAGAAATGATTCTGGAAGAGGAACGGCTATTCTCTTGAGAGAGAACATCGATTTCAGAGTGATTCACGTAGACCTTCAATTAATAGTAACCACCCTTGTTGAAATTAAACTTAAAAATTCCACTAATTCAAGATCTCTACTCCTAGGATGTACTCGTATATACGTACCTTGCAACATAGGTCAGTCGCTTAAAAGCGACCTCAATAAAATTTATAACCTATCACAAAGATTCGACTACGTCATCGTGGGTGGCGATTGGAATGCCCGTCACACTTACTGGAATGACTCAACCCACAATGCTAATGGACAAGCTCTTCATTCCTGGTTCTTTGATGATCCTTTCTTAAACATGAACATCATTTCCCCGAATAGTCTTACATTCCCTAGAAGCTCATCATTTCTAGACTTATTTTAGGTGTCTAACTATTTCACAAACAAGACTGATAACTTTGATATAGTGAACTGCACAGCTGTTCCCTCCAATTCTGATCATTATTGTATAATCTTAGAAATATCTTATCAATACTTTAATCCACTCAAGCTGGACTTCAAAACATATAAGAGTTTCAAGAAAACAAATTGGTCGCAATTCCAAGAGGATGTTTCCACAGGTATAAACCTAATTGATATTCCATCCGATAAAAATCTAAATAATGAAGAAATAGATATGTACATCAACAAATTAGAAACAATATTAAACAACTGCATTGATAAACACACAACTATCAGCATCCCAGGAAAAACTAAATACAACTACATATATATCAGACCTAACTATTAATCTCATGAAAGTACGGAATACTTGGCTAAGACAACTTAAGAGAATTTTCATAGGAATTACAATAGAATTAACATAGAATATCAAGAGTTAAATAGTCGTATTCAATGTCTTTCAAAAATTATCTAAGACAGAGTGTCCTCCGAACTGAATAATTTATACAGAAAAAGGCTTCAGAAAATGAAGCCATCACCTCAATGTTTTAAAGAAATCGATAGGATTTCGGGAAGAAAATTATTCGGACCTAATATAGAAAAAGACGAAGTAGTATCTAAGAACAAAACATCGAACGAAATAGACCAAAAGTTAAATGCTCTGGCAGAATTCTACAAAGAAGTCTATAGTGAAAAAAACCCACTCATCAATCCAAACTTGCATAGTGAAGTAGTACAAACCACCGAAAAGTTCTCTTCAGATAATATGGGATCCTCACTAACTTTCTTTAGTGCACGAAACCAAGCCAATGAACCGTCGCAAAGCGACCTATATCTTGACACTTCCAATAAAGAAATAAAAAACCTGAGAAAAAAGTTAATTAACAGCAAGAAATCTGCTGGCGTAGATAATATATCCAACTTCCTAATTCGCAAATGTCCAGAAGAGCTTGACACTATATGTAATGGATGAGAACAATAGGCGTCACATAATATAAAAAAAAAATTAAATAAAAGCAAACATGTAGTATATATTTCACATTCCAGAAAATAAAAAAAAAAATCTAAAAATCATATTTCACATTTCTTATTAAATTTTATATTAAAACTGCAATCTGTTAAGTAGACATAAAAATTTTAATATTATATATTTTATTAATTAATTTTGCTGATCTCATCTATTCCACCGGAAACCAGTGTTGGGAACTCGTGGGAAAAGTCCCATTTTGAGGGATAAAATTAGCTGTTTGGGAAAAAGGGAAAACTGAAGAAATTGTGGGAAAAATGATCTATGTCGAAAATCCAATTTTTTTTTTGCAATGAATCATGAATCTACTACTTCTTTTCATTCTACTTTAATTACTTTTCAATCAAAAAATGCAGTATGTATGGTAGTAATGAAAGTAAAAAGTAGTAGTGGTGATACTGGTGATGCTGAATTAATTGATTGTCATTTTTTCTTCGTGGTTAGGTTAGTTTTTGTTTCGACATTTTATTTTTCATTTGCAGTTTTCAAATTAAAAACGTGTGCAGAGATATTAGGGATTAAGATTAAGGTATGTAAAATAAATTTCTAAACAGGTACCTATTATTTAAATTATTCTATAATTTTTGTGTAACAGACCAAATGGATGAACGGAATAACAAAAAACGAAAAAATTTTCAAGTAAAGTGGCTTGAAGAACCAAAATTTAAGGAATGGTTAGAAAAAGTAAATGGTGACATTCATAAATGTCGTTGCAATGTATGTAATACCACTTTCGTCTGTGGAAAAAGTGAGCTTGAAAAACACCAAAAGACTGACAAACATATAGAAGGAATAAAAGCCAGAAGATGTAGTATTCCCGTGTCAAACTATTTCAAAGAATCTTCGCCTCCACATGATGATTCCGTGAAAAATGCAGAGTTAATACTTGCCACTTTTTTTGCAGAACACAACGTTGCATTGCATACTATTGATCATTTAATTCCAGCCTTGAAGCGAGCCATACCAGACTCAAAAATTTTGAAAGATATACATCTAAGTAGAAAAAAGTGTACTAAAATTATATCTAATGTCATCAGTGATGTTGAAAAAGAAAAGCTTGTACAAGTTCTTAAAATAACAAAATTTTCTGTTATGATAGACGAGAGCACAGACATCACCAATGAAAAAAATTTGTGTGTAATAGTAAGATATATTGATTCAAATTTTTGCGTTAAAACTAGGCTTTTAGATTTGTTAAAAGTTAATGCTACTGATTGCAGTGCTGAGGCTCTTTTTAAAGCATTCCATGACTTAATGAATAAAGAAAATATTCCGTTTGATAACGTTGTAGGCCTAGGATGTGATGGCGCCTCAGTAATGGTAGGATCGCAAAATTCATTCTTCAGCCGTCTTAAACAAAAAGTATCTAAAGCAGTTCTTATTCCATGTATATGTCATTCAGCTGCTTTGGCTGCCAGTTATAGTTGCAATGAAATTCCGAGTGATTGTGAAAAATTATTGAAAAATATTTCAACGTTTATCACAGAAAGTCCCAAGTCAGCTGCTATATTGACTGAATTTCAAGAATATTTCAATGTTACAACAAATAAAATATTAAAACCTGCTAGTACACGTTGGTTATCGTTGCAACCTTGTGTGACTAGGATTCTGGACAACTGGGATGTTTTAAAACACTTTTTTCTTTATTATTTTGTTGAAAGTGAAAGAAGAAAAGCGCAAAATATAGCGGAAAAGTTGTTATGTGCCAAAACAAAATCTTATTTTTTGTTTCTGAAGTACTCCTTAAAATATTTCAATGAATTTAATGCTCTATTTCAGTCTAGGAAAATTTTAATTCATATTTTAACTCAAGAGTCAATAATAATTTTAAAAACTATATTGCACAAAATTTTGTAAAATCAGAAGTATTGAATGATATTAATATTTTTACAAATAAAAGATACAAGGAATTTCTACTTCCTTTGGATAATCTGTACTTAGGTTCGGAATGTTCAGAATATATTGAAGCAAATTTGAATAATGATGAAATTATTGAAGTAAAACGTAATTGCCAAAGATTTTACATTGCATCCGTTGAGCAAATAGTAAAAAGATTTCCAGTAACTGATCCTTTTTTGAGTGTTCTCCAGTTTTTAAGTCCTAGTAATGCATTAGATCTTTCTAAACGTACGTATTGTAAAGATTTAAAACAATTGTCAGAAAAAATTGAAAAATGTGATAAATATAAAGTCGAAGAAGAATGGCGAAGTTTGCTATTAATCCTAGAAAAAACTGAAAGAGAAAAATTAGAAAAAATGGATATTATGGATTTTTGGAGCAGAATTTTAAACATGAAAAAAGTCGATGATTCTTATTATTTTTCAAATCTTTCATTAATTGTTAAGTATGCGCTTAGTTTGCCTCACTCTAATGCTGACGCAGAAAGAATCTTCTCTATGGTTTTTTTTTAAATTTTAATTATTTTAAATTAATATATAATATAAATACTGCTACTATATATAATACTATATAATATAAATACTCATCCATTTAAATAATAATGTAAAACTAAAAGTGAGAATATGGTGCAGTCGAAATAATTGGTAAGACTTAACTTAGAACACGAACTAAAACGTCTAGACCCAATCGCTGCCTTAATCTCTGAAACATGTCTCCATGCGCGTCATAAGGTTAGGATTAATGAATTTAATATAATAAGAAATGATTCTGGAAGAGGAACGGCTATTCTCTTGAGAGAGAACATCGATTTCAGAGTGATTCACGTAGACCTTCAATTAATAGTAACCACCCTTGTTGAAATTAAACTTAAAAATTCCACTAATTCAAGATCTCTACTCCTAGGATGTACTCGTATATACGTACCTTGCAACATAGGTCAGTCGCTTAAAAGCGACCTCAATAAAATTTATAACCTATCACAAAGATTCGACTACGTCATCGTGGGTGGCGATTGGAATGCCCGTCACACTTACTGGAATGACTCAACCCACAATGCTAATGGACAAGCTCTTCATTCCTGGTTCTTTGATGATCCTTTCTTAAACATGAACATCATTTCCCCGAATAGTCTTACATTCCCTAGAAGCTCATCATTTCTAGACTTATTTTAGGTGTCTAACTATTTCACAAACAAGACTGATAACTTTGATATAGTGAACTGCACAGCTGTTCCCTCCAATTCTGATCATTATTGTATAATCTTAGAAATATCTTATCAATACTTTAATCCACTCAAGCTGGACTTCAAAACATATAAGAGTTTCAAGAAAACAAATTGGTCGCAATTCCAAGAGGATGTTTCCACAGGTATAAACCTAATTGATATTCCATCCGATAAAAATCTAAATAATGAAGAAATAGATATGTACATCAACAAATTAGAAACAATATTAAACAACTGCATTGATAAACACACAACTATCAGCATCCCAGGAAAAACTAAATACAACTACATATATATCAGACCTAACTATTAATCTCATGAAAGTACGGAATACTTGGCTAAGACAACTTAAGAGAATTTTCATAGGAATTACAATAGAATTAACATAGAATATCAAGAGTTAAATAGTCGTATTCAATGTCTTTCAAAAATTATCTAAGACAGAGTGTCCTCCGAACTGAATAATTTATACAGAAAAAGGCTTCAGAAAATGAAGCCATCACCTCAATGTTTTAAAGAAATCGATAGGATTTCGGGAAGAAAATTATTCGGACCTAATATAGAAAAAGACGAAGTAGTATCTAAGAACAAAACATCGAACGAAATAGACCAAAAGTTAAATGCTCTGGCAGAATTCTACAAAGAAGTCTATAGTGAAAAAAACCCACTCATCAATCCAAACTTGCATAGTGAAGTAGTACAAACCACCGAAAAGTTCTCTTCAGATAATATGGGATCCTCACTAACTTTCTTTAGTGCACGAAACCAAGCCAATGAACCGTCGCAAAGCGACCTATATCTTGACACTTCCAATAAAGAAATAAAAAACCTGAGAAAAAAGTTAATTAACAGCAAGAAATCTGCTGGCGTAGATAATATATCCAACTTCCTAATTCGCAAATGTCCAGAAGAGCTTGACACTATATGTAATGGATGAGAACAATAGGCGTCACATAATATAAAAAAAAAATTAAATAAAAGCAAACATGTAGTATATATTTCACATTCCAGAAAATAAAAAAAAAAATCTAAAAATCATATTTCACATTTCTTATTAAATTTTATATTAAAACTGCAATCTGTTAAGTAGACATAAAAATTTTAATATTATATATTTTATTAATTAATTTTGCTGATCTCATCTATTCCACCGGAAACCAGTGTTGGGAACTCGTGGGAAAAGTCCCATTTTGAGGGATAAAATTAGCTGTTTGGGAAAAAGGGAAAACTGAAGAAATTGTGGGAAAAATGATCTATGTCGAAAATCCAATTTTTTTTTTTGCAATGAATCATGAATCTACTACTTCTTTTCATTCTACTTTAATTACTTTTCAATCAAAAAATGCAGTATGTATGGTAGTAATGAAAGTAAAAAGTAGTAGTGGTGATACTGGTGATGCTGAATTAATTGATTGTCATTTTTTCTTCGTGGTTAGGTTAGTTTTTGTTTCGACATTTTATTTTTCATTTGCAGTTTTCAAATTAAAAACGTGTGCAGAGATATTAGGGATTAAGATTAAGGTATGTAAAATAAATTTCTAAACAGGTACCTATTATTTAAATTATTCTATAATTTTTGTGTAACAGACCAAATGGATGAACGGAATAACAAAAAACGAAAAAATTTTCAAGTAAAGTGGCTTGAAGAACCAAAATTTAAGGAATGGTTAGAAAAAGTAAATGGTGACATTCATAAATGTCGTTGCAATGTATGTAATACCACTTTCGTCTGTGGAAAAAGTGAGCTTGAAAAACACCAAAAGACTGACAAACATATAGAAGGAATAAAAGCCAGAAGATGTAGTATTCCCGTGTCAAACTATTTCAAAGAATCTTCGCCTCCACATGATGATTCCGTGAAAAATGCAGAGTTAATACTTGCCACTTTTTTTGCAGAACACAACGTTGCATTGCATACTATTGATCATTTAATTCCAGCCTTGAAGCGAGCCATACCAGACTCAAAAATTTTGAAAGATATACATCTAAGTAGAAAAAAGTGTACTAAAATTATATCTAATGTCATCAGTGATGTTGAAAAAGAAAAGCTTGTACAAGTTCTTAAAATAACAAAATTTTCTGTTATGATAGACGAGAGCACAGACATCACCAATGAAAAAAATTTGTGTGTAATAGTAAGATATATTGATTCAAATTTTTGCGTTAAAACTAGGCTTTTAGATTTGTTAAAAGTTAATGCTACTGATTGCAGTGCTGAGGCTCTTTTTAAAGCATTCCATGACTTAATGAATAAAGAAAATATTCCGTTTGATAACGTTGTAGGCCTAGGATGTGATGGCGCCTCAGTAATGGTAGGATCGCAAAATTCATTCTTCAGCCGTCTTAAACAAAAAGTATCTAAAGCAGTTCTTATTCCATGTATATGTCATTCAGCTGCTTTGGCTGCCAGTTATAGTTGCAATGAAATTCCGAGTGATTGTGAAAAATTATTGAAAAATATTTCAACGTTTATCACAGAAAGTCCCAAGTCAGCTGCTATATTGACTGAATTTCAAGAATATTTCAATGTTACAACAAATAAAATATTAAAACCTGCTAGTACACGTTGGTTATCGTTGCAACCTTGTGTGACTAGGATTCTGGACAACTGGGATGTTTTAAAACACTTTTTTCTTTATTATTTTGTTGAAAGTGAAAGAAGAAAAGCGCAAAATATAGCGGAAAAGTTGTTATGTGCCAAAACAAAATCTTATTTTTTGTTTCTGAAGTACTCCTTAAAATATTTCAATGAATTTAATGCTCTATTTCAGTCTAGGAAAATTTTAATTCATATTTTAACTCAAGAGTCAATAATAATTTTAAAAACTATATTGCACAAAATTTTGTAAAATCAGAAGTATTGAATGATATTAATATTTTTACAAATAAAAGATACAAGGAATTTCTACTTCCTTTGGATAATCTGTACTTAGGTTCGGAATGTTCAGAATATATTGAAGCAAATTTGAATAATGATGAAATTATTGAAGTAAAACGTAATTGCCAAAGATTTTACATTGCATCCGTTGAGCAAATAGTAAAAAGATTTCCAGTAACTGATCCTTTTTTGAGTGTTCTCCAGTTTTTAAGTCCTAGTAATGCATTAGATCTTTCTAAACGTACGTATTGTAAAGATTTAAAACAATTGTCAGAAAAAATTGAAAAATGTGATAAATATAAAGTCGAAGAAGAATGGCGAAGTTTGCTATTAATCCTAGAATAAACTGAAAGAGAAAAATTAGAAAAAATGGATATTATGGATTTTTGGAGCAGAATTTTAAACATGAAAAAAGTCGATGATTCTTATTATTTTTCAAATCTTTCATTAATTGTTAAGTATGCGCTTAGTTTGCCTCACTCTAATGCTGACGCAGAAAGAATCTTCTCTATGGTTTTTTTTTAAATTTTAATTATTTTAAATTAATATATAATATAAATACTGCTACTATATATAATACTATATAATATAAATACTCATCCATTTAAATAATAATGTAAAACTAAAAGTGAGAATATGGTGCAGTCGAAATAATTGGTAAGACTTAACTTAGAACACGAACTAAAACGTCTAGACCCAATCGCTGCCTTAATCTCTGAAACATGTCTCCATGCGCGTCATAAGGTTAGGATTAATGAATTTAATATAATAAGAAATGATTCTGGAAGAGGAACGGCTATTCTCTTGAGAGAGAACATCGATTTCAGAGTGATTCACGTAGACCTTCAATTAATAGTAACCACCCTTGTTGAAATTAAACTTAAAAATTCCACTAATTCAAGATCTCTACTCCTAGGATGTACTCGTATATACGTACCTTGCAACATAGGTCAGTCGCTTAAAAGCGACCTCAATAAAATTTATAACCTATCACAAAGATTCGACTACGTCATCGTGGGTGGCGATTGGAATGCCCGTCACACTTACTGGAATGACTCAACCCACAATGCTAATGGACAAGCTCTTCATTCCTGGTTCTTTGATGATCCTTTCTTAAACATGAACATCATTTCCCCGAATAGTCTTACATTCCCTAGAAGCTCATCATTTCTAGACTTATTTTAGGTGTCTAACTATTTCACAAACAAGACTGATAACTTTGATATAGTGAACTGCACAGCTGTTCCCTCCAATTCTGATCATTATTGTATAATCTTAGAAATATCTTATCAATACTTTAATCCACTCAAGCTGGACTTCAAAACATATAAGAGTTTCAAGAAAACAAATTGGTCGCAATTCCAAGAGGATGTTTCCACAGGTATAAACCTAATTGATATTCCATCCGATAAAAATCTAAATAATGAAGAAATAGATATGTACATCAACAAATTAGAAACAATATTAAACAACTGCATTGATAAACACACAACTATCAGCATCCCAGGAAAAACTAAATACAACTACATATATATCAGACCTAACTATTAATCTCATGAAAGTACGGAATACTTGGCTAAGACAACTTAAGAGAATTTTCATAGGAATTACAATAGAATTAACATAGAATATCAAGAGTTAAATAGTCGTATTCAATGTCTTTCAAAAATTATCTAAGACAGAGTGTCCTCCGAACTGAATAATTTATACAGAAAAAGGCTTCAGAAAATGAAGCCATCACCTCAATGTTTTAAAGAAATCGATAGGATTTCGGGAAGAAAATTATTCGGACCTAATATAGAAAAAGACGAAGTAGTATCTAAGAACAAAACATCGAACGAAATAGACCAAAAGTTAAATGCTCTGGCAGAATTCTACAAAGAAGTCTATAGTGAAAAAAACCCACTCATCAATCCAAACTTGCATAGTGAAGTAGTACAAACCACCGAAAAGTTCTCTTCAGATAATATGGGATCCTCACTAACTTTCTTTAGTGCACGAAACCAAGCCAATGAACCGTCGCAAAGCGACCTATATCTTGACACTTCCAATAAAGAAATAAAAAACCTGAGAAAAAAGTTAATTAACAGCAAGAAATCTGCTGGCGTAGATAATATATCCAACTTCCTAATTCGCAAATGTCCAGAAGAGCTTGACACTATATGTAATGGATGAGAACAATAGGCGTCACATAATATAAAAAAAAAATTAAATAAAAGCAAACATGTAGTATATATTTCACATTCCAGAAAATAAAAAAAAAAATCTAAAAATCATATTTCACATTTCTTATTAAATTTTATATTAAAACTGCAATCTGTTAAGTAGACATAAAAATTTTAATATTATATATTTTATTAATTAATTTTGCTGATCTCATCTATTCCACCGGAAACCAGTGTTGGGAACTCGTGGGAAAAGTCCCATTTTGAGGGATAAAATTAGCTGTTTGGGAAAAAGGGAAAACTGAAGAAATTGTGGGAAAAATGATCTATGTCGAAAATCCAATTTTTTTTTTGCAATGAATCATGAATCTACTACTTCTTTTCATTCTACTTTAATTACTTTTCAATCAAAAAATGCAGTATGTATGGTAGTAATGAAAGTAAAAAGTAGTAGTGGTGATACTGGTGATGCTGAATTAATTGATTGTCATTTTTTCTTCGTGGTTAGGTTAGTTTTTGTTTCGACATTTTATTTTTCATTTGCAGTTTTCAAATTAAAAACGTGTGCAGAGATATTAGGGATTAAGATTAAGGTATGTAAAATAAATTTCTAAACAGGTACCTATTATTTAAATTATTCTATAATTTTTGTGTAACAGACCAAATGGATGAACGGAATAACAAAAAACGAAAAAATTTTCAAGTAAAGTGGCTTGAAGAACCAAAATTTAAGGAATGGTTAGAAAAAGTAAATGGTGACATTCATAAATGTCGTTGCAATGTATGTAATACCACTTTCGTCTGTGGAAAAAGTGAGCTTGAAAAACACCAAAAGACTGACAAACATATAGAAGGAATAAAAGCCAGAAGATGTAGTATTCCCGTGTCAAACTATTTCAAAGAATCTTCGCCTCCACATGATGATTCCGTGAAAAATGCAGAGTTAATACTTGCCACTTTTTTTGCAGAACACAACGTTGCATTGCATACTATTGATCATTTAATTCCAGCCTTGAAGCGAGCCATACCAGACTCAAAAATTTTGAAAGATATACATCTAAGTAGAAAAAAGTGTACTAAAATTATATCTAATGTCATCAGTGATGTTGAAAAAGAAAAGCTTGTACAAGTTCTTAAAATAACAAAATTTTCTGTTATGATAGACGAGAGCACAGACATCACCAATGAAAAAAATTTGTGTGTAATAGTAAGATATATTGATTCAAATTTTTGCGTTAAAACTAGGCTTTTAGATTTGTTAAAAGTTAATGCTACTGATTGCAGTGCTGAGGCTCTTTTTAAAGCATTCCATGACTTAATGAATAAAGAAAATATTCCGTTTGATAACGTTGTAGGCCTAGGATGTGATGGCGCCTCAGTAATGGTAGGATCGCAAAATTCATTCTTCAGCCGTCTTAAACAAAAAGTATCTAAAGCAGTTCTTATTCCATGTATATGTCATTCAGCTGCTTTGGCTGCCAGTTATAGTTGCAATGAAATTCCGAGTGATTGTGAAAAATTATTGAAAAATATTTCAACGTTTATCACAGAAAGTCCCAAGTCAGCTGCTATATTGACTGAATTTCAAGAATATTTCAATGTTACAACAAATAAAATATTAAAACCTGCTAGTACACGTTGGTTATCGTTGCAACCTTGTGTGACTAGGATTCTGGACAACTGGGATGTTTTAAAACACTTTTTTCTTTATTATTCTGTTGAAAGTGAAAGAAGAAAAGCGCAAAATATAGCGGAAAAGTTGTTATGTGCCAAAACAAAATCTTATTTTTTGTTTCTGAAGTACTCCTTAAAATATTTCAATGAATTTAATGCTCTATTTCAGTCTAGGAAAATTTTAATTCATATTTTAACTCAAGAGTCAATAATAATTTTAAAAACTATATTGCACAAAATTTTGTAAAATCAGAAGTATTGAATGATATTAATATTTTTACAAATAAAAGATACAAGGAATTTCTACTTCCTTTGGATAATCTGTACTTAGGTTCGGAATGTTCAGAATATATTGAAGCAAATTTGAATAATGATGAAATTATTGAAGTAAAACGTAATTGCCAAAGATTTTACATTGCATCCGTTGAGCAAATAGTAAAAAGATTTCCAGTAACTGATCCTTTTTTGAGTGTTCTCCAGTTTTTAAGTCCTAGTAATGCATTAGATCTTTCTAAACGTACGTATTGTAAAGATTTAAAACAATTGTCAGAAAAAATTGAAAAATGTGATAAATATAAAGTCGAAGAAGAATGGCGAAGTTTGCTATTAATCCTAGAAAAAACTGAAAGAGAAAAATTAGAAAAAATGGATATTATGGATTTTTGGAGCAGAATTTTAAACATGAAAAAAGTCGATGATTCTTATTATTTTTCAAATCTTTCATTAATTGTTAAGTATGCGCTTAGTTTGCCTCACTCTAATGCTGAGGCAGAAAGAATCTTCTCTATGGTTTTTTTTTAAATTTTAATTATTTTAAATTAATATATAATATAAATACTGCTACTATATATAATACTATATAATATAAATACTCATCCATTTAAATAATAATGTAAAACTAAAAGTGAGAATATGGTGCAGTCGAAATAATTGGTAAGACTTAACTTAGAACACGAACTAAAACGTCTAGACCCAATCGCTGCCTTAATCTCTGAAACATGTCTCCATGCGCGTCATAAGGTTAGGATTAATGAATTTAATATAATAAGAAATGATTCTGGAAGAGGAACGGCTATTCTCTTGAGAGAGAACATCGATTTCAGAGTGATTCACGTAGACCTTCAATTAATAGTAACCACCCTTGTTGAAATTAAACTTAAAAATTCCACTAATTCAAGATCTCTACTCCTAGGATGTACTCGTATATACGTACCTTGCAACATAGGTCAGTCGCTTAAAAGCGACCTCAATAAAATTTATAACCTATCACAAAGATTCGACTACGTCATCGTGGGTGGCGATTGGAATGCCCGTCACACTTACTGGAATGACTCAACCCACAATGCTAATGGACAAGCTCTTCATTCCTGGTTCTTTGATGATCCTTTCTTAAACATGAACATCATTTCCCCGAATAGTCTTACATTCCCTAGAAGCTCATCATTTCTAGACTTATTTTAGGTGTCTAACTATTTCACAAACAAGACTGATAACTTTGATATAGTGAACTGCACAGCTGTTCCCTCCAATTCTGATCATTATTGTATAATCTTAGAAATATCTTATCAATACTTTAATCCACTCAAGCTGGACTTCAAAACATATAAGAGTTTCAAGAAAACAAATTGGTCGCAATTCCAAGAGGATGCTTCCACAGGTATAAACCTAATTGATATTCCATCCGATAAAAATCTAAATAATGAAGAAATAGATATGTACATCAACAAATTAGAAACAATATTAAACAACTGCATTGATAAACACACAACTATCAGCATCCCAGGAAAAACTAAATACAACTACATATATATCAGACCTAACTATTAATCTCATGAAAGTACGGAATACTTGGCTAAGACAACTTAAGAGAATTTTCATAGGAATTACAATAGAATTAACATAGAATATCAAGAGTTAAATAGTCGTATTCAATGTCTTTCAAAAATTATCTAAGACAGAGTGTCCTCCGAACTGAATAATTTATACAGAAAAAGGCTTCAGAAAATGAAGCCATCACCTCAATGTTTTAAAGAAATCGATAGGATTTCGGGAAGAAAATTATTCGGACCTAATATAGAAAAAGACGAAGTAGTATCTAAGAACAAAACATCGAACGAAATAGACCAAAAGTTAAATGCTCTGGCAGAATTCTACAAAGAAGTCTATAGTGAAAAAAACCCACTCATCAATCCAAACTTGCATAGTGAAGTAGTACAAACCACCGAAAAGTTCTCTTCAGATAATATGGGATCCTCACTAACTTTCTTTAGTGCACGAAACCAAGCCAATGAACCGTCGCAAAGCGACCTATATCTTGACACTTCCAATAAAGAAATAAAAAACCTGAGAAAAAAGTTAATTAACAGCAAGAAATCTGCTGGCGTAGATAATATATCCAACTTCCTAATTCGCAAATGTCCAGAAGAGCTTGACACTATATGTAATGGATGAGAACAATAGGCGTCACATAATATAAAAAAAAAATTAAATAAAAGCAAACATGTAGTATATATTTCACATTCCAGAAAATAAAAAAAAAAATCTAAAAATCATATTTCACATTTCTTATTAAATTTTATATTAAAACTGCAATCTGTTAAGTAGACATAAAAATTTTAATATTATATATTTTATTAATTAATTTTGCTGATCTCATCTATTCCACCGGAAACCAGTGTTGGGAACTCGTGGGAAAAGTCCCATTTTGAGGGATAAAATTAGCTGTTTGGGAAAAAGGGAAAACTGAAGAAATTGTGGGAAAAATGATCTATGTCGAAAATCCAATTTTTTTTTTGCAATGAATCATGAATCTACTACTTCTTTTCATTCTACTTTAATTACTTTTCAATCAAAAAATGCAGTATGTATGGTAGTAATGAAAGTAAAAAGTAGTAGTGGTGATACTGGTGATGCTGAATTAATTGATTGTCATTTTTTCTTCGTGGTTAGGTTAGTTTTTGTTTCGACATTTTATTTTTCATTTGCAGTTTTCAAATTAAAAACGTGTGCAGAGATATTAGGGATTAAGATTAAGGTATGTAAAATAAATTTCTAAACAGGTACCTATTATTTAAATTATTCTATAATTTTTGTGTAACAGACCAAATGGATGAACGGAATAACAAAAAACGAAAAAATTTTCAAGTAAAGTGGCTTGAAGAACCAAAATTTAAGGAATGGTTAGAAAAAGTAAATGGTGACATTCATAAATGTCGTTGCAATGTATGTAATACCACTTTCGTCTGTGGAAAAAGTGAGCTTGAAAAACACCAAAAGACTGACAAACATATAGAAGGAATAAAAGCCAGAAGATGTAGTATTCCCGTGTCAAACTATTTCAAAGAATCTTCGCCTCCACATGATGATTCCGTGAAAAATGCAGAGTTAATACTTGCCACTTTTTTTGCAGAACACAACGTTGCATTGCATACTATTGATCATTTAATTCCAGCCTTGAAGCGAGCCATACCAGACTCAAAAATTTTGAAAGATATACATCTAAGTAGAAAAAAGTGTACTAAAATTATATCTAATGTCATCAGTGATGTTGAAAAAGAAAAGCTTGTACAAGTTCTTAAAATAACAAAATTTTCTGTTATGATAGACGAGAGCACAGACATCACCAATGAAAAAAATTTGTGTGTAATAGTAAGATATATTGATTCAAATTTTTGCGTTAAAACTAGGCTTTTAGATTTGTTAAAAGTTAATGCTACTGATTGCAGTGCTGAGGCTCTTTTTAAAGCATTCCATGACTTAATGAATAAAGAAAATATTCCGTTTGATAACGTTGTAGGCCTAGGATGTGATGGCGCCTCAGTAATGGTAGGATCGCAAAATTCATTCTTCAGCCGTCTTAAACAAAAAGTATCTAAAGCAGTTCTTATTCCATGTATATGTCATTCAGCTGCTTTGGCTGCCAGTTATAGTTGCAATGAAATTCCGAGTGATTGTGAAAAATTATTGAAAAATATTTCAACGTTTATCACAGAAAGTCCCAAGTCAGCTGCTATATTGACTGAATTTCAAGAATATTTCAATGTTACAACAAATAAAATATTAAAACCTGCTAGTACACGTTGGTTATCGTTGCAACCTTGTGTGACTAGGATTCTGGACAACTGGGATGTTTTAAAACACTTTTTTCTTTATTATTTTGTTGAAAGTGAAAGAAGAAAAGCGCAAAATATAGCGGAAAAGTTGTTATGTGCCAAAACAAAATCTTATTTTTTGTTTCTGAAGTACTCCTTAAAATATTTCAATGAATTTAATGCTCTATTTCAGTCTAGGAAAATTTTAATTCATATTTTAACTCAAGAGTCAATAATAATTTTAAAAACTATATTGCACAAAATTTTGTAAAATCAGAAGTATTGAATGATATTAATATTTTTACAAATAAAAGATACAAGGAATTTCTACTTCCTTTGGATAATCTGTACTTAGGTTCGGAATGTTCAGAATATATTGAAGCAAATTTGAATAATGATGAAATTATTGAAGTAAAACGTAATTGCCAAAGATTTTACATTGCATCCGTTGAGCAAATAGTAAAAAGATTTCCAGTAACTGATCCTTTTTTGAGTGTTCTCCAGTTTTTAAGTCCTAGTAATGCATTAGATCTTTCTAAACGTACGTATTGTAAAGATTTAAAACAATTGTCAGAAAAAATTGAAAAATGTGATAAATATAAAGTCGAAGAAGAATGGCGAAGTTTGCTATTAATCCTAGAATAAACTGAAAGAGAAAAATTAGAAAAAATGGATATTATGGATTTTTGGAGCAGAATTTTAAACATGAAAAAAGTCGATGATTCTTATTATTTTTCAAATCTTTCATTAATTGTTAAGTATGCGCTTAGTTTGCCTCACTCTAATGCTGACGCAGAAAGAATCTTCTCTATGGTTTTTTTTTAAATTTTAATTATTTTAAATTAATATATAATATAAATACTGCTACTATATATAATACTATATAATATAAATACTCATCCATTTAAATAATAATGTAAAACTAAAAGTGAGAATATGGTGCAGTCGAAATAATTGGTAAGACTTAACTTAGAACACGAACTAAAACGTCTAGACCCAATCGCTGCCTTAATCTCTGAAACATGTCTCCATGCGCGTCATAAGGTTAGGATTAATGAATTTAATATAATAAGAAATGATTCTGGAAGAGGAACGGCTATTCTCTTGAGAGAGAACATCGATTTCAGAGTGATTCACGTAGACCTTCAATTAATAGTAACCACCCTTGTTGAAATTAAACTTAAAAATTCCACTAATTCAAGATCTCTACTCCTAGGATGTACTCGTATATACGTACCTTGCAACATAGGTCAGTCGCTTAAAAGCGACCTCAATAAAATTTATAACCTATCACAAAGATTCGACTACGTCATCGTGGGTGGCGATTGGAATGCCCGTCACACTTACTGGAATGACTCAACCCACAATGCTAATGGACAAGCTCTTCATTCCTGGTTCTTTGATGATCCTTTCTTAAACATGAACATCATTTCCCCGAATAGTCTTACATTCCCTAGAAGCTCATCATTTCTAGACTTATTTTAGGTGTCTAACTATTTCACAAACAAGACTGATAACTTTGATATAGTGAACTGCACAGCTGTTCCCTCCAATTCTGATCATTATTGTATAATCTTAGAAATATCTTATCAATACTTTAATCCACTCAAGCTGGACTTCAAAACATATAAGAGTTTCAAGAAAACAAATTGGTCGCAATTCCAAGAGGATGTTTCCACAGGTATAAACCTAATTGATATTCCATCCGATAAAAATCTAAATAATGAAGAAATAGATATGTACATCAACAAATTAGAAACAATATTAAACAACTGCATTGATAAACACACAACTATCAGCATCCCAGGAAAAACTAAATACAACTACATATATATCAGACCTAACTATTAATCTCATGAAAGTACGGAATACTTGGCTAAGACAACTTAAGAGAATTTTCATAGGAATTACAATAGAATTAACATAGAATATCAAGAGTTAAATAGTCGTATTCAATGTCTTTCAAAAATTATCTAAGACAGAGTGTCCTCCGAACTGAATAATTTATACAGAAAAAGGCTTCAGAAAATGAAGCCATCACCTCAATGTTTTAAAGAAATCGATAGGATTTCGGGAAGAAAATTATTCGGACCTAATATAGAAAAAGACGAAGTAGTATCTAAGAACAAAACATCGAACGAAATAGACCAAAAGTTAAATGCTCTGGCAGAATTCTACAAAGAAGTCTATAGTGAAAAAAACCCACTCATCAATCCAAACTTGCATAGTGAAGTAGTACAAACCACCGAAAAGTTCTCTTCAGATAATATGGGATCCTCACTAACTTTCTTTAGTGCACGAAACCAAGCCAATGAACCGTCGCAAAGCGACCTATATCTTGACACTTCCAATAAAGAAATAAAAAACCTGAGAAAAAAGTTAATTAACAGCAAGAAATCTGCTGGCGTAGATAATATATCCAACTTCCTAATTCGCAAATGTCCAGAAGAGCTTGACACTATATGTAATGGATGAGAACAATAGGCGTCACATAATATAAAAAAAAAATTAAATAAAAGCAAACATGTAGTATATATTTCACATTCCAGAAAATAAAAAAAAAAATCTAAAAATCATATTTCACATTTCTTATTAAATTTTATATTAAAACTGCAATCTGTTAAGTAGACATAAAAATTTTAATATTATATATTTTATTAATTAATTTTGCTGATCTCATCTATTCCACCGGAAACCAGTGTTGGGAACTCGTGGGAAAAGTCCCATTTTGAGGGATAAAATTAGCTGTTTGGGAAAAAGGGAAAACTGAAGAAATTGTGGGAAAAATGATCTATGTCGAAAATCCAATTTTTTTTTTGCAATGAATCATGAATCTACTACTTCTTTTCATTCTACTTTAATTACTTTTCAATCAAAAAATGCAGTATGTATGGTAGTAATGAAAGTAAAAAGTAGTAGTGGTGATACTGGTGATGCTGAATTAATTGATTGTCATTTTTTCTTCGTGGTTAGGTTAGTTTTTGTTTCGACATTTTATTTTTCATTTGCAGTTTTCAAATTAAAAACGTGTGCAGAGATATTAGGGATTAAGATTAAGGTATGTAAAATAAATTTCTAAACAGGTACCTATTATTTAAATTATTCTATAATTTTTGTGTAACAGACCAAATGGATGAACGGAATAACAAAAAACGAAAAAATTTTCAAGTAAAGTGGCTTGAAGAACCAAAATTTAAGGAATGGTTAGAAAAAGTAAATGGTGACATTCATAAATGTCGTTGCAATGTATGTAATACCACTTTCGTCTGTGGAAAAAGTGAGCTTGAAAAACACCAAAAGACTGACAAACATATAGAAGGAATAAAAGCCAGAAGATGTAGTATTCCCGTGTCAAACTATTTCAAAGAATCTTCGCCTCCACATGATGATTCCGTGAAAAATGCAGAGTTAATACTTGCCACTTTTTTTGCAGAACACAACGTTGCATTGCATACTATTGATCATTTAATTCCAGCCTTGAAGCGAGCCATACCAGACTCAAAAATTTTGAAAGATATACATCTAAGTAGAAAAAAGTGTACTAAAATTATATCTAATGTCATCAGTGATGTTGAAAAAGAAAAGCTTGTACAAGTTCTTAAAATAACAAAATTTTCTGTTATGATAGACGAGAGCACAGACATCACCAATGAAAAAAATTTGTGTGTAATAGTAAGATATATTGATTCAAATTTTTGCGTTAAAACTAAGCTTTTAGATTTGTTAAAAGTTAATGCTACTGATTGCAGTGCTGAGGCTCTTTTTAAAGCATTCCATGACTTAATGAATAAAGAAAATATTCCGTTTGATAACGTTGTAGGCCTAGGATGTGATGGCGCCTCAGTAATGGTAGGATCGCAAAATTCATTCTTCAGCCGTCTTAAACAAAAAGTATCTAAAGCAGTTCTTATTCCATGTATATGTCATTCAGCTGCTTTGGCTGCCAGTTATAGTTGCAATGAAATTCCGAGTGATTGTGAAAAATTATTGAAAAATATTTCAACGTTTATCACAGAAAGTCCCAAGTCAGCTGCTATATTGACTGAATTTCAAGAATATTTCAATGTTACAACAAATAAAATATTAAAACCTGCTAGTACACGTTGGTTATCGTTGCAACCTTGTGTGACTAGGATTCTGGACAACTGGGATGTTTTAAAACACTTTTTTCTTTATTATTCTGTTGAAAGTGAAAGAAGAAAAGCGCAAAATATAGCGGAAAAGTTGTTATGTGCCAAAACAAAATCTTATTTTTTGTTTCTGAAGTACTCCTTAAAATATTTCAATGAATTTAATGCTCTATTTCAGTCTAGGAAAATTTTAATTCATATTTTAACTCAAGAGTCAATAATAATTTTAAAAACTATATTGCACAAAATTTTGTAAAATCAGAAGTATTGAATGATATTAATATTTTTACAAATAAAAGATACAAGGAATTTCTACTTCCTTTGGATAATCTGTACTTAGGTTCGGAATGTTCAGAATATATTGAAGCAAATTTGAATAATGATGAAATTATTGAAGTAAAACGTAATTGCCAAAGATTTTACATTGCATCCGTTGAGCAAATAGTAAAAAGATTTCCAGTAACTGATCCTTTTTTGAGTGTTCTCCAGTTTTTAAGTCCTAGTAATGCATTAGATCTTTCTAAACGTACGTATTGTAAAGATTTAAAACAATTGTCAGAAAAAATTGAAAAATGTGATAAATATAAAGTCGAAGAAGAATGGCGAAGTTTGCTATTAATCCTAGAAAAAACTGAAAGAGAAAAATTAGAAAAAATGGATATTATGGATTTTTGGAGCAGAATTTTAAACATGAAAAAAGTCGATGATTCTTATTATTTTTCAAATCTTTCATTAATTGTTAAGTATGCGCTTAGTTTGCCTCACTCTAATGCTGAGGCAGAAAGAATCTTCTCTATGGTTTTTTTTTAAATTTTAATTATTTTAAATTAATATATAATATAAATACTGCTACTATATATAATACTATATAATATAAATACTCATCCATTTAAATAATAATGTAAAACTAAAAGTGAGAATATGGTGCAGTCGAAATAATTGGTAAGACTTAACTTAGAACACGAACTAAAACGTCTAGACCCAATCGCTGCCTTAATCTCTGAAACATGTCTCCATGCGCGTCATAAGGTTAGGATTAATGAATTTAATATAATAAGAAATGATTCTGGAAGAGGAACGGCTATTCTCTTGAGAGAGAACATCGATTTCAGAGTGATTCACGTAGACCTTCAATTAATAGTAACCACCCTTGTTGAAATTAAACTTAAAAATTCCACTAATTCAAGATCTCTACTCCTAGGATGTACTCGTATATACGTACCTTGCAACATAGGTCAGTCGCTTAAAAGCGACCTCAATAAAATTTATAACCTATCACAAAGATTCGACTACGTCATCGTGGGTGGCGATTGGAATGCCCGTCACACTTACTGGAATGACTCAACCCACAATGCTAATGGACAAGCTCTTCATTCCTGGTTCTTTGATGATCCTTTCTTAAACATGAACATCATTTCCCCGAATAGTCTTACATTCCCTAGAAGCTCATCATTTCTAGACTTATTTTAGGTGTCTAACTATTTCACAAACAAGACTGATAACTTTGATATAGTGAACTGCACAGCTGTTCCCTCCAATTCTGATCATTATTGTATAATCTTAGAAATATCTTATCAATACTTTAATCCACTCAAGCTGGACTTCAAAACATATAAGAGTTTCAAGAAAACAAATTGGTCGCAATTCCAAGAGGATGTTTCCACAGGTATAAACCTAATTGATATTCCATCCGATAAAAATCTAAATAATGAAGAAATAGATATGTACATCAACAAATTAGAAACAATATTAAACAACTGCATTGATAAACACACAACTATCAGCATCCCAGGAAAAACTAAATACAACTACATATATATCAGACCTAACTATTAATCTCATGAAAGTACGGAATACTTGGCTAAGACAACTTAAGAGAATTTTCATAGGAATTACAATAGAATTAACATAGAATATCAAGAGTTAAATAGTCGTATTCAATGTCTTTCAAAAATTATCTAAGACAGAGTGTCCTCCGAACTGAATAATTTATACAGAAAAAGGCTTCAGAAAATGAAGCCATCACCTCAATGTTTTAAAGAAATCGATAGGATTTCGGGAAGAAAATTATTCGGACCTAATATAGAAAAAGACGAAGTAGTATCTAAGAACAAAACATCGAACGAAATAGACCAAAAGTTAAATGCTCTGGCAGAATTCTACAAAGAAGTCTATAGTGAAAAAAACCCACTCATCAATCCAAACTTGCATAGTGAAGTAGTACAAACCACCGAAAAGTTCTCTTCAGATAATATGGGATCCTCACTAACTTTCTTTAGTGCACGAAACCAAGCCAATGAACCGTCGCAAAGCGACCTATATCTTGACACTTCCAATAAAGAAATAAAAAACCTGAGAAAAAAGTTAATTAACAGCAAGAAATCTGCTGGCGTAGATAATATATCCAACTTCCTAATTCGCAAATGTCCAGAAGAGCTTGACACTATATGTAATGGATGAGAACAATAGGCGTCACATAATATAAAAAAAAAATTAAATAAAAGCAAACATGTAGTATATATTTCACATTCCAGAAAATAAAAAAAAAAATCTAAAAATCATATTTCACATTTCTTATTAAATTTTATATTAAAACTGCAATCTGTTAAGTAGACATAAAAATTTTAATATTATATATTTTATTAATTAATTTTGCTGATCTCATCTATTCCACCGGAAACCAGTGTTGGGAACTCGTGGGAAAAGTCCCATTTTGAGGGATAAAATTAGCTGTTTGGGAAAAAGGGAAAACTGAAGAAATTGTGGGAAAAATGATCTATGTCGAAAATCCAATTTTTTTTTTGCAATGAATCATGAATCTACTACTTCTTTTCATTCTACTTTAATTACTTTTCAATCAAAAAATGCAGTATGTATGGTAGTAATGAAAGTAAAAAGTAGTAGTGGTGATACTGGTGATGCTGAATTAATTGATTGTCATTTTTTCTTCGTGGTTAGGTTAGTTTTTGTTTCGACATTTTATTTTTCATTTGCAGTTTTCAAATTAAAAACGTGTGCAGAGATATTAGGGATTAAGATTAAGGTATGTAAAATAAATTTCTAAACAGGTACCTATTATTTAAATTATTCTATAATTTTTGTGTAACAGACCAAATGGATGAACGGAATAACAAAAAACGAAAAAATTTTCAAGTAAAGTGGCTTGAAGAACCAAAATTTAAGGAATGGTTAGAAAAAGTAAATGGTGACATTCATAAATGTCGTTGCAATGTATGTAATACCACTTTCGTCTGTGGAAAAAGTGAGCTTGAAAAACACCAAAAGACTGACAAACATATAGAAGGAATAAAAGCCAGAAGATGTAGTATTCCCGTGTCAAACTATTTCAAAGAATCTTCGCCTCCACATGATGATTCCGTGAAAAATGCAGAGTTAATACTTGCCACTTTTTTTTGCAGAACACAACGTTGCATTGCATACTATTGATCATTTAATTCCAGCCTTGAAGCGAGCCATACCAGACTCAAAAATTTTGAAAGATATACATCTAAGTAGAAAAAAGTGTACTAAAATTATATCTAATGTCATCAGTGATGTTGAAAAAGAAAAGCTTGTACAAGTTCTTAAAATAACAAAATTTTCTGTTATGATAGACGAGAGCACAGACATCACCAATGAAAAAAATTTGTGTGTAATAGTAAGATATATTGATTCAAATTTTTGCGTTAAAACTAGGCTTTTAGATTTGTTAAAAGTTAATGCTACTGATTGCAGTGCTGAGGCTCTTTTTAAAGCATTCCATGACTTAATGAATAAAGAAAATATTCCGTTTGATAACGTTGTAGGCCTAGGATGTGATGGCGCCTCAGTAATGGTAGGATCGCAAAATTCATTCTTCAGCCGTCTTAAACAAAAAGTATCTAAAGCAGTTCTTATTCCATGTATATGTCATTCAGCTGCTTTGGCTGCCAGTTATAGTTGCAATGAAATTCCGAGTGATTGTGAAAAATTATTGAAAAATATTTCAACGTTTATCACAGAAAGTCCCAAGTCAGCTGCTATATTGACTGAATTTCAAGAATATTTCAATGTTACAACAAATAAAATATTAAAACCTGCTAGTACACGTTGGTTATCGTTGCAACCTTGTGTGACTAGGATTCTGGACAACTGGGATGTTTTAAAACACTTTTTTCTTTATTATTCTGTTGAAAGTGAAAGAAGAAAAGCGCAAAATGTAGCGGAAAAGTTGTTATGTGCCAAAACAAAATCTTATTTTTTGTTTCTGAAGTACTCCTTAAAATATTTCAATGAATTTAATGCTCTATTTCAGTCTAGGAAAATTTTAATTCATATTTTAACTCAAGAGTCAATAATAATTTTAAAAACTATATTGCACAAAATTTTGTAAAATCAGAAGTATTGAATGATATTAATATTTTTACAAATAAAAGATACAAGGAATTTCTACTTCCTTTGGATAATCTGTACTTAGGTTCGGAATGTTCAGAATATATTGAAGCAAATTTGAATAATGATGAAATTATTGAAGTAAAACGTAATTGCCAAAGATTTTACATTGCATCCGTTGAGCAAATAGTAAAAAGATTTCCAGTAACTGATCCTTTTTTGAGTGTTCTCCAGTTTTTAAGTCCTAGTAATGCATTAGATCTTTCTAAACGTACGTATTGTAAAGATTTAAAACAATTGTCAGAAAAAATTGAAAAATGTGATAAATATAAAGTCGAAGAAGAATGGCGAAGTTTGCTATTAATCCTAGAAAAAACTGAAAGAGAAAAATTAGAAAAAATGGATATTATGGATTTTTGGAGCAGAATTTTAAACATGAAAAAAGTCGATGATTCTTATTATTTTTCAAATCTTTCATTAATTGTTAAGTATGCGCTTAGTTTGCCTCACTCTAATGCTGAGGCAGAAAGAATCTTCTCTATGGTTTTTTTTTAAATTTTAATTATTTTAAATTAATATATAATATAAATACTGCTACTATATATAATACTATATAATATAAATACTCATCCATTTAAATAATAATGTAAAACTAAAAGTGAGAATATGGTGCAGTCGAAATAATTGGTAAGACTTAACTTAGAACACGAACTAAAACGTCTAGACCCAATCGCTGCCTTAATCTCTGAAACATGTCTCCATGCGCGTCATAAGGTTAGGATTAATGAATTTAATATAATAAGAAATGATTCTGGAAGAGGAACGGCTATTCTCTTGAGAGAGAACATCGATTTCAGAGTGATTCACGTAGACCTTCAATTAATAGTAACCACCCTTGTTGAAATTAAACTTAAAAATTCCACTAATTCAAGATCTCTACTCCTAGGATGTACTCGTATATACGTACCTTGCAACATAGGTCAGTCGCTTAAAAGCGACCTCAATAAAATTTATAACCTATCACAAAGATTCGACTACGTCATCGTGGGTGGCGATTGGAATGCCCGTCACACTTACTGGAATGACTCAACCCACAATGCTAATGGACAAGCTCTTCATTCCTGGTTCTTTGATGATCCTTTCTTAAACATGAACATCATTTCCCCGAATAGTCTTACATTCCCTAGAAGCTCATCATTTCTAGACTTATTTTAGGTGTCTAACTATTTCACAAACAAGACTGATAACTTTGATATAGTGAACTGCACAGCTGTTCCCTCCAATTCTGATCATTATTGTATAATCTTAAAAATATCTTATCAATACTTTAATCCACTCAAGCTGGACTTCAAAACATATAAGAGTTTCAAGAAAACAAATTGGTCGCAATTCCAAGAGGATGTTTCCACAGGTATAAACCTAATTGATATTCCATCCGATAAAAATCTAAATAATGAAGAAATAGATATGTACATCAACAAATTAGAAACAATATTAAACAACTGCATTGATAAACACACAACTATCAGCATCCCAGGAAAAACTAAATACAACTACATATATATCAGACCTAACTATTAATCTCATGAAAGTACGGAATACTTGGCTAAGACAACTTAAGAGAATTTTCATAGGAATTACAATAGAATTAACATAGAATATCAAGAGTTAAATAGTCGTATTCAATGTCTTTCAAAAATTATCTAAGACAGAGTGTCCTCCGAACTGAATAATTTATACAGAAAAAGGCTTCAGAAAATGAAGCCATCACCTCAATGTTTTAAAGAAATCGATAGGATTTCGGGAAGAAAATTATTCGGACCTAATATAGAAAAAGACGAAGTAGTATCTAAGAACAAAACATCGAACGAAATAGACCAAAAGTTAAATGCTCTGGCAGAATTCTACAAAGAAGTCTATAGTGAAAAAAACCCACTCATCAATCCAAACTTGCATAGTGAAGTAGTACAAACCACCGAAAAGTTCTCTTCAGATAATATGGGATCCTCACTAACTTTCTTTAGTGCACGAAACCAAGCCAATGAACCGTCGCAAAGCGACCTATATCTTGACACTTCCAATAAAGAAATAAAAAACCTGAGAAAAAAGTTAATTAACAGCAAGAAATCTGCTGGCGTAGATAATATATCCAACTTCCTAATTCGCAAATGTCCAGAAGAGCTTGACACTATATGTAATGGATGAGAACAATAGGCGTCACATAATATAAAAAAAAAATTAAATAAAAGCAAACATGTAGTATATATTTCACATTCCAGAAAATAAAAAAAAAAATCTAAAAATCATATTTCACATTTCTTATTCAATTTTATATTAAAACTGCAATCTGTTAAGTAGACATAAAAATTTTAATATTATATATTTTATTAATTAATTTTGCTGATCTCATCTATTCCACCGGAAACCAGTGTTGGGAACTCGTGGGAAAAGTCCCATTTTGAGGGATAAAATTAGCTGTTTGGGAAAAAGGGAAAACTGAAGAAATTGTGGGAAAAATGATCTATGTCGAAAATCCAATTTTTTTTTTGCAATGAATCATGAATCTACTACTTCTTTTCATTCTACTTTAATTACTTTTCAATCAAAAAATGCAGTATGTATGGTAGTAATGAAAGTAAAAAGTAGTAGTGGTGATACTGGTGATGCTGAATTAATTGATTGTCATTTTTTCTTCGTGGTTAGGTTAGTTTTTGTTTCGACATTTTATTTTTCATTTGCAGTTTTCAAATTAAAAACGTGTGCAGAGATATTAGGGATTAAGATTAAGGTATGTAAAATAAATTTCTAAACAGGTACCTATTATTTAAATTATTCTATAATTTTTGTGTAACAGACCAAATGGATGAACGGAATAACAAAAAACGAAAAAATTTTCAAGTAAAGTGGCTTGAAGAACCAAAATTTAAGGAATGGTTAGAAAAAGTAAATGGTGACATTCATAAATGTCGTTGCAATGTATGTAATACCACTTTCGTCTGTGGAAAAAGTGAGCTTGAAAAACACCAAAAGACTGACAAACATATAGAAGGAATAAAAGCCAGAAGATGTAGTATTCCCGTGTCAAACTATTTCAAAGAATCTTCGCCTCCACATGATGATTCCGTGAAAAATGCAGAGTTAATACTTGCCACTTTTTTTGCAGAACACAACGTTGCATTGCATACTATTGATCATTTAATTCCAGCCTTGAAGCGAGCCATACCAGACTCAAAAATTTTGAAAGATATACATCTAAGTAGAAAAAAGTGTACTAAAATTATATCTAATGTCATCAGTGATGTTGAAAAAGAAAAGCTTGTACAAGTTCTTAAAATAACAAAATTTTCTGTTATGATAGACGAGAGCACAGACATCACCAATGAAAAAAATTTGTGTGTAATAGTAAGATATATTGATTCAAATTTTTGCGTTAAAACTAGGCTTTTAGATTTGTTAAAAGTTAATGCTACTGATTGCAGTGCTGAGGCTCTTTTTAAAGCATTCCATGACTTAATGAATAAAGAAAATATTCCGTTTGATAACGTTGTAGGCCTAGGATGTGATGGCGCCTCAGTAATGGTAGGATCGCAAAATTCATTCTTCAGCCGTCTTAAACAAAAAGTATCTAAAGCAGTTCTTATTCCATGTATATGTCATTCAGCTGCTTTGGCTGCCAGTTATAGTTGCAATGAAATTCCGAGTGATTGTGAAAAATTATTGAAAAATATTTCAACGTTTATCACAGAAAGTCCCAAGTCAGCTGCTATATTGACTGAATTTCAAGAATATTTCAATGTTACAACAAATAAAATATTAAAACCTGCTAGTACACGTTGGTTATCGTTGCAACCTTGTGTGACTAGGATTCTGGACAACTGGGATGTTTTAAAACACTTTTTTCTTTATTATTCTGTTGAAAGTGAAAGAAGAAAAGCGCAAAATATAGCGGAAAAGTTGTTATGTGCCAAAACAAAATCTTATTTTTTGTTTCTGAAGTACTCCTTAAAATATTTCAATGAATTTAATGCTCTATTTCAGTCTAGGAAAATTTTAATTCATATTTTAACTCAAGAGTCAATAATAATTTTAAAAACTATATTGCACAAAATTTTGTAAAATCAGAAGTATTGAATGATATTAATATTTTTACAAATAAAAGATGCAAGGAATTTCTACTTCCTTTGGATAATCTGTACTTAGGTTCGGAATGTTCAGAATATATTGAAGCAAATTTGAATAATGATGAAATTATTGAAGTAAAACGTAATTGCCAAAGATTTTACATTGCATCCGTTGAGCAAATAGTAAAAAGATTTCCAGTAACTGATCCTTTTTTGAGTGTTCTCCAGTTTTTAAGTCCTAGTAATGCATTAGATCTTTCTAAACGTACGTATTGTAAAGATTTAAAACAATTGTCAGAAAAAATTGAAAAATGTGATAAATATAAAGTCGAAGAAGAATGGCGAAGTTTGCTATTAATCCTAGAAAAAACTGAAAGAGAAAAATTAGAAAAAATGGATATTATGGATTTTTGGAGCAGAATTTTAAACATGAAAAAAGTCGATGATTCTTATTATTTTTCAAATCTTTCATTAATTGTTAAGTATGCGCTTAGTTTGCCTCACTCTAATGCTGAGGCAGAAAGAATCTTCTCTATGGTTTTTTTTTTAAATTTTAATTATTTTAAATTAATATATAATATAAATACTGCTACTATATATAATACTATATAATATAAATACTCATCCATTTAAATAATAATGTAAAACTAAAAGTGAGAATATGGTGCAGTCGAAATAATTGGTAAGACTTAACTTAGAACACGAACTAAAACGTCTAGACCCAATCGCTGCCTTAATCTCTGAAACATGTCTCCATGCGCGTCATAAGGTTAGGATTAATGAATTTAATATAATAAGAAATGATTCTGGAAGAGGAACGGCTATTCTCTTGAGAGAGAACATCGATTTCAGAGTGATTCACGTAGACCTTCAATTAATAGTAACCACCCTTGTTGAAATTAAACTTAAAAATTCCACTAATTCAAGATCTCTACTCCTAGGATGTACTCGTATATACGTACCTTGCAACATAGGTCAGTCGCTTAAAAGCGACCTCAATAAAATTTATAACCTATCACAAAGATTCGACTACGTCATCGTGGGTGGCGATTGGAATGCCCGTCACACTTACTGGAATGACTCAACCCACAATGCTAATGGACAAGCTCTTCATTCCTGGTTCTTTGATGATCCTTTCTTAAACATGAACATCATTTCCCCGAATAGTCTTACATTCCCTAGAAGCTCATCATTTCTAGACTTATTTTAGGTGTCTAACTATTTCACAAACAAGACTGATAACTTTGATATAGTGAACTGCACAGCTGTTCCCTCCAATTCTGATCATTATTGTATAATCTTAGAAATATCTTATCAATACTTTAATCCACTCAAGCTGGACTTCAAAACATATAAGAGTTTCAAGAAAACAAATTGGTCGCAATTCCAAGAGGATGTTTCCACAGGTATAAACCTAATTGATATTCCATCCGATAAAAATCTAAATAATGAAGAAATAGATATGTACATCAACAAATTAGAAACAATATTAAACAACTGCATTGATAAACACACAACTATCAGCATCCCAGGAAAAACTAAATACAACTACATATATATCAGACCTAACTATTAATCTCATGAAAGTACGGAATACTTGGCTAAGACAACTTAAGAGAATTTTCATAGGAATTACAATAGAATTAACATAGAATATCAAGAGTTAAATAGTCGTATTCAATGTCTTTCAAAAATTATCTAAGACAGAGTGTCCTCCGAACTGAATAATTTATACAGAAAAAGGCTTCAGAAAATGAAGCCATCACCTCAATGTTTTAAAGAAATCGATAGGATTTCGGGAAGAAAATTATTCGGACCTAATATAGAAAAAGACGAAGTAGTATCTAAGAACAAAACATCGAACGAAATAGACCAAAAGTTAAATGCTCTGGCAGAATTCTACAAAGAAGTCTATAGTGAAAAAAACCCACTCATCAATCCAAACTTGCATAGTGAAGTAGTACAAACCACCGAAAAGTTCTCTTCAGATAATATGGGATCCTCACTAACTTTCTTTAGTGCACGAAACCAAGCCAATGAACCGTCGCAAAGCGACCTATATCTTGACACTTCCAATAAAGAAATAAAAAACCTGAGAAAAAAGTTAATTAACAGCAAGAAATCTGCTGGCGTAGATAATATATCCAACTTCCTAATTCGCAAATGTCCAGAAGAGCTTGACACTATATGTAATGGATGAGAACAATAGGCGTCACATAATATAAAAAAAAAATTAAATAAAAGCAAACATGTAGTATATATTTCACATTCCAGAAAATAAAAAAAAAAATCTAAAAATCATATTTCACATTTCTTATTAAATTTTATATTAAAACTGCAATCTGTTAAGTAGACATAAAAATTTTAATATTATATATTTTATTAATTAATTTTGCTGATCTCATCTATTCCACCGGAAACCAGTGTTGGGAACTCGTGGGAAAAGTCCCATTTTGAGGGATAAAATTAGCTGTTTGGGAAAAAGGGAAAACTGAAGAAATTGTGGGAAAAATGATCTATGTCGAAAATCCAATTTTTTTTTTGCAATGAATCATGAATCTACTACTTCTTTTCATTCTACTTTAATTACTTTTCAATCAAAAAATGCAGTATGTATGGTAGTAATGAAAGTAAAAAGTAGTAGTGGTGATACTGGTGATGCTGAATTAATTGATTGTCATTTTTTCTTCGTGGTTAGGTTAGTTTTTGTTTCGACATTTTATTTTTCATTTGCAGTTTTCAAATTAAAAACGTGTGCAGAGATATTAGGGATTAAGATTAAGGTATGTAAAATAAATTTCTAAACAGGTACCTATTATTTAAATTATTCTATAATTTTTGTGTAACAGACCAAATGGATGAACGGAATAACAAAAAACGAAAAAATTTTCAAGTAAAGTGGCTTGAAGAACCAAAATTTAAGGAATGGTTAGAAAAAGTAAATGGTGACATTCATAAATGTCGTTGCAATGTATGTAATACCACTTTCGTCTGTGGAAAAAGTGAGCTTGAAAAACACCAAAAGACTGACAAACATATAGAAGGAATAAAAGCCAGAAGATGTAGTATTCCCGTGTCAAACTATTTCAAAGAATCTTCGCCTCCACATGATGATTCCGTGAAAAATGCAGAGTTAATACTTGCCACTTTTTTTGCAGAACACAACGTTGCATTGCATACTATTGATCATTTAATTCCAGCCTTGAAGCGAGCCATACCAGACTCAAAAATTTTGAAAGATATACATCTAAGTAGAAAAAAGTGTACTAAAATTATATCTAATGTCATCAGTGATGTTGAAAAAGAAAAGCTTGTACAAGTTCTTAAAATAACAAAATTTTCTGTTATGATAGACGAGAGCACAGACATCACCAATGAAAAAAATTTGTGTGTAATAGTAAGATATATTGATTCAAATTTTTGCGTTAAAACTAGGCTTTTAGATTTGTTAAAAGTTAATGCTACTGATTGCAGTGCTGAGGCTCTTTTTAAAGCATTCCATGACTTAATGAATAAAGAAAATATTCCGTTTGATAACGTTGTAGGCCTAGGATGTGATGGCGCCTCAGTAATGGTAGGATCGCAAAATTCATTCTTCAGCCGTCTTAAACAAAAAGTATCTAAAGCAGTTCTTATTCCATGTATATGTCATTCAGCTGCTTTGGCTGCCAGTTATAGTTGCAATGAAATTCCGAGTGACTGTGAAAAATTATTGAAAAATATTTCAACGTTTATCACAGAAAGTCCCAAGTCAGCTGCTATATTGACTGAATTTCAAGAATATTTCAATGTTACAACAAATAAAATATTAAAACCTGCTAGTACACGTTGGTTATCGTTGCAACCTTGTGTGACTAGGATTCTGGACAACTGGGATGTTTTAAAACACTTTTTTCTTTATTATTCTGTTGAAAGTGAAAGAAGAAAAGCGCAAAATATAGCGGAAAAGTTGTTATGTGCCAAAACAAAATCTTATTTTTTGTTTCTGAAGTACTCCTTAAAATATTTCAATGAATTTAATGCTCTATTTCAGTCTAGGAAAATTTTAATTCATATTTTAACTCAAGAGTCAATAATAATTTTAAAAACTATATTGCACAAAATTTTGTAAAATCAGAAGTATTGAATGATATTAATATTTTTACAAATAAAAGATACAAGGAATTTCTACTTCCTTTGGATAATCTGTACTTAGGTTCGGAATGTTCAGAATATATTGAAGCAAATTTGAATAATGATGAAATTATTGAAGTAAAACGTAATTGCCAAAGATTTTACATTGCATCCGTTGAGCAAATAGTAAAAAGATTTCCAGTAACTGATCCTTTTTTGAGTGTTCTCCAGTTTTTAAGTCCTAGTAATGCATTAGATCTTTCTAAACGTACGTATTGTAAAGATTTAAAACAATTGTCAGAAAAAATTGAAAAATGTGATAAATATAAAGTCGAAGAAGAATGGCGAAGTTTGCTATTAATCCTAGAAAAAACTGAAAGAGAAAAATTAGAAAAAATGGATATTATGGATTTTTGGAGCAGAATTTTAAACATGAAAAAAGTCGATGATTCTTATTATTTTTCAAATCTTTCATTAATTGTTAAGTATGCGCTTAGTTTGCCTCACTCTAATGCTGAGGCAGAAAGAATCTTCTCTATGGTTTTTTTTTAAATTTTAATTATTTTAAATTAATATATAATATAAATACTGCTACTATATATAATACTATATAATATAAATACTCATCCATTTAAATAATAATGTAAAACTAAAAGTGAGAATATGGTGCAGTCGAAATAATTGGTAAGACTTAACTTAGAACACGAACTAAAACGTCTAGACCCAATCGCTGCCTTAATCTCTGAAACATGTCTCCATGCGCGTCATAAGGTTAGGATTAATGAATTTAATATAATAAGAAATGATTCTGGAAGAGGAACGGCTATTCTCTTGAGAGAGAACATCGATTTCAGAGTGATTCACGTAGACCTTCAATTAATAGTAACCACCCTTGTTGAAATTAAACTTAAAAATTCCACTAATTCAAGATCTCTACTCCTAGGATGTACTCGTATATACGTACCTTGCAACATAGGTCAGTCGCTTAAAAGCGACCTCAATAAAATTTATAACCTATCACAAAGATTCGACTACGTCATCGTGGGTGGCGATTGGAATGCCCGTCACACTGACTGGAATGACTCAACCCACAATGCTAATGGACAAGCTCTTCATTCCTGGTTCTTTGATGATCCTTTCTTAAACATGAACATCATTTCCCCGAATAGTCTTACATTCCCTAGAAGCTCATCATTTCTAGACTTATTTTAGGTGTCTAACTATTTCACAAACAAGACTGATAACTTTGATATAGTGAACTGCACAGCTGTTCCCTCCAATTCTGATCATTATTGTATAATCTTAGAAATATCTTATCAATACTTTAATCCACTCAAGCTGGACTTCAAAACATATAAGAGTTTCAAGAAAACAAATTGGTCGCAATTCCAAGAGGATGTTTCCACAGGTATAAACCTAATTGATATTCCATCCGATAAAAATCTAAATAATGAAGAAATAGATATGTACATCAACAAATTAGAAACAATATTAAACAACTGCATTGATAAACACACAACTATCAGCATCCCAGGAAAAACTAAATACAACTACATATATATCAGACCTAACTATTAATCTCATGAAAGTACGGAATACTTGGCTAAGACAACTTAAGAGAATTTTCATAGGAATTACAATAGAATTAACATAGAATATCAAGAGTTAAATAGTCGTATTCAATGTCTTTCAAAAATTATCTAAGACAGAGTGTCCTCCGAACTGAATAATTTATACAGAAAAAGGCTTCAGAAAATGAAGCCATCACCTCAATGTTTTAAAGAAATCGATAGGATTTCGGGAAGAAAATTATTCGGACCTAATATAGAAAAAGACGAAGTAGTATCTAAGAACAAAACATCGAACGAAATAGACCAAAAGTTAAATGCTCTGGCAGAATTCTACAAAGAAGTCTATAGTGAAAAAAACCCACTCATCAATCCAAACTTGCATAGTGAAGTAGTACAAACCACCGAAAAGTTCTCTTCAGATAATATGGGATCCTCACTAACTTTCTTTAGTGCACGAAACCAAGCCAATGAACCGTCGCAAAGCGACCTATATCTTGACACTTCCAATAAAGAAATAAAAAACCTGAGAAAAAAGTTAATTAACAGCAAGAAATCTGCTGGCGTAGATAATATATCCAACTTCCTAATTCGCAAATGTCCAGAAGAGCTTGACACTATATGTAATGGATGAGAACAATAGGCGTCACATAATATAAAAAAAAAATTAAATAAAAGCAAACATGTAGTATATATTTCACATCCCAGAAAATAAAAAAAAAAATCTAAAAATCATATTTCACATTTCTTATTAAATTTTATATTAAAACTGCAATCTGTTAAGTAGACATAAAAATTTTAATATTATATATTTTATTAATTAATTTTGCTGATCTCATCTATTCCACCGGAAACCAGTGTTGGGAACTCGTGGGAAAAGTCCCATTTTGAGGGATAAAATTAGCTGTTTGGGAAAAAGGGAAAACTGAAGAAATTGTGGGAAAAATGATCTATGTCGAAAATCCAATTTTTTTTTTGCAATGAATCATGAATCTACTACTTCTTTTCATTCTACTTTAATTACTTTTCAATCAAAAAATGCAGTATGTATGGTAGTAATGAAAGTAAAAAGTAGTAGTGGTGATACTGGTGATGCTGAATTAATTGATTGTCATTTTTTCTTCGTGGTTAGGTTAGTTTTTGTTTCGACATTTTATTTTTCATTTGCAGTTTTCAAATTAAAAACGTGTGCAGAGATATTAGGGATTAAGATTAAGGTATGTAAAATAAATTTCTAAACAGGTACCTATTATTTAAATTATTCTATAATTTTTGTGTAACAGACCAAATGGATGAACGGAATAACAAAAAACGAAAAAATTTTCAAGTAAAGTGGCTTGAAGAACCAAAATTTAAGGAATGGTTAGAAAAAGTAAATGGTGACATTCATAAATGTCGTTGCAATGTATGTAATACCACTTTCGTCTGTGGAAAAAGTGAGCTTGAAAAACACCAAAAGACTGACAAACATATAGAAGGAATAAAAGCCAGAAGATGTAGTATTCCCGTGTCAAACTATTTCAAAGAATCTTCGCCTCCACATGATGATTCCGTGAAAAATGCAGAGTTAATACTTGCCACTTTTTTTGCAGAACACAACGTTGCATTGCATACTATTGATCATTTAATTCCAGCCTTGAAGCGAGCCATACCAGACTCAAAAATTTTGAAAGATATACATCTAAGTAGAAAAAAGTGTACTAAAATTATATCTAATGTCATCAGTGATGTTGAAAAAGAAAAGCTTGTACAAGTTCTTAAAATAACAAAATTTTCTGTTATGATAGACGAGAGCACAGACATCACCAATGAAAAAAATTTGTGTGTAATAGTAAGATATATTGATTCAAATTTTTGCGTTAAAACTAGGCTTTTAGATTTGTTAAAAGTTAATGCTACTGATTGCAGTGCTGAGGCTCTTTTTAAAGCATTCCATGACTTAATGAATAAAGAAAATATTCCGTTTGATAACGTTGTAGGCCTAGGATGTGATGGCGCCTCAGTAATGGTAGGATCGCAAAATTCATTCTTCAGCCGTCTTAAACAAAAAGTATCTAAAGCAGTTCTTATTCCATGTATATGTCATTCAGCTGCTTTGGCTGCCAGTTATAGTTGCAATGAAATTCCGAGTGATTGTGAAAAATTATTGAAAAATATTTCAACGTTTATCACAGAAAGTCCCAAGTCAGCTGCTATATTGACTGAATTTCAAGAATATTTCAATGTTACAACAAATAAAATATTAAAACCTGCTAGTACACGTTGGTTATCGTTGCAACCTTGTGTGACTAGGATTCTGGACAACTGGGATGTTTTAAAACACTTTTTTCTTTATTATTCTGTTGAAAGTGAAAGAAGAAAAGCGCAAAATATAGCGGAAAAGTTGTTATGTGCCAAAACAAAATCTTATTTTTTGTTTCTGAAGTACTCCTTAAAATATTTCAATGAATTTAATGCTCTATTTCAGTCTAGGAAAATTTTAATTCATATTTTAACTCAAGAGTCAATAATAATTTTAAAAACTATATTGCACAAAATTTTGTAAAATCAGAAGTATTGAATGATATTAATATTTTTACAAATAAAAGATACAAGGAATTTCTACTTCCTTTGGATAATCTGTACTTAGGTTCGGAATGTTCAGAATATATTGAAGCAAATTTGAATAATGATGAAATTATTGAAGTAAAACGTAATTGCCAAAGATTTTACATTGCATCCGTTGAGCAAATAGTAAAAAGATTTCCAGTAACTGATCCTTTTTTGAGTGTTCTCCAGTTTTTAAGTCCTAGTAATGCATTAGATCTTTCTAAACGTACGTATTGTAAAGATTTAAAACAATTGTCAGAAAAAATTGAAAAATGTGATAAATATAAAGTCGAAAAAGAATGGCGAAGTTTGCTATTAATCCTAGAAAAAACTGAAAGAGAAAAATTAGAAAAAATGGATATTATGGATTTTTGGAGCAGAATTTTAAACATGAAAAAAGTCGATGATTCTTATTATTTTTCAAATCTTTCATTAATTGTTAAGTATGCGCTTAGTTTGCCTCACTCTAATGCTGAGGCAGAAAGAATCTTCTCTATGGTTTTTTTTTAAATTTTAATTATTTTAAATTAATATATAATATAAATACTGCTACTATATATAATACTATATAATATAAATACTCATCCATTTAAATAATAATGTAAAACTAAAAGTGAGAATATGGTGCAGTCGAAATAATTGGTAAGACTTAACTTAGAACACGAACTAAAACGTCTAGACCCAATCGCTGCCTTAATCTCTGAAACATGTCTCCATGCGCGTCATAAGGTTAGGATTAATGAATTTAATATAATAAGAAATGATTCTGGAAGAGGAACGGCTATTCTCTTGAGAGAGAACATCGATTTCAGAGTGATTCACGTAGACCTTCAATTAATAGTAACCACCCTTGTTGAAATTAAACTTAAAAATTCCACTAATTCAAGATCTCTACTCCTAGGATGTACTCGTATATACGTACCTTGCAACATAGGTCAGTCGCTTAAAAGCGACCTCAATAAAATTTATAACCTATCACAAAGATTCGACTACGTCATCGTGGGTGGCGATTGGAATGCCCGTCACACTTACTGGAATGACTCAACCCACAATGCTAATGGACAAGCTCTTCATTCCTGGTTCTTTGATGATCCTTTCTTAAACATGAACATCATTTCCCCGAATAGTCTTACATTCCCTAGAAGCTCATCATTTCTAGACTTATTTTAGGTGTCTAACTATTTCACAAACAAGGCTGATAACTTTGATATAGTGAACTGCACAGCTGTTCCCTCCAATTCTGATCATTATTGTATAATCTTAGAAATATCTTATCAATACTTTAATCCACTCAAGCTGGACTTCAAAACATATAAGAGTTTCAAGAAAACAAATTGGTCGCAATTCCAAGAGGATGTTTCCACAGGTATAAACCTAATTGATATTCCATCCGATAAAAATCT
Organism: Villa cingulata; assembly: GCA_951394055.1. Taxonomy (NCBI): domain Eukaryota; kingdom Metazoa; phylum Arthropoda; class Insecta; order Diptera; family Bombyliidae; genus Villa; species Villa cingulata. The sequence continues at coordinate 35,556,088 of OX596017.1, read as the reverse complement.
AAATAATGAAGAAATAGATATGTACATCAACAAATTAGAAACAATATTAAACAACTGCATTGATAAACACACAACTATCAGCATCCCAGGAAAAACTAAATACAACTACATATATATCAGACCTAACTATTAATCTCATGAAAGTACGGAATACTTGGCTAAGACAACTTAAGAGAATTTTCATAGGAATTACAATAGAATTAACATAGAATATCAAGAGTTAAATAGTCGTATTCAATGTCTTTCAAAAATTATCTAAGACAGAGTGTCCTCCGAACTGAATAATTTATACAGAAAAAGGCTTCAGAAAATGAAGCCATCACCTCAATGTTTTAAAGAAATCGATAGGATTTCGGGAAGAAAATTATTCGGACCTAATATAGAAAAAGACGAAGTAGTATCTAAGAACAAAACATCGAACGAAATAGACCAAAAGTTAAATGCTCTGGCAGAATTCTACAAAGAAGTCTATAGTGAAAAAAACCCACTCATCAATCCAAACTTGCATAGTGAAGTAGTACAAACCACCGAAAAGTTCTCTTCAGATAATATGGGATCCTCACTAACTTTCTTTAGTGCACGAAACCAAGCCAATGAACCGTCGCAAAGCGACCTATATCTTGACACTTCCAATAAAGAAATAAAAAACCTGAGAAAAAAGTTAATTAACAGCAAGAAATCTGCTGGCGTAGATAATATATCCAACTTCCTAATTCGCAAATGTCCAGAAGAGCTTGACACTATATGTAATGGATGAGAACAATAGGCGTCACATAATATAAAAAAAAAATTAAATAAAAGCAAACATGTAGTATATATTTCACATTCCAGAAAATAAAAAAAAAAATCTAAAAATCATATTTCACATTTCTTATTAAATTTTATATTAAAACTGCAATCTGTTAAGTAGACATAAAAATTTTAATATTATATATTTTATTAATTAATTTTGCTGATCTCATCTATTCCACCGGAAACCAGTGTTGGGAACTCGTGGGAAAAGTCCCATTTTGAGGGATAAAATTAGCTGTTTGGGAAAAAGGGAAAACTGAAGAAATTGTGGGAAAAATGATCTATGTCGAAAATCCAATTTTTTTTTTGCAATGAATCATGAATCTACTACTTCTTTTCATTCTACTTTAATTACTTTTCAATCAAAAAATGCAGTATGTATGGTAGTAATGAAAGTAAAAAGTAGTAGTGGTGATACTGGTGATGCTGAATTAATTGATTGTCATTTTTTCTTCGTGGTTAGGTTAGTTTTTGTTTCGACATTTTATTTTTCATTTGCAGTTTTCAAATTAAAAACGTGTGCAGAGATATTAGGGATTAAGATTAAGGTATGTAAAATAAATTTCTAAACAGGTACCTATTATTTAAATTATTCTATAATTTTTGTGTAACAGACCAAATGGATGAACGGAATAACAAAAAACGAAAAAATTTTCAAGTAAAGTGGCTTGAAGAACCAAAATTTAAGGAATGGTTAGAAAAAGTAAATGGTGACATTCATAAATGTCGTTGCAATGTATGTAATACCACTTTCGTCTGTGGAAAAAGTGAGCTTGAAAAACACCAAAAGACTGACAAACATATAGAAGGAATAAAAGCCAGAAGATGTAGTATTCCCGTGTCAAACTATTTCAAAGAATCTTCGCCTCCACATGATGATTCCGTGAAAAATGCAGAGTTAATACTTGCCACTTTTTTTGCAGAACACAACGTTGCATTGCATACTATTGATCATTTAATTCCAGCCTTGAAGCGAGCCATACCAGACTCAAAAATTTTGAAAGATATACATCTAAGTAGAAAAAAGTGTACTAAAATTATATCTAATGTCATCAGTGATGTTGAAAAAGAAAAGCTTGTACAAGTTCTTAAAATAACAAAATTTTCTGTTATGATAGACGAGAGCACAGACATCACCAATGAAAAAAATTTGTGTGTAATAGTAAGATATATTGATTCAAATTTTTGCGTTAAAACTAGGCTTTTAGATTTGTTAAAAGTTAATGCTACTGATTGCAGTGCTGAGGCTCTTTTTAAAGCATTCCATGACTTAATGAATAAAGAAAATATTCCGTTTGATAACGTTGTAGGCCTAGGATGTGATGGCGCCTCAGTAATGGTAGGATCGCAAAATTCATTCTTCAGCCGTCTTAAACAAAAAGTATCTAAAGCAGTTCTTATTCCATGTATATGTCATTCAGCTGCTTTGGCTGCCAGTTATAGTTGCAATGAAATTCCGAGTGATTGTGAAAAATTATTGAAAAATATTTCAACGTTTATCACAGAAAGTCCCAAGTCAGCTGCTATATTGACTGAATTTCAAGAATATTTCAATGTTACAACAAATAAAATATTAAAACCTGCTAGTACACGTTGGTTATCGTTGCAACCTTGTGCGACTAGGATTCTGGACAACTGGGATGTTTTAAAACACTTTTTTCTTTATTATTCTGTTGAAAGTGAAAGAAGAAAAGCGCAAAATATAGCGGAAAAGTTGTTATGTGCCAAAACAAAATCTTATTTTTTGTTTCTGAAGTACTCCTTAAAATATTTCAATGAATTTAATGCTCTATTTCAGTCTAGGAAAATTTTAATTCATATTTTAACTCAAGAGTCAATAATAATTTTAAAAACTATATTGCACAAAATTTTGTAAAATCAGAAGTATTGAATGATATTAATATTTTTACAAATAAAAGATACAAGGAATTTCTACTTCCTTTGGATAATCTGTACTTAGGTTCGGAATGTTCAGAATATATTGAAGCAAATTTGAATAATGATGAAATTATTGAAGTAAAACGTAATTGCCAAAGATTTTACATTGCATCCGTTGAGCAAATAGTAAAAAGATTTCCAGTAACTGATCCTTTTTTGAGTGTTCTCCAGTTTTTAAGTCCTAGTAATGCATTAGATCTTTCTAAACGTACGTATTGTAAAGATTTAAAACAATTGTCAGAAAAAATTGAAAAATGTGATAAATATAAAGTCGAAGAAGAATGGCGAAGTTTGCTATTAATCCTAGAAAAAACTGAAAGAGAAAAATTAGAAAAAATGGATATTATGGATTTTTGGAGCAGAATTTTAAACATGAAAAAAGTCGATGATTCTTATTATTTTTCAAATCTTTCATTAATTGTTAAGTATGCGCTTAGTTTGCCTCACTCTAATGCTGAGGCAGAAAGAATCTTCTCTATGGTTTTTTTTTAAATTTTAATTATTTTAAATTAATATATAATATAAATACTGCTACTATATATAATACTATATAATATAAATACTCATCCATTTAAATAATAATGTAAAACTAAAAGTGAGAATATGGTGCAGTCGAAATAATTGGTAAGACTTAACTTAGAACACGAACTAAAACGTCTAGACCCAATCGCTGCCTTAATCTCTGAAACATGTCTCCATGCGCGTCATAAGGTTAGGATTAATGAATTTAATATAATAAGAAATGATTCTGGAAGAGGAACGGCTATTCTCTTGAGAGAGAACATCGATTTCAGAGTGATTCACGTAGACCTTCAATTAATAGTAACCACCCTTGTTGAAATTAAACTTAAAAATTCCACTAATTCAAGATCTCTACTCCTAGGATGTACTCGTATATACGTACCTTGCAACATAGGTCAGTCGCTTAAAAGCGACCTCAATAAAATTTATAACCTATCACAAAGATTCGACTACGTCATCGTGGGTGGCGATTGGAATGCCCGTCACACTTACTGGAATGACTCAACCCACAATGCTAATGGACAAGCTCTTCATTCCTGGTTCTTTGATGATCCTTTCTTAAACATGAACATCATTTCCCCGAATAGTCTTACATTCCCTAGAAGCTCATCATTTCTAGACTTATTTTAGGTGTCTAACTATTTCACAAACAAGACTGATAACTTTGATATAGTGAACTGCACAGCTGTTCCCTCCAATTCTGATCATTATTGTATAATCTTAGAAATATCTTATCAATACTTTAATCCACTCAAGCTGGACTTCAAAACATATAAGAGTTTCAAGAAAACAAATTGGTCGCAATTCCAAGAGGATGTTTCCACAGGTATAAACCTAATTGATATTCCATCCGATAAAAATCTAAATAATGAAGAAATAGATATGTACATCAACAAATTAGAAACAATATTAAACAACTGCATTGATAAACACACAACTATCAGCATCCCAGGAAAAACTAAATACAACTACATATATATCAGACCTAACTATTAATCTCATGAAAGTACGGAATACTTGGCTAAGACAACTTAAGAGAATTTTCATAGGAATTACAATAGAATTAACATAGAATATCAAGAGTTAAATAGTCGTATTCAATGTCTTTCAAAAATTATCTAAGACAGAGTGTCCTCCGAACTGAATAATTTATACAGAAAAAGGCTTCAGAAAATGAAGCCATCACCTCAATGTTTTAAAGAAATCGATAGGATTTCGGGAAGAAAATTATTCGGACCTAATATAGAAAAAGACGAAGTAGTATCTAAGAACAAAACATCGAACGAAATAGACCAAAAGTTAAATGCTCTGGCAGAATTCTACAAAGAAGTCTATAGTGAAAAAAACCCACTCATCAATCCAAACTTGCATAGTGAAGTAGTACAAACCACCGAAAAGTTCTCTTCAGATAATATGGGATCCTCACTAACTTTCTTTAGTGCACGAAACCAAGCCAATGAACCGTCGCAAAGCGACCTATATCTTGACACTTCCAATAAAGAAATAAAAAACCTGAGAAAAAAGTTAATTAACAGCAAGAAATCTGCTGGCGTAGATAATATATCCAACTTCCTAATTCGCAAATGTCCAGAAGAGCTTGACACTATATGTAATGGATGAGAACAATAGGCGTCACATAATATAAAAAAAAAATTAAATAAAAGCAAACATGTAGTATATATTTCACATTCCAGAAAATAAAAAAAAAAATCTAAAAATCATATTTCACATTTCTTATTAAATTTTATATTAAAACTGCAATCTGTTAAGTAGACATAAAAATTTTAATATTATATATTTTATTAATTAATTTTGCTGATCTCATCTATTCCACCGGAAACCAGTGTTGGGAACTCGTGGGAAAAGTCCCATTTTGAGGGATAAAATTAGCTGTTTGGGAAAAAGGGAAAACTGAAGAAATTGTGGGAAAAATGATCTATGTCGAAAATCCAATTTTTTTTTTGCAATGAATCATGAATCTACTACTTCTTTTCATTCTACTTTAATTACTTTTCAATCAAAAAATGCAGTATGTATGGTAGTAATGAAAGTAAAAAGTAGTAGTGGTGATACTGGTGATGCTGAATTAATTGATTGTCATTTTTTCTTCGTGGTTAGGTTAGTTTTTGTTTCGACATTTTATTTTTCATTTGCAGTTTTCAAATTAAAAACGTGTGCAGAGATATTAGGGATTAAGATTAAGGTATGTAAAATAAATTTCTAAACAGGTACCTATTATTTAAATTATTCTATAATTTTTGTGTAACAGACCAAATGGATGAACGGAATAACAAAAAACGAAAAAATTTTCAAGTAAAGTGGCTTGAAGAACCAAAATTTAAGGAATGGTTAGAAAAAGTAAATGGTGACATTCATAAATGTCGTTGCAATGTATGTAATACCACTTTCGTCTGTGGAAAAAGTGAGCTTGAAAAACACCAAAAGACTGACAAACATATAGAAGGAATAAAAGCCAGAAGATGTAGTATTCCCGTGTCAAACTATTTCAAAGAATCTTCGCCTCCACATGATGATTCCGTGAAAAATGCAGAGTTAATACTTGCCACTTTTTTTGCAGAACACAACGTTGCATTGCATACTATTGATCATTTAATTCCAGCCTTGAAGCGAGCCATACCAGACTCAAAAATTTTGAAAGATATACATCTAAGTAGAAAAAAGTGTACTAAAATTATATCTAATGTCATCAGTGATGTTGAAAAAGAAAAGCTTGTACAAGTTCTTAAAATAACAAAATTTTCTGTTATGATAGACGAGAGCACAGACATCACCAATGAAAAAAATTTGTGTGTAATAGTAAGATATATTGATTCAAATTTTTGCGTTAAAACTAGGCTTTTAGATTTGTTAAAAGTTAATGCTACTGATTGCAGTGCTGAGGCTCTTTTTAAAGCATTCCATGACTTAATGAATAAAGAAAATATTCCGTTTGATAACGTTGTAGGCCTAGGATGTGATGGCGCCTCAGTAATGGTAGGATCGCAAAATTCATTCTTCAGCCGTCTTAAACAAAAAGTATCTAAAGCAGTTCTTATTCCATGTATATGTCATTCAGCTGCTTTGGCTGCCAGTTATAGTTGCAATGAAATTCCGAGTGATTGTGAAAAATTATTGAAAAATATTTCAACGTTTATCACAGAAAGTCCCAAGTCAGCTGCTATATTGACTGAATTTCAAGAATATTTCAATGTTACAACAAATAAAATATTAAAACCTGCTAGTACACGTTGGTTATCGTTGCAACCTTGTGTGACTAGGATTCTGGACAACTGGGATGTTTTAAAACACTTTTTTCTTTATTATTCTGTTGAAAGTGAAAGAAGAAAAGCGCAAAATATAGCGGAAAAGTTGTTATGTGCCAAAACAAAATCTTATTTTTTGTTTCTGAAGTACTCCTTAAAATATTTCAATGAATTTAATGCTCTATTTCAGTCTAGGAAAATTTTAATTCATATTTTAACTCAAGAGTCAATAATAATTTTAAAAACTATATTGCACAAAATTTTGTAAAATCAGAAGTATTGAATGATATTAATATTTTTACAAATAAAAGATACAAGGAATTTCTACTTCCTTTGGATAATCTGTACTTAGGTTCGGAATGTTCAGAATATATTGAAGCAAATTTGAATAATGATGAAATTATTGAAGTAAAACGTAATTGCCAAAGATTTTACATTGCATCCGTTGAGCAAATAGTAAAAAGATTTCCAGTAACTGATCCTTTTTTGAGTGTTCTCCAGTTTTTAAGTCCTAGTAATGCATTAGATCTTTCTAAACGTACGTATTGTAAAGATTTAAAACAATTGTCAGAAAAAATTGAAAAATGTGATAAATATAAAGTCGAAGAAGAATGGCGAAGTTTGCTATTAATCCTAGAAAAAACTGAAAGAGAAAAATTAGAAAAAATGGATATTATGGATTTTTGGAGCAGAATTTTAAACATGAAAAAAGTCGATGATTCTTATTATTTTTCAAATCTTTCATTAATTGTTAAGTATGCGCTTAGTTTGCCTCACTCTAATGCTGAGGCAGAAAGAATCTTCTCTATGGTTTTTTTTTAAATTTTAATTATTTTAAATTAATATATAATATAAATACTGCTACTATATATAATACTATATAATATAAATACTCATCCATTTAAATAATAATGTAAAACTAAAAGTGAGAATATGGTGCAGTCGAAATAATTGGTAAGACTTAACTTAGAACACGAACTAAAACGTCTAGACCCAATCGCTGCCTTAATCTCTGAAACATGTCTCCATGCGCGTCATAAGGTTAGGATTAATGAATTTAATATAATAAGAAATGATTCTGGAAGAGGAACGGCTATTCTCTTGAGAGAGAACATCGATTTCAGAGTGATTCACGTAGACCTTCAATTAATAGTAACCACCCTTGTTGAAATTAAACTTAAAAATTCCACTAATTCAAGATCTCTACTCCTAGGATGTACTCGTATATACGTACCTTGCAACATAGGTCAGTCGCTTAAAAGCGACCTCAATAAAATTTATAACCTATCACAAAGATTCGACTACGTCATCGTGGGTGGCGATTGGAATGCCCGTCACACTTACTGGAATGACTCAACCCACAATGCTAATGGACAAGCTCTTCATTCCTGGTTCTTTGATGATCCTTTCTTAAACATGAACATCATTTCCCCGAATAGTCTTACATTCCCTAGAAGCTCATCATTTCTAGACTTATTTTAGGTGTCTAACTATTTCACAAACAAGACTGATAACTTTGATATAGTGAACTGCACAGCTGTTCCCTCCAATTCTGATCATTATTGTATAATCTTAGAAATATCTTATCAATACTTTAATCCACTCAAGCTGGACTTCAAAACATATAAGAGTTTCAAGAAAACAAATTGGTCGCAATTCCAAGAGGATGTTTCCACAGGTATAAACCTAATTGATATTCCATCCGATAAAAATCTAAATAATGAAGAAATAGATATGTACATCAACAAATTAGAAACAATATTAAACAACTGCATTGATAAACACACAACTATCAGCATCCCAGGAAAAACTAAATACAACTACATATATATCAGACCTAACTATTAATCTCATGAAAGTACGGAATACTTGGCTAAGACAACTTAAGAGAATTTTCATAGGAATTACAATAGAATTAACATAGAATATCAAGAGTTAAATAGTCGTATTCAATGTCTTTCAAAAATTATCTAAGACAGAGTGTCCTCCGAACTGAATAATTTATACAGAAAAAGGCTTCAGAAAATGAAGCCATCACCTCAATGTTTTAAAGAAATCGATAGGATTTCGGGAAGAAAATTATTCGGACCTAATATAGAAAAAGACGAAGTAGTATCTAAGAACAAAACATCGAACGAAATAGACCAAAAGTTAAATGCTCTGGCAGAATTCTACAAAGAAGTCTATAGTGAAAAAAACCCACTCATCAATCCAAACTTGCATAGTGAAGTAGTACAAACCACCGAAAAGTTCTCTTCAGATAATATGGGATCCTCACTAACTTTCTTTAGTGCACGAAACCAAGCCAATGAACCGTCGCAAAGCGACCTATATCTTGACACTTCCAATAAAGAAATAAAAAACCTGAGAAAAAAGTTAATTAACAGCAAGAAATCTGCTGGCGTAGATAATATATCCAACTTCCTAATTCGCAAATGTCCAGAAGAGCTTGACACTATATGTAATGGATGAGAACAATAGGCGTCACATAATATAAAAAAAAAATTAAATAAAAGCAAACATGTAGTATATATTTCACATTCCAGAAAATAAAAAAAAAATCTAAAAATCATATTTCACATTTCTTATTAAATTTTATATTAAAACTGCAATCTGTTAAGTAGACATAAAAATTTTAATATTATATATTTTATTAATTAATTTTGCTGATCTCATCTATTCCACCGGAAACCAGTGTTGGGAACTCGTGGGAAAAGTCCCATTTTGAGGGATAAAATTAGCTGTTTGGGAAAAAGGGAAAACTGAAGAAATTGTGGGAAAAATGATCTATGTCGAAAATCCAATTTTTTTTTTGCAATGAATCATGAATCTACTACTTCTTTTCATTCTACTTTAATTACTTTTCAATCAAAAAATGCAGTATGTATGGTAGTAATGAAAGTAAAAAGTAGTAGTGGTGATACTGGTGATGCTGAATTAATTGATTGTCATTTTTTCTTCGTGGTTAGGTTAGTTTTTGTTTCGACATTTTATTTTTCATTTGCAGTTTTCAAATTAAAAACGTGTGCAGAGATATTAGGGATTAAGATTAAGGTATGTAAAATAAATTTCTAAACAGGTACCTATTATTTAAATTATTCTATAATTTTTGTGTAACAGACCAAATGGATGAACGGAATAACAAAAAACGAAAAAATTTTCAAGTAAAGTGGCTTGAAGAACCAAAATTTAAGGAATGGTTAGAAAAAGTAAATGGTGACATTCATAAATGTCGTTGCAATGTATGTAATACCACTTTCGTCTGTGGAAAAAGTGAGCTTGAAAAACACCAAAAGACTGACAAACATATAGAAGGAATAAAAGCCAGAAGATGTAGTATTCCCGTGTCAAACTATTTCAAAGAATCTTCGCCTCCACATGATGATTCCGTGAAAAATGCAGAGTTAATACTTGCCACTTTTTTTGCAGAACACAACGTTGCATTGCATACTATTGATCATTTAATTCCAGCCTTGAAGCGAGCCATACCAGACTCAAAAATTTTGAAAGATATACATCTAAGTAGAAAAAAGTGTACTAAAATTATATCTAATGTCATCAGTGATGTTGAAAAAGAAAAGCTTGTACAAGTTCTTAAAATAACAAAATTTTCTGTTATGATAGACGAGAGCACAGACATCACCAATGAAAAAAATTTGTGTGTAATAGTAAGATATATTGATTCAAATTTTTGCGTTAAAACTAGGCTTTTAGATTTGTTAAAAGTTAATGCTACTGATTGCAGTGCTGAGGCTCTTTTTAAAGCATTCCATGACTTAATGAATAAAGAAAATATTCCGTTTGATAACGTTGTAGGCCTAGGATGTGATGGCGCCTCAGTAATGGTAGGATCGCAAAATTCATTCTTCAGCCGTCTTAAACAAAAAGTATCTAAAGCAGTTCTTATTCCATGTATATGTCATTCAGCTGCTTTGGCTGCCAGTTATAGTTGCAATGAAATTCCGAGTGATTGTGAAAAATTATTGAAAAATATTTCAACGTTTATCACAGAAAGTCCCAAGTCAGCTGCTATATTGACTGAATTTCAAGAATATTTCAATGTTACAACAAATAAAATATTAAAACCTGCTAGTACACGTTGGTTATCGTTGCAACCTTGTGTGACTAGGATTCTGGACAACTGGGATGTTTTAAAACACTTTTTTCTTTATTATTCTGTTGAAAGTGAAAGAAGAAAAGCGCAAAATATAGCGGAAAAGTTGTTATGTGCCAAAACAAAATCTTATTTTTTGTTTCTGAAGTACTCCTTAAAATATTTCAATGAATTTAATGCTCTATTTCAGTCTAGGAAAATTTTAATTCATATTTTAACTCAAGAGTCAATAATAATTTTAAAAACTATATTGCACAAAATTTTGTAAAATCAGAAGTATTGAATGATATTAATATTTTTACAAATAAAAGATACAAGGAATTTCTACTTCCTTTGGATAATCTGTACTTAGGTTCGGAATGTTCAGAATATATTGAAGCAAATTTGAATAATGATGAAATTATTGAAGTAAAACGTAATTGCCAAAGATTTTACATTGCATCCGTTGAGCAAATAGTAAAAAGATTTCCAGTAACTGATCCTTTTTTGAGTGTTCTCCAGTTTTTAAGTCCTAGTAATGCATTAGATCTTTCTAAACGTACGTATTGTAAAGATTTAAAACAATTGTCAGAAAAAATTGAAAAATGTGATAAATATAAAGTCGAAGAAGAATGGCGAAGTTTGCTATTAATCCTAGAAAAAACTGAAAGAGAAAAATTAGAAAAAATGGATATTATGGATTTTTGGAGCAGAATTTTAAACATGAAAAAAGTCGATGATTCTTATTATTTTTCAAATCTTTCATTAATTGTTAAGTATGCGCTTAGTTTGCCTCACTCTAATGCTGAGGCAGAAAGAATCTTCTCTATGGTTTTTTTTTAAATTTTAATTATTTTAAATTAATATATAATATAAATACTGCTACTATATATAATACTATATAATATAAATACTCATCCATTTAAATAATAATGTAAAACTAAAAGTGAGAATATGGTGCAGTCGAAATAATTGGTAAGACTTAACTTAGAACACGAACTAAAACGTCTAGACCCAATCGCTGCCTTAATCTCTGAAACATGTCTCCATGCGCGTCATAAGGTTAGGATTAATGAATTTAATATAATAAGAAATGATTCTGGAAGAGGAACGGCTATTCTCTTGAGAGAGAACATCGATTTCAGAGTGATTCACGTAGACCTTCAATTAATAGTAACCACCCTTGTTGAAATTAAACTTAAAAATTCCACTAATTCAAGATCTCTACTCCTAGGATGTACTCGTATATACGTACCTTGCAACATAGGTCAGTCGCTTAAAAGCGACCTCAATAAAATTTATAACCTATCACAAAGATTCGACTACGTCATCGTGGGTGGCGATTGGAATGCCCGTCACACTGACTGGAATGACTCAACCCACAATGCTAATGGACAAGCTCTTCATTCCTGGTTCTTTGATGATCCTTTCTTAAACATGAACATCATTTCCCCGAATAGTCTTACATTCCCTAGAAGCTCATCATTTCTAGACTTATTTTAGGTGTCTAACTATTTCACAAACAAGACTGATAACTTTGATATAGTGAACTGCACAGCTGTTCCCTCCAATTCTGATCATTATTGTATAATCTTAGAAATATCTTATCAATACTTTAATCCACTCAAGCTGGACTTCAAAACATATAAGAGTTTCAAGAAAACAAATTGGTCGCAATTCCAAGAGGATGTTTCCACAGGTATAAACCTAATTGATATTCCATCCGATAAAAATCTAAATAATGAAGAAATAGATATGTACATCAACAAATTAGAAACAATATTAAACAACTGCATTGATAAACACACAACTATCAGCATCCCAGGAAAAACTAAATACAACTACATATATATCAGACCTAACTATTAATCTCATGAAAGTACGGAATACTTGGCTAAGACAACTTAAGAGAATTTTCATAGGAATTACAATAGAATTAACATAGAATATCAAGAGTTAAATAGTCGTATTCAATGTCTTTCAAAAATTATCTAAGACAGAGTGTCCTCCGAACTGAATAATTTATACAGAAAAAGGCTTCAGAAAATGAAGCCATCACCTCAATGTTTTAAAGAAATCGATAGGATTTCGGGAAGAAAATTATTCGGACCTAATATAGAAAAAGACGAAGTAGTATCTAAGAACAAAACATCGAACGAAATAGACCAAAAGTTAAATGCTCTGGCAGAATTCTACAAAGAAGTCTATAGTGAAAAAAACCCACTCATCAATCCAAACTTGCATAGTGAAGTAGTACAAACCACCGAAAAGTTCTCTTCAGATAATATGGGATCCTCACTAACTTTCTTTAGTGCACGAAACCAAGCCAATGAACCGTCGCAAAGCGACCTATATCTTGACACTTCCAATAAAGAAATAAAAAACCTGAGAAAAAAGTTAATTAACAGCAAGAAATCTGCTGGCGTAGATAATATATCCAACTTCCTAATTCGCAAATGTCCAGAAGAGCTTGACACTATATGTAATGGATGAGAACAATAGGCGTCACATAATATAAAAAAAAAATTAAATAAAAGCAAACATGTAGTATATATTTCACATTCCAGAAAATAAAAAAAAAAATCTAAAAATCATATTTCACATTTCTTATTAAATTTTATATTAAAACTGCAATCTGTTAAGTAGACATAAAAATTTTAATATTATATATTTTATTAATTAATTTTGCTGATCTCATCTATTCCACCGGAAACCAGTGTTGGGAACTCGTGGGAAAAGTCCCATTTTGAGGGATAAAATTAGCTGTTTGGGAAAAAGGGAAAACTGAAGAAATTGTGGGAAAAATGATCTATGTCGAAAATCCAATTTTTTTTTTGCAATGAATCATGAATCTACTACTTCTTTTCATTCTACTTTAATTACTTTTCAATCAAAAAATGCAGTATGTATGGTAGTAATGAAAGTAAAAAGTAGTAGTGGTGATACTGGTGATGCTGAATTAATTGATTGTCATTTTTTCTTCGTGGTTAGGTTAGTTTTTGTTTCGACATTTTATTTTTCATTTGCAGTTTTCAAATTAAAAACGTGTGCAGAGATATTAGGGATTAAGATTAAGGTATGTAAAATAAATTTCTAAACAGGTACCTATTATTTAAATTATTCTATAATTTTTGTGTAACAGACCAAATGGATGAACGGAATAACAAAAAACGAAAAAATTTTCAAGTAAAGTGGCTTGAAGAACCAAAATTTAAGGAATGGTTAGAAAAAGTAAATGGTGACATTCATAAATGTCGTTGCAATGTATGTAATACCACTTTCGTCTGTGGAAAAAGTGAGCTTGAAAAACACCAAAAGACTGACAAACATATAGAAGGAATAAAAGCCAGAAGATGTAGTATTCCCGTGTCAAACTATTTCAAAGAATCTTCGCCTCCACATGATGATTCCGTGAAAAATGCAGAGTTAATACTTGCCACTTTTTTTGCAGAACACAACGTTGCATTGCATACTATTGATCATTTAATTCCAGCCTTGAAGCGAGCCATACCAGACTCAAAAATTTTGAAAGATATACATCTAAGTAGAAAAAAGTGTACTAAAATTATATCTAATGTCATCAGTGATGTTGAAAAAGAAAAGCTTGTACAAGTTCTTAAAATAACAAAATTTTCTGTTATGATAGACGAGAGCACAGACATCACCAATGAAAAAAATTTGTGTGTAATAGTAAGATATATTGATTCAAATTTTTGCGTTAAAACTAGGCTTTTAGATTTGTTAAAAGTTAATGCTACTGATTGCAGTGCTGAGGCTCTTTTTAAAGCATTCCATGACTTAATGAATAAAGAAAATATTCCGTTTGATAACGTTGTAGGCCTAGGATGTGATGGCGCCTCAGTAATGGTAGGATCGCAAAATTCATTCTTCAGCCGTCTTAAACAAAAAGTATCTAAAGCAGTTCTTATTCCATGTATATGTCATTCAGCTGCTTTGGCTGCCAGTTATAGTTGCAATGAAATTCCGAGTGATTGTGAAAAATTATTGAAAAATATTTCAACGTTTATCACAGAAAGTCCCAAGTCAGCTGCTATATTGACTGAATTTCAAGAATATTTCAATGTTACAACAAATAAAATATTAAAACCTGCTAGTACACGTTGGTTATCGTTGCAACCTTGTGTGACTAGGATTCTGGACAACTGGGATGTTTTAAAACACTTTTTTCTTTATTATTCTGTTGAAAGTGAAAGAAGAAAAGCGCAAAATATAGCGGAAAAGTTGTTATGTGCCAAAACAAAATCTTATTTTTTGTTTCTGAAGTACTCCTTAAAATATTTCAATGAATTTAATGCTCTATTTCAGTCTAGGAAAATTTTAATTCATATTTTAACTCAAGAGTCAATAATAATTTTAAAAACTATATTGCACAAAATTTTGTAAAATCAGAAGTATTGAATGATATTAATATTTTTACAAATAAAAGATACAAGGAATTTCTACTTCCTTTGGATAATCTGTACTTAGGTTCGGAATGTTCAGAATATATTGAAGCAAATTTGAATAATGATGAAATTATTGAAGTAAAACGTAATTGCCAAAGATTTTACATTGCATCCGTTGAGCAAATAGTAAAAAGATTTCCAGTAACTGATCCTTTTTTGAGTGTTCTCCAGTTTTTAAGTCCTAGTAATGCATTAGATCTTTCTAAACGTACGTATTGTAAAGATTTAAAACAATTGTCAGAAAAAATTGAAAAATGTGATAAATATAAAGTCGAAGAAGAATGGCGAAGTTTGCTATTAATCCTAGAAAAAACTGAAAGAGAAAAATTAGAAAAAATGGATATTATGGATTTTTGGAGCAGAATTTTAAACATGAAAAAAGTCGATGATTCTTATTATTTTTCAAATCTTTCATTAATTGTTAAGTATGCGCTTAGTTTGCCTCACTCTAATGCTGAGGCAGAAAGAATCTTCTCTATGGTTTTTTTTTAAATTTTAATTATTTTAAATTAATATATAATATAAATACTGCTACTATATATAATACTATATAATATAAATACTCATCCATTTAAATAATAATGTAAAACTAAAAGTGAGAATATGGTGCAGTCGAAATAATTGGTAAGACTTAACTTAGAACACGAACTAAAACGTCTAGACCCAATCGCTGCCTTAATCTCTGAAACATGTCTCCATGCGCGTCATAAGGTTAGGATTAATGAATTTAATATAATAAGAAATGATTCTGGAAGAGGAACGGCTATTCTCTTGAGAGAGAACATCGATTTCAGAGTGATTCACGTAGACCTTCAATTAATAGTAACCACCCTTGTTGAAATTAAACTTAAAAATTCCACTAATTCAAGATCTCTACTCCTAGGATGTACTCGTATATACGTACCTTGCAACATAGGTCAGTCGCTTAAAAGCGACCTCAATAAAATTTATAACCTATCACAAAGATTCGACTACGTCATCGTGGGTGGCGATTGGAATGCCCGTCACACTTACTGGAATGACTCAACCCACAATGCTAATGGACAAGCTCTTCATTCCTGGTTCTTTGATGATCCTTTCTTAAACATGAACATCATTTCCCCGAATAGTCTTACATTCCCTAGAAGCTCATCATTTCTAGACTTATTTTAGGTGTCTAACTATTTCACAAACAAGACTGATAACTTTGATATAGTGAACTGCACAGCTGTTCCCTCCAATTCTGATCATTATTGTATAATCTTAGAAATATCTTATCAATACTTTAATCCACTCAAGCTGGACTTCAAAACATATAAGAGTTTCAAGAAAACAAATTGGTCGCAATTCCAAGAGGATGTTTCCACAGGTATAAACCTAATTGATATTCCATCCGATAAAAATCTAAATAATGAAGAAATAGATATGTACATCAACAAATTAGAAACAATATTAAACAACTGCATTGATAAACACACAACTATCAGCATCCCAGGAAAAACTAAATACAACTACATATATATCAGACCTAACTATTAATCTCATGAAAGTACGGAATACTCGGCTAAGACAACTTAAGAGAATTTTCATAGGAATTACAATAGAATTAACATAGAATATCAAGAGTTAAATAGTCGTATTCAATGTCTTTCAAAAATTATCTAAGACAGAGTGTCCTCCGAACTGAATAATTTATACAGAAAAAGGCTTCAGAAAATGAAGCCATCACCTCAATGTTTTAAAGAAATCGATAGGATTTCGGGAAGAAAATTATTCGGACCTAATATAGAAAAAGACGAAGTAGTATCTAAGAACAAAACATCGAACGAAATAGACCAAAAGTTAAATGCTCTGGCAGAATTCTACAAAGAAGTCTATAGTGAAAAAAACCCACTCATCAATCCAAACTTGCATAGTGAAGTAGTACAAACCACCGAAAAGTTCTCTTCAGATAATATGGGATCCTCACTAACTTTCTTTAGTGCACGAAACCAAGCCAATGAACCGTCGCAAAGCGACCTATATCTTGACACTTCCAATAAAGAAATAAAAAACCTGAGAAAAAAGTTAATTAACAGCAAGAAATCTGCTGGCGTAGATAATATATCCAACTTCCTAATTCGCAAATGTCCAGAAGAGCTTGACACTATATGTAATGGATGAGAACAATAGGCGTCACATAATATAAAAAAAAAATTAAATAAAAGCAAACATGTAGTATATATTTCACATTCCAGAAAATAAAAAAAAAAATCTAAAAATCATATTTCACATTTCTTATTAAATTTTATATTAAAACTGCAATCTGTTAAGTAGACATAAAAATTTTAATATTATATATTTTATTAATTAATTTTGCTGATCTCATCTATTCCACCGGAAACCAGTGTTGGGAACTCGTGGGAAAAGTCCCATTTTGAGGGATAAAATTAGCTGTTTGGGAAAAAGGGAAAACTGAAGAAATTGTGGGAAAAATGATCTATGTCGAAAATCCAATTTTTTTTTTGCAATGAATCATGAATCTACTACTTCTTTTCATTCTACTTTAATTACTTTTCAATCAAAAAATGCAGTATGTATGGTAGTAATGAAAGTAAAAAGTAGTAGTGGTGATACTGGTGATGCTGAATTAATTGATTGTCATTTTTTCTTCGTGGTTAGGTTAGTTTTTGTTTCGACATTTTATTTTTCATTTGCAGTTTTCAAATTAAAAACGTGTGCAGAGATATTAGGGATTAAGATTAAGGTATGTAAAATAAATTTCTAAACAGGTACCTATTATTTAAATTATTCTATAATTTTTGTGTAACAGACCAAATGGATGAACGGAATAACAAAAAACGAAAAAATTTTCAAGTAAAGTGGCTTGAAGAACCAAAATTTAAGGAATGGTTAGAAAAAGTAAATGGTGACATTCATAAATGTCGTTGCAATGTATGTAATACCACTTTCGTCTGTGGAAAAAGTGAGCTTGAAAAACACCAAAAGACTGACAAACATATAGAAGGAATAAAAGCCAGAAGATGTAGTATTCCCGTGTCAAACTATTTCAAAGAATCTTCGCCTCCACATGATGATTCCGTGAAAAATGCAGAGTTAATACTTGCCACTTTTTTTGCAGAACAC
Source organism: Villa cingulata (assembly GCA_951394055.1). Lineage (NCBI taxonomy): Eukaryota > Metazoa > Arthropoda > Insecta > Diptera > Bombyliidae > Villa > Villa cingulata. The sequence goes on along the minus strand of OX596017.1, from coordinate 35,537,909 downwards.
AACGTTGCATTGCATACTATTGATCATTTAATTCCAGCCTTGAAGCGAGCCATACCAGACTCAAAAATTTTGAAAGATATACATCTAAGTAGAAAAAAGTGTACTAAAATTATATCTAATGTCATCAGTGATGTTGAAAAAGAAAAGCTTGTACAAGTTCTTAAAATAACAAAATTTTCTGTTATGATAGACGAGAGCACAGACATCACCAATGAAAAAAATTTGTGTGTAATAGTAAGATATATTGATTCAAATTTTTGCGTTAAAACTAGGCTTTTAGATTTGTTAAAAGTTAATGCTACTGATTGCAGTGCTGAGGCTCTTTTTAAAGCATTCCATGACTTAATGAATAAAGAAAATATTCCGTTTGATAACGTTGTAGGCCTAGGATGTGATGGCGCCTCAGTAATGGTAGGATCGCAAAATTCATTCTTCAGCCGTCTTAAACAAAAAGTATCTAAAGCAGTTCTTATTCCATGTATATGTCATTCAGCTGCTTTGGCTGCCAGTTATAGTTGCAATGAAATTCCGAGTGATTGTGAAAAATTATTGAAAAATATTTCAACGTTTATCACAGAAAGTCCCAAGTCAGCTGCTATATTGACTGAATTTCAAGAATATTTCAATGTTACAACAAATAAAATATTAAAACCTGCTAGTACACGTTGGTTATCGTTGCAACCTTGTGTGACTAGGATTCTGGACAACTGGGATGTTTTAAAACACTTTTTTCTTTATTATTCTGTTGAAAGTGAAAGAAGAAAAGCGCAAAATATAGCGGAAAAGTTGTTATGTGCCAAAACAAAATCTTATTTTTTGTTTCTGAAGTACTCCTTAAAATATTTCAATGAATTTAATGCTCTATTTCAGTCTAGGAAAATTTTAATTCATATTTTAACTCAAGAGTCAATAATAATTTTAAAAACTATATTGCACAAAATTTTGTAAAATCAGAAGTATTGAATGATATTAATATTTTTACAAATAAAAGATACAAGGAATTTCTACTTCCTTTGGATAATCTGTACTTAGGTTCGGAATGTTCAGAATATATTGAAGCAAATTTGAATAATGATGAAATTATTGAAGTAAAACGTAATTGCCAAAGATTTTACATTGCATCCGTTGAGCAAATAGTAAAAAGATTTCCAGTAACTGATCCTTTTTTGAGTGTTCTCCAGTTTTTAAGTCCTAGTAATGCATTAGATCTTTCTAAACGTACGTATTGTAAAGATTTAAAACAATTGTCAGAAAAAATTGAAAAATGTGATAAATATAAAGTCGAAGAAGAATGGCGAAGTTTGCTATTAATCCTAGAAAAAACTGAAAGAGAAAAATTAGAAAAAATGGATATTATGGATTTTTGGAGCAGAATTTTAAACATGAAAAAAGTCGATGATTCTTATTATTTTTCAAATCTTTCATTAATTGTTAAGTATGCGCTTAGTTTGCCTCACTCTAATGCTGAGGCAGAAAGAATCTTCTCTATGGTTTTTTTTTTAAATTTTAATTATTTTAAATTAATATATAATATAAATACTGCTACTATATATAATACTATATAATATAAATACTCATCCATTTAAATAATAATGTAAAACTAAAAGTGAGAATATGGTGCAGTCGAAATAATTGGTAAGACTTAACTTAGAACACGAACTAAAACGTCTAGACCCAATCGCTGCCTTAATCTCTGAAACATGTCTCCATGCGCGTCATAAGGTTAGGATTAATGAATTTAATATAATAAGAAATGATTCTGGAAGAGGAACGGCTATTCTCTTGAGAGAGAACATCGATTTCAGAGTGATTCACGTAGACCTTCAATTAATAGTAACCACCCTTGTTGAAATTAAACTTAAAAATTCCACTAATTCAAGATCTCTACTCCTAGGATGTACTCGTATATACGTACCTTGCAACATAGGTCAGTCGCTTAAAAGCGACCTCAATAAAATTTATAACCTATCACAAAGATTCGACTACGTCATCGTGGGTGGCGATTGGAATGCCCGTCACACTTACTGGAATGACTCAACCCACAATGCTAATGGACAAGCTCTTCATTCCTGGTTCTTTGATGATCCTTTCTTAAACATGAACATCATTTCCCCGAATAGTCTTACATTCCCTAGAAGCTCATCATTTCTAGACTTATTTTAGGTGTCTAACTATTTCACAAACAAGACTGATAACTTTGATATAGTGAACTGCACAGCTGTTCCCTCCAATTCTGATCATTATTGTATAATCTTAGAAATATCTTATCAATACTTTAATCCACTCAAGCTGGACTTCAAAACATATAAGAGTTTCAAGAAAACAAATTGGTCGCAATTCCAAGAGGATGTTTCCACAGGTATAAACCTAATTGATATTCCATCCGATAAAAATCTAAATAATGAAGAAATAGATATGTACATCAACAAATTAGAAACAATATTAAACAACTGCATTGATAAACACACAACTATCAGCATCCCAGGAAAAACTAAATACAACTACATATATATCAGACCTAACTATTAATCTCATGAAAGTACGGAATACTCGGCTAAGACAACTTAAGAGAATTTTCATAGGAATTACAATAGAATTAACATAGAATATCAAGAGTTAAATAGTCGTATTCAATGTCTTTCAAAAATTATCTAAGACAGAGTGTCCTCCGAACTGAATAATTTATACAGAAAAAGGCTTCAGAAAATGAAGCCATCACCTCAATGTTTTAAAGAAATCGATAGGATTTCGGGAAGAAAATTATTCGGACCTAATATAGAAAAAGACGAAGTAGTATCTAAGAACAAAACATCGAACGAAATAGACCAAAAGTTAAATGCTCTGGCAGAATTCTACAAAGAAGTCTATAGTGAAAAAAACCCACTCATCAATCCAAACTTGCATAGTGAAGTAGTACAAACCACCGAAAAGTTCTCTTCAGATAATATGGGATCCTCACTAACTTTCTTTAGTGCACGAAACCAAGCCAATGAACCGTCGCAAAGCGACCTATATCTTGACACTTCCAATAAAGAAATAAAAAACCTGAGAAAAAAGTTAATTAACAGCAAGAAATCTGCTGGCGTAGATAATATATCCAACTTCCTAATTCGCAAATGTCCAGAAGAGCTTGACACTATATGTAATGGATGAGAACAATAGGCGTCACATAATATAAAAAAAAAATTAAATAAAAGCAAACATGTAGTATATATTTCACATTCCAGAAAATAAAAAAAAAAATCTAAAAATCATATTTCACATTTCTTATTAAATTTTATATTAAAACTGCAATCTGTTAAGTAGACATAAAAATTTTAATATTATATATTTTATTAATTAATTTTGCTGATCTCATCTATTCCACCGGAAACCAGTGTTGGGAACTCGTGGGAAAAGTCCCATTTTGAGGGATAAAATTAGCTGTTTGGGAAAAAGGGAAAACTGAAGAAATTGTGGGAAAAATGATCTATGTCGAAAATCCAATTTTTTTTTTGCAATGAATCATGAATCTACTACTTCTTTTCATTCTACTTTAATTACTTTTCAATCAAAAAATGCAGTATGTATGGTAGTAATGAAAGTAAAAAGTAGTAGTGGTGATACTGGTGATGCTGAATTAATTGATTGTCATTTTTTCTTCGTGGTTAGGTTAGTTTTTGTTTCGACATTTTATTTTTCATTTGCAGTTTTCAAATTAAAAACGTGTGCAGAGATATTAGGGATTAAGATTAAGGTATGTAAAATAAATTTCTAAACAGGTACCTATTATTTAAATTATTCTATAATTTTTGTGTAACAGACCAAATGGATGAACGGAATAACAAAAAACGAAAAAATTTTCAAGTAAAGTGGCTTGAAGAACCAAAATTTAAGGAATGGTTAGAAAAAGTAAATGGTGACATTCATAAATGTCGTTGCAATGTATGTAATACCACTTTCGTCTGTGGAAAAAGTGAGCTTGAAAAACACCAAAAGACTGACAAACATATAGAAGGAATAAAAGCCAGAAGATGTAGTATTCCCGTGTCAAACTATTTCAAAGAATCTTCGCCTCCACATGATGATTCCGTGAAAAATGCAGAGTTAATACTTGCCACTTTTTTTGCAGAACACAACGTTGCATTGCATACTATTGATCATTTAATTCCAGCCTTGAAGCGAGCCATACCAGACTCAAAAATTTTGAAAGATATACATCTAAGTAGAAAAAAGTGTACTAAAATTATATCTAATGTCATCAGTGATGTTGAAAAAGAAAAGCTTGTACAAGTTCTTAAAATAACAAAATTTTCTGTTATGATAGACGAGAGCACAGACATCACCAATGAAAAAAATTTGTGTGTAATAGTAAGATATATTGATTCAAATTTTTGCGTTAAAACTAGGCTTTTAGATTTGTTAAAAGTTAATGCTACTGATTGCAGTGCTGAGGCTCTTTTTAAAGCATTCCATGACTTAATGAATAAAGAAAATATTCCGTTTGATAACGTTGTAGGCCTAGGATGTGATGGCGCCTCAGTAATGGTAGGATCGCAAAATTCATTCTTCAGCCGTCTTAAACAAAAAGTATCTAAAGCAGTTCTTATTCCATGTATATGTCATTCAGCTGCTTTGGCTGCCAGTTATAGTTGCAATGAAATTCCGAGTGATTGTGAAAAATTATTGAAAAATATTTCAACGTTTATCACAGAAAGTCCCAAGTCAGCTGCTATATTGACTGAATTTCAAGAATATTTCAATGTTACAACAAATAAAATATTAAAACCTGCTAGTACACGTTGGTTATCGTTGCAACCTTGTGTGACTAGGATTCTGGACAACTGGGATGTTTTAAAACACTTTTCTCTTTATTATTCTGTTGAAAGTGAAAGAAGAAAAGCGCAAAATATAGCGGAAAAGTTGTTATGTGCCAAAACAAAATCTTATTTTTTGTTTCTGAAGTACTCCTTAAAATATTTCAATGAATTTAATGCTCTATTTCAGTCTAGGAAAATTTTAATTCATATTTTAACTCAAGAGTCAATAATAATTTTAAAAACTATATTGCACAAAATTTTGTAAAATCAGAAGTATTGAATGATATTAATATTTTTACAAATAAAAGATACAAGGAATTTCTACTTCCTTTGGATAATCTGTACTTAGGTTCGGAATGTTCAGAATATATTGAAGCAAATTTGAATAATGATGAAATTATTGAAGTAAAACGTAATTGCCAAAGATTTTACATTGCATCCGTTGAGCAAATAGTAAAAAGATTTCCAGTAACTGATCCTTTTTTGAGTGTTCTCCAGTTTTTAAGTCCTAGTAATGCATTAGATCTTTCTAAACGTACGTATTGTAAAGATTTAAAACAATTGTCAGAAAAAATTGAAAAATGTGATAAATATAAAGTCGAAGAAGAATGGCGAAGTTTGCTATTAATCCTAGAAAAAACTGAAAGAGAAAAATTAGAAAAAATGGATATTATGGATTTTTGGAGCAGAATTTTAAACATGAAAAAAGTCGATGATTCTTATTATTTTTCAAATCTTTCATTAATTGTTAAGTATGCGCTTAGTTTGCCTCACTCTAATGCTGAGGCAGAAAGAATCTTCTCTATGGTTTTTTTTTAAATTTTAATTATTTTAAATTAATATATAATATAAATACTGCTACTATATATAATACTATATAATATAAATACTCATCCATTTAAATAATAATGTAAAACTAAAAGTGAGAATATGGTGCAGTCGAAATAATTGGTAAGACTTAACTTAGAACACGAACTAAAACGTCTAGACCCAATCGCTGCCTTAATCTCTGAAACATGTCTCCATGCGCGTCATAAGGTTAGGATTAATGAATTTAATATAATAAGAAATGATTCTGGAAGAGGAACGGCTATTCTCTTGAGAGAGAACATCGATTTCAGAGTGATTCACGTAGACCTTCAATTAATAGTAACCACCCTTGTTGAAATTAAACTTAAAAATTCCACTAATTCAAGATCTCTACTCCTAGGATGTACTCGTATATACGTACCTTGCAACATAGGTCAGTCGCTTAAAAGCGACCTCAATAAAATTTATAACCTATCACAAAGATTCGACTACGTCATCGTGGGTGGCGATTGGAATGCCCGTCACACTTACTGGAATGACTCAACCCACAATGCTAATGGACAAGCTCTTCATTCCTGGTTCTTTGATGATCCTTTCTTAAACATGAACATCATTTCCCCGAATAGTCTTACATTCCCTAGAAGCTCATCATTTCTAGACTTATTTTAGGTGTCTAACTATTTCACAAACAAGACTGATAACTTTGATATAGTGAACTGCACAGCTGTTCCCTCCAATTCTGATCATTATTGTATAATCTTAGAAATATCTTATCAATACTTTAATCCACTCAAGCTGGACTTCAAAACATATAAGAGTTTCAAGAAAACAAATTGGTCGCAATTCCAAGAGGATGTTTCCACAGGTATAAACCTAATTGATATTCCATCCGATAAAAATCTAAATAATGAAGAAATAGATATGTACATCAACAAATTAGAAACAATATTAAACAACTGCATTGATAAACACACAACTATCAGCATCCCAGGAAAAACTAAATACAACTACATATATATCAGACCTAACTATTAATCTCATGAAAGTACGGAATACTTGGCTAAGACAACTTAAGAGAATTTTCATAGGAATTACAATAGAATTAACATAGAATATCAAGAGTTAAATAGTCGTATTCAATGTCTTTCAAAAATTATCTAAGACAGAGTGTCCTCCGAACTGAATAATTTATACAGAAAAAGGCTTCAGAAAATGAAGCCATCACCTCAATGTTTTAAAGAAATCGATAGGATTTCGGGAAGAAAATTATTCGGACCTAATATAGAAAAAGACGAAGTAGTATCTAAGAACAAAACATCGAACGAAATAGACCAAAAGTTAAATGCTCTGGCAGAATTCTACAAAGAAGTCTATAGTGAAAAAAACCCACTCATCAATCCAAACTTGCATAGTGAAGTAGTACAAACCACCGAAAAGTTCTCTTCAGATAATATGGGATCCTCACTAACTTTCTTTAGTGCACGAAACCAAGCCAATGAACCGTCGCAAAGCGACCTATATCTTGACACTTCCAATAAAGAAATAAAAAACCTGAGAAAAAAGTTAATTAACAGCAAGAAATCTGCTGGCGTAGATAATATATCCAACTTCCTAATTCGCAAATGTCCAGAAGAGCTTGACACTATATGTAATGGATGAGAACAATAGGCGTCACATAATATAAAAAAAAAATTAAATAAAAGCAAACATGTAGTATATATTTCACATTCCAGAAAATAAAAAAAAAAATCTAAAAATCATATTTCACATTTCTTATTAAATTTTATATTAAAACTGCAATCTGTTAAGTAGACATAAAAATTTTAATATTATATATTTTATTAATTAATTTTGCTGATCTCATCTATTCCACCGGAAACCAGTGTTGGGAACTCGTGGGAAAAGTCCCATTTTGAGGGATAAAATTAGCTGTTTGGGAAAAAGGGAAAACTGAAGAAATTGTGGGAAAAATGATCTATGTCGAAAATCCAATTTTTTTTTTGCAATGAATCATGAATCTACTACTTCTTTTCATTCTACTTTAATTACTTTTCAATCAAAAAATGCAGTATGTATGGTAGTAATGAAAGTAAAAAGTAGTAGTGGTGATACTGGTGATGCTGAATTAATTGATTGTCATTTTTTCTTCGTGGTTAGGTTAGTTTTTGTTTCGACATTTTATTTTTCATTTGCAGTTTTCAAATTAAAAACGTGTGCAGAGATATTAGGGATTAAGATTAAGGTATGTAAAATAAATTTCTAAACAGGTACCTATTATTTAAATTATTCTATAATTTTTGTGTAACAGACCAAATGGATGAACGGAATAACAAAAAACGAAAAAATTTTCAAGTAAAGTGGCTTGAAGAACCAAAATTTAAGGAATGGTTAGAAAAAGTAAATGGTGACATTCATAAATGTCGTTGCAATGTATGTAATACCACTTTCGTCTGTGGAAAAAGTGAGCTTGAAAAACACCAAAAGACTGACAAACATATAGAAGGAATAAAAGCCAGAAGATGTAGTATTCCCGTGTCAAACTATTTCAAAGAATCTTCGCCTCCACATGATGATTCCGTGAAAAATGCAGAGTTAATACTTGCCACTTTTTTTGCAGAACACAACGTTGCATTGCATACTATTGATCATTTAATTCCAGCCTTGAAGCGAGCCATACCAGACTCAAAAATTTTGAAAGATATACATCTAAGTAGAAAAAAGTGTACTAAAATTATATCTAATGTCATCAGTGATGTTGAAAAAGAAAAGCTTGTACAAGTTCTTAAAATAACAAAATTTTCTGTTATGATAGACGAGAGCACAGACATCACCAATGAAAAAAATTTGTGTGTAATAGTAAGATATATTGATTCAAATTTTTGCGTTAAAACTAGGCTTTTAGATTTGTTAAAAGTTAATGCTACTGATTGCAGTGCTGAGGCTCTTTTTAAAGCATTCCATGACTTAATGAATAAAGAAAATATTCCGTTTGATAACGTTGTAGGCCTAGGATGTGATGGCGCCTCAGTAATGGTAGGATCGCAAAATTCATTCTTCAGCCGTCTTAAACAAAAAGTATCTAAAGCAGTTCTTATTCCATGTATATGTCATTCAGCTGCTTTGGCTGCCAGTTATAGTTGCAATGAAATTCCGAGTGATTGTGAAAAATTATTGAAAAATATTTCAACGTTTATCACAGAAAGTCCCAAGTCAGCTGCTATATTGACTGAATTTCAAGAATATTTCAATGTTACAACAAATAAAATATTAAAACCTGCTAGTACACGTTGGTTATCGTTGCAACCTTGTGTGACTAGGATTCTGGACAACTGGGATGTTTTAAAACACTTTTTTCTTTATTATTCTGTTGAAAGTGAAAGAAGAAAAGCGCAAAATATAGCGGAAAAGTTGTTATGTGCCAAAACAAAATCTTATTTTTTGTTTCTGAAGTACTCCTTAAAATATTTCAATGAATTTAATGCTCTATTTCAGTCTAGGAAAATTTTAATTCATATTTTAACTCAAGAGTCAATAATAATTTTAAAAACTATATTGCACAAAATTTTGTAAAATCAGAAGTATTGAATGATATTAATATTTTTACAAATAAAAGATACAAGGAATTTCTACTTCCTTTGGATAATCTGTACTTAGGTTCGGAATGTTCAGAATATATTGAAGCAAATTTGAATAATGATGAAATTATTGAAGTAAAACGTAATTGCCAAAGATTTTACATTGCATCCGTTGAGCAAATAGTAAAAAGATTTCCAGTAACTGATCCTTTTTTGAGTGTTCTCCAGTTTTTAAGTCCTAGTAATGCATTAGATCTTTCTAAACGTACGTATTGTAAAGATTTAAAACAATTGTCAGAAAAAATTGAAAAATGTGATAAATATAAAGTCGAAGAAGAATGGCGAAGTTTGCTATTAATCCTAGAAAAAACTGAAAGAGAAAAATTAGAAAAAATGGATATTATGGATTTTTGGAGCAGAATTTTAAACATGAAAAAAGTCGATGATTCTTATTATTTTTCAAATCTTTCATTAATTGTTAAGTATGCGCTTAGTTTGCCTCACTCTAATGCTGAGGCAGAAAGAATCTTCTCTATGGTTTTTTTTTAAATTTTAATTATTTTAAATTAATATATAATATAAATACTGCTACTATATATAATACTATATAATATAAATACTCATCCATTTAAATAATAATGTAAAACTAAAAGTGAGAATATGGTGCAGTCGAAATAATTGGTAAGACTTAACTTAGAACACGAACTAAAACGTCTAGACCCAATCGCTGCCTTAATCTCTGAAACATGTCTCCATGCGCGTCATAAGGTTAGGATTAATGAATTTAATATAATAAGAAATGATTCTGGAAGAGGAACGGCTATTCTCTTGAGAGAGAACATCGATTTCAGAGTGATTCACGTAGACCTTCAATTAATAGTAACCACCCTTGTTGAAATTAAACTTAAAAATTCCACTAATTCAAGATCTCTACTCCTAGGATGTACTCGTATATACGTACCTTGCAACATAGGTCAGTCGCTTAAAAGCGACCTCAATAAAATTTATAACCTATCACAAAGATTCGACTACGTCATCGTGGGTGGCGATTGGAATGCCCGTCACACTGACTGGAATGACTCAACCCACAATGCTAATGGACAAGCTCTTCATTCCTGGTTCTTTGATGATCCTTTCTTAAACATGAACATCATTTCCCCGAATAGTCTTACATTCCCTAGAAGCTCATCATTTCTAGACTTATTTTAGGTGTCTAACTATTTCACAAACAAGACTGATAACTTTGATATAGTGAACTGCACAGCTGTTCCCTCCAATTCTGATCATTATTGTATAATCTTAGAAATATCTTATCAATACTTTAATCCACTCAAGCTGGACTTCAAAACATATAAGAGTTTCAAGAAAACAAATTGGTCGCAATTCCAAGAGGATGTTTCCACAGGTATAAACCTAATTGATATTCCATCCGATAAAAATCTAAATAATGAAGAAATAGATATGTACATCAACAAATTAGAAACAATATTAAACAACTGCATTGATAAACACACAACTATCAGCATCCCAGGAAAAACTAAATACAACTACATATATATCAGACCTAACTATTAATCTCATGAAAGTACGGAATACTTGGCTAAGACAACTTAAGAGAATTTTCATAGGAATTACAATAGAATTAACATAGAATATCAAGAGTTAAATAGTCGTATTCAATGTCTTTCAAAAATTATCTAAGACAGAGTGTCCTCCGAACTGAATAATTTATACAGAAAAAGGCTTCAGAAAATGAAGCCATCACCTCAATGTTTTAAAGAAATCGATAAGATTTCGGGAAGAAAATTATTCGGACCTAATATAGAAAAAGACGAAGTAGTATCTAAGAACAAAACATCGAACGAAATAGACCAAAAGTTAAATGCTCTGGCAGAATTCTACAAAGAAGTCTATAGTGAAAAAAACCCACTCATCAATCCAAACTTGCATAGTGAAGTAGTACAAACCACCGAAAAGTTCTCTTCAGATAATATGGGATCCTCACTAACTTTCTTTAGTGCACGAAACCAAGCCAATGAACCGTCGCAAAGCGACCTATATCTTGACACTTCCAATAAAGAAATAAAAAACCTGAGAAAAAAGTTAATTAACAGCAAGAAATCTGCTGGCGTAGATAATATATCCAACTTCCTAATTCGCAAATGTCCAGAAGAGCTTGACACTATATGTAATGGATGAGAACAATAGGCGTCACATAATATAAAAAAAAAATTAAATAAAAGCAAACATGTAGTATATATTTCACATTCCAGAAAATAAAAAAAAAATCTAAAAATCATATTTCACATTTCTTATTAAATTTTATATTAAAACTGCAATCTGTTAAGTAGACATAAAAATTTTAATATTATATATTTTATTAATTAATTTTGCTGATCTCGTCTATTCCACTGGAAACCAGTGTTGGGAACTCGTGGGAAAAGTCCCATTTTGAGGGATAAAATTAGCTGTTTGGGAAAAAGGGAAAACTGAAGAAATTGTGGGAAAAATGATCTATGTCGAAATCCAATTTTTTTTTTGCAATGAATCATGAATCTACTACTTCTTTTCATTCTACTTTAATTACTTTTCAATCAAAAAATGCAGTATGTATGGTAGTAATGAAAGTAAAAAGTAGTAGTGGTGATACTGGTGATGCTGAATTAATTGATTGTCATTTTTTCTTCGTGGTTAGGTTAGTTTTTGTTTCGACATTTTATTTTTCATTTGCAGTTTTCAAATTAAAAACGTGTGCAGAGATATTAGGGATTAAGATTAAGGTATGTAAAATAAATTTCTAAACAGGTACCTATTATTTAAATTATTCTATAATTTTTGTGTAACAGACCAAATGGATGAACGGAATAACAAAAAACGAAAAAATTTTCAAGTAAAGTGGCTTGAAGAACCAAAATTTAAGGAATGGTTAGAAAAAGTAAATGGTGACATTCATAAATGTCGTTGCAATGTATGTAATACCACTTTCGTCTGTGGAAAAAGTGAGCTTGAAAAACACCAAAAGACTGACAAACATATAGAAGGAATAAAAGCCAGAAGATGTAGTATTCCCGTGTCAAACTATTTCAAAGAATCTTCGCCTCCACATGATGATTCCGTGAAAAATGCAGAGTTAATACTTGCCACTTTTTTTGCAGAACACAACGTTGCATTGCATACTATTGATCATTTAATTCCAGCCTTGAAGCGAGCCATACCAGACTCAAAAATTTTGAAAGATATACATCTAAGTAGAAAAAAGTGTACTAAAATTATATCTAATGTCATCAGTGATGTTGAAAAAGAAAAGCTTGTACAAGTTCTTAAAATAACAAAATTTTCTGTTATGATAGACGAGAGCACAGACATCACCAATGAAAAAAATTTGTGTGTAATAGTAAGATATATTGATTCAAATTTTTGCGTTAAAACTAGGCTTTTAGATTTGTTAAAAGTTAATGCTACTGATTGCAGTGCTGAGGCTCTTTTTAAAGCATTCCATGACTTAATGAATAAAGAAAATATTCCGTTTGATAACGTTGTAGGCCTAGGATGTGATGGCGCCTCAGTAATGGTAGGATCGCAAAATTCATTCTTCAGCCGTCTTAAACAAAAAGTATCTAAAGCAGTTCTTATTCCATGTATATGTCATTCAGCTGCTTTGGCTGCCAGTTATAGTTGCAATGAAATTCCGAGTGATTGTGAAAAATTATTGAAAAATATTTCAACGTTTATCACAGAAAGTCCCAAGTCAGCTGCTATATTGACTGAATTTCAAGAATATTTCAATGTTACAACAAATAAAATATTAAAACCTGCTAGTACACGTTGGTTATCGTTGCAACCTTGTGTGACTAGGATTCTGGACAACTGGGATGTTTTAAAACACTTTTTTCTTTATTATTCTGTTGAAAGTGAAAGAAGAAAAGCGCAAAATATAGCGGAAAAGTTGTTATGTGCCAAAACAAAATCTTATTTCTTGTTTCTGAAGTACTCCTTAAAATATTTCAATGAATTTAATGCTCTATTTCAGTCTAGGAAAATTTTAATTCATATTTTAACTCAAGAGTCAATAATAATTTTAAAAACTATATTGCACAAAATTTTGTAAAATCAGAAGTATTGAATGATATTAATATTTTTACAAATAAAAGATACAAGGAATTTCTACTTCCTTTGGATAATCTGTACTTAGGTTCGGAATGTTCAGAATATATTGAAGCAAATTTGAATAATGATGAAATTATTGAAGTAAAACGTAATTGCCAAAGATTTTACATTGCATCCGTTGAGCAAATAGTAAAAAGATTTCCAGTAACTGATCCTTTTTTGAGTGTTCTCCAGTTTTTAAGTCCTAGTAATGCATTAGATCTTTCTAAACGTACGTATTGTAAAGATTTAAAACAATTGTCAGAAAAAATTGAAAAATGTGATAAATATAAAGTCGAAGAAGAATGGCGAAGTTTGCTATTAATCCTAGAAAAAACTGAAAGAGAAAAATTAGAAAAAATGGATATTATGGATTTTTGGAGCAGAATTTTAAACATGAAAAAAGTCGATGATTCTTATTATTTTTCAAATCTTTCATTAATTGTTAAGTATGCGCTTAGTTTGCCTCACTCTAATGCTGAGGCAGAAAGAATCTTCTCTATGGTTACCAACATAAAAACAAAAAAAAGAAATAGAATTAGTCAAGAATGCCTTTCTGCAATGTGCATCTTACGATCAAATTTTGAAGCAGATAATATTAATTGTACAACTTTCCAAGCAACTGAACAACACAGAAAAAAGATGAAAAAAAAACCATTTATATCAATAACATTTTGTTACGTTTTTTTTGTTTATTTATTTTAAGTTTATGTTAATTTATTTTTGTTCTAGTTCTGTTTTTTCTTTGGATTTTGCAATTATTGTAACTGTTTTTTTAATTATAAGGGAAATAATAAAAGTAAATTTCATCTAGTTTGAAACATCCTTTTTATTTTTTTCAACACATCAGTCAAAAAATATTTACAAATGTATAACTTTATTTTGTGAACAGAAAATTTGTGAATTGACGTTATGAATTTCATTAAAATAGTCAAAATTTCTGGAAAAACAGACTTATGCAATTTAAGGGTCTAAAAATCAATATTATCTACCCATCCACCCATCCTTTTTGTCATGGGAATTTCGAGGGAATATGAATATTCAAAAGAGGGAAAAACGGAAGATTCTGAGCAAAAATGTGGGAATTTCATCCAAAAAAGTTTCCCAACACTGCCGGAAACTTATGTTAAAATGCAGTTGCAACAAACATGTGAATTTATTTTCTTATGTAAAGTTTTCTATCTTATGAGAACTTAAATTTTTGAAATTTGATACTCCTTTTTGTTTGTGAGAATTTTTGAATTTAGAATTTTAAAAAAAATTAACAAGAGGTAAAAATTGAAGAACGAAATAACCGGCAGTCTGAGGGAGTCCGTCGTAAAAATTAGAAGTTTAGAAATAAATAATTGTGAATAAATAAATTGTGAATAAATAAATTGTGGTAGATAAGAATAAGAAATTGTAAAAATAAAAGTGAATTGAAAATAAAGAAAAAATAAAAATAAAATTTGAAATTTAGTTTTTTTTTATTAAATCGAAAGATCGATTTTAAAACTACTATACTCAGCATAATATTTAACAATTGAACCAATAACGGCTATTTTTCAAAAAGATCGAAAATAGCTAAATTAATTCCCATTCCTAAAAAACAAAATGCATCCATTATAAACGATTACAGACCAATTTCACTACTATCAAATCTTGGAAAACTTTTCGAATTCTTCATTTCTTTCAAACTCGATCAATTTTGTAAAGATAATAATATTTTAACTTATAATCAGTTCGGTTTCGTGAAACACCATTCCACAGAAAATGCATTACTCTTCCTAACGGACCGCATTATTAAAGGATTAAGAGCCAAAAAATGCACGATAGCACTAGACCTAGACCTAGAGAAAGCCTTCGACTATGTCTGGAGCAAAGACCTCATTTATAAGCTTAATAAAATTAATTGTCCCAAACAAATCCTAAGATTAATTTATAGTTTTCTACAAGACAGAGAAGCGCTTGTATGTATTGGAAATAAGGTCTCAAATTCAGTTGCAGTCAAATCAGGTGTTCCCCAAGGATATATTCTCGGCCCTAAGTTATTCAATATATTCTTGAATGATTTTCCGTTTAATAATAACGTAAATCAAGAAATATCATCCATTTTGTACGCAGATGATACCATCATCTTTGTCACTGCTGATAAACCACGTCAAGCTCTAAGCATTCTTCAGAAACATATTCCTGCACTACTAACTTACTACAATAATTGGGGCATAAAACTGAATGAGAGCAAAAGTTCTATTATTTGTTTTAGGAATTCCTATAGTAGAGGTCGGAAAAACACTGTAAAAGAAAGTAAAAATCTCCAATTATATCTCAATAACAATCTTATCCCACTAACAAACACCATTAAATATTTAGGTATTAACCTTCATCATAGACTTCTTTTCAACAACCACGCTAGGACCGCTCTTAAAAAAGCTCGATATGCTACTACTACTCTAAAGCCCTTGCTTAGTTCAAAGCATATGCGTACAGAAACAAAACTGTTTTTGTATAAAACAATAATAAGACCTGTGATATCGTATAATTTTCTAACTTGGTTTACCATATCCCCTAATGTAGCACAAGAATTAGAAAAATTTGAAAGACGCATACTAAGAAATTGTTTAAATAAATACCGAAGACCTGCCAAAAAATGGTTTCCAAATAAATACCTCTATCAAAAATGTAATCTACAACCATTGATGACGCACATGATTAATCTTACTAAACGTTCCATCAAAAGAACTAGAACACATTGTAATCCAACCATTGAGAAAATCTTCAAAGATAATATAAATCAATCAATTTGTGATAATTATTACATCTCCCCAGTTAATATTTTAAATGAGAATTCATCAACAATGTTCCAATTTTCCAATGAAAACCCATTGATGTTAAAACTTTATGAAAGTGCCAATCTTAAGCTCAATAATAGCGGATTATAAAAACAAAATCAGTTCGATTATATCATTATAAAACATTTTCTTTTAGAAAACTAAATATCACCTTGCCTTATGTTAATATTTAATGTAAATATTTTAATGTCATATTAAATATAATATATAAAAAAAAAATAAAAAAAGTTGTAATAATGTAAATATAGAAATAACTTTTAGAAAATAAGCTAATAATATATGTTTATATTTCTACTTCTCATCTTATTAGTTTTAAGTTATTCGTTATAAGTTATACTTTTTTCCTATTTTTTTTTTCGACCATTATTTGCAAGTGATATTTAGTCAATATTTAAATATATAAGTATAATTATCATTATAAGTGCCGGGAGCAAGCACAAATAAGTAAATTATAATATAGTAAGTAGTAAAGCTAAACATAAATAAATACATATTGTAAGGAGGATTTTTGCACAGCGTTTCTGTGCTGTTTTGTTACAATATGAAATATAATTTATATTTGAAAATGTAAAACACAAAGTAGTTGTAAGCAAGACATATTCGGATAGTCGGAAATTTTTTTTTAAATTTAAAGTTTTAATTCTTACTATACATATAAGTACTATCACATATAAGGATACAGATGTTTCTCTGCATATAATCAAATATGTAACGAAATCAAATTCATATGGACCTATTGTTAGGTCCAGATTCGAGTCTTGGATATATTTAAATTCAAAATGCACGTTAATATTCGATTGTTCTTGCATTCGATAAAAGTTTTAAAATATGGTTCATAAAATTATATACGCATATATATAAACAATCTGATTTGAGTGTGTTTGGGTTTATTCGTATATTTACATTCAATAATAGAAAATATACGATTTATTTGTAGCAATTTGGCAGTATATATAATATCATAAACATTTATATATGTATATGATAATATTATTGCTGATGGTATGCTACCATAGTACATGTTGTCTTGCAGGTATCATTTAAATCATCTTGCAGGTCCTATGTATAAACACAGATAAGGATTATACTTATGTGGTATATATAACAATAATATTGGACATTAAACCCTATTAAATGTTTGCATTAAATTTTGAAGGAATATGTATCGCTATCGCTAGTTATTCTTTCATTTTTTTCCTTTTTTTGTGTGAAAAAAAATATATACCTGGGGATCAATTCTGATTCGGTGCAGTGCAAAAATGAAAAAGTTAGTTTGCACTTAACATTGCACACACGTTTTTCACTTTTACACTTCACTGTGTCAGAAAAAGCGATTCTGGTTCGCTTCGTGTAAACTAGATGCTGAATGAATGTCGGAATTGAATTTTAAAGCTTTTAAACAAAATTTAAATTCGATACGATAAAATTAACTTTCGCACACTATTTTAAACTGTTCTTTTTCTAAAATTATTAAATTATATTAATTGTATTTTTATACAAAACATGCTAAAAGACACAAAATGTTTTATTTATAAATACTTACATAGAAAAAAAATTTAAATTCTAACGATTAAAATCACTTTACACAGCTTTGCACCATACTTTGCACGGACATTTAACACGGTGTAAACTAATTTTACATATGCAAAATTTTTGACATTTGTTATCATGTTTACACGGTACTAGAATCGCAAACAGTGGTGTAAGCGTGTAAACTCTTTTCACTTTTTCACTGCACCGAACCAGAATTGACCCCCTGCACTGGTTTTTGTATACATATACACTGGTTTTTGTATACATTGTATATTTTGTATACGTCACGTATAGTATAGCAACAGTAAGGATAGTACACCATAATGATTTATAATGATGTGTATGCGTATAACAAGTTGTATAAATAAAAACAAATTTCTATACATAAAATACCCTTTAATAAACATGTTTATTGTTTGTATTATAGTGTACGTGCACCATACAGAAAGAAATATACAAATTATTACTGCAAAGGCAAGCACAGGCCAGTCGAAATGCTTATAATGTTAGAGGTATTCACGAAATATTGTAAGAGTGTAAAAAAATTTAATCAAATTATTTTAGCATTTAATGTCAGAATGGCATATACAATAGTAAACAACAGTAATATACACCGCATACAATGGGTTTCAGCATTGTAAATTTTTACAAGCAGTGTAGGTAAAAATTGAATTGAAGATGTTTACAATAGGTGTAGGGTTCTACGAGTTTACATCGTTTACAGTGATACAAGACCAAACCGTGAATACCCTTATTATTTGTCCGTTTTTAGAAAATAATATTCTAAATTTTCAAGTCAAAAATTGTTCAAAAATTATCTTAACAAAACCTGAAATAATTTTTCTACCCATTTGCATTTACTACATACATACTGCACATATATATATAATTGTGTCAAGATAGTGGCATAGCAAAAGCAACATCAAAACGAAAAAAAAGGATGAAAGAAATAAACCTGAAGCATTCGTATAGCGTAGAGCACTTAGCACCACAAATAATATATATAAATATATATATGTATGTACATATTTATTATATTGTCTGCGATAGCACATAGATTGAAATGTACAAAAATAAAATTTACTCTGTCTATTGCAAATACGTTTGCGTATAATTATTAAAGCACAGGCAAAGCAGACATTCTAAACTACTACATATACTGTCTAATGTTAAAATATGTGCGTAAATATGCGTATGTTAATACACTGATAAATTGAATACAGTACCAAATTTATATTGTTCCCTGGTGAATGGGTGCTATGTGCTATACGCTTTGTTAGTTATACTGGTTGTACAAACTTATGAACATAAACATTATATGTATTAAATTTGTCAAAATGAATATGAATTGTACTACATATGGTACTACATATTCATTTAAAGTTTGTTTCAAAGTTCAAAGTTTGAAACTAAACTAGTTTAAACTAAATTGAAGCATTTTGATTTATGTAAAATAGATGGAGACATACGATTTTTTCATTTTATATGGTGACGGATTTTTGGTTCCATTGGCACGTCTGTATATTTGTCTGTGGTACTATTAAGTTTACTGTATCATTTAAAGTCTCAATAAAGGTAATAATAATAATTTTAACAGTATACAAAGAGTATATAAAGGAGAGAGTTCCCAAGTGAAAACTCGTGAAACAAAATATCAAAAATGGAATATACGGGAAATGAAGAATTGACGGTTGAATTGTTTTGAATTTTTCCGTTTATAACTGACAACACCTGAAATTTATGAAAAAACTCTACTAGCATTTTGGTGAATACATTACACTAGTTATGGTGTTAAACTAGTTCAAATGTGATGTTTATCAATTTTATTTTATAAATAGTGCAAATAAAGTTCTAATGTGATGAATCAATACACTTTCTGTTTGAAATTGGTGCTGTTTAGTGTTTTTGTAGTGCGCCTTAATATCGTACCAATGAAGTGTTCATACACACCAATGTTTCCTTGTCAAAGAATGCAAGAACAGTGCGATTCTGCGTCACTTTTTTCATTAATCATATTGCTCCACATTTACACTAGTTTTAGACTACATTTTATAAAAAATTAATTGAAGTTTTGATTTTTTTTTATAACTTGACAGACTCGAAGTAAACATCTAACATATAGCTTTAATTTTGTATAAATAGTGTACAAACATTTTTATCTTTTAAAATGGATAGTTATTATTCTGGAGTAAAAAATCCGTATACAAAAAAATACAAGTATTCAACTTCATTTTATCGTAGAGTGAAGCAAATAATAGGAAATAATCAACACCTACAAGATACAAAATCAACTAGTGTTAAAATATGGTGATATTACAATTATTCGACGTGGGATAAATTCCACAAATAATTTTCCATTTCGAAGTACTCCTAAAAAAACACAACAAATACGAATAAATAAGAATGATTCAGAGTCTAATGAACGAAATAATTGGATTCCAGCAGAAAACTTTTCCTCATTTCAAGTGAACACACAAACTGAAGTGGATGATGATAACATAATTACTGATTCCGACAGTAGAGAGGAAATTGAAGAGAATTTTGATGAAGATATTTTGATATCTGAATTACGAGAATGGGCATTGAGAAATAAAATATCTCATGTTGCTTTAAATGAACTGCTTTTTCTGCTAAACAACAAAGCGAACATGCATTTTTTGACCAAAGATTCAAGAACATTAGTTCGTACACCAAGTATTGTTCAACTTGAGCAAATAGGAAATGGCCTTTTCTGGTATAATGGTGTAGCAAATTGTTTACAAAACGCATTATTTTCTCTTTCGAAAACAACAGAAATCATGGTTAATTTTAATATTGATGGGAGGCCGTTATTCAACAGCTCAAAATACCAATTCTGGCCTATTTTAATGAACATCTCAAATATGCCAGATATAAGGCCAATGACTGTTGCCATTTATTACGGAAATACTAAGCCTCCTTCTGCAGAACTATTTTTAAGAAAATTTGTAAATGAATTGAACCACATTCTAAAAACAGGGATTTTATTAGAACATAAAAAATCATTGATAACACTTAAGATTAACGCATTCATTTGTGACACACCTGCAAGAGCTTTCATCAAGTGTAAGTATAGTTTTATAATAACCATACAAACATTTATATTTTATTTCATTTTCAGGTATCAAAGGACACACTGGATATATGTAGTAGTTGTTCCAAATGTACAGTTGTGGGTAAATACGATGATCGGACTATAAGTTTTGCAAGGATAGACGCTCCATTACGAACTCATGACGACTTTATAAAAAAACGCGATGAAGATCATCACTCATATAATCCATTGAAAAAAGAGTACGAAATGTCACCCCTTGAGGAAATTTCTGGAATTGATATGATAAAAAATTTTCCCATTAGTGACTCAATGCATCTGATAGAATTAGGTGAGATTATAAACCTGGTTTTGATTACTTAAATTAATAAAAGTTTGCAATTTAAAGGAGTCATGAAACGATGCTTAAGATGTTGGATGTTTGGTTTATACAACTATCGCACAAAATTTAGTGCTGCAAATATTGAAAATATATCAGATTGGATGGTTAAAAGCAATGAAACAATACCTGTTGAGATAAGCCGTCGCATCAGGGGTTTAGACTGTATTTCACATTGGAAAGCAATCGAATTTCGAACATTTTTGTTGTACCTTGGACCAGTTATTTTACAAAATTATTTACCACCTGAAGAGTATGAGCACTTCTTGCATCTTTTTGCAGCAATTACCATGCTTTCAAATACAGAATATGTTAAAATTCAAGAAATTCGTCATGCTGCCAAGAAATTATTAATAGATTACATTGAACAATATATTGCATTTTATGGTGAACAATCCGTTTCCAGTAACGTTCATGGATTATCTCATATTGTTGATGACGTGGAACAATTTGGTTCTCTAGTAAACATATCAGCATATCCTTTCGAAAGTACGTTATATAGGATTAAGTCGCTTTTAAAATGTGGCTCAAAACCCCTTGCTCAAGTCGCAAAAAGAATAATAGAAATGACAAAAATTTCATACCGTGAAAAACAACAAACAAAAGGCAGCTGCTTGCAAAATATGGGAAAAAGTAGTCATAATTGTCCAAATTGTGTAGGAACTTATAAAATTGCACAATTCGATGATTTTATTTTATCGAATTCTAAAAAAAACAAATGGTTTCTTACAGAAGCAAACGAACTGATGCAAATGATAAATGCAACGTATTTTGAAGGAGAAATATATATATACGGAAACAAAGTGAAAAATTCAGAAGATCTTATTACATCTCCATTTTCATCAAAACTATTATATATATTTATGTCCAGTTGCGAATTCGAGAACCCAAATCTACTTCATTACTCTAAGGTTAAAGCCAAAATGGTATGTTTGCAACATGAGAATAAAAAATATGTTTTTTTGCCTCTTTTGCACACATTGAAATTAAATATTACAAATAAATAAAAATGATTTACAAATAATTTAATAACACATTTTAATTTCTTTATTTAAATGAAGAAAAAAAAAACATTTTACAAATCTATACATTATTATGCAGGGAGAATATTGGGGTCTAAATTTTCATACATGTTGTATTGATAATTTCTTCTTGACAATTTTCGTTAACAATTATTTCCGTAATGTTTTCTATTTCCTCTGGTTCTTTGTTTTTCTTAGTTATATTATCATTGCAAAACACGTTCTTTCTTTTTTGCGGATTCATTCTTGTCTTCGTGTGTTTCAAAGCATTAGAAAAGTATACTTCATGCTTTTTCCGGGTGTAGTCATAGGAACTATCAATTTTATTTATCACTTCAACGAACAGTTGATTTGTATTATGCAACCGGTCAAATTGTAAAGATTTTTCCTTACTCTGGTTTACGTTTCTCCAAACGTATTGAATAAATAATGAACTAAAAAAAATATAAATACATAAATAAATAATACGTGATGTATTTCATAGTAATATGTTCTTACTCTTCAAACATATTTTGTCGAAGATTGGTACAAGTAGAGGAACAATTTTTCCCTTTTGTTACTTTAAATTTTGTTAGAAATTCTAACATTGAAGTTGCATATTTTTCACATTTTAGTTGATCTTCAAATGTTTGTAGTTTTATAACATCCTTGAAGGGAAAAATCATGTAGGTTTCACTTGATGTTTCAGTTATTCGATTTGTTAAGAGCTCCTCAAGCTTTTCTGTTCTTGCTGTTAATTTTGCAATTTGTTCCTCCATTGTCGTTTTCATTGATTGAATATTATTTTGTAAATTGTCAAACATATTCACAAACATTTTGAATGTCACTTATATGTGGAACTTCAATAGTTTCAGAATTTGTCATATTTTCTTCTGTTTGTTGAGTTGATAATAATGAATTATTAGTGCCAGAAGCATTATTATCTACTTCACAATTATTGTCTGGTATGGAGAATTCAAAATTTTGACTTTGTTTGCTTGATTCGTCTTGAATATATCCTGTATTCAAACACTTGGCCAAAGTATTATCGTAATAATTGTTGTTTGAATTTATCGAGTCAACATTACTTTTTTTGAAAGTACAACGACGACTTGTTACTTGAGTCAAATGGTTGTGTTCCTTGTCTGTATTAGCGTATTGTAGCAACTTATTCAGTGTATCGGTTGCATGATGAAATAAATGAAAACCACCTTTTTTTACGATGCATTTATACTTCGTCCACTTTCCAGATATTGTATCAGGAATTGATTCAGCCTTTGATTGTAACTGCTTGCTGATACGCCTGTCATTTGGCCAATAAACCCAACCACATGATTCCCATTGATGAGGTACCACTTCATATTCCCACGTTCCATTTAAATTATCAATAACGACAATTTTAAAAGTATGTACAATTGTTTTTCCTGAAGTTTTTTGAAATAAAAATGATATAAACTCGAAATAGTAATAAATTAATAATAATATTGTACTTACCAAACATTATTGCTTATTTATAAATAAATAATTTATTAGATTAAAAATTAAATACAAAAAAATACACTTAGACAAGAACGCACGTGTGAATGATAAATAGTAGTGCAAGACTAGTTTTCTTGTACACTAAATTTTTTTATGGCACCTTTAGTGCGAACTTGGTCCTAGTATGCACTGCTGTTTTATAAGAAGATAAATTTAGTATTTTAAATTACTACAGCTGCACTACAATATCTCTTATCGAAATAGCTTAGAGCACATTTAGTGTAACACAACACCAGACTGACACCAAAATAAATTTTAGTGTAAAACTGATTAGAGTTTAGTGTTTTTACACACCGCTTTATTGCAGAGTGAATTTCTGAGTTTATGAAGCACCGTCGCCATATTTTCTATCATATAAAAAATTTATATGATAAAGATAAAAAATGTATCATATATATTATATTTAAAATCTGTTCAAAGATGTTCTTCAATGCTTGAAATACCAAGAAGTCAAAACGTTAATTTTATATGAATTCCTTAAAATTCTCTAGAAGTCAAATTATAACAATATAACAAATCTTAACATTTGCTATTATTAATTATTTTAATATTTTTCCTTTTAAATTTTGTGAATATAAAGAGCGCACTTTTTTTTTCGAGGTACATATCATGTTATATATTAACAGTAAAGTGACATTCGTTTTAAAAATTACAAATTAGAAGCATGCAAAAAAATGCATATTATGTACTTATAAAATTATAATTTGTTTTGGTGTTTGGCCATATAAATTAATATTAATATTATATTGCTGTTGCCTATTGTATTGTATATTATACACATCATCAACTCATACATACATGCAATATGCATGTATGTGTATATTTATTATATATACACTTGTCTTGCAGTCATAAGTCATAACAATGATGTATTTATGTTCAATGTTTATATATTTTGTATATTTGAGCTTTATGCATATATGTACTTACAAATATATAAACCAATATATATTTAATTTGTTATGTTTTGTTATTATTTTCATACAATTGCATATTATTTATAATGTATAAACATTATATGAGTATGAGTGGCATATCATAATATAATACCATAATGCCATATCATAATACAATACACCTTACACTATTCAATAACAATACATACATACTGTATAGTATTATCAAAGTAAATATATAGGTAAACCAAGTAACAAATCTCAGCTATTTTGATAAATAGAATGGGAGATCCGAGAAAAAAATAGTTCAAATATACATGTTTATCAAATATTGTCAGCAATTCTCACAGCAACAACAATTTTCTTAAAGTCTGAAAAGCACTTTACCTGTCAATTCCCAAATTACTATATTTATAATGTAAAAATGTGTACATGAAAAAATAAGATAAAAAGTACACATACTATCAAACTTCTCATTTTCTATATCACCGACATCACAATAATGCAAAATTCTCTCTGCTTACATTTTTTTTTTACATTAGTTTTTAATAGCCTCCGTGATATGCACTAGTGGTGGTTGAAAACAATTTTATTTGATTCACATACGAAGTCTATTTCGCTTCAACTTTTTTATTCGTTGTTCTTTTAACATATGTATGATAATAGCCTCCGTGATAATATGACGGTAAATATAATATACATGATTTTAAAGATATTTTTTAGAGTAAAATAGGTAACAAAGATTCAGTTTTGGTCGTAATAATTGGTAATAATAGTAATAATCAGTGAATTTTGAATAATTTAAAATTTTTCTTTTATTTAAATTTCTTATATTTGTGTCGTATTATGTATATTTAATTACATGAGTAAAAAATACTTTTATTTAAAAAATATTAAAATAATAAAACATTGATATTAACAAAACATTTAATATTAATTTTTAATAATTAAATAATATGTGGAAAAGTGTTAATGTAAAATCCACTAAAAGGAAAATCTTGATTTAACATTAAATGAAAAAAGGTGCTGAATCAAAATAGTTATATAAAATAAAAACACAATTTTTTTACAATTTTACGTTATAAAATTTATTGAAAAAGATAATACTTAAAAACTAACAATTTTGATCTTATTAACTACTGATAAATTTTCAAATATGCAAACCTTAAATTATACAAAAATTTTGTCTTGATTTTCAAAAAATAAAATACAAAAAAATTCTAAAAAAATCAATTTGAATTATTTAAAAGCAATTAATTATATTACAATTTTGCATACAATTTGGCAATGAAAAATTAAAAAAATAAGAAATTGATTTCTACAATATAATTTTAATAATTTTAATTCCAATAATCAACAATTCTAATGTTTAATAATTTAAAAACTTAAACTAATTCGTCGACAGTATAGATCGATCTATACGCGAGATTTCGCTGCTGAATCTTGATGAAAATGCCGATTTAGTTGATTGTTGTTTAATACGATGATGAAGTTTAAATTTCAAATATAGTAACTGCCACGATTGAATATTTCCGGTAATGAAATTAAATGAATTATCCCGTCGGTAAACTATTTATTAATTTGTTAGATTTCTGTTGTTGCTGAAATTATTTTTTAAGTTTAAAAAATTCTTTCTCCAATGAAAAAAATTTTCTAAGTTTTATTAAAATATTCGCCGATATTTTCTAAGTGTAAAATTTTTCCTCCGATGAAAAATTTTCTAAGTTTTATTTAAACATTCGCCGAAATATTCCAAGTATAAAATTTTTCCTCCAATGAAAAATTTTCTAAGTTTTTATTAAAATATTCGACGAAATTTGCCTAAGTGTAAAATACCGCCTATATTCCCTAATTTTTTACAGAAAATTTTCTAAGTATTTTCTGTAAAAAATTCCTAGACCAAAAGACTCAATACGTACTTTTGGTGGTCTAGCTCAATACGCTAGTGATTGGAAAATTCCAATTTTAAAAAACTTGAAATTTGGACTCAGTACGTCCTTCAAGAGTGGCCTTTTGCTTCTGCCGCTTTCTAGCTCAATACGCTATAGTTCGGTTCTTCAAAAGACAAATTTTTCTGAAATTCGTCTGGCCTTATATATGATTTTCACTGTTTCGAGAAATTTCTTCTTTCCCCGTTTTATTGTGTCTTCACTATTTATCTCCATCTGCTGTCTTTTTTATTGGACTGGTACATTCCAGATTCCACAATTATTGGAGACTTTAATTGGTATACTAATTAGTCAAAATTATCTATTGTGAATGATGTTGTTGATAATTTGACATTGATGTATGATGTTGAATTTTGACAACCATTTTGTGAAGAGGTAATTAATGTTACCCCTTTTGTTTATACTTTTATTTTAATTGGAATTAAATGGTTTGTTAATTGTTTAAAAAATATGTGGTGTTAAAGTGATGTTTTTTTGTACTGTTTGTGAAGTAGTTTTATTTTGTATTGTTTTTGTTTAATTGTTGAATTGTATTGTGACTATGATGTTCTAATTGGTGCTTTGTGTACGTTTTGTATTTCAATGTTTTGGTTATGTGGTTTGTTTATATTTCGTGTTGTGTTCTGTTTGTGTGTTAAATGTAATTTGTGTTGTATATTTTCATTTTTTTACAATTATTAAAATTATTTTCCTTTTCAGGTTGATGCTGGAATCAACATCCTCCCCGGGCAGCAAAAAAAAAATTGAATTAATTATTAAATTAGACTATGGTTTAAATGAAATGCATGTTTATTTTTTCCAAAATTTTATGTTGTATTTATTTTTTTTATTATCTCCCCTTTTTATAATTTTGAATTAAATTAATTTCGTTTAACGAGTCGTACTACTGTTTTCCCATTTTTCTCTTGAAATTTCAGAACTATATTATTATAGGGCCATCTAAAATTTTTCCTTCCCTTGATCCGGTCCCAAGGTATTGGCCACTCTGCTAAAATCCGTTTGATACCTTCTGGGGCATCCAACCATTCTGGTATCATAGTGTTTATTTCGCTATGCGACTTGGCGATCACACCTTCGGCCTCAAAGGGACGTCGAAAGAATTGCGTTTCTGCGGTAAAGGCCTTAATCTTTGTTGCCTTCCGTTTATCGCCGATATTAGTGTCCTCAGCCATTGTTTCTGAGATCTTTATTTTCTTTCTTTGAGGCTCCATTATATCCAGACTGGAGATAGTGTCTGAACCAAAGGAAACGAATTCAGACGGAACTGGAGTGGTTGAAAAACTCGATGCTTCCATTTTTTTTTTGTTTTTTTTTTTTTTTTAAATTAATTGCCTTTTGATTTTATCAATTTGAAAAAATTTACTATAATTCACTTGTTTGACATTAAACTGCAATTGGAGTTTGACCTGTAATTTTAATTCATTGTTTTAATTTTGTTTATCTTATATATGGTAATGCTAATTCATGTTTGACATTTCAACGTTTTCGAGAGGTAGTTTACACAGCTTAACAATTGGTCTCAAGTAGGTTTTATGAGCAATTCTTACAAGTGCTGTTCTAACTAGTCCATCCCTTCCTGGATAAACTTCTATGATTCGTCCTAATGGCCATGATAGTGGAGGAAAATTTTCTCGTTTAATTAATACCAAATCATTAATTTTCAAATTTTCTTGAGTTTTTTTCCATTTGTTGCGTACTTGCAATTGTTGTAAATAATCTTTAGACCAATGATACCAAAAGTTTTGTTGTAACTGTTTTAAAAATTGCCATTTTCTAGTTGGAGCTTCTGTCTTTATATCACATTTTTCTGGTACTGTTTGCAAACTTCGATTAATTAAAAAATGTCCAGGGGTAATGATTGTATTACTATCAGGATCGACATTGATAGGAACTAAAGGTCTTGAATTAATACATGCTTCAATTTTGCACAAAACGGTATAAAGTGCTTCGAACGTCAATTTTGTGTTTTGTAATGTTTTTTTAAGTGTATTTTAACAATTTTGATGTGTGACTCCCATAGGCCACCAAAATGTGGAGCTGAAGGTGGATTAAAATGCCATGTTATCCCGTCATTAGCTAATTTATCAGCAATACCTTTGCTGACTTCATTTGAAAGCAAAATTTTACTGGCTTTTACAAAATTTGTACCACAATCGGAATAAATGTCTGAACATAAACCTCTCCTATCGCTGAATCTATGAAAACTTGCAATGAAAGCATCTGCACTGAGGTCTGATACTAATTCCAAATGCACTGCTTTGGTACAAAGGCAAATAAATAAACATATATATACTGGAACAATTTTCGCGTTGCGAAGAAATGACGTTTTCATATCTATTGGGCCAGCAAAATCAATCCCTACATGTTGAAATGGGAAAGACTGTGTTACTCTCGCTGTTGGCAGTTCTCGCATTAATTGTGTATTTTCCTTTGGTTTAACTCTAAAACATTTTAAACATTTATGTACTTGATGCCTGATAACGTGTTTTGCCTTTATCAACCAGTACTTGTTTCTTAGAGTGCTTAGGACAAGCTGTACACCTCCGTGACATGTTTTCTCATGTATGTATTTAATTAATAATTTGGAAAATGTATGGTTCGCTGGTAGTATCAATGGATGTTTTTCATTGTAAGACAATGCAGAGTTTTCCAATCGACCTCCTACACGTAACAATTTCTGGCTATCCAAAAACGGATTTAAATTTAAAATATTACTGTTGCTTGGTAATTGTCGATTATCTTCGATATGCTTTATTTCTACTGCAAAATGTGTTTTCTGTATTGTTCTTATGATCGAAATTTCAGCTTGTTCTATTTCATTTTTATTAAGAAACTGTGAAGTAGTTTTTTGTTTGTTACGGCAGTTGTTGATAAATCGTAAGCAAAAAGCTGTTATTCTTAGAATTTTTAAATATGATGAATATGTCGTTAATAACTCAGGTTCTGTTGTTACTACAAATACTTTATTTTTTCTGACTTCTTCATTTGAGTCTAATATTTCCGGTTGTTCTGGCCATTCATTTTTATTGTGCAACCATTTTGGTCCATTCCACCATAGTTTGTTGTCTGTTAATTCATTTGGCATTTGACCTCTAGAAGCGCAGTCTGCTGGATTATCTTTCCCTGGTATGTAATGCCATGATGAAGGTGAACTAAACTCGTGTATTTCAGCTACTCTATTTGCCACATAGGTTTTCCAATGACTAGGGTGCTTTTGAATCCAGGATAATGTTATTATGGAATCTGTCCAAAGTACTGTTGATACGTTTTCTAACTCTAATTCTGTTTTTATATTTTTGCATAATTTAGCCAATAATGTAGCCCCACACAATTCTAGACGAGGTAACGACACTGGTTTAATGGGTGCTACCTTAGTTTTTGACGCTATAAGTAATACTTTGGAGTCATAATCATTTTTAACTTGAACATAAATCACAGCTGCATACCCAGCTTTTGAAGCATCACAAAAACCGTGTAAAGTGACAGGAGTTTCTTTTGTAACAATATTTAACCAACGAGGTATAGTAATATTCGATATGTGATATAATTTTTCTACAAAGTCTTTCCATTTGGTAACTAATGCTTCTGAAGGTCGCTCATCCCAATCATATTTCGATGCCCATAATTGCTGCATAATAATTTTTGCTGTCATTATGCATGGTGATATCCATCCAAATGGATCGAATAATGATGCAATTTCGGAGAGGATAGTTCTTTTAGTAATTTTTTCGTGGTCATTAATAGGTTTTACGCAAATGGTAAAACTATCAGAAGCAGGATTCCATTTGATACCTAATGTCTTAACATTAAAAAAATCAGATATTGTCAATGATTGTTTTAATTCACGATCTTCTAATGGAATTTGTTCTAATAATTTTGATTCGTTGGCTATCCATTTCCGTAATCTGAAACCTCCTCTTTTTAATATTGCACATAATTCTTTTTGTATGTTCAATAGCTCGTTTAAATCTGGATGTGAATAACATAGGTCATCTACATACATATACCTTTTTATAATATCTGCAGCCCTTGGATAATTTTCATATTCATCGTCAGCCAATTGATGCAATGTTCTTATTGCTAGAAAGGGTGCAGCAGCTGTTCCAAACGTTACTGTGGTCAATGCATAATCTTTGATAGATTCTGAAGTTGAATTTCTCCAAACTATACGTTGTAAGTCGTACTGTTCTGGATTAATATGTATCATACGATACATTTTCTCGATATCTGCCGTAACCGCGTATTTAAATCGTCGCCATCTTAATAAAGTTGTGGCCAAGGTTGGTTGAATAGTGGGACCAATGAACATTTGTTCGTTTAGACTCATTCCGTTACTTGTTTTGCTTGATGCATTAAATACAGTTCGTAATTTTGTAGTAGTACTTTCTTTTAGAATTCCATGATGTGGCATGTAGTAATGGTTTTTAACATTGTTGTTCAATTTAAGTTCAATCATGTGTCCTGCGGTTAAATATTCTTCAATATTCTTTCTATATAGTTCATAATATTCAGAGTTCTGTATAAATTTCCGTTCTAATGTGAGAAACTGCGAGACTGCCTTTTTCCTACTTTCTCCAAGTTCTGGACTACTTGGTGTTTTAAATGGTAAATCGACCTGATAACTACCATCATGAAGCCTTACTGTTGTTTTTTGATATATTTCTTCGCATTTCTTGTCTTCTGGTTTTTGATGAACAACATTTAAGATTTCTTCTTGGTCCCAAAATCTTCTCAATTGTTCATCCAATGTATTAGATTCCTGAATCTGTACCAGAAATGTTTTGCTAGATTGTGTAGCACGTCCCACACTGCCCATTACAATCCAGCCTAATGCTGTATTTATTGCTATTGGATGAGTAGGAATTTTGGACCTTTTAATTCCTTCTCGAACTATATTTGCGTATACTTCTGCTCCGAGTAGCAAATCTATTTTTCCTGGAACATTATAATTAGGGTCAGCTAATGGTATATTTTTCAAATGATTGAAACCTCCTGTTTCAATCCTACATGTTGGTAACTCATTAGTAATACTCTTTATCACTAATGCAGTTACTCTTTGTTTGAAGGTACCTTGTACCGATTCCAAGACAAATTCTGTTTGTGAACTAGCTACCGTGGCACTCCTTTGATTAAGTCCACTGATGAGCTGATTCGTTCGTTTATTCTCTAGTTGCAGGCGTTTCGTTGCTGCAGCAGTAATGAAAGTTACTTGCGAGCCTGAATCAATCAGCGCTCTCATTATTTCAAAGTGACCCTGTGCATTACGTATCCTGACCAATGCCGTAGACAGCAATGCCTGATTAGTATTTGTAGAGAAGAAATTTTTTACATCATTTTCTTCTGTAGTTTTATTAATAACAGCCGAATCTGCATATTCACTGTTATTCTGTTTTGCTCGAGCGGAAGTTCTTTTTACATTAGATGCGGTATTGAAGCTAGAATGTAACAATGTATTATGTTTCTTTTTGCACACAGTACAAGTAAATTTACTTTTACAGTTTTTGTATTGATGGCCACCTGCCAAACAATTCATACATAAATTTGCCTCTTTAACAAATTTTAATTTCTCATTTGCGGATAATGTTTTGAATTGTGTGCAATTAAACAATCTGTGATCTGAATTACACTTAGAACATTTCAAAATTTGATTATTATTTTTATTGTTTTGCGACAAGAATACGTTGCTACGTTTCGGCGGATTTACTGCTTCTAGAACTCTAAACCTGGATTCTAGAAATTCGATCAATTCTTGAAAACTACACATTTCGGTTTTCGAACTCTGTTTTATTTCCCAAAGTTCTCTGGTCTCAGGTGGTAATCGTTGTAGTGTTAGATAAGTAATTATTGGATCCCAGTTTTCAGTATTTACACGTAATGTTTCCAGCTCATGCAGAGTTTCTTCAACGTTACTCAAGACTTCTTTCATAGCTTGTGCACTTTCTGTTTTTATAGGTGTGAATTTACATAACTTCTCTAGTTGAGTATTAATTAGCACTCGGTTATTGTTAAAACGACTGACCAAAGCGAACCAAGCTTTTTGATAATTTGCTGCTATGATATCGAAAGGTTTAATGATTCGAGCTGCTTCACCAGACGTGCATGATTTCAAATAATGTAATTTTTCAATTTCAGAAATTTCACTATTGTTATGAATTAAATTCACATATAGATCTCTGAATGATCTCCATGATCTATATGTGCCATCAAATTTTGGTAACTGTATAGGTGGTAGTTTAATTTGTGGTTTTGCTGATGATGATAAATTTATATTATTGTTTGTAGTTTCGTTTGATATATTTGCTGTGGTTAATAATCCAATTTTTTCGTCTAATTCAACAATTAAATCGAAACATTGTTCTTCGAAGTTTTTAAATGAATTTTGTTCTAAGTATTGGGTGGTGCTATTCGCGTCCTCAGCCTGACAAATCTCATAATGATTTTTCCGAAACTCTTGGGATAATTCCTTTAACTTCTCTATCCTGCGTTGATATACTACTATAGGTTTATTTTCATCAAGATTTTTCTTTATACTGATAGTAATGTTATTTAATTCTTCAATTAATAAGTCTTGCGATTTAATTAAAACTTGAACCTTTTCCATTGTTTCCTTTTTCTTTTTATTGCTCGAACTTTTTGTTTTACTACTCGAACTTTTTGTTTTAACCATCAATTAGTATATTCTATCAAATTTCACAAAAAAAAATAAAAATTGTGTTTTTATTTATCCGGCTCGAAGGACCAAATGTTAAATCCACTAAAAGGAAAATCTTGATTTAACATTAAATGAAAAAAGGTGCTGAATCAAAATAGTTATATAAAATAAAAACACAATTTTTTTACAATTTTACGTTATAAAATTTATTGAAAAAGATAATACTTAAAAACTAACAATTTTGATCTTATTAACTACTGATAAATTTTCAAATATGCAAACCTTAAATTATACAAAAATTTTGTCTTGATTTTCAAAAAATAAAATACAAAAAAATTCTAAAAAAATCAATTTGAATTATTTAAAAGCAATTAATTATATTACAATTTTGCATACAATTTGGCAATGAAAAATTAAAAAAATAAGAAATTGATTTCTACAATATAATTTTAATAATTTTAATTCCAATAATCAACAATTCTAATGTTTAATAATTTAAAAACTTAAACTAATTCGTCGACAGTATAGATCGATCTATACGCGAGATTTCGCTGCTGAATCTTGATGAAAATGCCGATTTAGTTGATTGTTGTTTAATACGATGATGAAGTTTAAATTTCAAATATAGTAACTGCCACGATTGAATATTTCCGGTAATGAAATTAAATGAATTATCCCGTCGGTAAACTATTTATTAATTTGTTAGATTTCTGTTGTTGCTGAAATTATTTTTTAAGTTTAAAAAATTCTTTCTCCAATGAAAAAAATTTTCTAAGTTTTATTAAAATATTCGCCGATATTTTCTAAGTGTAAAATTTTTCCTCCGATGAAAAATTTTCTAAGTTTTATTTAAACATTCGCCGAAATATTCCAAGTATAAAATTTTTCCTCCAATGAAAAATTTTCTAAGTTTTTATTAAAATATTCGACGAAATTTGCCTAAGTGTAAAATACCGCCTATATTCCCTAATTTTTTACAGAAAATTTTCTAAGTATTTTCTGTAAAAAATTCCTAGACCAAAAGACTCAATACGTACTTTTGGTGGTCTAGCTCAATACGCTAGTGATTGGAAAATTCCAATTTTAAAAAACTTGAAATTTGGACTCAGTACGTCCTTCAAGAGTGGCCTTTTGCTTCTGCCGCTTTCTAGCTCAATACGCTATAGTTCGGTTCTTCAAAAGACAAATTTTTCTGAAATTCGTCTGGCCTTATATATGATTTTCACTGTTTCGAGAAATTTCTTCTTTCCCCGTTTTATTGTGTCTTCACTATTTATCTCCATCTGCTGTCTTTTTTATTGGACTGGTACATTCCAGATTCCACAATTATTGGAGACTTTAATTGGTATACTAATTAGTCAAAATTATCTATTGTGAATGATGTTGTTGATAATTTGACATTGATGTATGATGTTGAATTTTGACAACCATTTTGTGAAGAGGTAATTAATGTTACCCCTTTTGTTTATACTTTTATTTTAATTGGAATTAAATGGTTTGTTAATTGTTTAAAAAATATGTGGTGTTAAAGTGATGTTTTTTTGTACTGTTTGTGAAGTAGTTTTATTTTGTATTGTTTTTGTTTAATTGTTGAATTGTATTGTGACTATGATGTTCTAATTGGTGCTTTGTGTACGTTTTGTATTTCAATGTTTTGGTTATGTGGTTTGTTTATATTTCGTGTTGTGTTCTGTTTGTGTGTTAAATGTAATTTGTGTTGTATATTTTCATTTTTTTACAATTATTAAAATTATTTTCCTTTTCAGGTTGATGCTGGAATCAACAGTTAATAAAAAAAAATCAAGAAAAGATTCAATTATAATATTTTTAATTTAATATTATATAATATTTATATAATTTAATTTAATTTATATTTAATTTAATATAAAAAAATCTATAAAAAGGAAAATCAAAAAAATAAGCATTCTAGAAGGTGTATTGTTTGTGCTTCAAAAAAAGGTGTGGGAAATAATGATATTTATTTTGGATTTCCGAAAAATCGTGAGAGGTAAGTGATATAATTTTAATTATATTTTAAGTATTCAGATGTTATATGTTTATATGTTATATGCTATGGTTAATTCTAACAAAAAGTCAACCTATATGTAATTTTTTAGATTTGATTTTTTCCCGAATCTGAGAAAAAAAAACAGATATTTAAAAACATTTATTTTAATTATAAAATTATATTAATCATTTTATTTTTTGGCGTTCTTTTTTTGCAATTTTTCTTAAAAAAATGTTTGAAAATTTGAAAATTCGTAATACAAACCGATATTAATTTTGAAGGATGTATGTCGTCAACATTTTACATTATGTAGTCAACAGTTTTGTAAATTCAGTTTAAAATCTATAAAATTAAAATTTTTCTAAACTAGTGAATGAAATGTCAATTTACTATTT
This sequence comes from Villa cingulata, assembly GCA_951394055.1. Lineage (NCBI taxonomy): Eukaryota > Metazoa > Arthropoda > Insecta > Diptera > Bombyliidae > Villa > Villa cingulata. The sequence goes on along the minus strand of OX596017.1, from coordinate 35,502,326 downwards.
ATGGAACCAATTAATAAAAATCATTTGAATTTACGGCTTGAAACTTCGAAGAAATTTAGAATTTTTATCAAGATGTCAATTTAGTCTTACTTTCGTCGATTAAGTCGCCAAAGGACTTTATTCTTTGTATATCTTTTTTGATTAAAATACTTTTGAATAAGACTTTTCATAATAATATTCACAAGCACTTCTACTTTAAAATCGTCAAAAAATGTTGAATAAATAAAGGGACGCTATTGAGGTATAACTCGTTCTTTATCTTCGAACCTTCAAACTGTATGTCGCCAATTTTAGAATTAGCCATATGTATGTTTGTAGATCTACCTACGTTTCAATATATAAAGAAACCTTTTTTTTTCTTTTATAAAATTTATCAAAATGGACAGCATTTAGAAAATTTTTTCTTAAATAATATAAATTGTAATAATTTAAAAAAAAATTCTAGTTTTTAAAATATTTTGCATTAAAACAAAACTAGTGTATATTTTTTCGTATCTATGTTATGTTAATATTTATTCATCATTGTAGTTATGTCTAAATACCTTGCGTTAAATTTAGGATTTTCAGGAGATACAAACTTTTTTTTCTTTTTTTTTTTAAAAAAAACCCTTTAAATTGTTGATTTTTACACAAAAAAAAAACTGAAATAAAATAATTTTTTTCTATATAAGAAAACGTTTATGGCTTAAAGCAATTGGCAGGGAAGACTTAATGGAGCAAAAAATTTCAGAAGATATTTGTGTCTGCAGCAAACATTTTACTCCCATGATGTTTGGACCAAGTGGAAAGAAATTAAATTTTTCTGTCATGCCTATTGTAGGATTTCCAGGAAGCAGCGGAGTTAAAAATGATGATTTAAATATTTTTATACATTTCAAAGAAACCGCTAATATGAGTTGTGTTAAATTAGTTTGTATATTATATTAATAAATTTTTGCGTTGAATATTTTTAATTCAAGTTGTACCTTAATTTGATATCAATATGTATTATAAAATCATGCCAAAAAAGTTCATACACACCATATGTATTTAATTTTGGTACCAAAATTTATTATTTAGCTATACAGGGTGATTCTATTCAACATGTAAATATTGGTACCATGGTATTCTTTGAATTGTTTCATAAAAAAAATTGTAATAGCAAAAATTTCTATCGACCATTTCTGCACTCCTTTGATCCTTAATAACGGATAAAGATCATGGTTTTTTTTTTTTTTTGTTTGAAAGAGAACATTTTTGTGCTTCGACTTCAAAAATGAAAATATTTTTTGTAGTGCAAATGATTTTCAGAAACCCAGTTTATACATTTTTTAAAAAATTTGTCATAATTTTTGACTTCAGGATTTCTTTTTATTTACATCCGAATTCCAAATTACTTCTTGTATTATATCAAAAGCAAGTTAATTTAGTTTCCTATTATTCTATAGATAATTAAATTTTCTAAAGTAGGGTGTACAAAAGTTATACACGATTTTAAGTTAGTAGGTCCTGCAAAAAAAAATTTTCAACGCCCTCTAGCGTAGAACATAAAGTCGATAGAAATTTTTGCTAGTACATTTTTTTTCATGAAACACTTCAAAGAATACCTTGGTACCATAATGTACATGTTGACTAGAATCACCCTGTATATTAAATATTATATAACCTATATAACCTTTTTATAAAAACCACATCTTTACCCTTTTTTCAAATCTATAATCTTTATTAACTTAAAAACGGGTGCACAGAAAGTTTGATTTTGCATTTCAGGTTCTTGTAAAACTCAAAATTTTAGTGCTACGTACAAAAAATGCACTCTGTATACTTTAGTATTAATAAGTACCATATTAAATGACAATTATTTTCCTAATATAGCAAGAAGTTCATGGCTCGGAGGGAAATAAGGAAAATAGTAAAAGTAAACTAAACGTTTTATCTGATGTACAAGTTCATCTATCCCCTGATGATATTTTCAGTCTAATAAGACCACTTAGGACAGCCCAAAGTGGTGAAGTAAGTATGCAGATATTGACATCTGTGAAGAATACTCAAACTCCAAAAAGTATGGAGGTTACTTCGCAGAAAGAGCAAAAACTACTTAAAGAGATTGAGACATTAAAAAAGAAGAATAGTCGAAATGAACGCTTGATATCAAAAATTAGAAAAAAACAGTTTAGCGTAGAAAATATAATGATTGCTATTAGAAAATACTTATCTGAAGATTTTGCAATCATTGTAGAACATGGCCTTAGAAATGCAACAAAACTAAACAAAGGGAAGCGTTACTCCCATGAACTCAAATCATTTGCCTTGAATTTATATTTTATCGCACCAAAACCCTATAGATTCATCTCTAAAATAATGCATTTTCCATCCACTATCACTCTCAATAAATTTATACGGTCTTGGCCTTTCGGCCCAGGACTACATAGAGCATACTATGACAGTCTAGCCCTTAAAGTCTCTAACCTTCCGCCTATGGCGAAAAAATGTGTTGTTTCCTTGGACGAGATGTCCTTAAAGACTCATTTATATTACGATAGATTTAGAGAACAAATTGTCGGTCTATCAGATGACGGTGTGCATAAAACAAATTTCCCTGCTAAAAATGCACTAGTCTTAATAGCAAGAGGAGTAACCCATAATTATAGACACTTTTTGGGATATATTTTTTCTAACTCCTCTTGCGAATCAAATAAGATATGCTCTCTTTTGATAGAAGCGTTGAGAAAATTACAGATGGTGGGTTTAGAACCAAAGTTAGTTGTTTGTGACCAAGGGGCGAATTTCCGAAAAGTCTCCAAGCTACTGAAAATTTCCATAGAAAACCCCTATTTTAAAGTAAATGGAAATGAAATTTTTTTTATGTTTGATTCGCCTCACTTGATAAAATCAGTTAGAAATAATTCATTAAATAATAATATACATTTTGAGGGCAACAAAATTGCAGAGTGGGAACACATAAAAAACTTTTATGCTACAGATAAGTGTAGAAAATTTAGACTGGTCAGACGCTTATCTGATACCCATATAAAACCTAATTCCTTTCAAAAGATGAGAGTGAAATACGCTACTCAAGTTATAAGTTCGACCGTCGCTAGTGCTTTGTACACTTGGGAAACAGAAACTACTGGAGACATAAATTCAATTTATACTGCTGAGTTTTTAGATAAATTTGACAAATTATTTGATTTATTAAATTCATCTAAATTCTCAGACCCTAAAGAGTTTAGAAGACCATTTGTAGGAAGTATTAAGCAATTAGAGTTTTTAGACGAAATGAGTGTATGGATAAAAACAATTAAGGTTTTTAACAAGAAAAACGAAGATATTTCTGCTAGAGTGAGTTGTTTTCAAGGGTGGTTGTTAAATACAAACAGTCTAAAACTGCTTTTTTATAATTTAAAGCAAGAGGGAATAAAATTTCTATTAACTAGAAATTTAAATCAGGATGTTCTTGAGAACTCTTTCGCATCATTACGAAAATGAGGAGGGAATAATACACTCTTGACGCCTTATCAATTTGCTACTTTGTTTAAAAAATCATTTTCTGTTCGATATATGGAACTATCTGAATCTGGTAACTGTGAGGAGCAGTCAGAATTATTATTATCTTCAGCCAAAACAACTAAAACGTTTCCCGAAACTGTAAAAACTACATGTGGTTTTCAACTTAATGAGTATCCACGAATGGATTTCGGTGAGCGAAATGCATTCCATTATTTTGCTGGATGGGTTTTATATAAATTTTGGGATAATCATCATTGTGGAATTAGAAGGCAAGCATCTGAAGAGGGATCAGAATTCATTTTCACTAATTTAAAACAGTACGAAAATGCAAAACTTGTGAAGGCACCTGTAGATTTCATGCATTGTTTAGAAAAATTGGAAACAGCCTTTGTACACAATTTTAATAATATATGTATTGAAAATAACATTGAAAAAATTTTTTTTTGATATATTAAAAAAAGAGTGCGATTACAATTGTTGCCATGATGCAGATTTAGGATATTTAATAAGACTTTTTATTAGGGTTCGAATTTATTATGTAATAAAATTCTTTAACAGGGAAATAAAAACAGTAGATAATAAAAATAAATTATTATCCGTAACTCATATGTAAATGTCTTAATCTCTTTAAGATTCCAACGATTATTTTTTTTTATTTTTTTTGTCTTGGTTTATCAAGTGAGGTATTCTTTTTTTTTTGCCAATTTAGTTAATCGTTGGAATACACATAATTTTTTTGGGGAGTAATGTAACTCACCTCCGCGTGGTGCTCCATGGATAACGCAAAATGAGTTACAAACTTTTTTTATCATAAAAGAAAAAATAAAAGTTATTAATAATAGTAATAAATAAATAAATTAATAACAAATAACAAAAACCATAAACAAATACACAAACAGAACAACACAAAAGTAAACAAACAACATAACCAAAAACATATCACACAAAACTATGTACAATCACAAAATTATTTACAATCATTAAACAAATAAAATTATTATTCACACTGCACAATATAATTCAATACATATAACATAATAATATAATTAATAACACATATCACAGACACTAATCACAAATCAAAAAACATTTAAATCACAATAACTAAATAATACACAAAATAAAATACAATTATCACACACAGCTTATCTATCACAAATTTATATATTTGACATTTTTTACTTACCAAGTTTATCAGTTGTTCCAATTAAACGAATGATCATTGTCAAAATAGAAGCTGAATTACCAGTACTGTCAGATCTATCAAAAAGGTACCAGCTGAATATAGTTAACAATCAAAGTTATTCACAATCACCATAAATTGTCATTCGTATTATCAGACACAATTTGAAAAAAAAAACGGTTTTATAAAAAAGAAGAGAACATGAGATGAATAGTAGAACATTTCAACAACGGAGAAAAAGAAATTTCTAGAACCGGGAAAATTTTGTATATAAAGGATTGCGATTCGCAGAAGAATTTGTCTTTTGCGATTACCTGCCTAAATTGTCGTATTGAGACTGAATCAGGGGAAACAAAAGATCGCCTCATCAGCCTGGACGTATTGAGTCCTACTTAAAATCTAGCGTATTGAGCTAGTACAATAGGGTTGTTAGGAATTTTGTAAAAAAAAACTTATAATTTTTTTACAAAATATAGGAAAAAATTGGTAAAATTTTTTTCATCGGCTAAGTACTAAATTAGCAGAGTACTTAGAAAATTTTTGGATAAAATCATCGAAAGGAAAATTCGGCTAAGTGTAAAATTGGTAAGCACTTAGCAAAAATTTTTCATAAATTTTTAACAAAATTATAAAGTTGAGAAATTTTCAAACACTTAGAAAATTTCTGCTGCGGACAACGAATTTATTGAAAGAAAAATTTTATATCAAATACTTAGAAAAATTTTGCTAAATTGAATTTAAAAAAAAGACTTAGAAAAATTATAAAATTGCGGGCAATTTGAAGTCAACAAACACTTAGAAAATTTGATCAGAAAAAACTTCGATTCTGCTTGATAAATATAAATTTGAATCGCCGTCGGGAAAATTAAATCTTGTATACTGCGTATACAGAACATCTATTTATCGCTGTTCACATTAGAGGGCAACCATTTTCAACCGAAACTACTTCAACAACCGGAAACTGAATCTTCAATCAACATTTCAACGTATAGATCGATCTATACTGTCGACATTTAGATTTTAAGTAGTAAAATAAATTAAATTAAAAATTTGAAATTAAATTTTGAAAATTAAAAAAAAAAAAATCTCTAATCATTTATAATTAAAATTTTATTTTGATAAATTTTCGTTTATAATATTTTCTATTTCCGTTGTAAATTATTTATTAAATTTGTTGCATACTTTTAAAATTTGAATTTTTAAACATTTGAAATATTAAAATTTTTTCATTTCCGTTTTTTTTTTTTAAAGTACTGTATTTTCATTGTATTTTTTTATTATTATTAAATTGATTAGTACATTATTATTAGATTTAAAATTCAATTGTTAAGATAAGATATTGAGTTAAATAAAATTTATAACGTTTATGAAAAAATTGTGTTTTTATTTTATATTCCTTTTTTTTGAATTTGCACCTTTCTACAGTTCAATGTTAAATTAAATTTTACAGATTTCACAGAGGCTTTGTTGAAATTGTTAGAAGAGCTTGATGACGAAGAATTTCGTCGTTTAGAGGTAGAAAACTGTGAAAAACTCGAAATAGTTCTTAATCCTCCAACGGAAGGTTACGAAACTGACAAAGATGATGACTTGAGTGATGATGAAGGAGCTCAAAATCTCCGGCACGTTGGTAGAAAAACCCTTGCAGAGGAAGGCGAGCTGATGTTTCAGATAAGTGGAGAAAAACACCACATAGAAGAAATAGAATGTCGGAAAGAGAGTGTGGATGAAACAGAAATGAACATTCCAGAAAATAATGTGAGTTCCGCATCTAATATAATGACAAAGAAGCCTAAGAAAAGAAATTGGAAGGAACGTAATTACCTCAATGAAATACCAAATGAACTTTTTAGTTTTAAAAGAAAGGAAACTATCTTTGAACAATCTATTCTGGATTTTGACAAAACACCTACTAACGTTTTCAAGGAACTTTTTTCTGAAAACATAATGCAGAAAATTTGTGATGAAAGTAATAAGTATGCGTCTCAAAAAAATATTGCCAATTCCGACGTCACGGTGCCAGAACTCTATAAATTTTTTGGTATTCTCCTATTATCCGGATATATTCAAGAACCGTCACGAAGGATGTACTGGGAAGTAAAAGAAGATTCTTTTAATTTATTAGTCAGTAACGCAATGTCGAGGAATCGGTTTGAGAAAATATTGCAAATTTTCCATTTAAATGACAATACGAAAATTGATCCGAATGATAAAATGTATAAAATTCGTCCACTTTTGGAACATTTGAATACCAACTTTCAAGAATTGGCCAAGCCAGTATCAGAATGCTTTTCTGTAGATGAAGCAATGGAACCATATTATGGACGTAATCACATGAAGCAATTCATCAAATGTAAGCCAATTCGTTTTGGCTTCAAATTTTGGTGCCTGACATCCAGCGATGGTTATTTGTTAAAGTTTTTGCCCTACACAGGTAATTTACTTTTCAACACAATTTTTAAATATATACTCGTACATTGAATAATTTCAATTTAAAGGTAAACTTATTTTAACAAAGGAACACTCTAAAGAACCATTAGCATCTTCCGTCGTGAAAAGTTTGATTTCAAATATTGTTCCACCTGGTTCAACGATATTTTGTGACAATTAGTAGGTGGAGGTGTTGCTATGTACATCAAGAATGATCTTTCAACAAGAGTCATTTCTTTCTCAAAAAATAGTGTCTTTGAATATTTAGCTGTTGAGGTTTCCAATGCTGTTCAGAAGTGTGTCATTTGTGTTGTTTATTGTCCTCCGAATGAATTTTCTTTAGAGATTTTGACTTCTTTTGAAGCATTTCTTGATAGTTGCTCCAAAAAATATAAGGACATCATTATTGCTGGTGACTGGAATGTAAACATGTTATGTAAGACTCATGCCTCTAATGACTTCCTACATTTTTTCCAGCGTTTCAATCTTGGTGTAGTTAATGACCAACCCACCTACTGTAATTGTCTCAATCCTTCCCTTCTGGATTTGTTTCTATGCTCCGACCATACAAGTATTGCTTCGTTTAATCAAATCAATCCTCCTAGCATATTTGATCATGACATTCTATTTCTTTCTTACACATTTCCAATAACTGTTTCCGAGAATAAAAAGAAGTATACATATAGGGATTACGCAGCCATCGATTACACTTCTCTATACTATGACTGCAGTGATATTAATTGGGATTGTATTTACCACAGTACGTCTGTTGATGACCAAGTTAATATGTTAATTGCAAGTGTACCTATTAAGTCGCGTAATATTCCCTTAAATTCCTATCCATGGTTCTCGAAAGAAGTGAAAATCCTTATTTCGGAGCGTGAATTCCTTTTCCGAGCATTTAAAAGATCAAAATCGTTAGCTGTACTTTCCGAATATAGAAAAATAAGAAATAAAATTAATCTTTTGGTACGTAGACTCAAACGCAACTTTTATACTTCTAAGTTAAAATTGGAATTGCCACCTAGAACATTGTGGAATAATCTCAAGAGACTGGGAGTACATACTAGAGATAAGCCAGATTGTGAATTAGATCCGCATGAACTAAACCTTCATTTCCTAAAGTCTTCTAATAACCAATTGTTTAACTCTGTAGTGAGTAGTTTACATTCATCTTCTGGTTTTAGTTTTCGCAGAGTTTCGTCAGCTGAAGTTTTTTCGACAATTTATTCAATCAAATCTTCTGCTATGGGCATTGATGAAATTTCCCCAAGATTTCTTAAGCTAATTTTGCATTACATAATCCCGGCTTTGACACATATCTTTAACACTTGTTTAATGTCCTCTAAATTCCCATCGCTCTGGAAAAAAGCAGCTGTTATTCCTATACCTAAGAAATCCATATGCAATGATCCCTCTGATTTCAGACCCATAAGTATTCTGTGCTTTCTTTCAAAGGTCTTGGAAAAACTTATGTATGAGCAAATCGTCTCTTATTTGAAGTCTTCTAACTTGATGTCATCCGTTCAGTCGGGCTTTAGACGGCATCATAGTTGTGAAACTGCTATGCTCAGTATAACAACTGATATTCGTGAGATTTTGGATAGTAATGAAGCAGCAGTTCTCTGTCTCTTGGATTTTTCCAAAGCTTTTGACAGTGTGCCCCATCATCGTCTTATTACTAAACTAGCAAACTCCTTTGGGTTTTCCTCCTCTGCCGTCGCATTCATAGGTGATTTTCTTAACAATAGATGGCAACAAGTTAGAGTGAATAAAAAATACTCAGATTTTCTACCAGTGACTTGTGGTGTACCACAAGGTTCTATACTAGGCCCGCTATTATTTAGTGTGTTTATTAATGATTTGCCGGAAACTGTTTCGTTCTCTAAAGTACACTTGTATGCTGATGATGTCCAACTGTATATCAATATGAAGCTCGACGAAATCAATGATCGTATTATTAAACTTAATCATGACTTATGCAGTATTGGGTCGTGGGCTAAAAGTAATGGTCTTATATTGAATCCGTCTAAATCTCAGATGCTGTTTTGTTCTCTTCGTGATATTTCATCCAATTCTATGCCCAAAGTGTTTCTTAATAATGTCCAACTAGATTTTGTTTCCAAAGCCAAAAGTCTTGGTATTATGATTAATAACAGAATTTCCTGTTGTGATTATGTTAGTTGTGTTCTACATAAAGTTTACTACGGCCTACGTACTTTGCGGCTTACAACCAATTTACTGTCTTTCGATTTGCGTCTCAAACTTGTTCGTTCCCTGATTATCCCACATTTTCTTTATGGTAGTGTTGTCTTTCCTTCCCTGGATTCTGAGTGTACTAGGAGAATCAATGTTGCCTTTAATGACTGCATACGTCTTGTTTTCCAGCTACCTCGCAGTGCTCATGTCTCAGCTTTTCAAAACTCTTTGCTTGGCTGCTCCCTACAACAATACCTCATTTATAGGTCATTCATTCTTCTTCACAAGGTCATATATAATTCACTCCCTGAGTACTTGAATTATCGTCTTAAGCCATTTAATTCATGCAGATATTTGAAATTTCATATACCCAGATTCAAACGCGCTGTTGGTGAACGTTCTTACTTTGTTCAGATTATACGTCATTGGAATAATCTGCTACCTGACATTCAAAGAGAGAGTTCGTTACCTGAATTCAAGCGAAGACTCTGGTCTTTTATAATATCTAACGGTCGGAACTGACTATAAGCACAGCGATTTACCCTAATCAACTAGTCATTTTTTTTTTATCTTTCATTGTATTTATTTTAATTTATTTTATACATTATTTTTGTTTTTTTTTTTATCCTTTCTACTTTCTTAAAACTAATTTTAATATCTTTTTATATTTTTATATATTATTTTTTTTTTTTTTTTTTTTGGTTTTTGGTTATTGTTAATAATTTAATTTTTTTTTTTTTCTTAAGTCAATTATTTTTTTTTTTTTTAGCTAGTAGTTTACATAGTTGAAATTTTTCTTTATTTTTGTACGCTATTATAAAAGATTTATGTATCTTGTAGCATTTACTTTTATTAAATAAATAAATAAATAAAATAAATAAAATAAATTATTTCATATCGTTGCTTCTTCTGGATGAATTATCACAAAAAAATATTCAAATAATCGGTACATACACTTAGAGTCAAAAATAAGTATACAGTAGTAAATTTTTATAATCAAGTTAAATAAAAAAATAATTAATAATGCAATATTGTTATAAAATATATAAATGTAAACCTCTATTTCTTCTTAATAAAATATAAAAATATCAAATTGAAAAAATAAATAACAAAAATTTTTCTAGAACAACAAAATAAAATACTCCAATTTTTACGAGTCAAAAAAAAAGTATACAGTAAAAAATTTTCATTAAATTACTAACTTTTTTATAAAAACTAACTATTTCCTGCAATGCAACGGTCCTTTTTACGAACTGAAATAAATATTTAAGTTAATACTTCAGTATTATTGAAGTCTAATAGTTAATTTCTAGCATTCGGTTGAAATAGTTCATTAGTATTTAAAAAATTGGAAATGGTTAAGCAAGTATCAATTGAAGAGCGAAAGATTGTTTTGAATTCACGTGAAGATGACAAATTTTTAAGAGAAATATCGAAAATAATAAAAAGAAGTCATGGTGCAGTGCAAAAAATAATTAATAAGTTTAAAAATTACAAAACATTAGAAAATTTTAAACATTCAGGAAGACCTAGAAAATTAAATATATCAGAAATCAGTTAAAGAAGTGAGAAAAAATCCAAGTGCATGTGCTGTAAAAATTGCCGAAAAAATAAGACAAGATTCTGGCAAAAATGTTAGTGCAAGCACCATACATCGAATTCTTAACGAGCATGGACTTGTAATGTGAGGGTACGATAGTCACCCCGTACTTAGTACTTGGTTGAGTACCCTGCACTAGTATATACCTCTACGGTATATACACTAATGTGTTTGGTCACATTGACCATCTGGTGTATTGTAATGCTGTTATATATAACGCATTACAATACAACTTCTTCTTCTTCTCTAACACGCGCATTTACGCATATAGCTATGTTATCGCTATATGCATATATATGCATCGGATGATGCAATTTCATGTTTCAGGTGCGGAATACAAAAATTTCCGAAATTTCACGCTTCACCAATGTTTTCCCCATATAAATACTCAAAAGCACGATTGTCGGAGCCGAACGCTAATCCATGTTCGGCTACGCTCAATTTTCACAAATATTCACTAATACATTTAAAAATGCTGACGTATTTCCTTGCATAGCTGTACTCACCTAAAATAATTCCAGCGTTACCATACAACATTTTTTTTATTAGTACATTTTTTTTATATGTACTTTTTGATACTCACCACAAACGTTAAAAATGTAAAATTCTTAAAAAAAATGGAAAAAATCTGAAAAAAAACATATTTATCCAAATGGGGGCATACATTTTCTATAAATTAATATAAATTTTAACTTTCACGGGGTTCGTAAATTGCAATTTTTCTTTAATTAAATAGATATCTATTGTATTGTTACTTCGCCATTTTGAATTTTTCATATAAATTTTATCTCTTCTCTTAAAATTATTAAAATTTTTTAAAATTCCCCCACCAAATTCTCCAACGCATGCATTTTCATATAAATACGCGATACGAAAATTGCATCATTCTTTTTTCTGGTAATAAAAGGTGTAAAGGCAACCTATGCCCAAAGGAATTTTTTTTTTTTTGCCGGTAATTTTTAATAAGTAGGGCAGTCGCGTTAGTTAAAAGTTAAGAAAAAAAAAAGAAAGAAAAAGAAATGAATGCATAAGATACAAAATATGCATAGTAATAAAATATATTTTGGAATGAAAAATTAAGAATTGTAAGTGATAATTGTATAGAAAATAATTTTTGGTTTAATTTTCAAGAAAAATTCTAAATGTGAAAAAAAGAGATATTTTTTTTTTCGTTTTGAACAACTGCAACAACAACAAATACCAATCATGTATTTGTAGAATTTTATTTTGATTATGATAATGAGTGGTGGTATATGTATAGGTATTGAACACCCGATTATGATAAAGAAAATAATAATAATAAATCTGTAGTAGGTATAATGATGTTATAAAATTAATATGAATAAGGATATGGTTTTCTAATTTTTTTTTAGACTTACCCTGCTATTCTAATTTAGAGATCTCTTAATTCTCTTATTATTTTGAATTTTTGGTGAAATCCATTTTTTAATAGAATTGGTATTCTAGATAACAGATTTACCACACAAAAGTGCATAAGATATTTTAACTTACCAAAGTCAGCTGTTTCATTTGAAATGTTGTAAAAATGGCGACGGCTATCTGTGTGTATTGATATAATTATATGCGTATAATACTGAATTGTATAATAATTATTTTTTATATGTTATTATTTTTATAATATTATTATTTTAATTATTATTGGTATTGAAATATTAAATAATCATATAATAAATTATAAATAATCATATATGTAATATATAAAATATAAATAATTTATATATGTATATGTATGTAGTACATATATGTATTTTTTTTAATTTATTATTTTTTATTTTTTATTTTTTTTTTGTATTATTATTAAATACTGCAATGGCATTCATATTTTATATAAATAAACACTCAAATATTATTATACAACAATATTTTTATTGTACATCATACGATAAGAGATGTAAGAGGACCTCATCGATGTCCTCTAAAGTTAAGAGATTTTGAGAAGACGTATTTTATCCACTAATTCCCAATACCAAAACCTATAAACGTCAATAGCTAAATTCACCATAACAATTAAGAGATCAGCTGATTGACATCTCTTATCTATTTTAACTACAACTCCTAAAATTATGCAATCTGCAGTTAAGAGGTTAAGAGTCTCTTAGCCTCTAAAGTAGAATAGCACCGTTATTTTCAAGTTAAGTGTAATACTTATAACTTAAATATGCAAATGAATAGATGAGGAATTATAGTATATATATAAATATAAAAATGAAAAGTGTGTATCGATGCATTTTATAATTCAAATTAGTTTATATATATCATGTTATGTATATGGAGTGCTTCAAAATCTTACATACAAATAAATTCAATAAATGTCATATAATAATTCTATAACAAAAATCAAAATACAAATCAGAGTATATTTATACATAATGTTGCCTATCTAATAATACACTATGATCCCAAACCTTGTTGCAAACAACACAATTTTAGTTGAAATAAAATTGTATTGTGTGTATAGTGTGAGTATGGTCAGAATAGAACAATTTTCATGCTGTTTGAAGTACAACAAATTCAAATGTTGAAAATTGGTATTCCAAATCATGTATGGACAGCATAATAAAATTAATAATTTAAAATAAAATAATCTCATATAAAATAAGGTAATAAAATTAATTAAAAAAAAAAAAAAAAAAAAAAACCTGCAAGATCCAGAACAGCATCATCGCCATCATCATCACCAGCATCATCGCCATCATCATCACCAGCATCATCGCCATCATCATCAACAATATCATCATTCATCGTCATCACGAACTACACTCAAAGCGCGCCAACGTAACTAGATTACAGAGCTTAGGTATTTAGACTTAATTATAAATTTGAAGTAAAATGTAGAATTAATTTGAAATCATTCCTTTTAACGGCTACTGTCACATGAGACTGATTCTGAATTTGAAACTAAAAATTTCAGATTCAGAATTGACTTTTTTTTTCATTCTGATTCTGAATCTGAAATTTAGTTGTCAAATTCTTTTTCTTTGAATTTGTTGATTGTTATAGACTGTTGAATTTATTTTTCGTGAATTTATATTAGAACTCGATATTTTTTTTATAGCTATTCGATTTTTGTGTTTTATCGTGAATTTATATTGATAATGGATGATTTAAATTTGAGTGACGAGGAATTAATTAGTTTCGCATTATTAATGGATGATAACAGCAAAGCCAGAGAATTTTGGATTCATCCAATAAATTATTTAAGGAAATATGAAGGAGAATTTCATACCCTTAATGGAAAGTTGGAAAACTATCAGGAAAAATTCTTTAATTATTATAGAATGTCATCAACATCCTTTAAAGAATTAATAAATATAGCCGCACCTCATATAAAGAAATCAGAAGATGCACCAAGAGAAACAATTTCTCCAACAGAGAGATTGGCTATTACATTAAGGTACTATAAATTAAATCCCATTTTAATTTTTATTTTTGATATCAAACTCTAGAATAAAAAATTAATATATTAAAAGGTATATGCATTGTAATTGAAGTATGTTTGATTCCAGATTTCTAGCAACTGGAGCCGGCTTTAGTTCAATGGAGCATTCATTTCGAGTTGGACGTACTACAATATCGAACATAGTAAATGAAACTTGCTCTGTATTGTGGAACCATTTGCAACCACTTGAAATTTTAGCTCCTACTCAAGATGAATGGATTCAAATATCCAAAAATTTCTTCCAAAGCACCCAATTTCCCAACTGTTTAGGAGCTATAGATGGAAAACATATAAGACTCGTACGTCCTGAGCATAGCGGATCGCAATTTTTCAATTATAAACAGTACAATTCAATCGTACTTATGGTCGTAGCAGACAGCAATTACCGCTTTATTTCCATTGATGTTGGCGCTTATGGAAAGGAAGGAGATATCTCTGTTTTTCGTAACAGTGTATTTGGGCAACTTCTTTATGATCAAGAACTAAATATACCAACATCTGCAGAAATTGCACCGAATATAAATGTTCCATTTGTCTTTGTTGCTGATGAAGCGTTTGGTTGGACTGCGAAGAAATTTGCTAAGACCATATTCAAAAGCAGGATTGAATAATTCAAGGCGTGTTTTCAACTATCGTCTTAGTAGAGCAAGAAGGTATGTAGAATGTGCGTTCGGCATTCTCAGCAATAAGTGGAGAATTTTTCATAAACCAATTCATCTTAACCCTGACTTTTGTTACAAACATCACAAAAGCAGGATGCATTCTGCATAATTTTGTTCGGAAGATAGATGGATATAAATTTCAAGATACTTTATCGTGTGATCTTGAGGATTATAGCACTCCAAGAAGTGGTTGTACTTTGAATGGAAGAGATGTTAGAGAAAAATTTGAGAAATATTTCATGTCTCCAGCAGGAAGAATCCCATGGCAAGATAAATTCATGTAATAAAATAATATTTTCATTTTCAATATTTTGTTTTTTTTATATAACCTTTTTTATTTATTATTTTGTCATCATAAGTAATATTAGGGATTAGGATTTTTTGTGGGTGAGAAGATTGAAGGAGAGGAAGAAGTTGAAATTGATGAAGAAGGAGGACTTCTCAGAGGAAACTGGGTTGTTAGGAAATTAGAGGTGCTGGGAGACACAAATGGATAATTTAACATAAAATTTGTGGTCGGATTCGATACGTTATATTTTATTTTTTTCAATAAATTGATCAGCCCCGATTTAAATTCAAGTTGCTGAAAGGAATCTAGTTGATCGAGTTCCGGTGCAAAACTTAGTAGAAATTGAGCATTCGGGCTGTTTAAATTATTTTGTACATTTATATTCTGTCTATTTTTGAATATATTCAATAATTCAGTTTGTACTGTATTTCCTTTTGGCTTTGATTTTTGATGTTTTCTTGATGGTGCTGTTATATTTTCTTCATTTTCATCATTTTCTTCAATTCCTACTTCTACGTTGTAATTTCCTTCAGTTCTAAAATAATTAATATGTAAAAATAAAATTTTATTTTTAAATGTAAAGACCATCTACCTTCTTCTTTCCATAACTACATCCAGGAAAGACAACATTTCCCCAAACACGTATTTTCTTTTTTTTGATGCACCACTCTGCCCTTTTTCTTCATTCTTCTGCCTCTTGAAATGTTTGACCACTTTTTTTTTATTTCTGAAACTACATAATTTATTAATTAATTTTTATAATACATATACACATAATTTTTCAACATTTCTAATAAATTTTGTATTTACCAAATAATTGCTTTTCTTTTAAATTTAAATTTTTAAAATTTTCATTTATATCGTTTGCGACGTCCTCCCATGTTTTCTCTTTCAAATCTTTTTTTAAATAATCAGGTGAATCTGATTTCCATAAACACTCATTTTTCTCAATGGAAATTATTAGCTTTTCAGTGTCACACATTATTCTAATTATTATTTTATTATAAATATAATATTATTAATATATTATTAGTGTTATTATTATTAATATATTATTACTTATTATTACATTATTACTAGTATTTTTTTAACCACACTTTTTATTCAACTTCAATAAAAAGAGCTTCGAAGATTTACTCTATACCTCGATCTACAATACATTTCCGAATAAGTTAAAAGTTTTCGAAAAGACAACCTGGTCCACCTACAGTTCTGACAACGGGGGAGGAAAATATAATTGAAGACTGGATTTTGACATCTCAAAAAAAGGGATTTCCCAAAAGAAAAGAGGATGTCATCCATGCAGTAAAGGAATTTCTCTCAAATATCTCTAGAGATCATCCATTTGGAGAGCAATGTAAACCAGAAAATGGTTGGTTCAAAGCATTTATGAAGAGACATCCAAAAATATCATTTAGGACTCCAGATCCTGTAACAACAGCTAGTGCCACTGTTGGTATTTCCAATATTCACTTGTGGTTTGATCAAATCCAAAACTATTTAGTTGCAAGAGACCTTATCCAAATTATGAACGACCCCTCTCGTATTTTAAATGGAGACGAAACGAATTTTTTGCTTTGTCCTAAGACAAAGGCTGTTTTAGCCGCCAAGGGTGCCAGGAATATATATGAGGTTGACAAAGGGACAGCGAAGTCAAATTTGACAGTTATATTTTCGCAGCAAATGGGATGATGACTCCACCTATTGTTATTTACCCTTATAAAAAAACGCCAGAAGAGATAAAAAAGTCATTACCTAAAGGTTGGGGACTTGGTTGTAGCGCTAACGAATGGATGACAAAGGAATTATTCTATGAATATATTTCCAAAGTATTACATCCGTTTTTAATCCCACAAGGTATTCAATTTCCCGTAATATATTTTGTTGATGGCCATGCAACCCATCTTACTTTAAATGTGAGTACATTATGTGTGCAGCTAGGAATTATACTAATTGCATTATATCCGAACGCTACAAGAATACTTTAGCCAGCAGATGTATCTGCGTTCAAACCGTTAAAAAATGGCTGGAATAAAGAGGTTTTGGAATGGCGGCGCAATAACCCATGTGAGTTTCTAACAAGAGAAAAGTTTGCTCCATTACTGCAGAAAGTTATTGAAAAGTATATTTCTGAAGATTCAATAAAAAACGGCTTCAGAGCATGCGGAATTTATCCTTGGGACAAAACAGAAATCAAAGAGCAAAAGTGTCTTGGAAAATCAACTTCAACAGATTTAAAAGAACCTGAAATGATACCAGAAAACTCAAATTCGCTGATTTTTTCCGAAGTTGTTGGTGAAGATAAAATAAAAGTGTTTGATGAAATTTATAAAACAAATACGAGTTTGGATAGTTTCACTGAAGATTTTAAACTGTTATACAAATTGTTCTGCCGTTTCAATAATTATGAGATTCCACAAATAGAAAATATTATAGAAACGCAATCAAATAAAACCACAATTGAAAGTCAAATAAATACGGAATTGATGAAAGCTGTTTCTACTGAGAATGTTGAAATTAGTAACATTGAAAGTATAGAACCAGCTGAATTAGAATTTATATTTTTGCAAGATAACATTTCTCAAAATTTGGAAGAAATAGTTTCGAGTGGAAGACCACAAAGTCCAGTCGTTTTTTAAACTCCCCTGAAGATAGATAAAATTGTAGGAGACTATCTTAATTGGCCGATTACACCGCAGAGAAAAGGCTCGAAAATAACCAAGACTAAAAAGCCTTTTGTGGTTAGCTTTTATCAATGGATTCAAAGCGAAATGGACAAAAAAAGGTCTTAAGGAGCGACTTGAACAGTAAAAAGCAAATCGAAAAGTTCAGCGATCGTTAAACAAAGAAAATAAGGAAAAAGAAAGAAAACAGAAAACTGCTGTAAAAACCAAAAAACTAGGAAACGCTTTAAATCCGTCTCTATTACCTGCTAACTCACTACGTAAAATGAAAACACAACTATCACAATCAAAGACAAGGAATGGATTTTCTTCTTTATCTCTACTTTCATTAAAAAAAATTTTGCCTCACACGGTAACTTCTTCGCAAGCATTGCATTCTGTTCAGAACCAAAAATTAGCAGTAGCCAAAAATTTGTTCATGGATGACAAAATTGGACAAAATCTCTTTGCAGACGGTAATATGTGTTACAAATATGCTAAAACTATCTGTGGAAAAGAAAATTTTGCACTTTGTGTCAATAGCTATACACTACTTAGATAACAGTAATTGCCAACCATGTCAATTATTGTACTCAAATAGGATGTCAACGATTGTATTCTGGTGTCAATAGTTATATATTTAGATATTAATTTCTAAAAATCAATTGTTTTGAATTAAACTATTTAGAAACAAGTTTTTTCTTTAACATAACATAAAAACAACATATTAAATATTATAAAATAGTCGGAACCGACAACTAAAATGTAACTGTAGAATTATTATGCATATTAGGTTTCTACGAACATTTATAGTAGGTTATAAATTATGTATTTTTCTACGTATAAACTTATAAACTATGAATTCACCATAATTTTTTTGTTTACTCTAAATTAATTAAATAAATGAATATCTAAAGGAATCAAATCAATTGGCTTTTGCTCTCAAGTTCCCTTTCATCCCCATTCCCAAAATGTTTTGTTAAATCACAGATATCTTAGCCTATAAAAAGGATGGGAACATGGTTTTTTTTACAGCGGACTATGTTTGTTTGAGGTGGGTACGATCATATCATCGTTGGGCGAGGCGTTCTTTTCTTTAATTTACAGGTTCAACGGTGTAGGTGCTGTTTCTTTATTGTAATTTGATATTGGACACAACTACAATACCAGAGGAAGAAATTTAGAATTAGAAATGGCAGAGAGTTCAGTCAACAGAGATTTAAATACGATGAATGATGTAGCTGGTGCAGGTGAATCCTTGGCATCTCCTATGACAACAGTACCTATGATTACAACAAGCACACCGCAATTATCAGATGCTTGATTAATAGGCTTTGATCAGGATCAGCAGATGTCTTCGGAAATAACAGGTACTGACATTAATTGGAGAAGACCAGGAACATCTCGAATTGTACATTCACCTATTACCACCTCCTCGAATAGCAGTATAGTTGTAACTACAGGATCAACACAACAACTTTCCTTATCTCTGAATATATCTTCCTCAGGAGCAGTCCCTCAACAAAACCAGCATATACACTCTCGACACTAGGTGGACTTTGATCCCACTTTAAATCCACAACAACATATTGAACAAGATTCTGTAGTATTTTCGGACATGCCTACCACAGATAGTTGGTCATTGTCGATGTCTTATCCTGCACGTCAAGTGTCTATATCTTCAACAGGAAATCATGGAAATGTTAATGTGATATCGTGTTCGACTCAACGTTCTCCTCACCCTCCGTTATCTTTATCTACTGGAGCAGTATATAGGAGAAGTCAACATCATCAGTAGTATGGATATAGCGGTTCTGGACCATTGAGGGTTGGGGTCCATTACGTCATTTATGACGTCATCGAAGATATAAGATAAGGTGTGACGTCATCGGGATAAGGTTTTGGTTACGTAATCGAGATAAGGTGTGACGTAATCGAGATAAGATTCGGTGTGACGTCATCGAGATAAGGTTTTGGGTACGTCATCGAAGAGATAAGATTTAGGTGACGTAATCGAATTTTCAGAGATAAGCGGTGTCATGGGTATTTTTAGTTTTATTATGCCTGATCATGTCTTAAGGGTGTCAATAATTGTATCTCTTACGCTATATATTCTTCCAAATGATTGATTAAAACAAAAATTTTATACAAAAATGACAGTTCCAGCATTCAGACTCAGAATTTAGATACATGTGTCATGTTACATTTATTGTCAGCATGTTTCATTTTCTATTCTGAAAATAATCAGATTACAAAACGGAAGCACAAACCGGAATTTATTCAGCAGATGAATTTTTCAGAGCCATGTAACAGGTCACATATACTACAATGTATTTGATTGTGATTCTGAAATTTTCGGAATTTTTCAGATTTAGAATCAGTCTCATGTGACAGTAGACTAAGAAGTAAACAAAATGCGGTTAAATAATCCATATACTTATAAATAGAATAAATTGTACGTATATGAAAATTAAAACCTTACCAAATAGTTATAAGATTCAATAATTTTATATTTGATTTAAAAAAAAAAAAAAAAAAAAAAATTAACTTGTAGGTATTTTTAATTTCTTATTTAATTTCGATATTTTTGTAATAAATGTTTATTTATAGGAAAATTGTATGTGAATATTATAAAAACATATACATTTTGAAAATTTCATCCAACCCAGATTACAGGTAAACAATATCCAACATCTGGTAAAGAAAATATTCAAGTTTTACCTGTGAAGTTACCAAAATGATCTCCGTGAATAAAAAAACCTCATTTTTCGTTTAAAAACATTTAATTTATTAAAATAGAAAAAACTATAATTATCTTATGACTAATATAACTATTATTTAAAATACATGATAAAAAATGTAATTACTAATTAATAAACATTATTCAATATTATGTTATCACTAAATTTTTAAATTTTCAATATTTTGTTGCTCCACCCCTTTTCTTTAACACGTCTTTAACTCTATTTGGCATCGAAGCATATAAATTTTCTAAATAATCATTACTGATATCTTCCAACCATATTTTTTCTATTTTTTCTTTTAATTCATTTAGAGTTTTTGGTTTTGCCTGCTTCAATTTTCTACCCATTATAGCCCAAACATTTTCAATAGGATTGAGGTCGGGGCTATTTCCAGGCCATATTAAAGACTCTATTCCTAAATCTTCCTTAAGCTCTGTAATCTGTTGAGGCAAAATAAAAAAAAGTCAAGAAAAATAATCAAATAATGTTTTAAAATTACTAATGAAGATTAGTTAATCAAAGATACTTACAGACTTGGCTCGATGGCATGGGGCCGAATCATCCTGAAATATTGGGGCTCCAGTAAATTGAGTCATCTCTTCTATTATGGGGATAACACCATCTACAATTATTTCTTTGTATTTTGTGGCATTAACGACGCTATCCAGTATAATCAGAGGCCCTACTCCCGTGTAAGTGATGCACCCCCATACCATGACGTATGGAGAATGTTTCACAGTAGAGAGCACACATTCATCATTAAATCGCTCACCCTTTCTTCGCCGAACTTTGGCACTTTTGTCTGGTCCTATCAAATTGAATTTTGATTCGTCAGAGAACACTACGTTTTTCCACTCATTTAAAGTCCAATTTTTCTTGGATTTCGCCCATTTTCGTCTCGTAGCCTTCATTGTCTTTGTCAACAAAGGTTTTTTAGCTGGGGTCCGAGATATCAAACCGAATTCCTTAAGTCTATATCTCACAAGGCGATCCGAAATTTCGACACCTGTGCTGTCTTCAAACTCTTTTCTTATTTCAGCGGAGGTAGCAAAACGATTTTTCAAGCAAATTTGCTTCATTAAAATGTCCTGACGTTGACTCGTTTTGCGTTTTCTTCCACAACCTTTCTTTCTTTCGAGTGACCCTGATTGAGACACATTCTTAAGAAATTTTCTTACCGCACATTCCGAAAAACCAACTTTTTTTGCGATTTTTCTGTTGGGCCAATTTAGTTCTTTTAATGTCTTTATTTCCACTTTCACTTCTTTAGTCATTTGCTTAGGTTTAGCCATTTATTACACTTTAAGACAACACTTTTACTAATAATATTTAAAATCACCCTTATCACTAAAAAATTCACCTACTAGATTCTTTAACAGTTTAAATTGAAATAAATCGTTTAAACATTTTACACATGTGCAACTAACTTACCACATGTGCATTTTATGGAATTTCCCATTATCAAGATCATGATAATAATTAAAACATGTTTTCATAGGGTGCGAACTTTATTTTTTCCAGGTGTGTATATATAAAATATATATAGAGATACGCATACACGTAAAGGAAAGGAGAAAAATTGTAGCTTAAATTTATTTTTTTTTCTTCTCTTAAATTTTGAATGATGAACTCACCTACATATTTATATGCTTAAATATATATATATATATTCTAACTGTTATTTTATCACTCAACGTTTCACGTTTGTTTTTTTTCAATGCATTGTTAGCCAATTATTAAATGTACATTATGTGTTTGGACTAGCTCATTAAGAGAAATTGGCAAGATAAAGTTTTAATGCCCAAAATAGAACATAAGATTATTATCATATGATATATGTACATATATATTAAATATAATACATAAATAGAATATTAATTATAATTTTTTTTCTTATATATATGTATTTTTTTTATATATATATTTTTTTTCTTAAGTATATGTAGGTTTCTACGAACATTTATAGTAGGTTATAAATTATGTATTTTTCTACGTATAAACTTATAAACTATGAATTCACCATAATTTTTTTGTTTACTCTAAATTAATTAAATAAATGAATATCTAAAGGAATCAAATCAATTGGCTTTTGCTCTCAAGTTCCCTTTCATCCCCATTCCCAAAATGTTTTGTTAAATCACAGATATCTTAGCCTATAAAAAGGATGGGAACATGGTTTTTTTACAGCGGACTATGTTTGTTTGAGGTGGGTACGATCATATCATCGTTGGGCGAGGCGTTCTTTTCTTTAATTTACAGGTTCAACGGTGTAGGTGCTGTTTCTTTATTGTAATTTGATATTGGACACAACTACAATACCAGAGGAAGAAATTTAGAATTAGAAATGGCAGAGAGTTCAGTCAACAGAGATTTAAATACGATGAATGATGTAGCTGGTGCAGGTGAATCCTTGGCATCTCCTATGACAACAGTACCTATGATTACAACAAGCACACCGCAATTATCAGATGCTTGATTAATAGGCTTTGATCAGGATCAGCAGATGTCTTCGGAAATAACAGGTACTGACATTAATTGGAGAAGACCAGGAACATCTCGAATTGTACATTCACCTATTACCACCTCCTCGAATAGCAGTATAGTTGTAACTACAGGATCAACACAACAACTTTCCTTATCTCTGAATATATCTTCCTCAGGAGCAGTCCCTCAACAAAACCAGCATATAAACTCTCGACACTAGGTGGACTTTGATCCCACTTTAAATCCACAACAACATATTGAACAAGATTCTGTAGTATTTTCGGACATGCCTACCACAGATAGTTGGTCATTGTCGATGTCTTATCCTGCACGTCAAGTGTCTATATCTTCAACAGGAAATCATGGAAATGTTAATGTGATATCGTGTTCGACTCAACGTTCTCCTCACCCTCCGTTATCTTTATCTACTGGAGCAGTATATAGGAGAAGTCAACATCATCGGTAGTATGGATATAGCGGTTCTGGACCATTGAGGGTTGGGGTCCATTACGTCATTTATGACGTCATCGAAGATATAAGATAAGGTGTGACGTCATCGGGATAAGGTTTTGGTTACGTAATCGAGATAAGGTGTGACGTAATCGAGATAAGATTCGGTGTGACGTCATCGAGATAAGGTTTTGGGTACGTCATCGAAGAGATAAGATTTAGGTGACGTAATCGAATTTTCAGAGATAAGCGGTGTCATGGGTATTTTTAGTTTCAAGAAGTGATAAAGGGTGGGGGGGCGGCGGCAGGAAGTCGGTTTCCGGTGATTTAATTTGTTGTTGGTTTTGCGTGGGTTGTGGTGTTCCCATTCCCATGATGTATTTGTTGTTGGGTTCTAGGAATTTTACATGTGGCAGGAAGTCGGTTTCCGGTGATTGAATTTGTTGTTGGTTTTGCATGGGTTGTGGTGTTCCCATTCCCATAATGTATTTGTTATTGTAATACAAGTTGTTGTTGTAAACTGATTAAACACTTTAATATAAAAAGAAAGAAACCCCTAATATCAACCTTATTCAGTAGAATACTTACCTCTGTACAACACATAATTTTTCTAATTTCCTTAAACAAGTTCTATTCAAAATGAAGTTTAATTGTGAACAGTGTAAAAAAATATTTTGAACCAAAAGTGTATTAAAAAGACATATTAAAAGTATACATGGAGAACGTGTAAATTGTGATATTTGTGGAAAACAATTAAGTAATAAGGATAAATTATTGTATCATAAACAAGCTTATCATTATGCATCTAGTGAAAAGAAAAGTTTAGAGTGTGTAGTTTGTAATAAAAGTTTTTTAAAACCTGGTAATTTTTTAAGACATTTAAATGAAAATCTTACAGTTAATATTGTTGACTCAGTTTAATCTATAAGTAGTGTTAAAACTAATGAAATGATACAAAAGAAATTGTGTACTATATGTGGAAAAGAGGTGCGTAAAAGTGAATGGTCATACCGTTTAAGAACAAATATGCATAAGAAGAATGCAGCCGAAACAATGAATGAATATTTGAAAGTGTTTAAAAGTTGTTTCGATGAAAGAGTGGCTACCTACATTCTTGAAAACAAAGATGAAGGTATATTGGATCCTATAAAGTTTTTTGAACTTTCAAAGCAACCAATTCTAGAGTTATTAGAAGATTTATTGGTTAACATGAAGCCTTTAAATTTAATATGGATTTGTTTGGTGAATATTGTTGAGAAACAACACACAAAATAGAATATGATAATCAAAATATTAAACTTAATTAAGTTCATTAGCATTTAAATCAAAAGTATAACATTGCATTGTAAACAGTTTAAACTTAGCATAGTAGAATAATAATAATATTATATGTATGTTATTGAGTAATAGTGCATTTTAAGCATTTTTTATTAAGTACAATATATCATAAGTTCAATGTACATATTTGGTCAGTGAACCTATGTAATTTCGAAATTATTGTATTTATTAATTACATATTAATACTATTTTTGATTAGTAACCATTTATTTTAGTATATTCAATAAAGAATTATTGTATTACTATCAGTGCAATCATAAGTGGTGTTTTATTGAATTAGTGATTCTAGTTCTGTAAAATAATTTAATTGTTAAATCAATTCTACTGGTCGAATGAATTAGGAAACCTAATTCTTAACTAATAGAATTGACAGCATACAAAACATTGGTGACCCCTGATTTGAACAACGTAAATATTATTTTTGTGTGAATTAACAAGAGTAAAAGTGTTAATTTAAAATTAATTAGTTAATAAAAACTAACTTGTTTGATTTTACTAGTCGAATGAATTAGGAAACCTAATTCTTAACTAATAGAATCAATATAAAACATTGAATTCTTGAAGTGAAACATTTAATTGTGCTGATTATTAAATTATTATTTGCAATTGAATTTAAAACACATTGTTGTTCAAATAATTTAAATGCATTTTTTGAACATTGTGTTTTTTGATTGACATTTAAAAAAAATAAATAAATAAATAAATATGCACGTAGCTGCTGGAACACAAATTACTTTGGGTAAAGATATTGAAAAATTAGCCAAAGCATATTATGCAGATTCACCAGACAAAAAAACCTTAGCTTATTTAAAACAAAAGATTAATAAGCTAGAGGAAATCTGGCAAAAATTTCTGCATGGAGATATTGCATTAAAAGAGCAATATCCTGGGGAAACACGTCATAGTTATTTCACAACTCATTATTTTACCAACATACGTTCAATTTATGAAAAGCTAAAGAATGAAATGCTTCAACTTATACAAGCTGTGGAGAATCATTAGAATGATTCAGAAAACAAATCGGAATCAAATAATACAACTACAGTTGACGCAACGAACATAATCAGAAATCAAAATAGATTTGTTTTTTATTATTTAAAAAAGAGGTACAAAAAGTTTCAAAAAATTGAATGTGTTCAACTTGAACTTGTTTTAATTGAATTTAATTTTGAGTAATATTTTGTGAAAAAAGGAAAAATAAAAACAATTTAAAATGGGAAAATCCAAAAGTTGTACCCTGGAAATGCGAAGAATAATAGTGCAATTAAAAACCGAAGGAATGCGTATAGAGTAATTTCAAAAAAATTGAACTGTTCAGTGAAAATGGTGTTCGGAGCTATTAAATATGTAGAAAAACATAAAACATAAACATCTCTTTTATACGTTATCCAGCAATTTGTTATAACTAAATCAATGAAATGCCAGAATACACGGCAAGGCCACTTCTTTGTTCTCATGTTGATTCTGTAGAATGATATGAGCCGATCACATAAATCAATGCCACCCATTGATGCATTATACATTTGAATTGTTTGAGGACATTGAATTTGTAAAAATTGTTTTGATTTCTTATCCCATCTTTTCACGTATTTGGAGGGATTTGCCGCGTTAGCAGAAGATAATAACATAACGGCCTTATTGTCCATCCATTTCAATAAAGCAGTTTTTTCATCCTCTCTAACTAACTCAGTGTAAGTTCCACGCCCCTTTTTTTGTAAAGTGGCATCAGATGGCAGCTTTGGAAGCAATTTCTTTACTCGATTGATTTGGATGGTTCCCGTGGCATATATATTCCTTTCTAACAGAAGCTCGAATAATGGTACGGAACTGAAATATCTATCACAAAATATTGTGTGACGACACTCCAGAGATTCTGTGAGTTTCATAACTACGGAGCCACCAATTCCAATTTTTGATTCCGGCTTACCATTCGGCCATGTATTTGCTCCCTGGTATATGAAAAAATCATACACCATACCGTCTGTCGCAGCCAATACAAAGCATTTGAGACCAAGAGGATTGGGCTTACCACGAACATATTGCTTCAAATAGGTTTTGCCAGTAAAAGGGATAATTTGTTCGTCGATGCTCAGAAGTGAACATTTCTCTAAAGCGTTGCACTTTTTCTTTACAGTATCGATCATTGGTTGTACTTTTCATAAACGTTTTTTTTGTTTTTCTCCTTTTGACACTGACAAATTATCCACCAAATGCAGGCAATTTCTTAACCTGAAAAATCTATCACGTGGGATTTGTGTAATAGACGGCACTCTTAGAGACGGACGACAATACATTCTTAAACGAGGCATTTTCAAGCATCCAGTTATTATATGGGCACCAACAAGTTTCCTATATTCTGCTGACGTTGAATTCAATGGTTTGCTAATATTTTCTTGAAGAGCTTTCCTATTACTTTGATTTGAGACGAGCTCCCAGAAATTTTCATCAAAATATTCGCTGAAATATTGTAATGGAGTCCAGAATTGTCGGGAACCAACATTCCACTACTTATCTTCTCTAAAGGTAACATCAGGTTCGAAGTTTTTTACTTTCCAGTGGTATTCTCTGCTATTTTGTGTTTCCTGAAAATGAAAGTTTGCTTTCAATTATTGGATAAAATATAGTTTTTTCAAAAATCATCTGTGGCGGAATGGGCGGATTTTCAGTTACATTTTCATGAAGTACTGCTTCGTCACTGTCATCACTTGCATCATCCTCATATTTATCATTTTCTTGACAATAGTCTGGATCACCAACATCTTGAGGATCTGGCGAAAAATCTTCGTCGGACGATACACCATCAATATCGCTATCGTCTAAGCAATTTAGTAAATTTTCAATATATTTTTGTTCTCCTTCGTATGTTAGCGATCCTGTATAATATTTTCAACATATAGTATGACTTAGGAGAACACGATCCTAATGTCCAGTAAACTGGACTTCGAAAAAAAGTGAAAATTTCAAACTAAAAAAAAATTATATTACCCAATTTCTTAACAAATGTTGAGCGCACATTCCTACTACACATTTTTCTTTCACACTCTATATTCTTTACTCACTGGAATTCAAATTACAAATAATATAACAATGACAAGTATAATTTTTCGAACAAATTGCAATCACCAGACACAAAACTGTTAACACTAGTTTTATTAACGGAACTACAGCTGTACAATTTTTATACTGTATAAAAAACATGTCCAGTATGCTTTACAAACGGTCAAAATGATGTTTGAAAGCAAATTTTATTTGTAATACAATAAAGAAAAGTGTCCAGCATACTGAACGCAAGGACTTAGGAGGATAAATAAAACACTTTACTGGCTTTAATAATTTTATTTATGAAACTATTTTCTTTACAATTATATGTAGATTTATAATTATTTATAAATTGATTAGAATAACTAATTTTATTATTATATATTTATTATAAACAAATTAAGTTTTATTTATAATTACAATCGAGAATTTATTTTATGACAAACGAAAATTCGAAAATTACTAAAATACCGAACAACTTGAAATCTGCAAAAATTCTATTTTAATTTTATTAAAATAATAAATGAAACTTTTGAAAATAAGAAAACGGAATTCAGTCAACCTTAATCAGCAGTTTTAATTTACACGTAATTACTAGAATTATAAAAATGCATGTACAAATTCTTAAATGTATGTGAATTGAAATTTGATGATTATGGAATTTACATACACATAATGTAGATAGGTATAATACCAAAATTTAGCTACACGCGCATCGAAATATGATGATTTATGTTATTTAAGTAAAATTTAATATTAAGCAGAAAATATGTGGGAACGGAAATGTAAAGTTGGTATATGGGAACATAACAGTATATATAATTTAGATACATATATATATTATATAATATATATTTATAGTGTGTAAATTTATACTATAAAGGAGTATAGTACTATATGTATGAATATGTACTTGAAATATTTCGAAATCTGACAACATTGATATTTTATTGTATATTGTAAGTGAAATGAAATTTTTGATTTTTTACAATAATTTGTATGTGCGTTGCGTATGCACATACATATGTACATGTATATGATATTATTATTAAATAGATACATGTATAAGTTCATTGAACTTTTAATGTTTTTTAAAATACATTTTATATCCTTGACGCGATTATATAGATATAAAATTAACACTGTAAATTTATAGTGTAAATGAGATCGATCATATTGTTATTTAAATATATGGTCTATTGAATCGTCATTCAACATTGTTTAATCTGAAAAAAGAAAGAAAAAAAATAAAGGTTATAAATCAACGTTTTTTAATAATAATAATAAATAAATTAATCAATAACAATAAACAGAACAACACAAAAATAAACAAACAACATAACCAAAACATATCACACATAACATAAATACAACACATAATATTTAGTAAACCACAACATAAGTATAACATAAATATACACAAAACATATAACACAGAAGTATACACAACATAAAAACTGTCTATAAACATAGCACACAAAACAAAACAAAACTATTCACATTGCACAAATATATAACATAAAAATTTATAAATACAACATCACAACACTGATATCACAAACATTTATCACAATAAACAAAATAAACAAATTAGTACTAGCACAAAACAACTAGCACGACACTGAATCATTATTTTAAACACATAACAGAAAATATAAAATATATCACAAAACATTGAACACAAAATATTTAATTGAACTACACTTTCATTTTAAATAATAAACACACTAACAAATAAAACAAATGAAAACATTTAAACATATGTATATGCATAATATATAATATACACATATATATATATATGACCATGTCAGTACTGTCAAATTGTCAAAAAGTTACCAGTTAAATAATTACCAATCAGAGTTATTTTCAATTACCATAAGTTATCATCCGAACCACCAGACACAATTTGAAAAAAAAAAACGGTTTCATAAAAAGGACAAGAATATGAGATGAATAGTAGAACATTTCAACAACGGGGAAAAAGAAATTTCCAGAACCGCGAAAATTTAGTATATAAAGGGTTGCAATTCGCAGGAAAATTTGTCTTTTGCGATTACTTGTGTATACTGTCGTGTTGAGACTGAAGCAAGGAAACCAAGAGACCAAATTCATCAGCCTGGACGTGTTGAGTCCTTTCAAAATCTAGCGTGTTGAGCTAGTAAGTAGGGAAAAGTTAGGAACTTCTGTAAAAATACTTAGGATTTTTACAGAATTAGGGAATCATCGAATTTAATCTTCGTCAAAACACTTAGAAATTTTCTTAACCAGAAATTTTCTACTGTAAAATTCGTCATCAGAAAAAATTGTTAAAGTTAATTTTTTTCTAAAAGGACTTAGAAAATTTTTCACAAAATTTTCTAATAGAGCCGGGATTTAGCATCACAAAACACTTAGAAAATTTCTTAAACAGAAATTTTCTACTGGAAATTCGTCATCGAAAAATTATTAAAGTTGATTTTTTCAAGGGGACTTAGAAAATTTCTTAATTTTAGAAATTTTCTAATACTTAGAAAATTTCTTAAAAAATTGGAAATTTTCTAAAGAAAACATCGCGGAAAAGCATCATCAAAATTTGAATTATTTTGGACACATAAAATTTCATCGAGACAGTCAGAAATATTTCATTTCGACAGTCATCAATTCCCGTCGGCAATATTCAGTTCACATATCGATTTTTGTAAAAATTTGAAATTCAAACAGTCATCGTTATCTTCAGCATCCGTTCTTCAATCAACATAGTTACTACAGCGCCATCTATTCGTGTAGGTCGACCTATACCAACGAATAATTAGTTAATTAGTATTTAAGAACGTATGCAAAATTTATAATTACAAGTAAACTAAATTTGATAATTTTTTTTGTTGTAATAAATTTATAATTTTGATTTGTAAAATAGTTAGTTAAATTTATTGCATATATACTTCCGATTTAATTGAAATATTGTACATATATAAATTTTATAATTATAGAGCAAATTTTATATGTTTCATTTGTTTTGATTTGTAGTATATTTAATTGAAATTAATTGCATAACTATTTCCAGTCTAATTGAAATATTATTATTGAAAATATTGAATTTCTTCATTTTTGTATATACAGTCAAATTCCTCTAACTCGAATCGTCAACTGCCATCAAAATTACTTCGAGTTAAAGGGATTTTAGAAGAATTTTGAGTTAGAGGAAGTTGTTTCACAACAGATTCATTTCAAAAATAAACTGAAATTGATTCTTTATTGTAGTTTACGCATACTATACACAAGTAAAATAAAAGTAAACATGAATGATCATGTTTTGCATTACAGAATTCGCAAACAAACAGATATTGATTCTTCATTGTAATTTTTGCATATTGTATATACACAAGCCAAACAAAAGTGAACATGAATAATCATTTTTTGCATCATAGAACAAGTGTTAAGCTAACCAGAAATAAATGTATCCAAATATGTATGTATGTATAGAAATTTAAAGCACTGTTTCATGTTTAAATTCGAGTTAAGGGAATTTAAAGATCGACAAAAACTTGACAAAAATGTTGAGTTAGAGGAATATTTGACTTAGAGGAATTTCGACTTAGAGGATGATTTAACTATGAAAATTTCAAGGGAACGCAAAAAAATGTCTGTAAAATTCGAGATAGAGGAAAATTCGAGTTACAGGAATTTCGACTTAGAGGAATTTGACTGTATATTACATTAAATTTATTAGAATTTAAATACATACAAATTTAAGCATTTTTTTTAGAATTTTGTTTGTAATTTAGTTTTTAGATATTGAATTGTTAGACTTAAGAGAATATATTTTAAATAAAGTTTTATAACGAATTGTAAAAAAATTGTGTTTTTATTTTATTAAAAATTTTGAACCGGCACCTTTTCATTTTAATGTTAATCTTTTGAGTAGAACATGGTCATTTAATTAAATATCGACTAATTTCGACCAAATTTTTAACACGACTTCCTTCGATTTGTCTAAAATTTTGATGATTAGTAGAATTCGTGTAAAATAAAAAACAAATTTTTTAATTTTGCAAAATATTACGTTTTTCTTGAGTTATGGCGTCTTGAAATTCGAAGAAATTAGCGTTCCATGGCATTTTTAAAAATCAAAATTTTTACCAATCAAAACGCTCAAAAGACGGACATGTCCCATATAAAAACATCACTAATTCATCAGTAAAATATCGATACATTGATACCTCAGTATGGAGTAATGGAGTGGAGCTACTAACGATATCCATTAGCCTTTTTTAACCACATGTTTTTTATAAAATACTATATACTTTCAAAAAGATAAGTAGCTTAGCTTTTAATTATACCTATACAAATAATCAGTTTTATTTGAAAGAACAATGATATGGAAGAATATGATATGAACAATGCTCCAAGTGAATCACCGCTATCACCGGAGAATATTCAATCGCCGCTAACTATAGTTGTCCCTTAAAACTGGGAGAAAGGTCATTTGAATCAGCTCTTGGTAAATTGGAAGAGGCTCTATCTACTTTTAAAAAAAGTTGGCAGATAGAAGAGACAACAGCAGATGTGTCCTTTTCCCAGTTTATTGTAGATACATTAAATAGATTAGTAGATTAGATTAGTAGATACATTTTGAATATATTTTATTTTTATCAAAAAAATTACATAATTTTTCTCTTAATTTACTAGTTGATGTTCCTCCATATATATGTTGTGTTCTTAATCGTTTACAAGAAGTCAAATTGTTATTATTTGTTTGTTCTCTCCATTCTCCTGGTTGAACAATATTATTTTGCAGTTTGCAGTGCAACACAGGCAAGAACCACATATTCAGCATTATTTGGATGTAAGAAAAGTGTTGATAATAAAATTCTCCACCTAGCTACTAGGATCCCAAACGTATTCTTTATAGTCCGTCTCGCTCTTGATATTCGTTTATTATAATATTCTTGCTCATTTGTCAGCTTTAAACCAGGAAAGGATTTCATTATATTTTTGGTTAAAGAAAACGATGCATCAGCAACGAAGAAATGAGGAAAATTATCTGTATTTGATGTATTAGACAACGGTTGCATAGGTGGAAGAGGAAGCTTATCATTTAATATTTTTGCGCAAAATTTACTTTTTCGGAAAACACCTAGAAACATTTTTAATGAATGATTTTCTTACTCTTCAACATTAATTTGAAAAACTTACCATCATCGCTTTGACTTCCGTAAGCACCCACTCGACATAAGTGAATCTATATATTTTGCGTCACATGCCATCAATACAGTACTACAGTGAGCGAAATTGATATAGATCCACCCTTTACAAAAATCTTTTTCGGGTTTTCCCAAAAAAACTGTTCGAGTGACAGCTGTGATTTTTTGTTGATTTCATGTGTGCATTCACATAATACCTGCGATATATTTGCAGTTTTATATCCTTTTATTTATTGGTCTTTTTGACAGAGTTTCCAAGAAAATATTAAAAAATTCAGTATAAAAAGTGCGAAATTGATATAGATTCACTCACTCTTTCATCAAACGTAGAAAGTGTAGCATCCAAATAGCGAATAATTAGTATTGTGTTGTTAAAAATAAATAATAAAAAAATATTGAAAGTGGAAAAACTAAATAAAAAAGTGAAAAAAAATTTAATATATAACATTATAAATAATATAGTGAAAAATAATATGCCAAGAGGAAAGAAATTAAGTGCCGAGGAGCAAATAAAAATAAAAATTCACAAAGAAACGGGTCTTTCAAACCGCGAAATTGCAAAACGAATAAATCGTTCGCATAAGGTAATCAATTCCTTTTTTAAAATGGGTGAAAATTACGGAAATAATTCTAATAAAGCTGGTAATCCAAAAATTTCTATAAGGACCAAATCAAGAATATTAGCTTTAGCAGGGCAGGAAAACCAAACCGCTGCTCAAATTAAGCAGAATCTCGATTTGCCGATTACAAAAAGGCGAGTGCAGCAAATTTTATCATCCAGCGGACGTTTGAAGTGGACAAAGAGATGTAAAAATCCTCATATAACCCACCTTGCACAAAGAAAATAGATTGGGGTTCTGCCAAAATTACATGACATGGGATGAGGAATGTAAAAAAGTCATTTTTTCAGACGAGAAGAAATTTAATTTAGATGGACCCGATGGTTTTCAGTATTATTGGCATGATTTGAGTAAAGAAAAAGAAATTTATTTGAGCCGGGATTTTGGCGGAGGTACAGTAATGGTTTGGGCTGCTTTTAGCTACTACGGAAGGACTCCAATTTGCTGGATATCAACAAAAATGAACTCTGAAAAGTATCAGGAACTTCTGAAAAATGTGCTGATTGACTTTTTAGATCAAATGCCGATGGAAGATTAGATATTTCAGCATGACAACGCACCGATTCATACTTCAAGGTATGTAAAGCAATGGCTCCAAGAAAGAAATATTCCCGTATTGGACTGGCCTGCGCATTCCCCGGATTTAAATCCAATTGAAAACTTGTGGGGAATACTAGCCCGAAAGGTTTATGAGAACGGAGCTCAGTATTCAGACGTAAACAGTTTAAAAACTGCAATTAGAAACGCATGGAAGGAAATATCGGAGACTACTTTACACAATTTAATTTTTAGTATGAAAAATCGTATTTTTTAAATTATAAAAAATAACGGAGGATCTACAAAATATTAGATATTTTTTAAATAAATTATTATAAAACACAAAAATTTATTTTTTATTATTACTTTTTTTTAAAAAAAATTATGGATCTATAGTATATCAATTTCGCACTTTTTATACTGAATTTTTTAATATTTTCTTGCAAATTCGGTCAAAAAGACCAATAAATAAAAGGATATAAAACTGCAAATACTTTGCAGGTATTATGTGAATGCACACATGAAATCAACAAAAAATCACAGCTGTCACTCTAACAGTTTTTTGGAAAAACCCGAAAAAGATTTTTGTAAAGGGTGGATCTATATCAATTTCGCTGACTCTATAAAAGTTTTTGTAATTGAACTATTCTGAAACACTTTTACGAGGTCGTCTAATGACAATATGCTTACCATCTATAGCACCAATACAATTTGGTATGTTCCACATATTCCAAAAATCAGAACATATTTCCTCAAAATCTGTGATGTTTGGTTCAGCTACATAAATTGGTGATAAAATTCTCCATATAATTCTGCATGTTTCCAAGATTATTACTCTTGCTGTTTCCTTCCCAACTTTGGCCCTTATTCTGTATTTCGTTTCACGTGAAAAAATTAATCATGTGAAACGAATATGTCAAGATGGTATTCTCTATTTCGTTTCAGTCGGAAATTTTTCACTTTGTTTCGTTTCACTTTATTCCGTAAAGTATTCGTATTCTCTATTTCACTTGACGTCGATGCTCATCAGTTTCAAGTGAAAAATTATTCGTAAGAGGCAGCCATTGTGGAAGTTTGTTTGAATTGTGTTAAAAGTTTGTTGTAAAATCTTTCGAAATGGAAAAACAGTAAGTTATTTTTAAATTTTTAATATTTTATTAAATTTTATTATATTTTATATATTTTATTATATATATTTTATTTATATTATTTTATTATTATATTTTATTATATTTTATAGTAAAAAATACGAAAAGAAACTTAAAACATTTTAAAAATAATTTTTTCAATTATTTTTTCAGGAATAAAAAAGTAAAAACAAAGGAGCAGTTCAACGCTCTAGTGGAAATTTTAGAAAAAAAACCACAGGTCGCAAAAGGTTTAAAATTTGCAGAAGGAACAATATTAATAAAAAATCTTACGGCGAAACGTGGAGAGATATATCACAGCAGTTAAATAGTATGGGTCCACCAAGTAGGACATCAACAGAATGGCAAAAGGTAATTAATTTATTATATCGTAGAATTTAATAATTCTCAATATTCACGTGTTAAAAATATATATAAATAATTCTTTAGGTGTGGAATGATTTAAAATTGAATGTGAAAAGAAAATTAGCCCACAATAAGAAAGAAAGCGAAGGAACTGGCGGAGGTCCAAACAGGATGTTGTATATCTCTCCACTAGAAGAAACAGTGGTGAAACTCCTTTCATTAGAAAAGACAGTGGAGCACACTGGCAGAACTTTTGGGATTCAGCTCCCAAACGAAAGGAATGAGCCGGGAGTCCCACAACAAAGTGGTGAAATAGTTGTAGAAATGGAAATGTCAGCAAATGCTGATACACAAAACATTTTTCCAACTACATCTGGCGCATCAACATCAACTCCATGCACCAGGACTATTAGAAAACCAAAGGATTGTAGAAGAGATTTGCTAACAAAGCAAACTCGGTACTTAGAGGAAATAAAAAATAATTTAAAAGAAAATAATAAATACATGCGTCGGCTCTATATTATTTAAAAGAAAAAATAAATAAAAGAGAAGAAGCTGAACACAAATTAAAAATTGAAATCTTAGAATTAAAAAAAAAAAACTAGAAAAAGAAGTAGAGTTAAGTGAATAAGTTATTTTAGGTTTTGTAATTAACATAGCATGTAGTAATATAAATATAGTGATCTAATAGTTTTTAAACCATTGAGTTGTTAATCTAAGGAGTTTAGAATATTTTCTCTTATCGTGGAAGCTTCATTTTCTGCATGTTGACTCTCAAAGACTTCAACGTCATCTCCTTCTTCGGTCTCAAAAGAAATTTCTTCTTCAGAAAAAGGAATGTTGGAGTTTATTCTCAAATTGTGTAATGTACAACATACATTCACAATTTTTATTGTTTTTTTCTGGAGAATAATGTATTTGCCTTGAATTTAAGAGGCATCGAAATGTATTTTTTAAAATTCCAATAGTTCTTTCTATAGTTATCCTAGCTCTAGAATGAATTGTATTGTATCTGTTTCCTCTTCTGTCTTCACTTCTCACAGTTCTAAATGGAGTCATCACGTATGGCTTTAACGTATATCCTGCATCACCTATTAAATTAAACTTGTTTATTATTTATATTACTTAATGAAAAATTTTATTTCGTTACCTAGAAGCCAAGAATTCCTATCTCCAGAACTGTAATTATTTTGCAAATATGAATCTAACCTGCTTATACTCCATACAAAGGAATCGTGAGACGCACCTGGGTTATTTGCATCAACATATGTAATTCTCGCTTCGTGATCACACACCTGAAGCAGATTTTGAAATTATTGATAATTCTGTGGTCACAAACAATAACCGCTTAAGTCGACTTAAGACGAAAATGAGTTATCAGTTCTACTGCATTCTCCGTATCAAACTCTATAATTCACACGAAATCTTGTTCTCCTATTTTATTTATGGCCTTAGTTATTGTTAAAAAACATTATCGCTTAAGTCGAAGTAGTACTGACTTACATATACAATAATCGCCTAAATCAACATAATAATATTGAAAAGATATTTTATGTTTGAAAATACAAGCTTATATAAACTTAAGTTATTTTTGTACATCATATTTGGGAACAACTTCTCAAAATTATATGGTTTATTATAACAATCTATCTCGAGTTAGGCGTTTATAGAGAATTTTAAAAATTTCTGTAGAACTACTTTACTCAAGATAAGCTGTTATTGTAAATTTGATCAACGGTTAATTAAAAATCTATATCAACATAAACGGTTATTGTAAACGTTGGTGTCTGTAAGTGTAACGACTAACTCGAATTAGGTTTATATGATCAATGTATCAACTGGTAATATTAATAGTTTAGCTATTATAGATATATGCAACTATTATAAAATCAATATTAAATAATAAACTATTGTACGTATGGATTGTTGCAGGTGTTCAATGAATTTAAGTCGATAAATATAGATAACGGTTTCTATTATAATTTTTATACGTCTCTATTGGTAAAGAAAGAAGTTGAGCGAGTATAAATAGGAAGCATATTATTAAAATTCGTTAGACATTAATTTTGTTTGCATAATATTGTGAAGGTGTCAATTGTAGTAAATTATAAAAAAAAAATAAAAATTAAAGTATAAAAAATGTCAAGCCGAACATTAAAGATGCTAGAGTTGGCCCGAAAAAATCAGAGTAGTGGTTTTACGGTAAAATATGGTAAGAGTTTTTTTTTAAAACATATTATGTTCAATATCATTCATTATAATATTTATGTACCTTATAAACTATTCTTGACTTTACTATTAAGTAAATCATAATAGCTTCAACAAAAATAGAAACTGTAACAACATTAACAGTTCAACATCAAGTATTAGTAATATACATGAAACAGCTTCATCCAGGAATCAGAGACGGAATGTGGTACAAGAATCCTTTAATAATAAAACAACCATTGATGAAATTTACACTTTGGAGGAAAATTTTGAATTTGACTCAGATGATTCCGTTCGAGATCCTGATTTTATAGTGCCTGAATTACGTTCATCATCAGAATCAGACCATGATAGTGAACGTATTGAAATGGACGGACAAATTAAAAAAAATATAATTATTATTTCTTCAGAATCAAATAATTATCCAAATCAGCCTCAATCTAAATATTCTAGGAAATTATCAAAGGAAAAACGCAATAAAGGCAAATCGTATACAAATACAAAGGGCAATGTTACACGAGCAAGAAAATTTAAACCTTTGAACATCGATTGTCGGAAAAAATGCAGGCAAAATGTTTCTCTTGTTGTACAAAAACAATTATTTGATACTTACTGGGCACTAGGGACTTATAATCAAAGAATTTTATTCATTGGAGGACTGATGAATGTAATAGAAAAAAAGACACAGACCTTGCGCAAACATGCTACTAAGTCTCGTAATCGTGACCATAGCATCCTGTACCACATAGAACACAAAGGACAACAAATCGAAGTATGTCAAAAGTGTTTTAGACAGTGCTTCGATGAAACAGAGAGTTTTTTGAAAACTGTGGTAAAGAAAAAGTTGGAAACACCCTGTGCCGATTTTTTAGACCTTCGTGGATCAGGACCAAGTTCCAAAAAGTTACCTGAAAATGTTATCGAAAGTATTAAACACCACATAAATAGTTTTCCTGCTTACGAAAGCCACTATTCAAGAAGGGATACAAATTGCAAATATTTTCATGCCAGTTTATCTCTTGCAGAAATGTATAAACTTTATTGCGATATCTACAAAAATGAAGCAGTCAGTTTGACCACATATAGTCGAATTTTCAAAAGTAAGAGCAGCATTATAATATGTAATTAAAATTTTATTATTTTTTAACTATTTTAAAATTGTTTACAGCAATGAATATAAAATTCAAAAAGCCTAAATTGGACACATGTAAAACTTGTGACATATTAGCAACAAAAATTGATATTGCCAAGCAGGAGAACAACACTTGCTTAGAGGACCTCAACAAGGAGCTCAGTCTGCATCACTCTAAAGCAGAATCAGCATACGATTCAAAAAGAACAGATAAATCGCTTGCTGCTAGTGATGTTACAGTTAAGGTTTTTACTTTTGACCTGGAACAGTGCTTACCGACTCCATTTCTGCGAACGTCAACATCATTCTACAAAAGACAGCTTTGGACATTCAACCTCACAGTTCATGATTGTGGAACTGGAAGTCCGTATTGCTATATGTGGCATGAAGCTCTTTCAGGTCGTGGTGGCAACCAAATTTCGTCATGCCTTTTTAAACACATTAATAACATATTAGGATCTGAAGTGAGACATGCAATATTCTACAGCGATTCGTGCGCGGGACAAAATAAAAATTCTTTTGTTTGGAACTCTTTTGGAAAAATACTTTACAAAACTACATTAGACCAACAAGAAGCATTTAAAATTTTAAATATAAGAAAACGTGGTGTATGTAATGTTACGCTAACCGATATTCCTCAAATTCAGGAAGAAGTAAAAATAAGTGCAAAGAAGAAGAAAGACCTATTAGATTTGTTACCATTTATTGATCCATGCTTTCACGCATTTTATAAGAGCCTTCCAAGTGAAGATACTGTAATGTGAGGCCTTTTATTTTGATATATATAATTCAAATATACTTATCAATTGTTCGGATTGCATATAATAGCTGCACTAAAATATTCATCCTCCCGCGCGCACCAATTTCAACAGCATTGCGTATAAATTCTTTTATAGGGGAATACTGTATTGCATTGTGCCTGCACGCGTGTTCTTTACGATGTATTTTATTTTATATATTTTTCCTTGCCTTTTCATTATGCCCCTTTGACATCTCCCTCAATACATTTAATTATAAAATAACAGTATACTATTTCTGTATATAGCTATAACCGCTATATACCTATAGTAAAATAAACCTCTTCCATTTAAGTATTATAGTACTTACCTATTTCTTTCATCTAAATATATATGCGTGTTCATTTTTTTTCTCTTTTATCCATCGTATATGATACTTATTTTATTCGTACGCATATCTATAACTGCTATAAATATATATATATATTGCTTCGTTTTCCCAGTTTGCTATACACATATATATTCATTCCCCTGAAAATCATCAGATTTTCATGAATACAGTTATAATATTTATATATATGTACATAAGCGTTGAGTTTTCTGGCTTATTCCTCTACATTATTTATGGTACTCTAGAAAAATCTAGATGTTTCATGTATAAGGCCCAAATATTGAAATGTGTTGTAAGTATGTAATGGATTTGTATGTTTCGGACTCTTTTTCATGCATAATACTTTTACGCGGAATAAATTTCACCTACCTTTTCCTTCCTTGCACTTCACATGCACATTATATACACACAATTAACTCTACTACAATGAATTCTGATGAAACTGAGTGTAGATGTACCCAAACATATGTTTTCTACTACCCTTTTCGAATCTTTCATCCTGGCTAAAATCCACTCAAAGTATGTTTTAACTTTAATAAGTAATATAATAATCACTAAATTAGTGATATTTAATTTAATTTACCTAAGTTTCTACCTTTAAAGTAGCTTATAAATATGTATATTATTCAATCATACCACTCTTCATAAATTAGATAAATTGTGTCTTGCGGACCCATTGTGTATACATAGCTTTAGGAATTACATTCCCCAGCAAGCGACGACATGCCTGCATTCCGCCTATATATGCGTCAGGCAGAGAAGAAAAAAAAAAAGAATCAGCACCACATTGTGATGAAAAATTTCTTTCTGCCTGGGGGCATTAAGTAATAAGAATTTGGTGCGTATAGATGGTAGAAAAATGTGGTTTAATTTTTTTGATAAAAGTTGGTGAAGATTAATAGTAAAATGATTATTGGGCAGACATTTTTTTGAGTTTTCTCTTTATTTAAAATTTGTGAAGATTAGCTTAAAATTGCGTAAAATATTTAATTAGTCAGGTGTAAATAAAGAAAATAAAGGAAAAGGAACAGATTCCTCTAATTAAAAGTTAATCAAAATTAAAGGAAGCACATTAAACTTCACATTTTAAAATTTTGTGAATAAGCATCAAATACGGGTTAGGAAATTAATGTAGATCTAACCACGTTTCTTTTATTGTGGACACGACAAAATGGAGGACATCACGAGGTCATGATATGAATGACGACTTAGAAGACGACCATTTTGAAGTTAAAAAAAAAAAAAAAAAAAAATTTAAGACTTTTGCATCGTAAAATTTTAATTTGTGTATAATACAAACCTGAGTTGTTGGAGGCGAAAATAGAAGGTATAATTAATCATACAATTAGATTATCTAAATATGACATAAAACAAAAAAAGGGAAAATACATAATTCGTGAAGATTAGAGATCAAATTAAGAAAAAAAAAAAAAAACTAATTCATCTAATAAAAATTAAATATAAGTATATAATCATGAGCTATTGAAAACTAATTGATACATATTCCGTTAGACAATTGAAATATTGTAATAAAATATATAATGTACAAATTTTACATGAATGAAAGTTAAATATGTATATTAGCTGAATTAAGCTTAATATAATGAAAAATTATGTAGATAAGTTTATAAATTGAAAAGTTATATATAAGGAAATTAAATTTAGATTTATGAATTAATGAAATATAAAAAATAACTAAAGTACATAATATCAAGTTAAAAGTTTTCATAATTTAGCATGCTAGATTTATTAAATTAGATTGAAATTAAATGAATTTAATATTTATAAAAAAAAGAAAAGAAAAAATGATTAATTCATGAATCGAATTTCAGATAAAAATAAACAGAAAAAAAAAAAACTATTGGATAAATTGACTATAAATATATAAATTAAGATATATTGAAATTTGGTTGGATATATTTCTAATAAATAAATCTGGAATATTATAATAGTATGATGTATCATTTAGCTGAATGAAATTAATTTTTTTTTGCTGAATTCAGCTTATAATAAAAATTTATGTAATTAAGCATATAAATTGAAAATTATGTAAATGAATTCAATTGTGATTTATGAACTAATGATAACAAAAAAGAGAGAGGAAAAAAAAAATAATAATAATAAAGAATATAATATTAAGTCGTAAATTTTCATAATTACAGCATTTTAGATTTATTAAATTAGGTTGAAAGTAACTAAACTTAATATCATGTGAAAACAATTGATTCATGAATAGAATATGAAACAAAACAAAAAAAAAATAAATACACCTAATAAATTAAACATAACTAAATACATAAATTAAAGTATATGGTAAATTAATTTGTATCATTTTTATAAGTAATTTGAAATATTATCTTAGCAAAATTTAAGGTATCATTTAGCTGAATAACAATTAAATTTCTTAGCTGAATTAATCTTAAACTGAAATTAATGTAATCAAGCTTACAAGTCGATATCAATGAAATAAATTAAATTTTCGATATTTGAATTAACAAACAAAAAAAAAAAAAAATACAATTTGATGATCGAAATAATATTAATTATAGTAAAAATAAGAAATGAAATGAAATGGAAAATGAAAATGACATTTAAAAATGTCATGTTAGTTATTACAATTACGATTGATATTTGATACATATAATAATGATTTAAAATATAATAACAAACAATAAGACGAATAAGAAATTATTTTTTTTTAAGCGACAAGTTAAATACATACATGTATATTATACACATTCTTATATAAAATTATATATATCCAAAACACACAATTAGTATATAACATAAAATTTAGAAAAATGATAATTATTTCATTGTTAAAGTTTAGTTATTAATTATAATTATTATCATTGTTGATTATCTAATTAATTATTTTTATTGTCTATTACTTACCATACACATATAAATACTTATTGTTTTAAAATTTTGCCTTACAAGGAGTTTTATGTTTTCTCCTATTTCAAATTAATACATATTATTATGATTATTATTATTGGTATTACGATTATAAAATCACAGAGAATTTATTAAATTTTAATTATTTTTATTAGTTTCGCATATGTACCACATACCATGTACACTGTCATATATAAATGATTAGATTTTTTTTTTGCTTCTAATGACAAAGAAACTTTCGTAAAATCAATTTTACTATTAATTTCTGTTTTTTTTGAAAAAAAAAAAGTAAACAAAGAAAAAAAAAAAGAAAAACAAAAACAAAAAAAAAAGGAACTAATTCTGACTACTATCAATATTTATTATTAATTATATATACATATATATATATACATACATAAAAATATGATGTGCTACAAAATTATACTATAAACCATAACACTATTCTATAAATTTTAATAATAACGTAAACGTTAAACGTAATTACTAAAACAAAGAGAAAAATAAAAGGAAAACGAATGTCAGAACCTGAGCGACTATGCAGCTATTACGTGGATGCAGATTGCCAAAAATTGTTGAAACTCCGAGAACAATTAAATTTGAC
This sequence comes from Villa cingulata, assembly GCA_951394055.1. NCBI lineage: Eukaryota > Metazoa > Arthropoda > Insecta > Diptera > Bombyliidae > Villa > Villa cingulata. The sequence continues at coordinate 35,458,490 of OX596017.1, read as the reverse complement.
GATACCTCAAAGGCATAGTCATTATATTCTGAGTGCTAGTGAAATGCGACATATGTTGTTACTTTGTCAACCTCATTTCAGTCAGCAATCGAATACCAGTAAAGACCGGAGGCCACAGCAAACCACATTAACGATCACCTCACCAACTCAACGAGCTGCAGTCAACACGACGACAACAAACCCAACGATAGACGCCTCGACTGCGTTATTAAAAAAATTTCCCTTGGGTGACCCCACGTCAATGCACTATTCAAAATACTACAGACCATAAACAGCGTGATTACACCAACCTCGGACTTCCGTTTACATCATCATCTAAACTTGAGCATATTCCTAGACCAGCTTTTAGGAAGTTAAGATAATTGACTCAGAGGGCAAAAGTTTATATATATTCAAAGATATTGAAGAACGACGAGGGATACCACATGTAATTATAATTTAAGATTCTTTATTTAGAAAATAAAATGTATATTAGATAGTTTGAAAATTTGGCTTTTGCTCACGCATCGTCCCACAGATTTCTTTTCTCCTTCTCTATAAATATGTGACTCATTGATTTGACTCTTCTACCTTATTTTTGCTTAACATGGTTGGGACTATGAGATATGCAGCATCTCATAGTAAATTTCAAATTTTAATTTTGAGGTGGGTAAGTAGTGGCATCAGTTGCCTGGGGCAAGTTTTATTTTTTTTTCAGGGGCAACTGATATCCACAGCTGCACAAGGGGCCTTGAGCGGGGCCAATTACTATTTACAGGTTAGCGGTGGAAAGGTGCAACATCACCTTATTAATCGTTTGGAATAATTCTTCATTTGGGGCATTTCGGGGAAGGAATTCCAGCCTTCTGCCGCCCCATGCTGCCGATAAAACAAAAGGGTTATGGATAGAGGCATACCCACCCCCCATCCGGCGAGCCAGCACGTGCCAGCCAACTAGGGCAGCAGCCTCTACCACCGACCATATACCCAAACGTATTGTATTGGAGGATCGTGTGATGTCTACTACTTTTGCACTCCTTTTCATAATATCGTAGGAAATAATGGTAACAATTGGGTATGGTGTGATGGGAACTAGTCATGTAGTATTGATGTAGGTCCCTACCTCTCATTAGGGTAGTGGATTCTGCATTGTGCTGCATGGTTTGGGTCCCATCTGACCATGTCTTGATTACTTCTTTATTAAATTAAACACAGTTTATCTTGCTATTAATTCATGTTTTATTACAGATTTTCAACTTTTACAACTCCTCAACATTTATAGCTAGAGACATCACCTGAACCCACCTATACATTACAATATGGCGCCCAATTGTGTGGCTTTGGTTACGCATGCGGATGCCATTGCGTAATGTACATATACACTACAATATGGCGCCCAAATGTGTGGCTTTGGTTACGCATGCGGATGCCATTGCGTAATGTACCTCCTATACACTACAGTATGGCGCCCAAGAAATCGGTTATTTCGGTGACACGGATTGTAGATGCACGAAATGTCCGAACTGGACGCGCCATATTACAATATGGCGCCCAATACGGTCACTTCGTGCTCGCGAATCTTCGGCTTCGTGTCACATGTGTCCTACACGGACTAAATTTGGTGGTTTTCGTACATTTTTCGGAATGTACAACATCTTTCTTTTCTATTGGTTCGTCCGATTTCGTCCTACACGGACAACACTATTAAGCACAAGTTGTTAACATTAGTTAACCCCTAATGTCCTACACGGACCATTCACCGTTTTCATTCAGCATTAGATGCTGCTAATTATCCTTACTTGAGGATGTTGAGTCGACTGGCTGAGGTGTTGAGCAGATTAGCCGTATACCTGATTGGTCATACCACTTGACTGGTCTTTGAGCCGTCATGATGGGCACCAGGATGCGACTGGTTTGTTCAGCATCGAAGTCACTAGAGTCAGCAATCTTCAACTGTGGATTATTGCATTCTGCGTTCGCGTGAGGGAGTGAGATTGACAACTTCACTGACGTTGACCAGCTGATTAACTTCCGAGTTATTCAATGGGTACCAGTGATATTGTCGATTCCATACCTTCACGACGGTCATTTGTCACGAGTGTGGTGTGGTTTGAGGTCGGTACCTGATAGGTCAACCACCGGGCTGGCCACCAAGCTGCCTTGTTGGGAACCGGGATCGATTTTCTCACCCCATCGCACCCTATTGTGTGAATTATGAGACAACGACGCATTCGTAGACACAATGACCCACTTATATATCTCTTTACCGCTCTACAAATAAAATAGTTTGATTTTTTTTATTACATATTGCCCCATTATATTATCTAAATAAAAACTTTTGTCAATAGTTTTGAGGATCTATGGGAATTGAGGTGTGAGCAAGGCAAATTATATGAAAAATTTTTTTTTGAATAATATTTTGAAATTTCCTTTTAAATTTTTATATATTACAAATTATATTTAATATTTTTTATATCTTGCATGTATTATAATATTTACTAATTTATTTGATATTGTCGAAAATAGTACGAATCGCGTTACGTCTATGATTTTTTTTTGTGGACCAAGTACTTTGCAAATCTGTTTCCATTTTGGGAAGGGTCTTTACTTTATGAAATTTTTATAGCCTGATTTTGCTATACATTATCTTGTATCTCACATTTACATTCTTCAGCTTTTACATAAGTAATACTAATCGTTATTCACGGACGGGTTTATTAATTTTTGTATTGTACTTTCATTATAAGTAGATTGTTTGATTTTCCGATGTGAAGTTATATCGTATATAGTGCACTTAAAGCATAAGTGAGTGTTTAGTAATAATAGTTTAAAAATTTTCTCTTCTTTTCCTTATCTTCCTTATTTCAAATTGTTATATATTAATAATAAATTCAAAAATTTAAAATAAATTGGTTTCATTTTTATAACTCTAAACTTGTCATTTTACTTAATTTTTTTATAAATATTAGTCGTGTTTATCAAGATTTTTCTTATTGAATTACCTTTTACTTTTGAATACCTTTTCTATTCAGGCGAAACGTCCATTTTATATTTTATATTAATAAATGTCTTTTCAAAAAAAAATAAATAAACCGGTTAATATTCAGCATCGGGTGACAAGCAACAAAAATAAATCAAACGCAATAATGACAACACAGGCCACAGGAGAAACAACGATGTCTGAAGGAGTATTAGGATCTGGGGATTCGATGGTTTCACCATCTATGTCAGTTCCATCATCAGTATCAGAGGTGTACTCCACGACTCATATTATGGATTCAGGATTGGAGACCAGTGGATTTAGTAATTTCAGACCGGTACGCCATTCCCCGCCACCTGCAACCTCTAGTAGTGGAGCAATGCCCAAAGACAAAAGTTTTGGTGTGACCATACAATCTGGAATGGGAAATGAACAATTTTTAAGTGATGTTGCTGGTGTCGTCACCTCTGCTTATCAATACCCCATACCTTTAACCTATTCTGATCGTTTTTCATTTATAAATCCGACAATTAATTCCCCAGTGAGGCCAAATAGCTTTCCAACAGATTTAGGAAATATCCCAATTAAGACATCCATTAACTCAATCACCACCCATACTCAACCACATTACATTACGTCTTCTGGTCTTAATCACCACATGCTTTCAAGTAAACTGTCTACACCCCGAAAACTGCAACCCAAACGAACGCAAACTACATTCGCGTCAAATAATATACAGCAACCTGAACAGTCAAATCCGAATACGTCTGGCGGAAACAACAGTGAACACTTTCGTAGTTCTGGTTATGTCCCAAAACTACCCCACAAATCATCTATGTTAACATGGGGTTTAACGTATTCTGGATTTTCAGATCCATTGCCCTGTGACGAATTCATTTTCAGAGTTGAGACATTAGCAGACAAATATGGCATATCACATGGCGAATTATGTGCAAACATTCATTTATTATTAAAAGATCGTGCCTCTGATTGGTATTGGACACAGTTTTGTAGAGATGCCCGAAACTTTACGTGGCATTCCTTTAGGAATGAATTTATACGATATCATCAGCGTCTTACATCCGACTACGAGATTGTAAGTGCAATGATGAATACGCGTCAAGGTAACGAAAGTTTCGATGATTATGTTCAAAGATTATTAGTGCTCCGTAATCAGATGCGATCTCCAATGTCCGAATTTGACTTCATTAATATAATTCGAGACAATTTAAATTCTAGATTAGCCGCAATGGTTTATATGTTGCCAGTTTCAACTCTGCCACAACTTCGTGAGCAATGTAGAAAAGCTGAGCGCTACATCGCTGTACAAACAAATAGAATACGACAAACTTATCGACCCAGAATTAACGAGATTAATACAACTTTTTCATGGAATCCTCAGGATGCATACTTTGATTTTGAACCTGAACCAGAGGTTCCAGTTCCAAATGTTCATTATGTTGAATCCAGACAGGAGGAGCCTGTGAGGGTTGATGAGGTGGCCAATGGCAATGTGCGAGCGATTTGTTGGAATTGCCGTCGAAGTGGCCATTATTTTCAAGACTGTCCCGAAGAGCAAAGAAATTTGTTCTGTTTTAAATGTGGTAATCCTGGCACAACGTCACCTAAGTGTCAAAATTGTTCGGGAAACAGGACAACGAGTGGCCCTCGCCACGGGACGAACCACTCGACGACGATTCCCGCGAATCAGCCCATACGTCCACTGAACCAGACCCATCAACCACCACTGGCTCACCATCCGAAATAAAATTATTACCAAGATCTGTTATGCCTGAATTACCAAACACCGAATGTCCTAAATTAACGCCAATTATCCCTTGGCATATCCGTTGGTCCAATTACTCGCAAGTTCGCGATAGAAGTTTTAGTCCCGCCTTTGTGTCTGAAGTAAACTGTCATAAGCGTGCAGTAAGACTTCGTAAAATTCGTCAAATACGTAGAGAACTGAGGAAGAGTAGACATCTCATACACCTCTCCGGTCTAATCAGACATCCGTGCGACGATCGCCCTTACGCGAAAGTCAAAGTCGCAAATGTTGAAGTTATCGGATTATTAGACAGTGGAGCAAGCATTTCATGTTTAGGCCGAAATGCCTTAAAACTAATTGATAAAATTAATGTTGATGTCATACCTCGTTCTCAATCAGTCATGACCGCTGATGGCAAGGATCAACAGATACAAGGTTATATCGAAGTTCCAATTACTTTTATGGGATCTACGCATCTAATGAAGTTGAGCATAGTGCCGTCGTTGAGACAAGAGTTATATCTTGGAGTAGATTTCTGGAAAAGGTTTAAGATCGCACCAGAGGTAATTTCTGAAATGTCAATTAAAGATATGAATCCCAAATGTGAGATCAACGTAATGCATGAGTTGACTAATGCGCAAAATTATCGATTAGAGGTTGTAAAATCTAAATTTCCGTCGTTCGCAAGAATGGGCCTTGGCAAAACCGACTTGGAAGAACACGTGATTGACACTGGAGATGTAGCCCCGATTAAACAAAAACATTATCCGGTCTCGCCAGCCGTACAAAAATTAATGTATGAAGAGCTTGACCGGATGCTCTCTCTTGGTGTCATAGAGGAATCCAACAGTCCGTGGAATTCTCCAGTCGTGTTAGTACGAAAGCCAGGCAAAGTCCGGTTATGTTTAGATTCGAGAAAAGTGAATGAAGTCACTAAGAAAGATGCATATCCTTTACCTCACATTTCTGGATTACTTAGCAGATTACAAGACACCAAATATATATCTAGTATTGACTTGAAGGATGCCTTCTGGCAGATCCCTTTAGAGAAACATTCGCGAGAAAAAACTGCTTTCACTGTACCAGGTAGACCTCTTTATCAATTTACAGTTATGCCTTTTGGTTTATGTAATGCTCCTCAAAGGATGTGTAGACTCATGGATAAAGTAATTCCTGGTAGGTTACGAGAGAAAGTTTTCGTGTACTTAGATGATTTATTGGTAGTTTCCCCTGATTTTGACAGTCACCTTACGTTGTTGGAAGAAGTAGCATGGCACTTACGAAAATCGGGTTTAACAATTAATGTCGAAAAGAGTAAATTCTGTGTGAAAGAAGTTAAATATCTCGGATTTATTGTTGGTGATGATACTTTGAAGACTGACCCTTCAAAGATCGAAGCCATACATGATTATCCATTACCGAAAACAGCCAAACAGTTACGTAGATTTCTAGGAATGACCGGATGGTACCAGCGATTCGTCGCTAATTATGCTAGTGTAGCCGCTCCGTTAACGGATGCGCTTAAGACTTGTAAGTCGGGATTCTGTATTTCTTCTGAAGCCGAGGAGTCTTTTGAAAAATTAAAATCGGCACTCTGCGAAGCACCAGTTTTGGCCAACCCAGAGTTTGACCGACACTTCTACATTCAATGCGATGCCTCCACAACCGGAGTCGGTGGTGTTCTATTTCAGAAACACGACGACGGTTCCGAAAGGCCTATCGCATATTTTTCAAAGAAGCTAAATCCGGCACAGAGGAATTACAGCATCACCGAACTAGAGTGCTACGCTGCAGTTCTAAGCGTTAAAAAGTTTCGCGCGTACGTTGAAGGTCATCCCTTCACTATTATAACAGATCACTCTAGTCTACGTTGGCTGATGAACCAAAATGATCTAAGCGGTAGATTGGCGAGATGGAGCCTGAAACTGCAAGGTTTTGACTTCACGATAGAACATCGTAAAGGAAGTCTGAATGTGGTGCCAGATGCTTTGTCACGGGTATACTCGGAGGAGTTAGGTCTGATGGTCTCGAATGTGGCGGAAGTTGACCTTAGTTCCCCATATTTTACTGCAGGAAAATATGAGGAGCTGAAGTCAACTATCCTGAACAATCAAGACAGACTACCAGACCTATGTGTCTCCGAGGGTTATGTGTATAAGCGTTTGGAACCACGTTCGGGTAACCCAGATGTGGACGATCTTACCTGGAAACTTTGGGTTCCAGACGAATTATCGGGAAGTCTAATCGAGCAGGCTCATGCTCCTCCCCAATGCGCACATGGTGGTTTTCATAAGACCCTACAACGCGTCCGACAATACTATTATTGGCCCGGAATGGTATCTCAAATCCGTGAGTATGTAAATAATTGCCAAACATGTAAGGAGACTAAAGACCCTAATCAAATTTTAAGACCTCAAATGGGAGATGCTTTTAAGTCAACTAGACCCTTTCAATTCTTGTACATTGATTTCCTCGGACCCTACCCCAGAACAAAATCTGGTAATGTAGCTATTTTGACTGTTCTTGATGCTTTTAGTAAATTCGTATTCCTAGAGCCCCTTAAAGCAGAAAAGGCCAATAATGTTTGCAAATTCTTAGAGGACGAGATATTTTGTACGTTCGGTGTACCTGAGACAATTTTTACCGATAATGGAAAACAATTTGTCTCGAAAACTTTTCAAGATTTATTAAATGCTTATGGGATCAAACACATCAAGACTGCAGTGCATTCTCCTCATCCTAATGCGGCAGAAAGGGTGAATAGGTCTGTGCTGGCAGCCCTGAGGGCGTATATTAGGGATGATCATAGTGCATGGGACATCTATCTCCCCAAGATAGCTTGCGCTCTACGCACCTCTTACCACCAGTCCATCGGTGTGAACCCCTATTATGTGCTCTTTGGGCAATACATGGCCCAGCATGGGTCTGTCTACCCTCTCTTGAGGAATTTAGGCGGATATGTAGAGATTGTACCGTCTGATGATAAATTGAAAATGATCCGAAAACGTAATTTAGAAAAATTGTCTCAGTCTCATCAACGCCACGCGAATGTTTATAATATCCGTAGTCGTCCAGTTAGATTCATACCAGGTCAAGAAGTTTACCGTAGAGTTTTCACCCTTAGTAATATGGCCCAAGGTAGAAACGCTAAACTGGACAACAGATTTGCAAAGGCACGCGTTGTAAAAGCTATAGGTAACAGTCAGTACGAACTAGAGGACCTGCAAGGTCGATCCATTGGTATTTATCACGCCAAAGACATTAAACAATGAAATCTCAGAATATATATATGTATTGAACATCTTATTTCAATTAACATAGTTCTGTCTAAAATTACTTAATCTTTAACCGTCTGAGTCAAAACAATGAAATAATTATTAACGTGTACAAACCAGGCTTAATTGTGGAGGTACCTAAGATGTCAGCATTCTATGAGGAATGATTTAACTGACAATAGTGCAGAATACAATTGACACATATTAGAAATCAAGGCTTTTCCCTAAGACAAATGCTTCCATGTAAAGCCATGGCAGGCCACTAAATCATCTCAGATATTTTCCTTACTGCCACGGCACCTTACTTTCTCCCGTTTATTTGAATTCGACATTGCAGCCAAATTTTTCCTTTGCGCGCAGCCCGGCTAGCTCAGTCGGTAGAGCATGAGACTCTTATTCTCAGGGTCATGGGGCTTCCCCACGTTGGGCATTTGCTAAACATACAAAGCATAGCAGCCTCCTTTTTTCAGCCTCATTCTTCAGGCAAGCCTGTCCAACGAGTCTGCTATGTAATGTGAGGCCTTTTATTTTGATATATATAATTCAAATATACTTATCAATTGTTCGGATTGCATATAATAGCTGCACTAAAATATTCATCCTCCCGCGCGCACCAATTTCAACAGCATTGCGTATAAATTCTTTTATAGGGGAATACTGTATTGCATTGTGCCTGCACGCGTGTTCTTTACGATGTATTTTATTTTATATATTTTTCCTTGCCTTTTCATTATGCCCCTTTGACATCTCCCTCAATACATTTAATTATAAAATAACAGTATACTATTTCTGTATATAGCTATAACCGCTATATACCTATAGTAAAATAAACCTCTTCCATTTAAGTATTATAGTACTTACCTATTTCTTTCATCTAAATATATATGCGTGTTCATTTTTTTTTCTCTTTTATCCATCGTATATGATACTTATTTTATTCGTGCATATCTATAACTGCTATAAATATATATATATATTGCTTCGTTTTCCCAGTTTGCTATACACATATATATTCATTCCCCTGAAAATCATCAGATTTTCATGAATACAGTTATAATATTTATATATATGTACATAAGCGTTGAGTTTTCTGGCTTATTCCTCTACATTATTTATGGTACTCTAGAAAAATCTAGATGTTTCATGTATAAGGCCCAAATATTGAAATGTGTTGTAAGTATGTAATGGATTTGTATGTTTCGGACTCTTTTTCATGCATAATACTTTTACGCGGAATAAATTTCACCTACCTTTTCCTTCCTTGCACTTCACATGCACATTATATACACACAATTAACTCTACTACAATGAATTCTGATGAAACTGAGTGTAGATGTACCCAAACATATGTTTTCTACTACCCTTTTCGAATCTTTCATCCTGGCTAAAATCCACTCAAAGTATGTTTTAACTTTAATAAGTAATATAATAATCACTAAATTAGTGATATTTAATTTAATTTACCTAAGTTTCTACCTTTAAAGTAGCTTATAAATATGTATATTATTCAATCATACCACTCTTCATAAATTAGATAAATTGTGCCTTGCGGACCCATTGTGTATACATAGCTTTAGGAATTACCTTCCCCAGCAAGCGACGACATGCCTGCATTCCGCCTATATATGCGTCAGGCAGAGAAGAAAAAAAAAAAAAGAATCAGCACCACATTGTGATGAAAAATTTCTTTCTGCCTGGGGGCATTAAGTAATAAGAATTTGGTGCGTATAGATGGTAGAAAAATGTGGTTTAATTTTTTTGATAAAAGTTGGTGAAGATTAATAGTAAAATGATTATTGGGCAGACATTTTTTTGAGTTTTCTCTTTATTTAAAATTTGTGAAGATTAGCTTAAAATTGCGTAAAATATTTAATTAGTCAGGTGTAAATAAAGAAAATAAAGGAAAAGGAACAGATTCCTCTAATTAAAAGTTAATCAAAATTAAAGGAAGCACATTAAACTTCACATTTTAAAATTTTGTGAATAAGCATCAAATACGGGTTAGGAAATTAATGTAGATCTAACCACGTTTCTTTTATTGTGGACACGACAAAATGGAGGACATCACGAGGTCATGATATGAATGACGACTTAGAAGACGACCATTTTGAAGTTAAAAGGAAAAAAAAAAAATTTAAGACTTTTGCATCGTAAAATTTTAATTTGTGTATAATACAAACCTGAGTTGTTGGAGGCGAAAATAGAAGGTATAATTAATCATACAATTAGATTATCTAAATATGACATAAAACAAAAAAAGGGAAAATACATAATTCGTGAAGATTAGAGATCAAATTAAGAAAAAAAAAAAAAAACTAATTCATCTAATAAAAATTAAATATAAGTATATAATCATGAGCTATTGAAAACTAATTGATACATATTCCGTTAGACAATTGAAATATTGTAATAAAATATATAATGTACAAATTTTACATGAATGAAAGTTAAATATGTATATTAGCTGAATTAAGCTTAATATAATGAAAAATTATGTAGATAAGTTTATAAATTGAAAAGTTTTAGCATGCTAGATTTATTAAATTAGATTGAAATTAAATGAATTTAATATTTATAAAAAAAAGAAAAGAAAAAATGATTAATTCATGAATCGAATTTCAGATAAAAATAAACAGAAAAAAAAAAAACTATTGGATAAATTGACTATAAATATATAAATTAAGATATATTGAAATTTGGTTGGATATATTTCTAATAAATAAATCTGGAATATTATAATAGTATGATGTATCATTTAGCTGAATGACATTAATTTTTTTTTGCTGAATTCAGCTTATAATAAAAATTTATGTAATTAAGCATATAAATTGAAAATTATGTAAATGAATTCAATTGTGATTTATGAACTAATGATAACAAAAAAGAGAGAGGAAAAAAAAATAATAATAATAAAGAATATAATATTAAGTCGTAAATTTTCATAATTACAGCATTTTAGATTTATTAAATTAGGTTGAAAGTAACTAAACTTAATATCATGTGAAAACAATTGATTCATGAATAGAATATGAAACAAAACAAAAAAAAAATAAATACACCTAATAAATTAAACATAACTAAATACATAAATTAAAGTATATGGTAAATTAATTTGTATCATTTTTATAAGTAATTTGAAATATTATCTTAGCAAAATTTAAGGTATCATTTAGCTGAATAACAATTAAATTTCTTAGCTGAATTAATCTTAAACTGAAATTAATGTAATCAAGCTTACAAGTCGATATCAATGAAATAAATTAAATTTTCGATATTTGAATTAACAAACAAAAAAAAAAAAAAATACAATTTGATGATCGAAATAATATTAATTATAGTAAAAATAAGAAATGAAATGAAATGGAAAATGAAAATGACATTTAAAAATGTCATGTTAGTTATTACAATTACGATTGATATTTGATACATATAATAATGATTTAAAATATAATAACAAACAATAAGACGAATAAGAAATTATTTTTTTTTAAGCGACAAGTTAAATACATACATGTATATTATACACATTCTTATATAAAATTATATATATCCAAAACACACAATTAGTATATAACATAAAATTTAGAAAAATGATAATTATTTCATTGTTAAAGTTTAGTTATTAATTATAATTATTATCATTGTTGATTATCTAATTAATTATTTTTATTGTCTATTACTTACCATACACATATAAATACTTATTGTTTTAAAATTTTGCCTTACAAGGAGTTTTATGTTTTCTCCTATTTCAAATTAATACATATTATTATGATTATTATTATTGGTATTACGATTATAAAATCACAGAGAATTTATTAAATTTTAATTATTTTTATTAGTTTCGCATATGTACCACATACCATGTACACTGTCATATATAAATGATTAGATTTTTTTTTTGCTTCTAATGACAAAGAAACTTTCGTAAAATCAATTTTACTATTAATTTCTGTTTTTTTTGAAAAAAAAAAGTAAACAAAGAAAAAAAAAAAGAAAAACAAAAACAAAAAAAAAAGGAACTAATTCTGACTACTATCAATATTTATTATTAATTATATATACATATATATATATACATACATAAAAATATGATGTGCTACAAAATTATACTATAAACCATAACACTATTCTATAAATTTTAATAATAACGTAAACGTTAAACGTAATTACTAAAACAAAGAGAAAAATAAAAGGAAAACGAATGTCAGAACCTGAGCGACTATGCAGCTATTACGTGGATGCAGATTGCCAAAAATTGTTGAAACTCCGAGAACAATTAAATTTGACGATACCTCAAAGGCATAGTCATTATATTCTGAGTGCTAGTGAAATGCGACATATGTTGTTACTTTGTCAACCTCATTTCAGTCAGCAATCGAATACCAGTAAAGACCGGAGGCCACAGCAAACCACATTAACGATCACCTCACCAACTCAACGAGCTGCAGTCAACACGACGACAACAAACCCAACGATAGACGCCTCGACTGCGTTATTAAAAAAATTTCCCTTGGGTGACCCCACGTCAATGCACTATTCAAAATACTACAGACCATAAACAGCGTGATTACACCAACCTCGGACTTCCGTTTACATCATCATCTAAACTTGAGCATATTCCTAGACCAGCTTTTAGGAAGTTAAGATAATTGACTCAGAGGGCAAAAGTTTATATATATTCAAAGATATTGAAGAACGACGAGGGATACCACATGTAATTATAATTTAAGATTCTTTATTTAGAAAATAAAATGTATATTAGATAGTTTGAAAATTTGGCTTTTGCTCACGCATCGTCCCACAGATTTCTTTTCTCCTTCTCTATAAATATGTGACTCATTGATTTGACTCTTCTACCTTATTTTTGCTTAACATGGTTGGGACTATGAGATATGCAGCATCTCATAGTAAATTTCAAATTTTAATTTTGAGGTGGGTAAGTAGTGGCATCAGTTGCCTGGGGCAAGTTTTATTTTTTTTTCAGGGGCAACTGATATCCACAGCTGCACAAGGGGCCTTGAGCGGGGCCAATTACTATTTACAGGTTAGCGGTGGAAAGGTGCAACATCACCTTATTAATCGTTTGGAATAATTCTTCATTTGGGGCATTTCGGGGAAGGAATTCCAGCCTTCTGCCGCCCCATGCTGCCGATAAAACAAAAGGGTTATGGATAGAGGCATACCCACCCCCCATCCGGCGAGCCAGCACGTGCCAGCCAACTAGGGCAGCAGCCTCTACCACCGACCATATACCCAAACGTATTGTATTGGAGGATCGTGTGATGTCTACTACTTTTGCACTCCTTTTCATAATATCGTAGGAAATAATGGTAACAATTGGGTATGGTGTGATGGGAACTAGTCATGTAGTATTGATGTAGGTCCCTACCTCTCATTAGGGTAGTGGATTCTGCATTGTGCTGCATGGTTTGGGTCCCATCTGACCATGTCTTGATTACTTCTTTATTAAATTAAACACAGTTTATCTTGCTATTAATTCATGTTTTATTACAGATTTTCAACTTTTACAACTCCTCAACATTTATAGCTAGAGACATCACCTGAACCCACCTATACATTACAATATGGCGCCCAATTGTGTGGCTTTGGTTACGCATGCGGATGCCATTGCGTAATGTACATATACACTACAATATGGCGCCCAAATGTGTGGCTTTGGTTACGCATGCGGATGCCATTGCGTAATGTACCTCCTATACACTACAGTATGGCGCCCAAGAAATCGGTTATTTCGGTGACACGGATTGTAGATGCACGAAATGTCCGAACTGGACGCGCCATATTACAATATGGCGCCCAATACGGTCACTTCGTGCTCGCGAATCTTCGGCTTCGTGTCACATGTGTCCTACACGGACTAAATTTGGTGGTTTTCGTACATTTTTCGGAATGTACAACATCTTTCTTTTCTATTGGTTCGTCCGATTTCGTCCTACACGGACAACACTATTAAGCACAAGTTGTTAACATTAGTTAACCCCTAATGTCCTACACGGACCATTCACCGTTTTCATTCAGCATTAGATGCTGCTAATTATCCTTACTTGAGGATGTTGAGTCGACTGGCTGAGGTGTTGAGCAGATTAGCCGTATACCTGATTGGTCATACCACTTGACTGGTCTTTGAGCCGTCATGATGGGCACCAGGATGCGACTGGTTTGTTCAGCATCGAAGTCACTAGAGTCAGCAATCTTCAACTGTGGATTATTGCATTCTGCGTTCGCGTGAGGGAGTGAGATTGACAACTTCACTGACGTTGACCAGCTGATTAACTTCCGAGTTATTCAATGGGTACCAGTGATATTGTCGATTCCATACCTTCACGACGGTCATTTGTCACGAGTGTGGTGTGGTTTGAGGTCGGTACCTGATAGGTCAACCACCGGGCTGGCCACCAAGCTGCCTTGTTGGGAACCGGGATCGATTTTCTCACCCCATCGCACCCTATTGTGTGAATTATGAGACAACGACGCATTCGTAGACACAATGACCCACTTATATATCTCTTTACCGCTCTACAAATAAAATAGTTTGATTTTTTTTATTACATATTGCCCCATTATATTATCTAAATAAAAACTTTTGTCAATAGTTTTGAGGATCTATGGGAATTGAGGTGTGAGCAAGGCAAATTATATGAAAAATTTTTTTTTGAATAATATTTTGAAATTTCCTTTTAAATTTTTATATATTACAAATTATATTTAATATTTTTTATATCTTGCATGTATTATAATATTTACTAATTTATTTGATATTGTCGAAAATAGTACGAATCGCGTTACGTCTATGATTTTTTTTTGTGGACCAAGTACTTTGCAAATCTGTTTCCATTTTGGGAAGGGTCTTTACTTTATGAAATTTTTATAGCCTGATTTTGCTATACATTATCTTGTATCTCACATTTACATTCTTCAGCTTTTACATAAGTAATACTAATCGTTATTCACGGACGGGTTTATTAATTTTTGTATTGTACTTTCATTATAAGTAGATTGTTTGATTTTCCGATGTGAAGTTATATCGTATATAGTGCACTTAAAGCATAAGTGAGTGTTTAGTAATAATAGTTTAAAAATTTTCTCTTCTTTTCCTTATCTTCCTTATTTCAAATTGTTATATATTAATAATAAATTCAAAAATTTAAAATAAATTGGTTTCATTTTTATAACTCTAAACTTGTCATTTTACTTAATTTTTTTATAAATATTAGTCGTGTTTATCAAGATTTTTCTTATTGAATTACCTTTTACTTTTGAATACCTTTTCTATTCAGGCGAAACGTCCATTTTATATTTTATATTAATAAATGTCTTTTCAAAAAAAAATAAATAAACCGGTTAATATTCAGCATCGGGTGACAAGCAACAAAAATAAATCAAACGCAATAATGACAACACAGGCCACAGGAGAAACAACGATGTCTGAAGGAGTATTAGGATCTGGGGATTCGATGGTTTCACCATCTATGTCAGTTCCATCATCAGTATCAGAGGTGTACTCCACGACTCATATTATGGATTCAGGATTGGAGACCAGTGGATTTAGTAATTTCAGACCGGTACGCCATTCCCCGCCACCTGCAACCTCTAGTAGTGGAGCAATGCCCAAAGACAAAAGTTTTGGTGTGACCATACAATCTGGAATGGGAAATGAACAATTTTTAAGTGATGTTGCTGGTGTCGTCACCTCTGCTTATCAATACCCCATACCTTTAACCTATTCTGATCGTTTTTCATTTATAAATCCGACAATTAATTCCCCAGTGAGGCCAAATAGCTTTCCAACAGATTTAGGAAATATCCCAATTAAGACATCCATTAACTCAATCACCACCCATACTCAACCACATTACATTACGTCTTCTGGTCTTAATCACCACATGCTTTCAAGTAAACTGTCTACACCCCGAAAACTGCAACCCAAACGAACGCAAACTACATTCGCGTCAAATAATATACAGCAACCTGAACAGTCAAATCCGAATACGTCTGGCGGAAACAACAGTGAACACTTTCGTAGTTCTGGTTATGTCCCAAAACTACCCCACAAATCATCTATGTTAACATGGGGTTTAACGTATTCTGGATTTTCAGATCCATTGCCCTGTGACGAATTCATTTTCAGAGTTGAGACATTAGCAGACAAATATGGCATATCACATGGCGAATTATGTGCAAACATTCATTTATTATTAAAAGATCGTGCCTCTGATTGGTATTGGACACAGTTTTGTAGAGATGCCCGAAACTTTACGTGGCATTCCTTTAGGAATGAATTTATACGATATCATCAGCGTCTTACATCCGACTACGAGATTGTAAGTGCAATGATGAATACGCGTCAAGGTAACGAAAGTTTCGATGATTATGTTCAAAGATTATTAGTGCTCCGTAATCAGATGCGATCTCCAATGTCCGAATTTGACTTCATTAATATAATTCGAGACAATTTAAATTCTAGATTAGCCGCAATGGTTTATATGTTGCCAGTTTCAACTCTGCCACAACTTCGTGAGCAATGTAGAAAAGCTGAGCGCTACATCGCTGTACAAACAAATAGAATACGACAAACTTATCGACCCAGAATTAACGAGATTAATACAACTTTTTCATGGAATCCTCAGGATGCATACTTTGATTTTGAACCTGAACCAGAGGTTCCAGTTCCAAATGTTCATTATGTTGAATCCAGACAGGAGGAGCCTGTGAGGGTTGATGAGGTGGCCAATGGCAAAGTGCGAGCGATTTGTTGGAATTGCCGTCGAAGTGGCCATTATTTTCAAGACTGTCCCGAAGAGCAAAGAAATTTGTTCTGTTTTAAATGTGGTAATCCTGGCACAACGTCACCTAAGTGTCAAAATTGTTCGGGAAACAGGACAACGAGTGGCCCTCGCCACGGGACGAACCACTCGACGACGATTCCCGCGAATCAGCCCATACGTCCACTGAACCAGACCCATCAACCACCACTGGCTCACCATCCGAAATAAAATTATTACCAAGATCTGTTATGCCTGAATTACCAAACACCGAATGTCCTAAATTAACGCCAATTATCCCTTGGCATATCCGTTGGTCCAATTACTCGCAAGTTCGCGATAGAAGTTTTAGTCCCGCCTTTGTGTCTGAAGTAAACTGTCATAAGCGTGCAGTAAGACTTCGTAAAATTCGTCAAATACGTAGAGAACTGAGGAAGAGTAGACATCTCATACACCTCTCCGGTCTAATCAGACATCCGTGCGACGATCGCCCTTACGCGAAAGTCAAAGTCGCAAATGTTGAAGTTATCGGATTATTAGACAGTGGAGCAAGCATTTCATGTTTAGGCCGAAATGCCTTAAAACTAATTGATAAAATTAATGTTGATGTCATACCTCGTTCTCAATCAGTCATGACCGCTGATGGCAAGGATCAACAGATACAAGGTTATATCGAAGTTCCAATTACTTTTATGGGATCTACGCATCTAATGAAGTTGAGCATAGTGCCGTCGTTGAGACAAGAGTTATATCTTGGAGTAGATTTCTGGAAAAGGTTTAAGATCGCACCAGAGGTAATTTCTGAAATGTCAATTAAAGATATGAATCCCAAATGTGAGATCAACGTAATGCATGAGTTGACTAATGCGCAAAATTATCGATTAGAGGTTGTAAAATCTAAATTTCCGTCGTTCGCAAGAATGGGCCTTGGCAAAACCGACTTGGAAGAACACGTGATTGACACTGGAGATGTAGCCCCGATTAAACAAAAACATTATCCGGTCTCGCCAGCCGTACAAAAGTTAATGTATGAAGAGCTTGACCGGATGCTCTCTCTTGGTGTCATAGAGGAATCCAACAGTCCGTGGAATTCTCCAGTCGTGTTAGTACGAAAGCCAGGCAAAGTCCGGTTATGTTTAGATTCGAGAAAAGTGAATGAAGTCACTAAGAAAGATGCATATCCTTTACCTCACATTTCTGGATTACTTAGCAGATTACAAGACACCAAATATATATCTAGTATTGACTTGAAGGATGCCTTCTGGCAGATCCCTTTAGAGAAACATTCGCGAGAAAAAACTGCTTTCACTGTACCAGGTAGACCTCTTTATCAATTTACAGTTATGCCTTTTGGTTTATGTAATGCTCCTCAAAGGATGTGTAGACTCATGGATAAAGTAATTCCTGGTAGGTTACGAGAGAAAGTTTTCGTGTACTTAGATGATTTATTGGTAGTTTCCCCTGATTTTGACAGTCACCTTACGTTGTTGGAAGAAGTAGCATGGCACTTACGAAAATCGGGTTTAACAATTAATGTCGAAAAGAGTAAATTCTGTGTGAAAGAAGTTAAATATCTCGGATTTATTGTTGGTGATGATACTTTGAAGACTGACCCTTCAAAGATCGAAGCCATACATGATTATCCATTACCGAAAACAGCCAAACAGTTACGTAGATTTCTAGGAATGACCGGATGGTACCAGCGATTCGTCGCTAATTATGCTAGTGTAGCCGCTCCGTTAACGGATGCGCTTAAGACTTGTAAGTCGGGATTCTGTATTTCTTCTGAAGCCGAGGAGTCTTTTGAAAAATTAAAATCGGCACTCTGCGAAGCACCAGTTTTGGCCAACCCAGAGTTTGACCGACACTTCTACATTCAATGCGATGCCTCCACAACCGGAGTCGGTGGTGTTCTATTTCAGAAACACGACGACGGTTCCGAAAGGCCTATCGCATATTTTTCAAAGAAGCTAAATCCGGCACAGAGGAATTACAGCATCACCGAACTAGAGTGCTACGCTGCAGTTCTAAGCGTTAAAAAGTTTCGCGCGTACGTTGAAGGTCATCCCTTCACTATTATAACAGATCACTCTAGTCTACGTTGGCTGATGAACCAAAATGATCTAAGCGGTAGATTGGCGAGATGGAGCCTGAAACTGCAAGGTTTTGACTTCACGATAGAACATCGTAAAGGAAGTCTGAATGTGGTGCCAGATGCTTTGTCACGGGTATACTCGGAGGAGTTAGGTCTGATGGTCTCGAATGTGGCGGAAGTTGACCTTAGTTCCCCATATTTTACTGCAGGAAAATATGAGGAGCTGAAGTCAACTATCCTGAACAATCAAGACAGACTACCAGACCTATGTGTCTCCGAGGGTTATGTGTATAAGCGTTTGGAACCACGTTCGGGTAACCCAGATGTGGACGATCTTACCTGGAAACTTTGGGTTCCAGACGAATTATCGGGAAGTCTAATCGAGCAGGCTCATGCTCCTCCCCAATGCGCACATGGTGGTTTTCATAAGACCCTACAACGCGTCCGACAATACTATTATTGGCCCGGAATGGTATCTCAAATCCGTGAGTATGTAAATAATTGCCAAACATGTAAGGAGACTAAAGACCCTAATCAAATTTTAAGACCTCAAATGGGAGATGCTTTTAAGTCAACTAAACCCTTTCAATTCTTGTACATTGATTTCCTCGGACCCTACCCCAGAACAAAATCTGGTAATGTAGCTATTTTGACTGTTCTTGATGCTTTTAGTAAATTCGTATTCCTAGAGCCCCTTAAAGCAGAAAAGGCCAATAATGTTTGCAAATTCTTAGAGGACGAGATATTTTGTACGTTCGGTGTACCTGAGACAATTTTTACCGATAATGGAAAACAATTTGTCTCGAAAACTTTTCAAGATTTATTAAATGCTTATGGGATCAAACACATCAAGACTGCAGTGCATTCTCCTCATCCTAATGCGGCAGAAAGGGTGAATAGGTCTGTGCTGGCAGCCCTGAGGGCGTATATTAGGGATGATCATAGTGCATGGGACATCTATCTCCCCAAGATAGCTTGCGCTCTACGCACCTCTTACCACCAGTCCATCGGTGTGAACCCCTATTATGTGCTCTTTGGGCAATACATGGCCCAGCATGGGTCTGTCTACCCTCTCTTGAGGAATTTAGGCGGATATGTAGAGATTGTACCGTCTGATGATAAATTGAAAATGATCCGAAAACGTAATTTAGAAAAATTGTCTCAGTCTCATCAACGCCACGCGAATGTTTATAATATCCGTAGTCGTCCAGTTAGATTCATACCAGGTCAAGAAGTTTACCGTAGAGTTTTCACCCTTAGTAATATGGCCCAAGGTAGAAACGCTAAACTGGACAACAGATTTGCAAAGGCACGCGTTGTAAAAGCTATAGGTAACAGTCAGTACGAACTAGAGGACCTGCAAGGTCGATCCATTGGTATTTATCACGCCAAAGACATTAAACAATGAAATCTCAGAATATATATATGTATTGAACATCTTATTTCAATTAACATAGTTCTGTCTAAAATTACTTAATCTTTAACCGTCTGAGTCAAAACAATGAAATAATTATTAACGTGTACAAACCAGGCTTAATTGTGGAGGTACCTAAGATGTCAGCATTCTATGAGGAATGATTTAACTGACAATAGTGCAGAATACAATTGACACATATTAGAAATCAAGGCTTTTCCCTAAGACAAATGCTTCCATGTAAAGCCATGGCAGGCCACTAAATCATCTCAGATATTTTCCTTACTGCCACGGCACCTTACTTTCTCCCGTTTATTTGAATTCGACATTGCAGCCAAATTTTTCCTTTGCGCGCAGCCCGGCTAGCTCAGTCGGTAGAGCATGAGACTCTTATTCTCAGGGTCATGGGGCTTCCCCACGTTGGGCATTTGCTAAACATACAAAGCATAGCAGCCTCCTTTTTTCAGCCTCATTCTTCAGGCAAGCCTGTCCAACGAGTCTGCTATGTAATGTGAGGCCTTTTATTTTGATATATATAATTCAAATATACTTATCAATTGTTCGGATTGCATATAATAGCTGCACTAAAATATTCATCCTCCCGCGCGCACCAATTTCAACAGCATTGCGTATAAATTCTTTTATAGGGGAATACTGTATTGCATTGTGCCTGCACGCGTGTTCTTTACGATGTATTTTATTTTATATATTTTTCCTTGCCTTTTCATTATGCCCCTTTGACATCTCCCTCAATACATTTAATTATAAAATAACAGTATACTATTTCTGTATATAGCTATAACCGCTATATACCTATAGTAAAATAAACCTCTTCCATTTAAGTATTATAGTACTTACCTATTTCTTTCATCTAAATATATATGCGTGTTCATTTTTTTTTCTCTTTTATCCATCGTATATGATACTTATTTTATTCGTGCATATCTATAACTGCTATAAATATATATATATATTGCTTCGTTTTCCCAGTTTGCTATACACATATATATTCATTCCCCTGAAAATCATCAGATTTTCATGAATACAGTTATAATATTTATATATATGTACATAAGCGTTGAGTTTTCTGGCTTATTCCTCTACATTATTTATGGTACTCTAGAAAAATCTAGATGTTTCATGTATAAGGCCCAAATATTGAAATGTGTTGTAAGTATGTAATGGATTTGTATGTTTCGGACTCTTTTTCATGCATAATACTTTTACGCGGAATAAATTTCACCTACCTTTTCCTTCCTTGCACTTCACATGCACATTATATACACACAATTAACTCTACTACAATGAATTCTGATGAAACTGAGTGTAGATGTACCCAAACATATGTTTTCTACTACCCTTTTCGAATCTTTCATCCTGGCTAAAATCCACTCAAAGTATGTTTTAACTTTAATAAGTAATATAATAATCACTAAATTAGTGATATTTAATTTAATTTACCTAATTTTCTACCTTTAAAGTAGCTTATAAATATGTATATTATTCAATCATACCACTCTTCATAAATTAGATAAATTGTGTCTTGCGGACCCATTGTGTATACATAGCTTTAGGAATTACCTTCCCCAGCAAGCGACGACATGCCTGCATTCCGCCTATATATGCGTCAGGCAGAGAAGAAAAAAAAAAAAAGAATCAGCACCACATTGTGATGAAAAATTTCTTTCTGCCTGGGGGCATTAAGTAATAAGAATTTGGTGCGTATAGATGGTAGAAAAATGTGGTTTAATTTTTTTGATAAAAGTTGGTGAAGATTAATAGTAAAATGATTATTGGGCAGACATTTTTTTGAGTTTTCTCTTTATTTAAAATTTGTGAAGATTAGCTTAAAATTGCGTAAAATATTTAATTAGTCAGGTGTAAATAAAGAAAATAAAGGAAAAGGAACAGATTCCTCTAATTAAAAGTTAATCAAAATTAAAGGAAGCACATTAAACTTCACATTTTAAAATTTTGTGAATAAGCATCAAATACGGGTTAGGAAATTAATGTAGATCTAACCACGTTTCTTTTATTGTGGACACGACAAAATGGAGGACATCACGAGGTCATGATATGAATGACGACTTAGAAGACGACCATTTTGAAGTTAAAAGGAAAAAAAAAAAATTTAAGACTTTTGCATCGTAAAATTTTAATTTGTGTATAATACAAACCTGAGTTGTTGGAGGCGAAAATAGAAGGTATAATTAATCATACAATTAGATTATCTAAATATGACATAAAACAAAAAAAGGGAAAATACATAATTCGTGAAGATTAGAGATCAAATTAAGAAAAAAAAAAAAAAACTAATTCATCTAATAAAAATTAAATATAAGTATATAATCATGAGCTATTGAAAACTAATTGATACATATTCCGTTAGACAATTGAAATATTGTAATAAAATATATAATGTACAAATTTTACATGAATGAAAGTTAAATATGTATATTAGCTGAATTAAGCTTAATATAATGAAAAATTATGTAGATAAGTTTATAAATTGAAAAGTTATATATAAGGAAATTAAATTTAGATTTATGAATTAATGAAATATAAAAAATAACTAAAGTATATAATATCAAGTTAAAAGTTTTCATAATTTAGCATGCTAGATTTATTAAATTAGATTGAAATTAAATGAATTTAATATTTATAAAAAAAAGAAAAGAAAAAATGATTAATTCATGAATCGAATTTCAGATAAAAATAAACAGAAAAAAAAAAAACTATTGGATAAATTGACTATAAATATATAAATTAAGATATATTGAAATTTGGTTGGATATATTTCTAATAAATAAATCTGGAATATTATAATAGTATGATGTATCATTTAGCTGAATGACATTAATTTTTTTTTGCTGAATTCAGCTTATAATAAAAATTTATGTAATTAAGCATATAAATTGAAAATTATGTAAATGAATTCAATTGTGATTTATGAACTAATGATAACAAAAAAGAGAGAGGAAAAAAAAAATAATAATAATAAAGAATATAATATTAAGTCGTAAATTTTCATAATTACAGCATTTTAGATTTATTAAATTAGGTTGAAAGTAACTAAACTTAATATCATGTGAAAACAATTGATTCATGAATAGAATATGAAACAAAACAAAAAAAAAATAAATACACCTAATAAATTAAACATAACTAAATACATAAATTAAAGTATATGGTAAATTAATTTGTATCATTTTTATAAGTAATTTGAAATATTATCTTAGCAAAATTTAAGGTATCATTTAGCTGAATAACAATTAAATTTCTTAGCTGAATTAATCTTAAACTGAAATTAATGTAATCAAGCTTACAAGTCGATATCAATGAAATAAATTAAATTTTCGATATTTGAATTAACAAACAAAAAAAAAAAAAAATACAATTTGATGATCGAAATAATATTAATTATAGTAAAAATAAGAAATGAAATGAAATGGAAAATGAAAATGACATTTAAAAATGTCATGTTAGTTATTACAATTACGATTGATATTTGATACATATAATAATGATTTAAAATATAATAACAAACAATAAGACGAATAAGAAATTATTTTTTTTTAAGCGACAAGTTAAATACATACATGTATATTATACACATTCTTATATAAAATTATATATATCCAAAACACACAATTAGTATATAACATAAAATTTAGAAAAATGATAATTATTTCATTGTTAAAGTTTAGTTATTAATTATAATTATTATCATTGTTGATTATCTAATTAATTATTTTTATTGTCTATTACTTACCATACACATATAAATACTTATTGTTTTAAAATTTTGCCTTACAAGGAGTTTTATGTTTTCTCCTATTTCAAATTAATACATATTATTATGATTATTATTATTGGTATTACGATTATAAAATCACAGAGAATTTATTAAATTTTAATTATTTTTATTAGTTTCGCATATGTACCACATACCATGTACACTATCATATATAAATGATTAGATTTTTTTTTTGCTTCTAAGGACAAAGAAACTTTCGTAAAATCAATTTTACTATTAATTTCTGTTTTTTTTTGAAAAAAAAAGTAAACAAAGAAAAAAAAAAGAAAAACAAAAACAAAAAAAAAAGGAACTAATTCTGACTACTATCAATATTTATTATTAATTATATATATATATATATACATACATAAAAATATGATGTGCTACAAAATTATACTATAAACCATAACACTATTCTATGAATTTTAATAATAACGTAAACGTTAAACGTAATTACTAAAACAAAGAACCTGAGCGACTATGCAGCTATTACGTGGATGCAGATTGCCAAAAATTGTTGAAACTCCGAGAACAATTAAATTTGACGATACCTCAAAGGCATAGTCATTATATTCTGAGTGCTAGTGAAATGCGACATATGTTGTTACTTTGTCAACCTCATTTCAGTCAGCAATCGAATACCAGTAAAGACCGGAGGCCACAGCAAACCACACTAACGATCACCTCACCAACTCAACGAGCTGCAGTCAACACGACGACAACAAACCCAACGATAGACGCATCGACTCTAAACTTGAGCATATTCCTAGACCAGCTTTTAGGAAGTTAAGATAATTGACTCAGAGGGCAAAAGTTTATATATATTCAAAGATATTGAAGAACGACGAGGGATACCACATGTAATTATAATTTAAGATTCTTTATTTAGAAAATAAAATGTATATTAGATAGTTTGAAAATTTGGCTTTTGCTCACGCATCGTCCCACAGATTTCTTTTCTCCTTCTCTATAAATATGTGACTCATTGATTTGACTCTTCTACCTTATTTTTGCTTAACATGGTTGGGACTATGAGATATGCAGCATCTCATAGTAAATTTCAAATTTTAATTTTGAGGTGGGTAAGTAGTGGCATCAGTTGCCTGGGGCAAGTTTTATTTTTTTTTCAGGGGCAACTGATATCCACAGCTGCACAAGGGGCCTTGAGCGGGGCCAATTACTATTTACAGGTTAGCGGTGGAAAGGTGCAACATCACCTTATTAATCGTTTGGAATAATTCTTCATTTGGGGCATTTCGGGGAAGGAATTCCAGCCTTCTGCCGCCCCATGCTGCCGATAAAACAAAAGGGTTATGGATAGAGGCATACCCACCCCCCATCCGGCGAGCCAGCACGTGCCAGCCAACTAGGGCAGCAGCCTCTACCACCGACCATATACCCAAACGTATTGTATTGGAGGATCGTGTGATGTCTACTACTTTTGCACTCTTTTTTATAATATCGTAGGAAATAATGGTAACAATTGGGTATGGTGTGATGGGAACTAGTCATGTAGTATTGATGTAGGTCCCTACCTCTCATTAGGGTAGTGGATTCTGCATTGTGCTGCATGGTTTGGGTCCCATCTGACCATGTCTTGATTACTTCTTTATTAAATTAAACACAGTTTATCTTGCTATTAATTCATGTTTTATTACAGATTTTCAACTTTTACAACTCCTCAACATTTATAGCTACAGACATCACCTGAACCCACCTATACATTACAATATGGCGCCCAATTGTGTGGCTTTGGTTACGCATGCGGATGCCATTGCGTAATGTACATATACACTACAATATGGCGCCCAAATGTGTGGCTTTGGTTACGCATGCGGATACCATTGCGTAATGTACCTCCTATACACTACAGTATGGCGCCCAAGAAATCGGTTATTTCGGTGACACGGATTGTAGATGCACGAAATGTCCGAACTGGACGCGCCATATTACAATATGGCGCCCAATACGGTCACTTCGTGCTCGCGAATCTTCGGCTTCGTGTCACATGTGTCCTACACCATTGTCCTCCATTGCGTAATGTACCTCCTATACACTACAATACGATACTTGATATCCATCCGGATTTATTAGAAGAAGAATCAGAAGAAGAATAGTACATGCAAAAAATCAAATATTGGATATAAAAACAGATTCGCATGAAAATTATATTTAAATACAAAATGAATTTTATGTTACAGTTTTTTATTTTTCAAATATTGTTTTCTACATTAAATAAAAAATCATTAAAGCACTAATTTTGTATTTTCTTTTTTTTTTTTCAATTCGACATAAGATATTAAGCCTGTAAAATTTGAATATTGAATAACAACTTAAGTCGACATATTTTAAAAAAACAAAGTTTTCAATTAAGTAATAAATACTTAAATCGATTTACGCGAATGAAATAGAATATTATGAATTTGGCATGATCGCTTATGTTGTTTTCTCTTTTATAATTTTATTTACAGTAACATAATCAACGCAACTAAAACCTAACTCACTTTATATAGAGAGCAACAACAATTTTAAAAAAATCCCAATTCTTAAAACTCAAAGAATTTTTTCAAAATCATGTTTATATTTTCAAACCTAGTTTACTCAAAATCACTATTTTAGACTTAAGCGGTTATTGTTTGTGACCACAGAATTATTCTAGACGTCAAACTAATTTGAAAAA
This sequence comes from Villa cingulata, assembly GCA_951394055.1. NCBI lineage: Eukaryota > Metazoa > Arthropoda > Insecta > Diptera > Bombyliidae > Villa > Villa cingulata. The sequence goes on along the minus strand of OX596017.1, from coordinate 35,431,714 downwards.
AAAAATACTTACAAGCATCACATTTAGACTGTGAAAGCCTTTTCTGTTGTAGTACAAATGTTGTACGTTGTTAGATGGACGTACAATTCTAACATGTGTACCATCAACACATCCAATAACTCCAGGAAACCCAAATTTCCTGAAGAAATGTAGTTTGACTTCATTTCTTGAAGTTTCATTTGGGAATTTCATCAAATCTTCACAAATGTTATCTTCAAGGACACCTAAAATTTCATCTAAAATTTTTGATACCGTTGATTGTGACATACTAACAAGAAAATCGTTTCCAACTCCTTTTTGAAAACCACCTTCAGCAAAAAAACGGAGAGCTGCCGTTAATTTTATAATAGGAGGTATAGAAGTAGACCTCCTATTTGGTGTTAATTTTGTTTCTATTTTTCTCAATAGAAACATAAAATTTTCTTTTGATATCCTCATATATTTTATGAAACTGTAAATTATAAATAAAAAATTAATAACTTTTCAAGATTTTTTTTGTGGATTTCATCAACAGTCGAATGAACTTCTTTAAATTATTACAAAATATTTCTAGAATACAGACTCGTATCAAATATATCGTTATTTTAATGCATTTAAATGCAAGTAATCACTGTATTCACAAAAATATAAATATGTAGCTCTTAAGTAAACCACAAATTTATTTTAGGACAACTTACGTATTTGCTGGCATTTCCAAAGGATTAGAGTAATCTCTCAACTTTCTTCTTTTCATCGCCAATTCTCTGGAATTTGCAAAACCTTCTTCATCCTCTGAACTGCTAAACCAAAATTCTACACTACTCATATTTAATAATGTTCATAAAATTTAAAAATCACTAAAGTTCACGGTAATACTTAAGTACTTAAAACAAAATTTAACAAAAAACACAATAGAAAAGTTCACTAAAACACTACAATAAATTTAGCGAAAAGGCGACTAAAAAATTTTAATTCAAAAAGCAATTAAAGCTCCAAAAATTTTTAAAAATACTTTATAAAATTCACAAAACAACCGGCTAATAAACAAATATACATCAATTTTGACATTTCAACAAATTCAAATTCGTTTCATTTCCAAACATTTCTTGTTTTGTTTCACTAACCTTTTCACGTGAAATAGAGAATACCAAAAGAAATGTGAAGTGAAGTGAACATTATCGTTTCATTCCACGTGAGTCGAAATACAGAATAAGGGCCTTTGTAAGACCATGCTATTTGTTGTACGGATGTTCCTAGCGACAAATAGCTGCAATTTGTTACAATTAATATCTTGTTAATTAACAATTAAGAAACAATATTAGTTACGTTAGATTGAGAGCCAATCTACATTCCGGACTTATAGCTTCTCGTATAGAAAATGTCTGCAATTCTGCTGACAGGAGACTTAATACATATTCGTAAGTGGAAACATTCATTCTTGTTTGTATATAAAATTGATCGGGGCAGTGATTTTTCATTAGCAAAAAGGTTACATTGAAATATCCATTGCTTTTTCTGTCGAGATTTATTTTTCTTGTACCACAAGAACGATATCGACTGGTTTTCTTTCTTGCATCCATTAAATTTTTCAAATTATACAAACAATAAAGTACATTGAGCAGCATTCTTAACTTAGAAATTTTATCTTTTTGTCTATCTATTCGAAATCTCATTATATTACAAGAATATTTATTTTTTCAATTTTTGTGAGATCATCAAAATTTTTGTAACACTGTTTTGTTAATTAAAATATTTTGAACGTACTATAGCAATTGATAATGTTTTTTAAAATATTTTAACCCTCATACGCTCCTCAAAAAAAATTACACTTGTAACCCTTGGGTGATATTTCACCCAGTTGTGTTTTAAGTGAATTGAAACAACATTTTGCCAGAGAATTTTTTTATTTTATTAAATTTGATCTCATTCTACATTTTACATTTAACCATTGTTTTTATTCACCTATAAAAATCTATTTGTTTCTACAACTATAACAATAGTATACAGCTATTTTGTGTTCACCACACAAATATTTTTCACAATTTTCACATTTCGAGTATGCTTTACGATCTCTTTTTGAAGACATTTCACATCTTGAACCTTTTGAAATTTTTCGTTTTTTTGATTGATGTTCAGATAAAGGTGTACTAATTGTTGACTGTGCTGCATTTTTTTGAGTCATTACTGAGATAGATGCTTCACTCCTTGGAAGATAAGGTCTTTGCATTATTTCCTTATCTACGAGGTATTCTCCTAGTTGTTCTAAAATAATCTTCTTCTACAATTTATTTTTGTTCCAATTCGGATCAGTTTCTGTCCAAAGCACATACGCATTGATGGCTGAAATATCAATCATGTTTGCAAAGAGAGCAAAAAGCCAACGATTTGTTTTCCTCTTTACCGTGTATGTGTTAACTAATTGATCTAAAGTGTCAACACCCCATTTGGTTTGATTATAAAAAGAAATTATTTCTGGTAACTTTTTGCCATCGTTTGCGGTTTTATCGTCATGATGGAAAGTACTTAACGCAGTCACAATTTTATATTTTTTTGGGACGTATTGTACCAAAGTCACCTTGTCCGTAAAATAGAACTCACTGCTCAATACATCTTTCTGACGTTTATCTTTCTTGTTGACAAGTGGCAGGAAGGTCTTATTTTGCCGTACTGTTCCCACAACAGTGTTCCTCTTTTTCAAAAGCTCGATGGAAAGATCGTACGTAGTGAAAAAATTATCAGACGTTATATTTCTTCCTTTCAAGTATTTTACTAAATCCACTAGAACACGTTGACCTTGATTTTTCTCTGGTGCTGCGTTTGATTCCTTACCTGTATAGACTTTCATATTCCAAGCAAAATGCGTTTTACTGTCGCATAATGTCCAAATTTTAATACCATACTTTGCAGGCTTAGAAGGTATGTATTGTTTGAAAGGACATCGGCCTCGAAATGCCACAAGTTGTTCGTCAATCGTAACGTTTTCGTTGGGTGAATATAAAAATGGAATATTTTCAACCCATTTATTCCAAAGATTTCGAATTGGGGCTAATTTATCTCGAGCAAGACGTTCTGCTCTGTCGGTTTTGTCATCAAAACGAATAACCCGAGTTATAGTCCTAAATGTTTTTTTTGACATTGTGGATCGAAAAATTGGTCTACTTTTTTTGTCGTCCCATAAATTGTCAACAGATTCTCCATGAGATCGAAAAACACCAGCCAAAATCAAAATACCTATATATGCATGTATTTTTGTCGTATCAATATTGTTCCAGCTACTTCCAAATATTCTCTGACCTTCTAGGTTTGTGTTGTCGACAACAATTTTACACATCGATGTTGTAAAACAAAGTTCAAAAGCATCAAAAATATTATTTATACGGCTGGCTGCATACCGTGTTATACCAACATGATCATGTATTATATTTTCAGCACGTGTTCTTCCTTCCATAATTGGTGGTGACGTTGACCATGAAATTTTTTTATCTTTTGATATTATCTTTTCATTTCTCAAATTGATACTATCTTCTCCGTCACCATTATCGCCATCGTCATAATTATCATCATCGTCACTATTATCATCATCGTCACTATTATCATCATAAAGTTCTGGTATAAAAACATCTTCAGGTTCAGATGACGAATCTAACGATTCTTCATTTTCCTCATTCAACAAAGCCTCCAACTCAGCTTGATTCAGAGACTGAAAAATTATTTTACAAATAAAATAGACAAAATATTTTGTACAATTACAAAATTAATGTCTATGCATTATAAAAATCACAAAAATCAAAACAGTAGAAAAGAAATATGTATGTGCACACTCAAGAATTCACTAGATAACTAAAAGCAAAACAAATGCAAGTTCAGAAAAAATGACCAGACAGTCTAACTGTAACAATAACGGTTAGATAACCAGTAGTATATAATATTTATGATACGTACACACACTTCATGTAAAAATATATTTGGTATACATAATGGGTGAAATATCACCCAAAGATCAAATTCGGAACTTTTATTTTCACTGTTGTTACAAATCAGCTGCAGCCTAAATTTTGATAGAGTTTCGTAGAGATGTACTTAATGAACAATTACTTAAATTTTGGCTATTGGATTATATATAAAAAAAATAAGGGATTTATAAATCTTCAACGGGTGAAAAATCACCCGAAGAGCACATGAGGGTTAAACACACTATATACTAATTGAATAGCTTCTCCAAATTTGTTAAAAATATTATAAAATTTAGGAAATTTTTACAAATTTTTTACGTTAACTACAAAATGCAATATTTCATATAAACTTCATATGGAATTGGTTATGTTTAAATAATACATGTACACATGTACATATTTCACTCAAGTTACTCAATTTTGTGTGGTCGGTAGGCACTGAAGTCAACGAAAATTCAAAGTGTTTCGTTAAGTTCAATGAAGCTGACTTTAGTCAAATATAGTTACACTGATTTAAAACAATGTAATCTGACTTCTGACTTGAGTTAGCTGAAGTCATTTTAGTTGCGGCTTCAAAGTTCAGTGTGCATTAGATATTGCTTGTGTATACATAATTGCGCATTTTAAACTAGCGTACACCGGTGATTCAGCATTGAGTGTACTTCTATTTTTTGTTTGTGAGCTAGTGTATCGCCCGTGATCATTAATAAATATGACGAATAATGGAAAATTGAATATTGAAGAAATTAGAGAGTTGTTGGATCAGTTTGATGATGGTAAGATTACCTACCTTTAATTACTGTTTTTCTTGTTTTTATTCAGTCTTGACTTTTTATTGTTTTCTTTTAGACTTTAGTTCTGATGATATTTGTTCAGAATATAGTCCAAGTAGTACCTCAAGCAGCAGTACCTCATCGGAATGTGATTTCAGTGGTACTGCAAATATTGACATGAATAATGATGTTTGGATTTTTCCGTCAAATGGAAGGACACTGAAAAAATTCAACTTTATTCCATCAGTTATTGACTTGCCAAATTTGTTGACTCCTTACGATTATTACAGGTTGTTTGTCACACATGATATTTTAAATTTAATTACCAACAGAAACAAACAGAAATGCTCATAATGCTTTAGATAAAAGTCGCATATGTCGTAGTAATCGTCTCAAATCATGGAAAGACACAGATATTGATGAAATAAAAAAATTTCTTGGCATTGTCATGTATAAGGGTCTTGTAAAATATCCTAGCATATCTGATTACAGGAATCAGAACATCGTGTACTTCAATAAATTTATTCCTCCTTAATGACAAGAAATCGATTTCAGCTACTGTTACGTTTGCTCCACTTTGTAGATAATGAACAAGAAGCAGCCACTTCATCGAGACTGTACAAAATTGATCAAATAATGCAAGATATCATTGTTAATTTTAAAAAACATCAAATGCCGCCAGAAAATATTGTAGTTGATGTAACAATGATACCCTCACTTGGTAGGCTTGATTTTCGCCAATATATTCCGGGAAAGCGTCATAAATATGGACTAAAGATATTTAAATTAACTGACCCTAATGGCTATACGTATAATGTGCAGGTATACACAGGAAAAAATAATCACACCACTGGTTTTTCCCTAGCAACAACAATGTGCTCCAATTTAATCAGCAATTACTTCCATCAAGGACGAACACTTACAGTTGATAACTTTTATACTTCTCTTGAACTTCCGAATTATTGCCTCGCAAGAAGCACGCGTTTAAAAGGCACTTTAAGACTCAACAGAAAAGGAATACCTCCATTAGATCTAAAGAATTTGAAAAAAGGAGATTGTACTTCAAAAGAAAGGCAATGTGTGCTTCTTATCAACAAAATCTAGTTGTGAGATGGTTTCCACCGAAAAAAAAAACACAATCCGGTAATATATCAAAAAACCAAACATCATTTTGGACTACAACAAATCAAAACAGGGTATAGATCTATCTGACCAGCTTGCGAGCCACTTCAGTCCATTAACAAAAACTATAAGATGGTATCCTAAAGTAGTTTTTGAACTATTATTAAATACAGCAGTAGTAAATGCATACTTAATGTATAATAAGCAAAATTCAACACACAAAAAACAGATTGCTGACTTCCGTAAGGATATTATTCTCTCATTCACGGGAAGTACAACATTTGCAACATCATCGTTATCATCAACGCAAGCTGATAGAAAACATTTTTTGGCTACTACCAATAAAAGGAGAAATGATAATCGTCGCAAACGAAAGAGATGTGTTTCATGCAATGTGAATTTATCAAGAGGAAGTGGACCAAACAGTGCTCAAAAAAAGGCAAAACTTGTGTAAACATTTTGTAATGATTGCCCAGAGAAACCGTTTTTACAACACTTCCAAGATCTACATTAATAATGAATAAAGTTTCAAAATTATTATATAATGGAGAATCATATAATATTTTTCTTTCTCTATTTTTTGTTTATTACTGAAAAGATTTTTGTTGAATTGAAATAAATAAAACTGAACTGAAAAATTTAATTGTCGTCTTTCCGTTTCGACCATTTCTCTCATAGTTTTATTAATATTGAGATTTTTATATCAATTCAAATACAGCAAGTAAAATGTATCACCGGTGACATTGGAATGCAGCGAGAATATTTATGAATGATCATGGGTGATGCACTGGCTTGTGAGAGGAGCAATATGAAGTGATCACCAGTGATACATTGGCCTACAAAGAGTGCGTTTTGCAATGTTCACGCGTGATGCACTGGCAGCCAACGTGTTAAATAACTAGAGATTTCAATAATACATGCACTGAAAAACTAGTTGGTTAAAATAAACATAAAAACTTGATCTTTAACAATTTTAACATTTTGGTAAAATCAAAATAATTTTTCTTTCGGATTTACCATGTTGTATTGTTAATTTTACTAATGCCCGATTTTTTCATACCTCTTATTAACGAATTTCCACTTAAAGTTAGTAAGAACTTAAATCTTACTTTGGTTTTTTTCACTTGAACTTCCTACTAACTAATCGAATACTAACTAATAGAGTCTCATCCCTGAAAATAAATATATGACGTTGATAACTTCAGTTCATTTTTAACAGTTTGACAGTTAATTTTTATTATTTACTGTGCTGTCACTTTGTGTGAAAGATATAAATAGTGAAGACATTTTAAAAATTGAAAATTGATAATAATAAAAATAATAGTTGGGTGTATATTTTTTAATGTACCTAATTAAAAAAATTAAAGATATAAAAAAAATGAGTAATAAAAGACAAAGAAGTGTAAATTTTACAAAATATGAAGTAGAATTTTTAGTTGATACTGCAATAAAATATAAGAATGTTATTGAAAATAAAAAAACAGATAGTACAACATGGGTAATGAAAAACACAGCGTGGGATAAAATAACACAAAAATTTAATGCAGTGTCCGGCAATTATCCCAGAACTGCAAAATGTTTACGCCACATGTATGATACAATAAAAACGGACGTGCGCCAGAAATGTGGTAAAATTAAAAGATTAAGAAATGTGACAGGTGGAGGTCCTGAAAGTGACTTGAAATTACTATCTTATGAAGAAAAATTATTGAAAGAAAATGAAATGTGTATGGTAGGATTGCCTGCAACCTCCGGTGGAGATTTAATTGAAATTCATGGTGAATATTAAGTAAGTAAATTGTAAACTGTGTTTTATATAGAGTTTTCATTGCAGATGAACCAGTTCACCATATCGATGTAGAAGAAGCACAAATAAACATTCTGCTTGGAAATGATAATGCAGGTAAAAAAATATAAATAAAAAGAAAATATTAAAAAATTATACATGTTTGTATTTTTTAACTCAAGGCGAAGGAACCAACTCCAGAGATGACAACTTTATAGTTGAAGATGCTGTGGGCATTCTAGAGGAGAACACATCGGAGAGAACAAAACCAGACGAGGAAAAAAAAAAGTCGTAAGCTATTTATTTTACTAAATTGTTTGACTGTATTATAGTATTTCCAAACGTTACCACCATTTGCTCAAATCTAATCTACTTCACATCTAACGTGTATAATTCGATTGAAATAATATAAACATTTTTTTATTTTCGTGTTTTACAGAAAAAAACTCCGGCCACCCATTTTTTTCAAAAGAGAAGAGGATTAAAACTGTTTATGATGCCAAGCAGGAAGTTTTAGCAACACAGAAAAAATTATTTGAAGAAGAAATAGATTTAATTTAGTAAAAGAAAGATATTTATAAATTAAAACTAGAAAATTTGAAGCTGGATATAGAATTAAAGAAAAAACAATTAAATGAGAAATAAAAACAAATAAGTTTAATTAAAATGTGTGTATTTTTTATTTCTTAAAATGCATTTATAATTTTGTACTACATTAATATATATCTGAAATGAAAATTCTAATTAAGATAAATTTGAAAAATAATTTTCTATTAGCATTCGCCTGGTTAAATTGTTCCCCGAAGTTGGTAAATCGTTATTTGTAACTTCACTTACGGTGCCTTCATATTCACCTCTTATCTCCAATTCTGCGGGCTCTTCTTCATTATGTGCTTTGGCAAAATTAAACAGAACTGCAGTTGCTATAATAACGTCTTGAATATTTTTTAAGCCTCATACCCACACTTAAAACAGGAAAGGAACTAAGCGATTCAGTACTGGTGTGAGAAAATAACTTTTAAGGGGATAACCGCTGTCACCAAGTAGAACACTATTTCCATACTTTTTTCCTTCAAATTCGCTACTTAAGACGCTATGTGAAAAAACTGTGGAATCGTGACTCGATCCAGGCCATCGTGCAACGACATTGAGAGCTTTCATATTCGAGTCACACACAGCTTGAACATTGAGTGAAAAAAATCCTTTGCGATTTCTGAAAAGTTCAGAAAACCCTCCACCTGCATCAAGTGTTGCATTTTATAAATTATGTTATTTATCTAATGCATAAGAATAATTATCTGGAGATTGAATTTTTACATGCGTGCAATCAATACAACCTACAACTCTTGGGAATCTATACATGGAAAAGAATCCTTCTTGTACTTCTACAATTTCCCTTGAATTTCTGGGCATAAAAATAAATTCTTTGTAAAGTGACGCAATGATTTTCGACACTTTCTTTATAATTATAGATGCTGAAGAAATACTAACTCCAGAGAAATCTCCACTCACTCGAAGAAAACTCCCTGTTGCATAAAATCTTAAAGTGAGCAATAATTGATTTATTGGTGTTAACGCCCTATTTCTGCAAATTACAAATTGTTTTACACATTGGATTTAATTTTTGCACTACACATTTTACTGAAAGAGTTACATTTTACTTACTTGTTCCAGTTTACTAATAATTGATCTTCAACTTTACTCGATAAAGACATAAATGTTGATTTTTTCAATCTAAACCGAGCAAAAAAATCGGCTTCATTCCAAAATTCGAGATGATTTATTTTATTTCTAATTGTGTAAGGTCTTCTTCCTTCATCGGAATCAATGTCGACGTCGTAAATTATGGAATCATATAAAAAATAATTTTCCATTACACATTTAATACAAATTAATACTTCCTTGATAAATTTTATTTTTTATATTTTATCTTATTTTTTGTATTTTAAATATTCCAAATTTTAAAGATATTTTTTTTATTCACTTCTATTGATATAAACATGTAATCATGCACAACTGTCAAACAAAAATAAATAGTTCTTTCATTTGACAAACAGCGCTGAAGTCAATTTAGTAAGTACTCAAAATCTTAATCGGATCTTTAACTGCCGATTAAATTTAAGTGCCTACTAACTCATAATAGCAAGTGAAAAAAACGAAATCCTAATATTAAGTTCTTACTAACTTTATTAAGAAGATAATTAGAAGTGAAAAAATCGGGCATAAGTAAAACTTGTCGAATAGCAGTTAATATGTGTTGCTTTGCGAATTGTTAAATCAAACAAAAATAATAGTTAAATTACATGAAACTTGACGAAAAAAAAAATTCCAATACCATACTCTTTCTATTGTTATTCAACAATTTATTGCTGAAGCTACCTGAATTTCTAGTCAAATTTAAAAATTGATTGTTACTAAAACTGTTCAACTTTCTTGTTTTTTCTAAATTCTACTTATACCTGCTTTTACTTATCGTACAAAATATCTACAAATTATCTATTTATTCAGATTCAGAACAGAGTAGAGAAGTGAATTTTTTAAATATTTGTAAAAGTTTTGAAACTTTAGTGAATAATTAAATATTTTGTAAATATATTAAAAAGTGCTTTTGATTCAAATAAACTGGGACTTATTAATAGTTTTAGTGTTTAAAATTTTTTAAGAAAAAATCTTTTGTGTGTAGAATAAATAAAGGTTGCGAACAAATAAAATTATTGAAGACTATACTATTTTATTATAATGTGAATGTAATTATAATTACATATGCATATTTATCAATAATTTTCACAATACTTTTTATTCAATTTGAAAATATTGTAAATGTTAAAGCAAGTAAATTTTTATTTTATTTTTATGACTTAAAATAAAAACAACATGGAGAATTCTAATAAGTCAAAAATACGAGTATATATTAGCAACCCGGCTGATATTCTGAATTTTTCAGCGTTAATAGATGAAAACGGAACTTTGCTTTTTAATAGTAGTGATATACCAGTCAACGAAAATCAAAGTGGTGATGCTGAGTTAGAAGATCTGTAAAAGACTTGAGGCTTTGAGCAGCTATGTAAAAACTTTTCACGTAAGTATAGAAGAAAAATAAAAAATTCATTTTTATTTACCGATGAATTATTTAAGAAATTGAACTATTCAATCTTTTAGTGCATGGTATTACAGTTGAAAGTTTAAAGGATATCACTGAAGCTGATGTCAGTGATTTATTCAGGAGTTATAAAATTGGAAGTAAAATTGAATTTAGAAAAAAATTACTTTCCTGGAGAAAAGAAAATGTAAAAAGCATTGTTTGAAATTAATTGAATATTTATAAAACATATTTATTTGTAGGGTTTAAGCAGTCCAAAAACGTGCAATACAGTTTCAACAAATACAGAGTTTAATGCATATATGTATAACCAAATGGTTAGAAGAACAAAGCAATAAAACATCATGCTCAAGCTGCTCAAGTTGTATGACTTCATATCATCATTGGAAAATAAACAAAACAATATTGCTTTTGATTTTGTAAGTCTCATTTGTTGAATTTGTAGCGTAAAAAATTGTATGTTTCGTATTTTTAGAATTTAAAAAAAGTAATAAATAATTTTCCTGGAGGATCTTACGTTTTTCAAATATATAGGGAGAAAAACCATCTTGATGATACTGCAAGAAAAATAATTGTAGATGCCGTTTTGGCTTCGTTCATTGCACAAAAGAAAAAAAATAACTGAAGAAATATTTGAGAAAATTGCATCTGATATTGAAGAAAATTTTCATGATAATAAGATGCTTTAATCAAATTATATTATACTATGTATATTATTAAAGTACATTATATATTGAAATTTTATTTTGCAGCATATTTGTAATATACAAAAGAATTGAAAAAAAAAATCTGTCTGGTCGTTTATACGACAAGTACTATAACATCACCAGAAGATTGGCTAAGCTTATAGGCGAGTCAGACATACTGTCAGACATACTATTTACAAATTACATTGTTTATTATATTATAATATAAGGTATATGTGTACATGATTATTATGTTTTATATTAGATAGGAACGTAATTTAAATGTAATATGGTAAATTACATTCGGGAACGTAATATACTTAAACTTATCAAATATCACCTTAAACAAAACCAAAAATCAAATGCACAAACCAGAAAAAAAAGCTTTATGGATTACAATAAAGTTAAAATGACAGTGGAGTGACAGTAAAATGACGTTAGAATTTAGAAAATTTTAAATAAAATAATTAAAACGTTGACAGATTGAGGTTAGTTTTGGATATGTACATTTTTGAATGCTATTTTGTTTGTGGTGTTTATGTTTTTAATATAATTTCAGTTTTTTATTTAATATCCCTTTCAGACATGAAAATCTGTTTGTTGAGATTAAAATCTGAATTTTCGTCCATATACTAATAATTGGCCTCTGAATTTGAATATGCAAAAAAATTTTGGTTAAATTTTGTTACCTGACCTCCAGGTAAAGTCCAATATATGGGACATCGTTACTCTGTTTATAATGGTTGCAGTTGCACACCTGCATACATATATAGTTTTTTAAAAAACGTACACATTTATGGTTTTTTTATTCATTTATTTCTTTATTAATCTTAATATAAATCAAGTAAATATAACTTATTTCTCATGATATGCGGCAAAACAGTTGCTATCGCGTTTGATACACAAATAAACATTACATTTTTTGCAAATAGTGAAAGATTTCTTTGTGCAAACAGGCATTTTACATCGTCCAGTGTTCTTTTCTTGAACAAAATGCGGGATATGAATTACTTTATCTTTTCGAATGTCATCCTGCGGTTGAACCTGAATTGTTCTTTTCCGTTTTGTTGAACGTGTAGAAATACTATTTGCATTTTCTTCAATTAGTTTTGCGCCATTTGTCATATTGTCTGCATCATTGCTATGAGGAGAAGATTGATGCGCAGTCATAAGTGTTGTGCGCGATGGTCTTCCTCGAAGTCGTGGTGTTTCAATCTCCGTTTGCTCATTTACTGTTTGAATTTTGAGAAGGCAATTAGCGATTTCGACACGAAAGTTTAGTGAGTCTAAAATCTTGTTTTTGGGAACTGAATTAGCATTGCAATCATCTCCATACTGCATCCAAGCTGCAGTAATAGCCAAATCAACAAAGTGCATTATGACACGGACAGTCCACTTTCCTGTGCGAATATTAATTCTGTAATTCTGGATCATTTGATCCAATAAATCGACTACTCCCATGCTTTCATTATATAGCCGTACTACTTCAATGTAGTTTTGTGAGTTCTTGTCCCATCGTCGAGCCTTTTATACCCTCCCACAAAATTTGAAGCCAGGTTAACAACTTTATTGTCGAGCCATCTTGTGAAAATTAATTTTCCATCTTCACTGCAACATTGGGCAGATGATCCACATCCACGTTTCGCCATTGTTTTTGCTTCTGGTAATGGAGGATTACCAAATCTATTTACTCTCACAGTTCCTGCTGCTATGATTTCTCTGTTATATAATATTTCAAACAACTGAAAAGAAGGGGAATAATTGTCGAAATACAATTTATGCCCCTTAGCATCAGTCGGTATGCGCTTTGCAGTTCCAAAACAATTGTCGATCCACTGCCAGTAGTTTTGACCAAAGTTTGATTGAGCGGAGTAGTAGAGCCCTGATAAACAATAAAATCGAATGGCATACCACTCTTTCCGCACAGAAAATATACTTTTATTCCCCAAGGACAGGGTTTTCCTTTTACGTATTGCTTTGCCACGAACTTACCCTTAAATGGTATAATCTGCTCATCAACACAGAGATTTTCTTCCAATGGTAATTGGTGAAGTCGACGTCTAACTTGCTCTATTATGGGTCTTACTTTAAACATTCGATATTTACATTCACTCGGACGTGCTGCAATATCCGTAAGATGTAAATGATTTCGCAAGGAGAAAAAACGATTGACTGTCATATGTTTTAAAAAAAAAGGTATTCCCCAGCTTTGATCGTAATACATTCGAACTCTAGGCAGTTTGAAGCAGCTCATCATAATATGTTGTGCAAATAAAATTCGTATTAAATCAGCTGAACAGGGTTTGAAAGTCGAATGGCCTAGAAGGTAGAAAGTTTGATTTTTTGAAAAATTATCAAAAAAGCATAAAATATACCTTTTTGATTGGCATAAATGTTTGTATAGTAAGCAGTTTTACTAAAAAATTCATCTTCAAAAAATTTCTTAAAATAGGAGAAAGGTGTTCCAATTTCAACGCACCCTTTTAGATCAACATATTCTGTCCCATCATTTCTATGTTCACGTGACGACCTTTTTTTCCACCTGATTTCTTTCTTTTTTGTGTATTGAATTGATGACGATCCTTCAGTGGTCTGAACTAAATCAACAGTATCACCCAATTCAACACCCAAATTAGCGCAATCGTCGAAGGCACAACTTGCTAGTTCCAGTTCTTCAATACACGATTCTTCTAAGTCATCTTCAAAATTGAGTTCATTTTCAATCTTCTTGTTTTCAGCAGAAGCAATAAATGATTCGGCCGGCTGAACACGTTCAACTGCAATATTTACCTCCTCATTACTTTCATGATCATGTTTCTCCTCCACGTCTGAATCGTTTTCAAGAATTCTTAGTATCTCCTCCTCCGTTAACTCACACTGGGAAGTCATTTTTTAACGACTAAGAGCGTGTGTGAATTGGTCGAAAAATTGAATTTTTGACATTAATGAATAAAATTTTGACACAATTCGTGGTGAATTCAGTTGTCAACATTTTACCTAGCTATTGGGGCTAGGTGAATTTTTGACAGTAGCAAATACCATAGTCGTTGACAATTTGAAATTTGTTTCAAGATTTTTAAAAAAGCAATAAATTAAGCTTGGTTTGACTTTTTTAAAATTTAAAAAAAAAATAGAAGATGGAACCTCCAGCAAAGCGTAGGAGAAAAAGTTATTTAACTTGTGAGTAAAATATGAATGGAAAAAAGAAAATTTCAATAAAATATTTAAAATTTCATATGTATAAAATTAAATTAAAATTTACATGTATATTTTCTACGTTTCAGGGACTAGAGAAGAAAGATTGTTATTAATACAAAAAAGAATCGATTTGGATTATCTTTTTACAAATAAAAATGCAAACAGCAATGAAACTAGGAGGTAATTTTGAACATAGAATTTATACATATATTTTTAAATTAATTGTAACATGTTTTTATATTTTTTAGAAGAATCGCAGATGATCTCGCAATACAAATAAATAAAGATTACCGAGCCTGCAAAGCTCAATGATCAGCTCTTTTAAAAAAATATAAAATCCTAATAAGGTATAGATCAGGTGAAGGTACAGGACCAGAAGCTACCGAAGAAACTCATGACTGGCCATATTTCGAAAAAATTCATGAATATTCCAGAAAAAAACATAATTTTTATCCACCATATCTTCTACATAGTGCCGAGGGGGAGATTGTTAATCGTACTACTGCTGAAGAGCAATCTCCACCCACACTTCCTACACCTTCAACGTCGGCTCAAACACCAACAACGTCGAGAGCTGCGGATGCAGCTATATCACAAACACAGTCGTCATCATCATTCTCTACTGCAAGAGGATTGTCAAATAAAGATAAATTTGATAATTTAGAAAATTATATCAAGAAAAGCGATAGGAAGTTTTCGAAAAAATTTAATTCTTTACTTGCAGTATTTGGACAAATGGTTCAGACAGATTCACCCTTATTACGAAGATCGACAGTGTCGATAATACAGATTCGGCTTATTATAAACATCGACGTTGTCGATATTTTCGATGATTTTTTCATCGACATGATTTGAAATGTCGATCAGCTGTCGATTCATTTATTTCGTGTATTGACTGCATCAAAAAAGTGAGTTTTTCATTATTATTTTAATCAATAAGTGTTTTAAATTTAAATTAAATTTGTAACATTTATTTCTATTTATACAAATACAAAATACATAAATTATTTAAATAAATAATGCACTTTTTAATTTGTGGTACATACTGTGTTTATAATTTTTGAGGGATCCTAATAGGAATTTAAAGCAATATGAAATTTTGATTTCATTTATGGAAAAAAATGATTGGTTAGTTAAAGGACAGACAATGGGAAAAAACATTAAATCAACTTGGAGTGAACTAGCAGTCCAACTAAATGCAAATGGACCACCTTGCCGCGATGGAACAGGATGGAGTAAGGTATATAATTTGTATCATACAATACATGTAGCAAATCATCAATTTTTCAAGATTTAAAATGATAATCCGAAGTTTTATTTTAAATGTATGAAACTGTTGATAATTGGTGCATTTTTTATAATTGATAATGTAGATTAAATATGAATATAAAATAATGAAGAAGTATTTAAAAGTCAACTTTTCTAGCTAGAACAGTGAAGGTGAAATGTTTATGTTTAAAAGTTTTTGAATCGAAAAATTTTTTTTGTGCAATAAAAATGAAATTGAAATAGAAATATAGCTGAATAATTTATATCTCCACATTTTAGATTTGGAGGGATTTCAAATACAACATTCGGAGAAAACTAACCGAACAAAAATACCAAATGAAAAAAACTGGAGGAGGCAAACCAAAAGATATTTCATTTACACCAATTGAAGAGAGTGTAATAAAACTTCTCAGTTTAGATGAAGCAACAAGTGGAATGCCTGGTGCCTTATATTTTGGTTGTATGGACATCGACGAACACGACATATCAGCTACAGTTGATGAAAACGAAATAAATGCTATTTGCAACGACATCGAAGATGCTGAAATTAATAAAAATGGAACCAATATTGATATGAGTACTAAAACAAGAACACCAAAAAATAAAAAGACACCAACTACAGAAGAAGCTGACTACAAAGAACTTTTAGAAACCCAGATACAAATTCAAACAGAGGTTGCTGACACTTTGAAAACCATTAATCAAACATTAAAAAGCTCTGAAAATTATATGCATCGAATTGCATCAACTTTGGATAAAATTTACAGTTTAAAAAAAAAGAAATTCGATGAGACTATAAGGGTTAATAATGAAAAATTGAAATTAAGACAACAAGAAATTGAAATAAGCCTTAAGAAAATACAAATTAAAGAATCTCAGATGAGTATATAAGTAGAACTATAAGTAAAAAAAAGTGAATATAATTTTCTTGTTTTGTTTTTCGGTTTTTTTGTTTTTGTTATAATTGAAGTATGTAAATTAAAAGACTGGATTAATTCATTTATTAAACCATCGTCAGTATCTACTAGAAATACGTCAGAAAGATCTATTTCATCATTTTCAGGCTCTTCCTCTATAATAAAATCGTCCGGATTAAAATCTTCTTCCATAATGCAAATATTATGTAACACAAATGCACCAAAAATTGTTTTAACACAATTTTTCAAGCATAACTCCAAATCTCTATTGAAAATGTTCCTCCATCTAGTTTTCAAAACACCAAAAGCACGTTCGATTACAATTCTGCCTTTGCTATGAGCTTCATTAAACCGTTTTTTATTGGTATCCAAATTATCTTTAAATGGAGTAATTATCGCTACGGGATAGGTTTGACAAGGATATCCTTTATCACCGAACAAAAAATATCCTTTCTGAGGATAGTTGCCTTTAACATAAAGAGGACTATTTTGAAAAACACGAGTATCATGAACCGAACCCGGAAAGCCTACAAAAACGTCTGTAAATTTCATGTCAGCATCACAAACAGCTTGTACTTGTATCGAATAAAATTGTTTATGGTTAAAGTACTCGTCATGCCTTTTTACAGGACATTTTATTCGGATGTGAGTTCCATCGATAGACCCAATAAACTTAGAAAAACAATTTGATCTCGTTTTTCTGATAAACTTCGAGCCAATTATTTCATACTGATCCACAGTTCCATGACTTATCATATGACGAAGTTTAATAAATTCATCAAGCATTTTAACTATAACATCTCGAACTGTATATCGGCTCCAACCCATAAAACCAGCAGCAACTCTGTAGCTACAACCGCAAGCCATCCAATATAAGAAACAAATCAATTCGTATTCTAAGGACCATCCATGGTGTTTTTGTGGCAAGATATTTACAATTTTTCGAAATGTTCCACTTGAAATTCTTAAATGTTGTTTTGTTATCTTTTCAGAACCGTTCATAATTTCTTCAATATCTTCTGAGAAAGCTCTTGGCTTCATATACTGGATATTCTAAAAACAAAATTTAATTCACTAACATAGGTCAATTTAACTTGGATGAATAAATAATTATAAACCTGTCGTGTACGTCTTCGTAATTTTTGTAACATCAGCAAGCACAAATAACGATTTTTTATCCTTTTTTTCATTTATAATAAAATTAAAAATAAAAGTGGAATATATTTTCTTAAAATTAAATTCATATCAAATATATAAATATATTGAACGTAGAATAATATTTATTTTTACTTCAATTTCAGCTGTCAAAATTTCAACCAATTCACACAGTAGAAAAGAAAATTAAATACGCCATAGACAAAATTAATCACCAAAACATTTCACCAAATTTTTCACCAAACATTTCAACCAATTCACACACGCTCTAAGAACAAAAATAACTCTATCATAAGCATGAAAACAATTTCATTTTCTTAACATAAAAGACAACCGTATGTTACTTTTGTCCCGTATATGGTACATGTGTTTTATTGAGGGTGGCGGTTAATCGGGAAATATTTTTCTTGATATTTTTCGTCAAAACTATTGAAAAACGTTTAAATAATACTCACCAATTTATATTAAATTCGATCTTCACAAAAAAAACAGATTTTTAATAACACAAGTAATCAACTATTATACACACTAAAAGACAACTTAACAAAACGTGATACAGCTCTAATGTCATTTATGTAAATGACTATACAACTAATATTTTTAACAAAGAAAATAGTGTCAAGTAATAAATCGAAGAGAATACACAGTTATTAAAATTGCAGCTGGCTACAAATAGCTCTAAAGATAGCAAAAGACCATGTTCAATATATTGGACATTGTGTCTGAAAGGGATATAATAAACCTTTGTTTAAATTTTTAATTTAATAAAATATATTTGATATAATAAAAGGAATATTGTAAGTATATTTAATATAAAAATAATTTTTAAATTTTAATTTAATATAAAAATTTTTTAGATAAAAAAAAAACGCAAGACATTGTCGAATGAGCAGACAATAAAATTCATAAATGTATGGAGATATTATATATAAAGACGATTTAAAGAGTCAGAAAAGAAATTCTGGTGTTCTGCTGAAAATGCAGAAACAACTTCTGGACGAGGAAGGAATCCAGCTTGATGTGAAGGAAATTTGTGTTCGAATAAATAATTTATCAAAACGATACAGGTATTGTGTAATATCTATCAATATATTTGTCCACATAATTAAAATGATAATTTCATATTTTTCTAGAGATGAAAGAAAAAAAGGTAGGGGGAACAGGAGGAAGTCCATCAAGTTGTGAGTTTTATAATATACTCCATGAAGTAATAGGGAGGTTTAAAAGCAATTATGCTCCAGAACTGACAGAGGAGACGATTGAAAGTAAGAAAAAAGTTTATATATTATATGTATGTATATTTTATTAAGACAATTGTAATTTTTTATTCAGTCGAATCAACAACAACATCCTCAGTTCTGCCATCAACATCAATGCCACCATCAATATCGATACCGTCAACATCGATAACGGAATCGTCTTCGTCTCCATTAGAAGCTTCTCTGTCTCCTCTAGATTTACCAACGCCATCAACATGTGAAGCTAGCCGTCCTAAAAAAAAATTGTATAATAAATTACAAGAACAGGCGGTAAACATTATGCAAAAAGATGCCCAAACATTCAACAAATTTGTTGAGCAGGCTATGGAAAATGATAAGAAAAAAATAAGAATAATGGAAGAAAACAATGAATTGTTGAGGGAAATTTTAGAAATAAAAAATAAAAATTAATAAATAACAAACCTAAATAATTTTTAATTGCTGTCCTTATTTCATTTCCACTGATAAATGTTTCACTCCTCATTTGCATATTACTTCTCTAAAATCTATCTCTTAATATATTTTGTTGTGTTGTAATAATCCATTTTTCACTGATTTCGTCATTATTTTCGTTTAATATGTTGTGGAGAATGCAACTCTTTTTTCTAGAGGAATTGATTTACGCCAACGAGTGTCTTTCTTTTTTAAAATTGTTAAGTCCTGAACTAATTTGTCGAAAGTAGTTCGATAGTTCGATTTACTCTAAATCGGTTCTTAAATTTCATATCTGAAAATTTGGGAACATCTTTTTCCCAAAATGTTGACCTCTCAACCTAAAATTAAACTGTTCAATATTTTCATTTTATTTTTCCTTTTATTTTTACACTTACACATGACCATTTCCTCTGTTTTCTATTCATCACAAAAGCACTATTATATATATATATACTATGTATCCTCCTTAGAGATTTCAGAGCCATAATTCTATAAAAATGCGAATTCATATCCAACATATAAATTTTATTTTTATTTAACATATATAATAATAATAGTTTTTTTATTGCTAGATTCATTTTATTTTTTTTTATTTATTTTTACATTTATTATTTTATTTATTTACTTTAAGTTTATTTTCACAAAATATTAATTTTATTTATGTATAATTATATTTAAAAAAAATTTCTTTAATATGACAAACAATCAGCTGATTTTTTTCAACAGTTTGACATTTAATTCGTATGTGTTATGTATATTACAATATTATGTCTGCTAGGGTGATTTTATATTATAATATATACCTAGAACGTAATATCAATATTACAATATAATAAATAGTAATATAGTCATGTCTGACTCGGTTATTAGACTACTTCAACACTATGATGCTTATTACCATCAAATACAAGATACACTTATTATAGCTCCGCAACCGGAATTAATTACAAATACAGGTAAATTTTTTAATATCCTTATTTTTATTTATAAATTTTCAATAATTGATATATGACAAACTTTTCAGGCATTCAGAGCTTGATTTCTTGGCTAAAAAAAAACAACTCTCCTTGGGAAGAAGTGCAAAAAAAGTGGAAAGAAGACATTTTATTATTGAAGAAAAGTCTGCTGCTAAAGTTATAACAGAATGGCCTCTATTTAGACATTCTCAAGGTCATAATTTGGTAAAAATGCATTCTATTATTAAGTGATTAGTTTCTAATTTGTTTATTAATTTATAGATTGATTTGGATTTTACTAGCTTACACAGTGGAAAAGAATATCCATTGTACAGGAAGTGGAATGGTTTTAAACAAAAAATAATTTCTTTGTTCAATCAAAAAGTAAAAGATAAACAAAATTTAGAATATTATTGTAGAAAAAGAGAATTTTTTTGTAATTTGTGAAGAACATAAACTTGGAAATTTTTCATCACATTTGCAATCATTTCGTGTCCTTGAAAAGACTAATAATTATTATTTTTCCAATATTGAAGATTTTTATTCCGGACCAATACACATTTATACTTCCGCTAATGGAAATAAGTATGTAGGACCTAAATATTTTTAAGCATAAATTTTATATATAAATGTATGTATTTATAAATTTATATATAAATGTTGTAGAATTAAGTTCATTTGTATTACATTTTTACATAATTTTATAATCATTATTACAACATATAAATTAAGAAAAAAATTAAATATGATATATAAAATAAAATATATGATAATAAATAAAAATTTAATAAAATTTTAAAAAGTACTGCTATTTGTTTAATTTCAAATTTTTGAAATCTTTTTTTAGCTGACATACTATTTCTTTTATTGACTTATGTCCGATTTCTTCACAACTTCTGGCTAAATTGCCGTCGGCTATATTTTTCATGTTCAACCCTGGAAAATTTATAATTTGTATCAATAGTTAATGTCAAAACTGTCAAACTAGTTAAATTATCCTCTGTCATATGATTATTTGAATTTTTAAACATTCAATTCTGTAAATTGTTGTTTAAGTGGAGGTGCTTTTAAGTGAAAATTGTAACAAAAAAATATTAAAAGAATAATAATAATAAAAAGAGTAATACTTAATAACAATAATAATAATAATAATAATAATAATAATAATAATAATAATAATAATAATAATAATAGTAATAATAATAATAATAATAATAATAACAATAATAATAATAATTATAATAATGACGCAAAGAGCGCGAAATTTCACTTTAAGTGAGGTGGAGTTGCTAGTAAGTATAATTAGCGATTATAAACACATAATTGAAAAGAAAAAATCAGATGCCACCACATGGCAACAAAAACTGAAGACATGGGAAGAAATTACTGAAAAATTTAATGCTTCCAACACAGCAAATATAAGAAGAATTGCGATTAACATCAGAACAAAATACGACCATCTGAAAAAAGAGTTAAGGAAAAAATTAAGTTTTGAGAAAAGCAATAGAATGATGACTGGCGGTGTACCATCAACTACCGCAAAACTGGATGGATATGAAGAGAAACTTTTATCTCTTCTAGATCCAGTTTCTGTAGTTGGTTTAAAGGCTAAATTTGGTGGTGATGCACGTACAAGTGAAATTTTGGATGGTAAGTAATAACATACATTATTGCTATTATTTACATGTTCATTTGCAATTTAAATTCAACCATTTCCACTTTAATTTTAAATTTGCCCCACTTAAAATAACATCGGACATAATTTAATTTGAAGTTGACGTAGGAAATGGTTTGATTTAAATTGCAAATGCTACCAAATTTACTTTAATTAGACTATAGTTATAGATATACATACAATTCAAATACACTTTTTTATTTCTTTCTATTTATAATTTTTCCAAAGATGTAGCGGCCACAGCAGGAAGTGGGAGCAGTGGTGAGGAAAACTGTACTAGTGGTGATATTTTAAGTATGTATGCTGTATTCGTTTGTAATAATTTGTTCTTATTCAGCTAATTTTACTTTTCCATTTTTAGTTGTAGAAAGTAAACAAGCGAATATATTTACATTCGAAGCTCATGAAGCAGTAAACGTGGCGTCAACAAGCCAAGGCATTGTTGACAACGATGTCACATCAAAGAGACAAAAGTGCGATAGACAACGTAAATTTTTGTTTGCGTCCAAAAAAAATAAGGAATCACAAATTAAAAAACTAAAAGAAGAAGTTTTAGAACTTCAGAAGAAATTTTTAATTAGGGATAACGAGAGAAAGGAAGAAATATATAATTTAACAATAGAAAATTTAAAATTAGAAATAGAAATTAAACGAAAAAAATACTAGATAATATTAACTTTCTTGCAATTGTAATTTGGAAACTTTTTTCTATAAATTTGACTTATTTAAAACAACCAAAAATGTAAGGTGATTTATTGAAATATAAAGAAAAAAAATGTAATTCATAAAAATTATAAAATTAGTATAACACCAATTAAAAAAAATTTTGTATTATTGCTCTTCTTGTCTCATTTTGTGTGTCAGAGAGTTGTGTATTTCTGACGTCGTCGATATCCTCATTGCTGTCTGCGTTGATTTCAACTTCTAATGGTGCAGATTTTCCTCGCTTTGATTGTGTGTCATATTATGCAACACTGCAGTTGCTACAATAATGTCCAGAACTGTATCAGTATTAAGCCTCATGCCAACACTTAATACTGGAAAACGCCGCTTCCAAACACCAAAAAACCTTTCAACTACATTCCTCGTTCTGATGTGGCTTTCATTGTATTTGTGTTCTGCTTGACTAGTGGGATTCAGGACTGGAGTCATTAAATATGATTTTAGAGGATAACCACTATCTCCTAGTAAAATCCCATTTTGATATTTACTTCTTTCAAATTCTCCACATAAACGGCTATGTGAGAAAATCGTCGAATCATGAGCCGAACCTGGCCAACGAGCAACAATATTAAGTGCTCTTAGTTCGGAATCACACACTGCCTGGACATTTATTGAAAAATATCCTTTTCGATTCCTAAAACTTTCGGCATTGTTTTCACCTGCGAAATTAGTTTTTGTTTATATTTAAAAATAATTTTTGGCACAACATGATAGATACACTCACCTGGAGATTGAATTCTTATATGAGTGCAATCAATACAGCCTATAACTCTCGGAAATCCATGCATAGAAAAAAATTTCAACTGCATGTCTTGTATTTCCGATGAGTTTCTAGGCATGTTTATTGTTTCCTCTTATAAAGACGCAATAACCTCTGATACCTTTTTTATTACTCTGCACGACGTCGAGACGCTTACGCCTGAAAAATCTCCACAGACACGATGAAAACATCCAGTGGCGTAAAATCTCAACGTCAGAAGAAGCTGGTTCATAGGAGATAAGGCCCTGCTACTGTAAAATTACATAATGTATTTTTAATTCATTAAAATATTTGTACCTATATATTCAATTATACTCACTGATTCCAACGAACTAATAGAAATCTATTAATTTTGTTAAACAAATTAAGAAATGTCTGTTTTTTGAGCCGAAATCGAAAAAAAAAGTCTGAATCGTCCCAAATCTCGAAATGGTTGATTTGACTTCTTATTATATATTGTCCTCTAGGAACATCTTCTTCGTCCTCATCCGAAGAGAAGAAATCAGTATTATATAAAACTGAATCATATAATACATCGCTTATTTTTTTAAAGTTTTTTTTTTCAATAAACAACTTTTTCAAATTTACAATTTTCAATAAACAGAACAAAACAATTTTTTTTTAATCAAAATTTAACAAAACCACGGAAAAATTTTTTTTCTTACTACATATATTTTGTTAATATGCCGTTGGCGTCGCTGATACTTTAGCCTTCGGCTAAATATTTTGCCAATACTTTATCTATCGGCTAAATTTAGCCGATGGCTAAGTCTTAGCCGAAGGTGAAGAAATGCAAATCTTCCAGTTATCTATCGGCTAAAGTTAGCCAAGAGTTAGCCGAAGGTGAAGAAATCGGGTATTAATGGTTTTCTTGTTATTTAACAATTTTATTGGAATTTAATCAAAAAATTAGTTCCTCAACGATTTTGTTATTCCTAATTTTTAACTAACAACGACAGTTGTAATTTAACAATTAATTTTGTTAGCATACATTTTCTTCCTGTTCTTGTACCAATAAATTATTAAATAAATAAGTATTTATAGTTTTTCTACAATTTTGACTGCTGACCAGAATGAAAACCAAAAATGTCTGCTGAAGAGGATATTACATTCGCTGCTCAGAATGGCTTCAATGAAACAGAAGTTTTGTTTGAATCTGAGCAAAGTGAAGAAGTTTCGCTACAAACATTGTTAAACGAAATAATAGAAGAAAGTGCTATAGACAACAATAATCCTGTTGTAGCAATTAAATATTACACAGAAAAGGCTGATATCCAGTGGCGTCGACGTCCATTTGAGTCAAATGTAACTTCATTTTTTGAAGTCCTAGAAAATAGTAATTGCAACATTGAAACATCTATTGAATACTTCCATAGATATTTACCTAAAACAATATTAAATAGTACTGGGAAAACAGTCTCAAACTAACATTATTTACTGAAAATATGTCTCGAGATCGTTTTTCACAGTTACGGAATAATTTACATCATGTAAATAATTTGGAAAAACCAAAAATGTGTAAAGATAGATTATTCAAGGTTCGGCCTGTTTTGAAGTGTATAATATCTAGGTGTTTAGAACTTCCTGTTGAAGAAATCGTATCAATTGATGAACAAATGGTCCCATTTAGAGGCAAATTAAACATTATTCAATATGATAAAGGAAAACCTCACCCCTGGGGTGTCAAAGTCTTCCGAATTTGTGGCAGAAGTGGCCAGGCATACGATTTTATAGTATATCAACTCAAAAACTTTGGACTTGGATCATCTGTACTGTTACATTTAGCTGCTCGATTACATCAGCAAGGACACAATCTGTTCTTTGATTATTACTTTTCATCCTACCAGCTGTTTGAAATTCTAAAAGAAAAACATCTTAATGCCATAGGTAGTTTTTACATAAATTTAATTTATTGCATTATCTTTTCTAAATGTAACTTTTCTAATTTTAGGTACTGTTCGAATAAATAGATTCAAAAATCCATCATTTCTGGATACAAAAATATCATATGCATAAGTCAAATCAAATAAAACGCCATGTTAACAAATTTTAAGTATTAATAGCTAATAAAAAGTTTATATTTTAATATAAAATTTATTTGTATTTGATTATTAATGTGTACTTACATCATAAATATATGGTTAATTCTAATGAAAGGTCAACCTATATGTCATTTTTCAAATTTCATTTTTTTCTGAATTAAAAAAAAAAAACATTGTAATGTGAGGTATAGTTTCTTCAAGTCACCCTGTACTTAGTATATATTTGGGTACCCTGCATTAGTATATACCTCTACGGTATATATATTAAATTTTTTTATCATATTGATCATCTCTTGTATTGTAATGCTGTTATACATAACGCACTACAATACAACTTCTTCTTCTTCCCCAACACGCGTATTTACGCATATAGCTATGTCAACGCTATATGTATATACATACATCGGATGATGCAATTTCATGTATCAGGTGCGTGATACAAAAATTTCGGGAATTTTCACGCTTCACTTCACCAATGTTTCCCTACATAAGTACTCAAAAGCACAATCGTTGGAGCCGAACACTAATCTATGTTCGGCTATGCTCAATTTTTTCACTAACACATTTCAGAATTTTCGACGTATTTTCATAGCCGTACCAAAGCTTTCTAGAGGGGTAAAAGCCATGAAGATACTCTTTGCATGTAGTGGTAAGGAGTCCGATTGAAATGTAAACAAACAAATGTCAGTTTTCATTACTTGTTATAATTTAATGTCATAACATAATATAGTGCATTAATTCTTTTAACAAAAATATAATTTATTCGCGACGTATAATTAACAAATATTGAAGAATATTAAACTCAAATTAATTGGATTCTGCTTTTGCAAAAGGTAAGTGATAATTTGTGAAAAAAACCAAGTAATTTATAAAATTTTTTTATCATATTAGTAGAGGTTAGGTAGGTATAAGCATTGACTATATAAAAATAAGTACATAATACTATTTTTATATAGTCAGTGGCACAATTTAGAAGTTATTTTGATATTAGTGTGTACTCTCTAATTTTGTACTTTGTAATTATATCATAAATTTATGTTTTAATAAATAAATCGGTAATTATTTAGTATTTTTATTTAAATATCATAGCACAATAGTATCAAAATAACCAACTTCCTTATACATATATTTGAAACATATTTAATGTCCGAATACTTTAATTATTTTAGGTGCTAATACACAGAATTGGAGTTTCAAAGGTGCTGAAAAAGAAATAAAGACGTGATGAACGTGAAATACATAAAATATAACCTTTTTTTATAAAATATAAGAAGCAAACATACTATTTCAAGTGTAAGTATACTGTATATATGAAGTTCCTATTATTAGGTATACATATTTGTAATATAGTTTTTTTAAATCGATTTGTTTAAAATTCAAAGAGTAAAAATAATAAAATTAATATACATATAATTAATAATAATTTTTGTTATGTTTGCTCTTGTTATGTTTATTCTAGTTATGTTCATTCTTGTTATGTTTATTTTTGTCACGTTTATTCTTTTTTGTGTTAATTTTTTATATTTATTTATTATTATACTTTACTTCATAGTAAAATTGTAATTTAATGCTAATTTTATTTCGTTTTTGGTTCTTTTTTTTTCATTTGAAAACGGATGGACTTCAACTGCCGATGGAAAAACAGAAATACTGGATATTGATGGCATTGAGTGAAAATTACACTGGACTAGTGGGCTAAAGTTACTATTATTATTTATTTAATGTATGTGCATACATTTGTTTTTTTTATTAGTTATAGAAATAAAAATTTTATTATATACCCATGTAGATATTATTTCGTTTTTTGACAATATTAATTTTAATTTATGAAATAGGTATATTTTTAAAAAATAATTAAATAATTTTAAGTGTAAATATAATTGTAAATTGAATTTAGATGAAATAAATATGTAAATAAATAAATACTTAGATATCATTTTCAATAAATTATCTTAAAAAAAAATAAACCTGACTTTTTATTTTTTTAATGATTTATTTAAATGGAGAGACATTTTCTACTTATTTCAACTTTCAAAAAATTGAATTTCAATTAAGACTTCTAATTTTGTTTTTCTATAAGGTGAAATTTAAAATAAGAGACTCTTATTGCTTTCAATGTGTTAGTATATATAAAAGTTATTTCATGGCTTTTACCCCTCTAGAAAGCTTTGGCCGTACTCACCTAAAATAATTTCAGTGTTACCATAAACATTTTTCTTTATTAGTACATTTTTTTTATATGTATACTGTTGTTACTCACCACGAACTTTAAAAATGTAAAAATTCTTAAAATAAATGTTAAAAATCTGAAAAAAACATATTTATCCAAGTGGGGGCATAAATTTTCTATAAATTAACATAAATTTTAATTTTCATGGGGTCCGTAAATTATAATTTTTCTGTAATTAAATAAATATCTATTGTTTCGTTGCTTCGTCATTTTGAAATCTATATACAATTTCATCTCTTCTCTCAAAAATTATTAAAATTTATTAAAATTTCCCCACTAAAATTCTCCAACGCATGCATTTCATATAACTACGCGACACTAAATTGCACCTGAAAGTATTGCTTTGCGGGTGCAAAATGAAAAACTTTACACAGTACTGCAACCTCCAGCTGGAAATGGGAATGATATTATAACGTTTCTCCAACCTACTATGTCTAGTGATAATTTTACCAATAACTTAGGTATTATTTCAATCACTTTCCCAAAACCATTAAATTTTTACTTATTTTTTGTATTTTTTAATAGCTAAAATTGACAAAGCGTTCCAAGACATAAAAACCTACATTGATGAAAAAGAAAAAAATATTATGGAAAGAATGCAGAAATTTGAAGAAAAAGTCTTTGGTTGCCTTGAAAACTTGGCAAACCGATTGGTGTCACTGCCTTCTACCGTTCCAGCACCAGATTTAAGCAGAATCAATACAGTGGAGGAATTCCATAAATTTGAGGAAATGTTGCAAACTGATGAAGGCTGTACGAAAATGGTAAAAAGGAATTTTAATATACATAATACATATCTACGTACTTTTTATGATTTTATTATTAAATCTTCACAGAATTATTTTAAAAATCTTCAAGCGGTAGATACAGCGGAATATTTTAAATTAGCTATATCGTTGACGTTTGGAAAAGATGTAATAAAAAGTCTTACGTGGAACAACGGAGCAGATGAAGAAAATAAAATCTCTTTGAAAAGAAGCAAATTTATTCAATATCTAGAAGGTAATTAAAATTTTGTTAAAAATTATGATTGATGTTACGACTATTGATAATTATATTTTGTCACTTTCATTATTAATACTGATTATTGTGCAGAAAAATTTGGATGCTCTACAAGGACGTCAATAGAAGCTACATTCAAAACGGTGCTGAGCAAAATTAAAGATGCAAAGAGAAAGGCAGAATCCAGGAAAATAAAACGGCAAGAAAATAAATATTGCATTTTTTTCATTTCATAAACTTTTTTGTTTATCCTTTTTACAGAACAAACACATTACTGGACCAAAATACATAATTAAAACAAAAATACTAATGTATTTTTTTATTTTTTTAATATGTTTAAACTTTTTTATTTGTTATATAAGTATATAAGTATATACATACAATAAGAAATTTTTTTATTGTAAATGAATTTTCGCTGATTTTTTGTTTTAAAAAGAATATTTTTATAATTTACTTTTTTTGCTTTTTTAATTGTTTTAATATTACTACTGTTCATATTGTTATTTTGTTTTTTGTTTTCCTTAATAATAATATTAAGATAATAATTATTTTTTTAGAATTTTTGTTATATGTAATTTTTAGTATAAATATACTGTTACAGAATTTGGACTTTATTTGTTTAATCTTTTAGTATTATTTGAAATAAATATTGAATATATATATGAAATTTATGTATATTTATTTCGAAAAAAATTTACAGAAAAATTGCGTGATAATTCTTTTGAAATTCCAGGGATAAAATCCTACAAAATTCTTCGGAAAAACTTAGAAAATGTCCATGGTAAATCCACAGAAAAATATTAGGAATTTCCTAACATAAAGTACGAACAAATTCCTAGGAAATATTTCAGAAAATTCCTGTGACTTTCTGTTGATATTCAATGAACATTTCCTTTGAACAGCGTTACACTTTCCATAGGAAAATCCAATAAAATTCTGTAGATATTCCTTAAAAAATTCCGTGGACACATGGACTCGGACGCGACAAAATCTTAGCACATTCTAAATATTTTTCACGGATTTGGTTACTAGGGCGTTTGTAAATGTCTAAATACTACGAAACAATATATGTGTCAAGGGTGCTTTTACTTCATGGTATTAAAATTTCATAGTATGAATACCATAGTATAGATACCATATATGTGTTATAAGTATTACTTTATCCGGCTCGAAGGAAAAGCATTTTTTTTTTTTTGTTAAGCATTTTCATGGTTATGTGTCGTGTAAATTTGTAAACAAAAGTTTTGTGGTTATAAGTTAATTGTTTTGTATTTTATTTGGAATATAATAAAGTGAATAAATGAAGTGTTTTCGTCAACGTTTGTAAATTATGTTTTATTTCAGTTATTGGTGAGACGAAATCATTCATTCGCGAAATAACAGATAGAAATATAAAAAATATTTTGTCGATAGAAGATAATAGAGGAAAGTGTCATTTGTGTTTTCGTTTAAGTTATAATTTCAAACGTAAAACAAAAAAAAATTATTTTTATGTTATATTTCTTTTTCACTAGAAAAATAAAACTGATCAATTTTTCACATTTCTTTACAGGACTACGGTGAGGGTGAGTTCATCTTTGATTGTTTTTGTTTCTTGTTGAAGCATTCTGGGTAGAAGGATTTCACAACCATCTATCGCTTCAGGCTACGTTAATTAAAAGGGATATAGAGCAGTGGCAAACTCACGCCCCATCCGGCGAGCTAGTTCCGCGCTAGCCAGCATGCGTAGCCGCCACTACCACCCTCCATCATCCCAAGATGTAAGTATGACGTAATGAGTGTTGTACTTAATTTCAACAACAATAGCCGGCCCTGTACAATATGTTTAATACATATTGTACTTATTGCTAATAGTAGATATTATCGTGGTGTATGTTTGTGCCGTGTGATATTACAGTGGGTTTCCATCTCTCATTAGGATGGAAGATACTGCTGTGACGTCACACGACATAATTATATACATATAAATAAAAACGAACTTTTATGTTTTAATTTTTCAGTATTTATTTCCAGATAAACAGTATGTAGTAGTGTGGACTATGCATACAAGATGCCTGACAGTATGCCTGACAGTACAACACTGTATATTATTGTTCATATTTCTTACAAAGCCAAATATTAAAAAACAATTTGAATCAGTATCCTCGACAATTGAAGATTGATCATGTTCTGATTATTATAAAAAGTGTATTTATTATTTTTATATTTGGGTTTTAGTTTTAGTACCGGAAAAGAAAATATTGTGAGATGCGTTAAATCCATAAGAATCAGATGGCTGAGATACCTACAAAGATTGTCGATGGATCGAATGCCTAAAATTGTATTTACTAAAACAATAGCAAATACAAGAGCAAGAGGTAGAACGAAAATAAGATGGCTTGATAAATAATATAGAATACGATATGTCTAGAATGGGATAAGAAATTGGTGTGAGGTTGCAGAAGATAGAACGCGTTGGAGGCAAATTGTGGAGGTACAAATACATATATATATGTTAAAAAAAATAAAATAAAAAGATCAGTTTAGCAAAATATTCAGCCATTGATCGAAAAGGGACCATATTTTATGACCAATTTGTTTATTTATGGAAAATAGGCAGCTGTTAAAACAAGATGGGAAAAACATATACCAACAATTTCATATCACTGACATGATTTCTTCTATGTATTGGGCTTTTTTTTGTGCATAGATTTTAGATTGGTCGTTGAACTTTTTGTTGTTGTGGTGATGCCATTACTTCTTTTTTTTCACGTACAAAGGGTACTTCGTTTTAACTTGTATATAATTTCTCTTGCTAACGCATGTTAAATATTGCTCATGGAATTTTTTTTTGTTTATATTATACACCATGTTTTGTACAGGTGTTATGCACTTAATTTATGGTAAAGTAGAGATTACAAAATATAGAGGAAGAATACTAGTACCTGCACAAATGTAATTTAATGTTTAATATTTTTTTACTGTGAAGTGAAGGGAAGGGAAGATTTTATTAATTGTATTATTATAATACATATATAATATTAGATATAATTATAAATAAATAGTTTATAATTCAAACAAATTTAAAAAATATTATAGAAATAAATAGAAATAATAAAAAAAAATATAAAACATATAGACTTAATTAGTGAAGTGAAGTGAAGATTTTATTAATTGTATTATTTTAATATATGTATTGTATTAAATATGTATGTATATTAATACAAAGTTCATATATCAATTCTAATTCTTCTTCTAAAAATTAGATTCTAATAAACCAGAAAACTTATAATTTTTAAAAATAAATTAAAAAACAATTTGAATATTTTTTTGAACAAATTTCTTTAAATTTTCAGCTTTTATTTTATTTTATTTACATTTTTTTTAATAGTATTTACATTTTATTATATTTATTATATTATATTTTCATTTTATTTTATTTGGGTAAATTAAATCTAAGCGATAATAAATTTTTAAACTGCATAAAAATGTCTTGGCAACGAAATAGAATTCAATTAAAGAAGTCCCCTCAAAAAGATTTTTCGAATTTCCAAAACCTGGCACAGCCAAATATAATAAATGGCTTGAAGCTGTTGCAGATTCTAGAGACGCTATCAAAGCCAGAAAACGTGCATATATATGTGATTATCATTTTGAAAAACATTATTTAAACAAAGTATCATTAAAGCCATATGCAGTTCCTAGTTTGAATATGAACAATTCGCATGAAAGGATAGTAAGAAGAGAAAGGGATAGTGAGTCTTCCAATTCAGAATTAGGCACAAAATCTTATGATTTTGACGAATCACAAGAAGAAAGTTTTTGTTTCAATCCAAGAAAAATCAAAAAAACCTATCAAAGAAAATCTATAAATCCGGAAATTGATGTCGAAGAGTTAAACCAAGCTGCATTATATTTTGAAAAGATAGACAAGAATCAAGAAATAATAACAATATGCTCTGAATGTGAGAAAAAAAGCAAAAGCATTAAATTTTACAACAGAAAACTCTGTATTCTCAAAAGAAACATATCTAAAGAAAAATCTTCAAAGAAAAGAATTATAAAAATAAAAAAAAATTGAGTATTCAAGTGAAAAGATTAAAAGAAAAATTAAAAAATGTTGAAGAAAAATCTAAAAAGTATTTATCAGAAGAAATTGATAGCTTGGAAGGCTCTAGTGTAAACAGCAAAATTTTCGCTAAGCTTATTTTGCACTTAAATAGTCCTACATACAGCGTAGAGGAAAAATGGATATCACAGTGCATTTTCTTCCGATCATCTGCAGGATATCGCTTTTTGCGTAATCAATTAGGCTTTCATTTACCATGTATTTCATCTCTACACAATTGGATCAAAATCAAAAATTTGCCCCCCGGTCTAAATAAAGGCGTGCTTAATGAGATAATTAAAAATGTAGCATCTCTTTCTGAAAGGGAAAAAAATGTTTTGCTGATGTTTGACGAAATGTCAATACAAGAAGATATAGCTTACGATAAATATAAGGACCAAGTTATAGGATTTGTTGATTATGGTAGCTGCGAGAGAAATACAGCAACTGCTAAATCTGTTTACGTTTTCTCGATCAGGAGTATTTGTGGAAGTTTTGTGCAACCATTATATTACGTAGCCTGTCCAAGTACAATTCCTACTGAAAATTTAGAAACGGAAGTTGGAAAATGTTTAAAAATTTGTGAACAACTTCATCTGAATTGTTTAGGCACTGTTTGTGATCAATGGCCTACAAATAGATCATTATACAGAACCAAAAATGTGTCTGTGGAAAATCCAACTTTTAACCGTTTCGGGACGAGATACGTTGCCTTTTCCTGCACTTGGAACTTGTATGGCAAACAGAAAAAACATGCCAAAAATATCTACGAACAAATTAATTCGAGGGCAGTATGTTCTCAAAAATAACTCAAAAGGAACTTTGGCAGTTCTATGGAAAGATACTAAAGACGTAATGCTTCTTAGCAATTGTCATAGCCCCACAGTATCAACTGTTACAAGGAAATTAAAGAACGGTTTGATCGAGGAAATTCCCTGTCCAGACTTGATCAAAACTTATAGGAGAATCATGGGTGGTGTAGATTTGGGAGATAAGATGGTTACCTTGTACGATCTGGACAGGAAATCAACAAAATGGTGGCGAAAGGTGTTTTTCCGAATTATAATGACTGCAGCGGTCAATTCGTGGATTCTGTATAATGAATCATCCGAGACAAAAAAAGGGACCATTCCTACCTTATTTGGTTGACCTTGCAGAAGAAATGATACAAGAAGGCACAAAGACCACGCAACATAAACGAACGAATCGAAGAGGCCCCTTATCTCAAATGAAAAAGAAGATAAAATTTACTCATGGCGATCACTTACCAGTAAGACTACCTGGCAAACAAAGGAAAAGATGCGTCAACTGTTCTTCTAAAGGAAAAGAAAGCAGAACAAATCAAATTTGTAAAGCATGTGATATGGCTTTTTGCAAACGTTGTTTTACACCATGTCACACGGTATAATAAATATATATAAATTGAAGTAATGAATAAAAATAAAAAATAAAAAATATAACTCCTTTTTGTTTTTTTACATTATGATGTGCAAATACCTTTGGGACAATTTTGTTTCACTGGAAAATGCGTTAGGGATATTTTTATCCCACGTCCTTTTCAAGTCCTTAGAGCCAGAGAAATTTTTTTTTAAAAAATTACACTTTTAAAAATACCGAATTTGAAAAGTGTATGAAATCAAATCTGCAATAACTCAACAGAAAAGTTTTCGCCCTGAAACGGTTAAAAATCAAAATATAAATAAATCTCTTTATGCCTTATACGATTATTGTCATTTATTCAAGAGTATAAGAAATAATTAGATTAAATACGACTTTTCTACTCCAGATGGAATTGTATCATGGAAAGTTTTCGAATATTTATTTATATTAGAAAAAAATGAGTGCGTTAAAGTATGCACAAAACTAACTGTAGCTCATATTAATCCTACAGAATTTCAAAAAATTAGCGTAAAATTGGCAGTTCAAGTATTGAGTAGAAGCGTCCCGAGTAACATTTTTTGTCGTTTTTACGTAATATCCGCTTAAATATCGACTTTAAACACCATCATTACCAACCATATAATGCCAAAATTACATCGAATTTACCTTGAATCGACGTAAACAAAAAGTATATAAATGTAGGAGAGAAATTTTTTCATAGGAACATTCGGACCAAAAA
This sequence comes from Villa cingulata, assembly GCA_951394055.1. Classification (NCBI taxonomy): domain Eukaryota; kingdom Metazoa; phylum Arthropoda; class Insecta; order Diptera; family Bombyliidae; genus Villa; species Villa cingulata. The sequence goes on along the minus strand of OX596017.1, from coordinate 35,396,488 downwards.
ATTTTTCAACAATTGTAGATGTCAGTAGTGATGCCAGCGTAAAACTCAATATAAAAAAAATAGCATTTCCTTATGCCAAGCACCCAACTCCATATAAAAATAACGGCATTTCTGTTTGCCAAGTCGAAACTTTTTGAGTATAAAGCTTTTCTCCCTTTACATGGAGTTGTATAGGAAAAATGAGAAAATGAATAAATTTGTTTACAACAGCTGATCTTTTATCAGTTGTCACTTTGCTTTATTTATAGGTTTTGCATGCAATATAATATATATACATTATAAATATATAGAATGTAGTATAAAGAGAATAGAGAAAATTATATTCTTCTTCTTACTCTATATCTAATACAATATACCAAATACAAAACTTTTTCATATTATATTTGTTATTTGTTTATATGTATGTAAGGCAAACTCAGCAACCAGACCAGCAACATTCAAAGTATATAATATATTATGTATAAATGTATTTGTGAGTATACATACTAAATAAATACGTTTTAATTTTAACATTATGCAGTTGTATTTATATATAAATTGCTAATTCACAGGCGTGAAAAAATTATGGGACTAGCAAGACTTTTTAAAAAAAATACTTTAAAACCTATACTCGTATGTAGATTATTAATTAATTTTTATAATAATTATTAGGGGAAACTTCCGAATTGGGGCCGCCAGATTTTGAAACGAAACTTTCCGATAATGATACCTTGGAATGTCCTCTTTAACGTGGTATATGTTTCTGTTGGCGCAAATTCATCTAGAGGACGCAAACTACCCTTAAAAATTGTTGGTCCAAAATGGCGGGTTTTACGAAATCCGTTATTTCTCCAGATTAGGATATTGGATCGGATTAATTGATAAACCATTTGAAAGAGAACTTCCTACTCTATTTGTCACAGTTTATTTCATTTTGATTGGATTAGCGGTTCTTGAGATATAAGGACTTAAATTCAAAATTTCGTGTTTTTTAAAAATCACTTTTTCAACTTCTTTTGATGACGCTATAACTTCAAAACTTGAAAGTTGACATATATGTTTTATTATAACATTTGAAAGGTTTTTTGGTCCTCTTTTCATTTATTATCATTTAATTTATACATACTATATTGCTAAATTGTGCAATGTTGTCTGTTAGCTGTTTAATCTTTGATAATTGATTATGAGTGCTATGTTTTTTGTTAGTGTACAGTCTACAGTCCACGACAGAATTATGTATTATAATACATATTCTAATTTTTTTAATAACACATTGTGTAAACAAAAATATCGTTTATAATTTTTTAAAAATTATATTTAATAATTCTTTTTTTATTTAAAATTTTTAATTTGTAGTTTTTAAAAAAATTTTTTTTTTTTGCAAGGAAACTTTTCAGTCTAATTTTATCTTAAAAATATGTTAAAATGAAGATACTGTTGTTAATAATAATAAATTGATATAAAATGTGTTAATTTATATTATTATATATTTTGCATTTATATTTTTGGAAATTAAAGATTTTTAAAAAATGTTAAAAAGGAGTAACCATTTTGTCCCTTACTGTAGACTGAAAACTAAAATACGAAAATATTAAATTCAAACAGAAATCATTGATTTAAAAATAAAAATTTGCTGATCAAAACCAATAGAAAATATATTGGTTCGAAATGAAGGGGAGCGGTTAGGTAATATCACATCATAGCAATACAGTATATATGGTATATAATATAAACACATAATAATACTATACAGTATCTATGTATTGTTATTGAATAGTGTAAGGCAAAACCTCCGAAAGAATCTCTCTCTCTTACAGAGAGAAGCCATAAAAAATTTTTCTTACACACACATTCAAATGCCTAAGTAGTCGGGAATTTTTTTTTTACATTTCTTGACTACTTAGTCTGAGCTGTCAAAAAATATATTATTAGTATTATTATTATTTATTTGGTGTAAAATAAAATACAAATTCTCATGTTTCGTTCATAAAATTGTTTTATTTATTTAATTTATTTATTTTTTCTTAATAATTTTTTTACAAATTACAATAATTTAAATCCATATATAAATATACATTTTATTAATACATACATTCAATTTGTTCAAACGTATGCATTTACTTTATGCATAATCCTAAATATCGGAATTTTTCATAATTTGTAGTGGTTTCTGAAATCTGAAATAAGGGCTTTTGAAGCTGAAATAATATAGAATTGGTTGATTTTAAATGAAGTTATTTCACAAAAGAAAAATATTGATATTTTCTTTTGTTTCTGTTTTAATCAATTTCCTTTTGTGTTGTAGAGAATGTTTAAGTAAAAATCGATGGCAATAATTACGTAGAGATTTATCAGTTCTTTATAATATACTTAAAACAAGATTTCAGCGAACAAAATCAATATTGGCTGGAATTCGAGAGCTATCACCATAAAAATTGGTGTCTTTTTTATTTTAGGTCCAAATATCACTGCAAATCAACTCACTTATTGGAATTTCCTTATTTTAAATTGCTTATGGTTTTGATCATATTATTGACTTGCTGGGAGATGAAATCAGGATTGAACTACTAGAGTGTAATTGAATTTTATTAATGAATATTAATCATTAATATAGTTGATTAAAACAAAACTGTGAGAATAAATGCAATCAAAATATTAAGAATGATGTTACTTCTGAAATTCTATATTTAAGCTAAAAACTCCGCGTGTTAGAAGTATCATGGGTTTTATATAAATTAAAGATATTGATTTTTTTAATATTTTCACTTTATTTTCGAATAAATAAAAAAAAATAATCAAAAATAATTTAATTTTAACATTTTATACATATGTTTTTAATTTTTAATTTTTCTTTGGTTTATACATAAATCTTAATATATATAAATTACGTGTCACGTTGTTTGTCCGCGATGGACTCCTAAACTACTTAACCGATTTTAATCAAATTTGTACACCGTGTGCAGTTTGATCCAACTTGAAAGATAGGATAGCTTACATCTCAATTTATGATCGCAATATTATTTTATTACAAATTATTTTTAAAGTTTATATTACAGCGAACGAATGATGACGTTTCGAGTTGTGGTGACATAAGAATTTATGTAAATTGTGAAATTCATGTCAGGTTCACATTGAACAGAAAAACAGGTGATTCATTTCACGTCGTAAACTTAGTAATCTTCGTAGTTTTTCAGTTTTCGCAGTTCATTTCAATAAATTTGTGAAAATGGTTCTCATTTTATAAATTTTACATTTCGCAGTTAATGTTTGACATTTGTTAGTAATAAAAATTGGCATAGTTGGCTTTGAAATTAAAATACAAAATAGAAAATAAATATAAAATTAAAATTGACATAGTTGTCGTAGAAATTGAAACAAATATTAAAAAATAAATATAGCAGATAAAATAAAAACAGTTACGAAAAAATTTTATATGGTCGTTCATTTCAATAGAAATAAGAAACTTGAAAAGTGAAAAACTTAAAAATTATATAAAAATAAATTATCATCTCAATTTATGATCGAAATATTATTTTATTACAAAATGGCATCTATGTAAAAAAGCATGGTGGTGCCCATGTCTGATGTTCTCCTACCGTTCCCCTTAAATAGTTTACAACAATGTAATATGACAAAAACTTTAGCCACAGCAACGCATGGCCGGGTCAGCTAGTTATTATATAAATTATTAAAACATAGTATTATATATAGAAATTATTAAATAATTAAATAATAAAAAAAAAAAAATTTTTTTAAATATGCATAAATAACGTCCTTCGTCTGAAATCCGCAAATCGAAATTCTGCAAGAAAAAAAGAAACAAATACGAAATCAATAAAATAATATGAAATCAAATATATAAAAATAATCAAATAATATCAAAATTAAATTATCTTAAAATACTTCGAGTCTGAAGGTCCTTACACTTTTATTATTGTCAATATTTTCATAAAATAGATTTATTTCCTTGCTTTCGTTTTAAGTATTATTCTTTCCTGGAAGTCCAACCAACTGCACTAAAAATGAAAATAAATGAGTTATTGTCATAAACCAATATTTCGAGCATTAAAGATCAACAGAAAAAGTTGATATTTATTTTATTTAGCTGGTAGTTTATATTAGTAGCTGGTCTTAGAGTACGTTATCATATTTATTATTTCTATAAATTTATCATATCTAGATCAATACATCATTAGGTATCACACATTTGTTCAATTAATTTATTACACAATTTCTTTATACAGAACATAATTATAACTAAATATAATACAGTCTTTAAAGATCAATCATTTTATTCATAATTAATTTTCATAAATTATGCCCTAAATCATAGTTTATACAATACATAAAATTCCAAATTTATCAATCAAATACTTTATATTAACATTACTTATTCTATACTAACTACATTTTATTTATATTCATACACAGTCATCTTTATCTAATATTTATTGCACATTCATACATAATTCTACTATAATACCAATAATTAATAAATAATTTACATGCATTTGTTCTAATGTAATTTAATATTAATTCAATAAATATGAATATTAAATATATTCATATTTAATTCAATAATAATTATTTTTTCACTTTATAAAATATGTAAACAAAAATTGCTACAAAACCTAAAAATTTTTTTTTGTAATTATTTTTAAGAAAAATTCAATTAAATAATTATATTATTAAACACTCTTTCATTTATGCACTTTTTACAAAATGAATCAATAATAATTCACTCTTCAATTTATAAATTAATATAATATTTTATATTTATATATTCTATTCTATATTTATACTATAGAAGAAAATATAAGTACAACTTAACCTCTAAGACAATATTTTTAGTTTTTATTTTAAATATTTCACATATTTTCACAATTTTTTATTTTAATCTGTTCACTATACTATTTTCAGAAATCGAAGTCAGTATTGCGCTTATGGGAGCAGTTACCCGATAAGTTTATTTTACCTTCACATATAATATTTTGTAGGAAATTCTGAATAATATATCTCTGTCAACCCTGAAGAAGGTACTTTTTAACATATGTTAACAGGATGTTCCAAATTGTGCAGAAATAATTTTATAATTTTGTTCACAAATAATTCTTAAAACGGAGATTCTGTACAAATTTCACATTCCTGTAAATTTATATTTGATAAAAAAGTAGCATTATTTGAAAATATCATAAAAATGTTCGGTTTTTAAGAGAAATTTTAATTTTTGTTTGCTGATTTTTTCATTTGTAATAATGAATCATACTGTTTTTTTTTTGCAAAAAGAAATACACCCTCCCGTTTGATGTTGCCAATCACATAGCGTGAAGGCAACTGATTTATTCAGTTAACGCCATTTTGCTTATATGAAAAATAAAAAACCGAACTATAAAATATGAAGTCGTTGCGCAGCCGATGTCCACTCAAAGTATAAAATGTTGATTGATTCGTGTCAGCGGGAAGATGGGCATAAAAGAAAATGATGATAATTCAGGGTTGCCGTATCTACTGGGAGTATTGCTTAAATTTATAAAAGAAATATGAATTTATGATTAAACCATATTCAGTATTTTTAATTTTATTTATAAAATTATGTGTTCAGTATCAATTTGATATTAAATTTTGTATACATACGTACATACATTCATTTTCATATTTGTTTATTTGTCCATTTTCTTCTATTTTGTAGCAGATTATACTTCAACAACGGATTATGATACAAATGAGGAAATGGCATAGCTATAAAAAATAAAAAAATTGGAGAGGAATAGGCCTAAAGGGGATACCTCTTTGCAAAAAAAGCGCCTTTTGTTCTACCGCAAGGTGGCGTGGAAATGAACATATTTCATAAAATTTCCCGAAATGTCTCAAAATTACCTGTTTTTTTGTAAAATCTAAAAAAAAAGTTTTTTTGCAAAATGGCAGCCCTTCATAATATAAAATTTAAAAAATTTCCCTCTATTGAAATTGAGATCTGATCACCCCACACACGAGACAGATTTATACAAACGCAATGTGAAAGAATATAGAAAAGCATGCCTATCTTGCCTGTAAAAAAAAAAAAAATTTAAAAAATTTAAAAAATTTTTAAAATTTTTTATTTATTTTTGACCCAAAAACAGGGTGACCCAAAAATAAATAAAAAATTAAAATTTTTTAATGTTAAAATAATAAATTATAAATAATAAATAATAAAAAATTAAAAATATTATCCCAAAATTTAAAAATAATTAAATAAAATAAATTTTAAAAAAAAATTTTAAAATCAAAAATAAAACACAAAGAATAAAAGTAAAAAGAAAGAGTGTTTTCTTTTTTCAGTAAAACATCTATTAACCAACCTCCTTAAATTAGTTTAACAAAAATGGGGCAGCCCCCAGGGGGCAACACCAACTCCTTCGCCCTGCTTGCGACTAAAGAGTCTAACAGCAGGAAAAGAGCGAAATTGAACAATCAAACAACAACCATAACCATGAATAGTACCGAATACCCGCAACTAACATCGCACAAAGTAGCAGACGACGAATCTAAATATATTATGGTTCAAAGCCAAGTTATAGACCCGGACAGATCTACCGAAACAATTAAACAATTTAAAAAATTAGAAACCTTCAACGCTATCCTGATCCTAAAAGCACTTCAGGGTATCTCGTCGGAGATCATCGAAGTTGACTGGAGGAATGACGGGAGAACCCAGCTCCTCATAAGAAATAGAAAATTTGTTGAAAAGTTCATTCAATCGAAAGAATTGGTCTTGGGCAAAAACAACAGTATCCCCATCAAAGTTGAGTACGTAGCGGGACTCAAAACGTCGAAAGGGGTAATCTGGTGCCCTCAGTTTAAATATGTGTCAGAGACTGAAATTCTCGAAAATTTTCCCGAGCAAGGGGTTATGGCAGTAAGACACGTGCTGAGAAGACAGAATGGCTCAACCGAACCATCACCCTCCGGCACTATCATATTAACGTTTGACACGCATAAGACACCACAATATGTGAAAGCGTGTGGAGTCATGCGTATTCCAGTTAGGGAATACAAAATGACCACTATGCGCTGCCACAATTGCCAGATGATGGGTCATACAAAGAACAGATGCGGGGGCCAAGCACGTTGTTCTCAATGCGGGGTAGACAAGACAAACCATGGTACAGAATGCACCACCTCCTTCTGTATCAACTGTAAAATAACAGGTCATGGAGCAGCAGACACGAACTGTCCCAGTTTCATTCAAGAAAAGAAGATTCTAGCCATTATGGCGAACGAGAGATGTACCAAATTCCACGCAAGAAAAAGGTACTTTGAGAGAAACCAGACAAGCAGTTTTAACCTAGGGTCAACCATCAGCAATTTATCAAGCAGAATTGGCACGGTATCGTACGCCCAAGCAGCTACAACAGGGAAAGTAAGTACACAGACGGCACCATCGACCAGCACAATGACTAACGACACCAGAACACAAAAAACAACAACAAACAACAGCACGACCACAAAGACACTGAATACAAACAACAACACAAGCTCCGAAACCCAACCAAAACAGAAACAACGGACAAATAACTCACAAAAGGCGCAAAAGGAGTCAAAAACTCCTGTGCCAAACAGCACAGGCACAAACAGCCCCTCCCCAAATAAGGTTATCAAAAGTAACCCAACAACATTACAAATAGAAACACAATACCAACAACAAACACAAGACAACACATTGACCACAGTAGACTCTACCCACAAAACAGAAACAACAAAACATTATATTTCAATGTTGGACTTCCCCAACTTGACTGATTCCTGCAGAGAAAAACTCGAGAAGTTCATAGAAGCCCAAGGTAAGAACTACCTTGGAACTCAACTTCCCTTCCTTACACTCATACAAAATAACGATAAAGTATGCATCCCTTTCCCCCCTGTTTTTGAACAACATAACCACCCCAAACAAGCCCGTCAAAGACCCAGACAACCATCAAATGGATTACTCGGAGAGCCTTTAAATACCTCCTAGTCCCTCATAGCTAAGCAACCTGGTGGTGGAGCATTTAAAAATCCGGACCAATGGAAAAGGGTATGTTACACATAAACGATATAATTAATCATTTGTAATACATTGCTCATATTATAGGCATGGATTGACTGGAAAGCCTGCGTAAAAAAACAATATTCCAGAATAAGGTCCTTTGAAAACAGGACAGGGAATTTGCCCTCTTCGGAAGGACCAAAACCACTACAAGATTTGGATAAAGAGTTATTAGAATTATTTTCTCAAAATCTTGTAGATGGGGATGGTACTACTCCTGAAATAGGGCTTAGATCTTCGGTGGTAAGTATATAAATCAATCACTTAGGAACAATTTTTTGTAATATTAATTAAATTTGTATACAATATTTTTTACTAATAGCAAACAACAAGTGAAGCGGTGGCTGATCCTGAGATACAGGAGATTTGATCAATGGATACAGAGGCATCTTTAGAAGGCACCGCGGCAACTGGAGAAGAAACAGCGACACCTCTAGAGAGAGTGGAGCCAAGTCCTGGTCCTTCTGCACTCAGGACTAGAAGACATAGCAGCAGTGGAACAAATTTACGCAGCCTCTTTAAGGCTGTTGAATTAGAAAATGAATACAGATTTAAAAAATTAGAAAATAAAATAGATGAAACAAATAGATTGTTAAATAATATTAATGAGATTTTAGAAAAAATATATGAAAAAATAAATGAAAAATAAATAAAAAATACATTTCATTGGAATTTTTATTAATACACCCAATTCTGTTTTTACACCTTCTTTTTTCACACGGTCTAGGAAAAAAATTGATTCTGTTTTTACATTATTTTATTCGATTTAGCACGATTATGTGATTGAAAGAAAAATATTTTTATTAACCGTAATTTTTTAGAAATTGTTTTTTCTATGAATTTTTGAAGACTTTAATTTGTTTTAATTTACATACTTTAAGAATTGGATTTTGTTTTTGTTAATCAATTTTATATTGTTTTCTTGTACGAATTTTTGGTTCCTGCAATAATTTTATACTTACATATGTTACTTTTACTTTGAGATTTGAATTGCCTTTTGTTTTTATGAAATAAACTGTGTATTAATGCACATAAAAAATTTAATTTGACTTTTATAAAGACTCGTGATAGTTTGTTTTGTATGAATCACTTTATTTTAATTACTTTTTACAAATTGAAAGATATGGAACTTATCTCCTTTTTTTCTATGCATACTTCATGTCTTCCTTTAAACGTTTTTTCTGGAACATATCTACCGTGTAAAAACAGATGAATTAAGTGTATTTGCAATGAAAATATTACAATAATATTTTTTGTGTAATGAATTTCATACATATGTTACATATATTAGCTATTCAAAAAAATATTTAAGTATTACCTAAATAAAATATTATATTAAAAAAAAAGAAAGAAAAGGAAATGTATTACGACGTAAATATTTACAGCCGCAATAAAACCTTTAAAACAAAATATTTTTTTTTCTTAGAATATGCGACAAATCATATATACGGAAATATACAAATGATATTCGGCAAAGTACAAAGCATATATAGGTAATGCATTCAAAACATTGGGATTTCTAACATATGTCAAAGGATATGAAAATGTGAAAAGAAAGGTAACGAGCTTGTAAGATAGGTAAATGCAGCTCAATATGTTTTGGCCTGTTATCTGAAAAATATTTATTTTAAAGAAAGTGAGTGTTGTAGTCTAGTATGTATGTAGTTAATAAATTTATAATTTAAATTTTAAGGGATCGATGTATGGAGGAGTTACCTGGTTTGCCGACGGTGCCGAATGTTAATTTCTAATACGTGTTATTTGTATAATATATATATGTATACTGTAATTAAATATACAAAAAGAAAAATAAAGAAAAAAAAATTAACCTATTCTTAAATTTTTAATCAACTTAATACATATATGTTTTCTTATCTTTTATTTTTTTATTTTATTTTATATATTATGAAAAATTATTCTTGAAAATAATATCTTACAATTGTATTTCTAACATTCGTTGCTTCATTTAATAAAGAAATATAACCACTTTGGTTTTCTATATGTTCCAGTGTTTCAGAAACTTGATCATTATTTACATTATCTTCAAGTAGATGTAGATTATACCTTAAGCGAAAATTATGAAGAGTGCAACAGGCACTGATGATAGAACCTGCAAAGACAGGATCAACCAAAAGTCCACGATCATGTGATAAACAGCCGAAAACCTTTTTTAATACTCCATTTAACCTTTCTACACAATTCCTAGCTAAAGCATGTTGTTTGTTATATTTTTGTTCCGCATCATTATTTGGATTTCTAAATGGAGTCATTAACCACGGTTGCAAAGGATAGCCAGAGTCACCAAGTAACCAACATTAATTTCTACTTTGCGTGTATTGATCTTCTAAAAATGCCTTCACTGTACTCGATTCCCAAATGAATGCATCGTGTGTGCCTCCAGCATATCTTGCATAGCATGCTAGTATTTTAAGATCGAAATCGCATATAATTTGCACGTTTTTCGAAAAGTATCCCTTCCTATTGATGTAGCAATGCTCAATATCTATTGATGGTTTTTTAATTTTTACATGTGTGCAGTCTATCGCACCTATGACGCCAGGAAAGTTAGTCACAGTAAAAAATCTAAAAATGAAGTTTTTGATATTAATGTTAGTGGTTTGATTTAGTGAATTACAAAACATACCTCCTTTTTATTTCATTTTGTGATTCTTCTGTAACTGGAAATTCAATATATTTGCTAGCCAGCTTTTCTTGAATAATAGATGTTATATCGTGAATTATTCTGCTCATCATTGTTTTACTCAAAGGGCACAAAAAATCTTGTCCACAATCTCTTAAATAAAAGCCCGTAGCATAATAATGAAGGCAAACACATAATCGAATGTGCTTTGGAATGTATGTTCTTCTTATTGAATTTCGCATGTGTGGAGTAATTTCACTCAATAAATCCATTGTTGCCTCTCTGCTTAAACGAAATAATTCCACAAATCGTGCTTCTGGAATATCAAACGGATTAGATGAATCTCGTAAGCGTCTTCTTTGAATTCGTAGCATATTTCGTCGATTGTACTTTTTGATGATTTACAATTAATCCATCTTTCAAAATTTCATTGAACTCATCAACAAAAAGAGTTAAATACTCATTTAGAGGTGGCTTACCAACTCCATAATAAACTGAAACAGTCATTGGCTGTAAAAATGGTGTTTCATGAATTCTAAATAAAATTGGCCAGAATTCTGATGAGGAGCTGTTAAAAGGTGATATTCCATCGACATTGATAACCAATGAAATAGATAATGGTTTTTCAATATTACTAAAAATTGTTTCTAAGTTGGACTTTAAGCCGTAATACCAATAACATCCATTTCCAATGTTAGTAATATCAATGTGAGTTGGAGTTTTGAGTAAAGTTCTGCTATCATTTGGAAGATTTAAATGTCAATGTTCCCTCAAGATTTGCAGTATATCATTAATTGAACTAGGAGTACATTTGTGTAGTAATGACCAATTTACTAATTTTTGTAGAAAAATTAATTCGTCCTTCAGATTGTCACTATTTTCATGTTCTTCTATATCACTGTCTTCAAAAGTAGAAACACTTTTATTAATAAAATCTTCACAATTTTCATTTATAACATCACTGGTTAATTCCGACGAAGAATCAGTTAGTCTTTCGGATGAATACTGCGATAACAATGATCTTATTTTATTGCTCGATGAAATTATTTTATAACGTTTAATTTTTCTATAATAATTGGTCGTATATCGATACCCTTTTTTCTTTTGCTCCATTTTTTCACTCATTCGAACTTTGATTAATCATCAAGACAAATATATAAACGCAGCATCATCAAAAAGAGAATAAACAACGAAACAACCAAATTTGGTGCACTTTTACTACATAAATGCAAATAAGACAACAATTAAAATCTAGTGTATAAGTAAAATATCTTTGTAAGTCGATTATTCAAGTAATTATGTATCTATAGACGCCGAAAATATTTCATAATCACAATTATGTCAATTACGTAGAAAAATAGGTGAAAAATAGGTTCAATTTGTTCTAATTGTTATCTTAAAAGCAACTTATCTTATAAGCCCATATTAGGTCGAAAATTAGGTCGATTTGACTTAACTAATAACTTGTTTCCAACTGTAGTGAAAAATTTACTCTATAGTAAATTTTAAGTTAAAAATTAAGTAAATTTGAATTGAGAAACTCCTAATTTTGGAATAAAGGCACACTAAAACTTTTAAAACGTTTTTTAAGTAATAAATACGTAAAAATTAACTTAGAAATCATGCAGCAAGTTAATACCACATTAAAGTTGAATTTCTTGGTTGAAGATACGAAATTTCGACATAAATAAGGCATTTTTTTATATAATAGCTTGTAGAATTGGAAGAAAATGTTGCTTGGGGTAGCTGTTGGAATACGTACTACTTTAGCACCTGAAACATTTTCAGAAAACCTTAAGAAATATGCTTTGCCAACTGCTAAGTTTATTGATTCCATGAATTCTTTATTTGACATTTTAAACGGCAAACCACCTTTGAGAAGAAACTGCAAGAAATTCAGTAGTATTTAAATAAATGTTAGATTACATTTCAAAAATAAACTTAATAGGTAAAAAAGCTGTTCCGTTTTGTTTCCAAAGTGTTATCGTTATTTTGAAATCAATGATGGCTATTTCTAGTACATTATTGCAAAATGATGACATAAAGTTTGTATATTTAAAAAAATTCAACCAAGACCATCTGGAGAATTTCTTTTCGCGTGTAAAGGCACGCAATCCAAATAAAAAATATCCTTCTTTATATGAGTTTGGAACCCTCTTTTCTAAAGTCTTGTCCATCAAATTTCTTTTTTCATCAAAATTTTCGAACTGTGATATGAGCATGATTCAAACGCATTGATGGAAATTGATTGGAATGCGGTGTTAGAAAACAGTTTCGAATGCCAAGATAATACAGATCAAAACTATCTTAATCTTCCAGAAATTGACAATGAATTTTCACACGATTTTTTAATTAGAGATATGAATGAAGAAGAAAATGATCAAGATCTTGAAAACATCCAAGAAGATAAGTTTGTCAAAATCTGCTGTAAGATATTTCGGTGATTATTTTTTTTGAAAGGAATGAAATATTTTAATAACATTTAAATTTGTCAAAGTTGTAAGTCCCAAATGATTAATGATGATTCTGCATTAAATGATATTTCTGAAATATCAGAATGGCTAGAACGGAAACGGAATGGCAAAAAGTAACTTATGAAATGCTTTTTTAATATGATAAATTACAAACCTTACCATTTTAGATATGGAATGACTACAAGCTGAAAATAAAGAAAAAACTGCAACACAACAAAAAAGAAGTAACATCAACAGGAGGAGGTCCATATAGCATGCAGCATCTTTCTCAAATAGAGGAAGATGTAGCAAATTTATTAAAATTTAAAGAGTCAGTACATCCAAGTGGAAGAATATTTGGACTGATCAGTGAGGAACCGTGTGACTTAGCCACTGAAGTAGTAACTTCAAATGAAATAATTGAGGAAAATCTAGTCTGACGAATGATGCCGAAAACTGTGTTACAACACCTGGAGATATCATTGGATCTTCTGCACACCCTACTTCACGCAAACGAAGAATACCTAAAAATACTGAAAATTCAGATTACAGAAAGCAGTTACTTCAGCAGAAAGCGACAACTTTAAATAATATTTTATCATGTTTAAAAGAATTAGAGAGATACACAAGAAAAACATATCATTTAAAAGAACATAAATTTCAATATTTAAAAGAATTTAAAGAAAGAAAATTCAAATTTTTGAAAGAAACTGAAGAAAAAAAATTAAAGGCTTTATTGGCTAAAGAAAAAAGAAAAGAAACAGAGTTAGCTGCTAACTTAGAAATTTTAAAGTACAAAAAACAAAAATTGCAATTACAATGTGATTAAAATGTGCCCTTTTCTAGATTTAATATAAAATTGACTGAAGCTATTTTCTATAAGAGGCTTATATGTAAGTTTGAAATGAACTGATGCTAATTTTTTTTTATTTAGGTGTAAGATTGAAATGAAGTTGTGTTACTTTTGTTATTTTGTTGTTGTTAATGTTAATATAAATACTTATGAATTAAATGTTAAACAACAGAATCCATTATTTCGTCTCGAACTCTTCTTCCAGCTTCACTTATAGATTCTTCTGGTACTTGGTTTTCTTCTTCAGCATGGACGAATTCATCAGGGTTTAAATGTTCCTCGACATTCATGTTGAATTTTATTCTTAAATTATGTAAGGCGCAACATGCATTTATAATTTTTTTTGCTTTATTTTTATTATAATGTAGCTGTCACGCTCCTAATGTGCAACGAAATGAATTCTTTAAAACGCCAATTGTGCGTTCATCAATGTTACGCACATTAGCATGTTTTTCGTTGAACTTAGCTTGTCTACTATTTTGAATTGTATATCTGAAAGGTGTAATCAGATATGGCTTTAAAGGGTATCCTGCATCGCCTAAAAATATAACGCCATTGTGTTTAATAGTAAATTAGTACATACAAGGCAAAATGAATGTAAACAGACAATAAAATAAAGGCAAATAATGGTTTGTTCTAAAGAAAATTACCTAAAATCCAAGTATTCCTATAACCGTTTTGGTAATTTGTCATCAACAAATTATTTAAAGGACTCCCTTCCCAAATAAGAGAATCATGATTTGCTCCTGGGTGATTGGCATCTACGTACCTGATGGTCATATTATGATCACAAACCTACAAGTATATGATTTCACAATGAAGTTGTAAGCCTAAATTTTGTCTGAAGTAAAACATACTATCATAACATTCAAGCTGTGAAAGCCTTTTCGGTTGTAGAAAAGATGTTTCTCATCATGTGAAGGCTTGATAATTCTCACATGAGTTTCATCCACACACCCTATAATTCCAGGAAAACCGTGTTTCTCATAAAAAGCCTGCTTGATTCTACTTTTTTCTTCTTCAGTATTAGGAAATTTTATAAATTCAGGACAAATTTCCAGTTCAAAGAAATCGAGTACTTCAGTAATAATTTTTGATACAGTCGACTGAGCCAAGCCTGCAAAGTAGTCATTACCAACACCTTTCTGATACCCACCTTCAGCTAAGAATCGTAAAACGGCACTCAGTTTTAATACGTGACTGACTGAATTTGAACCAATTACTTTAGGCATTTGGTTTTTCATTTTATTTAAAAGAAATAGGAAAAGCTCTTTCGAAATTCGGAAATAGCTGATGAACCTTAATAAAAAATGGTAAATTTGTATTAACTTCTAAAAATTACACAACGTAAATAAAGGACACAAACGCTTACATTTTATCATGAATTTCGAGTGGATTTGCAAAATCTCTTAAAATCCTACGATCCCTTGCTACTTCAATTACAGATGACCTGTCTTCTATTTCATCTTCACTGGAGTCAAACCAAACATCTACACTAACCATTTTATTTATTATATTTAATTTATTCAAAACTAAAATTTATTTAAAACTAAATTCCTTTCAAATATCATACAAATTTAACAAGTGTTCTGTTTCAACTTACAAAATGTGACATTTCTATCATTTCACTTTTTCATCGTATCAGTCGAATGTTGTGATATGACTTTTTATGTGATGTGATACTGATGTGATAATAATCACATAGATAAAGTGAAACTCATGATAAGGCACAGTATTTGTTATTATGCATAAGCAAGCAGCATGTTGTTGCATCACCAAAGCATACATACATATACACAGTTATCATGTATACAAACGTTGTTTATTCATGTATATGAATAAACGTATATCATATGTATATACCAGTTCATTATGAATTCAATGTTAATTCTTACATTATATACCTGATCATTTGAAGATATTGAAATGTACCTATGTTATGTTCATATAACAAAATATGTATATAATGCATGAATGTTATGTGTATGTATAACAAGTTGAGAAAACAGAGAGAATAAAGAAAAAGCCTTTCTCACGAAAGCTTCTGTCGGTTGCTTTTTGTGCTTTTTGTCGGTTGGTCTTGTCGGTTGCTAGAAAAATTTGGTTACACTTCTTTATATGAACGTTGGACATATGAGTATTTCTGTGGTGTCTGGCAATAACAGCACAAGTCATTTTTTCTAATTTTTCAGTAGAGCGATTTTAAGATTAAAAACCTTATAACTTAAAAACGTTCTGTTCGATTTTGGTTTTTAAACTTTTTACTAATAATATTAAGTAAACTCTAGTCAATATTTAATTTTTGTAGTTATTTTCCTTTTTATCTGCAAACTATGGCATGTTTTCAAAAGCATAAGTTGTTAGGTAAGGAAAATTTATCTGTGTAAAACAGCACAAGATTGGAAAAGTGTTTATTAGCCGTCCAAAATATGAAATAAAAGTTATATATATTCTGATGAATAAGGACACAAGGTGACTTAGGTTTTTTTAAACAAAATAATATTTTAGGTTTTTAAAAATTTTATTCATATAATAATATAAAGTTCGTATAAAAAATTGATCAGTTTTATTTTTCTAGTGAAAAAGAAATATAACATAAAAATAATTTTTTTTGCTTTACTTTTGAAATTATAACTTAAACGAAAACACAAATGATTTAAAAAAAAAACAATTTTTTTGTAAATTCAAGTGAAATGTTTAATTTTACTTATGTACTAAATAAAAATAACAGAAATTATTGTTAAACCAAAAATTAAAAATAAAAAATATGTATAAGGTATAATATATTTTCTTCGATTCATTAACCCTTTGTGTACTAACGGTACTTAAAAGTACCGGTTCGTTTTTCTTTGTATTCAGTTATAACAATCATACTTTTTATACTTGTGAACCGTTGGTACTCTGTTGTACCGTCTAAAGCTGATGACCAGCCATTTTTTTCTATTCTGTGTGGAGTTTGAAACTGACAGCAGCTATTAATTGAACGCCATCGTGCAAGTATTTTAATTATTTATACAGTGATTTTTCTAATGCTAATAACTACTTTTTATTATAATAATAATTTCTAATAAAGTGATTTTTCGGATTAGTACAGACATATTTTTTTGTGTATTTTGATATTTTTAATTTGTTGATATTATTTACTTTGATTTTTACGATTTTCAATAGTGGACTGGTAAGTACCGTTGGTCTTCATGTACCGTTTTTTTTTCGTACGCTTTTTTTCTATTGTATTTGAATCTGGACCGTATTATATTATTTTGTATGCTACATTTACTTATTTGCAGTGCATAATGTCAGTAATTAGGAGAACAAATCTTAGTGAAGATGATATTAGGGCAATTATTGAAGATTTACCTATTGATAATAATGTAGATACTGATATAGAATCTGACGATGAATGTGAAGAATTGTTTTCTAATGCCAATAGCCTTCACAACGATGAAGACGAGCAGAACTTAATTCAACAAATATTAATGGAAAGCGAGGATACTGCAACTAATGCTGATGAGATACCTAGTTCTTACAACGCTACTATAGAAACCAGCATCAGAAATGATGAACCTGATCGCCATTGGAAGTTGAAAGCATGTGCAACAGAAATTCCTGAATATTTACTACAAGAAGGACCTATCGCAGGTATTTTCGAGGGAAAAATTAGAGCCACCGAATATTTCATGGTATTTATAGAGGATATAATTGACAACATTACCTTTCAAACTAATTTGTACGCAACTCAAAGGAATAAAACGTTGGATCTGAAAAAAGTGGTAAATTTATTGGTATAAATTTTCCAATGGGGTACCATAAACTGCCAAGTTGGAAGCATTATTGGTCTACCAACGAAGATTCAGCTATACCCATGGTGAGCAAAACAATGAGCAGAAATAGATTTGATACCATATTGAGTAACTTGCACGTAAACGATAACTCATTGATACCAAAAGACAACAAAGATCGAGTTTTCAAACTTGGGCCAATGATTGAAGCCCTAAATGAAAAATTTCATCTTGTTTACCATCTGTTGTTTGGCATCTTTCAGTGGATGAATCGATGATCATCTTCAAAGGAAGAAGCTCATTGAAGCAATATAATCCAATGAAACCTATTAAAAGGGGATACAAATTATGGTGCCTAGCTGATCAACATGGGTATATAAAACAGTTTTCTATTTATCAGGGGAAAGATGAGGCATTAGAAGATAAATATAAAGATTGTGGTCTTGGTGAAAGGGTTGTTCTTTCAATGACAGAGAAAGAAAGAGGAAAATATAAAATTGTATTTTTTGATAACTATTTTACATCAGTATCACTTCTAGAAAAGCTAAAAACAGAAAAAATTTTAGGTTGTGGAACAATTCGGTTGAATAGAAAAGGGAACCCAAAAAATATGAATGTAAAACAAAAATTGAAAAGAGGAGATATGGACTTCCGAGTGTCATCAAGTGGCATTAGCTTTTTTAAATGGATGGATAACAAAGTGGTTCTGCTCGCATCGAACTATCATGGAAACGAAGTTACAACAGTAGGTAGAAAAGACTATAGAGGAAACGTAAAAGATATAAGTTGTCCAACAGTCGTTAAGGACTACAATACTTTTATGGGAGGAGTAGATCGTGCTGATCGGCTTCGCGTTGCCTATGGCCTTGATCGGAAATCTAAAAAATGGTGGCACAGATTATTTTGGGGCATGCTAGAGATAGCATTTGTTAACTCATATATTGTATATTGCCAAGAAAATGATAAAATTTCTCTTCTGGAATATAGAAGATGTGTTACTGCAGGATTAATGACACAAATAGAACTTCCTGCGGACAGACGGAACTTAAAAACTAAAGCCCCAACCGAACAATCATCTCCAGCCAGTAAAAAACGTAGAGGGAAAAATGAATCCGTATGTAAAGACGTAAGACTAGGCAATCTAGGAGTTCACTGGCCAAAATTCGTCGAGACCAGAGGCAGATGCGAAATGTGCAGTTTGCAGAAAATACAATCGAAACCATTTTCAAAATGTGTTCATTGCGGTGTTTACCTATGTTGTAACGATAAAAAGAACTGTTTTGCAAAATATCATGGAATTTTAGTATAAAAAAATTTAATTTCTAACAGCTTATTGTTTTATTTTTCTTGTTAACTGTCGACAATACAACCCGACGGTACTTTTAAGTACCAGTCAAAAATTTAGTCCTTATGAGTCCTTGACCGGAAAATAAATCAAAATGCCTTTTTAACATGTCCTGATTATGCAAAATACACAAGAAAAAAATAATTTATTACTTCATCTTGGGTGCTTGGTCCTCAAAGGGTTAAAAAAATGAATTTCTTCAAATAAACGAAAAATTATATCATATTTTCTTCATTTTCCAAACGATCTAAACCAAGATCTGAATTCACTGTCATTTTTAGATGACAGTTGCTCATAAAAATGATGAAAAACAGGATTAATAAATTTCAACAGAGACAAAATATCTGTTTTCTTTTCATTGGAGATAGGGACTTTTTGTGAGTATAATGGTCTTAGTTCCTTAGTGCGTGATAGCAAAGTACATGATTTTTTATTAAAATTAATTGTTTGAAATTCGTCTTCTGTTCGTAAACTTTCTAAATTCCAAATATCCAAACTTTCCTTGATTATAACGCATCCATCGAATTTTGTTCCAAACAATTTTATTTTTTTGAATGGTAAGCTTAGCCCTTTGAAAAATCGTTGAATAAAGATTAGAAAAATTCAAAAATTTATTTTGCTGCATTTCAATAACATCAAATTTCTTAGATTTTCCACATGTAGCAACGAGTTTATACCAATCATACGGATGACAGATGATCTCTTCCTTTTTCTTTTTTAATTCTATAGCAGCATGGCAAGAATCACACTCCATATGGGTGTGTCCCGGTTCTAAAAACTTATGATCTATCTATATGATCTAAACTTATAATCTAAAACAGAGGGCGCTTTACTTCCACAGCCTGTATTATCTCTGAAAAAAATGGCAAAAAATCACTAAATTCTGTCTTTGAAACACAATAACTCTTGAAAAAAAGAACGTAGAGAAGCATATAAGGTATCATTGAAGAGAGGGGGGAGTTTCCTTCAGATTTTTGTTAGACCAGATTCTTCTAGCTAGTACACCGTAGTTATTAAAGGGTGTTTCGTAGATTGAGTGCGAAAAATCTTCATCGCCCTCTAGCGGCTAAACGGTTAAGATTATCCCCCCTCCCTCTAGAACGATTTTTTGTTTGTCTCGGCGAGACCTATCTACTGTGTGCCGGATGACCACCCGAAACCGGACACCCTGTATATTGTTTCGTAGTATTTAGACATTTTAAATTTGATCTTTTATGTTAATTTGTGATAGTAATTATTGTTTTAATTGTGTTAATTTTTTATATTTAAAATGAATAATTTACAAATTTTATTGTTTAAGTTTTCATTAAATAATAAAATATTATATGACTTTAGCAAGTGAAAACACAAAGTGGCGTAAATTGATGCTAAGAAGTAGAAGAAGGCGTAATTTTTACAGAAATTTATTTTTGCATATGATTTTATCCAGAAGAATAAAAAGAAATGTGTGGACAAATGTAAGTATAGTCTCTAAATAAGTGCAAGAAACTACATTATTATAATAATTATGTATATTTTAGGTTGAGCAGTTTACCTTTTGGGAAAATGAAGTTCCGAAATTTTCGAAGGAAAAATTCAAAACAACTTTCAGAGTTGACAAAAACACATTTAACTTTTTAGTTATAAAGTTAAAAAATTTACGAAGATTAAAGACCACATACAGAGAAGCTATCACTCTAGAAAAACGAATTGCAATTGGTTTGTATGCTCTAGGGTCTTCGTCGGAATACAGGACGGTAGCAAGCCTATTTGGAATCGGTAGAACAACAGTGGGAAAAATTGTATTAGATTTTTGTCATGAGCTTTGGGATGTTCTGCATAAAGAAGTATTTTCTTTTTATCCACCATCACAACAAAAAATTGAAGAAAATGTACGAGGATTCGAAGTTTTGGGTTTTCCTCAATGTTTCGGCGCCATTGATGGTTGTCATATTGAAGTATCTCCTCCAAAAAATGATGCTGTGGACTATTTCAACTTTAAGGGTTGGTATTCCATTATATTATTTGCTGCTTGCGATTACCTTTATCGTTTTATATATTTAAATGATGGCACACCAGGGAAGTGTAACGACTCAACAATCTTTGAGAAGAGTAAGTTAAAAAAGCAGCATGAAACAAATTCCATTTTCAAGCAAAACTGCAAAATAATCAATGGTGTGTCAGTTCCAGTTTTGCTGATTGGCGATTCGGCTTTCCGACTATCCAGCATTGTAATGATGCCATTTCCTTTTTCTATTGGACAAAGTGCACAAGTTAATAATTTTAATGAACAACTATCAAAAAGTAGAAGAGTAGTCGAAAACGCCTTTGGACACTTCAAAGCACGATTTCGCAAGATAGGAAAAGGATTAGAAGTAAATATCGAAAATACATCCATCATAATTAGAGCTTGCTGTATATTACACAACATCTGCAATGACAGAAATGATTCTGTGAATCAGAATTGGTTAATCAATGAATTGGAAAACACAAGCAATCGAACACAGCCCCAGACGATTACCAATATTTCTGTTGGTAATGGAATTTTAGTGCGAAACGCAATGATGCAATATCTAGGTAATAATCTAACAAACACAAATAATACTGTTTCAATCCTTTTTATTAATATTTTCTTCTAAACATTTTAATATTTCAATTTGAATTTTATTATTTTCTTCTAAAATTGTATTTCTTTTTTCTTCAGTTTCTATACCTTTTTTTAAATAGTTATTAATAATAGAAGTTAGAATAGAAAGTTAATAGAAATTTTTAAAACAATTACAACGGAATTTTTGGCAAAGTTGGTCAAAGGATTATTTGCATCAACTTCAAGTCAGATACAAGTGGAAAACTACACAAGAAAATTTGAAGCCTGATCCACCGTTAATGTGGCCATTGGGTCGTATCCTAGAGACATACCCTGGTAGTGATGGATTGGTAAGGACAGCAGTGGTCAAGATTGGAGAAAAAACGTCCTCAAGACCAATTGTTAAATTATGTAAAATTCCGATTAATCAAAATTAAAAAAATTATCACCCCTGAATACTGAATAAAATCTACAATCAGTACTGCCATATACATACAGTGGAGAGAAAATTAAATCAATAAAACTCAAAAATGTACAAGCCGTTACTTACCGGTGACATTTAACTTGAAAGAAAATTTTTTCTCATCAATGAAAAAAGCAAGGTTCAAGAAAATTAAAAAAAAAAAAAAACAAAAGGAAAGTAATAAAAAATATATAATAAAGTATTCAAATCATTTTTCACCGGCATGAGTTCAAAAGCTTCAAATTCACTAACTCCAATACCATCAGAATATAAATCTTTTGGTATTGAATCAAAAAAAAAAACAGAATGGATCTTGGAATTCATAAATCGTCAAGAATGTGTTATTCCAAAATTAAAACTAAAAAGAAGAATAGAAGAACCAATAGGTGAAAAAAGAAAGAAGTTGAAACAAATGGCAATCGAGAATGAACTCCCAGTTTTTACACCTCCGTTCGAAGCAGCAGGATTACAAAAACAGAAAAGGGTCCAACAACCAACATCCAAGTATCTGACTGGTTACAGGCGTCGAGGGGCATAAAACGCCTCATTGCAAAATGTCCCATTCTTCGGCAAAAAAATTATAAAAGCAAAACGTATAGATTGCAAAAAATAATACGCTTCACTAAAACAAAGGAAGGCAAGGTTACGGTTAAATTGATAAGTTCATAAAAAGACAAATAACAGATTTATGTTTTTAAAAAAAAAATAAATAAATAAAAGAAACAGCAAGAATAATTAATAAAAATTACATAAAAAAAACACAAATTTTTTCTTTTCTTTTTCATCTTAACACAAAAAAAAAGGGTTTCAATTAAAAAAAAATTTTTTTTTTAACTGTGCATCATATATTAAAACAAAATATATATAAAATAAACAATAATATACATATACATATATAATACAAACACCGCTTTCACTTAAAAACAAAAAAATATATATATGTATTATGTATATCTCGTCAGCATTGGCGCCCGTGGAGGATGTTCAATTTGTTCAACATTTTATCTAAAAAAACTGGGTATTATTAGTTTTATATCTTTATTACTTCTTGACGCATACTTACATGATAAGATTGGTTCAACCATCTCTTTTATAAAACCAGGAGAGTCCTAAAATGATTAAAAAGTAGAAATTAATATTGATTCATTAAAATGTAAAACAACACAAAAAAGGACCAGCACCAAAACAAACAACCTAACCAAACATATAACACAGAGATATACATAAATTAATATACACAACATAAAACTATAATAAAAATAGCACACAAAACAAAACAAAACTATTTACACTGCACAAAATACATAAAACATAAAACACAACAATATTTATAATATTAATAAACACAACATTTTAAAACATTATAAAAACAAAACAAACTATCACGTGTAATGTGAGGGTACTATAGTCACCCTGTACTTAGTAAATATTTGTGTACACTGCATTAATATATATACCTCTACGATATATATACAAATTTTTTTTTGTCATATTGACCATCTGTTGTATTGTAATGCTGTTATACATAACGCATTACAATACAAATTCTTCTTCTTCCCCAACACGCGTATTTACGCATGTAGCTATGTCAACGCTATATGCATATACATACATCGGATGATGCAATTCCATGCATCAGGTGCGTGATACAAAAATTTCGGGAATTTTCACGCTTCACCAATGTTTCCCCATATAAAGTACTCAAAAGCACGATCGTTGGAGACGAACTCTAATCTATGTTCGGCTATGCTCAATTTTTCACTAATACATTTAAGAATTTTTGACGTATTTTTATAGCCGTACTCACCTAAAATAAATGCAGTGTTACCATAAACATTGTTTTTATTAGTACAATTTTTTTACATGTACTTTTGTTATTCACCACGAACGTTTTAAAATGTAAAAATTCTTAAAATAAATGTTAAAAATCTGAAAAAAACATATTTGTCCAAATGGGGGCATAAATTTTCTATAAATTAACATAAATTTTAATTTTCATGGGGTCCGTAAATTATAATTTTCCTGTAATTAAATAAACATCTATTGTTGTGTTGCTTCGCCATTTTGAAATCTAAATACAATTTCATCTCTTCTCACTACACAAGACGAATTGAGATTTAAACAAAAGAGAATAATTAAAATAATTAACAATATAAATAAAAAGAAAAAGAGGTAACTTTTTTACTTACATGTATATAAATATTTGGAATTATATACAAATGTATTCATATTAAAGGTGACATATGACCATGTCAGCACTGTCAAAAATTACCAGCTTAATATAATTGTGATCCGGAATCGAGTAGTATGCGACAATAAATTTTATTACCTTTAGTATCAATAACAAGTACTATAGCAGTAGGCAAAGGCGATTGAGTTTGTGAGAAACGAGATGTAGCGTGAGTGTTTACGATAGATTGATTATGTGGACTAACATTCGATTGATTTGTTCATGAGGACGAACGAATTGGATTAGATGATACATTCGGTGATGTCGAAGATGTAAATCTGGTATTGAGTTGATTGTTGTTACTAGGCTGATTATTTGATAGTAGATGTACTAATGTATGATGACGCCGATTGCATTGATTGTACGTATGACTTGATCTGCAATTTGAGGAGTTGTGACCACTTCGTAGACAGTTAAAACAAAGTTTTTTTTTCATTTACAAAAGCACGACGAGATATAATACCTAATGATTTAAATTCTGAACACGAAAACAATAAATGATTACGACCACATAAAGGACAAGTGATTGATTGATTATATTCCGATTGTGATGTATTAGAATTGGAATTAATTGAATGAAAAGTTTTAATTACAGTCGATGGTTTGTTAGTGTTTGTAGTAGTGTGTCATGAACGATTAGATATTTGTGAATTTTCTAAAGTTGTACAACGTTAGTCGATAAATTTTAACAATTGTTCAATTGTGGGAAATTCAATATAAGCGATATGTTATACAAACGAAGTTATATTGATGGTTTTATTTGATCCTGCTGAAAGTGATGACGATTTGGGGGCTTTATTAGAAGATGAAGGAGATATTGCTAGTTTTGGAAAGCTTCTAATAGATCAAGATCAAATTTTGGGAGATGAAAATATTTTGAACTTAAATATTGAAGTGAATGAAAATCATGATGAAGATCTACATAAATGATGCTCCTTCTATTTCTGAAAAATAGAAGACTACGGCACACGATTTAAAAAAATTAACTTGGAAACAGAAAAGTCTTTCTCTCAGTGACGAACAATTGAAATTTTTTGAAAATTTAGAATTGCCTCAAAGCTCGGAGCACTTGAAGACTCCTTCCCAATTCTTCAACTATTTTTTTGGTGAAGACATAATTGACAACATCACAGAAAAAACAAATTTATCGGATATCGCCAGATTTGACCGGCAAAACAAATTAAAAATTTTTATCAAATGTCCAGCCATAGTAAAAGAGTACAATTACCATATGCGCGGCGTAACATGAAATAAAAAAAATTCAAGGCACTCTACTGCTCAATTTTACGATTTATTATGAAATCGTGAAGAAAAATTGGAAAAGATGTGGAATTTTCATAAGTTTTTTTCATTTGGCGAATATGATTTAAAAATTGGAAGCGTCCTGCCTTTTTCCATTATTTTCAGTTACAAGGAAAAGATGGGAAAAAGCGTAGAATTCTCCTAGTTTTTTCTTAAATGAATAGAAAAAATTGTGAAGATCGGAAAAAGTGTGGATTTCATTAAGTATTTCCTAAGTATTTCCTTCACTTTTGTGAAAAAAATTGGTAAAAGGTCGGACAAAGAATGAAATTATCCTAATTTTTTGTTCCTCTTTGCGAATATGACCGAAAAAAACGGAATAGTTCAGCTTTTTCTCCATTCTATTCAGTTAAAAAAAATAGATCGGAAAAAGTATGGAACTTTCCTAAATTTTTTCCTCGATTGGTAAAAGATGAAATGAATAATAACATGTATTTCATTCAGTATTCATTATTATTAGAGCTGTGAACAAGTGTTGTGGACATAAGAAGTTGAAAAAAAAATATAGAAAAAATTGAATTTTACAAAAAGTAAATAAAACAACAGTTTTATTAAATAGTCGAAGGAAGTTATCATATTTTTATTTTTTACCTGATGTGTGTGACTGCTGGCTTTAAAATGAAAGTGTGCTGACGAATGTTTCTAAATACATTATCGATAAGCCACCAAATGGTTAAGACTGTGGCTGAAAAATCCTTTGATAAAAAGCAAGCCGTAATAGAAAAAGACATGCGTGGTAGTCAAGAATGTGAAAATTCTCGCTTACCCATTAAAGTCAAGGAAACCATCAGGGCACATATAAATAGTATTGACAAGTTAGATAGTCATTATTGTCTAGTAAGTTCAACTAAGCAATACTTGCCGTCATCGTTAAATCTCACAAGATTATATAACTTGTATAAAGAATATTGTTTAGAACAGGGAATTGTCAATTATGGAAAATTTTGCACCTATCGTCAAATCGTCGCTCCAATAAATGTTTGTCGTAAGTGACATTTTGGTGATTTTGAGTTAGCGTCAAATTCTTGGGTTTTCGAAAATGCTCTTTCATTTGCTTTTATCGGTTTTAATTTAGCTCTTCTAGTTTCCGAGAAACTGAATGTGAACTTTGTCGTATATTACATTTGTGAACAAATTTTCAGTAAAGTTTTGTTGCATATGAAGAAATTTTGCAGATACGACAATATTCTGTATAAATTATCAAAATACACATATTCAATAAATGATTGTCGTATCTGCAGTTTCAAATAGTTATGTTCAATAAATGATTGTCGTATATCAAAAAACCACTGCACATACGACAATTATTTATTGAAAATTAAAGTAATTATTTGTCGTATTCGCATATAAAGTTAACATAGTGTATAGGCTTATTCATTCAGTCGCTGATTGACTGTCGATAAGGTTAGATGTTGCGGACAAAAAAAATTTTTTTTGCAATAATATAAAATTAAATAATATATTATATACATCATGAGCAAAGAATCCCCACCACCACAAATCCCAGAAAAATTAATTGAGTAAGTATATTTTCTATTTTTATTTTTTATTTTTTTATTTTCCCTCAATATTTCATAAATAATTTTTAGAATGGCAAACGAGTTGTTAGATGAGCCTGAACCTGGTCCTAGCAATAGTAAGCGACACTGTGAACAAAATTACGTTGATTTCTTCAGTGATATTGAAGACTTTTCCAATGATGACAGTGTTGAAGATCCATCTTTTGACTATGTTTCTGAAAAAAGAAAACTCAGTGAAATAAATTTAAATAAAAGAAGACATTCTGGTAGGTGCTTTTGTATTATTTTTTTACCGATAATACAACTGCATTTAAATAATAAAAATATATACTTTTTTTACAGTCGAGAAATGGGTAGACGCAACGGTTTTTTCTAATAAAAATAATCAAGAAACAAAGTACAAGAGTCTTAGACAATTATATGAAAATGTAGAAAATGAATTACTTGAACATAACATTGATCAAGAGAACATTATCGAAGATAGGAGTTTGCCCTCCTGTGCATCATGTAAACAGAAACAAAGGCATCTAGAAAATCGTAAAATTCACATTTTTTTTCTTTTACAGCTTTAACAACTGTGGCTACACCTTTGACAAGAAAACGTCAAAGAAGACCCGAAATTTGGAAACAAAATATAAGAAAAGCTCTAAGGCAGAAAGGTAAAATGTATGAGAATGCAAAAGGTCAGACTATAAGAGCCAAAGAAATAGGTCCCACTTGCAAAAATACATGTTTTTACAATTGTTCAAAACTTTTTTCAAAAATCCAAAGAGAAGATATACATCAAAAGTTTTGGGATCTTTCTGATGATGATAAAAATATTTTTTATAGTGAGTTCGTAATTAAAAGAAATTCCAAGCGTAGAAATTCTAAAACTAAAAATGTAGAATTATCAATGCAAAAGAAGAAAAATTTTTTTGATTATTATTTGAAACGACAAGACTTGAAAACACAGGTGTGTAAAGCATTCTTTTTAAATACGCTAGGAATCAGTGAGCGTCGAATTTATTATTACTTCAATAATATACACTCAGAGGAAAATGGAATAAAAAAACCATCAAAAAGAAGTAACAGTGGCAGAAAAAAAATAGCAGAACCAAAATTAAACCATATTAAAGAACACATAGATAGTTTTCCCACTATCGATTCTCACTACTGTCGTTCAAATACTTCAAAAAAATATTTAGACAGCCATCTAAGCATTCAAAAAATGTACAAGCTCTATTGCGAAAAGTATAGCGATGGTTCTGTCACATATGAAATTTATCGACAAGTTTTCAATAATAAATGCAATCTTTCTTTTTACAAGCCAAAAAAGGATCAGTGTGATAAATGCACAGCATTTAAAGCTATTAAAAATCCTACAGAAAACGAAAAAAAACAATACGAAATGCACATTGAAGAAAACACATATATAAAAGCTGAGCGTAATCTAGATAGGCAAAACAATGAAGAATTAAGAGCAATAATGTGCTATGATTTACAAAATGTGTTTTCTCTTCCAAAAGGCTTCGTTTCTAATTTTTATTATAAGCGAAAGTTTAATGTTTTTAATCTAACGGCTACAGTTATTTTAAAAAATCAACCAAATTTAACTTACTGTGCTATATGGGGTGAAAATATGTCAGGTCGTTCAGGCAATGACCTTGCAAGTGCGTTGATGAAAATTTTGAAGGCAGTAGTAAAAGACAATCCAACCTTAAAGGAAATAATTTTGTGGAGTGATTCCTGCATTCCACAGAATAAGAACAAAATAACATCTACTGCCTTGTTACAATTTCTCAATGATAGCGAAAACATAAATTTTTTAACCCAAAAATTTTCTGAACCTGGACATTCTCGCATACAGGAAGTGGATTGCGTCCATAGCGCAATTGAAAGACATTTGAGAGGTTTAGAAATACCAAGTCCAGTTAAACTTTTAAGATTTTTGACAAATTTGAATTATTCAAACGTACAGTTGAAAGTAATACAAATGGTTCGAGATGACTTTTTTGCGTTCTCGAAAAAGGCAGAAGAATTAAATTTTAATTTAGTACCTTTTTCCAAATGTAAAATTTTATGTTATGATAAGGAAAATCTATATACAATTAGTTATAAAACTCATCTTAAAGATGTATCCTATCAGTCTGCACATTTAAAGAAAAAAGTACCAAGAAAAACGACTGCTCATTTTTGTAAAGACATTTTTTCCAAACCTCTCACGAACTTACCACCGAAGGACCTACCTGAAGATAAAATAAGAGACATTAAATCAATGCTACCTTATCTTCAAGAAGAAGACAGAAGCTTTTATAAAGTAGTTTTGAAAATTAAAGATTAATTTTATAATGTTTTGCATTATTGTTATCTTAAAAATATATATTTCAATTATTTTGATTATTATTGAACACGAATTTATATTTTTTATATAACTGTTATAATTAAATGAATTACAAACTGATTTGTTTATTTTTGAAATAAAAAATGACTGAGAATATGTATATAAAACAATTTTATTTAATTATTTCCAGACACTACCACAGAATCTAATTTATGGAATTGTCGTATGTGTAAAAAAATTGTGTAAGATTGTCCTTCATTTTGTCGTATATGCGAAATTTTTGGTTTAGAACAAAATTATGTGAACTACGTGGCATCGATTTTTATCAATTTTTGTACAAACATTCTTTATTGATCTTTTAAGATTTCTGCAAAATTTTAACAAAAAATTTATTGTAATAAAAAAGATATTAAACTTTAAATTTCAGACAATATTTAGAACTCTCAAATTTGGAAAAACCGCCTTTTTTAACCTTAAAACTTTACAAGAAGAACTTTGTTCAGATTATAAAGACTCCTCTTTAATTCGATATTGGCAGTTTTGCTCTAATTCCACTCCTTTTCGAGATATTCAGTGCGAACATTATCGTATGTTACATTTGTGGACAAATTTCCAGTAAAGATTTGTTGTATGTGAAGAAAAATTGTAGATACGACAAAATTCTGTATAAATTAAAAAAACAAAGTGTTAAATAAATGATTGTCGTAAGTGCAATTTTGTCGTATGTGCTAAGGAATTCTGGACATCTCTCCTTATTCTGTCGTATATGCAGAAAACCAAATTATTAAAAACACTTTTAAATTAATTGGGTGGGACTGATTACTTTCTAATTTGGCACAATTATTTTTATTACGGATTTGTACGGTTTTGTTAATTCTGAACAAAATCTGTAGCATAGGAAAAAAGTTATGTAACCCGAAAGTTTGAAGCCTTATATCTCAAAAGCAAGTTTTGACACTTACGACAAACATTTATTGGAGCGACGAAATATTCAACACCGAATTTAATCTGGCTTTTCATGCTCCGAAAAAAGATCAGTGTGATCTGTGCAATAAATTTAAGAATTCCAATTCAGAAGAGTAGAATATCGCGGGAACTAATTGATATGCGTTTAAAAACTAAAGCACTTTCACGGCAAAAAAAGGAAAATGAAAAAAACCAAGCAGAGATTTCAAAAGTATTTTGTGTTGCAGGTTTTGTGTTTAATTTTGAACAATTTATTGAAAATTTAATAACATTCTTACTCATATTTAAAATGTTTCTTATTATTAGACCAGAGTTGCCACATAGGGTAATTAAAGTAGTTAAATCTACTACTTTTGACTTTTTTCTTATATATTTTTTTAGGCTGGATTTAATTGTTTAACAACACCAAAACAAGATACCAGCATGGAAGAGCCGCTTGGGGGCCAAAGTAGTTTCGGTATCCTGTCTGAAGATGATGGCTTTACAAGTGTACCAAGGAAAAGAGCAAAGGGTAAAAAAAATTTTACCGACGTTACATCTAGCTTTTTCCTTGCCCTACAGGACGTCAATACCAATAGAGATGAGGCTAAATACATTCTTATCTCCAGCGACGCAGTAGACCCTAAAGCTTCAACACCAACAGTAACCGTGTACAGAAGATTAGAGGATGAGAATTTTTTCCAGGTCCTCGCTTCTATTTCAGCTATTTCTAAGGAAATGCTGGACATTGACTAGAAAAATGATGGGAAGATACAGCTTCTTGTGAAGAATAGCGCTGTAGCACAGAGTTTTTAGGATAAAAAAAAACCTCCGACTTACCCCCAACAATGCTTTTAAAGTAAAATGTGAAAGCTTTGCTGACCTCAATTCATCAAGAGAATTAATTTTCCCCCGTTTACTGATAAATTCAAGTGAGGAAGAAATCAAGTCAGATTTGAAAGGCCAAGGAGTAATTTCAGCTAAGCACATCAAACGTAGAGGTACTGAATTTAACACCGGAGCTATTATTTTAACATTCGATTCATATAGGCTTCCATCTAAAGTCAAATTAGGTGATTTTATGAAATTAGTGGTTAGGGAATACGTTCTCAACCTAATGAGGTGCACTAGATGTCATTCTCTCGGTTACACTAAGTATAGGTGTGACCCTAACAATGTTGCCCACTTTTCAGTCTGTAACGTTCAGACGGTAATCCCGTCCACGAGGGTGATTGCACATCAAAATATTGGAGAAACTGCAAAACTTCTACTCACGCTTCACTCAGCATGACTTGCCCGCTGTACCTCATTGAGAAGGACATTTTAAAACTTATGTCACGGTTCATCTCTCCTTCGAACCAACTTTCAAAAAACAAACCCCATCAACCCCATCTTCTGTATGAAAGTTTCAAATGATGAAGGTATGAAAGTTTCGTATGCTCATTAAGAGCAAGCTAAACTTTCCATGTCTTTAGAAAACCTCTAGTCTTAAGATCTAATTTATTTTTAATAACAAAATAAAACTTAGACCTTTTCATGTCGAGCTTACAAACATCACCTCGTAAGCTCACCTGCTTGCAATGGAATATCTGGAACTTCTCATGCACCAATATAATCCACATATGTCATCCTGCTACTGGAAACTCTTTTATTTCTCAGACAGCTCTGCCTCGTCTCGTTCACAGGGAGTTGCAATTTTATTACGGTCAAGTATAAGTCACTCCCTTCTCAACATATCAACAAATATCTTAAATGTGTCTATTATCGTACACACTTCTCCTCCAGTGACTTTTTATTCCTTATATATTAATAGAACTGACCTTATTAGTCCTTCTATCTTAAATAACTTTACAAATCAACTCCCTACCTCTTTCATAATTGGTGGCGATTTTAACGCTCATCACCACTTCTGGGGGGACCATCGTATCGACCCCGGGGGAGTTATCTTGGCGGACTGGATCTCTAACTCTTCATTTTCGCACTTAAATGATGGTGCTCATACCTTCGTCTTTACGACTCGCCATACTTTCTCTGCAATCGATCTCACTTTAGCCACAAATAGTATAGCTAGCGAATTGTCTTGGTTACTCCATGACAATCCAGAGGGCAGCAACCCTTTCCCTATTTTAATTTATAGTGTTAAAGAGCTAGCTAAGCGTAGATTTTCGCCTCGTCTTGCTGAAGCTAAGGCTAACTGAGACCTTTCCTCTCGGCTAGCTCTTGAACAAGATCGAGAACCTCTAGTTCAAAACGCGCTCTAGATTTCCGTCCTATTTTTCTTCTCCCTTGTTTATCTAAAACATTGGAGAAGATTATGGGATGTCGAATCCGGAGGGTAACTGAAGATCTTTATCTTGATAATGATTAATAATTTCACTTGAATGATGATATTAAAATGTATGGGGTACTAGATAATTTTAGTGCATTCCCATTTGAAAATTATTTATCTCATTTAAAAAGATTATTGCAAACAGGGAACAGTAGACCTCTACAACAGGCTGCTAAGAGAATAATTGAACAGTTTCACATAGAAGTAGCAGAAGAAAAATTAGGTAAAAAAGTTTTTGCAACGCTAGAAAACAAGATCCCGAAAGAAAAACATGTTATTGATTCTTGCAAAGATGTTTTTCAAAAATTAACTTCTGAGAATTTCGTTTTATCGACGTCTAAAAAGGATAATTGGCTGCTTACAAAAACACGAGATATTGTTGAAATTATAAATTTTACTTTTATAAATAATGTTCTTGTCTTATATGGTCCAAAACTACAGTATAAATCAGATTTTTATGAAATACCAGTGAAAATCAATATAAAATAGATTTTACATAACGAATTTTTTCTTTTATTTATAAAACATAGTCAACAATATAGTTTCACCAAATAATGACGATGATTTTTTAAATTTATTTAGTACCGGTAATTTCGACTCAAATTGCAATTTTTCTCTATTTATAAGGTAATTTAATAAATTTGCTTTGCAGAAGTGACAAC
This sequence comes from Villa cingulata, assembly GCA_951394055.1. NCBI lineage: Eukaryota > Metazoa > Arthropoda > Insecta > Diptera > Bombyliidae > Villa > Villa cingulata. The sequence continues at coordinate 35,363,030 of OX596017.1, read as the reverse complement.
AATGGAGACAACAAATAATATGATATCAGGAATTGAGCAAGGATTTGACAACATCCAAGGTAGTAATAAATAAAATTTTTGGTGTCTTGTCCTGAGTATAATTTGTTTTCTTTTCTTTCACAGATTCAACAACATTAAAATTTCAGTGTGATGCTGGAAATCATAGCCACAATGTTAATGAAAACCATAATGAAGCCGTCGAATCATTACCCTACGTCATAGCAGTAAATTCCGATAAAACCTTAAAAGAAAGTAAGTATTTCCTATAAAAAACAAATAAAATTTAGTTTTTAGAAGATATTTTTCTTGATGAGTGTACTGATTTTTCATGCATATATTTAGTGTCACAAAATATTAACAATTTAAGAAGAGGCTTTGAAGATTTCAAATACTCAATCACTACGTCAATGGACCAAATGAAAGCGTCGCAAGAACTTTTCCAATCGAAAATATTATCTGCAGTTAATATATTGATTGAAAAATTTGGAAAGGACATTCCAAATTGAAAAATCACCGAGGAAGAGGATGAAGAAGACAATTTTGAAGGGTTTCCCCTAGAAAATGTAGAGCAGCTTGATGAGTTCGAAAATAATTTAAGAACTGCTGTATTTAGAAATAAAGTGGTAAGTTCTAAATTATATCAATATTTTTGTAAATTATCTTCCGGAACAAAGTACCTATTCAATACATATCGCTGTATTTGTTTTTTTTTTATTCAGATAAAATTATAACAGCACTTTGAGAAATATGTGTTCCATCCTATTTAGAGACGAATTGTTGGAAAAATTCTCATGGGCTGGAACGCCCACAAAACAACCCTTCAACCCTTCAAAAAACATGCAACGACTAGAATTAAACGTTTACAGTAAGTAAATTTGATCAAATTTAATAACTTGCACTAAAAGAAATTGTACATTTTCAGAAATAATCAGCCAAAGAAAAAAAAACCAAACATGGAAGACAAGGAAAATAAATGTAGCGAGGACGAAAATAAAAATTAAAATGTATGAATTTCTTATCACAGGTCAAAAAATTCCCGACCTTGATGTTAACAAGTTTTTCCAGTAAAAATTTATTGTTAGTTTATGATAGGATATTTCTTGTTGTGAGTACATTCAAAATTTCAAGTTTAGTTATCGCTTAGTGAAAAGTTGGCGGTCAATCAGTTAACATTATGTCGAGTGAAAAAGTAAATTTGAAGAAATTTGAGTATAGAGATGTGATTAAATTCCTTGTTAAAGAAGGAAAAAGTAATCAGGAAATTTTTGAACGTATGCGAAACGTATATGGTGAATCTTCACCTAGTATGACAACAATAAAAGACTGGGCAAAGAGATTTAGATGGGGCAGAGAATCAATTGAAGATGATGACCGTCCTGTCGACCTGTTGAAGCCACTACCAGCAATATTGTTGAAAATGTTGAACAAGCTGTAGAAGAAAACAGACGAATTAAACTGTCAGAAATTGCTGCAAGGTTTAAAATATCTAAAGGAACAGCATTCAATATAATGGATAATGCGATTTGGGGTTAACAAAAGTTAGCGCTAGATGAGTTCCGAAACTCCTCACTCATCTCCAGAAAAAAGCAAGAGTAGATTGTTATAAAGAATTTTTGGATATGTGTGCGACAAACTAGCAAGCAGTTCTTGAGAGGATCGTTACTGGTGATGAAACCTGGGTGCACTACCATGATCCTGAATCAAAAAGGGAAAGCATGGAGTGGCTTCCTAAGGGATCCAGGGCACCAAAGAAAGCAAGGGTCGAAAAATCGGCTGGTAAGATTATGGCGACAATCTTTTGGGATTGCAAGGGTATATTATTAATTGATTATAAAGAAACTGGTATCGCAGTAAACGCAACATACTATTCTTGCATTCTACACCGTTTAAAAGATAGTATCCGTGAAAAGCGTCGTAGAATGTTAACGAAAGGTGTGCTCTTACTTCACGATAATGCCCCAGTGCAAAAGGCATTGATTACTAAGCCTACAATTCGAGAATGCGGTTTCTCCGAAATCAACCATCCTTCTTATAGTCCGGATTTAGCTCTAAGTGATTATCATTTATTTCCGAATTTGAAAAAAAATTTACGTGGGATAAAATTTGAGGACGATGATGCTGTAAAACACGCTGTAGAGGAGTATTTTTGGAGCAAGAAGAAAACTTTTTTAAAAATGGTATAGAGGCTTTAATTAAGAGATTTCAAATGTCTATTGAAATAAAGGGCGATTATATTGAAAAATAAAAATGGTTTTTTTTTAAAATCACATTTTTTTATCATCATTAGGTCGAGGACTTTTTGAAAAGAAAAAAAGAAAAAAAAATAGAAATAAAGTAGAATAATAAAAGTACACTATATTAATTTTTTCCTCTAATACATAAATTTATAGCTATGCACATTAAATTTTCAATAATTTTAAGTCAATTTTGAACTATTGGAATAAACTTGAAGTTTCTTCACAACTTTTATTTTTTGTGAAGCAAATAAAATTGAAGAAGAAAAATAAAAGAAAATTGTGAACAAACCAAAAAGTTATTACGATACTGCAAAATAATTTATGCTAAACTCTGAAATTATCCGTTACAGCAAGGTTTACAATACGTTGCAGTGATGAAACCTATTGGTTCTCTGCTAGTTATTTTACAACAACTCCATTGCAGATAGGTTGCGATAATCTCTTGAATATAGTAACCTAATCGTTGCATTAAGGTTGGGATTGCAAAAAAGTAGTGAAACCTTCTCGTTACAAATCTGTTTCACTTTTCCCAATTTATTTCAAAAAGCGGGTGCATTTATAGTTTCCGCAACATTTCCGTCATGTTGCAAAATCGTTTTCATCACCAATTATCAACAAAAACGTATTTGCAGCCATCGTTTCCAAACTGTTATACAACGGTGATGAAACAATAAATTGCTACTTGGGTACCCAACTTGAACAAGAAAATTCTCATACCTTAATGGTTATAAAAATTATGATGAATATAAACCGACTAAGAGACAAAGTAGATCAAATTCAACAAAATATAGCTTCAGCCCGATATAATTTAATAAATCCAAATATTTTAACCAACAATGAAATAGAAAATTATTACATAGATTTCAAAAAACTTAGCCACATTAGATTAGGAGTAGCAAAATATAAGAACGCAATAATTTTTGCAATAAAAGTACATATTAATTATAAAAATTTAAATAAGAAACTAATTTTACCAATATCAAATAAACAAAGCAAGAAAATTAGCGAAAATCATAAATTTGGATTAGAAATCAATAACACATTTTATGAATACAATATACAAAAATCATTTAAAGAATTATCTGCATTAGATAGTTGTATTTTTACAGAATCTTGTAAATTAATAAGTAGCTTAAGAAATAACATTATGAATATAGACGATAACACAATTATAATTGAAAATGCAAATAATATTAAAGTTAATAGTTTTTTGTGACGAAAGAAAATTTACTTTAAATGGAAACTTTTTTATTACTTTTTACAATTGTAACATTATTATTAACAACCAATCATTTTACAACAGAGAAACCAAATTGGTTGATAAATTTATAATACCACCTAGTAAAAATTACACTATATTCAATGATAGCTTAACCCTTGATGAAATCATATTGAAAACACAGAACAATATAAAAGAAATTCGGGAATTAAAATACCATAAAGTAATTAGTTAATTATAGTTATTTTATTGTGTTATTAATAGTTGTAACTATATTAAGATTTTATATGTACTGTAAACAAAAACAACTAAAAATTAAGACTATTAATAAGATTCAGGAGAGTCTTAACTTAAAGGGAGGAGGAGTCATGTTAAAGAATGACTCACACTCAAAAACACAAACGATAAGACCCGAATTCCATGAACTGATAAAGACAATAGAAAATAACAATGGGCCCTATTATGAGTGTCGATAATATCGTCTCGTCATCGACTATCGCCTCGACTCGACAAATTTTGTATTATGAGTGTTGATTTGAGGCGAGAATATCGACATATTGAGTCGATCAGTTAAAACTAGTCGACATGCATATAGTAGTCTATGGTGATTTGACATTTTATGTATTTAGGGTGACCAGACGTCCCACTTTTGGCGGGACAGTCCCGATTTTTAACAATTTGTCCCGCGTCCCGCCGCGTTTTTAAAAAGTCCCGATTTTTGGAAAGAAAAAAAAATGAACAGGAAAAAAATCAAATAAATTGTATATTTAATGACAACAGTGTACTATATTATATAGAATAAATAAAATATTGCAATTCTGGCAGTGCTAATGAGAAATTAAGAAATATGGCGGATGGCAGCTATATACGTGTGAATAGCATTGTTACACATATACATGTTACACGTTACATCACATAAATTTAATTTATACCTGTTTAAGAATAGACAAAAAAAATATATATCATATTTTTATAACTTAATATAATTCCTCTTCTATATGAATCCTAAAATTAAAAGGTACCAACCGGTACTAGTGTAAATAAAATGTAACAGGTATAAAAAGACTAATTAAAACGACAAAAACATACAGTTTCAGTGATTTTATAATATTCATAGCCAGCAGATCCATATATCTTATCATTCTGAAATCTAAACTTAGGATTTAAAAAAAAATATTTAGTGAAGAAATAATTACGTTTTTATGGCATATTAAAAAATATCAACGAAATAAATAATTTTAAATTGGAAAAACTAGAGTTTTCTTTTGATTGTTATAAAATAATACAAATTAGTACAATTTTTATTTAGAAAGAAATATTGGATTAAAATTAAATACTTTTAAAACATAATTACTATATAACATTAAAATTACTTACTGTAATTTAAATTTTTAACTTTTAACATGAGTAAGAAGAGAGGTTGCAAATTTAACGATGATCTAAAAAGTGAATTTCCTTTTATTAAAAAAACCAAAAGTGATGATATAGTAATATGTGAGAAATGTAATGGTGAATTTTCTATTTCGCACGGAGGGAAGAATGATATTTCAAAGCACTTGGAGACACAGAAACACAAAAGACATTTAAATAGTGCTGCATCTTCCTCCAAAATACAGGAATTTTTTCGAAAAACAACTTATGGAGACGAAGAAAAGAAATTAGCATTAGCAGAAGGACTTATGTCCTTTCATGCTATTAATCATAATCATTCCTTCAGATCTATGGATTGTACGTCACAAGTTATTAAAAAAATATTTAACAAAAAATTTGCTTGTGCTAGAACAAAATCCGAGGCAATTGTGTGTAATGTGCTTTCCCCATATGCATTTTCGGAATTAAACAAACATTTAGAAAAAGTTAGTTTTATAACCATATATTCTGACGCATCTAATCATAAAGATATAAAGTTATTTCCAACGATTATTAGATTTTTTGATTCGGAAACTGGAATAAAAATTAGAATTTTAGATTTTGTTTCTTTGCCCGGTGAAACTTCTGAAATAATTTTCAATTCCATTATAAATATTTTAGAAAAAAACAATATAAAACATAAAATTATTGCATATTGTGCAGACAATACAAACGCAAATTTTGGGGGAAAAGTGAGAAGAGGTACAAATAATATTTTTTATAAATTAAACGAAAACCTGGATCAATATTATTAGTGTTGACTTTGCAGCGCACATAATTCACAATTAGAGTTAGGATTTATTAATCGATTACCGATTATAAGCGATTTAATCGGACTAAACATAATCGATTACTTTAAATAATTGTGTTTCCTGAATTAATCGATTTCCGATTATATTTTCGCTGAATAATCGATTATTCTTAAAATTATTAATTTCCTTTCATTTTTCAAATCCCTGTTTTTATTTTTGAATAATTTGACATTTTGACGTTTTGTAGTAATTTATTACGAAGCATGTACCCATGTCCTATCCCATGCCGGTACCGTACATGTTCATGTAGTAATTTATGTCATGTGTAAGTTCTTGTTTTGTGCCGGTAGACATTTTTTTTAAAGTTGATTGTTCATTATATTGTTGATTGTTGATTAAATCCATTATATATCTTGAAATTACTAGGTAAAATTAAAAACCTTTTAAGACTTTACTTTATGGTGCTTATAAATTAATTTTGTTTTTTCATAGTTAAAAAGAAATTCTTAAATTTTCAATTGAATTGGTGAATTCAATCTTTATAACCAAAATGTCGGCTGTTTGGAAATTTTTTAAAAAAACTCCAGAAAAAGATATTTGTAAAATATGTTCTAAAGGAATTAAGCATGTAGGAAATACTACAAATCTCAGAAACCACCTAATAAGAGTTCATAAAATAAATTTGGATAATGAACAAGATGATAATAGAGAAAACAGTGGAAATAAGGTAAGGAAAATATTATGCTAATACTGGTACATATGTATGCTCATAATTCATCGATTATTTTTTATTTATTTTTAATTCCGATTTTATACATTCAGATGAAAAAAAAATTAGAGAGTTACTTTAAAAGTAACAATTCCGAGGAAAATGAATGTGAAATCGAGGAAAGTGATAACGGTGCTAAAAAAGCAAAGGCTAATAATAATAATAATTCGAATGACTTGGAATTGGAATATAATAAATCAGAAGAAGTAAAGTGTCAACAAATTACTATTGAAAACGCTATAAAACAAATAAATTCTTATACTGAAGGTAATGTATATAATTTATTGTGTCGTCCAAACTGATGAATTTTAACATTTTTCAGAAAGCGGAATAAAATTTAATGCCATATTAAATGCCATTATGTTTTTTATTTGCAAAGAAAATTTGCCATTCAACTTGATAGAATCTGAAGCATTCAAACATTTGATGAGAGTCACATGTCCGAAATTCAATATGCCGTGCAGTAAAAGTCTAAAATTTCGAATTGAAGAGAAATATGAAGTTTTATCACAGTTGATGAAGGCTAAACTTAAAGCTGTCGAAAGATTAGCTGTGACGACTGATATTTGGACCCACACACAAAGTACAACCAGTTATTTAGGAATAACATTCCATTATTTGGAAAATTTTGAAGCAAAAACTGTTTGTGCAGGTGCAATTGAAATGTCTGAGAGCCACACTTCAGAAAATATAAGTGATTGCTTAATGTCTGTGTTACAGATGTGGGAAATAGATAGGTCAAAAATTATTGCAATCGTAACGGACAACGCATCGAATATAGTAAAAGCAGCTGAAACATTTGTTGGAAGAAATTGGCACTTTGGTTGTTTTGCTCATACCCTCAATCTTGTATTAACAAATGCAACAGAAGGATGTGAAGAAATTGCAAGTATAATTACCCAAGTTAAAAAGATTGTTACTTATTTTAAGCAAAGCGTGAAAGCAGCAGACGCTCTCCGCAAACTGAACTCTGAAAAGCTTAAGCAAAGTTGTCCCACAAGATGGAATTCGTCATTCGAAATGATAGAAAGATTTTTAAAAGTTTCAGATGACATAAATACAGTTTTATTTTCAATGCCTAGTTCAAGTACAACAGTTAAGACTCCAGATATGATTAATACTTCAAATATGCAAATATTAAAAGAAGTTAAAGAAATTTTGAAACCTTTTGCGGAAGTTACGAACGAGCTTTCATCCGAAACAAATGTGACATCAAGTAAAATTGTTCCAATGTGCTTCCTTTTAAAAAAACAGTTGGAGGAAATTCATGTATCGTCATTTTCAACAAATAAGCTAAAAATAAATTTAAGAAATGAAATGAAAAAGAGATTTTTACCATATGAAAACAATAAAGTTTTAATAATTTCCACCATGTTAGACCCTCGTTTTAAAACAGACAACTTTGCAGATTGTGCTTTAACGGCTGCGAATGCTTTGTCATTAATTAAAGAAGAAATAAATTCTCAAAAGCAAAGTTTTTCTTCGAACGAAGAACAAACTTCTTCTCAACAAGAAAATACAGCAAAAAGTGCTTTGTTTTCATCTATTTGGAGTTTGCAAAAAGAAATTCAAAATGAGCAAAACAAGATGAGAAATGAAAGACTCAATGTTAATATGGAACTAACCATTTATAAAAATGAGGCAACGAACTTGTTTATAAATCCTCTTGAATTTTGGCAGGACGAAGGTCTCAAATTTCCTCGTTTGCGGAAACTTGCTGAAAAATATTTATTGATTCCAGCTACATCCGTCCCTTGTGAGCGAGTGTTTTCAAAAGCTGGAAATATATTAACTGATAAGAGATCAAGAATGAAGCCAAAATGGCTACAAAAGCTTTTGTTTTTAAATTCACTGGATAAAAATTTTTTTTTGCAATCTAAGTAAAAAGATAATAAATCATTAAATACAAAGGATGTAAAATAAGACCTTTTTTTGTTTTCTTATTTCTTTAATATATATACACTTGTATTATATATACTATGTAGTATGTACTCGCTACTATGTAACAATATCTAACTTTATTTTTTTTTAAATAAAATCTTTATTCAGACTTTATTGACTTTTATAGGAGCGAAATTCATGAACCCTTTTATTCTTTGGGGTGAGAAAATTAATCGATTAGTAATCGATTAATCGACGAATAAATCGATGTTCTGTATTACTCGATTATGCAAATTTCAGATAATCGATTTTCGGTAATCGATTAATTTTTCCAACTTTTCCTATCTCTATTCACAATGCCATTCAAATAGCTGCTGACTTGCTACCCGTAGATGTGGAAATATTGTTGTTAAAATATATTCTTACTTCTATATATACACTGTGCGCGTTGAAATGCTTAAAGAATTTTGTGAAACTGCGGAAGTCGAATATCAAAAAATTCTTGGATACAGTAAAACGCGCTGGTTAGCTCTTTTGCCCGCTGTCGAAAGAATTTTAAAAATATACGAGCCTCTAAAATCATACTTTTTATCACAGGATAAATGTCCAAGAATTTTAGAAAAGTTTTTTGAAAAAGAATCTTCAAAAATTTGGCTAGAGTTTGTACACAATCAGGCAGCTCTTTTTCAAAATGCTATAAAATTATTGAAGGTGACAAAACTTCGGTAATCGAAGTAGCAAATGAAATTAATAATTTAAAATTTCAATGTCAAGAGCGGTTAGAAAATAGTTTTCTTCCGTTAACTATCCGTAATAGTATAAGCCAGCTAGAAGAACAAGGTGCAATAAATCGTGCAGATTTCATGAATCACGTTAAAAAGTTCTACAGTAACTGCAGAGATTATTTAGAAGAGTGGACGGTATATTACAGTGATATCCAACATTTTTATTGGATTACGTTAAAAGAAAGACTTACTTGCAATGATGTACAAATATCATTTGATCATATTGCTAAAAATTGCCCGTATAATAATATTTCCGAAAATGATCTTTTGAATGAGGTTTCATTATTAAAAAAATATATTGATGAGGAGAAAGTTAAATCTTGGGCATCAGCAAAAACCACAATAGAGAACAAATAGTTAGAAATATGTCATCATTTTAAAACAAACCATATTCCATACAATAATGTACTAAAAATTGTAGAATATGCGCTCTCCTTACCAGGGACTAATGCTGCGACTGAACGTGTCTTTTCCATTTTATGTGTAAAATATAATTTAACAAATTCTTGCGAAGAATTTCATGATCTTTTAAACAACGACAGCAATTTACTAAAAAAAATTCACTCAAGTGAGAAATATGCCAAAGAATAAATAATACATAGTATGATTTTGTAATGTATTATATCATAGAATAATAAAGCTACGCATAAAGAATTCTCATACAATGTAAATTTCTGGCGACCAATTCTACGATAGCATCGCCGAGATCGCATCGCCAGAATTCGTTATATTCCACAAAATTTCAAATTTTTAAAAATAAAGTTTTTAAATCAAATTTGTGGATTGCAATGGCTAAATAGCTTTGTAGCTTTTTATATCCTTAATATCTTTTGATATTGTATATATGCAATAAGAAAGAAGAAAGGCAATAGTTAGTGTTGTATATGCAATATTCGTATATGCATGCAAATGCATGTTATGTTATATATATGTATATGGTCTCTTTCTACTTATACATGAAAATTTGGTTTTGATTTTTTTTGTATGAATGTGTGTCACATTGGTGCTATTGGTGCTATGTATTCAATACTTTTCCCTTATCTTTTATATTTTTATGAAGACAAAAATATTTTATTTCTTTAAATTATATTTGAATGTTTGTACATTGCTAATGGAATATATATACACACAAACAAACTGCATATAAACGAACAATATATGAAGATCTTTTAGAAGAAGGATAGTGTAGTTTATAATTAGAGTGAATATGTACATATTATTTGTATGTATATATGTATTGTATAGCATAGCTGAAAGATAAATTTGCTTATGCTATATCTTTTATGATTTTATGATTAAATGCGCGTGCCATGAAGTAAGGTACACTGAGGGAAATCGCATATTTGTTCCATAGTTGTTTCAACTTAGTTAGTGTTACTACAACTATAACGAATATTATATGATTCTCCTAATCATGTTGTTAACTATATTTTAGTTATAATAAACTTGCACTTTATTGTATAGTTATGATTATCATATATATGATTTTGCCAATCATACTATATACTTGTAAGGAATAGATTATGATTTTCGCAAATAAAATTTTAGAAATTTACAACCATAGTTACAGTAATCATATCAATAAAAGTTTCCAGCATTAAATATTACATCAATTTCAAATATAAATTTTGCTTGTGTTAAACATGTTCATATTTCTCAAGTACATCGTTGAAATAATATAGAAAACGTATGCAATTTTTTAAATATGTATGTAACCACACAAAATTAATAAGAAAATGAGAATCTTTAATGTAAGAGTTTTTCATAAAATTAAAAACACCATAATTTTACAAGACAGATATTACAACAGATTTAGTTAGTTATTGTTTTTTTTTTATGAACAGTATTTGACAAATTTTTTTCATAACTGTAATATTAACTACATTCTATATACAGGGTGTTTCAGATCAAAATATTTAACAATAGATAGGCCTCTCTAAAACAAACAAAAAATTGTTGAACAGAGGAAGGGTAATCTCAACCGTTTAGCCGCTAGAGGGCGTCAAAGTTTTTCTTCTCTTTTTTTACTAAACACCCAGTATTTTCGTTATTTTACATCCCTGCACAAAAAGTATACCACCATGCGATAGAAGAGCCCTTGCCGTTTCATTTGACATATATCTCACTCCTGTTGCCCGTCACCTTCAAAAGTTATGGATAGTCAAATTCAAAAACTTACACTTTTTACCTGATTTTTTGGAAAAAATTAGTGATTTCTCGAAAAAACACCCGTTTAATATGCAATTTTTTTTCCTTCAATAAAAAGTTTGATTCTTTCCGAAAATTTTTTGTTTGTATCTTATATTGTTACCTCTTTTCTTTTTAGAGATATAGAAAGCTATGTCAGTTAAGGTTTTAGTCAATTTCTGGAAATCCCAGAAAAAATTTTATTTTTACATTCAATACAAAATAGTATGTTTGCTACAAATATAATATAGTTATGACGACTATATGTACCATTAAAACGCAACTATAATATGTTTGACACAACTATAGTATGGTTGTGACGACTATGTGGTACGATTAGAACGCAATTATAATATGTTTGACACAACTATAGTATGGTTGTGACGACTATGTGGTACCATTAGAACGCAATTATAATATGTTTGACACAACTATAGTATGGTTGTGACGACTATGTGGTACCATTAGAATGCAACTATAATATGTTTGCCACAACTATAATATGGTTATGACGACTATATTGTATCTTTCACCATTTATGTGCAACTATAATATATTTGCCGCAAACATAATATGGTTATAACGACTATATCGTCCCGTTAGAAATTAACTATAATATATTTATCTCAAATATATTATGATTGAGATAACCATAATATTTTGGAAAAACTATATTAATAATGTAATTTAAATTTTCAATCTTTTGTTATATACATAGGATTTGCATTCATTTCAGTCTTTGCTTTCGCATGTGCCAGTCGCATTTTTAAATAGTGTTTAGTGATTTTAAAAATAATAATAATAAGTGATAAGTGCGAATTTATACGTAAGTATTACTATAAAAATTAGTTTTTCATTTTATTTTTATTTTATTTTTTTAATATTCTACAATTTAATTTCCTTTTTTTTTAAAATTTTTGTTCCAAATATGTACTAAATTTGAGAAATTAAAACACGTGTCGCTTTTATTTTTTGCATATTGTTGTAACATTTCTTTACTTACTAAGTATAGCATATAAAATTTTTTGACTCTGTTGCATGGAGTATAGTAATATTTTGCTTCTTTTTATCAATAGTTTTTTTTGTGATAACTATCGTAAAATAAAAGTGATTTTTTGAATAAAATTTACGCGATGAATACAACTAATTTAAACTTCTTAAATTTTAGATAAATAATATCCTATTCATATATCACTTCATTATGAAGTACATATAACTTCATTATTATGTAAGTAATAATGAAGTGAGTAAGAGGATTTTCATATTCCATTTCATTATGAAGCAGAATTTCATTATTGTTTTTAGTGGAGTCAATAAAGACAAAAAAAAGGCAATTTCAGGAAGTCCTCAGAAACAGATCCGATTTTGATGATTTTTTTTTTAAATTTTTGTTTTTTTATATTATTCAAAATCAGAAACCTTTCACAGGGGGAAATAAATTTTGTGCAATATTTTTGCAATTTATACAGGGTGTCCCTCCTAGAATAGCCAGTCTGCAAACAGTTGATAGGTCTCTTAATGACAAACAAAAAATAGTACTACAGTGAGGGGGGGGGGGGGGGGGTAGATCTCAACAGTTCAGTCGCTAGAGGGCGACAAAGATTTTTCGCACTTATTCTACGAAACACCCTATAACAATTGCGGTGTACTAGCTAGAAGAAAGTAGTCTAAAAGAAATCTGAAGGAAACTCCCCCATCTCTCTAATGATACCTCACATGCCTCTTTACGTTCTTTTTTCAATAGTTATTGTGTTTTAAAGTCAGAATTTATTATTAATTTATTATCAATTTTAAAGCGCATACTATATGATTGAAATACATCAAACTAAATTTTAAAATAATGTGCAAACTAATAGTGTTATTAGTACAGAAATTTAAAGCTAACATTAAATTTAGTGAACTTCATGTTACTAGACACTAAAATAAAGCTGAGTTAGTAAAATGTTATTAGTACGGGCCAATAATTTTTGTAATCACGCAATCAATATGTGTAATCACTAATCACTCAATCAACACCATACACTGTCAGTCATGTATGTGTAGTGTATGGGACCTTTAAGTTACGGTTAATTAAAGAAACGTTTAGTCTCTTTTTTGAATTTATAATCATAAACAACTTTTTAGAATATTCCCATAGCCTCTAATATCTTTGAAATATTATAAATGTAGATATATTTTATATATATTATATATATTATTATATATATATTAGCTGGACAAATATGAAGAAATTTTTCGTCAAAGTTTTGTACAAGTCGTGTAAGAAACTAGTCAAAGTTTTGTATGAAGACCAAATGACGTCTGCGGCTTTGATAACATCAATAACAAAATCTTTCAACCTTAATCAAAACCCTAAAATGACAACAAATGATGGTCTTGAAATAGATGAAGAAGATGTTCTTGACTACGTTAATCAGTACGCTTCTAATACAGATTTCATTTTATATATTGAAGGTATACTTTTTCTATTGCTTTGCTACATTGAATTATTTAACATATAATAATTACAAATCTACATATGTTTAATATCTAATCCTACCATGAATTGTATTAACTGTCTTATGCAGTTTGTAATTTTTAATATAACTGAAAGTAAAATAATTCATTTAACCATTCATAATTTTTTTAAGATACAGAGAAGGAAACTGAATGTAGTAATTTTTCAACTCTAACTTCCAATTGTGTAATACCGACAACGAGTGACATACAAACTCTTAATTTTAATAACAAAGAAAATTGTTTCATAACAACGAGAGAAAACCAAGTCGAAATCGGAAATTTGTCATGTAATGATGAAAGAAGATATGCGACAAACGTGCTCTTTACACCAACTTCAAGCAAAACTAGTTTTGCGAATACGACTGTTTCCAATAATTTAAATTTGGCAGATAGTTGTTTAATGTTTCAGATGTTCAATACTCTTAATACTAAAGAGGTAAAATAGTATATTAAAGCTTTAATTTTTAATTTAATGGTCCATGTTTTCATTTATATAGGAACTGGAACAATTTTTTGAGTGCCATTTGAAGCACATTATCAAGTCTTACACAAACAAAAAGTGTCTTACTAATTTTGAAAGAATAACTTTAAGCAAGACAATTATAAAACATATTTTGGATATTGACCCCACGAAAACGTAACTAAATTATAAATTAAAAATATTCCAACAGATATAGACTTAACATATGTTTCAGATTTTTGAGATCCCAATTTGAAAGTTTAGCAACTAATATTGTTGAAATTTTTTCAAACGAAAAAGAATCAACATATTTTAAGAAATTTTGCGGGGGAAAAGTTGCATCTGGTAAGTTATGGGATGCGTATAATAACTACCGGACACAATTAGCGAAAGCTGGTGTTATTGTAAGACGTGCAAGAGCCAGTTCGAGATCACCGTCTTCGAGTAGGTCTAATATTTCACCGCAATCGTCAGTTTTAGATCTAGGTATTTTATAGAGCTTCGTGCTATGCATACATATTATAAAATTAATAACATTTTCAATTACATATTATTCATTTTTATTAAATGCACAGATGATCCTGAAAATGTTTCTTCGAAAGACGATTTAATTGCACTGGAATCGTTAACAGCGGGAGACCAGCTCTCAAGAAAGTGGGAAAATACTTTTGAACTTAGAAAAGGTCTCTTACAAACTGAGATTTCTTCTAGCGACTACATCAAAAGATTTCCTGCTCTTGAACAAGCAGAAGGATATAAACTGGTAAGAATAATTTGAATTGTCAAATATTATATTAGGATGAAAACGATGAATTCTTACTTCTTATTTCAGTTTAATATTGACGTCGAACTACTATATGGAAAAAGGCCAATTTTTCTAATCAGTGATCAGCATTTCGAGGCAATTTTGAAACAAGGGGAAAAACACTCTCATAAACGAGTTAAAGAAATTTTGAGGCTGATATCTGAAGAGACTAGTGGTAAAGTGAACTTTTTTATTTAATTGGATTTTCAATAAATAAATATATATCTTTTTCTTTTTTAAGATAACAACAAAAGAATTTTAGCTGGCGTACTTGCTTCCAAATACAAATTTGAAAAAACAAAAAAAAAATCAAACAAAGCCAAGTAAGATTGAAGTGCAGGAGTCTTTTATTTGTCACTACAAGGTAAAATTCGCAAGAATATTTATTTGTATTTAATTTTATTAAATAAAATATATGTATATTAAATATATGTTAAATAAAATATATATTTTTCAGAACCTGTTAGAAGCTGATGACGCTCATCGAGTTTTTGAAAAAGAGTGGAGGGTGTATTCAGCCTAGGCTTGTTTTAATTGGTACACCAATTCAGACTTCTGTGGTTCATGTTGCACACATGAAGTACACATATGACAATCAACATATCAAGGAATCATTGGAAACATGCATGAGCGTTTTCCTAGCCATGAACCTTCAATATCCTCATGAAAGCACCAAGGTTTGGTATTACATTCAAAAATATATTTTTCAAATTAATACCCAATACGATTTTTCTGATACTGCCACGGAAACTCTTTTTAATGATTTAACTGCTGCAAATCTTTCAAAATGATTTTTAAATGTTTTATTTGCCAAAATTGTTTTGGCACTATTGTATTATTTATAAATCATATTAAAGAAAAGCATAAAAATAATACACGTTTTCCTTGTATAATTTGTAGTCGGGTTTATGATAATATATACTATTATAAAATACATATAAAGCGTCATTTAAATCAAAATAGGCTAATTTCAAAAATAGTTTCTAATGAAACGACAGTAAATTGCATTGAACAAAACCGGGTTTCCGAGAGTTCAGACCTGTCGCAAAAACCTAATTTTGAGAAAGATATACCTTTAAATTTTTTAAAATTTGTGCTTAAGTTTTTTGCAAAAGGAGAAATTTCACGAAAATATTGTATTGAGACAATACAAGGTTTTCGACATTTTTTATATTTTGCAGCAAATACCTACTGTGAAGGACTAATAGAGTGTGGCTCAAAAAAGTTAATAAATGAATTTTTAAACACCATATTTAAAAATGAAATTCCACTAACAGAGTACAAAATTCTTAAAAACGTAAAAGATATAGGATTTCAAGTTCCATACAATACTGTAACCTTACAAGTCACAAATGAAGAAACTACTAATTTAGAAAATGCTGCTTCGTTAAATAAGATGACACATTATTTAAAAATCGTTTCTTTGACCGATTTGTTTTTCAATTTGTTCAATAAAACCAACTTTTTGACTGACATCATAGATTACATAGCAAGTATTCAAAGAATTTCAAATGGTAATCTATATGATTTTACTCAATCTTATTTGTTTAAAGAAAAGCTGAAAAATGTTACGTCTTCTAGAGATATTATATACTTACCTTTATTCGTCTACTTTGACGATTTTGAAGTTAACAACCCTTTGGGATCACATGCAACCACTAAAAAAGTTGGAGCTGTATACATTAAGATACCTTGTTTGCCACCACATCTTCAATCTAAACTAAATTCCACATTTCTTGCGATGCTATTTCATTCTGAAGATAGAAAAGTTTTTGGTAATAAACGCATTTTTCTGCCTTTTATAGATGAATTAAATACTTTGATGAACATAGGAATAACAGTTGAAACAAAGAATTACAAGAAAGTATGTCTAGTAACCAGCCTTATCCTTGGAGATAATCTCGGTCTTAATTCAATTCTCGGTTATACTGAATCATTTAATTCTCAACATTGCTGCAGATTTTGTACTATTTGTAAAGCTGATTTATTTAAAACTTGTAGATTATCTCATGAAGTTTGTCAAACTATCGACGAACAATTATACTCTGTTCTTGTTAGTAATAACGGTTTACGCAAGAGTATTAAAGAAGTATCTGTGTGGAACTCTTTAGAATTATTTCACGTTACAAAAAATTTTTCCGTCGATCCGATGCATGATTTGTTAGAAGGTGTTTGCCGCTATGATATTATTGTTTTACTTGATATCTTCATAAATCAAAGAAAATTTTTCACTATAGAACAATTAAATTACCGAATTCTCACATTTAATTTTGGCCCTAATAATCCATCCAAACCTCCTTTATTTAATAACGATTTTCCACAAAATAAGAAATTAAAAATGTCCGCATCTGAAATGTTAACATTTATCAATTGTTTTTCACTTTTAATAGGAGACTGAATTCCCGAAAATAATCCTGAATGGTATTTGTACATCACTTTACGAAAAATTTTAGATATCTGCTTCAGTAATGTTATACATGAAGATTTATGTGAATTTCTACAAGAACTAATCACCGATCACAATTCCGCCTACTTACAAATTTCTAATTCGAATTTAAAACCTAAATTTCATTTTCTTCTTCATTATGCTGACGTAATGCGACAAGTTGGACCTCTTAAACATATTTCTTCAATGCGGTTTGAAGCGTTTCATCAAATTTTAAAAAAAACAGCGTGTAATAGTAAATGCAAAGTAAATATTTTGGAAACTATGTGTATTAAAAACAGCATTCAGACTTCAAATAATTTATTAAATTATGAAAATACTTGTTCCATTAAGCACGGGAAACTTCGAAAATTAAAAAAAGAATCATATCAAAGATACAATATTAATTGCACTGATAACGTACATTCAACTAATTTTATTTTTTACAAAACTTTTGATATTAAAAAGGAAAACGTGATATTATTTGCAAAAAATGGTTTTGCAAAAGTCGATTATATAATAAAGTATAAGGAAGAATTTTTTTTATTATTATCATCGTTAAATGTAATTTCGTTCGACGATCATTACTATTCATTTATAATTGAAAAAAGTTACAGATATTTTGCGAAACCATTGAAAAATATAAATATTGATATTGATGACATAGCTCACATTAATTTAACACCTGACAATGAAATAATGCAATTGATTAATTTCAATTTCATTAAGTATTCATTAATTTGTAACGTATATAATAATTATTGTAACTTGTAACATATAACATTATTTTAAGTATTTGAATGTATAAAAATGAAGTATTTTAAATAAAACATTTGTATACACACGTGTAAACATATAAATAAACTACTCTTTATTAATTTTAGCTGAAATATGTATAAAAAAACATATATAAAATATAATAATAATTAAATAAATAATTTGTTACAGTTACATTTACATATAATAACTATTGTAACTTGTAACATAAATATAACATTATTTTAAGTATTTGAATGTATAAAAATAAAGTTTTTTAAATAAAACATATATGTATACATATGTAGGAACAAATAAATAAACTGACTTTTTATTACTGAAATATGAATAAAATATGTATATATAAATATATATATATATATATAAACTATGTTATATATAGACATATTATAGTTATGGCAAACATTTTTATGATTAATACATATTCTTCGTAACTATATAAACTTACTTGTGATTAATATATTATAGTTGCTTCAACCATAAAACTTTCCTTCTTGCAAACAAAATATGTTTCCACCAACAAAAATTTAAAAAAAAACTATGTCTCTACCAACTATATCAATAGAAAAATATGATTGTGGCAATTAAAGTATATATATAAACTATGTTATATACAGACATATTATAGTTATGGCAAACATTTTTATGATTAATACATATTCTTCGTAACTATAAACTTACTTGTGATTAATATATTATAGTTGCTTCAACCATAAAACATTCCTTCTCGCAAACAAAATATGTTTCCATCAACAAAAATTTTGGGCCAGTTTTGTTCGGACAACTATGATTTTAATGTAATCATGTCTCTACCAACTATATCAATAGAAAAATATGATTGTGGCAATTAAAAGTATATTTGCTATACCTATGATATTTAATGTACTATGTTTAGGATAAATATTAAAATTGTTATGATAACAATATTGGAAGATTTTTATGGTTCTTGAAAATAAAATATAGTTATAAACTGCCTATATTTCATAACGTTGTAATGTAATATCTAACTATGTTACATTATGTAACTCAGTTATCACAACTATATCTACCAACTATAATATGGTTCTTTAAAAATTTAGTTGTGATAAACATATTTTTTCTCTGAGTGTATAAAATATGAAGTTAGAAATTTAAATATTCTTACTTTTTGCTATTTCGTTCTCATTATTTTTTTTTTTTTTGTCTATCACAAGTCTTTGACTTTTTCAGGTTTTGTTATTTGTTTGTATATATTGTATTGCATTTCCTATGTATGAAAATTATATCTTTAACACTTGACTTTTTTATGGTTCCCAGGAAATTTTACATGCATATTTGTACGTATTTTTATTTAATAGATAAGAAATTGATCACTAATTCAGTCTTTGATATTTTTTTTCATGTTTTAATTCATGAATACATTATTCAGTTTGCAGTAATGTTATATTTGATGGTATGAAGAATGATATAGGTGTTATTATTGTTATCAGCATCAGGTTAAAAAGGAATGATAACAAAAAAATATAGAATATAACTAAGTACACAGAAAATAATTTAATACTTCGGTCCACTCTTAACGCATTTTCAACAGTTTTTCTTGGATTAAACCTGTCTACAATATTTTTAACAGTAGAATATAATCTTTTAAAATATTTTTTCGATTTCTCTGTATGATTTTTTGTTTTTGAAAAGGTTTATTACAATTCCCTTTTTTCATTTGTCGTTTCTTTTTGTTTTTTTCCATTTTTTTACTTGATATTTAGTATTTTTTTTTAATTGTGAGAAAATCTGAATCGATTTAACTGTTATTTTGTACTTATTATTTAAAAGACAAGCTAAACTAAATTATATAATCATAACAAGAAAAAGATTTATCAGTTAACGGTTTTTATTACAATCATTTTAGTACATATTTCAAAGTCAGCGAATACTTTTTGTTGATAAAAAAAGCAGTTTTTATGCATTTTTTGTTCTAGTTATGTAATGGATTTAGGTAAATAATTAAAATTTTCATATTTTGTACTATACTAAATAAAAAAGACAAATAAATTGTTCGATTATTTATAGAATTTGTAAGTGAGCGAACACTTTTTAAACTCTGTGTATTACATCATTTTTTCTGTATGGTTTTTTTTACAGATTGTGTGAAGGTAAGACATAAATTTAATTTCCTTTGACAGAATATTTGGAAGAACGGTTTTTATATACCTGTATAAAAATAAAATAATGCAATCAACAACTGTGTCATTGTTTTGTATACATACATAAGCGCGTTTTGTATACATTATTAATGACATATAAGTTCTCAATATAATGCACGTTTAAAAATCCTCTATTTCTTCAATAATTACCAGGTGCTTGATTTTCTCATATTTTGAAAAGTAAGGTATTAGGTAAAAAATTTTAATTATTTAGTTTCATGTTACACATGTGAAGAAGCCTTTCTTAAATCTAAAATATTTTATTTTTTATAAAATCAATAGTACAGTTTATAAAAACGATTTATTTCGATTTCTTTAAGATATTTTAGTGATTTTTTGAAATCTATAATATTTTAATTATTTTTTAATAAAATTAATTAGTTATAGCAGTTATAGTTTTTTCTAAATATTGCATTTTAGTTAATGCAAAAAATAAAAAAAAAAACAATAAAATAAATACAGAGTTATTTAAAGTGACAGACAATTTTGGTGAAATAAGTTTAATAATATAATAAATAAATTTTGTCGATTTAAAAGATTTGAAAATTAATTTTATAGAGAAATTTGTGTAATTAGTTTTTAGTGATTTTTGTAAAATAAGAAATTATTTTTCATAGTGAACGGATTATAAAAGTGAAAAGTGAAAAGGATTATAACTTTTTTTATTGTGAAAAGGATTATAACTTTAAAAAAGATGGGTGATAGAAAGAAAAACGCATGGGGAGTAAGGTGCGAAGTTCCTTCTTGCCGTCAAAGCAAGAAGGATTTTCCACACCTGCGATTTTTTAAATTTCCATCTTCAGGGACGGTAATGTTTGAAAATTGGATGACTGCTATAGGTTTAGCAATGCCGCCAAAACCGAAAAATGCGTACGTATGTTCAAAACATTTCCATAGTTCTTCTTTTGGAAAAAAGAAACTTAAAAAAAAATCCGTTCCTTGTTTATATTTAAACAACGATAATTCAAGTGCAGATAATTTGAATTTTAGTGGACAGGATTTAAATAATTTGAATAATTCCGATTCAAGGGAACTTATTCCTGTTTTGTTTTCAGGAAAGAGCTACAAAGGCCTTGATCATGAAGAATTATTATTAGAAGATCTGGATAAATATGAACCAATTTCAAATAATCAAGAAAATGAAAATATTGTATTGGGATGTAGTTCTTGTTTGCAATCACAAAAACAACTAAAATATTATCGATCTCAATATTATTCTTTGAGAAAGAAATATAATATTCTGTGTGTGGAATTGCAAAATAAATCGAAGTTATATAAATCTAGGCTTTTTAAATTAAAAAAAAAAGTCTAAATATAAAAAAATTAAAGCAACACAGTAAAAAATTTTTTGACTTTTAGTGCATTCAGAGTTGTAATAATTTACAGAGTTTGGCTCTAAAAACAAATCATTAAATATTTTAGACGTAAATTCAAGAAATTAAATGATTTATTTCTAATACTACTGACTTCTTTATATTTAAATTCAATTAATGTAGTTTTACATTCAAGTACGTGAATTCTATATTCCTCTATTTGTATTAACGAAATTGCGTTGTAAAATTACAAACGTTGTATGTAAACTTCAATTTAAGTGATCTAGTTTTACATTCAGGTATGTGAATTCTACTAATCTCTTGATATTAACGAAATTGCGTTGTAAAATTACAAATTTTGACTATAAACTTCAATGTATGTATGTGAATTCTACAACCCTCTATTTGTAATAACGAAATTGCGTTGTAAAATTACAAACGTTGTATGTAAACTTCAATTTAAGTGATCTAGTTTTACATTCAGGTATGTGAATTCTACTAATCTCTATTGATATTAACGAAATTGCGTTGTAAAATTACAAATTTTGTCTATAAATTTTAATGCAGGTTCAATCATGTTTAGAGTTACAGACAGTTCAGTTCATTCTTTTATTTTTTTCTCTTGTGGACAGATAGTTTATTTTATTGTATATTGTAAAATCGCAAATATCATATATATACATATATTATATGTAAGTTTATTTCGGTCATTTGTTAGGCAATAATATTAATTTTTATAAATTTATTACAATTAATAATTTTATTACGTGAATATAACTCTGTGAAAAGATTTTGTGAACAATTAAAATATGTTTTCTGAAAGCACGCGCTACAAATGTGTTAAGTGTAATTTAGAATTTGTAGAAATACATTCATATAACAAGCATTTATATTCTCATAGATTTAGAGAACATTTTTGTTTTAAGTGTTTGGAGCTAGATTGTGGAAGATCATTTACATCATTTTCTACATTTAAGTCCCACTATTTTAGGCAGCATAAATTAAAATTGGTAAGCGAAAGTACAATTTTTATTTGTAAACAAAAAAAATGCAATTTCAAATATAATTCTATAAAACATATGATAAGACACGTTACTTCTCACTTCTTAAATGGAGAAGAAGTTTATTGTCCTTTCAAAAATTGTGAAAAAACATTTATTGTGAAGTCTACTTTCCATAGTCATGTTTTTAGAAAACATAAAAATCAAAATGATAGACAAACTATAATTTTCACAAATTCAGATCCTCAAAATTTGACGTCAAATTCTAACACATTGTCTGATTTTAATTTGTCACAAGAAAAAGATTCGTTTAGTTTTGCTAAAAATTTGTCATTAATATTTTTAAAACTGAAATCAAATTTCAATCTACCAGAAAATGTAATTCAGTATATTTTAGATGAATTACGAATTTTAAATGAATTGAACTATTTTTCTGTAGAACAAAAAATTTTAAATTTGTACTCACAATGTAATAATATTCCTTCACAAAACCATATATTGAGAGAATTGACTAATTCAGAATTAGATAAAGGGCTATGTCAATTAGAAACTTCATATAAACGGTTGATTTTTTATAAAAACTCTTTCAGATATCTTCCACCGATTGAAATATATCTGGGAAGAAATAACGAACACAAAGAATGCAGCTATTATTATGTACCAATATTACAAACACTAGAAGTTCTTTTTTCTGAAGAAAAGTTTCAAAATCAATTCTTATTTCCTGAAATGAAAAGTTCTAATTGTTTTTCTAGTTATACTGACGGTAAATTATACGGAAGTAACATATTTTTTAACAGTGGCGAGAAAAAATTAGAGATAATATTATATCAAGATACTTTTGAAGTGTGTAACCCTTTAAGTTCCTCTAAAGGCAAACATAATTTATTGGCTGTATACATGTCAATAGGAAATTTAAAGCCTTATTATCGGTCACAAATCCATAATATTCAGCTGGTGTTGCTGTGCAAAAATAAATTCGTGAAATATTTCGGGATTGATAAAATTATAAGTAAATTAGTTTATGATTTGACTATTTTGGAAAAAGTAGGTATTGGTGTTACAATTGATGGAGAGCATAAGTTTATAAAAGGGTCATAATAGCAGTTAACGGTGACAACCTCGGCAGTCACCAAATAGGTGGGTTTTCGGAAAATTTCAGCAAAACTCAGCATTTTTGTAGATTTTGTTTGTATTCCAAAGAACATTTAGAACGAAAAGATCTAACCATACAAGAACTTAGAAATCCAAGTAACTACGATTCATTTTGTGATTTTCTTGAAAAACAAACAGAAACAAAAGTATATTATGGTGTAAAAAAAAGGTCATCGTTAAACAATCTTTCTCACTTTAACATATGTAATCCTGGCTTACCACCATGTTCAGCGCACGACATTTTGGAGGGCATTGTTAAGAAGGATTTCTATTTGATCATTCAGTATTATATAAGAGAAAACATTCTGACATATGATTATTTAAACATGAAATACAAAGTCATAGCAAATCAACAGAAGAAAAAATTGTGTCTTCCTTATCTTGCAAAAAGTCAGTCACATATGCCAGGAACAGCCTATGAGAATTTATATTTTATTATTCTTTTTCCGTTGGTTATGTGGAGGAAAGATTTTGATTTAGAAAGTCACGTATGGAGTATGTATTTGAGATTGCTTAATATATGCAGATTAATATTTGCACATAAAATATCAGAGACACAAATAGATTATTTGTCATTTTGCATTGAAGAATATTTTTTGTATCGTAACTTAAGCTTTCCTAATCATAATCTCATACCAAAACATCATTACTTGTGTCATTATCCAATTTTAATAAAAGATTTTGGCCCCTTAATGGAATTTTGGACAATGCACTTTGAACATAAGCACCAGTACTTTAAAAATATTGTTAATAAAGCAAAAAATTTTGTAAACATAACTAAAATGCTTTCGGAAAGACATCAGTTATTCCAAGCTTCACTAAGTAATGACAGATTCGGAACAGAAATTATTTGTAACAAAACCGAATTGTTAGTTCCGGGAATGTTTGATGATTTTTATTACGAAAATTTCAAATATGTTTCCAAACGCATTCAAATTTGTGGAATAGAATATACAGAAAATGATTGTTTAATTTCAAATATTGACGAAAATGAACATATAGAAGTTCTTCAAATTACAAATATTTTTCTAGAAGAAAATTACAAAAATGTTACTTTTTATGGAAAGTACTACTCGATGTTTTACAATTATTTGCATGGAATATATGAAATGAACAATGAATGTGTAAATTATAAAAGCGTGTCTTATCAGAAACTAATAAGTATAATACCGACAAAATTTTTTGTAGCAAATAAAAAAATTTTACTTTCACTTCCGTTTTCAGTTTGTAAATAAATAAATAATTTTTATATATACAGCTTTTGTAATGTTATAAGAATACATATAATTATATATTAAGTATAAGTATAATTACATATACGTTAGAAATTAATGGAGAATGCTTTCAGAAAATAATAACTGATTGATTCTAAAATGTTTAGTATTTATATTTTAAAAATTATATATTTAATTTAAGTAAATAGATTAAAAAGATTTTGAAATAAAAATGAGTTTGTCCACGGAGAAATTGATGTTTAAAATTTGGAATTCCGAACGGAAACAAAAAAAAATTATTATTTCTGAACCAAAAATTCAACACGTTCTTAATGCAGGTAAGTTTTTATTCAATTTCTGAAAATTTTATACTAATAATTTTTGTATTTGAAAATTTTTAGCACAACAAAAAGGATTAAATGGAATTAAACTTGTTCTTGAAGAAGACGGTACTGAAATAGATGAGGACGAAGTTTTAAAATATTGTGGCGAAAAAGTTTTATTAATTCTGAATGATGGTGAATTTTGGCAACCAAATATGTCGCTTCTAGATATATCACAAAATACCACAGGTTTTGAAAATAATGCAATCACTTATGTCCAACCACTTTCTGAATATATTAACAACATAAATCCTGGGATATCGTCTCCTCGAAGTGATGTAACAGTATTGAGTGAACTATCCTCTTATCCAAGCTCTGTAAATTCTTTGCCAACTACTTTAAGTATGACGAGTGGAGCATTTTCAGAAAGTGAAAAAGAGAATTCATCAACATCTAATGCAATGGAAGCTGCTTTTGGCCGTTTTGAAATCCCTTGGGAAAAATTTCCAAAAGTTGTAATTGATTTATGCGAAAAACAACAGAAATTAGGCCATCATTTAAAAAGTGTTATACATATAATAGTTGAAGAATTACGAACAATATCCTTCTTTATTCCAGTTCCAGTATTTCGAACTGTAATTACAAAACTAGTGGCCAAATATCCAGAAACGTTTACTTATAGAGATGCTACTGGAACTCAAATTACAATAAAAAATTCACCTTTACTTACTTCACTCATACAAAGAAATAGTTACTTAAATAGGCCTACAACATCGTCACGAAGTATTACATCGCTTATACCATTAAAAAAACGAAAATTTTCAAAAAATTTTGAAGATACATGTAAAAATTGGAAAGAAACAAACATTATTAATGATAATGAAAAAGAAAATCATCAACAAATGAAAGAAAAGTTAATTCAGTTAAGTTTGCAAAAAACGTGGACTAAAGATGAATTTGATGAAATCGAAAAATTGATGAATTTATGTTATTTTGAACAAAGAAATTTTTTAAATAATTTTGAAAATACTCCTTGCATCAAAGATGTTAAGAAAAATTGGCCATTTTTATTACATAAATCATTTATTTATAATCACTTCAGCAAACTAACTGAAATCGATGTGAATATAACTTTTAAAAATTTCAATTATTATTTCAAAATTCAAATTAAAATTAATGCACAACATTATTGAAAATAAAAATAACGATGAAAACTCAATTGCACTAGAGTTTATAGGAAAATATTTCAATGAAGACATAAAGTTTTTTTTCCAAAACTTTCCGGTAATTTTCAAAATAATAAAATGAAATTATGCAGAATAATTCACTATTTTATTTTTTAGATTGGGACTACGAATGATATGGTGAAACCTCCTGGTCTCCATCCCTGGTTTGGTATTGTTTGTAAGTGGGGAGAAGCGTTTTTGAGATTTATTGCTAATTTATTAGGTGCTGTTTCTGTAGTTTAATTTTCTCAAATATTTTAAAAATTTAACAGGTACAGGATCAGAAGACGTCTATTATATTTATGCCGATAACGAGCTAATACATTCGAACTCGCAAAGCTTTGATGATTGCTTTGTACAAACATTTTGTTTGTATTTTATATTTAATATAGTATATCCGAAAGAAATATCGCAGACGTTGGAATTTATTCAGCGGTATTTCTTTGGTCATTATACAGAAGCTTCCAGAGGAAATAAAAAGAATTTGTCTGCTATGGCGAAAGTTATGCGGCTTTTGGGGAAATTGAATTAAAAACTATAAATAGGAAATAATAATGAAATAAAATGTAAAATATATGCAAAGGTTTAATTTAAAAATTAATATTAAATAAAATAAAATAAAAATTTTATAAGGTTGACATCAGTTAGTATTCGATGTTATACAATTTACAAAGAATATATGAAATGAATATATATGTAATAATTATAATAAATATTGCTTTTTTATATTAGTTATTAATATGATTGTAATAATAAAAATTTTATTTTCACCACTATTTTCAGTTTGTAAATAAATAAGTAATTTTTATATAAACAGCTTTTGTAATGTTATAAGAATACATATACATAATTATATATTAAGTATAAGTATAATTACATATACGTTAGAAATTAATGGAGATTAATTAATAAATTAATTAATAATTTATATTTTAAAAATTAAGTAAATATTTAATTAAAATAAATAGATTATAAAGATTTTGAAATAAAAATGAGTTTGTCCAAGAAATTTTTGTTTAAAATTTTCAATCATGCAACCTTTCAACATTCAAACACCCTGCATTCTTCAAATTTTCAAATTCTAAAAATGTATTTTTACATTTACTATATGTGAATGGTTTGAAAACTTTGATATAATTTTACAATACAATAATGTATTTGTAAATTGAAAATGTAAAGGAATTAAAACGGTGAATGTAATTTTACAGCACAAACAGTAAATCAATTCAGTATATGTCATGTAATTATTAAAAATGTTTGTAATTAATTTCAAGGTGCGCACAGTAATTTTCAAAAGAGAGATGTACTGAAATAGTTGACATGTAATATTACAACTATTAAAGATGGCAACAAATTGCCAACTCTCAATGTTGTAAAAATTTTTTACCGTGAAGGTCAAAGAAAATCTTTGTTAAATGAAATAAATTTAGACGAAAGTATTAATTCTAATACAAAAACTCTCGTCGAAATGTTGTGCAAAAATTCTAGAACTCAAGCTTGGAACGAAGAATCTATAATTTTGGCACAAAACCTGCATTATAGATCTCCAAGTACTTATTATTATATGCGGAATGTTCTAAACATGAATCTACCTTCTGTCTCTTCAATTTATCGTTGGATGCCAGTAATAAATACTAGTCCTGGATTTAACTCGACTTTAAAAGAAAGTCTAAAAATAGAAGTATCAAAATTAAGTGATGAAGAGAAATTAGCAGTTTTGATATTTGATGAAATGGCTATAAGAAGAGAAATTACTTATGATTCTGTAAAGGATGAAATTATTGGTTATACCGATCTAGGAGATTCAAAAACCAAAGATATTGCAAAAAGTATATGTCTCTTTATGATACGAGGAATTTTTACAAATTTCAAAACTATTATAAGTTATTATTCTGTGAAATCTTCAATCACAGGGGAACAACTAGAAATAAAAATTAAAGAGAATATACAATTTTGCAATGATGTCGGATACAATATAAAAGCGATAGTTTGTGATCAAGGATCTAATAATCGCAAAATGTTTAAACGTTTAAACGTCACCACTGAAAAGCCTTATTTTGAATATAATTCTAAACGTATTTTTGCAGTGTATGACATTCCACATCTTTTCAAATCAATTCTAAACACACTCATAAAATACGATTTATTGTGTGAAGATGGCAAAGTTAGAT
This sequence comes from Villa cingulata, assembly GCA_951394055.1. Classification (NCBI taxonomy): domain Eukaryota; kingdom Metazoa; phylum Arthropoda; class Insecta; order Diptera; family Bombyliidae; genus Villa; species Villa cingulata. The sequence continues at coordinate 35,334,241 of OX596017.1, read as the reverse complement.
GGAATGTTGTGAAAGAACTATACAACATTGAAAAGCAAAATATAACAAAAATGTGCACGAAGATTACATCGAAACATGTTTTTCCAAATACATGGCAAAAAAAGGAAGTGGCCTATGCAGTTCAAATTATGAGCCACACTTGCAGCTCTGCAATAAAAACAATGCATGATTTGGGAAAATTTAGTGAAAATGTTGCACCACAGGCTTTGTCTACAGCATCCTTATTTGAAAAACTAAATCATTCGTTTGATTGCTTGAACAGCAAAATGCCATTCAATAAAAATATACACAAATCAGCATTAAGAAAAGATGGATTTGTTCGATCATATTTGGAAAATGTAAAAGAATACATCAAATCCATAAAAACTTCAGGGAAAGTACATTGTTTCCAAGGACTTATACTGAGCATTAATGCTACTTTAAATTTGTCTGATGACATATTTTCTAATTGTCCAAACAAAAATTTCGTGCTTACATACAAATTTAATCAAGACCCAATTGAAAATCTTTTTTCACTAATAAGAAATAGAGGAGGAAACAATAAAAACCCATCATTATACAGGGTGATTCTCTATCGGATGAAAACCTTGAGACAGGTGATTGTTCGTGCCGAGAAACGAAAAAAATTGTATGGCAGGGGGGGGGGTCTATTCTCAAGGGGTAAGGAGTTACGGGGCTACGAAGTTTTTTTTTTAGGTCAAGTCACTTGTTCCGTATTTTTGGCCATAACTCACGAAATACTCAATACTTTTGAGTCATCCTGCACTCATTAAAAAGAGAATCAATGGCTCTTTATTTTGATGTCTAAATAATTTAAATTGGACTAGCAGTGCTGAAGATACGGCTCATCAAAGTCAAAAATTTATGGAAAAAAACGGAAAATTTTAAGTTCATGGTCAAATATCTCAAAATTTTGCCCTATTTTTTTTTAATTTTTTTTACTTAAAATATAGCCCAATGCATCGCCTTTCATTTGCTTTTTATTTTATTTGATTGTCTTTCGTAGTTCTTGAGTTCTGCGATAAAGTACAACAGTGGTTTTGCATCGAAAAGTTGTTACCTGTTGTTGTTGTTGATATTGGCAGGATTATGTGTAATAAAATAATTTCTGTATCAGAAAAAGGTAATTGTGAAAATGATGACGATCAATTCCTAATAGTTGAAGTGGAAAATTATGAGAAATGTGATACAGAAAAAACATCAGAAAAAAATTGTGATTCAGAAACATTAGAGGAGGATGAATGTGAGGATTTTGATAACAAAGTATTAAATTCAATAGAAATACAAAATCACGATAATGAGAATTTATGCGAACAAGCTTCACTAAGATACTTCGTTGGCTTTTTAATTAAAAAAATGTCAACATCAAATAGCTGTCCTGATTGTCTGAATTTGATGAAAAGGTCAGACGAAACTATTTACCTTGAAAAACAATCAGAAAAATTTATGTTTTTCAAAAATTATTCTAAATCATCCGATTTTGGTCGACTAAATTCTCCTACAAATTACTTTTTTGAAATTTGTCAAATTCTCTTGAATGTTTTTGTAAAAATATTTAAAGAAAAATCGGATATGAAGCATATAAAGAAGTACATAATGTCAAAATGTATTGAAGAGACAGACAAGATTGATCAATATTGTTCTTGGTTCTCCTGTGATAATCCCTGTAAAGAACATCATATATATTTTCTTGATTATTTCATAAAAATTTTATTGCAAAAAAATTGCCTCTGGGAAACACAAAAACTTTTTCAGTGTGATTATTCTGCTTCTAACAAAATGAAAATTATTGGACAATGAATACAATACAAAACATCGGCGTCTCAGAGAGTATAGGGAGAAAATATAGAAAAGAATCAAATACAGTCAAATAGAAATACAAAACAAACTTTTTACAAGGAACATTAAATTTCTCATTGAAAACTCAATTTATACATGTACATATGTATGTATATACAAAATTTAAACCACGATATACAGATACTACTGTATACATACGTATATTATATGTATGTATATACTCGCATATATGTACATACATACACTATAGTATCTGTATATCATATATCATCTGATAATCTAGAAAATTTACAAATTTTTATTTTCATTGAATTTTAAATCCTGAAAATAAAAAAGGAATACGAAAATAGTGCAGTGTAATAATATATGTAACTATACCAGAGACAACTTATAAAACAACTTGTTATAAGTTGTTTCTGGCTATACACACACCAATCTTCAGTACCTAAACTCAATGTATGTACAGTATTACATATAATATGTACATATGCACTCTAATTATAAACTACACTATCCTTCTTCTAAATGATCTTCATATATAGTTCGTTTATGCAGTTTGTTTGTATGCATACATATATTCCATTAGCAATGTACAAGCATTCAAATATAATTTCAAGAAATAAAATATTTTTGTCTTCATAAAAATATAAAAGATAAGGGAATAGTATTGAATACATAGCACATAGCACCAATATGACACACATTCATACAAAAAAAACCAAAACTAGATTTATTCATGTAGGTAGAATGAGATCATAATATACAATACATACATATTTTATATAACACCAATAACACTTGCTATTGCATGTGTACAATAATATAAGATATAAGATATTAAGATATTAAGGATATAAAGCTATTTAGCTATTGCAATCCACAAATTTTTGTGCTTTTAAAACTTGATTTTAAAAATTTGAAATTCTGTGGAAGATATTTAAAATCTAACGAATTCTGGCGATGCGATCTCAATCTGTGGAACGCAATAAGTGGTCGCCAGTTGCTCCTATGCTTTGAGAATTCTTTATGGTAGAAAGATAAGAAGGTAATGTAAATTCTTTTTCTTGAAAGCTAAAAATAATAATTGTGACGTCAAGTTTTGTAAGCTTTCAAAATGTAGTTGTCAAACAAATTTCTTATCTGATGTGTTGCGTAATTGATTTTATAAGAATATAAAATTTTTATGAATTATTATTATTAATTATTAATATTAGCTATATTACATAATATATACTATTTGTGATTTTATAATTTTGTGCATTTTGTGGATTATTATTATCAATTATTTTTATTTAACTATTTCATCGTCATTATTTTCCTAAGAGTTAATTTATAATAGTTTTAATAAAATGGTGTGGTGTAGTGTTAGAAACTGTCGGAATAATTCGATAGAAAAATACTGTGAAGATCACATAAAATTCCATCAATTTCCAAAAGATGTGAAATTATGCAGAGTTTGGATTAAAGCTTGTAATAAGAAAAACATTAATTTAAAATATGCAAAAATTTGTTCTACCCATTTTGATGAAAATTGTTACGAATTAAAGGATAGACTTTTGAATATTCCTTTAAAAAGGAGAAAATTAGTTTCAACAGCCGTACCCACTCTTTTTTTGCCAAATGAAGTTAATAAAATTGTAAGTGAAAGGAATATGAGGTCTGAAAAAAGAATGAGAAAAAAAGTTGTGGAGGATATGTTGACTGAAGCAAAGTAAGTAGAAATATTTGTTATATGGAAAATTTTAGTATTTTGCACATATATAAAAGAGGAAAATCGATCTACAGAAGTGAGACTCAACAGAAAACGAACGATGTCCCCAATAATAGTATGCCAGGAAGAATTCTTATAGATTCTGAAGTTCAAACTGAGTAATAACTTTTTACATTTATAACTTGTTTTAATTCTTTATATTAATATTTAAAATTTTTAGGGGAAATTTAGACAATATATATGTGAAAGAAATTCAAGTATTGCAGCAACAATTAAATGATTTAAAAGAGAAATATATGGTCCTAGAGGAAGAAAATAAAATATTAAAAGATGAATCCCATCATGTTTGTTCTGCATTAAAAGTAATATTTACCAACGGCCAGATTAAAAAACTAAAAACTGAACCGCAATCAAAGCACTTCAGATGGAGTTTAGAAGATATATCTTCAGCAGTTTGCTTATATTCTGCAGGACCGAGATCATACAGATATTTATATAAAAGAAAGTACCCCTTACCCTGTGTAAGTACTCTTAAGAAATGGGCATCTAAAGTTAAAGTTGAGCCAGGAATTATTCAGCCAGTTGTTCAGATAATGAAGCATACAGATTTAAATTAATCAAAAATTTATTAAAAATTACAAAAATTAATAAAATATTTATTCAAAATTGAAAAAAAAAATGAATTATAAATTTTTATATCGAAATATTTGATAAATTTTATAGAAATTACATGGTAAAACTGAATGAAAACAAAATTTGGTATGGCAGTATCTTTCTGTCGAGGCGATCGATTTACATAATACAAAATTTACATCGTCTCGTCTCGCCTTAATTTTGTCGATAGTCGATACTATTGACACTCATAATAGGGCCCCACATAATCAATTAAGAAAATATTAGTTATCAATATATAATGTAAACATCTAAATAATTATTTTTAAGAAAATTAAAAATAAGATAAAAATGTATGAATAACAAAATAATAATATTCAAAATAAAAATATGTTTTTCTTATGTTATAAATACTAGATGTAAAAACAATAAAACTCAGTCTTAAGATTCAAGTCATTTTGTAAAGAACAAATCATTAAAATAAAATTAAATTTTTTATTACAATTTAAATTGTGAATATTTTATTTGCGCACAACGCTACTAGGGAATCATACAGTTTACGGAAAAAGTTATTTTTTACCTGCTTCAAAATAGATAAAATATACTAAAAAATAAAAATAAATAACACATACTAAAATAATTGTTAATCATAATATTTTATTTCATTTATTTTTTTATTTCTTCCAATTCATCCGTTACAATGTCATGAATCTACATTGTAGTTTTGCTAAATCAGAAACATTTAAACTATATCTTTTCACTGTTGATGATAATCCCAAAAAGAAATTGTCAACTCCATCCATCTCAGTTTGATTAGTTTTATTTAATAACTCCTGTAAAAAATCTTTGTATATTTCATCATTAGTATCAGTTTATCAGTTTTCCTTTTTTTTTTGTTTTGGGGTTGAGCAGATGTTATTTGCTGAACTTTTGGAGCATGATGGTTGCATTGGAGGTGGTGAAAAATGATCACTATCACTTGTAACTTGTTGAGATTTTTTCTGATCATCTTCTGAGTTATCAACTATATCCCAAAAATTACTCCATCATCCTCTAATAAAATTGACTGCGTGATGTCACTGCTCCTGTTGAAATTGCCGGAAGTACTGTAAATAAAAAAATCTTCGATACATATGTATCTAGAAATATGGTTATATTTAATAAATACTTACTTTCGTTGTTCGATACTTTCTCTAAGGAACAGCAGGTTATGAAAATATTTGTACTGCTTTTTCATGTTTATGTCTCCTGCTCCCTGACCACTGCTTCCTTTATATTCTTTTATATATTTTTTAAACCAGTCACGTAAAGACTTCCAGGCTGTTCTGCAATCTTTCTCTAAAATATTTTTTATGATTACGAAGTGTTATTTGAAACAAAACCAACAAACACTTACCATTTTCACCCAATTTTTCGGATATGTCTTTCCATATTTTGTCCTTTCATATCATATTTTTGTATAATTTTGATGTTAAATTATAAATTTCGGGTTTTTTTTAAACTAATTCAATAAGTTCTTTAATTGTATTTTACGATAATTTTTGCATTTTTTTGCTGTTGATTATTTTTATAATTTTTAAAAAGCTAAAACTTTAAACTTCCACTAAAAAAAAATTTCATCAAATAATTTGACAACTCACAACTGCCATCACATCACGCAGCGAGGAATTTTCGATTTTTTGAAATTGTCTCGCATCGCATTCTCGCAACATTGTATACAGCCTATTAGAGCAGTTGAAAACTTAGAAGGTAAGTGATTCAAATTTATTTCTAATATATAAAATAATAATTAAATATATGTACATATATAGAAATTATATCAACAGCAACTGTTGAGGATAAAAGAGGTTGGGTTGATGAAAAAAAATAGAAAATATATAGAATAAATAGAAAATAAATACAGGGCTTTAGAAATATCGTACAAAAAAGCAAAGCAAAACAATTCAAAAACTGGCAAGAATAGAGTGACATGTCTATAGGAAAAGTATGTACAATAAGAGAAATAATTTTAATTAAATAATTTCTAAGGTTATATAAGTATTTTGCGTTAACAGGCAGTTGGGAAAAATATTAGAGGATAGACCGGCAGTAGATCCAATAATTGTTGTTGAAACATATAGAGTGAAGTAAGGACCAGAGATTAACAAATTACTTATGATGAAGACGCCTGTACAAGTGCTGCCTTGAATGCAGAAGAAATTGAAGACGAAGATATGAATGTAGTATAAATATTTTTATGATAAATATATTATGAAAAAATATAACTATTTTGATTTTTCCCTTTATAAGCAGCAAACATTACAACTATTTGATACTTCAAACAACAAAATAGAAAAAACATAAATGAAAAAATTTTAGAAGAATTAAAACTGTTGGGAGAGGAACGTCAACAACATTATAAAAATATTATTAAAATAACAGAAGATAGTAATAGAAGGAAGGAAGAACTGATGAAAGAGAGGAATGAAATTCTTCGCTCATTAACAGAAAACTTAAGTAATTCATAAAATTAAAAAAAAGAATATAATTTTTTTGCATAAAATTATAAAATTGTCTTTAATTAATTAATTTTTTTTTTATACAAGTACATTATATCTTGTATAAGTAGTATGTTTTTGTAAGTTATTTTTTCCTGCAATCACGAATTTTTTGTGCCAGCGATTTATTTGTTTCTTTTGCCTCTCCTGTTCTGCGTTTCTGTATCTCAGTCGAGAAGTTCTCGACTGAAAGTGAAGTCACAGCTTCTCGAATGGTAATTTTTGATCCAAAAAATTTTTGCGTTTCTGTATCTCTCCAAATTCACCAATCGAAAAATTCGTGGTTAGTATCTATAATCGAGAGAGAATATCGGGAATGAAACAATATGACATTTTACTTGTTAGTGTATTCAATGTTGATTTCATAGTTAACCGTTTATTTCAAATATTTGAAATTTTCAGCCTTATTCTAGATGTCACGTGACTCGACTAGCAGTCGTCAGTTTCTGTCTCACCTCACCTTAAATTCGGTATTCTTGTTGTCATGTGATACGAGTGTGAGGAACATGTGAAATTGGAACAAATTCTATGTTGACATATGAGTTATGGTTATAATTTTTTTTTGATATCTTTACATTCATTGAGAATTTTAATTATCATTACAATTATTCAAAAAGTTTTTTAAAAAAGAAAAATAAAATTTTAAAAAAAAAATTAACCATAATATGCACCATTTCTTCAAATTGTATTTTTACACTAAAAATATCGAAAATATAATTATTTTTATTTAAACTGTATTAAATTATAATTTTTCTATAAAATTACTAGATACTATATTATGCTTCATTTACCTTTTTTCTGCTTGCATCTTGATTTTCTTTTAGTAGTCACTTCTTTAAACGTATTGACTAAAAATGTCACTTCACTTATCACTTTTTATTTCATTACGACAACAAGAATGCAACATATGTTGGTGCTGCCGACAAATGTCACCTCACATGACAACGAGAATACCATTTCAAAGTCATTTCGTCATTTGTCACTTCACTCGACAACGAGAATAAAGCCGTTTATCATACAAAAGTTTATATGAATATTGTAGTTTTATTTAATTAATATTTTTTATTTAATAAATTTATGTTATAAGTGTATTTAATTACAGAAATAATTAGTACAATTTTACATTTAAGATATTTTTATATATTACATAGATTTTATAATACGTAATATACTGATTACTATTTGTACCTGTTATAATTCTCTTTATATGCAATAATCAATAAATAACAAAAGCGAAGAGATCAATGCGGTTGCGGTATAATAAAAAAAGAACTTTTTTGCAGGTAAATTTTATGAATTTTTGTAAATATTTTCCTTTTTTTATATTAATCGGCATGTGTTTTATTACATATGAAAAAATTGAATAAGTAAATAAGGAAAGGTAGTATAAAATAGAAAAACTATATAAATAGAAAAATATTTAAACTATCTTTGAGTTAAATACTTAAAACGATTTAGACAATTTTTTAATTAAAATGATTTAATATTAAATGAAAAACTAGTGCCGCGATTATATCTGTAAGTAATATATTATAATATTATTAATTTATATTTTATGAAAGCGTAATTTTTTCAAGATTTAAAATGGGTGAACTTGTGATGTTCATGCTAGCAGAAATGAATGACAGAAAAAGTATGCTACGAATTCATAGACGTTATTTGAGAGTTATAACTGATCCATTTAGTTTGCCTGAAGCGCGTTTTTTAGAATTGTTTAGATTGAGTAGAGAATCTGTTCGAGGTCTTTTAAACGAAATAAGTCCTCATATGAAGAGAGGTATAAAAAAACGTTTGTCCCCAAAAGCATTAGATTAACTGCTGCATTGCACTTCTATGCAACGGGATCGTTTCAAAGAGATATTGGACAAGATTTTGTTTGCCCGGTGAGCAAAACAATGATATATAGAATTGCCCATGAAATAACATAAATCATTCAAAATAAATTTATGGAAAAATATATAAAGTTTCCCAGCAACGCAGAGGAGCAAAATAATATTCGACAAAGGTAATTAAAACATAAAATAAAGAAATTTCAATACATGAGTATAATTCGATATATGTATATATACGTATTTGTATTTGCTATTAGGTTTTTCATTGCTACTGGATTTCCCGGAGTTATTGGCGCTGTAGACTGTACTCATATCAAAATAAAAGAACCATCCATTGATGTTGAGTATTGTTATCGCAATCGTAAAGGATATTTTTCAAAAAAAAGTACAGATTATATGCGATTATGATTTAAAAATCATAGCATGTTTTGCTCGGTATGGAGGAAGCGCTCAGGATGCGTTTATTTGGGAAAACAGCAGAGTGAGAACTTACCTAGAAAACCAGTACAGACAAGGTATTCACAGCTTGTTAGTCGGTGATTCTGGATATCCGCTTCAGCCCTGGTTGATGACACCGTTCAGAAATCCTGAAAATATTAATCAAAAAATCTATAATATTCATAATATACGAACGAGGAATTGTATTGAGCGTTTGAATGGAATATTAAAAAAAAAGTTTTCTCATGTCTGTCACAGGATTGAGGACTTATGGTGAATCCAGCATTTGCAGGTGTCATAATTAATGCGTGTTGTACTCTACATAATTTTAGAAAAAAAATTTAATTTAGCCATGCCAGAGATTTTAGAAGAGCAAAATTTTTCAGAACATAGTTCTGATGAATTGAATTCAAATAGTTCAATTTTAAACGAAACGAGAATATTACGCGAAAATATTGCAAGAAATTATTTTCGATAAGAATTATTAATGATATTCTAATTATATAATAATTCAAAGAAAGATAATAAGGGCAAATAATATTTGCGCAGTTGTAAAAAATCAAGCCACTGTTTTGAAATAAATAATTATTATAACGAATTCTAAATAACTGTTTTATTTATTTATGCATTTGGTACAATGGGTTTCTTCACATGAAGCATTTTTCAAAATATTTCTCATCTCATCATTGAAGTTTCTCATCAAAATAAAAAATAGTATATAAGAAAAATTAAGTAAAACAATTCATTTTTCATTCTCATTTTTTTTTCAATCTTTATTTTTTATTGTTTTTATTAATTCTAAAATATTTTTATTATTGTTTTTCACTTCATCAAGTACTTATATTACTTAAAATTTCATTCTGTTATGACAAAATGTTTTCTATTCTACTTTGTCTCTCTTCGTATTGAACTTTTACCTCTTCGCTCTTCTAAAGCACTATTAAATGACTTTGTTTATTTTAAGCCCCAGAAGTTGATGCTCCGTATTTTTCTGTATCTACTTTCGATGTTGAAGGAAATTTATCCTTATCCATATCATTGTCGCTGTTGCTTAAAATTGCTATTATAAACTCATCGTCCATATCATCGCTCTCCTCTTCATTATTTTCCTAAATAGAAATAAATATATATAATATTTTAAACATAATTTATAAATATATTTTTTAATAATTATACCTGTTGTGGGAAGTCTGCTTCGGGAGTTTCACCGTCTCCTTCTAAAACATCTTGTGTAAAGCAACTAATAATTTCTCTGTCAAAATTTCATGTTTAAAAAAAAACGATTTTCAAACTTACCCTGCTATTCTACTTTAGAGATCTCTTAATTCTCTTATTATTTTGAATTTTTGGTGAAATCCATTTTTTAATAGAATTGGTATTCTAGATAGCAGATTTACCACACAAAAGTGCATAAGATATTTTAATTTACCAAAGTCAGCTGTTTCATTTGAAATGTTGTAAAAATGGCGACGGCTATCTGTGTGTATTGATATAATTATATGCGTATAATACTGAATTGTATAATAATTATTTTTTATATGTTATTATTTTTATAATATTATTATTTTAATTATTATTGATATTGAAATATTAAATAATCATATAATAAATTATAAATAATCACATACATATGTAATATATAAAATATAAATAATTTATATACTTACGTATATGTATGTACATTATATGTATTTTTTTTAATTTATTATTTTTTATTTTTTTGTATTATTATTAAATATTGCAATGGCATTCATATTTTATATAAATAAACACTCAAATATTATTATACAACAATGTTTTTATTATACATCATACGATAAGAGATGTAAGAGGACCTCATCGATGTCCTCTAAAGTTAAGAGATTTTTTTCCGTTAAAAATATTTTTTGACGTATTTTATCCACTAATTCCCAATACCAAAACCTATAAACGTCAATAGCTAAATTCACCATAACAATTAAGAGATTAGCTGATTGACATCTCTTATCTACTTTAACTACAACTCCTAAAATTATGCAATCTGCAGTTAAGAGGTTAAGAGTCTCTTAGCCTCTAAAGTAGAATAGCACCATTATTTTGATATTGATATATCTCCAAAAGTTGAAGGACGACATATATATATTATGATGTTAAATGAAAGATAATTTTGTCCTCTTTAAAATGATGCCCCTTAAACTTGATACGTCCTCTCAGTAAGAAAACTATATTTTTTAAAAATTGTTAAAAAATATTTAGAAAGACTGTCATGTCTCGAAAATGATGCATGAGAAAAAGAAAACACTGAACAATTATAAATAATTATTTTTTCCTATAACTAAAAAATCAAATGTAATGAAAACAAGAAATTATTTCACCCACAAAAATGTATGACATATAAAAACAACAAAACAACACTATTTATTGTACTCAATTATTATATTTTAACTAATTGACCAAAAAAAAAAAAAAAAAATTAAGAAATTATAAAAAAAAAACTGAGAAATTATATTAAAATAACAATTGGTAAATGTTTACTTTATGGTACACACACTAGGGTGGGGTAACTAAAGGTGGGGAATGGTAGGGGCATGTCCCCTGACCACACTTCGGGGGTCAAACCTTGGGGGACGGACTGAGGCGGCGCAGGGCGGGGGGTTAAAAATCGAAAATTTATCATTTTGTCATATGCGTTTATGGTTAAAGTGTAGGCTAGGGGGGTCGGAGCGGGTGGTTAATGAATGGAGGTGATAAAGGAAGGTCCAATGAATATACTTAGGGGGTCAAACCTTGGGGGACGGACAGTGGCGGCGCAGGGCGGGGGGTTACAAATCGAAAATTTATCATTTTGTCATACGCGTTTATGGTGGAAGTGTAGGCTAGGGGGGTCGGAGCGGGTGGGTAATGAATGGAGGTGATAAAGGAAGGTCCAATGAATATATTTAGGGGGTCAAACCTTCGGGGACGGACAGTGGCGGCGCAGGGCGGGGGGTTAAAAATCGAAAATTTATCAATTTGTCATATGCTTTTATTGTTAAAATGTGGGCTAGGGGAGTCGGAGGGGGTTGGTAATGAATGGGAGTGACAGAGGAAGATTCAATGACTTCACTTTGGGAGCTGAACTTTCTAAACGGAAGTACACCCCTGGCAAAAATTAAGTTCGAGTTGTATTTTTTTAAGAGAAGTAAAAGTTAAATCTAAATAAATTTTTCAAAATTAATTTTTCTGAAGTATAAAGTAGATGTTATTAATCTAGTAACCTTTCTAAACTAATTCTCAAAATTTTAAATAATTACTTTTGTTCTTTTTCTAACCAGAACAGGTAAACGATAAAATTGTCCATTCTGTTAGTTAACAATAAGAACAAAAACCAGTTCCTTTTCAGGTAGTTTATGACTGTCATATGGGAAAAAAAATTCCAAAAATTGTTTTTAAATATTTTTATTACAGACAACTAAAACCTACGTATAAAAAAAGTTTTATTATTGACACATAAAATAATAAATGTTAAATTTAAAGATATTTTCAATATTTAGTTGGGCCTCCTTTACTTTTAATCAGATCTTCAATCCTCGAAGGCATTGAAGTGTATAATTTTTTTATTAAATTTAAATCTATTTCATTATACCACACATTTTCTGCTATTCTCTTTAATTTTTCGATAGTTTGCGGCTGTTTTTCTCTAATTTTTTTACCCATAATGGCCCAAACATTCTCAATTAAATTCATGTCTGGACTGTTCCCGATCCACTTGAGCGATCTAATTCCAAGATCTTGCTTCAAGTTCTCTATCTGAAATTGAAAAAACGATAAATAATTAAAAAATTTAATTAAATGATGTTAAATCCACCAAAAAATGAATATAAAAATATTTTTCAATTTAACATTAATTAGAAAGGGTGCCGGTTCAAAATGTTTAATAAAATAAAAACACAATGTTTTTCAATTTACGTTACAAATTTTATTTTAAAATATTCTCTTAAATCTAACAATTCAACTCTTAAACTAAATTACAAACAGTTTCTAATCTACTTAAATTCGTGTATACTTAAATTTTAAATAAATCTAATTCAATTTATATAAAATTCAATATTTTTTTTTTTTAATTATATAATAATATTTCAATCAAAATCGGAAATAAGTATGCAATTAATACAAAACAAATTTGAATCTATGAAATACATATATAAAATTTACTTTAATTTAACAATTTGTATATGTACAATATTTCAGTTAAACCGGAAGTAACTATAAATAAGAAATTTAACAAAATTGAAATAAAATCATGAATTTATAAATGAAATTTATCAAATCTACTTTAATTATGATTTTACATATGTTCTTAACTACTAAGAGCTAATTAACTAATAATTATTCGTTGGCATAGGTCGACCTACACGAATAGATGGCGTTGTAGACACTATGTTGATTGAAGAACGATGATGAGATCAATTTAACGATGACTATTCGAATTTTCAAACTTTCAAAAAATTCGTTATGTAAAGCTGAAGATTTCCGACGGGAACTGACGACTGTCGAGATGAAATATTTTTTACTGTCTCGATGAATTTTCTAATTTTCCAAAATAATTCAATTTTCTGATGCTATTTTCAGTGATGAAACTTTAGAAAATTTCTAAGTCCTAGAAATTTTCTAAGTGTTGATTTTCTGCTCGAAGTATTAGAAAATTTTATAAAAAAATTTTCTAAGTCTTTAACGATGATGAATTTGTTCCAAGTATTAGAAAATTTTGTAAAAAAATTTTCTAAGTCTTTTTTAAAAAATCGACTTTAACAATTTCCGATGATTCGGCCCGAAGTATTAGAAAATTTTGTAAGAAAAAAAATTTTCTAAGTACTTTTTTTTGATGATTAATTTCGGCTCTAAGTGTTAGAAAATTTCTGTATAAGAAATTTTCTAAGTATTTTTTCGACGATGATTTAATTCGACGTTTCCCTATTTTCTGTAAAAATTCTAAGTATTTTTACAGAAATTCCTAACTTTTCCCTAATTACTAGCTCAACACGCTAGATTTTGATAGGACTCAACACGTCCAAGCTGATGATTTGGTCTCTTGTTTTCCTTGCTTCAGTCTCAACACGACAGTATACACAAGTAATTGCAAAAGACAAATTTTTCTGCGAATCGCAACCCTTTATATATCAAAATTCGCAAACTCTGGAATTTTCTATTTTCCCCGTTGTTGAAATGTTCTGCTATTTATCTCATATTTTTGTCTTTTTTTATAAAACCGTTTTTTTTTTTTTTTTTCAAATTGTGTCTGGTGGTTCGGATGATAATTTATGGTGATTGTGAATAACTCTATTGGTAATTATTTCACTGGTAACTTTTTGACAATTTGACAGTACTGGCATGGTCATATATATATATGTATGTGTATATTATATATTATGCATATATGTTTAAATGTTTTTATTTTTGTTAATGTTCATTGTTTATGCACTGCAATTAAATATTTTGTGTTTAATGTTTTATGTTATATATTGTGCTATGTGGATTGTTTTGTTTTGTTTGTATGCTATGTTTATAAACATTTTTATGTTACCTGCTTGTGCATATTCATGTTATATGTTCCATATTATTGCATATATTTCTGTGTTATATGTTTGATTACGTTGATTGGTTTACATTTTTTTGTACGAAATATTATATGATCGCATTGTTTGTCTTGAAGTGTTTGTAACCTTTTTTTTTTTTTATTATACATATTTTTTAAACACTGCCCACTTTTTTGTTTGATTATTAAAAATGTTGAATGACGATTCAACATCCTCCCGGAACGCGCAAAAAAAAATAATTAACTTATTTTATTGTATGTATTGTTATTTTAATTTTTATTTATGTAATAAATGAATATCACTTTGAATCTTTTTAGTTTTTCTTTATTTTCTAGTCACTAAATTCACTTTTCGATTTCTTATTGCTGTGGTTTGTTTTTGATATATAGTCTTTATAATCGTTCGTTTGTCGAAATTTTCGCGGTATTTTCACAACAATTTCATTTGTGTTCCAATATGTGAATCGAATTACCGTCTCATCATTCACCCTGTGTCGGTATGATTTTTTCATCGATTTAATTTTTTCCCATGGAATAGGAGATTTTTGAACCATTTTGCTAATGCTTGCTGCCTTTCTATGTTCAGTATTTCGTTTTACAAATTGTTGTAGTTGTTTGTTGAGAATATGTGGTTCATGTATGTGTAACATGAATACGTTTGTTGATTGTGTGGCACGTCCTGTGTTTCCCATCACAATCCAACCCAATTCCGTTTTCAATGCGATTGGTTTATCTAAGTGTTTTGATCGTATTATTCCGTCTTGAATAATACTAGCATATACTTCTGCTCCTAGTAGCAAGTCTATACTTCCTGGAATAGCATAATCAGGATCAGCTAACTTCAAATTTCTCAAATGATTGAAACCTGATGTTTCAATGCGTTGTGTAGGTAGTTGGCTAGTGATACTGTTTACCACTAGCGCTTTGACTCTCTGCTTATAGTTTCCGTTTACCGATTCCAACGTGAATTCGGTCTGTAATTTGGCTCTAGTGGCACTGCTCTGATTGAGTCCACTAATGAGTTGATTGGTTCGTGAATGAGAGAGCTTCAAACGTTTTGTTGCCGCAGCGGTGATACAAGTAGCTTGAGACCCTGAGTCAATCAGAGCCCTCAGAATTTGTAGCTGACCATTACCGTCTCGTATTTTTACTTGTGCTGTTGCTAGCAAAGTTTCATTAACATTCGTTGAAAAGAAATTCTTGAGTGAATCTTCTTTTTCATGTAGTTGAGCAGAAGTCTGAATTGTCGCTGATAAATTCGCCGAAAAATTATCATGTATCAAAGTGTGGTGTTTCTTCATGCACTTCTTGCATGAACTGTTGCTTGTGCAGTTGATGAATCTATGACCTGATTCAAGGCAGTTTGTACATAAGTTATGTTTTTTAACGAAGTTCAATTTTTCTATTGCTGATAATGTTTTAAATTTCGAACAATGGCAAAGTCTATGATCAGACTTACACTGTGGACAATGTGTACCCTGATTGGTACCCTTAATATTTTGATTTGAAGAAATCTTGGTTTCACCTGAAGGGTGTATAGCTTCTAATACTCTGAATCTGGCTTCTAAGAATTCTATCAATTCTTGAAATGAAGCCACCTCGTTTTTCTCGCTTTGTTTTATCTCCCACAATTCTCTTGTTTCTGGTGATAATTTCTGCAGCGTAAGATACACAATAATAGGGTCCCAATTTTCAATGTTTACCTTTAATGTTTTTAATTCATGAAGGATCTCTTCTGTGTTGTTAAGCACATCCTTCATGGATTGAGCATTTTCGGTTTTTGTCAAATTTATTTTACACAATTTTTCTAGTTGTGCATTGATTAATACCCTATTATTATTAAATCTCTTTTCCAAGGTTTGCCATGCTTTGTAGTAATTAGTCCCAATGACTTCAAATGGTTTAATAATTCGTGCAGCCTCACCAGAAACACAAGATTTTAGATAGTGTAACTTTTCAACTTCTGAAATTTCCTTGTTATTATGAATTAAATTGGTGTACAAATCTTTAAATGATCGCCAAGATTTGTAGGTGCCATCAAATGTAGGTAAAGAAATAGGCGGTAACTTTATTTTCGATTTTTGTGGAGATACGAGAGATGTAACATGTGTGGGACCACCGTCATTTGAAACGTTACTTGATTTGGCTAACGAAGTAATTTTTTCTTGTAGCTCTGTGATTAAACTAAAACAAGTTTCTTCAAATACATCGTATTTATTTTGTTCAATATACTCGGCAGTGAGTTTACAATCTTCAGCTTGATAAATTAAATAATGATTATCCCTAAATTTATCAGTTAATTCATTTAATTTTTGTATTCTACGTTCATATACATTAATTGGTTGATTTTCAGTTAAATTTTGTTTTATTCTAATTGTAACAGTATTTAATTCATTTTCCAAAGCAGTTTGTAATTTAATTAAATTCTGAATGTTATGCATTTTTACAAATTTTTATAGTCTATCTATAAATTGAAAAAAACTGAGTTTCTATTTTATCCGGCTCGAAGGACCAAATGTTAAATCCACCAAAAAATGAATATAAAAATATTTTTCAATTTAACATTAATTAGAAAGGGTGCCGGTTCAAAATGTTTAATAAAATAAAAACACAATGTTTTTCAATTTACGTTACAAATTTTATTTTAAAATATTCTCTTAAATCTAACAATTCAACTCTTAAACTAAATTACAAACAGTTTCTAATCTACTTAAATTCGTGTATACTTAAATTTTAAATAAATCTAATTCAATTTATATAAAATTCAATATTTTTTTTTTTTAATTATATAATAATATTTCAATCAAAATCGGAAATAAGTATGCAATTAATACAAAACAAATTTGAATCTATGAAATACATATATAAAATTTACTTTAATTTAACAATTTGTATATGTACAATATTTCAGTTAAACCGGAAGTAACTATAAATAAGAAATTTAACAAAATTGAAATAAAATCATGAATTTATAAATGAAATTTATCAAATCTACTTTAATTATGATTTTACATATGTTCTTAACTACTAAGAGCTAATTAACTAATAATTATTCGTTGGCATAGGTCGACCTACACGAATAGATGGCGTTGTAGACACTATGTTGATTGAAGAACGATGATGAGATCAATTTAACGATGACTATTCGAATTTTCAAACTTTCAAAAAATTCGTTATGTAAAGCTGAAGATTTCCGACGGGAACTGACGACTGTCGAGATGAAATATTTTTTACTGTCTCGATGAATTTTCTAATTTTCCAAAATAATTCAATTTTCTGATGCTATTTTCAGTGATGAAACTTTAGAAAATTTCTAAGTCCTAGAAATTTTCTAAGTGTTGATTTTCTGCTCGAAGTATTAGAAAATTTTATAAAAAAATTTTCTAAGTCTTTAACGATGATGAATTTGTTCCAAGTATTAGAAAATTTTGTAAAAAAATTTTCTAAGTCTTTTTTAAAAAATCGACTTTAACAATTTCCGATGATTCGGCCCGAAGTATTAGAAAATTTTGTAAGAAAAAAAATTTTCTAAGTACTTTTTTTTGATGATTAATTTCGGCTCTAAGTGTTAGAAAATTTCTGTATAAGAAATTTTCTAAGTATTTTTTCGACGATGATTTAATTCGACGTTTCCCTATTTTCTGTAAAAATTCTAAGTATTTTTACAGAAATTCCTAACTTTTCCCTAATTACTAGCTCAACACGCTAGATTTTGATAGGACTCAACACGTCCAAGCTGATGATTTGGTCTCTTGTTTTCCTTGCTTCAGTCTCAACACGACAGTATACACAAGTAATTGCAAAAGACAAATTTTTCTGCGAATCGCAACCCTTTATATATCAAAATTCGCAAACTCTGGAATTTTCTATTTTCCCCGTTGTTGAAATGTTCTGCTATTTATCTCATATTTTTGTCTTTTTTTATAAAACCGTTTTTTTTTTTTTTTTTCAAATTGTGTCTGGTGGTTCGGATGATAATTTATGGTGATTG
This sequence comes from Villa cingulata, assembly GCA_951394055.1. Lineage (NCBI taxonomy): Eukaryota > Metazoa > Arthropoda > Insecta > Diptera > Bombyliidae > Villa > Villa cingulata. The sequence continues at coordinate 35,315,766 of OX596017.1, read as the reverse complement.
TGAATAACTCTATTGGTAATTATTTCACTGGTAACTTTTTGACAATTTGACAGTACTGGCATGGTCATATATATATATGTATGTGTATATTATATATTATGCATATATGTTTAAATGTTTTTATTTTTGTTAATGTTCATTGTTTATGCACTGCAATTAAATATTTTGTGTTTAATGTTTTATGTTATATATTGTGCTATGTGGATTGTTTTGTTTTGTTTGTATGCTATGTTTATAAACATTTTTATGTTACCTGCTTGTGCATATTCATGTTATATGTTCCATATTATTGCATATATTTCTGTGTTATATGTTTGATTACGTTGATTGGTTTACATTTTTTTGTACGAAATATTATATGATCGCATTGTTTGTCTTGAAGTGTTTGTAACCTTTTTTTTTTTTTATTATACATATTTTTTAAACACTGCCCACTTTTTTGTTTGATTATTAAAAATGTTGAATGACGATTCAACAAATGAATTAAATTTAAGTTAAATTTACGAAATAGAAGAGTAAACAACGTACCGATTTTGCTCTATGGCATGGAGCCGAATCGTCCTGAAATATTGGGCTTTCAAAATTTTCCGTTGCTGCTTCTATTGCAGGTAAAACCCCGTCTAGAATTATTTTTTTATATGCAGCTGCATTTACTGCACCTTCCAAAATAATCAAAGGTCCAACACCGATTGAACTGATGTACCCCCATACCATAATGTATGGCGAATGCTTAACAGTCGGTTGGACACAGTCCTTACTGTATCTTTCGCCTTTTCGCCGACGAACCCTAGCTGATCCATTATGTCCAATCAAGTTAAATTTCGATTCGTCGGAGAATATCACGCTTTCTCAGTCAAATATTGTCCAGTCTTTATGTTCTTTTGCCCATTGAAGTCTGTTTTTCTTCATTTTATATGTCAGCAAAGGTTTTCTTGCTGCGCGACGAGAGTCTAATCCCATCTCTTCCAGCCGACAACGAACTGTTCTAGACGAAATGGATAATCCGGTAGCATCATTAAATTCTTTCCTAATTTTTCCCGACGTCGCGAACCGATCTTTCAGGCAAATTCTTTTAATTAATTTATCCTGACGTTCTGTCGTCTTCCTTTTACGGCCTTGTCCACTTCGTCCAGATAGTGATTTCGTTTCATCGTATATTTTCAAAAATTTCCTGACAGCAGCTTCTGAAAATCCTATTTTCTTTGCTATGAGACAGTTGGACCAACCTCGTTCTTTAAAAACTAAAACTTTTGCTTTTATTTCAGCTGACATTCTTTTATCTCCTGCCATTACCAAAATATTACTTTCAACTTTTACACTCTTTCACAAACTATGTTATTACTTTTCACTTCTAAACAATAATAAATTTATCTACAAATGTGTATTCAATTATAACACCTCTCATAAATAATAAAAATATGACAGGCTTAAGTAAGGTAGAAGAAATAATTCTAAAAATGTGAGTAAGTCCTATATACTTGTTCAGGTAAATCAACTCGAACTTAATTTTTGCCAGGGGTGTATGTTGCATTTTCTCTACAGATATACACACATTGTCAGATTTGCCTTCTATACAGATATACACTCATTGCCAGATTTGAATTTGTAGAAGGCAAATGTGTATAAGGCAAATCTGACAATGTGTGTATGTTGCATTTTCTATACAGATATACACACACTGTCAGATTTGCCTTCTACAAATGTGTGCGCGCGTGTGTGTGTGTGTGTGTGTGTGTGTGCATAAGTGTGGATATGCATTTGTAGAAGGCAAATTTGACAGTGTGTGTATATCTGTATAGAAAATGCAACATACACACATTGTCAGATTTGCTTTATACACCTTTGCCTTCTACAAATTCAAATCTGGTAATATATTGCTGATGGCACAGTCATTTATTCTGATTGTTGGCGTGCATATAATTGTCTCGAGCAATCGGCTATCAACATCTAACAGTCAATCATTCATTAAATTTTGTAGATCCTTTAACTGGCACTCACACTCAAAATATTGAAAGATTTTGGAGAGATTTGCGAAGTGGTGTGCCCCGTTTCGGTCGTACAAAAAACATTGGACCGGTTATATAGCCTCATTTTTATTTAAGCGTCAAATTGATTATCTTGATCTAATCGAAACATTTTTTAACAACATGGCAGAAATGTATCCACTCGCTGATAACGATTTTTCGCGAGAGGCCGCTAATTCGTAAAAGGAATTTTAACCTCACATCCTGCTCCTATACTTTGCCGTTTCCAAACTTCAGCTCCCAAAGTGAAGTCCTTGAATCTTCCTCTGTCACCCCCATTCATTACCAACCCCCTCCGACCCCCCCTAGCCCACACTTTAACAATAAACACATATGACAATTGATAAATTTTCGATTTTTAACCCTCCGCCCTGCGCCGCCACTGTCCGTCCCCCATGGTTTGACCCCCGAAGTGTGGTCAGGGGACATGCCCCTACCATTCCCCATCATTAGTTACCCCACCCTAGTGTGTGTACCATAAAGTAAACATTTACCTAACAATTAAAAACATTAAATAATTTTACTCACAATCACAAAAATGAACAAAATATAAAACCAGCAAAACGGACATGTACAAAAAATGTTAATGGTTTGACATTTAATGTTGTGTGGTATTGCCATAGTATGAAAAATTATATTATACGCTGGCTAGTGTATAAAATTTTATACAATTTTTAAATGAAAAATTTTTTTATTAATATTGAAATATTTTTTTAGAATTTTTTTAAATTGAAATATTTAAGAATATTTAAATTTTTTAAAAATGAAGTATTATGCAAGAAGTTATGAAAGTGTAGGTGTTAATAATGAACATAGGAAAAGGTTTTCTAGATTACCTAATGATTTGAATGGGTAAGTAATATGAAAAATAATTAGAATAATTATATTAAAAATATAATTATATATAAATGAATAATTTATATAACTATATAAAATAATTTTATAAATTTAAATAACATAAATATATAAATTTCAATTATATACTATATTTTTATAAAACAATTTCAACAAAAGTGAAATATATAAGTAGCATTTAGCATATCGTTGTCGTCCGCAAAAAACCTCCAATGTGCCATTTTGATCAAATTTGGTTTTGGAGCTCATTATTTTCTGCAAAAAATTTCCTATCTAATGACAAAACCGCCTTTTCGATCAACTGAAGCATCTATGTGCATCTGCACTATTATTGCCTTGTAATACCTCCTATGTGTAATAAATAGTGTCAGATAGGAGTATTTAACTTCTCTTTCTTTGTTTGCCTTGATTGACATAGGGGATTTTGTTTGTCATTTTAGTATAGTATTTCGTTTTGATCAATTTTAGTAAAGGGCTAGGTACAATGCTGCGAGAATGCGATGGGAGCTTTACATTAACATCGCATCTCGCGATTAATTTACAACAGCTGGTTGCGAGAAGAAGAAAAAATATTATTCTAACCTCACTTCAATTATAGAAATTTAAACAAAAAAAAGATTATAACCTGAGTTGATTTTTATAATAATTATTTAATTTAAAATATTTTTTTATAATTTACACACGAGCAAGTAATAATAATGTCAAGAATAAGAAAAGTATTATTATGTGCAACTGCGGCTTATTTAGCCTTAAAAAAATGGAAAAGTTTAGGTAGAAGCGGAAAAAGGTGGTGGGTGAGACCTATATATAAACAAAGACAAAATTTTGGCTTTTATGAAACAACATTTCAAGCCATGAAGCAAGATGATCCAGAAATGTTTGTAAAAGCTACTCGCATGAGTATTGAAAATTTCAACGTGCTTCTTAATTGCATAGGTGAAAAATTAGAAAAACATTCCCTACGCAGACCAATATCTGCAGAATGTAAACTGGCTTTAACTCTAATGTATGTTATAATATTCAGGTTATTTTATAATTTTGTATTTTCTATATATGGATGTAAATTTTTTTCCGTAGCTATTTGGCACACGGTGGTTCTAAATATATATATGCATGGAAGTTTAAAATGTCAACATCAACTGTAGGAAGAATAATTTATGAAACGTGTGATGTTTTGTGGAATGATTTATACAGGATATACTTATCTCCACCAAATCCTAGTGAGTGGGAAATAATAGCAACACAATTTAAGACCAAATGGCGGCTTCCACATTGTATTGGTGCAATTGATGGAAAGCACATTAATATTGTTTGTCCTCCTAATGCAGGATCTCAATTTTTCAACTATAAAGGGCGACATAGTATAGTGCTTCTTGCCATTTGTGATGCAAATTATTGTTTCACAATGGTAGATATAGGAGCGTATGGGAGTCAGAGTGATGGAGGGATTCTTTCTGAAAGTAGTTTTGGCAAACTCTTATTTCAAAATAAGTTGAAAATTCCTCATTCATCGCCTTTGTCGTATTCAAATGAATCTTTTCCGCATTTCTTTATTGGAGATAATGCTTTCCCATTAAGTCTAAATTTGATGCGTCCTTTTTCAGGTAAAGTAATGTATACCAAGTAACATTTTTTACTGATCTTGGTCAGATCATAACTACCACAAATTGAAATTTGTTAATCAAACTGTTTTTATTTTATATTATAGGAAACAATTTAACACCAGAAGAAGAAAACTTTAATAAAAGGATTTCGCATGCAAGAATGACTATAGAGAACACATTTGGTATACTAGCATCAAGGTGGAGAGTGCTAAGAAATGATATTCATGCATTACCAGAAAATGTTGACAAAATAATCAAAGCTACAGTTTTGCTTCATAATTTCTTAATGCTCCAAAAGTGTGTATCCTATTGTCCAACTAATTATGCAGACTCTATCGTAAATGGTGATGTTGTTCAAGGACAGTGGAGAAATGAGAACGATAGAATTAATAGCATTCCTGCATCACGTGCACACAATGCTACTAGGGAATCATACAACTTACGGAAGAAATTATCTTTTTACCTGCTTCACAATAGATAAAAATGTACTAAAAAATAGAAATAAATAACATATACTAAAAAAATTGTTTATATTAATATTTTATTTCATTTATTTTTTATTTCTTCCAATTCCTCCGTTACAAATGTCATGATTCTACATTGTAGTTTTGCTAAATCAGAAACATTTAAACTATATCTTTTCACTGTTGATGATAATCCCAAAAAGAAATTGTCAACTCCATCCATCTCAGTTTGATTAGTTTTATTTAATAACTCCTGTAAAAAATCTTTGTATATTTCATCATTAGTATCAGTTTATCAGTTTTCCTTTTTTTTTTGTTTTGGGGTTGAGCAGATGTTATTTGCTGAACTTTTAGAGCATGATGGTTGCATTGGAGGTAGTGAAAAATGATCACTATCACTTGTAACTTGTTGAGATTTTTTCTGATCATCTTCTGAGTTATCAACTACATCCCAAAAATTACTTCCATCATCCTCTAATAAAATTGACTGCGTGATGTCACTGCTCCTGTTGAAATTGCCGGAAGTACTGTAAATAAAAAAAATCTTACATAATTACATATCTAGAAATATGGTTATATTTAATAAATACTTACTTTCGTTGTTCGATACTTTCTCTAAGGAACAGCAGGTTATGAAAATATTTGTATTGTTTCTTCATATTTATGTCTCCTGCTCCCTGACCACTGCTTCCTTTATATTCTTTTATATTTTTTTTAAACCAGTCACGTAAAGACTTCCAGGCTGTTCTGCAATCTTTCTCTAAAATATTTTTTATGATCACAAAGTGCTATTTGAAACAAAACCAACAAACACTTACCATTTTCACCCAATTTTTCGGATATGTCTTTCCATATTTTGTCCTTCCATATAATATTTTTGTATAATTTTGATGTTAAATTATATATTTCGGGTTTTTTTTAAACTAATTCAATAAGTTCTTTAATTGTATTTTACGATAATTTTTGCATTTTTTTGCTGTTGATTATTTTTATAATTTTTAAAAAGCTAAAACTTTAAACTTCCACTAAAAAAAAATTTCATCAAATAATTTGACAACTCACAACTGCCATCACATCACGCAGCGATAAATTTTCGATTTTTTGAAATTGCCTCGTATCGCAATCACGCATCTCGTTTTATTGTTTATTGTCTCATCTATTTCAACTGTTTGAAAACAGTTTGACAACTCGCAACGACACCTCGCATCGCATTCTCGCAGCATTGTATATAGCCCTTAATACTTTGTAATTCAGCGTGATAAGTTAAAGTAAATAATTCTTTTGCCTGAGGATTTTCAAAAAGGTAAATATTTTAAATTAAAAAAATATTGCTATTATATTATACATTATTATACATTATATATTATACATTATTATACATTACTATTTCTTATTCACGGTTGAATATAATGTTGATTTCTATAAATGACTACGTAAATATACTGTACTATTCAAAAATACGAACGTCTTGAAAATTTATAATGAATAATTTTCAGGTTGAATAATGTCTAGTAGAGGAAGGATGTTAGTTGACTTAGTACTTACACAGGTAGAGGCATATAAGCTTAGCGATTCTGGTCAAAATATTTTTAGTAATACTGCAAACGTATCCATGAAGTCACAAACAAATATGACAGTTAATGAAAGTGTACTAAATTGTGTTCCCTGTACTTCGAAGGTTCAAAATGAAGATGAAACTGAATGTATTATCTTAGATTATGGTCCAGATGATGAACTTCTAACAGCTATTTCGGATGCTCTTACATCAGAAGCCGTAACTTGTAGTGAGAATCTAACTGACCAGCCAGTGGATAAATCAACTGAAAATACCACAAATACTGAACAACAGTGTAGTAAATTAGATCTAAACGACTCTGACACTTCAGCAATATGTGTTCTACCCAGTAATATATATGAGGCTCAGAAAAAGAGAGTTGCAGGTAAACCTTATATAGGCTACCAGAAAGTTAATGGCAAAATATTTCAAAATGTTCCGAAAAAATCAAGAAAAATGAGAAGTAGATGTTCACATCTAGAAATTAAAAAAAGAAGCGAAAGATCATTTCTATGTGGCCAATTTTCAGAAGATGATAGGGACAGTGCATTTGAAGAATTTCGGAAAATTAAAAGGCGGGCAGAAAAAAGGGCCTATGTTAAGCCTGAAACACATTAACATGCAGTGCAGTGCAATGCTGTCAAATTTAGAAAAAATAGTATCATATACGGTCACACACATTAAATGCAGTGCAGTGCAGTGCACTGCACTGCATTAACTTTGTCTAATTTCTAAATTCACTGCACACTGCATCATTTGACAGGTATTCATTCGTTCAACAAAATCATTTCAACAATCATCATTGTGATTTTAGCATGTTTAAAGTTATTTGTTGAGAATTTGTGAAATTTTCTTTTGATAAATTAAGTTGTTTTTTAAATAAAAATTAACTGAAAATTAAATAAAATTAAATAAAAATAAATAAAAGTCAGTTATTTGAAAAATAAAAAATAAAATGGACATCGAGTTTGAAGAAAAATTAATTGAGTTAATAAAAAATTCAGAATTTTTATATGATAAAAGAAAGCAGAATTATAAAAATAATGATTTGAAGTCAAAAAGATGGAGTGAAATTGCTGCAGAGCTGAACAAACCAGGTTTGTAAAATATATTTATATTTAAATAAATCATTTTTTATTGAAAATTTTTTTTATTCAATTTATTCAAAATTCAATTACAATTGGGGCTTGAATAGCTCGATGGTTGTGTGTCGGTCTTGCGATCCTTAAGATCACGGTTCGAACCCCAGCCAGCGCACTACTCTTGCCCAAGTCGATCAATAATTTTTCCCATCAGCAATGTACACCAGTAACTGATTACTGATGATAAACTGGATAATAATGTATATCTGACATAAAATTACTGATCGGCGGTGCCATGGACTGAGTATCCGCGTGCACTTTATATATACTATATACATTTATGTATATATGTATATTTAAAAAAAAAAAAAAAAAAAAAAAAAAATTACAATTAACATTTCATAAAATCATTCAATATTTACATATTATATTTATATTTATGTTTATTTTATTTCTCTACCCAAAACAACATTTATACTGGTGTTAGATTAGATCCTAATACTTTAGCAACATTTTTTCATATTTTCTTACACTAATTTATTCATTCTAATCTATTTTACACTATCATATGTCATTTATTTCATACAGAAAAACATCATTTATAAAACATACATTCCTTTAGTCACAAATCAAAATCAAAAATTTACTTTAATTTTAATTTATACCTATCTTATAATTATTAATATACATTCATTCCAAATAATAATATCATCACAATAAATTACTTCAAAAGCATATCTTTATAGTTTGTTCTGTGCAATCTTTTTTTGAATGATTTGCCGCACATTTACAGCAAGCAGTGGTATTTAATCAGTGCTTGACATTTGTAGCATCTTCTAATTCTAAATACTTCTTTCACGTAGTGAGAAAATCAATCAGTATTTACATTTCTATTACTTACCTTGCTTTTTTTTCATAAAACTTTTTCTACAACTTATTACTCTAATAAAATCATTATTATCATTATCTTTAGATTTTCGATTTGACAAAAATAATAAAATAATTTCCTACTCCAGTTGACGATATAAAAAAAAGATGGCGAACGATAAAGGATAGGTACAATAGATTGAAGAAAAAGGAAAATGCTCCATCAGGAAGTGGAATGCAGAGCGTTAAAGATTATAAATATGGCATTCAATTAAGATTTTTGGATGACTGTAAATCTATTAATGAATGGTAAATATATTTTATTACAATTATTTTTTTAAATTTATTTTGAAACTAATTTTTTTATTTTTCAGCACTGGTTCTAATTTCAGTCAAGAGGATGAAGAAATATTTAAAGATTTAATTGAAGAGGATGAATGTATTCCTGTAGAAAATTATTTATGTGAGGAGCAAAATAATGCTACAATTATTAATAACAAAATAAAAAAAACTACTCCGCTGAACTCCGCTGAAAAGAAAAAATAAATTGGTGGATGAAGTATTAATAACAAATACGAACATGGAATTAATAAAATTAATGAAAGATTTAAAAGATGAGAATAGACCGAAATCTAAAGAGGCAGTATTTTGTGAATCTTTGGCCGGTCAACCAGAAGATGCCAAACTGCCTCCTGCAAAATTCAGATCTTTTCAAATAAAAGTTGTGCATTTTTAGATGAAGAAGCACAGCATTCCAGAAGAGACACTCCATCCACCAGTTTCTATCCATCTTAGTATTAGATAGATTTAGTTTAAGATTAGATTAAGATTACTAAATAGATTTTAGTTTAAGATTACTTATGAACAAAGCATAACAAAGCAATTGGCATTTTTTCTCTATAATTTTTCTTGAACGGTGAACCTGTTTTTCATAGTGTATCGCATATGCACTCCGAATTTTTAAAATGGTGCATTGAACTGAAAATCGAATATATTCCATCAAAAACTTTATTCAAAACATCTTTGAAAAATGAAAACATATCAATTTACCATCCACGCAAAGATCAATACGATATTTGTTGTGGCTACAAGGTTGCATCTATAACAGAGGAAGATTACTTAAAACATTTGACGATGCACGTAATGAGAAAAGCAAAATTAAAAAATCTGTTGAAAATAATACTGATACACTTGCAGTTACAATGAATCTTGAGAGTGTACTTCTATGTCCTAAAACTTTAGCATCCAGCATGTATTACAAGCAGAAATTACAAGTACACAATTTCACTTTGTACTCGTTGAACAACAGTGACGTAAAACTCTATGTTTGGCATGAAGCTAATGGAGGTGTCAATGCAAATGAATTCACATCTTGCATCGTTCATTACATAACAACAATGAGTGAAAACTACAAAAAAATAATCCTTATATCTGATGGTTGCAACTATCAAAACAGAAATAAAGTATTGGCTAGTGCTTTGAGTGATCTTTGCAGGCAAAAACAAATTACTGTTGAACAAATATTTCTGAATAAGGGTCATACAATGATGGAGGTCGATAGTGTTCATTCGATGTTAGAGCGTTAGAGTTTAAACCACCTATAAACTCACCGTCAGATTACATTGCTAGAATGCGACAGGCAAGGCCAACTCATCCATATCAAGTGAATGTTCTGGATTACGACTTTTTTCATAACTACGAATCACAAAATTCCAATTTAGTACAATCAGACCAGGAAAAAAGTTGGAGAGCTAACTGTTACCGAAATCTGCAAAATGAAATATAATCAAGAGGGTGAAATATTTTATAAAATTAATTTTGATGATGACTTTACAACATTGCCGCATAGACGGGTAATGGGGATCCCATTTAATAATTTGCTAAAATTATATGATAAAAGATTACCTATTAGTGAATCAAAATATAATGATCTACAATCGTTGAAATCAGTGATTGAAAAAGACCATCAGGGATTTTATGACAGTCTTCCCTGTGAAAAAAATAAACGTAAGTAAGAACTATGTGGCAGAAATATAAAACTTCAAGAAATACGAGTATATTGTTTATAATTTTCATAATGTTTTTGTATTGATTTGAATTTTTTTATATTTTTTATTTCTCTAATAAAGATTATTTTGAAGTATTTGTATGAATTTTAATTTGTTGTAAAATCTTCAATGTGGAATTCCAGAACATATAAAAGCACCTATGTAGCTTGATATGGTAATTTTTTATTATTTTCCTCTACAAAATTTATAGTACGTTAGATTTATTGTTAAAAAAACTAAACATTTGACTGTCGTTTTCAATATACAAACTAATAATACTTCAACGTAATGTTTTTATTAGGTTTATAATGTTTTTTGCTTCTGCTGTAAAATTTATGTTTTTGCACATAGGAGGTTTTTTGCGGACGACAACGATATAGTACTTACAGTTACCGTTACCATTACTGATAATGTTATATGTTATATTATCACAATATACATACAGCTACAAAAATTATTTGTGCATAGCAAAGATGTATAATACAATTGCTTTTTTTATATTGAAGAAGTGTGATAAAAATTTCTCGGAAAATATCTTTGTCGGAAATAATAAAAATAAAGCACTAACAAAATGTGCAATTTTAAATAAAAAACAGATAAAAACAAGCGTAATTCAGACGCAGAGGATGTAAACAATTTTTGAAACTTTATTTGTTGCATAAATGTAGGTATTCTATTTTTTCTAGTACTTAGATGAAATGAGTTTGTTTTTCTTTAAAATTTTTCTAAATTACTATAACAGAACATGGAATCAACGAGTCATGCAAATAATGAAAAAAATTTAATAGAGATTATTTCAAATGGATTATGAAAATCAATGCAGAAAAGATTTAAACAGTAATTTTATCTCAAAATTGACTTTAGTTTCTAAAACTCAAACTGAGAAACTCCTTTGTCATAACACACCGAGAAAAGATAATTTAAGAAAAAAAATTTTAAAACTTCAAAAAGAATTATCAGAAAAAGATAACATAATATCATCACTTGAAAAGCAGATTTCAAGTAATGAAGTATGTATTTCTTTACGTTTTTAGCATAACATCTTAAGTCGACATAAGCAGAATCGTAAAAAAAAGAAATGTTGAAATTTTCTTACTTCGAGCAATTTTTTTCTGTTACCCATGTTGAATTATGTCTTTTAATTTCAACATTATAACAGTTCACAAAACATCTTATGTCTACCAAAACCATATTTGCACATGTCAAAGCATCCTATGTGACTAAATATTCCATAAAATGTTTATATTAACTTATCACAAGTCTCAAATTTAATTAAGTCATTTTTAAACAAATGTATTTTCCCAGGAACTCTTTTGACAAATAATCTTACGTATTTTTTAGATAATTTTTCCTGATGCAATCACCAAATAAATGCATTTCTTATGTTTACATAAGATATAATTTTAATTTTTGAATATTTCGTATTAATCATAGCAAATAATCTTAACTGACTTAAGATGTTTTGCTCCATACACGTGCCACATTTTTAGGTTTTTAATTGACTTAAGATATTATATCTTGTGCAATTCAGTTCATGTATATATTGCGACAGTAATTTTTATCATTACTTAAGATGTAATGTGCTAGAAGTGGAAGGCAGAACTGTCTGGAAATAACGGAATTAAAATTTGTTATTCGATCTGTTCAGTACTTCTATCAGTCTTTGAGTGGTGTACATTTAATATTTTTTTAACAAGTTTTTGTCTTTTATTTAAATGGTAAGTTTATTTAAAATAAGTAATTTATATATATATATATATAGAAAGGAAACTTCTATATCAAATGTAGTAATTTCTGGTGAAAAATCTAACGATAATGTACCAAACGATTCAAATTCAGTCTCCAAAGAAACGACAATTAGTAAACTTGAACATCATTCTAACTATCTTGAGTTCTTGTTAGATGAAGATAATTTAGATGACAGTTACATTGATCCTGACTACGTGCCTTCGTGTAGTAATTCTGATCCATCAGATACGGAAGAACTAGAGCAAATGGGTAGAAAAATTGAAAAAGCAATAATCGCCAACGATTTATCTGAAGATAATAATATGAGTAATGCCACGCATAACAATAATAATAATAGAAGTTATACTTAACAAACACCTGAAAACGCCACTTCCAGAAAGCGGAAGAGAAATTTCGGAAAAGTGTATGTAACAAAAAAACGAACTGTTGTAAAAGCAAGAAAATATAAAGAGCTCGGAAACTGTAGAAGATAGTGCAAGACCAAGATTTCAGTAGCGGACCAAGAAGAAATTTTCCAAACAAACTGGCAACTTGGAAATCATACTGGGCGATTGCAATTTTTGAACAATATTATTGAAGTAAAGCCAAAGAAAACTGAACGCTTGAACAAAGTTTCTTCTAGTTCTCGAAATAGAACTCATTCCAACTATTATTTTTTTTGAAAAACATGGAAACAGAATTGCAGTTTGTCAGAAATAATTCAAAGACACATTATGTGAAACTGAGCAATTTTCAAAAACTGTTGTGAAAAAAAATTACAATCTTCTTCAGGAGCTCTTGAAATAGACAGACGTGGACGACATCCACCTTCAAATAAATTATCAGAACAGAAAATTGAAGAAATTCGACAGCACATCAATAAGTTTCCTGCTTATGAAAGTCACTATACTCGCAACCGGTCTTCACAAAAATATCTTCAAAAATATCCATTAATCCAATAACCAGATATATAAAATGTATTCTGAGGAGTATGAACACCCTGCGTCATATGCAAAATATTTAGAAGTATTTCATAACACAGGTCTTAAATTTAAACGTCCAAAAACAGATAAATGTAATACTTGTGAAGTTTTTAAAGCAAAATCAGATAATATAGCAATTAACGAGCAGAAGGCACGGTTACAAGCAGAACAAAGGAAACAAGATGAAGAAGCAGATAGCGCATATAAATCAAAATCAAAAGATAAGTCAACTGCAACTGAAGATACCACTATAAAAGTATTAACATTCGATTTACAAAAATGTTTTCCTACACCTCATCTGGAAACATCAGTGTCATTTTATAAGCGTCTGCTTTGGACCTACAATTTAACAGTACATGTTTGTATTTCAAATCAGCCTTTGTGCCTAATGTGGTATGAAGGTATTGCTAACAGGGGTGGCAATGAGATCGCATCATGTCTCTTGGAATATATGAAGTCTATCGCAAATAATTCTGGTGTTAAGCACCTAATATTTTATAGTGACTGTTGCAGTGATCAAAATAAAAACTCGTACATAGTTACAATGTTTACTATTTTTATTCAAAATCAAAACAACATCGAAACTATTGACCACAAATTCCTTGTTCCCGGTCACACTCACATGGAGTGTGATGTTGATCATTCTATAATTGAAAGGAAGAAAAAAAGGACACATGCACCAATACATCATCCACGTGATTGGTTTCAGTTCATACGAACAGTTGGTTCAAAAAATATTCTCCAAGTTACAGAAATGAAACAAAATATGTTTTATAATTTTTCTGAAATTCTGAAGGAAAAGTTTATATGGCGAAATTTAAACACAAATGGTGAACAATTCATATGGAAGAATGTGAAATGGCTGAGGTACACAAACATTTCGGCAAGATACTTTACAAATCAACCTTGGATGAAAATGCAGAATTTTTAGAGTTAAATATTTTAAAAAGAGGAATCAGTCAAGTACAAATGAATGAGCTTAAAAAGTGTTATTTGAAGTGTATACCAATTAGTAAAAACAAGAAAAAAGATTTATTAGATCTCCTTGATTTGATTGATCCTTTATACCATGATTTTTACAAGAACTTGATCACCGAAGACATGGCAGACTGTCATCCAGATTTCAACGAAACTGATGATGAAGAAATTTGAACGACTTTTGTTTTTTTAAAGAAATATGTACTTATTTTCTATTTCATTTATTATTTAAAAAATTAGTTTTATCATAGATGTTATTGTAAAACCAAAAAATATCAAAGTGAAAAGTGCATTCCATTACAAAATGATTAACACATTTCTATGAATTTCACAAACAGTCAATTAAGTATAATAAGATGTAACATGTTCCTGCAGTTGAACATATCAGAATTTTGTTCTAAATTGCAATTTTTCCTTAGATATATTTTGGTAAAACCTCTTAAGAAGACTTAAGAAATACATGTACATAAAATCAAATATGGCTTTTTATCTTATGTGACTTAATAAAAAATAACTATAAAACTTCAATTTTGACAAAATATCTTAAGTTTGTTTTTCTTACTTATAATGAAATCTGTTTTACATATTAATAAAACTTAGTACTGTGAGAATAGTCATGTCTTTAAAGTATCATATTAAGTATTAAAAATATTTTAATTATGCACAGGTTTTTTCAAAATCATTGACAAATTGGATTTTCTTCGTTCCCGAAAACTAACCAAAATAGACATAAGATGTTATGCCAAAAATGTAAAGATTTATTAGGAATGCTCATAAACTACTAACGCCAGAATTAGCTCAAATTGTAGAAAATCAAGTGAGGAATAGAAAACGACTTGAACACGGGTATCGTCATTCCGAAGAAATAAAACAATTAGCACTTAAAATATTTTTTACATCACCAGCTACTTAAAAAATTTAAGTTTGACTTTACCTTCCAGAAAAAATTTAGAAGAATATATTTCTTCATGGCCATCGAAACCTGGTTTGCATGGAACACTTTTCCAAGCATTAAAATTAAAATTGGAAATCTTTCCAGAAAAAGTGAAAAATTGCATTATTTGTTTAGATTAAGTTGCTCTTTCAACTAATTTGCATTTTCACAAAGGTGAAATAGTAGGTTTCGAAGATGATGGATATGAAAAGAAAAATTTACCTGCAAAATATGCACTTGCAATTATGGCACTAGGAATAACACATAACTATAAACATTTTTGGGATACGTTTTAGTTAATTCCAACTGTTGTGCCGAACATATTAAAAATTTAATGTTTGAAACAAGTAAAAAATTGAAGATTGAGGGTCTTGAACCAAGGGCAATTGTATATGATCAGTTTCCTAATTTTATTCAAATAAAAAGAAAACTTGGTGTATGCAAGTAGAGAGATGCAATTTTAACGTAGATGAAACAGATATACATTTGAATTTCATCTTTAATTCTCCTCATTGTATAAAATCAGTTAGAAACATGATTTACGCTCATACAATACAATTTTGTGATAACAAACAAGCATCTTGGAAACATATACATGACTTTTATAATTGGGATAAAAATAGACAGTTTAAATTCGCTCCAATATTAACTTCAAACCATATTACTTATTCTAAAACCATATGGAAAAATGAAAGTTTAATTAGCAACTCAAGTAATAAGCGCAACTATTGCCAGTTTTGTTTACACACAAGTGAGTAACAATGAATCTGAAGTGAAAGCTTCAGAAACTGCAAAATATATTGAAATGTTCGATAACTTATTTGATATCTTTAATTCTTCAAAATTTAAAGATGCAGAGAAACTTAGACGGCCTTTTTTTGCAAATCAAGAACAAACTGAATTTTTGAATAAAATGCTGGCCATTTTAAAAACTACAAAAGTAATTAATAAAGACGGCAAAGACGTAACAAAACAAGTTTTAAGTGTTTTGAATCATGGGCAATATCTGTAAATAGTTTAATTGAGCGAGTATATTCCATTTCTATTTACAAGAAATTTAAATCAAGATGCACTGGAAAATTCATTTGCTGTATTGAGAAAAAGAGGCTATTCTTCAACTATGACTCCATATCAATTTGCATGTGCTTTTAAAATATCATTTGGATCATACAGTGCAATCAAAGGTTCAAGTTGCGAAATAAATGACGAAATACTTTTGCCTAATATTAACACTAAATTAATCAGAATTGAAGCAGAAGATAACGAATATACTGCAGAAAACTATTACTGAAAATGAAACACTTGATATGAATTTTGGCGAAATAAATGCATTCAATTATGTAGGAGGTTGGTTGTTTGAAAAAATATAAAGAAAATCACAAGTGTAAAAATATTGGAAAAAATAATCAAAAAAATAAACAATCAACAAATATTTAAAGATTTCAAACAATATGAAAATGCAAAATTGATAAGACCGTCTGAAGAGCAGTGTTGTTCCTCTACGCGTAGACTTTAATGGTCTACACTTTGAAGTAGACAATAGCGTATACAATAGATTTGACTTAGACAATGCCGTCGACTATGTCAACAATGTAGTCTTTGTTGTGTTTTATGTTTGAAAAAAGTAATGTGAAATGTCAAAACTCTTTTACAACAGCTTGTGATCTTATTATTAAACTAAAATAATCTCTTTCATATCTCTGTAAGTTATTGGATAACAAAC
Organism: Villa cingulata; assembly: GCA_951394055.1. Taxonomy (NCBI): domain Eukaryota; kingdom Metazoa; phylum Arthropoda; class Insecta; order Diptera; family Bombyliidae; genus Villa; species Villa cingulata. The sequence continues at coordinate 35,298,921 of OX596017.1, read as the reverse complement.
CAAATGGTGCGGAAGAGCAAGATGACACTGTAATGAATGTAATGACCACATATCATATACATAACATATAATATGATACGCGACAATATAACATGAGTAGAAGAAACGTGATCTACTCAATAGTAAACAAAAAGTTAAATATGAGTCAAATTAATGCAATTACTTATTTCGTAATTGCATATATAATATTAATTGCTTAACATAAGCATGATACAGCATTTTAAGCTTTTAAGAATTATAACATAGGTCGTAGACATATGAATATGATATGTAAGCATTGCATTGTATTGTTAGTAATAAGGTATATGACCGAAAATTTAAAATTATGTTGATTTACAAATATGAAATTGTTATAAATAATAAAAAAAAGAATTATTATTTAGAACATATAGGTATTGTAACATTTGTACTTTGAACACATTAAGTGTGTCAATAAATTTTTGATTAAGCAAATTATATATGTAATATAAGCAATTTACATTTAATTAATATTAATTACTATTAATTATGTTATAAGAAATTTTGTATATAAAGAGAAAATTTTATGAATAAAGACACAGTCTACAGTTGGACCTTAACAAGCGAATTGGCTGCATAAATTCAGTAAGTCGGCATTAAATTGCCAGTTTAATAAAAATAAAATTTCGGCATTTTTGCCAAACACTGGTGCTACTATCGGCACTAAAATGCCGCACCAATTAATAATTTAAAATTCTGCTTCTCTATAGGTAGAATACCTCGACGAAAAAATCAAACATTACACACAGTTTTCTTAATTCTTGATGAGGATGATCAACAGCAGCCACCAGAAAAACAATTTATTCACTTGGAACCAAATACGAACTCATTGAATACAAAAGCAAAGCCTATAAAGGAATTTTATTTTCCTAATTTAAGGCCGAAACATCGTTTTCTTTGTCACTACCCAGATTTGATCAAAAGTTTTGGGACTTTGAAAAATTTATGGACTATGCAATTTGAGCATAAACACCAGTTTTTCAAACAAGCTGTAAGGTCAACAAGAAATTTCAAAAACATAACAAAAGCCCTCTCCTATCATCATCAAATTTTTCACGCTAGTATTTTTAAAGATAATAGTCGCTGATAATATTTTGGAATACCGTGATGGAATGTTCGATGTGACAATTCCAAAAGAATTTATATTTTTATCTAAAAAAGTATATTATTTAAATACAATGTATAAAGAAAATGACTGCGTTATTACAGATAAAGATGAATTGGGAAATACACATGTACTACGTATTAAAGCAATATTCATAAATAAAAATTATGCTGAAGCTTTATTATAATGAAATTTATTCAAATTTTGGTATAATTATCAAAAATTGCTGTACGAAAGTTATGAAACAGGACAGATTTACTTTGTTCACAATATTGAAAATTTATTAGTGAGTCAAGTAATACATTTCGCGACCTTAGAACAAAAGGGTTCTAACTAACATTTTTGTGTATTTTGAGCTAAACAAAGTAAATTTTAAAGTTGAGTGTTCTCTTTCTAATCAAACTATTCATATTTTTCTGTTATTCCCCGTTTCTGAGATATTTGGAATCATTTAGTTCTATATACACAATTTTGTTCAAAAATTTCGCGAATACGGTTCTATCTGGACGATAGAACCTTCTTGAAAAATAGATTTTCAAAGTGAATGTAGATACAACCTTTTGATTCATGTTAGGGCAGTTAGAACCTTATTGCATATATATACGTAAGGCAGTTAGTACTTTTTTTCTTTCAATGCATATTATTTAAGTCATTTTGATAGACAATCAAAGTCAGTTGTAGTTAAACAGTGAAAGTGTAAACATTATTGGACAAAAAAAGAAATTATCATAATTAAGTATAATAATAATAATTTTAGTTGATTAATTATTTTTAAAAATATATATTCGTGTTCAAAGCTGAGAATGGACATACTTATTACAGAAGAAGTTGACGGAGACATAATAGAACTGAACGACAATATTGTTGTTCAAAATATTGTCTTACTCCCTGCAGTAATTGAAAATGAAAATAAGCCTGAAAATCAGAGTGATGTTTTAAAAATTGCGGATGAAGAAAACCTATCAAATAAAGGAAATCAATCAAGTGAAGAATTAGACATTTTAACAAAAATTAAGAAGAAAGCACGTAAACGACAATGCAATAAAGAAAACTGGAAAAGAAACGTACGCCAGAAGCTTCGACAAGCTGGAGAGGAATACTTAAATTCAAAAAATAAGATAATTCCAAAGAAAAATATTGAAAACAAAAAAGATTGTCTAAATAAATGTAAATTTAAATGCCAAGTTAATATTACTGAAGATGAAAGAAAAGCAATTTTTGAAAAATTTTATTCGCTGAATCAACAAGGCAAAAACGAATTCATATCAAAAATGACAAATCGTTTCGAAACATCAAGAAAAACAATAAAAAGTGGTCCTTCTCGTCGTAATTACTCCTTCAGTTATTACTTTGAACTTTTAGGAAACCGTATACAGGTTTGTAAACAATTTTGGCTAGGAACATTGGCAATCTCTCAGAAACCTGTGTATAACGTTCACCAAAATAAAGATAAATTGACCGGTGTACCGAAAAAAGACGAAAGAGGACAAAAGTCTATTAAAAGAGTCCCATCGTCAAAAGTAAAAGAAATAGAAGACCACATAAATTCGTTTCCGACAGTAGAGTCACATTATTGTCGAGCGAAAACAGAAAAAAAATATTTAGATTCAAATTTGAACATAAAAAAAATGTATGAATTATATGTGGAAACAACTGAAAATCCCGTAAAGGAAAGTTTTTACAGGAATATATTTTGTAACAATTTTAATTTTGATTTTCACCGGCCAAAATCTGACAGGTGTGGCAGATGCGCAGAAACTGAATTATTAACGAAGCTAGGAGTTTTGACAGAATTTCAAACTGTGCAAAAAGAAGAACACTTGCAGTTAAAGTCCTCAATGAGAAAGGAGAAAGAGTCAGATAAGGAATCAGGAATACCGTGCTTGACTTTTGATCTTCAAAATGTAATAACATGTCCAAGGTCCAGTATAGGGCCTCTATTTTATTACTCAAAATTAAATATTTATAATTTAACTGCTCATTTATCGACAACAAAGAAAGTTTATTGTGCGATATGGACTGAATATACAGGAGGACGAGGTGGTAATGATATTGCTTCTGCACTGTATAAAATATTAACAAGAATTTTCGAAGATAATGACATTGTAAATCTGACAACGTGGAGTGACTCGTGCGTTCCGCAAAACAAAAATTCGATAATGTCTGTAGCAATACAACATTTTATAAGAACTCACACAGAAGTTCAAAATATTACAATGAAATACTCTTTGGCAGGACATTCATCGGTCCAAGAAGTGGATAACGTCCACAGCCAAATTGAAAAGGTCTTGTCGACAAATGAATTCTTTTCGCCAATGGGACTCATTAGAATTTTAAAAAATGTGAACGGGAAAAGGCCTTTCAGCGTCATTCAAATGCAGCCTTCTGATTTCCAAAATTTCAAAAAATATACCAACGTTTATAATTATAAAATTATACCATTTTCGAAATTAAACACGTTGAGATTTACCAGGAATGAAGTTGAAGTTGAGTATTCTGTTAATTACAGTACTGAAATGATGACAAAAGCTAATATTAGGAAAGAATTACGTTTAAGACAAAGAAATGGATCCAAATGTCAAGAAGTTCCTAAACTTCCTACAAATATTGAAAGCATTAATTATTCTAATGCCATTAGTGAAAGCAAGAAAAAAGATCTTGTATCTATGTTTAAATACATGAGCCAGGCTGATATTGAATATTACAAAGTTATATTTAAAATAGGTAATTTAAAATAGATTAGTATTTTTACATATTTGAATTTTTCTAACTAATTTTTAATTCAATTTCAGGAAACATTACGGGACCGGATATAAATTAAGAGGAAAATAATATGCAATACTAATTAATAATCAAACATTTTTTTCGTTTAAATTTTTTTTTTATTTTTGTTTAAGTTAGTAAGATTTTGAAGATATATTTTGTTACTAGTTCTGTTTGCTTTTATTTTTGATTAAAAATAAATATAATGAAGAAATAACTAAATATTAAAAATAATAATATAAGAAATAACTAAATATTAAGAAATAATTAAAATATAAATATAAGAACATTTTTTTACTTTAATAAATCCTTTTCAAGTATTAAATTTCAATTACTATGGAGCATTTTATTTTCAACACTAAGTGAGCCCAAAGGTTTTATCTGTAAATCTCATTGTTCTTATTCTGCAATAACGTTCTAAGTGCTACATAGAACCATATTGTTCGAAAAGTTTTCACACAACCATTCAGTAAAAAGGTTCCACGTTAGTTTTTAAAATCCTATTGTACAGAAATACAACGTACCATTAAAAAAATAATATAATAATATTATTAAGTCCAAGCTGGGTAATCCACATGTTAAAAATTTTTGAACACTGTGTAGAAAATAGTGAGATTATAACATTTCAAAACTTTCAACATAATATTCTCGAAATGGCAACTTTTGAAGTTAGAACCCTTTTGTTCTAAGGTCGCGATTTATTAGAACATAAGAAAAAAATGTATTTTTCCCCTTCTGTGTATTTAAAGATTTAATTTTTATAATATATTCCAATCCAATATTATATACATATTGAATATTATAAGATAATTTTATTAATTAATATCAAATAGAACATTATTAAAAATGCCGAAACATATATTTAAAATTTGGAGTGCTGACAGAATTCGAAAAATAACTTTTGTCTTTGATGCAACAATTGAAGCTGTATTAAACAAAGATTTTCCACATCCAAATTTCCATTTGCGTGAAGTATGTAATAGTAGATTTTTTCATTTTTTAGCTCATGCTTCAGGCATAAATGGAAAAAAGGTTGTTTTGGAACCCGATGGCTCTGAGCTATTTGACGATGAGACACTAGAATTCTACTTAGAAGAGAAAGAAACATTCATGCTTTTAGATGATGAAGATGAGTGGTTTCCTGCTATTAATAATTCATTATCAAAAATCTTCAAAGACCTTACTTCCGGTGAACAATTTTCATTGGAATCGGCTGAAGTTGAATATCAAGACAATTTAGCGCCAGGATCATCAAACATGACGTCGTCTCAACCAGCATCATCAGACACGCTTTTAGTTACCAGTTCAATGTTTTCTTATCCATCATTCACAAATGAAGAATGTCTCAATGTTTGAAAATTTTCAAATTCCATGGAGTAAATTTCCATCCGACATTAATGAAATCTTTTCAAAGAGACAATATTTGGGTAAAAAACTTAATACTATTGCTAATATTGTCATAGACGAAATGAGACATTTTTGCAATTACTTGCCCATGGGGATTATGCGCAGTATATGCCAAAAGATGGTAGCAAATCATCCACATTCCTTTCTGAAGCAAAATCAAAAAGGAAATTTTATTTCTACAACTCCAGTTGATTTAATTACAAGCATGAAAAATAGAAACAATTTTTTTAATAGAGCTCTAAAAAAGAAAAGTTCCGGTATGTACCATTGAAGCAGAGAAAAATAGTAGATACATTAAAAAAAACTTGCACCAACTGGCAGCCATTAGAAAATATAGGTGAAAACTCTACTGTAACGTTTGAAGGAAAACAAAATGCATTGCAAAATTTCTTTTTCAAAGAAAAAAGGACTCCTCAAGGAGAAAGCTATCTCTCGTGTAATGAAGGAATGTTTTCCATTTCAACGGCTCTATTTTAATAATAGAGAAAATATACCGTCAGTATTAGATGTAGTATTAGTATGAGACTTTTGGAAAAACATAAAATACTAAGTAGTAATGATTCTGCAAATGTTGGAGATATTATAAAATCACTGGCACAGTATTTCAATGAAAAATAAGTATACATATTTAAACATTTTTATGAAGGTACTACACTGGAAGATATATAGGAAGAAATTCCAACCAACACATCTTGGATAGCTAATGTTGGTAATAGTTATCTATGAAAATTTTCATATTTTTTATCAATTTTATAATAAATATTCTGATTCACAGACAATGCATCAACAGGCAAAAGAATCGGGTATATATTTATTGAAAAAACTACAATGGCACAGTATACAGATGTCAACTTCCTGAATATGTTAATGGACACCATCTGTTATTTCTACATCCTCATCAATTCAATGTTCCCAAATACGCAACAAAAACATTCGAACATAAGAGCATGTTATCCTGAAATCAAAAATTAAAATTGAAAACTCACACAACGAAAATACCTAACAAATACATTCAAAAAATATTTTTGTCATTGTGTTTGTTTACTTCTGTTATTTTTTTTAATTATTTTGCAATAGTCCCTTTTATTTTTATTTGTAAATTTCATGGGAATATGAAATGCGTATCTGATTCAAAAAAAAATTTTTTTTCAATTCTTATATGATGTGGCAACCGAAGGTAGAAGAAGCAAAAACAATTTTTGGAAAAAAAAACATAATAATAACAAAACAATACAAAGCAAACACAGTGTATAATCAATTGAAAGACATTATTATAGAATTGACTTATCTGCTATCGTAATATGTACAATAAGTGTTGTATGTATTGTGTATAATATGCATAATCATAACTAAACTAGTTTTCTAGTTTTTTTTTATGGTACAATATAAGCATTGCGTTATAGGGTTATATAGTTTATTCGTCAATATTTACGGAATTGATAAAATAACAATAAAAACCTGACTATCTACAATCCTATAAAAAAAATAATGGGCTCTATTCTGTAATTTTTCTGTTAACTAACAGATCTGTTACCGCATATAAAATTTTGACACCTTAACAGAAACCTGTTAATTGAAAAAATTCGTATTCTGGTCGAAAAGTTAACAGAAAAATCTGTTAAAAATCTTTTAAAATTCTGTTAACTAGCAGCGAACATTTTAGAGTCTTTTAAGTTAAAGAATTTAGTTAAAAATCTTTTAAAAATATATTTATGGTTATGTGTAGTGTTTGTTTAAAAAAAAAAGCAAAGTAAATCAAAGTATAGAACCATAAATGAAAAGTAAAATGAAATAGTTTAAAAATTAATTAATTATAAATAAATAATTTAATTAATTAATTAATTAGTTGATGTTGCAAATTTGTTTTTAAATAAAATAAATAAATAAAAAAAAAGTAATTTAAATTATGGATACATGCTATGTATGACAATTTATATTTTTTTAAAATTTAGAATTGCTTTATAAAAATCCTCACTTTTATATAACTTTATTTATTTACATATATATACATACTTTATATATAAATAAAAATTCAAAATGTAAACAAAGAGTTGTCAAATTAAAAATTAACAGATTTCGGATTCAATTTGACAGCTTCTTAAAGGTTTCGGAATTCTGTTACGACCAGAATACGAATTTTAAAAAGTCTGTTAAAAAGTCAATCTGTTAAAACTTAACAGAAAATTCTGTTAGTTAACAGAATGGTTATAGAATAGAGCCCAATATTACACAAGTTAAAAGACTACATATCTGTATACATACTACATACAGTCATTCCACGTCATATGTTCATGCAATATACAATGTTCATTAGTACTCCAGCTCATCTATTTTATTCGCAAGTCGCAACGATAAAGCATTGTATTGTACAGATTGTTTTTTTTTTTTTTGAATACATATTCTCCATCATAATAGCAGATATAATATAACACAATTATATCTGACCTATCTACTATCCTTCAAACAAAATTATATTACCATACATATTACCGAGTTACAAACCTGTATTGATAATTTCTAAATGATATTTGAAATACAAGTTATAAACATTTGTGTATATAATTGCGTATATCACATATAAAATATACATATATTCATACAATATAAATATCATTAGGTTACTCCTTACTCCAGCTATTTCATTCTTAGTGCTTATTATACACATTATATACAATATACAATATTGTACATCATAATAGCAGGTGTCTTCTTTGCAATGCTTTGCTATGTTGGCTATACCATGTTCTTTTTTTGTTTGTTTTTTTTTATTTATTTTTTTTTTCTTCTGTTTTCGGCGATTGTATTACAGCAATTGGAAGCATTTTTTTTTTGTTGTTTATTGAATATGTACCACTCACATATACAGTGAGCGAAATTTCCATAGGTCCACCTATATTTCTAGAGGTAACTGGTAGTTTACGAGTTCACATCTGCTGAACACATGTTTCTTATTTAATTTTCTACGCTAATAAACGGAAAAACCCAACAAACCGAAATCCTTTTATTAGGTTTTTTTAAAATAAAAGCGTAATTAGGAAATTTTCAGGTATATAAGAGCGAAATTTCTATAGGTCCACTTAATTGTGTAGTATCTTTCAACCAAGTTAGTTGAAAAAGTTATAGTAAAAATTTGTTAATTGTTATAAATTGAGTAAATTAAAACTATTCAATTGGATTTTTTTCATTAATTTAAAATAATTTAAGAAAAAATTTAAATTTTAATTCTAAAATGCCACGCGGTAAGCTTCTGTCTGCAGAAGAGATAACAAAAATCAATTGTTACAAAGAAGTTGGACTATCCAATCGCGAAATAGCGAAAAAATTGAAGAGATCACACAATGTGATGAATAATTTCTTGAAAAATAAAGAAAATTGTTCAAAAAACCATCCAAAAGGTGGTAATACGAAGCTGTCTTTAAGAGATCGCTCAGCAATTTTGCGTACTGCGTCAAAAGAAAATATTACAGCGAGACAAATAAAAGAAAAACTGAGCTTACCGGTCACAAAAAGACGTGTCCAACAAATTTTAAAAACCAGTGGCAAATTCAAATGAATGAAACAAGAGCTAAAACCAGTACTAACACAACGGCATAAAACAACAAGATTAATGTTTGCTAAGGATCACATGTCATGGGAGGAAGAGTGGAAAAATGTTATCTTTTCTGATGAAAAGAAGTTTAATTTGGATGGCCCCGATGGCTTTAAATATTATTGGCATGATATTCGAAAGACTCCTGAAGTAGCCATGAGTAGAAATTTCGGTGGGGGTTCAGTAATGGTGTGGGCAGCATTTAGTTTCCATGGAAAATCCCCAATATGCTGGATTACAACAAGAATGAATTCTAGCAATTACATTGATTTGCTAGAAAATGTGCTGATTGATTTTGGCGAGCAAATGCCGTTAGAAAATTGGATATTTCAGCACGACAATGCGCCCATTCATACGTCTTCAGCTGTAAAAACATGGCTTGAAGAAAAAAATATACTAAGTATGAAGTGGCCAGCAAGATCACCGGACTTAAATCCAATTGAAAATTTATGGGGAAATCTTGCTCGAAAAGTCTATGAAAATGCGAAACAGTACGACAGTGTAGAGGACCTTAAAACGGCAATTAGAGCAGCTTGGATAGGTATAGAAAAAGAGGTTCTAGAAAATTTAATTAATTCAATGAAAAACAGAATTTTTGAAATTATTAAAAATAAAGGTGGCAGCACTAGTTATTAAAAACTTGTATTTAATTTAATAAAATACTTAATATTCGAAAAATGATGGTTTTATTTAATTTAATCAGTAGTGGACCTATGGAAATTTCGCTCTTATATACCTGAAAATTTGTTAATCATCCTATTTTTAAAAAAACTAATGAACAGGATTTGGGTTTGTTGTGTTTTTCCGTCTATTACCATAGAACATTAAATAATAAACATGTGTTTAACAGACGTGAATTTGTAAATTACCAGTTACCTCTAAAAATATAGGTGGACCTATGGAAATTTCGCTCACTGTATATAATATTTTTATTCATTTAAAATGAATAAACGTATCGGTGAAAAATTGATATATTTATACTATTTTCAGAAATCGAAGTCAGTATTGTGCTTATGGAAAAAGTTACCCGATGAGTTTCTGATAACTTCACATATAATATTTTGTAGGAAATTCTGAATAATATATCTCTGTCTTGATTGAAATTGAGATCTGATCACCCCACACACGAGACAGATTTATACAAACGCAATGTGAAAGAATATAGAAAAGCATGCCTATCTTGCCTGTACTGACTTCAATTTCTGAAAATAGTATAGACCCGAAAGTTATGCAAAATATTTTTATTATCTATGACAAAATTTTTGTGAAAAATAGGAATTTTATATTACTAATAATTCTAAAATAATGTAAAAATTTTTATTTTTCTATTTCGAAATCGAAAAAAGAACATTTGAATTACCTTATATGAAAATTTCAGTATAATACGCAATCATCTACCCATGGAAAATTAGATTTAAAATCTATATATTTTTTGTAAAAATCCTTCTTTCTTCAAAGCGTTCTATAGGACTAATAAGGACAAAAATTACTAAAGTGCTCCGCTTAGTGCACTCTACACCCTTTGAATGATGTATGACAAAAATTTTAGAAAAATACATGGTGTAGTTACGGAGAAAAAGTGTACCATAGCACGTTGAAATTTGAAGAAAGCCTCGTCCTTATTATCCTGTACAGGAAAAACTAAAACCTTTTTGAAAAATTTGTTCCGCTTAGTTCACTCTAGACCCATTGAACTTTCATTTAAAACATATTTTATAAAAATTGGATAAAAAATGGCTGAGAAAACGTGTACCCAAATCACCCCAAATCACTAAAATCACTATAAGATGCTCTTAAACCTTAAATATTACCCCTCAACAATGCGAGGAGAAAAAAAAATATTAATACTTTTAGGGGCCGGTTTTTCCATCCTCTGGTAAGTGTCTGGTAAATTTATCCTCCAGGTATCCGTTGTTCCATCCTCTGGTAAAATTTATCTTGCTGGTAAATAATACTTACCAGGAAGATATTTACCTGGTGCTTTGAGTATCTGGTAAACCTTACCTAGAGGATAAATGTAAAGAAACGTCAAATATAAACTGTCATACGCGTGTGGAGAAAAATATATTAATTATTAATTGTTACTAATACTTTTATTATTATTTATTTCTATTATTATTATTATATTATTATTTATTGTAAATTATTAAAAAATAGGAATAATATGCTTATCTAAATTTTTAATACATATTTAATCATCCTTTATGAAAATCATTATTGTAAAGTAAAAAGTAAAAAGTACCTGCACTACACACATAAACATAAAGCTACCTGAAACAACAAATTTTATTACATAATATCTAATACAAATCATAAAATAATAAATAATAATAAATGATAAATGAGTATTAGAGAAGTGCTATGAGGATATTAGGATAGTTTATGAACAAAAACGGTTTTTTCTAGGAATTTGTATGATGAAATATTTTTACTTCGGCGTCTATATGTTATTCGTTGCATTTTTACGATGACATTTTTTTGCTCAGGTATCTTATCTATGTTATTGGTTGTGTTTGTAAGAAATATGTTAATAATAAATAAAATACACTATATTCTTAAAAAACAACAAAAAATACCAATAGCAAAAACAACAAAATGAGTATCTATGTACTTCACCACTTCACATAGCATAAAGTTATTCACCACAATGATATTTTTCTCTTTACCTGGAAGATAGTTACCAGCTACTTACATTTCAATGGAAAAACGCAAAAAATTACCTAGAAGATAAAGTCTCTGGTAAAAGCTATCCTGCTGGTAGTTATCTTCTAGGTAACACGATATTTACCAGAAGATGGAAAAACCGGCCCTTAATAAGGTGAATAATTTAATCAAAAAATTAATTTACTGAAAAAATTATGAATTTAAATTTTTACTTTTTGTAGCTTATAGATATATTATATGAATTAAAATTTAAAGATCTATAGTATGTATATAAAATATAATATAAATCTAAAATATATATACGAGTACATACGAGTATATAAATAATATATAAAATATTTATATAATATACATATACCTACATGTGTATTAAATATGTATAAATATTTTATATATTAAAACATTATCTTTTTTGTATAGAGCAAAAAAAATAGTAATAGCTAGCAAATAACACAGATGTCAAAAATCCTGAGTGCTAAATGATTTGTAGTCCACTGTGTAATTTAAATGATATTACATTTTATGTAAATAAATAATATTGTTGTAAACCTGAAAAAAGAAAAGAAAAAAAAAGATTAATTACCAAATTTAATTAAAATAATTAAAAAAAACTAAAAATCAAAATTAAAATGCGTACTTACCTGTAACTTACTGGTTACTTCACTTTGTTTACATTTTGTAGTAAACTGACATTGTCACTAGCCTTCTTCTTCTTTCTTTTTTTTTTGTTTTTTTTATATGACAACTATTACAATTGTAAACAGATTCAGCAAAAACAACGAACGCACCCTGCCCACTGGAATTTTCTGTCAATCCGTTGACGTTACATCGGCCGGCGAATTGATAGAAAATTACAGAATACAATTGTTTTCTAATTTCTTTTAGAGTGACGAGGAGTATAAGTTAACGAAACTTTTTTGAAAAAATATAAAAAAAAATATTTTTTGATTTTTTAATGTTTACTTCTTTATTTCTGAATAATAACTAACTGACAAAAATTTCTTAATTAACTTATTATCTATGTTACATACAAAATTTCTATCTAAAGGCTGAACCAAAATTAACATTACAAAACATAACATAACATAACATAATGTACGAGACATGAAAATCAAGTGGTGAAAACCAAAATAAACATAACATAACATTCGTTAACTTCGTTAAATTTTAAATGTCAAATTTCCGTAACATAAGATTCCATAAGAATCGTACTTTACGTAAAGTTATGTCATTATAATTTGTGAATTTTTTTTTTTTAAGATAAAAACATGGAAGAAAATTTTATTATGGAAATTTGACATCCGTAAGTTTACATTCGTCAAATTCTTATGTTATGTTATGTTTTGTAATGTTAATTTTGGTTCAGCCTTAATAGACATTAGCTCAGCATTTCTATCGTCGCGTTGCAATGCCACGTGAATGGATGATCGTGAGAATTACAGTTTTTTGGAAATTACATGAATTAAATTTTGATGACTTATGTTAACTTGTTAACTCCTCCATGCTGAAATGCTGATGTCCCCATCAGTTTATAAATTAGCTTGTTGTGTGTTTTCAAAAAAGGTCGGTATACAGGGTGAACTTTGTGTTGATAAATCAATAATCTGTCTTTCGTCTTTTGTGGTTAATTCATTTTTTTGTCCATTCATTACTATTTTTATTTTTTTTCTTATCTTGATTTTTTGTGTTATGATGACTGCCAAAATAATAAAAACTATTGTTGAAAATCCATAATTGGTCCATTTTTCAATTGTTCTTTCTGTTTTTAGAAGCTGAATTTGATTGGTGTTGTTAAGATGCAATTCTTTCATGCTTTCTAGCAAAAACACTAGAATATATAAGACGTGCCAAGCTGATTATAATCGAAAAAATAGCTTTCAGATCATATCCCAACATTGGTAGCTATAACTTTTTTGCTGATGTTAATGTGATATTAATATCTCAATCCACTGTAATATAGAATAGCATTTATGTACTGTTCAACATGAAATTGTTTTTGTCAGCAGAACAAGGCAATACATGGCAATACAACACGATAGAGTGGCGAGCTTTATATTGATACATTGTTGTGTAGTTGTATGTGTATTTTCCTTTAACATTACTAACTTCATGCACCCGACATGAGTGGCTATAGTAGTCTTTTGTTGTTCATATTCTATTTACTTTTATATTCCACGTCAGGCTATAGTGATTTGATTCTTATATAGATCATGGTTGTGTGGTTGTGTGTATATTTTTTTAGACATCATTCATACATTGGGTTTATTGGTACCGAAGATTGGTGTAGTTTTAATTGTTATGTGTATATATATGTATATATGTATATATGTATATACATATATGTATATATGTATATATGTATATACATATATGTATGTATTGTATAGCTATGTATATACATTACACTACACTACTTTTGTATTTTTTTTTTTTTTGATTTTCTGGATTTAAAAATTCAGTGTAACTAAAAATTTGTATATTTTTTATATTATTAGATAATATAAGAGGATACTATAGCATTATGATTGTATAGTGTATTATCTGTATATCGTGATTTCAATTTTGTACACTGAAAAAACGACTGTAGCATAATTGCCTTATTCTTATTAGGTATTTACATTTTAGGTAAATTATTAAATATCACAGATAAATCAGCTCTACATTGTTAGGTATATTGTCTATTTCGATTTAGACAAACAGAAAAATTTAACTTTTCATACGCATAGTAGATAAGTTTTCTATACTATGAGGTGAAAGTTCTATTTGTTGTAAAATGTATACAATTCATCATTTTTTACCATTCGAATTGAGTAGACGAATTGCTTACAAAAATGGATAAATTTTCACTTGCTTCAAATGTACAGATTGTCACCTAAATTAAGTAGGTCAATATTCTTAATAAAAGTAGGCAAAATATCCAGTATGCAAAATGCAATATTTGCTGATTCTCTTTTCATCTAAACTATATACAATTTTTGTATACAAATAACGGAACCTTCCAAGTACAAACGTGTTTCCCTTGCTCTATGATGACTACGGTGCGATTGATTTAATTGTTTTGCGTATGCATTGTTTCATAAGTTGTTGAGTACAGTAGTTATGAGTCTATTGTCAGTTCAGTTAATCAATTTAATTAGTTCAGTGATTAGAAAAGTGTTTGAAAAATTTTTATCTTTTGAAAAATGAGTAGCTTTGATATTTCAGATGAGGTGGTAGAAAACCTTATAACAAATTGGGGATTTGGAGACTTAATTCCTTCTTTTCGAGGTAAGCGAAATTTCAATTGCTAGACAAAAATAAGGTGAAATGAATTTATAATTTTAATCAAACTTAGAAAAAGGAATATTGGATTGCGAAGTGCTTAAAAACTTAACGAGTGAAGATCTAAACAGACTGATCCCGGATGAAAAATTTGGAATGAGAATAAAATTTAGAACCAAATTGTTCGAATGGCGTGCTGAAAATGTAAGTTATTTTTTGCTCATATTCATTGTAATTAAATCAATTTTAGATTATATAAAAGTGTAATGTGTAAGTACTTCATCTTTGGATTTTCCAACACTTTCGCATTTGTTCCATGTATAGACATTTAACCTGTTATAAGAGATAAATTGCCTACTTAGTTTAGGTGTCATCTGTCGTAGTAGAAAATTTGCCTATTTAATTTAGATAAAAATAAAATAATGAGGTTTTTATTTGAAGTAGATGGAAATTTCATCTACTGCAGTAGAAAATTTGCTTATTTAATTTAGGTGAAAACGAAATAAAATAGTTTTTATTTAAAACAGATTGCAATTTCACATATTATAGTAGAAAATTTGCCTATTTAATTTAGGTAGTAGGTGTAAATTTCATCTATCGCAGTACAAAATTTGCCTATTTAATTTAGGTGAAAATAGAATAATAAGGTTTTTATTTGAAGTAGGTAGAAATTTCATCTATCGCAGTCGAAAATTTGCCTATTTAAGTTAGGTGAAAACGAAATAAAATAGTTTTTATTTAAAACAGATTGCAATTTCACATATTATAGTAGAAAATTTGCCTACTTTATTTAGGTAGTAGGTGTAAATTTCATCTATCGCAGTAGAAAATTTGCCTATTTAATTCAGGTGAAAACAAAATAAAATAATTTTTATTTAAACCAGATTGCAATTTCACATATTATAGTAGAAAATTTGCCTATCTAATGTAGGTGAAAATAAAAAAAAATGTTTTTATTTGAAGTAGATTAAAATTTCACCTGTTGTAGTAGAAAATTTCCCTGGTTTGTTTTGTTTTTACCGTATAATTTTTTTTTTCATCTCTAAAATCATATATAATTTATATATATATTTTCTTCTAAATATAAATTTAGGATATTATTCCTTTTAATATTGGAGACACAATTACTCTTCCACTCGAGAATTGGGTGAACTCAAGCATTTTAAATCAACAAATTGGAAACACATCTTGCTCTTCACCAAGTGCTACGTCAGATTGTAGTGATATTAATCTAGTACGTCTTTTAAAAAGTTTATATAGATGAAAGATATGGCACTATTAAGTTATATAAATGTTTTACAGAATCTTTTGTCATTATTGGAAAACTCTGTCCAAGGAAAGGCCGTATTAAGAAGTTACCAAGAACACAATTTTCTCGTGAAAACTGCAAGGCAAAAGTTGTGCTCAATAATTTGTGAGCACTGGCTAAATTCTGAAAAAAGAGTGTCATCAGCAGATTATAAAAAAGCTGCAGAAGAAATTAAGAAGAATTTTCCGAAAGAAGAATTGGTAATTTTATTCAATAAACATTTTGAGAGTTTTTTTTTAATTTTTTTTCAATAGGAAACATACATTGGCAAAGGGATTCGCAGAGGAAAACTCAAAGAAAAATATTATTCTCTTAAAAAGAAAATTGCAGGAATTAGAAAGGAGTGCGTAACTCCTACATCTACTACTGTCGACACTGATGTCATCTCTGGTAATTAAATGTTATGTGTGGTTATATTTTATTATATTAAACCATTATTATATTTTTTGGTTTTAGATGACAAAGAGCTAACACAACAGCAAGAAGCTGATTTCAATTGGTTGCAGCACAACAATTCTCCAGACGATTTAGTATTGTCAAAATGGAAAAATACTTTTACTATTCGACAGTCAGATGTAAAAAATAAAAATATTGATTTTACCGAAGGATGGCCAATATTACGCCAAAAAATAGGAGCTTCACTTGTAAGTAACTTTTCGAATTCTTTGATTTTAAAAATCAATTTTATAATCTATAAAATTTCTAGATTGAACTGGATTTTGAGATTCTATACCCTTACAAAAATACTCTATTGTTTTCTAAATGGCCAGTTTTTTTTTGAAAAATTCGAAACAGTCATAAATGCACAACTTAGAGATCCATCGAATAAAAGACTCATTCCTCTATTAAAACATCAGAAAGAAGGTAATAAAATTACTAAATATCCCTTTTTCAAATTTTTGCTATAATGTTTTATATATTTATAAATCTTTTCAGATACTCGAAACTATGCTTTATCTCTTCTCATCATTGCACTTTTAGTTCCTCAAGTCATAAAAACAAAAACAAAACAGTGGAAGCCTTCAATTGCTGATAGCCAGAATGCATTTCTCATTCATGTAACGGTAAGAAAAACAATAATATGTAGTGTTACAGCAAAACAAAATATGCCAATTTTCTATTTTGCCTTTTTACTGCAAAATATGGCATTATTCACATTAATTTGCTGGTAAAATTTACAAAAAAAAACTTAGGGCCCTATTGTGTATTTCGTTCGTCAGTTCGACGAAACGACGAAAGAAAAACGTACTAAACTACAAAAATTATTCAATTTCAAAGGAGTTTGGTTACAATTAAATTCCTTCGAAGTAAGCTGTGATTTTTTTCGATTGTAATCAATTTCATTTCGGTGAAAAATATGCAATCGAAAGAAATGTAAAAAAATTCAGATACAATCGGAAAAAGTCACAGCCTGCTTCAAAATAATTCGATTTAAACCAAAAAAAATTCCTGTTGAAATTTAATAATTTTTGTACTTTAGTACGTTTTTCTTTCATCGTTTCGTCGAATGGACGAACGAAATACACAATTTTTTTCTGATATCTGATTTTTCGAATTCTTTTTGATTTTTAATATTCATAAGATAAACATATTTTGTTTTCTATAACACTACAAATATCATTGTTTAAATTAATACCCCGTATACCTTCTTAGGATAAAAACTTTATATTATCATCTGTAAATCAAAGAAAAACGGATTGTATTGCACGCAAAACAACACTTCAACCCTTCATCATTGCTGTTGGTGAAGATGAGGAAAATCTTTCCGCTTTTTATATATATTATAATGAAATAATGTATGAAGTAGATAGTATTCTTAAAGCTATTTCTGTGACATTTCAGTTATACCAAGTATTGCAACTACAATACCCAAAAGAGTGTAATCAAATTTGGCTATTATTTGAAGAATTTTTCTATGAAATTCCTCCCTCTGGAAATAAAAATTCAGACTTGTGTGCACTGATTGGAAATTTAAAGAATTAAAACTAAAAGTAAAAAAATTAAAACTAAACTATACTAAACTAAATTAAGATTTTAAAAATTTTAATTAAAAATTCAATTTAAAATTTAAAACCTGAAAAATTAAAATGATCTCCTGTTTTCTTTGCCAAAAGTCTTTTAAAATTCGTGAGTATATAATTCATTTAAAATGCTTTCACAAACTTGAAAGTACTTCAAAATTTATTTGCACCATATGCTCACAAACATTTCAATCCCAATATTCCTTCAAAAGACATATTTCAAAACAGCAGTTTGAGGTATCCGAATGTGAAACTATTATACCACAAATTGAAGACAATGTGCATAGATCTACGTCTACAGTTACCACTATCACTAATGAAAATAGGCAGTTCGAAAATACTGCTACTCAAAAAAAAATGTATACTGAAAATAAAAATCCATATTTTGTACCTTTCAAAAAAGAAACTGAAAAAAGCCAATCTCCTGAAATCGATATATTGAAATTTATTATGCACTTATATGGGCATTTATCTCTAACGAGGCAAATAGCGTCAAAAATCATTTCTGATTTATTGTCTTTTGTAGTAAAACCTTTAACTGGTAAAATAGAAGAACTTGTTAATTCTCACACAAATTTAAATTCAGATTTAAATGAGATTCTTCTGCAAATTAATGTTTCAGTTCGAGAAATTCAAAACACTTATGAAAGCTTAAACTCAGAGTATAAGTTTAAGAAATATATTACTGAAAAAAACCTGTATTAAGAACCTGAAGAATTTGTAATTAATGATAGCACGGACGTGAATAATATCAATATAAGCCTATGTAAGGGAGTTATTATGCCTTTAAAAGATAATATCAAACGTTTCTTAGAAATTCCTGGAGTTTTTAAATCAATGATTGATAACCAAAATTACTTAAATAACAGCAGTCAAATTGAAAATATTGTTCAGGGAACTGTCTGGAAAAATAAAATTAAAAATTTTAAAAATAAATTGATTATCCCTTACATTTTATATCAGGACGATTTTGAGGTGAACAATCCTTTAGGATCAAAAAGAGGTATACAAAAAATTTCCGCGTTCTATTTATCTTTTCCCCTACTTGACAGTAATAGTTTTTCTAAATTAGAAAACATTTTAGTTTGTTGTTTAAGTCGAAGTATTCACCTCAAGTATGGGTCAAAATCAAATTTTGCTGAACTGTGTTCACAACTAGCATTTTTAGAAAATGAAGGCCTTACTATTATGAATAACAATACACCAGTAGAAGTTTTTTTAATTTTGGCCACTATTACAGGAGACAACTTAGGACTTAATACAGTTTTAGGCTATTCAAGGTCTTTTTCGGGAAACTATTGCTGTCGAATTTGTAAAGCATATAAAGATGTTACAAAAATTCAAACAAAAGAAGACGTCTGTTTGCTACGTTCTGAAGATAATTATAGAGACGATATATCAGCTTCGGATCATTCTTTGTCTGGAGTAAAAGAAAGTTGTGTTTTCAGTCAAATTACTTCATTTTCTGTTGTTGATAATGTAACTGTAGATATTATGCACGACGTTCTGGAAGGTATTTGTCACATTGAACTGGTTCATATATTGAAACATTTTTTAGATAACAATATTTTTTCTTTATCAGTTTTAAACAGTAGAAAGGCCAATTTTAATTACAGCAGTAGAGATTCCAAAAATGTATGTGACATTACCACTGCTCACTTAACTAATTCGAGATTTCAAATGTCTGCTTCTGAAATGTTATGTTTCATAACATATCTTCCGCTGTTGATCGGTGATTTTGTTCCCAAAAATAACAAAATATGGAACTTTTTACTTCTTCTCATAAAGCTGGTAAATTTGTCATTAGAGCCAGTATATAATGAAGAAAAAGAGCTTGAAGAAATAATAACCTCACATCATATAATGTATCGACAGCTTTTTAAACAGGATCTCATACCCAAACATCATTTTATCCTCCACTATCCAAACGTCATTCGGAAACTTGGTCCTTTAAAAAAATTATGGACTATGAGATTTGAAGCCAAACATAAAGCTTTAAAATCATACTCTGGTGTTATAACATCCAGAAAAAATATTTGTCTTAGTCTTTGCTATAAGTTACAGTT
Organism: Villa cingulata; assembly: GCA_951394055.1. NCBI lineage: Eukaryota > Metazoa > Arthropoda > Insecta > Diptera > Bombyliidae > Villa > Villa cingulata. The sequence continues at coordinate 35,278,718 of OX596017.1, read as the reverse complement.
TGATTTTGCTTATAGATTATGTTTTGGCAAAGAAAACAAAAAATTTATTGCCGGACCAAAAAAGAGTTCAAATGAAATTGACTTAAATAATTTTCAAAATAGTGATTCATTTAGTTTTTTCATTGAGAATTTTAATGTGTTGAAACACCTGGAAATAAAAAGCACATTGTTTAAAGAGAATGATATTATAACCTGTAATAAAGACGTATTAACTTTTTATAAAATTGTGAATATTGTTGAATGTTTAAGGAACGGTTTTTTTTTTATAGGAAAAGAAATTTTAATTAAACGATTCGATTGCCATTACAATTGCTTCGTCATTGCAGGTTATAGTAAATGCAATACAGTAATAGATGCTAGTCATATAAACTATTTACCATCTCATGAAATTGTTTTACCTAACAATGAAAAAGTGATTAGGCCAAGACCACCGTTAAATTAGCTATAATTTTATATTATTTTTACTAGTAATATTAATTAATATATAATATAAAATTAAATATAAATAATATAAAATTACTATTAATATTAGTAATATTAATAGTAATTTTATATTATTTTTATGATAACTATAACTAAGAAACTACTTAAATATTAAGTTTAATGTACAATTAAGCTAATTGATTGAATTGATTAATAAATTGAATTTCTTATTAAATAATTAACTTTTTTTATTTTATATTATGAAAATTTTATACCTACAATTTTTCAAAAGATTTAAACAGTCAATTTTATACAATCCCTAAGAACTAAGTCCAAAAATTGTGGAAAATTCTATTAAAAAATTTACATCAAAGTTGTCGAAGATTCACCTACAAAATATGTTAAATTCATCAACAAGTTATAGGCAATTTAACTAACGATTATGGTGATTTTGTCTATAAATTGTAGAAAATTCTGCTACTGGCTGTGGAAAATTTAACAAAAATTATCGAAGATTCACCTACAAAATATGTTAAATTCATCAATAAGTTATAGACAATTTAACTAACGATTATGGTGATTTTGTCTATAAATTGTAGAAAATTCTGCTACTGGCTGTGGAAAATTTAACAAAAATTATCGAAGATTCACCTACAAAATATGTTAAATTCATCAATAAGTTATAGACAATTTAACTAACGATTATGGTGATTTTGTCTATAAATTGTAGAAAATTCTGCTACTGGCTGTGGAAAATTTAACAAAAATTGTCGAAGATTCACCTACAAAATATGTAAAAATTACTTTAGCAAATAGAAAATACACCTAAAAATTGTCAGAAAACTGCCGTTAGAATGTAGATAACTTTGTTGCACTTTGTAGATAAATAAGACATCAAATCGTCTATCTTATAATGGGCAAAGCACCTCATCAAAGTAGTAGACTGAAAATTAACTACATGAATTAGACAAATTGTCTACTATTTTAGACAAACGCACTACTTATTTCTTTCAGTGTATACATGTACCTAAATACTTATGTGCATGTATGGATTGAGTTTTCAATTTTCTACTTCTAATTCTGTGTATTCTTGTTTACAAACAAACAACAAAGGAATAAAAAAATAAGGAAATATGTAACGCAAAACATATTTCTGAATGTAATGTTTTCAGACATAAATATAGGAAATTATAAATAAATAAATTATTTTATTTTTTTTTTTTTCAATTAGAAAAATAAAATTTTATATGTAAAATATCCCATACAAAAAAAGCCTTAATATTATAAAATTGAATCATAGAAAAGAAGCATAAATCGAACACAAAACACAACTGTTTACAAGGTCAAGGAATTTACTACAAATTCTCATTGAAAACTCAATCCATACATGCACATAAATATGTAGGTACATGTATACAAAATTGAAATCACGATATACAGATAATACACTATACAATCATAATGCTATAGTATCCTCTTATATTATCTAATAATATAAATAATATACAAATTTTTAGTTACACTGAATTTTTAAATCCAGAAAATCAAAAAAAAAAAAAAAAATACAAAAGTAGTGTAGTGTAATGTATATAATATACATAGCTATACATATATGTATATACATATATACATATATGTTTGCACATAACAATTAAAACTACACCAATCTTCGGTACCAATAAACCCAATGTATGAATGATGTCTAAAAAAATATACAAACAACCACACAACCATGATCTATATAAGAATCAAATCACTATAGCCTGACGTGGAATATAAAAGTAAATAGAATATGAACAACAAAAGACTACTATAGCCACTCATGTCGGGTACATGAAGTTAGTAATGTTAAAGGAAAATATACATACAACTACACAACAATGTATCAATATAAAGCTCGCCACTCTATCGTGTTGTATTGCCATGTATTGCCTTGTTCTGCTGATAAAAACAATTTCATGTTGTACAGTACACAAATCCTCTTTTACAGTAGATTGAGTTATTAATATCACATTAACATCAGCAAAAAAGTTATAGCCACCAATGTTGGGATATGATCTTAAAGCTATTTTTTCGATTATAATCAGCTTGGCACGTCTTATATATTCTAGAGTTTTTGTTTCTAGTGATAAAATTTCCCTGTACTGATTTTCTTGAGGGGTAGGCTGCAAGATAGCAGGTAATGCATTGAAACTGGTAATTTCTGCGGATATGAATGTTTTGCTGTTGACTGTAAAGCTGGTGTTACTAAATCTTATTAGGAATGTGCCCTTAATATCGCGATTCGTCTTAATAATGTGGATAATTCCCTTAAAATCATTAAGTAATAATATTCCTGGTGCTATTTCTTCTAATGGGAATATGCTGTCCACTAACTTTGTTACATATTGAAGGTGAGCTTCGGAGTAGATTCGGGATGCAAGAAGTATTGCTAATGTCTATTGTATTTATCTGATTACAAATAGATAACTTATTATAAATTTTACAATCTTTTTGAACAGAATAAATTTTTTCTTCATTTTTTAACAAAATATTATCATCTAATTCTACAATTAAATTTTTTTGTTTAACAGGTTTCACAATTAATTTTTCGAAATTTTCGTACATAGTCATCGGTACATTGATTATATAAAGAATTGATACATTGTTTGTTATTATTTTTACATTAGTGAATTCTAAGGCTTCTTCTGGTGTAACAAAAGGAAGTCTTTCTTTGTCTAGAATACTAATTGCTAGTTCTATTTCTTTTTTTGAGAGCATTATTGAATTTACAGTTTTTGTTTTCGCGAAATTTATTGCGTAATTAATTTTGGTTAGTTATTCTTTAATTAATCTCATTTTATATTGTAGACTAGCTATTATTTCATATTTAAATCTTGTATCTTCGTCAAAAAGTTTTTGAATTCTATTTGTTGCCCTCGTGATATTATTCAGTCAATTTGTACTTTCATGTTCGCTCTTTCGAGGGTCTTGAAAACGATTTCTAGATTTTTTAGATGTTCTTCCTCATCTTTTCCAAAAATAATGATATCGTCGATGTAGACATAACATCTTATCCCAATATGTTCTCTGAAGATATCGTCCAATGTCCTTTGGAAAATCGACGGTGCGTTTTTCAGACCAAAAGGTAATCTGGTAAACTCGTATTTTCCGTTATTCACGGAAAATGCTGTTTTCTCCATGTCTAATTCTCTTAAAGGAATTTGGTGGAAGCCACTTTTCAGGTCTAATATACTGAACAGTTTATTTTTACCCAGGTTTGCGAGAACATCTGTGATTTCTGGTATCGGATATTTATCCGGTAGGGTGATAGAATTGAGTTTCCGATAGTCAATAATGAGACGATATTTCTTTTCTCCCGATGCACCCATCTTCTTTGGAACAATCCATACCGGTGAATTATATGGAGATTTAGAAGGACGAATAATGCCATCATCAAATAGTTTTCTTATTTGTTTGTCTACTTCATTCTTGAGTGCCGTAGGATATGGGTATGATTTCGAATATACTGGAGAATTTGATATTGTACGAATTTCGCCTTTAATTACCGAAGTGTAAGTAAGTTTTTCATCGGGATCCGAAAAAAGGTTGGGATTTGTTTTGATTATTTCTTTCAACCTTTGCGACTGTTCGTCTGTAAGATGGTCGGTCCTTATGTTAGTGAAATTTATCGATTGAGATAAATATTGTTTTAAAGGAATTTTAATTCCAGAATCTATTGTCATATAGTTATTTTGTGTATGAATGACGGCGTTTAGACTTTTCAATGTGTCATTTCCTATAATTCCATTAAATGAAGTTAGACTGGGCAATATGAAGAACTTTATTTTACCTACGTTTGGTCCAAAAAATTTATGAGAGCATGATGCGTGATTTTGATTTTTCCGGCAACAGAACTTGCAAAAAAGGATTTTTGGTTCGGAATGGGATATCTTGCTAAATTGGATTGAATATAATTTTTATTAGATCCTGTGTCGATTTGGAATTTTAATATTTATCCGTTCTTCATCACCTTTTCGACGTAGGGTAATGAAGAACCCTTTATTCTAAAAAATTAATATCATATAATATTTCTGATTGATCCTGTGGATTGTCTACGTTGTCCAAATAGTCTGTCAAGATCTGATCGTAATCTAATTCTTCCTGCGAAATTTGGTAAGTGTATTGATCTGTACTGTAATTGTCTTCGTTTTCTACGGAATCTTGTTGTACGGTATTGAATATTCTTTGGTACTTATTTGGTGTATGCATTTGCTTGGATGCTTGTGGTGGAGTTCTCTTTTGCGGAACAGACTGGAATTTAAAGCGATTTAGATAATCTGCGACTTTTGAGTGTATGGATGGATCTATGTCCATTGGTTCTGGTTTAGGTAGGGGTTTAGGAGGTAAGGGCCTAGAGTTACCCTGAAATTGTCGTTGTTGGTTTTGAAAATTCTGTTGCTGGCCAGAAGGATTGTGATATAATTCTGAGTGAACATTTCTGTGAAACACTGGTCTATGTTGAGCAACTTGGTGTATGTCACGTTTGGGTGGAAGTGGTGGAACCTGAGTGTTATGTTTGGATTAAAAGCATTACTATTGTTAGCATATTGAGTACGGAAATTGACGTTTTGAAGTTTAAGACATAGATGAAGAGCTTGAGGTAGATATGTAGGTTCTTTTATGCTCAGTAGACGTGGAAGGTCGCCTTTTAATCCTCTGGCAAATGTGTCAAGCGCTTTGTCTCTGTATGTTTTGGTCAGGTTGTTCATGCTTTCAGCGCTCATTTCCAATGAAGATAATTTATTTAAAATCAAAGATAAGTGATGGTATACCTGTTGATAGAATTCGGAAACAGAAAGATTCCCTTGAACAAGAGTGGTCATTTGGTACTCTAGGGTACCTAAGTCTCGCTTATCGGCATAGTGTAAGGAAAGACATTTACAGATTCTGTTCCAGTTCAGAGGGGTGTTGTATGATTCTAAAACAACGTCTGCATTCGCTATAATTTTATTACGAACTACGTTTAAAATTCCATAGTATTTAGGGGTACATTTTAATGGTTCATAAATTGTTAAAATACGTTCGACGCTTTTGCGCCAAGAGAATTCCCGTAAACTCTTTACAACGTCGGGAATTTTGTCCATGTCACACAGATTTTGAGCATGTTTGGCGTGAATATTTTGGTCAATGTCGTTACTATCATCTACAGGTGGATTAAGAATTGAAGTAATGATCTACCAACCTTCTCTTCTCAAAGTTTCCGTCACAAGTCTAGTTACCAATTCTGTTATAGCTGCTGCATTGGGTATTTCTTGATTAGCGAGAGCAGGTGGCCTAATTATATTATTATTATTTGCCATTTTGATTTTATAATATTTTTCTTATCAATAGATCGACAATATACGAGGACTAAGTTAAAAATAAAAAAAATTGTAAAAACTATCGATTTAGGAATTTCAAGTTTTTGTTTTCCTTCTTACACCAGAAAAATCCACATAAAAAGAAATTACTATGATTTCATACAATATCTCAATTTCATACAAATCCAATATTAATAACACTTCAAGATAAAAACAAAACGATTTCAGATTAATCTCAATATTACGTATAGAGTTATATCTCTTACAAAATTATAAAATAAAATATAAAATAAATTCAATATTATTTTTATTTATTTTTCTTTGAAAATTATTTTCCTTAAATTTTATTTAATTTATTCTCTTTTATGTAAATATGTATTTCTTCAATTTTTATCGCTTCAATTTTCTTCAATTTTTATTTTATTTTCAACTAATTTTCACTTTCCATAATATTTATGTTAATATTTTATTTCTTAAAAATTTTTACTATTTAATATTCAAATTATATTTTTTTATATAAAAAAAAAAACTTTCAAATTTTTCTTTAACTATAAACAATTCATTTAGAAAGAAATTTATTTTTAATTGATAAGAAATTTATTTTTAATTCATAACTTTTCTGTTTTCGTAGTATTTGTAATTTTCCTTTTCTTTTTCTTTCAAAATTTAGCTTTATTTTCTTAAAAAATGTATCTCTTTTCTAATTATATAGAAATTTTGTAACTTACAGTAAAAATAAAATTCTAAACATTTCGTTGACAAATTTTTCTTTGGAAACCGGTGCGGTGGTAAAAATCCTGGCGGCTGCAGTTTATTGTCTGCGCCTTTTTATCTGCTAACAGTTTACTCAGGGGCCTCGTTCCCGGATATTGTTACCTATGTGTAGTAAGTAGCTATGGTTACGTTCACTGATTTACACTTTCACTACTTTTTTTCTTTACTTTAGTGGCTTGATGTCCACTTAAAAAAAATTTTCTTTTTAAGAAAATTATGTAGAGAAAAAAAAAATTTATTGATAGTGGCCTGGTGTCCACTCTTTTTACTATTACTTGAAAGTGATCAATTTAGATTTTACTTTTATAATCTAAATAATATTATACCGCGACCGGTCACTGTTCGGGCGCCAGTTAACGAAACTTTTTTGAAAAAATATAAAAAAAATTATTTTTTGATTTTTTAATGTTTACTTCTTTATTTCTGAATAATAACTAACTGACAAAAATTTCTTAATTAACTTATTATCTATGTTACATACAAAATTTCTATCTAATAGACATTAGCTCAGCATTTCTATCGTCGCGTTGCAATGCCACGTGAATCGATGATCGTGAGAATTACAGTTTTTTGGAAATTACATGAATTAAATTTTGATGACTTATGTTAACTTGTTAACTTATATAAACGGGTTTGTCACAATACGAAAGAGTTTTTTTTAAGTTTTTTCAGTTTAAGTTGTTTTTTTAAGTTTTTTTTTAAAAAAAGGTTTTTTTAGTTCTTTCAGTTTTCAGTTTCTTTTTTTATAGTTAGTTTTTTTTAGAGTCGTTTTTGCCGAATCTGAGCTTTTTTTTTCCTTTAAAGTTAATTTCTAATTTCTATGTTTAAAAAAAAAGAAAAAAAAGTGTTAAAATTTTCAAATAATTAGTTGAAATAAATTTGTCGAAATAAAGTAAAAGTGAGGTGAAAAAAAAATCTGGTTTTTTTTTGGGTAAGTGAAATTTTTTTTTTTTCTTGTTCGTTCAAATTGCTTTGTTCACATAACTCCTTTACATAAAAGGGGTTAAAAGAACAAAATTTTCCTTCCTTTGTTTTTTTTCCTCATCATCATTTTTTTTTTACAAGGTTCTGCTCGGCCCCCCAATTCAAGTCTTTTGTTCTTTCCTTTACCCTTTTTTGGGCTGAATTATAACCCTTTCTTTTCTTTTTTCTTTTTACAAAAAAAAAAGTTTAAAGAAAAATTTTTTTTTATAACAATATAATAAAATACTGTTAATGCTGGTTTTCTTTAATTCCGTAAAAGGAATGGAAGGAATAGAATACTTGTAGAAATATGCGGAATAGAATGAATAAAAAAAACAAAACACTATAAATAATTTTACTGAAATAGGTGGAGAAGAAAGTAATTTAATTTTGTTACTGTTATTGTTGTTGTGTGTTATTAGAGAACTAGCTTGGGATCTTTTGTTTAATAATGATAGTGACAGTGATGAAGAGGAATTTAACACTAGACGTATTGCAAAAAATAAGGATTTTTGGGAAAAAACAATACCACAGTTCGATTCACAGCAATTTAAATGCCACTTTAGAATTTCACCTGAAAGTTTCGAAAGTCCAATTCTTAACACAGCATGTATCATAACCATAAAATGGTTTGATTGAAACTTTAATATCTTCTGCTGCTGCTGCTAATACCCACGCTAATATTATTGATAGCGCAATTTATTGCAGCATAATCGAGTATATTAGACACTGGACTATTTGTACGTAATAAAGCTGTACCATTAACATTACCATTAACACTACCATTACTACCATTATTATTTCTAAATGGCGGTGATGTTGAGGACGAAACACAATTGCTTGATGATAATGATAATGATTATACGTATAATGTTAACGGTGACGGAGAATTTCTTGCACGTGGATTCAGTGAATTATTATCATTTTAACTGTTACCATTACTGGCAATATTGTTACCACTACTACGACTACCACCACCACCAACAGTACTACTATCACTATATACTGACGGTGATCGTTGTCGATTTACTAAATTGGCATAGTTTCTGGCATCCATTACACCAACAGTACTGCTACGATGATTGCTGCTGTTGCCGCTACTATTGTTATGATGGGTAGTAGGATGTTGATTATTATTATTACTACTGCTACTATTATTAGTATTATTATTATTGTCAATTTGAAGATGGCTGCTATTATTATTACTATGTCTGTTCGCAGTTGATGCGTTTTCATCACGAGGTGATATAGGATGTGCTTCTTCATTATTGAGCACCGAATAACTTAAATCATTGACATTATCTTCATTATCATCGTGATGTCTAATTGGAATACTAAATTTAAAAAAAATACAAAAAAAAAGTTTAATTTAATTTTTTGTCATTTTTTTATAAGGATATTTAAATGTATTTTACCTAATTGAGAAAAAAAATATTTAAAATTGTGTGTATAAAATCCGAACACCATACAAAATACATAAAGTAATAAAGGAATTAATTTTACTTGAATCCATCATAATAGAAACATTGAGGGATTCGGGTTATGTGAATAAAAATCTAGTAAATATAACAAATTATAAAATAGATTAGTAATTATAATAAAATAATAATAATAACAACAACAATAACAATATTAACAATAATAATAATAAAAAAAAAAATATATATATATAGGTATATACATATATATATAATAAAAGAATGATAATAATAATAACTTTAACTTTAACAAACTATTTCACTATTTCAGTACAAATGGAGATGATTATGACAATGCACATTCACAATTATCTAGCATTTCACAGAATTTTTAAATTTAAATGGCGGGCGGATGATTTATTATCTCAGAACTTTTCTTTTTAAATTAGAAGTTATTGGAATTAATTGAAAATGAAATGAATATTAATTGTTTTTCATTTAACATTAAATAATTTATTCGTTATTCATATTTAAATGTAATTCCCTTAATTTATGAATACACTTAACACTGTTTTTAAAACTAGATTAGGAGATCCTTACGTCATCATATGTAAAAATATTAAACAATCAGTGCTATTCTCGTCACTTTCTGCTAACTTGACAATCTGCTAAGTTTCATATAAAATGTTAACATTTAGAAAAAATCTTTTAACTAAAGGAATTGGTATTCTGGTCCGAAAGTCAAAGTAAAAACTTGCTAAAAATAACTGCTAACTAGCAGGTTTACTTTGTATATTATTTAGAATATAATAAAGTGAATAAATAAAGTGTTTATTTGGAAAATTTTATACTGAATTTTCAAAACTGTTGGCGACATACTATAAAATGTTGACCACATACTTACATCCTTCAAAATCAATATGGATTTATTACAAATTTTTGACTTTTCAAAAATTTTGTTTTAAAAATTACAAGAAAAGAAAGCTATAAAATAAAACGATTAATATTACTTTATATTTAAAATAAATGTTTTGAATTATCTGTTTTTTTTCCTAAGATTCGGAAAAAAATGAAATTTAAAAAATGTCATATTGATTTCATTAGAATTAACCATTTATATAATGTACACAATAATAAAATACAAATAAATTTTATATTAAAATATAAATTTTTTATTATTTTATTTTTAATTACATTTAAATAAGTATTAGCTCCATCCCAAGAACTGCATAAGCCTGAATTTTGTGCTGCAGCCATGGAGGTTTGTGCTGCAGCCATTGATGCTGCAGCATTGTTGGACATTTCATCCAATAATTTGTCCATTTTCTCCTCCATCCTGCAGACACTGTCCACTAGCTTTTGCTTGGAATCAGCCTCCTTTCTTATTTCTTCCATCAGTTTGTCATCTGAAAAATAGATTTATTTTATTTTATTTTCATTTTATTCATTTATTTATTTTATTTTTTATTTCTTATTATATTGCCAACTAATATATAATAATAATAATAATAATAATAATAATAATAATAATAACAAAATTTATAATAATAATAATAATAAGAATAAAAATAAAAAAAATAATATATGTTGAATCCAGTCAACATGATATAATCTGAAAATAAAAAAAAATAGAAAAATTTTAGAAAAAAAATGCACAAATTATTTGAATAAAATAACTCACCTTCTTACAATAAATTTATGATCCGCCCAACAACCACAGTAGCTATAATACAAGAAGAGAATAAATAATTAATTAATTAATATTAGAATAATAATAAATAACAAAACAATAGAACACTAAACACAAAACAGAACAACACAAAATGTAAACATAAAAACATAACCAAAACTACATATATCACAATCACAAAACTATTTACAAAACACAACAAAACAATAAATAGAATTATTTACACTACAAATACGTAAATAGAAACACAACAATATAATTAATTATAAAACACTACACTAATTACAAAATTATAACATTTATAAACACAAAATAAAAATTAATAATATTCATTACACAACACAACGTCACAACTTCACGATATTTGACACTTTTAAAACAAAATGTAGGTAAATGTAAACAAAATATTTACCAAGTTATTTGATTAATTATATTAGCTGTTCCAATTACAAATTATCACTGTCAAATGTACCAGGCGAATTGAAAATTATCGGCTAATATAATTCACAACCGAAAAAATGTACCAGATGTCGCATCAGTTACCATTCGGAAAAATGTTCCAATAAGAAAGACAGATGATGAAACAAATAGAAAATTTTATCACCAATGGGGAAAATAGAAAATTCCAGAGTTTGCAAATTTTGCTATATAAAGGATGAAATTCGCAGAATTTATCTTTTACGATTACCTGCCTATACGACGTGTAGAGTCTGAATCAGGGAAACCAAAAGATAAAAAAAACCAGGACGTGTTGAGTCCTATAAAAATCTAGCGTGCTGAGCTAGTAAATAGGGATTGTTAGGAATTTCTGTAGAAATACTTGTAATTTCTACAGAAAATATGGCAAGTTGGGCCAAATTTTCTACATCGGGAAACGTGTTGAGTTTCCAAGTATAAAATTAAAAACGGACTTAGAAATTTTTTAACAAATTTCTAAGCATCGGAAAATTGCAGAGTATAAAATCAAAAGAAACTTAGAAATTTTTATTGAAAAATTTCTATTTGTTATACCGAGAGCTACGATATTTGGTTTGATACGATATTTATATTAAATTCATCATACGAATGTAATCATCATCATTAATTTTGGATAAATAATTGCTGACAATTCCGGTACGAGTTCTTCAATCAACACACTGCAATCAACTAAGAATTATTAACGTCATCTGTATCAACAAATTTTAATTAAAATTAATTTTGTAATTGAATTTTTAAATTAAAATTAATTAGTAGATCAAAAATTTTTATTTGAAAATTTGACATTTTAAAGTAAATTCATATTTTTTTGAGAAAATTAGTAAAATTATTTTTGAAAATTATAAATTTGAATTAAATTTTGTTAGTAGATTATTTTTTGAAATTTGAATTATTTTTTAAAATAAAAAAAGTTGCAACAAACGTTAAATTTTGTAACAATGACCCTTATTATAAAGATCGACATCGACATCGACACAGATCGATGTGTCGATTCGACAGATAAAAATGTTGGTATTATAAACATCGGTCGATGTAAATAAAATATCCCTTTAGGGGAAATTTTGTGGAAATTTAAATGACAACAAATTTTGACAGATTTTTAAATAAAGTTACAATTTGTGATTTAAAAAATAAATAAGTTTTTAAATTAGTTATCTTTCTTTTCTAAAAAATGGACTGCATTGCACACTTTTTAGTAATTGATAGGAGCAGAAGAAGAAGGGTATTAATAAATAGGAAAATTTTGAGAGATTCTACAAATCCTCTGGAAATTCCTGAACAACAGTAACTTATTTGAACATGAAAATATATGATGTACCTATAATCTTTGTAACTGATCTTTTTAGATTCATAATGTGTTTTCGGTTGAATAAATGCGCATTTAAATACCTACTTGATGAATGTATCAATAAGATGAAACCTGCCCGACGTCTTTCCTCCATCTCTTTGATATTGAGATTATGCGCTTTTCTTCGCTTTCTGGCTGATGGAAGTTATCAGTTAAGCACTGGCCAAGATTTTAATATTAATATTTCTCAGCCATCAGTTTCTGTTAATTTGAAAACATTTTTGGAATTTTTTGAAAAGGAAATGTGTCCTATTTGGATTTCAATAATTCACAGAAATTATGATTCTGTTAGAAATAAAGAAGTTGTATACTCCAAATTTGGAATTCCAGGAGTAGTAGGATGTGTGGATGGCACACATATTCGAATATTGAAGCCAAAAGATAATCCTCATCTTTTTATAAATAGAAAAGGATTCTATAGTTTAAACTGCATGATTGTAACGTATTTAGTATTAATTTTTATCAAAAATTTAACGTATGCATTTTTCTAATCAAGGTGTGCGATCATGACATGCACATACTGACTGTTGATTCCAGATTTGGAGGATCTACACATGACTCAGCTATTTGGAGGCAAAGCAGTATTAGACAATATTTTTCACAGCTTCATTCAAGCGAGGAAAGATCTTGGTTATTAGGTAGATTTTTACAATGAATAGTTTTCTAAAATACTTTCAAATTTAATTTGAAAAAAATTATTATGTGATTCGGGATATCCATTAGAATCTTGGTTAATTACACCATTTCGAACAGCTGTTGAAGGAAGTAGAGAAAATATGTTTAATATTAAACATGCCAAAGCTAGAAACGTTGTCGAAAGAACAATTGGAATTTTGAAAAACAGATTCAGAGCCATCATAGGAGAAAGGCAGTTGCATTATACACCAAAAAAAGCTTGTCAAATTGTCAATACAGCTTGTGCATTGCACAATATATGTTTGCACTTTAACGTTACTAGGGAGGAACAAACAAACATTGGATATAGAGAAGCGAATTTACAAGCAGATGAAACAACCACAGAAGATGATGAAAGAGGATTGTTAACAAGAAATATGATTTTAAATTCACTTGTTATTTAGATTTTACAAATAATTTGAAAAAAAAGTTTCTTTATTTAATAAATGAATTAATCCAGTCTTTTAATTTACATACTTCAATTATAACAAAAACAAAAAAACCGAAAAACAAAACAAGAAAATTATATTCACTTTTTTTTACTTATAGTTCTACTTATATACTCATCTGAGATTCTTTAATTTGTATTTTCTTAAGGCTTATTTCAATTTCTTGCTGTCTTAATTTCAATTTTTCATTATTAACCCTTATAGTCTCATCGAATTTCTTTTTTTTTAAACTGTAAATTTTATCCAAAGTTGATGCAATTCGATGCATATAATTTTCAGAGCTTTTTAATGTTTGATTAATGGTTTTCAAAGTGTCAGCAACCTCTGTTTGAATTTGTATCTGGGTTTCTAAAAGTTCTTTGTAGTCAGCTTCTTCTGTAGTTGGTGTCTTTTTATTTTTTGGTGTTCTTGTTTTAGTACTCATATCAATATTGGTTCCATTTTTATTAATTTCAGCATCTTCGATGTCGTTGCAAATAGCATTTATTTCGTTTTCATCAACTGTAGCTGATATGTCGTGTTCGTCGATGTCCATACAACCAAAAGATAAGGCACCAGGCATTCCACTTGTTGCTTCATCTAAACTGAGAAGTTTTATTACACTCTCTTCAATTGGTGTAAATGAAATATCTTTTGGTTTGCCTCCTCCAGTTTTTTTTATTTGGTATTTTTGTTCGGTTAGTTTTCTCCGAATGTTGTATTTGAAATCCCTCCAAATCTAAAATGTGAAGATATAAATTATTCAGCTATATTTCTATTTCAATTTCATTTTGACTTTTAAATTCTTCTTCATTATTTTATATTCATATTTAATCTACATTATCAATTATAAAAAATGTACCAATTATCAACAGTTTAATACATTTAAAATAAAACTTCGGATTATCATTTTAAATCTTGGAAAATTGATGATTTGCTACATGTATTGTATGATACAAATTATATACCTTACTCCATCCTGTTCCATCGCGGCAAGGTGGTCCATTTGCATTTAGTTGGACTGCTAGTTCACTCCAAGTTGATTTAATGTTTTTTCCCATTGTCTGTCGTTTAACTAACCAATCACTTTTTTCCATAAATGAAATCAAAATTTCATATTGCTTTAAATTCGTATTAGGATCCCTCAAAAATTATAAACACAGTATGTACCACAAATTAAAAAGTGCATTATTTATTTAAATAATTTATGTTTTTGTATTTGTATAAATAGAAATAAATGTTACAAATTTAATAACTAATAACTTTATACTTACATTATTTTTCTTGAAAACACTTATTGATTAAAATAATAATGAAAACTCACTTTTTTTGATGCAGTCAATACGCGAAATAAATGAATCGACAGCTGATCGACATGTCAAATCATGTCGATGAAAAAATCATCGAAAATATCGACAACGTCGATGTTTATAATAAGCCGAATCTGTATTATCGACACTGTCGATATTCGTAATAAGGGTGAATATTTTCAAATTAGTAAATTAATTAGTTAAATTAAAGTTATATATATACGTATACTTAAATTATAATTATATTTTTCATTACCAGAGACAATGCGGGCTTATACTAGAGACAAACATTCACAATATTATAATATCCAAATTATAATATCGCAAAAATTGCATGTGTGTAAGTCAATACTACTTTCTGTATTATCATTTGATCGTCATTTATAGCTAATATCTAAATCACGAACACGAACGTAATTTACCGGGATTTAATGTAATCAAAGAATATAAAGCTAAAGCCAATAGAAGTAACATTCCACAATCTGTCAAAAATTCAGAACACATAAAGTTACATAAATATCTTCGTTCGAAACATGTTTCGAACATAAATTTTTCCCCTCATAATTGTATTAAAATTTGATTAAAATACACATAATTTTTCTTACTTACCATGTCTGAGGTAAAGATGGAAACAGATAACATCCGTGCCGTAATAAACAGTACTGACTATATTTTTTTTTTTTTCATATATACATATATACATACAATGTATATATTATATATTAAGTGCATGCGGATACTCAGTCCATTATGGCACCACCGATCAGTAATTTATGTCAAATATACCATCCAGTTTATCATCAGTAATCAGTTACTGGTGTATATTGTTGATGGAAAAAATTAATGATCGACTTGGGCAAGAGTAGCGCGCTGGCTGGGGTTCGAACCGTGATCTCAAGATCACAAGACCGACACCCAACCATCGAGCTATTCAAGTCCCTCACGTACCTGACTATATAAATAAGGCACATGTATGTTCAGCGTCAAACAGCACTATCACTGAGGCAGCGTGATGATAGTGTACTGTACTGGTGAAGTGATGCTTTTTGACGGCGAGGAAGCTATCTGTTTGTTATTTAAGAGGTATTCGGAATTATATTATATATTTGCCATACAAATCATCTAGATTAATATCTGTTGCGGGGAAGGGAATCGATATAATATTATATTTTATATTATACATTATGTATGTGTGCAATGGAATAATGTGAATTGTATTGTATTTAAAGGCAAATACAAGTTTATTGTGTATTATGATAATATATATAGCTACGTGTATAATATTATTCATTACGGAATATTATGTAGTATGTAGTATGTAGTATCAAAGACCAAATAACAAGTTGTTATATTGGTTTTTTGTAGTATGTATATTAACTAATATCCTTAT
Organism: Villa cingulata; assembly: GCA_951394055.1. Taxonomy (NCBI): domain Eukaryota; kingdom Metazoa; phylum Arthropoda; class Insecta; order Diptera; family Bombyliidae; genus Villa; species Villa cingulata. The sequence continues at coordinate 35,262,480 of OX596017.1, read as the reverse complement.
GTGTATTGGTATAATACGAATTTATATGCGATATTATATGTATGTATACCTACATATGAATTGCTGCGAATGATAAGTAAGAGTGAATAAAAAATTGAAAATTTTTTTGAAAGAAATGTAAACAAACATTTTTTTTAATAGGGAGTAATATACATAATGATATGTAAATGAATTACATAATGACAAACATACGTATGCTTGTGTATGATTGTTATGATCTGTATTGATTATTGAATTGAATTGAATTGCAATAATATCATTACATACTCGATTGAATATGTATAAGAATAATTTTCGAATTTTAATTATGAGTTACATACTAAGCAAAAAATCATTAAAAATCGTATGTGGATATTTCGCATGAATGTTATATCTATACACTTGCTCAGATATAATTTTAATATTTCAGGTGATTAGGTATATGCAGTATGATTTAAATATGTATCGATTTTGTTATCGTTACTTTTTCTTTCTGCCTGTATTCATAATATTGTAATTATAATATCACAAACAATAAACATTATATTGTATACGTGTACTTAATACGCATATATACTTATAATATATACATGTACAGATGTATGTATTACGTATTTACATTATATTACTATTTACTATTGAAGCAATAAAAAAATTTCGCAGTGATGTTAATAAAGAAAAATACCTATGTGTATCAATATGGAAAAAATGTGTTATATTGCTATTGCTGTGTTTACATATTGGGAGAAAAAAACAACCAGAATAAAAAAGCAACCTTGTATGACCACAATAGAATAATAGAAAAGAGAAAAATAAAAACTAGCACAATTATATTCAATACATACATTCATACGCACATTTATTCCTGTAGCACATAGTACGCCAATATACATATAAATCTAGTAGGCATTATTCAATCATAAATTGGAATAAAAAAAATCAAAATCAATTATTCTGAATTTACCGCTATCTGCAAATAATTTATGTTATTGTTAACTCTTCTCTTATCTAACTTATACTTTTCCTGTTTTTTAAGGCATGCTCCTGTTTTTTAGATCCTATGTGTGGGTTGTCTTAATATTATATTATGTTAATATCGTATTTTAATATTATTTTATTCAATTTTTTCTGGTCATTTTAAAAATTTACGTTGAGTTGATAAAGTCGTTAAGTGAAAATTAAATTTTTTTTAAATATAAAGTATACCTAGTGAAATATAAAATAATACAAAATAAAATGGTAAGTATGTTGTAATTTAAAGAAACATATGAGTTTAAAATATTAGTTTATTCAATAAGTACTGACTATATAGACTGAATATTACATGGTTAAAAAATTCATATTGTTATTATTATTACAATATATTGAAATTTCGTATCATCATGATACATATAATCTAATGTACAATTACTGCTACCTGCTAAGGTCTATATTCAAATTCTAATATATTATTCGTATATTAAATAAGTGAGAATTTTATCAGTTTTACATAATATGATGAAAAATATAGCATTACATGATATTTCAGTATATAATATGACGAGAAACATTGTCATTGATATTTCAACAAAGTATTATTTTAATAGATATTATTAAATGGCAAACGTATAAAAAATATGTTTAATTTAATTTACTTTGATTTTTAAATAAATTTGTACTTAGGCAAGCAAAAATTCTCCAAGTATTGTGAGCTACAGACGTTGTTGTATCAAAGGTTGTATTGATAGGAAATCAGGTAAGAAATCAATTTTATTTACGTTTCCGGGAGATCAATCCGAATATGAAGTATGGATGAAATTGTGCGGATTACCATTAAACGGAAAAAATCGCGCTTATCGTCTAATTTGCGAAAGTCATTTTGATGTAAATTTGTTCGGAAAAAAACGATTGCCAAAAGGAATAAGACCCACTTTGTTTTTACCTAAAATTGAAAATAATTTACAAATTGAAAATAATTCACAAATTGAAAATAATTCACAAATTGAAAATAATCTTAGACCGATTAATTTAGAAGATTCTGAAATGAGTTTTCCCAGGCCCCTAAATTCGCGCTTTGATTTCCGTGGATTACATGTATTAACTCCACTTCAAAATGACGAAATAGAAAACGACGGTAATGAATATGAATGTGAAAAATGTATAAAATTTACTAAAAATAATAGTTATTATTTGAAAAAAAATATCGAACTACAAAAAAAAGTCGACGTCCTTACGAATGAAAATGAAAAATTTAAAATTTTGTTAAAAAATTCGGAAAAAGAAATGAAGAATTTAAAAAAGAGATTACAAAATTTGGAGTTAGAAAATATAAAAGCCAGCCAAAAAAATATAATTATTGAAAATAATAATATTAACAATTTCATATCCATTTTAAATAATAGCGGTTACGCGCGTTACTCAGATGATGAGAAATCACTCTGTCAGAGTATAAATTTTCGATCCCCAAAATGTTATCGTTTTATGAAAGAATCACTCGGTTTTCCATTACCTTCTTATATATCACTTTATCGGTGGCGTCCAATTAAAAATGTTGTTCCTGGTTTTAATTTAGAAAACTTAAAACAGATTAAATTTAAAATCAATGAACTAGATTCGGTATCGCGAAACGTTACACTTATTTTCGACGAAATATGTGTAAAAAGAGATATAAAATATAATATTAAAAGTGATCAAATTGAAGGTTTTGAAGATGATGGTAAAAATCGAACGAATAATTTGGCAAAATATGTTTTAGTTTTTATGGTCCGCGGTATTTTTCAAAATTTCAAATTTGTTTTAAATTATTTCACTTCAGCTAATGTTTGTTCTGGCCATAAAATAAAACAAATTTTAATCGAAAACGTTAGACTTTTAACTCAAATCGGTCTCAATGTGCGTGCAATTATATGTGATCAAGGATCAAACAATCGTTCCGCTGTAGAAAATTTGAAAAACAATCCATTGGACGCATTTTTTTTTATAAATATCGAAAATATCGAACATAAAATATACATTATATATGATATATGTCACGGTATTAAAAATTTACGTAATAGTAATATGAAGTACGATTTTTACGATACTTCATTGGAAGTAAATGGAGAAGAAAATAATCTTATTTGTAGTTGGAAAATTTTTCAAGAATTATATATGCTAGAACAAAACCCTGAAAATGTGACCAAATGTTGTACTAAACTTACACGTTCCCATATATGTCCTAATCCTTCGGAAAAAATGAGGGTTAAACTAGCAACTCAAATTTATAGTGCAACTAACGCAGCCGCAATAAGAAGTTATGAAAAAAAAAACGCATTTTCAGAAAATGTTTCCAAATACGCATCTAAAGCGGCAGATTTTATAGATAATATAAATAAACTTTTTGATTCTTTGAACAGTAAGTCGTTCAAAAATCGTAATGTTTTTAATTCGGCATTATGTTCTTCCAATCCGCCAAGAGTTCATTTGGAAACAATGAAAATATATTTACGTAATATTAAAGTCAATACGAATAATACACTTTTTTGGAAAGATGGAATTATTCAAACAATTAATTCAATAACATCGCTTTATGATGATCTTTCATCAGAATTTAAGATTAACTTTTTATTAACCTCGCGATTTAATCAGGATATTATTGAAAATTTATTTGCTTTTGTCCGATCTCACGGTGGATACAATTCACATCCCTCTATTTATGAACTTAATTTTATAATGTCTAAAATTATGTCTATGCGGCTGTCTTTTAAATCTAATACTTCGAACTGTGAATCTGATAATGATTTTTTCCTCCATATTGATTCCTTATTACACAAAGAAGTCGGTGATTCGGATAATTTAGTTCGCGATATTTCTACTACAAATAATTCCGTTGCTGAACCAATTGTTGATAATTGGTCAGAATTCATTGAAGTTTCTACTGAGGACGTCGACGAAATAGAGTTTGACAATTCGGGTGATATTATGTCGCGCAGATATTTTGCAGGATACGTATTAAATAAATTTTTTTCGAAAATTAATTGCTCATATTGTCGAAATAGATTTGTCAACGGAAATTCAAGTTTACGGAATATTTCGGAAGCTTTTATTCATTATAAAAATTATTCAATTGATTCTGATTTTGGCAGTCTTTATAATCCAACAGACGTTTTTTTCGATTTATTCAATTCATTATTGAATGTTTTCCGTACATTTTTTTCAGAAAATCCGCACATACGGTATTTAAAAAAATCTATATTGGAAAAATTCCTTTCAGATTTTGAATCGTCATTTCCACGTATCCTGAATAAAAACGAGAAATGCTTCGAACACGTATTAAAAATTTTAGATTTCGGTATAATTGTTTTAATAAGAAAACATTGTTTGTTTAGAGTTGATCGGGAAAATATTAAAAACTATAAATTGAAGTAAAATAATAATTTCGTAAAATGTAATTACAAAATAATAATTTTCAAATAATAACAGTGTCACGTGAGGAGTAGGCCTACTGGGGATACCTCTTTAAAAAAAACGCATCGTTAACTCTACCGCAAGGTGATGTGGAAATGAGTTAAAACTTAATATATGTATAACATAAATGTATTGTATTATAAAAATTATGGGGATACTACAATTTCCGTAGCTCCATGATATGATGATGATTTCTTATAAAACAGCTCAAAATAAGCAGAAAAACATAAATAAAATTTTTCGATATTACGCTTCATTTTCGAGATATTGAGGTTTGAATATTTTAGTTTTTTATTAACAAATTCTATTCTCATCATTTTTCCTTTTACATTTTTATTTTAAAATTTCTTCTTTTACATTTGTCCTTTTACATTTTTTTTTTATATGCATAATGTAAATAAGCCGAAAAACAAAAATAACATTTTTGAATTTTTTAATTATGCATTACAAATTCAATAATAATTACAAATTACAAATTCAATAATGGGCATTGGTTTATATACAGTAAAATACAATTTGTCATTTATCGTGTTTTTTAATTATTTTTTAAAATTTTTGTAAAATTTTTGTAAAAATTGTTATTTAAAAAATGGAAAGTAAAAGAAAAATATTATCCCGTCATGAAACGTTGAAATTTATTAATGTTTGGAAGCATTATATAAAAGATTTAAGAAGCAATAAAAGAAATTCTCATGTGGTTTTATTAATACAACAAAAGTTAAAGGAAGAAGAACATATAATACTAAGTACTAAGTAAATCAGAGTTAGAATCAACAATTTAACAAAAAAATACAGGTATGTATTAACATAAATTTCAATATAAATAAATGAAAATTGATGAAAGTATATTTGCAGAGATGAAAGAAAGTTAATTGGGAAATCTGGAGGAAGTCCGTCTGGTTGGGAATTTTTCCAAATATTGCACGAAGCAATCGGCCATTTCAAAAGCAATTTTGTTACTGAATTGGCAGAAGATTCATTTATAGGTAAAAATAATAACATAAATTTGAATTTATATTTATATTTTTTATTAATAAAAACATAAATTTGGTTATAAAAACATGTCGACCTCGTTAGATGAGTTTGCTACAACATCCTCGGCGGAACAGATTCCATCATTATCACCGATACAAACTTCTTCATCAGAACCACCAGGTCTAGTTATACCTTCAATACCATCATCGTCAACATCCATGATGTCACCATCGACACCAATCCCATCACCGTCAATATCAGTTGCATCATTGTCAACATCGACACCATTACCCGCAGGATTAGGACTATCATCGACAGAACCAGGACCATCAGATGCAGAGCCAGAACCATCAAGTGAAACTAAAAAAATGACAATGCTTAAAATTCAAAAGGAGGCCTTAAGAGTAATGAAAAATGATCAGGAGAATTTCAGTAAATTTGTGGAAAAGGCAGTAGAAAATGATAACAAAAAAATTAGATTAATGGAAGATAATAATATGTTGTTAAAAGAAATTTTTGAGATGATGAAAAATAATAAATAAATTTTGTATACCTAAATAGTTTTTAATTGCATTGCTTATTTCACACCCATTTCTAAATGTTTCGTTTCTTATCCTTCTTTGTCGAGTAACTCGTCTTGTATTATTTTGTTTACTCTCAAGCCACTTTTCATTTATAACATCATTTTGTTCATTAAATAGATTATGCAGAATACAACAAGCTTTTATAATTGTATTGGTGTTTCCTATTTTGTTTTCTAAGCCTTTGCCCAATCGTCTGAATCTGGCTTTTAAATGTCCAAAAGCATTTTCGACAACTCGTCTACATTTAGATAAGTTTTCATTAAATTTTCTTTCATCTTCGGGTTGTTCAACGCTAAAAATGTATGGTTTCATCACATACGGTGACAGTCTGAATGCTGAGTCACCAATTAGCAGCACAGGTATACTTATTCCATCAATATTTATTGCATTTTCTTCTAATAATTTGTTTTCTTCATGATGGTTTTTTAAGCCACTTGCTTCCCAAATAGTTGAGTCGTTGGATCTACCAGGTGTGCCAACATTAATATACATGAAACGATAGCGGTAGTCAACAGCTGCGAATAATATTGACGAATAATTGCCCTTAAAGTTGAAGTAGTCAGTAGCTTCTCGTTTAGGTGGTTTAAGTTTTATGTGACAGCCATCTATAGCTCCATAACATTGAGGAAAACCTAGTTTAGAAAATCCAGTCACATTTTCTTGGATCTTTTCCTGTGTTGCAGGATAAAATTCGCGGAAACACTTTCCATATACTTCTATCACTGCTCTACAAAAAGCCAAAACAGTTTCTCCTAAAGTTGATCTTCCAACACCAAATAACCCAGCAACCGTTCTGTATTCTGCTGACGATCCAAGTGCGTATGAGCACATCGCGATCCTTTTTTGAAGCGGTATTGATTTACGCCAATACGTATCATGTTTTTTAAGACGAGATAAATCATTCACAATCTTATTAAAAGTACTTCGATTTAGTCTAAATCGATTCTTAAATTTTAGGTCGGAAAATTGTGGCACATCTTTTTCCCAGTATGTTGAGTTTTCAACCTACAAAGACAAATTTCTAATTTTTTGTTTAGTTAATATATTTTCGACTTACACAAGACCATTTGTTTCTAGTTTTTGTTTGTTTAAATAAAAACACACTGTTATAAATATTCCGAATTCTTCTGTATGATTTTAATGCCATAATTCGGTACATATTCGATTCGATATCTAAAGCATCAATTTTATTTTTATTTAATAAATATAACAACATCAATTTTTGAATTCTTTTATCCATTTTTAAATTTTACAAACACTTCAAAAAATAATTCACTTTATATTATCTCGATTAACTACAAAATATCTATCAGCTATTTTGTTTTGACAGCTTTTAATTTATTTCAACTATATTATAATATAATGTCTGTCACGATCAAACCTATATTAAAATATAGGCGATATTACATTACGTATATTATAATTTGGATATTATAATATTGTGAATGTCTGTCTCTAGTATTACCATGTAATCAACCCAACGCTTCTCATTATGGAAGGTAAAAAGTGGAATATTAAACAAAATAAAAAATTATAAATACATGATTATTGTAGATTTGGATTTTTTGGATCTATATGAAACTAGTTCATCGGAGTCTGAGAGTAGTGAGAGTTCAGACAGTGAATTCATAGAAATGATGAACTGGGCATATAAAAGGCAAGAAAGTAAGGAAAGAAAGATACGCGAAAGGTATATGTTTGAAGATTTGGATGATGAGGCATTTGAAAAAAGATTCCGAATGCCCCGTATTCTAATACATGGTTAATGAAATGGCAGAGAAAATCAAATATTTGGAATATTTGACAACAGAAATCATTCTTTGAGTGCCAGAGACCAACTATTAATTGCCTTACGATATTATGCCACTGGTTCCTTCCAAATAGTCTTGTCAGATTTATTTGGTATATCACAATCCACAGCTTCCAGAGTTATAGAGAGAGTATCAAGAGCAATCGCAAAAATGGCTGACAATGAAGTGAATTTTCCCAGTTCTCGTGAAGAGTTACAGGAATCGAAGCAGAAATTCTATGAATTGCAAGGAATTCCTTACGTAATAGGAATAATTGATGGTAAATTTGTATAAGATATGTTATATTTAAGTTTTGTTTTATTCATTATTATTTATGTTGGGAACACATATACCCATTCAATTTCCTGGTGGGTCACAGGCAGAACTGTTCCGGAACAAAAAAGGATACTTTTCTATCAACACGCAGATTTGTTGTGATTCCAGCATGAAAATTATTGACATTAATGCTAGATAACTATTATTTCTATACAAATACTTCAATACAAATGCATAAATATTTACATTATATTTTCAGTTGGCATGGAAGTGTACATGACCAATGAATGTTCAATTTTTCTAAATTAAAAATAAGATCAGAAAATGCAGAATTTGGAAATTCAGTAATTCTTGGAGATGCAGGGTACGCATGTACGAATTACTTGATTACTCCATTATCAAATCCAGTAACACAAAAAGAAAAAAATTTTCAATCAGCTTTCATAAAAACCAGAGTGCTAGTAGAACGGACAATTGGAATATGGAAGAAAAGATTTCCAGTTCTCAGCACAAGTATGTATTTCTTCTAATCGAACAATGGTGAATCTGATCTTTGTTTCTTTTTTCAGAAATGCGAGTGAATTTGAAAACTGCAGTCATTGTCATCGTTGCGACTAGTGTCCTACATAATATTTTACGGTCAAGGGATGTACCACCCTGTGAAATAGAACCTGATGTAGCTCTTATAGACCCTGAAACTATTCGCACTAATATTCCTGCAGAAATGAATTCCTTCGTCATACTTCGTTTTCTTCGCATATGATCAATTTTTTTCCATTTATAGTTTTTGTTTGTGCAATCCAGTGAATATGATTGATGAATAATGGACGACAAGAAATAATAATCAGTCACCGTATGGTTGCGGTGATGGTAATATGAAATTGATAAGTGCTGTTGTTTTTTTTCTCTTTTACAGCGTCTCATTATATATAAAATAGATGGGGGGTATGAGTAGTTTGATATATTCCTCTTAAAAGTAACGCTACTGTCCAAAAATGAGCTCTTCCATAAGCCGTGTACTGAACGAATTTTATGAACAGAGTATAGTTTTATTTTCTTTAGCGCAGCTATCTCATCACACCACTTCTTAACTTCCTGATTCCGTCGCCTCTTACGTGGTTGTCTTGTAGCTATAGCCTCATTTTCATTACTTCGTTCGGTTTTTTCAATATTGTTCTGCAAATTATTTTTTTTTAATACACATTTCTACTTCACGTATTTTCTTACCTCAAAATCTTGAATACATTCTTCATCTGCAAACAAATCATGACTACTGTCAAATGCGTTTACTATTGGTGTTGTTTGCTCAGTCACAATAGATAACAGTGGGTCATTTTCGTCAATTGGGTGCTTATTAGTACCACCTCCAGTTTTATAGATTTCTGCTCTATTTTGAGAAATATTTTTTTTAATTCACTTTTTGAATTTTTATAAAATGTTTTTATTTGTTGTGTTGTTCTTGGCATCGTACTGTTGCTATTGAATTCGTTTGTTATATTTTTCCAAGTTTCATTTTTTTTTCTTGTGAAGACAAAGCAACTGTTTTTTTATTTTCTATTACATTTTTATATTTTAATATAATGGATATAATTTCTTCCTTTTCTTTTTCTTTTAAATTTCTTCGAGACATTTTTTATATTTTTCTTTTCACAACTTTAATTTTATTATTTATTATCACAAGACTGTTAAATATATTTTTGTGTGTTAAAATTCCAATGCATATATTATGTATTGATAGATATTATATATGTATATATTACAGTGTTTTATAGTAATCAAACAATTTTCTTTTATTTTATTTTTCTGATTTTATTATAAAAAAATTTATTTATAAAGATATTTATAAAAACTACAAATTTTATGTATGTATATTTTATTAACATAAATTTATTCACTTAAAATTTATACATGTATATTTTGTTAACATAAATTTGTTAACTTCTGACACCAGTTAATTTTATATAAAAATTAACAAAAATTATTATTTGAATCAAAATTCTTTATTTTCAAAACAACTTTAATTTCTTAAATTTTCAAAATAAACATTCTTGATTTTAACTTGAATATATTTTCTTTTATAATTTTATTTCTTATTAATTTTAAATTCTTAAACAACTTTAATTTTGAACCATACAAATATATAAAAACAAACTATAATTTTGCTTTTCTTTTATAAACTTATAAAATTTTCAAATAAATTTATATTCAAAATAAACTTTTAAAATATTTCAAAAGTTGAACTGTATCTTGACTGTGATATACTGAACTGTGTCGCGTAATACTTATGACACATATATGGTATCTATACTATGGTATTCATACTATGAAATTTCAATACCATGAAGTAAAAGCACCCTTGACACATATTGTTTCGTAGTATTTAGACATTTTAAATTTGATGTTTTTGTGTTACTTTGTGATAGTATAAACTGTTTTAATTATTTTAATTTTTTATATGTAAAATGAATAATTTACAACTTTTATTGTTTAAGTTTTCATTAAATAATAAAATATTATGTGACTTAGCAAGTGAAAACACAAAATGGCGTAAATTGATGCTAAGAAGTAGAAGAAGGCGTAATTTATACAGAAATTTATGTCTGCATATGATTTTATCCAGAAGAATAAACAGAACTGTGTGGACAAATGTAAGTATAGTCTCTAAATAATTGCAAGAAATTACATTATTATAATGGTTATGTATATTTTAGGTTGAGCAGTCTACCTTTTGGGAAAATGAAGTCCCGAAATTTTCGAAAGAAAAATTCAAAACAACTTTCAGAGTTGACAAAAAAACATTTAACTTTTTAGTTAGAAAGTTAAAAAATTTACGAAGATTAAATACCACATACAGAGAAGCTATCCCCCTAGAAAAACGAATTGCAATTGGTTTGTATGCTTTAGGGTCTTCGTCGGAATACAGGACGGTAGCAAGCCTATTTGGAATCGGTAGAACAACAGTGGGAAAAATAGTCTTAGATTTTTGTCATGAGCTTTGGGATGTTCTGCATAAAGAAGTATTTTCTTTTTATCCACCATCACAACAAAAAATTGAAGAAAATATACGAGGATTCGAACTTTTAGGTTTTCCTCAATGTTTTGGCGCCATTGATGGTTGTCATATTGAAGTATCTCCTCCAAAAAATGAAGCTGTGGACTATTTCAACTTTAAGGGTTGGTATTCCATTATATTATTTGCTGCTTGCGATTACCGTTATCGCTTTATGTATTTAAATGTTGGCACACCAGGGAAGTGTAACGACTCAACAATCTTTGAGAAGAGTAAGTTAAAAAAGCAGCATGAAACAAATCCTATTTTCCAGCAAAACTACAAAATAATCAATGGTGTGTCAGTCCCAGTTTTGCTGATTGGCGATTCGGCTTTCCGACTATCCAGCATTGTAATGAAGCCATTTCCTTTTTCTATTGGACAAAGTGCACAAGTTAATAATTTTAATGAAAAACTATCCAAAAGTAGAAGAGTAGTCGAAAACGCCTTTGGACACTTGAAAGCACGATTTCGCAAGATAGGAAAAGGATTAGAAGTAAATATTGAAAATGCATCCATCATAATTAGAGCTTGCTGTATATTACACAACATCTGCAATGACAGAAATGATTCTGTGAATCAGAATTGGTTAATCAATGACTTGGAAAACACAAGCAATCGAACACAGCCCCAGACGATTACCAATATTTCTGTTGGTAATGGAATTTTAGTGCGAAACGCAATAATGCAATATCTAGGTAATAATCTAACAAACACAAATAATAATATTTCAATCCTTTTTATTAATATTTTCTTTTAAACATTTTAATATTTCATTTTGAATTTTATTATTTTCTTCTAAAATTGTATTTCTTTTTTCTTCAGTTTCTAGACTTTTTTTTAAATAGTTATTAAAATTTTCTGTTTCTGCTTCAGCCATAGCTAATAATTTTTTTATAACAACATCGTCTTTTTTAGACTTTTTGGAAGCTGGACGAAATGTATTCGAGCAACTTGGTCCTGGTGTTGAAGGAGATGCCAGTGGAGATAGAAACGGAGGTGACATTTCTGCCGAAGGATCCTCATTTTCGAGATTAAGCTCATCGGCTGTATAAAAATAAAAAGCAAAAATTAATTATGTTTGCTATTAAAAATATGGACAACTTACAAATTGTTTCGCTTATTATTTCCTCCACTCTATTACTTTTAAACTGGCCGATGAATTCATTTATGGTATCATAAAATTCCCAGTTCGAAGGAGATCCGCCTGACTGTTCGATTGTTGTTTTTTCGTGTCTATCAATTAGAACGAAATTTATTAATATTGAAAACACCAACAAGCACACATTTCATTAATACATACCTGAATCTTTTCGTCAAGTTATTAATCCTTGATCTGATTTCCTCCGGATTTAATTTTATATTGTATGTCTTCTCTAATTTGTCTTGCATTTTTATTAAAACGTGCAAATTTTTTCTATTACCTCTCAGATCTTTAATATGTTCCCTCCAAATATCTATTAATTTACTTGTTTCGTCTTGTGATAATAGTTTTCTTTTTTTATTTACGTTCATTTTGTCTTATTTTTTTAGAAACAAAAATTTTCACGAATTCTCACACAAATCACAAATTCTCACGTAAATCACAAAATCTCAAACGTCAAATTCTAACCATAAAATGAATTTTAAATTTTCATTTTACTTTGTTTCATGTCATTTCACTTCGTTTCTTTTCATTTCCATTATTGTTTTTGTCAATGAATTTCACAGATGGCACTAATTTCAATAAAAGATGTAATATACCATGAAAGTTTTTCATATACCATGGAAATTTAGCGCATTTCAATACCATGAAATGAAGTAGTATACTAGCTATTTTTCATAGTATTAACGTAGTATTGGGTGACACACATCAAAGAATATAGAGCTAAAGCCAATAGAAGTAACATTCCACAATCTGTCAAAAATTCAGAACACATAAAATTACATAAATATCTTCGTTCGAAACATGTTTCGAACATAAATTTTTCCCCTCATAATTGTATTAAAATTTGATTAAAATACACATAATTTTTCTTACTTACCATGTCTGAGGTAAAGATGGAAACAGATAACATCCGTGCCGTAATAAACAGTACTGACTATATATTTTTTTTTTTTTTCAAATATACATACATATATACATACAATGTATATAGTATATATTAAGTGCACGCGGATACTCAGTCCATTATGGCACCGCCGATCAGTAATTTATGTCAGATATACCATCCAGTTTATCATCAGTAATCAGTTACTGGTGTATATTGTTGATGGGAAAAATTAATGATCGACTTGGGCAAGAGTAGCGCGCTGGCTGGGGTTCGAACCGTGATCTCAAGATCACAAGACGAAACCCAACCATCGAGCTATTCAAGTCCCTCACGTACCTGACTATATAAATAAGGCACATGGAAGTTCAGCGTCAAACAGCACTATCACTGAGGCAGCGTGATGATAGTGTACTGTACTGGTGAACGATGCTTGTTGACGGCGAGGAAGCTATCTGTTTGTTATTTAAGAGGTATTCGGAATTATATTATATATTTGCCATACAAATCATCTAGATTAATATCTGTTGCGGGGAATGGAATCGATATAAAATTATATTTTATATTATACATTATGTATGTGTGCAATGGAATAATGTGAATTGTATTGTATTTAAAGGCAAATACAAGTTTATTGTGTATTATGATAATATATATAGCTACGTGTATATAATATTCATTACGGAATATTATATAGTATGGTAGTATGTAGTATCAAAGACTATATAACAAATTGTTATATTGGGCTTTGGTAAGATGTATATTAACAAAGATCCTTATCTGTATTATGTATTAGTATAATACGAATTTATATGCGAATATTAAATGTAGCTATGTATATATGTATATGAATTGTTGTGAATGATAAGTAAAAGGGAATAAAAAATTAAAAATTTTTTTCAAAGAAATGTAAACAAACATTTTTTTTAATAGGGAGTAATATACATAATAATATATAAACGAATGACATAATGACAAACATACGTATGTTTGTATATAATTGGTATGATCTGCATTGATTATAAATTGAAATATTTTTTCCTTATGATCTGTGTTTTGGCGTGGTCTTATATTAATTATTTCATAATCTCTATTCGAGTATTATGAATTACAATAATAATTATCATTACATATTCGTATGAATATGTATAAGAATAATTTTTGAATTTTAATTATGAATGCAATAAGTAAAAAATCTTAAATATACATACTATGCATTACATATATGTGGATATTTCGCATGAATGGTATATCTATACACTTGCTCAGATATAATTTTAATATTTCAGGTGATTATATATGCAATATGATTTAAATATTATATTTTTTATCGTTACTTTTTCTTTCCACCTGTATCCCTAAATATTGTAGGTATTGTAATATCACAAACAATATACAAATAATGTGGTAATATATAGGAATGTATATACTTAATACAATACGCATATAAATAATAATATACATGTACATAAAAACGTATATGTATGTACATAAAAATAGTACAAAAGCAATGTGAAATTGTACAATATCAATATCGAAGGGTAATAATATACTATATACATATGTGTGTGTGTACATTTGTATATAAACAAGATCGCACGAACATAAAAAAAAAATAAAGAAAAAAATATAAGCCAACGAAAACAACAATAATTTAATAGTTATCAAAATTGAATATAATACCAATAATACTGTATTAAATATAATACCAATAATACTATATTGCTTACTTGTCTAACAACTTCTATAATATAATATAATACCAATGATAATACATTATGCTAATAATGTAGGGTTTTCCAGTAAGGACATAACAATTTTATATTTAAGTAAAATAAAGAATAATTAATATACATATAAGGTTAAAATTTATTCCAAGTGAAGTACACAAATTACATTTAATTATGGAATTCGATCTCATTCATATGACCACCGCGAGCACGAAAATTGGAATAAGCGCTCTTAAAGTTGTGACTACCGATTCAGAATTGCGGTAGTAATTTTTAATAATTTCTAAATGTTGCTCGTTCGTGAACTTCACCATGATAAAAATGTTAACATTGACTGACGTTCTGAAGTTGACAGATTATGCCAAATGTTCAAGGCCTCCTTTGTATTAAAACACAAAATCGTTATGTCCCTATTGGAAAACCCGATATAAATGCATAAGAATTGTATTATCCTATAACCAGCCATTCACAATTATTATTTAATTGTTTATTTTATATTGGGTCCTATTATGAGTGTCGATAATATCGTCTTGTCATCGATTATCGCCTTGACTCAACAAGTTTTGTATTATGAATGGCGATTTGAGGCGAGAATATCGACATTTTGAGTCGATCAGTTAAAACTAATCAATAGACATAGTAGTCTATGGTGATTTGACATTTCATGTATGCTTTGTATATAAGATAAGTTGTATTTAATTATTCTGCTCAATTTACATATTTAAATTTAATTTAATTAATTAAAGAAAAATCACTAAAAATGCTGTTTGAAAAAAAAACATGAACGCTCTTCTTATATGCAAAAAAAAAATCAGTGTTAAATTAATGTTTTATATTTTCACTTATATTTTATATTTATAGCTATAAATTATTTACATAAATTAATCAAATATTTATTAACAATTACAAAAATTAATTAAATATTTATTCAAAATTGAAAAAAAAAATGAATTATAAATTTTTGTATCGATATATTTGACAATTTTTATAGAAATTACATGGTGAAACTGAATGAAAATAAAATTTGATATGACAATATCTTACTGTCGAGACGACCGGTTTGCATAATACAAAATTTACATCGTCTCGTCTCGTCTTAATTTTGTCGATAGTCGATATTATCGACATTCATAATAGGGCCCATTAATTTTTATAAACTCAATCCTACAAGTGTATACGTACATATGTACATAGTGTCTACAATATAATATGAACGTCGATATGAACAAACAGCACAGCATATACATTTACTTACGTACATTACGTAGTAGTACACAAATACCAAAAATCATTTTGTTCAATATTGTAAAATACATATTTTTATAATTATAATACAATATGTATACATATATGTATATAATACATATATATTGTCCCTTTAAAAATATCTCGGCTAATGCATTTATAAAAAAAATCTGAAATATGTATATAGTACATATATACATATATCATAATATCATATCATCATCATCATCATATTATGTATTATAATGATTATCCGCATACATATATAATCGTATTACATTAGCGTATACAATGTACAATATAAAATATAAATTTACATTGTATTATTTGCTCGTATACCAATTACCATTATCAATGTATGCTCTTATGCACAAATTATACATTACAATACAGCAATAAAGAAATGATCGATAGAAATAAAAACATAGCAGTCAACCAGCAGCAGTATAAAAATTATATATATAGTATATATATCTACATTATATGTATATTTGAAAACTATAATGGCGTATGAATAATCAAATTAACGCACACACAAATGCTATGTGTAAACCTATTTTCATTCATAAATACGAAATTATTTTTCGAAGTATTTTTTCGAAGTATAAAATTATACACATGTCATACACATTAATTACAAACATGTGCGAAATCCAAAATTTTTTCGGTTCATTCCACATCATCCACATTAATTGTAACTTTCCCCTTTTTCAAAATTTCGAAGCAAGAAAATATGTATTTTGGCAAACATACAGACATTATTTGAATTTAACCGTCGAATGTTATTTCTATTGGCTTTAGCTCTATATTCTTTGCACACATACAAAGAGTATATAAAAGAAAGAGAGTTTTTATCTGAAAACAAAACATCAAAAATGGAATAGACAGGAAACGAAGAATTGTTGGAATTGACGGTTGAATTGTTTTGAATTTTTCCGTTTATAACTGACAACACCTGAAAGTTATGAAAAAACATACAATGATTTAATTTTTTTTATGAAATTAATTAAAAATGTATTTTTATAAAATATTTTTTAAAATTAAATACTCTATCAAACATAATTAACTTCATAATAACAATATATATAGTCATATATATTAATATTAATATTATATTGCTGTTACCTGTTGTATTGTATATTATACACATCATCAACTCATACATACATGAAATGTATATGTGTATAAGGTATATTTATTTTATATACACTTGCCTCACAGTCATAAGTCATAACAATGATGTATTTTTGTTCAATATTTATATTTATATATTTTGTATATTTGAGCTTTATGGCTTTATGCATATACAAAGATATAAACCAATATATATTTAATTTGTTATGTTTTGTTATTATTTTCATTCGTTTTGCACCCTGCTAGACAAAAATCATTGATAGCGGAAATGATATGCTATCGGGGTAAAGAGGTTTTATATACACTAATACTGCTTTAATTTGTCTGCAAATGTAGTAGTAAAAAACTCAAAGAAAATTTCCTATTTTTTATTTCGATGAGCGTTACGATGAGCTTCTCGATGAATATCCTAATGAACTTTTTGATGATTACATGCATCAATGCCGATATTTTCTAGTTGAGTGTTGTGATGAATTAATCGATGAGAGTTTCGATGATTCTCTTGATGAAGTTCGCGATAAATGACGTCTTGGAATTTTTTAATGTAACACCGTTACTTTAACAGTTTTACTATTCGTGACTTAATGTTTTCATGTTTAGCACTCCTTTTTATTGGAGAATTTGTAAAGTAAAGTTCAGAATAATTTAAAAAAGTGTTTGAAAAATTTAGTGAAATAAATGAAATTCAATAAAACATTACTCCTTTTTTGTAGCTAAATTTATGATTTTTAATTTTATATGCACAATATTATTTCTTTTCATAGCTAAATACATTTCTACTGATACCTACCCTACCCTACTAAATACATTTCTAATGATTGGCCTGATGAACTAAACCAAAACTCATCAATAATATTCAATACGATCATTGATACATTCATCAATTTAATCATCAATACATTTCTGATGATTGCCCTGATGAACTAAACCAAAACTCATCAATATGATCACTGGTACATTCATCAGTATGTACCTGATGATTGCACTGATGAATTACACGAAAAATCATCGATATGATCATCAGTATATTCATCGAAAACTCATCGAAAACTCATCGATATTCTCACTATTTACTTGTTTCACATACACTATCTGTGTGAAGGTATATAAGTGAGTTTTTTCCCAAGCCTAGAACAAATTTCATGATGATTTTCATCGAAGGGCTCATCATGAACTCATCGATTACTTCATCGAATTGTGTCTAGTAGGGCAGTATGCAGTATATATAATGTATAAACATTATATGAGTATGAGTGGCATTTCATATAATATATAATACCATAATACATATAATAGCATATAATAATAAAATACACCTTACACTATTCAATAACAATACATAGAAACTGTAAAGTATTATATTATTATGTGTGTATATTATATACCATATATACTGTATTGCTATGCTGTGATATCATCTAACCGCTCCCCTTCACTTCGAACCTATATATTTTCTATTGGTTTTGAACAGCAAATTTTTATTTTTAAATGAATGATTTCTGTTTGAATTTAATATTTTCGTATTTTAGTTTTCAGTCTACAGTAAGGGACAAAATGGTTACTCCTTTTTAACACTTTTTAAGAATCGGTAAATTCCAAAAATATAAATGCAATACATATAATAATATAAATTAACATATTTTATATCAATTTATTATTTATTATTCACTCACAATTTTATATCTTCATTTTAACATATTTTTAAGATAAAATTAGACTGAAAAATTTCCTTGAAAAAAAAAAAATAATTAAAAACTACAAATTAAAAATTTTAAATAAAAAAAAAAAAATTATTAAATATAATTTTTAAAAAATTATAAAGGATATTTTTGTTAATACAATGTGTTATAAAAAAAATTAGAAAATGTGTTATAATACATAATTCTGTCGCGGACTGTAGACTGTACACTAACAAAAAACATAGCACTCATAACCAATTATCAAAGATTAAACAGCAAACAGACAACATTGTACAATTTAGCAATATAAGTAGTATCACAGACAATATACAGATGTTTCTCTGCATATATTCAAATATGTAACAAAATCAAATTCATATGGACGTTCTGGAAAATCCAGATTCGAGTCTTGGATATATTTAAATTCAAAATGTACGTTAATATTCGATTGTTCTTGCATTCGATAAAAGTTTTAAAATATGGTTCATAAAATTATATACGCATACATATAAACAATCTGATTTGAGTGTGTTTGGGTTTATTCGTATATTTACATGCAATAATAGAAAATATACGATTTATTTGTAGCAATTTGGTAGTATATATAATATCATAAACATTTTTATATGAATATAATAATATTATTGCTGATGGTATGCTACCATAGTACATGTTGTCTTGCAGGTAGCATTTAGTCCTATGTATAAACACAGATAAGGATTATATGTGGTATATAATAACAATAATATTGGACATTGAACCCTATTAAATGTTTGCATTAAATTTTGAAAGAATATGTATCGCTAGTTATTCTTTCATTTTTTTCCTTTTTTTGTGTGAAAAAAAATATATACCTACACTGGTTTTTGTGTACATTGTATATTTTGTATACGTAACGTACAGTATAGACCACAGTAAGGATAGTACACCATAATGATTTAAAATGATGTGTATGTGTATAACAAGTTGTATACATAAAATACCCTTTGATAAACATGTTTATTGTTTGTGATATAGTGTACCATTGGTACCATACAGAAGGAAATATAAAAATTATCACTGCACAGACCAGTCTAAATGCTTATAATGTTAGAGGTATTCACGAAATATTGTAAGAGCTGTAAGAGCGTAAAAAGTGTGAACATACACCCAAATCTTACACATTATACTATATCGTGAACGCAAACTTTGTATTGAAATCAAGCAAATTAATAACATATGCCAGCTATAATATTATAAAACTAAATTTAATCAAATTATTTTAGCATTTAAGATGTTTATAATAGGTGTAGGATTGTACGAGTTTACACCGTTTACAATGATACAAGACTAAACCGTGGATACCCTTATTATTTGTCCGTTTTTAAAAAATAATATTCTAAATGTTCAAGCCAAAAATTGTTCAAAAATTATAACAAAACCCGAAATAATTTTTCTACCTATCTGCAGTAGTGTACACACTACATACATACTGCACATATATACACTGCGGAGCAACTGGTTAAGAACTAGGTACAAAATTCATGAAACAGAAATTTACAGGTAGTTATGAACAAATCGGTGTTGGAACTTTGTAATTAGTGGAATTCCCAACAATTAGAAAAAATTTTATTACATTACCTGCATTTATAGAAAAATAAAGGCCTTTTTTCTGAATTTCGCTATATAAAGGCGGTGCAACTGGTTAAGAACTATTTTTGTTTTTTGACATATTTAACTAGTTCAAAGTAATTTTACAATAAAAATAGGATGATAATTCATTTTAATCATTTTTTTTATTTTCTAATTAAAATATTTATAATAAATTAATAATGTGTCGCTTTACTATTGTTTTTGATGACTTCAAATATCCTGTTAGGCAATGAATCATATAACCCTAGTAACCAAGTCCAAGGAAAAAAAGAAGGAAATTCCATGGAATTTCTTAATTCCAATGTTTCCGTCCATGGAATATTCTTTAGACTATCCTCGGAATTTTGCATTGGCTTTCCATAGGAAATGCAACATTGTCCGTAGAATATCCAAGGGAATCTTCCTTGGAAACCGTATGGAAAATAATTGGATATTTCTCTGGATTAGAAAAAGATTTTTCCAAAGAATGTCATTGGAATTTTTCCGGAGCTATTCCAAGGAAATTTCCTTGGTATTTTCTTCGGAAATTACATTGGAAGTTTCCATAAGCTATTCCAAGGATTTTTCTGTAAATTATTCCAAGGATTTTTCCATAGGAAATTAAAATATATTCTTCGGATTTTTCCAAAGAATGTCAATAGAATTTTTCCGGAGCTATTCCAAGGAAATTACCTTGGCGTTTCCTTCGGAAATTACATTGGAAGTTTCCATAAGCTATTCCAAGGATTTTCCATAGGAAATTAAAATATATTTTTCGTATTTGTCTTCCGAATTTTTAGGATTTTTTTGGTAAAAAAAAGGCTTTTAAATAAATAGAAAACAAACATTCCGAAATCCGAAGAGTGTGATATTTTTATTCTCTGAAAATAAAACCCCAAACCTTTTTAATAACACATCTGTAAAAAAATTTAGATGTAGGTATCTTATTGAAATAAAATATTGTAATTCTGTTTTCATTTTTTTTTATTACAATTGAAAGTAAATAATATTAACAAAAATAAGAATAAATATGATTTTCGAAGTTTAGTCCTCTTCTCTGTTATTGACAACTGTAGTGCTGGAAAGGAATAAAATTTTTTTATATAAATATTACAATAATAATTTACTTCTCTTTCCCAGGCTTTTTCGGGTGCAGTCCTTTAATTTGCTGAAGGCAAATCAAAATATCTTCAAATTATCTGTAGTTGAAGCACTACCGAACTTTTCGCAGCAAATTTCTATAATAAAATGAAAATGTTGTTAAACTAAAAGATATGTATTTACTTAGATAAATACATAAATATGATACTAGTAGTATATAATATTACTTCAATGTGAAACTAAAAGAATTTTCAATGAATATAAAAAAATAAATATACCTTTTCAAATGACGGCGAAATTTTTTTTACACTATTAATTTATATTATTTTATTATTATACTATGTTAATAATAAAACTGTTGTTTTATTTACTTTATGTAAAATTAAATTTTTTCTATATATTTTTTTTCAACTTATGTTCACAACACTTGTTCACAGCTCTGATATTCAATGAATACTGAATGAAATACATATTTATTCATTTCATCTTTTACCAATCGAGGAAAAAATTTAGGATAATTCCATTCTTTTTCCGACCTTTTACAAATTTCTTTTACAAAAATGTAGGAAATACTTAGGAGAATTCCACACTTTTTCCGAACTTTTTTCACGATTTCTTTCACAAAAGTAAAGGAGACACTTAGGAGAATTCCATACTTTTTCCGATTTTTCTTTAAAATTTCTTTCACGCAAGTAAAGGAAACATATAGGAGAATTCCATACCTTTTCCGATCTTTCTTTACAATTTCTTCTACTCGTTTAAGAAAAAATTAGGAGAATTCCACACTTTTTCCGACCTTTTTTTAAGATTTCTTTCACAAAAGTAAAGGAGACACTTAGGAGAATTCCATACCTTTTCCGATCTTTCTTAACAATTTTTTCTTCTCATTTAAGAAAAAATTAGGAGAATTCTACACTTTTTCCTATCTTTTCCTTGTAAGTGAAAATAACGGAAAAAGGCAGGACTCTTCCGATTTTTAAATCATATTCGCCAAAAGAAACAAAAACTTAGGAAAATTCCACACTTTTTATAACTTTTCTTCACGATTTCTTTCACAAAAGTGAAGGAAACATTCAGGACAATTCCACACTATTTCTGACTGCGGAAGATGCTCATATTTTTCTGTGGAATATTCAACGGAATACTTGGAAGATTTCAAAAAGCAGGAAAAATATCGGAATCATTCCGGTCCAAAGTGTGGATAAACACTGGAAACTGGAATCTTGGTTACTAGGGAATTTTCTTATTATAGATAAAGGGATGTTTTTCCATTCGTCTAAAATATATTTTTCAAGATCTCCAATATTCTCGAACTGCTTTCATCTGCGTATATTCTGCGACTCAACCATCCCCATAAATTTTCTATAATATTCAAGTCCGGAGATTGTGCCGGCCACTCCAAGACATCGATTCCTTCTTCTCCAAACCATTCTTTAACTTGTCGGGCGGTGTGTATTGGAGCATTATCCTGTTGAAATGTCCAATTAGTTCTTTCCAAGACTTCGTCAACATTTGCAAATGCTCTTTGAAGCAACTCGATATATTTTGTGGAATTTTGAATGCTTTTTAAAATTCGTATTTCGACGGGTCCATTATAGGTTATCGCCCCTCACACCATAATACCAGTCTGACGATTGTGATGACGCGCCAAATACTTTTTTTCTTTTCTTATATCGTGGAAATAATAGGAAAAACCGTCGGGACCATCCAAACAAAATCTTTTTTCATCGAAAAATACGACAGACTTCCATTCCTCCTTCCAGGCCATATGCGTTCTTGCAAATGACAATCGATTTTCCATGTGAAGGTCATTTAAAGCCGGTTTTTTTTCAATCTAAGCCTTTTAATAGTTGGACAGCTCTTAAGAATTCTTCGAATGGTCCAAACACTTGCTGTACTCCCAGCTTGACGGCCAATTTCGCGAGCTGTTAATGATGAATTTGACGCTATTTTCAAAATTTGCTTGCGTTCTCTTTCTGTTGTTGCGGTTTTATTTCCACCTTTGTGATTTTTGCCATAATTTTCGCTGTCTCGAATAAAATTGTATATGACGGTTTTACTACGTCCAATTTTCTTAGCTATTTGACAGCCATTATAGCCTTCATCCTTAAGAACTAACACTTTGCCTATTTCTTCCTTCGACAACTGCTTTTTTTTTCCCATATTAAAAATTTAGCTTAAAATAGTATTAATAAATTATAAATTATTAAAACTTCACTTTTTGGTTCTTACTATACAGAAAGTATTCTAAAAACTGAAATAGTTCTTAACCAGTTGCACCGCCTTTAAATAGCGAAATTCAGAAAAAAGGCCTTTATTTTTCTATAAATGCAGGTAATGTAATAAAATTTTTTCTAATTGTTGGGAATTCCACTAATTACAAAGTTCCGACACCGATTTGTTCATAACTACCTGTAAATTTCTGTTTCATGAATTTCGTACCTAGTTCTTAACCAGTTGCTCCGCAGTGTATGTAATTGTGTGTTAAGATAGTGGCATAGCAAAAGCAACATCAAAAACAAAAAAAAGGATGAAAGAAATAAACCTGAAGTATTCGTATAGCGTAGAGCACTTAGCACCACAAATAATATATATATATGTATATGTATGTATGTGTTATATTGTCTGCGATAGCACATAGATTGAAATATACAAAAACAAATTTACTCTGTTTATTGCAAATACGTTTGCGTATAATTATTAAAGCACAGGCAAAGCAGACATTCGACACTACTACATATACTGTCTAATGTTAAAATATGTGCGTCAATGAGTATGTAAATACACTGATAAATTCAATACAATACCAAATTTATATTGTTTCCTGGCGAATGGATGCTATGTGCTATACGCTTTGTTAGTTTTACTGGTTGTACAAACTTATGAACATATGTATTAAATGTGTAAAAATGAATATGTATTGTACTACATATTAACATTCATTTAAAGTTTGTTTCAAGTTCAAAGTTTGGTATTATTTGAATATTATTTTTATGGATTCAAAACTAAACTAAATTGAAGCATTTTGATTTATGTAAAGTAGATGGGGACACACGATTTTTTCATTTTATATGATGACATATTTTTGGTTTCATTGGCACGTCTGTATATTGTCTGTGGTAGTATGTATAAAATAAATGATAATAAATATCTAAGTATATGTATATATACATATAGAGTTAATTATGATAATACTCTTTCACACAGACGTGAAAAAGTTATGGGACAAACATAATCTTTCATCAATAGAAAACATAATCATACTGAGATATGGATATTCGATATTTAGCATAAAAAAACAAAATGTAAAAACATATTGTTTTCATAAAAATTTCATAGAACATCTATTGCCAATTAAAAGAAATGGAAAAATATATAAAGATAAATCAGTTAATTTAAAAAAAAAATTATTACAAGAAGAGTAAGGGAACAGGAAAGAATCCACAAAAGTTCGTAAAATCCTTGCGAAGTTAATAGCGACAATTAGAGGTGGTCTGTTGGATTTAAAGGTTATAATTTACTCAAAATAGTTTTGTTATAATGTTTATTTTTTTTATTTTTTTTTTTTGGAATAACGAAATTAACAATATTTTTATTTTTTATTATATTTTAATATTTCGGAATTAATTAAAAATAAAAATAATAATTATTATAAAAATGAATTAATAATCTACATATACGTTTTAAAGTATTTTTTTTAAAAAAGTCTTGCTAGTCCCATAATTTTTTCACGCCTGTGAATTAGCAATTTATATGTAAATACAACTGCATAATGTTAAAATTAAAACGTATTTATTTAGTATGTATACATACAAATACTTGGTATAAATATATAAAAATTTAAACAAAGTGCTTAACATACATACATACAAACTTGCATATAAAATACATATATATAAATACATATAATGATCAAGTATATTTATATATTGCATGTTGTATTCAAAAAAGCCAAAGCATGCATATAAATTATATATGGCATTTGTAATACAATACATACATGCGAATGGATTTATGTATTATATACTTTAATGTTGCTGGTCTGGTTGCTGTGTAGCCTTACATACATATAAACAAATAACAAATATAATATGAAAAAGTTTTGTGTTTGGTATATAATTTTCTCTATTCTCTTTACACTATATTCTATATATTTATATTGTATTATATATATTATATTGCACGCAAAACATGCAAAACCTATAAATAAAGCAAAATGACAACTGATAAAATATCAGCTGTTGTAAACAAATTTATTCATTTTCTCATTTTTCCTATACAACTCCATATAAAGAGAGAAAAGCTTTATACTGAAAAAGTTTGGGCTTGGCAAAAAGAAATCCCGTTATTTTTACATGGAGTTGGGAGCTTGGCATAAAGTGATGCTATTTTTTTTATATTGAGTTTTTCGCTGGCATCACTACCGACACCTACAATTGTTGAAAAATTTTTTGGTCCGAATGTTCCTATGAATCAGTTTCTCTCCTACTTTTATATACTTTTTGCACATACTGGTATTGAAATTTCCTGGTATGAATACCATATATGTGTCATAAGTATAAGAAAATTTCTTTTCTATTTATACTTATGTGTCGTGTGAAAAAATTCTTTTCTATCTTAATTTTAGTAATCAATCCATTGTTTAATTTGTCGTTAATTGTTTACACATATTTTTTAATTTCAATTTGTTTACAAACATTCTTAGTATTCTCAAGTGTTCAATAATAAAAATTATTGATCCGTATTTTCAAGTGCCTAATAATAAAATTATTGGTCTGTATGAGATAATCGATCTATATTTTCGAGTGTTTAACAATAAAGTCAATTTATTGATCTTATTTATATTTAGTTTTGGGTATAAGTGTTCAATAGTCAGACCATTGATTTCATTTATAGTTTGAGTAATATAATTTAGTATTTACAATGGTTTGATGTTACAATTCTTACTTAGACTAGTTTTTCAATGTTTTGATTGTTTATATCTAATTCTTATAGTACTAATATTAATATATCATTTTTTTTATGATGGTTTCATTTAAGTATTCTGATAATAATCTTTATCTGATATATAATAATATGATCTTATTATGAATGGTTTTATTTATAATTAATATCTTGCATATGTGCATTTATTTCATCAACAAAACCCTTAAGTACAAAATTATATATATATTTTTTTTATTTCGTCTTTTAACAACGTTTTCTTTGTTTTATGAATATAAATTATTGCGTCGTAGTAAATTTCTCAACATACATAACAAGACCAACACCCAGCACTCAATATAGTAAACATTAGTGATGGGAAGAAAGTAACTAACTAACTAATAACTAACTAGTTACTTCACTGGAAGTATCTAACTAGTTACTTGAAAATATTATAGTTAGTTACTAGTTACTTTATAGTTACTTGTCTTTATGATTTCATTGAATGAATATTCATTCAATTCACTCTGCCTGCAATAAATTGTCAAATTAAATTATTCTTGTATTCTATTCATTATCATGAAACATGAACACACTCAATTACAATTTGGAAGTTGGAACATGGGCAATGCGCATTGAAATTGACGTTTAGTGTTTATGTTTAGTTGCTTTTAACCATGTTCGTCAATCGTCAATTTCTTCTTTTTCTTTCTGTTCTGTTGCTGGTTAATGTTCTTTTTTTAAGAAGAAGAAGTGTGATTGTCAAGTAAGAGTAGATGACGATCGACGGTCACTTTTGTACTGTAATGTGTAAACTGTACTTCTTTGTTGCTGACTGTTGAGTGTGTTTGGTGTAATTTATTTTTTTAGTTTTTTGTAGATTTTACAAATTTTGCAATACGCGTATATGGAATAAATAATTTATTTAGTACGTTATTCTTTATGGTTTGTACACTTATAGCATATTAAATTAAATACAATTTTAACAATTTCTAGAAACTCAATTATTATGACAGACAAGGAAACACCAGATCCGAATTTTCAATTGCAGATGCAGACTAACAAAAAAAGAAGTAATGTTTGGCTCCATTTTAAAATTAATACATCGAAGGATAAACATAACCAATCTGAAAATGAAAAGGCAGAGTGTTACTATTGTAAAACTTTAATCTCGTACAAGGGGGGAACAATTTCAAATTTAATGAAACATTTGAAATCCCAACATCCAACTATTTACCATGATGGGGAAAATCAAAAAATTAAAAAAATTGATAGCTTTTTTCCATCTAAACGGCCGAATATAGGTACAAATCAAATAAATAAATTAAATCGAAAAGTACTAGGCATAATAGTTAAAGATTTACAACCTTTTAGTGTTGTGACAGATGCTGGTTTCAGAGACCTAATTTCTGCCTTGGAACCTAATTACAATCTTCCAGATCGCAAATTATTAAGTGATCGAATTTTGCCTTCAGTTTATGAAGATGTTTGATTGAATAAACTTCTTTTTTTATCTTCAATAAATGAAAATGACTGGTAATTCAAAAATAAATTGTTTTTTTCCCCTTCCTACCCATTTCACTTAGTTCAATTCTCAACACATTAGCTGTTCCTGGTTAAAATCGGAATGTTACAAAACACTCGATACTTTGAAGTATTGAGTATTTTACTGTCGATATTTTAAGGGTATCGATATCAAGTTGTCGATACCGATACTAGTATTGGTATCGATACTTTTGATGTTTATGACGTCCCTAGGTGTAACTGGCACGAAGGTAAATATGTAATTTTCACTTAAATTTGTTTAAAGTTTTTACATTTCAATGAGCCACTGAAACTGAAAGATTATTTTAAATTTTTTCGTATTAGTGAACTTAGAACCGAAAATCCATTAACGTTTGTTCGAAGTTCAACAAAAAAAAAGTTGAGTTTTGATGTTGTTTTATGGTTATGGGCAAAAACATGTTCTTCATTCGAATAGGAAATAGACATTTTATTTACAATGTTTATCTTTTATAAACATGATCTGAATATTGAAAAATTTTGTGACTGAAATAGCACTAAAATTCTTTTTTCCAGAATCAAATTTTTCATTTTGTAAAATAATCAACATATTATTAGATTTCTGTTTCTATACAGCCTTTAAATCTCTAAAATGCACAAATGTGTCTCTGAAAACACTGTAAAAATTTTGAATGTAGCTAACTCGTTATCTACACGTTTACATTTTGCTAATCGCAATATCTTGTAAGTGTCTTGCAGGAGCTTCTCAATTGTGAATCAAATAAAAATTGGATTGCAACACATATTTAACGGCTCGGGATTCTATAGCTTATAAAATGTTTTCTCATGACTTAGGCAGATTGACATTTAATTGGTGGAACATTGCAAATTCTCAATAATTGTGTGTTAATTGAACAATTCAGATGATTTCGCGTAGTTGTTACCAATTATGTCAAACTACCGTAATATTCTTTCAACTTCTGCAGAAATCCTCGATTTTAAATAGTATCCAAGTACATAATACTATTATATATATATATATATATTATACCATATATATAGTATATAAGATTTCGATGACTTTACGTGCTGTCCAGTACGGGAACACTGATGTTCTGTGATAATCAAAATATGAGCTTTATGCAATTTATCTGCAATTTCCACAGAACTTAAGAGATATAAGTACGAGTTTTACACATTCTACACATTTTACAAGTATTTGAGGCACATTTTTCTGCACTGAGATTCTTTTTTACTATATTTCTCTACAAAAACCAATAATATATTCTGCTATGCAAAATTCTGGAGGTGTAATGCTCGAATGCAGCTGGTACGTATGTATGTATATGTAATAATACAAAAATAATATAAGGATTACACGATATAGAAAAACTTTTTTTAATTTCAAAATTTTTCAATGATCAGATCACGTAACAACTAGTGGTAGTATTTTCTATAAATTGAAAGCAAAGATTTGAATATTTTTTTGTAAATCTCTGATCTACAATACTATTAATGAACTACTCAATGTAAGAATTGTATTTAAAAGAATAGGTGTTTGCCACCAAATAGTACACATGAATGTGGGTATCCTTCCTGAAATCAAACATTTATTACATCCAGGTCTTTTTCCAGAATATGAGATCTGAACGTGATACTAAATTCAGCTATTTCACATAATTTACTGAATTTAAATAGTGATATCCACTTGGTATCGATACCGACAGTGTTGAATACAAAGAAATGAAATTTGATAAACCATATTTAAAACGGTCTACTCTTGAATTTTCTTTGAAATATTTTGAAAAAAAAGGCTTTCCAGGAAAGATGTTTTGAATATCCAACACGATGTGAAAACTATGATAACAGGCAAAATAGCTAAAAAATATTAAATACTCAAATCCTTTATATGAACTTCGAAATTTCATGTACGTACGAAATTGGTTTGCCAGCTACGTCATGTACTTTTGTATTGTACTGCTAATTGTATTTGAGTTTGTATTTTTTACTTTCCTCAAAAGATAAGAAATAAAAAGAAATTTTTTAAGTAAATTTCTAAAGTAGGTACTATAATAAAAATTTTTAGTATAAAAATGAATTTTCTTTAAACTTTTTCAGGAGTAATAAGATAAAGAAAGTCTTAAATATAAATTAAATATAACTAATAAATTAAAAATTGTCTACGGAAACATATTTCTGCAATAGAAAGGGGAAATACTGTCAGAGTTCGCAAAATCCATCAATGTTCTTGATGCATTGTATATTATTAAACGTGCTTGGTAGTTAGTCAAGCCGCAGTCCATAACCAACTGTTTTAAAAAAGTAAGTATGTACAACTACAATAATATTAAATTCAGTAAATAATTTTCTGTTCAATAAACTCATATTCATTTAATAATATCCATTTATACCAAATTTATTTCCAATTATGATGAAACTCGTGAATGGTAACAAGAGAAGGATGATATTGAAACCTTCAGTGTCATTACACAAGCTGAATTTGATAATTACGTACGTTGTGACGATAATTTGACATGTAATGGACAGCTTTCGGATGATGAAATAAAAAAGGAAATTGTAATTAATGACGACAAAAGCGAAGAACATTCAACTGATGATATTGAATAACTTGCTGATGATATTCCTAGCACAACCGATGTATTAACCTCGTTAAATGTGCTTCGAAGATTTTTATTATCAAAAAATGAATTAGTCGACGAACTGGAAAACATAGAAGAGCATATTTTTAAAAAATATTTTAAAAAAAAAACAACTCAATCTCGAATCAGTCATTTCTTTAAGCCAGAGACAATGATGGAAATGTGAAAAAATTTTTCTAAATAGATTTACTTTTCAAAAATAAGTAATGTACATATTTGTTCATATGTATGTAAATAAATTTATGTGAAAAGAATCAAAAATGTGTATATTTGTATTGATCTTATAACAAATCTATCCATTTTAAAGCATGAAAGGATATCATATCTGTTGAAAATACATATTATAGAATTAAATATAAAATATTAATTGACAAACAAAAGTAAAAATGTACGATCATGCAATGAAAATGAATTCAATTAGGTACATTATATGTACATATGTACTTGTTTTATTTGAATGTATAATTGCATTGACAGAGTAATTAACCGAGGTTTTCATAATTGCATTAGCTAAGCAATAAAACGGGATTTTCATAATTGCATTTCCCGGTTTAGGCATTAATTCGTATGAAATTTTGCTGACGCAATTAACTGGGGAATACTGTATATTGCTTTAGCGTCTAAAATACAATAGACGATGACGACGACCAATAGATTCCAAAAAAGATGAAGAACCAGTAGAGCAGCAGTACTACTAGAATGAATGAATATCATCATCAATGGCATCGCAAACATTTATTGAAAATTTATTTATAATAATTTTTATATTTCAATTGAAATTATGTGCATATATGGATAGTACATATTTATTTGTACTTAAAATGTATGTAATATAGCTTTGTATTTCAATTTTCAACTTTTACTTTACTCGGACATTTAAATTCATACATTCATGCAGTACAATTGTTCGTTTCGTAGATATTCTTGCTTGATGATGATGACGGAAACTTTATTTCGTACTTGTTAAGGAAACAAAAAGACAAAAATAGTCGATGAAAAATCTACATTATTTTTCATTCTTTTCTGGTTTTGATGTTGAATATATCACATTTTTATACAAAAAAACTTTCCAGTTACATATTTTTATACAGCAAATTACACATTAACTTATCACAAATCAAAACGATTCACAAAACCTGAAAAAGATCCATAAGTAATATAGATATACAACTAATATAGATACTTATAATGCTACAATGTAATAATCAAAACAAATAACCTTAAAAATTAAATAATAATCTTACCTTTAATCCTTTATTTAAACTTGAAAACTTGTATATATGGTACATATGATAAAAAATTAATATTTAATAATTTTATTTGGCTACAATAATATTTTTATCGTTTATTTTATTTTTCAATTAAATTTTTTTTTTGTTGAATTATTTATTAAAATGAAAATAAAAGTAAAAAATTAATAGTTTAAAGTTTTCTAACATGCTTTTACAAATTACACTACACTTTATATCTTATACACTATACACAATTATAGCAAAACACAATTAAGGTTATCACCGAATACACGCCTTTCACGCTTTTCACACCTTTCATGCGGCAACGGATGAAAAGCATGAAAGTAAAACTACGTTGCAATATATGTAACTTCACCCAATGAAAAAGAATGAAAGAAGTACGAAGTCGACGACGCATAGAAGTTGGTTAACTTTCAACTTTTCATGCGGTAAAGCATGAAAGTAAGAAGAAGAAGTAGTTTGATAGTTCGGTTTTCGCACGATAAACAGACTACTAAGGTATGGAAAAGAATATTTGACAATTGCTTGTGACGTCACAGCGATCAATAGTATGTATTATATGTGGTATTAGTATTAGAAAAATAAGTAACATCATACAAATTGATATAAAAAAATATAATAAAAAATTGAAATAAGTTTTTTATGTTATAGTTTTTATTATTTTTCTTTTCTTTGTCAATGGTTCATTCTTTTCATGCGGTAAAACATGAAAGTAAGAAGAAGAAGTAGTTTGATAGTTCGGTTTTCGGTATTATATTATATGTACATATGTAATTCTAAAGTTATAAATAAAGTGATTAAAAAACACAGTATATCTATATTCTCATATTCTCTCTTGTTAGTGGTTGATCAGTGTTAAAAAATATTAAAATAAATAAATAGAATAAATTTAGTGAAATTATAGTAGAACTTTTACAGAAATTACAGTAGAAATTATTGATATATAGTAAATATTAAAATAAAAATTGTTTCAATATGTTTGAAGAAAAATTAATTGAAAATGTGAAACTATATCCAATGATTTATAATAAAAAAATATTTGGATATAGATGCAAGGAATTACGACAAAAAACATGGCAAAAAATTGGCGAAGCAACAAATCAAACAGGTAAATAAAATCTTTAAATTAAATTTATTATAATTTATAATAGTAATATATCAGAAGACTATTTAATTTTGAATGTGTACTCAAAATAGCAAAAGTTTGCCTAAAGTAGTCAATTATCTTTTGTGCATAATCCTAATATATTACATACCTATTATATTATATTATTATATTGAATGATAGTTGTAATTATAACAATAATTGTATTATGGACAATATTTCATTGACAGTAAAAATTAAATAAGATTAATAAATTAATGAATAACTATGCATGAAAACTAATAATAATAAATAGTAATAAAATAATATTTACTCTATTTTTAAATAACTGAAAAATATTTAATATTTGTTTGCATTTTACAGCAAATGTGTGTGAAAAACGTTGGAAGAGTCTTCGCGATCGCTTCTGTAAAGAATACAACAATGAAGTTTATAAACCATCAGGAAGTGCTGGAGGCAAATCTATTACATGGCCGTATTATAATATGCTTCATTTTTTAAAAGACCATGTCAGTCCTAAAATGTAAGTATTCAGAAATTTGTAATTCTTTTTAATGTATTATTTATAATATCTTATTTTTATTGGTTAGAACATTAACGAATGCTTCGCCTACATCAATATTGGATCTACCAAGAGATATTGGAGAAATTACCGATATCAATGATTCAATACTTGATAGTGACATAAGTTTTCTGGCACCACCGCCGGCTTTCGTAGACGAAGAAGAAAATCTCGATTTTTCAAAAAGTAGGGAAGCAAGTGGAGAAAAAGTAAAGGCTCCTGAGAAGAAAAAACAGAAATTAGATGCTGCTTGTGAAAATTTCAATAAATTAATTACAGTGGCACAGTCCTATCTGGAAAAGAAAAGTCAAACAAATAATGATGAAAATGAACATGAGCCATTTCTTCAAATGGTAAAAAAATATTTGAACAAAATACCATCAGATGAACAAGATGGTTTAAAATTAGAAATTCTGAGCTTTATTCACAATAAAGTTCAAGAAATAAATAAACAAAAAAGTTAAAATTAAAAAATATTTGTTAAATATTTAAAATATTTTTTTGTTAGAATTAAGTAATATAAAAAATTTAAATAAAAATTTAAAGATATTTTTATTTTTTATTTTATACATGAAAAAATACCATATATACATATATCTCTAAATCTAAACATATAATAAATTTCAAATGCGATTTTCATATAAATATTCTTTCAAAATATCCCTTAATTGAAAAGCATTCCTTGAAGAATTATTGCTTGAGGTTCGTCTACAGGATGCTAGAGGATTGACCTGCTGTCGCCACAAACCTTCTGTAACTGTTGTACCATCATCAATATCTGTATAATTTAATGGACAATAAGAGTTGTCGGTCATTTTTAGGTAATTGTGAAGAACTACTGTTGCCTTTACAATTTTTTCAGCCGTATTTGTGTTCATTTCCAATGTTTTTCTTGGTATTCTCCATCTGGCAGTTAATATCCCGAAAGTGTTCTCAATGACACGTCTAGCTCGAGAAAGTCGTTTATTGAAATTTTCTTCTTTTGTATCTGGTATTGCCCTTGATGAATATGGGCGCATTAAATAGGGTTTTAGTGGAAAAGCCGCATCACCTACGAGATAGTGAGGAAATAATGGACCGGTATCGTTTAGAGATCGTGGTTCAGGAAAATCCACGTCTTCAGCTAACAATCGTCTGCCGAAAATGGAAGCACGTAACACACCACCATCACTTTGTGAACCATATGCTCCAATATCCACAACTGTGAAGGTGTAATTGGCATCGCAAACTCCTAGCAAAACAATGCTAAATGTTTTTTTATAATTATAATACATGCTACCTGAATTTGATGGGCATTTCATATTGATGTGTTTCCCATCAATAGCACCAACACAATTTGACAAATTCCAAATATTTTTGAAATCTGCAGCAATGCGTTCCCATTCAGATTTATTTGGAAAACTTAGATAAAATTTGGCTAAACTATTCCAAATTAAATCACATGTTTCATCGACAATCCGCTTTACTGTGGTTAAACCCATTTTAAATGTGGTGGAAAGTATCTGCCTGCTATCCCCATGTGCTAGATATCTGCGAAAAAATATTCAATATATTTTAGTAAATTGTCTAGATCTAGATTAAATAAACAGTTTTTACTAACATGATGGTCAAAAATAATCTGCATTTTGAAGAAATTGGTGTTCGAATGGAATGCCTATATAATCCCTCTTTCAACAATTCATATAATGAATTGAAGGTAGTTATATTCATTCTTGTTAATTTCATGAATACTTCTGGATTTCTTTCATGTAACCTTTGGAAATTAAGTTCAAAAAACCCTATCTCATTTCTATCTAAATACAATTCTCGAACCCAAAATCGTTTACTTTTTTCAATTTCATACAACTGCAATAATTGTAAATATAAAATGTTCAGAAAAATTATAAAGTCTAATAACTCCAACTCATCCATTTTTAAAATTTGAATAAACACTTAATTATTGTAAAATTCACTCCAAATTATTTTTTTATATTTTGTTATTATCAATAGTAAAATTCACTTCAAATTAATTTTTTATATTATGTAATTATCGATAGTCAAATTCACTCCAAATTATTTTTTTTTATCAATATAGTAAAATTCACTTCAAATTATTTTTTTATAATTTTGTTATTATCAAATCAATCGTCAAATTCACTTCAAATTAATTTTTATTATAATCCTGTATTAAGAATAGTCTACACTGAACATGTCTTGCCATGAGAAATTTTTATTGTAATTGAAAAAAATTCGATACATAATTTTTTCACAAAGCAAAATAGCACGACATAAACATCTACCGTATAGACAGTGCCTTATCAATCATAACAGCTTTCTGAAGTTTCTACGAAGTGTACATTGGGCGATACAATATGCAGCAACGGATGAAATGCTTGTGAGGTGTGAAAAGCGTGAAAGGCGTGAAAAGTTTTTCGTCTGCATTCGGTGATCACCTTTAGACGAACTGCGAACTGCGAATTTTTCGCAATAGAGGTGGAGAACTATCGATGGCACTATCGACACTATCGATGGTTTTAAACTATCGATATGACTTCGATAGTTTGTGTACTATCGATAATATCAATCGATTCCAAACATCAAACATCAACTAACTTCAAGTTCAAAAAAGTCGTTCAGTATCTGACATTTTAAAATTTAAATGATGGTTTTGTTGGTTTGGTTACAATGTAGAATGTAGTAGATACACATATTTCTCTTTCTTTTCATAATCGAAGTCGTATAGTACTTAGTTTTCTTGCATTTGTTCGTATTATATGGCATTTGGTAACGTTCGAAATTTTTGATTAATTTAATTGCTTCGTAGTTGTTAAAAGTGTAATTGTGAGTGGAAAAAGGAAAAGTAAAAGAGTCAATTTATCAAATTCAAATTCCGAATCATAACGTGAAACATTTGAGATTGAGGTTAGTGTTCAGTTTTAGGTTTCAGTTTCAGTGCTTGTTTGACGAAATTTTTTAAAGCGTTTGATTTGAATCAATTAAATATAAATAAATAATTAAAAAAAATAAAAATAGACATAAATAATCATTAAAATATAAAATTATTGTTACCAAGGACCGGACAGATTTTTAATATCGACAAATGGTAAGAAATCAGATGAATAATTCATAAATTTTCAAGTGCTTAATTTTCAATTTTACAGAGCAGTAGGAACAGTGAAAATGGGAAGCGCAAACGAGTGGCAATTTCATTTGCTTGGAAATATTTCTCAAGGTCTAAAGACAAAAAGTTTGCCAAGTGTTCAGAATGTGGAAAAGAATACAAAACGAGCGGAAACACAAGCAATTTACTTGATCATTTGAAAAGATGCCATTCAATATATGATTCTACAGAAAAAGAAGGTAACAAAAATAATGAACTATTACCAAGTACCAGTAGCTCCGCAAGATCCAGTACAAGGTCCTTAAGTCCGTATTTTAAACGTTCAATTAATTATGAAAACTACTCTAAAAGAAAAAAGGACATTGACTTTGCTCTAACGCTAATGATAGCTACCGACTACCAACCATTCAACATTATGAATGACGAAGGATTTAGAAATTTGGTGAAAGTCTTAGATCCAAGGTATGAACTTCCAAGTAAGTACACCGTACGTGAAAATTATATGATGCAAGTATATCAATCGGCAAAACAAAAGTTAGAAAGTATTCTAAATGAAATTAAATATGTTGGTATTACATGTGATGCATGGACATCACGAGCTACTGAACATTATCTCACTGTAACGTGTCATTTTATTACCAACGAGTTTGAACTGAAAACCGCAGTGCTGTCAACAAACCAATTGGACGATGTAACAAATCATACCGCTCAAAATGTGGCTGAAACCTTACAAGGTATTTTTGAAGAATGGCATATCGAAAACAAAATATCGGCTATTGTTACGGACAATGATAGAACCATGATAAAATCTTGCGAAATTTTAAAAAAAAGACATTTACCTTGTTATGCACACACATTAAATCTCGTTGTACAGGATGGTTTAAATCTAGAAATTGCCAAAAAGGTCATAAACAGATGTAAAGATATTGTTAAATTTTTCAAACATAGTTCTATTTCCATGGCAAAACTCAAAGAAGAACAAGGTAAAGCACGGCCCTACGGACTGATACAAGAAGTTCCAACACGCTGGAACAGCACGTTAAACATGATTAGAAGAATTCTCGAGACTAATGATGCAATTGCCAGATCTCTTCTAAATCTAAAAAAAGCTCCAAACCCTTTAACTGCGGAAGAGGTACAACTTTTAACGGACTTGGTGAAAATCCTTTCGTGTTTTG
Organism: Villa cingulata; assembly: GCA_951394055.1. Classification (NCBI taxonomy): domain Eukaryota; kingdom Metazoa; phylum Arthropoda; class Insecta; order Diptera; family Bombyliidae; genus Villa; species Villa cingulata. Next base: position 35,224,588 of record OX596017.1, on the reverse strand, counting down.
AAGAAGCAACAATTAAAATTTCATCTTCTTCAAATGTTACCGTATCTCTCATCATTCCAATAACATTTGGAATTTGTGAATATTTCGCCAAAACTAAAGGCTCATTAATGTGTCAAGAAAGCAAAGACATTTGTGAAAAAATGTTCGCATCTGTTGTCCAGAGATTATTTTTTTACGAAACAAGAAACATAACTAAAATATCTACGATAGTTGATCCCAGATTTAAGAAAGAGGGTTTTAGAAATGAGAACAACGCAAATCATGCTTCAAATATATTGCAGGATGAAATAGCGTTTCTTTTAAGAAATAAGGAAGCGGAAAATAGCACAACAGATTGCTCTACGGAGACAACTGAAAATGATTCTACAACAACGAATTCTACAGCTCGAACAGCTTCTCTTTTTTCATTTTTGGACAACAGAATTAATAAAAAAGTCAAATCTGCAACAGCTGATGCTGTTATTACAAAAAGGCAATATTTGGAAAGATGTAATTTACCGGAAAATAGTGATCCTTTATTATTTTGGAAAGTATGTATTGGATTATTCAAAGTTACTAATTTTTCAACAAATATCAAACAATCATTTATTCGTTTATTTATTCAGGTAAACAACATTGATTTGCATCCTATCCGAGAGATAGCAGTTAAATATCTTTTGCATACCTGGATCATCCGTTGAATCGGAAAGAATTTTTAGTAGCACAGGGTTGTTAATAACGGATCGCAGATCTTGTTTGAAATCAAAAAATGTAAATGTTCTTACTTTTTTGAATAAGAATAAATGGCTTTTACAAGACCATAAACAATAAAAAAAGAAAAAAAGTCTACATCTGGTTAGTTTCAGATATGGAGACTAAAATGGCACAAAAATTAAATTTTTAATTTTTATTTTGAATAGAAAATTATCAAATTTTTATTTGATAAAACTTTATAATAATTTGTAAAAAAATTTAGCTGTATATATATACGTATATTATACAATAAACTATATAAGAATTTTGTATTTTTATGTATAACTAACAAGTAGATTTCTATGTGCTGAACACGAATTTGCACACGAACTTTTTACAAAGGAGTATGAGCCAGGCATCACAGTATAGTAATCAATCAGACGAATATATGACTAAACGTTCAACAAGTGTATCTTCAACACCAATAAAGTTTTTAAAATCTCAACCGAAAATTGATGTTGCCTTTAATGCAATTAAAACCTACGGTGATGGTGGTTGCAAAGCAACACTAATCACAAATTCTATCATTTATATGATAACCAAAGACAACCTGCCTCTTAACACTACAGATAAGGAAGGATTTCGTTATTTTTGTAAAACTGCTTTACCTCTGTACAAAGTGCCAGGGAGAAAAAAAATAACCGAATTAATTGATGAAAAATATGACGTGTTAACAGAAATATTTAGAAATAAAATATCTTGTATCCCAAATTTTTGCCTGACAAGCGATATTTGGACACACACCTTAAATACACGCAGTTTCATTGGTTTAACAGCACACTTCGTAAAAGGTCATAAACTGCAATCAATAACACTTTGTGTAGAGCCTTTGGACTGTCGTCATACATCCAAAAATTTAGAAATTGTTTTAAAAGATGCTTGTAATAAAAGGAATATTTCTTTAGCAAATGTTGTGGCAATAGTAACCGATAACGCTGCAAATATCACTAAAGCTGTAAGTGATCTTTTTGGGAAGGAAAAACATTTGCCATGTTTTGCACATACCATAAACCTGGTGGTGCAAAAATCGTTGGACGATTTTGTCGAATTAAAACTCTTAATTTCAAAAATAAAAGAAATTGTCAGCTATTTCAAGCACAGTGTTGCTGCATCAGATGAGTTAAGGAAAATTCAACAAGAATTAAATGAAATGGAAAATTACAAACTCATCCAGGAAGTTTCAACTCGTTGGAACTCAATGTTTTACATGATCGAAAGATTTTTGAAACTTTCTGACCAAATTAGTACGATATTACTAAACAATCCGAATGCACCTAATATGGTAACTGGAATGGAAATTGTTATGTTGCGGGAAATAGTTAAGCTGTTACAACCATTTGAAATTGTAACAAAAGAAGTGTCATCTGAGAAATATATTACAGGCAGCAAAATTATACCATTGATATATTGTTTAGTGGAGTCTCTTACAAATACCAGTCTACGTATTGATACTGAAGTTGCCAAGGAACTGAAGCGAAAACTACTTGATGAAATAGAAAGAAGATTTCGTGATATAGAAAAAGTTCATTTGCTTGCTGTGTCGACAATCTTAGATCCAAGGTTTAAAAGATTAAACTTCAAAGATCCTCTTGCTTGTTCAAAGGCTGTAAATACGTTAAGTACTATTCTACACAAACACAAGTCAAATTCTACCTCAGATACTGATCAACAACAACATGAAAAAGAAACAAATGTAGTAGAAAGAATGGATGGTGGAACAGTAAGTTTGTGGTCTCATCATAAGAAACTTGCCACTGAGAGAGCACTGATGAATACGAACAAACACATAGATGGGATGAATGCAACACTAAAGGAATACTTAAATCAAAATACAATAGACTTGAAGGAGAATGCTTTGGAATATTGGAATCTCCACGGAAAAATATATCCAGAGCTTGCTGAAATTGCCAGAAAATACTTAACTATAGCTGCTACTTCTGTGCCGTCCGAGAGATTATTTTCAAAGGCTGGGTTTATTATGAGTGAGGCCAGAAATCGGTTAGACAAGGATAGACTGCAAAAACTAATATTTTTGAATTGCTTAGATTTTGAAGACTGGCATTTAAATTAAATTGGAGATTCCTCCGATGTAGGGGCCCAAAGGATCAATAAACGGTAAATGATCTATAATAGTTTACTCTTACAAACACTTTAAACATTTATAAATCCTTTACGGTTTTTCGATCCCTTGGCCCTATTTCAAAAGAAAAACCAATAAATTTGATGACAAGCTCGAAAACATCAAGTTACCCCCATGATGCACAATGCCGCGTAGGTAGCTAAGGTTTTGGGCTGAATTGTGCGTCATGAAGATAACTTGATGTTTTCGAGCTTAGCACAATAAAAGTGTTTATTATATTTCTTTAAAAAAATTGAATAAGTTCTTAAAAATGACTGTAATTTTATGAACAAATTTTATGTACATACTTTAAACTGTACAATTTAAAAAAAGCGAATAAATTTCGAATAATTCGACACAAAACATTTTATTTCTTTTTTTTAAAATGTTCGATTAACACTACGTTGAAATTAAAATTTTTCAGATAAAACTTTTGTGTTTCAACTTTATTTTTGTACTTTGCTCTGCTTTGTGAGGTTTTTTAAATGTTCGATTTGAATCGATTTTCGTAAAATCGATCTTTTCGCCCTCGATTTTCAAACGAATCGATCTTTTGACTTCCGATTTGAATCGATTCCCAGAATCGATCTTTTGTTCAGAATCGAACATCCCTAATATGGACCAAAGACGACGGAATGTCGTTGATATAAACATAATTGAACGAAAAATTCGCTTTGTTTTGTCATTGTTCATTGACATTGACATAAAATTCACAACCATTTTTCTTTCATTTTAAAATTCAAAATACAACATAAAACCGGTACTAAAGTTTTTTAAAGTACTTGAGAAAGTGTATTATCTTTTTCCTGAACAAACTACCAACAAATTAAAAAGCCGCTTTCTTTGTTTTAATATTATAAAAAAATAAATATTTTTCAATTTTTACAAAATAAATTTTTATATTAGACATTTACACATACATAGAATAAAATTATAATAATAATATATAATAACAATAATAATAATAATAATAATAATAATAATAATAATAATAATAATAATAATGATAATAATAATAATAATAATAGTAATAATAATAATAATAACAATAATAATAATATTGTAAGGTTAATCTTAATGTAGTATGTAACTAGTAATGTAAGGAAAAAAGAAGAAGAAGATAAATAAATGAGAAATGTCAAAGAAAAAAAAGAAAAGAGAAGAATGCTGTGTGCATTCAAAAAAGAAGAGGTAATATAGCTAAGCTGTGTGTGCTGCTAAAAAATAGTAAAAATATCATAAGAAAGTAAGCTGTAGAATGTAGACAGTAGAAAGTAAAAAGATTATAATAAAATAAGCTGTGTGCTGTGTGCAAGGAATAAAAAATATATATATTTGAAGAAAGACGATTGTGTATTTAATAATTATAAAAAATATAATAAAGATAATTCTATCATATAGAATTCCGGTGTTTCATTTTAATAAATTTTCAGATATAGTTACAAATTTCCTTATAAATATCAGGTGTGGGGTTTGCTGACCTGGTTGATTTTATTCATTAAAAATTGTGTATTTTAAATGTAAAATGGATAAGAAAAAATATACTGTGAAACAATTGAGAGCCAAATTAAAATCAGTGAATTTATCTCAAATTGGAGATAAATCAACATTATTACGACGATATATAAATTTCACTGAAAAAAACCAAAATGGTGGCAACTCAACAACACATGATGATGAAATTCAATTTCACCAGTGCCAAGATCTTTCGAGTGATAGTGAATCGAACGAAGCAGCCATTCAATCAGTTGGTACCACAAAAGAAAAAACTGATAAAAGAGAAATGGAACTTGCAATGAAGAAAATTGAATTATTGGAAAAAGAAGTAAGCTTGCTAAACAGAGAAAAGAATATCTTAGAGAAAGAAAAAACCCAAGGAAAAGATAAAGAAGAAAGTGACGTCATTGTTCTAAAAAGTGGTGTTCTTGATTTATTGAACAAATTTGATGCTGAAAAAAATAATTTCCAAGTTTGGAAAGAACAAATTAAAAATATTCAAAAATTATATAACATTTCTGATAAAGAAATGCAAATAATTGTTGTTAGCAAATTAAGTGGGAAAGTATTGCAATGGTTTCATTCAAAGGCAGAACACATTGAAATGAATTTTACAAAATTATTGTCAGAAATTGAGTTAATTTTCGATACGAGACCGAATAAAGTAAAATTAAGAAAACAGTTTGAAAAAAGAATTTGGAGTTATTCTGAATCATTTAGTGAATATTTCCATGAAAAAATATGTTTAGCAAACAATTTACAATTAAATGAAGACGAAATCATAGAATCTCTAATTGATGGTATTGGCGATAAAATATTAGAAAACCAAGCAAGAATCCAAAATTTTAAAAAAACCAAAGACATGTTAAAATCATTTTCATCGGTAACGAAGCAAAATTTCAAAAAACCACAATTACCTGAAAATACATCAAATCAACGAACGAATGTTTTAAAATCTACAAAAAAATGTTATAATTGCGGTACTACAGGTCACATATCAACAAATTGTAGAAAACCAAAGGTACAACAAGGTGAATGCTTCAAATGTGGATCATCAGAACATCTTATTAGAAACTGTCCAACGAAGCAAAGCAACCCAACGACATCATTTTCAGGTGTAGCTATGATTACTGAGGTAAAAGTGGATAAGAATTTTATGACGACATGCGGTATTTTCATTAAAAATATTGAAGGTAACCTAACAGAAATTGAACTAAATGCTCTTTTGGATACTGGTAGTGCTGTATCTATAATTAAAGAAAAGTTTGTTAGTGGTTTTGGAAAAAATAGAGATAGCAGCTTTCTACCATATGTAGGAATAAATAATTCTAAGCTTGTAACTTTAGGTAATTTTGAAACGTGGATTAATTTGTTTAACGATATCAAAAGAATCAAATTTCTGGTTGTTGATAATCAAACCATGGAATTTGATGTTATCATTGGTAGAGATTTTTTAAATAAAAATGGAATAATCTTGAAATTTGAAGAAAATAATAATAATTATAATAATAATAATAATATAGAAAATGAAGAAAATTTTATCTTTGGTATAAATGTTATTGAAATTGAAAAAAATAATGAGTTAAGTTTTGAAAAGAATGTTAATTATAATTACAAGAATATTGTTTCCAATTTATATGAAAAATACTTACATAATTTATCCGTGAATGGGAATGCAAAAATAAAATACGAAATGAAAATTGTTTTAGAAAAAAATGAATACTTTAGCTCGAAACCACGTAGATTGTCGTACCATGAACGGGAAGTATTATCAAAATTATTGGATGAACTTTTAAAAAAGGGAACTATAAGGCCAAGCAATTCTCCTTATTCATCGCCTATCGTACTAATTAAGAAAAAGAATAAAGATGAATATCGTTTATGTATCGACTATAGGGCCCTAAATAAACTTACCTTGAGAGATAACTATCCAATACCTCTGATAGAAGACTTGATTGACCGTCTGGAGGGAAAAAATTACTTTAGTTTAATTGACCTCAAAAGTGGATTTCACCACGTAAGTATGAATGAAGATTCGATCAAATATACAAGTTTTATAACTCCCCTTGGGCACTTTGAATATCGGAAAATGCCATTTGGTTTAAAGAACGCCCCATCTGTTTTTCAAAGATTCGTTGAACAAAGTTTCAAACCATTAATCGAGCAAAACAACGTTACTATATACATTGATGATCTACTTATTTTTAGTAATACTTTAGATGAGCATGTTCAAATACTAGAGAAAGTCTTTGATATCATGTCAGACAATAAATTTGAAATTAATGTCTCGAAATCTAAATTTTTATTATCTGAAATTAATTATCTGGGATATACGATCAATAAAGATGGAGTAAAACCTAACGAAAATAATGTGAAAACCATAAATGAATACCCAGTACCAAAAAATCTAAGAGAGGTCCAGAGATTCTTGGGTATGTGCTCTTTTTTTCGAAAATTCATTAAAGATTTTAGTTTCATAGCAAAACCACTGCAAGATCTAATAAAGAAGAATGTACCATTTAATTTTGGTTCAGAACAGTTGAAAACCTTTATTGAATTAAAGTCAAAACTTCTAGAAAGACCATTACTCGCAATATTTAATCCAAATCACGAAACACAACTCCATTGTGATGGTAGTAGTCAGGGTTATGGTGCAATGTTGATGCAAAGAAAAGAGGACAATAAAATGCATCCCATATTTTACTTCTCGAAACGTACTACTGAGCAAGAATCAAAGTATCACTCTTACGAATTAGAAACACTCGCCATATTATATGCACTCCGACGTTTCAGAATTTATCTAATGGGTAGGAAATTTAAAATAGTGACAGATTGCAATGCATTGGCTCTAACTATGAAAAAACAAACAATTAACCCCCGTATAAGTAGATGGGCGCTTGAGATGCAAAGTTTTGATTTTGAGATAGAGCATAGAAGCGGAAACAAAATGCAACACGTTGACGCCCTTAGCAGATGTCATTCAGTTTTAGTATTAGAGGAGAGCTCTTTTGAACAAGCCTTGTCTATTTGTCAAAGCCAAGATCCCGAATTGGAGAGTTTACGACAATTATTAGAATCCAAAGACGATCCTTTCTTTGAATTAAGAAATGGATTAATATACCGAAAAATTGACAAAAATAAAATCAGATTTTATGTACCAAAGGTAATGGAATATCAAATTTTGAAGAGCTTTCATGATAGTTTGGGTCACCTAGGGAAAGAAAAAACTTTAGAATTGTTGAGGAAAACATATTGGTTCCCAAAAATGACAGAAAAAGTTTCAAATTATGTTGATAACTGCACTAAATGTATCTCATTTAATTCACATTCTGGGAGAGTAGAAGGTTTCTTGCACTCGATACCAAAGGGAAATAAACCGTTCGAGACAGTACACATTGACTACTATGGTCCTTTAGAATCGCCTAAAAATAAAAAGAAGTATATATTAGTAGTAATCGATGGATTTTCAAAGTTTGTGAAACTTTATGCAACCAACCAATCAAGTACTGACGAGACAATCAAATGTCTCGAGTCTTATTTTGTGAACTATTCCCGACCGTTGCGAATTGTTAGTGACCGAGGTACATGTTTTACCTCCGCTAAGTTTAAAGATTATCTAAAAAACTGCAATATTCAACATAATCTAGTAGCAAGTGGTTGTCCAAAAGCAAATGGACAGGTTGAACGTGTCAATAGAGTTATAGGTCCAATGATCTCTAAAATGGTAGATATCGAAAAGGGGATATATTGGGATAAAATACTACCTAAAGTCGAATTTGCAATTAATAATTCATGTTCGAAGAGCACGAGATTTACTCCATCAGAACTATTGTTTGGAATTTGTCAACGCGGAGAAGTTGTTGACAGGGTTAAAGAATATTTAGAGAGTTTCGTTTACGATGAAGAGGGAAAAAGTCTTTTAGAAAAAAGGTCGGAGGCTTTAGCAAATATCGAGAAATCTCAAAAATACAATGAAAAAAAGTTTAACGAAAAACGAAAGCCAGCTAAAATATATTCTGAAGGAGATTTGGTCATGATTACCAATGTAGATACGTCAATAGGAACAAATAAGAAACTAATCCCAAAGTATAAAGGGCCTTATGTGGTACATAAACGAATAGGCAACGATCGGTATATAATTAAAGACGTAGACGGTTTTCAAGTAACGCAGAAACCATTCGAAAGTATTTTCGATGTTACGCGAATTAAGCCATGGATTTCTCATTCTCATTCACATTCTGATACAGTTTAGATTAAAAAAAAAAAAAAGAAAAAAAAAAAATTTTTATATAAATAAATAAATAGAAACCTTGTGTTTCATAAAATTAAAACTTGTAGTTAACGTAATAGAAAAAAAAAAAAAAAAAAAAAACTTCTATCATTAAGAATTCGAGGACGAATTCGGTCAGATTGGCCGAGTTGTAAGGTTAATCTTAATGTAGTATGTAACTAGTAATGTAAGGAAAAAAGAAGAAGAAGATAAATAAATGAGAAATGTCAAAGAAAAAAAAGAAAAGAGAAGAATGCTGTGTGCATTCAAAAAAGAAGAGGTAATATAGCTAAGCTGTGTGTGCTGCTAAAAAATAGTAAAAATATCATAAGAAAGTAAGCTGTAGAATGTAGACAGTAGAAAGTAAAAAGATTATAATAAAATAAGCTGTGTGCTGTGTGCAAGGAATAAAAAATATATATATTTGAAGAAAGACGATTGTGTATTTAATAATTATAAAAAATATAATAAAGATAATTCTATCATATAGAATTCCGGTGTTTCATTTTAATAAATTTTCAGATATAGTTACAAATTTACTTATAATATAATAATAATAATAATAATAATAATAATAATAATAATAATAATAATAATAATAATAATAATATAATAATAATAATAATAATAATAATATATAATAATATACAGTGGAATAGACATTGAGTGAATTATAAAACTGAAAATTGATATAAATGAAAAAGTAGTGAAAATTGTGAAAATAGTCATGATAGTTTCAATTGTTTTTGAAGTGATAAAAAAATGTAAAAAAAGTAAAAGAAGATGGTGTGTTCGAGAAGTAAATAAAACAAGAGACATAGATGGATTTTTTGTGAGTTGCTATGAGCAAATAAAAGCCAAAGATATGGAACATTTCTATTTAGCAACAAGAATGAACGTACAAACTTTTGAGTTCCTTTTTTCTTTGCTTGAAGAAAGACTTATCCGGTTCTCTCGTAGGAGACCTATTGAACCAGAAAACAGACTAGCTATAACATTATTGTAAGTAAACGAAATGCAATGCAATTATTTTTTAAATATTTTTGCTGTATGTATAATTAATTTTTCAGATACCTCGCACACGGATGTTCTCAGCAAATTTTAGCCTGGACATTTAAAATTGGTGTCTCAACAGTAAGGAAAATTATATATGTGACATGTGGTGCCATATGGGAAGAGTTGCGTTCAATTTATGTTGCCGTCTCCAATCAGGAAGAGTGGAAAACAATAGCCAAAAGATTTTACCAGAAAACAGGTATGCCAAACTGTCTGGGTGCGATAGATGGAAAGCACGTCAATATTGTTTGTCCTCGCAAAAGTGGTTCCGTCTATTATAACTACAGGCATCGACACAGTATTGTTCTACTTGCTTCCTGTGACACGAACTACACGTTTACATTTATTGATGTTGGTTCTGTAGGAAGCAAAAGTGACGGAGGTATATTTGCCCGTAGTGCATTTGGACAGAAAATCTTAGATGAAAATGTGGATATTCCGTCAGAAATGACGCTACCAGGAAATAATGAGTTGTTTCCATATTATTTTTTGGGGGACTCTGCTTTTCCGCAACGGAAAAAACTGATGCGTCCATATCCTGGGAGGATTTTGGATGCTTCAAAGGAGAATTTTAATAAACAATTATCAAAAGCACGGGTTCATATTGAAAATACATTTTGAATTCTTGCGAATCGTTGGAGAGTTCTTCGCAATGATATTTTTTCCCCAGAAAATGTAAATAAAATTGTTCTTGCAACTATTGTTTTACACAACTTCTTGATGCTTCGAGAAGATCGTAGCTAATTTTCCAATGATTTAGTAGATCAAGAAGTCAATGGAGAAGTTATTCCAGGGAGATGGAGGATGGAAGAAACATTGACTTCAACTCGTTTATGACGAGCAAATCGTGCATCTAACGATCCTTTCATTCTTCGTGATCAATTATGTAATTATTTATTTTCAAAAAGAAATGATGAATAATTAATATTATAGAAAAGTATAAGTATAATATGATAGAGTATGACGTTTTATAATAATGATAATAATAATAATAATAGTAATATATGTATACAGTATGAGTAGGAGTATAAGAATGTAATAAATACATAGTTTATTATTTTTTAATTTTTGTGAATATTGAAAATAATGAATTTTATATATACCAAAAAAAAATTTGTATAGCAGACGAATCGAGATTAAAAATCTAAATTCCTTTTCTTTTGAAAATAATTTGCAATGAAAGTTAATCTTATTCTGTTCTGTAGTAATTTAAAAATCGCAAAATACTTAATGTTTATGATGATAATGAGGCGCTAATATTGTTGCTTCAGTACCCACCTCCACTTCAACATTTTCCAAAACTGCTGCATCTTCTGCTGTGACAACTTCTAATATATCTGCAAGAAAAATTGAAAATATAATTACTGACAAAAGACCTTGGAGGGTCGTGGTCTGGCAGTCAGAGGCAATTTATCCGACCACTTCCTCTGCAGTAAGAAATATAAATAATTTTTTTACTAAGAATTTAATGAAATGTTATTTTACCTGCAATATCTTCTTCAACTCCACATCGCACATCTAAATCGCCTCTTACTTCATCATTAACATTTCCTATGGTTCTGTAATGTTTAAAAAATTAATTAGTTATTTTATTTGCAATAATTTTTTATCAGACTTACTCTTTCGCATTCTGGAAATTATCTAGAAAAGACATTTGTAGTTGTTATTTCCATATTTTTTTCGGAATACTGTACCCGCTTCCAGAAGATAATCTTTTATTTTTATATTTCTTATTACGTCTCTTAAACTCCTTCATTTTGCTTTACATAATTTGGCTAAAAAAATGAAATTGTAAAATATATTTATAAAATTTTATTTATATTTCATTTTTAATATACATATTCAATTTTAAATCATCTTATTTTATTTACATTTTTTTAAATAAATATAGAAATGCAATAAATAATATAATACTATAAATATGTAATGTCTGAAATTCAATTCAGCAATTGTACTTATCATCCACGTTAATTTTTCTTCCAATTTCCTGCCAAATTTTCTCTCTTATAATTAAATTTTTGTAATTTTTATGAGACATATTGTATAATATCTCATATTTCAAAATTCAAATAAAAAAGAAGAAGATTGTCAATTCAAAAATATAACAAAAAAGAAAGAAGAAGGCATAATCAGTAATATAAATCTGACTGTAAAATTCTGTAATTTTCTTAAAGAGGGGAAATGTAAGAATTTTACAGAACAAATTGTATTGGAACGCCACAGCTGTAATTTTCTTAATTTTCTGTAAAATTCTAAAAGTCTTTAAAATTCTGCATCAATTGGAACAGGGCTAATATAAATATGTAATGTCTAAAATTCAATTCAACAATGGTACCTACCATCTATGTTAATTTTTCTTCCAATTTCCTCCCAAATTTTCTCTCTTATAATTAAATTTTTGTAATTTTTATGAGACATATTGTATAATATCTCATATTTTTTTACATTTTCTATTAGTTTTTCTTCGAAACTCATATTGTTTTTTTTAATTCTTAATTATTAAAATTTTAACACAAATAAGTGTACTGTCACATGAGACTGATTCTGAATCTGAAAAATTCCGAAAATTTCAGAATCACAATCAAATACATTGTAGTATATGTGACCTGTTACATGGCTCTGAAAAATTCATCTGCTGAATAAATTCCGGTTTGTGTTTCCGTTTTGTAATCTGATTATTTTCAGAATAGAAAATGAAACATGCTGACAATAAATGTAGCATGTCACATGTACCTGAAATCTGAATCTGAATTCATAGCTAAACCACTCAATAAATTGACATACTTGTTTATATACAACTTGAAGATCGTAAGATAGAAGACAGAAGACAGAAGATTAACTTTATTTCACCCTCCATTGAAAAGTGCGTCTTACCAACGTACTCGCCACTCATAGTAGTTATCGTTCGATGGTTTAATGTTCACTCGATAAGTAAAGTGTTTTATAACAAAAACAAATTTAAAGAAAAATATTGAAAAGGAGTTTTCAGATTCAGAATCAGAATGAACAAAAAGTGAATTCTGAATCTGAAATTTTACGTTTCAGATTCAGAATCAGAATAATGTGACAGTAGGCTAACACTCAACAACAATAACAGGCAAATTAATGATACATATTAAGTAAATCTTCTTCTCACACAATATGAAAAAGCCATTATAGTTCAAGTACAATGGACGGCAGCAACAGCGACAACAACAGCAAAATAGTTTGCCACCATTGTTTTTTATGTTGTGAGGTCTAATAGGGCAGCAGCAGTAATAGCGACAGCAAAAAATGCTGCTCGGTTAGCGCTATTTCTAATTTTGCTGCTCTGCTGCTTTGCTGCCACATGTATTATCGCCTGGTTACCTGTCATAAGTAGTGGTAAATTTTTATTATGTTGCTGCTGCCATTGCTTGTATTGGACTTCAAAGGACATCATTTTTCCCAAGCCGTGCATTGCACTTGGGCTTTTACTGTTGAAATTAACTTGTCAAAATGAATTAAATTCTTCTTCTTCCACGACTAACGACGAACAAATTAGAAATAAGCTTTTCGTCTGCGAAAAATTCGCAGTTCGCTGTTCGTCGAATTGTGAACAAAACTACATACAACTCCAAAAAGTATATAAATGTAGGAGAGAAACTGTTTCATAGGAACATTCGGACCAAAAAATTTTTCAACAATTGTAGATGTCTGTAGTGATGCCAGCGTAAAACTCAATATAAAAAAAGTAGCATTTCTTTATGCCAAGCACCCAACTCCTTATAAAAAATAACGGCATTTCTTTTTGCCAAGCCCAAACTTTTTGAGTATAAAGCTTTTCTCTCTTTATATGGAGTTGTATAGGAAAAATTAGAAAATGAATAAATTTGTTTACAACAGCTGATATTTTATCAGTTGTCATTTTGCTTTATTTGTAGGTTTTACATGTTTTGCATGCAATATAATATAATATATACAATATAAATATATAGAATATAGTGTAAAGAGAATAGAGAAAATTATATACCAAACACAAAACTTTTTCATATTATATTTGTTATTTGTTTATATGTATGTAAGGCTACACAGCAACCAGACCAGCAACATTAAAGTATATAATACATTGCATAAATCCATTCGCATGTATTGTATTACAAATGCCATATATAATTTATATGCATGCTTTGGCTTTTTTAAATACAACATGCAATATATACTTGATCATTACATTTATATATATGTATTTTATATGCAAGTTTGTATGTATGTTAAGCACTTTGTTTAAATTTTTATATATTTATACCAAGTATTTGTATGTATACATACTAAATAAATACGTTTTAATTTTAACATTATGCAGTTGTATTTACATATAAATTGCTAATTCACAGGCGTGAACAAATTATGGGACTAGCAAGACTTTTTTAAAAAAAATACTTTAAAACGTATATGTAGATTATTAATTCATTTTTATAATAATTATTATTTTTATTTTTAATTAATTCAGAAATTTTAAAATACATATAATAAAAAATAAAAATATTTTAATTTCGTTATTCAAAAAAAAAAAAAAAATCAAAAAACAAACATTATAACAAAACTGCTTTGAGTAATTAATGATAACCTTTAAATCCAACAGACCACCTCTAATCGTCGCTATTAACTCCACAAGGATTTTACGAACTTTTGTGGATTCTTTCCTGTTCCCTTACTCTTCTTGTAATAATTTTTTTTTAAAATTAACTGATTTATCTTGATATATTTTTCCATTTCTTTTAATTGGCAATAGATGTTCTATGAAATTTTTATGAAAGCAATATGTTTTTACATTTTGTTTTTTTATGCTAAATATCGAATATCCATATATCAGTATGATTATGTTTTCTAATGATGAAAGATTATGTTTGTCCCATAGCTTTTTCACGTCTGTGTGAAAGAATATTATCATAATTAACTCTATATATATATATACATATACTTAGATATTTATTATCATTTATTTTATACATACTATACTATATTGCCAAAGTGTGCAATGTTGTCTGTTTGCTGTTTAATCTTTGATAATTGGTTATGTTATGAGTGCTGTGTTTTTTGTTAGTGTACAGTCTACAGTCCGCGACAAAATTATGTATTATAATACATTTTCTAATTTTTTTTATAACACATTGTGTAAACAAAAATATCCTTTATAATTTTTTTTTTATTTAAAATTTTTAATTTGTAGTTTTTAATTATTTTTTTTTTTTTTCAAGGAAATTTTTCAGTCTAATTTTATCTTAAAAATATGTTAGAATGAAGATATAAAATTGTGAGTGAATAATAGATAATAAATTGATATAAAATATGTTAATTTATATTATTATATGTTTTGCATTTATATTTTTGGAAATTACCGATTCTTAAAAAGTGTTAAAAAGGAGTAACCATTTTGTCTCTTACTGTAGACTGAAAACTAAAATACGAAAATATTAAATTCAAACAGAAATCATTGATTTAAAAATAAAAATTTGCTGATCAAATCCAATAGAAAATATATTGGTTCGAAGTGAAGGGGAGCGGTTAGGTAATATCACAGCATAGCAATACAGTATATATGGTATATAATATACACACATAATAATACTATACAGTTTCTATGTATTGTTATTGAATAGTGTAAGGTGTATTGTATTATTATATGGTATTATTTATGGTATATTATATATTATGAAATGCCACTCATACTCATATAATGTTTATACATTATATATACTGCAAAACGAATGAAAATAATAACAAAACATAACAAGTTATACTCTGTTCATAAAATTCGTTCAGTACACGGCTTATGGAAGAGCTCAGTAGCGTTACTTTTAAGAGGAATATATCAAATTACTCATACCCCCATCTATTTTATATATAATGAGACGCTGTAAAAGAGAAAAAAACAACAGCACCCATAAATTTCATATTACCATCACCGCAACCATACGGTGACTGATTATTATTTCTTGTCGTCCATTATTCATCAATCATATTCACTGGATTGCACAAACAAAAACTATAAATGGAAAAAAATTTTTCATATGCGAAGAAAACGAAGTATGACGAAGGAATTCATATGCGCACACGATTGTCGCTTAATGAGGAAAAAGTTGCTTGATTCGGCTAATCGAGATGTGGAAGAACAATAGATTGAATGATGAATTAGTGCTGCCGTGTAGTCATAATACTCAAATTAAGTATTGCCGTTTTTGAAAATCAAAAATTTTCATTTATATGACTTTTTGTCATATGTATATTATTATTAATTATATATTACATATATTCTATGATGCAATTTATTTATATATTATTATTAATTAATAGATATGTATAGTAAATATATATTCTATAATAAATATTTATGTCATGAAAAAAAATTTTTGCTTTTACGTTGTGTTGTAAATGTATTACTGTTGCAGAACAGTTAGTTTTTCGTTACATTTTTTGTTGCGTGAAAATAGAGATTATTTTCGTTCTTTAGTTGATATTTGCTGTGATTTGTGAAGTGAAGATTGCTGATAAAAAAATAGTTAAAAAAATTAAAATTTAATAAATTAATTAAAGTATATAATACAGATTTTTTTTAAATGAGTGCAGTGGAAGAAAGAAAAAAATTAAGTGTGGAGAAAAAAAAGCAAATTTACTCCACATTTAATATATTTTATAAAGAAAATAAAAGTGTAGGTAGGTCGAATGAAAAGGTGGCAAGTATTTTTGGGATTTGTGATAGGAGCATAACTTTGAAAATCAATTTAATTTTGAAAATCAAGGTAAAACGGCAGCACTTATAAAAATTTCATCCGATTTTACATAGAAAATTTGAATTAAAGGGGCAACACTTTCAGAGGTGTTAAACAGAAACACATTTATACGAATTTACCAAGTTAGAATACAGAAAATATATCCCCATAAGCCTCCGTACTGAATAAACTTTATGAACAAAGTAATATACATTGGTTTATATCTTTGTATATGCATAAAGCCATAAAGCTCAAATATACAAAATATAAACATTGAACATGAATGCATAAATATTGTAAATACATCATTGTTATGACTTATGACTGCAAGACAAGTGTATATATATGAAATAAATATACATATACACATATACATTTCAATATACAATACAACAGGCACAGAGTATTTAATTTTAAAAAATATTTTAAAAAAATACATTTTTACTTAATTTCATAAAAAAAATTAAATAATTGTATGTTTTTTCATAAATTTCAGGTGTTGTCAGTTATAAACGGAAAAATTCAAAACAATTCAACCGTCAATTCTTCGTTTCCTGTCTATTCCATTTTTGATATTTTATTTCACGAGTTTTCAGATAGAAACTATCTCTTTTATATACTCTTTGCAACTCCATACGTTTTAATTTTTTTGACTTTCGTAAGCGAAAAATTCGCAGTTCGTTGCGAAAAATTCGTCGAATTGTGTTTACGCTATTATACGAATTTTTCGCTTACGAACGTCAAAAATTTTCATTTTCATTTCATATTTCATTTTGATTGACAATTTAATTTCAATAGCAATGGCTTTTTCATATTGTGTAGGAAGATTTACTTTATATTTAATAAGAAGAAGATGCATTTTAATTTGTCTGTTATTGTTGTTGAGTTGCTCGTTATTTGTGTTAAAATTTTAATAACTAATTAAAAAGATGAGTTTTGAAGAAAAACTTATAGAAAATTACAATTACAAAATTACAAAAATATAATTATTAGAGATAAAATTTGGGAGGAAATTGGAAGAAAAATTAACATAGATGGTAGGTACCATTGTTGAATTGAATTTTAGACATTACATATTTATATTAGCCCTGTTCCAATTGATGCAGAATTTTAAAGACTTTTAGAATTTTACAGAAAGTTAAGAAAATTACAGCTGTGGCGTTCCAATACAATTTGTTCTGTAAAATTCTTACATTTCCCCTCTTTAAGAAAATTACAGAATTTTACAGTCAGATTTATATTACTGATTATGCCTTCTTCTTTCTTTTTTGTTATATTTTTGAATTGACAATCGTAAATACATCATTGTTATGACTTATGACTGCAAGACAAGTGTATATATATAAAATAAATATACATATACACATATACATTTCAATATACAATACAACAGGCACAGAGTATTTAATTTTAAAAAATATTTTATAAAAATACATTTTTACTTAATTTCATAAAAAAAATTAAATAATTGTATGTTTTTTCATAAATTTCAGGTGTTGTCAGTTATAAACGGAAAAATTCAAAACAATTCAACCGTCAATTCTTCGTTTCCTGTCTATTCCATTTTTGATATTTTATTTCACGAGTTTTCAGATAGAAACTATCTCTTTTATATACTCTTTGCAACTCCATACGTTTTAATTTTTTTGACTTTCGTAAGCGAAAAATTCGCAGTTCGTTGCGAAAAATTCGTCGAATTGTGTTTACGCTATTATACGAATTTTTCGCTTACGAACGTCAAAAAAATTAAAACGTATGGAGTTGTATGTAGTTTCGTCACTGTTAAATCCGTAAAATTTAATTTAACATTGAACTGTAGAAAGGTGCAAATTCAGAAAAAGGAATATAAAATAAAAACACAATTTTTTCACAGACGTTATAAATTTTATTTAATTCAATATCTTAACCTAGCAATTGAATCTTAAATCTACTAATCAATGCATTAATTAATTTAACTATTATTATAATAAAAAAAATACAATACTTTAAAAAACGAAATGAAAAATTTTAAAATTTCAAATATTTAAAAATTCAAAAAATTCAAATTTTAAAAAGTATGCAACAAATTTAATAAATAATTTACAACGGAAATAGATAATATTATAAACGAAAATTTATCAAAATAAAATTTTAATTATAAATGATTATAGATTTTTTAAATTTTCAAATTTTAATTTAATTTAATTTATTACTTAAATCTAAATATCGACGGTATAGATCGATCTATACGTTGAAAGGTTGATTTAAGATTCAGTTTCCGGTTGTTGAAGTAGTTTCGGTTTGAAATGGTTGCCCTCTAATGTGAACGGCGATCAATAGATGTTCTGTATACGCAGTATACAAAATGTAATTTTCCCGACGGCGATTCAAATTTATATTTATCAAGCAGAATCGAAGTTTTTTCTGATCAAATTTTCTAAGTGTTTGTTGATTTCAAATTACCCGCAATTTTATAATTTTTCTAAGTCTTTTTTTAAAAATTCAATTTCGCAAAATTTTTCTAAGTATTTGATATAAAATTTTTCTTTCAATAAATTCGTTGTCCGCAGCAGAAATTTTCTAAGTGTTAGAAAATTTCTCAACTTTAAAATTTTGTTAAAAATTTATTAAAAAATTTGCTAAGTGTTTTCCAATTTTTACACTTAGCCGAATTTTCCTTTAGATGATTTTATCCAAAAATTTTCTAAGTACTCTGCTAATTTAGTACTTAGCCGATGAAAAAAATTCTACCGATTTTTTCCTATATTTTGTAAAAAAATTATAAGTTTTTTTACAAAATTCCTAACAATTCCTATTGTACTAGCTCAATACGCTAGATTTTAAGTAGGACTCAATACGTCCAAGCTGATGAGGCGATCTTTTGTTTTCCCTGATTCAGTCTCAATACGACATTTAGGCAGGTAATTGCAAAAGACAAATTCTTCTGCGAATCGCAACCCTTTATATACAAAAATTTGCAAACTCTGGAATTTTCTATTTTCCCCGTTGTTGAAATGTTCTGCTATTTATCTCATGTTTCGTCTTTTTTATAAAACCGTTTTTTTCAAATTGTGTCTGGTTATTCGAGTTATAAATTTATGTTAATTGTGAATAACTTTGATTGGTAACTATATTCAGCTGGTACATTTTTGACAGGTTGATGGTACTGGCATGGTCATATATCTGTAGGTATACATTATATTATACATGTATGTTTAAATGTTTTCATTTGTTTTATGTATTTGTTAGTGTGTTCATTATATTCGTACGTGACATTTTACGTTTAATATAGTTTTAAGTTTTTTTTTTTAATTTTAATGAAAATGTAATTAAGCATTTTGTTTTTAATGATGTGTGATATTTTTTTATTTTCTGTTTTTGTGTTTAAAATAATGATTCAGTGTCGTGCCAATTGTTTGTGACAAGAATAATCTGTTTATTGGTTTTTACAAATGTTTTGTGTTGTGATGTTTGTGATATCAATGCTATGATTTTGTGTTTATAAATTTTTATGTTATATTATTTGTGCAATGGAATAATTTTGTTTTGTATTATGTTTATATGTAGACAGTTTATGTTGTGTATATGTTCAGTATTATGTGTTGTATTTATGTAATGTATAGTATTTTTGGTTGTTCTTTTTTTGTATTATATTTATAACATTACCCCTTGTTTTTTTTTTTTTTTAATTATATATACATATATATTTTTTTTTTCTTTTTTTTTTTTTGGATTATGTTGACTGGAGTCAACAGTCACAATGCGACGAACTGTGCTGCGAACGACGAATTTTTCGCTACGAACGACGAATTTTTCGCAGACGAACAAATTAAAACCTATTTCTAAAGCCTTGTTCATATTATCATGCATTGATCGTTTCATGCACGTAGCGTTTACGGCACGACAAATATTCTTTAATGAGTTTTATATATAGGTGTTCATATACAACGTAACGTTTCCGTTCATGCATTCTCCGTTCCGTTCCTGCACGTAACAGCATTCTCGTCGAGAATATTTTCCGGAACGATTCGTGTATGAACTGAAGATGACTGATGAAATACGGTTAGTATGAACAGTTTGACCGTACCGATCAGCATCAGACAAATCAAAATTTTTTTATAGTGTTTATATACGCATTTATTAATAACTATGGATTGTGAAAAATTGATAGAAATTGTCAGGGAATATAATTATTTATATGATTTAAATGATAAAAGGTATAGCAATATCGATAAAAAGTAAGGTGCTTGGAAGGAAATTGGAAATTCTTTTAAGCATTTTGTGGACAGAAAAGCGCCTACGACGTTTTTTAGTTTCCATATCTTCCTCTTCTAATAACAATGATATAATCATTAAATCTTTATTTGATAAATTTTGAACTATTTTAAAAATCACGATCTATTCTATAACGCATCAAACTGAAAACTGTGCAATAAAATGTCTGATACGTTACGTTGCATGCATGAGACATATGAACACTGCACAAAATTCCGTGCCGTAAACGCTACGTGCATGAAACGATCAATGCATAATAATATGAACAAGCCTTAATTTGTTCGTCGTTCATCGTGGAAGAAGAAGAATTTATTTCATTTTGATTGACAATTTAATTTCAATAGCAATGGCTTTTTCATATTGTGTAGGAAGATTTACTTTATATTTAATAAGAAGAAGATGCATTTTAATTTGTCTGTTATTGTTGTTGAGTTGCTCGTTATTTGTGTTAAAATTTTAATAACTAATTAAAAAGATGAGTTTTGAAGAAAAACTTATAGAAAATTACAATTACAAAATTACAAAAATATAATTATTAGAGATAAAATTTGGGAGGAAATTGGAAGAAAAATTAACATAGATGGTAGGTACCATTGTTGAATTGAATTTTAGACATTACATATTTATATTAGCCCTGTTCCAATTGATGCAGAATTTTAAAGACTTTTAGAATTTTACAGAAAGTTAAGAAAATTACAGCTGTGGCGTTCCAATACAATTTGTTCTGTAAAATTCTTACATTTCCCCTCTTTAAGAAAATTACAGAATTTTACAGTCAGATTTATATTACTGATTATGCCTTCTTCTTTCTTTTTTGTTATATTTTTGAATTGACAATCGTAAATACATCATTGTTATGACTTATGACTGCAAGACAAGTGTATATATATAAAATAAATATACATATACACATATACATTTCAATATACAATACAACAGGCACAGAGTATTTAATTTTAAAAAATATTTTATAAAAATACATTTTTACTTAATTTCATAAAAAAAATTAAATAATTGTATGTTTTTTCATAAATTTCAGGTGTTGTCAGTTATAAACGGAAAAATTCAAAACAATTCAACCGTCAATTCTTCGTTTCCTGTCTATTCCATTTTTGATATTTTATTTCACGAGTTTTCAGATAGAAACTATCTCTTTTATATACTCTTTGCAACTCCATACGTTTTAATTTTTTTGACTTTCGTAAGCGAAAAATTCGCAGTTCGTTGCGAAAAATTCGTCGAATTGTGTTTACGCTATTATACGAATTTTTCGCTTACGAACGTCAAAAAAATTAAAACGTATGGAGTTGTATGTAGTTTCGTCACTGTTAAATCCGTAAAATTTAATTTAACATTGAACTGTAGAAAGGTGCAAATTCAGAAAAAGGAATATAAAATAAAAACACAATTTTTTCACAGACGTTATAAATTTTATTTAATTCAATATCTTAACCTAGCAATTGAATCTTAAATCTACTAATCAATGCATTAATTAATTTAACTATTATTATAATAAAAAAAATACAATACTTTAAAAAACGAAATGAAAAATTTTAAAATTTCAAATATTTAAAAATTCAAAAAATTCAAATTTTAAAAAGTATGCAACAAATTTAATAAATAATTTACAACGGAAATAGATAATATTATAAACGAAAATTTATCAAAATAAAATTTTAATTATAAATGATTATAGATTTTTTAAATTTTCAAATTTTAATTTAATTTATTTTATTACTTAAATCTAAATATCGACGGTATAGATCGATCTATACGTTGAAAGGTTGATTTAAGATTCAGTTTCCGGTTGTTGAAGTAGTTTCGGTTTGAAATGGTTGCCCTCTAATGTGAACGGCGATCAATAGATGTTCTGTATACGCAGTATACAAAATGTAATTTTCCCGACGGCGATTCAAATTTATATTTATCAAGCAGAATCGAAGTTTTTTCTGATCAAATTTTCTAAGTGTTTGTTGATTTCAAATTACCCGCAATTTTATAATTTTTCTAAGTCTTTTTTTAAAAATTCAATTTCGCAAAATTTTTCTAAGTATTTGATATAAAATTTTTCTTTCAATAAATTCGTTGTCCGCAGCAGAAATTTTCTAAGTGTTAGAAAATTTCTCAACTTTAAAATTTTGTTAAAAATTTATTAAAAAATTTGCTAAGTGTTTTCCAATTTTTACACTTAGCCGAATTTTCCTTTAGATGATTTTATCCAAAAATTTTCTAAGTACTCTGCTAATTTAGTACTTAGCCGATGAAAAAAATTCTACCGATTTTTTCCTATATTTTGTAAAAAAATTATAAGTTTTTTTACAAAATTCCTAACAATTCCTATTGTACTAGCTCAATACGCTAGATTTTAAGTAGGACTCAATACGTCCAAGCTGATGAGGCGATCTTTTGTTTTCCCTGATTCAGTCTCAATACGACATTTAGGCAGGTAATTGCAAAAGACAAATTCTTCTGCGAATCGCAACCCTTTATATACAAAAATTTGCAAACTCTGGAATTTTCTATTTTCCCCGTTGTTGAAATGTTCTGCTATTTATCTCATGTTTCGTCTTTTTTATAAAACCGTTTTTTTCAAATTGTGTCTGGTTATTCGAGTTATAAATTTATGTTAATTGTGAATAACTTTGATTGGTAACTATATTCAGCTGGTACATTTTTGACAGGTTGATGGTACTGGCATGGTCATATATCTGTAGGTATACATTATATTATACATGTATGTTTAAATGTTTTCATTTGTTTTATGTATTTGTTAGTGTGTTCATTATATTCGTACGTGACATTTTACGTTTAATATAGTTTTAAGTTTTTTTTTTTAATTTTAA
This sequence comes from Villa cingulata, assembly GCA_951394055.1. Classification (NCBI taxonomy): domain Eukaryota; kingdom Metazoa; phylum Arthropoda; class Insecta; order Diptera; family Bombyliidae; genus Villa; species Villa cingulata. The sequence goes on along the minus strand of OX596017.1, from coordinate 35,201,086 downwards.
TGAAAATGTAATTAAGCATTTTGTTTTTAATGATGTGTGATATTTTTTTATTTTCTGTTTTTGTGTTTAAAATAATGATTCAGTGTCGTGCCAATTGTTTGTGACAAGAATAATCTGTTTATTGGTTTTTACAAATGTTTTGTGTTGTGATGTTTGTGATATCAATGCTATGATTTTGTGTTTATAAATTTTTATGTTATATTATTTGTGCAATGGAATAATTTTGTTTTGTATTATGTTTATATGTAGACAGTTTATGTTGTGTATATGTTCAGTATTATGTGTTGTATTTATGTAATGTATAGTATTTTTGGTTGTTCTTTTTTTGTATTATATTTATAACATTACCCCTTGTTTTTTTTTTTTTTTAATTATATATACATATATATTTTTTTTTTCTTTTTTTTTTTTTGGATTATGTTGACTGGAGTCAACAGTCACAATGCGACGAACTGTGCTGCGAACGACGAATTTTTCGCTACGAACGACGAATTTTTCGCAGACGAACAAATTAAAACCTATTTCTAAAGCCTTGTTCATATTATCATGCATTGATCGTTTCATGCACGTAGCGTTTACGGCACGACAAATATTCTTTAATGAGTTTTATATATAGGTGTTCATATACAACGTAACGTTTCCGTTCATGCATTCTCCGTTCCGTTCCTGCACGTAACAGCATTCTCGTCGAGAATATTTTCCGGAACGATTCGTGTATGAACTGAAGATGACTGATGAAATACGGTTAGTATGAACAGTTTGACCGTACCGATCAGCATCAGACAAATCAAAATTTTTTTATAGTGTTTATATACGCATTTATTAATAACTATGGATTGTGAAAAATTGATAGAAATTGTCAGGGAATATAATTATTTATATGATTTAAATGATAAAAGGTATAGCAATATCGATAAAAAGTAAGGTGCTTGGAAGGAAATTGGAAATTCTTTTAAGCATTTTGTGGACAGAAAAGCGCCTACGACGTTTTTTAGTTTCCATATCTTCCTCTTCTAATAACAATGATATAATCATTAAATCTTTATTTGATAAATTTTGAACTATTTTAAAAATCACGATCTATTCTATAACGCATCAAACTGAAAACTGAGCAATAAAATGTCTGATACGTTACGTTGCATGCATGAGACATATGAACACTGCACAAAATTCCGTGCCGTAAACGCTACGTGCATGAAACGATCAATGCATGATAATATGAACAAGCCTTAATTTGTTCGTCGTTCATCGTGGAAGAAGAAGAATTTATTTCATTTTGATTGACAATTTAATTTCAATAGCAATGGCTTTTTCATATTGTGTAGGAAGATTTACTTTATATTTAATAAGAAGAAGATGCATTTTAATTTGTCTGTTATTGTTGTTGAGTTGCTCGTTATTTGTGTTAAAATTTTAATAACTAATTAAAAAGATGAGTTTTGAAGAAAAACTTATAGAAAATTACAATTACAAAATTACAAAAATATAATTATTAGAGATAAAATTTGGGAGGAAATTGGAAGAAAAATTAACATAGATGGTAGGTACCATTGTTGAATTGAATTTTAGACATTACATATTTATATTAGCCCTGTTCCAATTGATGCAGAATTTTAAAGACTTTTAGAATTTTACAGAAAGTTAAGAAAATTACAGCTGTGGCGTTCCAATACAATTTGTTCTGTAAAATTCTTACATTTCCCCTCTTTAAGAAAATTACAGAATTTTACAGTCAGATTTATATTACTGATTATGCCTTCTTCTTTCTTTTTTGTTATATTTTTGAATTGACAATCTTCTTCTTTTTATTTGAATTTTTTAATTTAAATTGTAGAGTTTATTTCAATTTTTTTTTACTATCAAATAAGGAATAATAATAGTAATAAAATAATTAATAATAATAATAAATAAAAGCTTGTAATGTGAGGGTACTTCAATAATCAACCTGTACTTAGTACCAGGTTGAGTACCCTGCATTAGTATATACCTCTATAGTATATACATTAAACCGTTTGGTCATATTGACCGTCTGCTGTATTGTAATGCGGTTATGTATAACGCATTACAATACAACTTCTTCTTCTTACTATACACGCGCAGTTATACATATAAATTATAGCATTGCTATGTATACATATATGCATCGGATGATGCAGTTGCATGTTACAGGTATGTGAAGCAGAAATTCCAGAAATTTCTACGCTTCACCAATATTCTCCCCAATTAATACTCAAAAGCACGATTACTGTAGCCGATCGTTAATCCATGTTCGGCTACTCGCTCAATTTTCACATATACATGAAAAATTTCTGACATATTTGTGTAACTTCACCTTTATTAATTTCCGTGTTACCATATATCATTTTTTTTATTAGTACATTTTTTTTATATGTACTTTCAATACTCCCCATAATCTTTAAAAAAATGTAAAAAATTCCAAAATAAATGTAAAAATCTAGAAAAAACATATTTATTTAAATAGGGGCATGCATATTCCTTAAATTTACATAAATTTTAACGTCGATAGGTTCCATGAATGTCAATTTTTCCTTAAACCTATTGTATTGGTACTTCACCATTTTTGAATTTTTATAAAATTTCACTCTCTTCGTTTAAAATTATTAAATTTATTAAAAATTACCCCCACCAAATTCTCCGACACATACTTTTCATATAAATACGCGGTGCGTATCGGCATCAAAAAAGTTGGTTTTTAGATTTGATAAGGGCAACCTCTGCCCAAAATAAAATTAATTTTGTTGTTTTACCGGTCAATTTTTTTTTGTAAAAAGTATTTTGAATCTCGGCCAAGGGCAACCTCTGCCCGAGCGAAATTTGATTTTTTGTAGTATTCAGAGCGTAAAAGTAATCGGGTTGCTGTAAATTTTAACTTATAATTAAAAGTTCGCTATTATTATTTGTAAAATTGTAAAATTTTTCTGAATTATAATTTTTGATTTTTCATTTTCAAATTATATACCATAAACACATCGGTGTTATAATAGTGCATACGATTTATATAACTAGTACGATAATATAATTCTAATTTAATTCAGATTTTGTTTTTTTTTGTGAACAATTTTTGCAATGTAAATAATTTGAAATAAAATATTACCTACATTTTTATCTTAATTTTTTTATTTTATTTGTTTCCCTTTTTTTGTGAAAACGGAAAGACAAAAATTCCTTTGTAAGGTATCGAAAACAAGTGGAATTTTATTACACATAATAGCAACACAAAAAATTTTTTATACTCATAAGTATATACATAGAATGTGCAAGCATATATAAGTGTGTACTATATATATTAGATATATAAGAAAGTAGAAAATAATTAATAATATAATAGAAAAAAAAATTTATAAATTTTCGATACCTTGATATTGTTAATTGATGTGAATTGCAAAAAAAAAAAAAACAAAAAAACAAAAAAAGGAAATTAAATAACAAAAAAAAAAAAGTTCTATCATGTGTTTATAATATAACTTACATTTTGTAAATATATATAGTATGTATATGGTATATATATAAATGCTTAACATAAGTGAGTGAAATACAGCGAATATAATGTATATTATATTTTATATGTTATAATATATATAAAAAAAAAAAAAATATTTAATGATAAATACAAATATTTACATATATAATATATTTTTTTTAAATGTGAAAATTTTTATGCGAATACTCATGTTATAACAGTGAATTGTAAATACATAAATACCTACATAAATATGTATTCTTTTTTTAATATAAAAATATAAGTGAAAATTACAACAAATTCAATATTGATGGAAAATAAAAAAAAAAAAATATAAATAAAATAAAATTTGTAAATAATTTATGTATTTGAAAGATTTAAAATTAGATTAATAAATTACTTGATATACAAACATATAAAAGAAAAAAAATAATAACGTATCCATTTACCAATAAATAATAAATATAAAATTATATACACATAATTAGGATTATTAATAATTATTAATCACTTATTATATTGAAAATAGAGAATTGTAATATAATACATATTGCATGTACATAAAATTAAAATAAAACTGAAACTGTTATTATTTACATACATATACATATGTATACACCTAATTATTATTAAATGTGAACACTTATAAAATAGTAAATGTACATTATGTAATATATATATGTAGCATACATACAAGAAGCAGATGATAATAAACAAAAAAAATATTTAAGTGAAAATAATTTCTTTTAAAAAGGGAAGAAAAAAAAAAAAAAAGAAAAAAAAATAATAATCTGTAAAACAAAAAAAAAAAAAAGGATAAAAAAAAAAATATTTAAATGGATGAGGAGTGCCTTTCGGAGCTTCGTGCTCTACAACTTGACATCCTAATTAAGAGGGCGCCAGTGGAAATACGAATTATACATTTGAAAAACTTCATCGCATCGTTGGATTCTCGTTCGTCACTCAATTCAACATCATCAGCAACGTCATCAGCAACCTCATCAGCGGTCCCATCAGCAACTTCAAACGCAACATCAGAATCATTATGAATAAATTCATCTTTATCATCACAACCATTAGGGTAAGCGCGCCAACGATTTTTTTTATTATTTATGTTAATATTATGATACAGGGGCCCCCAAAATAAAAATAAATAAAGGAGTCAAAATAACAAGAAAAAAATATAAAAAAATTCTCAATTATACCACGAATTTTGTTTTATTCATATAATCAAAACCAAAAGTAATTAAAGAAATTTAGGAAAAAAAAAATAAAACAAAACGAAATTGTATAATATATCTATAAGTATGAAACATATATTGTTTTTCAATTTTAAGTAAAAGCAAATACAAATAGTATATTAGAATGTAAGCTTATTATTAATATTTTCAACTAGATTCAAAGTGAAATTAAAATTTGTATGATGAAAATCAATTTTTATCATTTTCAAAATTTAGCTTGCAAACTAATTTTGTTCGAATAGAAACAAATTGAAATTTCATTAAAAAAAAATTATATGTAAATTATTCGGGTCATCATTAAAATAAAAATGTATTTGTAGAATTAAGCAATTTTGGCTTTTGCTTTACACCCTTGCCCCTGTCGGAACTAATTTCAAAATGTAATTTTTTTTCTTTTTTGCTTCATAACTTTCTCCTTTTATTTTGGTTGGGAACATAGTTTTCTTAAAACAGCAACTATGTTTATATGAGGTGGGTAAGTATCTATCATCGTTGGGACGAGGCATTCTATTAGAATTTTTTTTTCAGATCCAACGATGGTAGAAGCTGTTTTTCTGGGCCAGAGCGGGGCCATATTTAGTTTCAGGTCTACGGTGTGGGTGCATTTTTTTTTATTTAATCATGTTGAAGCATCCTGGGTAGAAGGATTTCACAACCTTCTACCGCTTCAGGCTACGGTAATCAAAAGGGATATGGAGCTGTGGCAAACTCACGCCCCATCCGGCGAGCTAGTTCGCGCCAGCCAGCATGCGTAGCCGCCACAACCACCCTCCATAATCCCATGAGTAAGTATGACGTAATAAGTGTTGCTACTAAAATTTCAATTTCAGTAGCCGGCCCTGTACATCAAGTTTTAAATACTTGTTGTACTAATGTTAAATGTTTAAATTATGTTTTGTGATTGTGTGTGTTTGGGTCGTGTGATATCACAGTGGGCTTCCATCTCTCATTAGGATGGAAGATACTGCTGTGACGTCATACGACTTGATCACACCTATAAATAAAACGAATTTTTATGCAATTTTGAATTTCAGCTTTTATTTTCAGATAAACATTTATGTTGTAGTGTGGACTACACATACAAGTTGTATTATATGCCTGACAGTACAACACTTACAATATTACTTCATATTTCTTACAAGCTTTTGTTTTTTTTAATTAAAAATATATCAATCAAAAAAGTAAGATTTATTAATGTGAAATACATATAATATTATTTCTCATAAATAAATCCATTTATATGATATTATTTACATTTTGTATTTTGAAATCTTCTACCGTGTAATCTGGTATTAACTCTGCCTTTTCTATCTCCTTCATTGTTTAATAATTTGATTTCGTTTAATGATTTTATTATGTACAAAACAGTTTATTTTATATATTATTTATCACTTCTTACTGCTAAAAATTTTAACAACTACCAAATAGATACACGATAGATGATTTAAACAATATAGTTCGTTAACAATATATTTCAATTGACTACCAAAAGTGTCAAATTAAAGTCTTCTTCTTGAATTTCAGAAAATTACAGCTCTCGCGTTCCAGTGATTTAAAAAATAATTTCGCCCACTCTAGTAATCAACTTACAGAAAGTTACAGCTCGCTGTACGAATTGGAACGAACCTATTATTATTCTATTTATTGCATTGCTATATTGATTTAAAAATAATATTTAAATAAAATAAGATGATTTAAAATTGAATATGTATATTAAAAATGAAATGTGTATAAACAAAATTTTATAAATATATTTTACAATTTCATTTTTTAATTATGTAAAACAAAATGGAAAAATTTAAGAGACGTGTATAAAAAATATAAAAATAAAAGATTATATTCTGGAAGCGGGTACAGTACTCCCAAAAAAAATATGGAAATACCAACTCCAAATGTCTTTTCTGGATAACTTCCACAATGCGAAAGAGTAAGTCTGATAAAAAATTATTGCAAATAAAACAACTAATTAATTTTTTTAACATTATAGAACCATAGGAAGTGTTTATCATGAAATAAGAGGCAATTTAGATGTGCAATGTGGAGTTGAAGAAGATATTCCAGGTAAAATAACATTTCAACAACAACGTCTTTTGGCAGTATTTATATTTTCAATTATTTTAAACCTTGCAGATATCTTATAAGTTGACACAGCAGAAGATGCAATAGTTTTTGAAAATGTTGAAGTAGAGATAGGTACTGAAGTAACAACTTTAGCGCCTCCAATAACATCAACATCAGTACCATCAACATCAGTATCATTGACATCAGTGAAATCAACATCAGTACCATCACAATCAGTGCCACTAATAACAGGAAAAAACAGGAATTAGAGCCTGAAGTTTCAAATTTTTGGAGCTTGCTGGTGAAGCAGTAAAAAATATAACAGCACAGAAGACTGCAGAAAGCAAAATTCTACGAGAAGCATTTTTATTGAGTTGGCGGGTAAAATAAATGATTCGAATTTAACGAAAGTTATGTATCGACTTATGAATTACATTTTTTATAAGTAAAGACTTTATGAACAATCCAAATTGATTTAAATATGTTTATAAATCTGTATATAAAATTGAAAGAACAAATTTTAGCTAATTTTATACACTCGTAAAGCACCCTTCTCCGGAGAGGGTGAGGTGGTGGTGTAATCGATACACTATTTTTTTATAAAATTATAATTGTAATAAAAAATATTTTCGTACTTACATTGTTATTTTTACCATTAATGTAATAATTGTTACTATTATCACTGTATTACACTTTTTAAATTCAAAAATTTTTTAAAATTCAACTGCTTTTTCAGTTCTCACTACCTAAATTATCGGTGAGAAGTTTCTCGATCTCTACATTCTCGATTCTCGATTCACCACAGACACAGAAACAGGCCGATCGAGAATGACGTCATAATGACGTCAAATCGAGTTTACCAGTCGAGAAAACCAATCTAGAAGTGATACAGAAACGAAGCGCTGAATCTGAAGATTTAAAATTCAAAAATTTAAGCGTCCAATGACTTCCGGAAAATTAATTTACTGTCAGCAATTATTTATTCAAAACTAATTATGATGATTAAATTCGATGATGAATTCAATATAAATATCGTATCAAGCCTGTTAGAATTTACATAAAAATGAATTAGTTTTATTTGAATTAATGTTAATTAGTGTTAATATAATGTGTTAATATTAGTGTTAATATAGTGTTAATAAATAGTGTTAATAATGTTAATATGAAAGTAAACATATGATCATAATGAAATGTAATGACAATGAGATGAAATGAAACTATACGTACATATATGCATATACATATATATAGTTAGAAATAATGATATAATATAATTGAAATTTTGTTATCTCTCTTTCACTTGCTCTGTAGATTTCGAATGATGTAGTAAGTCACATTTTTTTATAAGATTATATTTTTTTTTTGAACAGGTTATGGGCCCAGGTTATGTCCACGTGCAGATTTTTCATAAGAAATAAAGTGCTCAAATTTTTTTTGATTTAGAATTATTCATATTAATATTAATTAAGAGAAATATATTATATTTTTTTTTGTTTTGCAATTTAAAAAAAAAAAGGGAAAAGTGTTTTTTTTTTATTTTACTTAAAATATATATAGTTGGTGTACTATAAAATATGAATACAATGAGTGGTAGTAATATTGAAAAACTAGACGATGGCAATTATGAATCGTGGAAACTACAGATTCGTAGTATTTTGATTTACAACGATTTATGGGAGTATGTAAATGAAGAAAAATTATGCCCTACAGATGATAAATTAAAGAAAGAATGGAAAAATAAAGATGCTAAAGCATTAGCATTGATAATGTTAAGTGTTAAGGAAAATCAACTTTCATATATTAGAAAGGCAGGAAGATCATCAGAGGCGTGGAAAATATTGAATAAAATACATTCATCGAAAGGACCTACAAGGAAAGTATTGTTATATAAACAGTTATTTCATATGAAAAAGAAGTCAGATGATACGATGTCGGAACATATCAGAAAGTTCCAGAATTACATAGACCAAATGGAAGAATCCGGCATATCTATATCGTCAGAGCTATTGTCTATTATTTATTTATTTATTTATTTTATTTATTTATTATGGGGTTTTTTATTTATTATGTTGTTAAATACATTACCCTCAGAATATGAAAACTTTTGCATAGCAATAGAGGGTAGAGATGACCTTCCAGATCTAAGTGTATTAAAAATAAAATTAATTGAAGAAGAAAATAGGAAAAACAATAAGGTGGAAAGTGATGAAGAATATGAAGAAAAGAAATTACAGAATGCTTTAATTTCAAATAATAAGCGAAACTTCAAACAAAAGAAAGAAAGTTCAAAAAGAAATCAACGAAATCAAAATCAATGTTGGGTACCAGGTTGTTGAGTGGTCGAAGCTTCTTTGGAGTTATACAACCCAAAAGTTTCCAAGTATGGGTAGAAATGACGTCATGTTCGTGTGGTGGTGTTTGATTGATGGGATTACTGTTGATACCATCTGAATAGTTTTCGAACTGTTCACTTGGGTTCCGGTAATCGTGTCAATCACATACCATCACAACGGTCATAGTCTGGGACGTTGAGGTTGTGGGTCAATTCTGATGGGCATACCACTTTGTGGTTACGAACTACAATGTTGGGGACCAGAATTGTACCTCATACCTCAACATCCTATTGTGAAGTTCAGACAGTGACGCATTCATGAGTCATTTCAATCTATAAAATTTTCTTTGTCCGCTCTACATATAAAATAGTTTAACTTTTGATACAGCCTCGTTTTTTTTAAAACATTTTTTTTCCATAGTCTGAAGTTCTGAAAGGGGGGAGTCTAAAGCAAGGGCCAATTTTATGTAATTACATTATTATTTTTGATTTTTTTTTCTTTTTTTGAAGCACCATATAACTTCGATTTTTTTCAATTTCTTTTGAAAACTTTTTTTTGAAGTCGTCAATTATATATAACTTCGTCGATTATTTGTGTTTATATGAAAATTTATGAGCGCGTGTGGTACGAGCCAATGCAAATCTGAAGTCTACGTTGATTCGCTATATCTTTCTTGCGAAAATTATTTTTGAAAACATTTTGTCTTAGATCGCTGCATAACAAATTATAAATTATAGTCCCTGATTTGTCGTTATACCTGGCCTTGTCTTTTCTCTTACGTACAACATTTATATTGATATGTCTTATGTTTTACTTATAATTTAACGTTGACGCGCGCGTGAAGTTTTGCTGCTTTTACATTGTGTATACAGCAAAGTCGTAATTCATATATTTTGTATACAACTTGAATGGAGTATATAGTGATATAGTACCCTGTTGGGACATATCACATAGTCAGCGACAAAAATACAGGTCCACCTATTTTAATAAAGGACATTCAAATTTTGTTGTTGTTTTATTTGATTTTTTTTTATTATATATAAAATTTATCGAACATTTTTTTTCCTAACGCGTCCGTATATTTGTAATACAAATTATATATATAATTAAATAAAATTTTTTTTTCAGAAGTGTAAATTGATGAAACATACTCGTATATGGTGATTATCATAAATAGATAATGTGAATATTTTTAAACAGTGAATTGCAAAAATATCGGGACACATCAATTTGTTTAAATTTTATATTTGATAAAAATTTTTTTTTTTTTTTGAATTTTTTTTATGCGATACGCGTCGATTGTAAAAAAAATTCGGTATATGATAAATTAATTTAATGTAATTAATTTTTTTTTATTATTGAAACATAAATAAATTCGCGTTTACGATAAATAAATTTAATTGCAGGAGTATAACAAATTAATTTCTATTATAAATACTATATACACCATTGTCGATTTTTTTTTCGGGACATATTACAGTCAGCATCATAATTTAAACTTTAATCATATTACCGTAATAGATTTATGATAGTGCGAATATCTTAATTTTTTTTTATCTTAATTTTATTTCCGTATTTATATATCGAATTTTTTTTATAATCCACGCCTTAATAACAGTATCTTGTATATTAAGTTATTTTAATTAATTCGGTTGAATATTGTCTCGATAATTCATTAACAAATTACATACACGATCATTAATTAATTCCGGGTATTCAATAATTTTTTTTGTCTTTTCTTAAACACTGTACACAGTCTTACAAACATTTCGGTTCTGCTAGGTTACCGTCGTCGTCGTAATTAACGTCCCATCTACTTAATTTTTTTTTCAACTGTCAAATTTATAATTTTTTTTACATTCAATTATACAAAATTTCTTTCCTTTCGAATTTTGTTAAATCAACATAATCTCTTCGCATACTTTTGAATTAATTTTTTTTTGTGAGTTTTTTTTTTAAACAATATATTAAATAAATTTTATAAACTTTTATGACAAATTAACGTAGTTTTAATTATTTTTCGCCTTTTATTTTGTCTTCACACACAACATTTGATAAATTCTATTTCCTTATTTATCCCTTGTCTTTTTTTTATCCTTTAAATAAAGCGTAGTGATTATTTTCATTCTTGATATACCATTAAATGTCTTCATCAAAGAAGGTGAATAAACCAGTTAATATTCAACAGCGGGTGACGAGCGGTAAAAATAAATCAAATACAACAATGTCAACACAAGCTACAGGAGAGACAACGATGTCAGAAGGAGCTATAGGATCTGGGGATTCGATGGTATCACCATCCATGACAATTCCGTCTTCACTTCCAGACGTTTACACCTTATCTCATGTTACAGAATCAGGATTAACATCCAGTGGTGCTACAGATCTCCAATTCAGTACTGCTTATGGCGATTTCCGTCCGTTGCGACACTCTCCACCACTTATAACATCCAGTAGCGGAGCCGTGCCCAAGGCAAGGAACCCTGGAGTGATTATACAGTCCGGATTAAGTAATGAACAGTATTTAAATAATGTGGCTGGTGCTATCAACTCTGATTATCAACATCCCGTCTCTGTTACCTATACCGATCGTCCTTCAACTTTAACTCAGCCTATCCATTCGTCAGTATGGCAAAATAGTTTTAGGAAATATCCCAATTAAGACATCCATTAACTCAATCACTACACACACTAATCCAAATTACATTATGTCTTCTGGTCGTAATCACCAATTGCTTTCAAGTAAACTGTCTACACCTCGAAAACTGCAACCCAAACGAATTCAAACTACAATTGCGTCAAATAATATTCAGCAACCTGAACTGCGAAATCTGAACACGTCTGGCGGAAACAACAGTGAACACTTTCGTAGTTCTGGTTATGTCCCAAAACTACCCCACAAATCATCTATGTTAACATGGGGTTTAACGTATTCTGGATTTTCAGATCCATTGCCCTGTGACGAATTCATTTTCAGAGTTGAGACATTAGCAGACAAATATGGCATATCACATGGTGAATTATGTGCAAATATTCATTTATTGCTAAAAGATCGTGCCTCTGATTGGTATTGGACACAGTTTTGTAGAGATGCCCGAAACTTTAAGTGGCATTCCTTTAGGAATGAATTTATACGATATCATCAGCGTCTTACATCCGACTACGAGATTGTAAGTGCAATGATGAATACGCGTCAAGGTAACGAAAGTTTCGATGATTATGTTCAAAGATTAAGAGTGCTCCGTAATCAGATGCGATCGCCAATGTCCGAATTTGACTTCATTAACATAATTCGAGACAATTTGAATTCTAGATTAGCCGCAATGGTTTATATGTTGCCAGTCACAACTCTGCCACAACTTCGTGAGCAATGTGGAAAAGCCGAGCGTTATATCGCTGTACAAACAAATAGAATACGACAAACTTATCGACCCAGAATTAACGAGATCAATACAAATTTTTCATGGAATCCTCAGGATGCTTATTTTGATTTTGAACCTGAACCAGAGGTTCCAGTTCCAAATGTTCATAATGTTGAACCCAGACAGGAGGAGCCTGTGAGGGTTGATGAGGTGGCCAATGGCAAAGTGCGAGCGATTTGTTGGAATTGCCGTCGAAGTGGCCATTATTTTCAAGACTGTCCCGAAGAGCAAAGAAATTTGTTCTGTTTTAAATGTGGTAATCCTGGCACAACGTCACCTAAGTGTCAAAAGTGTTCGGGAAACAGGACAACGAGTGGCCCTCGCCACGGGACGAACCACTCGACGACGATTCCCGCGAATCAGCCCATACGCCCATTGAACCAGACCCATCAACCACCACTGGCTCACCATCCGAAATAAAATTATTACCAAAATCTGTTATGTCTGAATTACCAAACACCGAATGTCCTAAATTAACGCCAATTATACCTTGGCATGTCCGCTGGTCCAATTACTCGCAAGTCCGCGATAGAATTTTTAGTCCTGCCTTTGTGTCTGAAGTAAATGGTCATAAGCGTGCAGTAAGACTTCGTAAATTTCGTCAAATGCGTAGAGAACTGAGGAAGAGTAGACATCTCATACACCTCGCCGGTCTAATCAGACATCCGTGCGACGATCGCCCTTACGCGAAAGTCAAAGTCGCAAATGTTGAAGTTATCGGATTATTAGACAGTGGAGCAAGCATTTCATGTTTAGGCCGAAATGCCTTAAAACTAATTGATAGAATTAATGCTGATGTCATACCTCGTTCTCAATCAGTCATGACCGCTGATGGCAAGGATCAACAGATACAAGGTTATATCGAAGTTCCAATTACTTTTATGGGTTCTACGCATCCAATGAAGTTGAGCATAGTGCCATCATTGAGACAAGAGTTATATCTTGGAGTAGATTTCTGGAAAAGGTTTAAGATTGCACCAGAGGTAATTTCTGAAATGTCATTAAAAGATATGAACCCCAAATGTGAGATCAACGTTATGCATGAGTTGACTAATGCACAAAATTATCGATTAGAGATTGTAAAATCTAAATTTCCGTCGTTCGTCAGAATGGGCCTTGGCAAAACCGACTTGGAAGAACACGTGATTGACACTGGAGATGTAGCCCCGATTAAACAAAAACATTATCCGGTCTCGCCAGCCGTACAAAAGTTGATGTATGAAGAGCTTGACCGGATGCTCTCTCTTGGTGTCATAGAGGAATCCAACAGTCCGTGGAATTCTCCAGTCGTGTTAGTACGAAAGCCAGGCAAAGTCCGGTTATGTTTAGATACCAGGTAGACCTCTTTATCAATTTACAGTTATGCCTTTTGGTTTATGTAATGCTCCTCAGAGGATGTGTAGACTCATGGACAAAGTAATTCCGGGTAGGTTACGAGAGAAAGTTTTCGTGTACTTAGATGATTTATTAGTAGTTTCCCCTGATTTTGACAGTCACCTTACATTATTGGAAGAAGTAGCATGGCACCTACGAAAATCGGGTTTAACAATTAATGTCGAAAAGAGTAAATTTTGTGTTAAAGAAGTTAAGTATCTCGGATTTATTGTTGGTGATGGCACTTTGAAGACCGATCCTTCAAAGATAGAAGCCATACGTGATTATCCATTACCGAAAACAGCCAAACAGTTACGTAGATTTTTAGGAATGACCGGATGGTACCAGCGATTCGTCGCTAATTATGCTAGTGTAGGCGCTCCGTTGACGGATGCGCTCAAGACTTGTAAGTCGGGATTTTGTATTTCCTCCGAAGCTGTGGAGTCCTTTGAAAAATTAAAATCAGCACTCTGTGAAGCACCAGTTTTGGCCAATCCAGAATTTGATCGACATTTTTATATCCAATGCGATGCCTCCACAACCGGAGTCGGTGGTGTTCTATTTCAGAAACACGACGACGGTTCCGAAAGGCCTATCGCATATTTTTCGAAGAAGCTAAATCCGGCACAGAGGAATTACAGCATCACCGAGCTAGAGTGCTACGCTGCAGTTCTAAGCGTTAAAAAGTTTCGCGCGTACGTTGAAGGTCATCCCTTCACTATTATTACAGATCACTCTAGTCTACGTTGGCTGATGAACCAAAATGATTTAAGCGGTAGATTGGCGAGATGGAGCCTGAAACTGCAAGGTTTTGACTTCACGATAGAACATCGTAAAGGAAGTCTGAATGTGGTGCCAGATGCTTTGTCACGGGTATACTCGGAGGAGTTAGGTCTGATGGTCTCGAATGTGGCGGAAGTTGACCTTAGTTCCCCATATTTTACTGCAGGAAAATATGAGGAGCTGAAGTCAACTATCCTGAACAATCAAGACAGACTACCAGACCTATGTGTCTCCGAGGGTTATGTGTATAAGCGTTTGGAACCACGTTCAGGTGACCCAGATGTGGACGACCTTACCTGGAAACTTTGGGTTCCAGACGAATTATCGGGAAGTCTAATCGAGCAGGCTCATGCTCCACCCCAATGTGCACATGGTGGCTTTCATAAGACCCTACAACGCGTCCGACAATACTATTATTGGCCCGGAATGGTATCTCAAATTCGTGAGTATGTAAATAATTGCCAAACATGTAAGGAGACTAAAGACCCTAATCAAATTTTAAGACCTCAAATGGGAGATGCTTTTAAGTCAACTAGACCCTTTCAATTTTTGTACATTGATTTCCTCGGACCCTATCCCAGGACTAAACTTGGTAATGTAGCTATCTTGACTGTTCTTGATGCTTTCAGTAAATTTGTATTTCTAGAGCCCCTTAAAGCAGAAAAGGCCATTAATGTTTGAAAATTCTTAGAGGACGAGATATTCTGTACGTTCGGTGTGCCTGAGTCAATTTTTACTGATAACGGAAAACAGTTTGTTTCGAAAACCTTTCAAGATTTATTAAATGCTTATGGGATCAAACACATCAAGACTGCAGTGCATTCTCCTCATCCTAATGCGGCAGAAAGGGTGAACAGGTCTGTGCTGGCAGCCCTGAGGGCATATATTAAGGATGACATAGTGCATGGGACATCTATCTCCCCAAGATAGCTTGCGCCCTACGCACTTCTTACCACCAGTCCATCGGTGTGAACCCCTACTATGTGTTCTTTGGTCAATATATGGCGCAGCATGGGTCTGTCTACCCTCTCTTGAGGAATTTAGGCGGAGATGTGGAGATTGTGCCTTCTGATGATAAATTGAAAATGATCCGAAAACTGTTTTAGAAAAATTGTCTCAGTCGCATCAACGTCACGCTAATGTTTATAATATCCGTAGTCGTTCAGTTAGATTCATACCAGGTCAAGAAGTTTACCGTAGAGTTTTCACCCTTAGTAATATGGCCCAAGGTAGAAATGCTAAACTGTACAACAGATTTGCAAAGGCTCGCGTCGTAAAAGCTATAGGCAACAGTGAGTACGAACTAGAGGACTTGAAAGGTCGTTCCATCGGTATATATCACGCAAAAGACATTCGGCAGTGAACATAACAAGTTTATTGAAAATGTAAGAGTGTGACTAATGTCGACCGAACAGGTTCGAACAAAAAAAAAAAAAAAATAGAAAAACTCTTTTTATATTAAAATTTTTATTAAAATTATAATTTTTACAAACTTTGGTTTGTTCACAATTTAAACTTAATTATAATTTTTATAAACTTTAGTTTATTCACAATACAACTAATTTAAATTATTAATATTTGGTTTGTTCACAATTTAAACTTAACTTTAATTTGTTCACAATACAACTAATTATTAATACTACTCTTCAGAGTGGAGTTTTAAAACTGAACTTGGTTTTATTATCGTGGTTTATATATATTTTGTAGTCACGTTGTTTTGGTCAACGTGAAAGTAATAGAACATTCTAAAGAAATTGTAGAATTAGTAATTTTCGTTTTATGGGAACGGAAATTACATATAATTATTTGATGGGAAGAAAAATTGCAAAATAATTAAAATTTGTATTTTTCGTTTTTAATAGAAAAATGCAAATGTAATATAATTTACCTAAAACGTGTAATTTTTTATATTTGTAATTTGATATCCAATGTGAAGGTAAAAGTATATAAAAAAAATATTTTGTTTACAATACAATATATATTACACAACATTATATCTATGAAATTGTACATTTGAAGAATGTTCTATAGCTTTCATGTTTGTTAACGTTGGTAACGTAACTCCTCCCTCCTTAAGATGGGAACTCTCCTGAGTTACGTTTTTAATTTTTATTTTTAGACCTTTGTGTTTACAAATTACAATAACAATTATGATAACTATAATAACTATAATAATTATAAAAAGAATAATGCTTCCATGAATATAATGATTAATCTTATAATTATTTATTTCTTTAATTTCTTTTATATTTTCGATTTGATCAAGTATAATGTCATCAAATATCAATTTCTTATTTAGATCTTTAATTATTTCCAAAGAGGTTGGAAGAGAAAAACTTTGTTTAAATTCTTTTCTATTATTTTCTAGCGTATAATTTTCAATTTTGATTGAACAATTATTAAAATTAATTAAATAATTTCCATTCATTATAATTTTACGATTGTCACAATTACTGGAAAGTTTAACTTCTTTTTGGTTTTTTACAATTACTATACCTTTTTCTAATTCTAATATTTCTGAAGCATTATTAAATATGTTAATACAATTCTTTTTTATGAGACAAATATTACAAGGCTTTAAATTTTTTAAATCTTTATTTTCTTCAAAACTATAAATTTTATCTTTATATCTAACAATTATTTGTGGATTGAAATTCAATTCACGATTTTGACTGTTACCAATTGGAATGAGTAAAGTTTTCTGCAATGTTATTGTTTCTTTCGGAATTCTTATGATAAATAATATGTTTTCCTTGTTATCAATTGCAGTACCAAGTTTTATATTTTGCAACTTTTGTATGTCTATGTCGTATTCTGTAATTTCTTCATTAGTCAGTATATTACTGTGTATTAGGCCTAGTCTAGATGAAGCTATGTTGTCTTGGATGTGTTCTATATTGTCTTGTATTATTTTTAGTTTTAAGATAAAATCAGTATAGAGTGATTGTCTACGTATTGTCTTTTGGTAATTAACTATTTCGTTGTGTTGTTGTGTAAATAATAAACGATCTTTTTCAACTAATTCTTTTAATTTTGTAAAAGTTTGATTAAAGTTTTCATTGATCTTTATTTGGGAATTTAATGTCTCGATTGCGTTATGGTTATTAGTATCTATTACTTTAAAGTGTTCCTCAATTTCTGACTTGTCGTTTTCGTCCATTGTTCCGAAGAGCCACTTCTCGATTGTACCTACTAAATTTATCAAACCTCTTTTTTGTCTATGCGGAATTAATGTGCGGAGTTTATTTCTTATAGATTTTATTTGAAATTCTAAAGTTAATTTTTCTTCTAAATCTGTTTGTTTTATATTTTGTTCAAGTGTATCTATTATAGCTTCAATTTCTTTTGGGTTGATTATATGTAAAACTGTATTATAAGTATTAACTAAGTTAACTTTATCTAATTGTATTTCAGAGTACCCGGAACTTGTATTAATTTTCTCGATTGTTAGATGGCCCTGGGTTATTGTGAAGATCAACACCAGTAGTAATATTCTGAGGATCCAATTCACCTGAAAATTTATACTTTCTTTTAATATTTGAGGTATGGACATTTTCTAAATTTTTTTTTATAAACTTGGGTTGTTCTTTATGTCTATTACTTCGATAATTTTTTATATAACCTTCTACTCTATCTTCTTTATAATCTTCCCTATTAATGTTGAGTTTATTAATATACCTTTCTTTTTCTTTAATTAAATTGTTGTATATAATTTTTATGTCACTTTTTCCTTCTTGAATGTTTATGGGTTTATCTTTAATAGTTGAGTGGAAACTATTATTATACCATTCTATAGCTTTGCTCATTTTTTCTTTTACACTAAGATTTTTATTTTCTATTGCTAAAATTCTAATTCTTTCAGCTAATGTACTATGTAGTCGTTCGATATCTGCGTTGCCAGTATGGTTATTTGGTTTAACTAAGTGAAGTTCTATCCCTTCATTTCTTAAATAATCTTTTATATTTACGCTTCTAAATTCGTTATCAGTTATTAATTTTTTAAAATGTCCTCTTTGTGACTTATATTCCCTTATTTTTTCGATTATTGTTTGGTTGTTTCTATCTTCAAGGTAATAAGCACTGGCAAATTTTGAAAATTTATCTAAAAATGTTAGGAAGTTAACTTTCGAATTAGTGTATACATCCATATGTATAATTTCTTTAATATTTTTCGGAGTTTCTGTTAAATTAAATTTGTTTTTAATTGGGTTCCTGTCATATTTAACGCGATTACAAACATCACAATTATTGATAAATTTTTGAATTAATATTTTGAGATTTGGGAAAAATATGAGTCTTTTTAATCCTTCATAATTTTCGTTGATGCCTGTATGGCCTGTCTCATATTTATGATAATTTTTTATTTGTTTATAAGTTTCATCTTCATTATCCATATCTTTAGCATGATAAGCACATCTCACGAATTTAACATTATTTATACCATCATATAATTCTATTAATTTTTGTTGGAGCTTATTGAACTCATTATCGCTTAATTCAGTAAAGATTCCTATCTTACCAGGTTTTATATGCCTTCTTAATAATCTATCAAATTGTTATCGAGATCTTCTGAATTAATATATAATTTTTTATTTTTATGTTTTATTTCAAACTCTTTTGTCTTATTGTTAGTTAATATGATTTGTGTTTTGAAACGATTGACGATGGTATCAAGGATAGGAATATGGTTGTTTAATTCTTCTTCCTGTGAATGAACTGTTTCTATATTGTCATTATCGATATTATTTATCATGGAGATATCGGAAAGTTCTTCAGAATTTCCTTCATTGAAATTAGATGTTTCTACTAAGTTTATCTCGTTTGTGTCATTGTTAATTCGACTTAGAAGATCTGCTACTTTATTTTCTTTGCCAACGATGTAATCCATATTAATATCGTATTCTCCTAGTTTAAGAAGCCATCTATAAAGTCGAGGATTAACGTCTTTTCCTTTTGTTTTTGTATATAACCATTTAAGGGGTTGGTGATCTGTTAACAGATCGAATTTTACACCGTAAAGATATGGTCTAAAATAATTAGTCGCCCATACTATTGCCAATAGTTCCTTTTCCGTTGTTGAATATTTTTGTTCATGTTCATTCAACGTTCTGCTAGCGTAGCATACTGGATGATTATCCTGTTGTAGAACGGCTCCTATGGCGTAAGCACTGGCATCGGTTATAAGTTTAAATTTCTTTTTGAAATCTGGGTACTTCAGTACCGGGGTTTCTGTTATTACTTTCTTTAATTTTTCAAAGGAATTTATATAATTAGGATCGTTAGGGTTAATTTTCATATTCTTTTTGAGATATTTTGTCATATGTTGAGCTACTTTCGCGTAGTCTTTAATAAATTTCCGGTAATAGCCGGTCACACCTAAGAAGGACTTTATTTGTTTTGGTGTTGTTGGTAGTTTTAATTTTTGTATGTCTTCTACCTTTTTTGGATTCGGCTTGACTCCTTCTGGTGTAAGAATATGGCCTAGGTATTCCGTTTCTTTTGCGAAAAATTTACACTTGTCGAATTGGATTTTTAAATTATGTTCTCGTAGTCTATTGAATATTTTTCTAATACTATTGATGTGTTCATCTAGAGTAGTGCTAAATATCAGAATGTCATCTAGATATACAACGCATATTTTGTTAATAAAATCTTTTAAAATAGAATTCATTAAACGTTGAAAAGTAGCCGGTGCGT
Organism: Villa cingulata; assembly: GCA_951394055.1. Classification (NCBI taxonomy): domain Eukaryota; kingdom Metazoa; phylum Arthropoda; class Insecta; order Diptera; family Bombyliidae; genus Villa; species Villa cingulata. Next base: position 35,180,694 of record OX596017.1, on the reverse strand, counting down.
TCTTTAGACCAAAAGGCATTCTTATATATTCGTAATGTCCTAGCGGAGTAGAAAAGGCAGTTTTCTTTCTATCCTCTTCTCTTACTGGAATTTGGTGGAACCCTTTAGCCAGGTCGAGGGTAGTGAAGTATTGAGATTTACCAAGTTTGTCGAGGATATTTTCTATATTCGGGATCGGGAATTTATCATCGATTGTGACTTCGTTAAGTTTACGATAGTCTATTACAATTCTCCATTTTCTTTTTCCGGAGTTGTCTAATTTCTTTGGAACGATCCACAAGGGACTATTGTAAGGTGAGTTACTTTCTCGAATAATTCCTTGCTTCAACATTTCCGTAATTTGTGTAGATATTTCCTTTTCATGGATTTGTGGGTATCTATATGTTTTTACATATATTGGTTTATCGGTTGTGGTAACTATTTCGTGGTTTATTTCATTTGTACAAGTTAATTGGTCTCCTTCTTGAAAGAAGAGATCTTTATATGATTTAACTAACTTATCTAATAGTGTCTTTTCTTCTAAATTTAGGTTTTTTGAAATGCTTTCTATTTCTAACTCATTTATATTTATATATTCTAATTGATGTATTTCTTCTAGTTTATATGGTATAGCATTTTCAAATTTAATGACATTATTGTTTATTATTAGGTTATCATTCTCAAAATCTAAAATGGCTTTCATTGGTTTAAGGAGATTTTGTCCAATTATAGCGTTAAAATTTTTATTATTAAATTTTGTTAATTTCCACAACATATAAGCGTCTTCGTTAAATTCAATTGGTAAATCTGTTTTTATTTCTTTGTTTACTATAGTTTTTTTATTTAAAGCATTGAGTTGAATCGGGGTTTTTAATATATGTCGTTTATATCGCGGTAATTTATGTTCGTTAAGGAGGGAAATAGAAGATCCTGTATCTATTAGACATCTAATTTTATCTATACCTATAGTTAATTGTACTATTGGTAGGTAAATTTGTGAGGCATTAACTGAAAATTTATTTCATGATGAACATGGTCTACTTCCATAGGTTCTGGTTTATTTTGATTATTATTATTAAATTGTCTAGTTCTTGTAGAGTAATTATCGTTCTTTTGTCTATAATAATTATTGTTATAATTATTATTTTGTCTAAAATGTCCGTGAATATTGTCTTTCTGTTTATGTCCGTAGTTATTTTGATTTTTTTGATTAAATTGATTTTTGTTGAAATTGGTATTGCAATAATTTAGTTTATTTGGAATATTATTTATCTTACTTTTATCCCTAATCATACCTAAATTTTCTAACAAAATAAAAGCTTCTCTTAGATTTTTTATATTTCTGCTTATAACTACAGATGCTAGATGAGGATCAATATTATTTAAAAATGTTCTTAAAATAGTATTTTCATTCATAATTGGTTTAAATTCATTTGGTTTAGTTTCGTCATATTCATACTTCTCATTTAATTTGGATAATATATTTTTTAAATTGTTAAAATAATCTCTTACATTATTATTCCTTGTGGAGAATGCCTGATGATACAGTTGATGGTATGATTCTTTTACACCGAAGTTCTGCACTAAGGCTGATTTGATTTCGGCCCATGTTGCTCCTGTTCCTAATGTTCTTATGACGTCTAAAGCTGCCCCTTGAATTTTGTTGATGATGATACGTTGAAATAAATATTGTTGGGCTTGAGGATGTTCATTGAAGAGTGGTAATAAAGTATCAACATCTCTGATGAATGATGTCAATGCGTAGCTGCCATCTCCCCTGAATTCCTTAATTCTCTGAGCATCTTTCAATAAATCATCGACTGATATTATTATTGAAGATGAAGTTGCTGGATTGTTGGTTTGAGAGTTTGCTCCCGTCATGTTGTTTTGTTGGTTAACACTTGGTTTAGGTTTAAAATACAAATTTAATTCTTCGTAAGATTCACTTTCTTTTCGTGAAACTCTAACTTTAGGCATAAAAGTATTAGTATACTGTCACTGTTTGTTTTTATTTTTTAATATACTCATTGAATTTTTCATCGATCACTAATTTTATTAATGCCAATTGTTTATTTAAAATTATATGGTTAACTAAGTCCACTTCAAAATCTTTTGTGTCTAATAAACGGAGGATTTTATTCAGTTTATTTTTTATTTCTCTAGCTTCCTTCGATTTTTTTCTTGTAAGTACCATCACTTTGGTTCAACACAATTTTTGTTTAATATTTTATTTTGTCAGATTGCAATACTTTAGACTGCAATCCTACCGACTGCGCCACTAATGTCGACCGAACAGGTTCGAACAAAAAAAAAAAAAAAAATAGAAAAACTCTTTTTATATTAAAATTTTTATTAAAATTATAATTTTTACAAACTTTGGTTTGTTCACAATTTAAACTTAATTATAATTTTTATAAACTTTAGTTTATTCACAATACAACTAATTTAAATTATTAATATTTGGTTTGTTCACAATTTAAACTTAACTTTAATTTGTTCACAATACAAATAATTATTAATACTACTCTTCAGAGTGGAGTTTTAAAACTGAACTTGGTTTTATTATCGTGGTTTATATATATTTTGTAGTCACGTTGTTTTGGTCAACGTGAAAGTAATAGAACATTCTAAAGAAATTGTAGAATTAGTAATTTTCGTTTTATGGGAACGGAAATTACATATAATTATTTGATGGGAAGAAAAATTGCAAGATAATTAAAATTTGTATTTTTCGTTTTTAATAGAAAAATGCAAATGTAATATAATTTACCTAAAACGTGTAATTTTTTATATTTGTAATTTGATATCCAATGTGAAGGTAAAAGTATATAAAAAAAATATTTTGTTTACAATACAATATATATTACACAACATTATATCTATGAAATTGTACATTTGAAGAATGTTCTATAGCTTTCATGTTTGTTAACGTTGGTAACGTAACTTGTGCGTCGAAGAATTTGGAAATGGGGAGTTGAATCAGTAAATCTGACCACATCTTGACAGTATCATTTTTTTTTCTTTATTCATTTTGTTCAAATGTACAATGCCCCTTTAAGTCAGTTTCTTTTACTCGAACTGAACATAATAGTTTATCATATTCCTTTCCTTTATATGAATTGATCTTAGGTTCATTTCAATCTATGGTTACATTGTGATATTTAGTGTGGATGCAGTTATATGAATTATGTAGTGTTATGTATCATCCATACCCTTAACATGATACTTCAAAGTACTACTTCCTTTATTTTTTTTTCTGAGCTTACTGTAGGTACGAATGACAGTATGCTCTAGCAAACTCAGTTAAGGGTATTCAATTCGTTTCAAGTTTTCTTCTTTTGTGCTAGACACACCAATTTTTCTCGTGGTATCAAATTTTGCTGAGCGCGTATCCCGACTAGCCCACTTTTCTTTATATTTCCAATTTTGTTGAGACTCTTAATCTCAGGGTCATGGGGCTTCCCCACGTTGGGCTCTGTCACATTTCTGGACCTACATAGCAGCCTCACCTCTTCAGCCTCATTCTTCTGGCAAGCCCTCTAATGAGCCTGTTATGTAATGTGAGGGTACTTCAATAATCAACCTGTACTTAATACTAGGTTGAGTACCCTGCATTAGTATATACCTCTATAGTATATACATTAAACCGTTTGGTCATATTGACCGTCTGCTATATTTTAATGCGGTTATGTATAACGCATTACAATACAACTTCTTCTTCTTTCTATACACGCGCAGTTATACATATAAATTATAGCATTGCTATGTATACATATATGCATCGGATGATGCAGTTGCATGTTACAGGTATGTGAAGCAGAAATTCCAGAAATTTCTACGCTTCACCAATATTCTCCCCAATTAATACTCAAAAGCACGATTACTGTAGCCGATCGTTAATCCATGTTCGGCTACTCGCTCAATTTTCACATATACATGAAAAATTTCTGACATATTTGTGTAACTTCACCTTTATTAATTTCCGTGTTACCATATATCATTTTTTTTATTAGTACATTTTTTTTATATGTACTTTCAATACTCCCCATAATCTTTAAAAAAATGTAAAAAATTCCAAAATAAATGTAAAAATCTAGAAAAAACATATTTATTTAAATAGGGGCATGCATATTCCTTAAATTTACATAAATTTTAACGTCGATAGGTTCCATGAATGTCAATTTTTCCTTAAACCTATTGTATTGGTACTTCACCATTTTTGAATTTTTATAAAATTTCACTCTCTTCGTTTAAAATTATTAAATTTATTAAAAATTACCCCCACCAAATTCTCCGACACATACTTTTCATATAAATACGCGGTGCGTATCGGCATCAAAAAAGTTGGTTTTTAGATTTGATAAGGGCAACCTCTGCCCAAAATAAAATTAATTTTGTTGTTTTACCGGTCAATTTTTTTTTGTAAAAAGTATTTTGAATCTCGGCCAAGGGCAACCTCTGCCCGAGCGAAATTTGATTTTTTGTAGTATTCAGAGCGTAAAAGTAATCGGGTTGTTGTAAATTTTAACTTATAATTAAAAGTTCGCTATTATTATTTGTAAAATTGTAAAATTTTTCTGAATTATAATTTTTGATTTTTCATTTTCAAATTATATACCATAAACACATCGGTGTTATAATAGTGCATACGATTTATATAACTAGTACGATAATATAATTCTAATTTAATTCAGATTTTTTTTTTTTTTTGTGAACAATTTTTGCAATGTAAATAATTTGAAATAAAATATTACCTACATTTTTATCTTAATTTTTTTATTTTATTTGTTTCCCTTTTTTTGTGAAAACGGAAAGACAAAAATTCCTTTGTAAGGTATCGAAAACAAGTGGAATTTTATTACACATAATAGCAACACAAAAAATTTTTTATACTCATAAGTATATACATAGAATGTGCAAGCATATATAAGTGTGTACTATATATATTAGATATATAAGAAAGTAGAAAATAATTAATAATATAATAGAAAAAAAAATTTATAAATTTTCGATACCTTGATATTGTTAATTGATGTGAATTGCAAAAAAAAAAAACAAAAAAACAAAAAAAGGAAATTAAATAACAAAAAAAAAAAAAGTTCTATCATGTGTTTATAATATAACTTACATTTTGTAAATATATATAGTATGTATATGGTATATATATAAATGCTTAACATAAGTGAGTGAAATACAGCGAATATAATGTATATTATATTTTATATGTTATAATATATATAAAAAAAAAAATATTTAATGATAAATACAAATATTTACATATATAATATATTTTTTTTAAATGTGAAAATTTTTATGCGAATACTCATGTTATAACAGTGAATTGTAAATACATACATACCTACATAAATATGTATTCTTTTTTTAATATAAAAATATAAGTGAAAATTACAACAAATTCAATATTGATGGAAAATAAAAAAAAAAAATATATAAATAAAATAAAATTTGTAAATAATTTATGTATTTGAAAGATTTAAAATTAGATTAATAAATTACTTGATATACAAACATATAAAAGAAAAAAAATAATAACGTATCCATTTACCAATAAATAATAAATATAAAATTATATACACATAATTAGGATTATTAATAATTATTAATTACTTATTATATTGAAAATAGAGAATTGTAATATAATACATATTGCATGTACATAAAATTAAAATAAAACTGAAACTGTTATTATTTACATACATATACATATGTATACACCTAATTAATATTAAATGTGAACACTTATAAAATAGTAAATGTACATTATGTAATATATATATGTAGCATACATACAAGAAGTAGATGATAATAAAAAAAAAAATATTAAAGTGAAAATAATTTCTTTTAAAAAGGGAAGAAAAAAAAAAAAAAAGAAAAAAAAATAATAATCTGTAAAACAAAAAAAAAAAAAAGGATAAAAAAAAAATATTTAAATGGATGAGGAGTGCCTTTCGGAGCTTCGTGCTCTACAACTTGACATCCTAATTAAGAGGGCGCCAGTGGAAATACGAATTATACATTTGAAAAACTTCATCGCATCGTTGGATTCTCGTTCGTCACTCAATTCAACATCATCAGCAACGTCATCAGCAACCTCATCAGCGGTCCCATCAGCAACTTCAAACGCAACATCAGAATCATTATGAATAAATTCATCTTTATCATCACAACCATTAGGGTAAGCGCGCCAACGATTTTTTTTATTATTTATGTTAATATTATGATACAGGGGCCCCCAAAATAAAAATAAATAAAGGAGTCAAAATAACAAGAAAAAAATATAAAAAAATTCTCAATTATACCACGAATTTTGTTTTATTCATATAATCAAAACCAAAAGTAATTAAAGAAATTTAGGAAAAAAAAAATAAAACAAAACGAAATTGTATAATATATCTATAAGTATGAAACATATATTGTTTTTCAATTTTAAGTAAAAGCAAATACAAATAGTATATTAGAATGTAAGCTTATTATTAATATTTTCAACTAGATTCAAAGTGAAATTAAAATTTGTATGATGAAAATCAATTTTTATCATTTTCAAAATTTAGCTTGCAAACTAATTTTGTTCGAATAGAAACAAATTGAAATTTCATTAAAAAAAAATTATATGTAAATTATTCGGGTCATCATTAAAATAAAAATGTATTTGTAGAATTAAGCAATTTTGGCTTTTGCTTTACACCCTTGCCCCTGTCGGAACTAATTTCAAAATGTAATTTTTTTTCTTTTTTGCTTCATAACTTTCTCCTTTTATTTTGGTTGGGAACATAGTTTTCTTAAAACAGCAACTATGTTTATATGAGGTGGGTAAGTATCTATCATCGTTGGGACGAGGCATTCTATTAGAATTTTTTTTTCAGATCCAACGATGGTAGAAGCTGTTTTTCTGGGCCAGAGCGGGGCCATATTTAGTTTCAGGTCTACGGTGTGGGTGCATTTTTTTTTATTTAATCATGTTGAAGCATCCTGGGTAGAAGGATTTCACAACCTTCTACCGCTTCAGGCTACGGTAATCAAAAGGGATATGGAGCTGTGGCAAACTCACGCCCCATCCGGCGAGCTAGTTCGCGCCAGCCAGCATGCGTAGCCGCCACAACCACCCTCCATAATCCCATGAGTAAGTATGACGTAATAAGTGTTGCTACTAAAATTTCAATTTCAGTAGCCGGCCCTGTACATCAAGTTTTAAATACTTGTTGTACTAATGTTAAATGTTTAAATTATGTTTTGTGATTGTGTGTGTTTGGGTCGTGTGATATCACAGTGGGCTTCCATCTCTCATTAGGATGGAAGATACTGCTGTGACGTCATACGACTTGATCACACCTATAAATAAAACGAATTTTTATGCAATTTTGAATTTCAGCTTTTATTTTCAGATAAACATTTATGTTGTAGTGTGGACTACACATACAAGTTGTATTATATGCCTGACAGTACAACACTTACAATATTACTTCATATTTCTTACAAGCTTTTGTTTTTTTTAATTAAAAATATATCAATCAAAAAAGTAAGATTTATTAATGTGAAATACATATAATATTATTTCTCATAAATAAATCCATTTATATGATATTATTTACATTTTGTATTTTGAAATCTTCTACCGTGTAATCTGGTATTAACTCTGCCTTTTCTATCTCCTTCATTGTTTAATAATTTGATTTCGTTTAATGATTTTATTATGTACAAAACAGTTTATTTTATATATTATTTATCACTTCTTACTGCTAAAAATTTTAACAACTACCAAATAGATACACGATAGATGATTTAAACAATATAGTTCGTTAACAATATATTTCAATTGACTACCAAAAGTGTCAAATTAAAGTCTTCTTCTTGAATTTCAGAAAATTACAGCTCTCGCGTTCCAGTGATTTAAAAAATAATTTCGCCCACTCTAGTAATCAACTTACAGAAAGTTACAGCTCGCTGTACGAATTGGAACGAACCTATTATTATTCTATTTATTGCATTGCTATATTGATTTAAAAATAATATTTAAATAAAATAAGATGATTTAAAATTGAATATGTATATTAAAAATGAAATGTGTATAAACAAAATTTTATAAATATATTTTACAATTTCATTTTTTAATTATGTAAAACAAAATGGAAAAATTTAAGAGACGTGTATAAAAAATATAAAAATAAAAGATTATATTCTGGAAGCGGGTACAGTACTCCCAAAAAAAATATGGAAATACCAACTCCAAATGTCTTTTCTGGATAACTTCCACAATGCGAAAGAGTAAGTCTGATAAAAAATTATTGCAAATAAAACAACTAATTAATTTTTTTAACATTATAGAACCATAGGAAGTGTTTATCATGAAATAAGAGGCAATTTAGATGTGCAATGTGGAGTTGAAGAAGATATTCCAGGTAAAATAACATTTCAACAACAACGTCTTTTGGCAGTATTTATATTTTCAATTATTTTAAACCTTGCAGATATCTTATAAGTTGACACAGCAGAAGATGCAATAGTTTTTGAAAATGTTGAAGTAGAGATAGGTACTGAAGTAACAACTTTAGCGCCTCCAATAACATCAACATCAGTACCATCAACATCAGTATCATTGACATCAGTGAAATCAACATCAGTACCATCACAATCAGTGCCACTAATAACAGGAAAAAACAGGAATTAGAGCCTGAAGTTTCAAATTTTTGGAGCTTGCTGGTGAAGCAGTAAAAAATATAACAGCACAGAAGACTGCAGAAAGCAAAATTCTACGAGAAGCATTTTTATTGAGTTGGCGGGTAAAATAAATGATTCGAATTTAACGAAAGTTATGTATCGACTTATGAATTACATTTTTTATAAGTAAAGACTTTATGAACAATCCAAATTGATTTAAATATGTTTATAAATCTGTATATAAAATTGAAAGAACAAATTTTAGCTAATTTTATACACTCGTAAAGCACCCTTCTCCGGAGAGGGTGAGGTGGTGGTGTAATCGATACACTATTTTTTTATAAAATTATAATTGTAATAAAAAATATTTTCGTACTTACATTGTTATTTTTACCATTAATGTAATAATTGTTACTATTATCACTGTATTACACTTTTTAAATTCAAAAATTTTTTAAAATTCAACTGCTTTTTCAGTTCTCACTACCTAAATTATCGGTGAGAAGTTTCTTGATCTCTACATTCTCGATTCTCGATTCACCACAGACACAGAAACAGGCCGATCGAGAATGACGTCATAATGACGTCAAATCGAGTTTACCAGTCGAGAAAACCAATCTAGAAGTGATACAGAAACGAAGCGCTGAATCTGAAGATTTAAAATTCAAAAATTTAAGCGTCCAATGACTTCCGGAAAATTAATTTACTGTCAGCAATTATTTATTCAAAACTAATTATGATGATTAAATTCGATGATGAATTCAATATAAATATCGTATCAAGCCTGTTAGAATTTACATAAAAATGAATTAGTTTTATTTGAATTAATGTTAATTAGTGTTAATATAATGTGTTAATATTAGTGTTAATATAGTGTTAATAAATAGTGTTAATAATGTTAATATGAAAGTAAACATATGATCATAATGAAATGTAATGACAATGAGATGAAATGAAACTATACGTACATATATGCATATACATATATATAGTTAGAAATAATGATATAATATAATTGAAATTTTGTTATCTCTCTTTCACTTGCTCTGTAGATTTCGAATGATGTAGTAAGTCACATTTTTTTATAAGATTATATTTTTTTTTTGAACAGGTTATGGGCCCAGGTTATGTCCACGTGCAGATTTTTCATAAGAAATAAAGTGCTCAAATTTTTTTTGATTTAGAATTATTCATATTAATATTAATTAAGAGAAATATATTATATTTTTTTTTGTTTTGCAATTTAAAAAAAAAAAGGGAAAAGTGTTTTTTTTTTATTTTACTTAAAATATATATAGTTGGTGTACTATAAAATATGAATACAATGAGTGGTAGTAATATTGAAAAACTAGACGATGGCAATTATGAATCGTGGAAACTACAGATTCGTAGTATTTTGATTTACAACGATTTATGGGAGTATGTAAATGAAGAAAAATTATGCCCTACAGATGATAAATTAAAGAAAGAATGGAAAAATAAAGATGCTAAAGCATTAGCATTGATAATGTTAAGTGTTAAGGAAAATCAACTTTCATATATTAGAAAGGCAGGAAGATCATCAGAGGCGTGGAAAATATTGAATAAAATACATTCATCGAAAGGACCTACAAGGAAAGTATTGTTATATAAACAGTTATTTCATATGAAAAAGAAGTCAGATGATACGATGTCGGAACATATCAGAAAGTTCCAGAATTACATAGACCAAATGGAAGAATCCGGCATATCTATATCGTCAGAGCTATTGTCTATTATTTATTTATTTATTTATTTTATTTATTTATTATGGGGTTTTTTATTTATTATGTTGTTAAATACATTACCCTCAGAATATGAAAACTTTTGCATAGCAATAGAGGGTAGAGATGACCTTCCAGATCTAAGTGTATTAAAAATAAAATTAATTGAAGAAGAAAATAGGAAAAACAATAAGGTGGAAAGTGATGAAGAATATGAAGAAAAGAAATTACAGAATGCTTTAATTTCAAATAATAAGCGAAACTTCAAACAAAAGAAAGAAAGTTCAAAAAGAAATCAACAGACATATGATAATAAAAATAAAACATACAAATTTAATGGAATATGTTATAATTGCTCAAAGAGAGGTCATAAAGCATCTGAGTGCAGATTTAAAAAGGGTTCATATAAAGAAAAGGTAAAAAGTGAGGCAGCTATGAGTACTACATCAAACGATTATTTGATAAACTATAACACGTGGTTTTTAGCCAGTGGAGCCAGTTCACATATGTGCAACAATTATAAACTCTTTACGAGTTGGGAGAACAAAGTACAATCAACGATACAAACAGCAGGTAATGAGATAATAAACGCATACGGATGTGGTACAGTGGAAATAAATGTTGTTAGCTCAAGAGGTGATAAAATAAAAATTAAACTAAATAATGTAATTTTTGCGCCTAAATTAAAACATAATTTGATTTCGGTAGCTAAGATTGTCGAACATAAATACTCCATAACCTCTTACGGAGAACGAGCCGTGGTAAAAAGAAATTATCGTTTCATTTTCGATACGAAGAAAATAGAAAATTTATATTTAGTACAAACTGAAGTGAACAAATCAATGTACGTGAAGAACAATGTAAATACTAAACTAATAAAATGGCATCAAAGGTTAGGTCATGCCAATTTTAATGATTTAAAGAAATTATTGAATGAACATGAAAATTTTAAATTAAATTGTAAAATGAATCAGAATGTATCGTGTATGTAACAGAGGAAAAATAACTCAATTACCGTATGCAAACAGTGAAAACAAAAATGAAGATATCTTAGAAACAATTCATTCGGATATTTGTGGTCTTACCAAGTACTTTTGAAACATTTAAATCAAGTTGGATGCTATTAACCAAAGATGAGAGTAGAACTTTTGATGAATTGACAAATCAATTATGTATGTTTGAAAGAAACTTCGCAAAGACTGAAAATAATGACAGTATTGTACAAGAAGCGCTTACAGTAAAAGCTAATAAACCAAATAATGGAAAAAAGTACATCAAAAATAAGAAACGATCAAAACAAGACGACACATGTCATTACTGTGAGAAAAAGGGACATTGGTTAATTGAATGTAGAAAATGGATATCTGACGGAAGACCATCTAAAAATAAAAGAAAATAATGCACAAAGTAACACTTTGGTAACTAATGTAGCGCTCACTTCAGTTTGTAGTGAGTTTTATGCAATTGATGTAAGCTCAGAAGATTGATGGATAGATAATGGCGCAACGAGACATGTGACAAACAGTTCAAAATATTTTATAAGCTATGAAAATTTTGAAAAACCGTCTAGTATAAAAGCAGCTGGAAAAGAAGTTCTAAATGCTTCAGGATCGGGCAATATTCAAGTAATATCAAAAGTTGGAAGCACGTGTCAGAAATTAACATTGAAAGATGTATGGTATGTTCCAAATGTGCCTAAAAATTTATTTTCAGTCATAGCTGCTCAAGATAAAAATCAAAACAGTGAATTTAGATCGACAACTACAAAGTGCTACCTCAAAGTTAACGGAAGAGAAGTACTGTTTGGACAACGTGAAGTAGACGGAACTTTGTACAAGGCTGCCATACAACCAGTTATGCCAGATAACAAGACGGAAGTAAGTATTGCTGTTGCTAACGATTCATTGTTACAATTATACCACGAAAGATGGGGACATCAAGACAAGTGTCATATCAAAGAATTAATCGAAAAAGAACTTGGTACAAAAGTAAAAATGAATAAGAAATTTTGTGAAACTTGCATGTTCAGCAAATCACATCGTTTACCATTTGGCACTAGAGAAAAAGCTACGAAACCAGGTGAATTAATGTCAGCAGACCTCTGTGGACCATTTGATTTCTCGTTCCAGAAAAAGAGATATTTTTTAGTATTTAAAGATAGCTATACAAAGTTTCGCTATGGTTATATAATAAAAGAAAAATCAGAAGTAAAAACTGTATTGAAAAACATGTTGGCACATGTAGAAACATTAGGGCATACTGTAAAAGAATTGTTGAGTAATAATGGGGGAGAATTTGACAATGAGGATATAAGAAAAATATTATCAAGTAATGGCATCACGCAAAAACTAACAGCTCCTTACACTCCTCAGCAGAATGGTGCAAGTGAACGAGAAAATCGTACAATTGTCGAGATGGCAAGAACATTGAAATATTCAAATCCTGAAGCAGAATTTCCAAGTGCAATGTGGGCTGAGCTAGTTACGAGTGCGATATATATCTTGAATAGAACTGGAAAGTCAAGTGTTAAAGGTGTCACTCCGTACGAATTATGGATAGGTAAGAAACCTAGAATAAGACATGATGTGAGAATTGTTGGATCAGTTTGTTATACGCACATACCAAGTCAAAACCGGAGAAAAATGGATAAGAAAGCAATAAAAGTTTTTCTTGTAGGATACGATAATGACGAACGTTATAGAATCTGGATAAAAGAAAAATACAAAGTCATTCTGTCAAGAGATGTAAAGTTTTTAGAAAAACCAAATGATTGTGATGAAGTTGTAAAATTACCTTTGAAAAATGTTCAAGTGGAACAACAAGACGTAACCAACAGAAATAAAGAAAGTGATTCGGAAATTCTTACAGAAGAAGAAGAAAATATAATAATGAATAATGACGCGAAAGAGAAAATTCGACGAATGTATTGAAAATTATTTTTATGAAATAGTTTCATTAGGAAAAAAGATAAATTTACCGGAAAATTCTATCATTAAACACATCATTTCAAATATGAATAATCAGAATATGACGACAGTACTTATGTCCATTAATAGACCTAATCTTACACTAAACGAACTTTTAGTTCACATTAAACGTTGTGAAGAAATCGTGGAGATGGAGAAACAATCTAATGTATTAAGTGATAAAAATTTCCGTCTGCAATCCAATAGTTCAAATAGAATTTCTAACAATAATCGATTTATGCCTTTTACCAGACAAGAACAATTCAAAAATAATAATGTTAGAACAAGTAACTTGAAATCTGACAAAAGGACGGAAAGACGTTGTTTTAAATGTAATCAATTAGGGCACCTTGCTAACGTGTGTTCGAAGAAGACAGAAAAGAAATGTTTTCTCTGTAATAAAACTGGTCATTTTCAACGTGAGTGTTCTCTAAAAATTCAGAAAATAAACGTCAATGCAGTTGAATTAAAAAACGAGTATTATAAAATAGTATTTCTAGAAGGGGAACCAATCATAGCTTTTCTTGATTTGGGAAGTGAATGCACTACTTTACAGGAAAGTAAAGCTCGTGAATTAAATTTAGAAATCGAAGAGTGCCATTCTACTTTGCGTGGTTTCGGTGGTACACTTAATAAGGTGAAAGGAAAAGTTGGAAAAAGTTTAAAGGTGGATAATTATGAATTTGTAATTGACATAATGATAGTAGAAGACTTTACTCAAACTGAATCAATGATTGTTGGAAAAAACTTTCTAGACAGACCCAGATTGAAAATAGTTAAACGTCATAATACTTTTGAGTTAAAAAATGACGATGCGTCAGAAACTAGAGATGTTTCTAAAGAAATCTCTGTTCTAAAACTAGACTCATTGAATAAAATAAAACAGAGCGACATTGCCATAGAAATTAACGTACCTATAGAAATTAAATTGGAACTCACAGAACTTATAAACAAATATAGAAACTGTTTTGCTCTTAATCTGAAAGAATTAGGTGAAACTTCATTAGAAGAGATGAAAATTGTTTTAAAAGAAAAGAAAATCATAAGATATCGTACATACAAAGTTCCCTATGCGCTTACATCTGTTCTAGAAAATAAAATAAAATTGTTAGAACTAAACTTGCGTATTCAACCATCATCATCAGAATACGCAAGTCCAGCGGTACTAGTCAAGAAAAAAGAGGGTGACTATCGATTATGCGTAGATTATAGGCAAATTAATCAATAACAAAAAGAGAAAACTTCCCAGTTCCGAATATTGAAGAGACCTTAAATTTATTATCATATAAAACTGTTTTCACATCACTAGACCTCCTGAGCGGCTACTTCCAAATTAAAGTAGCAAAAGAATCGAGACAACTAACATCGTTCGTGACACCGAACGGTCAGTACAAATATAATAGAATGCCATTTGGTCTAACTAATTCTCCTGTTGTTTTTATGCGTGTGATATCTAAAGTGTTTGAAAAAATTAAAGATAAAAATATTATCGTTTATATGGACGACATATTAATCGCTACCCCAACAATTTCAGAAAACTTAAAAGTGCTAGAAAAATTCTTGCAAGCGTTAAGGCTAGCCGGTTTGACATTAAAATTAGATAAATGTACTTTTCTCAAGAGTCTATTCAATTTCTGGGACATGAAATATCTGCAGGAGGGATTAAGCCAGGATCCATTAAAACTGCTGCGCTGCGATTCAAAATTACAAAAAGCCAGAAACCTCCAAAGAAGTTAAACAGTTTTTAGGTCTATCAGGATATTTCAGAAGGTTTATTGAAAACTACTCTACAATTGCACGTCCACTTTACAAATTAACCAGAAAAGATACTAAATTTGACTGGAATCAAGCTGCAGAAGATGCTTTTCAATCACTAAATTCTAAATTATCTTCAAAACCCCTACTCACGATATACGATGTGAAAAAAGAACATGAATTACATACTGATGCTAGTAGCTTAGGATTGCAGAAATTCTAATGCAAAGGAAAGTAGATGGGACACTAAAACCAGTAAGTTTCTTTAGTCGAGCGACGACGAGTGCAGAAGAGAAATATCATAGCTACGAGTTGGAATCTCTAGCTGTAGTAGAATGTCTGGAACGATTTAAGTTCTATCTTCTCAATAAACATTTTAAAGTTGTAACTGACTGTCAGTCCTTGAAACTGACACAAGCAAAAAGAGATATCGTCCATCGTATAGCTAGATGGTGGTTGAAAATCCTCGAATTTGATTTTGAAATGGAATTCCGACCTGGTACAAAACTGAATAACGTAGATGCGTTAAGCCGTGCACCCCATGAAGAGGGAAGGAAACCTGAGACGATTGCAGAAAAGATTTTAATCGTAGGACTTGAACCAGAAGATTGGATATCAACACTACAGGAACAAGATTTCAAACTTAAAGAAATAAGAGGCGTATTGAATGGCAGTATTAAAGACCACAATGAAAAATGCAACATAAAAAAGAACTTCACACTACGAGATAATAGAGTATATAAAAGAACCGAACAAGATGAAAAATTTGCTGTACCAAAGGGTATCAGATGGAGAATTATAAAAGCAGCTCATGATGATATGGGACATTGCGGAATAGCAAGGACAATGAGTAACATACGCAAAACATTTTGGTTCTCAAATATGTCTTCAGATGTAAAAAAGTATTTAAAATCTTGTATCGAATGCGCATACAATAAACGAGGAGAAAATGAGAATAAATATACCCTCTACAAACCAGAAAGACAGCCTGTTCCCTTTTACACGATTCACATTGATCACTTGGTCAAAGAGGCCCAATTGCTACAGGTCAATCTAGAAAAGTTCAACCACGCTATAAAGGCCCATACGTTATACGACAAAAACTAGGAAATGGTCGATATTTGGTTACCGATCCAGATACAGTTCAGATTAGTCAAAAACCATATGAGTCAATACACTCTGCTGATCATATTAAAAAATGGTTCAGTTTAGAGGATGCAAACTTCGACGTAGATTTTATAGACGATGATACAGACGAGCCAATAGGTATGTCTATGGCCGAAGATCAATAAATAATATCAAAGAAAATAAATAAACAAAGTAATAAAATTTTGGAACTTATCCATAGTGACATATGTGGTCCTATTAGAATAAAATCTAGTGGAGGAGCGGAATATTTCATAACTTTTATAGACGATTTTAGTCGATGGACGGAAGTCTACTTCTTGAAGCATAAAAGTGAGGCATTGAAATATTTTAAAATTTTTAAGGCTAAAATAGAAAACCTGACAGAAAATAAAATTAAAAGATTACGCACGGACAATGGTACTGAATGTAATAATAAAGATTTTTCAAAATTTTTAGAAGAATGTGGTATTCATCATGAAGTGACTGTCGCTTACACTCCTCAGCAAAACGGTATTGCCGAGAGGAAAAATAGGACATTATTAGAAATGGCCAGGTCTATGTTAATTCATTCAAAATTACCAATGCACCTTTGGGCAGAAGCAATAGCAACAGCAAATTACATAAGAAACTGCTCACCATCTAACAGCATAAATGGAGAAATACCATATGTAGCGACACCCTGTACTTATAAATGTACAATTACAATTCAACGCAATATATTCAATTACCATATACTTATTGTATACAGTAATTGAATACCTGCGTTATAATCATGTTTTACCGCTCAACATTCTCTTACATTAAATAAGCAATGAGAGCAGATTAACAGATTCTTCTTATTATTCAGGGGACCGCTTTTCAGTCTTCCTCAGTCAGTCAGCCTAATTTCACGATTAAAATTTAATATAATCAGTGTGTGAATAAAGTAAAGTTTTTCTTTATAAATGTAGCCGGTTGTTTTATTATTACCAACCCGCCACATAATGGTGACCCCGACAAAAAGAAAAAAATTTCTTTTTTTTATTTAAAAATATAATACTTAATAGCCGAAGCCTAGCAATAATTAATTCAAATTAATTAAAATCACAAAATATACAGTGTTCATTAATCGCCGCATATGTGCATTATTAAATTTTTAACATTACACGTGAACTATACGTGATAAACATACTAACACTAAAATCCATTTTAGTGCAAGCAAAAACATTTAAAATAATAAATTAATTGATTAACCAATTTGGGAAAAAGTTTTAGTAAATACAAATAATATAAAAAACAGTAAAAAGTTAAATTGGGCTACACGTTAACACACGTGCCACATGAGTTCATGCTAAAAATATATGCTGAAAAATACGTTCAACGGAGGACCAAAATTCAAAAATATATAGAAAAAATTATCAACATGTTCATCATCAATCAGTAAAACTACCTTTTTATCACATTATCTTGGATGATAGCAGAGATGCTGATGGATTTCTTTTTTTCTTCATACGTGTGACTACATTGCATTGAACATCACTTGATTTGCAATACGAAGACCTTTGGACTCTACCACATGGATAACTACAGATAATTCAATTTCTAAATTTAAATTAATTTAAATATTTTTCTATTACTTTATCTCTAATATTACAATTACTCTCTTTTTTTTTTAGCATCGAACAAAACAAAATATTGTAAAATTAGAAAAATAAATAAATATATTGAACCAATTGTTAAAACAAAAGACCAAAAAAAAAAAAAAAAAAACCACAAAGCATTCGCCTTGTAAGTACATTCATCCAAAACATACATACATATAAACATACATTCAACATCACCAAAACCGTGAGTACACTACATTTCTACTTTTCATTTAACAAAATAAGTGAAATTCCAAAAAACTAAATATTATATGGTGGTATAGATATAAAATGGAATGTTGCAATAAATGTTGAAATTAAATCTATATTTAGAATTTTAGTGAATATGTAGGCATATTATCATTAGTATATATATATGTTATTATATTGTAACATTCTAATTATATAAGCATATGCATTTACATACTAGTACACGCGTCATATATATTGAATTCAATATTAGTTATATACTATACAACACATAACACATATGTATATAATATATACTCTTATGCAATTATATAAAATAAAAAACTACAATTTGAAAATTATACATATTTACAGTAATATTATATATATGTGCTATCTACATATACACACAAATACAAATCTATATATAAAAGGATATATATATATAGATATATTATAGTATATACATACATATAACATTTATGTGAATATATAATTTAAAATACATACATATTACACATAATATAGTATATAAAATTAAAATATACATAAATATATATTAAATTAACTTATCGCGGCAAATGAATTATTAGTTCAAGCACTTACTCAAATTTATACTAAGGTTATTACCAAAACAGAATATACGGTCATATAATATAATATATTTCCTTATTTAAATAATTACACATTATTTCTAAACATTTTAGAAATTCAAAACATACGCGTGAGAACAATTTTCTAATTATCTTGGTATTATAACTTTTATCTACCTTGTATAAATTATAATATTATTATACATTTTTATTGGTATCTAAAAGCCAGTGTGGTTTGAAAATTCTTGTAATTTCTCGTGTGGCTTCAAAAACAATCTCGTAATTTAAAATGGATAGTACCAAAGAAGGAGACAATAGTCAAACTTCAAGTGAAGATAGAAATCATATTGCAACTGAAAATGAAGCGCGAACGACAAATAATTCCATAAATAACGATGCAGGTCAAATAGTAGCAGCCGCGTACCTTAAAATTCCACCTTTCTGGAGCCATAGACCAGACCTGTGGTTTCTTCAAATAGAAAGCCAATTCAAAATAAGAAACATAACGATGTCGTCCACTAAATACGACTACCTTGTGTCATCTTTAACTACTGAGTCTATGGAATTGGTCGCGGATATTCTACTCAACCCCCCAATTCAAAATAAATATGAGAATCTAAAAATGCATCTACTTGCTAGATCCCAAGACTCAGAAGAACGCAGACTCGATGCGCTTCTTCATAAAATAGAACTTGGTGATCTCAAACCCTCCGAATTGTATCGAAGAATGGAATCTTTGGCTTCAAGCAATAGTCTTGTCAATACATCCCTGTTAAAAAAATTATGGTTGAACAAACTTCCAACTGCTATTCAATCTTGTTTAATAGCTATTGAAAAAACTCAAACTCAAGAAGAATTATTTGCTATTGCAGACAAGATTTTCGATTCAACTTCTCCATTAAATCCAAAAATTTTAGAAGTACACACTTCTAACAAAAATTCTCTAAACAATAACAACCATAACGATATCTCAAATTTGATCCGTAAATTAGAAAATCGTATTAAAAATTTGGAAATTAGACATTCTCGGTCCCAAAATAGAAGCCAATCTAGAAATAGGAATTATAATAGACAACTTACCCCGACTGGAACAAAAAGTAATTTATGTTGGTACCATAAAAGCTTCGGCAATAAGGCCAAAAAGTGCATATCACCATGCAGTAACCTTCCGTCAGTAAAAAATACCGAACAAAAAAACGACCATTAAATGTTTCGCCTGCGGCACCGAAGCATATTCAAAATTCTGGCCGCTTATTTATATACGATAAATTGTCGAAAATTCGTTTTCTTATTGATTCTGGTGCCGAAGTATCTATTTTGCCTAAGAAGCTATTTCCAAAATATAATATTAGATCTGACTTCAATCTATATGCTGCAAATGGTACGATTATACCTACTTTCGGTTGCAAGGCTCTATCACTAAATTTAAACCTTCGTCGAAATCTAGACCATACATTCGTAGTTGCAAGTGTAGAACATGCCATATTGGGAGCAGACTTCCATCACAAAAACAAGCTTCTAGTTGACGTACGAAACAAAAGACTAGTAGACGAAACAACTTGTATTTACGCGAACTGCATTGAACGTAAAGTCAGTTTTTCTTCACCAAAGCTAGTTGCATTTAATGATGAATTTGGCTCAATTCTTAACGAATTCCCTGCTCTTAAAACTCAACCAGATTTCAATTCCAATACCAAACACAATGTAGTTCATCACATAAATACAAAAGGACCTCTTCCTACTGCTCGTTCACGTCGTCTAGACCCCAAAAAATATGAAATTGCCAAAGCTGAATTCGATTTGATGATAAGACTAGGAATTTGTCGACCATCTTCTTCTCCTGTAGCTTCACCGTTACACATGGTCCCGAAAAAGAACCCAAATGAATGGAGGCCATGTGGTGACTACAGGCAGTTAAACGCAGTGACCATTTTTGACAAATATCCTGTGCCAAATATACAGGACTGTAATTGCAAATTACATGGTCGTCAAATTTTTTCAAAAATTGATTTGATACGCGCATATCACCAAATTCCTGTCGCTGAAACTGATATTTATAAAACCGCGGTCATAACCCCTTTCGGTCTCTTCGAATTTTTGCGCATGCCTTTTGGTGTTAAAAATGGCGCGCAAACATTCCAGCGTTTTATAAATGAAGTTTTGGCAGACTTTGATTTCGTGTTTCCTTATATAGACGATATTTTGGTTGCTAGCAAGACACCCAAGCAGCACAAGCAACATTTACGTTTAATTTTCTCTAAATTAGATGAATACGGCATAAAAGTAAACCCAACCAAATGTATATTTGGTGTAAAAGAAATCAATTTCCTAGGACTTCTTATTTCATCTGACGGCATAACTCCAGCTGAAGATAGAGTACAATCTATAAGAGATTTTCCAACTCCAAAATCTGTCAAAAAACTACAACGCTTTCTTGGCATGGTAAATTTCTACTACAGATTCATACCAAACTTAACACATATATCGTTACCCTTGTATGACCTAGTAAAAACTAACAACTTTAAAAATAAAAACAAAATAGAATTCGTATGGCAAGACGTTCACAATAATGCATTCAATGAAATCAAAAAATGTTTCGCAAATCATTTACTCTTGGTACACCCTAATCCAGATGCAAGAATTAGTTTACATGTTGATGCATCTAATGATGCAGTGGGCGCAGTACTTCAACAAAAAACCGTTGATAAATGGGAGCCACTCGCCTTTTTCTCAAAGAGATTGAAGCCAGCAGAAAAGAAATATTCTACTTTCGACAGAGAACTCTTAGCAATCTACCTCGCTATAAAACATTTTCGATATCTAATAGAAGGCAGAGACCTCACTATTTTCACTGACCATAAACCTCTAACCACAGTTCTTTTATCCAAATCAGACAAATCTCCCAGACAAACACGCCATCTAGATTATATTTCACAGTTCACAAATGATATTAGATACATCAAAGGTACCAATAATATAGTAGCCGACACTTTATCTAGAGCTTTTATTGACTTAATAGATCAAAGTAATTTGAGTACTCAAATCCTGGCTGAAGAACAAAATAAGGATGAAGAGCTCAAAACAATTTTGAACAACCAAGACGAAAACTCAAAATCTTCAATTATACTTCGTAAAATATTCATACCAGTTGAAGACCAAGAAATATGGTGCGATACTTCAACTAGCACAAATAGGCCATACGTCCCATCTAGTCTTCGTAGAGCAATATTTGACAAAATTCATAATCTTTCTCATCCTAGTATAAGAGGTACCAGGAAACTACTAACTTCTAAATACTTTTGGCCGAACATGAATAAAAACATAAATCTTTGGGCCAAGACTTGCCTTCAATGTCAAAAATCGAAAATTACTCGACACACAATTTCACCACATGGTAAATTTGAACCTCCCAAAGGAAGATTTGAGCATATTCACATGGATTTAGTAGGTCCATTGCCCCCTTCAAACGGTTATTCCTATCTGCTAACAATTAGAGATCGATTTAGTCATTGGCCAGAAGCCATACCACTTAGAAACATAACTGCCGAAACTGTTGCGAGAAATTTTCTCAACCATTGGATATCACGTTTTGGCGTCCCTCAAACTTTGACGACAGATCAAGGCAAACAATTCGAATCATCTCTGTTCAAAGAAATTTCACTTATCCTAGGAAACCATCGAATAAGAACAACCGCATACCACCCGCAAGCAAACGGTTTTATAGAAAGATTTCACAGACAATTAAAAACAGCAATAACAGCTTCCGAAGACCCTAAAAAATGGTATTTCAATTTACCCTGGATACTTTTAGGAATTCGTTCAGCTGTAATCGAAGACCTTGACGCATCCTCTGCACAATTACTTTATGGACAGGCCCTTCGTCTACCAGGCGAATTCATCGCCTCAAATAACGCAAATAACATAACAATTACTAACACTTTAGCCAAGAATTTACAGGAAACAATAAGAAAAGTCAAACCTCACAACAACAGAGTACGAAAACAACACAACATATTTGTACCAAAGAGCATGGAAAGTTGTTCTCATGTATTCGTCAAACAAGAAATTTATACAGGAAAATTGAATCCTCCATATTTAGGTCCATACAAAGTTTTATCAAAAGATAAAAAATTCTTTAAAGTTCTCATTGATAATAGACCACAAACCATATCGATAGATAGATTAAAACCAGCACATGTTTTGGATAATGAACTTACAAGTGACAATGACAATAATAACGATAATTTTCAAAATAGAACTAATATAACACAGAAAAAAGTAAGATTTCACTTATAAATAAAATCAATAATGTAAATTACATTACAATTGAAATTACTAGTAAAATTAGCTGAATTAGTTAAAAACAATAATAATTCTAAATTATAACAATTAAGATTATATAAAATTTATTCTTTAAATGAACTTATGAAATAAATTAAAATAAAATCATTAATTATGTTTATAATGTTAATAAACATAATGAATTTTTAGTTAAGAAATAAAATTAAGATTTACATGCACTATAAAAATATGTAGTTAGACATAAGCATAAACATAATTTGTAAACAATAAATTTTCTTTTCCGAGGGGGAGTGATGTAGCGACACCCTGTACTTATAAATGTACAATTACAATTCAACGCAATATATTCAATTACCATATACTTATTGTATACAGTAATTGAATACCTGCGTTATAATCATGTTTTACCGCTCAACATTCTCTTACATTAAATAAGCAATGAGAGCAGATTAACAGATTCTTCTTATTATTCAGGGGACCGCTTTTCAGTCTTCCTCAGTCAGTCAGCCTAATTTCACGATTAAAATTTAATATAATCAGTGTGTGAATAAAGTAAAGTTTTTCTTTATAAATGTAGCCGGTTGTTTTATTATTACCAACCCGCCACACCATATAAACTATGGCGAAATAAAAAACCATATGTTGGTTATTTTAGAACATTCGGAACATTAGCTTATGTATTGGACAAAAAACCAAACAAAAGAAAATTTGATCCGAGGTCCAGACCATTTTACCTAGTAGGCTATTGTGAAAATGCAAAAGCTTATAGGTTGTGGAGTAAAGAGCATGGCAAGTTAATTAAAAGCAGAGATGTCAAATTTGTTGATGAAATGAAAGATGAAGAAAATAAGGTAGATTTATATGAAGAAATTTTACCATGGCATGAAGATGATAACATTAATGAAACAATTGAACAACCTACCGAAAATAACTTGAATGAGGAACTTATGAAAGAAGAAGACGAAGAAATAAAAACTCCGAATGAAGTGATTGATACCAAACGTAAAAAAGGAAGGCCACAGATATTGCGGACAGGACAAAGAGGTAGGCCGAGAAAATTGTATCATACAGATGAACAAGATAAAGCTGATAACAAAAGCAACAAGAAAGAAGAAGAAGAAACATCACAAGAAAGTTATACTTCATCAGAGTACTACGATTTGTCAGATGAAAACGATAATGACTTACAAGAAGCATTTTTAGCATAAGAACATGATCCTGAAAATATTGATGAAATAGAAAACAGTCCACATAAAGAAGAATGGAGAAGAGCAATAGAAATTGAACTTGAAGCACACAAGAAAAATAAAACTTGGGAAATAATTGAAAAACCAGATAATGTCAAAGTCATTGGTTGTCGATGGATCTTCACTACAAAATGTGACAATAAAAGCAATGTAATTGCAAGAAAAGCTAGATTAGTGGCAAAAGGTTGCGCTCAAAAATATGGTATAGATTTTCATGAAACTTATGCACCTGTTACCAGACAAACATCAATTCCAACCATTATAGCTATCGCAGCAAAATTAAATTTACATCTTCATCAATTTGACGTTAGAACCGCATATTTGAATGGTGACTTAAAAGAAGATATTTACATGAAGATACCAGATTTTTATGATGTTCCTGAAAACAAAAGAAATCCAGTGTGTAAACTAAGGAAGGCTATATATGGACTAAAACAAAGTGGAAGAGTTTGGTATGAAAAATTAGATTTACAATTACAGAAAATAGGTTTTGCAAAACTGAAAAACGAACATGTAGATATGTATAAATATGAGAAAAACGGAAAATTCCTATTAATTGGGATATACGTCGACGATATCATCACGGCTTCAAATGATAAAGATGTAGTTGAATGGTTTAAAGAAAAAATATCAAGAGTATTTGAAATCAAGGACATGGGTGAATTAAATTATTTTTTGGGAATTGAAATAAATAAAAGAAAAAATGGAGAAATTATTTTAACGCAAAAGAGATATATACAAAAGTTATTGATAAAATTTAAAATGGAAAATTGCAACACGGTTAATACTCCTATGGATACAAATGTTAAAATTTCAAGTCAAATGTCTCCGAAAACAAAAGAAGAAAAAGAAGAAATGTCAACTATACCTTATCAGAATTTAATTGGTTCGTTGTTATATCTTGCAATAACTACCAGACCCGATATTGCGTATGCTGTAAACATATTCAGTCAATACAATTCTAATTACGGACGGGCACATTGGATTGGGGCGAAGAGAATATTGAGGTACTTGAAGAAAACAATTAATTTTGGTTTGATTTTTAGAAAAACAGATGATGATCTTCTGGGGTATGTTGATGCTGACTGGGCATCTAACGTTAATGACAGAAAATCACATACGGGATACTTTTTCAAGTTATCAAATGGTCCAATCTCATGGGAGTGTAAAAAACAAAAAACGATAGCATTATCCAGTGCAGAGGCTGAGTACATGGCAATTACTGAGGCGACAAAAGAAGCGATTTATCTGAAAAATCTTCTATTGGAAATGGGTTTTAGAGGCAATGACCCAGTTAAAATATACAACGATAATCAGAGTGCTCAATTCATGGCTAGTAATAATATTATTAACAATAGAAGTAAGCATATAGATATAAGGTATCATTTTGTTAGAGATGCATTAAATGAAAGTAAAATTGAATTAATATATTTGAATACAAATGAAATGCCAACTGACGTACTAACTAA
Source organism: Villa cingulata (assembly GCA_951394055.1). Classification (NCBI taxonomy): domain Eukaryota; kingdom Metazoa; phylum Arthropoda; class Insecta; order Diptera; family Bombyliidae; genus Villa; species Villa cingulata. The sequence goes on along the minus strand of OX596017.1, from coordinate 35,155,026 downwards.
ATCACTAGCTAAACCTAAAATTATTTTTTGTTTAGACATTATGGCATTGAAAGATTGTAAAAATATATAATTTGATATTGAGGAGGTTGATTGTTAAATATTTAGTTTAGCAATATCAAATTATATACATAAGTTTCATTGTTATGATATTAATACCTAAATCACTTATTCTAAAAATAGAAACTTGTGAGAGAAATAATGAGATAAGAATATTGATAGTGAAATATTGTAATGTAAATTTTGTTAATTAACTGCAGTAGACTATGTAATGCTTTACTGGCAGTATATTATTTTTTATAATAAATTGAATTATTCTTAACAGGTAAATATTGAAGAAACAACGGACGATACCAACAATTCACGTGATGATAATTCTTGTGTTGATACAGGCAATGGTCATTTTACGGGATGAGAAACGAATTGTGGTAGTTTACGCGTTGAGCAAAATAAATGTGATAATTCTAAATTTTCAATAGAAGGTCGAAGAATTGTAGATATTAGTTTTTTTCTCAACCAAATACAAAATTTCGAGCATTATGTCGGTTTTGCATGCACATTTAAAAACGTTGAAGTTATCGGGGAGAAAATTTCGGGTTTTTTATCTACGATTTTTTTTAAATGTAATATGTGCGGGAAAAAATGTTCTGCTTCTACAAGCAATACAGAAAATTCAATTTCTGACTTAAATTACGGATCTGTTTTAGGCGTAACCTCAACTGGATGTGGCTATAGTCAATTAGAGGAAATTACTAGTATATTGAATATACCATGTTTATCTGTAAAATATTTTGATATCATCCAAAAAAACATAGAAGAAAATTGGATTGATACCGCTCAAGCTAACATGCTTGCTGCAGCTGAAGAAGAAAAACAAGCTGCTTTGGAGCGGGGAGATATAGATATTGATGGTATTCCTCTAATTACTGTAAGTACAGATTGTTGTTCGTCAAAGCGGTCGTACAGAAATAATTATTCCGCGTTATCTGGAGCCGCGGTGATTGTCGGTTATCATACTAAAAAAGTCTTGTTTTTAGGTGTTAAAAATAAATTTTGTTTAATTTGCGCAACGGAATTCGTGATCATGTTTGCAATATCTACTATGTAGGTCCTTCCACCGGAAGGGAAGCAGCTGTTATAGTTGAAGGATTTAAATGCAGCGAGGAACTTTACGGTATTCGCTATAATCGGTTTATTGCAGATGGTGATAGTGCCGTCTACAAAATAATTCATGATGCTAGACCATACGGACCTAATTTACAAGTTCAAAAAATCGAATGTCGTAAACATCTGTTTCGCAACTTACGCAACAAATTTCGTGAACTATTAAAAAATACAAAATATTCGGTCAAACTTCGTAAATATGTGAATTCACGAGTTTCGCGCATTGAATGTGGCATTAAAATGTCAATTCGATATTGGAAGATAAATCGAGAAATCAATGAAAGAGAAAAAATTTCACATATACAAAATGACATAAGAAATGCTCCTTATCATGTATTCGGTTATCATGAAAATTGCGAAAATTATTTTTGCGCGAAAGAAATTGAAAGTGAAAACAAAATTAACGAAATGAAAATCGACGGTATTTTTGATCCTTTAATTTTACTATGTAAAAATTTTAGTTTTCACGCGAGTAGTTTGATTTTCGACGTTGATTCAAACGCTGCAGAACATTTTCATTCGATTGTTGCGAAGTTTATTGGCGGTAAACGAGTTAATTTTTCCACGTTCATATAGAAGTAAATGTAATGCGGCGGCAGTTCAGTTTAATACGCAAGAAGCGTACGCGGCGCGGCGCTCAGTAGAACTGTGTTTCATAAAAGTCCAAATGGACGTGTGAAGCGTGTACTATTAAAACGAAAATCGAAAATTATAAAAAATCGATGTCGTTGTAAATTATTCAGTCGAAAACAACGTACAACTTAGACCTTCGATGAAAATTATGGAACAGATACGTGTCAAAAACCGGATAAATCGATAGAAGAACAAAATGCGCTTCGTGAAGGAATTTTAAAAGAATTAAAAGAAAATCGGGCAAAATAAAGAAGAAATCGAACGTTCAACTCGCGAACAAGCCAATTCTCATCGTTGGATCCAAATACGTCGGAATTTGTTAACGTCTTCTTATTTCGACAAAATATGTAAACGGCGTGTTAAAACGTATAGTAGTCTAGTAAAAAAATATATTATATTCCGATATATCGTACATTCCTTCAATAAAGTACGGTAAATTGAATGAAGAAATAGCTTTAAAACAGTTAGGTGAACAATTAGGCGTGAATATTGAAAAATGCGGTTTATTTATAGATAGCGATAATGAATTTTTAGGTGCTACTCCCGATGGAATAATCGATAAAAACGGTTTAGTAGAAATTAAATGCCCTTCTTCGGCGAGAAAAATGGACATTGTTGAAGCTATACGCGCGAAAAAAATTACATTTTGGAAAATAAATAAAATAACGAACGAGATCATAGTTAATAAAACCCATCAATATTATTACCAAGTTCAAGGCCAACTCAACATAACTCGTCGTGAATATTGTTATTTTGCAGTTTGGACGTCTGTCCACAAACCTTTAAAAGTTGAGAAAATTATTCGTGATGAAAATTTTTGGAATGAAAATTTATATAAATTAAAAAATTTTTATTTCCAATGTTTATTACCCGAGTTAATTTCCGCAAAATATGCCAATACGGGAACCGGAATGAAATGTTCGGGAAATTCTCCTCATTGTTTACATTTTTGTTTATAAATTGTTTTGAATTTTGTTATACTAATTTCTTTTTAGTATTTTTTCAGGATTTTAGGGCCGCTGGATTTTCTTATTTTTACTTTTTTTTTCTTTTTTGAAAGACAATGATGAATCTCACAAGATAATATTTAATAATTTTTCTGTGTCTAAGTTTTTCAAAAAAAATTAAAATTTTTATCAACACGTCATCCAAACATGGAAATTATTTTTAAAAATACATATAATGTAGGTGTAAATTAAAAAATAAAAAGCAACAAAAATTATTTTTATAAATATTATGTAAGATTAAATTTATTGCAATATTGCATCTACGTGTATTACGTAGATTATACAGATATGTACGCATGTGATTATGAACATTTTTGGATTTATTTTACATAATAATTATAATAATATTGACCATAATAACAAAAGAGTAAGTAAAAAAGTTTGAACTTTTTAGAACATACATTTGTCTAAACGGTGGTTCAAAGAAAAATTGGTCGTATTATAATTGTAATGATCATTTTCTAAAAGGATTTTATTGCAGCAATTATACATTATGGCCTATGACCATAGACTATAGGTATTAAATATTAGTATTATTCTATGCTATGACTGTATGTATAGTACATTGTACCATACTACATAGTAAATAGTACATTACCAAAATATAACACGTCAGTTTCAATATACAGTACTTATATATGTACCACGCATAAATAATTTCATCATATAAAATAATAATATATTCAGAAAAGTGATATATACGAGTATATAATTCAATATATATTTAGATATACGAGTATAGTATTATACTTATACAGTATGTACATATACAGGGTGTTTTTTTTCTACGTGGCACTGGATATACCACGATATTCTTCAGACTATTTCATGAAAAAAAGTGTACTAGCAAAACCTTCTACCGACCTTGTTGCCGGCGCTAGGGGGCGCTGAAAATTTTGATTTTTTTACAAGACCTTCAAACAATTAATCTTTTGTAACTTTTTATACACCCTACATATCCAAATTTTATGTTCTAGATGATAATAGAAAACAAAATTACCTTTCTTTTGGTATACTTCAACATGCAATTAAGTATTCATTTAAAAATAAAAAAACATCCTGAATTCAAAATTTATGATGAATTTTTTGGAAAAATTTGAGTTTAAATTGGATTTCTGAAAAAAAATTACACTACCAAAAAAATTTTTATTTCTTAAACTAAAAGGCAAAACTATCCTCTTTCATATGAAAAAAATTTGAGGTAGATTGTGTGGCCCGTTGTTGAGTTATAAAAAATCAAAACAATGAGAAAAGGGTCGAAAATTTCCATACCTGGACCATCCAAAGGACCTTTTAAAACTAAAAATTTTGTTAAAAATACCTGAACACGTTTCTTATGTATTTATGTTTTTTTATTGAATTTTTATTACTACAATTTGTCATTATCGTTAAATAAAAAATATTAAGGTATATGAAAACGGCAAATCTGAAAAAAAATTCATATAACGGAAGTAATTATAACAAAGGCTCAAAAATTCTTCCCTGTGTTTCGATACACGGATTTACTCTCCTATTTAATGACTGGATAACGCGTTGAAGAATGTTAGTATTTCCTCTAAGTTGTCCGCATGCATTGCAAATTCTCAACCACAACTCAGGATAGGATAGGAACGACAGGATAGAAGAAGATGCTATGGTTGTGGTAGTCGAGACCACATATTAACGTCCTGTCCCGCAAGAAGTGGACAGAAAAGATGTGACAGATGTAAACGTTTTCACACAGGCGAATGTAGGAAGGATATAGTAAAACAGATATTCAACATACAGCAGAACGATAACACAGGTAAAAAAATATTTTATGTATGCACATGTTAAAGGTAGAACTATTAGAGTATTCGTCGATTTGGGTTCAAATTGTGACACAATTAAAGAACAGTCAGCTCAAGAAATAGGTTTAAAATTTAATACATCTACTAAATTAATTAATGGTTATGGTGGTGGTTCGTTCCAAATATTAGGAGAATCAGAAAAAGTAGTAGTAAGATTAGATCAAGCAGAAGCAGAGACATCATTTCTTATAGTCCCTAACGAAGTTCAAAAAGTACCTGTCATAATTGGCCAACCATTCACTCAACAACCTGATATAATTATTCATAAAAATGAAAATGCTTTAAGAATCTATCAATCCAGCTGGGATATCTTGCCTCATGTGATAAGCTTACCTACTTTGAAAATTCCAAAATTTGGCAAAAGATTCAACCGTTATACCACCGAAAGAATGTGTTAACATGTTTTGTCAAACAGAATATGATGGTGATATATATATAGAGTCAAGTATACGGATAAAAGAAAATAATGAATACTATGTACTTAGGTGTATAGTAAAGGCAAAAGAAAATCAGGTAGAGATCCCTGTTATCAATCCAACTAATGGAGAAGTATAATTTCATCTAAAAAAATTTTTGTTCGAGGGGAACCTTGTTCAGAAAAAAATTTTATATGTCACACTGAATACGAGAAAGAAAATAATTGTTCATTTGCTGCGAAATTTACGAGTGAAAAGATATGTTCCTGCATCTAAATTAAATGTTCAACTTCACGGATTTGCTGATGCATCAGAAACAGCATATGCAGCAGTAGTATATTGTCGAAGCATCAATGAAAATGGTTCTATTACCACCACATTCATAGCTTCGAAAACTAAAGTTTGTCCAGTAAAGCAAGTGTCAATTCCAAGATTGGAATTGTGTGCTGCTCTCTTAGTAACTAAACCCATTAAATTCATTTCATCAAATCTAAACATATCGATTGAACAATGCTTTGCGTGGACAGATCCTACGGTAGTCTTATCTTGGCTTTCGTCACATCCCAGAAAATGGAAATGCTTCGTTGGCAACAGGACTTCTCAGATTCTTTCCATTATTTCTAGGCCTCAGTGGAATCATATATCTTCATCAACTAATCCAGCTGACATAGCAACTAGAAGCATAACAGTTGACCACTTATTGAACTCAATGCTTTGGTGGGATGGTCCTGACTGTTTACAACGTGACTGGCAAAACAACATAAACATGAACATTAAATCATCAGTTAAAGAAGTTGATGAAAAACTAAAAAAAAATTATATAGAATCTTTTCACATCAACACATCAAATCAAATCATAGTTTATCACTTTTATTTATGAAATTTTCTTCGTTAACAAAAATTATCAAAATCATAAGTAAATGTTTTCATTTTGTCAGATGTTGTACATTAGGTACAAACAATGTATTAGATAATACATGGGTCAATGCACATGACATAAAACATGCATATTTCAGTTGCATTAAATGGGCACAAAGTGAATCTTTCGGAAAGGAACTCCAAGATCTAAAATCCAAACGTCAAATACAGTCTTCAAGCCAATTATTAAAACTCACACTATTTATATATCAACACGATATTCTACGAGTAGGTGGTTGAATTGATAATTCAAATGTATTATATGACACAAAACATCCTCCAATACTTCCTAAAGACCATATTTTTGTAAAATACCTAATACTAATAACAATGAAAGATATTTCCATGCAGGTTTATCCTTGCTTTTAAGCATCATCAGACAACGTTATTGGATAATTTCGTGTAGAATGGCTGTAAAAGCTTGCATTAAATCTTGTGTCATTTGTGCCAAACGTCGCATAAAAGCATCAGAACAACTAATGGCTAATTTACCAAAACATAGGGTTAACGTATTCAAACCTTTTGAAGTTGTTGATATAGACTATGCTGGTCCTTTTACACTTCTCTTACGAAGAGGTAGAGGAGCCAAAACAACAAAAGGATACTTTGTCATATTTGTGTGCTTCTATACCAGAGCCATTCACATGGAACTGGCAGGAGATTTAACAACTGAAACATTCATATCATCTCTTAAAAGATTTTCATCTAGACGAGGTTTACCGTCAGTCATCTATAGTGATAATGGGACCAATTTTGTAGAAGCGAAAAGATATTTAACTGAGTTAGACAACCTCATGAAATTAATTTATAAAGATAGTTCACTTTATGCTTTTCTGTCATCAAACTGCATTACATGGAAATTTAACCCATCATCCTCTCCTCACTTTGGTGGTCTAAGGGAAGCGGGTGTAAAAGTCATCAAAAGCTGCTTAAAAAGGGTCATAGGAGAAACCAAACTTACCTATGAGGAAATGAACACTGCTCTGGTTCAGATAGAAGGACTACTCAATTCTCGCCCACTTGTACCAGTCCGTGATGAACATTCAGATTTAAATGCACTGACACCTGCTCACTTTCTAGTAGGTCAACCCTTAACAACAGTTCCAGAATTACCAATCGAATCTTCAAAAATACCAATTTTAGAAAGATGGAGAATCGTTCCAAACATTCATCAGCATTTCTGGAAGAGATGGCATCTAGAGTATTTAAATTCACTACAACAGCGACCTAAGTGGCATAAGGTTCAACCAAATCTACAAATCGGAGATCTAGTTGTAGTAAAAGAGAATAACATGCCTCCTGCTAAATGGTTATTGGATAGAGTGGTAGAGAGGTATAGTGTGAATACCAACGCAGATGCAGTAAGTATGGTATGTATAAGTAAAAAATTGTCAAAATAAAATGACGAATATGAGATCTTCGTATGTAAATTAAGTTATTTTATATGTTTTATATTACTTGCACTTATACAAGTCAGCACAATGGTTCTTTAAGAGGAAGATCTTTTGGAATTTGAATTTTAGCAAACTTTACCCCTCTATAACTTAATCATTTTTTCACCAATTTCTTTCAAATTTAGAGTAAAAAAAAAGTTCAAAGGATGGAATAGGTTTTTAACGTTACAGATTTTCGATAGTCCTTTTGGTTTCAGAGTTAAAGTCTTACAAATTGAGACCTTTTATCAATTTTTCACATACTTTACCCCTCTCTATTTACCATTATTTTTTGACCAATTTGATCAAATTTGAAAAATGCCAAGATAGAAAGAAGGAATAGGTTTTTAACGCAAATAATTTTCAAATTTTCATTTCTGAAACTGTTTAAAACCATTAAAGTAGGGGTCCTTTTTCCTCAAAAAAAGAGTGAATATTAAAGTTAATTTTATACTAGTAGATAATTGAATATCAAAAAAAAAAATTGGAACCACAAAAAATTCAAACCTTTAGCTTTTACATAAAAAAAATTACATTCAATTATAATGGATAACAAATTAGTTATTCAAAAAAGATGTAAGCAATTTTCACTCAAAATTTTCATTGAATTCCATTTTATTTTGCTGACAATAAAATGATAATCATCATCAAATTTTTCACCGATTTGTTTATTCACCTACTTGAATAGTATTTAAATGTATGTGTGCACTTCGTTTCTTAGTCGGTGTTGATGACCATTTAGAATTAAGTAATATTGTAACATAGAATAAGAAATTTAAAAATTACATAAATAAAAATAGAACATAAGCAATAAGCATATATTACTCAAAACACAACTCATATTTATAACACAGTTCATTCACTTCCTTGTAATACACAGGTACTCATATTACTTACTTACATTTTTGTGGCTATACATATGTACATTAACATACTTTATATAATTAAGAAATTACGTATTGTAAGTAGGTCACATATTCTTTTTTGATTAGTAGACAATATAGATTTAATTATATATTTTAATTATGTATTACTTTTATTTAAATTTGTATTATAAATTTTGTATATAAAGACGAAAATTAAGATTAATAAAGTCAGTTAAGTAAGTTAACTAATCGAGTATTAATATTCTTTTTAACTCAATCATTTTTTCACTGTGAATTAGGGTAACATAATTCATAGAGAAGAATAAACGATATTAGCTTAGAATTAGGGTAACATAATTCTAACTGGTTTTAGTTTAAATACAAAAGAAATTAAATTTCATAATTGATCAGTGGTACACCCACTATAAACATTTTTTGGTGACCCCGACGTGATCTACAATTTGTGACAGATTAAAAATTGTAGGTGCAACAAAATTTACTTTCAAGAATGGATAGTCTAGCTGCAGCGCAGATAGCTCTAGGAAAGGAAATTGAGAAGGTTCTCAATGTATACTACAATGAAAAACCAGAAAGAAAAACTTTATCTTATTTGTATGATAAGATAGACAACATTGACAATTTATGGTCAACATTCGAGAAGCGAGACGATGAGATTCGAAAACTTCATCCTGAAGCAATATCACATTCATACCTTGTAAGCGATTATTATAACAAAGTAAAGGGTGAATACAATAAAACTAAAATAGAGATAGAGAGTCTTATCAAACATCTAAATACATCAAAGGGAGCCATAACTAAAAACACTCCATTAAAATCTCATATAAATCCAATTCAGACAGACAATACTCCAGTCAATAACAAGATAAATGATGAAAGCAACTTAACAAGGTTGATAAGAAGACAAAAAATGAATATTTCAACAATAGAACATGTTTTAGATAAGATTGAATATGACAATCAATCAAAACAATATTATGAATTAAAAATTTCATCAATTAAACACTATTGGGATCAAATTGAGACAACCAATAATTACATTCGTGAAATGGTCGATGATGATTCACACATTGACTACAAATTCAATAGTTATCTTGACTTAGAAGATAAAATCCATAGTGCTCTAATCAAACTCAATGAAAAATTTGACAAGCAAGTAGATGAACAACAAAACAAGGTATCTACAACATTACCACAAATGAAGCTACCTACAATAGTTCTTCCTAAATTTGATGGGGATTACTTGAAGTGGCAACAATTCTATGATCTATTTTACCAAATGATACATAATCAACCGATGAGCAATGTTCAAAAGATGTGGTACCTCAAAACAAACTTAACTGGAGAAGCAGAAAAACTTATAAGGCATTTAGCATCAACAGATGACAACTATATCACGGCATGGAATATGGTAAAGAGCAGATATGCGAACAAAAGATTATTAGTCACAGCACTGCTAGACAAACTTATGGTTCAGGCAACACTCCACAGTGAATCAGCTGCAGCGTTAAAATCGTTACACGACACTACAAGGGAATGTTTGTCTAGTTTACAAAATTTAGGAGTTTCAGTAGAACATTGGGATCCAATAGTAGTCCATATTATAATGAAAAAACTTGATAAAAATACTCATGCTTTATATGAACAGTCATTGAGTGATTCACGAGATATACAAACCGTCAATAATTTATTAAACTTTTTAGAAAAACGGTTTCAAGCATTAGAATCATTTGGTAAAGGACAATTTCAACAATCATCAACCAAGACAAAATTGACAAGGGCTAATGTATTCATGACGACCAGAACAGATAATAGTTCAGAGTGCATCATATGTAAGAAAAACCATGCCATTTATCACTGTAACGAATTTTTAAAATTATCACCAAAGGATAGAAATGCAAAGGCAAGAGAGTTAATTCTTTGTTTAAATTGTCTGAAGAAAGGTCATAATTATAGCAACTGCAAATCTAGAGTATGTCTAAAATGTAATAAAAAACACAATACTTTACTACATTTTGATGGATACAAGTCTAAGATACATGAAGAGAAAATTAATCAGTCATCATCAACAATTCCCCAACTAACATCAACTTCATTAACAGCACGTAGTGACGAATACAAAAATGGTTATGTATTCTTAGGGACAGCATTAGCAAATACAAAGGATATAAACGGTATTCCGATTTCATGTAGAATTCTGTTAGACTCTGGATCACAAGTCAATTTTATAACTGAAAGATTACGCAAGAAACTAAAACTTGAAAATACTAATGTGAACTTGAATATTACGGGAATAGGTGATTCAAAATTAAAACTTAATGAAAGAATGCAGATTGTATTAGAATCTAAGCTCAACAATTATTCGACACAGTTGGAAGTTTTCGTAATTAAGGATATTACAGCACATCAACCACAACAGTACATAAACGTGGACAATTGGAAATTGCCTGCTAATATCACACTGGCTGATCCTGTCTTTAATAAACCACAAAGAGTAGATATACTTCTCGGAGCTGAAGTATACGGTGAAATAATGAGAACTGGACAGTTTAAACTAAGTAGCACATTACCAATGTTACAAAATACAACATTCGGATGGATTGTACTTGGAAAGGTAGCTGCAGAAGAGTACAACAAACCATTTTGCGGAATTACAAATATTGAATTAGAGGATAGATTGCAACGGTTTTGGCAGTTGGAGGAGTACCCTGCAAAGGTGATGATGTCTATGAATGATCAAAAGTGTGAACAATTCTTTGAATCTACTACAATTCGTGATGATGAAGGACGATTTATAGTTAGCTTGCCAATGTTAAGTGATCCACGATTATTAGGTGACTCAAAGGATATTGCATTTAAAAGGTTGATGAATATTGAAAAACGGTTATCAAGAGACATGGCATTAAGAAAACAATATAATGAGTTTTTAGAGGAATATTTAAAACTAGGACACATGAAAGAAATAACATCAAAGGAAATAAAACAACCATATTGTTTTTTACCCCATCATTTTGTGTTAAAACCATCAAGTAGTTCAACAAAACTGAGAGTTGTTTTTGATGCATCAGCTAAAACATCAAATAATTTATCACTCAACGATTTATTGTTAAATGGACCGAAGGTACAGGATGATTTAATATCAATCATTCTTCGATTTAGAACAAAGAAATATGTATTTACAGCAGATATTGTTAAAATGTATAGACAAATTCGAATAGCAGAAGAAGATCAGAATCTACAATTAATTATGTGGAGAGAAGATCCAACAGATACAGTGAAATATTATCAACTATGCACTGTTACGTATGGTACAAAATCAGCACCATACTTAGCTGTAAAGTGTCTACAAAAATTAGCTGAAGATGAAGAACACACTTATCCACTCGGAGCAGCAGCCATCAAAGATTTCTATATGGATGATGTCATGACAGGAAGTGACGATTTAGAAGAAGCAATAGCTAAACAAACACAACTACGAGCGTTATTAAAGAAAGGAGGTTTCGAACTACGGAAATGGTGTGCAAACCACCCTAAATTAATAGAGAACATTTCTTCTAAGGATTTAGAAGTTCAGTTAAATTTTTCAAATCTTGAGAATGATGAAGTAAAAACACTAGGTCTTCAATGGCATCCCATAACTGATTACTTTAGCGTAACAGCAACAACTAAAAATTTCAAAAATATCACTAAAAGAACAATATTAGCTGAAACTTCACAGTTGTTTGACCCACTTGGTCTTATAAATCCAGTCATCGTTACTACAAAGATATTTATTCAAGAGTTATGGAAATTGAAATTAGGGTGGGACGATAAATTACCACAAGAATTACATGACAAATGGCTCAAGTTCAGGCAAGAATTGAGTAAGTTAAATGACTTCAAAATTCCTAGATATGTCTGTTGTACTGAGGCTGTAAGGTCAATTCAACTACACGCATTTGCTGACGCCAGTGAAAAGGCATACGGTGCAGCACTCTACATAAGATCTAAGGATATGGAGGGAAAATTAACTGTACAACTATTATGTGCAAAGTCTCGCGTAGCGCCCATCAAACCAACCACGTTGCCAAGATTAGAATTATGTGCAGCTAAACTTGCCGTACAATTAGTTGACCATATCAAGAAGGTCATAAACTTGAAATTCGATGAAATATGTTATTGGTCAGATTCACAAATTGTCATATCATGGATACGAAGAGATCCATCGCAGTTGAAAACATTTATTGCAAATAGAATAGCCATTATTCAAGAGTTATCACAAGGGAAAGATTGGAGATATGTGAATACCAAGGAAAATCCTGCTGATTTAGTATCAAGAGGATTAACACCTGAACAATTATTGAAGTCAACCATTTGGTTGGAAGGCCCAAACTTCTTGAAACAGACTAAAACAAAATGGCCTCGTTGTTTATACGAAGATATACGGATGGAGGAAGAAGAAAAAACAACAAAAATAACGTTGACTACTACCGTCAATACTATCAATAATCACCCTATGTATGATATAAATCATGGTAACTCTTATAGAAAGATGCAGAGAGTGATGGCATATGTATTACGAGCTATAAGGGTGTTTAGAAATAAACATTTGCACCGAACCTTGAGTGCATACTTAAGCGTGAGTGAGTTAGAAGAAGCAGAAAGCGTTATAATAAAAGAAGTTCAAAGCATCAGTTTCAATGAAGACATAAAGAATTTAAAAACAAACAAGCAAGTAACAAGGACGAGTAAACTTGCAACATTAGCACCATTCATTGATGAACAAGGTCTTATACGTGTAGGAGGCAGGCTTGAAGCAGCAAATATAAGTTATCATACAAAACATCCTCTATTGCTACCATCTGATAGCTTCATAACAAAATTATTGATGAACTATTATCACATTGTAAACTTACATGCAGGACCCCAAGCATTGCATGCCATAATTCGACAAAGGTATTGGATTTTGCAAGGAAGAAACATAGCAAGATCTGTAGTCACTAATTGCGTAACATGCACAAAATTAAAACCACGATTATGTCAACAGCAAATGGGAAACTTACCCAAACATAGAGTTATGCCTGCAAGGCCATTCATAAATTGCGGAATTGATTTTTGCGGTCCAGTTTTCACACATTATAAAATACGAGGCAAAAAACCACAAAAATCATACATAGCTGTTTTTTGTTGCTTTGCAACAAAAGCAGTACATTTGGAGGTTGTTTCAGACTTAACAACTGAAGGATTTCTAGGAGCTCTAAAAAGATTTGTAGCCAGAAGAGGAATGTGTGAAAATATATATTGTGACAATGCAAAGAATTTTGTAGGCGCGAGAAATCAATTGCAAGAAATCGGTGAAATATTGACTATGCAACGATCAAAGGAACGAATTATCAATATGTGTTCAGAGAAGAGAATACAATTTCACTTCATTCCTCCTCGATCACCACATTTCGGAGGTCTTTGGGAAGCAGCAGTAAAATCAAAAAAATACCTGTTACATCGCTCACTTATGACTATGTCACCTACATATGAGGAGTTGTGCACAATAATAGCCGAAGTCGAAGCTATTCTAAATTCACGACCATTGACACCATTATCATCAGATCCAAATGACTTAACAGCTTTAACTCCAGCACATTTTCTCATTGGAGAACCAATGACAAATACTGTCGAAACACATACTGAAACAAAAATATCATTACTTACAAGATGGGCACTAGTTAGTCATATAAAAAATGAATTTTGGAAACGTTGGTCAAAGGAATATTTGATAGAATTACAGAAACGTGCAAAATGGATTAACCAATATCCAGATATCAAACCAGGAACACTTGTCATCATTAAGGAAGACAATCTACCACCTCTCAGATGGGCAATGGGCAGAGTAGATGAAATTATCAAAGGAAATGACGGAAAGGTAAGAGTAGCAGATGTAAAAACTGCAACTGGAATTTTTCGCAGAAGTATACATCAGTTAGCGCCACTACCAATTGAGTTGAATGAGGAGAACGATGACCAATCAATAAAGGACAATCACACCTCAGAAGATAAATCACCAGAAAAGGGCATAAAACATCAAGGTATCAGGAAAAGAAAGGCATCATCAGCAGGAAATGCACTTAAAGTATTATTATTAACAATGCTGGTATTACCAATATTCGCTTCACAATCAACATCAACGGAAAAAATACACATTGAAGTGTTCAACCATAACCCCGGTATATACTTCGAAAATATAGGAAGAGTTAACTTGATAAAAACCAATTGGAACATACTAGTGTACTTCAATTTAAAAGGTTATTGGACAACAATAGATACCATCGAAAAAGGCATGCAAGAATTACAAAAATTTTCTAGCGCAATAACAAACAATGATTACTATAAGGAAATTATAAATCAACAGCAGCATCAATTTCAAGAAATTAAGGAGAAAAATTTACTAATAGACAGTAAAATTAATTCAAAACCGCGAAAAAAGAGAGCTCCTTTAAATATCGTTGGTACAATAGCTAACAAATTATTTGGAATATTAGATAATGATTACTCAGAACAAATGGTTGAAACGATCACAAAGGTTAAAATGAATGAAAATCATCTTGATGATTTACTGAAAAATCAAACATCAATCGTGGAAAGCACATTAAATATAATAAGAAAGAGTCAAGAAGAACGACGTAATCAAACAGAAACAATTGAAACATCACTTGAATTATTATTCGACAAAACAAATAATATGAATTACGAAATGAAGCAGCAAAGAATAGTACAATCATTTAACTCATTAGCTATTTTAATTACGTCTCTCATCAATGAATGTAGATTAATGCAAGAAGCAATTATAGATATTATTGCAGATACTCATCATGGCAAGGCAAATCCACTAGTAATAACACCAACTCAGCTTCAATCACATATTGCAGTTATCAGGACTAAATTACCCATTGGAACAACAATACCATCTATGAATGACGAAGTTGATATCTCATTACTATACAAATTGATGAACATACATTGTCAATTAATGCATGATCATATTATAATCGGAGTTCAACTACCATTAGTCTCAACAAATAAATATAACATTTATAAGATTATTTCATTACCAATTCTAGTAAACAATTCATTCATCTCTGTTTCATCAACAAATCAATACTTAATTAGCAATATTTATAGAGATCAATTCTACCTAATGACATATCTTGAATTCATTCATTGCAAAGAGATCAATGAAGAAGAATTTATCTGCGAACAAAACAAACCAACTATTAATAAAAACATCGACAACAGCAATTGTGAAATTCAATTATTTACTCAAAACGCTCTATCAACAACCTGTAATTTTAATATCGCAAGGCCATCTAAAATTTGGATACAATTGCACACAATTAACCACTGGTTATTTTCACTTGATAAAGATTATGACATATCCTTCGTATGCAACAATAATCTAACTCGTAGAAACTTGAAGGGAAGTGGCATACTAATTATGACTAACGATTGCACAATGAAGAATGATGAATTAAGTATTGAAATCAACAACAAATTATTTACAAAAACAACAGTCGATTCATTTCAACCAAGATTAAATTTTAGTGCATTCAAAGATATATATGAAAATAATACAATGCCATTGATCGCACATACAAAATTCACAAAACACTCAATGGAACTTGAGAACATAACAACTCAATTACGCCTTCTTAAATTACATCAAACAAAACTGCAAGATATACAAGCACCTGTCATACGACACCGAGTAATAAACTACATGACCATTGCTACTATAGTAATCATAATAATCTACCTTATAGCGGCATACATCAAATCAAGACAAAAACCAACAACAAACAAAATTCCAGAACCTATATCAATAATTTGCGATAGAGACAAAACTGAAGACTATAATATTGAAGTCAACAGACTTCAAGGTGGCGCAGAATGTTGATGACCATTTAGAATTAAGTAATATTGTAACATAGAATAAGAAATTTAAAAATTAAATAAATAAAAATAGAACATAAGCAATAAGCATATATTACTCAAAACACAACTCATATTTATAACACAGTTCATTCACTTCCTTGTAATACACAGGTACTCATATTACTTACTTACATTTTTGTGGCTATACATATGTACATTAACATACTTTATATAATTAAGAAATTACGTATTGTAAGTAGGTCACATATTCTTTTTTGATTAGTAGACAATATAGATTTAATTATATATTTTAATTATGTATTACTTTTATTTAAATTTGTATTATAAATTTTGTATATAAAGACGAAAATTAAGATTAATAAAGTCAGTTAAGTAAGTTAACTAATCGAGTATTAATATTCTTTTTAACTCAATCATTTTTTCACTGTGAATTAGGGTAACATAATTCATAGAGAAGAATAAACGATATCAGCTTAGAATTAGGGTAACATAATTCTAACTAGTTTTAGTTTAAATACAAAAGAAATTAAATTTCATAATTGATCAGTGGTACACCCACTATAAACAGTCGGTTTTTTATATCAAAAAAGAATAAAAATGTATGACTCGCAAAGTATTTTTGATTCTATCATCCAATTTTTTCAACAAAATAACCTTGGAATAGAGAATATGATTGGATTTGCGGCAGATAATGCGTCTGTCCTGATGGGGAATAAAAACGGTGTACAAACTCTTTTTAAAAACAAAATTCCAAATTTATACGTTATGTCATGTGTATGTCATTCTCTCCATTTATGTTCATCTGCTGCATCAAAGCATTTACCACAATTTGTAGAGAAATTAGCAAGAAATGTATACTTTTTTTTTGCACACAGTTCAAAACGTCAACAAGAATTTAAAGAACTACAAGAATATTTCAGTGAAAAGCCTTATAAAATTTTAAAAACTGCTTCTATGCGTTGGTTGTCGCTAGAGCAAGTTATCAACAGAATACTTGACCTTTGGAACAGACTCGAATACTATTTCATTTCTTATAACTTTGATAGAAATATGGATTTAGCCAAAGATATACAAAGTAATTTAAATGTGATTACAAAAATTTATTTGTTATTTCTCTCGTATTGCTTAAATATGGTTAATAAAATGAATCTAGAATTTCAATCTGAAAAAACGAGAATTCATGTTCTTCTTCCAACTATTAAGAGTATTATTCTAACAATTATTACAAATTTTATTCAAAAGCAATATGCAAATGAAGAAATTTTAAAAGAAAATCAATTTCAAAATAAAAATTAATGAAATTTACATTGGTGCCAAAGCACAGTTACTTATAAACTCATCAAATCTTTCAGACACTGAAATCAACCAAATTAAAGAAAACTGTCTCAATTATTATGTGGAAATGTGTAAACAAATTTTGAGTAGAATCAAAATAAACGACCCTGTTCTATCTGCACTTGAATGCATTAATCCTTCTAATTTAGGAAGTACTGTAGTTCCGCTTATTGAATTATTTCCTAATTTAATAGAAGAGGAAAATATTGAAGCTCTTGATCAAGAATGGAGAATACTTTTGAATTTATCTAACTTATCAAACAGAGACGATTTAGATAAATTTTGGTCTCATGTATTCAATTTAAGAAATGGCCTCGATAAAACAATGTTCCCGCATATAAAAAAATTCATTGGCAACATTTTAAGCTTTCCACACAGCAGTGCAAATGTTGAAAGGATCTTTTCCCAACTAAAGCTCATAAAAAACGAAAAAAGAAATTGTTTGAAAACGGAAACAGTCAACGGGATAATGAGTGCAAAGGAATTGCTAGAAGACCTTGATGTTGATATTGATAAGTGGCTCCCATCAGAAAGTTTAATAAAAAAATTATCATAAATAAATGAATTTTTACATAGGTATATTATTCAAAAGAATAAAATGAAAATACTTTTTGTTAGCTTTAGTTTTTCTTTTTTGTTTTATGAATTAAAAGACTAACATTTTTTGTTATTTAATTTTTACTTATTGTTTTTGTTATATGTTTCTTTTTTAAGTTTTATGTTTATTTACGTTTTTTGTACTATAATATTAATTAATGAAATACATTTATTCAACAAAGTTTGTCTAGTTTATTTTATTATCGTTATAATACCAAGTTGCCAAAAGTTTTTTTTACAGGTTTTCTAAGAATAAAAGATATGTAAGTACATGATCGTTAAACTCTTTTTTAAAAATAGGTACATAAACATAATGCATAATTGTATCCAAAGTTTGCTACTGTGATATGATAGTTTTTCTAGTAACAAAACACAAAAATAATTGAAATGATCAATACAACAATGGCTTTTTAAAACAATTTTAAAATTTACTGCAATCTACTGCAATTCTGATGTTCAAACTACTGCAGCTCAAATTTTGAAAACGGCAGCATTGTTCGTAGGTATATGTTCTCGTTATGCATTCGGAACATATTCTTCTAAGAATGAGTAAGAATGTGCTCTAGGAACATGTTAAGTACATGTTCTGAGCATGCAATTGAGGTTTATTCAAATTATATACATATGTCGTAATAATTGTAACATCGCCATTTTTTATAATTCAGTGGGTTTAGAAAGATACAATTGTGCATATTAAAATAAGGTAGGTAACTATTTCAAAATAAATTTATTTAAAGATTTGGTTTGTTTTAAATTAAATATTATTGGAAAAATGAGTGAAAAATTGTGTGGTATAAGCAAAAGACATTTTAGACGACTCATTCAAAATGAAATGGAAAGTGTTAAAAGAGAATGTGCGAAAAAAGTAAAAAAAAATGATGATGTATTAAAACCGGATGAAATCCAAAATTTAGAAGAAAATAATCAGATTCCTAGTAAAAGTTGTAGTATTGTTGCTGTTGCTGTTGAAAATTTAAATAATATAAATGGAAATTTAGAAATACCCTTTTGCAACAGTAATTTTGAATCATCTATTGAAAATATATTGCAGGACAGTTGTAATAGTTCTACAAATTTTGTTAATGAAGAATATGTAGATACAAATTTAGAACACAAAATACGTGTATGGAGCTCAAATAATAAAATTTCTCACGCTGCAATTACAGAACTTTTAATTTTATTAAATGAAAATGGTGTTAATGTATGTAAAAATGCAAGGAGTGTATTAAAGACACCTAGAGAAGTCATAGCTGTAAGAAAAGTAGATCCAGGAGAATATTATCACTTTGGGCTTAAGAATACTTTAGATCAGCTCCCAAACATACATAGTAAAAACACCCTATTCAAATAGATGTGGGAATTGATGATCTCCCAATTTCAAAATCATCTAGTTTATGTTTATGGCCAATCTTAGGAGCTGTTGTATCTAATAAGTTCAATTTTACACCATTTCCTATTGGAATTTATCTTGGACAACAAAAACCAACGAATTGTGATGAATATTTATCAGAATTTATTGAAGAATATAAATATCTTTTAGATATCGGCTATGTGAAAATACGAGTATTCACCTGTGATGCTCCAGCTCGTGCTTTTATTTTCGGCATTCAAAGTCATCAAAGTTTTCATGGCTGTCCATTCTGTAACCAAGTCGGTATTTATCTAAATAAGCGAGTTGTTTTTATGTCAGAAGCTGCTGATTTAAGAACTGATGAAAGCTTTAGAAAAAGAGAAGATAAAATTCATCATTCAATTAAATATAGAAATCATCAATCTATTTTAGAAAAAGGCGGTATAAGCATGATATCCCAATTTCCAACGGAGCCGATGCATTTACTTGACCTAGGTGTTGTGAGAAAAATTGTATGTGCAATTTTCAACAATAAATGTGCAGAATATCGTCTTAGCTCACAGGAAAAACAAATGATGTCAGAAAAATTAACGAGTTTAAAAGGGTTTATACCTGTTGAATTTGTAAGGGAACCTAGGACGATGAATGATTTACCGAGATGGAAAGCAACAGAGTATAGACAGTTAATTTTGTACACTGGCATAGTTGTTTTTAAGGATATATTGAATTCTGATATGTATTATCATTTCTTGCTTTTGCACTGCGCTTATAGACTCTTAGCATGTCCAATAAATTATGCAGAAAACACGGAGTGTGCACAATCTATGTTAGAAGATTTTGTGAAATTTTATTCAATTTTATATCACCAAGATCAAATCAGCTATAACGTACATTGTTTGCTTCACATATCCACATATTGTATATTATATGGACCTTTACATTCATTCTCCGCTTATAAATTCGAAAATTATATGCAATATTTAAAAAAAAAAATACGAAAACCTTCCAAGATATTACAGCAGCTTTATAAAAGATTCAAAGAACACAATGAAAAATTAAAAACACCTGAATTTATTGGTCCTAAAAAGTTAATTAGAATTGTGAATAGTTTTGAGTATTTTTCTGATATTCGATACAACCCTTTCAACTTAACTACAACATCGCCAAACAACTGTTGTTGTATTCAAATTTGCGGAAACAGAATTCCAATACAAATAATGGGAATTTTAAAAGCCAGTGGGAAGTGCATTTTAGAAGGAAATCAATTTCTAGACTTAAGTTCGTATTTCGAAGTTCCTATAGACTCTATCAATGGGTTAGGAATTTTCGTATCTGGAGCAGTCTCAAATAATATTGAAAAATTTAATAGTGAAGATGTAATTTATAAATATGTCTGTTTTCCACTGAACGATGAAAAAAAATTGTTAATACCTTTGCTTCATACTTGTTAACTACAAAAAATATAATTATAATAATTCATTTCATTCATAATTTTAATACTATAGACATTCAATCATTTTGCCATGTATACCAAACATACATATTCTCTAAAAAGAAAACATTTTGAAGGAAATAAAGAGAACTCAGAAAAAATGGATTGCAATTCACAATCAATTTTCGAACGAGGTATAATTATATTATTCAAATAAATTTTGAATTGAATATTTTTTTTTTTCATTTTTAGCTTCATTTACTTCAAAAAGTCCTCCTCCATTAAAACTATTGAACGAAAATAAAAAAATCCAGTTTACCCACATACCTGATTCAAATATGGATAATGAATTAAATGAAATTGTGGGCTTGCCGTCAGACTGTAACTCTTTATGTCATACATTACACAAGAAGTTTTTTAAAAACAAAACATTTAATTAATTTCCAGCAATGTACATTATGGAAGAAATTCCGACGTGCATTATAGTCGAAGAAACCGAAAAAGTAGAAGAAAATATAATCCTCCCAGAAGACGATAACAATACTACACCTGACCTAAGTGCAGAAAATGAATCAAACTGTTCTGATTCTGACATCGTACAACAATCAGTCTTTGACTATACTCCATAGCGATAGGACGTGTTATTCCGTATAGTGATAGATTTGAAAAATTTTTTTGATAGAGAGTTAATATTTACAAGTTGTAAAGTAATAATATAATTAAATTAAAAATATAATAATTAAGTATTATAAAGTTAAACTGTGTAAAAGATTTATAAAAAATTGTATATGTTAATAATAAATTCGTGAAAAATTGCTAGTGAGATAGGACTCCATATTGTGAAAAACATTGCACGTGCGTTAATACCCGCCAAACAAAGTTTGGTGGGATAAGATTTTCTTATAATAATTTTTGTTGTTATTAAAATAAAAGGGTGACAAATAATTTAAAAAAACTGAAGTCACAGTGTGTTCAATAAAAAACAGGGTGGTAAAATTACATAAACAATAAAATAAAAACGTAATTATTAAAAAGTTTTATAAAAACATTAAAAATAGTCATAAATCAAACTAGGATATAAAAACAGTATTAGAGGTTAGTCAAAATGGGGCAGCCCCCAGGGGGCGACTCTAATTCATTTGCCCTTCTGGGGAATGACCATAACTCGGAACCACCGAGTAGTAAGAGGGCGAAAAGAAACAAACAGTCGCTTGCTTCCTTTCAGACCTCTGAATTTCCTGACTTACCAACCAAGCAAGTCTCAGATAATGAGTCAAAATTTATCATTGTACAGAGTCTAGTTATCGATGAGTCGAAATCTCAGAAGGATAACATTATCTACCAAAAGTTAGAAAAGTTCAACGTTTTCCTAGTCTTAAAATCCCTCCAAGGAATTTCCAAGGAGATACTAGAAGTGGAATGGCGTAATGATGGGAGGGTGCAACTCCTAATCAAAAATAAAATTATAGGTGATAAATTTATAAAAATCAGTAAATTAACATTATCAAAGGAAGTAAGCATTCCAGTAAAAATTGAATATGTGGCCAGTCTGAATACCTCTAGGGGTGTAATCAGATGCCCACAATTGAGATATGTGACGGAAGCGGATATCCTCGAGGACTTTCAGGGCCAAGGGGTTATCGCAGCTCGTCACATAACTAGGAAAAATTTAGAATCACCGACAGAAGCAACACCAACTGGTACCATCGTTTTGACTTTCGAGTCATATAAACCCCCAAGTTTCGTGAAGGCATGCGGGGTCATGCGTATTCCGGTAAGGGAATATGTCATGAACCCAATGAGGTGCCATAAGTGTCAACTTATAGGACACACAAAAAATAGATGTGGGGGTCAAGAAAAATGTGCTTCATGTGGTGTCGACAAGTCAAAACATGGTGAGGTATGCAGTACCAAGTACTGTGTAAACTGCCAATTGAAAGACCATAGTGCTGCCGACTCAGGTTGCCCGTCCTACCTGCGCGAAAAAGAAATTCTCCAAATAATGTGCAATGAGCGTTGTACAAAGTACCAAGCCAGAAGGAAGTTTTTTGAGCGTAACCCAACTGTAGTCAACAATAAGCAGGCAACAACATCCAACAGTAGTTTGTCAAATCGATTGGGCACAAAGACTTACGTCCAAACGGCAGCAGACATACAGACAACAACAACAACAACGACAAAAAATAACAAGACAGAACAAAGGAAAGCATTAATGCAAATTCCTGTTCCAAATAACAAGTCTCAAGACAATAACAAAACCACATCTCCAAACAACACCACAAACAACGTTTCACTTAAAAATACTAATACAACAGAAAAGAAAACAGAAAAGAAAACAAACCACAACATAAAACTGACAACACAGAACACTACCACTGGTAAGAATGAGCCAAATCAAAGCTCAAAAACTACAAATATAACAACAAACACAAATACACAAAACAACACATTTTTAAATAAAAATAATAATTCAGAAAATAAATTCTTTATTTCTAAGGAGGAAGCCTGCCGTTTAGAGGCGACCTCCAAAGAAAGATTAGACGAATTTATTAAAGCCCAAGGTAATAATTACCTGGGCAGCAAAACCCCCTTTAACCAACTCCTTAGTCAATATGCTAAGGTTGAAATTCCATTTCAACCTTTGCTGACTGAGGAATACATCATCAGTCTCTCAGACAATGAGGACATGGAGGTCCAGGAGGAGCTATAAGCTCCTCAGGGACCCTCATGCCTCAGCTAACCTAGAACTAAGTCTGTCATTTGGTTTTACATAAAACCAAATGGCGACTAACTTCAACTTAAGCTCACAAACAACATCAAGAGAGCTCACCTGCATCCAGTGGAATATAAGAGGCTTTCGTGCTAATCAGCATAGTCTTGAATTAATCATAAGTCGGTACAAACCGCACATTATTCTCCTACAGGAGACACTTTTCTATTCAAATAATGGACCCTCGAACTTTAGAGGATACACTTGTCATTTCTCAGACAGTGAATCTTCGTCTCGTTCACGTGGAGTTGGTATACTTGTACGGTCCAGTATAAGTCATTCACTTCTCGACATAACGTCGAATTTTTTGAATGTGTCTGTCACCGTACACACATCTCCTCCAATGACTTTTTCATCGGTATACATTACCAGAACCGATTTCATCGACACCCCCTCCCTTGTTAATTTTACAAACCAACTCTCATCCGCTTCAATAATTGGCGGTGATTTTAACGCCCATCACCACTTCTGGGGGGATCACAGATCTGATCCTAGAGGCACAATTATTGCAGATTGGATACTTGAATCTGATCACATGCTACTAAATGACGGAGCCCACACCTTCGTGTCATCGACACATCTAACTAGCTCCGCAATTGATTTAACCTTGGCTTCAAGCCATATTGCTAGCAATTTTTCATGGTCTCTCCATGACAATCCAGAGGGAAGCGACCACTTCCCAATCATCATAAACAGCGTAAACAGGCTAGCTACACAAAAGATTTCCGCACGATTAGTGGAAAACAAAGCTGACTGGGATCTTTTTGCCCAATCGGCATTGAGACTAAATCATGAATTTCCTCAAAGCAGCAACATCAATAAAGAGGCAGCCAGTATAAAAAGAATAATAAGATCTGCTGCAGCCTTGTCTATGCCATCTGTGCGTCCTAAAATCTGTTCTGAGCCACATTGGCTAAATAATAATATAAAAAATTTGATAAAGCAAAAAAATTTAGCCTGGAAAAGGTTCCAAAGAAACCCCACCAGCGCGAACTCAACCACATTCAAAAGATTAATTGCCCAAGTGAAGCGGGATGTGAAGAAGGCGAAAAAGGCCTCTTGGCAGGCATTCGCCAATTCGATAGTACCATCTGACTCGCTGAGAGATGCATGGTCGAAGGTGAGACGTCTTTATGGCAAACCACCTTCGGCTGTTTTATCTCTCATGACAGTCGATGGTACGGTCACTGACTCACTTGGTATTGCAGAGGAGTTCGCATCGTCATGGTCCTCAGTCTCAAGCGACCTTGGCCTTCCGGAGTTGGTTATCGACCAGAAATCTGCTTACTCGGTGGACACATCTCGACATGTAAACTACCATCTGGCTTGTGCGATCACTCTCGGGGAATTGGAAGATACACTAAAATCTTTTGGTGGTTCCACTCCGGGGGAGGATCAAATAAGCTACAGCATGTTGAGACAACTACCGAGTGTAATTAAGATCAGAATAGCAGCGTTGTATTCCAACATTCTGGCGTGTGGTATTTTTCCACATGATTGGAAAATTGCCACACTGATACCGATTCCGAAGAGAACCTCAACAGCCAAGCGCGCACTGGACTACAGGCCCATATCCCTTCTCCCATGTTTATCCAAAACATTGGAGAAGATTATGGGTAAAAGACTCCAGTTAGTGACTGAGGAGCTAACGAATTCTGGTCAGCATGGTTTCCGCCCGAGGAGAGGCACTATCACCCTCCTACACGACCTGGAAGAAGGGCTGGCTTCTTCATTGGCAGCGAGAGGTCATTCTAGTGTTATTTCATTAGACCTTGAAAAGGCATACGACAGAATACCAGCCTGTTTCGTATGCCAGAAACTGACCTCTTGGGGCGTGGATCCTAGTTTTATTAAAACTATATATAGTTTTATGTCAAACAGACAGATTAAGGTCCGTACAAATGGTTATCTCTCAAAACGTTATAAACTGGATAACGGTACCCCACAAGGGTCTCCCTTGTCAACTACGCTACTCATTGTTTACTTGGACTCGCTGCTAGTGAAACTAACAAGATATACTAATATCAAAGTACTGGCATATGCCGATAATATCTTACTTAGTGACACATCTTGCACACCGGAAACAATGAGTGAACTTCGAGGAGCCTCAGAACTATCCTTGAAGTGGGCTCATGAAAATGGAGGTAAAATTCCTCTTGATAAAGTGGAATTTCTCCATGTTTGCAGAAAAAGGAACTGCTCCGTAAATCATTTACGTATCGCTTCACGCGAAATTAGTCCGTCAACTAGCATGAAGATTTTAGGTATCCAATTCAATAAACGAACCACATGGCAAGATCATGTGAAATTTGTGGTGAATAAACTCCACAAGGTTCACAATCTTATAAAGATGCTGGCAGCAAGCAGAATGGGTGCCCCACCCTCGACACTCATTCACATTGCTAATGTACTAGTAAACGGTATCACAGGGTATGGTCTAACCCTCTTCGGTGACTGCTCACCAACATACAAAAAATCCATACAAACAGCAATGAACAATGTCCTCCGGGTTGCCTCAGGGGCGTACCGTTCGACTCCTATCCCCATTCTACTGGTAGAATGTGGCGTTTGGTGTCTGGAGGACCGTATATTGAAGTTAAGGTTAAGGTTTGCTTCCAGACAGGTGGCAGACCCTAGATCTCCCTTGTTTGGAATTGTTTGGGATTTCCTGGAGAGGGAGAGTCGGATCAGATCTTCCTCCTTGCGAAGAACTGTGATGACGATCCCTCGTTTAAACGGATATTTCCCACATAAACCACTTCCCATCCCATTCTCCCAAAACTCCCCTTTCAATATTAACTTTAGACATTACATAACTGACGACCTGAGTTTCTACCGCAAGGAAGACACCAGTCCGGAGGTCTTTCGTGCGCTGCACGCGCAGATTTGTGAGGAATCCAGGGGTAGGCTGCTACTATACACCGATGCCAGTAAAACCAATTCTGGTGTCGGGGTAGCAGTGGTCAGCAAACACGGCTCGTCTGGATGGAAGATAGTGATTCAGAGGCGATTACCAGTGGAAGCTAAGGTGTTCGACGCCGAATTGACTGCAGTGTGGATCGCTGCAGCCATGAGGGCAGAAAATAACAGAGCTTCGGTGATCTTCACTGACTCCCTGTCAGTCGTCCAGGCTATAAAAAATCCTGGTAACACGGACCACCTAGTTGCCAGAATCAGATTTTTTATCACCCAGTATGACACACGTGTAGTTTGGATACCGGGACATATCGGTATTGACGGGAATGAAAGGGCGGACCAGGCAGCCAAAGCGGCCATTGGTGTAGCTGACGAGTCGGACCTGCTCATCCCGCCAAGCCCGAATGCCATATATGGTATTGGTCTGGACCAATTGTATAAGAAAAGATTGGCCAGGTTTCAAGACATTGGTTCAGACACTACACGGGATTACTGGGAGATCAACCGTGATCTCAGGGCTCCAAAATTCAACCCTGCGTTGGGTAGAGCCCGACAGACCTCGCTGCTAAGATTACGTACAGGGCATACGAGATTGACCCATCCTTTCTCATCAAACAGAGAAGAAGGATCAATCTGCCCTTGCTGTAGGAACTCTTTACATACGAACGCGACAAGACTATTAATGGACTGTCCGGCTGTTAGACACAGACTGACAGTCTTAGGACGACAGGACATAGATAGAGAGGAGTTGCTAGATCCCTCACAGGATGGTAACTCCACTCTGTTTACTCTACTGACACATTACAGACTGACGAACAAACTTTAATTCCAAAATTGTGCCCAATGTAAAAATATAAATTAAAATATAAATAGATAAATTGTATTTAAAAATATTTTTATGGTAAAAAAAGAATGTAACCAATAATCCATATAACAAAATTAAATCAAGGTAAAATACATTTAAAAAAGCTTTTATGGTTAAGGAAAACATTAAAATTTACTTAAATAATGTAAAAATTTTAAAAAAAAAAATCAATTTGTATAATTAGTAATAAGTATTTGGACCTCTTCCTCAAAGAGGTATAACTAACTTTAAAAATTTTTCTTTTCTACTAACAAATAGATATAAGAAACTGGATACTATTTATGGGAGCTAGTGGTGCCGCTATCGTCTCTATACTATATAAGTGGTGAAGGGGATAGTGTGGCCATGCTCCAACATAAATAGTATAACAGCAAAAAACTTGTAAATAACTCTAAAATATCAATGTAAACAGTGATCGCCAAAAGGCCCTGGCGGGTCGTGGTGTGGGCGGGGGTGAGGCAGTTTTACTGACCTCACACCCATAATAAATTAAATTAAATTAAATTAAATCGTACAACAATCGACCCAACAACAAAATGTCGACAAAGAGCCAGAAAAACAAAGCAGTTGTAATAATTGTACCAGTCTAACCAATGAAAGTAAGTAAGAAAAGTCCTTGACTTTTATTTATATAGGTGTCCATTGCGAGTGTCGATTCAGCAATCGATCGATTGGCCATGCTTAGTCGATTAAAAAATTTTTCGGCATTGTGTAACTTAATCGATAGCGCAAGAATCATTACCATGTAAGCATATTTTTTGTTCGGTAAAATAGTGATCTATTGTGAATTTTTTCTGTTCATATGTGACATTTGACATTCCAAGTGTAATTAATTTTCAATAAAATATTTAAATTTGTTTGTTTTTATTGATAATAAAATTAAAATGAGCTTTTTGGAGTTGTTTTTTGAAAATTCTGCTGATACAAATAGTGAAAAAACAGAAACAATTAGAAAAAGAAGACTTTTAAGGAACACATCTAATCCTTTAGAACTGGATGAATTCTGGTAAGTATTAAATTGACAATTAATTTTTTCTCACGTTTTAGTTGATTTATTTATATTATGAATATATTCAATAAAAATTCACAACTATGTATATTAAAATTAATTTGATCAGCTTCATATTTATATACACATATTCCAACAGTTTTATACAAACCTTCAGATTGTCGAAGGCAGCTTTCAAAGATATTTTGGAAGAGATAGATTCAAAATTAAAGCCAGCTATAAGATCGACATGCATCCCAAATATAATTAAATTTGCCAGTGTGTTAAGATTCCTGGCTCAAGGGAGCTACCAACATAGCGTAGGCAACGATTTCAGCCTCGGACTAGCGCAACCAACAGTATCGTTGATATTTAAGGAGGTGATAGAGGTATTGGAAAACCATCTTTGTCCGAAGTGGATCAAATTTGAATATTCCCCTGTAGAAAAAAACCAAGCAAAACTCTTTTTTTACGAAAAGAGTGGGATTCCAGGTGTAATTGGCTGCGTAGATGGGACGCACATCAGAATCAGAGCACCAGCAAAACAAATTCAACATTTGTATTACAACCGGAAGGGTTTCTATAGTTTGAACGCCATGATTGTAAATAAGTACCACTTTGTAAAAAGACAATGACTTTTCATAACTTTTTTATTCGTTTTAGGTTTGTGACCACAATATGATTATTAAATATATAAATGCGAAGTTTCCGGGAGCGACACATGATTCTATGGTTTGGAATACATCAAGTTTGAAAATGAAATTAGAAGAGGACTACCAAAATGGAGAGCGAAATTCATGGCTTCTTGGTGAGGGTTTAATTACACAAAAGAATGTATAAAACATACATATCTCATATATTTATATTTTTTAGGCGATGCAGGTTATCCTTTGGCGGTACATTTAATAACCCCATTTCGCAACGCTTCGGAAAATTCTGTAGAATCACGGTTCAATAAGAAGCACACTCAGGCAAGGATAATTGTGGAAAGGACGATTGGCATTCTTAAAAATAGATTTAGGTGTCTTCTAGGAGCGAGGGAGATGCACTATTCTCCGGAGAAGGCAACAAAGATTATCAACGTGTGTGCAGCATTACATAATGTATGTATTAGTTATAAAAGTGATGTTGATACTACAGCATATGAACTTAATGAAGATGGTGATGATAATAATGACGATAATGAATATCTGAATTTAGAACCAAGCAGTAACGAAGGAGAAAATATTAGAAATAGAATTGTTAATAGTTTTATGCAATGAATTAACCTGAAAATTGGAAATTATGTATGTACTACTTATTTCTTGATGAATTATATATGAATTATGCATGGAAAACATGACTTTTATTCGGTTTTAGCTGAAATGAAATGAATATATAATAAATTAGGTATTTTATGTAAAGTGAAAACATTTTAATAAGTATCAAAAACAACTTTTTAATTCACTTTGAAAAAAATGTATAAATGAACAAAAATAGAAATTCAGTGGCTTACAATCTTAACTCAGAATAAATAATTCTAGATTTCATTTTTTTCGTTTTTCTTTAATTCCAATATTTGCACTTTCAATTTTAGTTTTGCAGTCCGATATTCCCTTTGGTTTTTTATTTCTTCTTTATATAATTTTAGCTCTTCTTTTTTTTTTTTAATATATCCCTGTGAGTATCTTTTTTTAAGTAATATAGTTTTTTTTTATGCTCAATACTTTCTTTTAAATAGTTTTTTATTTCTTTCAACTCATTCCTTATTTCCTCCTGTCTTCCAGTATGATGTTCCAATATTTTTAAACGCCTATCACATGAATCATTTATTGCAGCTTTCGTTGATCTTATTCTATCCCTTGCATTCGAAGGAGTTCCATTTACTTCAGCTGGTGTTTCTTCCTCATTATCCTCCACAGATATTTCCATTTGATCACTAATTTTATTCTGCTCATTTCTAATTAGTGATAATTGTGTACCAAACTCGTTCCCTGGTGGATTTGTACTTACTCTAAGATTAAGCAAGTCAATCACTGCTTCTTCAGATGGAGAAAAGTTGTATAAGTTATTGGGTCCACCACCTGTTGCTTTTAACTCCGTTTTATTTTCTATCAACTTTTTTTTCAATTTGAATTTCAAGTCTGTCCATACCTAGTTTATGTAAGATAAATAAGATATGTAAGATAAGTTTATGTACTAGGTTACTTTTATAGATTATTTTTAAATGTCTTACTCACTTTTAACCATTTATCTGCTGTACGAAGAGGTGGACCAAGGCTATTCAACTCTTGTGTAAGTTTGTCCCAATAAGATAGCGTTTGAGATTTTTTGATGACACCTTTTGCAACATCAGGATTCTGTTCCATCAATTGGATGAGTTTTTCAATTTGTTTCTTGCTGCTCACAACTTTCGTCCTACATTAAACAAGATATTTTTTATAAAAAGATAATTATGAAAAATGTGTACTTACATGTTTCTTCCTTGAAATTTTGTTATAAAAGTATATTTTTCCTTCGTGAAATTGACAGTCGAGAGGTTAGATGCAATCGCTAGAAAATATCGATAAAATCGATCACCAACGATATAAACGATACTCGCAATACCATATTTGACATTCGATACTCGATCGATCGATTGTCGACACTCGCAATGGACACCATATATAAAATGTTAAAATTTAATTCTGCGATGTTTAAAACTGTAATAATTCAAAATTACAGTATCAAATTTAAAAGAGACCTTAAATCGGCTTGAGATACAGCAAGCTCAGCAAAATGTTCTCCTTCGCAAGATAGCGGAGAAGCTTTTTGTGGATACCTCATCTGAAGTAAATGAGGTAAAAAACTTTTTGCCAATCGGGACCGAGGGAGAAATAGAGGATTTTAATTTTAAATTGGGATCAGAAGATTTCCGAAGAAAATTTGTAAGTACATCTTAACGAAATTCGTTTTTAGATTAAGTTTAAAATGAGGAATGTGGATTATGTACTTTTTTTGATAACTTATATGAAAGAAATTAAAGGTCGGCAAAGTGTTAAAACCATTCTATGTAATGCATTAATATCGAATGAGTGTGCCAATTTGTATAACTGGGATGGTAGAAAAGGGAAAAAGGCATTCGGAATCTTTTCAAATTTAATTGCAAGTTTATTTGGTAAGTAATTCAAGTGATAATTAGTACTATTATTCTATAACGGTAACAGAAGTAACCCATTAATATTTTTTCAGATATTTTTAAAACTCCGGTTATGGAATGAACGATTTAATACAAGATCTGAAAGATGCTTTAAAAATGGCAAACAAAAGAATTATTAAGGCCCGTTTTTTGGAAAAAAATAAAAATGAAAATAAAATTAATATGTAATAATTAATTTTAAGAGTGTTAGACGAAGTTAAGTTTTTTTAAGTTTATATTCTAAGATTTATTTTGTCAATTTTTTTTAAATTTATTTTGTTTATTGTCTTAGTTTATTTTTTAAGACAAAGACAATTTTAGTTTATTTTATTAAAACTGGAGTTGAAAAAAAATTTATGGATTTTCAATTACAATTGAAAAAAGATCCTTATTCGCTTAATGAATTAAAATAAAGAAATAATTTATTCACTGAATAAAATGAACTTTGTAATAAAACTCTCATTCAAGTTTGTTTTAATTAGCGAAAAAAAAAATTTAGATAGTATTTCTTTATTTTAATTCATTAAGCGAATAAATACTTTTCGATATCAATGTTTTCATGAAAAAAGAACATATATGGAACATATTCCCTCGATATATTCCTGATATTTCAAGAACATATTCAGTATCATATCTGAATTCGGAAGCCGATTACAAATGTGCGATAATTGCCGATTGAGGCGGACATCAGCTATAGAAAAGAATATGTATAGAACATGTTCCGTTCATGTCAAAAGAACATGTTCTCATGTTCCTAATAACATATTACTGATATGTGAAGAATATATTCTAGGCCAACTGGGAATGAACTGGTATATACATATGATATATGTTTAGTCATATACATGAATAAACAACGTTTGTATACATGATAACTGTGTATATGTATGTATGCTTTGGTGATAACGCAATAAAAATAATAGAAATTCATTCTAATACAATTTTAAAAATTAGAGAAACCGGTTTATATAATAAATTGTAGACATGTATTACAACATGCTGCTGCTTATGCATAATAGCAAATACTATATAGTAATATAACACGCCACCTTAGCTTGCATTTTTAAATTTAAAACTCAAAAATTATTATTCCCACAAACTTAGAAAAACTAAATTATCAAATTACAACATTTTATTCTGTAAAAAGAAGTTGAGGAGATGCTCAATGTGATTCGAGAAAAGAGTATAATGAAACTCTTAGATGGGAAACAAAAAAGAAATAAAGATATCTACGATATTGTTGAAAAAGATATGATTGAAAAAGGCTTTAAAAAAAACAGCATACAAATAAGAACAAAATTTAAAAGCTTGAAGTCAGAATATTTTAAAATAAAACGAAATAATAATTCAAGTGGAGCAAGCAGAATGACATGCCAATATTTCGACATTTTGGAAGAAATATTTGGATCGAGGCCAGCAGCTAGTTTTGAAGGTGTTGACACATCTATTGATGAGTCGTTATCGATCACAGAAACAGTAACAATTAATGAACAACCGATACAATCAGGTATGATATCAAATCTGTCAATAAATATGCTCTTTATTAATGCAAAATTTATATAATGTGTTTTTAGAAGTTATGGAAAGTGTGGAGGCACACTACATAGAAGTTGAAGAGGAAATTACAAACTCAGAACCTAAACCCGGGCCAAGTCGCGAGAAAGAAAGTGCAAGTATGTTTTGCAAGTGTTATGTTTCTTATTTATTTTGCTTATTGAATTTTTTGAATATTCTATTTTCAGAAAAAAGAAGCTACCAAAAGGCTGTCTCTGCGTTTTCAGCAGAATGGAAGGAGATGCATAGTAAAATGATAGACGCATTGCAAGCGCAGGATGAGTTCTTTGCTAAAGAAATGGAGAAGCAAAGGAAATTTGAACAGGAGCTGTTGAAGCATGATAGGGAGGAAACTGCGTCCATGTTAAAAGAACTGACTTCAACATTCCTATCAAGACATCAAAATCAACCAGCACCATCACCATTAATGTACCAACATTTTGTTCCAATCAATCAGTTTACCCATTCCCAACCCTCTACCAATCATAGTCCAACACCCACACCTTCCATTTATTCAATTTCTCCAGGTCCTTTTTCTCCTCCTTATTCTTCCTCTCCACAGTCTTCTATTTCTACTTCTACTTCTAGTTCTAGTCACACAAATTTAAATAACATACCGTCCGAAAATCTACCAGATCCTAATATTAAGCAAAAACACTGATTTTTAATGTTTTCTGTATCTTTTTTTATATATTTTTTTAGGCTAAATAAAATGAAATTTGTGTTAAAACTATTAACATATGTTTTATCTGTTGTAGCTTGTCAGACCTCAGATTGAGGATATAAAAAATTAAAAATTAATAAAAAATAAAAATAGTTTTGTAAATATATCATTTTATATACATTTTCTAATTTAAACTACAATTATCATTATATTAAAATCTAAATAAAATTAAAATTATAATTAAAAACTTTTTCATATGGATAATTCTTACTTTAGTAATTAAGATTGATGTGTAAGATATGTAAGTCCCCCTCAGGGGCACTATTGTGGGTAAGTGGTACTATTCCCTTTCTCCCCTTCGTGAGCAGTGTACAAGGAAAAATGTGGCCACACACTCAGAGTAGTTTAGCACATAAGATCACTAGGCTAAGTTTAAACGCTAAAGTTCACTTTAAACTGTTACATTTAAGTTAGTCTCTAAGTTTTTTGTATTATATTAATATAAGTTACTTTGACCGCCAAAAGGCCCTGGTGGGCCGTGGTGTGGGCAGAAGGGAGGCAGTTTACTGACCTCTCTTCTTAATAAATTAAATTAAATTAATCTGTTGTAGCATGATTTCCTTAGGGGATACAATTTGGCCATGTAATTTTTCAAATTATTCCTAATTACTTTAGGATCCATATCATTCATATTTATAGTTTCATGTGAAACATAAGTAGGTTGTGGATGTACTCGTTCTGCTTCTATATTCGGAGCAACTTGCCAATTTGTACAAGGCAATCGCAACTTTTTTTTCAACAGGTAATGGTTGTGTAACAGAATTTTCTGAAAAATGCAAATGAATTTTTAGTTCATTACACAACTGAAGAAAAGTGTCTTTCTTCATCCGAAACATTTCTATAAATTCGGTATCAGTTGCATGAGTAAGAACAATTTCACTCCAAAAATAATCATTTCTCTGTTTTTTGCAAATTGTTCTAAATCGAGGCACAAAAGTCTTGAAAAACATTTCCGGTAGCTGGCATTGTGTCATGAAATAATATTTAATTAACTTTTGCCTCTTGATATATTTTTCCAATAAATTTCGACGACTGGCAATAATATGTTTCAATATTTTTGTTCTCCTTGTTTTCAAAATTAATAGTATTATCCTCATAATTGTCTCCATTTCAGTATCCATATGTTCACCTTTTTATACAACCTTATTTTATTTATTTCACTATTTTTACAAAAATTATTTTATTTATTATTATTATTCGTTTTACAATTTTTTTCTATAATTATTTTCAGTTGTTTAGATTTTACTGCACAATTGTCAAAAAATCACATCAACAAAACAAAATTATAAAGTTGGCATTCCTGTTTTCCAAATCGATATAACTCCGCATTCAACTTACATCGCTTCAAGCGCAGTCATAAAAACTGCTGAATCGTTTTGAGTTATGTCGGTTGTTAGATCGCTTTAACGTTAAAGCGATATAACTTTTGTTCATAAACGCAGTAATAGATAAATAGTAAATACTATATGGAATGAATGTGCTATTTATGTGATATACATGATTGTATCTATACATCGTATATATGGTATTTTGTACACATACATACAAGTGTAATTATAAAATATATTATGTATATTAATATATATATTTCTTTATGAAAATATTTGTGTGTAATGTTAAATATGAACCTTTTTGTTATTCATAGATATATGAATACATATTTGGTAATTACATATACACTTTCGCTATCAGCTGGTTTTTTACTCATAAAAAATTGAAAAGTCAACCTTTTTGCTTTTTTTTCAACTTTGGTTTGATTTCGGATTTATGAATAGAATATAATAGTGGCTGTTTGATGCGTGGAGTGGTGTGGGGGGTGGTGATTACTCATGAGTAATTTTTCATTAGTAAGATTGAAGAATTTTATAGAATGAAAAATAAAATATAAATGAAAAAAAGAGAATATTGGCAGGTGGGGCGGGGGTGCTAAAAGAGTATGAAAAGTGTTGTATAATTAGCGTCATTCGTTAACACTGATCAACATTTTTGAACTGAATTAAACCGATTTTTTCATATGCTCTTTTAACTATCTACCACACTATCCTACGCATCAAACTGTAAATATTATATTTTTTTCATAAATCCGAAGTTAAATGGAACATTTTGAGACTAGAATCATGAAGATTCATATATTTTTCGATTTTTAATGTTTAAAAAAACTAGCTGAGCGCGAAAGTTTATAATTACCGAATATTTATCAATCACACTGCAATGCGACGGTTTTCCTCCAAAAAGAATTTAAATAGCAATTTTTATAGGTTACAGGTCTCAAGCAAATATCCTTTTAAGATACCACAATATCTATATTTGAAAAATATATCATTCATTTACTACGTTACCACTATTATTCAGGTTGCGTAAATGCAAAATCCACTTTGATCGTGATCAACATTTTTCTTCTGTTTTGCTATGACTTTCTTAGATATTTTTATACATAACTTGCATATTAAATATTATACTTTATAAATCATATATAGTAATATATTTGATTTTAAAATTTTTAAATTTGAAAACTGTCTTCCAACTATAGTACACTTCACAACTGCGTTCATAAACATTGCTTTAACTATAGTCATGGTATAGTATAGTTTAAGCAAAGTTATGTTGTACTACAGCCATAGTTATTTTCAAAAAAAATTTTGTATATAATTATTATATTTTTTGTTTGTCAAAAATTAATTAATTTTTAAAAATTAAGTTTAAAACAAAATTAATTTATTTCAAATAAATTAAATTGAAATTTCACAATTCACAACACAAAATGAAATGACAAACGATTTTTTTATTGTCAATGTCATTACCACTTAAAGGCTTACTACCTACATGCTTACTCTCGAGCATGGTTAATTTTTGACATCAAATAGTTAAAAATTTACTTTACCACAGATGTTTATGAACGCTAAAAATTCATGTTGGTAGTTATGTTTTACTATACCACCACCATTCTGAACGACAAATGATAACTATGGTTAACTATAGTTAACTATAGTAACGTTTATGAACGCACTCCTAGTGGATCTAGTATTTGACAGAATAAATATTAATATATTAAGAAAGGTCATGAATACTGTATACATTACAGATCAGTGTTCTCACCTTACTACATATGTAGTAGATCTACTCCGGTTAAAAAATTCTACTCCGCTACTACATTATTTTGAAATCTACTCCATTTTCCGGTTAGCGGCCGTTTTTCAATATAACAATAATAAAACTTTTTACTTGAATAAGCTAGGTTAATCTGGCAATGATATTATAATTGTAGAATAAAATACGAAATACAAATTAGAAGAAAACATCAAATGAAATGAGAATAAAATATCTGATTAATATGGTAACATGGTAAGGTAAAAGGTTAATGTGTAATGGTAAATGGAAAATTCGTAAATACTAATCTTGTTGTCTTTTTCAATCTAGTAAAAATATTGTCTTTCTTTTCAACTTTATTGTCATTATCATTCCTTTCCTTCTTTCTTTCTTTCAATTCTTTGTATTTTGTCTGATGATATAAAATTAACATTGGTAAATGTAAATATAATATATATTGGCGGCATTCATTAAAAAATTTATATATTAATAATATAAAAATTTGATATTCAAAAATGGAAAAATATTTAGAGAAAAGGTGAGTCAGAAACAGAAATTGTTATTGTTATTAAATATTGTTTGATTTCACTTCATTACTGTGAATTGTTTATTAGGTCATCAGAAAACAATGTGACTAAAGCGAAGTCTCCTATTCCTATGGAAGATAAACATGACCAGGTAAATTTCACTAATATACTAATATATTACGTTGTACTTTAATTGGTTATTTTCTAATATTTAGAATGGTAATCAGAATCAGAAAAAAATGAAATACGCGCAAAAGTACAAAAAAGAATGGGAAAAGAATAGACCTTGGCTCAGAGAAGTTACCAAAAGAGCATTTTGCAATTTATGCAAAAAAGTGCTAACTAATAATGTTAGCCATCTGGATCGTCATGTGAATCTTTCAACTCATAAGAAATTCAAATCAGAAAGATCTTCTAATCAATCTAGTTTAAATATTTCTCTTTCTAAAAGTAATTCTGTGGTGAAAACTAGGACGAAAATAAGGGGGAAATTACTACAATAATGTTTTGTATTCAACACAATTTGTCTTTCTTGGTATTGGATTCATTACCTA
This sequence comes from Villa cingulata, assembly GCA_951394055.1. Lineage (NCBI taxonomy): Eukaryota > Metazoa > Arthropoda > Insecta > Diptera > Bombyliidae > Villa > Villa cingulata. Next base: position 35,116,962 of record OX596017.1, on the reverse strand, counting down.
AACTAATAAAAACCCTGCATCCATCCAGCGAGTTGAAAATTGGAGCGACAAAGGCTACTGAAATAATCAACAAAATAGTAGGACCATATGCACTCCAAGAACTAAGTAATCAGTTAAATAAAACACAATTCTCTGTAATCTTAGATGAAAGTACTGACGTTAGTGCTAAGAAGAGTTTAGTATTAATTGCACGTTATTTTAATAACATAACTTTACGTGTTAACTACGAATTTTTAGGATTAATAGAGTTAAAAGAATCTACTGCTAGTGATATTTTCAATGCAGTTGTATACCATTTTAAAGAAAATAAAATACCCATAAAAAATTTAATAGGGTTAGGAACAGATAACGCTTCTGTCATGAAGGGCGAATTTAATGGAGTTAAAGCAAAACTGAAATCTTTAAATCCAGGTATGTTTTACCTCGGATGTAGTTGTCACTCCTTAAGTCTTTGTGTTTCGGCTGCATCGAAAGTATTACCGTCCAATTTAGAGACTTTATCTAGAAATATCTATGGTCATTTTGCCCATAGTTTCAAAAGACAGCAAAGCTACAAAGACTTACAAGAAAGTTTTAATTTGGACTATCATAAAATTTTAAACTAAAGTGCAACAAGATGGCTTTCTTTTCAAATGGTAGTTGATAGAATCATCGAACAGTGGAATTGTCTTAAACATTATTTTTTGCTTTTTACTTTCGAAGAAAAAGTAGAATCCAATGCTAACATGATACTAAACGATCTGACAAATGAAAATTTAAATTATTTTCTGTTCCTTTCTTTCATACTTGAAAAAATTAATGCTATTAATAAATACTTTCAATCAGAAAAGCCATTAATTCACTTTTTATATCCAATTATAAAGCAAACTTTTTTAGATATATAGTACTTCAGAATTTTATTTCATTAGACAATTTAAATATAACAGTCGATTATAAAAATTCAAAACTCCATCTTTCTGAAATACTCGTACAATTAAACACATACAAATTTCAAATATTTGTTTTATTATCTAATATAATTTTAATAATAATTTTTTTCCTCATGAATATTGAATTCCTTTCTTTTTCTTTAGTATCTCATTAACATTATTATTACATATTTTATTATTCATAGAATAAAATTTGAATAAAATTCCTTAAAATTATCTTCTGAATATTTATCATCTTCATTATCATCATCATCATCATCATTGTATACGAGTATATAATAAAAGAAATATGTACATGATATTCGTATCTTTTTTAATTTCTTTTCATTTTTTTTATTTGCTTTCTCTTTGGTTTGATTCGGTGGGGTGGGTGTGTAGAGAAAATCAATTGAAAAAAGAAATATACTCAAAGAAAAATAAAGACAAATTTGATCTGGAAGGATATAAAACAAAAGAAAAAACCAAAACTTAGAAAAAGGAACTAAAACTTGAATTTCAATAATAAACAATTTTGCCTTTAGATATCCTTCTTTTATTTATGCTATGAAAACAATCATGAACAAAAAAATAGAAATCGAAATTCGAAATTCATAAAATTCTAAACGTGTATACAACAAAATATTTACATTCAAAAGTAATAAATGTAGAAAATTTTATTAAGTAAGGACGTAAGTTTGGAACACTTATTTGAAATGTGTGAAGTGTGCACATCATGAGTCACATAATACATTATATGTTTATGTAGATGGAACATGGGACATTGGTAATGTAAATATGCACCTTTGAAAAATTTTTTGTTTAAAAAAAACCAACAAAATTAGATATTAATACTGAGGTATTAAAGGTACTGAGGCACTAAACTAAAACAGGTGATAGCAATTTTTTTCTTTATTCATGTTTTTATTGTTAGATCGATGTACATAAAGTTTTCTTTTTAAGGATTCATTATTTAGTCGCACATAAGTTAATTTGTAAAAACACAAATGGTTAATGTTACTTAGAGACGATTCAACTTGGTTCCACAAGACTGTTTAGGAACTAAATTGTACAGATGTCCAAAAAATGTGTAAACGGTTGGAATATAAAATCTCATTATTGGAATATGAATAATTCCAAAGTTCATAATTTGGAGTTTTCATTTTAATGATTAAGATATCAATTAGTAAGCAAATTCTGAAAAATGTTTACAGTTGGGATTGGATATTTTCCATTTAAATCTCATTTAGATTTATTCAACTTTATCTTATACAGAGTGGAATCTGTTTGTCAAACCTACGGCTTCACTACTCAAATCATACAATTTATTGAAATTCAAATAAATTGGCAAACAATTGAAAAAAAAAAATGAATTGATGATTATGCTAGTAAATAAAGGCATACAGTGTAGAAGCAATAATTTTCACTTAACTCGACTTGTACGTACAATCAAGTTGAACTGTGTTTAGGCAACATAAGGTTAAAAGTTACATACAAAAACCATCAGTATATCAGATATAATGAACGTCTCTTAAACTGGGGATAGAAACTGTAGACAAGACGACAGACAGGACTAAATATTAACAAATAAAAATTGAATTTATCACAAAATTTTATTTCGGTTACGGCTCATCAATTTATTACAAGGCAAAGGATCTTAGGTGTGTATACATAAAATAAAGCGATTCGAAGAGATATTACATGCTATATACTCTCTATATACGAGTACATACCCTATACTGTAAGTATGAGCCTTTTCGAAAACGTCTATTGACGCGATTAAAATCAAATCGAATGTTCGAAAACTTTTTGATCGCAGTGTCTTATGTTCGAAAACTATATGACGTTGCAACGAATCAAAAAATGGCGTGCAACAGAGCATTCAGTTTATACCAAATGCAAACTGTCAAAGTAGTAACAAAAAAGTGTTAGATTAGTTTAACGAAGAAGAAATTGATAGCTAACAGCAATGGAAGAAACAAATGTTAATCAAGAAAAGTAAGTTAAAATATAATTAAAATTTGCAATAATTAAAAAATTCATGTAAATATTTAAAAATATAAAAATATACATATGTACACACTAGCATATGTATATAAATACACATATAAGCTGATAAAGTGGTGTAAGTCATAACATAATAAAAGTTGTGTTTTCGTGAATTAATATTTCCATTGAATTCTATATGTCTGAATAAGTAAATTGAAATTAATTATTTTTAGATCATAGTCCAGTATAAAAGAAAAATACATATTTGATAAATTTAATTTGTCTGGCTTACATTACTATTTTGTATCAACTCATATGTTTACATATTACATCCAAAATCTGTATCATTTATTACATTGTTTTGTTATTGTAGTGGACAAATATGGACAAGACACAATTTGAAGTGCCTTATAACAACACGGCTTAAATATGAGAACCGTTTTTCTGCAGGAAAACGCAAAAAAAGTGTACTGTGGAGCGCCGTAGTCGAGGAAATAAAAACAGCTGTTCCAGATTTCCCATTTTCAAAAGAAGATTGTAAAGTAAAATTTACAAACCTTTTCACTACGTATAAGCGGATAAAGAAAAGAAATAATCAAAGTGGTCGTAACGCTACTAGGTGGGAATATTTTGAAGAATTTGATTCCGTATACGGTTGCTCTCACTTCATAGATTCTCCTGAAGATTCTTTAATCTCGACGACAGATTTAACTTTATCTAGTGCCAATGGAAATGAAACATCAGATGGCTTTGGTCCTTCTCCGGTGAAACGAGTGAAAAAAAACGAAGTCTTAGAATTTTTAAAAGAGGAAGCTGAACAAGCTGAAAGAAGACATCAAGAGTATGTCGAAATTGAACAGGAAAGAATATCTATAACGAAATCTCTTCTGGAACTTCTCAACTCTACATTAAATAAGTAGATGTATTGAGTCATTTAGAGCTTATGAGACTATTTTTTTGAAAACTGTTTTGTTTCATGTTTTGTTTTTCATAATAATAAAAAGACTTAAGTTCTTTTAAAAATAAATTCAACAATTTAATAGAAATGCTATTGATCTTCTTTTCGCTTGTGCCTCTCTCGACTCGTTTTCGTTTGTCCAAAATTCCTCATCCCTTCCTTGTTCATTATCAGTATTATCACTGACCACTTAATTCAGATCTAACCCCTGTCGAATGATAATAAAATTGTGCAACATAACTGTTGACATAACAATGAATTTTGCTTCTTTAATTTTATGAATAGGTAAGCATTTTAAAATTTTGAATTTTGCTTTCAGTACACCAAAGGCTTGTTCAATGCAAACCCTGGTGGCACTCAGGTATTTATTATATTTTTTTTCATCATTTGTTAGGTGACCATTGTCTCGAAAAGGCACCATCAAATAATTGGTAAGTGGAAAAGCTGAGTCGCCTAATAGATGACTTCCATCTGGTAAGGTTCTGTTGCTCTGCAGTTTCATTTTCAATTGGTTATTACTCCATACTGACGCATCGTGTGACCTTCCAGGCCACCCGAAATATACGTCGATGAAACGCAAGTTACTATCACAAACTGCCTGTAACAAAATAAATACTTATGACAATGAATTATTCGCATAATTAATACTCTTACTTGAAGATTCATAGAATGAAATCCTTTGCGATTGTAATAACTAGAGCTGTCTTCCTTCGGAGCCGGGATTTGTATATGTGTAGAATCAATACACCCTATAACATTTGGGAATGGTTTTTCTTTACGTAAATTCAAAAATTCCTCTATTATTACTTCATACTCTCTTTGACACCTTGGCCAGCAAACAAATTTATTTATAAAACCGCTTAGAACCTTTGTCATTTTTGAAAAAATGAAATGGGCACTTCCTAAACCTATACAAAATCTATCCGATATTATTCTCAATGGTGTTTGATTAGCCAACCTCCAAAGTGTTATGTATAATGCACGTTCAACATCAATTTTCGGTCTCCCAGTCCATGCTTTTTTCCACTTTTCTTCTACAATTCTTACGAGTTCCTATACAAATAAAAATAATTATAATATGTAATTTGGTTTATTAATATGCAATATTTACCTCAAACGAAGATCTATTCATTCGAAAATGTGAATTGAAAACGTCATCGGGATAAAAATTAATTATGTTTATGTAATTATCAATTTTTGGAATATTTCTTCCAATTTTGGAACTTTTCATTAAAATCATGTACTTCATTATTTGCTTTTTTCTTTCTTGTATTTGTTTTTTTATTAATTTAGATTCACATCCTTCTAATATTTCCGAAATAGCAAGATTTACTATCTGTTTTTCCATTATTGTCTTTATTACAAAATCACTTTACTATAATAATAAGTATGTACAGCCAATTCAATTTGTAGATTTTATTAATTAATGTAAACACAATAATATAAAATTTAATGTAAACACAATAATATAAAAATTACTTCACTTAATATATTCACAGTTTCTGTCGACTGTCATTTAAACACATGTTCTAAAACGTCAGTTATTGCAATTGCATGCAAAAACTCATGACGATCCGTTGATTGACGATGACGATCAATTATTAATACATGCGTTATGTCCATTGACGTTTTCGAAAAGACCCTATATGTATAGGTATGCATGAATTTGTAATTACAAATTGACGACAGATGTTTTTACCTTTTAACCTTTTAAAATATTAAATGAAATTTTTGAATAATGAAAGAAAACAAAATATTGAAAATTTTCTTCTATAAAATTTATAAGAAAAATATTTTTGATAAATAATTCTTTTTGATATCCTTTTTTTCAGGAAATAGTTTCTATAATAACAAATTGGAACAAGTAAAAAATGTATTACATACATATCATATCTCTTTCATTTTATTTCCTTGAAATTGTTCTAGAATTTTATACAAAAGGACTTTTGAAATTTGATTATACATCTGATTATACATTATAGTATATCTATGATGCATTACTTATATATCTGAAATGTTAACTGTATTTTATAATAAATTCAAAAAGAGAATTACTACAACTACTACAATAATAATAAATAAAAAAAATGTATATATAAATCAATTACATAATAATCAATACAGACAGAAAGCATAAAAAGACTGCATAATAATAAATACGAATATCTCTGTATAATATCAATACATACACATCCCAAGGAAGAAGAAATGCATACGAATATTTACATACATAATTGAGAAAAATTTAAAAGAAAGAAAAAACCAATAAAATGAAAATTTATAAAAAATTGTTATGAACATCACATATCTACATCAACGTAGTATCATTATTATAACGTAGACAACAATTTGTATTTGTAATTGTCTCTCCTTACATAATCGTATACGGTTTCTTATATTTTCTATACATACTTTTATAATTTTTTTACTTTTGTTCTTGTATCTGATAACTTTTTTTTATATTTACTATGTTTCTTTCACATGAGCAAAGTACTTTGGTCACGATTATCTGATAATTCTCAGTTTGACATCTCATTTAGATCAGATATCTTTTTCTTGTTATTAACTGAGCAAACAAACTGAAAGAAACGGACTGATACTTTTATTCTCAGTTGATTGTCATTTTGAAAAGAAATAATTAAAAATATATTAGTATAAATATTAGAAATAATCAGTTTTACACACGAATATTTTAAGAATATGGATTTATTAGTAAGTGGGAGTGTGTAAGCAAATTGTTTTCTTGTGATAAATATTAATGTAAATAATAATAAAAAATTTATAATAATATTAACAGATCTATTCTTGTGACAATCAATGATTGGTGTTAAAAATAAAAAGTCTTATTTTTGAAATTTTGTGACTTTACCTATTTTTCGAAGAGTCTTGTTTTTAAGACTCTGTTTTTAAGACCGAAAATTAAGACCTACTTCAATAGACGTCAGAGACAAAAAATATGAATTTATAATCTTAAAAAATCATTTTTTTTTACACATAACATATATATTCTTTAATTTAAGTGAATTTTCTGATAATTTATATAATGGAGGAACTCATGTTTGTTTTGATTTATTTAATGTTAGTAGAAGAAAAGTAATTGAATCATGCTTTTTAGCAACAAGCAATAGTTCTATAGTATTTAAATTTTCTATTTTAGATCAAATCGAAAAAAAACGCTGAGAATGCTGAGAGATAATAGTAATCCTTTTTTATTAGATGAATTCACCTTTAAAGGTTTTTTTAGAGTTCCTAAAATGATATGTATAGATTTAATGAAGGATCTTGAAAGACATGATACACAACATTCGAGTATTCCATTTATGTTGAGGGTAATTCTTTCATATTTCCAATATATTATATTTTCTAAAAATCATTTTAGTTTTTAGCTGTACTGAACTTTCTTGGCCATGGTTCATATCAAAAAAGTGTTGGACAAAATTATTTAGCTGCTATGAGTCAACCAGTAGTATCAAGAACCATTACTTCTAATGTGTTCACTCATAGTCCGTCATAGATCTCATATGATTTGTTTTCCAACAAATGAAGAACGCAAACTTGTAAAAAAAATGGTATATCAATGTTATTAACTACAATATTTATTTTTGAATATATTACTTTTACAGAATTTTTTGCTAAATTTGGGATTAAGGGCACAATAGGAACAATCGACTGTACTCACATTCCAATTACATGTCCTCCTGCAAATGATTGTACTCGACCTGCCTACTTGTATATGATTAGAAAAGGCTTTTATAGTTTGAATGTTGAGGCTGTAAGTATTTTTTATTTTAAACTATTCAATATTTTAGTTAGACAATTAATTTTGTATTTGACAGATTTGTGATACCAAAAACACTAGAATATATAAGACGTCCCAAGCTGCTTATAATCGAAAAAATAGCTTTCAGATCATATCCCAACATTGGTGGCTATAGCTTTTTTGCTGATGTTAATGTGATATTAATATCTCAATCCACTGTAATATAGGATAGCATTTATATACTGTTCAACATGAAATTGTTTTTAGCAGCAGAACAAGGCAATACATGGCAATACAACACGATAGAGTGGCGAGCTTTATATTGATACATTGGTGTGTAGTTGTATGTATATTTTCCTTTAACATTACTAACTTTATGTACCCGAGATGAGTGGCTATAGTAGTTTTTGTTGTTCATATTGTATTTACTATTATATGCCGCGCCACGCTATAGTGAATTTGATTATTATACAGATCATGGTTGTGTGGTTGTGTGTATAATGTTTTCTTTTAACCATTTCAGTGGCTATTTTTTTGTTAATAAATTTTTGGAATTTTGCTTATAATAGTTGTTTGGTTGGTATAATTTTTTTACACATCATTCAAAATTCGTACAATTTTGATTGTACTGTATGTGTATAGCTACATTTAGTTTGGGTATCCCGGTTCAATTTTTGAAGATTGATATAGATTTTAATAGTATGTGTAAATGTACATTTTAATATATATATGTATAGCCAGAGACAACTTAAAACACGTTGTTTTATAAGTTGTCTCTGGTATAGCTATGTATTGTATATTATTACACTGCACTATTTACGTAATTTCTTTTTATTTCTAGGATTCAAGAAGATCAATGAAAATAAAAATTTGTATTATATCATATATTTTACAAGGAAGGTCATGTATGTACAATCACTGTACATGAATGTATATGTACTTAATTTGAATATACGTGTACATATATATTTATGGTGTGTAAATTTATACTATAAAGGAGTATAGTATATGTAAGAATACGTACGTCTTTTGAAATATATGTTATATTTCGTAATATGACAACATCGATATTTTATTTTATATATTGTAAGTGAAATGAAATTTTTGATTTTTTACAATATTTTGCATATGCGTGTGCACATACGAATGTACATGTATATCATTTTGTTATTAAATAGATATATGTATAAGTTCATTGAACTTGAACCTTTGAATTTTTTTAGAATACATTTTATTTCAATGATGCAATTATATATATATAATTTATTACTGTATATATCAAATATATTTTATTGCACATAGTAGTTCTTGAGCCACTAATAAATTGGTGGTTTTCAAATAATATGTAACCATTATGTAATATATGTAGTATATATATTAGAAATATATATGTATGTATGTTGATATATGTGTTTAGAAAAATTTATCTTATGTATCTTTTCAACATTTATATATTAAATGTATTACATATGTACTTTAAGTCCACAAGAAATAATTTTTATTTATTAATACTTCGCTGCATGTACTTAATATAATTTTAATTTTTGGCTGAACTTCCGAATTTGTGCCGCCAGATTTTGAAACGAGACCATCGGATAATGATACTTTGGAATGTCCTCTTTAACGTGGTATATGTCTCTGTTGGTGCAAATTCATCTTAACGACGCAAACTACCCTAAAAAATTTTTGGTCCAAAATGTTAAGTTTCACAAAATCTGTTATTTCACTAGATCAGGATCTTGGATGGGATTAGTTAATATATCATTTGAAAGATAACTTCCTGCTCTATTTGTCACATTTTATTTCATTTTGTTTGAATTAGCGGTTCTTGAGATATAAGGACTTAAAGCAAAGATACTTTAAATTACAATTACAATTAAAGTAATTTATAGTATCTTTGCTTAAAGTCAAAATTTTGTGTTTTTTAAATATCAATTTTTCAACTTCTTTTGATGACGGTATAACTTCAAAACTTGAAGGATGACATGTATGTTTTGTTATATCATTTAAAGGGTTTTTTTGTCCTCTTTCGAGTGATATCACATTTATGTGTAGAAACTGCATAAATAAAAAAAAATGCACAAATATACAACAAATTGCGAAAAAATACACATTTTTCATACATTTTCATACATATTTGAGTAATTACTTCAAAGTTTACTATTTTTCGTAGTATTATTTACCTTTTACTAAATATGTATGTAAGAGTTTGTATTAAAATCAACTTATTTTGTTATACATACACATATACAGAGAAAACAAAAAAAATTTGAGTATATATATATTTCGTCATATTCCTATGATTTAATTATATATATATACCCTTTTAGTCCTTTTTAGTTAATTCTTTTGATCTTTTTTCTTCAAACGATTACCGAATGAAATTCTAAGAAAAGGTATGAAGACGCGCTAGCGTAATAAAACCCTTTTGAAGTTTTATTGCACAATTCGCTGGTAATCATAAACTCAAATGGTTTGTTTATGCGTATTTTCCCTTGTATATTTCCTATACCAATTATTCAAAAGCCGAAATGCATATGTTTTTTTTATATCATAAACCTAACCGGCGTCTGTTTTGTCAAGATATGAAGCGTTATTAGAAAGGCATTTTAAAATAGAGAAAATAGTTAACTTCTTTTGCATAAGAATTTCAATTTTTAGTCTTCATCGAAATTTCAATAAGTTAAAAACATAGTCAGTGGAAATAATAGTGGATAGATATATATATAGTTATATTCAAATATTGTGGTAGTGGACCAATATATATATCTATTTTTATATTGTAGTATTAAGATATTTGGACAAATATATGCCTATATTTGTATTGTAGTGGACAAATATATATATGTATATTCATACCGAAATATTATAGTGGACAGATTTATACATATATAATATATTCGTGTTAAGGTATTGTGGTGGACGAATATAAATACATATATTTATATTAAATATTTTTGGTGAGTAATCACTGAGTCAACAACTTTGTTGCCAATTTCTTTTGTTTTTATTCTTCTTGTTTTTATTTACTAAAACATTTTACTAACAGTTATAATATTAAATAAATCAAATGTGTTCGTGCACTATTTAGCCAACGTGTTAATTTTAATTAAATTAAATAGTGAGCCATTGTGGTCGAATAAAGTAAACGCTGGTGAGTTCGCCCTAGTGTTTGTGTTGTGAGTTTCTGAGGAGTGTTGCCCCAGCTGTGGTTATCTCGTGTGTTTGCCCTTGATAACCGTGAGTGGTTTTAGGTGCTGCCTTGTGAGTACGCCCTTGGCAGTTGAGACCTAGAACATGGGGGCACCTTCTTGTATTTTGATGGCATGGTCTTGTGTGTTCGCCCTTGACCGCCGAATGACCACAATAGCAACTATTCGGGAGTTGGTTTTGTTCATAGCTAAGTATTGATAACTTTTTGTTAACAAGTATTGTTAAAGATTATATTGGTGAGAAGTCACGAACATATTTTGTAATTTAGTTAGTGAACGTTGGCTCACTAGTTTTTTTTTTACTTATATTTAATTACAGAAATAAATACGTGTTTAATTTCATCTTGGACCATAATCAACAACACATACGAGCTAACAGAAGACTATCCTGATGAATCATAAATTTTATATTATGCAACTGTAGAGCTTGTATCATTTTATTTTTATAATAGTTTTCATAGTCAATAAATATATTTGTTTGGTATTGTATGGAAATTTTATATTTTTAAACGCTCTCTCTCTTTTCACTCTTACAATTTATATCAGAAGTGGGATAACCGTCCATTATGGTGATGGATGATTTTTAAAGTCAAAAATGTGTTGATTATTGGTCTTCAAGATGGAATGACGTATGTGTTATATATAAAAAAAAAAAATAATAATAAAAAAAAACAAATACAAAAAAAAAATGTTTTTTATTTATGTATAGTGAAAAATGGGGTTGTATTAATTTTTGTTTCCCTTGTTAATAAATAATTCATAGAAAATTGCGTTTTATAACGATATTATATAATGGGTAAACGTGGAAGAGAACGTCATGAACGTGATTGTACTCGTAGTAGGTCGGCATTTTCCCCTAATAAAGATCATAGGTATGCACGTAAAGATCGTTCGTTAAACACAGTAGATTCTTTAGATAGGTTTACAAGTGCCATAACATCTTTACTAGAACTGAATCAGTCCAGATCACAGAATGTCTCATTTAAAGGTGATGCAGTGCCTGTATTCGATCCTGATGAACATAATCAAACTTCTGCAATGTGGTGTAAGAAAGTTGATGAACTTAAAGAGATTTTCAAATGGTCTGAAGAAGCCACTGTGTATTTTGCATTAGCAAAACTTCGTGGTTTGGCCGAAGTGTGGTATAAAGGTTTGAGTTCTTTAAAGTATTCATGGGCTGAATGGAAGGAAAAACTACAGGAAGCTTTTCCTTCGACGCGAGAATATTATGATCTTTTGGTAGAAGTTGTTCGTCGAAGAAAGAAAACGGAAGAATCGTACACACGATATTATTATGAAAAAATGGTTCTATTAAATGCCTGTCGAATCACAGGAAAAGATGCAGTTTCTTGTATCATCGGTGGTATTGATGATCATATAGTTAAAACGGGTGCAAAATCTGGTCGGTATAAAACACCAGAGTCCTTATTTAGGTATTTGAGTACACTAAATGACACAAAGTCAATTGGTCAACAGTTCTTTCGCGGTAAAAATAACCATAAGAAACGAGATTATTCTAAAGAAGTTAGAAAACCAACATCATCCAACGTAACCTGTTACAAGTGCGGAAAACTTGGCCATTTCGCTAATAAATGTTCTGAGAAGATAAATGAAAAACAAATAAATCGATGCAAATTATGCAGAAATTATGGTCATGAAGAAAACAAGTGTCCCACAAGAAAACCGGAAGGAAGTAAGGTGGTGGCATGACTAGAAATGTCCAACCCAGATAACTGCAACAAAAAAATTTTACAAAGACATTAAAATAGACAACATACATTCCAAAGCATATATAGATTTTGGTAGTTCTTGTACGATAATTACTTTAAGTGAAGCTAAAAGATTAGGTTTAAAAATTAATTACGATGATCGCACTGTTTTGCACGGGTATGGGAACGGTAAAACGGTTACAGTAGGAACTACTGAAGTAACACTGGAAGTTGATGATGTTAAAGAGACTGTAAAAGCTGTTATTGTATCTGACCAAGAACAAGATATTCCTGTCTTAATTGGTAGATCGTTCACTGAACTCCCAAATATTGTAGTAATTAAAGACGATAAACATCTGAAATTTAAAAACAAAGAAGTTGATATATCTGCAATAGACATTGAACCAATCACAAGTAAAATAGTATTACGTTCAACAGAAAAAGTCCTTGTGCCATCGAATCATATAAGTTCAATTAAAGTTGTTAGTGACAAGTATATAGGGGATGCATTTGTTGAAGCAAGTATGAGACCAAAAGAGGGTAGTGAATCATGTATACCTAGAACAATTCTAAGAATTAATGAAGAAAATTTATCATTCTTACCTTTGGTGAACTTGTCTGATCAAGATATTAGTATTAAAAGGGGACAAGTTGTTGCACGAGCCTGGCCATGTAAGAAAGAATTAAAAACCAAACCAAATGTTCTCAGTGTGAATAATAATAAGGTGTCGGATATTTGTATTTCTGATGTACAAGTTGGACCAGTTAGTAATCAAGAAAAAGAAGACTTGTTCAGAATTTTAACAGAGTATAGAGATTGCATTGCAGAAACTATTAGTGAACTTGGATGTGCCAAATCGACACAACTTGAGATAGAATTAGAAAACAATGTACCATTTTCGTATAGACCCTATCGCATGGCAAAAGCTGAACAAGATGCAGTTAAAGAAATAGTTGGCGAATTATTGGAAAGTGATATCATTAGGGAATCCGATTCTAATTACTCTTCACCGGTGGTTTTAGTTAAAAAGAAAAACGGAGAACAGAGACTATGCATTGATTATAGAAAGCTGAACTCAATGACAATTAAGAGTAACCACCCTTTGCCAAGAATCGACGATCAAATCGACCGATTACAAGGAGGAGTTTATTTCACAAGTTTAGATCTACGATCTGGATACTACCAGATACCGGTAGCAGAGAATTCGAAGCATTATACGTCTTTCGTCACACCATCAGGACAATTCGAATTTAATCGCATGCCGTTTGGATTAACAAACGCTCCAAGAACATTTCAACGTTTTATGACAAAAATTTTGGCCCCAGCTGATGACATTGCCGCTGTTTATCTTGATGATGTGTTGCTGCATGCTAAAACAGTCCCTGACGCACTGTATGGTCTACGAAAAGTTCTTGATATTTTCCGAGAAGAAGGATTAACTCTAAATCTAAAAAAATGTTCCTTCTTGATGATGTCAATCACATTCCTGGGTTTTGAAATTGGAGAGGGTAAAGTTAAACCAGGAACAGAAAAAATTAATGCAGTGGCTGAATTTAAAAGACCACAATTTGTGCATAATATTCGGCAGTTTTTAGGTCTAACGGGTTATTTTCGACACTTCGTAAAGAATTATGCCATAGTGGCTCGACCCTTAACTCTTCTTACAAGAAAATCAATTGTCTGGAAATGGGGTGATAAAGAAGAGGAATCGTTTAGAACCTTACAACAATGTCTAACGAGTCGACCAGTCCTGAGTTTGTTCAACCCAAATGCAGCCACAGAAGTGCATACAGATGCAAGTGCATTGGGAATAGCCGGAATTCTTCTTCAACACCAAAAGGATGAACGATTACACCCTGTGGCTTATTTCAGTCGGCAAACAACAGACCTTGAAAGTAAGTTTCACTCCTACGAATTGGAGACTTTAGCGGTGGTAGAAACATTAAAAAAGTTCCGGACATATCTATTAGGCATGAAATTTGTAGTGATTACAGATTGTAGTGCGCTGAAGGCAACAAGTGAGAAAAAACAGTTAATTCCGCGTATAGCCCGATGGTGGCTTCAGTTGCAAGAGTTTACTTTTGATGTTAAGTACAGGCCGGGAAATCGGATGAAACATGTCGATGCGCTAAGTAGGAATCCTTCGAATAATGAGAAAACTGAAGTAGTTATGCATATAGTTCAAGCAGATTGGGTATTAGCCGGACAACTTACAGACGACAAAATTAAAGAAATACGAAATGTATTATCGCGACCACCAGTAACAGAATATGAAAAGAGTATATACAAAAATTATGCGTTGCGTGATGGACGAGTGTATCGTATTACGGCTCGAGGAATTCAATGGGTAGTACCTCGAGGTATGCGACAACAAGTAGTTAGGGCGGCACATGATGAGCTAGGACATTTTGCGGTTGAGAAGACTTTGCATAGATTATGTGAAAATTATTGGTTCCCCAGGATGCGACAATATGTGGAAAAATATATCTCTTGCTGTATCAGATGTTTGTATAACAAGAAAAAGGCAGGAAAGAAAGAAGGTTTTCTTCACCCTATTCCAAAGGATCCCAATCCAATGAACACTGTTCATGTTGACCATTTGGGACCTTTTCCAAAGAGTAAAAAAGGAAATTTATACATCATAGTTGCAATCGATGCCTTCACGAAATTTGCGTTTCTGAGACCAGTCAAGTCAACGAAAACGAAATATGTCGTAGAATTCTTTAAAGATTTGTTCTCTGTGTACGGAGCACCAAAAGTTTTGATTTCTGACCAAGGTAGCTCATTTATTTCCAAAGAATTTGTTAGATTCTGTGATCAAAATAGTATAAAACACGTGAAAAATGCAGTTGCTACACCGAGAGCCAATGGTCAAGTGGAAAGATTGAACAGATCGGTACTGACCGCATTGATGACAAATATTTTGGAAGAAGAAAGATGGGACGAGAACATAAGAAATGTGCAGTTCGCGATTAATAATGTAGTAAATAAGACCACGACCAAAAGCCCAACTCAGCTGTTTTTTGGTTATACTCCAAGAGGAGGAAGTGATGTTCTATTGAATGACGAAATAAAACAAACTTCTAATGAAATACACGATATTATTACAGAGAGGCAAGCTGTTGCTGCGTTAATAAAGAAAGCTCAAGAAAAACAGAAACAAAATTTTGATCGCAGAAGAAAAAAACCAAGAAAATATAAAGAAGGAGATATTGTGTTGATAGAAAAAAACGAACCAGCAATGTATGCTAGTAAAAAGCTTGTACCACCCTACAGTGGTCCTTTTATAATTAAAACCGTGCTACCTAATGATCGATATATAGTTAAAGATATGGAGGGATCATGTCGTACCTCAAAAAAGGCCACCTACGAGCGAGTCATTGCCGTTGACAGAATTAAACCATGGTGCATAAATGGAGGAGTATCCGATGAAACAGACAGTGAAAGCGGCGAGGATGGAGTAGTTCTTTCTTCGGGTGATAGCGATGACGACCAATTACTCGGGGCGAGTAGTTCCAGGATGGCCGAATGTAAGAGTTTGTATTAAAATCAACTTATTTTGTTATACATACACATATACAGAGAAAACAAAAAAAATTTGAGTATATATATATTTCGTCATATTCCTATGATTTAATTATATATATATACCCTTTTAGTCCTTTTTAGTTAATTCTTTTGATCTTTTTTCTTCAAACGATTACCGAATGAAATTCTAAGAAAAGGTATGAAGACGCGCTAGCGTAATAAAACCCTTTTGAAGTTTTATTGCACAATTCGCTGGTAATCATAAACTCAAATGGTTTGTTTATGCGTATTTTCCCTTGTATATTTCCTATACCAATTATTCAAAAGCCGAAATGCATATGTTTTTTTTATATCATAAACCTAACCGGCGTCTGTTTTGTCAAGATATGAAGCGTTATTAGAAAGGCATTTTAAAATAGAGAAAATAGTTAACTTCTTTTGCATAAGAATTTCAATTTTTAGTCTTCATCGAAATTTCAATAAGTTAAAAACATAGTCAGTGGAAATAATAGTGGATAGATATATATATAGTTATATTCAAATATTGTGGTAGTGGACCAATATATATATCTATTTTTATATTGTAGTATTAAGATATTTGGACAAATATATGCCTATATTTGTATTGTAGTGGACAAATATATATATGTATATTCATACCGAAATATTATAGTGGACAGATTTATACATATATAATATATTCGTGTTAAGGTATTGTGGTGGACGAATATAAATACATATATTTATATTAAATATTTTTGGTGAGTAATCACTGAGTCAACAACTTTGTTGCCAATTTCTTTTGTTTTTATTCTTCTTGTTTTTATTTACTAAAACATTTTACTAACAGTTATAATATTAAATAAATCAAATGTGTTCGTGCACTATTTAGCCAACGTGTTAATTTTAATTAAATTAAATAGTGAGCCATTGTGGTCGAATAAAGTAAACGCTGGTGAGTTCGCCCTAGTGTTTGTGTTGTGAGTTTCTGAGGAGTGTTGCCCCAGCTGTGGTTATCTCGTGTGTTTGCCCTTGATAACCGTGAGTGGTTTTAGGTGCTGCCTTGTGAGTACGCCCTTGGCAGTTGAGACCTAGAACATGGGGGCACCTTCTTGTATTTTGATGGCATGGTCTTGTGTGTTCGCCCTTGACCGCCGAATGACCACAATAGCAACTATTCGGGAGTTGGTTTTGTTCATAGCTAAGTATTGATAACTTTTTGTTAACAAGTATTGTTAAAGATTATATTGGTGAGAAGTCACGAACATATTTTGTAATTTAGTTAGTGAACGTTGGCTCACTAGTTTTTTTTTTACTTATATTTAATTACAGAAATAAATACGTGTTTAATTTCATCTTGGACCATAATCAACAACACATACGAGCTAACAGAAGACTATCCTGATGAATCATAAATTTTATATTATGCAACTGTAGAGCTTGTATCATTTTATTTTTATAATAGTTTTCATAGTCAATAAATATATTTGTTTGGTATTGTATGGAAATTTTATATTTTTAAACGCTCTCTCTCTTTTCACTCTTACAATTTATATCAGAAGTGGGATAACCGTCCATTATGGTGATGGATGATTTTTAAAGTCAAAAATGTGTTGATTATTGGTCTTCAAGATGGAATGACGTATGTGTTATATATAAAAAAAAAAAATAATAATAAAAAAAAACAAATACAAAAAAAAAATGTTTTTTATTTATGTATAGTGAAAAATGGGGTTGTATTAATTTTTGTTTCCCTTGTTAATAAATAATTCATAGAAAATTGCGTTTTATAACGATATTATATAATGGGTAAACGTGGAAGAGAACGTCATGAACGTGATTGTACTCGTAGTAGGTCGGCATTTTCCCCTAATAAAGATCATAGGTATGCACGTAAAGATCGTTCGTTAAACACAGTAGATTCTTTAGATAGGTTTACAAGTGCCATAACATCTTTACTAGAACTGAATCAGTCCAGATCACAGAATGTCTCATTTAAAGGTGATGCAGTGCCTGTATTCGATCCTGATGAACATAATCAAACTTCTGCAATGTGGTGTAAGAAAGTTGATGAACTTAAAGAGATTTTCAAATGGTCTGAAGAAGCCACTGTGTATTTTGCATTAGCAAAACTTCGTGGTTTGGCCGAAGTGTGGTATAAAGGTTTGAGTTCTTTAAAGTATTCATGGGCTGAATGGAAGGAAAAACTACAGGAAGCTTTTCCTTCGACGCGAGAATATTATGATCTTTTGGTAGAAGTTGTTCGTCGAAGAAAGAAAACGGAAGAATCGTACACACGATATTATTATGAAAAAATGGTTCTATTAAATGCCTGTCGAATCACAGGAAAAGATGCAGTTTCTTGTATCATCGGTGGTATTGATGATCATATAGTTAAAACGGGTGCAAAATCTGGTCGGTATAAAACACCAGAGTCCTTATTTAGGTATTTGAGTACACTAAATGACACAAAGTCAATTGGTCAACAGTTCTTTCGCGGTAAAAATAACCATAAGAAACGAGATTATTCTAAAGAAGTTAGAAAACCAACATCATCCAACGTAACCTGTTACAAGTGCGGAAAACTTGGCCATTTCGCTAATAAATGTTCTGAGAAGATAAATGAAAAACAAATAAATCGATGCAAATTATGCAGAAATTATGGTCATGAAGAAAACAAGTGTCCCACAAGAAAACCGGAAGGAAGTAAGGTGGTGGCATGACTAGAAATGTCCAACCCAGATAACTGCAACAAAAAAATTTTACAAAGACATTAAAATAGACAACATACATTCCAAAGCATATATAGATTTTGGTAGTTCTTGTACGATAATTACTTTAAGTGAAGCTAAAAGATTAGGTTTAAAAATTAATTACGATGATCGCACTGTTTTGCACGGGTATGGGAACGGTAAAACGGTTACAGTAGGAACTACTGAAGTAACACTGGAAGTTGATGATGTTAAAGAGACTGTAAAAGCTGTTATTGTATCTGACCAAGAACAAGATATTCCTGTCTTAATTGGTAGATCGTTCACTGAACTCCCAAATATTGTAGTAATTAAAGACGATAAACATCTGAAATTTAAAAACAAAGAAGTTGATATATCTGCAATAGACATTGAACCAATCACAAGTAAAATAGTATTACGTTCAACAGAAAAAGTCCTTGTGCCATCGAATCATATAAGTTCAATTAAAGTTGTTAGTGACAAGTATATAGGGGATGCATTTGTTGAAGCAAGTATGAGACCAAAAGAGGGTAGTGAATCATGTATACCTAGAACAATTCTAAGAATTAATGAAGAAAATTTATCATTCTTACCTTTGGTGAACTTGTCTGATCAAGATATTAGTATTAAAAGGGGACAAGTTGTTGCACGAGCCTGGCCATGTAAGAAAGAATTAAAAACCAAACCAAATGTTCTCAGTGTGAATAATAATAAGGTGTCGGATATTTGTATTTCTGATGTACAAGTTGGACCAGTTAGTAATCAAGAAAAAGAAGACTTGTTCAGAATTTTAACAGAGTATAGAGATTGCATTGCAGAAACTATTAGTGAACTTGGATGTGCCAAATCGACACAACTTGAGATAGAATTAGAAAACAATGTACCATTTTCGTATAGACCCTATCGCATGGCAAAAGCTGAACAAGATGCAGTTAAAGAAATAGTTGGCGAATTATTGGAAAGTGATATCATTAGGGAATCCGATTCTAATTACTCTTCACCGGTGGTTTTAGTTAAAAAGAAAAACGGAGAACAGAGACTATGCATTGATTATAGAAAGCTGAACTCAATGACAATTAAGAGTAACCACCCTTTGCCAAGAATCGACGATCAAATCGACCGATTACAAGGAGGAGTTTATTTCACAAGTTTAGATCTACGATCTGGATACTACCAGATACCGGTAGCAGAGAATTCGAAGCATTATACGTCTTTCGTCACACCATCAGGACAATTCGAATTTAATCGCATGCCGTTTGGATTAACAAACGCTCCAAGAACATTTCAACGTTTTATGACAAAAATTTTGGCCCCAGCTGATGACATTGCCGCTGTTTATCTTGATGATGTGTTGCTGCATGCTAAAACAGTCCCTGACGCACTGTATGGTCTACGAAAAGTTCTTGATATTTTCCGAGAAGAAGGATTAACTCTAAATCTAAAAAAATGTTCCTTCTTGATGATGTCAATCACATTCCTGGGTTTTGAAATTGGAGAGGGTAAAGTTAAACCAGGAACAGAAAAAATTAATGCAGTGGCTGAATTTAAAAGACCACAATTTGTGCATAATATTCGGCAGTTTTTAGGTCTAACGGGTTATTTTCGACACTTCGTAAAGAATTATGCCATAGTGGCTCGACCCTTAACTCTTCTTACAAGAAAATCAATTGTCTGGAAATGGGGTGATAAAGAAGAGGAATCGTTTAGAACCTTACAACAATGTCTAACGAGTCGACCAGTCCTGAGTTTGTTCAACCCAAATGCAGCCACAGAAGTGCATACAGATGCAAGTGCATTGGGAATAGCCGGAATTCTTCTTCAACACCAAAAGGATGAACGATTACACCCTGTGGCTTATTTCAGTCGGCAAACAACAGACCTTGAAAGTAAGTTTCACTCCTACGAATTGGAGACTTTAGCGGTGGTAGAAACATTAAAAAAGTTCCGGACATATCTATTAGGCATGAAATTTGTAGTGATTACAGATTGTAGTGCGCTGAAGGCAACAAGTGAGAAAAAACAGTTAATTCCGCGTATAGCCCGATGGTGGCTTCAGTTGCAAGAGTTTACTTTTGATGTTAAGTACAGGCCGGGAAATCGGATGAAACATGTCGATGCGCTAAGTAGGAATCCTTCGAATAATGAGAAAACTGAAGTAGTTATGCATATAGTTCAAGCAGATTGGGTATTAGCCGGACAACTTACAGACGACAAAATTAAAGAAATACGAAATGTATTATCGCGACCACCAGTAACAGAATATGAAAAGAGTATATACAAAAATTATGCGTTGCGTGATGGACGAGTGTATCGTATTACGGCTCGAGGAATTCAATGGGTAGTACCTCGAGGTATGCGACAACAAGTAGTTAGGGCGGCACATGATGAGCTAGGACATTTTGCGGTTGAGAAGACTTTGCATAGATTATGTGAAAATTATTGGTTCCCCAGGATGCGACAATATGTGGAAAAATATATCTCTTGCTGTATCAGATGTTTGTATAACAAGAAAAAGGCAGGAAAGAAAGAAGGTTTTCTTCACCCTATTCCAAAGGATCCCAATCCAATGAACACTGTTCATGTTGACCATTTGGGACCTTTTCCAAAGAGTAAAAAAGGAAATTTATACATCATAGTTGCAATCGATGCCTTCACGAAATTTGCGTTTCTGAGACCAGTCAAGTCAACGAAAACGAAATATGTCGTAGAATTCTTTAAAGATTTGTTCTCTGTGTACGGAGCACCAAAAGTTTTGATTTCTGACCAAGGTAGCTCATTTATTTCCAAAGAATTTGTTAGATTCTGTGATCAAAATAGTATAAAACACGTGAAAAATGCAGTTGCTACACCGAGAGCCAATGGTCAAGTGGAAAGATTGAACAGATCGGTACTGACCGCATTGATGACAAATATTTTGGAAGAAGAAAGATGGGACGAGAACATAAGAAATGTGCAGTTCGCGATTAATAATGTAGTAAATAAGACCACGACCAAAAGCCCAACTCAGCTGTTTTTTGGTTATACTCCAAGAGGAGGAAGTGATGTTCTATTGAATGACGAAATAAAACAAACTTCTAATGAAATACACGATATTATTACAGAGAGGCAAGCTGTTGCTGCGTTAATAAAGAAAGCTCAAGAAAAACAGAAACAAAATTTTGATCGCAGAAGAAAAAAACCAAGAAAATATAAAGAAGGAGATATTGTGTTGATAGAAAAAAACGAACCAGCAATGTATGCTAGTAAAAAGCTTGTACCACCCTACAGTGGTCCTTTTATAATTAAAACCGTGCTACCTAATGATCGATATATAGTTAAAGATATGGAGGGATCATGTCGTACCTCAAAAAAGGCCACCTACGAGCGAGTCATTGCCGTTGACAGAATTAAACCATGGTGCATAAATGGAGGAGTATCCGATGAAACAGACAGTGAAAGCGGCGAGGATGGAGTAGTTCTTTCTTCGGGTGATAGCGATGACGACCAATTACTCGGGGCGAGTAGTTCCAGGATGGCCGAATGTAAGAGTTTGTATTAAAATCAACTTATTTTGTTATACATACACATATACAGAGAAAACAAAAAAAATTTGAGTATATATATATTTCGTCATATTCCTATGATTTAATTATATATATATACCCTTTTAGTCCTTTTTAGTTAATTCTTTTGATCTTTTTTCTTCAAACGATTACCGAATGAAATTCTAAGAAAAGGTATGAAGACGCGCTAGCGTAATAAAACCCTTTTGAAGTTTTATTGCACAATTCGCTGGTAATCATAAACTCAAATGGTTTGTTTATGCGTATTTTCCCTTGTATATTTCCTATACCAATTATTCAAAAGCCGAAATGCATATGTTTTTTTTATATCATAAACCTAACCGGCGTCTGTTTTGTCAAGATATGAAGCGTTATTAGAAAGGCATTTTAAAATAGAGAAAATAGTTAACTTCTTTTGCATAAGAATTTCAATTTTTAGTCTTCATCGAAATTTCAATAAGTTAAAAACATAGTCAGTGGAAATAATAGTGGATAGATATATATATAGTTATATTCAAATATTGTGGTAGTGGACCAATATATATATCTATTTTTATATTGTAGTATTAAGATATTTGGACAAATATATGCCTATATTTGTATTGTAGTGGACAAATATATATATGTATATTCATACCGAAATATTATAGTGGACAGATTTATACATATATAATATATTCGTGTTAAGGTATTGTGGTGGACGAATATAAATACATATATTTATATTAAATATTTTTGGTGAGTAATCACTGAGTCAACAACTTTGTTGCCAATTTCTTTTGTTTTTATTCTTCTTGTTTTTATTTACTAAAACATTTTACTAACAGTTATAATATTAAATAAATCAAATGTGTTCGTGCACTATTTAGCCAACGTGTTAATTTTAATTAAATTAAATAGTGAGCCATTGTGGTCGAATAAAGTAAACGCTGGTGAGTTCGCCCTAGTGTTTGTGTTGTGAGTTTCTGAGGAGTGTTGCCCCAGCTGTGGTTATCTCGTGTGTTTGCCCTTGATAACCGTGAGTGGTTTTAGGTGCTGCCTTGTGAGTACGCCCTTGGCAGTTGAGACCTAGAACATGGGGGCACCTTCTTGTATTTTGATGGCATGGTCTTGTGTGTTCGCCCTTGACCGCCGAATGACCACAATAGCAACTATTCGGGAGTTGGTTTTGTTCATAGCTAAGTATTGATAACTTTTTGTTAACAAGTATTGTTAAAGATTATATTGGTGAGAAGTCACGAACATATTTTGTAATTTAGTTAGTGAACGTTGGCTCACTAGTTTTTTTTTTACTTATATTTAATTACAGAAATAAATACGTGTTTAATTTCATCTTGGACCATAATCAACAACACATACGAGCTAACAGAAGACTATCCTGATGAATCATAAATTTTATATTATGCAACTGTAGAGCTTGTATCATTTTATTTTTATAATAGTTTTCATAGTCAATAAATATATTTGTTTGGTATTGTATGGAAATTTTATATTTTTAAACGCTCTCTCTCTTTTCA
The DNA here is from genome assembly GCA_951394055.1 of Villa cingulata. Taxonomy (NCBI): domain Eukaryota; kingdom Metazoa; phylum Arthropoda; class Insecta; order Diptera; family Bombyliidae; genus Villa; species Villa cingulata. The sequence goes on along the minus strand of OX596017.1, from coordinate 35,093,109 downwards.
CTCTTACATGTACGTAAAAAATTTAGTGAAATTCAATTTTATGCACCTTTTACAAAGATATACAAAAAATTCAGATAAATGTTAAATTCAACTTTTGTGTACCCCTTTAAAATTTATATAAGTTTTAGTAAAATTAAGTTTCATGTTTCATTTACCTTTTACAAAATTTTATATTAAAACTTCAGAAAAAAATTATTACTATCTTTTTTCTTACAAATTATTTTGTATGAAAAATGTGTATTTTTTCGCATTTTTTCCTATATTAGTGCATTTATTTTTTTTATTTTGTGAAATTAGCTTGTGATTAGTGATTTATTTGAAAATGCAAGATTTCGTTATTATAGATTTTAGCATGCGGTCAATCGTAACGCTTTCATTTTTCCATATTCTTCATAATTTTTTTTATTTACTTAAAAATTCGGTATAATATACAAATAAAGTTTCATTAATAAATTTTTAAATATTTTATATGTATGTGCATATGCGCCTTTCAAATGATCGATTTCACTTACAGTATTAATTATATCTATATAATCGCGTCAAGGAAATAAAATTTATTTACAAACAATTTAAAGGTTCAATGAACTTATCCATCCATCCATGTATCTATTTAACATCAATATCATATACATACATAGACATACATGTCATATGTTTGTGCTGTGCATACACACATACAAAATATTGTAAAAAATCAAAAATTTCATTTCACTTACAATATATAAAATAAAATATCGATGTTGTCATATTACGAAATATAACATATATTTCAAAAGACGTACGTATTCTTACATATACTATACTCCTTTATAGTATAAATTTACACACCATAAATATATATGTACACGTATATTCAAATTAAGTACATATACATTCATGTACAGTGATTGTACATACATGACCTTCCTTGTAAAATATATGATATAATACAAATTTTTATTTTCATTGATCTTCTTGAATCCTAGAAATAAAAAGAAATTACGTAAATAGTGCAGTGTAATAATATACAATACATAGCTATACCAGAGACAACTTATAAAACAACGTGTTTTAAGTTGTCTCTGGCTATACATATATATATTAAAATGTACATTTACACATACTATTAAAATCTATATCAATCTTCAAAAATTGAACCGGGATACCCAAACTAAATGTAGCTATACACATACAGTACAATCAAAATTGTACGAATTTTGAATGATGTGTAAAAAAATTATACCAACCAAACAACTATTATAAGCAAAATTCCAAAAATTTATTAACAAAAAAATAGCCACTGAAATGGTTAAAAGAAAACATTATACACACAACCACACAACCATGATCTGTATAATAATCAAATCACTATAGCGTGGCGCGGCATATAATAGTAAATACAATATGAACAACAAAAACTACTATAGCCACTCATCTCGGGTACATAAAGTTAGTAATGTTAAAGGAAAATATACATACAACTACACACCAATGTATCAATATAAAGCTCGCCACTCTATCGTGTTGTATTGCCATGTATTGCCTTGTTCTGCTGCTAAAAACAATTTCATGTTGAACAGTATATAAATGCTATCCTATATTACAGTGGATTGAGATATTAATATCACATTAACATCAGCAAAAAAGCTATAGCCACCAATGTTGGGATATGATCTGAAAGCTATTTTTTCGATTATAAGCAGCTTGGGACGTCTTATATATTCTAGTGTTTTTGGTATTGATAACTTTTTGTTAACAAGTATTGTTAAAGATTATATTGGTGAGAAGTCACGAACATATTTTGTAATTTAGTTAGTGAACGTTGGCTCACTAGTTTTTTTTTTACTTATATTTAATTACAGAAATAAATACGTGTTTAATTTCATCTTGGACCATAATCAACAACACATACGAGCTAACAGAAGACTATCCTGATGAATCATAAATTTTATATTATGCAACTGTAGAGCTTGTATCATTTTATTTTTATAATAGTTTTCATAGTCAATAAATATATTTGTTTGGTATTGTATGGAAATTTTATATTTTTAAACGCTCTCTCTCTTTTCACTCTTACATGTACGTAAAAAATTTAGTGAAATTCAATTTTATGCACCTTTTACAAAGATATACAAAAAATTCAGATAAATGTTAAATTCAACTTTTGTGTACCCCTTTAAAATTTATATAAGTTTTAGTAAAATTAAGTTTCATGTTTCATTTACCTTTTACAAAATTTTATATTAAAACTTCAGAAAAAAATTATTACTATCTTTTTTCTTACAAATTATTTTGTATGAAAAATGTGTATTTTTTCGCATTTTTTCCTATATTAGTGCATTTATTTTTTTTATTTTGTGAAATTAGCTTGTGATTAGTGATTTATTTGAAAATGCAAGATTTCGTTATTATAGATTTTAGCATGCGGTCAATCGTAACGCTTTCATTTTTCCATATTCTTCATAATTTTTTTTATTTACTTAAAAATTCGGTATAATATACAAATAAAGTTTCATTAATAAATTTTTAAATATTTTATATGTATGTGCATATGCGCCTTTCAAATGATCGATTTCACTTACAGTATTAATTATATCTATATAATCGCGTCAAGGAAATAAAATTTATTTACAAACAATTTAAAGGTTCAATGAACTTATCCATCCATCCATGTATCTATTTAACATCAATATCATATACATACATAGACATACATGTCATATGTTTGTGCTGTGCATACACACATACAAAATATTGTAAAAAATCAAAAATTTCATTTCACTTACAATATATAAAATAAAATATCGATGTTGTCATATTACGAAATATAACATATATTTCAAAAGACGTACGTATTCTTACATATACTATACTCCTTTATAGTATAAATTTACACACCATAAATATATATGTACACGTATATTCAAATTAAGTACATATACATTCATGTACAGTGATTGTACATACATGACCTTCCTTGTAAAATATATGATATAATACAAATTTTTATTTTCATTGATCTTCTTGAATCCTAGAAATAAAAAGAAATTACGTAAATAGTGCAGTGTAATAATATACAATACATAGCTATACCAGAGACAACTTATAAAACAACGTGTTTTAAGTTGTCTCTGGCTATACATATATATATTAAAATGTACATTTACACATACTATTAAAATCTATATCAATCTTCAAAAATTGAACCGGGATACCCAAACTAAATGTAGCTATACACATACAGTACAATCAAAATTGTACGAATTTTGAATGATGTGTAAAAAAATTATACCAACCAAACAACTATTATAAGCAAAATTCCAAAAATTTATTAACAAAAAAATAGCCACTGAAATGGTTAAAAGAAAACATTATACACACAACCACACAACCATGATCTGTATAATAATCAAATCACTATAGCGTGGCGCGGCATATAATAGTAAATACAATATGAACAACAAAAACTACTATAGCCACTCATCTCGGGTACATAAAGTTAGTAATGTTAAAGGAAAATATACATACAACTACACACCAATGTATCAATATAAAGCTCGCCACTCTATCGTGTTGTATTGCCATGTATTGCCTTGTTCTGCTGCTAAAAACAATTTCATGTTGAACAGTATATAAATGCTATCCTATATTACAGTGGATTGAGATATTAATATCACATTAACATCAGCAAAAAAGCTATAGCCACCAATGTTGGGATATGATCTGAAAGCTATTTTTTCGATTATAAGCAGCTTGGGACGTCTTATATATTCTAGTGTTTTTGGTGATACTGATCTTTCATTTTTATATGTGAATGCAAAGTACCCAGGATCATGTCACGATGTTGGAATATGGACAACGAATTCAATTCGCATTCATCTTATACAATCCCACGATTCTCAACAGTTTAATTGGCTTCTGGCGGATACTGGGTATCCTTTAGAGCCATGGTGTCTCATACCTGTAGCAAATCCTCAAACTAGCAAAGAACGAAAATTTAATGAGCTACATGCAAAAGCAAGAAACACCGTGGAACGAGCTTTTGGAGTTTTAAAATCTCGCTTCCGGTGCCTTCACAAGGAAAGAGTTCTACATTATTCCCCAGTAAAGGCCGCGTCGTTAGTAAATTATTGCGTAATTTTGCACAATATATTAAAAAGCTACAACATATTGGAATTTACAGATCAAGAATTTCCACGAAATGAAGATGAAAATTATAGTGATATAATAGATGATCATAACGACTATTTAGGCGAAGGCCGTAGGATAAGAAATGCATATATAAATTCGATTAATTAATCAACTTAGTTTGTTTTATCAAAATAAAAAAAAATAAAACAGAAGTAAAATTACATTGTAAACATTTTTTTTTAATTTAATTATTTTTCAGATATTTTTTCGAACACTTTTCCAATAAAGGTAATTGCTTCACCAATTTTACAAAATGAATCTGCCGTTTTTTCTTGACTTGCAGCTACTCTGTCAAGTGTTTCAATCATACAATTCTGGCTTTTTATCATTTCATTTTGAAATATTTCACTATTTTTTTCTCTACGATCAGAAATCTCAGAAATTTGCTCTACAAATTTTTAATCCACACAGAACTTTTCGTTTCTGTTAATATCGAAGAAAATGATGATGATGATAATGATGCTGGAGTAGAAGCACTTGGTGTAGATGAATTTGAAGAAGATAATATAGTCATCATTGTAGGAGGGTCTACAACAGAAGATTCTATTTCAATTGATTCGGTAGAATCGTCAAGTAATTCAGAAGCTGCGTTTTCGTTAACCTACATATAAATAAAATATTTTTAATTTTTGGTATATTGGGTGGTATTCTGTACACGCGTAACAGTTTCTGTTATTTTGACAGTCTGTTATTCTTCATATAAAAGTTCGACATTTCATAACAGACTCTGTTACGTTCGAAATTGGTATTCTGCGTGTACAAAAATCTGTTATAATTCTGTTATAAACCTGTTACGATAACAGGCTCTTTTTTATTTCTGTTACGATAAAGTTAAGGTGTAAAGTTCATGTATTTGATGTATTGAGTGAAAAAAATTTGTTAAAAATGAATTTTAATAAAAAAATTATAAAAAATAAAAAAAAAAAATAAAGGAAATAAGAACTATTTTAAGAACTAACAAAAAAAATGATTACATATATGTTTTGATAATTGAAAATTTTAATACAAATCTTTCACTGTGTATAGTATATATTTACATTTTTCTGATATTTTTCTCAATGTTAGTTTTTAAAATTTTAAAAAAAATATTGTATACTATAATATGATTAATTTATAAAATTGTAATTTAAATTCCTATCACTGTCACCCACTTTTATTTTTTTACTTTCTACTAATTGTAAACAAAACAAGAAACAACCGTTTTCGAAAATGATTTGACAACTTCATAACAGATTCGAAAATAAAATGCACACAGAATACCAAATATAACAGATCTGTTATAAGTCGAATTCTGTTATGAACGATAACAGGAATTCTGTTAAATAACAGAATTTTACAGAATACGACACATTATTGAAATTTTATGATTACAAATTTAAATAAACATTAATACTCGTACATATATCTAAATGAATATACAACTACCTCAAATCCTAAATGTTGCACATCTTCGTCTCCAGAAATAACAATTTTTGGAGAATAACAATAACAAAATAACAAAACTTATAATATCCCAACCATGTTTTCTATTGTTTTTATCAAAACCATCTTTATATTGTTCGTAGGTTGTTATCAGAAGTAACGTTTTTTCTTGAGTCCATAGACTTGATACTTCACTATCACCTAACCGAAAAAAATTTCATTATTTGTTCTAATAAAAACAAGATTCTTATTTACTTACTTCGTATTAATACTTCATACTCCATTTTATTTCAATTTTTCAGAGTTGTTTTTATTTTCAAAAATTAATTTTTACAAATTATTATCAGATTATTGTGATTAAAGAAAAACAGCTAATAAACTACTTATATCCCAAAATTCACCAAGTTATGAACACGAAGACTCAAAATTGTGTCTTTATTTTTGATTCTGAGTTCCTCACATCAAGTGAGCAAAAATATTTTTCCTCAGATGGATTACATGAATCTCACTTCGTTGCTGCTGCCACCTATAACAGAATAGAAAAAACACAGACCAAAGAAACACATTGCTCAATTGAGAACTGAGAATTATCAGATAATCGTGACCAAAGAAAAACAGCTAATAGCTAATTATCCAACAAATGGAAGTTGACTGTTTAAGTTAGATTTCTTGGTATAAACAAATATATGGAGTGTTTTATATAAATTTTTCAAATTCAAAGTAAAATAATACTGTACTTGTGAAGTAAAAACTAATAAATTATATAAATATTTACAAAGTAATATATTTGAAAGAAATTGTAACATGGACAAAAATAAATTATTAAAGGTAGGTAAATAGTTTTAATATTTATATTTGCACTTAAAAATTGTTTGTATTATATTGTAGATTTTGATGATTGATGAAGATTCTGACAGTGATTCTTCACCCTTTTTTTCTTCATCGTCATCTTCGTCATCATCTTCAGAAAATGAAATTAAATGTAAAAGAATGTGCATTGAAAATTATTTGGAAATTATCGATGAATACACTGACGAAGAGATTAGAAGACATTTCAGAATAAAACGGGAAATAGCAAATATTTTAATATGTATTTATAGTCAGTATAAGTTTCTTCTTGAACATAATAAGTTTTTTTTAGGACGATATTCGAATATAAAAATTTCAACAAAATCTGGAGGACGAGTGGAAATTGACCCGAAAAAAGAAATTTTGATGACAATTTGGTATTTATCAAATACGGAGACTTATAGGCAAATTTCCGATCGATTTAATGTGGCACGCTGTTCTGTTTATCGAGTTATAAGCAGAATAGTTAAGTGGCTAGTAAGAGAAAGTCCAAATTACATAAAATGGCCAAACAGCGATGAAATTATACAAAATCAAATACGATTTGAATGTATCAAAAGCATTCCATACGTCGTAGGAATAATAGATGCAACACACATACCTATAAATACTCCAAAAATTGATAAGGAATGTTATTATAACAGAAATAAATATTACAGCATTTTATTACAAGGCGTAGTCGATTGTAATAAAAAATGTATTGATATTCATTGTGGCGAAGCAGGATCTATGCACGATATGAGACTTTTCCGAAAGTCACCACTGTTAACTCTAATAATTAATTTTTTTTGTAAAGTTACTTATTATCATATTATACATTATTTAACATAGCTTATGTATTGTACTCATATTTCCGTTTAAAATTATTTTTTGCTGATATAATAATTTACACATTTTTTAAAAAATAATAAAAAAATATTATTATTGTAGTACATAGTGCATTGACCATACAAAAAAAGAATACTTATTTGCATTATAAGCGAATTTTGCAATTATGCATTTTTTTACATTACAGGTGAATTAATTATGTTGAACAATATTAAATTATGGTCAATGCACTAACCTTGAACAAATGTAAATGAACTTAGAAAATAAGCATAAGAAATATGTATCGATAATATTGGAAAATTTGTATATAAGCAGTAAAATTTAAATAAAGTGTGTTCAGTTATCAATCAGAAACTGTGCGTATTAATTCAAAACCCATTATCAGTCTTGAAGTCTTAGAATCTGAGTTACCTTTTTCTAAGACATTAATCATTGTAAATAGAATTAGAGATTCCTGATTCTATTTTAATACAAGTGTACAGAATTAGAGGAACCTAATTCTGAATCAACCTACATTCTTAAACATTTTTTTGGTGACCCCGTAAATTTGAATACTGCAAATAAAAACAATAATACTAATAGTGCAAGTGATCACACAAGTTAATAGTGCAAAAATAATAACTCACAACATATTTGATAAAGTGCAAAAGTTAAAAACAAGCAATTAACAACATGGAGGCTTTATTCAACTCGCAAAAAACAATTGGTAAGGATATAGAGAAATTGGCTGAATTGTATTGCACGATATCGCCTGAGAAAAAGACGATACCATATTTACAAGAAAGATTGTCAGCACTGCAAGATTTGTGGGAAAAATTTGAAGCAAACGATGATGAAATCAGAAATTATGAGAGTGTATCAGTAGATCATCCATACTTCAACAAGGATTATTACAATCAAGTGAAAGCGATATATGATGAAGTGAAAACAGAGATATCAACTCTAATTAAACATGCAAGTGCAAAATGTGTTGAGAAAAGAGTGCAAGACAAAAATCAAGCGTCAGTAAGAAAGGATAATGCATCAGATACAACACAAGAAACGGATGCATTAAATCGTCTTATAAGGAAGCAAAATGCATTAATGTTTCACCTAGATACATTTATATCAAGTGTTAATATCAGTGATGAACAATCCAAGCAATACTATGAAATAAAAGGTGAAACTATCAAGGATTACTGGAATCAAATAAAAATAAACAATGAATCAATTTTGGAATTTGACGCAATAAATTATGATATATCCAGATACAGTGAGTTAGAAAACAAGGTTCAGACAATATTAATAGAGATTAATTACAAATTAGAACATAAAACTACTGAGAAAAATTTTACGATGTTGAATCAAGCATTTTTAAAATTACCCAAAATAACTATTCCAAACTTTGATGGTGATTACCTAAAATGGCCTCAATTTTTCGATTTATTTTCCCAGATGGTGCATAATCAACAGATGGGTAATTCTCAGAAATTTTGGTATTTAAAAATGAATTTGGTGGGCGAGGCAGAAAAGCTAATAAGACATTTGCCTCTAACAGATGATAATTATATAACTGCTTGGAATATTTTGAAAGACAGATATGAAAACAAAAGAGTAATTGTATCAACATTGCTAGAAAAATTGATGACACATCCAAACATTATAAATGAATCTTCTACGGCTCTAAAAGCGCTTCATGATAATACGAAAGAATGCCTATTAAGTCTTCAAAACTTGGGAATAGATGTAAGGCAACACTGGGATCCAATTTTAGTGCACATAATAATGAAAAAATTGGATAAACATACGCATGCACTCTTTGAACAATCATTGACTTCACCAAGAGATTTACAATCAATTGACAAGGTACTTAAATTTTTAGAAATGCGTTTTCAAGCTCTAGAAGCATTATATCCAAAACAAATACAACAAAAATCAAACAAACAATCGGTATTAATTACCAACAAGAATTATAAATCACAGTGTGCTGTTTGTAATAAAGACCACGCAATTTATCATTGTGACATATTTTTGAAAATGACAAGCAACGAACGACAAAATAAAGCAAGAGAACTTAACTTATGTTTGAATTGCCTTAAAAAGGGACATATGTATAATAAATGTACGTCTAGAGGATGTCAGAAGTGTAATAGAAAACACAATACGCTATTACATTTCCCAAACAATACAATTAAGGGAAATGATAAATCGAAAGAAAAAGCGAGTAATGAGTCTACAATAGCAACTACGCTAAATGCACAAATTGATGAATATTTTGAAGATTATGTTTTTCTGGGAACAGCCGTGGTAGATGCAGTTGACAGTCATGGAAATCTAATCCAGTGTAGAATATTGCTGGATTCTGGATCTCAACTTAATTTCATAACAGAGAAAACAATGAAAAGGTTGAAATTAATGAGTAATCAGGTCAACGTAGACATAACAGGAATTGGAAATTCGAAAGTTAAAATCAGTGATAAGATTAGTGTGTCAATAAAGTCAAGATTTAGTAACTACTCAATACAACTCGAAGTGTATGTCATAAAAGAGATATCGGCACGACAACCACAACGGTACATAAACATTGACAACTGGGATATTCCTGAAGGAATAGTTCTTGCAGATCCTGAGTTTAATAAACCTCAAAGAATAGATATTCTTTTGGGGGCGGAAGTATACGGCGAGATAATGAGGAATGGACAAATCAAATTAAATGAGAATCTTCCAGCATTATTTAAAACAACATTAGGTTGGACAGTATTAGGCAAAATGTCGACTTTAGAATATAATAATTCGTTCTGCGGATTGACGAATGTTGAATTGAATCAGCAATTGAATAAGTTTTGGGAATTAGAAGAATGTCCGAATACCCCGATTTTATCAGATACCGATAAAAAATGTGAAACTTATTTCGAAACAACAACTATTCGTAACGAAGAAGGACGGTTCATTGTAAACTTACCGATGCTATGCGACCCTCAATTACTTGGTGAATCGAAGGACGTGGCATTTCATCGACTCATGAGTATTGAGAAAAAACTGGCGAAGGATCCGACATTGAAAGAACAGTATATTGCTTTTCTGGATGAGTACTTGCAATTAGGCCACATGCAAGAAATTGATTCTAAAAAGTTGAAAAAGCCGTATTACTTCCTTCCACACCATTGTGTGTTAAAACCATGGAGCAGTACGACGAAATTGCGAGTTGTGTTCGACGCTTCTGCTAAAACATCGAACAATTTAGCCTTGAATGATTTACTTTTAAACGGACCTAAAATTCAAGATGATCTGATGTCTATTTTATTACGGTTTCGAATGAAGCGATATGTGTTCACAGCTGCATCGCAAAGATGTACAGACAAATTATGGTGGCTGAAGAAGATAGAAATCTGCAAATAATAATGTGGAGAAAGCAACCAACGGATCCCATAAAATATTATCAATTGTGTACAGTAACATATGGAACAAAATCAGCTCCGTATCTAGCCGTAAAATGCTTACATAAATTAGCAGAAGAAGAAAGTCATAACTATCCATTAGCAGCAAGTATAATTAGAAATTTTTACGTCGATGATGTCATGACTGGTAGTGACGATTTAGATGAAGCCGTAAACATTCAAGCACAATTAAGATCACTGTTAAAAGCAGGAGGATTTCATCTGAGAAAATGGTGTGCAAACCATCCCAGGCTTGTACAAAACATTCCAAATGAGGACTTAGAAATTCAGCTTGATTTTTCTGACATCAACAATGAGCACATCAAAACATTAGGATTAGTTTGGCAACTAATTGCAGACATGTTCACTATCACAACATCATTGAAGGTTCAAAAACATATCACTAAAAGAACAATCTTAGCTGATATGACTCAAATATTTGACCCACTAGGTCTTGTAAATCTTGTAGTGGTAATGAGCAAATTATTCATACAGAAGTTGTGGAAATTAAAACTAGATTGGGACGACGCTATTTCCGAAGAACTAAGTTCAATGTGGCTGCAATTTCGTCAAGAATTACTTGGACTCAAGGAAATAAGATTTCCACGACACATGTTCAGCAATGAGTCAACAGTAGTCAGAGAACTACATGCGTTCGCTGACGCCAATAAGAAAGCGTATGGATCTGTATTATACATAAGATCTAAAGACAAGTTAGGAAATGTAACTAGTAGATTGTTATGTGCGAAATCTAGGATAGCACCCATAAAACCGACAACAATTCCAAGGCTGGAATTATGTGCTGCTAAATTAACCGCTCAATTAGTTAAGTACGTGACACAAACAATCGATATAAAATTTGACGATATATATTATTGGACCGATTCCCAGATAGTAATATCCTGGCTGCAAGGAGATCCATCACTATTAAAAACATTTGTGGCAAATCGAGTTTCAGCTATACAAGAATTAACACTACATAAGAGCTGGCGACATGTAGGTACAAATTATAATCCTGCTGATCTCGTTTCAAGAGGGCTATTTCCTCAACATCTGAAAAATTCCAAGTTGTGGTTTGCTGGGACCTGCATTTTTGAAGCAATCAAAGTCGAAATGGCCCCAAGAACCCAATCATGAAGTACGTATTCCAGAGGAAGAAAAACAAGTTAGAGTAACACTGACAGCTTCAAAGGATCATCAACAACATCCATTATATTTGATTAATCATGGAAATTCATTTCGAAAATTACAACGTGTCATGGCATACATTATCCGGTGGACAAAAACCATTAAACATGAATCAAATCAAACATTTTTAACCGTGAATGATCTATAAGATGCATTATATGCCATTGTAAAGGAGGTCCAAAAAACTAGTTTCTTTGATGATATGCAAAATTAGCAAAAAAAGGGACAAGTATTTGGAAGTAGTAAGCTTATTAGTTTAACCCCCTTCATAGACCATCGAGGCATACTTAGAGTTGGTGGAAGATTGGAAGAAGCAAATATCGATTACAACACCAAACATCCTATTTTATTGCCTAGCGATCATTTTGTAACGAGACTGATTATGAATCACTTACATATATTTCATCTGCATGCCGGTCCTCAAGCTCTACATTTCATTGCAAGACAGAAGTACTGGATATTGCAAGGTAGAAATTTAGCAAGATCAGTTGTTGCTAATTGCGTTCATTGCACTAAATTACGTCCTACATTGTGTTTACAACAAATGGGAAACTTACCGGTACATAGAGTTCAAAGAGCTCGGCCATTTATAAATGTTGGTATAGACTTCTGCGGCCCATCTATACGCATTTTAGAATACGAGGAAAAAAACCTCAGAAAACGTACATAGCAGTATTTTGTTGTCTTGCAAAAAAGGCTCTACACCTGGAAGTCGTGTCTGATTTGTCAACAGACGGGTTTCTAGGAGCATTAAAACGTTTTACTTCAAGACGAGGAAAATGCGAAAATATTTATTGTGACAATGCGAAAAATTTTGTTGGTGCACGAAATCAATTACAAGAATTGCACGATATGATGACAACAGACAGCTCTAAGGAAAAAATTGCAAATGCATGCACTAGTAACAATATACAGTTCCACTTTATACCACCTCGAGCTCCACATTTTGGAGGCATATGGGAGGCAGCAGTAAAGTCGACTAAATATTATTTAAAGCGAACTATGACATCAGCGTCATTAACATATGAAGAGCTGTGCACCACTACAGCTGAAATAGAAGCAATTCTTAACTCCTGACCTCTTACACCAGTATCGTCGGACCCAAATGACCTTGCTGCAATAACTCCATCGCATTTTCTGATTGGGGAAGCAACAACAGCCACAACTGAAACACATTCAGACCAAGGAAAAATGTCATTACAATCAAGATGGACCTTAGTGAACCAGATACGGAATGAATTCTGGCAAAGATGGTATCATGAATACCTCACTGAACTTCAAAAAAGAACCAAGTGGGCATCAGAATACCCTAATTTGCAGAAAGGAATGCTGGTAACCTCAAGGGAAGAGAACATGCCACCAGCGAAATGGATATTAGGGAGAATTGTAGAAACCATATTTGGAAGAGACGGGAAGGTACGTGTTGTTGACGTAAAAACTGCACGAGGTATCTGTCGAAGAGCTATTCATCAGTTAGCTCCTCTACCAGTTGATTTAGAAGAAAAATCAATGGATGTTGACAACGAAAATGATCAAGATATATCAGAAAATCAAGATAAGGAACGAAGGAAACGAAAAAATACTTCCAATGGATTAAATCCTTTTAAAATATGTCTCTTGACACTGTTAGTCTTACCCGCAATAGTGTGTGTGAATAAAAATTCATTATTAAATGAAAAGATGGGATTTTCATGTCACTCAGATTTTTGTGTTGATTTAATGCACGATATGTTTGAAGTTATTGTACATTATGATTTGGGGCATATTTTGGATTATTGTATACAAAATGAATTTTTCTCTCTTGAAGACTTTAATAGAAGAAAACAAAATTTTTCTTACGGCGAAAATGAAATAGGCAACATTTGTAAAGAAATATCCCATAAACATATAAAGAACAAAATTTCAATGCATCAGCTAGAGAAATGTGGAAATTAATGCACTTTTTTGCACTAATGATAGGTCATTTAATGCCCGTAAATGATTCTGTAGGGATGTTTTTGTGTACCTTAATAAAACTTATCGATTATCTTCATTTGCCTAAATATGACAACAAAACTATAACGAGATTTGATATTTAATACAAATACATAATAGAAAATATGTTGAATTATGCAAAGATAACCTAAAACCAAAGCATCATTTTTTAATCCATTACACAAGCATTATAGAACAATCTGGTGTTTCAAAACATAGTGTAATTGATACAAGCATCAATTATACAAATTCATCAAGTCAAGGTACAAGAACCTGGAGTCTATTGTCTATTCTTATTGTATGGAACAGCAGCCTTTTTAGCGTATAAGGAGCTAAAAAAACGTAGATCTCGGAAAACAAGAAAATGGTGGGTTAGACCTGTTTATCAAAAACGGGATAATTTAGGCTTTTATGAAACCACACTTCAAGTCATGAAACATGAGGATCATGATATGTTCATTAAAGCAACTCGAATGAGTGTTGAAAATTTTAATGCTCTTTTTAATTGTGTTAGCAATCGATTGGAAAAATATTCTGCACGCATACCTATTTCAGCAGAATGTCTACTGGCCTTAACCATTATGTAACTATAGATTATTCAATTTGAGATACTATCTAAGATTTACTTATCGACTCATTTTGTATTGTAGATATTTAGCACATGGTGGAGCACGTTATATTTATCCATGGAAGTTTAAAATGTCTACCTCAATTGTTGGCAGAATAATTCGTAAAACATGTGAAGTTATTTGGGATGAGTTAAATGAGATATACTTATCTCCGTCAAACTATGATGAATGACTAAAAATTGCCCACAATTAAGAACATAGATGGCAACTTCCTCATTGCCCTGGAGCGATTGATGGAAAACATATTTCAATTATTTGTCCTCCCAATGCAGGATCGGAATACTACAACTACAAAGGACGACATAGCGTTATTCTTCTTGCAACGTGTGATGCAGATTACTGCTTTACTATGGTAGATATAGGAGCATATGGTAGTCAAAGTGACGGTGGGGTTCTCTCCAACAGTCATTTTGGCAGACTTTTAACACAAAATAAATTACGAATTCCATATCTATCACTTCTTCCAAATTCTACAGAAACGTTTCCATACTATTTCGTAGGAGATAGTGCTTTTCCTCTTAGCCGAAACTTAATACGTCCTTTCTCAAGTAAATTCTTTCTTTTATACGTAACAATATTAATATAAATTTGCCAGTATATATGATTTGTTGTAGGGAACAATTTGTCCGTAGAAGAAGAAAATTTTAATAAAAGGGTTTCTCATGCTAGAGTGTCCATAGAAAAGACATTCGGAGTAATGTCAGTAAGATGGAGGGTACTTAGGAACGATATTCACGTGTTACCCAAAAATGTAGATAAAATAATTAAAGCAATTGTTGTGCTTCATAATTATTTAATGCTTCAAAAAAGCAACTCCTATTACCCACAGAATTTTATAGACACAATTGTGAATGGTGAGCTCATCCAAGGGCAGTGGAGAACCGCAAACAGCGATATTTCAGGAAGAATTTCTGTTTCACGCGCTCATAATGCTACAAGGAATCATATACTTACTCTACGAGCAAAGCTTTCCCGTTATTTTTATCACAATAGAAGAAATTTATTTTACTCTATTTGTGCATAATTGCATGATGGGTTGTAAACATACAAGTAAGAAGTATTCATACCATATGGAAATGATCAAAATACAAAATATATGATATATATCTTTTGTTAGTTGACCACCACATTACAGAATAAAATTGTAATAATCATAATAATAAAATAAAATCTTACCCTCTTGGCTCAAGAGAATCCTTCAGAAACAATAATTGATCGAAATAATTATATTTTTTTTATTCCTTTGCTTCTTGTCCTGTTTTTCCTTTTATTTCATTTAAACTTTTATTAGATTGATCTCGAAGAGATTTCCATGCTGTTTTGCAATATTTTTCTAAAAAAAAAAAATATACTTTGTAAATATTAGAAATATATTAAATCAATACGTAAAACTCACCATCCACATTTATTGTTTAAGCAGTTTCTTTCCATGTATTTTCCCTCCAATCCCTTTTTTTGTAACACACATTAGTTTTTTCATATAAACCTGGTTTTAATTTTACCAAGTCTAATAATAATGCAATTTCTTTTCGTTTTAATTTTTGCAATTTAAAAATTTTACTATGCACAAAAATAAATTTCACTTCGTTTCAAATGTAAGGTTAAACACTTTTGACAATTCATCGCGTATCTCGCATGCGAGAAATTTTCAAATTTTCGAAATTGCCTCGTATCGCATTCTCGCGTCTCGGAGTAATGTATATTCCTACATTGAATTTCTTTAGTTGAATTTAATTTGACAGTTCATACGAGACTCGCATCGCATCTCGCATTATTGTACCTTGGGCTTAAAGCAATTGATTTGAATTACAAAATTTAGTCATTTAGCATACTCGGTGAGTACGCTAAAACTACTTTATCGAAATTTTCTATCGAAAATAATTTAGAACTTTAGACATTTAGCATGGATTTCACACACAGCCATAACATATATATAAAATACATATGAACTGTAAGGTTAGAATTAAAAAAAAAACTGATGAAAAAATGAAATGAAAGTAGAATAAGAGTAAATTGGAATAAAAGAAAACGAAAACGAAGTGTAGGACTAGGAGTGTAGTGTGACTAGTGAGTGTCACACATTTGAATATAGAGGTAATAAAGTGTATTAGCAGAAAAAATAAAGTGAAGTATTTAATAAATATTTCTTAGAATTCTTAACTCCCTTATAAGATAAATCGAAGTGAACGAGACATTGAATAATAAAATAACAAGTCAGTCGTCTATTAGAATTAAAACCGATCACAAGCATAAAGGCCCAACTATAATCGACATACCTGACATAACAAACATAAGAAAAAATAACGAATGTTAAAACGTCACATTTGGGTAACTATAATAACATAGATTCCATACTAAACATAAGCAATACGAATTTCACAAAATGAGCTTATGGCTTATGTTACTTATGTCATGTACGCTCTCGATCGTACTGCTTATGTCGAGCTTATGTTAAACGAATTTTTAACGAATGTCGGCAATATTAATTATAGTTTAGCTCATTGATTTGGCTGTGTTCGTAGCACGAAATATGTCATAGCTATGTCAGCTATGTCAATTATAGTTGGGCCTTAAGACCGTCACTGGGCTGTCCGCATTGTTAACCGGTTAAACCATCGAATATATCATTATAATTTATATTTTAGTATAACCAATATAATAGTATATATATTAAGTTGAAGTCATTCCATACGGAACAGTGGTAGTGTACAGACGTGTTTTGCAGAGCTTGTTAAATTGTGTTAAAATAATTTAAATTAAAATTAAATTAAATTAAAATTAAATTAAAATTAAATTAAAATTCAATTAAAATTAAAATTAAATTAAATTTAAAATTAAAATTAAAATTAAATTAAATTAAAATTAAAATTATAAATTAAAATTAAAATTAAATTTAAAATAATATAAGATCTTGTCAATAAATTGTTTTTTAATAAATTTATTTTAAAAAGGATGCCATAGACTCCATTTTGAATAGAAAAATTTTGTATTTATATATGTCAAAAAGTGAATTTATATGAAATAAGGACTCCATATTGAATAAATTAATTTAGTGTATTAAAGAAGGAAATTAATCCACAAAATTGTGAAATAGACACCATAATAAAAATGATCCCACAAAAAGTGCAATTAAAATAAAAACAGGGTGCACCAAAAAAATATGAAAACAGGGTGATACAAAAAATAAAAAAACAGGGTGATACAAAAAAACAGGGTGCCAAATATAAATTAAAAAAAACCTTTCCAATAGAAAAATTAAAAGTGCGTGAGATAAAAAAAAAATTTTTTTTTCTCTAAGTTAGTTTAGGTTCTACATAGTAGTAAGTAAAGGAAAACAGGGAAGACAGACAACGACGATGGGGCAGCCCCCAGGGGGCAATACCAACTCAGGAAAACACAGTAGGAAAAGAGCGAAGTTGAGCAACCATTCAACAACGATCACAGTGAACAACTCCGATTACCCGGAACTAACATCGCGCAAAGCAGCTGATGAAAAAACGAAGTACATAATCGTACAGAGCCAAGTCTTAGACGAGGACAGATGTAGCGAGACAGAAAAGAATTACAAGAAATTGGAAACTTTCAATGCCTTTCTAGTCCTGAAAGCATTACAGAGCATCTCAATAGAGATCATCGAGGTTGACTGGAGGAATGACGGGAGAATCCAGCTCCTCATAAAAAAAAGATGTATGCAGAAAAGTTTATCCAGTCCAAACAACTGATCTTGGGCAAGAACAACGCTATCCCAATAAAAGTAGAATATGAGGCAGGACTTAACACGTCGAAAGGGGTAATCTGGTGCCCCCAGCTAAGATATGTGACAGAAGCAGAAATACTGGAAAACTTCCCCGACCAAGGCGTAATGGCAGTCAGACATATTCTGAGAAGGATAAACGGCGCAACCGAACCATCACCCTCCGGTACCATCATACTGACTTTCGACACACACAAAACGCCGCAATATGTGAAGCGTGCGGAGTCATGCGTATTCCAGCCAGGGAATACAAAATGACCCCCATGCGCTGCCACAATTGCCAAATGATGGGCCACACCAAGAACAGATGCGGAGGCCAAGCAAGATGTGCAGCATGCGGAGTAGGCAAAGCGAACCACGGTACTGAGTGCACCACATCGTTCTGTATTAACTGCAAAATTACAGGGCACGGTGCAGCAGACGTGAACTGTTCTAGCTTTATCCAAGAGAAAGAGATTTTAGCCATCATGGATAATGAAAGGTGTACCAAATTCCACGCCAGGAAGAGGTACTTCGAGCGACACCAGACCAGCAACCTCCAACTAGGGTCAACCACCAGCAACTTAGCAGACAACGACCAACACAAACTACAAACTACATGACACAGAATACAACAAACAACAAAAACACAACCCCAAAGACAACGAATAAAAACAACACAAGACCTGAAACTGAACCAAAACAAAAACAATGTACAAATAGCTTACCAAAGTTACAAAATGCGCAAAAAACTCCTGCGCCAAAAAGCACAGGCACAAACTCCCCCTCCCCAACCGTGGTTTCCAAGTGTAACCCCACGATACCCCAGATAACTACACAGAACAATTCACAAACAAAAGATAACACAGTCTCCAAACAAGACTCAGCGTACACAACTACAGATACAACAACTCACTTCATTTCTAAGCAGGACGTCCCCAATCTGACGGACACCTTCAAAGAAAAGCTAGAACAATTCATAAAATCCCAAGGGAACAACCACCTTGGAAGTCAACTTCCCTTTCTCACACTAATTAATCAGTATGAGAAAGTAAGCATCCCATTCCCACCCGTTTTTATCCAACCAATAACATCAAACGAACCGGTCATCGACCCGGATAACCAGCAAATGGAGATCTCGGAGAACGCTTAAACGCCTCCGAGACCCCCATTGCTAAACAGCCCGGCCTCAGTCAGTTATTTTGTTTTATCAAAATAAGCCATGACTAATTTCAGTCCGAGCTCGCACGTTTCATCTCGTGAACTCACCTGCTTGCAGTGGAACATAAGAGGCTTTCGTGCTAATCAGCACAATCTAGAACTGTTAATAAGTCGGTACAAACCGCACATTATCCTTCTACAGGAAACTTTATTTTTCTTGAACAACGGACCCTCGAACTTTCGAGGATACACTTGCCACTTCTCTGGCAGTGATCCCTCGTCTCGTTCACGAGGAGTTGGTATTCTTGTACGGTCTAGTTAAAGCCATTCACTTCTCGACAAAGTCTCGAATTTCCTGAATGTGTCTGTCACCGTACACACATCACCCCCAATGGCTTTCTCATCGGTATACATTACCGGAACCGACGTCATCGACACATCCACTCTAAAAAATGTTGCAAACCAACTCCCATCAGCTTCAATAATTGGCGGTGATTTCAACGCCCATCACCACTTCTGGGGGGATCACAGATCTGACCCTAGAGGTACAATTATTGCTGATTGGATACTCGAATCTGACCACATGCTCTTAAATGACGGAGCCCACAACTTCGTGGCGTCGACACACCTCACTAGCTCCGCAATTGATCTCACCCTGGCGTCATGCCACCTAGCTAGCAACTTCTCATGGACAGTACATAAGCAGTACAAATCCAGAGGGAAGCGACCACTTCCTAATCTTAATAAACAGCGTAAACAGGCTAGCCGTCCAAAAAACCTCCATGCGTTTTGCTGAAGAGAAAGCTGACTGGGATCTCTTTACCCAATCGACACTCAAGCTAAACAATAACTTCCCTCAAAGCAGCAGCAATAACAAAGAGGCAGTTAGCATCAAAAAAATAATTAGATCTGCTGCAGCCTTGTCGATGCCATCCGTACGACCAACGATCTGCTCTGAGCCTTACTGGCTCAACAGCCAAATAAAAACCATGATCAAACAGAAGAACTCAGCTTGGAAGAGATTCCAAAGAAACCCCATCAGCGCGAACTCAACTACATTCAAAAGATTAACTGCCCAAGTGAAGCGGGCGGTGAAGAAGGCGAAAAAGGCCTCCTGGCAGGCATTCGCCAATTCAATAGTTCCATCAGACTCGCTGAGAGATGCATGGATGAAGGTGAAGCGCCTATTTGGCAATCCACCCTCATCCGTACTATCTCTTAAGACAGTTGATGGAACGGTCACCGACTCACTTGGTATCGCAGAAGAGTTTGCATCCTCATGGTCCTCAGTCTCTAGTGACCTTTGCCTATCGGAATCGGTTATCGACCAGAAATCTGCCTACTCGGTTGATACATCTCACCATGTGAGCCACCATCTGTCTTATCCGATCACACCTGGGGAATTGGAGCTTACACTGAAGTCCTTCGGTGGCTCCACCCCGGGCGCGAATCGAACAATCTACCGCATGATGAGGAAGCTCCCGAATGAAATAAAGATCAGAATAGCAGAGTTGTTTTCGAACATTCTGGCGTGCGGAACTTTCCCATACGACTGAAAAATAGCCACACTGATACCGATCCCGAAGAAAATCTCAACTGCAAAGCGCGCACTGGACTACCGACCCATATCCCTTCTCCCATGTTTATCCAAAACATTGGAGAAGATTATGGGAAAAAGACTCCAGTTAGTGACTGAGAACCTGACGAAATCTGGTCAGCATGGTTTCCGCCCGAGGAGTGGCACTATTACCCTCCTACACGACCTTGAAGAAGGGCTGCCTTCTTCCTTGGCAGCGAGAGGTCATTCTAGTGTTGTTTCACTAGACCTTGAAAAGGCATACGACAGAATACCAGCCTGTTTCGTATGCCAAAAACTGACCTCTTGGGGCGTGGACCCGAACTTTGTAAAGACAGTCTACAGTTTCATGTCGCACAGACAGATCAAAGTCCGTACGAATGGTTACCTCTCAAATCGTTATAATCTGGATAACGGCACCCCACAAGGATCCCCCTTGTCCACAACGCTACTTGTTGTTTACTTGGATTCGCTGCTAGTGGAACTAACAAGATATCCCAACATCAAAGTGCTGGCATACGCCGACAATATCTTGCTCAGTGACACCTCCTGCACTTTGCATGTTTGCAGGAAAAGAAACTGCACCATCAATAGTATAACAGTCGCTTCACACGAAATTATTCCGTCTACCAGCATGAAGATTCTAGGCATCCGCTTCAATAAGCGTGCTACATGGCAAGATCAGGTGAACGACGTGGTGAATAAACTCCACAAGGTTCAAAATCTTATTAAGATGCTAGCAGCAGGTAGAATGGGTGCCCCACCATCAATAAACATTCACATTGCAAATGTACTCGTAAATGGTATTACAGGGTATGGTTTGACCCTTATTGGTGACTGCTCACTAAAGATCAAAAAAGAGATACCGACAGCAATGAACAACGTCCTCCGGGTGGCCTCAGGGGCCTATCGTTCAACCCCTATCCCCATTCTACTAGTAGAATGTGGATCCTGGTGCCTGGAGGACCGGATACTGAAATTAAGATTAAGGTTTGCTGGTAGGCAGGTAGGGGACCCAATGCCTCCCCTGTTTGATAGGGTTTGGAGCTTCTGGAGGGGGAGAGCCAGAATAGATATTCATCATTGCGAAGATCTGTGATGACGATCCCTCGGCTAGGGGGCTCCTTCTCCTCGAAACCTCCCCCAATCCCATTCATCCAAGATCCCCACACAATTTACGACACAAGACTGTACATAAAAGACGACCTAAGTTCCCACAGGAAGGAAGACACCAGTCCCGAGGTCTTCCGGCTGCTGCACTCGCTGATATGTGAGGAGTTCAGTGGCAGGCTGCTACTGTACACCGATGCCAGCAAGTCATCTTCTGGATTCGGTTTAGCAGTGGTCAGTAAACGCAGTGAGTCTGGATGGAGGACGCTGATTCAGAGGAGATTACCAGCGGAGGCTCGGGTATTTGACGCCGAACTGGCAGCAGTGTGGATCGCTGCAGCCATGAGGGCGGAAAATAACAGAGACTCGGTGATCTTCACTGACTCCCTGTCGGTCGTCCAGGCCCTAAAAAATCTAGGTCACCCAGACCACTTGGTTGCCAGGATCAGGGCTTACATCTCCCAGTACGACACACGCGTGGTTTGGATCCCGGGGCACATCGGTATTGTGGGTAATGAGAAGGCTGACCAGGCAGCCAAAGCAGCCATTGGCGTAGTAGAAGAGTCAGGCCTGCTCGTCCCTCTTAGCCCGAGCGCTATATATGGGATCGGTCTGAACCACTTGTACAAGAGAAAACTGGCTCGATTTCAAGACATTGGTTCGGACACCACGCTGGAGTATATGGAGATTAACCGCGGCCACAGGGCTCCAAGATTCAACCCTGCGTTGAGTAGAGCCCGGCAGATTTCACTTTTGAGATTGCGTACTGGACATACGAGGCTGACCCATCCCTTCTCAGCAAACAGAGGGGAGAGGTCAGCCTGCCCTTGTTGTGGGAACACACTCCACACCAACGCGACGAAGCTTCTGACAGACTGTACGGCGATTACAGCCAGACTTTCAAGACTAGGACAGCAAGTCGTGAATAGGGAGGAGTTACTGGACCCTTCGCAGGACATGAACTTCCCTCTATTCACAACACTGACTCAACTCGGACTGACGGACAAATTGTAAAGTAAAGTAGGGCAAGTACCCGTGCCCATGTATTAGTGAAAAACAGAGAAATAAGAACGAAATAAAAAGTAAATCGCCTCTTATAAAATAATGATTGGGCCTTACAGTAAGAATTAATAATCTAAGTCAAGCTCAAAGGCTTTGGTGTGGGAAATAGGAGCCGTTATCATCCTCGGCACTCTAATTGGTAGACGGGATGAAGACGTGGCCTACCCCTCACACAAAGTCTCCTATAGATGTAAGCACTTGTACCCCTTCCTCTAAGGGGTATTACATAAGACCAAAACAATACAACTAACTGCTATTGGGTGGGAAATCGGAGCCGTCATCACCTAATCACTACATGGAGGATAAAGTGAAGACGTGGTTGATTCCTCACACAAAATTTCATAGATGTAAGCATACTGGACCCCTTCCCCCAAGAGGTTTAGGAATAAGAACTAGCATTAAGACTAACATTATATTTAAGTCCCACTACTAACACATAGTGATAAGAACCAGTGTACTAGCTATGCGAGCTAGTGGTACCGATACCCCCTCCTCTACCACATTAGTGGCGAGGGGGATAGCGCGGCCACGCTCCTAGCATAGATAGCAACACAGGAACATGTAAATAGGATATAAGTAAGTTTAAATTAAGGATTTACTATAATTGTGAAATGATCGCCAAAAGGCCCAGGTGGGTCATGGTGTGGGCGGTGGTGAGGCAGTTTACTGACCTCACACCCAAAATAAATAAATAAATAAATTAAGTTGAAGTATATTAAATAAAGTGTATAATATATATATACATATATACATATTATATATATATATATATCATACAAATCGTCTTTTTTTTCGTTTCATTTATTTATATTTGTGAATTGCAACAATATCCTCGCCTTACATCCTGTACCAACATCAGAAGTGGGATCTGTTGCATTATGATATATAAATAAATATGTGCATTTCGTCATAACGATATATAATATAGTTACATCTTCACATTCAACTTTACTATTTACTTTTAAAATTTTACATTACAAGTTACTGAAGCAGAACATTTTAAACAGATGTTAAAGAACATTATTGAAGCAAATAATTATTGCTACAAACAAGTTAAGACGAGACTGGGTTATTTTGTAAACGACTACCTAATCGAACATTTATTTTGAAATCTGAAAAAACAATGTCAGGATTCAAAGTTAATAAGGATAGAATCACACTTCTACTTAGAGGTAATGCAGAGGGAGGTTTCAAGTTTAAACCTTTTCTTATTTATCATTCCGAAAATCCAAGAGCTTTGAAGAACTGCGTAAAATCATCGCTTCCTGTACATTGGAGGTCTAATAAAATGGCCTGGATGACAACGATATTATCTAAAGATTGGATGACTAACTGTTGCATTCCCAAAAACAACGTTACTGTACCAAAGAAAATCTAGATTTCAAAGCTTTAATTCTTCTAGACAATGCTCCTGGTCATCCCATTTATGTTCAAGATTTTTCAGATAACATTAAATTTTTATTTTTGCCACCAAACACTATCTCTCTAATGTAGCCAATGGATCAAGGTTTAATATACACATTTAACACGCATTACCTTCGGCATACGGTTAAGGAGCTTTTAAGATCAATAGATGGTCCTGATAGAAACACTTGGCCAACATTTTAGAAACAGTTCAATATTAAAGACGCAATTCATTATATTTCACAATCATGGCTAGAAATAAATCAATCTTGTATAAATGGTGTCTGGTGAAAATGCGTCAAGACAAGACAAGACATCAAATGCCTGTGAGGAAATAATTAGAATGGCAAATGATTGTGACTTTGAAGGAATGCAGCAGGAAGATATTGATGAACTAGTTTGTTATGATAAAGATCTATCAAATGAAGAATTAATGCATATGGAAATGGCAGTTATAGAAAATGACGCAGTAGATGATGCAGAGAAGAAATCGTGAAATGCCAAAGTTTTGGGCAAGGCACTAATTATTGAAGCTCTTGAAATGTTGAACATGATTTAGACATTGATAGAAGTTCAAAATTAACGCGAGCTGTAAAAAATAATTTAAATGGTTATTTTGAAATTTATAAGACTGTAAGAAGAAGCAGATACAAAAAGATATAAGATCATATTTTTTTCCAAGTATGTAAAAGGAGAAAATAATTTTTTTCATTATTAATTAATTATATTTAAATATATTTAATTAATTGCATATATTAAAAATATTATTATTATTAATTATATTTATTAATTTATTTATTGTCAACATAAATTCATTTATACTACATAAGTTCTCTTTGTTTATTTTATTTATTTTAACCACATATCATTTGTCTCAACATTTAATTCAATATACGTCTCAAACATCTATTAGCTGGTCCCGTATAATCTATCTAATCTAATCTTTCCTATCAATATTTATTTATTTATTTATTTTTTTAATTATAATTATTATTTTGTTATTATTAATACCATACTAACAATAATTTCACAATAAATACAATCAAGCAATTTAATTAATTATTATACTATTTAGATTTATTTCTCAATTCTACTTAATTTTTTTTAATTTACTTCTCAATCTTACTTAACCAAATTAAACAATTTTTATTTCTATAATATTATTCTTCCTTCTCATTCATTCATTCATGCTGCTTGACATATTGAATGCAGCTTTTGGTGAACACACATAATATTTTTCGCCTTCTTAATTCTGTCAGGGAGTTCATTAAACAGCTTGCTATCCGTATTGGTCAGCCAATTACTTATTCTGTTCGTCCTAACATTAGCTCTTATGTTATTTGCATACCTTGTATTATATATAATTATATGTCCCTATTATATTCTACTTCTAAATTTGTTTTTATTTTTTTATTGATAATTTTATAGATGAATTTTCATTTCTCAATGTGTAAGATTTGTTCAAACTTCAAATTATTAGTCTCTTCAAATACTTCATCTGAATTCATATACTGTAACCCAAAGTTCAAGATACCCAAAGATCTAGCTAAGATTTTGTTTATTCTTCTGATATTTTCCTTACTTGTCTGAGACCATATTACACATTGATACCTTACATAAGCTACAATATGTGCATTATAGATTAATTTTGCCATAGCTTTGAGATGTTTTGGACTTCTGCCTAGCACCGCTTCAAAGGCGATAATTTTTTCATAACATTATCAATATGACTACTCCAAGAAAGTTTATCATCTACTTGTACTCCAAGATATTTCACTGCATCTACTCTTTCAATAATTGCATTGCCTATTTTGATTTTTACTTGGATATCTGGTTTGTTTTTCATTTTGAAAATCATGTATTTTGTTTTCGCCACAATGATTTTCAATGTAAGGTAGTTACCATCTACCCAATTTTTAAATCAATATTTGTGTCTGTAAATTAACTATGTTCTTATAATGCACTATGTATACAGATAGTGAAATAACAACAACTGGCATCAAATAATTTTAGAAAATATAAATGCTTCGTCATTTTTGTCAACATCTCAAAACTTAAAGTTTGTGTTAAAAATCTTAAGGCTTTTAGAATATATGACAAAGGAAGCTTCTGATAAAAATACATCACAATTTCAAAAATCATACTACTAATAAATTGCCTTAAAGCAAAACTTCATGATTTGAAAGTTGACGAAAATTCTACGATTTATCCATTGAAGCAAGCTGCTCTCAATGAACTTATTCATCGATTTGGACACAAAGAAGAGTGTCATTTATTAGCATTAGCAGGTATTTTGGATCCTCGTTTTAAAAGGATGATATTACAATATATATAACCCTAAAATTTGTCAATTATGCATAAATTAATTTTTATCTCATATATGTAACGTATGTATATTTTGTTAACTAAACATTTATCTAAATACACAGTTAAACTAAGAAATAATTTGAAGATATAAATTCATTAGTTAGCTGAACGCGATCTAGATACTAGTATGTTACCAAATTTGTAAAGTTTTTAAAATTATGTTGTGGAGTTGAATTAATTATTTAAATAAATATTATTTGAAATAAAATTTTGAAGTATTTTTATTTATAAAAATAATATTTAACATTACGGTTTGAAATGTTTCACCAAATTTAAATATATATACCAACAGCTTATAAATATTAAAACAAATCTTAAAAACATATAAAAAAACTGACTTCTTATTAGTTTTAGCTAGCACGTATACCCTAGAACTATACCCTAGAGCTCATGAATACTCATGAATATACTCATGAATATGTCTCGACAGTTACGTAGTATTAAACGAGCAGTTTTCTCAAAACCAACAACAAGTTTCAAAAATATTATAGAAATACATATATAAGAATAATGATATTTTAAAATATTCCAAGTGTTCTAGATAAGACAAAACAAAAAAATTTTACATTGACACAATTTATTGTCGAAAAAGAATTTCACAGAAAAACAAACTCCTTTCAAAAATTTATTAAAGCCAGTCGAATTGTATTTCTGTTTACCTTCATTAAATGCTGCTGTTGAATGTGTATTTTCTATAATCAGAAATTAAAGCCGCTTTACACTACTTGATTTGTCGTACGACATTACACTTGATATGTGATTTGTAAAGTTTCATTGTGTTTACACCACTTGATTTTGTTTTTTGATGGAGTGAAATGACATTACATTTGACATGTCGGCTGTTTAAAATATTTCTATTTTCGTCTGACAAGTGAGATCGTGTATTGGTTTTGTGAAAATAATATTAATATAAATAATATATAAATATAATAATAATAATAATAATAATAATAATAATAATAATAATAATAATAATAATAATAATAATAATAACAATAACAATAGTTATAATAATAATACAAATTGCAGAAAACATTTTAATTTAAGAATAAGAAATGGATATTCCATTGAAAAAGGAGGAAAAAGGAGAGAGATAGGTATGTTTGTTTTTAGTTTTACAAATAATTAATAAATTTAATACATATTGAAATATGTACATATATTATTTGTGAATCCGTAGATAGAGTGGGTAAGAGAAGCAGTCTACGAGTTGATAGAAATGTGGGAGTCAAATGAGCTCCTATATAATCCAACTCATCCACTGTACAAGAACAAGCACGCGAGGTATGATTCCTTGTACGAGATGAAAAATAAACTGAAAGAGAAAATGTCATATATCACCATTGATGATACAAAAATTAAAATGAACTATTTGCGAGGACAATATTCTCGCGAGCAGATAAAAATTAAAAATTCAAAAAAAAGTGGAGTTGGATTTGAAGATATCTATAAACCGCAGGCGTACTGGTTTTCAAAATTGGAGTTTTTATCTGCTATTGGCATAAAGCAGAAAGAAATATCAAATTTTAAAATTTCAGGTTTGTTTATTTTTTTTCCTTCGAATAAAACACGTAAAACAAAACACTGTTTCGTTTTAGAGCCAAGTACATCTATCAGCCAGCAACATGAGGTGCTAGATGATTCACTGCAGACAATATCTGTTCATGATGAAAGCAGTTCAAGTCTTCTATCTCCACCACTGCCAAAAAAGCCAAAGAAAGCAGTTGTTGAATCATCGTTGCTTCAACAAGAAGATAAGATTTTGGAAAAAGTGTCGTCTGCGCTAGATAATATAGCAACAGCTGCAAACAATGAGAAGGAAATAGCTCCAGATATTGCGAGTTTTGCAGAGCATTTAAAAGTCAAGATGTCATCCATCACCGATAAAGAGTTGCAGGATGAACTACAACTCAAAATATATAATATAGTATTTGAATATAAATGTAAGCAGAGGGAGTTAGAAATAAAAAAACAAATTTCATAAAAACATTTATTTTATTATTATTAAAAATTGTACATTTAAAAATTAAATTTTTTTATAGCTTCCCATTGCCAGGGAACAAAACCAATGTTGTTGAAATAATACGTGAAAAGATTGCGTATTACAATAACGGCATCTGTGGAGCGATTCCCAATTGTTCTTTGAAGATTTGTTAGGTAAACATTGTTTCTCCATTCACCTGGAGTGAAAGTTATAGCAGTTATGTTTTCCTTATCAACGTTAGAGTAATAGTTCAACCCATCTTCTTTCCGTATAAAATTATGCAAGATGCAGGTTGTTAGAGTAATCAATTTAACTTTGTCTACACTGAGATTAATATCTTTTTGTAGAACTTGGAATCTGTTTGCCATGAAAATTTTGTTTTCAACAGTTGTCCTTTGGCTATGGGGTTTGATTATTCTTGTAGTTAACCTAAAAGCTTCATCAGCAACAAGGATGTACGGGAATTTCACATCTGTTTGTGGCAAAGTTTCGTCTTTGGGAAAGTCGGATAAATTTTGCCGAATTCCTTCGCATAGTGACGAGTTATTAAATACAGCTGCATCATTAGCTCGTCCATTACAGCCAATATCTACATACAAAAAATTGTAATTGGCATCCACTAGAGCTAACAACACAATGCTATTGAAGCCTTTATAATTATAGTAGAGCGATCCATCTTTCATTTTCGCCCGGAAAGCAATATGTTTTCCATCTGCAATTTAACACTCATTACAATTATTGTTTATAGTGTACAAATTTTTAATTACCCAAAGCTCCCAAACAATGAGGAAAGTTCCACTTTTTATCAAACTCATCTGCAATTTTACGCCACTCGTTCTTACATTGAGGCATCTAACCAATTAATTTTTTTTATTTTAATTTTATTAAACTATGTCAAAGAAAAACTACCTTCAAATAATCAGCTTCTAAAGTGCTGCATATAGCTTGCAGAGTTTCCGGAATTATAAGAGAAATAGCTGGCACCGAAATTCGAAAACTATATGACAAATCTCTAAAGGAATCTCCTGTAGCCAAAAATCTTAACGTCATTAAAAGTCTATAAAAAGTTCAATGTATTAAATGAAAGAAACAAAGTAATCAATATATTGTTTCAAACCTTGTAGATGCTGTGATTGATTCCCGTAATAAAGTGTCTTCTTTTTCTATATATGGTTTGATTTTTTCTAATAACTTGCCAAAAGTTGATATGGATGTACGGGTAAAATTTTGAAAACTTTTTGGATCTTCTAGCCGAAACTCATCAAATACTAAATTTGATACATCCTTTCCCGTTTTTCTGAGCAGCAACCACTTTCTACTCCACAATTGTCTTTTAGTTTTTCTAATTTTTTTCAAATATTCTCGTTTCCTCCTTCTTCTAATGATTGCGACCACAATTGCCAACAACATTGAATAACATTTAATACGCTTTCCTTTCATTGATTTAATTTTTTCAACAATTTAAAATAAAATTCAATTAAATCACTTTCGAACAAAATTTGATGTTTTTATCAATTGACATATCATACCAGTGTAAACACTCGTGTTTAAAAAATTACGTTTGACAAGTACAATTGACAAGTGGTATGAAATAGAACCTGTAATGTCAAGCGTAATGTCGTACGACAAATCAAGTAGTGTAAAGCGGCTTTTAGTGACTAGTGAAAAAAGTCAATTAGGTGCAGAAATGGTGGAAGCAGAGGTGGAAATAATAAAGTGTGATTTTGATATGAACTGTTAAGATTTCTACAATTTTCTAAGTGATTGGATTGAGATTTGAAAAAAATTCATAGTAATGGAAAGTATGGAAAATAAGTTGTCAATCTTTTTGAGAGCTGTTGAAAGATTTTGAAAAGGTAAACATTAATTATTTTATAAACTTTATTTTCAATTCCAATAATTTTCATTTTATTCATTAGTGAAGATAATAATTGGTCCAGAAATCAAATTAATTGTTTGATTTCAACAAGATTGGCAAAAGAAAAAAAATTTACAGACGGAAAAAGGAAAAAAAAAGTTCTGTGGAATATGCTGGTAGCGGAAATAAAATCTATCGATAAAGATTTTTTATTTTCTGCTGATTCATGTAAAGTAAAATTCACTAATCTTTTTACCACTTATAAAAGAATAAAAAAAAGAAACAATTTGAGTGGAAGAGATGCCACTACGTGGGAATATTTTGAAGATTTTGATGCAGTTTATTCAACATCTCACTTCATATCACCACCGCAACAAAATTTATCTTCTAGTTTTGAATCTAATATTGAAGTTACACAGGATAATGAAGTACACAATGAAGAAAATACTCCGCCAAACCCAAAAAGACAAAAAGTGAATGATATATTAGCATTTCTGAAAGAAGAAAGCGAAACTGCTGAAAGACGTCATCAACAGTTGCTAGAACTGGAAACAGAAAGAGTAAACGTATTGAAAAGTTTAAGAGATATGTTTAGAAGTATTATTGATAAAGATTAGATTGTTTTTTATAATTCTTTTTGTGGCTGAATTTTATGTTTTATTATAGTTCTTGTATTTTTTTTTGTGCTCATATTCTTTGTTATTTAGAAAATAAGTAAAAAAGACTGTTAATATTTTGTAAAAAATATATTTCGTATACATATATTCTTATTATTTATTCTATATTATTTATTCTTTTATTTATTAATATTGAAATACCATACATTCTATGACACAAATAATTGTGTCGCCAAATCTCTTTTCTCTTTTGCTTGTGACACATTATT
Organism: Villa cingulata; assembly: GCA_951394055.1. Classification (NCBI taxonomy): domain Eukaryota; kingdom Metazoa; phylum Arthropoda; class Insecta; order Diptera; family Bombyliidae; genus Villa; species Villa cingulata. Next base: position 35,061,492 of record OX596017.1, on the reverse strand, counting down.
ATCCGGTATGATAGTATATGAGTGGTTATCATTTTCGTTATCATCTTCATCTTCATTGTCAATACTTTCTAGATCCAATTCTTCATTATTAATTATCATATTGTGAAGAACGATACATGTATTAATAATATTTTTTGCTTTCTCAATGTTATATATATTTAAAAATTTTAAAATTCTAAATTTTCCTTTTAGAACACCAGATGCTTGCTCAATGCATACCCGTGTTGAGCTGTGATAATAATTATATTTCCTTTGTGTAGACGAAAGAAATCCATTATCCCTGTGTGGCGTTAACAGGTACGTACTTAAAGGATATGCTGAATCTCCTAGTAGATGACTTCCCTCTGGAATATGACCTTTTCCATTTTCTAGTTTTAATCCTAAAGGACTGCTTCTCCAAACAGCAGCGTCATGTGATCTACCTGGCCATCCAAAATATGTGTCGATGAAACGTGACTTATTATCACAAACTGCCTAGAATAAATTAAAATTAATTAAATTAAAAAAAATTCGTTCAATTTTACAGAAAAATTGTAATATACTTGCAATAAAATTGAATGCTGTCCTTTACGATTGTAATAACTAGCAGCATTTGTTTTTAGCGAAGGAATCTGAATATGTGTACAATCAATGCAACCGATGACGTTTGGAAATGGTCTTTCTGAACGCATTTCTTGAAAGTCTTCCATTATTTTTGTGAATTCGGTGTTAGAATTTGGCCACTTCACAAAATCGCCAATGAAATTCGCAATTATTTCCGTCATTTTTGTAAATAACATATGAGCTCCTCCTTGAGACACATCAAATCTGTCTGCCAATATACGAAATGCAGTTTGATTGGAAAGTCTCCAAATGGTTAAATACAGGCTTTTCTCCGAATCTAACGATGGTCTCCCAGTCCACGAATTTTCCCATCGTTCTTCGACAAGCTGATGCAGTTTCTAAAATTTAAACAAATTTTATTTATTAATTGAACTTCAAATTCATTGAACTTTTACGTACCTTGAATGTTTCTCTTTTCATACGAAAATGACTTTTGAATAGGTCATCGGGATAACTTGTAATTTTTTCTATGTAGTTTTCTACTTTGGGAATTTTTCTTCGTTTTTTCTTTATATCTAAGGCTTTAAAAATTAAAATATTTCTATATATCTTTGTCTTATTTTGCACATTAATTTGTTTAGATAAGTCACTTTTTTGACATTCATCCAATATTTGATTGAATAGAATGTCTTTTATAATTTTTTTGTCCATTTTTATTTTTTTGTAAAATTAAAAATCTAAACCCTTCAAAAACGTCAAATAATGCAAAAGCATTTGTGATGCATTTGTCTTATCGGCGGCACGTCAATGATGCCAACACAATCATGCGATCGTCAAATTTTTCACGTTTTTGAAAAATAACCACACTTTGATTTTGATATAACCTTATTCAAACAACTTCTTAGTTTAAAGAATTTTAAAAGACTGTATCTCTATACATTGGATATTATCTTTTTATATCCTGCTTATTCTATTCCCGTACCTCTTCTTACTTTTCCTTTTTTTTTGTTATAATTAGAAATCTAATACAATTACAGGCGGAATACATAAAAGTAACATATTGGTATTTCCATACTTAAGTGCAATAAATACCCTTTTTTTATTACACCGCTTTTATCTTTTATTTTATTATTTCCTCGTATTTCGGAAGAGGTACAGGAAGTACAAAATAATGTCTTATAAATATCTTAAATTTAAAAGACACCGGATATTCTTCTTTAGAATATGAAAACAAAACAAACGATGATGAAATATCTTTGCAATCCGTCAATCCTGGTAGATATAATAGACTATCAGAAAACGCATTTCAGTTGCGAGAAAAATTATGCACTTATCTTAATGAAAATATTAATTAATAAAAATTCCAAATTACACATAAATTTTTTAATTACATTATGTACATCTAGATAACTTACTTTTATTTTTTGTTTTTAAATTTTTATTATATCCTTGACTAAATTTAATATTTTTATTTGTAGTTCTATAAATTTTATTTGGTCTAATGAACTATTCTTTATCAGTTTCTTCAAAGTTTTGCAGAATTATGTGATTTCATCATTCTCGGTTTTTTTTAAATTCCTTTAGGTCCTTTAAAAAATTAAAAAAATCTACAATTGTATTTTTTTTGACTTAGTTAGTAGTTTTTTTGGTTGGGATGAAGTCCCTGGAGAAAACATTTCTAACGCCATCAGGAACCACATTTGGTTCTGGCGCAATGAAATCATTTCTTGTTTCGATCGAATAACCATCAAAACTATAAATATTTTCATTGCTGATGTCTTCACTCTCAACATTTAAACATTCAAATGTGCTAAAGATGTAAATATATGTAAATTAACAAATTTTTTACTATTTTAAAGTATGATGAATTTATATTTATCTTCTTGGAGTGTAAGCATCCTTTAGAAAATGTAAATTTTCGAAATATTAAAATTTTTTCTTATTTGGCGAAACTAAACCACTACCAGATGCGCCACTATTCTTTTCATATTCTCTCGAAAATTGGTCCCGTAACGATTTCCAATTTTTTTTTACTTTATTTACTGTTGAATAATAATATTTTATTATTATATAAATTAATAATTAATTTATAATAGAGGTATTCACTCAGGCTAGTATTTTAGCTATTGTGTATTAATACATAATCAAATTTAGTGTGGAGTGAACATACTTTGTAAATACTCTTGTTGTATCAAAATTTTCCAGTCAGCTGATATGGTTGGTTGGTTGGTTGCAGTGGCAGTCCGTCCTCCCCCGAAAACAGACTCAATTAGCACTTTGTGTGCCGTTTTGTTACCACAGACTCGTAGGTGTTGGTTGTTTTCTCTAGACTATAGCCATTTCGTCTTGTTCAGGTAGTAAACCAAACTGCCCATTGTTAGACTGGCCACCTCCGCGAGTTCTTCGAGGAAAGGCTTACCGAAAGCCTTTAGTCTAGTTTTAGCCAATGCTGGACACCTGCAAAGATAATGTAAGAGAGTTTCCTTCTCTGAATTGTCCCTACAGCTTCTACAATGCGTGTTATACGGTAGACCCAATCTGGCTGCGTGTTCCCCCGCAGGCCAGTGACCTGTTAGAATCGCCATGATTCTAGCGATCTCTCGTCGGTCTCTACCGATAAGTGACAGGGTTCTTTTCCTATCGAATTCCGGCCAAGTTACTCTTGACACAGAACAGGTGGGTAAATTCTTCCATCTGTTATTTGCCTCCGATAGATAGTGAAGCCAGATCTCTCGCTTTACACTATTTATAGGGATGTTTATAGGTTCTGCTGTCGAAAGGTGTAGAGTTGAGCCCTGTTTCGCTAACGAGTCAGCCTGCTCATTACCCTCTATGTTTCTGTGACCTGGAACCCATATGAGGGTAACTTGAGTCTTACTCGCCAGACTTTCTAGTGCTCTTCTACAACTTTCTGTTATTTTAGAATTAAAAGATACCGCTCCCAGAGCTCTGATTGCGGCCTGGCTGTCGGTACATATACCGACGGTTTTTTGTCTTGTTACCGATGTCATACCATACAGAATTTCGCTCGCCTTGAGAATCGCGAGGATCTCCGCCTGGAAGACGCTTGCGAAGTCTGGCAGGCGAATGGACTCTGAGACTGGGGGTGAGCTCATGTAAATACCCGAGCCCACTCCACCTTCCGTCTTAGATCCATCTGTGAATATGACAAAGTCATAATTTTCTATTACCGCATTCTGCCTCCATTCCTTTCTGGAGGGAAATTTCACCTGGAAATTTCTCTCAAAACGCAGTATTTTTGTGTTATAATCTGTCTCTGTCTTGCTAAGTTTTTGGGGAATTTCCTCCAGGATGCTGCTATGACCATATGGTTTGGCTCTCCAGCATCCCGCTTCCTTTAATCTTAGCACTTCTCGTGTCGCTGTAAATTTAATAAATAGATCCAGAGGAACGAGACCCAGGATAGTATTAAGAGCTTCCGAGGGGCATGACCTCATGGCCCCCGTTACTCCCAATCCTACCGATCTCTGTACCTTGTTCACTCTGTCCTGGTTGTACCTCTTGTTTAGTGCTGCCCACCAAACTGTAGAACCGTATGTTAGGATAGGGCGTATCACTGCCGTGTATACCCATAGAGTCATTCGGGGTTTAAGGCCCCATTTTTTATTAAAGGTTTTCTTGCAGGCATAGAAAGCAATGTTGGCTTTCCTTGCCCTCTCTTCCATGTTCAGCCTCCAGTTAAGCTTAGGATCTAAAATTATTCCCAAATACTTAACTCGGGAGGCTAGTGTCAGAGGTATGTCATTTAATTTGGGTAGGTTGAAAGCAGGTACCTTCGTTCTGGTCGTAAAAAGCATCAGTTCAGTTTTGCCTGTATTGACACTTAGTCCACATCCCTTGGACCAGTTATCAATTTTCCTCAGGCCAGCTGATATAGTTTGACAATTAAAATTTTAAAATTTTTAAATTTAAATATTATCAAAATTTACCAAGAGTGCGTTCATGATAATTACTTTAACCATAGTCATGGTATAGTATAGTTTAAGCAAATTTATGTTGTACTACAGCCATAGTTATGTTAACTTCAAGTAGTTTTCGAACGCGATTTTTACCACAGTAGTAAAATAAATTGTCATTCAGCTGTCAAGTCAAGTTTAAAAAATTTTCAAAAAAATTTTTATATATAATTATTATATTTTCTGTTTAACAAAAATTAATTAATTATTAAAATTAATTTTTAAACAAAATTAATTAATACTACTAATTTTTTCAAATAAATAAAATTGAAATTTTCACAATTCACAACAAAAAATTAAATGACAAACGATTTTTTATTGTCAATGTCATTACCACTTAAAGGTTTACTATCGTTACTATCGCTAACCATGCTCTCGAGCAGGGTTAATTTTTGACATCAAATAGTTAAAAATTTACTTTACTACAGATGTTTACGAACGCTAAAAAGTTATGTTGGTAGTTATGTTTTACTATACCACCACCATTCCGAACGACAAATGATAACTATAGTTAACTATAGTTAACTATAGTAACGTTTCTGAACGTACTCCAAATGACTACTGTGTGTTCAACTGTCAAAATATTTACTACGAAATACTACAAAGAAAAAACATGCCTTTACCCTATTGTTTTATTACAATGATTGGCTTACTTGATTTTATATGGGAGAAAATAACAAGGCGTAGTATATTAGCAAAATGTAGTAAAAATACTTCGAGTATAAATATACAAGGCCAAATACTAGAGAGAGTGAATACCTCTAATATGTTGTTTATTTTTAATTTATACTTATATTATTTTCTAATCCCAACACTTTGACAATATCATTTCATGTACTTTCTTTTAATTATGATTTTTATACAATTTGCTTTTTTTATCATATAAAAAAATGTTTGGTCTTACAAATTCAATTAACTTTTCTTCCATTTTAATAAAAATAAGAAGAAGAATGATAATGAATACTTAATATTGATTTCTTCAATTTTTTAGATTCACACAATACTATTCCATTTTCAATTAAAATTCAAATATAAAATGTCAAAAATGATCTTCTTTCTTTTTTTCCAATTACCAAGCAAATTAAACAGAAGATAGGTTCATTTTTAGAAGCGTAAACGACAAAATTAAAATAAAACTTAATTGTACCACAACCGAATAGTTCGGTTGCCATTGAGCACAATCCAATTGATTTTCACTTTGTTCAATTGAACGACAAACTAAATTCGGTTTCGGTTACACTTACGCTATCATTGGGCGTTGGCTGTTAGCAAAGATACTAGAAATGCAAAGATGTGAAAAGCAGTACAAAATCCTGAACATGGTTTATTTTATTCCATCGCATCGATATCAACTCTTCTTGAATTTTCTTGTTGGATTTTACGTTCTAACCGAAAAAATTTTTAATTTGAATTGTCAGTTATGTTATGAAATTTTGTTAAATTCCAATTGAAAAGCTATATATTAGAACTTTCTTTCATTTTAAATTAAGTATTGAAATATATGAAATATATACATAGTATTGGTAGTGTGTGTAGTATGAATATATGAATATATAATGTGTTTTGTTGGTAGTATAGTATGGTAGTATGATTATATCACATACCATATTATTACTTGTAACTTGTACATACTGTATGTATATAGGAAAATATAGGAAGAAAGGACTTGCTTTCATATTAAACCTGTTTTGTGTATGAATTGTTTCATCTTACATATACTACATACTTATTAATTCTCGAATTTTGAATGATCTTTCGTATTAGAAGGGATCATAATATAAATTTCGTATTGTGTACGATATATGTATGAATATGAATTTGTTTTTTTTAATGTGATTATCACTTATCACATTGCAATTTATATTTAGAGCGTATATTCATATATACATATGTATGTATATAGATTTCATATATCTTACTAGGAAGATCATGTGCATTCACTGTATATGAATGAACAAATTGCAATGAAAGATCAATCCATAAAGAAAAAAATACAACAACACGAAGACGAAATGTATAACCTACGACAATTATTGAAACAACAAAAAAGAATTATTTACAGATTAGGTGGCATCAGCAGGCAAAGAAACTTAATCTTCAGCAACGTCAAAGAAGAGGAATAATAAACAGAAATCTCTCAAAATACGTAATATATTATAATAAATAATATATTAGAAGTTCAGTGTTCAGAGAAAGAAATATAATTTAAATGTAGAATTGGCAAAAAGTTAAACAAACCTAGACCAATCAAGGTAGGTTTTACATCGACTCAACTTAAAATAAATATAGAGGAAGTTCGGATATATTCGAAATAGAGCTCAGCGGCTTTAAATCTACTGGAATATATCCTTTCGTTCGTTACATTTTTTCAGATGTTGATTTCTTAGGCGATGGCGATGGTTCCCCAGTTGTAGTCAGAACTTTGGAGAAAAAGAAAATGACTGCATCCAAGACATGCTTAATAATAATAAAAATGATGGTCTTCATATTGATCCACAACCTTCGACAAGTTCAGGATATGTAACACCCAGGAAATTATCACCTGCACCTGTTTCAAAGGAAAGCTCCAAGCAAAAAATTAAATTACAGGCAACTTTTTTAACAACTCCTTATAAAAAATTATTAGAAGAAAGTTTAGAGAAAGTTAAAACTCCAAAAGCCTCCAGGAAATCAAAAACGAGTAAGGAAAAGACCAGTAGTGAGCCATGAGAACAACCATTAAGGCCGACAATATGCCCAAAAGAGAAAAATATATCTAGGAATAAAAGGAGAAGCAATTCTACTAACAGTTCCTCGAGGAGTATTGAGTTTGACAATTCTCGAACTGAAATTTTCGCAGATATTCCAACTCCAGATGATAAATGTAATTTTTGTGAAAAATCTACAAAAGAAGATATTTCTACGATGGAATGGATCCAGTGTATCTAGTGAGACTGTATTTCGAAAAAACAGGAATATTTTGTATGTACTTTAGGCCACAATATTTTTAAATGAACATATCTTATTAATTTTTTTTTGTTCCTCCTTTTTTTTCGTTCTTATTTTATATTTTTTTCGCACTGAATTAAATTTGTAATGGATTAATATTTATTTATTTCGAAATATAATTCACAATAAAAAACAAACACAAAAACAAATAGATACGATATCAAGAATAAAAGAAACAGAAGATAACATTAATAAAAAACAAGAAAAACGAAAAAAAAAAATTAAACAACTAGAAAATATGCTAGAGTAAACAAAAAGAATAATGGTAGCAGTGAAATAAAATCAGAGGCTCCAATTAATTCAAAAAAATTAATGATAAATATTACAACTGACGATGGTAATGACAACTCACTGATAAGCGAAAATATAATATCGAATACAGAAAACAAAAATTACTCTGTAACAAAAATAAATTCAAATTTACTAAGAAAAATCCTCCAGCAAAGAATTTCCCTCTAAAACGACGATATCAACCAGCTCCAAAACAATACAAAACGGTTTGCCCCTGTAATCAAACCTGGCAACACTTCTCAATGTTCAGTGAAAAGTACAGCTCAAGAAAACGAAAAAAAAAGAAAATAAGTATCGATAGGACAACAACTAAATTGATAAAAAATAAAAAAAATGTACTAAACATATGTACGCTCTACGCTCTAAAAGTAAATAATACAATTATAACAATTATCCAGATATATCCTCCAACGACACAGGTAGAGGAGAGGGATATGCTCCAAGACACAAGGTTGCATGTAAATTTTTTGATGAATTAAGTACATTTTACAATACATTTTTTCAAATTCATCATAATAATTATTTTAGAATTTAAGTCATTTAATTTAAATTCAAAATTAATATATTTAAATGTAAAAATTTCTTTCGATTATGCTTACATTGCACTTTTTTTAATTTTTTATTAACACAGGTATATCAAACAATATTATATTGCTATATATCATAATGTATTGTATGTAGAACTTAGTTACGCATTAATCATATCGTATGCATTATTTTGTAAACAAAAGTATCAAATTTCAATTTTGACTTGCTTATAATTATTATAAATTTTTTGTATTTTTTATATAAATTTCTTTTTTTTAATATAATTTAATTTATGTCTATTTAGCAATATTTTTAGCAATATTTAAGTATGTATAAATAGCCTAGAATTTTGTAAATAAAGTTAGTAGTTCACAAACAGCACTACTGTCTTTTTCCTTAAGCTATACTCTTATCTTGGTGAGGCTCCCAAGATCCCAAAAAAAATTAAAGGTACAAGAGGCTTAAATTCAAACAATTTTAGTAAAGGTAAAAGAGTCTTTTTTTGTTTTTTTTTTATTATATACATATATAGTACATACAATGTATATAGTATATTTTTAAGTGCATACGGATACTTAGTCCATTATGGCACCGCCAATCAGTAATTCTGTCAGATATATCATCCACTTTATCATCAGTAATCAGTTACTGGTGTACATTGCTGATGGGAAATTTATGATCGACTTGGGCGAGAGCAGCGCACTGATTGGGATTCGAACTGTGATCTCAAGATCGCAAGACCGACACCACAACCATCGAGCTATTCAAGCTCCAAAAGAACCTCATCTATAAACCATAAACATATCATTGTTATTAGAAGGTATAAACGATTTATAATACTTTGGTATTCAAGCGGTACAGTAAAACAACTATATCGCTTTCTACACAACATTCAAATCTAAAATCAATTTTATTATAGGAGATTTCAACGCAAAATTCGCAAGAAAACTAAACGGAGAAGAAAGAATACTATGAAATGATGGAAGTGTCGAAGTACACTAGTGGTCAATTGGCTGTTTGATAAGTAGACGTGTAATTCGCCAGATGGACACACTTTAAATGAAATTAATTTCATCACTACAAACAAAAACAAATCTCTACAAAATTGTCAAACGCTATATTTATGACTTAGATCATAGAATGGTACGAGCAAAAATAAAAATAAATCACAACACGAAAAATTTTAAAATAATATGTGGATCAAAACGTCTACCAAAAATAATTACTCAAAATTAATTGGAGAATACAATAACAAATTAAAACTAGAAATTGAATTAGAAACACTGAGTAAACTAGGAAATTTACAAAAGAAATATAACTAATATTTAAAAAGGAATTATGGAAGCGGCAAACAAAGCTTTATTCACAAACAGAAACAGAAAGCGTTATAGATTTACAAATGAAACAATAAAACTAACTGAAAAAAGAGATATTTTAAGGAAAAAAGTAACAGAGAAAAAATAACTAAAGGAAATAAGAAAACAAGTGAAAAAGCAAATAAAAGCTGACATCAATAATTACAAAAAGAATTTAACAAAAAAAATCATAGAATCAACCAAATCATTAAAAATTTCGAAAAAAGAATTGAAAAATAACCTTGAGTGTATAGCTAACCTAAAACAGGAAAGCCACATAATCACTTATAGGAAAGAGATAATGTATGAATAATGTGACCATATGTCCCGTTTTGAACGGGACAGTCTCGTTTTTAGATACTCTGTCCCGTTGTCCCCAAGCATTGCTTAAAAATGCTAAAATGTCCCGTTTTCAGAAAAAAGCCACAAACCATACACACAACAATCAATGTATCATATCATACAGTATAAAATAGAGCTGTTTTATATTATATATTTTTCTAGAGACATGACGTATTGAATCTCCCGTATAAACATTATATACATTATATATTTTATATACTTTCAATATTCCGTTGTCCATTATTTGGCTAATCATGCTATGTACTGTACTATTGAAATTGAGTCTAGTAGATAAAGGCCTGAATATGATTCACCGTCAAATTGACGGCGAACTAGTTAATACGATAAACCGTCGACCGTCACCGTCAAAATTAGAAAGTTAATCAACTTACACCGATACCGTCACAAAAATGGTGACGGCGTATAATATTAAGGCCTTAAGTTCAGTTGTACTTTCAGATTTGTAATTACATTATATAGTTATAGTCAAATAGAATATCGTTAGAATTAGTATAGCGTTAGTTTACTTTGAGTTGCTTTTTGTTTCCGAGTACATTGCTGTCCAATCTATTTGCATCTTTCTTAACGATCATTAATATTTTTCTATTATCGTGTGCTTATAGTGAATCAATTTAAATTTCTAGTGATCTTTTTAAAATTTCTTTCTGTTTATTATAAGTTATAATTTATAACAATGCCTAAACGCAAGTGTACTTTTAATGTTAATTTACAAACTAAGTACCCATTCATAAAGCAAAGAAGTACTCCGTCGGATGTCAAATGTGAAATGTGCTGCACAGAATTTAATGTAGCTCATGGAGGTGCTAGCGATATTGAGCAGCATTTAAGATCCGAAAAACACAGAAATTTTGATCTTGCTGCCGCTTCGAGTTCTTCAATGCTTAGTTTTTTTAAGAAAGCAGATTTACCAACTTCCAAAGATCTGGAAATTGCTGCAACAGAAGGCGCATGGGCTTATCATACGGTGCAGGAGAACCACAGTTTTCGCTCAAACGATTGTGCTTCTAAATTAATTCAAGCATGTTTTGAACCGAAATTTAGATGTGCTCGTACGCTGATGCTTCAAGCCATGGGTCTAAGAAAATGTTCCCTGCTTTGGTTCGCTTCTTTTTACCAAACGAAGGTATACAAGTTAAACTTTTAGAATTTCTAGATCAACCGGGCGAAACATCAGATGTTACTGTTAGTTATCTAATGAAAGTATTGAGAGAAAAAATTTAACATCGAAAATTGTGGCATTTTGTGGAGATAATACTAACTGCAATTTTGGCGGATTACAAAGACGAGGGGTCAACAATGTTTATGCGAAATTAAATTCATCCTTAGGAAGAACATTGATAGGAGTCGGATGTACAGCTCATATAATTCACAACGCATTTAAAACCGCAGCGGATTGTCTACCTGTAGATTTTGAATGTGTTATTGTGAAAATATATTCACATTTTTATATCTATAGCGTTCGTGTGGAAACTTTAAAAGAATTTTGCAATGAAGTTGACACAGAATATCAGCAATTGCTAGGTTATAGCAAAACTAGATGGCTTGCTTTCATGCCCGCTGTTGAAAGAATTTTAAAACTTTACAAGCCATTAAAAAACTATTTTTTGAGTATTGATAAATGCCCAAATATATTGAAAACATTGTTCGAAAGCCCTGACTCTGAATTATGGCTTTCTTTTATGCATTTTCAGTCAGAAATATTCTATCAAACTGTGTTAAAAATCGAGGGTCAAACTATTTCTGCAATTGAAGTAACAAAAGAAATAAAACAACTTAAAGAAAATTTAGCATTGAAGCAATCTACTCTGTTCCTTCCCTACTCCGTTCGTAATTTAATGGCAAAATTACAAGAAAGTTGCACCAGTGGTGTTGACGAAGAATATGTAAAAAATATAGCTGCTGATTTTTATAAAATAAGTAAAGAATATTTGGAGCAGTGGACATTGTTCTTTGATGATTTGAACATATTTGAATGGGACCTACTTGGGAAGAAATTCAAATTGTAATGGATTCATTAATTGAAAAAGGATTCATTGATTGTAATCACGATACGGAAGTGTTTGATGAATATTCACTCATTTCTAAGTACATTACACCGCAAAAAGTTACAGAATGGAATGCTAGGAATATTTCAGTCGTAAGCCGTTGGATGGAATTGTTCAAACACTTTCAAACAAATAATTTGAATCATAGTAACTTCCGTCTGATTATTGAATACATCCGGCACTAACGCACCAGTAGAAAGAGTTTTTTCGCTTATGAATAAGTTGTGGACGAGTGAAAAAACACAAATGCAAGTTCCAGTGCTGAAAGCAATGCTAATTATAAAAGCAAATTGTAAGAAATCATGCAAAGAATTTCATTCTTATTTGAAGGCAACACCAAATGTACTGAAGAAAATTTGTTCTTCGGAAAAATATGAGTCAAAATAAATTATATTTAAATATTTTTATAAATTTTTCCTATTCTTTTTAATAGTAATAAAAAATAAACTAAAGAAATATTCGTTTTCTTGAACACACATTCTACACATTATCTAAAAATTAGTAAATGTTCCGTTTCGATGGCAAAAATAAATGGTCACATTATGTATAAAGCAACTAAATTCTTCAAAGATTTATATGAATCAAAGAAAACCGTGACAGAGATAAACGATATAAGAACAGAGAACCAAATTGCAACAATTATATAAGCAGTGAAATCGAAAAATCTACAAAGGAACTGATAAAAGATAAAGCATCAGGAATAGTTACAAAATAAAAGCTGTGATGTTTAAATATGGAGAAGTCTTCTTAGTGTCGTTATTAACTGAAATATTTAATGAAATAATAGATACTAAAATAAAAATAATACCAGAACAATGACAACATTAGAAACTATGCTTATATTTAAAAAAGTAGGTAAAAAAATATAAACAATTACCATCCAATAAGTTAAATTTCAAGAATATATAGAGAATTCGCATAATGCTTGAAAAGAAGAATGAAATTCAAAATGAATGAAGAACAACCGTTTGAACAAACAAACTTTTGGAAGTCGTTGGTGGTTACACCTAAAATAGAAAAATCTTAATAAATTTAAATATTTAATTAAAATTAAAATTGATAAATTATACTTACCTGCCTGTAACATTTATGTAATTTGAACTTTGTTTACATTTTTTTCTTCTTCTTCTTTTTTTAATGTCAAATATTTTATTGTGATCCTCTCTTTTTATTTGACATTCGTTGTAGAAAATTTCACGCTCCGATTCGGAGACTGGAAATCTCTATCAATTCGTTGACGATGTCATCTTTCGGCGAATTGATGGAAACTTCCAGAAACGCTGTCGTCACCATAGATCTCTCTCTTGGTTTTTATCAGTTCGTTTATGCAAAATTTTGTCAATCAGTCTGTTGAATAGTCATTCAACATTTTTTAATCTGAAAAAAAAGAAAGAAAAACAATAAAGGTTATTAAAAATAAAAATAATTAATGTGTTCCAAATGTGCAGCGATAGAGTGTAGAAGTGTTTTTGACTGCCCCCGTATTTTGAATTTTGCTGATAATTTTCCATAAGTTGTTTTTGGTTTTTTTTTTATTTTGAATTTCATGTGATAAAGTATAAAATTGTAAAATATTATAAACTATTTTTTTTTTTTTATTATAAAAATATTACATAAAATACAACACGATATCGAACATTGAATATACATTTATTATATAATAAAATCAGGTATAAATAATAGACAATTGACTAAATACATTGTTATATAAAAGTGATTGTGCATTTATATTGCATTTTTATTGTGCACAATAGACTAAATATATTGTTATATAAAAGTGGTTCTGAATTTACATTATCAGTTGTTGTAGCGGTAGTTTATAATTATTATTTTATATAATTATAACATTTCAACTTATAACTATGTCTAATGCAAATGGAACGGGAAATGGAGTTGCGACGCGTAGTTCTCAGAAGGAGAAAAATATATCCAAACCTATGTCTGCTGTTGAGACTAATTCAGCTTTTTCCGAGGAAAGATTACTCCAACAATTCAGCAACCTATTGGATAGTAAATTACATTCTCTCAGAGAATCAATTATCTCTGATTTTTCTAATCAAATCAATGCGATGGTAAGTCGTATTGATTTAGTTGAAAAAAGAGTGTTTCAACTTGAAAGCAACGCAACAAATTGTGACTGCCACGAACTTCATAATGAAATTCAACGAGCTAATGACATAATCATCGCTGGCATACCTAACACTAATAGTATTGACGCCGACGTTTTATTTAATAAAATTACTGATTGCTTGGGTGTTCCTGCATCATCTTACACACATGCTTTCCGTCTTCGAACCAAAAACAACAAAACCTCTACATCAGTGATTGCTAAACTTACATGTGAGGCTGAAAAACGCAAAATTCTTTCAGCGTTTAGAAAACGTGAAAAACCATTATTGTTAAAGGATTTACAGTGTGGCTTCATATCTGAATCTAAAGTTTTGATCTACGAAATCCTTCTACCTACTGATCATGCTATAAGGCGTGAATCTTTGCGGTTACGTAGAGAATCTGGTGTATTTTATTCAGTGGACTCAAGGAATTGCCATGTCTTTGTGAGACGCACCAAAACCAGCAAACCAATAAAGATTATTTCCTTGGATCATCTACGATCTATTTCCTTAATTAATTCGGGAGCAGTTGATTAAATATATTTTCTTACAACTAATGATTTTGTATTGTAATTTTCAAAATATTTTTTCTAAAATTTGTTTCTGCAATTCGAATAGCTGGCTATATAACAATTTTCTAATTTTTATATCACAAACGTACTATTGCAATAAGTCCTTGTTTTTTATTACTTTATTTTTAATCTTAAGATATTTAATCTTGTTAGAGATTATTCAGCAGATTGTCATATCATTGGTTTCAATATTAATTCTGTTTAAACACTATTTTTCCCTCTTTTATTTTAACTTTACGTATTTAATTTGTCTGTTAGTTTCTATTAGTATCACATTCATTTGTTACCGTTTTTTTTTTGTTGGATGTTGCTGTAAACCGTTGAAGCTATTTACATGGATAGTTTTTGCTCCTTGAATAGGGTAAGAATGCTTGTCAATTTGTGCACCAATTATGCCAGTGGATTTAACATTTGTCACCTTAATGCCAGAAGTATTCGTTCTAAGTTTCATGAGATTGACAAAATTTTTTCAGGAACTAAGCTCAATGCCATTATGGTTTCTGAAACCTGGTTGAATGAGGAATGCTCTTCTCGCTCAATTTCTTTAGATGGATTCAAACTCTACAGAAATGATCGGTGTGGTAAAAGAGGAGTGGTGTAGCAATTTATATGGATAATCGTTTCAAATCAAAATTAGTATATTCTTCCACTAATCCTAATATTGAATTCATTGCCATTGAAGTTAATTCCTCAAAATGCAGCATTCTTTTATGTACTGTTTATTGTCCACCAGGCAAGTATTCCTTAGACTCATTAATTGAATTTGATGAATTTCTTTTCAGGCATTCTAAAAAATATTCTGACATAATCATTGGTGGTGACTGGAACATAAACTTGTTGGATTCTACCATCCGCAATGATCAATTCCTACATTTTCTAAATAGTTATAACTTAACTATCTTGAATAAAATTCCAACTTACTGGAATTGCTCACATCCCTCTTTGCTCGATTTATTTTTAACAACTATTCCAAACAAAGTGCTTTTTGTTAATCAAATAAGTCCACCAAGCACTTTTGATCATGATTTTATCTTCATAACGTATAATTTTTTCATTAAATGTCCATCTTCGAACAATTTCTTAACTTATAGAGACTATCGTAGCATTGACAATAATAAGCTTGTTGCTGATTGTGCTTCATTACCTTGGCATGATTTGTTCTACATTTATTCACCTGATGATAAAATTACTTTCTTTAATAACCTTGTCATTAATTTATTTGATAGACAAGTACCTTTAAGAAAAGTAAATCATAAAAGAAAATCTAGTCCATGGTTTAATAAAGAAATTGAAGCTCTCATTTGTGAGCGTGAATACCTATTCAGATTATATAAGAAACATAAGACTGCGTCAATCCATGCTTCCTTCAAATTCGTCAGAAATAGAGTCAATTTATTAGTTCGCAAACTCAAACGATCTTATTATGAGAAACGCTTAAATCCTGCGCTACCGCCGAAAGTCCTATGGTCAAATCTTCGAAGTTTGGGTGTTCATAGTAAAAGAGAAGTTGATTGTGATTATAATTTAAATGAATTGAACAAATATTTTTTATCAAATGCGTCAACCGACACACTGCCAACAACAGTTACTTCTGCTTCTCTCCACAATTCTGAATTCAGTTTCAGATGTGTAGATTCTTTTGAAGTCTTGACTGCTATGCATGCTATTAAATCTAATGCTGTTGGCTTCGATTGCATATCACCTAAATTTCTTAAATTAATTTCATCTTATATACTTCCTCCCATCCCTCATATTATTAATACATGTGTAACCCAATCTTACTTTCCCTTGTTATGGAAAACAGCCATTGTTTTGCCGCTACCAAAAAAATCGAATTGTACGACAATGTCTGACTTCCGCCCAATTAGTATTCTCTGTTATCTTGCCAAAGTTTTTGAGAAGCTCTTATTTAATCAGATCTCCAAATACTTAGATGAACACCGCCTATTATCAAAATGGCAATCAGGATTTAGACAATTTCATAGTTGTGAAACCGCTCTACTCAAAGTTACAACTGATTTAAGAACTTCTCTAGACAACAATAAGTCTGCTATTCTTACCTTGCTAGATTTTTCAAAAGCTTTTGAAAGCATCTCCCATTCTATATTGTTGCGTAAACTCAGGCTTCTGTTTGGTTTTTCTGACTTGGCCTGCTCACTAATCAGCGCATTCCTTTCAGATCGGAAACAGCATGTCAGAGTGAATGAAAATCGATCGGACGATTTGCCAGTCCTGAATGGTGTACCTCAGGGTTCTTTGTTAGGACCTCTCTTTTTCAGTTTATTCATTAATGATTTATCTGAAGTAGTTAGATACTCATACATTCACATGTATGCCGATGATGTACAACTCTATATTGATTTTGTACCCGATGAAACGGACTCCGCTGCTTTTAAACTTAATGAAGACTTAGATGAAATCTGTAGATGGGCCTTCAGGAATGGCTTAGTTCTTAATGCTGATAAGTCACAATGTATCTTTTTGACTCGCGGGAGAAATATGACCTCTTTGCCGATAATTAAACTAAATAATCAGTCTTTGCAATTTGTCCAAAAAGCACGCAATCTTGGTATATACATAAATTCCAAAATGAGTTGCTGCAACCACATTCAAGAGGTCCTAACCAAGGTTTATCGCTGCCTGCACACGCTCAGACTATCTTCTGAGATGTTATCCACCGAAATGCGCATCAAACTGGTGCAAGCGTTAATTATTCCACACTTTCTTTATGGTAGTGTGATATTTCCAGTTTTAGATTCTGTTTGCAAACAGCGTTATGAAGTGGCATTTAATGATTGCATTCGTTTTATTTATAATCTACCGCGTTTCGCTCATGTTTCTGGTCTAAGGCATTCAATTTTTGGTTGCTCATTATTTACTTTTCTGGAGATTAGAATTCTGTTGACTTTCCATAAAATTATTTCAACGTCTAGGCCAGGATATTTATCAGACCTGATTAGCTTTATTCCATCGAGACGACATCTAAATGTTAGAATTCCCCAATTCCGCTATGAAGTTGGCGAGCGTTCTTTCTTTGTTCGGGCTGCACGCCTCTGGAATAATCTTCCAGGGGATATTCAGTCAATTGGTTTGCACAACTCCTTCAAGAGACGTATTCTTGAATTTTTAATTCATATGTAATGAAATTAATTAATTTTTTTTCCAATGATACTTCACTCTTTTGGATAACCTCTAATATGTTATTTTTATTATTATTTTTTTTTCCCCTTTTTTTATTATTATTTTTTGCCACTATAATTATTACTATTCTTGCTATTTTTATTATTATTGCTATTATTATTATTATTATTATTTTTATTATTATTATTATTATTATTATTATTATTATTATTATTGTATTATTATTATTATTATTATTATTATTATTATTATTACTACCACTAATGTTATTGTTATTATTATTATTTTAAAGAATATTCTAACCAAATTTACAGCCAGCTTATTTACAGTTTAATTATATTTATTTAAAACTCTGTTTTACTACTATCTTTTTTTTTTCTTTTTTTTTTTGTACCTTAGTTTAAGATTCTCTAAGATCTTTGTACAAAAACCCAAAATAAATAAAATAAATAAATAAATAAAATAAATAATAGTAATAAATAAATAAATTAATAACAAATAACACAAAACCACAAACAAATAGTACAAACAGAACAACACAAAAGTAAACAAACAACATAACCAAAAACATAACACAGAAATATACATAATTACAAAACTATTTACAATCACAACAAAAAACAATAAATAGAACTATTCACAGTACACAAAATACATGAATAAACACATATAAAATATAATTAATTAATAACACATATCACAAAACACTAATCACAAAAATAATAATTACAAATTAAAATTATCACACAACTTAACACTAATCACAATATTATAATAATTGACATATTGTAACAATGAACACTAACAAAAAATAAACATTGAAATACATATAATATATATACATATATACATTACATACGACCATGTCAAAATTGTCAAATGGAAGCTGAATTACCAGTACCAATAGAGTTATTCACAATTACCATAAATCGTCATTCGAATTACCGGACACAATTTGAAAAAAAAAACGGTTTTATAAAAAAGACGAGAATATGAGATAAATAGTAGAACATTTCAACAACGGAGAAAAAGAAATTTCCAGAACCGCGAAAATTTGGTATATAAAGGGTTGCGATTCGCAGAAGAATTTGTCTTTTGCGATTACCTGACTATATTGTCGTATTGAGACTGAACCAGGGAAACCAAAAGATCACCTCATCAGCCGGGACGTATTGAGTCCCATCAAAATCTAGCGTATTGAGCTAGTAATTAGGGAAAGTTAGGAATTTCTGTAAAAAACATTTAGAATTTTTTACAGAAATTAGGGAATCATCGAATCACATCGTCGTAAAAAACACTTAGAACATTTTTTTACAACATTTTCTAATACTTCGAGCCGGATCATCAACGATTATTAAAAGTTGATTTTTTTTAAAAAAAAAAGACTTAGAAAATGTTTTACAAAATTTTCTAAAATCGTAGACACACTGGACTTGAAAGTATGTACTTTTGTAAAAATATGTACTTTCGCACCCGAAAGTACATATTTTGATTGCTTTCAACTTGCTTTTGAATGAAATGAAAGCAAGTTAAAATTACGTACTTTTGATTGAAAGTACGTAAAAACACCATCTGTATATGAGCATATGAACTAAAAATGTTTCATTTTCTCTATCGTTCCTAGTTTTTTGTTCTGTTCCTTTTTGATTAATGCAACAGTGAATGTCATTTTCATAGTTGACGTTGACACTTGATATTTATTCCTGATAACTAGAAGACATCGGTAAAGAGTGTATTTTAATACATAATATTAACAAAATATATTTTAATAAAAATGAGAAAAATAAAATATTAGAAATTTTGTAAATAATTTAAAAAAAAAAATGAAAAGACAATACAAACCACGACAAATGTGGTGTGATGAATCAGAAAAATATTTAATAAACATTTTTCAAGAAAAATATAATAAAATATATTTGCTATGCTTCTGTATTCTGCAGAGGATCCTGACG
Source organism: Villa cingulata (assembly GCA_951394055.1). NCBI lineage: Eukaryota > Metazoa > Arthropoda > Insecta > Diptera > Bombyliidae > Villa > Villa cingulata. Next base: position 35,041,626 of record OX596017.1, on the reverse strand, counting down.
CACACAGAGCAATAGCAATTCTTTTTTCTAAAGGAACACATTTCCTATAATTTTTGTCTATTATTTTCATGTTTTCTAATAAAGCACATAATAATTCGAAAGCCTTAATTTAAATTCTGAAATCATTTTTGAATTTCTGCTCATCGTTTTTAAGGACATCATTTTCCCAAAATTTCGAACTACGTTCCTATTACACAATATTAATTACTATATGTTATTTGAAATATCATTTAATATTGATATTTATTATTATTTTATTACTTACAAGGCACCATAATTTTAAAACAACTGATTTTTTCATTAGTATGTTGTTATTATATGCATTCTTCTACGTCGCGCTTTAGATGAAACTGCATGTGAGTATCTTTCTATACGCTTACATGCAATTTTATTCGTCGATTGCTCCATTAACATCATCAATTTATTTAATTGATTAATGTAGCAAATTAACAAGTTTGAATAATCTATTATATTATTAAAAAAATCACTTCCTGAATAAACTCACAAATATGAAAAATTAATTTGACAGTTGAAAACTGAAACCGCGGTGTGTCACTATGTACTTTCAATTTACGTGCTTTCACGAAAGTACGTACTTTCAAATCCGGTATGTCTAGGGTTTAATACGTAAAGCAGAAATTCATCATCGTTAAAGAATTAGAAAATTTCTTACAAAAATTTTCTAATACTTAGAGCAAATTCACCATCGTTGAACATTTAGAAAATTTCTTGGACTTAGAAATTTTCTAAAGAAAACATCGCTGAAAGTCATCAATTCCCGTCGGCAATCTTCAGTTCACATAACGATTTTTTGAAACTTTGAAAATTCAAACAGTCTTTGTTCAATTGGTTTATCATAGTTGTCTTCAGCATCCGTTCTTCAATCAACATAGTTTCTACACCGCCATCTATTCGTGTAGGTCGACCTATACCAACGAATAATTAGTTAATTAGTATTTAAAAACGTATGCAAAATTTTTTTGAGTGATTTTTTTTGAATTATTCCCGGTCAGCTGTAATTTTTAATTTTATCGGTCAGCTGTATTTTTTTTTATTAGTCAGTACTTTTTTTTTATTCAAATTTATTTTATTGATTTAAAATCAATCGTGTAACAACACCACCAGCAAAAAGCTATCAATCGTAACAACATCAACAACAAAAGCCATCGCAAAAAGCCAACAAAGACTTCAAAGCTCCCGAAGGCTATACCTATAAAAGGACAGCACAAATCACCAAAAATGCAGTAGTCTGTTTCTACTCGACATCCAATCAAGCGACAATTCATGGTACAAGTAAAGGAATTAGAGCAAGAAAAAGAATTAAAATTAGAAACTAAATGTAATGCTGTAAATTTTAACAAAGAATAATAAAACTTTTAATAATACAAATATTATGCTATAAATTGGCGCCCGAACAAAAAAAACAAAAAAAAAACTGTGAACATTTATACAACAGCGACGTGTTTTTCAAGCGGTCCGTTGTATGACAAATACATAATAAGTAAATACTGTGAACATTTATACAATAGCGACGTGTTTTTCAAGCGGTCCGTTGTATGACAAATACATAATAAATAAATACTGTGAACATTTATACAATAGCGACGTGTTTTTCAAGCGGTCCGTTGTATGACAAATACATAATAAATAAATACTGTGAACATTTATACAATAGCGACGTGTTTTTCAAGCGGTCCGTTGTATGACAAATACATAATAAATAAATACTTTGAACATTTATACAACAGCGACGTGTTTTTCAAGCGGTCCGTTGTATGACAAATACATAATAAATAAATACTGTGAACATTTATACAACAGCAACGTGTTTTTCAAGCGGTCCGTTGTATGACAAATACATAATAAATAAATACTGTGAACATTTATACAACAAATGACAAATACAAAAAAAAAAAAAATTTATGCCATCACATTACACCGATAAAAATCAATTAACTGCATCAAGAATCATCACCAGAAGTAAGTCTATAAAATCATCGTCAATCATGACTACAACACAGATGACTGAGGAACAGTTTAAGACACTACTTAAAACAATTAATAATGACGCTAAACACGAATCACCAGGGGGCAGTTTCAGCAGATGTACATTCCGTTTTTCTGGCGAAAATAACCGCGAAAAATTGGAAGAAGTTATCACCAATATCTCAATTTACAAAGAAATAGAAAAAATTTCAAACGCTGATGCCCTCAGAGGTCTTCCACTGCTACTTGAATATTTCGCAAATACTTGGTGGCAGGGAGTTAAGAGTAGCACTGAAACATGGGATGAAGCTGTTACATTAGTACGTAAAACTTTTGCTCCTGCGAGGCCATCTTACCAAGTTTATCATGACCTTTTTATAAAAAGGCAAGATGAAACAACACCCACAGATGCATTCATATGTCAGAAAAGAGCTCTATTAGCTGAATTGAGGTCAAAAAGTCATAATAAAGAAGAAATGTTGGACACGGTTTACGGCTTATTAAACATAAATATAAGAAAAAATTTGCCAAGAAACAAAATTGACACCTTTCAAAATCTGCTTGAAAGAGCTAGAGAAATTGAAAATAACCTAGTAGAATGCAAAAAAATAAACTATAACAAAGAAAATATTCAACAAAAGGAAAAGTCCAGTGTAAATAAAAGAATAAGATGCAAATTTTGCAGATATTATGGTCATTCAGAAGATGAGTGCAGAAAAAAAAACAAAATATGGTTAAGACAGAACAACCAGCTCATCCACCAGAAACAATAAAAGAAACAAAAGTCTCTTGTTATGGATGTGGTGCTCCTGGTTATATTCGAAGCAACTGTCCTTCGTGTAGCAAAAATACAAACAATAGTCCCACGAATGTCAGCTTTTACTCTATAAAACTGTCTATTGGATCAGGCATTCCTACGATCCCAGTAAACATATGCGGCCTCCTTGGTGTTGCACATATCGATACTGCAGCAAAAACCAGCATCGCAGGTACAACTTTATACAAGCATCTTAAGAGTCAGAACATTGATTTTACTAAAGTTAATGCGAACGTAACCTTAGCTAATGGTCATACACAACAGCAAGAGGTTCTATCGACTAAAGTTATTATAATCATAGGAAATGGATACGATAGTCCATACGATTCATCGTGCTTCTACAAGCCAATGATAATCGAACTCTTCTTGGTATTGCTTTCTTAGAAAAATGTGGTATACTCTGAACTTAGCTCAGCGAACATGGCATTTCATTGATCAGCCAAATAAAATATTCGAGTACTTTTGCAGCTCCAATTATAATCATCCACCGAAGATTAAGCGCCCTAGAAATGATTCCTATGACTCTGAAAACCGACCACCCTCGCAAGAACAAAATATTCATATAGAAGAGTCAGCAAACTATTCACCAAGAGCTATTCAAGATATTTTTCGTGGTGCTATATAAACTAATATGATAACACCACCAAAAGAAAACAATTTATTTCCAACAGTTGTTAGGAAAAATAAAATTAAAAAATTCAACATATTTAGCATTGATATTGCATTAAGGGACAATGAGGGAATAGAAATTACAAATGAAGAAAAATCAGAAATGAATAAGCTAATAAATGATTTAAAAACAAAGGAGAAGCAACACCTTACGCTTGCCATAAAATCAATACAGGAAATCATACTCCGGTAGCTACTGCACCATACCGATTGTCGCCAACAAGTCGTAACCAACTACGTTAGGAACTAGATATTATGATCGAACAATCCATTATTGAGGAATGTGAGTCTCCATGGGCTGCACCTGTAGTAATGGTCCCAAAAAAAGATGGTGGCATCAGAGTATGCATTGATTATAGGCAACTCAACGTAATTACAACCCCTGATCCATATCCACTTCCTCGAATGGATGATCTATTGCATGCTGCAAAAAGAACCAAATTTATGTCAACACTAGATTTGAAAACGAGTTACTGGCAGATTAATGTCGATAAAAAAGATCGCGATAAAACAGCATTTATTACACCATTTGGGCTATTCAGATTTAAGAGAATGCCATTTGGACTTCGTAATGCCCCTGCTAGTTTCCAACGTCTAATGTAATTGTAATTTTGTGTTATCTTGATGACATTATAATATGTTCAGAATCATTTTCTCAACACCTACAAGATTTATGACGTACCTTTGAACGAATGCAACAATACAAGTTAAGAATGCAGCGACCAAATTGCTTTTCCAACAATATGAAATATCAATGAGATCTAGAAAATGGTACATGCCAATGTTCTACTATTTACTAGATATTAGTGTCGTTAATGTTTGTTTCCTATACAAAAGAACGGAGTCAGTCAAAGAAGGATTAAAAATATAATGGGTCTTTTCGAATTCAGTAAGGGCATTGCAAATACACTCCGTACAATAAATTCAACAAACTGTTCAAAAAGAGGACGTCCACCAAATTCACCATCTGTTTCGGAATTATATGCAACAAAACGAGCACGATGACTAATAAAACAGATACCACCTGCTGATGTTAGGAAAGATAATCAAAGCCATTATCTAGACTCTAGATAATGCTGCTTTTGAAGTCCAATGCAAGCTTAACATTAAAAACAGTGGTGGCAAACTATTTTGCTGTTGCTGTCGCTGTTGCTGCCGTGCATTGGACTCGGGATATAAATCATATGCATACGTGCGCTTGTCCAAATGTCACGTGTGACGAGCATTGACGTTACAAACGCAAATATCATACGCAGTTTCAGCCATCTTTGCAAACTGTTAGCAGTGTTGAATATTTGCCCTGTCACTTTTATTGTTTTGGATAATTAGTTATTGTTTCGATAAAACCATTCGTTTAGTTTAGATATCAATTTTAATTATCAATACCTATCAGAAGTCTAATTGAAATGTGGCAGCTCCAGTTTCTAAAAAGAAATGTCGGTATTATTCATAGGATTATTTGAAATTTGAATTTATTTGTTCACCGACAAATGAAACGATTCCTATGTGTCTTCTATGCGAAAAAACTTTTGGAAATGACTACATGAAACCGTCAAAAATGAAAGATCATCTTGATAGGGTTCACTCAGATAAAAAAAATAAAGAACTTGAATTTTTCAAAAAACTTAAAGAAAAATTCACATGTCGACCAACTATAAGAAGTTTTATGAAGCAGTCTACTGAAGTTGAAACTGAAGGAGTATTAATAGCTTCGTACAAGATATCGATAATATAGCAAAGAGGGGGAAACCACACACAATCGCTGAAGAAATTGTTATACCTGCAATTAAAGACGTCATTGAGAATGTAATGAAAAAAGACTCCGTTAATGTTTTAAAGTCATTGCCATTAAGTGAAAATTCTGTATAACAGCGTATCGACGAAATGGCTGAAGAAATAGAAAATACAGTAGTTTCAGAGCTGAAAAATTGCAAGTTCTCTATTCTACTTGATGAATCGGTTTTTGGCGTTTCTGCTATTCTTCTTATGGTGTACGTTAGATATTTCAGTAAAATTAAAGGACAAGTCATTGATGAATTTTTATTTGCTAAATATCTTGAAACTGATAGAAAAGGAGAGACAATTTTTAGATGTTTACAAGAATATTTATATAAATATGATATTCCGCTTGAAAATATAATAGCGGTAGCCACAGATGGGGCACCTGCTATAGTAGGCCGTTATCGAGGTTTTGCTACATTTCTCAAAGAAGAAGTGCCCGGTGTACGTAATATTCATTGTGTGTTGCATAAAAACAACTTAGTAGCAAAATATCTGAGTTCGGAGTTACATAAAGCTTTACAGTTTTGTATTAAGTGTATAAATCAAATTTAAGCCTAACCTCTTAAATCAAGATTATTTTCCAAACTTTGTGAGGAAAACGACGAGTTATTTAACCAATTACTTACTTCTGCACACCGAAGTTAGATGGTTGTCTAGAGGTGCATGTTTGCAAAGGCTCGTTGAGTTATTTGACTCCCTGACCGAATTTCTCAGCGAAATAAACCCTGTTTTGAGTGATGAACTCCAAAACAATAAGAACCATATTTTTTATTTAGCGGACTTATTTATAAAAATTAATGATGTCCAAACAAAGCTGCAAGGAAAAGATGTAACAATTATCCAAGCTCGAACATTACTGTTAGGCTTCCAAGAGAAATTAATTTTATTTAGATCTTCATTAATACGTAAGGATTATCAGTATTTTTCAAATCTGCGACAATTAGAAATAGAAGAAGAAGACTGGGAAATATATATAGATCATCTTTAAAAATTGAGCGCCGATTTTAAACTGCGCTTTGTTGATTTGGAAAACACTGACATCCCTGATTGGATTATTGTGCAATTTTCTGCTCAAATTGAAAACGTTCACATCAACCTGCAAGATGAGCTTGTTGAATTATTATCGGATCTCGAAGCAAAGGCGCTTCTTAAAAATTTAACAATAAGCAAATTTTGGACAAATATAAATATAATGTAAAAATATGTAAAACTTTACGAAATAGCTCAGCCATTTATGCTAGCATTTCCAAGTTCCTATATGGTTAAAGCCGGTTTCAGTCACTTAAATTCAATCTTAACGAAGTACAGAAATAAATTAAATGTGGAGTTTCGAGAGGATTTAAGATTAAAATTGACCAATTTTGAACCCAATGTAGCGAACATTGCAAAAAAACACCAGGCACACCCATCTCATTGATTAAGAAAATTTATAATAAATGTTTAAAATAAATGATAAAAACTTTAATAAATGTTCAAAATCATAAAATAAATGTGCAAACACAATATCTAATTGAGTTTTATTTTAATTAACAAAAAATTGCATTCATAGGTGGGTTGATGGAGATTTTGAAAAATTATATAGGGGTCGATGATCAAAAAAGTTTGGCGAGATCTTATCTAGGGTGTAGTACTCAATATCTCAGATGCAAATTTCCTGAATGTGTAGCACAGTCATATATAAAGTGCATTAAATGCGCAACTGCATTACGCTTCAATCGAAACAAAAACTGTTTTTTAGAGTTCCATTAAAAATGAACTATATATTAGCAAACACGATAAAAATATCTTTTATTCTCTTTGATCTTAGCTTTAAATTGTTGTATAATTTCTTAATGATTGAGTTATAATTTTTTTTTATGAAAACTTATATTTTTCTATTTCTTTTATTAACCCTCGAATGCGCAATTTTCTGTTTTAGTATAAAAAAAATATTTTTAGATTTGATGAACATTTAGAAATATATTTTGTTATAGCATTTTGTATATATTAAGAATATCCTGCGAGAAAAGATAAAAAACTGTATGATGCATATATTAAATTTGGCGTGGTATTGTTGCTTCATTTACTATTAATTACATGTTATTATTCTTAACTGCACAATTGAATGAAAATTAAGTAATTTTTTATCAAATAAAACATAAGTAAAATAAAAACATATTAATACATGAATAAGACGCAAAATTTGCTTTTAATATGTAAAATAAGTTATTTCTTGTTAATATTGTTTTTGAAATATAGATGTCATAACGTAGTATGTTTTATAATGTCAAATATAATAATGAAATGTAATTAATTATTTTGACTTTTCTCTTCTTGTACTTTTTCAGCACGGGTTGTGCGTTGTAATTTGTAATCTTATATTTAATAAAGTTAATTAATTAAATATTATTCTTTTATATTAAGACAATATATTAGCTAGTAGTTTTCTTTAGATTATATATAAAATACAACATGTTATGGGCCCAGAACACAATTCTGGTCACATTAAGGAAAATTAATAGTTAGGTTACGTCTTCAACATTCGTAACACCATTTGGTGCTAACATAGCATAATTTGTTTCCCACAGAAAATACAATGTAACACCAAAATGCAAAATTAAGTTTTTCTCACAATTCCAGAAGTCACGTTGTATTTACACATTCTTTAAATTTTGAAATTTGAAGTTTTATAAAAAAAAAGAAGACGCGTGAGAACCAAAGAAACGTTTAATAAAATTCTAGAATTAGAATTTTTAGAATTAGTCAGTCTTAATTTGGATTTCTTCGAGTCAACTTATTTTAATTTATAAAGAATTTTGGTTGTAATTAAATTGTAAATTTAATTGTATTGTAATCAGAAATATATTATTTTATAAAAATAAAATTGTTTTGTGTTAAAGTAAAACGGTGGTTTCCTTCTTTAATATTTTTTTGTGTTTCACAGTTAAAATAATAATAAAAGTGGCGCAGTCGGTAGGATATCCAAGAAAGGATATCCGATAAATAAATAAATAAAAATAAAATATTTATAAAAATAAATCTCCTTTCAGAGTACGTGATTTTATAAAGTAGAAGTGAATATTCTACGATAAAAATAAAACACGGTTAGTTTTAACTATTCAACTCAGAACCAAAAATCGTTCATACAAGTGAACCAAAGAAATTAGAAGGTTTAAAATAAAGAGCACTATTAATAATAATAACAAATAATAATAACAGTGATTATACAAAAAAATAAAATAACAATAACGATAAATATTATATAAAACAACCACATGATTAAATAAAATAAAATTAAATCAAATAAAATAGTTCATAATTAAATAGTGAAACGTCGTACAAGACTTAATAAAAAAAAAAAAAACAAAAAAAAATAATAATAATAATATTAAAGTGGCTACTATTCGAAGGTCAAAAGAACGACGCAAAAAACTGGAGGACGAAAATAGAAGATTATTGTTAGAATCCAAAGATTTACTAGACGAAGAAGAAATCTACGAGACTCAACTCACCCAGATGGTCAACACCCAAGGAAATCTCATCGACGTCAACCAAGCGAATCACGCAGCAGCTCACAACAATCAACAAGGAAATAATACATCAGCTATCAACATGACACAACAAGTAAGCATTGATCCCCTCTCCTTGCACCTACACCTTGTCGCGGTGGAGAGGCTTGCGTGCGACAATGAGCAGTTGGGCTATGTCGACGGGACGGAGGTACGCATATATGAGCACGTATATACCCCCTCCATCCCGGTAGGGTCTCCCATGTCGAACAGGCCAATTGTGAGTTGCCAGACCAAGCTAGGTGCGGGGGGGAGTAAACCCCCTTTAAAAAATCCCACTCAAGCATAAGGTGTTGAGGCACCCGTGCTGATGTGCTGCGTGATCAGCAGGTGGTTAAAAGTGCTGATCGTTAACGGTCCCCTCCGATGCCCGGGCAAGGTCGGTTGTATAAGTGCCTTATCCTGGTATACCGGCTCTGCCAGGATTGACCGCTTTCCGGTTTACTCGTGGGAACTACATGGAAGAAGGAAAAACAAAAAAACAAAAAACAAAAAAACAAAAAACAAAAAAACAAAAGCTGTCCTCGGACAGCATGTGGTCCGCGGGGTCGGACGATACGCTGGTCTCCCAAAGGGAGACTATCGCCCTTTCAGAGAGCGAGGCGAGCGCTAGCAATAGCGCACCCTCGACCTCTGAAAGTGTAAATCGAAACAGGGCAGCGGCCAAAGGTGGTAGCCGCCCTGAGAATAACAAAAAAACCAAAAAACAAAAATCCATGGGCAGGACTCTCAAGGACCGTTACCGAACGGCTCTACGCATTCTCGGCAAGATTGCTAAGAATGAGAGCGAAGGTAAGGTTCATGAGAGAGACGCGGAGGATAGAGTCAAATACCAGGCGGTAGTTGACGAATATCTGAAGCTCCAACCCATGGATCAGAAATCACAGCCCTCCAAGGCTTCTAAAAGGAGTAGGTCTCAGGACAAGACCGAAAAAGAAGCCAAAAAAAGGAAGGCTGTGAAATCTATTAAATCCTCTATCCCAACAGCATCTACGTCCGCGGCCTCCAGTATCCGGCCTGGAAAAAAGTTCTGTGAGGTGGCAAGGGACCACCTGCAGGTAGCTTTGATCGACGAAAAGTCGACCAATGGCCGGATTAGTCTGGAGGCCTGGAATAATATTGAGGCAAGACTGTCGGAGATGGTAATGGACTACGTTCTCTCAGGGAAGGGAGCACCATTGCCATCCTTCGACTCGTCTGAAGTAGTTCGCGGGTGCAGGGTAATTAGGTGCGAGAACGAGTTCTCAAAGGATTTCCTGTGCGAATGTGTGGGAACCATTAGCGAAGCATGGGAGGGTTTGAAGCTCAAGCTCATCCCAGCTAGGGAAATCCCGAGGAGTCCTCGCGCCCGCATCTGGCTACCTAAGATGAAGCTTGAACCAGACAAGCTTCTCAAGTGCCTGCAGCTGCAAAACCCTGAGGTTCCAATGCATGACTGGAAAGTCATTAAAGCAGAGGAACCTCAGAAAAACTCCACGTCATACCTCCTCCTTCTGAACGAGGAATGCCTAAAGGCATTAGAGAAGGCGGATAATAAACTTAAGTTTGGCATAAGGCATGCCAAGCTCAAAATTTTCCGCCCCTCAGGACAGGAGGAGGAAGAAAAAGAAGCGATGCTCGAGGACATGATGGCCCTCGACATCGCTGAAGAGAAAAAGGATAGGCCTACAAGCAGTGCAGATTAATCTGAAGCACTCAAAAACTGCTTCAGATAATCTGAGAGTCTTTCTTAAGGAGAAAGACATTGATGTAGGCCTTATCCAAGAGCCCTGGGTCAAAAATGGAACCGTTATGGGCTTAAAAGATAAAGACTTTAACCTGTTTTACAGTAGTAAAGCAAGAGATGAAGGTAAGCCAAGAAGTTGCATTTTAGTCAAGAAAAATGTTAAGGCTTTCCTTTGTCCAAATTTCAGTTCTTATGATATAACCGTCATTAGGCTAGAAACGACAAAAGGAGAGGAAGTCTACCTCTCCTCTATCTACATGCCGCATGATGAAGAAGTACCATCGGTACTTGTAAACAACCTAGTAAAATGCGTTTCATTAAAGAAGGCCAAACTGGTTCTTGGCTGTGATGCGAACGCAAGACATACGTTGTGGGGAAGCACCGAGGATAACGAAAGAGGTGAGTCCCTTTACAATTTTATTACCAACAATAACCTAGTTGTAAGTAATAGAGGTAGTACCCCAACATTTGTCTTTCCGAGTACGGACAGTTTCAACGGTTGGGAGGAAATACTAGACATTACTTTGACGACGACAAACGTAGATATACAGAAGTGGAGAGTGTCTGTGGAGAACTCTTACTCGGACCACAGGCTAATTCTCTTCACAATTTACCTCGAAACTGACACCGTCCCCTCAACCTTCAGGAATCCCAGAAGGATTGAGTGGAACAAGTTTAAACGAGTTTTTAACTCAAAGTTCCAAATCCCTCCAACCAAAGAGAGATTTGAAACCGTTGAAGAGCTGGACGCAGGAGCGGGGGCTTTAGAAAAGGCCATGGAAACGGCTTTTAAAAGCTCTTGCCCAATCCGGCGAAGCAAAAAATCATATCCGTGGTGGTGGAATGAGGATCTGGCTAACTTACGGAAGTTGACCAGAAAGATCTTCAATATCTGCCATAAAAAGAAATTCTGGCAGCCCTACAAGGATTGCCTAAGGGAATACAAGAAGGCAATCAGGGAGGCCAAAGCGACAACATGGAGAGAATACTGTCACTCCATAGAAAATATCGGGGAATCAGCAAGACTTTGCAGAATCCTTGCCACTGAACACACAAACCCATCTTTCCTTAGAAGGAAGGAAGGGACGTGGACAGAGTCAGCTCAAGAGACTCTAGAGCTACTTATAGACGCACACTTCCCAGGGGAAGGAACTGAAACCCCAGGGCCTCCTGATACAGGGAGACCTTCGGACCTACTCTGGGAAGAGGCGGAAAAAATAATTACGAGGGAGAGAGTTTCATGGGCGCTGGATAACTTCTCCCCTTTTAAATCACCAGGGCCAGACAACATCTACCCTATCATGCTACAAAGACTGCGAGAAGTAGTGATACCAGGGTTGGTATCCCTCTTTAGAAGCAGTCTTTGGCATGGCTACGTTCCACAAAGATGGCGAGTAGCACGAGTAGTGTTCATTCCAAAGGCGGGCAAACGAGGTCATGAAGTAGCAAAGGACTTCAGACCAATAAGCTTAACCTCCTTTGTACTTAAAACAATGGAAAGGGTGCTCGACACGTATCTAAGGCAGATTCTAGAAAGCACCATTTCCAAATCACAACACGCATACCTCAAGGGAAGATCTACGGAGACAGCACTACATAGTGTGGTGCAAACCATAGAGACATCCCGTGAGTATAAAGAATACACTCTGGCGGCCTTCTTAGATATTGAGGGCGCTTTTAACAACATAAGAAGCGAGACAATTCTTGAGGCTCTAACCGAGGAAAAGGTGGAGATCAGTGTCATTCAATGGGTGAAAGACCTGCTCAACTCAAGAATTGTCAGTGCAGAATTGGGGAACAGCAAACTTGTCAGGGCGGTACAGAGAGGCACGCCACAAGGGGGAGTAATCTCACCACTGCTCTGGCTGCTTGCTGTGAACCGTATTTTAAAAGTTTTAGAGAATGACAGGGTAAGAGTTGTAGCTTATGCGGACGATTTGGTCGTAATGGTATCAGGGAAGTTTCTTGACATGATGAGCAACATCATGGAGAGAAGCCTGAGGAAAATTGACAACTGGTCCAAGGGATGTGGACTAAGTGTCAATGCAGGCAAAACTGAACTGATGCTTTTTACGGCCAGAACGAAGGTACCTGCATTCAACCTACCCAAACTAAATGGCATACCTCTGACACTAGCCTCCCGAGTTAAGTACCTGGGAATAATTTTGGACCCTAAGCTTAACTGGAGGCTGAACGTGGAAGAGAGGGCAAGGAAAGCCAACATTGCTTTCTACGCCTGCAAGAAAACCTTTAATAAAAAATGGGGCCTTAAGCCCCGAATGACCCTATGGGTATACACGGCAGTGATACGTCCTATCCTAACATACGGTTCTACAGTTTGGTGGGTAGCACTAAACAAGAGGTATAACCAGGACAGAGTGAACAAGGTACAGAGATCGGTAGGATTGGGAGTAACGGGGGCCATGAGGTCATGCCCCTCCGAAGCTCTTAATACTATTCTGGGTCTCGTTCCTCTGGATCTATTTATTAAATTTACAGCGACACGAGAAGTGCTAAGATTAAAGGAAGCGGGATGCTGGAGAGCCAAACCATATGGTCATAGCAGCATCCTGGAGGAAATTCCCAAAAAACTTAGCAAGACAAAGACAGACTATAACACAAAAATACTGCGTTTTGAGAGAAATTTCCAGGTGAAATTTCCCTCCAGAAAGGAATGGAGGCAGAATGCGGTAATAGAGAATTATGACTTTGTCATATTCACAGATGGATCTAAGACGGATGGTGGAGTGGGCTCGGGTATTTACATGAGCTCACCCCCAGTCTCAGAGTCCATTCGCCTACCAGACTTCGCAAGCGTCTTCCAGGCTGAGATCCTCGCGATTCTCAGGGCGAGCGAAATTCTGTATGGTATGACATCGGTAACAACACAAAAAACCGTCGGTATATGTACCGACAGCCAGGCCGCAATCAGAGCTCTGGGAGCGGTATCTTTTAATTCTAAAATAACAGAAAGTTGTAGAAGAGCACTAGACAGTCTAGCGAGTAAGACTCAAGTTACCCTCATATGGGTTCCAGGTCACAGGAACATAGAGGGTAACGAGCAGGCCGACTCGTTAGCAAAACAGGGCTCAACTCTACACCTTTCGACAGCAGAACCTATAAACATCCCCATAAATAGTGTAAAGCGAGAGATCTGGCTTCACTACCTATCGGAGGCAAATAACAGATGGAAGAATCTATCCACCTGTTCTGTGTCAAGAGTAACTTGGCCGGAATTCGATAGGAAAAGAACCCTGTCACTTATCGGTAGAGACCGACGAGAGATCGCTAGAATCATGGCGATTCTAACAGGTCACTGGCCTGCGGGAGAACACGCAGCCAGATTGGGTCTACCGTATAACACGCATTGCAGAAGCTGTAGGGACAATTCAGAGAAGGAAACTCTCTTACATTATCTTTGCAGGTGTCCAGCATTGGCTAAAACTAGACTTAAGGCTTTCGGTAAGCCTTTCCTCGAAGAACTCGCGGAGGTGGCCAGTCTAACAATGGGCAGTTTGGTTTACTACCTGAACAAGACGAAATGGCTATAGTCTAGAGAAAACAACCAACACCTACGAGTCTGTGGTAACAAAACGGCACACAAAGTGCTAATTGAGTCTGTCTTCAAGGGAAAACGGACTGCCACTGCAACCAACCAACCAACCAACCAAGCATTGATCCTATTAAATATTTAAATAATTTACCTACCTATAATGGTAATATTGATGATCTGTATACCTTCACTGAGTTAATAGATAGAATTTACCCTTTGTTAGCCAATTATGACAGTTTAAATCAATTAATATTTTTTGATATTATAAAAAGTAGACTAGTGGGTAAAGCTCGCGAAGCAATTGAAATTAACAATAATATTACCTCCTGGGGAGAATTAAAAAAAATGTTTTTCCATAGTTTCGGTGATAGGTTAAGTGTAGATCAACTTTATGATGAGCTAAGATTTCTAACTTTCAAAACCACTTGTTTCGATTTTTACAATGAGATAAAAGCTATGTTACGTAGGTTAAATAATAAAACAAAATTAGAAAATAATAATGAAAGTGAAATAAAAAATAATTGTAAAACGGCATTACGTATTTTTATTAATAAAATCCCAGAACCCATGAAAGGAATCTTGTGTTGTCGAAAACCAGATGATTTAGAAACAGCTATGCAAATTTTACATGAAACCGGATATGCTTTCACTCGTGTTAATTCTGGAAATTTCAGACATGTTAATAATAACCATAAGGGCCAAACAAATGAAAATGTTAACTCCCTCCAACGGCAATAATAATAGAAACACAACTCAACATAATAATAGTAACAAAAACAGAAATACGAGAAATACTCAGCCCGGAAGAAACTTTAACAATAATTATTCCTCAAATTATGGCAGTAGAAACTTCAATAACCAATTCTACCAAAAGTCTGGCATATTTAGAAACAATTATAATCATCCTCATAATTTTAATTCAAACACACATAATCGAAATAATAACACAGATAGGGACAGAAACCATACTGTAGAACCCATGGACGTAGACGAGTCGACAGTAAACAGAAGAACCTACAACTTAGAAGAAATCGACAGAAAAACAAATGAAAATTTTCGGTTAGGTGCCTCAACGGGTCAAGTTTACCCTATATAATTGTAGAAACACCGTTGAAAAAATTAAGATTTTTAATAGATACTGGTGCTACATCAAGTATAATCAAACCAGGTCTATGTAATCCCAAATGGAAAATTCCAATACGCAAACCAATTGAAATAAATACCATTAACCAAAGGATAACAATACCTAATAAAATAAGAATACCCCTTTTTAAAGAATTTAAAAGAGAAAGTGATTTTGCAGAATTTCTTGAGTATCAATTTCATTCGAATTTTGACGGTCTAATAGGAAACAATATTTTAAAACCCCTTGGTATGGAACTTAGTTATAAAAATCAAATATTAGATACAGGCAAAGCAAAATTAAAAATATATTTTGATAGAACAGAAGAAGAATACGAAGTATTAGTCAATTCCTTAAACGTAAACGAAATCTTTAACATTGATTTACCAAAAACCAAACCTCTTTTAGAACAAGTAAGAATAGAACACTTGAATAAAGAAGAAAAAGAAAAAATTCTAAAAGTAATCAAGGAATTTTCATCAATTTTCTTTCAAGAGGGTACAGACTTATCCTTCACGCATGCGATAAAGCATGAAATAAAAACAAAAAATGAACTACCAATCTATAGTAAAAGTTATAGGTACCCTGAAGTACACAAACTGGAAGTTAAGAAACAAATTAATGAAATGCTCGATCAAGGTATCATACGCCCTAGTAATTCTCCATATTCTGCACCGATTTGGGTAGTACCAAAAAAGGTTGACGCTTCTGGAAAACAAAAGTGGCGTATCGTGGTAGATTATAGGAAAATAAATGAAGTCACAATCGACGACAAGTTTCCTTTACCTGTCATCGATGAAATTTTCGATAAGTTGGGAAGAGCACAATATTTTACGACCCTTGATTTGGCAAAGGGGTTTCAGGAAGTTGAAATCGACGAAAGGGACATCAAGAAAACAGCATTCTCAACGGACGAAGGTCATTTCGAATTTACGCGTATGCCCTTCGGGCTAAAAAACGCACCAGCCACGTTTCAAAGGCTGATGAATTTTGTTTTATCAGAATTTCTAGGAAAAATATGCTGGGTTTATTTAGATGACATAATAATATTTTCCACTAGCTTGGATGAACATATTGATTCCATAAGGAAAGTATTCGCAAAATTAAAAGAAGTTAATTTGAAGGTTCAATTAGACAAAAGTGAGTTTTTAAAAAAGGAGTCAGAATTTCTTGGTCACATAGTGACAACAGAGGGCATCAAACCAAACCCGAATAAAATAGAGACGATTTTGAAATATCAAATTCCAAAAACATCTAAACAAATCAAATCATTTTTGGGAATAACGGGTTACTATAGGAAATTTATTAAGGATTATTCAAAAATAGCTAAACCAATGACTAAGTATTTAAAGAAAGGTAATAAAATTGACATTAATGACCCAGATTTTATCAAAAGTTTCGAAAGTTTAAAAACATTATTAACATCCGAACCGATATTAAGGTTTCCTGATTTTAGTAAAAAATTCGTTCTGACTACAGACGCATCAAACTATGCCTTAGGGGCTGTGTTGTCACAAGAGGGGCACCCAATTTGTTTTGCAAGCCGGACGTTAAATGATCATGAGGTTAACTATGCCACAATCGAAAAAGAGTTGTTGGCGATCGTGTGGGCGGTAAAATATTTCAGGCCCTATCTCTATGGAAGGAAATTCAGTATTCAGACGGATCACAGACCGTTATTATGGTTGAATTCATTAAAAGAACCCAATAGCAAGTTACAAAGATGGAAATTTAAGCTTAGTGAGTACAACTACGATATAGAGTATGTAAAAGGAAAGGATAATAATGTAGCAGACGGATTATCCAGGGTAGAAGTTCATAGCAACGAAGTAGAAATAAATGAAGAAAATGATAGTTTTTCCACCAAAGCCACTATCCACAGTGCTGGAGAAGATAGCACGGATCACATTCCAATTGTTTATAGTCCACTCAATATCTTCAAAACTCAGATTATTATAAACAAAACCGATAGAATAAATACTCACAAATATTCTAAACCATTTGACAAAAGAAGACTTCTTATTGAATTAAGAGAATTCAATGAAGAAAGAATAACCGATCTTATGAAGAAATACATGCCATCTAAGGGTATACTAGCAGTATATTCAAACGATGACCATGTATTTGCCCAGTTTCAAGAAGTATATTTGAAATATTTTAGTAGAAATAAACTTGTAAAAGTTGTCAAAACAAATAAGTTGTTAGAAGATATCGAGGATGATGAAAAAGCGATAGGAATTATCGTTGAAACACACGAAAAGTTTAACCATAGAGGTGTTAATGAGACTTACGAAGAAATTAAAGACTCCTATTATATACCGAACCTGAAAGAAAAAATCAGAAAAATCATAAATAATTGTGAAATCTGCAATACATCAAAATATGAAAGAAACCCATATAAACCATTATACAAAATCACAGAAACCCCAAAAGCACCAAATGAAATATTACACATTGATATTTGGCTTGCCAATAGGCAAACCATGTATTTGACAATTATCGATAAATTCACCAAACATGTAACCATGCATAAGTTAAGAAGTAGGTCTTGGGTAGATTTATTAGAAGCAATCAAAACGAGAATAGCCACAATGGGAACACCCCGCAAAATTGTAATAGACGGAGAACCGGGTTTTGCGGTTAATAGTCTTAAACAATACTTAAAGGAAAATAACATAGAGGTCCATACAACCACAGCGCAAAGACATACAGGAAATTCAGACATAGAGCGGTTTCATGCGACCCTTAATGAACACCTCAGAATATTGAAAGCAAAAGATAACAATTTAAGCAATAATGACTTAGACAACGCGGTATTATTAGCGCTGTCAATCTACAATAAAACTATTCATTCAACCACCGGCAAAAGACCTTTAGACTTTATTAATGGGAAGGTCAGAGAAGAAGATTACGAAGAATTAGTAAAAAAAATTCAGAAACGAAAAGAAAAATATATTGAGAATCTGAATAAAAATAGGGAACATGTAGATTTGACGAATAAAAATCATTCCTATGTAAAATCTCGAAACGTTATTTCAAAAACTTTTAAACTTTATCCTAGGTATAAAAAATTAGGGCACAAGACAGTAGTAGGTATAGATTACTATCAAGACAAAAAAGGAATTAAATACTATAAAGACCAAATAAAACGAAAATACAAATACGAAACTGATTCTATTACAGGTAATAGTGACAACAATAACGATAATAATTTTATTATCAGTTCGGAGTCAAGCTCAAATGATAGGAGTACAGAATCTCAACGAAGGTCAAGGTTATGTGATGATACAAGATCAAGAAGTTAATGTCATTATTAGTTATAGAAAAATACTACATAAAATAAATCTAAATTCTTGGTTAGGGAATTTGGACATAATTGAAGGTAATATTAATAAATTAAACCATAAGAATCAATATCCATCTATGATGCACAATTTCAAATCTTTGGCTAAAGAAATAGAAAACTTCATTCCTCATAGTAAACACAAGAGAGGTTTAATAAATCTTGCAGGTAATACTTTAAAATTTCTAACAGGAGTAATGGACGCGGATGACGAAAAAGAAATTAGAGATAGGTTAGACGTAAGTGAGAAAAACAATCGAAATTTACTAAAACAAATGAACGAACAGGTACGAATTAATAATAGTTTTAATGAAACTATGGAAAACATAACAAAACACATTAACGTGCAACAAAAACAAATAGCAACTCAACTGTCATATTTGGCAAATAAAAGTAATAAAAATGTTGAAGAAATTGAAACAATTCAACATGTTTTTCAAATACAATATGATATTCAACTATTAAGACAACAAGTAAGAAAAGTTAAAGAGAATTTATTATTAAGTCAACTAGGAGTAATAAGTAAAGATATTTTAAGTTCAGAAGAAATCCATAATTATAATATAACAATTAAAGAAATGATGAATATAAAAACATCAAGCGTTTTGTATAAAGATTATATAATTTTTGTATTATTTTTGCCAATTTATTCAAGAAGTAAATATTATCGTGTTTATATTGAACCCATTCCAAATAAGAATAATTTAGAGATTAGTTTAAAAGATAATGTATTTTTATTAAATGAAAAACAATTGTATGAAAACATAGAAAATGTAATATTAAAGAAAAATTTGAAACTCGTAGAAACAGCAGAAAACAAATGCCAAGTATTCGAAAAAGATGTTAAATGTAATTTCAAGAAAAATTCTAAAATTGAAATAAAACAAGTTTTGAATAATATTATTATAACAAAAAATATGCCAAACACAAAAATTATTCACAATTGTAATGCTTATGATATAAATTTAGCAGGAAATAATTTAATTAAGTTCGAAAATTGTAAAATTAGCATTAATAATATTGAGTACGAAAATTTTGTTTACGAAGAAAAATTAGTTATACCTAATTTCAATAATATAACAATTAAAACCATTGTAATGAAATTTTCTTTGGATGAATTACACATAAAAAACACAAGAAATCGGGATATAATTGAAGAAATACAATTGAGAAATGTCGTTCATGAAGGAATAACTATCGGAACAATAATTTTAATATTGATCATTTTGATTGCCGTAATAATTTTAATATTTTATATCAAATTAAAGTTCAATGTTTGTAAAAAATTAGTTAGAGATACTGATTTCAATTCTGCGGAGCAGAATCCTAGTGACGGAGGGGTTATGTCTTCAACATTCGTAACACCATTTGGTGCTAACATAGCATAATTTGTTTCCCACAGAAAATGCAATGTAACACCAAAATGCAAAATTAAGCTTTTCTCACAATTCCAGAAGTCACGTTGTATTTACACATTCTTTAAATTTTGAAATTTGAAGTTTTATAAAAAAAAAAAGAAGACGCGTGAGAACCAAAGAAACGTTTAATAAAATTCTAGAATTAGAATTTTTAGAATTAGTCAGTCTTAATTTGGATTTCTTCGAGTCAACTTATTTTAATTTATAAAGAATTTTGGTTGTAATTAAATTGTAAATTTAATTGTATTGTAATCAGAAATATATTATTTTATAAAAATAAAATTGTTTTGTGTTAAAGTAAAACGGTGGTTTCCTTCTTTAATATTTTTTTGTGTTTCACAGTTAAAATAATAATAAAAGTGTTATATATATTTTTTGGAGGTTAAAAACGAACGTTCTTTGTTACATCGAGATTAGTTCTTTTGTGTGTTCAATTGAAACTAAAGAAAAGATGGATAAATTAAAAGGTTACAGTATTCAAAAGTTTGATGGTAAAAACTTTCAATTATGGAAGTACCAAATGGAAATTATTTTTCGTGCAGAAGGAATTCTTGAAGTTGTAGGTGGAAATAAAACACGACCTCAGAACCAAGAAGAGCAGAAATTATGGGATGATCAAAATATTAAAGCAATGCTAATCATTTCTACTTCAATGGAATTTGATCAGCTTCAAATTGTAATGACATGTAGTAATGCTGAACAAATGTGGACTCGTTTGAAAGCAATACATGAGCAGAGATCAGCAATAAATAAAATTAGTTTAAAACAACAATTTTTCAACTACAAAATGATAGAAACAGATTCAATTGCTCAACATATTTCCAAAATTGAATCAATGTCTCAAATGCTGGCTGATATTGGTGAACCCGTAAGTGATGTTGATAAAATTGCAATTGCAATTAAAATTGGATTACCGATAAAGTATGGAGCATTTATAACTGCTTGGGATTCATGTGAAGAAAACAAACAAACATTCGATAATCTCACTGCCAGATTATTAAAAGAAGAACAACGTTTGTAGCCCAGTCAAATTAGCATTTAAGCCTACAATAATTCAGACCTAGCTGAAAATTGGTGGAAGTCTTAAGTTCGTTGTTAGAAACAAAATGCCAAAGTTCCTCATCGATGTGACCTCTGCAAAAAAAGTTATTCAAGGTCAAAGGTCACGAAAATCTGTTTTTTGCCTTTTTCTCGGAAACGGTAAGTGTTATCGCAAAAATAGGTTATATAAAAGTTGTAAGTCATCTAATTTCCTATAATAAATGTTCTTATACTTTTTTTCGTACGTATTACCATTTCCGAGATATCGCGATTTTAAACATCGACCGCTGCTGATAGGCGCGCTTATGCGGCTTATACGGGCCATCGACCATTTACTATAAGTAAAAATGCTACAGTATCTATGTTGTAAGCAAATTAAACAATAAAATTTCATTAAATATAATATTTATATAAATAATATCCACAAAAATAATATTTTTAATATAATTCATTATTATATTTACAGTATAACTTCGCTAATCCGGACACACGCTAATACGGACACTCCAGTAATTCGGAACACTCTTATAGTTCGGACAGTTTAGGTTTTTTACCTCTGTAGTCCGGACATTACGATTGCTTTCCAGTATGTACTTATCAAATGTACGAGTAATTTACCATTCTTTGTTTCTGTAGTATTTTAATGCTTCGGCAAATAACTGTTCATCCGATATTTATGACTAATATTAAAAGCATGTAAGCACATCATTATTGAACGCACGTACAAACATCATTATTGAACGCACGTACAAATTTTCTAAAATTCAGTTCAAGTATATATTGCAAGGTGCAAACAGTTTTTTTATCCAGTTTTTTTAAAAATTAAATTAAATACAATGGCGTTGCACAAAAGATCACACAAAACTCTAAATTTAAGTGAAAAAAGTAAAATATTAGATTACCTTGATAAAGGAATGAGTGTTAGAGCAGTAGCCCTTGAGTTCAAAATTCCAAAGTCTACTGTCTATGACATTAAAAAGAAAAAAACAGAGATAAAGAATTATATCTCCAACACATTTCATGGCATTGGTAATTAAACGATTGTCTACAATATTAATTTTATTTGCACAATGAGTTATTGCTTGGATATTTTAGGTAAAAGGAAGGTTTTGAAAGGAGGTGAGCATCCGGAGGTAGAAAAATTATTGTATTCTTGGTTTATGAAACAAAGAGCTCAACATATTCCAATTTCAAGCGATATTTTACGCGAAAAAGCTAAACAACTTTATAAAAATGTCACTGGAAAAACTGATTTTCTGGCAAGTTCTGGTTGGCTTGATAAATTTAAAGCACGACATGGTATTCGTTACCTTAAAGTATGTGGTGAGAGTGTTAGCAATAACGCGAGTGCAGTAAAACCATTTCAAGATTATATTGCAAAACAAATCATGGAAATGGAGTTAAGCAAGGAACAAGTTTATAATTGTGATGAGTCTGCTTGCTTTTGGAGAGCTTTGCCTAATACTACATGGGTTCATAAGGAAGAAAAATCAGCTCCTGGAAGGAAAATTTCCAAAGATCGCATAACGTTTATGCCATGTACTAATGCCGCAGGAACTCACAAACTTCCTCTATTAGTTTTAGGCAAAGCAGCTAAACCAAGATGCTTTAAAACTGCGAAACTACCAGTCAAATATATGGCAAGTAAAAACGGATGGATGTCCAAAAAAATTTTTAAAAACTGGTTTGAAGAAAATTTCGTACCAGAGGTCACTAAATTTTTAAAAAGCATAAATAGACCTCTAAAAGCCCTATTAATAATAGATAATGCACCATCACATCCAAAAGAAGAGGAAATGGTGATTAATGATAATTTTAAAATTTTATTTCTTCCTGCTAATTGTACAGCTTTGCTTCAACCGCTTGATCAGAATGTGATCCAAAATATTAAAGTTTGCTATAGAAAGAAATTGTTAAACTTTCTTATAAATCAAGAATCAATTGATATTGTTCATCAGTTAAAAATATTCAATTTGAAAAATGCTGTAGATTTTTTAGCTCAAGCGTGGAATTCTATCAGTAGAACGAATATTGAAAGCAGTTGGAATAATTTATTAAATAAAACCGCAGAGTGGGTAGAAGAAGATGAAATCCCGATTTCAGAGCTTCAACAAAGATATATTCGTAACTCTTCTGTAACAGATCTAGAAGAAATCCAAAACATATTTGAAAACGTCATAAAAGACCCTTCTCTTACCAATCATGAAATAATAGAATGGGCATATGGTGTCAGTGAAGGGTTCATTTCCGAACTGACCCATGAAAATTTCACTGAAGGAACTAGTAGTCCGTCTTTATCAGAAATTAGTTTGAGTGAAGACACTGTTGTCTCAAAAATAAAAGATCAGGATGCAATTCGAAGTTTAGAGGTTTTGATGCAGTGGGCTGAAGAAAACGAATTGGAGGATCATAAAGTTTTACTCTTAAAGAATTTACAGAAGGAAATAGAACTAAAATTACAAGCTAAACCCAAACAAACAACAATTAGTTCTTTTTTTAAATCAGTGCAAATATGAATCCATAAGAGTTTAAAAGAATTTTCTATAATAAATATGCTTATACAAATATGATGTATATTTACAAAAATAAAAAAAAATGTTACAATTTAGTTTTTTTTTTCTAATTTATGAATTAAACTGTTATGTTCTTCTCTATATCTAATTATTTGATCTCAATTTTTCACCCCTCTAATCCGTAAAACTTCGATAATCCGAATTCAGATGGTCCGATATCTGTCCGGATTAGTGAAGTTATACTGTATTAATATAATATAATACAATACTTATAAAATGTACAAAACAATATGCACACGTTTCCACGCCACCCGTGAGGTAGTGCACTTGGCGCATTTTTTTTTAACGTGGTTTCCCCTGTAGGTATACTCCACAATCTATTGGAATAAATGTTTTTAGATGTTATATTATTGATTTTAAAAATTTTAATATTATAATAATTGAAGTGTCATTAAAGCAGAACAATACAATAATGTAAATACTATAATCGTTGTTGGTGAAGATGTTGATTTGTTAATATTGCTTACTGCACGAACACCATCCGATAAAATTATCTATTTTTTAAAACCAGGGAAAGCCCAAGTAGAAACAAAAATATATTCGTCAAAAAGTTTACCTGCATACCCCAAATGTGAAGCTAATATATTATTTTTGCACGCAATAACTGGCTGTGATACTACATCAGCAATTTTTAAAAGGGGTAAGATAACAGCATTTAAATTGTTTGAAAAAAGAAATGATTTAATCGTCTACGCAGAAGTATTTAAAAAAATTGATTCTTCACCACAAAACATCATGACAAATGGAATTAAGTTTCTGCTTGCTATTTATGGAGCCCCCAAAAAAATTGATAGTATAGATAAGTATAGATATTTGAGCTTTGCCAAAAATACACGGAAAAATAAAAGAGTTCAGCTATCGTGTCTTCCTCCAACATCAGCATCTGCTTATCAGCACTTATGTCGCGTTTACTATCAGGTTCAAGTGTGGCTGGGCAATCAACTGAACCCAGAAGACTGGGGTTGGAAATTGATTGATGACAGTTTGGAGTCAGTTCAAACACTACTCCCGCCTGCTCCGGAAAGACTTCTAAACACCATCTTTTGTAATTGCAAAAAGGGTTGCAGCAAAAATTGTAGCTGTAAAAAAGTTGGTTTACCTTGTTCTTTAATATGCACTAATTGTCAAGGCGAGTGTTGCTCCAATGTAGCCCATACAGTAGATGATGAATTTGATGAAACTAACGAGGAGACAATGTCTGAGCCTTCCTTTTTGGAACAGTTTATAGAAACACAAAATGAAGATGAAAATGAAGAAGAACAAGAAGAAGAAAACGAAGAAGATATTATAGTTGAAATAACACCTGATGAATATCAATTCGATTAACCATTTTTATAAATTAACAATCTACCCACTTAAATAATAATTCCATTTCAATAATAGTTCTGCTTCAATAATAATTCCACTTTCATAATAGTTCTGCTTTAATGACAATTCAGTTATTATAATATTAAAATTTTTTAAATCAATAATATAACATCTAAAAACATTTATTCCAATAGATTGTGGAGTATACCTACAGGGGAAACCACGTTAAAAAAAAATGCGCCAAGTGCACTACCACACGGGTGGCATGGAAACGTGTGCATATTGTTTTGTACATTTTATAAGTATTGTATTATATCTATCTATATATATAAAAAGAAGTGGCATTTTTGATTGTGACTTTATAACTCAAGAACTGGCAGTTCGATTGTCTTGAAATTTTCAGGGTATGTTCGCAGTATCTTAAGGATGGTTTATGTGAAGTTTGGTTTAAATCGGGTAACACGAAAAAAAATTTTCTGAAAAATGTCGATATATCGAAACTTTCATAGCGTTTACTCATACACCCATAAATACACTTGACAGTTTGTGTCAGGTTTGCCAATGTGTCAAGTGAGCATGGCTGCAGCTGTCAGTTCATGCTTTCTTTTCGTGTTAGAATCAAATGAGAATAGACATACAATTGTATCTTCTCGATAATTTCAAGTAAGTATTTTTTAATTAGAAACGGTAAAAGCTTTCTTTTCGTGTTAGAATCAAATGAGAATAGACATACGATTGTATCCTCTCGATAATTTCAAGTAAGTATTTTTTAATTAGAAATGGTAAAAATGAATACAAAAATTAATGAAAATTACAGTTGCACACATATACACTTTTGGTATAAATAAAATGCCACGAACAAGACGGTCGAATATTGGTCGACGTACGTGTCATTCTGCAGTTGTGCAAAATTCAAGAAGAACTCGAAGTGAAGAACAACGATCACGAGATAATGAATTGCAACAAGAACGAAATTTACTTAGGACAAGATCTACTTCTATTTATCCGGCAGCAGGACGTGCGGGCCGACTTACACGACGTGCTGTAGCAGAAATGGAATTTGCTGCTTTCAATTATGATAGCGAAATAGATTTCAGTGCACATGCCTGCTTTGGTCAAATGACGGTGAGATGCCCACATTGTGATGCAGCCAAATTTCGTGGCGAAACGGTTGGCATGTGTTGTGCTAACGGCAAAGTGAAATTGCCAGCATTCGAATCTCCACCCGATCCACTGCATTCCTTGATTTTCGGAACTTCACCTTTGTCGAAGCATTTTTTGTCTCACATTCAAGAATACAATTCTTCATTTCAAATGACTTCTTTCGGTGCCACAAAGATTGTAAGAGAGAATTTTATGCCGACGTTTAAGGTGATAACATCATTTCGAATTTCCAATGAACCTTGCAATGATAACAACAAATATTTAGATGTGTTCAAAAATTCAGATCCATCAACTAATTACATTTCTCACCAAATACAGATTCAAGGTCAGATTTATCATCGAGCTGGTTCATTGCTGCCATTTGATGATGCCGATTATCAATTTTTGAAAATCTATTTCATTGGTGATGCAACTCGAGAATTGGATCGTCGTTGCACAATTGTTTCGAGTACAAAGCGGCAAATTATTTCTGATCTTCAAATATTTTTTCATCAGCACAATGAATTGATTCAATTGTTTAAAACCGCCCTTGATCGTATGCCATCGGATGATCATAAAATTGTTATAAGAGCCGACAGAACTCCTTTCGGAGAGCATGCAAGACGATTTAATGCACCAACGATCGATGAAGTGGCCATTTTAATTGTAGGACAACAGTTTCAATCTCGCGATATTGTATTACATCGTCGAAACGAAAATTTACAGCGTGTTTCAGAACTTCACCGCAGTTATGATGCATTGCAATATCCGTTATTGTATTGGAGAGGTGGCGATGGCTATCACATTAATATACCAATGATAAATCCACGAACCGGTAAAATATATATGAATTTGATATATATACATTTGAAAATACGGAAAAATTTTAATTTTCTGATAATTTATCTATCATCATAGGTCGTGACGTACAAAAAAAAGTTAGCGCCATGAATTTTTATTCATATCTATTTATGATTCGCCCACTAGAAAGCAATTACATTATGAGATGTGGCAAATTATTCCATCAATACGTCGTGGATATGTATGCAAAAATTGAATCAGAACGTCTTGCTTATTTACGTTTTAATCAAGCGAGATTACGTTCGGAGGAATACATACATTTGCGCGATGCGATTGTCAATGATGGAAACGTTGCTGATATTGGCCGCCTAATTATTTTACCATCGTCTTATGTTGGCAGCCCGCGCCACATGCATGAATACACCCAAGATGCCATGTCTTATGTACGAAAACATGGTCGGCCAGATTTATTCATTACATTCACGTGTAATCCGCAATGGCATGACATAAAAGATAATTTATTAGAAGGTCAAACTTCTACAGACAGACACGACAGAAACTGAAATGTCTGATGGATTGAATTATCAAATTGAAAATATTTGGGGAAGTCTGCTCTTGGATGTATTCAATTGAATGGCAGAAGAGAGGATTGCCGCATGCCCACATTTTGATATGGTTGATTCGTAAAATAACACCAGATCAAATTGATCGCATCATATCTGCGGAGTTTCCAGGAGAAACTCTGCACATTTTTGATTTTTGCTTTTTAATAATTTTTTAAAAATTCAATATTGATTTCATAAAATTTTTTAAAATATATATTAATTGTATTTTAAAAATTATTTTGTTTACCAAATAGTCTTCAAATCCTCCTTCGGGCGTTCTATTGTCACCGTCCACGAGATCTCTAAAAAAAAATCGATGACTTCCTTGTCCAATGATTCCAAATCTTTCGGGCCGAGATGACCTGGTAGATTTCCGGTTCTATTATTAAATGTTTTAATTTTTACGTATTGTCTTTTTACTGCAGCTTTCCAGTCAATCCAACACTAAAATAAAGGACATTCAACAAAAAGAAATTGTTACCCAAGGAGATAATATATATTTTTTGAATTGAATTTAATTTTTACTGTTCTAACATAAATAAAGTTTAATATTTAAATATTATTTGAAAATTTTCTTTTATTTACTTACTCTTTTCCATTGGTCAGCATTTTTTTTTGTTCCTCCTATGGCATTTAATTCATCCGCCACAATTTTCCACACGGTTTCATGATGACGGTTGCTTTCTTTTGCCGTAAACTGCCCTCTTCCAACACTCCTATTTTCTTTCATGAGGGATAATAATTTTAATTTTTGATTTTTACTCACTCTCCCTGCAAAAATTTTTTTCTATAAATATATAAAAGATAAAATGTAATGTGTAATAATATGTATCTAAAATTATTTGTATATTTTTATTTTAAGTATATTCACCTGTTTTTCTGCATTCATATTTAAACAAATTATTTGTACACTTAAATACTTTACTTTATACACTTTATAATACTTAATAATAATGAAATTAATACTACACGTATAAAAAAAATAACTAAATATTATTCTATTATTAAAAAATTAATTTATTCTTTTTAACCTTATTAGTTAGCACTATCCTATCGAAAAAATTAAAACTAAATAACTATATATACTTATAATACACTTTATTTTTTGTATACGAGAATATAACATCACATAAACAAACATATACCTACCTGTTTTAAAATCATGTCATTACAAAAAATAAAAATGGTCGATGTAAAATTCTTTTTCTAGTGCTGCTTTCATCTTTTGGAAATGAAAATGACCATTGTCATGAGTTTCTCGTATTAAGCTGGTTTCCATTTGATCAGGTACTACAAATAAAAGAGAGTTATTATATTTTTTGCACAATATTTCATTATTAATAATATAATCTTTGTAGGGTCCTTCTTTCAGTAACTCAATTATGGCGTTTAACTTTTCATCTTTTCGTTGCATTCCGTAAGGAACAACGAAACTGAACGGACGTGTTTTTTAGAGGTCTTGTGCAGAGTGTAGTTAAATTAGTAAAAATAGTTAAAATAAATAAATAAAAATAAGTGAATGTTTAAATAAGTAACAATTAGTTTTGGAGTGGTTTAAAGTAAAAATAAATATTCAAGAACTGGTGAAAAGTGTATTTAATGGATTTTTCTTCTTATATGAAATAGAAATAGACGCCATTTGGATTAATTGACATAACAGTAGCCGTGCGTTCGCTTCCA
The DNA here is from genome assembly GCA_951394055.1 of Villa cingulata. Taxonomy (NCBI): domain Eukaryota; kingdom Metazoa; phylum Arthropoda; class Insecta; order Diptera; family Bombyliidae; genus Villa; species Villa cingulata. The sequence goes on along the minus strand of OX596017.1, from coordinate 35,012,510 downwards.
CCTCAATTAGTGTGGGAGCGAAGCATCATTTAAATTGCTTTTAAATACTAATATTTATTAATTAAATAATAAATATTTAGTATAAATTTATTAATAGTTGAGTGTAAGTTAGATTTTTAATTAAATTTAATTTTACAAAAATTGTTATTGAATTATGTATCATGTTCATCTACATATCTTCTAATCTATATTTTTTTTCTCTTTTTTGCCACTATTGTCATTTTTCTAAATCATTATCAACTATATTATATATTACTATAAGAATTATAAGTCAGTCGGAATGTAACCTTTATTGAAATAAAACTAAATTAATAACAATGGTTATGGGCCCAGGCACGTGCTGGTGTTTTTTGATAAAAAATTTTTTTTAAGAAGAATAAAAAAAAAAAAAACATTTTTTTGAAATCGCTTAAGATCTGTGTGATCGGTGATATTAAAAATTAGAAATTATTAAAATAAAATTAAATAAAGTGTAAATTTTTCGGTGGAATTAAAATTTTTTTGTTAAAATCAAAATTTTTTAGTGAAAAATAGTAAAATTAAAATACAACATGTCGAGCCAAAATTTAATAAAAGTGGATGTGTTGACTAGTGAAAATTACGATACCTGGAAAATCCAGATGAAGGCATTGTTAATAAAAAACGATTTCTGGGACTATGTATCTGGTAACCTCAGAAAACCAGAAGAAAAACAAGAGCATTGGATTAAAATGGATCAAAAAGCAATAGCAGATTTGATTCTTTCTATTAGTCCGGTACTACTAAAGGACGTCAAAGATTGCCAAACATCAAAAGAATTATGGGACAAATTACGAGATACCTATGACGCAAAAATTCCGACGAGAAAAGCGGCTTTGTTAAAAAAGTTAATATTAACAAAGGCATCGAATGATGATGACATTGAAAAACACGTGTCCGATTTTTTTGACATCGTAAATAAGTTGAAATCAATTGAAATTTCCATTGATGACGATCTACTATCGATTTTGCTATTGTACAGTTTACCGGCAAAATTTGAAAACTTTCGTATAGCGATAGAATCACGAGATGACTTACCACCTTTATCTTCTTTAAAAATAAAAGTTATCGAAGAATATAATGCTAGGTTAAATCAATCGCCACCGTCACCATCATCTAATGCATTAATTGCCGAACAAAAAAAGGAAAATGTCCATCAAACTAAGCATTCCAGAAGAAAAATCAAGTGTTATAAGTGCAATAAATATGGTCATAAGGCAGCAAATTGTAGAACAAAAGACAAATATCATGCTAATACATCATATGCGGAAGAAATATTATTTGCGGTATCTCAAACACAAACAGACACAGACGAATGGATAATTGATAGCGGAGCGACATCACATCTTATCAAAAATTCGAGTACATTTCTAGAATTACAAAAAATTAACCAAGGTAAAATAAACTTAGCGAACGGAGATACTACAATCATAAAAGGAAAAGGAATAGCTTGTTTAAATACTGGAAGTAAAAACTTAATTAAGCTAAAAGATGCCCTTTACGTGCCCGATCTGCGTTCTAATTTAATATCAGTAAGTAAAGTAACAGACAATAACCATTCAGTTGTTTTCTTTAAAGATAGTGCAATCGTGAAAAATAAGAAAAATCAGGTCATCCTACGTGCAGTGAAGAGGAATGGCTTATTTTATGTATTGAAGAAAGATTCTGAAGAAAATGCCAATTTGACTTCATATGAGGACGATATTATGCTATGGCACCAAAGGTTTGGACATTTAAATTTCAAAACATTGAGAAATATGATAGCAAAAGAAAAAGTAAAAGGTATAAAAATTAAAAATTATAATACTAACCCATTTTGTAACATTTGTGTTCAGGGTAAACAAACCCAAAAGCCATTTCCAAAAGAAAAAACAAAAAAGAGCACAAATCCATTAGAATTGATACATTGTGACATATGTGGTCCAATGAGAACCAGATCAGCTGGTGGTTCATATTATTTTATAACATTTATTGACGATGCTACTCGATGGTGTGAGGTGTTTTTTTCTTAAAAGCAAAAACGAAGCTTTGGAAAAATTCAAGCAATTCAAGGCCAAAGCTGAAAATTTTAAAAATACAAAAATTAAAGCCATACGAACAGACAACGGTAAAGAATTTGTTAATAAAGAATTCGAAAATTATTTAAAAACTGCAGGTATTCATCATCAAAGAACTGTGGAGTATACCCCCCAACAAAACGGCGTTGCGGAGCGGAAAAATAGGACGCTAGTTGAAGGAGCTAGATGTGTGCTAATACAATCAAAACTACCAAAATACCTTTGGGCTGAAGCCATATCTACAATCAACTACATAAAAAATAGAACAACTTCATCAGTCATAAATGATAACACACCATATAAGTTATGGAAAGGTAGAATCCCTCAGGTAAATTATTTTAAAAATTTTGGTACAATTGCGTATGTCTTAGACAAGAATCCAAAGAAAGGAAAATTCGACCCCAAATCAAAACTTTTTTATTTTGTTGGATATAGTAATGAATCTAAAGCTTACAGGTTATGGGACAAGCAAACTGGAAAATTAATTAAAGCAAAAGATGTTATATTCGGACAGAATGAAATACAAAATTTAGAAGAGGGATCGAATGAAGAAAAAGGAACAACAATATACAATCAAAAACAAAACATTAATGAAACAAATGAAGTAGATAAAGATACCACATTACTTGAATTTGAATTAGAACAAGGAAATGATATTGAATACAAAAGGAAAGATAAAATTGAAGATATTGAATCAGAACAAGAATATGAAGCAAACATTGAAAATGTAAAAGATATTGAATCAAAAATACAGATTTTTACACCACAGATTAAAAGGTCAAGAGGTAGGCCAAGAATTCAAAGACTAGGTCAAAGAGGTCGACCAATCAAAGAATACAAGACTGTAGAATACAACATAAATATTGAAGATGAAAACACACCATCATGCAGTAGCACACCACCAAAAGACGAAGAGTATTGCAACAAAGAGCAAGAAAATGATGATAACGAACTTTTTCTTGATTGCGAAAGCAACTTGGCCGTATTTGAAGATCCAGTGAATATAGGTAATATAAATAAAAATCAAGATCGTGCAGAATGGGAAAATGCTATCATGGAGGAGTTGAATGCGCATAAGAGGAGTCATACTTGGGAAATTGTTGAAAAGCCTCAAGGTGTTAAGGTTATAGGCTCTAAATGGGTATTCACAACAAAAATGAATGAAAAGGGTGAACCAGTTAAAAGAAAGGCTAGATTGGTAGCTAAAGGCTGTTCTCAAATACCGGGAACTGATTTCAATGAAACGTACTCACCTGTAACTAAGTATAAATCGATACGATTAATAATCGCGATTGCAGTGAAATTTGGACTATTACTTCATCAATTTGATATTGTGACAGCCTACCTAAATGGACCTTTACAAGAAACAATCTACATGAAATTACCTGAATACTTAGAAAAATTAGAACCTGATCAAAAATTTATGGGTAACAAAGTTTGTAAACTAAAGAAAGCCATATATGGTTTAAAACAAAGCGGGAGGATTTGGTACGAAAAATTAGACGAACATCTACGATCCATAGGTTGTGTTAGAATGAATTTAGAACCATGTATGTATATGATTAACAAGAAAGAACGTTTCATATTACTGGGTATATACGTAGATGACATCATACTAGCTGCTAACAACGATGAATCTGTCTCATGGTTTGAGCAACAGCTTAAAACATTTTTCGAAGTGAAACACATAGGAAAACTTAAATTTTTTCTTGGAATTGAAGTTAATTACTTAAATGATGGAAGTGTAGTACTCACTCAAACTAAATTTATAGAAAAAATATTAAAAAGATTTCAGATGGAAGATTGCAATGTAATAAATACACCTATGGATCAAAACACAAAACTATCTAAGAAGCTATGTCCTACATCTGAAAAAGAAAAAGACGAAGTTAAAAATATACCGTATCAAAACTTAATTGGTTGCTTAATATACTTATCAACAACAACACGCCCAGATATTGCATATGCAGTTACAACTCTCAGTCAATATAACAACAATTTTGGTCATGCACATTGGACCGCTGCCAAAAGAGTTTTAAGGTACTTGAAAAAAACAAGTAATTTTGGTTTACATTTTAGATGCGGTAAAGACGACCTAGTAGGATTTGCAGACGCTGATTGGGCTTCTAATCCAGATGATCGACGATCACACACGGGCTACATCTTTAAATGGGCTGACTGTCTTATTTCGTGGGAAGTACGAAAACAGAAAACAATAGCGTTGTCAACAGCCGAGGCTGAATTCATGGCTTTGAACGATGCAGCCAAGGAAGCTACATACTTGAGAAACCTGCTACACGAAATGAAATTAACGAAGGACCAACCAATTGTTATTTATAATGATAATCAAAGTGCTCAAATAATGGCAAATAATCCAACCATCAACAACAGGTCGAAGCACATAGACATAAAATACCATTACATAAAGAAACTCGTGTGTGACGATATTATTAAGTTAAAATTTATAGACACCAACCATATGCCTGCAGATATATTAACGAAGCCACTCATAGCAAATAAATTCTATTTTTGTTTAAATGAATTATGTATTAAAGAATTATTTTAGAAATTGTAATAGAAGAAATGTAGATGAATGGAGGAGTATGTTATTGAATTATGTATCATGTTCATCTACATATCTTCTAATCTATATTTTTTTTCTCTTTTTTGCCACTATTGTCATTTTTCTAAATCATTATCAACTATATTATATATTACTATAAGAATTATAAGTCAGTCGGAATGTAACCTTTATTGAAATAAAACTAAATTAATAACAAAAATCAATACTGTGTGAGGTTTTAAGCGTCAGTGTATATAACATTAGCCGTGCGTTCGCTGCCACCACATTTAGTGGGGGGCGATGCATTGTTGTATAAGTGGTGTAGTATAAAGGTACGATTTAAAATACAGGGTGTTCATACCCGAAGTTGAAAAACAAAAACAAACAGCGTGAACCAAAAACACAGGGTGTTTAAAAAAAAAATTTAAAAAAAAAAGAAACAACAACAAAATAAATTAAAATAAAATAAAATAAAATAGAATAAAATAATAAAGTTAAAATAAAAGAAAAGTGACTTGGAGAAGTAAATTAAAAACAATAATATAGAAGAAAAAGTAGAGGTTTTTCCCTAAGTTATAGTCCACTACGCTTTTGGTTGTTTACCTGGATTCACTTCTAACTAACAAGATATCCCAATATCAAAGTGCTGGCATACGCAGACAATATCTTGCTTAGTGACACCTCATGCACCCCGGAAACAACCAGTCAACTCCGAGGAGCCTCAGAATTTTCCCTTAAGTGGGCTCAGGATAATGGAGGAAGTATCCCGCTTGAAAAAGTGGAATTCCTCCATGTTTGCAGGAAAAGAAACTGCACCATTAATAATATAACAATCGCTGCACGCGTGATCACTCCGTCTACCAGCATGAAGATTCTTGGCATCCGCTTCAATAAGCGTGCCTTTTGGCAAGATCAGGTGAACGATGTGGTGAATAAACTCCACAAGGTTCAGAATCTTATGAAGATGCTAGCAGCAGACAGAATGGGTGCCCCTCCATCGACACTCATTCACATTGCGAATGTTCTCATCAATGGTATTACAGGGTATGGTCTGACCCTCTTTGGTGACTGTTCACTAACCCAAAAAAAGGAGATACAGACAACAATGAACAATGTCCTCCGGGTGGCCTCAGGGGCCTATCGTTCGACTCCTATCCCCATTTTACTAGTAGAATGTGGATCGTGGTGCCTGGAGGACCGCATTCTGAAATTAAGGTTAAGGTTTGCTGCCAGACAGGTAGGGGACCCCAGGTCTCCCCTGTTTGATAGGATCTAGAGCTTTCTAGAGGGAGAGAGAGAGAATAGATATTCGTCGTTGCGAAGATCTGTGATGACGATCCCCCGTCTGGAGGGCTTGTTATATTAATAAATATAATATTGAATTATATTAAAAATATTATTTTTGTGGATATTATTTATATAAATATTATATTTAATGAAATTTTATTGTTTAATTTGCTTACAACATAGATACTGTAGCATTTTTACTTATAGTAAATGGTCGATGGCCCGTATAAGCCGCATAAGCGCGCCTATCAGCAGCGGTCGATGTTTAAAATCGCGATATCTCGGAAATGGTAATACGTACGAAAAAAAGTATAAGAACATTTATTATAGGAAATTAGATGACTTACAACTTTTATATAACCTATTTTTGCGATAACACTTACCGTTTCCGAGAAAAAGGCAAAAAACCGATTTTCGTGACCTTTGACCTTGAATAACTTTTTTTGCAGAGGTCACATCGATGAGGAACTTTGGCATTTTGTTTCTAACAACGAACTTAAGACTGCCACCAATTTTCAGCTAGGTCTGAATTATTGTAGGCTTAAGCCGTTTTTATGGCTAATTTGACTGGGCTATTGAGTGAAATAGACGAAGGGTCAACAGCATTTGCAGCAGTCAAAATAAATAATAAGAAAAATCAAAGTTTCAAAAAGATAAATAAGAAGAATATAGAATGTTTTCATTGCCACAAGAAAGGACATTATAAAGCTGAATGCAGAAAGTTTCTATCTAAACAAAATAATACTTACAACAAAAATGATAAAGATAATAATGATACTAATGATAAACATCAAGCATTAAGTGCAGAAATAAAAAATATTTCAGTAATCGGCTGTAAAAATATCTGGTTAGCTGACAGTGCTGCATCTAAACATATGACTTCTCATAGAGAATGGTTTACATCATTTAAGCCCATTTATAATCAAGAAATCTCAATACAAATTGGAGACAATTCATTTGTTTATGCACAAGGAATAGGATCAATTAAAATTATTGCATTAGTGAATGGTGAATGGCAACCAAGAACTCTTGAAGATACATTGTATGTACCTAAATTAATGAAGAATTTGTTTTCAGTGGGAGCTGTCACAAACAAAGGCTATCACGTCATCTTCGACAGCAAGAAAATTGAAGTTAGAAATTCAGTAACTATTGCTACAGGAATTAAAACAACAAATCAGTGTTATCAAATGTTATTTGAAATGCCATTAAAAACTGAACAAGCGAATCTTACTTCATTAGATTCTGCAATAATATGGCACAAGAGATTAGGTCACGTCAATTTTCAGACTTTAAAGGAAATGGTTGACAACGAAATGATACCAAATCTGAAATTGAAAAACGCAAATGATTTGTTTTGTGAATCATGTCAGCAAGGTAAAATCCAACGTAAGTCATTCAAATCAAATCTTGATTCTCGAGCACCAAAGCCAGGTGAATTCATTCATACTGACTTAAGCCTTCGATCCAATGATCGCGACGCGATTATTTCGTAGCGCGATTATTTCGCCTTTATAATATCCAATGACAGCGGTGCGATTTTTTTGACAGTTTGAAATATCTGTTGGTGGATTTATTATTAAATATATGTCTTATATAAATTAAATTTAATTATTATTTTTATGAGTGTAAATAATATAAATGTATACTGGTATAAGTGTTGGTTGATATAAGTGTAGATAATATAAACTATTTTTATAATATAAACTATATAATCAAACAAAGTTATTTTATTTTGAAGCCGAAGGTCTCAGCTACCAGCGCTTCTTTTCTTAATTTTAATTTTGTAAATTCATTTACTTAATTAATAAATAATAATAATAATAATAATAATATTTTATTTTATTCTCATCATTTTATACAAAATATAAGACTTTTAAATATGAATAAAAAATTGAGAAAAATAATAAAAGTGAATATCGTTGCTATGCAGGCATATGAAAAAACTAAAAAAATAAAGAGAAAAGAAAGAAAGTGTTGGATGCGGAAATTTTATAAAGATAGAAAAACATTAGGTTTTTATGAAATTTCATTTAAATCTTTAATAACAAAAAACGAAGATTTATTTTTCAACGCAACAAGGATGAGCAGAAATAATTTTGAGGTGCTGTTAAAATTAATTAAATACAGACTTCAATAAAATTCGATTAGAAGACCAATTTCTGAAGAATGTAGACTCTTTCTTACTCTAATGTTAGTGTAGTTTGAATAAAATTAACTAAGAATATAGAATAAAATTTTATTTTATTTATTAAAGGTATCTAGCGCATGGTGGGTCCAGAAACGTTTACTCGTTAAAATTCAGAATAGCACCTTGCACAGTAGGAAGGATTATTTTAGACACGTGCGACATTATTTGGAGGAGCTACAAAATTTGTATGCCCCAGTTCCAAATATAGATGAGTGGGTAGACATTTCTAGGGGATATGAAAAAAAATGTCAAGTACCAAATTGTCTTGGAGCCATTGACGGCAAACACGTGAAAGTTGTTTGTCCACCAAAAAGTGGTACTATGTACTACAATTACAAAAACTATTACAGCATGGTTCTACTGGCTGCTTGTGATTCCAAGTATACGTTTACTTTACTTGATATCGGTGCCTATGGCAGCCAGAGCGACGGAGGAATTTTTAAGAATAGTGGATTTGGGAAAAAGTTACTTGATGGATCACTAAAAATTCCACATTCAAATATCTTGGCAAACTCTGAAATCTGCTTCCCATATTTTTTTGTTGCAGATGCTGCGTTTCCATTGAAACATTTTCTAATGAGACCTTTTCCTGGTGAGTTCAATCAAAATAAAAGTTATTGATTTACATTAATCTTAAATTTTTTATTACAGGACGTGATTTAGAACCAGAGAAACAGAACTTCAACAGAAGAATATCAAGGGCACGCGTTACAATAGAAAACACATTTGGAATTTTATCCTCCAGGTGGAGAGTACTAAGAAATGAAATTCATTGTATGCCTCACAATGTAGATAAAATTGTGAAAGCAACGGTAGTACTTCACAACTATCTTCGTTTAAACGATGTGTTGTATTGTCCTGAGACATATGCAGATCGTTTTGTAAACGATGGAGAAATTATACCAGGCGAGTGGCGAAGAGAAACCGCTCAACTGGATAGTATACAAATGATTTCATCAAACAATGCTCCTCGAGAAGCATTTAATTTGAGAAATATATTATCCACCTATTTAAATGAAAATTAAAATTTTAGAAATAAAAATAAAATTTGAATGAAAAAAGAATTGTTCATTTATTTATTTCAATTTTCTCCAACTCATTTTTTACAAAATATGTTATTTTAGATTGCAAGTCTAAAAATTGCAAAGCTGTGAGTTTTTGTTTTTTTACACTTTTTGATAAAGATTTAAAATATAAGTCAACATCTGTTTCCTCGTCATCATTTTTAATTTCTTTTAATAATTCTTGGTAAAAATTCTTTAAAACATCTGGTCCAGTATCTTTTTTTGTTTTTTGTTTAGAAGAGCTTTCAAAATTAAAAGCAGATGTATTTGCACCAACATTTGAACTCTCTCCTGGATTTTCATCTTGAATCGGCGTGCTGCTTCTTGTTTCGAAGTTTTCAAAAATAGCTTCATCAGAATGGCAGTTTCCAGATGTTCTATAAACATATATATAATTTATATGATAATAATTTATATTACAATTCATATTATGGTTTCTATTATTGTGAATTACCTTCTAGGTTCAATAGATTCTGCTAAGAAGAGCATCATCTGATAATATTTCCATTCTTTTTTTTTGAATAGAGGAACTTCCAGATGGCTGCACTCTTGAATTTGTTTCTCTAACAAATGAATCTCGTAAATTTTTCCACCTCTTTTTGCATTTGTTTGCTGAGAAAATAATAAAATGATGTCAAACAAATTTGCATACAACACAATTTTTTATTAAATATAACAATGTACTTACCATCTATTCCAAGTTCATTTGAAATTTTCTTCCAAATTTCGTCTTTTAATAAATTGTTCTTATATCCTTTTTTATTTTTGTTATACAGCACTTCATAATTTTTTACTTTTTCAATTAATTTTTCGTCTAAATTCATTTTTGTTTTCATTAAAATACTTCATACACACATGAATTGATTACTTTTTAAATTTAAATTTGACATTAAATTTTATGTCAAAATCCTCACAATACCATTTGTTCCTTTGAAACGAAACGAGGAACAAACTGAGAAAAAAAACTCGCGCGACGAAATTTAAAATTGAACAAACTTTGCGACGCGATAAATCGCGTCGCGATCATTGGCTCGAACTATATATGAGAATCATTAATTTAAAGTTGTTTTGCGACGCGATTAAATCGCGTCGCGATCATTGGATCGAAGGCTTTAAGCGGCAAGATGCCAATAACTTCCTTAGGTGGTGCAAATTATTTTGTAATTTTTAAAGATGATCATAGCTCATATCGGTCTGTTTATTTTATCAAAAATAAATGTGATGTTTTCTCTATATTTCTGAAATTCGAAAAATTAATAGAAAGACAAATGGGAAATAAAATAAAAATAATGCGTAGTGATAACGGAACTGAATACATCAATGAAAATTTCAAGAGCTATTTTGCTAAAAATGGAATAATTCATGAAACCACAAGTCCGTACACTCCTGAACAAAACGGTAGTGTTAACGCGCATACGTTAACAATTATTAAATTCAATTAGTCTTAAGTTCATAATCAATAAAAACATGTAAAATATACTAAATAATAAACAAATTGCATTTTTCTTTCGGTCATTGCGTCTTCACAATATAAGACATATCATTTTTACATAGTAAATGCTGACTTAGTACAAGACGGTGCATTAAACTTTGTACTTATTCTATGATGTTGGGTAAACAAATAAGTCGTTAACTTAAAAAATATAAAATAAAAAAAAGATGCAATGTCTGCAAATTAAATTTGTTTATTATGTTATGTATGAAATTAACCCAAATTAATATATTACATTGATTGTTATTGTAATTAGTCAATATTACATGTTACTTGAATATTATATATAAATGGATTGCAAATTAATAAAAGTTAGTTATTATTAAACCGTGAACAATCGTGTTTTATTGAACAAATTGATCAATTCATTACTTGAATCAGTGATACCTCATTCAAGTAATACAACAATTAAGTTGGAACCAGAGATACCTCGTTTCAACTTAGATAATTAACACAACCTTATGAATTAGAGGCCCCTAATTCATAATTGAATTGAACTATTGAATTAGTTTTTTTTTTTTGATAATTCAAATCAACAAACATTTCAAGTGCCACTTCGCACTATAACAGGTAGAATCGAACGTGATAATCGTTCTGTTGTTGAAAGTGCTCGTACTATGTTACTCGATGCAGATCTTTCTGAAGAACTTTGGGCTGAAGCAGTTAATACTGCAGTATACGCATTGAATCGTCGTCCGTGCAAAGCAAACGACAAAATTACACCATATGAAAAGTGGTTTGGAAAATCACCACCACTGCAACATTTAAGAAAATTTGGATGTACCGCATTTGTACACATACCAAAACAGTTTAGATCAAAGTTTGACAGTAAATCAAGAAAAATGATAATGGTTGGTTATAGTGGTTATAGTACTAACTATAGACTTTTTGATCCTTCTAATAATAAATAATAGTGTCTCGTGATGTTACATTTAACGAAAATGATGAAAAGCATTGTTATGAGAATGAAATCAGGTACACCAATTTAAAATGGCCTATGGTATATATTGATAATAATGTTGAAAATGAACAGAAAAATGAAACAGAAATAAACTCTTCTGATGAAAACAATGAAGCGGTCGATAGCCTTGATTCAGCAGACAACAGTCGAAATCTTCGAAATCGTGAATTACTTCAAGAACCAGTTCGTTATAGAGACCATAATTATATTGCTTGCTCAGCTATCTTGTATGAACCAGAAAATTTTGAAGATGCAATGAAATCGAATGAGTCTGAAAAATGGCTTGCAGCTATGGAAAAGGAAATGATGTCCTTGCATAAAAATAATACTTGGGAACTTGTTCCACTTCCAAGTGATCGTAGAGCCATCGGATGTAAATGGATATATCGTGTGAAGTATAAACCTGATGGTACAATTGATCGATTATAAATAAAGCAAGATTATGTGCAAAGGGTTATTCACAAAAGGCAGGAATTGACTATCAAGAAACATTTGCACCTGTCGTGAGATATGATTCAGTTCGAATTCTTTTAGCATTAGCAGCTATAAACGACATGAACATAAAACAATTTGATGTAAAAACAGCTTTTCTTTATGGAGAACTTGAAGAAGAAATCTACATGGAACAACCAAAAGGTTTTGAATCTAAAATTAAAAATAATGTTTGCAAATTGAACAAAAGTATTTATGGTCTCAAGCAATCTCCAAGGTGTTGGAATCAAAAATTTATACAATTTCTCACCACATTCAATTTTCAACAAACCAATGTTGATAAATGTGTCTTTTATGCAAAATTTGACAACGAAGATGTATACTTAGCAAGCACTCTACGTGGATGACGGACTTCTATTTTGTAAATGTTCCAAAGTGTTGGAAAATGTATTAAACAAACTCGGTTCATATTTCGAAATAACAATTGGAGAAGGAAATTATTTTTGTGGTTTAGAAATAAAGAGAAATCGTGAAGAAAAAGAAATCTTTATAAGTCAACAAGGTTACATCAACTGTTTATTGAAGAAATTCAACATGATTAATTGTGATTCAGCAAGTGTTCCTTGCAGCCATAGCACCGTACTTCACAATGGCCTATGTCCAGATAATGACAATGAAAAGAAACAAATTTGTTAGTTACCTTATAGACAAGCTGTCGGCAGTTTAATGTTCGCAGCTATAGTATCACGGCCGGATATCATGTTTGCTGTGAGTCAAGTTAGTCGTTTCCTAAATAATCCTGGTCTTGAACATTGGCATGCTGTTAAAAGAATTTTCAAATATCTACAGGGTACTAGGGACTTAGGCATCATGTACAAAGCAGACAAAATTGAACTAATTATGTATTCAGATGCAGACTTCGCTGGTGATTGTGATACTCGTCGATCAACTACAGGTTATGTGAGCGTGCTTGCAAACGGAGCTGTTACATGGTCTTCACATCGTCAAAAATGTGTTACCAGATCTACAGCAGAAGCTGAGTACATTGCAGCCTCTGATGCCGCAGCTGAAATTAGTTGGCTTAAACAATTGGAGTCAAGTTGGTGTTGAACTAAACCTACAGTGTTACATGTAGACAACCAAAGTGCTATAATCCTAATTGGGAATGATGTGCATCATAAACGAACTAAGCACATTTACGTTAAATATCATTTCGTCCGAGAATTAATCGAAAATGGAAAAATCTCGATTTCTTATATATCAACTGAAGATGAGCTAGCTGATATGTTTACGAAGGCTCTGGCTAAAGGCAAATTCATCAAAAATAGAAGGATGCTGTCCATAGTATCATCTCTAAAATCAATAAACAAGAGTGGGAGTGTAAAATAAGTTATTTCTTGTTAATATTGTTTTTGAAATATAGATGTCATAACGTAGTATGTTTTATAATGTCAAATATAATAATGAAATGTAATTAATTATTTTGACTTTTCTCTTCTTGTACTTTTTCAGCACGGGTTGTGCGTTGTAATTTGTAATCTTGTATTTAATAAAGTTAATTAATTAAATATTATTCTTTTATATTAATACAATATATTAGCTAGTAGTTTTCTTTAGATTATATATAAAATACAACATAATACAATATTAAGATCTTAGAATAAATTTTCAAAATACTGTTGAAAATATTTGTTTTAAAACTCAGGAAAAATACCAGAACAAATAAAAATTAATAAATAAAAAAAATACATTATCGCAAATATAACTGTACAGATACTGTAAAAGATAAGAAAAAATTATCCTTAATATTGAATTAGAGCGTTTACACCGATCCAACTTTACTGTTCAGCAAAAGCTGGACAGCATTTCTATATTCAAAAATACATATACAGATTTAAATTAGACGTTTACACATGATCCAGTTTTGCTGTCCGTTTTGAAGTTACTGGAACAGTAAAAATTGTGATCATACTTCCCTTTCCGGCGCAACAACAGTGCAACTTACAACAGTGCAACTTACAACAGTGCAACCACACAAGTAGGTGAGAAGCTGTATGATGTTTTTACACAATCCTGTTTTCACTGTCTGATTTTGCTGTTTGATGTAATATAGCATCACACAACAGAACATTTTTATGCTGAGCGTATAGCGATTTAAAATAAATATATAAATAAGAAAATATAATTCATTAAAAATCAAAAGTTCTGATTAAAAGAAATAATTTGTGAGTGAGAATGAGTGAAAATTTCCAAATAATTCATTTAATTGAAATAGTTGAAACTAAAAAGGCTATTTGGGATAAAACGGATGAAACATACAAAAACAAATTATTGAAAGAAAAACAATGAAATGAAGTTTGTTCATTACTTCTCCCAAATTCTGAGGAGAAAATGAAAAAGACCAAAAAATAACAGGTGAGTTATTTTATTTTTATTATCATGTACATTTATTTTAATTTAATTTGTTTAAATTTAAATTTAATTACAATATGTATATATGTATGTATACACTGAGAAAAATCTATGATTTCATTTTAAATAAATCATATCATAAAATCAAAAATCTAAGAAAAATACTTTATTTTGAAGAAAATGTCTTTATGAAAAAGAAAATTCTTTTGAAAGAAGAAAATTTTCATTGTTTATATAAAAATCGGTTTAGTTGAAGCAAAATTCACATTGTAGAATTATACCTTCTGCTCAAAAAGTATCCGGAATTTGTGAATAAAATAAAAGTGTTAAATTTTTATCCCAAATTTATTTTATCTCCTTCAAAGTAATCACCATCCGAAGTGATACATGCATGCCAGCGCTGTACCCATTCCTTAAAACATTTTTCGTAAGCTGAAGAAGGTATGGCTTTGAGCTCTTTCACCGAATTCTGTTTTCTGCTTCCATCGTCTCAAAACGCTTTCCTCGCAAAGGTAATTTTAGTCTTGGAAACAGAAAAAAGTCGGCTGGTGCCATGTTGGGAGAATACGGTGCCTGGGAAATCACAGTAGTTGCATGCTTAGCCAAAAACTCGCGTACAACGCCTGACGTGTGAGACGGCGCATTGTCGTGATGCAAGATCCATGAATTATTTTCCCACAAATCTGGCCTTTTCATCCGTATAGCTTCACGCAATCGTTTCATAACGCCTAGATAATGGTGCCTATTATGAATATCGAATATCGAATGTAAAAGAATCGAATACTGAATTTGGTATTGTGAATTTCGAATGCATTCGAAAAATATCGAACGCATTCGTTATTGATTTCGAATGTATTTTTTTTGACAGATCTCATTTGTGTTGTGAAATTGTTGGTAGATAATCAAAAAATTTTTGTATAAAATGTAAGTATAATTATATAATATAATTATTGCATGAATTAGAAAAATATTTTTTAATATTTTAGGAGGAAAATCACGAATAAAAGACAAATGGAGAAATTAGTGGAAATAATGAAATTAAATCCTAATAGAGCAAAAGGACAATTCAAAATATCTAAAATTCATGAAGAATGGGAAAAGTACGCGGATGAGCTAAATAGTTTAGGTCCTCCAATTCGATCTGGAGAAAAATGGTTGAAGGTAATACAACATACGGTGTACTCGTGAATTTTT
The DNA here is from genome assembly GCA_951394055.1 of Villa cingulata. NCBI lineage: Eukaryota > Metazoa > Arthropoda > Insecta > Diptera > Bombyliidae > Villa > Villa cingulata. The sequence continues at coordinate 34,996,839 of OX596017.1, read as the reverse complement.
ATAAAATTATAGGTCTTTGTTTTTTAGGTGTGGGCAGATTTCAAATCTAATATAAAAAGGAAGTTAATTCATAATAAAAAGGAATTAAAGGGAACTGGAGGGGGTGCTAATAATATACAACATTTTAGCAACTTAGAAGAAGAAGTGATTAATTTGATAGATTTAAAAACCTATATAAATCCTCCACAAAGAAGTTTTGGGTTTACTGCTGACATAGAGGAAGTAGCTTCAATACAAATAAATAATTCGGAAGAAAGTAGTTCAGTGCAAATCACGAATGATGCAGTTGAAATAACTAATGTAGCAGAGACAACAACGTGTTCTACAAAAACTTTGCCTACGTCCACCCCGTTGCAACGCGGAAATAGAAAAAGAGTGAATTTAGGTCCTTTAACCAATGAAAGGATGAAACTTTTAGAACTCCAAACAAAAAGTATGGAAAACTTTCATAAAGAAATGTTGATCAACATTCAAGAAATTAAAGAGGATCAAAAGACACAAAAAGAGAATTTTAATGGAATAAAACATATTTTAAAAGAAATGTGTGAATATAAAAAAAAATTATATTATTTGAAAAAAGATAAGAATAAGGAGGTGATGAGAATTAAAAAAGAACGTTTTGAAGTATACAAAGAAGAGGTAAGGCAAGAGAAAAAAGACAGAGCTGCTAGATTGGAATTGAAAAGAAAAACTGTAGCATTAAAACAACAGAAAATGGACTTGAGAAATTCCCTATATGTGCCTTAAGATGTGTCTTATTTTTTTATTTATTGAATGATTATTTAAAATTTTAATTTTTCTTTTTTATTTCTGAGATATATATGTTTATAATTTTTGTGTTTCTATTCTTACGCCAAGAAGGCAAGTTTTAAGTTTTTTGTTTTATATATTAAATAAAAAATGCAATAAAAATTAATTCTTGTCTTTTTATTTATTAATATAGTGCCTATTTAAAACATATTTCTTACAATCCTCTCTCTAATATTGTCAGCTTCAGGACTATTGTCGCCATGACTTTCAATTTCTTTGGCATTATTACTTTCCTCTTCAACTGGTTCGTAGTTCAATTCTATTCTGTGTTTTACACAAATATTATGTAGAGCTACACATACATTAACTATCTGTGTAGCTTTTTTTGGAGAATAGTGTAGTTCTCTAGCTCCCAATAAACATCTAAATCTATTTTTAAGAGTTTCAATTGTTCTTTCGATAATTAATCGTGCTTGTGTGTGCTTCTTGTTGAACTGTGACTCTATTGAACCTTCTTCTGCATTTCGATAAGGTGTTATCAGATATGGCATTAGTGGGTATCCAGCGTCACCTAATAATTAAATTTAACAAATTGATGAAGATTTAAAATAAAAGTCATATTTATGCAAATATACATATATAAACACACCAAGAAGCCAAGAATCTCTTTCACCATTCTGATGATTTTCTTCCAAGTATGATTTCACCGTAGATGTATTCCATACGATGGAATCATGTGCAACACCTGGATATTTCGCATTTACATACCGAATAACCTGGTTATTATCACAAATCTAAAATGTTTACATGTAGTAGAAAACATTTTCATTAACAGTATATTTATGTACTTACAATCATAGTGTTAAGGCTGTAAAATCCTTTTCGGTTATAATACAAATGTTGAATACATTTTTTAGGTGCTCTTATTTTAATGTGAGTTCCATCAACTACGCCTATTATTCCAGGTATTCCAATTTTCTCGTAAAAAAATCTTTTTGCTTGATTTTTTTCGTGTATTTCGTAATTGAACTTTATCCAATTTAGACAAATATATTGTTCAATTACGCTAATCATTTCTTTTAGGACTATCGATGTGGTAGATTGGGCAAGCCCAAGATTGAAATCATTTCCAACGCTAGCTTGGTATGAACTTTGAGCACAAAATCGTAAAAGACATGCCAGTTTTATAATATTTGGGATTGCTGTTGCTCTGACTGAATGCCTTCAATTTACGTTTATATCGTCAAGTAAATCCCTGAATGCATGTTTGGTTAGCCGGAAAATTTGAATAAAACTATAAAATTTTAAACCATGTAATACATATATTTAAAAACATTGAATTTAGATTAATATTCAAATATACCTTTTTTCGTCTAACTCCAGAGGATTACATAAATCTCTAATTTGACTCCTCCTCCGTAATAAATATCCAATTTCACTGCTGTTTTCTTCATTATCACTATCACTACTAAAAAACAATTCTACCGAAATCATTTTTTTCAATTTTTTTCAATTTTCACAAAATATTTTTAATTCAACAAAAATCTTTTATTTACAAAATGTATGGTTAAAATGTATACAACTTAAAACAATTCACAATAGTTCACAACAATTCACAATAATTCATGACAATTGTCATTGCTTTAAATGAACATATGGCAATAGTTTAAAGTGGTTACGATTGTGTTACACAATACCAAAAGTAAATACATTCGATTCGTTAAGACACGTTCGAATGATATTCGATTCGATGACCGCAATAAGCACCAATATTCTTTGTTAATTGTTAGGCCTTCTGGAAGAAATTCATGGTGGACAACTCCCCGATAATCAAAGAAAACCGTCAACATTGCCTTGATTTTCGATCGACTTTGACGGGTTTTTTTTTGGTTTTGGCTCATTTTCAAAGCGCCATTCCGAAGACTGTTGACTTGTCTCCACGTCGTATTCATACACCCACGTTTCATCACCGGTTATAATACGTTTCATAAATGTAGCGTCATTATTAGATTGAGAAATCATCTCCTCGGCAACAGATTTTCGGTATTCCTTTTGCAAGATATTCAAATCCTTCGGGACAACTCGTGCTGCGACTCGCTTCATAGCCAAAATATCGACCAGAATGTGGTGGGCAGATCCATTTGATATTCCAACAGCAGCAGCGACCTCTCTTTCACTCACACGACGATAATGAAGCACTATTTTTTTCACTTCCTCAATGTTTTCCTCGGTTGTTGATGTTGATGGACGTCCTGAACGCGGTACGTCTTCAACACTCTCACGACCTTCTTTAAACAATTTATACCACGCATACACTTGTGTTTTTGATATAGTCTATTCACCATAAGTTTTTTGCAACATTTTTAACACATTGGCACAATTAATTCCATTTGAAACACAAAATTTCACACAAATTCTCTGCTCAAAACTTTTATCCATCACAAAAATCGTAGAATGCACCTGATATCGACTAATATTAGCAGCTGTCAGAAACAAACTAACTAACGGATCGAGCCAAAACTACACATAAAAGTCAAAACCAGTTGTAGTAACATAACCATTGAAAAAAACCCAAAATACCTAGAACCTGTTTTATTTGAATGAAAAATTCCGGATACTTTTTGAGCAGAAGGTATATGTTAATTTTGTTCATTCAAATCAAAATATTATTAAATTAAAGGAATACTTTATTAGAAACTTTAAAAAAATAACCATGGTAATCAAATATCAACTTCTCAGTAAATATTTATATAAACAAAAAAGATCTAGCTGTATGGTATATTCATTATATACATGTACATGCATCAGATTCTGTTAACTTTATTTGTAAATAAAGTGCAGAAAGAACATTGCATTGCTATAAATAATTACATATTATATTGTATTGTATACATCATTGTGTTATATTTTTGTTAAGTAAATTTTACCTAAACTAATCATAAAAAAAAAATTTTGATTCCTTTTTATTGCATTGGGTTATTTAAATCAAAGATACCGTTTTAAAATTATGTGTATATGTTTTCATATTAAAAATAATGAAACTTACATTAAAACAAGTATACGTTGTGCTGTGTAATTCTTTTTTTCTATATTGGGCTATTTAAATCAAAGACGGTTTCTTTAATACAATGAAACTTGTATTGAAATAAGTATATCTAGTTTTATTTTGTTCTTGGCGTAAAGTGTATTGTTATTGAAACAATGTAATTTTTATTGATCCAATGTCAGTGTTATTGTACTGACGAAAAAAAACGCATTTAAAGCGTAAAAACTAATGTAATCTAGCTGAATCTCTAAATTAGAATTTTCAGTTTATGATTTATGTGTGCTCGTGCTGTTGTTTAAGTGGTTTAAGTTAAAATTCGTAATTTTTAGTTTGGTGTATCTTGAAAAGTAGAAGTGAAAAAATTTAAGCTTCAGACCTAGAATCGGAATTCCTTCAAAAAACAACTTGTTACACTAGCATTGAATTCTGTGGGACTTTATATAAAAAAGATAATATAGTTACTTTAAATAAAATTTCTCTTTGTGCATTTAAGATAAAAGAAATCCTAAAAAGAAATGAAGAAATTTATCTATTTTGTCAAGAAATTCAAATTTTACGTTATAATCCACATTTTAGGAGTTACTGCGTTGGCGATGACGTTTTAAATTTTAAGCTACAAAATATTAAGTACTTTGAAAGTCCTCCTGTGCATCTATATACTTTGCCTAACAAGTACACTGTTTTAAAAATTAAAAGCATTTATTGAACATATTATGTATTGTATTTTTGTAATATAAGTTGTATTTTTTTTTAAATTAAATCATTTGTTATAAGTATTACCTATAGATAAGAAAGATGTAATATGATTTCTTTATATAAAATATAACATATTGTTGGAAATTCACCACCTAAAATAGAAAAAAAAATTAATTAATAAATTTAAACACTTAAATTAAAATAATTTTAATCAAATTAATTGTATACTTACCTGTAACATTGTAATTCACTTTGTTTACATTTTTTTTATGTAGTCTTCTTCTTTTTACATCGTCAAATGTTAACGTTATAATCACTTTCTTTTATTTCGTTGACATTCGTTGTAGAAAGTTGTTCCACATTCCACTGGAAGTCTCTATCAATTCGTTGACGTTGTCATCTTTCGGCGAATTGATGGAAACTTCCAGAAGATCGATTCTTTTTTTTTTGTATGTGACGACAGGTATATTAATGCTGTCGTCACTATACATCGAGTCTTAGTTAATCGAGTTCTTTTTTAGTTGAGTTTTTTTTTTTTTTTTGAGTAGAGTTCAGTTCTTATCAGTCGGTATTATTTTTTTTAGTTAAATTTTTTTTCATTTTTTTTAAATCAATTTTTAATTGAATAAAATTTAATTTAATTAAACTTTTTTTTCCCCTTTTTGTGAATAATTCATTTTTCTTTGTAAAAATAAAGAAATTTTGCATATACATATATATAGTAAGAAATAATGATATAATGTAATTGAAATTGTTTTTTATAGTGCGTTCTGCTCTGGGTACAATTTAAATTTAGTATGAATTAGGTTATGGCTTCTACTTCACATACGAGTATTATTACTTGAACGAGGAATCTCTGGTTCAAGCAATAATGTTAAATACTTAAAATGTTTCTAACTATTACTTAAAACGAGGAAAACTCAGGTTTAAGTACTAGATGCAATTTATAAGTATACACTCAGAAACTATTACTTAAACGAGGAAAACTCAGGTTTAAGTAACAGATGGAGGTTGTATATATTAAACACTCAGTTGCTAATATTGAACTGAACTTCTTTATTAAAATTTCTTTACCTTTATATACAAAATTAATTCTTAACATAATCAATAAATTCTTATATCTAAATTACATTTGTGACATACTTATTTATTTCCTATTACAAAATATAAATGGTAACAGCTTTATTTGCACTTTAAATAATTATATAGTAATACATAGCAATAATATAAGTTAATTAACAAAATAATGCAATATAAGCAAAATATGCATGTTAAGCAATTATTACATATTAATTTAATTCTAAATGCATTGACAAAATTTGACCTACATTTATTTTGTTTGAAAGCAATGAACTTATGTATTAACTATTATGCATATTCTATGTTATACGTTTTGCGTTAACATTTTGCCCCCTTTGAAGTCCCTGACTTCAAAATTATAATCTTCGGATGTTGTAGTTGAAGTTGGTTGAGTGGCTGTCTTCCGTATTATTTTGATTGTTCTGGGTCGATTTTTTAAATATGTTATGATGAGATATAGGATCAATAAGATGACAATTCCTAATGTTGTATATCCAATTGTATATTGATGTATGTCGTGTGCTTGTAATTCTTGTAGTGATTGATTTTGAGTTAGTCTTATTTCTTCCAGACGTTTGTCTAAGTCCTGAATTAGGTTTCTGTTGTTAGTGACGCTAAATTTTTGAATCTTTGATGACGAGTTTTCAATGTTACTGCTGTCAATCCAATGCAACGACGATAGATTAATTGCCGGTAGAAAGTAATTTATTAGTCTTGTTTCTTTTATATGAACCGTACTAATACGTAGTTCATCATCTTCGAGAACACAATCGTCTTTGAGACTTAGAATACCTGATCCTTCTAATGATTTTTGCCAAATTCCATTCTTACATACGAAGGTAACTGCATATATTTTGTCGAGGCTGTACAACCAATTATTAGGTGATTTTAATGGAATCCAAACTCTTGATGGCCTTGTCATTTTTAATTTACATGAAGACGGTAAGGTTAGTTGCGTAAACAGCCCTAATTCACAGTTTTATTGAGCATTTTTTTTGTAGATAGGCCCACTATGATGGATTAAATACAGTTCTGCGTTAATTTGAATTTTCTTGAGAATATCTATTTCTGATAACCGGCAAAATCGATCTCGATGTGCACTGATTAATATATACCTTGTCGGTGTTTCTATTGCTACGAACGTGTTGTTGATTTTAACTGGTAATGAATGTACCTTGTATAATTCGAATTTCGTTTCTCTAACTAACGGTACTGTAAGCACAAAAATTGCATATCCATCCTTCAAACGATGTTGAACATTGACTAGTCGATAAGCATTTAACATGGTCTGTTCATTGAGTGCGAATGGAAGCTAAAGTGGTGGTTCTAAGTGATTTTTAATGAACCTTAGTTGTTGCATTAACTGTTCCGGAGTCAAAATTAATGGATTTAATTTTCCATATTGTGTTGTAGTAATTACGTCTAAAATTGATTTTTGTTTACTTATTTGTAATTTTCTATAAAAGCATAACATAGAATTGATAACACATTAAACCTTTCAATTGCTCTTGATTTTTTCATTTCTGAACTCATATTTTTTAAATTTTCATAAACTTTATTATTGATTTCTTCCACAAATTTTATTAATCGGATTTTTTCCTCTTCAGATCTTTTCATTATATTAACTGTTGTCTCAAGCATTGATGTTTGATTTTGTACGAGTCTTAATAGATGGTCTTCATTTTCTTTTACTTTATCGATTGTTTGACTCATTTGTTCAGCATAATCGTCGTCCAATACTCCAATTAAAGCATGGAAGGCACTTCCAATGAAATTAAGTGGTGATTTTGAACGTCTAGACCGTATTTTGCTTGTAAAATGATCTTCATTTATGAGCAGTAAATTGTATTCTTCCAGTACTTGAAATTGATGCTGATACTCTTCCACAATTTTGCGTTGGTATTCATTGTTTTTTATAACAGCAGCAAGTTTTTCACTCCTATTATTCCTTGGTCTAGTGCTCGAAAAGCTGTCCAATAATTTGTTAAATTGAAGTAAACTATTATTTTCCATTCACTACCGGTTATCATTGCGTTTCCTAATTTTTCAAAATATACTCCTGATTCGTTTTCAAGTTTCTTTACTTCAATTGGTTGTGCATTGTCCCCTAGTATAGGTAAAACTAAGCATGCTAATAAAAACACCTTTAAACCATTTCCAGTGCATTTTCTGACATTACGTCGTTTTCTTGTTTGTCTTCCAGCTCCTTGATATTCATTGTTGAATGTCATATCTTGGCTGTTGTATTCTTTATCTAATACAGGTACTTCATCATCGTGATTTAATTCTGGTATTAATGGTGCTAACTGGTGTATTGCCCTTCGATAAATTCCAGTAGCGGTTTTCACATCTACCACTCTCACCTTTCCATCCCGACCTTCAATGGTTTCAATAACTCTTCCCATTTGCCACTTAAGAGGAGGTTGGTTATCTTCTTTTATTAACACCAGCGCACCTGGTAAGGTATTTGGATATTCTTTGGCCCATTTCGCTCTTTGTTGTAGCAAATGTAAATATTCAATGTTCCATCGTTTCCAAAATTCTCCACGAATTTGACTTACTAGAGCCCATCTTGAAGCTAATGACATTTTCGACTGGTTTGTAAATGGATCGGGATTTGACGTCATAGCTTCTTCAATAATGAAATGAGCTGGAGTCAACGGAGTCAAATCATTTGGATCAGATGAAATCGCAGTGAGGGGTCTAGAATTTAATATAGCCTCAATTTCTGCTGTAACTGTACATAATTCTTCATATGTAAGTGATGCTGAAGCTATACTTCGATAGAGTAACTGCTTAGTTGATTTAACTGCTGCTTCCCATAAACCTCCGAAATGAGGTGCACGAGGAGGTATGAATTTAAATTCGATGTTATGTGTACTTGTTGTTTTTTATTTTTTCAATTGACCTGTCATCAGTTACTATATGCTCTAATTCATTCAATTGATTTTTTGCCCCCACGAAATTCTTCGCATTGTCACAAAATATCTTTTGACATTTCCCTCTTCGAGCTATGAAACGTTTTAATGCTGCTATGAAGCCTTCTGTTGTTAAATCGGATACTACTTCCAAATGCGTTGCCTTCGTTGCAAAGCAGCAGAATACTGCAATATATGATTTTAAAGGTCGTTTTCCTCTTATTTTGAAATGAGTATAAACAGGACCGCAAAAATCAACACCACAGTTGTAGAATGGTCGTGCTTGTTGTACTCTGTTCGTTGGCAGATTTCCCATTAGTTGATTCATTAATCGAGGTCTAAATTTTGTGCAGCGTACACAATTAGCTACTGTTGATCTCGATAGGTTTCTACCTTGTAAAATCCAAAATTTCTGACGCACAATTGAATTTAGTGCTTGAGGTCCAGCATGTAAATTAATGATGTGTAGATGACTGTAGATTAATTTTGACACAACGTGTCCTCCCGGCAATAAAAAAGGGTGTTTTGCATCATAAGAAATGTCAGCTGCTTCTATTCTCCCACCCACACGGAGTAATCCATTTTCATCTAAGAACGGTGATAAACTTGACAATTTACTGCTTGAATTCACCTGTTTTTGTTGTTGCAGATGTTTGATGTCATCTTGAAAACTTTCGAATTGAACTTTTCTTATGATTTCTTGTGTTGCTTCCTCTAGTTCCTTTGTTGTTAAGTGTCTCTCATAATTTAATGTTGTTCGTTTCATAGATTTAATTGCTCGACGAATGTACGCAAATACTCGTATTAATTTTGTGAATGAGTTGCCATGTTTGATTTGATACAATGGATGCTCTAAAGGTTCAACAGTTGATGCGCTGAGGATACATTTTATTGTCTTTACTCCTTCCTCAACGTTTACGTTCTCGATATTTTTTGGCCAACACGATTTGGGTTTATGCAGAAATTCAGGTCCTGAAAACCATAACGTAGAGTTTATGAGCTGATTTGGCAATACGCCACGTGACAACAAATCTGCTGGGTTGCTTTTGCTTGGTACATGTCTCCATTGTGCAGGTGATGATGAGTCTAAGATGTTTGATACTCGATTTGCTACAAAGGTTTTTAGTCGTGCAGGATCTCCTTTCAACCAAGACAAGACGATTTGGGAATCTGTCCAATAAACCACTTCCTCAAATGTCTCTTCAATCGTTTTAGTGACTCTATAAGCTAAATCTGCAGCTAGTTTTGCTCCACATAATTCTAGTCTTGGTAATGTTGTTGTTTTGACTGGTGATACTCTTGATTTGGCACATAGCAATCGAACAGTGACAAGTCCGGCTGCGGTTTTTGATCTTATGTATGTGACCGCGCCATAAGCCCTTTCACTTGCATCACAAAATATATGTAACTGCATAGATATTATTTTTTGATCCCCAAACATGTACCGTGGTATTTGCACTGATGCCAAATTGGGTAACTCTTGCATGAATTTTGTCCATTTAACTCGCAATTCTTCTGGAAGTTCGTCATCCCAATCAAATTTTAGCTTCCACAATTCTTGCAGAAATATCTTACTTGTTACTACAACAGGGTTTATAAATCCCAATGGGTCATATATTTGAGCGGCATCAGATAAAATGTTACGTTTTGTAATACGTTGATGTACCTTTGGTTCAACCGTAATTCCAAAGTGATCGATTATTGGGTGCCACAGCAAGCCTAATGTTTTGATATTACTCTCATCCCTCTCGTGAAAATTTAATTGAAGTTCTAACTTGTCCCTAGGTATATTTTTTATTAAATCTGGATGGTTTGCACACCACTTATGCAACTCAAATCCGCCCGATCTTAACATCAATTCAAGTTCTTTTTGTATTTGGACAACCTCTGTAATATCGTTACTTCCGGTCATCACATCATCCACATAAAAGTTTTTAATTGCCTTGCTGGCTAATGGAAATTTCGATGCTTCGTCTTCGGCTAATTTTTGCAAGCATTTCACTGCTAAATAAGATGCAGCTTTTGTACCATATGTTACAGTACAAAGTTGATAATATTTTATTGCCTCGAACGGGTTGTTTCGCCACATTATTAATTGTAGATTTCTGTCTTCGTCAGCAATTTGAATCTGTCGATACATTTGTTTTATGTCAGCAGTGAATACATATTTTTTCATTCTGAATCTCAAGATGATTGAAATTAGATCATCTTGGATTTTTGGACCTGCCATCATTAAATCGTTTAATGATAAATTTGAGCTGGTTTTTGCAGAAGCATCGAATACTACGCGTAACTTTGTAGTACTACTGCCTGGTTTCAAAACACAATGATGTGGTAAAAAATAGTGTGGATCACCAATTTGCTCTCTTTTGATTTCTTTCATGTGGCCTAGTTTAAGATACTCATCGAGAAAATCAGTATATTGTTGTTTTAATTCCTTGTCTTTTGATAATTTTCGTTCAATGCTTAGTAATCTTCTGTAAGCAATTGCTTCTGAATTTTTTAATAGATCTGGATTGCCAAGTATAGGTAGATTAACTGTGAATCTACCACTCTCATCACGAGTTGCTGTAGCTTCAAAGAATTCTTCACATTTTTGTTCAGCTAGTGTTAGTGTTGATTTTTCACTATATTCTTCTAAATCCCAGAATTTTTGTAAAGTTTTTTCTAAGTCTAGATTAGTAATACCACAGAATGTATCTCTATTCTCTTCAATTGAAGCCTTACCAAGAAAAATCCATCCTAATACAGTATTTTGCAAAATAGGTAATTGTTTGTCAAGCTTAATTTGTCCGGATCTCATCAGTTCTCCATATACTTCAGCTCCTAGCAGAATGTCTACTTCTTGTGGCATGTTGAATTCTGGATCAGCAAGCCTTATGTTTGATGGTATGTTCCACTGGTCAATCTGAATATGTCTTTGTGGTTGATATGAAGCTATTTCCTTAATAACATAAGCTTCTAATTGAGTGCTGTAATTTGTGTTCATTGAACTAATTGTAATATTAACTCTGTTGTTAATTCTTATTTGTGATTTTCCAATGCCAGATATATTAATTGGTGTTTCAATGGTGAACATTCGTAATTTCCTTCTCAGTTTGTCCGTAATGAAATTGATTTGTGATCCGGAATCTAATAGAATACGACATTTTATTTCATCACCTTCACGATTTTTAATTGTAGCTAATGCTGTGCCCAAAAACACGTAGCTGCTTATGATTTGTTCGTTGGTTGCTGTTAATGCTGCTGCTGATTTTAGCGATGATGTGTCATTTCCTGCTTGTACGTTATTAGACCGATTAGAAATTTCTCCTTTTGTATAAAAATGTAACAAAGTATTGTGCCTTTTATTACATTTTAAACACGATCTTGAATTACATTTTGATGCAGCATGCCCTTGTTTTAAACAATTTAGACACAAATCTAGCTGTAATGCCTTCCTTTGTCGTTCGCTAGGTGTTAGTTTCAGGAATTCGTTGCACTGATATATACACTCAACGAAAAAACTGTTGTAAAATTACACATTTTTACTTAGGAAAATATTTTCCAATATAAATTGAAATCTAATTACATACTTTCCCAAATATTTGTATAATTTGTACTCAACTAAAAACCATTGAAATTAGTTAAATTTACATAAATATTTTTGTTAATTTACTCTACTACCTAGGTAATATTTTTGTGATTTCAACTAAACAAAAAGGCAATGTGTTAAAATTTTTATGCAATAATACTGCATAATATTTACTGTTATTTCAAAACATTTCATACATATCATGTTTTTATAATTACACGTGATAATATTTATTTTGACCAAGCACTTTGGTAAAGTGCAGCTGCAATTCGTTATTCAGTTGCCTAAGTTTTCATATTTTCAACTAAATAAAAAGGTAATTTGTACAAATGCTTATACAATATTTCCGTTATCTCATCTTTTGGTTCTGAACAAAATCAAACATGTTCATTTTTACCCAAGCTTTGTTATTTTACACAAAATATAAAGTAAAATGCCTAAGCACAATGGTTATATTATACATTATCAATTATTATATGAGGTTCTACAAGTTCCATCACTTGATAGTTGAATTTTCAATATGAAAGATCTCTTGGAAAAAGGAGTTTAGAACGTGCGTTTTAAATATTGTTTAAAAGAAAGTTAGTAGTGAAGTGATTTAAATTATAAAAGTTAATAAGTGAAAAAAAAATATAATAAAATTACATATATAATAAGTGTAAGTATTTTATATTTAATCAAATTTCTTTTGAAATCAGTCCCAATTTTAACAACAGGAGATCTATTATTTCTAAATTTATAAATTTACAAAATAAATTTTCATGATGTTAAAATGTTCTATATGTCGACGTGCTTTTCAAAATGCCAAAATATTAATTGGTCATTTGAAAATAGTACATGGCTATGGGAAAGGTAGTTTTTATACGTGCCCTTTTTGTAAACAATCATTTCAAAACAGTTCAGCTTTCAAAAAACACGTGGATAATCTTCATATGTTGGACAAATCAGAAGACGAATCTGTTTACTAATTCCCGGCATCTAATTGCCAAAATAGTAAACCACACGTTTTTGAAGAAAATTTTTCAAATAAATTTGTTGATCATGAGCTTCCTGAGAAAAAAGAAGAAAATAGTACTGAATTCGATATACATGCAGTGAAAAAGGAAATTTTAGCAAACATATTTGAATTTTTTTTGTTGCTGCACAATAATAATAATTTTACTCGAAAAGACGTTATCGATATGCAATTCCAAATAAAAAAATTTATAATTTATCCAATCTTTGCCTACTGTCACATGAGTCTGATTCTGAATCTGAAAAATTCAGAATCACTTTCAAATGCATTGTAGTAAATGTGACTTGTTACATGGCTCTGAAAAATTCATCTTCTAAAAAAATTCCGGTTCGTACTTCCGTTTTGTAATCTGATTATTTTCAGAATAGAAAATGAAACATGCTGACAGTAAATGTAACATGTCACATGTACCTGAAATCTGAATCTGAATTCATAGCTAAACCACTCAATAAATTGACATAAAATTACTTGTTTATATACAACTTGAAGATCGTAAGATAGAAGACAGAAGACAGAAGACAGAAGATTAACTTTATTTCACCCTCCATTGAAAAGTGCGTCTTACCAACGTACTCGCCACTCATAGTAGTTATTGTTCGATGGTTTAATGTTCACTCGATAAGTAAAGTGTTTTATAACAATAACAAATTTAAAGAAAAATATTGAAAAGGAGTTTTCAGATTCAGAATCAGAATGAGCAAAAAGTGAATTCTGAATCTGAAATTTTACGTTTCAGATTCAGAATCAGAATAATGTGACAGTAGACTTTGAGTTTCTAAAAATTATTTCAAAGCAGGTATGTGAAAGTGATCGTCAATTTTTATCAATAATTTTAGAAAATTTCGAACAATTTTTTGAACAATTTAATACAGAATATAAATTACTGAAATATCTAGCAGAGAATGACCAATACAAGACGCCTACAGAATTTTACATTAATAAAGAAATAACGAATGTGCATGTATCCGGTACGCACACTTTAGATGAAAAGATAGATAAAGGTATTTTGTTGCCTCTCAATTTCCAATTTCGCAAAATATTCGAAAAAGATATGAATCTGGAAAATTACTTTAAGAAAAATATCGTGAAAAAAATACAGAATTAGAGAATTTTATTCAAGGAAATTTGTGGAAACAAAAACAAAATTTTTATAAAGATAAAATCCTTGTCCCATATTATTTATATATTGATGATTTTGAAATAAATAACCCAATTATGAAAATCAGTTAATGATTGCGGATTCATCACTAACAGGTATAAATAAAAATTCACTATTAAATACAATTCCGTCTTTCCGTGTAGTTCAGAATTTTTCTGTTGATTTAATGCATGATATTTTCGAGGGAATTTGTCATTATGATTTAGCACATATTTTAGAACACTATATTGAGAAGGGCATATTTTCGCTTAACAATTTTAATCATTTAAAACAAAACTTTTCATACGGTGAAGCAGAAATTGGAAACATTTGTAAGGAAATTGTTTTAGCAGACATCAAAAAGAGAAGATTTCGTACGTCCGCTAGAAAAATGTGGACACTAATACACTTCTTTCCATTAATGATGGGTCATTTAGTGCCTGCAAATGATAAGGTATGGACATTTGTTCGAAATTTGATAAAATTGATTGATTGTCTTCTTTTACCGAAATTTGATAAACCTGAAATTAACAAACTGCGTTGTTTGATAGAAAAACACCACAAACAATATTTAAAACTATTCAATGATAATCTAAAACCAAAACACCATTTGTTGCTTCATTACCCAAGGATTATAGAACAATCAGGACCTCCTAGATTTTATTGGTGTTTTCGTTTTGAAGCAAAACACCAGGAATTAAAAACTTATTCTAGAATCATAAAAAGCAGAAAGAATATACTTCTTACATTAGCCACAAAATTCCAATTAAAATTTGCTTCTAAATTGTTGCAAAAAAATGAAAACTTACCTAAACTTGAATGTCTGAAAATAACAGAGAATTCCAATGTAACATTTATAACAATGAAGCTAAAAGTTACACAAACTGAAATAAATAGTTTTTCCAAAGTAAAATATAATGGGTTTTCTTATAATAGAAATTGTTATTTAATGAAAGTTTTAAGAAAGGATGTAGAGATATATCGTATATTAGAAATCTGTGTACTCTCTACAAAAAATATATATATATTGTGTACAAAATTAAATATCTTTTATCATGATCATTATTTATCTTATGAAATTATAAATAGCAAAGATGAAGTTTTAGATATTCTTTCCATAGATTGCTTTGCTGGACCCCCTTTAAGTTCTAATATCCTCCCAAATGGCAAAGAGTTAGTCAGACCAAAAGTATTCTTTAACTGATATTAATAATACCATTAAAATTAAAAAAGGTTGAGAGGTAACGACTACGCCAGTTATATCCAATTCAATTTTTTTCGTTCAATTAGTTAATTATTATATAATTTAGCTTCAAATTCAATTTCTTGATTTTTATGAGATTCATCATGGACATTAACACAATAATAGAACAATCGGGAATCATAATCGCAAATGAGAATGGAGAAATTAGTTCACTTTCTGCTAATGAAGCCAATGTTGTTCATATAGAAATATTTAATCAGGAGGATAACGCTCTATCTGCTTTGCTGCAGAGCTGGAATTTATATAATGAGTTATATGAATTATTAAAATGTAAATATTATATCATATATTAATATGTTATGTATAAGATTATATAAGCTTTTATTTAAAAATGATATATAAATATATACAGCAAAACAAATTAACGTTGAAGGACTAAGGTATATGAAAGAAAGGCATATTGATGAGTTGCTAACGGGACAGAGCCTAAATTTGAAGATCATCTTTGAAAACAAGCTTGCCAATTGGCAGTGTGAACAGGTAATTAAAAAATGAAATTTAAACAAATCTTTTTTAATCAGTTTGTGTTTACAATTTTAGGGGATCTATCATTTGAAACCTGGCTTCAACTCTGAAAACTCAACTTTGTCCCTTAATTCGTCTGTATTATCTTGGCTGGATGACAGGAGTTCACCATCAATGTCAAATAAAAGCGAATGTCAAGATGTAATTTACATTATTTAGTTAAAAAATAAAATATGATAAAAATCTTTTATATTATTCAGATATCTGTTTTGGAAATCTTAAATAAAAATGAGGAAGGTAGAAGTTTGCTAAGAGCATATGGTGAAAAATCCTTGCTTACTCCACAAAATCGCACTCTTTTGGTCCATAAAGTAATACAATATTATATTGAAAATGACATAGCACTTTCCGTATCCAAATGTAAAAATTTATCTGAGCAGATAATAAAAATATTTCCTACAGAAAACCAGGTAACTATTTATAACCATTTATAACTACGTGTATTTATACAACTACTTTGGATTTCAGGCAACATATTTCATAGGTAGAGGAAGACAGCCGCCAAAGGGTAAACTATGGGATCGTTACCAAGGAAGAAAACGATCTATGAAAAAGCTTCAAAGATCTACATCCTCTTTTAGAAGACAAATCCTTCAACCTTCACAGGAAGAAAATCTTACATCTACAGGTAAATTACTATTATGTTATTTGCCTTATATTATCTGATATTTCTATTAAACCGAGCTAAATTATTTTATTTCGAGCCGGAAGACATAGAAGAACTAAAAGAGGCATGTGATACTTTGAAGCACTTGAGAAAGTGGGATGAAGTGGTGGTTTTGTGGAAAAAAACCGCTTCATACAGAGCCAGAAAATTAAAAAATAGCTATGGAAACAATTTAACAGAGATCATTCAAGATTGGCCGCTTTATAAATATGCACAATCTCCAGAATTGGTATAAAAAAATAAAATAATTTTAAATATTTTATTACAATATTTTGTTTTTTGTTTTTTTTTCTCAGATAGATATTGATTTTGAGTATATGTATCCCAACAAGAAGCTCTTGTTTTCCTTGTGGGAAAAATTTTGTTGTAATGCAGAAAAAATATTATGTGACAGATTAAAAGATGCATCCGCAAAGTCATTACTTCGTGACTTTCTAGAGAAGAAACCAGATTTGAACACAGGTATTTACAATTGCATTAAATACATACATATGATTTTTGTTGATACTAAGGGTGCGATTCTGCATAAGAGATCTCTTATTCCTCTTATTTCTCTAAAGTTTTGGTGAAATATATTTTTTAAGAGGAATCGGAAATGAACTTTATTTCTCGTAAAGTATCACGTCGGGGTCACCAAATGTTTTTTATAGTGCGTTCTGCACTGGGTACAATTTAAATTTAGTATGAATTAGGTTATGGCTTCTACTTCACATACGAGTATTATTACTTGAACGAGGAATCTCTGGTTCAAGCAATAATGTTAAATACTTAAAATGTTTCTAACTATTACTTAAAACGAGGAAAACTCAGGTTTAAGTAACAGATGGAGGTTGTATATATTAAACACTCAGTTGCTAATATTGAACTGAACTTCTTTATTAAAATTTCTTTACCTTTATATACAAAATTAATTCTTAACATAATCAATAAATTCTTATATCTAAATTACATTTGTGACATACTTATTTATTTCCTATTACAAAATATAAATGGTAACAGCTTTATTTGCACTTTAAATAATTATATAGTAATACATAGCAATAATATAAGTTAATTAACAAAATAATGCAATATAAGCAAAATATGCATGTTAAGCAATTATTATATATTAATTTAATTCTAAATGCATTGACAAAATTTGACCTACATTTATTTTGTTTGAAAGCAATGAACTTATGTATTAACTATTATGCATATTCTATGTTATACGTTTTGCGTTAACAGAAATTTTGTAATTTCTCTTTCACTTGCTCTGTAGATTTCGAATGATGTAGTAAGTCACATTTTTTTATAAGATTATATATTTTTTTTTAACAAAACCAAATATCGTAGCTCTCGGTATAACAAATAGAAATTTTTCAATAAAAATTTCTAAGTCTCTTTTGATTTTATACTCTGCAATTGTCCTATGCTTAGAAATTTGTTAAAAATTTTCTAAGTTCCTTTTTAATTTTATACTTTAAAAATTTTCTATGTTTTAGAAATTTTGTGAAAAATTTCTAAGTTCCCTTTTAATTTTATACTTTACAATTTTTTTGTTGCTTAGAAATTTATGAAAAATTTAAATTCTTCCTTAAATTTGGACTTGGAAACTCAACACGTTTCAAAACGTAGATAAATTGGCCTAACTTGCCCTATTTTACTATTTTTCTCAGCACGCTAGATTTTATAGGACTCAACATGTCCTGTTTTTTTTTTATCTTTTGGTTTCCCTGATTCAGACTCAACACGTCGTATAGGCAGGTAGTCGCAAAAGACAAATTCATATATTTCATCCTTTATATATTTTCAAAGAGTTCTTAGAAGCTAGAAAATAATTAAGTAATACATATGTAATAAATATTTTATAATGTAATGAATATTTTCAAAGAGTTCTTAGAAGCTAGAAAATAATAAAGTATTACATATATAATAAATGTTTTATAAAGAAATTCTTATGATTCTTTTAAATTTCTGCCTGTCGTTTTGAAAAAGAAATTTATAAATTTTATGATTCCGTCGCGACTAATGCATTTTAGTTCAAGAGAAAGGTTTTATGGCCTATCTAGAAATTGTGAGATCGTCTGGTGGAAATACCCAAAAGCCTCTTAAATCCTGCAAATAAGAATATGTTTGATAAAGGAATTTTAATATAGAGTTATGGGTACGCCGTGATGAAAAAAGACAAATATATGAATATTACAGGATAATGTGGTACGTTATAGGCGTACGTGAGTGAAGAAGAATATACTAGTATATAAGGATAATATGTAAGAAAAAGGTAATGTTTGAAGTATGTGTAACATGCATGGTTTATGTGGTCTCATGGAAGGAGACGTGATATGATATAATTGAAAATGTTGTTGGTCAATAAAACCCTGATTCGGCGAATGGTTGATATGTTAAGGGGTGTGATACACGATCACGGGATATAGCGAATAGATATAGATAGGAAGGAAATAGAAAAAAAACATGTAGGGATAATAGTGTGAATGTGTGTATGACCATAGAATAAACAAACATAAAGAAGTAACAATCAGTGTGTAGTTTCAACAACCAAATCAGCATAATCGAATCTCCACATTTCACATTTTCACCATAAAGTTTAAATGCATAACGTTGATCGGTTTGGAAACAAAATAAATGTTTGTTGAATATTTTATTCGGCTGGTGAAAAGTGTAATGCTGAAATGTGCTTTTAATATAAATTGTATGTAGACACATACATACCTGGGGACCGATTATGAACGTACTTTATATTTATTACTTTAACTTTATATGTGAATAAATACTAATTGGTATTATGAAACTACTTTATTTTTATGACGTATTAAAAATTCGCTCAAATCCTCTCTTTTTCGAGGTGAGTTTGAAAATTGCAATAAAGTGGTATTATGAACCCACTTTATTGTTATTTTTGTGTCTTTATTCATACAGTAAATAAAGTCAATGAAATTCATGTCTTTATCATAAAGTAAACGTCAATTGTGGTGGGTGTTATTAAAATTTTGTTTTTTAAAATATTTAAAAAGTAAGTGTTTATATAAGGTTATTCTTTTAATTACGTGCTAAATCGAATATAATTATTTTATATACATTATAGATTAAAAAAAAATGGAATCAAAGAGAGCGAAGAAAGCTACGGCGATGCAGCGGGAAAAGTTGATAGAGTGCCTTTTCAACGACAAAAGTTTATCTAGAGACAAGTCAGTAAACTTTTATTATAAAAATTATATTTTTTATTTCAATAATTATTGTTTTAGATTCGAAACTATTCAAGGAAAGCGTCTGCAGCAAGACAAATGGGAAGATGTGACGCAGCAATTAAACGCCTTAGGAGGGACAAACAAGACGCAGGCTGAATGGAGGAAGTATTGGCGAGATCTCCTGTAAGTATTTTTAAAATTATTTTAGTTTAGTATAGCGAATTTATATTGTAAATTTAATAAAATGAAGTGAAAATTACATTAACTACGATTACCACTATAAATGGTACATTGGTAAAAATTTATTTGTAAAATTTTAAATAATAAATTTCTTTTAGATTCAGAACAAAAACACGAGCAAGAAGTTTAAGGAGTGGAGGATCTGGAGTAAATGGTGTTCCTGCGAAGCCCCTAACTCCAGAAGAGGAGAAGATAATTGCCATAATCTCTTCTGAGCAAATTTATGGCAATGAAGACGTGACTGAAATTGGCATTTATACAGATAGTCAGGTAGAATATTTTGTGAAAAAATTTCTATTATTTATTTAAAGCTGTAAACTTATATTATTTTAAAGAATACCATACAGCCAGCTGTGGAAGTAATTTGCCAAGAAGATCCTGTGTCAGAAGCAGTGCAAGTAGCAGCATCACAGGTAAAATGTTCTAAAATTGAAATATGCATTTATTTTTTATGTTATATGTACTACTTTATTATAATTGCATGCATCCCTTCTATTTCCAACAGTGATTGTCTGTTTTTCTAAGGTAAAATATTTGTATATATGTCTTAAAATCTTTATATAGAAATAAGTGTTTGTCTTTGTATTTGTTTAGCTAGTCTTTGTAGTATTATTGTTACTGTCTACAAAATAACATGTGAGTAAGAAAATTTTATAAAGAAAGTGTGTCACCATCTTACATACTTATTTGTTTTAATTATTAATTTGTTTTTTTAATCAGGTTCGGACTCCAACTCCAGCCCCTGCTCCGTCAACTTCTCGTCCACGTTTCATTAGAAGACCGACAACGGCTAGAAGACAGAAAGAGGAGTTATTAGGTTTAAGTAGGAGAAACATGGAAGCAAATGAAAAGGCAACTGCTGAAATCATAAGAATCAAGCAGGAAAAAAATCATTTGCTTAGAGAACAAGTAAGTGCCATCAAAGAACTAATTGCTGCAGTCAATCAGCAAACTAGTGTGAATGAGCGCTTATTACAAGCCTTTATAAATACTTCTAGAAATTAGGTATTGTATATGTTGTAAAAATTAATTATAAGGAAAGTAGTATTTAAGATATGCATTTTTATATATAAATATATTTTTAATAATAATAATTATAACAATAATAATAATAATAATAATAATAATAATAATAATAATAATAATAATAATAATAATAAAAATAATAAAAATAATAATAATAATAATAATAATAATAATAATAACAATATAATAATAATATAATAATAATAATAAAATTAATAAAAATATTTACATAAAAATGAACATTTTGATTTCTAAAATAATATTCTATGAAAAATAACTTAATACTAATTCATTACGAACTAAAAATCCTTCGTTGTTATTCTGAGGACTTTCACCAGTTTCACTATTTTCTTCTTCACTTATATCTTCTACAAGATCGTATCTTGTATTAAGAAGATTCTGCAGAATCGCACAACTCTTAACGATATTGCCAGCAGTAACTGGCGAGTACATGAGAATTCTTTGTCGAGAAAGGCAACGAAATCTTGATTTTAACACTCCGATGCATTTCTCGACGCATGCACGTGTTACAACAAGTGCGTCGTTGTACCGCTGTTGACTTGTACTCAAACTGTTTCCTCTAAATGGTGTCATCAGCCATGGTTGTTGGGGATATCCACTATCTCCTAGAAAACAAGAAAACAAAAAAATTATAAAATATTTAATATATCTCAATTACTTTTAACTTACCTATCAACCATGTGTCCCTCATCATACCATTCTCATAATTAGTCCTCATGTGCGTGTATAATCTTGATGATTGCCACACATGTGAGTCATGTGCAACGCCACCAAACTGAGCATTAATGCCAGTGATTTTTAAATCGGCATTACAAACCTAAGGAAGAATTTGTTAAGTAATGTGTAATATGTTCTATAGTTTTAATAAATTCACTTACAATTTGAACGTTCAATGAGTGACCCCCTTTACGGCAAACATATGAATGTTCATTTTCCGATGGGGCCAAAATATGAACATGTGTACCATCCACTGCTCCTATAATTCCGGGAAAGTTGGCTTTCCGATAGAAACTATTAAAAAAATATATCATATTATGTTTTATTATGTCTATATTATAAATGAAATACCCTAATTTTGTAGCTGCTATTTCTGCAGAACTAGTTGGAAATTTCACTATATGCTTTTGGATGTCATATTGCATAATAGCTGCACAAACTTCCTTGATACACAATGAAAGCGCAGGCTGGGACAAACCAATACAAAAGTCCTGGCTGACATTGCGTTGGTAAGCTCCTATAAAAATAAAACTTTGAAATTCCACTTAATGCAATATAAAATAAAAAAAATTACCTGTTGCAAAAAATCTGATAGCAGCAAGCACTCGTATTTCCTTTGGTACACCCCTGACCGTCTTTCTAGCACTTAAGAATACTTTCAAATCCTCAAAAAGTGATCTGAAGCCATCTTTTGAGAATCTGAAAATATTTTTAAATTCTTCTGTTGGCATAGAAAGAGGATCAGAGTGGTCCCTTATAAATCTCCTTTCCACGCGTGCATTGTTTACTTCATCTTCATCTTCTGAAAAAAACACCGCAGCAATGGTAAAATCCAGATGAGCACTCGAATTCATTTTGCTAATTTTTATTATTTTTATTATTTTCGTCTATTTTAAGAAACTATTATGAATTATTATTGAACTATTCAACTATTGAAATTATGAACTATTTGAACTATTATAAAATTTGTGTAGAATTTAAAAATTAAAGAATTTAAAATAAATTATAAATTTGATTTCACTTTTTAAAGAATTGCCCTTATGTTTATATCACTAATATATATTTTATGTGCACTATGTTTAAAACAAACTATGTGTATTATGTTTTAAATTATTATTTTTAATATTATTGTTAATTATACACATATAAAAATAGTTTTTTTCACAAAATAATTTATAAAATTTACCTTTTATATTAATTAATTTCCACTATATTCACTTCTTGTTCACTTTTATTTTTGGTTTGTTATTGTTTACACTTTTTATCACATATTTTTGCATTATCTGTCAAACCAAGTGAGGTGAGTGAGAAAATAAAGTGTGGTGAACTCTGACGAAGAGAGTTTATCACAGAGAGTACATAATACGACTTTTTATATTGAACTTTAACTTTATCTTACTTTATCTTTATTTATAAAGTACGTTCATAATCCGTCCCCTGTAATAAGGAATAAGGCAGTATTATTTTTTATATTTCACTCTATATCTACGAGTATAGTATATGCTATATGCTGGCACTAGAAATTATTAAATGTTTGCATAAATGTGTATTCTATTGTATAAATTTATTTGTTGTCATTTTTTTCCTTCTTTTCCTTTTCTCTTCTTTTGGTTCGCTTATATGAATAAAAATATTATACTACCCCGACGCACAATAGTTCGCCTCGCCTACTCTCATTTTTTATTGCTATTTTAAGTTTTTTTTCTCACCACTTTTTTTTAGTAACAAATTTCATTGAAATAAATTTTTTTTTATAAAATTCACTTTATTTACTTCTATATAGAAAACAAAAACATAACAAAAATTCAAAAAAAATATGTATAAAAATTTAAATTTAAAATGATAAAGAAAGCATAATAGTTCGCCCATCACTATCATGAAGCAAAAGAGATCGCCTATATTCACATTTTTTTCTGTTAAATTCGAAATTAACTGTTATTATCATTTTAATTTGATTTATTTTTATCGTTTGAATTGCTGATTTTGTTTTCATTGTGAAATGTTAGTATAAAGGTTTAAAATTTTATACAAAATGGTACGTGGCAAAAGCGTAAGCGAAAGTGTTAGAAAAATAATAATTAATTCTTTTCAAAAGGGCAAATCCGCGTATCAGATTGCAAAAGAGTTAAGTATTTCAAGATCGACTATTCGTGATATAATTAAAGCATTTAAAACAACCGGTAGTATTACACCAAAAAGAAAAACGGGTCGAAAACCTATTGCGTCTGGACGTGATTTGCGTGAACTTAGAAAGATTGTTAAGCAAAATCGTCATGCAAATGCTGCTGAAATTGCTGTATTATGGAAAAAATCCATAAAAAAGGACCTTTCTGTTGATACGTGCAAAAGGAGTTTGAAAAAATTGGGGTTTAGTTTTTATAAGGTGTACTTCAGTATGATTTATGTTTTAAGATTATTTATTCAAATATTTTAACATTTTCTAGGCTAAAGAAAAACCTCTATTAACCTCTCTACAAAAGAGAAAGCGAATATGCTTTGCTAAACATTGTAAAAATTGGACTCAGAGACAATGGAATTCGATCATCTGGAGCGATGAGTCCAAGTTCAAGCTCCCTATAGGACGAATTAGCAATAAGGTAGTACGAACTGCAGATGAAGCATTCGATTCTACTTGCCTCAAAAGAAAAACGAAGTGTCCTGACTCAGTTTTAGTTTGGGGATGTATGTCGGCGCGGGGAATCGGAAGACTTCACTTCGTTGATGGCACTGTCAACGCCGCGAAGTACCAAATTATATTGGAAAATGAACTTTTACCTTCAATTCCTTTGTTGGAATCAGCTGAAGGTGAATTCATTTTCCAGCAGGATGGAGCTCCTTGTCATTCTGCCAGAACTACTAAATCTTGGCTATCAAGGAATAACATTCCAGTCCTTGAATGGCCATCTAACAGTCCAGACTTATCACCTATTGAGTCCTTATGGGGCAAAATGAAAAGAAAAATTCGCCAATGTCCTCCAGGAAATAAAATAGAACTACGTTCAAAAATAATGGAAGTATGGCAGTCTACAACTCCACAAGAATGTGCAGAATTAGTAAATACCATGCCGCAAAGGATAAAGTCGGTTTTAAAAAGGAAAGGTGATGTTACGAAGTGGTGAAATGGCACCAGGCGATCTCTTTTGCTTCATTTATCATTTTAAATTTAAATTTTTATACATATTTTTTTTGAATTTTTGTTATGTTTTTGTTTTCTATATAGAAGTAAATAAAGTGAATTTTATAAAAAAAAATTTATTTCAATGAAATTTGTTACTAAAAAAAAGTGGTGAGAAAAAAAACTTAAAATAGCAATAAAAAATGAGAGTAGGCGAACTATTGTGCGTCGGGGTAGTATATGTGCGAGTGGTACATATTCAATAAACAACAAAAAAAATGCTTCCAGTTGCTATAATACGATTGTCGAAAACAGAAGAAAAAAAATAAATAAAAAAACAATCAAAAAAAGAACATGGCATAGCCAGCATAGCAAAGCATTGCAAAGAAGACACCTGCTATTAAGAAGTACAATATTGTATATTGTATAATAATGTGTATAATAAGCACTAAGAATGAAATAGCTAGAGTAAGGAGTAACCTAATGATATTGTATATTGTATGAATGTATGTACATATATGTTATATATGATATACGCAATTATATACACAAATGTTTATATCTTGTATTTCAAATATTATTTAGAAATTATCAATACAGGTTTGTAACTCGGTGATATGTATGGTAATATAATTTTGTTTGAAGGATAGTAGATAGGTCAGATATAATTGTGTTATATTATATTTGCTACTATGATGTATTCTAAAAAAAAAAACAATCTGTACAATACAATGTTTTATCGTGCGACTTGCGAATAAAATAGCTGAGCTCGAGTACTAATGAACATTGTATGATTGTATATTGCATGAACATATGACGTGGAATGACTGTATGTATACATTATATGTAGTCTTTTAACTTGTGTAATATTATTTTTTTTTACAGGATTGTAGGTAGTCAGGTTTGTAAGTATTCTATTTATCTTGAATTTAGTTCATTCATTATCGATGTGTTTTTCATAGCGCAAGTGGTAACGAATTTTTGAGTTGAAAACGAATCTGAAAATTTTTAATATTTTTTGAACATTATTTTGGTTATTTTGATTTTGATTATTTTGATATTATTTTATTTTTTTTACTTATTTTGTATTGATTGGTTTTTATTTTCAATTATCTTTATTATCAAATGGATAATAGAAAAAAACGAGAACTATGGGGTGTAAGATGTGGAGTTCCTTTTTGTCGGGCAAAAAAGAGAGATATGCCCAATATAAGATTTTTCATGCTTCCTCGAAATGATGAAAACTTACGCAGAGAATGGTTGGAAGCGATTAATTTAACTGTCTTACCGAGACAAAAACGTATTTATGTTTGTTCAAAACATTTCCCTGCTTCGGCTCAACAGAAAAGATATTTGAAAAAAGGAACAGTACCAACGCTTCATCTTGGAGATATTGTTAATAATGTTCTTGATGAGAACTTTTCCGATGAGGAAGAACATATCCCAGTAATTTTTTCTGGAAAATGTTATACGAAGTCTAAAACTAAAGATAATGATGAGGAAATGACTTTTGAAGATTTAAAACTTTATGAGCCAGCAAATAATACAGAAGAAAATATTGAAATTTCATGTAAATTTTGCTTACAATCACAGAAAAATGTCGATTATTACAGAACTTGCTATGCGTCTGCACTTAGAGAGAATAAAAAACTTAAAGAAAAATTGCCTAAAAAATCTCTTCTTTACAAATCTGCAAAATTTTCTTTATGTAAAAACAAAAAAACAAGATTTTTAAGGAGTAAGCAAAATTTGTCTGATGTTATTGATAACCTCTCTGCTCCTAGTTCTTCCTCGAAAACTTTCGCCAAAATGTTACTTTGCAAAAAATCGAAAAATGCAAAATGAAATGAATGTGCTAGGACTTTAGCATTAAGCTTGCATTATAAGTCTCCTGCTGCATATGCATATATGAAAAATATATTTCAGTTTAACTTACCTTCCACAATGTCTATATATCGTTGGTCACCTTTCAAAAATATACAACCAGGTTTTTCATATGATTTGAAGAAACAATTAAAGGAAATAATTTCTTCATTTGACATTGAAAAAAGACAAGCTGTTTTAATTTTTGACGAAATATCGATCAGACAAAACTTAACTTATGATAACATGAATGATGAAATTGTTGGATTTGTGAATTTGGGTAATAAAAAATCAAATGATATAGCAAAACATGTCTGTCTTTTCATGGTTCGTGGCATTTATTCGAACTGGAAAATAATTATTAGTTTTTTTGCAGTGAATAATGCAATGTTAGCAACAGATTTGAAAGAAAAAGTTAAGGAGAATATTGACTATGCCACGGATATTGGTCTGTGTATAAAAGCAATTGTATGTGACCAAGGTTCGAATAATAGAAGCCTTTTTTCAAATTTAGAAGTATCTCCTTCCAAGCCTTTTTTTCAATACAATGAAAATAAAATTTATGCAATTTTCGATGTGCCACATTTAATGAAATCTTTTAGAAATGTGATTATAAAAAGTGACATAGAGTGCGAGGATGGCATTGTAACAATAACGGATTTAACAATAACCCTTCTTTGTATGAGTTCTGTCATATAATTTCAAAAATTCAGTCAAACAAAGTAGTCTCTTTTAAATCTGAAAGCAGCAATTGTGAAGAAGATGATGAATGTTTTTTGAGACAGAATTCTGAAATAAATAAGGAAGATGAGAACAGTTCTGAAAATATTTCCTCATATATTTGCGGTGAAGTAGAACAAGAAAATGAGCAAGAATTTGAAAAAATTCCGAATTATGTTGATTTTCATACATTCAATGTTTCGACAATAGAAGAAAACTCACTGCGATATTTTATTGGATTTATAATAAATAAATTTTTCAATACATGTCATAGCTGTGAGAATTGTATGAAACGTATTAAAAAATGTGGAGAAAATATATCCTTAGAGAAACAGTCAGAAAATTTTATATTTTTTAAAAATTATTCAAAGTCTTCAGATTTTGGTAAACTTAATCCACCAACTGACTTTTTTTTCGAACTATGTAAAGTTCAGGTGAAAGTTTTCAATAAACAGTTGCTAACATGTCCCTTTAAAACTGGTATAAAAAAACAAATATTAGAAGATTGTATTAAAGAAGCAAATGAAAGCGATGATTTTAAAAATTGTTTTTTTTCAGATGATCCATGTTATGGGCATCGTATTAAAATTGTAAACTATTTCCTGAAAATATTGTTACTAAAGTACAGTCAGTGGCAGTCGCAACAATTAAAAATTAATTTCAATAAAAAGTAACAAGAAAAAAATTATTTTTGTGAAGATTTTTCTCTTCCTTACGTCGTTACATTGCTTACTATTTTCGAATATTGGTTATTTAATTTCACATCATAATCTAATATCCATATGTGTTCACTATATCGCATAAATATTTAAGTCTAAATCTATCCAAAAAAGATGTAATTATTTGTATACTAAAACAAATATGTAAAAACACAAATAATATTATTTTACCAGTAATTTGGTTTCATATAAAAAATGTAAAAATGAAAAAAAATAAAAGTCTATTCTTTTTGGTTTTTATATTACAATAAGTATATTTTTTTCCATAAATTCTGAATGATCCATTCACACACAGCAAAATTATATTATTTTATATCATTATAATGATCGAAAAACAAAAAAATACATTTCAAATGTATCCATACCTAAGATGTTTGTTTATTCTATGATGGTACACATAATTTAGCAACGATATAGCGAATCAAAAGAAGAGTAAAGGAAAAGAAGGAAAAAAATTACAACAAATAAATTTATACAATAGAATACACATTTATGCAAACATTTAATAATGTCTAGTGCCAGCATATAGCATATAGATGTAGAGTGAAATATAAAAAATAATACTGCCTTATTCCTTATTACATGTATGTATGTGTGTACATACAATTTATATTAAAAGCACATTTCAGCATTACACTTTTCACCAGCCGAATAAAATATTCAACAAACATTTATTTTGTTTCCAAACCGATCAACGTTATGCATTTAAACTTTATGGTGAAAATGTGAAATGTGGAGGTTCGATTATGCTGATTTGGTTGTTGAAACTACACACTGATTGTTACTTCTTTATGTTTATTTATTCTATGGTATGACTAACAAAATTAATATAAAAATGTGGAAATTAGAAACATATCAGTCGGTTATCGTTCGGTCAGATATAGATCAGTTAGTTAATCAGTCAGTCAGTTAGTCAATCAGTCAATCAGTTAGTCAGTTAGTCAGTCAATCAGTGTGCGATTTATGTCGTGAAAATTAGAGTTAATAGTTAGATAGGAATAGATAGATTAATAAGACTAAAGAATTTAAAAGCAAAAAATATCCATCGGGCGTGATAGTGAGTTGGATCCGTGCATCCATTTGATGATTTAAAGTTTTATATCTTTTATATTATATTGCTGTATATTATTGTTATTATAATTAATTATATATACTTTATTTATGTATTTGTGTAGTGTAAATAGTTCTATTTATTGTTTTGTTGTGTTTTGTAAAAAGTTTTGTGATTGTGATATATGTGGTTTTGGTTATGTTTTTATGTTTACATTTTGTGTTGTTCTATGTTTTGTGTGTAGTGTTCTATTGCTTTGTTATTTATTATTATTGTAATATTAATTAATTAATTATTTATTTCTTATTTTTTAGCTACTGTGGTTGCTGAGCGGATCATACATTTACTGTAAGAAGGTGAGTTATTTTATTCAAATATGTTTTTGATCATTTTTTCTAAAATTTCTCTATTTTTTTTATTTTCAGATTATATTATGTTGACTGGATTCAACAAAATGTGTGTTATATTAAGTTAAAAAAAAATAAACTACATCTTCTAATAATTCTATTTTATATTAAAAATCTATATTATTAACTTCAGAAGTGGGATTAAGCACTTAATTCTTGCCACTCTTTTGTGTTTTATTGTCTCAATTGTTTTAAGAGCATCTTATAGTGATTTTACTGATTTTAGGTGATTTAGGTACAAGTTTTCTCAGCCATTTTTTCCAATTTTCATGAAATATGTTTTAAATGAAAGCTCAATGTGTATAGAGTGAACTAAGCGGAACAAATTTTTCAAAAAGGTTTCAGTTTTTGCTGTACAGGACAATAAGGACGAGGCTTTCTTCAAATTTCAACGTGCTATGGTACACCTTTTCTCCGTAACTACACCATGTATTTTTCTAAAATTTTTGTCATACATCATTCAAAGGGTGTAGAGTGCACTAAGCGGAGCATTAGGAGCATTTCGTAATAGAAAAATAAAAATGTTTACATTATTTTAGAATTATTAGTAATATAAAATTTCTATTTTTCACAAAAATTTTGTCATAGATAATAAAAATATTTTGCATAACTTTCGGGTCTAAATATATCAATTTTTCACCGATACGTTTATTCATTTTATATGAATAAAAATATTATATATGTGTGAGTGGTACATATTCAATAAACAACAAAAAAAAATGCTTCCAATTGCTGTAATACGATCGCCGAAAACAGAAGAAAAAAAAAATACATAAATAAAAAAACAAACAAAAAAAGAACATGGTATAGCCAACATAGCAAAGCATTGCAAAGAAGACACCTGCTATTAAGATGTACAATATTGTATATTGTATATAATGTGTATAAGAAGCACTAAGAATAAAATAGCTGGAGTAAGGAGTAACCTAATGATATTTATATTGTATGAATATATGTATATTCATATAGTATATTCATTACATGATATACGCAATTATATACACAAATGTTTATATCTTGTATTTCAAATATCATTTAGAAATTATCAATACAGGTTTGTAACTCGGTAATATGGTAGTATAATTTTGTTTGCAGGATAGTGGATAGGTCAGATATATATAAGTATTTATACTATCATGATGTACAATATGTATTACAAAAAAAAAAAAAAAAAAACAATTTGTACAATACAATGCTTTATCGTTGCGAATAAAGTAGTTAGAGTAACATAATGAATATTGTATATTGCATGAACATTTTTTGTACTGTATAGTGTATACATGTAGTTTTTTGAAAGTGTAATATAATTTTGTTTACAGGATTATAGATAGTACATTCTAGATAGTCAGATTTTTATAATCAATATAATTATGTATGGGGAGTACGTTATAAATGCTACATGTATATTTGTTATTTTTCTATATTTTATCTTATTTATACATATTATTATAGTTTTTATTAATTTTTCCCCGATCTCTTTTCTTCATGGAGAAATTTATAAAAGTAATAATGTTGTACAGAATTTTTATGTGGTATTTTATAGTAAATGAAACATATTTTTAGCGCCAATATTTTGCACTCTTTTCAACATCTTCTAATCCTTTTTCAATATTCTCGTTAGATCTATCAGTTTCAAAGTTTGCTTCAAACAATGACATAGTGTTTTACAAAGGTGATTTTCAAACATTTTAAAAAAAAAAAAAAAAACAATTTATACAATTTATATAAATAATTATAAAAATATAATTTTCCTAACATTTCTTACACAATGGGGAGAATATGTAAAAATAATCGGCCCAATTACGGTAAAAAAAAACGAAGTAAAACATTTTACAAAAAAAAGGGAAAATATAAATTCGGTAATGTTAAATATTAAGTTTAGCAATATCAAATTATATACATAAGTTTCATTGTTATTATATTAATACCTAAATCACTTATTCTAAAAATAGAAACTTGTGAGAGAAATAATGAGATAAGAATATTGATAATGAAATATTGTAATGTAAATTTTGTTAATTAACTGCAGTAGACTATGTAATGCTTTACTGGCAGTATATTATTTTTTATAATAAATTGAATTATTCTTAACAAAGGTTATGGGCCCAGTCACTATACTGTGTGTGGTATAAAAAATGTGAAAATAAAAATCCAAAAAAATCCAATAAATATAATATAAATCTGTGTGATTTTTAAAATAAAGAAAGGGTGCAGTGAAAATAAAATTTTTTAATAATTTCGAATAATTTTAAAGAATAAAAATGTCATATCAAATACGGATTGACCAGTTAACACGTGAAAACTACGACACGTGGAAAATTCACGTTAAGGCAATTTTAATCAAAAATGACTATTGGGAATATGTAAGTGGATCAAAAGCCAAACCTACCAAAGATGATGAAAAGGCCGTGTGGATTAAAATGGATGAAAAAGCAAAAGCGGAATTGTTACTGGCAATAAGTCCAACACTTCTTAGTGATGTTAGTGATTCTGTTACATCTCAAGATGTTTGGAAGAAATTAAAGGACATTTACGATTCGAAAGGACCTGCACGTAAGGCAACATTATTGAAAAAACTTATCTTAGAAAAGGCTACTAGTAGTGATAATATTATCGACCATGTATCAACATTTTTTGACACAGTTGATAAATTAAAATGTATTGAAATTCAGATAGATGACGATCTGTTATCTATCCTACTATTATATAGTCTACCTGATCATTTTGAGAATTTTAGGGTTGCTATAGAATCCAGAGACGACTTGCCGAAACCAGCTATATTGAAAACAAAAATTATTGAAGAATACCATGCTCGATATGTACAACCTGGACCTTCGGATCTGATGATGGTAAATATGAAAAGAACGACAAATCAGCTAAAAATAAAAATCAAATTCGAACAGATAACAGAAGAGGTAAGAATAATAATAATAAATTTAAATTAATGTGCTACAACTGTAGAAAGTATGGACATAAAGCTTCCGCATGTCGTTACAAAAATGAGATAAAAAAAAAGAAAGGTCATCAATAGTTCGAGAAGAAACACTCTACTGTAATACTAATATCAACAACTATAAATCTAAATGGATTTTAGATAGTGGAGCGACTTCACATATGGTGAATAATGCTGATCAATTTGTGTCTTTGATGAAAAGTGAAGATATTGATCTACAGCTTGCTGATAATGGAAAAATTAAGGTTAGAGGAAAAGGGACAGTAAAAATGAAAACAAAGTATGGAAATGAAATAAGAATTACTAATGTTTTATATGTACCGGATTTACGTGTAAATTTACTATCAGTTAGTAAAATTACCAACCACAATCATAATGTAAAATTTTTTAATAATAAAGCAATTATAACAAATACTAACAATGAAATTATTCAGTTAAAAGAAATGGATTGTATGAAATAATAGGAGATATTTTTCAAGAATGTAATATAGCAACTCATAATGAAAGTCTTAGAATCTGGCATAATAGATATGGTCATATGAATTTTAAATCATTAACTGATATAATAAAACAAAATAAAGTTAGAGGAATAGATATCAATAATATTCAAGATGACTATAATTTAACGTGTAAAACTTGCATACAATCAAAACAAATAAAATTACCTTTTTCAAAGAAAATAAATAAACAAAGTAATAAAATTTTGGAACTTATCCATAGTGACATATGTGGTCCTATTAGAATAAAATCTAGTGGAGGAGCGGAATATTTCATAACTTTTATAGACGATTTTAGTCGATGGACGGAAGTCTACTTCTTGAAGCATAAAAGTGAGGCATTGAAATATTTTAAAATTTTTAAGGCTAAAATGGAAAACCTGACAGAAAATAAAATTAAAAGATTACGCACGGACAATGGTACTGAATATAATAATAAAGATTTTTCAAAATTTTTAGAAGAATGTGGTATTCATCATGAAGTGACTGTCGCTTACACTCCTCAGCAAAACGGAATTGCCGAGAGGAAAAATAGGACATTATTAGAAATGGCCAGGTCTATGTTAATTCATTCAAAATTACCAATGCACCTTTGGGCAGAAGCAATAGCAACAGCAAATTACATAAGAAACCGCTCACCATCTAACAGCATAAATGGAGAAATACCATATAAACTATGGCGAAATAAAAAACCATACGTTGGTTATTTTAGAACATTCGGAACATTAGCTTATGTATTGGACAGAAAACCAAACAAAAGAAAATTTGATCCGAGGTCCAGACCATTTTACCTAGTAGGCTATTGTGAAAATGCAAAAGCTTATAGGTTGTGGAGTAAAGAGCATGGCAAGTTAATTAAAAGCAGAGATGTCAAATTTGTTGATGAAATGAAAGATGAAGAAAATAAGATAGATTTATATGAAGAAATTTTACCATGGCATGAAGATGATAACATTAATGAAACAATTGAACAACCTACCGAAAATAACTTGAATGAGGAACTTATGAAAGAAGAAGACGAAGAAATAAAAACTTCGAATGAAGTGATTGATACCAAACGTAAAAAAGGAAGGCCACAGATATTGCGGACAGGACAAAGAGGTAGGCCGAGAAAATTGTATCATACAGAAAACGGTGAACAAGATAAAGTTGATAACAAAAGCAACAAGAAAGAAGAAGAAGAAGAAACATCACAAGAAAGTTATACTTCATCAGAGTACTACGATTTGTCAGATGAAAACGATAATGACTTACAAGAAGCATTTTTAGCATAAGAACATGATCCTGAAAATATTGATGAAATAGAAAACAGTCCACATAAAGAAGAATGGAGAAGAGCAATAGAAATTGAACTTGAAGCACACAAGAAAAATAAAACTTTGGAAATAATTGAAAAGCCAGATAATGTCAAAGTCATTGGTTGTCGATGGATCTTCACTACAAAATGTGACAATAAAAGCAATGTAATTGCAAGAAAAGCTAGATTAGTGGCAAAAGGTTGCGCTAAAAAATATGGTATAGATTTTCATGAAACTTATGCACCTGTTACCAGACAAACATCAATTCCAACCATTATAGCTATCGCAGCAAAATTAAATTTACATCTTCATCAATTTGACGTTAGAACCGCATATTTGAATGGTGACTTAAAAGAAGATATTTACATGAAGATACCAGATTTTTATGATGTTCCTGAAAACAAAAGAAATCCAGTGTGTAAACTAAGGAAGGCTATATATGGACTAAAACAAAGTGGAAGAGTTTGGTATGAAAAATTAGATTTACAATTACAGAAAATAGGTTTTGCAAAACTGAAAAACGAACATGTAGATATGTATAAATATGAGAAAAACGGAAAATTCCTATTAATTGGGATATACGTCGACGATATCATCACGGCTTCAAATGATAAAGATATAGTTGAATGGTTTAAAGAAAAATATCAAGAGTATTTGAAATCAAGGACATGGGTGAATTAAATTATTTTTTTGGGAATTGAAATAAATAAAAGAAAAAATGGAGAAATTATTTTAACGCAAAAGATATATATACAAAAGTTATTGATAAAATTTAAAATGGAAAATTGCAACACGGTTAATACTCCTATGGATACAAATGTTAAAATTTCAAGTCAAATGTCTCCGAAAACAAAAGAAGAAAAAGAAGAAATGTCAACTATACCTTATCAGAATTTAATTGGTTCGTTGTTATATCTTGCAATAACTACCAGACCCGATATTGCGTATGCTGTAAACATATTCAGTCAATACAATTCTAATTACGGACGGGCACATTGGATTGGGGCGAAGAGAATATTGAGGTACTTGAAGAAAACAATTAATTTTGGTTTGATTTTTAGAAAAACAGATGATGATCTTCTGGGGTATGTTGATGCTGACTGGGCATCTAACGTTAATGACAGAAAATCACATACGGGATACTTTTTCAAGTTATCAAATGGTCCAATCTCATGGGAGTGTAAAAAACAAAAAACGATAGCATTATCCAGTGCAGAGGCTGAGTACATGGCAATTACTGAGGCGACAAAAGAAGCGATTTATCTGAAAAATCTTCTATTGGAAATGGGTTTTAGAGGCAATGATCCAGTTAAAATATACAACGATAATCAGAGTTCTCAATTCATGGCTAGTAATAATATTATTAACAATAGAAGTAAGCATATAGATATAAGGTATCATTTTGTTAGAGATGCATTAAATGAAAATAAAATTGAATTAATATATTTGAATACAAATGAAATGCCAACTGACGTACTAACTAAATCACTAGCTAAACCTAAAATTATTTTTTGTTTAGACATTATGGCATTGAAAGATTGTAAAAATATATAATTTGATATTGAGGAGGTTGATTGTTAAATATTTAGTTTAGCAATATCAAATTATATACATAAGTTTCATTGTTATTATATTAATACCTAAATCACTTATTCTAAAAATAGAAACTTGTGAGAGAAATAATGAGATAAGAATATTGATAATGAAATATTGTAATGTAAATTTTGTTAATTAACTGCAGTAGACTATGTAATGCTTTACTGGCAGTATATTATTTTTTATAATAAATTGAATTATTCTTAACAGGTAAATATTGAAGAAACAACGGACGATACCAACAATTCACGTGATGATAATTCTTGTGTTGATACAGGCAATGGTCATTTTACGGGATGAGAAACGAATTGTGGTAGTTTACGCGTTGAGCAAAATAAATGTGATAATTCTAAATTTTCAATAGAAGGTCGAAGAATTGTAGATATTAGTTTTTTTCTCAACCAAATACAAAATTTCGAGCATTATGTCGGTTTTGCATGCACATTTAAAAACGTTGAAGTTATCGGGGAGAAAATTTCGGGTTTTTTATCTACGATTTTTTTTAAATGTAATATGTGCGGGAAAAAATGTTCTGCTTCTACAAGCAATACAGAAAATTCAATTTCTGACTTAAATTACGGATCTGTTTTAGGCGTAACCTCAACTGGATGTGGCTATAGTCAATTAGAGGAAATTACTAGTATATTGAATATACCATGTTTATCTGTAAAATATTTTGATATCATCCAAAAAAACATAGAAGAAAATTGGATTGATACCGCTCAAGCTAACATGTTTGCTGCAGCTGAAGAAGAAAAGCAAGCTGCTTTGGAGCGGGGAGATATAGATATTGATGGTATTCCTCTAATTACTGTAAGTACAGATTGTTGTTGGTCAAAGCGGTCGCACAGAAATAATTATTCCGCGTTATCTGGAGCCGCGGTGATTGTCGGTTATCATACTAAAAAAGTCTTGTTTTTAGGTGTTAAAAATAAATTTTGTTTAATTTGCGCAACGGAATTCGTGATCATGTTTGCAATATCTACTATGTAGGTCCTTCCACCGGAAAGGAAGCAGCTGTTATAGTTGAAGGATTTAAATGCAGCGAGGAACTTTACGGTATTCGCTATAATCGGTTTATTGCAGATGGTCTACAAAATAATTCATGATGCTAGACCATACGGACCTAATTTACAAGTTCAAAAAATCGAATGTCGTAAACATCTGTTTCGCAACTTACGCAACAAATTTCGTGAACTATTAAAAAATACAAAATATTCGGTCAAACTTCGTAAATATGTGAATTCACGAGTTTCGCGCATTGAATGTGGCATTAAAATGTCAATTCGATATTGGAAGATAAATCGAGAAATCAATGAAAGAGAAAAAATTGCACATATACAAAATGACATAAGAAATGCTCCTTATCATGTATTCGGTTATCATGATAATTGCGAAAATTATTTTTGCGCGAAAGAAATTGAAAGTGAAAACAAAATTAACGAAATGAAAATCGACGGTATTTTTGATCCTTTAATTTTACTATGTAAAAATTTTAGTTTTCACGCGAGTAGTTTGATTTTCGACGTTGATTCAAACGCTGCAGAACATTTTCATTCGATTGTTGCGAAGTTTATTGACGGTAAACGAGTTAATTTTTCCACGTCAGGTTCATGTAGAAGTAAATGTAATGCGGCGGCAGTTCAGTTTAATACGCAAGAAGCGTACGCGGCGCGGCGCTTAGTAGAACTGTGTTTCATAAAAGTCCAAATGGACGTGTGAAGCGTGTACTATTAAAACGAAAATCGAAAATTATAAAAAATCGATGTCGTTGTAAATTATTCAGTCGAAAACAACGTACAACTTAGACCTTCGATGAAAATTATGGAACAGATACGTGTCAAAAACCGGATAAATCGATAGAAGAACAAAATGCGCTTCGTGAAGGAATTTTAAAAGAATTAAAAGAAAATCGGGCAAAATAAAGAAGAAATCGAACGTTCAACTCGCGAACAAGCCAATTCTCATCGTTGGATCCAAATACGTCGGAATTTGTTAACGTCTTCTTATTTCGACAAAATATGTAAACGGCGTGTTAAAACGTATAGTAGTCTAGTAAAAAAATATATTATATTCCGATATATCGTACATTCCTTCAATAAAGTACGGTAAATTGAATGAAGAAATAGCTTTAAAACAGTTAGGTGAACAATTAGGCGTGAATATTGAAAAATGCGGTTTATTTATAGATAGCGATAATGAATTTTTAGGTGCTACTCCCGATGGAATAATCGATAAAAACGGTTTAGTAGAAATTAAATGCCCTTCTTCGGCGAGAAAAATGGACATTGTTGAAGCTATACGCGCGAAAAAAATTACATTTTGGAAAATTAATAAAATAACGAACGAGATCATAGTTAATAAAACTCATCAATATTATTACCAAGTTCAAGGCCAACTCAACATAACTCGTCGTGAATATTGTTATTTTGCAGTTTGGACGTCTGTCCACAAACCTTTAAAAGTTGAGAAAATTATTCGTGATGAAAATTTTTGCAATGAAAATTTATATAAATTAAAAAATTTTTATTTCCAATGTTTATTACCCGAGTTAATTTCCGCAAAATATGCCAATACGGGAACCGGAATGAAATGTTCGGGAAATTCTCCTCATTGTTTACATTTTTGTTTATAAATTGTTTTGAATTTTGTTATACTAATTTCTTTTTAGTATTTTTTCAGGATTTTAGGGCCGCTGGATTTTCTTATTTTTACTTTTTTTTTCTTTTTTGAAAAACAATGATGAATCTCACAAGATAATATTTAATAATTTTTCTGTGTCTAAGTTTTTCAAAAAAAATTAAAATTTTTATCAACATGGAAATTATTTTTAAAAATACATATAATGTAGGTGTAAATTAAAAAATAAAAAGCAACAAAAATTATTTTTATAAATATTATGTAAGATTAAATTTATTGCAATATTGCATCTACGTGTATTACGTAGATTATACAGATATGTACGCATGTGATTATGAACATTTTTGGATTTATTTTACATAATAATTATAATAATATTGACCATAATAACAAAAGAGTAAGTAAAAAAGTTTGAACTTTTTAGAACATACATTTGTCTAAACGGTGGTTCAAAGAAAAATTGGTCGTATTATAATTGTAATGATCATTTTCTAAAAGGATTTTATTGCAGCAATTATACATTATGGCCTATGACCATAGACTATAGGTATTAAATATTAGTATTATTCTATGCTATGACTGTATGTATAGTACATTGTACCATACTACATAGTAAATAGTACATTACCAAAATATAATACGTCAGTTTCAATATACAGTACTTATATATGTACCATGCATAAATAATTTCATCATATAAAATAATAATATATTCAGAAAAGTGATATACAGTCGTTTGCCAAAAAATTAGGACCACTTGAAAAAATTTGAATATATGTGATAATTTTTAGTTTTTCCATCATTATCGCTACTTTTATCATCTTGTAATGATTCACGTAGGTTTTAAAGGAGGTAATCAACAAAATTTAAATGGTATGGGATTTTCCATAATTTTGTAAATATTTTATTCTACCTGTATTCGGTATTCGATTCTACCTGCATCCTTT
Source organism: Villa cingulata (assembly GCA_951394055.1). Classification (NCBI taxonomy): domain Eukaryota; kingdom Metazoa; phylum Arthropoda; class Insecta; order Diptera; family Bombyliidae; genus Villa; species Villa cingulata. The sequence goes on along the minus strand of OX596017.1, from coordinate 34,957,171 downwards.
AATAGCAGTTTTTATCTTGATATATTCAAGAAAAAAATATATAAATAGGCATGATATCAGGATATTTTTACATTATTGGTTTGATTTTAAAAGTGTTATTTAGCGCATTATTTTTTTTTTTTTTTTTAAGTGAAGATTTCATTAAAAAAATTAATTTAATTAATAAAATATTGTGTGTAAGTGTTTAAGAGTTTTATAAACCAAATGGGGAAAGAAAAAGACATAAATGAAGCTAAAAAGGCCGCAATTGAGTCGCTGTTAAAATTGAATCAATATTCAATGCGGGAAATTGCAAAAATGCAAAAAGTGTCTCACCAAACGGTGTCGAGAATAAATAAACATATAAATGAAAATACCACTTGGACATCAAAACGTAAAAATTGTGGGCGTTTGAAGAAAACAACACCACGAGATGAGCGAATTATTCTCCGTAAAGCAATGGAGAACCGTTTTGCGTCTGCGGGAAATATTCACAAAGATTTATTAAACGAAGGAATTGAGATTTCCTTAAGAACTTTACGCAGACGGTTGTACGATTTCGGTTTACGAGCACGAAGACCTGCCAAAAAACCCCTATTAACAAGTAGCATGCAGATCTCCCGCTTTAACTGGGCAAAAAATTACCGTGATTGGCTAATTAATGATTGGGAAAAGGTAATTCAGTATAAATTTACTTTAAATAACTATTTCTGATGTGTTCAATATCTAGAAAATCAACTATTATGTAATTTATGTAATTAAACTTTAAATTATATAAAGCCGCTTATAACTTTGCTTTCAAATTTTCTTTTTAGGTGATATTTAGTGATGAGTGTCGATTGGAAGCAGTCACCGAAAGTACCAAATATGTACGCAGAAAGCGTGGAGAAAGATACAAAGAGGAATGCATAAAAAAAATACGAAATATCCACCAGCAGTAATGATATGGGCCTGTATTTCGGTGAATGGACCCGGTCCCTTGTATTTCGTTAATGGGACCATGAACAGTAGTAAATACGAAACAGTTCTGAGACATGAATTTCTTCCGTATTTTGATGAACTGTTACCATTAGGAGATGAATACACATATATGCACGACAATGCACCATGTCATAGAGCAGAAAACATTAGAAATCTTTTAGATGCAGCAGATATTTCAGTTCTTCCGTGGCCAGGGAATTCTCCCGACATGAATCCAATAGAAAATGTCTGGAGTATGCTAAAAAGAAAAGTATACGCAAGAAATAATGCAAATATTAATATTCTTAAAGAAAATATTACAAGAATTTGGAGTGAGGACGAAGATATTAAAAATGTTATTGTTAACTGTATTAGAAGTATGCCTGACAGAATCAAGGCGCTGATCAAATGCAAGGGCAAAAATACTAAATATTAGTAAATTAATTATAATTTTAACAGTTAATTATTCTAAATGAATAAAATATTTAAAAATTAATCAATTTGTTTAATTTTCCTCCTCCAATAATTAACTTATGCTTGATGAAATTGAAAAAATAAAAAATTTGTAAGTGGTCCTAATTTTTTGGAAAACGACTGTATATATAATTTAATATATATTTAGATATACGAGTATAGTATTATACTTATACCACATATAAAATAAATACTCATATGTCCAACGTTCATATAAAGAAGTGTAACCAAATTTTTCCAGCAACCGACACGACCAACCGACAAAAAGCACAAAAAGCAACCGACAGAAGCTTTCGTGAGAAAGGCTTTTTCTTTATTCTCTCTGTTTTCTCAACTTGTTATACATACACATAACATTCATTCAATACATACATATTTTGTTATATGAACAAAACATATAGGTACATTTCAATATCTTCAAATGATCATGTATATAATGTAAGGATCAATATTGAGTTCATAATGATCTGGTATATAAATATAATATACGTTTATTCATATACATGAATAAACAATGTTTGTACACATGCTAACTGTGTATATGTATGTATGCTTTGGTGATAACGCGATAAAAATAATAGAAATCCTTTCTAATACAATTTTAAAAATAAAGTAACCGGTTTACATAATAAATTGTAAACATGCAGTACAACATGCTGCTGCTTATGCATAATAGCAAATACCATATAAAATGAAAAATATGTGTCTATTAGAATCAAAAGGGGATCATAGGAGTGTTAAGTGAAATTGAGATAATCATGAAAATGTTGTCATATCCATATTACTGCTATTGTCACACATTTTTAAAACCTATCCTTTTCTTTAGCATAAATAAACACGATTCAACAAAATAAAAAAAAATATTTCTTACGGTTTTAGTTAAAACTACATATAAAATTTGGAAAAGGTTACTTTTTGAAACTGATACATGGAAAAGGCTATCTTTTGAAATTAAATATCTAAAATGAACTCGTGAAAAAGAAGAAAACATATATAAAAAAATTCGAAACTTAATTATTTTTTATCAATAATTCATAAAAACAAAAAAAAAATAACAAAAAATAATGCCTACAAATAAAAATAATCTTTTTGATACTTAAAAATAAGGAAATGGTTTCCTTTTGAAAAAAACACTGATTTTCGATTCGATTTTTAAAGGAGAAATGGAAACTTTTTCAAATTATTTAAACTATTTCTAATAGAAAAAAAATAACTAACAAACTGGCATATCTAACTCTTTTTTGAAAAACTCCTATGATACCCTTTTGATTCTAATAAACACATATATACAATTTATGTGATATACATGACTGAATGTATACATCTATATAAATATGATCTTTTGTACACATACAAGTTTAATGATTATAAAAATAGATTATTCGATGATATATACCAGGATCTGTAATGTATACAGTATTCATGACCTATCTTAATATATTTATTCATGCCAAAATACTAGATCCACTAGGAGTGCGTTCATAAACGTTACTATAGTTAACTATAGTTAACCATAGTTATCATTCGTCGTTCAGAATGGTGGTGGTGTAGTAAAACATAACTACCAACATGAATTTTTAGAGTTCATAAACATCTGTAGTAAAGTAATTTTTTAACTATTTGATGTAAAAAATTAACCATGCTCGAGAGTAAACATGTACGTAGTAAGCCTTTAAGTGGTAATGACATTGATAATAAAAAAATCGTTTGTCATTTAATTTTGTGTTGTGAATTTGGGAAATTTCAATTTAATTTATTTGAAATTAATTAATTTTGTTTTAAACTTAATTTTTAAAAATTAATTAATTTTTGACAAACAAAAAATATAATTATTTATAAAAATTTTTTTGAAAATAACTATGGCTGTAGTACAACATAACATTGCTTAAACTATACTATACCATGACTATGGTTAAAGTAATATTTATGAACGCACTCTAGATCATGTTAAAAAAGGTTAAAAATATGAAAATCCTTTTCTCAGCGATTGAATTTTTTAAATATTTTGTTCGTAGGTTGAGGACTAATACCTGCCTAAATGGCTATTCAATTTTATATGTATACATTCATTCATGTACATAAATCACATAAACAGTATACATATACATATATTCATTCTATATGGTATTTGCTATTATGCATAAGCAGCAGCATGTTGTACTGCATGTCTACAATTTATTATGTAAACCGGTTACTTTATTTTTAAAATTGTATTAGAAAGGATTTCTATTATTTTTATCGCGTTATCACCAAAGCATACATACATATACACAGTTAGCATGTGTACAAACATTGTTTATTCATGTATATGAATAAACGTATATTATATTTATATACCAGATCATTATGAACTCAATATTGATCCTTACATTATATACATGATCATTTGAAGATATTGAAATGTACCTATATGTTTTGTTCATATAACAAAATATGTATGTATTGAATGAATGTTATGTGTATGTATAACAAGTTGAGAAAACAGAGAGAATAAAGAAAAAGCCTTTCTCACGAAAGCTTCTGTCGGTTGCTTTTTGTGCTTTTTGTCGGTTGGTCGTGTCGGTTGCTGGAAAAAATTGGTTACACTTCTTTATATGAACGTTGGACATATGAGTATTTATTTTATATGTGCTTATACAGTATGTACATATACAGGGTGTTTTTTTTTCTACGTGGCACTGGATATACCACGATATTCTTCAGACTATTTCATGAAAAAAAGTGTACTAGCAAAACCTTCTACCGACCTTGTTGCCGGCGCTAGGGGGCGCTGAAAATTTTGATTTTTTTACAAGACCTTCAAACAATTAATCTTTTGTAACTTTTTATACATCCTACATATCCAAATTTTATGTTCTAGATGATAATAGAAAACAAAATTACCTTTCTTTTGGTATACTTCAACATGCAATTAAGTATTCATTTAAAAATAAAAAAACATCCTGAATTCAAAATTTATGATGAATTTTTTGGAAAAATTTGAGTTTAAATTGGATTTCTGAAAAAAAATTACACTACCAAAAAAATTTTTATTTCTTAAACTAAAAGGCAAAACTATCCTCTTTCATATGAAAAAAATTTGAGGTAGATTGTGTGGCCCGTTGTTGAGTTATAAAAAATCAAAACAATGAGAAAAGGGTCGAAAATTTCCATACCTGGACCATCCAAAGGACCTTTTAAAACTAAAAATTTTATTAAAAATACCTGAACACGTTTCTTATGTATTTATGTTTTTTTATTGAATTTTTATTACTACAATTTGTCATTATCGTTAAATAAAAAATATTAAGGTATATGAAAACGGCAAATCTGAAAAAAAATTCATATAACGGAAGTAATTATAACTAAGGCTCAAAAATTCTTCCCTGTGTTTCGATACACAGATTTACTCTCCTATTTAATGACTGGATAACGCGTTGAAGAATGTTAGTATTTCCTCTAAGTTGTCCGCATGCATTGCAAATTCTCAACCACAACTCAGGATAGGATAGGAACGACAGGATAGAAGAAGATGCTATGGTTGTGGTAGTCGAGACCAGATATTAACGTCCTGTCCCGCAAGAAGTGGACAGAAAAGATGTGACAGATGTAAACGTTTTCACACAGGCGAATGTAGGAAGGATATAGTAAAACAGATATTCAACATACAGCAGAACGATAACACAGGTAAAAAAATATTTTATGTATGCACATGTTAAAGGTAGAACTATTAGAGTATTCGTCGATTTGGGTTCAAATTGTGACACAATTAAAGAACAGTCAGCTCAAGAAATAGGTTTAAAATTTAATACATCTACTAAATTAATTAATGGTTATGGTGGTGGTTCGTTCCAAATATTAGGAGAATCAGAAAAAGTAGTAGTAAGATTAGATCAAGCAGAAGCAGAGACATCATTTCTTATAGTCCCTAACGAAGTTCAAAAAATACCTGTCATAATTGGCCAACCATTCACTCAACAACCTGATATAATTATTCATAAAAATGAAAATGCTTTAAGAATCTATCAATCCAGCTGGGATATCTTGCCTCATGTGATAAGCTTACCTACTTTGAAAATTCCAAAATGGGCAAAAGATTCAACCGTTATACCACCGAAAGAATGTGTTAACATGTTTTGTCAAACAGAATATGATGGTGATATATATATAGAGTCAAGTATACGGACAAAAGAAAATAATGAATACTGTGTACTTAGGTGTATAGTAAAGGCAAAAGAAAATCAGGTAGAGATCCCTGTTATCAATCCAACTAATGGAGAAGTGATAATTTCATCTAAAAAAATTTTTGTTCGAGGGGAACCTTGTTCAGAAAAAAATTTTATATGTCACACTGAATACGAGAAAGAAAATAATTGTTCATTTGCTGCGAAATTTACGAGTGAAAAGATATGTTCCTGCATCTAAATTAAATGTTCAACTTCACGGATTTGCTGATGCATCAGAAACAGCATATGCAGCAGTAGTATATTGTCGAAGCATCAATGAAAATGGTTCTATTACCACCACATCCATAGCTTCGAAAACTAAAGTTTGTCCAGTAAAGCAAGTGTCAATTCCAAGATTGGAATTGTGTGCTGCTCTCTTAGTAACTAAACCCATTAAATTCATTTCATCAAATCTAAACATATCGATTGAACAATGCTTTGCGTGGACAGATCCTACGGTAGTCTTATCTTGGCTTTCGTCACATCCCAGAAAATGGAAATGCTTCGTTGGCAACAGGACTTCTCAGATTCTTTCCATTATTTCTAGGCCTCAGTGGAATCATATATCTTCATCAACTAATCCAGCTGACATAGCAACTAGAAGCATAACAGTTGACCACTTATTGAACTCAATGCTTTGGTGGGATGGTCCTGACTGTTTACAACGTGACTGGCAAAACAACATAAACATGAACATTAAATCATCAGTCAAAGAAGTTGATGAAAAACTAAAAAAAAATTATATAGAATCTTTTCACATCAACACATCAAATCAAATCATAGTTTATCACTTTTATTTATGAAATTTTCTTCGTTAACAAAAATTATCAAAATCATAAGTAAATGTTTTCATTTTGTCAGATGTTGCACATTAGGTACAAACAATGTATTAGATAATACATGGGTCAATGCACATGACATAAAACATGCATATTTCAGTTGCATTAAATGGACACAAAGTGAATCTTTCGGAAAGGAACTCCAAGATCTAAAATCCAAACGTCAAATACAGTCTTCAAGCCAATTATTAAAACTCACACCATTTATATATCAACACGATATTCTACGAGTAGGTGGTTGAATTGATAATTCAAATGTATTATATGACACAAAACATCCTCCAATACTTCCTAAAGACCATATTTTTGTAAAATACCTAATACTAATAACAATGAAAGATATTTCCATGCAGGTTTATCCTTGCTTTTAAGCATCATCAGACAACGTTATTGGATAATTTCGTGTAGAATGGCTGTAAAAGCTTGCATTAAATCTTGTGTCATTTGTGCCAAACGTCGCATAAAAGCATCAGAACAACTAATGGCTAATTTACCAAAACATAGGGTTAACGTACTCAAACCTTTTGAAGTTGTTGGTATAGACTATGCTGGTCCTTTTACACTTTATAAAGATGAATCAATTTCTGAAATTGAAAGAAAGAATACACCACATATATGTGAAATACATTTCGAAAAAAAATATATTGGGAACAAAAAATTGAAAAAAAATAGTAAGCCAACTTTGTTTTTAACCTCATCTTACCACGAAGTAGCTCACAAAACTTGTGAACGGAAAAAAGTGGAGTCGGAAATTGATTTAGAAGAACTTGAGAGATCATCTAAATTTCTTTCGAAAAAAGAACATGAATCACTTTCTCCAATACCATGCTGCAGTTGTGAAAAAAAGGAGAAGCGAATTAAAATTTTAATAAAACAAATAAAAGAGTTGAAAAAAAAAAACAATTTTAAGCTAAGCGTTGAAAATGGAAATCTTAAAAAAAATAAAAAAAGTCTTTTGTTTAGATGTAAAAATATTGAAAAAATAAAAAAACAAAGTAAATTATCTAAAAACAAAATCTTAGCAGAAAAAATAGATACTCTGTCGTCAGCAAATGAAAATTCAAAAATATTTGCAAAAATGATATTAACAAAACCATATTTTTATTCGGAAGATGAGAAAAAAATTTCTAAATGTTTATATTATAGGTCATCTGCAGGATATAGTTTTTTGAAAAACGTTCTTGGTTTTTACTTGCCCCTTTTTTTTTTCAATACTAAATTGGACTAAGATAAAACACTTTTTACCAGGTATTAATGAAAATTTTCTTAATGAAGTGAGAAGCCAAGTAGAACTTTTGCCTACCAAAGATCGACAAGTAGCATTACTTTTTGACGAAATGTCGATACAAGAACACCTTGTTTATAATAGGACATGTGATATGATAGATGGCTTTCAAGATTTAGGAAATAATAATCGAATTAAAAATCTTGCAAAAAGTGTTTTAATGTTCATGGTTAGAAGTATTTGCGGGAACTTTAAGCAAATAATTTATTACATCGCGTGTTCTTCTTTAGTGAAAGCAGATATTTTAAAAAATGAAATTTTCAAATGCTTGCATATTTGTGAAAGTTTGAATCTTACTGTCGGCAATATAACATGCGATCAGGGGCCATTGAATAGAAAATTTGTCAATTCTATGAATCTGACTCACGAATCCCCTTATTTTTGTGTCAACAATAAAAAAATATATTGCATTTATGATGTTCCACATCTATTTAAAACTTTCAGAAATAGACTGCTAGCTAGTGACGTCAAAACTAACGATGGTGTTATAAGTTGGAAAGTTATACAATTTTTATACAATTTCGAACGGGAAAACTGCACGAAAATATGCCCGAAACTCACTTACGCACACATAAATCCAACAAATTTTCAACAAATGAACGTTAAACTAGCTGTACAAGTTATAAGTCACAGCGTATCTGCTGCTATTTTAACACTTCTAGAGATGAATAATTATCCTAAAGAGTTGAAGGAAAAGGCAAAGTCAACAGCAATTTGCTTTGAAAAAATGAATAAGCTTTTCGACGTTTTAAATGGAAATCCTCCTTTGACTCGAAATTCAAGGATATTTAATTTTCTTTTTGAAATGAAGGAGTATGTTATAAAAATGAAACCTATAAAAGGTATTTCATTTTGTTTTGCTGGTCTAGCCATGACTATAGAGTCTATAACCAGAATATCTCTAGAAGTTTTTGAAGAACAAAATTCTGTGTTTTACATATACTCAAACAAATTCAATCAGGATTGTTTGGAACATTTTTTTTACATATTAGAGCACGAAACGGAAATAAAAGTAATCCAAGTTTATTTGAGTTTAACCAACTGTTAGGAAAAGTTATTGCTGTTAAATTACTATTCACGTCAAATTTTACAAACTGTGAACAAGACGATGATCAGTATTTGAATTTGGACTGGGAAGCCATATTAAATTCGCCGACTGCGAACCTTTCAAACGAACTTGAAACAGAAATATCTGATAACTCTTCTTTGATTATTGAAGATACAGACATGGAACTAGATTCGTTTCAATTTTTACCAGATTCACATGAAGAAGGCCATAATTTAAGTGTTAACGGACTGGATAATAATGATGCCTCAATAAAATATTTCGCTGGCTACTGTATTTTCAAAATGCTCAGAAAAATGAAAAAACAGTGTGAAAATTGTAAAGAAGCACTGACACAGTTTTTAGATAAGAGAGATATAAGCAGCGTTCTAATAACACATAAAAGTTATACCTCTTCAAAAAGTGATGTATTGATCACTCTTTCATCTGAATTTTTTATAGTATTTAAACAGCATGTCCATATCTTTTACAAAATTTTCAAAAAACATGCTCATACCGTGAACATAAAATCAATCATTTTCCAAAATTGTATTGAAGAAACACCAGGATGGTTTGGTATTGAAGACCCCTGTAAGGATCACAGAAAGGAACTGCTGAATTTCATGTTAATTGTTTTAATTCGAAAGAACTGCAGCTGGAGAATGGATAATTATCGTGGAAACAAACAAAGAATATTTAGATCGAAAAATAGACAACTTCAGAACATCACAAACCAATAAAATGTAGGAAAAAAGTTCTTTAATATATGTATACTCTGTGTGTTCATGTCTGTATTTTCCAGGTACATCACATCCGTACTTGAAATTAGCAAAGGAGGATTAGGCCTACCGGAGAAACCTCTTAATAAAAAAAGCGCATCTAATGTTCTACCTCATGGGTGATGTGGAAAAGAGCACACATTTTTGGATTATTAATTGACGATAATTATTGGAATTGGACTTGATAGTTATAAAACATTTTCTAAGCTCAGTTTTCAAATGGTTAGCATTTTAAAGTTAAGTTCCGCAATTGTCACCTTAAATTCGTCTTTGTCAATCTGAAATTCGTCTTTTTTACATTTGAATTTAAAATTGACAAAGACGAATTTAAAGTGAAAATGCTATAATATAAACATACATATTTTTCGAATTTCTTTACACACTATTTTTCTTTTCAAAATAAACAAAAATGTTGACAATGAAAATATTCATACATATATAACTACATAAATATTCTAAAACATAAAAATACATATATATTTATAGTCAATATATATCACGTCAATATGGTTGACTAAGTTTAAATGCACTTATAATGAAATTGTATACATACATATCTACACATATTTATACATATCTAAAATGTTTTTGAATCATATAACAGATCATTTCATTGTATACGTACGAGTATATTTGTTATTATATGTACATACACATTCCTCTACAGTAAAGTACATTTATTTTGCAACATATTCCGTTAACAAATAATTGAAACCGAGGGGTCATAAGTGATACACTGTATTTACGTCATAGTTCGGTGTTCATTAAAAAGAAGATCTGTATTTGAAGTAAATTAAAATGATTTGCCTAACATTCAAACTTTTTTCTAATGAATTTTATATTTTACCAGGAGTAAATTTAAAAATAATATATCTTAAGATAATATATTATTAATAAATCAGTTTTTTTATGCTCCTGTAAAATCTCAACTTTTGCAATTACAAGGCTAACGGACTTACCCTCGCAATACATTTTCAGCAACATTCATCATTTTGATTAGCAATATAATTATATGTGCCTGAGTAGCATATCCTACTTTACTCCACTTTTACTTGTGCGTCTTTTCTATCATTCTCCACTGCTACCTAACTTTACTCGACGATCAAAAGTTTATAGAATGAGTGAAAATGTTGCGCTTACTCTTGATATTGTTGTAAACATAATTAAAATAGAGATTTTGTTTTTCATAGAGATAGGTATATAGGTTTTGTACATCTTTTCAATGGTATATTACATTATACTGTCTTCGTCTGGCAATATGTGTCTGGAAAAACTCGTTACGTCATTAGGGTTTGCAATAAATATTAAATTGGTACGAAACATTTTGTTAGCTGAAAAAATTGGTTAAAATTTCTCCTATTAGATTCTATATCTGTATATTTGTTTTGTCTGTGATAATATATTGGTTTGGCATTTTTTATATGAAAGGTGAACAGTTTATTGTTGGTGGTATACATACACAAATCCTACCATGTAGATACAACTACAATTTTCGTTTGCCTTTCGCTGTAACAATAAACATATAATTGTCGGTTGTGCTTCTGCTTACCACTTCAAATCAGTTCGTAAAAATCAAATAATATATAATACCCGTCGCACTGTATAAATATATAATAAGTAAATAAAAAGATAAGTATAGAAAAATGAAAAAATAAAAAAAAACATTGATTGTGATGTTCGGTATAAATCGTTGCACTAACACTAATAACTGAAAAAATTTGTAGATGTGTTAGAAATTTTTTTCCGATTTCGATTTTGAATTCCAAAAGATCTTCCTCTTAAATGACTTTTCATTTTGTTTTCCAATTTCTTATCAAATATAATTATATACGAGTATTTAGTTAAAATTTAACTAGAAAACTTTAAATTATTTGTAATTTGGACTGTTTTTTAATATTTTTTATTGCTGTTTACTTGACATTTGTCATATATTTGAACATATAAATCAAAATATTTTTTCATAACTAGCGCAAATTAATGACTTTACCGCCATTCAAAGGAGCAATAGAACGTTCCATAGAAAAGGTTTATTCATATTCATGTAAGTATTTTAAATATAATTCGTTGTTTTATAATAAGCATTATATTATTGTTGTAGATGGAGGATCAAAATATGCAGCAATCACGAATTGTCTTCTATATTTCATATGTACCGATAATAGGCCTTTCAGTGTAGTTGAAGGAAAAGGATTTAAAAAATTAATGAAAGAAATTGTACCTCAGTACAAAATTCCGAGTGTTAATTTTCTCAAAATAAAATTAGATGACAAATACGAAGCTGTAAAATTAATCTATAAAGAAAAATTAAAAGCGGTGAAATATTTCACAATAACTACAGACATATGGACGGAGACAATGGCAATGAAAAGCTATTTAGGAATAACCATACATTAAGACCTGACGGAACGTCACACATCAAATTATATTCAAGAAATATTCGGTAAAGTTCTGGAAGAATGGGAAATCCCTAAAGACAAAATAGCTGCGGTAGTTACTGACAATGGAGCAAATATTGTTAGTGCTATACACCAATATTTGGGCAAAAATAAGCACGTTCCGTGCTTCGCTCATACAATCAATCTACACTCAGAAAAAAATTGTCCATCACATTACTTGTTTTTACACTATTAACTTAATGTGGCGAAATTCTATTAGAAATCCTATAATTCTAATAATAAAATTATTAATTTAATTATATGTTTGTAATTATTACAATAGTACTATAACTGCTTAGAAAACAAAGAGAAAACCTATAAATCTGATTAGATATCTTATTAAATATTGAATATGATACCTACTATTGTATCAATAGTGTGCATGATTATTTATTATATTCATAAAATTCTTATAATTAATATGCAAAATCCCATAACTTCAATGTGATATCTTTTTCTTATACGATATAGGCTGAACTTCCGAATCGCTAGCTCGTGATATCGAAACAGGACATTTTCAGGACGATACTTTGGAATGTCCTCTTTAATGTGTCATATGTCCTTGTTGGCGGAAATTTGATATTTGGGAGAAAAGTACCGTTAAAAATTTTTCAAAAAATTCACTGTGTTTCACAAAAACCGTTATATTTATTTTTTGGAACAATGCAGGATAACAAAAGATATTGAATTTTAAAGAGAACTTTCTCCTCTTTCTAACGAAATATATTTCGTCCCGAAATAATAAGTGGTTCCTGAGCTATAAGGACTCAAAGTCAAAATTTCATGTTTTAAAAAAAACGATTTTCAAACTTCTTTTGATATTGATATATCTCCGAAAGTTGAAGGATAACATTGGTAAATTATGATGTCAAATGAAAGATAATTTTGTCCTCTTTAAAATGATACCCCGTACACCCTCATATGTCACCCCACTAAGAAACTATGGACAAATGTATGCAACAAAGTGCATGTTTTTTATACATAACTAGTTATTTTTTGTTAAAATAATGAAAAAAAACAAACAATAACACATCAAATAATGAAAATGATTAGAAAACCAGATATGTACGTATTTATTTTTATTAATTTTACTCTTTGTTATTTTTTTGTGGTCGCTCGTGATATCGAAACAGGACATTTTCAGGACGATACTTTGGAATGTCCTCTTTAATGTGTCATATGTCCTTGTTGGCGGAAATTTGATATTTGGGAGAAAAGTACCGTTAAAAATTTTTCAAAAAATTCACTGTGTTTCACAAAAACCGTCATATTTATTTTTTGGAATAATGTAGGATAACAAAAGATATTGAATTTTAAAGAGAACTTTCTCCTCTTTCTAACGAAATATATTTCGTCCCGAAATAATAAGTGGTTCCTGAGCTTTTCTGGTTTTTTTTATATAGGTGTATAAATCAAAAATTTTTCTTTTATCTGTTGATTTGAATGGATTCCACTTTATTAGCTCTAAAAGCTGATACGGACTTATACCATTAACAATTCCAAAGGTCGTTACTAGTAACCGAGTTCTATAATTGCCATCACCAAAAAATGCATTTATAATAAAATTTGGTACATTTGAAAAATCAACTATATCACTTCTATTGAGTAATCGCTTTCTTGCGTTGATGCGGTTTTGTTCTATTATTGAATTGTTTGTTATCATTGTCTTTATTTCGTTTTTATGAAGAGATGTAATGAACTGATGTAAACAATGAAAATGAAATTATAATCAACTTGATGTTTTATTTAAATATGTTAATTTTATTCTCTTCTGTTAGCTGTTGGAAACAAGATCTGTATAATTTTAATTGTGAATAAAAGTGTTTTATGAAAGTTTTAAAAATATGAATTCAAGGTGAGTAAAATGTTTTCATTATTTATTTTTTTATATTTATTTAAAATTATAATTGTATGAAATTATAAAAATTAAGAATTTTATTAGTTTTGAAAATTATTAACAGTCCGTAGAGAATTATAACAATATCAATATTTTTTTATAAATATTAAAAATGTTTAAAAAAAGTGAATTTTAACATAAAAAAATTCAGAAAAAGGTGTTTCCAATTTACCTTTTACTAAAAATTTAAAAAGAAATTGAATAATAGTGAATTTAAATTAACCTTTTACTATAAATTTAAAAAGAAATGGAATAATAGTGAATTTAAATTTACCTTTTACTAAAAATTTAAAAAGAAATGCACTAACAGTGGAATTAGTTTTTGCTAAATGTAATAAATTCATTTGTTATATAATAATAGAATGAAAAAATTTTGTTAGGAAATAAATGTAAAAGCTAAATTATTTTTTTTTTTTATTATTACAGTACAAAGTGGAATTTGTTTAAACTTTGCCAGGAGTTGAAGGATGCTGAGTCAACAGAGGCGTGGTTATCTAAAGTCGGTTTATTGCCTTCAGAAAAAATATGCAAAAAGCATAGAAAAAAAATGAATATACAATCTGGACACAATTTCGGTTTATTTGTGTGTAATTATAATGGAAAACGGCATTCAATCGCCAGAGCAAGCAATACGTGGTTTGAAAACTGTCACATTTCACCTGAGGAATGTATGGTAATCACGTATTGCTTTGCAAATAAATTTTCATTTGAAAATACTATAAAAGAGAGTAGTATCAAGAGTGATAGTACAATTTCATCTGAAACTGTGGCCGACAGGTTTACATTTGCACGTGAAGTATGTATGATCGCTCTTGATAAGGAGTATGATGATAGCGGGCAAATTGGTGGTCCAGGTTGTATTGTAGAGATAGACGAGACAAAAATTGGAAAAAGAAAGTACGAACGGGGTAGACTTGTTGATGGTAGTTGGATTGTCGGTATGATACAACGAAATTCGAATAATTATAGGTTAGAAATATGTCCGGAGAATTCACGTAATAGTGATACTCTCACCGAAATAATTAAAAAACATATTAAACCCGGCACTGAAATACAAACGGATTGTTGGGCGGGTTACAGAGAGTTGAATTCTCACGGATATATTCATAAAAAAGTTAATCATACCGAGCACTTTGTTGACCCAGAATCTGGAGCTCATACTCAAAACATCGAGAGTAGCTGGCGAACTTTAAAATACAGATTAACACGAGGTGGAGTACGCAAAGAACATTTAGACCTCCATTTATGTGAATTTCTGTGGAGGAGAAGACTTGCCAAGGAGGGAAAAGATCCTTTCCAACCACTAATAGAAGACATCAAAGTTGTTTATTGCGGCAAATAAGCGAAAAACGAAAAATAAAATCGGTCCTTTTCAGGACCACAAAAAAATAACAAAGAGTAAAATTAATAAAAATAAATACGTACATATCTGGTTTTCTAATCATTTTCATTATTTGATGTGTTATTGTTTGTTTTTTTTCATTATTTTAACAAAAAATAACTAGTTATGTATAAAAAACATGCACTTTGTTGCATACATTTGTCCATAGTTTCTTAGTGGGGTGACATATGAGGGTGTACGGGGTATCATTTTAAAGAGGACAAAATTATCTTTCATTTGACATCATAATTTACCAATGTTATCCTTCAACTTTCGGAGATATATCAATATCAAAAGAAGTTTGAAAATCGTTTTTTTTAAACATGAAATTTTGACTTTGAGTCCTTATAGCTCAGGAACCACTTATTATTTCGGGACGAAATATATTTCGTTAGAAAGAGGAGAAAGTTCTCTTTAAAATTCAATATCTTTTGTTATCCTACATTATTCCAAAAAATAAATATGACGGTTTTTGTGAAACACAGTGAATTTTTTGAAAAATTTTTAACGGTACTTTTCTCCCAAATATCAAATTTCCGCCAACAAGGACATATGACACATTAAAGAGGACATTCCAAAGTATCGTCCTGAAAATGTCCTGTTTCGATATCACGAGCTAGCGATTCGGAAGTTTCCCCTATGATATATACATATATATATATTTTTCTAATGTTAAGACTTCACATTGATTTAATGTGATTAGTATTTTTCAATTTGATAATCCTATTAAAATAATGATTTTGTCTTATTGAAGTTAAACTGGTTTTCTATTAAAACAATGTGTTTAATACTAAATTTCAAAAAACTTACTGCTTTCATTATTCTTATTCATTGTTCCCTATGGTGCAGTCGAGTTATTGTGAAGAATTAAGTAATTAAGAAAAAATTGATAAAAATAATTAAAATAATTTAAAATGTCTACAAATCTTGTTTTAAATGATAGTGATTTGTTAAAATTATTAGACAGTACAACATGCGATGTAGAAGTTTTAAATAGTGTAGTAGATAGTGTTAAAGAAGATGAAGAATTGAAAAAACTTATTTGTGAAGATTTTGGATTCAACATTGAGGTTTACAACAAATTAATATGTAAGTATACACAATTTTTTTCAAGTTTTAAATTAATAAGAGCATTTGCTTATTGTGGTATTTATGTAAACAGAGTAATATTAATTTGTTTTCATGAATTTTTTTCTATTACATGTATATACTTATTTTTATTATTAGCTTGTAATGTAGACATAGAAAGTTTAAAACTATTGACAGATGCAGATATCAGTGAATTATTTCCCACTTCACAATTGGGAATAAGAGCTAAATTTAGATCCAAACTAATGAATTGGAGACTTCAGAAAGTAAAACTAATTTTACTTAATTTGAATTATTCTTTTTTTATAATATAAGTATGTATTATAGGCTGACACTTTATCTAATAATAGTTCAAATTATTGCCAAGATTGGGTGACTAACTGCCCATCTCCATCTACTTCTCATTCTTCCTGCGACTCAATGTATCCTGTGACTAATCTATTATCAGAACTATTAAAAACTACATCTACAGGAAAAAATATCACAGATTTTTATAAAAGCAAAGGCTTACTTGATAAATTTAACCGGGATTTACTAGTTAATATGATAGTCAACTATTTCACTGAACGGAATCAAAAAATGTCTATGAGAGATATAATTCAATTCGCAAAAGCCATAGAAGTTGAATTTCCAGGGGAAGATATTGTAAGTTTTTTTGTTTTACAATAAAGAATTATAGATAAATTTATTTTTTACTTATCTACCATTTATCTATTTTATTTTATAATTTTTTTTAAATCCTTTGTAGTATTGTAGTCTAATATTTTACTTAATTTTTAGAAGTTTTATTATATGACAAGAGGTTCGGGTAGAAATCCGACAGGCAAATTACACGACAAAGCCGTAAACGCAAGAATAAAACTATCAAAACGCACAAATTCTAATTCACTTCCTATTCCTATGAGAACAGTTTATTGCAATAATAATGAAATACAGGATAAATATGAACCAAGTAAATAATTGTCACCTATTTCCTAAATAATAATTTTTCGTTGTTTTGTTTTTTTTTTTAAATATATTTTTGGTTTTACGAAACTTAATATTTTTTTAATAATTTTTTTTATAAATATGTACTTTTAAACGGTCAATTTTGTGACAATGTTTTATTAAGTTGCTCTCATATAATTATATTCTTTTTCAGATTGAAATAGACTTCAAATTATTATATCCCGATAAGGAAAATCTATTATTTAGAAAGTGGGAGAATTTTTGCCAAAAAATAGTACCGGTTTTCAAAGAAAGTATTAAGGATTCTACAGCCCTGAAACTTTTGAAAGATTTAGATGATGATATAAATGAAGGTAAATATATTAGTTTGAATCATACTTTATTATTGCAAACTAAAAATTATCTCTTTTTTCAGATTCTCACAATTATATTGTATTTTTATTATTGCACAATATACTAAAACCATCTGTTGTCACCATTTCAAAGGAAATAAACAAGCGTGTACGCTGGAAGCCTTCAATAATTGATTCACAACAATCAACAGTGATATATTTAAAGGACTTTAATGAATATCACAGTAAAATAGAACAATTGCGAGACACCTGTAAAAATAGAGGACTGTCATTACAACCTTTATTAATTGTGGTAGGTGATAATATAAAAAGTTTAAGTGAGTTTTATACATTTTATGACGGTACCTTGTATAAATGTACAACATTTATAAAGTCATTAGACTGTATCTTCAAATTATTTCAAGTCTTAAATTATAAATATCCCATTGAAGGAAAAAACGTATTCACTTTTATACAACACTTTTTTTATAATATAAGCACAGATCAAGACGAATTGAATCCAAATATTTCAAATTTAATTACAACTTTGAATAGAAATTAAGTTCTTTTTGTGAAAAATCAATATAAGTAAAGTTTTCGAACCTTTAAAAATAAATATAACTGTTTTGTTAGGGTACACGGAGAGAAATTTCGAAGGAGATATTATTCTCTACATGGGAATAAAAATGTTTTTTATCAATTTTCTTTTTAATTCTTCATTACGAATAATAATTACGTAAATGCGTGTATTGTGTTCGAAGATTGAATACATAGTTCACAAAAATTTTACTTAAATTGCTCTATTCGTTATTCTCTTTGAGAACAAAATTAACTTCATAAGTAAAAAAGGAATAATTTTTTTGGAAAATAATTAATTCTTTTAAAAGAATAAGATGTCATTGCATTAAGGATATATTGAATTATTCTCAAAAATTTATAAATTAATAAATGAATTTTTTTACTTTTGAAGGAATAAAATACACTTTTACAAGAACAAACTGACTTTAGACTTAAAATTGTAAATATAAAATGAGTTTAATATACCGTCTATTCACAAAAGCGCAAGTATGGTACATAATAAGAGAGGATAGATGTGATATGTCATGTTTTGTACTAATCATTAAATTATTAGCTTAACATATAAATTTAAATTTAGATTGCATTTGAAATACGTATGAAACTTTCAACTTCTTCATTAATTACCTTAGAGTCAATGACAATGATTAATGATTAATGATAACCAAATAATTGACGTCATTATATTAAATAACAACAAGTACGGTTATGATGACATCAATTGCAAGCCATTTAGGGCCGGTTTTTCCATCCTCTGGCAAGTGTCTGGTAAATTTATCCTCCAGGTATCCGTTGTTCCATCCTCTGGTAAAATTTATCTTGCTGGTAAATAATACTTACCAGGAAGATATTTACCTGGTGCTTTGAGTATCTGGTAAACCTTACCTAGAGGATAAATGTAAAGAAACGTGAAATATAAACTGTCATACGCGTGTGGAGAAAAATATATTAATTTGTTACTATTTTTTTATTATTTATTACTATTATTATTATTATATTATTATTTATTGTAAATTATTCGCATATTAATTTGAGATGGATTTTTATGTGGATAACATAAACTATTCCGAAAGTGATAGTGAAGAAAGTGAAGAAGAAATAATTACAACAATTCGTCGTAAACCCTATACATTAAGGTCACGACCAAACTTTTTTGAATTCTTTGATAGTGAGGATTTTTTAAAACGATTTCGTTTAGAGAAACAAACAGTGAATATAATATTAAATTTCATTGAGGATAAAATAAAGAGCAAAACAAACAGGTAAGTAAATATAAAATTATAATTAGAAACAAAAATTTTAATACATTATAAATTTTACAGAAATCATGCTATAAGCCCATTGAATCAGTTGCTATTAACATTGCGATTTTATGCAACTGGTACATTCCAAATTGTAATTGGTGATTTTGGTGGACTTCACAAATCAACCATCTGCAAAATCATTAAAAAAGTAAGTATTGCTTTAGCTTCATTGCGGTCTAAATATGTTTGTTTTCCCAACATTGAAGAGAGAATTAAAGAAACAAACGAAAGTTTCTATCGTATAGCTCGTTTTCCACGTGTTATAGGTGCTATTGATTGTACACATGTAAAAATACAATCTCCAGGTATAAATATATTTGGGGCTAGTATACACGTTATTTTTCTGATTTTAGACTTTTTTAGGAGGAGATGAGGCTGAAGTTTTTCGCAACAGGAAAGGAATTTTCTCTTTAAACGTACAAGCTGTTTGTAATGCTGAACTAAAATTTCTAGATATTGTTGCTCGTTGGCCTGGATCAACTCATGATTCCACTATCTTCAATGCAAGTGTATTACATGCAAAATTTCACGCCGGAAATTTTAGAAACAACTTTTTACTTGGTGATAGTGGTTATGCGTGCTCAAAATATTTATTAACACCCCTACTAACGACCAATTCACGAGCGGAAGAGTTATATAATGAATCACATATTCGAACTCGTAATGTGATTGAACGCGCTTTCGGGGTATGGAAACGAAGATTTCCTATTCTAAGTTTAGGACTAAGACTTAATTTATCAACCACTCAAGCCGTAATAGTAGCTACAAGTGTTTTGCATAATATTGCGCGACAAATGGGTGACCGTGATCCACCTCTTGATTTAGAAATAAGATTTTATGATGAAAATGAACACGACTGGAGTCTTAACCTGCCAACTGACATTGAAAATGAAAATTGTGAACGAGCTACATTAATTGATACATACTTTGCAAGGTATATTATATTTGCAAACATAATTTTATTGAATTAATTTATTTATATTTATTCTTTTGCAGGCTTGCGGAATAAATTGATATATGACATCTTTTAAAATATCATACATTTTTTACCAAAATTTATATTGTAGGTGATTCATTCCTTTTTTTATTTTATTAATTTATAAAATGACAACAATATTATACATAAATAGTCAAATGAAAACAAACAAATGTATTACAAATAAAAAATTAATTATAATTAAGTTATCAAAAATATTTTACTTTTACACTAATTACATTAAAATTAATTACTATTTATAGATTACATTACACTAATAAAATTAAAAAGTTAAATATAGACTAATTTATAATTAAAAAATAAAAAAGTAAATTAATTAATGTCGTACATCTTTTGCTTTTTTTACATCTAAAATTGCACTTTGAAGCTTAACTTCATTAATTTCCTGTTCCGACTTTAACTGATTTTGTTTAATTTTTAATTCTGTTTTCAGAATTTGTATTTTTAAATCATTTATTTCGGATTTTGAAGGAGAGTCCATGACTGCCTTAGTAGACTTCTTTCTGGATCTTGTTTGCAGCTCTCGACTCACCCTGGTGTGCAAGATATCTTGGCGTTTTGTTTGATTTCTTGCTACTTTTTGTTTTTTCGTCTCCGGACTGCAATCTATTATCTCGGAAATTGATTCTCCAGATTTGTCAGGTTGATAAACTTCTACCTCATCTTGATCGGTATCTTCGTCTTTATCGGACTGTAATTGAAATTAAATTAATTTTTGAATATATTTTATTAAGTTTCAAAATTTCTTAATACTTACAACAATTTCTACTTCTTCCAAGGCTTCCACTGTCCAATTTGCAGAGGTTTCCATTTCTGTCGTTGAACATCCTGCTGTGGAAAAAATTAATAGTAAAACAATGTTCATGAATATATGATAAAGCTTTATTACCTTCTTCCAAATTATCGGAATCTAATATTGGTGTTAGTCCTTCTATAGTAGAAGGCATTAAACTTAACAAATTTGTCTCAATTTGGGTTAATTCATTTATTTTTGGCTCGCCACCGCCAGTTTTGAACCGCTCCAATTTATTAGAAGCCAATTTTTTTTTCAAATTTTTTTTCATATCCTCGTACTTTGATTTTAAAGCTTTTGCACTCCTAATCGTCCCAGCTTGTATATTAAATTCTGTGGCCATATTCTCCCACGCTTGGCTCTTCTCCCTCCATGAAAATGCATCTGTCTTTTTAGACTCCACTATATTTTTATATTTTTTAATTATTTCAATCAATATATACATCTCATTTGATGTAAAATTTGAGCTTCGTTCTTTTTGTTTTTTTTCTGACATTTTTTAAATTTCACACTATTACTACAATTATGTATGTAAGTTAATTTTTAATTATTTTTAAATTTTAATTTTTAAGTATATATATATGTAATTGTTTTTAATATTTTCAGTTTTTTTTTTCCTTTTTATTGAAAGGCCTACCACTCTAATAATAATAATAATAATAATAATAAAGTATTTTTATTTTTTATAGAACAAAAACGTATACATATTTTTAAACATTTATCAGCTGCTTGCCTGTTAATGTAACAATTTTTATTGTAGAAAGTTCAAATTAATATTCTTAGTTCAACTGCTAATCTGTTAAATAATATCAAATTGTTTTCCACATTTATTTCAATAGTTTAAATATTTGGGCACAACCAACAAAATTATTTGAAATAAAATGTAAAATAGTTGGATTACAATTTTTTTTCTTTTTCACTTGTTTTAAATTCTTCTTTAAAAAACACTATAATTTTTTTACTATTTATTAGAATCTTACTCCTGCAATGTTTAAGTTAAAACTGAGGAGTATTAAAAAATAGGAATAATATGCTTTTCTAAATTTTTAATACATATTTAATCATCCTTTATGAAAATCATTATTGTAAAGTAAAAGGTAAAAAGTACCTGCACTACACACATAAACATAAAGCTACCTGAAACAACAAATTTTAATACATAATATCTAATACAAATCATAAAATAATAAATAATAATAAATGATAAATGAGTATTAGAGAAGTGCTATGAGGATATTAGGATAGTTTATGAACAAAAACGGTTTTTTTCTAGGAATTTTTATGATGAAATATTTTTACTTCGGCGTCTATATGTTATTCGTTGCATTTTTACGATAACATTTTTTTGCTCAGGTATCTATGTTATTGGTTGTGTTTGTAGGAAATATGTTAATAATAAATAAAATACACTATATTCTTAAAAAACAACAAAAAATACCAATAGCAAAAACAACAAAATGAGTATCTATGTACTTCACCACTTCACATAGCATAAAGTTATTCACCACAATGATATTTTTCTCTTTACCTGGAAGATAGTTACCAGCTACTTACATTTCAATGGAAAAACGCAAAAAATTACCTAGAAGATAAAGTCTCTGGTAAAAGCTATCCTGCTGGTAGTTATCTTCTAGGTAAAACGATATTTACCAGAAGATGGAAAAACCGGCCCTTACTCATTTCCACATGGTTATTGTTTATCGAACGAATTAATTTTTTATACAAATACAATTTATGAATAGATTTTAAAAGTATTGTTTAATGTACATTATGTATGTACATAGTCTTGCCATAAATACTGTCACAAAGTTTATTGCGTTGTTAAAACAGGAAAAAGTGAATCCCCACTTATAAAATTTTGCATACCGGTTCTAATGAGCATGCTTGACAACATAACTATTAGTTGCAATCTGTCTTACGATTTGTCAACATGGAGTGGGGTGATAAAGAAAATCGCATCGCGGTAATTGCTCTTTATAAGTGTGGGAAAGTTCCTAGTGAAATTTTTAGCTTGTTGAAGCCGCTAAAAATAAGTCGTAGATTTGTGTATCGTACCAAAGATCGATATAATGGAACTTCGCAAATTAGTGACCGTTCTCTATCAGGTCGTCCTCGAATTGTCCGCACGCCAGCAACAGTAAAAGCAGTGGAGAATAGAATTCGTCGGAATCCGTTACGAAAACAAACAATTATGGCCAGAGAGATGGAAATATCAACAAGAAGCATGTCTCGCATTATTAAAAGTGACTTACGGATGGGGGCTTTTAGAAGAAGTACTGGTCATTTGCTTACCGAAACTTTAAAGGATATTAGAATGAAAAGATCAAAAAACTTACTCAAGCGGTACGCAGGCAACAAACACCGAAAAATTTTGTTCACGGACGAGAAAATTTTCACAATTGAAGAAAAATTTAACAAACAAAATGATAGGGTTTATGCACACAGCTCTGCAGAAGCTCGAGAAGTCAGCAAAAAGGTGGAAAGAGGACATCATCCTGCATCCGTCATGGTTTGGTGGGGCGTCAACTATGAGGGAGTCACACAGCTCCATTTTTGTGAGAAAGGAGTGAAAATATCCGCAAAAAATTACCAAAGTGACATTTTAGAGAAATGTGTAAGGCCATTAACAGAAACTATGTTCAGTGGAGAACATTGAGTGTTTCAACAAGATTCTGCTCCAGCCCATAAAGCATCAACAACACAAACATGGTTGGAGGCCCATCTGCCGGAGTTTATTCGAGCTTCTGAATGGCCGTCAGCAAGTCCAGATTTGAATCCGTTGGATTACAAATTGTGGTCTGAGTTAGAAAGAATGGCTTGCAGTAAAAGACATCCAAATATTGAAAGCCTAAAGCGATCTTTAAATAGAGCTGTCGCAAATTTCCCTATGGATATAGTTCGTACTGCAATCGATGAATGGCCAAATCGTCTGAAAGCCTGTGTAAAAGCCAAAGGAGGACATTTTGAATAAAACTGCATTTTTTGTATGTAAAACAACGCAACTAATAAAATGTAATTTGTTTTATTTAAGAAGTATGTTTTATTAAATTTTAATTCCCTTGTTAACATGTGACAGTATTTATGGCAAGACTAGGTACATTATTCGTGTTAGAGTAATTTGACTTTATTTCTATGTACCTATATGTGAATAATATTGACATATTAAGAGCATATTGTTCATGAAAAAGTACAATTTAGTTAAACTATTCCTATGAGTGAATTATAGGTCATGTACTAAGAATATATTGTTCTCAGCAAAGAATAGTTTGACTAAATTATACTTAAGAGGAACAAATTTCAAGTCAATTGTGAATACTTTGTACTTAATAAACGTACATATTTCAAATTTTACTTTTATTAATCATTTTTCCTTCGAAGTTATAGAGTACACAGTGAATTTTTGAAGTGGTTAAAAAAATTAATTAAATATTACTATTTAGTGTTTAAAATTGATTTAATTAAATTAATTATAAGATTCAAATAATGTGAATTTTTCGTAAGTATAAAGTATAAGTATAATATATAATTTACATAAAGTTTTTTACTGAGTGCTTTTGCTTTTTTAGCCAAGTTTCTATAATAATCATTTGAGATTTATATTTATTTACTCTATGTTTATGTTTATTTAGATGTAGAAAAATATTATTAATTTTAATTTGACAAAATATTAAAAATGGAAAGTAATCCAGAAGATTTATTCGATGAAATTGGTAATTTTGTTTTTATATTTTTAGCTATTTTGGTGTACTTTATCCTTTGTTGTCGAATTTTATTTGATAGTTTGTTTTTAAAATTAAAATTATTGTTAGAAAAATAATTATTATTTATGTGATTATAAAAAAAGGAAATGTTGTGACGGATATAGCAAATAATGGACAAGTTCTGATGGAGGAAATAATATCAGGGCAGGATGATAAAAACTTTTTGGATTTATTAACAAAGTATAAGATGGAAAATTACTTTTTGTTTTTAAAAGGTAGGCATACTGAAATCAAATAAAAGTGTTTTTATATTTACAAATTGTTCAACTGGAATGGTACTGTACTAGAGACAGGTTTTGTAATTTTTTTGTTTGGCTAATGACTTTTCTCTGTCTTAGAGATATAAAGGGTGTACCATTCCATTGCGATATCGTATAGAAGAAATATTACCATGCCAGTTTTAACAAATGACATTATATTCTACTTTACAGAAAGTGGTGTTACTTTATACAATATCCAATTTTTAACTGAAAAAGATATAATAGATATATTTGGAAAAAACATTGGATTTAGAGCTCAATTTCGTGCTTTACTTAATGAGTATCGACAAATAAATGTAATAACTAGACATATGTTGGAGGATTTAGATTAATTTTTTTATTTTTAATTAGAACCTAGTTCCACCTGCTGGTTGTTGTTGTGGTCATACAAATGTAATAGAAACTCAAAGTGGTCAAAGTAGTGGCTTTAATACTGAAAGCAGTACTATTCAGGAGGTATCTTCAAGTACTCAAAATAACTTTGTGTTTGTAAGTAAATTTGAAGATTAATTTGAAAAGCTTCTTCATTTCTAGTTTGTATATTTTTAGAATTTGGAGCAGTTTCTAAATTTACCTATAGGAAAAAAAATTAAATCTATGTATGAAAAGAACAAGGAACTAAACGCTGAAGAACGAGAATTTCTTGCTGCGGCTATAGTAAAAGGTCATCTAGATAATAATGTCGCCATGACATTAGACACATTCGACAAAATCGCCGATCAAATCTGTGGCATGTTTACTAAGGAATCTAATGTAATTACATAAATAAATAAAACATTCATAAAGCTTTGTTCAGGAATTTTCATTTATTTATATTTTTAGAAATATTATTTCTCACGAAAACCACACACAAGGAAAACTTTATACAAAGTATAGATCATTGTGTAGAGCGTATAAAAAAAGTGGTATGATTGATTTCAAATTAAGAAGTTCAAAATTTAATTCAAGCAAAGCAACATCTTCAGGTAAATAAGAACAATTTTAAATTATTTTTCGGAAGTTAATTTTTATACACTATATGTTATATTTATCAGCAGATGAACGAGATGATCAAACAGAAATTTTAGATGAAATAATTACACAGCAAAGCGAATCTGTGAAAGAAGATGTTGAATGGCTATGTAATCATACAACACCGTGGGAAACGGTTGAAAGTAAATGGAGAAGCACCTTTCATTTAAGAAAAGAGGATATAACTAAACGTCCTGTGGAAGAAGTATTGAAGAAGTGGCCATTATTTTACCATGCTAATGGAAGTAGATTGGTACATAAAATAATTTTGAACATATTTGCATGAAAAATATTGCATAATAATTATAATTATATTTGACAGGTTGAAATAGATTTCGAAAAAAAATATCCAGAAAAGAGCAATTACTTTTTCAAAAATTATAAGAAAATTGAGAAACATTTGGAAGCCATTTTCAATCAAAACATTAAATATGGTCCTGGAAAAGATATTTTGAAACATCTTTCCTCTAATGTAGGTTAGTATTATACTTATCAAACTATTGTAGAGTTAATGGCACTCAGTAAAAAACAAATAAATAAATAAATAAAAGGAAATCTAAATTTACATAATGAATTTAAAACAAATAAATTCAAATATTTTTCAGAATATCGTAAACACCAGTTAATCAAATTATTGAATGTTATGGTAAAACCATCTTCTAAGAAGAAAATTAATGGAATTCAATGGAAAGTAAGCATTAGCGACGCATGGGGATCATTCCTACTTATAGCAGATACAGTGGCAGATATACCAGTCGTCATTAATGAAAGAAAAAATGTTTGTGTAAGGAAACAAGTTACATTTCAGCCAGTGATTATTATTATTAACGATGAAAGTTCTCCACAATTCATAGTGTCATTAGATCCTCTTATTTATAAATTTGATAATTTCCTCAACGCTTTTGATATACTTTTTAAGTTATTTTTTGTATTTAATTTAGAATATCCATTTGAAAATTCTCTTTTTTTTAATTTTGTACAGGATTTCTTTTACGAAATTCGTAGTTCGTTTGATTTTTCTGATATAAAATCAATAATAGGAAAATTTGAACACGATGGTTAAGTGTTTTGTTTGTAATCAAGATTTTTTAGGAATAGAAAATTTGATTAATCATTTAAAACTAAATCATTTTATAAAGAACAATCAAAAACTAATATGTGTAGAAAATAATTGCTTAAGCTCATTTTGCACATATTCTGCTTTTAAGAAACATTATAAAATTCATAAAAATCAATGTTGTGAAATACTGAATCAAAATAATTTAACGGAAAATCAAAAATCTGTTCATAACGAATTTAAATCTAATATTAGCCAAAATACTTCTAAAAATGTTTTACAAAACGAAAATATGGAAAAAAATACATGCACTGAAATAAATATGGATTCTATAAGCAAGTTCTTAGAAAAACTAAACGATCTTTCTTTGAAATTTTTATGTAAACTATATAGTAATAGTCATTTAACAACAAAAATTATACAAGAAATAATTAGCCTTTTTACAAAAGATATATTAGAAGTAATTTTCCATAATCTATTTGAATTTATTAAACCGATTTTTCCGGAAAAGAAACATGTTGAAATTATAAAAAATTTGTTCGAAGCTTGCAGTAAACCACTATCTAATTTTAAAACTGAATATTTATTTTTAAAAGAATTAGAAAAGCGTTCTCTTTATGTTGAACCAGCAAAATTTGAAATTGATCAAATAACTAGCAATATTTATAAAAAAGGGAAAAGCACTTTAACCAAAAAGAAAATTGAAGGAATTCTCATGCCTATAAAACACCAAATAGTATCCTTTTTTGGTCAATCAACTCTGTTAAAACGAACAATTGAAAATACAACCAAATTAATAAAATTTACGGGCAAATATGAACATTTCGTGCAGTCTAATTGTTGGAAAAAAAAACTGGAAAATTTTGAATGTAATGAAATTGTTTTACCTGTTATTTGGTATTACGATGATATTGAAATGGGTAATAGCCTCGGAAGCCATGCAGGAAGTCAATCTTTATCCGTTTTTTACTATTATTTTCCAACTGCTCCTGAAGACAACGCCAATACTTTAAACAACATTTTCGTAGCAATGTTGCTTAAATCTCACCATTTTAAAAAATACAGCACATCAAAAATATTGTGGAAATTTGTGGAAACTCTACGATCTTTAGAACAAGGAATTGAAATAAATACTTCTGAAGGAAGTTTTAAAGTTTACTTTGTGGTTTCCTTTTTCATTGGTGACAATTTGGCTTTAAATAATATTTTAAGTTTTGCTGGTTCTTTTACACATAATTTTCCATGTAGATTATGTAAAATAAATAAATCAGACATAGATAAAATCATTGTAGAAGATGAAAATATTATCAGAACTTTTTCTAGTTATGAACAAGATATTAAAAAATTAGATTATAAAAGTTCTGGAATAAAAGAGGAATCAATATTGAATACACTTGCATATTTTCATGTTACAGACAATTGCTATGCAGATATAATGCATGATATTTTAGAAGGCTGCGCAAAATTTGGTTTAGTAAATGCTTTAAATTATTTTGTTCTTTCAAAAAAATATTTTTCATTAGAAATATTAAATAAGAGAATAAATACTTTTGATTACGGTGAAATTGAATACAAAAATAAACCACCCGGAAATATAAAATTAGAACATTTAAAAAACAAATCAATGCATTTTTCTGCCAGAGAAACATATTCTTTTTTACGGCACTTTTGTCTTTTGGTGGGAGAATTCGTTGAGGAGAAAGATTCAGTTTGGGAATACATTCTAAAACTGAGAGAAATGACAGATTTTATTTTGAAAGATACTTTTACTGAACTAGATATAATGTGTTTGACTCAAATTATCAAAGAGCACCACTCCATGTATTTGAATTGCTTCAAAGATCAACACTTAAAGCCTAAACATCATTTCATTACACATTACCCGTCAATCATAAAAAAAGTTGGACCATTAAAATTGATATGGTGTATGAAATATGAAAGCAAAAATAAGTGTTTAAAAGAATATAGCAAAGTATCTTGTTCCAGAGTAAATCTGGAGTATTCCATAGCTAAAAAATTTTCAATAAAATTTGCTTACTCAATTTTGAATCAACAATTCCAAAATTCTTCGATTGCGTGTAGTACATCATATGTAACGATCAGTAGTTTGCAACATTTTAATAATATTAGAGAAAACCCTTTTGATTGTGATGAACAAGTAGAAGTTTTTGAAGAATATATATATAGAAAAATTAAATATAAATGTAATTATTTTTTATATATAAATGAAAATTTATTTAAGATATTAAATATAATCAAAAACAAAAACAGATTATACATGATATTTAGAGAATATGAAATTGATCACTATACTAAACATTTTAGTGCTTTTATTGTTGGTAAAGAATTATCTAATATAGTTTGTTATGATATGGAGAAATTAGTTGAATTGTATTATCTTAAAAACACAAAATGTTTTATGGAAAGATATGTTTAATTTTTAAGTCCAAGTTCTTGTCAAAGTTAAGCTTCATTTTAATTAATTAATGTAGATTATCATAGCATGTAAGGTATACAAATATGTACTTTTAAAATTACAATAAAAATAAAAAATTATAAACTATGTAAATAAAGTGGTTTTTTATGCTTTCAAAAAATTTCATTTATTCGAAATTATTAATATATTGTTCATAACAAAATATTCCTTTCTAGGAATATAACATTTTCCATATGAATAATTTATACCCATCGAAGAACAATCAATCAGTAATCATTGTTCTCTTTTTTGTTTTTTTGTTTATCATTATGAACAAATTGAACAGTGCTAAGCACAAATATAAGTTTCTATTATTCCAAATCAAGTATACAATTTTGTCTATATTATTCTTAATTGTGAATTAACTATTCCTGTCCAACTATTCATAAAGAGAATATTTTGTTCCGAGTTGTGAATTGTTTGTACTAAAATGCATAAAGAATACGTAGTTCTTAAGCAGTATAAAATTATTCTCAGTTAATCTTGGTTAAATTTTGTGCAAAAGTTTTGAATATAATCTTCCTTAAGATAGTAATATGTCTATGGATTTCTCTCCGTGTAATAGTTTTTTTAATGAAGTAATAAAGAATAGGTCTCATTTATCATGATATTACGCTTAAAATTTTAGTACATAAGTGTTAACTATGAAATTTATTAAATTAAAATAATTTTTCGTGTAACTTTTTGCCAAATTCATGCTGAAAAAAATGTTTTCTTGTTTCTTATGCAGAGAAAAATATATTTCTTCTGCTTTACTTATTACTCATTTAAAATCTTCTCACGTTTTGAAAGACATACCTTTTTTTGAGTGTTCTCAAGAAAATTGTTATCAAAAATTTAAAAACTCATATATTTTTAAAAGACATCTCGATCGAGTACACGTAACTGATCCTCTTCCCTGCAATAATGCGTATAATGAGCCAGAATTAAAACATGTCATCAAACCACTTGATGAGTCCAATAATTCTACAATAATTGAAGAAAATTCACTTCATAGTGATAGTACAGATGACAATTTAAAAATAATGGATAAAAATATAGCATTACAATTAGCTCTTTCGCTACATAACAAATCAAATCTTAACAGAAAAGATGTTGCAGACATTATTAAAAAAATTAACACACTTTTTACAAATCCATTTGCCAATTCAGACGATAGAAGAAGAGCAGACGCTTTAGTTGAAAAGTCTAAATTATCTACAGAGAATATTAATACCGAATATAAATTTTTCCAAGAGCTGGAGAAAAACGATCTTTACCAAAGTCCGGAAACGTATACCATAAATAATGAAGTTTCAGAAGTAATTGTCAACCATAGACCATCTCTTGAACCCAACAGAGTTCCTGGTGCAATAATGCCAATTTCTTTTCAGTTTAAGAAATATTTTGAGTGTAAAAATATTCTCTCTTTGACACTTGAAAATATGAGAAATTTAGAAAAACAAGAAAATGATCTTTACAATATAATTAATGGGGATATTTGGAAACAAAAAATGATTCAATTCAAAGATAAGACAGTCATTCCTTATATATTATACTTTGATGATTTCAGTGTGGATAATCCACTTGGACCTCATTGTAAAGATCATGCTGTTTGTGGTGCTTATTACACTTTTCCAACGGTTCCTAAACATCAGTTATCCAAACTTGATAATATATTTGTGGCTGGTTTTTTTGGAGCGAAAGATAGAACAGAATATGGGAATTTAGCAACCTTAAAACCTTTTGTTGAAGAAATGAAAAGAATTGAAAAAAATGGCATTACAGTCATTGTAAATGGACAAGAAACAGTTATACACTTTATTCTAGCATTGATAGTTGGAGATAATCTTGGATTAAATTCAGTCTTAGGATTTTCAAATAGTTTCAATGCACACTTCTATTGTCGTGCGAGTTACATATGTCGTAGTAAAAGAAAAAGAAAATCCAACGGAAATTTTAAAATTAGCAGAAAAACAAAATATGACACCAAAACCTATGTCGTGGTAAAATATTTTTTTTTGTATTTCGTAATGAGAATATTTCAACATTTCCGTTCCCATGAAAATTGCTGATAAAGCACAAAAATTATTATTATTTTTGATAGTTAAGTAAAAAGCTAGAGTTAAGAAATAACATTGTAAAAGAGGCAGTTAATTTTTGGCAGTGATAGAGAGAAGAACGGTATAAAAAAACATAATCGGTCTTAAGTTGTGTATCAGACAAATTATTATATTATAAATATTGTATTACTTATTGTATTTGAGTTCTAGTGAATAAATATAATACTAAAACTGATTAAATACATAGTGTTTTAATTCATTTTTTTTAAAAAAGAAATGAACAATTAAATTATTTTTTTTATGTATCTTAAATACATAAATATTTAAGTGGCGCAGTCGGTAGGATCCTGTTCAGAAGAATTAGGATAAATCATCAAAGTGAATTTGATTTATCAAAAGCTATTTGAATTAATAAGGTTATATTCAGAGGATTACTTTACAAAAAAGGATTTATCCTACCTTCCTACATCAACGATGAATTAAATATTTTTGAGATAATTGATTTAGTGCTTATAAACTCTATTTTAAACATAATTTGTAGTAAATGGGATATTATTCATTTTAGTGAACATTTACAATCACATATTTTAAAATGTAAATCTAATAACTATTATTTGAAAAATATTAAAGATTTCCACGGTCCTCCTACTCATTTATATCATATTGATAATAAGATAGCTATAAGAATTAAAAGATTTTGAATTAGTTTCTAAGAAATGTGTGTATTTTATGTATAAAATAAAATGTAAAATTTGAATAAATTTTGAGAATTTTATGTGAAAATAAAAAAAAATTACATATTTCATTTCTTTTCATTCTTAATTACACAGATCCGTATTTACAAATTGTTTCAAAGAAACTGTATATCGTTGAAAAATTAATATGTACCATGAGAAGTAGTTATTTAAGTATGATTTCTTGCTATTTGGTAGATTTTTGATTCTACCTTAAAAAATAGAATAAGTATTAACATACATAATTCAGTAGAATACAAAATCTATTAAATAGCAAAACGTCATAAATAATTAACTCTCATAGCACATATTGATTTTGCAATTCGATTTTTAAGTTTATTAGATTTAAATCACATAATCAATGATATGTATTTCAATAATTACATTTTATTAAATCAATGTGCTGGTCCTTTTCTTTCAATAAGTTAAAAATAGTAATTTTTAATAGGGCAAACTATAACAAACTTATAGTTTGTACCATCGAAGTAACGTGATGTTAATATAAAAACAATTAGTTAATACTATTAAAATGATATTTTTAATCACATTATATTAAATACACACCCTATTAAACATGAATGAGACATCACGTTAACTTAATATTAAATTCCTATAAAATCAACCATACAGCAATCACATTAACTCAATGTAGCAAACTATTACATTTTAATGGTTCAAATCCCATTGACTAAAAATAATAGGAAAAATTATTAAATTCCTATTAATTTTATAGTATTTTTTCTCTGAGTGTAGTGGCAGAAAATTCTATTAAGGACAGAATTGTCAGTGAACTTCTAGAAAAAGTCAGAATTATTGTGAAGTACATAAAATCAAGCGATGAACTTAGAAAAAAACAAATAAGTAAAGAAATTTCTGAAGGAATGGCGAAGAAAGTTATTTTAGACGTCAGAACTAGATGGAATTCGACATACTATATGCTAGATCGATTTTTAGAGTTGGTGTCTACTTTAAATGAAATAATGCTTGAAAAACCATCAGCACCTCCAATGCCAACAGCTATCGAACTGCAAAAATTAAAACTTTTGTTGCAACTCTTAAAACCATTAGAACATGTTACTCGAGAAGCATCAGGCGAAAAGTATGTTACAATATCTAAAATCATTCCAATTATAAATTGTACATTCAATCAGTATGATCGCCTTGAAAGTGAATGTGAAGTAGAAGAAATGGAGGAAATAAGACAAGGTATAAAAAACGAAATCACAAAAAAATTTGGGAATATAGAACAATGCATGCCTATAGCAGTTGCAACTATGCTAGATCCACGATTCAAAACAAGTCATTTTAAAGATCCAAAAGCGACGCGACTACAAAGACCAAAGAAATTGAGGTTGATGATTCAGGTGAATCTGATACGGACCAAATTCAAGCTCACCAAATAAAAATAAATTTGAAGATGAATTTTGGAGGCATCATACAAATTTAGCTCATGGACATGGTAAAAAATCAAAAAAAAAACGATAGGAATTGGAGTTGAAGATGAATTATCTTTATATATGTCGAATGCAGTTTGTACTTTATCTATAGACCCCTTGAAACAATGGGCAGATATGAAAGCAATTTACCCTGGATTGTACAAATTGAGTTTGAAATACTTGTGTATTGTTGGAACTTCTGTTCCATCTGAGAGATTATTCTTGAAAGCCGGAGCAATAATTACACAAGATAGAAATAGATTATTAAGTAAAAGATTGAATAAACTTCTTTTTTTATCTTCAATAAATGAAAATGACTGGTAATTCAAAAATAAATTGTTTTTTTTCCCCTTCCTACCCATTTCACTTAATTCAATTCTCAACACATTAGCTGTTCCTGGTTAAAATCGGAATGTTACAAAACACTCGATACTTTGAAGTATTGAGTATTTTACTGTCGATATTTTAAGGGTATCGATATCAAGTTGTCGATACTGATACTAGTATTGGTATCGATACTTTTGATGTTTATGACGTCCCTAGGTGTAACTGGCACGAAGGTAAATATGTAATTTTCACTTAAATTTGTTTAAAGTTTTTACATTTCAATGAGCCACTGAAACTGAAAGATTATTTTAAATTTTTTCGTATTAGTGAACTTAGAACCGAAAATCCATTAACGTTTGTTCGAAGTTCAACAAAAAAAAGTTGAGTTTTGATGTTGTTTTATGGTTATGGGCAAAAACATGTTCTTCATTCGAATAGGAAATAGACATTTTATTTACAATGTTTATCTTTTATAAACATGATCTGAATATTGAAAAATTTTGTGACTGAAATAGCACTAAAATTCTTTTTTCCAGAATCAAATTTTTCATTTTGTAAAATAATCAACATATTATTAGATTTCTGTTTCTATACAGCCTTTAAATCTCTAAAATGCACAAATGTGTCTCTGAAAACACTGTAAAAATTTTGAATGTAGCTAACTCGTTATCTACACGTTTACATTTTGCTAATCGCAATATCTTGTAAGTGTCTTGCAGGAGCTTCTCAATTGTGAATCAAATAAAAATTGGATTGCAACACATATTTAACGGCTCGGGATTCTATAGCTTATAAAATGTTTTCTCATGACTTAGGCAGATTGACATTTAATTGGTGGAACATTGCAAATTCTCAATAATTGTGTGTTAATTGAACAATTCAGATGATTTCGCGTAGTTGTTACCAATTATGTCAAACTACCGTAATATTCTTTCAACTTCTGCAGAAATCCTCGATTTTAAATAGTATCCAAGTACATAATACTATTATATATATATATATATTATACCATATATATAGTATATAAGATTTCGATGACTTTACGTGCTGTCCAGTACGGGAACACTGATGTTCTGTGATAATCAAAATATGAGCTTTATGCAATTTATCTGCAATTTCCACAGAACTTAAGAGATATAAGTACGAGTTTTACACATTCTACACATTTTACAAGTATTTGAGGCACATTTTTCTGCACTGAGATTCTTTTTTACTATATTTCTCTACAAAAACCAATAATATATTCTGCTATGCAAAATTCTGGAGGTGTAATGCTCGAATGCAGCTGGTACGTATGTATGTATATGTAATAATACAAAAATAATATAAGGATTACACGATATAGAAAAACTTTTTTTAATTTCAAAATTTTTCAATGATCAGATCACGTAACAACTAGTGGTAGTATTTTCTATAAATTGAAAGCAAAGATTTGAATATTTTTTTGTAAATCTCTGATCTACAATACTATTAATGAACTACTCAATGTAAGAATTGTATTTAAAAGAATAGGTGTTTGCCACCAAATAGTATACATGAATGTGGGTATCCTTCCTGAAATCAAACATTTATTACATCCAGGTCTTTTTCCAGAATATGAGATCTGAACGTGATACTAAATTCAGCTATTTCACATAATTTACTGAATTTAAATAGTGATATCCACTTGGTATCGATACCGACAGTGTTGAATACAAATAAATGAAATTTGATAAACCATATTTAAAACGGTCTACTCTTGAATTTTCTTTGAAATATTTTGAAAAAAAAGGCTTTCCAGGAAAGATGTTTTGAATATCCAACACGATGTGAAAACTATGATAACAGGCAAAATAGCTAAAAAATATTAAATACTCAAATCCTTTATATGAACTTCGAAATTTCATGTACGTACGAAATTGGTTTGCCAGCTACGTCATGTACTTTTGTATTGTACTGCTATTTGTATTTGAGTTTGTATTTTTTACTTTCCTCAAAAGATAAGAAATAAAAAGAAATTTTTTAAGTAAATTTCTAAAGTAGGTACTATAATAAAAATTTTTAGTATAAAAATGAATTTTCTTTAAACTTTTTCAGGAGTAATAAGATAAAGAAAGTCTTAAATATAAATTAAAAATTGTCTACGGAAACATATTTCTGCAATAGAAAGGGGAAATACTGTCAGAGTTCGCAAAATCCATCAATGTTCTTGATGCATTGTATATTATTAAACGTGCTTGGTAGTTAGTCAAGCCGCAGTCCATAACCAACTGTTTTAAAAAAGTAAGTATGTACAACTACAATAATATTAACTTCAGTAAATAATTTTCTGTTCAATAAACTCATATTCATTTAATAATATCCATTTATACCAAATTTATTTCCAATTATGATGAAACTCGTGAATGGTAACAAGAGAAGGATGATATTGAAACCTTCAGTGTCATTACACAAGCTGAATTTGATAATTACGTACGTTGTGACGATAATTTGACATGTAATGGACAGCTTTCGGATGATGAAATAAAAAAGGAAATTGTAATTAATGACGACAAAAGCGAAGAACATTCAACTGATGATATTGAATAACTTGCTGATGATATTCCTAGCACAACCGATGTATTAACCTCGTTAAATGTGCTTCGAAGATTTTTATTATCAAAAAATGAATTAGTTCACGAACTGGAAAACATAGAAGAGCATATTTCTAAAAAATATTTTAAAAAAAAACAACTCAATCTCGAATCAGTCATTTCTTTAAGCCAGAGACAATGATGGAAATGTGAAAAAATTTTTCTAAATAGATTTACTTTTCAAAAATAAGTAATGTACATATTTGTTCATATGTATGTAAATAAATTTATGTGAAAAGAATCAAAAATGTGTATATTTGTATTGATCTTATAACAAATCTATCCATTTTAAAGCATGAAAGGATGTCAAATCTGTTGAAAATACATATTATAGAATTAAATATAAAATATTAATTGACAAACAAAAGTAAAAATGTACGATCATGCAATGAAAATGAATTCAATTAGGTACATTATATGTACATATGTACTTGTTTTATTTGAATGTATAATTGCATTGACAGAGTAATTAACCGAGGTTTTCATAATTGCATTAGCTAAGCAATAAAACGGGATTTTCATAATTGCATTTCCCGGTTTAGGCATTAATTCGTATGAAATTTTGCTGACGCAATTAACTGGGGAATACTGTATATTGCTTTAGCGTCTAAAATACAATAGACGATGACGACGACCAATAGATTCCAAAAAAGATGAAGAACCAGTAGAGCAGCAGTACTACTAGAATGAATGAATATCATCATCAATGCCATCGCAAACATTTATTGAAACTTTATTTATAATAATTTTTATATTTCAATTGAAATTATGTGCATATATGGATAGTATTTATTTGTACTTACAATGTATGTAATATAGCTTTGTATTTCAATTTTCAACTTTTACTTTACTCGGACATTTAAATTCATACATTCATGCAGTACAATTGTTCGTTTCGTAGATATTCTTGCTTGATGATGATGACGGAAACTTTATTTCGTACTTGTTAAGGAAACAAAAAGACAAAAATAGTCGATGAAAAATCTACATTATTTTTCATTAACACTTTTTTCATTCTTTTCTGGTTTTGATGTTGAATAGCTATATCACATTTTTATACAAAAAAACTTTCCAGTTACATATTTTTATACAGCAAATTACACATTAACTTATCACAAATCAAAACGATTCACAAAACCTGAAAAAGATCCATAAGTATTATAGATATACAATTAATATAGATACTTATAATGCTACAATGTAATAATCAAAACAAATAACCTTAAAAATTAAATAATAATCTTACCTTTAATCCTTTATTTAAACTTGAAAACTTGTATATATGGTACATATGATAAAAAATTAATATTTAATAATTTTATTTGGCTACAATAATATTTTTATCGTTTATTTTATTTTTCAATTAAATTTTTTTTTTTGTTGAATTATTTATTAAAATGAAAATAAAAGTAAAAAATTAATAGTTTTCTAACATGCTATTACAAATTACACTACACTTTATAGCTTATACACTATACACAATTATAGCATAAACACAATTAGACGAACTGCGAACTGCGAATTTTTCGCAACGAACGACGAACAAAAATAGAACATGGAATATGGACCAAAGACGACGGAATGTCGTTGATATAAACATAATTGAACGAAAAATTCGCTTTGTTTTGTCATTGTTCATTGACATTGACATAAAATTCACAACCATTTTTCTTTCATTTTAAAATTCAAAATACAACATAAAACCGGTACTAAAGTTTTTTAAAGTACTTGAGGAAGTGTATTATCTTTTTCCTGAACAAACTACCAACAAATTAAAAAGCCGCTTTCTTTGTTTTAATATTATAAAAAAATAAATATTTTTCAATTTTTACAAAATAAATTTTTATATTAGACATTTACACATACATAGAATAAAATTATAATAATAATATATAATAACAATAATAATAATAATAATAATAATAATAATAATAATAATATACAGTGGAATAGACATTGAGTGAATTATAAAACTGAAAATGGATATAAATGAAAAAGTAGTGAAAATTGTGAAAATAGTCATGATAGTTTCAATTGTTTTTGAAGTGATAAAAAAATGTAAAAAAAGTAAAAGAAGATGGTGGGTTCGAGAAGTAAATAAAACAAGAGACATAGATGGATTTTTTGTGAGTTGCTATGAGCAAATAAAAGCCAAAGATATGGAACATTTCTATTTAGCAACAAGAATGAACGTACAAACTTTTGAGTTCCTTTTTTCTTTGCTTGAAGAAAGACTTATCCGGTTCTCTCGTAGGAGACCTATTGAACCAGAAAACAGACTAGCTGTAACATTATTGTAAGTAAACGAAATGCAATGCAATTATTTTTTAAATATTTTTGCTGTATGTATAATTAATTTTTCAGATACCTCGCACACGGATGTTCTCCGCAAATTTTAGCCTGGACATTTAAAATTGGTGTCTCAACAGTAAGGAAAATTATATATGAGACATGTGGTGCCATATGGGAAGAGTTGCGTTCAATTTATGTTGCCGTCCCCAATCAGGAAGAGTGGAAAACAATAGCCAAAAAATTTTACCAGAAAACAGGTATGCCAAACTGTCTGGGTGCGATAGATGGAAAGCACGTCAATATTGTTTGTCCTCGCAAAAGTGGTTCCGTCTATTATAACTACAAGCATCGACACAGTATTGTTCTACTTGCTTCCTGTGACACGAACTACACGTTTACATTTATTGATGTTGGTTCTGTAGGAAGCAAAAGTGACGGAGGTATATTTGCCCGTAGTGCATTTGGACAGAAAATCTTAGATGAAAATGTGGATATTCCGTCAGAAATGACGCTACCAGGAACTAATGAGTTGTTTCCATATTATTTTTTGGGGGACTCTGCTTTTCCGCAACGGAAAAAATTGATGCGTCCATATCCTGGGAGGATTTTGGATGCTTCAAAGGAGAATTTTAATAAACAATTATCAAAAGCAAAAATATAAAAATAAAAGATTATATTCTGGAAGCGGGTACAGTACTCCCAAAAAAAATATGGAAATACCAACTCCAAATTTCTTTTCTGGATAACTTCCAGAATGCGAAAGAGTAAGTCTGATAAAAAATTATTGCAAATAAAACAACTAATTAATTTTTTTAACATTATAGAACCATAGGAAGTGTTTATCATGAAATAAGAG
Source organism: Villa cingulata (assembly GCA_951394055.1). Taxonomy (NCBI): domain Eukaryota; kingdom Metazoa; phylum Arthropoda; class Insecta; order Diptera; family Bombyliidae; genus Villa; species Villa cingulata. The sequence continues at coordinate 34,916,989 of OX596017.1, read as the reverse complement.
GCAATTTAGATGTGCAATGTGGAGTTGAAGAAGATATTCCAGGTAAAATAACATTTCAACAACAACGTCTTTTAGCAGTATTTATATTTTCAATTATTTTAAACCTTGCAGATATCTTATAAGTTGACACAGCAGAAGATGCAAACGTTTTTGAAAATGTTAAAGTAGAGATAGGTACTGAAGTAACAACTTTAGCGCCTCCAATAACATCAACATCAGTACCATCAACATCAGTATCATTGACATCAGTGCAATCAACATCAGTACCATCACAATCAGTGCCACTAACAACAGGAAAAAACAGGAATTAGAGCCTGAAGTTTCAAATTTTTGGAGCTTGCTGGTGAAGCAGTAAAAAATATAACAGCACAGAAGACTGCAGAAAACAAAATTCTACGAGAAGCATTTTTATTGAGTTGGCGGGTAAAATAAATGATTCGAATTTAACGAACGTTATGTATCGACTTATGAATTACATTTTTTATAAGTAAAGACTTTATGAACAATCCAAATTGATTTAAATATGTTTATAAATCTGTATATAAAATTGAAAGAACAAATTTTAGCTAATTTTATACACTCGTAAAGCACCCTTCTCCGGAGAGGGTGAGGTGGTGGTGTAATCGATACACTATTTTTTTATAAATTTATAATTGTAATAAAAAATATTTTCGTACTTACATTATTATTTTTACCATTAATGTAATAATTGTTACTATTATCACTGTATTACACTTTTTAAATTCAAAAATTTTTTAAAATTCAACTGCTTTTTCAATTCTCACTACCTAAATTATCGGTGAGAAGTTTCACGATCTCTACATTCTCGATTCTCGATTCACCACAGACACAGAAGCAGGCCGATCGAGAATGACGTCATAATGACGTCAAATCGAGTTTACCAGTCGAGAAAACCAATCTAGAAGTGATACAGAAACGAAGCGCTGAATCTGAAGATTTAAAAAAATTTAAGCGTCCAATGACTTCCGGAAAATTAATTTACTGTCAGCAATTATTTATTCAAAACTAATTATGATGATTAAATTCGATGATGAATTCAATATAAATATCGTATCAAACCTGTTAGAATTTACATAAAAATGAATTAGTTTTATTTGAATTAATGTTAATTAATATTGGCAATGATAATTAATATCAATGAACTTTATACACAATATGAAAGTAAACATATGATCATAATGAAATGTAATGACAATGAGATGAAATGAAACTATATGTACATATATGCATATACATATATATAGTTAGAAATAATGATATAATATAATTGAAATTTTGTAATCTCTTTTTCACTTGCTCTGTAGATTTCGAATGATGTAGTAAGTGTTAGAAATAATTATTTATGTATAGTTATTTGTTTAAAATTGAGAGGGCAGTAGAATCCTAGAATCTAATCTTATCTTGCTTTTGTATAATTACCTTCCTTTCTTTTGTGAGGTTGACAGGACTCGAGTAATATATAAGTATAGAGATAGAAGAAGAAGAATAAAATGTATATTCATTCTTGTCAAAACTTTGTACAGATTAAGAACACGATTTTCAATATACAGTAAATACTGTGTAATAAATTTAACAGGTTATGGGCCCAGGCACAAAGAAAAGCGTGGTTTAATATACAGTGGAAAAAGTAAGTTTAAAAGAAATTTTAAAAATTGTTTTTTGTTGCATTAAATTTCGTGTCTAATGTTCGCCAATATGGATATGTCGAAACATATTAAACTATTAACTTGTGAAAAAGAATGGCCATTGTGGAAAAGAAAAATTAGAGATTTACTTGATTACCATGAAGGTGCATTGAATGTAATAGATGGCAAGTTAGTAAAACAAGAAGAATTGGCAGAAGGCGCTACTGAGGTGCAAAAGAAGGTGCACAAAGAAAAAAGTGATTTATATCGAAAGGCAAATAGTTATGCTAAGTCAATGATAGCAAGCGCAGTCAGTGATACTGTGTACCAAAAGATTATGGATAAAGATACAGCTAAGGATGCATGGGAAGCTTTAAAACAGCAGTTTGAAGCTACATCAAAGGATCAGCTGTTCAAAATTTGTTCAGATTTCTTCTCATTCGGTTGGACATCAAGTGAAGATGTCTCAACGCATATTGCAAAATTAAGAAGCTTGTGGAATGAGTTAAATAATGGACTAAAAGAGAGAAAAGAAGGAACTTTGCCTGATATGATTCTAATCTGTAAAACTTTACATATCTTACCAAGTACTTTTGAAACATTTAAATCAAGTTGGATGCTATTAACCAAAGATGAGAGTAGAACTTTTGATGAATTGACAAATCAATTATGTATGTTTGAAAGAAACTTCGCAAAGACTGAAAATAATGACAGTATTGTACAAGAAGCGCTTACAGTAAAAGCTAATAAAACCAAATAATGGAAAAAAGTACATCAAAAATAAGAAACGATCAAAACAAGACGACACATGTCATTACTGTGAGAAAAAGGGACATTGGTTAATTGAATGTAGAAAATGGATATCTGACGGAAGACCATCTAAAAATAAAAGAAAATAATGCACAAAGTAACACTTTGGTAACTAATGTAGCGCTCACTTCAGTTTGTAGTGAGTTTTATGCAATTGATGTAAGCTCAGAAGATTGATGGATAGATAATGGCGCAACGAGACATGTGACAAACAGTTCAAAATATTTGATAAGCTATGAAAATTTTGAAAAACCGTCTAGTATAAAAGCAGCTGGAAAAGAAGTTCTAAATGCTTCAGGATCGGGCAATATTCAAGTAATATCAAAAGTTGGAAGCACGTGTCAGAAATTAACATTGAAAGATGTATGGTATGTTCCAAATGTGTCTAAACATTTATTTTCAGTCATAGCTGCTCAAGATAAAAATCAAAACAGTGAATTTAGATCGACAACTACAAAGTGCTACCTCAAAGTTAACGGAAGAGAAGTACTGTTTGGACAACGTGAAGTAGACGGAACTTTGTACAAGGCTGCCATAAAACCAGTTATTCCAGATAACAAGACGGAAGTAAGTATTGCTGTTGCTAACGATTCATTGTTACAATTATACCACGAAAGATGGGGACATCAAGACAAGTGTCATATCAAAGAATTAATCGAAAAAGAACTTGGTACAAAAGTAAAAATGAATAAGAAATTTTGTGAAACTTGCATGTTCGGCAAATCACATCGTTTACCATTTGGCACTAGAGAAAAAGCTACGAAACCAGGTGAATTAATGTCAGCAGACCTCTGTGGACCATTTGATTTCTCGTTCCAGAAAAAGAGATATTTTTTAGTATTTAAAGATAGCTATACAAAGTTTCGCTATGGTTATATAATAAAAGAAAAATCAGAAGTAAAAACTGTATTGAAAAACATGTTGGCACATGTAGAAACATTAGGGCATACTGTAAAAGAATTGTTGAGTGATAAGGGGGGAGAATTTGACAATGAGGATATAAGAAAAATATTATCAAGTAATGGCATCACGCAAAAACTAACAGCTCCTTACACTCCTCAGCAGAATGGTGCAAGTGAACGAGAAAATCGTACAATTGTCGAGATGGCAAGAACATTGAAATATTCAAATCCTGAAGCAGAATTTCCAAGTGCAATGTGGGCTGAGCTAGTTACAAGTGCGATATATATCTTGAATAGAACTGGAAAGTCAAGTGTTAAAGGTGTCACTCCGTACGAATTATGGATAGGTAAGAAACCTAGAATAAGACATGTGAGAATTGTTGGATCAGTTTGTTATACGCACATACCAAGTCAAAACCGGAGAAAAATGGATAAGAAAGCAATAAAAGTTTTTCTTGTAGGATACGATAATGACGAACGTTATAGAATCTGGATAAAAGAAAAATACAAAGTCTTTCTGTCAAGAGATGTAAAGTTTTTAGAAAAACCAAATGATTGTGATGAAGTTGTAAAATTACCTTTGAAAAATGTTCAAGTGGAACAACAAGACGTAACCAACAGAAATAAAGAAAGTGATTTGGAAATTCTTACAGAAGAAGAAGAAAATATATTAATGAATAATGACGCGAAAGAGAAAATTCGACGAATGTATTGAAAATTATTTTTATGAAATAGTTTCATTAGGAAAAAAGATAAATTTACCGGAAAATTCTATCATTAAACACATCATTTCAAATATGAATAATCAGAATATGACGACAGTACTTATGTCCATTAATAGACCTAATCTTACACTAAACGAACTTTTAGTTCACATTAAACGTTGTGAAGAAATCGTGGAGACGGAGAAACAATCTAATGTATTAAGTGGTAAAAATTTCCGTCTGCAATCCAATAGTTCAAATAGAATTTCTAACAATAATCGATTTATGCCTTTTACCAGACAAAAACAATTCAAAAATAATAATGTTAGAACAAGTAACTTGAAATCTGACACAAGGACGGAAAGACGTTGTTTTAAATGTAATCAATTAGGGCACCTTGCTAACGTTTGTTCGAAGAAGACAGAAAAGAAATGTTTTCTCTGTAATAAAACTGGTCATTTTCAACGTGAGTGTTCTCTAAAAATTCAGAAAATAAACGTCATTGCAGTTGAATTAAAAAACGAGTATTATAAAATAGTATTTCTAGAAGGGGAACCAATCATAGCTTTGCTTGATTTGGAAAGTGAATGCACTACTTTACAGGAAAGTAAAGCTCGTGAATTAAATTTAGAAATCGAAGAGTGCCATTCTACTTTGCGTGGTTTCGGTGGTACACTTAATAAGGTGAAAGGAAAAGTTGGAAAAAGTTTAAAGGTGGATAATTATGAATTTGTAATTGACATAATGATAGTAGAAGACTTTACTCAAACTGAATCAATGATTGTTGGAAAAAACTTTCTAGACAGACCCAGATTGAAAATAGTTAAACGTCATAATACTTTTGAGTTAAAAAATGACGATGCGTCAGAAACTAGAGATGTTTCTAAAGAAATCTCTGTTCTAAAACTAGACTCATTGAATAAAATAAAACAGAGCGACATTGCCATAGAAATTAACGTACCTATAGAAATTAAATTGGAACTCACAGAACTTATAAACAAATATAGAGACTGTTTTGCTCTTAATCTGAAAGAATTAGGTGAAACTTCATTAGAAGAGATGAAAATTGTTTTAAAAGAAAAGAAAATCATAAGATATCGTACATACAAAGTTCCCTATGCGCTTACATCTGTTCTAGAAAATAAAATAAAATTGTTAGAACTAAACTTGCGTATTCAACCATCATCATCAGAATACGCAAGTCCAGCGGTACTAGTCAAGAAAAAAGAGGGTGACTATCGATTATGCGTAGATTATAGGCAAATTAATCAAATAACAAAAAGAGAAAACTTCCCAGTTCCGAATATTGAAGAGACCTTAAATTTATTATCATATAAAACTGTTTTCACATCACTAGACCTCCTGAGCGGGTACTACACTCAGAGAAAAACTATGGTTATTCGACAGTTGGCAGAACTATACTACATTTACGATCACCATAATTTTGTTTCATAGTTGCGATGTATGATTATTATGATCATGTAAATAGTTGCGATTATCATATTATGTTTATCATAAATATGCTTTGGTTATTCCAACTATAATCAGTCCCAAAATTTATAACATAGTTGAGACAATCATGGTGGTTACATGATGTAATTATAGTTGCAACAAATATGGTATAATTTACAATAGTTGCAGCAAATACAAAATAGTTGTGGTTGCTATACTATAATTGTGATAACTATACTATGGTTGTGATAACAATATTATAGTTTCAATAACTATACTATAGTTGTGATAACTGTACTATAGTTCAAAAAACCAATCTATAGTTGTGTCAACTGAAGTTCTAGTTGCAAAAACGTAGCGCGTGTGACCAAATAATAGTTGTGATAACTACACTATAGTTGCAGTAACTATAACATAATTATTGTGACTATAATATAGTTGTTGAAGATAATTTATGCTATTTGCACTTAGTTTTCGTTCATTTGCAATCAAACAGTCAACGAAGTAAGTTATCGTTTTAAAGTGGAAAATAAGAAATTTAAACAAAGAAATAGTGAAAGTGAAGAGAAGTTAAAAACCAAAAATAGTGAATATTACAGTTTTCAATTACAGTTTTTTTATATACTTAGCTTTTATACAAAAATTTTAATCGGAGCAATACCGTAAGTATATATATAAATTTTTAAATTTAGCTCTAGTCCTCTAGTAGTAAAATAGAAATTAACTTATTAAAAACACAGAAAATATCGACAGCAAGTTTCTAAAAGGCATATTCAAAATAAAAATCTGTTTCTTATAAAGATCATTTTATTTAATCTCATCTGCCGAACCGTTCAAAAAATACAATTGAATATTTGTTCAACTTTATCAAACAGTTATTACAATAACAATTATTCAAAGCCTTAAAGTTTGTATTGGTCTTTTTCGTGTATATTATTGTAACAAAGGTTTAATTTAAGTTTGTTGCTTTAACTTTTCAGGTAACAAACTAAACATGAAAACATTTTTTTTAACGGTAGTATACAAAACCAACAATAAGTTAGTCAAATTGTTATATGACGATGAACTAACAACTGAAATTTTAAAAACTGGCATCAAAAAATCATTCGTATTGAACAGTGATCCAATTTTATTAACAAATATGGGAATTCAGATAGAAGAAGATTGCATTATTGATTATATTAATCAATATAAATCTAATCTCCAATTTGCATTATACGTTAAAGGTATATTTTTTTTAATTGGATTTTTTTCTTAAACTATTTATGATTTTTAAACAGTTTTGTTTGAAAACTATGAATAACAAAACTTCAAAGTATTTCAATTCAAAAATTCAATTCAGTTTTGAACACTCACATTAAAATATTTTCATTTAATCTGTTTTCAAGAAGATGAAAATATACAGCTCGCAGAAGCTTGCGAAACATCAGGTGACACCAATGTTCCATCTAGTATTATCAATTTAGAGCTTAATCAAACATTGGGTTTATCAGATAACACACTTATGTTCAATCTGTTCAATAATTTTGATACGAAAGCGGTAACGAATTTCATGCGCATTTAAGAAAAAGTTTAAGGAACTCTTCTGTATTTTATAGGAATTGCAACAATTTATTGGCTGTAACTTAAAAAGTATTGTCAAATCCTATACAGTGATAAAAAAACCCTGTCAAATTTTGAAAGAATAGTACTCAGCAAAACAATCATGAAACACATTATAGATTTAGATCCTTGGGATGCTTTCAACAATTACAGGAAAAAACTCTCACAATTAGGCATAATTAGGAGAAGATCGCGAAGCTCTACAAAATCACCTGCTTCTGTTTGCAATTCGCCACAGTCTTCAGTTTTAGACTTAGGTGAAAAATTAAATAAATCATGTTAAATAATAATTTAAGTTTAACACATTAAAAAATAATTCACAGACAATGAAGCTATCGTAAAAGCTGATTAAGACACTCTTGCCCTATACGTTGAAGGAAATCAACTTAAAAAACTTTGGAAAAGTACTTTTCAAATGAGAAAAGAACTTCTCCTTACTGAAATTTCATCTTCCGACTACATTAAAAAATGTCCAGCTCTTGAACAAACTAAGGGATACGAATTGGTAAAATATTGTATAAAGATTCTAATTTATTTCCATAAATGTTTAACTTTATACGTTCTATTATATATTATTTTAGTTTTCGGTAGATGTTGAACAAAAAGATGTTGATATGACAAAAAGCCTACGTTTAATATTGAAGATAATTTTTTCAATGGAATATTGAAAAAGGCTGAAAAATCTCACAACAAGAAAGTATCAGAAATTTTAGAATTGATTTCAAAAGAAAAAAACGGTAAAAACGATTATTAAACTTAAAAAGTAAAACTTTTAAAATCTATTTCTATATATAATTTTTTCTTACAGATATACATATGTAAAAAAGTTCTCTCACTTTTAACTCTACCATTCCTACTTCCAACAACACAAATAAAGAGAGGTAGAAAGTAGTGTTGCGAAACTATCGATAGCACTATCGATAGTATCGATGGTACCTAAAACTTATGGACTATCGATAATTTTGAAAACTATCGATAGGCAACAAGCCACTCCAATATATTAGGTACTTGCGCTGAATAGTGGTAGTAATCTAAATTTAGTTTACATTTTTCTTTCTCCTTCGAATTCATTCTTTTTTCACGTTTTTTGGAAGACATTTTCTTTTGTTTTCATTTTAGTTATTGGTTATGTGTTATATTACCTTAATAAATATTAATTTTAATAAACTTCGTGAGGTTGTATATCTTATTAATATTTATGTATTCCTGCTACATCAGTTCCGCCAGAAAGATGTTTTTCAGCATCTGGCGAGATTTTGAGTGACCGTAGAAGCAGACTGACAAGTGAACATGTTAACATGTTGGTATTTCTTCACCAAAATAAAAACCTTTTGGAAGAAAAATAATATATTGAATCATGTACAAATATAAATATCCCTTTTATTTTTTATCGTTTTTGTTATGTTTTTTAAAATACATTTTATGTTTTGTTCTTGTTTTTGTTTTTTGTTTTTTTCATAATGTTTTGTTTAGTTCATTTTCAATTTTTTTTCGAATAAACATATTATAATTCTGCAATAATTGTAACATTTTTTTTATTGCTTTCTAAATTAGAAAAAACTTTGACATTATTATATTTTCTATTGTAATCTTATTGCTTCGTTGTTAAAAAATATTTTATATTGTCATTCACTCTACTTTTGTGTTTTAAAGTGAAAATTTTTCCAGAGCTAAGAAGGTCGATAGTACTATCGATAGTATCGATGGTTTTTATGAAAAATATCGAAACTATCGATAGTGTTGGCTATCGATAGTTTCGCACTACTAGTAGAAAGTCTGCAACATCCAAACCAAGCAAGATAGAGGTTCAGGAATCATTTATTTGTCATTATGATGTAAGATTTAAAAAAAATTAGTATTGAGCTATATACAAGAATTTTGATCTGTTTATTTCAGAATTTAAACGAAGCTGATACCGCTAATCGAAAATTCATAGACAACTACGAAGGAAGTATTCAACCTAGATTGATTTTGATTGGTTCACCTTTGAATTTAGCCAATCTATATATTGCTCATATAAAGTACAGCTTCTTAGAAACAAATATTAAGGAAGCAATTGAAGCTTGTATGGGCGCATACCTTGCATTGAATATAACATATCCTAACCAAAGCAAAAAGATCTGGCATTTTCTCCAGAAATACATTTTTCAAATTAACACTCCTTACGATTATCACGACACAGCCACAGAAACTTTGCACAACGATTTGATTAGAACAAAACTTGACTAAATAATAAATTTTTCTCATTATGAGCGTGCAATGTTTCAAATGTAATTTGTTTTTCAATGAAATTTATACCTAACACACATAAAAGTAAAGCACAAAAATGTTTCACGTTTACCTTGCATATTTTGCAAAAGAATTTTTGATAACATTTACTATTATAAAGTTCATTTACGACTACATCTAAACCAAAATAATGTAAAAATGTTTGGAAATTCAAATATTACCTCCTCTTTCAACTCTTTACGCTCAAATACTCTTACAAACGAATCGAATTTAATCGTAAAACAAACTGATACTGATCGTGCTTCAAACTTTTCAATAAACAATTCAAATCAAAATCAAATTTTACATGCTTCAAACAGTTCTCAAAGTCAAAGCATGGAAAATGTTTTAAACTTAAAATTTTTACAATTTTTTATTAAATTTTACTCAAAGGCAGAAATTCCAAGAAAATATTGTATTGATATAATTAAAAATGTTCGAATATTTTTAGATTCTTCTCTAACTATGTATTGTGAAACAACAAACAATGTCAGCTTGAAAAATGAGTTTTCTAGATTTTTTGCAACTGTTTTTAAAAACAAAATTCCTAGTACAGAGCATTTACTTCTTAAACTTATTAAAAAATTTGGATATCAAGTATTATTTAAAACTGTAATACTACATAGTGCTAATGAAGAAATAACAAACTTTAATAACTCATTATCTCTCAATACTATTTTGCACTCTTCAAAAATTATTTCTTTAATAGATTTATTTACAAAACTTTTTAATAAAACTGATATTTTGATAGATATTTTAAATTATATAGAAAAAATAGAAAAAAGTCAAAATAATTTAGAATACGATTTCATCCAGTCATCATTATATAAAGAAAAACTTAAGCAAATAAAAATATCTGAAAACGAACTATACTTACCCCTATTCATATATTTTGATGATTTTGAAATCAATAATTCTTTAGGTTCACACGCTAACATTAAAAAAGTAGGTGGGGTGTATATTAAAATTCCATGTTTACCACCTAATTTGCAGTCAAAATTAAATTTCATATTTTTAGCAATGTTATTTCACACGGATGATAGGAAATTATTTGGTAATAAACGTATTTTTCAACCATTCATAGAAGAATTAAATAATTTGTTTAATGTTGGAATAGATGTGACTGTAGGAAAATATAAAAAGATATATTTAATTCCAAGTCTCATACTAGGAGATAATTTGGGTCTGAATTCAATTCTTGGCTACACCGAGTCTTTCAATTCAAGCTATTGTTGCAGATTCTGCAATATTTCTAAAACTGATTTAGGAACTACATGTACGTAGGCCACTCCCAAAGTTTTGCAATGCCAGGTAACAGAAAACGATATAACAGAAACTAGTTTTTAGAACCAGTCACTAGTCTTTTAGTAGTCAGTAGTCAAAAATATTTTGAACTGTGTGTTGTGGAAAAAAAATTATTAAAACAGAAAGGTTCTGAAGTTATTGTTGAAATGGAATTAACAAGAGAAAATTTCCGGGCAATGATTTATTATGATTTTCGGTATGGGTTATCTAATCATGAATGCTACGACCGACTTATTTCTGCATTTGGGGATGAAGCTCCGTCCTTTTCAACTGTATTTCGCTGGTACAAAGAGTTCCAGGCTAACCGCAAATACTTGAAGGACGAACCCCGGGAAGGTCGTCCTGCAACTGCGGTAACGGAAGAAAATATTGAAAAGTCGCGGAAGCTCTTAACGGAAGATCGGCGAATTACGTATGCATCGATTGCTGCAACTCTCGATATTGGTATGAAAGCAGTGCATCAAATCCTGCATGATCACTTACGGGTCAGAAAGCTTTGTTGTCGGTGGATACCTCATCGGTTGACCTCCGAACAAAAGAAGATGCGTGTGAATTGGTGCAAAGATATGATTGAAAAATTTCGCAGAGGGGAGTCAACTGCTGTCTACAATATTGCCACAGGTGACGAATCTTGGATATATTGCTATGAACCGGAAACCAAGCAGCAATCTGCTCAATGGATCTTTGAAGATGAAGAGAAACCAACCAAAGTCAAACAAAGCAAGAGTGCTGGTAAGCAAATGATCGTCACTTTTTTGGCAAAACGGGGCATATCTTTACATTGGCAGTTGAAGATCGTAAGACAGTAAATGCGGAGTGGTATACCAATACTTGCTTGCCAAAGGTGATCAATGAGTTAAGAAAAACAAACTCCCAAAGGCGCATAATCCTTCACCACGATAATGCACCACCCCATGCAGCTCAACAAACAAAGGAATTTTTAAAGGCTGTAAACGTTGAACAAATGACTCATCCGCCCTACAGTCCAGACCTCGCACCTTGTGATTTCTTTTTGTTTCCTTTTATGAAGGACAAAATGCGTGGTTTGCGTTTCGATAACGCCGAAAGTGCAGTAAATGCATATCAACAGCTGCTTTCTGAGGTACCTGAAGAAAAATGGCGATCGTGTTTTAATGATTGGTTTCGCCGAATGGAAAAATGTATCAAATATCACGGAGACTACTTCGAAAAACAATAAACTATTAGGAAATTCAGAACACTTCGTCATTTAGCCATATTGCAAAACTTTGGGAGTGACCTACGTACATTGTCACAACAAATCTGTAAACCCATAGATACAGAATCATATAATCATAGTGTTATGAACAAGTTTTCACAAACAAGCATTAAGGAAGAATCTGTGTGGAATTTTTTAACCTTATTTCATGTAACAAATAATTTCTCTATCGATCCCATGCACGATCTATTAGAGGGAGTTTGTAGATATGACATAAGTCTTATACTAGATATATTTGTAAACAAAAGCAAATTATTTACAATCCAGCAACTGAACAGTCGGATTTTGTCATTTAATTTTGGTTCCAAAAGTGTGTGCAAACCACCTTTGTTCAATAATGACTTTCCTCAAACTAAAAAAATTAAAATGTCTGCAGCTGAAATGCATAGTTTCTGTTTAAATTTTTCTTTGCTAATAGGAGACTTGATACCTGAAGATTGTCTTGAATGGTCTTTATATATTCACCTTCGAAAAATTTTGGATATTTGTTTTAGTAACATAGTACACAAAGATTTGTGCGATCTTCTTTCGCAACTTATCAGAGTCAGAGAACATAATAGTATTTATTTAGAGCTATCGAATTTGAAATTAACTCCAAAATTTCATTTTCTTCTCCATTATCCTGAGGTAATGCTAAATGTTGGACCGTTAAAACAACTTTCGACGATGCGCTTTGAAGCATTTCATCAAAATTTTAAAAAATGTGCCTATAATACTAAATCTAATGTGAATATACTAGAAACAATGTGTGTTAAAAATAGTATACAAATTTCAAATATTCTTTTAAATTATGGTGATATATCAGACTCAAATTTCAAACACGGTGCATTGAAATTACTAAAAACAGAAAGTTTTGAACGATATAATATTAGTTGTTCAGGAAATATTTATAAGACGAATTATGTTTCGTATCATGATTTTTTAGTTAAACAAGGAAATGTAATATTACTTCCAGACAAAAATTTCGTTGAAATTGATTATATTATCAAGTACAAAGACAATTTTTTTTTACTTTTATCTTCCTTGGACGTGATATCTTTTGATAATCATTATTATTCTTTTATAGTCGAAAAAAACTATCATTATTTCGCAAAACCGATTAAATCTGTAAATATTTATAACACTTGTTTCATAAATGTTACACCTGATAATTCAATGCGAGCTATTAATTTTAATTACTTTAACTATTCACTACAATCGTGAAATAATTTTTTTCAATAAGTGATTACTTATATGTAACAAATATTCATATATAAAAAATATATATATGTACATATGGATATATATATAACAAAAATCAGTTAATTGGATTAAAAATTCAACAATAAATATTTAAAGATAAGCATTAAGAAAAATTGAATAAGAAATAATGTATAAGATTAAAAAAATGAAAACACAAAAAATATTATGTACATGTATGTGATGAATTAATTTTCATTAGTTTTTAATAGAATTAAGTTATAACAATTAAAGTTGAAAAATAGATATAAAAACGAAAACAAAATTACTACAACTAGGCCTTCACTAAACATGCAAAAAACGAAAAACCTAAAAGTAAAGAAAAGAATTAAGAATACAATTATGGTCTACGTCTAACTTACCTTAACATAAAAATTACACTTACATTTTGAAACCTGTATTATTAAAATTAATAATAAAGGCACTGTAATATGTAAATTAACTTAAGTAAAGTTTAAAAAAATAAATAAATAATTCTTTAATTTCATTAATTGTGTAAATGTTTTATTTGTATAAGTTAGAAAAGAAATCTTTGGTTGTCACAATTAGTATATTATGTTAAAAAATTAAATTAAATAAACTAACAGAATTCGAACTAAATTTGAATTAGAACTGTTTAGTTTAGACATATCCGAGCGTTCAGAAGTAATTAAGAATTACTAATCGTAAGCCACTATTGTAACCTAGCAAAAATATGGGTTTCTCAACTATACAATATAGTAAATAGTAAATATAGTTTAGTTGGGATAAACAACCAACTATAGTTGTGGCAACCATTTTTTTTCCAGAAGGGCCATATTTACTGCAACCAAACTGTAGTTGCTACGACTAATGCGTTGGACGACACATTACTACGTCGTTTGGACGACACATTAATCGCTACCCCAACAATTTCAGAAAACTTAAAAGTGCTAGAAAAATTCTTGCAAGCGTTAAGGCTAGCCGGTTTGACATTAAAATTAGATAAATGTACTTTTCTCAGAGTCTATTCAATTTCTGGGACATGGAATATCTGCAGGAGAGTGTAATGAATATAATGCCCACATATCATATACATACATAGCATATAACATAACACGCGACAACATAACATGAGTAGAAGAAACGTGATCTACTCAACAGTAAACAAATATTTAAATATGTGTCAAATTAATGCAATTACTTATTTCGTAATTGCATATACAATATTAATTGCTTAACATAAGCATGATACAGCATTTTAAGCTTTTAATAATTACGTTATAAATGTTAATATAGGTCATACACATATAAATATGATATGTAAGCATTATATTGCATTGTTAGTAAATAAGGTACATGACCGAAAATTTATAATTACGAAATTGGCATTAACATATGTATATAGAATAAAAGTAAGCAATATTTTGTACTTTGAAATTAAGTCAATAAATTCTTGATATAAGCAATTTATATTTAATTAATATTAATTACCATTAATTATATGATAAGAATTTTTGTATATAAAGATAAGAAATTTTTGAATAAAACACAGTTGAATTTTTTCAAGCAAATCGACTGCATTTTTATTCTAGTCGGCATTGAATTGCCATATTTTATAACTACGGCATTTTTGCCATATAATGGTGCAATTATCGGCACTAACATGCCGCACCAATATATATATTAATTGCCAGTTTAATTAAAAAATATAACTACGGCATATTTGCCATATAATGGTGCAATTATCGGCACTAATATGCCGCACCAATTAATATGTTAAATTTCTGCTTCCCTCTAGGTGAAATATTTCTCAGTGGTAAAAACCTGCATTACATGGCGATCCTGCAGAACTACAAGGAAGAATATTTCAGCTGCGACCAATGCAATTTTAAAACTAATTCACAAGAAGCGTTTCAGCATCATAAACGGATAAATCCATCACTGCATGAAGATTTAAGAGATAATATTAAAGCTGGACCACGACCAATATCCATAGAAGAATATAGAGAAAGAAACAGAAATAGAACTATTGAACCAGCAAAAACTCAAATAAATAAAATAAAGAAAAGAGGAGGAAAAAAGGTTAGAGAGAGAAAAGCCATAGCGGAACTATACCGTTTGGTAAATTTGGCAGTTACCAAAGAAGAAAAGAATTTCTTTTTAAATAAAATAAAAAATATTCGAAAAGAGCAATGGGCAGCGGAAAGTCAAAAGAGGAAGTAATAGTAAATGCAGCCTCAATCAACAACGACAGCAACATCAATAACAATCAAAATTATGAAATTTCAAAAATTATAGTCATAAGTATAGTTGTATGCTTAATAATAATGATTATAATAAGCTATGTTAGAAATAAATTAAGAAAAAGTATAAAAAAAGAAATAAATAAGAATAATATAAATGTATAAAATATAAATATATAATAAAAATAATAATATTATAAATAAATTTTGTAAATTCATTTTTTTTCCAATAACAAAAAATGTATCTTATTAATATACATATATATTAATAAAAAATAATAATATCAAATATAGATTTCTTTGTTTTTCTCTTTAATCATTATATATATATATATTTTTTTTTACATTCATGAAAAATCTAGAAGATTCAATAAAAGATTTAAAAAATATATTGGATATATTTAAGAAAAATCCAAATAGAAATTTTTCAGATAAATATTTATTAACAAAGAAATTATATTTAGAACATTCAAAAAAAAACTTTAATGAAAAATTAAAAACACTAGTAAAAACAAATTATGATTGTACAACTTATAAAAACAAATATTTAGAAATTTATAATCAAATACAAAATATAATAAATTCTAAAGTTAAAATAGAAGATATTGATAGCGATCAAGATAGTAGTAATAATAGTATTGACGAATATTCAGATAGTCTTAGCACACAAAATTCACCAGAAAAAGAAAGAAAGGAAACAACAACAATGGCAGCATTTGATATTAGTACAACGCTTAAAATAATACCAGAATTCAATGGTGAACCACAAATATTGACAAACTTTGTAAACTTGGTTGAATGTCTATCAGAAACATTAAAAGATAATACAGAAGTGGAAAAATTAATAAAATTTATACTTAAAACTCGTATAACAGATAAAGTTCGTAATAAAATTAGTAACGAACAAATACCAACAACATTAAAACAATTTAAAGAACTATTTGAAAAAATTTATAAGACAAAAAAGAACCCATTGAAAATTCAAAATGACTTATATCGTATTCAGCAAGGAAATAAAACAGTACTCAAATTTGCTGAAGAAATAGAAACATTGGTTGCTGAATTAAATGAAATACATATATCAGAACAAGGTGAAGCAAATAAAACAGTCATCGCTAGCATAAATGATACATTAGCTTTAAATGCATTCAAATCTGGACTGAAAGAACCATTGAAAATGACAATATTTGCAGCCCAACCAAAAACACTTAATGAAGCAATTAAGCTAGCATCCGAAATTGATTCCAGTGGGAACAACAATGAAAACGTATTGTATAAATAAAAAATAATATTCACACATAAGAATCCTTCATCTAAAATGACGCGTATTAGACTAGATCTAATGGATTACGATTTCGAGATAAAATATAAAAAGGGTTTATTGAACACCAATGCAGATGCCTTATCACGATTACAATTAGACTCAAATGTGCTTAAAAATATGATACCAACTACAAATGAAATTAAAGTGTTAACACGCAACATGCTTAAAAAAAAAGAAAAACAGAAAAATACTGCATTAAATGAGATTGATCAAACACAACCGGTAGAGACTGGCCATCTCAGCATCTGGGAATGTTCATCAATTTCTCAAATAAGAAATATTAGAAGATTGAAATTTTTAAAGAAAGTAAATATACAAAGTGTACACAGAAATAATAAATATAATAATAAAGATATAATTAATATGCATATTAATAAAAGAGAAATAAAAATAGAGTATAGTGATGAAACACAATTGAATCTGAGGATTATTGTGAAAAAGCTATCACTCGAATTAAATAAAAATAAAATATATGAACTAGCCATGGCAAAAGATGATGAATTATTTAATATTATAAATATCGATAAATTTAAAAAAGAATATAATGAGTTGCAACAAGAATTAATGAGAAAAGGAAATGCAGAAATAAAGATAATTATATATACACCACCTATAAAAGTGATTGATAAACAAAAGCAAAATAAGATTATAAGTGAATATCACAATACAGCACATGCAGGAGCACATTCTGGAGTTAAAAGAACCATCAACAAAATAAAACAAAGATACATATGGAAAAATCTGAACAAAATGGTAAAAAACTACGTCAATAATTGTGAAATATGTGCAAAGAATAAACAAATAAGGCATACAAAAGAAAAAGCAATTTTAACACACACACCTTCAACAAGTTTTGAAATAATACAAATAGACACTGTCGGACCTTTAAGACAATCAAAAGAATATAGATATATACTTACCATCCAATGTGAATTGACAAAATATATAGAAGCCTTCCCAATGGAAAACAAAGAAGCTAAGACGATAGCCAAAACTTTAGTCAACAATTTCATATTAAGATACGGTCACTTCAAAATACTAAAAACTGATATGGGAACAGAATTTGTTAATGAAATCATGCAAAACATATGTAAATATTTTAATATAAATCATGTCACATCGACACCTTTTCACCATGAAACATTAGGCATGATAGAAAGAAGTCATAGAGTATTAAATGAATACTTCCTAGCATTTACTCAAAATGATAACTGGGATGAATGGATACCATATTTTACGTTCTCGTACAATATTACACCACATTCAGACATAGGTATATCACCTTTTGAACTTATATTTGGAAAAATTGCAAAAATACCATCAGAACTTGAATCTGACAATGCGCAACCGATATATAATTTAGATAACTACGCACAAGAATTAAAATTCCGTTTACAACGCGCACAAGAAACTGCGAAGCAATTATTAGATACAGCAAAACGCAAAAGAAAAGACTATCTGGATGATAAAATAAATCCTTTAAATATAATAGTAGGAGATAAGATATGGTTAAGAGTAGGTAATAGGAGAAAATCTGAAAGTCCATATAAGGGACCATACGAAGTAATAGAAACTAATAATGTAAATTCTAAAATTAAGATAGGTAATGCAATTAAGGAAGTACATAATAATAGATTAAAGAAAGCATAAAATATAAACAAATAATAAAATTGTAAACAAAAATATAAACAAATAACAAAAATGTAAACAAATAATAAAAAACAAAAATGTAAATAAACAACAAAAATGTAAAATAAAAACAAAAATGTAGACAAACAACAAAAATGTAAAATAAAATTTTAAACAAAAAATGTAAACAGAACAAGACAACAAAAAAAAAAAAAATTTTTTTTTTCTTCACACAAAAAAAATTTTTTTTACCCGACCCTGAGGGATGTAATGAATATAATGCCCACATATCATATACATACATAGCATATAACATAACACGCGACAACATAACATGAGTAGAAGAAACGTGATCTACTCAACAGTAAACAAATATTTAAATATGTGTCAAATTAATGCAATTACTTATTTCGTAATTGCGTATACAATATTAATTGCTTAACATAAGCATGATACAGCATTTTAAGCTTTTAATAATTACGTTATAAATGTTAACATAGGTCATACACATATAAATATGATATGTAAGCATTATATTGCATTGTTAGTAAATAAGGTACATGACCGAAAATTTATAATTACGAAATTGGCATAAGTAATAATAAAAAAAAAAAAAAAAAAAAAAAAAAAAAAAAAAAAGAATATTATTAAGAACATATGTATATAGAATAAAAGTAAGCAATATTTTGTACTTTGAAATTAAGTCAATAAATTCTTGATATAAGCAATTTATATTTAATTAATATTAATTACCATTAATTATATGATAAGAATTTTTGTATATAAAGATAAGAAATTTTTGAATAAAACACAGTTGAATTTTTTCAAGCAAATCGACTGCATTTTTATTCTAGTCGGCATTGAATTGCCATATTTTATAACTACGGCATTTTTGCCATATAATGGTGCAATTATCGGCACTAACATGCCGCACCAATATATATATTAATTGCCAGTTTAATTAAAAAATATAACTACGGCATATTTGCCATATAATGGTGCAATTATCGGCACTAATATGCCGCACCAATTAATATGTTAAATTTCTGCTTCCCTCTAGGTGAAATATTTCTCAGTGGTAAAAACCTGCATTACAAGAGATTAAGCCAGGATCCATTAAAACTGCTGCGCTGCGATTCAAAATTACAAAAAGCCAGAAACCTCCAAAGAAGTTAAACAGTTTTTAGGTCTATCAGGATATTTCAGAAGGTTTATTGAAAACTACTCTACAATTGCACGTCCACTTTACAAATTAACCAGAAAAGATACTAAATTTGACTGGAATCAAGCTGCAGAAGATGCTTTTCAATCACTAAATTCTAAATTATCTTCAAAACCCCTACTCACGATATACGATGTGAAAAAAGAACATGAATTACATACTGATGCTAGTAGCTTAGGATTGCAGAAATTCTAATGCAAAGTGAAGTAGATGGGACACTAAATCCAGTAAGTTTCTTTAGTCGAGCGACGACGAGTGCAGAAGAGAAATATCATAGCTACGAGTTGGAATCTCTAGCTGTAGTAGAATGTCTGGAACGATTTAAGTTCTATCTTCTCAATAAACATTTTAAAGTTGTAACTGACTGTCAGTCCTTGAAACTGACACAAGCAAAAAGAGATATCGTCCATCGTATAGCTAGATGGTGGTTGAAAATCCTCGAATTTGATTTTGAAATGGAATTCCGACCTGGTACAAAACTGAATAACGTAGATGCGTTAAGCCGTGCACCCCATGAAGAGGGAAGGAAACCTGAGACGATTGCAGAAAAGATTTTAATCGTAGGACTTGAACCAGAAGATTGGATATCAACACTACAGGAACAAGATTTCAAACTTAAAGAAATAAGAGGCGTATTGAATGGCAGTATTAAAGACAACAATGAAAAATGCAACATAAAAAAGAACTTCACACTACGAGATAATAGAGTATATAAAAGATCCGAACAAGATGAAAAATTTGCTGTACCAAAGGGTCTCAGATGGAGAATTATAAAAGCAGCTCATGAGTATATGGGACATTGCGGAATAGCAAGGACAATGAGTAACATACGCAAAACATTTTGGTTCTCAAATATGTCTTCAGATGTAAAAAAGTATTTAAAATCTTGTATCGAATGCGCATACAATAGAAGCTAGAAAATAATAAAGTAATACATATGTAATAAATATTTTATAATGTAATGAATATTTTCAAAGAGTTTTATAAAGAAATTCTTATGATTCCTTTAAATTTCTGCCGGTCGTTTTAAAAAAGAAATTTATAAATTTTATGATTCCGTCGCGACTAATGCATTTTAGTTCAAGAGAAAGGTTTTATGGCCTATCTAGAAATTGTGAGATCGTCTGGTGGAAACACCCAAAATCCTCTTAAATCCTGCAAATAAGTATATGTTTGATAAAGGAATTTTAATATAGAGTTATGGGTACGCCGTGATGAAAAAAGACAAATACAGTACAATCGCGGTAACGTGAACTCCGTATAATGTGAAACTCGCTCTAATGTGAACACATTTTTTTCATCATAGAACCTTCTTATAAAAAAATTAACAAAAATTAAAAAATAAAAATTAAATAAAAAATAAAAATAAAAAATTATTGAATCAAAAAAAAAAAAAACGTTTGTTTTAACAATAAAATTTTTAATTTAACATTTATGTATGTTTAATTTAAAAACCTGAAAATTTTGTGTTAAAAACTTGAAGGCTTTTAAAAATTACGTTTTTAATTTAAATACTTTTCTTTTTGGCTTGAGAATTTCATACTTAGATTAAAAATGCAGAATTTTATTTTAACAATGACTATTGTCAAATAAATGGACAAATTCTAATTTAGAGTTTTTCAACAATATAAAAAAATACTAAATACATTGTATTAATTATTTCTTTTTGATATTTTCTGAAATACAACCTTTTGTATTTACTGCTATCATAATTATTATAAGTATTATAAAAACAACAATTTACAGTTGCATGTTTTTATATACTCTTTACGTTGTAAAATACCCCACTTACTTTTTTTTTAATGCAATATTACTGTTATAGATAAACGATTTCATTTTTAATTTAAATGTTGCATTGTTAAATTAAAAACGTCAGTTGTTAAGTTGAAATTTCCAGTTGTTAAAATAAAAACGCTAATTGGTATTTGTACAAACAATATTCTTAAATTTCATACTTTTGTAAAATTGCTTTGTTCATCATTCAGATTGAAAGTGAATAGTGAAGAAAGTGGTGCAAAATTTTCTGATTTTCTAAATTCTAATTTTTTAAATTCTCCGGTTCTAAAAGAAATAAATATATCAAATATAATTAATTCTTCAATTCAAAGTGAGAATATAAGTGAAAATTCTGACAATAGTTAAAAATTAATGATAGCGAAGAAAATATTAAAAAAGTTATAATATATTACATTATTGCTATAGATAAACGATTTCATTTTTAATTTTAATGTTGCATTGTTAAATTAAAAACGTCAGTTGTTAAATTGAAATCTCCAGTTGTTAAAATAAAAACGCTAATTGGTATTTGTACAAACAATATTCTTAACCCTTAAAGGCACTGTGTAGCCGAATGGCAACAAACTGAAATTTTGGTTGTAAATTTACGTATAAAATAATTTTTGACTAAATGAACTTTGTACTTTGTAGTAGAAAATACACATTCTCTTTACTATAGAAAACGTTATAATATAATGGAATCATGAATAGTTTACTCATTATAAACAATTTTCTGTCAGTCAACTACAAACTGTGCGTGGAGTTACATGTACGCGGATTTCAAGTGTAATATATTCAAATTTTTTACTATTGTTATAAATTAAAAAATATAAGTGGAAGCAAGAGGGCATGTATTGTATTTTACATTCAGTTATTTGAAAAAAAAAGCAGTTGTAGCGTTATTTATTTGAACATCTCTGTTTGTAGTCAATTGGCTACACCCAGAAAAATTTCTTATGTAAAATTGTCCAAAACGTTTTGGGTAGAAATTTTTATATGAGATTCTTCAAGCTTGTGCATTTTACATAATTTATTATTCGAATTATACGTGATCTTGGTAATCAAATTTAGTGCAATACACATAAAAAGTGTTCGATATTTTGACTATTGCAAATTGTTTATTATGCCTCATGCCTAAGATAATTTGCCCTATATATTGTATGTCCGACTTTTGTTAAAACAATTTGACAAAAATATGTTTAAGTATATATATGACTGTATCAAATTTCGTTGGTAAAACTACCTAATTTTTAAAACATATTTACTAAGCGTTGTGTTTTTTTAAGACAGCCAAAATATTTTTTTCAAATTCACACAATATCTTAGGTAAGTTAACATAACGCCTAGTGCAGTTTAACAAACGATTTTTTTAATTACCGTTATCTGTTCAGTATCAATACCATATTGTTTAGTAAGATTACCTAAGTACTAGAGCAATTTTACGTAGCGTTTTGTGTTTAAAATAGTTTTTTTTTCAAATTTACACAATATCTTAGGTAAGTTAACATAAAATATAGTGCAGTTCAAGTAATATTTTGCAAATTTCTATATAATACGTATTTTACGTTCACGTGTGTTCATTTCAGTCATTGAAGCGTAAGTAAGAACATTTTAATTGTGAAGTGAAAGGAAAAGCTGTAAAATACTGAAGTTTAAAAAAGTAATAATTTGAAAATTAGCAAAATCAAAAAAAGGTAAGTTGTATATTTAATATTTTAGAATTTTTTAAGTTATTGATATGTAGAATAAATTTTCAAAACGTAGGCTGCTTCGAATGTATTTAGCGCCTAATACTTGTTGCATTCTAATTTCTTCTTTTCATAAGTGAAATTGTTTATAAATATTTCAGTTTTCAAAAATGTTATGCTTTATCTGTCAACGCTGTTTCAAAAATGTTAATCTCCTCATAGGTCATCTTAAAATTATTCACGGCTGTGGAAAATTTACTTCTTACTTATGTTTTGATAATTCATGTAATCAACAATTTCAAGGCTTATATGCCTATAAAAAACATATAAAAAATCATATTGCATATAAACCTTTAAAACAGAATATTGAAAATAAGGAAAAACAGATAAATTGCAATATTAATTTGGAAGAACAAAGCAGTACATCAAGAGAAGAAATTTTTACACATTTTATAATTTTAAATCTCCTATAAAAATTTTGGTTTTCATAAAATTGAAAATTTAATTTTAAATTTTGTGGAAATACGAGTACACTGCCGTAAAAAATTATAGGACAAACATAATTTTTCGAAGCAAAGTACTCTAAAACGTACATTATGAAAAAACAATTAAAATCCTTTAAACATAATATTTTTTTCAATTTATCTTAAAAGAATACAAAGCAAAAATATTTTTAATTCCGTTATTCAAAAAAAAAAATTTCAAAAAGTAAAAATTGTACCAAAAGTGCTTGTGATTACATCATGGGACATAGTACAAAATGTTGTTAAAATTTATATGGAAAAATGAATCCTATATCAACTATAACGTCTGTAGATCTTCTCTAAATGTCTTGAAATCGACTCCACAAGGTTTCCAACAAAATTTTGTAGGATCTTACTTCATTTTTTTACGATAATTTTTTTAAATTAGCACTGTACATATGGTGACATTTTTTTCAAATTTATTTTTCTATTTATTGTACAGAATTTTGTTGAAAACTTTGTGGAGTCGATTTCAAGACGATTAAAGAAGGTCTGTAGAGGTTAAAGTTGTAATAATTGGACTCAATTTTCCATATAAATTTTAACAACATTTTGTACTATGTCCTATGATTTATTCACATCACTTATGATATTCATTTTAGAGTATTTTATTACGAAAAATTATGTTTGTCCCATAATTTTTTCACAGCAATGTATATAAAACATTAGCCTTCTGCGATATTCAAAAATCAAAATTACTTTTATGTTACTTTTTTATTTACACAAAACGAAAAATTTCCTGAATAATTTCCATGTTCAAAAAGTCTTCGAAAGATTTTAATTAAATTTTATAAACATTAAAGACTATTATTAACTATAAACTATTTAAGCCACCAATTTTAATTGAAATTAAATAATTGTTTAAAACTTTTCCTGTATTAATTATTTAAAATAAAAGCTTAAATTTTTTTTCTACTACTCATAGATTGAAATAGACTTCAATGCATGTATGCCAGCCAAATTTTTCAATTTGGCCAAATGGCAAAAATTTTGTTCAATATCAGAAGATATTTTTAAAGAAAGGATAAAGGACGTCGCCACAAAGAACTTTCTTAAAAGCTTTCTCCAAAAGAAGAATGAACTCGATATTGGTAATATAATATTGTTTTTATTTTGTACATATTTGCATTTTTTTAAATAACCTGTATGTATATATTTTTCAGATAATCTCAACATTTGTCTCATGAAGCTTCTTCATGTTCTTTTGCCACCTACCTCAAAAGTGTTAAAGGGTCGAACAGTAAAGTATACAATAAAGGACTCTCAACAGTCCTTCACGCTTTCTGTAGCTGGTTGCAGTGAGGTGGAGAATGTTTTAAAAATTAGAAGAGAAATATGCTATAAAAATAAAACATCCTTACAACCACTAATTTTATTAATTGGTGAAGAATTTAAATACGATACTTTTTTTGTAACCGTGGACGACGTAAAATACCAATTCGAGTCCTATTTAGAAGCAGTCCAATTCTGTTTCAAACTGTTTTTTGTTTTCAATCTCAAATATCCAAATGAAAGTATTTTAATTTGGATATTTCTTCAAAAATTCATATTTGAAATATTGGAAACGGATCAAGAATATCCCAGTAGTAGATACATTTATTGAAGATGTCAAAATTAAAATCAATGCAGTGGAAAATCATAATGCATAAATATTATTTTGTAAATTTATTGTGTATGTATATAAAACATTAAAGCCTTCTGCGATATTCAAAAGTCAAAATTACTTTTGTGTTACTTTTTCATTTACACAAAATATGAAATAAAGTGAAATTTTGTATATAAAAAATATTTGAAAAAATCTTGTTTTTTATTATAAAAATTTTCCTGTTTCCTAACAACTTTGTTAAATCACTTGAAACAAATTTGTAAGATTGCCTTAACTTTCTTACTCCATTTAGCCAATTTAATTTTGTCGAATTGAATAAATGTGTACATTAATACACCTTAAAAAATTAGTATATTTCACTAATTCTTCTAGTATATTTTGGTAAAAAATTAAGTTAAATTACCTAAAAGATATAAGGAAATTTATCTTAAATAAATTTTCAAATTACCTAAAACTCATTTACTATATTGCACAAAAAAGCTTATGAAGTTTGTCTAACTCTAAGGCAATTTAGCATAAAAAAATTGTATGGCAAAATAGCAAAAAATTATTTGCTGTGACATCAAAACTCTTAGCTGGACGAAATATGCCGTAGAGCTTAGAAAGATTACACCTTGATTTTGGTTATTTTAACCTAAGTTTTTCTTTCGGTGTACAGTGTGCAAGAAGTGGAATAAGTTGGCCGGTATGGAAAATAAAGGAAAAAATCGACAACGTGGATTAAATCGAGCAGAAATAGAAAAAATTCTTGATAATGAGTATTGGGAACAAAGTGAGGATGACTTAGACGATTCTGATGATGAGGATGACATGGAAAGCCTGATCGACATTGAAAATTTGCCAATAGATATTCTAGAAGACGATTTAGATCAAGCAATATCATTGTTTGATGAAAACAATGAAAATGATCAAAATTTGCATAATTTGATAGAAGATGAAAAGCAAACAGAGCAGACTGAAGCAATTTGTGAAAATCAACAAAATACATACCAGAAAATAGATCAAATTCTTTGGCGAAAGAAAAATCTATTGATCGATGACCAATGTCTCAATTTTCAAAAATGTGATTTTTCAGGCAATATCATGGATTTAGAAACGCCTTTACAATGCTTTCGACATTTCTTAACAGACGAGTGTTTAAATTCAATAGTATTCCAAAGCAATCTCTATGCCAACCAAATGAATGTTAACAACACCACATCATTAACAAAGACAGATGTTGAAAAATTTATTGGCATTAGCTTATATTCTTCCCTAATGTCCTCACCAAGCACTAGATCATACTGGAGTAATCACTTAGGATATGAACGGATCAGTAATTGCATGTCTTATAATAATTATCAATCGTTAAAACGGTTCTTGCATTTCAATGATAATGATAAGATGCCTCGCAAAGATGAAGAAAATTTTGACCGTCTTTACAAAATCAGACCATTTATTGATTGTTTAAATCAACGATTCAAGATTATTCCTTTCGAGAGAGATTTAGCAATAGATGAACAGCTTTGCTCAACAAAAGGAAGGTCGTATTTGAAACAATACTTACCAAAGAAGCCAAATAAATGGGGATTTAAATTATTTGTAATGAGTGGAGTTTCAGGATATGTTTACAAATTTGAAATTTATTCTGGACAAGAAAATGCGTCAAAATTTAGATTGCAAGGAGAACCAGATTTGGGAGCTACGGGAAACATTGTAATCAGGTACGTTTTATAACTTTTTTTGAATTAGAAACTAACCAATATGAATAATTTCAGACTAATACGCGATGTTCCTCGAAATAAAAATCATCGCATATATTTTGACAACTACTATACTAGCGCAGATTTAGCAGTTTATTTAGCCAAGCAAGGAATTTTGGCACTGGGTACAGTGAGGCGTAATCGTCTTCCAAATTGCAAGTTACCAACTGATTTTGATATGAAAAAATCTGTTCGAGGATCTTCATGTGAATTTGTTGGTACAGTTGATGGAATTGATATTACTTCTGTGGCATGGAAAGATAACAAAGTTGTGAATTTTCTTTCAAACTATTGTGGAGTGCTACCAAAAGAGAAAATTCAACGGTTTGACAGAAAACAAAAAAAAAAATTCTTATAAAATGCCCAGCTGTTGTGAAGCAATACAACAAACACATGGGTGGCGTGGACCTCATGGATAGTTTCCTTGGTCGTTCGAAAATTAAGTTGAAATCGAGGAAGTGGTATATGCGTCTCTTCTACCACTTTCTTGATATGATCGTGGCAAATGCTTGGGTATTACATAAGAAAATTAATGACAAAAAATCCATTAAATCTAAGTACACCTTAGTTGATTTCAAAGCAGAAATTGCTTATTGCTTGGTCTATAACATTTTAAAAAAAAACAAGAGGTAGGCCCTCAAATAATCTTGAAGACGAAATAATCAAAAAGAAAAAACGGGGACCAGCGGCATATGTTCCACCAAAAGATATTCGACGTGACCAGACTGCTCACTGGCCAGTTCATTTGGAAAAAAAACAAAGATGCAAGTACCCTATGTGTAAAGGATTTGCATCTATAAAATGCAGTAAATGTGGAGTTGGCTTGTGTCTGAACAAAAGTAATAACTGCTTTTATAAATTCCCGAATGAGTAATAATAATAGTTTTTACTTTATTGCTTGTTATTACATTTTTTATATTAAATCATACTTTTCACTTTGTTTTTCCATAAGATAAGACTGAATTGAAAAATAAAAACTTTCTAACTTTAATTTTTATTATTATTATTATTATTATTATTATTATTAATATTATATTATTATTAATAATATCAATATTGTATACTTTAAATGGTTTTGTATCGCATTTTAGTAATAATGAAATAAATGATATATGCAGTAGAAAAATTCTTTTTATTGCACTATGTAGCTGATTGGCTACAAAGGAAAAAAGGCTAGTTTTACAGGATATAATATCCTTATAAGAATTTTTCTCGAACAAAAATGGTTTATAATACAAAAATTATCCAAAAAAAAATTATTTTATCAAAAAAAAAAAAAATCATGCTTTTAAGGGTTAAATTTTATATGCTACATATTTTTGTAAAACTGCTTTGTTTATCACTGAAATTAATTGAAAATGGATAGTGAAGGTAATGGTACAAAATTTTTTTTACAAAATGATGATGGCATATTAACCGAGCTAAGTGCCTCAGATTTTTTAAGTTCTTCAATTTTAAAAGAAATAAATCTTTCAAATATAATTAATTCTTCAATTCAAAGTGAGAATGTAAATGAAAATTCTAGCAGTGAAAAAATTAATGATGGTGAAGAAAATATTAAAAAAATTCTAAAACAATGGAATTTGAATGAAGAAACCGAAAAATATCTAATAAATTGTGGTGTAACAGAAATTGTTTTGAAAGAAATAGAGAATGCAGCGGACATAGATAAACTGTTTCCTGATGTTTCAATGTATGGACAAAAAATTTTATTCAAAGCTGGATTGAAAAAATGGCGGCAATCAATAGTAAATTATTTGTTTATAAATTTTTTTTTTATTTATATGAACCAATTAATAATTTTGTTTAGGGAGTTCCATTTGATTCCACCAACGATAATTCAATGGTGATTCAATGGTTGGAAAAAAATCGACCTAATTTTAGCAACTTTTCCGGTAGTCCAATCAGCTCGACAACTGGAAATTCCGAGGCTCACGATGATGTCGATTTTAATTTAAAATCAATATTACAATCAAGTGTTCGTGGACAACTTGTTTTAAATGACTTTGAATGTAATAAAAATTTATCTAAAAAATCACCGACTGATTTAGTCCATTGTTTGGTCGATTACATGCTGTTGCATAAGAGACCAATGTCTCCCAGAGAATTTATACGGATGTCAAAAGAAATTGAAAAAATCTTTCCAACTGAAAAAGCAGTAAGTATTTTTAATTTAATTTACAGATCTTATTTAATAATTTTAATACTTCTAGTCTACATATTACGTTGCTCGATTCAAAAAAAGAAATCCTACAGGAAAGCTGTTGTATGACAGATATTTTAATAACAGATATAAATTTAAAAAATCGAACAAACATCCGAATTGTCCAAGCATAGAAGATATATGTAATATAGAAAATGTGCCTTATACATCTGCAATTAATACAAGTAAAATTTTCAATCGAAAAATAATATTATTTACATTATTAGTCTTTTTTATAGCGGAAGAAATAGAAAACTTAATTATTTGGCTGTCAAATAATAAAGACCCTGAGCTTTGGGATAAAATATGCGAATAT
This sequence comes from Villa cingulata, assembly GCA_951394055.1. Classification (NCBI taxonomy): domain Eukaryota; kingdom Metazoa; phylum Arthropoda; class Insecta; order Diptera; family Bombyliidae; genus Villa; species Villa cingulata. The sequence goes on along the minus strand of OX596017.1, from coordinate 34,887,590 downwards.
TGGCTAAAGACAGCAGAATATCGAATAAATTCTTTTAAAAATTCTGAGAATGACCTGTTCACGCTTCTTAAAAGGTGGCCTCGATATAATGATTGCTTAGGATATAAATTAGTAAGTTTTGAAAGTTTTAATGTTTTTATTTTTGACTAATTTTTGTCGCTTTACAGATAGACATTGATTTTTCTTTTATGTATCCGGGAAAATCTACAAAGTTACTTGACAATTACAAAGATTTCGTTGAAAAAATTTTGCCAGTTTACAAAGAGGATATTAAGGACAAATTGAATAAGGCATTACTGGCAAAACTTGAAAATAATATTAATGAAAGTAAGATCCTTAAGAAAACCCAATTTATCAATTTATTAATTTTGTTTTTGTGTTTAGATTCTAGAGATATCTGCACTTTGTTACTACACTGCATTCTACAACCACAACGAATATCGCGAAAACATAAACCGACAATATCTGATGCACAGGAGGATTTTGTTTTACATGTAAAAACCGCCAATGATGTTCTACCAAAAATTGAAAAAACCAGGGAAGAATATCGGAAGAGAAATATTAAATTACAACCAAGAATTATTATAGTTGGAAGCAAGCTGGAAGAGGTAGAACACATTTATTTGTTTTGTGACAATATAAAATATAAATTCGATACTTTTCGCCAATGTTTAGATATAGCAATTAAATTGATTTTTGTATTTAATCTCGAATTTTCACCAATTAGTAAATTAGTTTGGAGTTTCCTTTCGGAGTATTTTTTTGAAATATCACCAGATATATGTTATCCTGGTGTTAAAGCATTAATAAATAAATTAAAAATAAATTAATACTTTAAAAATGTTTATATGTTTCATATGTAACAATATTCTGGAAAATCCTGATGAACTAGTTGAACATTTAAAGGCAACTCATAATGTGCCAGTCACATATAGTTTTAGGTGCAAACAATCGAATTGTTCTCAGATTTTTCAGAACATAAACAAATTTAAAAGTCATTTAAAAAATCACGAAAGGAAACTCACTCAATCTAAAGAAATAGTAGTTAATAATGATAGCCAAGAATCTCGTGAAATTTCCGAAACATTTAAGGAAAATTCAACCAATAATACAAGTAACATAATTGAAAATTCTCCTAACAAAGATTATCAAAATTTTCAAAGTTCTAGTGAGTTATGTACAACAGAAAAATCAGATGTTTGTTTAGAAATCAATCCACTTTTATTTGCATTAGAATTGCACAGCCAAAAAAATACGACTAGAAAAGATGTTTTAAAAATTCAAAATTTAGTTACAACTTTAATAACTTCTCCAATTATCAGTTTATCAGTTTTTACTAACCAATGTTTTACCTTATATAAATAATGCAGAGTGTCATATAAATTTTCTTCGATTTCTTGAAGAAATTTCTAATCCATTTAAAGATATTAAAACAGAATATAATTTTTTTAAAACTTTAGAGGAAAATGATTTGTACAAACCACCTAAAATATTTACCTTTACCATCAGTAACGAACTTTCAGAAGTAGTGTCTCATAGTACCCCTTTAATTCAGCCAAATAAAATTGAAGGTTGCCTTTCTAATATAACTTTTAAAATTAAAAAATATTTTCAATCCGATAATGTTTACAATGAAGTAGTAAAAAATATAAATAAGCTTGAAAATTCGACAACCATAGATCACTTTTTAAATGGTGAAGTTTGAAGGAGAAGAAAAAATCAATTTCAAAATAAAATCGCGATTCCCTATTTCCTGTACTTTGATGATTTTGAAGTTAATGATCCCCTTAGCTCACATGCAGGAGTTCATTCTGTATGTGGTATATATTTTACTTTCCCGACTCTTGAAAAATCTCAGTTATCGAAATTACATAACATATTTGTTGCAGGATTTATCAAATCATCTGATTTTCGAACTACGAACAATCATCCACTTTAAAATTATTAGTTGATGAAATGATAAAATTAGAGGAGAATGGTATTGTTCTTAATGTTGATAAAAAGGAAATTACAGTTTACTTCGTTCTAGGACTAATTTTAGGAGATAATTTAGGACTGAATCATGTTTTAGGTTACACAACTTCGTTCAACTCTACTTATTTTTGCAGAATTTGTCGACGAAGCAAAAAGGAAACTCAAAATGATCCTGAACAACTGTACAGTTCTCTTCGAAATAAAGAAAATTATGAAGAAGATTTAATTATTAACGATATTAAAATGACAGGCATAAAGGAAAACTCGATTTTCAATTTAATTAATTCTTTTCACGTAACCGATAATATTAGTTGCGATATTATGCACGACATATTTAGTGGCGTTTGTAGGTACAATTTAGGAAAAGTTTTGGACTATTTTATTTATCAGAAAAAATATTTCTCTTTAGAAGTGTTCAATTACAGGAAACAAATGTTTGGTTATGGTTTCATGGAAATAGGTAACATTTCTCCTCCAATTGAAAGGCATCATATTCAAACGTGTAATTTTAAAATGACTTCATCTGAAATGAAGACTTTTATACATTTTGTTTTATTGATGATAGGAGATTTAATAGAATCTGATGAAGTTTATGAATTCTTGAAAATTTTTGTAGAAATTATTGATATAGTTTTATTGCCTAGTTTTGATGACTTTATTTTGTCTAGACTTGAACATCTAATTAAACAACATAATACTCTATATGTCCAACTCTTTAACGACACTCTCAAGCCCAAACACCATTTTCTTGTACACTATCCGCACATTATACGAATGAATGATCCAGTTTCAAATACATCTTCTTTTAGGTTTGAATCTGTTCATCAGAATCATAAAAAATACGCTAGAAATATGAATTCTCGCATTAATATTCCATATACTCTTACAATAAAATCAGATTTAGAATTTGCTAGCTTAGTTATTAAAGCCTCATTTCTAGCTGATGAAATCTATTATAAAAATCTTGATAAAATTAATATACAAACACAATCATACTATCAGGAAATTGAACCTCTTTGTGGTGATTTAAAGTCTTTATTAAAAGTAGAGGATTTTACATATAAATATTGTCCATTTAAAAAAGGATTTATTCTTATTCAGACTAATTTTTTACATTATAATGATACAAGTTTTCCAGATGTTTACGAGATTCTTGAGATATTTTTACGATCTACAGATAATGAATTATTAGTGTTATGTTTAAAATGGGAAGTTTTAGAATTTTTAGAACATTTTAAATCATTCAAAATTGGAAAACCACAAAATTATGTATTAGAAAATATATATGAGTTTAAAAATCAACCAACACACTTTTATTATCTAAGCTCTGGTGAGAAAATAATAAGAATTAAAAAAATATAACAATTTTATTTTTTGTATAAAATTAATAAAAAAATTTTAATTTAAAATTTATAAATAATAAATGTAAATTTGTATAAGAATTAATAAAATAAAATTGTATAAGAATATGAAGGTATAAACGAGTATGTAAATATAAGATGAGATTTAAAAATATTTTTGAAATAAAAGTTATTAATTTCAAAATAAAATTGTTTTATTAAAAATCTTACATTTTTAAATTAAGAATGTTTACAATATTTATTTGAGAAAACGCACTTTTAATTTAAGAATGAGTTTATTAAAATAAAAATATTTCCAATGTTGATTTAAAAACGAAATTTTGCTATTTTAACAATTTCGTTGTTGTGAATAAAGATAACAATGTAAAATGCTGTCGGCTTAACAACGGACGTTCTTAAATTAAATACCTAAACTTTTATTTTTAAATTTTCTGCGTTTATATGGTTTAAACACGAACGTTCTTGAATTAAAAATGAATATTGTTAAAACAAAAATGAAAAAATTAACAATTTTGAAATTTTTAAATTGAGAAGAAAAGTTCTTGGGTACGAAATAAGAAAGTTTTTTTTTTGATTTTACCTATGAAAATTGTTAAAATTACGATGATATTTTTCTGGGTGTTGTACTGCTATTTGTATTTGAGTTTGTATTTTTTACTTTCCTCAAAAGATAATAAATAAAAAGAAATTTTTTAAGTAAATTTCTAAAGTAGGTACTATAATAAAAATTTTTAGTATAAAAATGAATTTTCTTTAAACTTTTTCAGGAGTAATAAGATAAAGAAAGTCTTAAATATAAATTAAATGTAACTAATAAATTAAAAATTGTCTACGGAAACATATTTCTGCAATAGAAAGGGGAAATACTGTCAGAGTTCGCAAAATCCATCAATGTTCTTGATGCATTGTATATTATTAAACGTGCTTGGTAGTTAGTCAAGCCGCAGTCCATAACCAACTGTTTTAAAAAAGTAAGTATGTACAACTACAATAATATTAACTTCAGTAAATAATTTTCTGTTCAATAAACTCATATTCATTTAATAATATCCATTTATACCAAATTTATTTCCAATTATGATGAAACTCGTGAATGGTAACAAGAGAAGGATGATATTGAAACCTTCAGTGTCATTACACAAGCTGAATTTGATAATTACGTATAATTATGTATAATTGCATTGACAGAGTAATTAACCGAGGTTTTCATAATTGCATTAGCTAAGCAATAAAACGGGATTTTCATAATTGCATTTCCCGGTTTAGGCATTAATTCGTATGAAATTTTGCTGACGCAATTAACTGGGGAATACTGTATATTGCTTTAGCGTCTAAAATACAATAGACGATGACGACGACCAATAGATTCCAAAAAAGATGAAGAACCAGTAGAGCAGCAGTACTACTAGAATGAATGAATATCATCATCAATGCCATCGCAAACATTTATTGAAACTTTATTTATAATAATTTTTATATTTCAATTGAAATTATGTGCATATATGGATAGTATTTATTTGTACTTACAATGTATGTAATATAGCTTTGTATTTCAATTTTCAACTTTTACTTTACTCGGACATTTAAATTCATACATTCATGCAGTACAATTGTTCGTTTCGTAGATATTCTTGCTTGATGATGATGACGGAAACTTTATTTCGTACTTGTTAAGGAAACAAAAAGACAAAAATAGTCGATGAAAAATCTACATTATTTTTCATTCACACACAGCAAATTACACATTAACTTATCACAAATCAAAACGATTCACAAAACCTGAAAAAGATCCATCATAAGTAATATAGATATACAACTAATATAGATACTTATAATGCTACAATGTAATAATCAAAACAAATAACCTTAAAAATTAAATAATAATCTTACCTTTAATCCTTTATTTAAACTTGAAAAATTGTATATATGGTACATATGATAAAAAATTAATATTTAATAATTTTATTTGGCTACAATAATATTTTTATCGTTCATTTTATTTTTCAATTAAATTTATTTTTTGTTGAATTATTTATTAAAATGAAAATTAAAGTAAAAAATTAATAGTTTTCTAACATGCTATTACAAATTACACTACACTACACACACTTTATAGCTTATGCTTATAGTATAGATAGCTTATACACATACACTATACAAAATTATACGAATTTTTCGCTACGATCTACGAACAGTGCTGTCACTTTACTACAAATGTAGTAGGATCTACTACATTTTGTTCTCATACAATTTCAGTACGTACTTTTTCCTTACTAGTACATTTCAGGAAACGAGTTTCGACATTACTTCATCATTCCTACTGGGAAAATAGGCATTCTGTTTACTATTGAGAAAACAACAGGGATTGATTTGATCTGAAGTGTCAATTGTCAATGTCAAATAAAAATTGTTAACCCTAGAGTAGGTATTGATTGATAATTGACATTTAATTTTTTTTTTTCATTTCTTATAAAATTATAAAAATAAGTCTGTGCTTTTTTAAAAATAAAATATTTCATTTTTAAATTTGTGATTCGTATTGTGAAACTATAACATGAAAAAATATTTTAAAACAATCGAAAAAAAACTTGAAACGTAAGTTCAATTATTTTCGTAAGAAATTCTTACATCGTTTTGTTAATTATGACATGGCTTTTATAGGAGTAAACAGTCAACAGATATTAATTACGGTGCCAGTACCAGTGTCAGCAATGAATATGATAATGATAGTTCATCAGAATCCGATAACATTGAAAGTGATACCCAAACGAAGAAAAGAAAGATTCCTAGTTATGCTCAAAAGTACAGAACAGAATGGGAAAAATCATATACTTGGCTGAAAAAGGTAGGAGACCAGGCATTCTGTTCGGTTTGTTATAAGTTTATATGTTTCTTCGGTTTGTCCTTATTCTAAGAAACTTATAGTCGAGTGTTTGAGGAAAAATTATTTCTCCTTAATCATAGACGAAACGACCGATGTCTCGACTGTTAAATGTTTGGTGCTTATTGCGCGTTATTATGATAGCGAAAAAAAAATTATTGCTGAAAAATTTTTTGGGCTTTATGAATTGAAGCATTCAACTGCCGAAGAGATTTTCAATAATATTAAAAGTGCTTTATATGAAAATGAAATTCCATTGGATAATTTAATGGCATTAGCATCTGACAACGCGTCTGTTATGACAGGACACCTAACAGGAGTAATGGCACGTTTTTCAAAACTAAAGAATAATATTGTTTATGTCAGATGCACTTGTCATTCTCTACACTTGTGTGCATCAGCAGCATGCCAAAAGCTGCCAGCATCCATTGAAAAAAATGTAAGGAATATATATAATTTTTTTGCGCATAGTGCAAAAAGAATAAACGAATACCAAGAACTCCAGGAATACTTCAACGCTGAAAAACATAAAATTTTAAGAATAAGTTCAACCAGATGGCTTTCGTATGAAGCAGTAATTAAAAGAGTACTCGAGCAATGGGAACCTTTGCAATATTACTTTAATCTGCTTTCCTTTGAAGAACTACACTCAACAAATGCAAACGATATAAAATGTTTTCTGTGTGATTTAAAGAACAAACTTTATTTGTTATTTTTATCTTATATCCTGAAAAGAATAAATTCTGTCAACAAGCTTTTCCAATCAGCAAAATGTCAAATTCATCTTTTATACCAAGAATTATTGGAGTTGTTCGAGGATGTATTGAAAAATTTTATAAAACCTGGATTTATCTCTGCCAAAACCGATTTCAAGGATAAATCTATGTATTTTAGTTTCTCTTTAATGCATTGCGGTGTTGATTTCGAAGAATATGCTGCTTCACATAACTTTGAATCTCAAGAATTGGTTGAAGTCAAAAGTGATATTTTGAATTTCTATCTAGAACTGTGTGAACAAATGCGAAAACGATTTGATTTTAATGATCAGAAGTTGGAACTATTAAAATTAATCAATCCTCGAGTAATATTTAGTGGACACGTACCATCCATATTACCTCTGCTGAACTATTATCCATTTTATAAAGATGAAAAAGAAGTTTTGAATAATCAGTGGCGACGTTTAATTGGAAATGAAAATTTAATAAGAATTTTTGATGAAAATCGAGATGTTGTTGATTTCTGGAATATAATGAAGAATAGTAAAAACACAGTAAATGAATTCTTTCTTCTAGAATTATCAAATTACATGCTAACTTTGTGTGCGCTTCCACACAGCAGCGCTGCAGCTTAACGACAGTTTTCAACATTGAAACTGATTAAAACTGAATTGAGGAATTCTTTAAAGGTGAACACCGTACAGATGATTATGTTTTCTAAGGAATTAATTGATAAAAATGGGAAGTGCCGGAAGTCGTTGCAATCAAGCGAGTTTGAAGAATTAATCAAATTTGCAATGGATTTCAAATTTATCAATGGAAAATTTCAGAAGCATCAATAAGATAATTATGTTTTATATTTTTGTCTTACTTATTTAATGTGTTTTTATGAATGAATAAATTTTATTTCTATTTGAACATTTTATATTCTGTTATAAAATAGCCATAACCCATTAATAGATTTTCAAACACAAATCGTGTTTTCTCTTCCATGTGTGCTCTTCGGAATTTTGAAGTACAACACTATGTCTACTACATTTTCATCCAATTTAGTACATAGATTAAACCAAATCTAGTACGCAACATACTCGAGGAAGTGACAGCACTGTCTACGAACCAAGGCTAATAAAATATATAAGGTTAGCTGTAGCGATACTAATAACCTACAAATTAAGTTGTGACGTCACAATGTAAGATTTCTTGAAGCATTCATAAGACCGCATTATGTTAGTCGAAATTTCGATGTTAAAAAGATGAATTAAAAGTTAAAAAATTACTAAAGATTACTAAACAAAACAAATTAAGTTATTTTTAATAGTTGATAAAATATAGATTTAGTGCTCTAATTCTAAAATACATTTGTGTTTTAAAAAACAACAATAACAATTTAACATTTCTTACAATATGACGTCAGAATCGGTTGAAAATCTGATTGTAAAAAAAGCAAAAAGTTTTCCTATATACGGCTACAGCTAACCGTATATATTCTATTAGCCTTGCTACGAACGACGAATTTTTCGCAGACGAACAAATTAAAACCTATTTCTAATTTGTTCGTCGTTCGTCGTGGAAGAAGAAGAATTTATTTCATTTTGATTGACAATTTAATTTCAATAGCAATGGCTTTTTCATATTGTGTAGGAAGAAGATTTACTTTATATTTAATAAGAAGAAGATATATTTTAATTTGGCTGTTGTTGTTGTCGAGGTGCTCGTTATTTGTGTTAAAATTTTAATAACTAATAATTAAAAAGATGAGTTTTGAAGAAAAACTTATAGAAAATGTTAAAAAATATGGGGTCTTATATAATATGTCTCATAAGGATTACAAAAATATAATTATTATACTATTTTCAGAAATCGAAGTCAGTATTGTGCTTATGGAAATAGTTACCCGATGAGTTTCTGATAACTTCACATATAATATTTTGTAGGAAATTCTGAATAATATATCTCTGTCAACCCTGAAGAAGGTACTTTTTAAAATATGTTAACAGGATGTTCCAAATTGTGCAGAAATAATTTTATAATTTTGTTCACAAATAATTCTTAAAAGGGAGATTCTGTACAAATTTCACATTCCTGTAAATTTATATTTGATAAAAAAGTAGCATTATTTGAAAATATCATAAAAATGTTCGGTTTTTAAGAGAAATTTTAATTTTTGTTTGCTGATTTTTTCATTTCTAATAATGAATCACCCTGTTTTTTTTTGGGAAAAAGAAATACACCAACCCGTTTGATGTTGCCTATCACACAGCGTGAAGGCAACTGATTTAAGGCGTAGTCACGATAAGCCCGTTCCGTTCCGTTCCGTAAAAAGAAAAAAGTTGGATATTTGACATTTCCATGTTATTTATATGGATTGACGTAAAAGTTGTCACGATTGACGGAACGGAACGGTGCGGAACGTTAAAGTTGAACAAATTTCAACTTTTTACGGATAACATAACCTGTTTTTCTTTTTGTTATTGTTTATGAAATATAAATTTGTTAAGGTTTAAATTTATTTATTGTATGTTGTATGATTTCATCCAATTAAATTCATAAATTATTGTTGTTTAACTCTGTGAAGTGAATATTAAGTGAAGTGAAAATTAAGTTGTTATTATTAAGTTAAATTTATTATTATTATTGACTATACATTTATTTAAACGTAAGTTCTTTAAATTGTTTTTTTTTTCAATAATGGAAGAATTTATATCTGACATAGAAAACAATCCAGAATTATATGATAAGCGGAATGCTTTTTATAGTGACCACCAGAGAAAAGAAAAATTATGGAAGGAATTAAGTGAAAAATATAATTTTAGTGGTAAGAAAAGTGTAATAGTTTTGTTTATTTAATTTGTTATGAGTTACATAAACAATTTAAATAAATTTTAATTGTAGCCAAAAGTAAATGGATAACATTAAGAGACAGATATGTACGTGAAAAAAGGAAATTGGCGCTACCATCTGGATCTGCAGCACCTGTGCAGAAACAATGGGAATTATTTCCATATTTACAATTTTTAAATGATAGCATCAAACCTAGAAAGTTAGTATAATAAATATATTTCATATTAAAATAAAAATTAAGATTCTTAATTTTTTTCTTCTTTCTCTCTTACATAGAATGAGGGAAAATGAAGAAACAGACAGCCCAAACATTGGAGACGATTCTGAAATCACAGAATTATTTAGTGATTCTATGGATGAAACACAAATGACTGAATCTTGCATCAACAGTGGACAGCAAACAAAAAGAAAAATTACAAATTTAAAAAGAACCGGTCAGAAAAAGAATTCACTCGATGATGAATTTATGGAAGCTATTAAAATATTCAAATCAAAAGCAGAAACATCAAACACTTCACAACAAGTTTCTACATTTTATTCAACAGATGAAGAGGACGACTTTTTCTTGAAAAGTATTGGTGCTAAGATGAAAAAAATGTCGAAGGAAGCAAAGACTCAGTTTAAAATTAAATTATTGTTAGAAGCTGATAAATTTTGTGATTAATTTTTTTTTTGATTTTGGTTTTGCTTTTAGTTTTTTTATATTGAATTATGTTTAAAAAATTTAAGTATAAGTTTAATAAATACATGTGAAACAGCAAAAAAACTCATCTGTGAAGATAGATAAAGATAAGATTTAATATTAAGATTTAAGTATAAGTTTAATAAATACATGTGAAACAACAAAAAAACTCATCTGTGAAGATAGATAAAGATAAGATTTAATATTAAGATTTAAGTATAAGTTTAATAAATACATGTGAAACAACAAAAAAACTCATCTGTGAAGATAGATAAAGATAAGATTTAATATTAAGATTTAAGTATAAGTTTAATAAATATACATATGCAACAAAAAAAACTCATTTGTGAAGATAGATAAAGATATGATAAAGTAAAATATAAATGAAACTCTTTGAATAAATTGAAAAAAAATTGCGTATATTTTGTTTTTTTTTCTTAATACATTTTATTCATTAATACTGCCTTTAATTCTTTTATATTGAAAAGGAACTGCTCCTTTTGTTATGAAATACCTCATTAATATATCTCGTAAATTGAATGCAGTTCGAGTTGCATTATTCGATCCACAACGAGCTTTTTCTAAAGGTTTTATTTCTTCTCTCCATTTTCCTGGATGAATATTATGATCTTCATCTTCCCAGTCAATATAGCTTGTTGGGCAGTAAGTCCTTGTCTGATCATGTAGTTTTATAAAATTGTGTAGAGCAACTGCCGCCAGCACAACTTTTTCTGCATTGTTGGGATGCAAATTCATAATTCCCCTCAATATTCTCCATCTAGCAACTAAGATACCGAAAGCATTTTCAATGACCCTCCTAGCTCTTGATAACCTTGAAAATTTATCCAATGTAAATTTTAATTATATTAATTTTTTAAAGGTTTTAGATCATACCTATAATTGAAAATTTCTTTTGGCTGAGTTAAATTTTTCCCAGGAAATGGTCTCATAATATTTGTTTTTAAGGGAAATGCAGCATCTGCTACTACGTAATGTGGGAACTTCACCTGTGTATTTGGTAATTCTTTTTCTGCCGGAAAAGGCAATCGATTAAGTATCAAATCCTGCCCGAATTTGGAACACTGTAAAATTCCTAATATACAACAGTAACGAAATTCTCATAAACAATATATTTTTAACTTCTACACTACTTTACCTCCATCGCTTTGGCTACCGTAACCCCCAATGCATATATCCGTAAAAATATAATTGGCATCACAAGCAGCAAATAGAATTATACTAAAAGACTTCTTATAGTTAAAATATAACGATTGACTACGAGGAGGGCACTGAATATGGATGTGCTTGCCGTCGATAGCTCCTACACAATTTGGCATATTCCACTTCAGTTCAAATTGTTTTGCGATTTCGAGGTAATCAGTTTTCGTCGGCTTCGTTACATAAACTATTGATAAGTTCTTCCATATCACTTCACATGTTTCCAGTATAATTTGTCTTACTGTTGTCCTTCCCATTTTAAAAGTCATAGCAAGGTATTGGATGCTTATTCCTTGAGACAAGTAGCTGAAATATATAGAAAATTAAAATGATTTGTTTTTACATGTTCTTTTATTAATTGTACTTACCAAAGTGTTACTGCCAATCTACATTCAGCATCTATGGCAGGCGTTTTCGATTTCTTTTTCAAATCAGTTGCCAATAATTTTAATAATAAATCATAAATTGATCTTTTCATCCTTGTGATTCTAAAAAACTGCTCATCGTCTTCATTCTTCAGCTTTTAAAAAGCTCTTACAAACCAACCGAACATATTTCTTTCCAAATTTACTGGTCTAATACTCCATCTTCTTCGTGTTTTACATTTATATTTATTATATGATTTGTACAATAAATATAAATTATAAAATAAATATAAATTTTCAATATTTGTTTCCATTTTTACTTTACACCGTTCCGTTCCGTTCCGTTTTATTATGACAGGTATGTTTTGAAACGTGTCGGAACGGAACGTGACGGGACGGAACGGGCTTATCGTGACTACGCCTTTAATCAGTTAACACCATTTTGGTTATATCATAGACTAATAACACTATCCAGATGTGAAATACAAATGTTAAAAATTGATACATGCAAGTAATTTTTACTAGCAGACAATTTAGTCATAGTAGCAGACAAAAAGTTTTTCAACAAAAATAAAACTTTTTAGTAGCAGACAAAAAGATTTTCACCAAAATTAAAACTTAATACATACTCAATACTCACCAATTCATTGCGTCATTGCTTCTGCTATGATCATCGTTTGAATCCTTTTGTATATGTAACAGTCTATATAATATAAATATTATATAAATAAAGTCATAGCACACTGTCATAGTTAAAAGATAAACTACTCATGTACAGCTTTATATTCTTGGGTATATAGTATACAGCACAAACAATAAACATATACGTGTATTTATTGCTTGTGTCTATAGCCATGTCATGTCTTTAAGTATTTTGCTAGTAAAACTTGTTTTAGATATAGAAAAAATGTGCAAAGTGTGAATGGCATGGCATGGTACATGGTACATATACATATGTAATTTGTTTGTTACATATATACTGATATATATTTGCATTACGGGACAAATATGTAGTTGTTTTTACCTCTCACTTTCGTCCTTTGGAAAACGAAAGAATTTCCTACCTGGATATTTCGTGCCTGTTGCCTGGCATGCATCAACAACACACATAGTTCTTTTCCAAGACATTTTGTTCTGACCGTGAGTGCGTCTATAAACGTTACTATAGTTAACTATAGTTATCATTTGTCGTTCAGAATGGTGGTGGTATAGTAAAACATAACTACCAACATAACTTTTTAGCGTTCATAAACATCTGTAGTAAAGTAAATTTTTAACTATTTGATGTCAAAAATTAACCCTACTCGAGAGCATGGTTAACGATAGTAAGCCTTTAAGTGGTAATGACATTGACAATAAAAAATCGTTCGTCATTTCATTTTGTGTTGTAAATTATGAAAATTTCAATTTTATTTATTTGAAAAAAGTAGTAGTATTAATTAATTTTGTTTAAAAATTAATTTTTAAAAATTAATTAATTATTGACAAACAAAAAATATAATAATTATATATATCTTTTGAAAATTGTTTAAACTTGACTTGACAGCTGAATGACAATTTATTGCTACTACTATGGTAAAAATCGTGTTCAAAAACCACTTGAAGTTAACATTACCATGGCTGTAGTACAACATAACTTTGCTTAAATCATACAATACCATATGATTATGGTTAAAGTAATGTTTATGAACGCACTCCGTGTAATATATTCTTTAACATTAATTTTGTATATTTAAAAAATGACAATGATGGTGATTGTTATTTTCTAAATATACAAAATTAATATTAGAATATGATACGCCGTCGTCGTTTTGTGTAAATAAAATTACAAACGTACATATTCATCTGTTCATATAATATAAAATATATATGTATATATTATCACAGATAAGGATATCTTTATTATCGTGGTGATAATGTGCTATTGAAAATATAAAACCGTAGATCCAGAATCCAGAACATATTTAAAAGATTTCATAAACTTTCAACATTTAAGTTTTAATTTTGGTGAAAATCTTTTTGTCTGCTACTAAAAAGTTTTATTTTTGTTGAAAAACTTTTTGTCTGCTACTATGACTAAATTGTCTGCTAGTAAAAATTACTTGCATGTATCAATTTTTAACATTTGTATTTCACATCTGGATACGGATAGTGTTATTAGTCTATGGTTATATGAAAAATAAAAAACCGAACTATAAAATATGAAGTCGTTGCGCAGCCGATGTCCACTCAAAGTATAAAATGTTGATTGATTCGTGTCAGCGGGAAGATGGGCATAAAAGAAAATGATGATAATTCAGGGTTGCCGTAGCTACTGGGAGTTTTGATTAAATTTATAAAAAAAATATGAATTTATGATTAAACCATATTCAGTATTTTTAATTTTATTTATAAAATTATGTGTTCAGTATCAATTTGATATTAAATTTTGTATACATACGTACATACATTCATTTTCATATTTGATAATTTGTCCATTTTCTTCCATTTTGTTTCCTTTATGTACTGGTTAATGATTTCGTTACGTTACCGTTACATTCTGAATTTTATTTTTTGTTTTATCTTTTCTTAGAATAAGAAAGAAAATTATTTACAATGCAAATTGCTATCATATTATTCAAATCAGCTTGTTATTATATGTTATTTTGTAAAGAAATGAACATATTTCATAAAATTTCCAAAAATGTCACAAAATTACCTGTTTTTTTGTAAAATCTAAAAAAAAAGTTTTTTGCAAACTGGTAGCCCTTCATAATATAAAATTTAAAAAATTTCCCTCGGATTTAAATTGATATCTGATCACCCCACACACGAGACAGATTTATACAAACGCAATGTGAAAGAATATAGAAAAGCATGCCTATCTTGCCTGTACTGACTTCGATTTCTGAAAATAGTATAGTGATAAAATTTGGGAGGAAATTGGAAGAAAAATTAACATAGATCACATATAAAATAAATACTCATATGTCCAACGTTCATATAAAGAAGTGTAACCAATTTTTTCTAGCAACCGACAAGACCAACCGACAAAAAGCACAAAAAGCAACCGACAGAAGCTTTCGTGAGAAAGGCTTTTTCTTTATTCTCTCTGTTTTCTCAACTTGTTATACATACACTATACAGATACACATAACATTCATTCATTATATACATATTTACTGTGTTTCTTATATGTTATTTACTGTTAAAATATTTACATATGTTTTGCATGATTTCATTAACAAATTCTGTTCCCATATCAGTTTTTAGTATTTTGAAGTGACCGTATCTTAATATAAAATTGTTTACTAAAGTTTTGGCTATCGTCTTAGCTTCTTTGTTTTCCATAGTGAACGCTTCTATATATTTTGTCAATTCACATTGGATGGTAAGTATATATCTATATTCTTTTGATTGTCTTAAAGGTCCGACAGTGTCTATTTGTATTATTTCAAAACTTGTTGAAGGTGTGTGTGTTAAAATTGCTTTTTCTTTTGTATGCCTTATTTGTTTATTCTTTGCACATATTTCACAATTATTGACGTAGTTTTTTACCATTTTGTTCAGATTTTTCCATATGTATCTTTGTTTTATTTTGTTGATGGTTCTTTTAACTCCAGAATGTGCTCCTGCATGTGCTGTATTGTGATATTCACTTATTATTTTATTCTGTTTTTGTTTATCAATCACTTTTATAGGTGGTGTATATATAATTATCTTTATTTCTGCATTTCCTTTTTTTATTAATTCTTGTTGCAACTTGTTATATTCTTTTTTAAATTTATCTATATTTATAATATTAAATAATTCATCATCTTTTGCCATGGCTAGTTCATATATTTTATTTTTATTTAATTCGAGTGATAGCTTTTCCACAATAATCCTCAGATTCAATTGTGTTTCATCACTATACTCTATTTTTATCTCTCTTTTATTAATATATATATTAATTATATCTTCCTTATTATATTTATTATTTCTGTGCGCACTTTGTATGTTTAATCTCTTTATAAATTTCAATTTTCTAATATTTCTTACTTGAGAAATTGATGAACATTCCCAGATGCTGAGATGGCCAGTCTCTACCGGTTGTGTTTGATCAATCTCATTTAATGCAGTATTTTTCTGTTTTTCTTTTTCTTTAAGCATGTTGCGTGTTAACACTTTAATTTCATTTGTAGTTGGTATCATATTTTTAAGCACATTTGAGTCTAATTGTAATCGTGATAAGGCATCTGCATTTGTATTCAATAAACCCTTTTTGTATTTTATCTCGAAATCGTAATCCATTAGATCTAGTCTAATACGCGTCATTTTAGATGAAGGATTCTTATGTGTGAATAAGCTTATAAGTGGGCGGTGATCTGTGACTACTGTAAATTTTCTGCCGTAGAGATAAGGTCTGAAATGATTGATTGCCCAGTAAATTCCTAATAACTCTTTTTCAATTATTGATTTATTCATTTCATGTTTATTTAATGTTCTACTTGCATATGATATTGGTAAATCTTTGCCAATTTCTCCTTGAGATAATACTGCTCCTAGTGCGAAATTTGATGCGTCTGTTGTTAAGATGAAAGGTTTTGAAAAATCTGGATATTGCAGTATGGGTGGGTTTAGTAATTTTTGTTTTAAATTTTGAAATGATGTGTCGCATTCTTTAGACCAAATAAATGAAGTGTTTTTACGACATAACATATTAAGTGGTTTTGCAATAGATGCAAAATTCGGAATGAATTTTCTGTAATAGTTACAGAATGCTACAAATCTTTTAGTTTCATTTGCATTCGTTGGAGTTGGATAATTAACTACTGTGTCGTATTTTTTAGGATCTGTTTTAACTCCTTCGCTAGTTATTAGATGTCCCAGATAGACTACTTCTGATTGTAAGAAATTGCATTTCTCTGGATTCAATTTAATGTTATATTTTCTCAATCTTTGAAAAGTTTTAATTAAATTGTTGTTGTGATGTCTGAGACTGCATCCGAAGATAATAATATCATCTACATATAAGAATGCTTGAGCATCAAGACCTGATAAAGCTATGGATAACATACGTTGAAAACTATTCGTTGAAATTTTTAGGCCAAATGGTAATCTTTTGAATTGAAAATGTCCTTTACTAGTTGAAAATGCTGTTAATGGTCTAGATTCTTTCTCCAGTTCAATTTGATGAAACGAGCTTGTTAGATCCAGCGTTGAAAAATATTTCGCTTTGCCTAGATTATCTAGAATATCTTCTAGTCTTGTTAATGGGAATTTGTCATCCAAGATCTTTTTATTTAATTGTCGAAAATCAACTACCATTCTCCATTTTTTCTCTTTATTATTACTTTTCTTAGGTACTATTAATAACGGGGAGTTATATGGGCTAATCGATGGTTCTATGATATCATCTGTTAAGAGCTTTTCTATTTGCAAGTTTATTTCTTCTACTTGAGATTGCGGCAGACGATAGTTTTTTATATACGCTGGGTTTTTATCATGTATATTTATTTTTTGTGTATAAAAATTATTTACACCTAAACGATCTCCATCCAAATAAAATATATCTGAAAATTCTTTAAATATTTCTAGTAATGAATCCTTTGCTTTCTGATCTAGATTATTTATTTTTAATATGCTTTTTAGTTTTTCATATCTGTCTTCACATACTCCTTTTGTATCTATTTTACTTATTATGTGGAAGTCTTTTAATGGAAGTATTTCCAACGGGGGTAATTTAATTTTAACTTCATTGTCAGTTGTATTTAAAATTTTTATATGTACAACTCCTTTTGATGGTATAATAGAATTAGCGATAAAAACACCGTCTTGAATTTCTTTGTTCAAAATAATGCTATCTTCATTGACTTGACAATTAATTGCTTGAATCGATTCTGTTCGCGCTGCTATCCTTATGTATTTTTCTTCCTGTATTTTCGTAATAAGGGGTACGATGAAATCTGTTTCATCAGTACAAATTGTGATTGTGAAATCTTCATAATCTATTTTGCACTTGTAATTTGCTAGAAAGTCTCTGCCAATGATGCCATCTGTTATGATTGGAAAGTTTTCTTCTACAACATGGAGTTTCTGAGGTAGATATTCATCTTCTATTAAAAAGCATGCATTTATTGTTCCAAGGGTTTGAATTTCATTTTCTGTCACACCTGTTATTTTACATTGTTCATTATTAATATGTGAATTTGTTTTTAAAGTATTTACTTTTATTATTGAAATGTCGGCACCAGTATCAATTAGAAATGTTCTTATAGTATCTGAAATATCTATTTTTGCTAAGACGTAATTTGTTAATTTTTCAATTTTTAATTGATATATATTGTTTTCTCGTCCCCAATCTGATGTTCTTCGGGGACTACTTGCGCGTTTCCCGAGTTGATCACATTGATTCTTCTTTGATTTCTGCTATTTGCACCACGATTGCGATTGTTATTATTATTACTATTATTATTTCTATTATTATTGTTATTATTATTATTATTGTTACGACTGTTATTATAATTGTTGTAGTTGTTATGATTATTATAGTTGTTGTAATTTTTATGATTGTTATAGCTGTTATTATATCCCTGTGGTTTTCTATTATTTCTGCCATTATGGTTTCTATTTTGTTTATTTGTATTATATCGGTTTCTGCTGTTATTATTATTTTCATATAAAATATGTTTTCATTGCCATCTCTACTAGAATCAATTTCAGATGCTAGCTTAACTGCTTCATTAAGTGTTTTTGGTTGGGCTGCAAATATTGTCATTTTCAATGGTTCTTTCAGTCCAGATTTGAATGCATTTAGCGCTAGTGCATCATTTATGTTAGCGATGACTGTTTTATTAGCTTCACCTTGTTCCGATATATGTATTTCATTTAATTCAGCAACCAATGTTTCAATTTCTTCAGCAAATTTTAGTACTGTTTTATTTCCTTGCTGAATGCGATACAAGTCATTTTGAATTTTCAATGGGTTCTTTTTTGGCTTATATAGCTTTTCAAATAGCTCTTTAAATTGCTTTAATGTTGTGGGTGTATGTTCATTACTAATTTTATTACGCACTTTATCTGTTATACGAGTTTTAAGTATAAATTTTATCAATTTTTCCACTTCTGTATTATCTTTTAATGTTTCTGATAGACATTCAACCAAGTTTACAAAGTTTGTTAATGTTTGTGGTTCACCATTGAATTCTGGTATTATTTTAAGCGTGTTACTAATATCGAATGCTGCCATTGTTGTTGTTTCCTTTCTTTCTTTTTCTGGTGAATTTTGTGTGCTAAGACTATCTGAATATTCGTCAATACTATTATTACTACTATCTTGATCGCTATCAATATCCTCTATTTTAACTTTAGAATTTATTATATTTTGTATTTGATTATAAATTTCTAAATATTTGTTTTTATAAGTTGTACAATCATAATTTGTTTTTACTAGTGTTTTTAATTTTTCATTAAATTTTTTTTTTGAATGTTCTAAATATAATTTCTTTGTTAATAAATATTTATCTGAAAAATTTCTATTTGGATTTTTCTTAAATATATCCAATATATTTTTTAAATCTTTTATTGAATCTTCTAGATTTTTCATGAATGTAAAAAAAAATATATATATATATAATGATTAAAGAGAAAAACAAAGAAATCTATATTTGATATTATTATTTTTTATTAATATATATATTAATAAGATACATTTTTTGTTATTGGAAAAAAAAAATGAATTTACAAAATTTATTTATAATATTATTATTTTTATTATATATTTATATTTTATACATTTAATATTATTTTTATTTATTTCTTTTTTTATAATTTTTCTTAATTTATTTCTAATATAACTTATTATAATCGTTAAAATTATACATACAACTAAACTTATAATTATTATTTTTAAATTATCGTAGCGTTGATTACTGTTGATGTTACTGTTGTTATTCGTTGAGGCTGAATTTATTACAACTTCTTCTTTTGATTTACTGTTGCCCATTGTTTCTTTTTAATTTCTTTTATTTTATTTAGAAAAAAATTCTTTTCCTCTTTCGTAATTGATAAATTCACTAATCGATAGAGCTCAGCTATTTCCTTTCTATATTTTACTTTTTGTCCTCCTCTTTTTTTTATTTTTATTTCTTGTATTTTTGGTTCTTGTGTTATTCGGTTTTTATTCCTTTGTCTATATTCTTCTATAGATATCGGTCGTGGTCCCACTTTGTTATTGCTTTTGAGGTCTTCGTGAAGACGGGGGTTTATCTGCATATGATGTTGTAGTATTTCTTGTGAACCCGCATTAAAGTTACATCTGTCGCATCTGAGTGCACGTTTTTCAATATTTTCCAAATCACGTTTGGGCAGGGTCGCCATGTAAAGTTGTATGCTTCTGATAGTAGACAATTTACCTAGAGGGAAGTAAAAGTTTAATATATTAATTGGTGCGGCATGTTAGTGCCGATAATTGCACCATTATATGGCAAAATGCCGTAGTTATAAAATATAAAATTAAGGCAATTCAATGCCGACTTACTAAAAATAAAAATGCAGTCGATTTGCTTGAAAAAATTCAACTGTCTTTATTCAAAAATTTCTTATCTTTATATACAAAAATTCTTATCATACAATTAATGGTAATTAATATTAATTAAATATAAATTGCTTATATCAAGAATTTATTGACTTAATTTCAAAGTACAAAATATTGCTTACTTTTATTCTATATACATATGTTCTTAATAATATTCTTTAATTTTTTTTTTTTTTTTTTTTTTTTTTTTTATTATTATTACTTATGCCAATTTCGTAATTATAAATTTTCGGTCATGTACCTTATTTACTAACAATGCAATATAATGCTTACATATCATATTTATATGTGTATGACTTATGTTAACATTTATAACGTAATTATTAAAAGCTTAAAATGCTGTATCATGCTTATGTTAAGCAATTAATATTGTATATGCAATTACGAAATAAGCAATTGCATTAATTTGACACATATTTAAATATTTGTTTACTGTTGAGTAGATCACGTTTCTTCTACTCATGTTATGTTGTCGCGTGTTATGTTATATGCTATGTATGTATATGATATGTGGGCATTATATTCATTACAATATAAAAAAATTACACGTTTTAGGTAAATTATATTACATTTGCATTTTTCTATTAAAAACGAAAAATACAAATTTTAATTATCTTGCAATTTTTCTTCCCATCAAATAATTATATGTAATTTCCGTTCCCATAAAACGAAAATTACTAATTCTACAATTTCTTTAGAATGTTCTATTACTTTCACGTTGACCAAAACAACGTGACTACAAAATATATATAAACCACGATAATAAAACCAAGTTTTAGTTTTAAAACTCCACTCTGAAGAGTAGTATTAATAATTAGTTGTATTGTGAACAAATTAAAGTTAAATTTAAATTGTGAACAAACCAAATATTAATAATTTAAATTAGTTGTATTGTGAATAAACTAAAGTTTATAAAAATTATAATTAAGTTTAAATTGTGAACAAACCAAAGTTTGTAAAAATTATAATTTTAATAAAAATTTTAATATAAAAAGAGTTTTTCTATTTTTTTTTGTTCGAACCTGTTCGGTCGACATTAGTGGCGCAGTCGGTAGGATTGCAGTCTAAAGTATTGCAATCTGACAAAATAAAATATTAAACAAAAATTGTGTTGAACCAAAGTGATGGTACTTACAAGAAAAAAATCGAAGGAAGCTAGAGAAATAAAAAATAAACTGAATAAAATCCTCCGTTTATTAGACACAAAAGATTTTGAAGTGGACTTAGTTAACCATATAATTTTAAATAAACAATTGGCATTAATAAAATTAGTGATCGATGAAAAATTCAATGAGTATATTAAAAAATAAAAACAAACAGTGACAGTATACTAATACTTTTATGCCTAAAGTTAGAGTTTCACGAAAAGAAAGTGAATCTTACGAAGAATTAAATTTGTATTTTAAACCTAAACCAAGTGCTAACCAACAAAACAACATGACGGGAGCAAACTCTCAAACCAACAATCCAGCAACTTCATCTTCAATAACAATATCAGTCAATGATTTATTGAAAGATGCTCAGAGAATTAAGGAATTCAGGGGAGATGGCAGCTACGCATTGACATCATTCATCAGAGATGTTGATACTTTATTACCACTCTTCAATGAACATCCTCAAGCCCAACAATATTTATTTCAACGTATCATCATCAACAAAATTCAAGGGGCAGCTTTAGACGTCATAAGAACATTAGGAACAGGAGCAACATGGGCCGAAATCAAATCAGCCTTAGTGCAGAACTTCGGTGTAAAAGAATCATACCATCAACTGTATCATCAGGCATTCTCCACAAGGAATAATAATGTAAGAGATTATTTTAACAATTTAAAAAATATATTATCCAAATTAAATGAGAAGTATGAATATGACGAAACTAAACCAAATGAATTTAAACCAATTATGAATGAAAATACTATTTTAAGAACATTTTTAAATAATATTGATCCTCATCTAGCATCTGTAGTTATAAGCAGAAATATAAAAAATCTAAGAGAAGCTTTTATTTTGTTAGAAAATTTAGGTATGATTAGGGATAAAAGTAAGATAAATAATATTCCAAATAAACTAAATTATTGCAATACCAATTTCAACAAAAATCAATTTAATCAAAATAACTACGGACATAAACAGAAAGACAATATTCACGGACATTTTAGACAAAATAATAATTATAACAATAATTATTATAGACAAAAGAACGATAATTACTCTACAAGAACTAGACAATTTAATAATAATAATCAAAATAAACCAGAACCTATGGAAGTAGACCATGTTCATCATGAAATAAATTTTCAGTTAATGCCTCACAAATTTACCTACCAATAGTACAATTAACTATAGGTATAGATAAAATTAGATGTCTAATAGATACAGGATCTTCTATTTCCCTCCTTAACGAACATAAATTACCGCGATATAAACGACATATATTAAAAACCCCGATTCAACTCAATGCTTTAAATAAAAAAACTATAGTAAACAAAGAAATAAAAACAGATTTACCAATTGAATTTAACGAAGACGCTTATATGTTGTGGAAATTAACAAAATTTAATAATAAAAATTTTGACGCTATAATTGGACAAAATCTCCTTAAACCAATGAAAGCCATTTTAGATTTTGAGAATGATAACCTAATAATAAACAATAATGTCATTAAATTTGAAAATGCTATACCATATAAACTAGAAGAAATACATCAATTAGAATATATAAATATAAATGAGTTAGAAATAGAAAGCATTTCAAAAAACCTAAATTTAGAAGAAAAGACACTATTAGATAAGTTAGTTAAATCATATAAAGATCTCTTCTTTCAAGAAGGAGACCAATTAACTTGTACAAATGAAATAAACCACGAAATAGTTACCACAACCGATAAACCAATATATGTAAAAACATATAGATACCCACAAATCCATGAAAAGGAAATATCTACACAAATTACGGAAATGTTGAAGCAAGGAATTATTCGAGAAAGTAACTCACCTTACAATAGTCCCTTGTGGATCGTTCCAAAGAAATTAGACAACTCCGGAAAAAGAAAATGGAGAATTGTAATAGACTATCGTAAACTTAACGAAGTCACAATCGATGATAAATTCCCGATCCCGAATATAGAAAATATCCTCGACAAACTTGGTAAATCTCAATACTTCACTACCCTCGACCTGGCTAAAGGGTTCCACCAAATTCCAGTAAGAGAAGAGGATAGAAAGAAAACTGCCTTTTCTACTCCGCTAGGACATTACGAATATATAAGAATGCCTTTTGGTCTAAAGAACGCACCGGCTACTTTTCAACGTTTAATGAATTCTATTTTAAAAGATTTTATTAACAAAATATGCGTTGTATATCTAGATGACATTCTGATATTTAGCACTACTCTAGATGAACACATCAATAGTATTAGAAAAATATTCAATAGACTACGAGAACATAATTTAAAAATCCAATTCGACAAGTGTAAATTTTTCGCAAAAGAAACGGAATACCTAGGCCATATTCTTACACCAGAAGGAGTCAAGCCGAATCCAAAAAAGGTAGAAGACATACAAAAATTAAAACTACCAACAACACCAAAACAAATAAAGTCCTTCTTAGGTGTGACCGGCTATTACCGGAAATTTATTAAAGACTACGCGAAAGTAGCTCAACATATGACAAAATATCTCAAAAAGAATATGAAAATTAACCCTAACGATCCTAATTATATAAATTCCTTTGAAAAATTAAAGAAAGTAATAACAGAAACCCCGGTACTGAAGTACCC
Source organism: Villa cingulata (assembly GCA_951394055.1). NCBI lineage: Eukaryota > Metazoa > Arthropoda > Insecta > Diptera > Bombyliidae > Villa > Villa cingulata. The sequence continues at coordinate 34,863,217 of OX596017.1, read as the reverse complement.
AGATTTCAAAAAGAAATTTAAACTTATAACCGATGCCAGTGCTTACGCCATAGGAGCCGTTCTACAACAGGATAATCATCCAGTATGCTACGCTAGCAGAACGTTGAATGAACATGAACAAAAATATTCAACAACGGAAAAGGAACTATTGGCAATAGTATGGGCGACTAATTATTTTAGACCATATCTTTACGGTGTAAAATTCGATCTGTTAACAGATCACCAACCCCTTAAATGGTTATATACAAAAACAAAAGGAAAAGACGTTAATCCTCGACTTTATAGATGGCTTCTTAAACTAGGAGAATACGATATTAATATGGATTACATCGTTGGCAAAGAAAATAAAGTAGCAGATCTTCTAAGTCGAATTAACAATGACACAAACGAGATAAACTTAGTAGAAACATCTAATTTCAATGAAGGAAATTCTGAAGAACTTTCCGATATCTCCATGATAAATAATATCGATAATGACAATATAGAAACAGTTCATTCACAGGAAGAAGAATTAAACAACCATATTCCTATCCTTGATACCATCGTCAATCGTTTCAAAACACAAATCATATTAACTAACAATAAGACAAAAGAGTTTGAAATAAAACATAAAAATAAAAAATTATATATTAATTCAGAAGATCTCGATAACAATTTGATAGATATATTAAGAAGGCATATAAAACCTGGTAAGATAGGAATCTTTACTGAATTAAGCGATAATGAGTTCAATAAGCTCCAACAAAAATTAATAGAATTATATGATGGTATAAATAATGTTAAATTCGTGAGATGTGCTTATCATGCTAAAGATATGGATAATGAAGATGAAACTTATAAACAAATAAAAAATTATCATAAATATGAGACAGGCCATACAGGCATCAACGAAAATTATGAAGGATTAAAAAGACTCATATTTTTCCCAAATCTCAAAATATTAATTCAAAAATTTATCAATAATTGTGATGTTTGTAATCGCGTTAAATATGACAGGAACCCAATTAAAAACAAATTTAATTTAACAGAAACTCCGAAAAATATTAAAGAAATTATACATATGGATGTATACACTAATTCGAAAGTTAACTTCCTAACATTTTTAGATAAATTTTCAAAATTTGCCAGTGCTTATTACCTTGAAGATAGAAACAACCAAACAATAATCGAAAAAATAAGGGAATATAAGTCACAAAGAGGACATTTTAAAAAATTAATAACTGATAACGAATTTAGAAGCGTAAATATAAAAGATTATTTAAGAAATGAAGGGATAGAACTTCACTTAGTTAAACCAAATAACCATACTGGCAACGCAGATATCGAACGACTACATAGTACATTAGCTGAAAGAATTAGAATTTTAGCAATAGAAAATAAAAATCTTAGTGTAAAAGAAAAAATGAGCAAAGCTATAGAATGGTATAATAATAGTTTCCACTCAACTATTAAAGATAAACCCATAAACATTCAAGAAGGAAAAAGTGACATAAAAATTATATACAACAATTTAATTAAAGAAAAAGAAAGGTATATTAATAAACTCAACATTAATAGGGAAGATTATAAAGAAGATAGAGTAGAAGGTTATATAAAAAATTATCGAAGTAATAGACATAAAGAACAACCCAAGTTTATAAAAAAAAATTTAGAAAATGTCCATACCTCAAATATTAAAAGAAAGTATAAATTTTCAGGTGAATTGGATCCTCAGAATATTACTACTGGTGTTGATCTTCACAATAACCCAGGGCCATCTAACAATCGAGAAAATTAATACAAGTTCCGGGTACTCTGAAATACAATTAGATAAAGTTAACTTAGTTAATACTTATAATACAGTTTTACATATAATCAACCCAAAAGAAATTGAAGCTATAATAGATACACTTGAACAAAATATAAAACAAACAGATTTAGAAGAAAAATTAACTTTAGAATTTCAAATAAAATCTATAAGAAATAAACTCCGCACATTAATTCCGCATAGACAAAAAAGAGGTTTGATAAATTTAGTAGGTACAATCGAGAAGTGGCTCTTCGGAACAATGGACGAAAACGACAAGTCAGAAATTGAGGAACACTTTAAAGTAATAGATACTAATAACCATAACGCAATCGAGACATTAAATTCCCAAATAAAGATCAATGAAAACTTTAATCAAACTTTTACAAAATTAAAAGAATTAGTTGAAAAAGATCGTTTATTATTTACACAACAACACAACGAAATAGTTAATTACCAAAAGACAATACGTAGACAATCACTCTATACTGATTTTATCTTAAAACTAAAAATAATACAAGACAATATAGAACACATCCAAGACAACATAGCTTCATCTAGACTAGGCCTAATACACAGTAATATACTGACTAATGAAGAAATTACAGAATACGACATAGACATACAAAAGTTGCAAAATATAAAACTTGGTACTGCAATTGATAACAAGGAAAACATATTATTTATCATAAGAATTCCGAAAGAAACAATAACATTGCAGAAAACTTTACTCATTCCAATTGGTAACAGTCAAAATCGTGAATTGAATTTCAATCCACAAATAATTGTTAGATATAAAGATAAAATTTATAATTTTGAAGAAAATAAAGATTTAAAAAATTTAAAGCCTTGTAATATTTGTCTCATAAAAAAGAATTGTATTAACATATTTAATAATGCTTCAGAAATATTAGAATTAGAAAAAGGTATAGTAATTGTAAAAAACCAAAAAGAAGTTAAACTTTCCAGTAATTGTGACAATCGTAAAATTATAATGAATGGAAATTATTTAATTAATTTTAATAATTGTTCAATCAAATATGAAAATTATACGCTAGAAAATAATAGAAAAGAATTTAAACAAAGTTTTTCTCTTCCAACCTCTTTGGAAATAATTAAAGATCTAAATAAGAAATTGATATTTGATGACATTATACTTGATCAAATCGAAAATATAAAAGAAATTAAAGAAATAAATAATTATAAGATTAATCATTATATTCATGGAAGCATTATTCTTTTTATAATTATTATAGTTATTATAGTTATCATAATTGTTATTGTAATTTGTAAACACAAAGGTCTAAAAATAAAAATTAAAAACGTAACTCAGGAGAGTTCCCATCTTAAGGAGGGAGGAGTTACGTTACCAACGTTAACAAACATGAAAGCTATAGAACATTCTTCAAATGTACAATTTCATAGATATAATGTTGTGTAATATATATTGTATTGTAAACAAAATATTTTTTATATACTTTTACCTTCACATTGGATATCAAATTACAAATATAAAAAAATTACACGTTTTAGGTAAATTATATTACATTTGCATTTTTCTATTAAAAACGAAAAATACAAATTTTAATTATCTTGCAATTTTTCTTCCCATCAAATAATTATATGTAATTTCCGTTCCCATAAAACGAAAATTACTAATTCTACAATTTCTTTAGAATGTTCTATTACTTTCACGTTGACCAAAACAACGTGACTACAAAATATATATAAACCACGATAATAAAACCAAGTTTTAGTTTTAAAACTCCACTCTGAAGAGTAGTATTAATAATTAGTTGTATTGTGAACAAATTAAAGTTAAGTTTAAATTGTGAACAAACCAAATATTAATAATTTAAATTAGTTGTATTGTGAATAAACTAAAGTTTATAAAAATTATAATTAAGTTTAAATTGTGAACAAACCAAAGTTTGTAAAAATTATAATTTTAATAAAAATTTTAATATAAAAAGAGTTTTTCTATTTTTTTTTGTTCGAACCTGTTCGGTCGACATTAGTTGTGCGAAGTACTTGCGAGCAATTATTTTAGCAATGACTCAAACTATTCAAAGAAACAGAAATAAATTTGACAAGTAGTGAAGCAAAAGATAACCTTAAAATTAAACTGTGTAAAAGTGTAACAAGTGTAAAACAGATGAACAAAGAAAAATGGTATTTAAATTAAAAAGTATTATTTTTAAAAGTTATTTAATAAGTTAAATCTTTGATTTTTATTTATTCTCTACTTTTAGAGTAAAGAAAATCGACAAATAAGAAATTGGTCATATAATGAGGGAAAGGCCTTGATTAATGTATATTCAAGCAGGAAGGAAGAATATTTTAAAACCAGAAACAAAAATCAATTTTGGATGAATGTTCTGACTGATCTGGAATCCATGAATGTTTTAGTAGGTTTATTTACACTCCTTTTATTAGCATTTTATATTATAGTATTGTAATTGATTACAGAAATCACGAACAACACCAAAACAAGTAGAAATTAAGTGGCGAAGTCTTTGTCGCGCGTACGCTAGTGCAAAAGACAGAGGAACTGGAAGCACTCCATCTAAATTTCTATATTTAGATGAAATGAACGAGATACTAGGAAAAAATCCAACCACAAGTTCTCCGCATTCCCTGAGTGTTGGGATAGAAAGAAATCCTCAGCCACTTTCAACTCAGAACACTGATGTTGATCTTGATGAGAGTGATAGTGAACAAATTGAGGTTTTTGAAATATTAGATGAAGAACCAGTTCAAAAAAAAAGAGCCAAATCATCTATTGCAGAAATTCGGAAAAAATATTATGAAGAAAAAATAGATGAAAAACGTAAAAAAACAAACATCATTAAAACATATTTAGAAGAAAAAGAAAAGAATAGGGAAAAATTTCGAAGTGAAATTTTAGACATGCTAAAAAAAAATTAACTGAATGTATTTTATATTAATTTTTTTATTTTTTACTTTGTTTTTAGATATAAGACGATAAGATTGAATTTGTTTTTTATTAAGTTTTTGTTTTCTATTTTGTTCATACATAGAACTGATTTTGTTTTTTAGTTTTACCTTAAATAAATATTCCTTATGTGTTAGTAGTTGTATTACTATTTAATAAATTCTTTTCTCTCATTTCATTAAAAATTTGATTTCTGCGAGATTGACTGCTTCTTGATGATTCCGGTGAAGTAAATTCTTCCTCAATAAACTCATAGTCTTCTTGATATTGTGCTCGCTCTTGTGAATACATATCCGATGTATTTGTAAGCGGTTCTTCCGTATTATCACCCAAATTAAAATCTCCGTCATTCATAGAGCAGCAAATATTATGTAAAACACATGCTGCTACAACACAATTAACAATCAGTGCAATACTATGGTTTTCAAAAAACTTTAATCTTCGAAAACGATTTTTTAATAGCCCAAATGCGTTTTCTACAACTATTCTGGTTGCTGAGTGTCTTAAATTAAATCGTTTCTGCTCTTCTAACAATGTTCCAATATCTTTAAAAGGTGGAATAATAAAATTAGATGCTGCATATGCACTATCGGCTAAAATAACTCCTCCAGGTATTATGCATCTCTCGTTCTCGATTAATTTACGATAAAGTGGTGACTTTCGGAAAAGTCTCATATCGTGCATGGATCCTGCTTCACCACAATGAATATCAATAAATTTTTTATTACAATCGACTACGCCTTGTAATAAAATGCTGTAATATTTATTTCTGTTATAATAACATTCTTTATCAATTTTTGGAGTATTTATAGGTATGTGTGTTGCATCTATTATTCCTACGACGTATGGAATGCTTTTGATACATTCAAATCGTATTTGATTTTGTATCATTTCATCGCTGTTTGGCCATTTTATGTAATTTGGACTTTCTCTTACTAGCCACTTAACTATTCTGCTTATAACTCGATAAACAGAACAGCGTGCCACATTAAATCGATCGGAAATTTGCCTATAAGTCTCCGTATTTGATAAATACCAAATTGTCATCAAAATTTCTTTTTTCGGGTCAATTTCCACTCGTCCTCCAGATTTTGTTGAAATTTTTATATTCGAATATCGTCCTAAAAAAAACTTATTATGTTCAAGAAGAAACTTATACTGACTATAAATACATATTAAAATATTTGCTATTTCCCGTTTTATTCTGAAATGTCTTCTAAACTCTTCGTCAGTGTATTCATCGATAATTTCCAAATAATTTTCAATGCACATTCTTTTACATTTAATTTCATTTTCTGAAGATGATGACGAAGATGACGATGAAGAAAAAAAGGCTGAAGAATCACTGTCAGAATCTTCATCAATCATCAAAAACTACAATATAATACAAACAATTTTTAAGTGCAAATATAAATATTAAAACTATTTACCTACCTTTAATAATTTATTTTTGTCCATATTACAATTTCTTTCAAATATATTACTTTGTAAATATTTATAATTAATTTTTACTTCACAATTACAGTATTATTTTACTTTAAATTTGAAATATTTATATAAAACACTCCATATATTTGTTTATACCAAGAAATCTAACTTAAACAGTCAACTTCCATTTGTTGGATAATTAGCTATTAGCTGTTTTTCCTTGGTCACGATTGTCTGATAATTCTCAGTTCTCAATTGAGCAATGTGTTTCCACATATAAAATAAAATACTAGTATTTCATTTTATATGTGGTATTTCTTTGGTCTGTGTTTTTTCTATTCTGTTATAGGTGGCAGCAGCAACGAAGTGAGATTCATGTAATCCATCTGAGGAAAAATATTTTGGCTCACTTGATGTGAGGAACTCAGAATCAAAAATAAAGACACAATTTTCAGTCTTCGTGTTCATAACTTGGTGAATTTTTGGATATAAGTAGTTTATTAGCTGTTTTTCTTTAATCACAATAATCTGATAATAATTTGTAAAAATTAATTTTTGAAAATAAAAACAACTCTGAAAAATTAAAATAAAATGGAGTATGAAGTATTAATACGAAGTAAGTAAATAAGAATCTTGTTTTTATTAGAACAAGTAATGAAATTTTTTTCGGTTAGGTGATAGTGAAGTAGGAAGTCTATGGACTCATGAAGAAACGTTACTTCTGATAACAACTTACGAAAAATATAAAGATGTTTTTGACAAAAACAATAGAAAACATTGTTGGGATATTATAAGTTTTGTTATTCTGTTATTGTTGTTCTTCAAAAATTGTTATTTTTGGAGATGAAGATGTGCAACATTTAGGATTTGAGGTAGTTGTATATTCATTTAGATATATGTACGAGTATTAATGTTTATTTAAATTTGTAATCATAAAATTTCAATAATATACCAAAAATTAAAAATATTTTATTTATATGTAGGTTAACGAAAACGCAGCTTTTGAATTACTTGACGATTCTACCGAATCAATTGAAATAGAAACTTCTGTTGTAGACCCACGTACAATGATGACTCCATTATCTTCTTCAAATTTATCTACACAAAGTGCTTCTACTCCAGCATCATTATCATCATCATCATTTTCTTCGATATTAACAGAAACGAAAAGTTCTGTGTGGACTAAAAAAATTGTAGAACAAATTTCTGAGATTTCTGATCGTAGAGAAAAAAATAGTGAAATATTTCGAAATGAAATGCTAAAAAGCCAGAATTGTATGATTGAAACACTTGACAGAGTAGCTGCAAGTCAAGAAAAAACGGCAGATTCATTTTGTAAAATTGGTGAAGCAATTACCTTTATTTGAAAAGTGTTCGAAAAAATATCTGAAAAATAATTAAATTAAAAAAAATTTTTAAATTTTGTTTTTTAAAATACTAAGCAGCATTTCAGCGAAAGGATTCATGAAAAAATTAAAAAATATTAGTAGGAATTGAGGTAAGATAATATATAATCATGTGTTATGAATATTAGTGTTCACCTACAATTGAAAAGTGTTTTCTTTAATTTATACATTTTCTATCTGTTGCAATAATAAGGAATGTTTAGTGAAATATAATATTATTTGTTTATAATTTAAATTTTTTTAAAACTACATATGTACATGAATGTTTTAATTATAAATAAAGTGATTTTTATTGTTAATTAGATATATAGATACTATGTATTTTGTCATATTAGAAAATGAATAAATAAAAATGAGGTGTCCATTGCGAGTGTCGACAATCGATCGATCGAGTATCGAATGTCAAATATGGTATTGCGAGTATCGTTTATATCGTTGGTGATCGATTTTATCGATATTTTCTAGCGATTGCATCTAACCTCTCGACTGTCAATTTCACGAAGGAAAAATATACTTTTATAACCAAATTTCAAGGAAGAAACATGTAAGTACACATTTTTCATAATTATCTTTTTATAAAAAATATCTTGTTTAATGTAGGACGAAAGTTGTGAGCAGCAAGAAACAAATTGAAAAACTCATCCAATTGATGGAACAGAATCCTGATGTTGCAAAAGGTGTCATCAAAAAATCTCAAACGCTATCTTATTGGGACAAACTTACACAAGAGTTGAATAGCCTTGGTCCACCTCTTCGTACAGCAGATAAATGGTTAAAAGTGAGTAAGACATTTAAAAATAATCTATAAAAGTAACCTAGTACATAAACTTATCTTACATATCTTATTTATCTTACATAAACTAGGTATGGACAGACTTGAAATTCAAATTGAAAAAAAAGTTGATAGAAAATAAAACGGAGTTAAAAGCAACAGGTGGTGGACCCAATAACTTATACAACTTTTCTCCATCTGAAGAAGCAGTGATTGACTTGCTTAATCTTAGAGTAAGTACAAATCCACCAGGGAACGAGTTTGGTACACAATTATCACTAATTAGAAATGAGCAGAAAAAAATTAGTGATCAAATGGAAATATCTGTGGAGGATAATGAGGAAGAAACACCAGCTGAAGTAAATGGAACTCCTTCGAATGCAAGGGATAGAATAAGATCAACGAAAGCTGCAATAAATGATTCATGTGATAGGCGTTTAAAAATATTGGAACATCATACTGGAAGACAGGAGGAAATAAGGAATGAGTTGAAAGAAATAAAAAACTATTTAAAAGAAAGTATTGAGCATAAAAAAAAACTATATTACTTAAAAAAAGATACTCACAGGGATATATTAAAAAAAAAAAGAAGAGCTAAAATTATATAAAGAAGAAATAAAAAACCAAAGGGAATATCGGACTGCAAAACTAAAATTGAAAGTGCAAATATTGGAATTAAAGAAAAACGAAAAAAATGAAATCTAGAATTATTTATTCTGAGTTAAGATTGTAAGCCACTGAATTTCTATTTTTGTTCATTTATACATTTTTTTCAAAGTGAATTAAAAAGTTGTTTTTGATACTTATTAAAATGTTTTCACTTTACATAAAATACCTAATTTATTATATATTCATTTCATTTCAGCTAAAACCGAATAAAAGTCATGTTTTCCATGCATAATTCATATATAATTCATCAAGAAATAAGTAGTACATACATAATTTCCAATTTTCAGGTTAATTCATTGCATAAAACTATTAACAATTCTATTTCTAATATTTTCTCCTTCGTTACTGCTTGGTTCTAAATTCAGATATTCATTATCGTCATTATTATCATCACCATCTTCATTAAGTTCATATGCTGTAGTATCAACATCACTTTTATAACTAATACATACATTATGTAATGCTGCACACACGTTGATAATCTTTGTTGCCTTCTCCGGAGAATAGTGCATCTCCCTCGCTCCTAGAAGACACCTAAATCTATTTTTAAGAATGCCAATCGTCCTTTCCACAATTATCCTTGCCTGAGTGTGCTTCTTATTGAACCGTGATTCTACAGAATTTTCCGAAGCGTTGCGAAATGGGGTTATTAAATGTACCGCCAAAGGATAACCTGCATCGCCTAAAAAATATAAATATATGAGATATGTATGTTTTATACATTCTTTTGTGTAATTAAACCCTCACCAAGAAGCCATGAATTTCGCTCTCCATTTTGGTAGTCCTCTTCTAATTTCATTTTCAAACTTGATGTATTCCAAACCATAGAATCATGTGTCGCTCCCGGAAACTTCGCATTTATATATTTAATAATCATATTGTGGTCACAAACCTAAAACAAATAAAAAAGTTATGAAAAGTCATTGTCTTTTTACAAAGTGGTACTTATTTACAATCATGGCGTTCAAACTATAGAAACCCTTCCGGTTGTAATACAAATGTTGAATTTGTTTTGCTGGTGCTCTGATTCTGATGTGCGTCCCATCTACGCAGCCAATTACACCTGGAATCCCACTCTTTTCGTAAAAAAAGAGTTTTGCTTGGTTTTTTTCTACAGGGGAATATTCAAATTTGATCCACTTCGGACAAAGATGGTTTTCCAATACCTCTATCACCTCCTTAAATATCAACGATACTGTTGGTTGCGCTAGTCCGAGGCTGAAATCGTTGCCTACGCTATGTTGGTAGCTCCCTTGAGCCAGGAATCTTAACACACTGGCAAATTTAATTATATTTGGGATGCATGTCGATCTTATAGCTGGCTTTAATTTTGAATCTATCTCTTCCAAAATATCTTTGAAAGCTGCCTTCGACAATCTGAAGGTTTGTATAAAACTGTTGGAATATGTGTATATAAATATGAAGCTGATCAAATTAATTTTAATATACATAGTTGTGAATTTTTATTGAATATATTCATAATATAAATAAATCAACTAAAACGTGAGAAAAAATTAATTGTCAATTTAATACTTACCAGAATTCATCCAGTTCTAAAGGATTAGATGTGTTCCTTAAAAGTCTTCTTTTTCTAATTGTTTCTGTTTTTTCACTATTTGTATCAGCAGAATTTTCAAAAAACAACTCCAAAAAGCTCATTTTAATTTTATTATCAATAAAAACAAACAAATTTAAATATTTTATTGAAAATTAATTACACTTGGAATGTCAAATGTCACATATGAACAGAAAAAATTCACAATAGATCACTATTTTACCGAACAAAAAATATGCTTACATGGTAATGATTCTTGCGCTATCGATTAAGTTACACAATGCCGAAAAATTTTTTAATCGACTAAGCATGGCCAATCGATCGATTGCTGAATCGACACTCGCAATGGACACCAGAATTGCATTTTTGTCGACTTTATTTAAATTCTATAAATATGAATGTTAAATGTTTTGTCAATTACCACATTATTATTTAATGGTTCTTTAATTCTTTGTAATTTTGCATCTATTTTATTGCCCTGTCCTAATGCCCGAGAAACAGTACTATGTAACTTAAATTTTGCTTCATATATAAGTCCATCTTCAATTGTTGCCTCGTGTAATAAGAATTGTTGATTTTTTTCCAATATTCAAGATTATTACAAGGCATTTTATCACCACTATACGCAATTTTTATCGGATTATTCTTATTTATTGATTTGTTATCAATCTCAATTGATACTCTTCATGAATGTGAACAATGCTGAACTGGACAATCACTTAGAGAATTAATTCCAATTTTATGCAGTCCGGGTATATTTATTGGTTTAGGGACCTAAACAAATGAAAATAATTTGTGTATATTAATAAAATAAAATATAAAAATTGGAATTAAACTAACGATATACCAAATTATCATTTGGAACGAAAGATTAGCCTTTAAATTGATTCCATTCCATTATGAAAATGTAACCAAGGTATTATTTGTTTGGGTGCAAGTAATAAAAATGGTTGTACATTTTGTATTTTTTGACGAGCCAATAAAATAACTATTAACTCTACAAATATTTAATTAGAAAAATGATAAATAGTGATAAATGTAATTTTAAATTTTATATCACCTATGTGATGATCAGCGTGATATAATGTATATACCATTTTTAGGTTTTTTAATACTTCATTTGCCGTTTCTGTACCATAAAAACGAATTATCTGACCGACAGTACCTTCACCAAAATTCAGCAATATACAAGAATTTTCTCTTATATGTAATATTGAAGATTGAACTAACATTTCTCGTTCTATTTGGTATACAAGAACCAGTGCCAGAAAAATTATTTCTGGATAATCATTCTCACTTAGCACTTTTATACTTTTTCCGTAATAAACTGACAAATATTTCTTTTAAATTTTCTAATCTAAATATAAATTCGGTAATACTGTAGATTAAGGGCCACACCTCCGATTTTCTTGAAATTTTGACCACTGGTTCTAGTTGACAATACAAAAAAAATGGACAAAATATTTTTTTGCGGAACACCCCCTATCGGCCACAAATTGCATTTAAAGAATTTAGTTAAAATTTGTTTTTTCGCAATATTTCCATAACGGTACAAGGTACAAACATGTAACATGTCTCAAAATATGCGTCTCAAAATGCTCTATATTCCATAAAAAATTTTTTTCACAAAATCCTAGTTAAAGGATAATAAAGGACATTTTAGATTTTTGACTATTTTTACATTTTTACCAATTTCTCAGAAAGGAGTAAGGATAATCGGTTCAAATTTTTTGCAAATGAAAAAGGACATCATAAGGAAGTTTCTCCATTTATTACTTTGACCCTGATGTAGAAGGCAAATATCCTAGAGAGAAATGATTTTAATGGTGCTAAATTTTGTAATAAGTTACAGTATTTTATTAAAGTATACTCATGTGTGTGTGTGTGTGTGTGTTTATTTGTAAAAGGCAAATCTGATAATGTGTGCATTAAGCATTTCTATCAGATTTGCCTTCTACACACACATGCACATGCATAAAATATTAGATTTGCCTTTTACAAATGCACATACAACACGGCCGTACGCACGCACACACATACAAGCGCAATGCACACACTATCAGATTTGCCTTTTACAAATGCACATACACCACGGCCGTACGCACACACACACATACAAGCGCGCGCTTGTTACTATGTTATGTTATGTTATGTTATATGCCCATTTTATATTTTGATTTGAAATTCTTTGATAGTTTGATCAAAAATTAGGTTATTTGATGCAGAAGGAATTATTATTGTTATTTGTGTGCGTGCGTACGGCCGTGTTGTATGTGCATTTGTAAAAGGCAAATCTAATATTTTATGCATGTGCATGTGTGTGTAGAAAGCAAATCTGATAGAAATGCTTAATGCACACATTATCAGATTTGCCTTTTACAAATAACACACACACACACACACACACACACACACACACACACACACACACACGAGTATACTTTAATAAAATACTGTAACTTATTACAAAATTTAGCACCATTAAAATCATTTCTCTCTAGGATATTTGCCTTCTACATCAGGGTCAAAGTAATAAATGGAGAAACTTCCTTATGATGTCCTTTTTCATTTGCAAAAAATTTGAACCGATTATCCTTACTCCTTTCTGAGAAATTGGTAAAAATGTAAAAATAGTCAAAAATCTAAAATGTCCTTTATTATCCTTTAACTAGGATTTTGTGAAAAAAATTTTTTATGGAATATAGAGCATTTTGAGACGCATATTTTGAGACATGTTACATGTTTGTACCTTGTACCGTTATGGAAATATTGCGAAAAAACAAATTTTAACTAAATTCTTTAAATGCAATTTGTGGCCGATAGGGGGTGTTCCGCAAAAAAATATTTTGTCCATTTTTTTTGTATTGTCAACTAGAACCAGTGGTCAAAATTTCAAGAAAATCGGAGGTGTGGCCCTTAATCTACAGTATTACCATAAATTCTAATCTAATATAAATATAAATTGCAAAAAACAATAAAAAATATATAAAATTAATAATTTTATTATTATTTATTAGTTTAATATTAAAAAAAAAATTTATGGATGCTTGTATAAATATATTTTTAATTGTTTCTTTTCAAAATGACAATCAACTGAGAATAAAAGTATCAGTCCGTTTCTTTCAGTTTGTTTGCTCAGTTAGTAACAAGAAAAAGATAGCTGATCTAAATGAAATGTCAAACTGAGAATTATCAGATAATCGTGACCAAAGAAAGCAGCTAAAAACATCTGGTGGAAAAAAATAACGTAACTACTTACAAAGTGAGTGAACTACTTCTGAAAATTTGTTTGAGCAGTTCACACATTAAAATTTAGTGAAGTACATGATACAATTGCTGTGTTTCTTTCACATGAGCAAAGTACTTGCGAAGCAATTTGGTTTAGTACTTCAGTAAATTTTAATGTGTGAACTGCTCAAACATTTTTTCAGAAGTAGTTCACTCACTTTGTAAGTAGTTACGTTATTTCTTCCCACCAGATGTCTTTTTAGTTTCACGTTATCCAACAAATGGAAATTGAATGTTTAAGTTAGATTTCTTGGTATAAACAAATAACATGGAGTGTTTTATATAAATTTTTCAAATTTAAAGTAAAATAATTTTAAGCTTTTTTTCTGCTTCACTTATCGAATTTATTTGTGTTTCTTTGAAAAGTTTGAGTCATTGCTAAAATAATTGCTCGCAAGTACTTCGCACACGTGAAAGAAACACAGCAAATAAGTCAAAGGTAATGTAAATTCTTCTTCTTTAAAACTTTTTTAAAAGCTTTCTACGTCATTAGCAGTAGTAACATATGATAAAATGAAATTTAAAAATTTTATTTATAAACAAATCTCGATTATATTATCATAAGCATAAAGTGAAATAATTCCGGAATTATCTATTATTGTTATTATAAATATTATCATAATTATTATTATAATTATTATTGTATTATATATTATTATAGTTCAACATTTTTAATCATAAGCTTATAAAAAATCTGTAATCTATCTGTTTATTGTGTTAATACATCGTGCGATAAAAATTAATAAATATTTTTGTTTTATTATTTTTATTTTACTAATCTAAATTTATAAGATATTCTTTTGATTAATTAAAATGGTGTGGTGTAGCGTAAAAAACTGTAAAAATAACACGATAAAAAAAAATTGTGAAGAACACATTAAATTTCACAAATTTCCTAAAGATGTTAATATCTGTGAAATGTGGATAAAAGCATGTAATAAAAGAAACATTAATTTGAAATTTGCAAAAATTTGTTCAACTCATTTCGACGAATGTAGTTATGAATTAAAAGACAGGCTTTTAAATATTCCAATGATAAAAAGAAAATTAATGGCATCAGCGATACCAACTCTTCATCTACCAAGTGAAGTGAATTTACCAAGTGAAAGAAATATTAGGTCTGAAATAAGAATGAGGAAAAAAATTGTGGAAGATTTGTTAACCGAAACAGAGTAAGTAAATATTCAAATTTTGTATAGTTGTGATTATTGCACAATAATTTTAAATTGGAATTTAATTTATAGAAATCAAACAGAAAAAGTAGATGATAATTTATCAGATAATCGGGATAATCCAGACACCAGTGCGACTGGAAAAATTATTGTAGACAACGAAGTTCAAACCGAGTAATAATTTCATACTTTCACAAATTTTTTTATTTTAATAATGTTATTACTTAATAAATTTCTCTAGGAGAGACTTAGACAGTATTCGTAGGTTGGAGGTTGAAGAATTACAACGACAGCTAAGTGATTTGAAAAAAAAAAAAAATTTGAATTTAGAATTGGAAAATGAAACTCTGAAGAACGAAGTTCAGCAGATGACTACTTCACTTAGTGAAATCTTCACAAGTGGTCAGATAAAAAAACTAAAAACTGCTCCAAAATCAAAACACTACAGATGGAATTTAGAGGACATATCGGCGGCAATATGTTTGTATTCTGCAGGGCCGAGGTCATATAGATATTTATATAAAAAGAAGCACCCCTTACCTTGTGTAAGTACCCTCAAGAAATGGGCATCTAAGGTTAAAGTAGAGCCTGGTATCATTTCATCGGTGCTTCAAATAATGAAGCACACAAATTTTAATGAAAAACAAAAATTATGTGTGCTTTCATTTGATGAAATGAGTACTAAAGCAAGTTATGAGTATGACAGAACAAGCGATATGGTACTCAATCCATCTAGAAATGTCCAAGTAGTAATGGCAAGGGGTCTCATAGAAAGTTGGAAACAGCCTGTATTTTATGATTTCGACTGTAATATGACAGTTCCAATTTTAAACAATATAATTGTTGAACTTGATAAAATTGGGTATACAGTGGTCGCTATCGTATCTGACATGAGTACCAATAACCAAAACTTATGGAAAAATTTGTCAATTGGCATTATGAAGACATGGTTTACAAACCCGGCAAACGGTGCTAACAAAATTTTTGTTTTCGCTGATGTTCCTCATCTGCTGAAGCTTATTCGTAACCATTTTCTGGATGATGGGTTTGAATTAGATGGAAAACTAATTACAAGTGAACCCATTAAGGAAGCTATTGACAATCTAGGTGAAGACGATCTGAGGATTATGCATAAAATTTCAAATATTCATGTCACTGTACAAGGTCCAGCTAGGCAAAAAGTTAAAATAGCTGCACAATTGATGTCACATTCTGTTTCTTCATGTCTGCGACGTTGCTTTCAATTAGGCAAATTAAAATCAACCAATGTTCTTGATTGTGCGGACTTTATTAAATCAGTAAACGATTGGTTTGATGTGTTAAATTCAAAATTAATTCAAACCGATAGCCGAGAAAGAATGAAAGCGTACGGAGTTGCGTTGGAAGAGCAAAATAGAATTTTGGGACAAATGGACCGAATAATGCTTAATCTTTGCACTACAAAAAGAAAAACAATGCTTCCATTTCAGAAAGAAATACTTGTAACAAATAGCTCCCTAAAAAGCCTTTACGATTACTTAAAAATCAATTACGAAATTAAATTTATTTTAACTTCAAGGCTAAATCAAGACATTTTAGAAAATTTTTTCAGTACAATACGTGCAAAAGGTGGATTACATGACCATCCTACAAACTTAGAATTTAAATATAGATTAAGAGCATCTTTGTTAGGTAACTTCACATTATATTCAAATTCGTAATTGTGTTCGTGATGTCCTGGGTTTTTGTGATTTTGTTTATGTTGTAGTGGTGGATTTTGAAAATAATATACAAAATATGTATATAAAAATAAAAAATAAAAATTTTAATTGTCCACTATAATTTTACTAACAATAAAACTAGAAAGAATAATTTATTTAAATAATTTTGGTAACATTTTACATTTAGGTAGAAACAGAACTATTCTTAGTTCATCAAATATTGAAGATAATAAGAATGATGTAGATGAGGTGTGCATGCTGACGGAGAAAGTATTTAAGCAAGTAGGACTAGAAAACGACAATAACGATGGTGATGCTGATCATACCTTCATGTGTGAATCATTGATTGAAGAAACTGATTTCAGTGATTTACACTTGGACGCACTTCAAAACTTGGCTGGGTATATTATTAAAAAATGCAAAAATATAAACAGAAGTCTTAATACTATCAAAAGCGATGCTACCTGGACATGGGTGGATGAATTATCTGAAGGAGGACTAATAAAACCTTCGAAAAACTTCATGTCATTAATATTACAATTAGAGATAATATTTTCTAAATCTAAAAGTAAAATTATAAGAAATCGTAATATTTTAACAAAATTACTCAACTATAGTACCAATATTCAACTAGAAGAAAATGTTAAAAAATTGTTCTTCAAATGCAGAATATATTTTTTTATTAAAGAAAAAAACAAAAAACATGCACTAAAACAACTTAATAACAAAAAAAATAAAAAAATAAAAAAATTTCTAAATTAAAAACTACCTGTATATAAATTTGTTTTATTTTGTATGAAAGTAATTTCATTTGTATCTCTACTACTCATGATGACGTCACATATGAAAGCTCTTTTGAAAGCAACCTACCTAATGCTAGAGACACATACAATTGGTTAACTAAACCGTTTAGTTTGTAACTAATTCGAAACCAATTGCATGACACACTGCTTTTTAGTTTAGTTATCTTTTTACTTTGGTTATCTTTGACATTTGAAGTTGAAATTTTGTTTATGTGTTGTCAATCGTATTATTTGTACAGTTAGTGACCAAATTAAAAGGATACGTATAAAAAACATAGTTTTTATTAACATAATTACTTTTTTTTAAAATTATTTGAATTATGTAAATAAAATTAATTTAGCAAAAAGCAATTAATGTGTGACTATTAAATAAGAATAAAAAAAAATATATTTTATTGTATAATAATGTAACACAAATTTTTTCAATAGCCTATAGTTTTTGATATTTCAAATTTTTTAGCTATAGAAGGAAAACTTTCACCTCTTATCCGATAATTTACTACTAATTCACGCAATTGTATACCAATTTCTTTTCTACTCGACATTCTGTTAAAATTAATATTAAAACAAAAATAAAATAAATATTTTTAATATAATTTATACAATTTAATTTTTTTTTTCGTTCTTTTTTAATATTTACGCATTATTAGCTTTCTACTAAATTAATTTTATGTAATTCAAATAATTTAAAGAAAAGTGATGTTGTTACTAAAAGCTATGTTTTTTATATGTGTCCTTTTAATTTAGTCACTAACTGTGTATATTATACAATAACCAGAATTTCAATATAAACAATGATATGTTTGACACGAAGTTCGATGGTTCGATCCGTGTTCGCCATACTGTTCGATGGTTTGACGTTAGTTAACTCGTTAACCACTGTAATTTTCAGTGGTTACTAACTAAAGTAAATGTACTACTAACCACTCGATTTATAGTGGTTATCTCAGTTAACCAACTCGCGAGTTGGTTACCAATTGTATGTGTCTCTAGCATAAGGTTATTGTATCATGGTGAAGTACTAAACCAAATTGCTTCGCAAGTACTTTGCTCATGTCAAAGAAACACAGCTATTTTGTTATATGAACAAAACATAGGTACATTTTAATATCTTCAAATGATCATGTATATAATGTAAGGATCAATATTGAATTCATAACCCAGTCGGCCTATGAGAATATATACTCCATGTGCTCCCTATGGAATATAATTTATTCGGCAAGTTTCGTAGAACTTTGTTCAGTTTCGTAGGCAATGCTGCCGTTTTACTGTAATTGCAGTAAATTTACTGCAATTGAATTTTATTTACTGCAGCAAATCTATTTACTGCAATTTGCTGCAATTGTATCTTTGGTTAAAAATTTTTTTTAAAGAATTGAAAAAATGTTTGCGTACAAAAGTTAGATATTAATAATCGAGTATTTTCAAAATATCACATCGCTGATAGTCTGATCTAGTACATTTTATAAAGTTTGATATAAAGCAAGCCCTACAATTTGTATTGTGTTGTGACGTTCTGGTGAGTTGTGTTGTGTTGTGAAGTGACACTTATGATGACATTTTCTATTTGTTTTCTTTTTCAACTAAGGTACGCCTACGCGGTAGACATTTTTATGTAATAGGTTTTATTTTATTGTGAAGTAAAAGAAAATTTCTGTTTTTGATTTTTTACATTTTTAATTTTTACATTTTGTGAAAAAAATGAATCGAATAGATCGGTAAGTACATGTAATATTTACATAACATAAAACTTATGCGTTGCGTGTATTTAATTCCAATTACTTGCATTCCTAGATTTTTAAACAAAAAATCAGCATCAGCTGAAAAGCCTTTAGATACAGCTGTTTCTAGCTCAAATATTTCAAAAAATGACAGGGATGAAAAATTACAAAAATCAAAGAAAAGATATGAGCAAAAATTTCGTAAGGTATGGGAAAAGCGTTTTGAATGGCTAGTAGAAAAAAGTGGAAGATCCTATTGTAAGCAATGTAATTTAAAGTTGAGTAATAATGTGATAACCCTTCGACGTCATGAATCTAGCAAAGAACATCAAGACATAGAACAAGTGTTGAAAAATAATGTCAAAATATTGGATTCCTCTCAACAAAAGACATTCACAAAGAAAATAAACGATGTTAAAATAGCTGAGTTAAAAATAATTATGTTTTTAATAAAGAACAACTTGCCGTTTTCATTAATATCGTCCATAATTGAACTGATTAAAGTAGTAGCATACGATTCTCAAATTGTGAAAGATTTACAGTGCGGAAGAACAAAAGCAACCGATGTTACTATTTCCTTACTAAAAACAGAAAGTTCTAATATGATTAAAAATGTAATCAATAATCAGTCATTTTCTCTAATCATTGACGAAACAACTGATATAAGTTGTAGTAAATGTCCTGCAATTATATGCAGATATTTTAATTACAATTTAGGAAGAGTGAAAGACAGATTTTTAACATTGATTGAACTTAAAAGTTATGACTCGCAAAGTATTTTTGATTCTATCATCCAATTTTTTCAACAAAATAACCTTGGAATAGAGAATATGATTGGATTTGCGACAGATAATGCGTCTGTCATGATGGGGAATAAAAACGGTGTACAAACTCTTTTTAAAAACAAAATTCCAAATTTATACGTTATGTCATGTGTATGTCATTCTCTCCATTTATGTTCATCTGCTGCATCAAAGCATTTTCCACAATTTGTAGAGAAATTAGCAAGAAATTGTAGGAAATTCACAAATATTTTATGTTAATTAAAAGTTATATATTATATGTATATATTGTATACGGATAATTTCGCAGCTGGTCTTACTGCTTTGTGTAGTAAACCGTTAAATATTATGTATTATGTATTATGTATAATTTATGTATTATAAAAAATATTATGTATTGCATTATGGAAATATCATGTATTGTATGTAGAATATTATATACATATATATATTGACTTATAATTATGTACTAATAATATAGATAAGGTATATTAATTATTACGATTATGTGAATTGGTAAAAGCGGTCAGTCTCGTCGCATCGTACATATTGGAAAAAAGACTACTAGTTTTGATTAGTGTAATAAAAGAATTTTTTGGAGTTAAATTGATTTTTATTATTCTTCGCCCATAAAAAAGAGTTTTCTTAAATAATATATATATAAAATATATAAAATTTTTAAAATAATTCTACAAAATCTCAGAAGTGGGATCGGCAACCTATTAGATTTTGCGATTTTTTTTTATTAAGTGAAGTACCTATATATATAAAAAAAAAAAAATACGTGTGAAAAAAAAAACCACAGGAAGTTGAAAAAATTGTTCTGGAAAATTTAAGACAAAAAGGAAATTTATGTATTTTGTGTCTAGAAAATTCTTCGTGTGACCTTTTGTCTGTGTGTGTTCCACGTGATTTTTTTTACTTACGAGATATCGAGCAGCAGATTGTGAAGAATCAGATGACCATGTGCTTCAATTTAATCCACAAAAATCCAAAGTAAATTTGTGCGATCCGAATATTTAAAAAAAAAATTATTATATTTTTAGAGAAATGGACCCGCGTGTTTCACAATTTTTGGACAATGCCACAGTGACGGCTTTAAGAGATAAACTTCGTGAGCTGGGCTTGCCAATATCTGGAAACAAAGCACAACTTCTATTGAGACTAGAAGAACACGTGCTGAATTTTAACATCGATGATATAAATCAATATTTCTCACAGGACACCTTGGAAAATAATTCATCCACAAGTCAACAGAATGAGGATGAAATAACTTTAGAAAACGATTCAACTTTAGTTCAACAAGGTGAAATTGACGAGACTGCTCATTTAGACAATGAATTAAGATCCCTTCGAGATCGCATAAAAAAACAACAGGAAATTAAAGCATTAAAAAAGAACTTTTAGAACTTACTAGTGAAAATGGAAGTACTAGTGCTGCTGTTTCACATTTTGGTTTTAAAGATGTAGAAGAAGCTATTAACCATTTTAGCGGAGATGATAGCTTTAGTATCAAAAAATGGGCTCAACAATTTGAAGAAGCATCAGACGTACTTGGTTGGAATGACAAGATCCGCTTTGTATATGCACGCCGGTTACTCACAGGTACTGCAAAAAACTTTCTACGCACTATATCTGTAAAATCTTGGGCAGAATTAAGAGACTCATTAATCGAAGAGTTCGATCAGAAAATCTCAAGTGCAGAAATTCATAACAAATTAAGAAGTCGTAAGAAGAAAAACGATGAGACATTGCAAAATTATTTATTCACAATGCAGGAAATCGCTTCTGCTGCACAAATTGACGAAAATGATCTCATCCAGTATGTGATAAACGGCATAAATGATTCAACGACAAATAAAATGATCCTTTATAGTGCTAATAATATTTATGAATTGAAGGATGCCTTGAGAAGATACGATAGAATGAAAACACATCAACCACAATATGCAACCGATCGGAAAAAATTAAACAACGAAGTTGAAAAAAAGTTGGAATCAAAAATAAGATGTTATAATTGTAATCAGCATGGTCATATTAGCACTAAATGTCCTCGTCCAGCTCGTGAAAGAGGTTCATGTTTTCATTGTGGAAAAATGGGACACAAATTTGCGGATTGTAAGGAAAAAAAAGTTAACGTGATAAAATATTCCATAGACAGCTCAACAGGACTTACCACAAATGAATTCGAACACATCATAAAATTGAGTTTTGGTAATACCAATCACCAGGTGTCATATGAGTGTGAAGCTACTACATTACTAGATTCAGGAAGTCCCATCAGCTTAGTCCAGGAAAAATTTTTACCAGCTTTTACAATGCAGCATGTGGACCCAGAGAAGCATAAATTTTTTGGTATTAATGGCAGTGCTCTTCACGTTTTAGGTGTAACAAAGGTCAATGTATATTTTAATAATTCTAATTATGAAATAAATATTTATGTTGTCAAGAATAATTCTATGGCTTATCCATTTCTTTTAGGTAGAAATTTCATGTACCAGAGTAATTTGGAATTGAAACAAAAAACGGGCAATTTAGAAAATAAAGAAAACGAAAGAAAAAAGGACATTAGAAATTATGATAGCAACCAAGTAATTATAAATGACAAAACGACTTGTGCTAATGGTGAAATTTCAGGTAGGTCACATGAAATCCCAGAAGAGGACAGAATATTTCTGCATCAAATATTATGCATAAATATTTCTGAAAATAATTTAGAAAATAATATAAATATTGACATCAATGAAAACTTACCGTATGATATTAGATGTTGTGTTAAAGATATTTTGAAGCCAGCCTGGTTCTTTAATAAAATTGATAAATTTACTGATTCCGAAAATGATTTCGAAACGGAAATAAAAGTAACATCTGATCAACCGTTTTATTGCACGCCACGCAGACTTCCCTACACTCATAAGTTGGAGTTGGAAAAAATTTTAAAAGACCTTCTAGAACGGGGTGTTATCCGCGAGAGTAATTCACCTTACGCTTCCCCGATAGTATTAGTTAGAAAGAAAAATAAAGAGTTAAGATTATGTATTGACTATCGACAATTAAACAAAATTACTCAGCGAGATAACATTCCGTTACCGCTTATTGAGGATCACTTAGACCGCCTCAAAAATAAAAAATACTTTTCTGTTATAGACTTGAAAAACGGTTTCCACCACGTCAAAATCGCTTGTAATTCAGTGAAATACACGTCGTTTATAACACCTTTGGGCCAATACGAATATCTGAGGATGCCGTTTGGCCTGAAGAACGCGCCTGCGGTTTTTGAAAAATTTATGAAAAAATTATTCAAACCATTGCTAGCCACAGGTCAGGTCCTGAGTTATATTGATGACTTACTAGTAGCCACAGAAACCGTAGAAGAACATATTAATATTCTAAAAGAAATAGTTCGTATTGTACTAGAAAATTCTCTTCAAATAAGGTTCGATAAATGCTCATTTTTGAAGGAGCAAGTAGTTTACTTGGGGTATAAAATAACTCAGAAAGGTATACAACCCAATGAAGAGAATTTGAAGGCGATCAAAGAATTTCCTATTCCAACTTGCGTGAAAACTGTCCATAGTTTTTTAGGTCTGGCATCATATTTCAGAAAATTTATTAAGAATTTTGCTCTAATAGCCAAACCTCTGTACGATCTTGTCAAGAAGAATGCCAAATTTGTATTTGGGGAAAGGGAACTAGAAGCATTTGATACATTAAAAGCCAAACTCATAGATTCTCCGGTGCTGGCAATATATAGCCCTTCGAATGAAACTCAGCTCCATTGTGACGCAAGTCTTTTAGGTTATGGAGCTGTACTTCTCCAAAAACAAAAGGATGGCAAATACCATCCTATAGCCTATTTCTCTAAACGTGTTAGCGAAACTGAAAAACATTATCATAGTTATGAGCTCGAGACCCTATCAATTATATATGCACTTAGGAGATTCAGTGTCTATCTTGTCGGTATTCGATTTAAAATTGTAACTGACTGTCAAGCCTTAGCTTTGACACTCAACAAGAAATTTATTAATCCTCGGATTTCAAGATGGGCTCTCGAGCTACAGAACTATGATTATGTTATAGAGCATCGAAATGGTGAAAAGATGGGTCATGCAGACGCTCTAAGCAGATCTATTAACATACTTTATGTAAAAGACGAGTCGTTTGAGTATATCTTAGCAGCTTCACAAAGACGAGATCCAACTATAGCCAAAATTGCTTCTGAGTTAGAAAAACAAGAGAGCAGCTTTTATGAAATGGTAGATGGACTAATTTACAGGAAGGTCAAAAATGGTTTGCGTTTCTATGTACCCAGTGTAATGGAAAATCGTGTAATTCAAACACACCACGATGCTATGTGCCACCTGGGTGTTGAAAAATGTTATGAAAATTTAGGAAGAACATACTGGTTTCCCAGTATGAAACAAAAAATTAAGAATTACATCAAAAGTTTCTTTAAGTGTGCATATTTTTCAACAAGCTCAGGAAGGGTTGAGGGTATATTACATAATGTCCCAAAGGGTAAAATTCCTTTTGACACTCTACATGTCGACCATTATGGTCCACTTGCCTCTTCAAAAACTAAGAATCGTCATATTTTCTTAGTCATTGACGGTTTCACTAAATTTGTCAAGTTGTTGTAAGATGATGCATATTTACAAATAAATGCATAGTTTTAAAATAGAGTGTAAGATATATGTAAACACATATAAGACGACGCATATTTATAAATAAATACATAGTTTTAAAATAGAGACGTAATAAAACATCTGTACAAATAGTCAGAAAAAGGATAAGTTAAAATATTAAAAAGAAACAGTTACGAAGTATTTATATACAAAAATAAAACATCTGTTCAAATAGTCAGAAGAAACAGTTGTGAAGTATTGATATACATAGAAGTAGAGGAATAAGATTCATTCTAAAAAGAATATTGAAGCGAACAAGATTGAAAAATAAATTTAATGAAAGTAGTAAAATTTGGTCAGATAATTTTTGTGTTTTTCTTATAATTAAATAAAAACCATTTGTTCAGATAATTTTTGTGTTTTTCTTATAATTCAGAAGTGGGATAGCATTTTCTCGTTGAAATTTATAATATATATATTCTTTTTTAATGGAAATTAGTGCAATTGTACGTAATACGTACAAAACAAATATATATATAAAGATATAAGCATTAGTGAAGTGAAAATGGGTCGTCACAAGGAAAGAGCCACAAGATCGTATTCACGTGAACGCTTACGCAAAAGTCGCGATAGGTACAGTAAGAAAGATAAAGTGAAAAATCAGAATGAAAGTCATTCTCGTCAATATATTGAAAGTGAAAAAACATATTCCAGGAGGAATGAAAGTCATTCCACACCGGATAATAATTATGGTTTTAATCAGCGCATCGAACGGTTAGAAAATTTAATAGGAAAGTTTATAGAAGAAAACGGTAGATGTAGTGATGACAGAACAGTGAGATACGCTGTTAGAAGTGATATTATACCTGAGTTTGAGCCAGGTAACCCGAGTCTATCTGCAAGTAAGTGGTTAGACAAAATCGATCAACTTGCTGCAATAAACGGATGGGATGATCAAACAACTACGTATCATATGCAAAATCGTTTAATAGGTTTAGCGAAAAATTGGTACAGTAATCTAAGTTCATATGATAGAACTTGGGATCAATGGAAGGAATTAATAAGAAGCTCATTCCCTGAGCATCACGATTTCGCTACTTCATTAAGACAATTGGTGAACAGATATAAAGAACCAAACGAGAGCATGGCAGAATACTATTTTGCAAAAATGAATTTAATACAAACGTGCAAAATATCAGGGAAAGATGCTGTATCTTGCATAATAGATGGAATACGAGATAATACGATTCAAACGGGAGCCAGAGCTGGAAGATATAACCTGCCAGAAGAGTTATATAGTGAATTTTTATCAAGTGTCACTTCAATAGAAAGATATATCGGTGTTAGCAAAAACTGTGAAAAAAGAATTATAAAGAAATTTAGGTATGACGAAAAAGATTCGTACAACAGGGTTAAAGTATTTCCTAAAAGTGAATTGAATAAACAAATAAAATGTTTTAATTGTGGAGATAAAGGTCACGTTTCGACCAAATGTGAAAAACCGAAAATAGTGTGTAAAAACTGTAATAGATTAGGACATTTATCGAATAATTGTATGCGTCAAAGTGCAAATACTACTGTGAAGTGCATTGACGATATGAAGAAAGATACAAATAAATACTACTTTATGGATTGTGAAATAAATAATAATACTGTGCGTGGATACATCGACACTGGGTGTTGTATGGTTTTGATAAAGAAAAAAGACGCTGAATGTTTGAAGTTAAAAATAAAACCGTGTGATATGATAATTACAGGTTACGGTGGAGGAACAACAAGAGCAGTTGGGAAAGCAAAAATAAATCTGAAAGTAGATTTAGCTGAGGCTAAAGTAGAAGCTCTTGTTGTCCCAAATCATATTCAAAATTTACCAATTATCATTTACCATTATCAAAAGAATGAAATCCGATTGTGTAATAATGATATTGTTGCCCTGCCGCAAATCGAAAGTTTGCCGCCAGCGAAAGTCGCTCTTTGGGCAAAAGAGGCTAGTGTAATTCCACCAAATAGTGTTGGTTTTATTGAAGTAGATTCAGAATCTAAGTGTGACGTACTTGTAGAACTAAATCATAGACCAGTACCAAATGCGGACTACTGGGTCTGTAGATGTATAACGAAAAGCAAGGACGGTGTTATATCGATTGCCAATACGTCAAACAGAGAAGTCATTCTGAAGAAAAATCAAATTGTAGCAAGAGGAATCGATTGTGTCGAAGAGGATATATGCACGAGCACAGTAAGTAATAATAAAATAGATATTCATAATTCCGAGCTATTTAGTATGTCTGATATCGAAAAACAAGTTGATGTAGATATAGACCCAGTTGTGAAATCAAAATTATTAAAATTAATGAATCAGTATAGGAACTGTTTTGCCAGGAACTTAAAAGAGTTAGGAAAAACAAACCTTAGTGAAATGAAAATAAAATTGATAAAAGATAGTCCGGTTGTGTACAAAGCATACCGTCTCTCATATTCCGAGCGAGAGATTGTGAGAAATATTATAGAGGAACTATTAAATAACGGTATTATTAGAGAATCAAATTCTCCTTTTAGCAGTCCTATTTTGCTTGTTAAAAAGAAAACAGGAGAATACAGACTTTGCGTAGACTATAGGAAATTGAATATGAATACTGTAAAAGATCGATATCCCATTCCACGTATCGACGACCAAGTCGAAAGATTAAAGGGATGCAAATATTTCACCAGTCTGGATCTCGCTAGCGGCTATCATCAGATCCCCATTAGCGAAGATTCCGTAGAAAAGACAGCATTTATTACACCAGATGGCCATTACGAATATTTGCGAATGCCATTCGGTTTAGCAAATGCACCCGCGGTTTTCCAAAGAACCATGAATGTCGCTCTAGGTTCTTTACGTTTTACAACAGCGGTAGCCTATATGGATGATTTGCTAGTACCGTCCGATAGTATTGAAAGTGGATTTGAGGCCTTAGAGAAAGTTTTCAAATGTTTGCAAAAAGCAAATTTGACTTTGAAATTAGAAAAATGTTTCTTCTTCAGAACCAGAATAGATTATTTAGGGTATCAGATTAGCCACGAAGGTATACAGCCAGGTGTTACAAAAATAGTTGCTGTGAAGAATTTTCCGAGACCTGAAAATATGCATCAAATAAGACAGTTTGTAGGTTTGGCCAGTTATTTTCGAAAATTTATATTGAAATTCGCAGAACTTGCCCTGCCATTGACAAATCTCTTGAAGAAAGATTCCAAATTTGTTTGGGAGAAGGAACAAGAAGAATCATTTAGTATCTTGAAAGCAAAGCTTACGGAACGACCCGTATTGGCCCTTTTCGATCATACAGCCAAAACAGAACTACATACGGACGCATCGAAATACGGATTAGCTGGTGTGTTACTGCAGGAGCAGATAGATAGAAGTCTAAAACCTATTTCATATTATAGCAAGACGAATACAAAAGAAGAACAAAGATATCATTCATATGAGTTAGAGACCTTAGCTGTAGTTTGTTCTTTAAAACATTTTAGAAGCTATTTAATAGGACTTGAGTTCGAAGTAGTAACAGATTGTAGCGCGTTAAGAACGGTTTTCACAAAACGGGACTTAGTTCCACGAATAGGTAGATGGTGGCTCTCTGTTCAAGACTACAATTTTACAATTAAATATCGTGCAGGAAAGAATATGAAACACGTCGATGCACTAAGCCGTAATCCACCACAACAGATAAATCAGGTCTTAGCTGTAGGCATAACTACTGATGATTGGGTGTTGACTGCACAATTACAAGATGAATATTGTAAAAATCTAATTGATATTTTGTCTAAGAAGCCAGAAAATAAAGATGAAAAGCGCGTGCATAACGAATATTCGCAAAAAAATAACAGACTTTACAGAAATACCGAAAATGGCAAAAGATGGGTAGTTCCAAAATTTTCTAGGAAAGAAGTTATCATGTGTCATCACGATAACGTAGGTCATTTCTCCTTAGAAAAGACACTAGACTATGTCTCAAAAAAATATTGGTTTCCTTCAATGAGGAAATACATAAAGAATTATATTAACCGATGCCTAGGGTGCATTTATAATAAGGTACCTGCTGGAAAGTCCTCAGGATACCTTAATGTCATTGAAAAAAATAGCGATTCCAATGCATACGTTACATATGGATCATCTTGGACCCTTTGTGAAAAGTTCACGGGGCAATTGTTACTTGTTCGTAGTTATTGATGGCTACACAAAGTTTGTGTTTTTAAAACCTGTACCCAGTACCAAAGTGGGGTTTGTAATAAGAGCTCTTGAGGAAATCATCGAAACGTTCGGTGTTCCAACTAGAATCATTAGCGATAGAGGAAATTGCTTTACGAGCAAAAGATTTGAGGAGTATTGTAGATCGCTGGGAATAAAGCATGTTCTCAATGCGACTGCTACTCCTAGAGCAAATGGGCAGGTGGAAAGATATAATAGAACGATATTAAATTCAATTAAAGCATCTTACGAAGATGAAACTAAATGGGATAAAGTAATAAGCTCCATACGATGGGGGTTGAATATAACTACGAACAAGACGACGGGGAAGTCCCCATACGAGATGTTTTTTGGCTACGTGCCAAGAAGTGCGAATGATTCGTACTTAGCAAATGAAGTGTGTGATCAAGAACAGAACAATATAGAAGCCATACGAAAAGAGGCTACGAAATCTACACAAATGCAACAGGCCGTACAGAAAAAGTATTACGACAAGAGAAGATGTAGTGCTCGTACTTACAAGGTTGGACAGCTTGTTGTTGTGGAAAGACAAAAAGGTTCGAACGAAGGAAACAGTAGAAAACTAATGCCGACTTACAGTGGGCCATATCAAATCATTAAGGTTCTAGACCACGATCGCTACGTAATAAAGGACATACCAGGGTCAACTAGATCACAAAGAAAATATATCGGCGTAACAAGTGGAGATAAAACAAAGTCTTTTAACATCGAAAAAAAAAAAAAAAAAAAAAGAAAAAAAATTGATATATGATCCACAGGGTCGTGGAATGTGTAGCGTGGCCGAACTGTAAGATGATGCATATTTACAAATAAATGCATAGTTTTAAAATAGAGTGTAAGATATATGTAAACACATATAAGACGACGCATATTTATAAATAAATACATAGTTTTAAAATAGAGACGTAATAAAACATCTGTACAAATAGTCAGAAAAAGGATAAGTTAAAATATTAAAAAGAAACAGTTACGAAGTATTTATATACAAAAATAAAACATCTGTTCAAATAGTCAGAAGAAACAGTTGTGAAGTATTGATATACATAGAAGTAGAGGAATAAGATTCATTCTAAAAAGAATATTGAAGCGAACAAGATTGAAAAATAAATTTAATGAAAGTAGTAAAATTTGGTCAGATAATTTTTGTGTTTTTCTTATAATTAAATAAAAACCATTTGTTCAGATAATTTTTGTGTTTTTCTTATATTGTATTCAGTTAAAAGCACAAATACAAAAGGAGTCATTAAGTGTCTCCAACAATATTTTTATTGCTATAGTCGACCTAATAGAATAATATCTGATCGTGCCACTTGTTTTACGTCTAACGAATTTGCTGAGTTTTTATCTGAAAACAATGTGCAACATATCAAAATTGCTACCTGCAAACCACAAGCAAATGGCCAGGTGGAAAGAATTAACCGTATTTTGACAGCTATGTTAGCGAAAGAGTGCGAATACGACTCGACAGCAAATTGGGAAAGAAATGTGGTCAAAGTTGAATTCGCAATAAACAACACCGTCAATCGTAGCACAGGATTTTCACCTAGCACTTTATTATTCGGTGTTAACCAAAAGGGTAAAATATATGATAAAGTTGCCGAGTTTATATTAGATCAGGTAAACAAAAATAAAGAAGTGGATTTATTAGAACTAAGGAATCAGGCTGCCCAAAATATTCAAAAAAATCAAGATTACAACAAAAATTATTATGATAAATTGCACAAAAGACCTCATGTATACAAAGAAGGTGATTACGTGATGTTAAAAAATAATGTCACCATTGCCGGGGTAAATAAAAAATTTTTCAAAATACAGAGGCCCATATGAAGTACGAAAAGTTATCGGTAATGACAGATACTTGGTTACGGATCTCGATGGCTTACAAGTTTCAAGAGTGCCATACAAAGGTATATGCTCTCCGGCTAACATGAAGCCATTCTACATCAGCGTAGAAGATGAAAGATGAAATTCCGTCTTAGCACAAGTCTAATTTTCATGTTTCGTACTTTAGAAAATCAATTTCACTATTACAAAATTCAATTCCGAATTGCTTTGATGTTTATCTTTTGTCAATAAAAAAATAAATTTTAGTAAATATTAATTTTATGTACAATAATTTTATAGATTTTACTATGTATCATGTATCATATATGTATCATTATTTTTTATGTACAATAATTTTATAGATTTTATTATGTATCATGTTAATGTTATGGTGTTCATTAATGCATTCGTTAGGAAAATTAAAGACTAGTACTTTTACTTATGTTAGTGTTAGAACATTAATACTTTTAAATGTTAATAAGCTATTAATGTATAATTGCGAAGGTCAGGATGGCCGAGATGTAGGAAATTCACAAATATTTTATGCTAATTAAAAGTTATATATTATATGTATATATTGTATACGGATAATTTCGCAGCTGGTCTTACTGCTTTGTGTAGTAAACCCATTGTATAAGGAATCATTGTATGTTCACTCTCCCATAGCTGTAAATCAAAAAATGAAATCCAATCAAAACACAAAACCTTATCAAAAATACAAAAAAAATAAAATTTACAAAAAATCATAATGTGTATAAGAAAGACAACAATAATACGCAAAACAGTTTACATTGATTTCTTATGGAAGAAAACCTACGTCTCTCCCACTCGTTTTCTTAAAAAAAAACTAATTTTTATTGTAATAGTATTCAGTATACGTCATAATTCTACCAGATTTGTCAATGTACATGCAACACTTATTTGTTACAGTATCTTTACAGTCTCACGTATACATGACTACGTCATTTAATTTTCTTAGTATATACACGTTTTAAGCGGTACGTCATAATTCCATCAGTTTTATGTATTAAGGTTGTGGAAGCAATGTATTGTGGTAGAACGAACTACGTCATACATTATACAGTAATAAATTCAAATATTGAATCGCGAAACCGTGAATTTTAACCATTTGATCTTAACCAAAGTTTTCAATAATTTTAAATAAGGATCTTTATGTAATATTTATTTTTTTACAGGAAATAATTAAGATAACAGCTCAGGCACTATTATACATAGTAGAATAGGTTGTTTATATGACACATTATGCACAGGTAATATTATAGATAAGAGTACATATAATATTGTATATAATAACACAGGTAATATGTACATATATAATAATGCAGGTGATATTATGTATAACATAATAGTACAGGTAATATTATACTCCTATATTACATATAATAGTTTTTTATAATAAATGAAAATTGTAAAAACAGATATTTTACTGATAATTTATTCAAATTTTGAAGCCTTAGCTGTGAAGTAATTGAGTTTTATTTTATTGTATTATTGAGTAATTTGAGTTTTATTTATTATTTTATTATTATTATTATTATTATTATTATTATGGGAAAATTTAGTTTAATATAGTTAAAATTTTAGTTAAACAGTGAAAATTTATTATCAATTTATAATTATAATTAATAACATTGTGTTTTTGTGTGTGTTTTTTATAAGTGTATAAAAATATAAAATATGGTACATTGTGTTAGATGTATTATTTGTGGTATGAAACAGGAAGGAGACGAAAAAAAATACTACGGTTTTCCTAAGGACAACAACATGTAGGCCGAGTAGCAAAAATTTTGATATTTGAACAAACACGATTGTTTTAAAAAAAGGGTTTGAAAAACAATAAAAAAATTATGTAAAAATTGTTTTATTGTTAGTTTTCTGGTATTTAATGAATTCAAATTTGTCAATATTAATTCGTGTTAGTTCTATATATCTACATAAAAACATAATATTAATTTAAAAATTAAGTATTCATTCGCCAAAAGAAAATCTTATAATTCAAGAATAATTATTCACAAAATTATTTCACAAACATTGTTTTTGTAGCTACTTAAGTTTTTTAGTTTTACTCGAAAGCATTCAATAAATTTAATTTTGTTCATTTCAATCCTTTGATATTTCAAATGCATTGTGAAAGTGAAAGAAAAATGTGCATTATGTTAACAATTTTGTACATCTATTTAATGAAAAAGTAGATTAATCTTGGTCCAATGAAGGTGTACATTGGCCGGATGAATCTTGATTCATAAAATTATGTATGTGTTTATAGTTAAACGAATTATTTATCATGTTGATGAAAATGTTGTTAAATTGATTTCATGACCATTGAACTTTTAATCAAATATTTTAATATAAAATTAAAAATTTAATAATAATTTGAAATCCTTTATATAAATAATGTAGATTAATTGGTTATAGTCTTACGACTTTTTTTGACGAGACTTATCTACGGTGTTAAAAGATACTGATAGTTTGAACATTTTTCTTTTAAATTGATTTAATTGTTATAAAGGAAAACTTTGTGGCTGCAAGCTCTAGGAAGAAGTGCATTAATTGGACATAAATTCCCACAAGAAGTACGTGTATGTAGTGAGCATTTCACAACAGATGTGTTCACTAAGTCTGGAAAAATTTTAAAGAGTTGTGCCGTACCAACAATTGGAATTCCTGGAACGAGCAAAGATTTTCAAACTGAAGTCTTACAGACCGCTGTTGAAAAAGTTAATGTGAGTATAACAGTATTACTCAGAAAGTTATGTTCTTAACAAGACTTGTCGGGTGATCCAGTATTAAATGCCGGGGAAAATTTTGTAATGCATACATTTTCTATTAACACGTTGGCTCCCAATGTATCACCCGTGATCATTTTTGAATTCCGTCGTTATGTACCGCTGTTCACCGGTGATCACTGATTTTGACCGCCTCCAGGTACCAATGTATCACCGGTGAACATTTTCTGATCTATATTCCAGGAGGGAAAAATTTTAAAAAATTAATATAATTAAACACAATTTTTATGAAATCTTATAAAAGACACTTTATTTTTTCATTTAAACATTACATATTTCAATGAACTTGTTGAAAATGATGCAAACAAAGAAATGTTTTTGGTACGCATTGTTCACAAAAAGTATTGACTTGTTTAGCTTTTTTACGTGCTGATGATGATCCAGCCTGGCTTGATGTT
Source organism: Villa cingulata (assembly GCA_951394055.1). NCBI lineage: Eukaryota > Metazoa > Arthropoda > Insecta > Diptera > Bombyliidae > Villa > Villa cingulata. The sequence continues at coordinate 34,829,276 of OX596017.1, read as the reverse complement.
TCTTTATAACATTCAACACATCGAGATCGTTTTTTTCTCCCATCTCGGGTTTTTTCCTGACATGTTTGTAGGACATGCTTTGCGGTAGATGGGGTTGACGGATCTGGAATAGATGTTGTTAAAGATGATATTATAGATTTCCTGAATTCTGAAATCTGAATTTTTTTTGTCGAGTCTTCATTATATAATACATAAGCATTTACAACTGCAGTATTTAACATAACTTCGAAAGCTACTTTGTGAAACCAACGAATTGTTTTTCGCAGAGGACTGAAGTAACTGGCTAATTGGTCAGAAATATCAATTCCCTGCTTACATTTATTGTAATTTAGTATAACATTCGGTTTCAATTTTAGTTTATCATTTTCTTCCAACTGGCCATTTTGTTTGGTTGATAGAAAACGAACTTCTCTTTTATCACGCCAAATACCTACGACTATTCCAGATTTCTCCTTTGTTAGGCATTCATTTCTTTTTGGCTTTCCCAAGTGAGGTACTCCTTTTTTTCGTTGACGTAGAGTTCCCTGAAGATATGTTTCTCGTATCAAACAATAATTTGCCAATTCTAGCGATGTATAGAAGTTGTCAACAGTTAAAGTTCTTCCAGCATTAAAATAATCTGCCATTAAATCGACACAGACGTTTGTCGTCATACTGTATCCAGTTAAATTATTTGCCTTCCCACTATAAACTTTTATTTTGTATACATATCCAACGGTGTCCGTTAATTTAAAGAGCTTCACACCATATTTATTGGATTTACCTGGAATATATTGTCGGAAAGATAACCTTCCTCGAAAAGGAACCATAGTCTCATCTATTACGACATCACTACCCGGTGACCGTTGTTTTTGGAAGTTGCTGTTCATTTGATCTACTAAAGCATCTATTTTAAATAATTTAGATGAAGTAACAGAAGCTTGTTCATTGTCTGCAAAGTGGATAAAACGTAGAATACTTTGAAATCGATTTCTTGGCATCAAACGAGGAACAAAACAATTTTTATAAAATGCTTCTCTGCTCCAGTAGCTCTGAATGGTTGGATATTTAACTAAACCCATATACATTACTATCGCCAGAAATTTTTTAACTTCATGCACATCCACGCTTTTCCATTCCAAATTACGATTTCTAGTATTTCGACGTGAGTTTATTACACGTTCTGCTTGACGATTTGTTTCACGAACAATCATTTCCAGAACAACATCATCAAGAAATAAAGAAAAATATTCATACGGAGAAGATTCATTAAGTTGAAAATATCGTCCTGTGGATGGAGGATCTCGCAATTTTTTAAGACTACTGCCATCGGCTGGCTCTTGCCATTCATCATGATTAGTGTGATTTTGTATAGATGCAAGTAATTCTTCTTCAATTTCAGTCTGAGACTCTTCTTCAGTAGAACTGCTGTCTTCACTGTAACTGCTGTCGATTGGACAATATTCGCCATCATTAGATGTTCCATCAAAATCACCTTCATCTTCATCTTCAATATCATCATCTGACTTCTCTAACATATTCAAAATTTCTTTCTCGTCCATTCCAACTATTGAATTTGTTCAAAATACAAATTAAAAGTCGATAACAGATAACAAAAAATATTATTTATTCCAATAAGACTTACGATTTTTATTTGTATGATCAAATTTATTTATAACTCAATTTATTTTCGATGTTCACTTCACAAATAATTTAATTAGAATAAACTTATTGATAAATGTACAATATTATTGCTATCTATTATACATATGTTCAAATAAAAACAGTTATCCAGTATTGAAATAAGGTTACATATTATAAATAGAAGTGTTCACAGGTGATACACACTGAAAAAACATATTAAAATTGCTGTTTATAGCCCAAATGTACACCGGTGAACATGCAACAATATATAGACTAAACATCTCGTATACACTGCAATATGATATCATAAAAATATTATATCACTGGGATTATTCTAAGTATAAGAAATATGTCTGGGCTGTGGGGGCAAATTAGGGAAATGTTCACTGGTGATACATTGGTACCTGGGGACGGTCAAAATCAGTGATCACCGGTGAACACTGGGAGCCAACGTGTTAATTAGAAATTTGGAGATTTATCACCGGAGAATAAGGAAAATACCGCGTCAAACAACCAACTAGAAGACGCAAGTAACAAAATAACCATCATTTCCGATATTCCAGTATCGTTTGCACCAGAAGAAATTGCAAACATGGTAGCATATTCATCAGAACAAATGATTCCAAAAGTAACTGAAAGTGAACATTTATCCAAATTTTCAAAAAGTACGCAAACTAAAAAAGCGTTAGAAGCAAATAGAGCTCACGAAAAAAAGCTTTTAAAACAAATAAAATTTTTAAAACATGAAGTTCGCAAAAAAGACACAATAATTCACGAATTAACAAAACGGAATACGGAAATTGAAAATTTTATATCAAATGCTAAATCATTTTTATCTAAGGATTTGGCAATAATGGTAGAGCATTATGTAAGAAATGATATAAGACAATCTAAAGGAAAACGCTACACCAATGAAATGAAGGCGCTCGCTTTGAATTTATTCTTTGTTGCTCCACGAGCTTATAAATTTATACAGAGAACAATAAATTTACCATCAAGAGTGACATTACAAAGATATGTTCGTTCTTGGCCTTTTGGTCCAGGTTTTCATCGGGCATATTTTGATAGTCTTGCTCTTAAATTAAAAGAACTGCCATCATTTGCAAAAAAGTGTGTGATTTGTATGGACGAGATATCCTTAAAAACACATCTTTTCTATGATAAAATGAGAGGTCAAATAGTAGGATTACAGGATGATGGAATAAGTAAGCAAAAGTTACCTACAAAATTTGCTTTGGTAGTTATGGCTAGAGGAGTAACCCATAACTATCGACATTTCCTTGGTTATATTTTTACCAACTCATCATGTGAAACTGGGAAATTACGAAATACCGTATATGAAGTAATACGAAAATTACAATTGGTAGAGTTAGAGCCTAAACTCGTAATATCTGACCAAGGAAGTAATTTTGTAAAACTACATGAAGTACTAAAAATTAAAATAAAAAGACCATTTATAAAAGTTAATGGAAAAACCATTTACTTCATGTTTGATACGCCACATTTGATAAAATCAGTAAGAAACAATTTAATGAGATCCAGGATACAATATGATGAGAATAAAACTGCGGAGTGGAAATATATAAAAAAATTGTATGATGAAGATAAATTGAGAAAATTTAGATTTGCGCCCAAGATTTCTGATGTGCATATTAATCCGAACATTTTCCAGAAAATGAAAGTGAAATATGCAACTCAAGTTTTAAGTGCTACAGTAGCTAGCAGTTTGTATACCATATCATTACAACATGGAAATGAAACAGGAGCTAGTCATACGGCAGAATTCATCGACAAATTTGATAAGTTATTTGATGTTTTTAATTCATCAAAATTTAATGAAGCAAAAGAACTTCGCCGACCTCTAAATTCAGAACGTCAGCTTAAATTCGTAACTGAAATGGAAGTATTTATGAGGAGTATAAAAGTCTTTAATTATGCAAACAAAGAAATAACAAAAAACGTGAAATGTTTTAATGGTTGGCTACTCAATATCAGTTGTCTGAAGGTTTTGTGGAACGAGTTGAAAAGCGAAGGAGTAAAATTCTTGTTAACAAGAAATTTGAACCAAGATGTTTTAGAAAACGCTTTTGGAACCCTTAGAAAAGGAGGCGGTAACAATAAAAACCTAACTCCTTATCAGTTTGCATGCATTTTCAAAAAATCATTTTCAATTCGTTATATGGATGTGTCGGCAAATGGTAATTGTGAAGCAGAAAAGTCAGAAATTTTGCTACCTCTATTAGAAATGAAAGACGTCAAAATATTTCCCACAGAAAGTGTGTGTTCAAACAAATTCTTATTTGAAATAAATGACAGCGAAATGGACTTTGGAGAAAAAAACGCCTTTTACTATTTTGGAGGATGGATATTGAGAAAACACATCAAGCACCACAACTGTGAAAATACTTCACTAAATATAGATGAAGGAATCAACTACATTTACACAAATTTAAAAGAATATGAGAATGCAAAACTATTTAAACCACCTCAAGTATTTATGGATAATTTAGAAATTTTGGAAAAGTGTTTTATAGAAAATTTCAATAATTTAATACTTGAAAAGAATATAGAAAATTTATTATATGAAAAAATGGAAAATGTATATAATTAAATAACTTTATCTCTTACTTCTTCGTAAAAGATATTTCAAGTTATTTTTAATTATAATTCACTTTAAATAACTTTGATTGTTATTTTAATTAATTCACTAATGAAATTAAATAACTTTATCTCTTACTTCTTCGTAAGAGTATTTCAAATTATTTTTATAATTCACTAATGAAATTTAGTTTAAAAAATTCACTTTTCGCGAATTAAAAGACAAATTTAAAGTTTTATGTCAATTTTATTACTGTTCAAAAGTTGAACTGAACTGTTACAAAGATTGATCTTCTATTTATACTTATGACCTATGTTACATTTTATTCTAATTCTAATCGTGGGATAAGTGAAAAGTAAAAGTTACAGGTGTTCATCTTTGTAAAGATGTAATAAGCAATTTTTATGCTTATGGGAAAATTAATGTATTCGGTGTGGGAACATAAAATGTTTCACACCGGTTATGTTGGTGCATTGGTTCTCATGATTGATTCTTCTAAGAATCAACGTTTTATATTACTCCTCCACCCTTTAAAGAGTTTGACGACCCGACAAACGGATTACTCTTGGTTTGGAGCTCTATTCCTGTAACACTCAGACTTTTCGCTTTTCCTTTACAAAATTTATGCCTTAGAAGTATTATTAACAAAATGATTAAAATTATGTATGCTATAATTAGAGTATAATTTGTAACATTACTTTTGAATTCAATGTATTGTATCGTTTCTCTATTTTTTATATTTCCTAAATTTAATTTTTCTAATGTTACATTATTTATCAATTTAGTAAAATTAACATGAGTGATGGGTAATATTATGCCATTGGAAAATTTCATTACTTTATTTTCAAAAATCAATTCATTTATTTGCAATTTACAATTGTTATATTTTATTACATTATTTCCTTTTATAGCTATAGTTTGTTGAATACAATTTTGTTTAATTTCGGTTATTGGAAAATTTTTAGTTACAATCAACCCATCATTTATCTGATCAATGGATGCTTCTTTGTTGAGTCTCAACTTACATACATTGCTCATTTTAAACATATTACGAATACACTCATTTGTATGGAGTTTCAAATTTTTCTTTAGTAAAATTTCGTCTTTAAAATGATAAACGTTATCATCTTGAATGATAACCTTTTCAGTTTCAGAATCTAATTCCTCGTAATAATTATTTGGGAATGGAATTATGAAAGCGTTAAAGTATTTATTTGTAGTAAAATTTGGAATGCTTATAACGAAAATTAATGAATTATCTCTGAACAAAATACCACTTTTTATAAAAGGTAAGACGTTAACTGATATGTTGTAAGCAGCTATTTCTTCTGCCGTTAATATGTCGTGAGATAAAATATTTAGTTGACTTGTCATTATTAAATCCGAAAGTTTTTCTAATTGTTTATTTATCAGTACAATGTCTGCGTAAATGTGTAATGAGTATTTCAGTCTGTCTAATGTTTTTATTATGTGATTAGTATTTTCTGTAATATTATTGAGGTGTTGATTTAATCTCGTTTGCTCTTTATTTACAAGATGTACAACTTCGTCCAAATTTTTTATTAAATTGTTGTTGATGACAACTTGTTTATTTAGTTGATCTGTCATTTGTTTAGTATTTCTGTCAAGATTTTCCAAATGATTGAATATTTCTTTCGCGTCGTCATTGTCCATAGTTCCAGCTAGAAATTTTAATCCTTGTCCCAAAAAGTTTAGAACCCCGCGCTTATATCTTTTATTTTTATCATAGCTAGGTACAATTGTTTTTAGAGTATGCTTAGCTAATTTTAGTTCTCTGTTCAATAATTTTTTATTGTTATCGTTTTCGGTCAAATTTAATGATTTAATGTTGTTTTCTATTATGTCAATGGCTGAATAATAGTCCTGTATTTCGACTATGTGTAATATTTTTGTGTATCGGTCTATTACTAGTTTTTCGTCGGATTTGAGTAGAGTGAATCCATGTTCGTTGTTTATAGAAATTACTTCAATTGATCCTCGAACTAAAGTCGGGAATAAGAACACTAAGGAAATTACAATCATCTGAAAAAAAGGAAATGAGAATAGAGTAATTTTAATTTTGATATTTTAGCTTCCTTTTTCTTTGATTTGCTACGTATTTGGTTCTACGTTTTGTACTAGTATCTATGACATATTCACCCTGTATTTCATAATTTGTTAATTTCTTGTATTTCGGTTTATTTTTAGCTATATTTCTATCTACTACAATATTATCGTGAAGTTCGTAACTATTGTCGCGATTTTTGTTTAACATTTCAATTCGTCTAGCTTTTTCGTTTGCAAACTTCTCTGCTAATTTAGTGATTTCGTCGTTACTTAGATTCTTATTTATAAAATCCATCGGTCGCAATTTGGTAGTGGAATGAAGAGTATTATTATAGGCAACTATTATTTTAAAAATTTTTTCTTCGAGTTCTTTAGTGGATTTTTCTACTTCCAGAATTCTAAGATGTTCGTTGAGTGTTCCGTGTAAGCGTTCAACATCTGAATTCCCTGTTTTATTTGCAGCAGTAGTTACGTGAAATTCTATTGAATTTTCTTTAAGGAACTGTTCTACAGCGTTATGTATAATACACCTTTCGTTGTCGAATATCAGCTTTTTCATTTTACCAAGAAATTGTATTCTCTCCCTTAATGCAGCTAAAATAGAAACCCAAGTTCTATCGTTTAATTTATATATGGTCGCATATTTTGAAAATTTGTCAATTGTAGTTAAATACATTATATTTCTATAGGGGAACCAAATATCGATGTGGACTATTTCATTAAAACTTCCAGCATTTTCGGTTATATTATACGGAATTTTTATTGGATGGCGATCATGTTTTGCAAGTTGGCAAATTTCGCAATTATTTATAAATTTAGTGATTATTTCTAATAATTTAGGATAGTAAAATTTTTCTTTTAACTCATTGAACACCTCAGTAATACCTCTGTGATTGTTTTTTAAATGTTCTCTTTTAATGACGTCTAATAATTCCTCTCTGTCTGTGATATCGATCAGTTTTTTGTAAGATCTCAAAATTTTAAGACTACTATTGTTATTTGAAAAATTTTTAACATAAAGATCTTGAAATTTGATAAAGAGAGAATTATCCTCGCAGTAGATACATATTACACCTTTATCTATTATAATCTTTTTCATGACTTCTATTAGATCACTGTTTTCATCAACAATGATGTGATTTTGAATTTTCTTGTTCACAATCTTTGTGAAGGATCTTTGATTCAATCCGGCACTTAAATAAACTTGGTTTTTATACAGATTAACTGGTTTTTCTGTAATATAAATGTATTGTGTTTCGTCTTCTTGTCCACTATGCACGGTAGCGTCTGTAGACCTAAGCTCATCATCTTGGTTGTCGCTATTATGGTACAGAAGATCGTGTGAAACTATTTTAGGATTTTCTCCTTGTTCACAATTTATAAATCGGCTTAACCCATCTGCTACGTTATTTTCTTTTCCTTTAACATACGTTATTTCAAAATCGTACTCGTTTAGAAGTATTTTCCATCTCTGCAACTTCATGTTGGGTTCTTTTATACTATTTAGCCATACAAGAGGTTTATGGCCTGTGCGAATAGTAAACTTCCTTCCGTATAGGTAAGTTCTAAAGTATTTGACCGACCAAACAATTGCTAATAACTCTTTTTCTATTGTAGAATATTTGATTTCATGATCGTTTAAGGTTCGAGAGGCATAAGATATTGGATGATTATTCTGACTTAGGACAGCGCCAATTGCGTAATTTGACGCATCTGTTGTGAGGACAAAGGGTTTCTCAAAGTCAGGACTTTTCAATATAGGATCGCTCATTAAAAGTGTTTTCATTTTTTCGAATGCTATTATGTAATTAGTATCTTTCAAGTTAATTTTTGAATCTTTTTTCAAATATTTGATCATTGGATACGCGACTTTGGCATAATCTTGGATAAATTTTCGATAATAACCAGTTATTCCTAAAAATTGTCTAATTTCTTTTACGGTTTTTGGCAATTTCATCTTATTAATTGCTTCTATTTTTTTATTATCTGGTTTTATGCCATCAACAGTCACGATGTGTCCTAAAAAATTCGTTGAGTGTGCAGCGAAGTGACATTTATCTATCTGAATTTTTAGGTTTGCTTCTCGCAAACGGCATAGAACCTTATTCAAGTTAATTAAATGTTCATCGAAGCTTGTAGAGAAAATCAAAATATCGTCCATGTACACTACACAAATTTTTCCAATGTCATTTTTAAGTACATGATTCATTAATCTTTGGAATGTTGAAGGGGCATTTTTTAAACCGAAGGGCATTCGAATAAACTCGTAATGCCCATCTGCAGTTGAAAATGCTGTTTTTGGCCTATATCTAGGTAAAACTTCTATCTGATGGAATCCTTTAGCAAGATCTATAGTAGAAAAATAATTACATTTGCCTAATTTATCAAAAAGTTCCTCAATGTTAGGGATTGGAAATTTGTCGTCTATAGTTTGTTCATTTAATTTTCTATAGTCTACAACAATTCTCCATTTTTGTTTTCCCGAATTGTCGATTTTTTTAGGAACAACCCAAATTGGTGAATTGTATGGACTAGTACTAGGTTGGATAATTCCTTGTTCTAACATTTCTCGAATTTGACGATCTACTTCTTTTCTATGAATAACAGGATATCTGTAAAGTTTACTATAAATTGGACTTTCAGTTTTTGTTTTAATTTCGTGTTTTATGTCATTGGTGAAAGATAATTCATCACCTTCTTTAAAAAACAAGTCTTGAAAACAACATAAAAGTTTTTGTAATCTTTTCACATCATAGCTATTTAAATGTTTTGAAAAACTTTCGAATGGTATTTTATTACAAAACGTCTCACTACTAAAGACGTCCAATGAATCATCCTTGTGGCAAGTTAAGGCGTAATTTTCTTCTTCTTTATTTAGAAACATTGGTATGGTAGCATTTCTGGTATGCAATAGTCTTTCTTTATAATCTATTTTTGCTTCCAAATCTACTAGAATGTTGTTGCCTATGAGACCATCGAATTCTTTATGGAATTCAAATTCTAAGAAAGATACATAATAGTCATTAGATTCGTTGAATTCTTTAAATATGGGAAAACTATAACAAACACTTGTTTTAACTTGACGGTTTAGTACATTAAGGATTGTATCACTCTCTTGGTTTAATTTCCATTTTGGGTTACAAATTTTGGGATTAATTATACTATTTTCGGCTCCACTGTCTATAATAAATCTCATGTTTCGTATTTTATTTTGCACTACTATATAAGGAAGTCGTTTTCCTGTACCTCGCGAAAATTTTTTTTCGTTAGATGCTATGTTTTCGTTAGTAGAAATGTCCATTGGTTCTACCTGATTATTTTGGTTTACATTTCTTGAATGATTTGATCGATGAGAATGGCCACTGTTTGAATAGTTTCTTCTAAAATCATTGTTTTGCCTTTGATAATTGTTATTATTGTGGTTGTTGTTTCTAAAGTATTTATTATGGGTATTGTGGTTATAATACCCTCGTGAATTATGAGATATATTTTCACGATTCTTTTCCTTATTAAAATTATTGTAATTGCTATTGTTATTTCGATTATGATGCGTTCTAAAGTTTTCTGGCTTTTCTTGCTTCCTTTCTTTAGGATAAGTGAGAGACAAATAACTGTTTTGTGTCAGTAAGTCGTATGCGTCAGTTAAGGTTTGTGGGTCTTTACAAACAATTAGATTTTTTGCGAGAGGTGGTAGACCGTTAGTGAAATTTTTCAAAGCAAGCCTTTGGTTAGAAGCTATTTGTTCAACTGAAGCTTCATCGTTTAAGAGGTGAGCATTATTTATTCTACAAAGAATTGCGTTTATTTTATTATAAAAATTTTCAACCGTGGATTCGCACCTACATAATCGCAATTCGTCTATCAAATCAGAAACTGGTGTGCGTTCTCCATGATTTTTGATTAATATTCGTTTCAAATCAGACCAGTTTGTAATAGAACCGTTTCTGATAAGACTTTCTTTTGCTTTGCCTGTGACTTTATCAACAATATAACCTAAAACAATACGCTTTAGTTCGTTGCTCAATTGGTCAATTAGAGGAATTAGAGATTCTACACGAGAAATGAATCCGATAAGGGTAAATTTTTCGCCAGAAAATGGAGTAATATAACTTATATTTTTTGCAATATATGTCAGTATTTCTCTTTCGTTGACATCCATTTTTTTTTTTTTTTCAAAAAAGGTTTTGTTATTTTACAAATATTTAATCTTTACAATAGACAATCTTACAACTAAATACAAATTTTTTTTTTTTTTTTTTTTTTTTTTTTTTTTTTTTTTTTAAGTTTTAAAATGTTTTAAAAAGTTTTTACTTGCGTTTTTTATTTTGTTGTGTAAATTGTTGAGTGATGTCCTTCAGTTGATATTTTGTTGTCGTTGCTGTAGTTCAAGAATTATTAGAGCCCTTTCCTCTGGTCCTAGGATGAATTCAACTGTGTCGTCGTCTTCTATGTTGAGAGTTGTATTGGTAGTTGTACCTTCTGGGTTTGTTGGTATTTCTGACGGAATTTCGCACTTTGATTCACAATCACATTCAATAGACTCAATTGGAAGAGTCATTTGTTAGTAAATTTTAAATTATTTTAAATTAAAAATTTTTTTTTTTTTATTAATTTTTACTGTAATTAGAGTTTTAATTTAGCAAATTAATGGTGTTTTGCACTTTTTAAATTTAAAAACAATTTTTAATTTTTAATTTTAAAGTTAGTCGTGCACAAAAGATTTCACCGACTGCGCCAATTAAATAACTTTATCTCTTACTTCTTCGTAAAAGATATTTCAAGTTATTTTTAATTATAATTCACTTTAAATAACTTTGATTGTTATTTTAATTAATTCACTAATGAAATTAAATAACTTTATCTCTTACTTCTTCGTAAGAGTATTTCAAATTATTTTTATAATTCACTAATGAAATTTAGTTTAAAAAATTCACTTTTCGCGAATTAAAAGACAAATTTAAAGTTTTATGTCAATTTTATTACTGTTCAAAAGTTGAACTGAACTGTTACAAAGATTGATCTTCTATTTATACTTATGACCTATGTTACATTTTATTCTAATTCTAATCGTGGGATAAGTGAAAAGTAAAAGTTACAGGTGTTCATCTTTGTAAAGATGTAATAAGCAATTTTTATGCTTATGGGAAAATTAATGTATTCGGTGTGGGAACATAAAATGTTTCACACCGGTTATGTTGGTGCATTGGTTCTCATGATTGATTCTTCTAAGAATCAACGTTTTATATTACTATATACATATGAATGTTGCCCAAAAAACAATAAAGAGTATTTAGTCAGGCTATTCATTAGAAGCAGGATTTATTATTTGATAAAATTTTACAACCGAGATGTAAAAATAACAAATAATAAAAATAAAATCATATCTGTGACACATTTGTGAATAACAACAAATGCTTCAAAACATGTCGTGACCAAGAAGTTTAATAGTGTCATTAAGTAGAGGAACCGGTAAAATCAGGTATCATATGATCTAGAAGCTTTTTTCTATATATTGTAATAGCTAACCTCTATTACTAATAATCTTGAATAATATTCCTAGATTTTAAATTAAATTACTTTTTGTTTTCAATTAATTATTTGTATAGTAAAACTGTAAAACATTTAAAAACTACACAGTATTCTCATTTTTATCTATGACAATATTTTTTGACAGTGTCTTTTACCCTATAATATTGACCAGAAAAAAATTGCGTTTTTCACCTCGCTTTCACATTAAGAGTTATCTTTTGGACTATTTCTAGCAAAATACATATGCATTTTACGCACACAATTAAATTTTTTCAAAAACTCTTATCAAAATTTATATGAAAAATTCAAAAGTGATTATGCTTTTTAGAGGTACTCTAATATATATGCTTTGGTAAACCGTTAAATATTATGTATTATGTATTATGTATAATTTATGTATTATAAAAAATATTATGTATTGCATTATGGAAATATCATGTATTGTATGTAGAATATTATATATGTATATATATTGACTTATAATTATGTACTAATAATATAGATAAGGTATTAAGTATTACGATTATGTGAATTGGTAAAAGCGGTCAGTCTCGTCGCATCGTACATATTGGAAAAAAGACTACTAGTTTTGATTAGTGTAATAAAAGAATTTTTTGGAGTTAAATTGATTTTTATTATTCTTCGCCCATAAAAAAGAGTTTTCTTAAATAATATATATAAAATATATAAAATTTTTAAAATAATTCTACAAAATGTATACTTTTTTTTGCACACAGTTCAAAACGTCAACAAGAATTTAAAGAACTACAAGAGTATTTCAGTGAAAAGCCTTATAAAATTTTAAAAACTGCTTCTACGCGTTGGTTGTCGCTAGAGCAAGTTATCAACAGAATACTTGACCTTTGGAACAGACTCGAATACTATTTCATTTCTTATAACTTTGATAGAAATATGGATTTAGCCAAAGATATACAAAGTAATTTAAATGTGATTACAAAAATTTATTTGTTATTTCTCTCGTATTGCTTAAATATGGTTAATAAAATGAATCTAGAATTTCAATCTGAAAAAACGAGAATTCATGTTCTTCTTCCAACTATTAAGAGTATTATTCTAACAATTATTACAAATTTTATTCAAAAGCAATATGCAAATGAAGAAATTTTAAAAGAAAATCAATTTCAAAATAAAAATTAATGAAATTTACATTGGTGCCAAAGCACAGTTACTTATAAACTCATCAAATCTTTCAGACACTGAAATCAACCAAATTAAAGAAAACTGTCTCAATTATTATGTGGAAATGTGTAAACAAATTTTGAGTAGAATCAAAATAAACGACCCTGTTCTATCTGCACTCAAAGAATATAGAGCTAAAGCAATAGAAATAACATTCGACGGTTAAATTCAAATAATGTCTGTATGTTTGCCAAAATACATATTTTCTTGCTTCGAAATTTTGAAAAAGGGGAAAGTTACAATTAATGTGGATGATGTGGAATGAACCGAAAAAATTTTGGATTTCGCACATGTTTGTAATTAATGTGTATTACTTGTGTATAATTTTATACTTCGAAAAAATACTTCGAAAAATAATTTCGTATTTATGAATGAAAATAGGTTTACACATAGCATTTGTGTGTGCGTTAATTTGATTATTCATACGCCATTATAGTTTTCAAATATACATATAATGTAGATATATATACTATATATATATAATTTTTATACTGCTGCTGGTTGACTGCTATGTTTTTATTTCTATCGATCATTTCTTTATTGCTGTATTGTAATGTAATTTGTGCATAAGAGCATACATTGATAATGGTAATTGGTATACGAGCAAATAATACAATGTAAATTTATATTTTATATTGTACATTGTATACGCTAATGCATTACGATTATATTCATATGACCACCGCGAGCACGAAAATTGGAATAAGCGCTCTTAAAGTTGTGACTACCGATTCAGAATTGCGGTAATAATTTTTAATAATTTCTAAATGTTGCTCGTTCGTGAACTTCACCATGATAAAAATGTTAACATTGACTGACGTTCTGAAGTTGACAGATTATGCCAAATGTTCAAGACCTCCTTTGTATTAAAACATAAAATCGTTATGTCCCTATTGGAAAACCCGATATAAATGCATAAGAATTGTATTATCCTATAACCAGCCATTCACAATTATTATTTAATTGTTTGTTTTATATTGGGCCCTATTATGAATGTCGATAATATCGACTATCGACAAAATTAAGACGAGACGAGACGATGTAAATTTTGTATTATGCAAATCGGTCGTCTCGACAGTAAGATATTGTCATATCAAATTTTATTTTCATTCAGTTTCACCATGTAATTTCTATAAAAATTGTCAAATATATCGATACAAAAATTTATAATTAATTTTTTTTTTCAATTTTGAATAAATATTTAATTAATTTTTGTAATTTTTAATAAATATTTGATTAATTTATGTAAATAATTTGTAGCTATAAATATAAAATATAAGTGAAAATATAAAACATTAATTTAATACTGATTTTTTTTTTGCATAAAAGAAGAGCGTTCATGTTTTTTTTTTCAAACAGCATTTTTAGTGATTTTTCTTTAATTAATTAAATTAAATTTAAATAAATTGAGCAGATACAAAGCATACATGAAATGTCAAATCACCATAGACTACTATGTCTATTGATTAGTTTTAACTGATCGACTCAAAATGTCGATATTCTCACCTCAAATCGCCATTCATAATACAAAACTTGTCGAGTCAAGGCGATAGTCGATGACAAGACGATATTATCGACACTCATAATAGGACCCAATATAAAACAAACAATTAAATAATAATTGTGAATGGCTGGTTATAGGATAATACAATTCTTATGCATTTATATCGGGTTTTCCAATAGGGACATAACAATTTTGTGTTTTAATACAAAGGAGGCCTTGAACATTTGGCATAATCTGTCAACTTCAGAACGTCAGTCAATGTTAACATTTTTATCATGGTGAAGTTCACGAACGAGCAACATTTAGAAATTATTAAAAATTACTACCGCAATTCTGAATCGGTAGTCACAACTTTAAGAGCGCTTATTCCAATTTTCGTGCTCGCGGTGGTCATATGAATGAGATCGAATTCCATAATTAAATGTAATTTGTGTACTTCACTTGGAATAAATTTTAACCTTATATGTATATTAATTATTTTTTATTTTACTTAAATATAAAATTGTTATGTCCTTACTGGAAAACCCTACATTATTAGCATAATGTATTATATTATATTATAGAAGTTGTTAGACAAGTAAGCAATATAGTATTATTGGTATTATATTTAATACAGTATTATTGGTATTATATTCAATTTTGATAATTATTAAATTATTGTTGTTTTCGTTGGCTTATATTTTTTTCTTTATTTTTTTTTTATGTTCGTGCGATCTTGTTTATATACAAATGTACACACACACATATGTATAAGTTATGTCCCAACCATCCAATTTCCGAATTTAAATCTAAAATCATAAAATTATTCTCACGCAACATTGTAGAAACGCAATGGTCAGCATTTTCATTTCATTTCCTTTCCCACACAAGTTCTTATACAACATTTCCACTTTACTTATGCATACAATGTTCTTTTATAATATTCCACTTGACTCGCACACATAAAGAATTATTTAATGATCATAATATTTTTCACACCAGATAAGTTATGAAAATGTGAGATCAGCATTTTGATAGAATAGAATGTTTGATAGTAAATATTTTTCACACTAGATAAGTTATGAAAATGTGAGATCAGCATTTTGATAGAATAGAATGTTTGATAGTACTTTGTGATTATTATTCTATGTACGAAAAAAAAAATGTGAAGTACAAAAAGCATGAAAGAAACATACAAGAAGGTAACCAGCAGTCGTAGTTCGGTCATCAAATAATTAACAGCTAAAATTTTCAGAAGAAAAAGGAAAAGAAAAATCAAATTTTTTTAATAAATAAAGTTTAAGAAATAAAAAGAAAAATAATAAAATAAATAAAATTTAAAAGTTAATTAAATTCATTTTAAATTTATAATTATTTGATAAAAATAAAAAAATAAAGTTTTATATCCTTTCTAAGTATAAGAAATTGTAAAACAAAATTCTATGTTAATAAATAAAAATTATATAAAAAAGGAAATAAAAGGTTTATGGTGTTTTACCAAATTATAGGATCGCGAATAAGTGATCGAATTTTAAAAATTCATTATAACATAACAAGTTAATGAATTTAACTGGCGCAGTCGGTAGGATAAAATTTTTTGTGTGAGTACGTGTACTACAAGTGGATGAGAAAATCCAATTCTGTTATACACGGTTAATTTTAATTATTTAACTCAACGAACCAAATATTGTTTTGCGAAAACACCATAATTATAAATAAAATAATCAAATAAATTGTGATTCTATAACAAATAAAAGTGGAGGGAGATAACAATAGAACTACGACTCAATTTCAAACGCTGGAAGAAGAAACAGAAATCGTAAACATCTTCAAAACCCTGAGTATCCACAGCGACAACAAGAGCACTATCAATTTTGACAACAACAGCAGTATCCACAGCGACAACAACAGCACTATCAATATCGACAACAACAGCAGTATCAACATCGACAACAACAGCAGGATCAACACCAACAACGACAAAGGTAATTCGAGAAACATGACGACTCCACAGCCACTCATTGTAAGTATTGACCCAGTAAAATGTTTAAGTAAATTACCAACATATAATGGAAATAGAGACGATCTCCACACATTTACAAATTTAGTAGATAGAATTTATCCATTGTTGACCAGATATGACGAAACGAGTCAACGAATTTTTTTAGATATTTTGAAAAGTAAATTGATAGGGAAAGCCAGAGAAATAATGGAAATTCACAGTAATATTGTTACGTGGGAAGATATAAAAATACTATTTAATCATTGTTTTGGTGATAGATTAAGTGTAGAACAATTATTTGATGAATTAAGATCAATATCGTTCAAAACAAATTGCTTTGAATTTTATAACGAAATTAAAATACTTTTAAGAAGATTGAATAATAAAACTAAAACGGCTAAAGGTACTAATGAAGAATTGGAAAATAACCGTAAAACGGCATTGAAAATCTTTATGAGTAAAATTCCTGAACCCATGAAAAGTGTTCTCTATTGTAGAAATCCTTCAGATTTAGAAGAAGCAATGCAAATTTTGCATGAAGCAAATTATGCGTTCCTTCGAGTAGATTCTCGATCAAGAGATAACAATAATAAAAATAATTATAACACAAGAAATTCAAAAGAGATAAAATCACGTAACGATAGCGGTCATATTAATAAAAATAATAGTAATAACAACAATAAACGTCATGGTAACAATTTTTATAATAATTATCACAATAATCGAGATCCAAGACTTTATAGTTTATTTTATCAAAGATCAGGCATGACAAGAAATTACAATAATTCTAATAGTAACAATCAAAATCGATATGACAATGGAAACAATGATAGAAATAACAGTGTCGTTCCAATGGAAGTAGACGAAGAGAGTGCAAATAGAAGAACTTATAATATTGAACAAACCCAATCCGATTCAAATCATATAAAAAATGAAAATTTTCAATTAACAGCCTCGACGAATCAACCCTTCCCTATATAGTGATCGAAACCCCTGTGAGAAAATTAAGATTCTTACTAGATACGGGAGCAACTTCTAGTATCGTTAACCCTGGTGTCTGTAACCCGAAATGGCGATTACCAATTAACAAACCGATCCTTTTGAAAACTATGAACCAAAATGTTAAAATTCAGACTATAGTAAAAATACCTTTGTTTAAAGAATTTAATAGAAATGAAAGTGTTGAATTTCTTGAGTATAAATTCCACTCTGAATATGATGGTTTAATTGGAAATAATATATTGAAGCCTTTAAATGTTAACATTAATTATAAGCAAAGATTGTTACAAACAAATGAAGCAAAATTAAAAATATATTTTAATAAACAAGAAGAAAATTATGAAGTTTTAATTAATTCCCTTGTTAGTCAAGTTACCCATGAAGTAGATTTTCAAAAACAAAAAAATCATTTAATTGATCAAATTAGAACACAGCATTTAAACAGGGAGGAAAAGGAAGCCATATTGAAAATAATTAAAGATTATTCAAGTATATTCTTTCAAGAGGGAACAGATTTGTCATTTACTCACGCCATTAAACACTCTATAAAAACCAAAAACGATGTGCCTATTTACATTAGAAATTATAGATATCCGGAAATACATAAAACAGAAGTAAAGAAACAGATTGAAGAAATGCTTCAACAAAAGATAATACAGCCTAGTAAATCACCATACAATGCACCAATATGGATCGTACCCAAGAAGATGGACGCATCCGGGGAACAGAAGTGGAGGATCGTAATCGATTATCGCAGATTGAACGAAAATACAATCGACGATAAATTTCCAATACCAAATATAGATAAAATACTAGACAAGCTAGGAAGAGCGCAATATTTCACTACGATTGATCTCGTTAAAGGATTTTATCAGGTGGAAATCGAAGAAAAGGATGTAGAAAAAACTGCATTCTCGACCGACGAAGGACACTTCGAATTTCTGCGCATGCCTTTTGGTCTAAAAAACGCACCAGCGACGTTTCAAAGATTAATGAACTACGTGTTATCAGAATATCTGGGTAAAATCTGTCTAGTTTACATGGACGACATTATCATATTTTCTACTAGTTTAGAAGAACATATTGATTCTATTAGAAAAATATTTGCTAAATTGAAAGAAGTTAATTTGAAAATTCAGTTGGATAAGAGTGAGTTTTTGAAAAAAGAGACTGAATTTTTGGGGCATGTTGTAACAACGGAAGGTATTAAACCTAATCCTAAAAAGATAGAAATCATTTCGAAATATAAGATTCCGACGACAACCAAACAAATAAAATCATTTTTAGGAATTACTGGATATTACAGGAAGTTCATTAAAGATTACTCGAGGGTAGCCAAACCAATGACTGTTTATTTGAAAAAGGCAAGAAAATAAACATTAATGATCCAGAATATATTGATAGTTTTGAAAGTTTGAAAAAATTAATTATCTCAGAACCAATATTAAAGTATCCCGATTTCAATAAGAAATTTGTTTTAACCACAGACGCGTCAAACTTTGCATTAGGGGCTGTATTGTCGCAGGAAGGCCACCCCATTTGTTTTGCTAGTAGAACGCTTAATGAACACGAAGTCAACTATTCTACTATTGAAAAAGAATTACTGGCCATTGTCTGGGCAGTGAAATATTTTAGACCCTATCTGTACGGTAGGAAGTTTCTCATTCAAACAGATCACAGACCTTTAGTGTGGCTGAGTTCGCTCAAAGAACCAAATAGTAAGTTACAACGGTGGAAAATAAAACTTGAAGAATACAATTATGAAATTGAATATGTTAAGGGTAAAGATAACTACGTTGCTGACGGACTTTCGAGAATGGAAGTCAATAATCATGAGTTAAATGATGTAAACGGCGACGAACTAATAGAGGATAATAACTTCTCGACCGAAGCTACAATTCATAGTGCTGAGGATGATAGCTTGTCCCATATTCCCATTGTCTATAGTCCAATAAATATATTTAAAATTCAAATTATACTGAAAAAAGTAAATACAAATAATTCTCATAAATTGAGTAAACCTTTTGGGAAAAATAGACTACTCATTGAATTTAAAGAATTCGATGAAGATAGTCTAACTAATTTAATGAAGAAATATGTTCCATCTAAGGGTATAGTTGCAATATACTCAAACGATGATTACCTCTTCGCTCAATTTCAGGATACATATTTGAAATATTTTAGTAACAATAAATTGTTGAAAATGGTAAAAAGTAGTAAATTTCTGAAAGACATAGAAGATGAAGAAAAGGTTTTAGAAATAATAACAAACACTCACAAAGAATTTAACCATAGGGGAATAAATGAAATTTATGAAGAACTAAAGGATACTTATTATGTACCGAAACTAAAAGAAAAAATTAGTAGATTCATAAACAATTGTAGTGTGTGTAATACATCAAAATATGAGAGACACCCATATAAACCATTTTACAAAACTACCGAAACACCCAGTAAACCTAATCAAATTTTGCACATTGATATTTGGATTGCCAACAGACAGACGATGTATTTAACTGTATTAGATAAATTCACAAAACATGTTACAATGCATAAATTAAGAAGCATATCTTGGATAGATTTACTGAAAGCAATGAAGTCAAGAATAGCTACAATGGGTGCACCACAGAAAATAGTAATAGACGGAGAACCAGGATTTACTGTTCATAATTTAAAACAGTATCTTTTAGAAAACAAAATACAAGTCCACACCACTACAGCACAAAGACACACAGGCAATTCAGATATAGAGCGCTATCATTCAACATTAAATGAACATATTAGGTTATTAAAAGCAAGTAATGAAGAAGATAATTCAAATTTAGATAATTTAGTTTTAAAAAGCTTAGAAATTTATAATAAAACGATACATTTTGCCACGGGGAAAAGACCAATCGATTTTATTAATGGAAATGTAAATCCAAATGAGTATGAAGCAATCGTTAATAAAATTCAAAGTAATAAAGAAATATACATTGAGAAAAAGAATAAAAACAGAGAAGAAGTAGATTTAGTAAATAAAGATCATCAATATGTAAAGTCTAGGAATGTAATATCAGGAACGTATAAACTTAAACCAAAATACAAAAAATTAGAAAACAAAAAGATAATAGGCGACTATATTGAAAATGATAAAGGAATAAAATTTTATAAAGACCAAGTTAAAAGAAAATACAAATATGAAAATTCTACCTTTTTAGATGACCATAACGAAGACGTTAACCGTAATACTGTTGATGACAATACTGACAGCAACACGGGCACAGAAAATCGACATCCTCAATCTCAATGACGGACAAATTTTCATAATGATAAGGGAACAAGAAGTTCAGGTCATAACCGGATACAGGAAAATATTGCATAATATAAATCTTACCTCTTGGGTTGAAAATTTAGAAATAATAGATAATAACATTAGTATGTTAAAACGCAAAGAACAATACTTAGCCATGTTACATAATTTTAAAAATTTAGCAAAAGAAATACAAATCTTAGTTTATTATGATACAAATAATAACAAAAGAAATAAAAGAGGGTTAGTCAATATCGCAGGTAAAAGTTTAAAATATTTAACAGGCGTCATGGATGCCGATGATGAACAAGAAATTAAAGAAAAATTAGATTTTTATGAGAAAAATAGTTACAAACTTATAGATAACTTAAACGGTCAGGTACAGATTAATAAAAATTTTAACGAAGGCATTACTAACATAACGAAACACATTAACACTCAACAAAAGCAAATAGAAGCTCGACTGTTATATCTGGCTAACAGGATAAGTAGTAATTCAGAAGAAATTGAAAACATGCAACATGCATTTCAAATCCAATATGATATTGAATTGTTAAGACAACAGGTTAAGAAAGTAAAAGAAAATTTAATGTTAAGTCAAATAGGATTAATTGGTAGAGATATTTTAACTATAAATGAAATGGAAAAATACAATATTACTATTCAAGAAATAATGTACATAAAAAGTTCAGTTGTTTTGTATAATGATCATATTATCTTTATATTAATGTTACCAAAGTATTCAAATAAAAAGTTTTACAGAATTTTTATAGAACCAATACCAAATGAAAACAAATTAGAATTAGATATAGAAAGTAATGTATTTTTAATGAATGACGAAAAATTATTTGAAAATAAAGATGGTATTATAAGGAAAAGAGATCTTAAACCTGTCAATTTAAAATGTAACATTTTCGAGAAAAATCCTAATTGTACATTTAAAATAAACAAAAGTGTGGAGATAAAACAAATAAATAATAATATTATAATAACAAAAAATATACCATATACAAATATAATTCAAAATTGTAATGCATATGAAATTATTGTAAAGGGTAATAACTTGATAAAATTTGAGAATTGTAAGATAACAATTAATGATGTAATATATGAAAATTATGTATTCAATGATAACTTGATAGTACCGAACTACAAAAACATTTCAGTAAAAAACATAATTATGAATTTCTCGTTAGAAGAATTACATGTTAAAAGTATTAAGAACCGTGAAATAATTGATAAAATAGAGATGAGAAACTACGCACATGAAAAAGTAACATTCAGTATGACTTTCATATTAATAATTTTTATAGTGATAACACTAATATTGTGCATCAAAAAACGTAATCGCAATGGAACAAATGTAAAGGTTGAACTAAAAACCATTAACACTCCAGAAATTTTAGATTCTTCGGAGCAGAATCTTCAGAATGGGCGAGTTATGTCCCAACCATCCAATTTCCGAATTTAAATCTAAAATCATAAAATTATTCTCACGCAACATTGTAGAAACGCAATGGTCAGCATTTTCATTTCATTTCCTTTCCCACACAAGTTCTTATACAACATTTCCACTTTACTTATGCATACAATGTTCTTTTATAATATTCCACTTGACTCGCACACATAAAGAATTATTTAATGATCATAATATTTTTCACACCAGATAAGTTATGAAAATGTGAGATCAGCATTTTGATAGAATAGAATGTTTGATAGTAAATATTTTTCACACTAGATAAGTTATGAAAATGTGAGATCAGCATTTTGATAGAATAGAATGTTTGATGGTACTTTGTGATTATTATTCTATGTACGAAAAAAAAAATGTGAAGTACAAAAAGCATGAAAGAAACATACAAGAAGGTAACCAGCAGTCGTAGTTCGGTCATCAAATAATTAACAGCTAAAATTTTCAGAAGAAAAAGGAAAAGAAAAATCAAATTTTTTTAATAAATAAAGTTTAAGAAATAAAAAGAAAAATAATAAAATAAATAAAATTTAAAAGTTAATTAAATTCATTTTAAATTTATAATTATTTGATAAAAATAAAAAAATAAAGTTTTATATCCTTTCTAAGTATAAGAAATTGTAAAACAAAATTCTATGTTAATAAATAAAAATTATATAAAAAAGGACATTCCTATGGGAACAACTGAGCAGTACAGACGTGTTTT
Organism: Villa cingulata; assembly: GCA_951394055.1. NCBI lineage: Eukaryota > Metazoa > Arthropoda > Insecta > Diptera > Bombyliidae > Villa > Villa cingulata. The sequence goes on along the minus strand of OX596017.1, from coordinate 34,806,305 downwards.
TTGATCGCTAGTGAAAAATAAATTTAATTAATTAAATAAATAGTAATAGTATATAAATAAATCCCAAATATAGTTTACAGTTAATTTAATGATAGTTTAAATAGTTTAAAGTTTATCTTAGATATTAGTAGTGCTTTTAAATTAGAAAATAAGTGTGTATAAAATATAATATAAGGACGCCATAAGGCAGGAAAAAACATTCGACGTGCGTTCGCCACACACGAGAGAAGTGTGGAGGCGAATCATTTGTTTTCGACAGTGAAAAAATTGTGTTGTACTAAATATAAGATAGTGCACGCGCGGTCGCTCGTAGCACGTTAAGTGTGGAGGCGACGCAGTGGTTTTCGACACCATAAGGCGGGGGGTGCCCATTCAGGTTCTGGTAAAATCCAAAACAGGGTGCACCCGAAAAACTTAAGGTGAAAAACAGGGTGGTCGAAAAAAAAAAATTTTTTTTATAGACATAGGGTGACACATGTGGTGAAACACATGGTGCCCATTAAAAAAATTAAAAATTGCTGGCAACAAAAAAACAAAAACAATAAAGTGAAAAAAGAAAAAGTGTAATAAAAAAAAAAAAAAGAAGAAGAAGAGAACGAACAAAATTGAAAATTTTAAAAATAATAATAATAAAAAATAAAAGTGAGAAGAAGAAGAAAAGAAAAAGTAATAAAGAAAAAGCTGGAAAAAAGAAAAATACCAAGAACAGTGGAAAATATAATAATAAAATAATATTAAATAAACAACAATCAGACATTAAGTGTATAAAAGTGCAAGTTAAATTCATCGATAAAGAGACAACTTTAGAACGAAGAGTATAAGCAACAAAAAGCCAAGTTAAGTCCTCAATATGGGGCAGCCCCCAGGGGCAGTACGAATTCCTTTGCCATACTGGCAGTTGAGAACAAAGAACCAAATCCCGAACCACCGAGGAAGAAAAGGGCAAAGTTTACCAAACAGCCCCTTTCGACCTACATTGATACAGAGTACCCGGAGTTACCCCCGGTAGAAACAGCAGCAAATGAGACAAAGTACGCGCTAGTACAGAGTCCCATTGCCGAACCAGAGTCAGATACGAAACAAGGAGAAAGCAAAGCGTTCAAGAAACTCGAAACTTACAATGCTTTGCTTGTCCTTAAAGCTTTGCAGGGAATATCGCGAGAAATCTTGGAAGTGGAATGGCGAAACGACGGGAGAATTCAACTCCTGTTAAAGAACCAATCCATAGCCGAGAAGTTTATTAGTACCAAAAAACTTACATTATCAAAAGATACTGTAATTCCTATAAAAATCGAATATGTCGAGGCGCTTAACACCTCAAAGGGGGTGATTAGATGCCCTCAATTTAAACTCGTTACAGAGGCAGAACTAATTGAAGACTTCAGAGGACAGGGAGTCATCGCAGCCCGCCACATCACGCGGCGCAGCAACGATACAGCAGCAGTACCAACACCGACAGGCACCATTGTGCTGACTTTTGCGTCACACAAGGCCCCCAAACACGTCAAAGCATGCGGGGTCATGCGCATTCCAGTAAGGGAATACGTTATGAACCCCATGCGTTGTCACAAGTGCCAGCTGATGGGGCACACTAAGAACAGATGCAGTGGACAGGAGAGATGTCAGCGTTGCGGAGAGGAGAAAGCTAACCACGGGGCGCAGTGCAGCACCCTGTACTGTATCAACTGTCACTCCAATGACCATGGGGCAGCGGATCTCGAATACCCGAGCTACATCAGGGAAAAAGAGATCCTGAAGATAATGACCGGGGAGAGGTGCACAAAGTACCAGGCGAGGAGGAGGTACTTTGATCGCAATCCAGATGCAGCAGAAGCACGCAGAAGTTCAAACCCATCAACGTCATCCAGAGGCCTAGCTGAGCGATTGGGCACGAAGACTTATGCCCAGACGGTGTCAGGTAAGTCTCAAACAGCCTCGACTTCAACGAACAATACTCAACGACAGAACAAAGACGCACAGGACAAAACGGTACAAAAACAGAGAACACTACCAACCTCCAGCAACAATACCCCAAATAACCAAACCAAAAAGACGCCCCCAAAGAATATTAACAACAACCGAGACAAGACCGCCGTACATATCGCCCAAGACAAACCTGTGCCAACCAGCACAATGACCACACCAAACAACACCGTACCAAACACACAAAATACACCAAACCAACATATTACGTTAAACACAAACATCACAGAATTACAAAACTCAACAACACAAAAATACTTTATTTCAAAGGAGGAAATCCTCAGGCTTGAGGAATCCTCCAGACAAAAACTAGAAACATTCATTGCTGCCCAAGGTAACAATTACATGGGCAGCAATGCATCATTCACTCATCTCCTTAGCCAGTATCCCAGGGTTGAAATCCCCTTTCAACCTATACTGACTGAGGAATACATCGTTCACCTATCGGACGGTGAGGAAATGGACGCCACGGAGGAGGTTTAAACCCCCCGTGACCTTCATTCCTCAGCGAACCTCTGCCAAAGTCAGTCATTTAGGTTTCTCATGAAACCAAATGGCGACCAACTACAATCCTAGCTCGCTTTCAACATCACGAGAGCTCACCTGCCTGCAGTGGAACATAAGAGGTTTTCGTGCTAACCAGCACAATCTTGAACTCCTGATTAGTCGGTACAAACCGCACATTATCCTGCTACAGGAAACTCTTTTTTTCTCTAATAACGGACCCTCGAACTTTCGAGGGTACACCTGTCACTTTTCTGACAGTGACCCCTCGTCACGTTCACGAGGAGTTGGAATACTTGTACGGTCAAGTCTAAGCCATTCTCTTCTCGACATAACGTCGGACTTCCAGAATGTGTCTGTCACCGTACACACATCACCGCCAATGGCTTTCTCTACGGTTTACATAACCAGAACCGATGTTATTGACACCCCCTCGCTAATACATTTTACAAACCAACTCCCACCCTCATCTATAATTGGTGGCGACTTCAACGCCCATCACCACTTCTGGGGTGATCACAGATCTGACCCTAGAGGTACAATTATTGCAGACTGGATACTAGAATCTGACCACATGCTCCTAAATGACGGAGCCCACACATTCGTGTCACCGACACACCTTACTAGTTCCGCAATCGACCTAACCCTGGCTTCGTGCCACATAGCTAGCAATTTCTCATGGACACTCCATGATAACCCAGAGGGAAGTGACCACTTCCCAATCATCATCAACAGCGTTAATAGGCTAGCAACACAGAAAATTTCCTCGCGTCTAGTCGAAGAGAAAGCGGACTGGGCCCTTTTCGCCCAGGCTTCTCTTAGACTAAACCGAGACCATCCCCAAAGCAGCAACATCAACAAAGAGGCAGCCAGCATCAAAAGAATAATAAGATCTGCTGCAGCCTTGTCCATGCCATCTGTGCGACCTAGGTTTTGCTCAGAGCCCCCCTGGCTCAACAACGACATCAAAAGCCAAATAAAACAAACGAATGTGGCTTGGAAGAGGTTCCAAAGAAACCCTACCAGCGCAAACTCGACTAACTTCAAAAGATTAACTGCCCAAGTGAGGAGGGCGGTGAAGACGGCGAAAAAGGCCTCCTGGCAGGCATTCGCGAACTCGATCATCCCATCAGACTCGCTTAGAGAAGCATGGATGAAGGTGAGACGTCTTTATGGCAAACCCCCTTCAGCCGTACTCTCTCTCATGACAGTTGATGGGACGGTCACCGACTCATTTGGCATTGCAGAAGAGTTTGCATCGGCATGGTCCTCAGTCGCCAGCGACGACGGCCTTCCGGAATCGGTTATCGACCAGAAGACTGCATACTCGGTCGACACAACTCACCATGCGAGACATCACCTTTCTTATGCGATCACACTAGGGGAACTGGAACAAACACTGAACTCGTTCGGTGGCTCCACGCCGGGTGCGGATCAAATAAGTTACCGCATGCTGAGGCAGCTCCCGAGTGCCATCAAGATCAGAATAGCAGAGTTGTACACCAACATCCTGGCGTGTGGAACTTTCCCTCACGACTGAAAATTAGCCACACTGATACCGATTCCGAAGAGAACATCTACGGCAAAACGCGCACTGGACTTTAGGCCCATATCTCTTCTTCCATGTTTATCAAAAACACTGGAGAAGATTATGGGAAAAAGAATCCAGTCGGTTACTGAGGAACTGACGAATTCTGGACAGCACGGTTTCCGCCCGAGGAGAGGCACCATCACTCTCCTTCACGACCTCGAAGAAGGGCTGGCTTCTTCCCTGGCAAAGAGAGGTCATTCTAGTGTTCTTTCACTAGACCTCGAAAAGGCATACGACAGAATACCAGCCTGTTTCGTATGCCAAAAACTGACCTCTTGGGGCGTGGACCCAAACTTTGTAAAAGCAGTTTACAGTTTTATATCGAACAGACAAATCAAGGTGCGCACAAATGGTTACATCTCGAACCGTTATAGTCTGGATAACGGCACCCCTCAAGGATCCCCCTTGTCAACTACGCTACTCGTTGTCTACCTGGACTCGTTGCTAGTAGAACTAACAAGATATCCTAACATCAAAGTGCTGGCATATGCCGACAATATCTTGATTAGTGATACAATATGCACTCCAGAAACAACGTCTCAACTTCGTGGAGCCTCAGAATTTACCCTTAAGTGGGCTCAAGACAATGGTGGAAAAATTCCCCTCGAGAAGGTGGAATTCCTCCATGTTTGCAGAAAAAGGAACTGCACCGTAAACCAATTACGCATCGCTTCACGCGATATCCGTCCGTCAACTAGCATGAAGATTCTTGGTATCCGCTTCAACAAGAGTGCCACCTGGCAAGATCAGGTGAATGTCGTGGTGACCAAACTCCGCAAGGTTCAAAACCTTATGAAGATGCTTGCAGCAGGCAGAATGGGTGCTCCTCCATCAGCACTCATTCATATTGCGAACGTTCTTATTAACGGTATCACAGGGTACGGTCTGACCCTATTTGGTGACTGCTCACCCTCAAACAAGAAAGTGATACAAACTGCAATAAACAACGTCCTCCGAATAGCCTCAGGGGCCTACCGCTCGACCCCTATCCCCATTCTACTAGTAGAATGTGGATCCTGGTGGCTGGAGGACAGGATTGTTAAGTTAAGGTTAAGTTTGCCTCCAAGCAGGTAGGAGACCCTAGGTCCCCCCTGTTTGAAGCTGTCTGGAACTTCCTTGAGACGGAGAGTCAGAACAGATTTTCGTCCTTACGAAGATCTGTAATGACGATCCCTCGACTGGAAGGTGCCTTCCCCGTTAAACCACTACCTATCCCTACTAGACAAACTAACCCCCCCGACAGAGACATTAGACAATACATTATAGACGACCTTAGTTCCTACCGCAAGGAAGACACCAGTCCGGAGGTCTTCCGAGCGCTGCACTCGCAGGTCTGTGAGGACCTCGGGGATAGGCTGCTTCTGTACACTGACGCCAGTAAAACCACTACCGGCGTCGGCTTAGCAGTGGTCAGCAAACGCGGTACGACTGGATGGAGGACAGTGATCCAGAGAAGATTACCAGCGGAAGCGCAGGTATTTGACGCCGAATTGACTGCAGTGTGGATCGCTGCGGCCATGAGGGCAGAGAATAACAGAGCTTCAGTTATCTTCACTGACTCACTGTCAGTCGTCCAGGCACTGAAAAATCCTGGTAATGTAGACCACTTAATTACCAGGATTCGAGCAATCATCTCCCAGTACGACACACGTGTAGTCTGGATTCCGGGGCATGTCGGTATTGAGGGGAACGAGCAGGCGGACCAGGCAGCCAAAGCAGCCATTGGCGCATTTGAAGAGTCCGACCTGATCGTCCCACCATGCCCGAATGCCATTTACAGGATTGGTCTGGACCGATTGAACAAGAGAAGATTGGCTAAGTTTCAGGAAATCGGTTCAGACACTGCTCGGGACTACTGGGAGATCAACCGTGATCTCAGGGCTCCAAAATTCAACCCTGCGTTGAGTAGGGCCCGCCAGACCTCCCTGATTAGATTGAGGACAGGACATACGAGGCTGACCCACCCCTTCTCGACAAACAGAGGGGTTGGATCAGTCTGCCCTTGCTGTAGGAACTCTCTGCATACGAACGCGACAGCACTGCTGACGGCCTGCCCGGCTGTTACAGCCAAACTGACAGCCCTAGGCCGACACGGTGTAAATAGGGAGGAGCTGCTTGATCCTTCACAGGATACTAACTCCGCCCTGTTTACAACTCTGACCCAACTTAGACTGACAAACATACTATAGAGGCATCTTCGTGCCCACAGGTAGAAAGATATCTTCGAAAATGCTAAATTACAAGGAATTAAAATAAAAACAATAATAACAAAAACATAGAATCAAGTAGATACGACCATCAATACAATAGTCATAAAAATAATAAAAACACATTAACAAAAACCCTATAAAACTTAAAAATAACGATCTTAAAAGAAAAAAAAAATTTTTTTTGTATAGTAGAATTAAGCACGATGGTTAGAGCAGCGGTGCCGACGCCGTTCCGCCCACTCTAAAGCGGTCGGAGGGACGTTGAGGCCGCAGCTTTAAAACATCAAAATAGCCATAGTTATTCTTAGCCCCCTTCCTCTAAGGGGCCTTAGCATTAGACTAACTTACTCGATAAGCAAATATACTAACCATAGGACTAAGAAACTGTGCACTACCGGCGTGAGATTGTTGGTTCCGCTAACGTCCGGCCCATGACACAAGTTTTGGACCGGGGGATGGCGAGGCCGAGCTCCAAACGCCGATGGTAACACAGAACCACGCATTGTAAATAGTATAAGTGAAAATGTTAAAGAGATCGCCAAAAGGTCCTGGTGGGTTGTGGTGTGGGCGGGGGTGAGGCAGCTTACTGTCCTCACACCCATAATAAATAATAATAATAATATAAAAAAGGAAATAAAAGGTTTATGGTGTTTTACCAAATTATAGGATCGCGAATAAGTGATCGAATTTTAAAAATTCATTATAACATAACAAGTTAATGAATTTAACTTATATAGTATATTATTACCCTTCGATATTGATATTGTACAATTTCACATTGCTTTTGTACTATTTTTATGTACATACATATACGTTTTTATGTACATGTATATTATCATTTATATGCGTATTGTATTAAGTATATACCTATATATTACCACATTATTTGTATATTGTTTGTGATATTACAATACCTACAATATTTAGGGATACAGGTGGAAAGAAAAAGTAACGATAAAAAATATAATATTTATATCATATTGCATATATAATCACCTGAAATATTAAAATTATATCTAAGCAAGTGTATAGATATAACATTCATGCGAAATATCCACATATATGTAATGCATAGTATGTATATTTAAGATTTTTTACTTATTACATTCATAATTAAAATTCAAAAATTATTCTTATACATATTCATACGAATATGTAATGATAATTATTATTGTAATTCATAATACTCGAATAGAGATTATGAAATAATTAATATAAGACCACGCCAAAACACAGATCATAAGGAAAAAATATTTCAATTTATAATCAATGCAGATCATACCAATATTATATACAAACATACGTATGTTTGTCAAAATGTCATTGGTTTATATATTATTATGTATATTACTCCCTATTAAAAACAAATGTTTGTTTACATGTCTTTGAAAAAATTTTTAATTTGTTATTCCCTTTTACTTATCATTCACAACAATTCATATACATATATACATACATTTAATATTCGCATATAAATTCGTATTATACTAATACATAATACAGATAAGGATCTTTGTTAATATACATCTTACCAAAGCCCAATATAACAATTTGTTATATAGTCTTTGATACTACATACTACCATACTACATAATATTCCGTAATGAATATTATATACACGTAGATATATATATTATCATAATACACAATAAACTTGTATTTGCCTTTAAATACAATACAATTCACATTATTCCATTGCACACATACATAATGTATAATATAAAATATAATTTTATATCGATTCCATTCCCCGCAACAGATATTAATCTAGATGATTTGTATGGCAAATATATAATATAATTCCGAATACCTCTTAAATAACAAACAGATAGCTTCCTCGCCGTCAACAAGCATCGTTCACCAGTACAGTACATTATCATCACGCTGCCTCAGTGATAGTGCTGTTTGACGCTGAACATCCATGTGCCTTATTTATATAGTCAGGTACGTGAGGGACTTGAATAGCTCGATGGTTGGGTTTCGTCTTGTGATCTTGAGATCACGGTTCGAACCCCAGCCAGCGCGCTACTCTTGCCCAAGTCGATCATTAATTTTTCCCATCAACAATATACACCAGTAACTGATTACTGATGATAAACTGGATGGTATATCTGACATAAATTACTGATCGGCAGTGCCATAATGGACTGAGTATCCGCGTGCACTTAATATATACTATATACATTGTATGTATATATGTATGTATATTTGAAAAAAAAAATATAGTCAGTACTGTTTATTACGGCACGGATGTTATCTGTTTCCATCTTTACCTCAGACATGGTAAGTAAGAAAAATTATGTGTATTTTAATCAAATTTTAATACAATTATGAGGGGAAAAATTTATGTTCGAAACATGTTTCGAACGAAGATATTTATGTAACTTTATGTGTTCTGAATTTAATTTTTGACAGATTGTGGAATGTTACTTCTATTGGCTTTAGCTCTATATTCTTTGCTGCACTTGAATGCATTAATCCTTCTAATTTAGGAAGTACTGTAGTTCCGCTTATTGAATTATTTCCTAATTTAATAGAAGAGGAAAATATTGAAGCTCTTGATCAAGAATGGAGAATACTTTTGAATTTATCTAACTTATCAAACAGAGATGATTTAGATAAATTTTGGTCTCATGTATTCAATTTAAGAAATGGCCTCGATAAAACAATGTTCCCGCATATAAAAAAATTCATTGACAACATTTTAAGCTTTCCACACAGCAGTGCAAATGTTGAAAGGATCTTTTCCCAACTAAAGCTCATAAAAAACGAAAAAAGAAATTGTTTGAAAACGGAAACAGTCAACGGGATAATGAGTGCAAAGGAATTGCTAGAAGACCTTGATGTTGATATTGATAAGTGGCTCCCATCAGAAAGTTTAATAAAAAAATTATCATAAATAAATGAATTTTTACATAGGTATATTATTCAAAAGAATAAAATGAAAATACTTTTTGTTAGCTTTAGTTTTTCTTTTTTGTTTTATGAATTAAAAGACTAACATTTTTTGTTATTTAATTTTTACTTATTGTTTTTGTTATATGTTTCTTTTTTAAGTTTTATGTTTATTTACGTTTTTTGTACTATAATATTAATTAATGAAATACATTTATTCAACAAAGTTTGTCTAGTTTATTTTATTATCGTTATAATACCAAGTTGCCAAAAGTTTTTTTTACAGGTTTTCTAAGAATAAAAGATATGTAAGTACATGATCGTTAAACTCTTTTTTAAAAATAGGTACATAAACATAATGCATAATTGTATCCAAAGTTTGCTACTGTGATATGATAGTTTTTCTAGTAACAAAACACAAAAATAATTGAAATGATCAATACAACAATGGCTTTTTAAAACAATTTTAAAATTTACTGCAATCTACTGCAATTCTGATGTTCAAATTACTGCAGCTCAAATTTTGAAAACGGCAGCATTGTTCGTAGGTATATGTTCTCGTTATGCATTCGGAACATATTCTTCTAAGAATGAGTAAGAATGTGCTCTAAGAACATGTTAAGTACATGTTCTGAGCATGCAATTGAGGTTTATTCAAATTATATACATATGTCGTAATAATTGTAACATCGCCATTTTTTATAATTCAGTGTGTTTAGAAAGATACAATTGTGCATATTAAAATAAGGTAGGTAACTATTTCAAAATAAATTTATTTAAAGATTTGGTTTGTTTTAAATTAAATATTATTGGAAAAGTGAGTGAAAAATTGTGTGGTATAAGCAAAAGACATTTTAGACGACTCATTCAAAATGAAATGGAAAGTGTTAAAAGAGAATGTGCGAAAAAAGTAAAAAAAAAATCATGATGTATTAAAACCGGATGAAATCCAAAATTTAGAAGAAAATAATCAGATTCCTAGTAAAAGTTGTAGTATTGTTGCTGTTGCTGTTGAAAATTTAAATAATATAAATGGAAATTTAGAAATACCCTTTTGCAACAGTAATTTTGAATCATCTATTGAAAATATATTGCAGGACAGTTGTAATAGTTCTACAAATTTTGTTAATGAAGAATATGTAGATACAAATTTAGAACACAAAATACGTGTATGGAGCTCAAATAATAAAATTTCTCACGCTGCAATTACAGAACTTTTAATTTTATTAAATGAAAATGGTGTTAATGTATGTAAAAATGCAAGGAGTGTATTAAAGACACCTAGAGAAGTCATAGCTGTAAGAAAAGTAGATCCAGGAGAATATTATCACTTTGGGCTTAAGAATACTTTAGATCAGCTCCCAAACATACATAGTAAAAACACCCTATTCAAATAGATGTGGGAATTGATGATCTCCCAATTTCAAAATCATCTAGTTTATGTTTATGGCCAATCTTAGGAGCTGTTGTATCTAATAAGTTCAATTTTACACCATTTCCTATTGGAATTTATCTTGGACAACAAAAACCAACGAATTGTGATGAATATTTATCAGAATTTATTGAAGAATATAAATATCTTTTAGATATCGGCTATGTGAAAATACGAGTATTCACCTGTGATGCTCCAGCTCGTGCTTTTATTTTCGGCATTCAAAGTCATCAAAGTTTTCATGGCTGTCCATTCTGTAACCAAGTCGGTATTTATCTAAATAAGCGAGTTGTTTTTATGTCAGAAGCTGCTGATTTAAGAACTGATGAAAGCTTTAGAAAAAGAGAAGATAAAATTCATCATTCAATTAAATATAGAAATCATCAATCTATTTTAGAAAAAGGCGGTATAAGCATGATATCCCAATTTCCAACGGAGCCGATGCATTTACTTGACCTAGGTGTTGTGAGAAAAATTGTATGTGCAATTTTCAACAATAAATGTGCAGAATATCGTCTTAGCTCACAGGAAAAACAAATGATGTCAGAAAAATTAACGAGTTTAAAAGGGTTTATACCTGTTGAATTTGTAAGGGAACCTAGGACGATGAATGATTTACCGAGATGGAAAGCAACAGAGTATAGACAGTTAATTTTGTACACTGGCATAGTTGTTTTTAAGGATATATTGAATTCTGATATGTATTATCATTTCTTGCTTTTGCACTGCGCTTATAGACTCTTAGCATGTCCAATAAATTATGCAGAAAACACGGAGTGTGCACAATCTATGTTAGAAGATTTTGTGAAATTTTATTCAATTTTATATCACCAAGATCAAATCAGCTATAACGTACATTGTTTGCTTCACATATCCACATATTGTATATTATATGGACCTTTACATTCATTCTCCGCTTATAAATTCGAAAATTATATGCAATATTTAAAAAAAAAAATACGAAAACCTTCCAAGATATTACAGCAGCTTTATAAAAGATTCAAAGAACACAATGAAAAATTAAAAACACCTGAATTTATTGGTCCTAAAAAGTTAATTAGAATTGTGAGTAGTTTTGAGTATTTTTCTGATATTCGATACAACCCTTTCAACTTAACTACAACATCGCCAAACAACTGTTGTTGTATTCAAATTTGCGGAAACAGAATTCCAATACAAATAATGGGAATTTTAAAAGCCAGTGGGAAGTGCATGTTAGAAGGAAATCAATTTCTAGACTTAAGTTCGTATTTCGAAGTTCCTATAGACTCTATCAATGGGTTAGGAATTTTCGTATCTGGAGCAGTCTCAAATAATATTGAAAAATTTAATAGTGAAGATGTAATTTATAAATATGTCTGTTTTCCACTGAACGATGAAAAAAAATTGTTAATACCTTTGCTTCATACTTGTTAACTACAAAAAATATAATTATAATAATTCATTTCATTCATAATTTTAATACTATAGACATTCAATCATTTTGCCATGTATACCAAACATACATATTCTCTAAAAAGAAAACATTTTGAAGGAAATAAAGAGAACTCAGAAAAAATGGATTGCAATTCACAATCAATTTTCGAACGAGGTATAATTATATTATTCAAATAAATTTTGAATTGAATATTTTTTTTTTTTTCATTTTTAGCTTCATTTACTTCAAAAAGTCCTCCTCCATTAAAACTATTGAACGAAAATAAAAAAATCCAGTTTACCCACATACCTGATTCAAATATGGATAATGAATTAAATGAAATTGTGGGCTTGCCGTCAGACTGTAAGTCTTTATGTCATACATTACACAAGAAGTTTTTTAAAAACAAAACATTTAATTAATTTCCAGCAATGTACATTATGGAAGAAATTCCGACGTGCATTATAGTCGAAGAAACCGAAAAAGTAGAAGAAAATATAATCCTCCCAGAAGACGATAACAATACTACACCTGACCTAAGTGCAGAAAATGAATCAAACTGTTCTGATTCTGACATCGTACAACAATCGACCCAACAACAAAATGTCGACAAAGAGCCAGAAAAACAAAGCAGTTGTAATAATTGTACCAGTCTAACCAATGAAAGTAAGTAAGAAAAGTCCTTGACTTTTATTTATATATATAAAATGTTTAAATTTAATTCTGCGATGTTTAAAACTGTAATAATTCAAAATTACATTATCAAATTTAAAAGAGACCTTAAATCGGCTTGAGAGACAGCAAGCTCAGCAAAATGTTCTCCTTCGCAAGATAGCGGAGAATCTTTTTGTGGACACCTCATCTGAAGTAAATGAGATAAAAAACTTTTTGCCAATCGGGACCGAGGGAGAAATAGAGGATTTTAATTCTAAATTGGGATCAGAAGATTTCCGAAGAAAATTTGTAAGTACATCTTAACGAAATTCGTTTTTAGATTAAGTTTAAAATGAGGAATGTGGATTATGTACTTTTTTTGATAACTTATATGAAAGAAATTAAAGGTCGGCAAAGTGTTAAAACCATTCTATGTAATGCATTAATATCGAATGAGTGTGCCAATTTGTATAACTGGGATGGTAGAAAAGGGAAAAAGGCATTCGGAATCTTTTCAAATTTAATTGCAAGTTTATTTGGTAAGTAATTCAAGTGATAATTAGTACTATTATTCTATAACGGTAACAGAAGTAACCCATTAATATTTTTTCAGATATTTTTAAAACTCCGGCTTATGGAATGAACGATTTAATACAAGATCTGAAAGATGCTTTAAAAATGGCAAACAAAAGAATTATTAAGGCCCGTTTTTTGGAAAAAAAATAAAAATGAAAATAAAATTTATTCTGTAAAATTGGTTCCAGATTGAAATAAAATTAAACTTTTGAAATTTAATCTATTTCGTTTTAATTTTGCACTCCCAAATTCTGAACTGCTATATTGAATTTTACATTATTTGATTACTGATCCACTGGAACAGATCGTATTACCTTTGCACTTTTGAGTTGAAAATAAAAACATAGTAATTCAATCAAGCGATAAAATAAATAAAAATAGATAAATGATAGTTGATTTGTACAGCAACGGAGAAAATGTTTCTACAAAAACATTTGCTGTATGTAACAGACATATCGTCGCCTGGGAAAATAAATGTTGTATGTGAAATTTTTCGATTTTTAGTTTTAAACTTGAACGGAATGTGTTTTGAATTTTTTTTCTAGTGCTTCGACCCGTTTTCTTCTATTATTTTTAGTTAGCAAGAAAACTTATATGCACTTTGTTGTATGTTACATCCTTTTAGTGACTTAGCATGTCTTTTGTTGTATGTTCCATAATACTGCTACATACAACAAATTTTTCATACAACTGCTGTTTAGAAAAATTAATGTCGAATGTGTATTCCTACACAAGTTCTTAATAAACAATTGTTTCATGTGAATACGAGAAATTTTAATTTCAAAAAATTATTGTTGTATGTGCACTTTGTCGACAGCACATACAACATTTGTGTATTTCGTTGAAATAAACTATTGTTGTATGTAAATACGCTCAAAGATTTTAGTAATTAGTTGAAGTTTAAATTTCGCGCGAGTAAGATGGAAGAATCGCCTAATCCAGAATTACCGGAAAAGTTGTCTGAGTAAGTTATAATGTTGAAATAATTTTAAAAGTATTAATGAAAATTTTCTTTTAGAATAATGGCTGGAGTTTTAGATAGCTCAGGTAAGTATAGTACATATATCTATAATTAAATTTTATATACATATATAATAAATATTTAACACATAATATCGTATATAAATGTTATGAATATATTTATTTAGATGACGGTGACTTTTCTTCAGACGATGAACACGTTGATCCAACTTATACTTTAAAGGATTTCTATGAAGACGCTGGCCAAGATTTAGATTTACCAGATTCAGATTATAATACACCAACAAATATTGATCGTGCATTACCTTTAAATTATTCATCTTGTAAGTTATATTAAAAGAAACTTTTTATTAAAAAGAAAATGACATTATTTGATATTCCAGCATGCAGTGAAAGTTCTAGTCGTACAACAACTAGGAAGCGGCAAAGAAATCCGGACTTATGGAAGCAAAATATAAGAAAACGTTTGCGTGAACAAGGACAACTGTACACAGATAGAAATGGAAGAGAAAGACCAGCGAGGGATATTGGTTTACCATGTAGAGCAAATTGTTTTTATATGTGTACAAAATATATCAACAAGTCCCAGAGACTTGATTTGCATAAAGAATTTTGGAAGCTTAGTAATTCTGATAAAGGTTTGTTTTACAGCAATTATGTCAAACAAGTAAATGTGAAACGTCGACGAAAAAATCAAGAAAATATAATTGAACCGAAAAAAAAACATTCTTTCAATTATTTTTTGAAAATTGAATCTAGAACCGTACAGGTGTGCAAAAAGTATTTTCTTAATACACTAGGGATCACAGATAGAGCAATATATTATTTTTTTAATTTAATCATGGATAAAAACACTGGAATGCCGGATACATCTCGTCTACGTAATAGAGGGAGAAAAAACACACCTGACGAAAAAATAAATGAAGTAAAAGAGCACATCAAAAGTTTCCCTCAAATCGATTCTCATTATTGCCGAGCGACATCTTCAAAGAAATATTTAGAAAGTCATCTAAGTGTTCAAAAGATGTATGCATTATATGTGGAGAAAGTTTCTGATCCAGTCAGTATACACATATACAGAAACGTGTTCAATAACGCCTTTAATTTGTCATTCTATATTCCTAAAAAGGATCGTTGTGATAAATGTTCATTATATAATGCAAATAAAGGAAAAAATACCGAAATACAAATTAATGAGTACAGTGCTCACATGGAAGAAAAACGTTTCACTAAAGCTGAAAGAGATCTTGACCGTCAAAACATAGATCCAGCGACAGCAGTAATCTGTTACGACTTACAGAATGTTTTCACGTTGCCGAAAATGTTTGCATCAAATTTTTATTACAAACGTAAACTTAATGTCTATAATTTGACTGGCACATTAATTAAATCTGATAGGAATAAAATAACCTATTGTGCAATGTGGAACGAATCTATTGGAGGCAGGTCAGGCAACGTGTTAGCCAGTGGATTAATTAAAATATTAACTCGAGTTGCCAGTGATCATCCTGAAATAAAAAAAATAATTTTATGGAGTGACTCATGTGTGCCGCAGAATCGGAATCAAATGACATCTACAGCTTTATTACACTTTCTACATTTCAGTTCAAATATTGAAGAAATAGTTCAAAAGTTTTCTGAACCAGGACATTCCATGATACAAGAGGTAGATTGCGTCCACAGTTCAATAGAAAAATTCTTGAAACATTTAGAAATTCCAAGTCCGATATCTTTGCTTCGTCTATTGAAAAATGTGGATTACGAAAACGTGAAATTACAAATCTTGCAAATGACTGAAAGTGATTTTAAAAATTATTCTATAAAGGCAGGATGCTTTTGCTACCAACAAATACCATTTTCCAAAGTAAAAAGTATTTATTATAACAAAAACAATTTATTTGAAATTGGATACAAAACTTCTTTCAAAAAAATAGATTTCGAAAAAGTTAACATAACAATACAAAAACGAGGACGTTTCACAAAAAAAATTACTGCGGACAATGTTTTTAGCAACAAATTATTACATACACTTTCAAAACCAAAGATGGACAATAATAAGAAAAAAGATTTAAGAAGCATGTTAATGTATATGGAATCTAACGATGATAGAAATTATTACCGTGCTATATTGGGTCGCTGTGACTGAATTTATATACAAATTCATTTTTCATTATTTTCATGAAATTTATAAAAAAGAATTGTGTTTTTGTTTTTGTTTTATGAAATTTATAATTTATGTTTATTTGTTTTATGAATTGATTGTTTTTATTTTTATGAATTTTTCAACATTATATTTTTGTTTTGATTTTTATTGTACTTACATTATATAGTTTTAAATTACTTATTTGATTTCAAATTAAAGTCTGACTAATGAATTATATTATATTTGAATTCAATAAAACAAAATTTGAAAATAAACTTTGGTATAACTTTATTGTTAATTCTTTAATTGTTCATAAGCATTTGCAAAATTAATGCAAAGAAGGTTGCATAAATATATTATAATATAAAATTTTTCACACAAAATAATTTTTTAAAGTAATTAATACTGCAGTTCAATATACATATGTTGTATGTCTAAAGGTTAACATTTTTTTTACAACAATTGTTACATACAAGATACAACAATCGCATAACTAACAAAATCGATCATAACCTTCTTAAAAATAAATGAAAATGCTCGCAAATTCACTTAAATATTCTACAAGAATCAATTAACCTGTGATAAAAATTTCAAGAAAATTCACCGTTAAGTTTCACAAGTATATTGCTCTGATTTTTAAATTCGAATATCCGCATATTGGAGTTTGTAACATACAACATTTATTTTTCCAGGCGACGATATGTTGTATGTGCAAAGGAAGAAATTTCGTTTGATGAAAATGTTACATACAAAAAATGCTTGCAACGTTAAATTACATTTTGCTCTTTAATTTTTTGGAGGAATAACTAGAAATTTTACAAAAATATTTTAATAATATGTATAAAAGTATGGTATCATTTTGAAGGAAATCTACCGTCTAGTTTTCGAGTGATACGCGATCAAATTTCAAACGCTTTCACTGAAAACTTGTAGTTTGTAACATACAACATTCGTTTTCTGAGGCGACGATTGACATGTTGAATATAAAGAAACGGTATTTCTTTCTTTCATTATAAATGTATTAATATTATGTACTGAGTCTAAATTTTATGCATTGTATATTTTATATGTTTATATTATTTTGTATCCTTGCATTAAAAATATTGTACCTACTCCATTAGAATAAAATAAATCATTTAATTTCTGTGCTTAAACGAAATAACATCTTTTATTTAACAATTTCAAATAAAATAATTTTTCTTAAATCAGCTTCAAGCAATTGTGAACACGATAATGATGATTTATTAGAATAATTAGATGAGAATGAAGAAAAAACATATAGTACTATACCACATCATTCACAACTGCTGAAATTCCATAAAAGACACTGGATGGTAGAATATGACATGGCAGACTACACAAAATATTTTTGTGAAAATCAATGTGACCTTGAGCAGTCGTCAATGTAAAAAACATTTTTTCAATGCTTCGTGTACGGCCTGATAAAACGTAATGTTCAAGAAACTTCCTTAAGCCATCACTCTCAATTATTCATTTTTTTTAAAAATTATTCGAGATCTTCTGACTTCAGCAAATTAAATTCTCCAATTGATTACTTCTTTAAATTATCAAAAATATATATGAATGTATTCAATAGAATATAAAATCGTGGCTAGAACTTTAGAACAGAGCAAAATTGAAAAACTTATCTTACATGATTAAATGGAAGAAATAATTAAGTAATAAAAGCATTCATTTTGGTTTTCAAAGAAAAAATGAATGTTATGAACACTACTATCAAATGCTAGACAAATGTGTGATATACTTCTTATCGCAATAAATTCGAAAGTATTCAACATACAGACATAATATTTTCTACGCTGTGAAGGTAATCAACAAGAGAAGTTTTTTTTTATCATGTTCCAAATCTAAGAATTTTTGGAAAATCGTGAAATATCAATTATACCAATTAAGCGGGTCATTAATAACACAGTAGGTATATATACAAATGTCCAAAATATCAAAATTTTGGTTTTTGTTCAGCTCTAAAAAAAATGTTGTTTAACATTAAACGTCAAGCGTTAATATTTTAGCTGTTACCGAAAGATTTACAAAAAATCAATACTTTCCAAGGAATAAGTGGAAAACTTGATGATATAAAACCTATTACATCTAAGATATATGGTAAACTTTTTGTTATATATGTATTTGTAAATCTATTGTAATGTTCGATTTTTTTTATCGAGGTATTCTACCTATAGGGAAGCAGAATTTTAAATTATTAATTGGTGCGGCATGTTAGTGCCGATAATTGCACCAGTATATGGCAAAAATGCCGAAGTTATATTTTTATAAAATATGGCAAATTAATGCCGACTTACTATATAAATAAAAATGCAGCCAATTCGCTTGATGAGATTCAACTGTCTACTGTCAACTCTCAACTGTAGACTGTGTCTTTATTCATAAAATTTTCTCTTTATATACAAAATTTCTTATGACATAATTAATAGTAATTAATATTAATTAAATGTAAATTGCTTACATTACATATATAATTTGCTTAATCAAAAATTTATTGACACACTTAATGTGTTCAAGGTACAAATGTTACAATACCTATATGTTCTAAATAATAATTCTTTTTTATTTTATTTTTTATAACAATTTCATATTTGTAAATCAACATAATTTTAAACTTTCGGTCATATACCTTATTCATTATCAAAACAATGCAATGTTTACATATCATATTCATATATCAACATTTATAACATAATTCATATATAGCTTTTAAAAATGCTGCATCATGCTTATGTTAAGCAATTAATATTATATATGCAATTACGAAATAAGTAATTGCATTAATTTGACTCATATTTAAATTTTTGTTTACTATTGAGTAGATCACGTTTCTTCTACTCATGTTATATTGTCGCATATTATGTTGCATATTGAATATGGTATGTGGTCATTACATCCCCTATGGTCGGGTAAAAAAAAAATTTTGTTGTAAAAAAAAATTTTTTTTTTTTTTTTGTGTCTTGTTCTGTTTACATTTTTGTTTACAATTTTATTATTTGTTTATATTTTTGTTGTTTGTTTATATTTTTGTTTTACATTTTTATTATTTGTTTACATTTTTGTTTACATTCTATGCTTTCTTTAATCTATTATTATGTACTTCTTTAATTGTATTACCTATCTTAATTTTTGAATTTACATTGTTAGTTTCTATAACTTCGTATGGTCCCTTATATGGACTTTCGGATTTTCTTCTATTACCTACTCTTAACCATATCTTATCTCCTACTACTATATTTAAAGGATTTACTTTATTATCCAGATAGTCTTTTCTTTTGTGTGTCGCAGTATCTAATAATTGCTTGGCAGTTTCTTGTGCGCGTTGTAAACGGAATTTTAATTCTTGTGCGTAGTTATCTAAATTATATATTGGTTGTGCATTTTCAGATTCAAGTTCTGATGGTATTTTTGCAATTTTTCCAAATATAAGTTCAAAAGGTGATATACCTATGTCTGTATGTGGTGTAATATTATAAGAAAATATGAAATACGGTATCCATTCATCCCAGTTATCATTTTGAGTAAATGCTAGGAAGTATTCATTTAGTACTCTATGATTTCTTTCTATCATGCCTAATGTTTATAATGTTTTTTAATGACAATGCTCTAAAAATTCCAGAAGTGCTTTTACAAGAAAATATTATAAATAATAAAAACTATAAGCAGAAAAAACGTCAGATTTTCCACAGACAGTTGGATAAGATACAAAAATCAGTAGACATTTTGTTGCAGCAAAATAAAGAAAAACCAACTTGTCAAAGTTTTTTAAATAACACAGTTATTTGACGAATACAAGTTATAAATGTAAGAAATATTTGAGCTTATGAAGGCAAAATTAACATCCAACAATGAAAGTTGCGTATTTGAATCAGACTCTATTAGTATATTACACATATTATAATTGTTTAATATTATATTACATTTATGTTTTATTTCAAAATATATTTCTAAAATTTTATCCTTTACATTTTACAAAACTAATTTTCAGCAAACTAATTGCGAAGGACATTAGACAATCAACAAAACAAATAATATCTAGAGTGTATAGTTTGGGATTTGCAGGCAAAAATCAATTATTCTCGTGATAAGGGGAAAACTGGAGTCAAAATTTTAATAGTTACCCATTTAATAATAGGTTAAAAAAAAGAATGAGCAAAAATATATGTTGTTCATTTTTTACTAAATGTTATCAATTTTTCTTACAGAAGTGGTATGTGAGTCTGAGTTTGTCCCGGAATTAATTATGATTCAGGAAAAAGATGAACGATTTCAGGCACAAGAGGAGTTTATGTACCAACTCCAGCATTTTTATGATCGTAAGAGATCTTAGACAAAAGATACACGACACTACAAAATGTTTAATTCTTCGTTATTATATACCAATGATAAAGCATCTAAATTTTAAAATGTAATTCAAAATTATATTGCTAAATTTTTTTAATTCAAATTAGTAAAATAAATATGTTTTATATATATATTTTTTTTATTTACTTTTTAGTGTGTGATTAATTGGACATTTATATTGTAAGGCATGCAACACATTTTGCGCAAAATATTTTTTAAATTGTATTTAGTTACATTAGTTTCAAAATTTCCAATAGCTCAATCAAATAAACTCGGCTCGCATTCAAAGGCTTTTTTATCGATGAGTTTATAACCAAAAGCAAATTTTTCGTCGGTTTCGGTGTCGATGCGGAAAATTTTGACACGTATAATTGTTTTATTTTTAAGCATAATATAGCTAATTGTCACTATTTATTGTGGTTACTACAGTAAAATAAGGAAATATTGCTTTGAAGTATTCCCCACTTTGTGAATATCCTGTTAAATTAATTTCACTTATTAATTTTGTAGGATGGACCATTTGAAATTTTAGTTTTTCAAATGATTTGTTGTAGTATTGTTGAAGAGGTAAATGAGGTAAATGTATCATTGTCAATGTGTAATGTGAAGGTATTATCATTTTTGTTGTGTGACTGTAAAGTCACACCATATTTTCTATTACGCATAGACTATGTACCTCTTACGCTATACATATACATTAAATAAAATTAAATTAATTAAATGAAGAAAAATTATTAAATTTTGTTTTTTAAAATAATAAGCAGCATTTCAGCGAAAGCATTCATGAAAAAATTAAAAAATATTAGTAGGAATTGAGGTAAGATAATCATGTGTTACGAATAGTAGTGTTCACCTACAATTGAAAAGTGTTTTCTTTAATTTATACATTTTTTATCTGTTGCAATAATAAGGCATGTTTAGTGAAATATAATAATTTGTTTATAATTTAAATAATGTTAAAAATGCTTTTCGTTTGTAATTTAATATTGCATTTAAATAATATAAATTAACAGCATTATTAACATACAATATAGGTTATGTTGTACTTCTACATTACATTTCAATATTTTTAATTAATTTTTTTTATTTTTATTTTAGGTGATATCAACTGAATAATTATCATCAGTTGGGTTGGATTAAAATAAAATAAAGAAAAATATTATTGAAGTTAATAACTAGTGTTAGTAAATGTAGATTATTGCTGAGTTTTTTTTCGGTTTTAAATTTATTTTTTTACTAATAATTTTCTTTATTTTTATTTTAGGTCATATCAACTTTTCAATGACATACCAATTACCATTTAGGATAAGGACAAATTATTGGATTGTCTATTGGATTGGAAAATATTTTTCAAATTATTAACTTTGACTATAGGTTATTGTAGAATTTTGTTAATTTCTATTAATTTTTGTTGAATTTTTTTTCGAATATTTATTTTTTTCATTAATTTTCACTAATTAGTAATCATGCCTACTTGTTGTTGTGTACCCGGTTGCACATCAAATTATAATTCATCAATTAAGAAGAACAGTGCAATAACTGTTTTCAAATTTGCAAAAAATGAAAAGTTTAAACAAAAATGGATAAAGATGATTCCTCGAAAATATTGGTCTCATTCTTCATACTCTGCCGTGTGCTCTCTTCATTTTCGCGATTCAGATTTCCGTTGTGGAAATATAGTCCGTCCTCGATTAAATGATGATGCAGTACCGTCAATATTTCCGAATTTACCATCTTATCTTTCACTGCCTCAATTTACACCAAGACAGGACCCCTCTCTTAGAAAAGAAAAACATTCGTCTCGAGTGGAAAAAATGTCTAATGATTTTCTTTCAGAGGATTATATTTGCAATTTTCAATATTTTGCTGATAATTTTGCAACCAAATTACAAATAATGGTTGGTACATTTCAAAAAGTCAAAGCCAAATAGTTTTCTTTCGTGTTAAATCTAACGATTTAATCGGTTGCGAATTCATAGTTCGAATTGTAATAAGTGAAACTATGAATTTGAAAATCTGTGTTGAAAATCTGCCAGTTTCTGCAAATGATTTGGCTTGGGTTCTTCATCTAATTTACAAATAACATTATGGTCTCAGATGGAAAATTTGTTGTCACGATATAAATTCGTGGAAAAATCATCTCCAGATAAAGATACTTTCCTACGTTTCGTTTTTGCTTTTATTAAAAGAGCAAAAGAATGTGTTGATGGAAATGATGATTATAGCGATGATAATGAATTTGAAAAAGGTGATAAATTGGACATTCTTTCTAATCAAATTGATTTAATCTTGTCGAAGCAACTGAGATACGATATTTGCACCATTATAATGGCTTTTATTATATACAGTCACTCTGCATCAAAGTAGCAATGGGTAAAAAAATTTATGATTCTTCCTTGTACAAGATATCTTAAATATATATCATTTTCACTTCACGTGAGCCTAATTATAAATCTGATAACGATACCCATTACTTCAAACATATATCTACAAAGTTATCAGATCGTGAAAGAATCGTTGCTGTTCTAATTGATGAAATATATGTGGACAGAAAAATTGATTACAAATCATAAAATCTAGTAGATATGGCTTGTAAAATTTCATACAATGGATGTAAAACTAGATATCGCTAGTTCTAAATGTATATATACTGATTCAATCAGATACTAGGTTACTCTAGCTCTGAATTATTTATTGTAAGAATTAGGTTACTCTAATTCTTATCACAATTACTTAAGAAATTAGGTATCGCTAACTCTCAAGTATTGACTAGCCAGTAAATGAAACACACCGTTATCCAAATACTAACTGACTTTATTGAATATTGATTGGTCTTATATACTAAAATTTGTTAATACAAATTGCTGATAATATCATAATTATAACAATAAGTAATATCATTAAATATATAAAAAAAATTAAATAGAAAGTAATTATTCATACCAATGAACTTAAATTCACGTGTTTCCCTACTTTGATAATAAGGTAAATATTAATATCATAATACGTAGATATTTGCTGACACAAGTACATACATATTTCTGTGTACATTGACCGCGATTATATTGCTATATTTTTTAATATGAATAATTACCTTTACATAAAAAAATGCAAGTTTGCAACTTATACAAAAAAATTATTATTACTTAAATTTAAATTTAATACAAATTATTATTAAGGTTATTACACCTTAACATCTTGCCCCTTCTTAAAGTCTGTGACTTTAAATTCGAATTCCGTTTCCGTTGGTTTATGTTGACGTGGTGCTGCGGTTGGTTTAAACGCATGAATTTTAGAGTTCCGAATTCGCATGATGACAAGATATATGATGATAATTCCCAATATGGCCAGCGCAGAATATCCGATGGAGAATTGATGAACATCATGAGGTTGCAGTTGTTGTAGTTTTGTTTGATGTAATTTTATATTTTGTATCTCTTCTGCAATGTTGTTTAACTGCTCGCTGTTAGTAGTTACATTAAGGTATGAATGACTTAAAATTGACCCCTTTTGTGTACTGTTAAATGGTTCAAAGGTGAGATTTAATTTTGGTTCAAATTATTTTGATGATATTTCGGTATTTATATTGCCTATGGGCTGCAATATTAACTCATCGTCCTTTAATGTACAATCCTTCCTTAATTTAATGATTCCATTACCTGATAACGTTTCTTGCATTATATCGTTATTGCATACAATTGTTACATCATAATTTTTGTCAAAACTGAATAGCCATTGATTTGCTGCATTAAGTAGAATCCATTCCCTTTTAAACGAAGTCGCCTTGATTGAACAAAATGGTGATATTTTGTGTTGCAAAAATAATTCTATCTCGCAACTCTCGCCTTGTGTATTCTTACTGTATACTGGACGATGTTGATCACACACGTAAACATTGGATTTTAAGTCTAGGCATTGTAAAAATTCAATTTTATTCATTAGATAAAATTGATCCTTATAAATGTTTGTCATCAAATATTCATTGTCAGGATAGACTGCTATGAATATATCCTTTATTTTATTCGGCAATGGAATTAAGTTGTAGATCTGAAAATTTGTAGTTGATACTAATGGAATCCTTACGTCAAAAATAACATAATCGTTCGTTATGGTACATTGAACACTCATTAGCTTATACACCAGTGCGATGTTAATATTTCCATTTGATTGTAATATTGTGCTGCCTGATGGTAGATGGTTTTTAATTATGGCTATTTGTGATCGAATTTGATCAGGTGATATAATTAATTGGTTGGCTCTGCCTTGATGCGAGTCAGTGATTACATCAATAATCGCGTCTTGCATGAATCTGCATTCACTAATGAGAGATGATGTAAGAATTGACAATGTGTTGAAGTTCTGAATTGCCTTTTGTTGTTTGATTTCTACGTTCATATTTTGAATTTTGTCAAATACATTGTCTAATCCTTGTTTTATTTCCTTAGTTTGCTGCATCCGTTGTTCTTCATTTTTTTTAATAACATTTATTGTCGTTTCTATAACAGATGTTTGATTTTTTACTAAATCATATATGTGATTTTCATTTGCTTGGACCTTTTTTATTGTCCTTTTCATTTCTTCAGCATATTCTTGATCAAGTATTCCAAATAAACGATTTGTAATTGTTCCAACTATGTCGAAAGGCGATCGTTTTGTACGAATTGTTGATATATTGTTATTTTTCAACAATATGTCATTATTTTTAATTTCTTGTAATTGATGTTGATATTGAGCAGTTATCTCTAAATAATATCTATTTTGCGATATAAGTGGACATAACTTATTTAAATAGCTCAACAATTGTTCAATACTCGTAACTGTCGCGTGATATCCTCTAAGATCATAATATGCCACTATATTCCAATTATTTGATTTGAGTAACCCTGTCCCTATGTTTTCAAAACAAATCCCCGAATTTTGATTTAATCGTTGTATTTGAGCCTTTTGAACCTTAGTTGATGTTGATTGTGAATGTGTCAGTAATGGAAAGGCTAGCATTGTCAACAACAAAACTTTTAAAGGATTTATAGATCCAACACTGCCTTTCCTTTTTCTGCCTTGCCTTGTCTTATCATCATGTTTTGTGTTTTGATCTGTATCATCGATATTGTAATCTTCAAAGTTAGTTGGATCTTTGTCTTCATCTAAGTTAACAGGTAATGGTGCTAATTGATGTATGGTTCTTCGCAATATTCCATTTGTCGTTTTTACATCGGCAACTCGAACCTTCTTATCTGGACCTGTGATTGTTTCTATAACTCTTCCCATCGACCATTTCAATGGCGGCAGGTTATCATCTTTAATCATAACCAGCGTTCCAGGCTTCAGGTTTGGATATTCATTAAGCCATTTTGATCGTTTCTGCAACTCAATCAAATATTCTTGTGACCAACGTTTCCAAAATAACTTCTTCATTGCACTCACTAGTGCCCATCTTGATAACAATGACAATTTTTCTCCCTGATGTATGTGTGTGGTTACAGTTGATGTCATTGGTTCTCCTATTAGGAAATGTGCAGGTGTCAATGGAAATAAATCATTGGGATCATTAGACATCGGCGTTAGCGGTCTTGAATTCAAAATTGCTTCTACTTCGGTAGTGAGTGTACAAAGTTCCTCATAAGTAGGTGCAAAAGAAGTTAATGCATTCCGCAACAACTGTTTTGTAGATTTAACCGCTGCTTCCCATAAACCGCCGAAGTGGGGTGCTCGTGGTGGATTAAAATGAAATTGAATGTTGAGATTTATGCACATGTTTTCAATGTCATCTCTATTTTTAGTTAAAATCTGATGAACTTCTTCTAGTTGGTGTTTAGCGCCAACAAAATTCGTGGCATTGTCGCAAAATATGTTTTCGCATCTTCCTCTTCGTGCTATAAATCTTTTCAGAGCACCTAAGAAGCCTTCAGTGGTTAAATCAGATACAACTTCTAAATGTATCGCCTTAGTTGCAAAGCAACAAAATACAGCTATGTATGTTTTTTGTGGTCTTTTTCCACGTATTTTAAAATGAGTGTATAATGGGCCGCAGAAATCAATTCCTGTGTTTAAAAATGGTCGAGATTTCTGAACCCGACTGCTCGGAAGATTACCCATCTGTTGTTTACATAGTCGAGGACGTATTTTGTAACACCGAACACAGTTGGCTGTAATTGATCTTGCAATATTTCTTCCTTGTAAGACCCAATATTTTTGCCGTGTGATTGAATGTAAGGCTTGTGGACCAGCATGTAAATGTAAATTGTGTAAGTGTGTCATTAACAGTCTCGTTACGAAATGATCTGACGGCAATAAATATGGATGTTTGGTATCATATGGGATTTCTGCTGCTTGAAGCCTTCCCCCTACTCTAATTATTGCGAACTCATCTAGAAATGGTGATAATGTTGCTAATTTGCTGGATTTCGACACTGATCCCTTCGATCTTAATGCCTTGAATTCATCTTTGAAGCTTTCACGTTGTACTTCTTTTATTATAATCATTAAAGCATTCTCAAGTTCCTTTGCGGACAGATTCTTGTTCTTAAATTTGCAATTGCTTGTTGCACGTAATATATATGCCATCACATGTTGTAGTGTTCTGAACGAATTTTTATGATTAATAAGATGTAGCGGATGTTGTGAAATTTCAATCGTATTGATAACAACACCTTTGAAATTTTTTCCTCTTCCTCTAATCGTACTGGTTCTATGATTGGGTTTGGCCAATATTGTCTGGATTTTCTCAAATAATCTGGTCCTTCAAACCATATTTTTGATTTTATCAATTGATCTGGATAAGCGCCACGAGAGACCAAATCAGCAGGATTGTCATGTGTATTAACGTATCTCCATTTGTTGCCTTGACACAATTCTTGTATAGCTGCTACTCGATTTGCAACAAACGTTTTCAACGATGATGGATCACCCTGAATCCATGAAATTACAATTTTGGAATCTGACCAATAGTATATGTCATCAATCTTCAATTTCATTGAATTTATTGCGTATGTTACTAATTGTGCGCACAATTTTGCAGCACATAGCTCAAGCCTTGGCAATGTGATAGTCCTTTTCGGAGCAACCCTAGATTTTGCACATAGTAACCTTACCGTTATTCTTCCATTAATATCTTTTGATCTTAAATATGTAGCAGCTCCATATGCCTTTTCACTAGCGTCTGAGAATGCATGCAGTTCGATGAATTTTGTCTGCTCATTATTGAACATATATCTAGGAATTTTGATTTCTCTTAATTTAATTAATTCGTTTTTGTACTTCAGCCACGCTGAATGTAGTTCAAGTGGTAATTCTTCATCCCAAGCTAGGTTCAAATGCCATAATTGTTGCATGAATATTTTGGCCATTAATACAACAGGATTAGCTAGTCCTAATGGATCGAAAATTTGAGACATTTCAGCTAGTATAGTACGTTTTGTGATAATAGCGTGGTTTTTTATCATTGATGTAATAGAAAAACAATCAATTACAGGGTGCCAGACTAATCCAAGTGTTTTTACGTGGTCATTGTCTAAATTAGAAAAATCAAGTTTGATTTCTAGGTTTTCATTTGGTATATTTTTGATTAATTGTGGATGATTAGCACACCATTTCCTCAATTCAAATTTTGCAGAGTTTAATACCGAACGCAACTGATTTTGAATTTCTATGGCTTCTTGTAAATTATTGCTACCTGTCATGACGTCATCAACGTAGAAATCGTTAATTGCTGCTGATCCTAACGGATAATTCTGTGATTCTTCTTCGGCTAAAACTCTCAGACATTTGGTGGCCAAGTAAGGTGCTGATTTAGTCCCATATGTAACGGTATTGAGTTGAAAATATTTGACTGGGTGTCCTGCTTCTTTTCTCCACATTATTAACTGAAGATTTCTGTCTTCTTCTGATACAAGAATTTGCCTGTACATTTTGCAGATATCTGCAGTGAATACATATCGTTTAGTTCTAAAACGAAGTATAATAGCCATTAAATCGTCTTGCAATTTTGGTCCATTTAATAATAAATCATTTAGTGACAAATTATTCGTGGTTTTAGCTGACGCGTCGAATACTACTCTTAATTTGGTAGTACTGCTCGATGGTTTCAGTACAAAATGATGAGGTAAAAAGCAATAAGGAGCCTTTACTAACTCAGTCCTTATTTCCTTCATATGTCCTAACCTTATATATTCCTGCATAAATTCTGTATATTGAGCCTTCAATGACGAATTTGCGTTTAACCTTTTCTCCATATTCATTAACCTTCTATAAGCTATGTGTTTTGAATCACCCAATAATCGTGGATCACTTACCATCGGTAAATTCACAACAAATCGGCCATCTGGATTGCGTATTGTTGTTGAATTAAAAAATTCTTCACATTTTTTATCTGTTGATGACATTATTGGTTTCGTAGGACATTCTTCAATTTCCCAAAATTTACTCAAATTCATATCTAAATCTACGTTAGTTATTCCACAGAATTGTTTTGTGTACTCTATATTAGATACTTTTCCCAGTACAATCCATCCCAGGGTAGTATTTTGCATCATTGGAAGATCCTTTCCTAATTTCAATTGATTATTTCGCATAATTTCTCCGTATAATTCTGCTCCTAGGAGGATATCAATTTTTTCTGGCTTATTAAATCCAGGATCTGCTAAAACCATGTTATCTGGTATGTTCCATTCATCAGTGTTTATATATCTATGAGGTTGATATTCAGTAATATGTTTTATCACATGTGTCTCTACGTTAGTTATGTAATTGCTCGTTTTTGAATGAATGGTTATATTCACCCGTCCATTTGTCTTAACCTTTGAATCACCAAGTCCAGTAATTTGTACTTGTGCTTGATTATTATTCAATTTTAGTTTTTGCTTAAAATTTTCTGTTATTAAATTTATTTGTGAGCCTGAGTCTAGAAGAATTCTACACTGAACTAAATTCCCATCTCTGTCTTCAGTGTCTGTAATTGCTGTACCTAAAAATATGTAGCTTTCATGGTATTCTTGTGTTTGTGTCGTTAAACTTGTTGCTTCTTGTGTTGTTTTTTTTCCATTATGTTCTGTATTTTCTCGTGATAAATTGTAGGTTTTATCATAATGTAACAATGTATTGTGCCTTTTTGAACATTTTGTGCATCCTCGGGATGTGCACTTGTTAAATGTATGTCCTTTCTTCAAACAATTTAGACATAAGTTCAATTTTCTTGCTTGGTTTTGTCTATCGTATGTGTTCATATTTAAAAATTTATTACAATAATATATTGGATGACTTTCATTACAAATGATACATTCTTGTTTATCACTTTTATTAGTCATTAGAACTGATGATTTTGCTGATTTTGTCTGCTGTTTACTATTGCTTGATTTTTGGCCTACAGCCTCCAAAGCTTGAAATCTATTCTCTATAAAACTTAAAAATTTGTCTACAGATTGTAAATCTCTTGGCGATGATAACGACTGTTCAAATAATGAATGAGTGTGAGTATCCAACTTTTTCATTAATGTGTGCATAATTATTGGATCCCAGTGCTGCTTAACTGATAAGCCAAGGTTCTCTAATCTTAATATGCATTCCTTTGTGGTATCATGTAACCGTTTTAATGCAACTGATGATTCTTGTTGTATTGTTGGTTGTGTCGTTATTGTTCTAATAATGCTGAAACTTGAAGCCGTTTGTTTTCATATCGATTTTTGAGTACATTCCATGCTATTTCATAATTGTCGTCACTTAATTGCAAATGGCGAATTAATTTTTCAGCCTCTCCAGTAACGTTCATTTTAAGGTACCACATCTTTTGTGCGTTACCCATTGATTGTGTATGCACCATCTGATTAAATAAATCATAAAATTGTTGCCATTTTAAATAATCACCATCAAATTTTGGCATCACAATTTTGGGTAGTTTGACCAACGATTGATTTGAATAATTGCTTGTTGAAGAATTTGAATTATTACGACAATTTTCTCTTAATTTTGCTAACAAATCTTGCACTTGTAATTCTAACTGAAGATAATCTTCAATATTATATTCATTTGAGTCAATATTATCGGTCTGTTCATGGATACTGTAATGACTTTCCTCGGCTTGTTTCCAATGATTTGTAATTGATTCAATTTTCACTTGATAGTATGATTCAGATTGACCTGTAGTTTCTGTATTTCTTAACATATTTTTCAATGATTGCACATACACCTTGTATTTACGTAATGTTTGTTTTAAAATCTCATTCGACACAACATCCACTTGTCCTTTATGCTCATCTTGATTCGATTTTTGCACCTTTGAATTTGCACCTGTACTTATCTGCCTTGGAGTTGAACTCTTAGCGTTGTCTGACGCTGTTTTAATATGATTGATTAATTCACTAATCTCTGTATATAAATGATTGTATCCTCGTTTAACAACATTGTAAAAGTCTTTTGTAAAATAAGGATGCGACAATTGTCCGGCACTTGATTGTTTGATTATTTTATCATTCTCCATGAATTTATCCCATAATGCGTTTAATGTTAATAATTTTTCGTTTAGATACGTTAAAGTTTTCCTTTCAGGAGCATCGTTTGCATATACACTTGATAATCTTTCGATCTCCTTTCCAATCGCCGATTGTTCTGATGTTAATGTTTCCATACTAAACACTTGAACGTTATATCACGTCGGGGTCACCAAAAAATGTATGTAAAATTTCATACAATGGATGTAAAACTAGATATCGCTAGTTCTAAATGTATATATACTGATTCAATCAGATACTAGGTTACTCTAGCTCTGAATTATTTATTGTAAGAATTAGGTTACTCTAATTCTTATCACAATTACTTAAGAAATTAGGTATCGCTAACTCTCAAGTATTGACTAGCCAGTAAATGAAACACACCGTTATCCAAATACTAACTGACTTTATTGAATATTGATTGGTCTTATATACTAAAATTTGTTAATACAAATTGCTGATAATATCATAATTATAACAATAAGTAATATCATTAAATATATAAAAAAAATTAAATAGAAAGTAATTATTCATACCAATGAACTTAAATTCACGTGTTTCCCTACTTTGATAATAAGGTAAATATTAATATCATAATACGTAGATATTTGCTGACACAAGTACATACATATTTCTGTGTACATTGACCGCGATTATATTGCTATATTTTTTAATATGAATAATTACCTTTACATAAAAAAATGCAAGTTTGCAACTTATACAAAAAAATTATTATTACTTAAATTTAAATTTAATACAAATTATTATTAAGGTTATTACACCTTAACATGGCTCATAACAATTCACTCGAGGCAGCACGAACTATTTTGGCATTTATGATCGAATCGGTATATGGCCCTTATAAAGAAATTATTAAACTTATTCCCATCTCAAAATTATTAGGAGATAATCTTTATGATTTAACAAAACAAGTGATTGGGTTTTAGAATTTTAGTTATTATTACAGATAATAACCGGACTAATCAAAATCTCTTTAATAAGCTTTGTCCCAATAACGAAAATGCTTTTACCAACCCTAAATTTCAAACTAACCAATTTATTTACAATATGATACCGTTCATATTTTCAAAAACTTTCGTAATAATTGGCTAAATGTACCCAACAGTGATCTGACACTAGTATATCCCAATTTTAATACCTTTGAAGTTAATAAAGCTTCTTTCATTCATCTACGTGATATTTATAAATTAGAATCTAATCTATTAGTAAAAAAGGCATTCAAATTAAATTCTAAAACATTATTTCCAAACAATTTAGAGCAACAAAATGTTTTGTTGGTTGATAATGTTTTTCACCATACGACCATAGCTGCATTAAAATTCTTTGGCGATAAATAATAAAGAAACCGCAGAATTTTGTCAAATTATTCGACACTGGTGGGATATTGTTAATACAAAAAGTATTACTATCGGCATTCGGAAACGAAATGAGTGGAAAAATCGCTTTCGTAATATTGCTGACAATAGATTTGAGTTTTTAGAAAAATTTCTTTCTTGGTTAGAGGTCTGGAAAAACACTGAAGAAAGTGGAAATTTCGCGGTGCTTAGCAAAGATACTTTTGATGCTGCAATTCTTACTACTAAGACAATTATTGATATTATCAAATATTCCCTCATGAAAGTGTCAGACGTAAATTATGTCTTAGTAGGTAAACTTCAAACTGATGATCTCGAAGCCCGATTTAGATTATATCGCTCCCTAGCCGGATGCAGTTATAGAGTTTCCTATACGGAGGTCATTGAATGCGAAAAAAAAAATTAGAATTCATAATGTATTTGCACACAGCTCAAGAGATTATAAAGCATTATCTGCAAATACTTCAATAAATGAAGATCTAAATATTTCAGATTTTGAAATCATATTAGAATCTAGTTATCTGCAAGATGCGATAATTGATGAATCTTCTAATGAATATGTTTCCGGATACGCAACAAATTCAGTTTCAAAAGAAACTATGTAGTTGTAACTCTTGTAAAAATCTGATTTACAAAAGTAAGGGCAGTTTATCAAAGTCCACTTATTTCAATTTTCTCCAACGGGGGGGATTAGTCAAATCCACTGACAATGTAAAATATTTATTATTGCATATGATAGCTATTTTACAATATATATTAAATTCTAAAGAACTGAAAACAAAATTTCTTAGTAATAGTCATCACCAAAGTTTATTCACTTATTTAACCTTAGCCAGTTTAGACCGCGAACATTTTTATTTTGATTTTGATACTGAATGTCAATGTGGAACTGCACCTCGAATATTGTATCAGAAAATATGCTTACGATTTTCTAATATACTTTTAAACAATTTTGTGAAAAGTTTAAATAGTGAAAACACTAAATATAATGAAAGAAAACTTTCGAATTTTATGTAATTCAAAATTCATTTATGTTGTGATGTTGAAATACTTTTAATTTTTATTATTTTTTCTGTGATATGTCTATTCCTTTATGTTTATATTTTTAAATAGAATTTTTGTTATTAATTTTCATAATTTTTTCTGTGATACGTCTATTCCCTTATGTTTATATTTTTAAATAGAATTTTTGTTATTAATTTTTATAATGTTTTTTGTGATACGTCTATTTTTTTATGTTTTTTTTTTAAGTAGAAGTATTTATTTGCATTTTGTTATTTTATTTTAATATATGTATTTTAAATTCTATTATTACTTGCAAAGAATTATTATTAACCCTACGAATTATGTTGTAGAATAGTGGGGCTTCGTAAAACCAAATTTTATATCGAATATATTATATTTCATATTTGTAAGAAGATTTTCATCATAATTTTTTCTCGCAAGTGTCCTTTTATCCTGGGATAAAATGTCTCATTAGTATTTTTAGTTGGGATAATATGTCCCAATAGTATTCAAATTTGGAAAAATAAAAACATTTGTTTGAAAGTACATATTTGAAATAATATTTGGATTATTTTATTTTAAAAATATTAAAAAGTATCTACATTATTATAGATTTAAAAAATATGTAAATTTAAATATAAAAAATTTCATTTTGTGTGATATGGTGTAAAGCATGGAATGCACAATGGAACTCGACACATCTGGCACACAAAGTATGTTCTTTTCTCCTTCTTCATTTTTGAACAAAGCACACAACGCTTTCGTCCTTGTGTTTCTACAGGTAAATCATCACCCACATTCAACATCTGTCTAACCCTTTTGGATGTTCTTCCAGGTCCAGCTCGTTTTCTTTTGTTGGATGCATGTTCTTTTCCCGTCAGAAACATTTGTTCAGCTAAAGGATTCAGAAAGGACAAAAATTCACTTTTTTTGTAATGAATTTCTTGATGTAATACATGGGCATTTATTGCAGCCATCATTATTGATTTGAAAAAAACTTTCTTCTTGGTTGATTTTCTATCGTAATCATAAGTAGATATTTTTTGATGCGCTAAATCTACCCCACCCATGATTTCATTGTATAGTTTCACTGACTGTGGACAATTTATTTCAGATTTTGTTCCATCCTTTTGTTTTCGCTTTACTGTTGAGTTCGTAGCAACGTTACAATTGCTCAAAACCATAACTTCTTTGGAATCCATCCATCTAGTTGCTAACACACCTCTAGAATTTGATCTAAATTCTGATTGACCTCTAGTCAGTTTTCCTTCAAACTTTGGTACATTTTTTCTTGTGCTAATGCACGTACCTACAGCAGCGTAGGAAATAGTTTGCATTAATTTCACACTTGTAAAAAACCTATCGAATGCAACTATTGTGTTTGGATCACGAATTGTATTACACAGTTTTAGAACGACTCTTTCTCCAAGTGTTGATTCTAAATTTCCTTGTGTTTTACCAACATAAATATCAATGTCATAGACATATCCAGTGGCTGCATCACATCTAAGCCATATTTTTATACCACGTTTTATTGGCTTTAGAGGCAGATATTGCTTCAAGCTTGATCCAGCTTTGAATTTAGCCATAGACTCATCTATACTTTGTTTGGTAGAATCACTTCGGTTTTTTTGAAAAGTTTGTCTCAGACAATATACTGCTTCTTCCATATAATAATCTTTTCCTGAAACATCTGGCTTATTCGGAAAGTTAAAATAAAGTTTAGATATCAAAAATTGGAATCGGTCCGTTGACATAGCTTGTTTTACAAATTCTAAGCCAAGTGTACGCATACTGGACCAATAATCAGATTGATTCGGTAATTTATTATAGCACATCACAAACGTAATGCCTAGCACTGTCATCATTTCCCATTCATCAGTCAAAGGAATGTTTGTCTTCTTCTCAGAATTATAGATTTTTGTTCTTTCGTTTGTACACTGAGATACAAAAATAAAGAGACTTTTCGGAAACATTGTTTTGAAGACTCTTAGCTCAGATGCTGAACGATTTATATTTGCTAACACGATAGGCTTAACATTTTCTGGAACAGCAAACTTTGGTGTAAAATTACTAGGTGGCAAGGACCAAATAATATGACTATCAATTGGAATGTTAGAATCAATATTTTCAATATTGGTAGGACACTGTTGATTCATGAGCTTCTGAGTTAACACTGCATTCTGCCTCCGATTCATCACTGTCATTGCTGGGTTCATATTCTGATTCTAATGCGTTGAAATCAATTTCTTCGTCATCAATGGAATCAAATAAGTCTCTCAATTCGCTTGAAGTTCTTCGACGGTAAGACATCTAAAGAAAACGATTGGGTCATTATATCCCATTTAAAAATATCATTGGGACAATATATCCCACTAGACAAATAATGTGATTTTTATAACCAATAATTGTAATTACCTTCTATAAATTCTATGTAGTTTTATAACTATAATATTCTACAAATTTAACTTCACAAAAATGTAAATTTCTAACTTTATTTATAAAAAATTACACAAAAACCACTTGCACGTGACTTTCGTCGACCGATAGGTTCGAACAAAAAAAAAAAAATAAAAACATAATTTTAAGTGAATTAAAATGTTAAACTTTATTTAAAATAACTTATTAATAAGAATTTTACAAAAACTTTAGTTTTTGGTATTTTCTACCTTTATTCTTACTCTTAAGAGTTGAGTTTTAGAACTAACTTAAAATCTAGAAATTAATTTTAATGTTACTTTCTTATTAACACTAAGTCACGTTAGACGAATATGGGAAAATGTAAAAAGTGAATCTTGCTTAATTTGCAAAAATGATGAGAAAGACTTTTCTGTGGGAAAGGAAATAACTGTAAAATTTTGCAATATAGAGTAAACTTATAATTTTTTATAAAATATGATATATTTTAATTTATATAATATTTGTTGAATTGGCTATTCGCCGGAAGTTCTAGATTTTTGATATTTGTGAGAGTTGGTAACGTAACTCTTCCCTCCTTTAAATGAGAACTCTCCTGATTTATATTTTTAATCTTTATTTTTAGACTTTTGTGTTTATAAGAAAGTATTACAATAATTATTACTATAATTATGATAGCAAAAGTACCAATGCTTCCGTATACATATAAACTATTTTTATGATATTTTACTTCTTTTATTTCGTTTAAATTTTCAATTTGATTCAATATAACATCATCAAATATTAATTTTTTATTTATATCTTTAATATTTTCTATAAGAGTTGGAGCAGTGAAGCTTTGTTTGAATTCTTTCTTATTATTTTCTAATACATAATTATCAATTTTTATTGAACAATTATTGAAATTAATTAAATAATTTCCTTTCAGTGACATTTTGTGGTTGTCACAATTATTAGTAAAATTAACATAATTCAAGTTTTTTGCAATTACTATTCCGTCTTGTAATTCTATTATTTCAGATGCATTATTAAACATTTTTATACAATTCTTTTTTATTAGACAATTATTACAAAGTTTTAAATTTTTCAAATCTTTATTTTCTTCGTAATTATAGATTTTATTTTCGTATTTTATTATTCCAAATGGATCACACATCAGTTCTCGTTTTTGATTATCAGTAAGTAAAGATTTTTGTAAAGTTATTATTTCTTTCGGTATTCTTATTACAAATATTATATTTTCTTTATTGTCGATCGCAGTAACAAGTCTTACGTTCTGTAGTTTTTGTATGTCAATGTCATATTCGAGTATTTCTTCGTTGGTTAATATGTTACTATGGATTAACCCTAGTCTAGACGAGGCTATGTTATCTTGGATTTGCTCTACATTATCCTGTAATATTTTTAATTTTAAAGCAAAGTCTGTGCACAATAATTGCCTATCTAATGATTTTTCTCTATTAAAAATTTCATTAATCTGTTGGGTAACTAATGATCTATCTCTATTGATTGCTTCTTTTAATTTAGCAAAAGTTTCATTAAAATTTTTGTTAATTTTTATTTGAGCATTCAGGTTTTCTATTGCATTGTGATTATTGGTTTCTATAATTTTTAAATGATTTTCAATTTCATGTCTATCCGAATCATCCATTGTACCAAAAAGCCATTTTTCGATTGTGCCTACTAAATTAATTAAACCTCTTTTTTGTCTATGTGGTGTAAGTGTTTGTATTTTATTTCTAATAGTTTTTAATTGATATTCTAAGGTCATTTTGTCTTTTAAATCTGATTGTTTGATAATATGATCAAAATTATCTATTATGTTTATAATTTCCTTTGGGTTTATTATATGGAGTACAGTGTTGTAATTTTTTACTATATTAACATTATTTAATTGTATTTCAGAATATCCGAAGTCCGTATTAATTTCTTCAATTGTTAGCTGGGCATTGATCATCGTGGATATCGTCAGTATCAAGAGTATTTTGAAAGTCCAGTTTACCTGAAAATTTATACTTTCTTTTAATATTGGAGGTATGAACATCTTTTAAATTCTTCTTAACAAACTTGGGTTCTTCTTTATGTCTAAGGCTTTTATAATTCTTTATGTAACCTTCTGCTCTATCTTCTATATAATTATCTCTATTTGTGTTAAGCTTATTAATATATTTTGCTTTCTCTCTACATAAATTATTATATATGATTTTTAAATCACTTTTTCCCTCTTGAATATCTATAGGTTTTTTCTTTGGTAGTTGAATGGAAACTATTATTGTACCATTCAACTGCTTTACTCATTTTTTCTTTTATGCTAAGATGTTTATTTTCTATTCCTAATATTCTATCTAATTCTTTCAGCAAGGGTAGTATGTAATCTTTCTATATCCGAATTGCCAGTATGGCTATTCGATTTTACTAAATGAAGATCTGTACCTTCCCTTCTTAAATAATCTTTAATATTAATGCTTCGAAATTCATTGTCAGTAATCAATTTTTGGAAATGACCCCGTTGTGACTTGTATTCTCTCAATTTTTCTATTATAGTTTGATTGGTCCTATCTTCTAAATAATAAGCAGTAGCAAATTTGGAAAACCTATCCAAAAATGTTAGGAAGTTTGCTTTAGAATTGGTATATATATCCATATGCACAATTTGTTTAATGTTAGTAGGGGTTTCAATTAACTTAAACTTGTTTTTAATAGGATTTCTATCATATTTAGCACGATTACATACATCGCAATTGTTTATGAGTTTTTGAATTAAAACTTTTAAGTTAGGAAAAAATATAAGCTTTTTAAATCCTTCGTAATTTTCATTTATCCCTGTATGACCTGTTTCAAATTTATGATACTTTTGTATTTGATTATATGTTTCAGCCGTACGAATTTTATATTATTTACACTATCATATAATTCGATAATCTTTTGTTGAATTTTATTGAATTCGTGGTCACTTAATTCAGTGTAAATGCCTATCTTACCAGGTTTAATATATCTTCTTAATATATCTGATAAGTTATTATTTAAGTCTTCAGAATTTATGTATATTTTTCTATTTTTATGCTTTATTTCGAATTCTTTTGTTTTATCATTTGTTAAAATTATTTGCGTTTTAAAACGGTTAACTACAGTATCTAAAATAGGGATATGATTATTCAGGTTTTCTTCTTGTGAATGTATCGTTTCTATATTATTTTCATCTGCATTATTTATCATAGAGATATCTTCTTCAGTTCTTTCATTATTCCCTTCTATAGAATTTTCGTTATCTCTTTCAGTATCTAGATTAGATGTCTCTATCAAATTTATTTCATTAGTTTCATTATTAATACGAATTAAAAAATCTGCAACTTTGTTCTCTTTTCCTATAATATAATCCATGTTTATATCATATTCACCCAATTTTAAAAGCCATCTGTATAAACGTGGATTTACATCTTTTCCTCTAGTTTTGGTATATAGCCATTTTAAGGGTTGATGGTCAGTTAATAAATCGAATTTTACGCCATAAAGATAGGGTCTAAAGTAGTTTGTAGACCATACAATTGCCAAAAGTTCTTTCTCAGTTGTTGAATATTTCTGTTCGTGTTCATTTAACGTTCTACTAGCGAAGCAGACTGGATGATTGTCCTGTTGAAGGACAGCATCTATTGCAAATGCACTAGCATCTGTTATAAGTTTGATTTTTTTTTCAAAGTCTGGGTATTTCAAAACAGGGACTTCTGTAATTATTCTTTTTAATTTTTCGAATGAATTTATATAATTTGGATCATTGATATTAATCTTTGTGTTCTTTTAACGAGTAAGATATTTAGTCATGTTTTGAGCTATTTTCGCATAGTCTTTGATGAATTTCCTGTAATACCCTGTCATACCGAGAAAAGATTTTATTTGTTTTTGAGTGGTTGGCAATTTTAA
This sequence comes from Villa cingulata, assembly GCA_951394055.1. Lineage (NCBI taxonomy): Eukaryota > Metazoa > Arthropoda > Insecta > Diptera > Bombyliidae > Villa > Villa cingulata. The sequence continues at coordinate 34,766,353 of OX596017.1, read as the reverse complement.
TTTTAGAATATCTTCAACTTTTTTAGGATTAGGTTTAACACCTTCTGGAGTGAGGACATGGCCTAAATATTCTGTCTCTTTAGAAAAGAATTTGCACTTATCAACCTGAATTTTCAAGTTATGGTCTCGCAATTTACAAAATATTTTTTTTATGCTGTTTATGTGTTCATCTTTAGTTGTGCTGAATATTAAGATATCATCTAAATATACGACACATATCCTGTTTATGTAATCCTTTAGAATGGAGTTCATTAAACGCTGAAATGTTGCCGGAGCGTTCTTCAAGCCGAAAGGCATTCTCACATATTCGTAGTGACCTAGAGGCGTAGAAAAGGCAGTTTTCTTCCGGTCTTCTTCCTTTACAAGGATTTGATGGAAGCCCTTTGCTAGGTCCAGGGTTGTAAAATACTGAGATCTGCCAAGTTTATCAAGGATGTGTTCTATATTCGAGATCGAAAATTTATCATCTATCGTAACTTCATTGAGTTTACGATAGTCTATGACAATTCTCCATTTTCTCTTGCCAGAATTGTCTAATTTTTTCGGAACAATCCATAGAGGACTGTTATATGGAGAACTACTTTCTTTGATTATTCCTTGTTTGAGCATATCGCTAATCTGGGTTGAATTTTCTTTCTCATGGATCTGAGGATATCTATAAGTTTTTACATATATAGGTTTATCAGTTGTTGTAATTATCTGGTGTTGTATTTCAGATGTACAAGTTATAACTGATCTCCTTCTTTAAAGAAAAGGTCCTTATATGATTTCAGTAATTTATTTAATTGAGTCTTTTCTTCAGGGTTTAGATGTTTTAAGGTATTTTCGATTTCTAACTCATCTACATTGGTATATTATAGTTGATGAATTTCATCAACTTTGTAAGGAATAGCATTTTTAAATTTAATAGTATTGCCATTTATTATTAAATTATCATTTTCAAAATCAAAAATAGCTTTTAATGGTTAAGAAGATTTTGTCCTATAATAGCATCGAAGCATTAATTATGGAATTTCGCTAATTTTCATATCATATAAGCATCTTCTCCGAACTCGCTTGGTAAATTGGTTTTTATCTCTTTATTTACTATGGTATGGTAGCTTTATTTAAAGTGTTAAGGGTAATCGGATTTTTTAAAAATTGTCGTTTGTATTGCAGTAGTTTCTGTTCATTGAGGAGAAAAATCGAAGATCCAGTATCTATTAAACATTGGATTTTGTCTGTACCAATAGTTAATTGTAGTATTGGTAAGTAAACTTGGGAGGCAAAGATTGAAAATTTACTTCATGTTGAACATGGCCAATTTCCATTGGTTCTGGTTCGTTTTGTTTATTGTTAAAATTGCGTCGAGTTCTTCCTGAAAAATTATTATTTCTTGGTCTGTTATTATATTGTCCGGAATTATTATAGTTTGGTCGATAGTTATTATTTTGTCTGTAATGTACATTGTCTTGTCTGTAGTTATACTGATTGTTTGAACCGTGTTGATTTCTATTATTTATAACATTATGATTGTTTGGTTTGTTATGACTTACATTATTGTTCATTTTATTTTTTTCTCTAATCAAACCTAAGTTTTCTAATAGTTTGAAGGCTTCACGTAAATTATCTATTTGTCTACTTAAAACTACTGATGCTAAATTAGGATCTATATTATTTAGAAAGGTTCTTAAAATGGTGGCTTCGTTGATGCTTGGACTAAATTCCGACGGTTTATCTTGATCGTATTCGTATTTTTCGTTCAGTTTTGATAATATTTTTTTTAAATTATTAAAATAGTCTCTTACTTGATTATTCCTTAAAGAAAAGGCTTGATGGTAAAGTTGGTGATATGACTCTTTTACCCCAAAACTTTGTATCAATGCTGCTTTGATGTTGTTCCAGGTTGCTCCTACTCCAAGTGTTCTGACGACGTCTAAGGCAGGCCCTTGGATTTTATTAATAATAATTCTTTGAAAAACTTATTGTTGAACTTGAGGACATTCTTGAAGAAGCGGCAATATAGTATCAACGTCTCTTAGAAAGGATGTTAAAGCATAATTATTGTCTCCTCTAAATTCATGTATCCTCTGTGAGTCTTTTACAAGATCATTAAAAGAAATTGTGAATGATGGAGCAGTTGATGATGATTGAGATGTAGTAGCTGTGTTATTCGTCATGTTGTTTAAAGTTTCAATACTTTTTTCTGAAATTTCACTTTTTAAAGATTCAAAATTTTGATAAGTGATATTTGTTGAATTTTCTGAATTATTGTCACTACACTTTTTATTTGGTTTACTGTATATTTTTTTAGTCGTTCTGATAGTTCACTTTCTTTTTTTGTTTTAGGCATGTAGAATATGATACATATATTATTTATTTGTATGTTTATGTATTTATTTATTTATATATTTAAATATATTTAAGTATTTATTTTTATTTTATTTGATAATGTAATAATTCACTAATTTTCACATTATAATTTGGTTCACTTTAATTTTATCTTTGCATTATTTTTATAGTCACTTGGAAGAATCACTTAACTTTTTGTTACAATTTATTTTTCTATATATTCGTTGAATTTTTCGTCAATCACTGTTTTTATTAACACTAATTGTTTATTTAAAATAATGTGACTAACTACATCTACTTCAAAATTTTTCGAATCTAATAAACGAAAAACTTCATTTAGTTTATTTCTTATTTCTCTGACTTCCTTTGATTTTTTTCTTATTATATAACCATTGCAAAAATAATATTTCAATTATTAATAATGAGTACACAAACTATTGTTAAACTTTGGTTCAACATAAAACAAAAATTTTTTTTTTTTTTTTATTTTTATTTTATTGGATTGCGATACTTTAGATCACAATCCTACCGACTGCGCCGCGCCACCTTCGTCGACCGGTAGGTTCGAACAAAAAAAAAAATAAAAACACAATTTTAAGTGAATTAAAATGTTAAACTTTATTTAAAATAACTTATTAATAAGAATTTTACAAGAACTTTAGTTTTTGGTATTTTCTACCTTTATTCTTACTCTTAACTGCTGGAACAGAATGCTGCAGCTGAGTCTGAGGCTGAGGCTGTAGCACGAGCTGTCAAATTTCAAAACAACGAAAATGAATGTACATCAACAGAATATGTCGCTGCGGCTGAAGTAGCCGCTGAGGCTGCAGCTAAGTTTCAATGAATTTCGAATTTCACGCCGTAAGGAAGTTTTGGCAGCTGAAGTACAATAAAAAACATACAGTAAACGTAGGTACATATATAAAGTTTATCCCTCCTATACAAAATCTAGTATTTAATAATAATATATTTATTTTTGATAATTATAATATATTATAAATATAAATTATGTAAATAATTAAATAATAAATAAATAAATAAAAATTAAATAGTTAAAATTATTAAAAAAATATATACATATATGAATTAAAAATATATTTAAGTGCATTAGAATTAGATATATTAAAAAGTTTAAAGTAAAAAATTATATGGTTACAAGTGACTGTAAATTAAAATGGACATTGAAAAATTAATTGAAAATACCAAGGAATTCCCTATTTTATATGATATTACTAATAAAGACAACAAAAAAAATTATAAAAAAGCAAAAATCTGGATGCAAATTGCTAAAGAATTTAATGTAAATGGTGAGTTTTTATATTTTGGTATTTTATATTAATAAGAAATATGATAAAGTATTTCCATTAAAATTTAATATTTAGCATTATGGAATACATACTTAATTTTTATCGAATTTGTTTTTTATCAATGCCAATTTATTTATTTTTTATATGAAAATATGGTTGTTTGTCTTTTCAGAGGAGGACATAAAAAAGAAGTGGAAGACACTAAGAGATTCATATACTAGGCAGAAAAATAAAAGTTCATCTGGTCAAGCAGCAGAAGATCCAGATGAACAATGGAAATATACCAAAAATTTGGAATTTCTAAGTGATTTTATGAAGCCGAGGCAGTAAGTTAATAACTTTATTCAATATTATTTTTTATATTAAACAAAAATTTTATTTCAGATTGCAATCAAATTATCGAAAAGGGTCTTCGGAAAATATGTCAGAAGAACAAGAACATTTTTCAATGGATCCTGACATATTAGTATACGAAGAAAATATGATGAGTCCCCCTGCCTCTGAACCAGTTACCGTCTTAGACGAAGGAAGTACCAGTCAAGTAAGACAAACCAGTACTCCAACACGCAGCGAAGCATCCCACAAAAACAAAAAAAGACAAAGAACGGACTCAGATTCCCAATTACAACAAATGTTATTTGGGACAATGACGTCCATTTCAGAATTTTTAAATACTGACGTGAGACAGGACGATTCTGAGGACGAAGACGATTTGTTTGCAAAAAGTATTGCAAAGCAAATTAAAAAATTACCGGCAAATAAAAAAAATTTAGCAAAAATTAAAATATTAACTGTTTTAAATGAAATAGAACACAGTTTTTAATGATGTATAAAATAAAATACTAAGTGAAATTAAAATTAGTGTTTATATTATTTATAAAATTATTATTAGTATTGCTTGTAATGAAAAAAAGAAGATATGTATATACATAATAATTATCTATTTTATGAAGGTTGACCAGAAATTTTACCTTCATTTACAAAATACTCTGTTAAAGTTTGGCGAATTCTAAAAGCTGATCTTGAGCTATTATTACTTTCAGACCTCTGGATGGGTTCTTGATTAAAGTTTTCTTCTCGCCATTGTCCTTCTATAATTTCGTTATTTGTGTCATCATATGTATCGCAATAGTTGGGTGGGCAATATGTATGACAATTATAAATCTCATCCGTAATTTTTAGGTAATTATGAAGGATTGTACAAGCTAGAACTACTTTATCTGCATTTTTCGGCATAAACTCTATAGCACTGCATAAAACTCTCCAACGATTGGTCAAAATACCAAAAGTATTTTCAATTACCTGCCGCGCTCTGCATAACCTGTAATTAAATACTTCTTTTTCCTTGCTCATTAACGTGCCTGGATAAGGTCTCATTAAATTTTTACTTAGTGGAAAAGTGCTGTCCCCCACGAAGTAATACGGCACTATCTTTTCAGAGTTGGGAAGTGTTGACGGCGTAGGCAAATTAATTTTGTTTTTTAATATTTTTTCGCCAAGTGCTGATTGTTTAAATATTCCACCATCGCTCTGACTACCGTAAGCTCCCACGTCTACAGCAATAAATGTGTAGTTGGCATCACAAAATCCTAAAAGCACTATACTAAAATGCTTTTTATAATTGAAATATTTGGAGCCTGAATTTGGTGGACACTTTATTTTTACATGTTTTCCGTCAACACTTCCTATACAGTTCGGCATTTGCCATCTTTCATTGAATTGGTCAGCAACTATTTTCCAATCCACAGTATTCAGTTCTGCCATATAAATAGGAGATAGAGATTTCCATAATAATTCACATACTTCTATAATGATTTCTCTAACTGTTGAAACCCCCATCCTAAAAGTCCATGCTAGGTAATGTCTTGAAACACCTTGAGATAGATATCTGGAAAAATTAATACTTTATTGAATTATATTGCAAACACAAAATTTTGTATACTCATTATTTTTTTACATTAGTGTCAAAGCAAGCCTGCATTCTGGTTCAATAGGTTTTCTTATTGACGTTTTCTTAAAATCGTCCTTAATTAAATTCAAAAGCAAGTCGTATTGCATTCGGGTCATTCGAGTAGCTTTGAAAAAGACTTCTTCGTCGTGCTCCTTGATAAATTTAAATGTCTTTTCGTAAAAACCTTCATTTTTTCTTTGTTGATATAAAGGTCTGACCCACCATCTTCTTTTATTTTTATTCTTTAAGTATTTGTATGTTAAAAAGCACAATTGCAAACAACAATACAAAAAAGCAATCTTTTTTTTCTTATTTTCAATTAATTTTAATCTTTTTACAGACATCTTTTTATAACACACTTTTTTTTATCTTGAATAATTAAAATAATTTACCTTATAATATATAATGTACTTTAATAATTCGAGTATTTTTTATAAAATATTCACAAACCCACAAAACTAATTTATTCTCATTTATAATGTTTTTTAATTAATAAAATTTTCAATTAATTTTAATCGTTTTATAGTACACTCATTTTTTATAAAAAAAAAAAAAAAAACAAAAACACTTTTTTATTAAATCGCGAAGAATTCAATTTAATTTAAATTAATACTTTATTTAGCTTATAATATATGTATGTACTTTAATAATTCGAGTATTTTTCAAAAAAATGTGCACATAGCCACAAAACTTACTTAACCCTTTCGAAACGGCCGATCCTTTTTTGTACCAGTCTATTAAAAACATCTCTAAAACTTCTATTTTTCATTATATTTAGTTGCAAACTGCACCAGATCGTTCGGTGATGTTTTTTATTAGAAGAAGTAATTTGCATGTTGAAATATGTTCAGTTTTGATCGCTATTTGCTTTTCATTGCGACTGTAATCGTTAGTGAGTACAGTTTGTGTTAAATAAAAGTAGTTTTTTTAGTGATTTTCAACGGAAATATTCTATAACTTATTTATAATATTATATTTAGTAAATAAATTACATACTATGAGTATTTAGAGATAAATCATAGATGATTTAACATATTTTTTTGAAGTTGGTTCATGTAAATACCAGTCGTCTTTTTTCATGGTGCAAATATGTACCAACCTTCCTTTATAATGGTTATAACTAAAATCCAAATATTAATTTTTATGCATATAGATATGGCAAAACGAGCTAGACGAGCTATTATTCTATTATTGAATAATGTGAATTATAAAAAACAAATTGATGATTTCAAAAATAAAAAGAAAACTGATTTTTTTATTTCCCATTAATAGTATGAATGGTACATAATAGTACCACCGAACCCGCCGAGTTTTATATTTTTGTACCACCATCCCCGCCTACCCCTTTATATATAATCAAAAAATTTTGATTGCAAATTTATTTTTTAGCTTTACATAACATAATTCACAAAAGAAATTTAATTTTACTTCATTCCTCGAAAGTTTGGTCGAAAGGGTTAATTTACTTTCATTTGCTTTGACATTAAAGTCAGCTGCAGCTACACCATTCTGTTTGTTATAATCTCACACAGCGCTGCAGCGTATACTTCATACTACACTTCACGCTTCAGCCTCAGACTCAGCTGCAGCATTCTGTTCCAGCAGTAAGAGTTGAGTTTTAGAACTAACTTAAAATCTAGAAATTAATTTTAATGTTACTTTCTTATTAACACTAAGTCACGTTAAAACACTGACAGACTAAGCATTCCAATCTAGATTAAGTTGTTAATCTAGATAAAAGTGGATGTCTGTCATCACAATAACTAGATGATCCAGTTGTATAACTAGATTATCCTAATTCAGTTCTGAAAACTGGATAACCCACATAAACTGGATTTGCAGTAGGAAGAAGAAGACATAAAAATTGACAGTTCAGTTTTCTGGTTCTGATTTATTATGTATTTTTTTTTAGCGACTTATTAAAATTGTGTGAAATGAGTGATTTTACAAATTAAACGTTTCTAAAAACAAAAAAGCTAAAATAATTAAAATAATTTCGATATTTAAATCGCAAGTAACACGAAAATAATAGCCTTAAAGTAATTTGTGGTGACTGTGTGGTTACGAATAAATTCAACGATTCAGCTGATCGCATTAGGGATGATCTACTTTGCGATCTGTCACGTTCAGCTTTATAAATCCGAATTAGAGATAACCCGGATAAGTTTATCTAGATTAATTTTAGGCCTGTCTCTAGTATTAGACGAATATGGGAAAATGTAAAAAGTGAATCTTGCTTAATTTGCAAAAATGATGAGAAAGACTTTTCTGTGGGAAAGGAAATAACTGTAACATTTTGCAATATAGAGTAAAATTATAATTTTTTATAATATATGATATATTTTAATTTATATAATATTTGTTGAATTGGCTATTCGCCGGAAGTTCTAGATTTTTGATATTTGTGAGAGTTGGTAACGTAACTCGTGTGGACACGACTGCATAAAACTATCGACTGACAAGTTGTACCGTTACGTAAACGGTATCATGTTATAAAATGTATACGTATATGCATAAACACTATTGGGATGGCATTCAAACAAAATAATATGCTTTAAATTACTAACAGTATGTGTTGAAGCAAATTAAATTACTTCATAATAGATTAAGTTGTAATTATTTTTGTTTTGTTTATGTATATTCAAATTTCATTTGTGCTACCTATTTAAATTTAATTTTTTTTATTACATTTCTGTTGACATATGCATTTTTTTTACATATAATTCTTAATATACGTAATTTGTATTGCACTTTGTAAATAGCTCAGTTCATTGAACATTTTTCACATAAAAAAATGAAATATATAAAAAATTTTGTTAAATAATTATAACTCATATGTACAATGCAGTGGCGGAGCCAGTAGTTTTTCCTTGGGTGTTCAGATTTTTTAATAAATATACAGATTCATTACACAAACAATAATAATTAAAACAAACTACCCTTAAAAATTTTTGGTCCAAAATGGTGGGTTTTACGAAATCCGTTATTTATACAGATCAGGATCTTTGACTGGATTAGTTGATATACCATTTCTTCTTCAAGAACTTCGTGTTCTACTTGTCACAGTTTATTTCACTTTGATTGGATTAGCGGTTTTCGAGATATAAGGAATAAAGTCAAAATTTCGTGTTTTTTAAAAATCACTTTTTCAACTTCTTTTGATTACGGTATAACTTCTAAACTTGAAGGATGACATAAATATTGTATTCTTTCATTTGAAAGGTTTTTTTTGTCCTCTTTCCAATGATATTAGATTTATGGATAGAAACTGCATAGATAAAAAATAAATGCACAAATATACAAAAAATTGCGAAAAAATACACATAATTTCATGCATTTTCATACATATTTGAGTAATTATTTTAAAGCTTACTATTTTTCATAGTATTATTTACCTTTTACTAAATATGTATTTACGTAAAAAATTCAGTGAAATTCAATTTTATTTACTATTTACAAAAATATACAAAAAATTCAGTTTAATATTAAATTCAGCTTTTGTTTACCCTTCTACTAAAATTTATATAAGTTAAGTAGTAAAATTAAGTTTCATTTACCTTTTACAAAATTTTATATAAAAAATTCAGAAAAAAATTACTAACTTTTTTCTAAAAAATTATATTGTATGAAAAATGTGCATTTTTTCGCATTTTTTTTTGTATATTTGTGCATTTATTTTTGATTCCTATAGAATCGATCCCATATGTTTGGCTGGGTGTAACATGATTAACATAATGGAAATGTGAACCAACAACATAACATGCATGCAAGTTAACAAAATTTATATTTTGTTATCAAAAAAAAATTTAGACTTTTCTGTCTGTGGTCTGGATTAAGACTGACTTTATTCTCATTCTTTTGTTATAACAAAGCTTTGTTCTAGCAATATCTTAATTTTATGCTGTCGTGGCATTACAATTACACGCTTAGATATTTAATGCTGACTTTATAAAAACCAAACAATTTGGAAGCAACATATTTCACATCGTATGTTAAATGGAGAAACAATGTATCAAATTACCGGATGCTTATGCTTGCAAGTTATTTAGTTTTTATAATCAATTGCTTATAATTAAAAAGAAATACAATGTAAGCAATAAAGAAAATTCTTATATACTAAGTAATTTATATAATAAAAATTCTTATGTACTATTATGTTAATGTAGAAGGTGTTAACTCTTCCCTGCTGAAAAATCCGCGTCCCGTGGATTAGAATTTCAAGATGATTGGTTGTAGTCCTGTTTGACTGGTGGATTCAGTTTGATGACAAATTATCTTCGGCAGCACCATAGTTTCCTGACGAGACTTTTTTACTTTTTGAACAATTAGGATGACAAGACCAAGTAGTAAGAAAATACCTGTACCGTAATGAATGGCGTAAGTAACTTGCTGTGTTGTAACCAATTTTTTCAATTTCTCTACATTGCTTAGATATAAATTGTGCAGGTATTGTAGGTCAAGTTTGATGCCTTTTTCTGTAATATTTGTCTGCAATATTGGTGGCAGAATCTGGAATGTTTTAACTTCTTTATTTGTAAATGTTTTTCCATTTATTTTTATAGTATCGTTGTTGTACTGGATAAGGAAACTTCCTTCAAGATATTTGCTGGAATTTTTGTAACTAATTTCCCCCTTAAAGTTGTCTAAGAAAAGGGTATCATCTTCTAAGGTTTCGATTTCTATTCCGCTGTTATGTTCGTACTCGCAACTGGCATTCTTTCCTTTGATTAATTGTGTAATACAATGTTCTTCGTTCAATTTTCTTAGCTGGTCTATTTTACAAATAGAAATATCTTTAAAAGTTCTACATTTGTTAATTATTCCAAATTGTTCGTCTTGATTCATTAGAATTTCTCTGCATTCCAGGTAAATTCTTTTACTGTTCTTCGTTGTTGATCTTATAAGAAGATGATTGTATTCTTGTCCGCTTGTTTTTGGCATTGACACTACGTAGACTAATGTAGAGTTTTTTATCATCACTAGAGGTGTTGCGTATTCGATGGCTTCAATATCATTAGCGTACGGCAATGTTTCGATTTCTGCTAAGATTTGATTGATTTCGTATCTATTTAAAAGGTTGGTGTTGATGATACCTGCCTTAGCAAGTTGCACAGCGCGCACTATTTCCTTAATCTCTTCTTTTATCAAGATGATTTTGTTAAAAATTATTTGTTCGAATTGTTCTTTAGACTCGTCACTGACATATCTTATAATTTTGTTGTATTCTTGAAGAATCTGATGGGTCGTGTTCATTAAAACTTCGTTGACCTTGTACTGCACGTTATGGTTTTCAATTATATTATTTTGGCTTTCAATAATTTTATCCCAGTCTGCCGCGTCAGGATTACCGGCTATCAACTTCCAGGCAGATCCGATCCAATTGATAGAACGACGATTTCTTGATGTACTTCCACCTAGTTCTGATATTAGATCTTTCATTTGTTGTAGTTGATGGTACAATTGAGGTCTGGTCATACTATTCGATTCAATATGCTGAACTGCTGATTGCAATTTTGCGACCGCTTCTTCAAAGTTAATTAAGTTGATGACGTGCACAATTTTAAAGTTACCATTGATAATTTGTCCATGACCGTGTTTGATGGTTACTATGGGTGTTCTGTGTTCGTATATATTGATGGCTATGGCTATGGCAAGACTACTAAAAATATAACTAAAAAAAGGAAATTAAATTTTTACTGTGGTAAACTTTCTAAGTTCTTAATTTGGGTTTTATGTATGCGTCTTCCGGATGTTGTGTTCACCGTGACTCTATTGTCTTTAGCTACTATTTCTTTTTTAAATTTGGGTTTATTTTTTCCCTGAATTTGTTTGACTGCAGTGTATATAACATCACCCGGTTTATACGTTTTCGGTGCAGATTTTTTTAGGTTTTCTCTGGAAATTTTATTCTGCTGATTTCTTTTTATGCGAGCAATCAAATTTTCATTTACTTTATCTTTAAAATCAATCAAATTTTGATAATTAATTCTTTGAATTCTACCAAAGAATATATCATTGGGTTTTTTTCTTGTGACTGAGTGAATGGAATTGTTATAGCGATCTACTGCGATGTTCACCAATTCTTTGAACGTCAGATCTTTGTATTCCTCTTGCAGACATCGTACAATCTACACAATTGTCGAATGGAGTCTTTCAATTGCTCCATTTACTTCGCTTCTTTGCGATGGTGTTAAATAAACTTCGATACCTAACGTTTTAAGGTAATCAATTATAATTGGGCTGACAAAACTTTTCTCATTGTCCATCACTATCATTTTCGGCGTTGTGAAATAGTGTATGATTTTAATTATTTTATCCCGCAGGTGTAGAACTGATTTGTCTTTAATATGAAAAAATTTTGAAAATTTAGAAAATTTATCAATACAAGTTATAAATTTTTCATTGTTCATTTCGATTATATCAATGTGAATGATTTCAGATGGATACGTTGGTATTGGTGTTTCTTGCAAATTTGGCTTATTTGGATGTCGATCATATTTATTTGTATTACAAATTTCACAATTTCTGGTATATTTCTCTATTAATCTAGACATTTGCGGGAAATAATATTGTTCGAGGATTTGTTCTTTGTTTTCATTCCAATTACGATGTGCTCGTTTGTGTTCTCGTTGAATAATTTCAAACTTATTTTCTTCTCTATTGATATCTTGAACCATTCTTTGCGTTATACGTATCTTGTAATTATTGAAATGCTGCTTATAAACCTCTTGAACAATTTGGATAAATGTTTCAGGGATTTTTAAACCATTTAGCAAAGTAGGATGCAATTTTTCTTTGAATATTTTTTGTAAAATGTTTTTGTTAATTTCCGGTAGTTTGATATAATGTCGTTGATATGAAGGATGTGGCTCTTCGTGCGCGTACATTTCCTTGCCTTGGTCGATAATTATCTGGTTTCTGAATACGTTGATTGGTGCCTCACAATGTGGAATAAGTTCTGTATTGTCCTCCTCACCACTGTGTGCAGTTTCTGTGCTCGATGAAGTTAACGTATTGGCTTCTAATTGCAATCTCGATAAAGCATCAGCCACTTTGTTTGTCCTTCCTGGTTTGTAGATCAGCTCGTAATTATATTCTTCAATTCTGGACTTCCATCTCTTAAGTTTTGCGTTGTTGTTTCGGTTACTAAGTGCGAAAGTTAATGGTTGGTGATCAGTTACAATCTTCACTTTCTTCGCACCATAAAGGTAATTTCTAAGATTATCCAATGCCCATACTATGGCTAATAGTTCTTTTTCATTGGTTGCATAGTTCTCTTCGGTTTTGTTAAGTGACCTTGATATGAAAGTTATTGGACGATCTTTTCCGATTTCACCTTGTGATAATACCGCTCCAATAGCATGATCAGAGGCATCCGTTGTTAGAAATAAGGACTTTTCGAGGTCTGGGAATATAAGGATTTCTGAAGAGATCAGCATTTCTTTTAATTTTTTAAATGCTTCTAATTCTTCTTCATTCAGTTTAATTTTAATTTTTCTTGACTGATTCGCTTTCACCTGAGCATTTGTTCCCCTGGTCAGATTTGTTAAGGGCTTGGCGATTTTAGCAAAGTCCTTTATAAATCGTCTATAATAGGACGTTAAGCCAAGGAAGCGTTTAAGCTCTTTCAGATTTTCTGGAGGTTTGACCTTTTGAATTGCTTCGATTTTTTTTGGATCCGGTTTAATACCTTGGCTAGTGATGATATAACCCAAAAATTCAGTCTTCGTTTTTAAAAATTCAGTTTTATCAAGATTAACACGCAAGTTAGCTGCTTCTAATTTTGCAAATATTTTCTCCACGTTTTTCAAATGTTCATTCTCATTTCTTCCTCCAAATACTATGATATCATCAATGTATACGTAGCATATTTTACCTATAAATTCTTTAAGGACGTCATCTATCATCCTTTGGAAAATAGCAGGTGCGTTCTTTAGCCCAAATGGTAGTCGCGTAAACTCGTATTTTCCATTTAATGTTGAAAACGCCGTTTTTGGTATATCACTTTCTTTCATTTTGATTTGATGGAATCCTGATGTTAAATCTATTGTAGTGAAATATTTTGATTTGCCAAGACTAGAGATTGTATTGGTTATGTCGGGTATGGGATACGTATCTGATATAGTAACAGCATTTAATCTTTTATAATCAATCACCATCCTGTATTTTTTTTATCCCTGAAGAATCCATTTTTTTCTCTACAATCCAGATCGGCGAATTGTATGGGCTCTTTGATGGTTGTATTATTCCTTCACTTAATAAATTTTTAATCTGTACTTCAACTTCTTGTCTCATGTTTACTGGATAAGGATAAGTTTTAGTGTAAATTGGCTCGTCTGTCGTTGTTCTTATCTCGGCTCTAACACTAGTTTGTATTGTTTCTTGATTATTGATAGGTCCAAACAAACGTTTAAATTTACTGACAAGATTTTTCAGATCTATTTTAGCTCTTACAGACAAATGATTATCTCTGATTTCAATGTTATTTACTTGTGTTGAGAATTTTTCCTTCAGTGGAATTTCTATATTTGAGGTCAACTTTAGAACGTTATTTTTCCTATCAATCACTGCCTCCAACATTTTTAATGTATCATCCCCAATAATTCCGTCGAATGTCTTTAATCCTGGTAATATAAAAAAATCTATTTCTGTGTTGTTTCCATAATTTTTGAAAAATTTTCCAGTGACCTTTTTAGTGATAAGAATGTCACCTCCTGCTGATTTTATTGTAAATGGTTTGTTTGTACATTTGGCATTAATTGCTAAATCCGATTTGATAAAATTTTTATTGGCCCCGGTGTCTATGAGGAATTTGAAAACTTTTTTATCATTGGTCAAATATTCTATGTAGGGAATACTTGAGAGGCTTCTGTCGTAAAATTTAATTCAAGACATTCTTCTTCTGATTGCTGCCCTTCGAAGTTTTCTTCAGTATCACTCCAGTTACTTATATAGTCCTCATAAGTTGTATTATCCTCGGTTTCCATTGTAAAAACTTTTTGTTGTTTGGATAAGTATTCGTCTGAGCTATTTTCATTTCTTACAGAATGATTAAATTGTGGTCTAGGCTTGTTCATATAGTTTATATTCTTAGTTTGGATTGATTTGTCCACATCCATTGGCACAGGTGGTTTTGGTTGATGAGGCCTTGGAGGTGGTTGGTCGTATAATCTGTTTTGTGCATTATTTGGCACATTCTTATGTTGCAATGACATGGGTTTTGGTGAAACTCGTGTTTTGTTCTGCTCATGTTTGTATAATGACATCTGATTTATAGGTACTGTCACATAGTGGTTAGACGCTTTTTGTATTGATAAATTTCTATAATTTAAATTTTGTATCTCAAGACATGAAGAATAGGCCTCAGGAAGAGTCTGCGGTTTTTGTATCATTAGAATTTTAGATAGCTCACCGTTTAGTCCACGAATAAAAACGTCTAAAGCGCGATTTCGGTAGGTTTCAATTAATACTTGAATAGTATCTTGGCTGTATCCTTCAGTTTTAATTGACGATGAGTGAAAATTGATAGTTGACATTGGCATAAAATTCGTCTATACTCGAGTTTCTTTGTGTTAATCTACTCAGTTGGTGCTCTAATGTCCTTAAGTCTCTTTTATCGGCATAATGTAGAGACAGACACCTTTTTATTGACAACCAATTGTCGTCGAAAATGTTATAAGAAATCAGTGCAGTATCAGCATTGCCTCTAATCTTCTGCCTGATACTTTGTAATATTGCTCGATAAATGGGTTTGTTTTTCACTATTTCATAGTCCTTGAGGATACTTTCAACACTATGCACCCAGGATACGTATTGTACCGGATTACCGTCGAAAACTTGAAGTTCCTTGACACAATCTGGTAATTTACTGATTTGTTTCAAATCGTCTTCGGTTTGTGGCACCGACAAGGAATATTCAGTTGTAGTTGAGAAATTGCGTCCTTCTAATTTACTTAATCTTATTTCAAAACTTTTTGTCAATTCAATTTGCGCGTTAATGGCACCGGTTAATTGCTTTATAGCATCTTGAATCGCTTCCATTTGAGACATTTTTATATTTTCGAAATAAATTTTGACTAAGTATCTACTTAAACTTTGCAAATAGTAGATAAAATAAGCAGTAAAGGACAAAAAGAAGCTTTTCAAAAAAATTTTATTTTTTGTTTTTTATGAAAATCGTTTGGTTCTTTAAACGAATATATTTTTTTCGAAAATTATATTTTTCCAATTGTCTTCTTCTTAAATCATCGATTCATTTACACTTAAGGGTTTATTAATTGATTTTTTGTGAATTGTATTTCGTATATTCTCACAGTTTCGTTAAATATTTTTATTTCATTTTATATAAAAAATTTTATTTATTTCAATTTTATTTATTTATTTATTTTTTCACAATTTAAAAAATTTTTTTGAATATATTTTTTTTAAGAGAAAAAAAAAATTTTTCTTCGTTTTTGTTTTAATTTTTATTACAATTTAGTATTTTGTTTTACTTACATTAAATACAAGGCTTTCATTGTTAAGATTTTTTTTACCCTTTTGTTCCTGATTATAATATATTTTTTGTGGACCAGTCGTGTTGTAGCGAGAGGATGAGCCGCAATATATTCCCTTTTAGCCGTATGTGTCGATACTTACAAACAGCCTACTCGTGGTACAGCTTCAATCACAATCTATTATTTTTAATGGTGCAAAAGACTTTATTATTCCCTATGAAAGGAATTTCAATATATCACAATTTTCACTAATGTTAAATTAACATTTAATGTTTAAACCGAAAACCCGTATGAATACGTTTTATTCTTCGATACAAGTTTAATTAGTTTAAATGAAAAATTGTATGAATACGTATTATTATTCTTCGATACAATCTCAATAAATTTAAATGAAAAATTGTATGAATACGTATTATTATTCTTCGATACAATTTCAATAAATTAGTTTAAACCGAAAATTTATATGAGTACGTCTAATTTATTCGTCGATACAATTTTCACTAGTTTAAACCGAAAATTTGTATAAGTACAAATTTTGTGCACCTTTAACTTAAAAAAAACACGACAGTCCCTGTTCGGGCGCCAGTTAACAAAATTTATATTTTGTTATCAAAAAAAAATTTAGACTTTTCTGTCTGTGGTCTGGATTAAGACTGACTTTATTCTCATTCTTTTGTTATAACAAAGCTTTGTTCTAGCAATATCTTAATTTTATGCTGTCGTGGCATTACAATTACACGCTTAGATATTTAATGCTGACTTTATAAAAACCAAACAATTTGGAAGCAACATATTTCACATCGTATGTTAAATGGAGAAACAATGTATCAAATTACCGGATGCTTATGCTTGCAAGTTATTTAGTTTTTATAATCAATTGCTTATAATTAAAAAGAAATACAATGTAAGCAATAAAGAAAATTCTTATATACTAAGTAATTTATATAATAAAAATTCTTATGTACTATTATGTTAATGTAGAAGGTGTTAACTTGCATATTGTAAAATGTACAAATTGTATTTGTATATTGTATTCTGTATTCTGTAATCTGTATAATTAATTGTAATTGTACTGCTGTACATTCTCTGTACATTTACATAATTTCTTATAAGTTTATAAGAAAAAAGAGAATAATATAAAAGAGATCAATATATGGAGTTCCACCAACTTACATTACAAATTACAATACAATTACATTACAAACAACTCAAACAAGATGTTTCATAAATCATAATATGATATATGATTATATTCTTCTCTCTTAAATTTCTTATCTTATATAAAGAGAAGATATCTTATAATTTAAAGAGAAGAGGAATTTCTTATAAGTTTATTAGAAAAAGAAATTTAAAAGAAAAGAATATAAATCAATGTATGGAGTATCACTATCAAGTCAAGATGTTTCATAAATGTACATTTCAAAATGTGAACACTTAAACAACCTCAACTTGATAATTTAAATTCAAAGTTTTGTGCCGGTTCATATACAAAATGTGAACCAGATTAATATATTATAGAAAAACGAACTTTAATATGTTTGTTTTAAAATGTGAACACTTAAACAACCTCAACTTGATAATATATGATAAGTTGAAGTTTTTGGTCGGTTCATATCTAAATGTGAACCCGGCTTATATATAGAAAAACGAAATTTAAAAGAGAAGAAAATAAGTCAATATATGGAGTATCAAAATTTTTCATATGTTCATTTCAAAATGTGAACACTTAAACAACTTCAACTTGATAATATAAATTCAAAGTTTTCTGTCGCTTCATATATAAAAATGTGAACCAGATTGATATATAGAAAAACGAATTTTAATATTTTGTTCATTTCAAAATGTGAACACTTAAACAACCTCAACTTGATAATATAAATTGAAGTTTTCTGCCGGTTTATATTTATATTTGAACTTTAGTAAAGTAATGTATAGAAAAACGAATTTTTTATTGTTTTCTTTCTCTTTTACGATAAAGATTTGTTTTTGAATTAGTTACAAAATTTTATGATCATGTTCATATAATTTTAGGGTGTTCACTGAACACCCTGAACACTACCACCCTCCGCCGATGGTACAATGCATAAAATTAATGCTGAGATGAAATTAGTTCAGTGAACTATGCTATGAACTTTGTATTGTAAATTTTAGATATATAAAGAAGAATTTTTTAACAATAAATCAGTTAATCAGAAACCATAAAAGGTGTTATTTTTTGTATTGACTCTGCCTTGCTCTTTAAGAATCAGTGCAGCACTCGTTCTTAAAGAAATAATTTCGCGAAATATACAAGTACTTAGAGTTAGAGTAACCTAATTTCTAAGTATGATAAAATTCACAGTTTTCTAGAATTAGAGAACCTAATTTATCCGCGTATCGCAACAAACAGTATGGTATGAACTTTTTCTGGGACATAATATCCCAATAGGAGTCAAAAGGTTAAAGAAATATTTTTCCTTTTTGTTGTTTATCATGCGGAGCGGGGTTGCACTATGTGACAAAGGACCAAATTTAAGACCAGATTGTTTTTAAAAATTTTCCTGAGTTTTTGTTACTTGTTTTTGTTTTGAAGAAATATATATGTATAAAAATTATTGGGTGGTATTCTGTAAAATTCTGTTATTTAACAGAATTGCTGTTATCATTCATAAAAGAATTCGACTTATAACAGATCTGTTTTATTTCGTATTATGTGTGGATTTTATTTTCGAATCTGTTACGAAGTTGACAAATCGTTTTCGAAAACAGCTGTTTTTTGTTTTGTTAACAATTATTCAAAAGTAAAAAAGTAAAAGTGAGTGATAGTGTTCAATTAAATTTAAATTAAAATTTTATAAATTAATTTTAGAATTATAATTATAGTGTTCAACAATTTTTTTTTAAATTATTAAGCACTCAGAAAAATGTCAGAAAAATGTAAGTATAATACAGTGGAAAATTTGTATTAAAATTTTAAAATTAAAAACATAGAATCATTTTTTTAGTCTTTTAACTAAAATCATATTCATATACTTGTTCGTCAAACAATATACTCTTATAAATTCACATACAAGCTATAATAATTTTTTTAAATTTTCTCAAATTACTTTTATTGTGTCTTAAAATAAAAATGTATTGAAATTTAATTACTTTTACTTTTTCCAGCTAAACGGAAAACGAAGATAACAGCTTACCAAAAGGAAATATATTTAGGTTTCATGGAAGCACATAAAGAAATGCGCTTGAAGAAGCATAGCGATGCTTCGATTCAACATTTATGGAAGGATCTCACTGCAAAATTAAGTGCAGTTCATGGTCCTTCCGATAGCTGTGATGAATGGAAAAAGGTTAGTATTTACTTATAAATTTTTAAAATAGGGTGAGTTCGGAAACGTCAAAAAATACGTAATGGATACGATAATACTACTGTCGTAATACAATTCTGACACAATATAAAAATACATTGCATCGACAACGCATTTTGTTGCTTTGACGTTTCGGAACCATTTTAAACATTTTGTTTACAATTATTTCAGTGTGCACAATAGAGCCGAATATAAAAAATGAGTTTAAGAAATAAAATGTTATTTAATAATTTAATTGATTTATCTTGTTTCAACACTGAACGAAATAACGTACATGATATCAATAAATCACATTTATTAAAGATATTACATTAAAATTTTTTAGTATCAATAAAAAATTCATTGATTTAATAAAACATTCCCGTTACAATTTTTGAGATAAATTTGCAATACTTTAATATAATAAAACTGTTTACATTAAATCAATTACCGTTTTTATAGTATCCGAATGTATAAGCTTACATTAATGTTATGTACATATTCTAATTCAATGTATTCGTACATTAGTTAAATTCCATTATGTTTCATTCTCTTTTTTAGTAGTGTACAATTTTTTTAATACAATGTACATTGTTTTTGTTTTCAACTAACTATGTGATTCAATCAAATGTTGGAATGTAAGTTACATTGAGTTAATGTATTTTTTATTAGAAATGCATAGCAAATTTACATTAGGTTATAGATTATTATGTTATCTATAAATTTTTAGTCAATTTGCATCGTGCTATTAAAGTGGACGGAAGTTTTTGCAATAATAAGTATTGTGTGAAAGTGATTATATTCAAATACATATAATAAATAGGTTATTGCAAATTTAAAGAAAAACAATTAAATAATATATAATATTTAATAATATTTTAATTACTGGATTCAGGTACGTTTTTTTATAATTCATTTATTTATTAGCTTTTCGTCAGAATGTTATGTTTTAAATGCAAAGCAAGTTTTAGTAGTATTGATAGTCTTTTTTCGCATTTAAAAATATATCATGATTTGAAAACAAATAGTAAATTTTATTGCTATGAAAACTATTGTTTACAGAGTTTCCAAGATCTTTCAAGCTATAAAAGACACTTGAAACGAAAGCATATTACACAATTGAAAGATAATTGTACCCAGAAGCAAGATAGCATCTTTACAATAGAAGTTGATAATGACCCTTTACAAAGTTTTGTTGACCCTTCAACTCAATTTCAAACGTTTAATTCAACAGTAAATCAAAAAGACAAATATTCAGACTTTTTTCATAATTTAAAAAAATATTACTTCGAATTTATTATTTCGTTACATAATAACAATAACTTCACAAGAACAGATGTATTCAATATACAAACAAGTATTCAAAATCTAATTGTAAGTCCTATTTTACATTTGTTTGAATTATTTTTAGAAGACAAACTTTCACAAAAAGATGAAATATATAACGAAGCACTAAGTGCCATTAACAATTGCAAGAATATATTTGAAAGTTTCAGAACAGAGTACCAGGTTAACCGATGGTTGAAAACAGAAGATTTAATAGAAAATGTACAAGAACTTTTAATTCAGCCTCGCATTGATGCAATTCATCATAATGGTAATCTGATTTACGGTGAAAAGTCGAGTAAAGCAGTCATAATGCCACTTTCTTTCCAATTTAAAAAAATTTTAGAAAAAGATGATTTGTTAGTGAAAATGTTGAATTATATGACTGCTTTGAAATCTTCTACAAAATATGAAAATTTTATTCAAGGCAAACTGTGGCAACAAAAAGAAAAATTTTACAATAATAAAATCCTAATTCCATTCTTTTTATATTTTGATGATGTTGAAATTAATAATCCTTTGGGATCTCATGCAGGTACCCATTCAGTATGCAACGCATATTTTTCTTTTCCTTGTTTTCCTAAAAAGGAATCAAAATTAGAAAATATATTTTTGGCTGCTACATATAGAGCACAAGATATAAAAGCTTATGGTAACAAAATATGTTTAGAACCTTTAGTAAGAGAATTAAAGAATCTTGAAGTTCATGGATTGTCTCTTAATACAAGTGATGGAAAGAAATATAAAATCTATCCGGTTTTAGGGATAGTACTTGGCGACAATTTGGGTCTTAATAGCGTACTTAGTTTTAGTAAATCGTTTGCCAGTAATTCTTTCTGTAGATTCTGCAAGGCATCGAAAAAGGAAACGCAAGAGCTTTGTGTATTAAAAGAGGACCAATTAAGAACACGTTCTAATTACTCTGAAGATCTTATATTAAATAATACATCAGTAACTGGCATAAACGAATTTTCCTTGTTTAATGAAATACCGTCATTTCATGTCGTTGAAAACTTTAGTGTAGATGTAATGCACGATATATTTGAAGGTATATGTCATTACGATTTTTGCCATATCATTCTACATTTTATAAATAAAACGAAATACTTTGATTTAGAAACTTTGAATAACAGGAAGAAAAATTTTAATTATGGTCCAAGTGAATATGGGAATATATCCGGTGAAATAACAAGTCAACATTTAGTAAATCGACATTTGAAAATGTCTGCCAGTGAGATGGTAACATTCGCTATATTTTTTCCTCTAATGATAGGCGATTTAGTACCAGATGATGACGAAGTATGGCAATTTCTTAAGACTTTGATTGAAATAATTGATATTGTTCTTTCGTTTGAAATAACGGAAAATTTGAAATCAATTTTGAAATACAAAATTGAAAAACATAATTCCGAATTTCGACGTTTATTTCACGACACACTTAAGCCAAAATTTCACAATTTGATTCACTATCCACAAATAATAGAAATGTCTGGCCCATTAAGATCTTTTTGGTGTTTCAAGTTTGAGGCAAAACATCGTCAGTTTAAAACATATTCACGCAATATGACATCAAGAAAAAATATATGCTTGTCATTAGCGAAAAAATATCAACTCAAATTTGCCTATCAACTATTAGCTAGCTCCTCTTACGAAAATTTATTTTATGATGAAAAAGACCTTGTAGTCAATTCGTACAAAGCCCTAATAAGCAAGAAGTTGAATGCTTCTGACAAAAATATAAAATGCTTAGCAAAGATTTCCTATGAAGGGGTGAATTTTAGTAAAAATATGTATGTTGGGACGTGTGTAGATGATTTCAACATTTTTCTAATTTTGAATGTTGTTATTCTTGAAGAAAAAATGGTCTATTTATTCACTCAAAAATTAGAAAAATATATTTTTAATTCACATTTTATGGCTTTTGAAGTTGATCCTGTTTCATTAGGTAATTTCTCAATAATACAAATAAAACAAATTGTAGGTCCTCCTGTAAGTTTAATAAATACTTCTTGCGGAAAAAAACTGATTCGTCTCAAAGAGTCATCCTTATCTAATTTATAAAGAATGATGATATATATATTTATGCCAATTTCTACTCCTATAAATATACTTTATTTCAAAATACTACTATAAGCTTTCAAATTAAATCGAATTCTTCAAAGGGTTTTGAAACTAATATTGTTAAATTAATTAAACTATTCTCAAAAGTAAGTTTATGTGTTTACGAATAAAAATGATAGAATATTACTAAAACTTGAACTGCGACTACTTAATGTAAAATATTGAAATGTTTTAATTAAATTTTTACTTATATCATTTGTCATACGGTTTTGGTGTCCTAAGAGAATAGAACAAAAAATGAGTTCTAATAATTTTATGGGAGGAAATAATGCAGAAACTTCAGATGTGCAGATATTTAGTGCTGACAATTTAAGCCAGATATTGACGACGAGTGAATTAGTTCAGCTGATTAACTCGGAACCTTCCGAAACTCCCGGAAATTCAAATGATTTAAATTTAAAAGAAGAACCAGAACTCCTGGATTTATTAAAATCGTGGAATTTTGAAAATTTATATATTGATTTTTTGTGTAAGTATTTAAAAAATTTTTTTATTGAAACAAATGATTCAATTTTTTATTTATCAGCAAAAGGAATAACTGTTGAGGTATTGAAAATATTGAAAACTAAACATATTGATAGAATTTTAACGGGTTGTAACATTGGCACTCAAATTCTTTTCGAGCATAAATTAGAAAAATGGAGAGCATCTCTTGGATGCTGTTTAGATGGTTATCCATCTGAAAGCCGAATTTTTAACCCAATTTCTCCTCAATCATCCGGACGTTCAACACCTTATTCAAGGAATACAACCCCTGAACCAGAAAAAAATGAAGTTTTCTTAGCACATATTTTGAACAAAACTGCTAAAGGTCAAATGCTAACCAATTTTTATAATGAAAAAGAGGCTTTTCAGGGAGAACAAAGAAATATTTTAATAAATATAGTGGCAAAATATTTTGATGATTCTAATATACACATGTCACTCAAAACATGTTATAGGCTAGAGGAGGAAATAGTGAACAGATTTCCATCAGAAAAAATAGTAAGTATATTAAAACAAGACTTCTACATAATAAGTTTATTTTAAATGCACAATGAATAAGTTATTAGCCACATAGATTTTCAAAAGCCTTGCAAATTACAGTCAAATTCCTCTAAGTCGAAATTCCTGTAATTCGAATTTTCCTCTATCTCGAATTTTACAGACATTTTTTTGCGTACCCTTGAAATTTTCATAGTTAAATCATCCTCTAAGTCGAAATTCCTCTAAGTCAAATATTCCTCTAACTCAACATTTTTGTCAAGTTTTTGTCGATCTTTAAATTCCCTTAACTCGAATTTAAACATGAAACAGTGCTTTAAATTTCTATACATACATACATATTTGGATACATTTATTTCTAGTTACATATACATATATATTTATAGTATTATATATACATGTATATATATAGTATTTCATATACATATATTTCTAGTTAGCTTAACACTTGTTCTTTGATGCAAAACATGATTATTCATGTTCACTTTTGTTTGGCTTGTGTATATACAATATGCAAAAATTACAATGAAGAATCAATATCTGTTTGTTTGCGAATTCTGTAATGCAAAACATGATCATTCTGATTTAGAAAATGCCATTCAAATATTACAGAATGCTATTGAAATGACTCCTGGTGTTCCTGATGAGGTGCATGTTAGCTTGTGTAAATTAGAAACCTTTTTTAAGCAAAAAAATGTAATTTCAATCCAAAATAAATTAAATAAATATGTACATATCTAAACACGTATGCCCACTGTTTTTTTTTCATATACATACATATTTTTCAAAAAAAAAAAAAAACTTATTTTTCATTTATGCCATTTTTGTAAAAATTTATCTAATAAATTGTACGAATTTTATTTATTGATTTAATCCACCTAAAATCATTTTTTTTTTCAATTCCTCTAACTCAAAATTCTTCTAAAATCCCTTTAACGCGAAGTAATTTTGATGGCAGTTGACGATTCGAGTTAGAGGAATTTGACTATTTAAAAAAAAGAAGAAAAAAGACAATATATATATACACACATATATATTATATACAACGTAAAAAAAAAAGACCTTTGTTTTTTAGTATATTGTAACAAGCCAGCATTTAAAATGTTAGCAATTGAAAAAGTCATCAATAAAAGAAAAACCATCATCGACGCTGTTCAACGAATTAAAGAATATGTTTCAAGTATTGATGAAACTAAAATCGTTATTGAAGATTTGAATGTTCGGTTAACGAAATTAGAAGAACTATCGGTCAGTTTTTCTAGTATTGAAGACAAATTGTTATACGAATATGAAAATCAAGAATCTAAAATTGTGTTATTTAAAAAACTTTTCTTTCAAACAAAATCATTGTTATTATATTATATAAATAAATTGCAAATTTCGCATAGCTCAACAATTGCAACGACAGAGTCTGGTGCCTCACTAAATGAATCAATGCCAAGACTTCTGGATTAACAAACTTCGTTTCTTGATAAATTCAATCCATCACTTAATAATTCTCAAAGTGTTGTTGATACCGTACGACTTCCGCTTATAAACGTATCATTCTTTTATGGTAATTATTCTCAATGGCCTTCATTTAAAGAGTTGTTTGAGGCTACAGTGCACAATAATAAACATCTAACCGGTTCACAAAAGTTCCAATATTTAAAGGGTTTATTGAAAGGTAGTGCAGCAGCTGTAATCAAACACTTAACTTTAACCGATAAGAATTATGAAGAAGCATGGAGTAAATTAAATCAAAGATTTGGTAAAAATTATCATATTGTAACAGAGCTTATCAAAACATTTGTTGATCAACCTTCCCTTTCCAATTCTAATCCGAAATTATTACGTCAACTGTGTGACACTTCGGATGAAATATTACGAGGCATTAAAACACTAGCTTCTCAAGCTGAATCTCGCGATATGTGGTTAATTTATATTTTAGTGAGCAAATTGGACAGCGACACTAAACGTTTATGGTCAGAAAAATTATGTGAATTAGAACTTCCAACAATGGAAACCTTTCTTAGTTTCTTAAGACATAGATGCGATTCTTTAGAAAGTTGTGCAATGATGTCAATGAAATCAAGTAGCAAATCAAACACAGTGTTTAAACCATTTCATACATCATCAGTGCAAGGTAAATGTGTTAAATGCAATGGTGACCCTGAATTATATAAGTGTGCAGCGTTTAAATTATTGAATCCCACTGAACGTAAGACGTTAGTATCACATCATACTTTATGTTTCAATTGTCTTCATAAAGGGCATACATCTATATCCTGTACAATCAACAAATCATGTCATTATTGTAATGCTCGACATCATTCACTTTCACACATAAACAAAATTTCTAAGCCACACAATCCGACAATTGCTCATGCAACATCAACTGACACAAATTCAAATCAAATAAACTTTTCATTAGATCAACAAAATTTACAAGATACAATGCCACTTAATACATATTCTATAGCCAAATCACATTCGACAGCAACATCGCAACCAATTGTCAATCATTCCAACCTACCTTCATCATTCAAAAATAATCATACACAGGTATCATTCCATTCATCGGCACCATCATCTAATATTTCATTATTACCAACAATAACAGTACATATCAAGGACGTTGAAGGACACCTTGTCAAAGTT
Source organism: Villa cingulata (assembly GCA_951394055.1). Classification (NCBI taxonomy): domain Eukaryota; kingdom Metazoa; phylum Arthropoda; class Insecta; order Diptera; family Bombyliidae; genus Villa; species Villa cingulata. The sequence goes on along the minus strand of OX596017.1, from coordinate 34,739,874 downwards.
AGAGCATTATTAGATTCGGGATCAGAAATCTCATTAATCACAGAATCTTGCGTTCAACAATTAGGCCTCAAGAGATCAAACGCACGCATTCCGATATCAAGCTTGTCATCAACTAGTGTAGGTAATTCTAGAGGGGAAGTTACCGTTCAATTAATTTCAATTCACGACAATTCAATTCATGTCTGCATGAAGGCATTAATTATGCATAAGCTAACCTCAAATTTATCTACATATTCATTTAGTAAAACCAATATGTCTCATATTCAATCACTGCCATTGGCTGATCCGAATTTCAATCGAAATAATAAAATTGATTTACTCATCGGAGCTGATAAAGTTTTTGAAATTCTTTAAAACTAAACTTTCGCCTGTTCTTAATTCTGCAAACGTATTTCATTTAAATGTCGATACTTTGCTTCGCAAATTTTGGGAAATTGAGGAAATTGCAGCTGAATCATCTAATTTATCAGAAGAAGAACATCTTTGTGAACTTCATTATTCTAAACATGTCAATAGAAATACCAGTGGACAGTACATAGTGAAACTGCCATTTAAAGATAATCATCCAACGCTAGGAAATGCATACAATAACGCCATCAATTGATTAAAGGCAACGGAGAAACGTTTTGAAAAAAATCCAACACTTAAATGTCAGTACATAGACTTTATGCGCGAATATATATTATTAAACCACATGGAAGAAATTCAAGATTGCGATATAGAAATGGAAGACGCTAGATGTTTCTATTTACCACACCATGCAGTAGTAAAAAACTCGAGCACAACAACAAAACTTCGAGTTGTATTTGACGGATCATGTAAATCGTCTTCTGGAATATCATTAAATGATATTTTAATGGTTGGACCAACCATCCAACAAGATTTAAGAACAATTCTAATAAAATTTCGTCAACATCGCATTGCAATGACCGCTGATGTGGAGAAAATGTACCGAATGGTACAAGTATCTAGAACAGATACCAATTTTCAACGAATTGTATGGCGTGAAAATGTAACAGATCCAATAAAACATTACAGATTAAATACTGTCACATATGGCACTTCTGCTGTACCTTTTCTGGCAATTAGAATTCCTTACATCAAATTGCTGAGGATTATAAAACTGAGTTTCCAGAAGTGTCAGCCGTTATCAAATCTTCATTTTATGTTGACAATTTGTTGGTCTCATTTAAAAACGAAACAGAGGCACTTGAACTGAAACAAAACATATCAAAAATTCTACGCTCTGCGGGATTTAATCTTCGAAAATGGAATTCTAACTCATTAGAAGTTCTGCAAGATAAGAATGCCAGTGATTCTAAGTTAAGTGTAAAAATTCTAGGTATTCAGTGGAATCCTGTTGAAGACACTTTCAGTTTTAAATTTTCACAATCAAACGCGGCGGCATATACGAAAAGACAAATTTTATCCAGTATAGCAAGCATCTATGATCCTCTAAATTGGCTATCACCTACTATTATCATTACAAAAATTATAATTCAACAAACATGGTTACAAGGACTTGATTGGGACGAAAAACTACCATCAAAATTACTCGCAAAATGGAATGCATTTATCAACGAATTACCATCACTCGAAAAACTTTCAATACCGCGATGGTTAGGCATCTATACCTCACGCACGCAATTACACTGTTTCTGTGATGCTTCTGATTCTGCTTATGCTGCTGTCATATATTACAGAAATGTTGATGAGCATAATAACGTTCACATCAATCTAATTACATCAACATCAAGGGTAGCACCAATTAAAAAGATATCTACTCCTCGTTTAGAACTATGTGCTGCTTTGCTTCTAATTAAACTATTACAGAAAGTCAAATATTCACAATCATATAAATAAAGGACATTCAAATTTTCGCTTGGTCTGATTCAATGATTGTTTTAGCGTGGTTGTCAGATTATCCCTCCAGGTGGAAACAATTTGTTGCAAACAGAACTACTGAAATTATATCAGTGTTACCACGGGAAAATTGGAGATATGTTCCTTCATCAGAAAATCCAGCAGACATAGCATCACGTGGAATTACACCAACAGTTTTGCTAAATGCTAATTTGTGGTGGCATGGTCCTTGGTGGCTGAAAGAAGATATTGAAAAATGGCCTAATCAACAGCGGAAGAACATTTCAGAGTGCGCGTCCGTCATAACTTCAGAACAAAAGAAATCTATTTTCGCTCATCCTTGTCAAGTATCAACCGATTTTCAACTTGAAAATATTGTCAAACGTTTTTCTTCATGGTCAAAATTACTAAGGGTATTAAGTTATATTTTCAGATTTATTCATGCTTGTCGTACAAGGCAAAAATTCAATCACAATTACTTAACTATCAAAGAAATAAATTCATCACGAGATGTAATTGTCAAATGGATTCAAAACCCTAACTTCAATACTGAGATTAAAATGCTGAAGGCTGGAAAACAATTAACAATTAAAAATCATTTACAATCACTGACTCCTTTTTTGGATGATAACGACATATTACGCGTAGGTGGTCGCTTACAGAATTCAGATATTTCGTTTAATAAACGTCATCCTATCATATTACCGAAAGATAATGAAATTTGTACACTAATTGTCAAAGAATATCATGAACGTTATTTGCATCCAGGTGTATCTGTACTTATTAATATCATACGACAACAATTTTGGATTATATCCATAAGAACATTAGTGAAGAATATAACCAACAAATGCGTCAAATGTTTTAGGTATCGTACCACAAAAACTCAACAACTAATGGGAAATTTGCCTAAAAATAGTGTCACCATATCTAGACCATTTTCAAAAACTGGAATAGATTATGCAGGACCTATTGTTTTACTCAATCACAAAGGACGGGGTGCCAAATCATCAAAAGGATATATTGCAGTTTTCGTGTGCATGACTGTGAAAGCAATTCACCTAGAAGTTGTTACTGAACTAACAGCTGAAGCTTTTATATCAGCTCTTCGTAGGTTTATATCTAGAAGAGGATGTCCTTCTGACTTATACTCAGATAACGCGACCAATTTTGTTGCAGCTAATAAAAAATTAAATGATATTCGTCATATACTACAATCTTGCATTTATTCTGATAGTAAAATTGTTAATTTCTTCTTAGATAAAGGTATCAACTGGCATTTCATTCCACCTTCAGCTCCAAACTTCGGAGGTTTATGGGAGTCTAATATTAAATCAATTAAATCATATTTACGTAGAACACTTGGTGAAACTAAGCTCACTTATGGAGAGATGTCAACAGTTTTGTGTCAAATCGAATCAGTCTTGAACTCAAGACCACTCATCCCACTTCATCCAGATGCTGATGACCTACAAGTATAAACTCCAGCACACTTCTTAGTTGGCGACTTGCTGAATGTTGTTCCAGATTATGAAGAAGATTCTATTCCACTAAGATCACGATGGCATTTGCTTCAACGACTCATGAGTCAATTTTGGAAATCTTGGAAGCGTGATTACTTAAATGTATTGCAACAACGTCAGAAATGGTTTCAAAGGACAACTAATTTACAGATTAACGACATTGTGATTATCAAGGAAGATATACCTCCATCAAAATGGTCATTAGCACGAGTAATTGATGTTCATCCTGGTGCAGATAAAATTGTTCGAGTCGCAACTTTGAAGACCGCAAATGGGACTTTAGTACGACCTATATCGAAACTGTGTAGATTGCCAATTAATTAAGGAGTAAACTCCTTAATTGGGGGAGGATGGATAAAATTTATAATACATAATATTAAGTAGTTTATTTTGCTATAATAATTCATAAAATATTATATGTAGTTAATTTGTTTATGTTACTATCACTACTTGCATTGTACCATAATAAGTATTAATTATTGTAAAGTTGGTAACTCTATATCTATTTTCATTGCCATTTATCACTTATTATCAATAATTTTGTAATACATTTCTTCTTCTATTATTAGCAGTCATTCAGTTCACTTGTTCACATCAATTATTGTTATAAAGTTAATTTGTCATTAATTCATTAATTGTCAATATCAAATATTAATGATTTTTATATTTTGTATTAATTCAAATCATTCAATTAAACTTCAAATAAACTCAAGTCATTATAACGTAATTGTAGTGTTTTTTTCTTTTTTTTTGGAGAAAATTTTCATACTTTCATCAACAGGTTTAATAATGTATCTGAAATACCAGAAATAAAACAAGGCATTATTATAACAACAAATCAAAAAAATGTGAATTTTAATAGTAATTGTGATGAACGTAAATTTGTAATGAATGGGAATTATTTGATAAAATTTAATAACTGTTCAATAATGATCAATAATCATACTATACAAAACAAACAAAAAGAATTCAAACAAAGTTTTACTATACAAAATTATAAAACACTGAAGATCTAAATAAAGAACTAATATTTGATGACATTATTCTAAAACAAATAGAGAACATTAATACACTCAGAGAAAAATCATTGGTTGATTCAACAACAAAAACTTGGTAGTTAACAATTGTCAGAATTGTTTTAAAATTAATCTCTATATTTGTCAGACCAACTGCTTTAAAATTGTTAATTCAATCAATATTAAATTGTTAATTTTAAAATAAACAATAAATTGTTAAATAACAATTTTCTAGTTTGCTTATTTAAAGTTAATTGTTGCACGACTACCAAATTGTTTGATTAATAGTAAAAATTGTGCAGTTATCTATATTCTCTATTGTTCTAACCAAAAAAATGTTGTTCTAGCATTTTTTTGTGGTTGATTTACAATTTCGTTGTTTAATCATACCATCGTCTTGGTTAATCGAAGCCTCAACAAAAAAAACTTGTTACTATGTATTTGGATGTTGTTTAAAGTAGTTCGATTTTTATTTTATTGTGTGTTTATGAAAAATTAAAAATGGACACAGGTAATAACAATAATAAATCACATAATATTGGAAATAATGTGTATGAAGATTTAAATTTATCGGGAATTAGTGCAAATATTCAAATTGCAGCTGAAGCAAGTGAAATATACATCGATGCAAATGGAGAAAATTTGGACTTATTTTTATTGTTAACTGAATGGGGATTCGGTCACATGTTTAACATATTCAATGGTATAAAATTACGCAGTGATAATAAAAAACAGATTGTTATAATTTCATATATTGATTGTAGATAATGGCATAACTGTGAATAATATTCAAAATATAAGTGAAATGGATTTGACAGAATTGTTTAAGAGTCAGAAATTAATAGAAAAAATAAATTTTAGAGAAAATCTAATTGGATAGATATTAGAAAACGTAAACACATAAGTATATTTTCAATATCGTTTAAACTATTGATGTAAGTGTTTTAGGGCTATGCACCTGCCTCCTCTTTGAGTGACACCATATCAACGAACGGTGATTTTCTGAATCGCATAAAAATTTGGTTGGAAAATAACAGACATTCATCTTGCTCTTCCTGTTCATCGAAGACGTCGAGTCTGAAGCCGAAAGTAGTTTTTGATCGGGAAAAGGCTTTTGTGTGTTTATTATTCATCTTTTATAAACTCTCCAATAATTTACTCTGTATTTGCAGAATTTGTTAGATATTGTAAAAAACTACACTCAAGGAGAATATGTTATTAATTTTCATAGTGAAAATAAAAAACCGGATGATTCAGCGAGGAAAATTGTGGTAGATGCCATAGTAAACTGGCATATAAAAAATCAAGTGAAAATCACTCGCGAAATCTTTGAAAGCATTGCAAAAGATATTGAGAATATATTTCAAGACGATAGGGCAAAATGACATTTTTGACACTTCAAAGTGATATTTTAAAATTTATATATACAATTTTTCCATCATTATAGTGCATTTACTACAAAAAGAGTGGACCGAAACAAAATCCTTCTGGCCGATTGTATGACAAGTATTACAACAGTACAAAGAGGTTGAATAAATTAGGGTTAAAAGTTAATAAGCAGCCTTTAGCTGAAATTTCTGAAAATAATCAAAAAGAAGTAGTTGTTACTGAAGGTAAGAAGATACATAATAACAATTATATTTAAAATAATTAATGTGAGTTGATTACAGAAATATCTAACCAAATTGCCTGGTTAGCAGTACACAACTCGCCTTGGGAAGAAGTCCGAAAAAAATGGAAACAAATGTATGATCCAAGAAGACAACAAATATTGGAATCAGAAGATGCACCTGTAACATCCAAATGGCCTCTTTTGAAGCACTCGCAAGGATTTGATTTGGTAAGACATAGATTTTCCTTTCGTTTTTTCTTGGACATATGTCTACATCTTTTTCTTTCGAAATAGATAAACATCGACTTTGCATTGCTCTTCCCTGAAAAGGAATACGGACTAATAAGAAATTGGACTAATTTTAAAAACAAAATTGGTTCAAGTTTGAATCAAAAAATTAAAGATCAAAATAGTATTCAATTGCTTAAAAAATTTAATTCAGCGGATTTAGATAAAGGTATGAGTAATAAGGTTCACACTTCACTTATAAAGGTAAAAATTGCTTTTTGTTCTTTAAACAGGTTCATCAGATTTAATACTTGGCTTATCACTCCATGCATTGATTCCTCCAAGTGTAAAACATTGTGTCAAGAAAGATAACGGGAAGCGAATTGTCGTCAAGTCTACAATTAAGGACTCACAGGAACCTTTTATTATTCAAGTAAGCGGGCAAAATGAAATAGAAGATAAAATCGAAAAATTAGCATCAGGTTGTAAATATAGAGATGAACAATTACAACCTTTAATGATAGTTGTAGAAAATATTCAGAATACAGAAAAACACTTCTATGTACAATATGATTCAATCAAGTACAAGTTCGATAATTTTCTTAATGCCTTCGATTCGTGCTTTAAAATATTTCATGTATTAAATTTGAAATACCCAAGTTCAAGCAAAAATGTATGGATATTTGTCCAAAAATATTTTTATAATTACCATTTAAGTGAAGACAATCCTTCTCCTCAAGTTCTTTGTTTGATAAAAGATATTGAGAATAGTTAAATTATTTTTTTTATTTTATTTTTTTAATACATATCAATATGAGTTCCAAAAATTACGATTGTTTTTTATGCAAAAAAACTTCAAATACAACAAAACAAATTTACTCCTTGGAGCAATTAGTAGTTCATTTAAAGCATTTTCATAATCTACGTTCATTTGATAACTTTGAATGTACAAATTGCTTCCAAATTTTTCAGTGTCTAAAAGCATACAAAAAACATCTAAAGAGCAGTGCCTCATGTCACGCGGAAAAAAACATTGAAAATAAAAGTGAGTCTAACGCAACTGAATTAACTTTTACAAATACAACCAATGAATCAAATGAAAAAATTGGAAGTGATACATTGAAAAAAAATTTTGGTATAGATCACTTAATAACAGAAATGGAAAATTGTTTTTTATTATTTGCAAGCAAAATTTATAGTAAGTCTTTTTTGCCAAGAAATTTTACTGAAGAAATTATAAATGATATTTCAATTCAAATATTTCTACCAATAGCTGAAATAATAAAAAAATATGTATTAAATTCAATCAATGAAAAAGAAAATTTAAAGTCCATGGTAAAGTTTTTAGAAAATCCATTTAAAACTGTCAACACTTTTCATAAATTTTTAAAGGTTTTGAAAACAAATGATTATTGCACAGATTCAAAAATATTTGAAATTAACAATGAAGTTGGTATAGTAGTTAATACCAATGTTCCGCAATTAGGTGAGAAAATTAGTAAAGCTCTTTTACCAATTCAGTTTCAATTTAAAAAATTTTTCGAATTACCCATGTTTTAAATGCTACAAAAGAAAATATGGAGCAACTTAATAATTCTAATAATATAAAAAATATTATTAATGGAAAGCTTTGGAGAAACAAAATGAAAAGTTTTGAAAATAAATTTGTTATACCCTTCATTTTATATTCCGACGACTTCGAAATAAACAATCCACTAGGGTCTCACGCAAATGAATATTCGATAACAGCATTTTATTATAATTTTCCAACTTTAGCGGATCAATATTTATCTTCTCTAAATAACATATTCACTGCCCTTATTTTTAAAACTAAAAATAAAATTCATGGTAACGATTCTTGTTTACGATTTTTAGTAGATGAATTTAATAGTTTGGAAAAAGAAGGAATCATAATAAGAACGGAATCGGAAGAAGTTCATGTTTATTTCATTTTGGCGTTAATTGTAGGAGATAATTTAGGACTAAATTCTGTGTTAGGGTTTACTAGAAGTTTTAAAGGAAATTTTCCGTGTAGATTATGCAAATGTGATCAGTTTGAAATAAAGACTTTGGGTGAAGAAAAACATGAAAAATTTAGATCTAAAGCAGAATATGAAATAGATGCTTCTGTGGAAACAGATGCAACTAGAAGAGCAAAATTAAGTGGTGTGAGGGAGATGTCCATATTTAATAATATTCAGTCTTTTCATGTCACAGAAAATTTCACTGCAGATATCATGCACGACTTATTTGAAGGAGTTTGTCAATATGACGCATGCCAAGTATTATATCACCTTATTGAAATCGATAAAGTATTCTCATTACAAGTTTTAAATAATCGAAAACAGCTTTTCAACTACTGTGAAACAGAGATTGGTAATTATCGCCTCCAATAAAAATGCAACACCTGCAATCTATGCATATGCATATGTCAGCCAGGGAAATGTGGACATTTTGCCACTTTCTCCCTCTCATGATAGGCGATTTAGTACCCCCTCAGAATAAATATTGGAAACTTTTAAAATTACTTGTGTCAATTATATATTTAATTTTGAAAAGAGAATTTGATAACAAAAATATTGAAATACTTAAATTTCAAATTAGGGAACATCACCAACAATATATCAAATTGTTTGGGAACACCATAAAGCCAAAATTCCATTTTTTATTACACTACCCAACAATAATAAAAAAAGTTAGTCCTTTAAGAAATATATGGTGTTTTCGCTTTGAATCAAAGCATCGAGAATTAAAACTTTATACAAACAATATAAATTCACGGAAAAATATTTCACTTTCAATTGCCATTAAATGTTCATTAATATTTTCTAATAGATTAGAAAATAATTTAGGTTTAGATGAAAAATTCAGTGCTAATATAAGCCAAAGACAATTGTTAAAGAATAAGACTTACTATAATAACTTAATTAATTTCGACATTGCATCAAATGAAACTTTTTACATTTGTGAAAATGAAGTTTTGCATAAAGGTAATTACTACAAAAAAGGATTTTTTTTGTTGAACAAATCAATAAAACTTTTTGAAATAATAGATTTGGCGTTAGACAGAATATATAACGTATATGTCATAGCTAGGTAATATAAAATTGGAAATTTCTCTAGTCATTTTCAATCTTTTGCTGTAGGAAAATGTACGGAAAATTTTTATTTGTTAAAAATAGATGAATTTTACTCTTCACCCATCCATTTATATAAAATTTCAAATGTGTCTGTTAGGCCAAAATATTATTAAGTTTCAATTGGAATTCATATAAGACTATCATTATTATATTCATTTTGTTGAATCTGTTCAACATTTTTCTGAAAATAAAAAGAAAAGGGGTATTATCAATTTTCCATCTTTATTATCTCTCGAAGCATACTCACATGATAAAATTGGTCAGCAGTTCCTTATGAAATCCAGGAGAGTCCTACAAAAAAAAAAAAAAAAAAAAAAAAATATATAAATATAGAACATCAAGTCATAAAAATAAGATACCAAAAAACCAACACCAAAGACATGTAAACAAACCACTTAACCAAACATATAACATAAAATAGTACAAATACATAACAAATAACATACAACCAACAACCAACTATTCACTTCACAAAAACTAGAACATTTAACAAACATCACGAGTCACAACATAATGGAGCAAAACATTATACTCATAACAATAAAGAATAACATCACAATTATTATCACATCTTTCATCACATAAACTTAAAAAATTTAACATTAACACATTAAAATTCACAACTAAAACAAACTTAATTTAAATTATATTAAAATTAAAATAGAAAACTTATAAGGGGTAAAATGCCTTTACCTTTTTCGTTTGTTTTACCTACATAACCTTAAAAACTATAAAAATAGATAAAAATATATATGTGAAGGTATATAGATAGCCATACATACATATAAATATAAATAACTATATACATATACATAATTACATATGTCAGTACTGTCAGATCTGTCAAAAAAAAAAAAAAGGTACCAGTTAAATAGTTACCAATCAAAAAGTTATTCATAATTACCATAAATTGTCATTCGGATTACCGGACACAATTTGAAAAAAAACGGTTTTATAAAAAGGACGAGTACATGAGATAAATAGTAGAACATTTCAACAACGGAGAAAAAGAAAATTCCAGAACCGCGAAAATTTAGTATATAAAGGGTTGCGATTCGCAGAAAAATTTGTCTTTTGCGATTACTTGTGTATACTGTCGTGTTGAGACTGAAGCAAGGAAACCAAGAGACCAAACTCATCAGCCGGGACGTGTTGAGTTCTATCAAAATCTAGCGTGTTGAGCTAGTAAGAAGGGAAAAGTTAGGAATTTCTGTAAAAATACTTAGAATTTTTACAGAAATTAGGGAACGTCGATGTGGCAACACATACATATATTTGCTTTTGCAACAATAAACATACTCATCACCAATTATAAACTTATAAGTAGTGTGAATATGTAATATATACAGTGCCTTTCAAAATTATTTGTGTAACTAAAAATTACGTACAAGTACTGAATGAAAATGCTATAACTTTTTTTCTATTTATTTTTTCGAACTCATTTTTTTCCACTTATTACTTACATATCTAAGTACAAACTTAAAAAAAAACAAAAACAAAATACTTTTCAAAGAACTGAAAAAAAACAACAAAGAACATTTTTCAAAATTATTTGTGCAATGCCGCTATTCCGTCAAAATTATTTGTGCACGTGTTCAGCTGGCTATAAAATCAACAAAATGATATGATAATCTGCAAATAAATTGGAAGATTGTAACTTGAAATATTGTTTTTATTTAGGTACCATTAATTTTTTAAAAAAAATAATAATAATATGTATTTCCCCCCTTTGCTTAAATAACTTCTTGGAGTCAGAAAAAAAAAACAGAGTTACTTTTCGAATGTAAATTTAAAAAAAATAAATAAATAAAATCTAGTTTATATATAATACACAAAATATATTTGAATATATAATTATAATGTATGTAATACAAATTCATAATTTCAACAATAATTTAAAGTCATTATTACGATAAATTTTTATAACAACAAAAATTTATATATTAGTTTAAAATATAGAATTAGAATAAGTACGGAATAAAAATTAGAATAATTTCATTTTACAATAGTAAAATTTTTGTTAAGAGGGGAGTGATGTGGCAACACATACATATATTTGCTTTTGCAACAATAAACATATTCATCACCAATTATAAACTTATAAGTAGTGTGAATATGTAACATATATATGTATATTCATATATATGTATATGCTTATATACAACTTCATTTAATTATGCTTATATACAATGTTTTATGATCAAAATCTCTTATCTTTACTACTAAACATGTTTTGCCACATTACCTCATCTCACTTCAATAGTAAGATTAAGCAATTTAATTTTAGTTTCATTCTTCTTGATAAGCACTTCAACGAGTAAAGACCTTTTCTTTATTATTTTAAAATTAATGATAGTGAAAAATATAGTTGAATATTTTATAAATCGAAAATTTTTTCTTTTCTTAAAAAATACATCATAGTTTGTGATACCAACAAAAATGGTGACCCCGACCATTAAATAAAATAATTTTAATTTAATAATAAACAAAATTTTGTGAAAATTTAAAAAGTCAAATTATAATTATTATAATAATAAAAATGAAAAGACATACCACTAAAAAGGGAAAATCTCACGTGCTATATATTTTTGCACAAGTGTATTAAGAACACAATGCACATTTTAAAAAAATTTAAAATAAATAATTTTAATTCAAACATCAGTAAAAATTTTGTTTTACATTGAGTGAAATATTTATTAAAAATGTCATGATGCTTGCCAACCAAATTTTTTTCATAAGATATTGAAGATTTTTGCGGATTAAAAAACATAACCTTCATCACATAAATACATGCAATTTCAACCCACGAATTACATACTTAATATCTTTTTCTACTTACTACATACAACATTGGGAAAACACATGGACTACATCATTGGAATGGAAATCATGGACAGCTAACAAGAATATATTTTAAGAATTTATATTATCATTCAGTTTATCAATTTCTTTAATTCCTATTAATAATTAAATTTTTATTTTTAGATATGTACCATGATTTATAACATAACTATAACCAAAAATTATATATATGATTTTTGCTATAACACATCAATTATTGCAACATTATAAGTACAAAATCATTTGCACCATCTTTTGTATAACATCGTTTGTAAGTTCAGCGCTCGAAGTCCAAAATCTTATGAAGCAACAAAATATTTCATACACACATACATGAGTATTTTACAATTACAACATAAAAATTTTTATTTGTGAAAATATCATATATTATGTGTACTTACACAACTGTGAGTATTATAATAATTTTTTTTATCAATATACATTAATTTACTATTATTATGTTCGTGAACGGTGAATAACAATAAAACGATTTGACATAAAATAACTAATCCATCCAACAGATGTAGAGTCGATTAAGTAATTAATAATAAATTGGTTAAAGTCCTAAATAGAATTCAGCACATTCATAAACACTGCTGAATCATTTTAAACTCGATTATACTAATTTGAACCAAAATTTTCTTTAACATTAGAATCATATAAATAATTATCATAAACTCAAAAACATTTAAAATTAAAATTATATATATATGTAGCTATTTGGTAAATTTAGACCGTTTCGATGTCGTCTAATAATAATAATTATCTAAAATATAAACGAATTTTTTTTTATCAATAATAAAAGTTATATAAGTTACATAAGTTACTTACATAAATTCAAATTTATATAAATATTATTGTTGTATAACATCCATATGCACTTGCACATGCATTACATTGCATAACAAATATTTAAGCTTATACACGAATACAGTAAAATTATATTCATGAATATTTTCACACAAAAATCAATATAACTGAGGACTATAATCACAAATATACTTTTGAAATATAATTTTACTAGTAAAAGAATAACAATATTACATAAAATAAGGACAACGGTGAAATTAACAAAAATAGCTATGTATGTAATACATAATATATATTTCTAGATCAATGTATTTAAACAAAGAATTGACATTGTATTTATATATCCATTACTTGAAACGTTAGTTCGTACAAAATCGACTAGTACATTTTTTTTTAACCCTACTGTGCTTAGAATCATTTTTACCTTTGCTTACAATTTAATATAAATAAACTAAAATGCCTGACTCAAAAGATTCTAACCAAAAAACAGCAGATGAATCCACGGATGAATTAGCACAATATGTGGCTAGTCTCAAAATTCCTCCTTTTTGGGATAATAGACCTCAACTTTGGTTTATACAAATAGAAACCCAATTCAAGGTTAAAAATATAACTTCTTCTCAGACCAACCTAGTAGCCTCCTTACAACCCGATACTATGGAATTAGTAGCCGACATTCTAATTAATCCTCCGGAGAAAAATAAATACTAACACTTGAAAGAAAATTTACTACTTAGAAGTAGAGATTCAGAGGAACACAGACTTAACACATTACTGCATAAAATTGATTTAGGCGATAATAAGGCGATAAGACGCTTGCTGGCGATAATAGCCTCATCAACAAACCTCTTCTGAAAAATCTGTGGCTGAATAAACTCCCTTCAACCATACAAACCTGTCTTATTGCAATCGAAGCAAAACACACTTTAGAAGAACTTTTCACGATTGCTGACAAAATTTATGACAATACAGACTCTTCTGCTCCTAAAATTTGTGTAATTAAAGACAATTCTAATTCTTTAAATACCACTGGAGATATAAATCTTTTAAGCATAATTCAAAAACTAGAAAATCGTATTCAATAACTTGAGGCACGTCAGTCTAGATCACATCATAAAAATTTTTCTAGAAATAGAAGTTCAAGTAAAAATCATACGTCCTCACAACAAAAATGTCCTCAGAAAAAATTATGTTGGTATCATAAACGATACGGTACAAATGCGAAAAAATGTGTACCACCTTGTAATCAATCTAGAAATAAAACTAATTCAAAAAACGAACAATAACGACTTCGTCTGCGGCAACGAAGTCAAGTAAAAATTCCTGCCGTATGTTCATTCAAGACAATTTAACAAAAATTCATTTTTTAATAGACACAGGTGCTGAAATTTCAATTGTACCTAAAAGACTATTTCCTAAATATAATTCAAAGTCAGATTTCAATCTAGTTTCAGCCAATGGCTCACATATAACTACTTATGGCTTCAAAATATTAACACTTGATCTAAACCTACGTCGACAGTATGATCACTGTTTCGTAATAGCTTCTATCGATTACGCGATTTTAGGTGCCGATTTTTTAAGTAAATTTAAACTTCTTGTTGACGTACATAATAAAAAACTTATTGATCAAACAACCACGTTATCTGTGAACTGCATCACAATAGAAATTTCATCCTGTTCACCTAGATTACCTATCATCAAAGGAGAATATGGTTCGATTCTAAACGAATTCCCAACACTAACAAAACCTCCAGGTTTCAACTCAGAAGTCAAACATAATGTGGTTCACCACATCATCACTCAAGGCCCATTGCCTTCAGCACGAGTTCGACGTTTAGATCCCCAAAAACACAAAATTGCTAAATCTGAGTTCGAATTAATGGTTAGATTAGGTATTTGTCAACATTCGTCATCTTCAGTTGCATCACCACTTCATATGGTCCCAAAAAAAGAAAGCAATGAATGGAGACCTTGTGGTGACTACAGACAACTGAATGCAGTCACTGTATTTGACAAATATCCTCTTCCTAACATTCAAGATAGTAATTCAAACCTGCATAATTGCACCATATTTTCAAAAATCGATTTAGTACGTGCCTATCACCAAATTCCAGTTGCGAAAGATGACATATACAAAACTGCTGTGATCACACCTTTCGGACTATTTGAATTCTTACGTATGCCTTTTGGGGTTAGGAACGGTGCACAAACTTTTCAAAGATTTATTAACGAGGTATTGTCAAAATTTGATTTTGTTTTCGCCTATGTTGACGACATTCTCGTCGCTAGTAAATCTCCACAAGAACACAAACAACACCTATGTTTACTTTTCACCGAACTTCAAAAATATGGCATAAATGTTAACACCACAAAATGCGTTTTTGGAAAAGAGAAATTGACTTTTTAGGCCACGTAATTTCAGTCGATGGTATAGCACCGTCGGAAGATAGAATTCTAGCAATCAAAGAGTTTCCACCACCAGAATCATTTAAAAAATTACAAAGATTTTTAGGTATGATAAATTTCTACCATCGGTTTATACCTAAAATTGCACACATATCCATACCATTGTATGAACTTCTTAAAAATTCTAACAATAAAAAAAAGATCAAAAAACATTTCATTTGGTCTGAAATCCATCAAAAAGCTTTCGATGATATTAAAAACTTTTTCCAGCAACAAATTCTTTTAGTACATCCAGATCCTACGTCACAAGTCAGTTTACACGTTGACGCATCCAACGATGCAGTTGGAGCTGTCTTGCAACAAAATACAAATGGTAAATGGGAAACTCTAGGATTTTTCTCTAAAAAATTAAAAGATTCTGAACGTAAATATTCTACTTTTGATCGTGAATTATTAGCTATATAGGTACTTAGACATAAAACATTTTAGGTATTTTGTGGAAGCCAAAAACCTAATCATATTCACAGGCCATAAACCACTGACAACAGTTTTATTTTCTAAAACCGAAAAATCTCCGCGCCAAACGCGTCATTTAGATTACATTTCGCAATTCACTAACGATATAAGGTATATTAAAGGTTCACATAATGTCGTGGCTGTCACATTATCTCGCGCTTTCATTGATTCAATTGGTAATATCATAGACTAATCTATAGATAGGAAATGAACGTATAAATTTTTAATACACTTTTGAAATCGATCATAGCTGGCAGAAACTTGAAGAATGGCTGGCAGGAGCTTTTACTGAGAGGAGAGATAATTTTTCGCTCACGAATTTCCATATATATTACATATATTGTAGATTTCAATAGCTGGCAATGAAAATACATGCATATTTATTTAAAAAACAATACACAATACATGTTCACTGCAATAGCTGGCAGTAGTACTGGAATCAATATAGAATATTTATCACTTATCAACAAAGCAATAAGATGTGACACTCTTTTTTTTTTTAAATTTACTAACACACATAATTACTTATTTTAAAATAATAAAAAAAATCAAAATTCAATTTACAAAAACAGTACAGAATTAATGTACTTATGTCAAATCCATATTTCCTTATAAACCGCCGTAATGAAGAAAAGATACAAAACAATATATACATGTGAGCAATACAATCATATTGTACATTTATACGATTTTTTCACAATGCATTTTTAAAGGCGATCTGGAACTTTTTTTTTGACTACCTGACGCGTCATTATATCAAGATATAAGGTGATTCATATAATTTCTGAGAATTCTGAAGACAAGAAAAAGTTTATTTTGTTAAGCTATATATTAGAGTAAGAATTTAATTTATAATTAAGAAATTTAACAAAAATGTAAAAACATTTGATATCAAACACAAAATTTTAAGTGTAATGCATTTACAATTAATTTTGTTTATTTTAGATAAAAAATTTTAAATAACAAAATTTGTACTTTTTTTAATGAGTAGGTATACACTGTAATAATGTTATATTTTTTAAAACAGTTGGTGTTGCAGTTCCATTTTTTTGGTCTCTTTTTCGTATACAAAGGCTCTTAATTGCTATCGACTTTTAGCAAAACCGTTAAGGCCGAATGAATAACGGGACAAAGGTCATGAGAAATTTTTGCTAACGCGTGCTCAGTGTCATTACTGTATGAATATAGATATACTGTGATTTCAATAGCTGGCAATGAAAATACATGCATATTTATTTAAAAAACAATACACAATACATGTTCATTGCAATAGCTGGCAGTAGTACTGTGTTATACGGTTATGCTATACTTATGTTATACCGTCATACATGGTCTTACTTGAATCATGAATATAGAATATTTATATTCATGTAGCCAACAATACAGATTGCATAGTATCAAAGAATATATAACTAACGTAACTAGTAGATATATATTCTTTGATAGTATGCATGCACATATGTGTTAGATACTTTCAAAACCAGTTTTAATTGTATATATAATATCACAGATAAGGATATTTGTATGTGATAATATATATTATTATATTCATTGCCAGTCATAACATAAATTTGTTGAAAATTTAAATTTCCTTTAGCCTACTGTCACATGAGTCTGATTCTGAATCTGAAAAATTCAAAATCACTTTCAAACGCATTGTAGTAAATGTGACTTGTTACATGGCTCTGAAAAATTCATCTTCTAAAAAAATTCCGGTTCGTACTTCCGTTTTGTAATCTGATTATTTTCAGAATAGAAAATGAAACATGCTGACAGTAAATGTAACATGTCACATGTACCTGAAATCTGAATCTGAATTCATAGCTAAACCACTCAATAAATTGACATAAAATTACTTGTTTATATACAACTTGAAGATCGTAAGATAGAAGACAGAAGACAGAAGACAGAAGATTAACTTTATTTCACCCTCCATTGAAAAGTGCGTCTTACCAACGTACTCGCCACTCATAGTAGTTATTGTTCGATGGTTTAATGTTCACTCGATAAGTAAAGTGTTTTATAACAATAACAAATTTAAAGAAAAATATTGAAAAGGAGTTTTCAGATTCAGAATCAGAATGAACAAAAAGTGAATTCTGAATCTGAAATTTTACGTTTCAGATTCAGAATCAGAATAATGTGACAGTAGACTTAAAATATACGATTTTGTACATTTGCCTGTTATTTGATATTTTTTATCATTTCCGATAAGAATATAGCTACATAGATTTTTGATTTTTAAATTTGTTTTTTCTTCAAGATATACAAGATTTCAAAAGATTACAAAAGTTCTCTCATTTATTTTCCTTATTCTGATTTTATAGCTTTTTCAAAATCTCTCAAAAGCTATTTTGATGTTTACTTAATAGTTATGAACACGATTTCTGCCATAAGCATTTCCAATCTATATTAGTCTATGGTAATATCGAACTAAGCTACAAAACACTTGCAGCAGCACAATGTGAAGATGTAGAATTAAAGGAACTCATACAAAACATGGAACAACAGAATAAAACACTTTCTTATACCCTCACTAAAATTGTAATACCAATTGAAAACCATGAAATATGGAGTGAAACATCAACTGGTACTAATAGGCCATACCTTCCACAAAACATGAGACGAGTAGTTTTTGACAAAATTCACAATTTATCTCATCCTGGTGTAAGAACCACTAGAAAGTTAATAACTTCCAAATACTTCTGGCCTAATATGAATAGAGAAATCAACATATGGTCAAAAACATACATAAATTGTCAAAAATCTAAAATTACTAGACACACAGTTTCACCCCATGGCACTTTTCAAGTTCCTCATGGTAGGTTCGAACACATTCACATGGATCTAGTAGGCCCTTTACCTCCTTCTAATGGATATTCATACCTCTTGACCATAAAAGATAGATATTGTTATTGGCCTGAAGCTATTCCCCTCAGAAATATCTCTGCAGAAAACATAGTCAAACATTTTATTAATCACTGGGTTTCACGTTTTGGAATTCCACGTATAATTACTACAGACCAAGGCACACAGTTCGAATCAACTCTTTACGAAGAAATGTCTCTTGTATTAGGTAATCATCGCATTCGAACAACTATACTTATCATCCTCAATCAAATGGTTTCGTTGAACGTTTTCATCGACAATTGAAAACTGCCATTAGAGCTTCGAACAATCCAAAAAAATGGTATAGCAATTTACCTTGGATTCTTTTAGGTATTAGATCCGCTTTAATCGAAGATATTGGTTTCGCTCCTTCACAACTTTTATACGGTCAACCTTTACGGTTACCAGGTGCTAGATTCCGCAACAGTGAGTTTTTGAGTGTGCACGAAATTTCGTGTTCACCATGTTTTTCCGATTCCGCAACTGCGATGGTGAGTTTTTTTGACGTCAGCAGTGCACACTTTGAAAGTAAATTATTCACCGCGTTTTAGATGATGAGTTTTGTTCACTTTTATATATTCCGTCGAAGTGTAGTGAGTTAGTGATTAAAAAAATGGAAAAAAAAGCAAAAAAAGCAAGCGACGAACAGAAGATGTATATAATTCAATATATGGAGGAAAATTTGGAATTCGCACATGACAGGTACACTTTATAATTAAGAATTTCAAAATATAAAAAAAAAGTTATTTTATTTGCCTTTTTTTATTGCATAGATTTGAATCAGCAGATGGTGCCAACTTAAAACAAGCCAAGTGGAAAGATTTGGCAAATAAATTAAATAGTATTGGAGGCGCCATGAAAGTTGCAAATCAATGGAGAAAATTTTGGAATGACCAAAAGTAAGTGTGCTTATATAATTTATAGTTTAAGTTATTTCTATTCATTATTATTTATATGGCTATAAATTTATTACAGGTTAAGAGTAAAAGAGCGAGAAGCTCTGTTAAAATACAATTTCCAGAAAACTGGGAAAAATGGCTTGCAGCAAATAAAAAGCTTGACATCTTATGAAAGTAGAATTCTCTCCATTTTGGTGCCGGCTGTTGTAAGTGGTGTAGATAATGTGAAAGAATTGTTTAACGAATGAACGGTATAACTTTATTGTATTACATTGATATAATTTCTTTTAACTTTAATAATTTTATATATTTCTTGCAGAATACTGAATCAGCTGCTGTTGGAGTTTCCACAATGATGGCCAACGCGGAAGGAACTACAGCGATAGCAAACGCGGAAGGAACTTCGACAGCAGAAAACACGGAGACGATTGTGGTCGCAGAAACTGCTGCAACAAGTGCCTCCGCTTGTTTTAGAAAAAGAAGAAAGGCTGCTTGCGGTAGGACACCAACAACTGATTCTTTTGAAGAAAAAATAATTAAAATAGAAGAAGAAAAAGTTAAAATATTAAAGAAAAATGTAGAAATAAATCAAAGGAGATTAGAAATAAAAGAAGAAAATATGAAAATAAAAATAAAATTGAAAGAAAAAGAACTAGAATTAAAAGAAAAAGAATTAGCTTTAAGAGAAAAAGAACTAGATTTTAACTGTAAGCAATTTTTAAATTAAAATAAACATGCTATTTTTATTTCACTTTTGTTCTTTTTTTTACATAATACAATTAAGAAAAATATGATTGAATGATGTTTTGACGAACTGCTTGACCCTCTCGCAATGTATTAAGATTTTCACTGGTATAAGGTGGATCATTTGTGATCAATTCGACTTCTTCGTCAATGTCTCTTGGTGGCAACATGTTTGCTCGCTGAAGAACATTATGAAGAATAACGCATGCATTAATTATTTTTCCTGCTTTTGTAGGGTCATAGTTAAGTATTCGCCCTGACGAAATACACCTAAATCTACTTTTTAAAATACCGATGCAGCGTCCTACTCCACATCGGGTCTGTTTGTGTGCAGTATTGTAATTTTCTTCAGCTGTTGTTGTTGATGAACAATGAGGCGTCATAAGCCAAGGTTGTTGTGGGAACCCACTATCTCCAAGGAGCCAAAGTTACGTTTCCCTTCTTCATATTTCCTTTTCAAAACCTCTTGTAGTGCCGATCGGCGCCATATGTATGCATCATGCGATGTCCCAGGAAATTTTGCATTAGCATATCGAATCATATTCTTTGAATCGCAGACCAACAATACATTTATAGAATGTCCTCCTTTTCTGCAGTAATATACATGTTCGACATCGCGATTTGGTGCAATAATTTCAATGTGAGTTCCGTCCATTAATCCTATAATTCCTGAAAAAGATGCTATTCTATAAAATTCCTCCTTAATATCTATTTGCTCATTTTCATCCGGAAAATATACATAATCCCTCCATATCTCATTCAAAATATCTGAAACTTCATGAATACATCGATGAATTGATGTTTGTGATAAACACGCCATGAAATCTTGCCCTACTCCTCTTTGAAAACTTCCTGATGCAAAAAATCTAAGTGCAGCAAGGAAACGTAGTTGCACAGGAATTGCAGATCTTCGCTCATTGATATAAAATAAAGGCTTAATTTTTTCAAAAAGTTCTAAACAAAGATGCTTCGGTAGACGATATAAATCAATAAATTGTTGCTCAGTAGTTATTTCGAAAGGATTTTGTGAGTCTCTTAAATGCTTTCTAATAATTACTAACCTTTTTCTGAAACAATAAACAAATTATGACTATTCAACCAAAAATAAAAATTCTGAGAGTCATACCTTTGAGAATTTCTAATGTGTCTTCGTACGATGAAATTGAAAGAAAAACTCATATTTTCACTTTATGCCACAAAAAATAGCAAAAAAATACTGATTTAATTATTTATTTTGTTGTTTGTATTAATTAACAAATCAATACTGATTAAAGTTTTTAAAAATACTATTAAAGTTTAAATAAAATACTAAAGCAAAGTTTTCATTGATATGTTGATATTTTAATAAATGTCAAATCATTCAGCAAAAAATGAAACTCATTCAGCACCTGAAAATTCACCACCACTTGCGGAATCGGGTGAACTTTAAGCAGTGCACACAACGATATTCAGTGCATTTTTTCTTTTCAAAATAACATTTTCGTGCCGCGTGACATGAACAACTGTTCACATGTTTTTGTTAGACAAGAAATAAATAAAAGTTGTTTAAACGCACCATACGAAGGCCCTTTTGAAGTTTTATCAAAATATGACAAAACTTTCAAAATACTCATGGATGGTAAAGAACAAATTCTATCGATAGACAGACTTAAACCAGCCTTTACATTAAATAAAGAACTTACAAATGATGTTAAAATCACAAGAAATACAAACAAAAACAGAGTTACTTTTCGAATGTAAATTTAAAAAAAATAAATAAATAAAATCTAGTTTATATATAATACACAAAATATATTTGAATATATAATTATAATGTATGTAATACAAATTCATAATTTCAACAATAATTTAAAGTCATTATTACGATAAATTTTTATAACAACAAAAATTTATATATTAGTTTAAAATATAGAATTAGAATAAGTACGGAATAAAAATTAGAATAATTTCATTTTACAATAGTAAAATTTTTGTTAAGAGGGGAGTGATGTGGCAACACATACATATATTTGCTTTTGCAACAATAAACATACTCATCACCAATTATAAACTTATAAGTAGTGTGAATATGTAACATATATATGTATATTCATATATATGTATATGCTTATATACAACTTCATTTAATTATGCTTATATACAATGTTTTATGATCAACATCTCTTATCATTACTACTGATAAAAGATGAGAACATGTTTTGCCACATTTCCTCATCTCACTTCAATATTAAGATTAAGCAATTTAATTTTAGTTTCATTCTTCTTGATAAGCACTTCAAAGAGTAAAGACCTTTTCTTTATTATTTTAAAATTAATGATAGTGAAAAATATAGTTGAATATTTTATAAATCGAAAATTTTTCTTTTCTCAAAAAATACATCATAGTTTGTGATACCAACAGTCGAATTAAATCTTCATCAAACACTTAGAAAATTTCTTAAACAGAAATTTTCTACTGGAAATTCGTCATCGAAAAATTATTAAAGTTGATTTTTTTCAAGGAGACTTAGAAAATTTCTTAATCTTGGAAATTTTCTAATACTTAGAAAATTTCTTAAACTTGGAAATTTTCTAAAGAAAACATCGCGGAAAAGCATCATCAAAATTTGAATTATTTCGGAAAAATTAATATTTCATCGAGACAGTAAAAATATTTTCATCTCGACAGTCATCAATTCCCGACGGCAATCTTCAGGTCACATAACGATTTTTTTGAAACTTTGAAAATTCAAACATTCGCTTAATTCGCTTAATTGGTTCATCATCATTCGTTCTTCAATCAACATAGTTTCTACAACGCCATCTATTCGTGTAGGTCGACCTATACCAACGAATAATTAGTTAATTAATTGTTAAGAACGTATGCAAAATTTATAATTAAAGTAAATTTGATATATTTCATTTGTATAAGTTCATGATTTTGTTTCAATTGTAACATATTTTGTTAAATTTACTTGCATAATTATTTCCGGTTTAATTGAAATATTGTACATATACAAAATTTATAAATCAAAGTAAATTTTATATTTCATAAATTCAAAATTTATTCGATTTATAGTATATTTAATTAAAATTAATTGCATAACTATTTCCGGTTAATTGAAATATTATTGTATAATTGAAAATATTGAATTTTTTATATAAATTGAATTGAATTTATTTGGAAATACATACATCTTAATTTAAGTAATTTATAATTGTTTGTAATTTAGTTTTAAGATATTGAATTGTTAGGCTTAAGAGAATTTTTTTAATAAAGTTTGTAACGTAAATTGAAAAACATTGTGTTTTTATTTTATTAAACATTTTGAACCGGCACCTTTTTTCTAATTAATGTTAAATTGAAAATTTTTTTTCATATTATTCTTTTGGGTGGGTTTAACATTTGGTCCTTCGAGCCGGATAAAATAGAAACTCAATTTTTTTCAATTTATAGATAGACTCTAAAAATTTGTAAAAATGCATAACATTCAGAACTTAATTAAATTACAAACAGCTTTGGAAAATGAATTAAATACCGTTACAATTAGAATTAAACAAAATTTAATTGAAAATCAACCAATTAATGTATATGAACGTAGAATACAAAAATTAAATGAGTTAACTGATAAATTTAGGGATAATCATTATTTAATTTATCAAGCTGAAGATTGTAAACTCACTGCTGAGTATATTGAACAAAATAAATACGATGTATTTGAAGAAACTTGTTTTAGTTTAATCACAGAGCTACAAGAAAAAATTACTTCGTTAACCAAATCAAGTAACGTTTCAAATGACGGTGGTTCCACACATGTTACAACTCTCGTATCTCCACAAAAATCGAAAATAAAACTACCTCCTATTTCTTTGCCTAAATTTGATGGAACCTACAAATCTTGGCGATCATTTAAAGATTTGTATATCAATCTAATTTATAATAATAAGGAAATTTCAGAAGTTGAAAAATTACACTACCTAAAATCTTGTGTTTCTGGTGAGGCTGCAAGAATTGTTAAACCATTTGAAGTCATTGGGACAAACTATTATAAAGTTTGGCAAACATTAGAAAAAAGGTTCAATAATAATAGGGTATTAATCAATGCACAACTGGAAAAATTGTGTAAAATAAATTGGACAAAAACCGAAAATGCTCAATCCATGAAGGATGTGCTTAACAACACAGAAGAAATCCTTCATGAATTGAAAACATTAAAGATCAACATTGAAAATTGGGACCCTATTATTGTGTACCTTACTCTGCAGAAATTATCGCCGGAAACACGAGAATTATGGGAGATAAAACAAAGCGAGAAAAACGAGGTGGCTTCATATAAAGAATTGGTGGAATTTTTAGAATCAAGATTCCGTGTATTAGAAGCAATTACTACACCAAAACGAAGTAATGTTTTCTTAGCTCACAATAATAAAAATACTAATCAACATTTAAAATGTGTAAAATGTAAATCAGATCATAGGCTGTTTAACTGTTCGAGCTTTAAATCACTATCAGCGACAGAAAAACTAAACTTCATCAAGAAAAACAACTTATGTATGAACTGTCTCACTTTTGGCCATAAATACAACGACTGTAAAAGTAAATATACGTGCGGTATATGTAAACGAAAACATCATTCCCTATTACATACTAGCTTCAATACCATATCGAACGTAAATCGGGACAAACCTTCTGCTCAACCAACAGCTACACAAAATTGCGATAGCACTGGAAACGAAGCTTTGCCAGTCAAAAACTCTAAGGAAAGGAATGAAGTAAAGACTTTCTTTTCTTCAAACACGAATCAAGCACTCTTAGCAACGGCTTTAGTCAGAATTCGGAATACAAAGGGTCACAACGAAGTATTGCGAGCCTTGATAGACTCAGGGTCGCAAGCAACATTTATAACTGCTGCTGCAGCAAAACGCCTGCAACTTGAAATCACACGGACGAATCAGCACATCAGTGGACTCAACCAAAGCAGTGCCACTGTGACTAATTCTCAAACTGAATTCACTCTGGAATCGGTATACGGAAACTTTAAACATCGGGTAAATGCGTTAGTGGTAAGGAGTATCACTAACGATTTACCTACTTATCGAATTGAAACGACAGGTTTTGATCATTAGAAAGATCTAAATCTAGCTGACCCTAATTTTGCGCTACCCGGAAAAATAGACTTGTTAATTGGAGCAGAAGTGTACGCATCGATAATTCGTGGAGGAATTAAACGCTCATCTGAACCCAATCATCCTGTTGCAATAAACACTGAATTGGGCTGGATTGTGATGGGTAGCATAGGACATGCTACACAATCCAGTAGGACGTTCATGGTGCAGGTCCATGAATCGTCTTTAGATACACAACTAAGAAAATTTTGGGAGCAAGAAGAATGTTTAAACATAAAACACGAGAAACCAGAAGACAAGATATTTGAAAACATATATACAGAGACAACTAAACGTTTAACAAATGGTTCGTATCAAGTAGATTTACCATTTAAAAAGGTTCCAGAATTTGGTGAAAGTAAACGAAAATCAGTATCACAATTTCTTTCATTGGAACGAAAATTTCAACAAGACACGGAATACTATAACCTATATAAGAAAAACATCGACGAATATTTAGCAGCTGGTCATATGATTAAAGTCGATAATAGTAATAATAATACCAGATCATATTATATGCCACATCATGGTGTACTTAAAGAAAGTACAACGACTAAATTGAGAACAGTTTTTAATGCATCGAGTAAAACCAGTAATGGTATGAGTCTTAACGAACAAATGTACATCGGGCCTACCATACAACCAACTTTGGTCACCACCCTGCTAAGATGGAGAAAATATCGGTATGCGATTACAGCAGACATAGAAAAAATGTATCGTATGATACATATTAACCCAGAACAATATGATCTACAACGAATAGTATGGAGAAACTCACCTAAGGAACCAATCAAGGACTATGCATTAATGACAGTAACGTTCGGTACCGCGCCAGCACCATTCTTAGCTATTCGAACAATTCACCAACTGGCCAATGATGAATATCAAAATTATCCGAAAGCTGCAGAAATTGTCAAAAAACACATGTATGTAGATGACTTATGTAACTCGCATCCTGATCTAAACGAATTAATAGCCATTCAAAAGGAATTGCGTCAATTGCTAAAAACAGGAGGTTTCAATTTACGGAAATGGATTACGAATGATTCCGCGATATTAAACCAAATTCCAGTCGACGATCGCGAATTGAAAGAATTTTTAACAATTTCTGACATGTTTAACGTTAAAACCCTTAGTATTAGATGGAATCCTACCACAGATAAGTTTA
Source organism: Villa cingulata (assembly GCA_951394055.1). Taxonomy (NCBI): domain Eukaryota; kingdom Metazoa; phylum Arthropoda; class Insecta; order Diptera; family Bombyliidae; genus Villa; species Villa cingulata. Next base: position 34,713,071 of record OX596017.1, on the reverse strand, counting down.
ATATATGCGTGAAAGTAAAAACCGAAAAAATGAAAATCACAAAAAGAACAATTTTGTCAGAAATTGCTTCGTTATTTGATCCATTCGGGTAGCTAGCTCCATGCATTATGACAGCTAAAATAATAATGCAAAAGCTTTGGATCTCGCGATGTGATTGAGACGACCGGCCTCCAGAAATATTAGTAGAAAAATGGAAACAATTCGTTGAAAAATTACATCACATTTCTACCATCACAATACCTCGCTGGTTAAATCTCGCTAACAACAATACTGAAATCACGATTCACGGTTTCTGTGATGCATCGAATGTAGGGTACGCGGCGGTAATATACCTACAAGTAAAAGAAAGGAACTGAATTCAAAGTATCTTTAATAGCATCAAAGACCAAAGCAGCCCCCATCAAACCAGTATCTTTGCCTCGCTTAGAATTATGTGGTGCTACTTTGCTGGCCAAACTAATGAAAACCGTAACAAATGATCTTGAATTAGAAAACGCTAAAATCATACTTTGGACAGACTCAATGATAACACTTTCGTGGATACAAAAACATGCAAGTAATTGGAAAACTTATGTAGCTAATAGAATTGCAGAAATCCATGAACATACTAGTCCTTCATCGTGGCGATATATACCAGGACCTGATAATCCAGCAGATAGTGCTTCAAGAGGTCAAATGCCCGACGAACTAACAGCAAATGAATTATGGTGGAATGGACCAAAATGGTTAAAAGACGAAACGATGTGGTCCCAACAACCAGAAGTATTGGATTCGGTTGAAGAAATAAAAAAACAAAAGGTTTTCGCTACACTTGCAGAACCAGACATTTTATCTAGATACTCATCGTATTCTAAACTATTAAGAATAACAGCTTCTTGTTTACGCTTTAAAAACAATTGTCGCTTGAGTCATAAAATTAAAACGCATCATTTAAATAAAGAAGAAATTGATCAAGCAGAGGTTTCAATTGTGAAAACAATACAACAAAATCAATTTGCAACAGAAATAAAAAATTTAGAAACTGGGCAACCAATACATAGGACTAGTAAAGTTTTAAATCTAAACCCGTTTCTAGACGAACAAAAAGTACTCAGAGTGGGTGGGAGATTAGGAAAATCAGAACTACCATACGATGAAAAACATCCGATTCTTCTACCAGCAAATCATCCAGTTACGAAACTACTAATTAATCGTGTCCATGAAAAAACATGTCATGGAGGCATACATTTAGTATTAAACACAATTAGAAACAAATTCTGGAAAATTAATGCAAAAAATACGATTCGCCATCAATTACATAAATGTCTTAAATGTTTTAGAATGAAACCAGTACACAACACTCAATTAATGCATGAACTACCAGTTGCTAGAGTAACTCAATCCTTCCCGTTCCAACATGTCGGTATCGATTTTGCGGGTCCTATTGAAATGAAAATATCATCATTACGAAACGCAAAAACCACATCAGTTTATATATGCTTATTCATTTGTCTCTGTACTAAAGCAGTTCACCTAGAACTAGTAACGGACTTAAGTGCTAATGCCTTTATCGCAAGTTTCAATAGATTTATTAATAGACGAGGTCTATGTTCAGACATATATTCTGACTGCGGAACAAATTTTGTTAAAGCCAACAAAATTATGTTTTCAAAACAAACTACTGAGGAAATTGCAGATAAATTATCTACAGAACGAATAAAATGGCACTTCAATCCACCTTCTGCTCCACATTTCGGCGGTTTATGGGAATCGCATATCAAATTGATCAAAACACATTTGAAAAAGACATTACAAAATACGAAACTCACCTTTGAAGGTCTGTATACCGTCTTATGCAGTATTGAAGCTTGTGTTAATTCTTGTCCATTAACACCACTTAATATCGATTCGAATGACAATACAATTATTACACCAGGCCATTTCTTAATACAGAGAAATTTGCAAGCAGTACCAGAAACCAACAAAATAAATGATAACGTTCCTACGAAGCAATGGCAATTTTTAAAACAACTACAACAAAACTTTTGGCGAAGCTGGTCAAAGGATTACTTGCATCAACTCCAAGTCAGATACAAATGGAAAATTACACAAGAAAACCTAAAGCCTGAGGATATTGTTCTGATTGAACAAGAAAACTATTCACCTTTAACATGGCCATTGGGTCGTATACTTGAAACATATCCTGGTACTGACGGATTGGTAAGAACAGCATTGATAAAAATTGGGCAAAAAACGTATGTAAGACCAATCGTTAAATTATGTAAAATTCCGATTAATCAAAACTAAAAAATCAAAAAAAAATGATCACCCCTGAATATACACAAATTGGAGAGAAAATTTAAAACTCAATGAATAGACCGTTATTTGTAAATTTCAATAAGAAAGGTTTTTTGTTCTAAGTAAAACAAAGAATAGAGGAGTTTTTTTTTTAAAACAAAAAAAAATTTTTATTCAAAATTCAAATAATTATAAAATTATAAAAAAGTGTATAAAATCAAAAAAAAAATGAGTTCAACGGGTTCAAGGTCTGTAACACCAGTACCATCGGAATACCAATCCTTTGGTATTGCTTCAAATTGGAGCTTAGAAATAGTGAAACAACTAGACAACAGTCTGCCAAAGTTAAAATTGAAAAGGAAGGCTGCAATCACTGAGATAGGGGAAAGACGAAAAAAAATTAAAGAAAGGGTACTGAACGACAGTCCTGCAACATTTAAACCTCCCTTCGAAGCGATCGGTTTAGTAGTAAACCAAGATAAAAAACCGGCAACTAAAGTGAAAGTACCTGATTGGATGGAAGCTCCAGAGGGAATAAAACGCCTCATCGAGGATTGGCCCATTCCGTGGCAAAAAATCTACAATGGTAAATCGTACCGGTTAAGACTGGACCAGAAAACAATACGTTTCACCAAGACAAAAGAAGGAGGCACGGTTACGATTAGACTAACAACATCTTAAAAAAAAAAAGGGAAAAATTTTGTTAAAAAAAAATAATAACCAATAAAAATTTATATACAAAAAAAAAAACACAACATTTTTTTTATTAAATATTTGCATCATATATTTACTAAACAAAATTATACACAAACAATAATATACACATATGGATGAACAACACCATTTTCACTAAAATAAACAAATATATTATGGGAAAACTCGTCAATATTGGCGCCCGTGGAGGATGTTGAATCTGTTCAACATTTTTCTGAAAATAAAAAGAAAAGGGGTATTATCAATTTTCCATTTTTATTATCTCTCGAAGCATACTCACATGATAAAATTGGTCAGCAGTTCCTTATAAAATCCAGGAGAGTCCTAAAATAAAAAAAAAAAAAAAAAATATATAATGTATAGAACATCAAGTCATAAAAATAAGATACAAAAAAACCAACACCAAAGACATGTAAACAAACCACTTAACCAAACATATAACATAAAATAGTACAAATACATAACAAATAACATACAACCAACAACCAACTATTCACTTCACAAAAACTAGAACATTTAACAAACATCACGAGTCACAACATAATGGAGCAAAACATTATACTCATAACAATAAAGAATAACATCACAATTATTATCACATCTTTCATCACATAAACTTAAAAAATTTAACATTAACACATTAAAATTCACAATTTAAACAAACTTAATTTTAAATTATATTAAAATTAAAATAGAAAACTTATAAGGGGTAAAATGCCTTTACCTTTTTTCGTTTGTTTTACCTACATAACCTTAAAAACTATAAAAATAGATAAAAATATATATGTGAAGGTATATAGATAGCCATACATACATATAAATATAAATAACTATATACATATACATAATTACATATGTCAGTACTGACAGATCTGTCAAAAAAAAAAAAAAAGGTACGAGTTAAATAGTTACCAATCAAAAAGTTATTCATAATTACCATAAATTGTCATTCGGATTACCGGACACAATTTGAAAAAAAACGGTTTTATAAAAAGGACGAGTACATGAGATAAATAGTAGAACATTTCAACAACGGAGAAAAAGAAAATTCCAGAACCGCGAAAATTTAGTATATAAAGGGTTGCGATTCGCAGAAAAATTTGTCTTTTGCGATTACTTGTGTATACTGTCGTGTTGAGACTGAAGCAAGGAAACTAAGAGACCAAACTCATCAGCCGGGACGTGTTGAGTCCTATCAAAATCTAGCGTGTTGAGCTAGTAAGTAGGTAAAAGTTAGGAATTTCTGTAAAAATACTTAGAATTTTTACAGAAATTAGGGAACGTCGAATTAAATCTTCGTCAAACACTTAGAAAATTTCTTAAACAGAAATTTTCTACTGGAAATTCGTCATCGAAAAATTATTAAAGTTGATTTTTTTCAAGGAGACTTAGAAAATTTCTTAATCTTGGAAATTTTCTAATACTTAGAAAATTTCTTAAACTTGGAAATTTTCTAAAGAAAACATCGTGGAAAAGCATTATCAAAATTTGAATTATTTCGGAAAAATTAAAATTTCATCGAGACAGTAAAAATATTTTCATCTCGACAGTCATCAATTCCCGACGGCAATCTTCAGGTCACATAACGATTTTTTTGAAACTTTGAAAATTCAAACATTCGCTTAATTCGCTTAATTGGTTCATCATCATTCGTTCTTCAATCAACATAGTTTCTACAACGCCATCTATTCGTGTAGGTCGACCTATACCAACGAATAATTAGTTAATTAATTGTTAAGAACGTATGCAAAATTTATAATTAAAGTAAATTTGATATATTTCATTTGTATAAGTTCATGATTTTGTTTCAATTGTAACATATTTTGTTAAATTTACTTGCATAATTATTTCCGGTTTAAAATGAAATATTGTGCATATACAAAATTTATAAATCAAAGTAAATTTTATATTTCATAAATTCAAAATTTATTTGATTTATAGTATATTTAATTAAAATTAATTGCATAACTATTTCCGGTTAATTGAAATATTATTGTATAATTGAAAATATTGAATTTTTTATATAAATTGAATTAAATTTATTTGGAAATACATACATATTAATTTAAGTAATTTATAATTGTTTGTAATTTAGTTTTAAGATATTAAGTCTGTTCGCGTACTTTTCAAGTAAAAACTTTAAATAGAGAGAAATGAGTATATTTTAGAAAAAATGTTCTCATCAGCTATCAAAGTACGCGAACAACTTTGAGTAAAAAATGGTAAAAAGTGGTAAAAAAAGAAGAAGACACAAATTTATTTAAATAATTGTCAGACAGCGAAAGAAAAGCATAAAATTCATAAATTTTTCATTTATTTTTTGAATATAATTAAAATTAAAATTTAAAATGTTATCTTTATTAAGTAGTGATTCAAGTAGTACTAGTGATAGTGATTCTGATTTAGAAATTTTGCTTACAAACAATGTTAAAAACCAAGAAGTTGTGTGTAATTTATTGGAAACTATTGAAAGGTGTCCAAACAAAAGACAATGTATTAGAAATTATGTTGAAGAAGTAGTGCCTTTATATAGTGCGGTCGATTTTATTAGACATTTCAGAATAAATAAAGAACTGTTTGAAAATCTCACAGAAAAATTTCAGAATTGTGAATCATATAAGGAACTACGCGTGGATAAAAGGTGCAATGCCAGCAAACATATGCTAGTTTTTTTATGGTTTGCTGGCCATGAAGCATGTAGTTATAGGGATATTGCTGACAGATTTGATTTGAGTTTGTCAACAGTAGCTAGCATAATTGATAGAGTGACGCATTTCATTAGTAGTTTAGGATCCGAAGTTTTTAGGTGGCCCAATGAAGAGAGAAAGAATACAACTGCTGAATATTTCAATAATAAATCTGGTTTCCTCAAAGTTATAGGTAAGTAAAACATAGTTTTAAATAAAATAAATTAAAACTCTATGCAGGAGCAATAGACGGGACCCATGTAGTAATTGATCCTCCAAGAAACGGGAAGGACGATTATATTGATAGGAAGGGAAATATCAGCATATGTCTCCAAGCTGTATGTGACGAGAGGAAAATTTTTTGGATATTTTTGTCGGATTTCCTGGCTCCTCACATGACTGCTGGATCTTCCAAAATTCTTTTATTTATACAAAATTAGAAGAACTCTGTGCAAGTAAATTATTGTTTATTGTTATAGTAAAATTGAAAAATTCACTGATTTTTTTTCAGATTATTTTATACTAGGTGATTCAGCATATCCGTGCTTGCCTAATTTATTAACCCCATATAGGGATAATGGTCACCTTACTAGAGCACAAAAACATTACAATCGTAAGCTTAGCTCATGCAGAGTAGTCATTGAGCATTCTTTTGGACTACTAAAACAACGATTTAGGCAATGATATTATTGCAAATTAAAAGGAATGAAAAAGTTATGCCATTTTATAAGAGCCTGTTGCGTACTACATAATTTGGCAAATGAAAAGGAGCTTGAAGATTTAGAGCATCAAACAGAAGAGGATGATGAAAATATGATTATGGAAATTGATTACCAACCGTTAAATCAGTTAAATGATTCAACCAGGAAAGAAATTCGTGACAAAATATGTCAAGAATTACAAAATAAATAAAATTTTGGTTGTAAATTTGAAAAAAAATTGAAATTTATTCAAAATAACAAAGATTTATTAAAATCGATTTATAAAACCATATTTATTATTAATATTATTTAAAACTTATAAAAACTATTTTTGTTTTTTCAAATATTCTTCAAATAATTGGCACTTTCTTTCTGCCAATTGTTCCTTTCTTTTTGCTCTCTCCTCTTTTTTCTCCTCCTTGTTTTTTAAATAATTTAATATTTCTTCTTGAAATTTTTTATTTTGCTCCTTCATTTCACTTACTTCAGAAATAAGATTTTCCCTATGATTTTTTTTGGTTCGTGGTAGATTACTAAAAGAATTATCTGAATTCCTAGCAGCTGTAAATAATACAAGAAAAAACTTTTTGATAAAAATAAAATTAGAAAATTATTCTATGGACTTACTTTGTGGCTCTAATTCTAATTGACTTGAGTTATCAATAATACCGGCCTTTTCTACCAGTTGGCTACGCGTTAAACCTTCTCCTTCATTTCCTAATATGTGCTCCGGAAACATCGATCTTTTTTTCGCTACAATATTATTTAGTTGTCTGTAAAAATTAAAATATAATAAAAATTAAATATATACATAAACACACATGTATTTATTGTATTTTATATTGATTATATGTATATATGTATATAATTATTTCTTACTCTTCATAGGGAGCAGACATTCTATTTCGTCCCGTCTGTGCATTATGTCCTTTAGTTTTTTTATATTGTCTTTCTAGGGATCGATATTTGTTTTCGATCTGGTTTACTGTGAACTCGTAACCGTGCTTATGAAGGCGTTCTCTAACAGTGTCCCACATCTTTCTTTTATTTTTAAGTCTGAAAATTTTGCCGACTTTTGGAGATAGTTCTTCTACAGAATTTAATAATAATTTTATTGAAGCATCCAGCCAAACTTGCTTAGTTATCTCCTCCTCCTCCTCCTGATAGCTGCAACCAGGCTGGGGATCATTACTCAATGTATTATCCTGAACAGTTTCACCTATATTTTCCTCTTCACTAATGTACTTTCTGTATAATTCATCACCGAAATCTGGATCTGAGATTTGTTTGAAAAAAAAAATCAAAACTAGCAAAACAGCAAATATTTACATACGAGTTATTGAAAATTTTAGATTATTTATTTATTTACATACCTTCTTGTATACTTATAAATGTATTTGGTGAGCATTCTACTCTAACAACGTTTTGATCAGCCATTTCAGCAGGTAGCAGTAATTATATATGAGATTATAAGTATATTGAAGATAAGAAATTTCAGGGTAAATGTTTACTTTATGGTACACACACTAGGGTGGGGTAACTAATGATGGGGAATGGTAGGGGCATGTCCCCTGACCGCACTTCGGGGGTCAAACCTTTGGGGACGGACAGTGGCGGCGCAGGGCGGGGGATTAAAAATCGAAAATTTATCAATTTGTCATATGCTTTTATTGTTAAAATGTTGGCTAGGGGAGTCGGAGGGGGTTGGTAATGAATGGGAGTGACAGAGGAAGATTCAATGACTTCACTTTGGGAGCTGAACTTTCTAAACGGAAGTATGTTGCATTTTCTATACAGATATACACACATTGTCAGAATTGCCTTCTATACAGATATACACTCATTGCCAGATTTGAATTTGTAGAAGGCAAATGTGTATAAGGCAAATCTGACAATGTGTGTATGTTGCATTTTCTATACAGATATACACACACTGTCAGATTTGCCTTCTACAAATGTGTGTATGCGTGTGTGTGTGTGTGTGCGTGTGTTTGTGTGCATAAGTGTGGATATGCATTTGTAGATGGCAAATCTGACAGTGTGTGTATATCTGTATAGAAAATGCAACATACACACATTGTCAGATTTGCCTTATACACATTTGCCTTCTACAAATTCAAATCTGGCAATAAGTTTATATCTGTATAGAAGGCAAATCTGACAATGTGTGTATATCTGTATAGAAAATGCAACATACTTCCGTTTAGAAAGTTGTAAAGGTGTAAGGTCGGCAAGCGCAAGAGTAATCGCGGTCGACTTATAACGGGCTAATGGGTTTTTGGAGGTATTTGTCGTGAGACAAAAGATGTATTTGTAGTTCCCGTTGATACCCGAGACAGTGAAACACTATTAACAGTTATTAGAGACTATATTGCTGATGGCACAGTCATTTATTCTGATTGTTGGCGTGCATATAATTGTCTCGAGCAATCAGGCTATCAACATCTAACAGTCAATCATTCATTAAATTTTGTAGATCCTTTAACTGGCACTCACACTCAAAATATTGAAAGATTTTGGAGAGATTTGCGAAGTGGTGTGCCCCGTTTCGGTCGTACAAAAAAACATTGGACCGGTTATATAGCCTAATTTTTATTTAAGCGTCAAATTGATTATCTTGATCTAATCGAAACATTTTTTAACAACATGGCAGAAATGTATCCGCTCGCTGATAACGATTTTTCGCGAGAGGCCGCTAATTCGTAAAAGGAATTTTAACCTCCCATCCTGCTCCTATACTTTGCCGTTTCCAAACTTCAGCTCCCAAAGTGAAGTCCTTGAATCTTCCTCTGTCACCCCCATTCATTACCAACCCCCTCCGACCCCCCTAGCCCACACTTTTACAATAAACACATATGACAAATTGATAAATTTTCGATTTTTAACCCCCCGCCCTGCGCCGCCACTGTCCGTCCCCCAAGGTTTGACCCCTGAAGTGTGATCAGGAGACATGCCCCTACCATTCCCCATCATTAGTTACCCCACCCTAGTGTGTGTACCATAAAGTAAACATTTACCAATTTCAGAATTGTAATGTAATAATAATAATAATATGATTTTACACCCATAAAATATTCAGTCTATAGCCGCTTCTAACCAATAATTCACTTTACATTTAAAGGATAATTTTTATTTCACTAACTTAAAAAATGTTTATTAATTTCTTTTTATTTAATTAAATGTATTTATTTTCAAATTTTTTAACCAAAAATTCACTTTACATCTGACAAAAGATAAAAAAGGATGTGTTTATTTGTACGAAAAATATCAGCTGTTTTATTTTGACAGTTTTCAAGTTTTTACCATTTCTTACTCGATAAAATTTTTCAAGTAAAAAATGGTAAAAACTTGAAGACTGGGGAAATGTGACGTCAGCATATTCTCTCTCAATTTCGGAGTACGTGAACGGTTTTCAAGTAAAAAATGGTAAAATCTTTTAAATGCATTTAAAAGTTTTTACTTGAAAATGAGTACGCGAACAGGCTTATTGAATTGTTAGGCTTAAGAAAATATATTTTAAATAAAGTTTGTAACGTAAATTGAAAAACATTGTGTTTTTATTTTATTAAACATTTTGAACCGGCGCCTTTTTTCTAATTAATGTTAAATTGAAAAATTTTTTTCATATTATTTTTTTGGGTGGATTTAACACATTTATTTTAAATATTATTAATTTAAGTTGAAAATTTGTGAAAAATATATATTTACATACATACGTAATATTTCTTTGAAAACTGTAACTGATTTTGTAATAAAGATATAAATTAAGATTTTTTGTAATTATTTCAACAATTTCAAATGTTTAAATACCAATAATTGTTGCTTTACTTTTGTAATAGTTAAGAGACAATTTGACTATTTAAAATAAACAAGTTTTGCAGTAAATTTATAATTTAACAATTAACAATTTTTCTTCGTTGATTTTACCATTTTACTTGTTAAGGGACAATTTAACTGGTTAAAACAAACAAGTTTTACAGTATATTTGTAAAATATATTTGACAATTTTTTCTTCGTTGACTTGATAGGAGCACTTTTAACCAATGATTTTAGTTATTTTTACCAATATTTTTTTCTGAGTGTAGAATAAATGAAATAAAATACCAAAGGAAAACTAATTATATTTTAGGAGGTATTGGAAATCTAACTTTAGTAACTGTAATAATAATTTCATTAATTGTAATATTTTCTCGTAAAAATAGAAAGCTGAATATTAAAATCAGGACTCAGGAGAGTCCTAGAAAAAAGGAGGGAGGTGTTACATCGGTAACTAAATATGATCCTCAACAAAATCGCGATCAACAAAATTTTAACAAATATATAATATGATCAAAAAATATGCATCTGTTAACGTGAATTTTCCTATACATATTCTCTCATAGCGAAAGAATAATTCTAAGAAATACTTAATGTGAATTTTCTTATACATATTCCAAGAAATGCTTATTAATAGCTTTACCGTTCTCATAATATATTTTTACATGATCAGCTTTCTAGTTCGATGGGAAAATTTTATTTTCACATTCAATATTTTGGTATAAATATAGTAAAAAACGAAAGTTTATTAGAGTCTTAAGATTCGGTTTGTGAAGTAAGTTCTGAAGAACCTTAGCGTAAAATATTTGTTTTAAAACATTTATTATTGTAAAAGTGATTTAAAATAAAGTTTATTTTAATAATTAAAATAATTTGTTTTAAATAAATATATTATATATAATATATTTTTTTTTATTTTTTTTTTTTTCATAACTTAAGTTAGTGAAAATATAATTTGCGTGCGCAAAATATAATATTGGAAATTTTGTTTACAAATTAGTGTACGTTGGTTAGGCACATCAACCATCTGAGCGTAAATTGTTGATCGGGATCCTTTTCTTGAATTTTTCTACGTTTTTTTGGAATCACTTCATTATTTGGTATCATTTCATTATTTGGTGGCATTTCATTATATCTAATTATTTTAAATAGTTCTGTTAGAACTGATGGTGCATTCGTCGATGAACTTCCTTCGAACGAAAAGAATAAATTATCTACTTCGTCGAGCATTTCATAAAATTCCCACGTTGTAGTTTCTCTTCCGCTTTTTTGATGTCTGTCCTTTATTCTTCATATATGTGGTGTATAGGTTTATATGCTTTCTTTGCACCTCTTCTTTGGAAAACTTTCTAAGGGGATAAAGATCTTGCAGATATTGTTCTACTTTTCTCCATAGAACAGATTTTTTCTTCCGTCCTTTTTAAAATCTTCCTCGTAATTCAGGCGAATACTTATCAATGATTTAATTTCCTTGTTATTCCACAAAGTATAATAAAAAAGTGTGTAATTTTATTTTTTGAATAAAATAAACAAAAAGTAAGTAAAGACGATTTAAAAAATATTTTCTATTTCTATGTATTATTATTTAATTATTGTAATACAATTTTTCAAAAAAAAAATTATTTTTATATATGATTTTGTGCAATTTTCCAAAAAGCTGAATATGGCTTCGTATACATTTATCAAAAAAACTTCACAAAACTAATCTGCCATATATAGCTTCTTATATTTTAACAGATGGATTGTTCTAGTTTCTATTTCAACTCAAAACATGTAAATGTGATTCCTGGCGACGGTTTCATTAGTGATGACTTCTTGCTTCGGAATCCGACAACGACTATGAGTCAACAATAAATTTTAAAAAGAAACCTGTTTGGAAAAAAGGCAAAATTGCACCATATGATGAGAAATTTAAATTTGGAGGCGATACCAATTTACCAGAATTCATACAACAATTAGATACACCTGCCGATTTTTTTTCCTTTGTTTTCATCAATGATATATTAAATTTTATTGTTGAGCAATCGAATATAAAAGCACTATAAGATAATATCAACAAACCAGGAAATATAACGAAAACCGAACTTGAGCAATTTAAAGGAATGGTAATTTACATGTCCTCAGTAAAGTTGCCTTCGGCAAGACATTATTGGAACAAGACTGTAGGTCAAAGTTTAATATTTGAGACAATGACATGCAACAGATGTCTGGAACCATAAAACGATTCATACATTTTAATAACAACGATAATTTTAAGCCACCAAATACACCGGGTTACGACAAATTGTTTAAAATAAAACCACCTTTGAAAAAAAATTACAGAACGATTGCTCCGTATACCAAAAGAAGAGTTTTTGGCGGTTGATGAACAAATAATCCCCACAATAATTAGACACCCATTGAAGCAGTACAACCCTACCAAGCCTCATAAATGGAGCTTCAAAAATCAAGTTCTCAGTAGCATATCGGGTTTCAGTTATGATTTTGATATATTCGCTGGACAACAGAGCAATACAGTTCCGAGAGGGGCATCTGATTTAGGCGTTAGTGGAAACGTTGTTAGCAGATCAATATCAACCGTACCACGAAATTTAAATTACAAAATTTTTTTTGATAACTGGTACAATAGCCCAGTTTTACAAGTATATTTGTTTAAGGAGGACTTGCTGACTTTAGGAACAATAAGGTTAAATCGTGTTTTTAATTTTTGTATGCTTACTGAAAAAGAATTTAAAAAATTAAGACGGGGTAGCATATTAGAAAAAGTAGGAATTGTGGACGATGTCAATCTAAGTTTGGTTTCCTGGTATGATAATAAAGTGGTTACAATGCTTTCTACTTATGTTGGTGGAAATCAAACGATAATCAAAAAACGTTTTCGTTTACAAAGAAATTTCCTGTCCACAAGCAGTGAAAATTTATAATCAGTATATGGGTGATGTAGATTTGTTTGATTCTATGCTTCGGCTATACAGAAAACATTTAAGGTCACGCAAATGGTACAAAAGAAATTTTTTTCATATAATTGATCTTTGTGTTGTCAACGCGTGGATTTTGTGGCGTGGTCAAAACAACGAGAATTGCCTTTGTTCGACTTTAGAATGTCTGGCTTTATGTAAAAGTGGTAAATATGTTGTTAAGAAAAGGAAACGTCCTGGTTCTACATCATATAGTACTCCTATATCAAGTCCATATGATTCTCGTGCTCCTGACAATACTCCAACAACATCAAAAAAAAGAAAACATGACATACCTTCGAATTCTGTGCGAGTGGATAACATTGGACATCTACCAACGTGGTCCTCAAACAGAATGTTATGTCAAAATCACTGCAAGTTCCGGTCATACTGCATGCGAAAAATGCAACGCAGATCTTTGCTACAACGAAAAGCATCATTGTTTTCGCGAATTTCATTTTTAATTTTAAGTTTGATGAAATTTGTAAAATTATATAAATAAGTAAGTCAAAAAATATTTTAATTTATTTTTTCTTACCATCACAAAACATTAATTATACAAAATATATCACTTTTCTCACTTTTGCTGCAAAAGCATACAAAGCCATATATGGCAAACTACTTTTCTGAAAATTTTATGCTTAATGCATACGAAGCTATATATGGTTTTATCCTTATTTTGATCCTGCGAGGTGAAATAAATTTTTTTGTACCAAATATTTATTCTAGTTATGCATCTTGAAAGAATTTTTTAATATCATAAAAATGATAAAAATGAATCAGCAATTCTCTGTCTACTAGATTTCTTAAGAGCTTTTGATAGTGTACCACATTCTCGACTCATTTTTAAAATAACTGAGTCTTTCAGTTTTTCTTCGTATGCTGTTATACGTTATTTCCTTATTAACAGGTGGCAATAAGTTCGAATGAATAACATTTATATTCCAATTTTTTAACGGTCACTTGTGGAGTGCCTTAAGGTTTTATACTTATAAATTTGATGATTATGTTGATATTTTCGTTAATCAAACATCAGTTTAGAAAACTATATTGAAAAAATTGAAGAAAATGAACAAGTCATTGAATATCTTTCTGGATTTATCATAAAAAAACTAAATTCGAAAGAGTTTTTGGACACCAATCCAACTATGGACTATGTCCTTATTCTGGTATTGTGACTCATCACAAGTCACAACGAAATTGTGGCTGGATTTCTTGTGGTTTTCCTTGTGATAAATAAATCAGCTGTTTCGTATTCTGAATAAGTAATCAAAAGAAAAATCACAAAAATTTCACCAGTGAGTGGGGAATTTGAAACGTCTGTTTTTTTTCAAGAAAAAGGATATAGCAATATAATACATAAAGAATTTTCGTTCTTCACTGAAAAATTAAATTAAAATTATTTTTTTTTTTTGTTTTATTCCATAATTTCCGTTCACACGAAAAATGCAGACACAAATGTCAGCATTTTTCGTGAGAATAAAATAAATTCTAAATTCACGTTTTCAAAAATGCCGCATGTTATCTTCTTTTCTTTATTTTAGAAAATTAATTACTTAGTTAGTTAGTCAGTTTCAAGCTTCCAGTGCGTAAAGACAAAGAATATAGAGCTAAAGCAATAGAAATAACATTCGACGGTTAAATTCAAATAATGTCTGTATGTTTGCCAAAATACATATTTTCTTGCTTCGAAATTTTGAAAAAGGGGAAAGTTACAATTAATGTGGATGATGTGGAATGAACCGATAAAATTTTGGATTTCGCACATGTTTGTAATTAATGTGTATGACTTGTGTATAATTTTATACTTCGAAAAAATACTTCGAAAAATAATTTCGTATTTATGAATGAAAATAGGTTTACACATAGCATTTGTGTGTGCGTTAATTTGATAATTCATACGCCATTATAGTTTTCAAATATACATATAATGTAGATATATATACTATATATATATAATTTTTATACTGCTGCTGGTTGACTGCTATGTTTTTATTTCTATCGATCATTTCTTTATTGCTGTATTGTAATGTAATTTGTGCATAAGAGCATACATTGATAATGGTAATTGGTATACGAGCAAATAATACAATGTAAATTTATATTTTATATTGTACATTGTATACGCTAATGCAATACGATTATATATGTATGCGGATAATCATTATAATACATAATATGATGATGATGATGATATGATATTATGATATATATATATATACTATATACATATTTCAGGTTTTTTTCATAAATGCATTAGCCGAGATATTTTTAAAGGGACAATATATATGTATTATATACATATATGTATATTGTATTATAATTATAAAAATATGTATTACAATATTGAACAAAATGATTTTTGGTATTTGTGTACTACTACGTAATGTACGTAAGTAAATGTATATGCTGTGCTGTTTGTTCATATCGACGTTCATATTATATTGTAGACACTATGTACATACATATGTACGTATACACTTGTAGGATTGAGTTTATAAAAATTAATGGGCCCTATTATGAATGTCGATAATATCGACTATCGACAAAATTAAGACGAGACGATGTAAATTTTGTATTATGCAAATCGGTCGTCTCGACAGTAAGATATTGTCATATCAAATTTTATTTTCATTCAGTTTCACCATGTAATTTCTATAAAAATTGTCAAATATATCGATACAAAAATTTATAATTCATTTTTTTTTTTCAATTTTGAATAAATATTTAATTAATTTTTGTAATTTTTAATAAATATTTGATTAATTTATGTAAATAATTTGTAGCTATAAATATAAAATATAAGTGAAAATATAAAACATTAATTTAATACTGATTTTTTTTTTTGCATAAAAGAAGAGCGTTCATGTTTTTTTTTCAAACAGCATTTTTAGTGATTTTTCTTTAATTAATTAAATTAAATTTAAATAAATTGAGCAGAATAATTAAATACAACTTATCTTATATACAAAGCATACATGAAATGTCAAATCACCATAGACTACTATGTCTATTGATTAGTTTTAACTGATCGACTCAAAATGTCGATATTCTCGCCTCAAATCGCCATTCATAATACAAAACTTGTCGAGTCAAGGCGATAGTCGATGACAAGACGATATTATCGACACTCATAATAGGACCCAATATAAAATAAACAATTAAATAATAATTGTGAATGGCTGGTTATAGGATAATACAATTCTTATGCATTTATATCGGGTTTTCCAATAGGGACATAACGATTTTGTGTTTTAATACAAAGGAGGCCTTGAACATTTGGCATAATCTGTCAACTTCAGAACGTCAATCAATGTTAACATTTTTATCATGGTGAAGTTCACGAACGAGCAACATTTAGAAATTATTAAAAATTACTACCGCAATTCTGAATCGGTAGTCACAACTTTAAGAGCGCTTATTCCAATTTTCGTGCTCGCGGTGGTCATATGAATGAGATCGAATTCCATAATTAAATGTAATTTGTGTACTTCACTTGGAATAAATTTTAACCTTATATGTATATTAATTATTCTTTATTTTACTTAAATATAAAATTGTTATGTCCTTACTGGAAAACCCTACATTATTAGCATTATGTATTATATTATATTATAGAAGTTGTTAGACAAGTAAGCAATATAGTATTATTGGTATTATATTTAATACAGTATTATTGGTATTATATTCAATTTTGATAACTATTAAATTATTGTTGTTTTCGTTGGCTTATATTTTTTTCTTTATTTTTTTTTTATGTTCGTGCGATCTTGTTTATATACAAATGTACACACACACATATGTATATAGTATATTATTACCCTTCGATATTGTACAATTTCACATTGCTTTTGTACTGTTTTTATGTACATACATATACGTTTTTATGTACATGTATATTATTATCTATATGCGTATTGTATTAAAAGTATATACCTATATATTACCACATTATTTGTATATTGTTTGTGATATTACAATACCTACAATATTTAGGGATACAGGTGGAAAAAAAAAGTAACGATAAAAAATATAATATTTAAATCATATTGCATATATAATCACCTGAAATATTAAAATTATATCTAAGCAAGTGTATAGATATACCATTCATGCGAAATATCCACATATACATATACATATGTAATGTATACTATTTTTAAACTATTTTTAAGATTTTTTGCTTATTACGTTCATAATTAAAATTCAAAAATTATTCTTATACATATTCATACGAATATGTAATGATGTTATTGTAATTCATAATACTCGAATAGCAATAGAGATTATGAAATAATTAATATAAGACCACGCCAAAACACAGATCATAAGGAAAAAATATTTCAATTTATAATCAATGCAGATCATACCAATTATATACAAACATACGTATGTTTGTCATTATGTCATTCGTTTATATATTATTATGTATATTACTCCCTATTAAAAAAAAATGTTTGTTTACATTTCTTTGAAAAAAATTTTTAATTTGTTCTTCCCTTTTACTTATCATTCACAACAATTCATATACATATATACATACATTTAATATTCGCATATAAATTCGTATTATACTAATACATAATACAGATAAGGATCTTTGTTAATATACATCTTACCAAAGCCCAATATAACAACTTGTTATCTAGTCTTTGATACTATATACTACATAATATTCCGTAATGAATATTATACACGTAGCTATATATATTATCATAATACACAATAAACTTGTATTTGCCTTTAAATACAATACAATTCACATTATTCCATTGCACACAGCCATAATGTATAGTATAATACAAAATATAATATTATATCGATTCCCTTCCCCGCAACAGATATTAATTTAAAGATGATTTGTATGGCAAATATATAATATAATTCCGAATACCTCTTAAATAACAAACAGATAGCTTCCTCTCCGTCAACTAGCATCGTTCACCAGTACAGTACACTATCATCAGTCATCACGCTGCCTCATTGATAGTGCTGTTTGACGCTGAACATACATGTGCCTTATTTATATAGTCAGGTACGTGAAGGACTTGAATAGCTCGATGGTTGGGTTTCGTCTTGTGATCTTGAGATCACGGTTCGAACCCCAGCCAGCGCGCTACTCTTGCCCAAGTCGATCATTAATTTTTCCCATCAACAATATACACCAGTAACTGATTACTGATGATAAACTGGATGGTATATCTGACATAAATTACAGATCGGCGGTGCCATAATGGACTGAGTATCCGCGTGCACTTAATATATACTATATACATTGTATGTATATATGTATATTTGAAAAAAAAAAAATATATATATATAGTCAGTACTGTTCATTACGGCACGGATGTTATCTGTTTCCATCTTTACTTCAAATATGGTAAGTAAGAAAAATTATGTGTATTTTAATACAATTATGAGGGGAAAAATTTATGTTCGAAACATTTTTCGAACGAAGATATTTATGTAACTTTATGTGTTCTGAATTTTTGACAGATTGTGGAATGTTACTTCTATTGGCTTTAGCTCTATATTCTTTGGTAAAGATTAAAGTAAAGTAAATTAAGTCTAAAAAGCTGATTACAAATAAAGTTACTGTCTAAAAATAAAAAAAAGTGATGTGTTTTATTTTTAAATCTTGTTAAAGTTGAATTTAACAAATAATTAATTTATTTTTAATTTTATTTAACGAAAAAAAAAAGACTTTTATAAAATAATTGGCGCGTAAAATCGTGTAAATTGTGCAAAGTTAATAACACTGTAAAGCACAACAACATGACTCGATAAATAAAAATAAAAATAAAAATACAACAAAATTGTGGGGCTCAAAATTTTGAAATTTTTTTTTTGTAACAAAAAAAAAATAATTCGTGTGCAGAAACATCAATTTTTTTTTTCAACATCAGAGTCTGTTAAATCCGTAAAATTTAATTTAACATTGAACTGTAGAAAGGTGCGAATTAAAAAAAAAGGATATAAAATAAAAACACAATTTTTTCACAAACGTTATAAATTTTATTTAACTCAATATCTTAACCTAACAATTGAATCTTAAATCTAATAATAATATGTACTAATGAATTTAATAATAATAAAAGAATACAATGAAAATACAATACTTTAAAAACGGAAATGAAAAATTTTAATATTTCAAATTTTTAAAAATTCAAAAAAGATTCAAATTTTAAAAAGTATGCAACAAATTTAATAAATAATTTACAACGGAAATAGAAAATATTATAAACGAAAATTTATCAAAATAAAATTTTAATTATAAGTGATTATAGATTTTTTAAATTTTCAAATTTTAATTTCAAATTTTAATTTAATTTAATTTATTTTACTACTTAAAATCTAAATGTCGACGGTATAGATCGATCTATACGTTGAAATGTTGATTGAAGATTCAGTTTCCGGTAGTTGAAGTAGTTTCGGTTTGAAATGGTTGCCCTCTAATGTGAACGGCGATCAATAGATGTTCTGTATAGGCAGTATACAAAATGTAATTTTCCCGACGGCGATTCAAATTTATATTTATCAAGCAGAATCGAAGTTTTTTTGTGATCAAATTTTTTAAGCGTTTGTTGACTTCAAATTGCCCGCAATTTTATAATTTTTCTAAGTCTTTTTTTAAAAATTCAATTTCTCAAAATTTTTCTAAGTATTTGATATACAATTTTTCTTTCAATAAATTCGTTGTCCGCAGCAGAAATTTTCTAAGTGTTAGAAAATTTCTCAACTTTAAAATTTTGTTAAAAATTTATTAAAAAATTTGCTAAGTGTTTTCCAATTTTTACACTTAGCCGATAAATTTCTTACGATGATTTTATCCAAAAATTTTCTAAGTACTCTGTTAATTTAGTACTTAGCCAATGAAAAAATTCTACCAATTTTTTCCTAAATTTTGTAAAAAAAATTATAAGTTTTTTTTACAAAATTCCTAACAACCCTATTGTACTAGCTCAATACGCTAGATTTTAAGTAGGACTCAATACGTCCCGGCTGATGAGGTGATCTTTTGTTTTCCCTGATTCAGTCTCAATACGACAATTTAGGCAGGTAATCGCAAAAGACAAATTTTTCTGCGAATCGCAACCCGTTATATACAAAATTTTCGCGGTTCTAGAAACTTCTTTTTCTCCGTTGTTGAAATGTTCTTCTATTTATCTCGTGTTCTTGTCTTTTTTATAAAACCTTTTTTTTCAAATTGTGTCCGGTGATTCAAATAACAATTTATGTTACATTTTTTTGATTGTGAATAACTTTTATTGGTAAAATATTCGGCTGGTACCTTTTTTGACAGTTTAACAGTACTGGCATGGTCATATATATATAGGTATACATGTGGGGGGTAAAAAATAACCATAAAAAAAGAATTTTAAATAAATTTTGTAATTCTTAATTTATAATTTATTTCACAAAAAAAATGTTTAAATTATTTCTAAATAAATATTTCTATTATATAAACTTCTTCAATATAAACTTTTCAAATAAAAAATGCACTTTTCAACTTTTTAAAAAGAAAAAAAATTTTAACTTTGCTGGTTGAATGGCAGCATCAGAGTGAGTATCATACCACTATTTTCTTACTATTTTCTTTACCTGATACTCTATTTTACAAACTTATCATTTTCCCGTTAGGGTCTCATTTTCTCATTCAACCAGTAAAGTGTACGGCTGGAGTTCCGAAAAGGTGTTCCCTCTGATCCTTTTGAAATTTTGACCACAGATAGTCCTTGTGACGCAAAGCACAGAACTCTAATATTTTCTGTCGGAAAGCCCTCTATCGGTCACAATTCGCATTTAAAATTTTTTGTCAAAATTCTTATTTTAGCAATATCTCTGTAACGGTACATGATACAGGTAAGTTTTACAGCTCAAAAGATGTGTCTTAAGATGCTCTATATTCTGAAAAAAAGAAATTTTCAAAAACTCCTAGTAGAAGGATAATAAAGGACATTTTGTGATTTTTGGCTATTTTTACATTTTTGACAATTTCTCAGAAAGGATTAAGGATAATCGGTTCAAATTTTTTGCAAATAAAAAAGGACATCATGAGCAAAATTTCTCATTCATTACTTTGATCCTAATGAAAAAGGAAAATGTCCTGCAGAGAAATAATTTTATTAATGCTGAATTTTGCAATTTTATGTTCGTGTGCACGTGTATGTATGTGAGTATATGTATTTGTAGAAGTCAAATATATGATAGTTTGTGTATGTGCGTATATATGCGTGTGTATGTGCATTTGTAGAAGGTAAATCTAACAGTGTGAACATTAAGTATTTTCTATACAGGCATACATATACACTACACGTATATGGGCAAATATGATAGAGTATGCTTGCGGGTTTGTGTGTGTATGCATTTGTAGAAGGAAAATCTGGTAGTGTGTGTATGTAAGTGCATGTGTGTGTGTGCATTTGTTGAAGGCAAATATGATAGTGTATGTATGTAAGTGCATGTGTGTGTGTGCATTTGTAGAAGGAAAATCTGGTAGTGTGTGTATGTAAGTGCATGTGTGTGTGTGCATTTGTAGAAGGAAAATCTGATAGTGTGTGTATGTAAGTGCATGTGTGTTTATTACTATTATTATTAGATATAATTTTATATTATATTACATTTATTTCAATGACTGGAATAATACTCTACAAACAATCTGAAAATACTAAACGCGCGCGCGTTTGTGTTGTGTGTGCGTGCGTGCCTGTGTATATGCGTGCGCGTATGTGCATTTGTTAAAGGTAAATCTGATAATTTGTGCATTAAGCATTTTCTATCAGACACACACTATCTAACACACACTATCAAATTTTCCTTCTACAAATGCACACACACCTGCACTTACATACACACACTATCAGATTTGCCTTCTACAAATGCATACACACAAACCCGCAAGCGTACTCTATCATATTTGCCCATATACGTGTAGTGTATATGTATGCCTGTATAGAAAATACTTAATGTTCACACTGTTAGATTTACCTTCTACAAATGCACACACACCTGCACTTACATACACACACTATCAGATTTGCCTTCTACAAATGCATACACACAAACCCGCAAGCGTACTCTATCATATTTGCCCATATACGTGTAGTGTATATGTATGCCTGTATAGAAAATACTTAATGTTCACACTGTTAGATTTACCTTCTACAAATGCACATACACACGTATATATACGCACATACACAAACTATCATATATTTGACTTCTACAAATACATATACTCACATACATACACGTGCACACGAACATAAAATTGCAAAATTCAGCATTAATAAAATTATTTCTCTGCAGGACATTTTCCTTTTTCATTAGGATCAAAGTAATGAATGAGAAATTTTGCTCATGATGTCCTTTTTTATTTGCAAAAAATTTGAACCGATTATCCTTAATCCTTTCTGAGAAATTGTCAAAAATGTAAAAACAGCCAAAAATCACAAAATGTCCTTTATTATCCTTCTACTAGGAGTTTTTGAAAATTTCTTTTTTTCAGAATATAGAGC
This sequence comes from Villa cingulata, assembly GCA_951394055.1. Taxonomy (NCBI): domain Eukaryota; kingdom Metazoa; phylum Arthropoda; class Insecta; order Diptera; family Bombyliidae; genus Villa; species Villa cingulata. Next base: position 34,690,401 of record OX596017.1, on the reverse strand, counting down.
ATCTTAAGACACATCTTTTGAGCTGTAAAACATACCTGTATCATGTACCGTTACAGAGATATTGCTAAAATAAGAATTTTGACAAAAAATTTTAAATGCGAATTGTGACCGATAGAGGGCTTTCCGACAAAAAATATTCCGTGACTTTTCTGATATTGTCGAGTAGAATCTGTGGTCAAAATTTCAAAAGGATCAGAGGGAACACCTTTTCGGAACTCCAGCCAAGTGTACATTATAATTTTATGTATTTAAAATTTAATAATACAAAAATAATAAAAAAAATAACATCAAAATTTTATCAAAATGAATATTCTGGAAACTGCTGGACCTACATACATTATATTATACGAGTACATGTATGTTTAAATGTTTTCATTTGTTTTATGTATTTGTTAGTGTATTCGTGACATTTTACGTTTAATGGTTTAATATAGTTTTAAGTTTTTTTTTTTTAAATTTAATACAAGTGTAATTAAGCATTTGTTTAATGGTTTATGATATATATTTTTTTATAGTTTCTGTTTGTGTTTAGAAATAATGATTCAGTGTCGCACTAATTGTTTGGTGACAATAATGATTTGTTTATTGGTTTTACAAATGTTTTGTGTTGTGATGTTTGTGATATCAGGGTTATGATTTTGTGTTCATAAATTTTTATGTTATGTTTGTGCAATGGGAATAGTTTTGTTTTGTGTGTTATGTTTATGTGTAGACAGTTTATGTTGTGTATATGTTACGTATTATGTGTTGTATTTATGTTACGTGTAGTATTTTTGGTTGTTCCTTTTTGTATTATATATATTTAACATTACCCCTTTTTTTTTTAATTATATACATATATATATATATTTTTTTTTTCAAATTATGTTGACTGGAGTCAACAGAGTCCAACATCAAAATTCATCAGTGTGGAATTATTGTGTTCATCAATTTTTCTTTTTCATCAATCAACGACGAAGTGATTGATTTCTTGACGCATCTACATTCCAACAGAAAAAAAAATTATTATCAACTATAAACGAGACGCATCTGTTCGAGCAGGAGCTAGGAGAAATCTGACTCAACCAAATTAATCAAACTTCTGGTGAAAACTCTTTCCATTCTTCACTTCATACAACAACCGCAAGTATCAAATTCTTCTTACCTATTTTATTTTAACAAAATAAATAAATCAAAATAAAAAAAAAATAAAGAAATAAATAATAAAAAGAAAATTTTTTTTATAATTGTGTTTGTTTTATTAGTAAATAAGAATTTTTTTTTTGTGTGTTATTAAAACTGAAAAATTAAAAAAAAAAAAAATAAAAAAAAACTAGAATTAGTAGTTATTTAGAATCCTTTTTTGAATTTTTTTTGTATACATTAAAATGGAAGCTGAACACATGGAAACATTGCAATACATTGCCAAAAACATAAGTTACATTACACCATTTAGCGGTGATAAATTTAGTCTATCCAGTTTTATAAATAGAATTGAGTCACTAATACCTATAATTGAACCTGTTTGATCACTAATGATTTTTAGTGATTTAGGAAGCGAAACGAAGAATGATTATTTTCAAATATTAAACCGAAACGAAAAAACTGAAACACTTATTTAAATCTTTATAAAACTTATTATTTCTTTTATTGACAAGACAAGACAATTGCTTTACAAAATAAAATCTAAGTTTTATACAAAATAGTTATTAATTTTGTATGTATATTAACTCCACCACTGATGAGCTGACGTGAATTCGAAGATGGTCTGTACCAGTCTGATCATGGTTAGTCCTCGCTTCTCTTCATCATGCCTCGGTTCAGCATTATCTCTGAAAGAAGAACAAAAAACAAAAGGAAGGACGAGGATGTTGTAGTACCGTATGGCAATCATGCAGCTGCAAATTCCACAGTTTTAAAGAACAGTATTGCAATCGTGCAGATGCAAACTCTACAGTTTAAAGTACAGTAAGGCATCATGCAGATGTGAATTCCATCCAGACTTAGCATGTATATCTTTGTTTCTTATGAAACAAAGATGCATAGGAATCTACAAAGGATTTTACAATTATCCTTTGTGAAATTAATGATACAGGATGGTAAACAAAGTACCGATGTGAGTACTGATATTCTTTAATGTATAGTTTTAGTTGCATGATTGCACGGTTTTTTTTCACAATGTGATAACAAACAATGTTTGTATCAAAGGGTGCAAGTATACATATTTCATGTATATTGATCATGTGTGTAAATATGCAGGAGTTGCATATTACATTGGAATGTAATGTACACGTTTAGCATCCGCACATATGTATCTCTACAGTACATGGCCCATCAATATTTCGACAATCGACAAGGTGTTATGTATGAAACCGATGCATGTGAGACAAAATGTACGGAGTTTGCATATATAAAAGGATATATCTGCGCAGTGCAAATATCTAGTGAACTTATGTACATTACATTTATCGACAGTATATATATATATGTTTGCATTGCATATATTAAGCCTATATATATATGCGCATAACATTTATATCGACAGTATTTATATATATGTTTGCATTGCATATATTAAGCCTATATATATATGCGCATAACATATATCGACAGTATTTATATATATATGTTTGCATTGCATATATTAAGCTTATATATATATGCGCATAACATATATCGACAGTATTTATATATATGTTTGCATTGCATATATTAAGCCTATATATATATGCGCATAACATATATCGACAGTATTTATATATATGTTTGCATTGCATATATTAAGCTTATATATATATGCGCATAACATATATCGACAGTATTTATATATATGTTTGCATTGCATATATTAAGCTTATATATATATGCGCATAACATATATCGACAGTATTTATATATATATGTTTGCATTGCATATATTAAGCTTATATATATATGCGCATAACATATATCGACAGTATTTATATATATGTTTGCATTGCATATATTAAGCTTATTATATATGCGCATTACATATATCGACAATATTTATGTATATGTGAACGAACATGCCCCCCGCCTTGAAGGGACTTCAACTAAATTTGTTCATCTGTTGGCAGCAAACATAACTGGTGCACAGCACGTCTAAAGATGCCTTTTGAAGTTCTCACCTCTGCGACTCTTGTCTTCCCATCATGCCCAGTAATGGTGTTCTCTATCCTACCTAATGGCCATTTCATTGTTGGAATATTCGCATCCTTGATTAGTACAATGTCACCTTGTTTTAGATTATGCTTAGTCATTTTCCACTTCGTTTTTTCTTGTAAGAGATGAAGGTATTCTTTGTACCATCTTTTCCAAAAATTTTGCTGCAATCTGGTTAAGAGTTGCCATCTCGATAGGTGATTCAATTTTTTCTCACTTAAGTCTGGCTCTGCTATAGCTTGCGGTGTTCTGCCCATAAGGAAGTGGCTGGGTGTTAATGCTTCGACGTCGTTTGCATCGGATGAGACTGGTGTCAGTGGTCTTGAGTTTATAATAGCTTCAATTTGGATAGCAACCGTATTGAATTCTTCATAATTCAGTACAGCACCTTGTAAAGTTTTTGACAAATGCTGCTTAGCCTTTTTTACTGCTGCTTCCCACAGTCCACCAAAATGTGGAGATCTAGGAGGAATGAATTTCCATTCAATGCCCCTGTCTTGACAAAATCTGGTTAATTCTTCATTGTGCTGTTGATGCTCGAATAAGTCTTTCCATTTCAATAACTCTTTTCTCGCACCAACAAAGTTTGTTGCGTTGTCGGAAGTAATTGAACTGCATTTGCCTCGTCTTGAAATGAATCTTTTTAACGCTGCAATAAAAGCATTTGTCGATAATTCTGCTACTAATTCTAGATGAACGGCTTTTGTTGAAAAGCAGATGAAAACTGCAATGTATATTTTTGTCCGCACCTTCCCCCTGTTGAACTGTTTGATGAGGAAGGGCCCACAGAAGTCAACTCCCGTATGAACAAACGGAAGATGTTTTTCTACACGATTCGAAGGTAGTTGACCCATTATTTGCTGCTGAAGCTTAGGTTTCGATCTATAGCAAATTAAACATTTGCGAATAACAGATCGAATTAGACTCTTACTATCAGGGATCCAATACTTCTGACGCAATATCGCATTTAAAGTTAAAAGACCTACATGAAGATTTTGTTCATGGAGATGAGATACGATTGATCTCGAAAACGCATGCTGACGAGGTAGAATTACGGGATGTTTGGTAGGAAATTCCAAGTTAGAATTTCTGAGTCGTCCACCAACTCGTAGAACTCCTTTCTCATCTAGAAAAGGATCAAGTGGCAGCATTTTACTTTTAGACGATACGTGATCACCTCTCTTTAGTGCTTTTAATTCGTCGTTGTAGAAAACACTTTGTATGTTCTTTATTATTAATAATTCACCGAAATGTAAATCTTCAGTGTCAAGAATGATTCTGGAACTCGAACTTATGTTTCTTTTCTTGACATTCTTTTGTTTCATACGATGTATAAACCTATATACGTATGCAAAGACTCGAATGGAAGAAGTGTAAGAGTTAATATATTTGGTGTTTGAAACTATATCTTTTGCTACTGACGTAAGAAAAGTGCTGACGACTTTACGTTTTTCTTCAAGTGTGGGTTGTATAATTTCTGAGCTTGGCCATAAACTTTCAATTTTGTTCAAGAATTCTGGACCAGCAAACCACATTCGGTTTGAAAGAAGTTGAGAAGGAAACGCACCTCGTGATAAAATATCTGCAGGATTCTGATGTGTTCGTACATGTCTCCAAGTTACTGATGATTTTTCACTGATAGTTTGTATTTTTGACACCCTATGTTGCACAAACGTATTCCATGTTGACGGTTCACATTTCAACCAAGATAAAACTATTGTCGAATCTGACCAACATCTTATCGAAGAAAACTTGACAGGGAAAGATATCAACACTTGTTCAATGAGTTCTGCTAATAGAAGAGCGGCACACAATTCTAACCTTGCAACTGAAATCGTTTTGAGGGGAGATACTCTTGATTTTGCACATAATAACTGGACAGATATCGAATTCGATTTATTAATACTTCTCAAATAAATGCAAGCACCATACGCCGACTCGCTAGCATCAGCAAATCCATGCAGTTGTACTTCAACTGGATCAGGTTGCAATGCATAACGGTTGATTTTGATTTCATTAATGTACTTTAACTGCTGCAGAAAATCTTCCCATTTAGAATGTAGATTCATCGGAAGAGATTCGTCCCAATGAAGATTTTGTTTCCATAGCTGTTGCATAAAAACCTTAGATGTTACAATTACCGGGTTTATTAACCCTAAGGGGTCAAAAAGTGAAGCAATTGTCGAAAGAACAGTACGCTTAGTAATTTTTTTCGAAACCTTGATTTTGTTGGAATCAAAGTAAAAGATGTCTGGGCCAGGTTGCCATTTTAAGCCTAAAGCTTGTGTAGTAATATTCTCGTTCAATGAAATGAATTCTTGTTGTAATTCGACGCTGATGTCTGATAATATCTCGTCTGTATTGCTACACCACTTATGTAATTTCATGCCTGCCGACTCTAAGATTTGAATCAATTCATTTCGAATTTTGTGTAGTTCGTGCAAACAGTCTGAACCTGTCAGAATATCGTCGACATATAAATCATGTCTTAAAACTTTAGAACCCAATGGATAACTTTGCTCATTGTCTAAACTTAATTGATGAATGCATCGTAAAGCTAAGAATGGAGCGCAAGCTGTACCATAAGTTACAGTTTTGAGTCTGAACACTTGAATTGGATCTGATTTTTCATTCTTCCACAAAATAAGTTGAAATTTCGTATCTTCGGGATGAATTAGAATTTGCCGGTACATTTTCATTATATCTGCCGAAAACACATAACGGTGGCTTCTGAAGTTGTCTTAGCGGATGCGTCGAAAACTACTCTTAATTTCAGCTTATTATTGCTCATTTGTCGTACGCCATGATGGGGTATAAAATAAGTGGCCTGACTAAATGGAACCTCTTTCATGAGTTCCATATGTTCAAGTTTTTCGTACTCGTCTAGAAAGGCGATATATTCATCCTTGAATTCTGGATTCAATTCAAGTTTTCTTTGTAAATGAGATAAACGAATTTCTGCAATCTGATGGGAGTCTCCTAATTTTTCTGGGTCTTCTTTAAATGGCAATCTAATGATAAATCTCCCTGTTGCATCGCGTGAGAAGGTTCGAAGAAAGTGATCTTCGCAGAATTTCTCTTCTTTGGTCATAGGTTTTTTCACAGTTTCAATACCTTCAATTTCCCAGAATTTCCTCAGCATAACATCTAATGGTTCGTTTTCAGTACTTATTGGAGTTGCAGATAATGCGTGTTGTTCTGGAATACACATTTTATGATTGATAGGACCTGACACGACCCATCCAAAGACTGTTTTCTGTAGCAATGGTAATTGACCACCCAATTCTATTTGACCAACGCAAAGCAACTTCATAAATAATTCTGCACCTAACAAGGCATCTACACGACTAGGTGCATTGAAAAAGGGATCTGCAAGTTTGATGTTCATTGGAATATTCCAATCTGAAATGTTGATGAAAGATGATGGTTGATTGCAGCTTATTTCACGTAAAACAATTGCACTAACGTCTACTGTGAAGTCTGAGTTTATCGATTGTAGTTTGAAGCTTGTTTTATATTTTGCATCACTACAAACCGCATTAATTCCAATAATTGTCGAAGCCATACGTTCTTTAGGTAAGTTTAAACGCCGAGTCAGTTTCTCTGTCACGAAATTAGCTTGAGAACCAGAATCTAGAAGAATGCGGCAATTTGAGTTCAGACCAGAATTAGAAATTATCGAGACGATAGCAGTGGCGATTATTACTTGATCTGGTGTTTCTAATTGTCATGAAGAAGTGAGGGTTGGAATTTGTTTTCTTTGATTTGGTTCATTCCCTTTATTTTCGGAGTCTTCATTGAAGTGTAAGACGGTGTGATGTCTTCCATCACATTTCAAACATCTTGAAGCCTTGCAATACTTCACACGATGTCCAGTCTTTAAACAATTAATGCACAAGTTCATTTTTTTTATTGTCTCGAATCTTTTTTCGGGATTCAGTTTTAAAAAAGTTGGACATCTGGAGAGTACGTGGTTATTTTTGTCTTTGCAAAATTTGCAGAATTTATCAACGTTGGATGCAGAATGTACAATAATTTTTCCGCGATTGTCACGTTTACGATTTTGTGATGTATTTTCGGAACAAAACACTAAAGAACCCTGAACATGCTCTAAAGTTTTACATCGGCGTTGTAAAAAAGTAATGAAATCATTCCATGAAGGAATTTTGTCGAAGTTTGCAGATTCTTCCCATTTCGACCTTGTAATATAATCTAATTTTGATGAAATGGTACTGATTAGAATCGCATCAACGATTTGTTCTTTATTTCCAATCGATTGAAGGGCTCTGATCTCTGCATTAAGACAATCGGAGAGTTCTCTTAATTTGGTGACTGAACCTTTGGGGACGTGAGACAGGTTCATAATCTTGTTGATATGGGTTGTGAATATTAATCTTTTGTTATCGAACCTTTCTTTCAATATTTCAATCGCCGTATTATAGTTCTGGTCGTTACCCTCGAGAGATTCGATCACGATCGATGCTGGACCTATTAGACTCGAGCGAAGCATTTGGAACTTCTCGACATTGGATAGGTCAGGATCGTTATGTATGAGTGATACAAACATATTGTAAAATTCACTCCATTTCGAATAGCGACCATCGAATTTGGGTAACTGAACAGCTGGCAAAATTGATTTCGATTTCGATTGTGAACTTGAAGTAGAACGACAAGAGGTATCACTTTCACTTATAAATTTGTCTTTCAATTGAATTAATTTCTCCTTAAGAGAAGAGTAAATTTGTTCAAACCTACTACGATTTTCATACTCCGATTCATTACCGACTATTTCAAGTTCACTTTGAATTTTATCAAATCTAATTAAACACGACTCTAGTAAAGATAGTTTGATACTTATCTGTACTGCAGTCCAGTTTGACCCATCTGTTTCAATATCTTCAGCAAGTTTTGTTGCCAGGCTGAAATTTGCTCGTCTTTGCTTGTCCAGCAAATTGAAATTTGAAGAACTCTTTCCTCTTGAAGTCATCTTGAGCACTAGTTATCTATACACTGTAATATTTTCAAAAAGATAAAAATGTTTTGGTATTGACCAAAAACAAAGATTAGAAAAATTATTCTAAGTTTATAACAAATTAATGTATATTATCTTTTTGCTTTAGTCTAACACAAAATTTGTTTAATATTTATTTACTATTTTTATTCTACAAATTTATTTTAAAGCGCTGTCTAAATGGTACATTTTTGTTTAAGGAAAGGTTTTTTAATTGATTCCACATTAAAATTAAAATTCATTTAGTTTCACAATATTTGTATTAACGGGTAATACCGTTTAATTTAAAATAAAGAAATGAAATTGACTTATATAAATCAACTGTACACATTTTTTGTTTAACACAAAAGTTACTCATTATTCATTTGTATCATCATAATCATTTTGTACATATAGTAATTCATTATATAGACACTAATTATTGTTTTTATTATTCTATTTAACTAATTATCTTGTATTAGAAAATTAGTTTTCACTATACACTGTTAACTGTTTGTAAAAATAATAAAAAGTCACTATCCGGAATATCCGGCTCGAAGGACCAATGTTTGATCACTAATGATTTTTAGTGATTTAGGAAGCGAAACGAAGAATGATTATTTTCAAATATTAAACCGAAACGAAAAAACTGAAACACTTATTTAAATCTTTATAAAACTTATTATTTCTTTTATTGACAAGACAAGACAATTGCTTTACAAAATAAAATCTAAGTTTTATACAAAATAGTTATTAATTTTGTATGTATATTAACTCCACCACTGATGAGCTGACGTGAATTCGAAGATGGTCTGTACCAGTCTGATCATGGTTAGTCCTCGCTTCTCTTCATCATGCCTCGGTTCAGCATTATCTCTGAAAGAAGAACAAAAAACAAAAGGAAGGACGAGGATGTTGTAGTACCGTATGGCAATCATGCAGCTGCAAATTCCACAGTTTTAAAGAACAGTATTGCAATCGTGCAGATGCAAACTCTACAGTTTAAAGTACAGTAAGGCATCATGCAGATGTGAATTCCATCCAGACTTAGCATGTATATCTTTGTTTCTTATGAAACAAAGATGCATAGGAATCTACAAAGGATTTTACAATTATCCTTTGTGAAATTAATGATACAGGATGGTAAACAAAGTACCGATGTGAGTACTGATATTCTTTAATGTATAGTTTTAGTTGCATGATTGCACGGTTTTTTTTCACAATGTGATAACAAACAATGTTTGTATCAAAGGGTGCAAGTATACATATTTCATGTATATTGATCATGTGTGTAAATATGCAGGAGTTGCATATTACATTGGAATGTAATGTACACGTTTAGCATCCGCACATATGTATCTCTACAGTACATGGCCCATCAATATTTCGACAATCGACAAGGTGTTATGTATGAAACCGATGCATGTGAGACAAAATGTACGGAGTTTGCATATATAAAAGGATATATCTGCGCAGTGCAAATATCTAGTGAACTTATGTACATTACATTTATCGACAGTATATATATATATGTTTGCATTGCATATATTAAGCCTATATATATATGCGCATAACATTTATATCGACAGTATTTATATATATGTTTGCATTGCATATATTAAGCCTATATATATATGCGCATAACATATATCGACAGTATTTATATATATATGTTTGCATTGCATATATTAAGCTTATATATATATGCGCATAACATATATCGACAGTATTTATATATATGTTTGCATTGCATATATTAAGCCTATATATATATGCGCATAACATATATCGACAGTATTTATATATATGTTTGCATTGCATATATTAAGCTTATATATATATGCGCATAACATATATCGACAGTATTTATATATATATGTTTGCATTGCATATATTAAGCTTATATATATATGCGCATAACATATATCGACAGTATTTATATATATGTTTGCATTGCATATATTAAGCTTATTATATATGCGCATTACATATATCGACGCAATATTTATGTATATGTGAACGAACAGAACCTTTAAGTAATGAACTTAAAATAATTATTTTGGGGTTCATTACTGATAAAATCGTCAGTAAAGCTAAAGAATCCTTAATAAGAAATGGTGCTACGAACTCTTGGGCTGATGTAAAGCGCGTTTTAATAAAAAATCATGGTGAAAAAACACCTGTTATTGATCTTATTGATGAATTACAACTTTGTAGATGTGATTCGACAGTGGAAAATTTCTATAATAGAATAAATTCGTTATTGTGCAGGATAAATAACGCGAACATTTTAAATGATGAAAATTCAGCGGAGGAAATTGCAGCAAATCAAAGATTGGCTTTAAAACATTTTACTGAGGATCTTCCTCCTCTTGCAAGAAATTTAATTGGTTGCAAAAATCCTCCAACTCTTGAAGAAGCTTACGGTTTACTAGCTAAATTCGATTATTTATCCTTCACGAATAATAGAAATAAAACTGCACAAAATGAAAATTCACATAGTAATCACGCTCGAAATGACAGTTCTAACAATCGACAGACGAATACTAATGATCATAACAGACATTCGAACTATCAATACAACAATAGAAGTTTTTCAAATAATGAATCTTGTGATCGTAATAATTTCTCGAATAACAACAATCGAAATATGAACTCTCAATCCCAGCAAAATTTTCGGTCAACACCAGAAAACAACTGCCTTATATAGTGATTAAAAACAAAATTCGCGACATTAGCGATATTTGTAGCGAAAAATGGAAAGTTTCGCCTATTGATAAATTACTTAGAGTACTTAATCGACAAATTAAAATTAACACACGATATATGTTTCCTTTATTTAAAGAATTTAATGAAAAAGATAATTATTATGTAGAATTTTTAGAGTATAAATTTCACAAAAATTTTGACGACTTGATAGGTAATAACGTATTAGTAAATTTGGAAGCTGTCATTGCGATTATAAGGAAAGATTATTAAAAACCAGAAATGCTGTTATACCATTTTATCTCAATAGAGAAGAGTAATCATACGCTAACAATTGTTATAGAGACGAATCTATTAACATTTTTAGCAATGAATTAATGAATTAAACCTTAATGAAGTTCCTATCGATAATTTTGCGAAACATTTGAATAAAAACGATATTTGTAAATTACGGTCGCTTCTTAATGCCTACAAAGATGTGTTTTTTAAAGAAGGTGACAATCTCTCTTTTACAAACGAGATAAAGCACGAAATTAAAACTAAAACAGATATTCCCATCTATAGCAAGTTATACAGATACCCTGAGGTCCATAGACAAGAGGTTGATCATCAAATTAAGGAAATGCTGAGCCAAGGCATTATTAAACCCAGTAACAGCCCGTATAATTCTCCAATCTGGGTTGTTCCCAAGAAGTTGGACAATTCTGGAAAACAGAAATGGAGAATTGTCATAGATTACAGGAAGCTCAATGATCAAACTGTAGATGACAAATTTCCCATTCCAAATATGGAGGAATTGTTCGATAAATTGGGTAAGTGCAACTATTTCACAACAATTGACATCGCAAAGGGATTCCACCAAATTGAGGTGTTACCGAAAGATCGTCCAAAAACAGCTTTTCCTACAGCTAATGGGCATTATGAATTCATTCGTATGCCCTTTGGGCTAAAGAATGCACCTTCGACTTTCCAAATGTTAATGAACATTGTTCTATCAGAATACATAAATAAAATTTGCGTCGTTTACTTAGACGATGTTTTAATCTTTTCGACAAGTGTCATTTCGCTGATGAAACGACAAATTATTTAGGTCACATAGTCACAGGTGAAGGTATAAAGCCTGATGATAGGAAGGTAGAAATGATCAAAAAAATGAAAATTCCTAATACTTTAAAAGAAATTCGACAATTTCTTAGTATCACAGGATACTACCGTAAGTTTATTAAAGACTACGCGACGGTAGCATATCCGATAATTAAATATTTGAAGAAAGGTAGGAAAATAGATCAATCAGATAAAGAGTATACTGCTGCATTCAATAAATTAAAAACGTTGTTAATCAGTGACCCAGTGTAAAAATGTCCAGATTTTAACAAAAATTTGGTCTTAACGACAGACGCTTGAAATTACGCGATAGGTGCAGTTCTTAGTCAGAACAATCACCCAATATGCTACGCATCCCGTACGCTGAACAACAACGAAATACGGTATTCAGTTATTGAAAAGGAATTACTGGCGATTGTATGGTCTGTGAAATACTTTCGCACATATTTATACAGGAGAAAATTCACCATCTGCACTGATCATAAACCTCTAGTCTGGCTTAACAATTTCAAGGAACCGAATATGAAATTACAACGATAAAAGATACAATTGAATGACTATGACTTTGATATCTCGTACGTTGAAGGTAAAGAAAATTGTGTTGCTGATGGATTGAGCAGGTTCATAGATCGAGAAGATAAAAAAATTGATAATAACCTTGTATACAATTCTGATACTGTTAGTAACGATGATATAGGCTCAACTGATGCAACTATACATAGTGCCATAGAAGACGAAATTCGCCATATTTTTATTACGGAAAAACCTATAAATTTATACAAGAACCAAATTTACATTCAAAAGTGAAGTAAAGAAAAATTCATAATTAAAATTATTCATAGGAAAGTTCATAATTATATTACCGTTGATGAAAACAGTAATTTACTTGAAATTCTCAAAAAAGTTTTAAAAGATAAGAGGATTATGTGTATTTATTGTACTGATAATGAAATTTCCGTTAATTTACAAGATTTGTATGTTCAATATTTCTCCAATAATAAAAATTTAAAACTTTTAAAATCAAATGTGAAATTAATAGACATAACAGATAAAGAACAATGCTTAGCTCTTATTAAAAATGAACATTTAAAAAACAATCATCGAGGAATTAACGAAGTTTTTCAGGAGCTAAAATGGAAATATTTTTATCCCAATTTAATGAAAATTATCACAGAATACATAAATAATTGTGATGTGTGTATGTTGGCGAAACATGACCGTCACCCAACAAAAATTCCCTTTAAAATAACCGAAGTAGCGGGCAAATTCAACGACATTGTTCACATAGATATTTGGTATCCTTATAGAAATGTGATGCATCTAATAACCATAGATAAATTTACTAAATATGCCACTATCCATAAACTTAACGATAGGACATGGGTTTCAATTCTTAATGCCTTAAAAGAAAGAATTCAATTTTTAGGAAAGATGAAGAAATTAGTTTATGATAATGAACGGTGCATCCTTCATAATTCGGTAGACCTATATTTCTTAGGGAAAATTCGATAGAATCGCACATAACTACAGCTCATAATAAAACAGGCAATTCAGATGTAGAACGCCTTCACGGCACTTTAAATAAGCACTTAAGAATATTAGAAGCGGAAAATTCAAAAGATGAACTCGGTGACAAAATTTTTATAATAATTACTGCTTATAATAATACAATACTAAATTTGAACAAGATAAAAAGGCTAGAACAAACCAGTTGAATAAAACACGTAGTAATAGTTATGAGCTTTTAGCTAATGTCGTTTGCAATAGAAATATCATGAAAAATAAGCCTAAGTACAAAAAGTTGACAAATTATGAGCAAAAAGATGGATATGTGATAGATAAAAGTACCAAGCGTAACACAAAATACTACGAAAACCAGAAAAAACGAAAGTACAAATATCAAAATAGTAAATAAATCCCTTTCTCTCTTACAGATGTACCTTCTCTTATTCATCTTCCCAGTTATTTTGGGAAATACTATTGAAATTATTCCGGTGAATAGTGATTACGGATTTACATTATTTAAAACTGAAATAAAACGAGTAGTAGATTCTTATACTAAAATTTTGCATTTGATCGAATTGGACAAATACGAAAAAATCTTAAACAATTTGGAACTTAACATAAAGACATTAAATTTAACTGACAAAGACGACTACGATATACTTAACAGAGAATTAATACTGGCAAGAAATAGTCTTAATACCATCGTACCACATATTTATAAAAATAGTCGACAGAAAAGAGGGTTGATGAACTTTGTCGAAACGGGAATAAAATTTTTGTTTGGCACTATGGATAACGACTATACTGAGCAAATATACGAACATGTAAAAAACTTGGATCAAAATACAAGACAAATAACAGGTCAATTGAACAAACAAGTCATCGTCAATAACGATTTGATCAAAAACTTGAATCACGTTGTTGATCACGTCAATAAACAACAAAGCAAATTAAATGATTTACTGAATAATATTACAGGAGCAACAAACAAAGTATTGAATTTTACAGAAAAATCTAAATTTATTCTACGAATATATGCCGACCTTAATGTTATTAACAAACAATTAGAAAAGATAAAGACATTATACTTATGAGTAGACTAGACGTGTTACCACATGACATACTCACAGAACAAGAAAAATTGAATTACAATATTTTCGTATCACATCTACCATTTGTTAAAACACATGTTCTTTACATAAATGAAACGTTAATTTTTGCTATTAGTATACCAAATTTTACAATTGAAACATACCAAAAAGCATTAGTGATTCCATTCCCTAATAATAAAAACGAAGAATTAGATTATGTAGTAGAGGAAGTAGTCATACAAAACGACAAAGTTTATGTTAGTAATGATAAAGTATTTGTCAAAAAAGAACTTAAGCTCCATGAAAATGAATGTATAAGAAATATGTTTAAAACAAATAATGTTTGTAAATTAAAGGTAAATAATGCATCGTCTATAGAAGAATTACAAGAAGGACTAGTAATAAGTAAAAACTTTCCTGTTACTCAAATAAACCAAAATTGTATAGCTCAGAAATTGTTAATAAAAAATAATAGCATTATAAAATTTTGTAATTGTAAGATTCAAATTAATGAATTTGTATCTAGAAATAAAATGAAAAATTATACTAGTGGTACTATAACACCTATAACTCATGTAAATTTCACCAAATTATTTAATAATGTAACTTCATTAGAAAAACTTAGTATAGATAACATTAGGAATAGGGAACAGATCAGGTACATTGAATTCAAATATGCTGTCACAACAGGAACTTCAATAAGCCTAATTTCTATAGTAATAATTTGTATAATTATCTATAAGTTGAGATCTTGTAAAAATAAAGAAAAGACGATCAACGTAACAAAACTTGAATCGACAAATAGTCCAAAATCAGATCCATTTGCAGGGTCTGCAAATCACCTTGAGGGTGGAGGAGTAATATAATACGTAAAGAATTTTCGTTCTTCACTGAAAAATTAAATTAAAATTATTTTTTTTTTTTATTTTATTCCATAATTTCCGTTCACACGAAAAATGCAGACACAAATGTCAGCATTTTTCGTGAGAATAAAATAAATTCTAAATTCACGTTTTCAAAAATGCCGCATGTTATCTTCTTTTCTTTATTTTAGAAAATTAATTACTTAGTTAGTTAGTCAGTTTCAAGCTTCCAGTGCGTAAAGATTAAAGTAAAGTAAATTAAGTCTAAAAGTTGATTACAAATAAAGTTACTGTTTAAAAATAAAACTTAAAGGAAAGTAAATTAAGTCTAAAAGTTGATTACAAATAAAATTACTGTTTAAAAATAAAAAAAAGTGATGTGTTTTATTTTTAAATCTTGTTAAAGTTGAATTTAACAAATAATTAATTTATTTTTAATTTTATTTAACACAAAAAAAAGACTTTTATAAAATAATTATATATTTTATATAGTATTTATGTACAAATATTTTACATTAAAAAATAAGTGAGTAAATAAATAATAATAAATAATAGAAAACTTGAGTGTATATTTAAATATAAATGGAAGATTTAGAAGGTAATGAACTAACTAATTTCTTATAATGCCAACAAATTTTTTTATTTAAAATACGTACATATATTTATATAAAGTACAATATAATTTTTTAGTGTGTGGTGCTGGCTCCAAAAAGACCAGTTATAGCAGAACTTCAAATGAGCAGCTAGAATATTATATTCATTTTATTTAAAATTATCCGCAGATTCAAATTAATAAGAATGACCCAACCAGCCCGAGACGTATTAACCAAATGTGGGAACAATTGGCTAATGAATTAAAGTCGTTGAAAGGTCCAGTAAGGACTGCAAATAAATTGCGAGAGGTAATATGACTTTTAGAACTTTAGAATTTGCTATTGATTAAAATATTTATTCAGATTTTGTCACACTGGAAGAAAAACAAAAGCAATTAAAAGCTTGACAGGAGGAGGACCACCTGCAGAAAAGAAATGAGAAATGAGTAAATTCGAAGAAAAGGCTTTAGAAGCGTTTGGTGCTATAGCAGTAGAAGGGCTCACTTGTGTACCAATCCTAGAATTCGAGGTAATTTACTATTCGCTATACTTGTAAAAATTAATAGTAATAAAAATTGTGCTTCAATTTCAGAATGAGAATGTAGAACCCATGGAGAGTCTAACTGCTTCTGTATCTACACTTATAAAACAAAATGCACATGAAGATTTTGCTGAATTCACACCACTAACTGTTTCAGAAAATCAACAAGAATATCTTTCACATCATAGTAGCATAGAATCATTACCTGGAAATTTAGAGACAAAAAAAAGTGTGCTAGTAAACTAACTACAGAGAAGGTATATAAAACTGTAATTGATGTTTTAAAAAGAAGAGAGGAAAGTGAAGAAAAATGTAAAGAAAAAATGCTAGAACAGCAAAACAATATAGCATTAGCTCTAAATAAAGTAGGTGACAGCCTAATCGCGATCGCAGAATTTTAAAAAGTAAATAGTTAGATATCTCAAAAAGTATATTTTCATTTCTTATTGCTACAAAATTTTAATATAAAACTAAAATTGTTCTTGCACTTGCGTGATGATGTTTTTGTTGTTGTTATTGTTATTGATAGTTGATAGTAATGATCATTTATTTCAATTCGTAACAGAGTTGTATATTCTAGTCCTATTGGTGGTTCTTTTGAAAATTCATTTTACTGATTGAGACTTCTGAATATTCACCTATTTAATTTTCAATATAAAAAGCCAAAATAGATATGAAGAGGAAAAGTTTACAAGAAAATCAAAATAAATTCAAAAAAGGAGAAGACTGATATACTTAACTTACAATGATTCAATATACTTGCTGCGAATTTTATAACCTTCTCTGTAGAATTCCAATAATGGTCCTTCGTGGTATTCGGTTTCTAAATTACTTAGATTCTGATTCGAAAATTTCAGTTTCGTTCTCGTCAATCTCAACTCCATATCGAATAATTATTGTATAATATATATAATATATATAATTAATTTTAGCTACCTTTGAATGGGAATAATGCAATACTCGATGATGTAATAAACACCGAAATCTTGATTTTATAACTCCGAAAACTCTTTCAATGGTATTGCGAGTTCTAATGTGTAATTCGTTGTTTTTTTCTTTTTTATTTGACTCAAGTTCTGCAACAGGAGTCAGCAACCACGGTTCTAGAGGATATCCTGAATTTCCCAACGATGAACGATCACAAATCTAGGATTAAAAATAGATTTCATACATAGATATGTAGAATCAAGGAATATATATAGACATACATGTATGTATATATTTTTATATTCTTTGATAACATTTATACTTACCGCTTCCACGTTTATGTTATAATAATTTTTCCGATTCATATATTTTTCACGCAGGCGGAGGCAACTATGGAAATGTGGGTACAGTCAATAGGACCTATCGTACCTTTTACTTTAAATTTCTTATAGAAACTGTAAGTGAAATTTTTTATTGAAAGTTAGAAAAATAATTCTCATATAAATTCATTGTGATACTCAAATTTTAATTTTGTTTCCTCTTCGTTGCTTTTTGGAAATTTAATTTCTGATCCTTTTCGTTTAATGATTAGAGATGTTATGTTGTCAACACATCTACACATAGACGCTCGACTCAATGGAATCAAGTTTTGGTTGCCGACACATTTTTGATAAGGCCCCTTTGCAAAAAAGTAAAATTCTGAAATAAACTTGAATAAGATTGCTTTTTAGTTGAATTTATAACTGTGTATGTAAATAATTTGAAATATAAAATACTTTAAGTTTAAAATACTAATACTGAACGTTGAGTGTCACGTGGTTCTAATTCTTTAAACAAATCTGAACATAAACTTCAAGGCGACCGAAATAATTTATGAAATAAACTTGCCTCAATTCCAAATGGGTCATTTGAATCTCATGAATTTCTATGAATTCGTCTTCTCTTCAACCTGAGAATTTTATTACATTTTTTGCAAGTCTACAATTTTATAAAATATGCAATTTTCTTTTTTGCGTTTGATTACCTTTCACTTTTCTTTATATCTTCAGCAATTAATAATAACAATAATTTCTCCAAATTTTTATTTCTTAATGTTTTTATTTCTTTTAGAACGTATATAATAATTCACATAACCTTAAAATTGTTCTTGTGACGACTGAAATAGTACATCACAACTTGTGACTCTGGCATGTTGTGACTTCTTACCACGGAATACAAAAAGTCAAAACTTGTGACTCACCACACTCTTGTGACTAACTTATGACGTGTGATCTATCACAGACTTTTGTGAGAATAGACCTCTAGGATTGATTTTAAATCCGAAGACGGTTTGAAAAAGCCAAAGCTGGAGTTTTTAAAAAATATAAAAAAAACTTGAAGAAATATTTTTAAAAAATAAAGAAAGTAATTTTGTATTGTGAGACAAAATTTTTAGAAAAACATTTATTCAATTCAATTAAAAATTAATGACAGTCTGCAAATTGAATTCAACCTAACCGGTCGATAAAAAAGTTGTAGATTAACGAAATGTGAAGTTATAGTTTATTATTCTATTAGATTATCATTTCATTTTTATATTATTAAACTTTTTTTTTTGTTAGGGCCGGTACTCACATCGAAAGCTAAATTTTTTTCCATATAAAATCTATGTAAAAAAAATGTCGCTAAATTATTAGCTAAATTTTTAGTTTCAAATTTCGCTTACTGGTACTCACTTCCAAACTAAATTTTTACAGTGGAATTTAATAGTGGAGAGTTGTGGAACTCATTTTTCACAATCATTTTATATGGTCGAGCATATAAAAGGCAAGCGAAATATTGACAACTCACATATTTTGACTAATAAATATTTATTTATTTATTTTTACTTAATTTAATTTCATAGCCTCCGAGATTTTTCTAAAAATTTCAAAACTCTATGTACTCTACACACATTTCCTTCCACAATTTTTAGCTTGTAGAATTATATATGCAATTGCAAGCGAACAATTTCACGGGAACTGAGTACCAGGTCTTAAAGTGTATTGAATTTAAAATAAAAAACAAAAAAAAATGTTTCAAATCGCCTTTCCACCGAAACCACCTAACATTGGAGGTACACAACGGACAAAAACAATCAATTAATAAATTCAAATAAGGGCCCAACATTTTTAGCAATGAAGCGCAAGAATACTGGAACCTCGGACTCACTTGAAAAAGTCTCCCCCTTTTTAATTAAAAAGGTCGTAGATGCAGTAGCTGAGAACCCAGTTGATATGTGCAAAAAACTAAGAAACGGCACCTTACTTATAAAAACAAAAAATCTTAAACTAGCACAAAAACTAATACAGGTAACTCAGTTAAACGAACAAATAAAAGTAGAAGTTACAGAACACCCAACACTTAATCATTGCAAAAGCCTCATCTACACAAATGAATTAAGAAGCATACTCGAAGAAATTATATTAAGAGAATTAAAATAGCAAAACGTATTCGAGGTAAAGAAAATTCTAAAAATAGAAAACAATGAACTTACAGAAACGAGACTTATTTTAACATTTTCAACAACCGAACTACCAAAAACCATAAACATCGGCTACGAAAAAACAAAAATTCAACAATACATCCCGCCTCCACTTAGATGCAAAAACTGTCTACACTTCAAACAAAAAAATGCAAAAAACCAAAATCATGTTCAAAGTGTGGTAATAAATTTCACACAGAAAACAATGAAAAATGTGAAAACGAAGAAAAGTATACTAAAGGTTACTTTAGATTACTTGATATGTCAAACATGATTTATGCTTTAACTTGAGAACGAAGTAGTTTTGATTTGCTTTTGACAAATGTCAGATTCGTTTGTTTTATGCTTTCACATTACTTGATTTGTCAAAAATCATTGTATGTTGTATTAACGTGCATAATGGATGCCAAAAATTCTGTCCTACTGCTTTTAAATTTAATTAAAATAATATTAGTTTTAAATAAAAAAAGACAAATTGCCAAAAAGAAAAGAATAAGATCATTGTGGTGCAGATCATGGCTTTTGAAAAGAGGATTAGGACGAGATATAAGTTATTTAGTGTTAAAGGAGTTAAGGTATGAGGATACCCCAAGTTTTAAAAATTTTTGTAGAATGTCTGTGAAGTCGTTTTACAATCTTCTTGAAAAAGTGAATCCTCAGATTGAAAAACAGGATACTCTTTTCAGGTCTTCTATTAGTGCTGAAACAAGGTAATTTGAATATTATGTCGTAGAATTTAAATATCAAAAATTTTCATGGAATTTTTTAGATTGCTATTGACATGTAGATTTTTGGCTACTGGAGAGACGTATTCAAGTTTATCATATAGCTTTCGGATATCTGTTCCATCAATTTCGATTATAATAACCGAAACCTTAACTGCTATCTACAATACGCTGAAAAAAGACTATTTAAAGGTAAAAATAAATTGCTTGGTAACGGATTAATTAGAAATATTATTGCATTTTATAGATACCAAACACTGAAGCTGAGTGGATGAAAATTGCGCACGATTTCGAAACAAAGTGGAACTTTCCTCTTTGTCTAGGAGCATTAGGTAATAATATCAAAAAAGAAATGAACTACTCCATATGTTTACAATGCTTCATTTACAGATGGAAAGCACATTGCCATCAGCGGGAAGAAGGAGTATGGGTCTTTGTACTTCAACTATAAGGGATTCCACAGCATCATACTAATGGCATTAGTTGATGCAAATTATAGATTTTTGTATGTGGATGTCGGTGCCAATGGACGAGCAAATGATGCGGCAGTGTTCAACCATTCAAATCTTTGTAAAGGGATTTCTACCAATGCATTTAATTTTCCTGCTGACGTAGAATTACCCGAGACTCATAGAAAGTTACCATATGTCATTGTTGCTGATGACGCATTCAGACTAGGTGCAAGGATTATGAAGCCTTATGGTCAACGTTCTCAATATGAACATAAGATTTTCAATTACAGGTTCAAATATGTCAAACTATATAATTTCTAATAATATAATTTTAATTTTTAATTACAACTTTACAGGCTCAGTCGGGCTCGTCGGGTGGTAGAAAATGCCTTCGGCATATTGGCCAACAAATTTCGGGTGTTACAAAAAGAAATAAATCTTGAAATTGCAAAGGCTGAATTGATAACTTTGACCGCTTGTGTCCTCCATAATTTCATCATAAATGAGGATGGTTTTGTCAGTAAACAGGTGGACAATGAAAATGTCTCGTCATTAACTATGACTGAAGGCTCGTGGAGAAGATCAGTTTTTATTACACATTTAGAAAGTCAAAGAGGGAATCGTTCGTCTAATGAAGGTATGGACATTCGAAATACGTTCATGGAATATTTCAACACTACAGGCGCTATCCCGTGGCAAGATGAAGCAATTAAAAAATTTAATTTTTAAACAAATTATTATTTTTATTATTATATTATATTTAGGTTACGATTATACAAAAAATATATCAATTGTATACATCTATATGTTCTCCTTATTTAATTCTATTTGTTTGGTTTTGTATTCATGTAAAAGTAACAGTAACTTTAAATGAAAATCATTAATTAATTCTTCGTCCTTCAATTTCGAAAATTCTACTTTAAATAATTCTCCTAAAGTTTCAACTTCTGGACTGTGTTCAATACGCTTCGATGATGATGGAGTTGCCATTGCTTCGGTCACCTTTTCAATTGCCGTTGATGCCTGCTCCAATATAGTCTCCGATATACTGATATCGTCATTAGACCTTTTAGTTTTTTTAGGTGGTGGCGGGGACATTATTGAATTGCTGTTACTTTCTCCAAAATCTGTGTCTAACCCAATACTGTCGTCCAACAACGGAGTTCCTAGTTCATCTGAAATAATAAAATAGTACTATATCTAAATATATGAAAATATGTATGTGTATATTAATTTACTCACCTTGATCTACACTTGATTTCATTTTTCGTGTGGAAATAAAATCCTTCAAAAATTCCATTTTTTTGAACCAGTACACACGGGAAACATAAATTTAATCAACTCCAGCTCCACTCTTTTTTGAGTTATAAACTTTTGCCAACTCTCTCGTGTATTGGCTTCTCAAATTTAAAATTTTTGTTTTTACATCCTTTGGTGAAACCAACGGAAGAATTTCCTTTAATTCTTCAGAAATTTTATATAGTGCATCAGCTCTCGCATGCTGATTTTTATATAAACTATGTGCAGTATTGTATAAACATGTAGAATTTGACCATAATTCTATAAGTTTAAGCACTGCGTTTTGTGGCCAATCCATGTCCTGAAATAACAAAAAAAAAACAAATGTTAAATATAGAGAGAAACAAATTATGACAACATTGAAAATT
Organism: Villa cingulata; assembly: GCA_951394055.1. Taxonomy (NCBI): domain Eukaryota; kingdom Metazoa; phylum Arthropoda; class Insecta; order Diptera; family Bombyliidae; genus Villa; species Villa cingulata. Next base: position 34,667,571 of record OX596017.1, on the reverse strand, counting down.
TTTACTTTTTTTCTACAAGATGTATTCTTTTCCATTTTATTGTAATTTATTTTTAAAGTTTAATATCTGTAAAAACACCAAGAATTGTTAGTTATAATTATATTAGTAAATAAATAAATAAAGATAAAAAGAATCTTACCTTTTTCCTTTAAAGAAATAAAACAAAGTCAATTTTTTCTTCTTTTGTTGAAAATGTCAAACGTAAATCAAAATGAATTAGAGCCTATTCTAATTTCAAAATATCAAACTCGACAAGAATCGATATATCAAATTTGATATGTCCATATTACTTTACATCACCTGACAGCAGTTTCGACAAAAATCAAACCAAGTCATGTTTGACATATCAAGTAATCTAAAGTAACCTTAACTGTGAAAAAAATCACAATGCATTAAGCAAAAAGTGTCCGGTATTCATAAAATTAAAAGAAATACAAAAATTAATACAATAGAAAACACTGATTACAAAACAGCAAAAAACATATATATGAAAATATATCCATATAACCACAGCGACACCTATTCGGCAGTAGCAAAAACATTCAAAAAATAAATATCAACACAAACCTAAGAAACGAACCAAATCACACAGCAGGCACTCATTACATCTCTAATTCAACCAACAACTAATAAATCAACTTCCGAATCACAGGAAACACAATTAAATACTATCAAAGAATATAAAGCTAAAGCCAATAGAAGTAACATTCCACAATCTGTCAAAAATTCAGAACACATAAAGTTACATAAATATCTTCGTTCGAAACATGTTTCGAACATAAATTTTTCCCCTCATAATTGTATTAAAATACACATAATTTTTCTTACTTACCATGTCTGAGGTAAAGATGGAAACAGATAACATCCGTGCCGTAATAAACAGTACTGACTATATTTTTTTTTTTCAAATATACATACATATATACATACAATGTATATAGTATATATTAAGTGCACGCGGATACTCACTCCATTATGGCACCGCCGATCAGTAATTTATGTCAGATATACCATCCAGTTTATCATCAGTAATCAGTTACTGGTGTATATTGTTGATGGGAAAAATTAATGATCGACTTGGGCAAGAGTAGCGCGCTGGCTGGGGTTCGAACCTTGATCTCAAGATCACAAGACGAAACCCAACCATCGAGCTATTCAAGTCCCTCACGTACCTGACTATATAAATAAGGCACATGAATGTTCAGCGTCAAACAGCACTATCACTGAGGCAGCGTGATGACTGATGATAGTGTACTGTACTGGTGAACGATGCTTGTTGACGACGAGGAAGCTATCTGTTTGTTATTTAAGAGGTATTCGGAATTATATTATATATTTGCCAAACAAATCATCTAGATTAATATCTGTAGCGGGGAATGGAATCGATATAAAATTATATTTTATATTATACATTATTTATGTGTGCAATGGAATAATGTGAATTGTATTGTATTTAAAGGCAAATACAAGTTTATTGTGTATTATGATAATATATATAGCTACGTGTATATAATATTCATTACGGAATATTATGTAGTATGGTAGTATGTAGTATCAAAGACTATATAACAAATTGTTATATTGGGCTTTGGTAAGATGTAATATTTACAAAGATCCTTATCTGTATTATGTATTAGTATAATACGAATTTATATGCGAATATTAAATGTATGTATATATGTATATGAATTGTTGTGAATGATAAGTAAAAGGGAATAACAAATTAAAAATTTTTTCAAAGAAATGTAAACAAACATTTTTTTTTAATAGGGAGTAATATACATAATAATATATAAACGAATGACATAATGACAAATATACGTATGTTTGTATATGATTGGTATGATCTGCATTGATTATAAATTGAAATATTTTTTCCTTATGTTCTTTGTTTTGGCGTGGTCTTATATTAATTATTTCATAATCTCTATTCGAGTATTATGAATTACAATAATAATTATCATTACATATTCGTATGAATATGTATAAGAATAATTTTTGAATTTTAATTATGAACGTAATAAGCAAAAAATCTTAAAAATACTATACATTACATATATGTGGATATTTCGCATGAATGGTATATCTATACACTTGCTTAGATATAATTTTAATATTTCAGGTGATTATATATGCAATATGATTTAAATATTATATTTCTTATCGTTACTTTTTCTTTCCACCTGTATCCCTAAATATTGTAGGTATTGTAATATCACAAACAATATACGAGTACAAATAATGTGGTAATATATACTTATATATTATATGTGGTATACTTACTTGTGGTATATACTTAATACAATACGCATATAGATAATAATATACATGTACATAAAAACGTATATGTATGTACATAAAAATAGTACAAAAGCAATGTGAAATTGTACAATATCGAAGGGTAATAATATACTATATACATATGTGTGTACATTTGTATAAACAAGATCGAACGAACATAAAAAAAAATAAAGAAAAAAATATAAGCCAACGAAAACAACAATAATTTAATAGTTATCAAAATTGAATATAATACCAATAATACTGTATTAAATATAATACCAATAATTCTATATTGCTTACTTGTCTAACAACTTCTATAATATAATATAATACATAATGCTAATAATGTAGGGTTTTCCAGTAAGGACATAACAATTTTATATTTAAGTAAAATAAAGAATAATTAATATACATATAAGGTTAAAATTTATTCCAAGTGAAGTACACAAATTACATTTAATTATGGAATTCGATCTCATTCATATGACCACCGCGAGCACGAAAATTGGAATAAGCGCTCTTAAAGTTGTGACTACCGATTCAGAATTGCGGTAGTAATTTTTAATAATTTCTAAATGTTGCTCGTTCGTGAACTTCACCATGATAAAAGTGTTAACATTGACTGACGTTCTGAAGTTGACAGATTATGCCAAATGTTCAAGGCCTCCTTTGTATTAAAACACAAAATCGTTATGTCCCTATTGGAAAACCCGATATAAATGCATAAGAATTGTATAACCAGCCATTCACACTTATTATTTAATTGTTTATTTTATATTGGGTCCTATTATGAGTGTCGATAATATCGTCTTGTCATCGACTATCGCCTTGACTCGACAAGTTTTGTATTATGAATGGCGATTTGAGGCGAGAATATCGACATTTTGCGTCGATCAGTTAAAACTAATCAATAGACATAGTAGTCTATGGTGATTTGACATTTCATGTATGCTTTGTATATAAGATAAGTTGTATTTAATTATTCTGCTCAATTTATTTAAGTTTAATTTAATTAATTAAAGAAAAATCACTAAAAATGCTGTTTGAAAAAAAAAACATGAACGCTCTTCTTTTATGCAAAAAAAAAAAATCAGTATTAAATTAATGTTTTATATTTTCACTTATATTTTATATTTATAGCTACAAATTATTTACATAAATTAATCAAATATTTATTAAAAATTACAAAAATTAATTAAATATTTACTCAAAATTGAAAAAAAAATGAATTATAAATTTTTGTATCGATATATTTGACAATTTTTATAGAAATTACATGGTGAAACTGAATGAAAATAAAATTTGATATGACAATATCTTACTGTCGAGACGACCGATTTGCATAATACAAAATTTACATCGTCTCGTCTCGTCTTAATTTTGTCGATAGTCGATATTATCGACATTCATAATAGGGCCCATTAATTTTTATAAACTCAATCCTACAAGTGTATACGTACATATGTACATAGTGTCTACAATATAATATGAACGTCGATATGAACAAACAGCACAGCATATACATTTACTTACGTACATTACGTAGTAGTACACAAATACCAAAAATCATTTTGTTCAATTGGTTCAATATTATAAAATACATAATTATACATATTATACATGTAAATAAATAATTATAATACAATATACATATATGTATATAATACATATATATTGTCCCTTTAAAAATATCTCGGCTAATGCATTTATGAAAAAAACCTGAAATATGTATATAGTACATATGTATATATATCATAATATCATATCATCATCATCATCATATTATATATTATAATGATTATGCGCATACATATATAATCGTATTGCATTAGCGTATACAATGTACAATATAAAATATAAATTTACATTGTATTATTTGCCGTATACCAATTACCATTATCAATGTATGCTCTTAAGCATAAGCACAAATTACAATAGAGCAAATAGCAATAAAGAAATGATCGATAGAAATAAAAACATAGCAGTCAACCAGCAGCAGTATAAAAATTATATATATATAGTATATATATCTACATATATTATATGTATTATATGTATATTTGAAATCTATAATGGCGTATGAATAATCAAATTAACGCACACACAAATGCTATGTGTAAACTTATTTCCATTCATAAATACGAAATTATTTTTCGAAGTATTTTTTCGAAGTATTAAATTATACACAAGTAATACACATTAATTACAAACCATGTGCAAAATCCAAAATTTTTTCGGTTCATTCCACATCATCCATATTAATTGTAACTTTCCCCTTTTTCAAAATTTCGAAGCAAGAAAATATGTATTTTGGCAAACATACAGACATTATTTGAATTTAACCGTCGAATGTTATTTCTATTGGCTTTAGCTTTATATTCTTTGATACTATTAACCTATCACAACAACAACAACAGGCACTCAAAAAACAAACAATTATATTTCCAAAAAACATATTAAACAAAACGAAGAGATTAACCAAAACACAAAACAAATCAATACGACAAACTAAAAAAAGAGGGCGAACTCCAAAAATAGAAACGAACAAATATAAAATAGATGAACTCAACGAAGAAATGGAAACCTCAAACGATGAACTAAACCTAAATAAATATCACAAATGAATCAAGATAATAAAAATATAACAAACATAATCCAATGGAATATAAACGGTTTTTACATCTTATAAATGAATTTAAATTACTAAATAAAAATTACTGTAATAATATCTTCTGTTTACAAGAGACTAAACTAAAAAATTCAGAACCAAACATAAAAGGATTTAAATGCTATTATAAAAATAAAAACACAAATACTGTAGCTTGTGGAGGAGTTGCAATTTTAGTAGACGAACAATATTATAGTCAAAAAATACTACTTAAAACTAATCTTCAAGCCTGTTGAATCGTCATTCAACATTTTTATAATCTGAAAAAGAAAAAATAAAAGTTATTAAAAATAAAGATAATTAATAATAATAAATAAATAAATTAATAACAAAATAACACAAACACCATAAACAAATAGTACAAACAGAACAACACAAAAGTAAACAAACAACATAACCAAAAACATATAACACAAAACTATGCACAATCACAAAATTATTTACAAACATAAAACAAATAAAACTATTCACATTGCACAATACAATTCGAATACACATAATGATATAATTAATTAATAATATATATCACAAACAATACTCAAATTAAAAAAAAAAAAAAAATTAAATCAAAATATTAACTTCACTATTGTAACAACACAACACAAAATATCACGTATAATAAAATATTGGAATACATCTAATATATATATAGATATATATACATTACATACGACCAAAGATACTAGAAATACAAAGATTTGAAAACTAGTACAAAAAAGAGGGATATTTTTCTTCTTCTTGAATTTCTCCATCGCATCGCAATCAACTCTTCTTGAATTTTCTTGTTGGATTTTAAGTTCTAACCGAAGAAATTTTTAATTTGAATTGTCAGTTATGTTATGAAATTTTGTTAAATTCCAATTGAAAAGCTATATATTAGAACTTTCTTTCATTTTAAATTAAATATTGAAATATGTATATGAAATATATAGTATTGGTAGTGTGTGTAGTATGAATATATGAACATATAATGTGTTTTTTTGGTAGTATAGTATGGTAGTATAGTATGGTAGTATGATTATATCACATACCATATTATTACTTGTAACCTGTAGATACTATATGTATATAGGAAAATATAGGAAGAAAGGACTTGCTTTCATATTAAACCTGTTTTGTGTATGAATTGTTTCATCTTACATATACAACATGTAAATATTCATTCTCTCTTTTCATCGTGGTAAGTTCCATATTTTAGTTTTTAATTAAAAAAAAATCAGTAAACATTTAAAGACAACGTTATATGTTTTTCAATTTTTTATTTTTTATTATTGATTATTATAAATTCTGAATTGATTTTATGATGAATTTTATAAACGAAGACATGTTTGCTGATTAAAATGTTGAGATACCTCGTCAAAAATCAAGCGCCCAATCAATTACTTATTTTTGGAGTATAGAATTCAATTAAAATTACTTTTAGAATGTACATAATTGGGGTATTCACTCTTAGTTGCAAGTATGCAAACTGTACATAATTGCAGTGATTTTGTGCAACAAAGAGTGAGTATAAAAACATTGAAACATCGTTTAGATTGTTTTTGAAGAAAATGACATTTGAATGTTTGAATTTTAAAGCGTACCTTCACATGAAACTGATTTTAAATCTGAAAAATTCAGATTCAATTTCAAATGCATAGTAGGAAGTATGACCTGTTCATGGCTTTCAAAATTTCAACGTATGAAAAAATTCCGGTTTGTGCTTCCGTTTTGTAATCTGATTATTTTCAGAATAGAGAATGAAAAATGCTCACAGTAAATGTAACATGTCACATGTATCTGAAATCTGATAATCTGAATTCACAGCTGCACCATTCAACTGTCTTCTAAAATCAGTTCGTTGTATAACAATAACAAATTTAAAGAAAAAGATTGAAAACGAGTTTTCAGATTCAGAAATTAGAATGAAAAAAAGTTGCTTCTGAATCTGAAATTTTACGTCTCAGATTCAGAAGCAGATTTAAAATTCATTAAAATGCTGAGGGAAAAAATATAAACATCATGATGAGTACATACGTATGTACATTTTCGACAGAATAAGTGAATATATGCTATGTAATACGACCCATTTCCTATAGCATATGGGTTTGTGCCTTGTATGATTGCTATATATTATTACATCTTTCAGGCCATGTATTTGTTGTTATAAGTATGCTACAAATGCTAATCAGCAAGGAATACTAGATGTAAGGGCTGTTTGCAACAAAGAGTAAATTTACAAATTTAATAATTTATAAAAATATGTAACAACATATGGTATTTTATATTGTTTTCTTCAGCATTTTAATAAATTTTTATAAACAATCGATTTTTCATAAGCAGTATTAGATATGTTAACTTATGCAATTCTTCGTTACAGAGATATGTGTTTTACTCATTGTTGCTTAACTACAACCAAATGTGAATAACCTAATAATACATACATTATATACATATACAAAGTAACATGAACACATAAAATTACTTCCATATTTAATCAGCAATTTTCTTCATTTTGTAAACACACATTTTAGCATTACGTTTCTTATAAGTTTCTAAAAAATGTCTTTTATGTTTAAAGAAAGTTACAAACACTCTGTTTTGAATCAGAAAGCTAAATAGTTACTTTAGCGTGTCTTTTCCGTTACAAAGAAGTCAACAGACACATTTTAGAATCTTATTACACACTTGTTTCTAAAATGTTTCTTTTTCGTTGCCAAAATTTACATAGACAAACTTTACAATTATTTTATACACACGTGTCTAAAATGTTTCTATTCCGTTACTAAATCTTGAATTTACACATTTTACAATATTTTTACCGCTATATGTGTATAAAATGTTTCTTTTGTGTTGAAAAATATTTTATCATTTTATGATTTTTGATTTCGATTTGTGTAGTTATAAATTAAATAGTTTAAGTGAAAGTATGCCGTTTAAATTAGTGAGCTACATCGAAAATGATGAAATATTCATATATGCTGTTCTAAATAGTTGGGAAAAAGAAAATATATTGTACTGGCCTCCAGGAAATGATCATATTTTCAGAAAAAATGAAAATAGTGTACCAGTTACCAGATGCATCGTGGACGACTCGTGCGTGTAAAGTGAAACTTCTGGATATCGCCAGCCTAAAAGACGGTTTATTGATGGAAAAAAATATGCGAATTTAACGGACACAGAAAGTGAAGAAAGGTGAGTCTGCTCAGAGATATTGTAACTTATTTTTAATACATATACATACTATGTATACAATACATACTCGTATACAATTGTTCTCAGATATTTAAAGAGCATCGAAAATAAAAAAAACATCCAGTTCGACATATCCAATATGAAGAGGGACAAAATTTTAATAAAATGATGATGGATATGAATTCAGTATTAACTCCGGTCAATATTATATCCTCCAACGATCAATCTACAATGGCAGTAGAGGAAATATTGGTATCGCAGGAACATGTTAACAGTTTTCAACATTCTAAAGGCTACAACAATTTAACTGCACAGAGTAGTCATATTTCAACTGATAACTATGCTGTTGCCAGCACCGAGGTTCCGAATATTGAATATTTACAGATACCAGACCAGTGTATTTCCATTCCTTCCCAGGAAGGCGGTTGCATTTGCAATTTGTTGAAATCGAGAATTTCGAGTTTAGAAAAGTCTGTTGAATCAATCGACAGCAAATTGACAGAAGCGAATGTTAAAATTGACAAGCTACTTGAATTGATTCAACAGATCGCAACAAAACAGGAAGTGATGGAAAAGGAAAATTGTTCCAATTTATTGAATAACCTCAAACTGCCACTTTCGACACAATAAGAAGTACTTTATTTGGAAGAGCAGTTGCATAAGCCGGAATTCGAAAGACAAATGGTAAGTCCTTTTTTTATTCATATTTAGAATAAAAGAACAACAACATCTTCATACATATATGTTTTTTTACGATAGATACAAAAGTTGTCGGAAATCGGAGGAAAGGAGGGTAAAGGATGTGCTTCAAATGTAGGCTTGAAATTAGCTTACAATTTGTTTTCTCATGACGTACTAATTACATACACTTGGACGGGAACTGGAAAACATAAGAACAAAGAAATAGCAAAGTACGCTTTTATGAAGCTTGTCAACATAGTTGACTTGTTTTATAAGGTATTACTTTTAGCTGATAATAAACACACAAAGTTGGAAAATGAAAGCTTTTTCAAAAACAAACTGCTAAAACACACGAATCTGAGGCTGAAACGACAAAGGTATGCATATTACGAGAATATTAATAATAATATATTGCACATCTCTAATTTGAATACAACTTTCAGAGCATCAGAACTAGGAAGTGAGGCGATTACAAAATCATTACGCATAGATAGTGAAGATACAAGAACAGACGAAAAAAATACACAATAAATTTTTATTTTCTTAATTTTTGGTTTTTTATAATTTTATTTAATTAAAATTGAGGCTATATATGATATATATATTAAAAATAATAAAAATTAAAGTTTGAAGAAAATAATTTGTTTTATGATTTAAGAAAGAGTGTGTAATAACGGGAATATAATTAGTTCATCTTCAAATTTTAAGCAAAACATTTTGCACTTGACTTCGTCTATGCCATATAGTAATAGAGCGTTTTCTCTGCCGAAAGAAGAAAATATGTTCAAGAATGATGATTTTACAGGACGTTCAAAAAAATCTGTTTGTTGACTAAGACTCGATCCGTAAATATAAAGTTTATCGTTCAAAAATGTTGCATCGATCATCCTAACTATTTTGTTTTTCTTTGTCATAAACCAAGAATTTTTAATATGCTTGCTTGAAAGAACAATTTGTTTGGCTACATGAACGGTTTTATATGAATATTGGCATCCTGGTAATTCGTGTACGTTTTTCGTAAAATCTTTGACTGTTGGGACGAATATAGTATCTTCTTCGTTATAATTTGAACTTATTATTGACATTTCAAGTAACCGTCCTGCGATTTGTTCAATTGGTCGATGTCCACTACGTAACAATCTTTTAATGCATCCTAAATAACTTTCGAATGGATAGGCGCTAATTGTAGTTAAAGGACCAAATTTTCTTACGTCATTAGTTATATGACAAAGGTTATGAATATTGCTGCTGATCGCATCAATTCCATAAATATCAATAAATTTATCGATATAGTTTTTGAATAATTCCTCTGCAACATTCAAATAAATTAAGTATTCTGTTGATGAGCATATAACTACAGCACAAAATAAGTTGAGGAAATTATAATAGACCTCTGGCTGCAAATATTTTTTTAAGATAACAGGGCCCAAATACATCATAAAAGTTCGATATTCTACACCTTTCCAAAATTTAAGACAATCTAGGCGACGAGCTGCTTTATGAATTTCTTGAGGAATGTATTTGTTTGATTCCTCTAGCCACTCTGATATGCACTTTATTTCGAAAGCAGATAATTTCACCCTGTAGTTCTTCTAACCTTCTGTCCAATATAGAACACAACGCTTCATCACCCCTAGGTCTAATAGATGTAGTGAATCTGAGACTGGGAAGTCTTCAACTAAGTCAATTGGAAGATTGATTAATGGTGTGATTGTTTTATGGTGATCTGGATCTTGTTGATTGCGAAAGCTGATGTTAGTCCTTAAACGCATGTCAATCCGAGGATAACTCATGTGCTTGAGATTTCTATCATATTCTCCAATAACTGTACATTTAGAGCAACCATGATAGTGATTGAAATTTACTATTCCTAAAAATAAAATATTTGTTTAAAACACTGGAATTGTATAGACAATGTGATTAGGCAGCGAAATCTTGTACATACCTTTAATAAAACTTCTAGCAGGTGAATCACATATAATGCACCTGAAATAAATATTGATTTTCTTCCCATTGATTAAAACCCCGTTTTTCAGTAGCATATTTAGTTCAACCACAAATCGTGTTAAATATCCTTCAAGATTAGGTTTTGTTTGTCCACAGTAAATAGCAACAGGCATTGGTTTTAGTTCCGGAATTTCATGTATGTTGAATAAAATTGGTCAAAATTCGGTTTTTGAACTATTATGAATAGGAAGTCCATCAATATTGAAATTTAAACTGATGTCTATAGATTTCTTTATATTAAAAAATATATTTTTCAAACAGTTTTCAAGGTCATTGTACCAAAATTTTCCATTGCCCATGTCACAAATATCCATAACTCTCGGAATTTTCAATAAAGTCCTAGCGTTCTTTGGTAAATAATTATATTCACCCTTTCTCAACTCGATCAAAAGCTCATTGATGGCAACATGACTTATGCGATATTTTAGAGCCCAAGTCCTCAATCGTTCGATTAGAGAAAAACGTGATTCTAACACGTAATTTTCTTCTGATATTGCTTCATATCCTTCTTCAGTATTTTCTTTTGTTGAAAACTGATGATTTTCTGCTATAGGTATAGTTCATTTCGTTCAGTGACACGTAATAACAAGATTTTAGACACAAAAGCTCAAAATCTTACTAATGTGTGTCACATATGAATAAAGTTTTCGTTTCTAAAAGGTTTAGAAGCATTATAGAAACAGTTACATATTAGAAACAATGATTACAATTTGTGTCTTTCCCTGTGTCTTAAAGCACACATTTTGCTAAATTACTGTACATTGATACAAGAATCGATTGTACAATTTCATCAAAGTCCAGGTACATGAACCTTAGACACAATTTTAGGTTGAATTCGCAATTTTTTGGATTCAACATTTGGTGACCCCGACGTGATCTGCGACCAACAGTAGTCAAAACACATTTACGTCACAATCAAGCAACAACAACTTTCGGCTCAACCATGAAGGTGCTGGAATTACTAAGGCAACAAAATGAAAATGGCACAATCTTACAAGAGATAATCACCGTTTTTAAAAATCAAATATCATCAAACCATGCAACGCCAAGCTTATTAAAGGACACCTTAGAGCGATTAGAGGCTGCATGGGATTTATTCGAAACACACGATACAAAAATTCGTAGTGCATCCAATCCTCCATTAGACCATCAGTATTTCACAACTAATTATTACAATAAGATTCGCACAGCGTATCAAAAATATCGAGCACAAATATCAGATCAAATATTTGCTATTGAAACAGGTGCTAGACAAAAGAGGCAGTTGCCTGAAGCTATCACAACAGAACGTAATGTTGAACAACAGTCACACCAACCAATAAATGATTCGTTGATGAACAATCAGCGGTTTTACAATTCAACTAACCAAATGTATCATAAAGAAAGTGATACAGAGATAATACGTCTCCAACGCAGACAAAATAGCATAGCGTCTTCACTCCGCAAATTAGTGCAATCTCTAAAAAACGATCAACAAGGTCATCCGATACAATTCTACAAAATCAAAATCAAAGCAATGAATGAGCACTGGAATCAATTGGAGAACACAAAACATGCTTTGTGGGAACTAATAGAAGATCCAGTAATTATTTCGGATTACGATAATCTAGAGGATGACGTAAATCAACTCGTAGTACATTTCTCTACATTAGTCGAACAAGACGAAAGAAATAACAATAAAAACAAAATATCTGCACCACCAACTTTTCAGGCAACTCAATCTACAATTGAGTTACCAAGAATATCACTAACAAAATTCGATGGAGATTACATGAAATGGCAATCATTTCATGATCTATTTTTCAAAATGATACATAGTTCATCAGCAATGAGTGATTGTCAAAAACTATGGTATCTTAAAACAAGTTTGACGGGAGATGCTGGAAGACTGCTAAGAAATTTCATGTTATCAGACAGCAATTATAACACTGCCTGGGAAACATTGAAAAATAGGTATACAAATCAACGACTACAAGTCAGCTCCCTGATTAACAAGTTACTATCACAACCTATACATACAACGGATAATGTATCAGCAGTAGTAATTAAAAATCTGAGAGATAATACAGAACAATGTCTTATGGGCCTGCAAAATTTGGGAGTAAATACGGAAAATTGGGATCAACTAATTTTACACATATTAACAAGAAAATTAGATAGAATTTCATTAAATCTTTATGAACAATCGTTTAAAAATCCCAAGGAATTACAAACGCTACAAGAATTTCTGCAATTTCTAGAAAATAGAGCTCATTCATTAGAAATCTTAAATAAACCAAAACCCAATGATACGCAACGACGCAATAATAGTGCTACTAAAATATTGACGACAGCCGAGGCTGCCAAATGTATCGTATGCAAAGACCAACATCGGTTGTATGCTTGCAAATCATTTCTACAACTTTCAGCAGAAGGTAGAATGAAAATAGTTCGAAAAAATAATCTCTGCATAAATTGTCTAAGATCTGGTCATCACTTATCACAGTGCACATCAGGATCTTGTAAAACTTGTGAGAAAAAACATAATACATTACTCCATTGCGAAAATAAGAAATCAGAAAAACTTAACGCAAATTCAATCGACAATCAGGAACAAACTCAAACAATTACTGTTAACACGGTATTAGCCAAACCACGACAACAATATGTGCTACTAGGTACTGCTAATATTAAACTGCGTGGCCCAAGAGGTGAATTAGAATGTCGTGCAGTACTAGACTCTGGGTCACAAGTAAACTTTGAACTTTACGCAAACCATCCAAAATTGTTGTCACATATTCCATTTGAACATCAAGAAGTCCAAATCAACTTTAACGATAGTGAAGATCAGCAGATAAAGACTTTGGGGCTAACATGGCACCCAAAAACTGATAACTTTGCCATAAAGGCTAACCCTAATAAATCTACAAAGATTACAAAACGCACCGTTGCATCGGATATAGCAAGATTATTCGACCCTTTGGGAATGTTGAGTCCTGTCATCATTAATGCTAAAATTTTCCTGCAAGACTTATGGCAATTAAAATTGGAATGGGATGACGAACTTCCAACAGAGTTACAAACCCAATGGCACAAATTTCAAGAAAATCTTGGCTTGCTGGAGAAATTTCAAATTCCACGATATGTACTGTGTAATAATATTACAAAGCAAGCTCAACTACATACATTTGCGGACGCTTCTGAAAAGGCGTATGGAGCAGCCGTCTACATACGATCAACAGACAAAAACGGACAAATCAGTGTCAGATTGTTATGCTCAAAAACAAGAGTGGCTCCAATTAAAAGAATCACACTGCCACGTCTAGAACTCTGTGCATGTGAATTAGCTACCGAACTAACAGAGCGAGTAGCAAGAATTTTAGATATGCAACAAGCACCTACATATTTTTGGTCTGATTCGGAAATTGTACTTTCATGGATCCATTCATCACCATCGCAATATCAAACATTTGTAGCGAACCGAGTTAGCAACATTCATAGATCATCGGTACCAGAACAATGGCGGCATGTATCATCAAAAAATAATCCTGCAGACATTCTGTCAAGAGGTTTAGAGGTTTCTAAATTACATCAATGTAACATCTGGATATATGTTCCACTATATGTATATGGAAATGAAGAGCCTGCTCAATTCAGCAATAAAATTCAATGTCCGTTAGAAAGAAAACGCAAGGCTACCACATTAATTGTCGCTCCGCAAGAAAAAAAGAATGTAATTGAACAAATCAATCATGGAAATTCATTCCGAAAATTACAAAGAGTCATCGGTTATTTATTACGGTTCTCACAAAATACAAAAACAAAAACTCGTCAACCTGAACATAAAGCAATCACAGCAAGTGAAAGAATCATTCACCAACGAATTGAAGCAACTTCATACACATGGAAATGTTGATAAACAGAGTTCAATGAGTTCATTGGCTCCATATTTAGATTCTCGAGGAATCATTCGAGTGGGTGGCAGAGTGGAAGCACCATCGCTACCATATGATGCCAGGCATCATATGCTTCTTCCATATCCACATGAATTGACAAAATTACTTATGACTGAGCTGCACAAGGTGAACGGTCATATAGGACCACAGGGATTGCTCTCTGTCACTAGACAACATTTTTGGCCAATAAAAGGTAAAACAGTGGCAAGATCGATCACACAAAACTGTTACATGTTTCCAATCAAAACCAAAAATATTAAATCAGATAATGGGAAATCTGCCATCGGACAGAATAGAACCAGCTCGTCCATTTTTGAATTCTGGAGTAGATTTTTGTGGACCCTTTTGGGTACACTTTCACACTAGGGGGCGTCAACCACGGAAAGGTTATGTGGCTGTATTTTGTTGCTTCGCAACAAAGGCTGTTCACTTAGAATTAGTGACTGATCTGACAACAGAAGAATTTATTGGAGCACTAAAAAGGTTCATGGGGCGAAGAGGAAGATGCAAGCATCTGTATTGCGTCAACGCAACCAATTTTGTAGGCGCCAAAAATCAATTAATGGAATTATCACATTCTATCTACACAGATAAATTGCAAGAGAACATTGTCAACTCATGTGCATCAAAGGGAGTTGAATTTCGATTTATTCCACCCAGATCACCCCATTTTGGTGGACTGTGGGAGGCCGCAGTGAAATCTGCCAAACATATGTTGGTAAAAATGGTTCAGTCAGCAAACTTGTCGTATGAAGAAATGGAAACAGTCATCATCGAAATTGAAGCCATATTGAACTCAAGGCCTATCACTCCTCTTCCATCAGACCCAAACGATTTATCAGCGTTAACTCCAGGTAATTTTTTGATAGGTGAACCTTTAATTTCAACTGTTGATCCCGAGTCACAGCCAAATAAAACGAATTTGCTAACTAGATGGAAGCTTGTTACTCGAATAAAACAAGATTTCTGGGACCGTTGGTCATACGAATATCTGAACACACTACAGCACAGATATAAATGGAAAGAAACTGCACAAAACCTCCAACCAGGTACATTAGCACTAATAAAAGAAGATAATCTGCCATTTATGAAGTGGTCACTTGGAAGAATCATTATGTTCACAAGGGAAGCGATGGAATGGTCCGCGTTGTTGACATCAAGACAGCAGGAGGCGTACAAAAACGACCAGTAACTAGACTGGCTCCATTACCACAAGAAATGAAGAAGCTGCGAATGAATTACAAACCAGTAACATTCAAGAAGCAAATAAGCCGAATTCAGCCGACGAATTGCCAACCAAGAAGAGAAGAGGGATGTCATTGCTAACAACCTTTTAGTAATATGTCTTACTCTACCCATCATCAGTGAATCATCAACCAACAATTCACCAACAACACAACAGCAACACAAGCAGAATTCACCGTTAATTGAACCAGAGGTCCAAGGTGGCGAGGATGTTCACATTCATGAACATAAATTTTGATGTTGCAGCAATTCTTCAATACATATAATATATTTTACAATTAACTTTAATTACCTACATTATTAAATTCAATCATAACTGTTAATTTCAATATTTGCATAAATAATTTCTATATTTGTAATTTGATATTTCTTTTATTTCCGTTCTTTAATATTCTAAAAAAGGTTTAACTAAATTTGTAAAATTTGTATTTTTAATTTTTTGTAACAATTAATGAAATATGATACTTGTTTGATTTGATTAATTGCAATTATATTATGAATATCATATGTATGTATTCAATTCATGTGATATTTGTATTCTCCAAATTTGTATATAAGCAAAATTATTGGACTAATAAAAGTCATTTATTATTTATAACCAACAGCAAAACAACTCATTTTCATTTTTTCTTTAAGTGATTCCACTTAACGAAATATTCTAAATTACTGTACATTGATACAAGAATCTATTGTACAATTTCATCAAAGTCTAGGTACATGAACCTTAGACACAATTTTAGGTTGAATTCGCAATTTTTTGGATTCAACAGTAGTATTCCAGAAATTTTTTTTCAAATAAATGTGCCTCGTTTTCGATGCATACACAAAAAAGAAAGAAGTGATCATACATGGAAAAGACTTTTTGATTCCAATGACGATGATGAATATTTTGAAAAATTCCGAATGAAAAAGATTACATTCTTAATGATTTGTAGCAAATTAAAACCTTTTTTACAGTACTCACGTAGTTCAACAAATTTTAATGAATATTCAATAGAAAGAAAGGTGGCTATTACCATTTATAAATTAGCTAGCTGCTGCGAGTATAGAG
Source organism: Villa cingulata (assembly GCA_951394055.1). NCBI lineage: Eukaryota > Metazoa > Arthropoda > Insecta > Diptera > Bombyliidae > Villa > Villa cingulata. Next base: position 34,650,527 of record OX596017.1, on the reverse strand, counting down.
TTGTGGGTGATGTTTTTGGCGTGCATAAAAGCTCAGTTCATATATATTTCTATGAAGTTATAAGAGCAATTAATTGCCTCAAATCAGAATTCATTTGTTTTCCTAATCTTGATGAAACTCTGGCTATTGCTGACGGCTTTAAATCAGTATCAAACATGGAACAAGTTATGGGGGCAATTGATGGTAATTCTAATACTCATTTATACTATATATTAAAGTTAAATATAATACCTAATAATCTTTATTTCAGGTATCTATATTCCAGTTCAACCACCCAGTGAAGGACTTCGAGATTTTACAAACAGAAAAGGTTGGCCGTCCATTGTAATGCAAGCTGTGGTAGATAATCGTTACAGGTAATATATTCTATTATTTTTAATTTTTTCAATTGAAAATAAAGTGATCTATTTTTCCAGATTTAGAGACGTTTCAGTTAGATATCCAGGAAGTGTTCATGACTCGACAGTATTTCATGACTCAGGAATATATAAAAATTGCGATATTTTAATGCCAAAAGCGTTTAAAAATATTAATGAAATTAATATCCCTCTGACGCTCCTTGGAGATCCAGCCTATCCGCTGCTCCCATGGTTGCTAAAGCCTTATACTGGTTCTTTAGATGCAAAGCAGGAATCTTTTAATTGTTATCTGAGTTCTGCACGTATTGTGGTTGAAAACGCCTTCGGGCGTTTAAAAGGAAGATGGAGAAGTATTTTAAAAAAAAATTGATATTGATTATAGATTCGTTCCCGAAACTGTTTTGGCATGTTGCATTTTACATAATATTGTAGAAGAAAGTAAAGAGCAGTACATAAGAGAATGGGACAAAGAAGTACAAGCAACTGAAACTGACTATCCACAACCCAGTCGATACAATGAAGAAAGTTTTATTTAACAGTGATGCAAAATTATACGAGATCATTTGAAGAAATTCATGGCGAAGAAACATCCATTATTGAAAAGTATATTAGCACTTTAGTTAAAAAAATTATAGAAAAGTGTACAATAAGTGGTATTTTTTCAAATAAAAACTAAAAACTGTGATTTCAATAATTTTTATTAACACCAAATCTACTCACTATTCTGCTGCTGATGGGATACATTAAGGCTGGCATGTACTCAAAGAAAAAATCGAAATCAAAACAACTACATTGAAATTTCTATTCACTACAAACAAAATTATGAGTTTGCATGTGTTTGTGATCTATTCTTCAAGCTGAGCTGAAGACCGTACTCGTGGTGGCATACAGAAATTATACCAACAGCAACAACGCAAACAATTCCAACCTATTTCTTTTCTTTCTACTCAATTTTATTTCTTCTTATTTATTGAATGAATAGGATATGATTTGTTTTTGTATATGGAAAGTAAACTGAAAAATTATATGTATATATGTATATATTATATATTATCTATTCTCCTTGTATACATTTTGTTGTTTTGACTGTTCATAAGATGTGTACAGTATACTGTATAATACTGTATTTATGTACATTTCAATATGCAATATTGTTCTTTTCATTTACTCTGTCAGTATTTCACAGATCAATGTTTTATATTTCAATTTTTGAGGCAGGTCAGTACAACCAGTACAACTAATTTACTTACCGCACATATGATTTCATATTTTTTATCTGTTTATTTTATTTTTATATGGTAATTATGAAAATAACTTATTTTAGTTTATATTATTATGTAAGGAATCAGTATTATTTTCCAACTATACATTATATCAATGTAATATTTAGGAAAAAAATTCATCATTTTCCATAAAATGTTGTCATTTTAATTATTGACTCCACTAATAATATAGAATAGAAATAAGGAAATTACCAAGAGCATTATCATTGACTAATAATATACAATATACAAAATTCTGTCTCATTCCAAGCCAAATCAAAATCATTCATACTTACATACATACTTACATACCACGGCATACATCATAGAAATTTGCATGCCATTCTTACATACTATTTTTTTATATTATTTATTATTTATATAAAAGATATAAACTTGATGTAGGTATACACAAACAATAATTATGCACTTTTTCTCTACTCATAATGTAAGTATGTATGTTAACATTTACTAATCATTGCAATTTTTGTCATTATGTTACTTTACGTTCTGTGTTTTTTTTTTTATTTATTTCATACTAGTCCTCTTTTTCTTTTATTTGTAAATTTTATGGGTATCTAAAGGGCGTATCTAACCCAAAATCTTTTCAATTCTTATATTATATGATGACCGAAGATAGATGAAGCAAAAAAAATGTTCAGGAAAAAAAAACATCGCATATAGCAAAACGATGCAAAAAAAACAGTGTATAATCATTGAAAAACATATCTTATATAGCTTGTCTGCTATCGTGATGTATATTGTATTGTGTATAATATATAATATGCATAATCATAACTAAACTAGTTTTCTGGTTTATTTATTGTTACATTACAATATAAGCATTGCGTTATAGGGTTGGAGTTAGTGTCGTTAGCGAATTGATAAAATATCAAAATCCCGACTATCTACAGTCCTATAAACAAAATTATATTACACATGCACAGGTTGAAAAACTACAAATATCCAGACAATCAGTCATACAGTACAAAAAATATTCATGCTACATATTTTTTATAATATATATTGTACTACATGGGGTAGTAGATATATAACACAATAATTATACTTATCTTACTATCTAGTATCCTGCAAACAAAATTATGTATATGGTATATCACCAAATTACCAAAGATATGTATATATATATCTTATATATCTTATATTATAGATATATATATCTTATACATACATATATATATCTATACATCTTATGCTTATATATATCTTCATACAATATACAATATCATTAGGTTACGCCTTACTCCAGGTACTTTATTCTTAGTGCTTATTATACACATTATACACAATATACATTGTACATACATGTACATCATAATAGCAAGTGAATGCTTTGCTATGGTTTGCTATTGGTTTGCTATGCAATGTTCTTTTTTTTGTTTTTTTGTTTGTACCACTCACACATATATAATATTTTTATTCATATAAAATGAATAAACGTATCGGTGAAAAATTGATATATTTAGAGCCAAGAGTTATGCAAAACATTTTTATTATCTGTGACAAAATTTTTGTGAAAAATAGGAATTTTATATTACTAATAATTCTGAAATAATGTAAAAACATTTATTTTTCTACTTCGAAATCGAAAAAAGAACATTCAAATTACCTTATATGAAAATTTCAGTACAATACGCAATCATATACCAATAAAAAATTACATATAAAATCTATACATTTTTTGAAAAAATCCTTCTTTCTTCAAAGCGTTATACAGGACTAATAAGGACAAAAATCAAAAAAGTGGCTCCATTATTCCCAATAAATTCCTTCAAACTATATATGTTCGAAATTTGAAGAAAATCGGATAATATTTAATATGACTTTTTTGGTACCAAAGTGGGTGAAATTTTGAAAATTTTCAAACTTTGATGCCATATATCTCAAAAACAAAAACCTTTTTCAAAAATCCACTTCCATTATTCCCAACAAAACTGATTGATGCTTCTTTGTTTCAAATTTCAAGAAAATTGGCCCAAAAACAACCGAGATATTTGGTACCAAAGTTAGCGATTTTCACTACTCCCAGTACATTGCCCTCTTAAAAGTTACAAATTTATTTTATAAATATTCATATATCCATTGCACTTTCTTTTATGGTTTTTGATGGTGAAGCACAATTGAACCACCAGTTGGAAGAAGGAAATAAACACCATTTTTGTGATACCTAAATTTTCATAGTTTCTAGCTTCTAAAACGTAGCGCTATAATATGAGTTCGAAAAAAGAATTAAAATACTTTCAATTCGTCTAGGTTTGTGAAGTGAAAAAATTGTTAGTTGGAAGAATGAAACATATCCGTCTTTTATTTCCTTATTGCAACTGTTAATCTTACATCTGTTGTTTTTGCTCCTTTATTATTAGTTGTATTCTAGTCTATGTATTGTAGAGACAACTAAACCGATAATGTTTTTGATACCCGATATTATATTATGTTGAATATCTTTGTCGAAGTACTTAGCATACAGTTGCTTTGTACAAGATACACATATCTCGTAATGATGCATCTTGCAATACAAGCATGTAGATGTTTCGGTTAATTGTTATAACATTCTCACTATCCTATGCAAATATTTGATAAAATGATTATATCCTTTCCTCATGATCACAAAGGATATCGTTTTCTTGCTTTCATGTACTCCGGTACAATAAATGCGTTATTTGCATACTTCATTATATTGATACTCAGAATCAAATATTTCGTTGGTTATCAACTTTTTATGTTTCGGAATGAAGCATATTACAAAGATCTAGGAAGATCAAAGAAAAAAGGATAGTGTTATTACTCAAATTTCACTTCAGTGTGGAATTTATCGTGTAGTCGCAAACCGAAACATCTTTTCACACCTTTTTTATCGTTACAAATTTTTTTATTTTTTAGAGAAGCAACCGTTCAACATAAAATAGAAGGACTGTTCAGCTCAGAACATCACTTACGTTTTAAAAATTGAATTGGCCGATCGATATCATCTGACAGTTTTTCAATTTAAATTTAAATTTAATGTTTTTTGATATTTTTGATATTCTTTTGATTGTTTGTTAAAGTGAAATTTGGTAGTAAAAAATAAAATAAAAAAAAATAATATAATAAAATATTTTTAATACTTTTTAAACTACTTTTGGTAGTTGAGTTGTAAAGTAAAATTATTGTTAAATGAAACTTTGAAATTTGAAAGAAATTTGTGAAACTAATAAAACCAAAAAGTTCGTGTTTTTATTTTTTTTATTAGCATCACTAAAAACGCTTAGTGAGATTGCACAATACTACATTATTATATTACTTAATGTTAACATTATTTATTAATTAAAAGTGGTATAAAAATTGTTTGCAGATCATATTTAATAACATTTAATTGATTTTTATATGACCAGTGAAGGCAGTTACAGCGATTCATTAAATGATGAGGCCCAAAGCGAGGCTCCAATAAAGAAAAGAAAAGGTGTTAGAAATACTCATCTCTACAAGAAAGAAAAGCAAAAGTCACAGCGTCTTCTCGGTCAATCTTATGTGAGTACAAGTACTGGGAATTTAGTATCAGCTAAATCCAATATTCAGAATGATTGTGTTTGTAAGAAAAAATGCACTCAAAAATTTAGCATTGAAGAAAGACAGCACTTGATGGCATTCGTATACAATGGACGACCAAAAAACGAACAAGATACATATATGATGAATCTTATTGAACGCTCAAATGTTACTCGTCGCCATTCAAAAAATGAAAATCCGAAAAAGCGTGATAGTAGTTTCACATATTTTGTAATGAAAGGAAATGAAAACATTCAAGTATGCCGTAACGCTTTTTCCATTTTATATTATTATTATTATTATTTATTTAGGTGTGAGTACAGTAAACTGCCTCACCCCCGCCCTCCATTTTATATGCAATAAAAAGTAAGGCTATTTTCCGGAAGGAAAACTGCCTGTTGATAAACGTGGAAGACATCGTAATCGAGGCAATATTTTCCCACACGAAGCTACTGTTGCTATAGATGAACATATTAGATCATTTCCGTTAAAATAATCTCATTACAGCAGCAAGCATGTGCAGTATTTGGAAGCAAACCTCAACGTTAAAATAATGTATGAACTCTTTTTGCAAAAATACCCTCAATATCAATACATAAAATACGACTATTACAGAAAATATTTTAACGATAATGCTCGACTAGTGAGGAACTCGAAACCAAAATAAAAAGTACAACGCTTAATGAAAATGCAAAGAGAGTGGCAATTGTGGAAAAAATGGTACATATTAAACGTGCCAAAAAATTTTATGATAAACAGAAACAAATTTTGGACTTGTGTCAGGAAAGAGAAGATGTAGGAGCCATCGTATTTGACTATATGCAAAATCTACCGCTTCCCAAGATTCCAGTTCAAGAGATGTTTTATTTAAGAAAATTGTGGCTTTATGTATTTTGTGTACATGACTTAAAAACTAATTCAGCAAATTTCTACACTTACCATGAGGGTCAAGCTAAACGAGGCCCGAATGAAGTGTGCAGTTTATTATGGAAGAATATACAGAACATGGACCCCCGTATTAAAGAATTACACGTTTTTAGCGATGCTTGCGGGGGACAAAATAGGAATAACACCCTCGTACAATTCTTTCTTACTCTGGTGGCTATGAATCGTTTTGAAAAAATATATCAATACTTTCCTGTGCGTGGACATTCCTTTTTACAGTGCGATAGAAACTTTGGTACCGCTAAAAGACTCATTAAGAGAAAATATAGAATTTATGTTCCAATGGAGTATAATAGCCTTATTTTGGAGGCGAAAAATAGGGGCTTTTCAGTCAGAGAGGTGACATCAGAAGACATATTTGATTTTAAAAATTCATGGCAGAGGTATTATAAGAAAACCTGCAAATCTATGGATAAGGCAACCACATTCAAGATCTCGGAATACAGAAGCTTTAAGTGCAGTTCAAATCATAAAGGTTACGTGACTTGTTCTTCATTTATCGATGGTTTCGTTAACAATACATTTCTGCTTCAAAAACCTTCTACAAACCCAAAGATATCAAAGACTAAGGCATATGTTACGAAAATACCTATAAATGAGAAAAAAATGAATGACATAAGAAAAATAATTCAATATATTCCAGACGAGTTCAAAGATTTTTACGATAATATCACCACATGGCCTACTATAGCATCCGAAACTGCTGAAGTAGATGATGAATAGACAGTATCGAATTATTGTAATATTTTAAGTAGTATTTCTAATAAATATAAATATTATGTTGTCATATTGTTGTCTATTATTTAGATATTATTATATATATATTCATAATAAATTGGAAGAAGGAAATAAATCCAAGAATTTCTTATCTGTATATTCTTAACTAATATTCAAATATATCAGTCGGCGCTATTTTCAAGTAATCAGAGTTGACATTTTCTTCATGTCATTCATACATCACATGAACCTCTAAGTTGGAAATAAAGTGATAAATGTTTTTTATTATTTATCTCCACTCATGAATTTTGGATTAATTTCCTTCTTCCAACTGGTGGTTCAATTGTAGTCAGATGACGTTGACGCACTTGATGATGATGACAATAATGGAATACTGACCAAATTACGATTGTCAGACATTGTAGACTGTATTCCAGACATCATAAGTCTGTTCATTAATTCGTAATTTGATGGATAAAATTGTTGTTGTGGTTGATTATTTCCAAAAAATTTCTGCATCATGTCGTGCATAAAGTTTTGGCTTTCTTCTCCGTCTTGATTTAACATTTCTTCTTCTTTTCTAGCCTGATTTCTCATTTCTTCCAAAAAATTCTCATTTTGTTTATTCAGTGATTCTACCAATTTTTCTTGTGTCAGCTTCCACTCCTCCATAAATGTATTAACACTTTTCTGGTAACTTTTTTTTCTGTAAATATCAAATAATATTTTGCTTAGTAGATGCTATTAATTAGTAACAAATCATTTTTCATACTTGATGATTTCGTAGGTTTTTCTACGGGTTGAACCTGTACATTTCCAATATCACTATTTTGATCAGCTTTATTGTAAGAGGTAGTTTCATCAGAAATAATGAATGATAAAGATGAATTAGGTAGTTCTAAATCAGTCGTATCAAATGCTATATCGCTAGTGTCAACTCCAGATACAGAGGATACAGGGCGATTAGAATTTTATATATTTTATAATATTCTCTCTTCAAAGCCTTAAATTTTGCTCTGATTTGGGCACCAGTCTTGAAAATATTTTTATTCTTCAATTCTTCTTCAATTGCTTGGAACACATCTTTATTCCTTTTTCTTTTGCCATCCAGTATATCTAGAACATGTTTTTCTTGAATAATCCACAACATACACTCAATTTCATCGTATCTCCAGTTCATTCTTTTCCCTTTTTCTTCGAAGTTAGCCATAATTTATAATTTTATTATATGTAGTAATTTGTATATTTATATTTATATTTCTTTAAACACTTTTCACAAAAATAACAAAAATTGAAATATCTTAAAATTAAAAAGATTAAAATACAAAAATGCTCAGCAACTTCATTTAATTTTGTACCCTTTTCTTCTTCTTCTTTTTTACAAAATGTCATTTCATAATTCGAATTAGTGAAGAACAGAAAGGTTTATACCTCTGCTAGAACTGGATCAACCGATTGTGTTATACCAAAGAATATAATAAAGCTAAAGCCAATAGAAGTAACATTCCACAATCTGTCAAAAATTCAGAACACATAAAGTTACATAAATATCTTCGTTCGAAACATGTTTCGAACATAAATTTTTCCCCTCATAATTGTATTAAAATACACATAAACAAAAAAACGGATGCTACCGCAGTAGCAGAAAGGAACAAGGCGTGGATAAATATAACAACAGAATTTAATGCGACCAGCACAGTCAAAAGAGATGTGAACCAACTGAAAGTCTTTTATAAAAATAAAAAATTGGCACTAAAAAAAGATATCTGCAAAGAAAAAAAGGAAAGATTCATGACAGGAGGAGGTCGACCATCATTTGAAGTGGACAATAGCAATTTGTTACTGAGTATTGTCAATGACGAAGTCACACCTTTAATTAATGAACATGATTCAAGTGCATGCTTTTTTACTGTAAGTTTTTATAGAATAAAATTTTACAAATTAAAATAAAAAAGGAAAATTTTTATAATAATAAAATAACAATTTCTTAGGATGACGATATAACAACAGAAGATTCAATTACTCAAAGAGTATTAACTCCAGCTTCTCCGCCAGTAGCATCAGTAACTACATCTATAGTATCATCACCAGCTTCTCCACTGTCTTCAAATACACCATCAGTTTCAATGCCAGTAGCATCAGTTCCTACTACTTCCAGAAAAAGAAAAACCAATGAAGACCTGACAGAATATATTGAAAATTTTTCTGAATTGAAAAAAAGAAAGTTGGAATCTGAGATATTGAAAAATGATAAGAAAAAAGAAATGTTTGAAACAAAAATTGAATTAATGAAACTACAAATAGAAAATTTAAAAAAAAAATAAACACAATAAAATAGAACAGAAATAAAATGAAGTCTTTCAATGATTAAAATGATTTAATATTATAGTGTTCCTTCTTGCATTATCTGGTATTTCATTCGTTACATGCTGTTCAGGATCTTGTAATTCTTCAATGTGTACTTCTGGAGGAGGTACTTCTCGACATTTTAGCAAGTTATGTAAAACTGCCGTTGCAACTATCACATTGAGGTGATTTAAAACATCTATATGGCTTCCTGGAAAACAAAATTAAGTAATACATGTTTTAATATTTAAACTTAATTTTTTATGTATAGAATTTAAATAAGTACTTATTCCTATTACTGGAAATCTACGTTTCCAAACACCGATTGTTCTTTCTACTACTTGACGAGCTGAAGTGAGAGCTGTGCTGAATCTTATTTTATAAATAATTTTTACATGCGTATCCAGAGTCACCAATCAAGCAGGAACTTCCATAAAATCCATTTTCCAAATCTAACTGAAGTTTTGAAAAGTTGAATATCATTTGATCATGACAAGATCCAGGCCACCTGATATATTCATATTTAAATAAATTCAAATGACTCCAAATTCAAGATGTAATTTCTTATACATTACCTAGCAACAATGTCCATTATATTCATCTCACAATCGCAAACTATTTGTGTATTAATCGAAAACCAGCCCTTGCGATTTCTAAAAATTTCTGCTTTGTCTCCTCCAGGTGATTGTATAGGAATATGTGTAACTTCAACAAATTCCAAAATAAATACTTATGCTTGATTTTTAATTATAAAACGTACCATCGATAGCGCCAATGATGTTTGGAATGCAACAATTATTATAAAATTTTAAACTTATTTCTTCTCGTTTTTGTCTTGTTGTAGGTATTTTAATGTCTTCTTTAGCTAAAGATGCTATTTTTTTAGAGATTTCATTCACTACACGTGAAACGGTTGCTTGGTTGACCGAAAATAAATCCCCAGTCACAATTTGAAATGAGCCTGTTGCGTAATATCTTAATGTAATTAGCACTTTTTGTAAAGTAGTCAACTTAGCTTTTGTGGCTCTTGTATTCATCAAATTATGATTTGAAATACGATTTGTTATTTCTTCTGTTACAGCCTTGGTAACACGAAATCGACGTTCAAACTCTTCATCAGAATATTTTTCATACATATCTTCTCTTTCTCCAAACTTCCTTTTCTTATAAGGGCACGGAATACTTGTTGCCTCATTAAGAAGTGCAAAAAATTCTTCATCTGATGAAGATGAGCTCGAAGAAGACGAGGTGTCAAATATGGATGATAATTCCGAAATATCTGTAAATTATTCCTGGTTATTATAAAAGTCCATGAAAAATGTAGCACTTACCTCCATCATTTAGAACATCCATTATAAATATTTATTATATAACTTCATTTTTATATTTTATTTATTTATATTATTCAATTTAATGTACTACAAAATCAAAATCAAATCAATTCATGTATGTAAATATGGATATGTCAAAAGTTATGACAACAGTTAAGACAACCAGAAGGTGGTCATAGGACCGGTCATAAGTGTGAGTTAAGATTTATGTGAACATATGATTTAGCCAAATAATCGTTAAGATATATCTGAACATACGGGACGGGCCATACTGTCTAATGTTAAAATATGTGCGTAAATGTGTATGTAAATACACTGATAAATTCAATACAATACCAAATTTATATTGTTTCCTGGTGAATGGGTGCTATGTGCTATACGCTTTGTTAGTTGTACTGGTTGTACAAACTTATGAACATATGTATTAAATGTGTAAAAATGAATATGTATTGTAATACATATTAACATAACATTCATTTAAAGTTTGTTTCAAGTTCAAAGTTTGGTATAATTTGAATATTATTTTTATGAATTCAAGACTAAACTAAATTGAAGCATTTTGATTTATGTAAAGTAGATGGAAACACACGATTTTTTCATTTTATATGACGACTGATTTTGTTCCATTGGAATATCTGATCCTTATCTGTGATATATTACTCAACACACAACACATACTTATCACACAGTTCATTTACTTAGTTCCCTGTGTAAATATTGCAATACACAGGTATTCAGATTACTTACTTGCATTTTTTTAGCTACATAATTATGTACATAGATTAATATAATTTATATAATTAAGAAATTACGTATTGTAAGTAGGTCATACTTTTTTTGATTATTAGACAATATAGATTTAATTACATATTTTTTAGTTATTACTTTTATTTAAATTTGTATATTAAGACGAAAATTAAGGTTAATAAAGTCAGTTAAGTAAGTTAACTAATTAAAGCCATTTAACGTTCTTTTTATTTAACTAATTGTACTGCACTGTGAATTAGGTTAACATAATTCATAGAAAAGAATAGAAGACAACAGCTAAGAATTAGGGTAACATAATTCTAATTGTTTCTAGTTTAATACTAAGAATAAAATTAATATTCTTATCAGTGGTTCATCCACTATAAACAGAAAGTAATTTTTTATTGTGAGACAAAATTTTTAGAAAAACATATTAATTTTTATATTTTAAATGTAGATTATATTAGAAATTGCACAGTTTGCTTGTGATTATTGAAAAGTAAAGTACATAAAAATGTGTAATAGTACCATTCAGAATTATAGCAGGGAGAAAGGTAACTAACGATCCGTTATTTTGTATACATTAATTCATTTCATATTGTACACGTGTTCTAACAAATTTTTCATTCTTTTAAATAAATTTATTTCTTGTTAAAGTTTTTCTATTGTCTATTTATTCTAGTTATATTTTCTAGGCTTTTCTTGCAATGATATTAAGCCCTAGACACACCAAAACGAAATCACTTGATTTCGCAAAAAAATTATGATTTCGAACCCGAAATCATTGAAATCCGTTGATTTCAACATGCTTTCGCTACTTGAAAACATGATCGAAATCGCTGAAAATATACAAGATTTCAAACGAAATCTCCTAAAAGCGACATCTGACATCTCGTTAGTTTATTACAATTCCCAAATTCCAGTGTCAAAACATTGTCAAATTCCAATATATTATGTCATATGCAGCATGACAAACTAAATAAACTAGCAAACAGAGTATAGTATACTATAGCGTAAATATTGTGTTTTATTGAGTGGTAAAATATCTTCAATTTTAAAATTATTTATTAATTATTTTTGTTTATTCAATCATATATATATATATTAGTACTGAGTTTTTTTTTAAAGTAATGGACAAAATAAAAAAAAATTACAAAAAAAGGATGCTATGGAGTCCGGCGGCAGAAAAAATATTAATAGGACTTTGGAGAGAAAAAATAGCAGAAATAAGATCTGTAAAAAAAAACTCGCACATATTTAAAGAAATGGCCAAATATTTAAAAGATGAGGGCCATAATTTCAATAGTGACGAAGTAAAAACAAAAATTCATAATTTAACGTGTAAATACAGGTAAGTTCTTTTTATTTCAAATTTATTTTATGATATATACATTCACATATTTGCATATTTAAAAATTGATAAAATAAAAATCTTTCCTACAGAAAAGAAAAGAAAGATATCGGGCCCTCAGGTGGTAGTCCATCTGAATGGATTTATTTCGATGAAATAAATGAAATTTTCAGTGGATCAAAAATATATGATTTAGAAAAAGTAGTTGAAGAAAGTTTTAATGAAGGTGAAATATACCAAATATTCCTTTATAGTTCACGACTGTATTTTTTATTAATTTTTCATTTATTTTTTAGATATGTTTATATTTGAGCAGAGTCAGGATGAGCAGACGCCAATGCCATTAACAGGAACATCAACACCATTATCGCCAACACCAATACCACCAGCACCATTATCGCCAACACCAATACCACCAGCACCATTATCGCCAACACCAATACCATCGACATCGTCATCTTCATCATCATTTAGTTCTAAAAAAAAAAAAGTGAATCATTACAAAAAGAACTAATTGAAGAAATTAAAAAAGCAAATATTTTAGCGAAGGAAGAATTAGAAATATCCAAAAAACTTGCGGAGGAAAGTTTGGAATTAGATAAACAGAGGAATGAAATGTTAAAAATATTAATTGAAAAATTGTGATGACAATAAATAAAGTTTAATTGAATTTTTAGAATATTATTTTTTTATACATACCCAGAAAATGTGCAATAGCATTTCTTATAACGTTTGCCGGCTGACTATTGTTACCAATTCTTGTAATCCTGGACGGTTGTTCTTCTGTTTCAAGCGTAGTTGCTTCTTCTAACCAGGAATTTAATATGAAATCATTTTCTTCTATCAAAAAATTGTGTAGAACACAACACGCTTTTATTATAGTGTTTACATTTTTTATATTATTTTCCAACCCTTTTCCAAGTCGTCTAAATCTCGCCTTAAGATGACCAAAGGCATTTTCTACTACTCTTCGGCACTTTGATAATCTCTTATTGAATTTTTTCTCTTTTCTACTTAGATTTTCGTGGTACGGAAAAGGTTTCAATAATATTTCGGACAGTCTGAAAGCAGAATCTGCTATAATAACTATAGGTACGTGTACTCCATTTAATTGCCTCGTCGAAGTTTTTAAAATCTCAGCATTAGTATGATATTTCTTCAAATAAGAAGACTCGAAAATTCTGGAGTCATGGCAACGTCCGGGTGCTCCAACGTTGATATACATAAACTGATATCTTTTATTACAATGAAAAATTCACAAACTTGAAAAAAGAGATTACCGTAAGAGATGAAACATGAGATGTACCTGAAACTTACTAAAGCTAGTAAGACAGTTGAATACCATCCCTTGTAGTTAAAATAGTCTATTGCATTCTCCTTAGACGGCGAAACTTTTATATGACATCCGTCTGAAACACAAATCGGTTATATGTATTTAAGCTATATTCTCAACATAATACCTAAAGCACCAATGCACTGAGGGAAGCCCATATTTAAAAAACCGTTAACATTTCTCTGAATCTTTTGTTCACTTAAAGGATAGTTATTTAAATATTTTGGCATCAAAACCTTCCAAACTGTTTCACAAAATTGTAGAACGATTTCACCAACTGTAGTTCTACCTACACCAAACACATTTGCTATTGTCCTGTATTCAGCTGATGAACCTAAGGCATATAATGCAATGGATATCCGTTTTTTTAATGGGATGCATTTGCGATAATTTGTATCTTGCTTTTCCATACTCTGCAGCAAAGAGCAAAGTAAATTAAAATTTTGTATAGACATACGAAAATCATTTTTAAATTTCGTTTCGCTATTGCTGAAAACTTCTGCTTCCCAGAATGAAGAGTTACGATTCTGTACAAAATATTAATAATTAAAATTATACTAATTTTTATATAGGCATATGCTTACAATAGTCCAAATATTTCTATTAATGGTTTTCTGTTTTAATAAATATGCCAGTAACATTATTGCTCTTTTCCTATACATACACGATTTTTTTCTATGCTGGTTACTCAATTTACGCAAAAGACTGCTTTTACTACTTAAACTTTCCATTAATATTACAAATTGCAATACACTATTTTCATAACTAATATTTCTAGACATTTATTTCTTTTTTAATTTTCTAAAATATGTATACGATATTTATTTAGATCTATTTTATTTTATTTATTTATTTATTTTATCTACCAATATTAATATTATTATTATATATTATACACCTCAACTAGAAAACTTAAATGTCAAAACGAAAGCAATCAGCGAAATCACTATTAAATTTTGGTGTGTCTGCAAATATGATTTCGTGAAATCGCTTAAACGAAATCATGTGATTTCGTTTTGGTGTGTCTAGGGCTTTAGAGAACTTCTAGATTAAATAGATGCTAATAATTTCGATTCAGATATTGATATAAATGATGAAAATGAAGATTTAGAACAACCTATTTTAAATGATGCTTCTGATTTAAACGCTAGTTCTGCCAGCGAAAGTGAATTCTCTGATGATGACGACATTCTCTTTCTCTTTTGCGTCAAATAAGATGGAAGCACACTTCAGTTTTCGGAACGTCTGTAGAAAATGAAAATCTGGAGCAGGAATATTCCCAGGAGCTGATGGAGCTTTTTAGCTATTTTAAGAAATATGTTGATGATAGCCTTTTTAAGGAAATGGCTCAGTTTACAAACATGAGAGGTGTTATACTCACAGGGAAATCTTATGGAATCACTTTGCAGGAAATGAAAAAAATTTGGGGAGTGAGTGTATCTGTCGCATTATTAGGATTTCCAAAACTAATGTGCTGAGAATCCAAAATTCGATACCCTCTCATATCAGACAACATTTTTCAAGACAGATATTATCTTTTAAGAAGCCATATAAAAGTCGACGACAATAATATCATTATTGACAAAGCTGACAAATTTTGAAAGTACGTCCTTTATTGACAAGAATTAAAGCATCATGCAATAAAAATAAGCCTACCAAATATGTAAATTGACGAACAAATATGACCTTTTCGGGTCAAGTATAGAAATGCGTCAATATGTTAGAGGTCAGCCAAATCCTGCAGGACTTAAAAATTTTGTTATGTGCACTCCATTTGGATTACCACTAGACTTCAAGCTTTATGAAGGAAAGAATACAGATATACGCTCCAGGCTCATACCTTCTCCTAAGAAACTTGATGTTAGCTGAAATTATGTTTTAAGGTTGTCAGACTCGTTACCATCAGAATATACAATATCCTTTGATAGCTATTTTACATTGATAGCACTATAGCATGCATTACTATCTAGAAGACAAATTAAAATTTTAGGCATAATCGTGCTATCCAGGCTACCAAAAAATGTATCATTCAAAAGTGATAGTACTTTGAAAAAAGAAGAAAGGGGGTTATTTGATCAAGTTGTCAGATCTGACTCTTCTCTGGCAGTAATAAAATGGTTGAACAACAGCATTGATATTATATCTAACGATAAAGAAGTTGAATCAGTTGAGCAATGTCGTCGTTGGTCAAAGAAAGAAAAAATGTTACATCATTCGAAGTTTTATTATAAACTATTAAATTTTTCTAAAACTTTTTAGGTATATTAACATTCCAATACCGGCTTGCTTCAAAAAATATAATGAAAATATGGGTGGTGTTGATATGCTCGATCGCGTGATTTCAAAATATGCAATGAGATCCAGAACAAAAAAGTGGACAATTAGAGTGATGCAACATTTTTTTGATTTCGCCATCGCCGCAGATTGGATAGAATATAGAAACACTGCTTAAAACCTTGGTATTCCAAAGCTACAAATCATGGACTACTATAATTTGAAAATTACAATTGCAGAAAATCTCATTTACTTTGAGACGACAGGATCCAGTACTGCAAATGAAGAGCAAATACGTCAAATCGAAACTTCCAGAAATCGATTCGTTTTGTTTTTTTTTTTACATGACGACAGATATAAACGCTGTCGTCACCATAAATTTCTTTTTTCTCTTAGTCTTTCTGAGTTCGTTTTTTAGTTTTTATCAGTTTAGTTCGAGTGTTAATTTTTTAGAGTTTTGATCAGTTTTTTTTTTAGTCAGTTCGTTTTTTTTAGAATTTAACAGCTGTTCGGTTTCTTTTTCTTATAAATATATCGGTAAGTGAAATTTCTTTTTTTTCCTATTTTCTTTGTAAAATAAATTCAATAGGTTTTTTTATATAAAATCATTTGGGTATTTAATTTTTTTTTGGTTTGAATAAAATATCGAAAAAGGGGTAACACGAAGGAAAAAGGTAAGTGACTTCTTTTATTTTATTTAAATTCCCTATTTTTAGACTCCGCTCGGTCTCCGTTCTAACCCTTTCCTCTTCTCCCTTTTCTTTTTTATATAAAACGTTTAACCCTTTTCTTCTTCTGTAGAATTTCTGCAGAAAAGGGATAAACATAGGAAAAAACTTATTTTTCCAACAATATGTTAAAGAAAAAAACACTGGTACACTCGAAAAGTATGAGCCGTCTTATAAGATATATAATCGCATTTTTACTGACGAGCAGGAGAAGGCCTTAGAAGATTATATTATAAAATCATCCAAAATGTTTTATGGTCTTTCCACAACTGAATGCCGAAAACTTGCGTACGAAATGACTGTGAAAAATGGAATTTCTTTGGATAAAAAGTGGCAAGGAAAAAAAATGGCTGGAATAGAATAGATGATGAAATTTAGATAACGACTTGAAAGTTTATCATTACGATCACCATAACCTTGTAATCTCGCAAGAGCAACATCGTTCAACAGACATAATGTTGAGATGTTTTTTAAAAATTTGACGAACATTCTTTCAAAGTCTCTCTGTTTTTCTGATGGGACAAGGATATTTAATTTAGATGAAACGGCTACTACAACTGTCCAAAGACCCCAAAAGGTATGAGTGGGTAGAAGCATACATAAAAATTCAAGCATGCTGCCATTTCATTTTTATGTGGCTTATAAGTTATAGGCCAGAAAAGGGACTTAAAGCTGTCTGTCAGATCACGACTGGAGAAAAAGGAGTGCTCATTACATGTGCTACCATCAGTGCTTTTGGGTAGTACATCTCTCCAGTTATGATTTTTCCCAGAGTTAATTTCAAAGACCATATGCTTAAAGGAGTTCCAGTAGGAACTCTGGGCTTGGCTAAACCATCAGAGTGGATGAATGCTAAACAATTTTTTGGAGTTATAAAACACTTTGTAAATCACACACACAGAAGCGTAATTAACCCAACACTCTTAATATATGACAATGACGAGTCGCATCTTTCAATAAATGTGCTAGATTTTGCGAAGGAAAATGGAGTTACCATTTTGACATTTCCTCCACACTCTACTAATAAAATGCAGCCGTTAGACGTTGGATTATTTAGACCGTTTAAAGCGGTTTACAACGCCGCTGTTGATTCGTGGATGTTACGTAATCCAGGGAAACCCCTAACCATCTACGATGTGGTAGAATGTGTAGGATCTGCATACGAGAAAGCGAAGATTCCTTCAAATATAATTTCTACCTTAAAAAAAAATAGGAATATTCCTACTGGACAGAAACATTTTTTCTGAAATTGGTTTTTTGCCCAGCATGGTAACAGATAGACAAAAACCAGTTCCATCAACTGTATTTTCGATTAAATCAATTGAGCCCGTAGCATCAACAAGTTCTGTAAACACAATTATTGAGCCGGTCGCATCAACAAGTGCTGCTAACACAATTATTGAGCCGATCGCATCAATTATCATTTCCAATTTTCTGAGTCCAGAGGTTTTGAGAAGCTTTCCGAAAGCAGGACAAAGAAAAAAGGACTAAGAAGAAAAAAGCTGGGAAGGTCAATAATAGCAACCGACACACCAGAAAAGGAAGAAATTTCAAAAAATGCTTTTTGAATCATCATTCAACATTTTTATAATCTGAAAAAAGAAAGAAAAAAAATAAAAGATTATAAATTATAATGTTTTGAAAAAAAATAATAATAATAAATAAATAAATAAATAACATATAACACAAAACCATAAACAAATACACAAACAGAACAACACAAAAGTAAACAAACAACATAACCAAAAGCATAACACAGAAATATACATAATCATAAAACTATCCACAATCACAACAAAAACAATAAATAGAACTATTCACAGTACACAAAATACATGAATAAACACACATAAAATATAATTAATTAATAACACATATCACAAAAATACTAATCACAAAAATAATAATTACAAATTAAAAAAACATTCACAACTTAACTATCACAGTATTATAATATTTGACATATTATAACAACACAACACAATTTCTATCACGACACAATAATATGGAAAACAAAACGGCACTTACATATTAAAATTTACCAGTTGTTCCAATTAAATGAATGATCATTGTCAAATAGAAGCTGAATTACCAGTACCAATAGAGTTATTTACAATTACCATAAATTGCCATTCGAATTACCGGACACAATTTGAAAAAAAACGGTTTTATAAAAAAGACGAGAATATGAGATAAATAGTAGAACATTTCAACAACGGAGAAAACGAAATTTCCAGAACCGCGAAAATTTAGTATAAAAAGGGTTGCGATTCGCAGAAAAATTTGTCTTTTGCCATTACCTGACTATATTGTCGTATTGAGACTGAACCAGGGAAACCAAAAGATCAACTGATCAGCCGGGACGTATTGAATCCTATCAAAATCTAGCGTATTGAGCTAGTAATTAGGGAAGTTAGGAATTTCTGTAAAAATACTTAGAATTTTTACAGAAAATAGGGAAGCAGCGAATCACATCGTCGTTAAACACTTAGAAAATTGTTTACAAAAATTTTCTAATACTTAGAGCAAAATTCAACATCGTTAGACACTTAGAAAATTTCTCGGACTTAGAAATTTTCTAAAGAAACATCGCTGAAAGTATCATCAAAAACTTAAATTATTTTGGAAAATTAAAATTTCATCGAGACAGTAAGAAATATTTTCATCTCAACAGTCATCACTTCCCGACGGCAACCTCCAGTCCACATAATTTTTGAAACTTTGAAAATTCAAACAGTCATTGTTTAATTGGTTCATCGTCGTTGACTTCAACATCCGTTCTTCAATCAAGATAGTTTCTACAACGCCATCTATTCGTGCAGGTCGACCTATACTTACAGTAATAATTAACTAAGTAGTATCACAGACAAATATACAGATGTTTCACTGCATATATTCAAATATGTAACAATATCAAATATATATGGACCTATTGTTAGGTCCAGATTCAAGTCTTGGATATATTTAAATTCAAAAGGTACGTTAATATTCGATTGTTGCATTCGATAAAAGTTTTAAAATATGGTTCATAAAATTATATACGCATACATATAAACATTCTGATTTGAGTGTGTTTGAGTTTAATCGTATATTTACTCGATTATGTACTTTCGTTATAAATAACGATAAAGTAAAATAGCGATAAAGTAAGTGCGATTATGAACTCTCTACGATAAAGAGCTTTCGTGAGAGTTTACCAGACGTTATTTTCAAATTCACCATACTATGTTTTACACACTGATCAACCACTATAATAAGATGTGACACTCTTTTTTTTTAAATTTACCAACACAATTTATCTTAAGAATTATTTTTTAATTATTTTATTTTTTATTTATTGTAAGAATTTATTTTATAATTAAGAAATTTAACAAAAATGTAAAAACATTTGATACCAAACACAAAATTTTAAGTGTGATGCATTTACAATTAATTTTGTTTATTTTAGATAAAAAACATTTAATAACAAAATTTGTAGTTTTTTTAATGAGTATACCCTGTAATAATGTTACATTTTTTAAAACGGTTGGAGTTTCAGTTTCATTTTGTTTGTCTCTTTTTTATACAAAGGCTCTTAATTACTATCGATTTTTAGCAAAACCGTTAAGACCGAATGAATAACGGGACAAAGGTCATGAGAAATTTTTGCTAACAAGTGCTCAGTGTCATTACTGTATGAATATAGATTTACTGTGGTTTTACATTCTAAAGTGTAAACAAAAAAAATCAAGAAGCAGTGATATTAGAAGTGCAGTGAAATTGAGAAAAATAAATAATACAGAAAGTAAGTTTTATAAATTATTGTAAATTAAATATATTATTATTAAATAATGTGGTGTAGAGTAAAAATATTTTAGGGAACAAATATAATTCATTTTACAGTGTCTTTATAAATTTTTTTAATAAAAATTATGTACTTGCATATACATAATCCCTTTCTTTTTTTATAATTATATTGAATATTCATATTTAATATGAATATATAATATAATTTTTTATTATAAAGTTGTAAATTTGATATGTGATATATCTATATTAAAAATACACAAGTAGTGAAAATATTTAATGATATTTTTCCTTGTATCCGGGAAAGAATAAATTATAAAATTTAAAATTCAAATTTTCATATATATATGTAATGAATTCTTTAGAAATGTTATTTTAGTTAATAACATTTTCAGAAGTAAAATATTAAAATAATTGATGTGTTTATTATAGCCTGTTCGCTAAAACTAGAATTTTTTTTTGACACTGACAGTGAACGGACTTTAACTGAAATTTGTTCATAATTTTATTATTAAGATTATTGAATATTTTTTAATTTCTTTTTTTAGCAATATGAATTTAAACAGACATTTGGATTTTACCATCGCGGCATTTTTATCTTTAGAAGATTCAGACGGAAATGAAAATGTCACCAATATGCGTGTGGAAAGAAGGTTTATAAGAGACCACTCTGATCCTCTTTCTTTACCAGCGGAGGAATTTAAAAATATTTTCAGATTTTCAAAAGATGGCTTTAGAGTATTTTTTGAGGATTTGAAAGTATTTTTAAATGATATAAAGACGATCAGAGGTATACCGAAAGAGATACGTGTGCTTGCTGCTATAAGATTTTTCGCTACAGGTAAATCCATTAATAAGAATTAAACTTCTTAAACTCCGGGCACGTGTTTCTGTTCGAAATCTAAGAAGCATGAAAAAATATTTAAAGTGTACACTAATTACTAATAATAAAAATGATTAAAAGCTTATCTTGAATTTTTATTTCGCAAAATTCTTACAGAAGATCCCGCCAATATCTCCTCCATTCTGCTTGTGTTTTTGCGGTTGCTCCTAGCGCATTTAATTGCTGTGTCAGATGCTCTCATTTCCTGCTGCAGACGTTTCCCTTGTATAGTTTCAAATCTAAAAAAGTGGAAAAGAAATTACAATAGTATTAAATTGGTAAATTTTAATAATAAATAATGTTTACTTACTAAGCTCTTATCGTTGAAGAGGTGTTCGATTAGATGCTCCCTTTGCACCGGCGTTGCTTTCTTGGCTCTTTTTTGCTCCATTCCTAAAAAAGTGCATATAGAAAATTAAAAATACATATTATAAATTTGAATATCACAAAAAAAATAAGCAAAACATGAATACTTACTAATTATATGATATTATTTTCGCACAATATTTTCTAATCACAGTCCACGTTCACTGACGCAACAAATGATGTATTTTTCAATGTACTTTATGCATAGCGACGGCAATTTCATTGTCGTTATGTTAAAGTACAAATAACGATACGAAAACGTTAATAAAGTACGTTCGTAATACCACTTTATCGCTATTTTCAAGTTCACCACAGAAAAGAGCGAAAGCTCTCTTAATTAATAACGATAAAGTGCGTTCGTAATACCACTTTATCTTTATGAGTGAATAACGATAGCGAAATAACGATAAAGTACGTTCATAATCGACCCCCTGATGTATTCGTATAGCGTAGAGCACTTAGCACCACAAATAATATATATATATGCATGTATGTATTATATTGTCTGCGATAGCACATAGATTGAAATGTACAAAAACAAATTTACTCTGTCTATTGCAAATACGTTTGCGTATAATTATTAAAGCACAGGCAAAGCAGACATTCGACACTACTACATTTATGCTGTCAAATATTAAAATATTAGGCACCTTCTCTTATTAATGTTATATTGAAAAATTTTCATATTATTTCTTTTTTGTGGATTTAACAAAGCTATTAATTCCAAAAGAGTATGCAATGTTCAAAAAGGTACAAAGCGTCTCAAGCAAGAGTCAAGTAGCAGCAACGAAAAAAAGGTTTTTGATTCAGAGCCTGAAACAAATTCTAATTTTGTAGATTTAAATATGGAGCAAATTCTAAACTGCAATAAAACACCAGATTCAATGGATTACGTTCTAGTGAAATTCGTAACAATTTTATGTTGGAAAGATGTAGTGTTTTATGTTGGAAAGGCACTAGGAAAAGTGGATACTAATAATAATATAGATGTATGTAAGTTTCTTTAGAAAAAAAGGGTAACTTCTTCGTAATGCCCAATGAACCAGATTTTGCGCAGATATCAGTGGAATATATTAAGTGGGTGTTATCTTCACCACTTGTTTTAGGCATCGCAAAACGCTAGCAATGTCACTACAAATTTCCGGTGACATTTTCCAGCATTGATGTGCGATAAACGCTGTCAAAAACATTTTTGTATCCATTAAAATAGTTTTTTTTTGTTTACTTTATTTTATTTTTTTGCTATAATGAATTCATTTTGTTTTGAATTTTATATTTTTTTAATTACTTTCAATAAAAGTAAGTTTTGAAAGTAATTTAATACTGTTGTTCTTATTTTCATACCGTGTTTCATTCCTCCCCATACAGAGTTTGATTTCTCCCCAGTAACAGCCTACGCCCAATGATAGCGTAAGCGTAAACCGGAACCGAATTTAGGTTGTCGTTCAATTGAACAAAATGAAAATCAATTGGATTGCGCTCAATGACAACCGAACTTTTCGGTTGTGGTACAATTAAGTTTTATTTTAATTTTGTCGTTTACGCTGCTAAAAATGAACCTATCTTCTGTTTAATTTGCTTGGTAATTGGAAAAAAGAAGAAGAAGATCATTTTTGACATTTTATATTTGCAATGTATTTTGAATTTTAATTGAAAGTAGAATAGTTTTGTGTGAATAGTGAATCTAAAATATTGAAAAAAGCAATAGATATTAATTATTCATTATCATTCTTTTTATTATTTTTATTAAAATGGAAGAAAAATTAATTGAATTTGTGAGACCGAAACATTTTTTATATGATAAAAAAAGCAAATTGTATAAAAATCATAAATTAAAAGAGAGTACATGGAATGATATTGTCAAACAGTTGGGATTAGAAGGTAATGTAAAGTATAAATTAAAAATGAACAATATATTATAAATTAATTATTAATTTATATAATAATAAAATATTATTATTCAACAGTAAACAAAGAAAAAAAAAATGGAAATCCTTGCGGGACCAATTTTCAAGAGAGTGTAAAAAGAATAGTGCCTCATCTGGTTGTGGTTCAGTTTCGCCAAATAAGAAAAAATTTAAATATTTCGAAAATTTAACATTTCTAAAGGATGCTTACACTCCAAGAAGGTAAATATAAATACATCATACTTTAAAATAGTAAAAAATTTGTTAACTTACATATACTACCCCGACGCACAATAGTTCGCATACTCTCATTTTTTATTGCTATTTTCAGTTTTTTTTCTCACCACTTTTTTTTAGTAACAAATTTCATTGAAATAAATTTTTTTTTATAAAATTCACTTTATTTACTTCTATATAGAAAACAAAAGCATAACAAAAATTTAAAAAAAAATATGTATAAAAATTTAAATTTAAAATGATAAAGAAAGCATAATAGTTCGCCCATCACTATCATGAAGCAAAAGAGATCGCCTATATTCACATTTTTTTCTGTTAAATTCGAAATTAACTGTTATTATCATTTTAATTTGATTTATTTTTATCGTTTGAATTGCTGATTTTGTTTTCATTGTGAAATGTTAGTATAAAGGTTTAAAATTTTATACAAAATGGTACGTGGCAAAAGCGTAAGCGAAAGTGTTAGAAAAATAATAATTAATTCTTTTCAAAAGCGCAAATCCGCGTATCAGATTGCAAAAGAGTTAAGTATTTCAAGATCGACTATTCGTGATATAATTAAAGCATTTAAAACAACCGGTAGTATTACACCAAAAAGAAAAACGGGTCGAAAACCTATTGCTTCTGGACGTGATTTGCGTGAACTTAGAAAGATTGTTAAGCAAAATCGTCATGCAAATGCTGCTGAAATTGCTGTATTATGGAAAAAATCCATAAAAAAGGACCTTTCTGTTGATACGTGCAAAAGGAGTTTGAAAAAATTGGGGTTTAGTTTTTATAAGGTGTACTTCAGTATGATTTATGTTTTAAGATTATTTATTCAAATATTTTAACTTTCTAGGCTAAAGAAAAACCTCTATTAACCTCTCTACAAAAGAGAAAGCGAATATGCTTTGCTAAACATTGTAAAAATTGGACTCAGAGACAATGGAATTCGATCATCTGGAGCGATGAGTCCAAGTTCGAGCTCCCTATAGGACGAATTAGCAATAAGGTAGTACGAACTGCAGATGAAGCATTCGATTCTACTTGCCTCAAAAGAAAAACGAAGTGTCCTGACTCAGTTTTAGTTTGGGGATGTATGTCGGCGCGGGGAATCGGAAGACTTCACTTCGTTGATGGCACTGTCAACGCCGCGAAGTACCAAATTATATTGGAAAATGAACTTTTACCTTCAATTCCTTTGTTGGAATCAGCTGAAGGTGAATTCATTTTCCAGCAGGATGGAGCTCCTTGTTATTCTGCCAGAACTACTAAATCTTGGCTATCAAGGAATAACATTCCAGTCCTTGAATGGCCATCTAACAGTCCAGACTTATCACCCATTGAGTCCTTATGGGGCAAAATGAAAAGAAAAATTCGCCAATGTCCTCCAGGAAATAAAATAGAACTACGTTCAAAAATAATGGAAGTATGGCAGTCTACAACTCCACAAGAATGTGCAGAATTAGTAAATACCATGCCGCAAAGGATAAAGTCGGTTTTAAAAAGGAAAGGTGATGTTACGAAGTGGGGAAATGGCACCAGGCGATCATTTACATCTTTAGCACATTTGAATGTTTAAATGTTGAGAGTGAAGACATCAGCAATGAAAATATTGATAGTTTTGATGGTTATTCGATCGAAACAAGAAATGATTTCATTTCGCCAGAATCAAATGTTGTTCCTGATGGTGTTAGAAATATGTTTTCTCCAGGGACTTCATTCCAACCACCAACTCCCACAAACGGAGTCAAAAAAAAAACAATTGAAGAAGATTTTTCTAATTTTTTAAAGGACCTAAAGGAATTAAAAAAACCCGAGGATGATGAAATCTCATCATTTTGCAAATCTGTGGAAAAACTGATAAGGAATAGTTCACTAGACCAAATAAAATTTATAGAACTGCAAATAAAAATATTAAATTTGGTCAAGGATGCAATAAAAAATTAAAAATAAGTTATGTAAATAAACATATGTAATTAAAAAATATATAAGTGTAATTTGGAATTTTTATTAATTAATATTTTCATTAAGATAAGTGCATAATTTTTCTCGTAACTGAAATGCGTTTTCTGATAGTCTATTATATCTACCAGGATTGACGGATTGTAAAGATATTTCATCATTCCTTCCATAATTATGAGATGCATCGCTTATTTTGTTTTCATATTCTAAAGAAGAATATCGGGAATCCCTTAACTTTAAAAAGTTGTGTAAAATAACAGTGGCTTTTACCATGATGTCGGCATGTTCCGGAGTAGCGTGAATATTATTTAACAATATTCTTCATCTGTTTGCTAATATACCAAATGTTATTTCTATCGTGATTCTAGCACTTGACAAGCGAGTGTTAAAATTGTCTTTTTCTGGTCCTAAATTGTTGCCAGGATAAGGTCGCATCAAATTCCGCTTTAGTGGGAAAGCGGAATCTCCAATGAAATAAAAGGGGAACTTGATGTTGGAGTTGGGTAGTTCCGCATCATTTGGAATTGGCAACTTTTCATCCAATAGCATTTTGCCAAACGTGCTGTGCTTAAGAATGCCGCCATCACTTTGACTACCGTAAGCACCAATGTAGACCGTAGCAAAAGTGTAATTAGCGTCACACGCTGCCAAAAGTACTATGCTGTATCTTCCTGCATATTAAAATATATTGAAAAATGTCGATTAACACACCAAGATTAACAAAATATAATTACCTTTATAGTTATAATATTGTGACCCGCTATTTGGTGGACATACTATATTTATGTGTTTACCATCTATTGCACCTATGCAGTTTGGTACACCACAATTTTCATAGTAACATTTTGCAATTTTTAAAAATTCTGTTTTGTTGGGAAAACTCATAAAAATGATATGTAATTCATCCCAAATAGCTGTACAAGTTTTATATATTATATTTCTAAAAGTAGTTAAGCCAATTTGGAATTTAGATGAGTAAATCAGTCTTGAACCTCCATGGGCTAAATACCTGTAAAATATATTTTTAAATATATTGCACCCAATATAAATTTGATTCACATACATTATTGTTAACACTAATCGAAATTCTGGACAAATGAGACGTCTTATCGAACATTTTTCCAATTTTTTTTCAATTAAAGTTAACAAAGAATAAAAAGTTGATATGTTCATTCTAAAATATGTAAAAAATTTCTCTTTATCCTTTTTTATTTTTGGGTATGTTTCGTTGAAAAACCCAGTTTCATTTCTTGTAAGAAACATTTCATGGACCCAAAATCTTCTTTTTTTTCTTTCTGTTTAAGTATTTTTAACTTTTTCAAAGCCGAATATCCCAAAATAGCTGCTTCCGCAATATCCATGATTCTATTGAAGCAAAAATTTATCTATTTTTATATTTTTTACACAACACAAAATTTTTAGTGAATAACAAATATGACAATTTGATAATTTATGCTCTTTTTAACACTACGTACGGTATTTTTGAACGACAAAAATTTACTATAGTTAACTATAGTAAGGTTTTGGAACGCTCTCCTCAAATTTCTTCATAATTTCCTTTTTTCGTAGTTGTAAGTTTTTTTTTCATCTGTCATGTTTATTTTATAATATTATTTTAACTTCTATGCTCTAACTGAGAAATTGTCAAACATCAACTATACGAAACTACACGAAATACGAAAAATTAAAAAACTCGAAACAAAATATTAAAAATACGAAATTAAAATTAAAAAAATTCAAAACTTTTGTAGCCCGTATAAATTAAGCTACGAATCTGAAAATTGCATAATTACCAAGTTTACAGGATAAGCTGAAACGTGAAATACTTAAATCCCCGTCCTTGTTTTGTATTCATATTATATTATATTCAATTATTTTTCTATATATAATTATTTATTTTATCATATTTATTACTCACCACAAACTTTAAATATGTAAAATTTCCTGAAATAAATGAAAAAATCTGAAAAAAACATATTTATTTAAATGGGGGCATACATTTTCCTTAAATTAATAAAAATTATAACTTCCATGGGGTCCATAAATTGCAATTTTCTTTAATTAAACAAGTACCTATTGTTTTGGTACTTCACCATTTTGAAATTTTTATGTAAATACTTTCTCTTTATTTAAAATTTAATAAATGAACTATGAAATTAAAAAGTGACCTACGATCACTGGTTGGGATAATTAGGGTTAAAGAATTTAACAAAAAAAATTACTTTGTAAATCTTTTGGAGTACCCTTTCCATAATAGGTATGACGGTCTTTTAGGAAATAATATTTTGGTGAATCTAAATCCAACAATTGATTACAAAAATAGATGCCTCATTACGGACACTGCTTTCATACAAATCTACCTTAACGAAGAGGAAGAAACTTATGCAAACACACGATACAATATTGAACCTTTCGAAATCCTTAGCTATGAAGTAAAAAATGGAATGTTGGACAACATTTTCGCTAATCACCTTGACAAAACATACGTTTCCAAATTAAAATCCCTTTTACGAAGTTTTAACGACGTATTTTACAAAGATGGTGATAATCTATTATTTACAAATGACATTAAACATTGAATAATAACAAAAAACGATATACCAATATATAGCAAATTATACAAATACCCAGAGATCCATCATGAGGAAGTTAACAGACAAATAAAAGAAATGCTAGAGCAAAAAATAGTCGTTCCCAGCAACAGTCCTTACAATTCGCCAATTTGGGTAGTACCCAAAAAAAAAATAGATAACAGCGGAAGACAAAAATGGCCTATCGTTATAGACTATAGAAAGTTCAACGAACAAACAATTGACGATCGCTTCCCAATGCCAACTATAGACGATTTATTTGACAAATTAGGGAAATGCAATTTCTTTACCACCCTTGACTTAGCCAAAGGTTTCCATCAAATTGAAATCGACCCACGTGATAGAGCAAAAACAGCATTTTCGACAACAAGTGGCCATTACGAATTTACAAGAATGCCGTTTGGTCTAAAGAACGCCCCGGCTACCTTCCAAAGACTAATAAATAGTGTGCTTAAGGAGTTTATTAACAAAATATGTGTTGTATACCTTGACGACATTTTAATATTCTCCACCAGCTTCGAGGAACATCTCGATTCAATCAAGAAAATTCCAATGATCTTCTAATTTATGGATTCCATCCCTGAAGTGAGAATCTGGAAGACTGTCAAAATACGTTTCCACGGCTGCTATAACCTCTATTACCTGTATTACCTGCTATTAGAGGGAGCCAAGTCTGGCGAATAGGGTGGATGTTGCAACATTTCGTACTTTAATTCAGTAATTTTTGAGATAGTCTTTTGAGCTATGTGGGAAGGTGCGTTATCTTGATGAAAAATTACATTTTTCTTCTGTAAACCAGGTCTTTTCTTACGAATTTTTACATCCAGCTGGTCCGAAAGGTTACAATAATAATCCGCGTCTATTGTTTTACCAGTTTGGAGTATTCCACAAACAAAATTCCTTTTGCATTCCAAAAAACGAATGCTAACACCTTCTTGGCCGATTTCTGTACCCTGACTCGTTTTGGAGCCGAAGTACTGGGTTCACACCACTCTTTAGCCTCTTGTTTTGATTCAGGATCATGGTGTTAAACCCAAGTTTCATCTACAGTGATAGATACAGTTATTTTTTCTAAAACGCTCCAAATGTTGTTGAGAAAGTCGTATACGAGTGTGTTTTTGTTCCATTGTTAGCGAACGCGGCACACATTTTGCACAAATCTCTCTATAACCCAAAACTTCAGCTAAAATATTGCTCACACTGCCTAATGAGATGCCCAGAGCTTGTACTAAATCCCTCTCGGTTAACAGACGATCTTCCAAAAGTATATCTTGTTTTTTTCTTTCATTTCCTGGTGTTGATGAACTTTTTGGACGTCCTTCACGTGGATCGTCTTCAAGACTTGTATAACCACTTTTAAATGCAGAAACCCATCTTTCTACTGTTCGAATTGAAGGTGAAGAGTCCTTTAACACTTTTACTAATCGTTCATTAATTTGTTTTGGTGCTACACCTTCCACAAATAATTTTATTACTGCACGATATTCAAGTTTTTCCATTTTACAAAAATACTGTGACACGTCAACTTTGAACAGCTGCAAATATACGAATTAGTTGACAGATCTGCATGATACTTCACACATGATCATAAAAAAGTAGTACCAATTTTATAAAAATAAAACGACGAACCTAATGTCGTCAACTCTTATTGAACGACAAAACTTATAACAGTCTGTTATTTTAAAATTAAATTAAAAACTAAAAAGTCAAAAAATCTCATTCCACACACACTTCATTCCCTTGGAAATTGTACATCCAGGAGAATGATAACCTCATGGGGGAATGTCGTAAAATTTAAAAATCTTGAACAGTGAATATATAAAAAAATCATTTGTGACGTTTTCGGAATCTATAGTATAATGTTCCTTCCATACAGGCACACTTAATACCTGTTCTTGATTATTTAAGTTCATTAAATATTTCAAAACTACGTTTTTTAGCGATAGTCCAGCAACTCAATATAAGAATAAAACAATGTTTTTCCTTCTATTCCATTTGTTGAAAATATATTATCCTAAGTTTGAAAATTATGTATGGAATTATTCAGAAACTGGACACGGAAAAAGTGCACCTGATGGTGGTTTGTGCAAACGAACAGCGGACAGATTAGTTGCAGAGGGCAATGATTTGGTTAAAATTGATGAAATTATTAAATGTGTCCGAAAAAACTGTCCTGAATTGGTGAGACATGTTACTCAAGACAGTATTAACAGGATTGAGAAAGATATTAAGGATTCCAATATACCATCATTTCGATGTACTTTGAAAGTACACCAAGTATTAGGTAATTCCAGGACAAAGAAAGTGACTTTTAGAAGTCTAAGCTGCTATAAGTGTATTGGGTTTTGCACGTGTTTTATTATTGGATCTCTATAAAGATACATACGATAATAAAGATGAAAATAGCTCTTTTGGAGAAATCAGTAATATGGTTTGAACATCAAACCGTTTGAATTATATTAATGTTTGTATTGATACATCTTTAGAAAAAAGTAAGGAGGATTCTTCAATCACCAACACAGACAAAATTAGAACAGGGACCTTTGTTCTTGTAGAGTTTGAAAGTATAAAACATGTTAAATATATGTATGCTGCGGTTTGCCGAAGTTTTGTAGATGATGAGGATGACATTAAAAAATCCTTTTTATCCAAATGTGATGAAAAAACTAATACATTTAAAATAAATGAAAAAGATGTTTGTTATATTTCATTTAATCAAATTATTGAAATATTACCTGATCCAAAAATAATTTTGAAAGGCAACCGTATACTTTATAAAGTTCAATGTAACTTTGAAAAAAATGAGCAGTAATTGCTTTTATATATTACGATATTATTTCAATTAATTAAGTATTAAAATGTTTTTCCCTTTGTTTATATTCTTCATTTCAATAATATACGGGATTCCTCCTATTTTATAAAACATTTCTTTTGTTTGCAGTATATCACTTTGGACAGATGGGAATTTTATTTCATCTTTTCCTAGACTATTTATTACGATATTATTTTAGTTTTTACTTCTTTTTCTTTGATTCGAGTACCTAGCAGCTCTAAAAATTCATTTTCAGATTCAGAAGTCTCATCTGAAGATGAGCTGCTAGTATCAAATAAGTACAAGTACTCGAAACTCATTATTTATTAAAATATTTTCTATTAACAACAGAGTTCAATATAAGTAATAATTTTATCTAATTTTTTTATTTAATTTCTTTTCACTAAAACATTTACGAAAAATTACAGAAATACAATTTTTGACAGAACACTTATGAGTACCTCCAACCACTCATAAATTCTTATGAGCACTCCTAAGAACGTTCGGTGAATTAGATTATGACTGTCATAAGTTGTGAGTGGTTGGTGAATACAGCCTTACATATCAAAACGCTTAATATGCATGAGAAGTGTTGAATCAAGGAAAAGATGGAGACCACTATTATTAGCTGAAGAAAAAAAAGGAAGAATCTCGTTTTCTGTGTGAAATACGCACAGATAATATAGCTCATTCTCCAGGAGATGATACTGCAAAAGAAGCAACAAGATGCAAGCAATATGGTCGTATAGCAAAAACACGCAAAAAAATGCTTAATTCACTTGTGTTTTACTAAAGATAAAAATTGTTTTGAAAGATTTCAATTACAATGATATGTATAGACGATTTTTACATATTTAAATGTATGAAACTATGTATGTTAGCTATTAAAACTATTAATATTATTACTGTTGTTAAATATTATATTGTAAGACCTTGAACTTGAAATAATTTATCAATCATGTAATGTATTAATAGCTGTGTTATTGATATAATATGTATAATAATGAACATATACATATATACTATATGGTATACACTCTATGTACTATGTGAACAAAGAAATGATTATTATTCTAAATTAAGAAAGTAGGTAAAAGAAATTTGTACAATAATTATAATAAAGTCATCGGTCCAGTTAAGTAGTCTTTTTTTTAATTAAATTTTCCTCTTACAAAATCAGAAGTGGGATCCACGTTAAAATAATTTTTATACAATTTTTTTTTTCTGAAAAATTATTGATAAAATTAAAAAATATATAAGTAAAAATGTGAAATATTGACAAAATTATTATTTTCTCTTGTAAATTTTACATAATTTTTGCAAAAATTTTGTGATGCTGTCGGATTGATATTTCCATTTGATCGTGAAATTCAACTTATTTTAGTCGATTTTCTCTGAATAATAGTTTTTAAAAAGTCACAGAAACAGTTTGAAATTATTAAATTTAATATTTAATTTGTGGCGTGTTTTTTTTCTTATAAATTGTTACATACATTCTAATAATAATTTGAGAACATGAATGATCAACGTGCCCAACAATTTATTGAAAAATCAACTATAACACGTTTCAAAAATGCATTACATAAACTTCAATTAAAAACAACTGGAAACAAACCCGAGCTGAAAATGCGTTTTGAAGAAGGGAGTAAAGGGAAGAATTAAGATGAAATTCTGGATATAATTTGTAATTGCCATGATGATGAATACGAGGAAAACAGCAACACATCGGAGAAAATATTCAGCAGGTTAGTAATGAGTGCCGTGTGGATGAAGTGGAAAATTTAGATCAGGAAATTTTTGAATTAGAAAAAATTATTGAGAAAAAACAAAGAATAGTGGAATTAAAAAAATTATTGGTCGAATTAGATAAAACCGTATGCCCATTGTTACATATAAAGATGTAGAGGAATCCATTTTTAAATTTAGCGGTGATGATAATTTTTCAATACAAAAATGACTGCAACATTTTGAAGAAATGTCGTCGATATATAAATAGGACGATAATGGTAAATTGATTTATGCGGAAAAGTGCATGTTAGGAACGGCTAAATTATTTATTAGAGCTAAACCAGCTAGAACATGGGCAGAATTGAAATACGCGTTAATGAAAGAATTTAAAAAGAATACATCGAAAAGTGATATACATAAAATGTTATGAAATCAAAGAAAAAAATATGACGAAAGTTATCAACAATACGTATTATCAATGGAAGAAATAGCATATCGTTGTCAGATATAGATGAAAATGACATTATACAGTACATCGTTGATGACATACAAGACATTCCTAGTAATAAAGCCTTGCTTTATACAGCTAATAGCATTGATGAACTCAAAAATGTGTTAAAAAGATATGAAAAAATGAAATTGCATTCATCCAGCTATAATCGATCTTCTCAATCATCGACGCAAAGGTATTATGAAAAAAAGGAAATTTACAACGGAAGCAGCAAACAGGGTGCTCCTAATGCCCAGTTTCACAGTAGAAGATCAAGTTCAAGTTCAGTAGAACCATGAACTGAGTTCAAGATCCAGCTCAAAATTTTTGGGTTTCACAGTTGTTCTTTATTTCAGGTTCAGTAGAACTTAGTTCAAAAATTAAATGAAATATTTGTAGACCACTGTACATGATGACTACTGTCAAACTGTCAAAAAAAAATTAAAATTCAAAGCGTTACAGTTGGTATTTGCATTTAAAGGAAGAATAATTAATTGTGATTGATAAATTTTGTAGTGAGTTTTTAATTTGAAAGTGTGTGATAATTTAAAAAATAAAAAATAAAAATAAAAATATAAACTATTTATTGGACTATTTATTAAAATTTATAATAAAAGAAAACAAAAGTGAGTACATATGTATATGAAATTATTTTCATATTTATATTTGTGAGTAAAAATTTCGTTGTTTTCAGTGGAAGAAAAGAAACGTGCACCGAATTTTAATAATAAAGAAATAGATCTGTTGATTTCCCTGATTTCTAAATATAAAAATATTATAGAATCTAAGGAAACCAACAGAACCAGTGTGGATAAAAAATGGCAGAAATGGAAGGAAATTGAAAAGGAGTTTAATGCCGGAACAGATGGCACATTCAGAAGTGCAACTATTTAAAAAAAAAAAATATGAAAACATAAAAAAGAGGAGTAAACAAAAGTATGTTGAAGAAAAACGGCAGCTTTACAGCACCGGAGGTGGACCACCCCAAAAGGCAGTGGAAATTTCTGACATCGATGATGCTGTTCGAGAAATTTTAGGCGAAAACGTAGAAGGTTTAAAGCCCATTTATGATTACGATGTTTTAAATGGTAATGATGTATATTTTTAATATAATATACTTACAAAACTACATAAAATTTGTTTCAGAAACAATCACAACCACGCAATGCGATGATCTTGACGAAGAAGCAAGCACGCAACGCTATGATCCCGGCGAAGGATCAAGTTCCAGTGTAAGAGAAAAAGAGAATACGATGAAGTGTAATCCCAGAAAAAGAGAACGTGAAGACGAAAAGGACCAACCGATGGAACGGCAAAAGTTTTTCTTAGGAAATAAAAAAAGTGAGCTGCTAAAAATAAGCAGAAAGACATTGGCATCAGACAAGTGGCAACTTTTAGCCGAAAAAAAAATAAAGTTGGTAGAACAACAAAGTTTGTATATGAAAGAAAAGCAAGAGCTTGAAATTCAGCATATGCAAGAAAAGCACGATGTTGAAATCTTCAATTTAAAAGAAGAGCACAAATTAAAATGTGAGCTCTTAAAAAAAAAAATTGAAAAAGAAAATATAAATTAAAAAATACAAAAAAAAAACTTTTTGTTTTATTTACATAAAAAAACACTTTACAATATGTATATTGTAATGAATTTATTTAACTTTTTCATTATTTTACAATTACATATTAAAATTACAAAATCATATGCTTCTAAAAAAAATTTTTTTTAATTATTTTCATTCTCATGAGGTCTCACTAGATCTGCGAAATACTCATCAATCAGAATCGTCCTTATTGATGAGTTGTCATCTGTCGAAAATGGTAGAGAACCGGTATTGTTCACCAGATTTATTTGATTAATAACTGAATCATCCAGAGCTGGTGGTTCTTGTTCATTATTCATACAGCAAATATTGTGTAAAATAGCCGTTGCAACTATAATACTTTGCACTGTTAGTAATAGCAGCTTCAGCCCAGTAGCTAATACTGGAAAACGTCTTTTCCATACTCCATAAGACCGTTCTATGCAATTCCGTGTACGTATTTGTGATTCGTTGTACAGCCGTTGCTCAGGTGAGTTACAATGCCGAAGAGGAGTCATTACATAGCTTCTGCACTGATATCCTCCATCAGCCACTATCATATATCTGCCAAATTCACCATTATCAAAGCGTGATCGTATTCTTGAATTATTGAAAATTGTAGAATCGTGGCTTGCTCCTGGCCCCCTTGCAACAATGTCAAGAATTTTAAGTTGAGAGTCACAGAGAGTTTGAACATTTATGGAAAAATAACCTTTCCTATTGCGAAAGGATTCCCCATTTTCAGATCCTAAAAAATATTTATTTTAATCTTCAATAGTTTTCTTTGTTGATTCAATTGTTAACATTTCTACTTTTTCATCACAAACCTGGAGATTGTATGCGCACATGACTGCAATCCATTGCAGCTATAATCCGTGGAAATTTAGCTATGTTATAGAATTCTTGAACGGTTTTTTGTTTTTCTACTTCTGTTGTCGGGAATTTCATATAGTATTTTCTGAGTGTAGCAATATGGTGCGAAACTTTCTTAACAATTCTGCATTCTGTTGATTTGGAAACACCTGAAAGGTCCCCAGATGTTACTAAAAAGCTACCACTTGCATAGAAACGCAAAGTCAATAAAAACATACACTCCGCAGTCACTGCATTGTTCCTTGAAATTATCAATAAATTAATATTCATGTTTGTTAAATAAACATAATGAGAAATATGATTTACCAAGTTGTGTATTTTCAATATAAGGACGTATTTGCTCTAGAACAGAAAAAGCTGACTGTTTGGACATTCTAAATCTAGTAAAGAATTCACCATGGTCCCAATAGCTAAAACTTGTTCGCGTACGGATTCTTTTTATTTTACGAATATGCACCATCACACTATAATATTCATCATCACTTTCATCAAATACGTCTTCAAAATCACTTAATTCCATTGCAAATAAACAAAACAAACAAAGTAAATAATCTTCTTGATTACAGAGAATGCAATTTTTTAATAAAATGTCAAAGAAAAATTTGACGTTTTGTCACTTTCTGAACTTGAACCAAAACTAAACTCTCAAATTTCTCGGTTCAAGTTCAACTCATATTTGAACCAGTTCAAAAATTAAACCAGTACTGTGAAACCGAAAAAATTTAAAATCACGGTTTAAGTGCCAGCTCAGGTTTAAGCTCTCACTGTGAAACTGGGCATAAGTGTTATAATTGCAATGAAAGCGGTCATATTAGCAAATGGTGCACTAAACCTAAAAAGAAAGCTGGGTCGTGTTTAAGATATGGAAAAGCGGATAATTTTATCAACGAGTGTCGGACGGTAGGAAACTTACTGTCTAAAACGGAGCTAAATAGTTGTCCTGAAATGGAATCATGTGGTAAAAAGAACGAGTTTGAACATTTAATAAAATTTTTATTCCTTTCAGAACAACAATAAAATAGATTCCGGCAGTCCTATTAGCTTCATTCAGGAAAAATTTGTTCCATCATGTGGATATGATAAGGTTAAGTATGATCATCACGAATACTATGGCATAAATAATAATCATTTGGAAATTTTATGTACTGTATATTGTAATATTTATTTTAAAGATAACTTTATTGACTTTTGTTTATATGTAGTTAAGAATTTTACAATGAACTATAATGTTATTTTAGGTAGAGACTTTTTAAAGTTAAACAACTTTACATTGAGTAAACATGTAGAATATAACAGAAACGCAAGCAAGGATGCTCAATAATTTCAGTGTCAATTGGAAAATATTCAAAACACTGACGAAGATTATGAAATAAAGAATGTAAACTTTGTAAGTGAAATATTAAACATTAACATTGTAGAATCAAATACTAACCTGCCAATTAAAATAAATCCAATTTTAACTGCAAAACATTAAGATGAAAGTTGAAAAAATGGTAGCAAAAGCTTCTATCAACACTCACTTTTTAGGAACAAAACTAACAAATAATGAAATTAAGTTGTCTATCAAAGTATCACGTTTAGACCCTTTTCATTGTACTGCTCGTAGATTACCTTTCTCTCATAAAGAAGAGTTGAAAAATATTCTCAATGACTTACTTCAGAAAAACATAATTAGAGAAAGTAATTCTCCATACTCCTCTCCGATTGTTCTGGTACAAAAAAATAATAAGGAACTTTGACTTTGTGTTGATTATAGGGATTTAAATAAGCATACTGTTAGAGATAACTATCCTTTACCGATCATTGATGATTTACTCGACGGCTTAAAAAATAAAAAAAATTTTTCAGTTCTGGACTTAAAAAATGGTTTTTCATCATGTTGATGTAGAAGAAGAATCTATAAAGTTCACATCATTCATAACACCTTTAGGGCAGTATGAATATTTAAAAATGCCTTTCGGACTTAAGAATGCACTTAGTACTTTTCAAAGATTTATCAATAGAATTTTTCAAAAACTTCTGAGTGAAAACAAGGTTCAAATCTATATGTGGCTACTGAGTACATCGAGGAACATTTGAAAATACTTGAAGATGTGATAAAACTAATTCGCGAAAGACATTAAGAACTGAGACTT
This sequence comes from Villa cingulata, assembly GCA_951394055.1. Taxonomy (NCBI): domain Eukaryota; kingdom Metazoa; phylum Arthropoda; class Insecta; order Diptera; family Bombyliidae; genus Villa; species Villa cingulata. The sequence goes on along the minus strand of OX596017.1, from coordinate 34,612,256 downwards.
GATAAATGTATGTTTCTACAAGAAGAAATAAAATATCTTGGATATGTTTGTTTATTACGCGATATGTTGTTTTACTATACCGCGAACGATAGAGACTTGGCAAAGGTTCTTGATACCTAGCCACTGATGAATTTGTATGGACGTACTTTAACCTGCACACAGGTAATATTTAAAATATTGTTAATAATTTTACCTAGGTACATAAACCTATGTAAAATTTCAATACGTTAAATTAAAACACCGTTTTTAATGTTAGAACAAAAACTGACCAATTTATTAATTAAAATTAGAGATGGTATGTGATTTCAAAACCTGTGATTTAATCACAGGTTTTGGAAAAGAGCAATCACAGTTCACTGCTCATCTTATAAAAAACCAGTGATTTCACAAAACTGTGATCACTGATCACTATTATATATTCAGCGTTTAATAAGGTATTTTATTTATTGTTTCATTCTCTTTGTTCAATTTCCTGTTTCATTCTCTTTGTTCAATTTCCATTATCTGATTGTTCATAAATCATTTAAACGTTGAACTTGATATTTGAATTGAAATAATGAAAGGACGAGTGGGAGAGCTGCTGTTACAGCTGTTATCGCATTTAACATCATGAATCACAATCAACTGATTATTTGATTGATTTGCAAGACCTAGATAACATGATAATTGATAATCACCTAATTTACTCTTTCTAATGCAAAAATTTATTGAATTTGAATATAATAACATAGCATACGTAAACACTGTGTAACGTATACAATAAGAATAAGAATTCAAATTTTCAAAACAATTCAGTTACATTGCACGCAATGCAATACTATATATTATTTACAACAATAAATCAAACTAAAGGAATTCAGTTTACAAAAATTATTGTTCGGTGGTGGTTAGTTCAAAAGTGATTGAAAAAAAAAATTAAAAAATTAAAAGTACAAAAGTAAAAGTATTTAAGGATCGAAAAATAAAATTAAAAAGGTAATTCAACGTTTTTTTTCTTCAATAAAATAAAATAATAATAAATAATTATTTCATTATTTATGATAAAATAGATGAACGTCGAAAATATTTCCAAAAGAAAGACATCAGATATCTGGGATCATTTTGAAATTGTAGATATGGAATTTGCTAAATGTAAGCTATGTAAAGCTAAGCTTTCATATAAAACTTCAATTTCTAATTTGAAACGGCATTATGAGAAGAAACATGTTGGAGTAATAATAAAAAAAGCAAAAATATATAATACAATGGTTTGTTTTTGTTTTTACTGTAAATTATTTTAAATATATACTTATCAAATTTCGGTTTAGATGTCACAAAGCGAAAACGAAAACCGAGAATCGCAATCAAATGATGATACCCAACTTCCATCAACATCTTCAAGCATGCATGTTCAGCCGTTTCTTGTTAAAAGAACTGTTCAAGACAGTTTAATTTCTTACACTAATAAAAAATTAAGCGTAAGTGCAAAAAATAAAATTGATTCAGCACTTATGAAATTATTTGTTAAAGATATGCAACCTTTCAGTGTTGTTGAAGATGAAGGTTTTAAAGATTTTGTTAAGGAACTAAATCCTTCGTATAATCTGCCAAGTCGACACCATATTTCAAATTCAATGCTCCCTGTATTATATGAACAGGTATTCGAAACCATGAAACAGAAATGCAAAAACATTGAAAAATGTTGCTTAACAACTGATTGTTGGACATCAATAAATAATGAAAGCTTTTTAGCTGTCACAGTCCATTTTGTGAATCACACCTTTGAAATGGAATCAATTCTTCTAGGTTGTGAAAATTTCAAAGAGAGCCATACCAGCAAAAATTTGGCTCAGGCGGTTTTTAAAATAACATCCGAGTGGAATTTAGAGAACAAAATTGTGGCAGCAATTTCGGAAAACGCATATAACATTAAAAATGCTATATCATTAGAATTAAAGTGGGAACATATCGGCTGTTTTGCTCATACTCTGAATTTAATAGTTCAGAACAGCCTGTCAGCTTCAACTTTAACTGGTAATATCATTAATAAAGTGAGATCGATAGTATCTCATTTTAAAAGAAGTAGTTCATCAAACGAAAAATTACTTCAATATCAAAAGAATAGTGGAGTTTCGAATATAAAGAAGGTTATTCAAGATATAAGTACCAGGTGGAACTCCACATATTATATGCTGAAACGTTTTATCGAACTGGAGGAAGCAATAAAATGTACTATTGCGGTAATAAATAAAAATTTACATACATTAACTGCAAATGAAAGGGAAATACTAAAAGAACTGACTGAAATATTAGAACCATTTGAATCAGTGACAAACATTTTAAGTGGTGAAAAGTACGCAACTGTTTCTGTAATAATTATTTTGGCCAATGGACTTAAAGATGTAGTAGAAAGGCAACAAAAAGACCATCGCGATGCAGAAATTCAAGTAGTTTTGTCCAAATTATTGGAGAACATAAATGGAAGATGGAAAGATATTGAAAATAATGATATATTGATTTGTGCTACATTTTTAGATCCCCGATTTAAGAACATCGGTTTTAAAAATGAAAGAACATTTAATCGAGCTAAAACATTGATTATAGAAGCAATTGCTAATATTATTGGTGCTCAATCAGAATCAGAACACAGCAATGGTTCAAGCTCAAATGAAAAAGATAACGATAATATTAAAATTTCAGCATCAAAGTACAATGTTTGGTCGTTCATGGAAAAGAGTACCAGTTTGAACAAAAGAAAAATGACACCTGCTACCAAAATAATGATTGAAATTGAAAGATATCTTGAAGAAGATATTGCGGATCGAAATCAAAATCCATTATTTTGGTGGAAAGAACATCAGTGCAATTATCCATTGTTGAAGATAAAAGTTAAAGAACTTTTCGGTATAATTGCTACATCAGTACCATGCGAACGATTATTTTCAAAAGCTGGATACGTTTTAAACGATAGGAGAACGAGACTGACTGCTGAAAAACTTAAACAAATCCTATTTTTACAGTCGAATTTATAAATGTATATTGCTTGCCTTAATTGTACATTACTTTTACTTATTAAATATGTTGTTGTTCAGTTTGTTTAATTAAATTTGAATTTTCATTTTTTTTATCATTTCAAAAGAACTGATTAATATATTAGAAATAAGGTGAAATTGAAACGGTAACATTCAAAATTCAAATTCTTTTAAAAAATCTCGGCTGGATGTGGCTTGATATAACTATATGGTATTATAAAGCTAACCGTTCACAATTTCAAATTATTTACACAAGCAAATCACAGCCTGTGATTAAATCACAGGTTTCAATCACTGTGATTTTAAAAGAGCAGTCACAGGTTGTTCCAGTTCTTTTAAAATCACAGTTTATATCATCTCTAATTAAAATCATCACTTATATACTAAACTTATTTTAAATCGACTAATAAACTACAACAATAAAAATTGTAAATAAAATAACAAATTTTCAAACTTATTATTAATTGAATGTAGGTCAATATGTAATTTGCTTAATATTAAACACTTTTCATACATACTTTCTTTAATATAATTACTTATAACAAACTACATGATCAAATTTCAAACAATTACGTTAACATCAAAATAAATTCTTACATTATGCAATTTAACTACTATGAATAATATGCCATATACTAAGAAAATTAAGCTGACAATGCACCAAAAAGTTTAACTACCTGTGTACTACTTGATTTGACATACTTATCTATATAATGCTGTTATGACACTTACTTTTTTTCAGGCTAAATTTTTCCGTCTTAAGCGCACGAAATTTAGCGTTAAAAGAAAGAGATGATTATGTTGAAGTGAGATGTATATACTGATTTTTCGTGTACCTCGTTGACAGAAGAGTTGTAATAATTATATTTAAATTTGAGTTATTAATTGAATGTGTAATTTAAAAGTTTTATTTTAAAAACAAATATATTAATTAAATACTGATTTCTTGAGATTTATTTAGATTTATTGTGTTGAGATATTTTTTGATTAATTTTACAATTAATTTATATGTACGCTTTTTCGTGTTTCTAATTGATATAAGAGTTATATTAATTATATTTGAATTTGAATTATTTGAATTGAATCTGTGATTAAAAAGTTTTATTTTAAAAATTAAGAACATTTATAAATAAAAAAATTAATAATAAAATACTGATTTCGTGTTGTTTAGATTTATTGTGTGTTAGCTGTTAAGATATTTTATGATTAATTTTACAATTATTAATTTTTAAAGCAAAATGGAAAGCAAAATGAAAAAAAGTGAAGAACAATTATTTGAGTGGAATGATAATTATGTTGAATTTTTAATAGAGTGTGTAAAAGAAAAAAATTTAATATGGAATCCGAATGATGTTAGCTATAAAAACAAAGGAGCAAAGAAAATTGTTTGGATAGATATCATTAAAAAATTTAATGATAATTTCAATGAAAATGTGACATATGGTATGTAAAAAATTTAATGATAATTTCAATAAAATGTAACACATATAATAATCACTAATTATTTTCCCTTTATTATATTACAGCTGAAGTATTAAAGAAATGGAATAATTTGAAAATTTATTTTGCAAATCAAAAGCAAAAATATAAGGCAGCAAAAAGAAGCGGGGCTGGAACGGAGAATTCTGAATCTGCAGAAGAATGTGGTTGGAAATTTTATAACAAATTAATATTTTTATATTCCAATTCAGAACCACTGCCTTCAATTAATAACTTTAATTCAAGAAATCTTCAAGTATTAAAAATTATATAAAATTATGATAAAAAAGTATAAACAATTTTTTTATATTGCAGATTCTTGATACAGAGATTTCAGAATGCTACGAAACAGGGCCGTCAAAAAATAAGGAAAATTCAGAAGAAGACTTCTGTTTTTCAGAGACAGTAAATAAGCCTGTTCCATTTATATATTCCAACTGTGATAAGGAGATGCCATTAACTTTATCCTCAATTACATCAGAGGTGTCAACTTCTCATACTGGCATTCAAATTTTAGAGGACACAATAATTCGGAACCCATTGCGTGAAAAACAGGTTGACATTTATTGTAATAGTACGGACTCTTCACTGATGTCACCACCAATTTTATCAAATAATTTAAAAAAGAGTCCATTAAAAACAAAAAATTTAAAACACTCTCAAAAAAGAAGGAGGAAAAATAATTCTGAATCTGACAGCTTGATAGAAGAGTGCTTGAAGTCTTCAAATATATTACAAAATGCAATTTTGGAAAATAAAACAGAGCAGACCATATTTGGAAAATATATAGACGAGGAAATAAAAAAATTAGACGGAGATCTGCAATTACGTGCTAAGCGTAATATTTCCAACATATTGTATGAGATAATGGATGTACAATTACAAAGAAATAAATTTTAAGAGTGTAATGTTTTATTGAATTTATTATATTTTTCTTTATTAATGTACTACTTCAAATTAAAGTGATTTTCGTGTTCTTTGAAATAATCTTTAATTGTATTTCGTAGCTGCACAGCGTTTTTTCTCCATCTTCCTGATACTGGTTTTGGTACATAATCGTCGTAAAAGTGTTTCATAATACCATCAATTTGATCGTCTGAGAAATCATCGTGGATCAAATCATTTCTAATGTTTTCCTCCCTCAAGTAGTTATGCAAACACACAATCGCAAGAACAATTTTAATAGCTTCTATTGGCTCTCGTAAAATCGGAGTAAATAGAACTTGAAATCGGTTTGCAAGTATGCCAAATGCATTTTCCACAACTCTTCGACTCCGAGACAACATGCGGTTAAATCTTTCTTCATCATCTGTCAAAGGTGAATGTGAATATGGTTTCAAGTTGTAATTGGTTAACGGAAATGCATCGTCAGAAACTAAAGTGTATGGTGTAACTACATCGCTCTTTGGAAGTTTGTTAGCCGATGGTATATATATAGATTCATCTTCAATAGCGTGTCTCAAATCCGAATTTAACCATAAGCATGCATCTCCAATTCTACCATTTACTCCAACATCAATGTATATAAATTTATAATTAGCATCTGCAATTGCCATCAATATAAAAGAATGAAATCCTTTGTAGCACCAATAATTTGAGCCAAATTTTTTCATCGGCTTTATTTTGCAGTGTTTTCCTTTTAAAAAAATTTAAAATTAATATTACACAATGTAAAATCGTTTGGTTATTTTACCATCAATGGCCCCAATACAGTGTGGAAATCCCCACGAATCGAAAAAATCTTTTGAAATTTTTAACCAGTCTTGGGCATTTGCTGGAAATTTTAAATGTTCATCTTTTAGAATATTATATATTGCTACGACTGTCTCTTTTATAATTTTAGAAATTGTAGATTGTTGTATTCTAAAAGTGAATTGGAGAAATGTTTGTGTAGAGCCTATAATAAAAAAAATGAAAATAACATCAAATATATTGTTGCATTTTATGTATTCATACCTGTTGCCAAGTACACCAAAGTCACTTGTAAACGTTCTGCAGGACTGATACATGTTCTGAAGGTTGTATTTTGTTTTTGAATATAAGGAGTGATTTTCTCCAAAATAGTTTGGAATTGAATAGGAGTCATCCTCAGTACAGTCCTAAATAAACGACTGTCGTCATCCAGTAATTCCTTCAACAATTTGTTTGTAAAACCTTCACTTTCACGCCGTAACAGCCATTTGGCAGAATATAATTTTTTAGGTTTATTTTTTGCTTGTTTTTTTATTAAATTTTTATAAGCAACTAATAAACACTGATTTGCTGATAAAACAGCCAACATTTCCAAACTTTTATCCATTTATTTTTATATGAAGAAAGAAATTATGACTTTAAATATGACTTGTCAAAAATTAAGACAATATCAGCTGTTATCAGCTTAAGCGCACGAAAAAGAATGTTCTTCATATTCTTTTTCCTGCGCTTAAGATGATAAACAGCTGATATCGTCTTAATTTCATGCACTTAAGCTGAACTTTTCGTGTACTTCAGCTCAAAATCCAACTTATATTTTACTCTTTCACTCTAACACAAAATTATGGAGTGATTTTTTTTTTCATTTACACAATGCTAAAAATTTTAGATTTAGCTTCAGATTTAGCCGTAAAAAAAGTAAGTATCATACCAGCATAAGTGTATTAAAATTGGAAAATTTAACAATATGATTAATTTTATTAACATATTTTAAATTAGGAATTTTAACATGTTGTCAGTGTGAGAGGAATACAACCGAATCCTGATAATTTAAAGGATATCAGTAATTATCCTGTACCACAAAACGTTAAGGGTGTTGACTCCAGTCAACATAGGCTGAAAAAAGAATATATAATTAAAAAAAGGGGCAGTGTCGAAAAATATGTATATAAATATAATAAAAAAAAAGGTTACAAACAATTCAAGACAGATAATGCGACAATATAATATTACATACAAAAAAAGAACAACAAAAAAATGTAAACAAATTAACAAAATCAAACATATAACACAGAAATATATGCAATGATATAGAACCTATAACATGAATATGCACAAGCAGGTAACATAAAAAATGTTTATAAACATAGCATACAAACAAAAACAAAACAATCCACATAGCACAATATATAACATAAAACATTAAACACAAAATATTTAATTGCATAACATAAACAATGAACATTAACAAAAATGAAAACATTTTAAACATATATGCATAATATATAATATACACATATATATATATATGACCATGCCAGTACTGTCAAATTGTCAAAAAGTTACCAGTGAAATAATTACCAATAGAGTTATTCACAATCACCATAAATTGTCATTCGAATTAGCAGACACAATTTGAAAAAAAAACGGTTTTATAAAAAAGACGAGAATATGAGATAAATATTAAAACATTTCAACAACGGAGAAAAAGAAAATTCCAGAACCGCGAAAATTTGGTATATAAAGGGTTGCGATTCGCAGAAAAATTTGTCTTTTGCAATTACTTGTGTATATTGTCGTATTGAGACTGAAGCAAGGAAACCAAAAGGCCACCTCATCAGCCGGGACGTATTGAGTCCTAAAAAAATCTAGCGTATTGAGCTAGTAATTAGGGAAAAGTTAGGAATTTCTGTAAAAATACTTAGAATTTTTACAGAAAATAGGGAAACGTCGAATTAAATCATCGTCGAAAAAATACTTAGAAAATTTCTTATACAGAAATTTTCTAACACTTAGAGCCGAAATTAATCATCAAAAAAAGTACTTAGAAAATTTTTTCTTACAAAATTTTCTAATACTTCGGGCCGGATCATCGGAAATTGTTAAAGTTGATTTTTTAAAAAAGACTTAGAAAATTTTTTTACAAAATTTTCTAATACTTGGAACAAATTCATCATCGTTAAAGACTTAGAAAATTTTTTATAAAATTTTCTAATACTTCGAGCAGAAATTCAACGTCGCTAAACACTTAGAAAATTTCTAGGACTTAGAAATTTTCTAAAGTTTCATCGCTGAAAGTATCATCAGAAAATTGAATTATTCTGGAAAATAGAAAATTCATCGAGACAGTAAAAAAAAATATTTCATCTCGACAATCGTCAATTCCCGTCGGCAATCTTCAGTTAATTTTACATAACGATTTTTTGAAAGTTTGAAAAATCGAACAGTCATCGTTAAATTGGTCTCATCATCGTTCTTCAATCAACATAGTGTCTACAACGCCATCTATTCGTGTAGGTCGACCTATGCCAACGAATAATTAGTTAATTAGCTCTTAGTAATTAAGAACATATGCAAATTCATAATTAAAGTAAATTTGATAGATTTCATTTGTATAAATTCATGATTTTATTCGATTTTGTTAAATTCATTTGCATAGTTATTTCCGGTTTAACTGAAATATTGTACATATAGGGTGGTATTCATAAAGCAGTAGTAAGTCGGTATTATCTTTACTACCACTTTAATCATTGTTCGTATTTCTGCATTCATGAAGTGGTAGTAAATTCTGTACACAAACCATAATATCGAAAATTTTCGATGTGCAAAGATAATACAGTCCTACTTGAGAAGAACTACTATTATCTTTGCGATGTGTTAAACGAATGTGCCATCTGTCAATTGTATCTATAAATTAAAATAAACATGTGTAAACCAAAAATAATTAACCTATTTCTGCTGTGTGTATTCAGATTCGATATAATTTTATTGACGTTTCGGCGATTAACTTTGCTACTACTATTCACTGGTAGCAACTTCACTAATCCAAGATTAAACTACTACTATGAATACATTTACTACAGTAATAATCTACTACCGTTCTATGAATACCACCCATACAAATTTTTAAATTAAAGTAAATTTTATATATTTCATAGATTCAAAATTGTTTTGTATAATTAAAAATTAATTGCATACTTATTTCCGATTTGATTGAAACATTATTATATAATTGAAAATATTGAATTTTTATATATATTGAATTAGATTCATTTGAAATTTAAATATACACGAATTTAAGTAGATTAGAAATTGTTTGTAATTTAGTTTAAGAAATTGAATTGCTAGGTTTAAGAGAGTATATTTTAAATAAAATTTTAAAACGAATTGTAAAAAAATTGTGTTTTTATTTTATTAAAATTTTTGAACCGGCACCTTTTCATTTTTTAATGTTAGTCTTATTAGTGGATTTAACATTTGGTCCTTCGAGCCGGATCTAAATAAAAACACAATTTTTATTTTTTATTTTTTGTAAAAAATTTGATAGAAATATACTTGTAGATGGTTAAACCAAAAGGTTCGAGCAGTAAAAAGAAAAAGGAAACAATGGAAAAGGTTCAAGGTTTAATTAAATCACAAAACTTATTGATTGAAGAATTAAACAACGTTACTGTCAGTATAAAAAGAAATATTGGTGAAAATAAACCTATAGCAGTATATCAACGCAGAATCGAAAAATTAAAGGAATTATCTCAAGAGTTTCGAAAAAACCATTATTTTTATATATATATATTATATATACTTTGATTTAATTTTTTTGTAATAAATAAATTTTTGATTTGGATTGCCTTGAAAAATTTCTTAGAAAACTTTGTAATTGCATAATAAATTGTTATTCTTAATTCATTGATAAATAATTTCTGTAAAAAAAACAAATACTGTTAATTAAATTATATAAAAATTTTTAATTAATAATTTGTATAAGATCAATTTTCTTTTTCAAATACTGAAGAAATAAAATTATCAAACAAACTAAAAGGATATGTATATTATTTCAATTTGATTATATGATTATTACCTTCTTTTTTTCGAAAATCACTTTAAATTTTTCTTTTTCAGCCAACCAAATTAACTAAATCTGTGTTTGAAAATTGATTCAATATATTTGAATCGATTAGAAATTTAATCGATTGATAATTGAATTGATTAATAATTAATAGAAAGTTTTGTTAAAATGAAAAATAATACCATTCAAGTTGACAAATAATTTTTGTTGGCAGAATAATTTATTTTGTTGAATGGACCGAAAAAAATTTTTAATTCAATGAATTTTTGTTGTTGTTTCAACTAATGGTTGTGTTGGTTGAAATATTATGAAACAGTTGAGATGATGAAAACAATTTTTCAAAACAACAAAACATTTTTGTGTTTTAACAAAAACAGTGTTTTAATTAAACAACAAATTTTGTTGACATGATTTAATATTTTTTGTTAAATTCAACTATCCTTTTGTTGAATGGACAAATGACAAAATTTGTACAAAATTATGTCAACTTAACAGTGTGTTTTTGTAGACGCTATATTAATAAAAATTTTATCAAATCAAATAGTATTTTGGTTGTATTGATAACGTTTTTCTCTCAGTGTACAGTGCATTACGTAAGTACATAAATAAGCACAACGTTATTATTTATTTCGAATATTGGTTCAAATATAACACGATTACAGTAATATAACAGTAACTAATTTCATGAGTTTTTGTCTTAAGACTCACTCTTATGAATGTACATTATTTATGCGTTTAGCACACAAACATAGCTTTATGCCTGCACAAATATTTAATTAGGTCTTTATTGATGTAGATGTGTTAGATCATAACACATATTTCGTAATACACATAGCAAAAAAGTTGCTTGGTATAATATATTTATGTATAGGTACTGCAAAATAAGCATGCAGATGTTTTGGATAATCTATAACGATCATACATGATCATACTCTCCTATGCAAATGTTTTCTAAGATGATGATATCCTTTCCTTCTTATCACAAAGGATATCGTCTTTTTTGCTGTCATGTACTCCGTTCAATAAATGCGTTCGTTGCATACTTTATTATGGGTATATTGATAATTATAAACATAGAATTCGTTGGTTAATTATCAATGTGTATCAATGTAATCTTTAAAATATTTTTCTTTAGTTTAGTTGATAACTTAGTTTAGTTCATTTTCGAGTTTCTTTGGTAGTGATAAATTAATAAGTTAATTAATAATATAAGTATAATTATAATCAATAAGTAAATTTATAATAATAATAATAAAATAAATAAAAATAAATAAATATTTTTTTTAATAAAAATAAATAAAAATAACAAAAAAATGGCAAGTAATGGTGAAGGAAGTAATAGTGAAAATAATGAAATCGGTAAGTAAAAAATTCAACCTTTTCTTAATAAAATTTTTCGTATACCTCATATATTACATTTCTATATTATATTGTAATAATAACCCAACCAACCAAAATTGTTTAAAACACTGTCTAAAAAACGATTTTATTACTTTCGTATTTAACTTGAGTGAGTGTCAAAAACGTTAATATAACTACTTATCTGATAACTTGATGTAGCCATGTATTTGGTACATTGCAAAATTGCTGCTTTATAATCAGAAGTTTTTAAAAAAATATGAAAATATTATTTTACAAATACTTAATACATTGTTGAAATTTCCTATGAAAATTTCTATTTTTTTACACTAAAAATATCTTCATACACTTTTTTCAACAACAAACCTTGTTTTCAACTTAAGAATATGTAACACTTAATGCCTAAAATATCCGACCGTGATATTTGGTTTGTTGGGAAACAATTCTTAAACAAATTCTATAATTTTTCAAAAATGTATTTCAATTTTTTATAAGGCAATACAGCTTCATCACAAAGAAGACATCAGAAAAAATATAGAAAAATTTCCAGACAGCAGAAGGAGCTGCTGATACAATTCATTGGAGAAGGGCAGACAATTGTGGAAGCAGCGAAGAAATTGAATTTGAATATTAACTCGGCGAAAACTATTTACAAACGTTATAGGGATAACGAAGGAGAGTTGGTATTCAAGAAACGTGGCGGAAGTAGTGTACAAAAATTAACAGACGCAGTCCTTGCAGAAATTGACAGCTGTGTGGAGAAGAATGCCGGCATAACAATTAATAGAATACAACAACATTTAGCTACCAAAAATATGGTTGTATCCAAAAGCACTATTGCCAATGGTCTTCGTGCTCTAAGGCTTACTTTGAAGCTGGCTTCTATCGAATTGGCGAATCTTAACTCAGAAAGAACAATAGTGTTAAGAAAAGAATACGCCACAAGGTTTTCGAGAGAAGCTCCAGCTGACCATAGTAAGCTTATTTTCATAGACGAGTGTGGTTTCAATTTGCATCTCAGGAGATCACAAGCTCGATCTAGAAGAGGTACAAGAGCAAGGGTGGTTGTTCCAACAGTGCGCGGCCGGAATGTAACGTTGGTAGCGGCAATGAATAGTGAGGGAATAATACATCACAATATTATTGTTAACGCGACTTGTAACTCAACCAAGTTCTGCAGCTTTCTACGAGAACTTGTGGAAAAAGTTGCACGTCTCCAGAATGTGTGGCTCATTATGGACAACGCGAAGATACACAAAACAAGAGAAGTGCAGGAAGTTGTGCAGGGTTTAGACATTGAGTTGAAGTACTTGCCACCATACTCACCAATGCTAAATCCAATTGAAAAAGCGTTTTCAAAAATAAAGTGTGAGGCTCGAAGCATACTGTGTGACGTCGAAGAAAGCCATAACCTCACAGAAGTAATACAACGTTCTCTCAATAAAGTTACTTCAGCCGATGCTGTCAACTATGTAATGGACATGATGATGACACTGGGACCTGCGTCTGCCGGAGAAGAAGTGCATTAGAAATTTAAGTAACTTTACGTATAGTTTTTACAATTATAATATAATAATTTGGGGGAAATACCGAATTGGGGCCGCCAGATTTTCAAACAAGACTTTCCGATAATGATGCTTTGGAATGTCGTCTTTAACATGGTACATTAAAATTATTAGCGCAAATTCATTTTAAGGACAAAAATTACCCCTACAGATTTTTAGCCCAAAATGGCGTGTTTCACATAAATCGTTATTTCTCCGTATTAGAATCTTAGATTAAATTAGTTAATATACCATTTTAAAGAGCACTTCCAACTCTATTAGTCACAGTTTATTTTACTTTAAAGAGATTAGCGGTTTTTGAGATATTCTTTAAAATGAATTTGCTCCAATAAAGACATGTACCATGCTAAAGAGGACACTCAAAAGTATCATTATCGGAAGATCTCGTTTGAAAAGCTGGCGGATCCAACTAGGAACTTCAACGTATTTATTTTTTAAAATTATCTCATTTTAAACTATTTTACTTTTTTACATTATATAAAAAATGACATCATATAATTTTTCTATAAATTACGATTAGTAAATAACACATAATACACATCTTTTATTAAAATTTACTATTTTTTGCATGAATTTCATATTTAAAAAATTAATAAAATGTATGTTACCCATGTGATGTTTTAGAACATTTTACTCTTTATATTTTTTAAACCAAGAAAATTAGTTGAGTTGAGTTTGCTATTTTTATTCGCCTTTATATACAATTTTGATATCTTCAAGGAGCTGCTGGAAAGGATCTTTCTCTTCTTTTTCTACCCTCCCCCTCCACAGAAATTCACATAAGTGAAGATCCAATTGGCCCTTTGTAACCCCTCCTCGAGTCAATCTGTATTTTAAACTTCACCAACTACTCTCGATATTCTGAGTATGAGTCCCAGAATCAGGCTCAACAAAATTTTCGGAGTGGTTAACTGTTTTGTGGATGTATCCATGATTACTTACTTCTATGTTCTATATAGCCACCCCAACAATCAGTGTGTTAGTAAATCAACAATCATTTTAGTAAAAAGGGTAAACAAAAGTTGAATTTAATTGAATTTTTTTTATATTTTAGTGAAAGGTGAATAAAATTTCAATAAATGTTTTACGAATTTAGTAAAAGGTAAATAATATTAAATTTTGCTGATGTTGCTTTATTAATTTTATAGAATATAGCGAAAAGTGATATAATTAATGTTACTTACACTGAACTCTGAACACTAAACATTGATAATAGCGGTACAATACTTAGTTACAATGATAAGCAACAAAGCAGTAATACAAAAAATTGCATAAATACAAGAAAATATTCAATTCCTACGACAAATAGTAAATTTTGGAATTATTACTGAGAAATATATGAAAAATGTGTATTTTTTCGCATTTTTTTGTATATTTGTGTATTTATTTTTTTTTTGTACAGAAATGTGACATCATTGGAAAGAAGACAAAAGGACCTTTCAAGTGATGTAATAAAATATATATGTCATCCTTCAAGTTTTGAAGTTATTGCGGTTTCAAAAGAAGTTGAAAAAGTGATTTCTAAAAAACACGAAATTTTAACTTTAAGTCCTTATATCTGAAGAACCACTAATTCAATCAAAGTAAAATAAAGAGTAACAAATAGGGCAGGATGTCCTCTTTAAAATGGTATACGGAATACGGAGAAATAACGGTTTTTGTAAAACACTCCATTTTGGACCAACAATATTTAAGGGTAGTTTGCGTCCTCAAGGTCCATTTCTGCCAATAAAGACATACACCACATAAAAAAGGACTTTCCAAAGAACCATTATCGGAATGACAGATTTAAAAATCTGCTGGCCCCAATTCGGAAGTTCAGCCAATTTTTCTTTAAATTGCGATTAGTATATAATATACATCTTTTGTATTATCATTATTTTAGCAGGTATATGGCTTAACAATGGACCATTACGGTTCAAATTGATGCGACAATGCAATGATTGACAGTATAAGATATTTTTAAATTTGTTATTTTTTTTCTTAATATTGTATTAACGCATTTTGTCAGTACATTATCGTTTTATGGTTATACATCAAATTGTTACACAGTTTAGTTTATTAAGTATAATCAATATTTTTTAAAAATTAATTATTTATAATTATATTAGTTTAGTTCACAAGTTAAATTTTTCATTAAAATTAATCGTATTAAAATTTATTTCTCATTTTTTATTGGGTTTGCTAAAGGTTTCATTTGGTTTGCAAAAAGATTCATTCGGTTTGCAAAAAGATTCATTTAGTTTGCAAAAAGTTTCATTTAGTTTGCAAAAAGTTTCATTTAGTTTGCAAAAAGTTTCATTTAGTTTGCAAAAAGGTTCATTCAGTTTGCAAAAAGATTCATTTGTTTGCATAACGTTTCATTTCAAGTGTAAATGCTATATTATACATACAATATATATATAATATATTACGTAACCATGTCAAATTGTCAAAAAGGTACCAGCTGAATATAGTTACCAATCAAAGTTATTCACAATTAACATAAATTTATAATTCGAATAACCAGACACAATTTGAAAAAAACGGTTTTGTAAAAAAGACGAAACATGAGATAGATAGAAGAACATTTCAGCAACGGAGAAAAAGAAGTTTCTAGAACCGCGAAAATTTTGTATATAAAGGGTTGCGATTCGCAGAAAAATTTGTCTTTTGCGATTACCTGCCTACATTGTCGTATTGAGACTGAATCAGGGAAAACAAAAGATCGCCTCATCAGCCTGGACGTATTGAGTCCTACTTAAAATCTAGCGTATTGAGCTAGTACAATAGGGTTGTTAGGAATTTTGTAAAAAAACTTATAATTTTTTTACAAAATTTAGGAAAAAATTGGCAGAATTTTTTCATCGGCTAAGTACTAAATTAACAGAGTACTTAGAAAAATTTTGGATAAAATCATCGAGAGAATTTTATCGGCTAAGTGTAAAAATTGGAAAACACTTAGCAAATTTTTTTATAAATTTTTTAACAAATTTTAAAGTTGAGAAATTTTCTAACACTTAGAAAATTTCTGCTGCGGACAACGAAATTATTGAAAGACAAATTGTATACTTAGAAAAATTTTGCGAAATTGAATTTTAAAAAAGACTTAGAAAAATTACAAAATTGCGGGTAATTTGAAAATCAACAAATATTAGAAAATTTGATCAATCAAAAAAAAAAACATTCGATTCTGCTTGATAACTATTAATTTGAATCGCCGTCGGGAAAATTACAATTTGTATACTGCCTATACAGAACATCTATTGATCGCCGTTCACATTAGAGGGCAACCATTTCAAACCGAAACTACTTCAACAACCGGAAACTGAATCTTCAATCAACATTTCAACGTATAGATCGATCTATACCGTCGATAGTTAGATTTAAGTAATAAATTAAATTAAATTAAAATTTGAAATTAAAATTGAAATTAAAATTTGAAAATTTAAAAAATCTATAATCACTTATAATTAAAATTTTATTTTGATAAATTTATTGCATACCTTTGTAAATTTGAATTTTTTATTTCCGTTGTGAATTTTTTATTAAATTTGTTGCATACTTTAAAAATTTGAATTTTTTTTGTATATTTAAAAATTTTCAATTTTTTTTTTATTGCCGTTTTAAAGTATAATATTTTCATTTTATTATTAAATAGATTAATAGATTTGTTATTAGATTTAAGATTAAATTGTTAGGTTAAGATATTGAATTATATAAAATTTATAACGTTTGTGAAAAAATTGTGTTTTTATTTTATTGTATATTTTTTTTTGAATTTGCACCTTTCTACAGTTTAATGTTAAATTAAATTTTACGGATTTAACAAAGGGTGTCCAAAGCTTTATATGCATGTGTTCATATTTCATGCAGTTACGTTGCAGACACCCCGTAACATTAAGACAAATGAAATACCATTATAAAACAACTAATGACTCATATATGTAGATGATAATTTGTAATAAATATTATTTGATCCTTCTGAGAAAAATATTATCATATTTTACTAAATATTTTATGATCATGTTTTTGTCTAAATGAATATTTTTAATCATGTTTTTCTAAGATATTTTATTATCATGTTTTTATTTTTATAAATATTGTCACTACCTAAATATTTTATTATCTTATTTTCTAGATGTTATTATCACTTAGTAATTATAAGAAGACCTTTTAAAAAAATATAAATAAGACTAGAAGAATATTAATTAAGTTAGTCAGTTAGTAGTCAGTCAATACGAAGTTGTCAAAAGGATCATTCAGAAATTGAAATAATTTAAGTTAAGTTTAATAATGAAAAATAAAGTTTTATATTAAAAGAAAAATGAAGTTTAAAATAAAGTTATAAAACAAAGTGTGTTTAAATTTTTTTTAATCATTTTCACAAATTGAAAACAAAACTATGCGTTTTATTAAAGATTTCTCTATTATAGCAAAGCCTTTGTATGATTTGATGAAAAGTAATGTGACGTTTAAATTTGATTCGAAAGAATTAGAGTGTTTCGAAACACTCAAACAGAAACTTGTACAAGCTCCAATGTTATGCATTTACAGTCCTCTTAAGGAAACTAAACTACATTGTGACGCAAGCAGTATTGGTTTCGGAGCAATTTTAATGCAAAAACAAGACGACGGCATATTTCATCCGACTTTTTATTTTTCGAAAAGGTGTACAGATGTTGAGAAAAGATATCATTCTTATGAACTCGAAATTTTGTCCATCGTGTACGTACTTAGAAGATTCAGAATTTATTTAACAGGAATTGAATTTAAAGTCGTGACGGATTGTCAATCTTTAACACTAACTTTAAATAAAAAGATCCTCAATCCGCGCATTTCTAGATGGGCATTGGAAATGCAAAATTTCGACTATAAAGTTGTACACAGGCCTTCAAAAAGGATGCAACATGTTGATTGTTTGAGTAGATGTACCAATATTTTAATAATTGAAAATGGTTCTTTCGAATTTACACTAGCCGCTGCACAAAAACGTGATCCTATAATCCGTGAGTTATATCTAAATTTAGAAAAAAATGAAAGTCAGTTGTATGCATTAATAAATGGTTTAGTTTTATAGAAAATATAAAGATGAAGTCATGTTTTATGCACCTGAAAAGCTAAAAAAATATATTATACAAACTCATCATGAAGCACTTTGGCACGGAGAAATGTTTTGAATATTTGAGAAAAGTATATTGGTTTCCGAATATGAAAAGTAAGATTAAAGATTAAAAGTTGTTTGAAGTGCATTGAGTTTTCTGTACCATCAGGAAAAGTTGAAGGTGTTCTTCAAAGCATACCAAAGGGTGACAAACCTTTCGAAACCTTACATATTGATCATTTAGGTCCTCTCTCAAACACAAATAGTAAAAAGAAACATATTCTGCTTGTAGTTGATGCTTTCAATAAATTTACGAAATTGTACGCCGTGAATTCAACACAGTCCTCTGAAGTAATCAAATGTCAAAGAATCGTAAAATATGATTATATGTATATGATATGATATGATAAAATATGATATGATATGATACTTACAGTAGACCTACTAAAATAATATCTGATAGAGATTAATGTTATACATCGAAAGAATTTTTAGATTTTCTTAATGAAAACAATGTTCAGCATGTTAGAGTTGCCACTATGTCTCCTCAATCTAATGGAGAAGTGGAGAGAATTAATTGATCACTAATACCGATGTTAAAGCCTCCAAGAAAATAAAAGAATGCCAATCGTATAGTGAAAAATATTTTAACAAAAAACATAAAACTCCATACAAGTATAAAGTTGGCGATTATGTAATGATTAAAAACATTATAACAACTCCTGGGAGTCGATTATGAACGCACTTTATTGTTATTTCGCTATCGTTATTCACTAATAAATATAAATTGGTATTACGAACGCACTTTGTCGTAATTAATTAAGAGAGCTTTCTCTCTTTTCTGTGGTGAACTTGAAAATAGTTATAAATGGGAGTCGATTATGAACGCACTTTATTGTTATTTCGCTATCGTTATTCACTCATAAATATAAATTGGTATTACGAACGCACTTTGTCGTAATTAATTAAGAGAGCTTTCTCTCTTTTCTGTGGTGAACTTGAAAATAGTTATAAAGTGGTATTACGAACGTACTTTAATAGCGTTTTCGTATAGTTATTTGTACTTTGACATAACGTCATCGAAATTGACGTCGCAATACATAAAGTACATCGAAAAATATATCATTTGTTGTGTCACTGTCAGTGAACGTGGACTGTGATTAGAAAATATTGTGAGAAAATAATATCATATAATTAGTAAGTATTCATGTTTTACTTTTTTTTTTGTAATATTCAAATTTGTAATATGTATTTTTAATTTTCTATATGCACTTTTTTAGGAATGGAGCAAAAAAGAGCCAAGAAAGCAACGCCGGTGCAAAGGGCGCATCTAATCGAATACCTCTTCAACGATAAGAGCTTAGCTAGAGATAAGTAAGTAAACATTATTTATTATTGAAATTTACCAATTTAATACTATTCTACTTTCTTTTCCACTTTTTTAGATTTGAAACTATACAAGGGAAACGTCTGCAGCAGGAAAAATGGGAGCATCTGACACAGCAATTGAATGCCCTAGGAGGAACTGCAAAAACACAAGCAGAATGGAGGAGATATTGGCGGGATCTTCTGTAAGAATTTATTCGTAACATAAATTTAATTTAAATATAAATAAGAGCTATTTTATTGGAAAAAAGTGAGCGAAAATAATAATTCGAAAGTGAAATTATAGTGCTATTAATATAGGTTTCCAATAAACGCGTTGTATCGTTTATGTGTACTTCGTGAAATAAAAATTTAATGTGCGTATACATATGTTTTATAATTTCCATTAATACTGACTTGAAATTATAAGAAAGTGTTTAATTTACTTCAAAATTTTGATTTATCTTATGAATTTATTTAGTTTTCAATGATTTTGAAATCGCATTATTTAAGACGGAGTTCTAATACATACGTTGTATCGCTTATTTTAGATTTATTTTGCAAAATAAAAATTCAAGATATGCTTTTAATCATTTTTATTATTAGTAATTAGTGTACACTTTTAATATTTTTTCATGCTTTTTAGATTTCGAACAAAAACACGTGCCCGGAGTTTAAGAAGTGGAGGATCCGGTGTGAACGGCGTGCCTGGGAAGCCTCTAAATCCTGAAGAAAAAAAAATTATTGCCATCATTTGTTCTGAACAAATTTACGGCAACGAAAATGTCACCGAAATTGGTATATGTTCAGATGAACAGGTAGTTTGAAAATAACACTTTTCATTTGTACCAATCTTTAAATTTAAACAATTTTACAGGAAAGTAATGCCGCTGCTGTTGCAAAGGAAATCAAAGCACCAGAGCCATATGTGTTGATAGAGAACAATCCTCCTGCAGAAGTGGAAATTACAAGCACACTGGTAAAGTATTTTTAAATTCAAATATGTGTTTATTTTTTAAAATTCTAATTCTGTGTTTTTCAAATGTGTAATTTTATAGTTACATGAATTCTTTTCTCTTTCAACCGTGATCGTCTATTTGTATAACGTAATATTAGTGGAGTCATCGAAGGAAATTCAGGAAGTCCTCAGAAACATATGTGTGTTTCATACAATCGTGAGGATAACCACACATGTGCATCATGTGCAACGCCACCGAATTGAGCATTTAGGCCAATTATTTTTAAATCAGCATTACAAACCTATGAAAAATTGAATTACCGCATGTGATGAAAAATTGAATTAGCGCATGAGTTACATCAGTAACATTAAATGAACTTAATCCGCAACAATGTTGCAGTTCACATAATTCACAGCAATGTTTCCATACTTATCAAATATGAATATAAGTAATATGAGCCGAATCAACATATCCGGCAACGTGACCAGAAAAGTTCTGATTATCATGGGAATTTCTTTTCAAGGTTTTCCAAAAATATTAAATTATATTATTCCCATATTTTTTAAGAATCAGCGTTTTTTGTGTTTATGAGAAAATAACTTTCTCACATTTTTGTAATTCAGAAAAGATATAAATATAAAACTTAGAGTAAGTTAATTTTTCAGTCTTAAGACCGATTTTAAACAGTTCAGATGTAAACTTTCTAAAAAGCTTAATTGTTATTGTAAAAGTAAAATTGTTATAAAACTTAAGTTTTAATATATTTGGTGTTTATAACTAAAGTTATAGAATTTAAGATAAGTTAAAGTGTATAGTGTTTAAGTTTTTTTTTTAATAAAGTAAAATTAAAAATATAATCTGAAGTTTTTTTTTCTCAACTCAAGTTGTATAAAACACATAATCGGCGCAGTCGGTAGGATCCTTTTCTAAAGAATAAGGATTCTGTGTATACGAACATTATATAATAACAGTTTATACAAATGGTGCTTACTAGAAAAAAATCAAAAGAAATTAGAAACATAAAAAATAAATTAAATGAAATTCTTCGTGTATTAGATACAAAGGATTTTGAATTAGATATAGTTAACCACATAATTTTAAATAAACAATTAATATTAATAAAAACATTGGTTGATGAAAAACATAATGAATATATCAAAAAGTAAAATAAAAATATATATATATAAAAATTTGTGAAAAATGCAAAATAAATTTAAATATTAAGTTTAATTAAATATTAGTGAAAAGAAAAATTAAATAAATTAAATAAATAAAATAAATTTGTTTTTAATTTTAAAGTTTTTATGCCTAAGGTAAAAACAAAACGAGAAGTTGAACGTTTTCAAGTGTATCAAAAATCTGATTCCGAGATTAGTGATCAATCCGAAGAAAACATAAATATGAGTACTGAATCATCAAATGTAACATCATTCACAATTCCAGTGAACGATATAATAAAAGATGCACAAAGGATCCATGAATTCAGAGGAAATGGCGATTTCGCTTTAACATCATTTTTACGAGAAGTTGATACTATTCTGCCACTATTAGATAAATATCCTCAAGCCAAGCAATATGTTTATCAACGCATCATCATCAATAAGATTCAAGGACCGGCACTGGATGTAATAAGAACGTTAGAAAGTAACACATCATGGGAAGATATAAAAGCAACCTTGGTAAACAATTTCGGCGTAAGAGAGACCTGCCATCAATTATACCAGAAGGCTTTATCCATAAAAAATTTCCAAGTAAGAGATTATTTTATAGCTTTAAGAAATATATTATCTAAATTAAACGAAAAATATGAATATGATGCTGCAAAGCCAGCAGAGTTCAGCCCACAAATTAATGAATCAATTATTTTAAGTACTTTTTTGAATAATATAGAAATAAACTTAGCATCTGTAATTCTAAATAAAAACATTAAAAATTTAAGGGAAGCTTTTAATACATTAGATAATTTAGGATTAATTAGAGATCAGAAAAATAACCATAATCAAAATAAATTTAAGCAGAAACAAAATGATAATCATAGTAATAAGACGAATTTTAAAAATAACAGTAATTCTAACAGAAATAATGAATATTTAAGATATAATGCAGATAAATATAGACAAAATACTGACAAGTACAGACAGAATACAGACAAATATATACAAAATAACAATAATGTTAAACAAAATTCTTTTCAACGTAGAGAAGATTATCAATATAACTTTAGAAAAAATTCCGGACAGTACAGAAATTCTTATCCCAATACTTCGCGACAAAATGAACCAGAACCTATGGATGTCGATCACATCCAGCTTGAAATAAATTTTCAATTAGCGCCTCAAAAGTATACCTACCAATAGTTAGATTAACAATAAACAACGACAAATTAAATTGCCTTATAGATACAGGATCATCCACTTCCTTATTAGACGAAACAAAACTACCTCAATACAAAAGACAGTTTCTAAAAAACCCAATTAAATTTAATACCCTTAATACAAATACAGTCGTAAAACAAGAAATAAAAACTAATCTACCTACAGAATTTAATGAAGATGCCTATATGATTTGGAAATTGACTAAATTTAATAACAAAAGTTTTGATGCCATTATTGGTCAAAATTTGCTTAAACCATTAGGAGCTATAGTTGACATGGAAAACGAAATTCTTAAAATTAACAATAATGAAATAAAATTTATGAACAGTTGTCCGTACAAACCCTATGAAATTCATCAGCTAGATAGTTCAAATACAATTGAACATAGTGAACAATACAAAAATCTTTTTGAAAATTTAAATGAAGAAGAAAGTAAACATTTAGATAAATTGTTAAACTCATACAAAAATCTTTTTTTTAAAGAAGGTGATAAATTAACTAACACCCTTGATATACAACATCAAATCGTAACCACTACCGATAACCCCATTTACTCAAAAATTTATAGATATCCACACATTCATGAACAAGAAATATCCAGTCAAATAAACGAAATGTTAAAACAAGGGATAATTAGGGAAAGCAATTCTCCATATAATAGCCCTCTATGGATCGTTCCAAAAAAAATGGACAATTCCGGAAAGAAAAAATGGAGAATTATTATTGATTACAGAAAACTCAATGAAGTTACTATAGAGGACAAGTTTCCAATACCAAACATAGAAGATATTTTAGATAAATTAGGCAGATCTCAATACTTTACCACTCTGGATCTGGAAAAAGGTTTTCACCAGATTCTTGTGAGAGACGAGGATCGGAAAAAGACGGCCTTCTCTACACCATTAGGACATTATGAATATATTCGAATGCCTTTTGGCCTTAAAAACGCTCCAGCGACCTTTCAGCGTTTAATGAATTTCGTGTTAAGAGAATACATCAATAAAATATGTGTCGTTTATTTAGACGACATTCTGATCTTCAGTACCACCATAGACGAACATATAAATAGTATAAAGAAAATTTTTGATAGATTAAGAACTCATAATCTAAAAATCCAAATAGATAAATGTAAATTTTTTGCGAAAGAAACAGAGTATTTAGGTCACATTTTGACACCTGAAGGCGTCAAACCTAATCCGAAAAAAGTGGAAAATATCTTAAAACTTAACTTACCAGAAACACCAAAACAAATAAAATCTTTTTTGGAAATGACTGGTTTTTACAGAAAGTTTATCAAAGACTATGCGAAGGTTGCCCAACCAATGACAAAAAGTATCTTAAAAAGAATGCTAAAATCAATGTTAATGATCCGAATTATATCCTCGCTTTCGAAAAACTAAAAAGAATTATAACAGAAGCTCCGGTATTAAAATACCCAGATTTTAAAAAAAAATTCAAGTTAATTACAGATGCTAGTACTTTTGCAATAGGAGCTGTCCTTCAGCAAGATAGTCATCCTATATGTTTTGCCAGTAGGACCCTCAACGATCACGAACGAAATTATTCAACTACTGAAAAAGAACTCTTAGCAATAGTTTGGGCCACTAATTACTTCAGACCATATCTTTATGGTGAACAATTTGATCTGCTAACAGATCACTAGCCACTCAAATGGCTTCAGACTAAAACGAAAGGCAAAGATGTCAATCCAAGATTATATAGATGGTTACTTAAATTAGGTGAATACAATTTTCAAATAGATTATATTAAAGGTAAAGAAAATAGAGTAGCTGATTTTCTTAGCAGAATTAACACTGAAACCAATGAAATCAATATGATCGACATTAATGACAGTGATAATCAATTAAATAACAATGATAAACATTCTGAAGAATTATCTAATTATTCAATGGAAAACAATGCAGACGAAGAAAGCATTGCAACAATACATTCTCAGCAAGAAAATTTAAATAACCACATACCTATATTAGACACAGTGGTAAATCGCTTCAAAACACAAATCATTTTAACAGATAATAAAATAAAGGAGTTTGAATCTATACATGGAAATAGAAAAATATACATTAGTTCTGAAGACCTAAAAAATAATTTATCCGATATATTGCGGCGTTATATTAAATCAGGAAAAATAGGTATTTTTACTGAATTAGATGATAGTCAATACAATGTATTACAAAAAAAGGTTATAGATTTATTTGACAATATTCATAATATAAAATTTGTACGGTGTTCATATCATGCTAAAGATATGATAAATGAAGATGAAACTTTCAAACAAATTCATAAGTATCATAAATATGAAACAGGGCACACCGGAATAAGTGAAAATTACGACGGATTAAAGAAATTGATTTATTTTCCCAACCTTAAAATTTTAATACAGAAATATATTAATAACTGCGATATTTGTAATCGAGTCAAATACGATAGAAATCCGGTAAAAGAAAAGTTTAAATTCACTGAAACACCAACAGACATCAGACAAATAATCATACATATGGACATTTATACAAATTCAAAAACAAACTTTTTAACCTTTCTCGATAGATTTTCAAAATTTGCCACAGTATATTACCTCGAAGACAAAAATAATCAAACAATTATAGAAAAATTAAGAGATTTTAAATCACAAAAGGGAAGTTTCAAAAAGTTAATTATACAGACAATGAATTTAGGAGTGTTAACATAAAAGACTATTTGAAAAATGAACATATTGAACTCCATTTAGTAAAGTCAAATAATCATACTGGAAACTCTGATATAGAAAGAATGCATAGCACTCTTAGCGAAAAAATTAGAATGTTAGGTATAGAAAATAAGCAATTAAATATTAAAGAAAAAATGTATAAAGCAGTAGAATGGTACAATGGCCCTTATTCTGAGTTTCACTTCACTTATGTGAATCGTATCACATCACCATCACTTCACTTCCTAATCGGTATTCCGACTTTCACGTGAAGTGAAGGATAATCGACGTGATAATAGAATGAATTATAAATGAACTGAAATGAACTTAAATGAATTTTAGGTTATGTTTTCGTTTTTATATGTCAGTGGTCCGTGTCAATTTTTTTCAAAATTTAAATATCAGATAAAAATATAAATAAATTAATAAATTTTATAAATTGTGATTGTGTTTATTATTTATTATCAAAATGAGTAGCACAGAATTGTGGTTTAATAGTGATAGAAATGTCACATTTTATAAGTTGAAACAGAACACTTGTTAAATTTGTATGGTATTTGAAAGGAATTTAGTTTTAAATAAATTTTAGTTTTGAATAAATTAAATATAATAAATAAAATGGTGAGTGTAGATGTTTGGTTTGACTCAAGTGAAGATGAAATAGAAGACAGGTCATCTGTAATTGAAGTAGCAAGGGATCGTAGGATTTTAAGAGATTTTGCAAATCCACTCGAAATTCATGATAAAATGTAAGCGTTTGTGTCCTTTATTTACGTTGTGTAATTTTTAGAAGTTAATACAAATTTACCATTTTTTATTAAGGTTTATCAGCTATTTACGAATTTCGAAAGAGCTTTTCCTATTTCTTTTAAATAAAATGGAAAACCAAATGCCTAAAGTAATTGGTTCAAATTCAGTCAGTCACGTATTAAAACTGAGTGCCGTTTTACGATTCTTAGCTGAAGGTGGGTATCAGAAAGGTGTTGGTAATGACTACTTTGCGGGCTTGGCTCAGTCGACTGTATCAAAAATTATTACTGAAGTACTCGATTTCTTTGAACTGGAAATTTGTCCTGAATTTATAAACTTTCCTAATACTGAAGAAGAAAAAAGTAGAATCAAGCAGGCTTTTTATGAGAAACACGGTTTTCCTGGAATTATAGGGTGTGTGGATGGAACTCATGTGAGAATCATCAAGCCTTCACATGATGAGCAACATCTTTTCTACAACCGAAAAGGCTTTCACAGCTTGAATGTTATGATAGTATGTTTTACTTCAGACAAAATTTAGGCTTACAACTTAATTGTGAAATCATATACTTGTAGGTTTGTGATCATAATATGACCATCAGGTACGTAGATGCCAATCACCCAGGAGCAAATCATGATTCTTTTATTTGGGAAGGGAGTCCTTTAAATAATTTGTTGATGACAAATTACCAAAACGGTGATAGGAATACTTGGATTTTAGGTAATTTTCTTTAGAATAAACCATTATTTGCCTTTATTTTATTGTCTGTTTACATTCATTTTGCCTTGTATGACTAATTTACTATTAAATACAATGGCGTTATATTTTTAGGCGATGCAGGATACCCTTTAAAGCCATATCTGATTACACCTTTCAGAGATACAATTCAAAATAGTAGACAAGCTAGGTTCAACGAAAAACATGCTAAAGTGCGTAACATTGTTGAACGCACAATTGGCGTTTTAAAGAATTCATTTCGTTGCATATTAGGAGCGCGACAGCTACATTATAATAAAGATAAAGCAAAAAAAATTATAAATGCATGTTGCGCCTTACATAATTTAAGAATAAAATTCAACATGAATGTCGAGGAACATTTAAACCCTCATGAATTCGTCCATGATGAAGAAGACAACCAAGCACCAGAAGAATCTATAAGTGAAGCTGGAAGAAGGGTTC
Organism: Villa cingulata; assembly: GCA_951394055.1. NCBI lineage: Eukaryota > Metazoa > Arthropoda > Insecta > Diptera > Bombyliidae > Villa > Villa cingulata. Next base: position 34,584,665 of record OX596017.1, on the reverse strand, counting down.
GAGACGAAATAATGAATTCTGTTGTTTAACATTTAATTCATAAGTATTTATATTAACATTAAAAACAAAAAAATTCAAAAGGAAAGAAAACTTTATTTCAATCTTACACCTAAATAAAAAAATTAACATCAGTTCATTTCAAACTTACATATAAGCCTCTTATAGAAAAAAGCTTCAGTCAATTTTATATTAAATCTAGAAAATGGCACATTTTAATCACATTGTAATTGCAATTTTTTGTTTTTTGTACTTTAAAATTTCTAAGTTAGCAGCTAACTCTGTTTCTTTTCTTTTTTCTTTAGCCAATAAAGCCTTTAATTTTTTTTCTTCATTTTCTTTCAAAAATTTGAATTTTCTTTCTTTATATTCTTTTAAATATTGAAATTTATGTTCTTTTAAATGATATGTTTTTCTTTTGTATCTCTCTAATTCTTTTAAACTTGATAAAATATTTTTTAAAGTTGTCGATTGCTGCTGAAGTAACTGCTTTCTGTAATCTGAATTTTCAGTATTTTTAGGTATTCTTCGTTTGCGTGAAGTAGGGTGTGCAGAAGATTCAATGATATCTCCAGGTGTTGTAACACAGTTTTCGGCATCATTCGTCAGACTAGATGGATTATTTTCCTCAATTACTTCATTTGAAGTTACTACTTCAGTGGCTAAGTCGCACGGTTCCTCACTGATTAGTCCAAATATTCTTCCACTTGGATGTACTGACTCTTTAAGTTTTAATAAATTTGCTACATCTTCCTCTATTTGAGAAAGATGCTGGATGTTATATGGACCTCCTCCTGTTGATGTTACTTCTTTATGGTTGTGTTGCAGTTATTTCTTTATTTTCAGCTTGTAGTCATTCCATATCTAAAATGGTGAGGTTTGTAATTTATCATATTAAAAAAGCATTTCATAAGTTACTTTTTGCCATTCCGTTTCCGTTCTAGTTGGAGGACCATTGCTGTTCAAAATTTTTGTAATTTGTAGCCAGAGTTCATTATAATTATTTTTTCCCATGAAATTCTCTGCGAATTTCATTCCTTTTGCAATACCTTGGTTGTCCTTCATAAACTTTACAAGGATTTCAAATTGCTTCTTATTCGTAATTTTTTTGCTATATGCATAAAAATAAAAACATGAATTGTTTTGTACCGAAATTTAATTATTATTTACTTACGTTTTATTTAAATCCATCTTTTATATTTATAAATTGAAAACGTTCACCTACTTTTTATAAACGCAAAAAATATCACATTTAATTGACAAATGTCAGATTCACACGAATATGGGAATACAGAAAAAAAATGACAATTATCGTTATTTCGCTTTTTATCACTTACTTCGCAAATGGTAATACCGTTTTCTTAATTCGCTTCGTATCACAGGTGATACGAATCTCAGAATAAGGGCCAATAATAGTTACCATAGTAGCACAAAAGAAAAGCCAATAAATATACAAGAAGGAAAATGTTGTAAAAAAGCCATTTATGATAATTTAATCAAAGAAAAACTTAGGTATATAAATAAGAGAAATGAGAAAAGAGAGAATTTTTCTGATAATAGATCAGTAGGTTATATTAAAAATTATAAAAGCGTTAGACATAAGGAACAGCCAAAGTTTATAAAAGGTAAATTAGAAAATGTACATAGCTCTAATATCAAAAGAAAAACAAAATTTTCAGGTGAAATGGATCTTCAAAACATTTCTGATGATACAAATGGTTTCAATTGTCCAGGCTCATCTAACAATTGAGAAAATAGACACTAACTTTGGATATTCCGAGATAAAGATGGAAGAAATAAACATCGTTAAAAATTATGACACTGTTCTACATCTGATAAATCTTACTGAAATAGAAAATGTAATAGATATTCTGGAAGAAAATATAAAACGCTCAGACTTACAAGACAAATTCATAATTTTAGAACATCAATTAGAAACAATAAGAAACAAAATTCGAACGTTAATTCCATATCGACAAAAAAGAGGCCTGATAAATATTGTAGGTACAATCCACAAGTGGTTGTGGGGAACTATGGATGATAATGATAGACAAGAAATTGAAGATCATTTAAAAGTAATAGATAGTAATGTACATAATACAATAGAAAACCTTAATTCTCAAGTAAGAATAAATTGGAGTTTCAATGAGACTTTTGCTAAATTAAAGAAAATAATAGAAAGTGATCGGATAGTTATGACAGAAAAAATCAATGAAATACAGGACTACAACGACATACTATATAAACGAACAATTTACATTGACTTTGTACTTAAACTGAAGATATTACAAGATAACATTGAACATATATTGGATAACATAGCTTCAGCTAGGTCAGGTATCATTCATAGTAATATACTAACAAATGAAGAAATCGAAGTATATAAGATTGACTTCCAAAAATTGCAAGGTATAAAACTTGGGACAGTAATAGACAATAATAAAAATATTATATTCATAATTAGAATTCCAAAAGAAATAATAATAACAAAAAAAAAACAATGTTAATACCGATAGGAGATAACGAATACAGAGAATTAATTAAATAAAATAAATTAAATTTTCCTCTTACAGATATATGATAAAAGCATTTGATTTTCCATATAAATACGTATGTCAACTAACAATCCACATAACAGAAGGAAATCGATTCATTCTGGTTAAAACATTCGAAGAGGATGGTCGATAGAAACCGAAGATGACTACAACAACGATTATTCTGCAACAACCACAAAATAATATTAATACGTTAACAAGCGTAATAAAACAGCTACAACAAACGATAGAGAATCAACAAAACACTCAAAACAATTGAGAGGTCAGCGATTGCAATTCAAATATTAATAATGTTTTACACTCAATAGATAGACATACTCCAACAACAACCGAACCACGAATTGAAAGCCAACAACAGTCAACGCCGTTTTGTTCATCATATGACGCACCACATTTTACACCACCTGCAGTTACACCTGTTTTAAGAGATATTGCCGATATATTACCGGAATTTGATCCGATATCATATGTTTCAATCACTGTAGAACATTTTGTCGAACGAATAAATAGTTTAATGCAAGTGTACAAATGGGATGAAAAAGCCTTGTTACTAGCAGTATATATGAAATTGAAAGGTCAAGCAAGAATGTGGCTTGATTGTTCGTCAGTTGTTTATCGTACATGGCAAGAATTTGCACACAAATTAATTAACGAATTTAGCAGAACAGAAAAGAAGCCGATATACAGTGGTGGAAATTCACATAAAATCAGACAAGTTTTATTGAAAAAAAAATTTTTCTTTATTCAAACAGTTTGGGTATCTACACTATAATTTTTCTAACTATATTTTAATATTTATTAAAAAAAAAAAATTGAAAAATCAAACCTTATAATATTGTTGTAAAAAGAAGATTTTCTAATTCTTTTCCTTAACCCTTAAGAAAGAGTCAAAATTCAACCCAAAAAAAAAAGTAAAGAAAAGAATAAGGGACTAGAATTAGGGGCCGAGCGGAGCCAAAAAACAAAGAAAATGAAGAAAAAAAAATGATGAAATGAGGAATGGGGAAAAACAAAGGAAGAAAGAAAAACAAAAAAAAAGGCTTTATTCTTTTAACCCTTTTGGTGCAAAGGGGTTATTAGAACAAAGCAAGTTTTAAAAAAAAAGGAATAAGGAAACCAAGAAAATTTCACTTACCAAAAAAAAACTTGGTGATTATTTTTTTTCACTTTTATTTTTTTTTTTTTATAAAAAAAAACTTCGAAAAAAAAATTTGAACTTAACAAAAAAAAAGAAAAAAGCCCAAAACGGACTAAATAACAAATTTCAATTTAAAAAAAAAAAAAACTTAAAAAACTAAAAAAAAAAGATTTAGCAAACTTAAAACTAAAACAAAGATTTAGCAAAAAACCACGAACTTACAAAAAAAAACAAAAATTAAAAAAAAACTTTTCAAACGAAAATTAAAAAAAAAACTTCTGAAAACGAAAATTAAAAAAGTCTGAAAACGAAAAATAAAAAACTTTCCTGTGTTGTGACGAGCCCATTTATATACTCCTCGTCACACACACAAAAAAAAAAAGTAAACAGTTGTATTTTGGAATTTTCTATCAATTCGCCGCCCGCTGTAACGTCAACGGATTGACAGAAAATTCCAGTGGTAAGGTTCGTTGTTTTTTGCTGAATCTGCTACAAAAAAAAAAGAAGAAGATGATGACATTTTATGTTTAAAGTGACAATGTCATTCTATTACAAAATGTAAACAAAGTGAGTGACAGGTAAGTATGTAATTTATGTTAATTTTAATTTTTTATTATTTAATTAAATTCTAAAATTAATTTATTCTTTTTTCCTTTCAGGTTTACAACAATATAAAAAAAATACAAAAATTCAAAAATTTCAATGTAATATGGAGGAAATTCACATAAACTCAAACATTAAAACTATTATATAAAAATGTAAAATAATGAGTAAAAGAAAGAAATTCAAAAACAAATATCATAAATAATATTAGCCATTAAAAATTAATATTTTGTTGAGTCCCCTTTTTGTTGAATAACTTGGAAAATCCTATCTGGCATAGAATTAAAGTCTACTACAAACGTTACAACTCGTCGTACAACCTAGACATGTTGTAGTACAAATCGTACCGTCTGTTGTGTTGTTGTACAACCAATCTTTAGTCGAAACGGCGGTCGTAGAAAGATTAACTGCCTTATCATAATATTCGAAGACGAAACGTTTCGTATCGTCTTGTTAAAAACGAGATCATGATATTCGAAACGTTCCAATTTCAAACGATTTTCATCGACTACTCAGTCGATAGCATTTTGTTCATCGTTTACATATAAATTTATTTTTTTTTTGGTTTTTAATAGAATTTTTTTTATTTAAAGCATATTACTAATATTTGTGAATATTAATATTAAATTAATTTTTTTAAAAAAATGGAAATTATTATTAAAAATGATATTTCAAAACATCAACAAAATAATAGAAATGACATCGAACCCTTTTTTCTTACAACAAAATTGGAAATTGTATGAATTAAACATTAAAGCTTCGTTTTTATAAGGGATTTATATTGTACCACTATGTACCACTTAATATTCGAAACGATGAAGGTTCATAATAGCAATTTTATACCGTATCGTTTCGTTTCATCGTTTCATCGTTTCATCGTCTTCGAATATCATGATAAGGCGGTAAACTAGTTTGATTTTATCAGACCGTTTGTCAAACCGTTTCATCGTCTGTGGCATGATCGCACGACCGCGTTTTCGATTTCATTTTTAAATTAGTGTTGTTGAATAAACATCATTTCTAAATAATATTAATATACTTGTGATTTGTGAATAATATACTTTTGAATAAACTAATATATATACTTGTGAATAAATTAATATAATGTCCATACCAAATAATAAGTTTTTTAATGAATTTATTGAAATATATAAAAGTTTGCCAGAATTGTGGCAGGTGAAAAATGAATGAATATAAAAATAGAAATTTAAGAATGGCGTGGAATGAATTATTATTGAAATACAAAGAATATGACGCCAGTGCAACAATACACACTTTAAAAAAAAATTTATAAAACTATTCGAAGTGTATATAGAAGAGAACTGAACAAATGATTAAAACCCCAAAAATCGGGAGCAGGTCTAGACGACATTTATTGCCCTAATTTGTGGTACTTCGACAATTTGGAATTTATCAGGGATTTGGAAAAATATGATGAAGCGTTTTCAACATTATCAGCTTCTGACGATGAAAATGTAAGTATATTTTGTTTTTTAAAACTTAGTTACAATAAGTTAAGTAAATTACAGTGAATTACATAAAAGTTTTGTTACAGGAATCCCCAACAAATCCTGTCAAAAGAAGAAATGAAAGAACAGAGAAAACAAATTATTTAAAAAAAATAAAATTGAACGGACGGAATTATTAAAAAAAGCAGTAAATCACCTGGAACTGTTGCAAGATGAAAGAAATGGAAGGAAGGAACGTAACGAAGCAGAAATATATGCAGAGTCATGGGCCACTAGTTACAGATAACTGGATCCACAACAACAAATTTTTGCAAAAAAGGCTATGGACGATATCCTTATATTAGGACAATTGAAACAATTGCCTTTTAACACAGTTTCAAATAATATTTCAAAATCATCAACACCACTAATGGCCAATTTGACAGTGTGAGCTTTAGTTTGAGCTTAGCTAAATTCTAAGGGAAGCTTAAGTACTTAGCTTGCTTAAGCTCATAGCGTTTCACAGTATAATTTTAAGTGTCGCTTAGCTAAGCCGAATGTAACATGCAATTGTGATTGAAAAATGAAATATTGCATTGTGAATTACAGCTGACATAAGTGAAATATTGTATTGTGAATAACAGCTGATATAGAAGTAAAGAATTTGAAAATGTAAATTTAAAAAAGTGAATGTGGAATTATAATAATAATAATAATAATAATAATAATAATAATAATAATGTGTGAGATGAAGATAATAATATAATAATAATAATAATATATAATAGTAATACATAATAATAATCATAATAATAATAATAATAATAACAGATTTTATCTTATTTCAGTTTACTTTTCTTCTATATTTATATACACACATATTTATATGATACAAGAACTAATATGTATATACATATATATGTGGTTGTATCATGCATATTTATATATATATATATACATATATCTACACACTTATTCACTGTGAAAATTAAATGTATAATTATTCAATTATTAGTTTTGTTTTGTAATTAGTTTTTAATTAATCTAAAATATATATATTTATTTTCTTGTAATGTGAGGGTATTAATTTTTTTGTGTGACTGTATTCAGTCACACCATAATTCTTCTTTATTCTAATTATGTGTACCTAACAGTACACATAATCGCATTTATAAAGGCCCAAGTGTTATTTTGCGCAACAATATCATTATGTTTTGGACACGCGCATATATTTTCCATTGTTCTTATGTATAATGTGCATAAGATAACAACAACTGCATGTAGTATGCACGTGATTCCATTAAATTTCCAGACCATTCCATTATATACGTATATACTTTATCTATACAATACATATACATAGTCATTTTAGTAGATTAGTCCATTCTCACTATGTATTATATGAATTACACGCATACCTCTACATTATCAATTTTCAATTTTAATGGCCGCGCACGCATACATATATATTCTCTCAATTTTTCCATTATATTTCAATTAGTTCCCCATGTTCTCATCAATTCCAATTTTCATATTTACTTCATATTTCAGGTTGTTCCCCAAACGTCAAAAGTTTTATGGCCACCCTAATTGGTTGTTTACAAAGGTTTTAGAATTCTATGTTTTATTTCATAAATTTCAAAATTTTTCAATTTAAATCATAATTCTTCGTCCTTTTATAAATCTTTTCCATGAATAATAACTAATTTATCATTTAGGTGATTATGTACGCCCTTTTCATTGTATAATTACAATTTTTTTTAATTTTTTTTCCATATCCGGTTTTTGACTCCACTTTCCTATTTTCTAAAATCACCCGATAATATAGCTTAAAATCGGTAATATAGGCCCAATATGAAATGAAGTGGAAATGATTATGAAATATAGCATTGCCTAGTCCAAATTTTTTTTTCAAATTTTTAAAATTTAAATTTTGATTGTAAGATGTATTTAAAGATTTTCACAAAGAAATTTCTCTTTTCACAAATCCTGAAAAAACTTTAAATTATTATTCTTAATGATTTGCCGTTGAAATCCACCCTAACTTTCATATATCCTAAATAAATAGGTTAAATTATCATGTTCACACTTACACATACAAGGTTTCAATTTCAATTCTCATCTTTTACATGAACCCCCACTCATATTTTCCAATAAGAAAAATGCATCTATTGTCTTGGCGGAATATAAAAGTGCACCACGCGCTCGACTCCTTCTTCTGGTGTATTCTCAAGTGCTGGGGCAACCTCTGCCCGATATAAATTTTATTTAGCTAAATGCCGGTATTTTTTTTGAGTAGGGCAGTCGTGAATAATTTTTTAAAAAAAAAAAAAAAAAATACAAGAATTCGAAATTACTTTTAATGTTATTAACGCAGTGAATATATACATATATAAGAAAAAAAAAAAATCTGAAAATATCCGAACGAATATTCGAAATAGAATAATTAAACGAATAGTATTATTCAAATAAGATTATTTCTTTTATAAAATATTATATATATATTAATTGGAATAAAAATATATTAATGTACTACATTTAAATGTGTAAAAATAAATGAAAAGTATATACACAAATATATAATTTGTATGTGCATAAAATATTAAAAAAAAAAAAACAAAAAAAAAAAAAAACAGAATTTATAATAATTAATAACATCACGTGAAAACAAATACACAGTAAAATAGGATTCAAAGTTATTGGAAGCTGTGAAAGAAATATCATAAAAACTGTATATTCATGTATCAAGTTTAATACAATATCACATGTATAATCTTATATATATATATATTGTAGGTATCATATATATATTAGTTAGAAAAAAAAATCCAAATTTGTAATAGTTTATATATTGCTGGTGGTAATAATAATAAACAAACTGTTATGATAAATTATGTATGTGGTATATAAATTATGTGTACATGAGATGAATCTAAAGATATATAAATACATATAAAATAGTGATTGTAAACTAATTGTAAAATTGTAAATTATATTTGTAAAATTCATTTTTTTATATTGAAATCAAAAGTGAAAAAAAAAAAAGAAAAAAAAAATATATAAAAAAAAAGTATATAATAAAATTCTAATTAAGAAAACAACAGAATTTCTAGGTTAAATTTATTGTTGGTTATCACTGCGGTTATCATTATTACCTTTATTAGTGTTATTGTTATCAATTAAGTAAATACTTAATTATTAAATTATTATTAAAATAAGTACTGGTTACAAAATTGAACTAAAATACACAATACGACAATCACGACTTCGACGAAGACGACAACAGGGATAAAATTAAAGAAAAATTTTTTTTTAAAACTTCAGTGTAAACAACAGCAACATTCGTCATCATAGCCTCAACGGCAGCATTCGTCCTATTTGCAGCAGTATAGACATCAGCAGTTTCCATCATCATCATAATCAACAACAACGCCAGCAACATCATAATCATCGTCAATATCTTTAACAACACCATCATCCACCACAATATCATCATTATCATCATCCGGTAAGCGCGCCAACGATTTTTTTTATTTTTTTTTTGATTTTACATATAACAAAAAAAAAAAAATAAATAGAAACAAAAATAACAGGGGCCCCAAATTATTCATTATGCAAAATTCACTAATGGAGTAGTCATATAAGAAAAAAAAAAGAATATGTATATAGGTATATAGATATAATTTCATAAAAAATTAAAATAACAAATAATAATAGTAAAAAAGAAAACAAAAGGAAGGATAAGAAAATTTTTTTTTATAGCAAGAAATGTTTTTTTTGATTTATTGATGGTTAATAAGGAAGTAGGAAAGGAATTTATTTTTTTTATATATATTATTTACCTGGTTGATTTAAACTAATTTTAAAGAAAAAAATATGCTCAAACACATATCAATGTATCTATATAAAATTTAGAAGACTTGTATAATGTAAGATTGGGTTTAAGATTAGTAGTTAAATAAAATGTATCTGTAAAGCTATACAAATTATGGCTTTTGTTTTACGTTCACCCCAGGCAGAACCAATTTCAATAATGTAGTTTTTTTTTATCTTCTTTCTTCGCAATTTCCTCTTTTTTTTTAAGGATGGGAACATAGCTCCACAGCAAGCTATGTTTATTTGAGGTGGGTTAGTCCCTATCATCGTTGGGCGAGGCATTTTTTTTTTTAATTTTCAGGACCAACGATGGTAGTAGCTGTATTCTTGGGCCAGAGCGGGGCCATAATTTCAGTTTCAACGGTGTGGGTGCGGCATTTTTTTTTTTGTTTAAATCGATTTGGAGCATTCTAAGTAGAAGGACTTCACAACCTTCTACTGTTCCAAGCTGCGAAATAAAAGGGTTAAGGAAAGTGACAAACTCACCCCCCATCCGGCGAGCTAGTTCGTGCTAGCCAGCAAGCGCAGCAGTCACTTCCACCAGCCTTAAACCCATGAAGTAAGTATGTTGTTACGTGTGTCCATACTATAATTTTTATATGTCTATATAGTTACACATGTAATTAATTCTATGCACACACCATATACAGTGTTCATATAAGTAAAACATTTTTTTTGAATTTTGCTTATTCTATTTTATTTCAGATCTAATATATGGTGAATATACATCATGTAGTCGACAGTATGAGACACATACCACCACATACATTACAAAATGGCGCCCAAGCTTGGTATTTTCGTGGACACAGATCTACGGGTCTGCGTCACATTTAGTCCTTCGCGGACAAACTTTGGTGGTCTTCGTACATTCGTATGAATGTACAAAATTTCTCTTTGTTGTTTAGTACAACACTTAGTTCCTTTACGGAAAATTATTTTTTTGCACCCTTGTTAGCATAGGCTAACACTTAATGTCCTTTACGGACTATACACCGTCATATTTTTTTTTGCTTTTATTCTGTTTCGGAATTTTGGGTTGAGCAACTTCGAAGTTGTTTTGATCATTCATCTACCTGATTGGCTTACCACTTTGTAGTCTTCGAGCTGCAAAGTTGGGTACCAGGTTGATGTTTGATCAAAGCTTCTTTGAGGTCATGCAACCCAAAAGTTTCCAAGTTGTTGGTTGATTTGTTAGCACATTCGCGTGGCGATGTGTGATTGACAGGATTACTGTTGACTACCATTTGAATAACTTAAAAGTATATTCAATTGGGTTCCAGTAATCGTGTCAATCACATACCATCACGACGGTCACATGTCTGGATATGGAAGTTATGGGTCAATTCTGATGGGCTTACCACTTCGCGGTTTCGAACTACGATGTTGGGTACCAGAATTGAACCTCATACTTTCTGATATTCCCTCGTAAAGTTATAGACAGAGACGCATTTGTGTTACAATTCAGCCATATATTTTATCCGCTCTACATTTAACGTAGTTTAATTTTTTGTATAGCCTCGTTCTTTTTTATAAATAAAAAATTTTTTTAATTGTATGAGGTTCTGAAGGGGGAGTGTTGAAGCAAAAGCCAACTTTATGAATTATATTATTATTTTGATTTTTTTTTTATTATTTTTTTGAAGCACTACATAACTTCGATTATTTTATTCAATTATTTTTTTTGAAAATTTTTTTGAGGTCGTCAATTCTTTTATGCAACTTCGTCAAATTGTATTATAAATGGAAATTTATATGTTCGCGTATTGAACGAACTTTTGCAAATCTGTAGTCTGCGTGTTTCGCTATATACTTTGTTCCCTTGAAATTTTTATATGAATATTTTGCCTAAGTTCTGCGTATCAAGTAAAATTTTAGCATCTGATTTGTCGATATTCTAGCCTTGCCTTTAATTTTTTTTTTCTCTGATGTTCATCGTTATATACAGTTGAGGTGCATACACATTTATAGAGTGTTGCTGCCGCGTTGATGTTTGTTATAAATTGAATTTTTTTTTGCAGCATATAAATTCTTTTGGGCAGTGAACTTTTGTATGCACTCAGCATCCATCTTGACATGTCTTATGTTTTAGATTTAATGTAACGTTGACGCGCGCGTGAAGTTTTTTGCTGCATTTACATTGTGTATACAGCAAAGTCGCATTTCATATGTTTTGTATACATTTTGAATGTATTATATGGTGATATAGTACCCTGTTGGGACATATCATACAGTCAACGACGGAAGTACAGGTCCACCAATTTATAATAAAGGACACTCAAAATTTTGTTGTTTTATTTGATTTTTTTTATATATAAAATTTATCGTACAATTTTTTTTATCGCGCCAATATATTTTCAATATAAATTGTATACAAATAAATTTTCTTTTCAGCAGTGAGAATTAATAAAGTGTATAAAGTGAAATATAAATTACAGTGAATTTTTTTGGGACATGTAATTTTTTTTAATTAATGCAATAAATTTCATATGCGGTGCGCGACACATGAAACGGTATTTCATAATTCGAGGTAAATTGAAGAATTTTTTTTTAACTTGTATCTATAACAATTTAATACGGGTCTTTGGTATACTGTGCCAAAAGTATCGGGACACTTCATTTTTTATGAAAATTTTTTTTTGAAAATTTTTTTTTTTTTTTTACATTATTCAATATCAGTTTTTATGGAATTTTTTTATATTGTGCACGTTATATGTGACGACTTTACCTATATTAAATTAATTTTTCAAATAAATTATATTCGGACGTTTCGTTATTGAAAATTTTTTTTTATATGTACATACAGGTTGGTTTGTGTAAATAGTTCATTTCGGGTCAATTATTTTGGAACTATATATTTTTACAGTGAAGTCTATAAGTACAGGGACACATAAAATTTTTTTGAAATATTTTTTTTTTGTACGTATCATTAAAATTTTACCTTTTCTTTGAATTTTTTTTATAGTGCGCGTCATATATACCGATACTACTCATATTGAATGAACGTTGATATATATTAAATTACGGAATTTATTATATCTGGAATATTTTTTTTGATTTTTTTGGTATCTTAAGAGTGGTGAATGTTTTTTATATAAACCTATTCGGGTCACATATAATTCGAAATTTTTTTTAATACTCTGCGATATAAGTAACGGGTCATCTTGATATCAAACTATCTAAAATTTTTTATTGCACAATCAATTCGCGATTACATTTACAACGGACAAACAATATAGAAATTTTTTTTTTTTTACCCTTCAGTCAAAAAGTACCGGGACGTTAAAAATTTTCTTTTTGAATTTTTTTTTCCTTTTTTTCGATTCTATTTCGAAGATTGGTCATATTGTGCGCGACGTATATATCGTATCATCATAAAATAAATTAAATTGAATAATTATTTCTTTCCTTACATAGTCCAGTTCGGTATATTATATGATTAATTTTTTTTAATTTTTTTTTGGCAGTATAATCTGTTTCTTTATACAGTCTGCGTCATAAATAGCGATCTGTAATAAAATCTTTTGCACGAATTTTTTTTATGATAATTTTTAAAACTTTTCGTATCGTACCTATTGAAATTAAGAATCTGACGTGTATCGAGATATTCTAAACAATTTGACTTACATTTCCGAAGTATTACATAAATAAAATCTCAATTAATTATCGTATCATAGTGATTTTTTTTTCTTTCATATTCATACACAATTTAGTTTGTTTCGTTTCGAGTCATATATACATACAATTTTTTAGTCAAAGTCAAAAGTATCGGATCCTACTATTTTTTTTACAAATTTTAATTCTATAATTTTTTATGTACATATAAATAATTTTCAGTTGTGAATTTTTTTTTAATTAAATATAATTGTAAATTTCAAGTTATTTAAAATTTTTTTTGTTAACGGACAGAATTTAAATTTTTTTTTGGTACGGTACATCAGAAGTGATTTGTCTTCTGAATTTTTTTTTGAATTTTTAAATAAACCGAACGCGATTATAAATAATTTTTTTTTCTCTCAAATTTCAAAAATTACCAGACGTAGAATTAATTCTTTTGTCCCAAAATATAGTGATTGTGTATTAGTGATATCATATTAAGTGAGGTGTAAAAGTGCATACTTCGTTCGTAGATGTCAGTACGGGCTTATAATAAAAAGAAATTTAAAACATCGGGTCACAATTACAACACCAGAGGTAGAAATTTGGAATTGGAAATGGCAGTGGGAACAGTTAATAGAGATTCAAATGCAATGGAAGATGTAGCTGGAGGTGAAGAATCCTTGGCGTCCCCTATGACGACAGCACCTGTGGTTACAACAGGCCCATCACAGTCATCGGATACATCATTTAGAGGTTTTGATCAAGATTCGGCACTGATGCCGGAGATGTCAGACCCTGAAATGAATTGGAGGATGCCTGGAGCGTCAAGAGTGGTACATTCTCCTGTCTCGATAGCTAGAACATATAATGATCAAATTGCAGTGACCACTGTACCTTCGGTTCAAGATTCCGTTCTTACTTTAGCATCATCAACTGGAACTGTACCTAAGCCACGTCAAGTCTCACACCCTAGTCGACGTGTGGAATTTGATCCAACGCTAAACCATCAAGTATGTGATGACGAACCAAATTCGAGACGTATAAATTCGCAGGATTGGAGAATTGAACGTGACTCAGGAGTATATTCGGATATGCCCGGGGCTGATAGTTGGTCGTTGTCTATGTCCCTTCCCGTTCAACCATCGATAAGGCCTACAAGAACAAATTCTATCAATGTGACTTCGTGTTCTACACAACGTTCACCGATACCATCTTCATTCCTATTATCAGGAATAACACAAAGGAGGAATCAACAACAAACAAATACACAGGTCACTTATTCGATTCAACAATCGTTGCATGCAGTAGGCACCCCAACACGTAGATATGAGAATATGGATCGTACAAATTATGGACAACTACTACGAAATGATCAGATGAGACAACACCAAGATCAATTAGATATACCACCACTACTTGATCGGAATCAGAATTATCAACAAAATTTTAGTATCCCCTCACAGAGTCAACGAAGTCAAGAAGCATACTCGTATTCGCCATTGTCCCAGACAAATTATCCATTTCAAAATGTAAATTATCCGAATAGACTTCAACAACGTCCACATGTATCGCAGAGACCGATTGTTAATCACAAGTCTGTGATGAATGCCTGGACTATCTCGTACTCTGGTTTTGCAGATCCGTTGCCTTGCGAAGAATTTTTGTTTCGAGTTGAAACATTGGCACATAGATATGCAATATCAGATAGAGAATTGTGTACTAACATACATGTGTTGTTGAAGGATAAAGCATCTGACTGGTACTGGACTCAGTTCTGTCGTGATGCCATCGAGTTTACGTGGGATGAATTTAAACGAAGTTTTATAAATTATTATCAACGTTTAACATCTGACTTTGAGATAGTTGGAGTTATGATGAATACCAGACAAGGCAATACGAGCTTCGATGATTTTGTTCAGAAATTAAATCGTGTATAGGAATCAGATGAGGAATCCAATGCCTGAGGTTGATCTTATTAATATAATAAGAGACAACATGGATACACGGTTAGCACAAATGACCTTCACTGAACCTGTTTTGACGCTTCAACAGTTGAGAGAAGTCTGTAGGAGAGCTGAGAGATATTTAGCTACTCAGACAAATAGAATCCGTCAAACATATCGTCCTAGAGTGAATGAGATTAACACTTGGAATCCTCAGGATGCATATTATAATTTTGAAAATGATATAGATACGATGAATACATGTACAACTGTTCGAACAGATGCGGAACTATTACCAAATGCGATTTGTAATTATGAGGTAGAGAATGCTGAAGTAGATGAAGTTGCCAATGGTCGATCTCGAGCGATCTGTTGGAATTGTCATCGAATGAGACATTACTTCCAAGATTGTCCTGAGAACTATCGTCGACTATTCTGTTTTAAATGACAGTCAATCAGTCAATCCTGACACTACGTCTCCTCGATGTCCAAAGTGTTCGGGAAACAGAGTTCCGAGTGGACAGCGGAACGGGACGTCCCACTCGACGATGAATCCCGTGAGTCAGGCGGATCGTCCATCGAATCAACCCCCTCGACTTCAGCTGACTCCCAAATAATTAGCAATATAAAACAACCAGATGTGACAAAACAACCGGACGCGACAAAATTAAATGAACCTGATGTGACTATTTTAAAACCTGACTCGTCAAATGTTGCTAATAAAGAAAATGATGCAAAAATGTTGATTAAAAATAGAAAAGAGAATGTCTTAGAGCGAAAGTTAAAACCTATTATACCATGGCATGTTAGATGGTATAATTATCTTCAAGTTCGAGAGAAAATATTCAATGTATCAGAAATGAATTGTCATAAACGAGCTGTTAGATTGAGAAAATTTCGCACGTTCAGAAGAGAAATAAGGAAGAGAAAGAAAACATGTGTGGCTGGTCTAGTACGCTATCCCTGCGACGATCGCCCTTATGCGAAAGTAAAAGTCGCAGATGTAGAAATTGTAGGTTTACTAGACAGTGGTGCCAGCATTTCATGTTTAGGTCGACAAGCAAACAAATTGATTGAAAAATTAAATGTCGAAGTCATTTCTCTCTCAGAATCGGTAGCAACAGCTGATGGCAATAATCAAAGAATAGAAGGATACATTGAAGTACCAGTTACATTTATGGGAGTTACACATATGATGAAGCTGCATATAGTTCCAACCTTACGACAACAGATGTATTTGGGAATCGACTTTTGGAGAAGGTTCAAGATCGCACCAGATGTAATATCGGAGTTATCGTTAAAGGACATTAATCCCAAATGTGAAGTTAACATTATGCATGAGTTAACTGTTTCGCAGTCTGAAAGATTAGATGTGGTAAAGTCCAAGTTTCCGTCCTTCGCGAAAATGGGACTGGGAAAGACCGATATGGAGGAGCATGGCATTGACACGGGAGATGCAGAGCCGATAAAACAAAAACATTATCCGGTCTCGCCTGCCATACAAAAATTAATGTATGAAGAACTTGACCGGATGCTCTCTCTCGGTGTCATTGAAGAATCTAACAGCCCCTGGAATTCCCCAGTCGTCCTTGTTCGGAAACCTGGAAAAGTGCGCCTATGTTTGGACTCGCGAAAAGTTAACGAAGTTACGAAAAAGGATGCATACCCCCTACCACACATTGCAGGTTTACTAAGTCGGTTACAGGATACTCGATATATATCAAGCATTGACTTGAAAGACGCATTCTGGCAGATCCCTCTTGAAAAGCAATCTCGTGAAAAGACTGCTTTTACAGTACCAGGTCGTCCTTTGTATCAATTTACAGTAATGCCATTCGGGTTGTGTAATGCACCTCAACGTATGTGTCGCTTCATGGACAAAGTTATTCCAGGTCGTATACGGGAACATGTGTTCGTTTATTTAGACGATTTGTTAGTTGTATCACCTGATTTTGATACACATTTGTCTTTATTGGAAGAAGTAGCTTGGCATCTACGTAAATCGGGTTTAACCATAAATGTTGAAAAGAGTAAATTCTGTGTGAAAGAAGTTGAATACTTAGGTTATATTGTTGGCAACGGAATTCTTAAAACAGATCCTGGTAAGATTGAAGCCATACGTGATTTTCCTTTGCCTAAAACGGCAAAACAGTTGAGAAGATTTTTAGGTATGACTGGATGGTACCAACGATTCGTCGCGAACTACGCAAGTATAGCTGCTCCTTTAACGGATGCTCTAAAGACTTGCAAGTCAGGATTCTGTATTTCCCCTGAAGCTGAGATTCATTTGAAAAGTTGAAGACAGCACTCTGCGAAGCACCAGTTTTGGCCACCCCAGAGTTTGCTCGTCACTTTTATATACAGTGCGATGCCTCCACAACCGGTGTTGGTGGAGTGTTATTTCAAAAATTTGATGATGATTCGGAAAAGCCCATGGCATACTTTTCAAAGAAGTTAAATTCGGCTCAGAGGAACTACAGTATCACTGAACTAGAGTGCTATGCTGCAGTATTATGTGTTAAAAAGTTTCGTGCGTACGTTGAAGGTCATCCCTTTACAATCATTACTGGTCACTCAAGTTTGAAGTGGCTTATGAATCAATCGGATCTTAGTGGTAGATTAGCGCGTTGGAGTTTGAAGTTGCAGGGGTTCGACTTTTCGATTGAGCATCGCAAAGGTACTCTGAATGTGGTTCCCGATGCCCTGTCACGTATGTATTCCGACGAACTCAGTTCTGGAGTTTTGAATGGAGCTGAAGTTGATCTCAATTCTCCATATTTTTCTTCGGAAGAGTATGAAGAATTGAAATCCACTATCATCAGCAATCAAGATAAACTTCCAGATTTGTGTGTCGTCGATGGTTATGTGTACAGGCGCACAACGCCACGTTCAGGGGACCCAGATGCAGATGACCTAACGTGGAAATTATGGGTACCAATCGAATTGTCGAATGGTATTATTGAACAACACCATTCTCCATCGAATTGTTCTCACGGAGGATTCCATAAAACATTATATCGTGTCCGACAGTATTATTATTGGCCAGGTATGGTTACCCAGATCCGACAGTTCGTAGAAAATTGCCAAGTATGTAAAGAATCAAAAGATACAACTAAAATTCTAAGACCTCCCATGGGCAAACAAATCGAATCGTCTAGACCATTCCAATTCCTGTACATCGACTTCTTAGGTCCATATCCCCGTACGAAATCTGGTAATATAGCTATTCTGACTGCCCTTGATTCGTTTAGCAAGTTTGTATTTTTAGAACCTCTAAAAGCTGAAACTGCAGTAAATGTATGTAAATTTCTTGAGGATGTAATATTTTGTACATATGGAGTGCCTGAGACAATTTTTACTGATAACGGTAAACAATTTGTATCAAAAACGTTCCAAGATCTTCTAAAAGTTTATGGCATTAAACATATTCGTACAGCAGTACATTCTCCACATCCTAATGCAGCTGAGAGAGTAAACCGATCTGTGTTATCTGCATTAAGAGCATACATAAAGGATGATCATAGCTCTTGGGATGTTTATCTTCCTAAGATAGCTTGCGCTATGCGTACTTCAGTCCACGAGTCCATCGGTGTAAATCCTTATTATGTGCTCTTCGGACAACACATGGCACGACATGGATCTGTTTACCCACTCATTAAAAATTTGGGCATGGATGTAGAGGTTGTTCCTGCTGATGCTAAAATAGAATTGATCCGTAAACGATCCAATATGGCAACTGAAAAAGAACTAAAGCTAAGTGGACGCGGATCTTATGATTATAGAGTAGCAAATAATATGATTTTGATACGGTGGTTTGATAACGGGAATGTATCACTAGCTTCAACATTATATGGTGTTGAGCCAATTTCCACTGTCAAGCGATATAGCGCTGAAGAAAAAAAATTCATTGAAATTCAACGACCTAATATAGTTGCTAAATATAATGAAAACATGGGTGGCGTGGACAAAATCGACTTTTTGATTGCCTTATATAAAATATCAATCAGGACTCGAAAATGGACATTAAAACTGTTTGATCATCTAATTGATCTTTCAATTTGTAATAGTTGGTTAGAATACAAAAGGGATTGTGAAAAGAATAAAGTAAAGAGAAAAGATCAACTAGATTTATTAGGCTTTCGTAACGAAATATCAGATTCAATTCTTTCCTCCGAAATTTTCATATCTGAAAAACGAAAACGTGGCAGACCATCAGAGCCATCGCCATCATCATTACCTTATACACCTAAAACACCATATCAAAAACGTCCGACCAGTAGCATCCGTTATGACAGTTTTGAGCATTGGATTATTTTTTCGGAGAAACGAGGTAGATGTATGCTTGAAGGATGTACAGGAATGAGCAGATATAAATGTTCGAAGTGTGATGTTGTCCTATGTTGTCCAACTGCCAACAAAAATTGTTTCAAAGCTTTCCATACAGAAGACTAAGATAAATGTACAAAATATATTTTATATATACTTATGTTACATGCATTATATACATATGAATATGGAAGTATTATGATGAATTATGATGATTGTTTTATTACTTCTTATTTTTTTATGCATTATGATATGATATATAGTAATACTAAATACTTGTACTAATATAAGAAAAGTTTTCTCTAATAAAATGAATTTATAATATACTGTATTTTTTATTACTTAAAGTGCTTTTGTTGCCATTGGGCAACATCCTGTAAAACTCGTCCTTGAAGGTTTTCGCTATCCTGTCAACGCTTTTTCGAATGTATAACGAGAGAATAACAAAGTGTGAAAGTTTCAAATTTTTTGGTTCACTAATACAGAATCTGCACCGAAAGGGTTAAAATGTTAATCCATAGAACAACTTCGTGTCAATGGTTAATCTCTGATCCACCATAACATTAATTTTGGATGCTTGAATGACGAATCTGGCCCAATGTATATGCGGAACTACTACATCTCATTAGTGTAACTAGCTTCCGCATGTCCATTGAGCTGGGTTTGTCAGGAAATTATCCAACAATCTAATTCATGAGAACCTGAAGGAATTTAATGTTGACATCGTTATATATATGTTGATTATATAATTTTCAATTTTTTTTGATTAACAATGACTATTGGACACTTGCGCTTGGAGTTCTCCTCACCGGAACGGTGGAACTACTACATCTCATTAGTGTAACTAGCTTCCACTGGTCGGTGTGTGAGAATGACAAGTAAGCAAAGTACGAGAAATTTTCCATATTTCAATTTTTTTTTCTTTTTTCTCCTTTTGTTTCAGAGCGTGTTACGAAATTATTTTTTTTGTGTTGCAAGAACACACCACTTTCCTTCGGTTTACGAACTGTAATTTTTTCTTCTTCTTCTTCTTTCCTATTTGCGCATTGCCCGTCTAGCCCAGCTTTCCTTGTTTTCAACTGAGACTCTTAATCTCAGGGTCATGGGACTTCCCCACGTTGGGCGCTTCCTTAAATATTGCATACTTAGCAGCCTCACCCTTTTCAGCCTCTTTCTTCAGGCAAGCCTTCTAACGAGCCTGCTATGTAATGTGAGGGTATTAATATTTTTTTGTGACTGTATTCAGTCACACCATAATTCTTCTTTATTCTAATTATGTGTACCTAACAGTACACATAATCGCATTTATAAAGGCCCAAGTGTTGTTTTGCGCAACAATATCATTATGTTTTGGACACGCGCATATATTTTCCATTGTTCTTATGTATAATGTGCATAAGATAACAACAACTGCATGTAGTATGCACGTGATTCCATTAAATTTCCAGACCATTCCATTATATACGTATATACTTTATCTATACAATACATATACATAGTCATTTTAGTAGATTAGTCCATTCTCACTATGTATTATATGAATTACACGCATACCTCTACATTATCAATTTTCAATTTTAATGGCCGCGCACGCATACATATATATTCTCTCAATTTTTCCATTATATTTCAATTAGTTCCCCATGTTCTCATCAATTCCAATTTTCATATTTACTTCATATTTCAGGTTGTTCCCCAAACGTCAAAAGTTTTATGGCCACCCTAATTGGTTGTTTACAAAGGTTTTAGAATTCTATGTTTTATTTCATAAATTTCAAAATTTTTCAATTTAAATCATAATTCTTCGTCCTTTTATAAATATTTTCCATGAATAATAACTAATTTATCATTTAGGTGATTATGTACGCCCTTTTCATTGTATAATTACAATGTTTTTTAATTTTTATTCCATATCCGGTTTTTGACTCCACTTTCCTATTTTCTAAAATCACCCGATAATATAGCTTAAAATCGGTAATATAGGCCCAATATGAAATGAAGTGGAAATGATTATGAAATACAGCATTGCCTAGTCCAAATTTTTTTTTCAAATTTTTAAAATTTAAATTTTGATTGTAAGATGTATTTAAAGATTTTCACAAAGAAATTTCTCTTTTCACAAATCCTGAAAAAACTTTAAATTATTATTCTTAATGATTTCCCGTTGAAATCCACCCTAACTTTCATATATCCTAAATAAATAGGTTAAATTATCATGTTCACACTTACACATACAAGGTTTCAATTTCAATTCTCATCTTTTACATGAACCCCCACTCATATTTTCCAATAAGAAAAATGCATCTATTGTCTTGGCGGAATATAAAAGTGCACCACGCGCTCGACTCCTTCTTCTTGTGTTTTTTAAAAGTGCAAGGGTAACCTCTGCCCAAAAGAAAAAGTTCAGTTTGCCGGTTTTTTTTTACAAAATAAGATTCAGTAGAAGTAAAAATTAAAAAAAAAAAAAAGAAAAAAAAAAGAAAACCAAAAAAAAAAATGTAACATTTTTTTTGGGTTCTCTTTATTGTGTAAAATTAAAATTCAGATTAAAAAATATATTTATTATCATTTAAATAGATAAATCTAAATTTTTTAGAAATGTAATCGAATTAGGAATTTCGGTAAATTTTTTTGTGTGGGTGCATAAAATTAAAGGCATAAAAAAAAAAAAAAAAAAAAGAAAAGAAAAAAATATAAAAAGAAAGTGAAGAAAGTCAGTTGGTCAGTGTTATACATATATGCACATATTTTCAATTTTTTTTTCGTATAGTTTAGTCAAAATATATAATAAGTACATATAATAATATTAGATATTACGTTACGTTACATTCCATTAATTAAAACAAAAAAAAAAATATATAAATAATAAAAATATGTACATAAATGTAATGTATTAAATAATAAAATTAGAGTGCGCAATGTGTATCATCAAAATCATACATATATATATACACACAAATATAGATTAAATGAATAAAAATAGAATCAAATTACTATTTACAAAATGAAATAAAATATATATTCAATATATAATAATGTAAAAATGTAAATTAAATTGTACAGCAATAATACTATATATATATAAAAATTTTACAATTAATTTTATTACATAAATTATATGTGAGAACATAGATAATAAATCTTTCCAAGTAATAATAATTGTAATTTTGTATTGAACGATTAAATGAACATATATGACTGCACATAGATGCTATATACTTAATACTGGTAGTATGAAATTAACGAGAAAATTTGTTTTAAAGAAACAAATTACATATTGATTTTACTGTAACAACAATTTTTTTAAATTAAAATATATAATATATATAATAATAAAACCTTATAGGTGGTACCTTTAATTTTCACTAAACGTACTATGTTTATATGTAAATAACCAACGTTATACAGTTTTTTTTATTGATTTTAAACGGTCAAACAACTTTAAATAAAAATATATAATAGTACACCTAATTACAAAAAAAAAAAAAAAGCAAAATCTCATTGAGGATTAAGTTTAAAATAGGCATTAGTTTTGATTAAATTAATTTTATTAATAAGTGAATTTCTAATCACATTTGTTTACCTATACATAATACTTGGCTTTTCCATTTGGTATTAATAATACCAATAATAATATAATAATGATAATGGTATTGATAGGATATCATTGATAATTATGTTGTGTAATTAATTCCAACGTGCACATAATAAAATGTCATAAAGTGGATCATCATACTTGCAAATAGACTTCAGAATATCATATGTGAAGATACAGTCAAATTTTACTTTACATCTATGTCATCATCTACGACATCAGTTGCAGCGGTTTCATATATTCCATCAACATTTACAATCTTCATCATCAATAACATTTGCAACATTTGCACCATATGTAACCACTGAATTTAGCACAACAGCAACAGTAAACGTATCAACAGTAGCAGTATTATCAATAGCATCACCATCATCATCACTTGCAACATTATCGGCAACAACCTCAACGGCATCAAACATCATTTTTGTCACCATTATCAATATCATAAGCCTAACACTATTGACAGCAGCATACAACATCCTCATCAGCAATATTATCATCAGTACCGGCATCTTCATCAACATCAATAACCAGCATCTAAGCGCGCCAACGAAATTTAATAGTTACTGAGCTCAGGTATTTAATATTTAAAATTTGAATCTAATTGTAATGACAAACATAAATTTTTTTGGTGCACTAAAAGAAAACTGTCATACTTATACATCAAAGAAAAAGTAAAGAAAATATTTGTACATATATCTGTTCAAGTTTCATGTGTATTTAATTAGATGTAGTTAAATAGAAAATAAACCAAATTCTAAAATTCATATACTCATAGAAGAAGACTTACAATTTACCTGGTGCATCTGTATATATATATACATATTTATATATACGTACACTCAGATATCATGAGAGGTATGGTATGGGTGCATATGTCAATTTCTAGTACTTGATTACATATATATTAATTATAAATATATTTAATATGAGTATACGAATTTAATTTTGAAATTATGATTATAAATTAGAATTAAAATTATAATTAAGATTTAAAGAAAAAAACAGTAAACCACATTAAAGTAGTCAATCATAAGAAAAAAAAAAAAAAAAAAAAAAAAAAAAAAAGGGAGTGTAAATTATAATTTCTGCAAACTTTGCCACATGAATTAAGAGTATATATAAAGAAATTCATACATTCATTTATTTTCTTAAAAATCTACGTTTTAGGTAATGAAAATTGTAAATTTACGCAGTATAAACTAGTCCGAATGAACAAATAAAATGTATTATTGAAATAACCAATCGGCTTTTGACTTCATCTTCAACCTTCAGAACCTCCTTTAGTTAGAGTATATAATAACATTTCCTTTGACAGTTACAAAGGATGGGAACATAGCTTCACAGCAAGCTATGTTTATCTGAGGTGGGTTAGTACCTACCATCGTTGGGCGAGACAATCCTTTTCTTTTCAGATCCAACGATGGTAGTAGCTGTTTTCTTGGGCCAGAGCGGGGCCATAATTTCAGTTTCAACGGTGTGGGTGCAGCATTTTTTTTGTTTAAATCGATTGGAGCATTCTAAGTAGAAGGACTTCACAACCTTCTACTGCTCCAAGCTGCGAAATAAAAGGGTTAAGGAAAGTGACAAACTCACGCCCCATCCGGCGAGCTAGTTCGTGCTAGCCAGCAAGCGCAGCAGTCACTTCCACCAGCCTTAAACCCATGAAGTAAGTATGTCGTTATATGTGTCAATACTATAATTTTCTTATTAGAGTATCGACACATGTATATCAATTCTATATGTACTAACTAGTATATATGTAGTATACTAGCTGTAGAATATACTTACTGTACAGTCATTATACAGTATGTATATAAAATTAAATATTTTGTTTAGAAATTTATTTCAGCTTTCATTTACAGATGTATTCACACCTTGTGTCGAAAAGAGTGTTGATGCCATGACAGTATGACACACATACTAACACATACTTTACATTCTGTTCACTTCTATTTTTTTAATACATATTTATTTTCACATTTCTATATATAACATTCTAAAAAATCAGCTATCACTTATCTTCTTCTTGATTAAGTGAAGCTTAAGCCTAAGATGTTCATCACTTAAGTTAAACCACACCTTAAACTATACTACACTTTGGTACCAAAAAAGTCATATTAAATATTATCCGATTTTCTTCAAATTTCGAACATATATATTTTGAAGGAATTTATTGGGAATAATGGAGCCACTTTTTTGATTTTGTCCTTATAAGTCCTGTATAACGCTTTGAAAAAAGAAGGATTTTTTCAAAAAATTTATAGATTTTAAATGTAATTTTTTATGGGTAGATGATTGCGTATTGTACTGAAATTTTCGTATAAGGTAATTTGAATGTTTTTTTTTCGATTTCGAAATAGAAAAATAAAAGTTTTTACATTATTTCAGAATTATTAGTAATATAAAATTCCTATTTTTCACAAAAATTTTGTCACAGATAATAAAAATGTTTTGCATAACTCTTAGGCTCCAAATATATCAATTTTTCACCGATTCGTTTATTCATTTTATATGAATAAAAATATTATATGTATATGTGTGAGTGGTACAAACAAAAAAACAAAAAAGAACATGGCATAGCAAAGCAATGTAAAACACTTGCTATTATGATGTACATGTATGTACAATGTATATTGTTTATAATGTGTATAATAAGCACTAAGAATAAAATACCTGGAGTAAGGCGTAACCTAATGATATTGTATATTGTATGAAGATATATATAAGCATAAGATGTATAGATATATATACGTATAAGATATATATATCTATAATATAAGATATATAAATATAAGATATATATATATATATTTGGTAATTTGGTGATATACATAATTTTGTTTGCAGGATACTAGATAGTAAGATAAGTATAATTATTGTGTTATATATCTACTACCATGTAGTACAATATGTATTATAAAAAATATGTAGCATGAATATTTTTTGTACTGTATGACTGATTGTCTGGATATTTGTAGTTTTTCAAACTTTTACATGTGTAATATAATTTTGTTTATAGGATTGTAGATGGTCGGGTTTTTGATATTTTATCAATTCACTAACGACACTGAAGGTGCTGTTACATAGCTCGCTGCGCTGCGCCTCGCTTCAATTAGATGTACTGCGCTTCGCTATGACTGCGGTTGGCCTGTTATATAGCTCGCTGCGCTGATCTTTGTCTATTCAATTTGACAGTTTTTTAATTATAAATTTTTAAAAATTGAATTTATATTATGTAACAGCTTCCATAAACAAAACATTTTTTATTATTAGTGTTGTCAAAGTGAGGCGCAGCGCAGCGAGCTATGTAACAGAGCCTTAACTCTAACCCTATAACGATATTGTAACAATAAATAAACCAGAAAACTAGTTTAGTTATGATTATGCATATTATATACTATAATTATACACAATACAATATACAGCACGATAGCAGATAAGTACTATATATATGTATGTATATGTTTTTCAATACACTGTGTTTTCTTTGCATCGTTTTGCTATGAATAGATAATATAAGTATATAATATATATTTATAATATATAAACATATGTATATATATTTTGCAGTTTACTTTCCATATACAAAAAAAAAACCATATCCTATTCATTAAATAAGAAGTAAAATTGAGTAGAAAGAAGAGAAGTAGGAAGGAATTGTTTGCATTGTTGCTGTTGGTATAATTTCTGTATACCACCACGAGTACGGTTTTCAGCTCAGCTTGAAGAATAGATCACAAACACATGCAAACTCATAATTTTGTTTGTAGTGAATAGAAATTTCAATGTAGTTGTTTTGATTTCGATTTTTTCTTTGAGTAAATGCCCGACTTAAGAAATTATGCAAGTAACAGCAAGTTAAAACTATTATTGAAACTTTATGAGGATCTAAATTTATTGTAGTTAGTAGAATTCTAAATCTATTGGATAGAATGCCGAAAGCATTTTCAACTACACGTCGTGCTCGTGACAGTCTATAATTGAAGATTTCTTCATCATGTGTTAAATTTTTATGCCCAAATGGCTTCATTAAATTATCTTGTAGTAAGGCAAAAGCATCATCTCCGACCATAACATATGGTGCTATTTCTCTTGTATTTGGAAGATATGTCGGCTCTGGAATACTTATTGCATTTGCTGTTAACTTTTCATAAAATTTACTGTTGTTATAATACTCCTGCATCAGAAGCTCTACCATTAGAACCTATTTCCAGCATCAAAAACTCATAATTAGCATTAACCAGTGCGAGCATTCTAATACTGAATGTTTTTTTGTAGTTAAAATATAAAGATCCTGAATGTGCTGGTTTCCTTATTTGCACATTTTTCCCATCCAAAGATCCTATACAGTTTGGAAAATTCCATAATTCTTTATATTCTTTTGCTACTTTTTCCCATTCTTCAGAAGTTTTAGGAATCTAAATATAAATAAGAAAACCATTTAAATTTGGATTTAAAAGGACAAAAGTACGTATATTTTACAACTGACCTTTATGTATTTTTTAAGAATCTCATTAATTGCACAGCATGTTTCAATTGAAATACATCCTAAGCTTTGTGGTGAAATAGATGTTAAAAATTTTAGATCTTTGAAACTCTGACCTGAAGCTAAAAAACGTAATGTTGCTGAAAGTCTCTCATTTGATGATATAGGATCTCTCATAATCGTTTGTTTTTTCTCTATATGGATCCTAACGTTTTCTAGAAGTTCATCATAAGTTATTTTGTCCATTCTTAAAAAATTTTTAAAGTCTACAGGAGATGAAATTTTTAATTCTGCTAATAAATTTGTATGGGAAATTTTCTGCCTTTTTAAATACCAATCTTTAGACCAAATTTCCCGATTTTTTTTACGCTTTTTCTGTACTCTTTTTAATTCATCAATTACTAAACAAACTAAAAGAAATTCACTTTTACTCATTTTTAAAATTGTACTTAACTTTTTATTTATTTTAATATTATTTAATTTATTTTAACTCGAAAATTTTTTTAATTTCATAAGATAACTTAACACCACGTTCGAAAACAGAAAAATGACGTCGTACGATGTGTTGTATGTTCTGTAGTTACGTATGTGGCTTTAGTGTCAACATGGTACTACAACTAGGTTGTACGACGAGTTGTAACGTTTGTAGTAGGATTAACCAAGTTTTCTAATATGTTTTGTTCTATGGAAGACCAAGCATCTTTAATAGCAGTTTTTAGTTCCAGTATATTATCAAACTGCCTACCATTTGCGTAAACACGTTTTGCAAGGATTCCCCACAAATTCTCAATCGGATTGAGGTCTGGATTCCGCGCTGGCCAATCAAGAACAGTAATATCTTTTTCTCGGAACTAGTGTTTGACCTCTTTTGAAGTATGAATTGCCGCATTGTCCTGCTGGAAAATAAAATTAACTCCGCATAATTTTTCAGCTTGTTCCACCATACATTCTTCTAACAGCTCAATATACTTTTTCGAGTTCATTCTTCAAGGAACCCATGCCATATGTGTTTTTCCTGTTGCCGCAAATCCGGCCCAGATCATCACAGATCCTTCACCTGAGGCACGACTCATCCGTACTTCTGCCCGCAAACGTTTATCGTGCCAGTAGTACCGATAACTGTTGAATCAGAATTATTTTATTTTGATTTTGTGATTCAAAATGAAATGCAGTCTAGGTGCTTGTACCTAGGCTGACACGTCGAATATATGAATGGTTCTTGTACCACCATACAAATTGTGTTTAGAAAACAATGCTCTAGCAGACTCACTTAGAGAAATTAAAAGTCTTGAATTCACTGTTCAAAAGGAACAAAACTGATTTATTAAAATTTCTCTATATATATAATTTTAAAATACATAGACTTAAAGGTAAAATGCTTATTAAACTATATATTATAATTATTTTCATACATAGCCATACATACTTATATTGATTAAGTAATTTACTTTTAATATTTAACATTATTTTAATAAAATTGAAGTAAACAAAAGTGTCAAATTATGTATATAAAACAAATTAAGAATTACTTAAATTAAGTTTAAATTTGTGTATAATAAAAGAAAAAAAAACAGAGTACCAAATTACGTCTGAGAAATTGTGAAAATTATGATTGAAATTATTTATTTATTTAAAAGAAATTAATTTAAATTTGTTTAATGTAATCTAAAAATATAATGTGAACTTATTCTAATGTTTTATGTTTTGTTCTTATCGAACACATCAGGACCATCTAAATTAAACTTTTTTTCGTCACTAAAAAGGACATTGTGCCACTCATTAACCCAACTCATGTGTTCTCTCGCAAATTTCAATGTGCATGTCTTACGGCTTTCTGTCAGTGGAGGCTTCTTAGCTCTGTTTTTGTAAATTAAATTTTAGTCGGCCAAAATTTGTCGAATGCGACGACTACTTACTGGTAGTTCAAGTTTTTCTACTATTTTTGTGGAAACTAATTTATTTACACCATTTTCATGTAAAATCAGCCTTTTCTGGCGTGAGGACAGCTTCTTGTTTCTGTCATATTTTACATTTTTTCCATAATTTTCCTTTAATTGTAAGAAATTTCGCACTACAGTTTGCGATTTTTTATTTTTTTTTGAAATTTGATGTCCTGAAACACCCATTTTATTATAAGCAAGAATTTTTGCTTTTTCCGCCCCTGATAAAATTCTTCCACGTGGCATGATAAATCTGTGAATTTTCCTAATATTATTTCAGATAATTTTAAATTTAATTTTGTCTTTCTTACCTTAATTTACAAGAATAAAATTACTTTTTTAAAAATAAATGTATTTTTCAAAAGTTCTAAATAAAAAAATTACAATGCTTTTATGTGAATTTCCACTAAAATTTACGTTAAAAATGCGGTTCTACTACTCAAATCGAAAGAAGCAACTGAAATGATTACTTAAAACGAACAAAACGTAATAAAATGTTATCAGTAGCCTTTCTTTCATATTCTGAGTCATCAATTGTTTGCTCTTGTCATAGGTAATAGGGAAAAAACCAAATTAAACATGTGTAGTGCAGCTGATTTTATGTGAATTTCCACCAACATACGAAAATGTTGTAATGCACTCGAAAGCAAGGGGAACGTATTATTGAATATTGTTTTAGGATAAATGCGCTTGGACAGCGATACAAACTGAGCGATGCCGCTATAGTAAAATATGCTCGAATAGGAATAAAGCATAACTATATTCAACATTCAATTGCTAGTCTTTCATTTACGACAATGAGAGAATTTCGTGAAACGATTGAAAGATATTTATGTAACCGATCAACAACTTCTACGAATCGAGGTGATAATAAGAAAGTTGAAACGATAAACGATAAACAAAAAACCAAAACAAATGCGCAAATGGTCGAGAGTATAAGAACGAACCTCGTAATGATGTTACGTGTTACAATTGCAACGAAAAAGGAACATTTCTCTCGCAATTGTTCGAAACCACAACACATACGACGCTGTACTGTTTGTCAACGGACTAATCATAGTACAGAAACATGCCCCAAGAAGAAAAGTGATGTTAACTGCATTAAAATATTTAACTCCCCGCTGAAAAATGTCAGGGAACAACTTTTAGTTCGTGGAAACGCTGTTGAAGCATTTTTTAACTGATGTATGTAGTTGTCAACCACATACTCTCAAGGGCTTTGCTGGAGGAAAATACGTGTGTGACAAAATGATAAAATCGATAATTCAAATAGACGAGAAAACGTATAACGTAAGCCTATTAGTTGTAGATGACGACATTTTAGATGACACTGTACTTCTGGGTAGAAATTTTATTTGCTCAGACAATAGACGTTTAGTAATCGAAAATGACGTTTGCTGTTCTATACCGGCCAATATTAAAACGGGTACAAATTTAACAAACGATGAAAAAAGAAAACTTCGAGAAATTGTCGTAGAATATACGGATTGTTTTGCGGAAAATATGAAAGATATAGGAAAATGCAAAACTATGACTGCTAGTATAGAACTAAAAAACGATAAACCAATCGTCAGTAAAACATATAGAATGCCACTCGCAAAAAGAGCTTCTGTAGATAAAATGATTGATGAACTTCTAACGAATAATATTATTATACCAAATAAAATGATAAAGTGTACACAAAGTAAATGTAAATGTAAAGTACACAAAATAAAATGCTTAAAGTGCAAGAGGACTCTGCAGAAGAAAATCACCGGCACCATTTGCAAATGCAAATGTTAATGCATGAAAAATTAGAAATTAAAAAAAAATTTTTCTGATTTTTAAATCCAGAAAATTGAGATGTAAAAGAACAATTTTGTGACGTTTAGTGTATTTTTTTGTTTTTTTTTTTTTTTTTTAAATAAATTACATAAAAAAGTTTAAGATACGTCTTCTTATTTCATCTAATTTCTTCTAATTTTGTCGAACAGTTCCTTCCTTAACCCTTTCACTGGCTTGATCCTCAACCAAAAACAATCTCACAATGTCCATAATTGGTAAAAATTAATTACGAACATACACAATTTTAAATTCAAATTTTTTATTTAACAAAAAACAAGCATATAGCATGCTTTTGATAAATGTCATTTAATGTCGAAAATGTTTCGAACGTGAATTCATTCACGCGTTTTCCACGATTCAGATTTCAGGTGAAGTGAAACTTATGAACGGTGCGTTTCGTCAACCGTATGTTTACCACGATAAGCCCCATTATCATTTCGTCAACAACGATCGAGGAAGGATTTCAGATACTTCGAGAATTTTTAGATCTAATTAGAACTGCAGGCTTAACATTACGTCCATCTAAATGTATGTTTCTAGTCGAAGAAAAAATTCTTTGGATCATCAGATAAATAAGGAAGGGATCGGTCCAGGAATACAGAAAACCAACGCAATCGCAGATTATCCGCAACCGGAAGACACAGTGGATGTCAGAAGATTTATCGGTTTGTGTATGTAGCTTCTTTAGAAAATCTGTTGCACAATTTTCATTGATCACGAAACCCTTAACTTATTTGACTAAAATTATTCCGCAACCACCGTCTATTTGTTCAAAAGAATTTGATGAATCGTTCAAAAATCTAAAACAGATTTTATGTAATAAACCAGTGTTAGATATATACGATCCTAATCGAAAAAAACAATTATTTCAGGTTTTGTTATGATAATTTTTAACCAATTTTTGATTTCATGAACATTTAGAATATTATTTTTTAAAAACGGACAAATAATAAGGGTATTCACGATTTGGTCTTGTATCATTGTAAACTGTGTAAGCTCGTAAAATCCTACACCTATTGTAAACATCTTCAATGTAATTTTTACCTACTATGCTTGTAAAAATTTACAATGTTGAAACTCATTGTAGCGGTGTATATTACTATTGTATATGCCATTCTGACATTAAATACTAAAGTAATTTGATTAAATTTATTTTTATAATATTTTATGTGTGTTTTGATAGGTTGTTATGATTGTGAAATTTTCTAAGTTTTTACAAAATCAAAATGCAAAAGTTGAACGGAGAAAAAATTGAAAAATTAATTGATTTAATTAAAATCAAACCATTTATTCTCCAATTCAATTGAAAATAATTAGCAGGAACACATGAGTTCAACAATGGTAAATACTTCATAAAACAACACAACGTCGGCATCAGAAACTCCGTCTAATTCAGAAAGAAGGCAAACTAAAAGAAGTAAAATAATGAAAAAGATGATCATTTTAAAGAATTTCTTGAAAAATTGTTATCAGAATTAAAACAAGACGAAGACGATTTAGACAGATTTTTTTTAGTTATCTCGTCTGTTGTGAAAAAATGTAACTTAAGTTTGACAGAATCAACGACATTGAAATGCAATGTAATGAATTATGTTAAAGGTGAATTGGAGAATTTAGGGAAAATGTGAATAGAAAATTTTGTAAAGAAGAAAATAATGTAATATACATATCTTTTCAATAAATTCATTTTTATCAAAAATAATATTGTGTTTTTAATACAAAGTGAAAATAATTATCCGTTTTCTTGCAGATGCGCATTCCTTTTCCAACTTTTGATAATAGTAACAAATTTGAAAATAAATTTAATAAAATAAAGCTTATATATAAAGTATATTTTTTATTTTTCTAGATGGATATTATTATTCTTACAAACTAAATTAAAATGTATACCTTGTTTGCTTCCAGAAATATGGATATGCACGGAATTATTTCAGTCGTTGAGTTCGCCATAACATATGACAGCAGCGTTACATATTCTCATCAAAGGGTAATAATAGAAATAAAAGAATATGTGAAACGTAGAAAACAAATACGTGCAAGATACCAAAAAAATAATAATAATTAGTATAAAGATACGGTTCATAATAATGTGTATGAAATAAGAATTTATTGTAATAAAAAAGAAGTTTGATGAAATGCATTGCATTATTTTTTTATTTTAATTTTCAGTCAATATTCAATATGTAGGCTAAATCACATATTTTGTTCTACACCTTTTCATAGATACAAAGCTCTGACAAGCGTTGAGCACATGTTTACACCCTAATGGATCACACAAGTTATATCGGCTTCATTCCCTGTACTTAATTCACAACAATGTTTCAATGAATATAAAATCTGATTTTTGAAAATTGCATATCCGGCAACTCGATTAGAAAATTTTGTCATGAGAAATTATTTCTTACGTCAAATTCTAAATTTTCATATATTTTGTACTCTGGTAAAAAATTTAAGAATCGTCAGCATTTTTGTGTTTATGGGAAAATAATATTTTTTAGCTGTAAGAGTTTGTTTTTTAATATAAAGTGTTTAATTTGTTTTTCAATCAAAGTTTGGGAAAAAATACAATTGGCGCAGTCGGTAGTATTGCTATCAAAAGATTGCAGATAGACCTTCACTGTATTGGACTAAAATGTAGCAGATATTTTGAGCTCTCTGCTTATGTAAGTAAAAATTAATGAGGGCGCTGCACTTCAACAGTCTTTATTTTCTATGAAAAAATGGCAAAAAATCACTAAATTCTGACTTTGAAACACAATAGCTCTTAAAAGAAAAATTGTAGAGAGGCATGCAAGGTATCATTAGAAAAAAAAGAGGAGGGGGGGTTTCTACAGATTTTTCTTAGATTACTTCCTATAGTAAGTGCGAAAAATCTCCATCGCCCGCTAGTGGTTAATCGGTTGAAATAACTGTAGAACGATTTTTTGTTTGTTTTGACAAGACCTATCTACTGTGAGCTGGTTGACCACCCGAGGCGGGACACCCTGTATATGTTTTTTAACGAATCATAATCAACAAAATACAGGGACCAGCTCTAGATGTAATCAGAACACTGGGAAGTGATGCCGATTGGAGCAGCATAAAATCAGCGTTGTTCAACAATTTCGGTGTAAAACAAACTTATCATCAACTGTATCAGAAGGCATTAACCAGGCCTGCGATGGTTTTCCCCTAAAAAAATTAAGTAGCAATTTGAGTATGTATTAGAATCCAAGCTACGAGAAAAATATTAAAAAAATTCCATCACGTCC
Organism: Villa cingulata; assembly: GCA_951394055.1. NCBI lineage: Eukaryota > Metazoa > Arthropoda > Insecta > Diptera > Bombyliidae > Villa > Villa cingulata. Next base: position 34,550,083 of record OX596017.1, on the reverse strand, counting down.
GTTTCCTGAGAAAAGGATATGCGTATTTTTAAGCCTTCCTCGAATAATTGTTTCTAAATAACTCGGTAACGAGTCATGCAATCGACCTCGATTTTTTTTTTTTTTTTTTGGAAGAGAAAACTTTTTCCTTTTAAGAGCAGGTTATTCTGATTTTACTGATTTTGGGTGATTTTGGTACACGTTTTCTCAGCCATTTTTAATCCAATTTTTATGAAATATGTTTTAAATGAAAGTTCAATGGGTCTAGAGTGAAATAAGCGGAACAAATTTTTCAAAAAGGTTTTAGTTTTTAGTGTACAGGATAATAAGGACGAGGCTTTCTTCAAATTTCAACGTGTTTTGGTACACCTTTTCTCCGTAACTACACCATATATTTTTCTAAAATTTTTGTCATACATCATTCAAAGGGTGTAGAGTGCAATAAGCGGAGCACTTTAGTAATTTTTGTCCTTATTAGTCCTGTAGAACGCTTTGAAGAAAGAAGGATTTTTACAAAAAATGTATAGATTTTAAATTTAATTTTTCATGGGTAGATGATTGCGTATTATACTGAAATTTTCATATAAGGTAATTCGAATGTTCTTTTTTCGATTTCGAAATAGAAAAATAAGAATTTTTACATTATTTTAGAATTATTAGTAATATAAAATTCCTATTTTTCACAAAAATTTTGTCACAGATAATAAAAATGTTTTGCATAACTCTTGGCTCTAAATATATCAATTTTTCACCGATACGTTTATTCATTTTATATGAATAAAAATATTATATATGTGTGAGTGGTACATATTCAATAAACAACAAAAAAAATGTTTCCAATTGCTATCATACGATCGCCGAAAATAGAAGAAAAAAAAATAAATAAAAAAACAAACAAAAAAAAAATATGGCATAGCCAACATAGCAAAGCATTGCAAAGAAGCTACCTGCTATTATGATGTACAATATTGTATATTGTATATAATGTGTATAATAAGCACTAAGAATAAAATAGCTGGAGTAAGGAGTAACCTAATGATATTTATATTGTATGAATGTATGTATATGTTATATGTACTTATATTCATATAGTATATTCATTACATGATATACGCAATTATATACACAAATGTTTATATCTTGTATTTCAAATATCATTTAGAAATTATCAATACAGGTTTGTAACTCGGTAATATGTATGGTAATATAATTTTGCTTGAAGGATAATAATAATATGTATTCCAAAAAAAAAAAAACAATCTGTACAATACAATCCTTTATCGTTGCGACTTGCGAATAAAATAGCTGAGCTGGAGTACTAATGAACATTGTATATTGCATGAACATATGACGTGGAATGACTGTATGTATACATATGTATATGTATAGTCTTTTAACTTGTGTAATATTATTTTTTTTATATAGGAATATATCAATTTTTCACCGATACGATTAGTCTATGCCGATACGTTTATTCATTTTATATGAATAAAAATATTATATATGTGTGAGTGGTACATATTCAATAAACAACAAAAATAATGCTTCCAATCGTTATAATACGATCACCGAAAACAGAAGAAAAAAAAATAAATAAAAAAACAAACAATAAAATGACGTGGTATAGCAAAGTATTGCAAAGCAAATACTTGCTATTATGATGTACGTACAATACTGTATAATAAGCACTAAGAATACTATATATTATATCAGATAAGACTTTCAATGATTATATGTACACTATGTTGTTTTGTTATGACGTGTACTTTTTTTTATGAAATTTTTTTTTGCTTTTTCTGCCTTCGGTCCTCATATAATATTAAGAATTGATTTTGTTTTTTTTTCTATTAGTTGCGCATTTCATATACCCACAAAATTTACAAAACAAAATAAAAGAAGGTTAGTGTAAAATAAATGAAAAAAAAAAATAATAACAGAAAGTAAACTAACACAACGATAAAAATATTTTTTGAATGTATTTGTTAGCTATTTTCGTCGTGTGAGTTTTCAATTTTAATTTTTGATTTCAGGAGGGCATCCTCTTAAGGTCAAAAAAATAAAAAATTTACCTAGTGCATTTTTTTTCCAGGAATCTAATTTTTTCTCAAAATTTTTCAAAAAATTGAACATAAATTTTGACTTCAGAATCTCTTTTTGTTTAGAACGGAATTCCAAATTACTTGTTGTAGCACATCAAAAGAAAGATAATCTTATAAGTTACACGTGATTTTTTATTGAAAGAAAGTGAGAATTATGCTTGATAATTTCAAAAAAATGTGTTGCAACATGAATATAAAATTGCATATTTTTTATATTCGCATACCAATTTTTTCCTGAAAAATTTGATGCAGTTAGTGAAGAACATCGAGAGGGATATCACCAGGATATTAAAATCATAGAGTTAAGTTATCAGATGGCTGACTATTGATGGGATGAAACGTATCGCAGTTACAGTAAAGAAAGACTGAAGAGAAGTTTTGAAGAAAGCAGTAGAAGGTATTATAAGTCTTCATAATTTATCAAGTTTTTAGCCTTGTGCAGAACTAATACCGTTAATTTCATACCTTAACATTCAATTTTATTCATTATTGTATTTTTACATTTCATTTTCCAATAAAAACTGATAAAAATTGTGTAGTAATTTTGTACATACGAATATCCTTGATAAAAAGAAATCCTGACATGATAAAAAAAAAAAAAACAAAAGTGTGGTTTAATTCAAAATACTTAAACAAATAAAAAAAATTGCATAATTATTTGAAGGGGGAAAAAAAGTTGAATTTCGCAGGCTTGGGTTGTCAATCAGGAATTTTCAAGTAAGAGAATATTATTTAGCATTAAGAAATATATTGTCAAAATTGAATGAAATGTACGAGTTTGATACAAATAAACCATCAGAATTCAATCGAAAAATTAATGAATCGATAATTTTTAACACTTTTATAAATAATATTGATACAAATCTTGCTTCGATAATTTTAAATAAAAATATAAATAATCTACGTAAACAGCCTTACAACAACAATTTTAGGCAAAATTCAGGACAATACAGACATAATAATTATCAAAACAATTCAAAACAAACTGAACCATATCCGATTGATATATACCATATCCAACACGAAACAAATTTTCAATTAACGCTTCCAAAGTATACTTACCAATAGTATAACTAACAGTTGATAATAACAAAATTAATTTTCTCATAGATACTGGATCATCCACTTCTTTATTTGATGAGAAAAAATTACCACAATATGAAAGTAAATTATTGAAGTCCAATTACATTTAATACCCTTAATAAATAAAACTTATGTAAAATACGAATTAAAAACTAATTTACCTGATCTATTTAGAGAAAATGCTTTATGATCTGGAAATCAACAAAATTTTACAATAAAAATTTCGACGCCATAATCGGACAAAATTTATTGAAGCCTTAAGGTGCTGACTTAGAAAACGAAATTCTAAAAATTAATAATAATAATTAATAAAATTTAAAGACAGCTGCCTCTATAAATCTCATGAAATTCACCAGCTTGAGCTTATGAATATAAACGAAGAAGACCAAAAATATAAAAATCTTTTTCAAACTTTAAATGAGGAAGACAGTAAACACTTAAACAAACTGTTAAAAACTTATAAAAATCTTTTTTTCAAGGAGGGTGATAAATGAACAAATACCTTTGATATTCAGCATCAAATAATAACAACAACCGATAGGTCCTATTTATTCAAAAATTTACAGGTACCCTCGCATTCATTAACAAGAAATATCTACTCAAATAGAAGAAATATTAAAGCAAGGCATAATCAGGGAAAGTAACTCACCATATAATAGCCCTCTATGGATTGTACCAAAGAAAATGACAATTCGGGGAAGAAAACATGGAGAATTGTTATCGATTATAGAAAACTCAACGAAGTTACTATCGATGACAAGTTTCCAATAACAAATATAGAGGATATTCTGGGTAAGTTAGGCAGAGCACAATATTTTACTACGTTAGATTCAGCGAAGGGTTTCCACCAGATCCTTGTAAGAGAAGAGGATTGGAAGAAAACTGCATTTTCTACACCTCTGGGGCATTATGAATATGTACGAATGCCCTTTGGTCTCAAAACTGCCCCTGCAACTTTCCAGCGTTTAATGAATTTTATATTAAAAGACGACATTCTTATTTTTAGCACTTCTTTAGTCGAACATATAAATAGCATAAAAAATATTTTTGAATAATTACAAACTCATAATCTAAAATTTCATATTGATAAATGTACGTCTTTTTCAAAAGAAACTGATTGCTTAAGACATGTTTTAACACCCAAAGGCGTTAAACCAAACCCAAAAAAAATCGAAGATATTTTAAAACTTAAATTACTTAAATTTAAACTGTCAATATTCAATTCCTGCGTCAAAATGGTGTTGCTATTCGATTGTGAAACTTGGTGCATGAAGACTACCTGCTATCAGAAAATTCAGACTTTTGTCATTAAATGTCTTCGCAGAATATGCAAAGTATTTTGGTCTAATATTATTACCAATGACAAACTGTGGTCACTTTGCAAATTCAAGCTCATAAAACAAGAAATACTACTAAGACAATGGAGATGAATTGGACATACGCTTAGGAGACCTGCGAACAGTATTCTAAAGAAAGCGACTGAATGGAACCCGCAGGGTCAAAGAAACAGAGGAAGGCCCAGAAAAACATGGAGGCGAACAATAGAGGAGGAACTCGCAACTGTAGAAAGGTCATGGTCAGATATAAAGAAATTGGCACCCAATAGAGTTAGATGGAAGGCTTTTGTGCAGGCGCTACACTCCTTCGAGGAGTAATAGCAAAAAAAAAAAACTACTTAAATTACTTACACACCTAATAAATAAAGTCATTTTTAAGTATTACTAGATTTTATAGAAAGTTCATTAAAGACTACGCAAAATTTGTCCAGCCAATGAGGAAGTACCTCAAAAAAGATACTAAAATTAATCTGAATGATCCAAACTATGTCCTTTCATTCGATAAACTTAAAAGAATTTTGACAGAAGCTCCAAAGACGGATATTTAATTTATAATTATTAACATGGATATTTATGTAAATTCGAAAACATATTTTTTGACATTTTCAGACAGATTTTTCAAGTTTGCCACAGCATTCTATCTTGAAAATAGAACTAATCAAACAATTATCGAAAAACTGACGGATTTTAAATCACAAAAAGGAAATTTTAAAAAGCTTTTTTCAGATAATGAATTTCGAAGTATCAATGTAAAAGACTATATTTAAAGAATAAAAATATAGAATTCTACTTAGTAAAATCCAATAACACCCATACCGGGAATTCTGACATAGAATGCTTTCATAGTACCCTTTACCAAATCAGAACATTATTAAGTTGTGTAGATTGTGTATTTGAACAATATGAAGTCTTGAACTCATATTTACGACTTCAAGTTTTCAAAGATCCGTCTAAAATAACAGACTGTATGCTAAGACAATGTATAATACACTAACTAAAATATATCTTGAGTTTCTTTCATGCGTTTTGGGACTACTGACAGATTTCAATATTTTATTCCAAAGTGGAGTTCCTTTGCTCTACAAATTAAAACATGAAGTACAAAATTTACTGACAACATTATGTAGCAATTTCTTTCAAATTGAGTACGTTGTAACATGATATTTTAAAAATCGATCACATGGATCGTAGTAAATATGTACCTCTAAAAGAGATTTATATTGGTGTAGCAGCAAGTTGTAGCATTGGAGAGAATTCTTCAGAATTATCAGAGGCTGGAAAAATAAGATGTTTAGAAAGTTGGTTCAATTTTTACATAGAAATTGTGAGTTAAATAAAAACAGAAATTTGACTTAAAGGATGAAATTTTCGAATTAGTGTCAATTGTTGACACAAAATATGCACAATCATTCAAAGTGAAATCTTTAACGAAAGTTTATCAGAGTTTTCTTTTCTTGAGTTAGGTCAACAAGACTTGGATAACGAATGGAAAATGCATGCAATGCTAGATTATGAAAAATATGATGGTATTTTTACATCTTTAAGTTCTGATTTTCAGTGTCTTTCACTACAGAAAGCCTCAAAAATTAAAAAACGAATGATTGTTGTAACTAGGTATATACTTTATTTTAATCAGCTATATAAACTCTATTTCGCGTTATATTCAATACCTCGTCCAGTCTCCACTCGCTTCAATAACATGGCGCATCTTTCATCACAACCTTCCACTAATTTCTTGGCGTACTCCTCGCAAAGGTTCTTCCAAATTCTTTTTAGCACTCGAATTGAATTATTTGTGTTTTTTACTTTTAACCCCCGCAATTTCTGCTTCATGTAAGCCCACACATTTTTAATAGGGTTAAAATCTGGGGATTGTGAAGGCCAATCCATAGTATTGATCCCATTTTGAGATTTCCACTAGGTGCAAAGTTGACTCCGATGTTTGTGGTCATTGTCTTCTTGAAGAATCCAATCTAAATTTCCGTGTCCAAACCAGTTATTTGTTAATCGTAACAACCCATTTTTATATATTTTGGTCATTCGTTTCGCATCCAGTATCCCCGTGAAGCATATCAAATAACCGAACCCCTTTTGACAAAAGGTCCCATAAACGTGTACCTTTGTAGGGTGTTTTACAGTACATGCTATGTATCGTTCACCGTTTTTCGTCCAAGCACGTCTCAAAAGATTTGAAACGAGAAAAAAGCCTCATCCGTGAAGACTACATTACTCCAATCTCGGTTAATATTTCATGTGCTTGTCGAATCGATATTGAAGGATTTTCTAAAAATATATTCTCTATTGTCTTATCGCTGCGCTTTGTTGTAGATCGAGGCCTATCCTTTTTATGCACGTCATCTACAAAACCAGTTTACTGGTAACTTTTGATTCCATATTTGAATGAAGAATCTTTATTTTTTCAGAAACCTTGCTGCTACTGCTACGGTCATTTTTGGTCCCTTAGTATGGCTCACTAAAAATGCTGCTTCAAACCGCACCTTGTAATAGAACTCATTTCATTTTTAATATTGTACAAACTAATTAATGCCACTTACAACAAAAAAATTATACTGCGAATTAGAGATTCGATTGCTCCTTATATAGGCAAAAAAATTTTATTTGTAACTAAAAGGTTGTATATAAAATCGAATATTTTCTGTAGTGAAACACACTGTAACTGTTAAATCCGTAAAATTTAATTTAACATTGAACTGTAAAAGGTGCAAATTCAAAAAAAAGAATATAAAATAAAAACACAATTTTTTCACAAACGTTACAAACTTTATTTAGTTCAATATCTTAACATAACAATTGAATCTTAAATCTTAAATTAATTTAATAATAAAAAAAATACAATGAAAATACAATACTTAAAAAAAACATTTTAAAATTTCCAATATTTAAAAATTCAAAAAAAAATTCAAATTTCAAAAGTATGCAACAAATTTAATAAATAATTTACAAAGGAAATGGATAATGTTTTAAACGAAAATTTGTCAAAATAAAATTTTAATTATAAATTATTTTTTAAATTATAGATTATAGATTATAGATTTTTTAAATTTTCAAATTTTAATTTCAAATTTTAATTTAATTTATTTTATTACTTAAAATCTAAATATCGACGGTATATATCGATCTATACGTTGAAATGTTGATTGAAGATTCAGTTTCCGGTCGATGAGTAGTTTAGGTTGAAAATGGTATGAAAACGATTTCAACCTCCGAAATCGCGTATTTTACACGATTTCATAAACGAAATCGAGTTACGAAATCTAGTAAAAAATACTCGATTTCGTTTGAAAGCGAGTAAAAGTGACATCTGTTTTTTAAGAATTAAATTAAATAATTCCCTTTTCCATTTCATTTTTCAAATTTTCCTTGTCATTAATGTCATTTATATGCATGTAATCGTAATAATTGAAATTGAGGTTATGTGCATAGTTTGTGTTTTGTATTTAAACAATTTTTTATATTATTATTTTATATGTGAATGTTTTTTGAAATTCATTAAATTTTTTAATATTATTATACATATAAACAATTTTTTATATTATTATTTTATATTTTATTGTATTGTTATATTATTTGAAATAGTTAGTTTTGATTGAATAGAATAGTTTTATTGAAAATATGAAAAAAAAATTATAAAAAAAGACAATCCTGGACTGATGGTACGGAAAAAAATTTGATTTCAATCTGGAGGGAAAGAAATGTAGATTTAACTAGATAAAAAAAAAATGGACATGTATATGCAGAAATAGCAAAAGAGCTAAAGCAAATAGGTTTCGATTTCACATCGGACGAAGTGTACAATAAAGTGCATAATTTAATTTGTAGATATAGGTAGGTAAAACTTTTACCAATTTTTATATAAATACATATTATACAGAATTTTTGGATATACTCAAGAAAAGAAAAGACGAAAATTGGTACGACAAGGGGTACTCCATCAAATTGGGACAAATTCAATCTAGTCCATGAAATTTTTCAAGCTAGCTTCTCTGAAAATTTCGAAGAATTTGTTGAAGAAAGCTTCATGATGGTATCAAACGTAAGAATTAAAAACATATTTTTTATATTGACATTTTTAATATGAATGAGTAAAAATTAAATTAAATTATTGAAAATTAATATTTTTCAGGAAATTGTAGCATCATCATCGTCAGCAACAAAACCAGCAGTAACAGCATCATCATCGTCAGCAATGACACCAGCAGTAACAGCATCGTCATCGTCAGCAACAACACCAGCAGTAACAGCATCATCATCGTCAGCAATAACACCAGCAGTAACAGCATCGTCATCGTCAGCAACAACACCAGCAGTAACAACATCATCATCGTCAGCAACAACACCAGCATTAAGTTCTGCAAGAAATAAAAATGTTATTCAACAACAAATATTAAAAGAAATTAAAAAAATTAATGAAACTAGTCATGCTGAATTTAATGAAACAAAAGAACTTTCAAAACAATCTGTTGCGTTAGAGCATGAAAGAAATGAAATGTTAAAACAACTTTTAGAAAAAAATAATGAGCTAATTTCAAAAATTATTGAAAAATTATAATCTTAATTTAAACATTTTAAATAAAAAAAATATTTTTTACAAAACAAAAGATCTTATATTTGTTACCTAGATATTGAGAAATAACATCTCTAATGACTATTCCAAATGAATGATCATTTCCAACTCTAGTGGTCTGAATCGGCTGTTCCCTTACATTTGTTATCCTCGATTCTTCATCCCATGACTCTAAAACCATATCCTTTTCTTTTATTAAAAAGTTGTGTAAAACGCAACAAGCTTTTATGATAATATTCACGTTTTTCATATTATTCTCGAGTCCTTTACCAAGTCGTCTAAATCTAGCTTTAAGGTGGCCAAAAGCATTTTCTACAACTCTTCTACATTTTGATAATTTTCTGTTAAAAATTCTTTGTCTATTTGTTAGGTCAGTACTGTACGCATATGGTTTTAGTAAAATATCAAATAATCTGAAAGCAGAATTGCCAATTATTAAAACTGGTATATTTATTATTTATTTGTTTTGTATATTGTTGAAGGATTTCTGCTTCTATAAGATATTTTTTTAAAGATGATTTTTCAAATATTTTTGAATCATGACAACGTCCTGGGGCACCAACATTTATGTACATGAATTCATATCTTTGGTTGACTAATGCTAGTAATACAGTGGAATACCATCCTTTGTAATTATGGTAGTCTGTCACGTTTTCTCTATTTGGTGATATTTCTATATGACATCTATCTAATACACGTATATTAACATATAAAAATGTAGTTTTATTTGGTTATTTCTATATCTAGTCATAAAATAAAATTTGAAGTAAAAAGTTTTAACTAATGCTCCGATGCACTGTGGTAAACCCATTCTTTTAAAGCCTGAAATATTATTTTCAATTGTCTCTGCATTCATATATTGGTTTCTTAAATCTTCCCATACTACGTTGCAGAATTAGATTACAATTTCTCCAACAGTAGTCCTACCAACACCGAATACATTTGCAACAGTTCTGTATTCACTTGAAGAACCCAAAGCATACAAAGCTATAGCAATGCGTTTTTTCAAAGGAATGCATTTTCTAAAAGTTGTATCTCTGCGGTTCCTTCTTTTTAATAATGAACACAGACGTTGAAATGTTTTGGAAGGCATTCTAAATTCATTTTTGAATCTTCTTGGATAATCTTGTATTTTAGTTTCCCAAAATTGAGAATTTCGATTCTAATATAAAATATACATAAACTTTAATTCCATTGATTATTACACAAATACTTACAAGGCGCCATATATTCCTATATAAAGATTCATTGATCGTAATTAAAGAAAGCAATGATTGCAATTGTTTTCTACGAGCCTTACAAGATGATAATCTTAATATATTTTTTCTAAGTAGAGATGTATTTGATGTACTCGTATCTTCTATCAACATTATTATTTGGTTCAAATTACCAATATACATACACAACAACTATACAGGCTCATTTTTTCATATTTTTTTTATTTATTCACTATTTCTTTTAAAGAATTATTAAAAATCGTGTTGTTTAAATATTAAAAATTAATCTTGTTATTAAAAGTATTTTGAGATGAAAATAACATTAAAATCACTAGTTATTTAGTTTATTAATAATAAATACATATATTAACTTGATTCTCTTTCTAATGAGTGCAGGATGACTCAAAAGTATTGAGTATTTCGTGAGTTATGGCCAAAAATACGGAACAAGTTACGACCTAAAAAAAAAACTTCGTAGCCCCGTAACTCCTTACCCCTTGAGAATAGACCCCCCCCCAGGCAACACAATTTTTTTCGTTTCTCGGCACGACCAATCACCTGTCTCAAGGTTTTCATCCGATAGAGAATCACCCTGTATGTACGTCTGAAAAAATTACATCCAGAAATATGTTTTGCATTATTTTTGTATTCCTTTGTTGTTTGTTTGTAAGCAAGAATACACAGAATTAGAAGTAGAAAATGAATGTTGTATGACTTTTTTTTTTGTTCCTAAACGTTTAAAAAAAAATTATCAAAACTTGGTTTTATAACGGCCAAAATCAATGAGGGTGGCTCGTAAATTGAGGATAATGTGTAAATACTAGATCATTCAAAAAGTTCGCAGCCTAACGCATACGTGACTGTAGCGACACCCTGTACTTATAAACATACAATTACAATTCAATGCAATATATTCAATTACCATATACTTATCATATACGGTACCTGATACCTGCATTGTAATGATATTTTACCGCTCAACATACTCTTACACAAAATAAGCGATGAGAGCGGATTTACAGATTATTCTTATGATCCAATGGACCGCTCATCAGTCTTCCTCAGTCAGTCAAAAATATAACATAAAATTTAAAATAGCAAGTGTATTGATAACCAATAAAGTTTTTCTTTACAAATAATTGTAGCCGGTTGTTTTATTATTAACTACCTGCCACATAATGGTGACCCCGACAAAAGAAAAAAAAAAATTTTCTTATTATTTAAAAATATAAGACTTAATAGTCAAAATGTTGTAATAATTCATACAAATAATTAAGTAATTAAAATTATTATTAAATTACAAAATATTATGTTCATTAATTGCCGCATAAGTGTATGATAAAATTTTCACTTTACACGTGAACTATACGTGATAAACATAAAAATAAAAATCATATTAGTGCAACACAGAAAAAACATTAAAAATAATAAATTAATTAATTAATTAATGGCAAGCAATTTTAAAAATATAAATGGTAGATTAAAAAAATAGTAAAAAGTTAAATTGAGCTACACGTCAAAACACGTGCCATGTGGGTCCATGATGAAAAATTTGTCAGATTGGAGATAAAATTCAAAAATATATACGAGTAGATAAAATTATCAAAATTTTCATCAACAACAAGTAAAGCTACTTTTTTGTCATAAAATCTTGAATGATTGCAGGGATGCTGATGGATTTCTTTTATCCTCCATGCGTGCGAATACATTACATCTAACATCACTCATTGTTCCATACGAAGAACTTTGGACTTTACCATATGGACAAACTACAACTACAGATAATTCTATTTCTAAATTTAAACTAATTCGAATATTTTTTCTATTATTTTATTTCTAATATTACAATTTCTTAATTTTTTTTTTTTTTAGCATTAAACAAAACAAAATATTGTATAATTAGAAGATAAAACATATTGAACAAATTGTACAAAATAATAAATCACAAAAAAAAACATTCAACTTGTAAGTGCATTCTCCAAAACATACATACACATAAACATACATTCATCATTACGAAAACTGTGAGTACACTACATTTTAACTTTCCCTTTAACAAAATTAGTACAATTTCAAAAACTAAATATTACATAAGGGTATAAATATGAAATGAAATGTTGCAATAAATGTTGAATTGAAATCTATATTTAGAATTTTAGTAAATATGTATATTATCTTAATATATATGTTATTATATTATAATATTTTAATTGTATAAGTGTAAGCATTTACATAATAGTACACGCATCATATAAAAATTATTACACATTCACACAAAATATACAATAAAATTTTGAAATATGTAAATTTATAGTAAAATAAAGAATAACATATTACAACTACACATACATATATTAAATATACATAACATACACATATACATAGATGCGTTACTATAATATAATTATTATTTAAAATTTATTCAATAAATGTACTACGATTATATTCATTATTGAATTAAACATGTTAAATATAACACACAACACATCTTATTTATAATAATATACATATACCCTAATGCAATTATATAAAATAAAAACTTTAAATTTAAAAATTATACTTATTTATAATAATATTATATATATGTGTATGTGTATATGCATGTACTATCTACATACACACAAATGAAAATTTACATATAAAATAATATGTATTTATAGACATATTATATTATATACATATAATATGCATATGTGACAATATATATGATTTAAAATATACGCATATTTAATACAATACGAGTGTGTGCACATATGCATATGTATATGTATATATACATATATATATATATATTAAAGAAATAGCAGATAATATAATTGCTATATTATATTAAAGAGAACAGAAGTAAGCATCATATACGAATATACCAATTTAAATATAGTACATACATAATATACATAATAGGATAGTACGTATATATATAAAATTGAAATACATATACATAAATATATATTAAATAAATATATCGCGGAAAATGAATTATTAGTCTAAACACTTCTTATACTAATACTAAGATTATTACCTAAGCATATACATATATATATATATTTCCTCATTTAAACAATTACACATTATTTCTAAACATTTTAAAAAATTCAAAACATACGCGTGAGAACAATTTTCTAATATTCTTGGTATTATAACTTTAAATCTACCTTATATTAATTAGAATTATTATTATACATTTTTATTGGTACTTAAAAGCCAGTGTGGTTTGAAATTTCTCGTAATTTCTCGTGTGGTTTTAAAAACAATCTCGTAATCTAAAATGGCTAGTACTAAAGAAGGTGACAATAGTCAAATTTCAAGTGAAGATAGAAATCAAATTTCAACTGAAAATGAAGCGCATACGGTGAATAATTCTCTAAATAATGATGCAGGCCAAATAGTAGCAGCTGCGTATCTTAAAATTCCACCTTTTTGGAGCCATAGACCAGACCTATGGTTTCTTCAAATAGAAAGTCAATTCAAGATAAGAAATATAACGATGTCGTCCACTAAATACGACTACCTTGTGTCATCGTTAACTACTGAGTCTATGGAATTGGTCGCGGATATTCTACTAAACCCCCCAGTTCAAAATAAATATGAGAATTTAAAAACGCATTTACTTGCTAGATCCCAAGACTCAGAAGAACGCAGACTTGATGCGCTTCTTCATAAAATTGAACTTGGCGATCTCAAACCCTCCGAATTATATCGAAGAATGGAATCTTTGGCTTCAAGCAATAGTCTTGTCAATACATCCCTGTTAAAAAAATTATGGTTGAACAAACTCCCAACTGCTATTCAGTCTTGTTTAATAGCTATTGAAAAAACTCAAACCCAAGAAGAATTATTTGCAATAGCAGACAAGATTTTCGATTCAACTTCACCATTGAATCCAAAAATTTTAGAAGTACACACTTCTAACAAAAGTTCTCTAAACAATAGCAACCATAACAATATCTCAAATTTGATCCGTAAATTAGAAAATCGTGTTAAAAATTTAGAAATTAGACATTCTCGGTCGAAAAATAGAAGCCAATCTAGAAATAGGAATTTTAATAGACAACCCACCCCAGCTAGGATAAAAAATAATTTATGTTGGTACCACAAGAGGTTCGGTAATAATGCCACAAAGTGCATACCTCCATGCAGTAACATTTCTTCAGTAAAAAACCCAGAACAAAAAAACGACCATTAAATGCTTCGCCTGCGGCAACGAAGCATATTCAAAATTCTTGCCGCTTATTCATATATGATAAATTGTCGAAAATTCGTTTTCTTATTGATTCTGGTGCCGAAATATCTATCTTACCTAAGAAACTATTTCCAAAATATAATATTAGATCTGACTTTAATCTATATGCTGCAAACGATACGATTATACCTACTTTCGGTTGCAAAGCTCTATCACTAAATTTAAATCTTCGTCGAAATCTAGACCATACCTTCGTAGTTGCAGTAAAGAAAGAGCCATTGATTCTCTTTCTAATGAGTGCAGGATGACTCAAAAGTATTGAGTATTTCGTGAGTTATGGCCAAAAATACGGAACAAGTGACTTGACCTAAAAAAAAACTTCGTAGCCCCGTAACTCCTTACCCCTTGAGAATAGACCCCCCTTCCATACAATTTTTTTCGTTTCTCGGCACGAACAATCACCTGTCTCAAGGTTTTCATCCGATAGAGAATCACCCTGTATATATAAATATAATACAAAAAAAAAAAGAACAACAAAAACAAATCAACGTAATCAAACATATAACACAGAAATATATGCAATAATATAGAACACATAACATGAATATGCACAAACAGGTAACGTAAAAATGTCTATAGACATAGCATACAAAACAAAACAAAACGATTCACATAGCACAAATATAACATAAAACTATGTAAACACAAAATCATAACACTGATATCACAAACATTACAACACAAAACATTTGTAAAAAAATAATAAACAAATTATTACTGTCACAAAACAATTAGCACGACACTGAATCATTATTTTAAACACAAAACAGAATATATAAAAAATATCACAAAACATTAAACACAAATATTTAATTACATTACATAAATAATGAACACTAACCTAAAATAAAAAACATTTGAATATATATATACATATGTACATTATATAAATATTAAAAACATTATATATATATTATAAATATACATTATATAAGCATTAAACATTATACAGACAATATATATACGAGTATATATGGTATATACATTACATAATATATGACCATGTCAAACTGTCAAAAAGGTACCAGCTGAATATAGTTACCAATCAAAGTTATTCACAATTAACATAAATTGTCATTCGAATTACCAGACACAATTTGAAAAAAACGGTTTTATAAAAAAGACGAGAACATGAGATAAATAGTAGAACATTTCAACAACGGAGAAAAAGAAATTTCTAGAACCGCGAAAATTTTGTATATAAAGGGTTGCGATTCGTAGAAAAATTTGTCTTTTGCGATTACCTGCCTAAATTGTCGTATTGAGACTGAATCAGGGAAAACAAAAGATCACCTCATCAGCCTGGACGTATTGAGTCCTACTTAAAATCTAGCGTATTGAGCTAGTACAATAAAATTGTTAGGAATTTTGTAAAAAAAACTTATAATTTTTTTTACAAAATATAGGAAAAAATTGGTAGAATTTTTTCACCGGCTAAGTACTAAATTAACAGAGTACTTAGAAAAATTTTGGATAAAATCATCGAAAGGAATTTATCGGCTAAGTGTAAAATTGGTAAACACTTAGCAAAAATTTTTCATAAATTTTTAACAAAATTATAAAGTTGAGAAATTTTCAAACACTTAGAAAATTTCTGCTGCGGACAACGAATTTATTGAAAGGAAAATTTATAGTATAAATACTTAGAAAAATTTTGCTACGAACGATAAAAATATAAATTGAATTTAAAAAAAAAGACTTAGAAAAAAATTATAAAACTGCGGGCAATTTGAACTGATAAAATTTTGAATTTTTGAAGTCAACAAACGCTAGAAAATTTGATCAGAAAAAAAACTTCGATTCTGCTTGATAAATATAAATTTGAATCGCCGTCGGGAAAATTACATCTTGTATACTGCGTATATAGAACATCTATTTATCGCTATTCACATTAGAGGGCAACCATTTCCAACCGAAACTACTTCAACTACCGGAAATTGAATCTTCAATCAACATTTCAACGTATAGATCGATCTATACCGTCGACATTTAGATTTTAAGTAATAAAATAAATTAAATTACAATTTGAAATTAAAATTTGAAAATTTAAATAATCTATAATCATTTATAATTAAAATGTTATTTTGATAAATTTTCGTTTATAATATTATCTATTTGTATTTGTATTATAGTATTATCCTTTTGTAAATTATTTATTAAATTTGTTGCATACTTTTGAAATTTGAATTTTTTTTGAATATTTGAAATTTTAAAATTTTTTTTTATTTCAGTTTTTTAAGTATAGTATTTTGATTATATTTTTTTATTATTAAATTAGATTTAAGATTCAATTGTTAGGTTAAGATATTGAACTAAATAAAGTTTGTAACGTTTGTGAAAAAATTGTGTTTTTATTCAATTTTAGTTCAATGTTAAAATTAATTTTACGGATTTAACAATTCTTTTTCTGATCAAATAGAAGGACTTGTGGATTATGGAAATGGCGACAGAGAAAACTACGTTGGAAAAAACATATGTGTATTTATGATTCGTCGATTACTTCACAACTGGAAATATGTTCTAAGCTATTTTTTTTTCAGAAAATGCCATAAAAGCAGAGAAATTGAAATGTTTACTAGAATAAAATTTGAAAAAAGGATTTAATATTGGTTTGAACATAAGAGCAATCACTTGTGATCAAGGATCAAATAACAGAAGATGTTTTAAACTTTTAGGAATTTCGAAAATTGAACCATTTTTCTATTTTCAGAATAAAAAAGTTTATGGTATGTTCGATGTACCACATTTAATGAAGTCTGTAAGGAATACACTATTGGACAATGATATGAAAGTTGGAAACGATATAGTCAGTTGGGATGTGATAAAAAAAATTATATAAATAAGATAGCTCAGAAATAGCTAAAATTTTCCCACAACTACCTGCAAGGCATATACATCCCAATAATTTCGACAAAATGAGAGTAAAATTCGCGACTCATATTAGCGGATTAATTCAAGCAATTAATGTAGTGCTCTTACTTTCAAAAGATTTATTTGAAGTAGAAAATAAAACAACATATTTGCTCACATCAAGATTAAACCAAGATCCCATAGAAAATCTTTTTGCGCAAATTAGGTCAAGGGGTGGAAATATAAAAAATCCTTCAGTTTTTGAATTCAACCACCTGTTAGCGAAAATGTTGTGTGCAAAATGTGTGTTCATTCACTACTTGCTGAGTACAGAGGTGTTTTTTGGTAGAGCGGTTCTAAGTTGTAAAGTGTGTTAAATTAATTAGGAAAATTGTAAAAATTAGTAAAATCAAAAATTGCTTTTAAGCCATAGTTATAATTTAAAAGAAAATATTAATTGGATTTATGTTAAAAACAGTGAAAATATCAGTTGTTTTTAGTGAATCACAGGAGATATACACTGCGGAGCAACTGGTTAAGAACTAGGTACGAAATTCATGAAACAAAAATTTACAGGTAGTTATGAACAAATTGGTGTCGGAATTTTGTAATTAGTGGAATTCCCAACAATTAGAAAAAATTTTATTACATTACCTGCATTTATAGAAAAATAAAGGCCTTTTTTCTGAATTTCGCTATATAAAGGCGGTGCAACTGGTTAAGAACTATTTCAGTTTTTAGAATACTTTCTGTATAGTAAGAACCAAAAAGTGAAGTTTTTATAATTTATAATTTATTAATACTATTTTAAGCTAAATTTTTAATATGGGAAAAAAAGCAGTTGTCGAAGTAAGAAATAGGCAAAGTGTTAGCTCTTAAGGATGAAGGCTATAATGGCTGTCAAATAGCTAAGAAAATTGGACGTAGTAAAACCGTCATATACAATTTTATTCGAGACAGCGAAAATTATGGCAAAAATCACAAAGGTGGAAATAAAACCGCAACAACAGAAAGAGAACGCAAGCAAATTTTGAAAATAGCGTCAAATTCATCATTAACAGCTCGCGAAATTGGACGTCAAGCTGGGAGTACAGCAAGTGTTTGGACCATTCGAAGAATTCTTAAGAGCTGTCCAACTATTAAAAGGCTTAGATTGAAAAAAAACCGGCTTTAAATGACCTTCACATGGAAAATCGATTGTCATTTGCAAGAACGCATATGGCCTGGAAGGAGGAATGGAAGTCTGTCGTATTTTCCGATGAAAAAAGATTTTGTTTGGATGGTCCCGACGGTTTTTCCTATTATTTCTACGATATAAGAAAAGAAAAAAAGTATTTGGCGCGTCATCATAATCGTCAGACTGGTATTATGGTGTGGGGGGCGATAACCTATAATGGACCCGTCGAAATACGAATTTTAAAAGGCATTCAAAATTCCACAAAATATATCGAGTTGCTTCAAAGAGCATTTGCAGATGTTGACGAAGTCTTGGAAAGAACTAATTGGATATTTCAACAGGATAATGCTCCAATACACACCGCCCGACAAGTTAAAGAATGGTTTGGAGAAGAAGGAATCGATGTCTTGGAGTGGCCGGCACAATCTCCGGACTTGAATATTATAGAAAATTTATGGGGATGGTTAAGTCGCAGAATATACGCAGATGGAAAGCAGTTCGAGAATATTGGAGATCTTGAAAAATATATTTTAAACGAATGGAAAAACATCCCTTTATCTATAATAAGAAAATTATATGATTCATTGCCTAACAGGATATTTGAAGTAATCAAAAACAATGGTAAAGCCACACATTATTAATTTATTATAAATATTTTAATTAGAAAATAAAAAAAAATGATTAAAAAAAATTATCATCCTATTTTTATTGTAAAATTACTTTGAACTAGTTAAATATGTCAAAAAACAAAAATAGTTCTTAACCAGTTGCACCGCCTTTATATAGCGAAATTCAGAAAAAAGGCCTTTATTTTTCTATAAATGCAGGTAATGTAATAAAATTTTTTCTAATTGTTGGGAATTCCACTAATTACAAAATTCCGACACCAATTTGTTCATAACTATCTCTAAATTTTTGTTTCATGAATTTCGTACCTAGTTCTTAACCAGTTGCTCCGCAGTGTATATATTTATTCTGAGAAGCGAATCACTTAAGAATCATGTGATACTAAAGTATCACTTTAAACAAAAAATGGTATTACGATATTCGTGTGATACGATGAATATGCTAAGTGATAAAAATATAAGTGGAAACGGTAACATTACCAGCTGTCGTTGTTTTTATATGTCAAAATTAAATAATTGATGTTAATAAATTCTGAAAAAGTGTAACTAATTATAATAATAATAAAAACAAAACGAAATTAAAATATAAAAAATTAAAAACATAAAAAATGATAACTGCAGATATTTGGTTCGATAGCAGTGAGGATGAAGTGGAAGCTAACCATATCGAGGTAGCAAGAAAACGAAGAGTATTAAGAGATTATTCGAATCCATTGGATTGGCCGGACAGCACGTAAGTTCTTATCAATGATAATTTTCTTTTATTATAACAATTTATTTAACAATATTTTTTCAAAAGTTTTGTAAAGTACTTTCGTGTTTCGAAAGAACTTTTTAAATTCCTTTTGGACAAAATGGATCAGAAAATGATTGCACCTATAGGATCGGCTTCAGTTTCGCCAGTGATTAAACTTTCTGCGTCTTTGAGGTTTTTTGCAGAAGGTGGATACCAAAAAGGTGTCGGAAACGACTACTTTGCGGGATTGGGACAGTGTACAGTGTCCAAGGTGCTTTCCAAAGTACTTGACTTCTTCGAAACAGAAATTTGTCCTACCAAAATAAATTTTCCTACTACAAACGAAGAACAACAGTCAATAAAATATAGTTTTTATAATAAAACACGGTTTCCTGGAGTTATAGGATGTGTTGACGAGACACATGTTAGGATTATATCGCCATCAAAAGAAGAGAAACATCTATTTTACAACAGAAAAGGATTTTATAGCATCAATGTCATGCTTGTAAAGTTTTTTACATATTTTTTTTTATTCATTTTTAAAACAAAATTTGTCTATAACTTCAGATATGTGATCACAACTTGATGATTCGCTATGTAGATGCTACTCATCCAGGAGCAAATCAGGATTCGTTTGTTTGGAAAGCAAGTTCAATAGAGCGTTTTTTGAGAAACAATTATGAAAATAATAATAACAGTAATACATGGTTATTGGGTAATTTGAATTGCTCTATTTTTTTATTTATAACTAATTTCTTCTTATTTTAAGCTGACGCAGGATACCCACTTAAACCATACCTTATTACTCCCTTCAGAAACACCACACCGAATAGCAGAGAAGACAGATTTAATAGAATGCATTCAAAAACTCGAAGTATCATAGAGAGGACGATTGGAGTTTTGAAAAACTACTTTAGATGCATATTAGGAGAACGGCAGATGCATTATAAATAACAAAGATAAAGTTAAAAAAATTATAAATACATGTTGTGCGTTACATAATTTGAGACGAGAATTTAACATTAACAATGAAAAACAAATAATGGGTGGCAATATTGATGTAGAGGATGATGATGATGAAATCATTAACGATGCTGGGACTAGAATAAGAAATCAAATTATGAATTCAATATTGATGAATGAAAATGATTAAAGTTATAAAAAAGTTATGTTGTTTGGTTTTCATTTAACATTATTTTATTAGCTCATATTTAACAATAAAACCAAATCTATAAAAATATTTTTTCTTAAAACCAAACGGAGGATACTTCATTTTATTGCAAAGGTACATAAAATTGTATGTGTATACATTGAAATGTATTTTCACTTACATCTAAAAGAGCTAACAAAAAGTTAAAATAAATTTAAAAAAATAAAAAAATTGAACTTTTTACTATCACATTTGTAGTTCCAATTCTAGCTTCCTTTTTTTATACATCATTACCTCAATTTTATTTTTTGATTCCTTGTTTTTTGGTTCTTCTTTTGCCATTTTTAATTCGATTTTTTTATTTTGAAATTCATTATAAAATTTTAATTTTTCTTCTTTTAAATAATATATTTTTCTTTGATACCTTGATATTTCTTTGAGTGTTGATGACATTTCTTCTGAAATTTTTAGTTGTTTTTGTATAATTTCTATTCTCTTATCGTCCACTTTTGCAGCTTTACTTTTTCGTCTTCTAGATAGACCAGTTAAAGGTTCCCTATTCCATTCCATCTGTTCTGCTACTTCATCAATTGTTGGATATTCTGTTCTTGGATATTCTATTGTTGGATGTTTTGTTGCTGGATGTTCTATTGTTGGATGTTCTGTTGTTGCTAAATTTTGTATTCCCATTTCAGAATTAAGCCCAAATGTTTTCCCAGTTGGGTTCACACAGTTTTCCATATTTAATAAATTAATCACGTCTTCTTCAATATTAGAAAACTGGTACATCTTATTGGGACCTCCTCCAGTTGATGTATCTTCTTTTTTGTTGTCCAAGAGCTTTTTCTGTATTTTTAATTTATAATCATTCCATGTCTGAAAAAAATTAAATTTATTTTTATTGTATAAATTCTCTAATATAATTTAATAAATTACTTTTTGCCATTCCGATTCTGTCCTGGTTTGAGGACCTTCACTATTTAATTTAGTTGAAATTTCCTTCCACTGAACAGTATAATTGTCCTTCGCCATGAAGTTTTCAGCATATTTCATGCCCTTAGCAATATGCTTGTTTTCCTTCATGAAATTAACGAGCATCTCAAACTGTTTTTTGTTTGTAATTTTTTTGCTGAAATTGATAAGATTTATGAAAAACAGTACAATACAATGTATATAATAATAATATTGAATATTTAATGCTACATGTATAATGAAATATATTTTACATACCTTTTACTTGAATCCATTTCTTCAATTACTTCTAATTTTCAGACGTTAAAAATATCACAAAAAAATGAAAAATGACAGTATCACACGATTGTCATAATACCAAAAAATATGAGACAAACGGTAACAATCGCTTTTTGTCACCTAATTCGCAAATGGTAATACCGATTTTGTTAATTCGCTTCGTACCACATGATTCTTAAGTGATTCGCTTCTCAGAATAAGGCAAATAAGGACTGGAACGAAAAGAACTGCCCCCTCTCTACAATCTTATTACTAATTAATGGTAACTCCTAAGGAAACAAGACATATAAAGTCAAGTGTCTCAAAGAGTCTAATTATCAGTTTTAATCAGTTTTTTGAAGCCTTTAAAACAGTTTAAGTATGGAAAATTCACGCGAAAATATTAGAAAAAAAATTGTCGCCCAATATGTTAAAAATCATCACCATATAATATGTTAAGAACATCACCATAAAAAAATTAGCAGAATCAGTCGGAACATCTGTGCGGACAGTACGTAGGACAATAAAAAGATTCAAAGAGGAGAGAACAACAGCGGAAAAACCCAAGAGTGGTCGGCCAAAAGGTCCTGCAGATAAAAAAGTTGAAAGGAAGGTGTTACGTCAGCTGCAAAATGCACCGACCAGGTCAATTCGAGATATAGCGAAAGCAGCAGGTACATCACATTCTACAGTGCAGAGAATAAAGAAATTTCACAATTTCCAGACGTATAAAAAACAAAAAGTCCCAAAAAGAACAGAAAAACAAGAGAAACGTGCTTTGCAAAGAAGCCGTAAATTTTATTTCCAAATTTTGATTGGATTTGAAGGATGTATTGTGATGGAAGATGAAACCTACGTGAAAGCGGACTTTAAAACTTTACCTGGTCCACAATTTTATACGAAAAAGAAGAAAGAACGTGCTGGTGATGAATTAAGATCGATTCCAAGCCAAATTGGCAAGCCATTTGCCAGTGCGGTAAAAAATGCACTCCCTTCGTTACAGAAGGTACAATAAATACTGAAATCTACATTGAAGAGTGCTTGAAGAAAAGATTACTGCCTTTTTTGAGGCAACACACTGTTTCTACATTATTTTGGCCGGATTTAGCAACCTCGCATTATTCATATAAAACAATAGACTTTTTTCATCTCAATCAAATACGTTTTGTGCCAAAGGATATACCCGCCTAATTGCCCTCAGCTTCGTCCAATCGAAAGATTTTGGGCAATTATGAAAAGAAAACTTAGAGATGAACGTAAACCGGCATCATCATTAAAAGATTTCAGTAGGAAGTGGAAAAAAATATCGAAAACCATAGAAAACTCAACTGTGCAAAATCCTATGCGGCGGCATCAAGTAAAAGTCAGAAGATTTAGTAGAAAAAATGAAATATAGGCAAAAAATTATTGTATTTTAAATTTTTTGTGTTAAATAAATGTAAATTAAGTTAAATAAAAAAAATTGTTTTTACAAGAAACTATAATCTATATTATTACTTGAGGTCAATTCTTTTCGTTCCAGTCCTTAGATTCCATAATAAAAGTGGAAAAACGTTGTACGTGCGTTCTCTTCCGACACGTGAAGTGTTAAGGCGAAGCAGTCAAAAGTTTTCGACAGACAGAACAAACTGTAACACAGGGTGGCCCAAATCCAAGTGAAAATTTCAAACAGTAACACAGGGTGACCAAATTCCAAGTGCAAAGAAAAAACAGGGTGTCCCAAAAAATAAACATAAAAAATAAAACAGGGTGATCAAAAAAAAAATAAAAATAAAAACAGGGTGAAAAAAAAGAAGGGTGGAAAATAATAAAAATAAAAAATAAAAAATAAAATAAACAATAAAATAATAATAATAAAAGCAAAAATAAAATTAACGATAACAATAAAATTAGCAAAAACAAATATAGAAGTAGTGTAGAAATAAGCATTAACTGTAGAAGGTAGACAAAATGGGGCAGCCCCCAGGGGGCAGCACGAACTCGTTCGCTTTGTTAGCAATTGAGAGTAATATAGACCCAACGAACAGGAAGAAGGCTAAACTAGGAGGGCCAGACATCCCCCCATCAAATATTATTACAGAATTCCCAGCACTAGCCGCAAGACAACAGGTGGACAATGAATCCAAATTCATAATTGTTCAGTGCCAAGAGGAAGACTCTTCGAAGACACAGGGGGACTCCAAGGTCTTCAAGAAATTGGAAACCTTCAACGTGTTGCTTGTCCTGAAGGCTCTTCAAGGAATCTCGCAAGAGATATTAGAGGTAGACTGGAGGAACGATGGGCGAGTTCAGCTCCTCATCAAAAACAACTCATAGATACATATGTACATACAAATGAGCTCTTCTACACAAAACCGTTCCAATCGAAAGTGCTGTTTAAATTGCAAATTGGCATATTTCTCAATTACATCCATATAATTTTCAATTTTCGCCCTTTTACCAAATCAATCATATTCTTCATCTGCATCCGACAAAGATAAACTTGAAGATGATTCAAAAAGATTGTCGCTATTGCTCTAACAAAACTAATAATAACTGAAATAAAAGACACTCTATTAATTGCACAGAAAAGTAAATATTTAATAAAACCTTACATTATTTTCATCCATTTTAAATTCACTACAATTAAAAGAATTATTATAAATGTTTTGTATAAATTTATCAAAAACTGACAATTCAAAATAAACAAATTTTATAACTTGTAAAATGAAAAATCCATCTGTTGGAAAAATGAATAACTTAAAACATTTTGTGGTGAATTTTAGTGGTGCAATTAATCAACTTCGCCAAACTACGCCGGGATTCTACACCTGAGTATGAGCTGAAGTAGGTAAGCGTATTCAGCCATTTATTCCAAAACAATGCATTCTTTTTGTTCTTTTATCTGTAAAAAGGACATAACTGTAAGTATAAAACTCACTACTGGATGGCAGTTGTGTCGTAAGAGTGCTTGTAATCACGTTGTACATGCGTTGTTATCAAGACTGTCTCATTACAACTGTTGTTGTCAAAGTGGAAACATCATAAAGTTTTCAAAAAGCGTGACATATTTCTTGTTGTGATAATATTGCTTATAATGTAAGATTAATTACTTGTTTCGAATATTTGAAAAATATAGCATTATTTTGACTTCTGACATTATTAGTGAAAAAATGTATTTTAGTCACAATGTTATTATCACGAAATGTGAAGTTGTTGCTGTTAAAAACTCTTTTTATCATTGTACTATTTTGTATTATGTCGTTATTACAAAAAATAATTATTGTATTCCTTGTAACCAAATTTAAACTATAAACTATTATGACAATCTTGCTGAAAATAAGTTTCTTAAATCCAAGATTAAGCTAGTATTATTTTAATTCGTGTCATTCTTGTTGCTAATATTGTAGTTCTATCATTCATTGTGACGCTTATTTTAGCTCACACAATGTCCTACCTTGGCAAAATCATGGTTCAAATGGCTATGGAAGTATTATCGGAAAAGGATAAAACACCTTGTCCTTAAACCGTCGTAGTTGCTGCTGAAGGTGAGACTGCTACAAACATCTATGCTCAAAATGACTAGTCTTTTCTACAGTGGGATCGTTCTGAAGAATGACTATGGGTCTCCGTCTGGAGCACAAGATGTTACAATTTTGACAAGTCCGAACAAAAAAGGTTTGAAACGCAAACAAAATACAGAAATATGGAAAAGGAATATTTTGAAAAAGCTTAGGAGAAGCAAACAGAAAGCAAAAAAATCAGGACTGAAAGGAAAATCAGACCTCCTTGTGGAGAAAAATTCAAGCTACAATATAACACAAAATTTAGTGATGACGAACGAGAGCGACTGTTTTCTGTTGAAAAACAACGACAGTTTATTACAAACTCCATGAAGGTTATTCAGCACAAATATCGCTATGTTCGTTTTGGAGGTACAAGAAGCCATCGGCGAAATAATAATGCGTTCTATTTTACAAAAAATAATGAGAACATCAGAGTGTGCAAATTATTCCTCAAAAATACACCGACCGACCGACCGATTCACACTGTGTTGGAGAAAAAGAACAAGGTTGAACATAGATCCTATCATAAGGGAAGGAATAAAAAACAAATCGAATCCATCCCAAAAGTAGAAAGCCATTACACACGCGGGTTACATACTCGTATATGAATTCCTTAGGAAAAATATCGTCAATAGAAATTGATGGTAACTTATCTAAAAAGCAAGGTAACAATTTTTCATTAGAATTGTTTGATATTGTCGCTTTACCTGAAAACATATGGTAAAAGTAAAAACGAAAACAATGGCTTGGTAATAAGTAATAGAGAGAAATAAAACTTTCTTACAGAAAACTGCCTATTGTATTCTAATAAGATGCAATTATTGTATTCTAATGTTAATTAATTATTCTAACTAATAATATATTATTTGATTCATTCTGTAAGTAGTGCTCTAACTGTTAAGACCGTTCTCTAGATCTAATCAATAAAGTATTTTTGTTTAAATTAACTTTGTATTTAATTTGAATTTAATAGAACTACTATATTATTAATAGTGAAGTGAAGTTTATATAAATAAAAACTTAAGTGAAAACAATAAAATAAATATATTTTATTAATCATATTTTTTTTATTCAAAAGTGATAAGAAAAAATATAAGTCGCGCGAATACATTCAGACTTTTCATTGATGGGAGCTAATCAATTGCAAATATCCACCAGGATTATGTGGCTAATTGTGAAGTAGAATTTTTGCCATATGCCAACTATTTGTTGTTGTCCAATTTTTACACAAGAATACAACTTGTCATTTTTCACCCCTAAAAATATTTGTGTGATACCTGTGCTGTATATTTGAAATTGTGTTTTTTTTTTTTGTTTTGTTTATATTTTCTACCCTCAATTTTCAGAAAGTGCTCATTTTATACGTCGAGAACTAGAATCCAAACAACACCCGTTTTATGAATTGAGAAATGGTCTAGTGTATAGAAAAGTGGATAAGAATCAAATTCGTTTCTATGTTCCTTCCAACATGGAAATACATGTGATGAAGACCTATCATGATAATTTAGGACACATGGGGGTAGAAAAAACTTTATAAGTCATAAAAAGAACATATTGGTTCCCAAACATGGTGAGAAAGGTAAAAGAATATATCGAAAATTGTATTAAATGCATTTCATTTCATTCATCTACTGGGAAAATAGAGGGTTATTTACACTCCATTCCAAAGGGAGATAAACCTTTCGAGATTCTTCACATAGATTATTATGGTCCTTTACAATCACCAAGAAATAAGAAGAAGTATATTCTTGTCATCGTAGATGGATTTACAAAATTTGTAAAGTTGTTTGCGACTAGACAACTAACAACAGATGAAACAATCAAGTGTTTAGAAATTTATTTTGCTAATTATTCACGACCAACTAAAATTGTTAGTGATCGCGGGACATGTTTTACGTCAATTAAGTTTAGCGAATACTTAAGTGAATTAAATATACAGCATGTTGTAGTAGCTAGTGGATGTCCTAGAGCAAATGGTAGGTAGAGAGGGTAAATAGAGTGATAGGCCCAATGATTTCTAAACTTGTAGATAAAGAAAAGGGTTTATATTGGGATAAGGTATTATCCAAAGTAGAATTTGGAATAAATAACACGTGCTCTAAAAGCACTAGATTTACTCCCTGTAAACTATTGTTCTGTGTAGATCAACGAGGAGAGGTGGTTGATAAAATAAAAGAATATTTGGAACAAGAAGTTCTGGATAAAGAAGAAAATGAAGAACTTTCAGAACTGAGGACCAAGGCTAGTGAAAATATTCGATCTTCACAGCGATTTAATGAGATTAATTCCAATACAAAACGAAAAAAATCTAAAGTTTATTCGGAAGGTGATCTAGTTATGATTATGAACGTAGATACTACAATAGGACAATCGAAAAAATTAATCCCAAAATACAAAGGACCTTATGTCATTAGTAAAATACTCGGAAATGACCGATATTATATAACTGATATAGAAGGTTTTCAGGTTACGCAGAAACCTTTCGAAGGAGTGTTCGATGTGTCACGTATCAAGCTTTGGATAAAACAAAATGAGTAATATAAGATAAATTTGATTAGAATTAGAAGTAAAAAATTTTAGAATGCAGGTAAATTTTGATATTTTATTCGAGGACGAATAATGGTCAGAATGGCCGAAATGTAAGGTTAGAATAAGAAAATGGAAAAAGAAACGAAATGAAAATGGAATAAGAAAAAATTGAAAAAAAATGAAATGAAACAAATAGTGTAAGTGTACCGTGACGAGTGAGAGTCACACATTTTTTGAAGAGATAGAAGTAATAAAGTGTTTTAATTAGAATATAAATGAAGTATTTTATTTTTTAATAATATATTTAAAGAATTTATAATTCTCTTATAAATAATATAATTTTTCAACTTTTTTTATAATGTATTCCTTTTTTTTTAGTGCATGAGTTAAAGTATTTTAATAACTGAATAGTACAAATATTGTTGATTTGTTGTTTTAGTATACATTTTTGTGGGTGAAATAATACGATGTTTTTACTATATTTCATTTTTAAATCATATAATTAAATAATAATATAGTTTTTCAATATTTTCTTTTTCTCATGCATCAATTTTCGAGATATGACACTATTTGTTCCATGTTATAGTTGTTAAAATTTTTTTAAGTGTAAGTTTGTGCCATGTGTTCAGCTTCAGTAAATGTATATGGATATGTCGTATCATACAAATGTGTTTATTATTTGCTAGAATGTGCCATTTCCACGTAATTTTCTAAAGAACTGTCAAAAAGTATAAATACAGCAGCGCAACTTACTGTATAGTTTAGCTCTGTTTTAAACTTCGTAGAGTGCACTTCGTTAAAAATGGAATCACCCCCCCTAACTTTGTTACCAATTTGATGCGGTTTGTGTTTAGATAATTACATATTTGTATTAATTTTTGTGTTTACAAATTTACATATTTGTATTAATTAATATACATATTTCAGACTTGCGAAAGACATACTGCCATCAGATTTTAATACGGAAAATAATCAAAGTTCAGATTCCGATTTTTCACGTAACTAACACTTTTGATTATGTACTAAGTGAATGTTTTTAATACTTTCATTTCATATGAATTAGGTGATGACGATATTGAAGATCCGACTTTCGTACCACAGAAAATTTTAAAACAAAAAATATTAACACATAATAGGACAAAACAGTCAAGAAACAGAAGGAAAGACGGTAAGAAAGCATTTTATTTTTAAATAATCTGTTGCCAAAAATAAAGACTATATGTGTATCATGTTTTTTTTTTGTTTTTCGAAAGATTCAAATGGTGCTGACGATAATGATGAAAATAACTTCTTGGTGTCAAATTATAGGGAACTGCCGTCTAATTCAAGTACTTATGGTAAACAAAACTAAATTAAGGTATATTCAGTTATTTT
Source organism: Villa cingulata (assembly GCA_951394055.1). Classification (NCBI taxonomy): domain Eukaryota; kingdom Metazoa; phylum Arthropoda; class Insecta; order Diptera; family Bombyliidae; genus Villa; species Villa cingulata. Next base: position 34,520,323 of record OX596017.1, on the reverse strand, counting down.
AATCTTGATTTTACAGATTCAGAGAATTCTACACCCAAACTTGTTCGAATAAGAAAAAACAATCCAGACTTATGGAAGAAAAACATACACAAAAAGCTGCGACAATCTGGAAAATCATACAGAAATTGGAAAAATAAAGAAGTGCCTCCCCAAGAAATGAAGCCTTCATGTAGTCATACATGTTTTTCCTATGGACGAAAAATTTTAGTGAAGATAAAAAACTAAATATTTTTAATCACTTCTGGAGCCTTTCAGACGACGACAAAACTAAATTTTATTTGAAATTTGTGAAACGACAGGTGGTTAAAAGACGACGTGTTGTGGATTCAAAAAAGAAAGATTTTTCATTTCAGTACTATTTACAAAAAACGACGAATTTGTTAGAGATTGTGGGTTATTTTTTTTTAAATACGTTGTCAATTACAAAACAACGCATTTATTATTGCTTCGAACATTTGACCGATGTTGAAACTGGATGCCCAATTCCGTCAAAAAGAGGCAAACATACAAAATACGTCACTCCAGAAGTAAAAATAGAAACAGTACGGAAACATATTAACAGCTTTCAAACTGTCGATGCACACTATTGCCGATCTGGTAGGCAGAAGGTATATCTTGAATCTGGTCTTAATATTTCGAAAATGTACCAACTATATGTTCAAAAGTATGATGATCCTGTTACAGAATCTATTTACTGAAAAATATTTAATACAGAATTCAACATAAGCTTTCACAAGCCAAAAAAGGATTTATGTGATAAATGCTTTTTATTTAAAAAAAATAATCAACCCACTAGTGAGGAAAAAATGGAGTTTGAGGTTCATCAAAATGAGTAGAAAGCATGCAAAGCAGATCGAGACATTGATAGGAGTAATATTGATGAGCATCATTGTGTTTTGTGCTATGATCTCATGCGTGTAATTGGCCTTCCAAAAGGTCACTCTTCAATATTTTACTACAAACGTAAATTGAACTTTTTTAACTTGACGGGAACCGCCATAATACCAAATAAAAATAAGATTACGTATTGCGCTGTGTGGACTGAGGTGCATAGTGGCCGATCAGGTAATGACATCACGAGTGCTCTCATACGAATATTAAATCAATTAATTACAGATAATCCAGAAATAAGACGAATTACTCTTTGGAGTGATTCTTGCGTACCGTAGAATAAAAACAAAATAAAAACAACAGCCTTGAAGATTTTTTTACATTCTAATTCGAACATTGATAACATTGTTCAAAAATTTTCTGAGCATGCCCACTCCAATATTCAAGAAGTGGATTGTATCCATTCAGTAATAGATAGGTATATAAAAGATAAAGAAATATACAGTCCACTTCATTTTGTTAAACTTCTTTTAAAACTGAATTCTCCGAAAGTTATTTTAAAAATATTACAGATGAAAACAGAATATTTCAAATCCTTCTCTAATCCTGCTAAGAAGTTAGATTTTTCTAGAGTTCCATTTTCAAAAATTAAATGCATTTTATATGAAAAAGATAATGATGACACGTTTAATCTAAAATATAAATTTTCATTTTTAGAAATAGATTTTAAGGGCGTTTCAATTATAAAAAAGTACTCCAGAAAAGTTCTTGGTACACCGAAAAATCTATTTTCCATTCCATTAATTACTTTACCTAAAGGCTCTGTTGCAAAAGAAAAAATTAAAGAGATATAGAAGATCTTTACGTGTATCTTCCAGAAGAAGAAAAGATTATTTGAAAGCATTGCTCCGAAATAAATAAAATTAAAAATATTTTAAAATGTGAAAAATCATTTTATTTTCTTTGTTAACTTTCATTTGTGTGCATTATTTACGAATACTTTTTTTAAACTGTTTTTTATTTTGTAAAGAGAGTTTTTGAATAAAGATTTGTTTTATATTTGTGACACATTAAAAATTGCTTTTTGTTTTCTTCTTCAGAACTTATTTTTATTTTAGATCCTAGTATATTCCACGTTGAACAAACCTGAATGTCTAGTTTGTGCCACGTAGTATAAAACCAAATTTTTTTGTAAAAAATCTGGTGGATATAGCATAATCTGAAAATCAGATTGTAAGATAGATATTTTAAATAACTTTAACACACCAACAATTTAAAAAAATTAATAAAAGAGTGTTTAAGTACACATTCTATAGAACAAAATATGAAAAATTCAAAACTTTCTATCGAATGATTTCTGAATAATTCGTTAACAATATTTTAAAATCAGTTATCTCAAAACAAGCTTAATGGCATATGGAACAAACCAGCATTAGGGTGACGAAATATTCAAGATTTTACCATCAATCTACATGGATGTTCTATATTTTCTAAAGTAGACCTAATTAGAGCATATAATCAAATACCTTTTGCACCCGAAGATGTGTATAAAACAGCCATAGTAACGCCTTTTGGCCTTTTTGAGTTTTTGCGTATACCTTTCGGTGTCAAGAATGGTGCGCAGACATTTTAACGTTTCATTAATGAGGTACTTTCAGATTTCGATTTCACATTTTGCTATATTGATGACATACTCATCGCTAGCAAAACGGCAAGCGACCATAAAAAGCACCTTCAGCTACTTTTCAAACGTTTGCAGCAGGTAGATATAAAAGTAAATCCGGAAAAATGTGTTCTTGGAGTTGACCAATTTAGAATTTTTGGGACACAAAATTTCCCAACATGGCATTTTACCATCGGAAATTAAAATACAAGCTATCAAAAACTTTCCTACCCCTACAACATTTAAACAGCTTCAACGATTTTTAGGTATGACAAATTTCTATCACCGTTTCTTACCTCATTTGGCCACATTAGATTCTCCATTGTACGACCTGCTTAAACTAGGAAATCATAAAGGAAAAATAAAGCCAATTTTCGAATGGAACAATAGTCACGAGAACTCTTTCAATAAAATTAAAGATGGCTTACTTAAATGTACCTTACTGGCTCATCCTAATCCTGAAGCTCGAATTAGTCGAGGGGTTCAGGCGTCTAGTGACGCAGTAGGAGCTGTACTTCTTCTGTAAGTTCTATCCAGAAATGATAAAGTTTTTAAAGTACTCATAAACGGAAAATGCCAATTAATAAACATAGATAGACTTAAACCTGCATATATGCTTCAACCAGATATCTTCAATTCTACTGATATAACCACTAGATTTAATATGAAACAAAAAGTAAGATTTCAAATTTAAAATTTTAAAATTTCATTTTTTTCTTAAGAATAAAAATAGATAAATTAGAGTAAATTGATTTAGACAAAAATTATTACTATAAAAAACAGGTTAATATGATTGTATTTAATAAATATAATATTCGAATCTAAAATAATTGTAAATACTATAATAACCATATGTATTTCTAAAATTTTGTACATACTATTAGTTATTAAGTTATGAAATTATTATTGAAAATATGATAATTCTACACATTTCTAACTGTTAAGTAAGTAAATTAAATTAATTAGAATTAAACACTTTCGTAATTTACATATGATATTAGCTTTTCATTAAGGGGGAGTCATGTAGCGGCACTATATTAATTTTATTTAATTTTATTCGTTACACATAGACTACTTTTTATAGTCTACTGTTTGTTTTTTACTCAGGGGAAAGGGTCGAACAGTGGGACAGTGCAAATAGTGGGACAAATGAAATAATTCCAAATGCAAAACATGTTCGGACTTGTCGTTGCAGGTGTTCTATTGCCTTTTGTTATTACACACTTTGTTTTCATTATAATTCAAACTCAGTTGCGAATTCGACTTGTACTGCGGTGAAAACGTGTTTTTGTGATAATAAAGTAATTTTTTTTAAAATATTTAATTTGTACAAAGGTATACCAATACTCAAGTAAGTAAACTGTACTTGATACAAAAGTTTTAGTGTTTGCTATAGTTAATGTATGAATAAGGTTGTATACAATATTCTGCAGAATTTTTGAGTAAATTGATGTTGTTGTGATAAAATCAGTTAGCAAACAGTGAGACAATCGAACTAGGCAGACACTGGGACATGTCTCACTGTTTGCTTTATTTATTTGCCTTATTTATTTTAAAAGGAAATTATTATTTTAATATAGAAATGTCCGCTGAACGTCATTCTTTTGGCAAAACTCCTCCAGAAATAATGAAAAAGGCAGTGGAAATAGTTATTTCTGGCATATCTCTTAGAAAAGCCGCTAAAAACAATGGAATAGCACATCAAACACTTGCGCGTTACGTGAAAAATTATAAGCAGTCATCATCAAATAAAATGAGCCCCAATTACGCGGTAAACAAGGTTTTTACTGAGACGGAAGAACAAAAACTTGCGGACTACATCAAGAATTGCGCTAACATGTTCTATGGGTTGACTATGGAGGATGTAAGAAAACTTGCGTTCGAAACGGCAATGATAAATAAAAAAAAGGTTCCCAGCTATTGGACACAATATAAAATGGCATCCACAGACTGGATAAAACGCTTCAGAAAGCGCAATTCTAGTTTATCATTAAGGACACCAGAGGCCTGTAGTTTGTCTACAGTGACTTCGTTCAATCGCCACAATGTAGACTTTTTTTTAATAATCTGGAGTCGGTATATCAGAGGTCAAAAGACTACTTTTCTAATGGAAATGGAATATACAACTTGGATGAAACTGGTGTCACTATAGTTCAAACACCCGGCAAAATACTAGCGTCCAAAGGTGTAAAGCAAGTTAGTAAAGTAACAAGTGCGGAAAGAGGAACATTAATAACACTTTGCTGTTTGCATTGCTTTGCAATTCATTCCACCTGCAATGATCTTTCCAAGAATACATTTCAAGGAACACATGCTGATAGGAGCTCCTCCTGGTACACTTAGATTAGCAAATCCATCTGGTTGGATGAATTCAGATTGTTTCGTAAAAGTTATAGAACATTTTATAAATTTTACATCAAGCACGAAGGAAAATCCAACACTTCTGATATTAGACAACCACGAAAGTCGTTTAAGCATCAGTGCCTTAAATTTAGCAAAAGATAATGGAGTAATAATTGTTACGTTGCCACCACATTCGACAAACAAAATGCAGCCTTTAGATATTGCTGTTTGCAAATCAATCAAAAATGCATACAATAATGCAATTGATACATTTATGATGCAAAATCCGGGCAAAACATTTTCTACCTACTACAATGTTGCTGCTGCTGTAGGATACGCATTCGAAAAGTCCATAACTCCATCAAATATTACATCTGGTTTCCGAAAATCTGGCATATTTCCTTTTGACAGAAATATCTTTACTGAAGTTGATTTTATGAGTAGCAGTGTAACTGATCAGCCCATCAACAATATGAATGAAGATGTTATTACTCCAAATGGTAAAAACTTTTTTGTAATTAATAAATTTAAATAACAATCATTTGAAATAATTATTTTTTTATACATATTTAGTTCCAAGTATCAATATAGAAACTTCTCAGGATATTCCAGAAAATGATGTTTTCATATGTCCAGAATAATTTAAAGGATATCCTATAGCAAGTCCAAGAGTAAGAAAACAGAAACCTAGAAATAAGGGCAGAAGCATGATTGCTACAGATTCGCCAGAAAAGGCAATTCTTGAATAAAGAGAAAATCAAAGAAAATCTTGTCTAAAAAATAAAAGGCCACTTAGAAAAAAAACTGTCTTTTTAAAAAAACAAATTTTACAGGACTCAAAAACGGAAGATGAGGATGAAATAGAGCTTCAAGATTCATCGAAAGATGGCTCATTTTGCAATGAGCCTGCTTGTAAAGATCTACCTGAGGAACCAAAAACTGGGCATTATGTTTAAGTAAGATTTAAAAGTGACAAAAGAAATGCATTTATTATGTTGGAAAAATTCTTCAAGAAAAAAATGAAGAAAATGAATTCGAAATTTCTTATCTTCGAAGGAAAATAAAAACAAACAAATTTATTCAACCAGACAACCAAATATTGCATTGGTTAAATATGAGGATATCAAGCTTATTTTGCCACCTCCGACTCTCTGCAGAAGCAGGAGGCTTCTGTCACTTTCGAAGTGGATCTTTCTGCATATTATAGTTACTTGCGTTAATTATAAAAAGAGATTCGTTTGAATTGATTAATTTTTTTTATTGAATTTATTTGTTTCGTCTCTATTAACGTTTATATTATTTTTGTTTTATTAAGTTTAATAAAATTAATTTTTTTGTTTTTTCTTTCCTAAAATTGGTGTATCAAAAGGATTTATTTTTTTCTGTCTCACTGATAGCTTGGTTAAGTCCCACTGTTCGCACTGCCCGCGAACAGTGAAACATAAGTTCAATATGCATTCTTTCAGTCATATATTTTCTGGTCGTATTCGTAGAATTATCATTATCAAAAATTCGATGCAACATATACTTCTTTGAGTAAGACAACTTCTTTTGAAGATATTGTCAACGAAAATAAAACTACACAAGTTCGAAAAAAAACTGTCTCACTGTTCGCACCTTTCCCCTATCTCTATTCATTAGCATCATTGCTATTTTTTTAACAGATAATGATATTAATGTAAATGATGAATAGAGGTAGATTTTTGTCGCTACATACGTATATTACATACATACATATAATACATACTTCTCTTTCTTAATTTTACGAGATTTTGTTACATTCATACGATACTTGTCCACACGATTAGCAGGTCATAATATGTAATATTAAATATTAGTTAAATTTTGTTAATTTGGATTTTTATTAAAAATTTTAATAAAGTTTACTTTTTTGTTCTCGTATTATTTTTATTTACCGGAACAGTATTATTTTATCCATAGTATAGTTGTGAATATGCCCGCGAAAAGAAAACTTTTATCTTTAAGAGAAAAAATAGATACAATAAATTACGCTACAGATGCTGAAAATACAGAAAATTGTTCTGTTAGAGCAATAGGAAAAAAGTTCCGAATTGGAAAAACATGTGTTGCCCAAATTATGAAACAAAAAGAGAAGCTGCTCAAATCATGGCAATCAGGTGAAAATAAAAAAAAGAAAAGAAACTTTATAAATGCAAAAGGACGTAGTACTGATGCTCTCACGTTTGAGTGGTTAAAAGAATTGCGTTCTAAAAATGTTCCCGTTTCAAGTCCTTTAATCAAAAAAAATTTGCTGCTGGTACACACGAACATTTCAAAGCATCAAATGGTTGGCTACATCGTTTTATTAAACGACATAACATTTCATTCCGTGCCATTTCTGGACAGGCAGCTGATGTTAATTCAGATATTATATCTGAATGGAAATGTCGTATTGGTGACATTAAAAAAAACTACGATGAAAAAGATATTTTCAACACAGATGAAACAGGGCGTTTTTTAGAGTACTCCCTGGCAAAACATGCGCTTTAAAAGGTGAAACCTGTTCAGGAGGGAAAGCATCAAAAGAGCGCATAACTATTTTGCACTGTGGCAATATGAAAGGAGAAAAACTGAAACTATTAGTTATCGGGAAATCAAAAACCCCAGATCTTTTAAAAACATTAAAAATGATTCATTACCTGTAACATGGGAATTTAATCGAAAGGCGTGGATGACATCCACCATAATGCATAAATGGTTACATCAATTCAATCAAGATATGAGAGAGCAAAACCGAAATATTTTGCTATTTTTGGATAACGCTGCTTCGCATCCTTCACTAATACTCAGTCGCATTAAAATCGTTTTCTTACCCCCAAATACTACTTCGATATGCCAAACTTAGTTTATTATCCACAAATTATGCTTCAGAATTTAATTTTCAAATTGAATGATTTTTTTACCGCCACACAGCTTGCTTCATCAATAAATGTTTTAGATACCTTTCTATGGGCTAAAAGTGCTTGGCGAAGAATTTCAATTGAAACAATTAGGAATTGCTTTATTAAATCTGGATTTGCGCATCAAAATGCGGATAACTTCGAACCGGAGGACGAAATACCATTAGCATTACTAGCTCAGATGTCATCTTTAATTAAAGAAATTAATCCAGAAAAATATATTGAACCGATAGCTTATGCGACTTGTGACAATAATTTGTACACAGATGAAGAGTTTAATAGTTGTTCAAATGTTGACAATAGTAATAAAAAATCTATTGATAGTGATGATGAAGACAATACTTCAAATCAAGAACAGAATCCACATCACGTCGAAATCTCTTCCTATAAACATGCTCATAGTATGTGCGAATCACTAAAACATTTTATTTGAAAATATATGTAATCTTCCAAATTGTGTAGAAGTGATTGACGGAAAGCATGTATCTATTAGATGTCCTCCAAAATCTGGGTCCATGTTTTATAATTATAAAGGAGATTACAGTATTGTGCTCCTTGCCTTGTGTGATGCCAGCCACAACTTCACTGCTATCGACATTGGTGCTTACGGTTCTTCAAGTGATGAAGGTACACTTTGGGAATCAACCTTTGGGTCACTGTCATTTTCTGGCAAGTTGGGATTTCCGAAAGCAAAAAATTGAAAAAGTCATCAGTTAATTTTCTCCATTACATCATGGGAGACGCAGCTTTCACATTAAAATCGTTTTTAATGACACCATATCCAGGTCTACTTCTAGATGAAAAAAAAAGAAAATTTTAATAAACGTTTATCTCGAGCACGAAGAGTTATTGAGAATGCATTTTGTATATTGACTGCTAAATGGAGAATTCTCAGAACAACATTAAATATGTACGAAAAATCAGCAGAAAAAATTGTAAAAGGAGCAACGGTATTGCATAATTTTGTGAAAATGCATGATCAAAGTTATTGTCCTGAAGGATTCGTTGAAAATAACAATGGAGATACTGTAGTTGAAGGCTTGTGAAGGAAAGAAATACAAGCTCTAGATAAAAGTCGCCCATTATCATGAAATAGCCCTGCAAGGACAGCGTTTCAAATAAGAGATGAATTAAAAGAATATCTTTTTCAGAATAAACTATATTTAATTTAATATTTAATTTCCTTTTTATTTAATTGTTTTTTTTTTTTTTGTATTTATTTATATCATTGATTCATAAAAGCAAATAAAATAATTCAAATAATTTAAAATAGGTTGAAAAAATAAATTATAATTTCATACATTTTTTGTTTTTAATTTCATTTATTTTATTATGGATGAAGTTTTATTATTATATTATATTATATTATATTCATCCATTATATGTATATAGTATATCAATATAAAAAAATATTTTTTTAAATTATATTACAGGTAAAAACTTAAATTCTGACCAGACAATTTTCAATAAAAAAATATCAAAGCTCGAGTGACAATAGAGAATACTTTCGGAATCCTGGCATGTAGATGGCGAGTGCTTCGCAATGATATACATTGTGCACCAGAAAACGTTGATGCCATTGTAAAAGCCTGTGTAATCCTCCATAATTATTTAAGGCTGACAGATCTTTCGTACTGTCCTGAAGGATATGGAGATACTTTCTCACCTAATGGTGAAATAATTTCAGGCTTATGGCGAGAAGAAAATATACAACTGCAAAGACATACTTTGAACCCAGGGAGAAATAGTACCAGGAAAGCATTTCATTTGAGAAATAAACTGTGTCAATATTTATCTAATAGATGATTTTAAGAAAAAATAAAGAAAAAAAAATTATATACTGTTTTTTTATTGACAACCAAATTATACTTAACTTAAAACTTAAATGAACTAATATTACAAAATTAAAACTTTATTAAACTAATATTACAAAATTAAAACTAAATGAAACTAATATTAAAAAACTAAAAAAATGAAACTAAATATTTTGTAATTCTGTTGTTAAATATGTTGTCAATTTAGCTTGCAATTGCAAAAATTGCATTGGTGACAAGTTTTGTGATTTCACAATTTTTGTCAAAGATTTGAAGTACAAATCTACTTCATTTTCTTCTCTTTCTTGGTTTTTCATTTCTTCTAATAATGTTTTATAAAAATTCTCGAGCGGACCAAAATTATCTCTTTCATTGTCCTCAATTCGGGTGCTCGAACTCATGGTGCTTGTTGTACCAATGCTATTCGGGGAAAGAAAGTCCGAGTCATATTTGGTGCTATTGTCGACATCGATTTCAACATTTAAGTGAGCCGCACTAGTGGATGAAGTTGTTATAGTCTGTGAACAGGATGCAGCTGCAGTTGTTATAGATGGTGTAGTTATGTATGCAGATGCTGTTGTAGTGGGTAGTGTAGTTGTGTATGCAGCTGTAGTTGTAGGTGGTGCAGTTGTGGATGCAGCTGATACGTTTGTACATGTTCTGAAATTCATTAATATTGATTAATATAATAATAATTTATTAAACATTATTAAACAATTAAATTCACTAACTTTCTTGGCTTCAAAGAATTGTCCAAAAAGGACATCAAATGAAAATATTTCCGTCTCTGCCGCACTACCCGATGCAAACTTTCTCAAATTCTTTTCCCTGACGTATTGGGTTCTAAGCATTTTCCATTTATATTTGCATTTGTCAGCTGAAAAATAATGTAATTATTATTTAATAATGTTATTATTTTCGGTTTAGAAAAATAGTACTCACCAGATATTCCTAATTTCTACCCATATTTTCTCTTTCACATCATTATTTCTGTAAAATTTGTTTTCTTTTACATATAATATTTCTTTATGTTTTACAAGTTCAATTAATTTTTCCACTATCATTTTTTTAAATCTTCACAAATTAACATTTGTTAATAAATAATATAATATTAAAATATAATTATTAGATTCGATGTTTGTAATATTTATTTGAAACAATAACTAATATGTAGAAATATAATTATTAAATTGCAGTTACAATAAATATATAAATTAAATTAAATTCGAAAATGTTGATGTTTATTTATTTCAATTCTCTTCGTTCACATTATTTCAATCTGTGAAAAAGAACGAGAAACGAACGAGAAAAGCACGAGAAAGGAACGAAAACGGACCACTAGGCAACAAAATTCTGTTTCATTTAAAAAAAGTTGCTCAACTAATTTGTTTCCTTCATTGGCTACAGTCCCATTTAACTCTGTACATTAGAATCGTGTTTGTTTCCTAGAAAATGTTTGTTTCCTACACTGTATCTGAGCCTTCATCTGAATCAAATTCACAAAGCCAAGTGTATGACTATAAAACTTAGTTTCAAATTCACAGTGTAGATTTACATTCTCTTGTAGTTAACTTTTGCTTCTGTTTTGTTTTCTATTCATTTATACTCTACACAGTTTTTTGCTTCTAAAATAGAAAACAACTATTAATATTTGCTTTGCATTTTTAATATAAGAAATCATTTATATTATCAAACAGTTTGGAATTATAGAGTAAAAATTCACAAAATACAGACTATTTAGATTATATATATTTTAAATTATGAGTTTCAAAGTTGTGGCTACCCTCGAAAGAGGAAGAATACTTTTTTCCGCTATTCCCAATGTTTGGGAAAATGAAAATGTTATGAAATGGCCTGATAAACTTAGGCATTCTGTAAGGGAATCTATAAGATCTAATCCTCAAAGAAGGATTCAAGAAGGAAGGTGTTGTTAAATACAGCAATATAAAAACATTCGAAAAAGCACTAAACATAGAAAAAATGCTTGTCAATTGTGCTGATAGTGATGCAGAAAAATTGTAAGTATTAATCAATATTACAATAATTATTAAATATTTAGTAAATATTTGGAGAACTTTAAATTGTTTCTTTTTCCAGATCATTTTCAAACTATTTGCGTGTTCAAAAAGAACCGAATCAACAAAATACTTTGGTTCGAGACAGAAATTTAATGATTAAAACGGAAAAATTGATCAGGAAAATATAGATCTTTTAAATCTACAAAACTATAATCCTTCGAATCAACAACAAGAAAAACATGAATCTATTATTGAAAGCGTAGATGTTATCATTGTCGATGAAAATTATAACAATCAAGTTCAAATTGAAAATTTTGAAAGTCTTTGCGTCATTCCATGCAAAGATCTACAGAATCTGGTTAATTTAAAGAATGAAAACAAAAAAAAATACAGAATTTTTAAAAATGGAATTATCCATCTTGATAACATATATAAAATTTTAAGACAAAAGAGTGAAGAAAATGACAGCAACAAACAACAAAATAAGAGTGAAGAAGATATTTTCAATTACAAATTTCCTTTGAGTACATGTGACAGATAATTGATGAAAAAATTAAAAATGATACTGACTTCAAAAACAAGCTGGTAAGAAAAGTAATATTGAAAATAGTGTTATATAAAATTGCTGTCATTTCTTTTATTTTTAGATCAGTGAACTGTCAAAAATTCGTGACACTGTTGGAGAAGAAATTGGAAGTCGAATATCATTCAAACTAACAGATAAATGGCAGATGACCACTGTACTATTACAAAAATGGACACAGTATTGAAGGACCACATTTTAAAGCAAGCCAAAAAAAAGGCTTTCACGACATCAGTAAGTTTTTCAATAATGCTGCTTCACCAATGGTGTGCTAATAAGATACTTTTTTTTGAGGCAAAAAGTATTAAAACATCTGAAAAAAATACGTGGTGCAGAAATTGTGAATCAAAGTAGAGAAGAAATAGAAAATCATAATCCAAATATGGTACATATTGATAATGAGAATAAAGAAGAAGAAGAAGAGTTAAATACTTTGAAATAAAATAGAGATCATAAAAGTTTTTATTTACTATTTATTTACTTAATTTTGTTATTTAATTTTAAATACATGTATGCAATAATGGAATAAATACAAAATTATTTTGATATTTCAAACAGAACAATTTGCATTTTACATCAGTAGCACGAATTAATTTAAATGAATTTCGCTTACCAGTTGATTGATAAATATCAAGATAAGATGACTTAATAGGTAATTTAAAAATATCACTTTTAATTATATAAAAAAAGCCATTCATTAATTTTGTTTTTATTTTTCAAAATAATGAAGACTGTAGAAAATGATCAACTTTGCATTGGCAATGGGAGAAAAATAGAATTTTGCATTGGCCAAGAACTACCCAAATTGACAAATTGAGACGTAGTAAAAATTCCGCACCGGAAAAAAATTGGATACAAATTGACTGTTGTTAAAAAAAAAAATGTGAAAACTTTTCTTGAGGCACTTCAAATCGAAAAAATATCTTACACAACAGTGGTTGAAAAAAGAAGGACTTGCGAGTGATATAAAAGAATTTACCATTTCTTCTGAGATTCAAACAGTACATAAAAATGGAATTATTACTTACGGGGAAAATACACATCAGGGCATTCTGTTGCCTTTGAAATTTCCGTTTCAAAAAATATTTGAGAACAATAATATGTTGACATATATGTTAGATCACATGGAATATTTGAAAACTTCTTCAAAGTTGAATAATTTTGTCTAGGCAGATTTGTGGAAAGAAAAGATCAAACTGTATCCAAATAAAATCTTAATTCCTTATTTTCTTTATACAGATGATTTTGAGATAAATAACTCACTGGGTTCGCATTCATGTGTTCACTCCATTTGCAATATATATTATTCTTTTCCATGTTTACCAAAAATAGTATCTAAATTATCTAACATTTGTCTGGCTGCTGTGATTAAAACACAGGATATTAAACAATTTGTGAGTAATAAATGTTTAGAGACACTTGTTAAAGAATTAATTGAACTTGAAACACCGTAATTGATATAAAAACAGAAAATGGTAAATTTTATAGAATTCATTTTATACTAGAATTAATTTTAGGTGACAATTTGGGGATTAATACAATGCTTAACTTTTCTAAGTCATTCTCAAGCAATTCCTTCTGCAGATTTTGTATGGCACTAAAGCATGAATGTCAAAAGTTGTGTATGGAAGATGAAAAAAAGCTAAGAAATGAAACTAATTATAATGATGTCAGAGCAAAGAATCCTCCTCTGACCGGAATTTTAGAGCCTTCTGTATTTAATGAAATTCCCTCCTTCCACGCTATTGATAATTTTTGCTCAGACATAATGCACGATCTTTTTGAAGGAATATGCCATTACGATTTTTGCCATATAATTACTTATTTTACACAGAAAATGAAATATTTCACTCTTGAAACTTTAAATTTTAGAAAGAAAAATTTCAATTACGGCCAAAATGAAATAGGAAATATATCTAGTGATATAAAACCACAACATTTAACAAATAAACATTTCAAAATGTCTGCGCGTGAAATAATGACATTTACTAATTTCTTTACTTTGATGATTGGAGATATGGTTCCTGACGAAGATTAAGTTTGGCAATTTCTCCTTATTTTAATAGAAATAATTGATTTAGTATTGTGTTTTGAATACACTGTGAATTCAGTAGAAATTTTAAGAAATAAAGTCAGAAAACACAACCAAGAACATATCAATTTGTTTAAAGATACTCTGAAACCAAAATTTCATAATTTGACTCATTATTCCCGTATTATTTCAAAATCAGATCCTCTTCGTTCTTTATGGAGCTTCAAATTTGAGGCTAAACATAAACAATTCAAAATATATTCTCACGCCATAACTTCAAGAAAAAATATTTGTTTAACGCTGGCAAAGAAATATCAATTTAAATTTGCAAATATTTTATTAGACAACGACACATTAAACGACAGTCATTGAAAGCGAGAATGAAGTAAAAACATATTTACTTGAAATTATTAAAAATAAAAATATTATATAAAAATATTAGTCAAAAATCAAATCTTCAAAAACAAGAAATTGAAATATTTTCAAAAGCAATTTATAAAGACATTACATTTGGAAAAGGATTGTACATAGGAATGAACAATCGTGACATTGCAATTTTTAACATATTATACATAGTTATAGGACGGAAAGATGAATTTTATTTATTTTGTCAAAAGCTTGAAAATGTTCAGTATGATCCTCATTACCTTGCTTTTCATATTGATCCACTAGCTTTAGGGGAATTCTCAGTAATCAAATTTGAAGATATAATAGGACCACCTATAAATGCTGTACAGACTGCCAGTGGAAATTTCATGCTTCGTCTGAAAGAATATTATTTTTCACACTGACTATTCTTTTCTCTTTTAATAGTTACATCAAAAAAAACACATTTAATTTTGCATTGAATCTGTGGTCGTTGAACAGAAAACAAACGTTGAAAATGGCAGATGCTAGTAATTATGGTACGAACACAAAAAACTTGAACTTAACCTCAACACCTACATTAATAAAAAATATTGTGAATGCAATTGAAAATATGGATTCTGATTTTTGTGGGCTAAATAATCTCAATAAAAATGAGACGGAACAAAGACTTCTTTATCAAGATATGGTAATTCATCCAATGCGACAGCTCCTAATGCGCATCAGGAATTACCGATGTTGTCAACCAGTTCATCATTAATATTAAATGCACCGTCTATTCCATCGTCGATAAATACTTTCAGACCTGAAATAAATGATCTTTACAACTCTTATTGAGTTGGAAATTGGAGAAGCTTTATGATCACTTATTAAGTAAGTTCGTTACATAAATTTATGTTGTTAAATTTGTCTTTGTTATATCCTAATTACTTTTCATTTTAGGTGAACAGGTCACTATGGATGTTTTGAAAATAATTAAAGTTCATCACATTAGCGAGCTACTACGAAAATTTGATATGGGTATTCGAATCATTTTTGAACACTATTTGGAGTCCTGGAGAGATTTAATAGGACAACCTCTGACTTGTAACTATACTGGAATAACTAAGTTCTGTTTTTCACCACGATCAGAGCAGCATCTATCATCAGCACGAACTTCACCATATCCAGAAATATATTCTCCCAAAAGTTCAACTACAAGCTCATCAGACGTATGTTTGTCAACAATTTTAAAGGACACGCAAAAAGGAGAAATGCTGCTGCAATACTATGATGAAAAAGCAGCATTTGAGGATGAACAAAGATCCATTTTAATTACTTTGGTAGCTCAATACTTTGATAATTACAACATGCACATGTCCCTAACAACGAGCTATCAACTCGAAAGGGAAATCATAAACACTTTTCCTACTGAAAAACTAGTAAGTTTTTATTTTTGTGAAAATATATTTTTTAGACACGAGAATTCAAAAACTTTACTAATTGTTTACAGGATTACTATCGTACTGGCAAACGAGGAAAAATATATATAAAATTTTGTAATCTAAAAGTGCAAAATAAAAATTTAAGACACATTAAAAGTAGTGATGTCGGATGATTAATCAATTTAGTCGATTAATCGATATTTTTTGCAGCATTAGTCAAAATTTTAGTCGATATTTTTCAAAACGATTAATCGACTAAATGATTAATTTCTAGTTCTGATTGTTTCCAACATTTTATTTTAAATTTTTAATTCAGAAACTTTTTTTAAAACATTTTTATTTATGACCGCCATTTAGTTATTTTTCTCCTATTCACCACTCTGTCTGTCTGTAATGATTATCGTCAATCGTCATAGCTCATCCATCATGCTTTGTTTTTTTTTTTCTTTTTTAATGACAAGTTCTTATCTGTCACATTGTTATAAATGTGTTTTATTTTAATTAAACGTGTGCGTAGGATAGTGGTAAAACGTAAAAGCAGGTTAGTTTTTTTATTCATTAGTTTTGAATTTTCTAGTTTCAATTCAAGCATTTCGATTTTATGCGTGGAATTTATTTGAATTACATTATTAGTAAGAATAAATAATAATGGCTGAAGTGTGGAAAATTTACAAAAAAATTAACTTGAACAGTAGTCAGTGTTTACTTTGTCCAGCTACTGTAAAAGCTTGTGGAAATACTTCCAACCTAATTTCGCACCTAAACAGAAAACATAAGAATCCTGAGGATGAATTGAAAAATATCAAAAGAATTAGGATTACTGCTGATGACGGAAATAATAGTAGAAATAACAACCTCAACTCTGTTGAAAGTAATGATCGGTGTAATAATTCTTCTGCTAAAGTAATTTTACAAGATATAATTATTGAATATAAAAAATCAACTTATCAAATTATTCTTAACAGAGTCCTTATCATAACTTAAATTCTATTTTTTTTTTTATTTTAATATTCGATCAACAATACTCAAATTTTCTTTGTGCTTTGACCACTGTTTGTGTATAATATACTTATTTACAGTCCAATAATGATAACCTCAAAATCAATATTGAAAAGACAGACATTGAAACAAGAAATACTTTAACAAAATTAGACACAGGAATTCAGGAAAGTTTTTCAAGAATCAAATCTTTTAAAGGCAATTTGGTTTAGTTTGATTGGCATAATTCTAAATAAAAATAAAATATATATTTTAGAAGGTGGAAAGAAATATAAGGAAATTACCAACTCAATTTTATTATGAACACTCGACATCACTAATTAAAAGCAAAAAAACCTTGGAAAATACACCTGAAAAAGAAAATTTTAGTAAGTACACGTGTTATTTTCAGTCATGCTCAAACGTTTTACAATAACTTTTTATTTCAGATCCGGAGAAAGATGCCGAGTTAATCAAAAATTCCTTAAAACACGACAAGTTAACTTCAGAGGAGTTCGATTACAGTTGGAAGGCTTGTGCTCAATCAAGGTTCAAGGATATCGTTGAATCCAAATCGACTGCTGAACTGTTAGTTAAGTGGCCTGAGTATAACAGCCTTTTGGATATCGTTTGGTAAATTGTCACTTTGGTTTTTTTAGAACACGAAATGCTTGATTGTATTGAAATAGTAATAAATAATTCACTAACTTCAATTAACATATTCATTAATTCTATGATTTTTTTCATTGACGTTCAATTAAAAATTCATTGTTTTTAATGTACCATTTCATTGTTTTCAATGTACGATTTCATTGTTTTCAATGTACGATTTCATTGTATTTATGATGTGCTAGCAATGAAAGGTTTCATACATACTATGAAATTTTACATTAAATTAAAATTTTTCAAATATCAATGAAACTTGGTTCATAAATGATATGAACTAATTCTTTGGTTGAAAAATTATGCAAAAATCATAGTATTCAAGAACTTTTTCATTTATATTGTGTACCTTTTTGGTTCAGTGTAGTCTTTATAAAAAGATAAAGATCTTTATATACATAGCTTGTTATATGCTATATGCTGGTCGATGGACAATATTAGATGTTGATATAAAAAAGAATTTGTATGATTGTATGGATTATTTTGTTAGTTGTGTAAGCAGCAAATCATTTGATAAAATATATTAGACAAAAAAAAAGAATAAAGTAATAAAATGTATTAATATAAGTGTTTTCTTAGAAGAAATAAAATAAAAAGAAAAAGAGTTCAAAATGAAATATATTATGAAAGTGAAGGTTGTGATTGTGATAACGTATCACAAAAAGATAATATTGAAACAAGATTAGAATTTCTTAAAAGTATGTTAAGAAGATATATAGGTAATAAGAATGATGACAAACATGTGAGGTATGACTTTAGAAATGACATTATACCTGAGTTCGATCCGCAAAAATTGTGCATATCTGCAGGGAAATGGCTTGAAAAAATTGATCAATTGGCAAGTGTTAATAAATGGGACGAGAAAATTACTGTATTTTATATGCAAAATCGACTCTCTGGTCTAGCTAAAACGTGGTATGGTAATCTAAATTCATATGAAAGATCGTGGAATGAATGGAAAGAAATCATAAGGACATGTTTTCCAGAACATCACGATTTTGCGTTATCTTTCAGAAAATTGGTTGATCGCGTAAAAGAACCTACAGAAACAATGACCGAATATTATTTTGGGAAAATGGCTCTACTACAAACTTGTAAAATATCAGGAAAAGACGCAGTATCATGTCTAATAGATGGTATTCGTGACAAAACAATTCAAACGGGAGCTAGAGCAGGAAGATACAGTACTCCTGAAGAACTTTTTAGTGAGTTTTTATCAACTTTGCCCAACAGTGAAAGATATAACGAAAACTATAAGTATGTATTATGATAAAAGGAATAACAAAAAAATTAGATACAATGGAAATCAATCACATAGTACCTACAATACGCAAAATAAAAATTTAGTTCAAAAAATGGTGAAGTGTTTTAATTGCAATGAAAAGGGACATATATATACTAAATGTGAGAAACCCAAAGTAGAATGTAAAAATTGCAATCGTCTTGGTCACATATCAAGCAATTGCTTGAAGCAAAATAAAACAATTGTAACATGCATAGAAAATAGGAGTGAACACAAAAATAATTGCTATTTTATCAATTGTGTTGTGAATGGGAAAAGTTACAAAGGTTATATTGACACTGGGTGTTATGGTGTACTTATGAAAGATAAAACAGCACGAGAACTAAATTTGAGAATATCACCATGTTCATTAATAATAACAGGCTATGGTGGTGGAACAACTAAAATTTTAGGAAAATCTATTATAAATCTTAAAGTTGATTTAGCAGAAATATCAACCGAAGTATATATCGTGCCAGATACTGTACAAAACGTACCATTACTTATAGGACAGACATTTTTAAACAACGATAGTGTAAATGTTTTAATTCAAAGTGATAAAATTAGAATTTTTAATAAAGATGATGTTATATTGCCTCAAATTAAAACTTTGCCACCAGCAAAAGTTGCTGTTTGGGCTAAAGGTGCACAGGTGATCCCACCACATACAGTTGGTTACATTGAAATAGATTGTGATTATGCAAACGACGTATTTATTGATCTGCAATTTAGACCACTGCCAAATTCTGGTTATTGGATTTCAAGATGCATTACTAACAGTAAAGGTGGTTTCGTTTCCGTTGCAAATATTTCGAACCAGCAAATCTCATTTAAGAATGAACAGATTGTGGTGAGGGGAGTACTGGCAGAAGAGGAAGAAATTTCAAAAATACAAGTAAGTACATGTAATTTCCAGTTTAAATGAAGTCCAACCTTTTTGTATGTCAGATATAGAAAAACAAATAGATTCTGATCTTGACATGAACAATAAAAAAGATCTATTAGATTTATGTAACAAATACAGATACTGTTTTGCTAGAAATTTGAGTGAATTGGGTAGAACAAATTTAAATGAAATGGAGATTAATTTAGAAAACAATTCACCTGTAGTATATAAGGCATACCGAATTTCGCATTCAGAAAGGGAGATATTAAGAAATATAATTGATGATCTCTTACAAAATGGTATCATAAGAGAATCAAACTCGCCTTATTCGAGCCCTATTTTATTAGTAAAAAAAAATCAGGTGAATATAGAATGTGCGTAGACTACAGAAAACTCAATTCGATCACTATTAAAGATCGTTATCCTATTCCTATAATAGATGATCATATAGAAAGATTAGTAGGCAGCAAATACTTCACAACATTAGATTTATCCAGTGGCTATTTCCAAATTCCAATGAATGAAAATTCAATTTCAAAAACGGCTTTTATAACACCAGATGGGCATTATGAATTTTTACGAATGCCGTTCGGGTTAGCAAATCGCCCGCTATTTTTCAGAGGACGATAAATAAAGCCTTGGGACCACTAAGATTTACCACAGCTTTAGCTTATATGGATGATATACTTTTACCTGCAGATTCCATTGAAAAGGCACTAAAGTCGCTTGAAAATGTATTTCTTAAATTAAAACAAGGCAACCTAACACTAAATTTTGATAAGTGTTATTTTATGAAAAGGAAAATTAATTACCTTGGTTCTGAGTTAAATTGTGAAGGCATTAGACCTGGAGAGACAAAAATTAGCGCTGTAAAGAATTTTCCAAAACCATGTAACGTCCACACTTTGCGTCAATTTTTGGGGCTCGCAAGTTATTTCAGAAAATTTATTCGTGACTTCGCGAAAATCGCTATTCCTCTAACAAACTTACTGAAGAAAGATGCAAAATTCGAATGGGAAGATAAGCAAAACTCTTCTTTTGAAGAACTTAAACAAAAATTAGTTGAAAGGCCATTATTATCTTTGTATAACCATACAGCAAAAACAAAATTACACACGGGTGCATCAAAATATGGTTTAGCAGGAGTGTTATTACAATATCAATCTGATGAGAAACTGAAAACTGTAGCATACTATAGCAGAGCAACAACAAAAGATGAGCTGAAGTATCATTCTTATGAACTTGAAACCTTAGCTGTTGTATGTTCACTTAAGCACTTTAGAGTGTATTTAACAGGTATACCATTTAAAATAATAACGGATTGCAGTGCCTTAAGAACTGCTTCCTCGAAGCGCGATTTAGTTCCGAGAATCGGAAGATGGTGGTTAACTGTTCAGGATTATGATTTTATCATTGAATATAGAGCAGGACAAAGAATGGTTCATGTAGATGCTCTTAGCCGAAATCCTGCAGAAGAAATTGAAATGCAAGTGCTAACTGTTGATATCACAACAGACGATTGGGTACTGGCAGCACAAATGAATGACCAATATTGTAAAAATATAGTAAGTGTGTTACAAAAGAACTCAGAGAATAAGGAAGAAAGAAGAATTCACTCAGAGTTTTCTATTAAAAATGGTAGGCTTTATAAGAACACTGAAAGAGGAATAAAATGGGTCATTCCAAAATCAGCCAGAAAAGAATTGGTTATGTGTCATCATGATAATATTGGGCATTTTTCAGTAGAGAAAACAGTCGAATATTTATCACGTAAATATTGGTTCCCTTCCATGCGACAATATGTTAAAAACTATATTCGAAGATGTTTAGGTTGTATGTATAACAAATTGCCAGCGGGAAAGTCCCCTGGTTTTCTTAATGTCATTGAAAAGGTAGCCGTACCTATGCACACGGTGCATGTAGACCATTTAGGGCCATTTGTTAAAAGCACGAGAGGAAATACTCACCTGTTGTTAGTAATAGATGGTTACACGAAATTTGTTTTCCTCAAATCTGTACCAAATACGAAGGTTGGTCCAGTCATCAAAATGTTTGATGATATTATAGAAACATTCGGCGTTCCCACGCGAATAATATGTGACCGAGGTAGTTGTTTTACTAGTGAAAAGTTCACTGAATACTGTAAAGTGTTAGGAATAAAACGAATCCTAAATGCAACTGCAACTCCTCAAGCGAACGGACAAGCCGAAAGATACAATCGTACAATCCTCAGTGCTCTCACGGCAATAATAGAAGATGAAAATAAATGGGACAAATGTGTAAGCTCAATAAAATGGGGCCTCAATATAACAATTAATAAGTCAACTGGAAGATCTCCCTATGAAATGTTGTTAGGTTATACTCCAAAAAGTGCAAATGATTCTTTCTTGGCAAACGAGGTGTGTGAGGATAAACAAAAGGACACGGAAGAGATAAAATCCGAAGCTACAAGTTGCATTAAACAACAACAGTATATACAAAAGTATAATTATGATAAAAGAAGAACTGAAGCTACCAAGTACATTTTAGGACAACTTGTTTTAGTAAAGAGGCAAAAAGCATCAAATGATGGTGCGAGTAGAAAACTTCTGCCAAGATATGGTGGTCCATTCAAAATAACAAAAGTGTTACCCAACGACCGCTATGTAATAGAAGATCTAACTGCTTCAACGAGATCTAGAAAAAAATATACTGGAATAACTAGCAGTGACAAAATGAAGCCCTTCGAAAATCAAGATGATGCCGATGAAGACGAAACTTAATTGGCTATTAAATCAATACTACATAAGTCAAACAATAGGCTCAAGGACGAGCCTAAGGAAGCGTGGCCGAACTGTAAGCAGCAAATCATTTGATAAAATATATTAGACAAAAAAAAAGAATAAAGTAATAAAATGTATTAATATAAGTGTTTTCTTAGAAGAAAGGATAATATTAAGAATGTAATAAAACAATATAACCTAACTAGTGTAAGCAGCAAATCATTTTATTTAAGACGTAAAATAAGTAGAATTTGATAAAATATATTAGACAAAAAAAAGAATAGTTAAGTAATAAAATGTATTAATATAAGTGTTTTCTTGGAAGAAAGGATAATATTAAGAAACAATTTAACCTAACTAATTTTATAGCTTCTACCTAGAAACGAAGAAAACACTTATATTGTTGAATAAGAACAAAAAAAAAGGGAAATGAAATACGTATGTAAGATGAGATGTAAAAAGGTAAAGAAAAGATACGGCAGTCAGCACTCAGCAGTCTATTGTTGGACAGCGCGGATGTCGATGTAGGATTTAAAAGTTTAGAATAAATTTGATATTTAAAAAAGAAATTCACATTGTTCAAAACACCGATTAAAGGTTGATTTACACATTTCAGTTCAGTCTCAGTTCAGTTTCCGATCCGTTTCAGAGATTTTACATTATTTAATGCATTTCACATTAAATTATTCACAGTGTGAATAATTATTCACAGTTTGTTTTTCTTTTTCTTTTCTTGTTTATTGTGTGTGTTACGAACAGTTTGATTTATGTTAACATTCCAATCTTCCAACCTACCAACGAAGAACCAACGAAAATATTAACTACATTGAAGAACCCAGAAACAAAATTGTACATGGTCTTCCTTTCATATATTTTGGGTATTTTAAACAACACAAATAAAATTTTTCAATCAGAAAAAAGCATGATTCACAATTAAAAAAGTACTTTAGAAATAAACTACATATCGATTTTATCCAATTTCATACAAAAGGAACATGTAAATTGCACGGTCAATTTTAAAAATTCAGAACATTATCTACCTTATGAAAAAATGTACTTTGGGTTAAAATTTCATCAGTATGAAAATGAATTAATGGACAAGGAAAATTTAATTAGAATTAGAAAAAACCTAGTTTCTTTTTACGTGTAGTTATGCCATCAGATTTCAAAACGCTTTGATTTTAATGATGAGAAATATAGTTTATTAGAATATATTGATCCGGATAAAATTCAGAATGGCGACCTCAATACAATTTTTCCACTTGCTCAAGCTTTTCCGTTTTATGATGATTTGGAAATTTTAAATAATGAGTGGAGGACTTTTATCCACAATTACAATCCAAATTATGCAAGACGCAAGTGGCCAAAATTATGTAATCTGCATTTTCTGGTTTCAATTGAATCCGTCTATTATAAATTCGAAATTTTTGTGATAGTATCCCAAATGTGTTTTCAACAATTCTTCTGACGTGACATAATCGGTGATTGAATACTCTTTTAAAATCATCCAGTTTATTTTTCGAATACGGTCTCAATAAATAAGTTTTTAAGGGAAATGCTTCATCTCCCACAATAACGTGTGGTGTTTTATATATTGTTCCTGGTAAAAATTCTTCAGGTGGTATATTCAAAGAATTACTTTCAAGAACTTTACCCAAATTCGAATGAGCTAATACTCCTCCATCACTGTTTTTGTCGTATGATCCAACATCAACAGCGATGAAATTGTACTGTACATCAACCAGAGCCATTAATACGATTGAAAATGTTTTTTTATAGTTATAAAAAAGTGATCCGCTTCTTGGAGAAGCTTGAATTACCACATGTTTTCCGTCCTTTTGCTACTATACAATTCGGGAATTGCCATATATTAGCAAAGTCACTTGCAATTTTTTTCCACATCTCATCAGTTGGTTGTGGTATCAATTCTTCCATCAAGTTTTCTACAATAAATTTACAAGTTTCGCTAACTATTGTAATGAATATAATGCCCACATATCATATACATACATAGCATATAACATAACACGCGACAACATAACATGAGTAGAAGAAACGTGATCTACTCAACAGTAAACAAATATTTAAATATGTGTCAAATTAATGCAATTACTTATTTCGTAATTGCGTATACAATATTAATTGCTTAACATAAGCAGGATACAGCATTTTAAGCTTTTAATAATTACGTTATAAATGTTAACATAGGTCATACACATATAAATATGATATGTAAGCATTATATTGCATTGTTAGTAAATAAGGTACATGACCGAAAATTTATAATTACGAAATTGGCATAAGTAATAATAAAAAAAAAAAAAAAAAAAAAAAAAAAAAAAAAAAAAAAGAATATTATTAAGAACATATGTATATAGAATAAAAGTAAGCAATATTTTGTACTTTGAAATTAAGTCAATAAATTCTTGATATAAGCAATTTATATTTAATTAATATTAATTACCATTAATTATATGATAAGAATTTTTGTATATAAAGATAAGAAATTTTTGAATAAAGACAGTTAAGTATTAACAAGCAAATCAAGTGTATGGTTGATTTTTGTAAGTCAGGCATTGAATTGCCATATTATAAATTTTTTATAACTTCGGCATTTTTGCCATATAATGGTGCAATTATCGGCACTAACATGCCGCACCAATTAATATATTAAACTTTTGCTTCCCTCTAGGTAAATTGTCTACTGTCAGAAGCATACAACTTTACATGGCGACCCTGCGAAAACACGTGGAAAAATATTCACTCAGATGCGACAGATGTAACTTTAATGCGGGTTCACAAGAAGTACTACAACATCATATGCAGATAAACCCCCGTCTTCACGAAGACCTCAAAAACAATAACAAAGTGGGACCACGACCGATATCTATAGAAGAATATAGACAAAGGAATAAAAACCGAATAACACAAGAACCAAAAATACAAGAAATAAAAATAAAAAAAAGAGGAGGACAAAAAGTAAAAAATAGAAAGGAAATAGCTGAGCACTATCGATTAGTGAATTTATCAATCACGAAAGAGAAAAAAAATTTTTTCTAAATAAAATAAAAGAAATTAAAAAGAAACAATGGGCAACAGTAAATCAAAAGAAGAAGTTATAATAAATTCAGCCTCAACGAATAACAACAGTAACATCAACAGTAATCAACGCTACGATAATTTAAAAATAATAATTATAAGTTTAGTTGTATGTATAATTTTAATGATTATAATAAGTTATATTAGAAATAAATTAAGAAAAAATATAAAAAAAGAAATAAATAAAAATAATATAAATGTATAAAATATAAATATATAATAAAAATAATAATATTATAAATAAATTTTGTAAATTCATTTTTTTTTCAATAACAAAAAATGTATCTTATTAATATATATATATTAATAAAAAAATAATAATATCAAATATAGATTTCTTTGTTTTTCTCTTTAATCATTATATATATATTTTTTTTTACATTCATGAAAAATCTAGAAGACTCAATAAAAGATTTAAAAAATATATTGGATATATTTAAGAAAAATCCAAATAGAAATTTTTCGGATAAATATTTATTAACAAAGAAATTATATTTAGAGCATTCAAAGAAAAACTTTAATGAAAAATTAAAAGTACTAGTAAAAACAAATAATTATGATTGTACAAATTATAAAAATAAATATTTAGAAATTTATAATCAAATACAAAATATAATAAATTCTAAAGTTAAAATAGAAGATATTGATAGCGATCAAGATAGTAGTAATAATAGTATTGACGAATATTCAGATAGTCTTAGCACACAAAATTCACCAGAACAAGAAAGAAAAGAAACAACAACAATGGCAGCATTCGATATTAGTAACACGCTTAAAATAATACCAGAATTCAATGGTGAACCACAAACATTAACAAACTTTGTAAACATGGTTGAATGTCTATCAGAAACATTAAAAGATAATACAGAAGTGGAAAAATTGATAAAATTTATACTTAAAACTCGTATAACAGATAAAGTGCGTAATAAAATCAGTAATGAACATACACCAACAACATTAAAACAATTTAAAGAACTATTTGAAAAATTATATAAACCAAAAAAGAACCCATTAAAAATTCAAAATGACTTATATCGCATTCAACAAGGAAATAAAACAGTACTCAAATTTGCTGAAGAAATAGAAACATTAGTGGCTGAATTAAATGAAATACATATATCGGAACAAGGTGAAGCTAATAAAACAGTCATCGCTAACATAAATGATACACTAGCTCTAAATGCATTCAAATCTGGACTGAAAGAACCATTGAAAATGACAATATTTGCAGCCCAACCAAAAACACTTAATGAAGCAGTTAAGCTAGCATCTGAAATTGATTCCAGTAAAGATGGCAATGAAAACATATTTTATATGAAAAATAATAATAACAGCAGAAACCGATATAATACAAATAAACAAAATAGAAACCATAATGGCAGAAATAATAGAAAACCACAAGGATATAACAACACAAGGAATAGAAATTACAACAACTATAATAATCATAACAACTACAACAATTATAATAACAGTCGTAACAATAATAATAATAATAATAATAATAATAATAATAGAAATAATAATAATAATAATAATAATAATAACAATCACAATCGTGGTGCAAATAGCAGAAATCAAAGAAGAATCAATGTGATCAACTCGGGAAACGCGCAAGTAGTCCCCGAAGAACATCAGATTGGGGACGAGAAAACAATATATATCAATTAAAAATTGAAAAATTAACAAATTACGTCTTAGCAAAAATAGATATTTCAGATACTATAAGAACATTTCTAATTGATACTGGTGCCGACATTTCAATAATAAAAGTAAATACTTTAAAAACAAATTCACATATTAATAATGAACAATGTAAAATAACAGGTGTGACAGAAAATGAAATTCAAACCCTTGGAACAATAAATGCATGCTTTTTAATAGAAGATGAATATCTACCTCAGAAACTCCATGTTGTAGAAGAAAACTTTCCAATAATAACAGATGGCATCATTGGCAGAGACTTTCTAGCAAATTACAAGTGTAAAATAGATTATGAAGATTTCACAATCACAATTTGTACAGATGAAACAGATTTCATCGTGCCCCTTATTACCAAAATAAAAGAAGAAAAATACATACGGATAGCAGCACGAACAGAATCGATTCAAGCGATTAATTGTCAAGTCAATGAAGATAGCATTATTTTGAACACAGAAATTCAAGACGGTGTTTTTATCGCTAATTCAATTATACCATCAAAAGGAGTTGTACATATAAAAATTTTAAATACAACTGACAATGAAGTCAATATTAAATTACCCCCGTTGGAAATACTTCCATTAAAAGACTTCCACATAATAAGTAAAATAGATACAAAAGGAGTATGTGAAGACAGATATGAAAAACTAAAAAGCATATTAAAAATAAATAATCTAGATCAGAAAGCAAAGGATTCATTACTAGAAATATTTAAAGAATTTTCAGATATATTTTATTTGGATGGAGATCGTTTAGGTGTAAATAATTTTTATACACAAAAAATAAATATACACGATAAAAACCCAGTGTATATAAAAAACTATCGTCTGCCACAATCTCAAATAGAAGAAATAAACTCGCAAATAGAAAAACTCTTAAAAGATGATATCATAGATCCATCGATTAGCCCATATAACTCCCCGTTATTAATAGTACCTAAGAAAAGTAATAATAAAGAAAAAAAATGGAGAATGGTAGTTGATTTTCGACAATTAAATAAAAAGATCTTGGATGACAAATTCCCATTAACAAGACTAGAAGATATTCTAGATAATCTAGGCAAAGCGAAATATTTTTCAACGCTGGATCTAACAAGCTCGTTTCATCAAATTGAACTGGAGAAAGAATCTAGACCATTAACAGCATTTTCAACTAGTAAAGGACATTTTCAATTCAAAAGATTACCATTTGGCCTAAAAATTTCAACGAATAGTTTTCAACGTATGTTATCCATAGCTTTATCAGGTCTTGATGCTCAAGCATTCTTATATGTAGATGATATTATTATCTTCGGATGTAGTCTCAGGCATCACAACAACAATTTAATCAAAACTTTTCAAAGATTAAGAAAATATAACATTAAATTGAATCCAGAAAAATGCAATTTCTTACAATCAGAAGTAGTCTATCTGGGACATCTAATAACTAGCGAAGGAGTAAAAACAGATCCTAAAAAATACGACACAGTAGTTAATTATCCAACTCCAACGAATGCAAATGAAACTAAAAGATTTGTAGCATTCTGTAACTATTACAGAAAATTCATTCCGAATTTTGCATCCATTGCAAAACCACTTAATATGTTATGTCGTAAAAACACTTCATTTATTTGGTCTAAAGAATGCGACACGTCATTTCAAAATTTGAAGCAAAAACTACTAAACCCACCCATACTGCAATATCCAGATTTTTCAAAACCTTTCATCTTAACAACAGACGCATCAAATTTCGCACTAGGAGCAGTATTATCTCAAGGAGAAATTGGCAAAGATTTACCAATATCATATGCGAGTAGAACATTAAATAAACATGAAATGAATAAATCAATAATTGAAAAAGAGTTATTAGGAATTCACTGGGCAATCAATCATTTCAGACCTTATCTCTACGGCAGAAAATTTACAGTAGTCACAGATCACCGCCCACTTATAAGCTTATTCACACATAAGAATCCTTCATCTAAAATGACGCGTATTAGACTAGATCTAATGGATTACGATTTCGAGATAAAATACAAAAAGGGTTTATTGAATACAAATGCAGATGCCTTATCACGATTACAATTAGACTCAAATGTGCTTAAAAATATGATACCAACTACAAATGAAATTAAAGTGTTAACACGCAACATGCTTAAAGAAAAAGAAAAACAGAAAAATACTGCATTAAATGAGATTGATCAAACACAACCGGTAGAGACTGGCCATCTCAGCATCTGGGAATGTTCATCAATTTCTCAAGTAAGAAATATTAGAAGATTGAAATTTATAAAGAAAGTAAATATACAAAGTGTACACAGAAATAATAAATATAATAATAAAGATACAATTAATATGCATATTAATAGAAGAGAAATAAAAATAGAGTATAGTGATGAAACACAATTGAATCTGAGGATTATTGTGAAAAAGCTATCACTCGAATTAAATAAAAATAAAATATATGAACTAGCCATGGCAAAAGATGATGAATTATTTAATATTATAAATATTGATAAATTTAAAAAAGAATATAATAAGTTGCAGCAACAATTAATAAAAAAAGGAAATGCAGAAATAAAGATAATTATATATACACCACCTATAAAAGTGATTGATAAGCTAAAGCAAAATAAAATCATAAGTGAATATCACAATACAGCACATGCAGGAGCACATTCTGGAGTTAAAAGAACCATCAACAAAATAAAACAAAGATATATATGGAAAAATCTGAACAAAATGGTAAAAAACTACGTCAATAATTGTGAAATATGTGCAAAGAATAAACAAATAAGGCATACAAAAGAAAAAGCAATTTTAACACACACACCTTCAACAAGTTTTGAAATAATACAAATAGACACTGTCGGACCTCTAAGACAATCAAAAGAATATAGATATATACTTACCATCCAATGTGAATTGACAAAATATATAGAAGCCTTCCCAATGGAAAACAAAGGAGCTAAGACGATAGCCAAAACTTTAGTAAACAATTTTATATTAAGATACGGTCACTTCAAAATATTAAAAACTGATATGGGAACAGAATTTGTTAATGAAATCATGCAAAACATATGTAAATATTTTAATATAAATCATGTCACATCGACACCTTTTCACCATGAAACATTAGGCATGATAGAAAGAAGTCATAGAGTACTAAATGAATACTTCCTAGCATTTACTCAAAATGATAACTGGGATGAATGGATACCATATTTTACGTTTTCGTACACCACACTCAGACATAGGTATATCACCTTTTGAACTGATATTTGGAAAAATTGCAAAAATACCATCAGAACTTGAATCTGAAAATGCGCAACCGATATATAATTTAGATAACTACGCACAAGAATTAAAATTTCGTTTACAACGTGCACATGAAACTGCTAAGCAATTATTAGATACAGCAAAACGCAAAAGAAAAGACTATCTGGATGATAAAATAAATCCTTTAAATATAATAGTAGGAGATAAGATATGGTTAAGAGTAGGTAATAGAAGAAAATCTGAAAGTCCATATAAGGGACCATACGAAGTTATAGAAACCAATAATGTAAATTCTAAAATTAAGATAGGTAATGCAATTAAAGAAGTACATAATAATAGATTAAAGAAAGCATAAAATATAAACAAATAATAAAATTGTAAACAAAAATGTAAACAAACAACAAAAATGTAAAATAAAAACAAAAATGTAAACAAACAACAAAAATGTAAAATAAAAACAAAAATGTAAACAAACAACAAAAATGTAAAATAAAATTTTAAACAAAAATGTAAACAGAACAATACAACAAAAAAAAAAAAAAAAAAAAAAATTTTTTTTCTTCACAAAAAATTTTTTTTTTACCCGACCCTGAGGGATGTAATGAATATAATGCCCACATATCATATACATACATAGCATATAACATAACACGCGACAACATAACATGAGTAGAAAGAAACGTGATCTACTCAACAGTAAACAAATATTTAAATATGTGTCAAATTAATGCAATTACTTATTTCGTAATTGCGTATACAATATTAATTGCTTAACATAAGCATGATACAGCATTTTAAGCTTTTAATAATTACGTTATAAATGTTAACATAGGTCATACACATATAAATATGATATGTAAGCATTATATTGCATTGTTAGTAAATAAGGTACATGACCGAAAATTTATAATTACGAAATTGGCATAAGTAATAATAAAAAAAAAAAAAAAAAAAAAAAAAAAGAATATTATTAAGAACATATGTATATAGAATAAAAGTAAGCAATATTTTGTACTTTGAAATTAAGTCAATAAATTCTTGATATAAGCAATTTATATTTAATTAATATTAATTACCATTAATTATATGATAAGAATTTTTGTATATAAAGATAAGAAATTTTTGAATAAAGACAGTTAAGTATTAACAAGCAAATCAAGTGTATGGTTGATTTTTGTAAGTCAGGCATTGAATTGCCATATTATAAATTTTTTATAACTTCGGCATTTTTGCCATATAATGGTGCAATTATCGGCACTAACATGCCGCACCAATTAATATATTAAACTTTTGCTTCCCTCTAGGTAAATTGTCTACTGTCAGAAGCATACAACTTTACACTATTTTATGTACTGTAGAAGTCCCCAGCCTATAGCTAAATGATATATGTAGTTTTAAAAGAATCTCCAGTTGCCAAAAATCTAAAATTCCAGATGAATGTTAATCCTTTTGGAGTTTTGTGCAGAGGTTTCTTTTTTCAATTGAAGACACGGAAGAAGAATTTCCTGCTGTAGACACATTGTACATTGATTTGAAGAATTTACTTTCAAAAATTCATGAATTTTTTTTTTTTTCAAAATTTTTTTTAATACTTTATTATGTGTGTACTTTCATTTTTTGTATACTTATGAAATTGATACTATAAAATTATATTTTAAAAAATGTATTTTAATTGTGTTTAAAGAAATTGTTTTTTTAAAAAATGTAGAAAAATTCTTAAACATATTTTGTGTGTTCTTTCATTTTTTGTATATTTACAAAATTTTTATTATTTATAAAATTATATTTGTATAATTGCATTTAAACAAATTGTTTTTTTCTTTTTCAAAATATAGAAAAATAAAATTTAAAAAATATGTTTTTCCTTTAATTTAAAAAAAATCCATATACCTTATAGCTTTTGGAAAGACATGTAGTTCCATGCTGTGTAATTACAAGGAATCATAATATCCTCAGAAAATATTATTAGTGTTAAAAAATTAAACAACATTTATTTAACATTAATAACATTTCCCAAGGACGCTGTAACATATTTATTAGCATTAGGTTGTAGTCCACTTGTCTAGAAATTGATATTAAATTTTTGAAAATTATATGTGAAACTTTGTTAGATTGCATAAATTGCCAGTGTTAATTTACCTCAGTTCATAGGCAAATTTTCCAAGGCTTTGTTAAATAAAATTTACAAAGCTTAGATACATCACACAAATTATTAGTAAAAAGTCATTTAAAAATATCAGACCTATCACCTAAGTTTTAGGCAAATTTAAGCAATGTTTAGATATAATATTTTGGTGAAACACACTATCAACTAGAATGAGTTTATACTAGCATATTTATATGAAATAACAAAAATTTAGGAGACTTTTCAAATCTTGCTTAGATAACAAATTACCTAAGTAATTTTAATCAAATTACAGTGCAGCTTCGTTGGCCGAAAAATGCCATACAGCTTTGTAAAATTAAAATTGTTTTTTTTTTGTGATTTTACATTGTTTTTTCTTTGAGTGAACCGAGGCTCACAAAAACAAGGCAACTACATTAAATACGCAACGTAAGAATTCGATTCCATGCAGTCTTCTGGATTATGAATCGAAACAAGAAGCATTTCGACGTTTGATTCCACCAGAAATAGTAGAATGTATTGTTTTAGAAACAAACAAAAAAGCAAAAAAAGTTATAGACTCGAATAAGCGAGCAGCTGCACCTAAGAAAAGCATGAGGGTATGTTATGACACAGATGTGGACGAAATATACGCTTATATTGCCATTTGTCTCTATGCTGGGGCTGAGAAGTCTTTACTAGTTGCTGCAAAGGATCTTTTCCATAAGACTAATTTACCACTTTACAGGGCAATTATGTCCCTAGAAAGATCTGAACAGCTCTCTAGATTTGTGAGATTCGATGATGCACGAACTAATTCCCCCGGTCTAGAAAAGTAATTCCCCTTACATTATGTAATTCCCTGACTTATGTATTTACCCGGGGCACAAAAAAATACAAAAAAAAATTTTTTTGGTTTTGCTTGGTCCTATTAAATAATTGTACTTCACATTTTTTTTAAAAAAAAAAAACATATTATTTTATAATAAAGCCAAAGTTTATGTTTTGACCACAAAACTTTAGTATGAGACCCCCTGGTCGAATATTCACCCATATAACAATATTTTAAAAATTACGATGCAAGAGCCATGTATGCCATAGGCGAGAACGAAAGTATGTACAAATCTTCTAATAAAACCAAAATCCTACATATTGCGCAAAATTTTTAAATTTTTTAATCCAGCGATTTAACTGCACTTATTTTCAGATACTTCTTAAAAAGCTGCGTGATATTACAAACTATCATATTACAAGTGAAAAACCTTCTGATTTATAAATCGAAAGAGGAAATTTGTAGTTTATGGTGCAACTGGCACGAAGTTAAATGTGTAATTTTCACTTAAATTTGTTAAAAATTTTAACACTTTAATGAATCACTGAAACTGAAAGATTATTTTAAATTTTTTCGTATTAGTGAACTTAGAACCGAAAATTCATGTGTATTTTTTAGTTGAACAATTATGAACAAGTTCAAGGTTCAGCAATAAAAAAAGTTTTGATGTTGTATGGTTATGGGCAAAAACATGTTCTTCATTCGAATAGGAAATAGACATTTTATTTAAAAATGTTTATCTTTTTATAAACATGATCTGAACATTGAAAAATTTTGTAACTGGATTAACACTAAAATTATTTTTTTCAGAATCCACATTTTCATTTTGTAAAATAATCAACATATTATTAGATTTCTGTTTCTACAGCCTTTAAATCTCTAAAGTGCAGAAATGTGCCTCTGAAAACACTGTAAAAATTTTGAATGTAGCTATAACTCGTTACCTACACGTTTACATTTTGCTAATCGCAATATCTTGCAAATGCCTTGCAGAAGCTTCTCAATGGTGAATCAAATAAAAATTGGATTGCAACACATATTTAACGGTTTGGGACTTTATAGCTTATAAAATGCTTTCTCATGATCCAGGCAGATTGACATTTAATTGGTGGAACATTGCAAATTCTCAATAATTGTGTGTTAATTGAACAATTCAGATGATTTCGCGTAGTTGTTACCAATTATGTCAAACTACCGTAATATTCTTTCAACTTCTGCAGGAACCCTCGATTTTAAATAGTATTCACGTACATAATACTATTATATATATATATTATACCATATATATAATATATAAGATTTCAATGACTTTACGTGCTGTCCAGTACGGGAACACTGATGTTCTGTGATAATCAAAATATGAGCTTTATGCAATTTATCTGCAATTTCCACAGAACTTAAGAGACATGTACGAGTTTTACACATTCTACACATTTTACAAGTGTTTGAAGCACATTTTTCTGCTCTGAGATACTTTTTTACTATATTTCTCTACAAAAACCAATAATATATTCTGCTGATATGTATGCAAAATTGTGGAGGATTAATGCTGGTACGTATGTTTATATGTAATAATACAAAAATAATATAAGTTTACGCGATATAGAAAAAGTTTCTTTAATTTCAAAAATTTTTCAATGATCAGATCAAGCAACAACTAGTGGAAGTATTTTCTATAAATTGAAAGCAAAGATTTGAATATATTGTTGTACATCTCTGATCTACAATACTATTAATGAACTACTCAATATAAGAATTGGATACCAAATAGTATACATGAATGTGGGTATCCTTCCTGAAATCAAACATTTATTACATCCAGGTCTTCTTTCAGACATATGAGATCTGAACGTGATACTAAATTCAACTATTTCACATAATTTACTGAATATAAATAGTGATATCCACTTGGTATTGATACCGACAGTGTTGAACACAAAGAAATGAAATTTGATAAACCACATTTAAAACGATCTACTATTGAATTCCCTTTGAAATATTTTGAAAAAAAAGCCTTTGCAGGAAAGATGCTTTGAATATCCAACACGGTGTGAAAACTATGATAACAGGCAAAATAGCTAAAAAATATTAAATACTCAAATCCTTTATATGAACTTCGAAATTTGATGCACGTACGAAATTGGTTTGCCAGCTACGTCATGTACCTTTGTATTGTACTGCTATTTGTATTTGAGTTTGTATTTTTTACTTTCCTCAAAAGATAAGAAATAAAAAGAAATTTTTTAAGTAAATTTCTAAAGTAGGTACTATAATAAAAATTTTTAGTATAAAAATGAATTTTCTGTAAACTTTTTCAGGAGTAATAAGATAAAGAAAGTCTTAAATATAAATTAAATATAACTCTAAATTAAAAATTGTCTACAGAAACATATTTCTGCAATAGAAAGGGGGAATACTGTCAAAGAATTCGCAAAATCCATCAATGTTCTTGATGCATTACATATTATTAAACGTGCTTGGTGGTTAGTCAAGCCGCAGTCCATAACCATCTGTTTTAAAAAAGTAAGTACATATGTACAACTACAATAATATTAACTTCAGTAAATAATTTTCTGTTCAATAAACTCATATTCATTTAATAATATCCATTTATACCAAATTTATTTCCAATTATGATGAAACTCGTGAATGGTAACAAGAGAAGGATGATATTGAAACCTTCAGTGTCATTACACAAGCTGAATTTGATAATTACGTACGTTGTGACGATAATTTGACATGTAATGGACAGCTTTCGGATGATGAAATAAAAAAGGAAATTGTAATTAATGACGACAAAAGCGAAGAACATTCAGCTGATGATATTGAATAACTTGCTGATGATATTCCTAGCACAACCGATGTATTAACCTCGTTAAATGTGCTTCGAAGATTTTTATTATCAAAAAATGAATTAGTCGACGAACTGGAAAACATAGAAGAGCATATTTCTAAAAAATATTTAAAAAAAAAAACAACTCAATCTCGAATCAGTCATTTCTTTAAGCCAGAGACAATGATGGAAATGTGAAAAAATTTTTCTAAATAGATTCACTTTTCAAAAATAAGTAATGTACATATTTGTTCATATGTATGTAAATAAATTTATGTGAAAAGAATCAAAAATGTGTATATTTGTATTGATCTTATAACAAATCTATCCATTTGAAAGCATGAAAGGATGTCATATCTGTTGAAAATACATATTATAGAATTAAATATAAAATATTAATTGACAAACAAAAGTAAAAAAGTACGATCATGCAAGGAAAATGAATTCAATTAGGTACATTATATGTACATGTGTATTTGTTTTATTTGAATGCATAATTGCAATGACAGAGTAATTAACCGAGGTTTTTATAATTGCATTAGCTACGCAATAAAACGGGATTTTAATAATTGCATTTCCCGGTTTAGTGCATTAATTCGTATGAAATTTTGCTGACGCAATTAACCGGGGTGTACTGTATATTGCTTTAGCGTCTAAAATACAATAGACGATGACGACGACCAATAGATTCCAAAAAAGATGAAGAACCAGTAGAACAGCAGTACTACTAGAATGAATGAATATCATCGTCAATGCCATCGCAAAAAATTTATTGAAACTTTATTTATAATAATTATTATAACTATTTCAATTGAAACTATGTGCATATATGGATAGTATTTATTTGTACTTAAAATGTATGTAATATAGCTTTGTATTTCAATTTTCAACTTTTACTTTACTCGGACATTTAAATTCATACATTCATGCAGTACAATTGTTCGTTTCGTAGATATTCTTGCTTGATGATGACGACGGAAACTTTATTTCGTACTTGTTAAGAAAACAAGAAGACAAAAATAGTCGATGAAAAAAACTACATCATTCTTCATCAACACTTTTTTCATTCTTTTCTGGTTTTGATGTTGAATAGATATATCACATTTTTATACAAAAAAACTTTCCAGTTACATATTTTTATACAGCAAATTACATATTAACTTATCACAAATCAAAACGATTCACAAAACCTGAAAAAGATCCATAAGTAAATATATACAACTAATATAGATACTTATAATGCTACAATGTAATAACAAAGATACTATAAAATTACTTGTATTTCTAGTATCTTTGGTAATAATCAAAACAAATAACCTTAAAAATTAAATAATGTGATTTACCTTTAATCTTTTAGTTAAACTTGAAAACTTGTATATATGGTAAATATGATAAAAAATTAATATTTAATCATTTTATTTGGCTACAATATTGTTATCGTTCATTTTATTTTTCAATTAAATTTTTTTTTTGTTGAATTATTTATTAAAATGAAAATTAAAGTAAAAGATAAATAGTTTTCTAACATGCTATTACACTACACTTTATAGCTTATACACTATATACAATTATACGATTTTTCGCTTACGAACGTCAAAAAAATTAAAACGTATGGTGATCAGAGCTGCCAACCGTACCGTAATTATCGTTTTCGTACCGTAATTTCAGTGGAAAAAAATTGAAAATCAGCGTACACGATAATAATCGAATTGTACCGTAATTTTTGATTACCTTAGGATAATTACTAAATTGTACCGTAATTTTGGATTACCTCCTTGCCTTGAATAAACACTAGATTATATGACATGTTTTTCCAAATTTAATCCAAATGATATTTGAATACAATAATTATTGTGCATATTTCAAACTTGGCAACTCAGAACCTTACCATTTTCCACTTTGAAGTAATATAAATTTAGAAGAAGAAGATGTAAGGAAATTTGACAATTGATAATTTGATATTAACGTTCAGTGATTTACGAGCATCTTCTTATCATTATCAAAAATCAATCGTCATTAATTATTATCATTACTATTGATCATTTTTCAATTTAAATATTCATTGACCATTATTTATGTAATTTATCTGCGTGCAATGTCTAGTAGTAGTGATGAGTGTGATACTATCGAGCTCTCAAGCCCAAAAAAAATTTTTAAATCTGAAACAATTAAAAGAAATCAAAAGTTTAGGAAAGAATGGTGCAATATGGCGGAGTTCAAAATGTGGATTTCTCCAGTTGAAGGTATGTTCAAGTAGTCAATCATTAATATTAGATTAAATTAATTTTGTAAACTATTTTTAAATTTAAAGAAAACCCATTTAAAGCGTACATAGTCCAAAAAGAGTACATGCTCTTAAAGAATTTCAAAATTATTGTGAAACAGAAATTCATAATATACTCAAATTAAGCGGCACCAGATGGTTATCTCTACTAAACGTAGTAAAACGTTTTGTAGAACAATGGGATTCATTGCAATTATATTTTACATCAGAATGGCTAGATAAAAAAGTAAAAAAATCTCAAAAGATAGCAGAAATGTTTAATATTGTCATCAAATTTTATTTAACATTTTTAAGTTGGATTCTACCAAAGATCGTTAATTTAAATGAGCTCTTCCAGACTGAAAAAGTTTTATTGCCAAATCTATACAAAAATGTTTCCGAACTATATAAAGATTTATTATCTTTATATATAGATACTGAATACATAAAATTAACACCTATTGAAGAAATAGATACCAACAATACTAAATATTTCAAAAATATAAATGAAATTTATGTTGGTGTTAATTCGCAAATTATACTTGAAAGAATGTCAGAGGAAGAGCAGTTGACCGTTCGAAATGTCTGTAAAAGATTTTTAATAGTATGTTGTACAAATATAAAAGAAAGATTTGATTTTAGGGATGAATTCCTTAAAAATGTATCATGTTTAAATTCATTTGATCTAGAAAATCATGATTCTCTGTTACCATTAATGAAATGTGTCGGATCATTAACAGGCGACAAAATGCAGATGATTGATGATCAGTTTAGACATCTTGTTATTTCTGGTGATATTCGAAATATTGTCAAGGACAAGGATGACCCTGTACTGTTTTGGAATCAAATAAAAGATATCACAGATTTTAGTGGAAAAAAGCCGTACAAAGAGTTATGTGATTTTATTTTCGAATGTTTTTTATATCCTCATTCGAATGCATCTTGTGAACGGATTTTTTCAAAGATAAACTTGGCTAAAACAAAATTAAGGAATGCTATGAATACAGATACAATTGAAGGTATTTTGTTGGCAGAGCAAAGCATTAAAAAAAGTAAGGACTGCTTAGAGTTCAAGCCAGATAAAAGTATGGTAAATCTGCATAATTCATCTATGTATAATTTTAAAATCAATGATAATAACAACATAAATAATTAAAATTTGTAATTGCAATATCACATTAAGTAGTTACTACTAAAATATATGTATTTAAATCGATAAAATTGAACATTTTTTGTTGAAGTTTGTTTTGTTTTTGCTATTTTATGAAATTGCTATAAATTCAGGAAACAATAAAAATTTATTTCTTTAAATCTGAGTTTTCATTTGTATACGATAATCGTACCGTAATTTTTGAACACAGACACAATAATTTGCTGACCAAAAGTTGGCAGCTCTGATGGTGATATGGTATGGAGTTGTATGTAGTTTGGCAAAATTCGACGAACTGCGCTACGCGAACGACGAATTTTTCGCCACGAACAAATTAAAACCTATTTCATTTCTAATTTGTCCGTCGTTCGTCGTGGAAAAAGAAGAATTTATTTCATTTTGACAATTTAATTTCAATAGCAATGGCTTTTTCATATTATGAGGAAGATTTACTTTATATTGTATAAAAAGAAGATAGATTTTAATTTGTCTGTTATACTACTGACAGACATTTAGTATCTATACCATGGTATATTAAACCACATTAGTATCTTATCTATACTAACATAAGTGACAGACACTTATGCCCGATTTCTTCACTTCAAGATATCTTGAAGATAAAGTTATCTGGAAGATAAACCAAGGATTTGAGTTTCTTCAGTTCCAGTTAAGTCTTATCTACCAGATAAAGTTATCCGGTAGATAAAGTTCCAGTTATCTCTTAGATAATATATTTCGACTACAGCGCTTTCTTGTAATTTTAAGAAACTATTTTTAAAATAATTTTGACAGCTGAAGTTGTGTGTTGTTTTAAATATAAATTGTGAAACGAAATTTTTTAAAATATAATTTGCGAAAAAAAAACTGTTTTTAATATAAATAGTGGAATAAACTTTTTTTTAATATAAATTGTGAAATAATTTTTTTTTTAAATAAATTGTGAAACAAATTTCTTTTTAATATAAATTGTGAACAAACTGTTTTTAATATATGTAAATTGTGATATATATTTTTTTTAAATAAATTGTGAAATAAACTTTTTTAAATTTAGAAAATCGTGTTATGGATATTTTTATTCATAATATTAATATTTTTAATGTCGAAAGCGAAGATGATGAAGATGGGCTGGAATATTTAAGAAGACCTTACACTCTACGAGGTCGTGTAAATCATTTTAACTATTGGGATGATGTTGAATTTTTTGCCCGATTTCGTTTGAAGAAGCAAACATTTATGCTATTATTCAATAAAATTGAACATCAATTGTTAATAAGCTGGAATAAGTAAGTAAAATTGTATCTACATTTAGATACAATGTCATAAATAAAAAAAGAACCATATGGGTTTGCATATATTCGTTTAACTAGATACTATGTAGTATGTACGCGTATAAAATGAATGCAAAAATATGTAATAATATATTACGCTATGGTTTATTTTATTGATTAAATTAATAATTACGCTTTAAAATGTGAAAATAAACTACATTCTAACTAATGAATTGAATTTTGGAAATATGTACATATATCGATCATCATCATTTTGATAACTCAAAATATATACACCTTTTGAACATTTCCATATAAAAAGAAGTTAATAGTGGATCGACAATCATGATAGACACCGAAATCACTAATCTACGAAATGATATTTTATTTTGTTTTGTT
The DNA here is from genome assembly GCA_951394055.1 of Villa cingulata. NCBI lineage: Eukaryota > Metazoa > Arthropoda > Insecta > Diptera > Bombyliidae > Villa > Villa cingulata. The sequence continues at coordinate 34,478,851 of OX596017.1, read as the reverse complement.
TTTTTTTTCAGGACGAGAGCATTAACACCTGTAAATCAATTATTATTGGCACTAAGATTTTTTGCAACTGGAAGTTTTCTTCGAGTAAATGGAGACTTTTTTAATGTTAGTGTATCTACGGCCTCTCGAATAGTTAAAAAAGTGTCAATGATAATCGCTTCTCTTTGTCAAGAAGTAATAAAAATGCCAGGAAACATAGATGAAATTAAAGTTATACAGCAAGGGTTTTACTCCATGCATAGATTTCCTCGGGTAGTTGGATGTATTGATTGTACCCATATAAGAATACAATCTCCAGGAGGCGATTCTAGTGAGAACTTTAGAAATAGGAAGGGGTATTTTTCATTAAATGTGCAAGTCATATGTGACCACAATATGAAAGCAATTAATATCGTTGCGAGATGGCCAGGATCTGCCCACGATTCCACAATATTTGGTCACAGTAATATAAAAAAAAAATTTGATGAAAATGAATTTGGAAATGGACTTTTACTAGGTGATAGTGGTTATCCTCTTAAAGATTATCTCCTCACTCCACTGCTGAACCCTATTACTCCAGGTGAAGTCCGCTATAATGGTATCCATATACGAACCAGAAATATAATTGAACGATATTTTGGAGTCTGGAAGCGTCGTTTCCCTGTTTTGAGTGTTGGCATGAGATTGAAAATAGAAACGATTCAAGACATTATAGTCGCAACTGCAGTGCTAAATAATATTGCCAGAGATCAAATGGAGGAGGAACCACCCATGGTAGAAGACATAAATTTTGAAGGTTCTCAAGACGAACCACAGAATGTGACACACCCTACAATTGCAGGAAGGGACATCGTAAGACGTCGTCTTATAGAAGACTACTTTTCAAGGTAAAATTTACGGTCACATTTTTTGACTAAAACTTTAATTTATTCCAATTTTAGAATGTGAGCAACGTTCTGCAGATGAGAATCGTTTTGAACTCCTTCACTTTGGAATTTTTATAAATTTTAATAATGAAATGCAATTTAATTTATGTTTATATGAAATAAATGAAATAATTGAATTTTGTGGCAAAAAATAAAATGCCAGTTTTAAAATGCATTAATTAAATTATAAAAAGTTGAAAAAGATGATTGAACAGGATAGAATAAGCGGAAATTAAAGCCTGGAAACAGAAATTTAACGAAAATAAAGGACAATTTTGTTACTCATATGAAATTAAAAATCTTCAATTATGTTAAATTTTTGTAAAAAATATTTTATTATATTATAGACTTGTATTTATTTTTTTCAGTTTTGCCTTTTTAATTTCAATCTCTAATTTCAATTTTTCCACTTCCAATTCGTGTATTTTCGCCCTCTGCTCAATTTCTTGCTGAAAAAATTTTTTTTGGAGTTCCAAAACTTCTTTTTTTGGATCCCTGTCTGACGTTTTTGGAATTTTTGATCCTGTTCCCGTGCTTGCTGTGAATAAAAGTCTATATAATTTACACACTTCAAAATCACAAGATTTTACAGATTGATAAAAAAGCAGCAGCGGAAGCAATATGCATCAATTACATTACTATTTTGTGTATCGAGCATGTATTCAAATCGCTGATTCAATTTTTGCTACTGACTTATATCGCTTTTAATATATTTATAAATTACCTTTTCTTTTTTGTGGCTGCCGACTCTGGTCTTTTCCTCCTTGTTCTTTTGCTGCACGGCTTGTAGATGGGCAGCTTTCATCTATTTTTTTAAAATATGTTTGAATGTCTGAAATGAAAGAAATAGGAAAATTAATTTAATTGTTTATATAAAATAATAGTTTTCTTTTAATACCATCATCATCTTCTTCGAGGAACTCTATATTCTGTAATTCTTCCCATGCATCAAAATTTTCACCTATATCTTTGTCTAAATCTAATACATGTGATTCTGTGAAACGAAAAAAAAAAGATAATACAGTATAACTAAGTTGCAATTAATTTACAATAGTTATATTTACCTTCAGTGTCATTGTCGAATCTAGATTTTAATCCCATCATCGACAATTTTGACACAGCCAACAGTTTTTCCTCATGTGGCGATAAACTCTTATCGTCCATTGGTCCACCGCCTATCTTACTGCTTGATGCCTTTACTTGGGCACACTTTCTTCGAACTTCTTTTTTTAAGGCATCATATTTTGCCCTTATTGTTTTGCAGTTTCTGGGGAAATTGCCAGAAGAAGCAAATTCTTTAGCAATTTCTTCCCACGTTTTATTTTTCTCACTCCACCACACACTATCTGTTCTTTTGTTTTCAATTGTCCTTTTTTTTTAATGCGATATCTATTAAAAGTTCAATTTCACCTTTTGTAAAATTTGCAGACCGCTTTTTATCTTCCATTTCACAAAATTGTTTTTTAAAATAGTTGTTTTCTATTTAATTTAATAACTTATTACTTATTAACTAAACTTAACTTTACTACTTATTACTTAACTAAACTTAAAATAAAAGAAGTATTAAATATGAACCGTGTGTTTTATTAAATTATAAAAATAATCTGAAAATATCTCTACACTAGTAAATAAAATAATTATAAAATAATAATATGTAACACTATAAATATATTTTTAAATATTAAATTAACTAATTATTAAATATCAAACTCCTTTCAACCAACTTTTTTGAAAATAATAACAAACAAACAATTAACTAAATGTTAAACGTTTAATGGTTTCAAATTTCACATGAAGTTGGCATTTCAACTTTTAAATGGCTTCAAATTACACATGAAGTTGCCCTCATGTTACAATTCTAGGGCTGGGATAAGTATTTCTAACCGAAAGATAGTTAATCTATAAGATTTATGAAGAAAACCAATCTACCAGTTATCTGCCGGTTAACTTTATCTAATAGATAGCTATCTCGAGGTATGAAGAAATCGGGCATTAGTACAGTATATACTATATAGTGCAGGCAGAATAGAATGTCATTTCGTTATTTCGATGTAAATAAAGTATAGTTTCATTGTTCTAAACTAGGTGAATAATTATAAAGTCAAAAAAAAATGAATTTAATATCATAAATACAATTATACTACAAAGCGACGTACGACAAGCGACATAAGACATTTATATGTCAAAAATTTTTTAAATACATGCAAAAAGTATATAAAAGTAGGAGAGAAACTGTTTCATAGGAACATTCGAACCAAAAAAATGTTCAACAATTGTAGATGTCGGTAGTGATGCCAGCGTAAAACTCAAAATAAAAAAAGTAGCATTTCTTTATGCCAAGCACCCAACTCCATATAAAAATAACGGCATTTCTTTTTGCCAAGCCCAAACTTTTTGAGTATAAAGCTTTTCTCTCTTTATATGGAGTTGTATAGGAAAAATGAGAAAATAAATAAATTTCTTTACAACAGCTGATATTTTATCAGTTGTCACTTTGTTTTATTTATAGGTTTTGCATGCAATATAATATATATACATTATAAATATATAGAATGTAGTATAAAGAGAATAGAGAAAATTATATTCTTCTTCTTACACTATATCTAATCACAGACAAATAAATACCAGATACACATTTCAGTATAGTTGGATTTATATGGAAAACGTTAATGCGCAATTAGTGTTGGATGAAGTATTTTCGTCCAAGTAAAATACAATTGCATATCCGATGCACCAATCAAAATTTTATTCACCTCTTTTTTTATAACAATCCGCTCAACTGTAATACAAATGGTAAAATTGTCATCTTACATTATTACATATACCATATAAATCCTATATACTATATACATACATACATATATACACATTTTGTAGTTGATGGTAATACAATGCATTTAAAAACTAGTTTTTGTAATATAATGTGATTTTCATTTCATTCAAGAATTTAGAAAATTAGGGTGAGAAATTTTAAATTTCTACATATAAATATAATATTTATGTATGTATGGTGTGTGATGTAGCTGCATATACTCGTATATAGATAGGAGAAAAATGATGAGAAGTATTCCTTTCATTATAAAATGAGTTAGATTTTTCATATCTGTACATGATTGTTTTGTTGCTATATCAATTAACTCCACTTCCTTAATATTACCGGTCTTAATATTTAAGCACTTTTCAATGTGTTATATGTGTGGATGTATACTATTTGTTTATGTTTGTACGATTTGTATTTGTAATTAGTTTGCTCATTTTGAATTTTTTATTTATTATTTTTCAATGTATATTGATGTTGCTTAACAACCAATTAGTTATAAAAGTCTTTTATATCCTTATCTTATTTTTATCATTAATTTTTAATATTTTTCAAAATAATCAAAATAGTAAATTAGGTTTGATTGAAGAATTTCCCAAACTGAAGTTTTTATCTGCATCAAAAAAAATCCTTAATATGCAGATTGAATAAGTGTATATATAAAGAATCAAAGAACTTAATGTAATTAAAGAAAAAAACAAACGTGTAGTTTACATTTTGAAAATAATAATTTTTTTTGGCAAGAAATTTCCGAAGTTAAATTATATTCCCACTCGTTTTTTACTTCGTGAATATTACATGTTTAAGCACTATTTCTACTTCTACAGTACAAACTGTTTATTCAAAATAAATTTCTAAATGAAAATTGTTTTTAAGATGGTATATTATATTATCTTTTTTTAAGGAGTCAATCAATTTGAAATGCACCCGCATATTTTTAAATATATTGAATAAATTTGAATTTTTAGAATTAAGAATAAAAAAAATATTTTCAGTTATTCTAAAATTTATTCTACTTATCGACATATTATTTTGCAGATTATTGTGTGGTAGGATGTATTCATATTCATTTTTTGGCCTTAGTTTTAACTTGAAAGACTCAAAATAGTACTGTAAAAACGGTCATAAAATATGAAGAAATATAATGAAGAAATCATAAATATTTTACACAAATTTTATAAAATTCTACCCATGCTATAGTTCGTTTCATATGTAATGTTATGTTAATCAGGTATAATTAATAAAATTTATAACTTCGACATAACAATGGTGATAAACATTTACACCTTTAAAATCAATGAAGATCATATAATTGTTTTTTTTAGCTCGAGTTTTTCAAAAATGAAATGAAGATTGTTTTTCGTATTCAGGTATAATATATGATATTCCCTTTTCATCAAAAATATATTTTTTGTACAGAAAATGTGTTAATCTATAATAAATTACATTTTATGAAAAAGAAATTATGAATCCTGTTTTGAACATGTATCATGTATGTAGATGTAATGAATAAATTTTATCAGTTTAAATTATACAAAATTATACAAAGGTTTTGTTTTAACGATAAGTGCTATACTCGGAGTGAGAGAAAAATTATTTACAATTCATGAAGATTTATATTACATATATTTCTCTAAGTTTAATCAAGATTGTTTGGAAAACCTTTTCTACCACATTAGATGTAGGAATGCAAATAAAAACAACCCAAGTGTTTTAGAATTTCAAAGACTTATTGCAAAAATAATGTCTATTAAATTTCTTTTTAGTTGTAAGTCTAAGAACTGTGAGGATGACAGCGAGGAATTTTTAAATTTAGATTGGTCTGCTATTTTAATTTCTTCTGAATCCAATGCAGAAAGTTTTCCGAATAGTGATAATAATTTAACACCTGATATGAATGAGCTAAAAAATGTGGTGGTTTGCGAAGAATATGATATCAGAGTCTTATCTTCTTCATCCTTAAGTGCAAAATATTTCACAGGGTATTGCATTGCACATTTGTTTAAAATTATTAAAAACGAATGTAAAACATGTAGAACAGCTCTGACTAAAGGTGTAGTTGATCAAAGTGCTTCTACAGATATATTAGTTGATTTAAAAAATTTTAATTCAAAAATTCCAAATTCTCTAATAAGACCGTCTGAATCACATTTTGAAATAATTAAATACCAATTAGAAATATTCAAAAAAAATTTGAAAAACATCCTCACAAACCAAATATAAAGAGACTTATTAAAAACATGTGTGTAATGGTTACAAATTTAAAGTTCAATAATTTGTATAATGTTATTCACCCATGTTTTGAGCACAGAATGGCTATACTTGATTTCATGATATTGGTATTATTACGAAAAAATTGTGCTTGGATGGTTGATAAGTTGACACTCCAAAAAAGTAAAAAGTAAAAACAAAAAGTTGAATAATATAATACATAACTAGTTAATGTAATATTACATGATATTATTATTATTTATTAGAAACAATTTCAAATCTATAATCTTTATTTTCAATCAATAAAATGCACTTTTCACAACTATAGTATTAATTTGTTTCAAAATTTAATTTATTGTAAACCCTGTAAAACATACTTATTTCTAATGTAATAACAGACAGAAATTCGCGCGGAATGCAAAGAAAAATGTACGCCTAAAACTATTTCTATACTTTCAATTATTTCCGCATTAATATTTGAAAATTAAAAAGCGTCGGATTTTGTTGATTTGCATTTCTACATCTGATTTTAAGAAATAATTTTGCAAAAGGATCTTGACTAAATTTTGATATTTTGATTTACTCATGTTAATCATGTTTTTCAAACAAAATTTTTAAAACTGTTTGGAGTCTGTATTATTTTTACGAGCCACATTATGAAAAACATATTTAAAACTTTCTTCCCAGATTGTGTCATGAATATACAAAGGATTTTCACAACCAAATTATTTCTTTTATTATCACTATCAACAATATGAATTAAGTAATCTATTATAAACTATATTTTTTTAATTTGACATTTCGTCAAAAATTAAAAGACTTTTTTATTTTTTGGTTGTAGATTTTTTATATACGTTTTTAATATTCATTCTACAAATATATTATAAATACCAAGAGAAAAACGTTGAAAGGTAATACAAAAATATGTAATAAATTTGTATGAGGCGTGTGGAACTGCAACACATTCTTTGAAAATGTATTTCCGGCAGAAAATTCAAATAAAAATTACATTGACTAATGCACTTCGCTTTTCTAGTATAAACAATAGGATACCAAAATTAATTTAGCGAAAGTTTTTGAATTTTCTGAAATGTCTAAAATATCACCAAACTTTTAAAAATAGCTTATTAGTTTTTTTCTCAAATAATTATTACTTTTTTCAGTGTTCTGCATTTTTTTTTTAATTTTTCTATTATCTATAATTTTTTTAAATGATATACTAAAACAGTAATTATGATAGTATAATATTTTCAATAATAAAATTTAAGCTTTAACTGCTGGAGCATAATCAAGATCTTCTAGTTTAATTTCAATATATGTACATGTTTGAACTTCCATCATACTATCAACATCACGCAGCATATTTTAAAAAACGAGTGGGAATATAATTTAACTTCGGAAATTTCTTGCCAAAAAAAATAATTATTTTCAAAATGTAAACTACACGTTTGTTTTTTTCTTAAATTACATTAAGTTCTTTGATTCTTTATATATACACTTATTCAATCTGCATATTTAGGATTTTTTTTTGATGCAGATAAAAACTTCAGTTTGGGAAATTCTTCAATCAAACCTAATTTACTATTTTGATTATTTTGAAAAATATTAACACTTAATGATAAAAATAAGATATGGATATAAAAGACTTTTATAACTAATTGGTTGTTAAGCAACATCAATATACATTGAAAAATAATAAATAAAAAATTCAAAATGAGCAAACTAATTACAAATACAAATCGTACAAACATAAACAAATAGTATACATCCACACATATAACACATTGAAAAGTGCTTAAATATTAAGACCGGTAATATTAAGGAAGTGGAGTTAATTGATATAGCAACAAAACAATCATGTACAGATATGAAAAATCTAACTCATTTTATAATGAAAGGAATACTTCTCATCATTTTTCTCCTATCTATATACGAGTATATGCAGCTACATCACACACCATACATACATAAATATTATATTTATATGTAGAAATTTAAAATTTCTCACCCTAATTTTCTAAATTCTTGAATGAAATGAAAATCACATTATATTACAAAAACTAGTTTTTAAATGCATTGTATTACCATCAACTACAAAATGTGTATATATGTATGTATGTATATAGTATATAGGATTTATATGGTATATGTAATAATGTAAGATGACAATTTCACCATTTTTATTATTACAGTTGAGTGGATTTGGTGGATTCTTTTATAACAAAAAGAGTTGAATAAGATGTTGATTGGTGTATCGGATATGCAATTGTATAACATAAATTTTACTTGGACGAGACAACATCGTCCAACTAAATTTTCTCTATTAAAATGAACTATACCACAATGTGAGTCTGGTTATATTATATTGTTTGTGATCTAATACAATATACCAAACACAAAACTTTTTCATATTATATTTGTTATTTGTTTATATGTATGTAAAGCAAACTCAGCAACCAGACCAGCAACATTCAAAGTATATAATATATAAATGTATTTGTGTGTATACATACTAAATAAATACGTTTTAATTTTAACATTATGCAGTTGTATTTATATATAAATTGCTAATTCACAGGCGTGAAAAAATTATGGGACTAGCAAGACTTTTTAAAAAAAATACTTTAAAACGTATATGTAGATTATTAATTAATTTTTATAATAATTATTATTTTTATTTTTAATTAATTCAGAAATTTTAAAATATAATAAAAAATAGAAATATTTTAATTTCGTTTTTCAAAAAAAAAAAAAAAAAAATCAAAAAAATAAACATTATAACAAAATTGCTTTGAGTAATTGATGATAACCTTTAAATACAACAGACCACCTCTAATCGTCGCTATTAACTCCACAAGGATTTAACCAACTTTTGTGGATTCTTTCCTGTTCTCTTACTCTTTTTGTAATAATTTTTTTTAAAAATAAACTGATTTATCTTGATATATTTTTCCATTTATTTGAATTGGCCAAAGATGTTCTATGAAATTTTTATGAAAGCAATATGTTTTCACATTTTGTTTTTTTATGCTGAATATCGAATATCCATATATCAGTATGATCTTGTTTTCTATTAATGAAAGATTATGTTTGTCCCATAACTTTTTCACGTCTGTGTGAAAGAGTATTATCACAGACCTAAATAACGATACACAGATATGCCAATATCGCAAAGCTCATTTTAAAAAATTTCAAGTTTGCATTTTCATCTATAAAACTTTTGATTTTAAACTTAAAATTCGTAAATTGTGAGAATAATTCTCTCCCAGAAAAGAAATGTTTTTTTTTACTTTTTTTTTATTCATACATACTGCTACCTGCTACCCTTTTTAATTTTTAATTTTTTTTTCCATACCACAATAGCTAGATATAGATGTATGTAAATGTACAGACAGGTTTTATCATTACACATAAGTTGCGTTCCTTTTGACCAAGTAAATAACTTTCAAGTACTCGGGAGTATATTGTAAATGGAATGCAATTTTTTTACTTGGAAGTAGAAAGTAACCTCAAATTTGAAAGCATACACATTTCTAAGGCAATGTAAATATTGGAGTGACAGTTGGCCATGCTCCAATTTCAGCTGTCATGTATTTCAAATTTGTTTTGCTTTGATTTTAGATGCTTCATAACATTAAACAATAAAAAGCCACCTATTGAATAAAACGTGTATTAAAAATATTATAGACTTAAACATATTTCTTTAATCTCTAACGATTAAAACACAAAAACCTCTGACGGCGAATTTTGGCGTAACTAACCATGCAACTGTCAAGTAAATTACTCGAATACAAGAGGTGGTGTAGATGATCAAGACTACAAGTACTTGCGAGTACTTTACTTGGCCAAAGGGAACGCAACTATATTGTCACTTCGTATACAAGGAGGCTTGGTTGTCTTTTCTTTATTTTGACTTACATCAAATACCGGATTTTATAGTTGATAGTTGGTAGATGTTAGATCTTAGATTCTGTTTTTATGAAGAAATTGATAGGTATGTACAGTGATCACAAAAATTATTGGTGTTACTTGTGCACAACAAACTTCAAATTTTTACTAAATAATTCAATTTTCCTTGGCATTTTTCTTGAAAGTCAAAATTAAATCAATTATTTTCATTTTAATATTCATAATAATTTTTGCGATAGAATTAATGCAGGAATAATTTTTGGAATAATTCAAATAATATATTTGTTCTAAGAATAATTATGGTTTATTTTAAGAAATTGTATTTATTAAAGTTTGAAAAAATAAATATAAAAATTTAAAAGTATTACAAGTGTCTAAATCCAAATTACGATACTTTAATTATGCAGAAATAATTTTTGTGATTACTGTACATGTGTATACAATGTGTATACACATATAATGTAGAAGCAGCATAATTTGTAAGATGCATATTAACTTGAAAAAATGAAATCATAATCGAACAAACATGAATTTAGGGTCGAAAATAACAATGAAATAGTAACGAAGGGTCGAAAACAAAAACAAACCAAAACAAACTATAATGTGCGTATATATATATATACATATATACTCGTAGATATACATAAATATATTATATCTAACATTATGGTACAAAACAGTATATATTCTAGTATCATACATATTCTATATACTTATGTACATACATACATATTTCTATTGCCCAATACAAAATATGTACGCAAACAAGAAATAAAATTGGTTCCTTTTTGTACATTACCTTACGTGTATGTAAGAATGTATGTATATTTGAAACTGTGTTGTTTTGTTTTGTTTTATTTATATTTTCTACTCTCAATTTTCAAAATGTACTCATTTTATAAGAGAAGCTTTGAGAGAGGTGGATTTTCGCTAAATCCACTTCCAAAATTAGCTCGGCAATTGAAAGGATTGTATTGCACACTCTGTATATAGTTATTTTACTCTGTGGTATTATCATAATTAACTCTATATGTATGTATACCTATACTAAGATATTTATTATCATTTATTTTATACATACTATATATTGCTAAATTGTGCAATGTTGTCTGTTTAATGGAACATTCATAATGTAACGCTAAGTGAAAGTGAAATTTATATGTCTTTTGTTCCTTATTTTCTTACACGACATTATATGTCTGCGTCACTCTCTAATTGAAATTGAAATTGCCAACGTAAAGTGAAATTAGGTTCTATTCCTAATTTCAATTTCACTTAACAAAAGCTATAAATCCAATTACAAAAATGTTGTTAGGAAATTGACCAACAGATGGAGACTTTCAAAAAATGCAAGAATTTCCCTAAAATTCCTTTAAATTCCCACATAAAAATGGAGAAATTCAGTTGAGAATTTGAAAATTTGAATTTCAAATGTCAATTTAAATAAAAAAAATTTTTTTTGTTTTTTTTTAATCAAAGTCAAATCTCAATAATTGAAGTATCAAATTTTTGAATTTCAAAGCTCACTTTGCATTGTGAACAGTGTGCTTTTTCATGAAATTTCACTTTCACTTAGCGTTACATTCTGAATTAGCCTTAGTCTTTGATAATTGATTATGAGTGCTATGTTTTTTGTTAGTGTACAGTCTACAGTCCACGACAGAATTATGTATTATAATACATTTTCTAATTTTTTTTTATAATATGTACATAGTGTAAACAAAAATATCCTTTATAATTTTTTAAAAATTATATTTAATAATTTTTTTTTTATTTAAAATTTTTAATTTGTAGTTTTTAAGAAAAATTTTTTTTTTGCAAGGAAACTTTTCAGTCTAATTTTATCTTAAAAATATGTTAAAATGAAGATACTATGAATAATAGATAATAAATTGATATAAAATGTGTTTATATTATTATGTATTTTGCATTTATATTTTTGGAATTTACCGTTTTTTAAAAAATGTTAAAAAGGAGTAACCATTTTGTTCCTTACTGTAGACTGAAAACTAAAATACGAAAATACTAAATTTAAACAGAAATCATTGATTTAAAAATAAAAATTTGCTGATCAAAACCAATAGAAAATATATTGTTTCGAAGTGAAGGGAAGCGGTTAGGTAATATCACAGCATAGCAATACAGTATATATGGTATATAATATACACACATAATAATACTATACAGTATCTATGTATTGTTATTGAATAGTGTAAGGTGTATTGTATTATGTTATGATATGACATTATATGGTATTATCCCAGTTGTGAAAAATGAATCGATTCTAAGAGAATTAGTTCCGTTCTGATTTCAAAATAATCAATTGATTCTATTTCTGGTTCGTAGAAATACAGAAAAGAATAAATTGACTCTACTTCTAATTCTCAGTAATATAGAGAAGATCATTATGATTCCGTTTATGATTTCAGTAATAAAGAAAAGAATGAATTGATTCTATTTCTAATTTTTTGTAATGCGCAGAGAATAAATTGGTTCACTTTCTGATTCTTATTAACGGAAATAAGAATCAGTTAATTTCATTTCTGGTTTTCAGTGAAACAGTTATTATAACTGTTATATATATAATGTCTTTAAAAAAAATATGAAATTTAAATATGAAATGAAAATACGAAATTAATTCTGTTTATAGTGCGAAGTTGCACTTGAAATGTTGTTGATTTGAATTATCAAAAAAAAACTAATTCAATAGTTCAATTTAATTATGAATTAGGGAACTCTAAGTGTACTGTCACATTATTCTGATTCTGAATCTGAAACGTAAAATTTCAGATTCAGAATTCACTTTTTGTTCATTCTGATTCTGAATCTGAAAACTCCTTTTCAATATTTTTCTTTAAATTTGTTATTGTTATAAAACACTTTACTTATTACTTATCGAGTGAACATTAAACCATCGAACGATAACTACTATGAGTGGCGAGTACGTTGGTAAGACGCACTTTTCAATGGAGGGTGAAATAAAGTTAATCTTCTGTCTTCTGTCTTCTATCTTACGATTTTCAAGTTGTATATAAACAAGTATGTCAATTTATTGAGTGGTTTAGCTATGAATTCAGATTCAGATTTCAGGTACATGTGACATGTTACATTTATTGTCAGCATGCTTCATTTTCTATTCTGAAAATAATCAGATTACAAAACGGAAACACAAACCGGAATTTATTCAGCAGATGAATTTTTCAGAGCCATGTAACAGGTCACATATACTACAATGTATTTGACTGTGATTCTGAAATTTTCGGAATTTTTCAGATTCAGAATCAGTCTCATGTGACAGTACACTAATTCATAAGTTTGTGTGAATTATCTAAGTTGAAACGAGGTATCTCTGGTTCCAACTTAATTGTTGTATTACTTGAATGAGGTATCACTGATTCAAGTAATGAATTGATCAATTTGTTCAATAAAACACGATTGTTCACGGTTTAATAATAACTGACTTTTATTAATTTGCAATCCATTTATATATAATATTGAAGTAACATGTAATATTGACTAATTACAATAACAATCAATATAATATATTAATTTGGGTTAATTTCATACATAACATAATAAACAAATTTAATTTGCAGACATTGCATCTTTTTTTTTTATTTTTTATTTTTTAAGTTAACGACTTATTTGTTTACCCAACATCATAGAATAAGTACAAAGTTTAATGCACCGTCTTGTACTAAGTCAGCATTTCCGTTTTATACCTGTATAATGAACTATGTAAAATGATATGTCTTATATTGTGAAGATGCAATGACCGAAAGAAAAATGCAATTTGTTTATTATTTAGTATATTTTACATGTTTTTATTGATTATGAACTTAAGACTAATTGAATTTAATAATTGTTAACGTATGCGCGTTAACAAATTCCATTTCTGATTCTAAGTAATGCAGAAAGGAATGAATTGATCCTATTTCTAATTTTTAGTAATGCGCAGAGAATAAATTAATTCCATTTCTGATTCTAAGTAATACAGAATGGAATGAATTGATTATATTTCTGATTGCAAATAATGAAGCTACCCTACAACGTGAAAACATGATTGAACATGCAAACATTTAATACGCAAATAAGAAATTTAGATTATTTGTCATTCAGTTGATTACAGTCTATTAGTTTAGAAGTGAAAAGTGTATACATACAGTGTAAAAAAATTATATGAACAATTTATTTAAAGTTTTTAAAGTAAAGATAAATTATAAAATTTAAAATTACATTTATAAGTAATAAGAATATTATACTAAAAGGTAAGTTTTTGAAATTAAATAATTAATGTTAAATTAAATAAAGTGTAGGGTAGATGTGCCAGTACATAAAAATCAATTTAAAATGTTTAAAAGTAGGGGGAAAAGTGGCAGACAAATTGCTCGAGATATTAAGAAGCAAAAGGAAATTTATTTAAAGAAATATTTATTAAAAGAAAAAGAAAATAATTCACAAACTGAAAGTGAAATGTTAGTACCAGATTTAGATGAAACTAATAATTGTACTCCAGCTCTAGTACCAGATTTAGATGAAACTAATAATTGTACTCCAGCTCTCCCCCTTAAAGAAAAATTTAAACAGTGGTACATTAAATATAATCCGCATAGAGAATGTGTAGAATCTCTGCTGAAAATTCTGAAAGAAGAGAATTTAAATGTGCCAGGTTCTTTGAAAGGTTTAATAAATAATTCAGAGAAGGTTATACTAAGAACAGCTGCTCCTGGTCAGTACTGGCACTATGGGATAAAAAATCAAATGCAGAAAATAAGTGGTTTATTTAACGAATATAATGAAGTCATCTTTGATATTAATATTGATGGTTTGCCTCTTTATAAAAGTTCAAGCCTTAGTTTATGGCCTATTCTGGGAAAAATAGTTAATATTCCTAATATCAAAGTAATATTAATAGGAACCTACTTAGGAAATAAAAAACCACTGAGTGTTGAGAACTATCTGCACGACTTTGTGGCTGAAGTTAAAAACTTACGAGAAAGTGGATTAGAATTAAATGGCAAAAGAGTTGAATTTAAACTCAGGGCATTTATTTGTGATGCACCAGCCAAGTCTTTTGTCTGCGGAATAGTCGGTCATACATCTTTTCATGGATGTACCAAATGTACACAGATTGGCAGAAGATTGAACAATGTAACAATATATGGTACCAAAAGTGCAAATTTGATTTCAGATCAGGACTTTCTGGAGAGAAAAAATTTATGTATGCACCAAAAATATTTTCAAACAAGAAAAACTCCTTTGGAAGAAATTGGTGTGAATATGATTTCACAAATTGCAATAGATCCCATGCACCTTATTGATCTAGGCGTAACTAGGAAATTTTTAATGAGAATATTGGAAAATAAAATATCCCATGTTTATAAAATAAAGAATGAAATGAAAGAAAATATCTCGGAACATCTAAAATCAATATATCCTTTCATTCCGAAAGAGTTTGCGAGAAAACCGCGAGGTATAGAAGAAATTAGAAATTGGAAAGCGGTAGAATATCGCCAGTTTACGCTATATACGGGAATTTGCATTTTGAAAAATAGGGTGCATGAGGACGTGTACTACTCTTTTATTCTATTGCATTGTGCATACAGACTGTTGTCTTGTCCTAGAAGCTTTGAAGCAAATCTTTCTACGGCACAACAACTTTTAGAATCTTTTGTCGAAAATTTTCCAAAAATATTTGGAGAAGATAGTGTAACTTACAACATCCATCATCTTTTACACTTAACGGATAACATCAAACATCTGGGCATTGTAACTAATTTGTCTGCCTACTGCTTCGAGAACGAGATGCAGAAATTAAAGAAGCTAATAAAAAAACCATCAAAAATTTTGCAGCAGTTGTTCAACAAACTGAAATTTGAAGATCTTGTTGAACCAGTTAAAGCTTAAACCAGAGTCGATTACGTTTTTCAGGTTGGCCGAATTGTAGGCAACTTGGTTTGTAATGCACTGTAAATGAATATGATAATTCAATATATATGTATTGTTATTGTTAACAATCATTGTTCTAAAAATAGAAATTAAATAGTGATAACAGAAAATGTGTAAATTAGAGCCAGGTCATAATTTTTGTAAGAAGTTACTTTTATGATACACAGTATATAATATATATTCATCTCGCATAGGAGTCGGGAATTTTTTAATAAAGTGGTGTTGAGTACAAATAAAAGTGTTTTAATCAAATAGACTAAATGTAGAATAATTAAAATCGCTATAATCACGACAACAATTTTTTCAGAAAATTAATGTAGTACAAGACGGAGAAGCTGAAGTAGCAGAAGTAGCAAAAACACCAGTGCTAAAAAAAGACGCCCAAAATATTTGAATCCAGAGTGAATTATAAACGTAAAAGTGCTGCGCCTAAAACAGCGGAAGAAATGCTACATAAAAGAATTAAACAGATAGATGTTGAGAGTAAACAAAGTGAGGAATTATTTAAATTGAGATGTGATGTAGAAAGAAACAAATTAAAATTTGCAAGAGAGTTGCATGAAAAAAATTTAGAAATAAAAGAAAAAGAAATTGAACTTTTAAAATTAAAAATTTTAAGAGAAAGTAATACAAAATTTTGATAAATTTTAAGTTGATTTTGTACGTACATTTGTACATACAGTAGTTTTGAAATAAAATAAAAAAAATTTGTAAAAATAATAAAAACGTATTTCATTTATTGGAAATATTTATTAATAAAAGTTTGCCTAATTACAACTCCAGGTGTGTTCTCCCGTACTTCTTCATCTTCCACACCTTCCTTGTTAAATTTGCAGTGGATTTAAAAGGAGTTAGCAGTATTGTAGAATTTGCATATCCATTATCGCCCAATAAAATTCCGCCTTTGGTATCGATTTGCTCCAATTTTGATTTTATAGTTGATTCACGCCAAATGCGAGAATCATGCGCAGAACCTCTCCAACGAGCAACTATGTCCATGATTCGAAAACTAGAATCGCATATAACCAGCGAAAAATATTTAAATTGAGAATTTGTCTTAAGTGGTCAAAAGTGTGAGTTGTTTTTGCTAAGATTATTGTTAATTGTTATTGTTATCATAAATTTATGTTTGTTCAATTACCTGTACATTGATGGAGTAAAATCCCTTTCTACACCTATGGCGGCCTCCTAACTCTCCACCTGGATTCTTTATTTTAATATGAGTTCCGTCAATAACACCAATGCATTGTGGAAAACTTGCTATCTTATAAAAACCAGCTTTTAGTCTACAAATATCCTCAAAGTTTGTAGGAAACGAAATATAATTCTTCATTTTTGAAGCTAGTGCGGCGGTAACTTTTCGAATTATATTCGTCATAGACTGTTGGGATATTCCATGTGCGTCGGCTAACAAAAAAAAAATTTAACGACATTTCGTATTAAAACAAAAACCTAAATACTTACCAATATCTTTTTGATATGAACCTTTGGCTATATATCGTATTGTGGCCATTACCATAATTTCAGGTGAAATCGGTGCTCCTTTTTGAGTTATCATTGGAGTTAAGTCTTCTCTGATGGTGTTCACAATATTCATGGCTGTTTCCTTGTCAAATCTGTTTATTTTACATAAAATTATATTATGGTTTAATAAACAAATATAATAATTACTTACCTGTATAACTCCTCAAAATCGTTATCTGAATAATATTCAAACGGGTTAATTCTCTTTTTATAGATTTTTACTTTTCTAGAATAGTTACTTTCCTCAATAATATTAGCATCCTCAAAAATAAAATCGTCACAGTACTCCATTATGAACAAAATATCAATCATAACTAAGAAAAATAAGGTTAAATAAGTTTTAGTAACGACATAATCATAGATTTTTCCACAGCTGTTACTAAAGTCACGACTAACTAAAATTCTGAAACTAAAATGTTTATTGGTAATCTTTTTTTGTTAGTTTCTGATTAAGTCCTTAGTAAGAACTTAGTAAAGCATTATTAGTAAGGGCCACTATCTACAAACTAATGTAATACTTATATAAATTCATTTTCAAAATGTGGTGTTTATTTTTATGCAAAATTTATTATTTTAAATGGATTTTCAAAATAGCGTGCCTATTTTTATGCAAAATTGATAATTTTTAATTCAAAATCAAAAAATTTAGTTCATAAATTCGCCAGATGCGGCTCTGAATTTACATACCACTCTTTGTATGGTTTCTGAGTCTATGTATTATTATATAGTCAATGATTATACATATTACATATATTTTATTAATAACATTCTTAATTTTACCTTGTTATTTATATTAAACTGCACACTATAAAAAAAAACTCATTATTGATACATTCATTATTCATTTAATTTATTACAACAATTATATTATAATGAACACATTTTATTTAATTTTTTAGGCAAAACATGTAGAAGAAAATGGAAGAATTTAAGAGATAGGAGGTCAAAAGCAAAAGTTCTTCCATCTGGAAGCGGTTATAGTGCTCCAAAAAAACAATGGAGATATGAAATGCAAATGTCTTTTTTAGATAATTTCCAAAATACAACAGAGTAAGTATGATACATAATTAATGAAAATAAAATATATTAATTAAATTTTATAATATTACAGAACTATAGGAAATTGTGGTGATGTTGATGAAAGGAATTTGGAGGTGGATGTAGAATGTGAGACCGAAGAAAATATTTTAAGTAAAATAAGATTAAATTTTTATCAAAAAAAATAAATAAAATTTCTAATACTTTCAAAAATGTGCATATTTTTATTGATCTTATAACAAATCTATCCATTTTAAAGCCTGAAAGGAAGTCATATCTGTTGAAAATACATATTATAAAATTAAATATAAAATATTAATTGACAAACAAAAGTAAAAAAGTACGATCATGCAAGAATTTCAAATTTATATATGTATATTGTATTGGATGTTTAATGATTAATAAAATATACTAAACTAAAAATTTTGTTTATATTTAAAATAAATAACATATTTTTGATGGGCATACAGCTAATGATGTTTGTTTAAACAAAATTTAAAAATAAACGAGATTTTATCAATAACTAATCTAATACAAATATTTACAATCATTATTATAATTATATAAAAATTTCTAATATGTAGGTATTATATGAATGAAGCAAAAGGAAATTTATTTAAAGAAATATTTATTAAAAGAAAAAGAAAATAATTCACAAACTGAAAGTGAAATGTTAGTACCAGATTTAGATGAAACTAATAATTGTACTCCAGCTCTCCCCCTTAAAGAAAAATTAAAACAGTGGTACATTAAATATAATCCGCATAGAGAATGTGTAGAATCTCTGCTGAAAATTCTGAAAGAAGAGAATTTAAATGTGCCAGGTTCTTTGAAAGGTTTAATAAATAATTCAGAGAAGGTTATACTAAGAACAGCTGCTCCTGGTCAGTACTGGCACTATGGGATAAAAAATCAAATGCAGAAAATAAGTGGTTTATTTAACGAATATAATGAAGTCATCTTTGATATTAATATTGATGGTTTGCCTCTTTATAAAAGTTCAAGCCTTAGTTTATGGCCTATTCTGGGAAAAATAGTTAATATTCCTAATATCAAAGTAATATTAATAGGAACCTACTTAGGAAATAAAAAACCACTGAGTGTTGAGAACTATCTGCACGACTTTGTGGCTGAAGTTAAAAACTTACGAGAAAGTGGATTAGAATTAAATGGCAAAAGAGTTGAATTTAAACTCAGGGCATTTATTTGTGATGCACCAGCCAAGTCTTTTGTCTGCGGAATAGTCGGTCATACATCTTTTCATGGATGTACCAAATGTACACAGATTGGCAGAAGATTGAACAATGTAACAATATATGGTACCAAAAGTGCAAATTTGATTTCAGATCAGGACTTTCTGGAGCGAAAAAATTTATGTATGCACCAAAAATATTTTCAAACAAGAAAAACTCCTTTGGAAGAAATTGGTGTGAATATGATTTCACAAATTGCAATAGATCCCATGCACCTTATTGATCTAGGCGTAACTAGGAAATTTTTAATGAGAATATTGGAAAATAAAATATCCCATGTTTATAAAATAAAGAATGAAATGAAAGAAAATATCTCGAAACATCTAAAATCAATATATCCTTTCATTCCGAAAGAGTTTGCGAGAAAACCGCGAGGTATAGAAGAAATTAGAAATTGGAAAGCGGTAGAATATCGCCAGTTTACGCTATATACGGGAATTTGCATTTTGAAAAATAGGGTGCATGAGGACGTGTACTACTCTTTTATTCTATTGCATTGCGCATACAGACTGTTGTCTTGTCCTAGAAGCTTTGAAGCAAATCTTTCTACGGCACAACAACTTTTAGAATCTTTTGTCGAAAATTTTCCAAAAATATTTGGAGAAGATAGTGTAACTTACAACATCCATCATCTTTTACACTTAACGGATAACATCAAACATCTGGGCATTGTAACTAATTTGTCTGCCTACTGCTTCGAGAACGAGATGCAGAAATTAAAGAAGCTAATAAAAAAACCATCAAAAATTTTGCAGCAGTTGTTCTACAAACTGAAATTTGAAGATCTTGTTGAACCAGTTAAAGCTTAAACCAGAGTCGATTACGTTTTTCAGGTTGGCCGAATTGTAGGCAACTTGGTTTGTAATGCACTGTAAATGAATATGATAATTCAATATATATGTATTGTTATTGTTAACAATCATTGTTCTAAAAATAGAAATTAAATAGTGATAACAGAAAATGTGTAAATTAGAGCCAGGTCATAATTTTTGTAAGAAGTTACTTTTATGATACACAAAATATAATATATATTCATCTCGCATAGGAGTCGGGAATTTTTTAATAAAGTGGTGTTGAGTACAAATAAAAGTGTTTTAATCAAATAGACTAAATGTAGAATAATTAAAATCGCTATAATCACGACAACAATTTTTTCAGAAAATTAATGTAGTACAAGACGGAGAAGCTGAAGTAGCAGAAGTAGCAAAAACACCAGTGCTAAAAAAAGACGCCCAAAATATTTGAATCCAGAGTGAATTATAAACGTAAAAGTGCTGCGCCTAAAACAGCGGAAGAAATGCTACATAAAAGAATTAAACAGATAGATGTTGAGAGTAAACAAAGTGAGGAATTATTTAAATTGAGATGTGATGTAGAAAGAAACAAATTAAAATTTGCAAGAGAGTTGCATGAAAAAAATTTAGAAATAAAAGAAAAAGAAATTGAACTTTTAAAATTAAAAATTTTAAGAGAAAGTAATACAAAATTTTGATAAATTTTAAGTTGATTTTGTACGTACATTTGTACATACAGTAGTTTTGAAATAAAATAAAAAAAATTTGTAAAAATAATAAAAACGTATTTCATTTATTGGAAATATTTATTAATAAAAGTTTGCCTAATTACAACTCCAGGTGTGTTCTCCCGTACTTCTTCATCTTTCACACCTTCGTACTCTGCGTCCAAATTGTCTGAAGCAAATTGAGTATTGTTTTCTTTCGAAATATTAAAAAGTATTGCAATAGCGACAATTATATTTTTCGTAGTATTGATATCTACTGAAATTCCATTTAAAAGCAGCGAAATTTGTTTTTTAATTGACCAAACAGTTTTTCAATAGTGTTTCTTGTTGTAATATGTGCTTCGTTATATTTTTTTTCAGCTGTTGTTAAATTTGCAGTGGATTTAAAAGGAGTTAGCAGTATTGTAGAATTTGCATATCCATTATCGCCCAATAAAATTCCGCCTTTGGTATCGATTTGCTCCAATTTTGATTTTATAGTTGATTCACGCCAAATGCGAGAATCATGCGCAGAACCTCTCCAACGAGCAACTATGTCCATGATTCGAAAACTAGAATCGCATATAACCTGCGAAAAATATTTAAATTGAGAATTTGTCTTAAGTGGTCAAAAGTGTGAGTTGTTTTTGCTAAGATTATTGTTAATTGTTATTGTTATCATAAATTTATGTTTGTTCAATTACTTACCTGTACATTGATGGAGTAAAATCCCTTTCTACACCTATGGCGGCCTCCTAACTCTCCACCTGGATTCTTTATTTTAATATGAGTTCCGTCAATAACACCAATGCATTGTGGAAAACTTGCTATCTTATAAAAACCAGCTTTTAGTCTACAAATATCCTCAAAGTTTGTAGGAAACGAAATATAATTCTTCATTTTTGAAGCTAGTGCGGCGGTAACTTTTCGAATTATATTCGTCATAGACTGTTGGGATATTCCATGTGCGTCGGCTAACAAAAAAAAAATTTAACGACATTTCGTATTAAAACAAAAACCTAAATACTTACCAATATCTTTTTGATATGAACCTTTGGCTATATATCGTATTGTGGCCATTACCATAATTTCAGGTGAAATCGGTGCTCCTTTTTGAGTTATCATTGGAGTTAAGTCTTCTCTGATGGTGTTCACAATATTCATGGCTGTTTCCTTGTCAAATCTGTTTATTTTACATAAAATTATATTATGGTTTAATAAACAAATATAATAATTACTTACCTGTATAACTCCTCAAAATCGTTATCTGAATAATATTCAAACGGGTTAATTCTCTTTTTATAGATTTTTACTTTTCTAGAATAGTTACTTTCCTCAATAATATTAGCACCCTCAAAAATAAAATCGTCACAGTACTCCATTATGAACAAAATATCAATCATAACTAAGAAAAATAAGGTTAAATAAGTTTTAGTAACGACATAATCATAGATTTTTCCACAGCTGTTACTAAAGTCACGACTAACTAAAATTCTGAAACTAAAATGTTTATTGGTAATCTTTTTTTGTTAGTTTCTGATTAAGTCCTTAGTAAGAACTTAGTAAAGCATTATTAGTAAGGGCCACTATCTACAAACTAATGTAATACTTATATAAATTCATTTTCAAAATGTGGTGTTTATTTTTATGCAAAATTTATTATTTTAAATGGATTTTCAAAATAGCGTGCCTATTTTTATGCAAAATTGATAATTTTTAATTCAAAATCAAAAAATTTAGTTCATAAATTCGCCAGATGCGGCTCTGAATTTACATACCACTCTTTGTATGGTTTCTGAGTCTATGTATTATTATATAGTCAATGATTATACATATTAAAACTCAGGAATGGTAACAAGAGAAGGATGATATTGAAACCTTCAGTGTCATTACACAAGCTGAATTTGATAATTACGTACGTTGTGACGATAATTTGACATGTAATGGACAGCTTACGGATGATGAAATAATAAAGGAAATTGTAATTAATGACGACAAAAGCGGAGAACACTTTTTACTATTCAAAAATATGTAATGTACATATTTGCACATATGTATGTAAATAAATTTATGTAAAAAAAATCAAAAATGTGCATATTTTTATTGATCTTATAACAAATCTATCCATTTTAAAGCCTGAAAGGAAGTCATATCTGTTGAAAATACATATTATAGAATTAAATATAAAATATTAATTGACAAACAAAAGTAAAAAAGTACGATCATGCAAGAATTTCAAATTTATATATGTATATTGTATTGGATGTTTAATGATTAATAAAATATACTAAACTAAAAATTTTGTTTATATTTAAAATAAATAACATATTTTTGATGGGCATACAGCTAATGAT
Organism: Villa cingulata; assembly: GCA_951394055.1. Lineage (NCBI taxonomy): Eukaryota > Metazoa > Arthropoda > Insecta > Diptera > Bombyliidae > Villa > Villa cingulata. The sequence goes on along the minus strand of OX596017.1, from coordinate 34,455,389 downwards.
GTTTGTTTAAACAAAATTTAAAAATAAACGAGATTTTATCAATAACTAATCTAATACAAATATTTACAATCATTATTATAATTATATAAAAATTTCTAATATGTAGGTATTATATGAATGAAGCAAAGGGAAATTTATTTAAAGAAATATTTATTAAAAGAAAAAGAAAATAATTCACAAACTGAAAGTGAAATGTTAGTACCAGATTTAGATGAAACTAATAATTGTACTCCAGCTCTCCCCCTTAAAGAAAAATTAAAACAGTGGTACATTAAATATAATCCGCATAGAGAATGTGTAGAATCTCTGCTGAAAATTCTGAAAGAAGAGAATTTAAATGTGCCAGGTTCTTTGAAAGGTTTAATAAATAATTCAGAGAAGGTTATACTAAGAACAGCTGCTCCTGGTCAGTACTGGCACTATGGGATAAAAAATCAAATGCAGAAAATAAGTGGTTTATTTAACGAATATAATGAAGTCATCTTTGATATTAACATTGATGGTTTGCCTCTTTATAAAAGTTCAAGCCTTAGTTTATGGCCTATTCTGGGAAAAATAGTTAATATTCCTAATATCAAAGTAATATTAATAGGAACCTACTTAGGAAATAAAAAACCACTGAGTGTTGAGAACTATCTGCACGACTTTGTGGCTGAAGTTAAAAACTTACGAGAAAGTGGATTAGAATTAAATGGCAAAAGAGTTGAATTTAAACTCAGGGCATTTATTTGTGATGCACCAGCCAAGTCTTTTGTCTGCGGAATAGTCGGTCATACATCTTTTCATGGATGTACCAAATGTACACAGATTGGCAGAAGATTGAACAATGTAACAATATATGGTACCAAAAGTGCAAATTTGATTTCAGATCAGGACTTTCTGGAGAGAAAAAATTTATGTATGCACCAAAAATATTTTCAAACAAGAAAAACTCCTTTGGAAGAAATTGGTGTGAATATGATTTCACAAATTGCAATAGATCCCATGCACCTTATTGATCTAGGCGTAACTAGGAAATTTTTAATGAGAATATTGGAAAATAAAATATCCCATGTTTATAAAATAAAGAATGAAATGAAAGAAAATATCTTGGAACATCTAAAATCAATATATCCTTTCATTCCGAAAGAGTTTGCGAGAAAACCGCGAGGTATAGAAGAAATTAGAAATTGGAAAGCGGTAGAATATCGCCAGTTTACGCTATATACGGGAATTTGCATTTTGAAAAATAGGGTGCATGAGGACGTGTACTACTCTTTTATTCTATTGCATTGTGCATACAGACTGTTGTCTTGTCCTAGAAGCTTTGAAGCAAATCTTTCTACGGCACAACAACTTTTAGAATCTTTTGTCGAAAATTTTCCAAAAATATTTGGAGAAGATAGTGTAACTTACAACATCCATCATCTTTTACACTTAACGGATAACATCAAACATCTGGGCATTGTAACTAATTTGTCTGCCTACTGCTTCGAGAATGAGATGCAGAAATTAAAGAAGCTAATAAAAAAACCATCAAAAATTTTGCAGCAGTTGTTCAACAAACTGAAATTTGAAGATCTTGTTGAACCAGTTAAAGCTTAAACCAGAGTCGATTACGTTTTTCAGGTTGGCCGAATTGTAGGCAACTTTGGTTTGTAATGCACTGTAAATGAATATGATAATTCAATATATATGTATTGTTATTGTTAACAATCATTGTTCTAAAAATAGAAATTAAATAGTGATAACAGAAAATGTGTAAATTAGAGCCAGGTCATAATTTTTGTAAGAAGTTACTTTTATGATACACAGTATATAATATTTATTCATCTCGCATAGGAGTCGGGAATTTTTTAATAAAGTGGTGTTGAGTACAAATAAAAGTGTTTTAATCAAATAGACTAAATGTAGAATAATTAAAATCGCTATAATCACGACAACATTTTTTTCAGAAAACTAATGTAGTACAAGACGGAGAAGCTGAAGTAGCAGAAGTAGCAAAAACACCAGTGCTAAAAAAAGACGCCCAAAATATTTGAATCCAGAGTGAATTATAAACGTAAAAGTGCTGCGCCTAAAACAGCGGAAGAAATGCTACATAAAAGAATTAAACAGATAGATGTTGAGAGTAAACAAAGTGAGGAATTATTTAAATTGAGATGTGATGTAGAAAGAAACAAATTAAAATTTGCAAGAGAGTTGCATGAAAAAAATTTAGAAATAAAAGAAAAAGAAATTGAACTTTTAAAATTAAAAATTTTAAGAGAAAGTAATACAAAATTTTGATAAATTTTAAGTTGATTTTGTACGTACATTTGTACATACAGTAGTTTTGAAATAAAATAAAAAAAATTTGTAAAAATAATAAAAACGTATTTCATTTATTGGAAATATTTATTAATAAAAGTTTGCCTAATTACAACTCCAGGTGTGTTCTCCCGTACTTCTTCATCTTCCACACCTTCGTACTCTGCGTCCAAATTGTCTGAAGCAAATTGAGTATTGTTTTCTTTCGAAATATTAAAAAGTATTGCAATAGCGACAATTATATTTTTCGTAGTATTGATATCTACTGAAATTCCATTTAAAAGCAGCGAAATTTGTTTTTTAATTGACCAAACAGTTTTTCAATAGTGTTCCTTGTAGTAATATGTGCTTCGTTATATTTTTTTTCAGCTGTTGTTAAATTTGCAGTGGATTTAAAAGGAGTTAGCAGTATTGTAGAATTTGCATATCCATTATCGCCCAATAAAATTCCGCCTTTGGTATCGATTTGCTCCAATTTTGATTTTATAGTTGATTCACGCCAAATGCGAGAATCATGCGCAGAACCTCTCCAACGAGCAACTGTGTCCATGATGCGAAAACTAGAATCGCATATAACCTGCGAAAAATATTTAAATTGAGAATTTGTCTTAAGTGGTCAAAAGTGTGAGTTGTTTTTGCTAAGATTATTGTTAATTGTTATTGTTATCATAAATTTATGTTTATTCAATTACCTGTACATTGATGGAGTAAAATCCCTTTCTACACCTATGGCGGCCTCCTAACTCTCCACCTGGATTCTTTATTTTAATATGAGTTCCGTCAATAACACCAATGCATTGTGGAAAACTTGCTATCTTATAAAAACCAGCTTTTAGTCTACAAATATCCTCAAAGTTTGTAGGAAACGAAATATAATTCTTCATTTTTGAAGCTAGTGCGGCGGTAACTTTTCGAATTATATTCGTCATAGACTGTTGGGATATTCCATGTGCGTCGGCTAACAAAAAAAAAATTTAACGACATTTCGTATTAAAACAAAAACCTAAATACTTACCAATATCTTTTTGATATGAACCTTTGGCTATATATCGTATTGTGGCCATTACCATAATTTCAGGTGAAATCGGTGCTCCTTTTTGAGTTATCATTGGAGTTAAGTCTTCTCTGATGGTGTTCACAATATTCATGGCTGTTTCCTTGTCAAATCTGTTTATTTTACATAAAATTATATTATGGTTTAATAAACAAATATAATAATTACTTACCTGTATAACTCCTCAAAATCGTTATCTGAATAATATTCAAACGGGTTAATTCTCTTTTTATAGATTTTTACTTTTCTAGAATAGTTACTTTCCTCAATAATATTAGCATCCTCAAAAATAAAATCGTCACAGTACTCCATTATGAACAAAATATCAATCATAACTAAGAAAAATAAGGTTAAATAAGTTTTAGTAACGACATAATCATAGATTTTTCCACAGCTGTTACTAAAGTCACGACTAACTAAAATTCTGAAACTAAAATGTTTATTGGTAATCTTTTTTTGTTAGTTTCTGATTAAGTCCTTAGTAAGAACTTAGTAAAGCATTATTAGTAAGGGCCACTATCTACAAACTAATGCAATACTTATATAAATTCATTTTCAAAATGTGGTGTTTATTTTTATGCAAAATTTATTATTTTAAATGGATTTTCAAAATAGCGTGCCTATTTTTATGCAAAATTGATAATTTTTAATTCAAAATCAAAAAATTTAGTTCATAAATTCGCCAGATGCGGCTCTGAATTTACATACCACTCTTTGTATGGTTTCTGAGTCTATGTATTATTATATAGTCAATGATTATACATATTACATATATTTTATTAATAACATTCTTAATTTTACCTTGTTATTTATATTAAACTGCACACTATAAAAAATAACTCATTATTGATACATTCATTATTCATTTAATTTATTACAACAATTATATTATAATGAACACATTTTATTTAATTTTTTAGGCAAAACATGTAGAAGAAAATGGAAGAATTTAAGAGATAGGAGGTCAAAAGCAAAAGTTCTTCCATCTGGAAGCGGTTATAGTGCTCCAAAAAAACAATGGAGATATGAAATGCAAATGTCTTTTTTAGATAATTTCCAAAATACAACAGAGTAAGTATGATACATAATTAATGAAAATAAAATATATTAATTAAATTTTATAATATTACAGAACTATAGGAAATTGTGGTGATGTTGATGAAAGGAATTTGGAGGTGGATGTAGAATGTGAGACCGAAGAAAATATTTTAAGTAAAATAAGATTAAATTTTTATCAAAAAAAATAAATAAAATTTCTAATACTTTTCAATTATTTTTTACCTTTTTTAGAAGAAAGTGTACAGGTGGAGATTGGAAGCGATGCTTCAAATTTTTTCGAAAATTTGGAAATGAGTGGTAACGATGCAACCACGGTAAATCGACCAATTACGTCAACGCCAGAACCATCGACATCATCAGCAAAAAAAAGTAAAGGAATTGATCCTGAATTTTCGAAATTTTTAAATATAGCTTCTGAGGCAGTGAAAGACATTGCTGGAAGTTCAAAAAAAGAAAGTGGAACGAGAAGCGTATTTATGTCATTAGCTAACAAAATAGAAGAGTGCAATTTATCCAAAAAATAGAAAATATAAATTGAATTGAAAACCACTAATTTCGTTTATGGTTTATTAAAAGATATTTTAGATTAAAATAAAATTATAATTATAGTTTAAGTTTTTAATATTTGAATATGTTTAGTGTGTAATTAGTTATTAAAATTATAATATAAATTTTTTTTGATTTTCTTTTTAAAATAAATGTTTCATTTTTCATTATATTTTGTTAATATTGTTTTTCAGTTAATTTTTTATTTCTAATTTTCTTAATATAAGTGTAATGTAAATAAAATGGAATAAAACAAAAATGAAATTAATTATAAACTATACTAATGGACTTATTTAATATATGTAATTATTTATTTTGCAAAACAAATTATACATTACTTATTTCTTCGTGAATATAAATATGGGCATAAATGGTCACGAATAACTAGATTTTAAAATGTATGAAATTTTATAAGAATTCACAAAATCCATCAATGTTCTTGATGCATTACATATTATTAAGCGTGCTTGGTGGTTAGTCAAGCCGCAGTCCATAACCAGCTGTTTTAAAAAAGTAAGTAATATACACCTACATTAATCTTAACTTCAGTAAATAATTTTCTGTTCAATAAACTCATATTCAATTAATAATATCAATTTAGACTAAATTTATTTCCAATTATGATGAAACTCAGGAATGGTAACAAGAGAAGGATGATATTGAAACCTTCAGTGTCATTACACAAGCTGAATTTGATAATTACGTACGTTGTGACGATAATTTGACATGTAATGGACAGCTTACGGATGATGAAATAATAAAGGAAATTGTAATTAATGACGACAAAAGCGGAGAACACTTTTTACTATTCAAAAATATGTAATGTACATATTTGCACATATGTATGTAAATAAATTTATGTAAAAAAAATCAAAAATGTGCATATTTTTATTGATCTTATAACAAATCTATCCATTTTAAAGCCTGAAAGGAAGTCATATCTGTTGGAAATACATATTATAAAATTAAATATAAAATATTAATTGACAAACAAAAGTAAAAAAGTACGATCATGCAAGAATTTCAAATTTATATATGTATATTGTATTGGATGTTTAATGATTAATAAAATATACTAAACTAAAAATTTTGTTTATATTTAAAATAAATAACATATTTTTGATGGGCATACAGCTAATGATGTTTGTTTAAACAAAATTTAAAAATAAACGAGATTTTATCAATAACTAATCTAATACAAATATTTACAATCATTATTATAATTATATAAAAATTTCTAATATGTAGGTATTATATGAATGAAGCAAAGGGAAATTTATTTAAAGAAATATTTATTAAAAGAAAAAGAAAATAATTCACAAACTGAAAGTGAAATGTTAGTACCAGATTTAGATGAAACTAATAATTGTACTCCAGCTCTCCCCCTTAAAGAAAAATTAAAACAGTGGTACATTAAATATAATCCGCATAGAGAATGTGTAGAATCTCTGCTGAAAATTCTGAAAGAAGAGAATTTAAATGTGCCAGGTTCTTTGAAAGGTTTAATAAATAATTCAGAGAAGGTTATACTAAGAACAGCTGCTCCTGGTCAGTACTGGCACTATGGGATAAAAAATCAAATGCAGAAAATAAGTGGTTTATTTAACGAATATAATGAAGTCATCTTTGATATTAATATTGATGGTTTGCCTCTTTATAAAAGTTCAAGCCTTAGTTTATGGCCTATTCTGGGAAAAATAGTTAATATTCCTAATATCAAAGTAATATTAATAGGAACCTACTTAGGAAATAAAAAACCACTGAGTGTTGAGAACTATCTGCACGACTTTGTGGCTGAAGTTAAAAACTTACGAGAAAGTGGATTAGAATTAAATGGCAAAAGAGTTGAATTTAAACTCAGGGCATTTATTTGTGATGCACCAGCCAAGTCTTTTGTCTGCGGAATAGTCGGTCATACATCTTTTCATGGATGTACCAAATGTACACAGATTGGCAGAAGATTGAACAATGTAACAATATATGGTACCAAAAGTGCAAATTTGATTTCAGATCAGGACTTTCTGGAGAGAAAAAATTTATGTATGCACCAAAAATATTTTCAAACAAGAAAAACTCCTTTGGAAGAAATTGGTGTGAATATGATTTCACAAATTGCAATAGATCCCATGCACCTTATTGATCTAGGCGTAACTAGGAAATTTTTAATGAGAATATTGGAAAATAAAATATCCCATGTTTATAAAATAAAGAATGAAATGAAAGAAAATATCTCGGAACATCTAAAATCAATATATCCTTTCATTCCGAAAGAGTTTGCGAGAAAACCGCGAGGTATAGAAGAAATTAGAAATTGGAAAGCGGTAGAATATCGCCAGTTTACGCTATATACGGGAATTTGCATTTTGAAAAATAGGGTGCATGAGGACGTGTACTACTCTTTTATTCTATTGCATTGTGCATACAGACTGTTGTCTTGTCCTAGAAGCTTTGAAGCAAATCTTTCTACGGCACAACAACTTTTAGAATCTTTTGTCGAAAATTTTCCAAAAATATTTGGAGAAGATAGTGTAACTTACAACATCCATCATCTTTTACACTTAACGGATAACATCAAACATCTGGGCATTGTAACTAATTTGTCTGCCTACTGCTTCGAGAACGAGATGCAGAAATTAAAGAAGCTAATAAAAAAACCATCAAAAATTTTGCAGCAGTTGTTCAACAAACTGAAATTTGAAGATCTTGTTGAACCAGTTAAAGCTTAAACCAGAGTCGATTACGTTTTTCAGGTTGGCCGAATTGTAGGCAACTTTGGTTTGTAATGCACTGTAAATGAATATGATAATTCAATATATATGTATTGTTATTGTTAACAATCATTGTTCTAAAAATAGAAATTAAATAGTGATAACAGAAAATGTGTAAATTAGAGCCAGGTCATAATTTTTGTAAGAAGTTACTTTTATGATACACAGTATATAATATATATTCATCTCGCATAGGAGTCGGGAATTTTTTAATAAAGTGGTGTTGAGTACAAATAAAAGTGTTTTAATCAAATAGACTAAATGTAGAATAATTAAAATCGCTATAATCACGACAACATTTTTTTCAGAAAACTAATGTAGTACAAGACGGAGAAGCTGAAGTAGCAGAAGTAGCAAAAACACCAGTGCTAAAAAAAGACGCCCAAAATATTTGAATCCAGAGTGAATTATAAACGTAAAAGTGCTGCGCCTAAAACAGCGGAAGAAATGCTACATAAAAGAATTAAACAGATAGATGTTGAGAGTAAACAAAGTGAGGAATTATTTAAATTGAGATGTGATGTAGAAAGAAACAAATTAAAATTTGCAAGAGAGTTGCATGAAAAAAATTTAGAAATAAAAGAAAAAGAAATTGAACTTTTAAAATTAAAAATTTTAAGAGAAAGTAATACAAAATTTTGATAAATTTTAAGTTGATTTTGTACGTACATTTGTACATACAGTAGTTTTGAAATAAAATAAAAAAAATTTGTAAAAATAATAAAAACGTATTTCATTTATTGGATATATTTATTAATAAAAGTTTGCCTAATTACAACTCCAGGTGTGTTCTCCCGTACTTCTTCATCTTCCACACCTTCGTACTCTGCGTCCAAATTGTCTGAAGCAAATTGAGTATTGTTTTCTTTCGAAATATTAAAAAGTATTGCAATAGCGACAATTATATTTTTCGTAGTATTGATATCTACTGAAATTCCATTTAAAAGCAGCGAAATTTGTTTTTTAATTGACCAAACAGTTTTTCAATAGTGTTCCTTGTTGTAATATGTGCTTCGTTATATTTTTTTTCAGCTGTTGTTAAATTTGCAGTGGATTTAAAAGGAGTTAGCAGTATTGTAGAATTTGCATATCCATTATCGCCCAATAAAATTCCGCCTTTGGTATCGATTTGCTCCAATTTTGATTTTATAGTTGATTCACGCCAAATGCGAGAATCATGCGCAGAACCTCTCCAACGAGCAACTGTGTCCATGATGCGAAAACTAGAATCGCATATAACCTGCGAAAAATATTTAAATTGAGAATTTGTCTTAAGTGGTCAAAAGTGTGAGTTGTTTTTGCTAAGATTATTGTTAATTGTTATTGTTATCATAAATTTATGTTTGTTCAATTACCTGTACATTGATGGAGTAAAATCCCTTTCTACACCTATGGCTGCCTCCTAACTCTCCACCTGGATTCTTTATTTTAATATGAGTTCCGTCAATAACACCAATGCATTGTGGAAAACTTGCTATCTTATAAAAACCAGCTTTTAGTCTACAAATATCTTCAAAGTTTGTAGGAAACGAAATATAATTCTTCATTTTGAAGCTAGTGCGGCGGTAACTTTTCGAATTATATTCGTCATAGACTGTTGGGATATTCCATGTGCGTCGGCTAACAAAAAAAAAATTTAACGACATTTCGTATTAAAACAAAAACCTAAATACTTACCAATATCTTTTTGATATGAACCTTTGGCTATATATCGTATTGTGGCCATTACCATAATTTCAGGTGAAATCGGTGCTCCTTTTTGAGTTATCATTGGAGTTAAGTCTTCTCTGATGGTGTTCACAATATTCATGGCTGTTTCCTTGTCAAATCTGTTTATTTTACATAAAATTATATTATGGTTTAATAAACAAATATAATAATTACTTACCTGTATAACTCCTCAAAATCGTTATCTGAATAATATTCAAACGGGTTAATTCTCTTTTTATAGATTTTTACTTTTCTAGAATAGTTACTTTCCTCAATAATATTAGCATCCTCAAAAATAAAATCGTCACAGTACTCCATTATGAACAAAATATCAATCATAACTAAGAAAAATAAGGTTAAATAAGTTTTAGTAACGACATAATCATAGATTTTTCCACAGCTGTTACTAAAGTCACGACTAACTAAAATTCTGAAACTAAAATGTTTATTGGTAATCTTTTTTTGTTAGTTTCTGATTAAGTCCTTAGTAAGAACTTAGTAAAGCATTATTAGTAAGGGCCACTATCTACAAACTAATGCAATACTTATATAAATTCATTTTCAAAATGTGGTGTTTATTTTTATGCAAAATTTATTATTTTAAATGGATTTTCAAAATAGCGTGCCTATTTTTATGCAAAATTGATAATTTTTAATTCAAAATCAAAAAATTTAGTTCATAAATTCGCCAGATGCGGCTCTGAATTTACATACCACTCTTTGTATGGTTTCTGAGTCTATGTATTATTATATAGTCAATGATTATACATATTACATATATTTTATTAATAACATTCTTAATTTTACCTTGTTATTTATATTAAACTGCACACTATAAAAAATAACTCATTATTGATACATTCATTATTCATTTAATTTATTACAACGATTATATTATAATGAACACATTTTATTTAATTTTTTAGGCAAAACATGTAGAAGAAAATGGAAGAATTTAAGAGATAGGAGGTCAAAAGCAAAAGTTCTTCCATCTGGAAGCGGTTATAGTGCTCCAAAAAAACAATGGAGATATGAAATGCAAATGTCTTTTTTAGATAATTTCCAAAATACAACAGAGTAAGTATGATACATAATTAATGAAAATAAAATATATTAATTAAATTTTATAACATTACAGAACTATAGGAAATTGTGGTGATGTTGATGAAAGGAATTTGGAGGTGGATGTAGAATGTGAGACCGAAGAAAATATTTTAAGTAAAATAAGATTAAATTTTTATCAAAAAAAATAAATAAAATTTCTAATACTTTTCAATTATTTTTTACCTTTTTTAGAAGAAAGTGTACAGGTGGAGATTGGAAGCGATGCTTCAAATTTTTTTGAAAATTTGGAAATGAGTGGTAACGATGCAACCACGGTAAATCGACCAATTACGTCAACGCCAGAACCATCGACATCATCAGCAAAAAAAAGTAAAGGAATTGATCCTGAATTTTCGAAATTTTTAAATATAGCTTCTGAGGCAGTGAAAGACATTGCTGGAAGTTCAAAAAAAGAAAGTGGAACGAGAAGCGTATTTATGTCATTAGCTAACAAAATAGAAGAGTGCAATTTATCCAAAAAATAGAAAATATAAATTGGATTGAAAACCACTAATTTCGTTTATGGTTTATTAAAAGATATTTTAGATTAAAATAAAATTATAATTATAGTTTAAGTTTTTAATATTTGAATATGTTTAGTGTGTAATTAGTTATTAAAATTATAATATAAATTTTTTTTGATTTTTTTTTTAAAATAAATGTTTCATTTTTCATTATATTTTGTTAATATTGTTTTTCAGTTAATTTTTTATTTCTAATTTTCTTAATATAAGTGTAATGTAAATAAAATGGAATAAAACAAAAATGAAATTAATTATAAACTATACTAATGGACTTATTTAATATATGTAATTATTTATTTTGCAAAACAAATTATACATTACTTATTTCTTCGTGAATATAAATATGGGCATAAATGGTCACGAATAACTAGATTTTAAAATGTATGAAATTTTATAAGAATTCACAAAATCCATCAATGTTCTTGATGCATTACATATTATTAAGCGTGCTTGGTGGTTAGTCAAGCCGCAGTCCATAACCAGCTGTTTTAAAAAAGTAAGTAATATACACCTACATTAATCTTAACTTCAGTAAATAATTTTCTGTTCAATAAACTCATATTCAATTAATAATATCAATTTAGACTAAATTTATTTCCAATTATGATGAAACTCAGGAATGGTAACAAGAGAAGGATGATATTGAAACCTTCAGTGTCATTACACAAGCTGAATTTGATAATTACGTACGTTGTGACGATAATTTGACATGTAATGGACAGCTTACGGATGATGAAATAATAAAGGAAATTGTAATTAATGACGACAAAAGCGGAGAACACTTTTTACTATTCAAAAATATGTAATGTACATATTTGCACATATGTATGTAAATAAATTTATGTAAAAAAAATCAAAAATGTGCATATTTTTATTGATCTTATAACAAATCTATCCATTTTAAAGCCTGAAAGGAAGTCATATCTGTTGAAAATACATATTATAGAATTAAATATAAAATATTAATTGACAAACAAAAGTAAAAAAGTACGATCATGCAAGAATTTCAAATTTATATATGTATATTGTATTGGATGTTTAATGATTAATAAAATATACTAAACTAAAAATTTTGTTTATATTTAAAATAAATAACATATTTTTGATGGGCATACAGCTAATGATGTTTGTTTAAACAAAATTTAAAAATAAACGAGATTTTATCAATAACTAATCTAATACAAATATTTACAATCATTATTATAATTATATAAAAATTTCTAATATGTAGGTATTATATGAATGAAGCAAAGGGAAATTTATTTAAAGAAATATTTATTAAAAGAAAAAGAAAATAATTCACAAACTGAAAGTGAAATGTTAGTACCAGATTTAGATGAAACTAATAATTGTACTCCAGCTCTCCCCCTTAAAGAAAAATTAAAACAGTGGTACATTAAATATAATCCGCATAGAGAATGTGTAGAATCTCTGCTGAAAATTCTGAAAGAAGAGAATTTAAATGTGCCAGGTTCTTTGAAAGGTTTAATAAATAATTCAGAGAAGGTTATACTAAGAACAGCTGCTCCTGGTCAGTACTGGCACTATGGGATAAAAAATCAAATGCAGAAAATAAGTGGTTTATTTAACGAATATAATGAAGTCATCTTTGATATTAACATTGATGGTTTGCCTCTTTATAAAAGTTCAAGCCTTAGTTTATGGCCTATTCTGGGAAAAATAGTTAATATTCCTAATATCAAAGTAATATTAATAGGAACCTACTTAGGAAATAAAAAACCACTGAGTGTTGAGAACTATCTGCACGACTTTGTGGCTGAAGTTAAAAACTTACGAGAAAGTGGATTAGAATTAAATGGCAAAAGAGTTGAATTTAAACTCAGGGCATTTATTTGTGATGCACCAGCCAAGTCTTTTGTCTGCGGAATAGTCGGTCATACATCTTTTCATGGATGTACCAAATGTACACAGATTGGCAGAAGATTGAACAATGTAACAATATATGGTACCAAAAGTGCAAATTTGATTTCAGATCAGGACTTTCTGGAGAGAAAAAATTTATGTATGCACCAAAAATATTTTCAAACAAGAAAAACTCCTTTGGAAGAAATTGGTGTGAATATGATTTCACAAATTGCAATAGATCCCATGCACCTTATTGATCTAGGCGTAACTAGGAAATTTTTAATGAGAATATTGGAAAATAAAATATCCCATGTTTATAAAATAAAGAATGAAATGAAAGAAAATATCTCGGAACATCTAAAATCAATATATCCTTTCATTCCGAAAGAGTTTGCGAGAAAACCGCGAGGTATAGAAGAAATTAGAAATTGGAAAGCGGTAGAATATCGCCAGTTTACGCTATATACGGGAATTTGCATTTTGAAAAATAGGGTGCATGAGGACGTGTACTACTCTTTTATTCTATTGCATTGTGCATACAGACTGTTGTCTTGTCCTAGAAGCTTTGAAGCAAATCTTTCTACGGCACAACAACTTTTAGAATCTTTTGTCGAAAATTTTCCAAAAATATTTGGAGAAGATAGTGTAACTTACAACATCCATCATATTTTACACTTAACGGATAACATCAAACATCTGGGCATTGTAACTAATTTGTCTGCCTACTGCTTCGAGAACGAGATGCAGAAATTAAAGAAGCTAATAAAAAAACCATCAAAAATTTTGCAGCAGTTGTTCAACAAACTGAAATTTGAAGATCTTGTTGAACCAGTTGAAGCTTAAACCAGAGTCGATTACGTTTTTCAGGTTGGCCGAATTGTAGGCAACTTGGTTTGTAATGTACTGTAAATGAATATGATAATTCAATATATATGTATTGTTATTGTTAACAATCATTGTTCTAAAAATAGAAATTAAATAGTGATAACAGAAAATGTGTAAATTAGAGCCAGGTCATAATTTTTGTAAGAAGTTACTTTTATGATACACAGTATATAATATTTATTCATCTCGCATAGGAGTCGGGAATTTTTTAATAAAGTGGTGTTGAGTACAAATAAAAGTGTTTTAATCAAATAGACTAAATGTAGAATAATTAAAATCGCTATAATCACGACAACAATTTTTTCAGAAAATTAATGTAGTACAAGACGGAGAAGCTGAAGTAGCAGAAGTAGCAAAAACACCAGTGCTAAAAAAAGACGCCCAAAATATTTGAATCCAGAGTGAATTATAAACGTAAAAGTGCTGCGCCTAAAACAGCGGAAGAAATGCTACATAAAAGAATTAAACAGATAGATGTTGAGAGTAAACAAAGTGAGGAATTATTTAAATTGAGATGTGATGTAGAAAGAAACAAATTAAAATTTGCAAGAGAGTTGCATGAAAAAAATTTAGAAATAAAAGAAAAAGAAATTGAACTTTTAAAATTAAAAATTTTAAGAGAAAGTAATACAAGATTTTGATTTGCATCAGTATCGTCGTCTAAATCATCATTTGATTCTTCTAATAAAGATTCTTCTTTATGGAGGAAATTATAAATAATAAAGCAAGCATTTATAATTTTTGCTGCTTTTTCGGGTGTATAATGCAACGTTCTATGCTTCAAAAGGCAGCGGAAAGTACTTTTTAGTACACCAAATGCACGTTCAATGCAATTACGTGTTGTTTTATGCAGCTCGTTAAATTTTTTTTCATGACTTCTGGTGGCTACAAGATACGGTGTTAACAACCATGGCTCCAAGGGATAGCCAGAATCACCCAAAAGCCAGTTCTGTCCACGCTCCAATTGACGCACATGTCTTCGTATCTGCGAAGTTGTCCAAATGCCACTGTCATGCGTTGACCCAGGATGACGAGCATTCACACTCAAAAATTTTAATTTTGAATCGCAAATCTGTAATAGACACTAATAAATAAATATTTTATGATAATACAAAGTATTTTCATACAGCTTCCACGTTGATGCTATAAAATCTCTTTCTATTGCGAAAGATACGTGGTGGATACAAATCATTTCCTTCTCTTGGGGCTACTATCGCTACATGTGTGCAGTCTATACATCCAATGACGTTGTCTACTCCAAATTTTTCTATAAAGCCGTTTTTTAAGGCATTTAGATCATTAGTAGTTGTAGGAAAACATATAAAAGATGACATATATTTCCCTATTAGATCCGTAATTTGTTCTATTATCCTACTGACCGTTGGTTGACTAACATTAGTAGCGTTATGACATGCAATTGGATTTTAGTAAGATCCTGTTGCATAAAAATTTAACGCTACTAACACTTTGATGTTGAATGGTATAGTAGAATAAATAAGTTCGTCATGTGGTTGCAGAATATCAATTATCTTCATAACTAAATCTTGCGGCATTCTATAATTACGGATAAAAACAGCACGACTCACATTGAAAGGATCTGATTCATCTCTTAATTGCCTTAGTAGCATTCTTCGCTGATAGCTAAAACAGCATTAAAAAAATATTAACTTTTCCACGTTAAATTAGTACTAAATACTCAAATCTTACTTATGAATTCTCTGATTTTCGATCCTGCGAAGCAGAATGCACAGAATCAATATTTCTTCCAGCATTATTTATTATAAAATCAGTCCTTTTATTTTATATTTTATATATATATATTATATATTATTTTTAATTATTTTTATTTATCATTAACTAAAAAAACAACACTTCACAAATTATTATTTTTATTTATTTTTATTAGTTTATCAATTATTTCTCACTTGAGAAAACAACACTTCACAAATTATTGTTTTTATTTATTTTTAATTATTTTAAATTATTTGTATTTATCATCAACCAAAAACACAACATTTCACAAAATAAACATTCAAACGTGATAGTTAATAGATCTAATAGCTCATCGAGAGGAGCTATTAGCTAATAGAATTTTCTAACCACAAAAATCTATTAACCTATTCGCTAGAATACGAAAATCTATTAAATAAAAGTCTCCACAAAATTAATAGACCAGCTGATTGTCAATCTATTAACTATTAAGTAGAATAGGAAATTTTCTATTAACTAAAAGTTAATAGACTAATAGCTATTAATCTATTACCTAGAATAGGGGGGTTATTATTAATAATAAGTTCAGTTTAGTGTCAATTGTGAATAAAATTTTGAAGAAAATTAAATTACTTTTTAAAATTCAAAATTAAAACTGAAAATATAAAGTCGAAAAAGTGTACAAAATTTAAAAATTTTATATAAATAAATAAATAAATTATTGATTAAATAAAAACTTGTATATAAATTATTTCAAAGAAGCAGTGATATTAAAAAACTAAAAAAAAGGTAAAATTAAAAATAAATATATGTATGTAAATAAATTTTGAAAATGTATAAATGAAAATAATATATTTTATGTGAAACTATTGAAAAAAAAAATAATAATAAAAGTATACGATGTTATGTCCCATACACCAACTTTACATTTCCGTTCCCACATATTTTCTGCTTAATATTAAATTTTACTTAAATAAAATAAATCATCATATTTCGATGCACGTGTAGCTAAATAATGGTATTATACCTATCTACATTATGTGTATGTAAATTCCATAATCATCAAATTTCAATTCACATGCATTTAAGAATTTGTACATGCATTTTTATAATTCTAGTAATTACGTGTAAATTAAAACTGCTGATTAAGGTTGACTGAATTCCGTTTTCTTATTTTCAGAAGTTTCTTTTATTATTTTAATAAAATTAAAATCAGAATTTTTGCAGATTTCAAGTTGTTCGGTACAAGTAAATTTTCGGTTGTCAATAAATAAAACTTAGTAAATTTTCGGTTGTCATTAAAAAAAAATTGAAATTAATTTGTTTATAATAATTTAATAACTATAAAATTAATTATTAAATCAATTATAATTATAAATTTAAAAATTGTAAAAAATAGTTTCATAAATAAAATTATTAAAGCCAGTAAAGTGTTTTATTTATAAGACAGTGCAAGCATCAAAGGGGAACTTAACATAAAATTTGGTGTCAGAAGTGGGATGCTTGCATACATCTTTGTCGCAAATAAATTTATAAATAAATAAATAAATAAATAAATAAATAAATAAAACAACAACTGGTGTGTGTGAATAAATTGTGAACTATTTTACAATTCATCAAATCTTCAACATAATCTGCATATTCTCAACTCACATCTCTACAAGAGTCTTCATAAACCGATTTCATCAGCCGATTCTATCAATCATACATTCACCTATAACCGACTCTCAACAAATTCAGTTTTCATCGCCATCAACATCTATCAACAATCAAGACATGATCTTCAAGACAGCAACTGCCATTCTACTTAATCTACTGTAAGTACAATTTTTATTTCTATAAACTGTGTCAGTGAAATCATCGCAAAAGGCAAAATAATATTTCTTGGTGGAGATATCTTACTGAAATTAATAAAATCTGAACTTATTGGATATTATTGAATCTTATTGGATGAAAAGTGATACCTTGGAAAATTATACAATAGATTATATTTATAGATTACTATAAAACTAGAATAAATTTTTTTTTTATATGAAATAAAATTAAGCAAACTAAAATCAAATAATCAAAATAAAAAAAAAAAAAAAAAAAAAAAAAACATCTAGTTTTCTTTAAATAAATAAAATAGAAATATAATTATATACTAATTACAAAAATTTTAAATTTTTTTTTTTTGTTTAAATTACAATTAAATTATAAAAATCTAAGAATCTTAAGGCTGGAGTTCCGAAAAGGTGTTCCCTCTGATCCTCTTGAAATTTTGACCACAGATTCTACTCGACAATATCAGAAAAGTCACGGAATATTTTTTGTCGGAAAGCCCTCTATCGGTCACAATTCGCATTTAAAATTTTTTGTCAAAATTCTTATTTTAGCAATATCTCTGTAACGGTACATAATACAGGTATGTTTCACATCTCAAAAGATTCGTCTTAAGATGTTCTATATTCTGAAAAAAAGAAATTTTCAAAAACTCCTAGTAGAAGGATAATAAAGGACATTTTGTGATTTTTGGCTATTTTCACATTTTTGACAATTTCTCAGAAAGGAGTAAGGATAATCGGTTCAAATTTTTTGCAAATAAAAAAGGACATCATGAGCAAGATTTTTCATTCATTACTTTGATCCTAATGAAAAAGGAAAATGTCCTACAGAGAAATAATTTTATTAATGCTGAATTTTGCAATTTTATGTTCGTGTGCACGTGTATGTATGTGAGTATGTGTATTTTTAGAAGTCAAATATATGATATTTTTTGTATGTGCGTATATATGCGTGTGTATGTGCATTTGTAGAAGGTAAATCTAACAGTGTGTTCATTAAGTATTTTCTATACAGGCATACATATACACTACACGTATATCGGCAAATATGATAGAGTACGCTTGCGGGTTTGTGTGTGTATGCATTTGTAGAAGGCAAATCTGGTAGTGTGTATGTAAATGTATGTGTGTGTGTATTTGTAGAAGGCAAATCTGATAGTGTGTGTGTGCATTTGTAGAAGGAAAATCTGGTAATGTGTGTGCATTTGTAGAAGGAAAATCTGATATTGTGTGTATGTAAGTGCATGTGTGTGTGTGCATTTGTTGAAGGCAAATCTGATAGTGTGTGTTTGTATGTGCATGTGTTTGTGTGCATTTGTAGAAGGAAAATTTGATAGTGTATGTTTGTAAGTGCATGTGTGTGTGTGCATTTGTAGAAGGAAAATCTGGTAATGTGTGTATGTAAGTGCGTGTTTGTTTATTACTATTATTATTAGATATAATTTTATATTATATTACATTTATTTCAATGACTGGAATAATACTCTACAAACAATCTGAAAATACTAAACGCGCGCGCGTTTGTGTTGTGTGTGCGTGCGTGCCTGTGTATATGCGTGCTCGTATGTGCATTTGTAAAAGGTAAATCTGATAATTTGTGCATTAAGCATTTTCTATCAGATTTGTTTTCTACAAATGCACACACACACATGCACTTACATGCAAACACTATCAGATTTTCCTTCTACAAGTGCATACACACACTATCAAATTTTCCTTCTACAAATGCACACACACACATGCACTTACAAACACACACTATCAAATTTTCCTTCTACAAATGCACACACACACATGCACTTACAAACACACACTATCAGATTTGCCTTCAACAAATGCACACACACACATGCACTTACATACACACACTATCAGATTTTCCGTCTGCAAATGCACACACACATGCATATATACGCACATACAAAAAATATCATATATTTGACTTCTACAAATACACATACTCACATACATACACGTGCACACGAACATAAAATTGCAAAATTCAGCATTAATAAAATTATTTCTCTGTAGGACATTTTCCTTTTTCATTAGGATCAAAGTAATGAATGAAAAATCTTGCTCATGATGTCCTTTTTTATTTGCAAAAAATTTGAACCGATTATCCTTACTCCTTTCTGAGAAATTGTCAAAAATGTGGAAATAGCCAAAAATCACATAATGTCCTTTATTATCCTTCTACTAGGAGTTTTTGAAAATTTCTTTTTTTCAAAATATAGAACATCTTAAGACGCATCTTTTGAGATGTGAAACATACCTGTATCGTGTACCGTTACAGAGATATTGCTAAAATAAGAATTTTGACAAAACATTTTAAATGCGAATTGTGACCGATAGAGGGCTTTCCGACAAAAAATATTAGAGTTCTGTGCTTTGCGTCACAAGGACTATCTGTGGTCAAAATTTCAAGAGGATCAGAGGGAACACCTTTTCGGAACTCCAGCCAATCTTAAAATACAATATAAAAGTTTTACACATATTTGTACATAACATATATAAATTAAAATGCCTACAACTAGAACTCAAGCACAAAGAACAGAAGAGAAAGTTGAAGTACCAGGCAACTTAGTAACGGGTGGTCAAGATAATCCTCTTAATGTTAACCCTGTGTTGAGTGATCCAGGTACAGCTTTTGGTAGTGCTAGTGCAGCAGTTTCAGATGTGTTTAGAAGTTTCAATCCTTTAGATATAAATACACTATTCAAGTTTATTAAACCTTTCGATGGAGATCGTGACAAGGTAGTGCCTTTCTTGAACAATTGTGATTCTGCGTTTTCTCTTGCTAATGAAGATCAGCAACTTATTCTGCTCGCTTATACTAAAGCCCAATTAACAGGTAAAGCGGAAGCTGCCTGTGCAAATCATGTTTTCCGCTCATGGGATTCTCTTAAAGAATATTTAAAAAGTATGTATTTAGATAAAAAACATTATGGTCACCTTCTTATGGATTTATTAAGCTGTAAGCAGGCAAATAATGAAACAATTTCGCAATTTATGTTTCGTATCGAAAGTTCATTAAAAAGAGTTTTAACTTCAGTTCAACAAAGTAATCATCCTAAGGAAGAATTATCTGGTCGATTAGCTGCAATGAATGACCTCGCTTTACATACTTTTGTACTAAATGTACGTTCTGAAATTAGCCAAATGCTTCGTGCTAGGGACATCAAGTCACTTAATGAAGCCTTCAACATAGCAGTAGAGGAAGAAAAGGTCTTACTTTTGATGAATAAACAAAAATCCAATAATAAATTCTGCCAACATTGTAAAAAATCTGGTCACAATTCGCAAAACTGTTTCAAAAGGCCAAATCAAATTACAACAAATAAAAATACTGATTCTAAGGTCGTTCTTAATTCTACAGGCACAAAATTTTGTAAATACTGCAAAAACAAAGGGCATGACATTTCCGAATGTAGGAAAAGAATGCGTGCCAATCAACACAAAAATCAAAAGTTAAATCAAAATCTAAATTCCAATCATACGCAACCTTCCAAACAGGGAAACATTCGATCTCTCAAGGCACCAGCAGCAGTCCCACGGGAGTTAAATCATTTTGCTGCAGTCAACATACATTAATATTTAATAACTCATGCACAATCTTCACTAAGTTAATCTGTCCTGAATCTAAAATTAATTGCTTAACTCTGTTGATAGATAGTGGAGCCAACGTCTCGATAATCAAATCTTCTTCCTTAAATCAAAAAACAAAATATTTTAACGATCAAATTTTAACTCTACGCGGAATAGATGAAAGCGTTAATCCAATTAAGACAATTGGTTATTCCAATCTAAATATTCTAATCAACAATAAACAAACGACTCATACATTTCACATCATTGCTTCAGAATCAAACATTCCATATGATGGAATTCTTGGAAACGACTTTCTTAGTATTTACAAAGCCGTATTAAATTACGAATCTCGCGAGATGGTTTTAAAATTAAATAATGATAATCTGGCATCTGTTCCTTTTTTCTTAAATAATAACTCTGAACAAACGATTTTGCAAGCCAGATCTGAAACGTTAATTGAAGTAGAAGTCCTAAATCCTGAAATTAAGGAAGGAATTCTACCAGAATTACAAATTCTAGATGGAGTCTACTTAAGCAGAGCTATCACTTCCGTTAATTCTAATAACAAAGCTTTTGCCACCATAATAAATACATGTGAAAATAAAGTTCTCATCACATCAGCAAAAGTATCTCTTCAACCAGTTCCTCAAGAAATATTTCAATTCAAAACAAATTCTGATTTTACTTTAAATCGAAATGAAATTCTGCAGTCACAAATCCGAATGGATCATTTAAATTCAGAAGAAAAAGAAAGCTTAATCAAGATCTGTAGCAAATTTAATAAACTATTTTTCCTAGAAGGAGATATACTTACCTCAACTTCTGTTTTTAAACATTCTATCAACACTGGCAGTTCGCCACCAATCGCAAGCAAAACGTATCGTTTTCCTGAATGTTATAAAGAAGAAGTCAATAGACAAATTGATCAAATGTTAGATCAAAACATAATTAAATTATCCACTTCACCGTGGTCGTCTCCTTTATGGGTAGTTCCTAAGAAAACTGATGCTTCTGGAAAGCAAAAGTGGCGGATAGTCATTGACTACCGGAAGTTAAACAACGTAACAGTTGGTGACTCATTTCCACTTTCAAACATAACTGAAATTCTTGACCAACTTGGTCACAGCAAATACTTTACTACGTTAGACCTCGCATCTGGATTCCACCAGATAGAAATGGTCGAAGAAGACAAATGCAAAACTGCATTTTCAACCCCCAGTGGTCATTATGAGTATAACAGGATGCCTTTTGGCTTAAAAAACGCTCCTGCAACCTTTCAAAGACTGATGAACTCAGTTCTTTCGGGTCTAACCTCCACTCATTGTTTCGTGTATCTTGACGATGTTGTTGTTTATTCGTCCTCTCTCCAAGATCACGAGAAAAAATTAACGAAAGTATTTGAACGTCTTGAGGCCAGTAATCTAAAACTCCAACCCGATAAATGTGAATTTCTAAGAAAAGAAGTCGCATACTTGGGTCACATCATTTCAAGTGAAGGTGTTAAGCCCAATCATGACAAAATTCAAATAATAAAAGATTTTCCTCGTCCTACCTCTGCAAAAGAAATAAAGTCTTTCCTTGGACTTGTAGGATATTATAGACGGTTCATACAAGACTTCAGTAAAATCTCTAAACCGTTAACCTCTTTACTTAAAAAGGGAACAAAATTCGTATGGAATTTCGAACAAGAGGAATCATTTAATACACTTCGCAAAAAGTTAATGGAAGATCCTATTCTAATATACCCAGATTTTACAAAGGAATTTTTGATAACTACTGACGCTTCAAGTGTAGCAATTGGAGCCGTCCTTTCTCAAGGACCGATTGGGAAAGATCTCCCCATAGCATTCGCTTCACGAACTTTGAATAGGGCTGAATCTAATTATAGCACAACTGAGAGAGAGTTGCTTGCTATCATATGGGCAGTGAATCATTTTCGTCCATACATTTATGGTCGCAAGTTTAAACTTATAACTGATCACAGACCTCTGGTTTGGTTGTTCAATTGCAAGGATCCTGGTTCAAAATTAGTACGATGGAGATTAAAATTAGAGGAATACGATTACGAGATTGTTTATAAACAAGGAAAAATTAATTCCAATGCTGATTGCCTTTCTAGGATATCCACCACGAATATCAATACTCTAAACATTTCAGAAGATACCTACGATGATTATATCAAATTTTATTATAATTCTCTCACTCCTAATATTCATGATTTTGTAGAAGATGATTCTCATCTGATAAAATCTCATAATAATATTGCATATATAACCAGTGTCGATCTTCATGAAACAAATAAGTTCTGTCTTCAATTCTTAAACTTATCTGTTAACAAAGAAAGTCTTTTGAATTCTTCACACGAAATCTATTCTGTCTACAAATCAATCAACAAAGTTACACAAAAAGCAATATTTCATTGTTTTATAAAACAAAATTATTGGGAAAAAGCAGCTTATAAAGATTTATTCTATACGTTGCGAAATTTGAAAAATCAATTGATTCAAGACAAAATCGATTGTATTTCAATGCCGAATTTTGAAGATATGGTAAATCAGTTGAACTATAATAAACTGAAAGGCATGATTCAATTCATATTTAGGAATACAAAAATCAAAATTATTATTCACTTTGGCAAAATTATTACACCATCTAATGATGATATACCTCAAATTCTCAAAGAAAATCATGACGATCCTCTTTCTGGGCATAAAGGCTTTCACAAAACTTATAACAGAATTAAATCCATGTACTTCTGGCCTAAGATGAAGAAACAAATTAAGAAATATATTAAGACCTGTGAATCTTGCCAAAAAAACAAAACATTAAGGAAAACTTTCAAAGCACCTATGGAGATTACTTCAACCTCTTCCAAACCATTTGAAAAATTGTGTCTGGATGTAGTGGGTCCTTTGCCAATTACCGAAAAAGGTAATCGTTTCTTAATCACAATGCAAGATGATTTGACAAAATTTTCACTTGCTTATCCCGTACCTAATCATGAAGCTGCAACAATAGCTGAAGTAATACTTTTATTCGTTAGTCATTTTGGAATTCCTAATTCGATACTCACAGATCAAGGTTCCGATTTTACTTCTAATTTGATGAAGGAGTTTTCAAAATTATTACACGTAAAACATCTTCAAACGACTGCATTTCTTCCTCAGAGTAACGGAGCTCTTGAGAGGTCACATTCCACTCTTAAAGATTATTTAAAACATTATTTAAATCAAAATTTGAATAATTGGGATGATTGGATACCAACAGCAATGTTCTCCTACAATACCACCATTCACAGCACGACTAAATTCTCTCCTTATGAACTTCTCTTCGGATACAAACCTAAATTGCCAAGTTCTATCACTCAAGAACCTGAATTTAGATACACTTACGATAATTATATCGATCAACTGAAACTTAGACTTTCTACATCTCAAAAATTAGCTAGAGAAAACACTAATAAATCTAAAGAGAACTCAAAAGAAAAATATGACAAATCGATTAATAACCCAGAATACAATATAGGTCAAATGGTATATCTGGAGAATAATAGAACTAGATTAGGGAAAAAATTAAGTCCTAATTACGAAGGACCTTACGAAATAGTCAATATACATAACAATCAAAACATAACCCTAAAAATAAAAGGAAAATTTGTAAAAGTACATCGAAATCGACTAAAACCTTCTGAATAAATTATCTTTACAGATTTTAAAATTCATCTTCCGCATCGCGATTTCAGTTGGATTCAATAGGAAATAATAGCGGTATATATTTTGAAAACATTGGGTATGCAAAATTTCATAGTTCAACATGGAAGGTCATCACTTATTTAAATTTATCATTTTATATGGACAAAATTAGACTAGTTCGTACAACCTATCAAAAATCTGTAAACATTTGCAATAATCTTAATAGTACTACAGATAAATACTTTTGTAAACAATCTTTACATTTAACAGAAATCCAAATACCTAATTTAGATTCAAAATTAAATTCACTTGAAAACTTATTAGGGCATGATAGAAAAAAAAGAAGAGCAGGAGGCTGGTTTGACGGAATAGGTCATGTTTTCAGAACTCTTTTCGGTACTCTCGATGTAGACGACGCGGAATATTTCGAAAACGCCATTAACGAAGTCGCGCAAAATGAACAAACAAATTTAGTTCTAATGAAAGATCAAGTTCAAGTAATCAAAACAACAATCGCAAATTTCAACGAAACTATCAGTAAATTAAAATTTCATGAAAATAGTTTAAACGAAAACATACGAAAAATTAACAAATATAGTGAAACAATCGTCAATCAAATAAATACTGTCCGACTTAATGAAATTGCTACTCAGCATATTGGTTTATTGAATTTCTTAACTAATGAGATAAATGAAGAAATTGATAATTTAGTCAACGCCGTTCTTTTCGCTAAAAGAAACACTCTACACCCAATGGTCATTACTCCGATTCAACTAGTAACCGAACTGATTAACAATATTCAATCGTTACCCAAAGGGTTATATTTTCCTGTTCCATGTGATTTAGAAAATGCTCATAATTTATTTAATATTGCAGAACTTCAGGTATATTCAAAAACTTCAAACTTAATCTTTATAATAAATCTCCCATTATCAGAAAACATTTATTATGATCTTTTCCATTTACTTCCATTGCCTATACCTCATATGGGTTCACATAATACTTACGCATATATTCAACCAAATTTCCCGTATGTTGCAATATCACAAAATCATATGAGTTATGCTGTTATACATGACTTAAACGAATGTAAAACCTTAATCAATGAGCATTACTTATGTAAAAATAATATCTTGTATTCCACTAATCGAAATAGCGTATGCGAAATCAATTTGTTCATGATGAACACAAACAAAATTCCCGATAACTGCAACACCCGACTTTTATATGGTGATATTGAGTTAATTCATGCATTAAAATTTAATAAATGGGTAATAATCACTTCATCTGAAAAACCATTAACTATTTCTTGTGATAAAGAAAATATCATCGACAAAAACATTATTGGAACGAATTTACTTACGCTTGATAATTCTTGTGAAGCGTACATTAACTCAAACAGATTAATACCTAATTACGTGATCACTACCGAATTCCAATCAATAATGCCAGCGGTTAATATTATTGAAGACGATTGTTGTGTACAAGCAAAATTAAATTTTTCTCATGAGTATCTTCAGCTTTCTCCTGTCTCTTTACAAAATATTAATTTAGATAGTCTTAAGATAGCGAGTCATAATTTAGAAAGAATTAATCAAAAAATAGAGGATGCGCACAAACAAAATCTAATAAAATATCCTACAATACATTCTTCTATATTGTATTTTGTCGTAATTGTAATAATGTTATATGTAATTTATAAAATCTATAAATGTAAAAAATGTTCAAAAAATATAAAAGATAAAAACAATTGTGTAATAGAAATAACAAATAAATATTGTACAAAATCGGAAAATGAAATTCAGTCAACAGACGTTAAAACAAAAAATCATTCATCAACGGACGAAAATTCGCCTAAAATAATCCAAATAACTGAAAATCCTCAAAAATCAAAATCAACTTCCAATTTAAAAGATATTGATTATAATCTAACAAATTGATTTTTCTTTTAATCCCAAAAATCAATTTATTTAAGGGGGAAGGTGTTATGTCCCATACACCAACTTTACATTTCCGTTCCCACATATTTTCTGCTTAATATTAAATTTTACTTAAATAAAATAAATCATCATATTTCGATGCGCGTGTAGCTAAATAATGGTATTATACCTATCTACATTATGTGTATGTAAATTCCATAATCATCAAATTTCAATTCACATGCATTTAAGAATTTGTACATGCATTTTTATAATTCTAGTAATTACGTGTAAATTAAAACTGCTGATTAAGGTTGACTGAATTCCGTTTTCTTATTTTCAGAAGTTTCTTTTATTATTTTAATAAAATTAAAATCAGAATTTTTGCAGATTTCAAGTTGTTCGGTACAAGTAAATTTTCGGTTGTCAATAAATAAAACTTAGTAAATTTTCGGTTGTCATTAAAAAAAAATTGAAATTAATTTGTTTATAATAATTTAATAACTATAAAATTAATTATTAAATCAATTATAATTATAAATTTAAAAATTGTAAAAAATAGTTTCATAAATAAAATTATTAAAGCCAGTAAAGTGTTTTATTTATAAGACAGTGCAAGCATCAAAGGGGAACTTAACAACGAGTATACGTAATTTTTTTTTTATGAATTATTGAATTCAATTTATATTGTTTCAAGTACCATTCCTTTTTTTTGTTAAAGGCACAAAAAATATAAAATAAAATTAATAACTTTTGAATTCTTTTTAAAAAATGTAAACAAAGAATAAAAAAAATAGAATATTAAAATACTAAAAAAATTTTAAATACTGAAAATCTATCAATTTATATAAAAAAACATAAAATTCATTTATTTATTTTTCATTTACATATATACTTACATTAGGGTCAGTTGGGGTAATTGTAAACATGGGGTAATTGGAAACACTGTTTAAAATCCTCATACAACACATCAGAAAAAATTGAAAAAAAATTAAACTGTACAGTTCAGAATCCCGTTAAACGATACACAAAATGTTTAACATGTTTTTGCTTGTGATTTAGTTTGCAATCAGACTTCGACGAGAGTGCTTCAAAAAAAAGTGAAAATCAGTTTGAGTGAATAAAAATAAATTGTTTATAAATTTGATTAAGAAAAAAGGTAAGTTCTATATTTTAATTTTAAATAGACAAATGAAGTCTAAATAAATATTTAATATATGTTTTACAATAAATGCTCGATTTTTTTTTGATTTTTTCACGTGTTTACATTTCCCCCGCAAATTTGTTTGTCTGGGGGAAAAGTGAACACAATTAAAAACTATTTTAACTCTATATTTTTGGCTTACAGAGTATTTAATATGCCAAGAAATTATGTCAAGAAAAGACCACAACCATCATACACTGTAGAAGATGTTAAAAACGCTGCTCTTGATGTTGAAAATAAAAATAAAACCTATCGCGAAGCCGAATTATATTATGGTGTTCCAAAGGCAGTGATTTTTAATAGGTTTCATGGACGCAAAACATCTTTGGAGAAAATTGGTGCTGGTAGACCACAGTTTATTTCAAAAGAAATTGAGGATGAAATATGCCAATGTGTAATAAAACGATCTGAAATGGGATTGCCTTGCGATAAAGATGAATTAAAAAGATTAGTTGGTCAGTATTTACAAAGCATTGACTCTGCATTGACAATGTCTTTCAGGGATGGAATTCCTGGAGAAGATTGGTATATTGGCTTTATGAAACGACATCCCAACATTTCTTTGAAAAAACCCGAATTACTTCAAAAACTACGAAAGGATGCAAGAAAGCCTAAAGTAGTTTATGATTTTTATGACAAACTTGAAAAACTTGTTAGAGAGCATGATTTAATTGACAAACCAAGTTTTGTTTTTAATGCAGACGAAAGTGGCTTTCATCATGATCCGGGTCGTGTACGTGGACTGGGTGTTAAAGGCAAATCTCTTTCCAGAATTTCTGGTGGATCAGGTCGAGAATCTACCACAGTTCTAGCATGTGTCAGTGCAAATGGCGCAAGTCTCCCACCGCTTATTATATTTAAAGGTGCCGCAGTACAGTGTAGATGGACTTCATCTGATGCGTTACCAGGAACTTTGTATGCTGCATCAACAAACGGCTGGATGGAAGAACCTCAATTTTATCATTGGTTTTTGAATGGCTTTGTGCCGTATATTGAAAGTCTCCGTAGAAAAATGGATCTCGAAAGCCAAACAGCATTGTTAGTATATGATGGCCATTGTAGTCACATTAGCGTACGCATAGTAGAGCAAGCCATTAAAAATAACATCCACTTAATGCGACTCCCAAGTCATTTGACAGACAAAATCCAACCTTTAGACAAGTGTGTCTTTGGTCCCATAAAAACGGCTTGGGAAAAGAAGCTAGTTCAATATGGAAAAGAACAAATGGGTAGAGGATCTATGCGCTTAAGCAAATGTATTTTTTCAAAATTAATCGGAGAAATTTGGAAGGAATCTTTAATCCAAGATAACATAATTTCCGGTTTTAAAAGTACTGGTATATATCCCGTAGATCGCACAATGTTCCCAATAGATGAATTCGATCCAATTGATTTAGAAATATATCAGCAGCTCTCATTGGAACCTCCAGAAACTGCCTCCGCTGTGAACAATCAATTACCAACTATGAATAATGAATCGAATGTTGAAGGTTAGTATTATTTAATCACATTTTCTTATCATCAATTTAAAATTAATATTGTTCTTCTATCTAGTGGACTCTACTAACATTCTGACAAATATGAATCAAACAACACTGCAAGAAGGTCCTCTAATTTCGATTGAGAATCAAGTCAGAGCACATCCCAGTCTTGCTGATTTATTTGATACTACTGCTTCTATAAAGCAAAAATCGAGTGAATTTCCTATCCAAAAAAAACAACCAATTCCTCGTTTAAAGCAAATGACCTATGGTGAGGTACTTACAACAGACGAAGTCTTAGACCGGTTAAAGAACGCTGAAGATAAAAAAAGAGCTCAAAAAAGAAAAAAGGAAGACAAATCAAAAACGCTCAACAAAGCAAAGAAAATGTTAAAGGAAAAAAATGACAGCAGTACAAGCTCAGAAGATGCTGAAATACCACTTCAAAACGACGACGATAGTCCTTGGGATGAAAAAGAGAATGAATTGGAAGAAGAAGAATTGCAGTACGTTGATGTCAAAAAGCTGGAGAAAGGATGTTTTATTTTGGCCAGATTTAAAGGTGGCAAACGAAATTCAACAATATTCAAATACGTTTGTGTCGTAGAATCTTTCAATTCGGATGATAACATTGAAGTAACTGGTCTGAAGAGTCTAGATACTGCAAAGATTACCTTCGTTTTGGTACCTTCCGATAAATGTACAATATCCATTTCGCATATTGTTGGTATTTTACCACCTGCTAAATTGCAAAAGGTTGGCAAACGTACATATTACAAATTCAATAAAAAAGTTGACGTTAATGAAAAATAATATGTATATGGATATGTATTAAATATATAATGTAACAATAAAATTCGAAAATAAATGTAAGATTAAAATTTTTTACTTGTGTGGTTCAAATTTTTCACGAAAATTTTGTTTTAGGGGTAAATGTAAACATTGTAGAAATTACTTCATTAAGCAATATTTATTAAAATATGGTTCTTTTGTTTACTTTTGTCCGATTTATGAGCCATTTCTGTTGCAAATAACAGAATAAACTGTTTCCATTTACCCCATGTTTTTTCTTTTTGTGGGGTAAAAGTGAACATTTCAGGGGTAAATGTGAACGTCCTATTATCTACATAAAACTATATACTTTCAGGCTTAGAAGTTCGTAGAATTAAATTTCAGTTCTAGTACGTGCATTTTAATTATATATCATCTATAAATATGCGTTGATCAGTTTGGAAAAAATTTTCAAAATTTTTGTAAGGGGAAAATGTGAAAAAGCGTTTACATTTACCCCAACTGACCCTATATTCTAAACTAAAAAAAAATTAAACTGTAAAAAAAAGAAGATAAATGTATTATTGGTGATTCGACAAAATAAAAAATTAACCAAAAATTTTTGTGGTATAATATAATATTTTATTTCATCTTTTTATATTCAGTGTTTATCAAAATGGAAAATTTCGAGGAAAATTTGATAAATGCAGTACAAAATTTCAAATGTTTGTATGATAAAAGTAATAGTCTCTATCATAACAAATACGAAAGATTGAAAGCGTGGAATCAAGTCAGCGAAAAAACTGGGAGATCGTGTAAGTAAAATTTTATATAATATATAAATATTTTAAAATAAATAAAATATTAATTATTTTCTTGTAAAATATATTTTAGTAATAGAATGTCAAAGTAGATGGAAAACATTAAGGGAGAGGTTTTCAAGAGAAATAAGGAAAATGGATATGCCTTCCGGTAGTGGAGCCTGTAGTATTACACCGTGGGAGTACCTGAACACAATGATGTTTTTGAAAGATTACGTGGAAGCAAGAAGGTATGAGTAATTTTAATCAAGTGTACACTTTATTCTACATTTTTTTTTTAATATTTAGAACAAGAAGTAATGAAAATCATCCACCGAATACGCCGGTTTGTGTATCTGATGATGAATTTTCATTGGGTTCTCCGCCACCTCCAAAAAAAAAAGACGGATGCATTCGAAAAACTGTGCAATAAGTTTGAAGAAAAACTTACAAGTATTGATTCCTTTAGTAAGACGGATACATTATTTATGGAAACAATAGTTTCCTTATTAAATGATTTGCCAGAACGTGCAAAGGACATTGCACGTACAAAAATTTTCGAAGTTACAATGAAGATAAGAAAAGAATATTTAGATTAACATAATTACCAATAATTTTTGTTAAATCAAAATATTAAATTTAATTTTTTATGAAAAATAAAGAGCTCGAAAAAATTACATAAAATACAGAATAAAATTAAAAAAAAAAAATTATGTATAATATTTATCAATTTCGTTTATTATAATTTTTTCTTTAATTCTTTAATTGCCACGATAGTGCATTAATATTACTATGATGAATACTATTAAATTTATATTACTATGAACATATTATTAAGCAACATAATTTTACAAATATTAAATTTAATTTTTTATAAAAAATAAAGTTAAGTTTGAAAAATTAAATTAATCACAAAATATAATTAAAAAAAACTTTAAATATAAATTCTAAATCTATTTCTTTTTTCATTACGTTGATTGCCACCACGGTAATGCCCCTTCTGAATTAACATAGTCGCATAATTCTTCTCTCATCTCAGTAGGATACCTACCACCGAATCGATGTATATTCGGTGAGGGCTGTAGAGTTGTTATATTAGTTACTTCATTTCTCCATAAGCCTTCATGAAGAACATGATTTTCATCTTTCCAGTCCACGTAGTTTGCTGGGCAATATGAATTTGCATTTTCTTTATTTAATCGGAGATAGTTATGCAGGGCTACACAAGCTAAGACGACACGTTCGACGTTTTCAGGCATCATATTTAATGTAGTTAATAAAATTCTCCATCGAGCTACTAATATTCCGAAGGTATTTTCAATAATTCTTCGTGCTCTGGATAATCTTTTATTAAATATTTCTTTTTTTCTGGAAAGCGCTTGTCCAGGATAAGGTCTCTTTAAATTTGTTGATAAAGGAAATGCAGCATCTCCGACAAAATAAAAAGGAATCGTTCTTGTTGATCCAGGTAATCTTCTTGGTGGGGGTAATGGTAAAGAATTACTTAGTAATCTTTTCTCAAAAGAACTTTCTTTAAAAATTCCTATTAAATAATAAAAAATAATAAAAAAAAAATTTAATTATTTTTTGAAAATTTTACCTCCATCGCTCTGGCTGCCATGGGCCCCTAAATCAATATAGGTAAAAGTATACCTAGCATCTGCAACGGCCAACAAAACCATACTATGAAAATGTTTGTAATTAAAATACAAACTGTTTGAGTTAGGAGGACATTGGATAGCAATGTGCTTTCCATCTATTGCACCGACACAGTTTGGCATATTCCATATGCTATAGAAATCTTGTGCTATTTGCTCGAAATCATTTAAATTAGGCTCTGAAACATAGAAGGGTGATAAAGCCTTCCACAGCACATCACATGTTTCAAGAATGATTTTGCGGACGGTCTCCTTTCCCATTTTAAAACTCCAAGCAAGAGATTGTACAGATGTACCTTGAGATAAATATCTGTAAAGGTTTTTATTTGAAATTATTATTTTTATTTTCCGAACATGTAGCTATATTTATTTACATATTTATTTATTTTAATATTTACAAATTAATTATTAATAACTGGATCTACATATTGTAAACTAATTCTATATATTCATCAAGCACTCAAATTTTTAACATATTCAATTTTTTTTCATACTTACAACAAAGTTATTGCAAAACGACATTCTGGATTTATCGGTTCACGTATTGAAATCTTTCTTAAAAACGGATTTACTAAATTAAATAACACTTCATACACATCTTTCGTCATCCTAGTATGGATGAAGAATTGTTGGTCATCAACTTCTTTTATTAATAAAAATGTCACATTAAAATAACCCCTTTGATTTCTGTCCAAATTAATTTTTCTTGTACAACAAGAACGTTTTCTTTTTCTTTTATTTATATCATCATTCACTTTCTTCAAATCATTTAATATTTTTATTAAATCAAACATTTTTTTAAGTTTTAAAGCACTCATTTTTATATTAGAAGCTATTTTAGTCTTTTCAATTAAAAAATAATAATATAACCTAAAACACGAATATATAGTTTTTCACTAATCGTTAATAATTTCTTTTGAATTTTGATTAAAAAGTTAATTATTTATAAACAAAATATTAAAAACAAGCTATTTCGATTTTGACAAAGACAAGACACTTTATTTAATCAACTTCTTAGTTTCAAGAATTTTTAAAGACTGTGAATCTATATTATATTGGATATTATCTTTTTATATCCTGCTTATTCTATTCCTGTACCTCTTCTTACTTTTCCTTTTTCTTTTCTTGTTAAAATTACATATCTAATGCAATTACATGCGGAATACAAAAAAGTAGCATATTGGTATTTCCATACTTATGTGTAATAAATACCCTTTTTTTATTACACCGCTTTTATCTTTTATTTTATTATTTCCACGTATTTCGGAAGAGGTATAGGAAGTACAAAATAATATCTTATAAATATTTTAAATTTTACAATGGTAATAATAATAATTATTTTTGTAGTTTACATATTTTTCACTTAATTTATTTAATATTCACTTAACTCTTTAAATTTTATTCATTTCATTTAAAAATTCAATTTAATTTATTTTCTTCCGTAGTCTGTAATCCGTTACCTGTATCTTTATTTTAAAATTTTATTTTGTCGTTATGCTTCGTTATTTGAAAGTTACTTATGTTACTTATGTTAATTATAGTTGACCAAATGTGACGTTTTAACATTCGTTATTTGTTCTTATGTTTGTTATGTCAGGTATGTCGATTATAGTTGGGCCTTAAAACCTATTTCTAATTAAAGCCCGTCGCCCAGTAATAATGACAACGACAACTACAACGTAATGTTCAATTAGAAGTAATCGAACGACTATTGTTCTCGCCCAATGACAACGTTGTCGTTGTCGTTCAATTAGATCTATTTCTAATTTTGTCGTTGAAGTTACCGTTCTTCTGTTTTTTCGGAGTAATTTATATGATCTGACAGTTGTCAAATTATAATTTGACATTTCAAAAAATTTTATTTATTTATTTTATTTATTTATTTCAATTTCAATACAATTTCATTTAGTATTTTCATTTATAATTATTATTACAATTTGCATTTAAATAATTAAATTTTACATTTCAAGCATTAAAATTTAAATAAAATTATAAAAAGTGAAAAAAATGGAGGAAAAATTGATCCAGTTGGTGGAGGAGAAGGTGTTTCTTTATGATAAGAATAATAAATATTATAGAAACACCATGATGAAAGAAGCAGCGTGGCAAGAAACTGCTACAAAATTAAATGAAAACGGTAGGTTACATTTTCTTAATTATAATAATTATATTATAACATAATAATAATAATAATAATAATAATAATAATAATAATAATATGTGATTATTTGAGAATAAATGATAAATTATAAAATTATAGAAGCTCAGGTATCAGCAAGAATGCTGTTTTTGAGCTGTTATATGAAGAATTAATATGGATATAAATGATTTATTGAAATTTGTAAATTTGTAAAAATTACACTGATATGAAATATGAATATGAATACATTAATAATATGTTTTCTATTCATTTTTAGTAAGTAATGTAAAAAGAAAATGGGCTTCAATTAGAGACCAATTTAATAGAGAATTGAGGAAGGCAAATCAACCGTCGGGCAGTGGAGCTGTTGTCTTTACAAAATTTACACACATGGAGAGGCTCAAATTCTTGAAAGATTGTTACAAGCCAAGAAAGTAAGTTTAATTTTTGAAATTTTATAAAAACATTTCATGATTTTTTAATTTCAGAACATCATCTAATATGTTATTCCTTATGGAAAAAGAAAATATAGAAGATGTAGATGAGTTATTTGTCGATGAGACCACATACGACGTTGAACTGCCGTCTACATCTCCACCGGTTCTCTCATCGACAAATGTTGCAATACCATCACCGCTGTCCTCTCCACAGTCACTGTTGTCTCCGCCACCACTAGGTACTGGACGATCAGTAGTAGAGGATGAAATGCTGAAAATGATTGCGGATATACGCACATCTCGAGCTCCAATTGTCAGCAGCTTCATGAGAAATTTGCAAGAGTTAATGGAATCTGCAAATTTCAGTCTTCGAGAAAAAATTGAATTAGAAATAGAATTATTACAAGTAGTGGAAGAGAAAATTAAGAATAAAGAATAATTTAATAATTTCATTTTATTTTTTCATTTGCAAATATGAACACAATTTCTCTCTTAAGATGAATGATTCATTTGAAGACATATTTGATGATTCCGTAAGAATAGATTGTAGAGGCTCTTGTATTTCATTTCTCCATTCTGATGGTGTGTAATTGACATTATTTAATATTAAATAATTATGTAATATTGTAATAGCTTTTACAATCACATCTACATGATGAGGTGAAGCATGAATTGTATTTAATAGAATTCGCCATCTACATGCCATTATTCCAAATGCATTTTCGATGGTGATTCTAGCGCTAGACAGCTTTTCATTAAAATATTGTTTCTCTAGTGACAAATTTTTTTCTGGAAATGGTCGTAGAAGATTTCTTTTGAGGGGAAAGCAGCATCAGCAACGAAATAATATGGAAATTTTTCATTTGCGTCGGGTAACTCTTTGTCGTGTGGAAGAGGAAGCTTATGTGATAAAAGCAACTTTCCAAACGCACTATTTCTAAAAATCCCACCGTCGCTTTGGCTGCCATAAGCTCCAATGTCCACCATGGTGAAACTGCAATTTGCGTCGCAAACAGCAAAGCAGAACAATACTAAGTCTTCCTATAATTTACAAAATGAATGTGTATTAAATGCAATAATAATCTTGATAGTTTATATTAATTATTACCTTTATAATTATAATATTGGGAACCACTGTTGTTAGGGCAAACAATGTTTATATGTTTGCCATCAATGGCTCCGACACAGTTAGGCATTTTAGATTTATTATAATATAAATAAGAAATCGTTTCTAACTCATTCGTATTAGGAAAAGCTATATGTATATATCTTTAAGTACGTCCCAAATAGCTGTACAAGTCTCATATATCACACGCCTAAACGTTGTTTCTCCTATTAAAAATTTTGAGCAATATATTAATCTCGATCCACCATGAGCTAAGTACCTAAAAATACACTTTTAACAGTTTCGACAATTATGCAATTAATTTTATATATATACTTACATAAGTGTTAATACTACACGAAATTCTGAGGAAAGTGGTGTTCGTATAGAAAACTTTTTTAGTGGACCATCTAAGAAACTCAATAACATGTTGAACATTTGAAGATTCATCCTCATGTATTTAAAAAATTTTTCAGGATCATCTTTGATTTTATGGTAAGTTGTTACGAAAAAACCTGTTTCGTTCCTTGCACGATATATTTTGTGCACCCAAAATCTTCTCGTTTTCTTTTTCTTGTAATTTTTCATATTTTTTATACAATAGATACATTTTTATGCCTAGTTCTAGGTCTTCAATATTATCATCTTCCAAATGGTAACTATTATTGTCCTGGCTCATTTTAAAGTAATATAAAAAATTCAAAAACAAATTCACAAATCTCACACTAATTTGTAAACAAACTGTTTGACATTTCACCATATAATGTTTGTCAAAATTCTTATTTTCGCAATACCTTTATAACAGTACATGATACAGGTATGTATTACAGCTCAAAAGATGCGTCTTCAGATTCTCTATATATTTCAAAAACTCTTAGTAGAAGGATAATAAACGACATTTTGTGATTTTTGGCTATTTTTACATTTTTGATAACTTCTCAGAAAGGAGTAAGGATAATCGGTTCAAATTTTTTGCAAATAAAAAAGGATATCATGAGCAAGTTTTTTCATTTATTATTTTGATCCTGGTTTTTAAGGAAAATATCCTAAATTGAGACTGCTAAATCCACATAAAAGAATTAACATTAAAATAAAGGTGCCGATTCTCAAAAAATTTTTATAAAATAAAAACACAATTTTTTTACAATTCGTTATAAAATTTATTGAGAAAAAATACTTAAAACTAACAATTCAAAATCTTAAAATTAACTTACAATGATCTAATAGAATTAAAATTATTAATTTAAAAATGATAAAAAAAAATTAATAATTCTAAATTATTTAATTCGACAATTATTATTAATGTCAAAAAATTTACAATTTAAATTCCCGGAAATTAATTTTAATTAATGAAATTCAAAAGTATGCAAATAATTTAAAATAAAATCTCTTATATTCTTGGAACGAAATTTCTTACTTAATTAATTACAATTTATAATGGTTCGTATCTTAACTTAAAAATTAGCGATCTTGATGTCAAACTGAAGATGAAGATGTTGATTGTAGGCAATACTTTGATGTCAAGCTGGAGATGATACTATGGATTGTATATAGTAATTTGATGATGAAATAAATCATGAAATATCGAAGTTTTTAAAATTTGGATGTAGATGTTACTGAAAGTTCCGATTATGAAATTTCACGTCGTTAGTTTACTGCTCAAATTGTTTCGGCGATAGAAAATTTAATGTAAATTTTTCCAAATACACACAGCGACGTCGATTAGAATTTTTTCTTTGATTTATATTTAAAATCATGTATGATTATTACTTACATTTTCGCCGTGAATATGTCTTTTAATCAGACAATTCGTGAAGCAAGCATTGTAGAAGGTGAAACGATCTCACGAGAAACGAGAAATAAGAAATTTGCTAAGAAATAAGTAATATTAATAAATTAAATAAGTTACAAATTGAATAAAAAATTTTATTTTGATTTCATTTATTGTATTGTAATATTATTATTTATATTAGGTATGCACCATTAGTATAGATGAGTCATTTAAAAATCTTGGAATTATAGGTGAAAAGGGCAAAATTGTTGAAGTTGACGAGTCTAACATTGGAAGAAGGAAGTACAATGGAGGTCGATTTCATGACGGATGCTGGATATTTGGCATGGTTGAAAGAAATATCTGCAATTATCGGTTAGAAATATGTCCAGATAATTGCAGAGACGAAAATACATTGGTGGGTTTTATTAAAGAACATGTAGCTCGGGAACCATCATATATTCCGATTGTTGAAAGTCCTACAAGAATCTAGAAAGTGAAGGATACATTCATGGCACAGTGAACCACAGCCTTGAATTTGTAAATTCTGAAACCGGAGTGCATACACAAATTATTGAAGCATCGTGGCGTGTAATGAGGCAATCCTTGTGTAGAACCGGAATACAATACGGACCATTTGTGCGCGATATAATTATTATCATATTATTAGTATTTATTTTGTTATTGTTATTATTATTATTATAACATTTATTTCAATGGCTAAAATCAATACTCATCAAATGCATTTTTAAATTTATCACAGAATGCAACAGCCAAATCGAGTATAACTACAGATTCACATTCTCATCAGTCCTCGCATTCGACTCATTCAACATGAAGCGCATAATAAAACTAGTTCTAAAACTATAGAGTTGGGCTCTATTGCACCAACCACTTTTCACTTTACAAATTTTCAACTTTGTATTAATAAAAATTTGACAAAGAAAAGTATTTCCGTTGCATCATTTTACTTTGCTACTTTTCAAATAACTTTTCAAAACACTTTTCTGTTTGGTGTTGTTATATTCAAAAATTTTACTAATTGTTTACATTTTAAACAGGACAATCTAATAACGTTATTAGAAAAGACAGCAAAAGGACAAGCCCTTTTGGAATTCTACAATAAAAATTCCTCTTTATTGGATAATCACAGACAGGATTTAATTAATATAATTATTGAAGAAGTTCATTACATGCAGTGTGTTTTATGACCATCAGATTTTCCAAATATAGACCAGAAAATTGTTGACATTTTTCCGAATGAAAGCAAGGTAAGTTAGTCTCAAACACAATTAAATATATGTATACTTAACTTTTTATTCTTCGATGTATATATTATTTTTTTATTCAAAGATACATAAAATGTCGATCCAATTTCAATATTTACTGCAAAGATGAAATCCATATGAGTTTTAGTAGTTCAATTTTAAAATAAATACACTGGTCAGATAAAATTTTAATATAGAAAAAATTGTGCTCAGTCCTATAAAGGAAATATACGTGCACATATAGGTAAATTTCCGTTGAGTTTTTAATACATATTGATTAGTTGCGAAAGTATTTATTTACTTAACATTTTATTGTAGAAAATATGCAACTAGCTTTTTGATCTTTATTTCTGCATTAGTCGATTGCTTTTTTCGCACACTTTTTTTCGCATAGTGTTCATACGAGTACATAATGTACCCTTGATTATGTCAATGGTCTAAGTTAAAATTAAAAATCAATGAGTTTTTTGCTCACGTAATGTTGTATTATTTATATTGTTAAAATAAATCGCGATAGTATCGTGTCAATTGTATACATATATTTTTAAAACTGAGGACTCAAAAAACATGGATTCAGCAAATGAGGATAAAGAAAATATGGAGACAACGGTTCTTGAAGAAAAAAATATATTTAGAGAAGAAATTAAGAGTACTGCAGTTCAGACCGAGTAATTTTATTATCTTTTTTTTAAACAGTTGATGTTGTTCAATTAATGATCCTGACAATTTTTGCTTAGTCGATAATAACATAATAAAAATTATAAAAATTACTAAAGTAAATGATAAGTTACACATAGTTGGAGAATTTTCAACAATATAAAACCATATTTTGATCATCCATTTAAATGAAATCACGTACACATATTTCATACAAATGATATACATTTGTCAGAAGAAATTCATACAATACCCATATATATATACTCAACTATAAATATGTGCATGAAATTATGTACAAACCCAAACACTAATTTATTTATTTCACTAGTTCATCAATAATAAATAACATATAGTATTTCTTCTTATAAAGTAAATTTAGTCATGGAATTAGAAGGCGGTCAACAAAGTGAAGGGTATTTGGCATTTGGTGAAATTCTTCAGGTAAATTCAGGCTTTGACATACGATTAATCTGGATTTAAGTAACAAAAATTTGTATGACGGGTGAAAAAGTTCCATCTTTTTCAACGCCGTCAAAAACAGTAAACGTGTCCAACCACCGAATTTCGCCAATCAGGACCAATTTTAACGATGAATATTTATCATCAGAACAAAGTACTCAACAACAACAATCACAATCACTTTTTGACACGGAAGATCTAAATGTATTACAAGAATAAGAATTTCAGGAAGAATATCAACAACATCAAGTTATAAAGATGCAAGACGTAGAAGTTGTGTCGGCTCCTGTTTTGCGATAAAGTAATGATAATTTTAATAATTCAATTGCAATAAATTTTACTTTTTTTTTTATTATTATATATTCAGTTTATTACAACATACTTAGATTATTCGAATTTTATTGTCTCTTCGAAGTAACATGATTGTATATAGAATTCAAAGTCTCAAATCATGCGTCAGTTATCATTAAGGAATTATCTCATCACTCTAAAAATAATAAGCCCATAAACAACATCTATTATGCCTCTTCAAATATCCTAGACAATTATCTGACTGTGTAATCAAAAAAGTCAGATCGTTGTATATGGTAGATGAAGTCTCAAATAGTGCGTCAGTCTTTAATAGTGAATTACCTCTTCATTCTCGAAATGATAGACTACTTAAACGCCTTTTCAAAATGTGAGGTGCAAGTACAATTATTTCACTGTGTTGTAATGATCATCCCAAAACCATCGATATACAAAGCCGTGTTGTGGTATTTTGTATGTGTGAAATAGAAGTGCTATTATTTTCTACTGTCAAAAGAAGTGAAGTGTTGTGTAAAATGTAAACATTTAAAAAGAATTAAATTAAATAAAATTAAATTAATTAAATTAAAAAAAATTATTAAATTTTGTTTTTTAAAATACTAAGCAGCATTTCAGCGAAAGGATTCACGAAAAAATTAAAAAATATTAGTAGGAATTGAGGTAAGATAATCATGTGTTATGAATAGTAGTGTTCACCTACATTTGAAAAGTGTTTTCTTTAATTTATACATTTTTTATCTGTTGCAATAATAAGGCATGTTTAGTGAAATATAATATTATTTGTTTATAATTTAAATAATGTTAAAAACGCTTTTCGTTTATAATTTAATATTGCATTTAAATAATATAAAATACTATATAGGTTATGTTGTACTTCTACAACATTTAACATTTATTTAACTTCTACATACTATAACATTTCAACATTTTTAATTAATTTTTTTTATTTTTATTTTAGGTGATATCAACTGTATAATTATCATCCATACCAATTACCATTTAGGATAAGTACAAATTATTGGATTGTATATTGGATTGGAAAGTATTTTTCAAAATATTAACTTTGACTGTAGGTTATTGTAGATTTTTGTTAATTTCTATTAATTTTTGTTGAGTTTTGTTGAGTTTTTTTTTATTATATTTATTTTTTCATTAATTTTCACTAATTAGTAATCATTCCTACTTGTTGTTGTGTAACTGGTTGTACATCAAATTATAATTCATCAATTAAGAAGAACAGTGCAATATCTGTTTTCAAATTTCCAAAAAATGAAGAGTTTAAACAAAAATGGATAAAGATGATTCCCCGAAAAGATTGGTCTCCATCTTCATACTCTGCCGTGTGCTCTCTTCATTTTCGCGATTCAGATTTCCGTTGTGGAAATATAGTCCGTCCTCGATTAAATGATGATGCAGTACCGTCAATATTTCCGAATTTACCATCTTATCTTTCACTGCCTCAATTTACACCAAGGCAGGACCCCTCCCTTAGAAAAGAAAAACATTCGTCTCGAGTGGAAAAAATGTCCAATGATTTTCTTTCAGAGGATTATATTTGCAATTTTCAATCTTTTGCTGATAATTTTGCAACCAAATTACAAATAGATGGTTGGTACATTTCAAAAAGTCAAAGCCAAATAGTTTTCTTTCGTGTTAAATCTAACGATTTAATCGGTTGCGAATTCATAGTTCGAATTATAATAAGTGAAACTATGAGGTTGAAAATCTTTGTTGAAAATCTGCCAGTTATACTTTTAATTTTTATTATTTTTTCTGTGATATGTCAGTTCCTTTATGTTTATATTTTTAATTAGAATTTTTGTTATTAATTTTTATAATTTTTTCTGTGATACGTCTATGCTTTATGTTTATATTTTTAAGTAAAATTATTTATTTATTTTTTGTTATTTTATTTTAATACATGTATTTTAAATTCTATTATTACTTGCAACGAATTACTAGTAAACAAATATTTTTCTTTTTTCATGTTTGTTGAGTTTTTATTACTTGTTTTTGTTTTAAAATAAATATATAAATTATTTCTTTTTGAAAAAATTGTGTAATATTTTAATTATTAAAACTTGGTCATTTTTTATTTCTTTTTTAATTATTTTTGTTTTTACATATGTACGTATATGTATGATAATTTTTTTAAAACTACATATGTACATGAATATTTTAATTATAAATAAATTAAGTGATTTTTATTGTTAATTAGATATATAGATATAGATACTATGTATTTTGTCATATCAGAAAATGAATAAATAAAAATAGAATTGCATTTTTGTCGGCTTTATTTTAAATTCTATACATATGAATGTGAAATGTTTTGTCAATTACCACATTATTATTTAATGGTTCTTTAATTCTTTGTAATTTTGCATAACGTTGAATAAAATGTGTTAAAAGTATATATTTTGCACCTATTTTATTGCCCTGTCCTAATGCCTGAGAAACAGTACTATGTAACTTAAATTTTGCTTCATCTATAAGTGCATCTTCAATTGTTGCCTCATGTAATAAGAATTGTTGATTTTTTTCCAATATTCAAGATTATTACAAGGCATTTTATCACCACTATACGCAATTTTTATCGGATTATTCTTATTTATTGATTTGCTATCAATCTCAATTGATACTTCGCATGAATGTGGACAATGCTGAACTGGACAAGCACTTAGAGAATTAATTCCAATTTTATGCAGTCCGGGTATATTTATTGGTTTAGGGACCTAAACAAATGAAAATAATTTGTGTATATTAATAAAATAAAATATAAAAATTGGAATTAAACTAAGGATATACCAAATTATCATTTGGAACGAAAGATTAGCCTTTAAATTGATTCCATTCCATTATGAAAATGTAACCAAGGTATTATTTTTTTGGGTGGCAAGTAATAAAAATGGTTGTACATTTTGTATTTTTTGACGAGCCGATAAAATACCTATTAACCCTACAAATATTTAATTAGAATAATGATAAATAGTGATAAATGTAATTTTAAATTTTATATCACCTATGTGATGATCAGCATGTAAGTGTGATATATGTATATACCAATTTTAGATTTTTTTAATACTTCATTTGCCGTTTCTGTACCATAAAAACGAATTATCTGACACAGTACCTTCACCAAAATCCAGCAATATACAAAAATCTTCTCTTATATGTAATATTGAAGATTGAACTAACATTTCTCGTTCTATTTGGTATACAAGAACCAGTCCCAGAAAAATTATTTCTGGATAATCATTCTTACTTAGCACTTTTATACTTTTTCCGTAATAAACTGACAAATATTTCTTTTAAATTTTC
Organism: Villa cingulata; assembly: GCA_951394055.1. NCBI lineage: Eukaryota > Metazoa > Arthropoda > Insecta > Diptera > Bombyliidae > Villa > Villa cingulata. Next base: position 34,411,465 of record OX596017.1, on the reverse strand, counting down.
TAATCTAAATATAAATTCTAATCTAATATAAATATAGATTGTAAAAAACAATAAAAAATATATAAAATTAATAATTATTATTATTATTTATTAGTTTAATAGTCAAAAAAAATTTATGGATGCTTGTATATCGATAGTTTTGACGTTTTGACATAGCACTTCTATTTGCTTTATATGTATTTGTGTCCACACACAGTTCAAGGCTTTATATATCGATGGTTTTAATCAACCACATAATCGACAAAACACCATTACATATTTCATAGAACTGAATAAAGAAAGAATAAAGGTTCGTCAGAAATGTTTCCGCCAATGTTTTAGTGAAACAGAAAGATTTTTATAATCTGTTGTGCGAAAAAAGCTTGATTCGCCATTGGAAACATTTCTAATAAGAATAAGTCTAATAAGCACGATTTTGCTGTTATAGCTTTTGACCTGATGAAAACCCTACCAACACCGCATATTTCAACAGGAGTTACCTATTATAAAAGGCAATTATTACTAATGTGTTTTTTTTCATGTCTTACAAAATGTTGAAAAAAAATTAAGGGGCTTAAAGGTGTCAACAGAAATAAAAAGAAAAATTTATTCATTAGAAACGTGCAACAATGAACAATCTTTTGTAAAGGCAGCAGCACTTTTCGTAGAAAAGTGGAAAGAAACAGTTCCGAAATTCATTAATTATTTCAATACTACGTGGCTAAAATCATATCAAAATTGGTTCGAAAGTACAGCATCAGGCTATCTAATTACAAACAAGAGATTGAATCTACCGATTCCATAATTAAAAAAGAACACACTTTAAAAGATCGTTTTCCTGTTTCTCAATTTTTAAATAAATTAAATGATTTACTAATTAAATGGTCTATAGACCATTTTCAAAAAATTTACCATAAATTTTGACTTCATGATCTCTTTTTGTTTAGATTTGAATTCCAAATTACTTTTTATAACGTAATGTTGTTATAATGTAACGGTAAATTGTGCGAACATGGTTCTTTGACCAAAGGATGCGTCTCTTCAAGCTTTATATAAAAAAAATATTTTCAAAAAGTCCTTGTAGAAGGATAATAAAGGACATTTTGTGATTTTTGACTATTTTTACATTTCTGCCAATTTCTCAGAAAAGAATGGGGATAATCGGTTCAAATTTTTTGCAAATAAAAAAGGACATCATGAGCAAGTTTTTCCAATTTTTACTTTGGTTACAGTCAGATGAATTCCAATACATTTCAAAAATTACGAATAAAAGAATCTTCACCGATACTGAAGAAAATATGCTTGTGAAATATCTGAAAACCGCTGCAAGGCTTTATTATGGCTTACCAAAATGGATCTCAGATCATTGGCGTATCAGTTTGTCCATGCTAATGGAAAACAAGTGTCCAGAAAATGGTCGGAAAACGAGAAGGCTGGTCAAGAGTGGTTACGATGCTGTCTATCACGTCATAAAGATCTCACTTTGAGAAAACCAGAAGCGACTAGCCTTGCAAGATCAACAGGCTTTAACAAGGCGAATGTAGAATTTTTTTTTTAATAATTTAAAGGACTGTTTAAGTCGGTTTGCATTTACTCCAGACCGAATTTACAATTTAGATGAGACAGCAAATACAACAGTGCATGTTCCTCCACGTGTGCTAGCATCTAAAGGTGTAAAGCAGATAGGCAGTGTAACTTCAGGTGAAAGAGGTGTTAATGTCACTATGATTGCAGCCATAAACGCAATTGGTAATCATGTGCCACCAATGTTGATATTTCCACGGGTTCATTTTAGGGATTATATGATGAAGAATGCTCCAGAGGGTTCTGCAGAAGCAGCCAGCCTCTCTGGTTGGTCAAATGAAATTTTATTTTTAAAATATTTCAAGCATTTCATTGAATATGCAAAACCTTCTGTAGATCAAAAGGTTCTATTAATTCTTGACAATCATGAGAGCCATATATCAATAAGTGTTATTGATGAAGCGCGAGAAAAGGGAATAGTTTTGCTAACTCTCCCTCCACATACATCACACAAGCTCCAACCACTCGATAAAACTGTTTTTGGACCTTATAAGACTTATTATAATCAAGCTGCACAAGACTGGATGTTATGCCATCCTGGAAAACCTATTTCAATATATGATATGGCCGAAATAATTGGACGAGCATATCCTCGGGCCTTTACACAAGAAAACATCACTCGAGGATTTAAAAAAACTGAATTTGGCCTGTAGATCAATCTGTGTTCCTAGAACATGAATTTTTACCTTCAAATGTGTCAAATGTGAACAAATTCGGTTACAGTTTTTAAACAGTTTTTTTCGGTTACATCTCAAACACGTGTATTTTAATTTTACTATAAATACATTCAATAATTAAGAATGTATATGAGTTAAATTTTCGATCATTCAAATAGAATTTTGTGCAATTGATCTGAATGTGTAAACGTTCAAATATTGAATATTTTCGCATTCAGAATAAATATATATACTTGAGTTAAATGTAATGTATTTGACAGGGCAAAAAAGTAGTGTAAAAGCGTTTTAATTTCATCATTTGTATTGATAATGTGAAAGAATAAACACGCGAATCACTGTTCTGCTTTTTAATATAAAATTTAGTGGTTATATTTATGTTAAAATTTAATTTTAATACAAAATGTCGATTGAACAAAGTACAATTCAAGTATGGACTGTCCCAGAAAAAATTGACCCTTTTATTTTTAGTTATTGAGGTAATATAACGTATGATAAAGATATTCTTTTTTCGACAAATTTTTGCTATAAAAAGCGAAGTTCAAGATTAATAATACTCATTCGTGTTTTGAAATTCAAAAAGTTACAATGTCTCTAAATGAAGAAGAGATGCGTCGTGCTATTTTGAACAAATTTATAGAAAATAAATCAATAAAATATTCAAAAATAGCAAAAGATTTAGAAACGTCTGTTTCAACTGTAAAGAGAACCATTTCAAAATATAAGAAAGGTATCTCTATCGAAAGGCAACAAGGATCAGGTAGGCCTTCCCGTCCTTCTAATTTAAATTTAGTGAAAGAGGTTCAAAGGCGTTATTCAGATAATCCCAATACCTCTATTAGAGATATGGTGCAGGTAGCTGGAACATCGAAATCTACGGTGCAGAGAATAAAAAAAATTTGCAACTTAAGAACATATAAAGTTCAAAAAATAGCAGATAGATCGGAAGAAAAGGAAAAAATCTGCAAAACCAGAGCTCGGAAATTGTATAACCGTTCTTTAACCAAATTCTACTGTATCATTATGGATGATGAAACATATTGTAAGACGGATTTTGCTCAGCTGCCTGGACATGACTTTTATACAGCGAAAAAAAGGGCGATGTGGATAAAAAATATTCAGCAAAAAAAAATATCTAAATTTCCGAAGCAGTTTATGGTCTGGCAAGCCATTTGTTCTTGTGGTCTTCGGAGTAGTGAATTTCTTGCAAATGGTACTATAAATTCCAGAGTTTATATAGAATAGTGTTTGAAAAAACGCCTGCTCCCATTTATACGTCAACATGAAGGCACTGTAGCATTTTGGCCAGATTTAGCTACCTGTCACTATGCGTCAGCAACGATGGCGTGGTATGCAGAAAACAACATAAATATTGTCACAAAAGACGCAAATCCTCCAAACTGTCCAGAATTAAGACTAATTGAGAGATACTGGGCTTTGATTAAAAGGGAGTTACGGAAAACAAAGAAACACGCCAAAAATGTGGTAGACTTCAAAAATAGGTGGAGAAAAACATATGATATTGTGACGGATACGACTGTACGAAATCTTCTAAGGGGCCTCAACAGAAAAGTCAAATTATTTTCTATGTCCAACTAATTATGAATTTTTTTATTATGCATTTTAATTGTAAAATTATGACAAATAAATATTGAAATTTTTGTAATAATACAATAACTGGGTTTTTTAATTATATCGAAAAATAAAAGGGTCAATTTTTTCTGGGACAGTCCTTACTACAAATTGTGCCGGAGGTGAATACTGAAAAAGATAGTCAGTTATTAGAAATTTTAAAGAAGTGGGATTTAGAAAGTGTGTTTTTTCAGTTGAAAGGTATAATAATATAAAGTAATTATACAAAGTTATCAAAAACAAATTTGTGCTTAATGTTTTTTAATTAATGTAGAAGCTGGTGTTGGTATTGAAGAACTGGAGTATTTGAATGAAAATATAATTTGTGAAATTTTTCCTGCATATAATCAAATCGGCATTAAAGCCAAATTTATTGCAAAGTGGAAGGAGTGGAAGAAAACAGAGAGTTCTGCTCAAGATAATACGGTGTGTGAATGTCTTTTGGTTTTAGTTTTCAAAAGAAGGTTCAAATAAAAATTATCTTTATTTTCTTATTAGTTTGTTGAAACCATAGCACCTGATATTTTCCACTGGATTAAGGATCCAACTAATTCTACAACATCTACATGTAGTGATGAGAACTGCTATCATTTCGAGGTATTGTTTATTATTTGACATATTATAAAACACGTAGATATTTAAAATGTATATCATTTCAATTACATTCATTATTACATAGGTGGATATAGACAAAATTTTGTCACAAACGGTTCAGGGAGCATCTGTTTTAGAATATTTTGAGAAGAACAAGAATCTTGATCCTCATCATCAGCAACAATTAACCAACTGTGTCGTAGACAGCTTAATCGCAAAATATGGAAAATTGGGTGTTGCAGATTTAAAAAGGATTGGGGAAAAAATTATACAACGCTTTCCTGGAGAAGATATCGTAAGTTAATATTATTTTTTTTTTTCGAAATAATAATTGCTTCTAATGAAAACTGTTCTTTGTACTTTAACGTTCGAAATCGAACAAATAAAACAAAGGCATTGAATTCAAATAATAAAAAAAATTATTTCGTGCAAGAGAATAAGCCGGCAGAGAAAGAAGTTGATGAGATTTTAAGTAACAAAATCAAGTCGTGGCTACAATATAATGATAGTCCAACTGAAGAGGTATATGATAAATGGAAGCAAACCTCTCAGTTTAGAATTAATATGTTGAAAAGCTTACCATCAACTTCATCTATTCTATCCAACTGGCCACCAGTGTTGTGCATTTACGTGTAATCTATTAAAGTCTACGTTACAGTGTAGACAACTGCGTCGACAATTATTTTAGTGTAGACAATGTCGACAAATAGTAAACAAAGTAGATAATGTAGAGAAAGAACTGTCAGTATTAGTACAACAGCTGTCTCTCATTCAAATATTTATTTATTTAATACGGATTTCATATATGTGCATCTCTTTGCGTATGTATACAAGATAAGGTGAATGATGATGACAATCATGGTATAAAGAATAATTATTACTCAGATTCTTACTATTAAAGAGTGATTATTCTTTATACCATGGATGACGATGATCTAAATGAGAAATAAACTTATTTTTTTCTAATTTATTTAAAATGTTTGAATATATTTTCTTATAGGCATGAGTATCGTATCACCTTCAATGCCGAGCCGATGGCACAGCTATGAAATTCATAAATACATCACAAATGATAAATAAAATTGATTTCAATGTGAAATTTTACTTAGCTTATTGTTTTGAATTTCAGTGCTAGGATTAATGTTTATGAATATTTAAAATCGTTATTAAATCTCTTATTTATATATCAAATATAATTCTAAGTACATTATGGTTATTTCATAATTCAATTCATTAATTCAATGGATTTACTTTCTTATTATAAATTTGAACTTGCATTGTCTACATTATCTACATTATCTTCTTTGTCTACACAAAAATCTGACGATTGTCTACATACATACTTTACGTGTAGACAACCGCGTAGATTACGTCAACGTAGATTACATGCACAACACTGCTGGCCACTCTATAAGCACGGAACTTTAGAACCCGTATTGGTGAGTTCAAATAATAGTTTCTAAAACCTACTATATGTAACATCATGAAGACGTACGGGCATAACTTTCGGTTTAAGAAAGCGATAAAAAATTAGAAAATATCTCTTTCTATAAAACAACTGTATTTTTTCCTCATAATTTAGAAAGTTTTAGCACGACTCCTATCATGCTGTATCACACAGAGCCAAAAATGTCACATATTTCTAAAAAGATTTCCACATTACCTTATTTTACTAAGAAATCAACTTAAAAACGTTTAACAATATGACTTTTTTCATTAAAATTCTCTATATTCTTATACAGAAAAACCTTTTATAATTTAAAAAGACTATCAAATTGTTTCAATATGATTTTCTTATATCTTTCAAATTTTAAGAAGGTAATTATATGTAAAGTTTTATTTGTTAAAATTTATAAGACTGTCTATTTAAATCAAAAAGATTGTGCATTTTAAATCAATATGATAATCTTTTTGCTTGCTTATTAATAGAAATAACTGTTATCAAATTCTTATTATTTACACATGCGTAAGTGATTATCGTATTGTTTTGTGAGTAACTGCATTTGTATTATTCAAAGTTCATTTCGTTCTCTGATAGTGAAGTAGCACAAATGGATAGTATTCTTAATATTTTTGATGATGAGTTTGATATAAATCAAAGTGACATAAATAATGAAAATTTTAATAGTGAAAATATTAACAGTGGAAATATGAACAGTGGAAATACTAATTGTGAAAATATAAACAATGAAATTATTCAAAATGAAGACATTAACAGTGAAAATATGAACAAAAATGGGAATATAATTGAATCCAACATTCTTCTACCACCATTGATATGGGATGAAAAAGAAGTTTCTGAAACTCACGCACTTTTTTCTTCTTGGGGATTGTCTAATTCTGTTTGTGTTTTATTAAAAGCTTATGGAATAAACAAAATAAAGATTTTAGAAGAAATGGAAATTCAAGATATTGATAAGTTTTTCACTCAAATTGATAGTATGGGATATTTTGGCGATAGAGTTCTATTTACATCAGGATTAAAAAAGTGGAGGAAAGATAGAGTAAGTATAGAGCATACAGCATTAGAAAATGTAAGAAATAATTATAGTAATAATAAAATATCTAGAACAAAGCCATGCTATGTGATCAAGACACACTGTCACCGGCCTCCACAAGAAAAGTGTTAGATTGGCTGGAAAAAATTTCTAATGATTTGAGTGTACGTTCTTCAAGAGGATCAAGTCCAGTACCATGTACAAGTTCATCTACACAAATCTCAACTGTGCCTCGTGGTCATGACGTAAAAACACTTTTAAAGTCAACTGTAAGAGGTCAATTAATTTTAGTTCATTATGAGAAAAATGGAAATTTGAGTGGTAAACAGCAAAAAGAATTAACGCAATGCATTGCTGATCTTTTTCTTGGAAAGAAAATAACAATGACTTATAGAGATATGAATTATTGGGCTAGAGCTATTGAAGAATGTTTTCCAACAGAAAAAGCAGTAAGTGAACCTAATAATTTGTTGTTCATAGAATACAGTTGAAAAACATATAGAAAGTAAAATCATTATTTAGAGAACACCTTCTTCCTTCCTTCTATAAATGTTTTCAGGAAACTTACTTTATTCCCCGAAAGCCAGGGAAAAAGAATCCAACTGGGAAGTTACATTCACGGTGGTGTAATAAAGGGCATCCTGCAGAAAACATTGAAGATTTAAATCAAGACAATGTACGGAATGATGATGACTGCCTCTCTGAAAGTATATTAGTTTATTACCAATTCAAACTATAAAAATACTTTTAAATATATTCTAAATTTTCAGATGAATTTTACGAAAAAAAATGCTGGCTGCAAAATAATTGTTCTCCATGGGAAATAGTGAGAATTTATTGGAAGGAGACCAGCCAAAGAAGAACTATGTATTTTCAAAAGAAAACAGAAGTTTCTTTATCTGTGCTTCTGCAAGAGTGGCCACGATTTAATGACACAAACGGGCATGAATTGGTATAATTAAATAAATAAAATTCATTTTAATTTACACTTTTAGCAAATAAACTAAATAATCATAATTTTTGTTTTCAGATCGAAATTGACTTTGAGACTCTTTATCCCGGCAAAAACAATTTATTATTTTCAAAATATGATGACTTTCTTCCAAAGATCTTATTACATTTTAAAAATGAAGTAAAAGATAAAGCCTCTCGGGAAATGCTTAAGATGGTGGAATCAGAAAAAATTTCCAAAGGTTAGTTTTTATTACCATTTATTTTTCCACGAATATGTTTATTACTTATATTTTAATTTAGATTCAAGAGATTGTATTATTACTTTACTTCTACACTCGATTCTTCAGCCTACACGTTCAAGTAGAGTCTGTAAACCTACGATTGCCGACGCTCAGACTGATTTTGTAATACATGTACGAACATGTAATGATTTGATGCCGAAATTGGAAAAAATAAGAAGTGATTACGTTGCACGGAAGGAAAAATTACAACCAAAAGTAGTCGTCGTTGGACCTGAAATTTATGAAATAAAAGAGTTTTATGTTTATTGTGACGGACTTAAGTATAAATGCTGTACTTTTATGAAATGTTTAGACATTATTATAAAGTTGTGTTATGTGTATAAAATCGAGTATTCTCGGAAAAGCAAATTAGTTTGGTCATTCTTGGAACAATACTTTTTTGAAATCCAGTCAGAACAGTTTTCTTCTATATCAAATCTAATTAGTAAGTTGAATTCAAAATAATTTTCTAAACAATGACCAAATTAATTTGCTTTTTATGTGAAAATAAATTCTCGATGTCTAAACAATTGATAGATCACTTAAAAGTACAACATGGCATACCAGCTATATATAAGTTTAAATGTAAGCAACATTCATGTAGACAAAAATTTCAAAATATTTATGCCTTCAAAAAGCACATGATTAAACATGAAAATGACACTGAAGATTCAAACACTATTGAAGAAATTGTGATAAGCGTTCCTCCTGGGGATGAAAACCCTGTTCAGTTATGTCCAACAAACAACGATTTTACATTAGATTTTTTAAAATCAGAATTTCAACAATCAGTATTATCCTTCACTCTCAAACTTCATGAAAGAACTACTTTTTCAAGAAAAACTATTGTAGAAATTCAACAATTTGTTCAAAATTTAATCATAAAACCGATTTCAAAAAATGCTTGAAGGAGAATATGAAAAATCATGTCTACAAAATATTTTGCAAAGTATTTCACAACCTTTCTCTCGAATTGAAACCGAGCACAAATTATTCAAAGAATTAGAAAATTTAAATATCTTCTAATATCCTCATAGTTATGTTATTAGTAACAATCTTTCAGAAGTAATTTTAAAAAGCAACCCAAATATTTGTGGCACCAATGTTGAAATTTGCTTGTTGGATATTTTTTTTCAAATTAAAAAATATTTTGAAAGCGATGGAGTTCTTCATGCTACCATGGAAAATATAAATCAATTATCAAACTCAAAAACCTATAAGAATTTCATTAATGGTCAATTTTGGCAAAGTCGTTGTGGAGATACAAATAAAATTGTTATTCCAATTTTTCTGTTTATGGATGATTTCGAAGTAAATGATCCATTAGGTTCAAAATCAGGTCAACAAAAAGTTTGTGGAATATACTACAATTTTCCAGTAATTCCAAATTATCAAATTGGGAAACTCAACAATATTTTTGTTGCCGGTTTTATAAAATCAAGGGATTTAAGTGAATGTGGAAATAACGTCTCTTTCACTCCTTTAGTAAATATTTTCAAACATCTACAGGAACAAGGCATAGAAATAAAAACGGAAAGTGGTATTTTTCATGTATATTTTGCATTAGGTCAGATTTTAGGTGATAATTTGGGACTTAATAGTGCTTTAGGTTATGTTAAATCATTTTCTGCAAATTCTTTTTGTAGAATATGTAAGAGAGATAAAAGTCACACTTTTTCTGACTGTATTGAGATGCCTCATGCCTTAAGAAATAAATTAAATTATGCAGAAGATTTGGCGTTTAATGATTTTCATAGTACTGGTATTAGAGAAAACTCCATATTCAACACGATACCACTTTTCCATGTTACTGATAATTTAGCATGCGATATCATGCACGATGTATACAATGGCATTTGCAAGTACGATTTAGCGAAAATTTTGTATTATTTTATATATGAAAAGAAACTATTTTCTCTGGATACTTTAAACTATAGAAAACAAATGTTTTCCTATGGGGATACTGAAATAGAAAATATCTGTCCCTCTATTGAAAAGTCACATATTCAAAACGCAAGTTTTAAAATGAATTCCAGACAAATGAAAACATTCATACATTTGATAACTCTTATGATAGGAGATCTAATTGATAAAAATGATAAAATCTATGAGTTTTTAATCACCTTAGTAGAGTTAGTAGATTTTTTGCTGTTGCCTTTTTTTGATGAAAGTATTTTAGGTCAACTTGAAATACTCATTAAGCGTCATAACGAATTATATCAAGAATTGTTTAAAGAAAAATTAAAACCAAAATTTCATAATCTTGTACACTATCCAAATATTATAAGAAAACTAGGTCCAATTAGATATCTGTGGTGCTTTAGATTTGAAGCAGAGCATCGTATCCACAAGCTTTATGCCCAAAGCATCACTTCCAGAACCAATATTCCACTAACTTTATCTATCAAAGCATCACTAAAATTTTCAAGTTATTTGTTATCAAATAATTTCTTCCAAAAAGAATACGTATACAATGGGCATGATATAAATTTGAAAGAAGAACTTTACTTTTCTTTTTTAAACATAAATAAACGTAATATAAATTTATACAAGAGAGCTAATTCTGTTGTATTTAGAGGTGTTAATTTTAAACAAGGTCATATCGTTACCATAACAGAGGAGCGCAATATGTGTTTAATCTACGAAATTGTCACGTTTTTGATTTATGAATCAAATGTAGAAATTGTTGCTAAGCTGTGGGAATGTTTGTCATTTTCAAAACATTTTCAATCTTTTTTAGTAGGACATAAAGCTGAAAACTTTGCTACTGTTTCACTTACTTCTTTAGATGGTCCACCTATTCATTTTTATTCGTTAAATAATGGACTTAAAGTAATTCGCCGAAAAAAATATTGGAATTAAGTTGTTGCATAATTAATTGTACTTTAAAATGTATAGTTATAAGATTCTGTTTCTAATTTTGTAGCATTAAGAAAATTTATTTCTGTGAGAATACCTATGTACGAGTATATACATTATATTTAAAAAATCAAAATTTTTGTTCCTAATTTTGTAGCATTAAAAGAAATTTTTTTTTGATCATCAAATCATATATGTATAACACATAAGAAATATATGTAATGTTATGTTTTTTTGTATATCAAACCAAAAAACTCAAAATAAAGAAAAAGTTTAAAAATATTAACGTCTTTCAATAACATACAGCTCGCCATTTAAAATAAAAAGATTTTCTTCTTAAATATTAAGAGGTTTCCACATTCCAACAAAAGGATTTTTCTTTTTAATTTAACACGTTTTCCTCTTGTACCAAAATGATTTCTTCTCAAAAATTCATCTTATTTTAATTAGAATGCATATTAAAAGTCATTCGGCATCTTTTTAATATAATGTGAAAACTTTATGGCGGATTTAACAATATTTTAAGCAGGATTTCTTTACAATTTTGAAAAGACCTTCTTATTGGAAAAAAACCATAGGGAAATCATTTTATTTTTATTCAGTTTTATGTGAAAATTTTGCTCTGTGCATCAGCAAGTATCAAAATCATTGCTGTATCATCAGCAAGCAAATTGCAAAAAATCGTATTTAATTAAAAAAAAGTTTTAATTGACATTTTATGTTTTCCGATTTGTGCCATCACCAAAAATTCTGCCAATAGTCTTTTCTTTTGATATTACAAAATACCACTATGCAAACTTTTTTCCAAACTATTGCCAAATAACTACTTATTTGATTATAAAAATACAAATTCAATATTCTGCAAAGCAAACAAAGATTTGCTTTCTTATATAGTGTGTAGACGATGTAATCCTTAGTTTAAGTTTAGTAAAAATTTTTTTCATAGAGGCAGACATAAGATACAGAAGTTTAAAATATTTAAATGAAAGGGATATTGAAAGAGCTATTAAAAGAATTGGACTAGCAGCCGAATTTAGAGAAAAGCTGTTTGAGTGGAGGAAAATAGAGGTACACTTACCATATATATTATTTGTAACATTTAAAATAATTCTTAAAATAATTTTACACACACACAGTTCAACATTGACAACAGTCCCAGTAACTTAACAGTTTCAAAATTATTAGAATTTCTCGACTTGAATTTTAATAATTCAATTGCAATAAATTTTACTTTTTTTTTTATTATTATATATTCAGTTTATTACAACATACTTAGATTATTCGAATTTTATTGTCTCTTCGAAGTAACATGATTGTATATAGAATTCAAAGTCTCAAATCACGCGTCAGTTATCATTAAGGAATTATCTCATCACTCTAAAAATAATAAGCCCATAAACAACATCTATTATGCCTCTTCAAATATCCTAGACAATGATTTGACTTAAAAGTCAGATCGTTGTATATGGTAGATGAAGTCTCAAATAGTGCGTCAGTCGTTAATAGTGAATTACCTCTTCATTCTCGAAATGATAGACTACTTAAACGCCTTTTCAAAATGTGAGGTGCAAGTAAAATTATTTCACTGTGTAATGATCATCCACATAATCGACAAAACACCATTACATATTTCATAGAACTGAATAAAGAAAGAATAAAGGTTCGTCAGAAATGTTTCCGCCAATGTTTTAGTGAAACAGAAAGATTTTTATAATCTGTTGTGCGAAAAAAGCTTGATTCGCCATTGGAAACATTTCTAATAAGAATAAGTCTAATAAGCACGATTTTGCTGTTATAGCTTTTGACCTGATGAAAACCCTACCAACACCGCATATTTCAACAGGAGTTACCTATTATAAAAGGCAATTATTACTAATGTGTTTTTTTTTCATGTCTTACAAAATGTTGAAAAAAAATTAAGGGGCTTAAAGGTGTCAACAGAAATAAAAAGAAAAATTTATTCATTAGAAACGTGCAACAATGAACAATCTTTTGTAAAGGCAGCAGCACTTTTCGTAGAAAAGTGGAAAGAAACAGTTCCGAAATTCATTAATTATTTCAATACTACGTGGCTAAAATCATATCAAAATTGGTTCGAAAGTACAGCATCAGGCTATCTAATTACAAACAAGAGATTGAATCTACCGATTCCATAATTAAAAAAGAACACACTTTAAAAGATCGTTTTCCTGTTTCTCAATTTTTAAATAAATTAAATGATTTACTAATTAAATGGTCTATAGACCATTTTCAAAAAATTTACCATAAATTTTGACTTCATGATCTCTTTTTGTTTAGATTTGAATTCCAAATTACTTGTTATAGCACATCAAAAGAATGGTAATTTTGTTTTCTATCATTACCGTTACATTCTGAGTTTTATTTTTTGTTTTGTCTTTTCTTAGAATAAGAAAGAAAATTATTTACAATGCAAATTGCTATTATATTGTTCAAATAAATGCTTGTTATTATATGTTTTTTGTAAAGTGGATTAAAGTGAATTAAATTAAAAAGTGAAAGTGTCAAAAAGTGAAGTGATTGATAATTAAATATATTTATTTTTGTGTTAAAAAAAAACTCTGAAACATAAAACAATTGACAAATTGCATTTTATAGTGAATTAAAATTAGCAACATAATGGATGCAACGGCAAGTTCAAGCAACACATCTTCAAAAACTGACAGGCGAATAGTCGATGTAAAGGTAAAACAAAATATAATTACTGCGTATGAAAATTTTTTTAATATTTTAAAAAACACTTCCAAAGCAGTAGAAAAAACAGCGAATGTGTTCAGCCTTTCACAAAGGACCATTTATAGAATATTAAAGGAAAAGAAGGTAACAGGATAATTGGCTTCCTCAAAGTGTAACGGAGGACGTAAATGCATTTTAGATGAGTTAGACAAATGCATTATAAGAAGGGAAATGCATGCTTTTTTTTTGAAAAACGAATTGCCCACATTGAAAATGTTTTTGGAAAAATTAAAAGATAATAATAAATATAAAATAAAATACATATAACATAAATAATTATAGAATAAGTGATTATATTATAACATAACTAATTGTAACGCAAGTAATAATATAACAAAAAAAATAGAATACAAATTGTAATTGTGGTTCAGTACCAAATAAAATCATCTAAATTATCATCTAAAACAAGGTTATGTAGTTGTGGTGAAGTTTTTACTTAATAATATTTTGAGTATATGGGAGGAATCTCTGTTATCATATTAACATCGAAACACCTCAACTACAATATCATTAAAATTACCACAGCTGCAAATTATAAATTCTGCGTCATCATCAGTAGCACCACTATCATAATAAAATAACGTCGTCCTTCTTTAAACATCGACATCATCAGACATCATCCTCATCAGAAACAAAAATATCGTCCTCTGCATCGTCATCATCGTCCATTCATCATCACTTTAGCAACAACAATATCTACTACTTAATCTACAACATTTCCAACATCAATACAACATCTTCATCATCGTCAAATCATCATGGTCATCATCATCATTATATCACAAAATGCGCGCCAACGTAATTGTAAATTAATATCTTGAGCTCAGGTAATTTTAGTAAAAGTTTTTTTTTATATCATAAACTTGAAAGATGTAATAAATGCAATCATGTATAAGTCCTTCATTTTAACATACATCATTTAGTTAAAATATAAAACAGAAAAAATTATATACGTATATATACGAGTATAAAGATAAAGCATAGAAAGAAGAAAATTATTAATACTACTTAAAGATACATAAATACGAAAATTTATACTACAAGAAAAAAATGTAATTTTTTTTGGCATAAAAAAAAAGAAAAAAAATAATTGGATATACTCAGTCATAAGATCAAAATGTTGTTGTATATAATAGGAAATAAGATAAAGAAATGAAATATCTATAAAAAGAAAAGAAGAAGAAAAAAGAAATTATAAGTTAATGTAATCTAAATGGAGTTAAGTATATTTATATATATATATATGAAGATGAACATGTAACGAAATCTATTTTCTTCATTAATTAAAATAGTTAAGATTATTTTTTTATATATTATTACAAACAGGTCATATTTACATATTATTAACTATTATACTCGAAATTACGTTTTCACCTTATGTAGATTATTAAATTTTTAGCTGTTGAGAAGTTAATCCTTCAACAAGATTTTTTTTTAATATGGAGTTTAATGAGATCTGAATTACAATTATACATATAATACGAATATACAATAAAAATAAAAGTATAAAAATTAGATTGATAATTAAAGAAAAAATATATATATATATAATAAAAAAGAAACTACGATACACACATAATGATTTTATATTAAATATGTTATGAATATTTTAAAATTTGATAATGGAAGGATTTTGTCTAAACTTGAACACTTATTCATATAGGAAAATAAAATGAATTTGTAATTAATTAACAAAGGCTTTTGCATCAACCGCTTTTCCTTTCCAGAACTACAATGTTTTCATTCGTTGAATTATAACTCCCTTTTCTTAATTATAAAGGATGGGAACATAGTTTTCAGCAAGCTATGTTTATTTGAGGTGGGTTAGTCCCTATCATCGTTGGGCGAGGCATTCTTTTCTTTGATTTTACAGGACCAACGATGGTGGTAGCTGCTTTCTTGGGCCAGAGCGGGGCCATAATAACAGATCCAACGGTGTGGGTGTTGTGTTTTTTTTTATTATTAATTTGATACATTTTATTTTGAAGCATTCTAAGTAGAAGGATTTCTCACCCTTCTACTGCTTCATGGCTACGGATAATCAAAAGAGAGATGGATATTGGCAAACTCACGCCCCATCCGGCGAGCTAGCACCGTGCTAGCCAACTAGCGTAGCCGCCACTACCACCATCCATCATCTCAAGATGTAAGTATGTTGTTATGTGTGTCCATACTTTAATTTTATACTACTAGTAAAGACACACATATAATTAACTTTATACATATACCATACCCTGTACATCATACAGTGGTCATATAAATAAATCATTTTTTTTCTCGAATTTTGTTCTTCTATTTTATTTCAGGTTTCAGTATGCTGTGAATTGATATATGGTCGACAGTATGACACATATACCACTACATACATTACAGCCTTCAACTGTAGAGGAGAGAAATACATCTTCTATATTTTTTATTGTTATTATTTTTTTTTCATTTATTTATTTATTTATTTATTATAGATAAAAAAACTAAAATTAAGTCAAATGTACATACGATAATCATATTTAAATAAAATTATAATAATTATTATATTTCAATATTTTTATTCAATTAAACTTACGTTATAAGCAATAAACAATTCGTCTGACTGCCAGAGAAATACAAGTATGTATTAACGTATCTTAAAATTTGAATTTTTAAAAAAGTTCAACGAAACAAAGAATTTGTACTACATCAATTTGTGAATTTAAATGTCCGAGGCCCAGTTTCACAAAGAATAGATAAATCTAGGGATAACTAACTCATTGATAAATTTATTCAAGAGATAAATTAAAACTACTGTTTCACAAACAAAATTATGAAAGTTATCTAGTAAATTATCCATAGATAACTAACCAAAGCTTCGTAGTTTCAGTGCTGCAATATAGATGGATTCGTCTTATTATATACATAATACAAATGTCAAATCCATATATATTTTCAAATTTTGAATTTAAAAATTCAAATTTCAAGATACGTTAATACATACTTGTATTTCTCTGGCAGTCAGACGAATTGTTTATTGTTTATAATGTAAGCTAAATTAAATAAAAATATTGAAATATTATAATTATTATAATTTTATTTAAATATTATTATCGTATGTACATTTGAATTAATTTTAGTTTTTTTTATTTATAATAAATAAATAAATAAATAAATAAAAAAAAAACTAATAATAAAAAATATAGAATATTCAATAAAAATACAAATTTTTGATTTCTTTTCAAAATTATTTCTACTAAAAAATTATATTATCTCACCATTATATCACTCGATTTACAAATTTATCACCGTTAAAAAGTTGGTGATAAAAATTCTTCGCTTATGATAAATTTTTGAGACTTGTTTCTATTTTACTAAACGAGAATCACATTTTTAGTGATACCGTGATAAAGTGTTATCATTTTATCGTATCACAGAACGGAAATCCACCGCTGATATTGAAAAACTCCTTAACGTTTGTGGTGTAAGGTGGATTTGAATTTTATTATATAAAAGAAGTACGGCCTGTTTGGACAATCTAAACCCTGGTTTGAATTGTCCCCTGTCGTATTTTTGAAATGGTTCCGTTCGTGCTCTCAAAAATCTTGAATAAAATCTACATGAACGCTGAATATTGCCTTCAGTAGAATCCTGTGAGGTATCTGAATCAAAACTATCTGTAGAAACAGATGGAGATGATACTGATACTCACTGAAGATACTGACGACATTTTTCAAACAAAACACTATATATAGGTACGTTGTATATACTCGTATATACATATATATATATTTCACTTTTTTTTCTATTTTACAATCTATTTATTTTATACCTATTTATATTATTTTTAAAATTTAAATGGTTTCTTAATATAAAACTTATATCAAACACAATTCAATAATAATCAAACATATACTTTTACCAGTACAGTGGATAAATGTCAATTGAACTTTCCATTTATCTATAGATAAGCATTTTAACCTGCAGAAATCATGAAGTTAAAATAACCTATAGATTTATCTATAGATGAACTTATCAAACGTTTGTGAAACGCAAAAAGGGCTAAAACTTGAGATTTATTCTATGGATAGCGAAAGCTTTGGAATAAATAATTTATCTATTCTTTGTGAAACTGGGCCTAATATAGATACATATAATGCTACAATGTAATAACCAAAAAAATAACCTTAAAAATTAAATAATAATCTTACCTTTAATCTTACTTTTTTTTAATTTTTCCACCAAAAAAAATTTGTTTTTCTTTTATACACAAAAATTATCTTTTTTGAATTTTTCAATTTCTTCTTTCAAAAACATATTTCATTTACAACTATTTATTTATTTTTTCAATTTCAAACCTAATTTTTGAACCACTCAAAAAAAAAACACTTTTTATTAAATGTTTACAAAAAAAAATTACATTTTATTTGACTAAGGCCCAGTTTCACAAAGAATAGATAAATCTAGGGATAACTAACTCATTGATAAATTTATTCAAGAGATAAATTAAAACTACTGTTTCACAAACAAAATTATGAAAGTTATCTAGTAAATTATCCATAGATAACTAACCAAAGCTTCGTAGTTTCAGTGCTGTAATATAGATGGATTCGTCTTATTATATACATAATACAAATGTCAAATCCATATATATTTTCAAATTTTGAATTTAAAAATTCAAATTTCAAGATACGTTAATACATACTTGTATTTCTTTGGCAGTCAGACGAATTGTTTATTGTTTATAATGTAAGTTTAATTAAATAAAAATATTGAAATATTATAATTATTATAATTTTATTTAAATATTATTATCGTATGTACATTTGACTTAATTTTAGTTTTTTTATTTATAATAAATAAATGAAAAAAAAATAATAACAATAAAAAATATAGAATATTTAATAAAAATACAAATTTTTGATTTCTTTTCAAAATTATTTCTACTAAAAAATTATATTATCTCACCATTATATCACTCGATTTACAAATTTATCACCGTCAAAAAGTTGGTGATAAAAATTCTTCGCTTATGATAAATTTTTGAGACTTGTTTCTATTTTACTAAACGAGAATCACATTTTTAGTGATACCGTGATAAAGTGTTATCATTTTATCGTATCACAGAACGGAAATCCATCGCTGATATTGAAAAACTCCTTAACGTTTGTGGTGTAATGTGGATTTGAATTTTATTATATAAAAAAAGTACGGCCTGTTTGGACAATCTAACCTTGCTTTGAATTGTCCCCTGTCGTATTTTTGAAATTGGTACGTTCGTCCTCTCAAAAATCTTGAATAAAATCTATATGAACGCTGAATATTGCCTTCACTAGAATCCTGTGAGGTATCTGAATCAAAACTATCTGTAGAAACAGATGGAGATGATACTGAACTCACTGAAGATAATAACGACATTTTTCAAACAAAACACTATATACGTTGTATATACTCGTATACTCGTATACATTAATATATATTTCACTTTTTTTTCTATTTTACAATCTATTTATTTTATATATATTATTTTTAAAATTCAAATAGTTTTTTAGTATAAAACTTCAATCACAAACACTTCATTTATTTTATATGTATACATTATATTATTTTTAAAATTCAAATAGTTTTTTAGTATAAAACTTCAATCAAAAACACTTTATTTATTTTTTATATATTATTTTTAAAATTTAAATGGTTTTTTAATATAAAACTTGGATCAAACACAATTCAATAATAATTAAACATATACTTTTACCAGTACAGTGGATAAATGCCAATTGAGCTTTCCATTTATCTATAGATAAGCATTTTAACCTGCAGAAATCATGAAGTTAAAATAACCTATAGATTTATCTATAGATTAACTTATCAAACGTTTGTGAAACGCAAAATAGGCTTAAACTTGAGATTTATTCTATGGATAGCGAAAGCTTTGGAATAAATAATTTATCTATTCTTTGTGAAACTGGGCCTAAAGCGGTGATTACAATGGTTTCGTTTCGTTTCGTTTCGGCTAACTGTCAAATTTAATTATACGTAAAACAAATGGGAGCGATTACAATGTGCTGAATCGAGACGAAACGAAACGAAAAGTTCATTTGAATTTTAATATTTTCCGAATCGAAATGACATAACCAATAATTTACTTGAGTTGTTACGTTGTTTTGGATGTGAATTGTGAAATAAATTTTTTTTTCGAAATATATTAATATTATATATTTATAAATTAAAAAAAATGGAAAATTTTATTGAAGAAATTAAAAATTTTCCAGAATTATACAATAAAAAACACCCTAAATATATGTTCAACAATCAAAAGGAAAAAATATGGGCAAATCTAACAATAAAATATGGTTTTGACGGTATAAAATTTGTGAACATTTATAGAGATTTAAGAAATTTAATCGTTTTCATTTTTTAGCAAAAACAAAATGGACAAGATTACGCGATTATTATAATAAAATTAAAAGATTGAGAAATTTACCATCAGGATCTGCCAGTACAAAGGAACGTGAATGGGCATATTTCGACCATATGAAGTTTATAGACGACTACTTGAAACCTAGAAG
Source organism: Villa cingulata (assembly GCA_951394055.1). Taxonomy (NCBI): domain Eukaryota; kingdom Metazoa; phylum Arthropoda; class Insecta; order Diptera; family Bombyliidae; genus Villa; species Villa cingulata. Next base: position 34,391,120 of record OX596017.1, on the reverse strand, counting down.
GTAAAAATCGTATTTATTTATAATTTTTATTTTAAAGTATTTAAAGTAAGTATACTTATTTTCAGATTGAGGGGAAATGAAGACCAAGACAGTGCGCTAACAGAAATTGATGACTTCTCCGAAAGCATTTCTGTAGATCAAAATTTATACTCGTCAGAAAAAAGTAGCGTTGAAAAAGGAATAGAGGAGCATAATAATAGCACTCCTTTTAAGAAAAGAAAAAGAAAACATGACGAAAACATGCATGAATCAATTTTAAAAAATTTAGAATCAATTACGAATATTATTAGCGGAGAAATAAAATCTATTCATACGTCCGATGAAGATGAGGACTGGTATTTTTTAAAATCAGTTCATTTAAAAATGAAAACATTAACAGAATCACAGAAGACAAGATTAAAAACATGTATTTTGTTAAAAATTAATAGAAGAAGATTAATAATCTTTGTTATTATTATTATTATTATAAGTTTATTTTAAAGTAATTTTTTTAATAAAGTAATATTATAGTATATTAAGTATAGTAATAAGTTTTAATAAATAATAATTTGTTTATCAAATTTTTTTGTTTATCTTAAACACATTTTACTATTTTTCCCTATTATTTTAAAATGGAACTGCTCCTTCGTTTATAAAATAATGTTTTAGCTGATCACGCAGATTAAATGCTGCTCGTGAAGCATTAGCTGATCTTGGCCGGTATGAATCTAATGGTTCAATATTTTGTCTCCATTCACCCTCATGAACTACATAATTCTGATCCTCCCAGTCCACATAACTGGGAAAAACATATATATTCTCGTCATCATTAAACTTAATAAAATTATGTAATGCAATTGCAGCAAGAATAATTTTTTCTGCATTTTCGGGAAACATATTTAACGAGTTTAGTAAAGCCCTCCACCTGCTAACTAATATCCCAAAGCAATTTTCAATTATTCTTCGGGCTCTACTCAATCTATAATTGAAGATGTCTTTATCTGGAGCTAGATTTTTGCCTGGATAAGGACGCATTAAATTTTCCTTTAAAGGAAACGCTGCATCTCCAACAAAATAATATGGAAATGTAGTCCTTGAGTTTGGAAGAAATGTTGGAATTGGAATTGGTAAATTATTATTAAAAACATCTTTTCCAAAGGAAGACTGTTGAAAAATGCCTGAAAAAATTATTTTGAATAAAGGAAAGTAGTTTTTGATTTCATAAACTATCTCCATCACTTTGACTTCCCATTGCACCTACAGCTATGTTAGTGAAAGTATACTGAGCATCGCAAGCTGCTAGCAACACTATACTAAAGCACTTTTTGTAATTGAAATATGCAGAACCACTTTTTGGAGAAGCTTTAATTTCAATGTGCTTCCCATCTATAGCACCAATACAATGGGGCATATTCCATCGGAGCTCGAAATCTCTGGCAATTTGTTTATAATCAATAATATTCGGCTTGGAAACATATATAGACGATAATAGTTGCCAAATAATTTCGCAAGTATCCAAAACAATGTTCCGAACAGTTGTTTTACCAGTTTTGAAGGACCAGGCCAAGAACTGGAAATTCACTCCTTGGGACAAAAATCTAAAAATTTTCATTTTAAATTACTATAAAACTAACTCATACTTCATTAAAAAAAACTTACGCTAACGTTATTGCCAATCTGCATTCAAAATTAATTGGCTTTCGAATTGACTTCTTCGTTAAACTATCCTCCAATAAATTTAAAAGAAGATCATATGTTTTTTTATTCATCCTTGTGTGAATAAAAAATTGTTCCGGATCATTATATTTCATTCTCAAAAATGAGGTTTGAAAATAACCAATGTAATCTCTTTCTAAATTTAATGGTCTTACCCACCATCTTCTACTTTGTTTTTCTTTTTTTTGCAATATATAAAGTTTATATAATTGTATCAATATTTTTAACAATTTTAATAATTTTAATAATTTTAATAGTTTTTCACTCATTTTGATTTCTTATAAAAATTCTATATAAACTTAAAATGTCAAAAAGACGAAATGAATACATTGTAATCGTTACCTACACTTCTTTTCGTTTCAGCTTGCCGAAACGAAACGAAACGAAAACATTGTAATCACCGCTTAACTTTAAATTCCATGATTGATGGATTTATATGTTCGTGATCGAGGTGGATGATGTCAGACACGGTATAAGGTGACGGTCCAATGTATACGTTGATTGCGTTGCGTACGTTGCGTGCGTTGACATTTAAATATAAACTGTGTTTTCTTATGTGTTGTGTTTCAATGAGTAACGCATATAACGTACGCAACGCAATAACGCTGAAAGTAGACCAACTTTCTACTTTTTATATGCGTTGACTGCGTTGACATTTGGTTATTGGTTATGTTGTGTTTTGTTTAGTGTGGTTTTAAGAAAAATAGTGTAAAGGTATATAGATATAAATATAAACAATTTGATTTAATATTTATAAGTTCATAATTTATAGATCATCTATATTATAAACTAATTATTATTATCAGTGACACTAATATAAAATATATTTAAAAAATCCATTTTTAAGAAAAATATAAAGAAAATAATATAATAAAAACATTTGGCTATTGTTTGTGCTTTGTTTAGTGGTTTTAAGAAAAATAGTGTAAAAATATTAAACTACTTAATTTAGGTGTCCATTGCGAGTGTCGATTATTCAGTTATCGAATGTCAATTTTAAAATTCGGTATTGCGAGTGTCGATTACATTCGATATAATCGAATGTCAGATTCGATAACATTTTTCTGTTCGAATGTCAAAAAACAAATTGAGTTAAGTGCATTGTGTTTCGAAAAAATATAAGATTTGTTAAAATGTAAGTAATTATTAAGTTAAAGGATTATTTTATTTAATTTTATTATTTTAATAAAACTCAAATATCGAATTTGTTGTGTAGGAAAAACATCACAAACAAGAAACAAATGGGAATCTATATCACTCAGAAGGTCGATGAAAGCTTCTTTTGTCAAGCGAAAATTTTGTACGAAACTGTTAAAAGACACATTAAACACACAAAAATATCATTATTATGATAATTAAGAATTTATGACCATAGAAAATTTACCAATATTCATCCATGTCAAGTGGATTATATGCATCTCTTATACGCCCGTCTTAATCTAAGTGTATTAATAATATTATTTCCTTCTAATTCCTCTACATCTTCGTCAAAAAATAACTCTACTGAACTCATTTTCACAATTCACTATTATTTTATTATTTTACAATGCAATTTTATAATTAAAACATAACCAATTTCACTTTTACTGAAAAAAAAAACTGAATTTGTAAAATAGAAATATGTATGTCAATCAAAATAATTCATAATAACGTAACATAATTCCATTAAATTTAATATTTTACACGGTAACACTTTTTATTCCATTCGATTGAGTTACACAATACCAAAACCATATTTAATCGAATGAAGAGATATTCGATAATCGAATGACGAATCGACACTCGCAATGGACACCTAAGTCTTATTTTTACTTTTATAATTTACTCATATTGAAAAATGAGTTTTGAAGAAAAATTAATTGAAGCTGTTAAATCATTTCCTGTAATTTATAATAAAAAATGTGTAAGTTATAGGAATAAAATATTAAAAGAAAAAATGTGGGTAGAAGTGGGAAATGCAACAGGACAACCTGGTAAGTAATTTTTTTGTTTTCAAAATACTCGTGAAAATATTTTTTTTTTATATTATGTATTGCTTTTCATTAAATGAAATATGAATCGAGGTTTTCAAATTTAATATGTCTTGTGTTATGTTATAAATTAAATAAATACATTTAATTATTTCTAGTTTCAGTTTGTAAAACAAGATGGAGAAGTTTAAGGGACAGATTTGTCAAAGAGCGGACAAAAATGTCTCTGCCTTCTGGAAGTGCTGCCATGGAATATGACATATGGGAACATTATGAAACCCTCAATTTTTTAAATGAATTTGTCCAACCCAGAAAGTAAGTAAAATTATTAAATGTTTGTGCTTATAATATATTATTACAATCTTCAATTGTTAAAAGCCATTTTTTTTTTAGAACGAGTTCGAGTTTACAAATTGAAGTGGAAGAAGAGGACAGAATTTACACAGGGTAAGATTACAAAACAGAAAACAACTAATAAATCAGCATTCGCAGTTTCACCTTTTTTTTCTTTTGTAGTGACTCTTCGTTAATGTCACCACCTCTATCACAATCACCAGCAGCAGCACCTAAATCACCAGCAGCAGCATCACAATCACCAGCAGCAGCACCACAATCACCAGCAGCAGCATCACAATCACCAGCAGCAGCATCACAATCACCAGCAGCATTACAACCATCGGCAGCACGTAGAAAGCGAAATACGATGATGGCAAATGCAGAAGCAGAATTTACAAGCTTTCTTCAAAATATGGGCCAGCTTGTACAAAAGCGATTTAGTTCGTAGCATGATGACGATCCCTATGAAGGATTTTTTAAGATGCTAAGGACAAAATTAGATAAATTACCGTTAAAAGATCAGGAGGATGTAAAACTGGAAATTTTGCAATATGTACATCACAGGATTGCAGAATAAATTTATTATGGAAATATATTGTTATGTAATATACATATGAGTTTAATTAATAATTTATTATTTAATAATTTATTATGGATATACAGGGTGTCCCAAAAAACGTGGAGAATATTGAAAGGGGTAAAAGTAATCGCGATTTGCAATCGAAGATTCCATATGACATTTTTTCGTTTGCGCTTTATTTTCGACGCTAGAGGGCGTTTTAAATTTTAAACATTTTGCAAAACCTTTCAACGTATATCCCACGTATGAAAATTTAGTGTTCTGGTCAATGATAGCAAACAAAATTATCTTTCTTTTGATATACTACAACAGGTAATTAAGAATTCAGTTCGTAGTAAAAAAACATCCTGAAGTCAAAATTCATGATTCATTTTAAAAAACCACTTTTATTACAAACAGGTTTCCTGAAAAAAATTGGCATAACAACAAATGTTCCCATTTTAATAAAAAACAGTGGAAAAGTGTTCTCTTTCAAACAAAAAAAAAATTTCACATCTATTGCATGAGCCGTTGTTGAGTTATTAAGGATCAAAGATGTGCGGAGAGGGTCAAAAATGTGCTTAAAATCGAAAAATTCAGAAAAAAGTTTCCTCTATCAGCTCAATCAACTTTGAGAAGGTCGGAAGCATCAATTTCCCTAGCTCCAGGTATTTTACATAATATTTTGCAGTTCATGTCTGCAATGACAGGTTCTATTGAAGATAAATTATGTGTACTTTCATTTGACGAAATGAAAATACGCAAATGCTATGAGTACGACAAATCATCTGACACTACTTTGAAACCTTCAAACTATGTTCCAGTGATCATAGCAAGGGGGTTAATTAAGAACTGGAAACAGCCGGTTTTTTATAATTATGATTGTAAAATATCGAAGGAAATCATATATGAAGTAGTTGAGAAATTAAACATTATAGGTTTTAAAGTCGTAGCTATAATTTGCGATATGGGACCGGCAAATCAAATGTGTTTGAGAGAAATGAGTGTTCATTACGAAAAGCCTTGGTTTCCTAATCTAACTAAAAAAGAAAAAATTTTTGCTATTTATGATATTCCCCATTTAATTAAACTTTTACGAAATTATTTTTTGGATTCCGGATTCGTTTTAAACGAAGTTGAAATTAATAAAGATCCCATACAAGAATTACTAAATACAGAAAAGACTAATGACTTAAAATTGTCCCATAAAGTAAGCGAAAATCATTTGATTGTTTCTGGAGCGAGAAGACAAAAAGTCAAATTAGCCACACAATTTTTCTCGCATTCTGTGTCAAAAGCTTTAAGATGGATTTACATAAATGGTAAAAGTAAATCTAAAAATGTTTTGGAATGCTCCGAATTTGTGAAAATTGTCAACGACTGGTTTGATGTTTTTAATTCTAAAAAGCCCGTAATAGATTCAAGGCAACGAAAAAAGCATTTGGTTTAGATCTTGAGGATCAAAAAGAAATTATTTCAAAAATGAGCAATTTAATAATGAATTTGAAGATTCCAGGAAAAAAAATTGCTTCCTTTTCAAAAAGGAATTATTCTTTCTAATTTGTCACTCAACTATTTATATGAGTACTTAACCCTTTCAGTTATTTGTAACCTATAGGCAACATCATTTTAAACTTGAATAGACAGCATTTTGTCTTTTTTTCTTTAAATTTTAATATATATTCTTTTGTTTTCTTCTTTTCTCTTACTGATTTCATATCTGTCAAATAAATTTATCGTAGAAAATATGTATTATGTGTCATTTAATAGTGTGAAGTTAACTGAAAAGGTCAGATGTGATAAGCGTTATTTAAAATTGTTTAAATTTACATTATTTTTGCAAATAAATATTTCATACAATTTTTTTTCATAAAAAAACAAGTTACAAATTGTTGTAATCTCGAACAGTTTTGAAAAAATAATACTGATCATAGTAAATAGTTGACATAAAGGCGTGTTACCTACAGGCAACGAAATTATTCAGCAGTTGAGGAATTGACTGATACTGCTTCAGGTATTTATACTTATTTATATTTATACTTTACAGGCATTTATAAAATTTATGTGCATGAAAGTTGTAATTTTAAATCATAACATTTTTAGAAAATGTCGCGTATGGGAAAAAAAGGAATATAAGTACAACAGAAATTCAAAATATTTTAGAAGAATTCAATTTATCCGATATAGATGATTCAGAAGAAGATGAAGACTTCGATGTAATAGTCAAAAATGTTTTGAATGAATATGAGAATCTCGAGCACCTGTTTGATGAAAACGAAAATAAAGAAGCTAGGCAAGGCATTGATCAAACTGATCAGGATCAGGATAAAACTGATATAACGAATGACCGAACTGCTGAAGCTGAAACAAAAACAGTAAAAGAATTAAGATGGTTAAAAACAGATTGGACACCACCAAAAGCTGAATTCATTCCTGATATTTTTCCCGAAATTATCGAAATAAATACTCCCCTAGAATTTTTTCAAAAGTATTTCACCGATGAACTGCTTGATCAAATAGCTATGGCAACAAATCAAATTTCATTGTCAAAATCTGGAGAGTCAATTAAAACGTCTAAATTCGAGCTTTTGAAAATAATTGGATTACAAATACTAATCGGTTCTTTGAATTTTCCACAAATTAAAATGTATTGGGAAAAAGCAACAAAAATACCATCTTTTGTTGAAAATATTTCAAGAAAACGATTCCATCTAGTTCGTAATAGCCTGAAATTTACAACATTGGACACATCCTCTGATAAATTATTTAAAGTAAGACCCTTTCTTGATTCCTTTTTGACACACGTTCATTCTCTACCAAAAGAAGAAAATGTATGTGTAGATGAAATGATTCCTTTCAAAGGACATACGAGCTTAAGGCAATTCATGCCAAAAAAACCTATAAGATGGGGCATAAAAGTTTATGCACTTTGCGGATCTAGTGGAATTTTGTACGACTTTGAAATTTATCAAGGAAAACGTACAAATGTTGGAGATACAAATTTAGGATTTTGTTCTGATATTGTAATATATCTAACAAAGACATTGGAACCTAATCGTAATTTCAAAATTTTTTTCGACAATTTTTTTACCACTTTTAATTTGCTTGTGACTTTAAAAAAGGGAAATATTTATGGTACTGGGACGATGCGGTCTAATCGTACAAAAAATGCTCGATTGAAAGATCAAAGTTTAATGAAAAAGATGGTTAGAGGCTCCTATGACTCATGTTTCGAAAGGTTCAATGATATCTTCCTATTGACATGGAATGACGGGGGAGTTGTCCAAATCGCATCAACAATTTTTGGCATTGATCCCGTTGCAAATGTTCAGCGATTTTGTCCATCAGAAAAAAAGTATGTACAAGTAACGCAGCCAAAAATAATTCAAGAATATAATCAGAAGATGGGAGGTGTTGATAAAATGGATTTTCTTTTATCACTATACCGCATTTTCATCAAAACTAGAAAGTGGACACTTCGTATATTTGATCATTTCATAGACCTAGCAGTTTGTAACTCTTGGCTTGAATACCAAAGATTTTGCGATGAAATGAAAATCTCACAAAAAGAGCGTATGAGTTTACTCGACTTTCGCAGTGATATTGCTGCAGGACTTCTAGCGAAATCAGTCTCTGAAGGTGGCACATTAAAAAAACGTGGTAGACCTAAACTGTCGAGTATAGAAAATAACGACTGCAGTAGCAGATGTTCTTCTCCAGGATCCTCGAAGAGTGGATATGAGAAACGTCCCTACATGTCGTCAAGATATGACGGTTTCGAACACTGGCCACAGTTTACCAAGAACAAAACCAGATGCAAGAACGAAGGGTGTTCAGGGTGTTCAAATTAATTTTTTAGCACAAAAGATTTTTAATTTCCACTGAAAGGGTTAAAATCGAAATATAATATAGAATATATAATTACATATCGATTAAATCAAGACATAATCGAAAATTTCTTTAGTGTGATCCGTTATAAAGAAGGATTACACGATCATCCAACCGCTCTCGAATTTAAATATCGTCTTCGCGGATATATCTTGGGTAACTATTTGAATGTTAAGTTTGATTAAATGTTTGTGATGTTCCAAGTTTTTTTTGTAGTAGACAGTTCTTGTTGTAGATTGTTTTAACTAATACCATATAATTAGAAGTATAAATATACACTTACACTAATGGTTAAGGGCATTCAATCCGATGTAGTCTATTTACACTGAGTAATATATATTTTCGTTTATAACTCTTTATTCAGGAAGAAGTGATATTTTTATGCATAAAAGTGGAAATATAGAAGAACAGGAACCAGAAGAGTTTATGGATATTGGAAACGTTTCTCACACATTACCTGCAACAGTTTCGGAAAATTTTTTAGTAACTTCACTGGATAATATTGAAGAAGAAATTTTTAATAACAATGAATATTCTGTTAGAACAGGTGTTGATGATTTTCTTTCGGACGCGTTAGAAAAAGTAGCAGGATATATTGTTAAAAAATGCAATTTATCGGAAGGTTTTGTATGTGCTACCCAAGAAAATTATTCTTTTATTGATGAACTAAGTGAAAGAGGCTTAAGAAAGCCATCAACAAAATATTTAAATAGTATAAGTGGATTAGAAAATATTTTTAGAACAATTAACGGAAAAAAATTGTTTTTAACTAAATACTATATAAAATATTATTTAAATGAATCAAAAAATATTGCACTAGATGATGAGATAAAGAAATTATTTTTTAGATGCAGAATGTTTTTTAGAATAAAATTTTTAAACCATAATATTATTGAAACTAGTTATGGCAAAATTAAAAATAGAAAGAAAATGAAAACACAGACTTAAGAATACCATTCTCACTTTTATTGTTTTTATATATTTTAGGAATATATAAATAAATTTATAACGTTTATGAAATTGATGTCTTTTTCTTAATCTTATTTTTGAAATTATTATTTTTTTTGTTTTATCCTATTTATTAAAAATTATTGGATCTTCATTGCAGTAAAAATCGAATTACCAAATAACAAAAATCCACAATAAAAATCTGTCACCAATTGACGTTTTCTTTAAATGTCATTTTCAGAATATCACATCTTGTTATTCATTGTATCATGCTGTTTATGTATAATTGTTAGCAATATTCGGACAATGGTATTCATTTGAATTTTACACGTGTGTATGTATATATGTATTTCAGATTCCTCACTCTGAATTGTATTTATTAATATTTGCTAATATTAATATATTTCCATATCTATAGATATATTTAATTATTCATGATTGGATTGGCCAATGTTATCTATGCCCTTGTAGCTTTCAAGGAAATTTATACCTACATACTTTATTTTCTATATTTATATACTCAAAATTTTGAATTTAAAATTTTTACATAATTTGCCGATTTGGTTTTCTGATACGTACAGTAATACTGATTTTGATTTTGTGAATGTAGTTTAAATTTATAAGGACAAGAGTTTTAAATTGAAGGATTAAAGTGTTTTATTGAAATTTGGTTTAAAAAAAAATAATCTTTTCAATTATTTGTGTTTTTTAAAAGTAATTATTTTATCAATATGGTAAGTATTTAAATATAATATACGTAGTAAGGTCCAGGTATTCTCAGCCTCATACATAAAAACTCGTTTATCCTTAAAAAAATTTTAGGTGTTGAAAAGAAGGAACCCTTAGCAGGTAATATGCAAATTTGTAGCCGTTTAGGATTATCAGTTTAATTTTAACAGGCTTAGAGAGAAGGTGAGTTTCAATAAATTTTGAAAATGACCAATATTGAATACCGTGCGGTTATAAAATTTTTAACAAAAGAAGGGTTAACACCAACACAAATAAATGAAAGAATACTTGCTGTATATGGAGACTCTTGTCCATCATTTGCCACCATAAAACACTGGTCGAAGTTGTTTCGCTGGGGAAGAGAATCATTAGAAGATGACCCACGTGTTGGAGGGCCCACAACGGTGACTACGGCCGAAAATATTGACTTTGGGTGCCAAAACTTCTGAGTGCTGTTCAAAAAAAACGACGTGTTGAATGTTGCAAACAGTTTTTAGAGCTTTGTCGTGAAAAACAGAAGAAAGTTATAAATTCGATTGTGACGGGCGATGAAAGTATGGTCCTTTATTATGACCAACGTCCAAAAGGGATTCCATGGAGTGGCATCGAAAGGGAGAACCAGCGCCAAAAAAAAGCAAAGGTCTCACAAAGTACAAAAAAAGTAATGGCTACAATTTTTTGGGATTGCGAAGGATCTTATTAATTGATTTTAAGGAGAGAAACACAGTCGTCAACGCCAGCTATTACTGCGATTTATTACGGCAATTGCGACAAAAAATCATTGAAAAACGACGAGGGAAGATTAGTAGCGGTGTCTAGCTATTACACGATAATGCTCCAGTTCACACGGCTGCAATTTCAAAGGCCACTATACAAGAATGCGACCTTATGGAACTGGACCATCTGCCCTACAGTCCCGATTTGGCCCCTAGCGATTATTTTTTATTTTCAAAATTAAAGTCCGAGCTCAGGGGAAAAAAAATTTAATGACGATGATGAAATTTAGCAAGCTATAAACGCCCATTTTGAAACCAAAGATTCAACCTACTTTTATACTGGTATAGAGGCACTAGTTAAGAGATGTGAAAAATGTATTCAAATAAAGGGAGACTATATTGAGAAATAATATATACACTGTAAAAAATGAGTGTATTATTACTAACTTTATAGTAGCAAAAATCACTATTGTTATGAAGTAAAACTACATTTTTAGAGTAAAAACTAAAAAAAGCAGTATTTTTCCTTCTTTAAAGTAAATATACTTCGTTTTTGTTTAAAGTTACATTTTTGTAGTAAAACTGCTTTTTTTGCGCGTAAATTTACTATACGGCTAGTGAAATTACAAATATGAACAGCAAAATTACAACATGTTTGAACATGTTAATCATTGCGCTTTTTTCAAAAGTAGTTTTGTTAGCACTTAACAGTAATTTTATTACAATGCGTAGCGTAATTGTGTTTTAAGGTAGTAAATCATATGGATATGTTGCGTCATTCGTCATTTGCATTTGATTCTTGAAAAGTTAAGTCGATTTTTGTTATTGTTATTCGTAATATTTTATATTTCAGTATTCAATTTAAAGTGAATATTAATGTGAAAAAAACATATTTTGAAAGGGGAAACTTCCGAATCGCTAGCTCGTGATATCGAAACAGGACATTTTCAGGACGATACTTTGGAATGTCCTCTTTAATGTGTCATATGTCCTTGTTGGCGGAAATTTGATATTTGGGAGAAAAGTACCGTTAAAAATTTTTCAAAAAATTCACTGTGTTTCACAAAAACCGTTATATTTATTTTTTGGAATAATGTAGGATTACAAAAGATATTGCATTTTAAAGAGAACTTTCTCCTCTTTCTAACGAAATATATTTCGTCCCGAAATAATAAGTGGTTCCTATAAGCTATAAGGACTCAAAGTCAAAATTTCATGTTTTAAAAAAAACGATTTTCAAACTTCTTTTGATATTGATATATCTCCGAAAGTTGAAGGATAACATAGGTAAATTATGATGTCAAATGAAAGATAATTTTGTCCTCTTTAAAATGATACCCCTTACACCCTCATATGTCACCCCACTAAGAAACTATGGACAAATGTATGCAATAAAGTGCATGTTTTTTTACATAACTAGTTATTTTTTGTTAAAATAATGAAAAAAAAACAAACAATAACACAACAAATAATGAAAATGATTAAAAAAAAACAGATATGTATGTATTTATTTTTATTAATTTTACTCTTTGTTATTTTTTTGTGGTCCTGAAAAGGACCGATTTTATTTTTCGTTTTTCGCTTATTTGCCGCAATAAACAACTTTGATGTCTTCTATTAGTTGTTGGAAAGGATCTTTTCCCTCCGTGGCAAGTCCTCTCCTCCACAGAAATTCACATAAATGGAGGTCTAAATGTTCTTTGCGTACTCCACCTCGTGTTAATCTGTATTTTAAACTTCGCCAGCTACTCTCGATGTTTTGAGTATGAGCTCCAGATTCGGAGTCAACAAAGTGCTCGGTATGATTAACTTTTTTATGAATATATCCGTGAGAATTCAACTCTCTGTAACCCGCCCAACAATCCGTTTGTATTTCAGTGCAGGGTTTAATATGTTTTTTAATTAAAAAAGGTAAATTTAAAATCCTTATTATTGAATTTATATTAAATTTTTAGTAAAAGGTAAATTTAAATTCATTATTATTGCATTTATATTAAATTTTTAGTAAAAGGTAAATTTAAATTCATTATTATTGCATTTCTTTTTAAACTTATAGTAAAAGGTAAATTTAAATTCACTATTATTCCATTTCTTTTTAAATTTTTAGTAAAAGGTAAATTGGAAACACGTTTTTCTGAATTTTTTTAAATGTTAAAATTCACTTTTTTTAAGCATTTTTAACATTTATTAAAAAATATTGATATTGTAATTATTCTCTATGGACTATTAATAATTTTCAAAACTAATAAAATTCTTAATTTTTATAATTTCATACAATTATAATTTTAAATAAATAATGAAAACATTTTACTCACCTTGAATTCATATTTTTAAAACTTTCATAAAACACTTTTATTCACAATTAAAATTATACAGATCTTGTTTCCAACAGCTAACAGAAGAGAATAAAATTAACATATTTACATAAAACATCAAGTTGATTGTAATTTCATTTTCATTGTTTACATCAGTTCATTACATCTCTTCATAAAAACGAAATAAAGACAATGATAACAAACAATTCAATAATAGAACAAAACCGCATCAACGCAAGAAAGCGATTACTCAATAGAAGTGATATAGTTGATTTTTCAAATGTACCAAATTTTATTATAAATGCATTTTTTGGTGATGGCAATTATAGAACTCGGTTACTAGTAACGACCCTTGGACTTGTTAATGGTATAAGTCCATATCAGCTTTTAGAGCTAATAAAGTGGAATCCATTCAAATCAACAGATAAAAGAAAAATTTTTGATTTATACACCTATATAAAAAAACCAGAAAATGCATATAAATATTACAGTTACAATATATATAAAAAATTAGTAATATATTGTAATGGTGATTTAAGAAGATTTGGTAACAGAGTACCACAAACCTAAGTGATTAGTGATTACATATATTAATTTCTGAAATAAAACCAAAAATAACATCGGAAAATAATCGAAAAATAAAATCGGTCCTTTTCAGGACCACAAAAAAATAACAAAGAGTAAAATTAATAAAAATAAATACATACATATCTGTTTTTTTTTAATCATTTTCATTATTTGTTGTGTTATTGTTTGTTTTTTTTTCATTATTTTAACAAAAAATAACTAGTTATGTAAAAAAACATGCACTTTATTGCATACATTTGTCCATAGTTTCTTAGTGGGGTGACATATGAGGGTGTAAGGGGTATCATTTTAAAGAGGACAAAATTATCTTTCATTTGACATCATAATTTACCTATGTTATCCTTCAACTTTCGGAGATATATCAATATCAAAAGAAGTTTGAAAATCGTTTTTTTTTAAAACATGAAATTTTGACTTTGAGTCCTTATAGCTTATAGGAACCACTTATTATTTCGGGACGAAATATATTTCGTTAGAAAGAGGAGAAAGTTCTCTTTAAAATGCAATATCTTTTGTAATCCTACATTATTCCAAAAAATAAATATAACGGTTTTTGTGAAACACAGTGAATTTTTTGAAAAATTTTTAACGGTACTTTTCTCCCAAATATCAAATTTCCGCCAACAAGGACATATAACACATTAAAGAGGACATTCCAAAGTATCGTCCTGAAAATGTCCTGTTTCGATATCACGAGCTAGCGATTCGGAAGTTCAGCCTTTTGAAATACCTACATAGTTATTTAAAAGTAAAAAGTTACAAAAATTATAGTGTTTATCATAGGTAAGTGAAAATTTTATATTATTTAATGCAACGCTTTGTTATTTTATATTGTACTAGTGCTCTTAATCTTATTTTTAACCTGTAAATCGTGGATGATCAGAATAATCATAATGTGCTTCAGATTACTTAATGCAATTATTTTTTTTTCATATCGAATTAAAAATTTGTTTTTTGACGCGCTTTTCCGTAGAGGGACTTTGTATTATTTTTTATATATTTTTCCTAATTAAAAACATTTAAATAATGATTTAAACTTTTTTGTTTTTTTCCTTATTAATTAACATTTTTCGAACAGGTCTTTTTGCAAAAAAAGGCATCTCTACGGCCTAACAGATAACTTCATCAACCATTACAAATTGCAGATCTAAATAGGAAAAAAATATTATTTTAATAATATTATAGTATTTAAATTTATAATATAATAGTTATAATATATAATTAATAATAAATAAATAATATAAATGTAATTATATTAACATGTATTCGTGTGAATTTTGTAAATTTGTAACAGACAGTGTATATAAATACAACAAACATCTATATTTCCATCGTGATAAGAGTAACTCAAGCATAAAATGTTTGTGGCCTAGATGCTGTAAAAGTTTTTCGTGTTATAATTCTTATAAAGTTCACTGGCATAGACTTCATTCGCGTAATGCTGAAAAAGAAGAAGAATTATTAGAATCACAATATTATTGCTCAGTGATAAATTGCAAATTTAAGACTGAGAATTTCAAAAGTATTTCAACACATTTGGTTCAGCATATGAATTTTCGTATTAAAATTGAATGTCCTGCCAAAATTTGTAAATAACAGTTTTCAAATAAATTTGCATTTCGTTCACATTTATTTCGGAAACATAAAACTGAAGAATGTCCGTTAAATGATAATTATTGTTTAGAAAATACAAATGACTTTGACAAAAATATTCAAAATGAATCAAATAATTGTGATATACCATATTCGGATCAATATAATAATATTTTTTTATCACTATTTACAAAATTGAAAACAAAATTTCGTGTTTCTGATAACGCAATTGAATTTCTACAAAAAGAAATGCAAGAAATTATTATGTTAAATGAAAATAAAATACTGGAAAACATCAAAACCTTTTTCAGTGATAAATAAAGCAACTTAACTTACGAACACTTTGGCAAAATTGTAAAATCTGTTAGTTTTGAGAAAGATTTATCACGATTTAGTTCAAAATATAAGAGATCAAATTTATTTACAAAGAATTGTAATTATGTATTCTCTGTAGAAATTAGATTGGGAATAGATAACTATCACAATTCTTGTTTTTTTCACTACATTCCTATTTTAGAAACGTTGAAAAATCTCATGAAAGAAAATTTTTTTTAAAATGTTTAATGAAAAAAAAAGTGTGGAGGAAAATATATTAAATGATTACAATGACGGCTCAGTACATAAGGAAAATTCATTGCTTTCAGAAAGCAATTTTATTGAAATTCTTTTATTTCAAGACTCATTTGAAGTATGTTCTCCATTAGCTTCTTCAAAAAAGAAGCACAAATTAATTGGTTTCTATATGATTATTGGCAACATACCCTCTAAATATAGGTCTCAGATTCGAAACATTCAACTTGTACTTTTATGTAAAGAAAAGTATCTTAAACAATTTGGTTTTAATGAGATTGTACGTCCGTTAGTCAATGATCTTTGCAAACTAGAGGATCAAGGTATAAAAATATCCAACCTGTTTAATGGAAAAGAAGAAAACTATAAGGGAATATTATTCTCTTTAATAGGCGATAACCTTGGAAGTCACCAAATTGGTGGATTCACTGAGAATTTTAGTTTATCCGAACATTTTTGTAGGTATTGTTTATATACAAGAACTGACTTGAAAAATTTTAGTTTAGATATAAAAGAACTTCGCACCCGTGAAAATTACAAATTGTGCCTTGATTCGATATCTTCAAACAATGTTATTGTCCAAGGAGTAAAAAGTGACTCTTTGTTTAATAAACTACGTTTTTTCCATGTTTGTAACCCAGGTTTACCGCCTTGCATATCACACGACCTTTTTGAAGGTGTGATACCTTTTGACCTTAAACAAATTCTTTTGTTATTTCACAAGGAAAACATTATAACACTTGATTATGTAAACCAGAAACTCGAATATTTTAGGAGAAAATTCCGTTTGTCCCTTAATTTCGCTAAAACTGAATTGAACGGATTGAAAATTATCGGTAAATGTGACGAGATTTGGCATATTTTGCTCATACTACCATTGATTTTTCATAAAGTATCTATTAATTTTGAAAATCCCGGTTGGAAGTTTTTTCAATCTATGGTAGAGATGTGTCGAATAATTTGTTCACCGGCAACTAGTAAAGAGCAAATACAACTTCTTTCCTATGACATTTATACTTATTTAGAGCACAGAAAACATTGCTTTCCTTCATTGAAATTACGTCCAAAGCATCATTTTATTTGTCATTATCCAGACCTTTTTTTAAAATTTGGACCTTTAAAGAATTTGTGGACAATGACATTTGAACACAAGCACCAATTCTTTAAGCAAATTCTGAAGTCATCAAGAAATTTTAAAAACTTGACAAAAACTCTATCTGTACAACATCAAATATTACAGTCTTCTATATTTGAAGATCGATTTAGAACTTCAGTTGTTTGTGACGACTCTGTGTATTATGTTGATGGTATGTTTAGCATAAAATTGCCTAAGAAATATACTTTTGTGTCCAAAAAAATAATTTACATTAATACAATCTACAAAGAAAACGACTTAATAATAACGGGAAAAGATGAAATGCGAAATATAGATGTTATGTCTGTAAAAGCAATATTTGTAGATGAATTATATTCTGAAGTTATTTTTTATGGTTATTTGTCTAAAATGTGGTATAATTATGAAAATTTATTGTATGAAGAATTTGATACAGACAAAAGTTTTTACACTTGTCACATTGAAAAACTTCTAGTTAAGCAGCCAATAAATTTATATATTGACAATAATAGAAAATACTTTTCTCCTAAATTACAAATAGTTTAATTAATACATGAATAAGAAGCAAAAGTTGCTTTTAATACAATATTAAGATCTTAGAATAAGTTTTCAAAATAATGTTAAAAATATTTGTTCTACAACTCAGGAAAAATACAACAACAAATAAAAAAATACATTACCGCAAATATAACTGTACAGATATTGGAAAAGATAAGAAAAAATTATCCTTAATATTGAATTAGGGTTAAAAGAACAAAAAATCATAATAAGTCAAATAAAATAATAAATAATCCAGCATGTCTAAGCAAGCTTTTAAAGTGTGGAGTTCCGACCGCATTCAGAAGAAAACATTTGTTTCTAATGCTACTATAGAATCGGTGATCGAAAAAGGTAATTTATCACTTTCATATGTATTATATTTATATAATTTGAAAGCAAACGAATAAATAATAAATTTGAAATTTTTACAGCACACTCCCTTGATTTAAGAGGAACCAAAATTGTTTTAGAATCTGACGGATGCGTTATTTCTGATGCCGATACATTGCTGTGGTATGCAGAGCAAAAATCAATATTTTTGTTATTAGAAGAGACAGAGGAATGGGTTGCTTCAAGCAACAATACCACATTTTCATTGCTTGACGATTTAAACACATCGTCAGAAACTCCGACTTTTTTAACGACACTTGATAATGGATTACCTTCAACTTCATGTGATTATGGAGTTCCATCTAATTCACCTTCAACAACTCTATCAATGAGTAGTACAGCGCTTTCATCAAGCTATCGACAAACCTGGAATGTGTTAAATTTGCTGAAAGTTTTAATATACCTTGGGAAAAATTCCCTCCTGATGTAAAGGATTTATTAGAAAAAAAACAATTTCTAGGCAAAAAAATTAATACTGTGGCCAACATAATTGTTGATGAAATGAGGAAACATTCATTGTACTTACCTCTAAATATAATCCGATCCATAAGTCAAAAATGTGCATCAAGATATACGTCGTCATTCATAGAAAAGGATATACATGGAAATCCACTAAGTTTGAGTCCTATTTCTTTGATCACCACGATTAAAAATAGAAACAATTTTTTAAACAGAAAACCAAACTGACAAAACATTGGTACTGAACCAACTATACCATTAAAACAAAGAAGATTAACAGAAACATTAAAAAAAACTTGCTTTAACTGGCAACCGTGTGAAATGAATACAGATAATACGGAATATAAAAAGAAAATTCTTCAGGAAACATTTCTAAAACAGAAATTTCCTGCTGAAGAAGAAAAACTAATATCAGAATACATGAAGGATTGTTTTCAAAATCAGAGAAGTTATTTGAATGATAGAGAGAACATTCCAGCTGTTGCTAATATACAGGAAAATTGGCCATTTATATTTAAAAAACATTACTTGTACGAACATTTTAGCTGTTTAATGAACGTTAGTGCAACAGATTTCGAAAAAAAAAATTCATAGAAAACAGATTGCAAATGATTAAATTTTTTAAATTAAATTTTGCAAGTGCAAATGAAGATATCGTGAAAGCAATTGCATCATATTTCAAAGAAAATGTAGAGGTTTTGTTTCAGTATTTCAAGATAAGCTTTACAAAATTTGTTTTCTCTTTATAACAAAGAATACAGGAATACACTTGTTTTATTTTATATTTATTTTCAGAATGGAGAAACTTTTACTGAAATAAATAATGCAGATCAAATTAATACTCCATGGCTGGCAATCGTTGGTAAGTAAAACTGGTCAAACCAATGTTGGTGCTTAATTCATTAACAAAAAAAAAACGACTAAATAATTTTATAATTGCAGATGCAGCTTCAACGGATAAAGTTAAAGCATATATATTTATGGAAAAAGTTTTAACTGCTGATTATAACGAATTTACATTTTTAGATTTGCTGGGTGAAATTATTTGTTATTATTATATTTTCAATTTGATATTTCCTACAAAGATTTCCAAAACATTGGAATTTTTAGTACGATACATATACAAAATTTATCCTGAAACAATGAGAACTGACAAAAAAAATATTGACGTAATAAATAAGATTAATAACCTAATTAAAAAATTAGATAGTTACAGCTCAAATCTCATTAACTAGTGTAAAATCTTATTACTATCAAAATAGAATATATAAAATTTATTGTTTTACACGAAAACATTAATTAATTATCTAATTAAAAGAGAGATGTAAGTGTTCTTTAAGTACAAATATTACATGTTAGTAAAGATATGTGGGTATGTAAATTAAAAGATTTGTGCAAAAATCGATATATACGGGAGCAGCCCTAAATCCCCAAAAAAATTTCAGCCGTCGAGGACAAAATCCCCAAAGACATAATCCCCAAAGACAAAATCCCCAAGACAGAATCCCCAAGGACAAAATCCCCAAAATACATTATATAAGACAAAATTGTACTGGCAACTTTTCTGAAAGAAAAAGTACAGTGCATATCAAATGCTAGACAATATAAAAAAAAACAAAAAAAAACAAGTATTTCTAAATATTTGATATCCTGCAAAAAAATTCCTTCAAGAGGTACATCCATATGTTTCTGAATCTTTAATAATAAAAATTTCAACAAGAAAAATTACGGAAAATATCAAATGCTAAACAATAAAAAAAAAAAAAAACAAGTATTTCTAAATATTTGCTAGCAAAGAATGCAATACCGAATGATATTACCTGCAAATGAATTCATTCAAGAGGTACAAAATTTAGTAATAAAAATTTCCGATGGAAAAACCCATTTTTAATTTTACAGATGTTCTTATATTTGGTAGAGTTAAAGAAGAAAGTATGTAATTTGAATGCATTCGGTTTTTTTATTCATTCGAAGTAAGTTGTTAGGTTTTAATTTTGTGCTGCTTAATTCTGTGTATGAAAATAATTTAGTTGATAATTTAGTGACAATTTAAAATTTATTTTTCATTTTTGTTTGTTTAAAAATGGAAACAAAATTAATAAAATCAAATAAAGGCAACAGTAAACTATTCTATAATGGTTACGGATACCATTTTCGATCTAAAAGTAAAGTGGGTTTTTATAGGTGGTTCTGTGACAAAAGAAAAAATTTATTGTGTAAAAGCGTTTTAATGACAAAATTAGTTGATAATGAACACATAGTTTATCAAGAAACAAAACACAATCATGATAGCAACATATGTGAAAAAGTAGTGTGTGAGGCTAATAATGATTTAAAAGATTTAACCGAAAGTTCTGTGTTAAATCCCTCACAAATTATAAGAGAAGTGGTTGTAAAAACGGAAATTGAATATAGACCATCTTTACCATCTAAACCTGCACAAAAGAAGAAAATTCAAAGAAAACGGATTTTAAAAGAATTTTCAAACGAACCTCAGGATATAGATTTGATCAACATTCCTCAAAATCTGAGATACTTGGACGGCGAATTGTTTGTTCTGGAGTGAAAAAAGATTTGATAATGGAATAATAATTATTCTGGGTACAAAAACGTCCCTACAGGCACTGGCTGAATCAAAGTGTTGGTTAATGGACGGCACATTTTATGTAGTGCCTTCCATAATGAGGCAGCTGTTTACAATTCACGGTTCTATTGGAGGGCAAGTTATGCCCTTCATATTCTGTTTAATGAGTGAAAAGACAGCAAAAGCGTATCATGAAGTGTTCTATGAATTATGTAGGTTTTCAGTGGAACTAAATGTTAATCTTAATCCTGAAAGAATAATTTCGGATTTTGAAATAAATATTTCGACTGTGGCAAAAGATTATTTTCGCCAGGCCCAATTTAAAGGTTGTTTGTTCCATTTTGGGCAAATAATTTGGCGACGCGTATAGAAAGAAGGGTTTGCAAGAAAATACGGATCCAGTTTGGAGTTTTGTACCTTGATAAAAATGTTGAAAAGTCTTGCGTTTGTGCCTGATATAGAAATAAGTGATTATTTTGAAGAATTACTTAAATATTCTGATGATAAAGATTTTAAAAAAGTGTGTGTGTGGTTTAAGAAAAACCAACCCTATTATACACATTAAAGTTAGCTAAACAAAAAATATGTATAAAAAAATATTAATAATTTCATGTTAATATACACATAATGCATTCTTAATGAATTTTCTTTTTATTGATAAAAATGTTATAAATTATTATAAAAGTTATATAAAAAATATATAATTAGTATAAAAACACAATACAACAATTTGTAATCGCATAAGTTTAAGATTCGTATTGTTTAAACTTTAATAAATCTTCAATGTTTTTGAATAAAATAAGTAATGTCTTGTTTACATCTACCGAGATTTTAATCAAATCTTCTTCTAAATCTAGTGGTTTTTCATATAGTTAGGAGATTTTAAAATCTAGTTAACTAACGAGATTTCGTTGAAATCTTATTCAAAATCTCTTTAAAATTTTTGTACAACCCTAGAAAAAAAATAAATACAATTTCGCCTTGAATTCGCCTCAACTTGAATGAATGTGCTTGACATTTGTTTACTTGAATGACGTATATTTGACATTTATTTTTGAATAAATATTAAATAAATATCAGAATTTTTAAAGAAAATTCAAAACAAGAAAACAAGAAAAAAAAAAGAAAATGACAGCTGAAATCTCTTTAGCAGATGTAAACACTATTTTTCAAAATCTCGAGATTTCACGAAATCTCGGTAGATGTAAACAAGGTATAAGAAAGGCATTTACTATACATAACTAATTCACAAAATCATAAGAGTTTATTATTTAGTGATAATTATAATTTTATACAATACTAAGTATGTACATAAAAAACTTATTTGAAAATCATTTTTAAATAAAAATCCTGGAAGAATTTAAACGTATTACACCAAAAAGTTGTTTTTTTCTCTACAAAAATATATTGAAGGAAAATATATACTTTCTAAAAAAATAACTTTTGCTATTTCATGAGTAAAATTTACGCTGCAGTAAAGTAAGTTCCTACTTTTTCAAAGTAGTGTTTACTTGTTTACAGATTAAAACATGCTCTACAAAAAAGTAAAGCATCACATTTTTGTGAGTAAAAGTTACTCTGCGTTATAGTATTATTACTTTTCATTTTAGTACCGGATTTACTACGAATATCAGCAGGTCTATTCCTGAATAAGACAAGAAAATGTTAAAATAAGAACTCTTGTTTAAGATTGTCTTAAAACTTCGTATCCTTGTATAAGATGGTCTCTCGTTCTTATCTTATAAATTTTGACATTTATTTTTAAGATGCTGAAAGTGCTGAAAAGAAAGTGCCTTTGACCTCAAAGTTGTGAATAGTTGGTTAGTTAAAATTTGTAATTGTGAAATCATTCTAAAACACATTAATTAAATTGTACAAAAAAAAAATAATAAGTGTATAATGTTAAGTTTTCAACATTTTGAGAGTTCTTCATCAAGCGATGAAGAAAGTTTTAAAATAAACTACAAAAATTTAAGAGACATGTCTAACCCTTTAAATTTAACTGAACAGACGTAAGTATTAAAGTTTTATAGAATCAAAAGGATTTCTCTCATTTAATATGAAATTTTTTAGTTTTAGGAAAAATTTTCGCTTATCAAAAGAAGCATTCATTTATGTCTTTGATGAAATTAAAAATCACATTTCATCAACTTCGAGATCAACTTCAGCCACTCCAATATCAAAATTATGTTGTGTGTTGAAATTTTTAGCACAGGGTAGTTACAAACAAGGTGTTGGTAATGACATTACTGTAGGATTTTCTCAACCATCAGTGTCGAAGATATTGAGTGAGATAATTCCCATCATGGAAAATAAATTATGTTCTAAATGGATTAATTTTAGAAGAACGAATGCAGAATTAAATCGGTCAAAAACTTTCTTCTTTCACAAAAGTAATTTTCAGGAGTTATAGGGTGTGTTGATGGGACCCACATCAATATGATACGACCTACAGTAAATTAACACCTTTACCTTAATAGAAAAGGAAAACATAGTATTAATGTTATGATTGTAAGTCTGCTTGAATGAACAGCAAACTTTGTTTGATATATCGTATTAAATTTTAAAAATATTTCCACAGGCTTGTAATGAACGAATGGAAATCATTGCAGTAGATTCCAGATTCGGAGGATCAAATCACGACGCAATGATTTGGGGTATGAGTGACCTGAGAAGATATTTGGAAGAAAAACACGCAAATGGACAAAAAAATACGTGGATTTTAGGTATTTTATTACACAAAAGTGAATAATTATTTGCTTACAAAATTGATAATTATATTTCTTTTAACAAGGTGATTCTGGATATCCTCTAGAGCCTTGGATCATGACTCCGTTTAGATCTGTGACTGAAGGTTCCAGAGGAGCTGCGTTCAATTACAAACACGATTCTGCTAGAAATGTGGTTGAAAGGACATTTGGGGTCTTAAAAGCAAGATTTAGATGTCTATCAACAGCGAGAGAATTACATTATAGCCCAGCAAAAGTGTCCAGGATCATCAACGTGTGTACAGCACTACATAATATATGTATATTTGATGTACCACTTGATGAAAATGTAGAAAATGACGTAGACGAAAATAATGAAGGTTTTGACTTTGAAAACTCTTCACGTGCAGCATTAGATATAAGACATGAAATTATGTTCAGTATTACATAAATAAAAATTGTTTTCAAATTTGTATTTTTTTAAATTTCTTTATTTTATAAATTTAGTCATTATTTTGTAAATTCAGTCATTACTTTGTAAATTTATTCATATAAATTATTAAAAATATTATAATAAAAAAAAATTAATAAAACAAAAAAAAAACCAATAATCCAAATAAAACAAAAGGAAAATAATATAATTGTATACATAAAATTCTTAAAAATTACCAAAATTCTTTTTTACACAACCATGTTTAATTTGTTTTCTTGTATTGCAATTTTTCTTTTCTTCAGTTCTAAGATTTGTTTTAGAAAACTTTGTTTTTCTATCCACTTTTCCTTCTCAAAACTTAATTTTTCTTTTTTAATTTTAACTAAGCTCTTCAATTTTTTTCTTATTTTTCGTAATTCTTTATACTTTTTTTCTTCTAAGCTTCCTTGTTTTTTTAATTCCTCTGTATGGGTTTTAAAGTATTGACTTTGATCTTTTATTTGTTGATTTAGTAGTTCATGTTTTTCTGTAAGTATATGCTTTTTTTGATTTTTTTCATTGCGTCTATTTTGTTTATATGTTTTTATAGTATTGGATATTTTATCTCGATTTTGAAAAAGAATTTCCATATTTTCGGAATTATTTGCATTTTCATTATCATTATTTACATTTTCATCACTTGTAACACATTCTTTAATAAATTCAGAAAAAAACAAGTCGTCTGTTTCATCATTTGCTACTGTATATTCTTTGTTTTGAGAAGTATTTTTTGGGACATTGTTAACGCTTGTTGACATATTAATATTGCACATACCTACTGAAGAAGTTGCAGGATTACAATCGAATGAATTACCACCAAGCTTAAGGTGTGAGGAATTCCTTCGACATTGGTTTTTGCATCCAATAAATTGATGACACTTTCTTCTAAATCTGTAAATGTCTGCAATTTACAAGATCCACCTCCAGTAACATTAAGTTGCTTCTTGTTATTTATTAATTTTTTTTTTATGTTATATTTATAGTTTTTCCACACCTTAAATACAAAAACATAACTATTGGTTAAGGTTAATATGATGAAATATTAGACCAAGCATAAAGTTTAGCAAACTATTGTTATTATATGTTCAAAGATGTAATATCCTTTGAGTTCACATTTTATTCAAAAACTTACTTCTTTCCATCCATTAACGTCTTTAACCGGAGGTCCTTGTGCATTTAACGCCTCTGTTAATTTGGTCCAAAGTGCTTGTCCTTTCGCACGAGCTTCTTGATTTGGAAAAAATCCTTTTGATAGATTTGGATTTTTCTCCATGAATTGCACCAAATAGTTAAATTGTACATTTTTTGTACAATTTTCTTTTATCTTCGGCCTAAAAAAAATTTATCCGCTCTATTATATTTCCTCAATCAGAAAATTAACACATGATGTAACTGCGTTAGTAAATATTATGTTTTAATTTATATATACTTACATTTTAACAAAATTATTTTTAGATGAAATAAAACAAAAACCTCTAATTGAAACAAGACACCACCTGTCACACCCAAAATTTATAAGAAAATAACCTCAAATATTGATATTTGCTAGCTAATAATTTGTTGGCAAATAAAAGTTATAAGATAATCTTAAAAATTTTAAGATTATCTTATTCAGAAATACGAATTTTGTAGTTTTAAGATTTTCAGCGGTCTTATCTTATTCAGGAATATACCCACAGTAAACACAAATTACTCTACAATTAAGCAAAATTATCATCATTACTATTGCATGTAATTTTACTACATTTAAACCACGGCATACATAATTATAAGGCAATGTAATCAAGAAATCGACGTCGCCATGACACCTAAGGGGTGACGTATTTGTTATCTATTTCAAATGTAAACAAAAGCAAGCAAGCAAACAAAATATACAAGATACGATACGAGTGAAAATAATTATTTTATGAATTCTATTTTATTATTACTATTGTTGCTATTATTATTATTATTATTATTATTATTATTATTATTATTATTATTAAATATACATATATTTTTTGGATTTTTTTAATTGTAAGTATTTGACTAAGAAATAAATAAAATTTAGAAAAAGTGTAAAAAAAAGTTAAAAACTATTGAAAACAGTAAATTATTTTGTAATTTGTAAAAATGGTTAAGTGTGCGATATCAAATTGCAAAAATTATGAAGGAAAAAAAAGTGAACAAAAAAGAAAATTTTTTACATTTCCATCAGACAAACTTTTATCAGCAAAGTGGATATCAATTTGTGGGAAAGATTCAAAATTTAATTTAAGGACAGGTAAAATCTGTTCAGATCATTTTTCAAAAAATGATTATATCGAATGAGAAATATTCTATTAAATACACAATTTGAAAAAAGATTGCTAAAAAAGGGTGCAATACCTAATAAAAATTTGTCAACAAAACAAAAAATTAGTGAACGAGAATTAAGAGCTGTAAAACATGAACAAAAAAAAGTAGTGGAAGAGGCTCTAGAAGCTTATAACAGGTTTGTAAAATTGAAAAAAAATATGGAATTTCCATTTTCACATTCAAAAATATGTTCTGCTTTTAGTTCTATAGCAGAGCAATCTGTAGAATGCAGTAACCAAGATATTTTGGATAACTCAACAAAAAATCAATATGCATCTATTGCTATTCAAACAGAGTCAGTATATCTATGCATATGTTTATCACAAAATTTTGCGTGTTATTAATGTGTTTTATTTCAGAGGAGATTTAGACTGTGTAAAAGAATTAATAAAATTCCGTTAGTTAATTAAACGTCCGTTAGTTCAACGCCTGCTCAACATCTAGGACATTCTACTTATTTCAACACAACATGCAAATACATAATTGGAAAACTGTAAGATTGCAATGAAATCCTTACTAATCAATTTAAAATTTTACTAAATTTCCTTTATCCAAATTTCCCATTTTAAATAAATACATTATATAATAAAATTAAAATAAAATCGTTTTATTCTTTTAATTATAAAATTTATTTTGCATGTAATTTTATTGATTTATATTATATAAAATTAAAAGTTTAAATAAATATAAAATATATACATATATATACAAAAAAAATATAAAAAGTGTAAATTAAACTATAAAAAGTGTAATATAATAAATCAAAATGGAAAACGAAAATAATATTGATTTAAATATAGAAAATCAAATTCAAAATAATGATATTCTCAATGATGCATAATCGTCAGTATCGGAAGTTTCCGAATTGCCTATTACATTTTTAATAAATTTTATAAAATGTTTTGACGGTAATCGCGACGAATTAAGTTCATTCATTGCTGATTGTAATAAAGCCTTCGCGTTAGCCACAAATTCTCAAAAATATATTTTACTTGACTACATCGTCACACAAATTACGGGTAAAACTAAAGTAGCTTTTGTAAACCAAAATTTCGCTAATTGGAATGAACTAAAATCTTTTCTTAAAACTATGTATCAAGACAGAAAACATTATTCGCAGTTAATTTGTGAATTGACCACTTTAAAGCAAAGTCATAATGAATCAGTATCACAATTTGTTTATCGTGTTGAAACGTGTTTAAAAAGAACTATCAATAGTACACAACAAAATTCAGAATCTGCAAATCTTGACGGCAAGTTAGAAATGCTAAACGAAATTGCTTTAAATAGATTTTTATACTTTACGCTACCTCCTATTTCCAATGTATTACGTATCAGAGATTTAAAAACGCTTAATTAAGCTATTTCCGTTGCTATATCCGAAGAACAAGTGCAAAATATGTATCATAACAACAAAAATTTTATTAAAAAACAAACTCAGCATCCTCCTACTCAAAATCAAAATTTTAAGCCGAATTCAACAACGTCTTACAAAGGTCCTGCTCGTGTATTTCAAACAGAAAATTCAAATTCTAAACCACAAATTACAACAAACTTTAATAACGAAAAGTTCTGCAGATATTGCAAAAATAAAGGACATGTTATAGATGAATGTCGAAAAAGACAATATGCTAATCAAAAAAAAAACAAAATTTCACTAAAAATTCAAAAAACTCAAATCAAACTCTGGTTCAGGTTGCCCAACTGGAGTTCCCGGATACGCCTGTGGCGACCACAAATAATTAATCGAAAATATTCTGTTTTCAGAAACTAACTCATACATTCTAATTCCATGTGCCGCATCAAAATCAAAAAATTTAAAACTTTTATTAGACACAGGAGCAAACGTTTCTATTGTTAAAGCTCAATCCCTTAACTCACAAACTCTTATTTGTCAAGACGAACAAATATCACTTAACGGAATTAGTCAAAATAATCCTATTCAAGCTTCAGGATATACTATACTTAATCTAAATTTTCCAAAAATAACAATTCCTTACAAATTTCATGTGCTAAATCAATCATCTAACATTCCACATGATGGAATATTAGGCAATGACTTTTTGAAAGATCAAAATGCCCTTATTGATTATAAATTACAACAACTTCGTTTCAAATTTGGAAATATTCCAATCAATTATAAAGAACATAACTGTTACTCGAAACCAATCATTCTAAATCCTAGATCAGAAACTGTAGTTATAATTTCTATATCAAATCCTGAAATAAAAGAAGGTGTCATCCCTGAAACTTTTATACAAAGAGGAGTCTATCTTTCTAAAGCTGTTAATACAGTAAATAACGATTCTACTGCTCTCGCCTCAATTTTAAATACAACAAACGAAGTTATTACTCTCGATATCTTAAACCTAAAATTAGAGCCTATACCATTAAATATGTTTAATATTCAAATTAATAATCAAATTAAACGAAACTACAATTCAGATCGTCTACAAAAACTAAATAACAATCTCAGACTTTCTCATTTAAATTCTGAAGAAAAAAATCATATTATTGATATATGTACAGAATATAACGACATATTTCATCTAGATGATGATATTCTCACTGCAACTACCGCTCTTCAACATGAAATCAATACAAATAATGCAAGTCCAATCGCCGTCAAAACATACCGATATCCTGAAAAACATAAAGACGAAGTAAAAAATCAAATAGAAAAAATGCTCAAACAAAAAAATAATAAGACCTTCCACATCTCCATGGTCCGCTCCGTTGTGGGTAGTACCGAAAAAATTAGATGCTTCTGGTCAACAAAAATGGCGTGTCGTTGTTGACTATAGGAAGTTGAACAATGTAACTGTAGGTGACGCTTATCCACTTCCGAATATTACAGATATTCTCGACCAATTGAGTTATTCCATTTATTTTACAACCCTGGACTTAGCATCAGGTTTCCACCAGATTGAAGTCAAACCGGAGGATCGTTCTAAAACCGCATTTTCAACTCCAAATGGTCATTATGAGTTCATCCGAATGCCTTTTGGATTGAAAAACGCCCCTTCAGTATTCCAAAGACTTATGAATACCGTACTAACCGGATTACAAGGTCTTCAATGCTTCATTTACTTAGACGATATTGTAATTTATGCATCATCAATCGAGGATCATAATAACAAATTAAGAAATATTTTTCAAAGACTTCGTGTCAATAATCTTAAATTACAACCAGACAAATGTGAGTTCATGAGAAAAGAAGTTATATATTTAGGTCATATCATTACTGACAAAGGTGTCAAACCAAATCCTGAAAAAATTAAAGCCGTTTCTGAATTCCCAATTCCACAAAATATCAAAGATATTAAATCATTTTTAGGTCTCGCTGGGTATTATAGACGGTTTATCAATAATTTTTCCAAATTAACTCGTCCTCTTACCAAACTCTTGAAAAAAGATGTTCAATTTCAATGGTCTCCTGAACAACAATCATCATTCAAAATTCTTAAAGAAAAGCTTATTTCGGAACCAATTCTTCAATATCCCGACCTTTCTAAGGAATTTATTTTAACCACTGACGCATCAAATTATGCCATAGGTTCTGTACTTAGTCAGGGAGAAATAGGATCAGACTTGCCTATCTCGTATGCAAGTAGAACACTAAATAAAGCAGAATCAAACTATAGTACAACTGAACGTGAGCTCTTAGCTATCGTTTGGTCTATAACTCACTTTCGTCCATACTTATATGGAAGACATTTTAAAATAGTGACCGATCATAGGCCACTCATATGGTTGTTTAATGTTAAAGACCCCGGATCCAAATTAGTTCGTTGGAGATTGAAACTCGAACAATATGACTACGAAATTCTTTATAAACCAGGTCGTATTAACTCTAATGCTGACTGTTTATCACGTATATCACAAAACAATCATTCAAATATAATGTATGCAGAATCCAAAGAAACCTTCGAAGATTATGTCAAATTTTACTATAACACATTAACCCCAAAAATTTATGACTTCAATGAAAGCTCTGAGCATATCTTAAAAGCTCCTAGTCATATAGCATATTTAACTGCTATCGATCTTGATGAAGAAAATCCCTATAGTGAAGAAATTATATCTCACTCAGTCAATCCAGAATCAATAAAAAATCCAACTCACGAACTTTTTTCAATTTCTAAAACAAAAAATAAAAATGGAAATATATTTTATCACTGCTTCATCAAACGTTTATATTTTGAAAAACCTTCTTATTCTGATTTATTTTATGTAATGCAAAATCTGAAAATCGCATTGGAAAAAGATAAGGTTACTTCTGTAGGTATCGCTAATCCTGTTGATAATTTCAACCATTTTAATTACCAAAAATGTAAAGATATCATTCTGTTTATTTTCCGAAATTCAAAAATTAAAATAACTGTTTACAATAATGTTATTGAAAATCCATCAAACGAACAAATTCCACTGATTCTTAAGGAAAATCATGATTCTCCACTCTCTGGTCATTGTGGATATCATAGAATGATGAAACGAATTTCTCAAAAATATAAATGGAAAAATATGAGAAAAGATATAAAAATATATATAAAAAATTGCACATCTTGTCAAGCAAACAAAACAATGAGAAAGAAATATAAAGCTCCTATGGAAATAACAAGTACAAGCAATCAACCATTCGAAAAACTGGCATTAGATATAGTCGGCCCTTTGCCACTATCTGAAAATGGTTTCAAATACATCCTTACAATGCAAGACGATTCAACTAAATTCTCATATGCAATCCCAATACTTAATCAAAATGCTGAAACTGTTGCAAACAATCTTGTAAATTTTAACACAATGTTTGGTATTCCAAAATCTATTTTAACTGATCAGGGATCAGAATTTAACTCTGAATTGATAAAAACTTTAACTAAATTATTTCACATAAAACATATTTTTACCACAGCTTATCATCCTCAATCCAATGGTGCATTGGAAAGGTCACTCTCAACCCTAAAAGATTATCTAAAACATGTTATTAACGACAAACAAACTGATTGGGATAAATTTATTCCTTTAGCTATGTTCGCATATAATACAAGTGTTCATGCATCCACAAAATTCACTCCATATGAATTAATTTTCGGTGTAAAAGCTACTTTACCTAGCTCCATAACTTCTAATCCCGAATTCAAGTATACATATAATTCCTATTACGACCAATTAAAATATAGATTAAACAATTCTCATCAACTAGCTCGAGAAAATTTACTAAATTCAAAAACAAATTCAAAAAAGTATTACGATAAAAATGTTAAGTTACCCAAATATAAAGTAGGCGATGAAGTCTACCTACAATCTAATGAAATACAAATCGGTAAATCAAAAAAACTCAGTTCGAATTATAAAGGTCCTTATAAAATAATTGAACTTCACAAAAATCAAAATGTTACTATAAAAATAAAAAATAAAAATGTTCGTGTACATGTCAATAGATTAAAACCCTCATCTTCCTTTGCAGATTTATATTCACACTCCTAAGTGAAACATATGGCTTCAAGATCCAGCCCGTTCTCAACGGTAGTGGATTATTTTATGAGCATCTGGGACATGCAAAAATTTATTCAGACAACTGGCAATTAATCGTTTATACAAATATTTCATTCTACTCCGCAAAACTTCGACATATTGAAGGAGTATATGAAAATTCTATATTCTTATGTCCAAAAACAACCACAAAAACATCTAGTTTTTATTGTGCTCAAACCTTAAATTTCCTTTCAATAAAAATTCCCAGGCTACGCCAAAAGCATAACACATTATTTCAATTACTCAATCATTCATCGGAAAATAATAGACGAAAACGCGGATTATTTAATCTCGGTGGATATGCACTACATTGGCTTCTTGGTACTCCTGATGCAGATGATGCTAATTATTATAATGAAGCTATTCAACAATTTGAAGATGATGATAAAAATTTGAAAAAACTCATGCAAGAACAAATCCAAGTCACTATGAAGTCCAAGTCACTATCCAAGTCGCTACATCAAATTTTAATGACTCAATACAAAATTTAAGAATACATGAAACATTTAATAATAATATTAAAAAAATAAATACTTTTATAGAAAATACTATTAAAATAGAACATTCTATTGAAGATTCATTAGTAATTATAGAAAAAATAAATTATTTGACTTATGTAACTAACGAACTGGATGAACAACTAGATTTATTAATAGATGCAATCTTATTTGCAAAAATCAACATCATTCATCGTTGTATAATTACTCCAAGAAAATTTGTCAATGAACTTTATAATAATGTAAAAATGTTAACAGATGGAAAAAGTTTTCCTCTACCTTTAAGTAATGTTTATAGTTATAAGTTATTAGAAATAAGTACATTAAAAGCATTGTACACAAAAGAAAGATTAATATTTGTAATTCAAACACCTTTAACGAATAATCAAATTTATAATTTATATAAGAAAATACCTTTACCTATTGTCCAAGATATTTTAACATATGTTTACATTGAACCTACCTTTCCTTTCATTGCAATAATTAGTAACAAATTATCATATGTACAACTAACAAATTTTACAGAAGAAGATTTCATCTGTCAAAATCAACTCATATATTCTACATTAGAAAAACCTCTTTGTGAAACAACTCTTCTCACTGCAGCCAATAAAAAATTACCCAAATCCTGTAAAGCAAACATTATCAAAGGATCTATAGAAATTTGGCAGCCCCTAAAATATAATCAATGGATTTATGTACTTAGTGAATCTCAAAGAATTACAATCGACTGTCCAAATATCACTAAGATTTATGATCATATAATTGAAAATACTGGTATACTTACTCTTGAAAATGGATGTAAAGCCTATTCAAAACTCGTACAGCTTGTTGGAACTGGAAAAATTACCACAGAATATCATAACATTATACCTAATATAAATATTCTAGAAGATGACTGCTGTATTAAAATATCGACAAATAAAACAAATACTACTATTCATCTAGCACCAATTTATCTTACAAATATAAAATTAGATGATCTTAAGCATGCTGCTCATAGATTACATGCAATGGATGATCATATCGATTCTATGATCAAGCAACATAAAATAATTCAACATGGAAATTGGTACATGTTCGGTCTTAAAATAATTGGAATAATTATATTACTGCTGATCCTCCACAAAATATTCGCTTGTTTCGGATTATATTCTTTAATTCGTTTACTTTGCTGTAACAAAAACCGCAATCGTCGTAATTCATCAGAAGGATGTTTAGTCAAAATTTACAATCAGTGTTTTGACTCATCAAGTAATCATCCAATCCAAGATCAATCTCTCACATTAAGGCCGATAGTACAGTATACAACAACAAATGACGCTAGACCAATAACTACTAGAACAAATCGTATTTCAGGTAGAAGTTCAATATACACTTCAAGAAACATTTTAGACACTGGATTCTCCACTTCAGATTAGTACCCTAATCATGCGTTTTAAAAGGGGGGAGGTGTTATGTACATTCCTGTATCATTCCATATATACATCATGTACTTAAATACAATGTTGCTACACTATATATATATAGATGATAACTAATAATAATAATATAATATCCTAAGAATTTGTTAATTAAGCATAAATGAATTCTTTATGTGAATAAATATATACAATTGTTTAGTACGAATGTAAGTATACATATTTTGTTAACTAAGCACTTATCTAAATAGAAAAATAATCTAAGATCAAAATACAGAGTTAATCTAAAAATATAATTTTACAATATAATTCATTAGTATTTCAGACGTGATCGAGTAAGATCCAAAATTTGTAAAGTGTTAAAATAAAATATTTTGTATTATTAAAATAAAAGTATTTTTATTTTATAAAAATAATATACAACATATGTAAGGCTGAGAATACTTGGACCTTACTACGTATATATATATATATATGTATATTATGTTTACCCCTTTTGCTAAAATTTATATACCTATGTTTTAATAAAATTTAGTTTCATTTTACTTTCACTAAAATTTTAAAATTTCTACGAAAAGTAGTAAATTTTGAAATTATTACTCAAAAATGTATGAAAAATGTGTATTTTTTCGCATTTTTTTTTTGGTATATTTGTGCGTTTTTTTTTTTTTTATTTATACAGTTTCTATGCAGAAATGTGATATCATTATATATAAGTGTATATATAAATTAATATTATATATTATATAAAATATATAAGTGTCATCCTTTAAGTTTTGTAGTTATACCGTTATCAAAAGAAGTTGAAAAACTGATTTATAAAAAACACGAAATTTTAAGTGCTTATATCTCGAGAACCGCAAATTTAATCAAAGTGAAATAATCTGTCAAATAGAGTAGAAAGTCCTCTTTAAAATGGTATATATTAATTAATACAATCCAAGATCGTTATACGGAGAAATAATGGTTTTTGTAAAACACGCCAATTTGGACCAACAATTTGTAAGGGTACTTTTGCGTCCTTAAAATGAATTTGCGGCAAAAAAGATATTTCATCATGTTAAAGAGGACATTTCAAAGTATTATTATTGTTCGGAAGTTCAGCCAGATTTTTACCATCAATTACGATGGTTTACGATTTACCATGATTACGACGATTATGATGCTTCGAAGATACATCATTTGTTTTGTTCAATTGTTAACTTTGTTTTACATAAGCGCAATTTTTTTTACTTTTCAATCCTTTTTTATGAAAAATTTTACTCAAATGCACTAAAATACCCGTAGTGACCAAATAATTTTTTTAGAACTCTCAATAATATTGCTCAATAATAAGATGCATTACCAATTGAAAATAGATATACATACATACGTATATACATATATAGCATTGAGTTAGTGTCCGGATACTTTTTTGAATTAAAATTTTATATATAAAAAAATAAATTAAATTAAATTTTAAATTAGTAAATCTGAATTAATTGTATTTTTGATTTAACGATTTTTTCAAAACAAATGTAATTTATATATTATAAATAAAACTCAATATAGAAGAAAATATGTCATAAATGTTGGAAGTTTAAGTTAATTATATACAGAATAGTTTAGTGTCTATATGTATGTATATATGTATGTCTATATAGTGTGTATATAGTATGTAGTATGTATATAGTGTCTATATGTATCTATACGTATTACGTATATATGTATGTATTTCAAAATTTAACCCTTTTTCTTTTAGTTGACGGCAAAAACATATGGACCTTGCTGCGTAAAGGATTGTGGAAGCAAGAGATTTAAAAATAACAACTTAACTTTCTTTTCTTTTCCGGGTGATAGTGAAGAATATAAAATATGGTTAGAGTTGTGTGGCATTTCAAGGAATTATAATCACCGTACCCGACTTTTTATTTGTGAGCTTCATTTTAAACTCAACTTTCCTGGGCAAAAGCGCTTACTAAAGGGAATAAAACCATCTTTATGTTTACCCTCACGCGTAAGTTCCAATCATATTCCTCAAACTGATTCAATAATTCAGCGTAACGAACTAATTACATTTTCTGGACCAAATACAACTAATTCTGCAACTAACTCTGAAATAAATTTTCCATCTCCCTCTGTTGCGCGAATAAATTTTCGTGGTTTACATATACCAACTCCCGTTGAAGAAAATTCTAGGGAAAATCGTAACTGCGATACGTGCATAAAATTTCAAGAAAATATAAATTCTTATTCTAAAAAAAATTTCCTGTTGCAAAAACAAAATGATGATCTTATAAAAGAAAATTTGGCTTTAAAAGAATCCTTAAAATCCAAAAACAACGAAATTAAGTCATTACAAAACAGACTAAAAAATTTTAAATTAAAATTAGAGTCGGGTAACGAAAATACAAGAAATTTCTCTTCACTGCTGCTAAAACCGAGTAGTAGGCATTATTCAGAGGATGAAAAAGTCCTTTGTCAATCTATACACTTTAAATTACCGTCGTGCTACCGTTTTATGAAAAATTCTCTAGGTTTTCCTTTGCCGAGTTATTCGTCGCTATATAGATGGAGACCGATAAAAAATGTGACACCGGGTTTTAATATTAAAAATTTAAACGAAATAGGGTTGAAAATTAAAGATTTTGATTCTCTCTCGCGAAATGTTACTTTAGTTTTTGATGAAATGGCAATTAAACCAGACCTTAGATATAATATTTTTAGTGACCAAATAGAAGGTTTCGAGGACGACGGTGAAACACGAACTAACAAATTAGCAAAACACATATTAGTTTTCATGGTTCGTGGTATTTTTAAAAATTTTAAATTTGTTTTAAATTATTTTACTTTCCAGAACGTTTGTTCTGGTTACAAACTAAAACAAATAATTATTAAAAATATAAAATTATTAACTCAAATCGGATTTCATGTTCGTGCAATAGTTTGTGATCAGGGTTCTAATAATCGTAGCGCGGTAAATACATTGAAAATTAAAAATTCGGACAATTTTTTTTCAATTAATATAGATAATGTTTTAAAAAAAATTTATATTATTTTCGATATTTGTCACGGGTTCAAAAATTTACGCAACACAAATATGAAATATAGTATTCTCGACGGTTCTACTAAAAAATTCAAAAGTTATTTGCAATTGGAAAATTTTTAAAGAATTATTTGAGCAAGAAAAAAATCCATCCAATGTTACGCGCTGTAATACAAAATTAACTAGATCTCATATTTACCCTAATTTCGTCGAAGTGATGAGAGTCAAACTGGCTACGCAGATTTAT
The DNA here is from genome assembly GCA_951394055.1 of Villa cingulata. Lineage (NCBI taxonomy): Eukaryota > Metazoa > Arthropoda > Insecta > Diptera > Bombyliidae > Villa > Villa cingulata. The sequence goes on along the minus strand of OX596017.1, from coordinate 34,353,884 downwards.
AGTGCAACAACGCAGCTGCAATTAGGACTTACGAAAAGCAAAATACGTAGGGCGGAACAACCATCTCTGGCCTGATATACTTCTAGGAATCCGTTAAACCTTTTTTTAACATATTTGTTAGTACTACCTGTATGTGCATTGTAGACAAAGAATTAAACAAATTCGTCAATTATTTTACGTACAGCTGTTGAAAATATAATACCATGTCAGTGTCAAGTGGAAAAATATTTGCTTTGGAATATCGTGTAGTTATTAAATTTCTTACTAAAAAAGGAATATGACCGAAAGATATCAAAAGTCAAATGGACGAGGTTTATTGCGAAGCTGCTCCTTCATATTCCACAGTTAAAGAATGAGCGAAACTATTCCGTCAAGGTAGAACATCAATTGAAGATGACCCACATGGAGGGAGCTCAGCATGGGTGACTACTCCAGAAAATGTGGAATTAGTAGAAAATATTGTATTAGAAGATCGTCGTAAAAAGACTGCAGAAATAGCAGAAGAAAGTGGCCTTTCAAAAACGACCGTACTGAGAATTCTTCACGCACATCTTCATATGTCGAAAGTTAGTGCAAAATGGGTTCCGAGAATTCTGAGCTCTGTACAAAAAAAAACAAAGGGTGCAATGTTCTCAAGAGTTTTTAAACCTAGTTAGTGAAAACAAAGGTCATTTTTGGAACAAATAGTAACTGGAGATGAAACAATGGTGCTTTATTATGATCCCACTACCAAAACAGAGTCCATGGAATGGCGTCGAAAGGGGGAAGGGGCGCCAAGAAAGGCGAAAGTCGCTAAATCAAGGAAAAAAGTGATGGCAACAGTATTCTGGGACTGTAAAGGTATTTTATTAATTGATTTCTTGGAACCAAATACAGTAATGACTGGCGAGTATTATGCTAACCTACTGCAGCAATTAAGGGAAAAAATTAAAGAAAAATGACGAGGAATGCTTTCCAGAAGTGTTTACCTACTTCATGATAACGCTCCAGTCCATACAGCAGCTGTAGCGAAGGCCGCTGTACAGCAGTGCGGCTTCATAGAAATTGATCATCCGCCGTATAGTCCAGACCTGGCACCAAGTGACTTTTATTTATTTCCAAAATTAAAAAAAGATTTACGAGGAAAAAAATTTGAGAACGTTGAAGACATCAAGTCAGCAGTTTTTGCCCACTTTGAAGATAAAACTCCAGATTATTTTTCAAGGGTATAGAAATGTTAACGTCAAGGTGTAATAAGTGCGTTGAAATAAAGGGAGATTATATTGAAAAATAAAAACAATTTTGTTTTATTCAGACTTTTAAATATATATCAGGCCAGAGATGGTTGGACCACCCTACGTATGTTTTCTGCTGAGGTTATGGCATACGCGTCAACTGCTGCTAATTTCATTGGTAGAATGAAAAAACTTTTCGACGCCCTCAATAGTGAGTCCTTCAAAAATCAAAATGTTTTTAATTCTGCCTTGTGTTCTTTTAACCCTCCTAGAATTCATTTAGAACGTATGAAAGCATATCTTCAAAATATCAAAATTGATACTTCATCTACTATTTATTGGAAGGATAGAATGATTCAAACAATTTCTGCTATAACATCACTATACGATGACTTAACATCGGAATTTTCAATTCGATATTTATTAACTGCAAGATTCAATCAAGATGTTATAGAGAATTTGTTCGCTTTTATTCGATCTCACGGAGGTTATAATTCACACCCATCAGTTGAAGACGTAAATTATATAATGGCAAAAATAATGTCATTTCAGTAGTTTTAATTTATCTCTTGAATAAATTTATCAATGAGTTAGTTATCCCTAGATTTATCTATTCTTTGTGAAACTGGGCCTTAGAAATCTATTACCTAGAATAGAGGGGTAAATTCGAAAATAAATTTTACCTACAATAGGTTGATAAATTAATATAAGTTGAAATTATACACATACCCGGCTAAAATATATGTATTCGACGAATAATTTTGATTGGTGAATACGAACCAATAAAGATCGCGTCGCTAATGATTGAAGATCATGGAATGCTTCTCCAAAATTCATTTTAGGATCTTCTAAAATAATCTGCACTTAATCAATTCTTCTCAATATTTCATGCCAGAAATGGAGTAAAGTTATGAAATTAAAGTTTAAATTTAACAAAATTGCAGCTTCACTTCTGGTGTCACTTGTGGTGTTACTATCCTGAAAAAAAGAGATATGTTTTATCAATTATTCCAAAACAAGCTACAACGATTGGATGTTGCTTAGCTGCAGTAAGTCCTACTAAATTTAAAGAGTGATTATCACAATTTACTAATAACGTTTTGTTATTTTTTTTTTCAGTATTCTTTTTTGAACACTAGATATGCCACCAGACATCACTGCAGCGTCATCATAACATTGTGATCTGCAGTTTACCAATGAAATACGATCAGAATTAAGTTTTTCCAAAATTGTATTATTCCAAAGGCTGAATCTTTAGCATGTATTTCAATGAATCCAAGAAAAAAATCTTTGATGGAGCTTTTCGATTGTTAAAATAAATATCTACATACCTAACAACTTGCGACATTTGTTTTCGATGAGCAATATCAGGAGTTGAATCAAATAAAAGTCCATAATATTTATTTCTTTTGATATCACTTATTAATTGATTCCAAACTGTAGTTGACAAAAGGTGAATAAATTCATTTTGAATTTGTTGAGATAGGTATGAGACTATTCTTGGAGTTTCCATGGTATTTTTGAGATGGTTATCTATAGAATTGGATCAAACTGAGCTACAAGTTTAAGTAGGGATAGCAGGTTTCCGATATTTGCACCATTTTGAAGCGCTAGATTTTCAACATGACCACGCAAAGGAAGATCTTGATGATTGTTAATTTAAAATATATTTTCCAAAAATCGCTCAAAATCTTGCTTGTCTTGAAGATGATTTGGCGCCCGGAGCATGATACACCCCCATGACCCCCCTTGCTAAGCCATTGCACATTATATTAAATGACTTTTTAATACTACATTTATACGTATATACATATATACCTATATGTTGCGATTATACATATGTATATGTATTTAAATACATTTTTAGCATATTATTTTCACAACAATGATGTGTTGTTTATTATTTATTTTTCTTCTTTCGAATTCATAATCATAAAATTGATATATGTATGTGAGTGTTTTTTTTATTTTGTACATTATATGTGATGATAAAAAAAAATAAAAAATGAAACAAACAAAAAGAAATCGACACAACATCTCGGGTCAAAGACCTTTGAGAATTTTTAATATTGTATGTTAAATTATTCGTTTAAAGCATTCTTACTTTATTTACCGTCGTAGAGAAGCATATTGTAATAATAAGAAAATAAAAAATACGTATACATATTTCCATTTTCTAAGAATATATATTCTTCAAGAAAGAAAATACATATGTAACTACTTTAATTCTAGTAATATACTATCTAGTCTCAAGAGATAACTCCTCTTTGTATTATTAAAGAATAAATATTGAACATGAATCTTAATGAATTTATAAAAGTAAATTTATATTTTTATTTTCTATTTACAGATATAGAAATTTCAACAAAATTGAGAATGGGTGACGATCAACAATTCTGCCTACGTTGGAATAACCATAAAAGCACTTTAGTTAGTGGATTTAATGCACTTTTGGAAAGTGGAAGTCTTGTTGATTGTACACTTGCTGCTGAGGGAAGATTTCTTAAAGCGCATAAAATTGTTCTTTCAGCATGTAGTCCATATTTTGCAGTAAGTAATTATGTCATATAATTAATTTGTACATTATTTGCATTTATATATATACATATACAATTTTTAATTAATTTTATTTATTAATTCAATAGACATTATTGGCGCAACAATATGACAAACATCCAATTTTCAACTTGAAGGATGTTAAATTTCAAGAATTACGCGCTATGATGGATTATATGTATCGTGGTAGAGTTAATATATCTCAAGAACAATTGCCGTCACTATTGAAATCAGCTGAATCTCTACAAATCAAAGGTTTATCTGATAGTCGTGATGAGAATGATCCTTCAGAATTACAAACGAATGAACAGCGCCAGCAGGTAACTTTACGACGCAGAAGTGTTGAAAATATCGTTGTTGGTGGTAAGTTATATTATATTTTAATATTATTATTATGTATTATTATATTATTAGGTAAATTTAAGTAAAAAAGAATTGCGAGTTGTTCTAGAGTCGCTGCATGGACGCCTAAAAATCATTTGCAGTACTTAATAGACTCGTAGAGAAATGTTTCTACATCGCTAAAACAATTCTTTCAAATTATATTTGGAATTGTTAATAGTTTGAAACAACAACTTATTTATATTTAAAAAAATGATATATACGAATCTTTTTCCTCGAATCAAGTTTACAATTAGTCTGTTCAATCCTTTTATTTTTCAATTCGTTTTTAAATTACTGATAGCACAGATAAGGGTCAGATATAAATGTCAGATGTTTCTCTGCATATATTCAAATATGTAACAAAATCAAATTCATATGGACGTTCTGGAAAATCTAGTCTTGGATATATTTAAATTCAAAATGTACGTTAATATTCAAATGTTCTTGCATTCGATAAAGTTTTAAAGTATATGGTTCATAAAATTATATACGCATACATACGAACAATCTGATTTGAGTGTATAGGTTTATTCGTATATTCACATGCAATAATAGAAAATATACGATTTATAAATATACGCATACATACGAACAATCTGATTTGAGTGTATAGGTTTATTCGTATATTCACATGCAATAATAGAAAATATACGATTTATTTGTAGCAATTTGGCAGTATATTATCATAAATATTGAAGCAATTTATTGTATAGCATATAACATTTATATATGTATGTATACAATAATTATTGCTGATGGTATACTACCATCAGAAGTATAGAAGGGCGAGACAAGAGGAAAAAAGAAAGCAAACCAACTCAGAGGTGGTTTACTTTCTTGCTTTCTTGAATTTAGTATTGCCAGTATGTTAATAATCAAAATTAGTAGAATGTTGAACCATCAACAAAAATGCAATACTGCTATAGGTTATTGATAATACTCAATAATAATCAATTTAAATAATTGATAATCAATTAATAATCAATTAAAATAAAAATTTATATGTATATATATTTTTTTAGTTATTTTTTTATCACAATCGAATTTGTAATTTAATTTTAATGAAAAATGCCAAACATGAAAGCAAGAATGAAAATCATAAAATAAGTATATGGTAATACTACTAATAGGCATCGCATATAAAAATATACGACATGAAACATGAACAAGAAATCAAGAATGGATATAATGTAAATGCTATCGTTCAATCCTGAAACAAGATAAGAAAGCAAGAAAAGACAATGTAAATGCGCCCAAGGATTATACATGCAAAAATCGGACTTTATTAGTTTAAAAAATATTTAATAAAAGAAAGGTACTAAATATATTTTTTTTACCTAAATTCTTTTCACACATGTTATTTTCGTAGAACATTTTACTTACCTAGAATCTACGGTTATCTAGGTATCGTTAATTTTTCGGCGGTGTTATAAATATGAAACGTACCTTATATGTATGTGGTATATATAACAATATTATTGGATATTGAACCCAATTAAATGTTTGCATCAAATTAAATTTGGAATGAATATGTATCGCTAGTTGTTCTTTCATTCTTTTTCTTTTTTTGTGTAAAAAAAAATATATATCTACACTGGTTTTTGTGTACATACAATGTACATACGTATAGTCACGTATATTATAGTACCACTGTAAGGATTCAATTCAATTACAAAAAATTCAATTTACAAAAACAGTACAGAATTAATGTACTTATTTCAAATCCATATTTCCTTATAAACTGCCGTAATGAAGAAAAGATACAAAACAATATATAAATGTGAGCAATACAATCATATTGTACATGTATAGGTTTTGCATTGCATTTGCATTGGCAACTATATTGCCTGTTTCTGATACTACTGCGAAGGATACTGAGTCATTTTTGACAAAGCCATCAGTGTACAGAAGGTTAAAATCTTTATTTAATGAATTTTTTATTTCATTATATAGGTTAATGTAGATATTATTGGAAGTTGTAGGTTTAGGAAAAGTGTGTAGGGAGGTATTGATTTGGTCTTGTTTAAGAAGCCATGGAGGGAAGGAGAGTGATTGATGGGTATTGTCTATGTATTTGATGTCTATGTGGAGTTCTTTGGTAAGGTTAGCGATTTTTGCGAGTGTGGAGGGAAAGCGAGGGTTTTTTTCCTGTGTAATAGTCCGAAAAAATTTGAGAAATAGATTGATTTTCTTGAGAAAATTGTTTTGGCTAGGAGACGGCTTGTAAGGAATTGTTTTCTCTCATCTATGGATTGTATGTTAAATTCAGTTAACATGTTAATGACAGGAGTGGTTCTAAAGCAACCAAGAGATCTTCTGATTGCAGCTATGTATGGTGGGTTTAATTTGCTTAAGACTGATTTGGAACAGTTCCCATATATTGGAAGACCGTAGTCAATAGTGCCACCCATTGTTGATTGGATTATATTGCGTAGTGTTGAAAAATGTGCATTACTGTTTTTGCTGGTTAGATATTTTATTATGTTTAGTTGTTTGTTTAGTTTTATCTTTATATTATTGACGTGGTGGTTCCAGATAAGTTTTTTGTCAAAATGTAGACCTAAAATTTTTAGATTATCGGTGGTTTTTATCGGATTATTGCCGATTTTTATGGAAAAGTCTTTGCAACTTAATTTTCTGCAGAAATGTATTTGTTGGGATTTATCTGTGGATATTTTTGCTCCAGAATAGTTAGTCCATTTGGTTAGATCATGAAAAATTTTATTGGTTAAGGTGGTGGCTTTGATTAGGTCTGTTTCTTTACAGATGATGTAGAGGTCATCGGCGTAGAGACAATGTTCAATATGATTGTTTTTGTTGATAATTGAGCTGACTTCATGATATGCTATTTGAAACAGTATTACTGAGATAGGTGAACCTTGGGGAATTCCTGTAAAGGAATTGAATATGGAAGAGTATGTGCCATTAATTCTGAGGTGGAATTTACGATTCGTAAGATAGCTTTCTATGTATTTGAAGATTTTTGGACCGATGGCAAATTTTTTTAGTTGGTTTAGGATGGAAAGATGTTTTATTCTGTCGAAGGCTTTATTAAAATCTAATGCTATGATTGTCAGATGTGTTTTTTGTGATAAAGCTGAATGGGCTAGGTGATCTAAATAGAGGCAAGTATCTTCTGTACCACTGCCTTTTCTATAAGCAAATTGAAACGGATTGAATGCTTTACTGTTTTCTAGAAACCAATTTAGTCTGTTTGAAATTATTTTTTCTAGAAGTTTGCTGAAGCAAGATAGAAGGGATATGGGTCGATAGGATTTGACGTCAGTTTGTATATGATTTGGTTTTAGAATTGGAAGTATTGTGGCTATTTTCCAAGTTTGTGGTATGATACCAGTTGTGAGGATATTATTGTATAGATAGATAAGTCTTTCTTTTGTTGTTATAGAAAGGTTTTGTAACATGGGGTATGATATTTTGTCATACCCAGGAGTAGTTCCTTTGACTTGTTGAATAGCTAGTTCGAATTCTGTTATGGTGATAATGCCTTCTATTTTTTGGGCTTTTGGGTTTATGAAATGTGGATTATTGGTGTTTGGAGATAAAGGACTGTGGTCAACGTGGTTATGAGATGTAGGTGTATCGTAGGAGAAGGAGTTACTGTAGAAAGTACCAAAGATTTCCCCTATTTCAATTGGATGTGAGGCTATGGGGTCATTGTTATGTATTTGTTTGATATTGAATGGAGATTGATTACCAGTTAGTTTTTTAATTTGATTCCAAATGAGGAGGATGATGAATTTGGATTGATTGTATTGGTAAATTTAAAGAAGGATTCTTTTTTAGCATTTTTGGTTTCTCTTTTAAATATGTATTACATTTAAAGTTTTGTATTTGAGACAATTTGGAGTGGTAGGGTGTTTTTTGTAAAGTACCATGCTTTTTTTCTTGATTTGTTTAGAAAATCTATGTTTTTGTTCCACAATGTTGAGTATTTATTATGAGGTTTTGAGGTATGGGATGTGTTAATAAAATTCACTTTTATTTTTTTAACATAAACTTTATTCACCAATTTTTAAACATTATTCTTTTAACTCTAGATTACAACTAACTTTTACATTAATTAATTATAGTACAAGAAAATTTTCTGACCTACAATAAAATGCTTAATTAGCAAAGAACCGAAGTTGGTTAATTTCTTAATTTTTATTTTTAATTTCTTTTTACCTATTGCACCAATTTCTGTTTACCAAAGCTTTTTTGTTTTTAATATTACGAAATACTAATTTTGTGTTCTAATTATTGAAAATGTTGTCAATTACTTAGTTTTCACGACGTTTGCAATAAATAGTGTGTTAACTTATACAAATACCAAATAAGTGGTGATACTAAAAAAACCCCATAAATATTGTATAATGCATGAAAATGTGTAATTATGATGTATGTATATGTAAAAACTTCTGTAGCCAAATTTTATACCCTACATCAGGACAAAAATAATGTAGATCTATATACAAGTAATACATATAATCAATATAACTACAGTTGTATATATGTATTTCAATTAGTAGTATATATGGTAGTAGTAATTTATATCCGAGCATAGCACACGACAAGGCATATTAACAACACATACGTAGATATATAAAAATACATGAAATATGAAATACATCCTTTCTCAACTCATTCATATATTAAATACGACTATCAAATCAATACAATAAAAAAAAAATTGGAAACCAGTCCCATTGTCAATTGTTGTATTCATAAAGCATTTGCGTACAAAATATCCATTTATTTTTACTTATTCAAGTATAATATTATATTAAATAAATGATGGTACCACACAAAACCATATAAAATTTAATAAACCAGTCATGCAAATCACAAAACTAATTCATCTATATAAATATATTGTAAATATTCACATTTTTCTCATATTTACTTCTCCATGACTTATAAACTTTCGCGCTTTTTCGATATTACTTAGAAAAACTTTTTCGATCTTTATTTTTGGCAAACATACAAACATTTAAATAAAAAAAATAAAATGGTTCTTCCAGGTAGAATGTATTATCTTTGCAGTTGTCTAACAATACTGAATTGCGTTCAAAAAAGCATGTTTACTCATCCCCGCAAGTGAATCAGACGACGATAATCTGACAAGCAAGTTTAACAGCAAGCAACAATACATTGTATAAACATTATAAGAGTATGAGTGGCACAGCATAATACATACCATAATATACCACAGATCTAAATAGCTACACAGATATGCCAACATCGCAAAGCTTATTTCAAAAAATTCAAGTTTCCATTTTCATCTATAAAACTAGGGGCTTGAATAGCTCGATGGTTAGGTGTCGGTCTTGTGATCTTGAGATCATGGTTCGAATCCAGCCAGCACGCTACTCTTGCCCAAGTCGATCATTAATTTTTCCCATCAGCAATATACACCAGTAACTGATTACTGATGATAAACTGGATGATATATCTGACATAAATTACTGATCAGCGGTGCCATAATGGACTGAGTATCCGCGTGCACTTAATATATACCATATACATTGAATGTATATATATATATTTTAAATAAATAAAATAAAATCTATAAAACTTTTTATTTAAAATAAACTTTAACGTAAAATAATAAGCACAAACAATTATTATGAACAACGTTTGTTCGAGGTTCAACAAAAAAAATTTGGTTTTGATGTTGTTCTTGTATGGTTATGGATAGACAAAAACATGTTCTTTATCTTTATTCGAATAGGAAATAGACATTTTATTTATAAATGTTTATCTTTTATAAACATGATCTGAATATTGAAAAATTTTATGACTGAAATAACACTAAAATCCTTTTTTCTGGAATCAATTTTTTCATTTTGTAAAATAAACAACATATTATTAGGTTTCTGTTTCTACAGCCTTTAAATCTCTTAAATGCACAAATGTGCCTCTGAAAACACTGTAAACATTTTGAATGTAGCTAACTCGTTGTCTACACGTTTACATTTTGCTATTCGCAATATCTTTCGAGTGTCTTGCAGAAGCTTCTCGATTGTGAGTCAAATAAAAACTGGTTTACAACCAATAGTTAACGGCTCAAGACTCTGCAGCTTATGAAATGCTTCCTCATGAATTAGGCAGATTGGCATTTAATTGGTGGAACATAGCAAAGTTTTAATAAATTGTGTGTTAATTGAACAATTCAAATAATTTCGCATAGTTGTTACCAATTATGTCAAACTACCGTAATATTCTTTCAACTTCTGCAGAAACCATCGATTTTAAATAGTATCCACGTCCAGAATACTGTTATATATATATACATATAATATAAGATTTCGACGACTTTACGTCCTGTTCAATGGGAGAACACTGATGTTCAATTTCCACAGAACTTAAAACACATAAGTACGAGTTTTACACATTCTACACATTTTACAAGTGTTTGAGGCACATTTTTCTGTCGCTGAGATACTTTTTTACTATATTTCTCTACAAAAACCAATAATATATTCTGCTGATATGTATGCAACATTCTAGAGAAGTAATGCTCGAATTCATCTAGTACGTATTTATATGTCATAATACAAAAATAATATAAGGTTTACGCGATATGGAAAAACTTTTTTTAATTTCAAAAACTTTTCAATAATCAGATCAGGTAACAACTAGTGGGAGTATTTTCTTTAAATTGAAAGCAAAGATTTGAATATATTTCTGGAAATCTCTGATTCTTACTATTAATGAACTACTCAATGTAAGAATTGTATTTAACAAAATAGTTTACCACCAAGTAGTATACATGAATCTGGATATCCTTCCTGAAATCAAACATTTATTACATCCAGCTCTTTTTCCAGACATATGAGATCTGAACGTGATATTCTAAATAAAAATGTGAATGTACAGCAGAATTATTTTTCCTTATCAGGAATAAACTCAACTATTTCACATAATTTACTGAATACAAATAATGATATCCACTTTTGTCCCGACATTGTTGAATACAAAGAAAGAAAATTTGTCAAACCACATTTAAAACGGTCTACTCTTGAATTTTCTATGAAATATTTTGGAAAACAAAAGCCTTTACAGGAAAGATGCTTTGAATATCCAACATGGTGTGAAAACTATGATAACAAGCAAAATAGCTAAACAAACTCAAAATAATGTAATAAAATTTGTTAAAGATGAGGGCATTTGTAAAATTTTAGAAAATTTAATTGAATTTTGTAACAATCCGTTTTAAGAAATAGATACAGAATACAAATAAATTTGAAAGAACATTGCCGCTTGAACTTATACGAAAGATATAAAATAGTTAACATTAATAATTCGGTTCAAACTATAATTTCGAACGGATATAACTGTATTGATGAGAAATTAGCAAACGTTGTAATATCTCCTTAAATAAGGAAAACAAAAAATAAGTATTTCTAAGTAATAGGTAAATAAACCAGAGAGCAATGTTTTTCTAATGATATAGTAAATAAAAAACGAATTGATTAATAGGTGTGAAGTAACAAGATTTCGTGAAAACTGGAGATTAGTTTCAATTTATAAAAAACGATTTAAAAAAAATTATGACTGGCGCTCTTTCAATTAAATTTTCTTGATCAGGTACGCCAGAGAAGCAGAGCGTGCAGCCCCTAAACAGCATAGCAGAAATAAAAAGTAAGATTTTTTTCTTTATAATATGCCTAATAACTAATAAAAATAGTTAAAATACATTAAATTTCTCAGATACGTGTTTCACAGTTTTCCCTTAAGCCTAAAACAACAGAGTCAACAGTAAACAAAATTTTGAAAAGATAATATCAATATTCAAAGCAAAAGACCATAAATACAGAAAATAATTCTAATCAAAATATTCATATGGATTATTATATACAAATATATCCATCTAAAAAAATTGCTACACATATTGTAAAGTTGTTAAATTATGAATTAGTTATTATTATTTTATTCTAATTTGTTGTTATTTTTGAATTGAATTTTAATTATTATTTAAATTAATGAATTTTTAATAAAAATATTTTTAGAAATTGAAAAAATTTAAAGAATTTTTATTTAAATCATTGAAAAAACAGAACGAAAAAAAATGGGTTCAATGGGTGATTTGAAAATGGGTTCAATAAGTGAATTCACTAAGGCCACTTCACCAGCTATAACGTAAAAATTTTTGAAATAAAATATCTTCACAAATTATTCACTGTGAACGTCCAAGTGAAGAATCACTTGGGTGAAATGGTGAAATGAATTCAGAACGAATTCACTATGAGTTCACTTGGTCAGCTGGATGTATTTATAATAATTTTCATATTTCAATTAAAATTATGTAGGTATATATGGATATGTAGTATTTATTTGTATTATTTAAAATGTATGTATGTAACAGTATTTCAATTTTCAACTTTTACTTTACTCGGACATTTAAATTCACACATTGATGCAGTACAAATTCTTTGTTTCGTAGAACTCCAGCCAATTACATATTTTTATATAGAAAATTATATTATAACTTATCAAAAATCAAAACGATTCATAAAAACTGAAAAAAAAACAATCAAAAATCCATATCCATCAAAGTACACCCTAGTAGAAAACACTCATCAGTTTTTCAATTTTTCAGGGGTCGGGTATGAGTATGAAGGCTGGAAGTAAGATGGTATTAATTGTTTATTTCAAATGATATATATGTGGTCGTATTAAATGCAATTTTAAAACAAAAAATACTGTATACTCAGTAATGTTTTGATGATTTCTCCACTGAGGATTTCATTTTTGTCATCAAAAAAATCATTGATAAGTACTGTACGTAAATTTCTAATGAGTTTTCCGATGAATGTTTCATTTTTGTCATCAGAAAAATCATTGATGAGTATTGTTCGTTAATTTTTAATGATTTCTCCGATGAGTGCTTCATTTTTATCATCAGAATAATCACTGATGTGTTTTATTAATAATTACTTATGTAAATAAACAACGGTACTTTTTGACTCACTTTTCACAGTAATGAAAATTGTATTTGTAAATTTTACAATTGATTGCGAAATCATTTAAAGTAAAACATTCTATGCAACAAGTTCGTAAGTTAAGTGATAAAGTATTAATTTAAAGTGAAGTTTTTAAAATAAAATAAAATTTTTATAATAAAGATAGGTAAGTATTTTACATTATTAAATAAGAACTTAGTATTTTTTTTTAATTTAATACAAATTTTTTTAAAATTAAAGTTATTCAATTTTATTTCGGCAATTAATAATTGAATTTTCAATAAAACCCAGTTGTACACATAATTAGTCAATTTGAATCCATTTACTAATAAAAAGCATTTGAAATATATTCTTTTATAAGTATTTTATATATGCCTGCTTCTTTCATTTAAGAAAAATATAAAATAAAGTACAGAATGTCTTCGAAACAAACTTTGTATAATAGTATGAACTATGAACATAGAGCTTTCTAAATATAAAAAAGATGTTGAGAGATACATGCAGTTAGACTCATTTGCAAGAACAACTGAACCTTTACCCGATTTTTCACAAGAAAGTTGTAGCAATATGAACATAGAGCCTGAAAACTCTGAAACTAATTTAAATGCCAGTCTTAATTTCAATTCAAGCAATGACGAATCTATGGAAATTGATGAGTGCATTTCGAATGATTCAGAACAAACATATGTAAAAAATAATATCCTTACCAAAAATATTGCAGAATGGGCTCTTAGGAATAAAATTTCTCATTATGCAGTTACAGATCTTCTTAAAACTTTAACTAATTCTGGAATTAAATATTTGCCAAAGTCTGCAAAAGCTCTCCTTAAAACTCCAACACAATAATTAAAACTTGTTGATGTTAATCCAGGTGAATATGTACACTTTGGAATACAAAAATACTTTTTATCTGAGGAGTATGAGAATTTTGAAAATTTAATCGAAATAGACATTGGAATCGATGGAGTTTCATTGTTCAAAAGCTCGAAAAAGACTTTGTGGCCTATTATGGGAGTTCTCGCCATCAATAAAAATTCATCTTTATTTTTAATAGGTTGTTATTATGGTGCTTCAAAGCCAAATGACATAAATATTTTTTTGAAAGATTTAGTAAACGAAATTAAAGAACTTCAACAGACAGGAATTCAAATTAAAAAAGGTGATAAAATTTTAGAATTTAGAGTGAGATTATTTACTTGTGATACTCCTGCAAGAGCTTTTGTGACAGGTTCTATATATCATACTGGCAAAACAAGTTGCCCTAAATGCACACAAAAATGTGAATATATGAATCACAGAATGGTGTTTGAAAATAAAAAAGGAGAAGAGAGAACTGATGAGAGTTTTAGCAATAGAAGAGATCAAACTTTTCATCAACGTAGTTTTCTCAGTCAGAAAAATATTTTGGAAACAGTTAACATACGTATGACAACACAATTTCCGATGGAGCCAATGCACCTTATTGATTTAGGTGTAATGAAAAAAATGTTAGTAGCAATAAGCAAAAGCAAAACTGGCAAATACCATGTTGATATTAATGAAATAAATCATAAGTTAGATACAATTGTCATAGAAATACCATGTGAATTTTCCAGAAAAGTCAAAAACTTGAATGAAGTTTTATTGTGGAAAGCAACACAATTTCGATTATTTCTATTATATATTGGAATAGTAGTTTTGAAAAATTCAGTTCACGAAGATCTATATTATCATTTTCTTCTATTACATTCAGCTATACGACTTTTATCTTGTGAAAAATCGTGTCGTCCAAACGTGTCTAATGCAGAAGAAATAATACAAGAACTTGTAAAGATTTTTTCAAATTTTTATGGTAAGGACAGTGTTGTGTAAGCTACAATGTTCATGGGCTTTTACATTTGACAGAGTCAGCTGAAAAATATGGTGTTCTAGACAGTTTTTCAGCTTATAAATTTGAAAATTTTATCCAACACATAAAACGTCTTGTTAGATCACCAAATAAAGTGTTACAACAAATTTTTAGAAGACTTGAAGAAGGCATTGTTTTCAATCAGAACAAATTTGATAACAAAGGTGATATACAAATAAATTCGAAAAGAGAAGTTGATTCTTATTGCCTTATCAAGCCAAATATTCCTTTTCGAATTATAGCTGAAGAAAATCAAGAAAACCAAGAAATTGTAGTCGGATATGAATATCAACAAATAGAAGACTTTTTTATTGAACCATTAAGATCTTTTGAAGCTCTGGGTACAGGACTTTGTTCACAACAAAATTCGAACACGACAAAATATAAAAAAAAAGACATTGTATATAAATACTTTCCTATTAAATACACAAATAAAATGCTACTTATTCCAATTTTACACAACTGTTTCTAAAATTTTTCTTCATGAAGAAATATCATGGCACAATATCAAGAAGCTCCGTTATCACCTATAATTGATGGTTACAACAATTCACTAAATAGTGAATTTGTTTCACGAGCGTTTACCACATCAACACCAAAAAGTCCATCTATTTTGAGCAGAAGAACTTTTAATGCAAGACATATAATAAGCGGTAAGAAAATGCAATTAAAATCAATAAAAATTATTTATGATTTAAATAAAATTTTGGTTTTTACTTACAGAAACTTCAAAAGAAAATAATGATTTGCCAGAAATTTTAAGATGTGTTCGAGAAATACAAGAGCAAGTGAAGGACGTGAAGAGCACGCAAAATATTATTTTAGAAAAGGTATATTATAAAATATTTAAAATATTTATAAATCATTTACTTAAGAATTTAATTCCTAGATTAATCACAATGAAAACAAAAGAAGTGCAACGCAAATGGCGGATAATAAAATAATTAGAAATAGCCTGGTTCTCCTCAAAAGAGTGAACAAAATATGAACAAATTAACATGCACATCAAACAACAAATTTGAAAATGAAATTACATCAGACTTACCTATTAAGTCTTTAGCTCAACTGAGTGATGTTGAAAAAAGTTTTGAAGACAATTCTCTTCTATTAGATGCCGTAAATTTTTTTCAAAACTGTATGAAAATACATAATTTTAAAACGATGTTTTCTGTTTCAGAAAAAAGAGTACTTCAGAGTACTTCAGGAAAAAAACAAATAAAAAATTTGAAGAATTATTTAAATCCGTTGCAACTGACGAAGTTTATTTCCAGTTCAACGCAAAAGGAAAATGCGGAAAAAGAAAATTAATGGAACTGAAGTTATTTGATGAAATTTTATTTAGTAAGTTTATTCTAATCTTGAAAGTAATTTATATAAAATGTAATTTATATAATTGTTAAAGTAATTTATTTTAAGAATGTTACAGTGGACAAATGACGAGGAAAGATGATTATATAGCGGAATTAAGAAAATGCATATTAAAATCGCATAACCGCTTCAACAGAACTAAATGTACAAAGAAGTATGTTATTTATGTTTATACAAAGTGGCTGAAACACAATATAACATTATTTTTTAAACAGTTTGTGCAAAAAGAACTGATAGAGAAAATTAATAATTGATAAAAAAATATATCCATTTAATAATATATTGTGTTCCAGTCGTAAGAATGTAAACATTAAGGTTTTTAATAAAAAAAAACTCATTAGTTTAATCATCAATAAAACTTCTGATGATATTCCTTTTGATCTTTTTAAAAAACTCATCAGTTTAATCATCAATGAAATTTCTGATGATATTCTTCATGATCTTATTAGAAAACTCATCAGTTTAATCATCAATGAAATTTCTGATGATAGTCATTATGATGCTCATTACAAAACTCATCTATTTAATCCTCGATGAAACTTCTGATGAAAATCATCTAACACTCATTGAAACGTTCATTTAAATTGTTTTATATAAACATAAAGTATATAAATGAGTTTTTCTACCGATGCTAGAACAAAACTCATCATGATTTTCATCTAAGAAATCATCATGAACTCATCGATGGACTCATCATGATCTTTCTACTAGGGCAGTTACACAACCAATATATATATGTACCTATAATGCTATAATGTAATAACCAAAAAAATAACCTTAAAAATTAAATAATAATCTTACCTTTAATCTTACATTTTTTTAATTTTACCACAAAAAAAATGTTTTTCTTTTATACACAAAAATTATCATTTTCGAAATTTTCAATTTCTTTTTTCAAAAACATTTCATTTACAACTATTTATTTTTTTCAATCTTTCAATTTCAAACCTAATTTTTGAACCACTCAAAAAAAATAATTTTTATTAAATTTTTACAAAAAAAAATTACATTTTATTTGGCTACAATAATATTTTTATCGTTCATTTTATTTTTCAATTATATTTTTTTTTGTTGAATTATTTGTTAAAATGAAAATTAAATTAAAAATTAAATTTTTTTTCCTAGTATGTTATTATTACACTTTATCATCCACCACGAACATTGAACATATAAAATAAATCCATCCATCATGGATTTTATGCTAAGGCACAATAGCACGTGTCCGTCCGTTCCGTCCGTTCCGTCCGTTTTTCAAAAGTTGAACATTTGACATTTCCATTTAATTTATGTAGCGGAAACGTAAGCCCTGTCACAATAGAAAAGACGGGACGGACGGACACGTTGAAAGTTGATCAACTTTCAACTTTTAGACGGAACGGATAACCTTAAAAATATATTTCATACTATTTATAGGATTTAATTTGATTGTAAACAAAGTGAATATTGAGTTGTTAAAGTGAGTGAATTAAATAAATTATAAAAATATCGTTATTATTATTGTTTTTTCAATAAATATTATTAACAGTAAGTAAATTTATTTATTGCATATTAAATATTTTATAATAATATACCTACATATACATATTAAAATATTTTTGATTATGTTTAACAAATAGTGGAAAAGTTCATAGAAGACGTCCGAGACAGAAAGGTACTTTATGATAAAACAAATGCAAATTATTTAAACACCAATTACAAAACGAAAATATGGAAGGAATTAGAACAGAAATATGATTTTGATGGTGAGATATTTGCTAAACATTTTGTTTAAAATTCCATTGAAAATAATGTTATTGTAATGTTTTTAGCCAAGAAAAAGTGGACATATTTAAGAGACAAATATGTTCGGGAAAAAAAAAGAATGGATCAGCCATCAGGCTCAGCAACAATGAAGCAAAGTGTATGGGAGTATTTCCATTTATTTCAATTTTTAAATGATAGTCTTCAGCCTCGTAGGTAAATTTTTTCATATATATATTAAAAAAGACCGAAAAACAACATAGATATTTAATTTTTAATATACAGACAAATCGAAAACGATACTTTGAAATCACCACCAACATCACCGATAATGTTACCTCTAATGTCACCGCCGTTATTTGAGTACCAAGAAGAGTACACTGAGGAAATAGAAATTGAGAAGTCGGATGACTCAATGAATAAAAGAAAAAATTCAAGACCTTCATCTCCACATCCGAAAAGAAGAAGGGAAGAATCAGAGACATTCATGCAAAAAAAAATAAACGAAAATATATTGGAGGCCATAAGTATTTTTAAAAACAAAATGTCTTCTAGCAACCACACGCAGTCATCACAAAATATGACATACTCTTCAAATGAAGACGACGACTTCTTCTTGAAGAGTATCGGTTGCAAAATGAAAAAAATGAGTAGAGAAGCAAAAACACAGTTCCAGATGAAGATGCTAATGGAAGCTGACAAAGCAGCACATGAATAAGAAAATCAAAAAAATAACATTAAAATAATCTTAAATTAGAATATAATAATAAATTAATTTTTTCAACAATAATCTTATTTATTTATCTATATTGAAAAGGAACTGAACCTTCATTCATAAAATAATTTGCCATAATTTGGCGTAATTGAAAAGAATTTCTCGTTGCATTATTCGAACCTACGCGAACTGATCTTAGTGGATTGCTAATTTCTTTTCTCCATTCACCTGGTTGCACGTTATGGTTCTCGTCTTCCCAGTCTAAATATCTTGATGGGCAGTAAACATTGCGCTTATCATTTAATTTAATAAAATTGTGTAGCGCTACACAAGCTAAAACCACCTTTTCCGCATTTTCTGGTAAAAGGTTCATTTCTTGCTTGAGAATTCTCCAACGTGCTACGAGAATTCCAAAAGCATTTTCAATAACTCTCCTGGCTCTTGACAATCTACAATATTTTATAAATTTTTTAATTATACTTTTTGAATATTCATATTTGTATGTTTTACCTGTAATTGAAAATTTCTTTTTCTCTGTCGAGAACTCTGCCAGGAAAAGGCCTCAAAATATTTTCCCTCAAAGGGAAAGCTGCATCAGCCACGAAAAAGTGGGGGAATTGTATTGTGCTATTTGTTAAGCACTTATCTTCTGGAAGAGGAAGTCTTTTATTTAATAAGTCCTTTCCGAACTGTGAATGTTGCAAAATTCCTAACAAACACAAAAGTATTAATTATTTACACATTCACACAATGATTATGAATGTATCATTTACCCCCATCACTGCTGCTGCCATAGCCACCTACGCATATATTTGTAAAAATGTAATTCCCATCACAAGCAGCAAGTAAAACAATGCTATAATATTTTTTATAATTATAATATGCCGATCCACTATGAGGGGGACATTGAATTTTGATGTGCTTCCCATCAAGTGCACCGACGCAATTTGGCAAATTCCAACGGGTATCGAATTGCTTGGAAATTTGAATATAATCCATTTTAGTGGGTGGGCAAACATAGACAACCATTAAATTGTTCCATATCACATCACAGGTTTCTAGAATTATCTTTCTAACAGTCGTTCTTCCCAATTTATACGACCAGGCTAAATATTGTGGTGTTACGCCTTGTGATAAATATCTAATACAAAACAAATTTATTACAATTAGTGTGATTTCATTTTATTATACATATAATATTCTTTTGTATCTATACTTACGAAAGTGTAATTGCGAGCCTACATTCAGGTTCTATTGATTCTCTAACAGAATTCTTTTTTAAATCATTTTCAACTAAATTTAATAACAAATCATAAACTTCCCTCGACATCCTCGTGTGCTTAAAAAAATCTTCGGGGTCAGTTAATTTCATTTTTAGGAATGTTGTTTTAAAATATCCTAATGCATTTCTATTAATATTCATCATAGGTCTAACCCACCACCGTCTTTGTTTTTTCTTTGCTTTAACATTTTTATATAATTTATATAGTTCGTACAAATCACATAAATTTTCAAAATATTCTATTAAATTATTTTCCATTTTTTTCAATTATTTTTTTTCACAAATTTATAATATACTACATATTTCACATTTAACCTTCGTTATAAACTATAAAATTCAAATTGACAGCTAGTTGACAACAAAAAAACCGGAACGGAACGTTGCTATTGTGACATCTAAAAATTTAAAAGACGGAAAACGGGACGGACGGAACGGACGGACACGTGCCATTGTGCCGGCAGCATGTCAGTCACTGTTACGATACGATATACACATTTCTTATAGCCCATTTACAACTAAAGCAGCAACAGCAACAGCATTCTAGGCAGCATTATAGGCAGCATTTTAATAATGCTGCTTCGTGAATTACAATCAAAGCAGTAGCAGCAAAATTAGTTTGACATTTGAAAACTACACAAAACAAACAAATTGTGAAGATTTTATTTAATTTTTTTCGTTCATATTTTTTTCTATTATAATTAATTGTTTTTAAAATGATTGTGCCATATAATTTTATTGATAAACTTTTGCTTATTATTTGTGCATATGTTTCTTTTGTGAATTTTATCTCTAAGTGTGTTCTAAAAATAAAAGAACGATATGGACAAGAAAAATTTATAGTGAAAGTGAAAGAGACGTTCATGGATTTTTTAATAGTGTATTTAGTTTTTTTTAAATTAGATGATAGTTTTCAGTTCAGAAAGGCAACTAGAATGGGAGTGGAACAGTACAAACTACTTTTAACACTTCTGAAACCATCACTAACAAAACATCACACAGAAAATCTATATCCGCTGAATGTCGATTAGTTCTGACTTTAGTGTAATATTTTATTATTGTTGTAAAATTTGATAGATAAACTCATTTGACTTTCTAATAATTTCTGTAAACTTACAGATATATGTCTCAAGGCTGTCATTGACAGATGTTAGCATGGGCATTTCGGATGGGATCTTGCACTGTGCGAAATATAATATTAGATACATGTGACGCTATATGGGAAGAACTTTCACCAATTTATCTAGATCAACCTAACGAAAGTGAATGGGCACGAATTGCACTAGATTTTTTAAATGAAACAGGAATGCCTAATTGTGTTGGAGCGATTGACGGGAATCACGTCAAAATCCAATGTCCGCCAAATTCAGGCTCAATCTATTATAATTATAAAAACTATTATAGCATTATTCTCCTGGCTGCGTGCGACAGTAATTATTGTTTCACTGCTGTTGATATTGGAGCCTTTGGGAGTCAGAGTGATGGTGGGATTTTTTCAAAAAGTAAATTCGGCACTAAAATATTAAAAGGAAGTTTAAATTTACCAGAAAATACTGTTTTATCCAATTCAAACATAAAATTTACTTACTACTTTGTTGCTGATAGTGCATTCCCATTGAGAAAAAATATAATGAGACCTTATCCAGGAAAATTGCTATCAACAGATAAAGAGAATTTTAATAAGAGATTATCTAGTGCTCGTGTGAAGATAGAAAATACATTCGGTATTTTAACAGCAAAATGGAGAGTTCTCTTGAACACTATAAATTGTTTTCCTGATAATGCAATTAAAATAGTTAAGGCAGCAGTGGTTCTGCATAATTTTGTTAAAATACACGATCCACTTTATTGTCCAGCTGAATATGTTGACCATTATGAAGACGGTGGAACTGTTCAGGGTTTATGGCGAAAAGAAATCAAAAACCTAACACCGCTACGACTAATTGTGCGCTACATTGCGCCACGTTCAACATTTTAATTAAGGGATGTTTTGAAAGATTATATCAATTCAAATTGAAATTTTTTTTTATTACAAAATAATTTTTGTTTCAACTTACTTATTACCAATTACATGATTATAAAAACTTATTAAATTAAAAATGATTTAAATAAAAACTTATTCAAATAAATTATTTTCTCTCTTTATCGTGTACTTATGTATTAAAGTCAAAATTTCTAGTTGAAGTCTAGCAAAATCTTTCTTTGTTAAATTTGTATCTTCAACTTGGCGGATGACACTTTCAAAGAATACTCGTTCTTGAGTCATTTTTGTTGTTGTTATGGAGCTTTTTGCCATCGAAATTAACTCCTTCATTTCAAGAGCAGCGTTTCTTAACAGGACATCATTTCGGGGCTGCTTTCTTGTATTCTCTGGATTTTGTGACCTGGAAGGTGTTGATGTTGGTTGTAGTGATATTGAAGTTGCTGACGTTGATGTCGATGGAACATCAATACATCTTTGAGAAAGCTCTATATCACTATCAGCCTCTTCGACAATAATATCTTCAAAAAAATCTTCGTATCGCTGGTCATAATTAGATAGTGTTCTATGCAAATAAAATAATTATGATACTTTTATTAAAATATAAAACATTATTAAAAATCTACTTACTCAGCACCTTTTGTTGTATCTTCAAGAAATTCCATTAATTTAAAAAATTTCCATTCTTTTTTTTCCACCGAAGCACTTCCAGATGCAAATGTTTTAATTTGTTTTTCTCTATTGTACCTGTCTCTAAGTGTCTTCCATCTTTTTTTCACATTTTCCACTACGAAATTTATTATTATAAATTATTATTATTATTATATATATATTTTAAATGCTAAAACTATATTAAATTCCACATACCTGATGCTTCTAATTCGTCCGCAATTTCTTTCCAAATTTTTTCTTTAATATCAATGTTTTTATAATGTTTTTCTTTTTATCATATAAATTTTTTTTATTTTTAACATATTCTACCAACTTTTCTTCATTTATTTTTTTCTTTGATTTGTCCATATTTTGTCTAAATTTAGTTTTTATTTTATTTAAAAGTTAATTTTTTTTTAAAACACAATTTATTAATTTTTAATTATTATGATTTACTAGTAATTATGAATACAAAGGATAAAGAAGGTATACGCACTAGACAATTGTCTCCGGCTCTCCGCCATTTTCTCTCATTACTATGGCAGCAACACCAACAGCATTTTTAGAATTAGATTAGATCTAACATGAGCAGCATTTTTTGCTGTTGCTGTTGCTGTTGCTGCTTTGTGATTTTAATTCACGCCATAAGAATATATGGTGGCTAAATGATAATGCTGTTGCTGTTGCTGCTTTGGTTGTAATTGGGCTCTTAGCAAGGCTAATAAAATATATAAGGTTAGCTGTAGCGATACTAATAACCTACAAATTAAGTTGTGACGTCACAATGTAAGATTTCTTGAAGCATTCATAAGACCGTATTACGTTAGTCGAAATTTCGATGTTAAAAAGATGAATTAAAAGTTAAAACATTACTAAAGATTACTAAACAAAACAAATTAAGTTATTTTTAATAGTTGATAAAATATAGATTTAGTGCTCTAATTCTAAAATACATTCGTGTTTTAAAAAACAACAATAACAATTTAACATTTCTTACAATATGACGTCAGAATCGGTTGAAAATCTGATTGTAAAAAAAGCAAAAAGTTTTCCTATATACGGCTACAGCTAACCTTATATATTCTATTAGCCTTGGCTCTTAGGCTCATGTACACAAAGCCAAAGAGTATATAAAAGAGATAGTTTCTATGTGAAAACTCGTGAAACAAAATATCAAAAATGGAATAGACAGGAGACGAAGAATTGACAGTTGAATTGTTTTAAATTTTTCCGTTTATAACTGACAACACCTGAAATTTATGAAAAAACATACAATGATTTAATTTTTTTTATGAAATTAAGTAAAAATGTATTTTTATAAAATATTTTTTAAAATTACATACTCTATCAAACATAATTAATCTCATAATAACAATAATATATATAGCCATATATATTAATATTAATATTATATTGTTGTTGCCTGTTGTATTGTATATTATACATGCATGTCTATGTTTATTTTATATACACTTGTCTTGCAGTCATAAGTCATAACAATGATGTATTTATGTTCAATGTTTATATATTTTGTATATTTGAGCTTTATGCATATACAAATATATAAACCAATATTACTGCATATTATTGTATAAACATAAACATTATATGAGTATGAGTGGCATATAATATAATACCATATAATGCCATATCATAATACAATACATCTTACACTATTCAATAACAATACATATATACTGTATAGTATTATTATGTGTTTATATTATATACCAAAAATATGAATTTTGAGAATGTACATTACACTGATGTTATACCAGAAAATTATACAAATTATGAAAACGAACCCACTTTAATAGTTTTAGATGATCAAATGATGAATGCATACTGTAAACAAGTGTGTGTATTGTTTATCAAAGATTCACATCATCGAAACCTATCAGTTATTCTTATCACCCAAAATGTATTTCATCAAGGTAAATTTAGCCGGGATATTTCTCTTAACAGTAACTATATTATCGTTCTAAAAAACCCTCGTGATGTAGCCCAGTTCAACTATCTGGCTCGACAGATTTATCCAGAAAATCCGAAGGAACTGATTAGAATATACAAAGATAATATAGTTCTTCGTCTCAATAGATGTTCTTTTTAGTGTAAGTGGTAATTTTTCCAAAAACGACACACTCACATATATGATAAAGATCGAAAAAGCTTCATCAAAATCAAAAAAGTTTTTCAAAATTTTTCGAATTGCTTTTAGTTATGTACCCTGTACACAATTATAATGATTTCAATAAATGTGTCTGACGTCTGTGATATAATGGAATTGTTTTTGTAAATCGAGTTATCAAAACTAATTGTGTAGACGGACCATAGTGTTTCGAATTTGTTCTCATTTATTATAAATATTTGCTCTCACAAATGAAATGAACACCTGTCAATGTTTTGCAGCACTAAACAATACACAATGCTATTTAAAATGTACATTTAATTCATATGATATTCCACACATATAAGTGTTATTTATATGTATTTGTATATTTTGAGTATTGAAAATAGAATAAATGAATATCATTGGCTGGAACATATAAATATAAATTTGAACATTTTTGAGAGATTTTGATCATATATATTTATTCTCCATGTATGGTTTATGCTCGTGCATAAGGATATATATTTGTCTGTTTCCGTCCATTTTTTGTCTGTTTCCACATTTGCAGACAACCAACATTTAATTTTTTCATCTGTAACATATCTTTTTACCAATGACACCTCATCAAAAAGATCATTTTCGCAAATATTATTTTTCGGAAAATAGTTACTAATATATTCAAAAGATTTTTCCACATATTCCCATAAAATCTCCTTTTTTAATGTCACCCAATGAACATTTTTAATATCTTCAAATTGAACTGTCCATTCTTCAAGATATTCCAAGCAGTTATTATAAAAATTTTTGACATGTTTCAGAAAATCAGGTCGTTTAATGGCACCTTGTTCTTCCAACCTAGTGATCTCTTTTCGAATAATTAAAGGAATGTAATCGTTATCAATTCTTTCTCGTAATTTTGTTTTTAAATTATTGATTTCATTTGACACTTCCGTAATTGAAATTTTGTCTCCTTCAATAATTTTCACAGCATTGTGAAATAATGTAGCTTGGTTGTGGATGAACTGAAGCCAAATTTGTGATGTGGCATTTTCAAAAAAGAGCTGCAATATTCTTGGACATTTATCTTGTGATAAAAAGTACGATTTTAATGGTTCGTATATTTTTAAAATATTTTCTACAGCTGGTAAAAGAGCTAGCCATCGTGTTTTGCTGTAACCAAGAAATTTTTTATATTCGATTTCTGCGCTTTCACAAAAATCCTTCAAACTCTCAATACGCACAGTATATATATAAAAATACGAATAAATTTTTGCAATAATATTTTCAACATCAACTGGAAGTAAGTCAGATGCTGTTTGAATAGTATTATGTAGAATGTGCGCTGCACAACCTACTCCAATAATTTTTTGGTCCAAATGTTCGTTAAGTTTCGTAAAAACGTTATTGATGCCTCTTCTAGCTTTTCCACCAAAATTTGCGTTAGTGTTATCCGTACAATAGGCAATAATTTTATTGTTCAAATTATTCTTTTTTAAAATAGTACTTATTGAATCAAAAATTATTTGTGAAGTTTCACCCGGCAATGAAACAAAATCCAATATTCTAATTTTAATGTATATAATAATTATTAATGTATATAGTATCAATGACCTTTCTTAACATATTTCTTTATGAAAATATTTGTGTGTAATGTTAAATATGAACCTTTTTGTTATTCATAGATATATGAATACATTATTTGGTAATTACATATACACTTTCGCAATCAGCTGGTTTTTTACTCATAAAAAATTGAAAAGTCAACCTTTTTGCTTTTTTTTCAACTTTGGTTTGATTTCGGATTTATGAATAGAATATAATAGTGGCTGTTTGATGCGGGGGAGTGGTGTGGGTGGTGGTGGGTGGTGATTACTCATGAGAAATTTTTCATTAGTAAGATTGAAAAATTTTATAGAATGAAAACTAAAATATAATTGAAAAAAAGAGAATTTTGCCAGGTGGGTGCGGGGATGCTAAAAGAGTATGAAAAGTGCTGTATAATTAGCGTCATTCGTTAACACTGATCAACATTTTTGAACTGAATTAAACTGATTTTGTCATATGCTCTTTTAACTATCTACCCACACTCTCCTACGCATCAAACTGAAACTATTATACTTTTTTCATAAATCCGAAGTTAAATGGAATATTTTGAGACTAGAATCATGAAGATTCATATATTTTTCGATTTTTAATGTTTAAAGAAAACTAGCTGACAGCGAAAGTTTATAATTACCGAATATTTATCAATTACACTGCAATCTGATGGTTTTCCTCTGAAAAGAATTAAATAACAAATTTGATAGGAAACAGGCCTCAAGCAAATATCCTTTTAAGATGCCACAATATCTATATTTGAAGAATATATCATTCATTTACTACTTTACCACTATTATTCAGGTTGCGTAAATGGAAAATCCACTTTGATCGTGATCAAAATTTTTCTTCTGCTTTGCTATGACTTTCTTAGATATTTTTATACATAATTTGCATATTAATATTATACTTTATAAATCATATATAGTAATATATTTAATTTTAAAATTTTTAAATTTGAAAACTGTCTTCCAACTATAGTTAAACTAAAACTGGATGTACATTATTGTTCACAACTACTTTTACACGGCATTTAATTTCTAATCAATTAATAATTGGAAATGCATCCTCGAAACATTATAAATACATAAATATAAATTCAACTGTATTAAAATATTGTGAGAACAATTGATAATTCATCGCTTTTTTGTCCGAATTCATTAGGATCATTTTAGTTCAAAACAAAGTTACATATATTTTATAGAAAAGAACAGAATTAAAAATTAAAAAATTAGGAGTTTATTTTATTTATATAAAAAACATGCAATTTTAAAAACTTTTGTTTAAAAAAAATGCTGTATACAAATATTTATGAATAATACTAAATGTCAAAGGCTATTCAAATTTCTGATAATATATTCTAAAGTAGAGACAGGTCAGATTAATTTCCTCTTCTTTGCCAACACCATGACCGCACCATGCAGAACTGGCCAGTTCTCGCGCTTTTAAATGAATGCATCTAATTAAAAATTTTCATTCAAATTTATAAGTAGAAATATATTATAAATTTTACAATTTTATTTTTTATTGCCGGCAATTTTGTTTAGGAATAATATTAAATAGTTTATGAGTTATCAATTTAATAGAAATGTTAAAATACAAAGGTAAATTTTGAATTCAAAAATCAAATAAGCAATTATAATTTACTATACGTAAACCTATTCCACGTTATTTTCAAACATAATTTTTTGAATCACTACTGAAGATATTTTGATAAATGAAAAAAATTTGATTGCATTCAATCATAAAAATCCATAAATTTACAAATAATTTATTTTCGACTTCATGACATGTTGTTTATTGTTAAGACTTGTGAACAAAAATATAATATTTTTCAAGCTACAAATAATTATCAATTTTCATTGAATCTAATTAAATGTTCATCAGCGCTAGTATTTAGAATTTTTTGAGTATATACTTTATACCACTCACAAAAAACATCAACGAAATAAAATTTAAAAATTTTGAAATAAATATTTTTAAGCTTTCTGTTTTTAAAAAATATTGTATATAATTTAAAATTCATTATCCTCAAGATTTAGAAAAATATACATATTTGTAAATTATGTTCCATATTAATTTGAAAATATCAATTTTTATCTACATAGTTAGAAAAAAAATTGACTCAGTCTATAAAAAAATTTGGTAATTCACAAAACACCTGATTTTTCAATTTCTATATTATGATCATAAATCAGAATAATACTTTATTTTTTCAGAAGTCCTAAGGCCCAAACATTAAAAAAGACATTCTTTAAAAATTTCAAGAAGAAATTCAATTCACGGGATATGATAATATATAATCGTATCTTGCATTCATAAGTCAATGAACTCAAAAACATAACAAAATAAAACCATAATATATCCATATGTATACATATATTATGTATAATCAAAGATACTATATACTATCACAGATAAGTGTATCTGATCTGTGATACTATGTAAAAACATATTTATATGTATTTATATATTATCTCTGGTATAATGCTACAGCAGTTATAATGTATGCATACGTAAAAACCTCTGTTGCCAAATATTCTACAATGCTACATCAGAAAATAATGTAAACCTATACAAGTAATACATATAATCAAAGACCATATAAATGTATAGAGTACAGTACAAATGCTACAGTAATTATAATGTATGCATACGTAAAAACATCTGTTGCCAAATATTCTACAATCCTACATCAGAAAATAATGTAAACCTATACAAGTAATACATATAATCAAAGACCATATAAATGTATAGAGTACAGTACAAATGCTACAGTAATTATAATGTATGCATACGTAAAAACCTCTGTTGCTAAATATTCTACAATCCTACCTACATCAGAAAATAATGTAAACCTATACAGGTAATACATATAACCAAAGACCATATAAATGTATATATTTATATATGGTCTTTGATATAAATACAATTCTTCTATATATGTATTTCAATTAGAAGTAGTAGTAGTAATTTATGTCAGATCATATAGCACGCGACAAGGCATATTAACATAACAACACATACATACATATATAAAAATATATGAAATATGAAATACCTCCTTTCTCAAGTCATTCATATATTAAATACGACGATCAACTCAATACAATAAAAAAAAAATTTGAAACAGCCCTATTGTCAATTGTTGTATTCTAAAGCATTTGCGTACAAAATATCCATTTATTTTTACTTATTCAAGTATAATATCATATCAAGGGTGCGTTCATAAACGTTACTATAGTTAACTATAGTTATCATTTGTCGTTCAAAATGGTGGTGGCATAGTAAAACATAACTACCAACATGAATTTTTAGCGTTCATAAACATCTGTAGTAAAGTAAATTTTTAACTATTTGATGTCAAAAATTAACCCTGCTCGATAGCATCATTAACGATAGTAACGATAGTAAGCCTTTAAGTGGTAATGACATTGACAATAAAAAATCGTTTGTCATTTAATTTTTTGTTGTGAATTGTGAAAATTTCAATTTAATTTATTATTTGAAATTAATTAATTTTGTTTTAAACTTCATTTTTAAAAAATAATTAATTTTTGACAAACAAAAAATATAAAATTTTATTATTTATTTTAATTTTATATGTAAACATTTTTTAAACTTGACTTGACAGCTGAATGATAATTTATTGCTACTACTATGGTAAAAATCTCGTTCAAAACCACTTGAAGTTAACATAACTATGGCTGTAGTATAACATAACTTTGCTTAAACAATACTACACCATGACTATGGTTAAAGTAATGTTCATGACCGCACCCCAAATAAGTGATGGTACCACTCAAAACCATATAAAATTTAGTAAACCAGTCATGCAACTCACAAACTAATTCTTCTATATAAATATTCTTATTTTTCTCTCATATTTACATCCCTCCTTAATTATAAACTTTCGCTCTTTTTCAATATTGTTTCGAAAAACTTTTTCGATCTTTATTTTTGGCAAACATACAAACATTTAAATAAAAAAAATGAAATGGTTCATCTAGTAGGACTGTATTATCTTTGGAATATATAAGGAAAGCACGCAAAAGCCACACGGGTACTTGTTAATTGATTTAACACAAGATATTAGTGATTTGCTGAGATTCCGAACAGATATTTTTAAAAAAGATTACATTGTCTGTTTTTGTCCCAGAAGTTTATTGAATTCTGAAAATGGTGCGGAAATTGAAACGATTAAAGGACAACAGGCATATGCTATATGTACTAAAAAATGCTAAACCAAGTTTTCGGAAGACCATAATCAAGGCTGCGGAACCTGAAATTATTAAAACTTTATGTGAAATTACTATGAACACTTTAAATGGAAATCATAAACTTTGCCCGAAAACATATAAAGCACTGTGTCCCTATAAAAGAGAGATGCGTAGATTGATTCAGTTACAAAAATCTGTACCTGCGCAACGAGAAATCTTAATTCAACGTGGAGCATTTTTACCGGCTTTATTAGGTAGTATTTTATCTGGTGTTGTTGGATCATTAATTGAAAAATATGCAAAGAAATAATACATTGAATAGAATGCTGCTACTACCCCCTGAAGTGTATGAAAAATTAAAGCAAAGTATTGATTTCTCACTAAATAAATCAGCATTGGACAAAGAAATAATAAAAATATTAGAGAATAAAGACTTATAAGATAGTGATAAATGGTATAGATATCGAAATAAACTAATCACATTTTCGAATCTGAAGCGTAAAGGACGACATCTATCAGATAACATTACACATAAAAAGCAATCAGAATTTGATGATACATTGAAGAAGAAAGATCGTGCAATTCAAACGAGATATACAAGGAATAAAGAGGGTTCAACACAAACTGAAAAAAAATTAACGCAGGACAGAATGATGCAGACCGAACCAGAACATATTGAAGAAATTTTTGAAACAAACTTAAGTGAAGATGATCAACCGACAGGAAAATCGTTTTTGTCATATAGAGAAAAACGGCGATTATCGGCTAGTGGCATTGGAAAAAGTTTAAAACAGGCTGCAAAAGTGCGAAGAGCAGAAAAAGATTATGAGGTAATAACTGGTGCTGATGGAATCACACAATACACTGTACCTCTAGATATGAGCGTTGAAGAAATAGAAGAGCAGATAGAAAAGGTTAACCAGGAGGAAAGAGCTGCAGCTCCCCCCCGAGCACCTTTACATAAGCCATCTTTATTAGATCATACTCAGCAACAACTAAATTTTCCGATCAGAAAAAGCAAAAGATTACAAGAAAAGACGACATCTTTTGATAAAAAGTTTCAATTGCAGACAATGAAATAATTACCTTGTTAACAATATAAATACAGGTAGAATCGATAACTTGTGTTCAGTATTTTTGAAAAATGCCTACCGATATAGAAGATAATGAGTTTTATGTTTGCCTTCTCAGCAACAATTCTTTAAAGTATTACCCTGAAAATACTTTATCTAAGTTTACAAATATGTTGTCACAACCATGTAAACTCGGTACGGATTGGCGTGTCAGTCTTACGAAAATATCATTTGGTGAACGATATCGAAATGAAAATTTTATAAAAAAACTAAAACTGGATGAAAGACATGTAGAGATTGGAAGTAGAAGTCTACGACAGGTGAATCGAATAATGTCGGTAGCAGTAAATGAAGTTGTTCGATTCGAATGGTCAAAATAAGAACTTAAAAATTTAACATACAAAGTAGGTCACCTTAATTTCTCAAAGTTCTTAGCTTCATTTTACAATGCGGTAACACCGTCTTGGTATGTGATGTATTTGAATGATGTAAAGGAGAGAATTTACAAACGGTTGGAAGATGATTTCATAGATAATGTAATTCCTGAAATAAATTACACAAAAGAGACCGATGACTTTATCATGCATGTATATCAGGGTAGAAAAACATCAGATAACATTATTTTAAAGCTTAAAAATTATAGTTCGGTTGAAGATTTTATCGATGATTTGATTGGTCAAATTCCAAGAAGTCAAAGAAAACACATAAAACTAGAGAATATTATAGACAGTTATGTACATCCACAAAATAGTCTGAAACGTAAGAGTGAAGCTAAGCCTGATGATTTATTTAAAATTCGTTTAGAAGAGTTTGATGTAACCATTCAAATTAAAATGCCGTTACCACCAAACATTTCAATGAGAGAATTGGTTTCACTTATGATTACAAATTTGAAATTTGATAAACCGTTAACAGACAATGAAAAACAAAAGAAAGTCGACTCCATACAAAAAATTATTTTTGAAATGCTGGATCGTCTCAATAAAGACTCGTTAAATGCAGAGCCACCTGGAGGAGGGAGATCGATAACTGGAGAAAGTGTAGTAGTAGATGTACCATATGAAAAAAAGCAGATGGAGTGTATTCAACAACACCAGTTTCCATCGATACAAAAACAGATGACCTATCGAACTTCGTTACTGATTTATTTTTGAACATACCAAAAGATAGGCGAAATCCAAATCTATTAGCAGAATCCTTTGCTGAATCGTTTCGTATTGCTGATATCGAAAAAGGACAGAAAACCGTGTCATCGAAAATTGATGAAGTGAAAGAAATTGTGGACAGCTTGAACAATAGATTTGAACGTTCATTAGAACAAAAAGATCCTGTGATGACAACACAGAAACAGGAGTCTTGTTACGTGGGAATTGAAATGCTTTTTGTTTACACAGATATAATTAAACCAAGAATGATTGGTGATATGCGATCTCGATATTTACGAGTAATTCCGTTGAAAGAAAACGAAAATGTTGAATACTGCCCCATAGAAAAAACATATATTGAAACTATTTCAGTGATGATATCTGATAATCTTGGTTTGTTGGCAGATTTTAGAAAAAGTATTTTACCAACATACATAATGTTACACTTTAAACGTTTTTAAAAAAGATATAAATATGAGACACGTTTGTAAAATTTAGAAAGGATGTGTTGATGGATGGTTACTACACACAATATTATCTGCGTCAATCTGGAGGTGGATATAGTGATATTGGAGAAATATACAGGGGACCTTTAATCTATCAACGTGGTAGAGGTATTGGAAATTTTTTCGGGGGTCTATTACGATATTTAAAGCCTCTTTTGAGTTCTGGCCTGACTGCCGTCAAAAACCAAGCACTGAAAACAGGTAAATCTGTTTGGTCAGAAATAGGTAGTTCTGACAAGCCAATTCAACAGATTTTAAAAGAGCACGGAAAGGTTGCTGTAGAAGAATTAGCCAAAAAGGGGATAAATAAGTTATTCCAAACACAAGATCAGAAAGGAACAGGGATTTTGGGAAATATAAATAGAATGGCTATAAAAAGAAGTAATCCTGGTGCAATTCTTCATTTGGTATCTTCGGCAAAACGAAAGGGACGTGCACCACCACGTAAAAGGAATAAAAGACAAGTCAGAAAAAAAAATAGAAGTGGAAAACGCAGCAGAGAAAAGGAAAAAAAACGTGTTTTAGATATATTTGACAATTAATAAAAAAATGAATACATATACTGAATGCATGAAATCAGAATTAGATTTATTTTCGAGAACTCCTGTTCAAAGTAGTATTTTGAAAACGGAAGAAGTAGCCTATAAGCCTATAGCCTCACTGGATAATGCATCCGTCATCGAATTTGTTTCTTTGGGACATGGTGATACATACCGTGATCTATCAAGCATATACCTTCGATTAAGGTTACAAATGGTAGAATTGAAAGATGGTAAGGAAACACTTTATGCAGGGAATGCCGCCGGTGTAGTGAATAATATTGTACATTCACTTTTTCGTCAATGTTCAATATATTTAAACGGAAAGCCAATCTCTCAAACAACAATTATAATTACAGAGCATACATTGAAAATTTACTGAATTATGGAAAAGATGCAGTAGGTACTCATTTAGAAAGTAGCGGATGGTATCTAGATTTGAATAACATGGAACCAATCGTATCAAATGAAGAGAATGAAGGTTATTTGAACAGAAGGAAATTGTTTGATAAAAGTTGTGAATTTGAATTGATGGGTAAAATACATGGTGACATTTTCAATCAGCAAAATTTGCTAATTAACGGTGTTGATTTACGTGTGGTGTTGTCATTAGAGAAAACTGATTTTTACTTTTTATGTAAGTCAGATGCCACACCAGTTTTGAAAATTTTGGATGCAACGATGTACATGAATCATGTGACTGTAAATCCAAGTATAATGTTGTGGCATGAACGAGTACTTCAAAAATCAATTACGATTTACACATACAAACGTGTTGAAGTAAAAACATATACAATTCCAGCAAACAGTTCAAGATTTTCTCTTGACAACACTGTTATCGGACAATTACCAAATTTACTAGTATTTGGAATGGTTGACAATAGTGCATATACAGGAAATCGTACACAAAACCCTTTCAACTTCAAACACAATAAAATCACGCATTTTGGTTTGCTGGTAAATGGTGTACAAGTGCCTAATCAACCGCTAGAATTTGATTATTCGAAAAATAAACCTATAAGTACACGAGGGTACAACACACTATTCAAAGGAACAGGTATACACTACTTTGATAAGGGACATCAAATAACTAAAAACTTTTTCGACAATGGCTGTTTCTTACTTGCTTTCGATCTTACGGCAGACGTTTCGTACAATTCAACTTGTGGGAATTTACTCAACCAAGGGACTGTTAGAATCGAAGGACGCTTTCATGAAGCACTCAAAAATACCGTGACATGTATTGTTTATACTGAACACGATGCTTCTGTTGAAATCGATAAAGATAGAAACGTATACACGATTTTCTAAGGTGAAGAAAAAGTATATAAGGACTCTCGCAGTTAGATTTCTTGACAGTGTAGTGCATACACTGCTTTCATTCAAAAATTCTCAACATGAGTCAGTGTATTGTTAACATCGAATATTTAGTAAACGATGCGAATCTCGTATTCGCTCGAAAAATTTCTTTCTGTGGATTCACATCTCCGTGTAAACCGTTTACTCGAGAAATTTTATATCCGTATCCAACAAGAGATGCCTTCGAACAATGTGAAGGAATCGAGGTAACTAACACACCAACCACATTTGGTAATTTTCAATTTAGACGAGTTGATGCAGACTTGACAAAAGTTATCAGCAAATTTGATACTATCTTGGTAAATGGCTCTATAAACAAAGAATTTATCATGAACTACACAAGTAATTCTACAAAAATCATTGACCTCCAGCAAAGATGAAAATGAAATCGAGCCTACTACAAAATGAACACTATTGAAATAAGAAATGCATTGAGAAATAACAAAACAACAAAAATCAATTTTATAGGGGTATTCCCATGTGATTATCTACCGGAAAGAATTACGAAACCAGCTCTCGTTATTGACAATACAGATCCAGCACATAAAGAAGGCACTCATTGGGTTGCATTTTTTTTTACCTAAACATGGCCCCGCCGAATATTTCGATTCTTTCGGTATATACCCCCATAATAAATTCTTTTTAAAATTTTTACTACGTAATTCCACATACTTTGTAAGTAACTCTCGAAAAATACAGGGAGATTTTTCCTCTACATGTGGACATTACTGCTGTGTATATTTATTTTCTAAATGTAAAGGTTGGAGTATGCCTCGTTTTATAAAACAGTTCTCTCCATACAACTATGCATCAAATGATCAAAAAATACTAGCAGTATATACAAAAATTTTCAAGAATAAGAAGAAAAACAAAAAAATTCAAGGTAACAGAAATCAGAAAGTGGGAATTTCACAACGAAAAACCTGTTTTCAGATTTGTAAACCAAGACAAGATTGAACATGAACATGTTAACAATTTAGATATGAAAAACTTATTTATGTTGTTTCGAAGAGTATAAATATTTAAACTCTAAACTTTAATATTGCAGTTTTAAAAAATGGAATCACCACGCAAGAGGCAATCAAGTGATAAAGAAAGTACTAAGAAATCTACCAAGAAAATAATTTTAATTCCAACTGAAAATGTGTTATTAAACTACACTTACTATTTGGATGATTACCAAAAACGAAAAATTACACTTGGATTTGATACAACAACTTTCGAAGCAAAAATTATCTTCAGTTACATTGGCCGTTTTCCTGTATCAGCAAACTATACAGGATGGACTTCAGCTTATACATATCTCACTAATCTGAAAAGTGAAATTAGTGGACGAATATCTGAAAATAACCATAAACCAAAAAAG
The DNA here is from genome assembly GCA_951394055.1 of Villa cingulata. Taxonomy (NCBI): domain Eukaryota; kingdom Metazoa; phylum Arthropoda; class Insecta; order Diptera; family Bombyliidae; genus Villa; species Villa cingulata. Next base: position 34,317,228 of record OX596017.1, on the reverse strand, counting down.
GAATACAGAATACCAGTTGAAATTGGTAGTATTCGACTGAAGGAATTGGAACTTCTTAAATTATTTGATATGTTGGAGTTTTTAAACATTGTGATGTACCATAATCATTCCGCTTCGGAAAGTGTGAAGGAGTACTTCAACCAGTACGTTAGCAGATGTAAAACAAAAGATGTGGACAAATTATCTAACGACGATTTTTTTATACCAACACGATCTTCGTACGTACACATAAATTATTCTAGACTTTTTTACGAATTTCCCCTTTTCTGTAGTTATAATATATTTCTTAATAAACTGATATTTTTTGTAAAATAAAACAATGGAAATAACATAAAATAAAAAAGTTTTTTTATTCAATTTTATTTATTAACATATACAGGTAAATATTTTCACAATTCTGTACTGCACATCGACTATATATTTCTTTTTTGTGAATATTTCAATCTGTTTGAAAATTTCGAAGTTCCCTTAGTCTAGGTATTTTGAGCTGTATGACTTCTGATGTTGGTAAATACTTTTTTATGAACTTTTCTTTTACCTCGCCTTTCACGTATATGGTAGCGTTGTCAAAATCCTTGGATATTTGTGTCATAACACTGTAATTGGTGTCTCCGTCATTCCAATCTAAACCATTTATATTTTCCATGTCATATTGATTTTGTTTCCGTGCTTTGTCCGATAATTCTTGAAACGGATACGGTGGTTGAAAATGGTAACGTAATGGACAGATTGATTCAAAAGAAAGTATTGCGAGTTCCTTCGCAAAATATTGCCCATTATTTCCACAAACAAATTGAATATCAAAAATAAATTTATTCATCTTTTTGAACAGAGAGCAAGGAGTGAAATGAAAAACTTTTTTATTTTGTCATCATTTTATATTTTTTTAAAAAAATGTAGTACATAAATTCAACTTAACATTAAATACAAAAGTCTAATCTAATAATAAAATTTTAGGTTTTTTGAATCCATATGGATAAGAAAAATATTCATCTTCTACTATTCGCTTATCAAATGTAAATGATAAATGTTTTTTTTTCAACAGAGGATATGATAACTCCTGGTTGTTTGCGCTTGATTTTTCTGTCGTTTTTACGCAAAAATCTTCTTTTTCAATGTCACTTTGTATCATAGATTTCAATCGTTCAAAATTAACAATTTTACAACTGTCAAAATTAATAGATATACCTTTACATTTAGTAATATATTCAGGACCTTTACTAGTTTCAATTTTAAGACTGTAAGTTTTAGGTCCAGTGCTTACAAATTCTGAGATGTAAGAACCAGGACCAAAACATTCAATCTCATCTGTTAAATCACCCAAAAAACCCGAAATTTCAAACGGGAATGCATTAGTTTTTTTTTTCTACAAAAATTATACTATCAGTGTCGCAATACAAAATTGCTTTACCAACCTTTTCTAATGCTTCGTAGAGTTTTATTCTTGCAAATGCAGTTGTATATGCAGCAATTGGTATATTTACATGAGGCAAGGAGTTTAAGCGTTCATGTATATATTTCCAAGTAATCCAGATAGTGTCATCATTTATTGGTAATAAAGAACAAATTTCTATACCGGGAGATTATATAAACTCATTGAAATCTTTAAAATTATGAACAACCTTAGTGAATGTTCTATCCTCTTTTTGTGCGAATTTCCCCCAAAATGAATTTAAGCAGATTTTAGCTGTGCTACGCTTACCAGGATTATTTCGGATCTGCTTCTTATCTATCTTCCTTTTCTTTTTCAGACGCATACTTTTCACTCCATCCACTTGCTTCTTGCTTAATTTTTAAAAAAGTGTTCACATATTCTGTAAACAACCCTCCACTTTTAGTTTTTGGGTCATAGATAGTGTAGTCGTATTTCCAAACTTCAACAATTTTTTTTATCCTATATCCCTCCTTAATAGCTAATGAAATTTCCGGAATAACTCAAGTACCTGTGATTAGTCTTTCTTCTTCACTATGTTGACATTCCGAAATTTTGTATTCTTTTTGCACACTTTCTACAAAGCGCAAAATATAATTTCAAATTACTTCTAAAAGGTAGAACAGGTAGAAACAAATCGCTTGGAGGAACAACTGAGCATAAAATAAACCCATGCATTGAAAGTATTTCCGAAAGTGATGGTATATTTTCATTTCGAAATATTTCAGGATGCCCAATCGGATACGGAGAATATTTATTGATATATGGATATAAACTAGTAAAATCTAAATATCTTATAACTTCATTTGTCTCAACTTTATAATGTAATCTGAATACTTCTGTACGGCCTCCAAATACCGCGTTACGGGGATTAAGTGGTGACGCAATATTTCTAACATATTCAGTTAATTTGATGTTCACGCTAGGGTTATCTTTTAAAAACTTTTTAAATTCACATTCCCATATATACACTAATTTGTAACCGCTACGTTTAATTGTATCAATTCTTCTTAGTGTACTTTCAAAACGCTGATTCAAAGTTTCTATCTTTCGATTTGAATTATCATTCACTTCTTGTATTTTGAAACACTCTTTACAACCATGATAATAACAGCCGAAGAATTCAAATACTGTTTTTGTGCTTTAAATATACCCATCAACTAGTAACCCACTTTTTTCTAATCTCACTTCACCTTTGTTATTTGCTGAGAGTAGTTCTTCTTTACTTTTCAAGTTTTCCCATGCAAGCCATTTAGCCGCAATGAATGACTGGTTTTGATATTTATAGTAACCAGTTTTTGGCATTATACCAAAGAATATAGAGCTAAAGCAATAGAAATAACATTCGACGGTTAAATTCAAATAATGTATGTATGTTTGCCAAAATACATATTTTCTTGCTTCGAAATTTTGAAAAAGGGGAAAGTTACAATTAATGTGGATGATGTGGAATGAACCGAAAAAATTTTGGATTTCGCACATGTTTGTAATTAATGTGTATGACTTGTGTATAATTTTGTAATTTTATACTTCGAAAAAATACTTCGAAAAATAATTTCGTATTTATGAATGAAAATAGGTTTACACATAGCATTTGTGTGTGCGTTAATTTGATTATTCATACGCCATTATAGTTTTCAAATATACATATAATGTAGATATATATACTATATATATATAATTTTTATACTGCTGCTGCCCTGCTGGTTGACTGCTATGTTTTTATTTCTATCGATCATTTCTTTATTGCTGTATTGTAATGTAATTTGTGCATAAGAGCATACATTGATAATGGTAATTGGTATACGAGCAAATAATACAATGTAAATTTATATTTTATATTGTACATTGTATACGCTAATGCAATACGATTATATATGTATGCGGATAATCATTATAATACATAATATGATGATGATGATGATATGATATTATGATATATATATGTACTATATACATATTTCAGGTTTTTTTTATAAATGCATTAGCCGAGATATTTTTAAAGGACAATATATATGTATTATATCACAGACAATATTACAGACGTGCCAATGGAAACAAAAATCCGTCACCATATAAAATGAAAAAATCGTGTGTCCCCATCTACTTTACATAAATCAAAATGCTTCAATTTAGTTTAGTTTTGAATCCATAAAAATAATATTCAAATTATACCAAACTTTGAACTTGAAACAAACTTTAAATGAATGTTAATATGTAGTAGTACAATACATATTAATTTTTACACATTTAATACATAGGTTCATATGTTTGTACAATTAGTATAGCGTATAGCACATAACACCCATTCGCAGGAAACAATATAAATTTGGTATTGTATTGAATTTATCAGTGTATTTACATACGCATTTACGCACATATTTTAACATTAGACAGTATATGTAGTAGTGTCGAATGTCTGCTTTGCCTGTGCTTTAATAATATACGCAAACGTATTTGCAATAAACAGAGTAAATTTGTTTTTGTACATTTCAATCTATGTGCTATCGCAGACAATATAACACATACATACATATATATATATTATTTGTGGTGCTAAGTGCTTTACGCTATACGAATACTTCAGGTTTATTTCTTTCATCCTTTGTCTTCTTTTTGATGTTGCTTTTGCTATGCCACTATCTTAACACACAATTACATATATATGTATGTGCAGTATGTATGTAGTATGTATACTACTGCAGAGAGGTAGAAAAATTATCTCGGGTTTATTTAGAATTTTTGAACAATTTTTGACTTGAACATTTAAAATATTATTTTTTAAAAACAGACAAATAATAAGGGTATTCACGGTTTGGTTATGTATCATTGTAAACGGTGTAATCTCGTACAATCCTACACCTATTGTAAACATCTTCAATCTAATTTTTACTTATACTGCTTGTAAAAATTTACAATGCTGAAACCCATTGTATGCGGTGTATATTACTATTGTTTGCTATTGTATATGCCATGCTAAAATAATTTGATTAAATTTATTTTTATAATATTATAGCTGGCATATGTTATTAATTTGCTTGATTTCAATACAAAGTTTGCGTTCACGATATAGCTAGTATAATGTGTAAGATTTGGGTATATGTTCACACTTTTTACGCTCTTACAATATTTCGTGAATACCTCTAACATTATAAGCATTTAGACTGGTATTTAGATTTTTATATTTCCTTCTGTATGGTACCAATGGTACACTATATCACAAACAATAAACATGTTTATCAAAGGGTATTTTATGTATACAACTTGTTATACACATACACATCTTTATAAATCATTATGGTGTACTATCCTTACTGTGGTCTATACTATACGTGACGTATACTAAATATACAATGTATACAAAAACCAGTGTAGGTATATATTTTTTTTCACACAAAAAAAGGAAAAAAATGAAAGAATAACTAGCGATACATATTCTTTCAAAATTTAATGCAAACATTTAATAGGGTTCAATGTCCAATATTATTGTTATTATTATATACCACATATAATCCTTATCTGTGTTTATACATAGGACTAAATGCTACCTGCAAGACAACATGTACTATGGTAGCATACCATCAGCAATAATATTATTATATTCATATAAAAATGTTTATGATATTATATATACTACCAAATTGCTACAAATAAATCGTATATTTTCTATTATTGCATGTAAATATACGAATAAACCCAAACACACTCAAATCAGATTGTTTATATGTATGCGTATATAATTTTATGAACCATATTTTAAAACTTTTATCGAATGCAAGAACAATCGAATATTAACGTATATTTTGAATTTAAATATATCCAAGACTCGAATCTGGACCTAACAATAGGTCCATATGAATTTGATTTTGTTACATATTTGAATATATGTAGAGAAACATCTGATATTGTCTGTGATTATATACATATATGTATATTGTATTATAATTATAAAAATATGTATTTTACAATATTGAACAAAATGATTTTTGGTATTTGTGTACTACTATACGTAATGTACGTAAGTAAATGTATATGCTGTGCTGTTTGTTCATATCGACGTTCATATTATATTGTAGACACTATGTACATATGTACGTTACGTATACACTTGTAGGATTGAGTTTATAAAAATTAATGGGCCCTATTATGAATGTCGATAATATCGACTATCGACAAAATTAAGACGAGACGAGACGATGTAAATTTTGTATAATGCAAATCGGTCGTCTCGACAGTAAGATATTGTCATATCAAATTTTATTTTCATTCAGTTTCACCATGTAATTTCTATAAAAATTGTCAAATATATCGATACAAAAATTTATAATTCATTTTTTTTTTCAATTTTGAATAAATATTTAATTAATTTTTGTAATTTTTAATAAATATTTGATTAATTTATGTAAATAATTTGTAGCTATAAATATAAAATATAAGTGAAAATATAAAACATTAATTTAATACTGATTTTTTTTTTTGCATAAAAGAAGAGCGTTCATGTTTTTTTTTTCAAACAGCATTTTTAGTGATTTTTCTTTAATTAATTAAATTAAATTTAAATAAATTGAGCAGAATAATTAAATACAACTTATCTTATATACAAAGCATACATGAAATGTCAAATCACCATAGACTACTATGTCTATTGATTGGTTTTAACTGATCGACTCAAAATGTCGATATTCTCGCCTCAAATCACCATTCATAATACAAAACTTGTCGAGTCAAGGCGATAGTCGATGACAAGACGATATTATCGACACTCATAATAGGACCCAATAGAAAATAAACAATTAAATAATAATTGTGAATGGCTGGTTATAGGATAATAAAATTCTTATGCATTTATATCGGGTTTTCCAATAGGGACATAACGATTTTGTGTTTTAATACAAAGGAGGCCTTGAACATTTGGCATAATCTGTCAACTTCAGAACGTCAGTCAATGTTAACATTTTTATCATGGTGAAGTTCACGAACGAGCAACATTTAGAAATTATTAAAAATTACTACCGCAATTCTGAATCGGTAGTCACAACTTTAAGAGCGCTTATTCCAATTTTCGTGCTCGCGGTGGTCATATGAATGAGATCGAATTCCATAATTAAATGTAATTTGTGTACTTCACTTGGAATAAATTTTAACCTTATATGTATATTAATTATTCTTTATTTTACTTAAATATAAAATTGTTATGTTATGTCCTTACTGGAAAACCCTACATTATTAGCATAATGTATTATATTATATTATAGAAGTTGTTAGACAAGTAAGCAATATAGTATTATTGGTATTATATTTAATACAGTATTATTGGTATTATATTCAATTTTGATAACTATTAAATTATTGTTGTTTTCGTTGGCTTATATTTTTTTCTTTATTTTTTTTTATGTTCGTGCGATCTTGTTTATATACAAATGTACACACACACATATGTATATAGTATATTATTACCCTTCGATATTGATATTGTACAATTTCACATTGCTTTTGTACTATTTTTATGTACATACATATACGTTTTTATGTACATGTATATTATTATTTATATGCGTATTGTATTAAGTATATACATACCTATATATTACCACATTATTTGTATATTGTTTGTGATATTACAATACCTACAATATTTAGGGATACAGTTGGAAAGAAAAAGTAACGATAAAAAATATAATATTTAAATCATATTGCATATATAATCACCTGAAATATTAAAATTATATCTAAGCAAGTGTATAGATATACCATTCATGCGAAATATCCACATATATGTAATGTATAGTATTTTTAAGATTTTTTGCTTATTACGTTCATAATTAAAATTCAAAAATTATTCTTATACATATTCATACGAATATGTAATGATAATTATTATTGTAATTCATAATACTCGAATAGAGATTATCAAATAATTAATATAAGACCACGCCAAAACACAGATCATAAGGAAAAAATATTTCAATTTATAATCAATGCAGATCATACCAATTATATACAAACATACGTATGTTTGTCATTATGTCAATCGTTTATATATTATTATGTATATTACTCCCTATTAAAAAAAAAAATGTTTGTTTACATTTCTTTGAAAAACATTTTTAATTTGTTATTCCCTTTTACTTATCATTCACAACAATTCATATACATATATACATACATTTAATATTCGCATATAAATTCGTATTATACTAATACATAATACAGATAAGGATCTTTGTTAATATACATCTTACCAAAGCCCAATATAACAACTTGTTATCTAGTCTTTGATACTACATACTACTTAATATTCCGTAATGAATATTATATACACGTAGCTATATATATTATCATAATACACAATAAACTTGTATTTGCCTTTAAATACAATACAATTCACATTATTCCATTGCACACATACATAATGTATAATATAAAATATAATATTATATCGATTCCCTTCCCCGCAACAGATTTTAATCTAGATGATTTGTATGGCAAATATATAATATAATTCCGAATACCTCTTAAATAGCAAACAGATAGCTTCCTCGCCGTCAACAAGCATTGTTCACCAGTACAGTACACTATCATCACGCTGCCTCAGTGATAGTGCTGTTTGACGCTGAACATCCATGTGCCTTATTTATATAGTCAGGTACGTAAGGGACTTGAATAGCTCGATGGTTGGGTTTCGTCTTGTGATCTTGAGATCACGGTTCGAACCCCAGCCAGCGCGCTACTCTTGCCCAAGTCGATCATTAATTTTTCCCATCAACAATATCCACCAGTAACTGATTACTGATGATAAACTGGATGGTATATCTGACATAAATTACAGATCGGCGGTGCCATAATGGACTGAGTATCCGCGTGCACTTAATATATACTATATACATTGTATGTATAATTGTATATTTGAAACAAAAAAAAAAAATATAGTCAGTACTGTTTATTACGGCACGGATGTTATCTGTATCCATCTTTACCTCAGACATGGTAAGTAAGAAAAATTATGTGTATTTTAATACAATTATGAGGGGAAAAATTTATGTTCGAAAAATTTTTCGAACGAAGATATTTATGTAACTTTATGTGTTCTGAATTTTTGACAGATTGTGGAATGTTACTTCTATTGGCTTTAGCTCTATATTCTTTGCATTATACCCAAGGTGTTAAATCCTCAAAATGATTTGATTCAACAATAAAAAAATAGAATAAGGTGCCGGTTTCAATTTTATAAATAAGAACACAATTTTTTTACAAAACGTTATAAAAAAACCTTTATTGAAAATCAATCTTAAAATCTAACAATTCAAAACTTAATTCTAATCACAAATACTAAATTTTAAAATAATAAAAAGATAATGAAAATTTAATTATAATTTAAATGTATATATATATGACTTTAATTTACTTAATAAATTTACTAATTTTTGAAAATATCGTTACAAAATTTACGTTTAAGTTGCAACCTTTCTTATTTTTTTAAAAATAATTCAAAATTTAAAAATAATAATCTACTAGCCAAAATTTTAATTCAAATTTACAATTTTCAAAATAATAACTCTACTAATTTTTACAAAAAAAAATGTGAATTTACTTTAATTTACAATTAAAAATTCAAATTACAAATGTCAAATTTCAAAATAATAATTTTAATCTACTAATTGAGTAATTTTTAAAAATTCAAATTACAAAATTAATTTTAAATTTAAATTTGTTGATACAGATGGCGTTACTAATGCTTAGTTGATTCAAAGATAATACAGTCCTACTAGATGAACCATTTCATTTTTTTTATTTAAATGTTTGTATGTTTGCCAAAAATAAAGATCGAAAAAGTTTTTCGAAACAATATTGAAAAAGAGCGAAAGTTTATAATTAAGGAGGGATGTAAATATGAGAGAAAAATAAGAATATTTATATAGAAGAATTAGTTTGTGAGTTGCATGACTGGTTTACTAAATTTTATATGGTTTTGAGTGGTACCATCACTTATTTGGGGTGCGGTCATGAACATTACTTTAACCATAGTCATGGTGTAGTATTGTTTAAGCAAAGTTATGTTATACTACAGCCATAGTTATGTTAACTTCAAGTGGTTTTGAACGAGATTTTTACCATAGTAGTAGCAATAAATTATCATTCAGCTGTCAAGTCAAGTTTAAAAAATGTTTACATATAAAATTAAAATAAATAATAAAATTTTATATTTTTTGTTTGTCAAAAATTAATTATTTTTTAAAAATGAAGTTTAAAACAAAATTAATTAATTTCAAATAATAAATTAAATTGAAATTTTCACAATTCACAACAAAAAATTAAATGACAAACGATTTTTTATTGTCAATGTCATTACCACTTAAAGGCTTACTATCGTTACTATCGTTAATGATGCTATCGAGCAGGGTTAATTTTTGACATCAAATAGTTAAAAATTTACTTTACTACAGATGTTTATGAACGCTAAAAATTCATGTTGGTAGTTATGTTTTACTATGCCACCACCATTTTGAACGACAAATGATAACTATAGTTAACTATAGTAACGTTTATGAACGCACCCTTGATATGATATTATACTTGAATAAGTAAAAATAAATGGATATTTTGTACCAAAGCTTTCTAGAGGGGTAAAAGCCATGCACTCACTTTTATTTACTAACACATTGAAAGCAATAGGAGTCCGGTCTCTTATTTCATATTTCACCTTAGTAGAAAAACAAAATTAGAAATCTTAATTGAAATTCAATTTTTCTGATTGAAATAACTAGAAAATGTCTCTCATTAAATAAATCATTAAAAAAAATAAAAAGTCAGGTTTATTTTTTGCTACTATAATTTATTGAAAATAATATCTATTTAATTAGAAATATAGAAATCATATTTGTTTTTTATAAATTATTTAATTATTTTTTAAAAATGTCTTTTATAAATTAAAATTAATTTTATCAAAAACAAAATAATATCTACATACATAATAAAATTTTTATTTCAATAATTAAATAATTAAAAAACGAATTTAATAGTAATAATAATTTAATAATAACAATTCCATTTACAATTTGAACAGTAGCAATTAATGGTAACGGTGTTGAAAAGAAATCACTATACATAAATAATAATCCATCATCAAAAACATCATCGAAATCATCAAAATTTCAATCATCAAATTCGTCAATTCCGAAATCAAATTCAAATAATTTAAAATAATGGAAATAATATCGGTGGTAATGGTAGCAGCAATCAGAATAATAACAATAGCAATAGTGGACGTAATGAACGTCAATTGTATTCATCATCGAAACGTAATTATCAGAAAAATCAGAAAAATGTTAAATATGATCGGATATCGAAATTTTTTGAAAAATGGCTTGAATATACATTAAAAATAATATCATGGTTATTCTATTTAATTTATGATATTATTATATTAGGTTTCCATTTCCACATTATTTAATTAGAAATATAGAAATCATATTTTTTTTTATAAATTATTTTATTATTTTTTAAAAATATCTTTTATAAAATAAAATTAATTTTATCAAAAACAAAATAATATCTACATACATAATAAAATTTTTATTTCAATAATTAAATAATTAAAAAAACGAATTTAATAGTAATAATAATTTAATAATAACAATTCCATTTAATAATAATTACATTTAATAAGTAATAATTTAATAATAATTTCATTTAATAATAATAATAATAATAATTGTAGTCCACTAGTCCAGTCCCCAGTGTAGTTCTCAATGCCATCATCCAGTGTTTCAGTTTTTTCATCGGTAGTTGAAGTTGAAGTCCATCAGTTTATAACCAAAAACGAAATAAAATTAACGTTAAATTACATATTTCACAATGAATTAAAGTAAAATAATAAAAAATACATAAACATAAAAAATTAACAAAACAAAAATTAACATAACAAGAACAAACATAATAAGAACAAACATAACAAGAACAAACATAAGAAGAATAAACATAAATAACAAAAAAGGAAAAAAAAATACATATAGGTACATAAAATCACAAAAAAAGGACAAAATATCACAAATAAAATTTATTTAAAATTCAAAAGTTTTCTTTCATTTATCTTTTCTTTTTTGTCGTTATTGCTTTTTACAAAATTATTTAACAAAATATTAGCAAAAATATAACAAATTTTGATATATAAAAAGCGCGCTACAGTACCACATTGGCATTTATGATCCAAATCAATGTAAAAATTTTCGCGATCAAGACTAGCTAGAGTTAAATACACTAAAATACATTTATGTTGATCTGCAATGAAATATAATTTTTTGAGGTCGTTGTTTTGAAGAATATATTGAAATATAGCTGTCATATGGAACATTAGAAAATTTACATTTGATGTAGATTTGATCAAACCCCCTCTTTGTAAAGTATTGAAGTAAATAAATTCAGAAGTACCACCCTTTTGTTCCATTAACAGCTGTTGACACAATGTGCAATTAATTTTTTTAACAGATGAATGGGCAGCGTATCCGGTAACATAGAGATGAGAAGAATCATCAATTTTTGCATTCTTTAAATAGTCCGATTCTAAAATTTCTTCGAAATTTGATACATCTACTTCCTGTAGAATATTTTCTGAAGTTTCTCTAGATAAATTTTTATAATTGTCTGGCATATGGGAAAATATATTGTGGACACGGATTTTTTTCTCACTTTGTAAAACTTCTAAATAGGATACTCTGTAAGTGCAACCAGATAATGATCTATAAAGTCTAAATCTAGCTTCAAGATCATCAGTTTGAAGTTTTCCTACCAAAACAAATTTAATACCAGGTACATTAAAGGAATATTTGAGTAAATCAATGATGGTTCTGGTTGTAAGAATTGCAGCTTCAAATGTTTCCTTACTCAGTAATTCAAAATTACCACTTGATTTAGATTCTTCCCAATTTTCTAACCAACATATGAATTTTTCAAGAAAAGATATCCTACTATCTGAAAGGTTATAAAAGGGTTTATTCCACTCATTTCTTTTACGTATGCCCAAAGTGGTATTCTTTGTGTTTACTACATCCCACCATTGTCGTATTATTTGACAAAATTCAGCTGTTTCACTGAAATCACCTCCACGAGATTTTAGGGCTGCTATAGTTGAATAATCAAAAACATTGTCTACTAAATTAACATTTTGCCTCTCTAAGTTATTTGGTGATAATGTTTTTAAATTTAACTTATAAGCTTGCTTTACGCAAAGACCTAATTCAGATTCATAAATTTCATAAAGATGATTAAATGAGGCCTTTTTGATTTCATAAAATTGAAAGTCTGGGTATCGAAAAGTTTTGCTCGAAACATTAAGCCAGTTATTACGGAGATTTTTGAATAGATGAACAGTGTCATATTGCACATATATAAATTCTTGAGGTAATTGAGGATTAGGGAAACGGTTTCCACCATTGGAACAAAGAGTTTTAAAAAGATTTTGATTAATTTTATTATTGTCAGTAATGATAACAATGACTTTAAAGGAAAACTTTTGCACGAAGTTTATAACATCTAGTGTTAATGAATGAAGATCACTACTAGTTGGTCGAACAACTGGGATAAGACGGACGATTTCTTTGAAAGAACCATAAATTGATTTAATCATAAATGCCATTACAGTTCGCGCTGACTCTGTTGGATTATTTTGAGCCATTCCGACTAAGTGATTTGATTTATATTCAATACCACGATTAACATAAATTTCATCTATTAAAAGTGCAACAATTTTTTCGCGGTCTTGTAAATTTCTCGAAACTTCTTGTATATAATGCTCATCGTTATCGGTTTTATAATCTGGAGTGATGTTAAAAGAAGACGATATACTTTGTAAATATCTTTTTGTTGGAACGTAAATAAACTTACGTAAAATTTCATATGCAGATGCTGAATGGCAATAAATAAGAAATGCCATAATTAGGGTGCACGGATCATACCTTCGTGGTTGATAAAACATCTTTACTTGATTATATAAAATATTTAATCTTTCAATTTCTTCTTGAGAAATTTCATCTTCATCATGATTATCGATCGCTTTTTTTAAAAAGGTTGCAGAAGTTTTTAGCAAAATTTTCTGAGATGGTTCTATACTTTCTATAGTTGAATAGCGAGATATTAAATTTTCTATTTGCGACCATAAATTTAACTTGCAGTTGGAAGGCAAAATCCACTGCAAGTCTTTTGGGGAGACCTCATTTTCGCCAACAATAATTTGTATTACGAGGTCATTATTGATAATAATACGTGTTGCAATACTGCAACCAAAAATATCGTTTGGCTCTACTTTGAAAAAGACTACTTTTAATTCGTTCTCATGAACAAACCATTCTTTTAAATTTAATTTATTTTTAAATTGATTAATAAAGTCGTTGAAATTTCGAATAGAATCTTCTATAAGGAAAGAATTTCCCAGATCTTCAATACGCGCAATATACTTTTCTTTACGAATTGAAGGGTCTGGTCGTGTATTAGACGACGACTTTGTAAGATAAGAAGGCAAATTTGGAAAAATTGAAGGAACAGCATCTGCTTTTAATCTTAATCTACCTGTATTTTCACGAAAATCTACCGAATGGAAATGTAGAGCACAAACTGCAGAATAAATTGTTGGCGACCAGTCTTTACGAGGAATAATCTTAATCCACCGATTTTTTGATTCTTCATTTATAGGGAATTTAAAAACTGAAATATTACCAGAATCTTTAATTGTAGAATCGTAATTCGATTTACAACCTGGCACACAACAACGACGAGGCATTATGAAAAATTTTAAAATATTTAAAAATCGTTAAACACGGTGGCACTTCAGAAATAAAAATTAATTTTACTATTTATTATTTTTAAACTTTGAAGTTTAAATAAATCAATTTAAAAAAAAGATATATTTGAAATTAATACAGTTTTTAAAATTTGAAACTAATAGCTAATAACAAGAATAACAGAATACAGTATACTTACACTCGAAATATTATGTTTTCCTCTAATTACGTTCATCTAATCTTTATTTCTTTTTTATAATTGTCAAAATTCCATTCCAAATTCAGCACCTAAAATAGTTAAAATATTCGAACATTAAATGTGTTTCAAATATATAAGGAAGTTGGTTATTTTGATACTATTGTAGTATGATATTTAAGTAAAAATTCCAAATAATTACCGATTTATTTATTAAAACATAAATTTAATATATGTATGTATTACAAAGTACAAATTAATATCAAAATAACTTAAATTATGCCATTGACTATATAAAAATAATACTACTTATTTTTATATAGCCAATGCTTATACCTACATAACCTCTACTGGTATGATAAAAAGAATTTCATGCATTACATGTTTTTTTCACAAATTATCACTTACCTTTTGTAAAAACAGAATCCAATTAATTTTTTATAATAATTTTTTAATAATAAATTATATTTTTTTAAATATAAAATTCACCGACTATATTAAATTATTAATAATTACTTAATATACGAATACGGATGACATTAAATTATAACAAGAATGAAATTGACATTTGTTTGTTTACATTTCAATCGGACTCCTTACAACCACATACAAAGATTAAGTACATGGCTTTTACCCCTCTAGAAAGCTTTGTTTTGTACGCAAATGCTTTAGAATACAACAATTGACAATAGGGCTGTTTCAAATTTTTTTTTTATTGTATTGAGTTGATCGTCGTATTTAATATATGAATGACTTGAGAAAGGAGGTATTTCATATTTCATATATTTTTATATATGTATGTATGTGTTGTTATGTTAATATGCCTTGTCGCGTGCTATATGATCTGACATAAATTACTACTACTACTTCTAATTGAAATACATATATAGAAGAATTGTATTTATATCAAAGACCATATATAAATATATACATTTATATGGTCTTTGGTTATATGTATTACCTGTATAGGTTTACATTATTTTCTGATGTAGGTAGGATTGTAGAATATTTAGCAACAGAGGTTTTTACGTATGCATACATTATAATTACTGTAGCATTTGTACTGTACTCTATACATTTATATGGTCTTTGATTATATGTATTACTTGTATAGGTTTACATTATTTTCTGATGTAGGATTGTAGAATATTTGGCAACAGATGTTTTTACGTATGCATACATTATAATTACTGTAGCATTTGTACTGTACTCTATACATTTATATGGTCTTTGATTATATGTATTACTTGTATAGGTTTACATTATTTTCTGATGTAGCATTGTAGAATATTTGGCAACAGAGGTTTTTACGTATGCATACATTATAACTGCTGTAGCATTATACCAGAGATAATATATAAATACATATAAATATGTTTTTACATAGTATCACAGATCAGATACACTTATCTGTGATAGTATATAGTATCTTTGATTATACATAATATATGTATACATATGGATATATTATGGTTTTATTTTGTTATGTTTTTGAGTTCATTGACTTATGAATGCAAGATACGATTATATATTATCATATCCCGTGAATTGAATTTCTTCTTGAAATTTTTAAAGAATGTCTTTTTTAATGTTTGGGCCTTAGGACTTCTGAAAAAATAAAGTATTATTCTGATTTATGATCATAATATAGAAATTGAAAAATCAGGTGTTTTGTGAATTACCAAATTTTTTTATAGACTGAGTCAATTTTTTTTCTAACTATGTAGATAAAAATTGATATTTTCAAATTAATATGGAACATAATTTACAAATATGTATATTTTTCTAAATCTTGAGGATAATGAATTTTAAATTATATACAATATTTTTTAAAAACAGAAAGCTTAAAAATATTTATTTCAAAATTTTTAAATTTTATTTCGTTGATGTTTTTTGTGAGTGGTATAAAGTATATACTCAAAAAATTCTAAATACTAGCGCTGATGAACATTTAATTAGATTCAATGAAAATTGATAATTATTTGTAGCTTGAAAAATATTATATTTTTGTTCACAAGTCTTAACAATAAACAACATGTCATGAAGTCGAAAATAAATTATTTGTAAATTTATGGATTTTTATGATTGAATGCAATCAAATTTTTTTCATTTATCAAAATATCTTCAGTAGTGATTCAAAAAATTATGTTTGAAAATAACGTGGAATAGGTTTACGTATAGTAAATTATAATTGCTTATTTGATTTTTGAATTCAAAATTTACCTTTGTATTTTAACATTTCTATTAAATTGATAACTCATAAACTATTTAATATTATTCCTAAACAAAATTGCCGGCAATAAAAAATAAAATTGTAAAATTTATAATATATTTCTACTTATAAATTTGAATGAAAATTTTTAATTAGATGCATTCATTTAAAAGCGCGAGAACTGGCCAGTTCTGCATGGTGCGGTCATGGTGTTGGCAAAGAAGAGGAAATTAATCTGACCTGTCTCTACTTTAGAATATATTATCAGAAATTTGAATAGCCTTTGACATTTAGTATTATTCATAAATATTTGTATACAGCATTTTTTTTAAACAAAAGTTTTTAAAATTGCATGTTTTTTATATAAATAAAATAAACTCCTAATTTTTTAATTTTTAATTCTGTTCTTTTCTATAAAATATATGTAACTTTGTTTTGAACTAAAATGATCCTAATGAATTCGGACAAAAAAGCGATGAATTATCAATTGTTCTCACAATATTTTAATACAGTTGAATTTATATTTATGTATTTATAATGTTTCGAGGATGCATTTCCAATTATTAATTGATTAGAAATTAAATGCCGTGTAAAAGTAGTTGTGAACAATAATGTACATCCAGTTTTAGTTTAACTATAGTTGGAAGACAGTTTTCAAATTTAAAAATTTTAAAATTAAATATATTACTATATATGATTTATAAAGTATAATATTAATATGCAAATTATGTATAAAAATATCTAAGAAAGTCATAGCAAAGCAGAAGAAAAATTTTGATCACGATCAAAGTGGATTTTCCATTTACGCAACCTGAATAATAGTGGTAAAGTAGTAAATGAATGATATATTCTTCAAATATAGATATTGTGGCATCTTAAAAGGATATTTGCTTGAGGCCTGTTTCCTATCAAATTTGTTATTTAATTCTTTTCAGAGGAAAACCATCAGATTGCAGTGTAATTGATAAATATTCGGTAATTATAAACTTTCGCTGTCAGCTAGTTTTCTTTAAACATTAAAAATCGAAAAATATATGAATCTTCATGATTCTAGTCTCAAAATATTCCATTTAACTTCGGATTTATGAAAAAAGTATAATAGTTTCAGTTTGATGCGTAGGAGAGTGTGGGTAGATAGTTAAAAGAGCATATGACAAAATCAGTTTAATTCAGTTCAAAAATGTTGATCAGTGTTAACGAATGACGCTAATTATACAGCACTTTTCATACTCTTTTAGCATCCCCGCACCCACCTGGCAAAATTCTCTTTTTTTCAATTATATTTTAGTTTTCATTCTATAAAATTTTTCAATCTTACTAATGAAAAATTTCTCATGAGTAATCACCACCCACCACCACCCACACCACTCCCCCGCATCAAACAGCCACTATTATATTCTATTCATAAATCCGAAATCAAACCAAAGTTGAAAAAAAAGCAAAAAGGTTGACTTTTCAATTTTTTATGAGTAAAAAACCAGCTGATTGCGAAAGTGTATATGTAATTACCAAATAATGTATTCATATATCTATGAATAACAAAAAGGTTCATATTTAACATTACACACAAATATTTTCATAAAGAAATATGTTAAGAAAGGTCATTGATACTATATACATTAATAATTATTATATACATTAAAATTAGAATATTGGATTTTGTTTCATTGCCGGGTGAAACTTCACAAATAATTTTTGATTCAATAAGTACTATTTTAAAAAAGAATAATTTGAACAATAAAATTATTGCCTATTGTACGGATAACACTAACGCAAATTTTGGTGGAAAAGCTAGAAGAGGCATCAATAACGTTTTTACGAAACTTAACGAACATTTGGACCAAAAAATTATTGGAGTAGGTTGTGCAGCGCACATTCTACATAATACTATTCAAACAGCATCTGACTTACTTCCAGTTGATGTTGAAAATATTATTGCAAAAATTTATTCGTATTTTTATATATATACTGTGCGTATTGAGAGTTTGAAGGATTTTTGTGAAAGCGCAGAAATCGAATATAAAAAATTTCTTGGTTACAGCAAAACACGATGGCTAGCTCTTTTACCAGCTGTAGAAAATATTTTAAAAATATACGAACCATTAAAATCGTACTTTTTATCACAAGATAAATGTCCAAGAATATTGCAGCTCTTTTTTGAAAATGCCACATCACAAATTTGGCTTCAGTTCATCCACAACCAAGCTACATTATTTCACAATGCTGTGAAAATTATTGAAGGAGACAAAATTTCAATTACGGAAGTGTCAAATGAAATCAATAATTTAAAAACAAAATTACGAGAAAGAATTGATAACGATTACATTCCTTTAATTATTCGAAAAGAGATCACTAGGTTGGAAGAACAAGGTGCCATTAAACGACCTGATTTTCTGAAACATGTCAAAAATTTTTATAATAACTGCTTGGAATATCTTGAAGAATGGACAGTTCAATTTGAAGATATTAAAAATGTTCATTGGGTGACATTAAAAAAGGAGATTTTATGGGAATATGTGGAAAAATCTTTTGAATATATTAGTAACTATTTTCCGAAAAATAATATTTGCGAAAATAATCTTTTTGATGAGGTGTCATTGGTAAAAAGATATGTTACAGATGAAAAAATTAAATGTTGGTTGTCTGCAAATGTGGAAACAGACAAAAAATGGACGGAGTTATTCCTTCACTTTAAACAGAATAATATTCCTTATCAAAATATTTTAAAAATTGTAGAATTCGCGCTCTCCCTTCCAGGAACAAATGCAGCAACAGAACGTGTTTTTTCTAGTATCAATAAAATATGGACAACTGAAAAAACGCAGTTGAACATTAAAACTTTAAAATCTATATTCAGTGTAAAATATAATTTGACCAATTCATGTGAAATATTTCACGACATTTTAATAAATGATCCGAATCTATTGCAAAGTATTCACTCGGATCAATATGACCGTGAAAGAAAATCATAATTTTTTTTAAATAAAAAATTTAATTTGACTAAAAATCATGATTTCAAATATTTTTATAGTTACCAATAATTAATAATAAATACATTTTTGTACAAGTATATCAATGTATACAATAAAATACATATATATAACTAAATTGTAATTCTCATTTCATCCCATTTGTCCCGCTTTGTCTCAATGAAAATGTGGTCACTTTATACATTATAGATCCTGATATACATCATTGAACAATCTATTTTTATAATTACACTTGTATGTATGTGTACAAAATACCATATATACGATGTATACATACAATCATGTATATCGCATAAACAGCACATTCATTGCATATAGTATTTACTATTATCTATTCTGCATAAGCAAGCAGCATGTTGTTATTAATGTCTATTATGTATGTATTAGAATTAGTTTTTACATCGCATTCAATGTTATACCAAAGACCAATATAATGTACCATGATATAATATATTTTATATATCGGTCTTTGATTATATCAAACTTGTTTATTCATGTTATATGCTTTATGTATGTATGTGTACGAGATCGTCTTCAATTCAATATGGATCCTTATATATCCTTATGCACGAGCATAAACCATACATGGAGAATGTATGTATGTGTACGAGATCGTCTTCAATTCAATATGGATCCTTATATATCCTTATGCACGAGCATAAACCATACATGGAGAATAAATATATATGATCAAAATCTCTCAAAAATGTTCAAATTTATATTTATATGTTCCAGCCAATGATATTCATTTATTCTATTTTCAATACTCAAAATATACAAATACATATAAATAACACTTATATGTGTGGAATATCATATGAATTAAATGTACATTTTAAATAGCATTGTGTATTGTTTAGTGCTGCAAAACATTGACAGGTGTTCATTTCATTTGTGAGAGCAAATATTTATAATAAATGAGAACAAATTCGAAACACTATGGTCCGTCTACACAATTAGTTTTGATAACTCGATTTACAAAAACAATTCCATTATATCACAGACGTCAGACACATTTATTGAAATCATTATAATTGTGTACAGGGTACATAACTAAAAGCAATTCGAAAAATTTTGAAAAACTTTTTTGATTTTGATGAAGCTTTTTCGATCTTTATCATATATGTGAGTGTGTCGTTTTTGGAAAAATTACCACTTACACTAAAAAGAACATCTATTGAGACGAAGAACTATATTATCTTTGGTTGATTGCAGTGTGTTGATTGAAGAACTCGTACCCGAATCTGAAGATTTAAAATTCAAAAATTTAACCGTCGAATGACTTCCGGAAAATTAATTTTACTGTCAGCAATGATTTATCCCAAATAAATTATGATGAGAAATTTCATGAATTCGATGAATTTAATATAAATATCGTAGCTCTCGGTTTAGCAAATAGAAATTTTTCAATAAAAATTTCTAAGTTTCTTTAAAATTTATACTCTGCAATTGTCCGATGCTTAGAAATTGTTAAAAATTTCTAAGTCCCTTTTGAATTTTATACTTTGAAAATTTTCGGTGCTTAGAAATTTGTGAAAAATTTCTGAGTCCCCTTTTAATTTTATACTTCAAGAAATTTCGATGCTTAGAAATTTGTGAAAAAATTTCTAAGTTCCCCTTTAATTTTATACTTGGAAACTCAACTCGTTTCCCGACGTAGATAATTTGGCCTAACTTGCCCTAATTTCTGTAGAAATTATAAGTATTTCTACAGAAATTCCTAACGATCCCTATTTACTAGCTCAGCACGCTAGATTTTTATAGGGCTCAACACGTCCTGGTTTTTTTTGATCATTTGGTTTCCCTGATTCAGACTCAACACGTCATATAGGCAGGTAATCGCAAAAGACAAATTCTTCTGCGAATTTCATTCTTTATATAGCAAAATTTGCAAACTCTGGAATTTTCTGTTTTCCCCGTTGCTGATAAATTTTCTATTTGTTTCATCGTCTGTCTTTCTTATTGGAACATTTTTCCGAATGGTAACTGATGTGACATATGGTACATTTTTCGATTGTGAATGATATTAGCCGGTAATTTTCAATTCGGCTGGTACATTTGATAGTGATTATTTGGAATTGGAACAGTTAATAATTAATCACATAACTTGGTAAATGTTTTGTTTACATTTACCTACATTTTGTTTTAAAGGTGTCAAATATCGTGTATTTGTGAAATTGTGTTGTGTAATATTGTATTTTTATTTTCTGTTTAAATGTTATAATTTTGTAATTAGTGTAGTGTTTTAATTTAATTATATTGTTGTGCGTCTATTTATGTATTTTTAGTGTAAATAATTCTATTTATTGTTTTGTGGTGTTTTGTAAATAGTTTTGTGATTGTGATATATGTAGTTTTGGTTATGGTTTTATTTTTACATTTTGTGTTGTTATATGTTTTGTGTGTAGTGTTCTATTGTTTTGTTATGTATTATTATTGTAACATTAATTAATTAATTATTCATTTTCTTTTCTTCTATTTTCAGAAGAAATCATGTTGATTGGATTCAACACAAGGCATTTTTCTTGAGATAGTTTTTTCTAAAAACAAGCATACATGCTGAAGCAATAGTGAGTGATTCCACAAAAGGATTAATCTGAGTAACACTTTAAAATTCTGTCATAAATCGAATACAACCCAACCGTAAGATACACACGTCGTTCAAACAGTATTTTATCATTTCTCTCCTATTTTAAAAACTCCTAGGGAAGCTGAATTATACCATTTTAAAAAATCTTCTCTCTCTTTAACTTTCATCGTACTATTTCCATACATTTCTGGGGAAGGATATTTCCCAACATATGTTATATTTTCAATCGTGTTAAAATAATAGGGATAGTACCCCTTTTCATAATTTTTTATATCAAAAACTTGAGGAAATTTTACTAAAGGAATAGAGAAGAAATTCAAGGCATCAATAAATCTTACTTGTCCACATGCTAATTTCATTATTTTGGTTCCGTTCATTATGGGTTCTATTTTCATTTTTCTCGCTGTAAGATCATTAATTAAAAAGTGTCCGTCATATCCCTGTAAATTATGTGCTATACAAAATACACTGGACACAAAAGAGCGAGGTTTTAAACAGTAATCTAAAAATTGTTTGACAACATTTGTCTTATTATTATACTCAAAAATGTGTTGTCTATCACCGCATACCCCGCATTTTTCTTCCATATTTATATTTTCGTAGCAGTTATAACATATTTGCTGTGCAACGATTAAATTGACAATATGTAGGTAGGACGAATCGTTTCCCTCTAGAGTAGTGTTTTGAGTACTTTCACAATCAAAAAATATCATAAGAAATTTTTGTTCGTTTTTACCTTTATATGGTTTAATATAACAAAGGTGATCTGACGTAACTATTTTTGAACATAAGTTGCAAAAGTATTCATCACAAATATGTTCTTCGAATTTCCTCTTATCAAGTACAAGAAATTTTTGACATAATTTGCATATCTTGAAAATATCGCATATAGTCTTATTCTTAATTTTATTCTGAAGATGATTATCGAAGCAAGTTTCACCTCTAAATGTACGATTACAAGTGTTACATGTTTTTAATTTATCAATAAATTCACATGGTGGGAAAGAATTACAATAAGAACATTTAACTTCACACTTATGTAACGGTCTTCCCATTAATTTATCACAAAATGAGCAAACATATTTTTTGTTAAAAAATCCTGTAAGTGATTTTATTACAAAATAATGTTGTAAATTTCTAGAGTAGAAAAGATAAATTTTTTTAGTATTAGTTTTTTCTAGGGGAAGTTTAAAGAGAATAGAACTGGAGTCTTTTAAATCATCAAAAACAAATATTTGATAATCATTTAAACATTTTTGAAATTTGTAAAGATCTTGAATATTATAACCTTTTTCACTTGGAATAACTTTTGCTCTCTTACACAACTGTTTTGCTAATTTTTCTAGTGAATTTATTGTAGTAACATTATCAAAGTCTTTTATATTCATTTGAATCCCGTAGCAAATACTCCTTGGAAGACAATCAGTACTATCGTTTTTTCCTACATCAACTACGCTATTCTTTCTAATTAACACCTCATTTTCTTCCCATATATCTAGGATCAATCTTACCTCCACCAAACGGAAAATTAATAATATCTGCATTCATTTGCAGAACATCATCTGCAAGAAATGTTGCGTTCGACTGATTTACATTTGAAATCAATCCAGTTATATATTTACCATCTATTTCACTAACTGGTCTCAAATTGGACCAAATAGGTTTTACTTCAGGTGAATTTGGAAGAACAATTGAAAAACTAATTTTACTTCCCGGTAAAGAATTATGTGTCATATTATCAATAACATCATCAAAAGCTTTTTCCAGAACTTGTAAAGGATTTTTCTCTTTATCACTAAAATCTTTAATCGAAAAACCATTTTTATACCTTCTACATTGAATTTTTTATAAAATGTACTTCTTCTAGACAAACATTCAAAACTTTTATTTAAACCACTACCAGACTGAATAATATTTTCAGGGGTTTTTTCAATTCTTTCTAAGACATTATTTTGAATTGTTTTTACGGGAGAGCTATCATCCTCAGTACTTTTTAAAAAATTCATTGTTTCTTTTAATACATTAAGTGACGAAAAATCATTTGTGGTTATTGAATATTTGATCGCTACATTTAAAAATGAATATTTTTCTTCCATAGAAAAATCTATCTTTTTCTCTTTTAGTTTCTTCAATATAAAATTAAAAGATTGTAAAAATAAATCAGTACTTAATTCTAGGGCACTTTGTAAGTGTTTTATGACGTCCTTCGAACTCATCATAAATGTAAAAAATATAGTTATTTTTTTTTTCAATCAACCCGACGTGAGTCTTTTAAAAAATTTCTATTTTTAAAATTTTTTTAATGTCTTTTTTAAAAAATCATTTTTTTATTTTTATTCCTTTTTTTTACAAATTTAAAAAAATTTCTGTTTTTACATTTTTTTAAATACCTTTTTTAAAAAATCATTTTTTATTTTTATTCCTTTTTTTTACAATTTTTTTCTTTTTTCAAAATTTTTTGTTGATTTTTAAGATTTTTTAAATCTTGCTTTAATTTTTCTTTTATTTTTGTATCTTTTGTGATACAAATTATCCTATATAAATTTGCCTGCTCTTTTCTCAATCTCACTATTCTCCCTCCTCTTGATTTTTTTTTTCTTAATTATCGGTGCTGGTATATTCTCAGGATTCAGTCCCTTCTGCCTTAACCTATATTCCTCTATGGTAATTGGCTTCGGACCAGAATATGGATTTTCTTTTATATTTTTCTTCAATTCTTTTACACCTCCAGTATTCATCTGTATTTTTTAGAAAATTAAATATTAAACAATTTTTCAAGAAAGTTTCTACATGGCACGCAAAAATGCCGATCGTAGTTAAGTGTCACATAGCACCTAAAAAGATGCCAGTCGTGACAAACTTTTTGAAAAAATTTTAACTTACCTGATCAAGTATTTTTCGTCTGAATACTTTCAAGCTTATGATTTTTTATTTAAAATAGGTTACGACAGTAAAAGAAAAAAATAAGAGTGGATCTATTTCCAGCACTTGAAAAATGAAAAAAATACGTAAAAATTCTTTATTTCATTGAAAACGATTATCTTTTTTTAAAAAATAATTTTCGATAAATTCTCATACAAAATTATATAAATACAAAATTCATAGTATTACGTCATAAATTGAGTTTCAATTCATATCATTTTCATTTTCTTATAATGTTTATAATTTTCTTATAATTTTCTTGTTTTCATGCAAAATTAAATACATAGTATTAATGATTACATACTATATGAAAAAAATATGTTTTAATTACAAAATGTACAAGTACTTAATTAATAAAGATAAATTTTATTGATATTGTTTTGCACAAAGTAAAGATTACATTTTTATTGATATTTTATGATACAAAGTGAATACGAAAAAGTGAAAGTCTCTATTTTTATTTTTTTTACCATCTTTATATAGTAAAATAAGTGGAGCGTAAAAAAATAAAGATTATTTTTATTTCATTAATAGCGATTATCATTCTTTTTGAAAAAAGTATAAAAGCTGAAAATTTAATGCGAAAATTACAGAAGCGTTTCAAAAATAAAGACAGACAAAACATTGTGTTAAAAAGTATTACACGTACATATAAAGATAAAAAATGGTGAGTATACATAGTAAGTATCAATTAGTACATAATATTCGTAACTTCATTTTTTTTTCATTCCAGAATACCTTCGATCTTCTAAATACGGTAGCAGAGGGTGACTGTGATACACTCATACCCATCACAAACCTCGAGGTCCACAAAAGGTACAAAATACGTACCTTTAAATATATTAAAACAAAATATGGTATGCGTCTCACTATCCACTTTGTTGATAAGACGTACTCTTTTCTACCGCCAAGATTATCGGAGAAGATTAAAACCCAACGTCAACTGGACGAACTCAATCAGATACCAGAAAATTATCTGGTATTCGAAGGTAAAGATGAAGCCAGAGGAGGTTTTATTAAGCTAAAATTTACCACAAACCAGTAAAAAAGATAAAATAAATTTTATAAAAAAATTCATATTCAAATAAATTTACATAAAAAAATCATATCCAAAAATGTTTTTTATTTTATCACCTTGTTGTTTCATTCAATAACCAAAAAAATAATTACAGTAAAAAAAGATAAAAATAAATTTTATAAAAAAATTCATATTCAAATAAATTTTCATAAAAAAAATCATATCCAAAAACGTTTTTTATTTTATCACCCTGTTGTTTCATTCAATAACCAAAAAAAGAATTACTGTTTTACAAAAAATAACAATTTGTTTACATGGGACGGACTTAATGTTTAAACATTCACTTTCATTTCTGGTAGGGTTCACATACAATACTTTTTATTATTGACATATATTTTACCGTAATGTGATAAAAATTTTTGTTTACATAGGACGGACTTAAAAATTCACTTTCATTTTTGGTAGGGGTCATATCAATACTTTTCATTCTGGTAGGGAAAACTTTCAAGCTCTTTACTTTTTTTCAATTTTGTACCCACTTTCAAAATACATGCTTTTACATATGTGCGGTGGTATCAAAATCGAGTCGCAGTCAGATAGATTTTCAAAATAAAGCTTTGTAAAAATTAAATGCACCTGTTTCACTCTTTACACACTCACAACATTGGTCTATTCAGTAACATTAATCTGCCATCATTATGCAATATTTTCGGGGGCTTGAATAGCTCGATGGTTGTGTGTCGGTCTTGCGATCTTTGAGATCACGGTTCGAACCCCAGCCAGCGCACTACTCTTGCCCAAGTCGATCAATAATTTTTTCCATCAGCAATGTACACCAGTAACTGATTACTGATGATAAACTGGATAATAATGTATATCTGACATAAAATTAATGATCGGCGGTGCCATGGACTGAGTATCCGCGTGCACTTAATATATACTATATACATTTATGTATACATATATGTATATTTAAAAAAAAAAAAAAAAAAAAATTATTCAATAAACATCATTAAATTACCATCACTATTCAATAAACATCATTAATTTACCATCACCATTTAATAAAAATTATCCCACACAGAAAAAGTCGTTTTTCCAGCTTTCCGTCTCAGAAAATCACTCCATTTCGACCACTCCGATACACGCGATTCGAAAATGTGTCCACATCCGTGTTTGTTGTCCTTACCGTACACTATGTATATTT
This sequence comes from Villa cingulata, assembly GCA_951394055.1. Taxonomy (NCBI): domain Eukaryota; kingdom Metazoa; phylum Arthropoda; class Insecta; order Diptera; family Bombyliidae; genus Villa; species Villa cingulata. Next base: position 34,289,888 of record OX596017.1, on the reverse strand, counting down.
AAAGGCAGAGGTGGGTTACTTACTACTTGTGTATTTTTCTAAATCTTGAGGAAAATGAATTTTAAATTATTTACAATATTTTTTAAAAACAGTAAGCTTAAAAATATTTATTTCAAAATTTTTAAATTTTATTTCGTTGATGTTTTCTTTTTGTAGTATAAAGTATATTCTCAAAAAATTCTAAATACTAGTGCTGATGAACATTTAATTAGATTCAATGAAAATTGATAATTATTTGTAGTTTGAAAATAATATATTTTTGTTCACAAATCATAACAATAAACAACATGTCATGAAGTCGAAAATAAATTATTTGTAAATTTATGTATTTTTATGATTGAATGCAATCAAATTTTTTTCATTTATTTTGTTTAAAAATAAATTATTAAGTAGAATGGGCCTATAATTCTAGTCCTAGAAATATTTTGAAAATCCGTATTATCAAAATATCTTCAGTAGGATTCAAAAAATTATGTTTGAAAATAACGAGGAATAGGTTTACGTATAGTAAATTATATTGTATTTTAACCTTTGTATTTTAACATTTCTATTAAATTGATAGCTCAACTATTTAATATCATTCTTAAACCAAATTGCCGACAATAAAAAATAAAATGGAAAAATTCATAATATTTTTCTACCTATAACTTTGAATGAAAATTTTAAATTTGATTCATTCATTTAAAAAGCGCGAGAACTGGTCAATTCTGCATGGTGCGGTCGTGAAGTTAGCAAAAAGAGGAAGTTAATCTGACCTGCCTCTACCTTAGAATATATTATCAGAAATTTGAATAGCCTCTGACATTTAGTATTAGTCATAAATATTTATATTTTTATTTTATTTTTATATTTTTATTTTTTTTTTGAACGAAAGTTTTAAAATTGCATGTATTTTTAATTCTGTTTTTTTTTTCTATTAAATATATGTAACTTTGTTTTGATTTTAAATGAACCTAATGAATTCGGACAAAAAAGCGATGACTTATCAATCGTTTTTTAATACAGTTGAAATTATACAATATTTTAATATTTTAATAGTTGATATTCTATTTAATTATTTATTATTATAATTATACATATATGTATACACTAAACAAATTTATGGATTTATAATGTTTCGAGGATGCATTTTCCATTATTAATTGATTAGAAATTCAATGCCGTGTAGAAGTAGTTGTGAACAATACTGTACATCCAGTTTTAGTTTAACTATAGTTGGAAGACAGTTTTCAAATTTAAAAATTTTAAAATCAAATATATTACTATATATGATTAAATAAAGTATAATATTAATATGCAAATTATGTATAAAAATATCAAAAAAAGTCATAGCAAAGCAGAAGAAAAATTTTGATCACGATCAAAGTGGATTTTGCACTTATAATAGTGTTAACATAGTAAATGAATGATATATTCTTCAAATATAGATATTGTGGTATCTTAAAAGGATATTTGCTCGAGGCCTGTTACCTATAAAAATTGTTATTTAATTCTTTTTAGAGGAAAACCATCAGAGTGCAGTGTAATTGATAAATATTCGGTAATTATAAACTTTCGCTGTCAGCTAGTTTTTTTTAACATTAAAAATCGAAAAATATATGAATCTTCATGATTCTAGTCTCAAAATGTTCCATTTAACTTCGGATTTATGAAAAAAATATAATAGTTTCAGTTTGATGCGTAGGAGAGTGTGGGTAGATAGTTAAAAGAGCATATGAAAAAATCAGTTTAATTCAGTTCAAAAATGTTGATCAGTGTTAACGAATGACGCTAATTATACAACACTTTTTATACTCTTTTAGCACCCCCGCACCCACCTGCCAAAATTCTCTTTTTTTCATTTATATTTTAGTTTTCATTCTATAAAATTTTTCAATCTTACTAATGAAAAATTACTCATGAGTAATCACCACCCACCACCCCCCACACCACTCCCCGCATCAAACAGCCACTATTATATTCTATTCATAAATCCGAAATCAAACCAAAGTTGAAAAAAAAACAAAAAGGTTGACTTTTCAATTTTTTATGAGTAAAAAACCAGCTGATAGCGAAAGTGTATATGTAATTACCAAATATGTATTCATATATCTATGAATAAAAAAAAGGTTCATATTTAACATAACACTCAAATATTTTCATAAAGAAATATATTAAGGTAGGTCATGGATACTATATACATTATAGATCCTGATATATATCATTGAACAATATATTTTCATAATTACTTTTGTGTGTATGTGTACAAAATACCATATATACGATGTACATATACATACAATCGTGTATATCGCATAAACAGCACATTCATTGCATATAGTCAAATATAGTATTTACTATTATCTATTCTGCATAAGCAAGCAGCATGTTGTTATCAGGTTATTAATGTCTACTATGTCATGTCTATTATGTATGTATTAGAATTAGTTTTAATTTTATATATCGGTCTTTGGTTATATCAAACTTGTTTATTCATGTTATATGCTTTATGTATGTATGTGTACGAGATCGTCTTCAATTCAATATTGATCTTTACATATCCTTATGCACGAGCATAAACCATACACGGAAAATAAATATATATGATCAAAATCTCTCAAAAATGTTCAAATTTATATTTATATGTTCCAGCCAATGATATTCATTTATTCTATTTTCAATACTCAAAATATACATTTACATATAAATAACACTTATATGTGTGGAATATCATATGAATTAAATGTACATTTTAAATAGCATTGTATATTGTTTAGTGCTGCAAAACATTCGGCCTTATTCTCGTTGTCGAGTGAAGTGACAAATGACGAAACGACTTGCAAATGGTATTCTCGTTGTCATGTGAGGTGACATTTGTCGGCAGCACCGACAAGCAGAAAAAAGGTAAATTAAGCATAATATATCAAATAATTTTATAGAAAAATTATAATTTAATACAATTTAAATAAAAATAATTATATTTTCGATATTTTTAGTGTAAAAATTACAACTAAAAACAATTTGAAGAAATGGCGGATTTTAGCTATTTTTTTTTTTTAAATTAATTTTCCTTTTTTAAAAAAACTTTTTGAATAATTGTAATTATAATTAAAATTCTCAATGAATTCCAAATACCCTTCACTTTGTTGACCGCCTTCTAATTCCATGACTAAATTTACTTTATAAGAAGAAATACTATATGTTATTTATTATTGATGAACTAGTGAAATAAATAAATTAGTATTTGGGTTTGTACATAATTTCATGCACTTATTTATAGTTGAGTATATATATATGGGTATTGTTATTATGGATATTGCTACTTTCAAAAAGTTAGTCACGACCACCCCTCGCTAACTACTTTCAAAAAGTTAGTCACGACCCCCCCTCGCTAACTACTTTCAAAAAGTTAGTCACGACCCCCCCTCGCTAACTACTTTCAAAAAGTTAGTCACGACCCCCCCTCGCTAACTACTTTCAAAAAGTTAGTCACGACCCCCCCTCGCTAACTACTTTCAAAAAGTTAGTCACGACCCCCCCTCGCTAACTACTTTCAAAAAGTTAGTCACGACCCCCCTCGCTAACTACTTTCAAAAAGTTAGTCACGACCCCCCCTCGCTAACTACTTTCAAAAAGTTAGTCACGACCCCCCCTCGCTAACTACTTTCAAAAAGTTAGTCACGACCCCCCCTCGCTATCTACTTTCAAAAAGTTAGTCACGACCCCCCCTCGCTAACTACTTTCAAAAAGTTAGTCACGACCCCCCTCGCTAACTACTTTCAAAAAGTTAGTCACGACCCCCCCCTCGCTAACTACTTTCAAAAAGTTAGTCACGACCCCCCCTCGCTAACTACTTTCAAAAAGTTAGTCACGACCCCCCCTCGCTAACTACTTTCAAAAAGTTAGTCACGACCCCCCCTCGCTAACTACTTTCAAAAAGTTAGTCACGACCCCCCCTCGCTTACTACTTTCAAAAAGTTAGTCACGACCCCCCCTCGCTAAATACTTTCAAAAAGTTAGTTACGACCCCCCCTCGCTAACTACTTTCAAAAAGTTAGTCACGACCCCCCCTCGCTTACTACTTTCAAAAAGTTAGTCACGACCCCCCCTCGCTAACTACTTTCAAAAAGTTAGTCACGACCCCCCCTCGCTAAATACTTTCAAAAAGTTAGTCAAGACCCCCCCTCGCTATCTACTTTCAAAAAGTTAGTCACGACCCCCCCTCGCTATCTACTTTCAAAAAGTTAGTCACGACCCCCCCTCGCTAACTACTTTCAAAAAGTTAGTCACGACCCTCCCTCGCTAACTACTTTCAAAAAGTTAGTCACGACCCCCCCTCGCTAACTACTTTCAAAAAGTTAGTCACGACCCCCCCTCGCTTACTACTTTCAAAAAGTTAGTCACGACCACCCCTCGCTAACTACTTTCAAAAAGTTAGTCACGACCCTCCCTCGCTAACTACTTTCAAAAAGTTAGTCACGACCCCCCCTCGCTAACTACTTTCAAAAAGTTAGTCACGACCACCCCTCGCTAACTACTTTCAAAAAGTTAGTCACGACCCTCCCTCGCTAACTACTTTCAAAAAGTTAGTCACGACCCCCCCTCGCTAACTACTTTCAAAAAGTTAGTCACGACCCCCCCTCGCTTACTACTTTCAAAAAGTTAGTCACGACCCCCCCTCGCTTACTACTTTCAAAAAGTTAGTCACGACCCCCCCTCGCTAAATACTTTCAAAAAGTTAGTTACGACCCCCCCTCGCTAACTACTTTCAAAAAGTTAGTCACGACCCCCCCTCGCTTACTACTTTCAAAAAGTTAGTCACGACCCCCCCTCGCTAACTACTTTCAAAAAGTTAGTCACGACCCCCCCTCGCTAACTACTTTCAAAAAGTTAGTCACGACCCCCCCTCGCTAACTACTTTCAAAAAGTTAGTCACGACCCCCCCTCGCTAACTACTTTCAAAAAGTTAGTTACGACCACCCCTCGCTAACTACTTTCAAAAAGTTAGTCACGACCCCCCCTCGCTAACTACTTTCAAAAAGTTAGTCACGACCCCCCCTCGCTAAATACTTTCAAAAAGTTAGTTACGAACCCCCCTCGCTAACTACTTTCAAAAAGTTAGTCACGACCCCCCCTCGCTATCTACTTTCAAAAAGTTAGTCACGACCACCCCTCGCTAACTACTTTCAAAAAGTTAGTCACGACCACCCCTCGCTAACTACTTTCAAAAAGTTAGTCACGACCCCCCCTCGCTAACTACTTTCAAAAAGTTAGTCACGACCCCCCCTCGCTAACTACTTTCAAAAAGTTAGTCACGACCCCCCCTCGCTTACTACTTTCAAAAAGTTAGTCACGACCACCCCTCGCTAACTACTTTCAAAAAGTTAGTCACGACCCTCCCTCGCTAACTACTTTCAAAAAGTTAGTCACGACCCCCCCTCGCTAACTACTTTCAAAAAGTTAGTCACGACCCCCCCTCGCTATCTACTTTCAAAAAGTTAGTCACGACCCCCCCTCGCTTACTACTTTCAAAAAGTTAGTCACGACCCCCCCTCGCTAACTACTTTCAAAAAGTTAGTCACGACCCTCCCTCGCTAACTACTTTCAAAAAGTTAGTCACGACCCCCCCTCGCTAAATACTTTCAAAAAGTTAGTCAAGACCCCCCTCGCTATCTACTTTCAAAAAGTTAGTCACGACCCCCCCTCGCTATCTACTTTCAAAAAGTTAGTCACGACCCCCCCTCGCTAACTACTTTCAAAAAGTTAGTCACGACCCTCCCTCGCTAACTTCTTTCAAAAAGTTAGTCACGACCCCCCCTCGCTAACTACTTTCAAAAAGTTAGTCACGACCCCCCCTCGCTAACTACTTTCAAAAAGTTAGTCACGACCCTCCCTCGCTTACTACTTTCAAAAAGTTAGTCACGACCCCCCCTCGCTTACTACTTTCAAAAAGTTAGTCACGACCCCCCCTCGCTATCTACTTTCAAAAAGTTAGTCACGACCCCCGCTCGCTATCTACTTTCAAAAAGTTAGTCACGACCCCCCCTCGCTAACTACTTTCAAAAAGTTAGTCACGACCCCCCCTCGCTATCTACTTTCAAAAAGTTAGTCACGACCCCCCTCGCTAACTACTTTCAAAAAGTTAGTCACGACCCCCCCTCGCTAACTACTTTCAAAAAGTTAGTCACGACCCCCCCTCGCTAACTACTTTCAAAAAGTTAGTCACGACCCCCCCTTGCTAACTACTATAATATACACTGTCACACTTTTACACGTATCTTTTTTTTAAATATAATTCCTAGTAATAACTCAACTCGTGGCCGTGCCCGATGGTGAATTATATATTTGCGTAATACACTGTACCACTGTTAATACTAATTGCACTGACTGTACTACACTATTGTACTGCCTTGATCGTACGACACTAATTGTAGTGTACTGACTATACTACTCTAATTGTACTGTACTGACTAAACAGATTGTACTGCACTGACTGATTCATGGAATAAAACTGATATCCTCGACTACTTTCCTTATATATATATACCATAAGGATCAGGATTGAACAAAGAACTAGTTCAACTACTATTGCATTGGTTGATGCAATCCTGTTGTTTATATTCTATCTAATTCCCTGGTTGCCGGCAATAACTAGCTACAGCTGGTATTCTTATCTAAGCCTTTGTCTAATGCATAACTGGCTACAGCTGGTATTCTTATCTAAACCTTTGTCTAATGCTAATTTTCTTTGTTCAACTCTACATTCTTTGTTTAGGACCTATTTCCTTTGTCTAATGCACAACTAGCTACAGCTGGTATTCTTATCTAAACCTTTGTCTAATGCTAATTTTCTTTGTTCAACTCTACATTCTTTGTTTAACTCTATTACGCAGATACCTTCACCCACAGCCACGGGAAGATAACATTTTATCTTACTTAACGGTCGATACTGCTTTTGCATTTAGTAATACACAGAACGGGCTTTTGTCTATGTATACTTACTACAGCTCGGCCAACCTACTTCGTCACTGTCCCCAGTGACTATCATTTTTCTTTGTTTTTATTTTCTTTCGCGACACTCTTGTCGCACTTTCTTTTCGGGTTCCATACCGATTTTATTTATATTGAATTCAATTTATTTTATCTTCGGGTTCCAAACCGATTTTCTTATATTTAATATTCGATTTACTGACTTCTTTTTTTTTCTCTCTGGCACCATCCAGACCAATTTACAAATGCCTAACACTATGTGGATACACTTTTGTGGTTGAACATGACATTACATCTTGTTCCACTGTGCCCCATAGGTAGGTAATTCAATTCATTCTTTTTCTTCTTTGTGACCCAATCGCAAATGCCTAGCACTATGTGGATACACTTTTGTGGTTGAACATGACATTACATCTTGTTCCACTGTGCCCCGTAGGTAGGTAATTCAACTCATTTTTTTTCTTCTTTTTGACCCAATCGCAAATACCTAGCACTATGTGGATACACTTTTGTGGTTGAACATGACATTACATCTTGTTCCACTGTGCCCCATAGGTAGGTAAATCAACTCATTTTTTTTTATATGAACCATAGTTCATTTAACAATCTTCAATCTAAGGAGTTACTTCCACACACATTAGTAGAATCGCCCCAAAGTTTGAATGATTTTTCTTTCTTAATACACTCTTATTGAGTCGGTTCCTCCGGCTCAGTTTCAACATCTCATTACTTCAAACCTTTTGTTTTTTACTTTCTCAATTATCTTACCAACTTATCGCTCATAAACCTTTCCAATAGTTTATGCCAATACCTATACTCACATATTTTTGTTTTTTTTTTTTTAAATTGTCTTACCTTCGACCTTTCTTTTTCTTAATATTATGGACGACTCACTATTTTCACCACATCGCCAAGGACATTAGCTTCTTTAACAACTAATAATTTTTACCTCAAACATTCGTTCACAATAATTACAGTTGTCCCGGCTTTTTTCCTTGCTTTCATATCTGAAACCACTAAGTTTTCTGAAAGGAACTATTTAACATTTAGATTATTTGAATAAAGAAAAGAAATTTATTTTTTTTTCTTATGACTTATTTTCCTTTTATTTAATCGCATATAGTTTTCACATCTGTATTTTCATTGATTATTACATATACCTGTTTTCATTATATGTATATCTTTTTATATTCTTATGTCTTATATATATTATTTTTTTTTTTAAGAAAAAAAGGAAAAAGAAGAAGACTCGCTTATGTTAACTTTACTCTTTTTCTTCTTCATCGTCTAGTTCATCATCGAAATCTAAATCATTTAGTTTGCACCAAGGTTTTAATCTCTCGGCAGATTGAATTGACTCATACGGTTTTCTGGTCATCTGTAACTCTTCTGCATCAGATACCACGTATCTGTCGTTTGACAAAGCTGATTTTATTACATATGGCCCTTTAAATCGTGGTTGCACTTTACGCGATTGCCCTGTTGCTACTGGTTCTTGTTTTATTAAAACTAAGTCTCCCTTTTTGTATTTATTTGGACTTCGATGGTTAGAGTTAAATTTTTCTGCTTGTTTTCTTTGTTTTTCTGAAATTCTTTTCAATACTATATCCTTAAGTTCTGACAGTGGCATATTTTCTTCATTATCTTGTTCTATAACATTATGTAATGCAAGTAAAAGTTTATTCCTTAAAATATCTCGGGGTTGGTATGTCATGACCAATTGATGTGGTGCTACCTTTGTAGTTGCATGTTTATAACTGTTCAAGGCCCATTGGATAGCAGATATCTTTTTATCCCAATCATTACCATCTGGGTCATCTGTCATGGTTGATATAGCTGTTTTTATCGTTCTGAAATATCTCTCAACTTGACCGTTCGATCGTGGTGTTTTTACTGTTGTCGAGATGTGCTTGATACAATTTTCAGTGCAGTATTTCTCGAATTCTTTACTACTAAAAGCTGTACCTCTGTCTGTTATTATCCGTGTTGCAATGCCGAAATACTGACTTATATCGTCTAATAGTTTGACTATCCCCTTACTGTTTGCTGATTTTGTTGGTCTCAATATAATGTATTTTGTAAATGCGTCAACTACACCTATAAGGTACAAATTTCCTTTTTTACTTTTTGGATATGGCCCGAGATGATCAATATGAATACTGTGAAATGGTATGGGTTGTATTTCAGGCGTATGTAAAACGAATCTACTTTCATCTTCTCCTCTTTTATTATATAGGCAATCAACACAAGACGTAACATACTTCTTTACAACAGCTTTCATATTCGAAAACCACACATATTTCTTTAAAGTTTCTACTGTCCTTTCTACTCCTGGATGACCTCGGTCATCATGAGCTGCCTTAATTATTCGCCATCTTACCCCTTTCGGGGCACTTTTCCACTGTTTTTTATTAAAATGGGAACATTTGTTGTTATGCCAATTTTTTTCAGGAAACCTGTTTGTAATAAAAGTGGTTTTTAAAAATGAATCATGAATTTTGACTTCAGGATGTTTTTTTACTACGAACTGAATTCTTAATTACCTGTTGTAGTATATCAAAAGAAAGATAATTTTATTTGCTATCATTGACTAGAACACTAAATTTTCATACGTGGGATATACAAAAAGTTATACATAATTTTGCGTTGAAAGGTCTTGCAAAATGTTCAAAATTTAAAACGCCCTCTAGCGTCGAAAATAAAGCGCAAACGAAAAAATGTCATATGGAATTTTCGATTGCAAATCGCGTCTACTTTTACCCCTTTCAATATTCTCCACGTTTTTTGGGACACCCTGTATATCCATAATAAATTATTAATTAATATTATTTAAATAATAATAAATTATTATAAATAAATTATAATAATAAATTATTAAATAATAAATTATTAATTAACCTCATATGTATATTGCATAACAATATATTTCCATAATAAATTTATTCTGCAATCCTGTGATGTACATATTGCAAAATTTCCATTTTTTCATCCTCCTGATCTTTTAACGGTAATTTATCTAATTTTGTCCTTAGCATCTTAAAAAATCCTTCATGGGGATCGTCATCATGCTGCGAACTAAATCGCTTTTGTACAAGCTGGCCCATATTTTGAAGAAAGCTTGTAAATTCTGCTTCTGCATTTACCATCATCGTATTTCGCTTTCTACGTGCTGCCGGTGGTTGTAATGCTGCTGGTGATTGTAATGCTGCTGGTGATTGTGATGCTGCTGCTGGTGATTGTGATGCTGTTGCTGGTGATTGTGGTGCTGCTGCTGGTGATTGTGATGCTGCTGCTGGTGATTGTGATAGAGGTGGTGACATTAACGAAGAGTCACTACAAAAGAAAAAAAAAGTGAAACTGCGAATGCTGATTTATTAGTTGTTTTCTGTTTTGTAATCTTACCCTGTGTAAATTCTGTCCTCTTCTTCCACTTCAATTTGTAAACTCGAACTCGTTCTAAAAAAAAAATGGCTTTTAACAATTGAAGATTGTAATAATATATTATAAGCACAAACATTTAATAATTTTACTTACTTTTTTGGTTGGACAAATTCATTTAAAAAGTTGAGGGTTTCATAATGTTCCCATATGTCATATTCCATGGCAGCACTTCCAGAAGGCAGAGACATTTTTGTCCGCTCTTTGACAAATCTGTCCCTTAAACTTCTCCATCTTGTTTTACAAACTGAAACTAGAAATAATTAAATGTATTTATTTAATTTATAACATAACACAAGACATATTAAATTTGAAAACCTCGATTCATATTTCATTTAATGAAAAGCAATACATAATATAAAAAAAAATATTTTCACGAGTATTTTGAAAACAAAAAAAATTACTTACCAGGTTGTCCTGTTGCATTTCCCACTTCTACCCACATTTTTTCTTTTAATATTTTATTCCTATAACTTACACATTTTTTATTATAAATTACAGGAAATGATTTAACAGCTTCAATTAATTTTTCTTCAAAACTCATTTTTCAATATGAGTAAATTATAAAAGTAAAAATAAGACTAAATTAAGTAGTTTAATATTTTTACACTATTTTTCTTAAAACCACTAAACAAAGCACAAACAATAGCCAAATGTTTTTATTATATTATTTTCTTTATATTTTTCTTAAAAATGGATTTTTTAAATATATTTTATATTAGTGTCACTGATAATAATAATTAGTTTATAATATAGATGATCTATAAATTATGAACTTATAAATATTAAATCAAATTGTTTATATTTATATCTATATACCTTTACACTATTTTTCTTAAAACCACACTAAACAAAACACAACATAACCAATAACCAAATGTCAACGCAGTCAACGCATATGAAAAGTAGAAAGTTGGTCTACTTTCAGCGTTGATTGCGTTGCGTACGTTATATGCGTTACTCATTGAAACACAACACATAAGAAAACACAGAGTACTTTCAAAAATGCAAGTTGCAGAGCAAATGACGATTGCATAATGTTCAAAAAAGCATGATGATTTCAATCTAGCTTTCAAAAAAGCAACTTGCCATGCAAAGTGATTGCAAATATGCATGTAATTTAATCCATATGCTCGGCTGCAAAAGTAAGAAAAAGAAACATGTAAAGTGTCAAACAAAGAAATTGAGGTTAAACTTTTTTGAATACTGTGTATAATAAAGATACAAAAATTTAATTTTTTTAATATTATTTCTAAATATTTATATATTTTGTGAATTATGGAATATGGTAATATGAGGTAAGAGAGAAAATACTGATGTAAAAGAAATAAATATTAAAAATTTAACTCATTTGGAATATTTTAGTGATGCAGAAGAAGTAGAATTAAATTGGACCTCATCCCAAATAAAGGTATTACTCGATGAAAGATTGAAGATGGAAAATGCATTCTCTAGTGGCAGGACAAAAAGGAGTACGTTGTGCAGAATTGTACTAAATAATATAAAAAAAAATCATCCAAATTTTCCATTCAGTGTTGAAATGATGAAAACAAAATTTTATAACCTCTTAACGACATATAAAAGGGTAAAGAAAAGAAATAATACATCTGGAAGTGCACGAACAAATTGGGTGTATTTTGACATATTTGACCAAATATATGGAAACCGTCACGCAATAACACCTCCGGAAGATATTATCATTTCAACTTTTGAAGGAGATGAAAATCTGGAATTGTTTGATAGGTCATCAGATACTTCTGAAATTCCAACTGGGCAATCAACACCAAGAGCAAAAAGACAAAAAACTGAAGTTCTACAAACATTATCATTTCTAAAAACATTAAATGAAGATGAGGAAAGAAGGCATGCAGAATTCGTTCAATTGGAAAAAGAAAAAATTCAAGTGGAACTGCAAAAAGTTGAAGCCATAAAAGAATTAAAAGTATTATTAACAGAAGTGCTTAAAAAGTAAATTTGAAAATATATCGTAATATGGACTGTGAAGATTTTGATGTTTTGTTTTGTTTTTTTTTTGAATTTTTTAATATTTTTTTTATATTGAATGAAATAAAACTTTTTCCTTTATTAAAAAATTTATTTTTCATTATTATCAACACTTTTCTTTCAATCATTTACAAGAAACATCCGTTCTATTAATACTTCCCTCCTAGTTACTCCATTAAAATTTTCAGCTGGTCCTTGTTCTAATTCAGCTTCTACATTTAGGTTTTCAAGTTCAAAATTATCAATAGCTTTGTTCCCGTATGTGAAGATTTGTGCAGTGATTCACAAATAGAGAAGAAAACTGCAGAATTTGCGTTCCCGTACAAATTTTCTGTAACTTTCTTCAAGTTTCCCCTCCTGCAGAAAGTTGCAAAATTTCGAAGCTGGTAAAATTCTACTTCTGTTTGCTTCTTGTTTGTTTTGACATTTGATTGAACAGATGTTGGAAAAAAACTAACCTAGAAAATTTATAGTAAAGTGAAATATTTAAATTAAAGAAAAATTTAATAAATTAAAAGGTGTAAAAAATAGAGTGAAAATGGAAAATCAAAATATAATTTTACAATGTTCGCCAAATACGGCAAAAATGTTAGAAAAAGGTAAGATTTCATAATGACAAATTTTGATAAAAATTTATACTCACAGCAACGTTCGAAAAAATAGCAATACTGAGTGAAAAAATATTTTCTGAATTTTTTTAAAACATGTTTTTATAATTAAAATAAAGTGAATATGGTAAATAACAAAGGTTGATTGTGTTTTTACTTGAATAATTTCATTATTTAATTTATGATTTATAGTAATGCTATTATTTTGAATGCTTAACTTAAATTAGTGGGTTTTTATACATTTGGTATTGGCAAATATAAATACATAAGCTCTGAATGGATTTTGAATATTGATTTTAGTTTAATCATGGACATTATAAAAAAACAAACATTCAGAAAATATTTTTTCATTAAGTACTGCTATTTTCACGAGCGCAGCTGTGAGTGTAAATTTTTATCAATAAATTTATTTCTATGGTATTTGCTTACACTTGTAGATCCAAGTTTAATTCAACAGTGGCTCCAGGAAGTCACTGAGCCAACCACTGATTCCGACTTCATACCCTTAGAAAAGGGTACAGTGGAAACTGAAGCAATGGAGGTACCAGACGAGCAAAATACTGGTAAGTTTATGAAAATTGAATACATTTTCAGATGTGTCCGAAAAAAATTAAATACATTTTCAGATGTGTCCGAAGAAAAATGTGTGTGGCTTGACGCGCCCATAAAATTATTATTATCTTTGGTTGGCGAAATAATGCCAAAGGTAGGCAAGAGCCACAGATTTAGTAATAAATCTAAAATGTGGACCCAAATACAAAAGGACATGAAAGAGAAAGGATTTGGATTCACCATCAAACAAATTCAAAATAAGTTCTTTTCTTTGGAAAGAACTTATAAAAAAGTCACTGACCACAACAAAAAGTCGGGAAGGAATCGTATGATGTGTTCGTATGAGAAGTAAGAAAATAAAAAAATTTATTACTTTTAATTTTTCATCACTTATAATATTTTTTATTGTATTTAGGGAATTGAGTGAGATACTGAGCTCTCGGCCAGCGATTTATCCAGCCTATGTTTTAGGTTCTGAAGAGTCAGCCCAATCATCTGCATCTACATCTTCCAGCAGTGCAGTAGGTGGTCCAGAACCTGGTTGTAGTTCGTCCAGTAAGTTCCAAATTGTACATATATTTTCTAATGCAAGTGTATTATTTACAATTATTTTTAATGTTTAATTTTAAGAAACGACTCCACTAACGACGACGATGGCGAACATGACACATCATTAACATCAAATAAACGTTCGCTATCGAATAAGCAAATTCTTTTAGAAATAAAAGAAGAAACCAGAGAGTTCAATAAAAAAATAATTGAATTGATGGAGGAGAAAGCTAAAAGAAAAGAAGAATTAGCTAGAGAAAAAAATGAATTACTTAAGCAAATTATTGATAAATTATAATTTTAACATCATTATTTTATTTTATTTTATTTAATGAAAAAGAATTTTGTATTTAAATACATTTTTATTTTGTTTCAATTTATCTTCTAACTTTTTATGTGCGTTGTTCCCATAATTGTGTGCATATTAAATCTCTCTTGGCTTTTGCTGTTGCAGAATTCACTTCTTGCTCTTAATTTGAGATTTCACATTCGATCTCCTCTTCCTCCTCAAATTCGAAATCCGACTCATCTGCAATATTGTGCAAAACACAACATGTCCTTACAAAGTGGCAAAGTTTTTTCATTCCTTTAAGCTTGCAATAATATATTTGTCGAAATCTTTGCTTCAATACTCCAAAAGAATGTTCAATTACAACTCGACATGAACTTAGCTTTTTATTAAAATGTTTTTGTGGCAATGTCAAATGCCCATTATCTCGGTATGGCGTAAGTACATTTTTCATCAAAGGATATGCAGAGTCGGCAAGAATGTAAAAATCTATATAAGAAAGTTAAGCACAGTTTGTGTTAAATATCCGATTTTATATTAAATATGCTGTTCTTGCATTTGCACGAATTTTCAAATTTAGAGTATATAAAAGAATTTTGAAACACCCTGCTGTCATGCACAGACCCTGGGTAACCAACGAAAATATCGATAAATTTCTTCCTCTCGTTGCAAACTCCTTTTAAGCAAATGCTTGTTATATTTTTCCTGTTGATGTAATCATTTTTTCCTTCATTTGGGGGATCAATTCTTATGTGTGTTCCATCGACTGCTCCTGTAAGTTAATAGTAATATGAATTATTTTTTATTTTATATTTATAAATTATATTTCAACTTTACGCTGTGATAATGTAATTACCAATAATTTTAGAAAGACCACTTTTCATTTCAAAGTAAGCTGAACTTTTCTCCATATGTTGCATAATTGGCCACCGTATAACTTCCGGTGATAGACTGCTTATAAACATTGTTACTCGGTCTATAATTCTATGAACACTGAACAGAGATGTGTTAAAACGATCTGCGACGTCCCTAAAGCTGCAGGCCTCATGGCCTGCAAACCATAAAAATAAAAGAATGTATGTTGATGCTGGAAATTTTTTATCCAAACGTAGCTGACTGTAAAGTAGTAGCAGCGCCACTGTAGTGCGGGAAAAAGATAATTTGACGTAAAATTTACATTTGTTTATGTGTGAGATATTTTTAATTGTAAAATAAGTTTAATTTAAAATAATAATTGTAAATTGTGCTATATTGTAATTATTAATTTGTAATAAATTTTTGTGGTTTTTAAATAGTTTTTTTAATTTAATAATAAAAAATTATATACATATACATAGATAATAATGGATATAATATTTTCCGATGTCAGTCTGTTCAATACGGATTTTTTTCCATTTGATGATGAAGATAGTGACGATGAAGTTCAAAGAAGACCGTACATAATGAGAGCAAGGATAAACCATTTTGATTTATGGGATGATGTTGATTTTTTCATGCGTTCTCGTTTAAAGAAGCAAACTTTTTTAAATTTATTGAGTAAAGTTGAGCCCAATTTCATTTCGTCTTGGAATAAGTAAATATTACGAAATATTTAGTTTTGTTTGCATGTTTTTTCAAAAATTTTATTATATTCAGTAGGACAAGGTCGTTATCTCCAATGAATCAGTTATTATTAACTTTACGATTCTATGCTACTGGAAGTTTTCATCGAGTCTGTGGAGATTTTTCAGGAGTAAGCGTGTCAACATCTTCTAGAGTAGTAAAAAGAGTCTCTGCTATTATAGCCTCTTTATACCGTGAAACAGTATACATGCCAAGAAATGCAGAAGAAATCCAAACAAATCAGTTGAATTTTTATGCAATGCATGGATTTCCGAGGGATGTCACACAGCAGATATAAAAAAATATGGTTATGACTCAGTTCTAAAACTTATTTTTGATGATATAAGTTCTCTTGAAAACCAAGGTGTAGAAATTCAGAGTTCGAATGACATAATCAGGATTAAAGGGGTTTTATTTTCAATGTCACATGACAATTTAAGTGCGAATTCAATTTATGGGTTTCATGAATCATTTAATTCAAAATATTTCTGTCGGTTTTGTTTAGTAGAAGACTCAGAGGTTCAAAATATGTTTAAAGAGAACATCACTCTTTTACGTTCCAAATGTGAACACGATAATCATTTAGAAACTAAGACATATGGAGTTCAAAGAAAATTTATGTTAAATAATTTAAAATATTATGACTTTTTTTCCTCTTTGTCCGTTGACATTATGCACGACATCCTTGAGGGAGTCGGACAATATGAACTGAAACTATTTCTGTGTTTCATTATAAAAGAGAAACATATTTCGGTTCAAGAAGTCGCCGATAAAATAAAAGCATTTAATTTCGGCTATCTTAATCGGAGTAATCTACCATCTTTTATCAAGGTGGATAATAATACCAACAATTTAGGTCAAAGAGCATCTCAGTTTTGGTGTTTACTAAGATATTTTCCTTTTATTTTCCATGATGTAATTAAAAAGAAAGACAAAATGGTATTAGAAAAATTTCATTCTATTATGTCTCTAATGCCCGATTTCTTCACTTCAAGATATCTTGAAGATAAAGTTATCTGGAAGATAAACCAAGGATTTGAGTTTCTTCAGTTCCAGTTAAGTCTTATCTACCAGATAAAGTTATCCGGTAGATAAAGTTCCAGTTATCTCTTAGATAATATATTTCGACTACAGCGCTTTCTTGTAATTTTAAGAAACTATTTTTAAAATAATTTTGACAGCTGAAGTTGTGTGTTGTTTTAAATATAAATTGTGAAACGAAATTTTTTAAAATATAATTTGCGAAAAAAAACTGTTTTTAATATAAATAGTGGAATAAACTTTTTTTTAATATAAATTGTGAAATAATTTTTTTTTTAAATAAATTGTGAAACAAATTTCTTTTTAATATAAATTGTGAACAAACTGTTTTTAATATGTATATGTAAATTGTGATATATATTTTTTTTAAATAAATTGTGAAATAAACTTTTTTAAATTTAGAAAATCGTGTTATGGATATTTTTATTCATAATATTAATATTTTTAATGTCGAAAGCGAAGATGATGAAGATGGGCTGGAATATTTAAGAAGACCTTACACTCTACGAGGTCGTGTAAATCATTTTAACTATTGGGATGATGTTGAATTTTTTGCCCGATTTCGTTTGAAGAAGCAAACATTAATGTTATTATTCAATAAAATTGAACATCAATTGTTAATAAGCTGGAATAAGTAAGTAAAATTGTATCTACATTTAGATACAATGTCATAAATAAAAAAAGAACCATATGGGTTTGCATATATTCGTTTAACTAGATACTATGTAGTATGTACGCGTATAAAATGAATGCAAAAATATGTAATAATATATTACGCTATGGTTTATTTTATTGATTAAATTAATAATTACGCTTTAAAATGTGAAAATAAACTACATTCTAACTAATGAATTGAATTTTGGAAATATGTACATATATCGATCATCATCATTTTGATAACTCAAAATATATACACCTTTTGAACATTTCCATATAAAAAGAAGTTAATAGTGGATCGACAATCATGATAGACACCGAAATCACTAATCTACGAAATGATATTTTATTTTGTTTTGTTTTTTTTTTTCAGGACGAGAGCATTAACACCTGTAAATCAATTATTATTGGCACTAAGATTTTTTGCAACTGGAAGTTTTCTTCGAGTAAATGGAGACTTTTTTAATGTTAGTGTATCTACGGCCTCTCGAATAGTTAAAAAAGTGTCAATGATAATCGCTTCTCTTTGTCAAGAAGTAATAAAAATGCCAGGAAACATAGATGAAATTAAAATTATACAGCAAGGGTTTTACTCCATGCATAGATTTCCTCGGGTAGTTGGATGTATTGATTGTACCCATATAAGAATACAATCTCCAGGAGGCGATTCTAGTGAGAACTTTAGAAATAGGAAGGGGTATTTTTCATTAAATGTGCAAGTCATATGTGACCACAATATGAAAGCAATTAATATCGTTGCGAGATGGCCAGGATCTGCCCACGATTCCACAATATTTGGTCACAGTAATATAAAAAAAAAATTTGATGAAAATGAATTTGGAAATGGACTTTTACTAGGTGATAGTGGTTATCCTCTTAAAGATTATCTCCTCACTCCACTGCTGAACCCTATTACTCCAGGTGAAGTCCGCTATAATGGTATCCATATACGAACCAGAAATATAATTGAACGATATTTTGGAGTCTGGAAGCGTCGTTTCCCTGTTTTGAGTGTTGGCATGAGATTGAAAATAGAAACGATTCAAGACATTATAGTCGCAACTGCAGTGCTAAATAATATTGCCAGAGATCAAATGGAGGAGGAACCACCCATGGTAGAAGACATAAATTTTGAAGGTTCTCAAGACGAACCACAGAATGTGACACACCCTACAATTGCAGGAAGGGACATCGTAAGACGTCGTCTTATAGAAGACTACTTTTCAAGGTAAAATTTACGGTCACATTTTTTGACTAAAACTTTAATTTATTCCAATTTTAGAATGTGAGCAACGTTCTGCAGATAAGAATCGTTTTGAACTCCTTCACTTTGGAATTTTTATAAATTTTAATAATGAAACGCAATTTAATTTATGTTTATATGAAATAAATGAAATAATTGAATTTTGTGGCAAAAAATAAAATGCCAGTTTTAAAATGCATTAATTAAATTATAAAAAGTTGAAAAAGATGATTGAACAGGATAGAATAAGCGGAAATTAAAGCCTGAAAACAGAAATTTAACGAAAATAAAGGACAATTTTGTTACTCATATGAAATTAAAAATCTTCAATTATGTTAAATTTTTGTAAAAAATATTTTATTATATTATAGACTTGTATTTATTTTTTTCAGTTTTGCCTTTTTAATTTCAATCTCTAATTTTAATTTTTCCACTTCCAATTCGTGTATTTTCGCCCTCTGCTCAATTTCTTGCTGAAAAAATTTTTTTTGGAGTTCCAAAACTTCTTTTTTTGGATCCCTGTCTGACGTTTTTGGAATTTTTGATCCTGTTCCCGTGCTTGCTGTGAATAAAAGTCTATATAATTTACACACTTCAAAATCACAAGATTTTACAGATTGATAAAAAAGCAGCAGCGGAAGCAATATGCATCAATTACATTACTATTTTGTGTATCGAGCATGTATTCAAATCGCTGATTCAATTTTTGCTACTGACTTATATCGCTTTTAATATATTTATAAATTACCTTTTCTTTTTTGTGGCTGCCGACTCTGGTCTTTTCCTCCTTGTTCTTTTGCTGCACGGCTTGTAGATGGGCAGCTTTCATCTATTTTTTTAAAATATGTTTGAATGTCTGAAATGAAAGAAATAGGAAAATTAATTTAATTGTTTATATAAAATAATAGTTTTCTTTTAATACCATCATCATCTTCTTCGAGGAACTCTATATTCTGTAATTCTTCCCATGCATCAAAATTTTAACCTATATCTTTGTCTAAATCTAATACATGTGATTCTGTGAAACGAAAAAAAAAAGATAATACAGTATAACTAAGTTGCAATTAATTTACAATAGTTATATTTACCTTCAGTGTCATTGTCGAATCTAGATTTTAATCCCATCATCGACAATTTTGACACAGCCAACAGTTTTTCCTCATGTGGCGATAAACTCTTATCGTCCATTGGTCCACCGCCTGTCTTACTGCTTGATGCCTTTACTTGGGCACACTTTCTTCGAACTTCTTTTTTTAAGGCATCATATTTTGCCCTTATTGTTTTGCAGTTTCTGGGGAAATTGCCAGAAGAAGCATTAAATTCTTTAGCAATTTCTTCCCACGTTTTATTTTTCTCACTCCACCACACACTATCTGTTCTTTTGTTTTCAATTATGTCCTTTTTTTTAATGCGATATCTATTAAAAGTTCAATTTCACCTTTCGTAAAATTTGCAGACCGCTTTTTATCTTCCATTTCACAAAATTGTTTTTTAAAATAGTTGTTTTCTATTTAATTTAATAACTTATTACTTATTAACTAAACTTAACTTTACTACTTATTACTTAACTAAACTTAAAATAAAAGAAGTATTAAATATGAACCGTGTGTTTTATTAAATTATAAAAATAATCTGAAAATATCTCTACACTAGTAAATAAAATAATTATAAAATAATAATATGTAACACTATAAATATATTTTTAAATATTAAATTAACTAATTATTAAATATCAAACTCCTTTCAACCAACTTTTTTGAAAATAATAACAAACAAACAATTAACTAAATGTTAAACGTTTAATGGTTTCAAATTTCACATGAAGTTGGCATTTCAACTTTTAAATGGCTTCAAATTACACATGAAGTTGCCCTCATGTTACAATTCTAGGGCTGGGATAAGTATTTCTAACCGAAAGATAGTTAATCTATAAGATTTATGAAGAAAACCAATCTACCAGTTATCTGCCGGTTAACTTTATCTAATAGGTAGCTATCTGGATGTATGAAGAAATCGGGCATAATTAAAATAACTAATACTGTATTTTCATTGTATAAAGGTAGATAGTAAGCACACTCGTAATGGAGATCAAAAGAAAAGAGCTGCAGATATAAAAATAAAACAAATAAAATAAAAAAAAATTTTTCTCTAAAGAGGAAACAGGCAAAAGAATTTCTCATAGAAAATTAAAACATGATAGAGCAGTATCGCACTATATCATTTAAAAAAAAAAAACAAATACCAATTTTATATGGCTGAAGTCAACTTTTGAATATGTATTTGTATCACCTATCTGTACAATGCATTTTTACTCAATTTTACCAATTTTCACTAACACACTAACACTTCATTGAAATGAGAATGTATTGTAATGGTTGCATGAAAATTATATTTTTTAAAAAGTGTTAAAAAATATTTAGAAATATTGTCATGTCTCGAAAATTAATGCATGAGCAAAAAAAACATTGAAAAACATTATTATTATTTAATTATATGTTTTTTTAAAAACTAAATATAATAAAAACATCATATTATTTCACCCACAAAAATGTATACTAAAACAACAAAACAACACTATTTCTATTCATTCATTTATTAAAATGTTTTAACTAATGCACTAAAAAAAGTTAATTAGTTAAAAATTAACTAATACACTAAAAATATATTATTATTATTTAATGATGATTAAAAAATTAAATATAATAAAAACATTAAATAATAAATAATTTCACTCACAAAAATATAAAAATATGAAACCAGCAGAACGAAAACGAAGAACGAACATGTGAACATGTACAAAAAAGTGTTAATGGTCTGACGTTTTTTTGTTTTTTTTTTTTTTTTATTTGGTATTACCATAGTATAAAGAAATATATTATACTCTAGTTTCTAGTGTATAAAATTTTACACGACTTTTAGTTGGAAATTTTTTAAATTTAATTAAAAATATTTTTAGTATATTTTTTTAATTGGAAAATTTAAGAACTTTTAAATTTTTTAAAAATGAAGTGTTGTGTTAAAAGTTGTAAGAGTGAAGTGAGTGTGAATAATAATAATAACGAACTTAAGAAAAGGTTTTTTAAATTTCCTAAGGATTTGGAAGGGTAACTAATTATATGGAAAATAACTAGAAAAATTACATATATTGAAAATATAAGTATATATAAATAAATAATAATTTATATAACTATATAAATAAATTTTATAAATTTAAATTACATAAATTTATAAATTTATATTATATATTTTCATAAATCAATTTCAATAAAAGTGAAATATAAGTAGTATTTAACATATGATACCAACCGTTACCGTTACCGTTACTGATAATGTTACATGATTGTTATATTTTATGTTATATATTATCACAATATACATACAGTGGTTACAAAAATTAATTCTGCATAGCATATACTACAATTGTTTTTTTTTTATTCAGGTTTGAAAAATAGTGAAAAAAACTAAAGCAAATAAACAAAAAAATTAAAAATGTAAAAAAAATTAAGACTGAAATATATAGACAATAATTGAAATTGTGCCATTAGTGTTAGCACATCTATTACAACGTAGGAATTATTAAATATTCATCGCATTACAAGAGATCTACGTATAATACAAATTTTAGAAATGTATTCATATTCTGAAATAAACTTCAGGATATGGATAGATTATTTTTCATTTCAGATCTCCCCAGAGAGTACAGACCTTGACGTGGTTGGGGAGCTTGCGAGCACAAGAATTTTAATTTTTTTAATTCTTATGAAAAATTTTTGTGCCAGACTAACTGTACTCATATTTTTAGAAATATTTGGTTTTTTTAAATCAAAATTTATTAAAATCAGAAATAATTAAATAAATAAATGGATAGAAATTAATAAAAAAAAAAACAACTTTTTTATTGAAAATTCAAAAACATGTCATCTTTAATAATTTTAAAACAACACTGCATAACGAAACAATAAAAACAAAATTAAAAATAAACATGGCTGTAAACATGGCCGATGACAACTAAAAAAAAGGGTTTCATTTTTTTTCTTTCTCCATCCTTCATTACTCTTATGTCTATCTATTTTTTTAAAAAAGTGTGTGGAGAAGTGAAAAAAGTTTGAATGTATTGTAATTTAAACAATAGAAATAAGTCGAGGTCAACGAGTAAAATCAGCAGTTTTCTTCAAGCTTGCCTTTCTTTGTTATATGAAATATATATTATTCTATGGTATTTTCACCATGTCTTAAAGAATCTCACTTAGAAGAATTAGAAACACTTATCGAAAGTCACCACTCTAAATTTAAAGAATCGTACACCGAAGCGAAATTACTACCGAAGCACCATCTTATGGTGCATTATCCTAGAATTATTCGTCAAATGGGAGTTCTTACAACATATTGGACCATGCGATATGAAAGTAAGCACGGGCAACTCAAAAATATTCAAATCAGTTCCAAAAATTTTAAAAATACATATAACAAATACTCTTGCGGAAAAACATCAACACTATCAATATGTGAATTACGAATATGAAAGATCAAAGAATATAGAGCTAAAGCCAATAGAAGTAACATTCCACAATCTGTCAAAAATTCAGAACACATAAAGTTACATAAATATCTTCGTTCGAAACATGTTTCGAACATAAATTTTTCCCCTCATAATTGTATTAAAATACACATAATTTTTCTTACTTACCATGTCTGAGGTAAAGATGGAAACAGATAACATCCGTGCCGTAATAAACAGTACTGACTATATTTTTTTTTTCAAATATACATATATACATACAATGTATATAGTATATATTAAGTGCACGCGGATACTCAATCCATTATGGCACCGCCGATCAGTAATTTATGTCACATATACCATCCAGTTTATCATCAGTAATCAGTTACTGGTGTATATTGTTGATGGGAAAAATTAATGATCGACTTGGGCAAGAGTAGCGCGCTGGCTGGGGTTCGAACCGTGATCTCAGGATCACAAGACGAAACCCAACCATCGAGCTATTCAAGTCCCTCACGTACCTGACTATATAAATAAGGCACATGGATGTTCAGCGTCAAACAGCACTATCACTGAGGCAGCGTGATGACTGATGATAGTGTACTGTACTGGTGAACGATGCTAGTTGACGGAGAGGAAGCTATCTGTTTGCTATTTAAGAGGTATTCGGAATTATATTATATATTTGCCATACAAATCATCTAGATTAATATCTGTTGCGGGGAAGGGAATCGATATAATATTATATTTTGTATTATACATTATGTATGTGTGCAATGGAATAATGTGAATTGTATTGTATTTAAAGGCAAATACAAGTTTATTGTGTATTATGATAATATATATAGCTACGTGTATAATATTCATTACGGAATATTATGTAGTATGTAGTATCAAAGACTAGATAACAAGTTGTTATATTGGTATTTGGTAAGATGTATATTAACAAAGATCCTTATCTGTATTATGTATTAGTATAATACGAATTTATATGCGAATATTATATGTATGTATATATGTATATGAATTTTGTGAATGATAAGTAAAAGCGAATAACAAATTAAAAATTTTTTCAAAGAAATGTAAACAAACATTTGTTTTTAATAGGGAGTAATATACATAATAATATATAAACGAATGACATAATGACAAACATACGTATGTTTGTATATGATTGGTATGATCTGCATTGATTATAATATCATTACATATTCGTATGAATATGTATAAGAATAATTTTTGAATTTTAATTATGAATGTAATAAGTAAAAAATCTTAAATATACATACTATGCATTACATATATGTGGATATTTCGCATGAATGGTATATCTATACACTTGCTTAGATATAATTTTAATATTACAGGTGATTATATATGCAATTTGATTTAAATATATATTTTTTATCGTTACTTTTTCTTTCCACCTGTATCCCTAAATATTGTAGTTATTGTAATATCACAAACAATATACAAATAATGTGGTAATATATAGGTATATACTTAATACAATACGCATATAGATAATAATATACATGTACATAAAAACAGTACAAAAGCAATGTGAAATTGTACAATATCGAAGGGTAATAATATCCCATATACATATGTATGTACATTTGTATAACAAGATCGCACGAACATAAAAAAGAAATAAAGAAAAAAATATAAGCCAACGAAAACAACAATAATTTAATAGTTATCAAAATTGAATATAATACCAATAATACTGTATTAAATATAATACCAATAATACTATATTGCTTACTTGTCTAACAACTTCTATAATATAATATAATACATAATGCTAATAATGTTGGGTTTTCCAGTAAGGACATAACAATTTTATATTTAAGTAAAATAAAGAATAATTAATATATGAGGTTAAAATTTATTCCAAGTGAAGTACAAAAATTACATTTAATTATGGAATTCGATCTCATTCATATGACAACCGCGATCACGAAAATTGGAATAAGCGCTCTTAAAGTTGTGACTACCGATTCAGAATTGCGATAGTAATTTTCAATAATTTCTAAATGTTGCTCGTTCGTGAACTTCACCATGATAAAAATATTAACATTGACTGACGTTCTGAAGTTGACAGATTATGCCAAATGTTCAAGGCCTCCTTTGTATTAAAACACAAAATCGTTATGTCCCTATTGGAAAACCCGATATAAATGCATAAGAATTGTATTATCCTATAACCAGCCATTCACCTTATTATTTAATTGTTTATTTTATATTGGGCCCTATTATGAGTGTCGATAATATCGTCTTGTCATCGACTATCGCCTTGACTCGACAAGTTTTGTATTATGAATGGCGATTTGAGGCGAGAATATCGACATTTTGAGTCGATCAGTTAAAACTAATCAATAGACATAGTAGTCTATGGTGATTTGACATTTCATGTATGCTTTGTATATAAGATAAGTTGTATTTAATTATTCTGCTCAATTTATTTAAATTTAATTTAATTAATTAAAGAAAAATCACTAAAAATGCTGTTTGAAAAAAAAACATGAACGCTCTTCTTTTATGCAAAAAAAAAATCAGTATTAAATTAATGTTTTATATTTTCACTTATATTTTATATTTATAGCTACAAATTATTTACATAAATTAATCAAATATTTATTAAAAATTACAAAAATTAATTAAATATTTATTCAAAATTGAAAAAAAAAATGAATTATAAATTTTTGTATCGATATATTTGACAATTTTTATAGAAATTACATGGTGAAACTGAATGAAAATAAAATTTGATATGACAATATCTTACTGTCGAGACGACCGATTTGCATAATACAAAATTTACATCGTCTCGTCTCGTCTTAATTTTGTCGATAGTCGATATTATCGACATTCATAATAGGGCCCATTAATTTTTATAAACTCAATCCTACAAGTGTATACGTACATATGTACATAGTGTCTACAATATAATATGAACGTCGATATGAACAAACAGCACAGCATGTACATTTACTTACGTACATTACGTAGTAGTACACAAATACCAAAAATCATTTTGTTCAATATTGTAAAATACATATTTTTATAATTATAATACAATATACATATATGTATATAATACATATATATTGTCCCTTTAAAAATATCTCGGCTAATGCATTTATAAAAAAAACCAGAAATATGTATATAGTACCACAGACAATATATATACTATATATATATATATATATTGTCTGTGATAGTACATATATATATCATAATATCATATCATCATCATCATCATATTGTGTATTATAATGATTATCCGCATACATATATAATCGTATTGCATTAGCGTATACAATGTACAATATAAAATATAAATTTACATTGTATTATTTGCTCGTATACCAATTACCATTATCAATGTATGCTCTTATGCACAAATTACATTACAATACAGCAATAAAGAAATGATCGATAGAAATAAAAACATAGCAGTCAACCAGCAGGGCAGCAGCAGTATAAAAATTATATATATATAGTATATATATCTACATTATATGTATATTTGAAAACTATAATGGCGTATGAATAATCAAATTAACGCACACACAAATGCTATGTGTAAACCTATTTTCATTCATAAATACGAAATTATTTTTCGAAGTATTTTTTCGAAGTATAAAATTATACACATGTCATACACATTAATTACAAACATGTGCGAAATCCAAAATTTTTTCGGTTCATTCCACATCATCCACATTAATTGTAACTTTCCCCTTTTTCAAAATTTCGAAGGAAGAAAATATGTATTTTGGCAAACATACATACATTATTTGAATTTAACCGTCGAATGTTATTTCTATTGCTTTAGCTCTATATTCTTTGGAAAGATTCGAACTTAGAATAATAAAAAAAGTCGAAAAGGAAGGTAAAGCAGAAGACCTTATACCTCTAGAAGTTTATCCACATTACTTGAAAAGTTATTGTAAGGTAAAACTTTTGAAGGAAGTTGTAGTAGGTTACACATATTTTAAGAACTTCGTAATTTGCATTAATTCATTTTTCCCACACACTTTACCTACGTTTGGACAAATTACATTAATGTTTGATTTTGAAGAAAAAGTTCATTTTATTTGCAAGATTTTTGAAACCATTAAATTCGACTATTTATTAAATGCTTTTAAACTTAGAAAATTAGATAAAAATGTATGTATTTCGTACGAAGAATTATACTTCGCAGAACCTTTTGAAATATTGCATCTTGCTGAAGAATTCAATTCTGTGTATATAATTCCAAAACATGTAATGTTTTGAAATTAATTCTTTGTAAAATCATATCAGTTTATATAATAATATATATAAGAAATTATCGTTTTTTTTTCTAGTTCATAAGTTTACTTTAGACGATATTTGAATATACCTTTATATTAAGAAGAAAAAACTAAATAGATTCCTAAAACATAGGAAGGAGACAATCTTATAAAACTAAAAAATGAATTGAAAATAAAACTTTCTTATCATGAATTTTGTTTCATTTCATTACGAGCTATTATCAATTATATAAGGTATTTTTTCAGGTGAGCAATATGATATTTGAGTAAAATAAAAATAAATCGTTATTTTTAAATTTGTGCAGAAACTAATTTCGGATACATTTTTATTATCAAATTGAATATTTTCGTCGTCCATTTTCGGATATTTTGAAAACTCCAAAAACTAAATATTTTTATATCCATATGTTTATTACTGTAAACCACATTAGGATTATTCGAACAACTTCTTTCGGATATTTCCAACTTCTATCCGATTAGGAAGAAACAGATTATTCCATAATAAGTGAACTTTCAAATAACCAAATGGATGAAATTTCATTTACTCCAAACGGTGGGACCTTATTTGACCTCGATTCGGAGTTCACATCACTCCGTTTTTTTTTACTGTGTAGGGTGTATTGATTGTACGCATGTGAGGATCCAATCTCCAGGTAATTTATATAACTATATGAACAGCAAAACATGCTAAAGAGTAATTTTTTCCATAGGGGGTGAAAATGCTGAAAGTTTTCGGAATCTAAAAGGTTTTTTTTCACTCAATGTTCAAGCAGTGTGTGATGCAGAATTAAGAGCTCTTAATATTGTTGCTCGCTGGCCAGGTTCTGCTCATGATTCAACAATATTTTCCCACAGTAGACTGCAAAGAATTTCTTAATAATAAGCATGGAAACGGTATTTTGTTAGGCGATAGTGCGTATCCACTCAAAACATATTTGCTCACACCCATCATAAATCCGTTGACTCCTGAAGAAACCCGATATAATGAAAGCCACATAAGGACTAGAAATTTTATCGAACGTTTTTTTGGAGTTTGGAAACGTCGTTTTCCAGTTTTGAGCATCGGAATGCGATTAAACCGGAGTGCTATATAACATTGCTAAAAATCAAATGGAAGAAGAGCCTCCAGTTTTGGATTTAGCAGTGGTACAAATAAATGGTACAATAATCAGCAAATAAATGAATCAAATTTAAATTTTTCAGAAAGAGATGATACAACAAGACGAACAATAATTGAAAATTTTTTCACATAAGCCTCAATTGTTTTTTTCAAAATTCTAAAAAAATATTTAAAAATGTTTTTTATGAATACTTGTATTTTTTCATATTTTAATTGCATTAAAAAAAGATACAAACAATTAATTTTTTTTAAATTTTTTCTAATTGTTTTTTCTTAATTTCTATATCAAGTTTTAAGTTTTGAACAGCCAGTTGATGGAGCTCTTCTTTTCTTTCATTTTCTCTCTTTATGCTTTCCATTTGCAGTTCCAGTACCTTCTCTTTTAATTTTTGCACGTTGTTTGTGTTCTTCTTCTTTTGGAATACAAATTTGCTTTGTTTTGTAGCTTGTTCTGTTGTCTTTTTTTGTGTTTGACCTGTTGAAGTTGATGTTGAAGGTACAGGGTCATCGAATGGGTGATTAGACTGTACGACTTCTGGAAAGACAGAAATTATTTGTTTAAATTGTTTTTAATCATTAATGGACAAAAATTAGAAACTTACCAATTAAAACATCAGATAAATATTCGGTATCCATCATTTCTTCAATGTCCTCTATATTATATACTGCACTATAATCTGTAATATAAAGTGGAAATATTAAAAAAAAATTAGTTTCAATTAGATTGATTTAGTTTATGTAGGTAAAGTAGAATACAGTTTTCAACAAATAATACTTACCTAAATCATCATCACTATTATCACCATCAAATCTGGCTGAAATACCAACCATTGTTGCTGGATCCACTAGCGATATAATTTTTTCATCTAATTTTGTTAATTGTGTCCCTGTAAATGGTCCACCACCTGTTTTTAATCTTTCAGATTTTTGCTTACTTAACTTTTTTCTAACATTTTTTTTTAAATGTTCATATTTCGTTTTTAAATTTTTTACACTTCTTTTTTTATTAGTTGGGCAACTTGAGTTGAATTTATCTGTAATTAGCTGCCACGTCTTACTTTTTTCTTGCCATGTTGTGGCATCAGATTTTTTATTTTCTATAATATTTTTATATTGCTCTACAATATGCAGAAGCAATTCAATTTCGCTTTCACAAAAATTTGATGTTCTTTTCTCCATATTTTTGTTATAAACTATATCTCACAAAATTAACTTTGAAACTACTGATGAATCACTGAGCCTTTTCAGTGATTTCTTTTTTTAATACAAGGAATCGGGTGACTTTAAATAATAATTCACTTTTTTTTAATCTTACAACTCTTATTTTTATTTCTTACAAAAAAAAAACTATTACAGTATATAAACAAAATTAAAATAAAATATATAGATTAATCTGCTATGGTGTTATCCACTGTTCGAACCAAAGTCAACTGTCTCCAAAAAATAAAATTTTCTTGTTAATGTTCTTAAGCCTGAAACGAAAGAAAAAATGTAGTCGAGTTCTAGGAAGAAAGGACTCAATGGCCTTTCATCAAACCGACATCATAAAAATGTATCTGTATGGTAATGAAGGTACGTAATGGACCTTTTATATGTATATATAATAAATATATATGGTATATGAATGTGCATGAAGGTACATAATGGACCTTTTATGTGCATATGATAAACATATGTGGTATATGAATGTGTGTGAAGGTACAAAATGGACCTTTTATGTGCATATAATAAATATATATGGTATACGAATGTGCAGGCCTGCAATAAAAAATGCATCTTTTTTTGGTGTTAGAACCACTCGAAATGCACAGTTCTACCAATTTGTAATTATTTATGTGTATACCTTCGCTTGAAGAGAAGACTATAATTTAAATTAAATGTCTTGTCTAGGAATTTGAAGCAGGAAATGCAAGATATGTATTTCCCAACAATGAAGATCAATGAAAGCGAAAGCAACCTAATTTGAACATATGCTGTATAGTGGAAGGCAATAAAAGAATGCTTAATGGCAATTCTTTATTATTTTTTTTTATAAAGAATTTGGATTATTTTTAAATACAAATATTTAATGTTACCCATTCTTAATGATTTTTAGATGATCCAACAACTACTTCCAAAAATTAACAGATAAATATTAAATTTGAATTTTTGAACAGAAATTTGACAGCGAGTCTCGAATTAAATTGACAGTTACTAGGGCTCAAACTCAAAAATTTAGCCGACACCTAGTTAGCCAAAAGTTGTAGCGAAGAAATCGAAACTTGTGGCTAGCCTTCGGTTAAGTTTAGCTTCCGGCTAGTTAGCCAAAAGTTCTGAAGAAATCCACCCTGTGTATGATGGAGTTACTTCTTCTACATAATTTAAAATCCGAATAGGTTTTTGTGATGAAACAGCTAACTGTGTCAATAACATGTTCATATTAGAGTTTCTTTTAACAACGGATAAAATCTCAACTTCGTCATCACTAGAGGAATCTTCATCTTCACTATTCATTATCATCATCAACACTTTTAAAATTTTTCTTTTTCTATTTGTTTCTTCCATTACTGAAAAGGAATAATTTTTTCTATTCGCTTACGAATTTATTATTGTTATAAATAAATTATTTTATTAGTTATTATTGTCACTAGCATTTCAAACAACACCAAAAACAAAAAATTAGACAAATATTTATTTACTTCAAATCAACTGTCATCAAATTCATGTCTTCTTCTTGATTTTTAGAAAATTGCAGCTAAGTCGTTCCCGTACTTTTAAAAATGTATCCCTACTCCACAAATAAGTGAATTGCAGAAAATTACAGCTGGCTGAAGTACGGGAACAAAGCTAATTTCTTCACCTTGTAAACGTATTATGTTGTGTAGAACTATACATACGAGTACAATAAATTTGGCATTTTCGATTTTCTGTAATTTTAAATGATTTAAACATCTAAATTGTTTTTTTAAAACTCCAAATGTTCGTTCAATGCAAACTCTCATTGAAGAATGTATAAAATTAAATTTCTTCTGTTTTTCACTTAAACAACCATTATCCCGGAAAGGAGTAATTATATACAGTGAAAGTGGGTATGCAGCGTCACTTAATATGTGCATGTCTTGTGGTAGTCTTAAATTTCCATTGGCAAAATTTTTTCCCAAAGAGCTATTCTGGAAAACTGTAGCATCATGACAGCTCCCAGGATATCCAAAAAATGCGTCACGAATAATAAGTTTGTCGTCACATACACACTGTAATACACAAAACGTCATTGACAGTTTCATATTTAAATATTATTTAAATTTACTTGTAAAATCATTGAATGGAATCCTTTCCTGTTATAGTAGCTTATGGCATCTTTTTTGGGTGCATTGATTTTTATATGAGACCCGTCAATGCATCCTACAACTCCAGGTATTCCATTTGGAGAGTGTTTATTCTCAAATGACTGAGAAATCCCAAGGAGTTCACTTTCAGATGGCCATTTTACATTTTTTTTGCTTAGAAGGCATATTAATTTACATATATTTATCACAGAATAATGGACTTTTCCAATGGATATGTCAAATCTGTCTGATATTTCTCTATATACATTTTCATTGCTTAGTGCCCACAGTGTCATATATATGTACTTCCTTAGTTCTTCTTTTGGTCTGCCTCTATTTTGAGTATTCCAAATTGGTTTTAACTCTAAGAGAAGTATCTAAAAAGGAAAATATTATAAGTATTTAACACATTTTCTAGTCTTGAATTACATTGTTATACTTACTGAAAAGCAATTTTTCGTCATTCGAAAATGACTACGAAAAACATCGTCAGGATATGATTCTATGACGTCGAAATAATCTTGATTTTTTGGAATTTTCCTCCTAATATGCATCACAGCATTCAAAATGGCACAATAAAAAGAAAATTTTCTTTTTCTTTTATGTCGAATATATTTTTGTATAGCAGATGTAGATTCACTATTACTGTTTTCTAAACTGCTTGAAACAATATATGATGCTATTTCTATCATTATTTATCTGTCTTAATGATAACACTTTTTAATTTATAATCAGAAATATATTTTGTTTATATTTTTAAAATATTTTTATTAATACAATCTGTATACCGATCCCGACAATTTAACAGCTGACCTGACAGTTGTCTAATAATAATGAATTGCGTTCAAAAAAGCATGTTTACTGATCCGTGCAAGCTGCAAGTGAATCAGACGACGGTAATCTGACAATCAAGTTTAACGTCAAGCAAGCAAGCAACCATGCATTTTTGAAAGTACTCACAGTATATATTTAAATGTCAACGCACGCAACGTACGCAACGCAATCAACGTATACATTGGACAATAACCTTATACCGTGTCTGACATCATCCACGATCCACCTCGATCACGTACATATAAATCCATCCATCATGGAATTTAAAGTTAGTCAAATAAAATGTAATTTTTTTTTGTAAACATTTAATAAAAAGTATTTTTTTTGAATGGTTCAAAAATTAGGTTTGAAATTGAAAAAATAAATAAATAGTTGTAAATGAAATATGTTTTTGAAAGAAGAAATTGAAAAATTCAAAAAAGATAATTTTTGTGTATAAAAGAAAAACAAATTTTTTTTGGTGGAAAAATTAAAAAAAAGCAAGATTAAAGGTAAGATTATTATTTAATTTTTAAGGTTATTTTTTTGGTTATTACATTGTAGCATTATATGTATCTATATTAGTTGTGTAGTTGTACTTTGATGGATATGGATTTTTAATTATGTTTTTTTCAGTTTTTATGAATCGTTTTGATTTTTGATAAGTTATAATGTGATGTTCTATATAAAAATATGTAATTGGCTGGAGTTCTACGAAACAAAGAATTTGTACTACATCAATGTGTGAATTTAAATGTCCGAGTAAAGTAAAAGTTGAAAATTGAAATACTGTTCATACATACATTTTAAATAATACAAATAAATACTACATATCCATATATACATACATAATTTTAATTGAAATTTGAAAATTATTATAAATGAATCTAGCTGACCAAGTGAACTCATAGTGAATTCGTTCTGAATTCATTTCACCATTTCACCCAAGTGATTCTTCACTTGAACGTTCACAGTGAATAATTTGTGAAGATATTTTATTTCAAAAATGTTTATAAAAGAAAAACAAATTTTTTTTGGTGGAAAAATTAAAAAAAAGCAAGATTAAAGGTAAGATTATTATTTAATTTTTAAGGTTATTTTTTTGGTTATTACATTGTAGCATTATATGTATCTATATTAGTTGTGTAGTTGTACTTTGATGGATATGGATTTTTAATTATGTTTTTTTCAGTTTTTATGAATCGTTTTGATTTTTGATAAGTTATAATGTGATGTTCTATATAAAAATATGTAATTGGCTGGAGTTCTACGAAACAAAGAATTTGTACTACATCAATGTGTGAATTTAAATGTCCGAGTAAAGTAAAAGTTGAAAATTGAAATACTGTTCATACATACATTTTAAATAATACAAATAAATACTACATATCCATATATACATACATAATTTTAATTGAAATTTGAAAATTATTATAAATGAATCTAGCTGACCAAGTGAACTCATAGTGAATTCGTTCTGAATTCATTTCACCATTTCACCCAAGTGATTCTTCACTTGAACGTTCACAGTGAATAATTTGTGAAGATATTTTATTTCAAAAATGTTTACGTTATAGCTGGTGAAGTGGCCTTAGTGAATTCACTTATTGAACCCATTTTCAAATCACCCATTGAACCCATTTTTTTTTCGTTCTGTTTTTTCAATGATTTAAATAAAAATTCTTTAAATTTTTTCAATTTCTAAAAATATTTTTATTAAAAATTCATTAATTTAAATAATAATTAAAATTCAATTCAAAAATAACAACAAATTAGAATAAAATAATAATAACTAATTCATAATTTAACAACTTTACAATATGTGTAGCAATTTTTTTAGATGGATATATTTGTATATAATAATCCATATGAATATTTTGATTAGAATTATTTTTTGCATTTATGGAACAATTGAAAGGAAGACTTTATCACACCGTCATTTTCGAAAATTTTTCTAAATTAAAATTTTAAAGGAGATATTACAACGTTTGCTAATTTCTCATCAATACAGTTATATCCGTTCGAAATTATAGGTTGAACCGAATTATTAATGTTAACTATTTTATATCTTTCGTATAAGTTCAAGCGGCAATGTTCTTTCAAATTTATTTGTATTCTGTATCTATTTCTTAAAACGGATTGTTACAAAATTCAATTAAATTTTCTAAAATTTTACAAATGCCCTCATCTTTAACAAATTTTATTACATTATTTTGAGTTTGTTTAGCTATTTTGCTTGTTATCATAGTTTTCACACCATGTTGGATATTCAAAGCATCTTTCCTGTAAAGGCTTTTGTTTTCCAAAATATTTCATAGAAAATTCAAGAGTAGACCGTTTTAAATGTGGTTTGACAAATTTTCTTTCTTTGTATTCAACAATGTCGGGACAAAAGTGGATATCATTATTTGTATTCAGTAAATTATGTGAAATAGTTGAGTTTATTCCTGATAAGGAAAAATAATTCTGCTGTACATTCACATTTTTATTTAGAATATCACGTTCAGATCTCATATGTCTGGAAAAAGAGCTGGATGTAATAAATGTTTGATTTCAGGAAGGATATCCAGATTCATGTATACTACTTGGTGGTAAACTATTTTGTTAAATACAATTCTTACATTGAGTAGTTCATTAATAGTAAGAATCGGAGATTTCCAGAAATATATTCAAATCTTTGCTTTCAATTTAAAGAAAATACTCCCACTAGTTGTTAACTGATCTGATTATTGAAAAGTTTTTGAAATTAAAAAAAGTTTTTCCATATCGCGTAAACCTTATATTATTTTTGTATTATTACATATAAATACGTACTAGATGAATTCGAGCATTACTTCTCTAGAATGTTGCATACATATCAGCAGAATATATTATTGGTTTTTGTAGAGAAATATAGTAAAAAAGTATCTCAGCGACAGAAAAATGTGCCTCAAACACTTGTAAAATGTGTAGAATGTGTAAAACTCGTACTTGTGTCTTAAGTTCTGTGGAAATTGAACATCAGTGTTCTCCCATTGAACAGGACGTAAAGTCGTCGAAATCTTATATTATATGTATATATATATAACAGTATTCTGGACGTGGATACTATTTAAAATCGATGGTTTCTGCAGAAGTTGAAAGAATATTACGGTAGTTTGACATAATTGGTAACAACTATGCGAAATTATTTGAATTGTTCAATTAACACACAATTTATTAAAACTTTGCTATGTTCCACCAATTAAATGCCAATCTGCCTAATTCATGAGGAAGCATTTCATAAGCTACAGAGTCTTGAGCCGTTAACTATTGGTTGTAAACCAGTTTTTATTTGACTCACAATCGAGAAGCTTCTGCAAGACACTCGAAAGATATTGCGAATAGCAAAATGTAAACGTGTAGACAACGAGTTAGCTACATTCAAAATGTTTACAGTGTTTTCAGAGGCACATTTGTACATTTAAGAGATTTAAAGGCTGTAGAAACAGAAAACTAATAATATGTTGTTTTTGGCTGGAGTTCCGAATAGGTGTTCCCTCTGATCCTCTTGAAATTTTGATCACAGATTCTACTCGACAGTATCAGAAAAGTCACGGAATATTTTTTGTCGGAAAGCCCTCTATCGGTCACAATTCGCATTTAAAATTTTTTGTCAAAATTCTTATTTTAGCAATATCTCTGTAACGGTACATGATGCAGGTATGTTTTACAGCTCAAAAGATGCGTCTTAAGATGCTCTATATTCTAAAAAAAAGAAACTTTCAAAAACTCCTAGTAGAAGGATAATAAAGGACATTTTGTGATTTTTGGCTATTTTCACATTTTTGACAATTTCTCAGAAAGGAGTAAGGATAATCGGTTCAAATTTTTTGCAAATAAAAAAGGACATCATGAGCAAGATTTTTCATTCATTACTTTGATCCTAATGAAAAAGGAAAATGTCCTGCAGAGAAATAATTTTATTAATGCTGAATTTTGCAGTTTTATGTTCGTGTGCACGTGTATGTATGTGAGTATGTGTATTTGTAGAAGTCAAATATATGATATTTTTTGTATGTGCGTATATATGCGTGTGTATGTGTATTTGTAGAAGGTAAATCTAACAATGTGTGCATTAAGTATTTTCTTTCTATACAGGCATACATATACACTACACGTATATGGGCAAATATGATAGAGTGCGCTTGCTGGTTTGTGTGTGTATGCATTTGTAGAAGGCAAATCTGGTAGTGTGTGTATGTAAGTGTATGTTTGCGTGTGCATTTGTAGAAGGAAAATATGATAGTGTGTGTATGTAAGTGCATGTGTGTGTGCATTTGTAGAAGGAAAATTTGATAAGTTCTCGACTGAAAGTGACGTCAGCTTCTCGACTGGTAATTCTCGATCCAAAAAATTTTTGCGTTTCTGTATCTCTCGAAATTCACCAATCGAGAAATTCGTGGTTAGTATCTATAATCGAGAGGGAATATCGGGAATGAAACAATATGACATTTAAATTGTTAGTGTATTCAATATTAATTACATATTTAAACCGCTTATTTCAAATATTTGAAATTTCTATCATACAAAAGTTTATATGTATGAATATTATAGTTAGATTTAACCAATATTTTTCATTTTATGAATTCATGTTATAATTGTATTTAATTACAAAAATTATTAGTACAATTTAAAATTCAAGATAATTTTATAAAAAAAAACAAAAAGATAAATGCGGTATAATCAAAAAGGAAAATTTGTTGCAGGTAAATTTTAGAAATTTTTGTAAATTTTTTATATTAATCGACATGTGTTATTACATGTGAAAAAATTAAGTAAGTAAATAAGGAGAAGTAGTATAAAATATCTACTATCTTGTAATATTTTTATTTGCATGTATAGTAATATAATACAAACCGGTATTAATCGTAATAAACAATAAAAAGTAAAGGATGAGAATTTTCCTTTTTGTTTAGACATTGTAAATACCATTTCTGTCTTTTAATATAATTGTTTTGTTTTTATTTAGAAGCATAAGAAAACAAAATCTTGAACATTTTGAAAAAAATTATAAATTTTACTATATTATATTATTTAATTATAATATACATATTATTAGTTTTACCTGACCTTCCCCTACAATAAAAATAAAAAATATATATATGTGCTTATATTTATTTTTATTTATTTTTATTTTATTTTATTTATTTCATTTCATTATATCAACATATAATATATTTATCAACATATGTATATTAATTTATTATTCTTAATTTTTTTTACACCGCTTTTATTTTTTTTTTTATTAATAAGGGGTATAATATTATATATTCAAATTATTTTTTCTTAAATTTATAATTATAATAACAAATATATATTATTATTTTCACTATTAATGTAATAATTGTAATTATTATTACTGTATTACAATTTTAAAATTCAAAAATATTTTGAATTCAACGGCTTTTTTAATTCTCATACCTAAATTTTCGGTGAGAAGTTTCTCGATCGCTACATTCTCGATTCTCGATTCACCACAGACACAGAAACAGGCCGATCGAGAATGACGTCATAATGACGTCAAATCGAGCTTACCAGTCGAGAAAACCAATCGAGAAGTGATACAGAAACGCAGCACTGGAGCTGTAGGATGCATTGTCGGGTCTCATATAAAAATCAATGCACCAAAAAAAGATGTCATAAACTACTATAACAGGGATGGATTCCATTCAATGATTTTACAAGTAAGCTTAAATATTATTTAAATATGAAACTCTCAATGAGTTTTGTGTATTACAGTGTGTATGTGACGACAAACTTATTATTCGTGACGCATTTTTTGGATATCCTGGGAGCTGTCATGATGCTACAGTTTTCCAGAATAGCTCTTTGGGAAAAAATTTTGCCAATTGAAATTTAAGACTACCACAAGACATGCACATATTAAGTGACGCTGCATACCCACTTTCACCGTATATAATTACTCCTTTCCAGGATAATGGTTGTTAAAGTGAAAGAGAGAAGAAATTTAATTTTATATACATTCTTCAATGAGAGTTTGCATTGAACGAACATTTGGAGTTTTAAAAAAACAATTTAGATGTTTGAACCTTCAATGGTGTTGTAATAGTAAACATGTCTGCAATTGGTTGCCAAACTAAACTTAATGTTTTGATATGCTCATCATTGATATTAGAGAAATCAAGTTGAATTTCTAAATCCTCATTTGGAATGTTTTATACAAGCCTGGATGGTTTTCACACCATTTCCTCAAATGAAATCCTGCTTTTAATAATGATTTTACTAGGAAATCAATTTAATTTTCATTTTCTTTTTATTTCTTTTAATCAGAACTTTTGATTTTTATTTACTTATATTTTCTTATTTATATATTTATTTTAAATCGCTATACGTCAAACTCCGAGCATAAAAATGTTCTGGGGGTCACATCTGGTTCCGTGCAGTGAAAAAATGAAAAGAGTTTACACGCTTACACCATTGTGATTCTAATACCGTATAAACATGATAACAAATGTCAAAAATTTTGCATATGTAAAACTTTTTTACACCGTGTTAAATGTCTGTGCAAAGCTGTGTAAAGTGATTTTAATCGTTAGAATTTAAATTTTTTTTCTATGTAAGTATTTATAAATAAAACATTTTGTGTCTTTTAGCATGTTTTGTATAAAAATACAATTAATATAATTTAATAATTTTAGAAAAAAAAACAGTTTAAAATAGTGTGCAAAAGTTAATTTTATCGTATCGAATTTAAATTTTGTTTAAAAGCTTCAAAATTCAATTCCGACATTTATTCAGCATCTAATTTACACGAAGCGAACCAGAATCGCTTTTTCTGATACAGTGGAGTGTAAAAGTGAAAAAAGTGTGTACATCGTTAAGTGCAAACTAATTTTTTCATTTTTTCACTGCATGGAACCAGAATTGACCCCCTGTTGTGTGATGCTATATTACATCAAACAACAAAATCAGACAGTGAAAACAGGATTGTGTAAAAACATCATACAGCTTCTCACCTACTTCATGCTGTCCAGCTTTTGCTGAACAGTAAAGTTGGATCGTGTGTAAACGATCTAAAGGTGAAGGAATTCCGTTACCACCATCATAAGAATTTCCAAGTAAATTGAATGGAAAAAAGACTGTATGTCAGTCTTCTTAGTGAGATTTTCAGTCTTATTTACTTGATCCATTTCAATCTGATTATTATCACTAACTGAGCGTTCA
Source organism: Villa cingulata (assembly GCA_951394055.1). NCBI lineage: Eukaryota > Metazoa > Arthropoda > Insecta > Diptera > Bombyliidae > Villa > Villa cingulata. The sequence goes on along the minus strand of OX596017.1, from coordinate 34,249,687 downwards.
TCCAAGACTTCATCGAGCAAACTTTAAAGAGAAACTTCTTCATTAACTTTATTTTCGATCTCTTCTTCTTCACAATTTAGTTCATTCTGAGCTGTAAAATTTAGTTCTTCTTGTAAACTGATTTTTGCTTGTCCTTCTCTTATTTTCGATTTTGGATAAGAGTTAGAACCGTTATTTATACAATCTCCACCATCATTTAGAAATTCATCCTCCAAATCTGATGTCTCCTCTAACATTCGTTAAATTTCTTCTTCAGATAATTTCGGGCACATTTTTGAACAAATAATAAAACTTAAAAAAATAACGAAAAAATAAAGAAAGATATGTTTATTTAGTTATGCTTGGTATGATATGTTTGATAATAAAAAGATCATCTTCAAAGAAGGATAAATTGCTTCTTTACACTGAAAACAATTTTTCTTAGTACCATCAATTATATGTACTGGATCAATTAGGGTAAGATACCCAGTTTCGAGCCCCCTTAAGCGGAATTTTATATTCAAAGTTTCAGTGTATATCATGTAAAAGGTTTTTTCTCACTAGGTGAGTTTTTTTAGATTGTTGATAGGGTTTATTTCCAGTTAATGTGGCATAAAATACTCTGATTTAAGTGAAAAGACATAAAAAATTTCACGGAAAAACCTAATTCGAGCCTGAGGCTCGAAATTGAAAAACTAGAGCTATAGGTTCTAGTTTCGAACCTTGTAAATTTAATTAATAATTTACCATTTTTATAATATGAATTTGATTTTATAATGAATTTTATAATGTTAATAGTCTGTATAACATTCGACACTTACCTTTTTGTAATTATAATTAATGATATTCTGTAAAATACAAAACACGTTCTTAACAAATTTCACTTAAATATAACACCTTACATGCGCATGACATACTGATCACATTCACAGTTGCTTAAGAACTGATTAATTGTTTCAATTGTTGTGAAATATTCAGCATGTACTGAGAACATATCAAGCTACATAATATGAGCTAAAAAATACAGTTTTTTTCTTTACATGCTTAGTAACAAGTAAAATAATTTTCAGGTGGCTCGAAATAGGAGGAGAGGCTCGAAATCGGGTGTTTTACCCTATATGCCCTCCTCGTTTATATCTGAAATCGCTCCAATCTCTTGCATGGTCAAAACGTATTAATGAAAAGTTTCCTCGGTTTTCTTTTGATTCCTCAGCATATTGTGAACATATGCTTTTGACGTAGTTTTTCGAAATTTCTTCAAAAAAGCACGTTTTAAATCTAACCAAGTGTTAACCGTCATCGTCTCGATTGTGAATCAGTGATATATCTTCAAATTCAAAGTGTTGAATGCAGTTTTGGATAGTAAAATTATCATCGATGCTAAATCTATATAATGATTCGTCCACATCTTTATATGTAACTGTAAAAGACCGCAAGGTTACTACAGCATCACTATAGTTAGCAAAGACAATTGCTTTTTTAATTCACAAATTTTCCTTTTGTTGGAAATAATGTCTTGTAACCTATCAATTTCTTGCTGAAAACTGCTCTGCTTCATTCAATTCCAAAGAATTTTTTGGATCTAAGATACCACCACATGCCATCAACGTTTCATCAATAACTCTGGTTTATTTCCACTTATTTTTAGGTTTAATTTTAATATAACTTTTTTCGAACCTGCTATATTGACTTTATTTAAAAAACTTTTAACACATGGATCTATCATAAAATCATGCAAATTTTTACAAAATTGATATTTAACACAATTTATTTTGTCCATATGGCCACTAAAATTTATTTCGTATATTTATTTGGAATTTTATTTGCAAATTTATTAATTAATTTTCTATTATGATTTTCTTTATTTTAATCACATACTTATGTATATGTAAAAAAAAATTTTGGTCTTTAGATTTTTTAATCAGACTATATACATATCACACTTCTGAGATTTGTAGGACCGATATTAAAAATAAAAAAAAACGCGTCCGTACTGTTTGGTGACTTTATTACAAGAGAGAAAATATCATATCAGGTCACTTTTACCATGTAAATATAATAATATATGTATATTATTTTATATTATAAGTTCTCAATACAAATTGTTATTATGTATTACATTACATATAATTACGGGTACATTACATTTATAATAATTATTGAAAAACTAATAAAGCATTTACAGTTCTATTATATTGTTCTACATTATACAGTATAAATATTACGTATTGTATTAACTACCTGCTATGATTACATGAAATTGTCTACACATTGTACCAAGAATTTTGATATGTTTGCAATATCTCTTGCAGACCACTTTGTCCTATAGTTTCCAAAGAAGCTATCTCGCCAGCAAACTAAACATCTTCTCATTATTCGAAGGTCAATTAAGTGTAGTGCATCACTCACTGGAAAATCTGCAATCATATCGATAGGAAGGCGCAATAAGGGCGTGATGATGAGATATTTATGATGAGATCTATATATTTTATTACGAAAACCAGAATCAGTTCTTGGATTACAATTTTCACGAAGGAAGTAATTGCAATGAGATACATATGTATGAATATTCGCCTACAGTAGTACATTTAAGGCAACCGTTTTGACAATTAAAATTGGCGATACCTGGATATTAAATAGGAAATAGAAATTTTTTAGTTTTTTTGAATTGTGTCAAAATGATTTACCTTTCACAAATGCTCTTGCCGGAGAATCACAAATGAAGCATCGAATAGTTAATGTGATTTTACATTCATTTATATAAATTCCAGTTTTCAAAATTTCCTGCATCTCATCAACGAAGGGGGTTAAAAATGCATTCAAATCAGCGGGTTTGCCTTTACCACAATAAATTCCAATAATCATTGGCTTCAAATCGGGCATTTCATGAACGTTAAATAATATCGGCCAAAACTAATCTATCTATTGAACTTTTATAATTAGGTGAAACATCCATGTTTATGTTGATTAAAAAAGATTTTGACTTTGTAAGATTTGCAAATTTTTTCAATACATAGTTTAAATCCTTGATGCAAATATTGACCTTGACCAATACTCCCTATTAATTTTTTTAAATTTTTATCACCTTCGGAACAAACTGAGTTATTATCGTCTTGAAGATCAATTTCCCATTTATTTTTTTCTGTTTCAATATTGTTTTGACTTGTATTTAAACACAGTTTGAGATAGCCTGTATATACTGCGATTGGTTGTGGCAGTTCTGGCTGAACTCGTATATTTTCATTATATAATTTTTCACTCACTATCTGCTTATTCTTCTGCATACAGGATTTTAAGATGATTTTTTTAGCTTGACGTTTAAAATGACCACTGTTTTAAATTTTTTTCCAATTTTTAAAAAAAATTGACGATTTTAAAACTTACCTACATATATATAACAATCTTTAAAATAGTGAAATATACTCATACAGGTCTCGTAATGTGTTGTACTAGCTAGACGTTCTTGATTCTGCTACGATTTATTTCATTTAATTTGTATTTCTTTTAGCAAGTAATTTATATCACAACTTCATAAATTATTATGATATTTATATATATTTATTATAATGAAATATTTGTAATATTATTATAAATATGTAACATATTTTGATTTATGTAAGAGAAAAATACTTACAAAATTTTTATTCATTATTTTTAAAATTATAAAATCAACTTTCTTATACTCACTCACACATTCACAGTACATATGTTATGTATTTTTGATTTAATAATTTCGAAACTTGTGTTTGTTATTGGTAAGGGCCATTATCTGTATATAAATACAATGGCCTTACTTATAAACCGTAACTAAGTTATTAATAAGAAATTAATCTTTTGTTAACTATTTTTTCATACTCAACTCATAACAAATTTAATCTCAATTTTAGTGTTAGTAGAGACTTTAAATTTTAAACGTGGCCAGAGCTCTACTAAGTCGTTATTACGAGCATAATAACCTAATTTTTGATAAAACTTTCAAAGAATTTCAAATCAAAATATAAAATAGGCATATTAACATAACATAACATAGTAACATATGACATAAAATAAAAAAAAAATTAAAAGAAGTAGGAATGAATTACCGATTAAAATATTCAGTGTCAATCAGCTTGAAACATGGGGCTTGAATAGCTCGATGGTTGTGTGTCGGTCTTGCGATCTCTGAGATCACGGTTCGAACCCCAGCCAGCGCACTACTCTTGCCCAAGCCGATCAATAATTTTTCCCATCAGCAATGTACACCAGTAACTGATTACTGATGATAAACTGGATAATAATATATATCTGACATAAAATTACTGATCGGCGGTGCCATGGACTGAGTATCCGCGTACACTTAATATATACTATATACATTTATGTATATATGTATATTTTAAAAGATAAAAGAAGAAGAATCAGCTTGAAACTCTTGTGCTGTCTTCTGCATCTACTACATCGGGCAGTATTAGTATGAAAAAAGATGGTAGTGATATCACTTTGATCGTTACTACTTAACTACGGGTACTTTCATAAATGCGTCGTCGACGCTGACGGCAAGAAAATCATGTTCATAAATTACTTTCCAATGCAATCGTGGAAGGGTATTGTGTTCATTAATTCAAGTAGTCAACGAAGTTTGCAAAAATTACTCAATCGTTTTCAAACAGCTGCGATGCTTGACTTTCAAGAAGAAGAAGTTTGACATTTCATATTACATATTTATATCTTGTATCAGTTGTTTTGAAAATTTTGAAGTTTTATATAAAAAAATTAAATTTTAATAAAAAATAAAAAATTTTAATCAAAATAATTGTGACAATGGATGATATTGAGTAAGTACAGGTATCCCTCCTACAACACGGTATCCCACAACACGATTTCACTCTAACACGATTAAAAAAATTTCCGAAAACCTCTTATAACACGGTACTTCTACAACACTATTTTTTTTTTTAAGAAAATTATAATATGTATTGACATAAAATACAATTTGGGAATACCCTTATGCAGGTGTTCATACCCAATATTCTATGCAGGTGTTTATACCCAATATTCTATGCAGGTGTTTATACCCAATATTCTATGCAGGTGTTTTTTTATCCAATAGTTATGAATTCTTTTTGTAACATATAAATTTGTAATAACATATATTTTAGCATTTTGTGGAGCCCATCGCAAGAGTGCAGACCATATTTTGTAAAATAGAAAAAAAAATATTGTGTGGAATTGTGAAATAGTAAACAAAAATATTTAAATAAATTTTAATTTAAAAGGAATCGATTTTATTAAATTTTTTGAGGTAATTAATAAGGAGTTAATTTTTTGTAATTAAGTAAGACTATTTTTTGAAAAATAAATTTCAGTCCTAAACTATGTCTGCTGAAAATATAAAAACAATTCGGAAGAGAAAGTTTATTTCTTTAGAAGTAAAAATACAAATTTTAGATCGTCTGCTAAAAGGAGAAAAAGCATCACACATTGCAAAAACCCTAAATTTAAATGAGGCGACAGTCCGCACAATTAAGAAAAGTGAGAAGGAAATTAGGAGTGCCGTTGTTGCAGGATCTTCGAAATCAGCAAAGTTTTCAGCTCGTCCCCGGGCGTCAATAATTGAAAAAATGGAGAAAGCACTTAGCATTTGGATTGATGATAGCTGTCAGAAAAAGATTCCATTGGACAGTAATATAATTAGGCAAAAAGCTCTTAAAATTTATAACCATCTTAAACAAAATGGAGAATCTTCTGTGAACCCAGATTTTCTAGCCAGTAAAGGTTGGCTTGAGAAATTTAAAAAGCGTTTTTCACTTCACAATATAAAAATTCAAGGTGAAATTGCATCAGCAGATCATGAAGCTGCCAGGTCATATCCAGAAAAGTTAAAAAAAATAATTGAAGAGCAAGGATACACATCAAAACAAGTTTTTAATGCCGATGAAACTGGGCTTTGGTGGAAAAAAATGCCCAATAGAACATTTATATCAAAAAATGAAAAAACTGCACCTGGATTTAAGGTATCAAAAGATCGTGTAACGTTACTTTTGTGCAGTAATGCCTCGGGAGATTATATGACAAAACCCATGCTAATTTATAGATCTTTGAATCCCCGTGCACTTAAAGGCATAAATAAAAACGCTCTACCGGTATATTGGAAAGCAAATTCAAAAGCTTGGGTAACTGCTGATTTATTTAGAAATTGGTTTTTAAATTGTTTTGTTCCAGAGGTAGAAACTTATTTAAAGCGCAATAATTTAGATTTCAAGGCGCTATTACTAGTAGATAATGCGCCAGGTCACTCGCAAGACTTATGTCATCCTAACGTCCAAATAGTGTTTCTACCTCCTAATACCACTTCATTGCTACAGCCTCTGGATCAAGGTATTATTTATACCTTTAAGACTTATTACATAAGAAGATCATTACAATGGATTTTAGACATAACTGATTCAAAATCTATTGATGTAAAGGAAGCTTGGAAGCAATTTTCAATTAAAGACTGCATCGATATCATATCCTTATCGCTGAAAGAAATGAAAATTACAACATTAAATCGATGTTGGAAAAAGATATGGCCAGCAGTAGTTGAGATAGAAAACGTGCATGAATCAAGAGAAAATGAAATTGATGGCATATTAGAACTTGCTAGGTCGATCGGAGGAGAAGGGTTTGTGGATATGGCTATTGAAGATGTGCAAGACTTATTAGTGGAAGAAGAAGTTGGGGAAGCAGATTTGGTAGAAATGGCATCCGAACCCCAATTGAATGAAATCGATTCTAGCTCTGATGAAGATAATGAAGTTAATAATTTGACACTAAAAAAATTACAGGAAGGATTAGACTTGGCCAAAAAATTGGAATTATTGTTCTTGGATGTAGACCCTTGCGCTGAAAGAAGCCGAAAATTCAAAAGGGAATTACAAAATTGCCTATCACCATATCAAGAAATTTACAACAACCTTGAACGGACAAGGAAACAAAGCAAGATTACGGATTTTTTAAAGATATCAGCAGGAGAACAAAATATTAATGCAAGTTCAGAAAGTGAATGATGCAGCGATGATGAAGAAAATTACTAAACTAAATTCATAATATACATTCATATATATTTATGCCGATTTTTGTTTGTTTTTTATGTATTTACGTGGATTTAGATTTGTTTTTTTATATATTTAATTGGATTTTTATTTATTTTGTTATTTTTAATAGAAATAAAGTTTCTTCTGTGGCATTAAAATATTTTTTTGGAACTTAACCCCTGTTTTTGTACCAGCTTCTAGTCTCCTATAGCACGGTTTCACATAACACGTCATATTATAGGAACCTATCGACCGTGTTGTAGGAGGGATATCTGTACTGAATTAACATTGTGAAAATTCTAGTTTTATTCTACACTATTTTTTATTTTTATTTTTTGAAGTATCTTTGACGATGATGAGTTTACTTTCAACCACAACAGCATCATATAAAATTCAAACGAAATTTTAGACAGCAATTTGCAGTAAGTAAAAACTATTATTATTATTATTATTATTATTATTATATTATTATTCTAGATATAATGAAAATGAGAGTGAATTAGCTCAAGTATCGCATTGGGATGCAACAAAAATAAAATTATTAATAAATTGTCGGTTGAAGTACGAAAAATTTTTCAAAGAAGGGAAAAGAAGTAGGTCTGTTTTATGGAACCTTGTTTTAAAAGAAATGAAGAAGATAGATTCTGATCTTGGATATTCAGTTCAAGATCTAAGATTGAAATTTAATAATTTAATGTGTACATACAAAAGAATCAAACAAAGGCACTCGTCATCAGGAGCAGCAAGGACTGTATGGCCTTTTTATAAAGATTTTGACGAAGTGTATGGATGTAAACATTCAATTAGACCTCCAAAAAATATTCTTACAAGTACATTTGGAGTTCAACAAAACGAAGAAAACATTCTAATAGAGACGAACTTGATGATGAAAGCAGTGGAAATTTTAAAGAAAATGAAAATAATAATTGCAATATACCAACAAAAAGAAAGAGAATTTCAAAAAATAATGAAATTTTAAGCTTTCTTGAAAAAGAAAGTGTACGCGATGAAAAACGGTATAGAGAATATATAGATGTAGAAAAAAAAAATTAGATGCAGATCTTGAAAGAATAGGAATTTTGAAAGAAATTTTAAAAACATTTCAAGATATAAGAAACGAAATTACCAAGCCAAAAAATGTTGAAATAACGTCTGCAAATGTGACTGATTAGTTATATATAACAGTTAATTATTTACATATTACTGTCTTATTCTTTTTAGATTTAACTTTAGATTTAAATTTTTTTGTTATTTTTATGTCAAATTTTGAAAGCGATGAACGCTTTTTTTTTACAAATTTGAATCCGATCCGTCAATTTCGCCGTCGTTTCGTCTCCGTCATTTATATTCACACATTTCAGTTCCGCCTCCGTTCAGTCTCCGTTTTTAATTTTCACACGTGTGGTATAATGTATCAGTTCGTTGTCAACTTTTGAGCACATAATTTAAAAATTGTGAAAAATGCATAAATTTGCACGTGAAGAATTGTGTATTATTGCACTGTTATTAGATGAAGATGAATCTAAATATAAAAATAGAAGATTTTGGGTGCAAAAAGCTTGGAAGAAACGAGAAATTGATGGAGAATATGCCACTTTGTATAAAGAACTCATAGACGATGAATCAAAATTTTTCATATATTTTAGATATTTTAGATATTTCACTCCTCCAAACAGTGGGTCCTTATACTATAACTATAAAAAAACATTTTCCATAGTTTTGTTGGCTTTAGTAGATGCACGCTATAATTTCATAGCCGTAGATGTCGGCTCATACGGCAAAAATAGTGATGGTGGCATTTTAATGCATTCTAAACTTGGTCAAGCATTAGAAAATAGAACACTGAATATACCACCAGAAACATTTTTACCACGAGAGATGAGGCTTTTCCTTTGAAAAACTATATTTTAAGACCATTTTCCAAAAATCAGTTAAATGACGCTAGAAGGGTTTTCAACCGTCGCTTAAGCCATGCCAGACGACTTTCTGAAAATGTTTTCGGAATTTTAACCCAAAAATTTCAAATTTATAATCGAAGAATACAAGCTAAGCCTGAAAATATTGATTTTATTGTTCTCTCTACATGCATTCTACATAATTTTATCAGAAAATTTGACAGTAACATATCACATATTCCTTCTGTATTTCCAAAAAATGCAGAATATGAAAAAGACTGTTTTGAAACATTACCTAAACAAGGAGGAAGTGCTACTTTACAAGCGTCTACTGTGAGAGAAATCTTTACAGAATATTTTATATCAGATATTGGAGCAGTTCCATGGCAGTATTCCGATTAATTAAATATTTTGTACACTGTGAAAAACTTGTAAAATATATTAAATATAATACTATAATTTAAGACTTACCTGATTTATTTATGTATTTGTTTTCCAATTTTAATCCAAATATCTTGTTTGTATTTACTGTCCATATATTTTTTATTTGATAAATCATACAGCACAATATTTTCACGCACTAGTTCAATTAATTTTTCATCACTTGACATTTTGATTTTTGATATCTTTCACACCACGATATACAAAAGACTGTCCGTCATTTCATAAAAACATCGTTGACGACGATGTCGAAGATTTCGGTCGCCGATAAATCGTGACGGATTGGTGTCTGAACTGTGACGGAATGGATATGTGTGAATGATTAAATTTAAATTGCACACAATAATGTTAAAATCACTGAGAACGATTTATCGTGCCGGAGACGGTTCGGATATGTGAGAATCAACCTTTAAGTAGCGATCACATAGCTTTCGTTTTCGTTTCGTTTCATCACAGAATTTCCCCTTTCGTTTCAGAAAAATGAATTGTCTAACACATTGGCATTTTCCTTTTCGTTTCGTCTTCGTTTTAAATTGTCATTAGAAGTTTGGTTTTTTATTTTAAAATTATAAACAAAGTACAATGTGGTTTAATTTTTCAAAAAATGCACGATAAACTTAGAATGTTAGTTAAATTGTACAATATAACGTTACAGTTATATAAGTTATACAATTTGTATAAGAAAATGGAAAGTTCACGAAGAAGGCGATGGTGGGTTAGGCCATTAAATCTTAAAAGAGATGAACTGGGATATTTTGTTATTTCATTTTTAAAAATGAAGAATCAAGAAGAGAGTTATAGAAAATTCTTTTGGGATATTAGTTAATCGCTGGAGAGTATTGCAGAATACTTTAAATTTGTTCCCCGAAAATGCAGAGAAGATTGTATTGGCTACTGTAGCATTGCATAATTTTATAAAATTAAACGACACAGATCAAGTGTACATAACTTCGAATTTTGTAGATTGGGAAGATGAAGATCATCATGTTCATGAGGGCGAATGGAGGAAAAATTGTCCAATTTTACCTTCATATCATCCAAATTCTCGTAATGCAGCAAGAACCAACTTCGACATACGTAGCGACCTTAAAGATTATTTTATGAGAGAAGGAGCAGTTTCATTCCAATTAAATAGAAGGAATTGAATAATAAAATCATTAATTAATTGTCTATATTTTTATTAATTTTTTCATTAAAAAATACAAATAAACTATATATTTTATCTTAAATTTAATGTACACTCAAACTTAAACTAAATAAAATAAAACTAATGAAAATTTATTTTTCTGATAATGAGTTATCAATAACTAATATTATATTCGCTTTCAACCTCGCTTTTTGTGAATCGTTAAGTTTTTTCATTTTAATATGAACTGATTTCAAAAAATACCAATCTTCATCATCTTCAGCGATTGAAGTAATAGATTTAATTTCTTCTGATATCGTTTGCAAATTTTGAAGAAATAAATCATCTATTTTATTTCTGTTCTTTCTCTTTTTTTTTACTGGATTGCTGCAACATGCGGACAATCCACATTCTTCTATAGTTTCTTCTGTTTCATCAGTTATAAGGGCATCCATCTCAATGGACCCAGAAAAACTAGAGTCAATTTCTACTGATTCGGATGGATTATCCTCAACATTTTCCCTCATTCTGTAAATAAATAAATTAAATAATAAATAAAAAATAAATGCATTAACATTAAATGAATACAATTTTTACCTTCTAGGTTTTAAATAATCATCAATAAACTTCATGTGTTCATATAGGGACCATTCCCGTGTTGTCGTACTCCCCGATCCAGAGGGTAAATCTCTCATTTTTTTAATTTTGTTGTAATAGTCCCTCATTTGGGTCCACTTTTTTTTAGCTAGAAAAATAATAAATAATTAACTTATAACTTAAATAATAAATAATCAACCTCTAAAATCTTAAAAATATTCACAAATTACATACCATCAAAGCCATATTTTGCACTTAGATTTCTCCATAATTCCTCTTTGTACCTACTTTGTCTGCATATATTTTGGATCTTTTTTTGAATATAATTCTGGCAAATTTCTCACTTCTTCTACAAATTTCTCCATTTTTTTAATTTTTAAAATATTTTAAATAATTGTTGCACTTAGAATAATTTTTACACAAATTACTTAAAAACTTTTTTGGTTATGGTGAATCATTTCATTTCGGAAAAATTCAAAATTCAATTGAACTCTTCGTTTCGTTTCGTTTCGTTTCATCACAATGTGTTTGTTACAATTTGTTTTACGTATATTAGAATTTGACAGCTAGACGAAACGAAACGAAACGAATGCTAAATTAAAATTAGTATAATATTTCTATTTAATTAAATTTTGATCTATAGTATATGTAAAACAATTGTTTTTCTGTTTTATTTGAGTGTTAAAATACTGTTGGAAATCTGCACCACCTAAAATGGAAAAAGAATTAATTAATTAATTCATCTAAATTAAAATAATCACATACTTACCTGTAACATTGTGATAACTTCATTTTGTTTACATTTTTTTTTTGTCGTCTTCTTCTTTCTACAATGTCAAATGTCAATGTTATAATCATTTTTTTTTTATTTCGTTTACATTCGTCGTAGAAAGTTCCACATTCCACTTCGGAGACTGGAAGTCTCTATCAATTCGTTGACGTTGTCATCTTTCGGCGAATTGATAGAAACTTCCAGAAGATCGATTCTTCTTTAAACACATTTTTGACCCTCTCCGCACATCTTTGATCCTTAATAACTCAACAACGGCTCAGGCAATCGACCTCAAACTTTTTTTGTTTGAAAGAGGACACTTTCGCAAAGTTTTTTTTTAGGTTTGCCACATTTGCCATACTGCAATTTTTTTCAGATAAACCCGTTCATACTAAAAGTGGTTTTAAAAAATACATAATGAATTTTGATTTCAGGATGTTCTTTTGCTACGAATCAAATTCTTAATTACCTGTTATAGTATATCAAAAGAAAGGTAATTTTGTCCTCTATCATTGTCTAGAATACTAAATTTGGATACGTAGGGTGTGCAAAAAGTTACACGTGATTTTGTGTTGAAAGGTCTTGCAAAAAACTCAAAATTTTAAACGCCCTCTAGCGTCGAAAATAAAGCGCAAACGAAAAAATGTCATATAACATTTTCGATTGCAAATGCACTCTACTTTCACCCCTTTAAATATTATCGTTGAGATATACATATATATTTATATACATATTCACATTTAGGAATTTCAAAAGAAGTGTGGCTTTCGTGGAGTTGTTGGTTGTATTGATGGATGCCATATACCAATTAAACAACCTCCTGGAAACCCTAATGATTATTATAATCGAAAAGGATTTCAATCTATAGTTCTTCAAGGTAGTTATTGATATAAAGAATATAACGTATAAGAAAATTCCTATTGTTTTAGCTATATGTGATCACAAGTGCGTATTTCGTGATATTTTTGTTGGTTCATCAGGACGAAGTCATGATAGCAGAATTTTTTCTAATAGTCCAATATATTCCGCTGTTAATAATAGTCAGAATCCATTGCTAAATCATGATGAACATATCTTGGGTGACTGTGGATATCCGCTTCTAATTAATCTTTTGACTCCATATAAAGATAATGGGCATTTGCAGGAATACCAGCGAAAATATAATATTAAACGTTCATCATCCAGAGTGTATATTGAAAGATCAGCTTTGTCTTTAACCGCAAGAATGATATAAGTTGTGCATTTATTTTGCCGTGATGACTATCGATCAGAATGTTCAAGAGAGCTGTTTGAATTTGTTCGTAATTATTCAAGATTAATACAAGACGGATAAAAGCCTCAGTTGTTAGATCGCTCACTACCTCCAGATTTGTTTCCGTAGTGGCAAAGCAGCAAAATACAGTTACGTAGGCCTTGTTTTCGACGTAGGCCTGGTTTTCCTCGAATTTTATAATGTGCCCAGGAGGGTCACAAAAATCAACATCAGAATTCACAAAAGGTCTGGCTTGTTGAACCCTTTGAGCAGGCAAATTCCCCATTCGTTGTGTTAACAATTTGGTCTCAACCTGGTACATCGAAGCAATGTTAAACAATCGATCGAGCGATAGTTTTTACTTTGACTGGTCAACATCTTTGACGTGTGATTGCTAAAAGCGTTTGTGGTCCTGGATGCAAATGTGACATGATTAATTTTGTAAGAAAATGCGAATGTGATAACAACATTGGATGCTAAGTATCATAAGCCAGTGATGATGCTTCTAATCTTCCTCCGACTCTAAAAATTTGATTTTCATCGAGAAATGGCGACAGTGAACTTAAGGCACTATTATTCTCAACTTAATATGTTTGTTGTAACGTCTTAATGTCCCTTTCGAATTCTTCTGCCTGCACTGCTTTTATCAATATCAATAACGCATCATCCAGCTCCTTCATTGTTAATGCCTATTTGTTTCTTTCGCTTTCATTTTTTTGTCGTGCATTATGTATGAATCTCATTACGTACGCGGTTACACGTTGAAGTCTTCCCAGAGAATTGTGATGATCTATGTCATTAATTATATTCTGCATTTTACATGTAGTTACTAGCACTGTTTTTATCTGTTTTCTTTCTAAGTTGGTCTGATTTTTGACAAATTTACGAGGCCATACCACATCTTGTCCGTGCAAAAACATTGGTCCATAGAACCAAATTGAAATGCGCTAATTCTTCTGGACCGATACCTGATACTATATCTGCTGGATTATCACTAGATCGAACATGCCACCATTGTTCTGCAACGGACACATCTTGTATGGCAGCTATTCTATTTGTCACAAATGTTTGATATAACGCTGGCTCTGAATAATTCAGCACAATACGATTTCTGAATCTGTCCAGTAGAAACACGGTTAATCTTTGAGTTTAAGGTTCTGTTTAACTCTTTGCAATAAATCTGTCGCAAGTTTTGCAGCACAGAGTTACAATCGAGGTAACGTAACAGTCTTTAACGGAGCTACTCTTGATTTCGAACACAATAACTGCACTGTAACTATTCGTCACTATGGGTGGATCGAACGTATACGACGGAACCATACGCCTTTTCTGATGCATCAGCAATTAAATGTAACTGAATTGATTTTGGTACTCGATTTGAGCACACATGTCGTGGTATTTTGAGTGTGTCTGATTTCTGAAGTCCAGTCCTAAATCTCTGCCAAGTGCTATACATATCCATGGGTAACGCATTATCCCAGTCGAGTTTTAGTTTCCATAGTTTCTGGATAAACATTTTAGCAACAATCGTAACTGGACTAATTATTCCCATTAGATCGAATAAATGGGCGATGTCAGATAAGCTGTGCGTTTTGTCACTTTCTCATGGCCGATAATAGAAGTCCTGAGAGTAAACTCATCGGTTTTTGGAATCCATATCATACCTAGAGTTTTCACATGACCTTCATTGCTATCGGGCAACTCTAATTGCAATGCCAAATCCTTTTCTGGTATTCCCTGTAGAACTCTTGTATTATTAGAGCACCATTTTCTTAAGTTGAATCCAGCTGATTCGAATATTTTTCGTAATTGTGTTTGAATTTCAATTGCTTCCGTCAGGCTGTTTGAAGCACACATGTCATCATCCATGTAGAAATTCATTTTCAGATGACCTGCGGCTAAAGGATATCGATTCTCGTGATCAGAAGCTAGCTACTTATTCCGAGTCTCGAATCACCTGTGATACAAAGCGAATTTACAAATGTGGCATTACCACTTGCGATTGAAATGATAAATAGCGACAAAACGAAAATTGTCATTCGTGTGAAGCTGCTATTTTGCGGTTTAGTGTGATAATTTCTTCACGTATAAAAACCAAGTGATTGTGATCAAAAAGATGGATTTAAATAAGAGGTAAGTAAAAAACAAATTAATTTTAGTATTGTAATTATAAAATAAAACAAATTATGTATCATTTATTATTTATTTGTATTATAATAGCAAAAAAATTACGAACAAAAAACAGTTCGAAATTCTTGTGGATTTCATGAAAGAAAATCCGAACATTGCTAAAGGAATGAAGTTTGCAGAAAATTTCGTGGGCAGACAAAATTATAATGAACATTGGGTGCAAATTACTGCAAAACTAAATAGTCAGGGTCCTCCAACAAGGACGGAAACAGCATGGCAAAAGGTAATTTATAAAATAAGATTATTTTGATATCAAACAAAATAAAAATATTAATTTTCTAGATTTGGAATGACTACAAGCTGAAAATTAAAAAAAGTTGCTACACAATAAAAAAGAATCAACATCAACAGGAGGAGGTCCTTATAATATTCATCATCTTTCACATATTGAAGAAGTTGTGGCAGACTTGCTGAATTTAGAAAAATCAGTGAATCCATCTAGAAGAACGTTTGGATTAAGTAATGAAGATGAAGAACATAACTTAATCATTGAAATCTGCAATGAAAATTATGAAAATGAAGATAATAACAGCCTACTAGAGGAAACTAATATAAATACCACAGGTAATACTAATGTAAATGTAGAAGCCCGCGCAAATCCTACACCTACATCACGAAAACGGCTTCGACTTATAACAACAGAAACTACCGATTATAGAAGGCAATTATTAGAAGAACAGAAAGCAATTTTAAATAAAATATTATCTTCTCTTAAAGAAATTGAAAGATATGAACGGAAAAGCTTCCATTTAAAAGAAGAAAAATTTTAATTTTTAAAGGATTTAGAAGAAAGAAAATTTGAATTTCTTCAAGAAAATAAAAGGCAAAAAAATAGAAGTGCGTATAGCCAAAGAAAAACGAAAACAAAATGAGTTAAATGTTCAACTAGAAATGTTAAAGTGCAAACAACAAAAATTAAATATGTGATAAGTGTGATATTTGCAATTAGGAAGTGCAATTTTTTTAAAATTTACTATAAGTATAGAAAGTCTTTTTTTATTTAGGAAAAAAAGATGAACTGAATTTACTTTTTATTTTTAATTTAGATATAAGTTTGTTTGAATAAACAGCGTGAAATACAAAATCAAACAATAGAATTCATAATTTCATTTCGTATCCTTATTCCAAATTCATTTGTTGCTTCTTCTATATTAAAATCATCGTTTTCTGTTTGAGTGACATCAACAATTGGGAGCTCCTCAAGAGGAACGTTAAATTGTATTCTTAAATTGTGTAAAGCACAACATGAATTTATAATTTGTTTTGCTTTATTTTGCTGTCTTGCTCCTAAAATACATCGAAAAGAATTTTTCAAAACACCAATTGTTCTTTCAATAACATTTCTGGTTTTTGCATGTATTTCATTGCACTTGGCCTCTCTATACTTCTTGACACGGTGTTTCTGAAGGGAGTAATTAGATAAGGTTTGAGAGGATATCCTGCGTCACCTAGAATTAAGACCAAATTATTTTAAATCGAAATAATTTTAAATCTTCCCATTCCACGGTTTCGATAATTGGTTCATCACATTCATTCGCAGCTGATGGAATTTCATCTGGTTGGAATGTCTCGTTTTCTTTCATTCTAAAATGTGTAAAAAATATTAACTTATATATTTTCTTTTATGTTCACTAAATCGTTTACATTCTCGGCTTGATGGAGTCATCCAAAAAACTCAACATTGAGTATAAATACCATGTAGGAAATGTTGTTGCCGTCGAACTAGATGGTTGTGTTAATTTTCTTTTTTCCCTAACATACCTATCTCTTAAAGCCGTCCACTTTTTTTTTGCTAGAATAATAGTACACTATATTAAGAATTTATAATTACAAAAAATTAATGTACTTACCATTTACTTTAAATTGTTCACTTAACTCTTTCCATAATACTTCCTTCCTTCTTGTGTCCATGTAAAATTTGATTTTTGTCATAGAACTCTCTATGTTTCTTAACTTCTTCAATAAATTGCTCGTCATTCATGAGCACTGATTTTTTATTTAATTATTAATTATTTTCTATTTATTTATTATTAATTATTTTATTTACTACTTATTTATTTAATGCTTATTTACTTTTAATTTATTTATTCTTCACATAAACTCTTCAGATACCGAAATTTTACTGATTTAAAATTTGTTAGGTTATTACATCCCGTTGTTCCGTAAAAGTTAAAAGATAATCATCTCTTTCAATTCGATTCGATTCAATCCGATCCGATTCGAGCTATCTGTGCATTTATACATTTTGCTTATTTTCCAACTTTGACATTCGGAACGGGTTGAATCGGATCGGAACATTCTGTTCGGTGCTTTAGGTAATTGTTTGTTCCATTTTGAGCTGATAAGTTCAGCTCAGTTCAGTTCAGCTCCGCGTTCTGTGTGCGCGAGTTATAAAATTACTTAATTCTAACTAAAAAAAGAAACAACTTTTATATTTTTTAATTTTGACTTTATTGTTCGGATTTCAGAGAAGAACTGACTCAATCTACATTTTACAATTTTTTCTTTACAATCATGTTTTCAAGCTTTATAAAAACTATCAAAACATATAAAAAAAATGCAACTAAATCAAAAAAAGAAATTTAAGATTTGAGAAAAATTTAAAGTATGCTTAACGGAAATGACAATTCTATGAGAATAAAAAAATATGTGTAATCTGATATTTGAAAAACAACTTAAAATGATGAGAAAATAAATTTAATAAAATTATAAGAAAATGCTGATTTATAACAAATTTAGTTAAAGTTGTAGAATATTTTGATTATGGTGATAGTATGCTATTGTTATGATGATTACGATTCATAACTCGCGTAACCATAGGCTACGCGACTTTTATTTTTTGTTATCTTGATATTAAAAAAAAATAAAACACTACTTTATAAGTTTGTTTTTATTTATTTATTTATTTATTTTATATTCTTACAATCTTTAGCTACTAGTTTTACAATGTATTTATTTATTTATGTATTTTATATTTATACACTTAACTTCTTGTTTAACAATGCAATCTATCTATGTATAATACACAGAATGTATATGATAATATGACTTGATCTACTAATAACGGACTTAACCACGGCACAACCGAACACTCTGCGATCTAGACTTACGGTGCGATTCTGCATAAGAGATCTCTTATTCCTCTTATTTCTCTAAAGTTTTGGTGGAATATATTTTTTAAGAGGAATCGGTATTCTGGATAAGAGATTCACCACATAAAATGACATAAGATTTACCACAGGTTTTTAACTCACCTAACGAAGAATGATAAGATATTGACAACGTCAAATTTGAAATTAAGATTAAAGGCAGTTACACACTACTGCGGAAATTATAGAATTTTTCGTTTTTGTAACAGTAAGTTATTGATTGAAATTAAAAAAATGAACTTTTTGTTAAAAATATAATGAAAAAACAAACAATTTGAGTAAAATAATTTTATATTTTGAATTTTCATTATTATTTGTCATGTGTCATAGCGTTTTTAATTCACACAGCGTTTAATTCTCAGTAAATCTAATGCTAAATAGTTACACACGTGTGTTAATGCCTTTATCTGTAAAATGGAAAGAAGGCAGTACATGTACATAACGGTAATATTACTTTTGAAGTTACTTTTCTAAAAATGTTTCTTTAAATTAAAGTGTCGTGGATTATTTTTTAATTATAAATATAAAAATTTAATTATTGCTTAAAAATTAACAAAAAATTAAGAAAATGGAAAATTCAGGTAAGTTTTAAAAATTTTTGAATTTTAAGTGTAAGTTTTGGTGCTGTTTGAAATTCATTTATATTATCAATTAATATAATTCAACTTCATAAAAAACAATTGAAGTAGTGTAATAGATAAATTTGTTATATCCCATATTTAGAAATAATATAAAGTAATAAATAAAATGTAAAAATATTATATTATAATATTGGAATAATACAGCAAATCTCCACTATAACAAATCCCTATAGAAATGTTAACTGTCAGTTTTAACGGTAATATATAACTGAGTATTATTAGTGAGAGTTTAATATAATGATAAGCACCAAAATAATATGTGAAAACAATTTTTAAAATAATATTTTTGAAATAATTTTATTTTTAGAAAGTGTGTTGGTGCGAAAAAGAAAGGGTAGGACATCAGAGGACCAGCATGAAGCATATATTGCATACGCATCAGGCAATAAAGAAGTTTTGGATTCAATGAATCCAAAATGTAATAATTGCTGGCAGGAGCTAACATCTATCCTGAACGATAAAAAGGGTCCAAAGAGAACTCGTAAAGAGTGGCAAGCGGTATGATTTTTATTAATGAAAGTTTATTTAAAGTTTTTAATAATATGTTTGTAGAATTTGAAAAGTTGGGAGTACCAGCTGAAGTCTCGTAAGAGACAAATCAGAATTTCTATGGACGCAACGGGCGGCGGACCACCAGCAATAAAAATGAAGGATTTAGAGGAGAGGGCTCTATCAGTGTTTGGAAAAATAACTGTGGAGGGCAATAATGATGTAACAGTATTGGGAATTCCAGTTGATATTGAAATTCTCAATACTAGTACTTCTGTTGCAGAGGAGCAAGTTGCAGAGCCAAATACGGAGGAACCAGTTGCAGAGGCGCTAGTTAGAGAGGAGCCAGTTGTTGAAGCGCCACGAAGAAAAAAACAAAACTGTAAGAAATATTAAGCACAATAATATTGTGAATTAAGAATAAATTTTCATATTTTTATTATATTTTATAGCTTTTGAAAGACTGGCTGGTAATATTAATCGATCGATTGAAAGCAGACGAGTAATTGATATGGCTGCTGCACAGATTGAATCAGCTAATATCATATCTGAAGCTATCGCAGCAGCTGCAGATAAAATTATAAATAATATTAATAAATAGGTTTTTTTTATTAGTTTATTAGCCAAGGAGGCCTTTTTTATTATTAAAATTATTACTATTATTATTATTACTATTATTATTATTATTACTATTATTATTATTATTGTTATTATTATTATTATTACTATTATTATTATTATTATTATTATTATTATTAATATTATTCTTATTATTATTATTATTATTATTATTATTATTATTATTATTATTATTATTATTATTATTATTATTATTATTATTATTGTTATTATTAATATTATTATTATTAGTAGTATTATTGTTATTATACTATTATTATTGTTCACATTAATATTATTCACATTTTTATTATTATTACTCTTAAGTTATATTATTTAGTATAAAAAAAAATTTAATAAAAAACTTTATAACGTAATGCTATTCTTTTTATTTGTTACTAAAACATTTGTTCTTGTTAGAATAAAAACTTTAAAATATCCATCAAATGAAATTTAATCTCGTCTTAAATGTATGGCATAATTATTCCGTATACGAGTAGCTCTGTGATAGAGATTCGAATTTTCATCATCTAAAAAGAAAAAGTAAATGTAAAGTTCTATATCTTGTTGTATACTTTTCAAATAATTTAAAACGTTAGTTATTATGAAGTGCTTACTTGTAAATAAATATTCAGCAACATCTTCATCTTCAATTACCACTTCGGTTTGTAAAACTCCTTCTTTATGTAGGAAATTATATAAAATGAAGCAGGAGTTTATAATTTTAACAGCTTTAGTTGGATGGTAATGAAGAGTTCGATGTTTTAATAAACATCGAAATGTGGATTTTATAATACCAAACGCTCGCTCAATGGAATTTCTTGTTCTTATATGTAAAGCATTATATCTTTCTTCACAATCCTGCGATGGATTAAGATATGGAGTCATTAGCCATGGCTCAAGTGGATACCCAGAATCACCTAGCATCCAGCAGCTACTTTGGCTGTGTAAGCGCTGAATATAAGGTCTTATAGGTGATGTGGTCCATATGGCACTATCATGGCATGACCCAGGATGTTTAGCATTGACATATAAGAACATCAAGTTAGAGTCACAGATCTGGAATTATATATATTATATTTTTACATATTTTATCTTTATGTTTTATATATTTTTAAAAATTATACCGCTTCGACATTAATACTGTAGAACCTCTTTCGATTACGATAGGCGCGAGGTGGATGGCGATCATCTGATTCTGGCGGACTTACTATGGCAACGTGTGTGCAATCTATGCAACCAATTGTATTTTCTATGCCATATTTATTTAAAAAACCATTTTTTACTTCTAGTTCTTCTGATGCATTTGTCGGAAATTTTATAAAATTGTGCATATGCTGATTCAGCATATCTGAAATATATTGCACAATTCGGGATATCGAAGACTGGCTCATATTAATGTTATTATGATGTCCGACAGAATTCTGATATGAACCAGTTGCAAAAAAATTTAATGCCGCCAAAACTTTTAAATGAAATGGTATATTAGAATTTTCCAAATCATGTATTTTTAATTTTTCAATTAATTTTATCACAATGCTTTGAGGCATGCGAAAATTTCTCACAAATGCAGCACGAGACGTTGTAAAGGGATTGGTATCATCCCGTATGCTCCTCAAAGAAATGCCTTGTGAATTTCTATAATATTATGTTGATATTAAATTTTTTATGTTAGTACAAAATTATCACTATATGTAATTATACACTGAACATATGATATTATGTTATATAGTGAGAAAACTATTATAATATGCAATACAAATATTATACTAGAAAGATACAAACAAGATATTATACAAAACAATAATATTTTACCTTCTTTCCACCGTATTTGCCGCTTCATTTAAAATTAATAACAAAAATTCCTCTTCCATTTTAAAAATTTCTTTATTAAATCGAAATATTCAATTTATTACTTATTATTATAATTATTATTATTATTATTATTATTATTATTATTATTATTATTATAATTATTAATATTATTATTATTATTATTATTATTATTATTATTATTATTATTATTATTATTATTATTATTATTATTATTATTACTATTATTATTATTATTATTATTATTATTATTATTATTATTATTATTATTGTTATTATTATTATCCCTTTTTTTCACAATATGCACGACACGAACACAATACTTTGAAATATCAATAATTAATAAGAGATATAAGAGGACCTCATCGATGACCTCTTAAGTTTAGAGATTTTTTTCCGTTGAAATATACTTTTTTGGTTAGAAACGTTCAAAAGTAGAATGTCAAAATTCATTAAAAAATTCACCACTGAAGTTAAGAGATCAGCTGATCACATCTTTTATCTAATTTAATTTAACTCCTAAAAGTATGTATTTGTAATGTAATTTGCACTAAAAACGATAAGAGGAATAAGAGAAATAAGAGATCTCTTATGCAGAATCGCACCGTTAGAATGAATTAATTGAAAAAAACTTAAAATCTTAATTCCACATTTCTGTATATCAAAAAAACAGATTTTTTTATTATTACAAGTATACATTATGTATATCAAAATTATCAGCATTATTTTTTATGTGAACGGAAAAAGTAATGTAAGAACTTAAAAATGTGAGAAAATATTTTTATATTTTATATTTATTACCATGACATTGGTTTAATTTTTGGTTGTATTTGGTAAACATCCGGTAAAATAGAATTTTCTGTTTTTTCTACTTTGTCATGGAATTCTATATATGTAACTCCTCCTCTCTTTAGATCAGAAGCCTCCGGCTTCACATTATTTATAACATTAATTTTTCCGTTTTTATTCTTACAATATAAAATTATTATTACAAACAAAATAACCGTAATTAATATAACAATCATACTTATATTTGTGCCATATATGACATTCTTATGAAACTTCAATTCTTTTATCTCTTCAAGATTATGTTCATATTCTAATTTTATCTTTTTAAAGTCAATAGATTCTTCATTTAATGTTTTTACTTTATCAGATGGATAATTAAATTTATTGAAAACTGTGATTTTTGTATTATAAAATTCCATTTTCTTTATTTTTATTGTACAATTATTAAAATTAATCAAGAAGTTTCCTGTTAAGTTATATTTTCTTTCATTACAACTTTGAATTAAAGTCTCATTATGCATATTTTGTAACAAAATAGTTTCTTCATCAATTTTTTCTATACTAGTTTTATTATTATATATTAAGGTGCATTTTTTCTTTACAATACAATGTTGACTTAATTTTAAATCGCTAAAGCTTAATGTTTCATCGTAACTATATATAGTATTATCTTTTTCAACTATTAGTTCATCCTTTTCATTAATTTCTAAATTTTGAGTGTTCGGTATTGGCTTTACTAATTGTAACTCCGTTAAAAAATAATCTTTTGGAATCTTAAGTGCAATTACTAACATATTATTTTTATATTCCATCATTCCTACTTTTAAAAGTTTTAATTTATGGATATCTACACTCAGAAAAATTATGAGTTTTAATATTAAAAGCGAACATATTTAGTTTGAATATTATCTGTTTTCTCACTTTTGATTCGATTGATGTTAAATTCAAGTGTGAGGATTTTAAAAACTCAATAGAAAATCTTAAATTTAAAACTTACTGATTTGATTTTATATTTTTATTTTTAACTTTAAATCAGAAATTTTAGATTCAAATTGGTTTGTTTTAAAATTTGAAAGAAAATTCTACAATTAAAAGTACACTTTTAAAGTATACTTGAAAATTTTGTTCTTCTGCTAGAATGAGACTTTCAACGTCATCATGACGTTAGATTTTAAAAGTGATATTTTTGATTCCAAAATATTATTTTATTAAACACCTGACTTTTAAAAGCGATATTTTTAATTCCAAATGCTATTTCATTTAACACAATACATTTAAAAACAGTATCTTTGATTGTAAAGTGTTATTTCATTGAACACAATAAATTTAATAACGGTATTTTTGATTCCAAAGTGTTATGTTAAAACCTTATAGTTACACTATTATTTTGTGCATTTTAGTTCTGGGTTTACTGTAGCCAACATAGTCGAAAGTCTTTAAGAACGAAATGGCAGATCAAATTAGTTTTAATAGTTTTGTGGGTAAAGTGGTCAGTTTGATTGAAAATTCAGAAAATATTGGAGTTGAAGATTATAGATTTTTAGCAGATGAAAATAATGAACTAAATTGTGATAGTGAAAAAGAAAATAATATAAATAATGAAAACTGTGAAAACTATGATGATACCAAATTAAAAAATTTATTAAAAAAGTTTGATTTAGAAATAATATACTCTGATTTGAAAAGTAAGTGTAAAGTTAAAATTAGTATTGTGAAAATTTTCATAGTTTTAATAAATGTACATTCGATGTATTATAGCTGCTGGTGTAACTTTTAGATGCTTGAGATATTTAAATAAAGACGATATAAAAGAAGCTATTAAGCACATTGGACATCGAGTAGAATTCAGGGAAAAACTTTTTCTGTGGAGAAAGGAAGAAGTAAGTATTTACTCGTTTTAAAATTTTCTGGTGCAAAATTGGTGCTTGTTAGGACCATGTTGATTGGTGCTTTGATTTTTTTTAAAGTATGGAATAGACGACGACACAATAACTGTAACTTCAAAGGTAACAGATTGGCTACAAAGAGATAAGCTACAAAGCCCATCACTATCGACCGCAACAAATACTTCAAGACCGAGTGCACAGATAAAAGTATGTAAAAACAAATTTTCAGTTCAATTTAAAACATACCTACTATATAATTTCCATAGAGCGTTTCCAACTTAATAAATGAAAACTGGCGAGGAAAAAATTTACTCGACTATATTGAAAAAAATAAGTCATTTACTGATAAGCAGCGAAATGAATTGATACAAATTATAATTGAAGACATTGTTGGGAGAAATATTGTTTTGAAACCTTCAGATTTCCCAGCTATAGTTGATGAAATAATTCAAGTTTTTCCAAGTGAAAGCAAGAGCTATGTAAGTTTTTCACGTGTTTTGCTCATTTAATTGAGAAAATAATTTTTATCAAATTTTTTAGGATTATTATTATATACCACGACAACCAAAAAAAAATCCTGGAGGGAAACTTTATTCAAAATATTTCAACGCTAAAACGAAAAGAAGAAAATTAGACGTAGTAATTTCACCAAAGACTCAGAAGAAAACAGCGAGTGAAATATTAAATGAAATACCAAAAAACGTAGAAGTCGACGATTCAGTTTCACAAGCATTGAAAACTGAATTACAGAGAGATTCAGATTGGAACATTATTTGCGATAAATGGAAAAAAACATTTAGCTTGCGCCAAAAGGAATTAAAAATATCATCGAATACTGAATTTTTTAACAATTGGCCTAAATTAAAAGACGCTAGAGCACCGCAATTAGTAAGATAAATGTGTCTTTTTAAATTTTTGAATTATTAACACCGACATTTTCTTGTATTCTTTACGTTTTCAGATTAACATAGATTTTCAATTTCTATATCCTAACAAGGATCATTTGTTGAAAGCTAACTGGGACCACTTCAAAAAGAAAATAATAACATATTACGAAATAAATGTGAACAATCCAAGTTGCCAAAACCTTCTTTCGCTTTACAAGCAAATAAAAAATATTGGTATGAAATTTATATATCAAACTAACTTTATATTTTAATACAATATTTTACACTTTTCAGACAGTCAAGACTACATTTTGACTAACCTGCTCAATTCTGTTCTTGTGCCTTCAGCAAGATTTAAGGACTTATCCGGAAAGAACAAAAAAAAAGCTTCAATACAGGATGCTCAGGAAAGTTTTGTCCTGAAATTATCATCTCTCAATGATCTCGACCGACAAATTCAAGTAATTATCAATAAATATTATGATATAGGTTTAACAATACAACCATTTTTAATAATTGAAGGAAATGACGTAGATAACATTAAGTCTTTTTTTATATATTTTGATAAAACTCTTTTCAAGTGTAATAGTTTTCTAGATAGTTTAGACATTTGTTTTAAAATTTATCAAGTTTTTTCACTACAATATCCAAAAATTTGCGCTCTTCCGTGGATGTTTATTCAGAAATATTTTTTTGAAATAGAGACTTCTTTCGATATAAAATCTCCAAAATTGACTTCAATTATCAATTTCTTAAATTCAGAAGAACATTAATTAGCAAATATTTACCATTTGAAAATATTTATTTATATTTAAAGAAAATTCTAATTTTCCATTTTATAACAAAATGTTTAAATGTTTTCGATGTTCAAATCTCTTTGAAAGTGCCAAAATTCTCATACAACATTTTAAGCATGACCATTTAATTGAACAAAAAGATACAGTGAAATGTGTTCAAAACAATTGTAACCAAATTTTCTCAACTTTTAGCTCATTCAAACGACATTTACTTGCACATGCACCTGACTACACAAATGTATCAAACAGTGATATTCTTGAAGTTTCAGTACCTTTAAAAAATGAAATTTCACAACCTCTTTCAGAAACAATTAATCTTCACGAAGAAAAAATAAATGAAAACTCAAAATACAACATTGAATATATATTAAAAGATTTAAAAAAAAGAGCTTTAAAAATGTGTCTCAAGCTGTATGCTAAAAACTCTATGCCGCGAAAAGAAGTTTTAGAAATCCAATGTATGGTAACTGATTTAATGTCAACACTATCAAATTACTTAAAAATAATTCTTTCTGGAGTTGAAAATGAAAATAACGTTCAATTGAAAAATGATTTGGATGTTATTTTAAATTTTAGTTTAAATCCGTTTGAAGATATCAAGACAGAATACAGGATGTTTAAAATGTTAAAAGAATTGAATTTATATGAAAACCCACACTCTTGTGTTATTAAAAATGAAATTTCAGAGGTGGTTGTCAAAGGAAACCCAACGTTAGCACCGCAACCTTTAAGCATTCAAATCATGTCATTACGTTTTCAATTTAAAAGACTTTTTGAATTACCTGACGTTTTAAATTTAACTCTTCAATACACAAACAACTCAGTTGAGTCTGATAATATAAATAGTTTCAAATGCAGCGAAATATTCAAATTAAAAAAGAGTAAATTTCAATCTCAAAATGTAATTCCTTTCAATTTATATTTTGATGACTTTCAGATCAATAATGCTCTTGGGAGCCATACATTTTCTATTTGTGCGTGTTATTATAACTTTCCAACTATGCCTCAATATTTGTTGTCTAAACTAGATTTTATATTTCAAGCAGCTTTCATTGCGACAAAAGACTTGAAAAATTGTGGTAATAAATCTTCGTTTTACAATTTAATAGAAGAGCTAAAATTTCTGGAAGATGGGATTGAAATTCAAACACCTACACAAACTTTGAAAGTTCACTTTTTTGTTGGTTTAGTAGTTGGAGATAACTTAGGAATTAATAGCGTTTTAGGATTTGTACAGTCGTTTAATGCAAAACGATTTTGTCGATCATGCGTAAGAACTAAGGAAGAAATGAAGTTTGATTCGTCAGAAAATATAGTTTCTTTAAGGTCAGAACAAAATTATAATCACGATCTTTTACAAAATGACTATAAAGAAACAGGAATAAAAAGTGAATGTATCTTTAATTCCTTGAACAGTTTTCATGTTACAGAAAATTTCTACTTCGATCTTATGCACGATATTCTGGAAGGGGTATGTACTTATGATGTTTGTAATGTCCTGATGGGGTTAATTAGCAGTAATATAGTATCACTCGATGTTATAAATAGTAGAAAACAGCTATTTCCGTTAGGAGAAGCTGATATTGGTAATGCATCACAACGTTTAGACATTAATAGACTTAAATCATATAATTTGAAGATGACCGCTAGTGAAACCCTATGTTTCGTACACTTTTTACCTCTAATGATAGGAGACTTGATTCCCCGAAAAAACAAGCATTGGCAGTTATTAATATTATTAGTACAAATAGTTGATATACTTTTTAAATCGAGTTTTTCCTCTAATGACATAGAAGAACTTAAATTAAAAATAGAACAACATCATAAGCTTTATGTGAATCTGTACGGACCTTTAAAACCCAAACATCACTTTTTGGTGCATTACCCAAAAGCAATCAAAATGTGTGGGCCACTGAAATTTGTTTGGACTATGCGTTTTGAAGGAAAGCACAAAAACCAAAAAATGTATTTCAATAGCATAACGTCTAGAGTGAATCCCTCTTATAGTTTAGCAATAAAAAGCGGCATTAATTTCGCAGATTTTCTGTTAACTTACGAAAAAGGTCTTCCAGGGCATCTTAATATCAGTGATTTAAAAGTGGTAGATCTGACTAAAGAAAATTATTTTTCAAAAATAACCCAAGTAGATGGTCCAAATTATAAATATTCTAAAATATCAACTTCAGTAATATATAAAGGAACAAAATATAAAGAAAACAATTATTTAGCTATTTTAAAAAATTCTTCGTGTGAGTTATTTAAAATCAAATTATTTATTTTTGAGGAAAATAAAATATATCTTCTATGCTATCCAATTGAAGTAAAAAATTTTGATTCGCATTTTCAGTCATATGAAATTGGAGCGCAAATTGACAAAATTGAAGTTAAAAAACTTGATGATTTTACGAGCCCACCACTCAATTTATATCCAATAAATAATGGAAAAAGTTATTTTAGAAACAAAAACTAATCTTTTGAAAAATTTTTATTTTTAGTTACACTAAACATGAAAACTTTATGAAGACTTACTATAGTAAACTTAAGTAATAGAAGTTTAAAAAATTTATTAATAAGCATATGAATTTTATAACAATTTTTCACAATTGCTAATATATTTTTAATAAAAATAAAAAAATAAGAATCAAATTAATTTTAGTTTATTGAAAAATTTGAAGAATTTTGATTTCTTAGTTTAGGGTAATTGAAATATTTTTGTAAACTTGATTTAAAAACTTAGTAATAAGTGAAATAGTATTAATTCTTTTGAATATTTTTATAATTTGAATTGTATTTTGTTAAAAAAAAAATAAAAACAGTTAAAAGAATTTTATGAGTTTTTCTCTAGCCATTAAAACAATCTGTACTTGTTCAAAATTTTCCTCAAAATTGTTACATTCAAATCAAAAGCTAGAGTTCGAAATTGAAAATGAGAAATTTTGAAATTTAAAGTGTTATTTGAACACTTTAATTTAAAAGTGCACATTTTCAAACGAAAATTCAAAAATATTTGATTTTGAATCAAAAGTTACTATTTTTAGTATTTTCCTTAAATTTTAATTTTAAAACAAATGTGGTGTCTTTTAATTCGAACGAGTAGCTTTTGAATTTAAAGTGCATAATTTGAACATTTTAATTCAAAAGTGCACGTTTTCAAATGAAAATTCAAAAATATTCAAGTTTAAATCAAAAGTTACTACTTTTAATAATTTCCTAAAATTTTCATTTCAAAACAAATATGGAGTCTTTTAATTCAAACGAGTAAATTTTTGAATTTAAAGTGTCAAATTTGAACATTTTAATTCAAAAACTCGCATTTTGAGTTAAAAATTTTCAAATATAGTCGTCTTTTATATATAAAAATTTTTAACTCGACGACGTTTCAATTTAATTTTAATACATTTTTCTCTCAGTGTACCTTATATAAATCTAACTCTTCCGAAGTTAGTATGCTTGGATGGATAATATTGTTTTATGCTGATATTATATTGTCAAGAATTTGATCTACTTTGTTCTCTATAAAATTTAATTTTGTTTCCTGATCCAAAAATGTAATTTTATCACTAATATGTTTAATATGTACATTTGTTCTATTAATTGATTGTAAAATTTTCTTTCTATCTTCTTCTATTAGTGTCTTTAAATTTAAGAATGTTTTATTAAAATGATCATTGATTTTTATTTGTTTGTTTAAGTTTTGTATACTGTTGTGATTGTTTTCGTCAATGTTTTTTAAGTGTTCAGTTATTTCTATTCTGTCATTGTCGTCCATGGTTCCAAACAACCAATTTTGAAAAGTACCTATTACGTTGATTAGTCCTCTTTTTTGTCTACCCTGGTTTGAATTCTGTATAGTCTTAAGTTTACTTTTTATTGTTTTGATTTCATTTTCTAATACTTGTCTGTCCGTCAGGTCTAGATGCTTTATGTTAAAGGCTAAATTCTCTAGAATTTTTAATATCTCATTTGGATCAATTATATGCAAAATAATATCAGTATTATTAGCTATTTCTACATCTTTAATTCTTATTTTAATATATCCGTTTTCTTCATGTATCGGGTGTACTTGGAGTAGCCCTTGTACTGTGCCAATCATCATTATCATTAATATTGTAATTACATGTAAATTTAAAAGGTCTTTTAATATTTGATGTATGCACATTTTCTAATGGGTACTTTCTAAAATATGGTGCATCCTTATGCCTAACTCTTCTATAGTTTTTAATATATCCTTCTTTTCTCTTTTCTATATATTCTTCCCTAGATCTATTCAATTTTTGTATGTATTTTTCTTTCTTCTGCTTTAATTTATCAGTTAAAATTTTTGTATCTGCTAAACTATTTGCTTCCATTGGAGTCATTTCGATGCTTGAGTGATACCTATTATTATAATTTCCTAAAACCTTATACAACTTCTGTTCAACTGATATGTTCTCATCAATAGCTTGTATTTTTTCTATTATTGTGGAATGTAATCTCTCTACATCCGCATTTCCGGTGTGACTATTGAGTTTGGTCCAATGTACCTCTATTTCTTTTTCTTGTAAAAATCTTATTAACCGTTCTGATCTAAATTCATTATCCATGATAATTTTCTTTGGCTTACCGAATGTTGCTATATAAGCCTCAATAATAGCAATTTTCTTTGCCCAATTTCTATCATTAATTAAATATGCTACTGCGAACTTAGTTAGCTTATCTATTATAACTACTATTTTCATATTTTATATTTTATATTTATTACCATGACATTGGTTTAATTTTTGGTTGTATTTGGTAAACATCCGGTAAAATAGAATTTTCTGTTTTTTCTACTTTGTCATGGAATTCTATATATGTAACTCGCGCAGACAGAAAGCGGAGCTGAACTGAACTTAAAAGTACTGATCAGCTCAGCAAGAAAAAATTGACTGCGCACACAGAAAGCGGAGCTTATGCTTGCTTATTCTACAAGTGAAATTAAATCGATTATATTTTGTGTAATGTACGTACGAATGGCGAATGTAATATATACTTGGTAATACGTAAGGCCGCGCGCAGACAAACAGCGGAGCGGAGCTGAGCTGAGCTGAACGGAGCTTATCAACGATGATTAACCTAGCTGAAATTTATAGTACTACGCAGACAGAAAGCGGAGCTGATCAGAGCTGATTAGAGAACTGTGTTTAGTTTTTCATAAATCGAATATTTTGAATTGTGTAATTAAATAATTGAAATTTTGTGATTGAGTAATTGAATATTTTTATTTGTTGTGTATAATAATAATATAATAATAATTTGTTGTAATATAAAAAAATGGTATCTTTTAAATTGCGTCGCTTCCTTTTATCAGAAAATATTTTCTTGAAAAAAAAGCTGTTTTTAAAGAAAAAAAGAATATGGGTGCATGATATAAATAAAAAACGAAAAGTTTTTGGAGAATTCCATCACCTGTATAACCAGCTACGACATTTTCCTGAGAAATTCTACGAATATACAAGAATGGAAGTGGAAACATTCGATTATATTTTAAATGAAATTAAAAGTGACATAGGGAAAAAAACTACAAATTGGCGAGAACCTATTTCACCACAAGAAAGATTATTTGTTACTCTAAGGTATGTATTAATTTGTTATAATTAATTTTTTATTTATTATTTTATTTTTATATTTATTACTAGATATTTCTGATTATAACTTTGAATATTGAAACACTTCAATAATCATTAAAAGAAATATTTTTGGAAATTGATCCAAGTTGGTAGTCTTCGTTGCTATACCATGATGGTGACTGTGAATGTGAAGACGGTATTGGTGTTGTAATTGGGTTTGAAGAGCTTACGCCTTGAATATATTTCAAAACTACGCTTTGAATTTCAGCTCTTGCCTGAAGCTTTTGCACAGGAGCAAGTGTCTTCATATGCGGAATCAGGCTTTTAAAGAAGTGCAGATCTTCACAATTTTCATTTTTTGTATTTAAAATGTCTACTTCCAACAATTTGGTTTTTTTCTTTTCAATTTCTAAATAATCATCCATGTTTTCTTTTCTTCGTTTTATTATTTTTTGTTTCACAATTTTATCTTTATTTTGTTGAATTTCATTCGGTTGTTCTTTTCTTGAATCTTTTTCATTTTCATCTATAATTTCAACATCTTTTGCATTTAAAATTTCTTCATTCTCATTCAAATTTCCTTCCGAAGATTTCCAAATAACGTGGTCCTTAAGGAAATACATCAGCTCGAAATATTTGAAGCTCGATTTAAATTGCGTCGCTGCAGAACCTGATGCAGTTTTCGGTTCTTTTCTCACTGCTTTACGGAATTCATCTTTTAAATATTTCCATTTTTTTTTACATTCTTCCTCTAAAATTTAACAAATTAATAAAATTTTAGAAACATTTTTCAAAAAAACTAATTCGATTTTAAATTTATTTTAGATATTTGGCAACAGGGATATCACTCCGAAGTCTTGCATTTAGTTTTCGTATTGGCGAAAGTACCTTGCGATCTATTGTCATGGAAACGAGTGTGGCTATATGGGGAAATTTACAGAATACTCATATGCCAATACCAACTAAAAATGACTTTATACGTACTGCAAAAGACTTTTATGAGAAATGTAATTTTCCCAATTGTATTGGCGCAATTGATGGAAAACATTGCCGCATCAAGTGTCCACCTCATTCAGGATCGGATTATTTTAATTATAAAAAATATTTTTCAATAGTTTTACAAGGTGTTGCTGACTCAAACTGTAAATTTTTATTTATTGAAGTAGGAAATAAGGGTAGCCAAAGCGATGGCGGCACTTTTGCAGCATCAAATTTGCTCAGCTGTATAAAAAATAATAAGCTCGATATACCATTAAGTAAAAATTTACCGAACTGTAACGAAAAAACTCCTTTCGTTTTCGTTGCAGATGAAGCTTATCCCTTAACATCATATTTGATGAGACCATACCCAAGAAGGGTTTTAAATGAAAAAAGTAGTTTTTTTAATGAGAGACTTTCAAGTGCGAGACGTTGCGTAGAATGCGCTTTTGGAATTTTGAGCGAAAAATGGAGATTACTAAAAAGGGAAATCGATACATCAACTGAAAGAGCAACTATTCTTATAAAAACCATGTGCTTGTTGCATAATATTATCATTGATATAGAAAATATAGATGATTATTATTATACGTACGATCCGGATGAATACAATAATAATGATACATTGGAAAGAGCGATTAGATCACAAAATAGAGCTAAGCAAGAAGCAAAAAATATACGAGACAGATTTTCAACTTATTTTGATAGTGTACGGAAAAATGAAAATTTGTAAAAATAATTTAAAAGTAAAACATAAATAAAAAATTAAATTTCTTTAACATCAAATATTTACTTACTACTGCATTTTGTTTTTTCAGCAACTTCTCCCCATATTTTGTCTGTAATTATTCTATTCGAATAATATTTATTTTTTTTATCCCATAATGCAGGATGTAAATTAATTTCACTTACTAAAATTTCAAAATCCATTATTAACAATGACAAAAATAACAATACGTAACCATAAAAAACCAAAATCAAACTGTTCTCATTTTCATCTGCTTGCTTATCAGCGCTGATATAAACAAACAAAAATGAACGAACAAAATCAGCTCAGCTCAGCTAAGCGCTGATAAGTTAAGCTCCGCTGTTGGTGTGCGCACTTATATTGATTGTAATGTGTTTAATTTTTCAGCGCTGATAAGCTCAGCTCAGCTCAGCTCCGCTC
This sequence comes from Villa cingulata, assembly GCA_951394055.1. Classification (NCBI taxonomy): domain Eukaryota; kingdom Metazoa; phylum Arthropoda; class Insecta; order Diptera; family Bombyliidae; genus Villa; species Villa cingulata. The sequence continues at coordinate 34,215,557 of OX596017.1, read as the reverse complement.
CGCTGTCTGTCTGCGCGCGGCCTAATACTTATTTACTTGACAATCAGCAAGTTCAGCTGCTGATCGAAACAAACAACAAGCAACTGCAAATATCAGCAGCTGAAAGCTCAGCACCGATAAGTTCAGTTACGCTGTTGATGTGCGCACATAAGTTACTTATTGTATTGCTTCATATGCATTGCGTATTTGTTTCATTCTTAGCTGATAAGTTCAGTTCAGTTCAGCTCAGCTCCGCTTTCTTTCTGCGCGTAGCCTTAGCATTTTCATCGTGTCACACGCATCTCGTAATATCGCTTTCTGTTCGAAGTGATACTCTTGTGATAGTAAGCGAATCGTAAAAGCGCATCTCAGAATAACCATCTGTTGTATCTTTTAGAATAAAATAAAAATACACTGTTATACTAATGACAAATGATTTTATTTTATATATGATAACTAATATTTAATATACAATGTACACTGTTAATTAATAGAGAATCTATACAATTATAAGAATATGCTATGAAGAAAATCATCTAAGCAAATAATATGCAATGCGTCTGAACAAGTCGATTGCCACAAAGAGACTGACTGCTCTCAATTGTTGAATATATATATTAACATCTTTTCCCTCGTGAAGAGAAAGAATCGTATCCTAGGCGTTCTGGTGGACGTCTAAGTCTGGAGGATCGTCGAGTCTCGGTGGACTCTAGATTAGCTCGTTGCTGGATATTATGTTCTGAAGTAGCGTCTGGGGCCTGGACTGAAGATTGCGTAGACACCTGGGCTAATTTCTGATTGTCTTGCACAGTTTTTTCTACTTGTTTAGACTGAGATGTTGTAATTTGGTGTGAGTTCGACACAGTGGGGCTATCATCGTATAATTTTTTGTTTTCGTTGTTTAAATTTACCTCAATTTCTGGACACGTATATTTTTCATTTGTCGGTTCACATAGAGTACTGCGCAATTGATCAATATGACGGAACACAGTTTCTCCATCTACCAGTACTTTGTAATGAAGCTCTCCTTTACGGGCTAAAACGATTCCAAATTTCCATTTGCATGCTTTATTATTGTATGATCTTACTTGAACCCTTTCACCAACCGTAAACACTCGAATGGGTTTAAGAATAGATTTATCTCGAGAATGCACATCTTTACTAAAAACCATATCGCGTTTTACTAAATCCAATTTAGTCCTTATGGACCTGCCGAACATCAACTCTGATGGGCTGACACCTGTTGATGAATTCGGAGCTTTTCTATATTGCATTAACAAATTACAAAGCTTTTCATGTAGAGTCTTGTTTTCATTTTGCATAGCTCTTAACCCTTGCTTCACCGTTTGGACGTATCTCTCCGCTTGACCATTTGTTGCTGGATGATATGGCGCTGTGACTTTATGAATGATTCCGTTCACTCTTAAAAATTTCTCGAACTCATATGATTTAAAATATGTAGCATTATCACTGACTAAAATCATCGGTATCCCGAATCTAGCAAATAGTTCTCGTAAACTTTCTATAGTTTTTATAGTATTCGCAGTTGCATGAGGAATTACTTCCAACCATTTCGAGTATGCGTCCACTACTATTAAGAAATTTATGTTCATAAATGGACCGGCATAGTCTATATGAATACGCTGCCAAGGTTCTGATGGGAATTCCCACGGATGGACAAACGTTGTTTTTGGATTATTTTTGATTGTAGCGCAGCTTCTACATGATTGACCTAATTTCTCTATATCTTTATCAATAGTTTTCCACCAAATGTAACTTCGCGCTAAAGCCTTCATTTTGCTTATTCCAAAATGAGTAGAATGTAATTCATCTAGTATTCTTTTATGAAGCGACTTGGGAATCATTATTCGAATGCCATTTAAAATACAACCATCTTGAATTGAAAATCTAGTTATTTCCGTTTTGTATGTGCCTGCTTGCAATGCGTTTAAAATTTCTAAACATTCTGGGTCTTTCAGTGTTTCCTTTCGTATTTCATTTCTTGTAACTGGTAGAATTTCTAGCTGATGTATCAATAATGTTTCGGTACAGTCGTAGTTATTTTCGGAACTCGATGTCTCAATAGGAAATCTGGATAAAAAGTCTGCATTCGAATGTTGTTTTGTGTTTCGATACTGTATTTCATAATCAAATCCTGACATGAAACTCGCGTAATGTAGCAATCTTAAAGCAGACATGGCAGGTAAAGTTTTGTTCTGATGTAATATGCGCGTAAGCGGCTTATGGTCAGTCAGCAAAATAAATTTTCGACCGTACAAATATTGAAAGAATTTCTTTAATCCCCAATAAATTGCTGTAGCTTCTTTATCCAGTTGCGAATAATTTTGTTCTGATTTGGACAAAGATCGAGATGCAAAAGCAATTGGTTTTTCTACACCATTTGGCATAATATGAGAAATTACAGCACCTAACCCGTATTTGGATGCGTCTGTTGCTAGAATTAGTGGTAAACTTTGATCGTATATTGCTAACGTTCTAGGACTGGCAATTTCTCTCTTGATTTCTGTAAATACTGTGTGGCAATCATTTGACCATTTAAACTTTTTATTCTTTTTAAGCAATAAATTCAATGGAGCTAGTTTCGATGAGAGATTTGGTATAAATTTTTGATAGTAATTTACGAGACCAAGGAAAGTTCTCAATTCTGCTACATTTCGTGGACGCGGACTCTTCATAATTGCTTCAATTTTTTCTGCTATTGGCTTCACACCACCTTTATCTATGGAATGCCCAAGATATTTTAATGAATCTACTAAGAACTGACATTTCTTTTTGTTTACATGTAAGTTATTATCACGTAATCGAATCAACGTTTTTCGTAATTTTTCTAGTAGGTCGTTGTAGGAACTGCCTTGTATTAAGATGTCATCAAAGTAACACGTTACGCCGTCTAAATCAATTAAAATAGAGTCCATCACTCTTTGCCATGCATTTGGGCTAACTTTGACTCCAAACATTAGTCTATTTACTTTGTATGTACCTTTGTGTGTACTAATAGCTTGAATTTCACTACTTCGTTCGTCAACTAGTAGATGCAGATATGCTTGATACAAATCTAGTACACAAAAGAATTTACCACCACTCATCTTGGCTAAAATATCTTCAATTCTTGGAATTGGATAGTTATCTTCTTTAATTACACTATTGACAGTGGCTTTATAATCTGCACATAGTCGAATATCTCCATTTTTCTTGATTACAGGTACTATTGGAGTCCCCCATGGGCAATGATCTATTTTTTCTATTATTTTGTTGCGTTCTAATCTTTTTAATTCATCTTCTATCTTATTCTTTAAGGCGTATGGAACAGGCCTAGCCTTAATAAAAATGGGCTTCGAATTTTTATCCTTAAAGGTAATAGAATACTTGATTTTTGGAATGGCGCCTACTTCTTCTGTAAAAATATCTTTAAATTCGTTAATTATCTTATCAATTTCAGATCTACATTTGTCTTCGGATGCTTCGATTTTATTGCATCCTGCAGTAGATGATAATTTCGGAAAAATATTCAATTTATTAATCCAGTCTCTTCCCAAATTTGGTTCTACACATTGCTTCAATACATAAAGTCGATCTGTCATAGTTTTGTTCTGGTACTTAACATTTACTATTAACATACCTAGTGGTTTAATAACCTCACCCGTGTAAGTTTTCAGATTGATATTACAACTTTCTAATTTTTTTTTTGGCCATAGCTTTTGCCATGTGTCTCTAGATACGGTTGTTACTGCTGCACCGGTGTCAACTTCCATTCGACAAATTTTATTGTTGATTATCAACGTTATGTAAAGTTTTGACGAATCTAACAAATTTACAGGGACTACTTTATTAATAAATAATTCAGAGTCAGAGTCGCTCTGTTCAATGTCTGTAGCAATTGTAAGTCTTTTCGCATCTGCTACGACTTTCTTCATGCACACGTCTGTAATATGACCCCATTTTTTACACTTGGAGCATTTTAAATTCCTTGCAGTACACTTGTTAGCGAAATGATTTTCCTTACCACATTTGTAGCACCTACCTTTATTCTTATTTTTCTCTGTGGCTATTTTCGTTGTTGATTCGTGTTGTCTGACCTTATTATGAGTTTTTTTCTTATACTCATTAAATTTCTTTTGGTTTTGTTTTGATGCGTTCTTCGCTTGAACTTGATTTAGAGATAAGTTTACTATCTGCCTCAATTCTTTGCTTTCCTCTTTTGAGGATTGTATTTGTAACGCTAATTTTACTAATTTATCAAAAGTAGTTGTTGAGTCTTGTTGTAACAGTTTTTCTCGAATATCACTGTTTCTAATACCTCTGATAAACTGTGAACGCAAATGCGTTGACATTGTCGACTTCTTGCAGTGTTCGCAGGCGAAATTACAATAAGATGCTATTTTCTTAAGATCAGCCACGAAATTAGCTATAGATTCACCTTCGTGTTGCATACGTAGCGCAAACTTATGCTGTTCAGCTACTTCACTGTGTTTAGGACTAATATGCTCTTCGAGCATTTTTACTAATTCTTCATACGATTTGTCTTTTGGTTCTTCTGGTGCTGTAAGACAAGTTAAGGTATGATATAATTTTGGACCTAAACAATTTATAAATATTTGCGTTTTCTTTATACGAGTTTCTTCGTCTGTACCTTTTAAATTTCGTAATTCTAAATAATTGTTAACTCTTTGTATATATGATTCAAAAGACTCATTATTCTCATCAAATGCTGACAGTTGTAACCCGCGACAATCATTTGCAACAGTATTCCTGTTGATATTTTGATTTGTTGTTAATGTTTGTAAGAGTTCAGTAATTTTTGAAATTGCTTGCTCAATTTGATTTGACATGATTATTATTTTTTTTTGTAATCGTACCACAGTGTAATAATTAATAAATGTCGATTATTGCATGTATTATTTTTTTTATGCGTATATAGAGGTATAATATTTATTTATATTAAGTGATACTGTCGTATTGTTATATTCTATATTTAACTTATAAGGTTAAATTATTTTGTGATGCACTGTATTTTATGTCTGCAACAATACATTGGATTGCACATAATGCAAACAACCGTAATAATTTTGTTATGTATAATATAATACGTATCAAGCGTAATCCATGCTCTGTATATATATTTTATACAGTATATGTATTATGTCATATTATACAGTAAATGTATTATTAAAAAAAAAACCGTAATATTTGTTATGTATATAATACGTATCAAGCGTATTCTTTGTTCGGTATCGGAATATTGTATAAAATATTGTGATATTGTAGTAATATTATTGTACATATATTGTAATTTTTTTTTATTTGTAATGCAATTCTACTTGCTTCGTAGACTTCACTTTGAATCAAAATTATAAAAAAAAATTATTTAATGATCCTCGTCGCCAATGTTGTATCTTTTAGAATAAAATAAAAATACACTGTTATACTAATGACAAATGATTTTATTTTATATATGATAACTAATATTTAATATACAATGTACACTGTTAATTAATAGAGAATCTATACAATTATAAGAATATGCTATGAAGAAAATCATCTAAGCAAATAATATGCAATGCGTCTGAACAAGTCGATTGCCACAAAGAGACTGACTGCTCTCAATTGTTGAATATATATATTAACACCATCCTAGTTGCTGGAGACATTTCGTAGCTAAGTATGGAACGGATGTGGTACAATATGTAACTGTTTTAAGCTGATAGGTTTTTATTGCTTTCTTTGGATCATTCCTCCACAAAATTAGTTGATATTTTCGATCGTATTCGTTAACTATTACCTGTTCATACATTTTCTCTATATCGACTGTGAATACGTATCGTGGAATCCGAAATCGTAGAAGTATAGAAAATAGTTCATCTTGAATTGTAGGCCCTCGGCATAATACATCATTTAATGCTACATTCGCCAATGTTTTACATGATGCGTCGAAAACTACTCTCAATTTAGTGGTTGTGCTGTCCGGCTTCAAGACAGCATGATGAGGCATGAAATAATGTCCTTGCATTTTCACTGCTTTAATCTTTTCCATATGTCCTAGATCTTGATACTCTTCCATGAAATCTATATACTGTGATCTTAATTCTGGATTATTTAATAATTTCCGTTCTAATTGTAAAATTCGGTTCATTGCAATATTGCGAGATGCATCTAATCGTGTATTACTGTCTTTAAAGGGTAGTCTGACCACGAAACGACCCTCTGTATCTCATTTTGTTGTCTGCTTGAAATAGGTCTCACATCTCAATTCTTGTGTGGTTAGTTTCTCTGTTATCTTATCGTTGTCTTCCAGCTTCCAGAACCTTTCCATTTGCTCTTCTAACCTTCTAATCTTCCGTGCACATGCAACACGTTTTGGTATTTGTTGGTGTACCACCTATCTTACCAGAAACTACCCAGCCAAAAATGGTGTTTTGCAACGTAGGTAGATTGCGCCCTAAACGAACCTGTCATATGCACAATAAATTGTAATAATATTCAGCCCCGATCAAAATGTCGATGTCACTTGGAGTATTAAATTGTGGGTCAGCCAACTGTATATTTTTTGGTAATGCCCATTTTTCAACATTTATCATTGAATTTGGTTGTACTGCTGTGATTTGAGGTAGCACTACTGCTTCTATATTTATCCTTGATTTCATTGTAAGTTACTTATACCTTCTAATATCAATGATATTTGGTTATAAGTTAAGGCTCTTATACCTTTACTTATAGGTTGAACATAAAGCTCTTGTACCTTCTATTCTATTTTTCTAGGGATCTGAGAGGCGTCACCAAGATAAAATTATGGCTTAAAAGGAAGAGAGAATGAAAATACCTCAAGCGTACTCTATTGAATACTGATTTTATTGATTAAAAATTCTGTCTTATATACTAATTAATTATAACAAAAAAAAATTGCAAATTAGTTATTAATTATACATACATATATATGCCTAATTTTTACATATAAAAATTGCTAACTCATAGAAAAAGAAATATTCAATTACAATAAAAAAGTGAATTTTAGATATACAAAAAAAATGATTAAATTCATTAATAATAACCCAGCTAGCAATTTTCGTGGTAGGTACGTATTTGGATCTAAAAGAGGCTACTAGAAAGTAGCAGTTACTAGGTAAAGGACCGTTTTTGGTACGATTTAAACACTACTTTGCCACCAAAATGGGGAATGAATTGCCACGTTTTTGATACGAAATTGGAACGATACTAAAAAGTATCATTTACGTTCCGGAGTGGTAATAAGTTATATCCAAACACGTAAATGGAACGTTTTCGCTACTTCCTTACCAATACCGCAATAAAACTTTACTAAAATAGCATTTCACATAAAAGTTGAATATTATATATAGTATTAATAATATTAATAAATGCCCAACACAAATAAAACATTTTATTTTTTCAGAAGAAAATAATTTCTCATAATCAATATGTATATAATTATTTTTAAGCACTTAATATTTTGATTCGATCTATTTGCGTGGTAAATTTTATAGTGCGAATTAAATTTTACTGTGATAACAGACCTTCTGCTTCGAAAAAAATCGAACCGCCTCAAAAATATTGAATTTTTTTATGAAATTTTTGTTAATTTGAAATTATGATTTTTATGTCAGAAATTATATTTTCCATATTTTGGGATTTTTTACATCGATATGAAGCTTAAATCGCAATACATATCGTTTCCCATTCATTACGCATGAAATTCACACATATTTTTCATGTAATTTTTCATAAAAATATTTCATAAAAATAGACCATTACGAAACCATATATGAAAAATGGCGATATTCGCAATGTTACTTGAAAGTGTCTGATACTTTTAATTTATACTTCATGGTTCCGGATAAGTTTGAGAAAGTTTGTGGTACGTATTATATGGCACCTTCTAGTTACAGAAACTTGAAATTGTCACTATAAAGTCGCCGGTTACAATCTATCGTGGTGAAATTCACTATAAAGTAGCAATGCGAGCCTAAAAGTATCACTTTTTAATTTATTGTATTAAAAGGTACTATAAAATGATAAATGAAACTTTTGAGTTCCTGTTGCCACTTTAGTTTAGGATCAAAATGGTGAAGAAACAGAAAATCATAGTCCAAATATTGTACATATTGAAAATGAGAATAAAGAAGAAGAAGAAGAGTTAAATAATTTGAAATAAAATAAAGGTCATGAAGGTCTTTTTATTTACTGTTTATTTACTTTATTTTGTTATTTAATTTTAAATACATACATGTATGCAATAATGGAATAAATACAAAATTATTTTGATATTTCAAACATCAGTAGCACGAATTAATTTAAGCAAATTTTGCTTTTTTTCAAATAAATCAAAATCTAAATTTTTTATGTCTGTTCACAAAAAACTCTAATAATGGAATGAAAATATAATGACAAATTAGAACAAAAACGTTGAAATCACTTCATGGGAGCAATTACAACTTACCATATTAGTATCAGAAACTTCCTAGTTCCACTAGGAAGTAATTGTCACTAAAAAAAATGCATGAAGAAGTTTTTGGTACCGTGCATTGCTTTGAAAATTATCCAGAAACGTATTTGTTACTTGCATAGAGGAACTTTTAAATTTGCCACTTAATAGTATCAAAACGTAGTAGAAAAATATATCCAAAAACTTAGTAAAAAATACCTAAAAGTGGCAGAAACCTAAAGAGTTTTTAATACGAATTTGCTACCAATCTGGAACTGCAGTGAAAACTTTAAATTTGAAATCTAAGAAGTTTCCAGCGCCACGAAGCTGGTACGTTAAATATGTAGCTACAGAGTAATGGAACATAGTATAGTGGCAAAACAAGTTGTTAAAACGTTTCTGTTACCATATTTCGGTTCCAGTTCACAAATACTCAGTATCTGCTACTAAAAATGCTAGTTGGGAATTATTTGTAATATGATATTTTTGTTTTTGACAAAAATTGTAAACAACTAACGGAAACGAAAGTGCATCACACCACACGCATAAAATTTAAAAGAAATTATTTTACATGATTATAATAAAAATTTTATTCTATATCTATTACACTAAAGCTTAAAAATATTTTCCAAGTTTTTAAACAACTATACTTGCACAGTATCAAAGAATAAAAATCCGAAATGTAAGACGATCCGTCAAACAAATGGTAAATAACATTTCAAAAATATATTTATAGTAATTTATAAATACTACATTACTAAGGCCCAGTTTCACAAAGAATAGATAAATTATTTATTCCAAAGCTTTCGCTATCCATAGAATAAATCTCAAGTTTAAGCCTATTTTGCGTTTCACAAACGTTTGATAAGTTAATCTATAGATAAATCTATAGGTTATTTTAACTTCATGATTTCTGCAGGTTAAAATGCTTATCTAAATGCTTATCTAGATAAATGGAAAGCTCAATTGACATTTATCCACTGTACTGGTAAAAGTATATGTTTAATTATTACTGAATTGTGTTTGATCCAAGTTTTATTCTAAAAAACCATTTGTTGGATCATCTAAAATTTATTAATAATGGGTAACATGAAATATATGTATTTAAAAAATAATCCACATTCCTTATACAGAAAATAATAAAGTATTGACATTAAGCATTCTTTTAATTCATCCACTATATAGCATATGTTCAAATTAGGTTTTCTTCGCTTCTATTGATCCCCATTCCTAGACAGGACATTTAATTTAAATTATAGTGTTCTCTTCAAGCGAAGGTATACTAATTACAAATTCGTAGAACTGTGCATTTAGAGTGGTACTTACATCAAAAAAATATTCATTTTATTGCAGGCCTGCACATTCGTATACCATATATATTTATTATATGCAGATAAAAAGTCCATTATGTACCTTCATGCACATTCATATACCACATATGCTTATCATATGCACATAATAGGTCCATTATGTACCTTCATGCACATTCATATACCATATATATTTATTATATATACATATAAAAGGTCCATTACGTACCTTCATTACCATACAGATACATTTTTATGATATCGGTTTGATGAAAGGCCATTGAGTCCTTTCTTCTGAGAACTCGACTGAATTTTTTCTTTCGTTTCAGGCTGAAGAACATTGACAAGAAAATTTTATTTTTGCACAATTCAGTTTTTCGTTCGAACGGTGGATAAGACAACACCAGAGCAGAAGAATCAAAATTTTTTAATCTGATACTGTTATTGTGCTTAGTTTATTTTGTTAAATATAAGTTAAGATTTGAGTACATATATTTGTTATCATAAAAAGAATTATACATAATATAGTAACATCTATAATAGGAAAGTGTAAACTTATTAATAATTGATAAGAAAAGAAATATTTTAAATTTTAAATAAAAAAAGAAAGTGAATTATTATTTGAAATCCCGATTCTTTGTGTTAAAAACAAGAAATCACTGAAAAGGCTCAGTGATTCGTCATCATTTAAATTTTAAAAATAATATATAAAAAATAAATAGATTGTAAAATACAAAAAAAAAGTGAAATATATATATATATGTATATACGAGTACAACGTATATAGTGTTTCGTTTGAAAAATGTCGTCAGTATCTTCAGTGAGTTCAGTATCATCTCCATCTGTTTCTACAGATAGTTTTGATTCAGATACCTCACAGGAATCTAGTGAAGGCAATATTCAGTGTGCTTGTAGATTTCATTCAGGATTTTTGAGAGCACGAACGGACTCATTTCAAAAATACGACAGGGGACAATTCAAAGCAAGGTTTAGATTGTCCAAACAGGCCGTACTTCTATTATATAATAAAATTCAAATTCACCTTACACCACAAACGTTAAGGAATTTATCAATATCAGCAATGGAACAAATCTTAATTACATTGAGATTTTATGCCTCTGGAACATTTTTACTGACAGTGGGAGATTTTCTGGGCGTTTCAAAATCATCTGTTAGCAGAATTGTTCATAGAGTGTCACATCACATAGCTTTATTGAGAAATGAATACATTACAATGCCTTCAACTGCAGAGGAGAGAAATACATCTTGTAACTCATTTTATGAAATTGCTAGATTCCCGAATGTATGTGGAGTGATAGACTGTACTCACATACAAATCCAGTCTCCGGGTCAAAACATTGGTGAACGATTTAGAAACCGTAAAACATGGTTTTCGTTTAAGGTACAAGTTGTGGCAGATGCAAGGCTACGTATAATGGACATTGTAGCAAGATACGCAGGATCGACTCATGACAGCACAATTTTTGATAATTCTCGGATAAGAGCCCGTTTTGAGAATGGAGAGTTTGAAAATACATATTTGTTGGGTGACAGTGGATATGCTTGTAGATCATACATTTTGACTCCATTAAGAAATCCTGAAACAGTATCCGAATCACGTTATAACAATGCACACGTTTCCACAAGAAATACGATAGAAAGAACTTTTGGTGTTTTCAAAAGAAGATTTCCTTGTCTGAAGAAATGTATACAAATTAATTATACAAAAGTACCTGCAGTTATTGTATCGTGTGCAGTGCTACATAATATAGCAATCGCAACAGGGGATGACTTTATATTCAATGAGTTTGATGAAATCTACATTTCCAGCGAAGATTCTTCTAGCGACGTAAATAGTGGAAAAACAATAAGCTCTAGTCATTCCGATGCTAGTGGAAATCATGAAATTGACATAAATTTGGAGGGTAATAATTTTGCTGTTAGAACAGCAGTAATAAATACGCATTTTAATTCTTAATTTTCATTTATTATGTTAATTTTCTTATTACTTATGTTTAATAATACGATAAAAAAAAATTAATAAAAAGTTAATACTTAATTAACCACTAAATATACTTAACTACTTATACTATAATTTTAATATCTACCATATAATAAAATAAATGTACTTAATCTAAAAAAATGAATTTTAATATTATTTAAATCTAATTTTGAACAATTAATTTTGCTCCTTAATTAATTTTTCAATTTTCAATTCAAGTTTCTGTCTTTTTAATAACAGAATGTCTTTCTGTATTTCCTCTTTATCTCTCCTAATTTTTAAAATTTCAATTTTTATTTTCCTTTTTTCGTTGTCCATCTCCTTGAGACACTGTTTCTCTTTTCTTTTATTATTTTTGCTGCGAGGTTGTTCTTGTAAGTGTGATGTAGAAGGCTCACACTGTTTTGGTGTAGACGCATCAGGAACACACTCTACCTGTACCATTTGCGGGTGTTGTGATGAGCATGATGGTAAATTCTCTAATAAGAGTAGTTAATCCTCGCATATAATTTTTGTTTTAAATTCAATTTAATTTTACACAAGAAAAAAAGAATACAATTACCAAAATTGCAGTCGTAGATATTTTCTACTTCATTACTTTGGATATCAGTCAAATCCAGCACTCTTTGGTCAAGTTCATCTACATTTTTTTTGAATGCCACATTCCCTGTTTTGTACATTTCTTTCTATTAAAAAAAAAATATTTTAGTCCTTAGAACCAATTAATTAATTTCAAAAGTAAATACACATACTTTATCCTCCGCGGCTCGTTTTCTAGCCTGCTTCTTCATGCTGCAGTACAGCATCTTCAATTGGTCTTTTTTTCGCGGTCCTGTTTGGCTTATGCTGTTCCATCTTGTTGTAATGGCCTCCCACGTGTCTTCCTTCTGCTTTACACTTACGTTGTCCGTTTTTTTATTTTCTATGATATGTTTATACATACTTGCTATCTCTATTAAATTTTCCTTTTCTGCTTCATTATAATTCTTTCCGCGTTCTCTTTTTACATCTAAAAAACATTAAGTCAAAAATTAAAATACTAATAATAATAAAAATAATTGTTTAACAAATTTTTTTAAAATTAATAACAAATTGGTAAAAATATACATACCCATAATGAATTTTAATTGTACTTTTGCAGTAAATTAAATTAAAGTTATTGTAAAGCCAACTTCCTTTTATGCCTGCTGATGGTAAATAAAACACTCTAATTAACTGTATTGATCACTATAATATTATTTAATTACGATATCACGAACTGGATATACTACTGAATTGTATCGATTTTAAACAATTACTGCCTGCTAATTATTTTCTATCATCCTTTTATATATTTTTAGTTTTAAATATTATTCGACCTCTAACATTTATATTATACTCTATTTCTAATATGCTATTTCTTTTACTTCTAGTACCTTTCATCATATTGCTAATATTAATTACTCGGCGCCTTTGATCCTTGCATATCTATTTTAAACGCATATCGACTATCCTTTATTACTTATTTTGTATTTTAATTACAATTAATATCCTAATTTCAAGATGAGTTTTATTACCCATACAAGAAAGAAGACCGTCTTTTAAACAGGCGTCTTGTTTTTATTAGATATGTCGGCAGGATTTCCAAACATATGCTTACAACTTTTTTTGGTTTATTTCTTTTGCATGAATTTTATTTTTCATCGGAAGTGTTCATTACACATATAATTTTGTTTTCAATTTTATAGATATAGAATATAATTGTTTTAAAAATGACGAAAACAATATTATCACAAAATGAAAACAATAACAAATTAAAATCACAATTCATAACATAATCTGGAGGCCGATTTCCGTTCTGTGATACAATAAAATGTGTAATGTATGAAAACATTATGTGTGTACTACTATAGTACTACGACCACTGTAAACCTGTAATAAAGAAAATCAAAAAAATATCAAAAAAATGGTTGTTTATATGTATGGATATATATATGCTGTGTGACGTCATGGCAGTATCTTCCATCCTAATGAGAGATGGAAGCCCACCCTGACCTCACATTGCATACAACATACCACACCAATTGTAATACATTGTGTATAATGATTATTATACACAGGGCCGGATCGTACTTGTAAAAATTAAGTACCACACACATGACGTCATACTTACGTCTTGAGATGATGGATGGTGGTAGTGGCGGCTACGCTAGTTGGCTGGCACGGTGCTAGCTCGCCGGATGGGGCGTGAGTTTGCCACTATCCATCTCCCTTTTTATTTCGTAGCCTGAAGCGATAGAAGGTTGTAGAATCCTTCTACCAAGAATGCTTCAACATATAGTACAAACAAAAAAACAACTGCACCCACACCGTTGAACCTGAAATTATGGCCCCGCTCTGGCCCAAGAAAACAGCTGCAACCATCGTTGGTCCTGTAAAATAAAAGGAAAATGCCTCGCCCAACGATGATTGGGACTAACCCACCTCAAATAAACATAGCTTGCTGTGGAGCTATGTTCCCATCCTTAATAGAAGAGAAAAGTAAAACAAAGTCAAACCAAATATTGATAAATATCCATGCTGTATCGAGTTTTGAGGTTCTGATAAGGGTAGAGTTTTAATACAAAAGCCATCATGTAATTCTTTACAAATCCATTTTTATTCTTAAAGTAATTCTAACTAAAAATTCATGTTATATTGGCGTTATAAAGTGTATTTTTACATTATCATTATGGTAAATCATTATGAAAGCATTTATCTATATCATTCATATTAATAATAATAATAATCATTACTAAATTGTTATTGGTCGGCTATAATTTACCAATAGTTATAATATATCAATTTATTTTATCTAAAAATTAATGATTTCTTACATATAACATACTATCCAGATATTGTTTTGTGTATATAGTTATATATGTAAATATTTTATGTTATATGTACGAGTATAGGTTCTGTGTATATTCATATGTATATGCATATATATATATATATTATAAATCTAATATTTTTTTCCTTTTTTTTTTTTTTTTTTTTTTTTTTTTTTTTATATAAATATTTTCTTATATTGATGAAAAGTAATGAAATTAAATTAACATATTACCAATAATAGTTACATTATATATGGTATTATATTATGTGTTATATATATATATGGGTATGATTTTAGACAAATAACATTAGTAGTAACAGTAATAATTTATGGTTATATGTGATATAATAAGTATGAATACATTATTTTTATATACATAATGCGTGTCTATAACCATATCTTAAATTTTAATTCCTTAAAATTTTTTTTTTTTTTATATTTTTTTTTTTTGTTTTATTTTCGAATATGGGGCCCCTACTTTGGTTATTACAAGTTTAAAATAAATAATACAGAAATCGTTGGCGCGCTTACCGTGATAGTGCTGACCAAGATGTTGTTTATGATGTTTTAGATTAGGGTAGTGATGGTGTTGATGATGATAATGCTGATGATGGTGATGCTGATGCTGCTAATATAGTTACCGATGTTTCAAAGAGCAATTCACTTATATCATTTATAATAAGTAATATTGATGATTTTATTTCAATATGACATTCTTTTAAATTATATTTATTATTATTATCATGATGATTTTTGAATCATCCTAAATTGTGATAGATTTAGTTAAATTAAATATAATATCATTAATACCAAATTTATTGTGATAAGCGTTATGTAAAAATTTTACATTTTGTTCTGAATTTATTATATCAAATAGATTTGAATAATATTACTAATTTAAAGTATTATAATAATTATTATTAATATTTTTATAATATTTTATTTTATTCAATTGGTATTGACGTATACTAGCAATCAATTCCAAGACCCATGTATGAGTTCAACTCAATTTACACAATTATTTGATAATAAATTTGTCAAGTTACTATTATTTAACTCTAATAAAATATGCAAAAAAAAATTTTTTTTGTTTTTATTTTTTTTTTTTGTTTTTTTGAATTCACTAAATCATTATTATTTAAGTTTATATTTATTAAGTTATATACATATATATTTTCACCTCCAATCACATCACCCCTATCATTATGATGACTATGTTTTATAAATGAATTTGATTAATATTCATTAACTAATATTATTTTATTTTATAATTAATTTGATATTCATATAATTTGTTATTTTACAAATCGATAATTTTTCTTGTTGATTTTTTTTTTTCTTCCTCACATATAGTATAATTATCATACCATTATTTTGATATATTAGGTATATATTGTTTCTTTATTATATAACTGTCTAACCTAATCACTAAGTTATTTTGGAGTTATCACATTGATATATACTAGTTAAATTTTCGTATTTAATATCAAGCAAAAAAAACTATACTGCTATACATATACGAATATTATACTCTTTTCAATTAATTGCGTGTATGCGTACGAATAAACTCATATTATCAATCGATATATATATACTTCCTTCAGGATATTCTAGAGGAAAAATAATAAGGTATAACGCCATGTAACAATAAATCACTACATATGCGATTTTAAAGACACTAGATTATGATTTTTTTTTTTTTTTTTTTTTTTTTTATTTCCTTTTTTTTTTCTTTTTTTTTTTTTTTTTATGAAATTATTCTAAGTTAAAAAAAAAATTCATTAAATTTAATTTGAATTCATTTCATTGGAAT
Organism: Villa cingulata; assembly: GCA_951394055.1. NCBI lineage: Eukaryota > Metazoa > Arthropoda > Insecta > Diptera > Bombyliidae > Villa > Villa cingulata. The sequence goes on along the minus strand of OX596017.1, from coordinate 34,199,144 downwards.
TATAAACAAAAAAATTATTTGAATTTATATCTTTAATATAACAACCGATAACTTAATTTGGAAAATTATTTTTCTTTCATTTTTATATTATCAAATTGGATTGAGCCAGAAACTTAGTGTCGCACCATAGTAGATTTTAATCAGACTGCCCTACCAAAAAAATACCGGCACTTAGATAAAATTTAAATCGGGCAGAGGTTGCCCTAACTCTTAATATTGGTCAACTGGTCCCGGTTAAACGCATGGTACACTTTTATAGTGCGCCAAAACAAAAGATGCGTTTTCTTATTGGAGATTATGAGTGGGGATTTCTTATGAGGAAATGTGAATTTTGAAACAACAGACTTACATGTGTGCGTAACGTATAGAAAATTTTTTCATATTATGCAAAATATGCGAAAATCTGAAAGAAATTTTCACAAGTAATTAATTTTCAGGATGAAATTTAGGACTTTTAGAACATTTTAGTATTAGAATTCTTTAAACTAATTGTATAAATAAATATTAAATTTTAAAAAAAAAATTCGAAATAAAATTGGATTAGGCAACACGGTACTTCCTAGTCATTTTCCATATCATTTCATGATAGCCTATATTATCGATTTTAACTAGATTATCGGGTGAATTTAGAAGGTAAAAAAAAGTGGAGTCAAAAACCGGATATAAAAAAAATTAAGAAAAAAATTGCAAATATACAATGAAAAGGACATACATAATCACCTAGATGATAAATTAGTTATTATTCATGGAGAATATTTATAAAAGGACGAAGAATTATGGTTTAAATTGAAAAATTTTGAAATTTATGAAATAAAACATAGAATTATAAAACTTTTATAAACAACCAATTAGTGTGGCCATAAAACTTTTGACGTTTGGGGAACAGTCTGAGATGTGAAACAAATATGAAAATGGAATTAATGAGAACATGGGGAATTAATTGAATTATAATGGAAAAATTGAGAGAATATATATGTATGCGTGCGCGGCCATTAAAAATTTATATAAATTGCGCATGTATACATATATATAATGCGTGTAACGTAATAAATGATAAGGGGCGGCCATTAAGATTTATAATAGAAGATGTATATGTGTGGGCATAATTCATATAGTATATAGGGGAATGGAATAATATGCTAACCTTGACTATGTGTTGTAATAATTGAAAAAGAAATATGGAAAGGTCTGGAAATACATTGGAATCACGTGCATTGTACATGCAACTGTTCTTATCTTATACGTATTATACATAAGAACAATGCGAAAAATTATGCGCGTGTTAAGAAGATAATTGTATTGTTGCGCAATACAACACTTGGGCCTTTTGAAAGGTAATTATGTGTACTGTTAGGTACACATAATTAAGAATAGATGAAAATATGGTGTGACCGATTACAGTCACACACAAAAAAAATAGTACCCTCACATTACAAATGATAACACTTTATCACGGTATCACTAAAAATGTGATTCTCGTTTAGTAAAATAGAAGCAAGTCTCAAACATTTATCATACGCAAAGAAATTTTATCACCATCTTTTTGACGCTGATAAATTTGTAAATCGAGTGATATAATGGTGAGATAATATAATTTTTAATAGAAATAATTTTGAAAAGAAATCAAAAATTTGTATTTTTATTAAATATTCTATATATTTTATTGTTATTATTATTTTTTTTTTCATTTATTTATTTATTTATTTATTATAAATAAAAAAACTAAAATTAAGTCAAATGTACATACGATATAATCATATTTAAATAAAATTATAATAATTATAATATTTCAATATTTTTATTCAATTAAACTTACATTATAAACAATAAACAATTCGTCTGACTGCCAGAGAAATACAAGTATGTTTTAACGTATCTTGAAATTTGAATTTTTAAATTCAAAATTTGAAAATATATATGGATTTGACATTTGTATTATGTATATAATAAGACGAATCCATCTATATTACAGCAGTGAAACTAAGGAGCTTTGGTTAGTTATCTATGGATAATTTACTAGATAACTTTCACAATTTTGTTTGTGAAACAGTAGTTTTAATTTATCTCTTGAATAAATTTATCAATGGGTTAGTTATCCCTAGATTTATCTATTCTTTGTGAAACTGGGCCTAAGTCAGTCAATTTTCAAATAAAATTTTTTAGATTCCAATTCCAGTGAATATTCGAGTACAACGAGTAACTATATTCATAAATTATCAAATATTAAAAATCCGAAATGTAAGACGATTCGTCAAACAAAAAATGGTAAATAACTTTTATAAAATATATTTATAGTAATTTATAAATACTACATTACTAAGTCAGTCAATTTTCAAATAAAATTTTTTAGAAACCAATTCCAGTGAATATTCGAGTACAACGTCCCTTTCCAGTGAATATTCGAGTACACCGTCCCTTTCCAGTGAATATTCGAGTACACCGTCCCTTTCCAGTTAATATTCGAGTACACCGAGTAACTATACTTGCACAGTATCAAAGAATAAAAATTTATAAGAATGAAGGATACTCTAGCCGTGATATAGGCAAAAAAATTGGAAGAAGCAAAAGGGTAGTTAATAATTTTTTAAAAAATATTGATGATATCGCTTCGTGTAAACTAGATGATGAATGAATGTCAGAATTGAATTTTAAAGCTTTTAAACAAAATTTAAATTCGATACGATAAAATTAACTTTCGCACACTATTTTAAACTGTTTTTTTTTCTAAAATTATTAAATTATATTAATTGTATTTATATACAAAACATGCTAAAAGACACAAAATGTTTTATTTATAAATACTTACATAGAAAAAAAATTTAAATTCTAACGATTAAAATCACTTTACACAGCTTTGCACCATACTTTGCACGGACATTTAACACGGTGTAAACTAATTTTACATATGCAAAATTTTTGACATTTGTTATCATGTTTACACGGTACTAGAATCGCAAATAGTGGTGTAAGCGTGTAAACTCTTTTCACTTTATCACTGCATCGAACCAGAATTGACCCCCTGCCCTGGTGTCCGTGAAATGCCGGTCCATGAGAAGAAAGTTAGAGATGATTTAGTGAATAATATATTTAATATTTTTTTTGCAATCACCTTGCCTTCTTCGTTTCCTCTTTTACCACCGATCGAAGAAAATTTTTGGACCTAAGCGTTATAAATGTATATAATTTGATATATCTTAGTTAATTGATAAATTATGAAAACTTACTAAATATTCCATATAGTTGGAATTATTCATTATTTCTTTATCGAATTTAATTATTTCATTTACATCATTAAGAGGAAATGAGAATTTTTCATTGAATACATTTTGATCAGCACCTTCTGCAGGGTCTTCAACACAATTCGCGATACTTTTATGGTCTTTTAACACCGAATAGATTTTATCTAGGGTTGTTTGTATTTGTAAAAAATTACTGTCCATTTTTGCAATGATTCTTTTTTGATTATTTTCAAGTTTTTTTTGAGCAGAGTCAATTTCTTCAATTTTGTGTTGTACTAAAAAATGAAGAATATTCTAAACAATCTATATAGCCTATTAAATGCACTAAATTACTTACTTTTCGCAAAGCCATCTACTGAATATGAAATTTCAATGTTTTCAAATTCATCGTTTCTTACATTTTGGGTATCTTCTCGATTTTGTTCATTACTGACATATTGAACTGGTTCTATTATTAATTTACTTCTCTGTTGATTTGCTGCGAAGATCTGGTTATCATTTTCTGAATAAGCTTGATCAAAAGTTGATTCAAACATAGTCTCATATTAATTTCCATCCTGAATAGAAGTTGGATTTTCTTGTAGTTGTTTTTTAATTCTTGAGTCAATTGGCAAGCTGGTAAAGAATATTAGTTACACACAATGATAAGGCTGTAATCGAAGTATTGTATGACCAGCTGCTTCAACTATCTTATCGACTGCATATATTTCATATTTTTTCTTATGGATTTAAACAATGCTTAATAATTCTGTTTTCAGCATGTCATCTGCATATGGAATATTTTTTGAATTTAACCATTGTTTAATCTCATCTTTTCGGGTTGCTGTTGTTGGTCCTTTCTCTAGTTTTCTCGAATGATATGGAGCATTATCCATAACAATCACCGAATTTTTTTCAATGTTTTTCAAAACTTTTGCAATCCATTCTTCAAAAACCTCTGCAGTCATTTCTTCATGATAGTCTCCAGTTTTTTTTGATTCCATACATAACAGTCCACCTTGTATGAAACCCTCTTCATTTCCTATGTGAAGGACAATTAATCTTTTTCCTTTCCCGGAAGGATTTTTTAACCCTGTCGATAATCCTTCCTTGAAAGCTTGGCTGGTTGTAGCTATCTCAGTGTTAGCCCACACTTTTGCCCTCGTGTGACCCTCATTTACCCAAGTCTCATCTAAATAATAAATTTTTCTACCTTCCTCTAGGGTAGAAATTTTTTGACCTTTCTGAGATATTTTCTCCTCCATAAAATAATGTCCTCTCTCTCAATTAAAAAACTATTCCTCTCTTTTGAGGAATTTAAATTTAAGCTCTTTCATGGTGTTGTACAAAGTGGTTTGGCTTATTTTAGGGAAATCAGTATTATCTTTTAATTTTTCCAAAAACTTTTTCAAAGTGGGCAATTCGTTTTTCAATAAAAAAGCATGCATTTCCCTTCTTATAATGCATTTGTCTAACTCATCTAAAATGCATTTACGTCCTCCTTTACACTTTGAGGAAGCCAATTTTCCTGTTACCTTCTTTTCCTTTAATATTCTATAAATGGTCCTTTGTGAAAGGCTGAACACATTCGCTGTTTTTTCTACTGCTTTGGAAGTGTTTTTTAAAATATTAAAAAAATTTTCATACGCAGTAATTATATTTTGTTTTACCTTTACATCGACTATTCGCCTGTCAGTTTTTGAAGATGTGTTGCTTGAGCTTGCCGCTGCATCCATTATGTTTAATTCACTATAAAATGCAATTTGTCAATTGTTTTATGTTTCAGAGTTTTTTTTTTAACACAAAAATAAATATATTTAATTATCAATCACTTCACTTTTTGACACTTTCACTTTTTAATTTAATTCACTTTAATCCACTTTACAAAAAACATATAATAACAAGCATTTATTTGAACAATATAATAGCAATTTGCATTGTAAATAATTTTCTTTCTTATTCTAAGAAAAGACAAAACAAAAAATAAAATTCAGAATGTAACGGTAATGATAGAAAACAAAATTACTTCTTTTGATGTGCTATAACAAGTAATTTGGAATTCAAATCTAAACAAAAAGAGATCATGAAGTCAAAATTTATGGTAAATTTTTTGAAAATGGTCTATAGACCATTTAATTAGTAAATCATTTAATTTATTTAAAAATTGAGAAACAGGAAAACGATCTTTGAAAGTGTGTTCTTTTTTAATTATGGAATCGGTAGATTCAATCTCTTGTTTGTAATTGTATAGCCTGATGCTGTACTTTCGAACCAATTTTGATATGATTTTAGCCACGTAGTATTGAAATAATTAATAAATTTCGGAACTGTTTCTTTCCACTTTTCTACGAAAAGTGCTGCTGCCTTTACAAAAGATTGTTCATTGTTGCACGTTTCTAATGAATAAATGTTTCTTTTTATTCCTGTTGACACCTTTAAGCCCCTTAATTTTTTTTCAACATTTTGTAAGACATGAAAAAAAAAACACATTAGTAATAATTGCCTTTTATAATAATCAACTCCTGTTGAAATATGCGGTGTTGGTAGGGTTTTCATCAGGTCAAAAGCTATAACAGCAAAATCGTTCTTATTAGACTTATTAGAAATGTTTCCAATGGCGAATCAAGCTTTTTTCGCACAACAGATTATAAAAATCTTTCTTTTTACCATTTAATTAGTAAATCATTTAATTTATTTAAAAATTGAGAAACAGGAAAACGATCTTTTAAAGTGTGTTCTTTTTTAATTATGGAATCGGTAGATTCAATCTCTTGTTTGTAATTAGATAGCCTGATGCTGTACTTTCGAACCAATTTTGATATGATTTTAGCCACGTAGTATTGAAATAATTAATAAATTTCGGAACTGTTTCTTTCCACTTTTCTACGAAAAGTGCTGCTGCCTTTACAAAAGATTGTTCATTGTTGCACGTTTCTAATGAATAAATGTTTCTTTTTATTCCTGTTGACACCTTTAAGCCCCTTAATTTTTTTTCAACATTTTGTAAGACATGAAAAAAAAACACATTAGTAATAATTGCCTTTTATAATAGGCAACTCCTGTTGAAATCTGCGGTGTTGGTAGGTTTTCATCAGGTCAAAAGCTATAACAGCGAAATCGTTCTTATTAGACTTATTCTTATTAGAAATGTTTCCAATGGCGAATCAAGCTTTTTTCGAACAACAGATTATAAAAATCTTTCTGTTTCACTAAAACATTGCGGAAACATTTCTGACGAACCTTTATTCTTTCTCTATTCAGTTCTATGAAATATGTAATGGTGTTTTGTCGATTATGTGGATGATCATTACACAGTGAAATAATTTTACTTGCACCTCACATTTTGAAATGCGTTTAAGTAGTCTATCATTTCGAGAATGAAGAGGTAATTCACTATTAACGACTGACGCACTATTTGAGACTTCATCTACCATATACAACGATCTGACTGTTTTGATTACACAGTCAGATCATTGTCTAGGATATTTGAAGAGGCATAATAGATGTTGTTTATGGGCTTATTATTTTTAGAGTGATGAGATAATTCCTTAATGATAACTGACGCGTGATTTGAGACTTTGAATTCTATATACAATCATGTTACTTCGAAGAGACAATAAAATTCGAATAATCTAAGTATGTTGTAATAAACTGAATATATAATTATAAAAAAAAAAGTAAAATTTATTGCAATTGAATTATTAAAATTCAAGTCGAGAAATTCTAATAATTTTGAAACTGTTAAGTTACTGGGACTGTTGTCAATGTTGAACTGTGTGTGTGTAAAATTATTTTAAGAATTATTTTAAATGTTACAAATAATATATATGGTAAGTGTACCTCTATTTTCCTCCACTCAAACAGGTTTTCTCTAAATTCGGCTGCTAGTCCAATTGTTTTAATAGCTCTTTCAATATCCCTTTCATTTAAATATTTTAAACTTCTGTATCTTATGTCTGCCTCTATGAAAAAAAATTTTACTAAACTAAAACTAAGGATTACATCGTCTACACACTATATAAGAAAGCAAATCTTTGTTTGCTTTGCAGAATATTGAATTTGTATTTTTATAATCAAATAAGTAGTTATTTGGCAATAGTTTGGAAAAAAGTTTGCATAGTGGTATTTTGTAATATCAAAAGAAAAGACTATTGGCAGAATTTTTGGTGATGGCACAAATCGGAAAACATAAAATGCCAATTAAAACTTTTTTTTAATTAAATACGATTTTTTGCAATTTGCTTGCTGATGATACAGCAATGATTTTGATACTTGCTGATGATACAGCATGATAGGAGTCGTGCTAAAACTTTCTAAATTATGAGGAAAAAATACAGTTGTTTTATAGAAAGAGATATTGTCTAATATTTTATCGCTTTCTTAAACCGAAAGTTATGCCCGTACGTCTTCATGATGTTACATATAGTAGGTTTTAGAAACTATTATTTGAACTCACCGCAATACGGGTTCTAAAGTTCCGTGCTTATAGAGTGGCCAGTTGGATAGTATAGATGAAGTTGATGGTAAGCTTTTCAACATATTAATTCTAAACTGAGAGGTTTGCTTCCATTTATCATATACCTCTTCAGTTGGACTATCATTATATTGTAGCCACGACTTGATTTTGTTACTTAAAATCTCATCAACTTCTTTCTCTGCCGGCTTATTCTCTTGCACGAAATAATTTTTTTTATTATTTGAATTCAATGCCTTTGTTTTATTTGTTCGATTTCGAACGTTAAAGTACCTATCGTGAAGCTTACTTCTGGGATGGGGCTGATTTTTTCCCCGAGAAATATAATATGTATTCTAAAGAACAGTTTTTATTAGAAGCAATTATTATTTCGAAAAAAAATAATATTAACTTACGATATCTTCTCCAGGAAAGCGTTGTATAATTTTTTCCCCAATCCTTTTTAAATCTGCAACACCCAATTTTCCATATTTTGCGATTAAGCTGTCTACGACACAGTTGGTTAATTGTTGCTGATGATGAGGATCAAGATTCTTGTTCTTCTCAAAATATTCTAAAACAGATGCTCCCTCAACCGTTTGTGACAAAATTTTGTCTATATTCACCTATGTAATAATGAATGTAATTGAAATGATATACATTTTAAATATCTACGTGTTTTATAATATGTCAAATAATAAACAATACCTCGAAATGATAGCAGTTCTCATCACTACATGTAGATGTTGTAGAATTAGTTGGATCCTTAATCCAGTGGAAAATATCAGGTGCTATGGTTTCAACAAACTAATAAGAAAATAAAGATAATTTTCATTTGAACCTTCTTTTGAAAACTAAAACCAAAAGACATTCACACACCGTATTATCTTGAACAGAACTCTCTGTTTTCTTCCACTCCTTCCACTTTGCAATAAATTTGGCTTTAATGCCGATTTGATTATATGCAGGAAAAAGTTCACAAATTATATTTTCATTCAAATACTCCAGTTCTTCAATACCAACAGCAGCTTCTACATTAATTAAAAAACATTAAGCACAAATTTGTTTTTGATAACTTTTTATAATTACTTTATATTATTATACCTTTCAACTGAAAAAACACACTTTCTAAATCCCACTTCTTTAAAATTTCTAATAACTGACTATCTTTTTCAGTATTCACCTCCGGCACAATTTGTAGTACTTGAATTGTACTTTGTTCAATCGACATTTTGTATTAAAATTAAATTTTAACATATATAACCACTAAATTTTATATTAAAAAGCAGAACAGTGATTCGCGTGTTTATTCTTTCACATTATCAATACAAATGATGAAATTAAAACGCTTTTACACTACTTTTTTGCCTTGTCAAATACATTACATTTAACTCAAGTATATATATTTATTCTGAATGCGAAAATATTCAATATTTGAACGTTTACACATTCAGATCAATTGCACAAAATTCTATTTGAATGGTCGAAAATTTAACTCATATACATTCTTAATTATTGAATGTATTTATAGTAAAATTAAAATACACGTGTTTGAGATGTAACCGAAAAAAAACTGTTTAAAAACTGTAACCGAATTTGTTCTTCATTCAAAATGAGTACTGTGAATTCAATATGAATGTAGAAAAAGTTAAAAAAAATTGATGAACAGTTAGATTAGCGAATGTGTTTTTTGTTAAGTCAATTGCAAATAGTCTATTTGAATGAAAATATATTTAACCAATGTGTGTCAATATATCAATTTCCTTTTACAGAAAAAAACTGTCAATGAAAATAAATTATATTCAAAATAACTTATAAACGTTCAAATTAAAATCTTAAAATTTCATAAATTTTTGAATGTTATTTTCAAATATGAAAGTTTTCACGCGTTCACAACTGTATGTTCAAAGAAAATATATATTTATTCAAATCTAATACTAAGAGTTCACTTTAAATCGGTAATTTTGAACACGTTGAGGAAACGCTAATTACGTTTGAGGTGAATGCCACTTTTTCCCTCCGTGCATGGTCGCTTTTTGAATTACAGTTCGTATTGGTCGATCATTGATGTCCAATGTTGACTTAAAGAAATGCTTGCATACTCTAATTTTATTTCCATCAATTTCGAAAAAGAAATGATTACACAAGCTAGCGAAATTTAACTACAAACCCCCCACCCCCCCCTTAAATAATTATGCATTTTTTTTTATTTGTTTTTTTTTTTTTATTTTATTTTGTATTCTGAGTTAAACCATGTTGTATTTTGAATATTTAAAGAAAACTATTAGTTAATATGTAGTAATATAAAAGAATAATAGTTATTTAATTAACTTTATTTTAATACCAAATTACAAGTACAACTCGTGCTGAAGAAAAGTACAAGATGAAGTGTAAAAGTAATTAATGACATTTCATTACTACATTTGACATTATAAAACAAAGCTGCGTTACTACATCTATATTTCAAAAAGCAATATAACAAGCAATAACTTATTTTACAAACCACATTTTTGTATTTTTTTTTTATAACGTCAGGATTTCTTTTTATCAAAAATATTCATATTTACAGAATTACTACTTATTTTTAATAGTTTTTATGAAAAAATGAATGTAAAAATACAAAAATAAATAAAATTGAACGTTTAGGTACAAAATGAACGGTATTAGTTCTGCACAAGATTAAAAAACTAAATAAATTATGAAGACACGTATGATATCTTTTACTGCTTTCTTCAAAACTTCTCTTCAGTCTTTCTCTACTGTAACTGCGATACGGTTCATCCCTTTCATGCCATTAATAGTCAGCCATATCATAACTCAACTCTATGATTTTAATATCCTGGTGATATCCCTCTTGATGTTCTTTATTAGCTGCTCTAAAATTTTCAGGAAAGAAATTGATATGCGAATGTAGAAAATATGCAATTTTATAATCATGTTGCAACACATTTTTTTAAGTTTATCAAGTATGATTCTCACTTTCTTTCAATAAAAAACCACGTGTAACTTCTTATACAGCCTCCGTAGCAAAGCTTAATGCAAATGATAGAAAACAAAATTACCATTCTTTTGATGTGCTATAACAAGTAATTTGGAATTCAAATCTAAACAAAAAGAGATCATGAAGTCAAAATTTATGGTAAATTTTTTGAAAATGGTCTATAGACCATTTTATTAGTAAATCATTTAATTTATTTAAAAATTGAGAAACAGGAAAACGATCTTTTAAAGTGTGTTCTTTTTTAATTATGGAATCGGTAGATTCAATCTCTTGTTTGTAATTAGATAGCCTGATGCTGTACTTTCGAACCAATTTTGATATGATTTTAGCCACGTAGTATTGAAATAATTAATAAATTTCGGAACTGTTTCTTTCCACTTTTCTACGAAAAGTGCTGCTGCCTTTACAAAAGATTGTTCATTGTTGCACGTTTCTAATGAATAAATGTTTCTTTTTATTCCTGTTGACACCTTTAAGCCCCTTAATTTTTTTTCAACATTTTGTAAGACATGAAAAAAAAACACATTAGTAATAATTGCCTTTTATAATAGGCAACTCCTGTTGAAATCTGCGGTGTTGGTAGGTTTTCATCAGGTCAAAAGCTATAACAGCGAAATCGTTCTTATTAGACTTATTCTTATTAGAAATGTTTCCAATGGCGAATCAAGCTTTTTTCGAACAACAGATTATAAAAATCTTTCTGTTTCACTAAAACATTGCGGAAACATTTCTGACGAACCTTTATTCTTTCTCTATTCAGTTCTATGAAATATGTAATGGTGTTTTGTCGATTATGTGGATGATCATTACACAGTGAAATAATTTTACTTGCACCTCACATTTTGAAATGCGTTTAAGTAGTCTATCATTTCGAGAATGAAGAGGTAATTCACTATTAACGACTGACGCACTATTTGAGACTTCATCTACCATATACAACGATCTGACTGTTTTGATTACACAGTCAGATCATTGTCTAGGATATTTGAAGAGGCATAATAGATGTTGTTTATGGGCTTATTATTTTTAGAGTGATGAGATAATTCCTTAATGATAACTGACGCGTGATTTGAGACTTTGAATTCTATATACAATCATGTTACTTCGAAGAGACAATAAAATTCGAATAATCTAAGTATGTTGTAATAAACTGAATATATAATTATAAAAAAAAAAGTAAAATTTATTGCAATTGAATTATTAAAATTCAAGTCGAGAAATTCTAATAATTTTGAAACTGTTAAGTTACTGGGACTGTTGTCAATGTTGAACTGTGTGTGTGTAAAATTATTTTAAGAATTATTTTAAATGTTACAAATAATATATATGGTAAGTGTACCTCTATTTTCCTCCACTCAAACAGGTTTTCTCTAAATTCGGCTGCTAGTCCAATTGTTTTAATAGCTCTTTCAATATCCCTTTCATTTAAATATTTTAAACTTCTGTATCTTATGTCTGCCTCTATGAAAAAAAATTTTACTAAACTAAAACTAAGGATTACATCGTCTACACACTATATAAGAAAGCAAATCTTTGTTTGCTTTGCAGAATATTGAATTTGTATTTTTATAATCAAATAAGTAGTTATTTGGCAATAGTTTGGAAAAAAGTTTGCATAGTGGTATTTTGTAATATCAAAAGAAAAGACTATTGGCAGAATTTTTGGTGATGGCACAAATCGGAAAACATAAAATGCCAATTAAAACTTTTTTTTAATTAAATACGATTTTTTGCAATTTGCTTGCTGATGATACAGCAATGATTTTGATACTTGCTGATGATACAGCATGATAGGAGTCGTGCTAAAACTTTCTAAATTATGAGGAAAAAATACAGTTGTTTTATAGAAAGAGATATTGTCTAATATTTTATCGCTTTCTTAAACCGAAAGTTATGCCCGTACGTCTTCATGATGTTACATATAGTAGGTTTTAGAAACTATTATTTGAACTCACCGCAATACGGGTTCTAAAGTTCCGTGCTTATAGAGTGGCCAGTTGGATAGTATAGATGAAGTTGATGGTAAGCTTTTCAACATATTAATTCTAAACTGAGAGGTTTGCTTCCATTTATCATATACCTCTTCAGTTGGACTATCATTATATTGTAGCCACGACTTGATTTTGTTACTTAAAATCTCATCAACTTCTTTCTCTGCCGGCTTATTCTCTTGCACGAAATAATTTTTTTTATTATTTGAATTCAATGCCTTTGTTTTATTTGTTCGATTTCGAACGTTAAAGTACCTATCGTGAAGCTTACTTCTGGGATGGGGCTGATTTTTTCCCCGAGAAATATAATATGTATTCTAAAGAACAGTTTTTATTAGAAGCAATTATTATTTCGAAAAAAAAATAATATTAACTTACGATATCTTCTCCAGGAAAGCGTTGTATAATTTTTTCCCCAATCCTTTTTAAATCTGCAACACCCAATTTTCCATATTTTGCGATTAAGCTGTCTACGACACAGTTGGTTAATTGTTGCTGATGATGAGGATCAAGATTCTTGTTCTTCTCAAAATATTCTAAAACAGATGCTCCCTCAACCGTTTGTGACAAAATTTTGTCTATATTCACCTATGTAATAATGAATGTAATTGAAATGATATACATTTTAAATATCTACGTGTTTTATAATATGTCAAATAATAAACAATACCTCGAAATGATAGCAGTTCTCATCACTACATGTAGATGTTGTAGAATTAGTTGGATCCTTAATCCAGTGGAAAATATCAGGTGCTATGGTTTCAACAAACTAATAAGAAAATAAAGATAATTTTCATTTGAACCTTCTTTTGAAAACTAAAACCAAAAGACATTCACACACCGTATTATCTTGAACAGAACTCTCTGTTTTCTTCCACTCCTTCCACTTTGCAATAAATTTGGCTTTAATGCCGATTTGATTATATGCAGGAAAAAGTTCACAAATTATATTTTCATTCAAATACTCCAGTTCTTCAATACCAACAGCAGCTTCTACATTAATTAAAAAACATTAAGCACAAATTTGTTTTTGATAACTTTTTATAATTACTTTATATTATTATACCTTTCAACTGAAAAAACACACTTTCTAAATCCCACTTCTTTAAAATTTCTAATAACTGACTATCTTTTTCAGTATTCACCTCCGGCACAATTTGTAGTACTTGAATTGTACTTTGTTCAATCGACATTTTGTATTAAAATTAAATTTTAACATATATAACCACTAAATTTTATATTAAAAAGCAGAACAGTGATTCGCGTGTTTATTCTTTCACATTATCAATACAAATGATGAAATTAAAACGCTTTTACACTACTTTTTTGCCTTGTCAAATACATTACATTTAACTCAAGTATATATATTTATTCTGAATGCGAAAATATTCAATATTTGAACGTTTACACATTCAGATCAATTGCACAAAATTCTATTTGAATGGTCGAAAATTTAACTCATATACATTCTTAATTATTGAATGTATTTATAGTAAAATTAAAATACACGTGTTTGAGATGTAACCGAAAAAAAACTGTTTAAAAACTGTAACCGAATTTGTTCTTCATTCAAAATGAGTACTGTGAATTCAATATGAATGTAGAAAAAGTTAAAAAAAATTGATGAACAGTTAGATTAGCGAATGTGTTTTTTGTTAAGTCAATTGCAAATAGTCTATTTGAATGAAAATATATTTAACCAATGTGTGTCAATATATCAATTTCCTTTTACAGAAAAAAACTGTCAATGAAAATAAATTATATTCAAAATAACTTATAAACGTTCAAATTAAAATCTTAAAATTTCATAAATTTTTGAATGTTATTTTCAAATATGAAAGTTTTCACGCGTTCACAACTGTATGTTCAAAGAAAATATATATTTATTCAAATCTAATACTAAGAGTTCACTTTAAATCGGTAATTTTGAACACGTTGAGGAAACGCTAATTACGTTTGAGGTGAATGCCACTTTTTCCCTCCGTGCATGGTCGCTTTTTCAATTACAGTTCGTATTGGTCGATCATTGATGTCCAATGTTGACTTAAAGAAATGCTTGCATACTCTAATTTTATTTCCATCAATTTCGAAAAAGAAATGATTACACAAGCTAGCGAAATTTAACTACAAACCCCCCACCCCCCCTTAAATAATTATGCATTTTTTTTTATTTGTTTTTTTTTTTTTATTTTATTTTGTATTCTGAGTTAAACCATGTTGTATTTTGAATATTTAAAGAAAACTATTAGTTAATATGTAGTAATATAAAAGAATAATAGTTATTTAATTAACTTTATTTTAATACCAAATTACAAGTACAACTCGTGCTGAAGAAAAGTACAAGATGAAGTGTAAAAGTAATTAATGACATTTCATTACTACATTTGACATTATAAAACAAAGCTGCGTTACTACATCTATATTTCAAAAAGCAATATAACAAGCAATAACTTATTTTACAAACCACATTTTTGTATTTTTTTTTTATAACGTCAGGATTTCTTTTTATCAAAAATATTCATATTTACAGAATTACTACTTATTTTTAATAGTTTTTATGAAAAAATGAATGTAAAAATACAAAAATAAATAAAATTGAACGTTTAGGTACAAAATGAACGGTATTAGTTCTGCACAAGATTAAAAAACTAAATAAATTATGAAGACACGTATGATATCTTTTACTGCTTTCTTCAAAACTTCTCTTCAGTCTTTCTCTACTGTAACTGCGATACGGTTCATCCCTTTCATGCCATTAATAGTCAGCCATATCATAACTCAACTCTATGATTTTAATATCCTGGTGATATCCCTCTTGATGTTCTTTATTAGCTGCTCTAAAATTTTCAGGAAAGAAATTGATATGCGAATGTAGAAAATATGCAATTTTATAATCATGTTGCAACACATTTTTTTAAGTTTATCAAGTATGATTCTCACTTTCTTTCAATAAAAAACCACGTGTAACTTCTTATACAGCCTCCGTAGCAAAGCTTAATGCAAATGATAGAAAACAAAATTACCATTCTTTTGATGTGCTATAACAAGTAATTTGGAATTCAAATCTAAACAAAAAGAGATCATGAAGTCAAAATTTATGGTAAATTTTTTGAAAATGGTCTATAGACCATTTTATTAGTAAATCATTTAATTTATTTAAAAATTGAGAAACAGGAAAACGATCTTTTAAAGTGTGTTCTTTTTTAATTATGGAATCGGTAGATTCAATCTCTTGTTTGTAATTAGATAGCCTGATGCTGTACTTTCGAACCAATTTTGATATGATTTTAGTCACGTAGTATTGGAATAATTAATAAATTTCGGAACTGTTTCTTTCCACTTTTCTACGAAAAGTGCTGCTGCCTTTACAAAAGATTGTTCATTGTTGCACGTTTCTAATGAATAAATGTTTCTTTTTATTCCTGTTGACACCTTAAGCCCCTTAATTTTTTTTCAACATTTTGTAAGACATGAAAAAAAAACACATTAGTAATAATTGCCTTTTATAATAGGCAACACCTGTTGAAATATGCGGTGTTGGTAGGGTTTTCATCAGGTCAAAAGCTATAACAGCAAAATCGTTCTTATTAGACTTATTCTTATTAGAAATGTTTCCAATGGCGAATCAAGCTTTTTTCGAACAACAGATTATAAAAATCTTTCTGTTTCACTAAAACATTGGCCGAAACATTTCTGACTGACGAACCTTTATTCTTTCTCTATTCAGTTCTATGAAATATGTAATGGTGTTTTGTCGATTATGTGGATGATCATTACACAGTGAAATAATTTTACTTGCACCTCACATTTTGAAAAGGCGTTTAAGTAGTCTATCATTTCGAGAATGAAGAGGTAATTCTCTATTAACGACTGACGCACTATTTGAGACTTCATCTACCATATACAACGATCTGACTTTTTTGATTACACAGTCAGATCATTGTCTAGGATATTTGAAGAGGCATAATAGATGTTGTTTATGGGCTTTTGATTTTTAGAGTGATGAGATAATTCCTTAATGATAACTGACGCGTGATTTGAGACTTTGAATTCTATATACAATCATGTTACTTCGAAGAGACAATAAAATTCGAATAATCTAAGTATGTTGTAATAAACTGAATATATAATAATAAAAAAAAAGTAAAATTTATTGCAATTGAATTATTAAAATTATCATTACTTTATCGCAAAACAGGAGCCGACACAACTTCTACGTCTTGCATCTTTATAACTTGATGTTGTTGATATTCTTCCTGAAATTCTTATTCTTGTAATACATTTAGATCTTCCGTGTCAAAAAGTGATTGTGATTGTTGTTGTTGAGTACTTTGTTCTGATGATAAATATTCATCGTTAAAATTGGTCCTGATTGGCGAAATTCGGTGGTTGGACACGTTTACTGTGTTTGACGGCGTTGAAAAAGATGGAACTTTTTCACCCGTCATACAAATTTTTGTTACTTAAATCCAGATTAATCGTATGTCAAAGCCTGAATTTACCTGGAAGAATTTCACCAAATGCCAAATACCCTTCACTTTGTTGACCGCCTTCTAATTCCATGACTAAATTTACTTTATAAGAAGAAATACTATATGTTATTTATTATTGATGAACTAGTGAAATAAATAAATTAGTGTTTGGGTTTGTACATAATTTCATGCACTTATTTATAGTTGAGTATATATATATGGGTATTGTATGAATTTCTTCTGACAAATGTATATCATTTGTATAAAATATGTGTACGTGATTTCATTTAAATGGATGATCAAAATATGGTTTTATATTGTTGAAAATTCTCCAACTATGTGTAACTTATCATTTACTTTAGTAATTTTTATAATTTTTATTATGTTATTATCGACTAAGCAAAAATTGTCAGGATCATTAATTGAACAACAGCAACTGTTTAAAAAAAAGATAATAAAATTACTCGGGCTGAACTGCAATACTCTTAATTTCTTCTCTAAATATATTTTTTTCTTCAAGAACCGTTGTCTCCATATTTTCTTTATCCTCAATTGCTGAATCCATGTTTTTTGAGTCCTCAGTTTTAAAAAAATATTTATACAATTGACACGATACTATCGCGATTCATTTTAACAATATAAATAATACAACATTACGTGAGCAAAAAACTCATTGATTTTTAATTTTAACTTAGACCATTGACATAATCAAGGGTACATTATGTACTCGTATGAACACTATGCGAAAAAAAGTGTGCGAAAAAAGCAATCGACTAATGCAGAAAAAAAGATCAAAAAGCTAGTTGCATATTTTCTACAATAAAATGTTAAGTAAATAAATACTTTCGCAACTAATCAATATGTATTAAAAACTCAACGGAAATTTACCTATATGTGTACATATATTTCCTTTATAGGACTGAGCACAATTTTTTCTATATTCAAGTTTTATCTGGCCAGTGTATTTATTTTAAAATTGAACCACTAAAACTCATATGGATTTCATCTTTGCAGTAAATATTGAAATTGGATCGACATTTTATGTATCTTTGAATAAAAAAATAATATATACATCGAAGAATAAAAAGTTAAGTATACATATTGTACAGTATCACTAAGCGTTTTTAATGATAATTACTACAAAAAATAAAACAAAACAGGAATATTTGGTTAAAGTCTCTATTTTTATTACACAAAATCCTTTTTATTAAAATAATAGTTCAAAATATAAACAGTACAAAAAAATTCCAAAGTTAAATTTCAAAATAGAACATTTCTATATTATACTTTTTACTGAAAGATTGTTCGGAGATGTAACTTCCACTGTCAAGATGTTAATGAAGATGAATTCAACAGTCCTTGCCTTTTTGTATGATGGTTCCTTCTTCAAAAAAAGAAAGATCTGTAACGAGAAAAAAAAAAGGTGTAGTGTGCATGTATCGGTTTGCGACTATACGACAATTTTCACACTAAAGTGATATTTGTGTAATAACACTATCCTTTTTCCTTTGATCTTGCTAGATCTTTGTAATATACATACTTCATCCGAAGCATAGGAATGGTTATGCAATTCTTTGTATTGGTTGATAACCAATCGAATCTTTGTTTTTGAGTATCCATGTACCCATAATGAAATGTGCAAAAAACGCATTTATTGTACCAGAGTACATGAAAGGAAGAAAACGATATCCTTTGTAATCATACCGAAAGGATATAATCATCTTAGCAAATATTTACATAGGATGGTGTGACTTGTTAGAAATTGACCGACACATGTGCATGCTTGTAACGCAAGATGCATTTGTTTTATACCAAGCAACAATATGCTTTAGGTATTAAGATATAATTATGTATCTTGTACCAAGCAACCGTATGCTAAGTACATCGATATCCATGCCAAGCAACTATATGCTGTAGGCATTACGAGAAATGTTCGTATCTAGTACAAATCGACTGTATGCGCAGCCATAAACATGTGGTTCTAAGACCAAGAAAAGAGATTACGAAAGATCTTGCCGCATTCAAACGTGTCATATTTGAACCAATGTTCAAATATTAACGAGTAATGCGGTGCTTGAAAGTGTACTTACGATAATATTTAACATGCCACCCCCCCCCCCCCCGCCTTGAAGAGACTTCAACAGAGTCTTCACTTCCCTCAATTGGAAGTTTGCAAATTTTGTTAATTGATCGACGTAACACTCCGTTCTGAGTCTGGACATCGACCACTCGAATGTAGCCATCGCACCCTGGAATAGTATGGATAACCTTGCCTAACAGCCAGTTTCTTAGAGGCAAGTTTTCATCCTTCAAAACAACGATCGCTCCAATCTCGATGTTCTTCATTGGAGTTTTCCATTTTGTCCTTTGTTGAAGTGTGATTAGATATATCTTTGCTCCATCTCTTCCAAAAGCTCTGATGTAATTTTTCCACAAGCTTCAACGAGACAACTGATTGAGTTTGAGATTAGTTAGATATGGTTCTATGATGGAGCTCATGAGTTATGTGTATACTTTATTTTGTATATATAAAAAAAACACACAGTTTAAATCTTCAGAATATAAACTTTATTTATATTATAATTAACTATAATTAACAAAACTTATATACACTTATAAAAAAAAACACAATTTATATCTTCAGATATAATTATATTATAATTAACTATAATTAACAAAACTTATATACACTTATAAAAAAACACAATTTATATCTTCAGATATAATTTAAACTTAAGTTTAAAACAAAAAGTTCAGAGTTTCAATTATGACTGACTAACTTAATTTATTAATTCCAATTTTTATAATAAAATAATGCTTACTTTACACAACGTGACTTTCGAAATTATGAGAACCAAAATTTTCTGTTGAACTTTACAAAAATTTGTGAAAAACAAAATACTTAAATTTCATTATGTGAAATTTGTGAATTTTGTGAAAAACAAAATTATCGTATTTCGTTTTTATTACATAACGTTTTTCTTATGTGAAAATTATAATTTGAATTATATCTTATTCGATTTACATTTATATACTTATATACTATACTATATTTAATGTATATTTTATATATTATATTATACCTATATTAATATTATAATGTATATTTTATGTATATTATATATTTTGTTGGTATTTTTGTATAATGTTATCTAAACTAAGGTTAGATTCACATCTAACTCCTCCCCTTTTTGTCACTGGATTCTCCTGAATCCGGTTTGTTATATTTATTTTGAATTTTTTATTTTTAATATATATATATGTAATGATTACAAATACAATTAATATGAATATGATAATTGTATATCCTATTGTATAACTAAAATGCTTATGATATTTTAATTCTTTTATTTCTTTTATGTTTTCTTCTAAATTCATTACTATTTCATCAAATGTTATTTTTGGACTAGGGTCTGAAAAATTTTCATTTGTTGGGACTATGTATTTGCTTATAAATGAATTAATTTTGTTACTATACTGTTTTTTATCTATTTGTATACTACAATTCTCAAAATGAATAAAATAATTTCCGTTAAGTGTTAACTTTCTTTCATCACAAGTGCTGTTAAATTTGACATTAATCATATTTCTTAATACTACTATATCATATTCTATTTCAGTAATTTCTTGTCTAATATTTCTTATAAATTTACAATTATTTCTTGATACACAATTTTTACTTAACGATAACTTACTAATAGATTTACCCTCTTCATAGGAGTATGTTCGATTTCTTATCTCTACTATATATTCTAAATCTTGTTCAATTTGTTTATTATCTGAGTTTGGTATTGGTATCAATAATTTTTTTGTAAATTTCTGTGTTTCTACCGGTATTTTATAGTTAATAACCGGTAGTTAATATATTAGGGTGGAAAAACCCTGATTTAATAGATGCAATATTTTCTTGTACATCTTCAACACTTTTTCTTATAAGATCTAATTTTATCATTAAATCAAAAAATATATTATCTTCATTATCAAATTTACCTAGTTTTGTTATTTCGTTCATTTTGTTTAATATTTTTTCTCGATCTGATTCGATTGCCTCTTTCATTAGTGCAAAAGTTTTATTGAAACTCTCATTGATTTTTATTTGTTGGTTCACTGTCCGAATTGTATTATGTATATTTTCGTCATTAATAGTCAAGTGATTTTCAATGTCTTGTCTGTCGTCATCGTCCATTGTCCCAAATACCCATTTCAATACTGTACCGCCAAGGTTTATTAGTCCTCTTTTAGATTTATGTGGTGTTAACGTTTTTATACGATTTCTAACATTTTCTATTTCATGTAATACAAGATTTTTCTTTGAACTTGATTGTAATGAGTTAATAAATGGTTCCAAACTATCGAGAGTATTTAGTATATCTTGAGGATGAATAATATGTAAAATTATATCAAATTTAGTTACAATGTCTACTTCGTCTGTTTTCAATTCAGCATATCCTGTGTTTGATTTAATTTCTTCTATTATCAACGTCTGTTGGGTCAGTGTCGGTATTATTAATAGGAGGATCAGTGTCAATATTTTGGGTTTGAAAACCTGAAAATTTAAGAGGACGTTTTATATTGCATTCATGTATATTTTGTAAGTTATATCGCCTAAACTTTGGTTCCTCTTTATGTCTAAGAGATTTGTAATTTTTTATAAAACCAGATTCTCTTTGTTCCGTATATTCTTCCCTAGTTTCATTTCTTTTCCTAATTACCTGTTCTTTTTGCTTAATTAGTCTATCATATATAACATTCAAGTCGACTTCTTTATTTTGTACAGACAGTGGAGTTGTTTTGATAGTAGAATGGTATGAAGTATTGTATGCCTCGACTGCTTTAAGGATTTGTTCCCTAATTGGTAGTTTTTCTTCTAAATTTAAAGCCCTAATTTTTTCTGTTAATGTGTTATTTAATCTTTCAACATCAGCGTTGCCGGTATGACTGTTTGGTTTTGTTATATGATACTCTATGCCTTCTATTCTGCAAAAATCCTTTATTTGTTTCGAAGCGAATTCATTATCGAATACTAACTTTTTCATTTTCCCTCTAATAGAAATTATTTGTCTTATTTTTTCAAGAATAGTTATATGACTTCTATCTTCCAAGTACAGACTAATGGCATGTTTTGAAAATTTGTCTATAATATTAAGAAAATTATGTTTGCTGTTAGTATAAATGTCTATATGTACAATTTCGTTTATGGATTTGGGGGTTTCAGTGAATCCGAATTTTTTCTTTATTGGGTTTCTATCGTATTTAGCACCTGTACAGATATCGCAATTATTAAGGATTTCGTGTATTTTTATCTTGAGTTTTGGATGACAGATTTTATATTTTAGCATTTCATACGTTGCAACTATTCAAGAATGTGCTGATTCTTTTTTGTGAAATAGAGAGATTTGTTTTTTTAATTCTTCGTCATTTTGGATATCTTTTGCCATATGACTACATTTTACAAATTTAACGTCTTTATTTTGATACAGCTCAATTAATTTGTTTTGTAATCGATTATATTCATGATCATTCAATTGAGAATATATACCTACTTTCCCTTTTTGTATGTATCTTCTAAAAATATCAATCTCTTGATTTAAATCATTTTTATCTACATATATTCTTTTATTATTAAACACTTGTTCAAATTCCTTTTCTTTATCTTCCACAAGTATAATTTGCATCCTGAATCTATTAACTACCGTTTCGAGTATAGGGAAATGATCATCGAAATTCTCTTGTTGTGAATGAATTGTTTGCATATCCATAGATTCTGGATTCTCTAAACCTTCGTTACTATTTTGACTTTCATGCTCAGTATGATTTATATCATCTACACTGAGTATATTAATCTCATTAGTTTCTGTGTTAATTCGGCTTAAGAAATCAGCAACCTTATTGTCTTTACCTTTGATATATTCCATTTTTATATCGTATTCCCCTAATTGAATTAACCATCTCTGTAATCTGGGATTGATATCTTTACCTGTGTATTTGGTTTGTAACCATTTAATGGGTTGATGATCTGTTTGCAGATCAAATTCTCTACCATACAAATATGGACGGAAATATTTTGTCCCCCAGACTATAGCTAAGAGCTCTTTTTCGATGGTTGAATAGTTTTTTTCGTGGTCGTTCAAAGTTCTGGATGCAAAGCAAACAGGGTGGCCTTCTTGAGTAAGAACAGCTCCTATTGCCAGATTAATAGCGTCTGTTATTAATTTAAACCTTTTGTTGAAATCAGGATATCTTAAGATAGGATGACTTGTAATTATTTCTTTTAGCTTTTCAAATGCTGCGATGTAACTAGGGTCGTTTGTATTTATTTTTGAACCTTTCTTAACATATTTCACTATGGGGCCTGCTATTTTCGCATAATCCTTTACAAACTTTCGATAAAAGCCGGTTATGCCTAGGAACGACTTAATTTGTTTTTGTGTTGTTGGAAGACTCAAATTCTTGATAGCCTTTATTTTATTCGGATTTGGTTTTATGCCATTTTGAGTAAGTATATGGCCTAGAAATTCAGTTTCCTTTCTTAAAAAGTTACATTTATCAATCTGGATCTTAAGTCCTGATTGTCTTAATTTATTAAAGATTTTCCCTAAGTTTATTAAATGTTCCTCAAGAGATGTACTAAAAATAAGGATATCGTCGAGATACACTACACATATTTTATTAATATATTCCCTTAATACTGAATTCATCAATCTTTGAAAAGTTGATGGTGCATTTTTCAATCCAAATGGCATTCTTATGTATTCATAATGTCCAAATGGAGTTGAAAAAGCTGTTTTTTTTCTGTCGGATTCTTTCATCAATATCTGATGAAAACCCTTGGCTAAATCCAATGTACTAAAATATTGTGCCATACCGAGTTTATTTAGAATATTTTCAATGTTGGGAATGGAGAATTTGTCACTGATCGTTACTTCATTCAATTTTCTATAATCAATGACAATTCTCCATTTCTTTTGACCGGAATTATCAAGTTTTTTGGGTACAATCCATAGCGGACTGTTATACGGGGAATTGCTCTCTTTAATGATTCCTTGTTCGAGCATTTCGCGAATCTGTCGTTCAATTTCTTTTTCATGTACTTGTGGATATTTATAAATTTTGGAATATATAGGGTTTTCTGTTGTAGTAATAATCTCATGTTTAATTTCATGAGTTGAAGTTAATTTATCACCTTCTTTGAAAAACAAATCCTCATTTCTTTTTAACAGTTGCCTTATTTTTTGCTTTTCTTCTGTATTAAGGTGACCTAGGTCTAATTTTTCTAAAATATCTTCAGATATTCCTTCCAATGTGTGAATTTCGTCGATAATAAATGGATATTTGTTACCCTCAAATAAAATCTTGATGTTGTTAATTTCAATATATTCGCTGTCTAGGTTTATTTTGGCTTTGAAAGGTATAAGAAAATTTTGACCCATTATTGCATCGTAATTTCTACCTTTTAAGTTTAATACTTTCCATTGTACAGTTCCATTAAATTTGAATTCTTTGGGTATTGGTGTAACTATTTTCTTAGTTATTTTATTCGTACCGTTAATGGTCGAATAAAAAACAGGTTTGGCTAAGTTTTCTTCGGGGAATTCATCAAGCAGATTTTGTTTAATGATACTGGTTGCTGAACCGGTATCAATGAGGCACCTAATTTTTTTACTACCTATGGTTATTATTATGATGGGGATATTGGTTCCCGAGGCTCGTTTTGAAAATTTACATCTTCATAAAGATTTCCTATTTCCATTGGTTCGGGAGGGGAATTTATTTTAAAACTGTTAGAATTTTGTCGATAATTATTAGAATCGTTATTTTGATTTCTGTACTGACCAGAATTATTGTTGTTTTTGTAATCAGTTTTGTTACGGTTATTGTTGTAATTTGTCTGCTTGTTTGTCTGTTGGTTGTTTGTCTTAAAGTTATTGTTTTGGGTATTGTTACCATTAGGCTTATCGTATGAAAGCTTTTTATTAAAATTCGTAAAGTTCTTGTTGGAATTAAAACTATTGGTACCAACACCAGTATTTCTGTTATGAAAACGTTCAGACCCATTCTTATAATTATTATTTTTATTTATTTTCCTACTACGAAGGTCAACAGCATCTTCATTATCTAATAGCTCAAGTTTTTCAAATTTATTAAAAATTTCAATTAATGTGCTATTTTCAGGTATATTTCCACGTAGGAAATCATGTACTTTATTGCTAAAAATATCGACCAAATATTTATCTATATTATTGGGTTCGTAGGCAGAAGGCCTACTTTCATCAAATTGATACAGTTCGTTTAACTTATAATTTAAAAATCTAAATTTTTCAAATAATTCCCTGAGGGTACTTACTTTAGCTGATCTACATTCGTTCAATAATTCTGCATAGTCCTGTCGTGGTCTGTAATGTAGCTTTAGTTCTTGTTTCACTTCTTCCCAGTTGAATTGTGCATCAATCCCTAGTCGTTGAATGCATCGTTTTGCATCTCCTTGGATTTTGTCATTGATGATGATGCTTACTGCATACTCCCGTAATCCAGGCGTATTTTGGCATAGCTGGAAAGCTCTTTCCACAGAATTTATAAACTCCTGAACCGTAAAATCGTCCCTTCCATCAAATTTTCTTAATTTGTTTATATAATTAAGAAATTGTTCGGTTGTTAGTATAAATACATTCTGTTGCTGTTGTTCAACTTGACGTTGATGCTGTCCTAGAGCTATCAGTTGTTCTACCCTAGCTTGTAAGGCGGTGATTTGAGCTTCCTGTTGCTCAATAATGTTTCTGAGTTGTTCGTTTTCTGCCATGTTTCTATTTTGGTTAAATAACTGTTGTCTATTATTTCTCATAAAAATTTATTATTTTATTAAACATCAATTCACTTAAACACTTATAGTATATGATATGTTTGTTTGTTTCGTTTTTTTTTTTTTTTTTTTTTTTTTTTTTTTTTTTTTTTTTATATATAAAAACTGTTTTATATATTGAGCGTATTTATCGTTTACTAACTGTTTTATTAAATTTATTTGAGCACTAACAATCATATGGTCCACTAGATCTATTACAACGTTTTCTGTATCAAGTAGACGAAGAATTTCGTTTAATTTTCTTTTAATTTCTTTTGCCTTTTTTGTTTTCTGTCGTGTTGACACCATTTGGATTAATTTTAGACTTTTATAAATAATAATTCGTATCACTTGATTCCAATACTTTTGATTGGAATCCTACCGACTGCGCCAGTTATGTGTATACTTTATTTTGTATATATAAAAAAAAACACACAGTTTAAATCTTCAGAATATAAACTTTATTTATATTATAATTAACTATAATTAACAAAACTTATATACACTTATAAAAAAAAACACAATTTATATCTTCAGATATAATTATATTATAATTAACTATAATTAACAAAACTTATATACACTTATAAAAAAACACAATTTATATCTTCAGATATAATTTAAACTTAAGTTTAAAACAAAGAGTTCAGAGTTTCAATTTTGACTGACTAACTTAATTTATTAATTCCAATTTTTATAATAAAATAATGCTTACTTTACACAACGTGACTTTCGAAATTATGAGAACCAAAATTTTCTGTTGAACTTTACAAAAATTTGTGAAAAACAAAATACTTAAATTTCATTATGTGAAATTTGTGAATTTTGTGAAAAACAAAATTATCGTATTTCGTTTTTATTACATAACGTTTTTCTTATGTGAAAATTATAATTTGAATTATATCTTATTCGATTTACATTTATATACTTATATACTATACTATATTTAATGTATATTTTATATATTATATTATACCTATATTAATATTATAATGTATATTTTATGTATATTATATATTTTGTTGGTATTTTTGTATAATGTTATCTAAACTAAGGTTAGATTCACATCTAACTCATGTGTCTTCCTATTAGAAAATGTCCAGGTGTCAATACCTCGGGATCGTTCGGGTCAGCGGATATTGCAGTCAGAGGGCGAGAATTTATGACAGCTTCAACTTGTATCAAGAAAGTTTGGAATTCTTCTAAATTGAGGGAATTTCCATTCAATGTCCTCGTTAAGTAGAACTTTGCTTTTTTAATTGATGACTCCACAGGCCGCCGAAATGCGGTGATCGTGGGGGAATGAATTTCCATTCGATACCCTCGATGTTGCAACAATTCACGAGCAAATCGTTGTGGTATTGACTGCAAAAGAGATCTTTTAGCTCCTTGAGTTCGCGCTTTGCTCACATTTGCCTCGTCTCGAAATGAACCGCTTCAAGGCTGAAATGAATGCCTCCGTTGAAAGATTCATTACTATTTCAAGATGAACAGCCTTTGTGGCAAAGCATACGAATAGTGCAACATATGTCTTCAACACTGATCTACCTCTACCAAATGATTTAACAAGAAATGGGCCACAATAGTCCGCTCCAGTGTGAAGGAATGGGTAAGCGATTTGGACTCGCTTTCTGGGAAGTTGACCCATTATTTCTCTCAAACATGACGGTTGTGATCGAAAGCAGCGAATGCACTTATGGAGTATTTCTCTGACCAGTTGTCTACCATTTGGAATCCAATATTTTTGCCTGATTATTGTATGTAAGGTTAGAGCCCCTACATGTAAATGTTTCGTATGTAGGTATTCAACTAGAGCCTTGGTAAAGATGTGTGAACGAGGTAGTAGGATTGGATGTTTGGGATCGAACTCTATTTTGGCAAATTCTAGACGACCGCCGACTCTTAACAAACCTTGATCGTCAAGAAATGGACTTAGGCACTATAGATGACTTCTCTTATCAATGACGCTGTTGCATCGCAATTTTGAAATTTCCTTGTTGAAAGCGAGGTGCTGTATTGCTTTGATGATGGTGATCTCACTATTGGTTAACTCGGCTAATTGGAGTTCCTTTGATCAGGGCGAGCTCCTCGTGAAAGTATGTCGGCCGGATTATCATGAGATCGAACATGTCTCCAGCTGATGCTATAGCTTTGTGATGTTGTCTGGATTTTGCTGACTCTGTGTGATACGAAGACATTCCACGTTGACGACGGAGCTGCTATCCATGCTAATGTCACGGAAGAATCTGACCAGCAGTAGATACTTGAAATGCCAATTTTCAGACATTCGACGGTCTTCTCAACTAATTCTGCCAGCAAATGAGCTGCACAAAGTTCGAGTCGAGGTAATGTTTGAGTCTTAACAGGAGCTATTCGGGATTTGGAGCAGAGTAAACTTGCTCTAGTTTGGCCTGATTCGTCTGTGGATCGGATGTAAATGCACGCACCGTAGGCTGCCTGACTAGCATCTGAGAAACCATGAATTTCTGTCTTTATGTTTCTATTGAGCATGACAAAACGTTCGATTTTGATGTCGTTTATGGTTTCCAAATTTGATAAAAATTTTAACCATCTACTATGCAGATCTAACGGTACAGATTCGTCCCAATCCAATCTCAATTTCCAAATTTCTTGCATTAATATTTTTGCACTAACAATGATAGGGTTCACCAGACCAAGCGGATCGAATAGAGAGGCTAAGACGGACAAAATTGATCTTTTGGTGATTCGACTTGAAACTTTCGTCTTATTCAACTTGAAACTGAAATAATCAGGGAGTGGATGCCACATCATCCCAAGTGTTTTCGATACGTGGCTATCATCGATGATGGTTGTGTCTTGGTACGAATTTTGCTCGATTTTCGCTAGTAAATCTTTCAAGTTGGAGTGCATGCCTGCACTTCTCAACACTGATACCAGTTCACTCTTAATTCTGTCAACTTTTTCCAAAGAATTGCTTCCTGTCAGAATGTCATCGACATAGACGTCTCTTTCTAGAACAGACGAAGCAATCGGAAAGATATCTGTGTTATCAATACTTAGTTGTTTGATGCACCTGGTAGCCAAGAAAGGTGCCGAAGCCGTACCGTACGTGACCGTGTTCAAGAGGTAAGTTCTAATTCTCCCTGAATTTTCCCATAGTATAGATTGCAGGGGAGCGTCATCAGGGTGTATAAGAATCTGACGGTACATTTTTACGATGTCGGCAGTCAGTACAAAACGATGTTTCCTGAAACGACATAATATTGAGAATAGGTCGTCTTGGACAACAGGACCGACCATCAAAATATCGTTTAGGGATTTCCCAGTTGAAGTTTTGCATGATGCATCAAATACTACTCTAAGCTTGACCGAATTTCCTGATGATTGTTGTACGCCGTGATGAGGCATATGATACACCTTTTGTACATTTTGTTCTTGATTGAACAATTCCATATGATTCAGAGATATGTATTCGTCCATGAAGGCTTGATATGCTGCTCTGAAGGAATCATTTTTGGAAAATTTTCTTTTCAAATGGGAATAGCGCATTTCAGCTGCCTTGTGTGATGATCCCAGGGTACTAGAAGATTCCTTCAATGGTAGTCTTACAATAAATTTTCCATCTGAATTTCGAGTTGTATTGTTGATGAAGTGTTCTTCGCATTGTTCTTCCTCTGCTGTCAATGGTTTAGGCTTGCGATGTATTTCTTATATCTCCCAGAATCTCTTCAAGGTATTGTTGAGTGATTCGTTCTCCTCTTCCTTCTCTAAGCCCAGATGAATAGTGAAGTGATTAAGGTTTTCAGTTTTCCTTGCACTTGTTTTGCCCGAAACAACCCAACCCAGTAATGTTTTTTGTAGAATAGGTTTCTGTGGTCCTAATTTAATTTGACCGACACACAGAAGGTTCATGAAAACTTCTGCTTTCAACTGGTTGAATGCTTGGAGCTCATCTTTTCCCAATTTGATTTTTACTTTTTTAGACTGGTTGGCTCCAATCTGGGCGTTTTCTCCACGTGTGAGGTTTGTCAGCGGTTTAGCTACTTTGGCGTAGTCCTTGATGAACCTTCTATAGTATGATGTTAGTCCTAGGAATCGTTTCAAGTCCTTCAAATTCTCAGGAGCTTTTAGATGTTGAATAGCAGAAATTTTCTTCGGATCTGGCCTAATACCTTTGTTTGTTATAATGTGCCCTAAAAATTCCGTTTCTGTTTTAAGAAATGCAGTTTTATCCAAATTTACTCTTAAATTTGCTTTTTCCAACTGTGTAAATATTTTCTCCACATTTTCCAGATGTTCTTCATCGGTTCTTCCTCCAAATATGATGATGTCGTCTATATAGACGTAACAAATTTTTCCAATATATTCTTTTAGAACGTCATCAATCATCCGTTGAAATATTGTCGGCGCGTTTTTCAGGCCAAATGGTAACCTCAAAAATTCATATTTGCCGTTCATAGTTGAAAAAGCAGTTTTTGGTATGTCTTTCTCCATCATTCTTATTTGATGGAAACCTGACGTTAAATCAGTGAGAATTTTGGATAGTGAGAATTTTGGCAAGTTCACCGTTCAGACCTCTAATGAAAACATCTAATGCCCTATTTCTGTATGTCTCGATAAGAACGTTCATAGTGTCCTGACTATAGTCTTCAGTTCTAATTTTGTTCACCAAGAGAGAAAAATGGTGGTTAACATTTGCGTAAAATTCGTCAATTGTTGTATTCTTTTGTCTTAGGTTTCCTAATTGGTATTCTAAAGTCCTTAAGTCTCTTTTGTCAGCGTAATGTAAGGATAGACATTTTTTTATAGCCTGCCAGTCATCGTCAAAAATGTTATATGCAATCAGAGCTGAATCCGCTTTGCCCCTTATCTTCTGTCGTATACTTTGTAGTATAGCTCTGTAAATAGGTTTCGAACGTACTATTTCGTAGTCTTTAAGAATATTTTCAACACTGTGTATCCATGAAATGTATTGGACCGGGTTACCATCAAACGTTTGCAATTCTTTCACACAGTCTGGTAATTTTGATATTTCTTGTAATTCTTTTTCGCTTTTTGGAGATACTAATGTCGTCTGTTCTGTAGTTGTAGGTTGTTCTGTCTTTGTATTTTCTAATTGTGTAAGTCTTAATTCAATTTTTTTTATTTGCTCTATTTGAGCATTTACTGCACCTGTTAATTGTTTGATAGCTTCTTGAATAGCTTCCATTTTCGCGAAAAATGAAAAAAGGATTCAAGATACGACACGCTTTATATAAGAATTTTATTTTTACTTTTTTTTCTACAGAAATGCTGACTTTTCTCCAACTCCCTTTTACAAGGCAGATTTTATTTTACAATTTTGCAATTCTTATGAACAATTTTTTATTATGATATTTTTATGTCTGTTTAGATTTGCAAAATTTCCATAAACAAAAATTTTCTACAAAAAAAAAAATATGCAATTTATGATCAGAACAAATTTTGTTATCTAATTCATATAAATAGAGTGTTTGTTTTACTTTACATGGATGTTTTATTTTTTGTTTTTCAAAAAAAATTTTGTTTGTGTTTACAATTTATACAATTTTCATAAATAAGAAGTTTCTACAAAAAATACATAACTTATGATCAAACAAATAAAACACTAATGTTAGCTATCTGTTTTATATAAATACAAATTTTGTCATCTACTTCTCATGGAAATAATTTCATTTAAAAAATTTTTTATATATTTTAAATATTTTGCTTAATTTTTTCTTTTGGGTTATTTATTTATATTTTTTTCAATATTTTATATGTACTTACAGTTGTATAATTAGGATTTTCATTCCTGTTTTCTTCTGTATGTGGTTGAAGACGTTGCAGAAGGGGGTTCGTATTTTTCCTTTTTAGTCAAAAACGTTGAGGATTGCTCCTGACCTACTGGGGTACGTTCCTTTTCCACGACTGCACTTTGTAGTGTTGTATAGTTGAATTAAGATGATAATTATTCCTGTGTTCCCACGGTGACAGCAATAATTTTATTGTCACTATGTTCTTATGTTAAAATAGCGACAATATTAGTCATCTGACAAATTCAACTTGCTCAGATTTTTATTCAAAAGGTTTGTCACTATTTTCTTATGGTAATAATGACAGTTTCTTCTGTATAGTGCTACTATTCAACAATAATGAAATCACCTTTTCATTAAAGGTAAATAAAATCGCTATGCACCAACGCGATTAGCAATTTTTCCAAATTCACTGTTGATAAAATTTTCTACTATATTTCTAATATAGTAATACTCGACTTTTTTTTTTATTATATTTATTATCAACACCACTTTATTTTTTAGTTTTTAAATTCACTTTTTGATAGTTTCTATCAACAGTTTGAACAATTAATTAGAGTTTCACTGCACTAAGTGATGACAAAAATTCAATAATTTTTTGACTGTAAGAATTTGCACTATACACTTTTTCAATATCTGAGATTTTCAATACCGTTTCAACCACTCACTGCTCGGGCGCCAGTTATGAAAATTAAAAGACAGCTTGTCAATTTAACTTTCTTTATTCACGACTAATTACAGAATGAACTTAAATTTACTTATTCTTATAATTACAATTCGAATTGAGGGAATTATTGAAATGTCAGCATTTTACCTATGCAAAGTTCATGTTACTTTCGTTATAATTTACCTGTAATCATTATTAATAGCAATAAATTTATTTGTTGAACATGATTAAACTTGTTTAATTAGGCCGGATGCGTGTGCGTATAAAGATTTTGCTGTTTTGGTATTATTGAGCGGATGCGCGTGCATAGGTGCATTAACTTGTATATATGGTGGTGGAAATTCGTATAATCTCAGGTACCAAAAAATCCCTTTTACCTCTTTTTTCTGCCTAATTATAAAAAGTGTATGTTATTTATAATTAGGTAACATAAATGAGTTGTCCTTTTCACATGTTCGGTATTTTTTTCTCGTTTATTAAATATTTGTATTCTCTGTTGTGAGTTTAAAGTGTAATCATTATAATTTCTAGTAAAATTACATAGAAATTCGTATAAATTCAGTTTGAATTTTTGAAATATTATATAAAATTTTTTGTATCGGTTTTGGTCACTGTGTTTTTAAAGGTAATACAATTTACTATCAAATCAAAATAGAGCAATTGATTAGCTTTACTTATTAGCTTCATAATGCCACGGGAGAAACGACTTTCAATTGAAGAACAGTCTAAAATTACTGCTTACGCTGATGCTGGATTATCTACGCGCCAAATTTCAGAAAAAATCAATAAGTCACAGACCGTTATCTGTAACTTTCTGAAATGAAAAGAAAATTATGGTAAAAATGGAAAATATGATGGAAATACCAAATAGGAACCGCACCAAACACGTCGCATTCTGCACGAAGCCTCAGCAAATAAATTGTTTTCGTCGCGAATAGTTGAGAAATTAAAGTTTACAGTTACTAGCCCACGTGTTCGACAAATTTTAGCTGCAGACCTAAATTTAATTTACAAAAAAAGAATGAAAAAGCCTCCATTAACTGTAATACATCATATTGCCAGATTAAGTTTTGCAAAAAACTATATGCATTGGACTACAGAATGGCATAAAGTTCTATTGAGTGATGAAAAGAAATTCAATTTGGACGGTCCTGATGGGTGTCAGTATTACTGACATGATAAACGACTTCAGGAAGAAATTCGAATTAGTCGTACGTCCGGTGGAGGTAGTGTAATGATTGGGGCCGGTTTTGCACGACGGGCACAACAAATCTTGCGTGGGTTCCTCCAAAAATGAACTCAGAAAAATACATCGAAATGTTGTAAAGCTGTAATGTTTGATAGAGCAGAAGATCTCTGTGGTGTAGATTTCGGTTTTCAGCAAGATAATGCTGCCATTCATACAGCAAGAATTGTTAAAGAGTGGTTTGCTGAAACGAAAATTTCGGTTCTAAAGTGGCCAGCAAGGAGCCCGAACTTGAATTCCATTGAAAATCTCTGGGGAATTATGGCAAGACGAGTTTACGCTAATGGTAAACATTACCAAAGTGTAAACGAGCTTAAAGAGGCCATTAAGATAACATGGGAATCAATTACTCAAGTAGAGCTAGAGAAATTAGTAAATTCAATGCCAAACAGAATATTTCAGGTGATTCAAAGGAATGGAGGGCCAACAAAATAATAATATAAGATTTAGAATTAAAATTTTTTATTGTTGAATATTACTTTTTCAAAAAACTTGCCATTTTTAGTGTTTTTTTGTATATTATTACATCAGCTTATAGGCTTGAGTTTATACGAATTTCCATCTATTTTTTCGATATATTTTACAATATTTCCTATTTCTACATAGATTTAGATAAATAAATTAAAAAAACTTTGATTTATTTGTTAAAATATTTGATTGAAAAAATGCACATAAATAAATAATTTATCAAACATAAAAAAATAGTTTTACTGATTGATATTCCATAAAATGTAGGTGAGTTTTTACGAATTTCCACCACTCAATTCAAATGTTTTTATTTTAGGTTAGTGTTCATTGTTTATGTAATGTAAGTATTTCAATATTTGTGTTTAATGTTTGTGGTATTTTTTTATATTTTCTGTTTTGTGTTTAAAATAATGATTCAGTGTCGTGCTAATTGTTTTGTAAAAGTAATAGCTTGTTTATTACTTTTTTACAAATATTTTGTGTTATAAATGTTTGTGATATCAGTGTTATGATTTTGTGTTTACATAGTTTTATGTTATATATTTGTGCTATGTGAATCGTTTTGTTTTGTTTTGTGTGCTATGTCTATAGACATTTTTATGTTACCTGTTTGTGCATATTCATGTTATATGTTCTATATTATTGCATATATTTCTGTGTTATATGTTTGATTACGTTGATTTGTTTACATTTTTTTTGTTATTCTTTTTTTTTGTATGTAATATTATATTATCGAATTGTTTGTATTGAATTGTTTTCTAACCTTTTTTTTATTATATTTATATATATATATATATATATTTTACAGACTATGTTGACTGGAATCAATACAAGGTATTACTATTTTTTTTTGCTCTGATGCACTGTATAATACTACCACCGCGAATAAATAAAAATTGTAAACCTTCTATAAGTGACGCAAAAAATGACATGTTTGTGCATTTAACAAATTTAAATAATTTTAAACAGAAGGAAGATGAATTAAAAGCATCAGCTGTGGAAGAAAACTTAAAATTACAACCAAAAATTTTCGTAATTGGTGATCCAATTGAAACATTAAAAGAACATTATGTTTATGTAGATGGAATTCGCTATAAGATGTTCAACCTTCTTCGAGCTGTAGATTTGGCAATAAAAATTTGTTTTGTATTAAATCTGGAATATTCAACAAAGAGCAAATATGTGTGGATGTTTTTGTAAGAGTATATTTATGAAATACCTTATATTGAAAAAATTTCAAAAATACAAAATATTATTTCCAAATTAAATAATGTCAACAAACAAATCTAATGCATGCTATACATCAAATACACATATTTGCTCAATTTGTGAAAATTCATTTTTAGTCTTTAAAGATTTAATTGAACATCTAAAGCATGAACGCAAAACACCCACAACCTTTCAATATTCATGTAAGTTTAATCAGTGTAATAAATACTTCCAAAATTTGTACAAATTTTAATTTCATATTGCAAGACATGATACTCAATCTGAAAATATGTGATGTAAATTCAAATTTAACTGAACCAGTAGTTGTTGAAGCATCTGATAAAAATGTAATGCTAAGGTCACCGATGAAGAGAATTTCTACCTAGCTGTAAAGAAGTTAAAATATTAATTTTAGTGCGGCATGTTAGTGCCGATATTTGCACCGATATTTGGCAAAAATGCCGAAATTTTATTTTTAATTAAACGAAAAAAGAACATTCGAATTACCTTATATGAAAATTTCAGTATAATACGCAATCATCTACCCATGAAAAATTAAATTTAAAATCTATACATTTTGTGTAAAAATCCTTCTTTCTTCAAAGCGTTCTACAGGACTAATAAGGACAAAAATTACTAAAGTGCTCCGATTATTGCACTCTACACCCTTTGAATGATGTATGACAAAAATTTTAGAAAAATATATGGTGTAGTTACGGAGAAAAGGTGTACCAAAGCACGTTGAAATTTGAAGAAAGCCTCATCCTTATTATCCTGTACAGGAAAAACTAAAACCTTTTTGAAAAATTTGTTCCGCTTATTTCACTCTAGACCCATTGAACTTTCATTTAAAACATATTTCATAAAAATTGGATAAAAAATGGCTGAGAAAACGTGTACCCAAATCACCCAAAATCAGTAAAATCAGAATAACCTGCTCTTAAGAATATTTGGGTGTAAAATAAAAGTTTTTTTTAATAAAAATAAAATAATGTTTTATTTTTTAATTATTTTAATTTTATAATAAAGGTCATCTCTATAATACAATTCAGAAGTGGAATAGTGTATCAAAATGGTGCCAAAAAATAAAAATATTATTTGTAAAAAAAATTTGGATTCTTTAAGTAAAAAAGAATTACAATCAAAATTAAATGCATGTGGATTACCTATTACGAGTAATAAAAAAACTCTAATACAACGACTAAAAGAGCATCACCCACAAGTACAAGATAAAATTTACAGTTGCCGGATAGCGACAGTGAGAGTGAAGGAGAAAACATAGATAGCATTACAATAAGTCAGAATAGTGAAAATGGAGAAGTCCAGCACTTAATGAAAGAAAAGGAATTAATAAAATATGAAAAAATAATATTGCAAAAGGAAAAAGAATTGCTGGAACGAGAAAAAGTGTTACTTAAAAATAGTGAACATAATACTATTTCATCCGAA
This sequence comes from Villa cingulata, assembly GCA_951394055.1. Classification (NCBI taxonomy): domain Eukaryota; kingdom Metazoa; phylum Arthropoda; class Insecta; order Diptera; family Bombyliidae; genus Villa; species Villa cingulata. The sequence goes on along the minus strand of OX596017.1, from coordinate 34,162,339 downwards.
CAAAATCAAGCAGAAAAATTATTACATGCAAGTGAATTGAGTGAAATTTTACCTATTCTAAACATTTATTTTGAAAATACTTTGACGCCGCTGAAATGGTTGCAAAAAATTGAAGAATTGAGATTGGTATATGGTTGGAAAGAGTCAACAATGTTACATTCTGCTTGCGTTAGAACATCAGGTGCTGTCAAACTGTGGCTGAATAGCAAAAGCGTTTATGTATCATGGGAGAAATTTAAGACAGAATTAATATAAGCATTCCCTATTATTGAAGACGAAGGAGAACTGATGAAACATTTCTTGAATATATGTATCAAATGAAACTACTTTCTCAAAATCAAGTAGATGATGAGTCATTACTTTCATACATAGTCGATGGTATACCTGATGATGTCTTAAACAAAACTGTATTGTATGAGGCAACCAGTTTTGAAGAATTGAAAAAGAAATTTGTCGTCTATCAAAACATGAAGTCTAAAATTGTTAAAACTGTAAGAACTGAAAAATCTGAAAAAAATCAGAATAATAGAAACATTCGGTGTTCTAGTTGTGGAGCGAAATCTCATGTTTTTGAAAGCTGTCCACATAAATCAAAATGACAACGTTGTTTTCGTTGCAACGCTTTCGGTCATATTGCTCCAAATTGTCCACAAAGGAAAAATAATGAAAATCGAGTTAATATAGTTGAGGTTCCAAATATGCATATTAAAGTCACAGTACAAAACTACGAATTTCTTGCATTGGTGGATACTGGCAGCGATGTGACTCTAATAAAATCATCAGTGAGAGAAAAGATTCATAAAAAACTAAACGTCGATCATCAAATATGTTTAGCTGGATTTGGAAAGCATCTACAAAAAACTTTTGAATGCTGTGAAAATTGGTGAAGAAGTTTATAGCATAAAATTCCATGTTATACCGGACGAATGGATTTCGCAAGATGTTCTCATTGGAAAAGATATCCTTAGACAAGCCACACTTTTATTGAAAAATGGAAAGGTAATAATACGTAAAGCTGAAAATAAAACTAAGATGGATGAGATGAGTACAAATGAAGATTACTTTGAAAATTTTGATGTTGTTCAACTGATAACGAGTGATTTAGAATGTCTCGAAAATATACGCGACAAAAATTTAAAAACTGAAGTGAAAAATATCATTAATAATTATAATCCTATTGTACCAACAAAATCTTGTATCGAAATGTCTATTTGCCTGCACGATGAAATACCGGTCTATCAGAAACCGAGGAGATTGGCTCCTTTAGAACAAGAAATTGCATCAAATCAAATTAAACAATGGCTAGAGGATGGAATAATAAGACATAGTACTTCAGACTTTGCTAGCCCTATTGTCATAGTAAAAAAAAAAAGACGGCAGCAGTAGACTATGCGTGGACTATCGGAAATTAAATAAAAAAATTATTAAAGATCGTTATCCTCTTCCAGTAATTGAAGAAATTTTAGAAAGTTTATATAACGCACGAGTATTCTTGACGTTAAATTTGAAAAACGGATTCTTCCATGTCGATATAAAAGAAGAATGCAGAAAATACACATCTTTTGTGACTAAAGATGGTCAATATGAATTTTTAAAGGCTCCTTTTGGACTCTGCAATAGTCCAGCAGTTTTTCAAAGGTTCATAAATACGATTTTCCAACCTCTGCAAAGAAAAGGTATTTTATTTTTATATTTAGATGATATAATCATTCCTTCTGCTTCAGAGGAAGAGAATATGTATAGTAAAGCTGCGTAATGTACTAGAAGTAGCTGAAAAAAATGGTTTGCAAATAAAATGGCAAAAGTGTTCATTTCTACAAAGAAAAATGCAATTTCTTGGACATATTATTGAAGATGGAAACGTGAGACCGTCATTAGAAAAGATTATTGCTGTGCAAAACTTCCCATTGCCGAAAAATTTAAAAGATACACAAAAATTTCTTGGTTTGACAGGATTTTTTAGGAAATTTGTCCCCGACTATTCAATCATAGCCAAACCACTCTCTGATCTAATTAAGAAAAACGCACATTTTGAATTTGGTTGCAGAGAGCAAGATGTTTTCAAAACTCTAAAAGATATATTTTGCTCAGATCCAGTTTTAAAACTTTTTAACCCCGAAAACGAGACCGAATTGTATACTGATGCAAGTAAAATAGGTCTTGGTGCAGTTTTGCTGCAAAGATGTAATGATGATAAAAAGCTACATCCCGTGTTCTACTTAAGTTATAAAACAACCGAAACAGAAAGGAAATACTCTAGTTATGAGTTAGAAGTTTTGTCGATTATAAAAGCTTTAAAGAAATTGCGACCTTATCTATTGGGATTAAAATTCAAGATTTATACCGATTGTAAAGCTTTTCAACTTACAATGAAAAAGAAAGAATTGTGTAGTCGTGTTGCTAGATGGGTGCTTCTAAGTTTCATTGGGCTCTGTTCATATTTCAGAAAGTTTATAAAAGATTTTGCTGTTATTGCAGCACCACTTACCGATTTAACTCGTAATGAAAAAGTGTTTCAGTTTGGTAAAAAAGAATTTAACGTATTTAATGATCTAAAAGACAATTTAATAAGTGCTCCAATATTAGCCATATATATTCATCATTAGATGAAACGGAATTGCATTGCGATGCGTGCATTTTAGGGTTCGGCGAGATACTGATGCAAAAGAAGAGTGATGGTAAATGGCATCCAATCTTCTTTCTCTCAAAGCAAAAAAGTGAAACAGAGGCACGGTATCATATTTATGAACAAAAAATGTTGGCGATAATTTATTCCTTACGAAGGTTTAGAATTTATCTTTATGGACTCAAATTTAAAATAGTTACAGACTGTAACGCTTTAGCTCTCACTTTAAATAATAAAATGATTAATTCAAAAATTAACCGTTGGGCCTTACAATTAGCAGATTATGACTATGTTATTGAACATAGATCAGTTTCGCGTATAAAACATGTAGATTGCTTGAGTCGTAATCACAATATGTTGGTTTTATCCGAAAATTCTTTAGAAATGAATTAGGCAATTTGTCAAAACGAAGATTTTGAAAATCAGGAAATTAAAAAACGGATAGAAAAAGGAGAAGATTCTTTATATGAACTTAGAGGTGGACTAATATATCGGAAATTTCACAATAATAAGATTTTGTTCTATGTTCCGAAAGCAATGATTGTCCATATATTGAGAAATGCGCAAGCTATGTTATCTAACATAAGTGATAAGTCATATAGAAGACAAAGAAATATGTAATGGAAATGTGACTTATGTTGATAACAAACAAAATTCCAATTTAATAAATGAAATAAAAATATATATATAAGAATACTATATATGCATAATACATTTTTTGCTGATTTTAATGGAAAATTTCGTTTTTCAAATTCTCACAGAAATTAACAAAAATTGAAGTAAACAGGAAAAGCTTAGAAAGCAACTTCTCCAATTTCTTTGTGAGAAATTATAAAAAATTAAAATAAATAAGAAAATGCTAAACAAGCAATTTTACGAAAAAAACGAAATTTTCCATTAAAATCAGCAAAAAATGTATTATGCATATATAGTAGTCTTATATATATATTTTTATTTCATTTATTAAATTGGAATTTTGTTTGTTATCAACATATCTTTTAGAGTTTTGAAAACATCTTGCTCTCTGCAACCAAATTCAAAATGTGCGTTTTTCTTAATTAGATCAGAGAGTGGTTTGGCTATGATTGAATAGTCGGGGACAAATTTCCTAAAAAATCCTGTCAAACCAAGAAATTTTTGTGTATCTTTTAAATTTTTCGGCAATGGGAAGTTTTGCACAGCAATAATCTTTTCTAATGACGGTCTCACGTTTCCATCTTCAATAATATGTCCAAGAAATTGCATTTTTCTTTGTAGAAATGAACACTTTTGCCATTTTATTTGCAAACCATTTTTTTCAGCTACTTCTAGTACATTACGCAGCTTTACTATACATATTCTCTTCCTCTGAAGCAGAAGGAATGATTATATCATCTAAATATAAAAATAAAATACCTTTTCTTTGCAGAGGTTGGAAAATCGTATTTATGAACCTTTGAAAAACTGCTGGACTATTGCAGAGTCCAAAAGGAGCCTTTAAAAATTCATATTGACCATCTTTAGTCACAAAAGATGTGTATTTTCTGCATTCTTCTTTTATATCGACATGGAAGAATCCGTTTTTCAAATTTAACGTCGAGAATACTCGTGCGTTATATAAACTTTCTAAAATTTCTTCAATTACTGGAAGAGGATAACGATCTTTAATAATTTTTTTATTTAATTTCCGATAGTCCACGCATAGTCTACTGCTGCCGTCTTTTTTTTTTTACTATGACAATAGGGCTAGCAAAGTCTGAAGTACTATGTCTTATTATTCCATCCTCTAGCCATTGTTTAATTTGATTTGATGCAATTTCTTGTTCTAAAGGAGCCAATCTCCTCGGTTTCTGATAGAAACTAAATGTGACTTATGTTGATAACAAACAAAATTCCAATTTAATAAATGAAATAAAAATATATATATAAGAATACTATATATGCATAATACATTTTTTGCTGATTTTAATGGAAAATTTCGTTTTTCAAATTCTCACAGAAATTAACAAAAATTGAAGTAAACAGGAAAAGCTTAGAAAGCAACTTCTCCAATTTCTTTGTGAGAAATTATAAAAAATTAAAATAAATAAGAAAATGCTAAACAAGCAATTTTACGAAAAAAACGAAATTTTCAAAGGTATAAAAAGAAATGATAGAAATTAAAGAAATCAGTCTTAAGACCACATAAAAACAGTACATATCGGTTCTGAAGAATCAGATAGTTCTATAAGTACAGCTATTGTGTATTTTATATACTAAAGTTATATAAATAAATAGTTCTATAAGTATAATTATTGTGTATAATTATATACTAAAGTATATAATTTAATTATTAAGTGATAAAATTAATATTAAAATTTATATTAAAATTATAAAGTGTGTTAAATAAATTTATATTTAAAAATATAAATTTGTGTTTTTTTTATATACTAAAGATATATAAATAAATAACTGGCGCAGTCGGTAGGATTGCTATTGAAAGATCAGCAATCCAGTATTCGAACAAAATCGAAATATATTATTTCAAAATATATTAAAATATTTTTGTTTTTCTAAATGGTACTAACAAGGAAACAATCCAAAGAAATCAGAAACCTCAAAAATAAATTAAATGAAATTCTTCGTTCACTAGATAAAGACGATATTGGAATAGAAATTATTAATCCTATTATTATAAACAAACAGTTGATACTAATAAAAAATTTAGTGGATGAAAGACACTGTGAATATATGAACAAATAAAGTGCTAATAGTATAGTGAACATAAAATAAATATTAAATAATAAATAAATAATAAAAAAAAAAAAAAAAAAAAAAAATGGCGAAAAGTAAGGACGGAGAATTGGATAGCTCCTGCAAGAAGTGCAAAATAAACGTTGAAAATGATGATAAAGCAATACTTTGTGATGGATTTTGTAATAAATGGTTCCATACGAAGTGTTGCAACATAAGTGATAAAAAATATGATTCAATTAAAAAACTTGGTGAGGAAGTGTTGTGGATGTGTACTGAGTGTAAAGGAAAAATGAATGAGATAAAGAAATATAATGTTGAAAAAATTTTGAATGAATGTAAATATGATTATGGTGTGTTTCTGATGAAAATTGATGAAAAGATAAATGATATAAATAAAAATATTGAAAAAATAAGTATGAATGTGAATAATGATAAAATGAAAAAAAATACATATGCTGAAGCATTAAAAAATGGAGGGAAAAATATAACAAAGGCATCTCCAGATGGTATAATTATTAAATCAAAGGGAGAAGAAAAAATAAATATAAAAAAAATTGTGCAAGAGAAAATAAGTCCTAGCAAAATTGGGGCTACTGTAACAGCAGTAAAAAATTTAAAAGGTGGGGGTTTATTAATAAAAACAAACAATAAGGAAAACAATAAAAAATTATTATATGAAGCAAAAAAGGTATTACATGATAAATTTGAGGTTACCCAAACAAAAAAAAGAATGCCAACTGTACATATAACAAATGTAAGAAAAAAATACACTGACAATGAATTAATTGAAGAATTACGTGCATTAAATTACACAATAGATATTAATGATCAACCTAAAGTAAGATATACAAAAGAAAATAAAATAACAAAAAAGTATACAATTGTTATGAATGTAAATGGTAGCTTATATGGGAAAATAATAAATAAATATGTAAACATTGGATGGGACTCTCTGTTTGTAAAAGAAGATTATGGAATTATCAGATGCTTTAAATGTAAGAAATTTAATCATAAAGCAGCTGATTGTAGAAATGATATAGCTTGTACTAAATGCTCTGAATCACATAAGACGAGTGAATGCGATAGAGATACAAGAAAGTGTACGAATTGTAAAGATAATATCAATTTTAAAAATGATTGTCAACATGAATGTGGTAGTAGTAGCTGTCAAAGTCTACAGAAAAGAATTAGGTATGCCATAGAGAGAACAGACTATCACATCACCAATCTAGAATGAATGCAGTAAAGCATCAAGAATGCAGCGATCAACTTAATCAGATTATGAATATAAATGCAATATTTTTAAATATTAGAAGCCTTAGAAATAAGTTGGATGAGTTAACGATGATAACAAAAATAAACAAAAACATACAATTAATAATATTAAATGAAATATGGTTATATAATGTAGAAAGTAAGTTCTTCAAAATTAACAACTTTGAAATGATTATTAATTGTAGAGATAATGATAAAGGTGGGGGTACTGCCATTTTTATAAGAAAAGATATAAAATACGATGTAGTTCTGAGTATAAAACAATATAACACTATTGTAATACAAATAGAGAAAAATAATGGTAAAAAGATCCAAATTGGAACAGCGTATAGATCACCAAAATTTGATGTCAGTACTTTTATACAACATATTGAAAAAATAGTGACTGAGCATAAAAATATAATATTCTTTTCTGACACTAACATAGATATCATAAATCCTGACTATACAGCTCTAGAATATCTAGATATGATAAAATTAAGAAATTGTGAAATTATTAATTATGATAATGATATGCCCACTCGCTGTAATGGTAATACTAGTTCACTTATTGACCATATTATTTCAAATGTGCAAAACGATGTAATAAAGTACAATTATGACACTATAGAATGCTGTTTCTCTGATCATAAAATGTTATCTCTAAACATAACTTTAAAGGAATCAGTCAAAATAAATAAAAGCAAAGATAAAATTAAAATTCTTATAACTGATAGAAATAAATATAGAAAGAAGATACGAGAATTAATAAATAATCAGAGTAGCATAATCAACATAGATAGATTGATTGATATTATTATAAAGGCTAAAGAAGAATGTACAAGATGTATATATAGGAAAATAAATACGGTTAATAGGTGGATTACACCAGAAATACTAATACAGATAGAAAATAGAAATAAGCTATATAAAAAATTGAAAAAAGACATTAATAATGAACAATTAAAAAGAGAATTCAAGAAGAGTAAAAATAGGGTGACTAGATTAATAAGGGAAGAAAAAACTAAGATTCTAGAAAATCAAATAAATAAAGCTGGAAATAATATGAGAAAAGTCTGGAATGTCATCAATCAAACATTATTAGGAAAAGAAAATGGGAAAAAGAATGAAATAGATATGATAATGAATGATAATATTGAATATAGAGACAGAAAAGAAATTGCAGATTTATTTAATGATTATTTTGTGAACATTGGTGTGACACTTAAAAATCAAATTAAAAATAAGAAAACGGTAAAAATAAAATGGTAGATAAAACAATATTCTTACAACCGGTCACAGTAGAAGAAATAAATAAAATAATCTGTAGTCTAAAAAAGAATACATCGCCAGGATTAGATGGAATAACTGTAGATGATATCACATCTATTTCTGATATAATTGATCAAATAATAACAAATAATATAAATGATATGTTTTCTACAGGAATATTTCCAGACTGCCTTAAAAAAACTGTAGTCATTCCTATTTTTAAAGAAGGAGAAAGAAACGAAATAAGCAATTATAGACCAATAAGTCTGCTAAGTACAGTAAGTAAAATTTTTGAAAAGACACTAGCTAATAGAATAATTGAATTTATAAAGGTGAATGATGGATTTGATACTAACCAATATGGATTTCTGAACAATAGTGGAACTGAATCTGCTGTAAGTCAAGTGATAGATTTTGTCAACAGAGCAATAAATGATAGATTTTATGCTGCAGCGATCTATGTGGATCTTAAAAAAGCATTTGACACAGTAGATCATGATCTTTTAATTCAATTCATGGAAGAAATGGGCATTAGAGGACAGTGTATGAAAATTATACATAATTATTTACAAAATAGATTAATCTACACTAAAATTGGAAATATACGTAGCGATGCGCTTGAATTAAAGGCTGGGGTTCCACAAGGATCGATCCTAGGTCCATTATTCTATATATTATATATAAACAATATACAGCAAGCGAATTTAACAGCAAATTATACAATATATGCAGACGATACATGTTTAATATATAAAGCTAAAGATCAAGATAAATTAGAAAATATTGTTAATGAAGACCTACAGAAGTTTAAAGACTGGGTAGACGACAACTTCCTAACTTTAAATGTTAAAAAAACAAAATACATGATCTACAAAGCGAAAAATAAACCAGATATTAATTTAAATTTAAAAATAGAAAACATTAAGCTGGAAAGAATTGATGTAATAAAGTATCTAGGTGTATATGTTGATGAAAAACTTAATTGGGATAATCATATCAATAAAGTAATACAGAGAATCATCCCAATAACTGCTGCTATTGGCAGAAGTCCTAAAATAAATCACAGAATATCTAGGCTAATTTATAATGCACATATTTTATCACATATCAGATACATGCTGGTAATATATTCTCAAACTAAGCGAAAAAATTTAGAAAGAATAAATAGAACTATGATGAGAGCACTAAAAATACTCTTCAGAATAGAAAGAGATATGCCACAAGAAGATGTATTGAAAATTACGGGTGCATTAAAACTAAGAGATCTGATAATTTTAGAAAAAACCAAATTTATATATAAGACGCTGCACAATAAGATTAAAACGAATATGAAAATCACACTTAATAAAGAAATACACACCCACAACACAAGAAGAAAAGAAAATATAAGAGTCGAGAAACCGAGAACAAATTACCTGAAAAATGGATTATTATCGACATCTTGTAGAGAGTTTAATGAACTGCCGGACTGGGTAAAGAGAAGCACAACACTAAGCGAGTTCACGAAGAAAACAATTAAATATTTAAAATTAAAATAAAAATTGAAATTAGAAAGAGTTAGGAAAAAAGATAGAGATAAAAACAATGTTTTGATTATGAATGAAATTATGTATTTGAATTATGTATAGTATATGATTAAATTAGTTTTTGTGAATGAATTGAAATTGAAGTACATGAAAAATGAAATGAAATTTTGGATGGATTTGAATGTTTAAGTTAAAAAAAAAAAAAAAAAAAAAAAAAAAAATTTTATTAGTAGTTAGTTAAATATTGACTTAGCTCTTACACCAGCATTCTTGCTGTTTTAGAGTTAAGACTAATAGAAAATAAATTAATTTAGGATATAGGTATGTACATTGTACGTACATAGTAATAAGATGAAATATTATATGAAGTATGAATGAATGTATATAATGTATATAATGTAATAATAATAATAATAATAATAATAAAAATTTTCGCATACACAAGGTAAAAAAAAAAAAAAAAAAAAAAATACATTCTATAATAGTAACATATATAATAATTAAAATAAATTAAATGAACAGTCGAGCAGAAATTTTCGACAACAATAGGAGAATAATGGAGAACGAAAATGCAATACAAGAATTACAACAGATCATCGAAGAAAATCAAAGAGAAATTCAGGCTCTACGGCAACAGTTGGCTCAACCAGAAAGAGTTCTACAATTTCAACTCACAGTGGACCAAGTGCTGAATAAATTTCAACGCATCAAGACATTCAATGGAACAGAGGAGTGCAGCCTACAAGAATTCATCAGTTCAGTGGAAAATGCCGCTTCATTATGCGACAACAACATCGCTTTGTTAAAACATGGACTACATTATAATCTTCACGGAGAAGATACAAGGAGCAGCAAAAAGATGTGTACAACGACTTGGTGATAATTTAACCTGGGAAAGAGTGAAAGCAGAGTTGAAAGCTGAATTCAGGCCAAGGAAAAGTTATAAAAAACTGTATGACGATTGCCGTAACATCAAAGTAAGTAACTTAAATGAGTTATTTAATATAATAAGATCAATAAATTATCAATTAAATGAACTTTACGAATTTGATGATCATAAACCACCAAATAGTCCTCCAAATAACGATAGAAATTTAGTCGACATAATTAAAGATATGTTAACAGGTAGCTATAGAAAAAATATAAGACATGATATGACAATAAATGATGTATTCAATGTATTTGATGAGTTAGATTTATTATATGAAAGTGATGTAATTCATTATAAGTATAGAAAAAATCGTGACAATAAACATAACAATAATATACATCGTAGAGGTTTTAAACACAACTCCTACAAACAAGTAAATAACAACCATGACAATAATAATAGACATAATCAAAATAACAAACAAAATAACATTTCAGGAAATTTTAGGCGGAATTTTTCTTATAATAACAACAATTCAGGACAATACAGACGTTACGACAATTTTGGACAAAGACAGTTTAAAGACAAAATTTTAATAACAATTCAGGACAATTCAGACAAAAGAACAAAAATGATAACGTAGAACCAATGGAGGTAGAAAATATCCAACAGGAGGAAGTAAATTTTCAAACAGAGCCTCGGACATACGATTACTAATAGTAAATCTAACAATTAATAATAAAAAATTCAAATGTTTAATAGATACAGGATCAGACATAAGCATTTTGAAACCCAATGTTTTTAATATTTATCCAATAATAAAATTAGACAAACCACTTTACTTCTCCACACTTAATGGTATTTCAAAAATTGAAAATAAGATTATTACCCCTATTCCCTACGAATTTAATAAAACAGGCACTTTGTGTTGGAAAGAAATGAATCTAAACGGACGGAAGTATGATGCAATCATAGGGCAAAATTTCTTAACTCCTTTAAAAGTTAAAATTGATTTAGGGTATAAATACATAGAAGTCTTTGGGCATAAAATTTATTTTGAAAATAATGATCGCCATTACATTTAAAGTGAAATATGTAACATAGAAACTAGTGATCTTGAAAGTCTTGATTTAGAACATTTGAATAAAGAAGAAACAAAGTATAACTACACTTTTGAAAGAATATGAAGAATTATTTTTCAACGAAGGAGACAAACTAACCTTTACACATGAAGTTCAACATGAAATTGTCACCACCACAAATAATCCTATTTACTCGAAAATCTATAGGTATCCTCGTATTTATGAAAAAGAGATAGAGAAGCAAATTAAAGAAATGTTGGAACAAAATATTATAAGAAATAGTGACTCTCCTTATAACAGCCCTTTATGGATAGTACCGAAGAAGATTGACAATTCGGGTAAACAAAAATGGCGGATAGTGATAGATTACAGGAAGTTGAATGAAGTCACCATTAGTAATAAATTTCCTATTCCTAATATAGAAAGTATTTTAGACAAATTAGGCAAGGCTCAATACTTTACAACGGTAGACCTAGCGAAAGGGTTTCACCAAATCCTTGTCAAACCCGAAGACAGAAAAAAGACAGCATTTTCAACTCCATTTGGTCATTAAGAATTTGTCAGGATGCCATTTGGCTTACAAAATACTCCCGCCACTTTTCAAAGTTTGTTGAATTCTCTACTGAGAGATTTAATAAATAAAGTCTGTGTCGTATATCTCGATGATATTTTGATTTTTAGTACTTCTCTAAACGAACATATTAATAACATAAAAAAGGTATTTGATAAGTTACGGGATGCCGGTTTGAAAATTCAAGTAGATAAATGTAACTTTCTGAGAAAGAGACCGAATTTTTAGGTCATATTCTTACTCCAATGGGAGTTAAACCAAATCCAAATAAAATAAAAGTTATACAAGAGTTAAAATTACCGACAACGACGAGAAAGATAAAGAAGTTTTTAGGCATAACAGGGTATTATAGGAAGTTCATTAACGACTATGCTAAAATAGATTACCCTATAATAAAATATTTGAAGAAAGGAATGAAAATAAATCAAAATGACCCAAACTATATTAGTGCATTTGAGAAATTAAAAGATATAATTACTAATCATCCAATTTTAAAATATCCCGACTTTAATAAGAGATTTAAGTTAATTACTGACGCAAGTAACTTTGCACTTGGAGCAGTGTTAGTGCAAGATGGTCATCCAATATGTTATGCTTCTAGAACGTTAAATGATCATGAGAAAAATTATTCTACAATAGAGAAAGAACTATTAGCTATTATATGGGGTACAAAATATTTTAGACCATATTTATACGGTAAAGAGTTCGACTTACAAACTGACAATCAACCAATAAAATGGCTTCATGCAAAATATTCAGGAAAGGATATCAATCCAAGATTACAAAGATGGCTTATTTCTCTCGGGGAATATAATATAAAAATTGATTATATTAAAGGCAAAGATAATAAAATTGCAGATTTTCTGAGCAGAATAAATGCTGAAACAAAAGAAATTAATAATATGGAAAGTAAAAATAAACAAAATATATTAGAAGCTGAAAATTTGAGTTTCGACTTGTATAATACATTTCATAAAAATTTGAGTTATAAAAATGAAGACTCAGTAAACGAAAAAGAAGTAAATGCATTAGATGCAGCCTCCGACAATGCTACCATTCACTCTCAAGAGGACAACTTTGATGACCATATTCCAATATCAGAAACTGTTGTGAACAGGTTCAGAACACAAATTATTTTAAAGAATGCAAAAGAAAAAGAGTTTGAAAATGTTTTCAAAAACAGACGAATTTATATTAGTGTACAAGATTTAGACAATTGATTAGTCAATGACATACTTCGAAGATATATTAGTAAAGGAAAAATAGGAATATATTCTGAAGAAAACGATCATGACTATAACAGATTACAGCAAGTAATTATCAATCTGTTTCCAAATAACAACGACATTAAATTTGTTAAATGTACTCTTTTTGCAATAGATATAGAAGATAGAGAAGAATTAAATAAACAAATCTCACTTTTTCACAAGAATGAGGTAGGACATTCGGGAATAATAGCCACCTATGAAGGTATAAAAAATAAAATTTACAATCCGGAACTGAAGATTGCAGTCCATTCGATAATCAATAACTGTGATGTGACATTTGTGCAGCAGGTAAATATGATAGGAAACCAGTCAAAAAGAAGTTTCATTTTACAGAAACTCCATCTACAACTAATGAAATAATACATGTTGATACCTATGTCAATAGTAAACACTCATTTATTAACTTCATTGACAAATTCTCTAAACATGTTATTAGTTTTTATTTAGAAGATCGAAACTCGCAAACAATTATAGAAAAGCTTAAACAGTATTTATCAATTAAAGAAAAACCCAAGAAATTTGTTTTTGACAATGAGTTCGATACACGAATTATAAAAGATTTTTGTATGAGTGAAAATATTGAATATCATATTACGAAACCAAACAGCCACACTGGTAACTCTGATATAGAGCGGTTCAATAATACCGTAACAGAAAAAATCAGAACTCTGAATTTAGAAGAAAAACTCCCCATTAAATTACAAATGTTGAAAGCTGTAAGATTTTATAACAACACTTTTCATTCAAATATAAAAGCTACCCCTCAAGAAGTTCAAGAGCATAAAGTAGACCAAAAACTCAATAGTGAAAGATTAGAAAACACAAAGAACAAAATCATAACTAAGAGAAATGAGGTTAGGGAAAATTATACTAAGAAAAGACGAGAAGGATTTATAAAAAATTATAAATCAGTCCGACACAAAGAACAGCCTAAATACAGAAAATATAAACTGCAAGGGATACACGAAAATAATATAAAACGACCTTTTAAATTTTCAGCTCATAACGATGATAGGAGTATTGATCTTACTAATCCCGGCGACAAATCAATCATTGATAATTGAAAAAATAAATTCAGAATTACGATATACGAAAATTAAAACTGGTGAAGTAGAATTCGTGAACAAATTCGACATATTATTACATACATATAATCAATATAAAAGAAATTCTAACAATAATTGAAAAGATAGAAGCAACGGTTAATCATATCGAATCTGAAATACATAAAAATATTGCCATTCATCAGTTAGAACATATCAGAAATCAAATAAACACACTTATTTCACATCGACAAAAACGAGGACTAGTAAACATAGGTGGAACCATTCTAAAATGGGTTTTCGGGACAATGGACGATACTGACAGACAAAACATTGAAGAACGACTAAGAACTATAGACGTAAACGGACAAATTTTAGACAATATAAACCAACAAATAAAAATTAATGATAATTTTAATAAAACATTTACTCTCATTAAAAATGCAGTAGAAACAGATCGACTAAAAATAAATTCAAAATTGAACGAGATAGGAAAAAGAGTTTTTGAAAATAGTCTATTTCTAGAACAAATGATAAAAATAGATTTTATCAGAAAACATATAGAAAATATACAAGATAATTTTGCTTCAGCTAGGCTAGGAATTTTACATCCAAATATATTGACAGATGAAGAAATTAAGATTTACAATATAGATTTGAAAAAATTAGAATACATAAAATTAGGTGTAGATATTATAATGTAGGTGTAAAATATTATAATCAATCTATCATTTTTGCAATTAAAATACCTACAAAATTTAAGAAATATAGTGAAAACTTAATAATTCCAATAGTTAATACAAACTAGAAACAAATTAATGAAGTATCGGAATATATCATAGAAATAGATAATATAATTTATACGTATAATCACAGATAAGGATACAGATATTTCTCTGCATATATTCAAATATGTAACAAAATCAAATTCATATGGACGTTCTGGAAAATCCAGATTCGAGTCTTGGATATATTTAAATTCAAAATATACGTTAATATTCGATTGTTCTTGCATTCGATAAAAGTTTAAAAATATGGTTCATAAAATTATATACGCATACATATAAACAATCTGATTTGAGTGTGTTTAGGTTTATTCGTATATTTACATAATAGAAAATATACGATTTATTTGTTGCAATTTGGCCGTATATATAATATCATAAACATTTATATATGTATATGATAATATTAATGCTGATGGTATGCTACCATAGTACATGTTGTCTTGCAGGTATCATTTAGTCCTATGTATAAACACAGATAAGGATTATATGTATGGTATGTATAACAATAATATTGGACATTGAACCCTATTAAATGTTTGCATTAAATTTTGAAGGAATATGTATCGCTAGTTATTCTTTCATTTTTTTCCTTTTTTTGTGTGAAAAAAAAAATATATACCTGCACTGGTTTTTGTATACATTGTATATTTTGTATACGTCACGTATAGTATAGACTACAGTAAGGATAGTAAACCATAATGATTTATAATTATGTGTATGTGTATAACAAGTTGTATACATAACATACCCTTTAATAAACATGTTTATTGTTTGTGATATAGTGTACCATACAGAAGGAATTAAAAAAATTATCACTGCACAGTACACAGTCTAAATGCTTATAATGTTAGAGGTATTCACGAAATGTTGTAAGAGTGTAAAAAGTGTGAACATACACCAAAATCTTACACATTACCCAACAAACAAAAAGTAGGCATTTACACACACAAATGCTCACATTTAAGTTGTATTTGACACATCTGAAGTGCTTTTAGTCATTTGAGAGTTTCGTGAAAAAAAAAATGTAACTTTAAGGTTTATTTTGGGTGAATTCAAAAAAGAAAACAAATAGTTCTATAAAGAGTGTTTATAGTTACAGTTGTAACCGAAATGTGTGTTTCTCATGTAACCAAAATATAACTTTATGGTTTTATGATAACAAAATGTTACCGAATTACATACTTCTGGTTAATTGTACAATGTGTTTACGGTTTATTCATACACACATGCTAGGACTGGTTTTGAAACAACCATATTGTCAGATTTTAAATATCATAAATACAATTTTTCGCGTGCGTATAATGTTGATACTCGCGTAAAATAGTAAAAATTTACAAAAATTTATATTAAGTATAATAAGTAATTAATAATTTGGAAAGGATGTTAAAAAAAAATTATTCAAACACAGCTCAACTTTTTATAGAAGATTAAAAAAACGATTAAATTTTCTACGGTCTAAACACACAGATAATTTGAATCGCAGCCGTGAACATAATGATGAAAGTGAAAAAGATGGAGAAGTTAACTCTGTTCCTCATACAAATTCATTTCTATCTTCAATAGATCATCATAATCACGCAAATTCTAATACAGTAGTATAGGATTCTAATGTTATTGATAGTGAAAACGATGATATTCAGAGTGAATATTCAAGTGCATTGTCCGATTCTAGCGATTTTTCAGACAAAATACCAAATCCTTGCATTTCCAAAGAGTTAAAAAATTGGGCTTTAAAATATCAAATAAGAAACATAGCGCTCAACGATTTGTTGATTATATTAAGACAACATGGATTTCAATATTTGCCAAAAGATAGCCGCAGTTTTCTAAAATCTAACAGTCGATTGGATATTGAAATAATGGGAAATGGTAAATTTTGGTACAACGGAGTGGAAAAATCTTTAAAGATTATATTTTCCGTAATAAAGAGCCCACAAACGATTTCACTTACTTTCAATATAGGTGGATTACCAATTTACAACAGTTCGAGACAGCAATTTTGGCCTATTCTAGCTATATGTAATGAAAACAGAAACATAAAACCATTTGTAATAGCCATATATTGTGGAGAAGGAAAGCCATCAAGTTTACAATTATACTTAAAAAAATTTGTTGAAGAAATGAAACATCTTTCTGCCGGAATTGAAATTAATGGTTATAATTGCAAAATCGCTATTCGCTGTTTTATTTGCGATTCTCCAGCGCGAGCTTTTGTGAAAGGTTAAAACCTTTTTATTAGTGTTTAAATTAACATCATTTTAATTTATTATAATTGTTTGTTTCAGGAACTGTTAATTTTAACAGTGCACATGGCTGCCAAAAATGTGAAGTTGTTGGTGAATTTGATATAAACAATGGACATCATATGAGCTTTCCACGAATTCATTGTCCCTTAAGAACAGATGAAAAATTTCGTAATCAAGTTGATGAAGATCACCATAAAGAGACAACACCTTTAGTTGAATTACCAATTAACCTAGTAGAAGATTTTGTTGTAGCAGATTCCTTGCATTTATTGGAGCTTGGAGTTATGAAAAGATGTTTACTTGGCTGGATAAACGGAGATTTCAATTTTCGAGCTAAATTCTCAAGCAAGGATATCAGAGCCATAGATACATCACTGGAAGAAAACAATAAGCGAATGCCTAATGAACTATACATCGTGCTGTTAGAACGCTATTCACTATAAGACATTGGAAAGGACTTGAATATAGAACTTTTCTTTTATATTTAGGAATGGTTGTCTTGAAAGATCATTTATCGCACTAATATACACATTTTCTCAAACTTACCTGTGCTGTTATATTATGTTATTGTAAAACATATATCAAATACCTTCATATTGCCGAGAAAATTTTTGAAGAATATATTGAAGAATTTGGAGAAATATATGGAAGTGATTCCATTCAAAGCAATGTACATAACTTATGTCATATTGTTGGAGATGTCCGAAAGTTTGGAGATTTAACTACTTTAACAGCATATCCTTTTGAAAGCTACTTGGGTTTATTGAAACGTTTAGTACGTCAAGGCAGATTACCTTTAGAACAGGTTGCCAAGAGAATAACTGAACTAGAAAACCTAAAATTAGACACAGAAAAGCGTGAAAATCGGTATCCTTATATTCAAAGACGAAAAAAGAACGGTTTTACATATGTATATTTTTATATTACATCAAATATAATGCTTTCAAATGCGAGTGAAGGAAATAAATGGTTTTTAACTAAAGACAATGAAATTGTTAAATTGGTAAATGCTTTTAAAAGTAATAATTCATTTTTTATTAATGGTTTTAGAATTTGGAATCATAGTAGCTTCTTTGAAGAACCATTTTCTTCCTCACAAATAAACATTTATCTAGATTCCGAAGAGCGAAATACGTATAAAACGTATCAACTTGATAACATAAAATGTAAATAATATGTTTGTCATACAATAACCAGAATGTTTTTATGCCATTGTTACATACTTTAGTTTTTTTTTAAATTATATAAAGACATCCAATAAAAATAATAAGTTTCATTTTAATTTTTTTTCATATATTCAGAAAATAAAAATAGTCAACATTTACATACCTGTACGTAAAAACCATTAACAATATATATAAAAGATTTTTAAAACAAAAAACATTACATCAAAATTCATAAAAATACATAATTATTATATTTTGTTAACATTTTGATCATCCGTGAATAGGGTCGCATTACAACGATGAACGGGAACAAAAAGAGAACTATTTTCCACTTGCAACTGTGCCTCATAAGAGGTTTTGCTACCTGTTTCCAAATTTTCTTTATTTACATCTTTTTCATCAAATGTATTTGAATTTATATTTACTGTACTGTGGGATCCAAGTCAAAAGCGGAGGTTGGTAACACCAGCAGAGACGAGAATCGAAGTGAAAGAAGACGATATCAACAGTTAAGACGATGACGTACAAGAGTGAAGACGTAAATATTAATTCTGTATATTAATAAAATAAACGAAGTAAATTTAATTTCCTACAAAAATGGGGGCTCAACCGGGATCTGCGTAAAAAATTAAAGTTATAAATTAATGACTAAACAATAAAATATAGAGTAACTCTAATTGTTTTCTGAATTGTGTATTGAAGTATTGAATCTCACTTACAAAAATAATTGAGTCAATTAATGTGTGTGATAATAAAAAAGACGGATAAATGAAATAAAAGAATAATAATTGAACGTGATTAAACATGATGGCGTGCATTTAAGAAATTTATAACCTTGTGGTTGTATAGTTGTCGCTAGTCATCGCTGGTCATCGGAAGTTTCGGTTTCTGCTGTTGAATCTTGAATTAGGTTGGTAACACCAGCAGAGACGAGAATCGAAGTGAAAGAAGACGATATCAGCAGTTAAGACGATGACGTACAAGAGTGAAGACGTAAATATTAATTCTGTATATTAATAAAATAAACGAAGTAAATTTAATTTCCTACAGTACGGAATTTTTTTTCATTTCCCTGTCCAAACGTACATTGCTATATTTGAGCAAAGTACATATATATAAAATAATGTTTATTTTGTATACGACTGTATGCATGATAAGCTTGTCTAACAACATCAAAATAAAGTTGAACAATTCGTTCATATTTTAGGAAATCGATCCTGATAGCTCCTTTTGCTCCTTTACCAGGCCATGTGTAGTGGTTTAATAAACTGCGGTTCAAATAAACAAGCGGAAATTTGGTTTGCCACTTTTATGGGATCAGTGTTGCCTGTTGTACCACCGATTGCCGTTAAGGATTTGGTCTGAAATCATTTTATGAAGGAAATTATTAATAATAACTTTAAAATTGTAAATATCCCAATATGGAAGAAGATTTTGAAAAAAAAGAACAATATTTTTGAAAAATCAACAAATAATATTTATTTTTCATAGTTTTTTAAATTTATTTTCTTTACATTTTGAAATTCATTTATGAAAAGGTGCAAAGCATTTGTAACACAATGCATTATTACATCCAGAACAGTAATATTTTGTCCTCGTCTCTTTTTTCTGTGAAGAACATCTTGTACAACGTCGTCTTGATGATCCTTCAATATGCATATGCTCACCGATATGCAGAAATTCTGTTTTTTGTTTTTTTGATGGTCTTCCACCCGTTCGACGAGTCGTTAGTTTTTTATGCTTTTTCCCTTCAAGAATCATTGCTTCAGCCAATGGTACAATAAACTGAAGAAGGGAAATTTTCTGACGCTGCTTTTCATTATATATAATCCATGAATTCACAACGCTTAGCATCAAAATTTTAAAAAAAACCTTCTTCCACCATTTCTGTGATTTACGGTCGATATCGTATACTGCAGCTTTTTGGTCTGCTAAATCTACTACACCCATGATACGTTTATAATCGGCAATAGCCAGCGGGCATTTCACGGCTAGTTTCAAGCCATCTTTTTGTCTTCGTTCAACTTGGGATATTGTAGGATAATGGCAATTGGAAAGAAATAGGACTTCCTTCGAATCCATCCAACGAGTAGCCATTATTCCAGCAGGATTTATTTGGAATTGGCAATCTCCTCGCACTAAATGTCCACTAAAAACTGGAGTTTCTTTTCGAGATTTCATATATGTTCCAATGGCAGGGAATGGAATTGTCTTCATCAAAGTCACCGACGTAAAAAATCTATCAAACGCTAAGACTACGTTTGACTCTCTAATAGTTGATGCCAACGTAAGTACAACTCGCTCTCCTAAAGGTTTGCTCTGAGTTGTGATTGCATCTTTACCGGTATATACATTGAGATCATAGGTATATCCGGTTTTGGCATCACATCGTAGCAATAGTTTCACTCCTCGTTTTATCGGCTTTAGCGGCAAATATTGCTTCAGACTGGATCGGCCTTTGAACTTCGCCATACTTTCATCTATTGATTGGAAGGTGCTGTCGCTACGTGCTGCTGGAAATGTCTTTTTGACACAAGATACAACTTTCGATATATAATAGTCTTTCCTAGCATCTTTGGGCATATTACAGTCGTTTAGATAAAATTTAGACATAAGAATGATGAAACGATCGCGGGAGATACTTCCTTTTATCATTTCATTTCCGAGAGAATTGTTTTTGCTCCAGTAATCGGCCAAAGAAGGAACACGATTGTAATGCATGATAATTAATACTTCAAGAAAAACAGGGATTTCGTATTCATCTGTAAGTGCGCGGTTTGTAGATTTCTCTCGGTTCAGCTTTCGAATTCTTTGATTTGTACAATCAGCTATGCGTATCAACAAGCTTTTAGGAAAAATGTTGCGAAAAATATGTAATTCTGTGGCTCCATGCGGAAAATCCAATAAGATTTCAATCGGCTTGTCTTCAGGAATCGTATATTTTGATACAAATTTGGTTGTACTGTCGTAGTTTACCCATTTACATGTGTCGTTGTTTTCAATTTCTCGTTCGTTTTCTCTGATTTCAATAGCTTCAACGTTTTGTTGAGTTAGATTTTCATCACTTGAACTGTCTTCATCTGGTTCAGAGACATCACATCCCAAATTTTGCTCCTCAATTTCTTCGAACAATGCTTCTTCCGAACTTTCTTCATCTTCTGATGGTAAATAGCTGGATTCTGACGCAGAAAAATCATTGTCGCTAAATTCTTCATCAAGAATATCTTCAATTTCCTGATCAGAAACTCTTCTACGTGTCATCTACATTGGATACAAAAATGTTTATTGGGACATTAAATCCCTCATGAAAAATGAATTGGGACAATAGGACCCGGTATTCAACGATATTAGTAAAACTTACCTTACAGAAATAATTATAGCATGAAATATTCACTAAATTCAACTTTATTTTATTATCTTCTATGTAAAATTAAATTACTCAAGTAAATCTTATTTATTCCACTTGCACATAACAAATGACCACACAAAGTACAACTGAATCGACCACCTGTGAGTGAATATCTTCTAACCACTGTTATTGACTGTAGAAAGAATAACCGTTATGCAACAATTATCAAAGAAAAACCTTCTAAACATCAATTGGGACACTCGAAGCTTGAAATTGAATTCAACGTAACGAAAATATATTGTTTAGAAATATAGTGGGACATATTGTCCCAGTAGGGGCGAAAGGGTTAGAAACTATATTTTGAATTTCTTGGACTGGTGGAGATGATGATTGCTTTACATTCACAGTATTGAATAAAAAATCGTATTCCGTATTCTTTTTTATATTGCGTGTATGCTGAACAGTACATCTACGTTTTTTTGAAGCTTGTGATTGAATGTATCTACAATAACAAAAACATAAAAATTTGGAAATATACATGTTTTACAAAAGTTTATGATAATTACTTACAGCTGCTCAGAATCAGTGTCAGTGAATTTATCAGCAAATAGTTTCTCCATCTCTACGGCTTCTACATATGTTGAAATATTATTCACTTTAACTACACATTCATATCTATTCCAGTTTGCATCTGGCACAGAATTTTCTATTATTTTTAATTTATTTGCAATTTTTTCATCACTAGGGTAAAATAGAATATTATTCTGCTCCCATTTACTCGGTACAGCAGAATAATATTTATTCCCTTTTTCCACAGTTTCACATAAAGTATATGGCATTTTTTAAAAAAACTGAAATTTGAAAAAAACTTTTTAATTCCGCACTTATATTTATTTAGATTATTTTTTTTTCTCGTAGGACAAAAACTATAACCATCACCTATAACAAAATTCACATAATAGTACGCAATAAAGTTATTGTCAAGACTTTGTATGCGTGTTGAAACCGAAAAGTATGCATACAGTGATAGTCTTTTCAACTTTTATTTTCTTGTTAGAAATTGCAACCGCAAGTACGCATTAGAGTTGTTTTTAAATCTTTGTACGCGTGTCGTAACTAAAAATCCTGCATACAGTGATAGTCTTTTCAACTTTTATTTTCTTGTTAGAAATTGCAACCATAAGTACGCATTTAAATTGTTTTTTAAACTTTGTATGCATGTCGTAGCTGAAAAGTATGCATACAGTGATAGTATTTATCTTACACTTGCACAATAATCATGGACGTAACATGGAGGATAAATATAAAAGAACTAGGGTTAATGTGACTGTTTTCGAATATTGAAAATATGAAGCAATACATTTAACCGATACTCCTTGTCTTAATCATAAAAATATTCGTAATGTATTTCAAGATTTCTACAAATTAGAATAATAAAGTAAACTAAACTAAAAAAAAACAATAAAATAAAATAAATTTATAAAGACTCTATATCATCAGCTATAGTTGTCACGGTTATAATTTCATGCTTTTAAATTTAATAGCCAAATTAATTAAATAGTTAGTTTAACTAAACAAAATACGAAACAAGCTTTATATTTAAGGCCTTAGTTTGTATTTCGTTCGTCGTTCATTCGATGAAACTTGAAAAGAATATACTAAAACAGAAATAACTCTAAATTTTCATAGATATTTTAATCAATGACAATCAAAATATACAACATTCAGAATTGAATTTCTGATCCGTTTCGAGTTTCTCTTTTATTTACTCGATTACATATTTGTAACGAAGTAAAATTTACTTCAATCGAAAGAAATTCAAAGCCTATGTTGAAGATTTCAATTGTTATTGAGTATACTCTCTTCGAAAATTAATAGTAATTTCTGTTTTAGTACGTTTTTTTTAAGTTTTGTCGAATGAACGACGAACGAAATACAGACAGCGGTCCTCATTTGGTTTATTTATCTAAACCTTTGAAAGTAATTAGAAATCGTTTGGAAACTTAATATAGTTGGTTGATTTACCCTACGTTCGGAATTAAATCTTAATAAATTATAAAATTCAATTGATATATTCTTCTAATTTTTTATGTTCTCCATTCCTAGAAATGGCTTGTATTCAATTTTAATGCACTTGCTTAATGAAAAACCAAATTGTTTAGTTTTTGTCAATATATTAAAAAAATAAAAAATTTTAAGATTAAAAAATATTTTAAAAATCTTAGGAATTATTATGGCTCGTTTCTTTTTTCGAAGTACAAGCCCAATGTTATAAATAAATTTTCATTTGCATGTAATTTTATGATTGTAAAGTGTCCAAAAAACTTAATTTATTATTTTTAACAATTATTCTCAATAATAGTGAAAACGTTAAAGATTAGAGATTATGAAAACAATTTGTCCAACATTATGATATTTTTCAGCTGTTTTTATTTCCACAACTACAAATATACATATTTTATCATAATAAATAATTTATTTATTATTTGTCAATTATAAATAGTAGAAAAAGCGAGAAAGATGTATGATATGTATAGTATATCTTTATGCGATCTGAAGACACGCAGTGTGGGAAATAATCGTATTTTGTAACGATCTTGTGTGCATACATTTAAGTTGCATTCTGGTGAACGCATTTTGCACTCAGTTTGCACACAAATTATTCCCCATATCGCACACGTTTCGCATGCATTTCACGAGTTTCACGCACACCACAGTGTGTGTAAAGTGCCATTGCGTGCACACATTACGCACGCAAAATTTGAAAATTGTTTGTTGGGTAAACTATATCGTGAACGAAAACTTTGTATTGAAATCAAGCAAATTATGTCAGCTAAAATATTATAAAAATAATCAAATTATTTTAGCATTTAATGTCAGAATGGCATATACATACAATAGTAAGCAATAGTAATATACAATGTGTTTCAGCATTGTAAATTTTCACAAGCAGTGTAGGTAAAAATTACATTAAAGATGTTTACAATAGGTGTAGGATTGTACGAGTTACACCGTTTACAATGATACAAGACCAAACCGTAAATACCCTTATTATTTGTCCGTTTTTAAAAAATAATATTCTAAATGTTCAAGTCAAAAATTGTTCAAAAATTATAACAAAGCCTGAAATAATTTTCCTATTCATGTACAATAGTGTACATACTACATACATACTGCACATATATATGTAATTGTGTGTCAAGATAGCGGCATAGCAAAGCAACATCAAAAAGAAAAAAAAAAGGATGAAAGAAATAAACCTGAAGTATTCTTATAGCGTAGAGTACTTAGCACCACAAATAATATATATATATATGTATGTATGTATTATATTGTCTGCGATAGCACATAGATTGAAATGTACAAAAATAAAATTTACTCTGTCTATTGCTAATACGTTTGCGTATCGTGTAATTATTAAAGCACAGGCAAAGCAGACATTCGACACTACTACATATACTGTCTAATATTAAAATATGTGCGTAAATGCGTATGTAAATACACAGATAAATTCAATACAATACCAAATTTATATTGTTTCCTGGTGAATGGGTGCTATACGCCATACGCTATACGGCTATACTAATTGTACAAACATATGAACATATGTATTAATGTGTAAAAATTAATATGTATTGTACATTGTACATAAACATTCATTTAAAGTTTCTTTGAAGTTCAAAGTTTGGTAAAAATTGAATATTATTTTTATGGATTCAAAACTAAACTAAATTGAAGCATTTTGATTTATGTAAAGTAGATGGAGACACACAATTTTTTCATTTTATATGATGACAGATTTTTGGTTCCATTGGCACGTCTGTAATATTGTCTGTGGTATAATGGAGAAAAGTCAATTAAAAAATTAAGTATAAGCAATAATTGTATTTTTAAGAAAAATTGTAAATTTATAATGAAAAATGAAGAAGAATATATAGAAGTTGAAAACGATATTTTAATCTTAAATAATATTAATAACAAGATATTCAATAGTTCATGTGATGAAAGAAAAATGACTTTAAAAGGCAATTATTTAATTAATTTTCAGAATTGTAGCATACAGATAAATAAAAGAATATATGAAAACAAAATTAATTAATATATAAACAAATTTATTATACCAATAAATGAAACATTAAATACGAACGTAACAGAAATATGTAACTTTTAAAGATATTGTCATTAAACAAGAAAATAATATAAAAGAAATTAAAAAGTTAACATATCAAACATATATGAATACTAGATTGAGTTTCACCTCAATATTGTCAATAATAATAATATTTGTATTGTATTAGGAAAAAGAAAAAATACATTAAATATATTTAATAAAGTTCAGGAGAACCAAGAGTCTAATGGGGGAGGAGTTATGTTATCTAACATAAGTCATATAGAAGACAAAGAAATATGTAATGGAAATGTGACTTATGTTGATAACAAACAAAATTCCAATTTAATAAATGAAATAAAAATATATATATAAGAATACTATATATGCATAATACATTTTTTGCTGATTTTAATGGAAAATTTCGTTTTTCAAATTCTCACAGAAATTAACAAAAATTGAAGTAAACAGGAAAAGCTTAGAAAGCAACTTCTCCAATTTCTTTGTGAGAAATTATAAAAAATTAAAATAAATAAGAAAATGCTAAACAAGCAATTTTACGAAAAAAACGAAATTTTCAAAGGTATAAAAAGAAATGATAGAAATTAAAGAAATCAGTCTTAGGACCACATAAAAACAGTACATATCGGTTCTGAAGAATCAGATAGTTCTATAAGTATACTTATTGTGTATTTTATATACTAAAGTTATATAAATAAATAGTTCTATAAGTATAATTATTGTGTATAATTATATACTAAAGTATATAATTTAATTATGAAGTGATAAAATTAATATTAAAATTTATATTAAAATTATAAAGTGTGTTAAATAAATTTATATTTAAAAATATAAATTTGTGTTTTTTTTATATACTAAAGATATATAAATAAATAACTCGCATGATATGCATAGCCAAATAGGTGTAAAGAAAGTTATGGAAGTTATTAGAAGATCATATTGGTTTCCCAATATGGAAGCGCAGGTTAAGACATGTATACAACATTGTTTGAAATGTATTGTATATATAATGCAAATTCAAATAAAAATAAAGGATTCCTACATCCTATAGATAAATCTAATGTGCCATTTTCTACGTTGCATATAGACCATTACGGACCATTAGATTCTACACCCAGGAAGAATAACTTTGTATTAGCCATTATAGATGCTTTCACCAAATTTGTAAAACTTTATCCATGTAGATCGACAAACTCATTAGAAGCCATTAATCATTTGAAGAAATATTTTCGTGTTTATAGTAGTCCGTTAAGGATAATTTCAGATCGAGGTACTGCTTTCAGTTCTATTCAGTTTTCAAAGTTTGTTAAAGAACATGGTATTCGTCACGTTATGGTTTCTCAGGATCGCCAGGACGATTCAATAGAGATTTAACATCCATGTTGAGTAAGTCGATAAATGTTGAAAAAAAAATCTATTGGGATTGTGTGTTAGAAAAAATTGAATTTACTCAGAATAATACGTACAATAGAAGTACTGGTTCCACTCCAGCAAAACTTTTATTTGGCATAAATCAAAGGAATGTTGAAGCTAATATTTTAGAAGACTTAGTATTAGGCCAAGAGAGAGAAGATTTAGAAAAGATTAGAGCAGAAGCAAAAGAAAACATCGTTAAAGTTCAAGAAACCAATCAGAAATATTACAATAAAAAGCATAAGCAAGCTGAACAATTCAATGTAGGTGATTTAGTAATGGTTATTAATGTTGAAACAACTGCGGGAGTAGGTAAGAAACTATTGCCAAAATACCGAAGACCCTATAAAATTACGAAAATTTTAGGCAACGACCGTTATTTGGTCCAGGATATTCCAGGATTTCAAATAACTCAAAAACAGTTTAAAGGTGTTTATGCAGTTAAACGCTTAAGGCGATGGATTGATGTTAAACAAAACGCATAAAAAAAAAATCTAATTAATAAATTTGATGTAAGAAATGAAATATAAATGCATGTCAATAAGAAAATTATTAATGTATTAATCAGGACGATAGTAGTCAGGTTGGCCGAATTATAGGAGAGAATAATGGAAAAATGAAACGAAAAGAGTCAGTCGAGTATAAGACTCTTAACTGAAGACAACTTAAGTAAGACTTAAGAATATTTAGATGTAAAATAAAAGTTTTTTTTAATAAAAATAAAATAGTGTATTATTTTTTAATTATTTCAATTTTATAATAAAGGTCATCTCTATAATTAACAAATCTTTTATATTTTTCGCGTTAAAACTTCATGCAAAGTCGAATTTTACAAGGAAAAGCATTCCAGAAATACAAAATTGCGTAACAGAAACTATTTTGGATACTACTTTTGAAATTATAAGTGAATTTCTGCCATTCATTGAGACTGAAAAAAAATTAGTTTTTGAGGAAATTTTACTATATGCCAAAAATACTTTCGAGGATATTGTTTCAGAATACAAGTTTTTTAAAAAAAATTGAATTATTAGGGATTTTCAAACCACCGTCAATGTTCACAATTAGTAAGCAATTAGACGAAGTTTTTGTTCGCGGTCATCCGACTTTAAAGGAAAATATTATAGAAGGCTGTCTTTGTGACATAAAATTTCAATTAAAAAAGTTTTTAAATCGACAAAATTTATTTATTATATTATTAAACTTATTTCACCAAAATTGTCTGTCACTTTAAATAACTCTGTATTTATTTTATTGTTTTTTTTTTTTATTTTTTGCATTAACTAAAATGCAATATTTAGAAAAAACTATAACTGCTATAACTAATTAATTTTATTAAAAAATAATTAAAATATTATAGATTTCAAAAAATCACTAAAATATCTTAAAGAAATCGAAATAAATCGTTTTTATAAACTGTACTATTGATTTTATAAATAATAAAATATTTTAGATTTAAGAAAGGCTTCTTCACATGTGTAACATGAAACTAAATAATTAAAATTTTTTACCTAATACCTTACTTTTCAAAATATGAGAAAATCAAGCACCTGGTAATTATTGAAGAAATAGAGGATTTTTAAACGTGCATTATATTGAGAACTTATATGTCATTAATAATGTATACAAAACGCGCTTATGTATGTATACAAAACAATGACACAGTTGTTGATTGCATTATTTTATTTTTACAGGTATATAAAAACCGTTCTTCCAAATATTCTGTCAAAGGAAATTAAATTTATGTCTTACCTTCACACAATCTGTAAAAAAAACCATACAGAAAAAATGATGTAATACACAGAGTTTAAAAAGTGTTCGCTCACTTACAAATTCTATAAATAATCGAACAATTTATTTGTCTTTTTTATTTAGTATCGTACAAAATATGAAAATTTTAATTATTTACCTAAATCCATTACATAACTAGAACAAAAAATGCATAAAAACTGCTTTTTTTATCAACAAAAAGTATTCGCTGACTTTGAAATATGTACTAAAATGATTGTAATAAAAACCGTTAACTGATAAATCTTTTTCTTGTTATGATTATATAATTTAGTTTAGCTTGTCTTTTAAATAATAAGTACAAAATAACAGTTAAATCGATTCAGATTTTCTCACAATTAAAAAAAAATACTAAATATCAAGTAAAAAAATGGAAAAAAACAAAAAGAAACGACAAATGAAAAAAGGGAATTGTAATAAACCTTTTCAAAAACAAAAAATCATACAGAGAAATCGAAAAAATATTTTAAAAGATTATATTCTACTGTTAAAAATATTGTAGACAGGTTTAATCCAAGAAAAACTGTTGAAAATGCGTTAAGAGTGGACCGAAGTATTAAATTATTTTCTGTGTACTTAGTTATATTCTATATTTTTTTGTTATCATTCCTTTTTAACCTGATGCTGATAACAATAATAACACCTATATCATTCTTCATACCATCAAATATAACATGACTGCAAACTGAATAATGTATTCATGAATTAAAACATGAAAAAAATATCAAAGACTGAATTAGTGATCAATTTCTTATCTATTAAATAAAAATACGTACAAATATGTATGTAAAATTTCCTGGGACCATAAAAAAGTCAAGTGTTAAAGATATAATTTTCATACATAGGAAATGCAATACAATATATACAAACAAATAACAAAACCTGAAAAAGTCAAAGACTTGTGATAGACAAAAAAAAAAATAATGAGAACGAAATAGCAAAAAGTAAGAACATTTAAATTTCTAACTTCATATTTTATACCTTACTTCATGACACGCGCATTTAATCATAAAATCATAAAAGATATAGCATAAGCAAATTTATCTTTCAGCTATGCTATACAATACATATATACATACAAATAATACCCTGCAAGCACGGAACTAGTAACGTAACTAGTGTTGCAACCAGTTACTTTTGGGTGAAAGTAACGAGTACCTCCGATATGAATTAATTAAGGGCATTCACACTTTTTCCTTATTTACTTTCTTTACTCGTGTGTTCGTAGTGGTGATATATAAGCACCGAACAAGTTATTTGAACGGTTACTGTTACTAGTATGTAACTATTCAACAAATTTAGAAAGTTCTGTTTTCTGTAACTACTAAAAATTCACAATAATAACCTTTACTGCACCCGTTACAGTAATAGGTTTAATATTGGTAAATGTGGTATTATGATGCCCTCAACTTTTACCATAAATACGGCAAATATATAGTAATTCAAATGAAAATTAGAATTTATAAAACTAATTTTTTGTCGGTTGAACTATACAACAAAAAATTTGTTCCATAAATTCTAATAACATTTGAATTTTTGTATATTTACCATATTGACATAAAAACCTCTTATTTTAGGAAATAAAAATAACTATATTTGTAATTTTTAAATATATGTATTATCAAAATATTTTAAATATTGCCCTCTGGACTGTTTACAATATTTATACTTAAATTTTCCTTGTCTTTATTTTTTAATTTTTGAGTACATTTATTTTTCTTAAATCTATTATGGGCCAAACTGATTGACTTCCTAATCCTGTTTTCATATTCTATTTTGCCCATAGTCGATAAACATACATCTGTAACAAACAATAGAAATATTAAATGTCGTTTTCAACTATTTTAGTCATAATTTACTCAAAAAAATGTTATTGAATAACTTTAACGATTTCAATTTTTTTTTGTAGTGTGTTCCTTCGTAATTAAATTCTTTATATACACTATCAGTGGCTATGCTTCGAAAGGCACTTTCCAAGGAAGAACTTCCTTTTATTTGTCTCACGTACTTTGCCTACAATGACAGTAAAAAATTAGAAATTAAATTTAAACTCTAAAGGCATGATTATCTTACAAATTTATCAGCAAAAGAATAATCTTCTAATTTCTTTTCAATATCATGTAATTCAGCTGTAGTGCTGATTGGCAACAAGGATTCCATTTCGTTCGAAATTTCTTGCCCTTCATGTGTTATTTTATTAATTGAGTTTAAAACAGTTTGTGAAACAGCAACATTTTTTCTTATCATATTGCTCTCTGCAAACTGAAGCGCTTTGTATTCCACAAATGATTCATTCTGGAAAAATTATAAGAGTAATTTCAATTTATGCCAAATTTGACACGTATTGTGCATAGACATTGAAAAGTATGAATAAATAATCTGGCTTACATTTTTTTTAACCTCTTCTTTGATGAAACTTATATCCGCTTCCATTGTCTTAATTTTACCCATAATATATTTTTGATTATTTATGATATTGCTCATCATTTGAAGCATTACACATCCCATGTTTTCGTTGTCCACAACCTGTGTTTCTAAAAAAGAAGAGAATTGATTTTGTAAGAAAAAATAGATTTTATCATATTACTAAAAGTAATCCATTTGAAAACATTTACCAAGTTCCATCTCATTAGATTCTGGCTCATCAAATAGTGGTTGTGACAATGGAAAATTTTGTGTACTACTCGTATTTGCATTACTCATCACATTTTGACTGATTTGTGTTGATGTTACAAATCCACGGGAAATTGGCTCACTATTTAAATCGTTTAAGTATCCATCCATAACTGGAGAAATTGGTGGTTCTACTTCTGAAAATTTTCACAATTTCAATTTAGAAAACTGTATTCATTTTATTTGTTCAATGTATACCTTTTCTATATTTATCCGTGGTAGACATCTTTTTAACAGGACAGTTAATGTCAGCTTGAAGAATTATTAATGTCTGAATTTAGAAAAAATATTATGTAGAATTGGAATGAGAACTAGTCCGTTTTCATAAGGAATTGAGAAATATTTGAAAACAATGTCTTTTTTCAAAAAAGTTTTTCTTTCATCACACAAATTTCTACATAAGTATATTCCTAAAGAAGTTGACATTACAGGTTCAGAAAAAAAATCTTGATAATCTAGAAACTCATAGCCAAATACAACTTCTTCGCCTTCCAATTTCCCAAGTTTAGCGACTTTTATTGGATTTTTATTTTTTATGAAGCAGTAGCAATCTTTTTCAAATTTGAAACTAATTTTGAATTCATTAAAAGATGAAAGTGGCACATTATAATTGCTGACTTTAATTTCTTCCAATCTATTGTATATCTGCTCCAAAATTTGATTAGGCTTTTTAATCCAACTTTTCAAATATTGCATAAAATTCTCAAACTTGTAGGCCGAAAATCTGTCAAGAGGCCCATATTGTTTAACACATTCTGGCAAATGGAGTAAACAGTGAATATTAAAACTCACTTTTTCTCTACCATATATTGTACGAAATATTTTAACAAACTCGTTAAGCAGTTCCTGAGAAACCTGCAAATTTTTTTGACAAGACTTTTCACAAGCAAGTAATCTTATAGCGCAACTTAATAGTAAGAAATGATAATACAAATCTCCATGAATAGCATTTTTTAACACAACTATTCCAGTGTATAGAACAAAGCTTCTGAATTCTGTTGCCTTCCACACATTCAAATCCTCTAATGTTCTTCCAGTTCTACCAAATTCAGACGGAAAACGAGATGAAGTAATCATAAGGTTTTTATTTAAATCTGCAATTTTCACTGAATATCCCAGAATTTCTCTATTGTACAAAGCGGTAAGAAGTTTCTTGGTTACTCCAAGGTCGACCAAATGCATTGGATCAAGTGGAAATTGCGATACCATACCAATTTTTAATTCTTCCAATACTAGTTTTTCCATTGAACCTTTATGATAAATTATATCTTGACTTGTTGAAAATGAATTATCCGTCCTAGGGTTTCTAGCAACTGTTTCAAAAACTGTTCTTTTGTTGCTATGTGTTCCCACTTGATCACATTTTGGACAACTGTTTTTTCCATTATGGCCTTGAACTGCTGTGATAAAAGACCTTGCGGGAGTGTCACACGCAAATAAATGAATTTGTAATATTTTCGTGTCACTGGACATTCCAACTTGAACACCATGCTCTTGAAGATTCTTTACCTCTGTTACTAGTTCCTTGAGGAATATGTTGGAATCATTTGGTTTTGTTAAACCAGAGTAACACCCTATTAAAAATGGTGGCTCACTTGTAGAATTTGAAAAAGCCCCTATAATAGGCCATAAAACTCTTCTGGAACTTTTGAATGTTTTTAAGCCATCAATCCCAATATCAAGAGAAACTACATTCAATTTTTCCAAAAATTCAAATGTTTTTGATATCAAATAGTTTTGAATCCCGTAGTGAAAATATTCACCTGGTTCAATTTTCATAATTGTTAATTTTCTTTTTGACGTCTGTAACAGTTTTTTAGCAGTCACAGGTATATTTTCGAAACCCGTTTTTTTTAAAATATGCAATAAATCATCAACATGATTATGTGGTACTTTATTTTTTAACACCCAAACTTTCAAATCCTCCATAAAGGAATTTTTGTATTCGGCATTATCTTCTAAAATAGAATTTTCAGTTTCTGTAACAATGATGTCTTCATCTGCAACTGCAACACTTCTACTCTCTGATAAGATACTGTAGTTTAAATTTTCACTATTTTCTTCATTTCCACAAGTATTATTTTGATTTTTATCACCAGTTTCTAAAATATTAATATTTTCACTTTTCAATGCAGATTTGTACAACAAAATGTCTGCTTTATGTTGCTTACGTAATTTGCTCATTCTTTTTCGTATGGAAGAAGCCGACATTTTCTTTGTTATAATAAATATTAAAAA
Source organism: Villa cingulata (assembly GCA_951394055.1). Lineage (NCBI taxonomy): Eukaryota > Metazoa > Arthropoda > Insecta > Diptera > Bombyliidae > Villa > Villa cingulata. The sequence continues at coordinate 34,128,324 of OX596017.1, read as the reverse complement.
AATTTCTCTAACTATAACTTTAATATTAAAAAATTAATAAATTTTTAACTCACTTTTATTTTGCTGCAGCTCAAAACTCCAGATAACAACCAACTAAAATTTATTGGATATATAATATGAATTAGTTACTTCACTTATACTTCACAGTTACAGCAGTGGTTACTAGAATTGGTATAGTAACCATAGGTTACATTACTTTATTTAAAAATTTAAACGAATAGTTACCATAACTTTTACTGGTAATTATATAGTAACCTACTCATACCACTATAAAATTGAGATAATTATATTAATATAAAAGCCTGTAAAAAGATTTTCATTTGTATTAGTAGTGGCAGAGTGGTTACTCCGTGCTTGCAGGGTATGTACATATTCACTCTAATTATAAACTACACTATCCTTCTTCTAAAAGATCTTCATATATTGTTCGTTTATATGCAGTTTGTTTGTGTGTATATATATTCCATTAGCAATGTACAAACATTCAAATATAATTTAAAGAAATAAAATATTTTTGTCTTCATAAAAATATAAAAGATAAGGGAAAAGTATTGAATACATAGCACCAATAGCACCAATATGACACACATTCATACAAAAAAAAATCAAAACCAAATTTTCATGTATAAGTAGAAAGAGACCATATACATATATATAACATAACATGCATTTGCATGCATATACGAATATTGCATATACAACACTAACTATTGCCTTTCTTCTTTCTTATTGCATATATACAATATCAAAAGATATTAAGGATATAAAAAGCTACAAAGCTATTTAGCCATTGCAATCCACAAATTTGATTTAAAAACTTTATTTTTAAAAATTTGAAATTTTGTGGAATATAACGAATTCTGGCGATGCGATCTCGGCGATGCTATCGTAGAATTGGTCGCCAGAAATTTACATTGTATGAGAATTCTTTATGCGTAGCTTTATTATTCTATGACCGTATGCAGGATAGTAATTAGTCTGTCATTATAAGGAATAGAAAATCATCTAAAAAAATTATTTTTGAAAAAATTTACATCTGCTCAAAAATATATTGAGACAAAATAAATCGTTCGAATATCTGTAGACTCGAATCAAATCGATTATCTTTGGGATTATCTGTACAAAAATATTTTGTAGCATACTGTAAATATCATGCGAAAAACTTTAAAATGTAGAGCTACATTTTAATCTTAATGCCGATTCTACATCCAATGAAGTGACTTCAACTTCGACTATGATATAATGGAAGTTAACACGATCCATTTCCGATGCTTAACGCAATACATTTCCAATAATGCTTAAATATGCTTTTCATTACACGCGCATCCGTTATTTTTAGTATTTTTTGTTAAAGAATAATTTTGATTATTTAGCATTATTCCTTTATTCAAAAATCAATTAGTTAATTTTACAAAGGTTATAATTAATTATTAAGAAAAATATTGTATTTAGTCTTAAGGCAGCAGTCAATAAAGACGGATTGTAAAAAGTAAAACTTTTCTTTTATTTTAACAAATAAAAATTTGTTAACTAGCGCCCGAACAGGGACCCGTCGTGAAAATTTTAACTAAGTGTTTAATCCTAACAATAGTGGAATTTATTTTAGTGCCGAAGAATTATACGTACTCGCGTTGAGCTATTTTAGAAAAAATTAAACGGAATTCCGAGTAAAAAAATTAAATTTCAAAATTCAAGTGACCTACAGAGTCGAGGAACAAGACGTACTCTCTCTCTATAGCAAAATTAACGCTTGAAAAACAAAAGTTTTATAACCACTGTTGAAAGTGCAAACGTGACTGAGAATCGTACCACGAGTAGGCTTTTTGCAACAATCAACGATCAACGCAATTGGTCAAAGGGGAAACTTACAGCTCATCCGCAGGACCGCAGCATTCAGAATAAGGATACACTCCACGACGGGCACAATACAACAACTTTAAGCAGATAACAAAAAAAGAAAACAACATTTCAATCAGCAGACAATCAGACAATCAGAAATGGTGAAGATTCTCTTCATTTTAATGTAAGTAAAATTATTCTTAAAAATTATATTCATTTTTTTGCTTTAAAATGAAAAAGAATGTTAAAAAATGAAATGAAAAATTGAAATAATTGTAGCAAAAAATCATATCTAGTTAAAATTGAACGAAAGAAATATAATAAATTTGAAAAAATAATCAAGTCCTATATAAAAAAATTTTTTATTATTGTATCTAAATATATGACAATAATTATGAAAATGTATAGTATAAGAAGTCAAGGCTGAAATATGATCTACAAAAACCAAAAAATATAATAAAATAAAATAATTAAGGTGAATAACTTATAATATTGCATAACGTTAAAACTTAATGTACAAGAATACTATATTCGTTTAAAGCACGAGATTTAAAAAAAAAAAAAAAAAAAAAAAATATTATATACTTTTTTTTTGAAAATTGTAATACGATATAAAAAATTAAGTAAGCATATAAAAAAGTATTTTTCTTTTTCTTCTCTTACAAAATTTGTAACAAGATATAGTTACATAAATTTCATGAAAATTTGATATACTAAAAATATAATTCAGTTGAAGTAGAGGAAAATAATAAAAATAAGAAAAATAAAACAAATTTTTTTTTTTTCTTACTGATTGAGTTTTTTGCTTTTTTAATGACGTGATATAATAAAATTTGTATGAATTTAAATTAAAATTAAATACTACAATTAGAAATTGTTCTAATATCCAATGTATATTTCTAAAAATATAACTTCATAAAAAATAAAAATTCTTATTTTTTGATCATTTGATAATTTTTGTAAATATTTGTATTGTATGAAGATTAATAATAAAGGAATAATAGCTTCTTTAAAATAAGGTAGAATAAACGGTAATTCAAAAAATTTTAATCGTAGAATTAAAGTGTTAACTCTTTCTCCCAAAAAAAAAAAAAAAAAAAAAAAAAAAAAAAAAAAAAAAAAAAATACTCAATTAGAAAATATACAAGATGCTATCAAGCAACTGACCGGAGCTGTTAATGCTCAAATTGAATTGACACGAAACATGGAAATGAGATTAAAAAATTAGAAGATCGTTTTAATGTTGCCACTAGAGAATCATTAGCATTGCCTACACCAAGAAATGAACAAGGCTTGAAAGAAATCAGTAAATTACCAGATTGTGTGAAAGAATTGTAAGTCTTTGAGGGAAATCCAGTTCAATATGTTTCGTGGATTCATAGTGTAGAAAGTATCTTAAAATATTACGAAATAGTAAAAAATAAGCCGATTTATAGAGCGATTTTACAAAGTATTAGGCAAAAAATACGAGGAAATGCAGATTCTGCTCTCACTTCTTATAATATTTTTGACGACGATTGGGTAACCATAAAAAAATGCCTATCTCTCCATTACGCTGATAAAAGAGATTTGAGAACGCTAGAACATCAGTTAAATAATCTGTCACAAAAAAATGGTAGTATTGATGAATTCTATGAGAATGTTAATCATCAATTTTCTCTCATCGTGAACAAGGTAAAAACCGAAGATTATACCCCTGAAACAATTCAAGTACTAATAGAGACCTATAGAAATCGAGCACTGGATGTATTCATTCGAGGTTTAAATGGCGAATTATCAAAAATATTAATGATTCAAAGACCACAGACACTGCCAGAGGCATATTCTTCTTGCTTAGAAATCCAGAACCTTAATTATAGAAGTTTATCTATTCATAACAAAGGTTTTTACAACTCTGTTACAGCACCAATCAATCAAATTTCTCCTGTTAAGAAAAATATCAACATTCGTAATCAAACGAACCAAATGACCCTTCCACAAAAAAATAAGGCATATAATATTCAGCATAAACAGTTCGATAATCCACCACCAAGGCCCAGTCAACTAAAACCTCCCGTTCCAATGGATGTAGATAGATCCATACAAACGAAGCAAGTTAATTATATAAATCGACCAAATAACTTCTTAATCGGAAAAAGGGAACAAAGTTCCGATGGTCATATATGTACGTAAACAACAACGAATTTATAACTTGCAAATACAAGAAGATGATTTTCAAAATGATGACTACTCTAACTACCAAACTGAAGAAGAAGGAAATATAGAGGAAGACCAGCTAGATGAGGAAAATCCCGAATTAAATTTTATGATGGGTGCCTCTCTAGCATACCATACATAGAATACACGACTAGAGACAACAAAATCCTGAAGTTTTTAATTGACACTGGGGCTAATAAGAACTACATACGACCTGATTTAGCACCCAGTGCTAAGCCCACGAATAAACCTTTTACCATCAAATCTGCTGGTGGAGACATCTTAATTAATAAGAAAATAAGCGGGAAATTTTTTAAAAGTATTGGTAATGATATGGAAATTGTATTTTTCGTATTGCCCGAATTGAAAACTTTCGATGGAATTATAGGTGATGATACGTTAAAAGGACTCGAGGCCATAATTGATAGGAAAAATAATATTTTAAAAATCGCTCCCAACATCCAAATCCCTCTGAAAGAAAAAATATCATCTCAAGTGTATATTATAGAAATTCGAGACAGTCATCTCTCTTAATCGACAAGGAAACAAGTCAAGAACTCAGTTGAGAAGTTCAAAAACCTATGTGGACCAATCAATGAAAAAGAAACAGTTCAAACCAATGTAAGAGCAGAGATACGAACAACGACAGATGAACCTATTTACGCTAAATCTTACCCGTATCCAGTGAATATGAGAAATGAAGTCGACGAGCAAATAAAAAAGCTACTAAGTGATGGAATAATTAGACCATCCAAGAGTCCATACAATTCACCCATCTGGGTTGTTGCGAAAAAAATGGACGCTTCGGGGATAAAAAAGTACAGGATGGTAGTAGACTTCAAAAAACTCAACGCGGTAACAATATCTGATACGTATTCAATACCTGATATATCCAACACGATTGCGAGCCTAGGAAATTCGAAATATTTTACGACAATAGATCTTACATCAGGATTTCACCAGATTCGAATGAAAGACAATGATATTCCAAAAACAGCATTCTCTACAATGAATGGTAAATATGAATTTACCAGATTACCGTTTGGATTAAAAAATGCACCAGCGATTTTCCAACGAATGATTGACGATGTGTTGAAAGAGTATATAGCTAAAATTTGCTACGTTTACATTGACGATGTCATTATATTCGGAGGTAAAACAGAAAAAGAACATTTGGCGAATGTTGAAAAAGTCTTTTCAAAATTAAGTGCGGCCAATTTAAAGGTAAACTTAGATAAATCAGAATTTCTTAAAACAGAGACCGAATTTCTTGGTTATATAATAACTAACCAAGGCATGAAACCAGATCCAAAAAAGATCTCTGCAATCCAGAAACTCAAACCACCAGAAAACTTGAAGGAACTGACGAGTTTTCTTGGGCTGACATCTTATTATAGACGTTTCATCAAAGACTTTGCAAAAGTTGCAAAACCCCTAACTAATTTAACAAGAGGAATGAATGCTCAAATAAAGGCAACCCAATCTAAGAACATCAAGTTAAACCTTAATGAAAAAGAACTAGCCGCCTTCAAACAATTGAAAAACATGTTAACTTCCACTGAAATTCTTATTTTTCCAAACTTTGAGAAGGCATTTATCTTAACAACTGATGCATCAAATCACGCAATTGGTGCAGTGCTGTCTCAAGGAGAGATCGGTAAAGATCGACCGATTACGTACATTTCAAGATCACTCAATAAAACAGAAGAAAATTATGCCACAAACGAAAAAGAGTTGTTGGCAATCGTTTGGGCATTAGACAATCTCAAAAACTATCTTTATGGAGCAAAAAAAGTAAAAATTCTCACAGATCACCAACCATTGACCTTCACTCTTAGTAATAGAAATAATAATGCAAAGCTGAAAAGGTGGAAGGCTAGGATCGAAGAATATAATTATGAATTAATTTACAAACTAGGTCAGACTAATAAGGTGGCAGATGCTTTGTCTCGACTTCCATTAGAAGCAAATGTTTTGACATCATCCTCAACAGATACCTTGCACAGCGGAGAAGAAGATAATACCAATTTAATTCCGCACTGCGAAACACCACTTAATGTTTTTAGGAATCAAATAATAATCAGTCAAGGGAAAGAAATTTATATTCACGAAGAACCACACCCATCCTACCATAGACATTATATCAACCTTCCTGAAATTGATAAACCCCGTTTAAAGCGATTACTCAAAGAAAAACTCCATCCCACCTTGCTAAATGGGTTGAAAATTCCTGAGGAATATATTCAGATCGTCCAGAATCTTTATAAAAGCAATTTCAACGGTTATAAAATACGCATAACACAGAGAATCGTTCAAGATATCAGCAACGAGGAGAACCAAGTAAAAATTATACAGGAAGAGCATAAGAGGGCACATAGAAATTGGAGTGAAAACAAAGAACAGATTCTTGAAAGGTATTATTTCCCAAGAATGGCAGCTTTAATCAAACAATACACTAAAAACTGTGAGGTTTGTCACTCACATAAATACGACCGACATCCAAATAAACCGGAACTACAGGAAACTCCATTACCAACATACCCTTCAGAAATATTCACAGATCTTGCCTCCGGTCCTCCAATCCAACATATCGGAAAGAGCAACTAAACTTGATTTAAAATATTTACACATTTTGCACAAAAACAATGTGAGTAAGCTGGAGAAATTATTCACAGAACACAGAATAACTAGCAGTACTAATCTTGGAATAGCTGCAATTATATTGACAGTGATAGCAGTGCTCTTGATCAGAAGATGTCGTAATAATAATCAAAAATTGGTATTAGTCCCAAAATTAACTACTCAAGAAGCAGTCAGCCAACCCCAACCGGGATTACAGCCGATTACATTGAATTTTTGATTCACGGGACGTGAATTTTCGAAGAGAGAGGAGTTAACACGATCCATTTCCGATGCTTAACGCAATGCATTTTCCAATAATGCTTAACACAATACATTTCCAATAATGCTTAAATATGCTTTTCATTACACGCGCATCCGTTATTTTTAGTATTTTTTGTTAAAGAATAATTTTGATTATTTAGCATTATTCCTTTATTCAAAAATCAATTAGTTAATTCTACAAAGGTTATAATTAATCATTAAGAAAAATATTGTAATTAGTCTTAAGGCAGCAGTCAATAAAGACGGATTATAAAAAAGTAAAACTTTTCTTTTATTTTAACAAATAAAAATTTGTTAACTTATATACATACATATAATATACGTATGTATACAGTAGTATCTGTATATCGTGGTTTAAATTTTGTATATACATACATATTTATATGTATAAATTGAGTTTTCAATGAGAAATTTAATGTTCCTTGTAAAAAGTTTGTTTTGTATTTCTATTTGACTGTATTTGATTCTTTTCTATATTTTCTCCCTATACTCTCTGAGACGCCGATGTTTTGTATTGTATTCATTGTCCAATAATTTTCATTTTGTTAGAAGCAGAATAATCACACTGAAAAAGTTTTGTGTTTCCCAGAGGCAATTTTTTTGCAATAAAATTTTTATGAAATAATCAAGAAAATATATATGATGTTCTTTACGGGGATTATCGCAGGAGAACCAAGAACAATATTGATCAATCTTGTCTGTCTCTTCAATACATTTTGACATTATGTACTTCTTTATATGCTTCATATCCGATTTTTCTTTAAATATTTTTACAAAAACATTCAAGAGAATTTGACAAAGTTCAAAAAAGTAATTTGTAGGAATTTAGTAATTTAGTAATTTAGTCGACCAAAATCGGATGATTTAGAATAATTTTTGAAAAACATAAATTTTTCTGATTGTTTTTCAAGGTAAATAGTTTCGTCTGACCTTTTCATCAAATTCAGACAATCAGGACAGCTATTTGATGTTGACATTTTTTTAATTAAAAAGCCAACGAAGTATCTTAGTGAAGCTTGTTCGCATAAATTCTCATTATCGTGATTTTGTATTTCTATTGAATTTAATACTTTGTTATCAAAATCCTCACATTCATCCTCCTCTAATGTTTCTGAATCACAATTTTTTTCTGATGTTTTTTCTGTATCACATTTCTCATAATTTTCCACTTCAACTATTAGGAATTGATCGTCATCATTTTCACAATTACCTTTTTCTGATACAGAAATTATTTTATTACACATAATCCTGCCAATTATGTGGTTGAATGTATATAATGATGGGCATTTATTGTTTCCTCCTCTATTTCTTATTAGTGAAAAAAGATTTTCAATTGGGTCTTGATTAAATTTGTATGTAAGCACGAAATTTTTGTTTGGACAATTAGAAAATATGTCATCAGACAAATTTAAAGTCGCATTAATGCTCAGTATAAGTCCTTGGAAACAATGTAGTTTCCCCGAAGTTTTTATGGATTTGATGTATTCTTTTACATTTTCCAAATATGATCGAACAAATCCATCTTTTCTTAATGCTGATTTGTGTATATTTTTATTGAATGGCATTTTGCTGTTCAAGCAATCAAACGAATGATTTAGTTTTTCAAAAAAGGATGCTGTAGACAAAGCCTGTGGTGCAACATTTTCACTAAATTTTCCCAAATCATTTAGTGTTTTTATTGCAGAGCTGCAAGTGTGGCTCATAATTTGAACTGCATAGGCCACTTTCATTTTTTGCCATGTATTTGGAAAAACATGTTTCGATGTAATCTTCGTGCACATTTTTGTTATATTTTGCTTTTCAATGTTGTATAGTTCTTTCACAACATTCCAGCTAACTTTGCCATCTTCACACAATAAATCGTATTTTATGAGTGTGTTTCGAATTGATTTGAAAAGATGTGGAATGTCATGCACTGCAAAATACGTTTAGAATTATATTCAAAATAAGGCTTTTCAGTGGTGACGTTTAAACGTTTAAACATTTTGCGATTATTAGATCCTTGATCACAAACTATCGCTTTTATATTGTATCCGACATCATTGCAAAATTGTATATTCTCTTTAATTTTTATTTCTAGTTGTTCCCCTGTGATTGAAGATTTCACAGAATAATAACTTATAATAGTTTTGAAATTTGTAAAAATTCCTCGTATCATAAAGAGACATATACTTTTTGCAATATCTTTGGTTTTTGAATCTCCTAGATCGGTATAACCAATAATTTCATCCTTTACAGAATCATAAGTAATTTCTCTTCTTATAGCCATTTCATCAAATATCAAAACTGCTAATTTCTCTTCATCACTTAATTTTGATACTTCTATTTTTAGACTTTCTTTTAAAGTCGAGTTAAATCCAGGACTAGTATTTATTACTGGCATCCAACGATAAATTGAAGAGACAGAAGGTAGATTCATGTTTAGAACATTCCGCATATAATAATAAGTACTTGGAGATCTATAATGCAGGTTTTGTGCCAAAATTATAGATTCTTCGTTCCAAGCTTGAGTTCTAGAATTTTTGCACAACATTTCGACGAGAGTTTTTGTATTAGAATTAATACTTTCGTCTAAATTTATTTCATTTAACAAAGATTTTCTTTGACCTTGCTTTAATTTTTATATATTTAGACTTTTTTTTTTAATTTAAAAAGCCTAGATTTATATAACTTCGATTTATTTTGCAATTCCACACACAGAATATTATATTTCTTTCTCAAAGAATAATATTGAGATCGATAATATTTTAGTTGTTTTTGTGATTGCAAACAAGAACTACAAACCAATACAATATTTTCATTTTCTTGATTATTTGAAATTGGTTCATATTTATCCAGATCTTCTAATAATAATTCTTCATGATCAAGGCCTTTGTAGCTCTTTCCTGAAAACAAAACAGGAATAAGTTCCCTTGAATCGGAATTATTCAAATTATTTAAATCCTGTCCACTAAAATTCAAATTATCTGCACTTGAATTATCGTTGTTTAAATATAAACAAGGAACGGATTTTTTTTTAAGTTTCTTTTTTCCAAAAGAAGAACTATGGAAATGTTTTGAACATACGTACGCATTTTTCGGTTTTGGCGGCATTGCTAAACCTATAGCAGTCATCCAATTTTCAAACATTACCGTCCCTGAAGATGGAAATTTAAAAAATCGCAGGTGTGGAAAATCCTTCTTGCTTTGACGGCAAGAAGGAACTTCGCACCTTACTCCCCATACTTTTTTCTTTCTATCACCCATCTTTTTTAAAGTTATAATCCTTTTCACTATAAAAAAAGTTATAATCCTTTTCACTTTTCACTTTTATAATCCGTTCACTATGAAAAATAATTTCTTATTTTACAAAAATCACTAAAAACTAATTACACAAATTTCTCTATAAAATTAATTTTCAAATCTTTTAAATCGACAAAATTTATTTATTATATTATTAAACTTATTTCACCAAAATTGTCTGTCACTTTAAATAACTCTGTATTTATTTCATTGTTTTTTTTTTTTATTTTTTGCATTAACTAAAATGCAATATTTAGAAAAAACTATAACTGCTATAACTAATTAATTTTATTAAAAAATAATTAAAATATTATAGATTTCAAAAAATCACTAAAATATCTTAAAGAAATCGAAATAAATCGTTTTTATAAACTGTACTATTGATTTTATAAATAATAAAATATTTTAGATTTAAGAAAGGCTTCTTCACATGTGTAACATGAAACTAAATAATTAAAATTTTTTACCTAATACCTTACTTTTCAAAATATGAGAAAATCAAGCACCTGGTAATTATTGAAGAAATAGAGGATTTTTAAACGTGCATTATATTGAGAACTTATATGTCATTAATAATGTATACAAAACGCGCTTATGTATGTATACAAAACAATGACACAGTTGTTGATTGCATTATTTTATTTTTACAGGTATATAAAAACCGTTCTTCCAAATATTCTGTCAAAGGAAATTAAATTTATGTCTTACCTTCACACAATCTGTAAAAAAAACCATACAGAAAAAATGATGTAATACACAGAGTTTAAAAAGTGTTCGCTCATTTACAAATTCTATAAATAATCGAACAATTTATTTGTCTTTTTTATTTAGTATCGTACAAAATATGAAAATTTTAATTATTTACCTAAATCCATTACATAACTAGAACAAAAAATGTGTTGATTCCAGCATCAACCTGAAAAAGAAAATAATTTAAATAATTGTAAAAAAAAAATGAAAATATAAAACACAAATTACATTTAACACACAAAACAGAACACAACACGAAATATAAACAAACCACATAACCAAAACATTGAAATACAAAACGTACACAAAGCACCGATTAGAACATCATAGTCACAATACAATTCAACAATTAAACAAAAACAATACAAATAAAACTACTTCACAAACAGTACAAAAACATCACTTTAACACCACATATTTTTTTAAACAATTAACAAACCATTTAATTAATTATACAATAATTCTAATTAAAATAAAAATATAAACAAAAGGGGTAACATTAATTACCTCTTCACAAAATGGTTGTCAAAAATTCAACATCATACATCAATGTCAAATTGTCAACAACATCATTCACAATAGATAATTTCAACTAATTAGTGTACCAATAAAAGTCTCCAATAATTGTGGAATCTGGAATGTACCAGTCCAATAAAAAAGACAGCAGATGGAGATAAATAGTGAAGACACAATAAAACGGGAAAAAAAGAAATTTCTCGAAACAGTGAAAATCATATAAAAGGCCAGACGAATTTCAGAAAAATTTGTCTTTTGAAGAAACGAACTATAGCGTATTGAGCTAGAAAGCGGCAGAAGCAAAAGGCCACTCTTGAAGGACGTACTGAGTCCAAATTTCAAGTTTTTTAAAATTGGAATTTTCCAATCACTAGCGTATTGAGCTAGACCACCAAAAGTACGTATTGAGTCTTTTGGTCTAGGAATTTTTACAGAAAATACTTAGAAAATTTTCTGTAAAAATTAGGGAACATAGGTATTTTACACTTAGGCAAATTTCGTCGAATATTTTAATAAAAACTTAGAAAATTTTTCATTGGAGGAAAAATTTTATACTTGGAATATTTCGGCGAATGTTTAAATAAAACTTAGAAAATTTTTCATTGGAGGAAAAATTTTATACTTGGAATATTTCGGCGAATGTTTAAATAAAACTTAGAAAATTTTTCATTGGAGGAAAAATTTTTAAACTTAGAAAATATTTCAGCAGCAACAGAAATCTAACAAATTAATAAATAGTTTACCAACGGGAAAATTCATTTAATTTCATTACCGGAAATATTCAATCGTGGCAGTTACTATATTTGAAATTTAAACTTCATCATCGTACTAAACAACAATCAACTAAATCTGCATTTTCATCAAGATTCAGCAGCGACATCTCGCGTATAGATCGATCTATACTGTCGACGAATTAGTTTAAGTTTTAAATTATTAAATTTTAGAATTGTTGATTATTGGAATTAAAATTATTAAAATTATATATTGTAGAAATCAATTTCTTATTTTTTAATTTTTAATTGCCGAATTGTATGCAAAATTGTAATATAATTAATTGCTTTTAAATAATTCAAATTGATTTTTTTTGAATTTTGTATTTTATTTTTTTTGAAAATCAAGATAAAATTTTTGTATAATTTAAGGTTTGCATATTTTTGAAAAATTTATTTACAATTATTTATCAGTAGTTAATAAGATCAAAATTGTTAGTTTTAAGTATTATTTTTTTCAATAAATTTTATAACGTAAAATTGTAAAAAAATTGTGTTTTTATTTTATATAACTATTTTGATTCAGCACCTTTTTTCATTTAATGTTAAATCAAGATTTTCCTTTTAGTGGATTTAACATTTGGTCCTTCGAGCCGGATATAAATAAAAACACAATTTTTATTTTTTTTGTATAAAATTTGATATACTTGTAAATGGTTAGAGCTAAATTACCGATAAAAAAGAAAAAGGAAAAAATGGATAACGTTTCAAGTATAATTAAATTACAAGATGGCCTGATCGAACAATTAAATGATATAACTATTAACGCACACGAAGATATTGCAGCAAATAAATCAATTAAGGTCTATGAACGAAGGATTTCCACATTAAATAGCTTATACGATAAATTCCAAGAGAATCATTACATTATCTGTCAATCAGAAGATAATGCTAATACAACCACGTATAATGACCAACACAAATTTCGTGATTTTGAGAAACAATATTTTGAATTGATATCAGAATTAGAAGATAAAGTTGCTGAATTATCTACAATTTCATTGAATAATTCTGCCAATTCTACGCATGTCTCCACCGTAGTTTCTACACAGAATCCAAAAATTAGATTACCACCAATTGAACTACCAAAATTTGATGGTACTTACAAGTCAAGGAGGTCGTTCAGAGATCTATACGTGAATTTAATTCATAACAACAATGAAATTTCTGACATTGAAAAACTTCATTATTTAAAATCATGTACGTCTGGTGAAGCAGCTCGAATCATTAAACCATTTGATATCATAGCAGCAAATTACCAAAAAGCTTGGTTCGCTTTAGTTAGCCGATTCAATAACAACAGAGTGCTAATTAATACCCAACTAGAGAAACTATGTAAATTCACACCTATAAAAACAGAAAGTGCACAAGCTATGAAAGAAGTCTTGAGTAACGTTGAAGAAACTCTGCATGAGCTGGAAACATTACGTGTAAATACTGAAAACTGGGATCCAATAATTACTTATCTAACACTACAACGATTACCACCTGAGACCAGAGAACTTTGGGAAATAAAACAGAGTTCGAAAACCGAAATGTGTAGTTTTCAAGAATTGATCGAATTTCTAGAATCCAGGTTTAGAGTTCTAGAAGCAGTAAATCCGCCGAAACGTAGCAACGTATTCTTGTCGCAAAACAATAAAAATAATAATCAAATTTTGAAATGTTCTAAGTGTAATTCAGATCACAGATTGTTTAATTGCACACAATTCAAAACATTATCCGCAAATGAGAAATTAAAATTTGTTAAAGAGGCAAATTTATGTATGAATTGTTTGGCAGGTGGCCATCAATACAAAAACTGTAGAAGTAAATTTACATGTACTGTGTGCAAAAAGAAACATAATACATTGTTACATTCTAGCTTCAATACCGCATCTAATGTAAAAAGAACTTCCGCTCGAGCAAAACAGAATAACAGTGAATATGCAGATTCGGCTGTTATTAATAAAACTACAGAAGAAAATGATGTAAAAAATTTCTTCTCTACAAATACTAATCAGGCATTGCTATCTACGGCATTGGTCAGGATACGTAATGCACAGGGTCACTTTGAAATAATGAGAGCGCTGATTGATTCAGGCTCGCAAGTAACTTTCATTACTGCTGCAGCAACGAAACGCCTGCAACTAGAGAATAAACGAACGAATCAGCTCATCAGTGGACTTAATCAAAGGAGTGCCACGGTAGCTAGTTCACAAACAGAATTTGTCTTGGAATCGGTACAAGGTACCTTCAAACAAAAGGTAACTGCATTAGTGATAAAAAGTATTACTAATGAGTTACCAACATGTAGGATTGAAACAGGAGGTTTCAATCATTTGAAAAATATACCATTAGCTGACCCTAATTATAATGTTCCAGGAAAAATAGATTTGCTACTCGGAGCAGAAGTATACGCAAATATAGTTCGAGAAGGAATTAAAAAATCAAAAATTCCTACTCATCCAATAGCAATAAATACAGCATTAGGCTGGATTGTAATGGGCAGTTTGAGACGTGCTACACAATCTAGCAAAACTTTTCTTGTGCATGTTCAGAAATCTAATACATTGGATGAACAATTGAGAAGATTTGGTGACCAAAACGAAATCTTAAATGTTGTTCATCAAAAACCAGAAAACAAGAAATGCAAAAAAATGAATCAAAAAACAATAAAGAGACTTCTTAAGGGTAGTTGTCAGGTTGAATTACAATTCAAAACATCAAATAACGAATCAAAGAAAACGATACCAGTTTGGTTCGACGCCCCAAAAGACATCAAACGTTTATTAGCAAAATTGCCAATACCGTGGAACCTGGTCAGAGGAAAGAAAAATTTTAGATGGCCATATAAAGACATCAAACTGAGATTCAAAGAGAAAAATGGTAAAACAACGGTACGACTCGTACAAAGAAATCAATTATGATTCTAGTTAATGTATAAAAAAAAAAAATGATAAAGAAATAAGAAAAAATTATATCACATATCAAATATTACTATACCTCGTTGGTTAAATATTGTTAAAAAAAAAAAAAAAAACATTACAAAACACAAAATTGACGTTCGAAGCACTTTATACCGTTTTGTGCAAAATTGAAGCATGTATTAATTCAAGACCTTTAGTTCCTATCAATGTCGATCCTGATAGTAATACAATCATTACCCCTGGACATTTTTTAATTAATCGAAGTTTGCAAACAGTACCAGAAAAATGTGATATAAAGACAGAAACTCCAACTAGAAAATGGCAATTTTTAAAACAGTTACAACAAAACTTTTGGTATCATTGGTCTAAAGATTATTTACAACAATTGCAAGTACGCCACAAATGGAAAGGCACTCAAGAAAATTTGAAAATTAATGATTTGGTATTAATTAAACGAGAAAATTTTCCTCCACTATCATGGCCATTAGGAAGAATCATTGAAGTTTATCCAAGAAAGGATGGACTAGTTAGAACAGCACTTGTAAGAATTGCTCATAAAACTTACTTGAGACCAATCGTTAAACTGTGTAAACTATCTCTCGAAAACATTGAAATGTGATGCCATATAAGAAGAAAAATAAAACATAAATTTTTTTGTAAAACAAACTATAAATATTTTATTTAAACGATAATATAATTCAATAATTCAATATTTTTTGCTGCCCGGGGAGGATGTTGATTCCAGCATCAACCTGAAAAAGAAAATAATTTAAATAATTGTAAAAAAAAAATGAAAATATAAAACACAAATTACATTTAACACACAAAACAGAACACAACACGAAATATAAACAAACCACATAACCAAAACATTGAAATACAAAACGTACACAAAGCACCGATTAGAACATCATAGTCACAATACAATTCAACAATTAAACAAAAACAATACAAATAAAACTACTTCACAAACAGTACAAAAACATCACTTTAACACCACATATTTTTTTAAACAATTAACAAACCATTTAATTAATTATACAATAATTCTAATTAAAATAAAAATATAAACAAAAGGGGTAACATTAATTATTTCTTTATAAAAATTTATAAAAACTGCTTTTTTTATCAACAAAAAGTATTCGCTGACTTTGAAATATGTACTAAAATGATTGTAATAAAAACCGTTAACTGATAAATCTTTTTCTTGTTATGATTATATAATTTAGTTTAGCTTGTCTTTTAAATAATAAGTACAAAATAACAGTTAAATCGATTCAGATTTTCTCACAATTAAAAAAAAATACTAAATATCAAGTAAAAAAATGAAAAAAAAACAAAAAGAAACGACAAATGAAAAAAGGGAATTGTAATAAACCTTTTCAAAAACAAAAAATCATACAGAGAAATCGAAAAAATATTTTAAAAGATTATATTCTACTGTTAAAAATATTGTAGACAGGTTTAATCCAAGAAAAACTGTTGAAAATGCGTTAAGAGTGGACCGAAGTATTAAATTATTTTCTGTGTACTTAGTTATATTCTATATTTTTTTGTTATCATTCCTTTTTAACCTGATGCTGATAACAATAATAACACCTATATCATTCTTCATACCATCAAATATAACATGACTGCAAACTGAATAATGTATTCATGAATTAAAACATGAAAAAAAATATCAAAGACTGAATTAGTGATCAATTTCTTATCTATTAAATAAAAATACGTACAAATATGTATGTAAAATTTCCTGGGACCATAAAAAAGTCAAGTGTTAAAGATATAATTTTCATACATAGGAAATGCAATACAATATATACAAACAAATAACAAAACCTGAAAAATTCAAAGACTTGTGATAGACAAAAAAAAAAAAAATAATGAGAACGAAATAGCAAAAAGTAAGAACATTTAAATTTCTAACTTCATATTTTATACCTTACTTCATGACACGCGCATTTAATCATAAAATCATAAAAGATATAGCATAAGCAAATTTATCTTTCAGCTATGCTATACAATACATATATACATACAAATAATATGTACATATCCACTCTAATTATAAACTACACTATCCTTCTTCTAAAAGATCTTCATATATTGTTCGTTTATATGCAGTTTGTTTGTGTGTATATATATTCCATTAGCAATGTACAAACATTCAAATATAATTTAAAGAAATAAAATATTTTTGTCTTCATAAAAATATAAAAGATAAGGGAAAAGTATTGAATACATAGCACCAATAGCACCAATATGACACACATTCATACAAAAAAAATCAAAACCAAATTTTCATGTATAAGTAGAAAGAGACCATATACATATATATAACATAACATGCATTTGCATGCATATACGAATATTGCATATCAGTGTTGTGCATGTAATCTACGTTGACGTAATCTACGCGGTTGTCTACACGTAAAGTATGTATGTAGACAATCGTCAGATTTTTGTGTAGACAAAGAAGATGATGTAGAAAAATGTAGATGATGTAGATGATGTAGATGATGTAGGAAATCCTGTTTTACATAATCGACATCGTCCTTTTGAACCCCCATTCAATCCAGTGATTATATCCATTGTATTGTAATGTGAGGCCTTCAAATCTCATCATAAAAACAACTATTTTGCGGCTCGTGTGTAACGGTTGTATCATCACAATACCGCCTTTACAAGCGCATCAAGTTTTATTGTATTGCGTATAAATTCTTTTGTAAGGGAATACTGTATTTCATTGTACCTGCACGTGTTACGATGTATTTTATTTTATATATATTTTTTTTCTTGTCTTTTCATTATGCCCATTTGGCATCTCTCTCAATATATTTAATTATAAATACAGTCGGACCCGCTTATAAGGAACTCGGATAAAAGAAAAACTCCTGTATAAGAACAAAATTTTTGTACACATTGATTTTCCTAAATATTATACTAAAATATACTCGTATATAAGAAAATCTCATATAAGAAATACTCGCTTACAAGAAAATAAAAAGCAATTCAATCGTTCCGTTTTCTGTACATAAGAGCTCTTTTATAAGAAATTACTTTTGTTATTCAAAAAATGATTTTACTTAGAAATCGGTTTTGAAATTTCAAATCAAATATGAATTTGATCATCCCTGTTTATACATATGACATATTTATGCAATTCTCATCCCTTTCCAAGAGGTTTTTAGGTTATGTGCATTCTGACATTTACATATTGGTGTTTGGTTATTCTTGGCTTGGTTGCAAATTTTTTTTTCTAGAGATTTTCTAAGGTATGTACAAATTAAGTTTTTATGATAAAAATACACATTTTGAATTTAAACAGCAGCTTAAGTTTTTTTTTTAAATAATATACAGGCTATAAATTACAATATGGAAAATAAAAACACAAAAAACAAAAGAAATACTCTCAATTTAAAAACAAAGCTTGAGATTTTGAAGAAACTGAAGGAAGGTGCAACTCGAAAAGTAATTTCTGAAAATTATTCTTGTTCTCTTCCTACGATATCTAAAATATTGAAAAATGAAAATCAAATTCTGAATGCAGTGAAAAATGTAAACCCCAAAAGAAAAAGAGAAAGAAAAGGGAATTATGATTTAGTAGATCAAGCGTTATTCAAGTGGTTTACCGAGAAACGTACTCAAAACGCAATAATATCAGGACCACTACTTTCTGAAAAAGCAAAACAATTTGCTGTTCAATTAAAAATAAAAAATTTCGAAGGGACAAATGGGTGGCTGCATAGATGGAAACTGAAGTACAACATTAATTTTCACAAGGTTCAAGGAGAAAAAAGTAGTGCTGACGCAGAGAGTGCTAATAATTGGGTTAATATTGTGTTGCCTCATATATTAGAAAAATATAAACCAGATTGCATTTATAATGCTGATGAAAGTGCACTATTTTATAAAGCCTTACCTACAGGAACTTTAGCAGCAGCAGGAGATAAAGTTCCAGGTGGAAAAGTGCAAAAAATGCGGTTGACACTTCTTTTTTTGTGTAACATGAATGGATGTTGTAAGGAAATATTTGCAATCGGGTCAACTAAAAAGCCACATGCATTCAAAAATAAAACCATTTTGTTACCATATTTTTCTCAAAAGAAGGCCTGGATGACTTCAGAAATATGGACTGATATTCTTCAAGATTTTGACAAAAGACTTCAGCAAAAAAATAAAAGGATTGCATTAATTGTTGACAACGCATGCTGCCACAAAATTCTCCATAACATAATTTTGGAAAACATCAACGTAATCTTTTTGCCACCAAACTCCACATCATTGATCCAACCTCTGGATCAGGGTGTAATTAGATGCTTCAAGGCGTATTACAGAAGTTGCTTAATGAGAAAACAATTAGGTGCTCTTGATAGTGGTAAATCTTTGAGAGAATTTTGCAAAGAAATAACTGTGCTTGACGCTTTATACATGGTAAAAAGATCGTGGTGGATGGTTACACCAGAAACTATAGCGCAATGCTTCAAGAAATCTGGATTTAAAAACAATCTTGATTGCTGTGTTTGTGAAAATAATACCACAGAGACTACTTTGGATATTAATATAGATGAAAGCGAATTTGAAAATTATATCAGTATTGATGAAAATGTTGATTGTTATGGAATTTTAAATGACGATGAAATAATAAACTCAGTCATCAAAGAAGGAAATGAAAATGAGGCCGACGAACTATTTTGCACAGACTTGACTAGTCAAAACATGAAAGAAAATATACCAAACATACTTGATTCAATCAAAACAATGAAAAATTATCTTATTCAGAAAGGTGAATCTTTGGTACATCTAGATAATCTTGAAAATCAAATATTACTAGTTCATGCTAAAAAAAATTGCATACAAAAAAAAATTTCTGATTATTTTGTAAAATAATGTATGTAGGTATACATAATTAAGTGTGTACACACATATTTCGACTGAAAATTAAGATTCCTTTATTTACATATTACTATACACATATGTAATATCACATTTTTATTTTGTATCGTTTATGTTTTTTTATGAAATTATGTATTTTATTTTTGTGTTTTTTTTTTAAATACATACTATATTTTGTTATTACACATATTAAATAAAGAATTTGAAGAAATAAAATTTTTAAAATCGAATTTCTTAATTTATATGTACATACGTACATATAATGTATGTACATATTTATAAGTCTAAATCCTACCTCTGTTAAAAGAAAAAAAATTCCTTATAGGCGAGCTCTGGTTATAAGAACAAAATTTCTTATAAGCGGAGCTCGTATAAAGGAAATACTCGGTTATAAGACATTCAATCGAGGACAACATCCAGTTTCTTATAAGCGGGTCCGACTGTAGTAGTATACGATTTTCGGTTATAGTTATAACCTATATATGCCTATGGTAAAGTAAATTTATTCCATTTAAGTATTATATTACTTACCTATTTCTTTCATTTAAATATATATGCACATTCATTTTTTTTCCCTCTTTTATCCATCACCTATGATACTTATTGCTATAAATATATATATTACTTCGCTTTCCCATTTTGCTATACATATATATTCCTACCCCTGAAAATCATCAGATTTTCATGAATATAGTTATTATATTTATTTATATATATACATATAAGCGTTAAGTTTTCTGGCTTATTCCTCTACATTATTTATGGTACTCTAGAAAAATCTATACTTTGTTCATAAAGTTTATTCAGTTCGGATGCTTATGGGGATATATTTTCTCTATTCTAACTTGGTAAATTCGTATAAATGTGTTTCTGTTTAACACCTCTGAAAGTGTTGCCCCTTTAATTCAAATTTTCTATGTAAAATCGGGTGAAATTTTTATAAGTGCTGCCGTTTTACTTTGATTTTCAAAACATATACTATTTTATATTTTGCAAAAAAATTTTTTTTTATAAAAGTCTGTTTCCCCACCACCTTGAGGTAAGACTTTTGGCGCGTTTTTTATCAGCAATCTTCACTTCACAAATCACAGCAAATATCAACTAAAGAACGAAAATAATCTCTATTTTCATGCAACAAAAAATGTAACGAAAAACTAACTGTTCTGCAACAGTAATACATTTACAACACAACGTAAAAGCAAAAATTTTTTTTCGTGACATAAATATGTAGTATAGAATATATATTTACTATACATATCTATTAATTAATAATAATATATAAATAAAATGCATCATAGAATATATGTAATATATAATTAATAATAATATATGACAAAAATTTATATAAATAATATATAAATAAAGTGCATCATAGAATATGTAATATATAATTAATAATAATATATGACAAAAATTCATATAAATAATATATAAATAAAGTGCATCATAGAATATGTAATATATAATTAATAATAATATATGACAAAAATTCATATAAATGAACATTTTTGATTTTCAAAAACGGCAATACTTAATATGAGTATTATGACTACACGGCAGTACTAATTCATCATTATTCTGTTACTCAATCTATTGTTCTTCCACATCTCGATTAGCCGAATCAAGCAACTTTTTCCTCATTAAGCGACAATCGTGTGCGCATATGAATTCCTTCGTCATACTTCGTTTTCTTCGCATATGATCAATTTTTTTCCATTTATAGTTTTTGATGGTTTTTGTTTGTGCAATCCAGTGAATATGATTGATGAATAATGGACGACAAGAAATAATAATCAGTCATCGTATGGTTGCGGTGATGGTAATATGAAATTAACTGGTGCTGTTGTTTTTTTCTCTTTTACAGCGTCTCATTGTATATAAAATAGATGGGGGTATGAGTAATTTGATATATTCCTCTTAAAAGTAACGCTACTTGACGCTACTGTCCAAAAATGAGCTCTTCTATAAGCCGTGTACTGAACGAATTTTATGAACAAAGTATAGATGTTTTCATATATAAGGCATATATATATTAAAATGTGCTGTAAGCATGTAATGGATTTGTATGTTTCGGTCTCTTTTACATGCATAATAATTTCACGCATAGATATTACTCATGTATCAGAATGACTACCTTACTACATAGAATACATAGTAAACTCTACTACATCAAATCATGTTCAGGCACATAATTAAGTCTGGATGTAATTTGCCGTCAGCTCTACTATCATTTAAAAATTTTAATGTATTTCATAAAGTCATTTATTTGTACCAGATTTTATCTTAATTTATGACAAATCCCGCATAGAATCATTACAAATATTATTACAAATTCTAACTTTTAAATTAACCACTATAAAATATTATTTTTAAATTGATATATGTATTTAATTACTCTACTCCGCCTGGTGAGCAAATTTGTAATAGAACACCCCTAACTACATATTCTGTTCGTCGTTCCCCAGCCGCCGACCACATACATACATTCTGTTCGTGTATTGGTAGCGCGCGTAAGTCGGCGTCGCTTTCGTTGTAACTACAAGAAAAAAACGAGACAACATTTTTGACTTGGGTAGTTAGCGTCGACGGAGACAGAACGGAAGGTAACTAAAAAAATGCTGGTGATAAGTGGAAAAAAATTTGGAAAAATATTTTTTTAAATAAAAATGGACGACTTTGGAAGATTTGATCAATTTTTTTTGTGAATTATCGAATATATTGGTGCATATAATATGATGGAAAGTGAGAAATATAATAACCTAAAGTGATAATAAAGTTAGTGAAATATATAATTTAATTACACGAAATAAAATTATGATACGGTACTCAATAACCTAGGATTGCATTTATTCATTTTTTTGAGTTCATCTTGAAAATTCACGATATTTCAATAATCTCTTTAATTGGTGAATTTTTTTTTGCTGGAATAATTAAGAATATTAAATAGAAAATTTTGTAATACATACTGACTGCCAGTTAATTAAAAAGAAAAAAAATATAAAGAAGGTCAAAATATATAAAGCATACATAGTGTGTTTTTTTTTTTTTTGAATGGTTTGTTAATTAATCTCAAATTGAGTGGACATGAATATATAAGTAAAATTAAAATGGAGGTTATTCGGAATACAAAGGTAATAATATAGAACAATAATTGATATATGCACATGCAGATAATATTGGGTTGTGGCATGATTTCGGTTATATATCGAAAATTTAAGTAAACAAGAAAATATGAAAGAGAAAACCGAAAATAAAACCAATGAATTTTATTAAAAATAATTTAATAAATTTGTACTAAGTTATAATAGAGATTATTTTTGGTAACAGTACAAATGAATATACTTATTTTACGCACATGTACAATAATATACTACTTTACATTGAATAACGACTATAATATATTACTTAAAATTTATAGAAAAAAAAACTATACAAAACTGCTCATACCAGATACAAAATCGAACGATAACATATAACATCCTTAATAATATTTATAATATTAATAATACGTTCCACAATACTTTGTATATTTCAAATAAACATAACATCTATAAAATATTTATGTATAAAATATGATCACAGAAAAAATATGTATAGCATATTAAAAACATTGGAACAAAACATACGGAATTTTGAGATATAGATATAAAAAAAAAAACAAAAAAAAATATTATAATAATTTTTAGAGTACATATTTATATTTATAAAATAAGTTCATTCAGTTACTATTTGTTTATATTCTCTATTCAAAGTCATTTTTAGAAATATTATTACATATTATTTTTTTTTACAATTCATATTAAATAATGTAAGTGTAATGCATACAAAGATATACAATTATACATATATGAAAGCTTCGTATATATTTTAATAGGCTTAAATAATAATAATCATAAATTAAAAATAAATATTAAGTACAATGATATAATTATTAGGAAAATAAATAACTAATATAACAGAATATACATATACTTACCATACATGATATGTTTACAATTTTGTATTTTTCTTGAAAATATTTTTTTGAAGAACGAAAATTATAAGTAATATATATTAAAATGAATAATATTGAAAAATGTAAATGAATAATATTGAAAATTTGAAAGTAATTATGTAGTATAAAAAGAAAGGGAAAAAAAAGAAAGAAAGAAAACAAACAAAAAAACAAAAAAAAAAAATTTTTTTTTCAAATTAAATTATAAGGCAATCAATTGATAAATTGATAAATTTAATTGAAATTAAAATGTATAATGCTTACACAGATAATATACAAATGTACATTAGCGAATTATTTACACATTATTTAAAGATTTAAGCTCAGGAAGTGAAGCACCATCTCCGAGAAAAAAATTCAAATATTTTGAATTATTGTCTTTTTTAAAAGATGCTTATAGGCCAAGAAAGTAAGTGTTCAAGAAAAATGGAAATGTATTTTGATAATTATAATTTATTTTCATAGAACTAGTGAAACAATAATTCAAGAGGTGCCTACAATTGATGTTGACGAAAGTCCGTTATTCGAAAATTTTGGACCACATTTTGCTCCAACCGATCAACAACCAGCAAATCCAACGCAACAAAGCCAGAAAAATTGTGGCGAGGAGTTTTCTTCATTTTTAAACGAGTTAAGGGGAAGCAAAATTTCCAGTGATAAATATACCACATTCGCTAAAAATGTTGAAAATTTGATGCGGAGTGGTAATTTTGAAGATTTAGAGTTTTTAGAGTTGGAAATTGAAATTTTTAATGTCATAAAAAAAAAGATAATAAAAAATTTAAATGAAATTAACAGAAAAAATATACGATATTTTATTCTTTCTTTATCATTATAATTCACTGATTATTTATGTAATCGCACAGTTTTTCTCTTAATTCAAACGCATCGTTGGAACATCTATTTGATTTTGCTGTTCTGACCGAAACTAGAGAAGTACCTGATTCTCTCCATTGACCATAGGTAACGCTATCATTCTCGTGTCTGTCTTCATAATTAGGAGGACTATATTTTAAATCATTTAATTTCAAAAAGTTGTGTAAAACAACAGTTAATTTCACAATAATATCAACATGATCAGGTATGGCATGAATATTGTTCAGTAAAAGACGCCATCGATTTGCTAGTATTCCAAATTTGTTTCTGTTGTTATCCTTGCACAAGATAGACGTGTATTTAAACATTCTTTCTGATTTTCCAAGTTTCGTCCTGCATATGGACGCATTAAATTTGGTAGCAGTGGAAAAGCTGAATCTCCTATAAAGTAAAACGGAAATTTGGTAGTAGAATTGGGTAATTCTTTCTCTTTTGGAATGGGTAGCTGCTTCTTTAGTAATTTTATGCCAAAAGCACTATGCCTAAAAACTCCACCATCGCTTTGGCTTCCATAAGAACCAACGTTTATCATGGTGAAAGTGTACCTCGAATCACAAGATGCTAAAAGTACTAAGCTGTATCTACCTATTAGTTTTCAAAATGAAAAAAATCATAAAGAAAAATAAAGAAATATGTAAGTATATTCATACCTTTGTAATTATAATACTGTGATCCACTTTTTGGAGGACACACCATATTGATGTGCTTCCCATCTATGGCACTTACACAATTTGGGACACCACATTTTAGATAATAGTCATTTGAAATTTGCACAAATTCTGCTTCATTAGGGAAGCTGATGTATATAGGATACAATTCTTCCCATATAATTGAGCATGTTTCGTACACAATTTTTCTGAATGTGGTCAGTCCAATTTGGAACTTTGATGAATATAAAAGCCTTGGACCACCATGACCCAAATACCTATTCAAAAATGCTAATAATTTCACAAATATATCTTCTCATATATAAAATATATCCCACTTACATAATTGTTAAAAGCAATCTAAATTCTGGACATAAAGGTTTTCTAATAGAAAATTTTTCAAGTCGTTCTTTTAACAAATTTAATAATAAATTAAATATAGACCGACTCATTCTTGTGTACTTAAAAAACTTCTCCTCGTCATCTTTAATTTTTGGGTACACAGACACAAAATAACCAGTTGAATCTCGCGATAAAAACATGTTGTGCACCCAATATTTTCTTTGCCTTTGTTTAATTTTTCTTTTTTCCTTCAAAGATTTTAACTTTTTATACGCCATGTAATCGAAAATAACTAATTCTTCTACTTCCATTGTTTAAACTTTATATAAACTTTATAATTGTTATTTATATTTTATTGAATTAATTATTTTTTATTATTATTTATATTAAACTAATTATTTCTGTTATAACTAAAAGAAACACTTATTTATTATTAAAATATTGTTGATTTGACAGTTGCGAACGTTGTCATTAGGCTTTGAAAGGACAGATTGTTGAAAATAATAATTAATTATAAAAATATAGTGGAAAATAAAAAATCAGATAGTGGATCAGTTGATGAAAGATGCAAAATATGGAATAAAATAGTGGACGAATTTAATTCATCGAGCGAAATTAAACGGAACAAGCAACAGCTAAAAAATTTTTATAAAAATGCCAAAAGTAAAATAAAAAAAAGTTTGGCAAAACAAAAGTCAGAGATTTTCAAGACAGGGGGTGGTGTATGTACAGAGATTGTAGATGAAAACAATCCCCTTGTTGCTATTGTAATTAATGAAACAACGCCGATACATAATGCATTCGATAGCAGCGCAGAATATTTCGAGGATATCGGTGATGAAGTAAGTACATGCGTAGAATATGCCATTTAAAAATTTTAAATTAAAAAATAATTTATTTACTACTTTTATCCAATTCAGTCATTATTTTCACAACACGATATTGAAAGTACACCAAAAGAAGGATCGCCTATACTATCATCATCCACTCAAGAAGCGAGTACATCGTTACCATCATCATCCAAGCAGTTTGAACGAAAAAGGAGAAGCAATGAGAATGTTAAAAAATTTATTGACGAAATTGCTGAGCTAAAAAAAATTAAATTAAATGCTGAAATTGATAAAAATAAAGCAAAAAATTTACTATATCAAAAAAAATTGGAAATATTAAATCAAATTCAAAATGGAGAGTGAAAGCGAAGTTAGTCAATCATTTTATTACACACAGTTGTTTATGTTTTTATTTTGTTTAAAAAAAAAATTGGATTTAATTTTAATAAAATGTTATTGAACAAAAAATTTAAAAAAAGTTTCTTATTATATAATCCCTTTTCTCAAAATTTGAATTAGAGGTACTAACATTTGTTGGTGGGTCAGCAATAATTTCCAATTCCGTTGGTGGTGTTTCTCTGTCCCTTAAAATGTTGTGTAAAACTGCTGTTGCTACAATGATAGTAGCGACAGTATTTACATTTAACCTGCTTTGTAAAATATGTTTCCATTATTTGTTAATAATATTTTCAAGTCTTATTTATAAAACTTACTTAAACCTATGGCAGGAAAACGTCTCTTCCACACACCAATGGTTCTTTCAACGGTGACTCTTGTTTTGATAAATGATTTTTGAAAAGATTTTTCTGATTGCGTTACAGGCTGTGATAAAGGAGTTATTAAATGATCGGTGCAAGCATATCCAGCATCACCCAATAAAATAGAATTTCCATATAAATTGTTTTCTAATTTATTTTTTAAGTGACAAAAATTGAATATCATCTGGTCATGAGTACTTCCCGGCCACCTGAAATATACGTAAGTAACTAACATAATTTCAACAGCAATGAATAAATTTAAATTAACCAACCTTGCATTTATATCTAATATTTTCATGTTCATATCGACAAGTATTTGGCTGTTAATAGAAAAAACCCCTTTTCTGTTTCTAAATTGTTCGGGATGTTCTCCACCAGGAGATTGTATTGGTATATGAGTACCTATAAAATTATGAATTTTTATACAAATAATTTTCTATGTGTATATAATCCAATATATGTATACCATCTATTATGCCAATAACATAAGGTATGCCAGAATATGCGTAAAATTTTTCTTTTGTGGCGTCTATGTCATCTATTGTTATGAATGTTCGTGCTAGTTTTGCGAGTGCAATTGATACTTTTTTTATAATTCTGCATACCGTTGGTTGAGATACTTTAAACAGATCTCCAATAGCAATTTGAAATGTACCAACTGCATAGTATCTTAATGTTATCAATAACTGGTCAGTCACGGATACCGGATGATTTTTATTATTGTATATTTTAGGCAGCATACTTTCTATTAAACTTGATACATGTAACACCATGTGCTTTGGCAGACGAAATCTATATTCAAATTCGATGTCATCAAATTCTTCGAAAACAAGCACTCGACTTTTAAACTGTTTCCTCTTTCTGTTCACGAGTGAATTTACATGTATCATTGCTGAAATTAATTCATCATCTGATGAATTATCCTCAGAAGAACTACTCGAACTCGTATCAAATAAATCCAATATTCTTATAGCTAAAAGATAGAACACAATTGTTATAAACTTGGATTTACATGTACAATGTATCGTATATCTAATTTACACTTACCATCATTCATTTTGAAATTCTTTATTTTTTTTTTAAATTTTTATATTATATTAACTTTTTTTATTTTCAATATTTTCTTTATTATATTATATTTAATTCTAGTATTTCTTTCAATAACAAAAACTAAATTTATATTTTGTCACATACATGCATAAATTTACTTATCACATTGACGTAATTTTCATCGATTTTGACATAATTGTTTGTTTCGAAGTATTTACGAAAACAAAATTACTACCAGTAAAACGTGGTAGTAATCCAGGATTAATCAGTGTTGATGAATAAACTTAATACCACAGCAGTCTTATTACCGAATGATGAATACCGCCCTTAGTATAGTATATAGTGCAGAATAGAATGTTATTTCGTTATTTCGATGTAAATAAAGTATAGTTTCATTGTTCTAAACTACACTCAGAAAAATACACTTCATCAAATTGATGAAACAGCGTTATTGTTTTTAAAATTCATGAAATTTCCTTGTTTTGATGAAAATTTCGTTCATTTGAGAAATAAGTTTTCAAATTAAAGAAATTTTAATTGATCTTATGAAAATCAGATGATTTTAAAAAAAGGAAATAACATTGAAACAAGTACGTAATAAACGAAACATATTTTTCTTTTGTTGTTTCAAATCAAATAAAAATAACATCAATTTGACGCAAAAATATTCACGCATCTTTGTTAGAAAAAGTTATACTTGTTTTATTGTTTTGATTTACCGCTATTGTACAATTAGTGCAGGTGTTTCAAATCAAGTAAAAAACGCTTCAATTTGATGCAAAAATATTAAAGCATTTTTGTTTTAAAGATGTTGTACTTGTTTCAATGTTCCGATTTACTACATTTGAGTACATGTATTACTCAAACCACCTTAGGAGTATAGAACAATAGAACCCGTCTCAAAGTAACAAAATAAGTTTTCGTTTTGTCCATATAGTATGCTTTAGTTATCACTTAGGTTTATGAATTCAGTGCGTAAAGTTGATTTTTAATAGTGTTTTAAATAAGTTACACAGTGTTTTTTGAATTAATCAGTTTATTTAATTATGAAACTTAAAAAATAATAATTATAGTAATAATAATAATAATTATGGAAAACGAAAATTTAATGGTGATTAATTTAAAAGATTTGGAAAATTTAGACATTTCAAACTTAAGTAATATTACAGTTGAAAATCTTGAAAGTGAAACTATTTCACAAAAAGACTAGTTTTTAAAATTATTAAAAAAATTAAAGGGTGAAATTTTGAATGAAATTTTGATAAAACGCGGTTTTAACGTTGAAAATATAAAATATTTGAAAGCAGAACATTTAAATCAAATTTGTCCAGAAGATTTACTTGGTCCAAGAGCTGTTTTTGAGCACAACTTGCGTGTTTGCAATACGAACAGGTAACGTAAACTACATGAATTAAAATAATAAAAATACATATAACTATCTATACCATTTACACTGTATGTTAATCAATTACATTTTGAATTCAACTATGTGAACTTTAAATTCAACCTTGTATACTTTGAGTTCAACTACTAACAACTTAAATTTAAAAATGTACATAGTCGATTTTAGAGTGTATATTTTTGAATTTAAAGTGTTAATGGTATAGATAAATTAATAAATACTTTGAATTTGAACTTATACTTGTAGGGTATTACTTTTTATTACGACAAACCATCATCTTCTACTTCAAGTTCTCCTACGGCATCTTGTTCTTCTAGCTTTGAAAACCTTTTTCAAGAGACGAATATTGATCATGTGTGTTATTAATTATAGCAAAATTTATTAATTAGTGTTTATATTGTATATATTTACTTATTAATACTAGTTTTGTAGTGTGACTTCAAGACAATCATTAGTCAATCTGCTAAAGGAAAATTAATTCTTGAATTTTATGAATCAAATAATTTTTTAATCGATAAACACAGAAAAATATTGGGTGACATCATCATTGAACATTTAATAAATACCAAAACAAACGCAACCCCCACTACTTTTAATTCAATTTCAGGACAAATCATAGAAACTTTCCCAACTGAAGTAAAAGTAAGTTTCACACAAATTGTATTTTCAATAAAATACACTCACATACAATATTCGTTTTTTTTTTTAAAAAAATATTTATTTTACTATCATTTACTATTAAAGGAAACGTACTTTATAAAGATTCCGAAACGTCGTCCAGGTGGTATATTGTATGCAAAATACCATAACGTTTTGTTTAGACTGAAATCCAATGGTCTACGCCAAAAACTTGTGAAGAAAAAATCTTGTACATCAACTAACACGGAAGCAATTTCAACTCCTCCAATCACTGGTACTTTTATTACAATAAATCTATGTACAAAGGTTGTCTAAAATAATCTTTTATCCACAGATTCTTCAGACATAACCAATGTAAATTGGTTGAAATTTAATATTCAACCTTTTGAAACGGTAATGGAAAAATGGAATGCTACGGTAAATTGTCGCCTTTCTTCATTTAAACAAGAAAAGGACATCTCAGATATTTTGACGGATTGGCCAATTTATCAGCAGTCCTTCGGTCATTTATTGGTAAAAAATTTAAGATCTTATTGAATATATATATTCAAAAAAAAAACATTTAAGATAGAATCAGATTTCAAACACGCCTTCAGTGGAAAAGAAGACAAATTATATGAAAATTGGGAGAGTTTCTGCAGAGGTATTCTCCATTAATGAAGTCAAGAATTAAGGACGCTTATAGCAAGGAACTATTAAACCAAATGCCTGACGACAATTCTGGTAATTTAATATTCAAAAGATATTTGTTTAAATTTATTTTAATACAAAATTACTTTTATCTTTTATTTTTAGAAATTAAAAATACACTAATTTTAGCACTATTACCATCTTTATTTACCAACGAGCAGAAAAAGAATTATTCATCCTGTTACAAAAGAAAAACAGTTTAAAAAAACCTCAATTAACGACTCAAGAAAGAGATTTATACTTCATGTCACCGCTCTGAATGACTTATACGTCGAAATAAAAAATTTGATCGATTCTAGATTCTAGCTATGTAAGTAAAACAACAGTTCAACCTCTAATTTGTACTGTAGGTTTAGATTTATTTCATATTGAGGAATATTATGTTTACTTTTTTAATACCTACTATAAGTTACCAAATATTATGAAATCACTAGATGTTTGCTTTAAAATTTTTCACATTTTTTATTTTAATTATCCATTTGAATGTAGTATAGTTTGGAATTTGATACAAAAGTGTGTTTATGAAATTAGTACAGAGCACGATGAAAAAAGTGCTGTTTTGTCTACTTTAATATCTGATTTAAAAATGAAAGAATGAGACTAAGTTTACAAACATGCATATTACGAATACATATTATATATAGCTTTTATAATTATTTTTTTTTTATAAATTGGAATAAAACAATGAATTCTTATTGCTTTAAATGTAAAAAAAGTTTTGATATAATTGAAGATTTATTCAATCATTTAAAATACTACCACAATTTAACATCCAACGACACATATGAATGTGGTTATTCTTTTTGTAATCAGACGTTCAGTACATACCGTTGCTTTGCAAGACATATGAGATCCGAAAAATTAAAGTTAGGCCAAAAGTCAAGCGAACCAAATGCAAACACTCAATGCAATACTATACCAAATTCTACATCACTAATAAAAGTGACACATGAACAAGTTAAATCGGATGTTAATGTTGATAGCGATATTCTTGAAAATTTCTCAAATGAGGTAAAGATGAAGAATTCTGCCTTAAATTTTACTTTAAAATATTTTAGTAAAAAAAATATTTCAAGAAAAGATGCTTTACGTATTCAAGAAGATATCACTCATTTGATAACTAAATTCATTGGACAACAGCTTGAAAATCTTTTACATAATGAACAGGGTGATAACTATGAAAAAAACTTGAAAGAATTAATCAATTTCTGTAAAGCTCCATTTGAAAGTATTAATACGGAATATAAATTTTTAAAACATTTAGAAAGTATGAAAACTTGTATTAGTAATTATCACAAAAAGTATTTAGATTTATTCAACGATTCTTTGAAACCCAAACACCATTTTTTGAGTCACAGGGTTATAGAAAATTCCGGACCTCCAAAGTATTTGTGGACATTTCCCTTTGAATCAAAACATAGAGAGCTCAAAATGTATGCCAAAAATATAACTTCGCGAAAAAACATTCCAGTTTCATTAGCCATAAAATATTCTTTATCATTTGCAAACAATGTTCTAAATTTTGAAAATAATGAATTTGTTCTTACTAGTAAAGGCTACAGAATAAATGAATCCATTTATTTTAGCGAGTTGAATTGCCACGCAACAGATATAAATCTACAAGAAGCAATATGTTATGATAGCATTCAATTTCTTGGCACTTTATATAAAAAGGATTATATTATGACATGTATTGATGGAAAATTATCTGCTTTTAAAATTAAAGAAATATTAAAAATAAATCAAATTATATTATTATTTTGTCAAGAAATAGATGTATTATATTACAGTACACATTATGTAAGCTATTGCATAGGAAATGATTTACCAATTTTTAAATTAAAAAATGTAAAATTATTTGAATTTCTTCCTGTTCATAGTTATAAGTTATCATGCAATGAAATAGTATTAAGAATAAAGAATGGTTATATTTAATTAAATTTACAAGAATTTTAATGAAATCAAAAAGTAAATAAAATCAATGTAACCCTTTATTTTCGTAGTTACATATAAGTTACAAAGTAATGAAATAGCAAACACGAAGAATGATTAATTTCAAATAAATTTACAGGCATTAAAATAAAATATTAAAAAATATAAAAATCAATATACATATTTTTCCATGTCAATAGTTATAAGTTATCATGTAATGAAAGAAGAACAAGAAGAGACTTTTTTTTTAAATTTATATATGAATTTAAATAAAATCAAAAATATAAAAATCAATATTGTTTCGTTTATTTAAATTTACAACTACCCCCTTTACATTAAAACCTTGTTTCTTGATTTTAGTACAATTTTCTTAAATATTTCTTCGAATGAATGATACGTATTACTTGTTTCTCTCAGATCAGATTTAAAGCAAATTTTACTTAATGCAAGATAAATTTTCATTCAAATGAGTAATGTGTACTTTGAAGTTTACTGTAATGAGTAAAGAATGAATTTAAATTGATGTAATTATACTCGACCGTATGAAATTTACTTGATTTAATGAAAATAATTTATTAATATTGATGTAATATTTCTTAGTCTCCAAATCATTATCAAATTTCATTGATTTGAATGTATTTTTTCTTTGATTTAAGTAAATGTTTTTCTGAGTGTAGGTGAATAATTATTAAACTGAAAAAAAAAAATGAATTTAAAGGAGTTGTTACTTACAGCTTTAGTGGAAAATGATATAAAAATAGGAAAATATGTAAAGATTCACAGCAAAAGAAAAATAAAAGGACATTCACTTAAACACTGTAATATCAAACAGATATTGTCGTTTTTAAATTTTTCCTAATTTTTTTTCATTAACGCAT
Source organism: Villa cingulata (assembly GCA_951394055.1). Classification (NCBI taxonomy): domain Eukaryota; kingdom Metazoa; phylum Arthropoda; class Insecta; order Diptera; family Bombyliidae; genus Villa; species Villa cingulata. Next base: position 34,094,224 of record OX596017.1, on the reverse strand, counting down.
TGAATGAGTTCTGAAAGCCATTCTACAAACATTCGTAATGTATCCGATTGTGAATGGGATTGAATTATTGTGCTTGTTGGCTTACATATCAATACAGCATTATCTTCGATATAAGTAACACCGATTAAATGTTTCCGAGTTGCATCCTTATCTTTTACGTAATAAACCGGCATTATATATTTATTGAATTGCTTTTCCGGAGTGTAAACAGCCAATTGAACTATTTCACTACATACAAGTTATGAAAATTAAAAGATAATTTTCGTTAAAAAATAATTTTATTCTAACATTACAATTTCGAGTACAAAAATTGAACTGAACTTATTTCTAAAATATTCATTTTTATATATTTTTTCTTAATTCTAGAAAATTCAGTTTACGCGTGTACAAAAATGCTATATAATCATAAATGGTATAATCGAATGAACTGTAATTGATTTTAATTTATTAGTAAACAGGAAATGCAGACGTTTGCATATTCCATACCTCTGGTATTCTACAGTTAATCCGATTTTACAATAAAAGAAAGGAAAGGTAATTAACCTAATCGCACGTGTCATTAAGATGTGTTAACTTACATATATTTGATCCATTAGAATTGAAATCGACGGTTACGAATTTATAATTACCTTCTGGTGAATTGTTTTGTCAACAATATTTGAATTCATGATTACAACTTCCACCAAAAATTTATTTTATTTACAAATTTTTATGTAGTTATAATTTTTTTATTTATTATCACAAATATTATTATTATTATTAATTACCAATTATATAATTTACTAAAAATTGTAATTTTATTCGAAACTCACGTTCATACAATCCTATCTATTCAGTGATATACATAGCTCATAAATACATGAAATTTTGACATATGAGTAAAATTTTAAATTTGCAATGAAACGCTGATTTCCAATATGAAATACGATTTTTTTTCATAAAATGAAATAACTAGATTTCAAAATGTATGAAATTTTATAAGAATTCACAAAATCCATCAATGTTCTTGATGCATTACATATTATTAAGCGTGCTTGGTGGTTAGTCAAACCGCAGTCCATAACCAACTGTTTTAAAAAAGTAAGTATGTACACCTACATTAATCTTAACTTCAGTAAATAATTTTCTGTTCAATAAACTCATATTCATTTAATAATATCCATTTAGACTAAATTTATTTCCAATTATAATGAAACTCAGGAATGGTAACAAGAGAAGGATGATATTGAAACCTTCAGTGTCATTACACAAGCTGAATTTGATAATTACGTACGTTGTGACGATAATTTGACATGTAATGGACAGCTTTCGGATGATGAAATAATAAAGGAAATTATAAATAATGACGAGAAATACGAAGAATATTCAACTGATAATATTGAAGAACTTGCTGATGAAATTCCAAGCACAATCAATGTATTAACCTCGTTAAATGTGCGTCGAAGATTTTTATTATCAAAAAATGAATTAGTCGACGAACTGGAAAACATAGAAGAACATATTTTTAAAAAATATTTGAAAAAAAAACAACTCAATATCGAATCACTCATTTTTTTAAGCCAGAGACAATGATGGAAATGTGAAAAAAATTTTCTAAATAGATTTACTATTCAAAAATAAGTATTTGTACATATGTATGGAAATAAATTTATGTAAAAAGAATCAAAAATGTGTATATTTTTATTGATCTTATAACAAACCTATCCATTTTAAAGCCTGAAAGGAAGTCATATCTGTTGAAAATACATGTTATAGAATTAAATATAAAATATTAATTGACAAACAAAAGTAAAAAAGTACGATCATGCAATGAAAATCAATTGAATTAGGTACATTATATGTTCACGTTTACTTGTTTTATTTGAATGCATAATTGCTTTGACAGAGTAATTAACTGAGGTTTTTATAATTGCATTAGCTACGCAATAAACCGGGATTTTCATAATTGCATTTCCCGGTTTAGTGGATTAATTCGTATGAAATTTTGCTGACGCAATTAACCGGGGAGTACTGTATATTGCTTTAGCGTCTAAAATACAATAGACGATGACGACGACCAATAGATTCCAAAAAAGATGAAGAACCAGTAGAGCAGCATGACTACTAGAATGAATGAATATCGTCGTCAATGCCATCGCAAAAAATTTATTGAAACTTTATTTATAATAATTTTTATATTTCAATTAAAATTATTTGCATATATGGATAGTATTTATTTGTACTTAACTTAGGTATCTAACTGTTTTAATAATACATTTGTTTTCTTCATTGTGAAGTATTTCTGCATTTTGCAAACGATTGTTGACAGTATAAGTTCGTTTTCGTGTTGTGATATTTGAATTTTATAATTTTTGATATAATTTGTGGTTTGCATTCCTTTTGGTTTCATTTTTTTCGGTAAGTATTTGTAAAATGAAATATTTCTTTTGCCTTGCTGCTTGTTACTATAATATTACTCGTTACTTCTTCTTACCGGTCGCTTTTCTTTGGTTAGTAGAAATGGATCGACTAACACTTTTGATAAATCGAGGAGTTCGTAAAAATTTGACTGAGCAAGAGCAAGAAGAATTTGATGATTTATTTACTTGCTTTGCTGAGGAGGATGAATTTGATAATGCTATTGGTGGTGCTGATTATTGTAGTGCTCGTGATGTTCCTGACGCTGTTGAGTCTCAACCTGAATCCGATGTTGATGACAACGAAGATGTTCCCGATGAAATTTCTGATAATGATGATCTAAATGAAGTTGAAAATGTTTTACAAGATTTATATTTGGAAAATTTTGTCCAAGAGTTACAGGAAAATGAAGTAATAGAAGGGAATTTAACAATAGAAGAAGTACAAACAGATGTGGAAGAAGCAATCGAACCAAATCGTGGAATGAGAGATGTGGCTCAAAATATAAAATTCAACAATGTGTGGTGGTCGACGCTATAGTAAAATCACAAAATCGTACTTGGGCAAAATATTTTTCATGAAGTTTGAAAAATTTTGTATATTTTACTAAATTCTTTTATATTTCATACATGGCTATGGAGTGTATAGCTTTGACAATTTGCCTAAAAAAATTTATGTATGTAGGAACGATTAATGATTTATTGATTTTGTTTTCTTTCTTTTTCTATTAAATTTGTTTTTTTTAAAAATTGTATATTATATGAGTCTTATCAGTTATAAATTATGTATTTTCTAAATTTAGAAATAGGCAATATAACATAGCAGGTATAATTTTAAAATTATGAAAATCACTCTCTTTTTGTAATTAGAATAGACAAGACGTATTTTTTTAATTGCATAGTAATTTGATAATTTTTATAATCAGTCAATGTACTTTCTTTTTTAAATTTTTATAATTGTAATAAAGTGCAATTCTTTTGATATAAAAGTATTTTTTTTTTTATATAAAATCCCACATAAATTTTTGGTGTCAGAAATGGGATAGAAGTGAGATTTTAAAAGTGTTAATTAAAAGTGTAAAAAAAAAAAGGGAAAGGGTGAAGCTTGAGGTAGTACAAAAAGGGAATCAACGCAAGGAAAAGAAAATACGCAAGGCTTAAAAATAATAAGGAAAAAGGAAGACAGCAAGGAAGATATTTGTATGTAAGGAAAGGATTATAATTTGAGGGAACAACGGGACGAAGCCACGTGAAAACTAAAAAAAAAATAAAAAGCTAAGTAGAACGATTTTTTTTCCCCCTTTTAACATTTTTTTTTATATATGTATATTGATATATAAATTTTGGTGCATATAACATATTATATATTATTTAAAAAAAAAGGTGAAAAAAAAAATACATATTTTTTTTTTATGCGACACGTGAACATCATGAATATTTCTTTTTCACGTGATACGGTACAAAGTTGAAAAAAAAAACAAAAAAGAGAAGAACACAAAAATATAAAAATAAAAAAAAAACTGTTTCTATTTGTTTTATTTCCCCACATAGACCCAACGGAACATTGATTTGAGTTTTTTTTTTAAACAGAAAACGGTCAATTTTTCTTTATTTTAAAATTGGAAAAATTTAAATAGAAAATTCAATTTAAAAAAAAATTGTTTTTGAAATTGGATGAAATAAGTGACATTGTTATTTATGTATGGTATTGACTTACATGAAGTTCTTTATATTTAAAAATCGAAAAATTTTCGTTTACCTGAAAAAATATTTCAAAGGGTGTATTTGATTTTTTTTAGTGTCATTAGTTTTTATCTCTGCAATTTAGAAATGAAATATAAAAACTTTTCGTAAAATTAAAATTTCCTTTTTATGGAAGATTTCAAAAAATTCAAAGTTGTTGAATTGCAAAAAATATTAAAGGACAAGGGTTTACCCATATATTATCAAACAAAAAAAGATTTAGTGCAGCGACTCGTAAACGCCGGTTCTGATATTAACAAAAATTATAGTGAGGGTACAAGTGAATCGGACGAAAATCAAACCGTGACTTTGATAAATTAGATCCGTTAGTTTCGAAACTTTCTAAAGAAGAAGAAACTGAACATTTAAATTCAATGAACAGTGACGAAAACGGTAAAAAGAAAAGCGAACAAAAAACAGAAATGTCTACCGAAGTTAATGCTTTTAGTTTTAAAGATATTGAAGAATCACTTGTGACCTTCAACGGTGAAAACGGGGTGGACGTTACATCGTGGTTGAAAGAATTTGAACAGGTCGCAACTATATGCAACTGGGGTCCTGTTCATAAATACCTTTATGCTAGACGTCTATTGAAAGGTGCTGCTCGACTAGCGGTAGAGGGATGTGATGAGTGTAGTGATTGGGAATCACTAAAATGTATTTTAAAATCCGAGTTTACATCGGCTACATCTTCTTTGAATATCCATCGTAGTTTAGAAGCGCGAAAGAAAAACTCATCTGAATCCTATTTAGAATATGTTTTCGCCATGAAGCAGCTTGCATCTAGAGGCTCAATTGATGAGGGATCCTTAGTTTCGTACATTGTGCAGGGTATTCCAGATAGTCCCTCGAACAAAAGTATGCTTTACGAAGCTACAACAATCTGCGACCTGAAAAAGAAGCTGGAAGCATATAAAACAATGAAGGAGCATATGTCAGTGAAGTCATTTTCGAAGCCTGTATCGAAATCATCGCCAGACGTAAAAAAAAAATACGAAAAACCTAGATGCGCAAACTGTGGTGCGATATCGCACCTCTCTACGCAATGTCCGCATCGTAGTAAGGGTTCGCGCTGTTTTAAATGTGGAGAATTCGGTCACATCCGAGCAACGTGTCCTAATCCAGAGCGTGTGAATAACAACGATAAAAGACCATCAAATGTCAATCTGATACAAGTACCACTGGCTGAAATAAAAATAGAAGGCCATCATTTCAAAGCCTTGGTTGATACTGGTAGTGATGTTACCCTGTTGAAAAGGTCTACTTTTGAAAAGATGAAAAACGCTGCATCTAATGAAGGTCCAGGTATTACATTGTTAGGTTTCGGTAAAACTTCGTTTCGCTCTTTATGTTCTGTTAACGTCTGCGCTGAAATAGATGGGCAGAAATTTCAACTGAGATGTCATGTAGTACCCGATAATTGGTTAACTTGGGAATTCTTAATTGGGCGTAACATTCTAAAGGAAGCGACGGTAACCATAACTTCGGAAAGTGTGCAGATTGAGAAATTAAAGCCATTAAGCGAAGTAGAAGAAGACTTTACCAGTAAGCTAGACGTGTTAGCACTTACCTCTGTTGATGAATGTCCATCTATCGCTGAAGTTACCAATAAAAGTCTGAAGAAAGAATTGGAAAATTTAATTCATAACTACGTTCCAAGAAAGCCCACTAGTTCCTTGATTAAAATGAAAATTCACCTAGAGGACGAAACGCCTGTGTGCCAGAGACCTAGACGGCTGCCTCCTACTGAAAGACAACTCGTGAGAGAACAAATAGAGCAGTGGTTGGAAGAAGGCATCATACAACATAGCAGTTCCGATTTTGCGAGTCCGGTCGTGCTGGTAAAAAAATCCGATGGTTCCCCTAGACTCTGCGTCGACTATCGAAAGCTAAATCGGAAGGTCATTAAGGACAGGTATCCCCTTCCTGTAATAGAAGAAGTAATTGAAGGTCTTCACAAAGCAAAAATATTCTCGACACTAGACTTGAAAAATGGGTTTTTCCATGTAGACATTGATGAAAACAGTCGCAAGTATACATCTTTCGTTACAAATGATGGTCAGTATGAATTTCTTAAAGTCCCGTTCGGTCTATGCAATTCTCCAGCGGTATTTCAAAGATACGTGAATACAGTTTTCCAGAATTTGGTTAAAGAACAAGTTTTGTTGATCTATATGGATGACCTGATAATCCCTTCACCGACGGAAGCTGAAAATATCAAAAACTTGAAGAAAGTATTAAACGTTGCTGCGGACAACGGGTTAATAATTAAATGGAGTAAATGTCATTTCTTGAAAAAGAAAATCGAATTTTTAGGTCATATAATAGAAAACGGTAGTGTTAAACCTTCGGAAGAAAAAATAAGGGCCGTCGCGAATTTTCCGGAACCGAAAAACGTGAAAAATATTCGAAGTTTCCTCGGTCTTACTGGTTTTTTTAGAAAATTTATTGCAGGTTATGCTTCTATTGCACGTCCATTGACAGAACTAACTAAGAAGGACAATAAGTTTGAATTTGGAAATAAGGAACGAGAAGCTTTCCAAACCTTAAAGTTACATCTTTGTCAAGATCCAGTGTTAAAGCTTTTTAACCCCGAACTCGAGACGCAACTACACACGGACGCTTCAAATATTGGCTTTGGAGCTGTACTGCTCCAGAAACATGATGATGGCCATTTGCACCCAGTTTTCTATTTAAGTTATAAGACTACGTCTATTGAAAAAAAGTACACCAGCTACGAGCTAGAATGTCTTGCTATTGTTAAAACTTTGCTTCGTCTCAGGTATTATCTTCTTGGTCTAACTTTTAAGATTTTTACAGATTGTCAAGCCTTTCAACAAACCATGCAAAAAAAAGAGTTATGCGCTAGAATAGCAAGGTGGGCATTAGTCATCGAAGAATTCGATTGTTCTATACATCATAGGCCAGGAACAAAAATGCTTCATGTAGACGCCTTAAGTAGGCATCCTGTAGTGCAGGTCGTCGAAAAGGATTTCCTTCATCAGATTAAGCAGTCTCAAGAACAAGACGAATGTTGCCGTATTTTGATCACTACCTTGAAATCAGGTTCCAGTTACGAAGATTACATTCTACGAAATGAATTGCTGTACCGATTCGAAGAAGGAAATTTTTTACTCGTAGTACCAAAAGGACTTCAACAAGGTCTTATCAAATCAGTTCATGAGCAAGGTCATGTAAATGCACGTAAGGTACAAGTACTACTCAAAAAAGACTATTATTTTCCCAATATGGCTAAACAGATAGAAAAAGTAATCCGAAACTGTGTTCCCTGCATATTGGTGTCGCGGAAAGAAGGAAAGAAGGAAGGAATTTTTAACATGATTGATAAACATGACCTTCCATTACATACTTACCACATCGACCATCTGGGCCCTTTAGCTTCTACGGCTAAAAATTATAAGTATATTTTCGCTGTAATAGATGCTTTTACCAAGTTCTCTTGGTTGTTCCCAGTGAAAGACACATCTGCCGAAGAAGTCATCAAAAAATTAGACATAATCAGCGAAACCTTTGGCAATCCAGTTAGAATAATTTCCGATCGGGGTGCTGCGTTCACATCTGGTGCTTTTAAAGCCTACTGCGAAACTCAAAATATTCAACACATTTTGGTCACCACGGGTGTTCCTCGAGGAAACGGACAAATAGAACGTTTGAATAGAATTGTAGTTTCAGCTTTAGCCAAAATTACCGTGCAGGATCCAACAAAATGGTATAAACATATTGGCTATCTTCAGCGTATTTTGAATTCTACAATAAATCGATCCACAAATAAAACACCTTTCGAGCTACTAATTGGCGTCCCAATGAGAAAACCGGAAGATGCAGAGCTGTCGAAATTGATTGAAGAATCTATCTTGGAGCAGTTCGAAGACAGCCGAAGTAATTTAAGAAGAGAAGCTAAAGAAGCCATCGCTAAAATTCAATCTGAAAATCGGAGGTATTCTTTAAGAAGACGAAAACCAGCCAGTCAATATCATCTTCATGAACTAGTTGCCGTAAAGAAAACTCAATTCAGTCCTAATACAAAACTCTTCCCGAAGTTTATGGGCCCATACGAGATCGTTAAGGTATTAGGTAACGATAGGTACAGGTTACATAAAGTTGGAAACCATGAAGGACCTAACAATACATCTTCATCAGCTGATAATATGAAGCACTGGAAGGATATGGAGGATGACGAGGATTCATCGGGGACCGATGATTTGCAGGATGGCCGATTGTAGGAACGATTAATGATTTATTGATTTTGTTTTCTTTCTTTTTCTATTAAATTTGTTTTTTTTAAAAATTGTATATTATATGAGTCTTATCAGTTATAAATTATGTATTTTCTAAATTTAGAAATAGGCAATATAACATAGCAGGTATAATTTTAAAATTATGAAAATCACTCTCTTTTTGTAATTAGAATAGACAAGACGTATTTTTTTAATTGCATAGTAATTTGATAATTTTTATAATCAGTCAATGTACTTTCTTTTTTAAATTTTTATAATTGTAATAAAGTGCAATTCTTTTGATATAAAAGTATTTTTTTTTTTATATAAAATCCCACATGTATTTTACCCAAGTACTTTGAAGACAGGATGACGAAATTAATTTATTAATTTACAAAGCATTGTTAGTTTCAGTCAAATGAATTGTTGATTTATATAATTGCTTGGTTAAAATATTATTTTACTGTTATTTTTTTCGTGTTTAAACATGTTCAAAATTGTTCGAGTTAAATGTTGATTGACAAAAATACTTTGTTAAAAATAACTAAGCCCTAGTATGAATAATGTATAAAATGCACATAAACTTAGGTAACAGGATAGACGTTACATTAAATTAGAACTCATTCATCATTGCTGTGTGAGGATTTGATAGTTAATGTTATTTTGTGAAGAAATAAAACGTTAATATAAGTAGTGTTTCATAAACTATATAAAATAATAAAAGGTGTTTGATAAAAAATAAAAAAGGTAAGTATGTACCTACATTTTAATATTTTTAGTTTTCTGTATATATTTTTAAAACATTGAATGTTTTTTATATTACTTTGGTTGATCATTTCAAAAACACTTAAGTTATAAAAATGATAAAGTGTTCCATATGTAGTCGTTATATAAAAAATGCAAAAATTTTAATCGGTCATTTAAAAATAATTCATGGTTACGGAAAGGGTAGTGTGTATACCTGTTCTTATGAGTCTTGTCAGCAAACTTTTCAAAATAGTTCATCGTTTATTATTATTATTATTTATTATGGGTGTGAAGTCAGTAAACTGCCTCACCCCCGCCTACACCATGATCCGCCAAGGCCTTTTGGCGATCACTTAATTCTGTATACAAAACTTACTTAAACTAAATTTTTCTGTGTCATCATTTGTGTTTGGTGTGTGGCCACGCTATCCCCTCTTCCACCACTATTGTGGTGGGCGATACGGTAGCGGCTTCACACATTCACACCAATGGTGCACAGGCTCTTATATCTATCGTTAGTACCAAACATTGCTTATAACTATTGTTAGTGCTTAGGTGTAGTAACCCCTTAGATGAAGGGTTCCAAATATTCTTACATTGTAATCCCTTGTGTGCGGCCTTGGCCACGCTATCACTCCGTCCACTAACTGAAGTGTGAAAAGTGATGTCGGCTCCACTGTCGCACACAATTTTCATATAAAATTTATCATGTGTGCACTCTATTTTGACTTGCTCTGTGGTGATTGGGCACGAATCATGTCTTGCTATTATAATTTGTCCGTCAGTCTGTACTGTGTCAGTATTGTAAATAAAGTAAAGTTTGCACCCTGTGAAGGATCCAGCAACTCCTCACTATTTACTTCTTGTTGTCCTAGGACTGCCAGTCTGGCTGTAACAGCCGGGCTGTCCATTAACAGTATTGTCGCGTTCGTATGTAAGGTGTTTCTACAACAAGGGCAGATTGACCCAACTATTCTGTTTGTTGAGAAGGGATGCGTCAATCTCGTGTGCCCCGTCCGCAATCTTATCAGCGAGGTCTGACGAGCTCTACTCAACGCAGGGTTGAATTTTGGAGATCTGAGATCACGGTTGATCTCCCAGTAATCCCGCGCAGTGTCTGAACCAATATCCTGAAACCTAGCATTTCTTCGCTTGTTCAATTGGTCCAGCCCGATTCTGTATATGGCATTCGGGCTTGGCGGGATAAGCAGGTTCGACTCTTCTACAACACCAATGGCTGCCTTGGCTGCCTGGTCCGCCTTCTCATTCCCGGCAATACCGACATGACCGGGGATCCACACTACACGTGTGTTATACTGAGTGATGTGGGCTCTGATTCTGGTAACTAAGTGGTCCACGTTACCAGGGTTCTTTAGGGCCTGAACGACTGACTGGGAGTCAGTGAAGATAACCGAAGCTCAACCATTATCCGCCCTCATGGCTGCAGCGATCCACACTGCAGTCAATTCGGCGTCAAATACCTGAGCCTCCGCTGGTAATCTCCTCTGTATCACTGTCCGCCATCCAGACAAGCCGCCTTTGCTCACCACTGCAGGACCGACACCAGTAGTGGTTTTACTGGCATCAGTGTACAGTAGCAGCCTACCACTGAAGTCCTCACAAACCTGTGAGTGCAGCGCACGGTAGACCTCCGGACTGGTGACTTCCTTGCGGTAGAAACTCAGGTCGTCTATAATGTGTCGTCTGGTGTCTCTGTCTGTGGGGGGGTTTTGAAAGATGGGGATTGGGAGGGATTTTTGAGGAAAGAAACCATCCAGTCGAGGAATCGTCATTACAGCTCTTCGTAAGGAGGAAGATTTGATCCGACTCCTCCTCTCCAGGAAGTTCCAGACAACTCCAAACAAGGGGGACCTGGGGTCTCCTACCTGCCTGGAAGCAAACCTAAGCCTTAATTTCACTATCCGATCCTCCAGAGACCAGACACCATTTTCTACTAGTAGAATGGGGATAGGGGACGAACGGTAAGCCCCTGAGGCCACCCGGAGGACATTATTAATTGCTGTTTGTATGGTTTTTCTAGTCGTTGGTGAACAGTCACCGAATAGGGTCAGACCGTACCCTGTGATTCCGTTTATTAGAACCTTAGAAATGTGAATGAGTGCGAAGGTGGGGCACCCATTCTGCCTGCTGCCAGCATCTTTATGAGGTTATGAACCTTGCGAAGTTTATTCACCACAACGTTCACATGTTCTTGCCATGTGGCTCTCTTATTGAAGTAGATTCCAAGAATCTTCATGCTACGAGACGGGGTAATTACGTGTGAAGCGATACGTTTTGATTTACGGTGCAGTTCTTTACCTGCAAACATGGAGGAATTCCACTTTCTCAAGTGGAATTTTAACTCCACTATCGTGAGCCCACTTCAATGTCAGCTCTGAGGCTCCTCGAAGTTCGCTCATTGTTTATGGTGTGTCTGATGTGTCACTAAGCAAGATATTGTCGGCATATGCCAGTACTTTGATGTTTGGGTATCTTTTCAGTTTCATTAGCAACGAATCCAAAAACACAAGTAGCGTAGTTGACAAGGGAGAACCTTGTGGGGTACCGTTATCCAGCTTAAAACGGTTTGAGAGATAACAATTTGTTCGTACCTTGATCTGTCTGTTCGTCATAAAACTATATATTGTTCTTACGAAGCTTGGGTCCACACCTCAAGAGGTCAGTTTCTGGCATACGAAACAGGCTGGTATTCTGTGGTATGCCTTTTCAAGGTCTAGTGAAATTACACTAGAATGACCTCTCGCTGCCAAAGAAGAAGCTAGCACTTCTTCTAGGTCGTGTAGGAGAGTGATGGTGCTTCTCCTAGGGCGGAAACCATGCTGACCAGAGTTCGTCAGTTCCTCAATCACTTTCTGGAGTCTTTTCCCCATAATATTCTCCAATGTTTTGGATAAACATAGGAGGAGAGGTATTCTTCGGAATCGGTATCAGTGTGGCTAGTTTCCAGTCATAAAGGAAAGTTCCGCACGCCAGACTGTTGGAGTACAACTCTGCAATTCTGATCTTGATTTCACTCGGTAGCTGTCGGTAGCTATAAAATTAAAGTTAGTATGAAAATGTCTTTGTTGCCGTCCAAACTTGGACAATTTTTGAAAAGGTCTGCCTGAAGTCTACGCCCGTTATTGAGGCGTAGGCACCTCTGCGGACCTATAATAATATTAAAAAAATTCTTCTCCTTTTTCTCCTTTTGGTGATAAAGCTAAAGGTTACCTGTGTTTAGGACAAATTGTTAAACTGGCAGAGTGTAACCATCGCATGATTCCGGCGACAACTACAGCGATCGCCGAAAGTTCGCTAAATTCGGGTGATAACCACAGCGTTTAACATAAAATGAATTTTACATTTTTGCTGTTTGCGAATAGACTGCTACGCAAAATCCAGGTCGAGATCGTGGTCGCTGAAAAATAGAATAGAATCTATTTGGGCGACAGCGACAGCGTAAAGTTCATCGTAAAAAGTCCCATTTAATTACTGTATGTGCTGTAGTTTTCTCCCGAATTGTGCGATGGCAGCAGTGTTGGGAAAATTGATGTTGGTAACGACTACCAACATTTATCAACATGTTGGTGAAGGTTGGCAACTGCATGCTGGTGGTAATATTGTCTTGTCTTGTCCTCATTTTCACTAGTCATTTGTCATTGTCTTGTCATTGTCATTTTCACTTTTCTTTTTCTTAATTTCGTTTTCGTTGATTTGGCTTCATTAGTGCTTTTAATTAATTTTAATTAATTAATTTAAAAAAATTTTTTATAAAAGTTAAAATGTGGGGTGCGAGTGGTAGAAAATTTCATTCATTTTGGGAAGGACAATTTGAAAAGGTATCAATAAACTATAGCGGGCGAAAGAGAATAGCTGCATTGTGCAAGAAATGCAGTGCAGTATTAAAAAACACAACACAATCTCGACTTAAAAACCACAGGTAAATAAATTTAGAAAAACATACATACATAAATAGTTTATTTATTTTGTTTTTTACTATGTATATATTAAAAATAAATTCAATTAAAAAAAATTAAATAACATTTTTTTTAGTAAAATTTGTGACAGGTTAACTACTGCTTCCGACAACAAATCAAAATCAAACAGTAATAACAGTAAAAGTGAACAAGAAAAAATTAGTACTAGTAATAGTAATAGTATCGAAGACGATGAGAGTATTGAAAATGAAATCAATTCTGCTGAACTTTATGAGACTGAAGAATTATTAATGCTTGCTCTTGGTAAAAGTGATAAAATTGGAGCTGTGGGTATGAAATCAAATTGATTTTTGATATGATTTTGGATGTATCATGGTATTTTTCAGAAAAATTTAACTTCTCATACTGATTCCGTGGAAAATCTATGTATCTAATAATCTATACAGTCAACAACTAGAACCATCAACATCCCGAAATTCTCCTTTTTTGTGCTCGTCGTCATTATCCAACATTCCATTAGCAGCAACAACATCCCTATCATCAGATCTTCGAAATCATCTACCGTCGTTGTCATCATCTTCTAGTTTGTCTACAACTACAACTACTAACGCTGAGGAAAAAAACACAGTTGTAAAAAATAAAAATCCAATTCGAAGCCCAGATACCGCAAAGAAAAAAGTTAAAATTGGTGAAAATAAAAACATAGAAAATAGCCTATCGAATGTGAAATTAAAAATAAAACCTTTTCTGGATTCCGTTACTTCTACTGAAAAAGAGGAGATAGATTCTTTAGTTTCACAATTTTTCTTCGGCTGCAATATACCGTTTGCTGTCATCGAATCAGATTATTTTCGAACATTATTGAGGAAACTTCGGCCAGCATACAAGGTTCTTTGTAGAAAAACATTGTCATCTACACTGCTCGATTTAACTTATAGCAATATGACTGAACACAATACTTCTTTTTATAAAGATTCAGTTCTCTTAATCGATGGGTGGAAAAACTCAGCAGCAAACACGAAAAATGTTGTATGTATGCTTCATACCAGTGATGGTCAAAAAACATTTTTAGAAGCTTTTGATTTTTCAAGTCTTTCTGAAACAGGACAAGAATTAGCAAAAGTAGTAAATCAATGCAAACAAATTGCAAAAGAAAAATACAACACTCGTATTTATTGTGTTGTTTCTGACAATGCCAAAAATATGATCAAAATGAGATTACTGATAGATACTTGGTATTCGACTTGCAATAGCCACACTAGTAATTTGTTAACCAAAGATATTGTGGATAAAAGTATAGCCGACAAAGTGACAACCATTTTGAAAGATTTTAAGCAGACAAAAGTAGAAAAAATGTTACTTAATTTGGGAGGTTGCAGAATAATTTTACCTGTAGAAACACGGTGGTGTACAAATCGAGATTCATTCGAAAATTTTATAAAAAACTTGACTTTTATGAGACGTATAACTGCTAACAGTGCTGAAACTGGTGTAAATATTAAATCAGAAAACAAAAAAAAATTATTTGATGACGAATTCATAGAAGGAGTAAAGAAACAAATTGAAATTCTTAATCCGATCTGCACACTGATAAATAAATGTCAGAATCCAATATTTTCTCTACCTGAAGCTGCAGAAGAATGGTTAACATTGAAAATGAAATTACAAAAAGAAGGAATGAAAACTGAACTCTTAAATAATAGACTAAAAATGGCTTTGAATGAATATGCATTGGTTGCAAATAAGCTTCACCCTAAATTTCGTGGAAGACGTTTATCAGAAGATCAAACTGATAAGGTCGAAAATTTTCTTCTAGAAAACTTAGAAGGATCTGGTCTGGAAGATTTGCAAAAATACTACAAATGTATAGGTATTTTTCAAACATTAAATAATAAAGACGTGCCGGCTGTAACATACTGGGAATTTGCTGAACGACAACATCCAAATCTTGCAGAATTAGCCATAAAACTTTGTAAAATTCCTGCATCATCTGCACAACTTGAACGCATTTTTTCGAACTGGTCTTATATTCACTCGAAATCTAATATAAGAAATAGATTAGATTTTGAAAGATCGAAAAAATTAATTCATATTTATTATTCACTTAAAGTATCAGACACTAATAAAACTGATGAATATTAATTATTCAATATTTATAATTAAAATAAAAATTTACATATGTATGTAAAAAAATTTACATGTATTTTTGTGTTTTTTCATTATTTTTTTTTTTCGTTTTATTAAAGGAAATTCGCTGCTATTGTTACTTTGGTATATTATATGAAAACAATATTAACGTAGGAGTCGATGAATACTGAAGAAAATTCACTTGGTTACGTTGAAAGGAATGTTGGCAATTATGTTGTATCAGGTATCACCCACATGTTGATCAACTCATTTACCAACACAGTTTGCCAACATGTTGGTAACTAGTTCCCATCTCTGGATGGCAGTTATTGTATACACTTTGTACCATGTACCATGTGCCATCTACCGCCAACCAATGCTGCCGTTTTTACTACTATAGTAGTATTTTTACTTCTTTTCTAATACGTTTACTACTCTACTCCTTTTCTCTCAGTTCTTCTTTTATCAATAAATCTATGCAACTCAATGTGTTTTTCCGCACAGGAAATGACATGAACAATGGTAACACAGGATTGACGTTTTCTTCTTTGTATTTTTATTGTTTGATGTTGTCATTTCCCATTCTTACTGTAAACTAACTACATATTTAAACGTAGACATCATAACCTCGAAAAAATACTTGGTTATTGGTTCGTATTTTATAGTTGAATTTCAAGCGGTGTTATAAATTAATAATAAAATTTTGTGTAATAAAGTTGTTAAAATATAGTTTTTTTATTTGTAAACACTGAAAAAGCTGATAATGTAATTGTAAACTTTATAATAATTAAATTGAAACCAAGAAAATTTATGAAACTTTACAATGATTTTTATAGATTTGTGATTAGATCAAAGAAAAAAAATGATTCATTTTTAGAGGGTAGTGCAACTTGTGAGAAAGAAAACGATGTAGAAATATTAAAGTGAGAGTAATAAATTATAATTAATAAATCGTTGTTCCTCTTTTACAATTACAAAAATTCTATATTTTCGCAGTAATGAAACACAGAATAAGGAATTTGTTTTGCCAGAATGGAAGCAACAAAAACCTGTCACGTCTACTAGTGAGGATAACCGTGATAAAAATGAACCCAGCAATTACAGGTATTTATATTTTTTATGCATATGATAGCTTGGATGAATATTTATATAGGTATTTTTTTTTCTCACATAAGTAATACAAATCGTACCGAAGACTATGACATGTCTGATGATAATGAAAGTGAACCTGTCGAAAAAAAATTAAAAACAAAAAAGAAATATAATCAGAAGTTTCGATATGTTTGGAAGGAACAATATCAATGGATCGAGCACCAGAATGGTAAACCTTATTACACGGTTTGTTGTTTACCTGTTCCAACCAATAAAAGTCATATAAAAAGGCACAATGAAAGTTTGAGGCATAAAAATTTGGTGAAATCATTGCGAAGTCAGTCAAAATTTGATGAAAAAAAAGAAGAATTCGGAACAAGAAAGTGCATATTGAAAATAGCAGAATTACAAATTCTTATATTTCTTATAGAACACAATCTACCTTTTATTCTAATTGATTCTTTGATATTAGTTATCAAATCTGTTGCTAGTGATTCGTCACTTGTTAAAGAATTACAAATGGGAAGAACTAAAACCACTGAAACTAAAAAAGGTGTACTATTACAAGAATCAAATTCAGTAATATCAAATATTTTACAATCTCAAAAGTTTTCTTTAATCATCTATGAAAACACCGATATATCTACTACAAAATGTTTAGCTTTAATTGTGCGATTTTATGGTTTTAATATAAGAAAAGTAAGAGATAGGTTTCTTGCATTAATTGCTTTAAAAACTACAGATTCCAAGGCTATATTCGAAGCAATAGTCAATTTATTTGACAGTCTTAAAATTCCGTTTGAAAATTTAGTTGGATTTGCTAGTGATAATGCAGCAGTAATGACAGGACAATTTAATGTAGTTAAAAAATTATTACTAGAAAAACATCAGCATATTTTTTCAATAAGGTGTGTTTGTCACTCATTACACTTGATGTCTTCAGCTGTAGCAAAATCAATCCCTCACAAAATTGAAATTCTAGCAAGAAGCATATACTTTTACTTCTCTCACAGTCCGAAAAGACAAGAATTATTGAAAGAATTTCAAGAAAATTTCAACGTCAAACCACACAAAATTTTAAAATTAGCAGGAACTAGATGGTTGTCTTTAGAAAGTGTGATAAATCGTATACTTGAGCAATGGGAACCACTCAGACACTTTTTTCTGTTAACATCTTTTGATAACGAAACTAATGCAGATTTGGCTAAAAAAATCTCTGCGGAACTAAATGACGAGAATAAATTTTTCATATTTCTATATTATATTTTAAATTTAACAAATAAAACTAATCTCGTATTTCAATCTGAATTACCTCAAATTCAGAATTTAATAAAAACACTGTCAAATTTTTATAAGATAGTGTTAAGCAACTTCATTAAAAAGAATTTATTACAGAAGAAAATTTTAAAAACATAAACTTTGAAAACCCTTCGTATTTTAAAGATATCAAAGATGTCAATGTGGGTTCGAAAGCGGAGTTGTTTTTGAAAAAACTGAACTGTTCTACAAAATATATTATTGAATTAAAAAACACCTGCACATTGAGAGAAAATTCGCATTGTGAAATTAAAATCATAATATTTTAATTCAAAAATATGACACAAATTCCCTAAAACAACTAAAATTAATATTCTACATTTTTAGTCAATATCGTTTTCTTTTACTTTTAATATTATACATATTATTTCATTAATGTTATTTCCAAAAATAATCTTTTTCCATATTAAATCAAAAGAAGTTTTTACTACTTTACTAAAAATTGAAATATTTTTGATTTAAAATTGATTTCATTTAAATTTTACTTCGCGCTACTTTAAAATTGTTAGACACCACTTTGATTTAAGCCTACTGTAATGTAATTAACTCATTTAATATTATTGTTAGCCCTTCTGGCAACTCTTATTATTTTATGTCAATTGTCATGTCACATATTATATATTTTAGCATTATACATCTGTTCTATGAATAAAGCACTAGTGTGTTTAACTTCCAACCTGCAAGACGTGTTAATTTATTTCTCCATTACCTTGACTCATCATCGGATACACAACATAATTGGCGACGAGGAAAGTAAAAAAAAAATGGATCCAGAACAATTCCAGCAAGTCCTAAAATTACAACAGGAGCAGCATAATAGCCTATTACAATTATTTAACACAGTATTACAAAATAATCAGGCTAATAATCAGAATAACAATCAAGGGAATCCACATGGTGAAATAGATACTAAGATTCGAGATGCAGAAAGACAGTTCAAATGTGATAAGTATGATCACGATACAAACGCAGAAGCATTTATTGAATATTTTGAAGCACAATGCAATGCTTGGGAATTGAATGGTGATGATGAAAGAATCTTGAAGACGAAAAAGAAATTATTTTTGGCTTGTATGCGACCAGAGATCTTTCATAACCTCAAAATTGTATTTACAAATTCGACCGTACCATTTGATAATCAGCCCTTCAGTGTTATTAAAGAAACATTTCTAAGTCTTTTTCACAGGAAGAAGACAAGATTTAAAGCATTAGTTTCATTTTGGAACTGTGTGAGACAAGATCAACAAAGTTTTGATTCTTATGCGAATAAACTAAAAGAACTCAGTATTGATTGTGGTTATACAGGTGACGTACTAGATCTGCAACTACGTGATAGATTTGCTACTGGATTAAATCATAGAAGACTGGAAGTAGAATTGAAACAAAGTTGGCCTGAGTTGAAAACTAAAAATGATGATGATACTGAAAGAGAAGTTACATTCGCGGAAGTATTCTCTGCTGCACTGGCTGGCGAAACTGCTGAAAAAGACAATGATGAAAACGTGAATAATCAACAAAGTATGCATGCGGTACAAAACACATCTCCTCGAGGGTCACACAGGCAAAAACATCGAAGACAACAGAATGCTAAATCAAAGGTAAGACAAATTAATAGTGATCATTGCAAAAGATGTGGTAAATTACATGAGAACAGCAAATGCAAAGCTGCTCAACATACGTGTGAACATTGTGGTAAACGAGGTCATTTTGGTTCATGTTGTTTGTCAACTGGAAGAGCACGATTAGTTAATAAGGGCCAAAGAAATAAAAAAAAGTCACACGTGCACAGAACTGACCAAAATAATGATGCTACAAATGATGTCTACGATAGTGAGGGTGATATAAGTACCATATTTAGAGTATCAAAATGCAAAAAAATTAATGTTGTTTTAAACAGTGTCGATTATGTCATGGACTGGGATCCAGGAGCTGCCTTCTCAGTAATTAATAAAGCATGTTGGTTGAATATAGGCAGTCCAGAACTTATTCAACCAGGTCCAACGTTAAAAGCATATGGTGGCTACAAGTTCAAGGCACTGGGTACTTGCAATATCAAGGTCTCAGTAGATAATATTTCAAAACATTTAACGTGTGTAGTCGTGGAAAAACATCTACCACTGCTTTTTGGTCTACCGTGGTGTGACGCTTTCAATATGGAATTTCCAAAACAAGTTTATACATTACAAAATACATTGCAAAAAATATCTCGTGCTATTCAAAATACAAATCAAAAGTTATCAAAGATTCTTGAGGAGAACAAAGACCTTTTTAAAAACAAAATAGGCACTATTGAAAATTTTGAAGTTAAACTACACATTAAACCTAATGCACGTCCTGTTCATATTGCTGCACGTCCAGTCAAATTTGGTATTGAAAAAAATGTTCAACAAGAAATCGAAAGACTACTTCAAAGTGATATTATATCTGAAGTAGATCCTAATGAAGAATCTATTGAATGGGCTACACCTACAGTTAATGTGCTAAAGAAGAATGGGAACATTCGTATTTGTGGAGATTTTCGTGCAACATTGAATCCTGTTTTAATTACAGAAAAATTCCCAGTACCCTTGTTCGACCACGTACGGCGACAACTTTCTAATGGTGAAAAATTTTCAAAAATTGATTTAAAAGATGCTTACCTACAATTTGTTGTTGCACCAGAATCAAGAAAATTTCTTACAATATCTACGCATAAAGGGTATTACAGATACAACAGATTACCTTTTGGTATTGCTAACGCGCCAGCAATTTGTCAGCGTTATGTTGAAAAACTATTACAAGGTATTTCAGGCTCCGCAGTTTACTTCGACGACATTGCTGTAACAGGTAAAGATGATAATGAACATTTACAAAGACTGGCAGAAGTTCTTAAACGTTTACGTAAAGCTGGGTTTACAGTTCACAAAGAAAAGTGTACGTTTCTTAGCCCAACAATAGAATACCTTGGTCACGAATTCAGTAAAACCGGTGTTATACCTGCAAAATCAAAAGTGAAAGCAATACAAAACGCATGTGAGCCGTCAGATAAAACTGAACTAAGGTCATTTTTGGGTCTCATTAATTATTATCAACGTTTTGTACCACATCTGCAAGGACAATGCTCCGATTTGTATGATTTGATAGCTCCTAAATCAAAGTGGAAATGGTCAAATCGAGAACAAAGAGAATTTGCTAAAATTAAAGAACAATTGTTAAAATGTAAACATTTAATACCATTTCAAGAAGGAAAAAAACTTTATTTATCGTGCGATGCTTCTGATAAAGGAGTAGGTGCTGTATTGTTTCACAAAGACAACGAAGAATTTGAACATCCGATAGCATTTGCATCCAGAAAGTTAACTCCAGCTGAAAAAAAGTATTCAGTAATTGACAAAGAAGCATTGGCTATCGTATACGCTATCAAGAAATTCGATCAATATTTACAAGGAAATCATTTCATATTGCAAACTGACCATAAACCATTACAGCATCTTTTTGGTGAAAAAAGGAATCTACCTAAATTATTAAACAACCGCTTAACACGTTGGGCATTGTTTGTAGGCCAGTATCACTACGACATCGAGTACAGAAAAGGAAGTACAAACACCATAGCTGATTGCTTATCACGTCTTCCAGATAAAGAAGAGGTGGCTAGTGATGTAGAGACACGCATTCATCAAGTTACAAGTGAACTAACACATGATAAGATTTCAGATATTGGGTTGAATCAAAGACGTTTGAGTTTAGAAACACGAAAAGATTCAATTTTAAAGTCCGTAATGAAATACATCAATTCAAATTGGCACAATGTGTCGTTAACAGTTGGAATAAAACCATTTTATGACAAAAGAACCGAGCTGTCAGTAGAACAAGGTATAGTAATGTGGCAAGGTAGATTGGTGATTCCACGTGCATTACAGAACGACATATTACAACAATTACACAAAGGTCATCCAGGAATTGTAGCTATGAAAGCCTTGTCCAGATTTCACGTTTGGTGGCCACAGTTGGACAATTACATTGAGAAATTTTGCAAATCATGCAATGGGTGTCAAGAGAACAGACCTAATATTTCTGAACTACCAGTTTTCTCATGGTCTATACCGAACTACAACTGGGAACGCATTCATATTGATTTCGCTGGTCCATTTGAGGGACACAATTGGCTAATAGTTGTTGATGCGTTAACCAAATGGATTGAAGTTAAATTAATGCCATCAACTACAGCACAATCACTTTGTGAACAATTAGATGAAATATTCACTACGTTTGGCTATCCCAGAATAATCGTCTCTGATAATGGACCACAATTCATCTCAGGAATATTTCACAATTATTGCAAATGCCATGCTATTAAACACATTCGAGCATCTCCATACCATCCTCGCACAAATGGACTTGCAGAAAGGGTTGTACGTACTTTCAAAGATAAAATGAAAGCTTCAAGGAGAAATAATGCAACCTTAAAGCAAAGGCTACGTGAAGCACTTTTCACATATAGAAACACTCCACATGCTACAACTGGGAAGTCTCCTGCAGAGATGATGCTCAATCGTAGATTAGCTAGTGTCTTAGACAATGTGAAACCAAATAGAAGTGACACATTACGCTACAAACAGCTGCAAAATGAATTACAGAGTCATCAGCCCGAACGAAGCTTCACACAGAACCAAAAGGTGTACAGTAAAACAAAGAATGATGAACGTTGGATTCCAGCTACTATTATAAATCGGAATGGCAGATACTCTTACGAAATTAAACTGCAAGATGGACAAGAGAGAAGACGACATGCGGATCATCTAAGAGCAAGAGAATCAAGTCCGACAGAAGCAAGCAGAAATGTTCAGATAGCAGCCGAGCCAGAATCAGTCATCATCACAGAAGACATAACCACACAACAACAAACACCGTCATCAGGAGTTCAAAACTCAAATGAAGTGGAAAACGAGAATCCTACAGTCCTAGAAGCAGAATCATCTACTCCAGACGAAGTAACATCAGCTGCGACAACTCAACATCGTCGTAGTAATAGGACACGTAGACAGCCACGAAGATATTCTCCTACGCAATTTTCTAAATAATTTATAAATGTAATTATTAGTCTTTTATTAGCAGGGAGGAATGTAATGTAATTAACTCATTTAATATTATTGTTAGCCCTTCTGGCAACTCTTATTATTTTATGTCAATTGTCATGTCACATATTATATATTTTAGCATTATACATCTGTTCTATGAATAAAGCACTAGTGTGTTTAACTTCCAACCTGCAAGACGTGTTAATTTATTTCTCCATTACCTTGACTCATCATCGGATACACAACACCTACTGTCACATTATTCTGATTCTGAATCTGAAACGTAAAATTTCAGATTCAGAATTCACTTTTTGTTCATTCTGATTCTGAATCTGAAAACTCCTTTTAAATATTTTTCTTTAAATTTGTTATTGTTATAAAACACTTTGCTTATCGAGTGAACATTAAACCATCGAACGATAACTACTATGAGTGGCGAGTACGAGTACGTTGGTAAGACGCACTTTTTAATGGAGGGTGAAATAAAGTTAATCTTCTGTCTTCTGTCTTCTATCTTACGATCTTCAAGTTGTATATAAACAAGTATGTCAATTTATTGAGTGGTTTAGCTATGAATTCAGATTCAGATTTCAGGTACATGTGACATGCTACATTTATTGTCAGCATGTTTCATTTTCTATTCTGAAAATAATCAGATTACAAAACGGAAACACAAACCGGAATTTATTTAGCAGATGAATTTTTCAGAGCCATGTAACAGGTCACATATACTACAATGTATTTGATTGTGATTCTGAAATTTTCGGAATTTTTCAGATTCAGAATCAGTCTCATGTGACAGTACACTAAAAGTGAATCATTTTACTTTAACATCGTCTCAACATTGATTCTTACCCCTTGAGCACAATGAACGTATTGCAGCCGCATTTGCCGTTGCCTACTGTCACTTAGTAATTTAGTTATATGGCATATGGTAATTCTGTAAAATGTTTACAATGAACGTATGCACGACGCTTGTTGACGTAAAAGTTGATCGAATTTCTACTTTAGCGCATTCTTGACGTACAACTCTTCGTGATATCAGCTCAGTGTTTTTTAATTTGTGAGTGTTTAATAAATATTAATAATTTAATTTAAAAAAGTAAGTTTATTTCGGTTAAATATATATGTATATATATATGTATATATATATATATTATAATATAATATAAATATTTAAAATATATTATAATATATATTTTTTATATAATTTTTTAAAAATTAAGTAGAATGAAAAAATATATTACTTATAAGCAGTATAACATTTATATAATAATATTGAAATGTTAATATAAAATTTTATTTTATTCAAACTTTTAGGAAAAACATTAAAATAATATAAAATGAGTTTTGAGGAGAAGCTAATCGAGGAAGTGAAAAAATACAATATATTGTATAAAAAATCTTCAACTTCTTTTAAAAACATTTCAGTAAAGATGAATATTTGGAAACAAATTTCACAAACTTTATCAACCACAGGTACTTTTCATAAGTAATTAGTTTCATTCTCATGCTAAAAATAATTTTTTATATTTATTTTTTTTTTTTAATTAGAGGATATTTGCCAAACCAGGTGGAGATCCCTTAGGGATAGATATAGTAAAGAACTGACAAAAATGTATACACCATCAGGAAGCTGTGCCATAAAACAATCTACATGAGAATATTTCGATATGCTTTCTTTTTTAAGGGAGCATATCAAACCCAGAAAAGGGAAATCAAACTATGCAGAAAATCCCATTGTAGTGGAAGAATTTTCTGCTATAGAAGACAATTTAGATGCAAGTACGGAAGGGAAAGACAATAGCTGTGATGTAACATCAACACCTATGTTAAAGAAGAGGAAGAAAAATTCAAACATTGAAGAAAAGTTTTGTGAAACTATGGATAGTTTCAACAAATTTTTAAGTGAAACAGTTGAAACACCAAAAAAAATTCGCGAAGAAGATGAAGACGAATCCTTATAAGAGCTGCTACAATAATAATGAAGGGATTTAAGCCAAATAAAAAAAAAAAGAGCGAGAGGAGAAATTTTAAAAGTTTTATCTAATATTCAATTAGAAGAAGAAAGCGGATAAAAAAAATATATATAATATACATATGTAGGTAAAATGGGTAAATAAATATTTTGATATATATTGATAAATTAACTAATACATATATCATTTCAGATTTCAAATATGCAGAAAAAATCATAAACAAGGACAAGGAAAAAATTATTCTAATTCATATTTTATACGATGCTCATTATTATATTTTATTATTTTTAATTAAAATTATAATTTTTCTCTATTTGTGTATTTTATTTTGTCTTTCTATTGCTCCTTCATTAATAAAATAATTTTTCAAAATATCCCTTATTTCGAAGGCAACACGAGTTGCATTGTTAGAGCCAATACGTAAGGTTTCCAATGGGTTACATTCTTGCCTCCACTCTCCAGGATGCACATTGCCTTCGTCGTCCTCCCAATCAGTGAATGTAGGATGACAATATTGATATGCTGATTCATTCAGTTTAATAAAATTATGGAGAGCGATTGCAGCCAGTACAATTTTTTCCGCATGTTCTGGTAAGCAATTAAGAGAAGATAATAAAATCTGTAAACACACATATATTATTTATTAGGTATTTCATAATGTATTTTTTTTATTTACCCTCCATCGAGCTACTAGAATACCAAAAGTATTTTCTATAACGACTCTCGCACGTGAAATCCTGTAATTATATATTCTTTTCTCGGCGGTTAAATTTTTACCGGGATACGGCCTCATGATGTGTTTTTTCAAGGGAAATGCGGGGTCTCCAACAAAAAAGTATGGTGTTTTTATATTTGTTCCAGGTAACTTTGACTCTGGAGGAAACGGTAATTTGCCCGATAAAAGTAATTTTCCAAAATTAGAGTTCATTAACACACCTGTAAGAAATATATTCAATAACAAATTACGTATATTACGTAAATATATTCATATATACCTCCATCACTTTGTCCTCCATAAGCACCTACATCTACTGATGTAAAACAATATTTGGCGTCACATGTTGCCAGAAGGACCAAACTGAAAAATTTTTTGTAGTTAAAAAAGGCGGAGCCACTATTTGGAGGTCGTTGAATACGAATATGTTTCCCGTCAATGGCTCCAACACAGTTAGGCAGATCCCATATATCATTGAAATCTTTTGCCATAATTTTAAAATCAGCTTCTGTTAGTGAACTGACGTATATGGGGCTCAAACATTGCCATATGGTATCGCACGTGTCGTATATAATTTTTCGCACAGTTGACTTTCCCATTTTAAAACTCCATGCTAAAAACTGATGGGATACACCTTGAGATAAAAATCTAGAAGAAATAGAATTTAGAAACACTGAGGAAAAGTATAAATTTTAAAAATTTACGATAATGTTAACGCCAATCTGCATTCCGCAGATATCGGAATTCTAATCGAATGTTTTGTAAGATCTTTTTCAAGCAAATTTAAAAGTAATTTGTAAACACTGGGTGTCATACTGGTGTGCTTAAAAAAGTCTTCACTATCCGACATTTTTATTTGCAGAAATGCAGTTTTAAAATATCCATTCAAATTTCTGGTTAAATTGACTGGACGAACCCAGTACGTTCTTTTTTTTTTTATTAAAAATATTTACATAGTAATAACATATGCAAAGCATATACATCGTCACTATTATCGTTTCTTCATCCATTTTTTCAGTTTTCAAATTAAACACTAATATAATTTTTAATATGAGCGTTAATTTATAAATTCTTAAGATTAATTTTCAAATATTTTTTAGTTTTCACATTATAATTACTTTTAATAAAATCCCATAAAACTTAACTATAATTACACAAAATTTGCAGCTATCCATAGAAATGTCAAATATTATTTCAACGCATTGTACTACATTCACTGTGCTTTTCATTGCGTGGTGAATGCGTTAAGTGACAGTAGGCAACGACAAATGCGGCTGCAATACGTTCACAAAAAGTATATAAAAGTAGGAGAGAAACTGATTCATAGGAACATTCGGACCAAAAAATTTTTCAACAATTGTAGGTGTCGGTAGTGATGCCAGCGAAAAACTCAATATAAAAAAAATAGCATCACTTTATGCCAAGCTCCCAACTCCATGTAAAAATAACGGGATTTCTTTTTGCCAAGCCCAAACTTTTTCAGTATAAAGCTTTTCTCTCTTTATATGGAGTTGTATAGGAAAAATGAGAAAATGAATAAATTTGTTTACAACAGCTGATATTTTATCAGTTGTCATTTTGCTTTATTTATAGGTTTTGCATGTTTTGCGTGCAATATAATATATATACAATATAAATATATAGAATATAGTGTAAAGAGAATAGAGAAAATTATATACCAAACACAAAACTTTTTCATATTATATTTGTTATTTGTTTATATGTATGTAAGGCTACACAGCAACCAGACCAGCAACATTAAAGTATATAATACATAAATCCATTCGCATGTATGTATTGTATTACAAATGCCATATATAATTTATATGCATGCTTTGGCCTTTTTGAATACAACATGCAATATATACTTGATCATTATATTTATATAATGTATTTTATATGCAAGTTTGTATGTATGTTAAGCACTTTGTTTAAATTTTTATATATTTATACCAAGTATTTGTATGTATACATACTAAATAAATACGTTTTAATTTTAACATTATGCAGTTGTATTTACATATAAATTGCTAATTCACAGGCGTGAAAAAATTATGGGACTAGCAAGACTTTTTTAAAAAAAAATACTTTAAAACGTATATGTAGATTATTAATTAATTTTTATAATAATTATTATTTTTATTTTTAATTAATTCCGAAATATTAAAATATAATAAAAAATAGAAATATTGTTAATTTCGTTATTCCAAAAAAAAAAAAAATAAAAAAAATAAACATTATAACAAAACTACTTTGAGTAAATGATAACCTTTAAATCCAACAGACCACCTCTAATCGTCGCTATTAACTCCGCAAGGATTTTACGAACTTTTGTGGATTCTTTCCTGTTCCCTTACTCTTCTTGTAATAATTTTTCTTAAAAATTAACTGATTTATCTTGATATATTTTTCCATTTCTTTTAATTGGCAATAGATGTTCTATGAAATTTTTATGAAAGCAATATGTTTTTACATTTTGTTTTTTTATGCTAAATATCGAATATCCATATATCAGTGTGATTATGTTTTCTAATGATGAAAGATTATGTTTGTCCCATAACTTTTTCACGTCTGTGTGAAAGAGTATTATCATAATTAACTCTATATGTATATATACATATACTTAGATATTTATTATCATTTATTTTATAAATACCTACTACTTATATTGCTAAATTGTGCAATGTTGTCTGTTTGCTGTTTAATCTTTGATAATTGGTTATGAGTGCTATGTTTTATGTTAGTGTACAGTCTACAGTCCGCGACAGAATTATGTATTATAATACATTTTATAACACATTGTGTAAACAAAAATATCCTTTAATAATTTTTTTTTTTTATTTAAAATTTTTAATTTGTAGTTTTTAATTATTTTTTTTTTTTTGCAAGGAAATTTTTCGGTCTAATTTTATCTTAAAAATATGTTAAAATGAAGATATAAAATTGTGAGTGAATAATAGATAATAAATTGATATAAAATATGTTAATTTATATTATTATATGTTTTGCATTTATATTTTTGGAATTTACCGATTCTTAAAAAGTGTTTAAAAGGAGTAACCATTTTGTCCCTTACTGTAGACTGAAAACTAAAATACGAAAATATTAAATTCAAACAGAAATCATTGATTTAAAAATAAAAATTTGCTGTTCAAAACCAATAGAAAATATATTGGTTCGAAGTGAAGGGGAGCGGTTAGATAATATCACAGCATAGCAATACAGTATATATGGTATATAATATACACACATAGTAATACATACTATACAGTTTCTTTGTATTGTTATTGAATAGTGTAAGGTGTATTGTATTATGATATGGCATTATATGCCACTCATACTCATATAATGTTTATACATTATAAATAATATATAATATGCAATTATATACTGCAAAAAGAATGAAAATAATAACAAATTAAATATACATTGGTTTATATCTTTGTATATGCATAAAGCCATAAAGCTCAAATATACAAAATATATAAACATTGAACATAAATACATCATTGTTATGACTTATGACTGCAAGACAAGTGTATATAAAATAAATATACATATGCACATATACATTTCATGTATGTATGAGTTGATGATGTGTATAATATACAATACAACAGGCAACAGCAATATAATATTAATATTAATATAAATATGACTATATATATTGTTATTATGAAGTTAATTATGTTTGATAGAGTCTTTAATTTTAAAAAATATTTTATAAAAATACATTTTTACTTAATTTCATAAAAAAAATTAAATCATTGTATGTTTTTTCATAAATTTCAGGTGTTGTCAGTTATAAACGGAAAAATTCAAAACAATTCAACCGTCAATTCCAACAATTCTTCGTTTCCTGTCTATTCGATTTTTGATGTTTTGTTTTCAGGTAGAAACTCTCTTTCTTTTATATACTCTTTGCGTTCATTGTGCTCAAGGTGTTATGGATCGATCAGAAAAAGCCATTTGCCATCCATCCATGGTCGTTACGTTACGACCATAAGAAATTTTCAATGAAAATAAATGGGTTCATATGTGGTAGTTTCGTGGTAGTTTTAACCATCGTTGGTCGAATACATTAACAAAAACCATCTACCGGTACCGACCACAAACCAAAGCAGGGTTGACACAAGTATTTTAGTACTAAAACTGAACTAAAATCCATCGCATGTCATTTTCATTATTTATATGTCAAATTTCTTTATAGCTCAAACACATAATATAGAAAGCAGCGACGTAAGTGCTAATAGAAGCATGAGATATTTATATTTACAATTATTTAATTTTTTACTTTTTAGAATTAATATAGAATATAGAAATGGAAATAAAAATATTTTTTTATAAAAAGTATGTAAAACTTCATTAGAATACAAAAAATTACTAGGTTAAATTATATTAATTATTATGCTTTTTACACCCATTTCTGCTGCTGAACTTTACATTATTCTGTTTTGATTGAAGAAAAAAATATATGTTTGTTCTGTTTCACTAGCTATTACAAAAAGTAAACAAAAGAATATTTGTGTTATTTGTGGAAAAATAAAGAGAAAGTATAGAGAAAATAATTTAAAAAAGGATTTAAAATGGAAAATATAATTTTTACTTGGACTGGTAAGTTAAATTTTTTGATTTTACATTTTGCCATTATTAGTATGTAATATCTTTTCATAAATACGTATATATTTTTGCAGATGAAAGTGAAGAAATGCTTCTCAATTTAGTAGAGCCTTGTCCGATGTTATGGAATAAATGCCATTCCACTTATTACAGGCAAGATTTGACTCGAAGTAAGTGGAATGAAATTGGACAAAAAATCGGCGTTTCTGGTAATAATAATATTAAATAACAACATATGTGAAATATACTAATTTAGTTTTATTATTTATATAGGTGATAATGCTTCACATCAATTTACCTTAATTAAACGACGGTATAAAAGACATCTTGAAAATGAGACAAATTTAAATCGAAGTGGGGCCAGGAGAGGAAAAAGAAAGGCATTTTACTTGGCTGAAAATTATCATTTTTGAAGACCACCTTGTACAGTAGAAGGTATAATTAAGTGATAAATGTGTAGTAATTGATCAATGGTTTTTGAAAATTAAACTGATTTCTTTTTCAGAGTTATAGAAAGTATTAATTTAGAGGCTTCAGAAGAAACCATGATATCATCAGAAACACAGCCTAATACTTCTTCGGCAACAATCACCACAACACTTCCACCACTCTTTTCTCCGGAAGGATCTTCGTCTGGCTCCAGCTCATATCAACCACCTTCACCTATATCGGTCAGATCAGTGCCATCTTCTATGTCTGATTCACGATGTAGATCATACATTGCCTCAGAAATGAGTGGCGCTTCTGAGGCAATAAAACATGCTGCAAATAAAGTTCAAGAGTGTGCCACATCGTTTGCCAAACTCACATTAACACTCAAACGAATATTAAACAGAACCATTCTCCTCTCGTCAATAGTTTTATTAACTTTATGGCTAATGCAATAGGCACTTTGGATGAAAATAGCCAGGAAAAATTTATTGAAAAAACAACTTTGTTGTATTTTGAAATTAACAATGAACAAAAAGAAAAAGGAAGTTAAAATTGAAATACGTTTTTATTATAGGAATTAGGTTTAGTTATTTCATAAACTAAATTTAATTTTTAATTTTTTTTTAATAAAATATTTAACATAAAATAAATTAATTTCTTAGACATTTGAAAATAATAATTCTTTTATTTTATCTCTTAATTGTGCTGCTTCTGTTGTTGGGTTTATTCTTCGTTGTGTGTTGTTGTGTGAATTACTTAACATTTAGCCTTACTCTCGTTGTCACTTTGAGTGACAGATGGCGTCGTGACACCAAAATGGTATTCTTGTTGTCGAATAGGTGAGGTCTGTCTACTAAAGTGACAATTGTCGAATTATAGTTGGCGTTTTAAAGTGACGTTTCTCGATCTAAGTGACAATTTTAGTCGCATGGATTTTGTAAGTGAGAAAGAGTAAGAAAAAATTAAAAAATGTCGGCAGAAAAAAGGTGAGTACTAAATTAAAAAATAGCAGCAGTTAAATAGTCTAGGCCCTCCCATCAGAAAAGTGCAAGAGTGGCAAAAGGTATTAAGAGCATTGAAAAGTGTTTAAAATATTAAATTTTATCATATACTAACTGAATATCTTTCTAGGTTTGGACGGATTATAAATTGAAAATCAAGAAGAAACTCGCCCACAATAAAAAAGAGTTAAATTCAACTGGCGGTGGTGCGTGTAAATTAATGTATTTGTCTTCCATTGAAGAACAGGTAGTCAATCTACTATCTTTGGATCGTGCTGTTCCACTGAATGCACCAGTTTTTGGAGTCAAAAATGCTACACACCAAAATCAGCAGCAGCATGAATGTGAGCAGCAGCATGAATGTGAACAGCAGCATGAATATGAACTGCAACATGAACAATATGAACAACATCGTGAATATGAACAGCAACATGAAGAAAATGAACAACAGCAACGTCCACAACATCAACAACCAAAACATT
Organism: Villa cingulata; assembly: GCA_951394055.1. Lineage (NCBI taxonomy): Eukaryota > Metazoa > Arthropoda > Insecta > Diptera > Bombyliidae > Villa > Villa cingulata. Next base: position 34,062,340 of record OX596017.1, on the reverse strand, counting down.
CAAGAAAAAGAAGACAAAATGGAGATGAAATGGAAAATTTAAGAAAAGAAATGTTGCACGACCAAACAAATTCATTGAAGAAAATAACCAGTTTATTGGAAAAAAATAATAAATACAGTCAACTCGCGATAACGTGAACACGAAAAATTTTCGGCTGTTCACATTAACGAAAATGTTCAAACTAACGGGGGTTTTATCAAAGGTACAATTTAAACTAAAACAACAAGTTTCTTTATATGTACATATTTTATTTTAATATTTATTCGGTTTTTGAAAAGTAGGATGTTATTTTAACTTGTTTTTTTTGCCCTGCAATTTTTTTAATATAGCTTCTTCACGAAGTTTTCTTAGTACAATCATATCTTCAACTTTTGTACCATTGTGCTCTGCCCAATTCAACGCTTTATTAAACAATTCTACAGCTTCTTCATGTGAAATTCTTCAATTATTTTTGATTTCTCAAAAAGGGATAAAAACTTAACTTTTTTACCCATTACGGACACACAACAAAGTAAGTACAATAACGATATTCAACTGACAGAAAATCGAACTCATAAAGAATGGATATGATTTTTACAGTTTGACTAACGGTATGTGATTTTGGTAAAAAATAATTTACATGAAATTTGTTTCCCGCATAAAATTTCATGAAAAACTAATTGTTCACATTACAGAGCTTTTGCCTGTTCACGTTACAGAGTAGTCAATGTCAAAAATATTGTGTTCACGTTAACGAGTTGTTCACATTAAGCATTGTTCATGTTATCGCGAGTTGACTGTATTTGAAAAGAATAGCAGATGCTAAAGAAAAAAAAATAAAAATTTATGAAGAAGCTCAACACCAAAAAAAAAGAAGAACTAAAATTAAAAATTGAAATAATGGAATTAAAAAAGAAAAAATTAATGTTAGAATTAGAAATTAATAATTAAATGCAATAAATGGTTGTTTGTTTCTTAAATATTGTTTTTTTTATTTAAAATTTTACACATTTAAAATGGAACGCATTAAATTCATTCTAATCATTGATGCATCTTCATCTTCTTCCAACCGTACATCTGAATTAGGTGTATTATTTTCTCCAATTTCTTCTTCAATTTCTATTAAACTATTTTCTAAATTGTGTTGAATTCTTAAATTATGTAGGGCACAGCATACATTTATAATTTTGGCAGACTTTTCGGGTTTATAGTGCAACTCTCGAGCGGATAATAAACAACGAAAAGTGTTTTTCAGCACGCCAATAGTTCTTTCAATAATGTTCCTTGCCCTTGAATGGATTCCATTAAATCTTCCTTCATCACTACCCTCTCCTCTATCCCGATGAGTTCTATAAGGTGTAATTAAATAAGGTTTTAGAGGATAACCTGTGTCACCTATAAAAGTATATTATTTTCCATTAAATTGAAATTTGCAAAAACATATAAACGTGTACCTAAAAGCCAAGTATTTCTTTGTCCTTGAGCACTTTCGGCTGACAACATGGTATCTAAATTACTACTGTTCCATATGAAAGAGACATGGGATGATCCAGAATTGTTTGAATCTACATACCTTATTTGCATTTTATGATCACATACCTTCAAAAAATTAAGCTATTTAGTTATGTAGTTATGTTGATATAGTAGAAGTAATAAATACCAGAAGAACATTTAAGCTGTGATATCCTTTTCTATTGTAAAATAGATGCTGCTGACTTTGTGCCGGTGAAATAATTCTTACGTGTGTGCCGTCCACACATCCTATAACACCAGGGAATTCAAATTTTTCAAAAAATATCCTTTTTATTTCCATTCTTTCATTACAATCAGGAAATTTTATTAAATTTTGGCCAAGTTCACTTTCTAATATATTTAGTACTTCGTTAAGTACTCTGGTAAATGTAGGTTGTGCTAAACCTACATTAAAATCATTGCTCACACCTTTTTGATATCCACCTTCTGCAAAAAAACGCAATGAAGCAGCTAACTTGATAATTGGTGGTACTGCAAAAACTCTCTTTCGAGGCATACATTTTCTTTCCAATATATCAAGTACATATGAATGCCGTTTTAGATAATCTAAAAAATTTCACAAATCTATAAATACAATAAAAATTTAGTTCAATACAAAATTTATCAATGAACTATTTTAGCTTACATTGCATCAGCTAGTTCCAAAGGATTGGAATTATCTCTCAGCTTATATCATTTCATTCTCATATTTTCTTTTTCTTCATCTTCACTATCTTCACTTACACTATCTTCATCTTCTAAATCATTGTACCAAAAATCAAAACAACTCATTTTTATTAATTATATTTATTAGTTTTTATCAATTACTATGATTTGTTTGTAAAAGTATTCTTTGAATATAAATTTTTTGACACTTCACTTCAAACTACAATGAAAGACAAATCGATACTCGAATAAATTATCACGTCACGCAGTTCGCCAACCATAATACGAATAACAAAGTGGCGTGACAAAGAAGTGACAAAATTCACTTGGATGACTCGCCAACTAGAATAAGGCTGATTGTGTCTCTAACAATTTGCCTCCATTCGCCTTCAATTAGGGTGTTGTTGTCATAACGGTCGACGAATGTTGGTGGTATGTATTGTTGTATATTTTCTTTAATTATGAAATTGTGTAATAAAATACACGCCAAAACTATTTTGTCGGCATTTCCCGGATAAACTTGAATTCTTTTCAAAAGTACTCTCCACCTTGCCGAGAGTGTACCAAATGTATTTTCTATTATTGACCTCCCTTTAGATAGTTCTAAATTATACTTTTCTTGCGACCAAGTTGAATTTCTTCCTGAATAAGGGGTCAATAAGTAGGGTCGCAAAGGAAAAGCTGCGTCACCTAAGAGAAAAAATGGCAGCTCGAAATCACTTCCGTCAGTTCTTCTAGGTTCTGGCATATCTAATTGGTTTTGTTCTAATGCTCTGTAAAGTGAGCTTTTCTTAAATAAACCACCATCTGACTCAGACCCAAAACCACCAACATTGTAGTAAATAAATCTGTAACTGTTGTCACACACGCCCAGTATAACAATGCTGAAGTGCTTTTTATAATTATAATATTGTGTCCCCGACTTTGGTGGTGAAAATATTGCAATATGTTTCCCTGTGTACAAATTATGTATTATTTCTTAAGTTTAAAAACGTTAATATTGTTTGATAATTTACCGTCTATAGCTCCAATTATGATACATGAGGAATTTTTGTCCTACTTTGAAAACTCCTACTTGTGTTTTCAAATTCTTCTTTATTTAATGTGGGAACATATTGTTCATTCAATTTTCTGAATATTATTTCGCAAGTTTCGTATACAATGCTTCTTACAGTGGATTCTCCCATTCTATATAAATAGTGCATGCTTTTAAAAGAATCTCCGGTGGCCAAAAATCTGAAAAAATATATTAGTTGATATAATGCATCATTTAACATACAATTTTATACAACATACCTTAATGTAAGAAGAAGTCTACTTTGAGGATTAATACTTTCTCTAATTGAATGTTTTACTAGATCTGGGCCTACAATTGAAAGTAGTTTATTGAAATTTTCCATGTTTAATCTACAATAGTAAAATTGAAAAATGTTTCGGGCTCATAACATGTTATTTCTTTTACTAGATTGTTGGCGGCTCCTTGTTGTTCACGATTATTATTTGTAGGTTTAACCCACCACTTTCTTTCTGTACGAATTTCGTCTATACTTTCCAGATATTCTGCGTGGGTGTACAATAATTCATTTAATTCGTTTAAGGCATGTGCCACACCAACAGGTGATGTTGTGATCTTATGATTTTTTTTATCATGTGATTATGATGTGATTTTACGAGTAAAAATTCATGTGATTATCGCGTGATTTTACTGGCCATATCGAAACTTGATGTGATTTCGTGATAAAAGACAATAAACTTATTATTTAAAATGGACTTCGAAGATGAAGAGAATTTTATTTTGTCATTATTATTCGTAAAAAGATTAAGAAAAAACAGAAAACGTAGATATTGGGTTCATCCTTCTATTATTAGAAATATTAAATATAGCGCCGCAATTGTTGGAAGAGAATTAAGGCAAAGTTCTGAAAAATTTCAAAAATTTTATAGAATGAGTCAAAATTCATTTGACTTTCTACTAGAATTAGTGAGTCCAATAATAACCAAAAAAGATACAAATTATCGCAAAGCAATACCTGCTAGTGAAAGATTATTAATTACATTAAGGTAAGTACATTATAATACAACTATGTATGCATAATTCTTTAATTCTGATATATATTTATACAAATGAAAAGAATTTTGTAAAATTTAATGTACCATGGTAAATATTTATGTAGAATTTATCTACTATAATTCTGTATTTTCTCCTACATTACAATCCGCTTCTTCAGAAAAATTTGGAACAGGTGAAGAACTCTGTACCAATGTCGCTTGTGATAGTTCAAAACAAGTTGACGAACTAGAATCAATGAAGAATGTTCTTGATTCTGTACGTTTTCCTGTTTCATCTTCATCATCCTCATGCATTTTATTAATGGTTTCTATAATTTGTTGCTTTAAAATTCTTTGTTTTTTTGAAGACAAAGGCAAAATATCAGGAATGTGGCCCTTAAAAAAAGATATCCATCCAGATTCCGCTGCTGATGCTCCTTGCATTTCTTTTTTACGGTATCTACTGTATATGCCACCACCGACAAAGGAAATATGGTTGAGTGTAGCAAAAAATATAATGAATTATGTAAGTTGCCACACTGCATTGGATCCATTGACGGCAAGCACATCAGAATTAAAAAATTTGCTGGGAGTGGCTCGCTATATTTTAATTATAAGGGATTTTTCTCCGTTGTACTCTTGGCAGTAACTGATGCAGATGGCTTCTTTATTACTATAGATGTAGGGGAAATAGGCCGCAACAGCGATGGGGGAGTTTTCAATAATTCAAATATTAAACGTAGTTTAGAAAATGGAACTCTAAATGTACCCGAAAAAGCACTACTAGAAGGCGACGGATTATTTCCTTACTTTTTGGTGGGAGATGAGGCATTCCCTTTGAAGGAATATTTACTGAGGCCATTTTCTAAAAGGACATTGACAAATACGAAAAGAATTTTTAATTATCGTCTTTCAAAAGGTAGAAAAAGCGTTGAGTAAGCATTTGGTATGCTTGTTTCAAAATATAGAATTTTTGAAACACCTATTTGTTGTAAGGAAAGCACAGTGAATCTCATTACAAAATCCGCGTGTGTTTTGCATAATTTTGTAAAAAGTAGAGAAGGGATCTTATCAAACTTCTCAGAAGATCAGCAAATTACATCGCCAGAGGCTTCAATATTACCTTTATCTATTACAGAAAGAGGATTAACAAGAAGTGAAATAATAAGAAATAGATTAGCAAACTTTTTTATAAGACCAGAAAATGAACTTCCATGGCAATAGAATTATTGTGTTAATGAATAAAATTTTAGTTTAAAATAAAATAAATTGAGGAAAAATATGCACATACCTGGTTTATTAATTTCTCTAGCTATTTCCTTCCATGCAACCTCTAATTTGTGCCTTTTTGAATAATTTTGGTCCTTTATATCCCAAACGCATTTTCTTTTTTCAACACTTTTAATTAATTCAATTATTATTGATTTTTCACTCATTTTAACTTTTCCGATTGACACTTCGTTAACAAAATATCAAGTGATAATGACCGGCAAGCAGATCACTTAAAAAATATCACTTGATATTCTAAATATCACAACATCACTACATCACTGCAAACATCAGGTGTAGCAACAAACATTTGATTACACATGTTTGTGATAATCTCGTGATAAAAAAAATCATAAGATCACAACATCACCTGTTGGTGTGGCACATGCCTAAAAGATTAAGTAAATCATTTAATTTTCTTAAACGCTGAAAGCAAAAACATCCTTTTGAAAAAGTTGAATTATTATTAATAATATATGTACATATGTACCTCTAAATATACAGACATATTGTGAATTTCTTTAAAATAAAAAATATATAACTTCTAAAGTAAAATATTATTAAACAAATATGTATTATATTTTTCACTTTCGATACGGAATATTACATAAAAGCAACAGCTGATATTTGTTGAATGTAAACAAATTTTGACAGAACAACTACATAGAAGAAGAGTATATATATTATTGTTCTAAAATCAGTGGTCGACCGACCATGGTTGGTTGGTTGGCTTAAGTGCTAACTATATTTGGATTTAGTTGGCTTAAGTCAGAAGTGTGATTACATTGTGTATAATAAGATGAACGAAACTCTCAAATTTTCGTTGACTTCAGTTTATGTGCCTTCCTACCACACAAACTTGAGTGACTTAAGAAAATTGAACACACTTTGTTTATAAATTTCTAACTTTGTAATTATTTGTCAAGTCGGAGATAAGATGAAATTTCAATTACAAAGAAGAAAACATAAAATTAAAAATTTAAAGGCATTGTTTAATGTGTTTCGAAGTTTTAAAAATGTGGTTGAAAGAATAAATTCGACAAATAAAAGACGACATCGTTCTTGTGCTACACGATTAATTAACCTAGATAGAAAAAGTCGCGGATATTTCAGTGTAACATTTTTACCAATGAAGAACTACTGCACTGATCAATTTTACATTCAAACAAGGATGAATGTCTCTACATACCAATATTTATTGGATTTACTGTCACCAAGTTTACAAAAGTTCTCAATACGAGAAACTATAAGTCCCGAATGCAGATTAGCTATAACTCTAACGTAAGTAGTATTATTCATGTATATATTTATAGTTGTTATTAAATTAATGGTAATGAATTTCAGGTATTTATCGCAAGGGACTTCCATACAACAATTAGCATGGACTTATAAAGTCGGAAAGGAAACAGCAAGACAAATAATACTTGAGACATGTAAAATTATTTGGAAAATGTTGTCTCAAATTTATGTCTCCGAACCAAATGTTATAGATTTTGAGGAAATATGTAATGACTTTTGGAATATCTGGAATATACCGAATTGTATTGGTGCCATTGATGGCAAACATGTTGCTATTAGACGACCTCCTAACAGTGTTTCGGAATATTATAATTACAAGCACTTCTATAGCATTGTCTTAATGGCAGCGCGTGATGCGAAGTATCGGTTTACATATATTGATGTTGGTGCTTACGGAAGTCAAAGTGATGGTGGTAAGTTTTACAACTCAAAATTTAAAATCAAAGAACACAAATATAATTCACAAAAATAATTTTCAGGTGTCTTTCAGAAAAGCAAATTCGGGGTAAAAATACTTAACAACAAACTTCATCTTCCACCTCTACAACCATTACCAAAAAGCGAAAGCAATTTTCCTTATTTTTTTGTCGCTGACGCAGCTTTTCCATTGACAAAAAACATAATGAAACCATTTCCTGGTACAAATTTGACGAATGAGCAGGAATATTATAATAAAAGAATTTCACGGGCTAGACGTACAATTGAAAACACGTTCGGCATTCTTGTAGCCCGTTGGAGAATTTTGCTGAATACTTTGCATTTACATCCTGAAAATGCTGAACACGTTCTTCTTGCATGTATTGCTCTGCACAATTTTATTATGTTTCACCATCCAAATCACTATTGCCCTTCAAAATTTGTTGACTGGGATGACGAAAATAATGGTGTACAACCAGGAGAATGGCGAGAACAAACTAATAATAAAATCTTAACTTCTTGTGAAAAATTAAAAACACAGCATATATATGGAGGAAAATCGACTGTTAAATTAAGAGAAGAATTATGTAGTTTTTTTAATACAAATGAAATATATTGAAAACCATTAGAAACACTTATTTTTAATCAAACTATCAGATTTGTTGTATATTTCTTCTTTACATCCATTAAGGCATTAAACTTTTCTCTTTGGCTTTGGCCTCGTCTTTGCCTTTTTCTGGTAATTTTTTTAATGTATCGATTATGAATTGGGCAAAAGATGCATCTTCTGGCGAATCATCTGGCTCGCAACTCTTCTCGAATGTATTGATTGCTTCTTCGAATTTTGCCATAGCTGAGTCTACATCTACAAATCGTCTTTTTTTAGTTGAAGTGGAATAGGTAGAAGTAGGTGATGCTAGCGGTTCCTCTAATTCAATATCGATCGAGTCACTTTCTTCTACGTGGTTGCTTTTGGTACTAAAAAAGTATTTTTATTTTTTCAAATTAATATGACACAATTAAAAAATTACATTTTTGAAAGTATAAAATTGTTTATGAAGGACATTTGTTGAAAAAATGTCCATTCAACATCTGAGGAAGCACCACTACCTGACGGTCTAGTTTTTTTTTTGATTCTTTTACAAATTTTTCCCTCAACGCCTTCCATTCCTTTTGGCATGTGTTTGCTAAAACATAATTTGAATTATGTAATTTAAATAATAAATTATATGTGTATTTATTTTATTTCTAGTTAAATAGGTATGTGATTTCACCAATCTAAGTTTAGTGTGGAACTTACCATCGATTCCTAATTCTTCTGCTATTGAATTCCAAGCATTTTTCCGTTCACCTCTATAAAAATATTTCGGATGTGCTTTATTGTAAATAATTTCTCTTTTGTGCACTTCTGAAATTAATTTTTCTTTTTGAATTTCACTAAAAAAATAATTTTCGTTGTTCATGTTTCTGTTTTTTATCTTTTTATTTTTATTTCATTTAATATGTCATTTAATATGTCTGTCAAACAAATGATATTTGATGTAAATTGTAAACAACATAACCTCATTTTCACTTAAGTTACTTAATTCACAAAAGCCAAATATAGTTCCAACTGACTTGACCTGGCTTTCGTTGATTTGACTTAGGTTGGCTTAAGCCAAATATACCCCCCTATTCAGATATTATGATTTATCAAAGATCACAATATTTTGTGACTTACTGTTGTGCTTCTTTTTGTGATGTGGATTGTGACAAATCAGCTGTTTAATATTCTAGTACAGAAATCACAAGAAAAGTCATAAAAATATCTCCATTATAGTGGAGAGATGTCAAAATGAAAAATGACAAATGTATACATATGAATGAATAAATAAAAAATAGGGTTAAAAATATCGTGGTTACTTCTTTGTAATAAAGCTAATAAAATATTAATAAAAAAAAGTGGTAAAAATATAAATATTATTAGAAAATATTATTAAATATTAATATTACACATTTAATTATTCAAAGCAGTGTTTGAGCAAAAATAAAATGGAAGGTAAGAAGTTATTTATTTAAAAAGTGTTTTTGTCTCATATATCTTTATTTGTTCACAGAAAAGAAACGAAAAACTCCTTATCAGCGAACATCGAAGGAGCAATTAGAAATTTATATTGAATTTTTAGAAAAGAATCCTGCGTTAAAAGCTGGAAAAAATATTCCTACAGATCCCTCCAGAATAACAGAGCTGTGGAATATTTTAACAATTAAACTTAATGCTGCAAGAGGACCCATTAAAACTACTAATGAGTGGAAAAATGTATACAATTTTATAATTATTTTAGAAAAGTGTTTCTAATTATTATTATACTTTTTATATAGACGCTAACTCATTGGAAAAACCAAGTAAAATCCCGAGCGAGAAAAATAAAGGTTGTGAAAACCATAACCGGAGGTGGTCCACCACTAGATGATGAAATCGGCAAGTTTGAAGAAAGGGCATTGGAAGTTTTTGGCAGAATAACTGTGGACGGCAATAGTGAATTAGAAGAGATAGGATTACCCGTATGTGTTACAAATTAATGTGTATAGTGAAGCAGTTTTATTTATTTATTTATTGTAATATTGTAGCCAGAAGAATTTCTGGACACGGGCTCTTCCTCGGATATATTGTCACCGCCAAGAATACTGTCGTTTCCAAGTTGCAGTTCCACTCCGCATGAAAATGATTCAGAAATATCAAGATCAAATCCAAAAGCGAAATTAACAATTGAAAATGTGTATGACAAAATTATAAAAATTATAAATGATAGAGAAAAAAAAGAGCAAGAGTTTCAAGAAAATGTTCTTGCCGCACAAAACCGTACGGCAGAAATTTTGCAAAATCTTTCAGATGGAATAAATGTTCTTGCTGAAGTATTAAAAAAATTTCAGCAACATTGATTGATTGTCATTGATTGTCATATGATAAATAAAAACTGTAATTGAACTACAATAGTTTGGTATTATTTTTATTTTATTTCCATTTAAAGTTATAAAGTGTTTACATATGAATTTCGAATTCTTCTTCCTTCATTAAAATAATCATTAATCATATATTCGTTATGCGCCTCTGTAGTTTCTAGTTCATCACTATCAATCTCATCTAGAATATCGAGCCCGACTTCTGTGATTCCACGTTGAACAAGAATATTATGTAAAATTGCACAAGCATAAATTATTTTACCTGCTTTTGTATGATCATAGTGTAGCGTTCTTTCTTTACATAAACAACGGAAACGAGATTTAAGAACTCCGAAAGCTCTTTCAATACTATTTCTAGCTTTGATATGTATTTCGTTAAACAATCTTTCCTTAGCACTAGTAGGATCCGCAAATGGAGTAAGCAGCCACGGCTCTAATGGATATCCGGAATCTCCAATAAGCCAGTTAAAACGCTGCATACTATGTGTTTCCACTAAATGCATTCGAACGGAAGATGTTGTCCATATTCCAGAGTCATGACATGATCCCGGAAATCTGGCATTCAAATGTAAAAACCGTAAATCATGATCACAAGCCTATTTCATGTAATTATACAAAACAGGATTATTATCTTTCTAAAAAATTTATTTAAGTATACTTACTGCTTCGACATTTATGCTGTAATAACCTTTTCTGTTCATGTACAGATGTGCTGGTCTTTGTGTGTGTAGTACTGGAGGAGAAGCGATCGAAACATGGGTACAATCAATAGCACCAATTGTCCCTTTTATGCCAAATTTTGAATAGAACCTTTTATAAAATGAGTAACAATTAAAATATACGGATATATTGTATGACGGTACGTCTTTACTTACCCACATTTTTTAAGAGCTTTTTCTTCTTCTGTATGAGGAAAGGTAATAAGGTCAATTTTCTTTTGTATTATAAGATTTGAAATAGCAGCAATATTCCTGGAAACAGAGGGTTGACTCATCGGCATTGTGTAATTATGAGCGACACTTTTTTGATAACTTCCGTGGCCGTAAAAGTTTAAAACCGATAAGAACTGAAAAAAATTTAACTATAAAACGAATGTACTATTGAATGAAAAAATTTACCTTAAATACAAAGGGAATTCTGGATTTGTGTACTTCCTGCGGCTGTAGTTCAAGAACTAGGTCTCTGCAAATTATTTTTGGAAGTCTAAAGAATTTAATAAATGTATTATCTTCCAGTGAAAATGGGTCACTGTTATCTCTTAATAATTTTAATTCTATTCTACGTGTTGATCTACAAATAATATAAATGGCGGTTACAAAATTTATGTGTATAATATATATTTTAAACTTACCTGCACTTGTTGGCCATTAAAAGTATTACAAACAATAACATTTCTTCCATTTTCTGATTTTTTTGTTTTGACAAGTAGCCTAAAAACACACAATACAACACTTTTTGTGCTTAAGCAGCTGCCATTCATTGATACTCACAATTTATGACTATACTGTGACCTGCTATTTCGATGATCACAACTTGTGACCCATTTTGTCAATATCAATATTGTGACTTCAACTCAGAATACCAAAAGTCACAAAAAATTTAAAAAAGTCACAACTTATGACTCTCCGCTACTTTTGTGACTAATAACTAGTCAGTGACTTTTTTTAAAATAGGGGGGATAGTTAGCACTTTATTCTGTTTAACGCATTAATAGCCTAAACACAATTAACGCGATTGCAAATTGCGAAGACGAAGGCGATTGTCAAAATTTTTAGCCAAAGTGTAATTCATTGCATCTTAACACAATTAAAGCGAAACACGAAATGCGAATTTTTCGCCTTCGCAAAGATAGATATATTTTCTAATTTCTTCGCCATCGCCTTCATCTTTGTATCATATGCTTTGACATTTAAAATTTATTTGTTATCTGGTGAGGTTAATTACACATATTCATAATTTTACCACGAACATTTTATACTGAGAATTCAATAATAATATAATTGCTTGTGCTTCTGTCTATTTTCATAAATTTTAATAAAAATGAGTTTTGAAGAAAAGTTAATAGAAATTGTAAAAAATTATGAAATAATTTTTAATTTAAATTGTAGAGAGTATAGAAATGTGTATAAAAAAGAAAAGGTTTGGGACAAAATATCAAAAGAATTAAATGCATATGGTGAGTGATTTGACTTTTCTTTATTTAGTTTAAATTTTATATAACATAGTAAAATTTTTTAATTAATTTTTTGTTAAATTCTATTTATTTATCAGTGGATATCTGTAAAAAAAAAATGGAAGGGATTGAAAGACACGTATAAAAAGTTTAAAAAACTGCAAGAGTAATCTTCAGGTAGTGCTGCTCCAAATCCTGTTAAGACATGGAAATATTTCAATGAATTACAGTTTTTAGATAACTACAAAAGTTATAGAACGTATGTAGAATAGAAGTTGTTTATCTTTTATTATCAAAATCCTTCGAACTCTAAACCATAAGCTTTATATATAGTTATCTGTTGAAAAATGATTAAAATTTATATGTATTAATATACATATATTAAATTAAAAATTATATGCACATACGAGTTTGTCATAACAAATTTGTTTAGGGTTTATTATACCGAGGATTTTGGTATAGTATATTATAATTCAATTGTTTTAAATATAAAATTTTGCTTTGTATAAAAATATATACTTTCATATTACAGTACAATTGGTATTCATCAAGATTCACAAGGAACATCTTTTGAAGAAGTTATTATTGATGACATAATTTCAGAAGAAAATACAAAAAACATCTTTGTAGAAAATTTAACTCAATCAACTTTGAGTACAGCATCAGAAGTACATTCAAGAGGAAAAAGGAAAATACAAAACGCCTCATATGAAGAGGAATTCAAAAAACTGTGCAAATTAGCATCTGATGTTATGAAATCAGTTCATGAATCTACTAGTTCATGTGAAGAACAAACTACTACACAACTAGTTTTCGCTATATTAGCGAAAAAAATTAAAGAAAGCAAATTACCAGTTGATGTTAGTAATGAAATTGAAGTAGAAATAACGACATATGTATATAAAAAAATAAAAGAATGCATGAAATAATATATAAATGTGATTTTTATTTTGCATTATTTTTTATTTTTGTCAAAACTAATAATAATTATTTTATTTGTTTTTGTTAGTTATATATATATATAATTATTATCATTGTACTTTACATAATGAAATATGATGAATTTAGATTTTTATTTGTATAAAAATGTACTATTACAATTTATCATGTAAAACTTATGTCTTTACTTTATGGCGTACAGATAGAGAGTAATAACATGAATTTACTACATATAACATATGTATCTACATGTATCTGTATATATTTATATCAACAATACATAAATGTCAAACTAACTAACTAACTAATTTATGATGCCATCTAGTATTAAATATATTAAATGATGAATATTAATTTTTATCTTTAACATCCCCACTAAAATTGATATTCATTAATTTTACAAAATTGTTGTGTTTAGCTTTAACAAGTCCTTTTGTCATAATATCAGCTATCATCTCACTGCTCTGGACATGTTCAATCATTATGAGTTTATCTTTTAGTTTGTCTCGAAGAAAATGGTGTCGTACGTCTATGTGTTTTGTCCTTGCACTTGTTGAACTGTTCATGGCTAATGATATTGCTCCCAAGTTATCAGAATAAAGTTTAATTGGTTTCGATTCGGCTCCATCCAGTTCACAATTCAAATTTCTTAACCATATTGCTTCTTGAGTTGCTGCTGTCAAGGCCATGTACTCAGCTTCAGTGGTAGATAGTGCCACATTTTGTTGTTTTCTACTATTCCATGCTATTGCACAATTTCCTTTAAAAAAAATGTAACCAGTTGTAGAACGACGATCATTTTTATCCATTGCCCAATCTGCATCACTGTAACCGCATATATCATTCTGCTCTGTTTTGCTAAACTCTAGCCCATAAGATGCTGTTCCTTTTAGATAACGTAAAATTCTCTTAACTGCTGTCCAAAGTGACTTTGTTGGATTATTCGAAAAACGGCTGAGGAAATTTACAGGAAAAGATATATCTGGTCTAGTGGTCTTAGCCAAGTATAAAAGACATCCAATAGCTTCTTTGTACGGTACATCAGTTATCATTTCTTCAGTTGAACTATTTTTGTCGTTATCAAATTTCGTGTTGACATCAAATGGTGTTGAGACTGGATTACTGTTCTGCATATTGAAACGTTGTAATATTTGAATGATATAACTCTTTTGATCTAGAATTATTTTGTCTGCATTCTCATCTCTAGTAACGTGAAAACCAATACAATTCTTAACTGGACCTAAGTCTTTCATCTTGAATTCCTTTTGTAATTTCAACTTGATCTCATCTTTAATTTTCTTGTTGTTACTGAAAATTAACAGATCATCTACATAAACTGCTATGTATAATTTAACTTCTGCGTTTAACAAATAGTATACACACTGATCTGCACTTGAACATTTTAAGCCAATTTTAATTAATGCGTTGTGTAATTTCTTGTTCCAATTTCTGCTCGATTGTTTAAGACCGTATAAGGATTTGTTCAATTTGCAAACTTTGTTGTCATTGACAAATTTTGGAGGCTGTGTCATATAGATCTCTTCTTCCAATTCTCCCTGTAGAAATGCTGTAGTTGCATCCATTTGATCAACTTCTAGGTTGTATTGAATTGCTAACGCAAAAAGATATCTGACAGTTTCGATTTTGACAACTGGTGCAAATGTCTCATCAAAGTCAATTCCTGGTTTCTGTGCACAACCTTTAATGACAAGCCTAGCTTTGTATTTTTTAGTAAGATCAGGGTTCTGTTTTGTTTTGAAGATCCATTTACATTCAATTGGTGTACGATCTTTTGGTAAATCAACTAAAGTCCATGTGTTATTTTCTAATAATGCATTATATTCTTCTTCCATAGCCATTTTCCAACTATTTCCATCGCATCTGGTTAATGCATCTTCTTCGTCTACTGGATCTTGGATGTCAGAAGATTTAACTGCATAAACATATTCTTTACGTTTATTAGGTTTCGGTGCTCTTTTTGATCGTCTTAACGGAGTACTATTTTGCCTTGGATTTGCTGATAGAAATTCTTCTTCTTGTATTTCTTGGATACTTGTATCATCTTGAGAAAAAAATGTTTCTTCTTCTGTTTCAGACAATTTATCATTATATTCTGAAAAATCTCGTAATGTCTCTACTGAATTTGAATTTTCTTCTTCTCGATCTAGTTCTATAAAGATTTGAGATTCATTAATGAGGTTTTGACTTGAATCATTTACCTGTCGGGTTGATCCTTCACCAATGAAGATGACGTCTCTGGTTACTGTTGTTTTGTTTGTCTTTGGATTGTAAACTCTATATCCTTTTTGTGTGGTACTGTAACCAACAAAGATTTGTAATTCAGCTCTTGGATCAAATTTCTTTCTCTTTTCATCAGGAATTCTAGTCGTCACTTTAGTGCCAAAAACTCGTAAATGCTGAAGATTAAATTTTCGACCTGTCCATAATTCTATTGGAATCTTGTTTCCAATTGCTGCCGTAGGCGAACGATTGAGGAGATAAACTGAAGTGTTAGCGGCCTCTGCCCAAAATTTCTTCGGTAACCTTGAATCGATGAGTAAACATCTAGCTTTCTCTGTTATGCTTCGATTAAGTCTTTCTGCTTTGCCATTTTGTTCTGGATGATATGCAGTCGATGTTTGATGAATAATACCTTTTTCTTTTAAAAACTTTAACAATTTTTGATTTACGTATTCTCGTCCATTATCTGTTCTCAGAATTTTGATATTTTTCCCCGATTGATTTTCAACTAAATTCTTAAATTCTAAAAATTTGTTGAATACTTGATTCTTAGATTCAATGAAATAGACAAATGACATGTGTGAATAATCATCTAGAAAGGTTAACATGTATCTTGAGCCTCCCAAGGATTTGCTTTCTATGGGTCCGCATAGATCTGAATGCACCAATTCCAATTTATCAATTGATTTTGTGTTGGAACTTTTAAATGGTTGTCTCGTCTGTTTTCCTTGTAAACAAATAATACATTTTTCGTTTTCTGATGGAACTAGTTTGATACCTATTATTTGTTGCAGTTCTTTCATATATTTTAGATTAAGATGTCCTAATCTACGATGCCATAACTGAAATGAATTAATCTTAAAATCATTATGTACTGTATTATTACAATGAACTTCAGAATTTTTATTCAATTTATAAATGTCACCACATAAAGAAGCAGTTGCTACGATATTGTCTTTAGAATCTAAAATTCGACAATTATTTTTATGAAAAATAACCTTTTTACCATTTTTCACCATCTGACTAACAGATAATAAATTTGCTGATAAGTTCGGAACATATAACACGTTTTTTACTTTAATGTCTGAGGCTTTGTTTTTAGAATTTGATTTAATCAAAACGTCGCCTTGTTGTTCTACCGAAACTCTACGACCGTCTGCAAACATAACCTCTTTTTCATTTTTAACATGTGCACTATGTACGAAATGATTTTTATCGGAAACCATGTGAGTAGAAGCACCCGAATCAATAATCCAATCATTTGAATATATCGAATTATTTGCTGACAATAATGAAAATAAAGACTTTTCTGTTGTTTTCTTTTTATTGCACTTTTTGTTAGGTTTATTACAATATGACGCGATATGACCATAATTATTGCAATTATAGCAACGTGGTTTATTCTTAAAATGTTTTTTATTTGAGTTCGAACCTTTATTTGCAACGTAAAATATAGTGTTATCTGAACGCGAATTATCACATTTCACTTCTTGCAATAGTTTTGTTTTAACAAAGTCTGCTGTTATTTGTATGTTTGAATTTTCGATTGCCATCACCATTGGGTTATATTGATCAGGAAGTCCTGCAAGCATAAGTGTACCCACCCATTCAGATGATATTTCAAAGTTGATATCATTTAACTTTTGAGATGTGTTTATGATTATGGATACATATTCCTCTAAAGAATCACAGTCCTCTAGTTTGGTGGTTAATAATTTTCTCATTAGTCCAACTTTCCTGGTCAATCCCGAATCTTCGAAGGCCCTTTTGAGTTTGTCCCAAACTTCTTTTGCTGTTCTAGCCTCTCTGATGTGAATAAAATTTTGACTCTCTACTAGCATAATTAATTTGGTGCGTGCTCTCGTTTCTCTTTTTAATTTTTCAGATGCATCCACAGTGGAATCTTCGCCAATGATGCAACTCCATAAATCTTCATGTTCGAGATATGCACGCATGGAAAATGCCCATTCATTGTAGTTTTCTCGACCTTTCAATTTTTCAAATGCTGGCACCAACGTGGTCGACATGTTTTTCACTATTTTATGTCCACTTATTTATTTGTACAAATATATAAACTTTCTTACCTTTATTTCTATTAAATTTTAAATCTAGTAGTGAATAAACTGATCACTATAAAATTTAAAACACTTTTTGGACCACGATGCCTGGGCCCATAACCTGATGAATTTAGATTTTTATTTGTATAAAAATGTACTATTACAATTTATCATGTAAAACTTATGTCTTTACTTTATGGCGTACAGATAGAGAGTAATAACATGAATTTACTACATATAACATATGTATCTACATGTATCTGTATATATTTATATCAACAATACATAAATGTCAAACTAACTAACTAACTAATTTATGATGCCATCTAGTATTAAATATATTAAATGATGAATATTAATTTTTATCTTTAACAAAATATGTATTTAGGTGAATTGATAATATAAACAGCTGACTTATATATCTGAACAGTAGCAATTGTAATTGAATTAATTCGACTAGTTAGTTTAGTTTTTCTTTTATACTTTTTAGTCTTTCGAACATATTTTTATAATTTTTTTTTATAATATAATAATAAGATTTTATAATATAATAAACTGAAATCTAACAGGTTATGGGCCCAGTGCACGTGTTAAAGTTAAAGTCGTAATTGAAGTAAAAATAAATATAAAATACATTAAGATGAATCTAAATACTATTGCATCGGGTGTCGAAAGACTCAATGATGAAAATTATGAGACTTGGAAGCATCAGGTAAGAAGTGTATTAATTTGCCAAGATCTGTGGCCATATGTTAATGGTGATTTGAAGCAGCCGACTGATAAAGACAAGTTAGAAGATTGGAAAATCAAGGATTCAAAAGCTTTAGCCCTTTTTATCCTTTGTGTAAGTGAAAACCAGTTAGGATACATTAAAAAGGCGATAGATAACCTCAAAACAAGCGTGGCAAGACCTGGAAAATGTTCATGCACCTAGAGGAGCTACAAGGAAGGTGTTATTGTATAAGCAGATATTTCAATTAAGAAAAGAGTCAAACCAGAGTATTACAAATCATCTTCGTGATTTTCAACAAAAACTGGATCAACTCGAAACAACTGGTATAAATATTCCAGAGGAATTACTTTCTATCATGCTACTAAACTCTTTGCCTGATGAATATGGAAACTTTTGTATAGCGATGGAAACAAGAGACAGTTTGCCCTCTATAAATGTTTTAAAGGTTAAATTATTAGAAAAGGAAAGTAGACAAAATAATCTGAACAACGGAGAATCAGACAACCAAAATGCATTGTTTTTAAATGAAGGAAATAAAAGAAAATTTAATTCAAAAGAAACGCACAAAAAAAATTTTAGTGGCAAGTGTTTTTGTTGTAATAAATATGGACACGTGGCTGCTGAATGCAAATATAAAAAGAAAAATCATAAGAAAAAGGAAGCACATGCAATGGCAGCAGCATACAACTTCGTAAATGTAAGTGATTTGTGGTGTCTTGACAGCGGTGCAAGCTCACACATGTGCAATGACAATTCAAAATTTGTGAAATTTACCAGTGGTAAAACTGTAGAAGTACAGACAGCTGGCAATGATATTGTTAAAGCATATGGATCGGGTGTAGTGGTACTGCATTTACAGAAGCAAAACAAAAGCGTGTGTGATGTATACCTAAAAGAGGTTATGTACGTTCCTACACTTAAACACAATTTGATTTCTGTAAATAAAATTACAAAAAAAGGTTATATTGTTACATTTCATGAAAAAGGTGCAAATATAAAAAGGACGAGTTATTACTATTTCAAGCCTATAATGAAAATAACATTTATTTAATAAAAGAAAATAAAGAAATATCGTTGTATTCATCAATTCCAGAATCGTATATTCATCATGATATACTTAAATGGCATCAGAGATTCGGCCATTTAAATTTTAAGGATCTTCAACGGTTAAATAAAGATAATCTCGTTCGTGGAATTAATACTGATTTGAAAAATACTGATGTGAAGTGTATTACGTGTGAAAAAGGTAAAATGAAACAAGAACCACATACGACATCAAACAAAGTTGAAACCGAATTATTAGAGGTTATACATTCAGATATTTGTGGCCCATTCAACATAGCTTCATTGGGTGGCTCAAGATACTTTGCAACATTTATTGATGGAAAATCGAGATTTGTAGAAGTGGTATTTTTGAAGAACAGAAATGATATATTAGAAGAATTCAAAAAATACAAAAATCGAGCAGAGTGTCAAACTGGTTTTAAATAAAAAATTTTAGAACTGATAATGCAAAAGAATACACCTCAAAAGATCTTGAAAAATTTCTCAGTGATAATGGAATTCAACATCAATACTCAATAGCGTACACGCCACAGCAGAACAGTGTAGCAGAACGAATGAACCGTACATTGCTCGACATGGCTAGATGCATGTTATGTGAAGCTAAGTTACCTGAGTATCTTTGGGCTGAAACCATCAATACGGCAGCTTTCATTCGAAACAGATGTCCATCTAGTTCCATTAATAATATGACTCCATTCGAAATATGGACCAGAAAGAAACCAAATGTTTCTTTTTTTAAGGTATTTGGAAGCAGAGCAATAGCTCTAGATAAAACACCAGCAAAATCAAAATTAAAACCGAAAGGCAAAGAATACATTTTTGTGGGGTATGAGAAATATTCAAAAGGTTATAGATTATATGATAAAAACACACGAAGTATAATAAAAGCTTATGATGTTCATATACATGAAAAAGTTGACATGAATAATTATTTTTGGCCAGTGATTGAGCAACCATATAATAGAAATCATAAACAAGAAGTGATTACTTCCTCCGAATTAGATGCAGAAAATTTGATGGAAATCAAGAAAAATGAGTCGTCGCTTGAACCACTTACCGATGTTGATGATGACGTAGACGAGAAAGCCGAACCTTCGTCTAGATTATCTGACTCTGATGTAGATGGAAATAATGATGAAGAGTTTGTAGATTGTGAAAGTGAAGTCAACATTGATCAAGTACAACAAGATGAAAATACAACACCTGTAAAAGCAAGACGCGGAAGACCAAAAATAGTAAGAACCGGACAGAAAGGAAGACCAAAAATAATACGTCATGAGGTAAATTTTGCAATATATGAACCCCTTAATAATCCTTTCTCATTTCAAGAAGCAATGAATCATGACAACAAAGACAAGTGGATAGAAGCAATGCGTTCAGAATTAAAATCGTTAGAGAAGAATGAAACTTGGACACTAGTTGATCGTCCCAAAGATAGAAATGTTCTCGACAGTAGATTGGTATTTACAATTAAATACAATCATAATGGTCAAATTGATCGTTATAAAGCACGTTTAGTTGCCAAAGGGTGTCAGCAGAAAAATGGTGTAGACTATGACGAAATATTTGCCCCAGTCGTGAGGTACGAAACATTAAGAACACTTTTAGCAGTAGCTGCAAAAAATAAAATGCATGTTCACCAAATGGACGTTGTCACTGCGTACGTGCAGGGTGACTTGAATGACGAAATATATATGGAAATACCTAATCAGCCTGAAAAAGATGTAGATAGAAGCAAGGTATATCGTCTTTTAAAACCATTATACGGCTTAAAGCAATCCGGAAGACAATGGCATCTTAAACTTGATCAACATTTGAAAGACATGGGTATGATACAGTCACAAGTTGACCAATGTTTATACATGGCTAAGCAGGAACAAAATCTAATTTTCGTGGCAATTTATGTAGACGATTTAGTCCTAGCATCCAATTGTATGGAATTCTTAAACATCAACAAGGAAATGTTACAGCAAAAATTCGAAATGAAAGATCTAGGTATTATAAAAAATATTTTAGGTATAAATATCAACATATAAGAAGATTGTATTGAATTAAATCAAAAACATTATATGATGAAACTGTTAAAATCTTTCGGCATGGAAGAAGCGAAATGCGTGACAACACCAATGGATTATAATTTCAAATTTCCGAATCAAAAAGATATGACACCAGAAGAAATGAAGAAGATACCGTATAGAGAGCTTGTTGGTGGTCTAATTTATCTTGCAAATACAACTCGACCCGATATATCATTTTGTGCAAATTACTTAAGCAGATATGCAATGAATCCTACAAAAGAACACTGTATCGCAGCTAAAAGAACTCTCAGATATTTGAAAGGAACATTGGATTATAAATTAACATACAAAGAAACAAATGATGAGATGCACTGTTAAAGTGGCTTTACACTACGTGATTTGTCATATGACATTTCATGCTAGATGTCACTCGTAAAATACAAATGCAGTGTCACCTGACTTGTCAGTTCTACTATAGTATTTACATTGTGTGACAAGTGATGTGAGAAAATTGTGAAAATGAATAATAAAGAACTAAAACGAAAACAGAAATTATTATCTTTGTTATCAACAATTGTGGTTATTATGCTAAGAAAAAAACGAAAGTGTAAAAAAACAAAGAAAGTGCGAAAAACTAAAAGACAATTATGGTCTAGAAATTGGTTTTTAAAAAGAAATACGGGCAAAGACGTATCCAATCTTGTGTTAGAAGAATTTCAACGGGAAGATCCAAAAAGTTTTCAAAACTTTTCTCGGATGTCTATCTCAGCTTTTTCTGAGTTATTAAATAAAATTAAACCTTATATAGAAAAAAAGGATACTATGTTGAGAGAATCAATTACTGCATCTACAAGGTTTGAAATTCACAAATAGTTATTCTTATTATATGTTAATGCTTATTTAAAAATTATCATTTTCAATAGGCTTCTACTAACGTTAAGATATTTGGCAACAGGAAACTCTTTTACAGATCTTTCGTATAGCTTTCGAATTTCAGTGCCAGCTATCAGCCACATCATTCCTGAAACTCTGCAAGCTATATGCAACTCCTTAAAAAAGGAGTACCTACACGTAAAACAAATTTCTGATTTATCAGGTTGCAAATTGTAAAACTTTTTCAATGTTTTTAGATGCCCCAATCTAAAAAAGAATGGTATGATATTGCCCAGGATTTTAAAACAAAATGGAATTTTCCCCTTTGTTTGGGAGCGTTAGGTAATAATTCATTGAGTACAAGTTCAAAATTGTAATATCAATTCAATTACAGATGGAAAGCACATAGCTTTTAGAGCCAGAAAAGAAGATGGTTCATATTATTTTAATTATAAAGGGTTTAATAGCATCGTATTGTTAGCTCTAGTGGATGCCAACTACAACTTTTTATATGTTGATATTGGTTCCAATGGTCGAGCCAATGATGCAGCGGTGTATAATAATTCTTCCCTCTGTGAAGGAATTCGCCAAAATTTATTTGACTTTCCCGAAGACGAAATGTTGCCGGGAATGAACGTAAAACTGCCGTATGTGATAGTTGCGGATGAAGCTTTTAAGTTGACTTCAAGAGTATTAAAACCCCATGGACAAAAATCAACTGTAGAAAACAAAATTTTCAACTATCGATTAAGCTGTGCCCGTAGGGTGGTCGAAAATGCCTTCGGGATCATGGCCAACAAGTTTCAAGTTCTGCAAAAAGATATAAACCTTGATGTAAAAAAAGTGGAACTTGTAACCCTAACAACATGCATACTACATAATTATATTCGAAATAAAGATGGATATAGTTACGTGCACAACGTTGATAAAGAGAACACAAATACCATAACGTTTACTTCTGGTGAATGGAGAAACCGTGTTTTCTTAACACATCTCCAACGTCCTGTTGGAAATCGCCCTGAAGATACTGCTATCGCCATACGAAATCTTTTCACTTACTATTTCAATAAAATAGGTTTTGTTCCTTGGCAATGGGAAGCCATTAAAAAATTTAATTTTTAAATGCATTATAGCACAAATATGCTAAATATAATATAAATAAAAAGCATATACATATGTATTTAGACTTATTCAGTATTTTTATTTATATCTAAATTCCTTTGCTTACATATAAATTCGTGTACTAAATTATATATTTTAAATTGTAATTCTTCCTGTAGATCTTTATTTTTCACATCAACTAATTTATATTTTAAGTGTTCCGTGAAACTTTCAATATCTACGGGCACTTCATTCTTTTGTGAAGAACAAGGTTCATTCATATTTTCAAGTGCAGCAGAAACTTTTAAAAGTATTTCATCTTCCCTGCTATCAAATTTTGTCATCTCAGTAGGCGTTTTTCGAGCCTTTTTTGGTGGTGGTGGGGACATCATTGAAAAACTAGTCTGTTCAGCTATTTCGCCAAATTCTATATTGTTATCCTCTGGCAACAGACAAGATTCTTGAACGCTTGTCGATGGACCAGGATCTGTAATGAAATAAATTTTAGCAACAATCATTTGAAAAGCATAAAAAATACTACCACTTGGTACTTCAAAACTTGTCGTTTTCTCTTGTTTGACGGAAATGTATCCCGACAAAAATTTCATTTTTTCAAACCAATATGCTTGAGGATGATAAATGTCGTCAGATTTTCTCTGTTTGGCTAATTCTCGTGAATATTGCCCTCTCAAATAGTGCATTTTTATTTTTATGTCTTCTTCTGTTATGTGTGTTATTTTTTTTTGTAACTCATTTTTAATTTTAAATAAAGCATCGTATCTTGCATGTTTATTTTTATATAATCGATGCTTTGAGTTATACAAAATTTCATTAGAAGACCACATTTCAATTAGTTGTATAACAGCTTCTTTTGGCCAGTCCAACTGTAAAATAAAACAAGCATCATTCACTGCAAATTAAAAAAATGGACATAATTTTACCTTTTTCAACTCTTGCTTCATTTCTACTATAGGAGTGCTGTCCATTATTATTATTGTTATTATTATTATTACTATTATTATTATTATTATTATTATTATTATTATTATTATTATTATTATTATTATTATTATTATTATTATTATTATTATTATTATTATTATTATTATTATTATTATTATTATTATTATTATTATTACTATTATTATTATTATTATTATTATTCCACCAGTATTTAATTTTTTCACTTTATTTTATTTTAAATTAGTCTATATTATTTAATTTATATATTTAATTTATCTATATTAGTCTATTATTCACTTAATTTAATTCACTCAGCTAAAACAAAAATATCCAAACACTGCGAAGTCAAACCAAATGTCACACGAAAATAGAAATAATCTATGTGTGTTACATGTCAGATGTAATGTCATCTGACAGAGGTTTTCAACAATGTCAGATGGTGTAAACGTAATCAAACTTTTAGGAGTGACATCTAGCGTGACATGTCATATGACAAATCACGTAGTGTAAAGCCACTTTTATACAGATTCTGACTGGGCAGGCGATACGACAGACAGAAGGTCATGTTCCGGATATGTTCTATTCTATGCGGGTGGACCAATAACATGGCGAGTGAGCAAACAGAAAATAACTGCCTTGTCAACCATGGAGGCAGAATATATGGCTCTTTCAGATGCAACCAAAGAAGTAATCTTTATCAGACAATTATTAGCTGATATGAATGTCGAAGTCAAGAAAGCAACACCCCTTTACTGCGATAATCAAAGCGCTATACGCACATCCAAGGATAAAGTCTTTCATGAAAAATCAAAACACATCGATATTCGATATCATTTTTGCAGACAAAAACAGCTTGATGGAACCATAAATATTCAATATGTACCAACGCAAGAAATGGCGGCGGATATCATGACCAAACATCTGCAGTATAAGAAACACGAAAATTGTACTAAACTTTTAAATTTGGTTTAATTTAAATTATGTAAATTACACTGATGGAGGAGTGTTAGTTATATATATATATAATTATTATCATTGTACTTTACATAATGAAATATGTATTTAGGTGAATTGATAATGTAAACAGCTGACTTATATAGCTGAACAGTAGCAATTGTAATTGAATTAATTCGACTAGTTAGTTTAGTTTTTCTTTTATACTTTTTAATCTTTCGAACAATTTCATTAATGTAACATCAAAATATAAATAAGATTTTATAATATAATAAACTGAAATCTAACAGTTTTTATTCAAACATTACTACGAAAATAATCTTTCAATTTTTCGCGTAATGTAAATGCTTCCCGTGAAGCACGGTTTGCATGATTTGTTGGACTTCTTAGATTTGTGCTTTCGTTCCTCCAACTGCCTGATACTGGTTCTCCATTTATTTCATGGTCTACAAGATCTTCAGTGAAATAAATATCATCCTTTTGCAGAATTAAAAAATTATGCAGCAAAACTGTTGCTAAAATTATTTTGTCGATATTTTTAGGAGCAGCATAGATACCACGCTGTAAAATTCTCCATCTGTTCGCCAAAATTCCAAATGTGTTTTCTATCAACACACGAGCTTTTGAAATCTTCTTATTAAATATTTCTTTGGCAGGAGGAAGATTTCTACCAGGATACGGTCGCATTATATTGGTTTTCAATGGAAAATCTGCATCAGCGACAAAGTAAAATGGAAAATTAGTTTCTGATCCTGGTAATGTAGGAGGTTGAGGAACTTCAAGAGTATTGTTAATAATTTTATGTCGAAATACACTCCGACTGAAAATTCCACCATCACTTTGACTCCCAACAGCACCAACGTCTATTAAAGTGAATGTGTATGCACTATCACATGCGGCTAACAGCACCACTCTGTATTTATGTTTATAATTGTAAAATGTGGATCCACTTTTTCGTGGACAAACGATGTTAATGTGCTTGCCATCGATGGCTCCAATACAATTTGGCACGCTAGTTTTTTTATAAAAGTATTGTGCTATTTTTTTCCATTCATTTTCCGTTGGAATGGCCAAATATATACGATGTAGCTCTTCCCACAGAACATCACAAGTTTCGTAAATAATTTTTCTGACAGTCGATACACCCATTTTATGTGTGCACGCCAGAACTTGAGGAGGACAACCATGAGCTAAATACCTGTAACACATGCACAGGATTAAATATAATATTGACATTTGAAAAATATAATATACTCACATTAGAGTCAACGCCAAACGATTTTCTGGTACTATAGGTTTTCTTCTAGAAAATTTTTCGAATCTACCACATATTAGACTATACAATAAATCAAAATTTTTAACAGACATCCTGGTTAACTTAAAAAAATGCTCCTCATCTATTTCTTTGATATTTTTAAATGATTTTTCGTAAAATCCAAATACATCTCGTGAAAGATTTGCCTCACGTACCCACCAACGTCTTTTGCTTTTTTTCACAAATGTTTTCATTGTTTCGTACATTGTTAAAATAACATGAAGAATTTTTGTTATTTTCACAATAATTTTCACTTTTTCAACAGCTTCACAATACATTTTCAATTTTTTAGACTAAATATTAGCAGAGTATAATATAAAATCAAACAATCAGCTGACATTGTTCATATTCGCACTTCGCGTTAATTGTGTTCAAAATGCGAATTCGCATTTATTTGACAATCGCCTTCGCAATTCGCAATCGCGTTAATTGTGTTTATGCTATAAATTTTGTACTCAAAATTAGACCAGTTTTGATTTAAAATTGATTTCATTTAAATTTTACATCGCACTACTTTAAAATTTGTTAGAAACAATAGAAACCACTTTGATTTAAAAGTGAATCATTTTATTTTAATATCGTCTCAACATTGATTTATTGCGTTTGCCCTAGTAAATTAAAGTCAATCAGTTCTGGAAATTTGACCTGCGTGTTGTGTAGTGAAAAAGTGAGTTGTGCAAAATAAATATAATTAAACAAGTGAAATAATATTTGAACTGAATAAAGGTAAATAAATTAAAATAAATTAAATAGATTAAAGTGTTATGTATAAATATCTCAATTACATTAATCAGTTTTTCTAATGAGTTACCTATATCACAAACATAATGTGTTTTTTTGTTCCCTTTCAGTGGTATTACACGTGCCTTTATAACCTTACATGTAAAATAAATGGAAAAATATGGAGAAAAAGAGCATATTTTCCATGCAGTGTAAGTAAAAATACGGAAATGTATCATTTTTCGTAAGAATTGAATATTAAAAAATTAAATAAAGTATTATTGTAAAAAAGTCCCATTTCAATAGCAACCGGTGGTTTTTCTCAACTTCAGCTTAAATGCAAGGCGCTCTATGCATACACATACTACCCCGACGCACGATAGTTCGCCTACTCTCATTTTTTATTGCTATTATAAGTTTTTTTTCTCACCACTTTTTTTTAGTAACGAATTTCATTGAAATAAATTTTTTTTTTATAAATTCACTTTATTTACTTCTATATAGAAAACAAAAACATAACAAAAATTCAAAAAAAATATGTATAAAAATTTAAATTTAAAATGATAAAGAAAGCATAATAGTTCGCCCATCACTATCATGAAGCAAAAGAGATGTAATAATAATATTGAAAGCGTTGTGATCGACAGTTATGGTGATATAATTCAGCTTTCTCAATTTGAACTACCAAATAATATTTGTATAAATGGTGAAGATGACATAAAGCTTCACAAACTTTTGGAAGATTGGGATTTACTTGAAATCGAATCTGATTTAAAGGGTAAAAATGATTGGCAATATTTTCGAAAAAGGTGACAATTTTTTTCATGAAACCTACTATATGTAACATCATGAAGACGTACGGGCATAACTTTCGATTCAAGAAAGCGATAAAAAATTAGAAAATATCTCTTTCTATAAAACAACTGTATTTTTTCCTTATAATTTAGAAAGTTTTAGCACGAATCCTATCATGATATGATATCAACATCATTGCTGTATCATCAGCAAGCAAATTGCAAAAAACCGTATTTAATTAAAAAAAAGTTTTATTGACATTTTATGTTTTCCGATTTGTGCCATCACCAAAAATTCTGACAATAGTCTTTTCTTTTGATATTACAAAATACCACTATGCAAACTTTTTTCCAAACTATTGCCAAATAACTATTTGATTATAAAAATACAAATTCAATATTCTGCAAAGCAAGCAAAGATTTGCTTTCTTATATAATGTGTAGACGATGTAATCCTTAGTTTTAGTTTAGTAAAAATTTTTTTCATAGAGGCAGACATAAGATACAGAAGTTTAAAATATTTAAATGAAAGGGATATTGAAAGAGCTATTAAAAGCATTGGGCTAACAGTCGAATTTAGAGAAAAGCTGTTTGAGTGGAGGAAAACAGAGGTACACTTACCATATATATTATTTGTATCATTTAAAATAATTCTTAAAATAATTTTACACACACACATTTCAACATTGACAACAGTCCCAGTAACTTAACAGTTTCAAAATTATTAGAATTTATCGACAACACGAAGAACTCTGGAATCGGAAGTGCTCCAGGAACTCCTCATAGTTTTCAGAGCACATATCGAAGTAATTGTTCTATGTCTGGTGCAGCAATTTTAAAAGTATTTGTTTGGTGTTGTTATATTCAAAAATTTTACTAATTGTTTACATTTTAAACAGGACAATCTAATAACGTTATTAGAAAAGACGGCAAAAGGACAAGCCCTTTTGGAATTCTACAATAAAAATTCTTCTTTATTGGATAATCACAGACAGGATTTAATTAATATAATTATTGAAGAAGTTCATTACATGCAGTGTGTTTTACGACCATCAGATTTTCCAAATATGTATAGTCCAGAAAATTGTTGACAGTTTTCCGAATGAAAGCAAGGTAAGTTAATCTCCAACACCCTTAAATATATGTATACTTATTTTTCTTAACTTTTTATTCTTCGATGTATATATTATTTTTTTATTCAAAGATAAAGAAAATGTCGATCCAATTTCAATATTTACTGCAAAGATGAAATCCATATGAGTTTTAGTGGTTCAATTTTAAAATAAATACACTGGCCAGATAAAACTTTAATATAGAAAAAATTGTGCTCAGTCCTATAAAGGAAATATATGTGCACATATAGGTAAATTTCCGTTGAGTTTTTTTTTTAATACATATTGATTTGTTGCGAAAGTATTTATTTACTTAGTAACATTTCATTGTAGAAAATATGCAACTAGCTTTTTGATCTTTATTTCTGCATTAGTCGATTGCTTTTTTCGCACCCTTTTTTTCGCATTGTATTCATACATACAGTGCGTTTCACTTGAATAGGGCCACCTTTTTTCTATGAAGTTTTATGATTTATTCGTATTTTTTTCTCGATAATTGATTTTTTTTTAATTCAAAACTAAAGTACAACTTCATTCTTGAATTTCAAAAACGAAAAAAATAACTGCTTTATATGTTTAACGTTAATTTTTACTGTTTATTGTCTGGTACTTAGAAAAAATCACATTTTTGCTTGCTTCACTTGAATAAGGCCACTTGTAGTTTTGATGTTATTAAAGAAGTAGGCTTTGCATTTCTAATTGAAATTAGTTTTTCTATTAAATATTCGACATTTTGTTTCTATCAATATTACATAAAGCACAAAATTTATTAAATTTATTAAAATGGGAAGAAATAAAGTGTTATCTGTAGTAGAGAAGGAAAAAATAAAAATTTATAAGAATGAAGGATACTCTAGCCGTGATATAGGCAAAAAAATTGGAAGAAGCAAAACGGTAGTTAATAATTTTTCAAAAAGTATTGATGAATATGGAAAAAACATGAAAGGACGTACTTTCGAAGCAACAACTCCCCAAGACAAACGATTAATTCTTCGTGAAGCATCAAATTCCAGTAATTCTCAGTCAAAATCAAGTTCAAGTGTAAGGTTAAAGCAAGTGTTTCGACTGTCCGGCGCATAATTAAAGCAAATTAACATTTAAAATACAAAAAAATTAAAAAAAACCACCACTTAATGAAGTGCGGAAACAAAATCGATTACAGTTTTCTAAGCACCATATGGTATGGCAAAAGCAATGGTACAAAGTCGTTTTTTCAGATGAAAAAAAATTTAATATTGATGGCCCGGACAATTTTAATCATTATTTCTACGATTTACGAAAAGACGAACTGTTTTTAGATAGACATCACAGTAAAGAGGGTGGTGTAATGGTATGGGGAGCAGTTTCTTATTATGGAACTATCGATTTGGTTTTCCAGTCCACAAAAATGACTGGAATTACATATAAAAATATATTGGAAAATGCCTTTCCGAAGTTTCACGACATTTTTGGACTCATACCTTGGATATATCAGCACGATAATGCACCTATCCACACAGCAAAGATAGTTAAAAGCTGGATTCAAAGCCAAAATGTTGAAACCCTCGATTGGCCACCCTATTCTCCAGACCTCAACATAATGGAAAACGTATGGGGGTGGTTAGTAAGAAAAGTGTACGAAGGTGGCAAACAGTTTGATGATAAGGAGTCATTAATTCACGCCATTAAAGTCGTCTGGAGGGCAATTTCCTTAAGTTATTTGAAGTCACTATACAATTCCTTGCCGAATAGAATATATGAAGTAATTTTAAAAAAAGGAGGATGTACAAAGTACTAAAATTTAATAATAATAAAAAAATTACAATTTTGTTCAAAAACTATGTGTTTGCAATCATTTACTTCCCTCCTTTATATTAATTTTTATGGTGGCCTTATTCAAGTGAAGCAAGCAAAAATGTGTTTTTTTCTAAGTACCAGACAATAAACAGTAAAAATTAACGTTAAACATATAAAACCAGTTATTTTTTTCGTTTTGAAATTCAAGAATGAAGTTGTACTTTAGTTTTGAATTTAAAAAAAAATCAATTATCGAGAAAAAAATACGAATAAATCATAAAACTTCATTGAAAAAAAGTGGCCCTATTCAAGTGAAACGCACTGTATGTACCATTGATTATGACAATGGTCTAAGTTAAAATTAAAAATCAATGAGTTTTTTGCTCACGTAATGTTTATTATTTACATTGTTAAAATAAATCGCGATAGTAATTCATATCACAAAGCAAACATTTCAAAAAATATTTTGTGATCAGTAATTTTCAATACATGTAAATAAAAGAGTTGAAATGACCACATACCATATTCAATATGCAACATAATACGCGACAACATAACATGAGTAGAAGAAACGTGATCTACTCAATAGTAAACAAAAATTTAAATATGAGTCAAATTAATGCAATTACTTATTTCGTAATTGCATATATAATATTAATTGCTTAACATAAGCATGATGCAGCATTTTAAAAGCTATATATGAATTATGTTATAAATGTTAATGTAGGTCGAAGATATATGAATATGATATGTAAGCATTCCATTGTATTGTTAGTTAATAAGGTATAGGAAATAAAGTTTAAAATTAGGTTAATAACAAATATTTGATAAGTTATGAAATTGTCTTAAGTAATAAAATTAAAGAGAATTATAATTAAGAACATATGTGTATTGTAAATTAAATACCAATATTTGTATTTTGAAACTATGTCAATAAATTTTGATTAAGCAATTTATATTTATTTAGTATTAATTACCATTAATGATAATGTAAGAAAATTTTGTATATAAAGAGAAGATTTTTATGAATAAAAAAACATTTAAACATTGATCAAGCAAGAGAGATCATTGTGTTTTAATTTTAAGTAAGTCGGCATTAAATTACCATTAAAAATTAAACTTCGGCACTTTTGCCATATTTAGGTGCAATTATCGGCACTAGAATGCCGAACCAATTATTTAAAATTTATTCCACAGGTGAATTCAGCCTGCTGCCTCAAAAGAAGAAACATTATTACATATCTGAACATCGAAAATATTTGACTTAGACCATTGTCACAATCAAGTGCACATATGTGTTTTAATATTAATATTTTATTTCATAATTATTTTTTCCTTAACTTTTCACCACTTAATATAATTTTATTATTTTTTTTTCGGCAATATGGTTGTTTTTTTTTTAAAATAATATTTGTTATAATTTTTGTTTTCATACTTTATTCTATAATTTTTTAGGATTATTATTTTGTACCTCGTAGAGGGAAAAAAAAACCAGGGGGAAAATTGTACGACAAATATGTAAATTCAAAAGTCAAATTAAAAAAAATCAGTTTGCAAGATAAAACTTCAAACGAATTACATCAGCTTTCAAAAATATCGTCTAATGCAAATCCAGTGTTTGAAATCGACCAAATAATCGCAAATGCTCTTAAAGCTACAATAATGCGAGATTGCTCCGTTTGGGAAGACGTTTGCGATAAATGGTCGAAAACTTTTCAACTGAGACAAAATGAATTAAAGGACACATCAGTATCAAGCACTTTGAATTGGTAAGCATGAAAATTCTCTGTCTTTGGATTTTCAATACTAAGTTTATATAATTTTGTTTCAGATCGAAATAGATTTTAAATTACTATACGCAGAGAAAGAAAACTGTCTACTAGTCAAATGGGAGTCATTGAAAAAAATTTAAAACTTATTATGAAAAGCGTTTAAAAGATCCAAGTTGCAAAGAAGTCTTCAATTTATCTCCAGAAATTACAAACATTGGTAATTTATTGATATAATAAGCCTGTTCGCGTACTCATTTTCAAGTAAAAACTTTTAAATGCATTTAAAAGATTTTACCATTTTTTACTTGAAAACCGTTCGCGTACTCAGAAATTGAGAGAGAATATGCTGACGTCACATTTCCCCAGTCTTCAAGTTTTTACCATTTTTTACTTGAAAAATTTTATCGAGTAAGAAATGGTAAAAACTTGAAAACTGTCAAAATAAAACAGCTGATATTTTTCGTACAAATAAACACATCCTTTTTTATCTTTTGTCAGATGTAAAGTGAATTTTTGGTTAAAAAATTTGAAAATAAATACATTTAATTAAATAAAAAGAAATTAATAAACATTTTTTAAGTTAGTGAAATAAAAATTATCCTTTAAATGTAAAGTGAATTATTGGTTAGAAGCGGCTATAGACTGAATATTTTATGGGTGTAAAATCATATTATTATTATTATTACATTACAATACTGAAATTTCTTATCTTCAATATACTTATAATCTCATATATAATTACTGCTACCTGCTGAAATGGCTGATCAAAACGTTGTTAGAGTAGAATGCTCACCAAATACATTTATACGTATACAAGAAGGTATGTAAATAAATAAATAATCTAAAATTTTCAATAACTCGTATGTAAATATTTGCTGTTTTGCTAGTTTTGATTTTTTTTTCAAACAAATCTCAGATCTAGATTTCGGTGATGAATTATACAGAAAGTACATTAGTGAAGAGGAAAATATAGGTGAAACTGTTCAGGATAATACATTGAGTAATGATCCCCAGCCTGGTTGCAGCTATCAGGAGGAGGAGGAGGAGATAACTAAGCAAGTTTGGCTGGATGCTTCAATAAAATTATTATTAAATTCTGTAGAAGAACTATCTCCAAAAGTCGGCAAAATTTTCAGACTTAAAAATAAAAGAAAGATGTGGGACACTGTTAGAGAACGCCTTCATAAGCACGGTTACGAGTTCACAGTAAACCAGATCGAAAACAAATATCGATCCCTAGAAAGACAATATAAAAAAACTAAAGGACATAATGCACAGACGGGACGAAATAGAATGTCTGCTCCCTATGAAGAGTAAGAAATAATTATATACATATGTATATACATATAATCAATATAAAATACAATAAATACATGTGTGTTTATGTATATATTTAATTTTTATTATATTTTAATTTTTACAGACAACTAAATAATATTGTAGCGAAAAAAAGATCGATGTTTCCGGAGCACATATTAGGAAATGAAGGAGAAGGTTTAACGCGTAGCCAACTGGTAGAAAAGGCCGGTATTATTGATAACTCAAGTCAATTAGAATTAGAGCCACAAAGTAAGTCCATAGAATAATTTTCTAATTTTATTTTTATCAAAAAGTTTTTTCTTGTATTATTTACAGCTGCTAGGGATTCAGATAATTCTTTTAGTAATCTACCACAAACCAAAAAAAATCATAGGGAAAATCTTATTTCTGAAGTAAGTGAAATGAAGGAGCAAAATAAAAAATTTCAAGAAGAAATATTAAATTATTTAAAAAACAAGGAGGAGAAAAAAGAGGAGAGAGCAAAAAGAAAGGAACAATTGGCAGAAAGGAAGTGCCAATTATTTGAAGAATATTTGAAAAAACAAAAATAGTTTTTATAAGTTTTAAATAATATTAATAATAAATATGGTTTTATAAATCGATTTTAATAAATCTTTGTTATTTTGAATAAATTTCAATTTTTTTTCAAATTTACAACCAAAATTTTATTTATTTTGTAATTCTTGACATATTTTGTCACGAATTTCTTTCGCCCTGGTTGAATCATTTAACTGATTTAACGGTTGGTAATCAATTTCCATAATCATATTTTCATCATCCTCTTCTGTTTGATGCTCTAAATATTCAAGCTCCTTTTCATTTGCCAAATTATGTAGTACGCAACAGGCTCTTATAAAATGGCATAACTTTTTTATTCCTTTTAATTTGCAATAATATAATTGCCTAAATCGTTGTTTTAGTAGTCCAAAAGAATGCTCAATGACTACTCTGCATGAGCTAAGCTTACGATTGTAATATTTTTGTGCTCTAGTAAGGTGACCATTATCCCTATATGGGGTTAATAAATTAGGCAAGCACGGATATGCTGAATCACCTAGTATAAAATAATCTGAAAAAAAATCAGTGAATTTTTCAATTTTACTATAACAATAAACAATAATTTACTTGCACAGAGTTCTTCTAATTTTGTATAAATAAAAGAATTTTGGAAGATCCAGCAGTCATGTGAGGAGCCAGGAAATCCGACAAAAATATCCAAAAATTTTTTCCTCTCGTCACATACAGCTTGGAGACATATGCTGATATTTCCCTTCCTATCAATATAATCGTCCTTCCCGTTTCTTGGAGGATCAATTACTACATGGGTCCCGTCTATTGCTCCTGCATAGAGTTTTAATTTATTTTATTTAAAACTATGTTTTACTTACCTATAACTTTGAGGAAACCAGATTTATTATTGAAATATTCAGCAGTTGTATTCTTTCTCTCTTCATTGG
Source organism: Villa cingulata (assembly GCA_951394055.1). Taxonomy (NCBI): domain Eukaryota; kingdom Metazoa; phylum Arthropoda; class Insecta; order Diptera; family Bombyliidae; genus Villa; species Villa cingulata. Next base: position 34,026,823 of record OX596017.1, on the reverse strand, counting down.
GCCACCTAAAAACTTCGGATCCTAAACTACTAATGAAATGCGTCACTCTATCAATTATGCTAGCTGCTGTTGACAAACTCAAATCAAATCTGTCAGCAATATCCCTATAACTACATGCTTCATGGCCAGCAAACCATAAAAAAACTAGCATATGTTTGCTGGCATTGCACCTTTTATCCACGCGTAGTTCCTTATATGATTCACAATTCTGAAATTTTTCTGTGAGATTTTCAAACAGTTCTTTATTTATTCTGAAATGTCTAATAAAATCGACCGCTCTATATAAAGGCACTACTTCTTCAACATAATTTCTAATACATTGTCTTTTGTTTGGACACCTTTCAATAGTTTTCAATAAATTACACACTACTTCTTGGTTTTTAACATTGTTTGTAAGCAAAATTTCTAAATCAGAATCATTATCACTAGTACTACTTGAATCACTACTTAATAAAGATAACATTTTAAATTTTAATTTTAATTATATTCAAAAAATAAATGAAAAATTTATGAATTTTATGCTTTTCTTTCGCTGTCTGACAATTATTTAAATAAATTTGTGTCTTCTTCTTTTTTTACCACTTTTTACCATTTTTTACTCAAAGTTGTTCGCGTACTTTGATAGCTGATGAGAACATTTTTTCTAAAATATACTCATTTCTCTCTATTTAAAGTTTTTACTTGAAAAGTACGCGAACAGACTTAATATAACTTACATACCTTTCATGAATATACAATTATACCACATTGTAGCTGGTTTACATCTGCAATTTATTCGTTAATTTTCTCTTTTACAATAATTTAATGCTATTTACAAAATTTCAATTTTATTCAATCAAGCTATTCATATAGACATGATGGTCCTTATTCACAGATCTTGTTTAAGTCCTTTTTAAGTTATAATTTAATAGACTGGAATTTAAGTTATTTATAAGCAATTTAAACCTGAGTTCAGAAGAAAATAATGTGAATAGTGGCCGTACCCAACTTGTGTGTTAACTTAAAACCCCAGTTTAATTAGACCGAGTTTAACAAATGACTGTGGATATGGACCAATGTAAACAGAATCGCACTTAAAACGATTTCATGAACAAAGTGAACCAGCGTTAGTTACTTTGTATATGCATAAATATATGTGAGCATGATAAATGTTATTTAATTCAGAATCGATTGATTATATATCGATTGATCATATACGTCACACTTCTAAATGCAATTATATTGCCAACAGCAAGATTTAAAGATAGATCTGGTAGTAATAAAAGAAAAGCCACAATTAAAGATGCACAAGAAAGTCTAGTTTACCACATTGTGAGTATTAACGATTATGAAAATAAAATGTCTGAACTCGTTTCGAGGTACTGCAATGCAGGACTAACTATACAGCCTATGATAATAGTAGTAGGTGCGGACATTTGCGAATTGAAGGAATTTTATGTTTACTTTAATAAGACACTTTATAAGTTTAATTCTTTTGTAGAAAGTTTAGATATATGTTTTAAACTTTTCCAAATATTGTCACTTCATTATCCTGTAGTTTGTCAGGGACCCTGGATGTTTATTCAACAATATTTTTATAAAATCGAGACAAAATTTGATGTAAAAATTGCAGCTATAAGTTCTCTTTTAAGTTATTTGAATGCATCCTTAGGTGATTAAAAATGTTTTCATGTTTCAAATGTTCGCAATCATTTGAGTCAGCAGCATTGCTAATTAATCATCTAAAATATTTTCACTTAATATCATCAAATAGTATGGTACAGTGTAAACAAAATCTTTGTTATCAGAAATTTTCTAATTATAAATCATTCCGTTCTCATTTAGAAAAGGTTCATAAATCTATCACAAATAATGAAAGCATAGTCATTAATGATAAGACTCATATTCTAGAAGATCAAGATACACAGACAAAACTGGACCAAAAATGAAAAAATTAAAAGTTTAGATATCAGTAAAATCCTGGAAGAGTTAAGACAAAAAATTATAAATTTCTCTTTGACGTTCTATTCTGAAAGTTTTACGCCTAAAAATAATTTAATTCATATACAAAATCTTGTTTCAGAACTATTTCAATCTGTACAAATAGCTTTATCTAATATTTTAAATCCACTTATTACACAAAACTTACGAAAAGATTTCGATGCCATCATGCAGTTTTGCAATGATCCATTTTGTGAAATTAAAACACAGCATCGTTTTTTTCAAGTTCTTCAGCGTTATAATTTGTATGAACCCCCGAAACCTTTTTGTGTGAATAGTTCTATGTTCTATCCAAGAAAGAATAAAATCTGGTAATCCCACCCACACTGAAAGTACAACTAATCTGTATATTATGCCATTGCGATTTCAGTTTAAAACCTTTTTTGAGATTCATGGTGTGTTAGATATTACATTAGAAAACACCCAAAAATTTTTAAATTCTGACTCGATATACAATTTTGCCTCAGGTAGAGTTTTTGAAGAACAGCTTAAAGCTTCAAACTATGAATATTGCATACCTTTTTTCCTATACTTTGACGACTATGAGATTAATAACGCGTTAGGAAGTCACACCTCCAATATTTGCGCTAGTTATTACACATTTCCTACTATTCCTCAATATCTTCTCTCAAATTTAGATTTCATATTTCAATGTGCATATATAAAAATGAAAGATCTCAAACAATTAGGAAACGAAATCATGCTGCACCACCTTATCATAGAACGGAAATCCTTAGAAGAAGTTGATATTCAAACTGTACATGGAACGTTTAAAGTTCACTTTATTCTTGGAGCGATTCTAGGAGATAATTTGGGATTTAATTCCATTTTAGGCTTTGTAAATTCATTTAATTCTCACAGTTTTTGCTGCTTCTGTAAGAGAAAAAAAATTGACACCAAAAAAGATGCTATTGATTATCCAGAATTTTATAGAACTAGGGAAAATTATGAAAAAGATTTATGTCATGATTCGAAAGAAACTGGAATATTGGAAAATTGTGCTTTTAACTTACTAACAAATTTTCATCCTGTTCAAAATGTTTCTTTTGACATAATGCACGATTTATTCGAAGGAGTTTGCATTTATGACATATGTAATATACTATTGTCCATTTTAGATGATAAAATACTAACCATTGATATTATCAACAATAGGAAAAATCTTTTTCAATATGGTGAAACAGAAGTTGGCAACATGTCTCCAAGTATTGATATAAATAGACTTAAGTCTTTCAATTTAAAAATGACAGCCCGAGAAGTATGGACTTTTGTTCACTTTATACCTCTCATTTTAGGTGATTTAATTCCTGTTAATTATAAGCCGTGGTTACTTTTGTGTCATCTAATCACAATAACTGATATTCTTCTTTGTTCTAAATTTTGTAATGAATCTATTTCTAAACTTAAATTTTTAATAGAGAAACATCATTTGCTTTACATTTCACTTTATGGTCCTACCTTAAAACCAAAGCACCATTTCTTAACGCACTATCCAGAAGTTATTAAGAAATGTGGTCCTTTGAAATTTATGTGGAGCATGAGATTTGAAGCTCAACATAAAGTTTCCAAATCATATTGTAAGAATATCACTTGCAGAATAAATACACCACTCACTTTATGTACAAAAGCAGGTCTTAAATATGCTTCTTTTCTAAATAAATTGAAGTATGGACTGAAACCTTTTCTGAATTATGAACCCGATGGTACCTTGAAACTAAACTCCTTAGAGTATTACAAATATATAGAAAATGTTGAAAAAATAAAAAATTGTGTTGAATTTGCTGTAAAAATTACCTTTAAAGGAACGGTCTATAAAGAAGGACTTTATTTATCATATAGTATTGAAAATGAAATTGCTGAATTCTATAAAATTGAAAAAAATTTTAATTGAGAATGATTGTTTTTATTCTATGATCTTACATAGAAATCAAACAATTTGAAAAACATTTTCAATCATTTGAAATAGGATGCAAAAAAGAAAAATATTATATAAAAGATATATCTTATTTCACAAGTCCCCCACTTCATATTTATCAAATAAACAATGGAAAATCTTATTTTAGAAATAAAACGTTGAGTTGTTAAGAGGATGTTATTGTGATTTTACTGATTTGGGTAATTTGGGTACACGTTTTCTCAGCCATTTTTTATCCAATTTTTATGAAATATATTTTAAATGAAAGCTCAATGGGTATAGAGTGAACTAAGTGGAACAAATTTTTCAAAAAGGTTTTAGTTTTTCCTGTACAGGACAATAACGACGAGACTTTCTTCAAATTTCAACGTGCTATCAGCTATGGTACACTTTTTCTCCGTAACTACACCATGTATTTTTCAAAAATTTTTGTCATACATCATTCAAAAGGTGTAGAGTGCACTAAGCGGAGCACTTAAGTAATTTTTGTCCTTATTAGTCCTGCAGAACGCTTTGAAGAGAGAAGGATTTTTACAAAAAATGTATAGATTTTAAATCTAATTTTTCATGGGTAGATGTTTGCGTATTATGCTGAAATTTTCATATAAGGTAATTCGAATGTTCTTTTTTCGATTTCGAAATAGAAAAATAAAAATTTTTACACTATTTTAGAATTATTAGTAATATAAAATTCCTATTTTTCACAAAAATTTTGTAATAGATAATAAAAATATTTTGCATAACTTTCGGGTCTAAATATATCAATTTTTCACCGATACGTTTATTCATTTTATATGAATAAAAATATTATATATGTGTGAGTGGTACATATTCAATAAACAACAAAAAAAATGCTTGCAATTGCTGTAATACGATGGCCGAAAACAGAAGAAAAAAAATAAATAAAAAAACAAACAAAAAAAGAACATGGTATAGCTAACATAGCTAAGCATTGCAAAGAAGACACCCCTGCTATTATGATGTACAATATTGTATATTGTATATAATGTGTATAATAAGCACTAAGAATGAAATAGCTAGGCTAAGGAGTAACCTAATGATATTGTATTGTCAGGATTTTATATAATATATTTATTTATTATTTATTAAAATACATTTACTTTTAATTTGTCAGAATTTTATATAATATATTTATTTATTGTTTATTAAATACATTTACTTTCAATTACAATATTTTATTAATATTTTGAATTAATCACACAGACTTAATTCATTTAACTAATCACACAGACTTAATTAATAATATCCATTACAATATTTTATTAATATTTTGAATTAATCACACAGACTTAATTCATTCAACTAATCACACAGACTGAAAATAATATCCATTAATTAATTACAAAGACTTCATATATCAAAATTAAATTACAAAGAGTACTTGATTAGATATAGTTACAAAGATTACTAAGATATTATATTTTATTTACAAAATATTTCTTACAGTATATTGTATGAATATATGTATATGTTATATGTGATATACGCAATTATATACACAAATGTTTATATCTTGTATTTCAAATATTATTTAGAAATTATCAATACAGGTTTGTAACTCGGTGATATGTATGGTAATATAATTTTGTTTGAAGGATAGTAGATAGGTCAGATATAATTGTGTTATATTATATTTGCTACTATGATTTATTCTAAAAAAAAAAAAAAAAACAATCTGTACAAAACAATGCTTTATCGTTGCGACTTGCGAATAAAATAGCTGAGCTGGAGTACTACTGAACATTGTATATCGCATGAACATATGACGTGGAATGACTGTATGTATACATTATATGTAGTCTTTTAACTTGTGTAATATTATTTTTTTTTTACAGGATTGTAGGTAGTCAGGTTTTTGTTGTTATTTTATCAATTCCGTAAATATTGACGAAAAAACTATGTATATAACCCTATAACGCAATGCTTATATTGTACCATAAAAAAAAACTAGAAATATAGTTTAGCTATGATTATGCATATTATACACAATACATACAACACTTATTGTACATATTACGATAGCAGATAAGTCAAGTCTATAATAATTAGAGATGGGCACGATATATCAATCTTCCGATATTATCGATATTTCGTGTCGATATTTTTCGATGGTTTTATCGATATGTGCTTTCTAATATATCGCCTCTATCGATATTACTTATGCCTAATTCCGAATAATCGTATAAATTTTTTTTGCAGTACACTTGAAAAAATTGAATTTTAGTTTTATAATTTTCTGCAGAATTTGTGGTCTGGCAAGGCTGATCACATTATCTGTCTGTTAATCAAGTATATGATATGACAATGACATATGTATGTCAGTTCTTTTATTTTGCTCTCAAATGACTCAATCTGAATAGCAATATAACATTTAGCAATAGAGAAAAGTAAAAATAAAAACGTGTTTAGCAAGCTTAACTGTTAAGATTTTATAGGTGTTTTTTTGAATAAATTTTTTCTTAATTCATATAATAGTGATATAGTGAAGTTTTTGGTGATTTAAATTTAAAGTAAGTATCAAATTACAATAATATTTAAACTTATATTTCAGTTATATTATATGCAAGGCGTACCTTGTCCTGCATTTCTATTGAATAAGTATATCATACTAATTTAAGAATTCTTGATGATTTGTAATTTGTTATTAAAATCGATTTTAAAACATTTTTTTCATACTTAGATAATTCATTAATGCTTGGTTTAAAAAATAATTTTATATGATCATTAATCATTATGCCACCAGCAAAAAGCAAATTATGGAGTTTTTTTGAAAAAAAAGAAAATACTGCCATTTGTAGATTATGTAGAAAAAACCATGAAAATCAGGCCAAAGTAATCAAAACTTCCGACAATATTACAAATTTAAAGCATCATTTGTTGCATTACCATAAAACTGAATATTATGAAATCTTTACTGAGAAATTAAATTCAACCGCAATTGAAACAAGGAGGCACTGGCTCCGATTCTGAATGTTTTGAAGGGAGAAAAAGTGATGAATACGTTCCCCAAAAAAGAAGTAAAACTGTAGAAAATCTTACATTAGATCGGTTTGTACGAAAAATTTCATCTCAACCGTCAACATCATCTCATTTAAAAGCTGCAGACACTTGTGATTATGAATATGAATGCTTTACATCCACTTTAAAAAGTTCAAATTCAAGCCAGATTTCGATTGCGTTAACACCAAGTTCGAGCACAGAGACAGGTATTCGACAGAACACAATTAAAGAAACCCTAAACAAAATATCCTCTTTTGCTTCTGGAGGAAATATGGAAAAAAAAACTAAACAATGCAATTATTTATATGATTTGTGTCGACGTTGAGCCTTTAACAATCGTTGAAAAGAAAGGATTTCAAAAGTTAATAAAAATTGCCTGTCCTCACTATAACATAGCCAGCAGAAGAACAATCTGGAGACTAATTGAAAAAAAGTACGTTATATACTCTTCATTATATAAGGAAAAATTTGCCAAAATTAACAATTTATCGCTGACAACTGATATATGGACAGATACTATGAACTGTCAAAGTTATTTAGGATTAACTATTCACTATTTGGAAAATTATGAACTTCAGTCTGCAAATATTGGATTAATTGCATTGGACGACAGGCATACGGGTGAATATATTGCAAATAAAATAGAAGAAATATGTACTGTATGGAAAATAAAAAAAGAAAATATATCAGCAATTGTAAGTGACAATGGGTCAAATATCATAAAGGCAATTGAAATATTTTTCAATAACCATAGATCAAGACACCTTTCATGCTTTGCGCACACCCTCAACTTGTTTGCTACAACATCTATAGAAACCAGTACAGCTGTATTGGAACTCATACAAAAAGTTAAAAAAATAGTAACCTTTTTCAAACATAATATAAATGCTATGGACCAGTTGAGAAAAATATGTCCAGAACAAATAAAATTGAAGCAAGATGTTCCCACAAGGTGGAATTCAACATTTTACATGGTTGAAAGGTTTTTGCAGTTAAAATCATACGTAAATGAAATTATTTTGTCATGTGCGACCGCTCCACCAATGCTGACTGCAAAAGAGATAAATGATTTAGAAGAAATTCTAGAACTTTTAAAACCAATAGAAGCAGCAACAAAAGAAATTAGCGGAGAAAAATATGTAACTTGTAGCAAAATAATCCCTCTGACCAGCAGTGCGTTTCTGTAACTTTAGTTGATAAATTATCAATTTATGTGACGTCGCAGTTTTCTCAACCATCATTATCAACTGGTTGATAATTCCTGTTTCCATATCAATAGTTGATAATGTTGAAATAAGTTTCATTGGAATAGTGGATAAACTGGAAATAATTGAGTTTACAAATGTCAAATTAAAATTTTTGATTTTTGTCTTGTTCATTATAACAATTATTTTAATTCGAATTTTTTGATTTTTGTGTATAGTGTATTTGTTAGTTTATTTTAATAAATAATTATTTTAACTCAATTTTTTGGATTTTTGTCTATAGTGTATTTGTTTAAGTTAATTTTAATAACAAATATTTTAACTCAATTTTTTGGATTTTTGTCTATAGTGTATTTGTTTAAGTTAATTTTAATAACAAATATTTTAACTCAATTTTTTGGATTTTTGTCTATAGTGTATTTGTTTAAGTTAATTTTAATAACAAATATTTTAATGCAATTTTTGGATTTTTGTCTAATGAATTTGTTTAAGTTAATTTTAATAACAGATATTTTAATGCAATTTTTGGATTTTTGTCTAATGAATTTGTTGAAGTTAATTTTAATAACAGATATTTTAATGCAATTTTTGGATTTTTGTCTAGTGAATTTGTTGAAGTTAATTTTAATAAAAATTATTAGTATTATTATTATTATTATTAAAGATAAATTTCTGTTGTGAAAAAAACCATATTTTTATTCAAATTTTTTGATTTTTTCCATATTTGTTTAAGTTAATTTTAATAAAGAGTTATTCTAATACTCGTGAACAAAATACTGTGAAAAAAATTTATTATTTGGTACTTTAGTGTTCATTAACCAAATTTGTGAAAATGAGTTCATTTTTATTATTATTAACGAGTAATATCCAGGACAGAAGAAACATGCTTAGGATACATAGGCGTCAATTGAGAGATTCTACGGATCCTTTTCATATACCTAGTCCAAGATTCATTGAACTATTTAGATTAAACAAAGAAGCAGCTATAGATTTATTAAATGAAATAAATTCTCATTTGAAAGATCTCATAAGGATAACTTATATTCCCAAAAATATAAGAATGTGTGCAGCATTGTATTTTTATGCTACTGGGTCATATTTAAGAGATTGTGGACAAGATTTTGTGTGCCCGATTAGCAAAACAATGATGAGTCGGATCATACACGAAATAACATATGTTATTCAAAATAAACTGATGCCACGTTACGTTAAATTTCCTGTGACACAAGAAGAACAAAATCGTATTAAAAATAGGTAAATTTTAAAAATTATGTGGTATTCATATACTTTCTTTAATTATAATTTATATACTTTCAGGTTTTTTAGAGCTACTGGTTTTCCAGGAGTAATAGGTGCTATTGATTGCACTCATGTTAAAATTAAAAAACCATCACAGGAAGTTGAACATTGTTATATAAACCGTAAAGGATACTTCTCAAAAAATGTTCAATTAATTTGTGATTACGAATTGAACATATTGGGAGTTTTAGCTAGATTTGCTGGTGGCACGCATGATGCTTTTATTTGGGAAGCTAGTCAAGCAAAGGCTTTTTTAGAAAATGAGTTTCTTCGACAAGGAAGTGGAAGCTGGTTAGTAGGAGATTCTGGTTATCCTTTGCAGCCTTGGCTAATGACTCCATTTCAAAGACCATCCAATGTCGCTGAAGAAAACTACAATCAGCATCATATTCAAGCTCGAAATTGTATAGAAAGAGTAAATGGAGTCTTGAAAAAAGTTTTTGGTAGTTTGTCTCAAGATAGAGGACTTTTGTTCGATCCAGAGTTTGCAGGCGCAGTTATAAACGCTTGTTGCACACTGCACAATTTCCGAAAAAAATATAATTTGCCTCTTCCTGCAATTGAAGAAAATTTTCAACAAGCTTTTATTGATGAAGATTCCGAAAACCTTTCAAGTCAAAATTCATATTTAGAACGAGGAAGAACTACAAGAAATTCTATAGTCCGTAATTACTTTCAATTATGATTTTTTTTAAATTAAATTGAATAATTTTTAAAATTTTTAAGACTTCAAATAAAATTGTAATTTTAGTTGAATAAAAGAAATTCGAAAAGTGCATAAATTATTATAAATAAAAGGATTTATTGTATGTGTTTATAACTAATTTTTTTTTTTTATTTTTTATTTCTTTTAAAATTTCTTCTAAAATATCATTTTGTCTGTTAGTTGCAGACAAAATAGCATCTAACTTCTCATTCTGCAATTTGTTTTGAGCGTCGACGTAAATTTTTGCTTCTTCAAAGCAACTTTTAAAGCTGTTAGATGACGATGCCGTTGGTTGCCTTGGTCTCCTGGCTGTTGATGGTGTCGACATAGCTACCTGTGGTCCTAATGTTTCAGCTGTTGGTGTCGACATTGCAACTTGTGGTCCCAATGTTGCTACTGTTGCTGTCGATGTCTCTTCTGGAGGCACCAAAAATTCTACTGTTGGTGTCGACATTGCTTCTTGTGGTCCTAATGTTTCTGCTGTTGGTGTTGACATTGCAACTTGTGGTCCCTGTGTTGCTAATATTGTTGTCGCCGTCTCATCTGGAGGTACCAGCGCTGCTTCTGTTCTATTTTCCAGAATCTGTAAGACATTTAAAACATATTTGTATAAAGTTTTAAAAAAAGCACGATTTTAAATGTGCATACTTGAATGTCATTAAAACCTCCCTCCGGAGTGCTGCCGTCACCATCAACAAGATCTTTTGAAAAATATTCAATAATCTGTTGGTCTAGATCTGTAAGTGGTTTCGGTCCATCTTCCGATGGCAAATTACCCGTCCGATTATTGTGGGCCCTGATTTTGGAATACTGTCGCTTAACGGAAGCTTTCCAATCAACCCAACACTATAATTTTAGAAAAAAATTATTATTTAAAAAACATTGAATGCTTAAAATAAAAATAAACTTACCCTTTTCCATTGTTCAGAGGTTTTATTTGCTCCTCCAATGCCATTTAACTCCGATGCTACTTGTTCCCACACTTTTTTATGTTGTGCTGGTCCGCAGTTGGTCAGATACTGTGCTCTTCCAACACTTCTGTTACTTTTTAATATCTCCAACAGTCTCACTTTTTGTTGTCTGCTTATGCGTCCTGTACGCTAAAAAAATCGAAATAAGTAATATTTTCACTTTATTATAATATTTATACACTTTATAATATGTATATTTTTTTAATTTTAATATTATTTATACATATTAAGTGAATATTGGTTATAGAGACATCGGTTTTATCGATATGTCGGTTATAACAACCGATTTGAAAAGTCTCGATTTAACTCTAATTAATTCCTGTGAATCAATATCGATTTTAACGACCCAAGTTTTGCTAATTTTTTGAAAATATTTATTGTTTTTAACGACCAAATGTAAATTTTAGACAAAAAAATTTAATAACCATCTGGAAACCATTCGAAAAATTTGTTTAGATAAAATTTATTTAAAAAAAGGACATAAGATTCTTTTGTCGGTTATTACACACATATTTTGGGTTTTTTTCTTTTTCATAATATTCTAGCTAAGCAATTTGGTAATTTTTAAAATATTAACATATTTTATGATCCTTTCTTAAATATAAGATAATAAATGCCGCTTATAACAAAAAAAAATTTTTTTTCCTAATCAGGTAAAAATTTTTTTTTGTATGTGCAGCAGGTATACGATTGAATTTATATTACATATTTTAATCGCCACTATGTGATTTTTGCAACTAGCATTTATCCATTCATTTAAAAAAAAAACAAGAAATAAAAATATAATATAGATAAATATAAATTTTATATCTAAAAAAAAATTTATTAAAACATATAGGTTTTTTAAATTTTTGTTAAGTTAAACTGTTTTGAATTTAGAAATTTTCCTAGATTATCTTCATTTCAATCAATCGCGAATATTATTAAAATAAATATGTCAATATACATAGTGAAACTGAAAAAAAAAATTACATTTTTTGTAACAATCGGACTTAACAACCTATCGGTTAACTGTATATATATTATTGTTATAAATTATTTTTATTAAATATAATTAATTTACATAATATACATATGTATTATAATTATGTATAATATATTTAATATATACCGTTTATCTCAAAACTAAGGGAACAGCATGCAATAAAATGGATTTTCTTATATTTCAATTTTATTGTATATAAATAATAAAACAAATTTTTTTTGTGTATAATTGATTTATTCTTAACTATGATAAATTCAACGATAATAATTTATATATAATGAACAAAAAAAATTTACAAAATAAAATGTTAGTTTCTTTTGGTCGAAACTAAAGGAAATACATTTAAAATCACTATTCAAATTACTACGGATTAGAACTAATATTTTTAATATATAAATTATTTTCCAGCACCTGCTCGAATACGATAAAAAAACGATGAATTAAAAAACTAAAAACATTATTTTATATTAAAGATTGTAAATCACATAATTGATCACAATTTTCAGGACAAGTATATTAAAATTTACATGAATTCCTATTTCATTTAAATTAAAACTATAAGGACGTTAACATAAGGAAAATTAGTTTCGACCAAAAGAAACTAACATTTTATTTTGTAAATTTTTTTTTTGTTTGTAATATATAAATTATTATCGTTGAATTTAACTAAAAATAAATAAATTATACACAGAAAAAATTTGTTTTATTATTTATATACAATAAAATTAAAATATAAGAAAAAATTATTTTATTGCATGCGGTTCCTTTAGTTTTGAGCGACAAGTATGTGTATAATTATATTGATATTAAGTTAATAATAATTTAATATTAATAATAAATATATATTATATGTATAGTATCTTTTATATATACGTTAATTTATTTAATTTTAATACTTTTTATATCATATGTATATTGTAAATATAAATTATTTGTATTAAATAAAAATTAAACTACATATAATAATATATAATATAAATAAAATTTTTCTAAATTTAAAAAAGCCAAAAAACCTTACCTTTGTTGTTTTCGCCATTACAATATATTATTTACAAAATAATAATTTTACACTTTTCTCTTGTAAACTTTTTTTTCTACACTTTTTTTAAAACTTTTTAATATAGTTGATTCCTTTTCCCTAGCACGTTATCAATTGATAACATTTTAAATTCTCAACTAAAATTATCAACTAAAATTTGCATACAGAAACACTTTTCCACTACGAAAACTCAACTGGTTTGGAAATTTCCAGTCTACCAGTTATAGAAACACTACGATTGATAATGACGTCAAAATTACGTCGAATTGAGAATTGAAGTTGATAAATTATCTTTTTCGGAGTTACAGAAACGCACTGCAGGTGTCTTTTGTCAAAAATCGTGAAAATGATCCAGCAACAACATTTGGAAAAGTATTACAAAATAATTTAAAAACTGAATTTGAAAAAAGGTTTTCATCTATTGAGTACAATCTTTTATTGGCTACAGCCACTATTCTTGACCCGAGGTTCAAAAGATCCATTTTCAAGACAAAATTGCTGTTGGAAAAGCTGTACAATTTATAAGAAACCAGTTAGAAGAGGTAACATGCAATGGAGAAGAAAGTGAATCCGATACGAATTCGGAATCAACCAAATCATCAAACTCACCTAAAAGTAAGGAAAATAAAATATTTTTATTATTTTAAATAAAAAACTAGATTCTATTAACGTATTCATTTTCCACTTATCTACAGAATTCAGCTTATGGGACGATCACTATAGTTTAGTACGGAAAGAGTGGGGAGATAAAAGGAAGAAAAATCAATTGGGTGAAGATCCAGCTTCATTTGAAATATCACTTTATTTGAAATCGCCAGTAGGACGATTAGGAAATAACCCCTTTGAAATGTGGAAAGAAATGTCGTCTCAATACCCTGCCCTCCACAAAATAGCTTTGAAATACCTGTCGATTATAGGAACATCTGTTCCTTCTGAACGACTTTTTTCAAAAAGTGGACAAATAATGACACAGGATAGAAACAGACTCAAGCCAAATAAACTGAGTAAACTCTTGTTTTTAAAATATTTAAGAGAAGTAGAATGGAACACTTTCAATTGAGATTTACAATTTATGGACATTTATTTAAAAAAACTGTATTTTACAATAAAGTCGTTTACTTCAAAAATACATCCAAATAGTCTTTATTTTACATATTTCTTCTTTATACCACAATATCGGATATATCGATATGTTTCTTTTGATACTTCACCCTTATCGATATTTGTATTTGATATATCAATCGATACGATATATCGTTGGAAAAATTGTTGTGCCCATCCCTAATAATAATGTCTTTCAATTGATTATACACTGTGTTTGCTTTGTATTGTTTTGTTACATGTTCTTTTTTTTTCCAAAAATTTTTTTGCTTCTTCTGCCTTCGGTTGCCACGGTTATGATGAGATGCGTTTTAATTATTCGACCAGTATCACTAGCGTATCACGTCGATGTGGAAATAGTATGTTGACATTCGTGTGAAGGTGATAAAAAAATATAGTGACAGAATAGCAATTTAAAACGTTAACACTGTTCGTTGACGTTAATTTTTGACAGTCGTCTTAATACTTTAATTTAAATTTGAAATTTACATAAGAACGATTAAAATAATAATCAATAAAAATTAAATAAAAATAATTTTTAATAATAATTGTAAGTTTTATTTTTATTACATTCATATTTATTTTTGTTTCAATATATTATGTTTCAAGGTTTGCGATCACAATATGATAATTAGATACTTGAATGCAACTTATCCCGGATCAAGTCATGACTCTTTTATTTGGGAGGGGAGCTCCTTAGATCGTTACCTAAAGAGGAGCTATGAAAATAGTGAAGCGCGGTTATGGTTGTTAGGTACTTCAGATGAAAATAATTTTCATACTATTGAAAATAACGTTTGCTTTTTATTTTCAGGTGATGCCGGATATCCACTGAAACCATATTTAATTACTCCATTCAGAAACACGATTCCAAACAGTCGAGAGGCCAAATTTAATGAAATTCACGCCAGAACACGTAATGTTGTTGAACGGACAATTGCGGTTTTGAAAAATTCGTTTCGGTGTATTTTGGGAGAAAGAGACAATTAAATTATAAAAAAGAAAAGGCGATTCAAATTATTAATTCATGCTGTGCCTTGCATAATCTACGAATTAAATTTAATGTACAAGACGAAGGGGATGAATTTTCAGATAGTCGTGTAGAAACTGATGATGACGTAAATATAAAGGATTCAGCTAGTGAATCAGGAACAAGAATAAGAAATAAAATAATGAATTAAATTATTTAATATAATATAAAAATGTTTTTTTTTAAAAAATAAAACAAAATATTCAATTAATCGTTTTTAATTATTTTTATTTTGAACCATAGCATAAAAAAATTTAGTTTATCGGTGCGATTCTGCATAAGAGATCTCTTATTTCTCTTATTCCTCTTATCGTTTTTAGTGCAAATTACATTACAAATACATACTTTTAGGAGTTAAATTAAATTAGATAAGAGATGTGATCAGCTGATCTCTTAACTTTAGTGGTGAATTTTTTAATGAATTTTGACATTCTACTTTTGAACGTTTATAACCGAAAAATTCTTTTTTAACGGACAAAAATATCTAAACTTTAGAGGTCATCGATGAGGACCTCTTATATCTCTTATTTATTTTATTTATATTGTTGATATTTAAATATTGTATTCGTGTCGTGCATATTGTAAGTAATTTGATAATAATAATAATAGAATTGCATTAATAATAATAATTATTATAATTATAAATAATAATAATAATAATAATAATAAAATAATAATAATAATATAATAATAATAATAATAATAATAATAAAATAATAATAATAATAAAATAATAATAAAAATTGTAATATAAAAATAAAAATTGTAATAATTACTAATAACAATGATGATAATACAGTGTAACTACATTATCTTTGTA
Organism: Villa cingulata; assembly: GCA_951394055.1. Classification (NCBI taxonomy): domain Eukaryota; kingdom Metazoa; phylum Arthropoda; class Insecta; order Diptera; family Bombyliidae; genus Villa; species Villa cingulata. The sequence continues at coordinate 34,010,751 of OX596017.1, read as the reverse complement.
TATAACAAGTAGTAATTATTATAATTATAAATAATAATAATATTAATAATAATAATAATATTTATAATAATAGTAATGATAATAAAAATTGTAATATAAAAATAAAAATTGTAATAATTACTAATAACAAAGATGATAAAACAGTGTAACTACATTATCTTTGTATATGACAAGTAGTAAATTGAATAAGGTGGGTGAATCTTATGTCATTTTATGAGGTGAATATCTTATCCAGAATACCGATTCCTCTTAAAAAATATATTTCACCAAAACTTTAGAGAAATAAGAGGAATAAGAGATCTCTTATGCAGAATCGCACCGTATGTTTTATTTACAATTTCATCAATTCTAATTTTCTTTTTTTATATTCCAACATTTCCTTTTTAAGTTTCAATTCCTCTGATTTTCTTTTATTTTTTGCTTCCTGTATCTCCTTCATGAATTCAAACTTTTTTTCTTTCAAATGAAATGTTTTTCTTTGATATCTCTCTATTTCTTTCAGAGAGCGTACAATTTCTTTTAAATTGGAGGACTGTTCCTATAGAAGCATTTTTCTATAATTTTCTGGATCATGAAATTTCCGTTTTCATGAGGTAGATGCAGAACGAGCACGAGCTTTGATATCAACATTAAGTGTTGAAGACGGGTGAATGTTCAATTCTTCATGAAAGAAATTACCTTTTTGAACATCACTCGTAGTTTCATTTTCATTTGATTTTCCTTCTGCATTTAACTCAAACAGATCTTTTGCACTGTCTTAATCATCTAAACCAAATGTTTTGCCTGTTGGGTTCACTGCTTTATCCAGAGACAACAAATTTATGACGTCGTCTTCAATAGCAGCAAAATGGTGTAAGTTATAAGGGCCTCCTCCAGTTGATGTTATTTCCTTTTTGTTATGCTGCAGTTTTCTCTTAATTTTCAATTTATAGTCTGTCCAGATCTGGGAAACATTTACTTGTTTAAATCTAACCCAATTAATTTTACTATTTTATTACCTTTTGCCACTCCGATTCTGTTCTGGTTGGAGGACCTTGGCTATTCAAAGTTTTTGTAACTTCTGTCCACAGGCATTTATAATTTTCTTTGTCAATAAAATTTTCTGCATATTTCATCCCTTTAGCAATATTTTCATGTTCTTTCATAAAATTTACCAGGGTTACAAATTGTTTTTTGTTTGCAATTTTTTTGCTTTTTTATGAATGTAACGGCAACATTTTATAATGTTAATTATTAATATTATATTCAACATCTCTTACTATCATAAGAGATGAGAATTGATGTAACGGCAACACTTTGTATAATGTTAATTATTAAAATTAAACTCAACATCTCTTACTATCATAAGAGATGAGAATTGGTACATCCATATATTTTATTCTTACACTTTCTATCACTAATGAAAGATAAGAAAGTTGTTTTACATGTTGCATCATCTTCTTATACATATTAATATTATATATTATTAATTACATTATATTATATTATAATTATGTATATTACTTATAAGTAGGTATAATACCCATTTCAGGTATATTATGTATATTGTATATATTACCAATTTTAAGATAAGAAATTCTAATTTTAAATTTTACTTTTAGTTAGTTTTTAGTCTGATTTGTAACTTGGGAGAAATTACTTAAAAATTAAAATTATATTGAAATATCAAAAAATATATTTTTTATTTCTTTGTACAAATAGTGGCGCCACAAAATGATGACCCCGTCACAAAAGTTTTATTTAATCAAAATTTTGATTTTATTTTAACTCATAAAATAAATACATTTAATAAAATCAATTAAATATATTTAAATTAAAAACTAAAAATAGTGGGTGAAATATTTTCTAATTAATTAAAGTACATAAAATTGCATGTGTGCTATACATTATAATACAATACAGTACAGTACAGCACATTACATACAGTATATTATAGTACACTCAACCAAATTATCTGTTAGTGTTAAATAACTTAAAATACAAAATTTCTTTTAAAAATTAAATAGTATTTTAATCATACATTTGGGTGCACAAAAAAAAAAAATAAAACAACATACATCGAAATAATTAAAATATAATTAAAATTATTTTATACAATTGAAAAATGGATGTTGATGGCATGACAACGTGTTGAATTTTTTGCTTCCCGAACTGGTGTTAAATTTTCTTAAATCATTGAAATATACACTTTTACTGAAAACTAAGATTAAAGAGCTCCTGGTGGACGGTATTTTTATAAAATTTTTCAACGGATGCCTGTGATTTAGATGGATTTTTAGTGACCATACGTGTAACAAGGAACGAGCATTACATCATCATCATCACATCTATACATTATATATATAAGCAATTTTATATTTTAACATAAGTCTTTTGTAAAAACAAATATTCATTATATTTTCTTTTTTCTCTTTTAGGACAATTTGTGGAACAAAATTTTGTGCTAATACTCAAAAAATTTGTATTAAGTTAGTTAAAAAAAAACATATATGTACAAGGAAATTCGTCACAGCAAACACGTGAACACAACATAAAAGCTACTTTGATTCAGCATAACTACAAACAAGTACAATTCGTAAGTTAAAAAAAAATATATTGCTTTTAATCAATTGAAATAACACCAAAATTTCTAAAAAAAAACAATCTAAAACGACTAAACATTACTTATCGGTTTAACCTTTTTTTTTTATTTATTAAATACCAAATTCTAATGTTGCTTTCATGCTTCTTGTGCACTATTAAATTTTACACCGTAAACATCTTGTAAAGCCGTTATTAGGTACTAATTCACTAATATCACCACTATTTTTAGATTTCTTTTTATAAATATGACTGACAATAAAGACAAAATGGAAAAAACGTCAGACGACATAATCTCAAATTGTATTTCTACCCTCAAAATTCCTCCTTTTTGGAATAATAGGCCAGATCTTTGGTTTCTTCAAGTTGAGAGTCAATTTCGAGTCAAAAATATTACAGTTTCAAATACCAAATACGATCACCTTGTTTCTTCTTTATCTCCCGAGGCCATGGAATTGGTCGCAGACATACTCACTAGTCCACCTAATGACAAAAAGTATGAAACATTAAAAGAAAGTCTTTTATCCAGAAGTAGGGATTCTGAGGAACTTAGATTAAATAAATTATTACATACCATAGAGCTAGGGGATTCTAAACCATCCGAACTCTATCGACGGATGGAATCACTTGCTGGAGACAATACTTTGGTGAATAAATCACTATTAAACAAACTTTGGCTCAACAAACTACCTGCAAATCTTCAAACATGTCTGATTGCAATAGAAGCCAAACATACACAAGAAGAACTTTTTCTTATTGCGGACAAAATCTTTGATTCCACCATTCCTACCATTTCTAAAATTTCTTCTGTACAACACCAACCCTCTACATCTTCTTCAGAAAGTAACCTGACAGACGTTCTACAGAGAATTGAAGAACGGTTAAAAAAATTAGAAATACGCAATTCTAAACCTAGGCAGAGAAGTTTTTCGAAAAACCGTAATTCCACCAAACCCTCAAACAACAACAATTTATGTTTTTCTTTTCTTTCACTTAACTTTTGTATTCGCTAAAATTATCACTTTTAATTGACAACCATGACTTCACTACGAATCTCGGAATACCGACAGTTTCGATAATTATCGATGTATGTGATACTTATCACTTTAATCGCTTACCGGAATACCGATTCATCGTGATCACTTCACTTGACAGGTGATACGAATCTCATCATAAGGCCCCATATAAGAATTGAAAAGAAAAAATTTTTTTTTATTAAGTAGTTGCGCATTTCATATACCCAGGCCTGGATTTACGCATAGGCAACATAGGCAACTGCCTAGGGCGGCAAATTTTAGGGGGCGGCAAGATCTTAAAAAATGTAAAAACTGTTCAGAAAATTATTTTGCTTTTTTTTATCATTACGAATTACAGTTTAACTTTATTTTAAAAATAAAATTAAAACAAAATATGTGCTCTGTTGACCATTGTATAAGTAGTTATGATTTTTGATACTACATATACAAAACATAACAATGGAAATGATTCACTAGCTGTTTTGAATTGTCTGGTTTGCTAAAATCCCGTTACAAAATGTATATTTATTTACAATAGAAAAATCAACCGACCTGTACAGCTGTACTGTATATTTATCATTGCGAGCAAATATAATTGGGGTAATCAGATATTTATGCATTGTATAATATATATTATTCTCATAGCCACATACAATTCATATAATATTTATATATGACATACACCATTGTGATTTAAGTTTTTTCTTCCTTTTTCATCATATTCTTATATTATATTGAAATTATATATACATTGCATTTGATAGACATAGGTACATAAATCATAGTGTATAATTGTTCTAATAAAATTGATTTATAAATGATGAAAACAGTTTAGCAAGTTGTGTAATATAATTTTGTTTACAGGATTTTGTTTTATGTTTTACTCTTGATAAGAATTGTACATACTGTATGTATTTATTATTTATTAATTTTGTACTTCTGATTTTTTCCTGACATTATTGCAAAAATTTTGAATTTTCTCTCTTCTTGTTCGAACATTAATAGTGTAAGGTCAAAAGAACTAAATTTTGTTAAAAAATAAATTTGCTAGAAGTCAGTAAGTAATTTAAAACAATATTTTTCTTAAATTTTGTGAACAAATTTTTTAAAAAAATAACATGAGTGACGGACGTAAAAAGTTAAGTGGTGCTGCGTACCGTAAGCAAGCACAGGAAAAAAAAGAAAAAGATGAAGAAATTCTAAAAAAAATGCCTAAACTGGAATTATTTTTCAAAAAGGAAAGTTGTGTTGAAACTGTAGAAGATCTCAAAACTAATTAAAATTTGAATGGTAAAAGACATGACAAATTTTCAAACAATGAGATAGGTTCTTTTAAGAAATGGATAATTCTCGTATGTTTTCAGATTCTACTAGTATTTTGGCTAATGATACTAAAATAAACCTTCCAGGACAGTTTTCCGTTGCTTCTGATGATAATAAAACATTTAGTAATGATCCAGCCCAGTGGGTTATTGATGATTCACTTCGTGATTACATCGCATTGCATGGTTTTGAACAGAACATAGATGCTGATTTTTTACTTTCTAAACGAAATTACGGTGATTGTGCAAGATATTTGTCACATTCACTATTTCAAAGAAATATGGTCAACGGCGAAAAAACATCTCGCCCATAGTTAATTTATTCCCAAAGCAAAGGCTCTGTTTACTGTGGTCCATGCCTTCTTTTTGGAGGTCAATCCTCGTTTTCAAATAAAGGAGGATTTAATGATTGGAAAAATGCAAATCAACGTGTCCATGAACATGAAAATTCAATGAACCATAACAAAGATTATAGTAGTTCTTCTCAATTGATTTTCTTTTTAGTGTAAGTGGTGATTTTTCCAAAAACGACACACTCACATATATGATAAAGATCGAAAAAGCTTCATCAAAATCAAAAAAGTTTTTCAAAATTTTTCGAATTGCTTTTAGTTATGTACCCTGTACACAATTATAATGATTTCAATAAATGTGTCTGACAGTCTGTGATATAATGGAATTGTTTTTGTAAATCGAGTTATCTAAACTAATTGTGTAGACGGACCATAGTGTTTCGAATTTGTTCTCATTTATTATAAATATTTACTCTCACAAATGAAATGAACACCTGTCAATCAGCCTTATTCTGGTTGTCATGTGACTCGACTAGCAGTCGTCAGTTTCTGTGTCACCTCACCTTATATTTGGTATTCTTGTTGTCATGTGATACGAGTGTGAGGAACATGTGAAATTGGAACAAATTCTATGTTGACATACGGGTTATGGTTATAATTTTTTTTTTTGATATTTTTACATTCATTGAGAATTTTAATTATCATTACAATTATTCAAAAAGTTTTTTTAAAAAAGGAAAATTAATTTAAAAAAAAAATAGCTGAAATCCACCATTTCTTCAAATTGTTTTTTAGTTGTAATTTTTACACTAAAAATATCGAAAATATAATTATTTTTATTTAAATTGTATTAAATTATAATTTTTCTATAAAATTATTTGATATATTATGCTTAATTTACCTTTTTTCTGCTTGCATCTTGATTTTCTTTTAGTAGTCACTTCTTTAAACGTATCGACTAAAAATGTCACATAACTTGTCACTTTTTATTTCATTACGACAACAAGAATGCGACATTTGTCGGTGCTGCCGACAAATGTCACCTCACATGACAACGAGAATACCATTTGCAAGTCGTTTCGTCATTTGTCACTTCACTCGACAACGAGAATAAGGGCGAATGTTTTGCAGCACTAAACAATACACAATGCTATTTAAAATGTACATTTAATTCATATGATATTCCACACATATAAGTGTTATTTATATGTAAATGTATATTTTATTTTGAGTATTGAAAATAGAATAAATGAATATCATTGGCTGGAACATATAAATATAAATTTGAACATTTTTGAGAGATTTTGATCATATATATTTATTCTCCATGTATGGTTTATGCTCGTGCATAAGGATATGTAAAGATCAATATTGAATTGAAGACGATCTCGTACATATACATACATAAAGCATATAACATGAATAAACAAGTTTGATATAACCAAAGACCGATATATAAAATTAATTATATCATGGTATATTATATTGGTCTTTGGTATAACATTAAATGCGATGTAAAAACTAATTCTAATACATACATAATAGACATGACATAGTAGACATTATTAACCTGATAACAACATGTTGCTTGCTTATGCAGAATAGATAATAGTAAATACTATATTTGACTATATGCAATGAATGTGCTGTTTATGCGATATACACGATTGTATGTATACGTACATCGTATATATGGTATTTTGTACACATACATACAAGTGTAATTATGAAAATAGATTGTTCAATGATATATATCAGGATCTATAATGTATATAGTATCCATGACCTACCTTAATATATTTCTTTATGAAAATATTTGAGTGTAATGTCAAATATAAACCTTTTTGTTATTCATAGATATATGAATACATATTTGGTAATTACATATACACTTACGCTATCAGCTGGTTTTTTACTCATAAAAAATTGAAAAGTCAACCTTTTTGTTTTTTTTCAACTTTGGTTTGATTTCGGATTTATGAATAGAATATAATAGTGGCTGTTTGATGCGGGGGAGTGGTGTGGGGGGTGGTGGGTGATGATTACTCATGAGTAATTTTTCATTAGTAAGATTGAAGAATTTTATAGAATGAAAAATAAAATATAAATGAAAAAAAGAGAATATTGGCAGGTGGGTGCGGGGATGCTAAAAGAGTATGAAAAGTGTTGTATAATTAGCGTCATTCGTTAACACTGATCAACATTTTTGAACTGAATTAAACTGATTTTTTCATATGCCCTTTTAACCATCTACCACACTATCCTACGCATCAAACTGTAACTATTATATTTTTTTCATAAATCCGAAGTTGAATGGAACTTTTTGAGACTATAATCATGAAGATTCATATATTTTTTGATTTTTAATGTTTAAAAAAACTAGCTGACCGCGAAAGTTTATAATTACCGAATATTTATCAATTACACTGCACTGCGATGGTTTTCCTCTAAAAAAAATAAAATTGCAATTTTGATAGGTAACAGCCCTCAAGCAAGTATCGTTTTAAGATACCACAATATATATATTTGAAGAATATATCATTCATTTACTACGTTACCACTATTATTCAGGTTGCGTAAATGCAAAATCCACTTTGATCGTGATCAAAATTTTTCTTCTGCTTTGCTATGACTTTCTTAGATATTTTTATACATAATTTGCATATAAATATAATACTTCATAAATCATATATAGTAATATATTTGATTTTAAAATTTTTAAATTTAAAATCTGTCTTCCAACTATGGTTAAACTAAAACTGGATGTACAGTATTGGTCACAACTACTTTTACACGGCATTTAATTTCTAATTAATAAGTAATGAGAAATGCATCCTCGAAACATTATAAATCCATAAATATAATTTCAACTGTATTAAAATATTGTGAGAACAATTGATAATTCATCGCTTTTTTGTCCGAATTCATTAGGATCATTTTAGTTCAAAACAAAGTTACATATATTTTATAGAAAAGAACAGAATTAAAAATTTAAAAATTAGGAGTTTATTTTATTTATATAAAAAACATGCAATTTTAAAAACTTTTGTTCAAAAAAAATGCTGTATACAAATAAATTTATGAATAATACTAAATGTCAAAGGCTATTCAAGTTTCTGATAATATATTCTAAAGTAGAGACAGGTCAGATTAATTTCCTCTTCTTTGACAACACCATGACCGCACCATGCAGAACTGACCAGTTCTCGCGCTTTTTAAATGAATGCATCAAATTAAAAATTATCATTCAAAGTTATAAGTAGAAATATATTATAAATTTTATAATTTAATTTTTTATGATATGATATGATGTTAAATAGTTTATGAGCTATCAATTTAATAGAAATGTTAAAATACAAAGGTAAATTTTGAAATCAAAATTCAAATAAGCAATTATTATAATTTACTATACGTAAACCTATTCCACGTTATTTTGAAACATAATTTTTTGAATCACTACTGAAGATATTTTGGTAATACGGATCTCCAAAATATTTCTAGGACTAGAATTATAGGCACATTCTACTTAATCATTTATTTTTAAGCAAACATAAATGAAAAAAATTTGATTGTATTCAATCATAAAAATACATAAATTTACAAACAATTTTTTTCGATTTCATGACATCTTGTTTATTGTTATGATTTGTGAACAAAAATATATTATTTTCAAGCTACAAATAATTATCAATTTTCATTGAACCTAATTAAATGTTCATCAGCGCTAGTATTTAGAATTTTTTGAGTTCATACTTTATACCACACACAAAAAACATAAACGAAATAAAATTTAAAAATGTTCAAATAAATATTTTTAAGCTTTCTGTTTTTAAAAAATATTTTAAATAATTTGAAATTCATTGTCCTCAAGATTTAGAAAAATAAACATATTTATAAATTGTGTTCCATATTAATTGAAAATAAAATATCAATTTTTACCTAGTTATAGAAAAAAAATTGACTTAGTCCATAAAAGAATTTGGTAATGCTCAAAACACCTGATTTTTAAATTTTTATATTATGATCAAAAATCAGAATAATACTTTATGTATTCAGAAGTCCTAAGGCCCAAACATTAAAAAAGACATTCATTAAAAATTTCAAGAAGAAATTCAATTCACGGGATATGATATAATATCTAATCGTATCTTGCATTCATATGTCAATGAACTCAAAAAGATAACAAAAAAAAACCATAATATATCCATATGTATACATATATTATGTATAATCAAAGATACTAGCTATATACTATCACAGATAAGGGTGTCTGATCTGTGATACTATGTATGTTAGGGAAGCAACAACGCATTTACACATAAAACATAATATAACATAAAATACACATTCTGAAGTGTGACAACGAGTTGATGTGCTGCTATTATATACATTGCTAGTATTATATATATGTGTATATTATATATGTATACATTATTCACATACAATTTACTGTAGCGTATACCGCCACTTATACATATACGAGCCCGTTCAATGTAGTTCATACATTTTCTCTTCTGTTGTCAGCTTTCATAAAGTAAAGACGTGTTTTTTAACATCATCGACTCGTGGTCACAGCACAGAATAACCATCACACTAATATTAAACAAATTGATATTAAATATTAGATAAATTAATACTTCTGTATAATAACTATATAAATAATAATATGTACATACAAAAATTAAAATAATATAATAAATAAATAATTGTATTTGTATAACATTAAAATTTGTAGTTTTAAAATTAATAATCAAATACTAAACATTTTTTGGTGCCGAAACCCGGGAATTTATCTAATTAAAATAGTGATTTGCAATTTGTTTTTAAAATAAATATAATATTTAATTTAATATCATTTCATTAAATAAATTGTGATCAGACAGTGAATTCATACATCCAATTTAGCATTGAAACGATAAATAGTGGTACATTACATCCTCATACAATTGTACGCAGGTGTTCACAGAGTCAGTAACAATAAACTATAAACATTGAAACGATAAATAGTGGTACATTACATCCTCATACAATTGTACGCAGGTGTTCACAGAGTCAGTAACAATAAACTATAGGCATTGAAACGATAAATAGTGGTACATTACATCCTCATACAATTGTACGCAGGTGTTCACAAAGTCAGTAACAATAAACTATAGGGTAAATCAACCATTGTCGATATACATTTTCTGTAAAGGGCAAATCAACAAATTACGACACAAGTTTTCTAACTAGGGTAAACCAACCAGTGACGGTATAAGTTTTCTAACTTCAAGCGTAAGTAATCATGGCTGATATTGCTTTACTGAAAGTGGAAAGAGGACGTTTAAAAGCATTCTTTACAAAATTAAAAACATTTTGTGAAAATATTCCTGACACAAGATCTATTGAAGAAATAGATGTAAGGTTAGAAAAGCTAGAAACAAATTTCAGAAAATTTCAAGAAGTTGATGATAAATTAACTCTGTCTGAATGTGATTCAGAGTATGACTCAATAGAGGACAAATATTTTGATATAAAAACATCTTTACTTAAATTTAAAAATTCTAAAACACGAATTGAGTCCCCAGATCCATCATCAACCAATGATATGGAATCATTGAGTTCAAACATAAGTTTACTAGTGGAACAACAGAAACATTTTCTAACCAAATTACCAACAAATGCAACAAATACACAACATCATGTTAATTTACGACCATTCAACGTTCCAATATTTAAGGGTGATTATAAAGAATGGCAGTCATTTAAAGATTTGTTTTTGTCTTCCATTGATAGCCGTGAGTATTTAACATCTGCCACGAAAATGCAATATTTAAAAAGTTTGGTACAAGGTGAAGCAGCATCACTAATAAAACATTTGACGGTGACAGATGCTCACTAGACTGAAGCATGGGAAAAGCTATTACAAAGGTATGATAAGAAAAAGCAAATCACATCAGCATACATAAAATCATTTACAAATCAATCTTCATGTGCTCAATTCAATAATATTGCATCATTAAGACAACTAGTCGATACTTCTGATCAACTTATACGAGGAATCGATGTACTTGGTAATGAAGCATCAAGTAGGGATCCGTGGTTAATTGCTATATTATTGAATAAATTAGATGCAGAGACATGTAAGTCATGGGCAGAATTTACATCCGAAGAGACATTTCCTTCATTTCAATCATTAATTAGATTCTTAAACATACGATGTGATGCACTAGAAGCTTGCGATCCCAATACCAAAAAACAAAAGCAAGGTTAATCTGTACGAAAATTACATGTAACGGTCAATTTGTGTCCTAAATGTAATCAAAATCATCAGTTATACAAATGTGTCCGACTATAAATCACTATCAACTGGAGATCGTCGTAAATTAGTTAGTTCAAATTCATTATGTTTTAATTGCCTAAGGGCAAATCACACTGCGGAAAACTGTAACTCTAAGACAAGATGCTACTATTGTCAAAAATTCCACCACTCAAGTTTACATGATGATGAGCTGTCAACAACAAAAGAGCACAAAGTTAACAAGTAATCAAACAACAAAACCAACAATTGCAAAACAGAAAATAATATGGAAACACAACAAACAGGGGTTAATGCATTTACTATTCTTAATTCGAAAAGGGTCGACATAACTTTGCTACCAACTGCATTAATATATATCAAGGATTTCACTGGTTCATTACAAACATGCAGAGCGTTATTAGATTGCGGCTCTCAAGCCACGTTCGTAGCTGAACGTTTTATACAACAATTAGGGTTATCACGGGAACCAGCTAAAGTAACAGTACATGGATTGTCATCAACGAGAGGTATAATAACAAGGGGATACGTCAATTTATAATTATACTCTCGCAATTTAAGCAACTGTTCATTACAAGTACAAGCATATATTCTAGACCAAATGACATCACTTCAACCTTCGTCAACAATTCAGTTCAGTCAAATACAAGATTTTTTAAAATATCCACTAGCAGATCCACAATTTCACGTAGCAAGGAAAATTGACATGATTATTGGAGCAGATTACTTCTTTAAGATAATTGAAGATGGACAAAAGCAAATTTCTCCAGAGTTACCACTGTTACGAAACAGTACTTTTGGCTACATCATTGGAGGTCAAATTAATACATTATCGAATTCTACTAAAATTTTTTAATTACAGACAAACGTAACAGAAATTAAAAAAACATTAAAAAAAGTTTGGGAATTAGAGGATATTAATGAGCAATCACAATCATATACACTTGAAGAACAACTCTGTGAGGAACATTTTGTGAACAATTACCATATAGATCCAATCACTAACAAATACTTTGTACGGCTACCTTTTAAAACAGATGTCCCTGTAATTAGAGAATCATTAAATAGAGCCATTTCATGTTTAAAAGCAGTTGAACGAAGATTTAACCACAATAAGCAATTAGAGAATGATTATATTCAATTCATGCAAGAATACGAAAATCAAGGGCACATGGTGCAAATTCCAGAAACATTATTGTCATTTACTTGTGAACACATGTATCTACCACACCACCCAGTTATCAAACCATCAAGCACAACAACCAAAACAAGAGTTGTTTTCAATGGATCATCTCTTTCATCAAATGGAATATCTGTGAATCAAAAACTCATGGTTGGGCCAAAAACTCAACCAGACTTGCTTCAAATACTTCTATCATTCAGAAAATTCAAAGTAGCAGTAATAGGTGACATCGAGAAGATGTATCGGCAGATATTAATCGATAAACGGGACAGAAATTACCAAAGGATAGTGTGGAGAAACAAAACTACAGAGCATATTCAACATTACTGGCTAAATACTGTGACTTATGGCACATCTGCTGCTCCATTTTTAGCAACGAGGGCACTGAAGCAACTTACGATTGAATTTGCAGACCAGTTTCCTCTCGCAGAATCAGCACTAAATCAAAATTTTTATGTAGACGATTTTCTCGGTGGAGCAAACAATGTCGAAGATGCAGTCAAATTGCACAATCAACTCACCACTTTATTAGGTAAACGTGGATTTTCACTTCGAAAATGGGCTTCGAATTCGAAGGAATTTTTATCACTTATTCAAGCTAAAAACAAACAAGACAAACAATTTACGATTGACGACAACGAAGATAGTTTGAAAATTTTGGGCATAAAATGGATTCCATGTAAGGATTCATTTTCATTTAATGTTAAACAACAAAAGACAACTGTAGCATCTAAACGCAACATATTATCAGAGACAAGCAGAATATTCGATCCATTGGGATTCATTGCGCCTGTAACAATAATGTTCAAGATTTTAATTCAAAATTTATGAATAAAAAACCTCGATTGGGACGAACCTTGTAGTCAGTTTCAGCAACAGTGGGATAAACTTCATTATAGTTTACATCATCTTGAAAACATTCAAATAGCAAGATACTTCCCAAATAAGTCATCAATGATACAGATACATGGCTTTTCAGACGCATCAGAAACCGCTTTCGCAGCAGTTATATATTGCAGATTCATAGATGAATTTAATAATGTTCACACTAGACTAGTTAGTGCAAAGACTAGAGTCAGTCCCATAAAACAAATATATATTCCGCGATTAGAGCTGTGTGCTGCAGTATTATTAACAAAACTAATTCAATTTGTAATATCTAACACAAATACCAGTTGATCAGTGCTACGCATGGACTGACTCAAAAGTTGTTTTAGCCTGGTTGTCATCACACCCACGTAAATGGAAATGTTTTATTGCAAATCGAACGTCATTCATTCAGTCCGTAATTCCAAGATCACAGTGGAATTATGTTACATCATCCACCAATCCAGCAGATTTAGCATCTCGAGGAGTCACTGCTGACAAATTAGTGACATCAACACTATGGTGGCAAGGTCCAAAATGGCTACAATCACATGATATAAGCATTCCCAAACCACAATTTGATGAAGAGTACTGTAATTAATTACATTTATTAGAAATGCGTCACAAACATTTGAATGTATATCAGATTAATACTTCTAAATCATAACATATTTTGTCATCACTATTTCACAAAATTTCAAGTTTATCTAAAATTATTATAATTTTAGCGAAATGTTTTCAATTTTTTAAAATTATTCAACGAAGACTCTCTAACGAACAAAGGCAGACATGGATTCAAGCTGAAGATGTCAAGAAAGCATACAATTGTTGCATTAGATGGGTACAAGCAGAAGAATTGCAACAGTTAAAACATAATCATTGTTTATCAAAATCAAGTGAATTAGCATCACTAATACCATTTATTGACAAGGACGGTCTAATCCGTGTTGGAGGAAGAATCGAGAATTCCAATACACCATACAGTACAAGACATCCCATTATCTTGCCAAAACGTCACATATTTGTCAACCTACTGGTCAAACAACTCCACGAAAAATATCTTCATATTGGCACTTCACACCTAATCAACATTATTCGTCAAAACTCTCATTCAACGGTGTATAGTATGTGCTAAACAACGAACACATACATCAAATCAATTGATGGCAAATTTACCAACTCACAGAGTCAAAGTGTCACAGCCATTTGACAACACAGGGGTAGATTACGCTGGTCCATTTCAGTTATTGTCACGAAAGGGTAGGGGAGCAAAATTATCCAAGGCATACTTAATTTTAAGTATTTTTTTTATTTTAAAATTATTAAAATGAAATTGCTAATTAATGTAAAAAATTGAATAAAATTATGTTCGAATGAACAATATCTTTAGGTACAAAATATCTACATATGTACATATATTCTTTATTATGTATATTACTTCTATAAGTACATATAAAATTAATTCAGCCTTTATTAAAAAATAACAAAACACAAAAGGATAAAAATAAAAAAAATAACAAAATAATAGGAAACTTAAAAAAAGTATTACAAAGGAACATAAAATTTATCACTTTAGGATTATTTTTTTAAAAAATCAGATATTTTTGTTTGTTTAGCAGCCGATTTCAAGAATGAACTTTGTAGATTTTTTTCTATTGTTGTTATGTGTTGGTTGAAGGACTAATAGACTTCGTTACAGATATAAAAATTTCTTAAAGTCTGTACTGCTGCCAAAGCTGCTTTCAGTGAAGGGGGATTAAATTCAAAATCTTCGTCTTCACATATGTCGTCTTCTGTGTCAGCATCCTGACCATCCTGACAAGCATGAATTATTTCTGCATCCAGAACTGGTGCTGATGTAGCAACGCTATCATCGTCAGTTATGTACATATTCCAGTCGACACATTGACGAACTATATTTCTTAGTTCACTCAAAGGAACATCGTCCTCCGCTTCTTCTCCATATAAGTCTCCATCTGGTCCATTTTACACTCGCCGTACGATTGTGAATCAGTCATATTACTAACTGTGTAAAATTCCACCTATCAAATATGTAAGTAATGTTTTAAATCGATTTAAAGAGCACATTTCATGTAAAATGTTTCATCAGTTTCATCGGATATAACGATAATTATTTCAAAATTATAACGTAATAAGCGATTTGTCGTTATAACATGTAACGTTATAAGCAATTATTATCAGTTCAGTTGATGTATGCAGACCAAACAAAGGGCTGCGAAAAGAACGTTGTATCCGATATAATGTTATATCCGGTGTCGTTATACGCGATTTCTACTGTAATTCAAAAATTTTCAGAGCCTGGACATTCTCTAATTCAGGATGTTGATTGTCTCCACAGCTTAATTGATCGTCATGTTAAAAATGTAGAAATACACAGTATTATTTGCCTATTTAAATTGTTAAAAACAATCAAATATAAAGGAGAAGAACTTATAATAATACAAATGCAGCCAGAAGATTTTCTTATGTTCTCAAAACTTGCAGGTTATCTTAACTACCAAAATATTCCATTTACAAAAATTAAGTTTTTAAAACATGAAAAAAATGAAGACTACATTATTTTTTACAAGGAATCAGCATGTCATGTAAATTACAGCAGTGCGTCTATACAGTTAAAAGCAACTAGAAGAAATCCTGGAACTCCAAAAAATTTATCTTTTCGAACTATTGCACAACTGACAAAGCCAACTATAAGTAATGAAAAGAAATCAGATATCAAGTTCCTTTTGCCATTTTTAGCCGCGATTGATCAAAAGTATTACAAAACAGTGCTTAAACTACAACAGTAATTAAAAGACATCGCTTTATTGGACTTGTTTTTTTTTATTTTATTCTGCTTTGTTTTTTGTTTACCTTTTTCAATTAATGTTTTTGTTATGATTTTCTTTTATAATTTCTTCAATAAACGAAATTATCTACAACTATTTTTGTCTAATATGTTTTATTTTATGGGTTTTGAATTTTGAACCCCTAAAGTGTTTTATACTGCCATAAACTTTATATTTTTCGAGTTTATTTTGACGCATATCAATAAAAGCATATTGTTGCGATAACACAAAAATTAGTTTACTTTTGTCTGCCGTACGAGCGCCTTTTCTATGATTTTGCCCCAAAAACACTAAAATTTACTTCAGTGATGTTATTATGATGTATGTGAAAATGAAACACAATTCTTCAATCTACGTATTAAACTATTATCCACAAAAAGTTATCGGGACAGATTTTTGGTAATAATGGCATAAATATTTAAATGCGATTTTCTCAAAAGTCGTTAAGTGGCGTATACAGCAAAACAATATCCGAGTGACGATTTGTCTCTATGCTGGGGCTGAGAAATCTTCACTAGTTGCTGCAAAGGATATTTTCCATAAGACTAATTTACCACTTTACAGGGCAATTATGTCCCTAGAAAGATCTGAACAGCTCTCTAGATTTGTGAGATTCGATGATGCACGAACTAATTCTCCCGGTCTAGAAAAGTAATTCCCCTTACATTATGTAATTCCCTGACTTATGTATTTACCCTGGACACAAAAAAATGCAAAAAAAAATGTTGGTTTTGCTTGGTCCTATTAAATGATTGTTGTATTTCACATTTTCTTTAAAAAAAAAAAAAAAAAAAAACATATTATTATATTTTATAATAAAGCCAAAGTTTATGTTTTGACCACAAAACTTTAGTATGAGACCCCCTTGTCAAATATTCACCCATATAACAATATTTTAAAAATTACGATGCAAGAGCCGTGTAAGCCATAGGCGAGAACGAAAGTATGTACAAATCTTCTAATAAAACCAAAATCCTACATATTGCGCAAAATTTTTAAACTTTTTAATCGAGCGATTTAATTGCACTTATTTTCAGATACTTTTTAAAAAGCTGCGTGATGTCACAAACTATTCACAACTCTTCTGATTTATAAATCGAAAGAGGAAATTTGTAGTTTATGGTGCAACTGGCACGAAGTTAAATGTGTAATTTTCACTTAAATTTGTTAAAAATTTTAACACTTTAATGAATCACTGAAACTGAAAGATTATTTTAAATTTTTTCATATTAGTGAACTTAGAACCGAAAATTCATGTGTATTTTTTAGTTGAACAATTATGAACAAGTTCAAGGTTCAGCAATAAAAAAAAGTTTTGATGTTGTATGGTTAAGGGCAAAAACATGTTCTTCATTCGAATAGGAAATAGACATTTTATTTAAAAATGTTTATCTTTTTATAAACATGATCTGAACATTGAAAAATTTTGTAACTGGAGTAACACTAAAATTATTTTTTTCAAAATCCACTTTTTCATTTTGTAAAATAATCAACATATTATTAGATTTCTGTTTCTACAGCCTTTAAATCTCTAAAGTGCAGAAATGTGTCTCTGAAAACACTGTAAAAATTTTGAATGTAGCTATAACTCGTTACCTACACGTTTACATTTTGCTAATCGCAATATCTTGCAAATGTCTTGCAGGAGCTTCTCAATTGTGAATCAAATAAAAATTGGATTGCAACACATATTTAACGGTTCGTGACTCTATAGCTTATAAAATGTTTTCTCATGACCTAGGCAGATTGACATTTAATTGGTGGAACATTGCAAATTCTCAATAATTGTGTGTTAATTGAACAATTCAGATGATTTCGCGTAGTTGTTACCAATTATGTCAAACTACCGTAATATTCTTTCAACTTCTGCAGGAACCCTCGATTTTAAATAGTATTCACGTACAGAATACTATTATATATATATTATACAATATATATGTTGATGTTTTAATACAAATAAAAATTGATGATTATGTAATACTATAATAGTTGATAATTTAACAAATTTATTAAAATACAAAATATATACAAAAAAGATTGTTATTGGAACAAAACTGAAATTTATTTTATGCCCACTTTACTGAATCACTGTGTAAATTCAACTGTGTAAAATCAAAATTAAATTTAGATTATATCAAGTTAGAAATGAATAAGTTAACGAAATGAATTAATGAAGAGACACAAAAAAGATTACAAAAGTATGTAAGGATACATAAGTATGAATATAGAGATTCTTTTCTGTGTCTATTGTACACCGTAATACTAACTGTGATACAGTAAAGTGAACACCTGGGCTAAAATAATCAATTGTGATAAATACATTATATGTTTCTTAATTTATGTTTATTGTGTCTCGACATTCTCCCCCCCGGTTGGAGAATCCAACGACTCTTGATTGGGTAGTCGAATGATTTTAACAACTGGTCTGACGAAACTTCCTGTCTTGGTACGCACTGTGATTACTCTAACACGATCATCTCGACCACGATGAATATCTTCAACTCGAGCAAGTAACCATTTCCCTGGTGGCAAGTTGGTTTCTTTTATCAAAACAAGGTCGTCCTTCTTGATGTTTGGTTGAGAATGAAACCATTTTGGTCTCTGTTGTAAAGATGTCAGATATTCCGACTGCCAACGTTTCCAAAACCCTTGCAATAAAATTTGAAGCAATATCCAATTTGAAGTAATCGATGTATGTTTATATAAAAGGTTTGAATCAGGCGCAGCGGTATAGGCATATCCTGTTAACAGATGAAATGGAGTCAGTGCGTCGTATTCTGCATCAGGCAATGAGTAGAGCGGTCTAGAGTTGAGAACGGCTTCAATTTGAGTTAGTACAGTATACATTTCTTCAAATGTTAAGATTTGTTTTCCAATTGTTCTTTTTATATGGGTTTTTACTGACTTCACTCCTGCTTCTCACAGTCCACCAAAGTGAGGCGCAGCAGGAGGATTGAATGACCACGTGATGCCATCGGATGAAAGATGTTATTGGATGAGTGTATTGTGATGCTCAGAACAAACCAAATGATGCATATCATTAAGCATACGTTGTGCACCCTTAAAATTTGTGCCATTGTCTGAATATATGTAACTACATTTGCCACGTCGTGCAATGAATCTACGTAGAGCTGCGATAAATGCTTCTGTGGTCAAATCTCCAACCAGTTCTAAATGTATTGCTTTAGTGACAATGCACACGAAAAGACAAATATACCCCTTTATATATCGAGGATTTCGTCCATGATTGAGTCTTAATGTAATTGGGCCAGCATAATCGCAACCAGTATGTGAAAATGGCTTTGCTGAAATGACTCTCGAAATTGGTAATTGACCCATGAGTTGAGATGTAGTATTTTGACGATAGCGAAAGCATGAGATGCAGTTATGAACTACCTTGCGAACGATATTTCGACATCCAAGTATCCAAAATTCTTGTCGTAACAAACCTATTAATTCTGCAATTCCAGCATGTGCATATTTGATGTGATAGTTTTTAACAATTAGTTCGGTGACATGGTGTTTCGCAGGCAGAATGACTGGATGTTTTACCTGAAATGATAAATCTGAATTTTTCAATCTCCCTCCAATTCTTAATATGCCGTCTGCATCAATGAATGGAACTAATTTTACAAGTTGACTGCGTGACTTCAATGGTTTTTTGTTTAAAATACACTTGATGTCTTCATGAAATACCACATGCTGAATATGCCTTATGCATCTAAATTTTGCCTCTTCAAGTTCAAGAACAGAAAGAGCACCTGAAATTTGAAGCTTATTGATTTTACAAATGTTATAATAGAATCGAATACAATAAGCGATAACACGAATTAGTCTCAACCAACTAGAATATTTATGCATTAATGTTTGTAACAGTGAATCGTTATTTAATGATGTATACACTTGAACACTGTCCTTTCGTTCTTCAGCAGTTATTGGATCGATAACTGGAGTGCTCATACGGCCTTTGGGCCAACATGATGGTTCAAGTACAAGCCATGATGGACCGTTCCACCACATCGAATAGTTCAATAATTCACTTGGTGATAAACCGCGCGACGCGCAATCGGTGGGATTTTGATTCGAAGGAACGTGATTCCAACATTTTCGAGGAATAATTTCTAGTATTTCCGATGTCCGATTTGCTATAAATGTCTTCCACCGTTTTGGTGGTGAAGATAACCAATGTAACACTATTTCACTGTCTGTCCAAGCAAATATTGTAGCATTAGAGTATTCGATTGTCTTAATAACCGTTTGAAATAACCGACATAATAATAATGCACCACAGAGTTCTAATCGTGCAATTGAAACTGATTTTAAAGGAGCTACCTTACTTTTAGAAACAATTAATTGACACTGATAATGCGAATTTTTGATACGAGTACGACAATAGATTGCTACAGCAAAAGCTTGTTGAGAGGCGTCACAAAATCCATGTAATTCTAAAGTATTATGAAGTGATATCCATCTTGGAATTTGGAGCTGATTTAAATTTGAAAATTGTTCTCGAATGTCTAACCATTTTTTTGAAATGTGATCAGGAATTATATCATCCCAATCCATTTTTACAAGCCATAGTGATTGAAATAATATTTTTATACTAATTATTACAGGAGTTAAAAGTCCAAGTGGACCGAATGTACGTGAAGCATCAGAAAGAAATTTTCTTTTAGTGATTGTTTTATCTGGTGATAATGCAATTGAAAATGAAAAATTGTCTGTTGCAGGATGCCACTGTAGTCCTAAAGTTTTAATTGCTTTTGTGTCGTCATTAAAATCCTTAATTTGAAACTCACAATGTTCTCTAGGAAGTGAGCTTAAAAATGTTGAACAATTGCTGCTCCATTTCCTAAGATTAAAACCGACACTAGTTAATATGGTAATTAATTCGTTTTTAATTGATATAAGTTCCGAAATCGAATCTGACCCAGTAAGGACATCATCGACATAAAAGTCATTTAATAGTATATTTGAAGCTCTCGGAAAGGATTCAACAGAGTCATTTGCTAATTGTTTTAGTACACGAATTGCTAAGAATGGTGCTGATGATGTGCCATACGTGACTGTGCATAATTTATAATGATCAATTTGATCATCAGATGATTTTCTCCATAAAATTCTCTGATAATTCTGATGATTTTTGGTTATCCAGATTTGCCGATACATTTTTTCCAAATCTGCTGTGAAAACATAACGATGACATCTGAATTTAAGACAAATTGAAAATAATTCCTTTTGTATCGAAGGTCCTGTTAACAGTGTGTCGTTAAGTGAAATTGCAGATGATGATTTACTGGATCCGTCAAAGACTACTCGTAACTTTGTTGTACTGCTACAACTCTTAACAACAGCGTGATGAGGTAAATAATAACAATTATCCATATTTATCTCATTGTGAGGTATTTTTTCCATATGACCAAGTATTAAGTATTCACGCATAAATGATGTATAAGAATTTGCAATTTCAGGATCTCTGGCAAATCTTTTTTCTAATGAATTCAAACGTCGTACTGCATTTTCATAGTTGTTGTTTAAAGTACTTGGGTGTGATTTGAAAGGAAGTTCAACGATGTATTTGCCGTTATTGTGTCGCTTTGTAGTGTTCACAAATATGTTTTCAGCTTTCAATTCCTCATCAGTCAGTTGTGAATTAGTGCTAACCACCTCTTCCATTTTCCAAAATTTCTGTAATGCCGCATCAATGTCGAGATAAGAATGTAATGCCATTACATTCGTTGATGTGGTATTATAATTCCGCATATGTTCGTTAGGAACTGTACCTGCTACGATCCATCCAAATTGTGTGAGTTGTAATGCTAAATTATTGTTTTTGACGAAATCTCTACCGTTTTCAAAGATATGAAATAATTTATCTGCACCTAAGATAATGTCGATAGAATTTGGTTTATAATAAAATGGATCTGCTAAGTCGAATTTATTCAATTGTGCAATTGGTTTAAATTCTGATGGTGGAAGTGATGAAGTTAATGTACGTAGAATAAATGCATTAATATTCAGTACATTGTTGTTTATTCTCGAATATAATGTTAAATTCACTATCCCTTTAGTGATTCCGGCAGTAAAAGATGATAGACCAGTAACCGGAATTTTAGCATGGTGCCTTTTGCAACATAGTTTTTTAACACAAGATTCGGATATAAAGGACACTTGTGATCCTGAATCTAATAATAACCGCACATCGAGAAGATGTCCTTTATTGTCTGGTATTCTAACAACAGCAGTAGGTAGTAGTGATGACAAATTCATCATTACCTTTGATTTGGCGTGTGTATTAATAATGTGTGTTTGTGATAATTGATCAACGTCGTTATTCGATGTAAATGTTTTATTTCGATCAGATTTAATATTTGATTGCTGATGAATTATTGTATGATGTTTACCCTTACAGTGATGACATGTTTGGTTTGATTTACAATTTGCTGCATTGTGACCTGCACGAAGACAATTAAAACAAACCTTATTATCCCGTACGAAATTTCGCCGAGAAGTGAGGTCTAATGCTTTAAACGATGAACATTGGAACAATAGATGTGATGATTGACATTTTGGGCAATCGACAATTGCAGTAGTATGACCTTTAATTGATGCATTGTTGCATGTCCGTGTTACATTTCGAGGTTGGACTTGACAATCCTCCAGAGCTTGGCAACGCTTTTCTAAAAATTCAATAAATTGTTGTACACTAGGAAAGTCTTGTTTAGCTGTTTCTTCTGCCCAACTTTGACGTGTTTCTGGATCAACTTTGTTTAATAATAAGTAAATAATCCATGGATCTCTAGATTCTGCTTCTTCACCTAATGCTTTAAGACCTCTTATTAGTTCATCAGTTCCATTGGTTAGTTTACGAAGACCAGTATATGAAGAAGAAGACAACGAAGACATTGACAGAAAAGAGCGAATGAATGATTTGACGATATATCCCCTTTTGTCATAGCGATTGTTCAATCGATCCCAAGCTGATTCATAGTTTGAATCAGTAATTGATACATGTCGTAGTAATGCAGCAGCTTTACCTTTTAAGAAGCTTTTCAAATAATGCAGTTTTTGACTATTTGTTAATTTCGAGTTGACATGGACAGTTGAAGAAAACAAATCCCTAAATGATCTCCATTCATTGTAATCTCCTGAGAAACAGGGGATTTCAAATTTAGGCAATTTTGTTTCTGCCGGTATTGGTGTGGAAGAATTAGCAGCGATCGTACTTGAAAACCTTTCAAAAAATGATGCTTGTTGGGTAGCTAAACGATTGACAACATCACTATTGTTATCAGAAACAAGCGGAGTACGTGTGCTAATAGATTTCAGTAATTCGGCGCGCGTGTCATAATATTTTGTTTCGAATAGAGCAATTTCATCATCTTGACTCACGTAATTTGGCTCAGTAGCAAATGCACAAAGTTCGTTTTGAATTTTGAAGAATTCAACCCACAACTCTTCTAATTTTAGAAGACGCGAATTTAATGATTCAATTGGTGTATTGTCATTAATTTTTTCACAATATGTTGATAATCGAGTCAATGATGATTTTATATAACCACGTTTTGTTATTAACGATTCCATTATACAAGATACAAATTAACAAATACAATAAAACCAAATTTGTCACTCTGTCTATATATATTTATTTATTTATTTATTTATTTCACAATAGTATCAATTTTGATAATCACCAATTTGAATTCACCCTGTCTATTCGTCTAATTGAATTAAATTGCAATTGGCATGCAATTTCACAATGTTAAACACATTCACTTATGTGTTTAAGTTTAATGTACAAAATGGTTTTTTAATATAATACTTATCCCAAATGATTGCAGATAAAACCCTTGTTTTCCAGCAAATCCGGCTCGAAGGACCAATAAATGTTGATGTTTTAATACAAATAAAAATTGATGATTATGTAATACTATAATAGTTGATAATTTAACAAATTTATTAAAATACAAAATATATACAAAAAAGATTGTTATTGGAACAAAACTGAAATTGATTTTATGCCCACTTTACTGAATCACTGTGTAAATTCAACTGTGTAAAATCAAAACTAAATTTAGATTATATCAAGTTAGAAATGAATAAGTTAACGAAATGAATTAATGAAGAGACACAAAAAAGATTACAAAAGTATATAAGGATACATAAGTATGAATATAGAGATTCTTTTCTGTGTCTATTGTACACCGTAATACTAACTGTGATACAGTAAAGTGAACACCTGGGCTAAAATAATCAATTGTGATAAATACATTATATGTTTCTTAATTTATGTTTATTGTGTCTCAACAATATATATATATAAGATTTCGATGACTTTACGTGCTGTCCAATACGGGAACACTGATGTTCTGTGATACTCAAAATATGAGATTTATGCAATTTATCTGCAATTTCCACAGAACTTAAGAGACATAAGTACGAGTTTTACACATTCTACACATTTTACAAGTGTTTGAAGCACATTTTTCTGCGCTGAGATATTTGTTTACTATATTTCTCTACAAAAACCAATAATATATTCTGCTATGTATGCAAAATTGTGGAGGATTAATGCTGTTACGTATGTATGTATATGTTATAATACAAAAATAATATAAGTTTACGCGATATAGAAAAAGTTTCTTTAATTTCAAAAATTTTTCAATGATCAGATCTGTTAGTTGAGTTCAAAGCTTTATTACAATATAAAAATTATATTTGACAACTATAATACAAAGTATTATTACAAAAGTGTTACTAAATTTTGATAATTACATAGTGTTACCGCTTATTATGATTTGTTACATTTCAATATTTGAATCTGTCCTTCGTATCAAAGCCAATTTTACCTAAGGAAATGTTGAATATGTAAAGCTTCTTTTGCAGCTTCTACAAGAGCCATATACTCCGCCTCTGCAGTTGATAAGGCCACAGTTTTTTGTTTTTTGGATTCCCACAAAATACAAGCATTCGAAAATTTAAAGACGTACCCAGTGTATAATCTACGATCAAATGCGTTGGATCCCCAATCAGCATCAGCATAACATATTATGTCATCGTCACTTGGACTAAATATTAATCCTAAATCCTGTGTATCATTTAAATATCTCAGTATGCGTTAGTAGGTGGAATTGGGGAATTCTGGCGCCACATTACCACAAAGCTGTTTTTATTTATTTTTGTTGTTGTTTGTAAAGTTTAGATGTTTGTGCTTTTTTGTTGAGTAAAGTTTTGATGTTTTTGTATTTGGTGTGCTTTAGTTGAAAGAATTGTTTGTTTGCTTTGACGTAAGTTTAATGTGTGTGTGTGTGAATGTTGTATATATGTTTGCATATTGTGATAAGTATGATGTGTACTCGTATACACTTTTAATTATTTGAAGAAATCAAATGATTACTGATTATGTATAAATGTTCTTACAAATATATGTATGTACATATGTAGGTACATGCCTATATGTAATCATGCAAATTGAAATAATTTATTGTTTTGATTTTTTTCTTTTTTTTTTAGATATTATTAAGTGCATAGGAATAATATGTATTCATATTCATATATACAGTATGTACATAATATAATTTCTAATAAATTTTTTGAATTTTTTCATACAATTCGAAATTGCGGTTTTACGATAAAAATTCAACGCTATGTACAGTATGTATGCATATGTGTTTTATAATTTCTTATAAATTTATTAATTTCTATGTAGAACAAATTTTTATGGTTTACATTAAAAATTTAATGATAAAAACTCTAATATGTATAAAATTTTTAAATGTTCTTACAAATATATGTTTGTAAATGGGTGCTTAATTGCTTTAAATACCAGTAAAGCTAAAATTTCAAAAAATACATATATGTTGAAGAAAGTGTAAAACGTTTAACAGGAAAAAGAAACGGTTTGGTTTTTTTTTCAAATATTAGAAGCTTAGAGTTGATGAATAACATATTATTGTAGTATGTTGTATATACATATATATACATATGTGCATTTGTTCTTATATATGATTATTTATTGGAAGAAAAAAATAATTACTGATTATGTTCTTATAAATATATATGTATTATATTTTCTCATAAATTTTTTAAATTTTTTTTCATGCAAATCGAATTTGCGGTTTCACAGTAAGCATTCAATGATATGTATAATATGTATGCATATATGTTTGTTTTTTTATATCATATAAATTTAATTATTTCTATGTAAATTTTTGTGGTTTACATTTTAAGTTTATCGAAAAACTTTAATATAGTACATAAGAGTTTTAAATTTTTATAATATTGTTGTATTATCCAATTACATATATATATATATATTTTTTTGAAAATGAATTTTAATAAAAATTTTGAAATCATGTATTCTTAACAAAAAGTAAATTTTATGTATCAATCGTGTTCTAGACCTTGGTAAGAACCATCAAAACAAATTTAAAAAAAATTGAAAATAAAATATATTTTTTCAAAAATTACATTAATTTACAAGTGTTAAATCGTTTTGAAAAAAAGTAAA
This sequence comes from Villa cingulata, assembly GCA_951394055.1. Lineage (NCBI taxonomy): Eukaryota > Metazoa > Arthropoda > Insecta > Diptera > Bombyliidae > Villa > Villa cingulata. The sequence continues at coordinate 33,983,833 of OX596017.1, read as the reverse complement.
AAATTTAAAAAAATAAAAGTATAATAAACAATTTGAATTAAGTTATAAATAAATAAATAATAAATTTGAAATGTCTAATAATTTGAAAAGAAAAATAAACGGTGGTGAAAGAATTTCTCCAAATCATCATTTAAAAAAATCGAAAAGTGTGAGTGATTCAATAAATGAATTGAATGCAGTTCAGCCGAAAAAACTAAAAAGTCTTAACCCATGGATTCATACCTTATCAGATTGTAAATTTACATACCTGGGGTCAATATGACCCCAGTACTTTTTCATACAATATGTACGGTAAAATTTAAATAAATATACAAAGGATTATTTCAAAAGGTTTATTAAACAAAATCAAGAATATATATGTATTTTATTAAGTGAAAATTATTTTTATTGTTCATCATATGTTAGAAAAAAATGATACAATAGTATTAAATCGTGATCATTATGAGTTATTATCTTGTTCCTGTTTGTTTTCTAAGCAATCTCGACATGACAAATATGTATGATCCTTACATGTTGGTTTAGAACATATGCTACAGAATGTAGATACTTTTCTGTCATTTGCTCGTGGACAATAAGCGCACCTCATTCTCTTTTTTTGTGGTGGTTCGCTAGGCTCCACATGAATAATATTATAGCCTAACATGCTGGCAGCCATTTTTATGGATTGTTGTGCTGAATGTGGATTCTGTAACCTTCGAATTATTTGATCATGAACCAAATTTTCTGACAATTCCTCTAAGAATAGTCGACGTCTACAACTTTTTTTTTCGTTCCATAAAGGATACTTGACTCTCCAAATAGCGAATGATGCATAAGCGGCAACATCTATTATGTTATAAAACATGGTCATGGGCCATCTCTCCGATATTCTTTTGCATGTATATGCCTTTACATTTTGGTCTAGTGCATCGACACCAGCTTTAGTTTTATTATAATCTATTATAATAAAAGGCTTTTTAGAATCGGTGTTGTTCTCAATAGCAGTATTGTGATGCATGGTAGAGAGTAGAATAACACTTTTGTTTTTTTTTGGTACATAGCTTACCATTGTAGCATGTTCATGAAAAGCGAATACAGAAGATTTAATAGCACGCTTCTTTACTGCTGATATTTCTGCAGGAATCTCTTTTCTATTTTTTCTGATTGTTCCTACACATGTGGTTTTCATGGAATACAGAATATTTGCCAAATCCAAGCTTGTAAAATAGTTGTCAAATGTTATATTTCTATTTTTCCCAGTCCATGGTTTAACCAAATCAACTACCATATCCTTAATTGTTGCATCGGAATCGTAATTTTTACCCAAGTACACCTTTCCTTTTAAAGGATAACGATTTTCTGCATCACACACCCAAAATATTTTCATTCCATATTTACCTAGAATTAAAAATTCAATTTATGAAATTATAAAAGTTATGATATTCAAAACATTTTAATTTCACATTTACCTGGTTTAGAAGGTATATACTGACGAAATGTGAAGCGCCCACGACTAGCTACCAGCTGCTCGTCAACAGTTAAAAAAGCGCCAGGTTTATAAGATTTTTGGAGATTGTCTTGGAACATGTTCCACACGTCTCTGATTGGAGCAAGCTTATCATTACTTGGCCTAGCGTTCTTATTATCGAATCTCATGAACCTGAGTAATGCATGGAATCTGTTCAAACCCATTGTAGCACGAAAAATGGGTTTGCTTTTTGGGCTCCACAACTCTCTTGAGGGAACATCCCAACTTTTCTCAGCACCAGCTGCTAAAATGAGTCCTATGAAAGCAAAAATTTCAACTGCATCCGTATCTTTCCATTCTGGAAGAATGGTTTTTGCTTTTCTGTTTGTTTCTCGGACGATCAGATTCACGATTTCTTCCGTTATTATGAATTTAAAAGTTTCCTTTATGGATGCGATATTGTTAGTTGTTGCAGTTAATCCTTTTTTTTCACGGAATATATTATGCCTATTAAAATCATTTTGAGATGCAGGAGGAACAGATGTCCAGGAAGTACCATCTCTGGATTTGGAAACAGTAGCATCAATGCATTCTGTCGGACAATTTAAAACAACAATATCGTCTTCTTCTTGATCATCTTCAGTATCTTCTTCAACAGCAAATTCTGGTTCAATATCAGATAAATCACCATCAGCATCTAAATGTGAAAGAACCTCTTCAAAATTCTCATTCTCCAGTAAATCAATAATTTCCGTTTCAGCTAAAAATTGTTTTTTGGCCATATTCTACAAAATGAGTATTTTTTATCACATAAAAATTAAATGAAATCGAATAAATAAAATACTTACTCCTCTTTTTCTATATGCAAAAATCACTGAATATAATGTGAAATCAATAAGTAAATATAAAAACTGCTATCACACCTAACTTGACAAGCACTAAAACTGCAATAGAATGATAATTGATAGTAAAATAAAACGAAGTAAATGAAATATAGAAGTATTTAGTTTTAATTACAGTTATTTCTAACATTCTACACCTGCATATTTAGTTTTTTTTATTTATACTTTGCAATAAATATACAGTAAGAACCATAAAAAATCGGAAAATCTAATATTCGAACTTTACATTTCAGTGTAAAAACCGAAGTTATTATTTTATTACTCTGAGTTTCAAATTTGGAGGATTTTTCCTCTGAATAAGTATTGCAAGTATGTAAAAAATAATTTTGTTAATTTTATTTTGACTTTTTTACTGAAATATAAAGATCAAATTTTACTTTTCCGATGACTCTTGGTTCTCGCCATATATTATTTTATAGAAATTCAGTACTACATATTTGGGGTCAATTTGACCCCAGGTATTAAATCGAGGATAACAAATCTTTCGGACGGTTTATTATGTTTATATTCAAATATTACAAAAAAAATGTTGTTGATTCGGATAGAATACATATAGGCGCACATAATTCCCATCGCTTGTTATTATGCAAAAAGTAAAACGACATTAAATTTTTAAAGAAATACACTGTGGGGTCAATTTGACCCCACGTATGTATCCAAGGGTTAAAGATATGGAGCTTAATAAAAATTATAGAATTCTGAATGCGGAAAGGAAGCAGACAAAATATGGTGAGCAGATCATGGTAGAATTGTGTGATGACATCATAGCATTTTTACCTCAACGGTATTCCGCATTATCTGAAGAAACTATTGGCAACTTATGCAAAGGAAATGTCATGATGGAAATATCAGAAATAGTGGGTAATACCTCCATTATCAAATTTAAGGTGATTGAAAATAACGATAACAACAAAATTGATGATGATGACGTTAGCTCTTTCATTTCAAATTATTATGTGGATATGCAGTAGATTAAGAATAATTTTTTTTAAAAAAAAAATGTTAATAAAAACTAAAATGAAATATATAATGAAACATATATACATATGTATGTAATAGATTAAAAAAATAAAAAAAATTTATAAAAAAAAAATATTTGTTCAATAAAAAAAATTAAAAAAAAAAAAAAGAAAAAAATGAAATGAAATGTTTTTATTTACTTATATATTTTAAAAATATTTTTTCTATTAAATGCTGTTTTTTTTTTATTTATTTCATGGTTCTTTTGTTTTTCCATAATGGGTATATTGTTATATTTTCTAGATTTAAAATTGTGGATTTTCACTTTTCTATGGTTACATATAATAAAAACTAAAATGAAATATATAATGAAACATATATACATATGTATGTAATAGATTAAAAAAATAAAAAAAATTTATAAAAAAAAAATATTTGTTCAATAAAAAAAATTAAAAAAAAAAAAAAGAAAAAAATGAAATGAAATGTTTTTATTTACTTATATATTTTAAAAATATTTTTTCTATTAAATGCTGTTTTTTTTTTATTTATTTCATGGTTCTTTTGTTTTTCCATAATGGGTATATTGTTATATTTTCTAGATTTAAAATTGTGGATTTTCACTTTTCTATGGTTACATATATCTAGTTATGTTTTGGTTAAAAAAAAAAAAAATTTCCTATTAAATGCTGTTTTTTGCTTTCTGATTTATTTCTTGGTTTTTTGTTTTCCAGTTTGGGTATATTGTTATATTTTTTATACATAAAATTGTGGTTTTTCATTTTTTTATGATTGCATACTTGTAGATATTTTGAATTTTGTTTTATAAATTAATTCTATCTATAATTACTAAGTCTACTTTAACTCTACTCATTCGTGCGTGAAAGAATAGAATTCTAAAATTTAAATAATTTTAATTTGTAATAATTTTCATATTCAAAAAGTATTTTCTTTTATTTTAATTATTAATAATAAATTTCAGTGGTACTGGTAATAAATAAAATAATTGTATACGATGTTTATGTGCGAAATTTGTAAAAAAAATTTTTCGAGAAAAGATTCTCGCTTGAGACATATGAAAAATATTCATGAAGAAATTTTTAAAAATGAATATGAACCATCGAAGCAAAAGATTAAATTAAACGTAAGTGAAGAAAAAACAATTTTAAAGAAAAAGAAATGTGTTACATGTGACATTGAAATAGAAGTGAATAAGTTTCCCGGACATCTAAGAAGTAACTCCCATAAAAATAAAATATGTGAAAGTGTTGGACAAAAAATATACAAAAAATTAAATCTGCATTTAATTCCAATATAATCAGTTATCGCACAAACGCGATAGATAATATTCCAAATATTGAAAATTTTTTTAAAAATATAAAATAGGACATTATAAATTTAATAAGAATACAAATTGAGTGTTTATTATCATTTAAAATGAATTTTGAACTTTATGCCATGTATACTAAAAAAACAAGTGATGATGATATTATACATGATATTAAATCATTTAATACCAAAAATAGGATAATTACACAAGGTAGTGATATTAACAATATTTTTGAAGAATTTAAAGAAAATATTTTAAAAAAATCGGAAGAATTTCAAGAGAGGGATTCCGGATGGGCACTTAAATATGTTTTGTATTTAGAAACTAAATTTAATAAATACAATCCTATAAAAGCATCATCGTATATTAATCTTCTGAAAAAATTATTACATAAGAAAGCAATCATCAATGTACAAAATAATGATGAGATGTGTTTTGTTTGGTCAGTAATTGCAGCATTGTATCCAGCGAAAACAGATCCACAAAGAACTTCATCATATCCTCATTACAAAAGTTTATTAAATATCGAGGATATAAATTTTCCAATTAAAATAAGTGATATAAGTATATTTGAAAAAAAGAATAATTTAAGTATAAATGTTTATGGCTATGAAGATGATGATATTGTGGGGCCATTGTATTTTTCAGAAAACAAAAAAAGTAAACATGTTAACCTATTATATTTAGAAAATGAAACTAAAAATCATTATTGTTTAATAAAAAATTTAAGTAAGTTAGTAAGCTCTAAACTAAGTAAACACCATGGAACAAAATGGATTTGTGATGGTTGTTTATTATATTTTAGAAATAAAAGTAAGCTGGATGAACATTTGTTAGTCGACTGTAATTTAAAGCGAACTATCATCCCATCAGATTCAACAAACTTATTGAAGTTTTCAAATACAGATAAACAAATGAAGGTACCGTTTGTGATATATGCTGATTTTGAAAGCATCTTAAAACCAGTTGCATCATGTTCTCCTGATAATGAGTATTCATTTACCCAAGAACTTCATGTTCACGAACCCTACAGTTTTTCATACTACGTTAATTGCGACTTCGATACGTCTTTATGTAAATTTGAATTATATAGAGGTGAAAAATGTATTGAAGTGTTCATGGAAAAAATAATAAACGAAGCAGTAAAAATCTATAAAATACTTAATACGAACATTCCACTAAAACTTTTTAATGAAAATGAAAAATGCATATATGAAACAGCGCTCATTTGTCATATATGTAAAAAAGAATTAAACGGCGATAAAGTACGTGATCACGATCATTTCACTGGAAAATTTCGTGGAGCAGCTCATTCAAACTGTAATTTGAAATATCAGGTTCCGAAATTTATCCCCGTTATATTTCATAATTTATCCGGCTATGATTCGCATTTTATCATTAAGCACTTTTCGAAAGGTAACATAAGAGTTATTGCAAATAGTATGGAGAAATATATATCTTTCTCTATATATGTAAAAATTGATCCAGAAAATGAAATAATCTTACGATTTATAGATTCCTATCGATTTTTACAAGAAAGTTTAGAGTCTTTAGTTAATAATTTAGAGTGTAAGCAATTGAAATTCTTGAGAAAAATGTTTGCTCTTGATCATCAATTTAAGCTGTTATGTACAAAAGGAATATTTCCCTATGAGTACATCGATGATATAAGTCGATTAAATGAAGCACAGTTACCACCTAAGTCTCAATTTTTCAGTGCTCTTACTTCAGAAGATATCAGCGATATTTATTATTTACGTGCACAGAAAATCTGGAGTGCGTTTAACTTTCAAAATCTTGGTGAATATAGCGATCTTTACTTAAACAGATGTTCTTCTTTTAGCTGATGTCTTCGAAAATTTTCGTGATATATGTGTAAGCACTAATGATCTTGATCCAGCTCACTATTACACTCTACCAGGGTTAAGTTGGGATGCGATGTTAAGAAAAACTAATGTTGAACTCGAATTGTTTACAGATATTGAAATGGTGAATTTTATTAAAAAAAATATTAGAGGTGGGCTATGTCAATGTATCCAAAAATATTCATCGGCGAATAATAAATATATGGAAAATTATGATAATTCAAAAGAATCCAAATATTTAATATATTTAGACGCCAATAATTTATATGGATGGGCCATGACTCAAAACTTACCATTAAAAAACTTCAAATGGCTTAATGAGGAAGAAGTTGAAAATTTAAATATTGTAGACATCGATGATCACAGCTCGAAAGGATGTAATCTTGAGGTTGATTTAGAATATCCAGGAAATTTGCATGATGCTCATAATGAACTTCCTTTCTGTGTTCAAAATATTATTCCACCATGTAGAGAAAAAGGTTGTGTAAAGTTGATTGCAAACCTCAATCATAAAAATAAGTATATTCTTCATTATAGAAATTTGAAACAATGTGTACGTAATGGACTTCGAATAAAAAAAATTTATCGTCTATTAGAATTTGATCAAAAGCCATGGTTAAAGCCATATATTGAATTCAATAACAATTTACGTACACAAGCAAAAAATAAATTTGATAAAGACTTTTATAAATTAATGAACAACAGCATTTTCGGTAAAACAATGGAAAATGTTGATAAGCGTATCGACATAAGAATTATAGGAAAATGGCAAGATCAAGGTAAAAAAACGTCAGCAGAACGCCTTATAAAAATGACCAATTTTCACAGTAGTGAAATAATCAATGAAAATTTGGTTATAATTCGTATGGGCATGTTAAAAGTGGTATATAATAAACCCATCTATGCCGGTTTTAGTATTTTAGAAATATCGAAAATTCTTATGTACGATTTTCATTATGATTTTATAAAAAAATTATATGAAGATAGTTCGCAATTATTATATATGGATACTGATTCATTCTTCTATGAAATAAGAACGGATGATTTTTATGAAGATATGAAAAATAATTTAGATAAATTCGATACAAGTGACTACAGTGAAAACAATATTTACAACTTACCGAAAGTAAATAAAAAAATTTTGGGCAAATTTAAAGACGAATGTGCTGGTGAAATAATTTTAAAATTTTATGAAGTGAAAGCCAAAACATACTGTTTCATAACAGTTAAAGACATTGTTAAAAAGATTAAAGGAATAAAAAGAAATGTAGTGAAAAACAATATTTGTTCAGAAGATTTTATGCAATGTGTTAATGATAGTTCATTACAAATATTTTATATTTAGATCATCATAAGGATACATTTCTGAATTTAAATAAACTTTTACATCTGTTAAATTACAATGATCAAAAGTGGAATTATCTTTTTCTCGTGCATCATTTTTATTTGTTTGTAAGGCGAATAATATGAAACGTGGTTTTTCAAGCTGAGATGAAGTTTTTACAGTCCATATGTGATGATTAGATGCTGTTGGCAGTATAGGATACTCATGCATATCACAACTTCTAAAACTCATATTTATCATTTTACCGCTATTAAGGAATTTAAGTAAATTTAAACGTTCAAGATCAGATACATTTAAATGTGGTATCCGCCAAAGTAATTTATGAATTCCTAATTTGAAATCTGTAGCAGTTGTTTTTACAACATTATTATCAGATCTGGAACGTATTAAAATTAAATCATGACGGGTATTAATAACAATTTTTTTATAATCTTCAGCGAACCCTAAAAGCAATTTTAGTGGTATACAATAATTGAAAAAACTATCTGCAACTATAATATCAGATTTCGGTGACCATCCTGCATTATATAATGTATTACTTTGTTCTTCATTGAAAGAAACATAGTTTTTTAATGTTGATGTATATCCAAGATTACGAGTTCGATCAATTTCGATGCCATTTATTTCATATCTTATTTCATCAAAGAGAAATGCCATACAATTATTATTAAGTATTTATAGTTCTTTATCTTTAGTATCTTTTCCTAATTTAAGTCTATCAGATTTAGTAAGTTTAGGTTTTAAATGTAGACGTAGAGTTATTGTTTCACCTCTGAAATTAACGAGCTCACCGTTTTGATCAATAATTTTTATTTGTATAGACCTTATTTGTTCAGTGTTTACAGGTAAATAAATAACATTTTTTGGAACTTCTATTATTTTATATCCTGGACCAACATCTGGTGAGAATTCATGTAAAGTATGCATCAGTTTATTATTTAAGTATGCACCTGTGATAAGATTACATTCAATTCGAATAACATTTACTTTAATTATATCAACAGGCAAGTTCGATACATGTCTACGATTTGCTTCTAAAATTTCATCACCGAAACCTAAGAGTTTACCGACAGTTTGCTTTCGATTAAAGAAGATTTTTGCATTATAACACTGACAGGCTAAGCATTCCAATCTAGATTAAGTCGTTAATCTAGATAAAAGTCGATGTCTGTCATCACAATAACTAGATGATCCAGTTGCATAACTAGATTATCCTAATTCAGTTCTGAAAACTGGATAACCCACATAAACTGGATTTGCAGTAGGAAGAAGAAGACATAAAAATTGACAGTTCAGTTTTCTGGTTCTGATTTATTATGTATTTTGTTTTTTAGCGACTTATTAAAATTGTGTGAAATGAGTGATTTTACAAATTAAACGTTTCTAAAAATAAAAAAGTTAAGATAATTAAAATATTTCGATATATAAATCGAAAGTAACACGAAAATAATAGCCTTAAAGTAATTTGTGGTTACTGTGTGGTTATAAATAAATTCAACAAATCAGCTGATCGCATTAGGGATGATCTACTTTGCAATCTGTCACGTTCAGCTTTATAAATCCGAATTAGAGATAACCCGGATAAGTTTATCTAGATTAATTTTAGGCCTGTCTCTAGTATTACTCTTAATTTCTGTTTTGAGGTTGTTGTTGTTAGGTCTAATTTTGACTTCATGTTTGTTTTGCTTTTTATGCAATTCGTTTTGCAAATACATCGCAATGTCATCGACTTCATAAGATCGCATAGGTATTTTAATAATTTCATTTTCAATATGAAATAAGTTATTGCTATCATCAATGTTCGGGATTGAGTTATATGTTTGAAAATCAACTAAACCACATACGTAATTCTTTCCTATATCTATTGGTGGTAAATATTCAGCTTGTTATATGGATATATTTCCACTTAATGTTAATGTTGTTGACATTATATGAATAAAACAAAATAAATAGTGCTATTAATTTATTTATTTTTTATATAATTTTTTCTCACATTCAAATAGAAATTTTAAGCACAAATGACCACAGTTGAATGAGTTGAAATCTTGATATTGGTTATAATTATATTTAATATTGTTGCCTAAATATCTAATTATTTCTTTTGGAGGTTGTAAATTCCCAAAACTTTCAAAATATTTAATATTATTTTTGTTATATTTACAGTACGCTACCCAATGCGTTCCAGACCCTGATGAATTATCTAAATTAACTATACCACATTCTTTTAGTCTTGAACATTTTGGTAATTCGTTCAACATAAATACACCTCTGAATGATTTAAGAGTTTTAGTATAATTAATTATATCAAGTTCATTTAACGGCCTATTGGGTAGCGTTTTCAAGGGTTTTTTGGTGATGGGTTTAAGTAAAGTCCTAATCCTTTTCTGAATGGTTTTAGATGTAAACCTTTTCCAATCGCGATAGCCTCCATATGTTGATTATGCCTTTTATTTTCAGCCAATTGTTCTTTCGCACTTTTTGCACTATTCACAGCTTTTGATACTTGGCTTGCACCTCCTGCTAATGCACCGATAGCAGAAAGACCAGCAAATATTGTTAGAAGAGGTAAAATACCACCACTTTTAGGAATTGGTATTACTCTAGGTATGTAAGTATTAGACTTATTTTTTTTGATAGTTTTTCTAGCGACGCTAAGTGCTAAATTAACTCCGCTTGATAAATCAATTGGTTTAGATTTAGTTAAAACTGATTTAATACTTTGCAGAGTTTTCTTAAATGATTGTTTTTCATGCTTTTTTTTATTGTTCTTTTTCTTCTTTTTTCGTCTTTTTATTTGCTTCAAACCCATCCCAAATTTGACTTTAGCTTTCATCGCATTTGTTACTAACCAAGCATTAGTTCTTTCCCCTAATTTCGCGTCACCTGATTTAACTCTGTTCCAAGCTTTACCAGCTAGTATATTGTCGGCTATATGTCTTCTTTTTTTGTCTTTATACTCAGAATACGCTTTATCATGCTCCTTGCAAGCTTCATCAAGCGGATTAATTCCTTTATCACCTCTTTCTAAACGTTCAATTAATTTTGTTCCAGAACCACAGTAATTGTAACCAGGTAAATGTGCTTCAAATGGTAGTTTTGTTATTATTGAATTAAATAAACCTTTTCCTTGATGTATTCGTTTACAACTAACAGATTTTCCTATATGATCAATCATTTTATTACTATGAATAGAGCTATGTAACATGTTATCAAGTGAACACAGTTGCTATAAAAATGAAGTACAATAATCATAATAAAGATATTTAAAGCAAAAGTCGTCCTCGCAATAGCAATAATGAAATTCATTAAACAGCGTGAAACACTAACTGCCGTATTTACCAACTGAATTTAAACTCGTCTTAAATATAACACTAGTTTAATAAAATTTCGAAATTTGGTATTCACCAAAGCGATTTAAATTTTGTTTTTTTTTTTAACCTGGTAACAAAAATTTTGTTGTTTCGAACTGTCATGTTTTAAGTTGACATTTTAATTTTATTGAAAAAGTAAACAAAGTTAATTTATTTTTCATTTAATTATTTTAATTTTAAGTGGATATCTGATATCAAGACTTCTACGTAAGTAGAATTAAATTTAAAATGCTTTTTAATAGATATAAATACTTAAATTAGAAATGAAATTATATTTTAGATAATGAATACCAATAATCCAATTTTAACATTCGATGACTGCTATCCAAAGTGTACGGAGGTGTTTCATAGTTAGTTGAGAAGTAAGTAAATAAAAGTGAATTAAATAGTAGTGAAATAAAGTGTAAAACGATAAATAATATTTATTAATAAATTAGTTAAAAGAATAAAGTAAAATAGTGTTAGAATATAGTTAATTTTAATTAATTTAAATTGATTTAAATGTGAGATAGGAATCCATTGATATAGAAAACATTGTACGTGCGTTCACTCCCACCAAACAAGATTTGGTCTTTGGTGGGAAGTTTGTTTAAAAATAGGTGTAGTAAATAAGTTAGCATACAACCAGAAAAAGGGTGACCATACAAAATATCAAAATAAGTTAAAAACAGGGTGCACCTAAAAACAAAAAGAAACAGGGTGTTAGAAAATATATGTATACAGGGTGTAAATAATAATAAATAAAAGTGATGTAAATAAGTTAAAAAAATTAAAAATAAAAATTAAAAAATTTTATAAAAATTTAAAAGGGCGAAAATAAGCAAGCAGTCTCTTGCTTCTTTTCAATCAAGCCAATATCCAGCCCTACCCACCAAATAATTCGATAATCGATAATGAGACAAAGTTCATCTTAGTGCAGAGTCTCGTTATCGATGAACAAAAATCACAGAAGGATAATATAATTTATCAAAGACTCGAATTGTTCAATGTTTTTCTCGTACTGAAATCACTTCAAGGAATTTCCAAGGAAATACTTGAAGTTGAATGGAGAAATGATGGTAGAGTTCAACTACTAGTTAAAAATAAAACCATTGCGGAAAAATTTATTTATACTAAAGCTCTAACATTAACAAAAGAAATAGTAATCGCAGTTAAGATTGAGTACGTTACAGGTTTTAATGCATCAAAGGGGGTAATAAGATGCCCCTTTCTTAGATATGTGACAGAGGCTGATATCCTTGAGGACTTCGAGGGCCAAGGGGTTATCGCAGCTCGTCACATCACAAGACGTAACAGCGACTCAACAGCAGTAGCAGCTCCAACTCGTACCATTGTGTTGACTTTCGAGTCACACAAGCCACCAAAACATGTCAAAGCATGCGGGGTCATGCGTATTCCGGTAAGGGAATATGTAATGAACCCGATGCGGTGTCATAAGTGCCAGCTAATGGGGCACACCAAAAACAGATGCGGGGGTATAGAAAGATGCTCAACATGTGGTGTAACAAATAACAAATCAAATGACAAACCTTATAGTCTTTACCAGACCTCCCATTGAGACAGAAATTGCTTTTGTCTCCTCGCGTTTGAACATGGACCAGACTTTCCTAGCCCATGAGACCAATATGGAACCTAGGCTATCTACCATAGGCCATCAGACAGACACTTATGCTCGACAGCTAGAATCCTGCTTTCTGCCAAATGTAGACCAGTCATCGGGTCTATAACAGTTTGTACGACAGAGAGAATCACTCCCAGAATTTGCCACGCAAGTACAAAAATTGGTATACCTAGCTTTCCCAGACTGTCCTGAGACGGCAAGAGATAGAATAGCCTTAGGACAATTTGTGGACGGTCTCCTTGATTTGGCGGTCCAACAGCGTGTCCGTGACGCAGCCCTTGAGTGCTTGGAAGAAGCCCTAGCCCTAGCTAGTAGAATGGAAGCTAGTAGGGATGCAACACGGATAAGCCGAAGAGGGATCCGGGTGAATCAAGCAGTCGTCCAGAACGATGGAAGAACCGGTAAAGCCAAGAAGTCGGGAAAAGCCAACCGCTCAGCTTAGAGGAGTGCAAGTTGAGCTTCCCTATACAAGACACTCCAACTGGTTGTTCTACCCTAGCGACTGGGGTGACTGGTAGAATCAAATTCTTCCATCCTGAAAAACATTTTGGGTTTATTGTGAGAGACGACACCAATGAAGAGATATTTTTGCATCGCGATGCAATGAAACCATTAGAGAAAATCGCATTGCAGCGTGGTGACAAGGTCCGATTTGATGTAGTCTCCAGTGCCCGTACTCCTCAAGCCACCAATATAGTTCTCTTGGGTACCAATTCAAGATCCCAAAACCCTACAGTCACTTCATCTACTGCTTCTAATACTATTCCTCGTACCAACAACATCGATATTTCTAATCCTAAATGTAATGCATACCCTAGCAGTGCAATGCCTATCTCTCGTCCTAGTGTCTCTAGTTCTGAAGGTACAGCCACGCCTATCCAAAAGCCTATGATTCCTTTTGATTTTAATTACCCTAGCCTTCGTAACAATTTTGATTCCAGTACTGCACATACTTCTAATTCTAATCTCACACTCGTTTCTAATGCCAGTCCCACAACCACCATTCCTACCACGCCTTGTTCAAATAGTGTCATAGCTGATCCACCTAGCTCTGTAATCACCCATAATTCTTCGTTGAAAGTTCACCCTAATTTAACAATCAACAATCTTTCGGATTCTCCAAACAATTATCTAAAGGTTACACCCCTACCTTTGGCCAGTCAATCCCCTGTAACTACTACCGTTGACGTGACAACATCCTCTCCAGTGCACTGTAACCAATCGGTTATCAGTCCAATTTCTGGATATACAAATGATCCTATACCTAAACCTAGTCCACCTACATACTCGACAGACTTATCCACGGCATCTAATCAATCGGTTTCTACCAAACCTTCCACTTCTTTTTCGATTTTCGAATAACCCTCTTCATCAGAGTCAACTTCTAGGATTATACCAGCCTTACGTCGTTCTGATGACCCCTCGGGTACCTTTTATAACCCTTTAAACTGATCTCCACTGACCTATGGGGGCCGAAGTTAGTGGAGGATGAGGCCCCATCCCTAATTCCTATCACAGTTGTCACAGCTGGTCCTAACCTTAACCTCCTAGGCTCTGTCAATGGAGTCCCTGTTATGATGATAGTCGATACTGGTGCTACTAGGACTATAGTAAATCCTAGAGTACTGCGGAGATGCTCTTGCCCGGTCGAAGTCATGCCTTCATTTGCGCAAATACAAAGTGTTACTCGTGAAACCATCCCAGTCGAAGGTACAGTTTGCGTTGATTTCATGGTAGGTAAGTTTTCTACTAAACACTCTGTCTACTCTGCCGAAATCTTTGACGATTGCATCCTGGGAATGGATTTCTTAAAGCAACATCACTGTATCCTAGATTTGGAAAAAGATCTACTTCATATACAAGAAGCGAAGCAGTGCCTTTAAACCATTCACCTTCTTTCCTAGCAAAAACTTTAAAATCCCTCGAACTTCATCCTCTCAGGAGATTTTAATTCCCCTCTATACAACCCTTCCTACAGACACGGATGTTCTCCTCTCAGCTTCCTCTCTGCTGCCGGAACAGATGTGCCTGATTTCTTCTATCTCTCGTGTATCCAATGGCCAGGTATGGACTAGGATTTCTAATCTATCCTACCAAACCATTACCCTACCTAGTCGCTTACCTGTGGCCCATTTGGATACTGACCTGACTATCCTGTGTAATGAAGTTCGAGAAATTCCTACTGCTACTACACTGCCTTCTCATTTGAATGACCTCTTCCTATCTAGTAGTGAAGGACTTCAACCTGCCCAGCAATCTGCTTTAAGAAATCTTCTTATCGAATTCCAATCTGTCTTTTCTAAATCTAAAGAAGACATCGGACGAACCAGTATCCTTCGACACAAAATAGACACCGGCCTCGCACAACCCGTTAAACAACCTCCTCGTCGGATCCCTTTCTCTAGACGAGTTGAGGCTGAACAAATGGTTAAGGAAATGAAAGAACAAGGTGTCATTCAATCCTCTACCAGCCCTTGGAGTTCTCCGGTAGTCTTGGTGAAAAAGAAAGATGGTTCGCTCCGTTTCTGCATCGATTATCGACGTTTAAACGAAGTTACCAAAAAGGACTCCTATCCTCTACCGCGTATTGACCTTACTCTTGAAGCTTTGGGTAAGTCAAAGTGGTTCGCGTCTTTAGATCTTCTCTCGGGATATTTCCAAGTGGAAATGCATCCCGATGATAAAGAAAAAACCGCGTTTAGTATCGGTTCGGGATTATACGAATTCAATGTAATGCCTTTTGGTCTGACCAATGCTCCTGCAACTTTCCAGCGCTTGATGGAGATAGTGCTGCATGATATTCCCTATACGATGTCCCTAGGATACCTAGACGACCTACTGGTACATGCCGAATCCTTCGATATCCTATTGAAGAATTTAAGAGTGGTATTTCATCGCTTATCTCAAGCGGGCTTGAAACTATCGCCCAAGAAATGCCATCTATGGTATGTCGCCGAGAAGTCAGATTTTTGGGGCATGTGATTTCGGAGAGGGGACTCTCTACAGACCCTGAAAAGATTGAGTCTGTGCGTAACTGGCCTATACCCAGTAGAAAGAAATATATCCAGTCTTTTCTCGGTCTGTGTGCTTATTATAGACGTTTCGTGCGAGACTTCTCTTCAATCAGTAAGCCACTTACTGGACTTACTGAGAAGGCCTCAAGGTTTGAATGGACACCGGAGTGTGACCGTGCTTTTCGGACCTTGAAGGAGAAGTTGACCCAGGCGCCTATATTAGCACAGCCGAATGATCATGACCCATTTATCCTCGACACTGATGCCAGTCAATTTGCATGGGGGCGGTCCTGTCACAGCTCCAGCATGGCGCTGTGACAGTATGTCAGCAAAGAAAAGGGCCAATTCCTCGAACTAGGGCACCCTTACAGGTGCGAGTCTCTGGCTACCCGTTCGAGAGAGTTGCTGTTGACATACTAGGACCACTACCTGTAACTGGTAATGGCAACAAATACATTATAGTCATGATGGACTATTTCACCAGGTGGCCTGAAGCGTTTGCGGTCCCAGACCAAACTGCTGAAACAGTAGCAGAAGTATTGGTCAGCCAAGTCTTTTCGCGATTCGGATTATGTAAACAATTACACTCCGACCAAGGACGTAATTTTGAGTCTGCTGTATTTAAAGAGATTCTTCGTCGTTTTCGGATCGAAAAAACGCGAACCACTGCGCTACACCCTCAGAGTGATGGTCTTGTCGAACGTTTCAACAGAACTATCTTAGACTACCTCTCTAAATTTGTTGACAAACACCAAAAAGATTGGGATACCTACTTGCCTTTCCTTCTCCTCGCTTATCGCTCTTCGGTTCAGAAATCCACACAAAATACTCCCGCTTTCTTAAATTTGGGACGTGAACTTCGACTTCCTTTCCAATTACTAACTGGTGGGCCTCCAGATCAACATCTGCAAGATGTACCCACCTATGTAGAAAATCTACAAGAAAGACTTTCGAAGGTCTATTCTTTCAATCGGTAACAGCTCACCGAAGCTAGTCGGAGAATGAAAGATCGTTACGATTTTCTATCTAAATAGGATAAGTTAATAACGTATGTATAAAATCTGGATGTGAAAAATATTTCAAATGTGAACATAAATAAGCAGAATAAATGAAATAAATAAAAATAAATAAGATAAAAATATTTTATTTACTCACCGTTAAAATCCGAATCCATTTTGATAAAACCAAAACTAAAACTAAATGTCATTTGTAATGTAATTGTAATTATTCACCGCATTCATCGTACAAAATTCACGGTTGCAAAGCTGAGCTCACCATTGCCACCATTGGTGAATATTGAAACAGTTACGGTTGATTTGCGCTGGAGTGGTGATTATTGAAATACCGTACTAGATTTTTGGTGTAAGTGGTGCTCAACATGTTGAATAATGGAACGAGCCCTATACTAATAAAAGTGACAGACACTTAAGTACAGATCAGACGTTGCTGCGTTTCTGTATCACTTCTCGATTGGTTTTCTCGACTGGTAAACTTGATTTGACGTCATTATGACGTCATTCTCGATCGGCCTGTTTCTGTATCTGTGGTGAATCGAGAATGTAGCGATCGAGAAACTTCTCATCGGAAATTTAGGTAATGAGAACTAAAAAAGCCGTTGAATTTAATATAATACGGTAATAATAATTACAATCATTACATTAATAGTGAAAATAATAGAATATATTTGTTATTATAATTTATTATAAATTTAAGAAAAAATAATTTGTATATATAATATTATACCTATCCTTATCAATAAAAGAAGAAAAAAATAAAAACGGTTAAAAAAAATTAAGAATAATAAATTAATATTACACATAAGTACATAAAATATATTTTTTATTTTTATTGTAGGGGAAGGTCAAGTAAAACTAATAATATATTATAATTAAATAATATAATATATTGCACGTAAAATTTATAATTTTTTTCAAATATTTCAAGATTTTGTTTTTTTATGCTTCTAAATACAAACAAAAGAATTATATAAAAAGACACAAATTGTATTTACAGTGTCTAAACAAGAAGGGAAATTCGCAACCTTTATTTTTTATTGTTTATTACGATTAATACCAACCATACAGGCAAATAAAAAAATTACAAGATAGATAAATATTTTATACTATATCTCCTTATTTACTTATTTAATTTTTTCACATACAATAACACATGTCGATTAATATAAAAATGCAAAATGTTTACAAAAATTTCTAAAATTTACCTGCAACAAATTATATTTCTTTATTATACCGCATTTATCGTTTTGTTTTTTTTATAAAATTATCTTAAATTTAAAATTGTACTAATTATTTTTGTGATTAAATACACTTATAACATAAATTCATAAAATGAAAAATATTGGTTAAATCTAACTATAATATTCAAACATAAACTTTTGTATGATAGAAATTTCAAATATTTGAAATAAGCGGTTAAATATGTAATTAATATTGAATACACTAACAACTTAAATG
This sequence comes from Villa cingulata, assembly GCA_951394055.1. Classification (NCBI taxonomy): domain Eukaryota; kingdom Metazoa; phylum Arthropoda; class Insecta; order Diptera; family Bombyliidae; genus Villa; species Villa cingulata. Next base: position 33,965,504 of record OX596017.1, on the reverse strand, counting down.
TCAAATTGTTTCATTTCCGATATTCCCTCTCGATTATAGATACTAACCACGAATTTCTCGATTGGTGAACTTCGAGAGATACAGAAACGCAAAAATTTTTTGGATCGAGAATTACCATTACCAGTCGAGAAGATGTGACGTCACTTTCAGTCGAGAACTTCTCGACTGAGATACAGAAACGCAGCAAATGTATACACAAATACTGATGACAAAACAATTATTGACAGTAAATACTGATTTTATTGAAAAAATGATATATCATAAAAACTGTCAGTAAAAACTGATCATGTAAACGTAAGTACTGACAGTAGTTTCAGTTTTTAGAAGCTGTTGAAGAGCGAGCATGGCGTCGGAACGTGAAATCTTAATTAAATTTATTGAAAAACATGAAGAACTGCAGGTTTTGTGGAATACTGAATCAAAAGAGTACCATTTAAAAGAAAAACGTACTAGTACTTATAATGAGTTGTTGAAAATTTATAAAACTTTGAATGAAAGTGCGACAGTAGAGGATGTGAGAAAAAAATAAATATTTTCCGCAGTAATTATCGGAAAGAATTAAAAAAAATAAAAATGTCTAAATCTTCTTGAGCTGCAGCAGAAAATGTATATGAACCTACTGCTTGGTGGTTTCCATATTTGGAATTTTTACAAGGTGTTGAACGTCCTATGGAAAATTTTTCAACACAAAAAGAAACAGAAATGGAGAAATCAATGGAAGAAACAGATATGGTAAGTAATGATAAGATTCAAAAATATATAAAAATAAGTAAATATGTGGAAATTACATATTATTTTATTTTTGTAATTCTAAATGTAGAAATTACAATATTATTTTATTTTCTAACTCTAAATGTAGAAATTACAATATTATTTTATTTTCTAACTTATGTATATGTGTAATCGCTGAGATCCCGAATCATACTGACTGTTCCTTGAAAGTTGTCGGCCTTTTATAGTTGCTGGCGGGTGTACGACTTCGTGTTGAAAATTGTGGTAGGGATACTTGTCTAGTTGCTGTTGGAATGGTTGTAAGGCAATGAGGTTTGTTACATTCTCCCCCTCTAGCGACGAAATCGTCCCGATGAGGCAGCTAGTCATACTGATTGGTGTGTTTATGATTTCTTTGGACGCCCTCTACGACGAACCGGATTTACTGGACTTATCTCCTTGTCACTCGTATAGGGAGACAGGGCGGATGTGTGATAAGTACCTATTGGCGTCGCTGGAGTTTCAGTTGTGGCTATCTCATAAACGTTAACCCCCTTTTTTGCTAAAATAATGTAGGGTCCATCTTGCTTTGGAACAAATTTAGAGGTTCTTCCTTGAGAGGCATTGCTAAGCACGTGTGTTTTCACCCAGATTTTATCGCCAGGTTGGTAGCTAGGACCAGGTCTACGTTTGGAGTCTGTATAGTTCTGATTTCTTGTTTGAATCTTCATAACGTTGTTCTTGGCATCTTTCAGAACATCCGCTAATAGTAATAGCTGCGGGGTTATCTGTGGCATGAAGTTTTCAGCCTCTACGATAGTTCTAAAATCGTTCCTCACATCATCAGGGGTGCGTAATACTCTCCCGAATGTAAGATAGGCAGCGGAATATCCCGTGCTTACGCAGCGGCTGGTGTTCATTGCAAATCTTATAGCTGGCAGCTTTGATGACCAGTTGGTGTGCTTACTACCCACCAGGATAGATAGCTGTACCTTCAAATCGCGGTTTTTACGTTCTACGGGGTTTGCTGCAGGATGTTATATTGAAAGAATATCGCGATGCACCAACTGCCGGACATTACGGCATTGATCGTACGTTTCACCGTATTGCTTCACGTTATTATTGGATGGGTATGCGCAAGGATGTTATCAAGTACATTGCACAATGCAGCGAATGTAAAAGATACAAGAACCCAAACTGCAAACCTATAGGCTTATTACAAACCACGGCGAGTCGTCAACGGTTTGAAATTGTTGCTGTCGATTTGTTTGGACCATTGCCTAAAACTCTCGAAGGTCACCGATGGATATTGATACTCGAAGACACAACCAGCAGATGGGTAGAATTGTTTCCACTTCAAGAAGCTACAGCAGAAGCATGCGCTACCATATTACTAAATGAAGTTTTCCTACGTTATGGCCTCCCAAGACGTCTTATCAGTGATAATGGAACACAATTTATAGCAGGTGTTATGCAACATTTAAGATCCATGTTGGAAATGTGCCGTCTTATTTGTTCACCAACAATAACTAAAGACGAAATACAACTTCTTACATTTTGTATTGAAACTTATTTTGAAAATAGAAAAAAATGCTTTCCTACTTTGAAACTACGACCAAAACATCACTTTATATATCATTATCCTTATTTAATCACAAAGTTCGGGCCTTTAAAAAATTTGTGGACTATGGCCTTTGAACACAAACATCAATTTTTTAAACAAGCTATAAAGTCATCACGGAATTTTAAAAATGTAACAAAAAGCTTATCAATACATCATCAAATTATGCAGTCAAGCTTATATGACGATCGTTTTAGAGTTTTACTTGTTGCGGACAATGTTGTAGATTATGTTGATGGCGTTTACAATGTAAAGTTACCAAAAACATATACCTTTGTAACAAAAAAAATTAAATATTTTAATATTATTTACAAAGAAAATGATTCAATAATAACAGGGAAAGATGAAGTTGGAAATATAGATGTTATGTGTATACAAGCTATATTTATAAACACATGTTATTCTGAAGCAATTTTCTATGGAATCTTAAAAAAGATGTGGTACAATTACCAAAAATTATTATATGAAGAATTTAATGTAGATAAAATTTTTTATACTTGTCATATCGAAAAAATTTTGAAAAAACATCCTATATATTTGTACAATGATAATAATAAATGTTATTTTTCTCCTAATTTGAATTTAATGTAAAACAGAAATTCTACAAAATTATATAAAACAAATTATTTAATGTACCCAATATGTCAAAACAAGCGTTTAAAGTATGCAGTTCTGATCGGAAGCAAAAAACAACATTTTTGGCTGATGCCACCATAGAGTCAGTTGTGGAAAAAGGTAAAATATTAAATGTTTTTTAATAACTTTATTAGTCCTAACTTAACAGTTAACACATATCATACATGTGTATATGAAATAAAAATTATTTCAGCACACCTATTTGGTTTGAAGGGCTCTAAACTTGTTTTAGAAAATGATGGGTGTAATATCTTTGATAACGAAACATTGCAATGGTACGCAGAACAGAAATCAACGTTAATGATTTTGGATGAACAAGAACAATGGAATTCTCCTACTGATACAGTTCTTCAAGAATTAGACCTTGATGCATCAACAAGTCAAGCAATTTTCCAAAGCCTTGGAACTAATTTTAAAACGCAACAATCTGCTTATGAATACGTTCCAGTTCCATCTCCACCACCAGCGTCACCATCAACAACTTTATCTTGGAGTAGCACTGCGCTCTCATCACATTCTTCAAATATAGAATGTGATAAATTATTTAACAAATTTGATGTGCCATGGGAAAAATTTCCCCCAGATATAAATAACATGTTTGAAAGAAATCAATATTTAGGCAAAAAACTCAATACTGTTGGCAATATAATAGTAGATGAAATGAGAAATTATTCATTTTACTTACCTTTAAATATTATTAGATCCATTGCTCAAAAATGTGTTTCAAAATATCCTGAATCTTTTATTGAAAAAGACATTCAAGGAAATGTAATGAGTACCACACCAATAGCTTTGGTTACCATAATGAAAAATAGAAATAATTTTCTTAACAGGAAACCAAAAAGAGAACAAGCTAGTACTGAACCTTCTGTTCCATTAAAGGAGAGAAGAATAACACAAACTCTTCAAAAAGCTTGTCCTAATTGGCAACCTTGCGAAAAATCACAAACTAGTGACAGTATTGAGTATAAAAAAGAAATTTAATTGAAATTTTTTCAAAACAAAAATTTACTTCAGAAGAAGAAAACACAATTTCAACTTTCATGAAAGATTGTTTTACAATGCAAAGAACATTCTTCAACAATAGAGAAAATATTCCGTCAGTCAATTCTATTAAAGAAAACGGGCCATTTATATTCAACACAGAGTATCTTTATCAACATTTCAACAATCTCATGAACCTCAATGCAGCAGACTTTAAAAAAACTTTAATAGCCAACAAAACCAAAATCTTTAAATTTTTTAAAATGGAATCATCAAATGATAATGTAATGCTAGAAGCAATTGCCTCATATTTCAAAGAAAATATCGACAATTTATACCAACATTTTAAGGTTTGTACACAAAATTTTTAAATCTTGTTATTAATGTAAATATTTAAAAATTTTTATTGATTATTTCAGAATGGAGAAACTGTAGAAGAAATAGAGAATGCTATTCCAACAAACACTCCGTGGATTGCGATTGTTGGTAAGGTTTTATTTGCAAATTTTTTCTGTTATACATATACTTACTATATAATATAAAATACATTTTATTTACAGATGTGGCCTCAACGGAATCTCAAAATGTGTATATATATATGGAGAAAACATTAATAAATAATTATGAAAATTTTGAATTTTTAGAATTAATATCTGAAGTTATATGTTATTTTTATGTTTTTAATCTAATATTTCCAAAAAAATTGTCCAAAACATTGGAATTTTTAGTAAGATATACATATAAAATATATCCAGATGTATTAAGATCAGAAAAGAAAAATATTAATGTAATGAACAAAATTAATAATTTGATTAAAAAACTACAATAATTATATGGTTTGTGCATTCTATACAAAAATGTTTTCTTGCTAATATTTCGATTTGATTAAATTTATAAAAATAAAAAACATTAAAAATTAAAACATAATGATAATCATAATAAGGGTATATTATAATAATAATATAAATATATAAGTATACATCTGAAAATTTGTCCTAAATATTATTAAAAAAGCTTAATTTTTAAAGTTTAATCATAAATATGTATGTACAAATATTTATTTCAATTTTCTTAGAAATACTTGTAAAAATAAATAAATATTACTTTTAAATTTATATTATGTATAATTGGGTAATTTGTTTAAAAGAATACATAATAATAATAAATTTATATTTTGTTACTTTTTTAAATATTTTATTTTATTCGTCAATGTATGTATGTAATTATTTGATGTGTTACAATATTTGCAAAATTTGTGTGCGAAAAATTTAAAATGGGTTCGGGTTTATGAAACATACTTCTTAAAATAAGTTGCTGTACATGTGTGATATTTTGAAAAAAAAGGAGTATTCATAATTAATTATTTTTAAAACATGCTCTTATATGAAGTAATTCTCTACTACCTCATGAACAGAATTTATTTCAATCCACAGTATAACTACTTTTCCTTTTAGTTTAATTCCACTACAAAGAAGTAAATTTTTACTATCCGATAAATAAAATTTACTTCAATATTAAATATAATTACAGTTTCTTTTAGTATAATTCCTATATGAAAGAGTAAATTTTTACTATCACATGAATGAAATTTACTCCAGTTTGAAATATAACTGCTGCTTTTCTTAGTGTAATTCCTCTACGAAGAAGTAAATTTTTACTATCTTGTGAGGAAAATTTAATATAATATGAAGGATAATTACTTGTCTTTTTAGTAAAATTTTTACTAATTATTTCAGTAAATATTGAATGCTCTACAAATAAGTAAATTTTTCATGATTAATCGTCAATGTGATTTCACTACTTTAATACTAGGAAACCTGATTTCCTAGTATTATACTAGTAAAAATTTTTTAGAGTGTATATATGTACGTATGTAAACAATGTAACGAAGAACCAGATGTTTGATTGCTGATTAGAATTGAATTTCACTTCCATTTCGATTTTTGTAAAGTAAAGACAAGTAATTTTAAAGTTTGTTATTAGTGGTGGGTGCATTAATTAATTAAGGAAAAATTAATTAAAAAATTAACTATAAGAATAATAATTCAAATAAAAAAGAGAACATTACAAGGTGAGTACCCCGAACAACATTTTGTGTACGATAGATAATTGTGTCCATATAAAATACTCAAACGCGTATGTTAAAACTGAATTCTAATTCTTGTGTACGCAGTTTAAATCAAAAAAAAAACTGAATAAATGTGCGCCCGTTGCACCTACACAAAACCATGTTGTGCGAATGTCATATGTACATAACATACAATCTTCGTATTCGAATTTGAAACAAAGAAATACTGTAAAATAATTACAGTTAGTTTTTTATGTGAATACGACTTGATACTACTTTAAAATCACAAACTTGAAATAATTCATTATATTCATTTAATCAGTTGAAGTAAGTTGAAGTGAGTGATTGATTTATTGAAAGTAAAAATTATACATTTAAAAAGTGATTAATAATAACAAATATAACAAAATTAATAATAAATAAATAATAATTATAATAAAAAATTAATTAAAAAAAATAAAAATAGTGAAATATATTTTAAAACAAAATGTGAGTATTATTTTTAAAAGAGTAGTCATATTTAAATTCATTTGGAAATTTTTCTTCAATTTTGTTGAATATTTTTTGTGCCTGGTTGTGTACGTGTACTGTGCGTCGCTTGTTTTACGCAAACGTACACATTTATTACTCACTATTTACTGAAGTCCAATTTGTTTTTCATCATTCTTGGGATAAACAACTGGGAAAATTACAAATATTTAAAGAAAGCAGTGTTAAAAGTCATATTTAAATTCTTTTTGAAAGTTTTCTACAATTTTGTTGAATATTTTCTGTGCCTGGTTGTGTACGTGTACTGTGCGTCGCTTGTTTTACGCAAACGTACACATTTATTACTCGCTATGCACTATTTATTTTAATTTTGTGTTAATTTTTATTTTTTCTCAATATTTCACTCCAATTTCCGTAGATGCCGAAATACAAGAATATCTTATTGTTGTCAAAAAGATCAATTAATCGACGATATTATTGCTCAAGGAATAATACGAGAAATTTTCGCTCGAATAATGATAATGCTCAAGATTTTTCTAATAATGGTATTGCAAATACATCTGGTGAGGGTAACGAACAGCATATTGAACAAAATGAGATTTCCGTTGAAGAATCAATAATTATGTCAGCAAATGATGCTGATGTCGGAAACAATCAAGATCATGTTTCAATTAAAGAATTTTTGAGAAATTGGAGCTTGCAACACAATGTAACTCATACTGCGCTTAATGATCTTCTCGTTTTTTTAAAATCAGTTGGTCACACTTCCTTGCCTTCCGATAGTAGAAGTTTGTTGGCAACTCCAAAAAGTAGACAAATCATACATACATATTTCGTCTGGAAAAATTGCGTATCTGGGAATAATACCAGCTATAAAAAGATATTTATCTGGAATCAATGATAACAACATTCCAGCAGAAATTTTTTTAAATTTCAATATAGACGGTGTGCCTATATCTAAGAGTAGTAAAAGCGGCTTTTGGCTTATACTAATGAAAGTAGCTAAAATTAATTGTTCTGTAATTGACACCATTGCAGTGTACCACGGTCATACAAAGCCAAAAGAATTTAACGATTTCTTATCACCTTTTGTGAAAGAACTACGAGATTTGAACAATCTGTTTTGTTATAATGATAAGAATATTAATTTAATTATAAATGCATTTATTTGTGATGCTCCAGCAACATCTTCAGTTAAAGGAATAAAGTCACATACGGGTTATTTCGGGTGTGGTAAATGCTCCGATGAAGGAGAATTTATTGAAAACCGAATGACATTCCAGTCTTTAGATGCACCTTTAAGAAATGATGAAACTTTCAGAAGAAGGATTAATGAAGATCACCATGTCAGTACAAGTCCCATCGAGGAACTTATTGGAGTAAATATGGTATCAAGTTTCCCTTTAGATTATTTGCATCTTATATGTTTAGGAGTGATGAAAAAATTATTGCACATGTGGTGTCATGGGAAATCGTTACTGTCTAGTTTAGACATAAATATTATTTCGGACAAGTTACAATCAATTTCGTTTACGCAGCCCATTGAATTTCAACGAAAGGTAAGAAGTCTTAAGGAACTCTCTTTTTTTAAAGGGTCGGAATTTAGAACGTTTTTATTGTACACGGGGCCTCTAGTTCTTCGCGGAATTTTGCCAGAAGTAAATACTTACACTTCATGCTTTTGCATATAGCAATTCGTATTCTTTGTGATGAAGAGTTATTTAAAAGTCAAACTGGTTTGGCAGAAAATTTACTTAGAATATTTGTTGTTGAAATGCGTTGCATTTATGGGGAAAAACATTTAGTTTACAACATTCAAAATCTTATACATCTCTCAAATGACGTAAGAACTTATGGTAAACTAGATTCATTTAGCTCTTTTCCTTTTGAGAGCTTTCCCAACTAGCTTTTTGCGACTATTTGTTGCCAAAGTCAGATTTTTGACGTCATAACATCGCTGTTACGTTTTCAATGCAAGAATCTTGGTAACTTTAACGTTATTGTGTGACTTTCATCACATTTCCTATAAGAACGTATTTAAGGTAATAATGTCGTAACTATTCCTTCGTCTGTTTCTAATTGGTTAGAAAACCTAATTTAGTTATTGTTCCTAAAATATGTCAAAATTTATTTTACTATCATGACACAAAAACGTTTTTGTTATCAACACAATTACTATTTAGACAAAGTGTTTATTTTAACAATTTTTTCAAAAACCAGACTAAGTATTTAGTGTCAATTTATACACACTTATTTGTTACTAACACAATTCCTTTTACGACGAAATGTTTAATTTAGGAAAAGTTTCAAAAAAGACGCTAAACAAAACATATATACGTATAATGCGTAAGAAAACAAAGGCCAGAATTTTTAATTTCGTAAAATAGTGAACAAAAAAAGTCAAAACATCAGCATTAAAACATTAATTTTCGGTTATATTCATATCAGTATAATAAATCCATAAATTTAAATATATAAATAATAATACCATAAAAAATGTTTAAAAAAAACTCTATAATTGGAAGTGTTAATTGTGAGAAAAAAATACCTTTTAGAACAACCACTTCATACTACAGAAAAATAAAAAATTGCAGTAAAATTTCAAAAAAAGTTTTAGTTTCGCAAGTGCAAAAAAGTAATCAAAAGTTGGATTTGATAAAAAATAATGAAAATCTTGTGAGTTACAACTGCAATAATTGTTCAATTGAGAAAGAAACTGAAAATTCAACACCAAACAATTTCGAATTTTGTGACTTCAGTCCTATTGAAATTAGTTTTCCAATACCTTCTTGTCATAGTGAAACTTCGTCTGACAGTGAATGTGAATTACATTCAAATTTTGAAAAACAAATTTCAATTTTTGAAGAACTAAGAAAATGGGCATTAGTTAATAATATTGCACATTCAGCGTTAAATGGCCTTCTACATATTATGAGAAAAAATGGTTTTAATCATTTTCCTAAAGATAGTAGAACGTTGTTACATACACCGAAATATATAGAGATTTTAGATAAAACAGAAGGAAAGTATTGGTATAATGGATTAGAAAAAAATCTTGTTCATATTTTGTTGAATAATAATACTTTTGTGCCTCAATATTTGTCATTAATTATCAACATAGACGGTTTACCAATTTACAACAGTTCTAAAATAGAGTTTTGGCCAATTTTATGTGCTGTTCGTGAAATATCTAATTGGCCCATAATGGTAATCGCGATTTTTTGTGGTGAAGGAAAACCACAGTTAAAAGAATTTTTGGATCCTTTTGTTGAAGAAATGTTGTATATTTCAAAAAATGGTATTTGCTTCAATGAACTACTGTATTTTGTAAATTTACAATGTATTGTTTCTGATTCCCCAGCTAGAGCATATATAAAAAGTAAGTTATAATTAAAAAAAAATTAAGATGATTTTTATTAAAAACTCATTGTACTTTTTGTTTAAAATTCAGATGTAGTTAATTTTAACTCTTACCATGGATGTACTCGATGTGTTGTAGAAGGTGACTACAAATTTAATATAACGAGCTTTCCAAAAATAAACTGTCCATTAAGAACTGACACAGAATTTCGTGCACGGAAAGATCTTGATCATCACAAAGGTGGTAGTCCTTTGGAAGCACTTCCTATAGATATGATACGTGACTTCGCTGTAGCAGATTCTTTGCATTTATTACACGTTGGAGTAATGAAAAAATTACTACTGATATCGATGAATGGAATGTATACCTATAAAGCTAAATGGTCAGCTAATGATACAAAAGATATTTCAGAAAGGCTGATTAAATGTAATAAATATCTGCCTCTGGAAATTCATCGCTCTACTAGAGGTCTGGATTGTGTAAAATTTTGGAAAGCATCAGAATTTCGAACATTTTTAATGTATTTAAGTATAGTCATTTTGAAAGATTTTATGGCATCAGAAATTTATGATCATTTTCTGCTCCTTTTTTGTGCTGTAACTATTTGCTCAAGTGAACAATACAAAAATTTAACTACTATCGCTAAAGAACTAATTGAAGAATACGTTAAAATTTATATCCAAATTTATGGCTCACATACAATTACAAGCAATGTACATAATTTACTACATTTGACAGAAGATGTTGATCGATTTGGACCTTTACCATCATTTAGTGCTTACAGATTTGAAAATCATTTGGGACATATCAAAAGATTGTTACGATAAGGAAATAAACCATTGGCTCAGTGTGCGAAGAGAATAGTGGAAATGTCGAAAATTGAAATCGAGTCATCAACGGACATCAAATATCCATTTTTATCAAATTGTATTAAAGAAAAATCGAGGAATTCACAAGAATATCAAATAAAGTACGCCAAAGTTCATGTACGAAAAGAATTAATATTGACAAATACTCTTAAGGATAAGTGGTTTATGACCAAAGCAGGAGAAATTTTGTCTATGATTTATGCTGTTTTTATAGATAATGAAATCAAAATTTTTGCACAAAGTATAAAAGTAAAAAAAAATTTTTTCGAGAAGCCAATAAAATCTAGTTATTTAGATATCTATGCATGTGAGGAGGTTTTGAATCCTCCAAGTTTGTATAGTTTAAATGAAATAAAATGTAAAATGGTATCACTTAAGTTTCATAATCAAATAATATGTATACCTGTAATTCATTCTTTAGAAATTTTTGTAAATAAAGACATTCAAGATTATACAGATATATAATTTTTCATATTTATGATTTGCTATTAAAATTAAACTTTTTAAAAGAAAACGATATATCAAAAATTAAAGAAATTTTTAAAAAAATTTTTTGAATTACAAACTTATGAGTCGAAGAATATTTTAATTATAATTTTTATTATCGTTTGAAAAATGTAAAAGAAAATCTTTATATAATATACTAATTCAATATTTTGTACCATATTAATTATACTCTTTCATGATTTTGGTGAATTTTTCTTTTTGATTTTGACCAAAAAATTAGATAATGTATGAAATTTGAAAAATTGTTGCATTTAAAATCATATGAACAACAAATTGTAAGAATAATTTGCACACAATTTTATTTTGAATTTAATTTTTATTTTAATTTACGAAGTTGATCATTAGAAAATATTAAGAGATTTTACTACAAATAATTACTTTGAACATTGAAAATTTCTTTTTTTTGTATTTTTAATTATGTAATTTATTAAAAACAAATATTTTTTACAATTAATTAGTTTTATTATTTTATTTTTTATTTTTTTTTATTATTTTATTTTTTTATTTATTATTTTTTACAATCATTTAATTAGTTTTGTTTTTATTTAAAAAGGGTAAAACTTAATACCTTAATATTATACATTATTCAATTCAACAAAAAAAAACTAAAAATTAATTTTTAAGGTGATACTGCTTCTGTAGTTTCTGCTGTGCAATTTTTATCATCTCCATGTTTTCTAAAATGAAAAATAATATTGGAAATATTATAATATTTTAATATGAACTATACTTTTTTAAAATAATTACATTTACCGTTTTCTTTTCAGCCTTTGTGCAGTATGTTTTAAAATTTTTTCCTTTAAAAAGTCTTCATTCCTTTGTTTGAAATGACGGCAGTCTGCTAGAGATAAAACTTCAAAAATCACCTCTATTATTTTATCCAGTTTGAGGAAACTTTCTTTCTTTTCCATTGATTTTGAGGAACCAGTCCAGGAATAATTATGCAAAACTTTTGGAGAGAACATGAAATCTATTACTTTAAATATTATTTTAGAGGCATCTGCTGTTCTCGTTGTTCCTCCGATTACAGATAATCGATTAATCTGGAAGTAAAAAAAATGATTATTAAAATTTTATGCATTTAGATAAGTGTTGTGTAATTTTTTTACCAATTCATGTTTGACATCATCTGATTGAAGTATTAATTTGTTTAAGTTTTCAACTTCCACTACTTCTGTTAGAGGAAACACTACATTTTTAGTTAAAACTGCCTCTTGGGTATTGATGTTTAAAGAATCACTTCTTCCAAGAAGTTTGAAAATTTCTTCTAATTTTATTTGAATTGTATTATTCATATTTGTAATTGATGCGTTAATTGCTCTTACTTCAACTTTTATTTCTTTAATTTCATTTTCTATTTTTTCAATTTTATCATGATTCTGATCTGCTTCATTTTGTTGGCTAAAAATTGGTTCATTTTGATAATTAATATCATTTTCATAATTTGATTTCAAATACATTAAATTTCCAGTGTTGCTTGAATAAGGATAATCATTTTTATTATTTTCAAGTATTTGAAAATTATTATTCAGCATTTGATTTGAATTGATAACAGGTGCTGATATCTCGTTTAATTCTGTGGTATTATTGTGTGTATTTGAAATGTCACAGTAATTTTGATTTAAGTTACTTAAATTATTATTTTCTTTAAGAATACTTGATTTATTTAAAGTAGCTTCTACTTTTTTATTTAAATCAATATTAATTTCAGCAGTCTGTTTTACTCTTTTATTTTTTTTAGCATGTGCTGGTTGTTGAAAATAACTACAAAAAAGAGATTATAAAGATACAATTTTTGAACTTAAAAAAAACAAATAGAAAAACATTTTTAAAATAATTTATAATTTAAATTATATGTGTTATAGAAAAGTAATTTACTTACGATTCTTCGGCATCAGTATCCGTGAAAGAAGCACAAATTTTTTCTAATTGTTTTGCTTCAATAAAAGTATTTACACTTGCTTTCACTACACAATTAATTTTTGACCAATCTCTCATTGGTTCAGAATTTTTATCTTTTAGAACTTTAAATAATTCACTACCTTTTGAATTATGAGGCCAATATAAAATACAATTTGACTCCCATTTTTCTGGAACCGCAGTATACATTTTTTTCCATCTTCAATCGTTTCAACTATTTTATACATTTTGATCTTATAGATCTACACTCAGTTCTTATTTTTAAATATCTCAATGAATATTTAAAATTAAATGAGCAAAAAAACATATATTTAATTTTATTAAAGAAATGATAAAATGTTTAAACAATACACTGTTTGAATGCAATATGAATGCAACATACTATATTAAGTATATTTTAACACAAAAGTAGTATAGTATAACAGGTGTCAGGTGTCGATTCAAATATTATTAGTTACAAAATAGACACTGTTACTTAATGGGCATTTCATTACACAGAATATAGTAGCAGTGTCGATTTTAACATATTTTCAGTAACAAAATAGGCATTGTTACTTAATCGGCATTTCATTACACAGAATATAGTAGCAGTGTCGATTTTAACATATTTTTCGTAACAAAATAGACGCTGTTACTTTATACACACTTTATTAAACATAATATAGTAACAGTGTCAATATTTACAGTGTTGTACAAAATAATAGCAACCATGCACATTTAGAGAAAAAATTAATTGTTGTAAAATTTATATTTGGATATTTTCTCTTTTTTCTTCTCTTTTTACCTTCCTAAATTCTCTATCAATCCATGGTCCTGTCATTTGCACATTCATTACACATTAAATTTTTAAACACAAAAATAGTTGATTTTTAACATAGCCCACCCTCCGCCTATACTTTCACACTAACCGATTGACCATCTAACATAATGATTGATCGACCTTCTTATGTCCCCTGTACATTTCTCCCCCTCCCATTCCGACATACATTAACCATATTACAGCTGATATTAGAACACCAGTACTCTAGTATTAACCTCTCTTCCACATAGTGCCGACTCCAAAGTATAAACCATTAACAGTGATCAGAGAGTCTCCAGATCCTCTACTCCTTGACAAATTTTATCCAATCAGATAGGAATCTCAGATTTTTTGTACCTTTATAGCTAAATAAATTCGAATGATTGTTATTGTTTTGCACAACACTGTATAAATAAAATTCTCATATTGTACGAATTTTATTTGTTAGATAGGGTTGCCAGATTATTATTATTATAGTTTATTCTTATTATATATCATTGTTTTTAGATTTTTCTTTTTTTATCATTTTCTTTTGTATGTGAAAAAATGGAAAATATTGATAAACTTATATGATTAGTTCATTTTCTTTTTCACTCTTGTGAAAGAATAATTTTTTATAACATTTATTTCTGTAGATTAACTTTTTTCGGGTTCTAAAATTTCTAAATTTACAAAGGAAATTGTAGTCTACATTTCAATCACTAATTTTCAAAACTATTAAAAATAAACATAATTCATATACACGATTGATTTTACAATTTCAAATTCTTGTGCTACAAGGCATATGGGTGTTATTTACAGAATACAAGATTTACAGTTAAACTATAATAATAATCAAAATAATAATAATATTAATAATAAAAATCAATAATTAAAATTATCAATGTTTTTCTTTTCCCTTCAAATAAAAATGATTTGTTAATATTAGAAATGGTAAGACCATGATTTTTATGAGGATGATGGAGTATGTATAGAAAATGAATAATTTGAGAATACTATCGTCTTTTTGCCTAAAATATTACTTTTTGGAAAAAAACAGACTAACATTTCTTATTTTGTTACTAAAGGCACTAAAAAGGAAAGGTTCCCATTTAGGCACAAGAAATTGATCAATAATGGCGGGTATTAAAATTGTAGTTAAATTAGTCAGATGAAATGACATTTTTTTCAATATTTTTTTTTGCTGAACATAACTATTAATTTGGCGCTTTTATTTTTTTTGATGTTTCATATTCATGTTCACTATAAATTTTCAATGGCAATGAAAAATAACTATTTTTTACTGGCATTATAAAAACATTTTATAATCCATATAAAAAAATATTATTTTCTAATCACCTGTATAAAATCAAATTTAAATCAAGATGATTTTTGACTCTACCTAAAAGAATGAGAAAAAAACATAATAATATACATAATACGATAACATGATAATATTTTTATTTCGTACCAATATAATAAATAGATGTATGCGTTAAATTCTCGATGTATATGAATAATAAATTCAAAAAATGATTGTAACAAGAACGTAACGTTTCTCATGTTCGGAATGTTGTAGTTACGTGGCTGTTTCTAAATAAACAAACATGTTTTATTTACATATGTTAGACTAATTCTAGTAAATGTGTCTATATTGTGTCTAATTATATATATTGTAACTAAATTGTAACAATGCCCAACACAGTTTCCACACACTGTTGCACCATAGTCGAAACATAGAAGTCATGATAACGTCCCGAAGAAGTAACAGTGGCTAAATGTATTCAACGAAATTTCACACGACAACGTCACCACGACCAAAATATGGATGATAAATGCTAGTTGGGTTATGTCTCGTGTAAAAAAAATTTATTCGAAAAGGGCACTTAACAACAATAAAGATTGCTGGTTTCTAACTCCAGAAAAAAACATAGTTCGTTTTAATTACGCTATTCTTGTAAATAATAAAATTCGAATCATTGGATGTAAATTAAAAGCAAATAAGAGAAATTTTTTCGAGAATCCACTGAGTTCAACCAAATTAAATATTTACCGAATAACAAATACATTAGATACAGAAAGATGTTATCACATAAAAGCCGTTGAAAAAAAGTTATTTGGAATGCAAGAGGACGAAATGTTTCTCGTATTCTTTCCTCTTATACACTCTTAATTTTCCAAGGTTTATTTTTTCTACAC
Organism: Villa cingulata; assembly: GCA_951394055.1. Classification (NCBI taxonomy): domain Eukaryota; kingdom Metazoa; phylum Arthropoda; class Insecta; order Diptera; family Bombyliidae; genus Villa; species Villa cingulata. Next base: position 33,949,361 of record OX596017.1, on the reverse strand, counting down.
TGAGCGTCAAAAGTGAGTATACATCTCGAAATTTTGTCTTTGAACTTTATTAAAATTATATATATGTATATATATATGTATGTATATAAGTCAAGGTATATAGAAAATAAAAAGGTATGCTATTCCGAGCTATTCTCTCAATTTTATGAGTGTGACACTTTATGTGGTCAAATGTTCCTATGTAAAAAACAACAACAACACTTCTGAAATTTGAATTTAATTTCACCTATTTATACTAAAATTTTGCAAGGAATGACATACCTTATATTTTCTATATACCCTGTGTATAAGTAAAGAAGCTATTTCAGTGACAATAGGCAAAAATTAAAGCTTCATTTATGCAGTATAAAGGTTGGTTTGAAAAATTGACAAACAACAACTTTTCTATTTGACGCGTAAATTTGTGAGTGTTTTTGTTTAGCATAATTGAAAAGTTTTTCTTGATTTTTTCAAACCAAGCTTTATATATTTTATTGTGAAGCTTTAATTTTAACGTTGATGGCTTGCCTATATCTAATAGTAGTCAAAGTAGCTTTTGGACAATTTTAATGAGGATAGGGAATATCGAAGATAACTATATATCTGTTGTAGGCATTTATCATGGATATGCAAAACCAAAGAATTTTGCAGATTTATTAAGACCACTTGTCGATGAAATTAAAGACGTGTGTGATGAATTTTTTTTTAAAGGAAGAAAAATAAATGTCCAAATTCGATCATTTATTTGTGATGCTCCTGCTTTAGCAGCTATTAAAGGAACAAAATATCACTGTGGCTATTTTGGATGTACAAAGTGTTGCCAGGAAGGAATTTACCTCAACAATAAAATGACATTTCCTGAAAACAACGCGAAATTAAGATCAGATATAAATTTCAGATTAAAAACTGATGAATGTCACCATATCAGTATAAGTCCTTTAGAAGAGTTAAATATAAATATGATTGACAGTTTTCCACTAGATTATCTTCATGTAGTGTGCTTGGGTGTAGTAAAAAAATTCCTAAATATGTGGTGCTGCAGCAAAAAAGTCAATGCTTATTTATTATCAGCACGTGATATAGGATTGATTTCAGATAGGTTAAACAATATTTCTCAAACACAGCCCAGGGAGTTTCAAAGAAAAATAAGGCCTTTGAACGAACTTGGTCATTTCAAAGGATCAGAACTGAGAACTTTTCTTTTATACAGTGGACCATTTGTTTTAAAACATATATTAGATACTGAGCGCTACAATCATTTTATTAATTTACATGTAGCACTACGTCTTTTGTGCCATGAAAAACAATCTGCTACCTATGTCACACTTTCTGAGAAAATATTAAAAATATTTGTTGAACAAACGGTTGATTTGTATGGAGCAGAACATATATTATCTATAATATACACTCATTAATACATTTACCTCACGATATACAAAACTTCGGTTCCCTTGATACATTTAGCGCATTTCCATTCGAGAGCTTCATGAGTAAAATTAAAAGACTATTGAGAAAAGGAAATCAGCCTTTAGCACAAATATCAAACAGACTTACGGAACTAAACTTTACATTTTGCAATAGAAATCGTACAAGAAGAGAAGTTACATATCCACTTTTGAAGAAGAAAACATTGAGAGGGGATAAAAATGTATATAGAGTTATAGAATTTGAGAAATTTACATTGAATAATAGGAAAAAAAATTGCTGGTTTTTAACTACAAGTAAAAAAATCGTTCGATTTTACTATGCTGAAACTTTTGAGAACAAAACATTTATTTATGGATCTGATTTAAAAGCAAAATTAGAGAACTTCTTTAATCTACCTCTCGATTCAAGCAAACTAGATATTTATAAAGTTAAAAGAATTGAGAACGAACCTAAACTATGGCATATTAATGAAGTGCAATCCAAAATGTTCGCAATGAATATGGATGCATTTGATTACGTTTTTTTCTCACTTTTACACCACATACATTAAACTATACCGAAAACATTATTACCAGTACAAGTGAATAGAAAAGGTATTTTCACAGTTTACATAATTTTAGATGTCGTACGTTATCGTCGAAACGATTGAAGAGGACGTAAAGATGGTTACGGTGGCACCAAGTAATTGGCTGATCAAAGATAAACTTTACTGGTCCAAAGCAACTATGGAAAAAATTACAAAATTAGTGAAGCAGAAAGCTACACCCAAAGACGACCAATGGAATGTACATCAAAATGTAAAAGTTTTATGTTCAAATATACGTAAGTAATTCACTTTAACAGGTACTAAACTAACTTTAACAGATATAATACATTAATAGAAAATAATAAATTACATATTTGAATTTTTGTAATCTAGTGACATACGAAGAAGCAAGGTCGAAGGAAAAATATTACAGCGTGTACTCAAATACGGATTCTGAAGTGAAAGAGCAGAAAAGGAAAAAATTAAAAAGACTACATCCTACCGTAACAGATTCGCTCGATGAACATGATTTTAATAAAGATTACGTGAAATTGAGTGAGCATTATGAAAATGATTTACAGAAACAGGCCAGTCCATCACCAACATGCACTTTTATTAGAAGAGCTCCTTTGATCTCAGCAAATTTTCAAGCCGAAAATCCACCTACACCAGGAAAGCGCTCATCACCATTATCCACTATTTCGTCTCCTATTTCAATTCAAGACGACCCACATTTGTATCCGCTATTACAACGCACAAAATCATTTCGTGCACTTACAGAACGAAGTTTCCAAAAAGAAAATATGTTCATCAACGATGAGAAATCAGTACCAGCACAAACAATCCAGAAAAAAAAGTTAAACAAAGATAAAAAGTCGAAATTAACAAATGAGCAACTTGAAAATTTAAATCGAAGTATAAGTATTATAGAGAAAAATACGAGTGAAATGAAAGATTGTTATGAAAATCTTTTAAATAAAGTAAATTTGATATATGACACAATGAACAGTTTTATAAATGCTTATCAATGTCATAACAAGAAAAAAATTGTTCCCAACACAGAATTTCAGATGCCAGCAATTCCCTTAGAAAGTACTTCTTTCATAAATAGTTTCAATGACAGATTATTGCGTGAAACGGAATTTCTTGAGCAAGTGGTATGTATCTAAAACTTATTTTTCTCTTTTTGTTCAATAGCACCATATACATATATGTATGTAACACTTTACTCTTTTTGTGTTTTATAGGCCGTTAGACTTCAGGGAGTTGTAGTCATGGATTTACAAAAATCGATTAAATTTCTAATGAGGAAACTTTTCTCAGCACACGTATTAACGTATTATACATGGACAGGAAAATCAGGCATACAAGGAGGTATGTGTGTACATGATATCATGAACAAATTGAAAAATATTATAATATAATATAATTTTCCTTTCAGATCATTCAAAACTAATTTTCTCCGATCTTCAAGGAATTATAAGATTAATGGAGTCTACTATTAATTTAAGCGGTGAAATTACGTACAGCCACGAAAAAGTATCAACATTTATAAAAATTTTTGTAAAACGGGCGAAGCAAAATTATTCCCGCGAGTGTAATAATAACAAAGCGTCTTCATCAACTTCAATACTTCATCATACTTTATAATTTGTAGAATTTAAATTTAATACTTGTCATTTCATCATTTTCTTATGTTTTGTTTTCTTTTTTAATTAAGTTTTGAAAAAAAAAGTATATGATATTTAAATTAAAAATAAATGTACTAATATGATTTAAATAATGAAAAACTGTGTTTGAATTTCTTTCCTTATTTTCTACATTGAAAACCATTCAATATTTACAATTAGATTGATTTTTTTTTTACATTTTCTTTAATTTAACACTTTTGAAAGTAAATATATACGTATACCAGTTGCTGTTATAACTTCATGCTTATTTCTTTGTTAAATTTAAATTTTGTTTTTCTGGATTTTTTGTCATTACTAATAGATCAACACACAAATGCATGAGTCGTGCACAAACTATTTATATTTGTCGTGTACAAATTTAGGGCAAATGTCGGTCAAATGCTTGTTTATTTCACTATGCATTAGTTTTACATATGTGACATACATTTAACATGCACAAATGCACCCGGCATATGGGACAAGGTGTTTTGCATCATGCGCGGTACAGCCAGCATACACTGCGCACAGTTAGGTGCGACACATATTTGTGGTAATGCACACAAATAGTGCACAGTATATGGGTCGCAGCCGACAATATGTGACGTAAATGGTCTGTTCACACATATTCTAGGTGTGCCGTGCGCAAATTTATGGCAAATGTCGGTCACATGTGTGCTTATTTCATCACGCATTACCTGTACATATGTGACATACATTTAAAATTCACAAATGCGTCCGACACATGGGACAAGGCGTTTTGCATCATGCGTTTTAAACCCAGCCTACACTGCGCACAGTTAGGAACGACACATATATTTGTGTCCATGCATGCGCAATGCATGCATTCGCTGTGCAAAACGATACAAATTGTTTGTCGGGAATCAAAATGAAGGAGAAAGAAAAAGAGAACAAATTTGTTTACAAATTTCTACGAAAAATTAATTGAAAGACAAATATTCTTTTGATCATTCAAATAAAGCTGACACTAATATAAGAATATTTTATGTTATTAATAAATAAAAAAAAAATGTAATAATGTAAAGTCAAGTAATGCATTTTAATTCTATTTTTATGTTAAAAACAAAATATTCTCCTTAAATTAAATTTTTAAATTTAATTTTCTCCAATTTTTTCAATTTTATTTCATTGTACTCCTTTAATGTCCTATTCAGTTCCAGTATTGCATTTATTCTAATTTTTTTTTTTTTTTGTGGTGGTGTTTCCTCTTGCTCCTTCTCATTATCACTAGTATTGTCGGTTGTATCTCCAACAATATTTTCCGGAAGACTAATGTTAATTTTCGTTCCGAGAACTTCATTAAACAAATTAAAATAAGGCCATTGAATGGCTTCTGCACCACTCTGTTTCAATTTCATTTTATTTTTTTTAAATGTCTGAATTAAGTTTCTATATTTCTGGAAAAATTCATCTCCGTCAACTTTATAACCCCCAGTCTCTAACAATGTTTTGGCTAGTATTTCCCAGAGTTTCTTTTTTCTACAATTTGGTTTGTTGAACAAGCCTTCTTTATTTAATCGCAGTGAAATTAGCAACTTTGTTCAATTTTCATTCCATTTAAACTTATTATTATTATTACCATCATTTGGAACTAAAAATTATAAGGATAATAAATTATAACTTGATGCAGAGAAACAATTTGATAAGCAACTTACCAAAATTTTATGGAGTATTTTCATCAATAAATATATCTTCCAAATATTCTATATCTGCAAGAAATAGTTTTTTTAAATATATAGAACAAAATGAGATTTAAGATTGGATTACACGAAGTATTAGAATAAGATAGGAAAGTATATAATTGTAATATTATAAGCTGTATAGAAAAAGTTCAATGCCTTGATAATTTTTGAATAAATTAATGAAATGAGGAATCTTAGAACTAAAGAGATAATTAAAAACTATTATGTAAATGCATGTTGAAATTTGAATGATTAATGAATAAATAAATTAAGATTTTATGTATTTAAGAAATTATATAATAATAATGATTAATATTGAATATAAAATATATTGGAATTGTATAAACACTGTCAAATAATAAATAATATAGAATAAACAAATAATGTATTGGATGGTAGATTTATGTATGCATGAGTAGTAATATAATAAATTGATGAAATATGGATAATAAGTGTAAGGAATGTAATATATTGTAAATGGATAAGTGAATGGACATGTATAACATTTACGATCTCTTAGACCATCCTTCAGCTGTTTGAGACTTAATATTGTAAATAAATAGGATAAGTTAATAACGTATGTATAAAATCTGGATGTGAAAAATATTTCAAATGTGAACATAAATAAGCAGAATAAATGAAATAAATAAAAATAAATAAGATAAAAATATTTTATTTACTCACCGTTAAAATCCGAATCCATTTTGATAAAACCAAAACTAAAACTAAATGTCATTTGTAATGTAATTGTAATTATTCACCGCATTCATAGTACAAAATTCACGGTTGCAAAGCTGAGCTCACCATTGCCACCATTGGTGAATATTGAAACAGTTACGGTTGATTTGCGCTGTAGTGGTGATTATTGAAATACCGTACTAGATTTTTGGTGTAAGTGGTGCTCAACATGTTGAATAATGGAACGACCCCTATACTAATAAAAGTGACAGACACTTAAGTACAGATCAGACGGTCAGTATTTACTGTCAGTATGGTAATACTGTCAATAAATACTGACCATTGCTGCGTTTCTGTATCACTTCTCGATTGGTTTTCTCGACTGGTAAACTCGATTTGACGTCATTATGACGTCATTCTCGATCGGCCTGTTTCTGTATCTGTGGTGAATCGAGAATGTAGCGATCGAGAAACTTCTCATCGGAAATTTAGGTAGTGAGAACTAAAAAAGCCGTTGAATTTAATATAATACGGTAATAATAATTACAATCATTACATTAATAGTGAAAATAATAGAATATATTTGTTATTATAATTTATTATAAATTTAAGAAAAAATAATTTGTATATATAATATTATACCTATCCTTATCAATAAAAGAAAAAAAAATAAAAACGGTTAAAAAAAAATTAAGAATAATAAATTAATATTACACATAAGTACATATAATATATTTTTTATTTTTATTGTAGGGGAAGGTTAGGCAAAACTAATAATATATTATAATTAAATAATATAATATATTGCACGTAAAATTTATAATTTTTTTCAAATATTTCAAGATTTTGTTTTTTTATGCTTCTAAATACAAACAAAAGAATTATATAAAAAGACACAAATTGTATTTACAGTGTCTAAACAAGAAGGGAAATTCGCAACCTTTATTTTTTATTGTTTATTACGATTAATACCAACCATACAGGCAAATAAAAAAATTACAAGATAGATAAATATTTTATACTATATCTCCTTATTTACTTATTTAATTTTTTCACATACAATAACACATATCGATTAATATAAAAATGCAAAATGTTTACAAAAATTTCTGAAATTTACCTGCAACAAATTATATTTCTTTATTATACCGCATTTATCGTTTTGTTTTTTTTATAAAATTATCTTAAATTTAAAATTGTACTAATTATTTTTGTGATTAAATACACTTATAACATAAATTCATAAAATGAAAAATATTGGTTAAATCTAACTATAATATTCAAACATAAACTTTTGTATGATAGAAATTTCAAATATTTGAAATAAGCGGTTAAATATGTAATTAATATTGAATACACTAACAACTTAAATGTCAAATTGTTTCATTTCCGATATTCCCTCTCGATTATAGATACTAACCACGAATTTCTCGATTGGTGAACTTCGAGAGATACAGAAACGCAAAAATTTTTTGGATCGAGAATTACCATTACCAGTCGAGAAGATGTGACGTCACTTTCAGTCGAGAACTTCTCGACTGAGATACAGAAACGCAGCAAATGTATACACAAATACTGATGACAAAACAATTATTGACAGTAAATACTGATTTTATTGAAAAAATGATATATCATAAAAACTGTCAGTAAAAACTGAGCATGTAAACGTAAGTACTGACAGTAGTTTCAGTTTTTAGAAGCTGTTGAAGATTGAGCATGGCGTCGAAACGTGAAATCTTAATTAAATTTATTGAAAAACATGAAGAACTGCAGGTTTTGTGGAATACTGAATCAAAAGAGTACCATTTAAAAGAAAAACGTACTAGTACTTATAATGAGTTGTTGAAAATTTATAAAACTTTGAATGAAAGTGCGACAGTAGAGGATGTGTGAAAAAAAATAAATATTTTCCGCAGTAATTATCGGAAAGAATTAAAAAAAAAAAAAATGTCTAAATCTTCTTGAGCTGCAGCAGAAAATGTATATGAACCTACTGCTTGGTGGTTTCCATATTTGGTATTTTTACAAGGTGTTGAACGTCCTATGGAAAATTTTTCAACACATAAAGAAACAGAAATGGAGAAATCAATGGAAGAAACAGATATGGTAAGTAATGATAAGATTCAAAAATATATAAAAATAAGTAAATATAAAATTATTGTTGGCGGATAACTTTATTTTTTATTTTTTTTTCTTATTTTTTACAATAACTAATATATAAATTTGTCTTGCCAAGGAACTTTGCCTTCATTACAAAAATAATCTCGATATCTGTCTCGAACAGTTTTTGCCTGGTTAGATTCAACATGTTGTGACGATGTTTTAAGTGATGTTATGACTTTATCGGTTGTTTCACCACCTCTTATTAATTGACCAGTTTCTATGTTTTCAACTATGATAGATTTTTGTGAAATATAGTATATTTCTTATTATTTCTTTTTATTAGAAAGTTATGTAGATAGCAGCATGTAAGTGTAATAATGGAAGCTTTTTTTGTCGATAATCGCATTGGTTTATCAAAAATTTGAAACCGTGCTGCTAGAATCCCAAAAACATTTTCAACTACCCGGCGTGCTCTGCTCAAACGATAGTTGAAAACTTTTTCATTTTTAGTTAAATTTTGATGACTATATGGCTTTAATAAATTTTCATTTAGAGCAAAAGTAACATCACCAATAAATGTATACGTAAATTCTGATGAGCTTCCCGGAATTTGGCTTGAAGTGGGCAGATTCAACCTTTTATGCACAAAATCTTGCCAAAACTGCGTATAAAACAACACACCTCCATCTGAAACACGGCCATTTGCACCGACGTCAACCATAATAAATTCGTAATTAGCATTGACCAACGCTAATAACACTACACTGAAAAAGCCTTTGTAGTTATAATATAATGCTTCTGAATGTGCTGGTTTACGAATTGAAATGTGCTTGCCGTCTATTGCCCCTAGGCAGTTGTAGAAATTCCAGGTTTCTCCAAAATTTCTTCCAATTTTCTCCCATTCCAAAGTGGTACTTGGCATCTGTAATAAAAAAGCTTTTTTATAAAAGTTATATTTTGTATGAATAAATTTTAATTTATCAGTTTATTCATAATTATTACTAAGTATTAACATTTTTTTATTTTAGACTACATCGAAACATGCATCATCGTCAGCGCCAATCTCATCCATTGTCAGTAGCCGTAATCGTAAACATGATTCTAACTCAAATAACCAAAACAAAAGAGTTGGAACAACTAGCAACCAAGACCAATTGTTATCACTGGCATGCAATTATTTAGGTAAGGAAAATTCAGGACCTCCCGACGAATACGCTGAACATTTGTGTAAAATGTGGACAATGAAATTGAAAAAAATTGCTAAAAAGACCGAGATTACTAACCGAAAAAGCAATAAACGATATATTTTTTGAAGCTGAAATTGGAAATTTGCAGGTTAGTTTAGAAGATCGAACCACACTTAGTCCACAATCTGCATCTACACCAGGGTCTCAATCAGATATACTTACACCATCGTCAGAGCGCCAACCACTTTCAATTATATCCCCAGAAAATATAAATAATGAAAGTGAAATTTTAAATAACAATAATAATTTGCAACAATTTTTTGAATGTTTTAAATAAATAAAATTATTTCATGCATTTAGTTTATAACAATGTGACATTTTACTTACCTTAATATAATGTTCAAACACACAATTGAGGGCTTCACAAGTTTCAATTATTATTCCACCAACAGTTAATTTTCGAACAACTGCAGTAAATCTTGAATCTGTGAAATTTCTTCCTGTAGCTAGGAATCGTCGAGTCAATGCCAATTTTTCATTTACAGTTACGGCTTGTCTCATGTTGGTGTTTTGTCTTTCTATGAAAGGCTTCACTAATTCTAATAAATGCATATAATTTTCACTGTTCATTCTCAAATAATTATTGTAGTCATTTTTATCACTGTTTTCGATTTCTTTTATGAGGTTCATATGTGTTAAACTATTTCTTTTTAGCAATCACTGTTTGACCCATCTTCTTCTTTTTCTTTTTTCTTTTTTTTAAATGCCTAGTGCTAAAATAATGCACACACACAAAGAGTATATAAAAGTAGGAGAGAAACTGATTCATAGGAACATTCGGACCAAAAAATTTTTCAACAATTGTAGGTGTCGGTAGTGATGCCAGCGTAAAACTCAATATAAAAAAAGTAGCATCACTTTATGCCAAGCTCCCAACTCCATATAAAAATAACGGGATTTCTTTTTGCCAAGCCCAAACTTTTTCAGTATAAAGCTTTTCTCTCTTTATATGGAGTTGTATAGGAAAAATGAGAAAATGAATAAATTTGTTTACAACAGCTGATATTTTATCAGTTGTCATTTTGCTTTATTTATAGGTTTTGCATGTTTCGCGTGCAATATAATATATATACAATATAAATATATAGAATATAGGGTAAAGAGAATAGAGAAAATTATATACCAAAAACCAAACACAAAACTTTTTCATATTATATTTGTTATTTGTTTATATGTATGTAAGGCTACACAGCAACCAGACCAGCAACATTAAAGTATATAATACATAAATCCATTCGCATGTATGTATTGTATTACAAATGCCATATATAATTTATATGCATGATTTGGCCTTTTTGAATACAACATGCAATATATACTTGATCATTATATTTATATATATGTATGTATTTTATATGCAAGTTTGTATGTATGTTAAGCACTTTGTTTAAATTTTTATATATTTATACCAAGTATTTGTATGCATACATACTAAATAAATACGTTTTAATTTTAACATTATGCAGTTGTATTTACATATAAATTGCTAATTCACAGGCGTGAAAAAATTATGGGACTAGCAAGACTTTTTTAAAAAAAATACTTTAAAACGTATATGTAGATTATTAATTAATTTTTATAATAATTATTATTTTTATTTTTAATTCATTCCGAAATATTAAAATATAATAAAAAATAGAAATATTGTTAATTTCGTTATTCCAAAAAAAAAAAAAATAAAAAAAATAAACATTATAACAAAACTATTTTGAGTAAATGATAACCTTTAAATCCAACAGACCACCTCTAATCGTCGCTATTAACTCCGCAAGGATTTTACGAACTTTTGTGGATTCTTTCCTGTTCCCTTATTCTTCTTGTAATAATTTTTTTTTTAAATTAACTGATTTATCTTTATATATTTTTCCATTTCTTTTAATTGGCAATAGATTTCTATGAAATTTTTATGAAAACAATATGTTTTTACATTTTGTTTTTTTATGCTAAATATCGAATATCCATATATCACTGTGATTATGTTTTCTAATGATGAAAGATTATGTTTGTCCCATAACTTTTTCACGTCTGTGTGAAAGAGTATTATCATAATTAACTCTATATGTATATATACATATACTTAGATATTTATTATCATTTATTTTATACATACTATATTGCTAAACTGTGCAATGTTGTCTGTTTGCTGTTTAATCTTTGATAATTTTGGATATGAGTGCTATGTTTTTTGTTAGTGTACAGTCTACAGTCCGCGACAGAATTATGTATTATAATACATTTTATAACACATTGTGTAAACAAAAATATCCTTTATAATTTTTTAAAAATTATATTTAATAATTTTTTTTTTTTTATTTAAAATTTTTAATTTGTAGTTTTTAATTATTTTTTTTTTTCAAGGAAATTTTTCAGTCTAATTTTATCTTAAAAATATGTTAAAATGAAGATATAAAATTGTGAGTGAATAATAGATTATAAATTGATATAAAATATGTTAATTTATATTATTATATATTTTGCATTTATATATTTGGAAATTACCGATTTTTAAAAAATGTTAAAAAGGAGTAACCATTTTGTCCCTTACTGTAGACTGAAAACTAAAATACGAAAATATTAAATTCAAACAGAAATCATTGATTTAAAAATAAAAATTTGCTGTTCAAAACCAATAGAAAATATATTGGTTCGAAGTGAAGGGGAGCGGTTAGGTAATATCACAGCATAGCAATACAGTATATATGGTATATAATATACACACATAATAATACTTTACAGTTTCTATGTATTGTTATTGAATAGTGTAAGGTGTATTGTATTATTATATGGTATTATATGTATTATGGTATTATATTATGAAATGCCACTCATACTCATATAATGTTTATACATTATATATACTGCAAAACGAATGAAAATAATAACAAAACATAAGAAATTAAATATATATTGGTTTATATCTTTGTATATGCATAAAGCCATAAAGCTCAAATATACAAAATATATAAATATAAATATTGAACAAAAATACATCATTGTTATGATTTATGACTGCAAGGCATGACTACATATACACATATACATTTCATGTATGTATGAGTTGATGATGTGTATAATATACAATACAACAGGTAACAGCAATATAATATTAATATTAATATATATGATTATATATATTGTTATTATGAAATTAATTATGTTTGATAGAGTATTTAATTTTAAAAAATATTTTATAAAAATACATTTTTAATTAATTTCATAAAAAAAATTAAATCATTGTATGTTTTTTCATAAATTTCAGGTGTTGTCAGTTATAAACGGAAAAATTCAAAACAATTCAACCGTCAATTCCAACAATTCTTCGTTTCCTGTCTATTCGATTTTTGATGTTTTGTTTTCAGGTAGAAACTCTCTTTCTTTTATATACTCTTTTCACACATGCCTTTTCTTTATTATTCATCAGTTTAATTATTTTTATTATTTACTATTATGTATTACTATTTATTATTTATTATACTGTTTATGTTAAATAATAAACACCTTGATACGCCGAATTATTGTTTAAAAGTGATAACTGCCAGTAATATTGATCGTCTGTACAAAAAATACTGACAATAGCAAAAACTGACAGTAAATACTGACCATCTGAACTGTACTTTAGTATAGTATATAGTACAGAATAGAATGTCATTTCGTTATTTCGATGTAAATAAAGTATAGTTTCATTGTTGTAAACTAGGTGAAAAATTATTAAAGTGAAAAAAAAATGAATTTAAAGTAGTTGTTACTTACAGCTTTAGTGGAATATAATATAAAAATAAATTTGTTAAGAAGAAAAAGTAAAAAAAGTAAAATATTAGCTCTTAAAGCCATGAAAAAGACGAATCTAGGCCTTGGGCTATCGGGGCGTATTTACACAAAACTTAGACGTATTTGAACTAGAGTAAGAAAATAATAGTTATTGTAAACTATGACAGTACTATTGATGATCTACATCCAATTGAACTGAAGTCTTGGACAAACAGTAAGAATCTTTTACAAAAATTAAAGCACTGGCTACTGAATCGGGACGAAATAGAAAGTCTCTTTTCAACAATAAGATAACTTCTTAAGGTTTTGTTTTCTACTTCTTATGTTCCGCAATACGTTTTCTTGCCTTTTTCTTTTTTTTTTTTTCTTCAAATATTATGTTTATATTTTTATATATTTTTCTTTTTTTTTTTTTCTTTCTTTATTTTTTTATTTTTTTCTTTTTTAATACTATAGTATAGTTTTTAATTTCACCTTTTTATTTTTTTATTAATTTGTGTTATTGGTTTTCACTACTCCAAACATTTTTTTTTTTTTTGTAATTTATTCTTTAGTATACAATTTATATGTATGTATATACCAGTGGCGGAGCCAGTAGTTTTTCCTTGGGTGTTCAGATTTTTTAATAAATATACAGATTCATTACACAAACAATAATAATTAAAACAAACTACCCTTAAAAATTTTTGGTCCAAAATGGCGGGTTTTACGAAATCCGTTATTCATCCAGATCAGGATCTTTGACTGGATTAGTTGATATACCATTTCTTCTTCTAGAACTTCCTGTTCTACTTGTCACAGTTTATTTCACTTTGATTGGATTAGCGGTTTTCGAGATATAAGGACTTAAAGTCAAAATTTCGTGTTTTTTAAAAATCACTTTTTCAACTTTTTTTGATTACGGTATAACTTCTAAACTTGAAGGATGACATAAATATTTTATTCTTTCATTTGAAAGGTTTATTTGTCCTCTTTCCAATGATATTATATTTATGGATAGAGACTGCATAGATAAAATATAAATGCACAAATATACAAAAAATTGCGAAAAAATACACATAATTTCATGCATTTTCATACATATTTGAGTAATTATTTCAAAGCTTACTATTTTTCGTAGCATTATTTACCTTTTACTAAATATGTATGTACGTAAAAAATTCAGTGAAATTCAATTTTATTTACTATTTACAAAAATATACAAAAAATTCAGTTTAATATTAAATTCAGCTTTTGTTTACCCTTCTACTAAAATTTATATAAGTTAAGTAGTAAAATTAAGCTTCATGTGGTTCCATTTACCTTTTACAAAATTTTATATAAAAAATTCAGAAAAAAATTATTACTAACTTTTTTCTAAAAAATTATTTTGTATGAAAAATGTGTATTTTTTCGCATTTTTTTGTATATTTGTGCATTTATTTTTGATTCCTATAGAATCGATCCCATATGTCTGGCTGGGTGTACATGATCAACATAATGGAAATGTGAACCAACAACGCAACAACATAACATGCCATGCATGTAAAATGTACAAATTGTATTTGTATATTGTATTCTGTATTCTGTATAAAATTAATTGTAATTGTCAGGGTGCTCAGATTGGGCTACTTTTCGCCAATTGGGCTATCTTTTCTTAAATTTTGCGACAAGAATTTAACAAAAATCGCCCCGCTACTTTTTGGGCTACACAAAATCCAGTTGGTGCGGTTTTGGGCTACGAAAATATTTTAAGTTAAAAAGAACTTTAAATAATTTGTTTCGTTTTATTCTATAAACAATTAGTTGGTAACACCAGTTTCGGTGTTTTGCGTAATTTTCATTGTATACTGCAAACTGGCATTTCATTTTCGATAATCAGTTATATTCTATATTCTATTCACTTTTTATTTGTACCTACTGAATCCTAAATCTAAATACTTTACATTAAGTGTGATGCAAATAAGTAGTGAATATGAATAGAGTCTAATGCCTATGATAGATGATTGCGTACGTACGTTGCGTACGTTGACAGATTAAGTATAAAACATGTAGAAAACATGTAGAAAAGCATACGAGCTAACAGATACAAAAGAATACGCAACGTACGCTTACGCAACGCAATGCTATGCAAGAGTAGGCCAACATTTCCGCATTCACGCATTCACCATAACCTACATGTTTTTTTGGTTATTTATGTTTCATATTAAATATTTAGTTTTTTTATAAATTTCGAATGAAATTTTTTGATTTCGATATTATTTTAATTAAAGAAGTGAGAAACAGAGAGTTCCTGTGTAATAAAAAATTCCGAAAAAATAAATTTTAACCTATAAACGCATTATACGCAACGCATTTATCTGTTAGTTTCCGCTTCCAGTGATTTCGATGTATCGTTTGCAACGTACGGATATGCAATTATATGTCACTAGAATAAATCTTGAAGCACATTGTGTGATGAGCCACAGAATATTGAAGCATTTCGAAATTGGGCGATTTTGGGCTATCTTTTTATTAAAATTTGCGACTAGAGCTCTGAAAAATCTGGGCACCCTGTAATTGTACTGCTGTACATTCTCTGTTCATTTACATATTTCTTATAAGTTTATAAATTATAAGAAAAAGAAATTTAAAAGAGAAGAGTATTAAAGAGATCAATATATGGAGTTCCACCAACTTACATTACAAATTACAATACAATACAATACAATTACAATTACAACTCAAACAAGATGTTTCATTTCATAATAAATGATTATATTCTTCTCTCTTAAATTTCTTTTCTTATATAAAGAGAAGATATCTTATAATTTAACGAGAAGAGGAATTTCTTATAAGTTTATTAGAAAAAGAAATTTAAAAGAAAAGAATATAAATCAATGTATGGATGGAGTATCAAGTCAAGATGTTTCATAAATGTTCATTTCAAAATATGAACACTTAAACAACTTCAACTTGATAATATAAATTCAAAGTTTTCTGTCGCTTCATATATAAAAATATGAAGCAGATTGATATATAGAAAAACGAACTTTAATATGTTTGTTTTAAAATGTGAACACTTAAACAACCTCAACTTGATAATATATGATAAATTGAAGTTTTTGGTCGGTGCATATCTAAATGTGAACCCGGCTTATATATAGAAAAACGAAATTTAAAAGAGAAGAAAATAAATCAATATATGGAGTATCAAAATTTTTCATATGTTCATTTCAAAATGTGAACACTTAAACAACTTCAACTTGATAATATAAATTCAAAGTTTTCCGTCGCTTCATATATAAAAATGTGAACCAGATTGATTATATAGAAAAACGAATTTTAATATTTTGTTCATTTCAAAATGTGAACACTTAAACAACCTCAACTTGATAATATAAATTGAAGTTTTCTGCCGATTTATATTTATATTTGAACTTTAGTGAAGTAATGTATAGAAAAACGAATTTTTTATTGTTTTCTTGATCTTTTACGATAAAAATTTGTTTTTGAATTTGTTACAAATTTTTATGATCATGTTCATATAATTTTAGGGTGTTCACTGAACACCCTGAACACTACCACCCTCCGCCGATGGTATATACATATATAATAGTGCATATAACACTGGCACTTGATGTCACAATATGCACATTTAAAGATTATTTTCATTATTAAATCGATGTATTAAATATAAATATAATATGCATTTGTATATGTATGTAATAATGAAAAATAAATAAAAAAAAAAAAAAAATAAAAATAAAAAAAATTATTGATCATTTTAGGTCGGAAATTCAGATTACTGGAAAAAAAATGTACCGATTTTCACTGAGCACAACTTTAACCCTAAAACCATTTATGGGGCATCCAATGCCTCAAGCCATTTCCAACTTGAACAAAAATTGTGTTACCAATGTAAATGTAATACCATTATTTAATTCATATGGTAGAATGATGTCTAGCCCATGAAGTAAATATATAAAAAAGACTTTTCTCTAATGTTTTTGGTCGTGAGCAGCGTTTGAATACATAGTTCGTTTTTCGTGCATTGGTAAATTCAATGCCCCCATATATTTTGTATGAAAGTGTATCATTTTTCCGCTCTTTGATTGTCAACGTGAACAACGTCTTACTGTTTTACAAATACATTTTTTTTTCATTGTAGAATATTTTGATATTTTATAATATATAATATATGTGGCCAAAAGGAGAAACCGCTTAAGTCGATTTAAGCCCAAAATGATTTAATTGGATTTTTGAAATCTACATGTCTCGTTTCTTATACCAACAAAATTTCAGGTCTCTACCATGTTCGCAGCCAAAGTTATAAAAGAAAATCATATTCGCTTAAGTCAGTTTGGATGTTTTAAAATTTAGAAAAATATCCAAACTTAATGTAAGACTACAGATAACTGTTTAATTTATTTAGAATAAATGCTTAAAAAGAGGTAAGACATTTTTCCAAAACTTATTTTGAATCAAACTGATTGTTTTTACATAAGATGTTAAAATAACCAAAGTTGAGATAGGCGTTTATTTCATATTTTGAAATTCACGTTTTTAATTCATTACTCGACATTAATTGTTTTTCCATTTCATATTATGATAACTGTTTATAGCTTAGGTTACTTAGTTGTTTTTGTCTTATTAATTCTATTGAACAGACAGTATTATAACGGTTAAAGTCATTATTCCAAGTGCTGTGTTCTAGTATGATGCAAACATAAGTGGTTAGTTGTGATTCAACTACAGAAGTGATTAATATTAAATTTTTAAAAAAATGTCGTTTCGTACACTGAAAATGATAGAACTTGCTAGGAAACAAAATAAAATAGTGAAAAAATTAGAAAGTATTCAAGAAAATGATGAAAGTAATATTACAAATTTACAAATGGGACATAAAGAAAATGAAAGTGAAATTAAAAGTGGTAGTGATAATCTGCTTCCATGTATTTCATCAGGAAATTCATCTAAAATTAGAAATTATGAACCTTTTATTGGAGAATTTTTTTTACCAGTTGTTGAAAACGAAACTGAAACATCAGCTAGTGGTTTCAGAAACTGCATAAATAGTTTGTTGTTAAGCAATTTCATGAACAAAGACAATAACGAAGGAAAAAGTCAGTCTTCAACTCAATTCGGAGCGTCAAACAATGATGTTCTTTATTTTAAGTCGGATGATTCGATCAAGGATCCAGATTATACGTTACCATGTGACTTGGGAAAAAGCATAGACAGTAGTGAGTAGTATGGATACACCGCTTCTGGCGCACAGAGGGTCGGGGTTCATTACGTCATCGTATTTCCTGTGACGTCATCGTAGAGATAAGGGAGTTGTGACGTCATCGTAGAGATAAGCGAGTTGTGACGTCATCGTAGAGATAAGGGAGTTGTGATGTCATCGTAGAGATAAGGGAGTTGTGACGTCATCGTAGAGATAAGGGAGTTTTGACGTCATCGTAGAGATAAGGGAGTTGTGACGTCATCGTAGAGATAAGCGAGTTGTGACGTAATCGTAGAGATAAGGGAGTTGTGATGTCATCGTAGAGATAAGCGAGGTGTGACGTCATCGAAGAGATAAGATTTAGGTGACGTAATCGAATTTTCAGAGATAAGCGGTATTTTTAGTTTCAAGAAGAGATAAGGGGTGGGGGCGGCGGCGGCAGGAAGTCGGTTTCCGGTGATTGAATTTGTTGTTGAGTTCTCGGAATTCTGCGTAGGTGAGAGGTTATCTCGATTTGTTGTTGCTATGTGGTATTGAATTTGTTGTTGGGTTCTCGGAATTCTGCGTAGGTGAGAGGTTATCTCGATTTGTTGTTGCTATGTGGTATTGAATTTGTTGTTGGGTTCTCGGAATTCTGCGTAGGTGAGAGGTTATCTCGATTTGTTGTTGCTATGTGGTATCGAATTTGTTGTTGGTTTCTCGGAATTTTGCGTGGTTGTGGGTTATCTCGTTCCGGTATCTGTTGTTGTAAATTCATAAAAACTTCAGTATTAAAAGAGAAAAAACCGCAATATCAACCTTATTCAGTACAATACTTACCTCTTTGAAACACATAATTTTTCTAATTTCCTTAAAACAAGTTATATTAAAAATGAAGTTTAATTGTGAACAGTGTAATAACAGTGTAAAAATATTTTCAACCAAAAGTGTATTAAAAAGACATATTAAAAGTGTACATGGTGAACGTTGTAATGAATATAATGCCCACATATCATATACATACATAACATATAATATGCAACATAATATGCGACAATATAACATGAGTAGAAGAAACGTGATCTACTCAATAATAAACAAAAGTTTAAATATGAGTTAAATTAATGCAATTACTTATTTCGTAATTGCATATATAATATTAATTGCTTAACATAAGCATGATACAGCATTTTAAGCTTTTAAACATTAACATAGGTCATAGACATATAAATATGATATGTAAGCATTGCATATGTTCTGTTAGTAAATAAGGTATATGACCGAAAATTTAGAATTACGAAATTGGTATAAGTAATAAAAAGAAAGAATATTATTAAGAACATATGTATATAAAATAAAAGAAAAAACAATATTTGTACTTTGAAATTATGTCAATAAATTCTTGATTAAGCGAATTGTATATGTAATATAAGTGATTTATATTTACTTAATATTAATTACTATTAATTATATGATAAGAGATTTTTGTATATAAAGGGAAGAATTTTATGAATAAAACACAATTGAATATTATCAAGCAAATCGACTGCATTTTTATTTTCTAGTAAGTCGGCATTGAATTGCCATATTTTATAAAATATAACTTCGGCATTTTTGCCATATAATGGTGCAATTATCGGCACTAACATGCCGCACCAATTAATATATTAAATTTCTGCTTCCCTCTAGGTAGAATATCTCCCATCGGTAAAAACCTGCTTTACAACGTGTAAATTGTGATATTTGTGGAAAACAATTAAGTAGACAGGATAAATTATTGAATCATAAACAAGCTTATCATTCTGCATCGAGTGAAAAAAAAAGTTTAGAGTGTGTAGTTTGTAATAAAAGTTTTTTAAAACCTGACAATTTGTTAAGACATTTAAATGAAAATCATACAGTTAATATCGTTGACTGAGTCGAATTATAAGTAGTGTTAAAACTAATGAAGTGGTACAAAAGAAATTGTGTACTATATGTGGAAAAGAGGTGCGTAAAAGTGAATGGTCATACCATTTAAGAACAAATATGCATAAGAAGAATGCCGCCGAAACAGTAAATGAACATTTGAAAGTGATTAAAAGTTGTTTCGATGAAAGAGTGGCTACCTACATTCTTAAAAACAAAGATGAAGGTATATTGGATCCTATAAAGTTTTTTGAACTTTCAAAACAACCAATTCTGGAGCTATTAGAAGATTTATTGA
Organism: Villa cingulata; assembly: GCA_951394055.1. Classification (NCBI taxonomy): domain Eukaryota; kingdom Metazoa; phylum Arthropoda; class Insecta; order Diptera; family Bombyliidae; genus Villa; species Villa cingulata. The sequence goes on along the minus strand of OX596017.1, from coordinate 33,928,889 downwards.
TTAAACATGAAGCCTTTAAATTTAATATGGAGTTGTTTGGAGAATATATAAAAATAACAAAAGGAAATGATAATGAAGAGGAAGATGAAATAACATCGTCAGTGAAATCATTTCATTCTAAAATGATAATTATACAGAGAAAAGAGGACTTGATGGAAGCTTATTCAAATATGGCTAGCAAAATTTTTACTACAATGGAAGAGTTTCAGGAGAGAGACAGTGGTTGGACATTAATTCGAATTATTCATCTTGAAATTAACAGCAATCAATGGAAGCCTTTGAAAGGATCGCAATATATACCTTTACCGATTTAAAATTTATTCAACAAAAAGGATTGCATCAATGTAAAAAATAATGATGAATATTGACTCCAGTTGAAGCAAGTTCCGACAGAACTTCTTCATATCAAATTAGAGATATAAAGGTGAAAACAATAATTTTGAAAAATAATACAAATATTGAGTTTGGTGATTTAGAGTTTCCATTGAAAATTAATGATTGCAAGAAATTCGAATTATTAAATCCAACAATAAGCATTAACGCATTTGGCTATGAACATATATGAAGGAGATAAAATCGTGGGTCCATACTACAGCACGCAAGAGGAAAAGAGAAACCACATCAATCTACTATTATTACAGGATGAGGACAAATGTCATTATATTTGGATTAAAAGCATATCTAGGTAAGAACTACTCATTCTACAGTCTAATTAATGAAATTATATTTCTATTTACAGATTAATAAGAAGTCAAATCACCAAAGACAACCATAGAATTTTCATCTGCAACTGTTGCCTGGTACATTTCTACAGTGAGGGTGCTTTAAATATACATAAAGGGGAACGTAACAAAATTGTGACGAAAATGCCAACTCAGGAAAAATCGATTTTGAAATTTGAGCATTATGAACGTCAGCTAGATGTTCCCTTCGTTATTTACGCTGATTTTGAATGCATCCTGAAAAAGATAAGTACTTGCATTTCAGATTTGGCAAAGTCATCAACAACAGATGTACAATAGCATGAGCCTTGTGCATTTGCTTATTATATAAAATGTAGTTTTAATGATAGTTTAAGTAAATTAAGAATATATAGAGGTAAAGATTGTGCTAAGAAGTTTGTAGAATATATAGTTGAAGATGTGCGTAGTTTGTATAATAATTATATTATGAATCCGAAAACAATGAACCGATTAACCTTAGACGAAATTAAACATCAAAATTCAAGTAATGAATGTCATATTTGTAAGAAACATTTAGAAGTAGATAGAGTAGCAGTCCACTGTCATTTAACAGGAAAATATAGAGGACCAGCACATAACGAATGCAATTTGCTTTATAGAGTACCTAAATTTTTTCCAATATTTTTCCATAATTTTTCAGGATATGATTGCCATTTATTTGTTAAAGAGTTATCATCCTTTGAAGGTGATATAAATGTAATACCATTAAATAAAGAATTATATGTATCGCTTTCAAAAAGGGTTTTTGTTAATGATAAAGATACGGTTGAATTAAGATTTTTAGATTCAACTAGATTTATGGCTGCTAGTTTAGATTCTCTAGCTAAAAATCTTTCGGTTGATATGTTTAATACAGTTCGTTCAGTATTTAGAAATGAAGAAGAGTTTAAGTTGATGATTCGAAAAGGAGTTTTCCCGTACGAGTATATCGATAATTGTGAAAAATTAAGTGAAAATAGTCTTCCTTCACAATCAGAATTTCATAGTAAATTAACAAATAGCGATTGTTCGAATGAAGATTATGAACACGCTAGAAATGTTTGGGAAAAGTTTCAGTGTACGTGTTTGGGGGATTACTTAGAGCTCTATCTAAAAACTGATGTATTATTATTAGCAGATCTGTTTGAAAATTTTAGAACGGTTTGTAAAAATATTCACTTGTTAGATCCTTGTCAGTATTATACAGCACCAGGTTTAACATGGGATGCTATGCTAAAAGTCACAAAAATTGAAATTGAATTACTAACTGATATTAATATGCATACATTTATTAAAAGAAGTATCAGAGGAGGTATTACTCAGTGTAGTCATAGACATTCAATAGCTAATAATAAATATATGGAAAGTTATGACGAAGGAAAGCGCTCAGAATATATAATGTATGTAGATGCAAATAATCTATATGGGTGGGCAATGTCACAATATCTTCCTTATGGAGATTTTAACTGGGTAGAAAATATAGATATGAATATATTGAATATTCCTGAAGATTCAGAGATAGGATATATATTAGAAGTAGATATAGAATATCCTGAATCAATACACGATGCACATAATGATTTACCATTTTGTGCTAAGAATAAAAAACCTTTAAATTCAAAACATATAAAATTTATTACAGATCTAACAAATAAAAATCGATACGTTATTCATTATAGAAATTTACAGCAATGTTTGAAGCATGGATTAAAACTTTTAAAAGTTCATCGTATCTTACAATTTAAACAATCAGCTTGGCTAAAAATCTATATTGATCTGAATAATCATTATCGAACAATTGCGAAAAATACTTTTGAGAAAAACTTTTTTAAATTACTTAATAACGCGGCATATGGGAAAACAATGGAGAATGTTGATAAACGAAAAGATGTAAAAATTTTAACTGAATGGGAAAATATGGGTAAAAGGTTGGGAGCTAGAGCACTTATTTCAAAACCAAATTTTCATAGTTCAACTCAATTCACACCTAATATGATTGCAATACAAATGAATCGTACAAACAAACACATATTACAATAAACCAATCTACCTTGGATTCTGTGTTCTAGAATTATCCAAATTAAAAATGTATGATTAATGTAGTATTTACTTTCTCTTTTTTCCAATTCCTTTTGAAGATACAATGTGTTAAATCCACCAAAAAATGAATATAAAAATATTTTTCAATTTAACATTAATTAGAAAGGGTGCCGGTTCAAAATGTTTAATAAAATAAAAACACAATGTTTTTCAATTTACGTTACAAATTTTATTTTAAAATATTCTCTTAAATCTAACAATTCAATTCTTAAACTAAATTACAAACAGTTTCTAATCTACTTAAATTCGTGTATACTTAAATTTTAAATAAATCTAATTCAATTTATATAAAATTCAATATTTTTAATTATATAATAATATTTCAATCAAAATCGGAAATAAGTATGCAATTAATACAAAACAAATTTAAATCTATGAAATATATAAAATTTACTTTAATTTAACAATTTGTATATGTACAATATTTCAGTTAAACCGGAAGTAGCTATAAATAAGAAATTTAACAAAATTGAAATAAAATCATGAATTTATAAAAGAAATTTATCAAATCTACTTTAATTATGATTTTACATATGTTCTTAACTACTAAGAGCTAATTAGCTAATAATTATTCGTTGGCATAGGTCGACCTACACGAATAGATGGCGTTGTAGACACTATGTTGATTGAAGAACGATGATGAGATCAATTTAACGATGACTATTCGAATTTTCAAACTTTCAAAAAATTCGTTATGTAAAGCTGAAGATTTCCGACGGGAACTGACGACTGTCGAGATGAAATATTTTTTACTGTCTCGATGAATTTTCTAATTTTCCAAAATAATTCAATTTTCTGATGCTGTTTTCAGTGACGAAACTTTAGAAAATTTCTAAGTCCTAGAAATTTTCTAAGTGTTGATTTTCTGCTCGAAGTATTAGAAAATTTTATAAAAAAATTTTCTAAGTCTTTAACGATGATGAATTTGTTCCAAGTATTAGAAAATTTTGTAAAAAAATTTTCTAAGTCTTTTTTAAAAAATCGACTTTAACAATTTCCGATGATTCGGCCCGAAGTATTAGAAAATTTTGTAAGAAAAAAATTTTCTAAGTACTTTTTTTTGATGATTAATTTCGGCTCTAAGTGTTAGAAAATTTCTGTATAAGAAATTTTCTAAGTATTTTTTCGACGATGATTTAATTCGACGTTTCCCTATTTTCTGTAAAAATTCTAAGTATTTTTACAGAAATTCCTAACTTTTCCCTAAGTACTAGCTCAACACGCTAGATTTTGATAGGACTCAACACGTCCAAGCTGATGAGTTTGGTCTCTTGTTTTCCTTGCTTCAGTCTCAACACGACAGTATACACAAGTAATTGCAAAAGACAAATTTTTCTGCGAATCGCAACCCTTTATATACTAAATTTTCGCGGTTCTGGAAATTTCTTTTTCCCCGTTGTAGAAATGTTCTACTATTTATCTCATGCACTCGTCTTTTTTATAAAACCGTTTTTTTTCAAGTTGTGTCTGCTAATTCAAATGACAATTTATGGTGATTGTGAATAACTCTGACTGGTAAGTATATTCAGCTGGTACTGGTACTGGTAACAGATCTGACAGTACTGACATATGTATTTATCTATGTATATTTTATGTATATTTATATGTATGTATGTATGGAATATATATATACCCTTTATGTATATGTATTTTTATTTATTTTATTTATTCTTTTTTAAGGTTATTTCTAAAATAATTGTGAAAAGGTAAAGGTTTTTACCTTTTATTGACCCCTTTTTTTTTTTTTTTAAATTAAATAGTACATAATTTAAATTAATCAAAAAATATTAATTTGAACGAAAGTTAAGTGTTTTATTTATATTGAATGTGTGATTGTGCATTTTTAGTTTTGTGTGGTACAAGATGTGATGATGCATTATAATGTTATTCTGTGTAGTGTGTTATGAATATGTTTTTTATTTTTGATAATAATGCTGTGATTTTGTGTCCATTGTGTTGTGATTCGTAATGTTTTGTTAAATATTTTGCAAAGTGTGAATAATTAATTATATGTTATGTATTGTACTATTTTATGTTATATGTTTGGTTAAGTGGACTTGTTTACATATTTGTGGTGTTGGTCTTTGTGTATTGTTTTAATACTAATTTCTATTATATATTTTTGTACGTATTTTAGGACTTTCTTGGATGTTATGAGGAAAGGATGACCAATTTTATCAGGTGAGTATACGTCGAGGTAATAATGATAGAAAAAATTAATAATACCCTTTTTTTTTTTTTTTATTTTCAGAAAAATGTTGAACGGATTCAACATCCTCCACGGGCGCCAATATTGACGAGTTTTATTATAAATATATTTTTTTTTTGAGAAAATGGTACTGCAAATATTTAATAAAAAATGTTGGTTTTTTTTTTTTTTGTTATATATGTGAATTTTATTAATTATATATTTTATTATTTTTTTAACAAATCTTTTTTATTTATTTATGGTGTGATTAAACGAATTGTGACCATGCCTTCCTTGGTTTTACTAAAGCGTATTGTTTTTCGGTCCATTCTGAACCTGTAAGTTTTGTTTTGATAAACCCTTTGCCAAGGAATTGGCCATTCCGCTATGAGGCGTTTTATCCCTTCCGGAGCTTGCAACCACTCTGGAACTTGAAAAGTGGTTACTGAACCCTCTTCTGCTGGCCTTTGTAGCCCTAGTGCCTCAAATGGTGGTTTAAACATTGCAGGAGCGTCATTTATTATTTTTTTCTTTTATTTTTCTCCGTTTTTCTCCTATTTCAGTAATAGCAGCCTTCCTTTTTAGCTTTGGCAGGCCTTTGTTTCGTTGGGTCACCATTTCCAGGCTCCAATTTGATTCGATACCAAAGGATTGGTATTCTGAAGGGACTGGAGTGATTGATGATGTATCTGTCGCGCTCATGACAATTTTAAATTCAGAATGCCCTTTATCTATTAATTAAAAATATTATTAATTTTATTTCACCTTTTTTTTTTTTTTTTGAATAAATAAATATTTTTACACCTTTGTTCTTTATGAAAAAACTTTTCTTTTTGAAATTATTAAAAAAAAACTCCTCTATTCTTTGTTTATATAGAACAAAACTTTCTTATTGAAATGTCCAAATAACGGTCTATTCATTGAGTTTTTTAAATTTCTCTCCAATTTGTGTATATGGCAGTACTGTTTGTAGACTTTATTTAATATTCAGGGGGTGATCATTTTTTTGATTGATTGATTGATTGATTGATTTTTTTTTTTTTAATTTTGATTACTCGGAATTTTACATAATTTAACAATTGGTCTTACATACGTTTTTTGCCAAATTTTTATCAATGCTGTTCTTACCAATCCGTCAGTACCAGGATATGTTTCAAGGATACGACCCAATGGCCATGTTAAAGGTGGATAATTTTCTTGTTTGACTAAAACAATATCATCAGGTTTCAAATTTTCTTGTGTAATTTTCCACTTGTATCTGACTTGAAGTTGATGCAAATAATTCTTTGACCAGCTTCGCCAGAAGTTTTGTTGTAGTTGTTTTAGAAATTGCCATTGTTTCGTAGGGACATTATCATTTATTTTGTTGGTTTCTGGTACTACTTGTAAATTTCTCTGTATTAGGAAATGGCCAGGTGTAATAATTGTATTGTCATTCGAATCGATATTTAGTGGTGTTAATGGACGAGAATTAACACACGCTTCAATGTTGCATAAGACGGTATACAGACCTTCAAAGGTGAGTTTCGTATTTTGTAATGTTTTTTTTAAATGTGTTTTGATCAATTTGATATGCGATTCCCATAAACCGCCGAAATGTGGAGCAGAAGGTGGATTGAAGTGCCATTTTATTCGTTCCGTAGATAATTTATCTGCAATTTCTTCCGTGGTTTGTTTTGAAAACATAATTTTGTTGGCCTTAACAAAATTTGTTCCGCAATCAGAATATATGTCTGAACATAGACCTCGTCTATGAATAAACCTATTGAAACTTGCGATAAAGGCATTAGCACTTAAGTCCGTTACTAGTTCTAGGTGAACTGCTTTAGTACAGAGACAGATGAATAAACATATATAAACTGAAGTAGTTTTCGAATTTCGTAATGATGATATTTTCATTTCAATAGGACCCGCAAAATCGATACCGACATGTTGAAACGGAAAGGATTGAGTTACTCTAGCAGCTGGCAGTTCATGCATTAATTGAGTATTGTGTACTGGTTTCATTCTAAAACATTTAAGACATTTATGTAATTGATGACGAATTGTATTTTTGGCATTAATTATCCAGAACTTATTTCTAATTGTGTTTAATACTAAATGTATGCCTCCATGACATGTTTTTTCGTGAACATGATTGATTAATAACTTCGTAACTGGATGATCTGCTGGTAAAAGAATCGGATGTTTTTCATCGTATGGTAATTCTGACTTTCCTAATCTGCCACCCACTCTGAGTACCTTTTGTTCGTCTAGAAACGGATTTAGATTTAAAACCTTGCTAGTTCTATTTATTGATTGTCCAGTTTCTAAATTTTTTATCTCTGCAGCAAACTGATTTTGCTGTATTGTTTTCACAATTGAAACCTCTGCCTGATCAATTTCTTCTGTATTTAGATGATGTGTTTTAATTTTATGACTCAAGCGACAATTGTTTATAAAACGTAAACAATAAGCTGTTATTCTTAGTAGTTTAGAATATGATGAGTATCTTAATAAAATATCTGGTTCTGCAATTGCAGCGAAAACTTTTTGTTTTTTTATTTCTTCAATCGAATCCAGTATTTCCGGTTGTTTTGGCCACATCGTTTCATCTTTTAACCATTTTGGTCCATTCCACCATAATTCATTTTTTGTTAATTCGTCGGGCATTTGACCTCTTGAAGCACTATCTGCTGGATTATCAGGTCCTGGTATATATCGCCACGATGAAGGACTAGTGTGTTCATGGATTTCTGCAATTCTATTAGCTACATAAGTTTTCCAATTACTTGCATGTTTTTGTATCCATGAAAGCGTTATCATTGAGTCTGTCCAAAGTATGATTTTAGCATTTTCCAATTCAAGATCATTTGTTACGTTTTTCATTAGTTTGGCCAGCAAAGTAGCACCACATAATTCTAAGCGAGGCAAAGATACTGGTTTGATGGGGGCTACTTTGGTTTTGGATGCTATTAAAGATACTTTGGATTCATTTCCTTCTTTTACTTGTAGGTATATTACCGCCGCGTACCCTACATTCGATGCATCACAAAAACCGTGAATCGTAATTTCAGCATTGTTGTTAGTGAAATTTAACCAGCGAGGTATTGTGATGGTAGAAATGTGATGTAGTTTTTCAACGAATTGTTTCCATTTTTCTACTAATGTTTCTGGAGGACGGTCGTCCCAATCACAGCGCGAGATCCAAAGCTTTTGCATTATTATTTTCGCCGTCATAATGCATGGAGCTAGCCACCCGAATGGATCAAATAACGAAGCAATTTCTGACAAAATTGTTCTTTTTGTGATTTTCCTTTCTTCGTTTTTTACTTTTACACATATATTAAACTTATCTGTGGTAGGATTCCATCTAATACCAAGGGTTTTAACATTAAACATGTCAGAAATTGTTAAAAATTCTTTCAATTCGCGATCGTCGATTGGAATTTGGTTTAATATCGCGGAATCATTTGCAATCCATTTCCGTAAATTGAAACCTCCTGTTTTTAGCAATTGACGCAATTCCTTTTGAATGGCTACTAATTCGTTTAGATCAGGATGCGAGTAACATAAGTCATCTACATACATGTGTTTTTTGACTATTTCTGCAGCTCTCGGATAATTTTGATATTCATCATTGGCCAGTTGGTGAATTGTTCGAATAGCTAAGAATGGTGCTGCCGCGGTACCGAACGTTACTGTTGTTAGTGCGTAATCCTCGATTGGTTCATTAGGTGAATTTCTCCATACTATTCGTTGTAAATCATATTGTTCTGGATTAATATGTATCATGCGATACATTTTTTCTATGTCAGCTGTAATCGCATACCGATATTTTCTCCATCTTAGCAGGGTGGTGACCAAAGTTGGTTGTATGGTAGGCCCGATGTACATTTGTTCGTTAAGACTCATATCGTTACTGGTTTTACTCGATGCATTAAAAACTGTTCTCAATTTAGTAGTAGTACTTTCTTTAAGTACACCATGATGTGGCATATAATATGATCTGGTGTTATTATTGCTATTATCGACTTTAATCATATGACCAGCTGCTAAATATTCGTCGATGTTTTTCTTATATAGGTTATAGTATTCCGTGTCTTGTTGAAATTTTCGTTCCAATGAAAGAAATTGTGATACTGCTTTTCGTTTACTTTCACCAAATTCAGGAACCTTTTTAAATGGTAAATCTACTTGATACGAACCATTTGTTAAACGTTTAGTTGTCTCTGTATATATGTTTTCACATATCTTGTCTTCAGGTTTCTCGTGTTTTACATTCAAACATTCTTCTTGCTCCCAAAATTTTCTTAATTGAGTATCCAAAGAAGATTCATGGACCTGCACCATGAACGTCCTACTGGATTGTGTAGCATGTCCTATGCTACCCATCACAATCCAGCCTAATTCAGTGTTTATCGCAACAGGATGATTAGGTTCAGATGAGCGTTTAATTCCTCCACGAATTATCGCTGCGTACACTTCTGCTCCAATTAACAAATCTATTTTTCCAGGTATCGCAAAATTAGGGTCAGCTAGATTTAGATCTTTCAAATGATCAAAACCTGTCGTTTCAATTCGATAAGTAGGTAAATCGTTAGTGATACTCCTTACCACTAACGCATTTACCCGGTGTTTAAAGTTTCTGTATACCGATTCCAGAGTGAATTCAGTTTGAGAATTAGCCACAGTGGTACTGCTTTGGTTGAGTCCACTGATGTGCTGATTCGTCCGTGTGATTTCGAGTTGCAGGCGTTTTGCTGCAGCGGCAGTTATAAATGTTGCTTGCGACCCTGAGTCTATCAAGGCTCGCAATACTTCGTTGTGACCCTTTGTATTCCGAATTCTAACCAAAGCCGTTGCTAAGAGTGCTTGATTCGTGTTTGAAGAAAAGAAAGTCTTTACTTCATTCCTTTCGTTAGAGTTTCTGACTGGCAAAGCTTCGTTTCCAGTGCTATCGCTGTTTTGTGTAACTGTCGGTTGAGCAGAAGGTTTATCCCGATTTGCGTTCGATGTGGTATTGAAGCTAGTATGTAATAGGGAATGATGTTTTCGTTTACATATACCGCACGTATATTTACTTTTACAGTCATTGTATTTATGGCCGAAAGTGAGACAGTTCATACATAAGTTGTTTTTCTTGATGAAGTTTAGTTTTTCTGTCGCTGATAGTGATTTGAAGCTCGAACAGTTAAACAGCCTATGATCAGATTTACATTTTGTACATTTTAAATTTTGATTAATATTTTTATTATTGTGAGCTAAGAAAACATTACTTCGTTTTGGTGTATTAATTGCTTCTAATACGCGAAATCTTGATTCTAAAAAGTCCACCAATTCTTTATATGAAGCCACCTCATTTTTCTCGCTTTGTTTTATCTCCCATAATTCTCGTGTTTCTGGCGATAATTTCTGCAGAGTAAGGTACACAATAATAGGGTCCCAGTTTTCAATGTTAACCTTTAATGTTTTCAATTCATGAAGGATCTCTTCTGTATTGTTAAGCACATCCTTCATGGATTGAGCATTTTCGGTTTTTGTCAAATTTATCTTACACAATTTTTCTAGTTGTGCATTGATTAATACCCTATTATTATTAAACCTTTTTTCCAATGTTTGCCATGCTTTATAATAATTAGTCCCAATGACTTCAAATGGTTTAATAATTCGTGCAGCCTCACCAGAAACACAAGATTTTAGGTAGTGTAATTTTTCAACTTCTGAAATTTCCTTATTATTATGAATTAAATTTGTGTACAAATCTTTAAATGATCGCCAAGATTTGTAGGTACCATCAAATTTAGGTAAAGAAATAGGTGGTAGTTTGATTTTCGATTTTTGTGGAGATACGAGAGTTGTAACATGTGTGGAACCACCGTCATTTGAAACGTTATTTGATTTGGCTAACGAAGTAATTTTTTCTTGTAGCTCTGTGATTAAACTAAAACAAGTTTCTTCAAATACATCGTATTTATTTTGCTCAATATACTCGGCAGTGAGTTTACAATCTTCAGCTTGATAAATTAAATAATGATTATCCCTAAATTTATCAGTTAATTCATTTAATTTTTGTATTCTACGTTCATATACATTAATTGGTTGATTTTCAGTTAAATTTTGTTTTATTCTGATTGTAACAGTATTTAATTCATTTTCCAAAGCAGTTTGTAATTTAATTAAATTCTGAATGTTATGCATTTTTACAAATTTTTTAGAGTCTATCTATAAATTGAAAAAAATTGAGTTTCTATTTTATCCGGCTCGAAGGACCAAATGTTAAATCCACCAAAAAATGAATATAAAAATATTTTTCAATTTAACATTAATTAGAAAGGGTGCCGGTTCAAAATGTTTAATAAAATAAAAACACAATGTTTTTCAATTTACGTTACAAATTTTATTTTAAAATATTCTCTTAAATCTAACAATTCAATTCTTAAACTAAATTACAAACAGTTTCTAATCTACTTAAATTCGTGTATACTTAAATTTTAAATAAATCTAATTCAATTTATATAAAATTCAATATTTTTAATTATATAATAATATTTCAATCAAAATCGGAAATAAGTATGCAATTAATACAAAACAAATTTAAATCTATGAAATATATAAAATTTACTTTAATTTAACAATTTGTATATGTACAATATTTCAGTTAAACCGGAAGTAGCTATAAATAAGAAATTTAACAAAATTGAAATAAAATCATGAATTTATAAAAGAAATTTATCAAATCTACTTTAATTATGATTTTACATATGTTCTTAACTACTAAGAGCTAATTAGCTAATAATTATTCGTTGGCATAGGTCGACCTACACGAATAGATGGCGTTGTAGACACTATGTTGATTGAAGAACGATGATGAGATCAATTTAACGATGACTATTCGAATTTTCAAACTTTCAAAAAATTCGTTATGTAAAGCTGAAGATTTCCGACGGGAACTGACGACTGTCGAGATGAAATATTTTTTACTGTCTCGATGAATTTTCTAATTTTCCAAAATAATTCAATTTTCTGATGCTGTTTTCAGTGACGAAACTTTAGAAAATTTCTAAGTCCTAGAAATTTTCTAAGTGTTGATTTTCTGCTCGAAGTATTAGAAAATTTTATAAAAAAATTTTCTAAGTCTTTAACGATGATGAATTTGTTCCAAGTATTAGAAAATTTTGTAAAAAAATTTTCTAAGTCTTTTTTAAAAAATCGACTTTAACAATTTCCGATGATTCGGCCCGAAGTATTAGAAAATTTTGTAAGAAAAAAATTTTCTAAGTACTTTTTTTTGATGATTAATTTCGGCTCTAAGTGTTAGAAAATTTCTGTATAAGAAATTTTCTAAGTATTTTTTCGACGATGATTTAATTCGACGTTTCCCTATTTTCTGTAAAAATTCTAAGTATTTTTACAGAAATTCCTAACTTTTCCCTAAGTACTAGCTCAACACGCTAGATTTTGATAGGACTCAACACGTCCAAGCTGATGAGTTTGGTCTCTTGTTTTCCTTGCTTCAGTCTCAACACGACAGTATACACAAGTAATTGCAAAAGACAAATTTTTCTGCGAATCGCAACCCTTTATATACTAAATTTTCGCGGTTCTGGAAATTTCTTTTTCCCCGTTGTAGAAATGTTCTACTATTTATCTCATGCACTCGTCTTTTTTATAAAACCGTTTTTTTTCAAGTTGTGTCTGCTAATTCAAATGACAATTTATGGTGATTGTGAATAACTCTGACTGGTAAGTATATTCAGCTGGTACTGGTACTGGTAACAGATCTGACAGTACTGACATATGTATTTATCTATGTATATTTTATGTATATTTATATGTATGTATGTATGGAATATATATATACCCTTTATGTATATGTATTTTTATTTATTTTATTTATTCTTTTTTAAGGTTATTTCTAAAATAATTGTGAAAAGGTAAAGGTTTTTACCTTTTATTGACCCCTTTTTTTTTTTTTTTAAATTAAATAGTACATAATTTAAATTAATCAAAAAATATTAATTTGAACGAAAGTTAAGTGTTTTATTTATATTGAATGTGTGATTGTGCATTTTTAGTTTTGTGTGGTACAAGATGTGATGATGCATTATAATGTTATTCTGTGTAGTGTGTTATGAATATGTTTTTTATTTTTGATAATAATGCTGTGATTTTGTGTCCATTGTGTTGTGATTCGTAATGTTTTGTTAAATATTTTGCAAAGTGTGAATAATTAATTATATGTTATGTATTGTACTATTTTATGTTATATGTTTGGTTAAGTGGACTTGTTTACATATTTGTGGTGTTGGTCTTTGTGTATTGTTTTAATACTAATTTCTATTATATATTTTTGTACGTATTTTAGGACTTTCTTGGATGTTATGAGGAAAGGATGACCAATTTTATCAGGTGAGTATACGTCGAGGTAATAATGATAGAAAAAATTAATAATACCCTTTTTTTTTTTTTTATTTTCAGAAAAATGTTGAACGGATTCAACACAATGTAATGTCATCAACTTCATAAGATCCCACAGGTATTTCAACAGTTTCATTTCCAATATGAAACAAATTATTATTTCTATCAACGTTTGGTATTGAATTATATGTTTGAAAGTCGATAAGACCGCATAAGTAATCTGTATTTAAATCTAAAGGGCGAAAATATTCCGCATTCAATACTGATTAATTTCCATTTAATGTTAATGTAATTGACATATTAAATAAAACTTCTTTTATTCACATTAAATTTTTATTATTCTAAATTATTATTATAATAACAATCATATAGAAACTTTAAACATAAATGTCCACAGATAACTGAATTATAATTTTGGTATTGATTATAGTTATATATAATTCTAGAGCCTAAATAATTGATAACTTCCTTCGGCGGCTGCAAATTTCCAAAACTGTCAAAGTAATCTATATAATCCTTGTATTTATAGTAAGCTACCCAATGTATACCTGGTCCTGTTGAAGAATCTAAATTTATTACACCACACTCTTTTTGGTATGGTTTAGTTGGTAATGTATTTCTCATGAAAACTCCTCTAAAGTGTGGTATATATTTGGCGTGAGAAATTATATCTAATTCTGTAAGTGGTTTATTAGGTAGCTGCTTTAAGAGTTTTTTGGATTCAGAAATAGTCCTAATCCTTTTTTATATGGCTTCAAATGTAATCCTTTACCCATGGCTATAGCTTCCATTTGTTTATTATGTCTTACAATTTCAGCAAGCTGTTGTCGACCATTTTTAGCATTGGTTATAGCCTTAGCTACTTGAGATGCACCCCCTTTTAAAGCACCCATTGCAGAAAGACCAGCAAATATTGGTAACAGAGGTAATATACCTCCTGTTTTTGGAATAGGTATTACTCTAGGTATTTCAACATTTGACTTTTTGCCTTTAATTGTATTTCGTGCTGTTTTTAACGCCAAGCTGATTGTATTTGATGAATTTTCAGGTTGATGTTTATTAATAGTACATTTTACATTAGATATCATATTTTTATATAATTTTTTGCCTGAAATCTTCTTTTCACTTTTTTTTCTTTGTGATACCCATTCCGAGTTTTAATTTAGTTTTCATTGCTTTTGAAACTAACCAAGAATTTGTGCGTTCACCCCAACCAGCGTCTCGAGATTTTGCTCTTTGTTTAGCTTTTTGCGCCAAAACAGAATCAGCTATGTGTCTATCTTTAAGGTCTTTGCTCTTCGAATAAGCTATATCATGCTCTTTGCAAGCTTCATCCAAAGGATTTATACCTTGATCTCCTCTTGATAAACGATCTTTTAATTTAGTACTAGGACCGCAATAGTTATAACCAGGTATATGTAATTCAAACGGTAAACTGTTTATGATTTTGTTAACTAAACCTTTACCGATCAAGGACTGATGTCGACTAATCGAATTATTTTTATAGTCAATCATTTTATATAGTTGGCTCAGGAATGATGACTTTTTACTATAAAACATTATATTTATTGAAAAGTTTTGTTAGTTAAGAAAATGAAATTCATAAAACAACACAACACGTTAAACGTGAAAAATTTTGATTTTGAAAGTAATTCTCAGAAATATATTAAACATAGCAATTTATTACCAAACAATATAAGAACTATTATTGTAGGTCCATCGAATTGTGGTAAAACTAATGTAATGATAAGTCTACTTGAACATCCTAATGGACTTAAATTCGAAAATGTGTACTTGTATTCTAAATCATTATACCAACCCAAATATGAATATTTAAGACAAATTTTATCAAAAATTAAAGGATTAGTATACTACACTTTTTCTGAAAATAATGAAGTCATTCCACCTGATAATGCTAAACCGAATTCAGTTTTTATTTTTGATGATGTAGCCTGTGAAAAGCAAAATAATATGCGTTCTTATTTTTGTATGGGTAGACATAAAAATATTGACAGTTTTTATTTATGTCAAACTTATACTCATATACCAAAACATTTAAGTCGAGATAATGCAAACTTAATAATTTTATTCAAACAAGATGATATGAATTTGAAACATTCATATAATGATCATGTTAATACTGATATGACTTTTGAGAAATTCCGAGAAATGTGTGCAGAATGCTGAAAAGTTAATTAGGGATTTTTAACAATTAATAAGGATTGTGGAATCAATAAAGGTCGCTATAGAAAAGGCTTCGATGTATATATAGAAGTATGAAGATGTTTAATAAATTACCGTAAAGCAGTTATTAGGGTGTTATTAGTGGTTATTGACTGGTTATTAGTGGTTATTAGCGGTTATTGGGTGGTTATTGGGTGGTTATTAGCTGGTTAAAGTGGTTATTAAACAGTTAAATACTACCTATTAATTGATTTTCAAAACAGTCAAAAGGTGATAGTTAAGCAGTTAATATGAGTAAAGAAGAAGTACTAAAGAGATTAGTAAAGACTACGAATGAAGTGCGTAAAAAATGTAAAGCAATTAAGTCAGGTAAAATCAATACTGACAAATTACTTGAGGAAACTTTTAAACCTATTACTGAACCACTTCAAAGAATATAGAGCTAAAGCAATAGAATTTTCATTCCACAATCTGTCAAAAATTCAGAACACATAAAGTTACATAAATATCTTCGTTCGAAACATGTTTCGAACATAAATTTTCCCCCTCATAATTGTATTAAAATACACATAATTTTTCTTACTTACCATGTCTGAGGTAAAGATGGAAACAGATAACATCCGTGCCGTAATAAACAGTACTGACTATATTTTTTTTTTTTTCAAATATACATATATACATACAATGTATATAGTATATATTAAGTGCACGAAGTCCATTATGGCACCGCCGATCAGTAATTTATGTCCGATGTACCATCCAGTTTATCATCAGTAATCAGTTACTGGTGTATATTGTTGATGGGAAAAATTAATCATCGACTTGGGCAAGAGTAGCGCGCTGGCTGGGGTTCGAACCGTGATCTCAGGATCACAAGACGAAACCCAACCATCGAGCTATTCAAGTCCCTCACGTACCTGACTATATAAATAAGGCACATGTATG
Source organism: Villa cingulata (assembly GCA_951394055.1). Lineage (NCBI taxonomy): Eukaryota > Metazoa > Arthropoda > Insecta > Diptera > Bombyliidae > Villa > Villa cingulata. The sequence continues at coordinate 33,912,350 of OX596017.1, read as the reverse complement.
TTCAGCGTCAAACAGTACTATCAATGAGGCAGCGTGATGACTGATGATAGTGTACTGTACTGGTGAACGATGCTAGTTGACGGAGAGGAAGCTATCTGTTTGCTATTTAAGAGGTATTCGGAATTATATTATATATTTGCCAGACAAATCATCTAGATTAAAATCTGTTGCGGGGAAGGGAATCGATATAATATTATATTTTGTATTATACATTATGTATGTGTGCAATGGAATAATGTGAATTGTATTGTATTTAAAGGCAAATACAAGTTTATTGTGTATTATGATAATATATATAGCTACGTGTATAATATTCATTACGGAATATTATGTAGTATGTAGTATCAAAGACTATATTACAAGTTGTTATATTGGGCTTTGGTAAGATGTATATTAACAAAGATCCTTATCTGTATTATGTATTAGTATAATACGAATTTATATGCGAATATTATATGTATGTATATATGTATCTGAATTGTTATGAATGATAAGTAAAAGGGAATAACAAATTAAAAATTTTTTTCAAAGAAATGTAAACAAACATTTTTTTTTTTAATAGGGAGTAATATACATAATAATATATAAACGAATGACATAATGACAAACATACGTATGTTTGTATATAATTGGTATGATCTGCATTGATTATAAATTGAAATATTTTTTCCTTATGATCTGTGTTTTGGCGTGGTCTTATATTAGTTATTTCATAATCTCTATTCGAGTATTATGAATTACAATAATATCATTACATATTCGTATGAATATGTATAAGAATAATTTTTGAATTTTAATTATGAATGTAATAAGCAAAAATACTTAAAAATACTATACATTACATATATGTGGATATTTCGCATGAATGGTATATCTATACACTTGCTTAGATATAATTTTAATATTTCAGGTGATTATATATGCAATATGATTTAAATATTATATTTTTTATCGTTACTTTTTCTTTCCACCTGTATCCCTAAATATTGTAGTTATTGTAATATCACAAACAATATACAAATAATGAGGTAATATATAGGTATATACTTAATACAATACGCATATAGATAATAATATACATGTACATAAAAACAGTACAAAAGCAATGTGAAATTGTACAATATCGAAGGGTGATAATATCCCATATACATATGTATGTACATTTGTATAACAAGATCGCACGAACATAAAAAAGAAATAAAGAAAAAAATATAAGCCAACGAAAACAACAATAATTTAATAGTTATCAAAATTGAATATAATACCAATAATACTGTATTAAATATAATACCAATAATACTATATTGCTTACTTGTCTAACAACTTCTATAATATAATATAATACATAATGCTAATAATGTGGGGTTTTCCAGTAAGGACATAACAATTTTATATTTAAGTAAAATAAAGAATAATTAATATACATATAAGGTTAAAATTTATTCCAAGTGAAGTACACAAATTACATTTAATTATGGAATTCGATCTCATTCATATGACCACCGCGAGCACGAAAATTGGAATAAGCGCTCTTAAAGTTGTGACTACCGATTCAGAATTGCGGTAGTAATTTTAAATAATTTCTAAATGTTGCTCGTTCGTGAACTTCACCATGATAAAAATGTTAACATTGACTGACGTTCTGAAGTTGACAGATTATGCCAAATGTTCAAGGCCTCCTTTGTATTAAAACACAAAATCGTTATGTCCCTATTGGAAAACCCGATATAAATGCATAAGAATTGTATTATCCTATAACCAGCCATTCACCTTATTATTTAATTGTTTATTTTATATTGGGCTCTATTATGAGTGTCGATAATATCGTCTTGTCATCGACTATCGCCTTGACTCGACAAATTTTGTATTATGTGTGTCGATTTGAGGCGAGAATATCGACATTTTGAGTCGATCAGCTAAAACTAATCGACAGGCATAGTAGTCTATGGTGATTTGATATTTCAATTATGCTTTGTATATAAGATAAGTTGTATTTAATTATTCTGCTCAATTTATTTAAATTTAATTTAATTAATTAAAGAAAAATCACTAAAAATGCTGTTTGAAAAAAAAAAAAAATGAACGCTCTTCTTTTATGCAAAAAAAAAAATCAGTATTAAATTAATGTTTTATATTTTCACTTATATATTTTATATTTATAGCTACAAATTATTTACATAAATTAATCAAATATTTATTAAAAATTACAAAAATTAATTAAATATTTATTCAAAATTGAAAAAAAAATGAATTATAAATTTATGTATCGATATATTTGACAATTTTTATAGAAATTACATGGTGAAACTGAATGAAAATAAAATTTGATATGACAATATCTTACTGTCGAGACGACCGATTTGCATAATACAAAATTTACATCGTCTCGTCTCGTCTTAATTTTGTCGATAGTCGATATTATCGACATTCATAATAGGGCCCATTAATTTTTATAAACTCAATCCTACAAGTGTATACGTACATATGTACATAGTGTCTACAATATAATATGAACGTCGATATGAACAAACAACACAGCATATACATTTACTTACGTACATTACGCAGTAGTACACAAATACCAAAAATCATTTTGTTCAATATTGTAAAATACATATTTTTATAATTATAATACAATATACATATATGTATATAATACATATATATTGTCCCTTTAAAAATATCTCGGCTAATGCATTTATAAAAAAACCTGAAATATGTACTATATAGTACATATATATATCATAATATCATATCATCATCATCATCATATTATGTATTATAATGATTATCCGCATACATATATAATCGTATTGCATTAGCGTATACAATGTACAATATAAAATATAAATTTACATTGTATTATTTGCTCGTATACCAATTACCATTATCAATGTATGCTCTTATGCACAAATTACATTACAATACAGCAATAAAGAAATGATCGATAGAAATAAAAACATAGCAGTCAACCAGCAGCAGTATAAAAATTATATATATATATAGTATATATATCTACATTATATGTATATTTGAAAACTATAATGGCGTATGAATAATCAAATTAACGCACACACAAATGCTATGTGTAAACCTATTTTCATTCATAAATACGAAATTATTTTTCGAAGTATTTTTTCGAAGTATAAAATTATACACAAGTCATACACATTAATTACAAACATGTGCGAAATCCAAAATTTTTTCGGTTCATTCCACATCATCCACATTAATTGTAACTTTCCCCTTTTTCAAAATTTCGAAGCAAGAAAATATGTATTTTGGCAAACATACAGACATTATTTGAATTTAACCGTCGAATGTTATTTCTATTGCTTTAGCTCTATATTCTTTGACCACTTAGAGAACTTAACAAAGAATCGAAAAAAGAACGTGATATTAAAAAAGAATTAGAGAAACCAAAAATTAAAAAGGAATTGGAAAATGATTGGCAATCTGACCATAACTTTAAAATATCAAAAAATAACAGCTTTCAAACACCCAATAATACAGTAATAGATGAATTGAGTCATAGCACCCCATTGCAAAGATCTCTTCATGAATCTAACAATAACTTAAAAAACAGCAGCTTTCAAACATCTGACAATGCAATAATAGATGAATTAAGTCATAGTACACCACATCATAAATTGCGGAGATCTCTTCATGAATCTTTAGAAGAAAACCTACAAACATATTATACTAAAGAGTATTTCAATCAATATAATATCGATAAAGCTTATGGGCCACGATATAACAAACAAGAAAATATATTCTATTTAGGTCGTAAAAAATTCAATTTTGATGATGATGTAATAAAAATAGGAGATAAGGAATTCAAAACAACTCGAGGTTTATTAGAACTAATTTTCATGAAAAAACCCAGTTTATATCTACCAGATGATCTTCACAATTATAAAGATATTTTATTAAAAACAAATGTTTATAAAAAAGATGTAGACGATGAACATAGCCATATTAAAGGTAATGGTGGAGCAAAGTATAAACAAATTATAAAAGAATTAATTACTTTACGTAAAGGAAAAGGACTGATGATATATAACAGTAATAAACCCAATTATAAATATTGGAATGATCCTAATGAATTGGTAGATAGATTAAAACTTCTTATAGCATCACAACAAGCAGGTCATACAAATCATAATAATGAAATTATATCGATTATCGAAGAATTGCGAGAAGCAGATATAATCGTTTAACATTTCTTTAAAAACATCATAAATACAATGAGTGTTGATAAGTTTGGTCGTTTTGCTAAGCATTCTAAAATTACGAATGAACGCGGACCTCCTGGAATAGGGTTCAAGTTAACAAAAGAAGGACATTTTGATTTAAGTTCTAAGCGTTTAACTAGCTTAGGAGACCCAATTCAGGATACTGATGCAATTACAAAACAATTTCTCACTAAAATGTTAAAGGGATCTGAAGATAAACTTGATGAAATTAATAAAAGTATAGCGGATATCGGATAAATTAAAAAGCATGCATCTACATCAAAACCTCTATAAATTGATTGATATTTCATAAATCACTCTATTCTACATAAACATGAGTAAAAGACAACAAGTAGAAGAATTACATAAGGTGGCGCAAAAGAAATTTACCCGTCATTTGATTTGGTTGAAATGGGTGCTTATTCAACTAATAATAAAGGATATCGATTTCTATTAACGGTGATTGATACGTTTTCAAAGTTTGCTTGGGCTATACCTGTTAAAACAAAAAATGGTGTCGATATAACTATAGCAATGAATAGCATATTTGAGAAATCATCACAAATACCAAAGAATTTACAAACTGATCTTGGAAAAGAATTCTATAACCAACATTTTAAAGAACTAATGAAAAAATATAATGTGAACCATTATTCAACTTATAGCACACTAAAAGTGTCAATTGTAGAACGATTTAATCGAACTTTAAAAGGTTTAATGTGGAAAGAATTCAGCATGAGAGGATCTTATAAATGGATTGATAATGTACAAGAATTAGTTGACAAATATAATAATACCAATCATCGTACAATTCAAATGAGGCCAATAGAAGTCAACTCATCTAAGGAAAAATTTCTACTGAAAAAGGTTTATAATAATTTAAAAGTATTCCGCAACCCAAAATATAAGATTGGTGATTATGTGAGAATCAGCAAATATAAACATGTATTTGAAAAAGGCTACACACCAAATTGGACAACAGAAACATTTAAGATTAAATCAATTAAAAATTCAAATCCTGTAATGTACTACTTAGAAGATTTTAAAGGAAATCCTATTCAAGGAGGGTTTTATGAAAAAGAAATATCAATAACAAAACATCCTAATATATATTTAGTTGAAAACATTTTAAAAAGAAAAGGAGATAAAGTTTATGTAAAGTGGTTAGGATTTTCTAATAAAGATAATTCTTGGATTAATAAAACAGATTTATTATAAAAATTATAATGCTTTATTTTTATTCAATAAAATTTACAATATTTAATTATATATTTTGTGTTTTTATTTAAAAACAATTATTGGATATACAATCTTTACATTTTGCATTGACTATCATATAATAAAAGTGCATTAGTTTTTTTATTTTTGCAATCACCCTTTCTACGTCACAGCATTCGCATGTATCTGGCCCTGATTTAGTGGCATCTAAAGACCATGGACAGCTGGTGTAGTGTAGTCCATATTTTGATTTTACCTTCGGTATATCGGAATATGAATCCAAAAATGCATAATCACGGAAAATTTGATTACGATGCTCTTCTAATAATAGATGATTGAATTTGAATAAAAATTCTTTTAAATTTTGTAATTCCATTATGTTAATTGTTGTTTATCTTGAGACAGTTGATTAAAAACTAAAATTATTTTGTTAACTTCATAGCAACTTAAGAGATCTCCATGTTGTAATATTGTTTTATATTCGTGACATCAACATATTCGACATCTACTTTATATTCAGTATCTTGTAAACGAATCAATTCAACTTCACCATTGCTTAAAATTCTTTCAGTTTCATATTCATGATATTCATAGCAGCTTATATTTAATTTTCGTTTCTTATAATTACTATCATAAATACAACGTATTGTCATCATGATGTCATCCTGAAACCCTAGTTTAAAATGTCTATAAATTGGATGATCACTTTCAATATAGCCTCCAATATTTCTGTTTAGAGATGTCAACACTGTTTAAAGAAGTCAACAATTGGTTAGATATGGCAACGCTATCATGAACTGATTTATTCTTTCTTTTACCACTCTTCTTTTTGATTCCAACGTGTTCGGACTTGTTTGGTTTTATTTCTATTAATTTGTACTATTTTGTATTGTAAAACTAAAATTAAATTATAGAATCGTATTTATATTGGATAATAAATAAAGAGTGAAAACAAATAATTAAGGATTATTATAAACACTGTGTTTTAAATTAAGAACCTAGAAATCCCGGACAATTTCCTTCTTTTTTAATTAATTCTTGCCTAAATGCTTCAATGGCTTCATCTACTGTTACATATTTTGGTTCAGGTTTTTCTCTATCCGGTTCTACAGTTGTTGTTGTTGTTGTTGTTGTTATATTTTCATCGTCATTCTGAGGAACTTCTGATTCGGTTGCATTTGAAGGTATTGTAATTGTTAGCAATTGAAATGATAAATCAATTTGAACAATATCATTATTTGGTAATTGAAGAGCAAACTCCAAATTTCCTTTATTTCCTTTTGATGAATCTAATTTTATAGGTATAGGTCCACAAATTGTATATTATAATAGAGCAAATAAAATAAAAATGTTTGCATTCATTGTTAAAATGTTTGATATGCACTCGATGACGGTTGAACTACTATTAAACTTTAATTGAAACATTCATGTAATATATATTACTTATTTAGGATTTGATTTTTTCAGTTTTACGTTTTCTATTTTTACTTGTAATACATCTTGATTTTTTAATGGTGTTGGAGATTTGTTTTTGTTAATTAATCGATTCCAATCTTCTTCTTTATCATTAGTTAATTTTTCTACTCGACCCCAATCTTCTTCATCAGCAAAAGGACAATCTGTTGGAAAATGATTCATATTTCTATATGCAACTGATCCATCATAGCATTCACCTAACACCACTATTTCTCCACCAATAACTTCAAATTTTACATGTTGAAATTGAGAAAAATTCAGAACGAAATGTAAATGTGATAAAAAATTTTCTCCTTTACGTAAACTGAAAATCAAGTTCGTATTTCCATTAATTGGTGTACACCACACCTTGAGTACATCAGAAGACACAGCAGCCTCTATAACTCTAAAATTTTTCCATGCACCTTTACAGATACAAAATTTACTTGTATCGTGAATTGTTTTAACCCAGAACATGTTGATTATACTTGCAGACGAGACCAAAACTGATGTGTGTTTAATATTTCATACCTTTATATATCCAACAGGTGCAGATCATTCTTACAACAACAATTAAAGATATGTTTTATGAAATATCATATGTTTTCTATATGTAATCATGTAAATTATAAAAAAGATTTATTTCAAATCTCATTTTCAAGATCGTTATACTTTTTATATAAGTTTGAAGTTTAAAATACATAAAAATGTATATTTAATTGTTTCAATATAACATTCTTATCAGTTAAATTGGTCTATAAATGTGTATACAACCATATACATATAAAGTTATATATTGTTAAAATATATTTTAAGTTCTAATGACCTACATTATTATATGTGAAAAAATGTATCATGTTTTTCTATTTTGTTACTATGTAACTTATAAAAGATTTATTTTTAATCTGAGGTTCAAGGTTCAATACATATATTATATATTAAGTTCTAATGACCTACATTCATATATGTTAAAAACAAAAAATAAGTTTAATATATGTAGTATTAATACTAAATAAATGTATATAATGTAAATGTATACTTTAATGAGTTTTTACAAACCTTTGTTGACGAAATTAACGAATTACTGGAACAATATCTTTATAAAGAAAAAGCAATTACAGTAAAAATAAGAGCTTTTATATGCGATGCACCAGCAAGAGCAGCTTGTTTGGGTATTAAAGCACATAATGCGTATTTTGGCTGCAATAAATGTTCTCAAGAGGGACACTTCGTCAACAATAGAATGACTTTTCCAGAAACTGAAGCGCGACTGCGGACAAATGATACATTCAGATGCAAACTGAATGAAGATCATCATAATAATGTTAGTATTTTAGAAGACATCCAAATAGATCTAGTAGATCAATTTCCCTTAGATTACCTACACGTGATATTATTGGGAGTAATGAAAAAGATGTTGAAGATGCATATTTGTGGAGATACCATATCATTGTTGCCAAATAGAGATGTGCGACAAATTTCTGAAAAGCTTTTGAACGTGGCACAAAGACAGCCTTCAGAATACCAACGAAAGGCACGACCTCTTTCAGAGTTGGGCAACTTCAAAGGAATCGAATTTAGAAAGTTTGTAATGGTATGTGGGCCTTATGTTTTGAAGGATATTTTATCTCCAGATAAATACAATCATTTCCTACTACTTCACGTGTTCACAGTCATTTTGTGTAACTCTGAATTATGTAAAACTAAGGCTGATATAGCTGACAAAATTATCAAAGTGTTTACACAGAAATTCACTGAAATTTATGGAGAACATCACTTAGTATATAATGTTCATGCTATGACCCATCTTGCGTCTGATGTGAAACTATTTGGACCACTTGACAGTTTTAGTGCTTTTGCTTTTGAAAGCTATATGTATAAATTAAAAAGGCTTCTGCAAACTTGTAAAAACCCTTTGGCACAGATTTGTAATCGATTATTTGAAAGAAGTAATATAAATTATTTCCCAGCAAAAACCGATGATGACACTTTTCATATTAAAAAGAAATCTACAATAGTACATAATGGAGCAGAAAAGATTATATATCGTGAAATTCACTTCAGTGGATTCATAATAAATAACACAGATAGAAATAAGTGGTTTTTAACACAAAAAAAAGAAATTATTCACTTCGAGTTTGCTGAAGTTATAAATGGAAGTGTCTACATAAATGGTTCACAAATATTAAGAAAAGGAAATTTCTATACAATTCCAATCGAATCTTGTAAACTTGATATTTACCAAGCAAATATGGATGAAAGTACCTCTGAACTTTGGCATAGTGACTGTATATATAAAAAAATGTTTTGTATCAAAGATCATGACATTAATAAATATATATTTTTCCCTATGTAATTATTTAAAGGTATTGGAAAGACCTATAAATGATCTTTGAAAAGATCATCTTCAAAACAGTGTAAACTTATGTATCTGTTTTTTTGATTTCAGTTGTACGTTGTATTAGAAACCATCGAGTCAGAAGAGCGATTGGTTTCAATTGCTCCATCTTGTTGGATTGTCAACAATTTACTCTATTGGCCGAAAAAATCCAATATTTTAAAATTAGTACAACAAAGAATTTTGCCCGATACATCGAAGTGGACAAGATATGATACATTCAAAATTTTGGCGGAAAAGATTCGTAAGTATTTTCTTGACTATTTTGCTTTTAAATAAATTCAGTAAAAATTACTATTTAACTTGGTCATGTTTTCACTATGTGTAAAATAATGTATTTCAGCAACATATGAAGAAGCTCGTCAGAAAGAAGTATTCTTCGAAAAATATTCTAATACTTCTTCCGAGCGGGAAGAAATGGAGAAAAGGGCGCGAAAACGTAAACATCCAGAACTATATACAGACAACGACATTGATTTTAATGCATTTTTTAAAGATGCTATTGAAGTAAATGAAGTAAATATTACAACAATTGATGATGCAAATATTACAACAATTGATGAAGCAAATATTACAACAATTGATGATGCAAATATTACAACAATTGATGAAGCAAATATTACAACAATTGATGAAGCAATAATTGCAACAATTAATGAAACAAATATTGCAACAATTGAGGAAAATGTTAATCCAAAAAATAAAAAACATAAAAGAAATTATCTGGAGTTGTCCAAAGACATATTTAAAATAAAAACACGAATATGCGAAATTAATTCAACTCTACAAAAAATGCAGGCAGATGTTGAAGAGTTAAAACAAAATAATAACAGAGATGTTAATAATAAACTGGATTGCATATTAGATGCTATTCAAAATCTATGTACTAAACAAACCACAGATAAAACCAACATAAAGAAAGATGCTCTTTTTGAAATGCCAAAATTGCCGTTACAATTAGAAAGAGAACTTGTTTCACTCAATTCACTACTTCTAAATCAGGAATATCGCGATCAAATGGTAAAAATTTGTTTATTAGGTTTCAGTTTATAATTATTTAACATTATTGTTTATGTAATAAAATTTTGTCATTATCATTTTATCATCAATTTATCTTTTGATTGCTGACTGTCAAAAATTTACATATTCGCATACAGTTTGAAACAGTTTCACTACTTTTTTTTCAGGCTATTCGTCTTCAAAAATATATATCAACAACAAATTCATTGAATAAGAATGTCAAACGCTTGATGGAAGCTTTGACTACATATGATGTTTACTCTTTGTATAGCTGGAGTGGGAAATGTGGATTACAAGGAGGTGAGAATTTTTATTGTTATTATTTTTATTTTTACATAAATTATATTAATCATATAATATATATATATTTTTAGAAAAAACTAAATTGGTATTTGCCGATTGTCTGGGAGTTATTGGTTTAATTTATACAACAGTTCGACTTAAGAGGAGTGAAGATGAAGAGGAAATAAGAAAAAGCGTTGTGGAATTCTTAAAACGGGTTCAACAAAATAGACATAGATCTGAAAACAGTAAACGAATAAGCATTAAAATGTAAAAAGTTCCAACAAAGCCTTATTTGTTATTAAAATTATATGAGAATTTCAATCAAAAGAACTATAGATTGTAATATCTTTTCATTAGAAATTCTCTTATAATTCTAATAACAAATAAAGCTATTTATTTCCTAAAATTAAAATGAATTTTGTTTACACATATTTTGTTCATACGAATGCTTTTTTATAATTGAATAAAAATTTATAAATACAAAGTGAAAAAAACATAGGAGTATGCATTGTGTTTGTCAAAATGTTCGATTTATGCATTGTCTCATTTGTCAACGGCACCATTGTTTTTGTTTTGGGTTTCAGGTGTGTCTGCGTTGCGTCTATCTAAATGTCAGGAAAGTGTAAGTTCCATTAGTCTGCATCGAAGCTGGTTTAGTCAGACAATAGAGTCTCAGATCTGTATGCATTGTGCCTATCCAAATGTCAGGAAAGTGTAAGTTCCATTAGTCTGCATCGAAGCTGTTTTAGTCAGACAATAGAGTCTCAGATGTGTATGCATTGCGCCTATCCAAATGTTGGGAAAGTGTAAGTTCCATGAGTTCATGCAATTATTGTTTATGATGGGCACAAAAGCCTATACTGCGCCTGGTTGAATGTGTACAACACATGCGTTAAGGCATTTCCGGCTTGTGTATGCCTTTACGACAGACGCACGTCATACTGTGCTTTGAATGTCTAGTTGTGTCTGTAAGGACACAATGTTGACATACCACTGACGCAAATATGGAAATTGTTTCACGGGGATCACACCACGATTGAAAGAAAGAAAAAAGGAAGTGATATAAAAATACACCACCCACATGACTGGTATAATTTTGTTAGAACTGTGGGTTTAAAAAAAAAATTTACAGTCGTCGAAATGAATAAAGATGATATTTTTGATTTTTCTACACTTTTAAAAACAAAATTTATGTGGAGGAACAGAAATGAAGAAGGGGAACAATTTATATGGAAGAATGTCAAATGGATGAGATACACCAAAAACTAATTTCGGCAAAATTTTGTACAAAACTACATTAAATGAAGAAGAGCCATTCAAGACAATAGATATTCAAAAACGTTCTGTTTGTGAGATTGATTTGAACAGCATTCCAAAAATGCAAAAGGAAGCAAAAATAAATGCAAAAAAGAAAAAAGATCTTGTTAAATCCGTAAAATTTAATTTAACATTGAACTGTAAAAAGGTGCAAATTCAAAAAAAAAGAATATAAAATAAAAACACAATTTTTTCGCAAACGTTACAAAGGCCCCTATTGTGAATTTCGTCAAATGAACGAACGAAAGTACAATCGAATGATAGGTATTGTGAATTACGATTACAATCGATACTTTCGTTTGTAATCGTATCTGTCATTCGTTGAAAAATTGACAATCGAACTCTGCAAATTTGTTGTTTTTTAGAAGTTTTGTTATTAAAATTTTGTGTTCATTTATAAATTTTTTAAGAATTAATAATGTAAGTATTTTTTTTTTGTTCATTATTATAGAACAAAATTAATTAGAATTTTTTTATTTTAGGAGAAAACTAATCAATAAATATCAACTAGAAAAATTAATGGAAATTATGAAGTAGAAGGAAAATTAGTGGAAAAAATCCACAAATAGCAAAAGGATGCTATAAAAAATCGCAAATTTTATGCCAATGGGAAAAATATGCCTTCGAAATCAATAGTTTAGGTCCTCCCACAAAATGTGCTGAAAAGTGGTTAAAAGTAAGTAATTAATGTATGAGTAAGAACGTTTTATCTCAAAGATATTTTTCAGGTTTGGACTGATTTAAAATTTAATATTAAAAAAAAACTTATACACAATAATAAGGAATTGAAAGGGACTGGTGGTGGACCTAATACTCTTTACCAATTTTCAACACTTGAAGAAGATCTCATAAATCTTTTAAATTTGAGAGTATGTGTGACTCCTTCAGGTAGAGATTTTGGTGTATTACCTAACAGCAGTACAATTGCGGCACAAAATAGTACAAGCAACGTCGATCATGCTGCTGATTCTCCTGCAATATCAGAAATGAATATCACTTCTGATAATAATAATTCAGCTAATTCAGCTACTGCAATAGAAGTAGCTACTAACGATATCGAGATTGATGACGTTGCGGCCATGTTTGTAGAAGATAGTATTCTTCAAACTGATAATATTTGTTCTACCAGCCAAGGCGGAAGAACAAGTAAAAGTGTACAACGTAGATCAAAAGAATTTTCTTTTCAAAGAGTAAAACTTTTGAGTCGTCAAACTCAATCACAAGAAAATTTTTATAACGGGATTAAGAAAGATGTGCAAGATATAAAAGAATACGTAAAAGGTATTTATGATTATAAAAAAAAATGTACTACCACAAGAAAGACATTGACCGTGAACTAATAAAAATCAAGAAGGAAAAGCTGAAAATTTATAGGGAAGAAGTGGAAAATAATAGAAAAGATAGAATAAGGAAATTACAATCAAAAAAATAAATTTTAGAGTTGAAAAAGACTCAAAAAGAATTTTATTGAAAAAAGTTATAGGTGTCCATTGCGAGTGTCGATTCAGCAATCGATCGATTGGCCATGCTTAGTCGATTAAAAAATTTTTCGGCATTGTGTAACTTAATCGATAGCGCAAGAATCATTACCATGTAAGCATATTTTTTGTTCGGTAAAATAGTGATCTATTGTGAATTTTTTCTGTTCATATGTGACATTTGACATTCCAAGTGTAATTAATTTTCAATAAAATATTTAAATTTGTTTGTTTTTATTGATAATAAAATTAAAATGAGCTTTTTGGAGTTGTTTTTTGAAAATTCTGCTGATACAAATAGTGAAAAAACAGAAACAATTAGAAAAAGAAGACTTTTAAGGAACACATCTAATCCTTTAGAACTGGATGAATTCTGGTAAGTATTAAATTGACAATTAATTTTTTCTCACGTTTTAGTTGATTTATTTATATTATGAATATATTCAATAAAAATTCACAACTATGTATATTAAAATTAATTTGATCAGCTTCATATTTATATACATATATTCCAACAGTTTTATACAAACCTTCAGATTGTCGAAGGCAGCTTTCAAAGATATTTTGGAAGAGATAGATTCAAAATTAAAGCCAGCTATAAGATCGACATGCATCCCAAATATAATTAAATTTGCCAGTGTGTTAAGATTCCTGGCTCAAGGGAGCTACCAACATAGCGTAGGCAACGATTTCAGCCTCGGACTAGCGCAACCAACAGTATCGTTGATATTTAAGGAGGTGATAGAGGTATTGGAAAACCATCTTTGTCCGAAGTGGATCAAATTTGAATATTCCCCTGTAGAAAAAAACCAAGCAAAACTCTTTTTTTACGAAAAGAGTGGGATTCCAGGTGTAATTGGCTGCGTAGATGGGACGCACATCAGAATCAGAGCACCAGCAAAACAAATTCAACATTTGTATTACAACCGGAAGGGTTTCTATAGTTTGAACGCCATGATTGTAAATAAGTACCACTTTGTAAAAAGACAATGACTTTTCATAACTTTTTTATTTGTTTTAGGTTTGTGACCACAATATGATTATTAAATATATAAATGCGAAGTTTCCGGGAGCGACACATGATTCTATGGTTTGGAATACATCAAGTTTGAAAATGAAATTAGAAGAGGACTACCAAAATGGAGAGCGAAATTCATGGCTTCTTGGTGAGGGTTTAATTACACAAAAGAATGTATAAAACATACATATCTCATATATTTATATTTTTTAGGCGATGCAGGTTATCCTTTGGCGGTACATTTAATAACCCCATTTCGCAACGCTTCGGAAAATTCTGTAGAATCACGGTTCAATAAGAAGCACACTCAGGCAAGGATAATTGTGGAAAGGACGATTGGCATTCTTAAAAATAGATTTAGGTGTCTTCTAGGAGCGAGGGAGATGCACTATTCTCCGGAGAAGGCAACAAAGATTATCAACGTGTGTGCAGCATTACATAATGTATGTATTAGTTATAAAAGTGATGTTGATACTACAGCATATGAACTTAATGAAGATGGTGATGATAATAATGACGATAATGAATATCTGAATTTAGAACCAAGCAGTAACGAAGGAGAAAATATTAGAAATAGAATTATTAATAGTTTTATGCAATGAATTAACCTGAAAATTGGAAATTATGTATGTACTACTTATTTCTTGATGAATTATATATGAATTATGCATGGAAAACATGACTTTTATTCGGTTTTAGCTGAAATGAAATGAATATATAATAAATTAGGTATTTTATGTAAAGTGAAAACATTTTAATAAGTATCAAAAACAACTTTTTAATTCACTTTGAAAAAAATGTATAAATGAACAAAAATAGAAATTCAGTGGCTTAAAATCTTAACTCAGAATAAATAATTCTAGATTTCATTTTTTTCGTTTTTCTTTAATTCCAATATTTGCACTTTCAATTTTAGTTTTGCAGTCCGATATTCCCTTTGGTTTTTTATTTCTTCTTTATATAATTTTAGCTCTTCTTCTTTTTTTTTTAATATATCCCTGTGAGTATCTTTTTTTAAGTAATATAGTTTTTTTTTATGCTCAATACTTTCTTTTAAATAGTTTTTTATTTCTTTCAACTCATTCCTTATTTCCTCCTGTATTCCAGTATGATGTTCCAATATTTTTAAACGCCTATCACATGAATCATTTATTGCAGCTTTCGTTGATCTTATTCTAACCCTTGCATTCGAAGGAGTTCCATTTACTTCAGCTGGTGTTTCTTCCTCATTATCCTCCACAGGTATTTCCATTTGATCACTAATTTTATTCTGCTCATTTCTAATTAGTGATAATTGTGTACCAAACTCGTTCCCTGGTGGATTTGTACTTACTCTAAGATTAAGCAAGTCAATCACTGCTTCTTCAGATGGAGAAAAGTTGTATAAGTTATTGGGTCCACCACCTGTTGCTTTTAACTCCGTTTTATTTTCTATCAACTTTTTTTTCAATTTGAATTTCAAGTCTGTCCATACCTAGTTTATGTAAGATAAATAAGATATGTAAGATAAGTTTATGTACTAGGTTACTTTTATAGATTATTTTTAAATGTCTTACTCACTTTTAACCATTTATCTGCTGTACGAAGAGGTGGACCAAGGCTATTCAACTCTTGTGTAAGTTTGTCCCAATAAGATAGCGTTTGAGATTTTTTGATGACACCTTTTGCAACATCAGGATTCTGTTCCATCAATTGGATGAGTTTTTCAATTTGTTTCTTGCTGCTCACAACTTTCGTCCTACATTAAACAAGATATTTTTTATAAAAAGATAATTATGAAAAATGTGTACTTACATGTTTCTTCCTTGAAATTTGGTTATAAAAGTATATTTTTCCTTCGTGAAATTGACAGTCGAGAGGTTAGATGCAATCGCTAGAAAATATCGATAAAATCGATCACCAACGATATAAACGATACTCGCAATACCATATTTGACATTCGATACTCGATCGATCGATTGTCGACACTCGCAATGGACAAGATATATTCAATTATTATAGTTAAAAGTTTGTGTTTTTATTTTTATATAGTTATAAGCAAAGGAGGCAAATGTTTTTGTTTTATAGTTATAAGCCAAGGAGGCAAATATTTTTAATAAAAAATTTATTTACAACATTAGTTTACATTAATTAAAAGAATTTAAAATAGCAGACCTTATCCTTGCACCTTCATTTATTTTATCACTATTTTCATCGCTTTCATATGTATTGTCTTCATAATCATTTTCAATTCTATCTAAATTTAGACTATCTTCCAGTTGTACTTTATATTTAATGCAAATATTGTATAACGCTGAACACACATTTATTATTTTTACTGTTTTTTCTGGTGTATAATGCATCTCTCTAGCACCCAGTAGACATCTGAATGTGTTCTTTAATATTCCAATCGTCCGCTCTACTACAATCCTCGCTTGCGAATGTTTTGTGTTGAATCTAGCCTGCAATGAAAGTTCTTCTGCATTACGGAATGGTGTTATCAGGTACGGTGCTAATGGATATCCAGAGTCACCTAAAATAAAATATTTACATATTATTTATCAGTTATATACAATTTTGTTGTACAATTGCTAGCAATACCAAGAAGCCAACTTCTATCTCCACTTCGATAGTTTTCTTCCATTTTTTGTTTCACTACAGATGAATCCCAAATCATAGCATCATGGCAAGAGCAGGAAATCTAGCACAGACATAACGAATTACTGCATTGTGATCACAAACCTTTAAAAATTTTCAATAAGTACATATATCCACTAACTACATAAACTAAATTTTAACTCACAATCATAGTATTTAAACTGTAAAACCCTTTTCTGTTGTAATACACATGTTGGACATTTTTTTCAGGGGCTCTATTTTTTATATGGGTTCCATCTACTGCACCAATAACTCCTGGGATTCCACTTCTTTCGTAAAAGAAATGTTTTGCACGACTTTTTTCTTCATTAGAATAATTAAATGTTATCCATTTAGGGCAAATATATTCTTCAAAAATATTTAAATTTTTTTTCAAAATTAGTGAAAATGTAGGCTGTGCAAGCCCAACATTAAAGTCATTTCCTACACTATTCTGATATGACCCTTGAGCACAGAATCTCAAAAGACTTGCTAATTGAATAATAGGTGGAACAGCTGAACGCCTTTATGATTTTTCTAATTTAGGATTTATTTCTTCTAATAAATCAATAAATGCAGTTTTATTCAAGCTAAAGTTTTGAATGAAACTACGTAACACAAAATCAAAAAATTGTAAAACTCTATTATGAAATGTTAAAACATTTACTCACCAAACTCATCCAGTTCTAAAGGATTAGAGTAATCTCTAATATGTTTCCTTCTACGAATAATCATAATTTTTACTTTTATTATCATCACTATCATCACTACTATCAAAAAATAATTCTACTGAACTCATGTTTTATTTTTAAAATATTAAAATGAAAAATATTATATCGAAAATATAAAAATATTAAAATATATAAAATATTCACGAACAAAAAAAAAAAACAAATGTCAAAACATATCATTCACAATAAGTCAATAATAATCACAGAAAAACTTTTTATCGGGCACTACTTAACTATTCATTCGATTGTGTTTCACAATACCAAAAACTTTTACAATCGAAGACCCTTTCGTCGTTTGATCGATAGTCGAATCGATAACCGCAATAAGCACCAAACTTTATTTAGTTCAATATATTAACCTAACAGTTGAATCTTAAATCTACTAATCAATGTATTAATTAATTTAATTATTATTATAATAAAAAAAACACAATGAAAATACAATACTTAAAAAAAAACGGAAATGAAAAATTTTAAAATTTCAAATATTTAAGAATTCAAACAAAATTCAAATTTTAAAAGTATGTAACAAAAATAATTTACAACGGAAATAGATAATATTATAAACGAAAATTTATCAAAATAAAATTTTAATTACAAATGACTATAGAGTTTTTAAATTTTCAAATTTTAATTTCAAATTTTAATTTAATTTAGTTTATTTTTTTACTTAAATCTATACGTTGAAATGTTGATTGAAGAGTCAGTTTCCGGTTGTTGAAGTAGTTTCGGTTGAAAATGGTTGCCCTCTAATGTGAACAGCGATAAATGGATGTTCTGTATACGCAGTATACAAGATGTAATTTTCCCGACGGCGATTCAAATTTATATTTATCAAGCAGAATCGAAGTTTTTTTCTGATAAAATTTTCTAAGTTTTTGTTGACTTCAAATTGCCCGCAATTTTATAATTTTTCTAAGTCCCTTTTTTAAAAATTCAATTTCGCAAAGTTTTTCTAAGTATTTGATATAAAATTTTTCTTTCAATAAATTCGTTGTCCGCACCAGAAATATTCTAAGTGTTTGAAAATTTCTCAACTTTATAATTTTGTTAAAAATTATGAAAAAAATTTTCTTAAGTGTGTAGGTGTACCAATTTATATGTAGAAGACTGTAATGTTGTAGGGTACCAATTTATATGTAGAAGACTGTAATGTAATTGTATTAAAGTTGATAAAATATAACCAGTATTGATAAAAAGATTAACAGTAAAAATAATAAAACAGAATATAACAGTCAAGATAATTAGAAATTGAATAATTCGAGTATGATTGAACTAAAGAATAATTATCAGTAGTAGTATGTCAGGCAAGCGGTTTGAAACCTAAAAAAGAAAAAAATACAAGTTCAATTAGAAAAAATTTAGAAATGTGGTACATCTTAGTAAAATTATGTAAAAATTAAAGACATATAATAAAATTATTTTTTGTACTGTGAAATTTTGTCTATTTTTTTAAAAATAAAATTATTAAGCTACAGTTTTTCAGAAGTGGGATAAAACCCGCGTGAAAATAGTGAATAACTTAATTTTAATAAATTTATGGTGAAATTTATGTTTAAAACTTATGTGTGAAGAATTTACTTCATACGATTTTCACTATTCAACTTATGATCACGTGGCCATTTTATGATAAAAGAAAAATTATGAAAAAAAAAGAAAATTAAGTTTTATTGGAAAATTTTATTGGGAAAAACAATAATTAGTGATATTTGAAAATTATTTTGATGGAAAAAAAAAATCAAATCGAAAATTTATGAGTTATTTGAAAATTAGAAAATCACCTTCAAAAGCCTGACCGATCACGTTGTCCAAATTGTTCTCTGTTCATTGAGTCACATGTGTGAGATTAATCTCGTTTTATTTTTTTAATCATTTGATATTTTGTAAAAATTTTAAATAAAACTAATAAATTACCCAGATTTTTAGTGTTTTTTCGTAGAATTTTTGTTATTTCTTTTAAGATTTTATGATAATTTGTATGCAAACATGGATGCACGTGTTACATCGTTCTTAGACAATGCTACTGTCGTCATGCTGAGAGATAAATTACGAGAAATTGGTCTTCAAACTTCTGGTAATAAAGCAAATTTATTATTGCGATTGGAAGATGCTGCTCAAAATATGCAAGCTGAAGACATCGACAAATATTTTCCTTTTATGATTGATTTAAGCACAACTGAAACCGAATCATCACCATCTGGTCAACAGGATCATAATTCCGATAATTTAGATGAAAATCTAGATCGTGAATTAGAAGCGCTAAGAGAGAAGGTTAGAAAGAAGAAAGAAATCATTGAACTTAAAAGAATGCTGACGGAGTTGACTGCAAATGACAATATTCCTTACTACTACTACTTACTTCACTCTTAAAGATGTGCAAGATTCACTACATTCTTTTAGTGGTGATGATAAGTATAATATTGAAAAGTGGATTAAGCAATTCGAAGAAGCTGCTGAGCTTCTTGGTTGGAATGATAATGCTCGTTTCGTTTATGGTAGACAACTTCTTAAAGGTACAGCAAAATTATTTTTGCGTTCAATATCAGTAAAATCCTGGTCAGATCTAAAGAGTACATTAGTAAATGAATTTAAAAAAGAAATTTCGAACGCAGAAGTTCATAGTGAATTACGAAGCAGAAAGAAAAAATCTGACGAAACATTGCAACAATACTTATTTGCAATGCAAGAAATTTCATTAGCTGCTAATATTAGTGAGTCTGACCTCATACAATATATCATAAACGGAATTAATGATGCACCCACTAATAAGATGATGCTTTATAATTCAAAAACAATTAAGGAACTGAAGAAATCATTTGAAATATATGAAAAATTTAAAGCAACCCTTCTATCTCATGTACATGATAAGAAGAAACACACTTTTTCTAATGAAAAAAAAAGCACCAGTAATGATAACAGTAGTAGCAGTGATAAGAAAAGCAAAAATGTTATGAGATGTTTCAACTGCAATAAAGTCGGCCATGTGTTCTCAAAATGTCCTCATCCTAAGCGTGAAAAAGGATCCTGTTATCGTTGCGGCAAGGGAGGTCATAAAATTCAGGATTGTACTGAAAAGAGTCTTAATGCAGTAGAAAAAGAATTATCGACAGCAACAAATAAATTTGAGCAGATGACGAAAATTGCATTTGGTCAAGATCAAGCAACTTTTAAAAGTGAATTACTCACCTTGTTAGATTCAGGAAGTCCGATCAGCCTGGTTCAAGAGCAATATTTACCACCTTGTGTTGTAACTACTGTGGATCCAAATGACTATAAGTTTTGTGCCATCAATGGCAGTGCTTTACATGTGTTAGGTTTGATAGATGTGAAAATTAGTTTTAATAATTCCATTTTAAATTTACAATTACATGTTGTTAAGAAAAATTCAATGATGTATCCTATAATTTTAGGTCGAAACTTTATGCAGTCCAGCAATCTAGAATTAAGAATTATTGAAAGCAATGAAGAAATAAAGTATAGTGGAAATAATCATGAACAACAAAATACTGAAAACTCAGGTATGTTACATAAAGAAATTGAAGACAAATATAATGATTTTAATGAAATATTGAGTATTGACGTATCGGATAACGAAAATTTAAAAAACGTGATAAATTTTAATATAAATGAAAATATTCCATATAGTATTCAGTGTGAAATTAAAGAAATTTTGAGTAGTGCTTGTTCCCTTGTACAAAATAATAAATCAAAAAATTCAGATATTGATGTCGAAATGGAAATTAGAGTAACAAACGATAAGCCATTCTTCTGCACACCGAGAAGATTGCCTTATTTTCATAAGATTGAATTAGAGAAAATCCTGAAAGATTTATTAGATCGCGGCGTAATTCGAGAAAGTAACTCACCTTATGCCTCGCCCATTGTCCTTGTGAAAAAGAAAAATAAAGAGCTTAGATTATGTGTAGATTTCAGAGAGTTAAATAAGGTTACCGAAAGAGATAATTTTCCACTCCCATTAATTGAAGACCACCTTGATCGGCTGAGAGATAAAAGATACTTTTCGATTTTAGATTTGAAAAACGGTTTCCATCATGTTAAAATATCTCAAAATTCTGTTAAATACACCTCATTTATCACACCACTGGGGCAGTATGAGTTCTTAAGAATGCCTTTTGGCTTAAAAAATGGCCCGGCAGTTTTTGAGAAGTTTATGAAAAGGATCTTTAAGCCACTGATATCTTCTGGTAAAGTTTTGAGTTATATTGACGACATTCTGATAGCAACAGAAACCATTGAAGAACATATCGACACTTTGAAAGCTGTTATGAATATTGTAGTGCAAAATTCTCTCGAATTAAGACTCGATAAGTGTTTCTTTTTACAAGAACAAATAGTTTACCTGGGATATAAAATTAATCAGGATAGTATTCAACCAAATGAGGAAAATTTGAAAGCAGTGAAGAATTTTCCAACTCCTACGTGTGTCAAGTCGGTGCATAGTTTTTTAGGTTTATGCTCTTATTTTAGAAAATTTATTAAAGATTTTACAGTAATAGCAAAACCTGTATATGACCTTATTAAGAAAGACAGAGAGTTCGTTTGGGGGAAAACGGAGGCAGATGCGTTTGAAATATTGAAGTGTAAACTTTTGGAATCACCTGTTCTTGCAATTTACAATCCTCAAAGTGAAACTCAGCTCCACTGCGACGCCAGTAGTATTGGTTTCGGGGCAGTGTTAGTGCAAAAACAAAAGGATGGGAAATTCCATCCTGTTGCATATTTTTCTAAAAGAACTTCTGAAGCAGAGAAAAAGTATCACAGTTACGAACTTGAGACTTTATCTATAATTTATGCCTTACGTAGATTTAATGTTTATTTGGTTGGTATCAAATTCAAGATCGTAACTGATTGTCAGTCTCTTGCTTTAACTCTTAATAAAAAGTTCATAAATCCTCGTGTCTCTCGATGGGCCCTGGAACTTCAAAATTATGATTATACTGTTGAACACCGTAGCGGATGCAAAATGACACACGCTGACGCTTTAAGTAGGTCAATCAATGTCCTTTATGTAGCTGAACAATCTTTTGAATTTCTTTTAGCTGCCTTTCAAAAGCAAGACCCGATTATTGCCTCAATAGTCTCAGATTTGGAAAAGCAGGAAAGTCCCCTTTATGAAATGGTAGACGGATTAATATATAGGAAGGTTAAAGACGGAATACGTTTTTATGTTCCAAAAGTAATGGAAAATCGCGTAATACAAACACACCACGAAGCCATGTGCCACGTTGGTGTCGATAAGTGTTATGAAGACTTAATTCGCACCTATTGGTTTCCAAAAATGAAACAAAAAATCAAAGATTACATAAAAAGTTGTCTGAAATGTGCGTACTTTGCTCCAAATTCAGGCAAAACTGAAGGGGAATTGCATAACATACCAAAAGGTCGTATCCCATTTGACACCCTGCATATAGACCATTATGGTCCTCTTGCTTCTTCTAAATCTAAAAACCGATATATATTTTTAGTAATTGATGGATTTACAAAGTTTTTGAAATTGTATTCTGTAAGAAGTACGGATACAAAAGAAGTCATCAAATGTTTACAGAATTATTTTGATTCATATAGCAGACCGAACAGAATTATCTCAGATCGTGGTACTTGTTTCATTTCCCGTGAGTTTGAAAACTTTCTTGAGGACAATAACATTCAACATGTAAAAATTGCGACTTCAACCCCTCAAGCTAACGGGCAGGTTGAAAGGGTTAATCGTGTTCTCACGGCCATGGTAGCTAAAGAATGTGATGAAAACACGACAATTAATTGGGATAAGCAACTGATAAAAGTTGAATTCGCTATAAATAACACAGTGAATCGAAGCACAGGTTTTTCTCCTAGTACATTATTGTTTGGTGTGAACCAGAAAGGAAAAGCTTATGACAAAGCATCTGAATATATTCAAAGTCAAATAGGCATGAATGAAGTAGATATTTTAAGTATAAGAGAACAAGCAGAAAGTAATATAAATAAAGTTCAAAATTACAATAAGTCGCAGTACGATAGATTTCATAAAAAGCCACATGTATATAAAATTGGCGACTACGTTATGTTAAAGAACAATGCCGCGTTGTTGGGCGTTAATAAAAAACTATTTTCGAAATTTCGTGGTCCGTACGAAGTGGAAAAGGTCTTGGATCACGATAGATACGTGGTAAAAGACCTTGATGGTATGCAACTTACTCGAATACCTTACCGCGGGATATGTTCACCAGCGAACATGAAGCCATTTTATATTGGCACAGATGATGAGTTATCAGTTTGATAATGAATAAAGGAAAAATTCTTAATTATAGATTGCTGCAAGAAAAAAGAGAAATAGTTTAAAGTTAAATTCATGCTACTATATTTACTATGTAAAATTAATTGAATAAAATTGAAATAATTGTTTATTAGATGATTTAAAAAAAAAAAAAAAAAAAAAAAAAAAAAAAAAAATCAAGTGTATGTATGTGAAATATTATTTATGTTTTATGTGAATACATGCATAAAATTATAAATAAAGGAATAAAACTTTAATTGTAAAATATTTTAAAGTCGTGATTATTTAATTTTAAATAAAGTGTTCCAGCACTTTCAAGTTTTTTCGTTTTAAAATGCATCTTTAAAAGGTATTGCGGCGCGTAACAGTGCAGTCATATAACTTCTTTGAAAATTGAATTTTATGCATGTACAGTTTTTGTGTAGTTTTTATTATTGTACTTAAATAATATGGTTAAACAATGCATTGTAAAAGAGATTCTTATCCGAAAATTTACATAATGATGAGCATTTGTTAAGATAAAATTAGAAAGATAGTATATATACGTATATATATGTATTTTTAAAAAGTGAAATTTTGTAATCAATGATAATGATGTTAATCGAGGCGATTAAAATGTCAGAATGGCCGAACTGTAGGTGTACCAATTTATATGTAGAAGACTGTAATGTTGTAGGTGTACCAATTTATATGTAGAAGACTGTAATGTAATTGTATTAAAGTTGATAAAATATAACCAGTATTGATAAAAAGATTAACAGTAAAAATAATAAAACAGAATATAACAGTCAAGATAATTAGAAATTGAATAATTCGAGTATGATTGAACTAAAGAATAATTATCAGTAGTAGTATGTCAGGCAAGCGGTTTGAAACCTAAAAAAGAAAAAATACAAGTTCAATTAGAAAAAATTTAGAAATGTGGTACATCTTAGTAAAATTATGTAAAAATTAAAGACATATAATAAAATTATTTTTTGTACTGTGAAATTTTGTCTATTTTTTTAAAAATAAAATTATTAAGCTACAAGTGTTTACCAATTTTACACTTAGCCGATAAATTCCTTTCGATGATTCTATCCAAAAATTTTCTAAGTACTCTGTTAATTTAGTACTTAGACGATGAAAAAATTCTACCAATTTTTTCCTATATTTTGTAAAAAAAATTATAAGTTTTTTTTTACAAAATTCCTAACAACCCTATTGTATTAGCTCAATACGCTAGATTTTAAGTAGGACTCAATACGTCCAGGCTGATGAGGCGATCTTTTGTTTTCCCTGATTCAGTCTCAATACGACAATTTAGGCAGGTAATCGCAAAAGACGAATTCTTCTGCGAATCGCAACCCTTTATATACCAAATTTTCGCGGTTCTAGAAATTTCTTTTTCTCCGTTGTTGAAATGTTCTACTATTTATCTCATGTTCTCGTTTTTTTTATAAAACCGTTTTTTTTTTCTAAATTGTGTCTGGTAATTCGAATGACAATTTATGGTAATTGTGAATAACTCTATTGGTACTGGTAATTCAGCTTCTACTTGACAATGATCATTCATTTAATTGGAACAACTGGTAAATGGTAATATGTAAGTGACGTT
The DNA here is from genome assembly GCA_951394055.1 of Villa cingulata. Taxonomy (NCBI): domain Eukaryota; kingdom Metazoa; phylum Arthropoda; class Insecta; order Diptera; family Bombyliidae; genus Villa; species Villa cingulata. Next base: position 33,886,705 of record OX596017.1, on the reverse strand, counting down.
TTGTTTTCCATATTGTTGTGTCGTGATAGAAATTGTGTTGTGTTGTTATAATATGTCAAATATTATAATACTGTGATAGTTGAATGTTTTTTAATTTGTAATTAGTATTTTTGTGATTAGTGTTTTTGTGATATGTGTTATTAATTAATTATATTTTATGTGTGTTTATTCATGTATTTTGTGTACTGTGAATAGTTCTATTTATTGTTTTTGTTGTGATTGTAAATAGTTTTGTGATTATGTATATTTCTGTGTTATGTTTTTGGTTATGTTGTTTGTTTACTTTTGTGTTCTTCTGTTTGTGTATTTGTTTATGGTTTTGAGTTATTTATTATTTATTTATTTATTTATTATTATTATTTTTTAAAAACATTATAATTTATAATCTTTTATTTTTTCTTTCTTTTTTCAGATTATAAAAATGTTGAATGACGATTCAACAGATCTGGAAGATTTATTAGTTTTTATTGATCCAAGTTTCCACACATTTTATAAAAATCTTCCCACTGAAGATGGGTGTGATATACATCCAGACTTGACTGAAAAAGGTTCAGATGCAGAATAATAATAATAATAAGAAGAAGAAGAATACTAATACTAATAATAATAATAGGAATAATAATAATTTTCAAATTATGTATGTATTAAGAAGATAATAAAGAATATTGAAATTACAGTGAATTTCGAAATTTCATTCTATTGAATTTTTCACCATTAATTTTTATTTACATTTCGACTTATATGTTCAAAAGTTTATCACCGAACTTTACAATAATGACTTAAGTCAATATAAATCTAGGAAAGTAAAAATAGATTTTTGCAATAAACGCCTAACTTGACATAAGTTACAAAAATGTAAAATTAAAAATTTGCATAAATAACCTAAATTTTAAATTCTCAAATATTTTGTTCTAGAACATTCTCAATTTTAAATAATTTTAATTTTTAATTGTTTAGTTATCAATTTAAGAAAAATTTTCTGATAACAGTCTTCCATTCAACACGAAATTATTGTTTGTTCACCTTCAAATTTGTGTAAAAAATATGTTCAAATTTTTAAACCGTGTTTACTCAAAACCACAATTTCAGACTTAAGCGGTTATCGCTTGTGACCACAGATATATTGTCATTACTGGCTTAAGGAAACAAACATAGTATATGTACTTTTTAGGAGTATTATTTTGTTCGCAGACAAGGAAAAAGAAATCCTGGCTGAAAACTTTTCGATAAGTATATAAATACTAGTAGAAAACTGAAAAAAATTGAAAATTTGACTTCAGCAAAAAAGGTTTTAGAGTCTTCAAGCGAAATCGATGAAAGTGAGCTTGATGAACCAATGCTTTTAGCTCTAAAAACAACTTTAAATAGATAGTGTTCTAATTGGAATGATGTTAAAGATAAGTGGGGAAGGACTTTTGTTCATCGCCAGAAAGAATTAAAACTGATGAAATCTAATTTGGAATTTATTAACTCTTGGAATAATTATAAAGACTCTAGAGCACCTGAATTGGTAAGTAAATATGCACTTGTTAAAATATGTGTAAATTAATTTTTATTTTTTCCTTTTTGTGATACAATTTCAAGATTGCGATCGATTTCAAAGTGTTATATCCAGAAAAAGGACATTTACTCTTTACAAAGTGGGAAAAATTTAAAACACAAATCACACACATTTATGACAATCAAATTAAGGATAAATCCAGCAAGGAACTTTTTTCAGCAACAAAATCTCTTCAAAACACAGGTAAAATAAATGGATTTTTTTTTTGAAGTTTAAAATTGAAGTTGAAGTTAAAATTTTTTTCTTTTATTTTTTAGATACCGTTGATTATATTTTGGTCATTCTACTCAATGTAGTTGTTCTTCTGTCAGCCAGGTTTGGGTGGAGAAGGTCAAAACAAAAAATGACTATAAGAGACGCACAAGAAAGTTTTACATTACATTTAAACTGTATTAATAATTATGACAGTAAAATTTTGATCTCAAAATATTTTTCTTTAGGATATACCATTCAGCCATTTATAATCGTTGTAGGTTTAGATATACTCCAGATTTCTGATTTTTATATTTATTTTGACAAAATTTTATACAAACAGGATTCCTACTTTCAGTGTGTAAATACATGTTTTAAATTGTTCCAATCTCTTTCTTTAAAATATCCTAAAAGTTGTCATAATCCTTGGCAATTTATCCAAAACTATTTTTACGAAATAAAAACTGAGTATGATGTAAAAGTACCTTCTTTAGCTTCTCTTATAAATTTGTTAAAAACTAATTAGAATAATTGATAAAAATATAATAAAATAAAAATTTACAGGATTAAAAATTAGAATATAGCTTGTTAAAAATGCTTAGCGAATAGAATATATGCGCAGTGAGAGTATGGCGTCATGCTTTGAGCGAGGTTATAATTGTAGTGGTTACACTTTTTCAGGTTTATATGGGAGAAAAACACAAATACATATAATCATTTTATGTACATATTTAATTTCAAGAGAAACATGCGCAGACTATTCGCTGGGAATTTTGAACAAGCCATACAAACATAATTAAAATGTATTTTTGCTATTTATGTTCTAAAAATTATATTTTTGCAAATCAATTGACCGATCATATTAAGTATTTTCACCATATAACTTCAGAAAGTGACATAAAATGTATGCAAGAGAATTGTAATCAAATTTTCAACAATTTAAAATCATTTCGATCACATTTAAATTCAGTTCATAAATTGACACAGAATAGTAATGTGTATTTGAATCCAAATCAAAACAAAAATTTTCCCACAGTAAATAGACCTAAAACTAATTGTGACGATTTTTCTGCATGTGTAGAAGATGATTTCGATATTCCAAAAATAGAAAAAGCTCTCAAAGAACAAATTTTATTATTCTCTTTAGATTTATATTCCGAAAGGTATTTGCCTAGAAATAAAGTTATTAGCATACAAAACCATTTAAAGGAAATTTTTTTAACTTTTTCAAAAATATTAGATCATTCTGCGAAATTGCAAACAAACAATTCATCTAATTTCAAAAGTATAATAAATTTGTGTATTAATCCATTCCAAGAAATAAGTTCCGAATATTTGTTTTTTAAACACCTTAAAAAATTACATATCTACGATTCTCCTAAAAAATTTACAATTACCAAAATAATAACTGATAAAATCTCATGCGGTAATCCAACATTAGCAGAAAGTAGTGTAAACTTACACATAATGCCCCTCAGATTTCAATTTCAGTCTTTTTTTAAACTTCCACAAGTTTTAAAATGTACTTTAGAAAATACTGAAAAATATTGTAATCGAAACGACTTTTCCAATTTTGTTTTTGGAGATATATTCAAAGCAAAACTTAGAAATTTGGCATATAAATATGTTATACCATACTTCTTATATTTCGATGACTTTCAATAACCCTCTAGGTAGAGCACAGTGCGACTATTGTAAAAAAGAATTATCTTTCAAGGGCGGTTCTATTTATAATTTGAAAAAACATTTATCATCAATGCATCCAACCATTGATTTTATTATTAATCATAATTTACCAGAAAAACAAAATAAAATTGAAAACTTTTTTACGATAAAACATTCTGTTTCACGTCAAAAAATTATAAATGAAAAGTTAATCAGATTTCTGGTTAAAGACCTTCAACCATTTTCTGTAGTTGAAGATGAAGGCTTTTGCGAGCTAATGGCTACAATAGTACCAAATTATTCAGTTCCAAGCCGTAAATTCCTAACAGAAAATCTTTTAAATAAAACTTATGATGGAACTAAAGAAAAATTGGTAAATAAGTTGACGGATGTATTATATGTAAATATTACTACGGATGCATGGACTTCACTTAATACTGAGAGCTATGTTGCCGTAACAGGACATTTTATAACTAAAGAGTGGAAGATGGATTCTTGCCTATTAGAATGCCACAATTTTAAAGATAGACATACTGCAGAAAATATAAGTACGGAACTTAAAAGGGTATTTACTGAATGGAATATAGAAAAAAAGGTGTTTACCGTAATTACTGACTCTGCCGCCAACATGAAAGCTGCAATTTCTATTACAGGCTTGACTCGGTTACCTTGTCTCGCACATACATTTAATTTAATTGTCGCTAAAGGATTGCAATTAGAAGCTATTTATAATATTCAAATAAAAGTAAAAAAAATAGTAGAATATTTTCATCGAAGCAATATTGCTACCAGTAAGTTTGAATCAATGCAAATTCAAATGTTGAACGTGAAAACTGCGTTTAAACTGATAAATGATGTAAAAACTAGATGGAACTCGACTTTTCATATGTTTCAAAGAATACGTAAGTTACAAGAGCCGTTAGTAGCAACATTAGGAGTTTTACATAATCCTGTAGAAAGTTTATCATGCGAAGAATGGGGAATTCTTGAAGAAGCTGAAAAAATTCTAAAACCATTCGAACAGGTTACAGTAGAACTTAGTTCAGAATACTTTACATCGTCATCAAAAATAATTGTTATGGTTAAAGGATTGAAAAATATGTTTCAAAGTATCAATTCAGCAACTCTTACTGCAACAAGTAAGGATCTATTAAATATACTTATAAACGAAATTCAAACAAAATTTAAAGATATTGAATATCATTCAGTTTTTTCAAGATGTACTTTCCTAGACCCCAGATTTAAACATTTTGGTTTTATAGTAGTGATGATGCACTGTCTAGTATAAAGTCGAAATTAATTAATGATATGAGCATTTATATTCAAAAAGATAAAGATCATTCAAATATCGATAAAAATAGCATCGATACCAGAAAATCAGAAAACAATGACAATATTTGGAAGTATTTCGATACAAAAATTGGTAGTTTTAAAAGCAATGCAACTAGTGTATCAGATGCAATTATTGAATTAAGGCAATACATCGAAGAACCACCAATTGAACGAACTGCAGACCCACTCGAATGGTGGAGCAGTAAGCAAAAGTCTTTTCCACATCCTTCCTTTTTGGCTAAGAAATATCTCTCTATTCCTGCGACTTCAGTACCAAGCGAAAGGATATTTTCAACAGCTGGTCAAGTTGTGACTGATAGAAGAAGCCGTCTTAAGTGTGAAAATGTTGAGAAAATCATGTTTCTCAATGACAATAAAAAATTATTATAAAATATTCATTATTATAATCAAAGATTTATAATGAAAAATTTATTATATAGTTTAAGAAACTATATTTTTTTTAAATTAAACTTTTATGAATATATATGTACAACTTATATTATCATTAAAAATGAATCAAAAATTTAAAAAATACAAATTTGGGTTTTATTTTCTATGAATAAAAATGAAAAATATTTATTTTTGTGTTATAAAGATTTAATATTTAATATAAATATTAAAATAATATACAGCTAATATTTATGTATGTTCAGATTCACTTTTTTCAGCTGGAAATTGTTCCATTAGTTCTTAATTACTAGAAAAAGCTATAGTTTAGTAGTAAATCTGAGTAACTAAAGTAACTAACTAAAGTAACTAGTTACTCAAGCCAAACATACTAATAACTAACCGTTACTGGAAAGTAACTAATTGGCACATCACTACTAGGTACTCATAATTCTTCTATATGCTCATGTTACTATACTTTTCCAACAATTCCTCAACATTTTTTGTCTAAACTGGATTTTAATTTTGTTTGTTGTTACGTAAAAAGTAGTTATTTAAAATCGTACGGCAATTCTAATACATTTTGGCTACAAAATTACGTCGAAACGATGTAAAATTTACAGTACTAGGCTACAAAACTACGCTGAAACGATGTAAAACTTGCAGAAGTCAGCTACAAAATTACGTCGAAACAATGTAAAATTTACAGTACTAGGCTACAAAACTAAGTTATGATGTTATTTATTTACAACGTGAAAACGTAAAAATGAATATACAAAAAGTGTTATTTTAATAAGGAAACGTCTATTTACATCGTTCTACATTGAATCGTTTTAAATTTAAATTTTTCGTATATGGCGCAAACATGTATCGAAAAATTGTAAATTTATATCTGTTTTTGTTAAATTTACCATGATTTTTTTCTGAGTGTACTGTATTATTATCTTTGCATATAATTATCACACCACAGAACCTCCTTTTTATATTGTAATATAAAAATACAATCAGCTGACATGTTTGACACACATGTTCGACCCGAAAAAGAAGTTCGAAAATAAATTTTACCTAGGTTGATGAATAAGTTGAAATTGTATCTGGCTAAAATATATCCGACGGATATATCTATGCTGGTGAATACCAGCCATAATAAAAGTTAAATTCATTCGTAGTTTCAAAACAATTGTAAATTAGTTTTATTGATAAAATATATATTAGTTGAAGTAGTGTAAATTATTAATTCCCCTGGTGTCATTTCCCTGTATATTTAACGTCCAGGTGAATTACGGTTTCGCTAGAGAAATTACTTATATGATTCTGTACGCGCCAATCCAACTTATTTTTACTTTTTTAAATTTGCTAATAAATTTATAGATTCGAAATGGTAAAAACTAAAAAGATGTTAAGAGAAGAAATGTTGGAAAAGAAAAGAAAAGCGGAAAGAGCAAGATATCAACGGATAAAAAAGATCCAAAAAAATATGAAGAACAACAAGAAAAAGAACGAAAAAAAATTTTTTTAAAAAAAGGAGCAAGGTAAGGTAAAGGCTACTAAAGATATAACCCCTAGGCAACAACGATTGGCTAAAAAACGTTGGAGAAAATTGCTGCTTACTGTCAAAGACGAGCTTTTACAAATTCCCAAATCCAATAGATGTAAATAGATGTACAACATATATGAGGCTCTAATTATTTTTAATTGTTTAAGTTTAAATGATTATTATTGTTACATTTCTCTTTTAACATTTGTTTGATTCATTTTTTATTAGAATTAATTTGAAATGAAATTATTTTTTGTTTTGTTTTTGTTTTTATTTTACATTAATAAAATAATTTTGAATTTAACTGTACTTATGTTTTACTCGATTTCTCTGCAGTGGTTCAAAAGACAAAATTTCCTTTAGTTAACATAGATATTTTTGTTCTGTGAGCTGGAAATGTAATTCCCCTTACATTATGTAATTCCCTGACTTATGTATTTGCCCTGGGCACAAAAAAATGCAAAAAAAAAATTTTGGTTTTGCTTGGTCCTTTTAAATAATTGTTGTATTTCACATTTTCTTTAAAAAAAACATATTATCTTATAAATAAATTTGTTGCGTCTGTCTGTCTGTCTGTATGTATGTTCCGGGTAATCTCGAAAACGGCTGAACCAATCTTGATGAAATTTTTTTTATCTTAAAGAGTGATTCCTCCCATTTAAAATAGGCTACTTTTTTTTCAAAATTTATTATTTAAAACAATAAAAATTTGATTTAAATAGATGAAGGTCTGAAAAAAATCTATAAAATGTATGAAAAGCTTTTTCTTCTAAATGATGGTTGATTGGTAATTGCGTTATTTCATTACATACTCGGTAGAATGACGTAATGACTTAAAGCTTTACAAAGAGCTTCCTCGCTATAACTTTACTGAACCAACACAATCATGGTATAAAAGAGCTATAAAAGAGCTTATTTTACCATGATACACAATATACAACTATATATAAACTATATACAAAATACATCAACATTGTGTATTTGATCTTCTATAAAGGAAAATGATATATGATATACATACATACATATATTTCTAATTTTGGCATTGAACTTTTATGCTTATATTTTTTTTTCATTATATTCTAATTCCACAGTTTTTTTGCTTTTGCTATGTTACCTTCAACAATTTCTTTCATATATACATATATAAGGATATATATAATAATATATAATAGTATATAGTAATATAATTATTTATATATTTATTTTTTAGGAATAAATTTATAGTATGCTAGAATGCACACATTCGTATACTCTATACTTTAAACAGCTACTGGTATTTATATTATGTACAATATATAATACATAAACATGTGCATGTGAATATAATTGCATTTAGTATACATACTTGATACCGATAATGATACTTTGGAGTGTCCTCTTTAACGTGGTATATTTCTTTATTGGCGGAAATTCCATTCTAAGGACGCAAACTGCTTTTACAAATTTTTGGTCAGATATTTTAATATATTCAAGTTGCCTTTCTTTCCTCTATAATATGTATATGTATGTAAAATATTTTTAATATAATCAAATTGAATTTTGTACCTTTTTTTCACACGGCACTAGATATCTGTGTCACTTTACACTTGAAAATTTATATTTGGTAAGGTGAAGTGAAATTAAAGTGAAATCTATTTCTATTTCACTTAAAAAAATTTTTTTGTTTAAGAAATTAACGAGCAGATGTAACTTTTCAACAAAAATTTCCGTATTTCCCATAATATATTGAAATCCTTAATTAAAAAGGGAAAAATTCTGCTGAAAATGTTAAAATTTCTATTACAAATTGATATATGCATAAAATTCATAGGTAATGGAATTTGAAAAATAACTAAGGTAGATATAACATGATTAATATTGCTATTTTTTCAAAAAACCTATGCTAAAATTATATATAGGTGAGTGAAGTGTAAGTAATACGTATATACAGTGGTGTTATTCAGCCGGTACGGGGCGGTACGCTCGTACCGGTTGTTAACATTTTTAAAATTTTCCGTACCGGTTGTTGTATATTAAAAAAAAAGTATGTTTTTAAGTAAAAGTATGTAAAAGTAAAAGTATTGATAAAAACATTCTAAATTACTAAAAAAATATAAATATTTACCTGCCATTATCGATCAAATACAAAAAATCTTACAATAAAATAAAAATTTGGGATTTAAAATTTTTTTCGGTTTTAGTAAAAAAAAATCTACTTAAAACTGTCTAATTTGAATTTTAGTACTTTTAATTTCCACTACAATCCAAGAGATGGCATTGAATTATAGAACAAAATTTATGGAATTGAAAAATTCCTACTGAGCATGTTTAAAGTTGCATTTTAATAGGTGGTTTCACCGCGTAACCACTAAGCTTGTTTTCTTTTAATAAAAAGGGAATTTCCCTTTTTGAATACATTTTTATTTTGATATATTTACTCTAAATAAAAAGTTTAGTAGTATAAATATTTTTATGGTGAATGGTTATCCCTTACTTTTAATCTCTATTAAATTCAGTTTTAACGTGCAAGTATGAAGTTTTTAAATTAATTTAAATTTTTAATTAATTATTAATTAATTATTAAATATTTTCTTTGTTTCAACCTAAGAATGAAAAGGCAAGGTAATTTGGATGACTTTTTTAGCAAATCTATAAAAATAACCAAAAACCCTGAACAGCAAGCTGAGAATATTACTAATTCTAATCAAACAAAACAGGTAAAAGAAAAAAATGATACTTCTGAAGTTCAACACCAATCGGAAAAAGCTGGAACGTCTCGTGATGCTGCGTTATTACATTTTTGGAATGATAAACAACTAAATTATTTTAAAACTAAATACGAGTGGCTTATTGTTGTTAGCGATGAAAATGTGGGATGTCAGTGGTGTTCGAAAGTAGAATCGTTAAATTTAGAAACTGCTAAACATTTACACATTTCTGTGGAGTGGAAATCATGTTCTGTCAAAGCTCATGGCTCGAACAAAGAAAATTTACAATCATCAATGAGAAAAAAATTGAAGGAACACAATGAATCAGCTTCACATAAAAAAGCTGGGGAAATAAAAAAAATTGGTGAAACAAATATAATTTCCAAATCTTTCGATGTGGCTAATGAAAAGTATTTAAACAGCACAGTAAACATTTTTAATACTATCTATTTCATAATTAAAAACAATTACCCATTCAGTGATTTTAAAAAATTAATTGATTTACAGAAAAAAAATAATGTAGATTTTGGATTTTCATTACATTCCAGATTTATAGTTTCACTTGTCGCAAAGCTTATATCTACAGAAATAAGAAGAATTATTTTTGGAAAACTGATAAATACAGGTTGTAAAATTTCAATTATTATTGATGAAGCCTCAACTGTTTCACACAAAAGCGTTTTAGTAGTTTATTTGAAATCCGAAATTCAAGATTCCGATGATAGTGTAACAGTTTTTATTGATCTTGTCGAATTAGAAGGAACAACATCAGAAATAATTTTTAAAACCTTAATATCAGTTCTTGAAAAACATGGTTTTAATGAAAAATATTTACATGGAAATCTTATTGGATTTTGCTCAGACGGTGCTAGTGTAATGTTACGAAAAAAGGCTGGAGTTTCTGCAAGAATTTTAGAACATTTTCCAGGTATTAGCATCTGTCACTGTTTAGCTCATCGTATTCAGTTAACTCTAGATGATGTTATCAAAGAAGTAAATGAAGTAAATAACTTTAGATATTTTCTCGATAAACTTTATTCGTATTATCATACTTCAAATAAACATCAACGAGAATTAAATAATGTTTCTAAAGAACTTGGCACTGAAGTACACAAAATAGGTAGAATATTTGGTCCTCGATGGGCAGCCTGTAGCGCTAGGACCGCCAAAGCAGTTTGGAAATCATATCAGGCCTTATATATTCACTTTAGTCAAAATAAAGAAATTGGAATAATGTCATATTTCAAAAATGAAAACTTTTTAAAAGATTTAGGTTTAATAAACGACATATTAGAAGAAATTTCTGTACTGTCTACAGCTTTACAAGAAAGAGATATTTCATTAATTAGAGCTGATAGATTGATAAGGCGAACGATAAATCTATTCCAACATTTAAAATTAAATAAAGGAACATATGAAAAAGAAGCAGATGATATTATTAAAACGAAAAAATACAATATTCCATTTGAAATTAATAGAAAAAAAACATCAATTGTTGTTTCGAGAGATAAATTTTTTGATTGTTTAGAAAAACATATGAAAACGCGTTTGCTATTAGACGATAAAAATGAAAACTATAATAATCTCTTAAATTGCTTTAATTTATTAAATCCAGAAACATGGCCGGGTGATATTTTTGAAGCACCATGGATTGAAGGTGAAAATAGGTTAGAGCAGTTAAATAAAATAATCAAATACATCATTCCAGTAAATGATTTTCGAGATTTTGTTGATGTGCGAGATAGAGAATCTAAAAATATTAATACTATTTTGAGAGCAAAAAGAATTTTAAATGTAATTGCTGTTAATTCCGCAGAAGCTGAAAGAGGATTCAGCACAATGAACAATATCATTTATGATAAGAGAAATTCGTTGTTAATTGAAACAACAAGTCATTTAATGACAATAAATTTAATGGGAAAATCGATTGAGGATTTTGATGCAACACCATATGTTAAATTATGGTTGCGAGAAGGGCATCATATGGCAAGTGACAAACGTGTCAAAGCAGCCGCACCTAATTTGCCGTCCCAAAACCAAAATTTAATTTGGAAATTATTTAATTAATTTTATATACTATTTTTTATACTATTATATATAATATATGTATTTCTTATGTAAATATGTAAATAAATAACTATTATGAAGTAAATATAACCTACAATAGATTTTTTTCCATGCGTACCGGTTGTTAAAAAATTCGAATATCACCACTGCGTATATATATATATTCACTTCAAATATGAAACAGAGAATGAGACAGAAATATATACAGAATCATTAATCAGTATTATTAAAGGATCTAAAATTGCTGAAGATACATGGTTCAAAGACTATAACAAGGTTAGTGCATTAGAAAAAGTTTTTCGCCATTTTCGAAAGCTGTGAAGGAAGAAAATGTCATCTGGTGCTTTTTTGGTGCAAGAGTTATATGTGATTACGCATGTGGTTTATTGAAATTTTTATATTTAATTAAGTTAATTAGTTTATTAATATCCGAAGTTTTTTTTTTAAAGTAAAATAAAATAAAGTAAAATGGTGTATTGTAGTATTAAGGGATGTTCAAGTAATAGTGGTGATAAAAAAGGAAAAGAAAATAAACATGTGCAGTTTCACAGATTTCCAAAGGACAAACAAATTTCAAAGAAATGGATTGAAACATGTGCTAAAAATATAACTAATATAAAAAATGCTCGCGTATGTTCATTGCATTTTGCAGATGAAGATTATTCTTTAAAAAGTACTTTATTAAATTATTCTACCGATAAAAGACGATTGAAGTGTTCTGCAGTGCCAACGCTATCATTACCTGTGCCAAAAGAATGTCCATCAGCAAGAGAATTAAGGGCTCTTAAAAGAGAAAGAAAAGAATTAATTGAAAATGTTGTAAGAAATACACCTAGTACATCAAGATCAAGGTAGGCTTTAATTTTATTGTTTGACATTTTATATGTCAATGTGAGTAAATTTTATAAGTATTTTTAATTTACTCTGTATAATATCTATTATTATATGCTACCACTCAGGCCCGGACCTACCATAGGAGCAAGTGGAGCACTTGCTCCGGGCGCTGCAATCTTGGGGCGCCAAAAATAATCTACATTTTTTTTATAAAACTTTTTATATAAATATTCAAAAAAAAATATTTGACTTATGCAAATAATACAAAAATAAAAAAATGTTACTATCTATGTATTCTAGACCATTAATGATATATGAATTTATATCAAATTTAGAAAAAAATTTTTTTATATGTAATTTTTATGTGTATGTACAATATGGGAATGGAGAGCCAAATCCAAAATGATATTAAAAAAAAATTAAAAGTAAAATATAAAATCATTCTTATATAAGTATGATATAACGTACATAATTATTAAAAATATATGTACTACTGAATATACGTATACTGTATACATAATATCACAACAAAGACAATATATTGTCTGTAATAATATGTAGATATAATTTCTTATATTCCTATATCCCATCCCCATGTACTCGTATATCTATATAAAAATATTCAAACATCTATTATCATTTATGTATATTGTCTGTCTTGTCTATCCATATTCAAAAGCAACGCAACATAATTCGATTGATTATTATTTCTATGTATTAGACTGCAAAGCAAACAGTCTAAATCTAAATTCATAAATACATTGTAATGGAGCACTAAAATTATCTGCTCCAACGCATGAAAAAATTTTAATATCTACATATTAAAACAGAAAGCATCGCATACAAATATTATTTAGTTTTTTCTATGAGGTATGCGTTAGAATGGAGCACTTAGAAAATTTGCTCCAACGCATGAAAAAATTTTAATATCTACATATTAAAACAGAAAGCATCGCATACAAATATTATTTAGTTTTTTCTATGAGGTATGCGTTAGAATGGTGCACTTAGAAAATTTGCTCCAACGCATCAATTCTTATAATTATTTATATTTATAATTTAGTGCTTTCAATGGTTAGGTATACATACACAAATGTATGTACAAATTAATGTGTATCATTATACGTATGTTTATTGTTTGTGGTATCATTGGTATCATGCTGTACACGTACAGACTTTACTATAATTGTTATTTCTTTCATTCTCTTTCTTTTCTTTTTTCTATGTGCATTGATATTTATAAGTGTACATAATCAATTGTATTTATTGTTTTGCTCAAAATATTTTGTTGTTGCAATTTACTTGTCATGTGGTATTATGTATAGGAATAGCGAATAGGAAAGGAAAAGCGAATAGGAACTTATTGTTTTTGTTTTTATATCATATACTATGTACTTAATGTTAATGTTATATACAATTGCACAGTAGCCGGCGTTAAATAAGACTAACTGATATGATATTTGATAATAATTTTTGTGTGAGAAATTTTACACCATTTTAGTCGTTTGATTCTATATGATCTAGATGATATTTGATATATTACTCAAGAATATTTGTTTGAAAAAAAAAATAGATATTTTAAAACATTTTTAGAAATTAATATTATTTTCAACCCAATGTATAAATTATATTCTACATCTTTTTCTATAAATTATATTCTTTCAACGAAATAAGATGTAGAATAAAATTTTGTGACGCCGACTATAACTTATATTTTATATTATTTATACTATTTTGTACACTGTGTGTTCTAGTTATGATATTCAAAATTTTAATGATATTAAAAACTTTTTAAAAATTTAAATTTCGAATTTTTTTAGGTAGGAGGGTAATTTATGATCTTAAATTTTAGCCATTAAACGATGTGAAAATTTCTAAATTTTTCTTTTTTTTTATTGTTTTACGTTTTTAACCGTTCAACGTTCAAGTCATATTTAAAATTCTTTAAAAACCAGATGAAATACCCTATTACATATTTGCATCTTTATTTTGCATGTTTGAATGAATTTTTTTTTATACATGGTAGAGGGTTTATCAGTATATATCTGCATGCAAGTTCAAAAAATTATACATAATATAAAATTATTTTAAATTAAGTTATTGTTTTTCAAAAATTATATTTGGTTTTTTTTACGCGTATTTTTATTGCATAACAAAAATTAATAAGATTTTTCTTTTTGAATATTTGAAATGAGTGCAATATTGAAAAAAAAAATTATCCCCTACAATCCTCATTAAAAAAAACGGGTCTATCAAGTTTTACCTCTTGGGTGGCGTTGAAAAGATTATACAGGATGTCCTGAGTTCGGGTGCAGGCATTTTGCCAGCATATATTTTATTCAATTATAAAATATATTATATATATTATATATTAAATTGGTAGAACCCACAGTTACATTTTTTTCCATAACTCAAAATCCACGACAGATAATTGAATAAAATAAAATGCTAATGAACGGCAATTCATTGGGCAATATTTTAAATAAACAAAATTAAAAAAAAAAAAAAACAGGGCAAAGTTTTGAGATATTTAACCTTGAACTCAAAATTTCACATTTTTTTCTATGAAAATTTGAATTTGATGTACCATATCTTTGGCATCACTGGACCGATCTGTACAATTTAGGTATCAAAGTAAAGACTGATTGATTATCTTTCCAATGAATGCAAAATAATTCGAAACGACTAAGAATTTCGTGAATTATGACCACAAATAGGAAACAAGTCACTTGACCTCAAAAAAAACTTCTGAGCCCTCTTTCTACTCACTCGTTGATATTAGAAACAAAATTCCCGCCCGCGCCTTAAATTTTTTTCGTTTCTCAGCAAGATCTATAGACTGGAAAAATGCCTACACCCGAACTCAGGACACCATGTATACATAAACAAGAAGGGCGCAAAATTTCAAAAGTGCGCCGGGCGCTAAAATTGCTAGGGCCGTCCCTGCTACCACTTATCTTATGATATGTATATTTTAAGTTTACAAGCACAAGAAATTTTGGAAGCCGAAATTCAAAATATAATACCAGCTGAAAATGAGATTGCTGAAAAATATACTCAAACTGAAACTACAATGCAACTGCAAGTCTGTGATACTGAAACTCAAACACAGTAATTTAATTTGAATTTTCATTGAAAAAAGTTCTTAAAATCTGTAATTGTGTATATGTCTTTTAGGGGAGACCTTTCATGTGCATTACAACTACAATTATTTCAAACTCAAAAGGAATGTCAGAATTTAAAGAGAAAGTTGAAGAATGTAACAGAAGAAAACCAGAGGATTGAAAATTCTCTTAAACAAATATTTACAGATGGCCAAATAAAAAAGTTGAAAAAAGGGAATAAAAAAATTAAGTGGAGTAGTGAAGATATATCATCAGGAATTAATCTTTATGCAGCTGGTCCAAGGAGCTACAAATATTTACGTAAAAAAAATTTCCCTTTGCCGAGTGCATCGACTCTAACAAGGTGGGCCAGAAGAATCAACATGCGGCCTGGAATTTTACATGACGTTTTAAAACTGATGAAAAATGCCAATCTTGATGAAAAACAAAAACTATGCTCTTTATCTTTCGATGAAATGAAAATAAAGTATGTCTATGAATATGACAAAACATCTGATAGTCTTTTGAAACCATCGAATTATGTGCAAGTCGCTATGGTTCGCGGGTTAATTTCAAAATGGAAGCAGCCGATCTTTTATAATTATGACTGTAGAATGACCAAATCTGTTTTGAATGATATCTTAAAAAGTTTGTATGAAATAGGATACACCGTTGTCAGCATTGTTTCAGATATGGCCCCAAACAATCAAAAATTGTGGACGGAACTTCAAATAGGACTATTAAAAACCTGGTTTTGTCATCCAGCAGATCCTCAGAAGAAGATTTTTGTTTTTGCCGACACACCGCACTTATTGAAATTAGTTCGCAACCATTTCGTAGATACTGGATTTTTATATGGTGACAAAATAATCAATACAAAACCAATCAGTGACATGTTGCTTGTCACAAATACATCAGATTTAAATATATCTTATAAAATAACAGAAAAACATTTAACTGCAAAAAATGTTGAGCGACAAAACGTTTTGTTAGCAGCACAGTTGCTTTCGCATACAGTGGCAAGTTGTCTTCGTAGATGTGTACAACTGGGTAAATTGCAAAGTGAAAATGTTCTTCATTCTGCTGATTTTATAAAAACAATTAATGATTGGTTTGATCTATTTAATTCTAAAATACCTGAAATAGATTCAAGAAATAGGATAAAAGCATACGGTTTGAGCATAGTTGAGCAAAATCAAATTTTATCTGAAACGACTAATATCATTATGAATTTAAGAATTCCAGGAAGAAAAAGTTTGGCACCTTTTCAAAAAGGTATTTTAATAAATAATAATTCATTAAGGTGCTTATTTACATATTTGCAACAGTTTTATGAATTAAAATACATTATAACTACCCGCATCAATCAAGATGCGCTTGAGAACTTTTTTAGCCACATAAGAAGAAAGGGTGGTCTTAATGATCACCCAACTGCATTAGATTTTAAATACAGATTAAGGTCTTATTTATTGGGTAAGTTATTTATATAAATGAGTATCCACAGTATCCACCATCCATGTGTTTGTGTTGTCAACCCCAATAAATCTCACACCGTGTCATGTAGCTACTTATCAAATGTATTAATGAAATCTTATTTGTTTATAAAATTATATTTACGTAAATTGTTACTTATTAGGTAAAGAAAAAGCAATACTACATTCAAGTAATGTAATGGAAGACAATGACATCCCCTTGCCGTTAGATTGGGAAATAATAACAGAAGATGATATGATCATTAGCAATACAATTTTGGAAGCTGCACTCGAAGATGATGATTCCTGCAACATCGATGTTGAAGAAGTTGAGTTAGAAGAATTACATAATGATGCAGTAGAATATCTAGCAGGATATATCATAAGAAAATGTAAAAACTATCTGAACTTAGAAGAAGTTTTATGTAAGCATAATAACACTTACACTTGGGTAGATGAAGTCTCAGAAGGTGGTCTATTAAAGCCATCTGACTCATTTTTAACAAAAATAAAATTTCTAGAATATATATTTGAAAGTTTTAATAAAAATAAAATTAAAATAGCATGTAATTATTTAAGTAAATTAAAAAAATTATCTGAACATATTGATATACATGAAAAGGTAAAAGAATTATTTTTCCGAAGCAGAATGTATTTTAGAATAAGAAACTTCAATGTAAAATTAAAATATGATGATCACAAAAAAAGTAAAAATAAAAAATTACACAAATTGAACACTTAAAATATGTTTTTAATTTAAATCAGTTCTTTGAAAATAAAAATTTTGTTTAAATTCCAAAGCCTATATTCAAAAAAGCACCAGATGATATCACACAAAGCTTTTTTTTCAAAGCTTTCTGTATGCACTAACCTTGTTATAGTCTTTGAACCATGCTGAAGATACATACAAATAAAGTATGGATTAAAAAGCAATTCAAATTGAATATTGCTGTCTAAATTGTATTTACAATATGTATTTCAAATATTTAAAATTCATTCAAATTGTCTTTCGTTCCTTTTTTTTAACACAGCATTAGATATCTGCATCACTTTCTAAATAACATTTATATTGTTAAAGTGAAGTGAAATAAGGTTCTATTTCTATTTCACTTAACAAAAAAATTTTATTAACAAATTAAAGAGCAGATGATTTTCAAAAAAATAATCAGGTATTTTCCTACAATTCCTTGAAATTCATAATTAAAAAAGGAAAAATTCTGTTGAAAATTTTAAAATAAGTATTTTATATTTTAGCACTATATATCTGCGTTACTTTCTTTAAAGAAATTAAAAAGAAGATGTAAATGTTTTAAAAAAATTATGGTATTTACCTATAATTCTTTGAAATTCCTACTCAGTAAAGGAGAAATTCAGTTGAAAATTTTAAAATATTTTATACCTATATACTAAATCGCAAACGAGCAAATTGAAATATAAATTAGAAATTTTACTCATATTATGTTTTCATTTTGATGAAGATAGTTATAAAATTAAAAAAGGAAAATAAATGTGAATTTTTATATTTTATAATATAATATAATAAAAGTATAAATTTAGTGAATTCAATCAATTTTAAAATTAAAAGTATAATTATATATAGGTATATAAATACATAATTATTTTTTTATAAGACAGTATGTATGTAAAGAAAAATTAATTTAAAATAATATATAAAAAAAGTGAAATAAATAATTTGAATTTTTATATTTTAGTAATCAAAGTATAAATTTAGTGAATTAATCAAACTATAAATTTAGTGAATTAATCAAACTATAAATTTAGTGAATTAAAGTAAATTTTAAAATTAAAAGTGATTTTATATATAGGTATATAAATATATAATTATTTTTTTATAATATATTTTTTTAAATAGTATGTAAAAAAAATAAATTTAAAATAATATATAAAAAAAAGTGAAATAAATGTGAATTTTCATATTTTAATAATCAAGTTATAAAATTAGTGAATTAATCAAACTATAAATTATAGTGAATTAAAGTCAATTTTAAAATTAAAAGTGAAATTATATATAGGTATATAAATACATATATGTATACATTTTTTTATAATACCTATATTTATTTTTTGAAAATTTGGTATGTAACAAATTGATATATAAATTAATAGTAATAATATATACATACACGTATATATGTAAATATTTTTTAAAAAATAAAATTATCTTCTCTCCCTTTTTTATCATAAAACACATTCTTTTTATTGAATTTTGAAATTCATTTACTATTTTCCATATAAATAATATTGGATCATCTGTTTATCTGCCCTTGATTGTTGATTGATTTTTATATATTGGTAATTGATATTTTTTGATAATGGGTTAATAATTTGAAATGCGTTACATTGTCATCTGTATTTAAGCTATTATATGTATTTATAAACATATATACATATATTTGTATGTACATAATAAGCTCATTTTTAATGTTTTTTTATATATTTAATATTACAATAAAGTTTGTTAATAATGTAAATAATATATTGTGAAGTATATAACATTTTTCATCGTATGTTTTATTTACTGTTATTTACCTATTTTTTTTTTACCATTAATCATACGTTTTTTACTTTGTTTACATTTATTTTCTATTTTATATATAAATTTTATATATAAATAATATTGAAGCATCTATTTGTCTGTCCTTAATTTATTTTACTAAATTGATTGATAATTGATGATTGGTGATTGATATTTAGAATTTTTAATAGATTAAGAATTATTGACTGACAAATTGTGTACAATATAGTTCTTTAATACAGTGGTAAATTTTTTTTTTTGGATTGGTTATTGTGAAGATACTTTTTCGTTGGATATGCCTAGAAAAAAGTCTAAACTCTCTCCGAATACTAGAAAGGCAATACGAATGAAGTTATCACGAGCGACAGAATCAGATAATTCTAGAGAACAACGTTTGCAAGAGCCAAGAGGATCGTATACGACATGCAAGCTCACGGGGTCGAGAATCAATTGATTCTAGAGAACAACGTTTGCAAGAAAATCGTATACGGAATGCAAGCTCACGGGGTCGAGAATCAATTGATTCTAGAGAACAACGTTTGCAAGAGGATCGTATACGACATGCAAGCTCACGGGGTCGAGAATCAGTTGATTATAGACAACAACGTTTGCAAGAGGATCGTATACGACATGCAAGCTCACGGGGTCGAGAATCAGTTGATTCTAGACAACAACGTTTGCAAGAGGATCGTATACGACATGCAAGCTCACGGGGTCGAGAATCAGTTGATTATAGACAACAACGTTTGCAAGAGGATCGTATACGACATGCAAGCTCACGGGGTCGAGAATCAGTTGATTCTAGACAACAACGTTTAGATGAGGATCGTCGTCGTCATCAAAATTTACGCGAAATGTGTCACATATTTTGGCAAAATAAATATAAATCAGGGTTTGATTACAATCTTCAAATAAATTATTCCACTGAAGCAGAAATTGGTACAATGAATATTGCCTGCACTAACTGCAATGCTTTGCAATGGAAAGAGGAGTTTTTACGGATCTGTTGTTCTGGAGGAAAAGTGCACCTTGATCCAATTATAGAGCCACCTGAACCACTTAAATCGTTATTATGTGGCCAACATATATATTCGCAAAATTTTTTTAATAATATTCGACATTACAATTCAGCTTTTCAAATGACTTCCTTTGGGGCAAAACAAATTACTGAAGGTAATTTTATGCCCACATTTAAAGTACAAGGACAAGTGTATCACTTAATTGGATCTCTACTTCCTACAGACAATCAACGAGAATCATTTTTACAAATATATTTTACAAGCGATTATAAACAACAAAGAGATACAAGATTACAATACTTTCCGCAATTAAATTCTTCATTAATAGAAAATTTGCAATTGATGCTCAATGAAACAAACCCTTATATCCAGGATTTTAAAACAGCTCTTGAATATTTCTCTACAGATTCAAGTGAAAATAACTACAAGATTGTGATAAACGCTGATCAACGTCCTTCAACAGAGCACAGAGGCCGTTACAATGAACCGACAACAAACGAAGTATCCATACTACTGGTAGATCAACAATGTGATAAACGAGATATTATACTCCATAAAAAAAACGATAGTCTACAGCGAATCGCAGAGACCCATAGATCATACGATGCATTGCAGTATCCTCTTATATTCGTTCGTGGTGAAAACGGATATCATTTTACAGTTTATCAAATTGATCCAAATACAGGCTTACAAAATTTCAATAAAAAAGTTTCTGCACTGCAATATTATTGTTACCGAATAATGATTAGGAAAAATGCATACAATCATCTACATTACTACAGACAATTATTAAATCAATATATAGTCGATGTATATGTAAAAATCGAGACAGAGCGATTACTTTTTTTCCGATGCAATCAGAAAAAACTTAGAGTCGAAAATTATATTCACCTTCGAGATGCCATCCATCAAAATGAAAATGCAGAGAATTTAGGACGACTGCTAATTTTACCCTCATCTTTTATTGGAGGACCACGGTATATGCATGAACGGACACAAGATGCATTCTGTTACGTCAGAAAGTATGGACGTCCCGATCTCTTTATAACATTTACAACCAATCCGAAATGGGAAGAAATTTCTTAACAATTATTCACTGGGCAACTACCTTCAGACCGTCATGATATAATATCAAGAGTTTTTAAATTAAAACTGAAAAAAATGATGGATCTTTTAGTGAAAGGACAAATTTTTGGTTCTGTCCGTTGTCATATGTACATTGTAGAATGGCAAAAACGTGGATTACCTCATGCTCACATTTTAATATGGTTAGATATTAAAATAAAAGGAGATCAAATTAATGACGTTGTTCGTGCTGAATTGCCTGACGAATAGGAAGATCCTGGGTTATTTCAAATTGTAAAAACCCACATGGTGCATGGTCCATGTGGCGCTCATAACCCTCGATCTCCATGCATGAAAAATGGTTTTTGTAGTAAGAGATTTCCTAAGTCATTTACAACAGAAACTGTCACAGGTGAGGACGGCTATCCATTTTACCGACGTCGATCACCTGAAAATGGTGGTAGACGAATATTAATTCAAACAAACACCAACTCTTTCGATATTGGTAATCGATGGATTGTTCCATTTTCACCCGTTTTGTTACGAACATTTAACGCACACATTAATGTTGAAATTTGCAATAGCGTTAAATCGATAAAATATATATGTAAATATATCAACAAAGGTTCAGATTTAGCAGTTTTTGGTGTACAAAATGAAATTGATGAAATAACATCATACCAAAACGGAAGATATATTAGTACTTCTGAAGCAGTATGGCGCATGTTGTCATTTTCTATTCATGAACGTTTCCCTTCTGTTACACATCTAGATATTCATTTAGAAAATGGTCAGAGGGTTTATTTTACTTCTGCTAATGTCCAAGAATTAATACAAAATCCAAAAGATACAACATTAATGGCATTTTTTAAGTTATGTCAAACTGACAATTTTGCAACAACCTTACTCTATGAAGAAGTACCAGCGTATTATATTCGTACATTTAATAAAAACAATGGGACTTGGCAGCTACGACGTCGTGGTACTCCTGTAAGTGGTCACCCAGATGTTTTTTATGTACATACTCTTGGTAGAGTTTATAATGTACATCCCAATAATCACGAGTGCTATTATCTCCGGACGTTATTATCTGTTGTAAGAGGCCCGACTTCATTTCAAAGTTTGAAAACTGTAAACGTTGTAGTTCATCCGACATTTCAAGCAGCATGTTTGGCCCTTGGTTTACTAGAAAGTGACAATCACTGGCACGATACATTGACGGATGCCAGTTTAAGTAGCAGCGCATCTAAATTGCGTGAATTATTTGCTATTATATTAGTTTTCTGCAGCGTTTCTAATCCATTAGAATTATTGAATAATTTCAGAAGTCATTTCATTGAAGATTTTATAAGAGACCTTAGACGGCAATGTCCAGATGTTGATGCAAATGCCCATATTGAAAATATAACCAATCGTGCTCTTATTTCATTACAAGAAACCGTAATTTCTATAGGAGGAAATACTCTTCATCATTATGGTTTACCATCTCCTCAAATAACTGACGCATCCATCGATACTCTAAATAGAGAATACATTGAACAAATTAATTTCGATCCAGTTCAACTTCAAGATATTATAAACCATGACGAACCAAGATTAAATAATGAACAGAATCAAATTTATAGGTTTCTTATAAATAAAGTAAATAATCGTAGTGGTGGTGCATATTTTTTAGATGCTCCGGGTGGTACTGGTAAAACTTTTTTAATTAACCTTATATTAGCAAAAATCCGTGCAGATAAAAAGATTGCTATAGCGGTAGCATCGTCAGGAATTGCTGCGACTTTACTTCCTGGAGGAAAAACTGCCCATTCTATGTTCAAAATACCAATAGAAGCTGATCATATGGAAAATCCAGTCTGCGGTATTTCCAAGAATAGTCACAAAGCCAAAGTCTTGCAAGAGTGTGTTTTTGTTGTGTGGGATGAATGTACTATGGCAAATAAAGCATCGATCGAAACGGTAAATAGGACAATGCAAGATTTAAGGAATAATAATCAGTTATTTGGTGGAGTAACTTTTTTATTTGCTGGTGACTTCAGACAAACATTGCCGGTTGTTTCTAGAGGTACACGAGCGGATGAGATAAACGCATGTTTAAAGCGATCAGTACTTTGGAATTACATAGAAAAGCTTTATTTAAAACAAAATATGAGAGCACAATCTGGAACTTCACGATTTTGTCAAGTTCTTCTAGATATCGGTGAAGGAAAATATCCAGAGATTAATAATAATCATGACATTGCAATTTCATCTGATCTGTGTCAGGTTGTTACAAATACTGAATCATTAATATCAAATTATGTCATATATAAATTGTCATTTATGATGACAACCACAATTTCACTACAAAAGATGGTTCATGGTTGTGTGAAAGATCTATTTTAGCGCCAAGGAATGACCAAGTATGTTTACTTAACAATTGTATAATGGATAAGATTACTGGTAATATAACATCGTACTTATCTATAAATACAATGTGTCAAATAGACCAAGCAGTGAATTATCCAGTGGAATTTTTGAACAGCATTAATGCTCCTGGTCTTCCACACCATAAAATAGATTTAAAAATTGGCATACATATTATGCTACTGCGTAATTTAAATCCACCAAAATTATGCAATGGAACAAGACTACGAGTAGTTTCGCTACAAAAAAATGTTATCGAAGCTGTTATTATAACTGGTTGCGGTAAAGGTGAAATTGTATTCATACCTAGAATACCTATAATTCCAACGAATTATCCATTTCAATTTAGGAGATTACAATTTCCAGTAAGTGTTAGCTTTGCAATGACAATTAGTAAATCACAAGGCCAAACTTTAAAACGAGTTGGCATTGATTTGACTGAAGATTGCTTTACCCATGGACAATTATACGTGGCATGTTCACGTGTAAGCGATGATTCTAATGTTACCATCTTCACACATAATAATAGCACACGTAACATAGTTTATAAGGAAGTGTTATAATAAACATTATATTGATAATATTTATAACTTTAATAATATGTTATAAATAGTGTAAAAATATATGTATAAATAGTAAACGACAAGTTTACTTACGCATAGAATAATATATACTTACATTTAGATAATAGCATATTATATAAAACATATAATATATACAGGTTGATTACTAATAAAATGTTCTAACCAATCGTGATCAGTGTTCACGATTAGTCACTTTTTCGGAAAATCCCAAATTCACAATATTTTTAGGAGTTGAAAGCTTTTCGTTTGTTCGTGTAAGTAAGCTCATATAAATTTAATAACTTACATATATAACTATATTCTTCTAAAATTATTAAAAAAGTTATTATAAAAAGTATGCATTAGACGGTTTCTAACTGTATTTTAAATGTCCCGATTTGTTGCTAAATGTGACATTGTATAATTAATATTTACTTTAATATATATATATATTAGTATACATATAGTGCTTGGTTGGTATTATGTTGTGCAAAATCAGGTTTAAATACTGTTACTTAAATTAGATTTATGTTTAATCAATTTACATGTGTTATAGGCCTAAAATGTTGAATTATTTTTTCTAAATAATTTACATTTTGGGGAAGTCGATCACAATAAATCGGCTAACGCTCTGAAAGCGATACCTCTTGGGTGGAGTGGAAACTCGCATTTTTTTTCAAATTGTACATTGTACACATTACTACACAGCGATGCTCTATATTATGAAAGTCACTCTATATTACAGGTGTTCTGCTGAAAAAAACAATTCCATGTCGCATGCAAGAGCAATATTAAAGTGGACAGAACATTAACATTAAAAATGAACGGTATTACCATATTGATTTTATGTCAAAGCTCTTTATATAGTTCTGATAAAGTATATTGTTCTATGATAATGCGAACGAAGTCGCGGGTACAGGCTAGTTTTATAATGAAGCCAAAGTTTATGTTTTGAGCACAAAACTTTAGTATGCGACCCCCTTGTCAAATATTCACCCATATAACAATATTTTAAAAATTACGATGCAAGAGCCGTGTAAGCCATAGGCGAGAACGAAAGTATGTACAAATCTTCTAATAAAACCAAAATCCTACATATTGCGCAAAATTTTTAAATTTTTTAATACAGCGATTTAACTGCACTTATATTTTCAGATACTTCTTAAAAAGCTGCGTGATGTCACAAACTATCATATTACAAGTGACAAACCTTCTGATTTATAAATCGAAAGAGGAAATTTGTAGTTTAAGGTGCAACTGGCACGAAGTTAAATGTGTAATTTTCACTTAAATTTGTTAAAAATTTTAACACTTTAATGAATCACTGAAACTGAAAGATTATTTTAAATTTTTTCGTATTAGTGAACTAAGAACCGAAAATTCATGTGTATTTTTTAGTTGAACAATTATGAACAAGTTCAAGGTTCAGCAATAAAAAAAAGTTTTGATGTTGTATGGTTATGGGTAAAAACATGTTCTTCATTCGAATAGGAAATAGACATTTTATTTTAAAATGTTTATCTTCTTATAAACATGATCTGAACATTAAAAAATTTTGTAACTGGAATAACACTAAAATTATTTTTTTCAAAATCCACTTTTTCATTTTGTAAAATAATCAACATATTGGGTCGTATTCTGTAAAATTCTGTTATTTAACAGAATTCCTGTTATCGTTCATAACAGAATTCGACTCATAACAGATCTGTTATATTTGGTATTCTGTGTGCATTTTATTTTCGAATCTGTTATGAAGTTGTCAAATCATTTTCGAAAACAGTTGTTTCTTGTTTTGTTTACAATTAGTAGAAAGTAAAAAAATA
The DNA here is from genome assembly GCA_951394055.1 of Villa cingulata. NCBI lineage: Eukaryota > Metazoa > Arthropoda > Insecta > Diptera > Bombyliidae > Villa > Villa cingulata. The sequence continues at coordinate 33,860,449 of OX596017.1, read as the reverse complement.
AAAGTGGGTGACAGTGATAGGAATTTAAATTAAAATTTTATAAATTAATGATATTATAGTATACAACATTTTTTTTTAAATTTATAAACTAACATTGAGAAAAATGTCAGAAAAATGTAAGTATATACTATACACAGTGAAAAATTTGTATTAAAATTTTCAATTATCAAAACATATATGTAATCATTTTTTTTGTTAGTTCTTAAAATATTTCTTATTTCCTTTATTTATTTTTTTTATTTTTTATAATTTTTTTATTAAAATTCATTTTTCACAATTTTTTTTCACTCAATACATCAAATACATGAAATTTCACATTAACTTTATCGTAACAGAGTTAAAAATGAGCCTGTTATCGTAACAGATTCATAACAGAATTATAACAGAGTTTTGTGCACGCAGAATACCAATTTTGAACATAACAGAGTCTGTTATGAAATTTCGAACTTTTATATGAAGAATAACAGACTGTCAAAATAACAGAATCTGTTATCCGTGTACAGAATACCACCCATTATTAGATTTCTGTTTCTGCAGCCTTTAAATCTCTAAAGTGCAGAAATGTGCCTCTGAAAACACTGTAAAAATTTTGAATGTAGCTATAACTCGTTACCTACACGTTTACATTTTGCTAATCGCAATATCTTGCAAATGTCTTGCAGGAGCTTCTCAATTGTGAATCAAATAAAAATTGGACTGCAACACATATTTAACGGTTCGGGACTCTATAGCTTATAAAATGCTTTCTCATGCAAATTCTCAATAATTGTGTGTTAATTGAACAATTTAGATGATTTCGCGTAGTTGTTACCAATTATGTCAAACTACCGTAATATTCTTTCAACTTCTGCAGGAACCCTCGATTTTAAATAGTATTCACGTACAGAATACTATTACATATATATTATACAATATATATATATATATGTATGATTTCGATGACTTTACGTGCTGTCCAGTACGGGGACACTGTGTTCTGTGATACTCAAAATATGAGATTTATGCAATTTATCTGCAATTTCCACAGAACTTAAGAGACATGTACGAGTTTTACACATTCTACACATTTTACAAAAGTTTGAAGCACATTTTTCTGCTCTGAGATACTTTTTTACTATATTTCTCTACAAAAATCAATAATATATTCTGCTGATATGTATGCAAAATTGTGGATGATTAAGCCTATTAAAACAAAGTAAAACTTTAAACTTGACTATACAGAAAAAGGTGAGTGTAAAAAACATACATATATCATTTCTTGTAATTTGTAAAATAATCCTTTAGCTTAATTAATTATTAAATCATGTGATGTTATCTGGAAATAAAATACATATATCTATAGTCGAATATAATCGAAATACATATATCTATAGAAAATATTTAATTTACCATTTATTATTGATAAAAAAAGGTTATAGTTTTCGTTTCATTTTAAAGTGAAATTTTTCCGGATTATACGAAAATAATATTTAAAATAAAAATGCATTTCAATTGGGTTCAGTTACTTTTTTAATTTTGTGAAATTTATAAAATTTTTGCTCATATATTCCGAACTCTACTCATAAAAAAACTCTGAAATCGAATTTCGAATAAAGATGACTCTAAAAATGAAGTGATGCATAAGGTAAATGTACATAATGTGCACCTATGCACATATTCCGGACCGTTTTGTCTTTTTTCGTTAAAAATAAGCAAATTATGAATGACAACTTAAATAATAAAAAGTTATTAAAATATTTGTGACTATAAAAAATAAAATAAATTTTTGTGTATTTTATATTTTCATAGAAAATAACTGAAATGCAGTGCTTTAAATGTCCTCAAAATTTTACATCTATAGATTTGTTTATTTCTCATTTAAAGAGGTTTCACAATTTAAGCACTAGAAATTCTTTTCAATGCCGATAAAAATCATGTCAACAAAATTTTCATGATATTGCAAGTTTTAAGAGACATTTATTTAGAAAACACTTTATTTCTGAAGAACAAGTTGTTAGAAATACTCCTGAATGGGAGTTACAAAATATTTCGACTAAAAATAATATATCCGAAAATATTGTATCGAAATTATGTGATAATATTCAAAACGCCTCTTTTGATGAGTCAAATTGTATTAAAGAGTTTTTATCTTCACTTTCTACTTTTACTCTTTTTCTACATAACAACAATAATTTTACTCGAGGTGATGTGTATAATATACAAGAAAATGTAAAGGAGTTTATCCTAAATCCGATTTTGAAGTTATTTAAAAATGTGAGCGACTATTTTTTGAAAGATAACATTACAACCTACAATTTAATTTGTAGTATTATTACACACTGTAAAGATGCATTTGCTAATTGCAAGTCAGATTACCAGATGGAACAGTGGCTCAAAAAAGAAAATTTAATGGAGAATATAAAAGAATTTACTATAAATTCTAAAATCGCATCTGTGTATAATAATGGAAATCTTTGTTATAGCGAGAAGAAGGAACAATGTGTTGTAATGCCTTTACAATTCCAGTTTAAAAAAATTTTTGAGAAGGACAATTTTTTACATGAAACACTTGCTCATATGAAATATTTGGAAGATAACAAAAAGTTAAGTAATTTTATCCAAGGAAACTTGTGGAAAACTAAGACAAACCTATATCCTAATGAAATCTTGGTTCCGTACTTCTTGTATACAGATGATTTAGAGATTAATAATCCTCTTGGTTCGCATGCTACAACTCATTCTATATGCAACGTATATTTTTCATTTCCCTGTTTATCGAAAGGAATATAAAAATTAGATAATGTTTTTCTTGCCGCAATTATAAAAACACGAGATATTAAAACATACGGAAGTAACAAATGTATAGAACCACTTATTACTGAATTAATTGATTTGGAAGTTAATGGTATCAGTGTTAAACCAAAAGATGGAAAAGTTTATAAAATACGTTTAATATTAGGATTAGTTCTGGGTGATAATTTAGGTATCAACACAATGCTGAATTTCAATAAGTCCTTCTCAGGAAATTCATTTTGCAGATTTTGTAAGGAACAACAACAAAACACGCAGAAGTTATATGCAGAAAGACAAGAAAGTCTACGAACAAAAGCTAACTATTTGGAGGATATTGAAACTAATAATGTTTCAATAACTGGTGTTTTAGCTAATTCCATTTTTAATTCTATTCCTTCTTTTCATGTCACTAAAAACTTCTGTGTCGATATAATGCATGACATTTTTGAAGGTATTTGTCATTATGACTTATGCCAAATTATATTGTATTTTATAGGAAAAATGAAATATTTTGATTTAGAAACACTAAATTCAAGAAAAAAAAATTTTAACTATGGATCAGATGAAGTAGATAATGTATCAGGAGATATCAAAATTCAGCATTTGACAAAAAAACATCAAAAATGTCAGCGAGGGAAATGATGACGTTTTGCCATTTTTTTACACTTATGGTTGGAGACCTGGTACCAGATGATGATGAAGTTTGGCAGTTCCTTCTGTGCCTAATAGAGATTATTGACATTCTTCTCAGTTTTGAAATTACAGATGAACTAGTTCACATCTTAAAACACAAAATTGAGCAACATAATAGAGACTACATACGACTTTTTAATGACACGCTAAAGCCAAAATTTCATAATTTAATTCATTATCCTAAAGTAATCAGAATGTCAGGACCATTGCGAGCAATATGGAGTTTTAAGTTTGAAGCAAAGCACAAACAATTTAAGATTTATTCTCATGTAATAACTTCCAGAAAAAATATAACTTTAACCTTGGCGAAGAAGTATCAATTAAAATTTGCTTTTTATCTTCTGAAAAGTCAAGAATGCGACCAAATTATTAGCAATACTAAACACGAAGTAGAAAGCAGTTTTAAAGAACTTGTAAGCAGAAAAATAAATGTAATGGAAAAAGAATTAAAGATTTACATAAAAATTATCTACAAGGATATTTGTTTTAGAAAAGACTTTTATTTAGCGAAATATGATCAAGACATTGAGTTTTATTTAATTTTATACATTGTAGTAAAAAATGAAGAAAATATATTGTTTTTCTGCCAAAAAGTAGAAAAAGTACAATACCATCCACACTTCTCGGCTTACGAAATCAGTAATTCGGTAGGAGAATTTTCTATTTTATATTTTGAAAATATACTGGGTCCTCCTTTACACGCAATTCAAACTGCTTATGGTAAAAAAATGATACGTCTCAAAGACTACTACAAAACAATTTAATATGTACACTAGAAGCACAAAAGTCCACAATACAAAATAGAAATAAAATATTCAAAACAAACAGCATTTAATTTTACCTTATATTTTATAGCAAATATTTAATAATGAATACCAGCGAAAACATCAACACTCTTTCACCTACAAATGTAACTCGAATTTGGGAAGTAATAACATCTGCAATTAACGCCAACATAGATGAAGAAAATCAAAATCTTGATACGACTCGTAACATAGATTTACTTGTTTCATCTGCTATTGCAAACAATAACTTCAATATAACAAATTCATCTACATTGCAAAATACTACATCACCTTTCGATACAAACCTTAACACCGATACAGCAAGTTCATCTAACCAAAATTATATTGAAAATAATAATGTCAATGACACAGAATTATTCAATCTGTTGAAAAGTTGGAATCTAGAAAAGCTTTATGACCACTTTTTCGGTAAATCTTTGATCATTTCAAAAGTTATGTTAAATTTATAACTATGCTTTATTTAATTTTTTATAGCCGAAAAAATATCAGTGGAAATTTTAAAAATAATAAAAATACACCACTTGGAAAAGTTATTCAAAAAAATCGACTTAGGAACACAAATATTATTCGAACATAATTTGGAAAAATGGAGAGAATCAATTAACTGTCCAATTGAACTTTCTTCCGAAAGGAGATATATGCCTCACAACGAAGTCCAAGTCCAAGATAATATGCGAGCAACATCTTTTTCACCACTGTCATCTTTACATTCGTCGCCACGTTCATCTCCACGTTCATCACCTTATCCTGAGCCACAATCACCGAAAATTTCCCACGAAAATATTGTGCACTTATCAAGAATTTTAAATAATTCTCAAAAAGGAATTATGTTGATAGAATATTATGAAAAAAATAAAATGTTTCAAGAGGAACATAGGAATATGCTCATAAACTTAATAGCACAATATTTTGATAACAATAACATACATTTGTCACTTGCTTCAACATACAGGCTTGAAAAGGAAATTCTTGATAGGTTTCCTTCAGAAAAGTTGGTATGTATTTTTTCCGAAATTTCAACTTTTTATGTTAAAATTAATTGTTCAAGTTTTATTAAAATATATTTTATACGTTATTATATATTTTACACATACGTATTTTTTTCAATTGAAAGGAATATTATCGGACATCCAAGAGAGGAAAAATTTACACTAAAGTAAGCAATTTAAAGAGTATGTGCAGGAGTTTAAAAAACCAAAACAGAATTGTAACAGAAGGAGCTGGAAAGGATGAAGAATATTTCTGTTAATTACTTTTCTTTTCTAACTTTGATTTCAGTTTAATTTATGTGCATTTACAGAACCTGAACATGATGCAGAACTTATCATAAGGTCTTTAAAACATGATAAGCTCTCTTCTGATGAATTCGATTGCGCGTGGAAAGCGTGTAGTCAGTCTCGACTTAAAGACATCAAGGAATCTTCTTCTACGGCAGTAATAATAGAAAAATGGCCTGAGTACAAACAACCGCTAGGTTATCGTTTGGTAAATTAAGTTTTTTAGATTACAGATGAAATTTTTATTTCAAATATACTTTTAATTCTTTAGATTGATATGGACTTCACCACACGTTTTCGTTCAGCAACATCTATCCTGGATAAATGGGATTTGAGTTTTGATGTATTGGCAAAAATTGTAAAAGAAGGTCTAAATAATAAAGAATTGAAAAGCGTGGTACAAAAATTGATTGATAACAGCGATATAAACAAAAGTGAGTGAGATGATTTATATTATATATAATATTGTATATTTTATGATTTAGAATTTCAAATCATAGTCAAATTTGGGTGTTCTTATTTTCAGACAGTAAAGACGCAGCTCTTCTTTGGGCCTTACATGGATACTTCATTCCGTGGCAAAGAACTGTAACTAAAAATCCTGATGGAAAAAATAATGTTATGCGGTATACTGTTTCGGATTCGCAAGCGGCATTTCTTCTTTTATATAAATCGGTGGCTGAATTGGAGGATGAGATACGTTTTATGAAAACCAAAAGCGAACATATTCAGCCTTTTATTCTTGCTGCTGGAGATAATATCCTTTCGATTGGCGAAATTTATGTTTATTTTGATGACATAAAATATCCTTTTAAAAATTTTACACGAGCAGTGGATATTTGTTTTAAGATTTTTCATTTATTTAATTTAGAATATCCTAAAGCAGCAACAACCTTTTGGAATTTTATTCAAAATCACTTTTTTAATATTAAATCTGAACAAAAATTTTCAAAAGTAAATATTGTTATCGATTTATTAAATAAAATGCAGAAGGAAAAGTAAATCAAAAATATGATAGTGCTCTGAAAAAAAGGATTAGATCATTTTACTACGAAATTAGTTAATTTTTAGCTTACTATTCTGATTAGTTAAAATTACAGTAGAACTAAATTATAATATAAAACAAGTTATAATGTGCTTCTAAATATGTATTAAATAATTTTGTGATATGTGTATTAAAATTTATTCGATTTTTGATTTTCATCTAAAAAAAAATGTAATATAAAATATTTTAGAATGTAAGAAAACATGTCAGATTTCACTGCAATTTTGATACTCACAGTATAACTTTAATAAAGAAATTTCATTGGATACAAGTTTATTTTTATCTGAGGAACATTACAAATAATATTTGATGATATGAAAATTTCCATTCCTTGAGGCCTTAAATTAATTTTGTCTTTTATAATTTATTTAAATAAAGTAGTCATGCAAATCATATCTTTTCGAATTATTAAATTCTATAAATATTTTTTATTAAATTTAATACAATTTTTTATTAATTTCTAATCTATGCTGAATTTCAATTTATTGTAAAATTATATTTACTTTTAATATATCAAATAGTAAATGTTAATCCTAACATTATTAAATTTTGATATTTTTTGTATTCAGTAATTTATACTTTTCTTGTAACACTAATTTGGATTAAAAAAATTTTCTACTAGATTACAAGTATTAGAATATAATATTTTTTTGTGCCCATACATGTAACACAAAAAATACTAAAAATTATTTCAAGATTTTCAACTGTGTATCAATTTGCTTTTTTGATATTTAATTTACGAAAATTATAAATATTGTTGCATTACTCCCTTAAGGGAACTAAGGTTATACAAATATAAATATGTATATACATATATTTAGAATGTAATAAAATTTTGTTACAATTACAACATTAAATTTATTATTTTTTATTTATATGTGTATGTATGTGTGCGATTGGTTGGTGAGGGCATGGGGTAGAGGGAGAAAAGGAAAAATGAGATGAAAGAAAAAGAGGACAAGGGGAAAGGGGTTAAATAAGAAATGAAGAAGAAGAGAAATGTTTCGTTCATATATATTATAATACAGTGCATAAATACTAAAAAAAAATTTCATTAATATTATGTTTCTATTCATATACAGGGTGTTCCAGAATTGGTGAATAATATTTCAATGGGTTAAAGTAGAGTGCATTTGCAATCGAAAATGTTATATGACATTTTCTCCTTTGCGCTTTATTTTCGACGCTAGAGGGCGTTTAAAATTTTGAGGTTTTATCATGATCTTTCAACACAAAATCACGTGTAACTTTTTGCACACTCTACGTATCAAAATTTAGCATTCTAGCGAATGACAGAAAACAAAATTGCCTTTGTTTTGATATACTATAACAGGTAATTAAGAATTTGGACCGTAGGAAAAGAACATCCGGAAATCAAAATTCATTATGCATTTTCTAAAACCGCTTTTTTTCTGCATAGGATATCTGAAAAAAATTGCAGTACGACAAATGTTCCAAAACCTGAAAAAAACTGTGAGAAAGTGTCCTCTTTCAAACAAAAAAAATCCGACGTCGATTGCATGAGCCGTTTTTGAGTTATTAAGGATCAAAGATGTGCGGAAGGGGTCAAAAATGTGCTTAAAATCACACATTATAATCTAGAAAGAGGATTTTTTATCATTACTCATATGAAATTCTTCAACAAAACATTCATTAGATCTTATGTTCCAGTTAAAAAAAATTTCTCGACTACCTGCCGGAGGAAAAATTATGCCTGTATATTGAATACTTTCATTTATAAAATAAGAAAGTGAGACCTTCTGTGCCAAATAATTCAGTTACCTAATTTCACATCTGCCCATATGTCAGGTAAAAGCAATGATTATGTTTTATAATTTTTTTATTCGTCTTTCCAGTAATTTCATTTTTTTAGCCTACATCATGCCCTTTTTAGATAATTACCAGAAATTAGTCGACCTTTATAAATAATTAGTCTTATAAAAATTATTAGAAGTTTGAACATTCTTACGATTATTCTTACAAACATCTTTACGACTTTTATTAATTTTTATTGATTTTTATTGATTGTTAATGTTTATTATTTTTATTGACTTTAAATTAATTTGAATAATTTTTTTTGTTTTTATTGACTTTAAATTAATTTAAATAACTTTTTATATATTTATTCACCTTTATTTCAATGATTTTTATTTATTTCAATTAGTTTTTATTGATTTTTATTGATTTAAATATGTCAAGGAATATTTATAGTTTACCCGAATATCTAGATATGCACTTTGTTTACGGACTCTGTAACGGTAATTCTACGTTGGCTGCTAATGAATATCGACGAATTTATCCAAACAGAAGAGTACCCGGAATATCGAAAGTCAAGGGTCTATCGAGGAGATATAAGAAATATAGATGATTTAAGATCTAAGATAAGAGCTGCGTCTGAAGAACTCAGAGCACGTCTAACAGCTGGACGAATAAAACAGTCTTTGTTAATGCGAGCTAGGGCATGTTGTGAAGCTGGAGGAGGTAATTTTGAACATTTTTTGTAAAAGAATTTAAATAAAACCTTAAAAATTAAACTGTTTTTTATTCACATTCCCTTTATTACATTTCATAATGTTTATTAGTATTTACATGTTATATTGGTATAAGCACACAATTGATCTGTATTAGGGGGTTATAAAAGAGTTCCCTCAATAAATCCTAAAGTAATCAATATACAGGCATAATTTTTCCTCCGGCAGGTAGTCGAGAAATTTTTTTTAACTGGAACATAAGATCTAATGAATGTTTTGTTGAAGAATTTCATATGAGTAATGATAAAAAATCCTCTTTCTAGATTATAATGTGTGATTTTAAGCACATTTTTGACCCCTTCCGCACATCTTTGATCCTTAATAACTCAAAAACGGCTCGTGCAATCGACGTCGGATTTTTTTTGTTTGAAAGAGGACACTTTCTCACAGTTTTTTTCAGGTTTTGGAACATTTGTCGTACTGCAATTTTTTTCAGATATCCTATGCAGAAAAAAAGCGGTTTTAGAAAATGCATAATGAATTTTGATTTCCGGATGTTCTTTTCCTACGGTCCAAATTCTTAATTACCTGTTATAGTATATCAAAACAAAGGCAATTTTGTTTTCTGTCATTCGCTAGAATGCTAAATTTTGATACGTAGAGTGTGCAAAAAGTTACACGTGATTTTGTGTTGAAAGATCATGATAAAACCTCAAAATTTTAAACGCCCTCTAGCGTCGAAAATAAAGCGCAAAGGAGAAAATGTCATATAACATTTTCGATTGCAAATGCACTCTACTTTAACCCCTTGAAATATTATTCACCAATTCTGGAACACCCTGTATACAATGTACAGTTCATTACAATGGGTTTAATTTCATTTTCATATATACATATAATGAATAGGTTCATAGAAAACATAACTATGATTATATTTATAGTGATAATGAATTTTTCATAAACTGTTGAAATTGTCTATTTCAATGAAACTTGTTTCATAGGATATATGACGACATTCTTTGGCTGAAAAATAATGTAATATTCATAGTAAGTATTACCACTTTCATTACTATTATGCACCTTTTTGGTTCAGTGCAGAGCTTAAGAGATATAAGTACGAGTTTTACACATTCTACACATTTTACAAGTGTTTGAAGCACATTTTTCTGCGCTGAGATACTTTTTTACTATATTTCTCTACAAAAACCAATAATATATTCTGCTGATATGTATAGAAAAAGTTTCTTTAATTTCAAAAATTTTTCAATGATCAGATCAAGCAACAACTAGTGGAAGTATTTTCTATAAATTAAAAGCAAAGATTTGAATATATTGTTGTACATCTCTGATCTACAATACTATTAATGAACTACTCAATGTAAAAATTGGATACCAAATAGTATACATGAATGTGGGTATCCTTCCTGAAATCAAACATTTATTACATCCAGGTCTTTTTTCAGACATATGAGATCTGAACGTGATACTAAATTCAACTTATTTCACATAATTTACTGAATATAAATAGTGATATCCACTTGGTATTGGTACCGACAGTGTTGAATACAAAGAAATGAAATTTGATAAACCACTTTTAAAACGGTCTACTCTTGAATTTCCTTTGAAATATTTTGACAAAAAAGCCTTTGCAGGAAAGATGCTTTGAATATCCAACACGAATTGAAAACTATGATAAAAGGCAAAATAGCTAAAAAATATTAAATACTCAAATCCTTTATATGAACTTCGAAATTTCATGTACGTACGAAATTGGTTTGCCAGCTACGTCATGTACTTTTGTATTGTACTGCTATTTGTATTTGAGTTTGTATTTTTTACTTTCCTCAAAAGATAAGAAATAAAAAGAAATTTTTTAAGTAAATGTTAGGGCAATAACTATTAATATATTAAATATAGCATACCTAACTAAATATCATACATATATAAGTTGCCTAACAACTTATATTTTTTAAAATATTATGTTTTTTAGAATAATAATTTTTACATTGTATAATATAATTTTGTTTTACTACCTGCATGTACATATTTTCTTATTTACTTATATCAATTGAATTTTATCAATTTATAAAATATTTTGTAACTAACAGTTAGATCATTTTTTATTTGACATTGAATTGCTATTTTTAACTATTTACCTTAATTTAACTTTCATTAATTAGTATTAGCAAAATTACATTTGAGTAGAGTAGTTTTAGTTTTCGGTTTCGGTATAATATGTACATTTTTGCTATTACATATTATCTACATAATTTCTTTCTATAGATTTTGAAGTAAATTAAATTATAGTTGTAATCAATTCTATTTTATAAAACATTTTACATTTATTTTTGAAGTGAAAAATAAAAATAATAAACTATCGTGTAATTAACTAAAATCATTCGTTTGTTTTTTATAAAAAATTATACAGTAAATTTTTAAAGTAGGTACTATAATAAAAAATTCTAGTATGAAAATGAATTTTCTTTAATCTTTTTCAGGAGTAATAAAATAAGGAAATTGTTAAATACAAATTGTTAAATATTATCGTAAGTACACAATCAAGCACCGCATTACTCGTTATTTCGAACACTGGTTCAAATATGACACGATTGAATGCGGTAAGAACTTTCGCGATTTCTTTTCTTGGTCTTAGAACCATAGGTTCATGACTGCACATATATTTAAATAGGTTTTTATTGATACAAACTTAAGAACATAATTGCGCAGATCATAACACACATCACACCATACCTATAGCATACAGTTGCTTGGTATATGAATCTCGATGTACTTAGCATACAGTTGCTTTGTACTAGATACATACATATCTCGTAATGCCTATAGCATATAGTTGCTTGGTATGGATCTCGATGGACTTAGCATACAGTTGCTTTGTACAAGACACATAGTTATATCATAATACCTATAGCATTTTGTTGCTTGGTATAGAAAAAATGCTTCTTGCGATACAAGCAGGCACATGTTTCGGTTAATTTCTAGCAATTCACACTATCCTATGCAAATATTTGCTAAGATGATTATATAGTTTCGTTATGATCACAAAGGATATCGTTTTCTTGCTTTCATGTACTCCTGTACAATAAATGCGTTCCTTGCATACTTCGTTATGGGTACATTGATACTCAGAAACAAAGATTCCATTGGTTATCAACCAATACAAGGAATTGCAAAGGATAATGTTATTACACAAATATCATGGCCCATTTCTTCTTAAATCATTTGGTAGAGGTAGATCAGTGTTGAAGACATATGTTGCACTATTTGTATGCTTTGCTACAAAGGCTGTCCATCTTGAAATAGTAACGAATCTTTCAACGGAGGCATTCATTTCAGCCTTAAAGCGGTTTATTTCGAGACGAGGCAAATGTGCCTCAATAACTTCAGACAATGTCACCAATTTTGTTGGAGCAAAGCGCGAACTTAAAGAGCTAAAAGATCTCTTTTGCAGTCATTACCACATCGATTTGCTTGTGAATTGTTGTAACAACGAGGGTATCGAATGGAAATTCATCCCCCCACGATCACCGCATTTCGGCGGCCTGTGGGAGTCTTCAATTAAAAAAGCAAAACTCCACTTGACGAGAACATTGAATGGGAATTCTCTCAATTTAGAAGATGTTGACTCCAGTCAACATAATCTGAAAAAAAAAAAAAATAATAAAAAAATATAAAATATTACATATATATATATATATATATATAAAAAGGGGTAATTTAAAAATATATATGAATATAATACAAAAGTAAACAACTAAGACAATATCACATAACATAAATCTAACACATAACACTTAACATACGCAACATAAAACGTCTACAACACAGCACAAACCAAAACAAATTATTCACATAGCACAAATATAACATAAAATTTGTAAAACACAACTTCACAACACTGATATCATAAACATTTCACAATACACAATAAACAAATCATTACTAGCACGACACTAAATTATTGCTTTAAACATAAAACAGAGAAAAATATCACAAAACATTAAACAAAATATTCATTGCACTTTCATTTTATAAAAATACACTAACCTAAAATAAAAACATTGAAGTACATATAATATATGGATATCTATACATTACACATAATCATGTCAAAATTGTCAAATAGAAGCTGAATTACCAGTACTGTCAAAAATGTACCAGCCGAATATATTACCAATAAAGTTATTCACAATCGAACGAAAAATGTACCATAAATTATTTGAATCATCAGACACAATTTGAAAAAAAAAAAAAAATGGTTTTATGAAAAGGATGAAAACATGAGAAAAATAGTAGAACATTTCAACAACGGAGAAAAAGAAGTTTCTAGAACCGCGAAAATTTTGTATATAAAGTGTTGCGATTCGCAGAAAAATTCGTCTTTTGCAATTACCTGCCTAAATGTCGTATTTAGACTGAATCAGGGAAAACAAAAGATCGCCTCATCAGCTTGGACGTATTGAGTCCTACTTAAAATCTAGCGTATTGAGCTAGTACAATAGGGTTGTTAGGCATTTTGTAAAAAAACTCATAATTTTTTTTACAAAATATAGGAAAAAATTGGCAGAATTTTTTCATCGGCTAAGTACTAAATTAACAGAGTACTTAGAAAAATTTTGGATAAAATCATCGAGAGAATTTTATCGGCTAAGTGTAAAAATTGGAAAACACTTAGCAAATTTTTTCATAAATTTTTAACAAAAATTTAAAGTTGAGAAATTTTCTAACACTTAGAAAATTTATGCTGCGGACAACAAAATTATTGAAAGAAAAATTGTATACTTAGAAAAATTTTGCGAAATTGAATTTTAAAAAGGACTTAAATTACAAATTGCGGGTAATTTGAAAATCAACAAACACTTAGAAAATTTGATCAATCAAAAAAAAAAACATTCGATTCTGCTTGATAACTATTAATTTGAATCGCCGTCGGGAAAATTACAATTTGTATACTGCCTATACAGAACATCTATTGATCGCCGTTCACATTAGAGGGCAACCATTTCAAACCGAAACTACTTCAACAACCGGAAACTGAATCTTCAATCAACATTTCAACGTATAGATCGATCTATACCGTCGATACTTAGATTTAAGTAATAAATTAAATTAAATTAAAATTTGAAATTAAAATTTGAAAATTTAAAAAAAAAATTTATAATCGTTTATAATTAAATTTTTATTTTACCTATTTCCGTTGTAAATTATTTATTAAATTTATTGCATACCTTTGTAAATTAGAATTTTTGTTTGAATTTTTATTTCCGTTGTAAATTTTTTATTAAATTTGTTGCATACTTTAAAAATTTGAATTTTTTGAATTATTAAATTTTTTTTTATTCCGTTTTTAAAGTATAATATTTTCATTTTATTTTATTGTTAAATTGATTAATAAATTTGTTATTAGATTTAAGATTAAATTGTTAGGTTAATATATTGAATTAAGTAAAATTTATAACGTTTGTGAAAAAATTGTGTTTTTATTTTATATTCTTTTTTGAATTTGCACCTTTCTACATATTAATGTTAAATTAAATTTTACGGATTTAACATTTGGTCCTTCGAGCCGGATATAAATAAAAACACAATTTTTATTTTTTTTTTGTAAAATTTGATAGAATATACTAATTGATGGTTAAAACTAAAAGTTCGAGTAGTAAAACAAAAAGTACGAGCAATAAAAAGAAAAGGGAAACCATGGAAAAGGTTCAAGGTTTAATTAAATCACAAGACTTATTAATCGAAGAATTAAACAACATTACTGTCAGTATAAAACAAAACCTTGATGAAAATAAACCTATAGTAGTATATCAACGCAGAATCGAAAAGTTAAAGGAATTATCCCAAGAGTTTCGGAAAAATCATTATGAGATTTGTCATGCTGAAGACGCGAATAGCACCACCCAATACCTAGAACAAAATTCATTTAAAAACTTTGAAGATCAGTGTTTCGAATTAATTGTTGAATTAGACGAAAAAATTGAGTTATTAACTACAGCAAAAGGTATCAAATGAAACTACGAACAATAATACAACTTTACCACTGTCAGCAAAACCACAAATTAAACTACCACCTATACAGTTACCAAAATTTGATGGCACATATAGATCATGGAGATCGTTCAGAGATCTATATGTGAATTTAATCCATAATAATAGTGAAATTTCGGACATTGAAAAACTTCATTATTTAAAATCATGTACGTCTGGTGAAGCAGCTCGAATCATTAAACCGTTTGATATCATAGCCGCAAATTACCAAAAGGCTTGGTTCGCTTTAGTTAGCCGATTCAATAACAATAGAGTGCTAATCAATACTCAGCTAGAGAAATTATGTAAATTCACGCCGATAAAATCAGAAAGTGCACAAGCAATGAAAGAAGTCTTGAGCAACGTTGAAGAAACTCTGCATGAGCTAGAAACATTACGTGTAAATACTGAAAATTGGGATCCAATTATTACTTATCTAACATTACAACGATTGCCACCCGAGACCAGAGAACTTTGGGAAGTAAAACAGAGTTCGAAAACCGAAATGTGTAGTTTTCAAGAATTGGTGGAATTCCTAGAAGCCAGATTTAGAGTTCTGGAAGCAATACAAAGAAAAACTCAACCAAAACAAAATAAAGTATTTCTCACACAAAACAAGAAAACTCAAATTTTGAAATGTTGCAAATGTAACTCAGACCATAGATTATTCAATTGTACACAATTTAAATCGTTGTCCGCACATGAAAAATTAAAATTCGCGAAGTCAAAGGACTTATGTTTGAATTGTTTGGCAGGAGGCCATCAATTTAAAGATTGCAAAAGCAAATTTACATGTAATATATGTAAAAGGAAACACAACACAATACTACATTCCAGCTTCAACATTGTATCAAATTCGAAATCTAAGACAACTGCTCAAACAAATACAAATAAAAATGGGGATTCAAATCCGCCAATTAACAAAACTGAGGTAGAAAAAGATGTAAAGAACTTCTTTTCTACAAACACTAAGCAGGCATTGCTATCAACGGCATTGGTCAAGATACGTAATGCACAGGGTTACGAGGAAATCTTGAGAGCTCTGATTGATTCAGGGTCTCAAGTAACGTTTATTACTGCAGCAGCAACAAAACGGTTGCAACTTAGAAACATACACACGAATCAGTGCATCAGTGGGCTCAATCAAAGCAGTGCCACGGTGGCTAATTCTGAAACTGAATTCCTAATGGAAGCGGTACATGGTACCTATAAACAAAAAGTAAATGCTCTAGTGATAAAGAGTATCACCAATCATTTACCTACATGCAGGATTGAAACTGAAGGTTTCGATCATTTAAAAAATCTAACATTAGCTGACCCTAATTATGAAAGTCCTGGAAAAATAGATTTATTACTAGGAGCAGAAGTCTATGCTAATATAATTCAAGAAGGAATTATAAAATCTACAAAACCAAATCAACCTGTGGCAATAAATACCGCATTAGGCTGGATTGTGTTGGGCAATGTAGGACATGCCAAACAATCCAGTAAAAATTTCCTGATACATGTTCATGAAGCTGATAACTTGGATGAACAATTAAGAAGATTTTGGGAACAAGAGGAAATCTTAAACATTGCTCATCAAAATCCAGAAGATAAAAAATGCGAAGAGATATATAGAAAAACTACAAAGAGACTTACAGATGGAAGTTACCAAGTTGATTTACCTTTCAAATCAGAAGACGGTCCACAACTTGGAGAAAGTCGACAAAAAGCAGTAGCACAATTTCTCGCACTAGAGCGAAAGTTTGAACAAAATTCAGAATATTGCGAATTATATAAAAATAACATCGAAGAATATCTGAAGGCTGGACATATGATTGAAATTAAATCAAAGGACAGTACTATAACCCCTTATTACATGCCACACCATGGAGTATTAAAGGACAGTACTACAACAAAATTGCGTACAGTATTTAATGCTTCAAGTAAAACAAGTAATGGTACAAGTTTTAAAGCAGTACATTTAGAATTGGTTTCAGACCTCAGCACTGAAGCATTTATTGCAAGTTTTCATAGATTTACAGAAAGAAGAGGTCTATGTTCAGATATTTATTCTGATTGCGGAACAAATTTCGTCAGAGCCAATAAAATTTTATTTTCTGATGAGGTCAATGAAAAAATAGCTGAAAAACTATCAAATGAACGAATAAAGTGGCATTTTAATCCACCTTCAGCTCCACATTTTGGTGGTTTATGGGAATCACATATTAAATTAGTCAAAATACATTTAAAGAAAACATTACAAAATACCAAGCTAACATATGAATGTTTACATACTGTTTTATGTAAAATAGAAGCCTGCATTAATTCGAGACCGCTAGTCCCGATCAATGTCGACCCTGATAGCAATACAATTATTACACCAGGACATTTTCTAATACATCGAAATTTACAAACCATTCCAGAGAGATATGAAATTAAAGACAAATCGCCGACTAAGCAGTGGCAGTTTTTAAAACAATTACAATTAAATTTTTGGCATCAGTGGTCAAAAAATTATTTACAACAACTACAAACACGAAATAAATGGAAATATGTTCAAGATAATCTGAAAGCAGACGACTTAGTTATAGTAAAACAAGAAAATTTTTCCCCCTTGTTATGGCCATTAGGACGAGTTATAGAAGTATATCCTGGAAAGGATGGGTTGGTTAGAACAGCATTAATCAAAATCGGGCAAAAGACTTTTCTACGACCCATCGTTAAATTACACAAATTACCGATTGAAGATAACTAAGATACACACCCCTACAAAACTCTACAAATTAGTACTGCCATACTAAAAGAAGAAGAAAACCAAAAAAAAAAGGAGAAAAAAGAAAACAAATCAAATTTAAAAAAAAAACAAAAACGTTATTTACCGATCGACTTATTCGTATGTTTTCAAGGTGATATTGCATAAAGTAATCTAATTGCAAAGTTATTTTCAAACTAACTAATCCAGTTTTTCCTAAATTAATCAAAATCTTTTTTTCAAATTAATCAAAGTGAAAATTCAAAAAAAAAAAAAAATGTCATCAGTAATCTCATCAGTTACTCCAATTCCATCGGAGTATCAATCATTCGGTGAACAAACTAATATTGATGAGTGGAGTGTAAAAATCATGGAACCATCAGGGACTGATGCTGCCATACCCAAATTAAAAATCATAAAAAAGCCAACAATAGACATAAAAGGGCGCAGAGAACTCATAAGGAAGAAAATAAGAGAATCCCAACCGCTAAAATTTAAAAGACCCTTTGAAGTAGGGGGCTCATCAGCAAAAGGTCGTGATCAGATCGTCAAAATAAAATCTGAGGTACCGGACTGGCTGCAAGCTCCAGACGGTATAAAACGATTTATTCAGGACTGGCCAATCCCTTGGGAAACTATTTATAAAAAAACTTCATACAGAACAACTATAAATAATTTAAAATTAAAATTTATTAAGCAAAGAGACGGAATGGTTATAATAAAATTAATAAAGAATATTTTGTAAAACTTATAATTTTTTTTTACAAAATATAGGAAAAAATTGGCAGAATTTTTTCATCGGCTAAGTACTAAATTAACAGAGTACTTAGAAAAATTTTGGATAAAATCATCGAGAGAATTTTATCGGCTAAGTGTAAAAATTGGAAAACACTTAGCAAATTTTTTCATAAATTTTTAACAAAAATTTAAAGTTGAGAAATTTTCTAACACTTAGAAAATTTATGCTGCGGACAACAAAATTATTGAAAGAAAAATTGTATACTTAGAAAAATTTTGCGAAATTGAATTTTAAAAAGGACTTAGAAAAATTACAAATTGCGGGTAATTTGAAAATCAACAAACACTTAGAAAATTTGATCAATCAAAAAAATACATTCGATTCTGCTTGATAACTATTAATTTGAATCGCCGTCGGGAAAATTACAATTTGTATACTGCCTATACAGAACATCTATTGATCGCCGTTCACATTAGAGGACAACAATTTCAAACCGAAACTACTTCAACAACCGGAAACTGAATCTTCAATCAACATTTCAACGTATAGATCGATCTATACCGTCGATAGTTAGATTTAAGTAATAAATTAAATTAAATTAAAATTTGAAATTAAAATTTGAAAATTTAAAAAAAAAATTTATAATCGTTTATAATTAAATTTTTATTTTACCTATTTCCGTTGTAAATTATTTATTAAATTTATTGCATACCTTTGTAAATTAGAATTTTTGTTTGAATTTTTATTTCCGTTGTAAATTTTTTATTAAATTTGTTGCATACTTTAAAAATTTGAATTTTTTGAATTATTAAATTTTTTTTTATTCCGTTTTTAAAGTATAATATTTTCATTTTATTTTATTGTTAAATTGATTAATAAATTTGTTATTAGATTTAAAATTAAATTGTTAGGTTAAGATATTGAATTAAATAAAATTTATAACGTTTGTGAAAAAATTGTGTTTTTATTTTATATTCATTTTTGAATTTGCACCTTTCTACAGTTTAATGTTAAATTAAATTTTACGGATTTAACAGAAGAATTTCAAACTTTCTTGATACAAGCTGAAGCTGTCATAAATTCTCGCCCTCTGACTGCAATATCCGCTGACCCGAACGATCCTGAGGTATTGACGCCTGAGGTATTGAACACCACCACACTCTCTAATAGGAATACACATGAGCTCCATCATAAAACAGATCTAACTCATCTCAAACTCAATCATTTGTCTCGTTGGCAGCTTGTGGAAAGATTACATCAGAGCTTCTGGAAAAGATGGAGCAAAGAATATTTAATCACACTTCAACAAAGGACAAAATGGAAAACTCCAATGAAAAGTATCGAGATTGGGGCGATCGTTGTTTTGAAGGATGAAAACTTGCCTCCAAGAAACTGGCTGCTAGACAAAGTAATCCATGCTATTCCAGGGTCCAGTGACTACATTCGAGTGGTCGATGTCCAGGATCAGAACGGAGTGTTACGTCCATCAATTAACAAAATTTGCAAACTTCCAATTGAGAAAAATGAAGACTCTGTTGAAAAGCCTTCAAGGCGGCGGGCATGTTAAATATTATCGTAAGTACACAATCAAGCACCGCATTACTCGTTATTTCGAACACTTCAGTGTGAAATTTATCGTATAGTCGCAAACCGATATGGAACCATCGTACAAAAATGCAAGGACTGTTCAATTCCAGAATCAATCACATCTTGACAGTGGAGCTGGCCGATCGATTTTATATCATCGGAGTATATCTTTTTTTTGAATTTAAAACTTAGCATAGTTTGTTATCCTGTATTACTAATTGATCATGTAAAAGTAAAAAGTACTTATAAAGAAAGTAAAGTGACGAAAGTTCGTGTTTTCTTTAATTTTTTATTATCGTTAACATCACTAAAAACGTTTAGTGATACTGAACACAAATTAAATATAACTATAAATTAAAAATTGTCTACGGAAACATATTTCTGAAATAGAAAGGGGAAATACTGTCAAAGAATTCGCAAAATCCATCAATGTTCTTGATGCATTACAAATTATTATATTATTAAGCGTGCTTGGTGGTTAGTCAAGCCGCAGTTCATAACCAACTGTTTTAAAAAAGTAAGTATGTACACCTACATTAATCTTAACTTCATTAAATAATTTTCTGTTCAATAAACTCATATTCATTTAATAATATCCATTTAGACTAAATTTACTTCCAATTATAATGAAACTCAGGAATGGTAACAAGAGAAGGATGATATTGAAACCTTCAGTGTCATTACACAAGCTGAATTTGATAATTACGTACGTTGTGACGATAATTTGACATGTAATGGACAGCTTTCGGATGATGAAATAAAAAAGGAAATTGTAATTAATGACGACAAAAGCGAAGAACATTCAACTGATGATATTGAAGAACTTGCTGATGATATTCCTAGCACAACCGATGTATTAACCTCGTTAAATGTGCGTCGAAGATTTTAATTATCAAAAAATGAATTAGTCGACGAACTGGAAAACATAGAAGAGCATATTTTTAAAAAATATTTAAAAAAAAACAACTCAATCTCGAATCAGTCATTTCTTTAAGCCAGAGACAATGATGGAAATGTGAAAAAATTTTAGATTTAGTTTAGTAAAAAATAGATTTACTTTTCAAAAATAAGTAATGTACATATTTGTTCATATGTATGTAAATAAATTTATGTGAAAAGAATCAAAAATGTGTATATTTGTATTGATCTTATAACAAATCTATCCATTTAAAAGCATGAAAGGATGTCATATCTGTTGAAAATACATATTATAGAATTAAATATAAAATATTAATTGACAAACAAAAGTAAAAATGTACGATCATGCAATGAAAATGAATTCAATTAGGTACATTATATGTACATATGTACTTGTTTTATTTGAATGTATAATTGCATTGACAGAGTAATTAACCGAGGTTTTCATAATTGCATTAGCTACGCAATAAACCGGGATTTTCATAATTGCATTTCCCGGTTTAGTGCATTAATTCGTATGAAATTTTGCTAAACGCAGTTAACGGGGGAGTACTGTATATTGCTTTAGCGTCTAAAATACAATAGACGATGACGACGACCAATAGATTCCAAAAAAGATGAAGAACCAGTAGAGCAGCATGACTACTAGAATGAATGAATATCGTCGTCAATGCCATCGCAAAAAATTTATTGAAACTTTATTTTTAATAATTTTTAGATTTCAATTGAAATTATGTGCATATATGGATAGTATTTATTTGTACTTACAATGTATGTAATATAGCTTTGTATTTCAATTTTCAACTTTTACTTTACTCGGACATTTAAGTTCATACACTGAAAAAATATTTAATGGAACACTGAATTTGCAGCAAATGTAAATCTTTTATTGTAAGCAATATTTGTTATTCTAAAAGAGTAGTCACTTATAATCAAATTGTTCTTTTATTGTAAAAGAAATTATTCATGAGAAACGATAAAACTATTGCTACAAAAAGTCAAAATTTTTTTATTTCAGATATTGCTTGTTATAAAAGCGAAGGTCTGTTGCTGTAAAGAAATATTTATTTGTAAAGAATGATTTAATATTTCTTTTTTGTACTAAATGAAATATCATTTAGCACGAATGTTTCCAACACGAATAACGGAAAATTAGATTTGCTTAGCAGTACATTTGTTTCTATTAGATATATTGTGTTTTGCTTGCAGTAAATGAATATTCTTTTATGACAAATGAATGTCATAAAATAATTACTGTACTTCACTGATGTTTCTATATCACATTCTCATTCAAAAATATAATCTTGGTGCATTCAGACGCAGAAAACTTCATAAAAACTCAATATTTTTAAAATTTGGTGAGTGGTGATTTACTAATAATTACAATCTTTTTATTGCTATTATTATTCTATACATATAAGTGAATTTTTTTTTTCGTAAAGTGTTATTACATGCATACATTAATTTAAAACAATAAATATTGTGAAGGGTGGAAATTTGTATAATTGCAATTTTTGTGTTTATAAAATGGATAAGGCATCAATATTTATATGCTTTAGAAAAGAGAATATAAAAAAGTTTTTAAGAATTTGTTATGATGAAAATTTAACTTATCAATCTATTCAATTGGCAGTAGAAGCTGCATTCAAAACCGTGAATCCAATCTTTTTGATAAATAATGCAGAAATTTGTAATGATGACCTGCCAGACATCATTAAGCAATATATAACAAACCCAGATTTCATTATTGACATAAAATGTAAAATTATATTATTTAATATAATGCTTTTTTAAAAATTAAATTCGATGTTTTATAAATAATGTTGATAACATAAACATAAACAATATTAAAATCATTAATTTTTTTATTTATTTTAAAAGCTTATCCCAATTCAGAGAATATTGATCCAAATTGTTCCGAATTAGATATAAACTCAAGTCTTTTGAATAACGTTAACGAAAGTGCAATTCTTCTTCCTCTTTTTAATGAATTAGGAAGGAAAGAAGTGAGTACTGTAATGTGAGGGTCTAAATTTTTTTGAGTGACTGTTATCAGTCTGTTTAATTTACTACAAACCAGATTAGAAAAATATTCATCACGTAATCCAATTCCAGCAGAGTGTCGATTGGCTTTGACTTTAATGTTAGTGTTATAAAATACTTTTTAGAAGTTGTTGTAATATGTTACATTTAAATTTTACAGATATTTAGCGCATGGTGGATCTCGCTATATATATGCGTGGAAATTTAAGATGTCCACTTCAGTAATTGGCAATATCATTCGTGAAACTTGTGAAGCAATTTGTGAAGAATTAAATGGAATATACCTTTCTCCTCCCAATAACGATGAATGGATTGAAATTGCAAAAGCTTATGAAAATAAATGGCATCTTCCTCATTGCCTTGGAGCAATAGATGTAAAACATGTTTCCATTGTTTGCCCTCCCAACGCAGGATCTCAATACTTCAACTATAAAGGACGTCATAGCATTGTTCTCCTTGCTGTTTGTGACGCCAACTACTGTTTCACAATGGTTGATATTGGGGTGTATGGGAGTCAAAGTGATGATTCTTTGAGAATCTACCTTCGGCAAACTTTTAGTTCAAAATAAGTTGCCAATTCCACAGTCATCATTTCTACCCATGTCGAATGAGATGTTCCCATATTTCTTTGTGGGAGACAGTGCTTTCGCGCTGAGTCGAAATTTGATGCGTCCTTTTCCTGGTAAGTATCCAATTTAAATTGTAGTCAATGCAAAGTCACTTTAATGACAATAATATTACACTTTAAAAATATACATATATATTGATAATTACTAGTTTATCTTTGTATGTATATGTACTCTACTTTTCTATCTCCGTTATATTTTATTAAAATATATTTTAGCCTAGGACAAAACAAAGCTTTCTAAATGTTTTTCTTGAAATTCTCAAAATGACCATCTAATTACATAATACATATTTGCATTTTTTAGAACACAATGTGGAGCAAGAAGATAATTTCAATAAAAGGTTGTCGCATGCAAGGGTGACAATTGAAAATACGTTCGGAGTGCTTGCATCAAGGTGGAGAGTGCTCCGAAATGATATTCATGCTTTGCCAAACACAGTTGATAATATAATCAAAGCGACCGTATTGCTCCACAATTATTTAATGTTGCAAAGATGCAATTCATATTGTCCGGCAAATTACATGGATGCCGTTGTTGATGGAAATCTTATCCTGGGACAATGGAGGGACGAAGACATCGCTCTAAGAGGACTACCGGCTTCACGTGCTCATAATTCCACCAGAGAATCCTACAACCTAAGGAAACAGTTATCAAATTATTTATTTCGAAATAGATTAATTAGAAATCGTTAATTTTTAACAATTTATTATTTAAACAAAAAAACTCAAAAAAAAAATACAAAATTCATAAATATTATTTTAATTACAAGTTTTCTTTTATTTTTCGCAATTCTTCTGTCACGCAAATCGTTACTTTGCATTGTAATTGTAGAAGATCTGGTGCCGATAAATTATGTTTTCGGACTGTAGAAGATATTCCTAAAAAAAAATTATCAATCCCATCCAACTCGTCTTCACTCGCTTTGGACACCAAATTATTAAGGAATTCCTTATATGATGTCTCGTCATCTTCCTTTTCTTTCTTTTTTTTAATTGGTGGTGGAGTTGAAGATGGAAGAGAGTCTTTTCGTTCGCAGGCAGGGTTTGAAATTGATCCCCGAATCGACATCAAATTTGTGGAACCATCAAGTGGAGTTGGCGGCGGTGAAAACAAAAAAGAATCATCACTCATTAATTCTGAAAGTTGTGATGGTTCCTCTTGTGCGTCGATCCTCCTCCATTCTGTCCAAAAATCACTATTATTATCTTCCTTTCCAGCATCAATAGTGTAGTTACAAGTTGTTCTGTAAAAATTTAAATAATCACTTATAATTTAGTAAAATTTTTGAGTTTGTACTCACTGTCTTGGCTCTAAAACTTCCTTCAAAAATAGAAGTTGGTTAAAATATTTATATACTTTTTTTGATGATGAAAATTCTTCTGCCGCTTGACCAGTTGTCCCTTTTATCTCTTTATTATTTTTGGAGAATTGATCACGAAGTGACCTCCACGCTGTTTTACAATCTTTTTCTAAAATAAAAAATCAGATATTTAAACAAATTATTTAAACAAAACTTTTTATTTAAAAATTAATTACCATCAGCTTTCACTACTTAGATTTAGATCTTATTTCATCAATTAAAATCTCAATTTGATTTTCATTTAATTTTTGCATTATAATTAAAACTTTTAAAATAATAATCAACTAAATAATAATAGCAACTGAACTCAATTCATTACAAAGCAAAAATTAGTTATGTCAAAATAAACGTCACGCATCTCGCATACGAGGAAATTTCAAATTTTCGAAATCGTATCGCATCGCATTCTCGCATCGCACAGCAATGTATTTTGCTAAATACAATTTCCATTTTTGAAATCAATTTGACAGTTGTTGCGAGTCTCGTATGTGATCTCGCATCGCAATCTCGCATTAATGTATCTAGCCCTTTACAATACACTCTTTATTTACATTAACACGCGCATATATTTTGTATAGTACTTTGCTATACACAGTTAGGTCATTTCAGCTATATAATGCATTTTTGTTCTTTTGTTTCTTAAATTACGCATGTTGGAAAGTTCCAGATACATGCATTTCAAATTGGAAAAATTCCGCCTCACATACATAGACATATTTCCAAGTTTCATTCATCACCAAATTCCCCTGTTCACTTTCATTTCATATTCTTACTCATTTCTGATGTCACATTCCACTTTTATCTAATATGTTATTAGGTCTGTTTGCGTACTATCTGCAATCTTAAAATTCTGCAACTTATCTTGTCGAGTAGTGGGGATAAAATTAAAAAAGTACGAAAACAACTTCCTGCAATTATCTGAAAATAAAGAAGAAAATTAATTAGTAAACAAAATTTTTGACGTTTGATATACAATTTGTTATTTTATGTGGAAAAAATATTTATAGAAATGGAAAAATTACAACTTTTAAATAATAAAAAAAGGATTTTGTTAGCGTTTTTTGTTGATAGTGATAGTGAAGATAGTGACTTAAATATTGTAAACATTTTAAATGATTGTGACGATGATGAAGATGTGATAGATGTACTTAATAAAGTTTCAAATTTCAGTGAAAAAAAAACATTCAATACAGTTTTATGTGGAAAATTTTGTTCCAAAATATTCCGATCTAGAGTTTCAAACTCATTTTAGAATTAATAAGAACCTATTTAACAATTTAACTAAGCTATTTGGAAATAGTGATGAATACAAATCATTGCGTGACGATAAAAGACTTTGTGCTACAAAGCATTTATTAATTTTTTTATGGTTTGCTGGACATGAATGTTGTAGTTTTAGAGATCTTGCTGACCGCTTTGATGTATCAATATCTACCGTCAGTATAGTGATAACTCGTGTCACGTATTTCATTTCAAACATTTCAAAAAGGGTCATATGCTGGCCAAATTCAGGCTGTAAAATTCGAACCGCTGAGTTTTTTAGATCAACATATGGATTTCCTAACATAATGTGTAAAATGTTAAAGTGTTATTCAAGAACTCAAATGCATTTTTTATACTGAGTTTCATTCTTATTCTTAACTAGGTGCTATTGATGGAACCCATATAGTTATTGACCCTCCGGCCAATGGAAAAGATGACTATATAAACCGTAAAGGTAGTACATCTATAATCCTTCAAGCAATTTGTAACGAAAAAAAAAGATTTATAGACATCTTCGTAGGATTTCCAGGTTCTGTACACGATAGCCGAGTATTTAAAAATTCATCTATATATGATAATCTGGAAAATGCATGTAATGGTAAGTGCATAATAAAATACATTCATTCTGAAAATAATAACTAAGTTTTATTTGTTAGATTATATCATCTTGGGAGATTCGGCATACCCCTTAATGAAGAATCTGATGACACCGTACAGGGATAATGGCCACTTAAATAGGAACCAAAAGAATTATAATAAAACTTTGAGTTCTTGCAGAATTGTCATTGAGCATTCATTTGGCATATTGAAACAACGATTTCGGCAGCTTTATTATTGTAAATAAAAATAGGCGAGGGATAAAAAAGCTGAATCATTTTGTTAGGGCTTGTTGTGTGCTACACAATTTATCAAATGAAGATGACATACCGTTCGAAACAAATAACCAAAGTGATGACGACGATGAACATGATTATGGAGATGAGAATGGAGATCACAATAGAATAAATAATGTTGTTGTAAGGGCAATAAGAGACGATATATGTGAAAATCTAAACAAAAATTAATAAATGTACAAGCATTATCACCATCACCAATATCACCAACACATGGATTTCAAAAACAAAACATTTTTTCAATTTTATAAATATATATGTATGTACACTGAGAAAAAAAATGGATTTTAAAATTAAAAGTTATCGTTTTTGATTTCAAATCTTCGTTTTTTTCCATAATTTTTAGTCGAACGCTTTTCAATTTACAGTTTTCACTTTATATTTAAAAATTAAACATTTAAAACTCCGATTTAAAATTAAAAATTATATGATACTACACATTATTATATTATATCGATTTAATTTTAAAGTTATAACTTTTGTTTTTAAAGTTATTACTTTTCTTTTTAAAGTTATTACTTTCCTACTCAAAAATTATTCTGATATTTGTATTTGATTTTAAAATAACAACTATAATTTTTAAAGTTGCATTATGATCTGCCCTACGAGTGATAACAAAGACAATGGCTTTTGACTGTTATCTATTATTTATTTAGGTTTTGGTTTCCATACAACGAAGTGCTGTTAAATCATTTTTCATTATAAAGTCAGTGAGTTTTATTATTTAGCAATATCAATAAATTTTTAATTTTTTTATTTTGGGTAATAAATGGAAAATTCTTTTAATAATGTGTGTAACTCAGAACAGGAAAATATTGAAGAAATATTAAGGAATAATAATATTGTGTTTGATCCAGATAATAGTAGTGTTATCATAAATTCAGTTAACTCATCAAGTGTTTTTAATACTACTACGTCAAATTTAATCGTAGATTATAATGAATGTGCTATTGAAGATGATACTAAACTCATTAATCTTTTGAAAGAATTTGATCTGGAAATTTTGTATCCTAGTTTAAAGAGTATTTTTATTCGTATTTGAGAATCTTGAATATATTTTCGAAATTTTAGATTCTGTTAATAATTTCTAGGTGCCGGTGTTACTTTTCGATGCCTAAAATATTTAAAAAAAAGAAGATATTGCTGAAGCTATCAAAAATATTGGATATAGAGCAGAATTTAGAGAAAAATTATTTACGTGGAGAAAAAAAGAGGTAATGTACCAAAAAATGAGTATTTATTAATAATTTTAAAACATTGAATTTTCTTTTTGAAAATTTTGAAAGAAAAATGTTGCGTGTATTTGAATATAAAAGACCAAATACATTTACAATATATATAATATATTTGTAGTTTGGAATTGATGATGATACAATCACGGCATCATCTAAGGTTGAGGCATGGCTGAATAAAGTACAAAAAGAGAGCCAAACTCCTCCATCCTCTCCTTCATCTTTTTCTTTTATTAATACTTTGAACCAAACAGTAAGTCTTTTAAGAATCTTTTATTTAAAAAAAGGATATAACATGAACAATTTTTTTTTACATACAAAATTTTGTTTGCACGTATATGCTACCGTCAAAACCCGAAATCTGTGAATTCTAGTTTTCACAAAGCTTCTTTGCAATTAAATGCAAATTTATTATTTTTGTTTCATTTTTATTCGAAAAATTTCATAAATTTCGTAATAATGAAAACCACTATTAACTAAAATTCACTATAGTTAATACTATTCTATTATTCACTGATTTCGGTTTTGACGGTATAATTATATATTACATAAATTTTACATATTGTACACTAATATTCTATAATACCAAAACAAAATAACAAAATTGTACAATCTCAAATTTCAGTGTATATCAACATTAATCAACAATAATCCAAAAGGGAAAAATTTAATTGAATTTTATAAACAAAATGAAATGCTTACAGATCGACTTAGAGATGAACTAATACAAATCATAATTGAAGATATAGTGTTTAAAGGAATTAAATTAACTCCATCCTATTTTCCTCTAATTGTAAATTAAATTATTTCAATATTTCCGAATGAAAAAAAACGCTTCAGTAATTATACACAATTCTCTATCTATTACAATTTTGTAATTTTCTTTCTAATTTTTAGGATTACTATTATATTCCACGAAGACCAAAGAAAAACCCCGGAGGAAAACTTTATGCAAAATACTTCAACATAAAAACAAAAAAAAAGAAAATAGAATCTTTAAGTACAGAATCACCATCATGTTAAAATAATAACAAAGACACTCAACAAACAGAAACTGAGGAAGTGGAAATAGATCAATCAATTTCCATTGCACTTAAGGTTGAGTTGCAGAGAAACAATTCCAAATGGGAAGAAATTTGTGATAAGTGGCAGAAAACTTTTAGTTTACGACGTTTTGAGCTCCGTAATTCTCCAAAAGCCGAATTTATGTCCAATTGGTGTAAATTTAAAGACTCAAGAGCACCTCATTTGGTAAAAACTACTTCAATAATCACTCAATCCACACTATCAAAATTACTTTTAAATTTTCATTTAATTTTATTAATTTCAGATAAAACTAGATTTTCAATTACTATTTCCGGAAAAGGATCATCTCCTTAAATCTAAATGGGAACTTTTCAAAAATAAAATTCAAAAGTACTACGAAATAAATATTAAAAACCTAGCTTGCCAAAAATTATTTGAAACTTATAAAAACTCTAAAAATATTGGTAATTATTAATTTTATTTTGTAGATACACAAGACTACATACTTGTCACTTTTTTGAATGCAGTTCTACCTTCATGCGCGCGTTTTAAAGATTCGAAAGGATCAAAAAGGAAAAAAGCAACGATAGATGACGTCAACGAAAGTTTTATTTTAAGGTTAAATTCAATTAATGATTATGAAAAACATATTGAAGAAATAACTTCAAAATTTTATAGTAAGAATTTAACTATTCAACCCTTTCTAATAGTTGAGGCAAGTGACGTAGAAATAATTAAATCATTTTATGTTTATATTGATAGGATATTATATAAATTCGATTCTTTTATAGACAGTTTGGATACTTGCTTTAAAATATTTCATGTACTTGACTTAGAATATCCAGAGATTTGTAATGTCACTTGGATGTTTATTCAATTATTTTTCTTTAATATATCGACTGCACATGACAAAAATATTAAATCACCTAAGCTTGCATCACTTTTAAAATTTATGAATGAGGACTAAGTAGAAACAAAAATTGAATTTTTATTTCATTTCTGTTTTACAAAACACATCGAAATGTATATCTGCTACAAATGTTTTCAAAAAATCTCAAACATTGAAAATTTAATCAAGCATCTTAAATATGAACATTTAATAAATAAAAATAATACTATCAAATGTATGCAAGAAAATTGTAAGCAACTGTTTTCAAACTTTAGTGCCTTTAAACGTCATTTGTCAACACACAAAAAATTTGAAGACAATTCACATTTTACTAATATTATTTTAGAAACAGCTCAAGTTTCTTCAAATCCAAAACAGTGTTCAACAGTAAATATTTCCACTGATGATAATCAGGTAAAAAAAATTGACAGCGACAAAGCAATTTCAGAATTGAAATTACATGCATTTGTTCTATCTCTTAAACTTTATTCGAAAAAGTCAATGCCTCGAAAGGAAGTATTAGAAATTCAGAATATGATATCCGAATTTTTACTAATTATTTCAAATTGTATTGAAATGATCATATCTGAAAGTGAAGATATTAATTATAAAGATAGTGTAAATCTTGTTCATGTTTTGAATTTTTGTAAAAATCCTTTCCTGGATATTAGTTCATAATATCGTCTGTTCAAAATTCTAGAATCGATGAAATTATTCGAAAAACATCGATCATTTATCATAGATAATCAAGTAAATGAGACAGTTGTGAAAGGTTATTCCACATTAGCTTCTAAATCTCTAACTATTCAAATAATGCCACTGCAATTTCAGTTTAAATCTTTGTTTGAGTTACCTAATGTATTCAACCTTACATTAGAAAATACAAAATATTTACTGGGAAAAGAAAATTATAGTAATTTTGCAAACGGGGAATTTTTCCGTTCAAAAAAACAAATTTTTGCTTCTGAAAATGTTATTCCTTTCAATTTATACTTCGATGATTTTCAAATTAATAATCCTCTTGGCACTCATACTACTTCAATTTGCGGATGTTATTACAATTTTCCAACTATGCCACAATTTTTAGTTTCAAAGTTGGATTTTATTTTTAATGGAGCTTTTATTGAAACAAAAAATATAAAAACCTGTGGAAATGATATTTCATTTTATCACTTGTTGTTGTTGTTGTTTGTTAGGGGGGAGGTATGAAACCAGAGCACTCAGACATAACGTATTGAAGAATTAAAATTGCTAGAAAAAGGTATAGAAATTCAAATTCCAGGAGACAACATCAAAGTCCATTTTGTCCTAGGAATTATTACTGGTGACAATTTAGCATTAAACAGTATTTTAGGGTTTGTAGAGTCTTTTAGCGCAGCCAGTTATTGTCGATGTTGCAAAGCAACTAAAGAACAAGCAAAAGTTGATACATCTGAACGTTCACATTTATTAAGGAATAAAACTAATTATGAGCAAGATATTTTGCAAGGCACTATAAATACTGGTTTGAAAAACATTTGCATTTTCAATTCAATTGATTCATTTCATGTTACTGAAAACACTTTTTTTGATTGAATGCACGATGTTTTAGAAGGAGTATGCGTTTATGACATTTACAATGTTCTACTCAATTTAATTAAAGATAATGTAATCTCACTTAAAGTTTTGAATTGTAGAAAGCAATTATTTCCTTTAGGAGAAATAAATGTGGGAAATTCGTCACAAGCTATAGAAATTTCCAAACTCAACTCTTATAATCTTAAAATGACTGCCAGTGAAATTTTATGTTTTCTCCATTTCCTTCCACTGATGGTAGGTGATTTAGTTCCACAACAAAACCAAGATTGGCAATTGCTAATTTTACTTGTAAAACTAGTAGATTTTTTATTTCATTCAAATTTTACAGAAGAGGACCTAGACAAATTAAAAAAATTAATTCAACAACATCATCATCTATATATAAAACTCTACGGTGGTTTGAAGCCAAAACATCATTTTTTATTATATTATGCAAGATCAATAAAAATGTGCGGTCCTCTTAAATATGTTTGGTCGATGCGTTTTGAAGCCAAACATAAAAATGCAAAATTATATTTTCATAATATAACATCTAGAGTAAATCCTTCTCATTCAATAGCTATTAAAAGTGCTATAAATTTTCCAAATTTTTTAATTAAATATAAAAATGGATTTCCTCAATGTTTTTCAGTTGCTAGTTTTGATGTAAAAGACTTAACATCAGAAGAATACTTTTCAAAGATATTAAAAATTGATGACTTCAATTACAAGTCAATTAAAATGTCTGATAATATTACTTATAAAGGAACTGTCTATAAAGAATCATATTATTTAGCATCGACAAAAAATTGTACTTACGAGCTTTTTAAAATTAAGTGATTTATTTATGAAAATGAAGACATATATGTTTTGGTTTATCCTATTGAAATAATAAAGTTTAGTAAGCATTTCCAATCATATGAAGTAGGTAGAAAAATAGATATTATAAAAATTATTCCAATATCTTATTTTGACAGTTTACCAATGCACTTGCATCAAATTAATAATGGTAAAACATACATAAGACACAAATACTTATAATTTGTTTTTCAGTTTATAAGAAATAATTGTTATTTAGAATTTCTACATGAATTTATGTATTTAATATAAAATGTAATGTAATAAAAAATAATAATTAATCAATATATAACTTTGTTTTACTAATTTGTTTTTTCCAATTTCATAATAGCCCTTTGAGGGCTCATTAAATTTTTTTGAAATTATTCTTTTACAAAATAAATTCGATTCGTTACTTGAAATTGATACTTTGATTGATTCAAAAGTTGTTGTTGTAAATTCAAAAATTATTCGTATTTGAATTTAAAATTTGTCATTTAAATTCAAAAGGGGCGTTTTTGATTTTAAAGTGAAAAATTTTAAACTTTTTTAAAGTTTTCGCTTTAAATTCAAAAGTTGTTTGTATTAAATATTTAATTAAAAGTTTTCACTTTTGTTTTAAAAGTGTTTTGTGTTCACTGAAGATATAAAAGTGATTACTTTTAAAACAAAAGTGTTCAAATTCGACTGTTTTTTTAATTTAAACGTACTTAAGTTAAATATCTTTCTTAGTGATTATAACACATTTTTTTCTCAGTGTATATTCTCAGATTACGGGAGAATTTTATGTCTTTCACTTTATGTTATGATGTTTTTTTAAATACAAATTTTGTAATATTAACTATAGCTATTAGTAAAAAAATAAAAAGAATTAAATCTATCATTTTTTTAAAATAAATTTTACAGTTTTTTCTGAAATTCGGCTTTAAATTTTCATTTTATCATTCGCCTGGTTGTCTCTTCCTAGAGATCAAAACATAGTTTAGTGATTTGCAGTGTGAATTATATTAGTTGCAAAGAAACTTTAAATCTATTTCAATAAAAAACAAAACGGAACAAAGAATATTGTAGAAAGTACAAACAAAAAGTACAAACAATCACTCATGTATTTATTATATGTATATAAAAAAGATTACTTAAAATTATTTTAAATTAAAACTTAGCCAAAAGATCTCTCAATAAATTATTTTTTTCTTCTAAAATTTTAATTTTTTTTTCTTCAGATTCTTTTAATATATTTATTATTGAATCATGAAATTTTTGTTTATCCTCCCTCATCTGTTTGACTTCTTCAAGAATAGTATCTGTTCTTCTCCTTTTCCTGCTCGGACCAGGCTCGGTTGAATTTTCGTTTGATACATCTGAAAATAAAAATATATTTTTAAAAACAAAAAAATAAACAATTTGTTATCCTGATATACAATTATTTGAAGTTAAATTTATTTTATATAAATACCTATTATTTCTGTATTATTATCTGTTGGAGTAGGATGTAACTCTACACTTCTAGAATCTAGAACATGTGGCGGGTTCACTGCCGGACGGTTTTGCAAAATGTTGTCCAATTCTCTAAAATTATAGAAAAAAAAAACAAGTCCTATATATAATTTCAAAGACAAAGTTACAAAAAATGTGCAATACTTCTCAAAAGCACAGATTCGCCTTTCACTGCCTGTTTTTTTGTTGTGATCTTTCACTTTTTTATAGGACCTTTGCAAACTATAAAACTTGTTTGTTATTTGTTTTATTGTAAAATTGTACCCATTCTCCATAAGAAGTTTTTTAATTTCATCCCACATTTTATTTTTATTTTTCAATTTTAGTGTTTTGCCAATCCTGGGTCTCATTTCTTCTATACAGCTAAGAAACAATTTTATTGCAGATTCCACCCATATTGTATTATCTTTAAATTACAATTAAATAAATGATACAATTTTAAATAATTTTAACATATACCAGTTTTTAAATGTGAAGTATAAATAAGTATTTAAAAAAAAACAAATTTTACCATCATTAACTTCTTGCGATTCTTCAATAATTTTATCTACATCTAAACTTTCTTCAAAATTTTGAGTTGAATTCGCCAAATAAGTACATAAAAATTAAAATTTCATTTCAAAGCAAAATTTTTAATGTAAATCCTTCTATGTTCAGTTGTGATGAAAAACCATCATAGCTTTCTTCGTTCTGTATGCCATGTTCCTGCAAAATTTGGTTTAAGATATCTGTATCTGAAATTTATATATATTTAATATATTTAATATATTATTTAATTACATCTCAAATATAAAACATAAACTAACAAATACAATAATACGGACCTGTTTCTATTCTTTCCATTGTGTTCGGGGAAACATTTATTTGAATATTCATTTATACTCTGTAATACATAATTATACTCTATTATTTTATGTTAATTTAATATTTTATTTATTAAATTTAATCACCTTTACCTTTCACAATAAAGTTCTTCGTTATTTTTCACTAAATATTTTTGTTTTTATATTCATTATTTTTCACTTTATATTTATTTTTAAATCACTTTATATTTTACTAAATATTTGTTTTTATTTTCTTTATTTTTCATTATTATCAACACTTTTCTTTCAATCATTTACAAGAAACATCCGTTCTATTAATACTTCCCTCCTAGTTACTCCATTAAAATTTTCAGCTGGTCCTTGTTCTAATTCAGCTTCTACATTTAGGTTTTCAAGTTCAAAATTATCAATAGCTTTGTTCCCGTATGTGAAGATTTGTGCAGTGATTAACAAATAGAGAAGGAAACTGCAGAATTTGCGTTCCCGTACAAATTTTCTGTAACTTTCTTCAAGTTTCCCCTCCTGCAGAAAGTTGCAAAATTTCGAAGCTGGTAAAATTCTACTTCTGTTTGCTTCTTGTTTGTTTTGACATTTGATTGAACAGATGTTGGAAAAAAACTAACCTAGAAAATTTATAGTAAAGTGAAATATTTAAATTAAAGAAAAAGTTAATAAATTAAAAGGTGTAAAAAATAGAGTGAAAATGGAAAATCAAAATATAATTTTACAATGTTCGCCAAATACGGCAAAAATGTTAGAAAAAGGTAAGATTTCATAATAACAAATTTTGATAAAAATTTATACTCACAGCAACGTTGGAAAAAATAGCAATACTGAGTGAAAAAATATTTTCTGAATTTTTTTAAAACATGTTTTTATAATTAAAATAAAGTGAATATGGTAAATAACAAAGGTTGATTGTGTTTTTACTTGAATAATTTCATTATTTAATTTATGATTTATAGTAATGCTATTATTTTGAATGCTTAAATTAGTGGGTTTTTATACATTTGGTATTGGCAAATATAAATACATAAGCTCTGAATGGATTTTGAATATTGATTTTAGTTTAATCATGGACATTATAAAAAAACAAACATTCAGAAAATATTTTTTCATTAAGTACTGCTATTTTCACGAGCGCAGATGTGAGTGTAAATTTTTATCAATAAATTTATTTCTATGGTATTTGCTTACACTTGTAGATCCAAGTTTAATTCAACAGTGGCTCCAGGAAGTCACTGAGCCAACCACTGATTCCGACTTCATACCCTTAGAAAAGGGTACAGTGGAAACTGAAGCAATGGAGGTACCAGACGAGCAAAATACTGGTAAGTTTATGAAAATTGAATACATTTTCAGATGTGTCCGAAAAAAATTAAATACATTTTCAGATGTGTCCGAAGAAAAATGTGTGTGGCTTGACGCGCCCATAAAATTATTATTATCTTTGGTTGGCGAAATAATGCCAAAGGTAGGCAAGAGCCACAGATTTAGTAATAAATCTAAAATGTGGACCCAAATACAAAAGGACATGGAAGAGAAAGGATTTAGATTCACCATCAAACAAATTCAAAATAAGTTCTTTTCTTTGGAAAGAACTTATAAAAAAGTCACTGACCACAACAAAAAGTCGGGAAGGAATCGTATGATGTGTTCGTATGAGAAGTAAGAAAATAAAAAATTTTATTACTTTTAATTTTTCATCACTTATAATATTTTTTATTGTATTTAGGGAATTGAGTGAGATACTGAGCTCTCGGCCAGCGATTTATCCAGCCTATGTTTTAGGTTCTGAAGAGTCGGCCCAATCATCTTCATCTACATCTTCCAGCAGTGCAGTAGGTGGTCCAGAACCTGGTTGTAGTTCGTCCAGTAAGTTCCAAATTGTACATATATTTTCTAATGCAAGTGTATTATTTACAATTATTTTTAATGTTTAATTATAGGAAACGACTCCACTAACGACGACGATGGCGAACATGACACATCATTAACATCAAATAAACGTTCGCTATCGAATAAGCAAATTCTTTTAGAAATAAAAGAAGAAACCAGAGAGTTCAATAAAAAAATAATTGAATTGATGGAGGAGAAAGCTAAAAGAAAAGAAGAATTAGCTAGAGAAAAAAATGAATTACTTAATCAAATTATTGATAAATTATAATTTTAACATCATTATTTTATTTTATTTTATTTAATGAAAAAGAATTTTGTATTTAAATACATTTTTATTTTGTTTCAATTTATCTTCTAACTTTTTATGTGCGTTGTTCCCATAATTGTGTGCATATTAAATCTCTCTTGGCTTTTGCTGTTGCAGAATTCACTTCTTGCTCTTCATTTGAGATTTCACATTCGATCTCCTCTTCCTCCTCAAATTCGAAATCCGACTCATCTGCAATATTGTGCAAAACACAACATCCCCGTACAAAGTGGCAAATTTTTTTCATTCCTTTAAGCTTGCAATATTATAGTTGTCGAAATCTTTGCTTCAATACTCCAAAAGAATGTTCAATTATAACTCGACATGAACTTAGCTTTTTATTAAAATGTTTTTGTGGCAATGTCAAATGCCCATTATCTCGGTATGGCGTAAGTACATTTTTCATCAAAGGATATGCAGAGTCGGCAAGAATGTAAAAATCTATATAAGAAAGTTAAGCACAGTTTGTGTTAAATATCCGATTTTATATTAAATATGCTGTTCTTACATTTGCACGAATTTTCAAATTTAGAGTATATAAAAGAATTTTGAAACACCCTGCTGTCATGCACAGACCCTGGGTAACCAACGAAAATATCGATAAATTTCTTCCTCTCGTTGCAAACTCCTTGCAAGCAAATGCTTGTTATATTTTTCCTGTTGATGTAATCATTTTTTCCTTCATTTGGGGGATCAATTCTTATGTGTGTTCCATCGACTGCTCCTGTAAGTTAATAGTAATATGAATTATTTTTTATTTTATATTTATAAATTATATTTCAACTTTACGCTGTGATAATGTAATTACCAATAATTTTAGAAAGACCACTTTTCATTTCAAAGTAAGCTGAACTTTTCTCCATATGTTGCATAATTGGCCACCGTATAACTTCCGGTGATAGACTGCTTATAAACATTGTTCTCGGTCTATAATTCTATGAACACTGAACAGAGATGTGTTAAAACGATCTGCGACGTCCCTAAAGCTACAGGCCTCATGGCCTGCAAACCATAAAAATAAAAGAATGTATGTTGATGCTGGAAATTTTTTATCCAAACGTAGCTGACTGTATATATCACTTTGCTCAAAACGTTGACAAACAAATTCAAATGTTTGACGATTTAATCTAAAATGCATTTTGAAATCTTCATCTGTGTATGATGGAGTTACTTCTTCTACATAATTTAAAATCCGAATAGGTTTTTGTGATGAAACAGCTAACTGTGTCAATAACATGTTCATATTAGAGTTTCTTTTAACAACGGATAAAATCTCAACTTCGTCATCACTAGAGGAATCTTCATCTTCACTATTCATTATCATCATCAACACTTTTAAAATTTTTCTTTTTCTATTTGTTTCTTCCATTACTGAAAAGGAATAATTTTTTCTATTCGCTTACGAATTTATTATTGTTATAAATAAATTATTTTATTAGTTATTATTGTCACTAGCATTTCAAACAACACCAAAAACAAAAAATTAGACAAATATTTATTTACTTCAAATCAACTGTCATCAAATTCATGTCTTCTTCTTGATTTTTAGAAAATTGCAGCTAAGTCCTTCCCGTACTTTTAAAAATGTATCCCTGCTTCACAAATAAGTGAATTGCAGAAAATTACAGCTGGCTGAAGTACGGGAACAAAGCTTTTATTTATCTTACTTTTCTGCAGGATGGGGAAATCAATATGGCAGTCTGCAGAAAAAGTACTCGAACAGCTTTCTGTCAATTTCTTTAAAGATACTGCACTTTCTGCGAGTACGCAAACAGACCTATTATTTTCGAGTTCAGTTTACTTAATTTGGTTGATTTGAATTTTTGAATTCCATTTCCGGAAAAGAATGAACTTTTCAAAATTTAAATAGTTTCATGTCCGTATATTGCGCCTATATATGTTAAATTGATTGAATGTCCAAATTATAGATATTTTTACCAAATTTCATGCATGTAATATATTATTTTTCACAATTTTATAATCAAAACCCAACGGACGGAAGTATCATGTTGTAGCGTAATTAGGCTACCCTGGTTCAATATGGAACGAAATGACGAATTATGTTAAATTATCCAGACTTGCCATATAACAAATTTTCTTGAATTTTTTTTTAAACTTTAATTAATCTACAAAAACTATTTACATGTTATACAGGATAATTATGTATCTCACATGATGTAGAAAAATATAAATTAATTTTATCATATAATTAAAACCCCAAAATAATGACTGAAATTCTAAATTTTATAAATGTTAGCATAAAACTCTACTACTCTACACATACATGTAGAGATTTCGTTTCATTTTCATAGATAAATATATCTTCACTTTCAAACTTTCCAATGGAATATGGAATTTGAATAGAAAGAAAACCACGCGCATTTTAGCGTCAGACAGGCTAGAAAAGCCGATCAAAGAGTGCATCACGGATTCCATTTTTTTCAATTTTTTTTAACTCTAAAATTTCAATTTTTCCTTAAATGAGTATATTATAAAAATAAAGTGAAAATTAAAAATTACAATTAAAATTTAATACTAATTATGTACATACTAGTAATAAAAAAAAAAAAAAATAATAAATATAAAATGATTTATAATTGTTACAACTATATAATAAATTAAAAAAATTATTTAAAAAAAAAGGAAAGAAAAATTTTTTTTCAATAAAAACAAAATAAAACAGAAAAGTAAGAAAGGTTAAGGAAATAGCAGAATTTATCATCATCATCATCATAACCTGCCTCATTTAAATCATCAGCTTCAACTTCATCATCAAATTCTGCCTCGCCAACATCGACAACAGTAATGTCAGCATAATCATAATCGTCATCACCTTCATCATCATCTACATCACTGAATATAAATTTGTTACAACCTAACAACACCGCAACAGCAACAACAATGACATCACCTTCATAGACAACAGCAATATCAACCAGAATTACAACATCTTAATCATCACCATCAAATCATCGTCTATACAACAACATCATCAACAATAGCACCATCATTCATCATCATCTGTATAAACGGTAAGCGCGCCAACGTTTTTTTTTCTCTTTTTTTTTCATATGTTAATAGTGGTAGGTGCCCCCCTAGATAAATAGTTTGGTACTTAATGTATATGAAGAAGATTTTATGTCCACGTTTTCATTAAAATATGAAGATTCTATTATCAATATTATTGAATAATTATGTAAAAAGTTAGTATGTATAATTAATTATGTATAAGTTAGGTTTATACTTGCATATAAAAAAAAGAGATAAGAAAATAAGATTCATAATTTGTAAGAAATATTGTAAAAAAATATTGGCATTGTAACTAAATCGTACGAATATCGGTAGATTGTTGAATATCATAGCGTATCATTCCTTATTTCGAACATTGGTTCAAATATGATACGATTGAATGCAGTAACATCTTTCACATCTGCACAAATATTTGATTAGGTTTTTATTGATATAAACCTAAGAACATAATTGTGTAATTCACAACACACATCGTAATGCCTATAGCATATAGTTGCTTGGTATATGAATCTCGATGTACTTAGCATACAGTTGCTTTGTACAAGATACAAATACATATCGTAATACCTATAGTATATAGTTGCTTGGTATATGAATCTCGATGTACTTAGCATACAGTTGCTTTGTACAAGATACAAATACATATCGTAATACCTATAGCATATAGTTGCTTGGTATATGAATCTCAATGGACTTAGCATATAGTTGCTTTGTGCCAGATACACATAATTATATCATGATACCTATAGCATATTGTTGCTTGGTATAGAACAAATGCATCTTGCGATACAAGCATGCACATGTTTCGGTTAATTCCTAGCACTCACACTATCCTATGCAAATATTTGCTAAGATGATGATATCCTTTCTTTATGATCACAAAGGATATCATTTTCTTGCTTTCATGTACTCCGGTACAATAAATGCGTTCCTTGCATATTTCGTTATGGGTACATTGATACTCAGACACAAAGATTTGGTTGGTTATCAACCAATACAAACAATTGCATAAACTTTCTATGCTTCGGAATGAAGCATACTACAAAGATCTAGGAAGATCAAAGTAAAAAGGATAGTGTTATTACACAAATTTCACTTCAGTGTGAAATTTGTTGTGTAGTCGCGAACTGAAACATGCATTTCACACTTTTTTTATCGTTACAGATTCTTCTTTTTTTGAAGAAAGGAACCGTCCAACATAGAGGAGAAGGACTGTTCAATTCATCTTCCAATTAACATCTTGACAGTGGAGCTGGTCGATGGATTTTATACCATCGGACAATATTTTTAAAAATTATAATATTAAAAGAAAAAATTAGTATAGTTTGATATTGTCATTTGTGTAGTTTGGTACTCTGTATAGTTAATTGTTTATGGAAATATAAAAAAGTATTTGTGAAAAAGTAAAATTTGGTTTATAATAAACAAGAAACTTTGTAACCAAAAATTCGTGTTTTCATTTATTTGTGTTCTTTTATTTATTTTCGGTAATATCACTAAAAAAGCTTGGTGATACTGAACAAGATAATAATACATAATAAATATATAACCGGATTATAACTATCACATGATTTGTTTAGGTAACATATAAAAAAATTGAGGTGTAATTTTATCTAGATTTTGTAAAATAACAGTATGTATTTAAACTGTAGAAGGTTGCCTTATAATTTAGATTAAGGGTTTCATGATTTGAATAAAAATGTATTGGTAAAACTATATAGATTCTGGCTTTTGTTTCGCATTCACCCCCCGGTCAGCACTAATTTAATGATGTGATTTTTTTTTGGTTATACGCTATAGCATAATTGTGAAGGATGGGAACTTAGTTTTCTACAGCTAACTAAGTTTAATTGAGGTGGGTAAGATAATATCATCGTTGGGCGAGGCAACTTTTCTTTTATTACAGGACCAACGATGGTAGCAGCTGTTTTCTTGGGCCAGAGCGGGGCCATATTTACAGATTCAACGGTGTGGGTGTTGTTTTTTTTTATGGTAATTTGATTTTGAATCATTCTCGGTAGAAGGATTCTACAAGCTTCTACCGTTTCAAACTACGGATAATCAAAAGAGAGATGGATAGTGGCAAACTCACATCCCATTCGGCGAGCTAGTACCGTGCTAGCCAGCTAGCGTAGCCGCCACTACCACCCTCCATCATCTCATTACGTAAGTATGTCGTTATGTGTGTCCATACTTTAATTTTTTTTACGACTGGTGTAGACACACATATGATTAACTTTATACATATACCATACCCTGTACAACATACAGTGGTCATATAAATAAATCATTTTTTGAATTTTGTTCTTCTATTTTTATTCTAGATTTCAAAATATGATGAATATACATCATATGGTCGACAGTATGACACACATATGTACATTCATTACAGTACTTACTGTTATAGAAGTAAAAAAACAAGTAATTATTTTTATAAAATGTATTGTTCTTCATATGATTCTAGGATTTAAAGTCATTTTTGGAAATAAACTGCCAATTATCTGTTCAAAATTACTATAAAGAAGGACATTTATCTAATCATCAAAGAGTTGTCATCAGCAAAGCCATTATCAGACATATAGTTGATAATAAACCAGGAAAAAGGTTGTAACATATTATACTATGTATGAATAGTGTACATTTTTTATTGTTTTCTAATTATTAATATGTACATTTTCATTATCAGTATCGGAAGGGATGAATTCGAAAAACTAGCAGAAAATATAACAAAAATTTTTCCTAACGAATTGACTCAAACTTATTATACTCCACATAAAGGCATACTGAAAGCAAGAGGAAAATTGTTAGATGCCTTTTATAACTATAAACACCTCCTGACCAAAGCCGGTATTATACGAACACGATCTAGATCATCAACACCACAACGATGTGCTTCAAGTTCTACTGTTACATCAGAACTACCCGAAGAATTATTTGATTTTGGTAGGCTAAATCATGAATGATAAATATAAGTATTTCATTATATTTTATAATTAAAAATGGACACTGATGAAGATAGTAACGCAATTATTGAAAAACTGAAAGTAGAAGTTCATCACACAGATCTTGAAGACAAATGGGTTAAAACTTATACTGCCAGAAATCTATTACTAGATTTGTCTTCAACAAGCGTTGCTGAATATATTAACTCTTTCGCCGTATTAAAAGAAGCAACTGGATATAAATTGGTAAAATATTTATATATACATATTTTAAAATTAGTTATTACTAAATGTTAACTATTTATAATATTGCAATTTA
The DNA here is from genome assembly GCA_951394055.1 of Villa cingulata. Classification (NCBI taxonomy): domain Eukaryota; kingdom Metazoa; phylum Arthropoda; class Insecta; order Diptera; family Bombyliidae; genus Villa; species Villa cingulata. Next base: position 33,816,809 of record OX596017.1, on the reverse strand, counting down.
CAGTTTTCAATTGACGTTGAAAGAAAATATGGACGAAGACCTGTGTTAGAAGAAGAAGATTTAAGTGACAGCCTTTTTGAAAAACTTATAAAAAAAGGACTGAAGAAAAAGAACAAAGAAATACACAATATTCATACTTTGATTAATTCTGAAGTTAATAGTACCAATAAGAAAATTTTATCACTTCTTCTACTGCCTTTCATTATATCTAATACTTTTGTTAAAGGTCAAAAAGTCCGGAAAAGAGCATCAAAAATAGAAATTCATGATGCATTTATAACCCATTACAAAGTAAACTTTATTCAAACTAATTATTTGTTTCAATTTCAAAATATTTATACTTTTTTCAGACTATTACCGAGGCAGATTCGAAAGAGAGAGAATACAATACCATATGTGTAAAAGAAAAACAATCTATCCAGCCCAAACTAATTTTAGTGTCGTCATCTTTAGAGCTGGCATATGTCACAGTGGCTGATGTTAAATATATTATTAAGGATCTAAAAGAAGCTGTAGAAACAATAATATCTGTTTATTTGGCTTTGAATATTCAGTATCCAATTATCGCCAGAAAATACTGAATACAAAATTTCAAATTCTATTAACATAAAAAATTTAATAAATATGTTTTCTTCGGAACAAATACCACGTTCAGAGCATAAACTCTTAAAGTTTTTAAAACAAAATATTTGCGCAATAGATATTTACACACATGTAATAAGTAGACAATGTGAAGAAAGTGCTAGTTGCAATAATCAATTGAAAATAAAAAATATTTTACATTTGGCAAAAGTAATGAAATTGACACAGTTATTTTCGAACTTATATAACAGATATAATCGAGCATATACTAATTTCTTTAAAAGATTTGGAAATTCAGAATAAAAATTTTTTGCACAATATTATTCAAACTGATTTTTTCAAAAATAAAATTCAAAAATGTGAAATAAATCCTGAAATTCTGTACTTACCTTTATTCATATATTTTGATGATTTCGAAATCAATAGCCCTCTGGGTTCTCACGCTAATATAACAAAACTAGGTGGAATTTATATTAAAATTCCTTGCATGCCACCGTATATTCAATCAAAAATAAACAACATTTTTCTTGGCATGCTTTTTTATAGTGAAGATAGAAAAATGTATGGCAATGCTAGAGTTCTTGAACCATTTATAAAAGAAATTCAAAATTTGTTTGAAATAGGTGTTCAAATCAAAGACAGTATTTTTAAAGTAGTTAAATTGATACCATGCTTGATTTTAGGAGACAACTTAGGTCTTAATTCGATTCTTGGTTTCTCCGAATCTTTTAGTGCCAATTATTATTGTAGATTTTGCTCTTCAAGTAAATCAGATTGTTCAACACAGTGTGTAATAAATTTATCAAAGAATTTCAATGTAAGCTCATATAAATATTATATAGAAAGTTCCAACGCCTCATCTATTAAAGAAAATTCAGTGTGGAATACATTACCACTATTCCATGTAGTTGAAAATTATAGTGCAGATCCTATGCACGATTTACTAGAAGGAGTTTGTCGCTACGACATGTTACTTTTACTGAATATTCTTGTAAATAAAATGAAATTGTTCGCTATTGAACAACTAAACTTCAGAATTTCAACGTTCAACTATGGTCCATATAACCAGACAAGGCCTCCTCTGTTAAGATCCGACTTTTTTTATCAAAAAAATATTAAAATGTCAGCCACTGAAATTTTCTGTTTTGTGAAAAATTTTTCATTGTTGACATGAAATTTTTATTGGTGATATTGTTCCAGTCGAGTGTATTGAATGGCAATTGTACATTGTCTTAAGGAAAATTTTAAATTACTGTTTTAGTAATAATATTCATAAAAATACTTGGCAAGAATTGCACTCAGCAGTAGTAGAACACAATGATTTATACATGCAATTTAGTGAATTACTACTGACTCCGAAATTTCACATGCTGCTTCATTATCCATATATAATGCAAAAAGTAGGTCCGCTTAAACATATATCCTCACTCAGATTTGAGAGTTTTCACCAAACATTCAAAAAATTTACTTATACGACGAAATGTAAAAAAAATATTGTTGAAACTCTAGCAGTAAAGAATTATATTAGTACTACAAATCTCATTTTAAATTTTAATAGTATTATGCAATTTCCATTAGTACATGGTAAACAAAAAATTATTAACAATGAAATAAAAGTTAAATATAATTTTAAGAGTTCGCAGATTGTCTATTCCGTAAATTTTGTCAATTATAATCAATATGTAATTAAAAAACATTCTGTAATTAGATATAAGGATAATTTTGTATTAATTGATTTTATTTTGAAGTATAAGGATAAATTTTATGTTGCTTTATCAGAGTTAAAAACAAATTTCTTTGATGGGCATGTACTAGCTTACGAAGTTGAAAGGCCGTATAAATATTTTGTTACGCCTATTCATCAAATTAATATGAAACATGTTTCATATACATATATGTACTATAAATAACCGTCAAATGGTTGATTTTGATACCTTATATTTTGGACAATTGATATGAGAAATAAAAATTGTTAAATAATTAATATTTGTAAGTGTTTTATTTATTATTACATATGTGACAAAAAGTCCTTTGTTGAAAAAGAAAATTATTTTGCGGCAAATGGGAAATTTGATAAATTAACTTTTGAAGTAAAAGAATAATCTTAATTGGGGAGACCCACATAATCCCAAAAATATAAAAATCCCAAAACACATAATCCCAAAACACAAAATCCCAAAACACAAAATCCCAAAACACAAAATCCCAAAACACAAAATCCCAAAACACATAATCCCAAACACACAATCCCAAAACACAAAATCCCAAAACACACAATCCCAAAACACAAAATCCCAAAACACAAAATCCCAAAACACAAAATCCCTAACACAGAATCCCAAAACACAAAATCTTCAATTTCTAAAAAAATATGAATTAATTAATATATAATTCGGTGTATTTTATAACTCTAAGTTAATCGATTTGATTCAAAAAGAGCTATAATTTTTATCTAACTAACGAAACTGAATAATATTTAAAAAAAAAATGTTTTTCAACTTAATAGTAAATAAATAAAATAACAGTAGTAAAGTGAAAAAAATAATTAGTAAAGTCTACCTGATTGTAGTCATAGTTTTTGGGTATACTAAAATAATAATCCTTGTATGTATACTACAATCATACATTTAAACAAAATTACAAAAAATTTTTAAAAATTAAAATATTTGTCACATTTTTATTTGTTCTTGATTTTATTATGACGGAAACACATTAGTTTGAATTTAATTTTTGTAAAAATATAGAATAAAGACAAGGATTAAACTAGTTATTTTATCTATTGATTTTTTTTTGTTTCATACCTGCTAGTTATTTAATTGGTAAGTAAATAATATCTTGTGTTATTATATACTTTTATACCTCTTTTCGCGTCTTTTCGTTTCCTATCTTTAAATTTTTACATTACATATTCTAACACAGGCTGGCAAAATAATTCGATACCTGAATATTTCATTATGAAGCAAGTTGTGGAATTTTCCTTTTTGTTTACAAGTAGTGGTAATAGAAGATAAGAAATGATGTAAATTGTAAAATTTCTAACACAGATTAATTCAGTTTAAATAAGTAAAACGCGAAGAGTGAAGTGAATTGATTTACCTAAATTTGAAAGAATTAAATTTATAAGTTTTTTAAGTGATAGTTTTTAAATAATAAGTAAAAAAGTAATCTAAGTAATATATAAGTTTGTTATATATTATAGTTGTATTTTAAAATATATATATTCAAGGATAATTCATTTATATTCAATTAAGGATTTAGTGAAAATTATATTTTTTGTATTTTTTATAAAATTAAAATGAATTTAAAAATTTTAAAATCCAATAAAGGGAGTGAAAAATTATTTTTTGAAGGTAATGGGTATCATTTTAGATATAAAACTCAGAATAATATTTATAAATGGTCTTGTGACAAAAGAAAAGACTGTTTCTGTAAAAGTGTAGTTTCCACAAAACAAGAAAATGGTGAGCATGTGATTTATAAACCACCAACAGATCACAATCATGCAAGTGAAGTTGTTACAAAGGATGTGTGTGCAGCAAATAATAATGTGAAAGAATTAGCAAGTGGTACGTCACAGCAACCTTCACAGATTATAAGTGATGTGATAGTGCGTACAAAAGAATATAGTAGAGTTTATCTGCCATCAAAGAGGGCATTTAAAGAAAAAATCCGTAGAGCACGCAAAGGATTTAATTACAGTGAACCACAAGATGTGGAAAGCATCGATATTCCGAACAATTTAAAATTTTTAGAAGGTGAGGTTTTTGTTCTATCGGAAAAGAGGTTCGGAAGTAATATTAATATAATATTAGGGACAAAAACGTCCCTAAAAGCTTTGAGTGATTCGAAGTGTTGGCTGGTTGATGGTACTTTTTATGTTGTACCAATAATAATGAGACAACTTTTCACAATTCATGGCTTTATTAATGGACACGTTATACCATTAATATTTTGTCTCATGAGTAAAAAAAGTAAATGTGCATATTTTGAGATTTTTTATGAATTGTGTAAGGTTGCTGTTGATGAGGGCATTAATTTAAGGCCAGAAAGAGTAATTTCAGATTTTGAATTGGCTATTCCTGGAGCAATGAAAGAGTTTTTTCCGGAAGCATCTTTTAAAGGGTGCTTATTTCATTTCGGGCAAATTCTATGGAGGAGAATTCAGAAAGAGCATTCTCAAAAAAAATACGGTACAAGTTTTGATTTTAGTTTGTCCGTAAAAATAATTAAAAGCTTAGCTTTTATTCCTGAAAATGAAATTCCAGAATATTTTAAGGAGTTGGAAAAATATTCAAAAGATAAAGACTTTAAAAAAATATGTATGTGGTTTAAAAAGTTTTATGTTTCTGGTTCAGGAAATTCTGGACCAAAATACGATCCCAAATTTTGGTCTGTAGTGGATACTCTAGAATCGAATTTTCCACGAACACAAAATAGTGTTGAAGGTTGGCATCGTCGATTAAAAGTATTAATCAATCAAAAACATTGTGGTGTGTATAAAATGATATATGAGTTGTCCAAAGAAATGATTGTTGTAAAAACGCTTCTTTCAAAACTCTCTGTTGGAGAAGTACCACCAAAAAAAAAAGAAAAACAATACAACAATTAAAAAACATTAAAAAAGTTATTAGACAACGTGGGGAAAAAGACAAAATTGAATTTTTGAAATCAGTTGCATTAAACTTAAATATATGTTAAAAATATAAAAAATATAAAGTAGAATTTAAGAAAATATAATTAGAGTGTGTAAAAAAATAGGATTTAAGTGTAAATAGTTTGATTTAAAAAAAAATACAAAAATACTAGAAATAAGTTTAAATTTTGAAAATTATAAAAAAAAAAACAAAAAAACATAGTGTGGAAAAATAATAAAAAAAATTATAATAAATAATAAAAAAATAGGATTTAAGTGTAAATAGTGTAAATAAAAAAAAAATAGATGGAACAGTTGTTTCACCACGTCCTCGTCGTTGTTCCGGGTAGCGCTAAGAGTGAAACATTATCATCAAAATGAATAAACACAATGTTTTTTATTGAGTGTTTATATATTTTGCATGATTTTACTTTTGTAGTGAGAGTAAGTAGATTACAACGCAAGCGATTCGATAATTCTGCAGCTTGGGGATTTCTGGGATTTTTGGGATTTTGTGTTTGGGATTTTGTGTTTTGGAATTTTGTGTTTGGGATTATGTGTTTTGGGATTTTGTGTTTTTGGGATTTTGTGTTTTGGGATTTTGTGTTTTGGGATTTTGTGTTTTGGGATTTTGTGTTTGGGATTATGTGTTTTGGGATTTTGTGTTTGGGATTATTTTTTGGGATTTTGTGTTTGGGGATTTCAACACCAACCCCTTAATTGTACTTTTGTTGCAACTAAACAATTCTTTTTTTTTGAAACGCGATTTATTAACCAATAATGTACATTACATTTATAGTAATGAAGAAATTCGTTCGGGGTTAAAAAACATCTTTCATAACAAATCTATAAAGCTTATTATTGTGAATAACAGCTCATTACAATTAAAAGTATTTCCTTTAAAGCAAAAGGGCTTCCATTTGCGCACAATAACAGATATTATTTTTGAAAACAGGTTTCACTTTTATAACAAGCAAAACGCACCCATTTTTCTCAACTGGAATTATCTTTGTTTGAAAAAGAAAATATTTGTTATGAGAATAAAGTGTAGACAATTACTGCAATTGATATTCAATTATTATAAAAGTAACATAACTCATTGTTAACAAAAGAAGCGTAATTCCTTTTGCTAGAACTGAAAACTTCTTTTGTTTAAAAATTCATTTGTGCCAAGTGTACTTTTTTTTTCAGTGTACATTCATGCAGTACAATTGTTCGTTTCGTAGATATTCTTCCTTGATGATGATGACGGAAACTTTATTTCGTACTTGTTAAGAAAACAAGAAGACAAAAATAGTCGATGAAAAAAACTACATTATTCTTCATCAACACTTTTTTCATTCTTTTCTGGTTTTGATGTTGAATATATCACATTTTTATACAAAAAAACTTTCCAGTTACATATTTTTATACAGAAAATTACATATTAACTTATCACAAATCAAAACGATTCACAAAAGCTGAAAAAGATCCATAAGTAAATATATACAACTAATATAGATACTTATAATGCTACAATGTAATAATCAAAACAAATAACCTTAAAAATTAAATAATAATCTTAAATCTTTTATTTAAACTTGAAAACTTGTATATATGGTAAATATGATAAAAAATTAATATTTAATCATTTTATTTGGCTGCAATAATATTTTTATCGTTCATTTTATTTTTCAATTAAATTTTTTTTTTGTTGAATTATTTATTAAAATGAAAATTAAAGTAAACAATAAATAGTTTTCTAGCATGCTATTACACTACACTTTATAGCTTAAGCTATAACCTATAACCTAAGCCTTAAGGCTGAACCAAAATTAAAATTACAAAACATAAGACCGAGGACACACCATGACTTATTTGCCTCATGGGGCACGAAAAACCTGTTTTATGTGGAAGAAGGAAGTGAAGCATGCAGCGGGTTGTGACTCACAAGTTAATCAATTTTTTTTCCTGGGGCAAATTATGATGTGAAGCAATGTTTGGATAATTCTCTTTATACTATATTCGTATTTCTGACAGGTTAGAGCTAAAAAAAATTGGTTTCATAACAATAAAGTTTGTTTACATTGTTGTTGATTATTTCAAAAAAATTAGTTTTGTGTTTTAACTTTGGATATTAAATTTAAAAAATGAATATTTGGAACAGAGAAAGTGTTTTAAAATTAATTCAATTATATGGAGAAAGAGATGTGTTGTATTTTATAAAAAATAAAAACTATTTAAAGCGTGATATGAGAGCAAAAGCGTATACAGAAATTCAAAATGAATTAAAAAATAATAATATAAATGTAAATTTGTTAGAAATTAAAACGAAAATACGGACACTAAGAAATCAGTATTTGAGAGAAATAAGACTCATTAAAGATTCAAAAAAAAGTGGTGCTAGTGTTGACCAATTATATAGGCCAAAATTATGGTGTTTTGATGAATTAAAATTTTTAAGTGTTCATTGCATTTCCAGGCCAGGAAAAGGATCGATGGAAAAAGTAAGTTCAAAAAACAAAAATACTGTATTTATTTTCCACAATTATTTAATAATGAATTAAATAAAATATAGGAAACTTCTGAATCAGATGACAATGTATTTGAAAACTCTGATATTAGTGCAAGCGAATTTAAGCAAGATGCTACGCCAAGTACATCAAATATACAAAAAACATCAAAAACAAAAGTAAGTGTAAAAATAATAATAGATTAGTTACTAGTATATATTTATTTTTTTAAGATTTTTTTTATAATCTTATTTATGTATAAAATTGTTATAGTTTTAATTCTTGCCAGTCTACTTTTCCTTCATTAACAAAGTACTGTGCAAATTCGTGTCTGATATTTTCAGCACTTCCTTTGTATGGATTATTAGAAGATCCTGATTTTGATTCTCCCATATCGATAGACACAGAAATTCCCTATGTGTACTCCTTTTGTCCGTGTTCTAGAAGGAAATTATGCAGAACACAGCAAGCCTGAGTTATAACTTCTGCTTTTTCAGCCGATAAGTTAATTTTATTTTGTAGAACCTTAAATCTATTGGTTAAAATTCTAAAAGCATGTTCCACAGTATGTCTTGCTCGACTCAATCGGATATTGAAAATACGTTTCAATTTATCCTGCGTATGATACGGATAGGGTTTCATTATATGTTTTTGTAGTGGAAAAGCATCATCTGAGACAATAACATATGGCAATTTCCGATTATTGCCAATTACAGTGTCAAATAGAAAATATTTCGCACTATTGGATATAACTGTTTTCAATTGGCTATGCAAGAGTACTCCTCCATCACTTGTGCGACCATTGCATCCTATTTCGAGCCATATAAACTTGCAATTAGCGTCTACAAGGGCTAGTAAAACAATGCTGTTATTCCCCTTGTAATTGTAGAAGAATGCTCCATGTTCGCTAGAAGCTCGAAAATTGATATGTTTTCCATCTAATGCCCCTAGACATAAAGGAAATTGCCAACGTATAGTAAATTCCTCAGCAATTCTTTTCCATTCTGTTATTGTCTCAGGAAACTAAAAAATAAATAGAATTTTATTATAATATTAAAAAATAAAAATAAATTCAAATACTTAATGTTAAAAATTAATGAAATTTCTTTATTTTTACAGGTAAGAAATCAAAAAAGAAAATCAGAATTAGAAGAAAGAGCTTTGGCAGCAATAAAAACAACAGAAGAGTATATTTTAAAAAAACAAAATCGTCGACCAACGCGCCAAACCGACAGTTTTGCGTTTTTTGTGTCGAAAGAACTTGAAAAAATTAAAGATCCACAAATGCAATCCGAAGCGAAGTGGGAAATCCAGTGTGTTTTGAGAAAATATAATCAACAATACTTCTCATCTCACACTGAAAAAGAAAACAGAAGCAGCACTTCATTTTCAGGTTGTTCGGATACAAGTACAAGTGGAAACAAAGTCCAAATACTTAGTGTGTTAAAACTCCCTCCTATATCACCACAGTACGACACTTCTACTTTAATTTCTCCAACATCATCAATTGGTCTTGACATCTTACAAAAATCGTGTGAAGGGCTATTCGACGAACAAGAATCAGATTAGTTGGTTTTTGTAAATTTTTTGTATTAATATATTAAAATAAATAATAATAAACTACTTATTCATTTATTATACAAACCTTAAGATATTTCCCCTTTAAATTTTTATATATTTTCTCGCAAATTTCAGGAATATTTTTTTTTAAAAAAGATTTTGAAAGGCGAGTTTGGAATTCCATACTTTGAAAAGTTTCACCTGTAGCTAAAAATCTGAGGGTGACTGCTAATCTTTCTGCTGGTGGAACTGCTTCCCTCAATATCGTATCTTTATATTTCAAATCTTTTTCAACCTATGACAGAAGGAGGTTGAACAAACTGTCATCCATTCTTAAATAATTTTTGTAAGCGTCTTCATCAGTTAATTTGAGTTATTTTGTCAGAAGGTTATATGAACCTTTTTCATTCCTTTTTTTTCCACTCTTTGACCCAACAGCTTCGCTTTTTTTCTTTTTAGACCAGAGGCCAGCAAAAGCGCAGCACATGCTGCTGTATGTACAGCAATTATATCGTCTTCACTGGAACTGCAATCCTCATCCTCACTCATTTTAATATTTAAAAACACATGTACTTATTATTGTTAAAAAATGTATTATCAAATTTGTAATTATTATCAATGTAGGTACTTTGCAGTGTATGAAACAAATGTTTAATTGAATTCAATTACACAATGTAATCTCTTTATTATTTGTATTCTGAGAGTTTTTTTTTAAATCAGTCAATAGTTATGTACATTGAATTACATATTTTTATTTTTAGTCTTTCTTTATACATTAATCAGATAATATTGAAATAAATTTTTCTTAACACTTATTAACTTATGTATTTCATCTATTATTTTACTATTATATTATTTTCATTTATTTTCCTCTCCGTAATTCAATCAATATGTCAATATCAAATCAACATACTAAACTTTTACATAACCTATATTACGAATCAGATATAAAACAGAATAAAGAAAATTTGCCCTGGGGCAAATAAGTCACAGTGTGTCCTTTCATGCATCATTTTCGTTTATTGATGAAAGCGTAACGCACGATAAGATAGTGCAAATAAGTCAAGGTGTGTCCTCGGTCTAACATAACATAACATAATGTACGAGACATGAAAATCAAGTGGTGAAAACCAAAATAAAAATAACATAACATTCGTTAACTTCGTTAAATTTTAAATGTCAAATTTCCGTAACATAAGATTCCATAAGGATCGTACTTTACGTAAAGTTATGTCATTATAATTTGTGAATTTTTTTTTTTTTTAAGATAAAAACATGGAAGAAAATTTTATTATTAATTTAATTGAAGCGGTTCGAGAGGAACCAATAATTTATAAAAAAAACCATTACAACTTTTTTAATAAAGATGAAAAATATAAAGCGTGGGAAAGCATCTCAGAAAAAGTAAACAAATCGAGTAAGTATTTATTAGTAATAAAATTCTTTGTATACAAATGTTAAAAAAAAGTGATTTAATTTTCATTTTGTAGAAGAAGAATGTGAAAGAAGATTGGGCCTTCTGCGGGAAAAATACAGCAGAGAGCTGAGGAGAAGAGAAATGCCGTCTGGAAGTGCAGCAAAATCAGGCGAGGAAATAGAGTGGGAATATATGGATTCAATGTCTTTCTTAAAAGAACATATAAAAGGCAGAAGGTAACTTTAATTAAACACTTTTACATTAAATGTAAAAGCATTTCTATTATAGGACCAAATGCAATAACGGCAACATTTCAAGCGTGGATTCTCCATCATCAGTAGATTCATTAACATGATGGATTCTGAGCCAATTTCTTTTGAAGAAAACTCAGAACTAGCTACTGTATCCACACCAGTCTCTCGGAAAAGAAAAGCTGCACAAGATAAAGTAGAAATTAATGAGGAATTTAAAAAAACGTTAGAAATGTTTCAAAACTCCTTACAAAGAGAAGAAGAAACTGCAGACGCAGTATTTTTCAAAACAATTATTAGCTTCATGACAGATTTAAGCGAGGAAAAGAAGGACGAAATGAGAAAAAAGATATTTAATTTAGTAATGGAGGAGAGAGCAAGAAAATAACTAAATGGCTTTTCGTTTTAAAACAAGTGTTTTTTAGTTAAAATAATTTTATTTCTAATTTAATTTGTTTGTTTTAAATGTTCTTATTTAGAATAATATAAATAAATACATATTAAGATTTTATGTATGACAAATATTTCGCTTTTTTACATTAATTATTTTCCGTGTTTCGTTGTTTTATTTTTTTTAATTTTTATATGTTGTTACTTTTGTAAATATTACCTTCATTATTTACGAATGAACAAAGTTGTTTTCTTATATCAACAGCAGTATTTCTACCATAGACATGACTGTATTGAGATGGTTGGAAATGATGGAAGCATTTTTAGTTAGGTCTGGAATATACTCCAACGAGCTACCAAAATGCCAAAAGAATTTTCGATAATACTTCGCGCTCTTGAAATTCTTTTATTGTAAATTTCACTGGCTTTTGAAATTTTTTTCCTGGAAAAGGTTTCATTACATTTTTATGTAGCGGGAAAGCCGCATCAGCTACGAAAAAATGTGGCAAAATTTTTTCAGAATTTGGTAATCTTTGTGGTGGAGGAACTCCCAATTGACTACACAAAATTCGCTTTCCAAAACTACTATTTTGGAAGATACCTTAATGTGTAGTACAAATAACAACATAATTTATAAATTTGATAACTTTAACATTTTATATCATTTACCTCCATCACTTTGAGACCCATAAGCACCAACGTCTATGTATGTGAACGTATATTTTGCGTCACATGCAGCCATCAGGACAATACTACAGAAATGCTTGTAATTGTAGAATTGTGCAACCGATTTTGGTGGACAACGAATAGCAATATGCTTCCCATCGACCGCACCAATACAGTTTGGCAAATTCCATAATTGCCAAAAATCTTTTGATATTTTTTTAAATTCTTCTGCGTTTGGTTCAGTCACATAAAAATGTCTCAAAACATCCCAAATTACTCTGCATGTGTCGTAGATAATGATTCTAACTGTCTCTTTTCCAAGTTTCCAACTCCAGGCCAAACTTTGAAAAGAACAGGCTTGAGAAAGATACCTAGAAAATTTACGAATTTTGTTTTTTTTTTTTTCTATGAAAATAAATATAAAAATCAATTTTACAGTAGTGTTAATGCCAGACGTTGTTCTTCTTTAATTGGTTCCCTTAAAGATGTTTTTTTAAGATGTGGACCAACTAGTGATAATAAAAGTTCAAACATAGAGGTTGTCATCCTTGTGTGGATAAAAAACTGTCCAGCATCCAGTTCTTTTATTTTCAAAAAAGTCACTTTAAAATAACCATATCGATTTCTTGTTCTATTAATAACTCTATTTTTTTCTGTGTATCTAAATTCTTCACTTTTTTGTTATACTTTTCCCACAATGTATACGTATCATACAATTTGTTTAATAATAAGTTTTCGAAATGTTTTTTTGACATTATAGAATTATTAATTATTGTATAATTATTAAATCAGAATTTAAATCTAAATTGAAAATGTTTTTGATTAATGTTTTCTGTTAATATATTTATGAAACACAAGAGTTGGTTATGTTTTATTTTGGTTTTATTATGGAAATTTGACATCCGTAAGTTTACATTCGTCAAATTCTTATGTTATGTTATATTTTGTAATGTTAATTTTGGTTCAGCCTTTAGCCAAAATCAAAAGTAAAGTAAAGTAAAGTAAACTAAGAAACTCAATGAAAGTAACTTTACTGACGTCAAAATTGACATATTAACCATAATTAAAACGTGTGTAATGTAAAGTAAAGTAAGCAGTATTTTAGGTTATTATATTTGAAATGGATAGAAACAAAGAACTAGAAAAATTGGAAAAAATAATTAAAGTGTATCAGTTGTGGAAAAAATACAAAAATGTAAAAGGACAATTAAAAAAAAAAGGAAAAAAATCGTGAAATAAATAAAACTCGGGATTCGCATGGATATTATCAAGTAACATTTCTAGTGATGAAGGAAGTAGATTCGGCTCAATTTTTCATCCATACCAGAATGAATAAATCAACATTTGAACTTTTATTATCACTCGTTTCTCCACGTTTACAAAAAAAAATCTATAAGAAAGCCTGTAGAAATAGAATGTCGTTTGGCATTAACATTACTGTAAGGAATTAAAATCACACTATATTTAGCCATATTAATGTGTATTATTTTCAGGTACCTATCTCAAGCTTGTTCATTTCAAAGTCTAGCTTGGAGTTGGAAACTATAGGTAAAGAGACAGTAAGAATAATTATATATGAAACGTGTGATGTTATTTGGGACGTTTTATCCCCAATTTATGTAACCGAACCCAATTTGGAAGAATTAAAGACTATTGCAACGGATTTTTGGAATTTATGGAACATGCCCAACTGTATTGGCTCTATTGATGGGAAACATATAGCTCTGACTTGCCCACCACAATCAGGATCAGATTTTTTTAATTATAAAAAATTTTATAGTATTGTTTTGTTGGCCGCATGTGATGCTAGATACACATTTACGTATATTGATGTAGGAGCATATGGTTCAAGACATGATGGAGGTAAAGTATATTTATTTTAATTTAAAATTTCTATTATTAAATATGTGGCATTTTTAGGTATCTTTCAGCAGAGTAGTTTTGGGAAAAGACTTTTGAATGGAAAGATTACTATTCCACCACCAAAACTGCTTCCAAATTCAGAAAAGATTTTACCGCACTTTTTCACCGCAGACGCTGCATTTCCGCTACACCCACATATAATGAAACCATATCCCGGGGCAAATCTTCCAAAAAGTAAGGAAGTTTACAATCAGCGAATTTCAAGAGCTAGGAGGGTCATAGAAAATACATTTGGTATTTTGGTTGCGCGATGGCGTGTTCTTCTAACAACATTGAATATTCTTCCTACCAATTCTGAAAAAATTGTCTTGACCTGTATAGCGCTACATAACTTCCTGCGTTTGAATGATGAATGTAAAAATGTATACTTACCAGTAAATTATGTTGACTGGGAAGACGAACAAAAAGACTACATGAAGGATTATGGAGAAGAGAAGTAGAACACAATCTAGACTCTGTTTTGCCTTCTAGAAGCCAACATATATATAGCCGAAGAAATTCAACTTATGTCCGGGATAAACTTTATGTATTTGTTAATAATGAGGGACGAATAAATAATTCAAATTAAATTTTTATATACTTTTTTATATAGTTTATTTTTAATGTAATAATCACATTTGATTAAAAAATTTGCACCTTTCTTCATAAATTATATCGAAAAATTTTTTTCTAATATTATTTTTTAAATTATCTGGTAGTTCTTTCATTAGGTCTGCCAGATATTTGAAAAACAACATATCTCGATCTTCTTTCTCTTTTCCAGCTGACCGAATATCTTCTGAAGTTTTAATAATTTCCTCCGAAATATCTTTATCTTTCAACTTCCGTTTTCTGCACTCTTTTATAGGTGTTGAGGATTGTGAAACATTCTGTGATTCTGTGATTTCAGGAGAAGCAATCTCTGGTGTTGATGTGTCCTCATTCAAACTATTTTCATTCATGACCTCTTTGTGTTCATTATTTCTTGATCTAAAAAGATATTTATAAATTAAAATATATCGCATCAGAATAGTAAATTATTATAATATAACACTTACTTTCTCATTTTAATATGGTCTTTCAAAAACATCAAACTGCTAAACTATTCCCACTCATCCGAACAGGCAGTCGCAGCACTTCCTGAGGGAGCATCGTTCTTTCTAAGTTCTTTCCCAAACTTTTCTCTTAAAAGAGAAAATCTCTTTTCACATTGTTCTCCTAAAAATTATTTGAAATATATTTTTAATTAGAAGTTAATTTATATTAATTAATAATATAAAAGTATAATTAAAAAAATAAAAATAATATAGAAAAATATCACACATGAACATGCAAATACATACTTGGTTTTTTCACTTTCTCACTTATTCTATACCATGCTTTTATTTTTTCAATTTTATTATAATGCATGGGATGGGATTTATTGTAAATCATTTTCTCTTCCCTAACTGCTTCTATTAAATTAATATAAATAAAATCTTCATTTTCATTTTCCATTTTGCAAAAAAAAAATTCTTAAACTCTTCACAAAAACTACACTTTAAGTACGCTCCTTACGGCACATTACTTTACTGAAAAATGACATTTGGAAGTTAACGAAACTGGACGAACTTAACTTTACGTCATTATGGCTGCATTGATCTAATTACACAGCGACGTATGTTTACTTACTTCACTTTACTTTACTTTACTTTTGATTTTCGCTAAGGCTTATAATCGACATACCTGACATAACAAACATAAGAAAAAATAACGAATGTTAAAACGTCACATTTGGTTAACTATAATTAACATAAGTAACATAAGTAACTTTCAAATCGAAGCATAACGACAAAATAAAATTTTAAAATAAAGATACAGGTAACGGATACAGGCTACGGAAGAAAATAAATTAAATTGAATTTTTAAATTAAATGAATAAAATTTAAAGAGTTAAGTGAATATTAAATAAATTAAGTGAAAAATATGTAAACTACAAAAATAATTATTATTATTACCATTGTAAAATTTAAGATATTTATAAGATATTATTTTGTACTTCCTATACCTCTTCCGAAATACGTGGAAATAATAAAATAAAAGATAAAAGCGGTGTAATAAAAAAGGGTATTTATTACACATAAGTATGGAAATGCCAATATGCTACTTTTATGTATTCCGCATGTAATTGCATTAGATATGTAATTTTAACAAGAAAAGAAAAAGGAAAAGTAAGAAGAGGTACAGGAATAGAATAAGCAGGATATAAAAATATAATATCCAATATATAGTATATAGATTCACAGTCTTTAAAAATTCTTGAAACTAAGAAGTTGTTTAAATAAAGTGTCTTGTCTTTGCCAAAATCAAAATAGCTTATGTTTTTATTATTTTGTTTATAAATAATTAACTTTTTAATCGAAATTCAAAAAAAATTATTAACGATTAGTGAAAAACTATATATTCGTGTTTTAGGTTATATTATTTTTTTTTAATTGAAAAGACTAAATAGCTTCTAATATAAAAATGAGTGCTGTAAAACTTAAAAAAATGTTTGATTTAATAAAAATATTAAATGATTTGAAGAAAGTGAATGATGATATAAATAAAAGAAAAGAAAACGTTCTTGTTGTACAAGAAAAATTAATTTGGATAGAAATCAAAGGGGTTATTTTAATGTGACATTTTTATTAATAAAAGAAGTTGATGACCAACAATTCTTCATCCATACTAGGATGACGAAAGAGGTGTATGAATTGTTATTTAATTTAGTAAATCCGTTTTTAAGAAAGATTTCAATACATGAACCGATAAATCCAGAATGTCGTTTTGCAATAACTTTGTTGTAAGTATGAAAAAAATTTGAATATGTTAAAAATTTGAGTGTTTGATGAATGTATAGAATTAGTTTACAATATGTAGATCCAGTTATAAATAATTAATTTGTAAATATTAAAATAAATAAATATGTAAATAAATATAGCTACATGTTTGGAAAATAAAAATAATAATTTCAAATAAAAACCTTTACAGATATTTATATCAAGGTACATCTGTACAATCTCTTGCTTGGAGTTTTAAAATGGGAAAGGAGACCGTCCGCAAAATCATTCTTGAAACATGTGATGTGCTGTGGAAGGCTTTATCACCCTTCTATGTTTCAGAGCCTAATTTAAATGATTTCGAGCAAATAGCACAAGATTTCTATAGCATATGGAATATGCCAAACTGTGTCGGTGCAATAGATGGAAAGCACATTGCTATCCAATGTCCTCCTAACTCAAACAGTTTGTATTTTCATTACAAACATTTTCATAGTATGGTTTTGTTGGCCGTTGCAGATGCTAGGTATACTTTTACCTATATTGAAGTTAAGGGTTTTTTTGAATAAAACACCTTTTTAGTTTTTTAAGTTATTTATTTGATGTCTCATTAACAACTAACTTTTAATTTTTATTAAACTTAAAATTACAGCTTAGTTTATTGAACATTTTTGTCAATTAATCAATTATACAATTAAAATTTAATTTCGTTATAATTTTACAAAATAATCAATTAATTTTATATTGAATGAATTTATTACAACTAAATTAAATTAAGTCAGCAAAAATTGAGTTAAGAAAATTAGTGAAAGCATAATATTGCAATAATGCTCTATAATTTCGTAAATAAGTAAAATTTGATTATTAAACAAGAAATCGTAAAGAGAATGAACTTTCAGCATATAGGTCGGATGCGCGAGTTACGTCATCCCTAGATGACTCACCCTATATAAACTATAAACTATCAGAATTAATAAAGAAACTAGATAATAGTAAAGAATAAATATTTTTAAGCATAATTGTTTTGTACATCCAAATTATCATTATCAAATGTAAAGAAAATTATCATTATCAAATGTAAAGAAAATTATAATTTTTAAGATGTTATTGTTTTGAATATTTAAATTATCAAAATATTATTATCAAATATAAAAGATAATTATTTAAAAATAAGAATAAAGTTCAACAACTAAATTTGTTGTTATTAGAAGGTTTCGTTTTCAAGATTTGAATTTAGAAAGTAAGTTTAGTTTTGTAACTCAACCAATTAACATCAAAATATAAGTTTTGAAAATAAATATTTTTTATTAAAATAAAAAGTATATTTTTTTTTTATAAGTATAATATAATATACTTTAAGTGGCGCAGTCGGTAGGATACTTCTCTGAAGAGTTAGTATCCAGTGTACGAAATCTACGTACGAAAGAGAATAGATTACCAAAATAGTGACTTTTCTTTAGGAAACATAGCAGAATTAAAAATCAGTTATTGCGAAGAAACAAGAGCAAAAGTCCATTAATAAACTCATTAATATTTACAAAGTGAGATAATAGTAAATTAAAAGTGAAATAATAACAAGAATATAGAGAAAAATATCTAACATAAAACAGTTTTACATAAATAATAGTACTTCAAAAGCGAAATAATAACAATATACATATATATACACATTCTTATATATGAGTGGTAACTTAAATAGAAATAGATTTTTTGACCAAAACCGACAAGTAGAAAACAACAGAATGGCAGATGAACAAATTAATCAGCTGCAAGAATTAATTAATCAAATGCAAAACGACTACCAGAACCAAATACAACAGCTACAACAGCAAATAAACCAACAACAAGATATCATAAGACAGCAACAATTAATTCAACAACAACAAGTAGAACAACAACCAATAAGACGACAACCATTATTTTCATTAACAACGGAACAATTACTGAACCATTTCCGGCACCTTCAGGCATTCAACGGCAAGGATACCTATACTTTGCAAGAATTCATCAAAAGTGTAGAAAATGCAGTAGCATTGTGTAACAATAATCAACTCTTAATCAACTATGCTATCCAGATAATCCTCAACGATAAAATACAAGGAGAAGCTAAAAAATGTACACAACGTCTTGGCAACAACCTGACCTGGGAAACAGCAAAAGCAGAACTCAAACAACATTTTCGCCCAAGAGAGGACTATGTAGAGCTAATTAATAAATGTAGAAATATTAAAGTAAGTACGTTAAGAGAATTATTTGATCTTGTTAAGCATACTAACTATATGCTAAATGAATTGTATGATTTTGATGACAATAAACCAGTCATATATAATCCTGAAAATAATGATAGGTATTTGGTAGGAATTGTATCCGAAAAAATAGATAATTTAGTTCGCGGTTACATCGAACCCAATTCTACCTTAATAGAAATATACAATAAGTTCGCGGATTTGAAATTACTTGATGATGAATGTGCCGTTCATAGGTTGCATAAGAAAAATTTTAATACAAATTATAATAATAACAAAAGAATTAATCAAACAAATTATATTAATAGACAAAATAACACCGAACCAAACAAACCTCATAACTCCTTTAGACATGACAATAGTAGACAACCCTTTGGACAACATAAAAATTTTAGAGAGAATTCTGGACAATTTAGGTATAATAATTTTCAACAACAATTTAATCATTCTAGACAAAACTCAGGACAATTCAGAAATAATTTTCAACAACAAAATAATCCAAGACAAAATTCAGGACAATTTAGAAATAATAATTTCCAAATAAACCCTTTTCAAAATCAAAATTTAAATCAAAGACACGAAGCAATGGAAATTGACAATATATTACAACAAATTAACAATATCCAACAACAACTAAAAAATTCTCAATTAGAAAAAAATACACAAAACATTGAACAAATAAATAACATCCAAAACGAGGACGTAAATTTTATAAAAGAGCCTCGGGATGCAAGTTACCAATAATTGAAATTACAATCAATGATCAAAAAATTAAATGTCTAATTGATACTGGTTCTGAAACAAGTATTATTAGTCCAAATAAAATCAAGGGTATCTCTGAAGAAATACTCGAAGAACCACTCTATTTCATTACACTAAATGGAGTAAATAAGGTAGTGAATAAATTAACTACTCCCTTTCCAAAGGAATTTGGTTCTCAAGGAACCATTTCTTGGAAAATAATAAATTTAACGGGTCGTAAATACGACGCGATTATCGGACAAAATATCCTTATTCCATTTAAAGCTAAAATTGATACATATAATAAACATGTTGAAATATTAGACAAAAATAAAATTCCATTTATAGAATTAGATTTTCCTATTTTAATCAACGAAGTTTGTAACTTGGAACCTCTTTCAAAAGAGATTCTTACAAGTTTAAATTTAAGTCACTTGAACGTAGAAGAAAGGAAATTGTTAGACAATTTATTGAATAAATTTGAAGATCTATTTTATTTGGAAGGTGAAAATTTGACTTTCACTCATGAAATAGAACATAAAATATACACCACAAATAAAAACCCTATTTATTGCAAAACCTATAGATACCCACAGGTACATGAAAAAGAAATTGAGAAACAAATAAAAGAAATGTTAGAACAAGGCATTATTAAAGAAAGTGTATCACCCTACAATTCACCTATATGGATTGTTCCAAAAAAAATGGATAACTCTGGGAAAAAGAAATGGCGTATAGTCATAGATTATAGGAAATTGAATGAAATTACAATTAGTGATAAATTTCCAATCCCGAACATTGAAAACCTATTGGATAAATTGGGAAAAGCCCAATACTTCACAACATTGGACTTGGCGAAAGGTTTTCACCAAATCCTTGTGGCAGAAGAAGACAGAAAAAAGACAGCCTTTTCCACTCCCTATGGGCATTATGAATTTGTACGAATGCCCTTTGGTTTGAAAAATGCACCTGCTACATTCCAGAGATTAATGAACCACATCCTCAAAGACTATATAAATAAAATATGCGTGGTTTATCTCGATGGTATTCTAATCTTTAGCACCTCACTAGAAGAACATATGACCAATCTTAAGAAAATCTTTTTAAAATTGAGAGAAGCAGGACTAAAAATTCAAATTGATAAATGCAATTTTTTATCAAAAGAAACTGAATTTTTAGGTCATACCCTAACTCCCGATGGTGTGAAACCTAACCCCAAAAAGATTCAAGTCATTCAGAATTTAAAATTACCTCAAACAGAAAAACAAATAAAATCATTCCTGGGTACAACTGGATACTATAGGAAATTTATTAAAGATTATGCAAAAATAGCATATGCCATGACTAAATATCTGAAGAAGAAAAGTAAAATTAATCCTAATGATCCTGATTATATATACGCTTTCGAGAAATTAAAACAAATAATAACAGAACATCCAATATTAAAATATCCTAATTCTAATAAGAAATTCAAACTTGTCACCGATGCTAGTAATTTCGCATTAGGAGCAGTTTTAACTCAAGATGGGCATCCAATTTGTTATGCTTCCAGAACTTTGAACGACCACGAAAAGAACTACTCCACAATAGAGAAAGAGTTGTTAGCCATCGTTTGGGCAACTAAATATTTCAGACCCTATTTATATGGAAAAGAGTTTGATCTACAAACAGATCACCAACCAATTAAATGGTTACATGTTAAACATGCTGGCAAAGATATAAACCCAAGATTACAAAGATGGTTGATTTCTCTAGGAGAATATAATATGAATATTGATTTTATAAAAGGAAAACATAATAAAGTAGCGGATTTTCTAAGTAGAATTAATAGCGATACAAATGAAATTAATAATATTGAAAACATAGATATCTCACTTGATGAAATTTTTAATGATCCCTCATTAGAAATCAATGTAAATGAATCAGTAGACATGTAAACTATTCACTCTCAAATAGAAAACCTTAACGACCATATTCCTATCCTTGAAACTATCGTTAATCGCTTCAAAACACAAATTATTCTGTGCGAAAACAAAACTACTGAATATAAAAGTGTTTTCAAAAATAACAGAATATTCATTAGCAAAGAAGACCTTTATAGCGAAAATTTAGTCAACATTTTAAAAAAGTATGTTAATAAGAAGACAGCTATTTTTTCCTATTTAAATGATCATTTATATAATATACTTCAAAATAAAATCATCGAAATCTTTGACACAAAAGAAATTAAATTTGTTAAATGTACCCATTTTGCCCAAGATATTGAAAACGAAGAAAATCTGAAAAAACAAATTGTATTATTCCACAAAAATGAATCAGGACATTCGGGTATAATCGCTACTTACGAAGATATAAAAAACAAAATTTACCATCCCAAGCTTAAGGAACAAATTCACGAGATTATAAATAATTGTGACATATGTAATAGAGCAAAATATGATAGGAATCCCATTAAAATGAAATTCAATGAAACCTTAACACCCGAAGGAATAAATGAAATTATTCATATTGATACATACGTTAATAGTAAACATTCTTTCATTAATTTTATTGACAAATTAACTAAACATGTAATCAGTTTTTATTTAGAAGATAGACACCACAAAACCCTCATAGAGAAAATAAAACTCTTCATTTCAATCAAAGGCAAACCTAAATTATTTGTATTTGACAATGAATTTAGAAATGATGTAAAAACCTTCCTACAAAGTGAAAACATTGAATATCATTATACTAAATCCAACACTCACACAGGGAATTCAGATATAGAAAGATTCCATAATACAATTACGGAAAAAATTAGATCACTTAATTTAGAAAAATACAATCCAATAAGAACTCAAATGATTGAAGCTGTTAAAATCTATAATAATACATTTCATTCTACTATTAAAACCACTCCGCAAAAAGCCTAAAACAATGAAGTGCCTGTCGCAAATTTAATAGAAAATATCAAAATAGCCAAGAGTAAATGGTTAGAAAAACAAAATTCTAAAAGAGAAAATTATGAAGAAAAAAGAAAAGTAGGATATGTCAAAAACTATAAATCTGTTAGACATAAAGAAGCCCCAAAATTCAAAAAACTTCCTTTAGATAATATTCATCCTTGCAATATAAAAAGACCTTATAAATTTTCAGACCAAAATAAAGATAGCACCAACAGCTGTGTGGATACTGGCAATGATATTGATACCACTATCTCAATCAACATTAATAGTGGAGAAAATTGAAAACCAATCCGGATTCGCTATTATTAAAACCAATGAAGTAGAACTACCAAGAAATTTTCAAATCATCCTTCATGTTATCAACCCAGAAGAAATTTTAAATATTGTTCAAAACATTAATTATACATTGTCTCTGTTACCCAAACTCCAACAAAAAAAATATAATTACAGATGAAATTAATACAATTACGAGTAAAATTAAAACAATAATCCCTCATCGACATAGACGTGGCATTATCAATGGTATAGGAACAGTCATGAATTGGTTGTACGGTACTATGGACAACAATGACAAGATTCAAATCGAAAAACACCTTTCCATTATTGAATCAAATAATCATGAAATTATTACAAACATAAATCAACAAATAAAAATAAATAACAATTTCCAAAAATCTATTGACAAAATAAAGACTAGTATAGAAAATGACAGACAAGAAATACTGACAAAATTGAACACTCTATCTGACCTACAGTACGAATATTACAAAAACTCGATTGTAACAGAAAATATGATTAAATTAAACATTATTAAAAACAAAGTAGAACACATTCAAGACAACATAGCTTCCGCAAGACTGAACTTATTAAATCCCAACATATTAACTAATGAAGAAATAGAAACGTACAAAATAGATTTCAAAAAACTAAGTCATTTACGTTTAGGAGTAGCAAAAATTAGTAATAATAAAATCATATTTGCTATAAAGATACCTACCAAATATATAACATTAAATAAAAAACTATTACTTCCAATAACAAATTTGAATTCAAAAAAAATTAATGATATAAGAAAATATAGCTTAGAAATTAATGATATGTATTTTGAATATACTCCAGAAAAATCATTTAAAGAACTTTCACCAATTAATTCTTGTATTTTTTCAAATAATTGTAAATTAATAAAAGATGATGAAAGCAGAATTATAGAAATAGAAGATAATGTAATAATAATAGAAAATAATAAAAAATGTAAATTATACAGTACTTGTGATGAAAGCCAATTTGAATTAAATGGTAATTATTTCATTGATTATTATAATTGTACAATTTCTATAAACAACAAAACTCATTTTAATGAAGCAGAAAAAATTATTGAAAAATTTGTATTACCAAATTTGAATCAAACATATTTTAACAATAGTCTAACATTTGATGAAATCGTTTTGGAAACGCAAAACAATCTTAAAGAAATAAAAGAACTTAAGTATCATAAAACAATAAATTATGGAATAGGAACATTTACAATACTATTATTTATCATTATATCAATATTTCTTTATAAAAATAAGCATAAAAAAATCAAAATTGTTAATAGAATTCAGGAGAATTCTAAACCAAAGGAGGGAGGAGTTACGTCATCCCTAGATGACTCACCCTATATAAACTATAAACTATCAGAATTAATAAAGAAATTAGATAATAGTAAAGAATAAATATTTTTAAGCATAATTGTTTTGTACATCCAAATTATCATTATCAAATGTAAAGAAAATTATCATTATCAAATGTAAAGAAAATTATAATTTTTAAGATGTTATTGTTTTGAATATTTAAATTATCAAAATATTATTATCAAATATAAAAGATAATTATTTAAAAATAAGAATAAAGTTCAACAACTAAATTTGTTGTTATTAGAAGGTTTCGTTTTCAAGATTTGAATTTAGAAAGTAAGTTTAGTTTTGTAACTCAACCAATTAACATCAAAATATAAGTTTTGAAAATAAATACAGGGTGTCCCGTTTCGGGTGGTCATCCGGCACACAGTAGATAGGTCTCGCCGAGACAAACAAAAAATCGTTCTAGAGGGAGGGGGGTAATCTCAACCGTTTAGCCGCTAGAGGGCGATGAAGATTGTTCGCACTCAATCTACGAAACACCCTTTAATAACTACGGTGTACTAGCTAGAAGAATCTGGTCTAAGAAAAATCTGAAGGAAACTCCCCCCTCTCTTCAATGATACCTAATATGCTTCTCTACGTTCTTTGTTTCAAGAGTTATTGTGTTTCAAAGACAGAATTTAGTGATTTTTTGCCATTTTTTTCAGAGATAATACAGACTGTGGAATTACAGCGCCCTCTATATTAATTTTTATTTAAGTTAGCAGATAGCCCAGAATGTCCGCTTCATTTTAGTATTGTACAGTAAAGGTCTATCTCTTACCAATTCAATACCAGCGCATAATAAACAATATTTGAAAAGCCATTTTTTAATAAAATACGGTTCTTTGATATGAGTTTTACATGATTTTACATGATTTTACACAATTCAAACACTAAAAAGATAGAACGTGGAAAAAACTGTGAGAGATAGACCTTTACTGTAAAGGGCAAAAATGAAGCAGGTGTCTTGGGCTTTCTGTTTTTGTAATTTGAAATTAAGATAGAGGGCGCTTTACTTCCACAGTCTGTATTATCTCTGAAAAAAATGGCAAAAAATCACTAAATTCTGACTTTGAAGCACAATAACTCTTGAAACAAAGAACGTAGAGAAGCATATTAGGTATCATTGAAGAGAGGGGGGAGTTTCCTTCAGATTTTTCTTAGACCAGATTCTTCTAGCTAGTACACCGTAGTTATTAAAGGGTGTTTCGTAGATTGAGTGCGAAAAATCTTCATCGCCCTCTAGCGGCTAAACGGTTGAGATTACCCCCCTCCCTCTAGAACGATTTTTTGTTTGTCTCGGCGAGACCTATCTACTGTGTGCCGGATGACCACCCGAAACGGGACACCCTGTATTTTTTATTAAAATAAAAAGTATATTTTTTTTTTATAAGTATAATATAATATACTTTAAGTCGCGTGTCAATATTGATACGTTATTTGTGTATGGCTATGCATTGTGTTAACTCTCCCCCCTTTAAATACCATCGTCCCGAGGGTCAGAAGTTTAATGATATAGGTTGTAGTCCTGTTGGATTGTATGTTTCTGTATATGTCGTCTGTGGAGGTATTGTCATTATCACGTGTTTCTTTTTAAATTTTTTTACCAATAGAATGGAAACAATGATAAGGGTTATTACTACAAGTCCAATGTATGTAGCAGTTCCTAATTTTTGTTGTGAGACAAGTTTTTGCAATTTTTCTACGTTGCTCAAGTGGAGGCTATGTAATAGTTTTAAATCTAATTTAGTGTCGTTTCCTATTACATTAGAATGAAGGATTGGTGGTAAAATTTGAGATACTCGTATTTCTTTGCTAATAAATAATTTATTGTTCACTTTTATTGTTTCGTTATGATATTGAATTAGAATGTTGCCTTCCAAATGCTTTGTTGTATTCTGATAGTACTTGATTTATTTTGTATTGTTCATTATTGTATTCAATTGTCTTGTTTTGACTTTTAAGAACTTCTTCCCAATCTGTCGCATCTGGATTTCCAGCAATCCATTTCCATGCTGAACCTATCCAATTTATCGATCGTTTATTTCTAGGAGATTGTTCTTTAAGCTCCGTTATTAATTTTTCTATTTGTTGTAGTTGATATAATGATTGTGATTTGATTAAACTCCTTGAGTCGATCTGCTTAATCTTTGGTGAAATCATTCTTATTGCTTCTTCGTAGTGTGTTAAGTTTATAAGATGAACTAATTTGAAATTTCCATTGATTATTGTTACGTTTCCTTGTTTCAACATAATTATTGGGGTGGTGTATCTATATATATTGAGAGACGATATTGAAGTCCATGTAGTAAAGCTATTGAAAAGGAAAAAAGGAAATATTTTACTATATATTTTTTATGTGAGTTTTGTGTACTTTTCTTCCTGTGGTAGTGACAACAGTAACTTTATTATCTTTTGCCACTGTTTCTTTTTTAAATTTCGGTTTGTGTTTTCCTTTAATTTGTTTGATCGTTATATAGATTGCTTGACCGGGTTGGTATGTCGGAGTTTTCTTTTTCTTTTTCTCTTCTCTATTCATTTTCTCTTTCTGATTTATTTTTATTCGATCTAAACGATTTTCGTTAATTTTATTTTTAACGTCCAATAAACTTTGATAATTGATTTTTTGGGCCCTACCGAGAAAGACGTCGCAGGGTCTAAGCTTTGTAATGGAGTGAATAGTATTGTTGTATCTATCTACAGCTATGTTCACGAGTTCTTTAATTGTTAGGTCTTTAAGTTCGTTTTGTATACAACGAATTATTTCAATTAACGTTGAGTGAACACGTTCGACTATACCGTTAACTTCACTTTTTTGGGACGGTATAAGGTATATTTCGACTCCTAGAGTTTTTATGTAATCGGTTATAATTGGGCTTATAAAGCTTTTCTCATTGTCCATTACGATCATCCGCGGAGTTGTGAAATAATGCAGTATTTTTATTATTTTATCACGAAGGTGTAAGACAGACTTGTTTTTTATGTGAAATAATTTTGTGAATTTTGAAAATTTATCTGTACAAGAAATGAATTTTTCGTTTTTAATTTCAAAAATATCAATATGGAGTATTTCTGTAGGGTAAGTGGGAATAGGGGTTTCTTTTTGTTGCGGTTTATTTGGGTGCCTATCATACTTGTTCTCATTGCAAATTTCACAGTTACGGCTATATTGTTTTACTCGTTTGTACATCTTTGGAAAGTAGTGTGTTTCCAGAATTTGGTCTTTATTTTCTTTCCAATTCCTATGAGCTCTTTTGTGTTCTTTTTGGATTATATTAAATATTTCTTCCTCATTGTTTACGTCTTTCACTATTTTTTGTGTTATACGTATTTTGAAATGTTTGAGATGGTCTTTAAAAATTTCTTGAAGAAGCTGTATGTGGTTCTCTTGAATTTTTATTCCATTCACTGTATTTGATTGTAATTTTTCTTGTAGCATTTTCAATAGAGTTTCTCTATTAATTGCAGGCATATTTATGTAGTATCTGCGGTATGATGGATGTGGTTCTTCTTTAATTGTAGTGGGACGCGATCCTTCTTTCTCATTTATTATAATTTGGTTTTTGAATACATTTAGTGGGGCTTCACAGTGTGGAATTAAATCACTACTATCTTCTTCCGCACTATGTACCGTTATCGCTGTTGATACTGGTTCCAATACATTCAAGTCTGTTTCTAATCGCGACAAGGCATCTGCCACTTTGTTTGTGCAGCCTTGGCTTGTAAACCAATTCGTAGTTGTATTCTTCAATTCTTGCTTTCCATCTTTTGAGTTTAGCGTTATGATTTTTATTGCTTAGACTAAATGTTAATGGCTGGTGATCTGTAAGTATTTTGACTTTTTTTGCTCCATATAAGTAATTTCTGAGTTTATCCAAGGCCCAAACGATGGCTAACTGTTAGAAAAAAACAGCCTTTTCTTTTAATGGTTAACAAACAAGTGAGAAAAAATTTCTTTATTCAAAATTACATAAGTACAAAATTCATATTTATCTTCTTATCAGTAGCAGTAAAACAAGTCTATTTATAGACTATATGATATTGAATTATCATTCGTATTATTAACATAATAACATGGGAATATATGTATAAACTGAATTTTCTTACACTTCCACTTTTATCATATATTTCCATGTTGTACAAAAATAAAACAATTAATTCATGTTATTAAAATGTTCTACCTGACAAATTCCTATCAGTTTTCTAAAATGACCAAATTTTTCTTTTGTTAGTGGTTTTGTAAATATATCGGCAATTTGATTATTAGTTTCTACATACTTTAAATTAAATAAATTACTTTCATAATTTGCTCTTATAAAATGATATTTTACTTCTATATGTTTTGTCCTCTTATGATATTCCGGATTCTTCACAAGCCTAATCGCACTTTGATTATCCATAAAAAGATTTATGGGCACCTTTTCCTGTGGCATTATGTCGGACATCAATCGTTTCAACCATATTAATTCTTTTACAGCTTCACATGCAGAAATGTACTCTGACTCTGTAGTTGACAATGATACAACTCTCTGCCTCGTTGAATGCCAAGATATTGCACCAGAACCACACATTAATACCATTCCACTCGTAGATCTTCTAGTAGTTGGGTCACCACCAAAATCAGCATCACTGTAACAATCTAAAAATATTTTACCTTTACTTGAAAAAAGTATACCATAGTTAACTGTTCCTCTAATATATTTAAAGATTCGTTTAACTGCTACGATGTGTTGTTGTTTTGGTCTGTCTAAATAACGGCTAACCACACTAATAGCGTAGGATATATCAGGTCTTGTAGACACAGCAAGATACATAAGTGTACCAACAGCTTCACGAAAAGGGAACTTCGTTTCAAATACATGTTCGTTTTCATTCATTGTTAATAAAGATGCATCAGCAGGTGTAGACACCGCTCTGGAATCTTGCATGTTAAATTTTTTTAATATTCGCTCTGAATATAGAGATTGGTGTAAGTGAATTGAACCATCTTTGTAGCGAAAAATTTCTAGGCCAAGAAAAAGATTTGCATTCGAAACTTTTACTTCAAATTCACGTTGCAAATAATTTAATAAATTGTTCATATCTTCTTCATCATTACTAGCCAAAATCCCATCATCAATGTAAATAGCTAACATGAATTTTTTATTTTTATCATCATTTATAAAAACACAAGGATCTGCAGTACTAGTTTTGAAGTTAAAACATTTTAAGAAATTCGTAAATTTCTTATTCCAGCACCTAGAAGCTTGTTTAAGTCCATAAAGACTTTTCTGCAATTTGCAGACTTTTCCACTACAATCATCGTAACCTTCCGGTTGTTTCATAAATATTTCTTCGTCCAGGTCTCCATTTAAAAAAGCGGTCCCATATAGACCTACCGTCCTGTATATAGGACAGCAAACATTTCATAAATTATTACGGTAAATATTATAAATGCAACTCTATAACTGGTTTATGATTAATTATATCTAATAACAATGATATTATCAGTTCATTGTGAAATTTTGAGTTGTGTAGTTTACATCTGAGCAATTTTTGTAGAGTGTTTTTTAAAGCTATTGTGTTTTGTATAATATGTCAGATAAAAAGTAAGTATCTAAACTTTAATTTATTTCTAAAAATTTTTTTTAATTTATGTGTTTATGTTGAAAACAATGTATATAATCTAGAAAATGTATAAGGTTTTGGAATTATTGTTTTATCTTACT
This sequence comes from Villa cingulata, assembly GCA_951394055.1. NCBI lineage: Eukaryota > Metazoa > Arthropoda > Insecta > Diptera > Bombyliidae > Villa > Villa cingulata. Next base: position 33,786,808 of record OX596017.1, on the reverse strand, counting down.
CCTAGACTCATGTATTATTAGCCGTCCTTTATATAGGACGGTAGGCTTTAGTCGTACTATTACAATTTTTTTTTTGCCTTTTCAAGAGGACTTTCTTTGAATGAGATATTGCATATGCTGGAGGAAGACGATGGTAATTTCACAGGGAATGAGGTAAATATAACCCTATATCCTCCCGAAAATGCTTGCGAAGTCGTTACTGATGAGGATTCAGGGGAAGAGGATGAAGTGCGTCCAGGAAATTTACCTGGTTCTATGCTTAGGGCCTGTGGAGAGATCCAAGAAAACTCCAATAATACAGTCGAAGAGTGTAGTGAAAACATCGAGCCACTAGTTAAAAAAAAGAAATTTTACAACTGGGAGAAAACTGATATCCCTTTTGTTGATGTACCTTGGAATAATGTCCAAATACCGAAAAGACATTTATCACCTGTTGAGTGGTTCAATTTACTTTTCGATGATGATATAATGTCATTAGTGTTGGAAGAGTCCAACAAATATGCACAACAAAATAATCGCGCTTTGGACGTTACTGAAAATGAAATACGATGTTTTCTAGGCATACTTCTTGTTAGCGGATATAATACTGTTTCTAGAAGACGCATGTACTGGGAAAATGCAGATGATTCGAAAAACCAATTAATTTCATCAGCAATGTCCAGAGACAGATTCAATAAGATCTTCCATAATTTGCATTTTAATGATAACACCACTTTAGACAAAAAGGACAAATTTGCAAAAGTACGCCCACTACTGAATTCGTTGAATAAAAATTTTTTAAATTTTGCGCCATATGAAGAAAACTATAGTGTAGACGAAGCAATGGTACAATATTTTGGACGACACGGGTGTAAGCAGTTCATAAGAGGAAAGCCTATTCGTTTTGGGTATAAGTTTTGGTCTGGTGCTACTCCTTTAGGGTATTTGGTTTGGATGGAACCTTATCAAGGAAGCTCAACGCTGGTAAATTCCTATTACAAAGAACTTGGGTTAGGTGCCAGTGTTGTTTTAACATTCTGCGATGTTCTGGAATCAAGAAAAATGAATTTGCCTTATCATGTATTCTTCGATAATTTCTTTACCAGCATTCCATTGCTAGATGAAATGAAAAAAAGAGGTTTCCGAGGAACGGGAACAATAAGAGAAGGAAGAACTTCTAAATATCCACTAGTTGAACCAAAAAAATTTAAAAAAAAGGCAAGAGGATTCTTCGAATACTACTCTTCGAAATTGGAAGGAATTGTTGTCTGCAGATGGAATGATAACAATATTGTGACTGCTGCATCTAATGCAGTTCAAGTTCATCCTCTATCTCAAGTTTCTAGGTATTCTCAAGCCGAAAAGAAAAATATAATTATTAAAAAACCTCAGTTGATTCACAAATACAATAAAAACATGGGAGGAATTGATCGGTCAGACGAAAACGTGTCACATTACCGTATAGGAATACGAGGAAAAAAATGGTATATGCCTATAGTAACATATTGTATTATGTTGCCGAACACAATGCCTTTCGACTCTACAAGCAAAATGGTGGAGAACTGGACCATTTATCCTTCCGAAGAAGGGTTGCAACAACATTAATTGAATGCTATAGGCAACAAAAAGTTCGAGGTCCATCGAAACCACCCAAAAATGAACATATTGATTCTCGTTTCGATGGTATAAATCATTTAGTAATTCCTCAAGAAAAACAAACTCGCTGTCGATTTTGTCACAAAAAGTGCCTCACTAGATGCATGAAATGCAATGTGGGAGTTTGCGTGAAGTGCTTTCAGCCTTATCATACAATGTAATACAATATATAAATATGAATATCATCTACTGTTCTACATTTTAAAGAATTTACAATACTAACAATAGCATTTTGTTTTATGAATTATATTTTTTAATTATTTGTTCTGTTGATTTAAAATTTTTAAGAATTATGTACTGAATTATTTTATTTTTTCTTTATTATTTTTGTTATTATATTATATTATATTACATACATAATTATGTTTTTACATTACGTGCTTTATTATAATAAGATTCAATTAATATTGCAATTAATTTGAATTTCATGAAATGAATAAACTTAGAATACATAAATAATTATTCACTTTTTGTCCATATGCTTCATGTGTACGAAGTAGCAGTGTATGAGCCTACTGTCCTATATACAGGACAGCTCTTTTCTACAACGGTAAATATTATACAATTAAAATATTGCTATTTAGAGCTTAAATGACTCCTATGCACTATTTTTTTTTCGCTGAAAGCAAAATTTAAAGAAAAAATAATTTCAGGTCTATATGGGTTAATATCAAATTGTTTCAATTTCAGATTTTCACTTGCTGCTATAGAAAGTATTGTGCGAACGGAAGCAAATTTTACTACGGGACTAAAAGTTTCATGGTAATCCAGTCCATATTCCTGCGTAAAACCACGAATGACTAATCTTGCCTTATACCTTTCTATTTCACCTTGTGCATCTTTTTTAATCTTGAACACCCATTTATTGTCCAGTACTTTCTGAGTTTCTTGTGGAGATACCAACTTCCAAGTGTTATTTTTATGCAATGAAGATATTTCTTCATCCATTGCTTTCTTCCACTGATTTACAAGATGAGAATTTACAGCTTCTGTATAACTACGTGGTTCATTCCAGTCAGCAACAAAAGCATATCTTTCCAGAGCCAAATTTGAAAAAACTAATTTCTTTTTTGATCTTAAACGATCGCGAAGTGGAGGTGAATCTTCTGGATTTAATTCTGGACTCAGAAATACATCTTCTATGTCATCATTGTTGAAGTTATCTGTACCTGCTTCATCCTTTGTTTGTTCTTTCTCTTTCTTTTCTCTGTCATTTTCAATATTTTTGTTGATTTCATTTGATCTTTCCTCTTTAATTTCCACATTATTTTTTAATATTAAGCTTTCTTCATTAATTTCATTGTTCTTTGTTTGTATAGAAACCATTTCATCTTTTTCAGAATTTTTATTAAATATGACGTCATTCGAAATTTCAATTCGCCTTTCATCAGGTATCCAAATTCTGTAACCTTTTGTTTCTTCACAAAAACCAACTAGTATTCCTTTCTTTGATTTTTTATCTAATTTTTGACGTTTCTGTTTTGGTACGTGTACATAAGCTTTGCATCCAAAAGACCTTAAGTTATTAATTCTAGGTTTCCTTTTAAACCACAATTCATAGGGTACCTTTCCTTCAACCGGACTACTTCCAGTACGATTCAAAACATACGTTACTGTATTCACTGCCTCTGCCCAGAATTTCAAACTCATATTTTTGCTGTGTAGTACAGTTCGTGCAGCTTCTACTAAGGTACGCATTTCACGTTCTGCTCGTCCGTTTTGTTCTGGAGTATAAGGTGCAGCTTTCTGATGATATATACCATGTTTTAATAAAACTGATTTTACATTTTTATTGACAAATTCCAGTCCATTATCAGATCTCAATGCTTTAAAAACAAACCCTAAATCAGTTTTAACTTCATATATAAATTTTTCTACAAAATTACAGACTTCAGTTTTTTCTTTTATGAAGTAGACTTTACGATAATTTGAATAATCGTCTTTAAACAATAGCAAATACCTTGCACCTCCATAAGAACTTTCATGCATTGGACCACATAGGTCAGTATGTATTAACTCACCAGGTTTTTCTGCACGTTTTTCACTTTTCTGATAAATCGATCTGTGCTGCTTCCCATAAATACATGATTCGCAGAATGTATTACAATCATCACTGAATTTTATTCCCATTTCTCTTAAAATTTTTTTTACCTGAGGAAAGTTTTGATGCGCTAATCTCTCATGCCATAATTTTAATGGAACTAACTCGTTAACGGCTGAATTAACCTCTTTGTTTACATTTGAATTTGATACTACCTTAAATAGTAGTCTGAACAGCATATTTTCTCGTATTCCAATAGCTACCACATTATCTTCTTTTAATAATTTACACTGCTTGTTGTCTGAAACTAACTTTAAACCTTTATATAACGCTGAGCTGGAAGAGAACAAATTTAATTTTATTTCTGGAACATACGTAGGGACTAACAAAAATTCTCCGAAAAACGAATTACCTGCAGATTTATCTGCAAAATTGCAGTATATAAGGAAAGACGGACTCTTAATTAGTGTTAATACGTAATTTGAGACAGGTGTGTGAAGATGGAAACGAGAAAACGGAAAGCAGGTGAAAGCAGTTCTAGTATATTCCCAGCTCCTAGCAAAATTGAAGTACGATTCGCGATATTGTTTGGTTATCGTCGAGGTATCAGCAAACAGCAAATATTCGAAGAGTGTAAAACTGCTTTTGGTAGTAATGCTCCATGTCTGGACACTATTTACAAGTGGTACAGAAAATTCCAGACTGGCCATTTTAATGTAGAAGACGAACCTTGTGAAGGGCTCCCAAAAACATCAACCGATGACACCAATATTGCGGCTGTAAAAAAAACTATTGGACGAGGATTCCAGAATGACCGAAGAAATGGTAGCGGAGAGGCTAGGAATAAATGCCATGGCTGTTTCAAGAATCTTGAATGACAGTCTTGGGTACAGCAAAAAATGTGTCAGATGGGTTCCAAGACTTTTGAGCGATAGAGAAAAGGAGGCTCGCGTACAACTCGCTAAGTTTTGTTTAGATAAATTCTCGAACGGTTGTTCAAATACCTTTAATGACTTAATTACAGGTGACGAAACATGGATTTATAGTAACGATCCTGAAACAAAAGAACAATCCTCAATATGGAGCCATAAAGGAGAACCTTCACCCGTGAAAGCATATCGTCAAAAGTCATTAAGAAAAGTCATGTTTGCGATTTTCTTCAGCAGAAGCAAGATTATAGCTTCAGTGCCACTTGAAGAATGATCAACAGTAACAGCAGACTGGTACACGAACATATGCCTACCAAAAGTATTTAAAAATATATTAAATGGCCGAGATAAAAGTGAATTAAGAAGATACTTTCTCCACCATGATAATGCACTTGCTCATAAGGCAGAATTAACATCAAATTTTATAGCACAGTCGGGGATAAACGAAATCGTTGCAGCACCTTATTCTCCTGACTTGTCGTCGTGCGATTTTTGGCTATTTCCAAAAATCAAAAAAACACTTCGCGGGAGAGTGTACCAAAGCAGAGAAGGTGTGATAAATGCAGTGAATGAACAGCTTCAAGTGTTAAAAAAGGACGATTTTGAGCACTGTTTTGAAAGATGCATCTACAGACTAAAAAAATGTATCGACATAAACGGAAATTATGTAGAAAAGTAATAACAAGATGAACTTTCATAATTTATATTTGATTAAGCTATTTTATTATTTTTAAAATAATTTTCGGAGAATTTTTGTTAGTCCCCTCGTATAACACATTTGATAAATGTTTTTCTGCCCAACAAATATTATTAAAGGATAAAATATTTATATCTCCACGACCATACGCATAAATAGTATTACCATTACCAACACGTACTGCAATTGGGTGTTCAAATTCTCTATAATTCGCAAACCAATCCATTCTGAAAGTCATATGATCGGTAGCTCCAGAATCTAAATACCAATGATCCACTTTTCTTTCACATTTTTTAGAAAATGTTTCACTAACAAAAGCATCACCACGTGTCTTACAGCTTGTATTTGGTTTTTCAGACGAATTTCTTTCCTTTTCATTTTGTTTTTTAACTGGACAATTCCTTTTATAGTGACCATCTTGTTTACAATAAAAACACTTACCACGCTTTTTCTTGTTAAATGATCCTTGACTATAAACTGATTTAGAGTGGGTTTTCTTGGCTAGTAATGCTTCACCGATTTCATCACCATCTGCCTGTTTATGCATTCGTATTTCCTCCATTATTAGTCTAGCAGTTAAATTAGTTAGATTTTGTTCTTTCTTATCAGTTGACTCCCACGCACTGTAAAAGTGATTGTAAGAAGAAGGCAAGGTCATTAATATTTTTGTAATTATCATGGATTCAGATATGTTTTCTCCAAGATCTTTAAGTTGCTGAACAAGTTTTTCTAATTTTGATATATGAACTGACATACTATCACTGGGATCTTTTGAAAAACTATAAAAACGTTGTTGCAATAGATGGACACTTGTTTGACTTTTTTGTTCATAAACACTTTCTAGTTTATTCCACATTTCTCTAGCTGTGTTGCAATTCATAATGTGCAACATTGGTTGCTGGCCTATCGTAGTTGCAATAATTTTTTGTGCCTTATGGTCCAATGTTTTCCAAGCCTTATATTCCTTCTCAAAATCTTCTGGTTTTTTCTTTTCGTCCTTTACAGGCATAGGATCTTCACCAACTACTACACCATATAAGTCATGAGAATTTAATATTATTTTAATTTGAAATTTCCAAACTAGCCATTGATCTTGAGATTGGAGTTTCTCAATCTTTAATAATTCACCATCCATTGTCACCACGTGTTATAAGACTTGTACCCAAAAGAAATTTTCTTATTTTTTTTTTTTTTTTTACCTTGAGTTTTCACTTAATTTGCACGCACTAAATTTTCAATTTTTCCCTTTTTTAATTTTATAAAAAAAATTCAGTGTCCGCGTATCCGAAAATTAATACAAAAAAAATCAAAAAAAATATAATAATTATTACACGCTTATGGAAATTTCTGGGCCCATAACCTGTTAGAAAAAAACAGCTTTTTCTTTTAATGGTTAACAAACAAGTGAGAAAAAATTTCTTTATTCAAAATTACATAAGTACAAAATTCATATTTATCTTCTTATCAGTAGCAGTAAAACAAGTCTATTTATAGACTATATGATATTGAATTATCATTCGTATTATTAACATAATAACATGGGAATATATGTATAAACTGCATTTTCTTACACTAACATTTCCTTTTCGTTTGTAGCGTAGCTCTCTTCCGTTTTGTTTAACGATCGTGATATATAGGCTATTGGTTTGTCCTTTCCAATATCTCCTTGTGAGAGAACTGCTCCTATTGCTTGATCTGAAGCGTCAGTTGTTAGTAAGAAAGGCTTTTTCAAGTCTGGGAAGATGAGAATTTCTGACGATGTTAGTAGTTCCTTTAATTGATTAAATGCTTGGAGTTCTTTGTTTTCCAATGTTATTTTCACTTTTTTCGATTTGTTTGCTCCAATTTGAGCATTTTCTCCTCGCGTAAGGTTTGTCAGGGGTTTGGCGATTTTCGCGTAATCTTTGACGAATCGTCTGTAATATGACGTCAAACCTAAGAATCCTTTGAGATCTTTCAAGTTTTCTGGAGGTTTTATTCGTTGAATTGCCAATATTTTCTTTAGATCTGGTTTGATGCCATTGCTCGTAATAATGTGTCCTAGAAATTCTGTTTCTGTCTTGAGAAATTCCGTTTTATCCAAGTTGACTTTCAAATTACTCTTTTTTAGTTGCGAAAATATTTTTTCGACATTTTTAAGGTGTTCTTCCTCTGTCTTTCCACCAAATATAATAATATCGTCAATGTAGACGTAACAGATCTTACCTATATGTTCTTTAAGTACATCATCTATCATACGTTGGAAAATGGATGGGGCATTTTTTAGCCCGAATGGTAATCTCAAAAACTCGTACTTACCATTCATGGTCGAGAAGGCAGTTTTAGATATGTCTTTTTCCATCATTTTGATTTGATGAAACCCAGAAGTTAAATCAATAGTGGTGAAATATTTGGAATTTCCGAGATTTGCGATGGTGTTAGTTATGTCAGGGATTGGGTAAGTGTCCGCAATTGTAACTGCATTTAGTCGTTTATAGTCGATGACCATTCTATATTTTTTCTGTCCTGAAGCGTCCATTTTTTTCTCAACTATCCATATTGGAGAATTGTAAGGGCTTTTAGAAGGTCTCATAATGCCTTTATGTAGGAGATCTTTTATTTGGCTTTCCACTTCATCGCGCATATTAACAGGGTACGGATATAGTTTCGAATAGATAGGTTCCGTTGTTGTTGTCCGTATTTCTGCCTTGACATTAGTATCGATAGTTTCTTGATCGTTCAAAGGTCCAAATAATGGTTCGAATTTTTTTATCAATGTTTTGACTTTTTCCTTTATTGTTGGACTGAGATGTTCGTCTCGAATTTCAATAGTGTTTACTTGAATTGATGACTTTTCTTGGAGTGGAATTTCTATATTCGGAGAAATTTTAAGAATATTTTTTCTTCTATCGATGATAGCTCCAAGATCTTTCAAGGTGTCATCTCCTATAATTCCGTCGAATGTTTGGAGTCCTGGTAATACAAAAAATTCTATAGTCTTATTATTTCCTACACTTTTGAAAAATTTTCCCTGAATTTTATGTGTTATTAGAACATCTCCTCCGGCCGATCTTATTTTAAAAGGTTTCGCCGTAGATTTTGCATTTATAGCCAGTTCTGGTTTTATGAAGTTTTTGTTCGCTCCTATATCTACTAAAAATTTCAAAATTTTGTTGTCGCTGGTTTTGTACTCTAGGTATGGTACGCTAGAGAGGCTCCCGTCATAAAATTTATTTCAGGATCTTCTTCGTGTAATTCATCTTCATCTCCGTAGTCGCTGTACTGTTGTATGTATTCATCATACTCAGTATCATTATGATCCGTTTCTATATGATACATTCTTTGTTGTTTCTTCATAAATCCTTCTGAATCGTTACCTCGTTTTAGTGGACTAGAATCAGGTTGGTTTGACCTATTCATGTAATTGACTTGACGTGTCTGAATTGATGAGTCGACTTCCATCGGTACTGGTGGTTTAGGATGAATAGGTCTTGGTGGTGGTTTTTCGTTTAGATTATGCTGTATATTATAAGCCAGATTCTTGGTTTGTATTGGAATATTTTGTGTCTTCGGGATAAGGTTTTTTCGTGTGTTTGTTTGTTCAATTTTGTGTTTAAAAATTTGATTAATTGGTGCTGTAATGGAATTGTTAAAGTTTCTTGGGTGTATGGTGAGGTTTCTGTAATTTAAATTTTGGATTTCAAGGCATGAAGCATATGCTTCTGGTAGTGTTTGAGGTTTTTGTATGGTTAGAATTTTTGACAATTCGCCATTTAGACCGCGTATGAAAACATCTAATGCTTTATTCCTATAAGTTTCGACAAGTACACTCATTGTGTCTTGGCTGTAATCTTCGGTTTTAATTTTATTTACGATAAGAGAGAATTGGTGGTTCACATTCGCATAGAATTCGTCAATACTCTGGTTTCTTTGCACAAGATTACTTAACTGATACTCTAAAGTGCGTAAGTCTCTTTTATCCGCATAATGTAAGGACAGACATTTTTTGATTGCTTGCCAGTCATTGTCGAAAATGTTATACGAGATTAAAGCTGAATCTGCTTTGCCTCTTATCTTATGTCTTATGCATTGGAGTATTGCTCTATAGATTGGTTTTGAACGCACTATCTCATAATCTTTAAGTATACTTTCTACGCTATGTATCCAGGAGATATACTGTACAGGATTACCGTCAAACGGTTGTAATTCTTTAACACAGTCTGGTAGTCTAGAAATGTCTTGTAAGTCTTTTTCTGTTTGTGGCGTCGCTAATGTGGGTTGTATTGTTTGTTGCGGCGTGTTCGGTTTTTCTAATTGTTGAAGTCTAATTTCTAACTTTTTTATTTGCTCTATTTGAGCATTTACTGCACCCGTCAATTGCCTTATAGTTTCCTGCATAGCTTCTATGTTGCTCATTTTTTTGTTTTCACAATGGACAAAAAAAAAACACAAAAGGGTTTCTTTGATACGATTTCTTTTTTATTATTACGAAAGAAAATTTTACTTTTCACTAATTTCCTTTTACAAAGTTTATAATTTGTAATTTATAGTGTACAATAAGTTGTGTAAATCCTCTAACAAAGAGATATATTTTTCACACAAATCTGATTGATTAAAAAGATGGTATAAATTCTCCAACAAAAATATATTTTTTACACAAATTTAATTGATTAAAACTGCATAAATTATCTAATAGAAAGATATACCTTTATTACAGAAATCTAATTTGTTAAAAACTGATCTAATTATTTAATTTTTACAAATATTCCGCAGTGAATTTTTAGCAAAATATCTTCTTTTATTTTTATATTTTACAATGATTTTTGTTAAAAAAAAACGCAAAAATTAATCGTTTTATATCGTAATATATTTTATTATATATATATTTTATTATATTTATTATTTTCCTTATCTTTATTTGTATTACTAACAGTAGAATTATTGTAGTCCTCATTTCTTGATGAGTTGATTAGATGATTAGATGTGGTGGTTAAAATGATGCGGGGGGTCCGTATTGGTCCTTTTCAGCCAAAAACGATGAAAGTTGTTAATAGCCTACTGGTGGTACTTTCCTCTGCCACGCGGGTATTGTAGTTGTGTTGGTGCTGCTACTCTGAAACTCCTGGTTTTATGAGTTTGCAATGATTTATCACTATGTTCTTATGATTATAGCGATAAAACTTTTCACCTTTTTCTCTAAATTAATTATCACTATGTTCTAATGGAAATAGTGATATTTTTTTTTTACTTTAATTAGAAGTTAAGTTCAGTAGTTTTTTTTATTAATTATCACTATGTTCTTATGTTAATAGTGATACTTAAATAAATGTTTTTATTATATTTATATAGTATGTATATTTTTTTAAACTTTATATTACTCAGTTGCCACTATGTTCTAATGTTAATAATGGTAGTACTGAGTTATACGTTTTAATTAACTTTTTCCACTTTATTTCACTAAAAAAAATTAATTATACTCGGTTACCACTATGTTCTTATGGTGATAATGGTAATTTTTGAGTATCACTTTTCACTGAACTTAACCGTTACACACAACTATTTTGTACTTTTAACCACTATCTGTTCGGGCGCCAGTTAAGGGTTTTTTAATAAAACACCTTTTTAGTTTTTTCAGTTATTTATTTGATGTCTCATTAACAACTAACTTTTAATTTTTATTAAACTTAAAATTACAGCTTAGTTTATTGAACATTTTTGTCAATTAATCAATTATACAATTAAAATTTAATTTCGTTATAATTTTACAAAATAATCAATTAATTTTATATTGAATGAATTTATTACAACTAAATTAAATTAACCCTGCTATTCTACTTTAGAGATCTCTTAATTCTCTTATTTTTTTGAATTTTTGGTGAAATTCATTTTTTAATAGAATTGGTATTCTAGATAGCAGATCAACCACAGAAAACAGATAAGAGATTTCAACTCACCTTACTCAATCATCTGAAGTAATGTATTAAAATGACGTTTTACTTTCTACGTCAAAGTTGACATTAAAATTAAAGGCCGTTACACACTGCTGCGTAAATTATAGAATTTGTCTTTTTTGTAAAAGTGAAGTATTAAAAGTATTGATTAAAATTAAAAAAATTAATGTATTATTAATAAAATAATGAAAAAACAAATAATTTTAATAAAATTATTTAATTTTTTAATTTTCCTTATTGTTTATAATGTGCCACAACTTTTTAAATTCGTGATTGTGTTAATTCCACATTAATATAATGTGGACTAAATACTGTAGTATGTTATTGCCTTAAATTATAAAATCAACAGCATATAACCTTAATAGTTAGATTCTTTCGGCACGACACAGGTAACAATTAGTAAAATAATTGTTTTTTAATTTAATATTATTGATTTTTGTTATTAATGGATAGAATGGAACAATCAGGTGAGTTTTAAAGTTTTTAAATTATAAATACATTCTATATATAATAACCATTTACGTAAATATGTAAGTATATAGTAAATCCTGTAATACCGGTAAAACGTTTATATGCAACTGTGTATTTCAATATACAAAGAATATAAAATGTGCTTATATAAATATGATTTTTTATACACGCAAATACGTATGTAAAATTTTTTAAATATTTATATTTTTAGAAAATTTAGTAAACACCCTGAAAAGGATGAGACCGAGGACGAGCGAGGAGCAGCATGAAGCGTACATCGAATACGCTTCATGTAATAAAGAAGTTTTGGATTCTTTGAATCCAAAATATAGCATGTGTTGGATGGAGCTAACATCGCTCCTGAATGGAAAAAAAGGTCCGAAGAGGACTATCAAAGAGTGGCAGGAGGTATGATTTTTATTATTAAAAGCTTAGATCAAATTAAAAATAATGCGTTTGTAGAATCTGAAAAGTTGGGAATATCAACTGAAGTCTCGTAAGAGACTTCTAATTTCATCGATGGACGCAACTGGTGGCGGGCCACGTTTAAAAAAATTGAAGGACTTAGAGGAAAGAGCCCTCTCTATTTTCGGCAAAATAGCCATAGAGGGTGATAATGAAGTGCCAGTACTGGGAATTCCTGTAGATGTTGAAATTCTCAATACTGGTACTTCTCCTGAGAGGGTAATGGAGGAGTCATTTGCAGAGAAGCCAGTTGCGGAGGAGCCAGTGCTAAAGAGAAGGAAAAAAAACCGTAAGAAATAAAAAGTAAAAATAATTTAAATTAAGAATAAATTTTCACCTTTTTTTTTATTTTACAGCAATACAGAATCTAGCAGCGGCAGTGCAAAAAACCATTGCGAACAGGCAAGAAATGGACAAACAACTAAAAGAGTCCCTTTCGAGCCTGTCGTCTGCAATAGAAAAATTAGCTGCTGGTAATGAAACTGTGGCACGGCTAAACAGACAAACGTCTGTTGCATTTTTAGAGGCTGCAAAGATGCTAGCTGAGGCCACAAAAAATCTGGTAGAGGCAAGAAAGTAGGCGTTTATTACTATTATTACTATTATTATTATTTTTATCATAAGTACTAATATTATTATTACTTTTATTACATAGAATGGAGAGAAATGAGACAGAAGACTAAGGACTTATTATTTGGATATGGAATATTATCATCATCATCATCATTATTAACATTTTTACTATTATTATTATTACCATTATTACTTTTATTATTATCATTATTACTTTTATTACTATCATTATTACTATTATTATTATTATTGTTGGATCATCTAAAAATAATTAATAATGGGTAACATTAAATACATGTATATACAAAATAATCCAAATTCCTTATACAGAAAATAATAAAGGATGGCCATTAAGCATTCTTTGAATTCCTTCCACCATATAGCATATGCTCAAATTAGGTTGCCTTCGTTTCAATTGATCCTCATTCCTAGAAAGGACATTTAATTTAAATTATAGTCTTCTCTTTAAGCGAAGGTATACTAATTACAAATTCGTAGAACTGTGCATTTAGAGTGTACTTACATCAAAAAAGATTCATTATATTGCAGGCCTGCACATTTGTATACCATATAAATTCATTATATGCACATAAAAGGTCCATTATGTACCTTCATGCAAATTCATATCCGACATATGTTTATCATATGCACATAAAAGGTCCATTATGTACCTTCATGCAAATTCATATACCATTATATACATATAAAAGGTCCATTACGTACCTTCATTACCTTACAGATACATTTTTATGATGTCGGTTTGATGAAAGGCCATTGAGTCCTTTCTTCTTAGAACTCGACTACATTTTTTTTCTTTCGTTTCAGGCTGAAGAACATTGACAAGAACATTTTTCTTTTTAGTTCAGTTTTGTTTGTTCGTTCGAACAGTGGACAAGATAAGACCAGATTCAAAGACAATAAATATAATGTAAAATATAGACTAGATTCAAGAACAATAAATATAATGTAAAATGTATTAAAACATAATTTTTAACTATACGATTGTATTTTATAAATTAAATTAAACCAATAATTAAACATTAAAAGAAAGGATACAATTATTAAATATATCATGAAAAGTGAATAATCTTAATTTTAGTATTGCTTATTATCTCTTTGAATAATTGTTAAAAAAAATATTGAATATATTGACATAAAGAATAAAAATATAAAATGAAGTTTGATTGAAAAATAATGAAAATAAAGTTTTTGAATAATTGTTAGCAAGTTTATTTTTTATTAAGAAGTACATAGAAGAAAGATAAAGATATAAAAAACCATATTTCTCTTTGCTGAATAACCGTTGCAAATCCATCGTCTGTTGCACTGCACAAACAGAAGAAAATATGTTAAAAAAAAAATTACTAAAAATAAACTAATCTAATTGAATTCATACATATTAAGAACAAGAAATCACTGAAAAGGCTCAGTGATTCATCATTGGTCCTTCGAGCCGGATCGGTTTTCTTTTTACACGAATTTTTATGGTGATAACGTGATTTTAGAAAAAAGATTTTGTGCGAAGAGTCGCAATAGTGGCAAGTGAAACTGTGTGAATTGCAGAAAAGACAAAACAATTTGTTTAAGATGGCGAGTAACAAGAAGGAGTCCGCAACATTAGAGTCATTAAGGAAAACTGTAACAACCTGCTATAATCTTCTGACAAAGCTGGCAACTGACATCGAAGAAAATGGGTCTGGTTGGAGCAATGTACAGATAAGTATTAAAGAATCTTTGTTAGAAAACCATTTCTGTAGATTTGATAGTGCTCAAACAAAAATTGAAGAGAAAGGCAACGATACGGAATACGAAAATAGAGGCAATTTTGAAGATCTGTATAGCATAGTTAAGGAAAAATTAATTAATCTTAAGTCTAACATTGTTGATGCCAATTCTTTTCGTAATTCTTCTTCCCATGTCAATACACAAAAAACTAGGTCATTGCTTCCAACAATACAGATACCCAGTTTTAACGGCTCATATGCTAAATGGTCAGACTTTTTCAATATGTTCACGGCATTGGTGCATCACGATACAAATTTGTCTAATATTGAAAAATTTCATATTCTTAAATCGAGTTTAACAGGTAATGCAACTGTAGTCGTAAGTTCATTAGAATGTAATGGAGAAAATTACGAGGAGGCTATGCAGCTCCTTAAGAACAGATTTGAAGATAAAAGATTGATATTCTCCACTCACATCCATAACATCTTCAATTTTCCTCAAATTCCCAAAGGTTCTGTACAGCAATTAAGAATGTTAGACGATTCAGTGAATGCAGATCTTCGAGCTTTGCAATCTTTAGGTAGTAGGGAGCAAATTGCAGATGCGATTTTAATCAATGGCGTTTTATTGAAACTCGATATTGAGACTCGTTCGAAATGGGAAGAAAATGCTGAACACAACGTAATCCCAACCTGGACTATGTTTTCAACATTCATTAAAAAACGTTGCAAGGCTTTGGAAAATGTACAGGGCAAAATATTAGGAAACGTGACCATAAGGGGAGTCTGGTTTCAAATGTCGCTTCACATAAAAATACACAATACTGTGAATACTGTAAAAGTCACACTGACCACGCAATTTATAAGTGCTCCAACTTCCTAAAGTTATCTCCAAAAGATAGATTCATTGAGACAAAGAAGCTAAGACTTTGTATCAATTGTTTTAAAAAGGGCCATTCTGTCCGTAGGTGCATAGCAACATCATGTAATTATTGTTCTAAAAGGCACAACTCAATACTGCACTTCGAAGAACTTAAAGCAGAACGATCCTCAATGGCACGGAATCACGAACATACCCAATCATCGGGGCCAAACTCCCAGAATACTCATGTCTCTTTGTCAATAAATTCGGAATCTAATGAAGTCGTCTTAGCTACAGTGATAGCCAACATTTCATCATACTTCGGCATAAGCAGTACCTGTCGAGTGCTCTTGGATTCTGGTTCACAGTGCAATTTTATTTCAGAAAATTTGGTCCAGAGGTTAAAATTGCCCAAAAATAAGACTACCTCCATTATCATGGGTGTTAACACAACTCCAAATACAGTTAGATACAAAACAAACTTCATGATCAGTTCCATAGATTCCTCGTTCAAGAGAAACGTTAATGCTATGATCCTTTCTAGAATAACATGTGACCAACCAACTAAATTTTTAGATATATCGGACTGGAATATTCCATGCAATGTGCCTTTGGCCGATCCGAACTTTAATCGTCCAGGACGAATAGACGTATTATTAGGAGCGGAGTTCTTCATGAAATTACTATGTGTAGGTCAGATTCATTTAGGAGACCAGTTGCCGACCTTACAGAAATCAGTTTTTGGTTGGGTGGTTTCTGGCAGTACAAATAAAACCAAACGAATAAGCACGCTAACTTCTTGCGATGTGACTACGATGAGCAATAAAGTCGAAAACCAAATAGACACTTTAGTCCGCAGATTTTGGGAGCTAGAAAGTGTTGGAGCTGAATCGAAGGCACTTTCATCAGAGGAAATTCGTTGTGAGAAACATTTTGTTGATACCACCACACGTCAACATGATGGTCGTTACATTGTCAGACTACCTTTCAAAGACGATCCTAGAAAACTTGGAAATTCTTTCCAGATTGCAAAAACGAGACTCATCCATCTTCAAAAGAAAATCAACAAGAATGAAGAGTTAAGAATTACGTACGAGACATTTCTAAAAGAATATGAAGCACTTAATCACATGACTCCACTCCATTCGATCCCACTTCATTCGGATGCATATTTTATCCCACATCATGGTATTGAACAGTTCAGCGGAACTGAAAGGAAACTGAGAGTCGTATTCGACGCGTCTACGAAAACTACATCAGGAATCTCATTGAATAATATTCTAATGACTGGTCAAAAGATTCAGAATAACATTTTTGATGTTTTGTGCCGCTTCAGGACTCGTGCTTTTGTACTCTGCACAGACATCATCAAGATGTACCGTCAAATACTGATACATCCAGAGGATACCAAGTATCAAACAATACTATGGCAGGACAGGCACTCATCAGACTTCACCTGTTTTCAGCTCAACACAATCACTTATGGCACCGCATGTGCACCATTTCTTGCCCTAAGATGTTTGCGTAAACTTTGCAAAGATCATGAAGACGAGTTTCCAATTGGAGCTAGCATTCTACACAACGATCTCTATGTAGATGATATCCTAACGGGTGCAGATTCGATTCAACAACTAAAGGAAATACAAGATCAATTGGTGAGATTATTAAACAAAGCTGGAATGAGACTGCACAAATGGTGTAGCAACACAAATGAGGTTTTACAGAATATTGATATAGAATCACAGCAGAAACTTATGAGCCTCGACGATCACTATGTCACTCGAGCATTAGGCATGAACTGGTTGCCATCATCTGACCACTTCTATTTTAATTTTGCAGATAGACAGTATCCGAAAAAAGTAACAAAGCGCTCCATATTGTCATTAATTGCATCAATTTATGATCCACTAGGGCTAGTAAATCCTATTACAGTTTTAGTAAAAGTCTTCATGCAAAAGCTATGGAAAAGGAATTTACACTGGGACGAGTCACTTCCATGTTCCCTACATTCTAAGTGGTTAGAAATTTGTGAGCAGCTTAAATTCATACATCACATCAAAATTGACAGATTTGTATTTCATCGTGATCCAGTGCAAATCCAATTACATGGATTTGCGGATGCCTGCGAAACAGCATATGGTGCTTGTATTTATCTCCGCCATTCAACGAACAATTCAAACGACGTCAAGGCAAAATTATTATGCGCAAAATCGAGGGTATCACCTGTGAGGACTATCACTATCGCACGATTAGAGCTGTGCGCAACCCTTTTGCTAGCAGAGCTTGTATCAAAAGTAATCTCTGTTTTACCTTGTGAAATAGAAACCATCCATTGTTGGACAGATTCGACTATAACCTTGGCTTGGATCACTGGAGATTCATCAACATGGTCCACATTTGTATCTCATCGTGTCTCTAAAGTACAATCGATATCTGAGAAGCTATCCATATCATGGAGACATGTAAAATCGGAAAACAACCCGGCAGACATATTATCTCGAGGATCACTTCCGAAGCAATTAATCAATAATCATCTCTGGTTCAATGGACCTCATTTTCTTCAGGAAAATGAGAGCACCTGGCCAACTTCTCAAGATTTCTTTACAACAGAAGAAAAAAGAAGGTCTAAATGCTTATTGATGTGCACAAAGACTTTAGACATCGTTGCAGAGTCCAAAATGATTTCTTCATTTCTCCCTCTTCGTCGAGTGTTTGCCTATGTGGCATTATTCATTCAAAGCTGCAAACAAAAAGGAGGTCGTAGTACATCAACATCCGATATCAAATAAACTGCAGCCGACACAAGGCGGGGTGAAATGTTGACTATTAAGATAATTCAACATAATAAATACGCATCTGAGCTAAAGGCTCTTCAACAAAACAAGGAAATCTCCAAAGAAAGTCATTTACTTTCATTAAGTCCATTCATAGATGATGAAGGTATTTTACGAGTAGGAGGTCGACTGAAAAATTCAAACTTAGACTACGACACAAAGCACCCCATTATACTACCTCGGGATCATCCATTCACTCGAACTCTGAATGCCATTATAGGCCAACAATTTTGGATTCCGGGGGGAAAACAATTGGTAAGAGCAGTTATTCACAAATGTTTATTATGTTTTAGATATAAACCAATGACAATGAAACAAATTATGGGACAACTGCCACCTGCTCGAATCCGACCAGAATTTCCATTTGCTCATACTGGTGTGGACTTTTGTGGTCCTTTCTCTATTAAGCAATTCACCAGAAGCAAGATACTGATAAAATCATATGTAGCTGTCTTCATATGCTTCGCGACAAAGGCTGTCCACATGGAGCTGGTGACTGGTTTATCATCAAATCATTTTATAGCAGCGTTGAAGAGATTCGTGTCCAGAAGAGGAAAAATATTATCCCTCAGCTCAGACAATGCGACAAATTTCGTAGGTGCACATAGAGAACTTCAGGAGTTAAGACACCTATTCATAGATCAAACACGAGATGAGATTCTAAAATTCTGCCACGATGAAGGGATCACATGGAATTTTATACCCCCTCGCTCCCCGCATTTTGGTGGACTATGGGAGGCTGCAGTCAAGAAGACCAAACAGCACCTGACGAAAACACTACAACAGCATCATCTAAATTATGAAGAATTTCTAACGATTTTGAATGAAATCGAAGCGGTAATAAATTCGAGACCCATCACTCCCGTGTCATCCGATGCCAATGATTTTGAAGCCTTGACTCCAGCACATTTTCTTGTGGGTAGAACATTGCAATCGATACCGGAACCTAATCTTGTCGAGTTTAATATCAATCGGCTGTCACGTTTTCAACTCCTGACTAGACTGAAGCAAAAATTCTGGAACAGGTGGAGCAAGGAATACCTAACAACATTGCAGCAGAAAACACGATGGAAATCAACTCATGAAAATCTCAAGACCGGCACAATGGTTCTGATAAAAGAAAGTCAGATGCCATCAATGTCATGGATCATGGGTAGAATCGAAAACGTCATTGTTGGGCCCGACGGTAAGATACGGGTTGCAGATGTTCGCACCGCCAAAGGAATCATTCGACGAGCGATCCACAATCTCTGTAGCCTTCCATTAGAAGATACCATAGATCAGTTGAAGTCCCTTCAACCCGGGGAGGATGTTGGATCATCTAAAAATAATTAATAATGGGTAACATTAAATACATGTATATACAAAATAATCCAAATCTATATATATATAAAAAGAAGTGGCATTTTTGATTGTGACTTTATAACTCAAGAACTGGCAGTTCGATTGTCTTGAAATTTTCAGGGTATGTTCGCAGTATCTTAAGGATGGTTTATGTGAAGTTTGGTTTATGAAGTTTGGAATCGGGTAACACGAAAAAAAATTTTCTGAAAAATGTCGATATATCGAAACTTTCATAGCGTTTACTCATACACCCATATATACACTTGACAGTTTGTGTCAGGTTTGCCAATGTGTCAAGTGAGCATGGCTGCAGCTGTCAGTTCATGCTTTCTTTTCGTGTTAGAATCAAATGAGAATAGACATACAATTGTATCCTCTCGATAATTTCAAGTAAGTATTTTTTAATTAGAAATGGTAAAAGCTTTCTTTTCGTGTTAGAATCAAATGAGAATAGACATACAATTGTATCCTCTCGATAATTTCAAGTAAGTATTTTTTAATTAGAAATGGTAAAAATGAATACAAAAATTAATGAAAATTACAGTTGCACACATATACACTTTTGGTATAAATAAAATGCCACGAACAAGACGGTCGAATATTGGTCGACGTACGTGTCATTCTGCAGTTGTGCAAAATTCAAGAAGAACTCGAAGTGAAGAACAACGATCACGAGATAATGAATTGCAACAAGAACGAAATTTACTTAAGACAAGATCTACTTCTATTTATCCGGCAGCAGGACGTGCGGGCCGACTTACACGACGTGCTGTAGCAGAAATGGAATTTGCTGCTTTCAATTATGATAGCGAAATAGATTACAGTGCACATGCCTGCATTGGTCAAATGACGGTGATATGCCCACATTGTGATGCAGCCAAATTTCGTTGCGAAACGGTTGGCATGTGTTGTGCTAACGGCAAAGTGAAATTGCCAGCATTCGAATCTCCACCCGATCCCCTGCATTCCTTGATTTTCGGAACTTCACCTTTGTCGAAGCATTTTTTGTCTCACATTCAAGAATACAATTCTTCATTTCAAATGACTTCTTTCGGTGCCACAAAGATTGTAAGAGAGAATTTTATGCCGACGTTTAAGGTGATAACATCATTTGGAATTTCCAATGAACCTTGCAATGATAACAACAAATATTTAGATGTGTTCAAAATTTCAGATCCATCAACTAATTACATTTCTCACCAAATACAGATTCAAGGTCAGATTTATCATCGAGCTGGTTCATTGCTGCCATTTGATGATGCCGATTATCAATTTTTGCAAATCTATTTCATTGGTGATGCAACTCGAGCATTGGATCGTCGTTGCACAATTGTTTCGAGTACAAAGCGGCAAATTATTTCTGATCTTCAAATATTTTTTCATCAGCACAATGAATTGATTCAATTGTTTAAAACCGCCCTTGATCGTATGCCATCGGATGATCATAAAATTGTTATAAGATCCGACAGAACTCCTTTCGGAGAGCATGCAAGACGATTTAATGCACCAACGATCGATGAAGTGGCCATTTTAATTGTAGGACAACAGTTTCAATCTCGCGATATTGTATTACATCGTCGAAACGAAAATTTACAGCGTGTTTCAGAACTTCACCGCAGTTATGATGCATTGCAATATCCGTTATTGTATTGGAGAGGTGGCGATGGCTATCACATTAATATACCAATGATAAATCCACGAACCGGTAAAATATATATGAATTTGATATATATACATTTGAAAATACGGAAAAATTTTAATTTTCTGATAATTTATCTATCATCATAGGTCGTGACGTACAAAAAAAAGTTAGCGCCATGAATTTTTATTCATATCTATTTATGATTCGCCCACAAGAAAGCAATTACATTATGAGATGTGGCAAATTATTCCATCAATACGTCGTGGATATGTATGCAAAAATTGAGTCAGAACGTCTTGCTTATTTACGTTTTAATCAAGCGAGATTACGTTCGGAGGAATACATACATTTGCGCGATGCGATTGTTAATGATGGAAACGTTGCTGATATTGGCCGCCTAATTATTTTACCATCGTCTTATGTTGGCAGCCCGCGCCACATGCATGAATACACCCAAGATGCCATGTCTTATGTACGAAAACATGGTCGGCCAGATTTATTCATTACATTCACGTGTAATCCGCAATGGCATTACATAAAAGATAATTTATTAGAAGGTCAAACTTCTACAGACAGACACGACATAACAGCACGTGTATTCCGTCAGAAACTGAAATGTCTGATGGATTTAATTATCAAATTGAAAATATTTGGGGAAGTCTGCTCTTGGATGTATTCAATTGAATGGCAAAAGAGAGGATTGCCGCATGCCCACATTTTGATATGGTTGATTCGTAAAATAACACCAGATCAAATTGATCGCATCATATCTGCGGAGTTTCCAAATCAAAATGAAGATCCACAATTATTCGAAGTCATCACAAAGAATATGATTCATTACTATTATTATTATTATCATTATCACTATTACTATTATCATTATTACTATTATTATTATTATCATTATCATCATCACTATTACTATTATCATTATTACTATTATTATTATTATTATTATAAATTAGTATTACTGCCAAGGAGGCCTTTTTATTTTTAATTATTTTAGAGTTTAATGAATAAAGTATTTTTATAACGTAACAATACTGTTTTTAATTAATTACACAAGCCTGCGAAACTAACTTTCTTCCCCTTCAAATAATTATGGTTTTTTTATTTTTTTCTTTACTGTAATTGTGATACAGTTCCTCCTTTTCAACCCAGCAATAGTCACCCATCTGAAAATTTTTTTCTATGATTTTAATATCCTGATGAAATCCTTCTCGCTGTTTTTCACTAACTGCAACAAGATTGAAAGAAATCGATTTGCTAATGCAGAAAATATGCTGTTTTATATGTACATTGCAACACATTATTTTTGGAGAAATGAAAGATGATTTATAGATTTTATTTTTCAATAATAAAAATGTATTTTATTTTAAAATAATATAAATGTATTTTATTATTTATAATAATTTAGGCTATAAGCATAATGTAAATAATAATAATAATTTTCCAATATCGACCCTCCAGGAATTTTGTCTGTAATTAGAAAGAACAAAGAGCAAACAACACAAAACAAAATATGGAATATTGAAGGATATTACTCTTAATGTCATAATCCAATTCAGCGTACAAGGTACTGCTGGATGAAAATTATCTAATATTGTTATTTATTTCTTCTGCTTTCTGTAAATTCCAGAAGTAATATCTGTGAATAAGAGAAAATATATTATAAGTGAAATATTTAATAAAAATCTTAAACTGTATTTGAAAAAAAAAATTTTTTATGTTATGGTTCAACAAAAATGTGTCCAAGAATTAAAAACACTCAATGATTGCCGTCCACTTTCGTATATTATCCTCCCCTAGACTCAGTTTCAGCACCTTCATAAAAAATTAGATCTGAAAATTATTATATTATATTATATTATTATTATTATTATATTACTGCTGCTAATTATTATTGATATATCAATATAATAATATTTACATATGATTTATAAGCACTGCATGGCATAATTATTTCGAATGCGTGTGGCTCTGTGAAAGAGATTCGAATTTTCATCATCTAAAAAGATAAAATGAATGCAAAGTTACGTATTTTGTTTTTTATATTTCAAATAATCTGAAACATTAATAATTATTTAGTACTTACTTGTAAATATGATTTCAGCATCATTTTCATCTTCATGCTCCACTTCGGATGGTAAAACTCCTTCTTTATATAAATAATTATATAAAATAAAGCAGGAGTTTATAATTTTCCTAGCTTTAGTGGGGTGGTAATGAAGAGTACGGTGTTTTAGCAAGCAGCGAAATGTTGACTTTATTACTCCAAACGCTCGCTCAATGCAGTTTCTTGTTCTTATATGTAAAGCATTGAAACTTTCTTCATAATCCACTGATGGATTGTGGTATGGAGTCATTAGCCATGGTTCAAGTGGGTATCCAGAATCACCTAGAATCCAGCACCCACTTTGACTATTTAAGTGCTGAATATGATGTCTTATGGGTGATCTCGTCCATATAGCACTATCATGACATGACCCAGGGTATCTAGTGTTTACATATAAGAACATCAGATTCGAGTCGCATATCTGGAATTATATATATTTTTATATATTTCATATTTACATTTTATATTTTGAAAAATCATACCGCCTCAACATTAATGCTGTAGAATCTCTTTCTGTTCCGATAAAGGCGAGGTGGATGAACATCATCTGATCCTGGCAGACTTACAATGGCTACATGTGTGCAATCTATGCAGCCAATTGTATTTTGTATCCCGTACTTACTCAAAAATCCATTTTTCACTTCCTGTTCATCTGCTGTGTTTGTAGGAAATTTTACAAACGTGTGCAAATGCTCATTCAGCATATTTGATATGAATTCCACACTTCGCGAAATCGAAGACTGGCTCATATTAATGTTGTAATGGTAGCCAACTGAATTTTGATATGAGCCAGTTGCAAAAAAATTTAATGCAGACAAGTTTTTTAAATGAAATGGAATAGTCGAGTACTGCAGATCATTATATACTTTTAGTTTTTGAATTAGTTTTAACGCGATATTCTGAGGCATTCGGAAATTCCGTACAAATACAGCATGGGCTACTGTGAAAGGATTTGAATCATCTCGAAGATTTCTTAGCGGAATGTGCTGTGAACGTCTGTAATTTATATAAAATAATGTTTTTGTTTTAAATAGGTATATAAAAAAAATAAACTTTATATCATTACCTTCTTTCTACTCTACTTTCTGCTCCATTTAAAATTGCTAAAAGTAATTCCTCCTCCATTATTATTTTTAACTGTTATTATTTTAGCTTTTACTGTAAATGTCAATGATGCTAAATTCACGTATATTATTTGCTATATATATATGTAAGTATATTATAAATTTTCAATACAATAGTTAACAAATTTTTGTAACAAGGAAAGTGATTACCAATAGAAATTAATGAAAGAGAAGAAAAACTTATTCTATAATTAGTAAGTAGTTTTCTTGTTACAAACAAATAGAATGTTTGTTAACTAGTGTAATTATTAACTTTTCTTAATTATAATAATTTGTAGTTTTTTTTATTAATGTTTATTCACTTCACTCACTTATTGTTATTATAAAATTGCAATACATAAAATATATAAAATTTGTAAAAAACTATAAAATTGTAATATTATGTATTGTATTGTATTCATCAATAACAATTGTATTCACTTGTACGAAATTTATTAAATAATTATAATAGTAATAAGTGGGTAAATATTTTATGTTCTGAAGAAAATATATAATAATAATAATAATAATAATAATAATAATAATAATATAATAACTTACTAAATGTAAATCATAAATTCACGTACATTATGTTATTTTTTGTAAACATTTATTTTTTGTATTATACTATATAACATTATTATTATTATTTTCATATTTTCTTAAGAACAGAAAATATTTACCCACTTTTCCACAAAATTCTTATTATTATTATTATTACTATTATTATTATTATTATTATTTTCATATTTTCTTAAGAACAGAAAATATTTACCCACTTTTCCACAAAATTCTTATTATTATTACTACTATTAGTATTATTATTATTTTTATATTTTCTTCAGAACAGAAAATATTTACCCACTTTTTCACAAAATTCTTATTATTATTATTATTTTTATTACGTTCTCAAAAAATTCTTTTTATTATTATTTTTGTTTTTATATTTTCTTCAAAAAATCTCCACTCACTTATTATAACTTTTGTAAAAATTTTTATTATTATTATTCATTCACTATATACCTTCCGTCTATTACAATCTTTTATCTTTTATGAAAAGATAAGAGATTTAAGAGGACCTCGTCGATGTCCTCTAAAGTTAATAGATTTTTTACGTTAAAAAATGCTTTTTAAGGTTAGAAACGTTTCTTCTTCTTTATAATACATTGTCAACTAAATTCACCACAGCAATTAAGAGATCAGCTGATTGACATCTCTTAACTATTTTATCAACAACTCCTAAAATTATGCAATCTGCAGTTAAGAGGTTAAGAGTCTCTTAAGGTTAAGGTTAAGGGTCATGCCATGATAGTGCTATATGGACGAGATCACCCATAAGACATCATATTCATCACTTAAATAGTCAAAGTGGGTGCTGGATTCTAGGTGATTCTGGATACCCACTTGAACCATGGCTAATGACTCCATACCATAATCCATCAGTGGATTATGAAGAAAGTTTCAATGCTTTGCATATACGAACAAGAAACTGCATTGAGCGAGCGTTTGGAGTAATAAAGTCAACATTTCGCTGCTTGCTAAAACATCGTACTCTTCATTACCACCCCACTAAAGCTAGGAAAATTATAAATTCCTGCTTTATTTTATATAATTATTTATATAAAGAAGGAGTTTTACCATCCGAAGTGGAGCATGAAGATGAAAGTGATGGTGAAATCATATTTACAAGTAAGTACTAAATAATTATTAATGTTTCAGATTATTTGAAATATAAAAAACAAAATACGTAACTTTGCATTCATTTTATCTTTTTAGATGATGAAAATTCGAATCTCTTTCACAGAGCCACACGCATTCGAAATAATTATGCCATGCAGTGCTTATAAATCATATGTAAATATTATTATATTGATATATCAATAATAATTAGCAGCAGTAATATAATAATAATAATATAATATAATATAATAATTTCCAGATCCAATTTTTTATGAAGGTGCTGAAACTGAGTCTAGGGGAGGATAATATACGAAAGTGGACGGCAATCATTGAGTGTTTTTGATTCTTGGACACATTTTTGTTGAACCATAACATAAAAAATTTTTTTTTTCAAATACAGTTTAAGATTTTTATTAAATATTTCACTTATAATATATTTTCTCTTATTCACAGATATTACTTCTGGACTTCACAGACAGCAGGAGAACTAAATAGCAATATTTAATATTAATATTAATATCCAGCAGTACCTTGTACGCTGAATTGGATTATGACATTAAGAGTAATATCCTTCAATATTCCATATTTTGTTTTGTGTTGTTTGCTCTTTGTTCTTTCTAATTACAGACAAAATTCCTGGAGGGTCGATATTGGAAAATTATTATTATTATTTACATTATGCTTATAGCCTAAATTATTATAAATAATAAAATACATTTATATTATTTTAAAATAAAATACATTTATGTTATTGAAAAATAAAATCTATAAAGCATCTTTCATTTCTCCAAAAATAATGTGTTGCAATGTAAATATAAAACAGCATGTTTTCTGCATTTGCAAATCGATTTCTTTCAATCTTGTTGCAGTTAGTGAAGAACAGCGAGAAGGATTTCATCAGGATATTAAAATCATAGAAAAAAGTTATCAGATGGGTGACTATTGCTGGGTTGAAAAGGAGGAACTGTATCACAATTACAGTAAAGAAAAAAATAAAAAAACCATAATTATTTGAAGGGGAAAATAAGTTAGTTTCGCAGGCTTGTGTAATTAATTAAAAACAGTATTGTTACGTTATAAAAATACTTTATTCATTAATCTCTAAAATAATTAAAAATAGAAAGGCCTCCTTGGCAGTAATACTAATTTATGATAATAATAATAATAGTAATAACGATAATTATAAAAGTAATAGATAATAATATTAATAATGATAATAATAGTAATAATTATAATAATAGTAATAATGATGATAATAATAATAGTAATAATTATAGTAATAAAAGTAATAATGATAATAATAAAAGAAATAATGATAATAATAATAATAGTAACAATGTTAATAATAATAATGATGATGATGATGATGATGACCATATTCCACATATCCATATCCAAATAATAAGTCTCAATAAATGAAATGAAATGAAATGAATATATCCATATCCTTAGCCTTCTCTCTCATTTCTCTCCATTCTATGTAATAAAAGTAATAATAATATTAGTACTTATGATAAAAATAATAATAATAGTAATAATAGTAATAAACGCCTACTTTCTAGCCTCTACCAGATTTTTTGTGGCCTCAGCTAGCATCATTGCAGCCTCTAAAAATGCAGCAGACGTTTCTCTGTTTAGCCGTGCCACAGTTTCATTGCCAGCAGATAATTTTTCAATTGCAGATGACAGGCAAGAAAGACTCTTTTAGTTGGTTGTCCATTTCTTGCCTGTTCGCAATGGTTTTTTGTACTGCTGCTGCTAGATTCTGTATTGCTGTAAAATAAAAAAAAAGGTGAAAATTTATTCTTAATTTAAATTATTTTTACTTTGTATTTCCTACGGTTTTTTTTCCTTCTCTTTAACACTGGCTCCTCCGCAGCTGGCTCCTGTATTACCCTCTCAGGAGAAGTACCAGTATTGAGAATTTCAACATCTACAGGAATTCCCAGTACTGGCATTTCATTATCACCCTCTATAGCTATTCTGCCGACAATAGAGAGGGCCCTTTCTTCTAATTCCTTCAATTTTTTTAAAGGTGGCCCGCCACCAGTTGCGTCCATCGATGAAATTAGAAGTCTCTTACGAGACTTCAGTTATGCCCAACTTTTCAGATTCTACAAAGGCATTATTTTAAATTTGATCTAAGCTTTTAATAATAAAAATCATACCTCCTGCCACTCTTTGATAGTCCTCTTCGGACCTTTTCTTCCATTCAGGAGCGATGTTAGCTCCACTCAACACATGCTATATTTTGGATTCAAATAATCCAAAACTTCTTTATTACATGAAGCGTATTCGATGTACGCTTCATGCTGCTCCTCGCTAGTCCTCGGTCTCCTCCTTTTCAGCGTGTGTAATAAATTTTCTAAAAATATAAATATTTACGAAATTTTACATACGTATTTACATGTATAAAAAAAATCATTTTTATGTAAGCACATTTTATATTCTTTGTATAATGAAGTACACAGTTGCATATAACCGTTTTACCGTTATTACAGGATTTACTGTATACTTATAAAATAATTTTACATTACATATTTACGTAAATGCTTATTACTATATAGAATGTACTTATCATTTAAAAACTTTAAAACTTACCTGAATGCTCCATTTTATCCTTTAATAATACAAATCAATAATATTAAATTAAAAAACAATTACTTCCCTATATAACCTGTGCCGCGACGAAAGAATCTTTAACTATTAAGGTTATATACTGTCGATTTTGTAATTTAAGGCAATAACATACTTGGGTATTTAGTCCACATTATATTAATGTGGAATTAACACAATCACGAATTTAAAAAGCTGTGGCACATTATAAACAATAAAGAAAATTAAAAAATTAAATAATTTTATTAAAATTATTTGTTTTTTCATTATTTTATTAATAAAACATTAATTTTTTTAATTTTAATCAATACTTCACTTTTACAAAACAGACTAATTCTATAATTTCCGCAGCAGTGTGTAACGGGCTTTACTTTTAATGTCAACTTTGACGTCGAAAGTAAAACGTCATTTTAATACATTACTTCAGATGGTTGAGTGAGGTGAGTTGAAATCTCTTATCTGTTTTCTGCGGTTTATCTGCTATCTAGAATACCAATTCTATTAAAAAATGGATTTCACCAAAAATTCAAAAAAATAAGAGAATTAAGAGATCTCTAAAGTAGAATAGCACCCTAGGTTAATAATTATTAAAGTGAAAAAAAAAATGAATTTAAAGGAGTTGTTACTTACAGCTTTAGAGGAAAATAATATAAAAATAGGAAAATATGTAAAGATTCACAACAAAAGCAAAATAAAAGGACATTCACTTAAACACTGTAATATCAAACAGATATTGTCGTTTTTAAATTTTTCCTAATTTTTTTTCATTAACGCATTGAATGAGTTCTGAAAGCCATTCTACAAACATTCGTAATGTATCCGATTGTGAATGGGATTGAATTATTGTGCTTGTTGGCTTACATATCAATACAGCATTATCTTCGATATAAGTAACAACTATTAAATGTTGTATGAAAATATATGAATGTATGAAAAGCATATACATTGAAAAATTTTAAATTGCTAAATACATAACAATAACTGACATAAGGACAGAATATATGAATTGCATAAGTTTCTTGCGTATAATCCATATCATTGAATATGATATAAAAGGACTGGGAAGTAAACTATCATCATATTGTATCGGAGTAAAAGAACTTAGTGAACGTCATACGTCTGAATATAAAAAAGATATTTTTAAAGAGATCTTAGATGAGTGGAGATTTAACAAAGAGAAAGTAGTCGCCGTAGTTACTGACAATGGTGCAAATATAGTAAGTGCGGTCAATCAATTCTTTGGCAGAGATAAACATATACCTTGCTTTGCTCATACGATCAACCTCGTTGTCGAAAATTCTTTGAAACAACAAGGCGTCACAGAACTTCTAAACAAGGTAAGAAACGTTGTAAAGTTCATTAAATGAAGTGTGAATACGAGTGACGATTTGAGAAAAAAAAACAAATCAATAAGGGTATTCCTGAAGGAAAAGTTTTGAAACTCATATTAGATGTAAAAACGAGATGGAATTCCATCTTTTTTATGATAGATAGGTTTTTAGAATTATCAACCATCTTAAGCGAGATATTAATAGAAAAGCCATATGCACCTCCAATGCCAACTGCAATAGATTTAAGAAAATTAAAATTACTATTACAACTGTTAAAACCTCTGGAACATGTAACACGAGAATCGTCAGCAGAAAAATATATAACGGTTTCAAAAGTAATACCCATGATCAATTGCGTTGTGAGAAAGTATGATAAATTTGAAAACGAAGATAATAATTTTGATGACATTGATAATGTGAGAAAAACAATTAAAAATGAAATTAAGAAAAGATTTGGACAAACAGAATACCGCACGTCGATTGCTGTTGCTACAATAATAGACCCCAGATTCAAAATCATCCATTTTAATTATGCACAGGCTATTGCTAAGGCATTGTCGAATATTAGAAAAGAGATGGAAATTGAAAAACAGAATTATTTAACGGATAGCGTCAGCGATGATGATTCCACGTCATCAAAATCATCAAATACATGTACATAAAGCTTTGGCTCATGGCTTTGGGAAAAAAACAAAAAACAAGGTTGGCTTTGTGGAAGACGAAGTGTCGTTATGTATAAGTAATTCGGTCAGTGCATTGCACACATGTCCATTAAACCAGTGGGAAGATATGAAAACTGTCTTTCCAGGATTATACAAACTTAGTTTGAAATATTTCACTATACTTGCAACTTCAGTGCCATCTGAAAGGCTCTTTTCGAAAGCTGGTAACATTATGACCCAAAATAGAAACAGGTTGAAACAGATACATGGAAAATGTTACGTTTTGAAATATGTAAAATGAAAAAGAAGTAAACATATATAAAACAATTCGAAACTTAATTCTTTTTTATCAATAATTCGTAAAAACAAAAAAAAAAAAAAATAAAAAATAATTCCTACAAATAAAAATAACCTTTTTGATACCTAAAAAATATAAAAAAGGTTACCTTTTGAAAAAAACACTGATTTTCGATTCAATTTTTAACCCTCTACTGCTCAATTTTTTAAATTTAATTTAAAAATTATATTTTATTGTAAAATCATTTTATAAAAATAATTTGTTCTGAAATTTTGTTAAATACATGTCTAAAACAGGACTTTTTTCTAAAAAAGGATGTGATTCAAATATGAATCGGTGTGTACTAAGAAGAATGGAAACATGTAAATTAAAGACACGATTTTCTTGCAAACATTTTATTTAAATAAACTGTAATAAAATCAATCAATATAACGATTATTTTAAAAACATAAGAAATACGTATTTGAAAAATGTAAAAATAAACAAAATGTTAGAAAAACTCTTAGAATTTCAAAATATAATTCATTTTTAGAAGAAATAAAAAAAACTTAAAAAACGTAAAAATAAACAAAATAATAAAAAAACTTTTATACTAATCATTTTTTATGAAAATCTAACATGCTAGACACATACAGCTCGAAATTACCATAATTTTCGAAATCAACATTTTTTCTTGATTTTGGCGACGAAATCAAGTACTTTTCATATAATTTCAGCTAATCGAAATTATGGTAATTTCATCGAAATTACGTAAAATTTGCTTGATTTTGATCAAAATCACGATAACCTTTCCAGTTTCCAATTTCATTTTCCAGTTTCAGCTGTCATTAATATCATATGTTCATATATATTTATATATGGTTTTTTATTCATATATGTATTTGAGGTTATATTATTATAAAATTAAAAAAAACAATTTTGGTTTAATAAAAAATATATAAATTTTTAGAAAATTAAATTTAATTAAAAATTAAATAATTATAAATTTTAAAAGTGTTGAACTGTTTAAGTGTTGATTTTTTTTGAATTTTTTTACATTATAATCTCAATCTGATATAGTTTCAAGTTTTCTAGTTTTAGTTTTTAGGTTAATTGGTTTTCTAGTTCTAGTTTTTTAATATACATTATTTTTAATACATTATATACATTTATTATTATTAAAGTTAATATTAAAAAAAAAACTATGAAAAGAAATTATAAAAAAAAAATATATTTGGTTTGAAAATGCTGAAATAGCATTAATTTCATTGTGGGAAGAAAAAATTCCACAATTCAGAAAAACAAAAAGAAACAAACATATTTATATCGATATGTCTGAAAAATTGAAAGAAGCTGGACATAATTTTTCAGCTGAGGAGGTGCAACACAAAATGCATAATTTGGTGCAGAAATATAAGTAATAATATTCATTTCAAATTTTGTTATCATTTTTTGTTATAATTTGTGCATTTTTTATGCAGGAAAGAAAAGAAAATTGTTGGTCCGTCTCGTCTGGTGCAGTCCATCAAATTGGAAATATTTTGCAGCTCTCCGCAAAATATTTCATTCATCCAAAGTGGATAACTTTGAGATTGAAGTAAGCGAGAGTTTCACAGAAAGTAAGTATAATATTTTGGTAATACTCGTATTCATATTATTTACGCAAAATTTAGTTCATTAAAAGAAACTGAATTTATTTAAATGTAGACATGTACTCATATATTTAATTTTATTTATTATTTTATTGGACTTGATATTTACAGTGGAACTTGGAGATAGTGATACTGATTATAGTGCCTCGTTTCTGTATCTCAGTCGAGAAGTTCTCGACTGAAAGTGAGGTCACAGCTTGTCGACTGGTAATTCTCGATCCAAAAAATTTTTGCGTTTCTGTATCTCTCGAAATTCACCAATCGAGAAATTCGTGGTTAGTATCTATAATCGAGAGGGAATATCGGGAATGAAACAATTTGACATTTAAATTGTTAGGGTATTAATTACAATTTCAATATTAATTACATAGTTAAACGTTTATTTCAAATATTTGAAATTTCTATCATACAAAAGTTTATATGTATGAATATTACAGTTCGATTTAATGAATATTTTTCATTTTATGAATTTATGTTATACATAGTGTACATATTTAAATACAAAAATAATTAGTACAATTTTAAATTTAAGATATTTCATAAAAAAAAACAAAAAGATAAATATGGGATAATAAAAAAGGGTAATTTGTTGCAGGTAAATTTTAGAAATTTTTGTAAACATTTTGCTTTTTTATATTAATCGACATGTGTTATTACATATGAAAAAATTAAATAAGTAGATAAAGAGAGGTAGTATAAAATATCTATCTATCTTGTAATTTTTTTATTTGCATGTAGATATAGTAATACAAACCTGTATGATTGGTATTAATTATAATAAACAAGAATTCGAATTTCAATTCTTGTTTATAAACTATAAATACCAGTTGCGTCTTTAAATATAATTCTTTTGTTTTCATTTAGAAGCATGAAAAAACAAAATCTTGAAAATTTTGAAAAAATTTATAAATTTTACGTGCAATATATTATATTATTTAATTATAATATATTATCAGTTTTACCTGTCCTTCCTCTACAATAAAAATAAAAAAATTATTATATATATACTTATATGTATGTTAATTTATTATTCCTAATTTTTTTTACACGGCTTTTATTTTTTTTTCTTTTATAGATAAGGATAGGTATAATATTATATATAAAAACTATTTTTTCTTAAATTTATAATTATAATAAC
Source organism: Villa cingulata (assembly GCA_951394055.1). Taxonomy (NCBI): domain Eukaryota; kingdom Metazoa; phylum Arthropoda; class Insecta; order Diptera; family Bombyliidae; genus Villa; species Villa cingulata. The sequence continues at coordinate 33,753,086 of OX596017.1, read as the reverse complement.
AAATATACATTATTATTATCACTATCAATAATTATTAGAGGTATTCACTCAGGCTAGTATTTTAGCTATTGTGTATTAATACATAATCAAATTTAGTGTGGAGTGAACATACTTTGTAAATACTCTTGTTGTATCAAAATTTTAAAATTTAAATTTTATCAAAATTTACCAAATGACTACTATGTCTGTTCAACTGTCAAAATATTTACTACGAAATACTACACAGAAAAAACATGCTTTAACCCTATTGTTTTATTACAATGATTGGCTTACTTGATTTTATATGGGAGAAAATAATAAGGCGTAGTATATTAGCAAAATGTAGTACACTCAGAGAAAAAATATGTAATAAATAAATAAATAATAAAAAATAAATAATACACTAAAATCATAATATATAAGTTAATTTTATATAGTTAAGTAGCTTTTAGTTCTTTAATAATCATTCCATTTATAATTTTCTAAATATTTTTGTTAGTTTTAATCTATTTCATAAATTAATTTAAGTTCTTTTATTGTAATAAATATTGTAGTGTGACGCCAAAAGACCCTGGTGGGCCGTGGTGTGGGCTAGGGGGATACAAGTTTACCTGTATTTCCCTTAAATAAAAATAAAAATAAAAATAAAAATGGGAGAAAATAACAAGGCGTAGTATATTAGCAAAATGTAGTAAAAATACTTCGAGTATAAATATACAAGGCCAAATACTAGAGAGAGTGAATACCTCTTTTAATAAATAAAATTGTAATTATTATTACCGTATTACAATTTTAAAATTCAAAAATATTTAAAATTCAACAGCTTTTTCAGTCCTCACTACCTAAATTATCGGTGAGAAGTTTCTAGATCGCCACATTCTCGATTCACCACAGATACAAAAACAGGCCGATCGAGAATGACGTCATAATGACGTCAAATCGAGTTTACGTGTACTGTCACATGAGACTGATTCTGAATCTGAAAAATTCCGAAAATTTCAGAATCACAATCAAATACATTGTAGTATATGTGACCTGTTACATGGCTCTGAAAAATTCATCTGCTGAATAAATTCCGCTTTGTGTTTCCGTTTTGTAATCTGTTTATTTTCAGAATAGAAAATGAAACATGCTGACAATAAATGTAACATGTCACATGTACCTGAAATCTGAATCTGAATTCATAGCTAAACCACTCAATAAATTGACATACTTGTTTATATACAACTTGAAGATCGTAAGATAGAAGACAGAAGACAGAAGATTAACTTTATTTCACCCTCCATTGAAAAGTGCGTCTTACCAACGTACTCGCCACTCATAGTAGTTATCGTTCGATGGTTTAATGTTCACTCGATAAGTAAAGTGTTTTATAACAATAACAAATTTAAAGAAAAATATTGAAAAGGAGTTTTCAGATTCAGAATCAGAATGAACAAAAAATGAATTCTGAATCTGAAATTTTACGTTTCAGATTCAGAATCAGTCTCATGTGACAGTAGACTAACAGTCGAGAAAACCAATCGAGAAGTGATACAGAAACGAAGCGTAGGTCATCGTCGTCATCATCAGCATCAGCTTCGTTACCAATATCAAATCCACCATCAGCACCAGCTACGTCACCGATAGCAAGTCCCTCATCAGTAGCAGTTTCGTCACCGATAGCAAGTCCCTCATCAGTAGCAGCTTCGTCACCGATACCAGGTCCGTCATCAGCACCAACATCGCGACCTGAAAAGAGAAGCGAATTATTCCAGGAAGAACTGTTAAAAGAAATAAAAAGGAGTAATGAGATGGCGGAAGCGGAATCTAGACGCTCGATTGAATTGGCCGAGCAATCCATTGCGTTAGAAAGAAAACGCAATGAAATATTAAAAGACATGCTGTCTAAAACGACGGAAATAAATAAAATTTTAATTGAAAAAATTAACAAATAATAAACAAAAATAAAAAATATAAATAATTTTAACAAAATTTCTATTTGTTTTTAACTTACGAGTACTAAAATATTCTGCAATAGTTTCTCTAATCAATTGAGCTGTTGATTTTTCATTTCCAATGATTGTTCTTTGTACAGGTTGTTCTCTAGCTCTTGCTATTGACTCTTCTTCAAGCCATGACAGCCTTATGATATCATTTTCTTTCAATAAGAAGTTATGAAGAACGCAACACGATTTAGTAATTGTGTTAACATTCTTCATATCGTTTTCGAGGCCTTTGCCCAGTCTTCGAAACCTTGCTTTCAAATGCCCAAAGGCATTTTCTACGACTCGTCGGCATTTCGATAATTTATTATTAAATATTTTTTGTTTCATATTCAAGTCAGCAGAATATGGAAATGGTTTCATTAATTTATGTGATAATCTAAATGCAGAATCTGCAATAATTACCACCGGTATATTTACATTATTTATATTTCTTTTATGATGGGATAAAATTTCTGCTGTACTATAATATTTTTTTAAAAAAGATTATCCAAATATACTAGAATCGTGACAGCGTCCAGGAGCTCCCACGTTTATATATAGAAATTCATATCTACAATATTTAAAAAAATTGAATACTAAATATTTAAAAAACTAGCGCTAATAGGATTGTAGAATACCATCCCTTGTAATTGCAGTAATCTATTGCATCTTCTTTGCAAGGAGATACTTCTATATGGCATCCATCTATTGATAGAAGTTTATTAGATCTAAAAAAAATGTTTAAATAAATTAATCGCATATCTAAAGCACCAATGCATTGTGCGAATGCCATTCGTTCAAAACCATTTGTTGGGAAATAGAGTTAGAATTTAAAAATTAATATAACACAAAAATGATTATATATTATAATTATGTTTAAGTAAGCAATTCAAAGTGCAATGACAAAACATAAAGAAGATCAGTATAAAGAAATAAAAAAAAATAATAATATAAAATAACATATGAAAATATCGGTCAAATTAAAATGATCATTTCAGCAATTTTGGTTGTTATTAATTATGTTATGTCAATGCACTTAATAATGTATATTGTAATATTAAATTAATTCATAATTGTTTGTTTGTACATATGTTAATTAGATATAAGTATTTTTATTATGTATAAATAGCTAAAGAAGTCCTTGTCCTTGTTGGCGGAAATTTGATATTTGGGAGAAAAGTACCGTTAAAAATTTTTCAAAACACTCACTGTGTTTCACAAAAACCGTTATATTTATTTTTTGGAATAATGCAGGATAACAGGAATTTCTCCTCTTTCTAACGAAATATATTTCGTCCCGAAATAATAAGTGGTTCCTGAGCTATAAGGAGTTGAGCTATCAAAGTCAAAATTTCATGTTTTAAAAAAAACGATTTTCAAACTTCTTTTGATTTTGATGTATCTCCGAAAGTTGAAGGATAACATATGTAGGTAAATTATGATGTCAAATAAAATATAATTTTGTCCTCTTTAAAATGATACCCCTTACACCCTCATATGTCACCCCACTAAGAAACTATGGACAAATGTATGCAACAAAGTGCATGTTTTTTTACATAACTAGTTATTTTTTGTTAAAATAATGAAAAAAAAACAAACAATAACACAACAAATAATGAAAATGATTAAAAAAACAGATATGTATGTATTTATTTTTATTAATTTTACTCTTTGTTATTTTTTTGTGGTCCTGAAAAGGACCGATTTTATTTTTCGTTTTTTGCTTATTTGCCGCAATAAACAACTTTGATGTCTTCCATTAGTTGTTGGAAAGGATCTTTTCCCTCCTTGGCAAGTCCTCTCCTCCACAGAAATTCGCATAAATGGAGGTCTAAATGTTCTTTGCGTACTCCACCTCGTGTTAATCTGTATTTTAAACTTCGCCAGATACTCTCGATGTTTTGAGTATGAGCTCCAGATTCTGAGTCAACAAAGTGCTTGGTATGATTAACTTTTTTATGAATATATCCGTGAGAATTCAACTCTCTGTAACCCGCCCAACAATCCGTTTGTATTTCAGTGCCGGGTTTAATATGTTTTTTAATTATTTCGGTTAGAGTATCACTATTACGTGAATTCTACGGACATATTTCTAACCTATAATTATTCGAATTCCGTTGTATCATACCGAAAATCCAACTACCATCAACAAGTCTACCCCGTTGGTACTTTCTTTTTCCAAGTTTTGTCTCGTCTATTTCTACAATACAACCTGGACCACCAATTTGCCCGCTATCATCATACTCCTTATCAAGAGCGATCATACATATTTCACGTGCAAATGTAAACCTGTCGGCCACAGTTTCAGGTGAAATTGTACTATCACTCTTGATACTACTCTCTTTTATAGTACTTTCAAATGAAAATTTATTTGCAAAGCAATACGTGATTACCATACATTCCTCAGGTGAAATGTGACAGTTTTCAAACTACGTATTGCTTGCTCTGGCGATTGAATGCCGTTTTCCTCTATAATTACACACAAATAAACCGAAATTGTGTCCAGATTTAATATTCATTTTTTTTTTCTATGCTTTTTGCATATTTTTCTGAAGGCAATAAACCGACTTTAGATAACCACGCCTCTGTTGACTCAGCATCCTTCAACTCCTGGCAAAGTTTAAACAAAGTCCACTTTGTACTGTAATAATAAAAAAAAATAATTTAGCTTTTACATTTATTTCCTAACAAAATTTTTTCATTCTATTATTATATAACAAATGAATTTATTACATTTAGCAAAAACTAAATTTAATTCCACTATTAGTGCATTTCTTTTGAAATTTTTAGTAAAAGGTAAATTTAAATTCATTTTTATTGCATTTCTTTTAAATTTTTAGTAAAAGGTAAATTGGAAACACCTTTTTCTGAATTTTTTTAAATGTTAAAATTCACTTTTTTTTAAACATTTTTAATATTTATAAAAAAATATTGATATTGTAATTATTCTCTACGGACTATTAATAATTTTCAAAACTAATAAAATTCTTAATTTTTATAATTTCATACAATTATAATTTTAAATAAATATAAAAAAATAAATAATGAAAACATTTTACTCACCTTGAATTCATATTTTTAAAACTTTCATAAAACACCTTTATTCACAATTAAAATTATACAGATCTTGTTTCCAACAGCTAACAGAAGAGAATAAAATTAACATATTTACATAAAACATCAAGTTGATTGTAATTTCATTTTCATTGTTTACATCAGTTCATTACATCTCTTCATAAAAACGAAATAAAGACAATGATAATGGTAGAAGTCCGTATCTGCTTTTAGAGCTAATAAAGTGAAATCCATTCAAATCAACAGATAAAAGAAAATTTTTTGATTTATACACCTATATAAAAAAACCAGAAAATGCATATAAATATTACAGTTACAATATATATAAAAAATTAGTAATATATTATAATGGTAATTTAAGAAGATTTGGTAACAGACTACCACAAACGTAAGTGATTAGTGATTACATATATTAATTTGTGAAACAAAACCAAAAATAACATCGGAAAATAATCGAAAAATAAAATCGGTCCTTTTCAGGACCACACAAAAATAACAAAGAGTAAAATTAATAAAAATAAATACATACATATCTGTCTTTTTTAATCATTTTCATTATTTGTTGTGTTATTGTTTGTTTTTTTTCATTATTTTAACAAAAAATAACTAGTTATGTAAAAAAACATGCACTTTGTTGCATACATTTGTCCATAGTTTCTTAGTGGGGTGACATATGAGGGTGTAAGGGGTATCATTTTAAAGAGGACAAAATTATATTTCATTTGACATCATAATTTACCTACATATGTTATCCTTCAACTTTCAGAGATATATCAATATCAAAAGAAGTTTGAAAATCGTTTTTTTTAAAACATGAAATTTTGACTTTGATAGCTCAACTCCTTATAGCTCAGGAACCACTTATTATTTCGGGACGAAATATATTTCGTTAGAAAGAGGAGAAATTCCTGTTATCCTGCATTATTCCAAAAAATAAATATAACGGTTTTTGTGAAACACAGTGAGTTTTTTGAAAAATTTTTAACGGTACTTTTCTCCCAAATATCAAATTTCCGCCAAAAAGGACATATGACACATTAAAGAGAACATTCCAAAGTATCGTCCTGAAAATGTCCTGTTTCGATATCACTAGCTAGCGATTCGGAAGTTCAGCCTTTTATTTTTTGTTATTTTGTTATACACACCTAATAATTATTTTAATATATTTATATACATATGTGTATATAAAATTATTATACAAATATTAATAAAATTACAAATACTTGAATTGAATTTACATTTACACATTAAAAAAACACAATTATAATTGACATCTGGAATTGAAATTTAATTAAATTTAACGTTTCATGAAATAATATATGTATTATGGAAATGCTTCGCGGGCCGTACAAAGCAATTTCGCGGGCCGCATGCGGCCCGCAGGCCGCGGTTTGGACAGCCCTGAATTAGATCATCATTGATGATACATTCACTATTTAATTTTTCAAATTATAACAAATAATGTAAAAAAAACATTGTTATGATTTTTCTTATTGATGTGCAGAAAAACGGGTAAAAATGTATGAAATATGCATTTCGAATATGCAGCGAAGTCGTTCAGTAAGAGAAATTATCGCAGAGATGGAAAATTTTACATTGCTACGTGGGAGGGTGGAACTGAACAAACGATCTGATTTACGTCACAATTCCAACTGCCACTGTATTTCCATGTGTATTTCTAAGCAGTGGCTTAAGTATGCCAAAATATGTAAATACATTTCCTTAAATAACTAACACCGAGATTCCAAACGCGAATTTATCCCACTGTAAACTCTCGTATAATTTTCTTCAATATTCTATCTAACAAATTATTTCAAATTTGCCCAAGTTACATAATATTTCATAGAAAGTTATTCATATATTAAAATAATGAAAAAAAAGGGGAAAAACTATTTTTTTAATTTTTATATTCTTTCAATTTCAATTTCAATTCTTAGTTAAAAGTGCAAGCAGTAGTATATTATTTTTTATTAATTTCTTACTTGTTGTGTATTCCTTCTTTTTATAATTTAAAAATATATTTATGACTATCACGTGCTATCACTTATTTATTAAATGACTTGACTATAACCTGGCTGAAACTAGAATGACTGCTTAAAGGCTGGAACACACAGTTTCGTTTCGTTTCGTTCACGTAATAGTAGTAAAATAGTTCACGTAAAAGATATCACGTAATAGTGATACTCTAACCGAAATAATTAAAAAACATATTAAACCCGGCACTGAAATACAAACGGATTGTTGGGCGGGTTACAGAGAGTTGAATTCTCACGGATATATTCATAAAAAAGTTAATCATACCGAGCACTTTGTTGACTCAGAATCTGGAGCTCATACTCAATGCTACACGACAATAAAAACTATTAAAGCCGCTTGCATTTTACATAATTTTTTAATATCCAAACCGTCATCTGAAAATTTTCATGAATTATCTGATTCTGATGAACAACAACCAGCGCTTGAAAGATTCCATCATTGTCAAAGAAGATCCACAAATGGAATATTTTTCGACGGAAAATGAATAGTGCACTAATACGTGCTAATACCTAATATCAGTAAACAAGTTTTGTATTAAAAAAAATATTACAGTTTTGTATTGAAAAAAAGAAACGTATTTTTAAGAGCAAATGGCAAGAAAAATTCACTGAATTGATGACTCATCTTTCATTTTAAAAACAACGAATATTTGTAAAAACATGAAAATTGAATACACTAGGAGAAATGAGGCGCTGAGCAGTAAAACGGCCTAAGCCACAAATTTTCCCAAACAAAGGTGACAACATATAAAAAACCGCATTTTCAAAATTTATAAATGACAAAAATAGCCTAACCTGTAGTATGAGCCGTCTTTAAGTTATATTGAAAAGTTTTTTTTACACTTACAAAAAAACGAAAAGCATATAATGCTACAACGGCCCAAGCAGCTTAGGCCATAATGCATTTCGACGTATTATCGAAAAACAAGAAAGATCTTGTGGGATAGGCCATTAGTGCAATTTAACATGATAAAAGAAATCGAAGCAAAATTGAATTTATGTGGTATGTTATATTCAAATACAAATGCTTTTTGTACGTATGTATTATGAGCCTTTGACGATGGACACCTGTGCAATTTAACATTGTTAAACATTATCGTAAGTACACGATCAAGCACCGCATTACTCGTTAATATTTGAACATTGGTTCAAACATGACACGATTAAATGCGGCAAGATCTTTCGTAATCTCTTTTCTTGGTTTTAGGACCATATGTTTATGGCTGCGCAGATGTTTAATTAGGTTTTTATTGATACAAACCTAGGAACACAATTGCGCAGATCATAACATAGATCACACAATACCAATAGCATATAGTTGCTTGGTATATGAATCTCGATGTACTTAGTATACAGTTGCTTTGTACTAGATACGAACATGATACTAGATCTCGTAATGCCTAGAGCATATAGTTGCTTGGTATATAACAAATGCATCTTGCGTTACAAGCATGCACATGTGTCGGTCTATTTTTAGCATTTCACACCATCCTATGCAAATATTTGCTAAGATGATTATATCCTTTCATTATGATTACAAAGGATATCGTTTTCTTCCTTTCATGTTCTCCGGTACAATAAAAGCATTTCTTGCACATTTCGTTTATGGGTGCATGGATACCCAGAAACAAAGATTCTACTGATTATCAATCAATACAAAGAATTGCATAACCTTCCTATGCTTCGGAATGAAGCATATTACAAAGATCTAGCAAGATCAAAGGAAAAAGGATAGTGTTATTACACAAATCTCACTTCAGTGTGAAAATTGTCGTATAGTTGCAAACCGATACATGCATTTCACACTTTTTTTTCTCGTTACAGATCTTCTTTTCTTTGAAGAAGGAAACATCATACAAAAAGGCAAGGACTGTTGAATTCATTATTATTAACATCTTGACAGTGGACGTTAAATCACGGAACAATTTTTTAGTATAAAGTATAATAGTATAGTGTTCAGTTAAAATATAGTATAGAAATGTTCTATTTTAGAATTAATTCTTGAATTTGTTCATTGGTTTATTTTGTTTTAACGTTTGTAACTTTCTCGTATCAAGTTTATTGTCATTTATTAATTATTTAATAAGTAAATTAAAAACTTTGATTTAAGAAATAATTTTGTGTAATAAAAATAGAAACAGTTAACAAAAATTTGTGTTTTCTTTCATTTTCTTGTTTTTTGTTTTTCGGTAATATCACTAAAAAAGCTTAGTGATACTGAACAATATTATTATTAATAAAATTACTATACATAATTAATATTACGTTATTAATAATACAGTGAATTTCATTATTCGTTATTTTAACAAGGTAAAGTATCAATGTCAAACTTTTTATTGGTAGTGAATTTTTACAAAAAACTGATGTCCAGTTGTTTACTTAAAGGTAATAGTATTTAAAATGTCTGAAAGTGAATACGAAGAGCCATTTCAAGATTCAGGATCGGAATATGAACCAATATTGTTAAATCCACTTAAAAGATTAACATTAAAAATAAAAAGGTGCTAATTCATAAAATTTTATATAGAATAAAAACACAATTTTTTTACAATTCGTTATAAAATTTATTTAAAAAAAATAATCTTAAAGACTAACAATTCAAAAAAATCTTAAACTAAATTACAATTATTGAATACAATTGGTAAGCAAATTAGTTCAAATTGTTTAATTTAATTAAATTTAATTAGAAAAATCAACTCAAATATTCAAGTTCTAAATCAAATTTCAATATCAATGTTTACAAATTAAATTTTATTAATGTAAGTGTTTATAATTTAAAATTTACTAATTTAAGTATTACAATTTAAAAATTTACTAACTCAAGTATTACAATTTACTAATTCAAGTATTACAATTTAAAAATTTCCGGAAATTAATTTTGTTCAAAATTTAATTAATAAGTTTCAAAAAAATATGCAAAATAATTAAAAAAATAAAATTAACTATTATTTACTTAGACAATAGTTTGTGTCTTAGCTTAAAATGATGATGAATTATCAGAAATATCGATGTTTAAAATTTTGATGTAGATGTCGCTGAAGATAGTTCCGGTGATGTTAATGATATTTACCGTCGGTAAATCACTGTTCAACTCTAGTAGTACGACGATAAAAATTTCTATGAAGAAACTTCAATTCTGCTGATTGCAATTACTTAGATTCGAATTGTCTCGGCAATAGAAAAATTTAAATAAATTTTTCTATGTTCAAACAGCAATGTTGATGAAAAAATTTCTAAGTATTTTTCTGTTTATTAGAAAATTTTAATGTAAAAATTAATTAAGTTTGATTTTTTATTTAATTAATAAATGAATATTATTCTGAAACAAATTTGGTTGGTTTTTTTTTTTATTTTCAAGTCACAAAATTCACCTTCGATTTATTTAAAAATTTAAACTTTTTACTCTGACCATGCCATCCTTTGTTTTCGTAAAGCTCATCATTATATTTTCTTGTTTTACTCTGCAAGTTTTACTTTTGTGAATCTGTTGCCAAGGAATGGGCCAATGGGATATGAAACGCTTTATGTCCTCTGGTGCTTGTAACCAATTTGGTACCTTTGGTTTCATACGTCTTTTAGATGGATTTTTCATTAGTCCTCCTGTTTCAAAGGGTTCATTGCGTTTTACCTTCTCTTTACATTTTTTCTTATGTTCACTGTTTTGTGGTTGTTTCAATTTCACCTTTGATTTCGCTATTCGTTTCGATGTATTTTCACAACTGTTTTCAAATATCTTATTTTTAAGTTTTTCATTTTTAATTTCATTTAACCTTTCTTTTTGTTTACAAGATTTTCTTGATCGCGTGTCTATTGAATGTTCATGAACCCTTGTCATGAACGTCCTACTGAATTGTGTAGCATCACCTATGCTACCCATAACAATCCAGCCTAATTCAGTATTTATTGCAATCGGATGATTCGGTTCAGTTGAGCGTCTAATTCCTTCTCGAATTATAGCTGCGTATACTTCTGCTCCAATTAATAATTCTATCCTTCCAGGTATCGCAAAACTAGGGTCAGCTAAATTCAAATCTTTCAAATGATTGAAACCTGTCGTTTCAATCCGATGAGTAGGTAAATCGTTAGTGATACTCTTTACCACTAACGCATTTACGCAATATTCAAATTTTCCGTCTACTGATTCTAGAATAAATTCAGTTTGCGACTTAGCCACAGTGGCACTGCTCTGATTGAGTCCACTGATGTGCTGATTCGTTCGTGTAAGTTGAAGTTGCAGGCGTTTTGCTGCAGAAGCAGTTATGAATGTTGATTGTGACCCTGGATCTATCAAGGCTCGCAATACTTCGTTGTGACCCCTTTTACTCCGTATTCTGACTAAAGCCGTTGCTAATAATACTTGATTCGTGTTTGACGAAAAGAAGGATTCCAATTCATTCCTTTCAATAATATTGGTAGCAGGCAGAGCTCCGTCTCCTGTATCGTTTTGAGTTGATTGAGCAGAAGTTTTACTTTGTATCTTATTGGACGTATTGAGACTATTATGTAATAGGGAATGATGTTTCTTTTTGCATGTGTTACAAGTGTATTTGCTTTTACAATCGTTGTATCTATGACCGGTAGTCAAGCAGTTCATACATAATTTGTGTTTTTTAACGAAGTTCAATTTTTCTATCGCTGATAATGTTTTAAATTTTATACAGTTGAAAAGTTTGTGATCAAAATTACACTTTATGCATCGCAAATTTTTATTATCAGATGTGGTGTTTTGACTTAAAAATACATTGCTTTGTTTCTGAGGTTTTGTAGCTTCTAATACTCTAAATCGAGCTTCCAAAAATTCTACGAATTCAGAAAATGTGGGTAATTCTGCTGTTGAACTTTGTTTAATTTCCCATTGCTCTCGAGTTTCTGGTGGTAGTTTTTGTAACGTGATATAGATAATTAATGGATCCCAGTTCTCGGTTTTAACTCGAAGTATTTCTAATTCATGAATAACTTCTTCGATACTATTAAGAATATCTTTGATGCCTTGTGCATTTTCAGATTTTACAAAGTGCATTTTAAATAACTTTTCTAATTGAGTGTTGATCAAAACCTTGTTATTATTGAATCGGTTTACCAATGCAAACCATGCTTTTGAGTAATTCGCTGCTGTTATTTCAAAGGTTTTCAATACTCTTGCTGCTTCACCATAAACACAAGATTTCAAGTAATGTAGTTTTTCGACATCTGCAATTTCATCATTTCGATGCATCAAATTAACAAATAAATCTCTGAAAGATCTCCATGATTCATATGTTCCATCGAATTTCGGTAGTTCAATCGGAGGTAATTTTACTCTTGATTTTGGCATAGTCACCATAGTAGTCGAATTATCATTTGATTGGGTTGTTGTATTTATCAAGGAGATTTTTTCTTCTAATTCTGTGATTAGGTCGAAGCAAGTTTCTTCAAAATCTTTGAATTTATTCTGATCCATGTATTCTGTAGTGCTGTTTGCATCTTCGGCTTGACATATCTGATAATGATTTTTCCGGAAACTATCTGATAATTCGTTCAATTTTTTTATTCTGCGTTCATAAACACTAACTGGTTTGTTTTCGTTTAAATTTTTTCTGATACCATCTGTTAAGTCTTTTAATTCTACTGTCAATATATTTTGTAATTTAATTAAATTTTGAATGTTATCCATTTTATCTTTTTTCTTTTTTGTTGAAGTTTTTGGTTTAACCATTTACAAATATATATATTTTTTTTATAAAATTTTATCAAAATAAAAATTGTGTTCTTATTCAATCCGGCTCGAAGGACCAAATGTTAAATCCACTTAAAAGATTAACATTAAAAATAAAAAGGTGCTAATTCATAAAATTTTATATAGAATAAAAACACAATTTTTTTACAATTCGTTATAAAATTTATTTAAAAAAAATAATCTTAAAGACTAACAATTCAAAAAAATCTTAAACTAAATTACAATTATTGAATACAATTGGTAAGCAAATTAGTTCAAATTGTTTAATTTAATTAAATTTAATTAGAAAAATCAACTCAAATATTCAAGTTCTAAATCAAATTTCAATATCAATGTTTACAAATTAAATTTTATTAATGTAAGTGTTTATAATTTAAAATTTACTAATTTAAGTATTACAATTTAAAAATTTACTAATGCAAGTATTACAATTTACTAATTCAAGTATTACAATTTACTAATTCAAGTATTACAATTTAAAAATTTCCGGAAATTAATTTTGTTCAAAATTTAATTAATAAGTTTCAAAAAAATATGCAAAATAATTAAAAAAATAAAATTAACTATTATTTACTTAGACAATAGTTTGTGTCTTAGCTTAAAATGATGATGAATTATCAGAAATATCGATGTTTAAAATTTTGATGTAGATGTCGCTGAAGATAGTTCCGGTGATGTTAATGATATTTACCGTCGGTAAATCACTGTTCAACTCTAGTAGTACGACGATAAAAATTTCTATGAAGAAACTTCAATTCTGCTGATTGCAATTACTTAGATTCGAATTGTCTCGGCAATAGAAAAATTTAAATAAAGTATTTATAATAAGTATTATTAATAAGTATTTTTCTGTTTATTAGAAAATTTTAATGTGAAAATTTTCTAAGTCCAAAGCAGCGTTGCTTAGAAATTTTCTTTTAAAAATTTCTAAGTATTTTTTTTTTCGGCGATTTATTAGAAATTTTTTCCAAAAAAAATTTCTAAGTTTTTTCCTAATTTTTCCCTAAATTCTGTAAAAAATTGTAAGTTTTTTACAGAAATTCCTAAGTTCCCTATGTACTAGCTCAATACGCTAGATTTTTGAGGACTCAATACGTCCAATGGTTTTTGGTCTATTTGTTTTCTCTGCTTCAATCTCAATACGATATTATACACAGATAATCGCAAAAAGACAAATTCTTCTGCGATCTGCAACCCTTTATATACCAAAATTTGCAAACTCTGGAATTTTCTATTTTCCCCGTTGGTGATAAAATTTCTATTTGTCTCATCTCGTCTTTTTTTATGAAACCGTTTTGTTCAAATTGCGTCCGGTAAATCGATTGATAAATTTGATGATTGTGAATAACTCTACTGGTACTGGTAATTCAACTGGTAACTTCTATTGGTGCTGTCATGATCATATGTTACGTAAATAATTATATATAATAATAAACATTGTTAATCATAGTTTATAGAGAACAGGTGAAGTTTTTAATTGATTTATGTAATTAATTAAACCTTTTAGTTCCCCTTTTTTTTTATAAAAATATTTTTGTTAAAATACGTGTTTATGTACAGTTTCGTTTATTTGTAATTATTGTGCAGTAATTTTGGTGGTTTTTACTTATCTATAAAAAGTGGATATATAAGTGTTGTGTTAATTGTATTTTTGTGATTGGTGTAAATAATATAGTGTTCATTATGTGACTTGTGTAATTAATGTTATGTTTCTTGTTAGTAATTTTGTCTTTTGTTTACATGTATAAACAGAAGTGTGTAATAGTTATATTTCTGTGAAATATTTGTAATTCACTCTTTTTTTAATGTTATGTTGTTTGTTCTATTTTTGTTGTAACTATGTTATTATGGTATATTATTATGTATTGTATTCATTATGTGTGATATGTTTTGGTTATGTTGTTTGTTTATATTTTGTGTTGTTCTGTTTGTACTATTTGTTTATGATTTTTGTGTTATTTATTATTAATTTATTTATTTATTATTATTATTAATTATTTTTATTGCTATTTCTAATTTATTTTTCTTTTTTCGTTTTTTTTTCAGATTACAAAAAAAAATGTTGAATGACGATTCAACAAATATTGTCCTCATCTGAAGATTCATCGGATACAGAACTGGAGCTCAGACCAAAACACTCATCAAAAGAATCGCAGCTCCGGTCATCACATTCTGCACAAGAACCGCAAGCTGGGCCATCAGGTCTGCAAATTCATCTTTCTAGAATGGCATGTGAGGATAATGTCAATGACAAGAATAGAAATAAATCCAGGAAACGGATTCGTAACGAAGTCAACTGGAAAAGTAATGTCAGAAAATTTAAACGTGCACGAGGTCAATCCTATTTGAATACTAAAGGTGCTGTAGTCACTGGAAAAGTATACAAATTAGTTCAATGTGCGTGCCTCAAAAAATGTCATTCTTTTTTCGATAACAATAAACTCGAAAATATTTTCCAAAATTTTTATAAGCTTGGTGATCACAACTTGCAGTCATCATATTTATCAGCGTTAATATCTGTAAACGAAAAAAAAGGACATATAAAACATCGGTTGATCACAGACGAAGAAATAAAACCAGAGTATACAAATTACCTGGGGAAAATAATATAGACCAAGTTGTGTGTAAAGAATTTTTCAAGAATTGTTTAGGCATCCATGACTTAACAACTGGTAATGCTGTTATGTACACATGGCACGAAGGTGTAGCGTCGCGAGGTCCACAAGAAATAGGATCCTGTATTATGCACTACATAAAAAATTATGTGAAATGTAAAAAACTTATTATGTACAGTGACCAATGTGGCGGCCAAAATAGGAACATCCGAATGAGCGTAATATGTAATCATATTGTCAACAACACTTCATTTCCAGTTACCACTATAGACCACAAGTTTTTAGTGTCATGCCACTCTTTCTTACCTTGTGATCAAGATTTTGGAATTATTGAAAAAGAAAAACGTTTTTATAAAGATATTTATACTCCTGATGACTGGTCGCGTGTATTTATGACAGCAAGAAAAAAAATCCATTTCATGTAGTAAAACTACAAGCAGAAGACATCAAAAATATCAGCCCTCTAGAAAATTTGATTATTAACAGGAAAATTTCGTTAAATACAAATTCAAAAGTACAATGGCTAAAAATACAATGGCTTCACTATAATAGTGAAAATCCTTTTATTATAAAATATAAATATTCAAATAATGAAGATGTACCATTTGAAGAAGTAAATATTGCAAAAAGGAACATATGTAAAATACTAACAATGGAGTTGGAAGCACTTTATCCAGATGGTAGACAAATTGAAAATTCAAAGTATAAAGATCTTCAAGATCTTAAGCAGTTTATTCCACCAATTCATCACAAATTTTATGATGATCTCAAACATCATATAAAAGCAGTAGATGATATCAATTATATCGATACTAATTAAAATAAAAATGTTTGAGTCATTTTTAAAATAAAATACTATGTTTTATATGTTATGAAAAATTCGTATTTTTTTTAAACCTGATTATGTCAGTACAACAAATTTCAGGTTAGGCCGTTTTAGCGCTGAGCGCCTCAAATAATACTTAATAGAATAAAATATTAAGTAAAATTATTAATTTTGTTTTTTACTTACCATTTTCATTTAATTCTTTACCAATTTCGTCCCAAATTTGATCTTTTTTTCTCACATTTCTGTAATCACTATGTGATAAATCAAATAACATCGAATAATTTTTAACACAAAATATCAACTTTTCTTTTGCACTATCCATTTTGAATAGAGCGATAGAGCGATAGATTATGACATGCGACGATAGATTGCGATCTATCGCTTCTATCGCGACAATCGCTATCGCTATCGCGTTGGTGTGTACGATTTCATTTAAATGTTCATGTTACGATCTATCGCTATCGCTATCGCAATCGTTATCGCAATCGCTATCGCTCCGGTCTGTACATACCTTTACTGAACGACTTCGCTGCATATTCGAAATGCATATTTCATACATTTTTACCCGTTTTTCTGCACATTAATAAGAAAAATCATAACAATGTTTTTTTTACATTATTTGTTATATTTGAAAAATTAAATAGTGAATGTATCATCAATGATGATCTAATTCATGGATATAGTTATAGTTGGAAGATCAAAACTATTGTAAAAGAATGTTACGTTCAACTGAAAGATGTCACTAAAACAACTAGTAAGGAAAACTAATTTATTTTTGTTTGAATTTTTTGAATTAATTTTTATTTATTTGAAATTGTTTTCTGTAATTAAAAAAAAAATGTGAAAAATAAATTAAATAAATAAATGTAAAAAATATTGTGAATATGTTTGGGTGAATTATTTATTTACAAAAGAAATAATTTTCAAATATTGAAAATATAATAATATAGAAGCATTAAAAATATGTAGTAAGTTGAATTAATTTTTTTTCAATAGAAATAGTTCCAAGTATAAAATTATTATATTTTATTTTAATGCATTTAATAATTATAGGTCCCCAAATACAAATTTAAGAAAGCGAAAAGGCCTGAATATGGTTAACGGCATGGTTCATGGTGACGGCGAACTAGTAAATACGATGAACCGTCGAGCGTTACCATCGTCTTGAACACAAGAAATTAACATTTTTTCAAAAACTATTTAATAATTTTCTTATTTTTTTTTTTGTCACAATCAAACAACACTGTAGAATAAATTAAAAATAGTAAACACATATATACTAGAATTTGGGTTATGTTTATGTACTCGATAACAGTGACGGTCAAAACAAGAAAGTTGTCCAACTCTCACCGCCACCGTCCTCATCATGAAAACGGTGACGGCGTATCATACATATTCACTAACATTAATTTTGTATATTTAAAAAATGACGGTGACGGTGAACCATATGGATTTTATCAACTCTCACCGTCACAGTTTTGCAGCAGGACATGGAGACATACAAGGTGACATACAAGGTGATATACAAGGTGACATACACGGTGACATACAAGGTGACATACAAGATGACGTACACGGTGTCGTATACAGTGATATACACAGTGAAATACACAGTAATATACACAGTGATATACACAGTGACATACACAGTGATATACACAGTGATATACACAGTGATATACACAGTGATATACACAGTGACGCATACCCACAATTTGACTATTGACACGTTTACTACCTTTATAACTTCACTTTCAAATTCTGGTAGCGAATTATATTATTCAACTAAAACGTAATGCATACTACTTATTGTCATGGTATAAAATGAAATACTAATAAATGAAAATGTAAAAACAATAAAGAAATTTTTACTCACAGTTGAGAGATAAAAAAAAACAAAGTAATAAAACAAAATTCTAAAAGTGATGTTACATAGCTCGCTACGCTACGCTGCGCTTTGACAACTAAAAGTAGAATATGTGTTGTTATATGGAAGCTGTTACATACCCAAAGCGTGCGCAGCGTTCGCAGCGGAAAGTTGATCAACTTTCTACTTTCTCGTTACGCTGCGAAGAAAATGAACTGTCAAATTTATGTTTTTAAAAATTCATAACCTTCATTTAGAAAGTTGAATCAAATTAAATCGGAGTTAAAATAGAGATAAATAAAAATTATTAAAATAATAAATAAATTAAAATAAATTGTTAAGGGATAATATTTAAGGTGAGTAGTATTGATAATTAATTATTATAATAATAATATTTATTTTTACTATTATTATTAGCATGATTTCGATTTTTCATAGTTATTCTTAATTTATATACCGAAAATTAAAATTTATTCTTTATCTAACTTTTTTTAATTAATTGTGTTGTGATATTTTTCTCATCAAAAATTTTCTTTCACATCTAAATAATTTTTGAAAAAGAAAAAATTATAGAAGTGGCAGAAGATATTTTCACAATTTAAATAAATAAATTTTAGTATGCAAATCAAGGCTAACTATGGAATTTGTATTATAATAAATAATAATAAATAAAAAAAATGTAAAAGATGAAGAAAATAAAAATTTGTTAAAGTAGAACTGGAAACTTTAAGCCTCAATATCTCGAAAACGAAGAGAGATATCGCAAAATTTTATTTATTTTTTTCATCTTATTTTGGAATTTTTTTTCATCTTTTTTGTTTTATAAGAAATAATCGTCAAATCGCAGCGCCACGGAAATTGAAATCTCCCCTTATTAATTATATTATGTACATATTTTTCAGATGACTTTTGAAGAAAATTTAATTGAAGAAATTAAAAAACATCCTTGTTTATTTGATAAAACAAGTATGTTTTATAGAAATAAGATTTGCAAAGAAAAAGCGTGGAGAGAAATAGCGGAAAAATTGGAAAGTTCAGGTAAGTAAGAACAATAATGTTATAATAATTTTTTTTTTATTTTATATACATAGCTATTTTATAAAAAATCACTCATTAATAATTTTTTACAGAAGAAACATGTAAAAGGAGGTGGAAGTCATTGAGGGATAAATTTGTCCATTTGTCCACTAAACTTCCAAGTGGCAGTGCGGCAGACGCAGAGTGCAATAAGCCGACATGGGCATTTTATGAGCATATGCAGTTCATAACTGACCATGTTGCACCTAAAATGTAAATATATTCAAGTATAATTTGTATGAGAATAGATAAACTAATGATGTTTTATTTCAGAACTTCTACGAATACGCCAAAACCTATCGAATTTATTGATCATGAGCCAGTGACTCACACAGACCCTTTAAACGTAAGCATTCCTCAAGAAGATGATATTATCGAGGAGGAATTGTTTTCACCAGATTCATCTGGATTAAATAAAAACCAAGCAAATAGAAAACGTTCAAAACGAGAAGTCGAGGAAAAATTTTCACAGGTACTGATGAAAATAGATAATGTGTTGGAAAAGAGATTAAAGGAAAATGAAAAACCTGAAGGGAAACACGATGCATTTTATAAAATGCTAGACCGGTATTTTCATCAAATGCCAGAAAATGACGTAAGGAATTTAAAAATAGAAATATTAAATTTAAGTAATAATAAATTCCAATGTAAAAATTAGATTTAAGATTAGAATTATTATATAAAACAAAAAATATTGAGGAAAAATAAATATGTAAATTTACAACTAATATTGTTTTATTATTTCATATCAAAATCAATAATGTTTTGATGGTTTTTTGTAATATTATTTTACTCTGAAAATAAAATATTTTCATTTTCTGCACCTAGGAATTTTAATTTTCAAATTCCTCACATATCATTTGAATGTTTTTCAGCATAGTATTTTTATCAATAAGTTAAAAAAAATTTCTGTAAATTAAGGATGTTCGGGATTATCTATTATTCATAAGAAAAATAAAGCAAATTATACTTAATCACATGAACTATCTATTTTTGCGTAAGTAATGTGTGCTTTTTCTTTGCATCAATAAGAAAAAAAAAACTATTCATAAGAAATAAAAACAGCAGTTGATTTGTTTATTGTAATTTACATGATATCAAATATTAATGTATGTACATTAATAAATGTAAAAATTTTACTTTCATAAAATCATATTTTATTAATAAATAAATATGTTTTCAACAAATCGCGAAGGTGGAATGCATTACGTGTTGCATTGTTCGACGATATCGGACGATATCTTGACAAATGTTGTACTTCTTTTCTCCACAATCCTTCTATAACAGTGTCACCGTCATACGTATCTACAAAGTTGGCTGGACAATATGAGCCATCGTGCATTTTGATAATATTGTGAAGAACAACTGTAGTCTTTATTATACTGTTGTAAACCTGGAAAAGAAAAAAAGGAATAAATTAATCTTAGAATCGAAATTAAAATAATTATAATTATAAAAAATTAAAATTAACTTAAAATTTTATACTTACCTGTAACTTGTCACTTGTTTGTTTACATTTTGTAATTTTTGGCATTGTCACTTGAAACATAACATGTCATCATCTTCTTCTCTTTTTTTTCTTACATAACAGATTCAGCAAAACACAACGAACGTTGTCACTGGAATTTTCTGTCAATCCGTTGACGTTACGGCGGGCAGCGAATTGATAGAAAATTCCAGAATACAACTGTTTACTTTGTTTTCTTTGTGTGACGAGCGTATATAAACAGGCTCGTCACAACACAGTAGAGTTTTTTTTACTTAAATTTTTAAAAAAGTAAACAGTGTGGAAGTAGAGTTTGTGTTTTTTTGTTTTAAATAAAGTTTTTTTTTTTGAAGTAGTTTTTTTTAAAAGAAAAAAAAAAAAAGTAGTCTTATTTAATAAGTAGTTTTTTTTTAGTCAAGTCTTTTAAAGTAGTTGTATTATTTAAAAAGTAGTTTTTTTTAATAAAGTTTTTTTTTTTTAAAAAGTAGAGTTTATTTTTTTTAAGTAAAATTGTAAAAAAAAAGTAAATTTTTGTGAAAGATTGTTAAACTTTTTTTTATATAAAGATAAAAGTGAAACCTGGTTGTACGTAAAACAGATTTGTTTTTATTTTAATTAATTTAAAAAGAAAAAGAAATCATAAAAGAGGGTAAGTGAGAAAATTTTATGTGTTTTTTTTTTCCTTTCCTCCTTTTTTTTCGAAGGCTCCGCTCGGCCTCCAATCCCGCTAGAATTTTGTTTTTAAAAAAAAATTTTTCTTTAGTTTTTTTTTGTTTTCCTCATTCCGCTCGGCCTTACATTAATTTTTCTTTGTGCAACTTAGAAATTTAATCTTTTTATAACATTGGTGTCAGGTGTGGGGTGGTATAATTTCGAACGATCTTAGAAATAAGATCTTACCACCTGATCTTCTTTTTTTTTTTTTATTTTTATTATCCTTTTTTCAGGATCGTTTTTCTTTTTCTTCAAAAGAAAAGGAAAAGAAAAAATAATTTTTTTTTTTGACGACGCTTTGCTGCTCCATTATAGTTAAAGCAGCATTTATTTTTCTATTTTCGTCTACTTTGTACTGTGTGTACAAAGTATAACAAAAAGTGTAGTAACGACACTACACACATCATTTTTTTTCTCTTTTTTTCTATAGAAAAACAAAATTTTTAGAAAAAATTGTCGTTTTTTTTGTTTTTTTGATTTTTACAGGGAAAAATAAAGAAAAAGTGCAAAAAAAAAAAAAAATTGTAAAATAAAAAAGAATTTTTTATTGTGTGAAAAAAAAAAAAAAAAAAAAAAAAATAGAAAAAAAAATAATTTTTTTTTTTGGGAAAAAAATAAAAAAAAAATAGTTTTTTTTAAACATAAAAAAGTGTTTTATTTGTGCCCTTAGTTTCCTTTTAGTGGAAAACGGTGTTTTTATTTTTAAATCATAATCTTTACGCGCGTATTTTTCCGCCGTTATACACGCGTAATACATCGTCTTTGTGATAATTTTCTTTGTTTGAAATTTAAGGCAAACAAACAAAGAAAATTTCTCTAGGGTGATTGTTTTTTTTTGTTCTTGTTCTCATAATTGTATACAAATTTTTTTTATATACAAAATTTTCTTGATTTTGTCTTTACCACAGGGTTACAGTTTGATCATTTTTTCTCTTTTTCGCGTTTTACAAGTATTTTCTTTTACAGGGTAGTCATTTTTTCCTCTTTTGTGGTTATAAAATACAAACATTTTTTTTTTAAATCATTTTTACAGGGTGGTTCTCCTCTTTCTCTTATTTTTTTTCTACCAAACAAAGATTTTTCTTTTCGTTAAACATTCATTTTTACAGTGTGATTCTTTTCTTTTCTCTCCATTTCCTTTTGCGCGTGGTGGAGATATACAATTTTTTTTTTTGGATTTTGATTAAGTAAATTTCTTTTGAGTATTCTACATTGCTGGTATATAGTGTGAAATACATTTCTTCGTACAGCGTTGTTCTATATACAGGGTGTTCATTGTTCATTTTTTTTATACATTTTTATTTTATTTCAGCTGTGTGTGCAACAGGTTAAGATACCAGTGCAGTACATAACTTTACCAATTTTACAGGGTGTCTCGAATTTTTTTTTGTTTTCTCGTTACATTTTTGACTTCTTTCCTTTGCATTCAGTCCATTCCTTGTCCGAATTTGGGTACATTTTTTTTATTTTTAGGTACATCTCCCATTTGCATATTCCATTTCGTTGTATCTTTCTTTCCATTTTTTTTTTTTTTTTTACTTTCATTTGTTTTCTGAGTTATCATGTCTGATACTGATAAATCAACGGCACCAGAGGGTAGAGAAAGTCAAGCTTCTACACCAAACAACTTGACTGAGTCCACTCTATTAGATCTTGCCCGGCAGATGACACTACAGGTCCAGATGATTTCTGAAGTGACTAATGCCCTCAGAGGTCTATCACAGAGAGTTGAGCAGATAGAGAGTAATCATAGGGTACTCAACTCAGCCCGAACAGATACAGTGGCCCATTCTACAGATATACCTACTCCAGAGGTCGTCAGATCTGCACCTACAGTTCCCGTTTTGGATACAGTCCCTCAAATAAACTCCCTTTTGAGACAAATGACTTTATCTGAGACATTGGGTACTTCTATTGGTGTTCAACCTACTTCTGTGGCTACACAGGTTCTTACAGAACCCTCTCCAGTCCTCTCCTCTATTGCCAACCTACCTACTTCTACCCAACGGAATTCAATTAATGAGTTATCTACCCAAAGGCCTAACCAAATGACAAGTCATACAGTCTTTACCAGACCTCCCACTGAGACAGAAATCGCTTTTGCCTCCTCGCGTCTGAACATGGACCAGACTTACCTAGCCCATGAGACCAATATGGAACCTAGGCTTTCTACCATAGGTCATCAGACAGACACGTACGCTCGACAGCTAGAATCCTGCTTTCCGACAAATGTAGACCCTCCTACTTCTAGCCATCGGGTCTATAACAGTTTATACGAGCCAATGCATAGTCGAAATCGACCAAATGTACATTTTGACGGGCCCTATAGTAATAGTGGCAGGAGTACTGTGTCTGGTGGCCATACTTATATGAAAATCAACCCTAGGGAATACGATGGTAGGGAGCCATGGCAAAATTATAGGTCGCACTTCGACGCGGTAGCGAGGGCGAATGGTTGGCCTGATGAATTCAAGGCCCTTGGCTTGGCACCTCATTTGACAGGAACGGCCTTAGCATTCTTCGAAACACTACCCAGAGCCGTTCAAGACGATTACCACCTACTGGATCGAGCCTTAGATAATAGGTTCAGCATTCAGTATAGGCAATCGGTGGCCCATATCCAACTGCGTGGTCGAATTCAGAGGGACAGGGAATCACTCCCAGAATTTGCCACGCAATTACAAAAACTAGTGTACCTAGCTTTCCCAGACTGTCCTGAGACAGCAAGAGACAGGATAGCCTTAGGACAATTTGTGGACGGTCTCCTTGATTTAGAGGTCCAACAGCGTGTCCGTGACGCAGCCCCTGAGTGCTTGGAAGAAGCCCTGGCACTAGCTAGTAGAATGGAAGCTAGTAGGGATGCAACACGGATAAGCCGAAGAGGGATCCGGGTAAATCAAGCGGTCGTCCAGAACAGGGAAAAAACCAGTAAAGCTAAGAAATCGGGAAAAGCCAACAGCTCAGCTTAGAGGAGTGCAAGTTGAGCTTCCCGATACAAGACACTCCAACTGGTTGTCCTACCCTAGCGACTGGGGTGACTGGTAAAATAAAATTTTTTAACCCTGACAAACATTTTGGGTTTATCGTGAGAGACGACACCAATGAGGAGATATTTTTGCATCGCGATGCAATGAAACCACTGGGGAAAGTAGCATTGCAGCGTGGTGACAGGCTCCAATTTGATGTAGTCTCCAGTGCCCGTACTCCTCAAGCCACCAATATAGTTCTCTTGGGTACCAATTCCAGACCCCAAAACCCTACAGTCACCTCACCTACTGCTTCTAATACTATCCCTCGTACCAACAACATCGATATTTCTAATTCTAACGCATACCCTAACAGTACAATGCCTATCTCTCGTCCTAATGTCTCTAGTTCTGAAGGTACAGCTACCCCTATCCAAAAGCCTATAATTCCTTCTGACTTTAATTACCCTAGCCTTCGTAACAATTTTGGTTCCAATACTGCACATACTTCTAATTCAAATTCCACACTCGTTTCTAATGTTAGTCCCACAGCCACCATTCCTACCACCCCTTGTTCAAATAGTGTCATAGCTGATCCACCTAGCCCTGTAATCACCCATAATTCTTCGTTGAAAGTTCACCCTAATTTAACAATCAACAATTTTTCGGATTCTTCAAATAATTGTTCAAATACTACACCCCTACCTTTGGTCAGTCAATCCCTTGCAACTACTACCGTTGACGTGACTAAAACGTCCCCTCCGGTTCACTGTAACCAATCTGTTATCAGTACAATTTCTGGACATACAAATGGTCCTATACCTAAATCTAATCCACCTACATACTCGACTGACCTATCTACGGCGTCTAATCCATCAGTTTCTACCAAACCTTCCACTTCTTCTCGATTTTCGAACAACCCTCTTCATCGGAGGCAACCCCTAGAATTAAACCAGTCTTATGTCGTTCCGATGACCCCTCGGGTACCTTTAATAACCCTTTAAACTAATCTCCACTGACCTATGGGGGCCGAAGTTAGTGGAGGATAAGGCCCCATCCCTAATTCCTATCACAGTTGTCACAGCTGGTCCTAACCTTAACCTCCTAGGCTCTGTCAATGGAGTCCCTGTCATGATGATAGTCGATACTGGTGCTACTAGGACTATAGTAAATCCTAGAGTACTGCGGAGATGCTCTTGTGCGGTCGAAGTCATGCCTTCATTTGCACAAATACAAAGTGTTACTGGTGAAACCATCCCAGTCGAAGGTACAGTTTGCGTTGATTTCATGGTAGGTAAGTTCTCTACTAAACACTCTGTCTACTCTGCCGAAATCTTTGACGATTGCATCCTGGGAATGGATTTCTTAAAGCAACATCACTGTATCCTAGATTTGGAAAAAGATCTACTTCATATACAAGAAGAAGCAGTGCCCTTAAATCATTCACCTTCCTTCTTGGCAAAAACTTTAAAAACCCTCGAACTTCATCCCTCTCAGGAGATTTTAATTCCCCTCTACACAACCCTTCCTACAGACACGGATGTTCTCCTCTCAGCTTCCTCCTTGCTGCCGGAACAGATGTGTCTGATTTCTTCTATTTCTCGTGTATCCAATGGCCAGGTATGGACTAGGATTTCTAATCTATCCTACCAAACTATTACCCTACCTAGTCGCTTACCTGTGGCCCATTTGGATACTGACCTGACTATCCTGTGTAATGAAGTTCGAGAAATTCCTATTGCTACTATACTGCCTTCTCATTTGAATGACCTCTTCCTATCTAGTAGCGAAGGACTTCAACCTGTCCAACAATCTGCTTTAAGAGATCTTCTTATCGAATTCCAATCTGTCTTTTCTAAATCTAAAGAAGACATCGGACGAACTAGTATCCTTCGACACAAAATAGACACCGGCCTCGCACAACCCGTTAAACAACCTCCTCGTCGTATTCCTTTCTCTAGACGAGTTGAGGCCGAACAAATGGTTAAGGATATGAAAGAACAAGGTGTTATTCAATCGTCTACCAGCCCTTGGAGTTCTCCGGTAGTCCTCGTGAAAAAGAAAGATGGTTCGCTCCGTTTCTGCATCGATTATCGGCGTTTAAATGAAGTTACCAAAAAAGACTCCTATCTTCTACCGCGTATTGACCTTACTCTTGAAGCTTTGGGTAAGTCGAAGTGGTTTGCGTCCCTAGATCTTCTCTCGGGATATTTCCAAGTGGAAATGCATCCCGATGATAAAGAAAAAACCGCGTTTAGTATCGGTTCGGGATTATACGAATTCAATGTAATGCCTTTTGGCCTGACCAATGCTCCTGCAACTTTCCAGCGCTTGATGGAGATAGTGCTGCATGATATTCCCTATACTATGTCCCTAGGGTACCTAGACGACCTACTGGTACATGCCGAATCCTTCGATATCCTACTGAAGAATTTAAGAGTGGTATTTCATCGCTTATCTCAAGCGGGCTTGAAACTATCGCCCAAGAAATGCCATCTATGTCGCCGAGAAGTCAGATTTTTGGGGCATGTGATTTCGGAGCGAGGACTCTCTACAGACCCTGAAAAGATTGAGTCTGTGCGTAACTGGCCTAGACCCAGTAGCAAGAAAGATGTCCAGTCTTTTCTCGGTCTGTGTGCGTATTATAGACGTTTTGTGCGAGACTTCTCTTCAATCAGTAAGCCACTTACTGGACTTACTGAGAAGGCCTCAAGGTTTGAATGGACACCGGAGTGTGACCGTGCTTTTCAGACCTTGAAGGAGAAGTTGACTCAGGCGCCTGTACTAGCACAACCGAACGATCATGACCCATTTATCCTCGACACTGATGCCAGTCAATTTGCATGGGGGGCGGTCCTGTCACAGCTCCAGCATGGCGAGGAAAATGTCGTCGAATTCTACAGTAAGACGTTGAGCGGACCCGAGAGGAATTATTGCGTAGCGCGAAGGGAGCTCTTGGCGGTTGTGAAAGCTGTAGCCCATTTTCGCCCTTATGTTCTCGGAAGACGCTTTCTACTGCGCACCGACCACGCATCTCTGCGATGGTTGATGAACTTTAGAGAGCCCGAAGGACAAGTTGCACGGTGGATAGAGAGGCTACAGGAGTTTGATTTCGAGATTCAACACCGTGCAGGGAAGAATCATGGCAACGCGGATGCTCTCTCTCGTCGTCCTTGCGAGTCTTCGTCCTGTGTCTACTGTAGCAGGCTTGACGAAAAACAGATGTTTCTGGTGAAGACTGCAGCCATACAAGCCATGGATATGGGACAGATTCAGGCAACCGATCCGGACCTGCAAGCAGTTCGACAGTGGCTAAGTTCTAGCGGTAGACCAGAAGCTGAATCATTGAGCTCGGCCGCCCCCGCTCTTAAATCTTACTGGTCCATGTTCTCTTCCCTAGTCCTTAAGGATGGCGTTATCTACCGCCATTCCCCCAATCCTCCCTATCAGCTGCAGGTGTTGGTTCCTGAGTGCTTACAGCAGAAGTACTGAAGCACATGCACGATAGTCCGGCCGGCGGCCATTTTGGCATTGAAAAAACCCTCGCGAAGGTACGCGAGAGATACTATTGGGTAGGGCTATCTGCAAGTGTTCGACGCTACTGCCTTCGCTGCACAGTATGTCAGCAAAGAAAAGGGCCAATTCCTCGAACGAGGGCACCCTTACAGGTGCGAGTCTCTGGCTACCCGTTCGAGAGAGTTGCTGTTGACATACTAGGACCACTACCTGTAACTGGTAATGGCAATAAGTACATCCTAGTCATGATGGACTACTTCACCAGGTGGCCTGAAGCGTTTGCGGTCCCAGACCAAACTGCTGAAACGGTAGCAGAAGTGTTGGTCACCCAAGTCTTTTCGCGATTCGGATTATGTAAACAATTACACTCTGACCAAGGACGTAATTTTGAGTCTGCGGTATTTAAGGAGATTCTCCGTCGTTTTCGTATCGAAAAGACGCGAACCACTGCGCTACACCCTCAGAGTGATGGTCTTGTCGAACGTTTCAACAGAACCATCTTAGACTACCTCTCCAAATTTGTAGACAAACACCAAAAAGATTGGGATACCTACCTGCCTTTTCTTCTCCTTGCTTATCGCTCTTCGGTTCAAAAGTCCACGCAAAATACTCCCGCTTTCCTAAATTTGGGACGTGAACTTCGACTTCCTTTCCAATTACTAACTGGTGGGCCTCCAGATCAACATCTGCAGGATGTACCCACCTATGTAGAAAATCTTCAGGAAAGACTTTCGAAGGTCTATTCTTTCAATCGGGCACAGCTCACAGAAGCTAGTCGGAGAATGAAAGACCGTTACGATTTGTCCGCGAAAGCAAACCCTTTCAAAATTGGAGACTTTGTCTGGCTTTATAACCCCAAGAGGAAGAGAGGCTATAGCCCTAAACTACAACGAGACTGGGATGGTCCGTACGAAAGAATCGAATTGGTCACAGATGTCGTCTATAAAATTAAGCATAAGACTTCGAACCGAACAAGTGTCGTCCACCGCGATCGTTTAGCCACAGCAACTATCTGACTTTATTTTACCTCTTCTCATATCCGTGTCCTTCCTAACCTTTTATTTTGTCACGTTTTCTTATTAGTCCACCCTCCTCACTCTCTCCTCCCTTCTGACGAGCCTAGATGTTTAATTTAATTAACTAATTTAACTTAATTTTATTGTGCCGAACCTATTTACTGCGCAAAGCTTGTTTTTTTTTTTTTTTTTTTCTTCTTTGCAGGTAAGCGCAGCAGCTGGAGGATTTCAGGATCTCACCAGGCCTCCTCTAGTAATCCCGGCCTGTCAGTCACATCTAAACGCTCAGTTGGGACTTTGAGCTCTTAAACGGGGGGTCGTGTTGTAAACCTGGAAAAGAAAAAAAGGAATAAATTAATCTTAGAATCGAAATTAAAATAATTATAATTATAAAAAATTAAAATTAACTTAAAATTTTATACTTACCTGTAACTTGTCACTTGTTTGTTTACATTTTGTAATTTTTGGCATTGTCACTTGAAACATAACATGTCATCATCTTCTTCTCTTTTTTTTCTTACATAACAGATTCAGCAAAACACAACGAACGTTGTCACTGGAATTTTCTGTCAATCCGTTGACGTTACGGCGGGCAGCGAATTGATAGAAAATTCCAGAATACAACTGTTTACTTTGTTTTCTTTGTGTGACGAGCGTATATAAACAGGCTCGTCACAACACAGTAGAGTTTTTTTTACTTAAATTTTTAAAAAAGTAAACAGTGTGGAAGTAGAGTTTGTGTTTTTTTGTTTTAAATAAAGTTTTTTTTTTTTGAAGTAGTTTTTTTTAAAAGAAAAAAAAAAAAAGTAGTCTTATTTAATAAGTAGTTTTTTTTTAGTCAAGTCTTTTAAAGTAGTTGTATTATTTAAAAAGTAGTTTTTTTTAATAAAGTTTTTTTTTTTTTAAAAAGTAGAGTTTATTTTTTTTAAGTAAAATTGTAAAAAAAAGTAAATTTTTGTGAAAGATTGTTAAACTTTTTTTTATATAAAAATAAAAGTGAAACCTGGTTGTACGTAAAACAGATTTGTTTTTATTTTAATTAATTTAAAAAGAAAAAGAAATCATAAAAGAGGGTAAGTGAGAAAATTTTATGTGTTTTTTTTTTTCCTTTCCTCCTTTTTTTTCGAAGGCTCCGCTCGGCCTCCAATCCCGCTAGAATTTTGTTTTTAAAAAAAAATTTTCTTTAGTTTTTTTTGTTTTCCTCATTCCGCTCGGCCTTACATTAATTTTTCTTTGTGCAACTTAGAAATTTAATCTTTTTATAACAATACTTTCTGCTGATTGTTCGCTGATATTCATAGTGCTCCGTAAGATTCTCCATCTAGCTGTCAAAATACCAAAAGCATTTTCAATAACACGTCTAGCTCGTGAGAGGCGATTGTTGAAATATTCTTTTTCGGCATCTAACAATAACCCAGGATATGGCCTCATTAAATTTGTCCTTAAAGGAAAAGCAGCATCTCCAACGATATAATATGGAAATATTATATCGCTATTTTTTAATTTTGATTCTGCAGGAAAATTCAATTTGTTTTCGAATAATAATTTTCCGAAATTCGATGCTCTCAGTATACCACCATCGCTTTGAGAGCCATAGGCACCAATGTCGACGGTTGTAAATGTATAATTTGCATCACAAATTGCTAAAAGAACAATGCTATAATTGCCTTTATAATTATAATACATTGATCCTGAATTTGCTGGACACGTTATGTCAACATGTTTACCGTCTATTGCACCTACGCAATGGGGTAAATTCCATATGTTTTCAAAATCTTTTCAAAAACGATTTTTTTCCATTCGTGTTCATTTGGAAATGATAAATACACATCTGAAAGTATATTCCATATTGATTCACACGTTTTAAGTGTAATTTTTCGAACAGTCGATAACCCCAATTTCATTGTCATAGAAAAATACTGCCTACTCCCACCATGAGCTAAATATCTAAAAAAAATCATTTATAATAAATAAATATTAGGAATTTTGAATTTAATTACATGAAATGTTCTTATACTTACACTAATGTGAGAAACAATCTACATTGAGGTGCAATACTAGGAAGATATGAAGCTTTCGTCAAATCCTCTTTGAGTAAATTAAATAATAAATCGAAAGTATCACATTTCATCCTTGTTGCATTTTGAAAAAGTTCTTCATCTTCATATAACTTTTTGAAATTAGAATCAAAAAATCCTTTTTCTTTCCTATCATGGAAAAAATTTCGGACCCAGATTCTATCTCTATTAAAATGTTCAGTCCATACGTCATACAATAAATATAACACGAAGAAAATATCAAATATGTCCATTATATCATCCATTATTATTATTATTATTATTTATTATTATTATTATTATTTATTATTATTATTATTTATTATTTATTATTATTATTATTTATTATAAATTATTGACAATAAAAAAATGTAAAATCAATTTTTAAAAATTTATCAGTATGTCAACTGTCAAAGCGCAGCGTAGCGAGCTATGTAACAGGCCAACCGCAGTCGCAGCGTAGCACAGAACATCTGATCGAAGCGCAGCGTAGCGTAGCGAGCTATGTAATATCACTTTAAGTTTTAAAATTTCAAACTTTATTTTACTTAGAATTCTGACTTAAATTTGCTTAAATTCAAAATCAAGATTTTTCAAATTGTTGCTGCTGCTGAGTCTTCTTCAGAACTGAAAACTAAACTTAGTTTATTACAAAATTTTAGTAATTCTAATTTTGTTACAAATAAATGTGTCTGAAGGAAAAATGCAATCTTTGCATTTTTCGTGAGACCGTAAATTTAAAATTGTTCACAAAGAAAAAAAAATTTTATTATGTTTTGTGGGAAATATTTCTGAAATATGAATAATTTTGAATTTATGGAATTTTATGAGACCGGACGAGGAGATTATATTACTCCTCCATCCTCTAAGACCTTTGCTCCAGCAAAGGGATCTGGAATTGATACATTATTTTGTCCATTATCAATTACTAATTTTGTTACGGTTGCATTTTTCCTTCCTTGTTTACAAATTTTAATTATTAATGTTATAATTATTATAATTACAATTAATGAACTTATTCCTATTGACGTATAGCTAGTTACATTGTTTTTTATTTCAATACGTTTTATTGTTTCCCTATTTTGTATGTTATCTACATGTAGTTTAACAAAGCTTATTTTGTGACCAAAAATTTTTGTAAAATTCACATGACTAATTGGAATTATGTTACCATCTCTGAAACTTTCGATCCTGTTTTCAAATGTTACATTCCCTATTTCAACTTTACAATTATTAAATTTTATTATGTTATTATTCTTTACGTTCAATTTGTAATTAATGCAATCCTGTATAATGGATGTCGTATGTAAATTTTTAGCCAGTATTAGTCCGTCGTCTACTTCCGTTATTGAAGTTGCATTATTTATCCTTAATTTACAAGCATTGGTTTTTTTCAAAGCATTTTTGATGCATTTATTTTTGTGTAATTTCAATTCCTTTTTTGCAGTTATGCTTTTGTCATACATGTATACGCTATTGTCATTTACGACTATCTGAGTAATGTCATCGTCTAATTCTTCGTATTGAGTGTTAGGGATCGGGATAATTAATGCATTATAAAACATTTCTTTTGTAAATTTCGGTATACTGATTACGAATACCAATAACGAATTTTTAAACAAGATTGCATTTTTTACAAATGGTAAAATAGATGCTGATATGTTATGGTTCTGAATTTCTTCGTTAGTTAAGACATCGTGTGGCAAAATATTTAACCTACTCATCAAAATTGTGTCAGAAATTTTTTCTAACTGTCTATTAATAGAGTTTATATCGGCATAAATTTGTAATGTGAATCTAGTTATGTCTACCAACATCGCAATTCTTTTTGCTGGATTTGTGATATTCTTAAGAAATTCTTGTAATTTCTTTTGTTGTTCATTTACATGTCTAACTGTTTTATTTAAATGTTTTATCAAGTCGTTGTTTATTTAACTGTTTGTTTAACTGATCTGTAATTTGCATGGAATTTTTGTCTAAGTTGTCTAGATGTTTAGAAATTTCAACTGCGTCGTCATTGTCCATCGTTCCAAAGAGAAATTTTATGGAGCTTCCAACGAAATTAATTATCCCTCTTTTCCGTCTTTGTCTGTTGTATGCGTTTGGTAAGATTATTTTGAGGTTATGTTTTGCAACCAAGAGTTCCCTAGTAAGTAGCTTGTATTCGTCGGAGTCTTTTGTTAAATTGAGAAGTCCTATGTTTTTGTCTATTGTGCTTATAGTCTCGTCATATTGGTCCAAATCAATGATTTTGAAAAATCAACTATATCACATGTTATTGACAAAAAAATTGATGTAATTGGTGCTTATCATGGATATACAAAGCCGAAAATTTTCCAGGAATTTTTAAGACCATTTGTAGATGAACTAAAAACTCTAACTAATCAATTTTATTTCAAAGACAAAATAATTAAAGTCAAAATTAATGCATTTATTTGTGACGCTCCTGTACGTTCATCCGTAAAAGGAATAAAATCACATACTGGATATTTTGGCTGTGAAAGATGTGTTGAAGAGGGTAATTTTGTTGAGAGACGTATGACGTTTCCAGGAATCAACTCAGCTTTAAGGACAAATGCAAGTTTCAGAGAAAAATGTGATGAAGATCATCATATTTGCGTTTCTATAATAGAAGAATTAGAAGATGTAGACATGATTGCTAGTTTTCCTTTAGACTATCTTCACCTTATATGCTTAGGAGTTATGAAGAAATTACTAAAAATGTGGTGTTCTGGAAGTCTAGAATCATTACTACCAAGTTCAGATATAAATATAATATCGAAAAAATTGAAAGATATTGCAGTAACACAACCAAGAGAATTTCAAAGGAGAATCCGAGGTCTTCAAGAAATGTCTTATTTTAAAGGATCAGAATTCAGAACATTTCTGTTGTACAGTGGCCCATTTGTCCTGCGAGGAATCTTGCCAGAACAAAAGTATAATCATTTCCTGCTTTTCCATGTAGCTATTCGCTTATTATCCGACGAAAGTTTAGCTCAAAATCAAGTAGATGTGGCTAAGGAAATGCTAAAGTTATTTGTTTATAAAATGGGTGAGATATATGGAAAAGAACATTTAGTTTATAATGTACATTCTGTAATACATCTTGCTGATGATGTAAGAAATTATGGTGCATTAGATACCTTCAGCGCTTTCCCATTTGAAAGTTATATGTCGCGAATCAAAAAACTACTAAGAAAGGGACAATTACCTTTGGCTCAAATATATAATCGCATAACAGAACAGAATATAGCCAATTATTCAAAAAATAATGATAACCAGATTATTTCTTATCCAATACTACGAAAAGCGAAATTATTAAATGGCAAGATAACAGTATTTGAATGTATTTGTTTTGAGAATTTTACGTTTGAAAATAATTTAAAAAATTGCTGGATGTTAACTAAACAAAAGAAAATAATTCGTTTTAAACATGCAATATTAGTTCGAAATAAAATCATTATTATCGGTTGTGAACTCGAAGGAAAAAACAGAAATTATTTTAAATATCCATTGATGTCAAATAAACTAGATATATATAGAAGTAGGATTAACGAAAATTACGAAATAAGATACAGTGCTGAAATTATAGAAAAAAAACTTTTTGGAGTGAAAGAAAATGACCAGACATACATATTTTTCTCTCTTATACATCATTAAATTGTACGTATTTCAATTAAAAATCTATAATATTTCTAAATTTCCAAGTTCCATAGGATTTAAAAATACCACTTTTATCCTTTTTTTATGCTTTTTATGTTTTTAGCATATTCACAATTCAAAAGACATTCAATCATGGGACTTACTACTTCGACTTGACAACCATACCATATAGTGACCCCCGATCTATGTATTTTATTTATTTATAGATGTATTCGATTGTATAAACAAACGAAGAGAACGTACTTAATGTTTGTCTCGTTCCGTCATCATGGATAAAAGGACGAAATCTGCTTTGGCCTAGAGCATAGATTCCCAAAGTGGTCCATATGGACCCCCAGGGGTCTATTTTGAATTACAAGGGGTCCACGTGAGCTTAAAAGAAAATTGGGGGTGCACGACATAAAAATAGGGGTCTACACTCTACATGAACACACTTATGTATATTAAAATGTATCACTGTTCATTTGTTTTTAAGTATAAAAACAAAGTTAAAAATAGTTCTAAAAGTATAGGATCTCCGATGCCATCAGTATTTCTGGTTATTGTACTTTAAAAAATTTTAGAATTACTTGCTGTAAATTAAAATACTATAATAATTAAAAATGAGTCGATATCTGAAATATTGTACTTTAATGCATTATTTGTTTTTGGTTGTTTTTTTTTATTGTTTGTGAGTATATCAAATAATTTCAAGTGTTCAAAGTAACAAAGTGTACTGCAAATACTAAAGAACACCTGCTTCTAATTGAAATTATATTATTAGATTGAACATTGTACTTTGGTAAAGTATTGAAAATATTGGGTTGGACATAACATGATTCAACTTGCAAGTTTCACTAACATAACTTCAACTTGAATTACAAAAGTATAAAAGGAAGATTTTTCTTAAAAGAACATTATTTCAGTTTAGTTTGCGATGCTGTTATCATATTGAGTAAATATAGTTCTTTGTTTACTGTGAAGTGTTTATGTGATTTACATCGAATAACAACAGTAAGTACGTAAATTTAATAAAATTATATGTGCTTTATATTAGTGACTTATTTCAAAATAAAAAATATATATTTTTGAATTTCACAATTTCACAGAAAAATAGTTTATAACATTAACAGACAATTCCTCCAAAAATGACTGAAGCGAAAAAGAAATGTAGGCAGTACAGCTCAGAGTATTTGAAATTCGGCTTCGTCCCATCCTTGCCGGACAAACACTTACCTATGTGCCTTTTGTGCAACAAAATTTTAAGTAATGATTCTATGAAACCATCCAAGCTGGAGAATCATCTGAGACGGTGTCATCCCGATAAAAGAGATAGCGATTTGGCATACTTCATTAAACTTAAAGAAAAACTTCAAAATAGAACCACGGTGGATAGTATGTTCGCTTCAACATCAAAAAGAGTTGATGATGGTTTAAAGGCGTCTTATAATATATCTCTACTAATTGCCAAATCTGGAAAGCCTCATACTATTGGGGAACAGCTTATTTTGCCAGCCGTTGAAGAGGTTTTAAAAACTCTTTTGCACATGCCTGCACATGATATAATCAAAAGAATTCCTTTGAGCAACAACACAGTTCAAAGACGTATTGATGAAATGAGCAATAATGTAGAGAGCTTGTTGTGTAATCATCTGCAAACAAATAATTTTTCCATTCAACTGGATGAGTCAACTTTACCTGACAATGAAGCATTACTCTTGGCATACGTTCGTTTTATCATGGATCAAGAAATCCGCGAAGAATTACTATTTGCTAGAAATTTAACGACAGACACTAAAGGCGAATCAATTTTCAATACTTTAAAAGAGTTTTGTTCACAAAAAGCGATCCCTTTGTCAAACATAATATCAGCAGCTGTAGATGGAGCTCCAGCAATGTTTGGGCGATATCGAGGATTTATAAGCCATTTAAAACAACATGTACCCAGTGTGTTTGCAATTCACTGCGTTATTCATCGACAACATTTAGTGGCTAAAAATCTAAGTGCCAGATTGCATCAATCTCTTCAATTCGTCATAAAAGCAGTAAACAACATTCGTAGCAACGCCTTAAATACTAGGTTATTTGCTCAGTTGTGTGAAGAAAATGACGAGGACTTTCATAGATTGCTTCTTCATACTGAAGTACGATGGCTCTCAAAAGGGCTATGTTTGAAACGATTTTATTCCCTTTTTGAGACGGTTTTAGACTTTTTGGACGCTAAAGATCCAATTTTAAAAGAAAATTTGATAAAATGGAAAACAGACATCGCTTATTTAACGGATTTGTTTACTAAATTTAATGAGGCTAACTTGCAGTTACAAGGTGACAATCTGAATTTAATAAAGACAAAGTCCATCATTGCAGCATTTCTTGCTAGAATCAATTTAATGAAGCAAAACGTTGGAAGGCGTCAATTTTCCCAGTTTCCCAACTTGTCATCGACAAACGTACAGGATGATGACGTCTTGGCTTACATTCAGCATTTAAGTATTATTCACGCAGATTTTAAAACAAGATTTGAGGACATCTTAACTATGGAAATACCACAGTGGATTATTAATCCATACGGCGAAAATAAAGAAATGGACGTAGTATTACAAGAAGAATTGATTGGAATAAGCACTAACGAAGAACTCAAGGTACAGTTCAGAAACGGCTATCAGCAATTTTGGCTTCAAAAAGATATACCTGCTGCTTATCCTGCATTATGGACCATCGCAAGAAAATTTTTGTTAGCTTTTCCATCTTCATACCTTGTAGAAAGAGGCTTTAGTGCGGTATCCAATATAATTGCGAAAAAAAGGAATCGGCTACAAATTACTGAACGTGGAGATTTGAGACTATACCTCACGAATTTAAAGCCACAAATTGAAAAACTGCTATCAGATCATCAAGTTCATCCCTCCCATTAACATTCTTTGTAACAATTTTAGAAGCTTAATCACCTGTTTTGTTTACTGTACTTAATTTTTGTTTTCAATAAATATGTTCCTATTAAATAAATTTTTTTGTTTTTTTTTCTTTGAATGTTTGATGTTGAATGTTGAATGTTTTTAAATTTCAATATATGACTCAGTATTTGGCAGAGGGGGTCTATGAAAATCAAAATAATCGGTAAGTGGTCCACAGAGCAAACAACTTTGGGGAACTCTGGCCTAGAGTAAAAGGAACGAAGTTACTTAGGCTTATTAAAAACAAAGCAGAACCTAACCATGATTGGCTAATTTATAAAGATGTAAAAATTCTAAACAAAGATATAGGTAATTACATACATTATTGATAAGTATTTTAATATATGCTATCACTTAATTATTTACTTTTTTAGGCAGTTATGATGAAGCCAGAAAATTGGAAAATAAGTACAGCAAATACACAAATACGGAGTCAGAACAAGAAGATTGCCGCTTAAAAGCCGAAAAAAGAAAACACCCTCTAAATTTAAAAGAGGACAACACCATGGATTTTAATGCAGCTTTTGCATATAATAATGCAAAGAGAAAACTTGACTATAACGAGGACGCAGACAAGGAAAATAGTTTGTCAGCAGATAAAACAAATTCACGACACCATCACCATTACCGCCTACTCCATTTAGTTCACCGTAAAATAATTCCACATTATTTCGGACAGTTTCTCATCACAATATTGATGAAAATAGTTTCAAACCGGAAAATTTAAGACTCCCTGACCTATCGCCTCCTGCTAAACGATTCAAAAAACAAAACGACGACCAAAATATTATAAAAAATAAAAAAAATAAAGAGAAAATTAATTTACTGACAAAACAACTAAGTGAATTTGAGGAACGTCATAAGAGAGATATGGAGGTACTTAATAAAAAAAATCGACACTTTGAACGATGCTGTTCAATCTCTTTTCGCAGTTTATAAAAAATCAGACCAGACTACAAAAATTAAAAATTTTATGGCACCAGTGCTACCCTTCAAGGCCAATGACGACCTGAAGGAGTTTAACAACAAATTGATGACAGAGAATGCATTTTTAGAACAAATGGTAATATATAAAATTTATAAAAACAAAAAATAATTAATATTCATTTTACGTATTATTATTATAACTGAATAATGGTTTTTTATTCTCTTCCAGATCGTAAGACTGGATGGCAATGTTATGTCTGATTTAAGGAAGTCAGTAAAGCAGATATTAAGAAAAATAATATCATTAGACTTGCTGATCCAGTATACTTGGACTGTAAAATCAGGCATCCAGGGTCAAATTTCCAAATTAATTTTTGCTGATATGCATGGAGAAATTAATTTAGTAGAAAGAACAATTAATTTTTAAGATGGGATAAGATTTCCCAAGGACAAAATTCTACCTGAAATTAAAGAATTTGTCAAACGTGGCAAACAAAATTTTACACGAGAAAATTCACGAGTAATTAATTAAAGAAGAAAATAGTATATGCTATTCGTTTATAAAATAACATTTTTATTATAAAAATTTCATTTTATGTTTAATTTTCCATTTTTGTTTAAAAATGTATTTACATATTTCAGTCTAATATTTAGTCATATATATTTTCCAAAAATTCTAATTTCGTGAAAGAATTTTTATTTTTTACTATTTTCAGGTTTTTATATCTTATAATAATACATTTTAAGTATTTTAGTTTTAGAATTGAATGAATGAATTTTTAATTTCTGTAGCATCTAAAATTAAATTGTAATAAGACATTATTATAATGAATTAAAAGGATATTATTATTTATAATTCTGTTTTATTTATATTCATGAAATCATGAGTCAAAATATTATATATAAGGTTTTCGAATCTTGCGTTACACAGGGCATTGGCACAAAAGGTGCATTTTTTTACACTTTACTCACCCAAATGGCTTACACTCGCCAAGCTCATTTGTGTTTTACACAAAATCCCCAATGTGCACTACACGGTGTATTAAAAAATGTATTACACTTTACTTACACAAATGTTTTACACTCGTCAAACTCATTTGTGTTTTACGCTTGAGTCAAGGCGTTTCCCGCAAAGCGACAGTATTTGTGTTGTACTCGTGCATGTTTGTGCTTTTCTTAAATTTTGTGTCTGTACATGCAATTTGTTAACACATTGTGTGCACAAAATAGAAAAATGTTGATCGGGATAGAGTGTGAAAAGATGGACATGTGAATATATTAAAACATGATATAGGTTTTTAAGGACATGCAAGCAACATGAATGTAACTTTGATGAAAGTAGCATGTAGTTATTATTAAAAAAAAATAACAGAGACAATATAATTAGTAAAAAGAAGAAAATTGTAAAGCAAAAATACGAGAAATCGCTTAAAAAAATCATGAGAAAAATTTGGTTACTAATTTGATAAAAATGGTCCAGACAGTAATTATATAAGAGAATTTTGAAGAGAAAAAAAAGCATGATTCGTAATTGGATTATAATTCGATTTAAATGAAGAGAATATTAAAGTAGGAGATACGATAATTACTAAATAAAACTGTTTACAAATTTAATAAGGATGATCCAGATAGAAAGTAGCCTAGTAATTAATAATAGCAAAGTATTAATAAGGGATAAGAGAGTGTGGATAGATCCAGGTTGTACAATTTGATTTGCTCTAAAAGCAAGAAATAAAGGAAGATTAATATGAATAACATCATGTCATCAACCAGAAGCAAGGCTGTGTTAGCAATGGTTGGAATAACGGTAGCAGTGTTGCTGGATGGACAAGCGATGAAATTTGCAGAGCAGGTGATGCTACTTATTAGGGACCAGGTTACTTCAATAATGATACCTACAAGTAAGACTCATTATTTCCACGACCCAGTCTCTACCCACCATCAGGTCTGCATCTCTCATCTCCAATGCATCCTTCTGAATAGAGGTTTAAGGGGGGTAAGTCGGCGATATTGGTCGTGGTTTAATTAGTTGGACTGATCAACAAAGTTAATAAATTTATCAAAGGAATTTTCATTGTTCAACTAATTAACACCACTAAATTGACCATTTAGAGATATGTAGATAAGCAGGGGTAGCTGCCAGCTATGAATATATTATGTAAAGAAATTTTAGAGTCAGTGACGAAAGTTTAGTTGTGATTTGTGAAGTGAAAATATAATTTAAAATTTTGTTTACAAGTACAATATATATTAGATTACATCTTATTAAGCTGCCTATAATAATTCAGCATTAATCATTTTTTTCGCAATACGCCGTGAAATATCAAATATAATTTGTTGTTTTGAGTGAGTTTTTAAATGAGATTATATCTTCCAGTACATTTATATAAATTAAATAATATGGCACTTTTAAGATCAAAAGCATTTTTTTAGTTAATAGGATAGTATATAAATTAGAATAATAATTAATTGTTATTTTATATTAAGTCTGAAAAGCACTTTACCTGTCAATTCCCAAATTAATATATTTATAATGTAAAAATGTGTACATGAAAATATAAGATAAAAAGTACACATACTACCAAACTTCTCATTTTCTATATCACAGACATCACAATAATGCAAAATTCTCTCTGTGTACACTTTGATTTTTACATTAGTTTTTAATAGCCTCCGTGATATGCACTAGTGGTAGTTGAAAATATTCTTATTTGATTCACATACGAAGTCTATTTCGCTTCAACTTTTTTATTCGTCGTTCTTTTAACATATGTATGATAATAGCCTCCGTGATAATTTGACGGTAAATACAATATACAAGTGCGTGATTTTGTTGTTGTTGTTTGAATTGTATTCTAGAGTACATTTTTGATTGTGTTGTTTTTTACGTACTCAATTTTATAAAAATGGGTGGCTTCTTAATTATTTCTTTCTTGTTTCAACTACTTCTTTAGTCTTAATTTGATTTTCTGTCTATTTTTTCGTAGCTGTCAGTGTATTTGTGTAAAAAATTTCGAGGTCACTGAGATTTTCCACTTGTTGGGTATATATATACACTTTCATAGAACTGTTAATATTTGAAAAAAAAACTGAATATGGATAAGATAGAAAAAATTATGAAAATCATACAAATTTTGACAATTGTTTTAATAGTGCATGATGTATATAAAAAGAAACACAAGAAGAGAAAATTTTGGATTCGTGAAATAAACCAATCTAGGGACAAAAGTAGCTTTTTTAAAAAATGTTACAAGGAGATGAAAGCTAAAGATGCACAGCAATTTACCAAAGCGGTTCGAATGAGCCCACAAACGTTCAATTTACTATTAACACTTTTGAAAGAACGTTTAACTAAATATTAAGAAAACCAATGAGCCAGAAAATAGATTAGCTCTCACATTGTTGTGAGTTTTATAAAGTTGTGACATAAAAATTTATATTTAAAAATGACATCAACTTTTTGTTTAAATATTTAGAACATGGATGCTCACCGCAGAAAATAGCGTGGGCATTTAAAATAAGTGTATCAACTGTTCCTAAAATAATTTACAAAACGTGTACTGCCATTTGGGAGGAACTCAGTGAAATATATGTTGCTGTGCCGAAAAAAATTGAATTGAAACGTGTTTCAAAATTGTTTTATGAGAAAATGGGAATGCCCAATTGTTTAGGTGCTATTGATGGCAAACATATTAATGTTGTTTGCCCTTGTAAAAGTAAATATAGCATTGTACTTTTAGCAAGTTGCGATGCAAATTATACTTTTACTTTTGTAGATGTAGAAGCTGTTGGCAGAAGTGACGGGGGAATATTTGCCGAAAGCACTTTTGGACAAAAAATTATAAATGGAGATGAAAATGTTGAATCATTTCTTCAATTCAGTACCATTTATATTATTAATTTTTATAGTAAAATATTTTCCACATGAGATA
This sequence comes from Villa cingulata, assembly GCA_951394055.1. NCBI lineage: Eukaryota > Metazoa > Arthropoda > Insecta > Diptera > Bombyliidae > Villa > Villa cingulata. Next base: position 33,710,715 of record OX596017.1, on the reverse strand, counting down.
ACATTGCCAAGAACGAACGAGCTGTTTCCATATTATTTTGTAGCAGATTCAGCCTTCCCGCATTGAAAAAAAATTTGATGCGACCTTATCCAGGAAGGCTTTTGTCTGCTCCGAAGTCTAATTTTAATAAAATATTGTCCAGGGCACGCGTCATTATTGAAAATACATTTGGAATTTTAGCAAATCGGTGAAGAGTTCTGAAAAATGATATCTACTGCACTCAGAGAAATAGTAGTGTTGATATCAACAACTGGAAGTTTTTGAAACAAAAATATCAATAACCAACAATTTTATGTTTAATACATTTATGTTGAGAAACATGTTTGAATTTGCATTTTTGGATTGAACGCTCGTATTGTTAATTTAAAACTCTAATTTTGTTGCTTCAACAACTTATGTATTTGAATCAACTCTTAGGACTGTTAAAAAAACACCAAACTTTTTTATAATTGCTTCAAATGTCATACATTTTTCGTTCAATTGTACAACGCATTTAAATCAACAATGTTTTTGTTAAAATTAACAATCAAATGTTTAAATTAAATATTGTTTTGTTACAGATTTATTAATTACGGTAAACGACCCTTTGTCTTGTTATCTGCAATTGTATTCCTTTTTCACTAAATTGTTTAGCGTATTCAGATCAACATTTTTTTTCTTGAAATAAATAAAGTAATATTCAAACTAAATAAATTTTTGTTGAAAATATGATTTATTGCGCTAAAATTGTACGCATTCAGTTAGTTAGTTGGTTTATTGAAGTCATTGGAGTAACTTTAGTGTTTGTGAAATATTTAGTGCACTTACATAATAAAAATTTGTGACAATGAATAATTCTCTAGAAGAATTAATTATTGAAAATTTAAATGACAGTAGCATATGTGAACAAAGTGCGGCTCAAGGACCAGTAACTTTACTTGTATTGAGTCAAAATTAGTATAATTGTTTTTCTAATAAAAATACAATTTTAGAAGCTGGTATTGAATACAGAAGTCTTCGATATTTGGATAGAGGCGATATCGAGAAATTTTTCTCAGAAGTTAGATTGATTGGAGTTGCAGCAGAATTCAGAGAAAAGTTACGCATTTGGAGAAAAGAAACGGTACTATCTAATTTAACTTATTTTATTTATCAATTATAAGTACTTTCGAAGCAATTAAAAATTGTAATGCTTTAAGAACAGTTCAACGATGATGGCAGCACATTAGGTATGTCATCTTTTGTATCTAGCTGGCTAAAGGAATGCAACTCTAATTATTCTTCTCCAGCTTCTCCAAATTCTTCGTCATTCAGTGAACCACAGTCCGACCTTAAGGTATGTAAAACTGAAAAAAACTTAAACTAAAAATCCCATTTAATTATGTAAAGTTAAACTGAGTGAATTTTTTTTATTAAGGCTTTAGTAAGATTTAAAATGCAAGGTTTTATTAATTTCGATGGAATCTACTAATATGTGCTATATTTACAAATTTTTGGTAATTCTTTAAATTTCTTTCATGTTTTCATATAGATTGACATAAAATGTGTACCTACTTCAACAAAGAGCCATTGGCAAACAAGTGCTTGAAAAATTCACAAATATTTTGAAAAATTCAAAACGTTGTCATCGTCACATCAACAAATAATTGTGAATTGTATTTATTGATTCTGCCATATCTATTCGTGGGAAATTAACTGTTGCAGATTTGAAGCAACTAAGTATGGAACTATACTTTGTTGTAAAGAAAATAAATATTCTTGGATTTAACGACCATTATGTATCGTACGAAGTTGGTTCCTGTGAAAATGATTTTAAAATCTTAAATATAAATTATTTTCACAGTCCACCTATTCACATATATACTTTAGCATCTGGACAATCATATGTAAGGAAACAAATTCTTTAAAAATAAATAAATGATAAAAATAAAAATATTAAAATAACATAAGTTATTAATAAGTTATAATAAGTTTCATATTTTCTAATTTAAATTTGAATTCAATTTGCTTTCAGTTGTGAAAACTAAATTAAATATTAAGTAAATTATAGAATTAAGAAATATTTTGTAAAAGTTTTTTAAAAGTTCCCTTTATATTAGATATCAATAAAAACATTTTTGATTAAAATACAAAAAATTTTTTTTCTTCAGAAATAATTTTTAATTTAAAACACTCACTGTTAATTCAAACAGGTTGGTATTTGATTCAAATAATATGTTTTTTCGAAATAACAATCAAATTTCCTTAATTGAATAAAAAATAATTTTTATTCAAAAACATTCCTTTGTTGATTCAAAGAGGTTGGTATTTGATTAAAATCATATAGGCTTTCGAACTAACAATCAATTTTCTTGAAATAAATTATACTTTATTATTGGTTTAAAAATATTTATTTTTCATTCAAGCATACAGATTTTTAAATTAACAATTTTTTATATTTGAAACAAACAATGAAAGATTTCAATCGAACAACGCAAAATTATTCGTTACAACTTTTGAAGCATTTTTAAATCAATAATTTTTATTGTAGGCGCATTTTCAAATGCGAAAATTGTTGATTTGATACACGTTTTTGTTGATCTAAACAACATTTTTTTCTGAGTGTGCGCTCCACATAATGTTGATAAGATAGTCCTTGCAACTATAGTACTCCATAATTTTATCGTGCTTCAAAAAGATAAAGAGTACTATACAAATGACTTTGTAGATAAAGAAATTAATGGTGAAATAGTACTAGGACAATGGAGAAAGGACAACACTTCTTTGAATTTACGATTTACGTTGAACCGAACAGACGTGTTTTTTGCTTTCTTAACTCTTTATTCAAAAATTAAATAAAAATTTAATATTTTCAAAATGTCTATGTGCGGTATGTGTAGATTAAAAGTAGATAGAAATGCATTGAAAATCGATTGTAATTTGTGTACCAAAATATTTCACGGTGCTTGCGTGAATATTAACAGTAATGATATTGAACAAATAAAAAATACTAACAGTGTGTGGAGATGTGACAAATGTAAACAACCGAAAAGAAACTCTATATCTAACACAACAACAGCTAGCGGTACAAGTGCAAATGGAGAAGTGGAGTAACACTAGATTTAATTTACACTGAATTGATGTCAATAAAAAAAGACACTGTTGACACAAACAGTCGTCTATAGCAGTTAGAAAATATGCTACAAACTATTACTGATGAAAACATGCAATTGAAAAGAAGAATTGCGGATCTGGAAGATAAAATTGATAAATCGGAGCATATGATGCATAGCAATCAGCTGGATTTTATAAATGTACCGATAACAAATGAAGGTAATGATGATGTAATTATAAGGAGAATAGTCGAAGAAGGCTTGGGAATTAATGTACTAACAGATGATATCGACTTTTTCTATCGCAAAAAAATTAAACAAAGAGACAATCCCCTAAATATTGTTTCTGTTAGATTTTTGCGTCATAGCTTAGTTAAAAAAATAATTAACACTATGAAATTAAAAAATAAAAAAAGGGAGTACATTAATTGCTCAATTATTGATAAAAATAACAAAGGCAGAGTTTATATTAACCAGTGGTTATCTTCGTCGAAGCGAAACTACTATCAGCTGCTAGAAAAATAAGAAGAGAAAAAAATTATAAATACCTATGGGTGATTAACGGCACTATATATGTGCGGAAAACTGAAGGTAGTGAGAAGATATGCATCAAAAATATTGATATTCTTAATAAATTGTAATTTTTATATATTAATGTTTGTACATTACATTATACATATACGTATATATATTATTAAGTAAGCTATGAATATTAACTCTCTAAATAATAATTTTGATGTAAATATCTTCAACACTACTATAAATAGTGCTCATAATTTTTCAGCTACTCAATCACCTGCTCTCTCTACATTTTCTATAATACATCAAAATATTAGAAGTCTGCGGTCAAATTTTAATAATTTATGTGCTCATTTGAATATAATACATTTACCACAAGTTCTTGTTTTGTCTGAAATTTGGGTTGATGATAACGAGCTGAATAACTATAATATTGGAGGTTACAGTCTCCATGCAAAATATAACGCGGAATATAGATCTGGAGGTGTTGCTGCTTATGTAAGTAACAACTTACAGTGCAACGCACAAAAACTTAATCTCTCTTCAGCTGATTATCTTTTATTACATGTAATTGTTGATTCTTTAAATTTATTCATTCTATGTGTTTATAAACATATTTTTAGCAACAATGATACATTTATATCAGAATTTCTAATATTATAATTATTGGTGATATGAATATCAACATACTTAATTTTCCATCTAGTAGTGATTCTTATTTGACTATGCTTGCCGAGCTTGGTTTTGATTCACTAGTAAATGAACCTACTAGAATAACTCGTTCTTCCGCTACATGTATTGACCATATATTCATTAAGTGTGCGAATAGGTCTGATTTCTGTTATGAGTCAAATATCATTCATTTAAATATTACTGACCATTCTGCTACCTGTGTAGAGTTGAAGTACACTGGGGATAAACATGTGGAGGATCGAATTACACCAACACCATACAATCAAACCAATCTTGAAATGCTGCGCTTATCTTTACAAAGTGAAAAATGGCTTAATGTATACATGAATCAAGACCCGTCAGTAGCTTTCGATATTTTCATAGATATTTTGAAAGATCATATTGTAAATAACTCCTTCCTAGTGATTCCTAGAAAACAATCCCTCAAACATTTAAAGCCTTGGATGACGGATTACATTTGTCACAAAATAAACAAAAAAAATAATCTTTATAGGAAAACATTGCGTTATCCGTACGACAATATTTTGAAAGATAAATATACTTCGCTAAGAAAAGAAGTAGAGCTACTAATTAAATCGCGTAAAGATTATTTTTATAAAAAAAAATTTGATAAATATAAAGGCAATGTAAAAGCGCAATGGCCTGTTATAGATGAGATAATTGGTAATAGTAAGACATCCACTCTAACCAAGTCGTTAAAGTCATCCTGTGGAAATTTGTTGACTGATAAATTTGATATATCAAATGAATTCAACAAATACTTCACTAACATTCCGTATTCGATTTCTTGTGGTCAAACTAATGTAATTTCCGGTCAATCACCCAATTCTAATTTATTTAAAGATAAATGTTACATGTCTTCCTTCTTTAATTCTCTCGTAACTGCTAATGAAATTCTGATCACAATTTCAACGTTAAAAAATAGCTCCTCTGCAGGAATTGATGATATTAACACAATAACTTTAAAAGGTATTGCAAAAGAAATATCTAATGTACTAGCTCACTTAGTAAACCTTAGTTTCAATACTGACATTTTTCCGACAGCTTTGAAAACAGCAATTGTAATCCCTCTTCACAAAAAGGGGGATTCAACTGATCCAAATAACTACCGCCCTATCTCCATACTATCAGTTTCTTCTAAAATCTATGAAAAGATTATGGCTACTAGAATAATTTCATTTCTTGAAATGAACAATTATTTTAGTAATTGTCAATTTGGTTTCAGAAAAAACAAAAGTACGGAAGAAGCACTCTTGAATTTCCTATCAGCAGTTCATCATGAATTGGATAAAAACAATACAGTTGCTGGATTATTTATTGACTTAACTAAAGCCTTTGACTTAGTCGATCATAATTTACTACTCTCTAAATTATTTAGTGCTGGTTTTAGAGGATCGTCATACTTGTGGTTCAAATCATACTTAGATGATCATAAACAGCTAGTCCGATTTAATGGTACACTTAGCAATGTATCATCTTTAATAAATAAAGGAGTGCCTCAGGGTTCAGTTTTAGGTCCAATTTTGTTCTTTATTTATATTAACACCCTGTGTTGCTTTGAATTTTCTAGCATTAAATTTGCATTTGCTGATGATATGTCTCTTATCTATAGCGCACCAACTGTCCAAGAAGTTCAGGAAAAAATATCCAGAGATATGAGACTACTAAATATTTGGTTAAAATCTCATGGTATGTTTTTAAGCAACAAAACAAAGTTAATGTTTTTTAGTCAAACCGGACCACCGATTGAAATTGCTTTACAATATCACAAATGTATGAACAATAACAGTTGTTGTTGTAATGGTTGTTGCTTCCCTATTGAATGTGTTGAAGAGTTTAAATATTTAGGTCTCACTCTTGATCGAAAACTCAAATGGACTTCTCATATTCGTAACCTTAAACAATCTCTTTATGTATCTCTAAGGAAATTCTATCTAATTCATTCTTCTTATCCTCACAATATTCTAAAACTATAATACTTTGCCTTAGTGAAATCGCGTATTGAATATGGTCTATCTTGTTGGCGAGGTGCCTATCAATCTCATCTTAAACCTCTCTTAATAAAACAAAAGGCTATAATAAGAATCATAGCTGGTAAAAATAGAAATCATCCATCATTTCCATTATTTAAATCATTGAGCATTCTTCCCTTGAGATATTTGTACGTTTATAAAGTCATAAAAATATTTTTTCAATGAAGCACTTCATCTGATCTCAGAAATTTTACTGGATACTCGCTTCGAAGACAATACACCTATTCAGTGCCTAGAGTATACACGGAAAGATCCAGACGCTTTTTTCGTATATGGCTCCTTATATCTTCAACAAATTATCTGACAAGATAGGAATTGGACGTAATTTTAAAAAATTTTTGAACCAACTCAAGTTATGGCTTTTCACCCAAGAAAATATTGAATCGTTGTTTAATACGGTAAACTGAATACATATTTATCACATTATTTTGAACGTTGACTTCTATTATTATATTATCTTCATTTCTAGTTTGTTTTTTTTTTCCCTTCTCGTTTTCCACATTTAGTTTATTTTTATTTTTTTTTTTTTGATTTCCCACATTAGATATGTAGATATATGCATATATATGTGCATAAGTATTGTATATATATGCATGCATGTATATGTATGTATATGTATATATGTACATATATATATATATATTCCATTTCAATTATTATTGATGTTCATTTATTTTTTTTTTCCCTTTCCATTTTTTTTTTTCTTTTTTTCTGCTTCACGGTCATAATTATTTCTACTATTTGTACTACTAGTTTTCCCTAATTACTATAGTTTCTTATTAATTAATGATTATTACAGACACGTCTGCTCTAATTTAATTATAAAATAAGTAAATTCACTATATACTGGCATATCCTGCACTAGTGAAATTATGTATTTCTTTTCTTTCTTATTTACGCCAAATACATATGTATATTATTTTTTAACTTATATGATTGGCACATATTACAGTGGTTTTGTATATATTCATATTTTTATTTTAAATATTATTATTTTATTTATTACTAGTATATTCTTCTTCACTCACGTACGCCTATAACGTACCAAATTCTCCTGTAATATTCATATACACTGCCGTTCACATGATTAGACACACCTTCATTTTCGCTTGCAGGTAAGAAATAAAAAAAGATATTGAAAACATCTGTTCTATGATTTCTTTATTTAGGACTTCCCAATCATAAAATGTAATTATTAGGAATCTGTATATCTGTTTAAAAAAAATACATGGTTTAGTCCCAAAAATCGCATAAAAATGTCGTTCACTTGATTAGACACACTCATTTGTTATCCAAGTTTTTACAAGTTAACATTAAAATAAAATCTATATTGATTTAAAGTGCTGTTTAGTTATTCCTTATTATTAATTTTTTTCATAAAAATAACGAATATGGGAAAGAAAAAGATGCTGACGACTGAGGAAATAGGAAAAATCAAAGCTCTTGTTGATGAAGGCTACTCAGGACGGAAAATATCTGAAAAAATTGGTCGTAGCGCAACCACAGTATGCAGATATTCACGCGATCCGGAAAACTACGGAAAAAATTATAAAGGTAGAGCTAAGAGAGCCACCACTGCACACCAACGACAACTGATACTGAGGACTGCGTCCAATTCGACTCTGACTGCCCGTCAAATTGGTGAGGAAGTAGGTACTTCAGCAAGTATTTCAACCATAAAGAGAATTATACGAGGAAGCCCATACATCAAACGAAGAAAAACTACAAAAAAACCCCGAGATAACGCCCCGACATCAGAAACAACGTTTGAAGTTTGCGAGGGACCACATGTCTTGGACAGAAGAATGGAGGCGAGTCATATTCTCCGACGAAAAAAGATTTTCGTTAGATGGTCCAGACGGATATTCGTATTATTTCCATGATATACGGAAAGATACACTATATCGGTCTCGCCACCACAACAGAGAAGGTGGAATCATGGTCTGGGGAGCCATATCGTATAATAGACCCATTGAAATAAGAATATTGAGTGGGAGACAGACCAGTAGGAAGTACGTAGAGCTACTGCAGAGAGCAGCCGCGGATATTGATGAAGTAATGGGACATCAAAATTGGATTTTTCAACAAGATCTAGCTGCTATTCATACGGGACAAGTTGTTCAAGAGTTTTTCATCTCGAAAAACATACAAGTGGGCCTCTCGTTCTCCAGACTTAAACATAATTGAAAATTTATGGGGATGGTTAACGCGTGAACTATATAAGAATGGAAAGCAATTTAATAATATAGAAGACCTCAAAAACGAGTTAACTAGGATTTGGGAACAAATACCACTGGATATTATTCACAATTTATATGATTCCATACCGAATCGGATTTTTGAAGTAATTCAAAAAAATGGCAAAAATACCAAATATTAAATAAAAATATTTTAAAAAAAATAAAGATTTTTATTTGTTTTTCGAAATTTTTTTTACAGAGAATAGCAGAATAATTGTTTTTTTACCCTTTTTTTTACTGTGCCTAATCAAGTGAACGACCTTTTTATGCGATTTTTGGGACTAAACCATGTATTTTTTTTAAACAGATATACAGATTCCTAATAATTACATTTTATGATTGGGAATTCCTAAATAAAGAAATCATCGAACAGATGTTTTCAATATCTTTTTTTATTTCTTACCTGCAAGCGAAAATGAAGGTGTGTCTAATCATGTGAACGGCAGTGTATGTATCTTTTTTCATCACAGCGTACCCATAACTCTATATTAAAATTCCTTTATCAAACATATACTTATTTGCAGGATTTAAAGAGGATTTTGGGTATTTCCACCAGACGATCTCACAATTTATAGATAGGCCATAAAACCTTTCTCTTGAACTAAAATGTATTAGTCGCGACGGAATCATAAAATTTATAAATTTTCTTTTTAAAACGACCGGCAGAAATTTAAAGGAATCATAAGAATTTCTTTATAAAACATTTATTATATATGTATTATTTTATTATTTTCTAGCTTCTAAGAACTCTTTGAAAATATTCATTACATTATAAAATATTTATTACATATGTATTACTTTATTATTTTCTAGTTTCTAGGAACTCTGTCTCTTAGGAAATATTCATTACAATATATATATATGTATTTAGTCACTTTTATTTATTATTAAAAAATAAACCAATTTTCTCTTCAAATTTTCTTTTAGAGTGATATTTTGCTCCACTAGATTAAAAATAAATTCCTCAATTTATACCACAAACAGAAAAATTATATTTAAAATTAAACTGACATAAATTCAAATAGTAAACAGTTGAAGAAAAATGAAAATTGAAATGACAAGCAAGACAGACAACATTATACGATACATACTAAAATAAAATTGAAAATATTGGCAGCACTGCAACCAAAACCAAAAAATTAGAAATTAGCTCTATTTCGACCATCGACCAAAAATTGGTTATGGTTGATGGTCGTAATTTTGTGCATGTACATAAGGAATAAGGGTTTTTAAAATTTTGACAAGCGAATTTTTGGTCGATGGTCGCAATTCTGTTCAAGCGATGATAATGATAATGATGATAATATTATCACATTATAAATTAAATTGTGTAAAATTGCAAGTGCATTGAAATAAAATAAAGCAATATGGTATATTTACAACATTTTCTAAATTTTAATTATTTTAAATGAATTGAGTGATGCCAAGTATTGTCTAAAATAATGACCCTTATTCTGAGATTCGTATCACCTGTGATACGAAGCGAATTAAGAAAACGGTATTACCATTTGCGAAGTAAGTGATAAAAAGCGAAATAACGATAATTGTCATTTTTTTTCTGTATTCCCATATTCGTGTGAATCTGACATTTGTCAATTAAATGTGATATTTTTTGCGTTTATAAAAAGTAGGTGAACGTTTTCAATTTATAAATATAAAAGATGGATTTAAATAAAACGTAAGTAAATAATAATTAAATTTCGGTACAAAACAATTCATGTATTTATTTTTATGCATATAGCAAAAAAATTACGAATAAGAAGCAATTTGAAATCCTTGTAAAGTTTATGAAAGACAACCAAGGTATTGCAAAAGGAATGAAATTCGCAGAGAATTTCATGGGAAAAAATAATTATAATGAACTCTGGCTACAAATTACAAAAATTTTGAACAGCAATGGTCCTCCAACTAGAACGGAAACGGAATGGCAAAAAGTAACTTATGAAATGCTTTTTTAATATGATAAATTACAAACCTCACCATTTTAGATATGGAATGACTACAAGCTGAAAATAAAGAAAAAACTGCAACACAACAAAAAAGAAGTAAGTAAGTAAGAAGTAAGTAAGTCAAATAGAGGAAGATGTAGCAAATTTATTAAAACTTAAAGAGTCAGTACATCCAAGTGGAAGAATATTTGGACTAATCAGTGAGGAACCGTGCGACTTAGCCACTGAAGTAGTAACTTCAAATGAAGTAATTGAGGAAAATAATCCATCTAGTCTGACGAATGATGCCGAAAACTGTGTTACAACACCTGGAGATATCATTGAATCTTCTGCACACCCTACTTCACGCAAACGAAGAATACCTAAAAATACTGAAAATTCAGATTACAGAAAGCAGTTACTTCAGCAGCAATCGACAACTTTAAATAATATTTTATCAAGTTTAAAAGAATTAGAGAGATACACAAGAAATGAAAAAGAAGAAGAAAGTTTTCTTTCCTTTTGAATTTTTTTGTTTTTAATGTTAATATAAATACTTATGAATTAAATGTTAAACAACAGAATCCATTATTTCGTCTCGAACCCTTCTTCCAGCTTCACTTATAGATTCTTCTGGTGCTTGGTTTTCTTCTTCATCACGGACGAATTCATCAGGGTTTAAATGTTCCTCGACATTCATGTTGAATTTTATTCTTAAATTATGTAAGGCGCAACATGCATTTATATTTTTTTTTGCTTTATCTTTATTATAATGTAGCTGTCGCGCTCCTAATATGCAACGAAATGAATTCTTTAAAACGCCAATTGTGCGTTCAACAATGTTACGCACTTTAGCATGTTTTTCGTTGAACCTAGCTTGTCTACTATTTTGAATTGTATCTCTGAAAGGTGCAATCAGATATGGCTTTAAAGGGTATCCTGCATCGCCTAAAAATATAACGCCATTGTATTTAATAGTAAATTAGTCATACAAGGCAAAATGAATGTAAACAGACAATAAAATAAAGGCAAATAATGGTTTGTTCTAAAGAAAATTACCTAAAATCCAAGTATTCCTATCACCGTTTTGGTAATTTGTCATCAACAAATTATTTAAAGGACTCCCTTCCCAAATAAAAGAATCATGATTTGCTCCTGGGTGATTGGCATCTACGTACCTGATGGTCATATTATGATCATAAACCTACAAGTATATGATTTCACAATGAAGTTGTAAGCAAAATATCATATATATATAAATTTGCAAAAATATCATCTGTTCTTGGAAGTGGATAATGTTCTGTTTGAATGAATCGATTGATTGTAACTTTACAGTCAATACATATTCTAATACTTTTGTCAGGTTTTGTCACAATAACAATAGGAGATGCTCATTGACTATATTTTACTGGTACTAAAATTCCATTTTCGCAAAGTCTTCTTAATTCTTCTTCTACCTTATCACGAATTTTATATGGAACTGGGTATGCCGCGTGAAAAATCGCTTGACTATTTGGTTTCAATATTATTTCAGCTTTAAATTGCTCAATGCACGTGTTTAGCGGAGAGAATATACGCGGATATTTGTTTTTCAACATTTCAATGGTTAAAATATTTTTTTGACCACTCACCTGATTGACTCCATGTATTAATTTATTTGGAAAATATTTACGCCAATTTGGATAAAATGCATCTAACCAAGTTCTACCAAACAACGCGTTAAATTTCTTTTCAGATTTAATGACGACCAAATCTAATCGTTTTGTATTACCTTCCAAATAGACAGCAACATTAATTTTTCCGATACATTTGATTTCTTTACCTGTAACGGCTACAAAAGTTTGATCTATAATTTCTAAAGGAATAAAACTAAGTTTCATTTTATACTCATCTTCTGATATGACGGATGTGCATGCTCCCGTATCCAATTCCATTTCCACAAGTATTTCTTCGACGACGACCCTAATTTTAACTGGTTGATGCCATCTTAAACGTTAAGTTCGTCTCTTTCAAAAATTTTGCTCTTAGTTGGTTGTCTTTTATTCCACATACAAATCTATCGCGTAAAGCCCTTTGTAAATCATTAAAATTACATTTTTGTGCCAATTCTTTTAGTTTAATGATATATTCATTTATACTCAAATCATTTTGATTCGCACTATAAAATTTATATGTTTCAGCAATTTCATTTGTTGCCGGTTCAAAGTAATTTGTTAACACTTTTATTAAATCTTCATACTTTTTTGTTGAAGGATCGTCTGGTGAACATAATTTTCGCAATATAGAATACGTGTCTGCACCGATGTAAGTTATTAATAATGGCACTTTTTTATTTTCTTCTACATCATTTGCAATAAAAAATTGTTTTAATCTCATTTCATATTCACTAAAATCATTGCCAATTACAAATTGATCCATATGACCAATTAAAAAGGCCATTTTGTTAATATTTTTTATATTTTTATCACTACTTGAATTAGTTTTTGACTGATCTATAATAGTCTTTTTGTCCACGTCACTCATTTAAAAATTAACAGGTATAATATACAATATACATATTTCAAATTTTCCAAATTTTAAAATTTTCCTCGTCGCCAAAAATTTAATATATATTTTTATTTCTTCAATAAATTTCACTTTATTAATAATTATAATATACAATTCAAATAAAAAAATTTAACATTAAACCATCACTTTGCTATGTATCATAGTCAAAACCAAAGTGAGGTACCTGCTATTTTTACATTACAATTTACAATAATAGTAACTGATAATAAGAGATAACATAATATATGTACTTATTTTAACAATAGAGAATTCTGTTAGGTCTAAATACAATAAAAATGATAAATTTATCAATTTATAAAAAATTTACAATTTATGATTTTACATTTTCAATACATAACAAAACCTGACTATATCATATTGTTGCTAAATATTCTTTCTTTATTATCACAAAGGATATCATTTTCTTGTTTTCATGTACTCCGGTACAATAAATGCGTTCCTTGCATACTTCGTTATGGGTACATTGATACTCAAAAACAAAGATTTCATTGGTTATCAACCAATACAAAGAACTGCATAAACTTTCTATGCTTCGGAATGAAGCATATTACAAAGATCTAGGATCAAAAAAAATTATAGTGTTATTACACAAATTTCACTTCAGTGTGAAAATTGTCGTGTATTCGCAAACCGAAACATGCATTTCACACCTTTTTTTATCGTTACAGATTTTTCTTTTTTTGAAGAAAGGAACCGTCCAACATAGAGGAGAAGGACTGTTCAATTCCAGATTCAATTACATCTTGACAATGGAGCTGACCAATCGATATCATATCATCGGAGAATATTTTAATTTAAAAGAAAACTTAGTATAGTTTGATATCCTTTGTTATCAATTATTCCTTTAAAGGTAAAAAAGTACTTGTAGTAAAAGTAAAATTTTCTTAAGATTAAAGATTTTTGTGTAAAATAAAGCAAGAAACTTTGTGACGAAAGTTCGTATTTCTTTATTTTTTTATCGTTAATATCACTAAAAACGCTTAGTGATACTGAACATTGGTCCTTCGAGCCGGATTATTGTAATCAATCCGCGGTTGAACAACTTTTCAACGATAAACCGCGTACGGTAATTATCAAAAAAGTTCTAAGTGACAATTGCTGATCTAGCTAGCTCTCAGTGGGTTAAGTACAATTTAAAATCATATTTGCATTTTGAAACTCGAAATTACATTCTAAAAAATTAGAATAAACTTTGTGAATTGATAATAATAGTGATTCTGAGTTTCATTAACAAGTGAAGTGCAATATATTATACACTTAAATTTTATTTTATTTAAGTGTTTACCAATTGAAAAAGGAAAAAAAATTCCAATCTAAGAACTGTGAATTGAAACTAAGAAATTAATTGTGTTTTATTTTGGTGACTTTGTGACTTTTTATGTGGTTATTCTGTACGAAATTTGTTGGCCTTTTATTTCACCAACTTTTTTACAATTGTGACTTTTTTAATTGAAATTATAATTGTGACATTTCATGTAATGATTCTGTACGATTCTTTCTTATAATCGTGAATCATTTAATTTGTAAATTGTTGTGCAACTATAAGTGACAATGGCGGACGTTGAATTAAAGAAGGCCGCAAGAAGGATCACCAACTCAATATTTAATAATTAAATTATATATTTAATTTACTTCAATATTCTATCTAACAAATTATTTCAAATTTGCCCAAGTACATAATATTTCATGGAAAGTTATTCATATATGTATTAAAATAATGAAAAAAAAGGGGAAAAACTATTTTTTTAATTTTTATATGCTTTCAATTTCAATTATTGAGAATTTTTCTTCCTAAATATATTCATCAATTCGATAAAGTCATACAGCCATTGCAGCAATTCATACAAATACATATAAAGCAGACGCTTTTACAATTACAATAATTTTACATAAAGCATGCTATCATGATCATGGTCATGGAATAACAAAACAAAGAGTAAGGAAAACTAATTTATTTTTGTTTGAATTTTTTGAAATAATTTTTATTTATTCGAAATTGTTTTTTTTTTAATTAAAAAAAAATTATACAATCCTACAAATCCTAACATCCTACATCTAAAAAAATATTGTTTTTACATTTTCATTTATTAGTATTTCATTTTATACCATGACAATAAGTAGTATGTATTACGTTTTAGTTGAATAATATAATTCGCTACCAGAATTTGAAAGTGAAGTTATAAAGGTAGTAAACGTGTCAATAGTCAAATTGTGGGTGTGCGTCACTGTGTATATCACTGTGTATATCACTGTGTATGTCACTGTGTTTATCACTGTGTATATCACTGTGTATATTACCATTGTATAAGGAATCATTGTATGTTCACTCTCCCATAGCTGTAAATCAAAAAATGAAATCCAATCAAAACACAAAACCTTATCAAAAATACAAAAAAAAATAAAATTTACAAAAAATCATAATGTGTATAAGAAAGACAACAATAATACGCAAAACAGTTTACATTGATTTCTTATGGAAGAAAACCTACGTCTCTCCCACTCGTTTTCTTAAAAAAAAAACTAATTTTTATTGTAATAGTATTCAGTATACGTCATAATTCTACCAGATTTGTCAATGTACATGCAACACTTATTTGTTACAGTATTCAGTATCTTTACAGTCTCACGTATACATGACTACGTCATTTAATTTTCTTAGTATATACACGTTTTAAGCGGTACGTCATAATTCCATCAGTTTTATGTATTAAGGTTGTGGAAGCAATGTATTGTGGTAGAACGAACTACGTCATACATTATACAGTAATAAATTCAAATATTGAATCGCGAAACCGTGAATTTTAACCATTTGAATCTTAACCAAAGTTTTCAATAATTTTAAATAAGGATCTTTATGTAATATTTATTTTTTTACAGGAAATAATTAAGATAACAGCTCAGGCACTATTATACATAGTAGAATAGGTTGTTTATATGACACATTATGCACAGGTAATATTATAGATAAGAGTACATATAATATTGTATATAATAACACAGGTAATATGTACATTATAATAATGCAGGTGATATTATGTATAACATAATAGTACAGGTAATATTATACTCCTATATTACATATAATAGTTTTTTATAATAAATGAAAATTGTAAAAACAGATATTTTACTGATCATTTATTCAAATTTTGAAGCCTTAGCTGTGAAGTAATTGAGTTTTATTTTATTGTATTATTGAGTAATTTGAGTTTTATTTATTATTTTATTATTATTATTATTATTATTATTATGGGAAAATTTAGTTTAATATAGTTAAAATTTTAGTTAAACAGTGAAAATTTATTATCAATTTATAATTATAATTAATAACATTGTGTTTTTGTGTGTGTTTTTTATAAGTGTATAAAAATATAAAATATGGTACATTGTGTTAGATGTATTATTTGTGGTATGAAACAGGAAGGAGACGAAAAAAATACTACGGTTTTCCTAAGGACAACAACATGTAGGCCGAGTAGCAAAAATTTTGATATTTGAACAAACACGATTGTTTTAAAAAAAGGGTTTGAAAAACAATAAAAAAATTATGTAAAAATTGTTTTATTGTTAGTTTTCTGGTATTTAATGAATTCAAATTTGTCAATATTAATTCGTGTTAGTTCTATATATCTACATAAAAACATAATATTAATTTAAAAATTAAGTATTCATTCGCCAAAAGAAAATCTTATAATTCAAGAATAATTATTCACAAAATTATTTCACAAACATTGTTTTTGTAGCTACTTAAGTTTTTTAGTTTTACTCGAAAGCATTCAATAAATTTAATTTTGTTCATTTCAATCCTTTGATATTTCAAATGCATTGTGAAAGTGAAAGAAAAATGTGCATTATGTTAACAATTTTGTACATCTATTTAATGAAAAAGTAGATTAATCTTGGTCCAATGAAGGTGTACATTGGCCGGATGAATCTTGATTCATAAACTTATGTATGTGTTTATAGTTAAACGAATTATTTATCATGTTGATGAAAATGTTGTTAAATTGATTTCATGACCATTGAACTTTTAATCAAATATTTTAATATAAAATTAAAAATTTAATAATAATTTGAAATCCTTTATATAAATAATGTAGATTAATTGGTTATAGTTTTACGACTTTTTTTGACGAGACTTATCTACGGTGTTAAGATACTGATAGTTTGAAAATTTTTCTTTTAAATTGATTTAATTGTTATAAAGGAAAACTTTGTGGCTGCAAGCTCTAGGAAGAAGTGCATTAATTGGACATAAATTCCCACAAGAAGTACGTGTATGTAGTGAGCATTTCACAACAGATATGTTCACTAAGTCTGGAAAAATTTTAAAGAGTTGTGCCGTACCAACAATTGGAATTCCTGGAACGAGCAAAGATTTTCAAACTGAAGTCTTACAGACCGATGTTGAAAAAGTTAATGTGAGTATAACAGTATTACTCAGAAAGTTATGTTCTTAACAAGACTTTTCGGGTGATCCAGTATTAAATGCCGGGGAAAATTTTGTAATGCATACATTTTCTATTAATTAGAAATTTGGAGATTTATCACCGGAGAATAAGGAAAATACCGCGTCAAACAACCAACTAGAAGACGCAAGTAACAAAATAACCATCATTTCCGATATTCCAGTATCGTTTGCACCAGAAGAAATTGCAAACATGGTAGCATATTCATCAGAACAAATGATTCCAAAAGTAACTGAAAGTGAACATTTATCCAAATTTTCAAAAAGTACGCAAACTAAAAAAGCGTTAGAAGCAAATAGAGCTCACGAAAAAAAGCTTTTAAAACAAATAAAATTTTTAAAACATGAAGTTCGCAAAAAAGACACAATAATTCACGAATTAACAAAACGGAATACGGAAATTGAAAATTTTATATCAAATGCTAAATCATTTTTATCTAAGGATTTGGCAATAATGGTAGAGCATTATGTAAGAAATGATATAAGACAATCTAAAGGAAAACGCTACACCAATGAAATGAAGGCGCTCGCTTTGAATTTATTCTTTGTTGCTCCACGAGCTTATAAATTTATACAGAGAACAATAAATTTACCATCAAGAGTGACATTACAAAGATATGTTCGTTCTTGGCCTTTTGGTCCAGGTTTTCATCGGGCATATTTTGATAGTCTTGCTCTTAAATTAAAAGAACTGCCATCATTTGCAAAAAAGTGTGTGATTTGTATGGACGAGATATCCTTAAAAACACATCTTTTCTATGATAAAATGAGAGGTCAAATAGTAGGATTACAGGATGATGGAATAAGTAAGCAAAAGTTACCTACAAAATTTGCTTTGGTAGTTATGGCTAGAGGAGTAACCCATAACTATCGACATTTCCTTGGTTATATTTTTACCAACTCATCATGTGAAACTGGGAAATTACGAAATACCGTATATGAAGTAATACGAAAATTACAATTGGTAGAGTTAAATTGAGAAAATTTAGATTTGCGCCCAAGATTTCTGATGTGCATATTAATCCGAACATTTTCCAGAAAATGAAAGTGAAATATGCAACTCAAGTTTTAAGTGCTACAGTAGCTAGCAGTTTGTACACCATATCATTACAACATGGAAATGAAACAGGAGCTAGTCATACGGCAGAATTCATCGACAAATTTGATAAGTTATTTGATGTTTTTAATTCATCAAAATTTAATGAAGCAAAAGAACTTCGCCGACCTCTAAATTCAGAACGTCAGCTTAAATTCGTAACTGAAATGGAAGTATTTATGAGGAGTATAAAAGTCTTTAATTATGCAAACAAAGATATAACAAAAAACGTGAAATGTTTTAATGGTTGGCTACTCAATATCAGTTGTCTGAAGGTTTTGTGAAACGAGTTGAAAAGCGAAGGAGTAAAATTCTTGTTAACAAGAAATTTGAACCAAGATGTTTTAGAAAACGCTTTTGGAACCCTTAGAAAAGGAGGCGGTAACAATAAAAACCTAACTCCTTATCAGTTTGCATGCATTTTCAAAAAATCATTTTCAATTCGTTATATGGATGTGTCGGCAAATGGTAATTGTGAAGCAGAAAAGTCAGAAATTTTGCTACCTCTATTAGAAATGAAAGACGTCAAAATATTTCCCACAGAAAGTGTGTGTTCAAACAAATTCTTATTTGAAATAAATGACAGCGAAATGGACTTTGGAGAAAAAAACGCCTTTTACTATTTTGGAGGATGGATATTGAGAAAACACATCAAGCACCACAACTGTGAAAATACTTCACTAAATATAGATGAAGGAATCAACTACATTTACACAAATTTAAAAGAATATGAGAATGCAAAACTATTTAAACCACCTCAAGTATTTATGGATAATTTAGAAATTTTGGAAAAGTGTTTTATAGAAAATTTCAATAATTTAATACTTGAAAAGAATATAGAAAATTTATTATATGAAAAAATGGAAAATGTATATACATATGAATGTTGCCCAAAAAACAATAAAGAGTATTTAGTCAGGCTATTCATTAGAAGCAGGATTTATTATTTGATAAAATTTTACAACCGAGATGTAAAAATAACAAATAATAAAAATAAAATCATATCTGTGACACATTTGTAAATAACAACAAATGCTTCAAAACATGTCGTGACCAAGATGTTTAATAGTGTCATTAAGTAGAGGAACCGGTAAAATCAGGTATCATATGATCTAGAAGCTTTTTTCTATATATTGTAATAGCTAACCTCTATTACTAATAATCTTGAATAATATTCCTAGATTTTAAATTAAATAGTAAAACTGTAAAACATTTAAAAACTACACAGTATTCTCATTTTTATCTATGACAATATTTTTTTGACAGTGTCTTTTACCCTATAATATTGACCAGAAAAAAATTGCGTTTTTCACCTCGCTTTCACATTAAGAGTTATCTTTTGGACTATTTCTAGCAAAATACATATGCATTTTACGCACACAATTAAATTTTTTCAAAAACTCTTATCAAAATTTATATGAAAAATTCAAAAGTGATTATGCTTTTTAGAGGTACTCTAATATATATGCTTTGATATTACTGTGTATTTCACTGTGTATATCACTGTATACGACACCGTGTACGTCATCTTTTATGTCACCGTGTATGTCAGCTTGTATATCACCTTGTATGTCACCTTGTATGTCACCTTGTATGTCTCCATGTCCTGCTGCAAAACTGTGACGGTGAGAGTTGATAAAATCCATATGGTTCACCGTCACCGTCATTTTTTAAATATACAAAATTAATGTTAGTGAATATGATACGCCGTCACCGTTTTCATGATGAGGACGGTGGCGGTGAGAGTTGGACAACTTTCTTGTTTTGACCGTCACTGTTATCGAGTACATAAACATAACCCAAATTCTAGTATATATGTGTTTACTATTTTTAATTTATTCTACAGTGTTGTTTGATTGTGACAAAAAAAAAAATAAGAAAATTATTAAATAGTTTTTGAAAAAATGTTAATTTCTTGTGTTCAAGACGATGGTAACGCTCGACGGTTCATCGTATTTACTAGTTCGCCGTCACCATGAACCATGCCGTTAACCATATTCAGGCCTTTTCGCTTTCTTAAATTTGTATTTGGGGACCTATAATTATTAAATGCATTAAAATAAAATATAATAATTTTGTACTTGTAACTATTTCTATTAAAAAAAAATTAATTCAACTTACTACATATTTTTAATGCTTCTATATTTTTATATTTTCAATATTTGAAAATTATTTCTTTTGTAAATAAATAATTCACCCAAAATTTGTAATAATATTCACATTCACAATATTTTTTACATTTATTTATTTAATTTATTTTTCACATTTTTTTTTTAATTACAGAAAACAATTTCAAATAAATAAAAATTAATTCAAAAAATTCAAACAAAAATAAATTAGTTTTCCTTACTAGTTGTTTTAGTGACATCTTTCAGTTGAACGTAACATTCTTTTACGATATAATTGGAAGAAAGTAATGATCATTTTCAAACCAGAAAAAAAAATTCATATATTAAAATTTTTATATTTTAACTTTTATTTGAAAAATTTGAAAAATTCCGATGCAAAAGAACAGTAAGACATAAGCGAGAACGAAAGTATGCACAAATCTTCTAATAAAACCAAAATCCTACATATTGCGCAATATCACATTCCAGAGAAATGCAAATTTTTAAATTTTTTAATCGAGCCATTTACTTAACTGCACTTATTTTCAGATATTTTTTAAAAAGCTGCGTGACGTCACAAACTATCATATTACAAGTGGAAAATCTTTTGATTTATAATTCGAAAGAGGAAA
Source organism: Villa cingulata (assembly GCA_951394055.1). NCBI lineage: Eukaryota > Metazoa > Arthropoda > Insecta > Diptera > Bombyliidae > Villa > Villa cingulata. The sequence continues at coordinate 33,689,362 of OX596017.1, read as the reverse complement.
TTTGTATAGTTTATGGTGTAACTGGCACCAAGGTAAATATGTAATTTTCACTTAAATTTGTTTCAAGTTTTTACACTTCAATGAGCCACTGAAACTGAAAGATTATTTTAAATTTTTTCGTATTAGTGAACTTAGAACCGAAAATCCATTAACGTTTGTTCGAAGTTCAACAAAAAAAAATTGAGTTTTGATGTTGTTTTATGGTTATGGGCAAAAACATGTTCTTCATTCGAATAGGAAATAGACATTTTATTTAAAATTTTTATCTTTTATAAACATGATCTGAATATTGAAAAATTTTGTGACTGAAATAGCACTAAAATTCTTTTTTCCAGAATCAACTTTTTCATTTTGTAAAATAATCAACATATTATTAGATTTCTGTTTCTACAGCCTTTAAATCTCTAAAATGCACAAATGTGTCTCTGAAAACACTGTAAAAATTTTGAATTTAGCTATAACTCGTTATCTACATGTTTACATTTTGCTAATCGCAATATCTTGCAAATGTCTTGCAGGAGCTTCTCAATGGTGAATCAAATAAAAATTGGATTGCAACACATATTTAACGGTTCGGGACTCTATAGCTTATAAAATGCTTTCTCATGATCCAGGCAGATTGACATTTAATTGGTGGAACATTGCAAATTCTCAATAATTGTGTGTTAATTGAACAATTCAGATGATTTCGCGTAGTTGTTACCAATTATGTCAAACTACCGTAATATTCTTTCAACTTCTGCAGAAATCCTCGATTTTAAATAGTATCCAAGTACATAATACTATTATATATATATATATATATATATATATATTATACCATATATATAGTATATAAGATTTCGATGACTTTACGTGCTGTCCAGTACGGGAACACTGATGTTCTGTGATAATCAAAATATGAGCTTTATGCAATTTATCTGCAATTTCCACAGAACTTAAGAGATATAAGTACGAGTTTTACACATTCTACACATTTTACAAGTATTTGAGGCACATTTTTCTGCACTGAGATTCTTTTTTACTATATTTCTCTACAAAAACCAATAATATATTCTGCTATGCAAAATTCTGGAGGAGTAATGCTCGAATGCAGCTGGTACGTATGTATGTATATGTAATAATACAAAAATAATATAAGGATTACACGATATAGAAAAACTTTTTTTAATTTCAAAATTTTTCAATGATCAGATCACGTAACAACTAGTGGTAGTATTTTCTATAAATTGAAAGCAAAGATTTGAATATTTTTTTATAAATCTCTGATCTACAATACTATTAATGAACTACTCAATGTAAGAATTGTATTTAAAAGAATAGGTGTTTGCCACCAAATAGTATACATGAATGTGGGTATCCTTCCTGAAATTAAACATTTATTACATCCAGGTCTTTTTCGAGAATATGAGATCTGAACGTGATACTAAATTCAACTATTTCACATAATTTACTGAATATAAAAAGGTGATATCCACTTGGTATCGATACCGACAGTGTTGAATACAAAGAAATGAAATTTGATAAACCACATTTAAAACGGTCTACTCTTGAATTTCCTTTGAAATATTTTGAAAAAAAAGGCTTTCCAGGAAAGATGTTTTGAATATCCAACACGATGTGAAAACTATGATAACAGGCAAAATAGCTAAAAAATATTAAATACTCAAATCCTTTATATGAACTTCGAAATTTCATGTACGTACGAAATTGGTTTGCCAGCTACGTCATGTACTTTTGTATTGTACTGCTATTTGTATTTGAGTTTGTGTTTTTTACTTTCCTCAAAAGACAAGAAATAAAAAGAAATTTTTTAAGTAAATTTCTAAAGTAGGTACTATAATAAAAATGTTTAGTATAAAAATGAATTTTCTTTAAACTTTTTCAGGAGTAATAAGATAAAGAAAGTCTTAAATATAAATTAAATATAACTATAAATTAAAATTTGTCTACGGAAACATATTTCTGCAATAGAAAGGGGAAATACTGTCAGAGTTCGCAAAATCCATCAATGTTCTTGATGCATTGTATATTATTAAACGTGCTTGGTGGTGAGTCAAGCCGCAGTTCATAACCAACTGTTTTAAAAAAGTAAGTATGTACAACTACAATAATATTAACTTCAGTAAATAATTTTCTGTTCAATAAACTCATATTCATTTAATAATATCCATTTAGACTAAATTTATTTCCAATTATGATGAAACTCGTGAATGGTAACAAGAGAAGTATGATATGATATTCAGTGTCATTACACAAGCTGAATTTGATAATTACGTACGTTGTGACGATAATTTGACATGTAATGGACAGCTTACGGATGATGAAATAAAAAAGGAAATTGTAATTAATGACGACAAAAGCGAGGAACATTCAACTGATGATATTGAAGAACTTGCTATGATATTCCTAGCACAACCGATGTATTAACCTCGTTAAATGTGCGCCGAAGATTTTTATTATCAAAAAATTAATTAGTCGACGAACTGGAAAACATAGAAGACCATATTTTTAAAAAATATTTAAAAAAAAAAAAACAACTCAATCTCGAATCAGTCATTTCTTTAAGCCAGAGACAATGATGGAAATGTGAAAAAATTTTTCTAAATAGATTTACTTTTCAAAAATAAGTAATGTACATATTTGTTCATATGTATGTAAATAAATTTATGTGAAAAGAATCAAAAATGTGTATATTTGTATTGATCTTATAACAAATCTATACATTTAAAAGCATAAAAGGATGTCATATCTGTTGCAAATACATATTATAGAATTAAATATAAAATATTAATTGACAAACAAAAGTAAAAATGTACGATCATGTAATGAAAATGAATTCAATTAGGTACATTATATGTACATATGTACTTGTTTTATTTGAATGTATAATTGCATTGACAGAGTAATTAACCGAGGTTTTCATAATTGCATTAGCTAAGCAATAAAACGGGATTTTCATAATTGCATTTCCCGGTTTAGGCATTAATTCGTATGAAATTTTGCTGACGCAATTAACCGGGGAATACTGTATATTGCTTTAGCGTCTAAAATACAATAGACGATGACGACGACCAATAGATTCCAAAAAAGATGAAGAACCAGTAGAGCAGCAGTACTACTAGAATGAATGAATATCATCATCAATGCCATCGCAAACATTTATTGAAACTTTATTATAATAATTTTTATATTTCAATTGAAATTATGTGCATATATGGATAGTATTTATTTGTACTTACAATGTATTTTGTATTTATTTATTTTGTATTTCAATTTAGCTTTGTATTTCAATTTTCAACTTTTACTTTACTCGGACATTTAAATTCATACATTCATGCAGTACAATTGTTCGTTTCGTAGATATTCTTGCTTGATGTTGATGATGATGACGAAAACTTTATTTCGTACTTGTTAAGAAAACAAAAAGACAAAACTAGTCGATGAAAAATCGACATTATTTTTCATTAACACTTTTTTCATTCTTTTCTGGTTTTGATGTTGAATATATCACATTTTTATACAAAAAAACTTTCCAGTTACATATTTTTATACAGAAAATTACACATTAACTTATCACAAATCAAAACGATTCACAAAACCTAAAAAAGATCCATAAGTAAACATATACAACTAAAATAGATACTTATAATGCTACAATGTAATAATCAAAACAAATAACCTTAAAAATTAAATAATAATCTTACCTTTAATCTTTTATTTAAACTTGAAAACTTGTATATATGGTATATATGATAAAAAATTAATATTTAATCATTTTATTTGGCTACAATAATATTTTTATCGTTCATTTTATTTTTCAATTAAATTTTTTTTTGTTGAATTTATTAAAATGAAAATTAAAATAAAAAATTAATAGTTTTCTAACATGCTATTACAAATTACACTACACTTTATAGTTATATACCCAGATAACATTTTTGAATCGATACTGAGGCATCAAAAAGTCTTCAATTTTTCTTCCCCTTTTCCAGTGATGATTTATTGATGACTTTTTGATGCCTACCATCAATAGCAGTTGAGTGTGGTGGTGGGAATCAAAATGTTCAAGATAGCACAGGATTGATGAAGAACTGATTTTGGACTGATACTCGGGTACAGAAGAATCGATTCCCTCAGTATACCAAAACTGATGTTTTTATATGGCCTATCACGTGTTAATAAGAAAATGAATTGATGATTTGTATTGATGTAGAATCGATTCTTTTCTGATTCCTGGCATCGTAATATGAAGGGGAAAATTATAGACGCTAATACTGATGCCGTACTGATGTTTTTTTGATTCCTCAGACGTTTTAGTGCATTATATTTAACAACGCGTCATTCCAAGTTTAGTGTTTGTAAAATTAAAACAATTTATAAAGGTGAGTAATTTTAGTTGATTGAATTGTGATAGTTTGTTTAAAAAAATATCAGATCATATAGATTATATAAGTGAATTTAAAAATAAATTACTGAGGATTTTAGCCGGATCTAATTAAGGTATTAAGTATACTAAAAATAATGCCAAGAAGGGAAAAAAGGATTGCTGGTGTTTCAGCAAGACATTTCCGAGCATTAGTCGCAGCAGAACTAGAGAATAATCTAAGAGATGGAGAGATTTCCCGAAGTGAATGTTCTTTTACGGAAGAATGTGTTAATGAGGAGGAGGGTATCAACATGGAAAATGATAATAATGTATCTCATCCTGATTTGAATGCACCTGAAGAATCGGTGCCTGAGGATAACAATGAAAATGAAAACAGTGAACATAAATCATTGAGTACAATTATTTCTCAATGGAGTATCCAATATAATATAAAACAGAATGCACTTACATCTTTGTTGAAAAATCTTTTGGATAGTGGACTCATCCGACAGAAAGATGCAAGAACCCTGTTACAAACACCGAAAAGAGTGTTGATTACAAGATCAGTTCATCCGGGAGAATACTTTCACTTTGGTATTAAAAATCGTGTACTTGAAGAGCTAGGCGAGAAGGAAAACTTGCCCGAAAGTATTTCAATCAATATTGGAATCGATGGTTTACCATTGTCAAAATCATCAGGATTATGTTTGTGGCCTATTTTGGGATTGATTACGAATGTTAATAATTCTGGAGTTATGTTGTTTGGATCCTACACAGGGAGAAGGAAGCCAGGCGATTCAAATGAATTTTTGAAGGATTTTGCAGATGAATATCTGACATTACGTGGAGAAGGGCTTGCAATTCAGAACAAAGTAATACGTTTATCTATAAATGCCTTCTGTTGTGATACACCAGCACGTTCCTTCATATCTAAGACGAAAGGACATACCTCTTTAACTGGATGCATGAAATGTGAACAAGTCGGCCAATATAAATACAGAAAAGTCATATTTTCCTCGTCCAGTGGAGAAATTTATACTGATGATGACTATGTAAGCAGACTAAAAGCTTTTCATGGTGAAAATTTGTTACATTCGATTGGCATTCAAATGGTTAGTCAAATTCCAATTGAACCTATGCATCTTTTCGATCTTGGTGCGATGAGGAAGATTTTGACCATTATCTTCAAAAAGAAAATAATCAACAATAATCGTTTGGATCGAAGCAAACTCGAAATGGCTTCACATAAATTGATGATTTTAATAGGATATATTCCGGATGAGTTCTCTAGACGGCCTAGAGATATTGAAGAGTTATTGCACTGGAAGTCAACAGAATTCAGACAATTTGCGCTATACACTGGTATGCTAATCTTGAAGGACGTTCTCGATGAGGAGTCGTATCATCATTTTCTGCTTTTCGTCTGTGCTTATCGCTTGCTTGCTTGGCCCAGTAAAGCTGTCGATAATGTTGATTGTGCTCATGAAATGCTGAAACTTTTTGTCGATCATTTTCCATCAATATATGGTGAAGAGCATTTGACGTACAACATTCACTCTCTTTTACACATATCAGATTGTGTTAAGAAATTTGGTTCATTGGACAAATTTTCTGCATATGCGTTTGAAAATTATATGCAGGAATTGAAGAAAAATATTAGAAAGCCGACTCATGTCCTACAACAGTTATATAAAAGACACATAGAGCGTGTGAAAAGTGGAAAAGTTCATGAAAAAAAATACATAGGTCCACTCAAACGTGTTAAAACACCAGAAGGTGATGAGCATTATAAAATGTACAAAACGAAAAATTTTCTTATACGTCCATGTCTACCAGACAATTGTTTTTGTGTAGAAACTGAAAATGGAGTGAAAGCAGTAAAAGTTACTGCAATACAAATAATAAATAAAGAAACTGTACTCAAATGCAAAACATTCACCAATATTTCGCCATTTTTTGATAATCCTATGAACTCGTTAGACATTGGAATAATAACTGGTATTTGCGATAGTGCAGACACCATCACTGTAAAAATATCGCAAATATCGTACAAATATATAGAACTACCGATCGATGAACGTCAGTTTTTATTAATACCACTTCTCCATATATTTCAGTAGCTCCAGCATACCATGAGCAAAACCAATAAGCGAGCACTTTCAACGGTGAAGTTTGTTCCACCGAAAAAAATGAAATCAGCTGCTGCTACATTAGGTGAGTATTTTTAGATACAAAATCGTAAAACAGTATTTGCTATATACTTATATATAAATTTTTGCTTTTGGTTTTATTAGAAGAAAACACTAGAGTATCGCCGAATTTTGAACAAAATTCACAGGAGTTCATTGAAACTCAATGTACTGAAATTGGTAAAAGCTCTAAAATAAACCAGACAGAGGAAGGAAAGTGGGTTTTAGTCACTGGAGTCGAGGAAGACGACCCACGCTTATTTTCCCAACTTGTGAGTGGTCCATATGATTCTGAGTGTAACTATCAATTTACCTCCGAATTTTTGAAAAAATTTTAATTTCTCCTTTGTTATTTTAGCAGTTTATGTTCGTGAAAATCCTGTGGAAAATGTATCCTTGCTCACTGAAGACCTATTTCACATCGACCATGAAGAAGGAGCAGAAACATCTCCACATGAGCATGTACCATCAACATCTGCGCCAGCAGCAGAAACATCCCCACATAAGCATGTACCATCAGCATCTGCGCCAGCAGCAGAAACATCCCCACATGCTGCGTGTAAGAATTGTGAGTATTACTGAGTATATAAGAGAATATTTTAATATTCTTCTTAAGAGCATATTTTAATTATAATTAATATGATTATACATTTTAAAGGTGATGTTTTGCTTCAGAAAATCGTACAAATAGAAAAAGTGCAGGCAAAACAAACCATTATGTTAAATAGATTGTGTGCTTTCCTTTTGCCGGAAGGAAAGGCACAATCTAATATTCCATTTAAATTTCCATTAACGGAATATGGAAAACTGGCCAATTTGGAGGAGTTTCTTCATACGAAAGAAAACAAGGATAAATTCGTAAGTTAATTTTCAATTATTCATACGACTTCTATTACAGTTACTCTTAAAACATTTCAGAAACAATGGATTATGACAACAAAAGGGCAGATGAACGTGAAAATGTTTCTGCCCTTATTTTTACATATACATGTACAGTGCTTGTATAATGTACGCGGAATAAAAGGGAAGAAAAAATTCTCACTATATGAGAATATTTGTGCCTGCCTTTTTGGTTAGTTTGGTTTTAATTCAAAATTTATCAATATTATATTTTAAATTTTCATTTCAGACTGTTTCTCGAGGAAAAATTATGGACTGCTGGAGTTCCAGAAAGAGTTGGACGAGGCACTTAGGGCGGGGAAGTTAAAAGTGAACAAAGCTGCAGCTAAAGAGAGGCAAAAGCAGTAAGCCGAATATGTATTTTTTAAGTAATTTTTTTTATTAGTTGCTCATTATGTTGTAAGTAAGAATTTTATAGTTTTTAAGTCATGTAAATAATATATAAGAGGATAATAAATAAGAAAATAGAATAAATGGTATTTTGTTTTATTTATTTTATCCTCATTGTTGAAAAAAGGAATCATTCTTGAATTGATGTTAATAAAATAATTGCAAGTTTTAAATCCTACACTTTTCATATGTAATTTTAACAAAACATATTCATATTATGAATTCGTTATAATTACATATGAAAAGCGTAGAATTTAAAACTTGCAATTATTTTACTAACAAAAATTCAAGAAAGATTCCTTTTTTGATTACCATTTTCAGTACGGGATCGATACTGAGCATCAGTACGGGATCAATACTGAGCATCAGTACGGAATCGATCCAAGTCTTCGACATAGAATTGAAGAAATATTGATGCTTGGAATCACAGTCAATTTTCCCCTTTTTCAAATTCTACCAATCAAAATGCTCAAAATGCGGAGGTAGTCCATATAAAAACATCAGTTTTGGTATACTGAGGGAATCGATTCTTCTATACCCGATTATCAGTCCAACATCAGTTCTTCATCAATCCTGTGCTATCTGGGTAAGTCTATATTCTATGGTTATACACTAGAGATGGGCGATATATATCGAGTTAGTCGATATATCGATATTTTTCTGTCTTTTCACGATAATTTAGTAACGATATTTTAATGCCGATAATATTATCGTATCGATATTTTCGTATTCGATATTTCTGCACTCGATAAGTCAAACTTAATAGCATAAATACAATTATACCACAAAGCGACGTACGACATGCGACATACGACAAGCGACAAGCAGATGATTAGGTAATGTCGTTGCTATGAATTAAATAAGGCGATAAAATCGCTTTGTCTTGTCATTGTTCATTGCCATATGCACAGTGATTTGTAAAAGTCTGCATACACCAATTAAAAAAATTAAAAAAATTCAGAAAATTGAAAAAAGTAATATGATTATATTTTCAAACAAAACAACAACACAAAACACACAGGTTATGTTGTACAGCAATGGATAATTTTCAATCTGCCTCAATCGTTCGACACAAATCTTCTAGAAAATATATGGACAGAACTATAAGGAAGATTCAGGCATAGAGAAATATCGAACAAATTACAACTAATGCGGCTGGTAATTGAAGAATGGCAGATAGATATTAAACTTTCATTTATTGAACTGTATGCAGACTTTTGCAACAGTTTTTTTTTTTTTTTTTTTTTTTTTTTTTTTTTTTTTTTTTTAAGTAAATTTAATGTACATTTATTATGATAAAAGAAAAAAATTGAACTGCAAGCCTGTCGTGTTACTTTTTGTCAAATTTTCTTGCATTTTAATTGGTGTATGCAGATTTTTTCAAAACACTGTATGTATATCATATACATCATACACAAATAAACATTTTTTCTTTCATTTTCAAATTCAAAAATTTAAAACATAAAAAGTAACTGAAATTTTTTCAAAAATGATTTGTCAAAATGAATTGAGTCTTCTTCTTCCCAGGCGGCAGGCGACAAAATTAGAAATAGGTTTTAATTTTGTCGCCTGGCGATAATATCGCTTGTCGTTGTCGCTTTATTAAATTCAATTACATACAACTACATGTATTTAAAAAGTTTTTGACATATAAATGTCGTATGTCGCATGTCGTACGTCGCTTTGTGGTATAATTGTATTTATGCTATAATAGCTTAAATACAATTATACTACAAAGCGACGTACGACAAGCGACATACGACATTTATATGTCAAAAACTTTTTAAATACATGTAGTTGTATGTAATTGAATTTAATAAAGCGACAATGACAAGCGATATTATCGCCAGGCGACAAAATTAAAACCTATTTCTAATTTTGTCGCCTGCCGCCTGGGAAGAAGAAGACTCCATTCATTTTGACAAATCATTTTTGAAAAAATTTCAGTTACTTTTTATGTTTTAAATTTTTGAATTTGAAAATGAAAGAAAAAATGTTTATTTGTGTATGATGTATATGATATACATACAGTGTTTTGAAAAAATCTGCATACACCAATTAAAATGCAAGAAAATTGACAAAAAGTAACACGACAGGCTTGCAGTTCAATTTTTTTCTTTTATCATAATAAATGTACATTAAATTTACTTAAAAAAAAAAAAAAACAATTAAAAATACAGTTAAAAATATCCATTTGTTATATCTAATTTTTATTATTCGTAAATCTGTTGCAAAAGTCTGCATACGGTTCAGTAAATGAAAGTTTAACAACTATCTGGCCATTCTTCAATTACCAGCCGCATTAGTTGTAATTTGTTCGATATTTCTCTATGCCTCAATCTTCCTTATAGTTCTGTCCATATATTTTCTAGAAGATTTGTGTCGAACGATTGAGGCAGATTGAAAATTATCCATTGCTGTACAACATAACCTGTGTGTTTTGTGTTGTTGTTTTGTTTGAAAATATAATCATTACTTTTTTCAATTTTCTGAATTTTAATTGGTGTATGTAGACTTTTACAAATCACTGTGCATATGGCAATGAACAATGACAAGACAAAGCGATTTTATCGCCTTATTTAATTCATAGCAACGACATTACCTAAACATCTGCTTGTCGCTTGTCGTATGTCGCTTGTCGTACGTCGCTTTGTAGTATAATTGTATTTATGCTATAATGCTCAACCCCAAAACCAATTCTGTCAATATAATGTGTTTTCCATCTTCATTCGTTATTGCCTTTGTATGTGGATTGCAACTCCTTTGTCCTTAATACAAGCAGATCCATTTGTCGAGTGGGAGAAAATTAAAATACAGTTTCCTCAACTTTATAAAGCTGCAAGATATTTTTTGCCAATTGTTGTTACGTCTGTGCCTTGTGAGAGGCTATTTTCAAAAACAGGCTTAATTTTAAATGACAAAAGGAATAGACTTGGATCAGATAATCTAAAAAAAATATTGTTTTTACATAACTTGGAAGACTTTAGTTAAATCAATGAAAGGAATTAATTGTATGCAATAAGAATTATATTTTGGGTTTGTTTTTGTTTATTATTTTTTTTATATTTTTCTATATAATTTAGACTAGTTAATAATTTAGATATAATTTAGAAAGACTAGTTTTCATAAGAATTAATGAAATATGAATTTGATTTTTTTGTTATTTTTGTTATGGTTTGATACATTAAAGAAATTGTATTTTTTTTTATTTTTGTTATATACATTGAAAAGTAATGAATAAAGTTATATTCCTTGTACATGTATAATATCTTTTATTTTTTTCTTTTGTTATTGTATATAAAAGTTGAAAAATTAAATATCTTGAGTTCCAGTCCAGTCGAATTATATTGGTGAGTTTTCTTTTAAGTAACATTGTATTACATACTAGATAAATAAGAAATTATTTTATCATAACTAATTTAAGTAATTATTTACGACAAATATAAAATTTATTAACAAAATTAATTGGGAAAAATTGGACTAAAAGATTTTCATCAAGAAGTCAAGTAGATTACATGTGACATACAATGATGATAAAATTAGTATTAAGTTTTTAACTTGATTCTTTTTCTTTCTCATAAGGATTAAAAGACTGTGTTCCATACCCATTTTGAAGAAACTTTCTCAAATTTTTCATTCTATATAATGTTTGTTTCATCATTTGTTCGTTGAAAGTCGATATATCGATATATCGATACATTTTGTTCGATAATATCGACTAACCGATATTACAAACAACGATACACATTTATCGATATATCGATAATTTTGGTCGATATGCCCATCACTATTATCAAAAACACTAGAATATATAAGACGTCCCAAGCTGATTATAATCGAAAAAATAGCTGTTGGGAAATAGAGTTAGAATTTAAAAATTAATATAACACAAAAATTATTATATATATGTAATTATGTTTAAGTAAGCAATTCAAAGTGCAATGACAAAACATAAAGAAAATCAGTATAAAGAAATAAAAAATAATAATATAAAAATAACATATGAAAATATCGGTCAAATTAAAATGATCAGTTCAGCAATTTTGGTTGTTATTAATTATGTTATGTCAATGCACTTAATAATATATAATGTAATATTAAGTAATTCATAATTGTTTGTTTGTACATATGTTAATTAGATATAAGTATTTTATTATGTATAAATAGCTAAAGAAAAATTAATAAAGAGTCAGTTAATTATTATCAGTGATCGATAGTGATTTAATTTATTCTTATACACTTTACCATAGAACCTGTGTTAACCTCGTTCATGGTAAATAACATCATACACAATTTGAGACTAGCGTTTTCTAGTTTTCAAATTAAATAATATAGTAGACAATTTGAGACTAGCGTTTTCTAGTTTTCAAATTGAATACTATTAACATAGAACTAGTGTTATCCTAGGTTCTAGACACAACATTTTTTGGTGACCCCGAGATATAAACGAATACGTTGTCGCGTTTAAACTAAAATATTTATATATACAATTATATAAAATATAAAACAGTTCATCTTCAACCAAATTAATCAATTTATATTTTTTTATGATGGAAGAACTCAATGTAAAGCAACAAACATTGGGAAAAGAAATTGAAAAATTATTAAACGCTTATAGGAGACAATCTCCCGACAAGAAAACGATTTATTATCTACAAGATACGTTGACATCCATTGATAGATTATGGGTCGAATTTGAAACAGTAGATGATGAAATAAGATCAAAATATGCAACTGACTTATCACACCCATATTTTACGACGGAGTACTACAACAAAGTACAAAATGGATATGAAAAAATACGTGCAGAAATCATGGAATTGATTAGACATGTTGATCAAAATGAATCAACGCAAGCAAAGAAAACAAATCAAACCCATATATCAAGTTTAACGGATGCTCCAATGAGCAAAATAAATAATGATGAAACAATATTACGAGCATTGAGAAAACAAAAGTTTATGATATCGGCATTAAGAAATACAATGAATAATTTAGACATAAAGGAAAATTTATCAAAACAATATTATGAAGTTAAGCTGGATACAATAAAACAATATTGGAACAAAATAGAAGAAACAAATAATATGATATGGGAAAATAAGGATCATGATGAAGATGAATTGCAAACATTTTTCGATTTGGAAGCAAATGTACAAGAGAAAATTGTAGAATTAAAACAATTGATAAAAAATACTGAAAAGTCAGAGCAGCATTCAGAAACAAAAATTGAAACAAATAACTTTATGCAGTTACCAAAAATATCATTACCCAAATTCAATGGAGATTATTTGAATTGGAAACAATTTTATGATTTATTTATTCAAATGGTGCATAATCAAAACATGCCGAAATCACAGAAAATGTGGTATTTGAAAATGAATCTGGAAGGAGAAGCAGAAAAATTGATTAAACATTTATCATTAACTGAAGCCAACTATGACATAGCTTGGAACATTTTGAATGATCGTTATGAAAACAAACGATTATTGGTAACTGCGTTATTAGACAAATTCATGACGCAACCAAAAATCAATAATGAATCAGCTGCAGCACTTAAAGCATTACACGACACAACAAAGGAGTGTTTGCTGAGCTTAGACAATATGGGATTGTCAGTCAAAGATAACTGGGATCCAATAATAATGCATATTTTATTGAAAAAACTTGATGCTAATACGCATTCACTATTTGAGCAGACACTGTCATCACCACGTGAATTACAATCAGTAACTAAATTTTTGAAATTTATCGAAACTAGATTTCAGGCCTTGGAAGCCCTGGGAAATAATATGAAAGGCTCACAGAAAGCAATCAAACCAGCAGTTTTAACAATCAACAAAGATAAACTTCAGTGTCCTGTATGCAGCAAATCACATGCTATCTACTTTTGCGAAGATTTTAAAAAGATGTCAGCAATTAATCGTCAAAATAAATCAAAACAATTAAATCTATGTTTAAACTGCCTTAAAAAAGGTCATATAGCACAGAACTGTTCATCAAGAAATTGTTTAAAGTGTGGAAAAAAACACAACACGTTACTACATATGCCGCCAAAACAAGAAACAAAAAAAAATCAAGATAATAACATAACACCAACAAATTTAGCTGCGCAGACAACTGAGCATAATTCATCGTATGTATTTTTGGGTACAGCAGTTGTTTCGATTTTAAACAACGATGGCAAACCATTAACATGCAGAGTTCTTTTGGACTCAGGTTCGCAACTAAATTTCATCACGGAGAAAATGAAAAAACTACTGAGACTTAATAATACAGAAGTGAACATTGATATCGCAGGTATAGGCAATGCTAAACTAAAAGTAAACGACAGATTGAGTGTTACATTAAAATCGAAATACAATGATTATGCCACGGAACTTGACGCATATGTCGTGAAAGAAATAACAAAATATCAACCACAGCAACACATAAATATTGACAACTGGGGTATTCCAGAAAACTTAAAATTAGCAGATTCAGAATTCAATAGACCTCAGAGAATAGACATGTTGTTGGGGGCAGAATTATATGGTGAAATAATCAGAAATGGACAAATTAAATTAAATGAAGGATTACCAATACTACAAAATACGGTACTAGGTTGGGTAGTGTTTGGAAAAGTAGCCAACATAAATGAAGCCTTTTGTGGAATCAATAATATGGAATTAGAAAGGCAATTACAAAATTTTTGGACCCTTGAAGAATGCCCAAAAAAGCAAATATTGTCCGCAGCAGACAAGAAATGTGAAGAATATTTTGAAGCAACAACTTTTAGAAACGAAGAAGGTCGATTTGTGGTAAATCTGCCAATTTTAGGTGACACAACCATTCTTGGAGAATCAAAACAAATGGCATTTAAAAGATTGTTAAGTATCGAAAGACGATTAGAACAGGATGAATCGTTAAAGAAACAATACATTGAATTTTTAGATGAGTACATACGACTTGGACATATGCGTGAGGTTAATAAGGAAGTACTAAATAATTCTCACTGTCTTTTACCACATCATTACGTTTTAAAACCAACGAGCAGTACTACTAAACTACGAGTAGTATTTGATGCATCGGCAAGAACTTCTAATAATTTATCGTTGAATGATTTAATGTTAAAAGGACCGAAAATACAAGAAGACATTGTAGCCATTCTTTTACGCTTTCGAACGAAACGTTTCGTATTTACCGCAGATATAAATAAGATGTATCGTCAAATTCTAGTCGCAGAAGAAGATCGAAATATGCAGATGATATTGTGGCGAAATCATCCATCAGAACCAATACGGTATTATCAACTTTGCACTGTCACTTATGGAACAAAGGCAGCACCTTATTTAGCAATAAAATGCCTTCAAAAATTGGCAGAGGAGGAAAAGGATAATTATCCATTAGCAGCACATGCTATAAAAGATTTTTACGTTGACGATATAATCACAGGAAGTGATAATCTGGAAGAAGCTATAAAAATGCAGCAACAGATGAATAAGATGTTAAAATCTGGAGGTTTTCATTTGAGAAAATGGTGTGCGAATCATCCACGTCTTGTTCAAAACATTCCAAATAAAGATCTGGAAATTCAACTAAACTTTAGTAAGTTACAGGATGACCAAATAAGAACGTTAGGTATAATATGGCATCCAATTATTGACTGTTTCACTCTGACCGTAGCATTAAAAACACATGAAAAAATAACTAAGCGTACGGTATTAGCAGATATGTCACACATCTTTGACCCACTCGGTTTAATAAACCCAGTGGTAGTTACAAGTAAAATTTTTCTACAAGAACTATGGAAAAGAAATTTAGACTGGGACGAAGAACTTCCAGATGAACTCAACTTTAAATGGATACAATTTCGATCTGAACTAGTAAAATTAAATGACATCAAAATACCACGTTACATGTTCACAGAAGACAACTTAGTAAATGTCGAACTACATGCATTTGCTGACGCAAGTGAGAAGGCGTACGGAACAGCTTTGTATTTGAGAGCCATTGATAAAAGTGGTAAACGAATAGTTCGATTGCTATGCTCAAAATCAAGAGTTGCACCAGTAAAACCTATTACGTTGCCACGGTTAGAATTATGCGCTGCTTTATTAGCAGCACAACTAGTAAGTTATGTAAAGGAGAGTATTAAACTCAAATTCGAAGAAATATATTACTGGACAGATTCACAGATCGTTCTTTCATGGCTGCGAGGAGATCCGTCAACATTAAAAACATTCGTAGCGAACAGAGTAGCAAACATTCAAGAACTAACACATAACACTAAATGGAAATATGTTAATACGAAACTAAATCCAGCGGACATCATATCACGAGGCATGTTTCCTGAACAATTGAAAAATTCAAAAATGTGGTTTAATGGACCAGACTATTTAAGCACGTCGAAATCAAATTGGCCCTTACAACCAGCAAATGATGTGAAAGTAGTAGAAGAAGAAAGGCAATCAAAATGTATATTGACAACCACTATAAATACAAAGGACCATCCGATTTATCATATAAATCATGGAAATTCATTTGGAAAATTGCAGAGAATAATGGCATACATCTTACGTGTTGCAAGAAACACAAAAAACAAAGCAAATAAAAAGGATCAATTTTTGTCGGTATCAGAGCTTGAAAATGCAACACAGATCATTATAAAAGAAGTTCAACATGAAGAATTTAAGACTGAAATTCAATGCTTACAACAGGGTAAAGAATTACCAAGATCAAGTAAACTCACTACATTAGCACCATTCCTAGATAACTTCGGTTTAATACGAGTTGGTGGTAGATTGGACGCTGCAGACATTGAATACAATGCAAAACATCCAATTCTGATGCCATCAAATAGTTTTGTTACCAGGTTGCTGTTAGAATATCTACACAAGACAAATTTACATGCAGGACCGCAAGCTTTGTTAGCAATAACTAGACAAAACTACTGGATTTTACAAGGTCGAACATTAACACGATCTACTGTAAACAACTGTGTAACTTGTGCAAAGGTCAAACCACGAATGCTCTGCCAACAAATGGGAATTCTGCCTTCAAACAGAGTAAAACAAGCAAGACCGTTCATTAATTGCGGTATAGATTTCTGCGGGCCGATATATACACATTTCAAAATTAGAGGCAAAAGACCTCAGAAATCATATATCGCTGTTTTCTGTTGTTTTGCCACCAAAGCCATTCATTTAGAAATAGTATCAGATTTGAGCACAGATGGTTTTCTGGGTGCTCTGAAACGTTTCATCTCGAGGAGAGGAAGGTGTGAAAATATTTATTGTGATAATGGCAGAAACTTTGTCGGAGCAAAAAATAAATTAGAAGAAATCCATCAAATGTTCGAAAATACATACGCAAAAAATCGAATAACCAACTTATGTTTACAAAATAAAATTCAATTTCACTTTATTCCACCAAGATCACCTCATTTTGGCGGCTTATGGGAAGCTGCTGTAAAGTCCACAAAATATTTGTTACATCGTGCAGTAGCCACAGCAGCATTAACATATGAGGAACTGTGCACAGTGGCAACTGAAATTGAAGCAATTTTGAATTCACGACCATTAACACCATTATCATCAGACCCCAGCGATCTCACTGCACTCACTCCAGCTCATTTTTTAATTGGTGAACCATTGACAGCGACTGTTGATACTCATCAATCAGAAGGAAAAATAAGTTTATTAACAAGATGGCAACTAGTTAACTTTATAAAAAATGAGTTTTGGCAACGATGGCACAGTGAATATTTGAGTGAATTACAAAAAAGAGCAAAATGGATAGATGAATTTCCAAATATTAAAGAAGGCACGATCGTTATTATGAAAGAAGATAACACTCCTCCTTTAAAATGGCCGTTAGGAAAAATCGATGAAGTCATACCGGGACCAGATGGTAAAGTACGAGTAGCATTTGTTCAAACTGCAACTGGTCTTCACAAGCGAGCCATTAATTTGCTGGCACCACTGCCAGTTGACATCAGTGATAGTGAAACAAATACAAATCAAATGGAAATCAACGAGGAAGAAGAACACCCAACGTCTAAAGAAGACAAGAAACGAGCGAATAAAAGACGAGCATCAGCAGGCAAAATGTTCAATACAGCTAAAGTTTTACTTCTAACAGTATTGATAATGCCGCTGATCGCATTTGGAGCCCCTACGGAAACAATTAACGTTCAATTTTTGAATAATAAATCAGGAATTTATTTTGAAGAGATTGGTAAAGCAAACATAATCTTTAGTAAATGGAATCTTATAGTGTATCATGATTTGAAAGGGTATCTGGAAACATTGAATACAGCGAATCAATTATTAAATCAATTGAAACGACTAAGCAAGATTATTAACCATAACGAATATCAAACTGAAATCGTGCATCAATATCAACATCAATTACAAGAGATTCAAGCTGGTAACATGTACTTACAAGAGATACGAAATATAAAGATCAAGGTTCGAAATAAAAGATCACCATTGGATATCGTAGGAACTGTGGCGAACAAACTATTTGGCGTTCTCGACCAGGAATACGCAGAAAAAATGACGCAAACAATCCAACATGTAAAAAATAATGAAGAACATCTTTTAGAACTACTAAAAAATCAGACGTCCATAATAGAAACAACAGCTAACATTGTAAAAAAGGGAGAAGAAGAGAAAATTGATCAAGTCAAAAGAATTGAACAAAATCTGGAAAATATTTATGAAAAAATGCGGAATATGAATAATGAGGTAAAACAGCAGAAGGCCATCCAATCCTTCAATACGTTATCAATTTTAATGGTATCTCTCATCAACGATTGTCAACAAATGCAAAAGGCAATAACAGACGTGATTACAGACACGCATCACGGACGAACCAATTCACTTATAATATCGATTAGTCAACTACAAGAACAATTAGCAGTAATAAAAGACAATCTATCATCAGGATTACGGTTACCAGACATCGA
This sequence comes from Villa cingulata, assembly GCA_951394055.1. NCBI lineage: Eukaryota > Metazoa > Arthropoda > Insecta > Diptera > Bombyliidae > Villa > Villa cingulata. The sequence continues at coordinate 33,670,563 of OX596017.1, read as the reverse complement.
TATAATAAAATTATACAAATTAATGACGGTTCAAGTTACAATAAAAGATGAATTTGTAATTTTTAACGTAGAATTACCATTGGTGAGCACAATCACCTTTGAGATGTACAAAATCATACCATTTCCAACGCTAGTTAGCAACGCATCAGTATCAATTGCAACAACGATGGATTTCTTGATGGTAAATACGTATAAAGATCAATTCTATTTAATAACTAAACTAGAATACACACAATGTCTATTGGTGTCAAAGGAGCAACATCTTTGTGGACAATATAGGCTAATGTACTACAGAACAACAAACTCAAACATATGCGAAATAGAACTATTTATGCAGAAGACACTACCACCATCATGTACATTAAAAGTAGCAGCACCAGAAAAAACTTGGATTGCCTTGACAGTACCAAATCAATGGCTTTTTTCATTAGACAAAGACTGTCAGGTCACAATTATATGCAAGAAAGCAATAATTCATAAAACACTGTATGGAAATGGAATTATATCACTAGCTAGTGGATGCATTCTTAAAGAAAATAACATGATAATTAACGCAGAATCCAAAATGCAGAGTCGAATCATAAGTCAGTCTTTTCAACCATCAATTAATATCACTACAAAACAAATAGATGAAGCAGATGGTAATATAGCAATAATTGGATCACTTAATTACAGCAATCATAAAAGAGAATTTGATACCATGAAAAATGATATAACACAACTTAAAACACAACAAACAACATTACAGGAAATACAGCCACACGACATTCATCAGTTTACAATAAGCTACACCACCATAGCTATAATAGTAATGATAATTATTTATCTGATTATACAACACCTGCACAAACGGATCAAAATAGTGCATGTGAAATCCGATACAACTATGGACAACATACCGACAGCAAAACCCAGACCTAGAACAAGTAAACCGAATAATGACTATAAGTTTGAAGTTGATGACTTCAACGGGGGGCAAGATGTTGGGAAATAGAGTTAGAATTTAAAAATTAATATAACACAAAAATTATTATATATATGTAATTATGTTTAAGTAAGCAATTCAAAGTGCAATGACAAAACATAAAGAAAATCAGTATAAAGAAATAAAAAATAATAATATAAAAATAACATATGAAAATATCGGTCAAATTAAAATGATCAGTTCAGCAATTTTGGTTGTTATTAATTATGTTATGTCAATGCACTTAATAATATATAATGTAATATTAAGTAATTCATAATTGTTTGTTTGTACATATGTTAATTAGATATAAGTATTTTATTATGTATAAATAGCTAAAGAAAAATTAATAAAGAGTCAGTTAATTATTATCAGTGATCGATAGTGATTTAATTTATTCTTATACACTTTACCATAGAACCTGTGTTAACCTCGTTCATGGTAAATAACATCATACACAATTTGAGACTAGCGTTTTCTAGTTTTCAAATTAAATAATATAGTAGACAATTTGAGACTAGCGTTTTCTAGTTTTCAAATTGAATACTATTAACATAGAACTAGTGTTATCCTAGGTTCTAGACACAACAATAGCTTTCAGATCATATCCCAACATTGGTGGCTATAGCTTTTTTGCTGATGTTAATGTGATATTAATATCTCAATCCACTGTAATATAGGATAGCATTTATATACTGTATACTGTTCAACATGAAATTGTTTTTAGCAGCAGAACAAGGCAATACATGGCAATACAACACGATAGAGTGGCGAGCTTTATATTGATACATTGTTGTGTAGTTGTATGTGTATTTTCCTTTAACATTACTAACTTCATGTACCCGACATGAGTGGCTATAGTAGTCTTTTGTTGTTCATATTCTATTTACTTTTATATTCCACGTCAGGCTATAGTGATTTGATTCTTATATAGATCATGGTTGTGTGGTTGTGTGTATATTTTTTTTACACATCATTCATACATTGGGTTTATTGGTACCGAAGATTGGTGTAGTTTTAATTGTTATGTGTATATATATGTATATATGTACATATATATGTATATACATATATGTATAGCTATGTATATACATTACACTACACTATTTTTGTATTTTTTTTTTTTTTTTGATTTTCTGGATTTAAAAATTCAGTGTAACTAAAAATTTGTATATTTTTTATATTATTAGATAATATAAGAGGATACTATAGCATTATGATTGTATTCTGTATTATCTGTATATCGTGATTTCAATTTTGTATACATGTACCTACATACTTATGTGCATGTATGGATTGAGTTAACCAGTATAACCAGTGTTGTGCATGTAATCTACATGGTGTAATTTACGTGTTTATTTACATGTCGACAATGATGTAGACTATGCCAACGCTTTTCATGTAAACAATGTAGACAATATATGAATTGTAGGACAATGCTAAAAATCTCATCTTAATGGACGTAGGAATCTAAAATTAAATATAAGAACTTCAAAATTTTAAATTTATTTGAAGATAATATGATTAATGAGCAAATGACACCATCTACAATGTCTACATCATTATTTGATTCGTTTTCCATGATCTAGAAAATTGTAAATAATAAATGGCATGTTCTTGTTATACTTTTTTTTTTTGGATAAGCATTAGGAGATACAATTAAATAAAGTATACAATTATATAATAGTGTTCATTTTTATTTTTTAGAACTTTTCAAAAACAATTATTAATCTATAATAGTTACATGTATTCTTCAACTTCAGATTCTTCATCGAAGTTTTCAAAATTAGAAACATTTTCTGATATTTTCAAAGAATAATAAACGTGAAGCAGTTTTTTTGATCTTTCGAAAGAAAGTTTATTCCTTATCGGAGTATGTATATGAGCCCAACTAGAGAAAATTCTTTCGATTTGAGCTGATGAAGCAGGTATTTGAAGTAATTTTGTTGCCAAATTTGCCAACTGAGGACAATTGATCCCAGCCATACTCCAAAACACTAGTGGTTTTTGTATATTTTTTTCATACAAAATTTGAAAAATTCCCGTACGATTTCTAAAACAATCCCATTCTTCGATTCCAACGGCATCAAGATGTTTAAATAAAAATGTGTTTATAATGCTTTTCTGCTCATTGCTTAATTTATCATAACAATAATTAGGATGCAAATAATATGCCGATAATGCGTATTTATTAAAGGCCATATTTTTTCGGAGTTCTAATCTTTCCTTAAATTTATTTTGAAACTTGTCCGGCAGTTCAAGCTTCAGCCACATATTTACAGCGTCTGCGGCTGAAGAGTCTAGTTTCTGGCATACGTTTATTAAATTACATATGGGTTCGAAGAGTTTTATCTGTTCTTTAACATCAGTTATGAAGTCATCATCAAAAATTAATTTTATAACATTCTGTTTAACCTTTTTAAAATGTTTATCAGCAGCTATTACTTTCATGTACTCCAAATTCATAATTAAAGAATTGTATGCATCTCTGTATGTACACCATCTTGTTTCGCAAGGTAACTTCAGACGTGTGCCTCCTCTGTCGACTATTGCTCGTTCGAAATCTGGTTGTTTGTATTCTTTCAAAACTGACGTAATTTTATCCATTGATGTTTTATCTAAAACATTTTTTGCTAGAAGGTTGGCTGTGTGGCTGTTGCATGTGCTGTGCCAAATTACATGGCTGGAAATTCTTCCCATTTTTAACATCGAACTGGCGTTATCAGATACTACAGCGTAAATATTAGTGTTATATAGCTTTTTTGCAATAATCAATGGACATTGTAACAATTTCAGATAGCTTCTCTGCAGTTTCAGACTCTCCAGTCAGATCCCACGCATCCAAGAATGCTTGATTGCCATTTGCATTGTGGATCATACAGACTACTGTTTTGGAATTTGTAGATGTATTCTTCCAGCCATCGATCAATAGGACAGATTCTGGTTTCATACTAGTTTGTGTTAATCTCATACATCTTTCATAAGAATTATCAAGCAAAGAGGTGGACAACGCCCGTCTGTTAGGCATTTTGTTAACATATGCTGGTCTCAGTTTACGTATGAAATTTTTTAAATGTACTGATTCTATAACACGAAGTGGCAAATTACATCCAAAAATAAAATTTGCTAATTCAGTATTTATTTCTGATATATCCTTTTCAGTTAAATGGTCAAATATAATTTGAAACCCCACCACGATTAATTGCAGATTTTTTAGAAATTCTTTTTGATTGTCCTGAAGAAGAAGGTAATGGTAATGATGCAGAAGAACTGGACATAGAAACCAAATCACTGTGAGTTGATGCTGCTGCTGTTAATGAACAGATATTCTCAACGCTCTGAACGTTATCGATTAAGATACTCATTTCCTATGTGGAGATAAGAAAGATTATATTGGTAGTTTGGGATATTGTTAAAAATTTATTACTTACCTGAATATCTGAGTTTGATGTATTGAATTTACTCTGATTCTAGAACGTTTCATTATCAATCATATTTGTGATTACTGGCGATGGCTGATCATTTTCAATTGAAATCTAAAACATAATAAACGCAACTATAATTGTAAAATCTACGTTTTTTGGAAAACTTTTAAATAGAGATCTTACAGAGCCACTTTGTGCTAAAGCTAATGCAATCGGTTCAGTACTGTTATTGATACCATCCAAGACTATCGAAACCTCGTCATTATTTGTTTTTTCATACACTTGGATGATTTCTAGTTTACAAATGTTTCTAAAAAATTCCAGATTTTAGACCCTGCACAATTAAAAATCTAAAAAATTAATATAAATTTCTACAGATAGTACACACCTATGACGTTTCAGCCGGTCTGCTGCCGTATTCATCAATCGTTTGTTGCACCCAATACAAACAGCACAATATTTTCCATTATTTTTTGTTAAATTAAAGCCCAGTTTTTTAAAATTCACGTTTTTTGGTCGTCCAGGCATTTTAATTTTGTAATCTTAAAATAATAATAATAATTTTGTAGTAAAATCTTCTATTAATAACACACCAAAATTACAAGTTCATTGACGATGACGACTGAATTGACAGATAAAATGACATATTAGTTAAAGTTTACACGTAGTCTACATTGTCTTCATAAAGTCGACATAGTTTACACATAGTCTACATTGTCTTCATTCAAAACTATTATCTACACGATTGTTTACGTATTCATGTAGACTTTAATAGATTACGTGTAATTGCACAACACTGACTGGGAGTAGTGAAAATCGCTAACTTTGGTTAAATATCTCGGTTGTTTTTGGGCCAATTTGCTTGAAATTTGAAACAAAGAAGCATCAATCAGTTTTGTTGGGAATAATGGAAGTGGATTTTTGAAAAAAGTTTTTGTTTTTGAGATATAAGGCATCAAATTTTGAAAATTTTCAAAATTTCACCCACTTTGGTACCAAAAAAGTCATATTAAATATTATCCGATTTTCTTCAAATTTCGAACATATATAGTTTGAAGGAATTTATTGGGAATAATGGAGCCACTTTTTTGATTTTTGTCCTTATTAGTACAGTATAACGCTTTGAAAAAAGAAGGTTTTTTTCAAAAAATGTATAGATTTTAAATGTAATTTTTTATTGGTATATGATCGCGTATTGTACTGAAATTTTCATATAAGGTAATTTGAATGTTCTTTTTTCGATTTCGAAGTAGAAAAATAAAAGTTTTTACATTGGGCCTGATTTCGAGAGTCGATTCAATCGACAATCGACTGGTTTGACGAGGCGATTACAATTTTTGCGATTTCGAGACTCGATTTGAGGCGATTAATCGCTTGATATAAGGCGATTGGTTTTTGACAATCGCCTCATCATTTGTGTTTACATTTTTGTTCTATTGATTTCGAGTTCATTGTTCCAAATCAGAATGTAAGTACATAAACAGATTTTTTATATTTTGAAATGTATTTAATTATTTAAATTTACAGGGTAAAAGTTTCAAACAAAAGGCAGCTTGAGAAGCTGGTTGAGTTTATGAGTACTAATAGAGACGTTTCCAAAGGTATGTTAAAATCCCTTCAATGTAAAGAAAACTGGAAATTGTTATATGCTGAATTAAACAGCTTAGGACCTCCGATTAGAGATGAAGAAGGCTGGTTTAAAGTCAGTAAAATTTTATCTATTTATTTATTTTTTATTCTTCAGTTTTTTAACTTAATACTTATCCGTACTACTTATTTATTTCTTTAGGTGTGGACAGATTTGAAATATAAAACTAAAAAAAAAATAACACTAAATAAACAATTTACGATGGGTACAGGTGGAGGTCCTAACAAAATAATCCCATTAACTGCCATAGAAGAAGCTATAAGTAGAATCTTCGAATTCGACATTTTGTTAAATCCTCGTGGAAAGGAAATTGGTGTTGGTTGCCATCAAGGAGAAACATCAACACCAGAAATTTTTGTGGATAATGAAAATGACTTAGATGATGTTATAGAGTGTGCACAAGGAAAACAAAAACAAAACAAACGAAAAGCTTCAGAACCTGATATAAAGCAATTATTCAGTAAGCAAATCAAATTGCACGAAAATAATTTTGAAAACATAAATTCAAAAATGAATGAAATTGTTCAATATACCAAAAAATTCTATTACGAAATAAAAGACTCAAATAAAATGAAAAAAGAAAATTTGAGACTGAAAAAAGAAAAATTTGAATACAAAAAATTAAAAGACGAAAAAAAATTGAAATTATTAGAAGAAAAAATAAAACTAAAACAAGAAATTTTAAAATTAAAAAGGCAGCAAGTATATTTCTAAATTTAATATATATGTGATAAGAGTATAATGAATTTCCTATTTTTATTTTTTTGTTAAATTTTTGTTTTAAACTAGTAAGTATTTTGAAAATATAATATGAATTTTATTTAATTTAATTTAGTTTTTTTTTTTTTAAATCAAATACTGTCTTACATTTGTAATGTGAGGGTACAATACTATAAACAACTTGCACATAATACTTACCTGTGTACCCTGCATTAGTATATACCACTATAGTATATACATTAATCCATTTCGTCATATTGACCATCTGGTGTATTGTAATGCGGTTATATATAACGTATTACAATACAACTTCTTCTTCTTTCTATCCACGCGCAGTTATATATATATATTATAACATTCCTATGTATACATATATGCATCGGATGATGCAATTGCATGTTTCAGGTATGTGAGGTAAAAATTCCAGAAATTTCTACGCTTCACCAATATTTTCCCCAAATAATTACTCAAAAGCACGATAGTTGTAGCCGATCGTTAATCCATGTTCGGCTACTCGCTCAATTTTCACATATACATGCAAAACTTCTGAAATATTTGTGTAACTATACTCACCTTTATTAATTTTCGTGTTACCATTTATCATTATTTTTATTAGTACATTTTTTTTATATGTACTTTCAATACTCACCATAATCTTTAAAAAATGTAAAAATTTCCAAAATAAATGTAAAAATCTAGAAAAAACATATTTATCTAAATGGGGGCATGCATATTTCTTAAAATTACATAAATTTTAACTTTGATAGGTTCCATAAAGTACAATTTTTCTTAAAAAAATAAGTACCTATTGTATTGGAACTACACCATTTTTAAATTTTCATAAAATTTCACTCTCTTCAGTTAAAATTATTAAAACTTCATAAAATTACCCCCACCAAATTCTCCGACTTTCACTTTTCATATAAATACGTGGTGCATATCGGCATCGAAAAAAGTTCTTGTTCAACTTGGTGAAGGGCAACCTCTGCCCAAATGTAAATCAATAATTTTATTCTTTTGCAGTTTATAAAAATTTTTTTTTGGTATTGTAACTTTTGAAATTTTGCCGGTTTTTTTTTTTCTTTTAAAAGTTTTTTTTAGTTATTTGAATCGTGGCACAGTTTAGAATTTGAAATTGAAAGCAGGTGTTTGGAAAGTATAATTCAAGGTCAGATTCATTTTTTTTAACTAGTGGTTTTGTAAAGTGGTTGGGAATTTGATTATATCCCGTGTTTTTTTTTTTGGTGTGGTCGAACAGCAATAAAACTTTTAGTGTCAAATAATAATTCTAATTTTGGCATTTTTTTTTAATCAAACACTTGTACAACTACATATATACAATATATATATATATATATCGTATATATATTTTAAAGCATCAATTAGTAGAGTGAAAAGAAAAAAATTTATAGTTGAGTGAAAAATAAAAACACATAGTTATATAACAAAATCTATTTATATATATGGTTTATCCTACTGCAATTTGTGGTATCACAGTCATACTGAGAGTATAGGGTGTTCGACTGCCGTAGTTAATTGTAGTTAGTTTTTTTTTAAAATTTATTTTAGACGCCATCTCCAGATTTATGAAAAAAAATATAAATTCCTATTGTTAATATCGTTACTAGTATATATTTACATCTTTATATTTGAAATAAATATTAAATAAACATTAACATAAATATTAATGGGAAAAGTAAAATCTTAGTAATTATAATTGGAAAATAAAAAAAAATATTTTGTGAAGGTTATTTAAAATAAGTGGAAATTGAATATCAAATGCATGGTGCACGTGTAAATAATTATAAAAAAATACATAAAAAATGCATATAAATATATTAATGCAAAGATAAAAGTAGTAAAAAAAAAAAAAAAAAAAAAAAAAAACAAGAAAAAAAAAACAAATACATAAAAAAGTACAAGTATATATAATAATTAAATTAGTGATAATGTAAAATAGATAAAAGGAAATTTTATTAGAATTTTTTTTTTTGAAGAAAAATATAAAAAAAAAAGGAAAATTTTTACTAATAAAACATGTACACATATATGAGAACAATATGAATATGAAATGTACTTGAAAAAAGAAAAAAAAAAACAACAACAATATCAACATCAATTATTTAGGGTGATCATAATATAATTTTTTTTTGAAGTTATTAATTGATAACTGTTTTAATATTAAAATGATGAAAGTAGTGTTGCACAATTTAAAATTATATATATAGAATGAAAATGTTAATAACCAAAAATTGTAATAATAATAATAATATATGTTTAAAATATTTATGATATAATATTAAAGAAGATATAATAATAATCACAATCATAACATAGTTATTAATAATTTAAAATCCTATATATAAATTGCAAAAAAAAAAAAATTATTAAACATGGAAGGGGATCTAGCTAAAATACAGAAGCTTCGGGAGGAAATATTAAAAGATAAGCGCTTGCTAGAAGATAGATTCTTGCAGATTGAAGCCCTCATTGCTTCACTATCATCGTCATCATCAACTTCGATATCATCCAACTCCTTAACGTCAGCAACATCATCATCAACATCGTCGTCATCTTAAATTTCGACGTCTCCGTCAACATCAACTTTATCACCATCCATCGAAACGTCATCATCATCATCATCACAATTATAAAAGGGTAAGCGCGCCAACGAATTTTTTTTTATTTATTTTTTTTTGTAACAATGAAATTGGGGCCCCTTAACAATTTAAATCTAGAAAGTAATTGATGAAATATATTGAATATTTAACATATAAAAAAAAGAAAAAAATTCAACAAAAATTATGAAACAATGTAATAAAAATGTAAATTAATGATAAATAATTTTTTTAAAAAAAAAAAAAAGAAAAAAATGTTTTACTTTTCCTTCAATGTAAGATTATTCGATAAATTATAGATGAATGTTTATAAAATTTTTTTTTGAAATAGTAGGAGAATAATTATATCTCTTCTTGGTAAATGTTTACTTTATGGTACACACACTAGGGTGGGGTAACTAATGATGGGGAATGGTAGGGGCATGTCCCCTGATCACACTTCGGTGGTCAAACCTTGGGGGACGGACAGTGGCGGCGCAGGGCGGGGGGTTAAAAATCGAAAATTTATCAATTTGTCATATGTGTTTATTGTAAAAGTGTGGGCTAGGGGGGTCGGAGGGGGTTGGTAATGAATGGGGGTGACAGAGGAAGATTCAAGGACTTCACTTTGGGAGCTGAAGTTTGGAAACGGCAAAGTATAGGAGCAGGATGGGAGGTTAAAATTCCTTTTACGAATTAGCGGCCTCTCGCGAAAAATCGTTATCAGCGAGCGGATACATTTCTGCCATGTTGTTAAAAAATGTTTCGATTAGATCAAGATAATCAATTTGACGCTTAAATAAAAATTAGGCTATATAACCGGTCCAATGTTTTTTTGTACGTACGCACACACACACGCACACACACACACACGCACACACACATTTGTAGAAGGCAAATCTGACAGTGTGTGTATATCTGTATAGAAAATGCAACATACACACATTGTCAGATTTGCCTTATACACATTTGCCTTCTACAAATTCAAATCTGGCAATGAGTGTATATCTGTATAGAAGGCAATTCTGACAATGTGTGTATATCTGTATAGAAAATGCAACATACTTCCGTTTAGAAAGTTCAGCTCCCAAAGTCAAGTCATTGAATCTTCCTCTGTCACTCCCATTCATTAGCAACCCCCTCCGACTCCCCTAGCCCACATTTTAACAATAAAAGCATATGACAAATTGATAAATTTTCGATTTTTAACCCCCCGCCCTGCGCCGCCACTGTCCGTCCCCCAAGGTTTGACCCCCTAAATATATTCATTGGACCTTCCTTTATCACCTCCATTCATTACCCACCCGCTCCGACCCCCCTAGCCTACACTTCAACCATAAACGCATATGACAAAATGATAAATTTTCGATTTTTAACCCCCCCGCCCTGCGCCGCCACTGTCCGTTCCCCAAGGTTTGACCCCCTAAGTATATTCATTGAACCTTCCTCTATCACCTCCATTCATTACCCACCCGCTCCGACCCCCCTAGCCTACAATTCAACCATAAACGCATATGACAAAATGATAAATTTTCGATTTTTAACCCCCCGCCCTGCGCCGCCTCTGTCCGTCCCCCAAGGTTTGACCCCCGAAGTGCGGTCAGGGGACATGCCCCTACCATTCCCCATCATTAGTTACCCCACCCTAGTGTGTGTACCATAAAGTAAACATTTACCCTCTTCTTATTTAAATTTTCCATAAAATTGAATTTTCAAAGTAAATATTATCGATAATATAATTTAATTAAAATTTTGGAAGCATAATTTATAAGAAAGAAATAGAATAAAAAGATATTTTGTGTAAAATAGCTTAACAATTTTTTTTAGTTTCACATAAAATCACAACAAAAACAAATATTTTCATCATTGTTATAACTCATGAATTTAACTATACACATATATAAGTAGCTAGTTGAAATAATAAAATGAATCTTCTTTTAAAAGAAGAAATAATTCAATGAATATATATAGTAAATTAAATTTAGGTTTCAGGTTATTGCATTCGAAATAAAATGTATATTATGTAAAAATTGAACAACTTTGGCTTTTCGTTTTAAATTCTCGCCCCTGACGGAAGTGAAATCAACGATGTACTCTCTATCCTCTTCTTCTAATTCTTTTCTCTTTTGTTGGTTGGGAACATAGTTTTTTTTTAAACAGCAACTATGTTTAATGAGGTGGGTAAGTACCTATCATCGTTGGGACGAGGCATTCCTTTTACAAGTTTTTTTTTTCAGCACAACGATGGTAGAAGCTGTTTCTGGGCCAGAGCGGGGCCATATTTAGTTTCAGGTCTTCGGTGTGGGTGTATTATATTTTATTTATTTATGTTGAAGCATTCAGGGTAGAAGGATTCCACAACCTTCTACCGCTTCTGGCTACGAGAATCAAAAGGGATATTGAGCTGTGGCATACTCACGCCCCATCCGACGAGCTAGTTCGTGCTAGCCAACAAGCGTAGCCGCCACCACCACCCTCCATACTCCCATGAGTAAGTATGACGTAATAAGTGTTGCTACTAGAATTTCAATTTTAGTAGCCGGCCCTGTACATCAAGTATGAATACTCGTTGTACTAATGTTAAATGTTTAATAATTATGTTTTGTTATTGTGTGTGTTTGGGTCGTGTGATATCACAGTGGGCTTCCATCTCTCATTAGGATGGAAGATACTGCTGTGACGTCATACGATTTGAACACTCATATAAATAAAACGAATTTTTTTTGTATTTTGAATTTCAATTTTATTCTCAGATAAACATACATGTGGTAGTGTAGACTACACGTATAAGTTGTATTACATGCATATAGTACAACACTAACATAAATTACTTCATTTTATTTACACATTTTAACTTGTATTCTTATAAAGTTATTATAGGGACTGAATTACAAATATAAAAAATTAAATTATGTTCAACTGATGTTAAATTACATACTTTAAATTTAACTTAATTAACCTGCTTAATTTTACCTTATTTTCTACGGAAGTTATGTTAAAGAGTTACAGATCATGTTTCTGTTTCTTTCTGCTTCTCTTATATTATCAGATTCGTTTGGATCTGTTTGTACTTCTTCTTCCAGGTCATCATTTACCCAATCTGTCTCTGTTTCCGTATCTTCAATCCTGTAGAAAATGCACATGTTGTGAAGTGCTGCACAACAATTCACTATTTGGGTAGCAGTTTCAGGGGAATAGTGTAACTGTCGCGCTCTCAATAAACACCTAAACCGATTTTTTAATAACCCAAAAGTTTTTTCTATTGATATCCTCCCTTTACAATGGAATGTATTATATTTTATTTGGGCATCTCCCACGGGTAAACGATATGGTGTCATAGCAAATGGTTCTAATGGATATCCGGAATCAGCTGTAATGAAGTTTTGTTAATAAGAGATTTCACTTTTTTACTCATAAACTTACCAAGTAACCAGGTGTTTCGTCCATTACTTTCATATATATTTTTAATTATATTTTTTGCCTGCGAAAGATTCCAAATCATAAAATCATGGCATGATCCAGGATATCTCGCATTCACATATCTAATTTGCATCTTGTGATAACAAATATAAGTACGGAAGTTACAAATTTCAAAATTAAAATCTTTTTATCATATCACTAAACACTTACAATCATAGCATTAAGACTATGAAATCCCTTTCTATTATAATATAAATGTTGTATTTCGCTCCTAGGTTTTATAATAGAAATGTGTGTACCATCAACACATCCAATAACTCCTGGTAATTGGGATTTGTTGTAAAAATAAAGTTTTGCGCTAAATATTTCCCTCTCTGAATAATCAAGCTTTATCCACTTTGGACAAATGAAGCGCTCGATTATATTTCTAATATCTTTAAATATTCTCGAGAATGTCGATTGACCCATACACACATTGAAATCATTCCCTGCTCCTCTTTGGTACATCCCTGAAGCGAAGAACCGAAGAGATGCAGCTAATTTTAAAATATTGGGAATTGATGTAACCCTAATACTGCGTGAATGAAGATCAATTTCATCGATCAGTTCTCGAAATATTTCCTTAGAAACCCTAAAATTTCTCTTAAAACTAGAACAAAAATTATAAATCTTCAACATAAGTATTTAAGATTTCTTTCTTACCTTTCAGTAGATAAATCCAATGGATTAGATGAGTCTCTTAAATTTTTTCTTTGAAGAATTTCATTTTTCATTCTTTCGAATCTTTCTTCCTCATATGCCAGTACAAATTCCATTTTATTAATTTTAAAACACTCTATTTAAAAATCTTATACTATAACAACGAACAACTTATTAAATGTTTTTAAAATTTTTGTATTTTGACATTTTTGACACTTTAAATCGACACGAAATCGTGTTCAATATGGTAACATTTTTAAGTCGAGACGATTGGTTTACAGAATACGGATTTTTTACCGCCTCGACTGAAAAGTTGATTGTCGATTGTCGATTGAATCGACTCTCGAAATCAGGCCCATTATTTCAGAATTATTAGTAATATAAAATTCCTATTTTTCACAAAAATTTTGTCACAGATAATAAAAATGTTTTGCATAACTCTTGGCTCTAAATATATCAATTTTTCACCGATATGTTTATTCATTTTATATGAATAAAAATATTATTATATGTGTGAGTGGTACAAACAAAAAACAAAAAAAAGAACATGGCATAGCAAACCAATAGCAAACCATAGCAAAGCATTCACTTGCTATTATGATGTACATGTATGTACAATGTATATTGTGTATAATGTGTATAATAAGCACTAAGAATAAAGTACCTGGAGTAAGGCGTAACCTAATGATATTGTATATTGTATGAAGATATATATAAGCATAAGATGTATAGATATATATATGTATAAGGTGGTATAAGATATATATATCTATAATATAAGATATATAAGATATATGTATATATATATTTGGTAATTTGGTGATATACATAATTTTGTTTGCAGGATACTAGATAGTAAGATAAGTATAATTATTGTGTTATATATCTACTACCCCATGTAGTACAATATATATTATAAAAAATATGTAGCATGAATATTTTTTGTACTGTATGACTGATTGTCTGGATATTTGTAGTTTTTCAACCTGTGCATGTGTAATATAATTTTGTTTATAGGACTGTAGATGGTCGGGTTTTTGATATTTTATCAATTCACTAACGACACTAACTCTAACCCTATAACGCAATGCTTATATTGTAATTGTAACAATAAATAAACCAGAAAACTAGTTTAGTTATGATTATGCATATTATATATTATACACAATACAATATACATCACGATAGCAGACAAGCTATATAAGATATGTTTTTCAATGATTATACACTGTTTTTTTTGCATCGTTTTGCTATATGCGATGTTTTTTTTTTTCCTGAAAATTTTTTTTGCTTCTTCTATCTTAGGTCATCATATAATATAAGAATTGAAAAAATTTTGGGTTAGATACGCCCTTCAGATACCCATGAAATTTACAAATAAAAGAAAAAGAGGACTAGTATGAAATAAATAAAAAAAAAAAACCCAGAAAGTAAAGTAACATAATGACAAAAATTGCAATGATTAGTAAATGTTAACATACATACTTACATTATGAGTAGAGAAAAAGTGCATAATTATTGTTTGTGTATACTTACATCAAGGTTATTTCTTTTATATAAATAATAAATAATATAAAAAAATAGTATGTAAGCATGGCATGCAAATTTCTGTCATGTATGCCGTGGTATGTGAGTATGTATGTAAGTATGTATGATTTTGATTTGATAAAATAAACAGATAAAAAATATGAAATCATATGTGCGGTAAGTAAATCAGTTGTACTGGTTGTACTGACCTGCCTCACAAAATTGAAATATAAAACATTGATCTGTGAAATACTGACAGAGTAAATGAAAAGAACAATATTGCATATTGAAATGTACATAAACCCTTGAACAGTATTATCAAAGTAAATATAGGTAAACCAAGTAACAAATCTCAGCTATTCAGCTAAATAGAATGGGAGATCCGAGAAAAAAGTAGTTCAAATATACATGTTTATCAAATATTGTCAGCAAATCTCACAGCAACAATAATTTTCTTAAAGCCTGAAAAGTACTTTACCTGTCAATTCCAAATTACTATATTTATAATGCAAAAATGTGTACATGAAAAAATAAGATAAAAAGTACACATACTATCAAACTTCTCATTTTCTATATCACCGACATCACAATAATGCAAAATTCTCTCTGCTTACATTTTTTTTACATTAGTTTTTAATAGCCTCCGTGATATGCACTAGTGGTAGTTGAAAATATTCTTATTTGATTCACATACGAAGTCTATTTCGCTTCAACTTTTTTATTCGTTGTTCTTCTAACATATGTATGATAATAGCCTCCGTGATAATTTGACGGTAAATACAATGTACACGTGCTTGATGTTGTTGTTGTTGTTTGAGTTGTTTTTTAGAGTGAATTTTTGATTGTGTTGTTTTTTACGTACTCAATTTTATAAAAAGGGGCGACTTCTTAATTATTTCTTTCTTGTTTCAACTACTTCTTTAGTCTTGATTTGATTTGATTTTCTGTCTATTTTTTCGTAGCTGTCAGTGTATTTGTGTAAAAAATTTCGAGGTCATTGAAAATTAAAAAATATTTTATATTGAGTATTTTCCACTTGTTAGGTATATATACACTTTGGTATTATACAGTATACTGTATACATCTTATGAACAGTCAAAACAACAAAATGTATACAAGGAGAATAGATAATATATAATAGATATATATATATATAATTTTTCAGTTTACTTTCCATATACAAAAACAAATCATATCCTATTCATTCAATAAATAAGAAGAAGTAAAATTGAGTAGAAAGAAAAGAAATACAAATAGGTTGGAATTGTTTGCGTTGTTGCTGTTGGTATAATTTCTGTATACCACCACGAGTACGGTCTTCAGCTCAGCTTGAAGTATAGATCACAAACACATGCAAACTCATAATTTTGTTTGTAGTGAATAGAAATTTCAATGTAGTTGTTTTGATTTCGATTTTTTCTTTGAGTAAACGCCAGTCTTAAGTTCATATACCTTATTCATTATCAAAACAATGCAATGTTTACATATCATATTCATATATCAACATTTATAACATAATTTATATATAGCTTTTAAAAGTGCTGCATCATGCTTATGTTAAGCAATTAATGTTATATATGCAATTACGAAATAAGTAATTGCATTAATTTGACTCATATTTAACTTTTTGTTTACTATTGAGTAGATCACGTTTCTTCTACTCATGTTATATTGTCGCGTATCATATTATGTTATATGTTATGTATATGATATGTGCAAAGAGTATATAAAAGTAGGAGAGAAACTGATTCATAGGAACATTCGGACCAAAAAATTTTTCAACAATTGTAGGTGTCGGTAGTGATGCCAGCGTAAAACTCAATATAAAAAAAGTAGCATCACTTTATGCCAAGCTCCCAACTCCATGTAAAAATAACGGGATTTCTTTTTGCCAAGCCCAAACTTTTTCAGTATAAAGCTTTTCTCCCTTTACATGGAGTTGTATAGGAAAAATGAGAAAATGAATAAATTTGTTTACAACAGCTGATATTTTATCAGTTGTCATTTTGCTTTATTTATAGGTTTTGCATGTTTTGCATGCAATATAATATATATACAATATAAATATATAGAATATAGTGTAAAGAGAATAGAGAAAATTATATACCAAACACAAAACTTTTTCATATTATATTTGTTATTTGTTTATATGTATGTAAGGCTACACAGCAACCAGACCAGCAACATTAAAGTATATAATACATAAATCCATTCGCATGTATGTATTGTATTACAAATGCCATATATAATTTATATGCATGCTTTGGCCTTTTTTGAATACAACATGCAATATATAAATATACTTGATCATTATATTTATATATATGTATGTATTTTATATGCAAGTTTGTATGTATGTTAAGCACTTTGTTTAAATTTTTATATATTTATACCAAGTATTTGTATGCATACATACTAAATAAATACGTTTTAATTTTAACATTATGCAGTTGTATTTACATATAAATTGCTAATTCACAGGCGTGAAAAAATTATGGGACTAGCAAGACTTTTTTAAAAAAAATACTTTAAAACGTATATGTAGATTATTAATTAATTTTTATAATAATTATTATTTTTATTTTTAATTAATTCCGAAATATTAAAATATAATAAAAAATAGAAATATTGTTAATTTCGTTATTCCAAAAAAAAAAAAATAAAAAAAATAAACATTATAACAAAACTATTTTGAGTAAATGATAACCTTTAAATCCAACAGACCACCTCTAATCGTCGCTATTAACTCCGCAAGGATTTTACGAACTTTTGTGGATTCTTTCCTGTTCCCTTATTCTTCTTGTAATAATTTTTTTTTTAAATTAACTGATTTATCTTTATATATTTTTCCATTTCTTTTAATTTGCAATAGATTTCTATGAAATTTTTATGAAAACAATATGTTTTTACATTTTGTTTTTTTATGCTAAATATCGAATATCCATATATCAGTGTGATTATGTTTTCTAATGATGAAAGATTATGTTTGTCCCATAACTTTTTCACATCTGTGTGAAAGAGTATTATCATAATTAACTCAACTCTATATGTATATATACATATACTTAGATATTTATTATCATTTATTTTATACATACTACTTATATTGCTAAATTGTGCAATGTTGTCTGTTTGCTGTTTAATCTTTGATAATTGGTTATGAGTGCTATGTTTTTTGTTAGTGTACAGTCTACAGTCCGCGACAGAATTATGTATTACAATACATTTTCTAATTTTTTTTATAACACATTGTGTAAACAAAAATATCCTTTATAATTTTTTAAAAATTATATTTAATAATTTTTTTTTTTTATTTAAAATTTTTAATTTGTAGTTTTTAATTATTTTTTTTTTTCAAGGAAATTTTTCAGTCTAATTTTATCTTAAAAATATGTTAAAATGAAGATATAAAATTGTGAGTGAATAATAGATAATAAATTGATATAAAATATGTTAATTTATATTATTATATGTATTGCATTTATATTTTTGGAATTTACCGATTCTTAAAAAGTGTTAAAAAGGAGTAACCATTTTGTCCCTTACTGTAGACTGAAAACTAAAATACGAAAATATTAAATTCAAACAGAAATCATTGATTTAAAAATAAAAATTTGCTGTTCAAAACCAATAGAAAATATATAGGTTCGAAGTGAAGGGGAGCGGTTAGATGATATCACAGCATAGCAATACAGTATACAGTGCTGTTCATTGTTATTTGTGCTATGCTGTTTTTAGGCTGAAGTTAAAATAAAATTTACCGTAACTTAAAAACAAAACACAATTTTCATACAATTTTTTTTTCTACTTTATTATTAATACCTTAGACACTAAAAAAACATAACAGTAAAAAAAATTCCTTCTTATCGCTAAAAAAAAAAGTATGAATAAATGCACATTATTGTTTGTGCTTCTGTTTTTTTGTTCATAATTATTTGTGCTGGTGTATAAATGTCTGCTTAAACTAACGGTTAATTTGAATTTCCTATTTTTGATTGCAATTATTTGTTATATTGAAGAAAAGTAATTAGTTCAGTGTGGTTTTTAGTTGTGAATAGTTCATTAATATTATATAAAATGCCTCTTAAAGTAGAATTATCTGTTGAGACTAGAGCTGCTCTCGTTGCAGATTATGAGAATGGTATTTCTCCATCAGACATAGCTAAAAAATATAATATTCACAGAAATACTGTTCACTATCAAGTGAATAAAAGGAAAAGTAAAGGATGTTTGCAAACTGCCCAAGGAAGGGGTAAAAAAAGAAAGACAACACCTAAAGAAGACCAAAGAATTATAAAAGCGGTTAATATAAATCCTACCATCAGCATGAGAAAACTTTTAAATGATTTTAATGCCTATAGCGACATCAAAATAAGTCGCACAACAGTCACACGAAGACTGAAGGAAAGAAAAATTAAGACATACGTGATACAAAAAAAAACCATACATATCGAGTAAGAATAAAATTGCACGATTGAAATTTGCTCTAGAACACTGTAATAAACCTATAGAGTTTTGGAGGAATATTTTGTGGACTGATGAGTCTGCATTTGCTCTAAACGGGACTTATGGCAAAGGTACTTATCGTTGTACACAAGAAAGGAGGAAAAAAGTGAATATTACAGAACCTACAACGCATTCTCATGGCGGAAAATTAATGGTATGGGGGTGCATTTCATACACTGGTATAGGTCCTTTGGTAAAACTACCAGATAAGGTAAAACAATATCAATATTTGCAAATTTTAAATGATGTTGCCTTACCAGCTGGAGATGGTTTGATAAATAACAATTTCATCCTCCAACATGATAATGCACCTATCCATACGGGCAAAATGATAACAAATTATTTATCTGAAGTTGGACAAAACGTTCTTAAATGGCCAGCCCAAAGCCCAGATCTCAATGTAATTGAAAATTTATGGCATCGTGTAAAATTGAACATTCCTCATAAAGTAGGAAAAACAGCTGAAGAAGCGTGGAATGATGTTAAGGACGTTTGGAGCCAGATTCCGACAGAAATGTTGAGAAATCTAATAGACTCAATGCCTAGAAGACTTCAAGAAGTTATTGAAGCCAAAGGCGACAACTCATCCTATTAGGTAATAATTGAAAATCACAATTACTTTATATACAAAAATTGGTTACTAAAAATTATTACTTTTTTTCAATTTTTTTTAGAAAATTGATGCATTTTATACACCAGCACAAATAATTATGAACCAAAAAACAGAAGCACAAATAATAATGTGCATTTATTCATACTTTTTTTTTTAGCGATAAGAAGGAATTTTTTTTTACTGTTATGTTTTTTTAGTGTCTAAGGTATTAATAATAAAGTAGAAAAAAAATTGTATGAAAATTGTGTTTTGTTTTTAAATTACGGTAAATTTTATTTTAACTTCAGCCTAAAAACAGCATAGCACAAATAACAATGAACAGCACTGTATGTATATGGTATATAATATACACACATAATAATACTTTACAGTTTCTATGTATTGTTATTGAATAGTGTAAGGTGTATTGTATTATTATATGCTATTATATGTATTATGGTATTATATTATGAAATACCACTCATACTCATATAATGTTTATACATTATATATACTGCAAAACGAATGAAAATAATAACAAAACATAACAAATTAAATATATATTGGTTTATATCTTTGTATATGCATAAAGCCATAAAGCTCAAATATACAAAATATATAAATATAAATATTGAACAAAAATACATCATTGTTATGACTTATGACTGTAAGGCAAGTGTATATAAAATAAATATACATATACACATATACATTTCATGTATGTATGAGTTGATGATGTGTATAATATGCAATACAACAGGTAACAGCAATATAATATTAATATTAATATATATGACTATATATATTGTTATTATGAAGTTAATTATGTTTGATAGAGTATTTAATTTTAAAAAATATTTTATAAAAATACATTTTTAATTAATTTCATAAAAAAAATTAAATCATTGTATGTTTTTTCATAAATTTCAGGTGTTGTCAGTTATAAACGGAAAAATTCAAAACAATTCAACCGTCAATTCCAACAATTCTTCGTTTCCTGTCTATTCCATTTTTGATGTTTTGTTTTCAGATAAAAACTCTCTTTCTTTTATATACTCTTTGTATGTGGTCATTACATTCATTACACTTTTTCATATTGTGTAGGAAGAAGATTGAGCTTGTTTAGACGGATTGATTCGCTTTCGTTTCTGCATTCGCTTTTTATATCTTCATGTTCAGACGATTCGCTTCCTTTTCTGTTCAACATTCGCTATCTGGGACAAATTGAGAATTAAAACATTTTTTTTAAACAATTCAAAGTGAGAATAATAAGTGAGGTTATACAGTATTAGCAAATTTTAAAGTAATTGTAATATTTATAAAATTCTGCCATATATAATTAAAAATTGAGAAATTTAAGTTTGTTAACAGGGAGTTTGTGAAAAATATTCAAGTTAAATTTTGGTACGATGATTTTATTTATATGCATATTTTTATATTTTAGGAATTAGTATTTCTTATTCATAAGATGGACGATAATGAATCAAAGTATATTACAGCTATAACTTTACTACATGCTTCAGCATCCACTGCAATTTTGTTAAATGAAATTAAAAATATTAATAAAAAGAAAAGAAAATGGATAAAGTCATGGAGGATGCAAAGAAGTACAAATAGTGCTTTCACGTTTTTGCAAAATGAACTAAGATTAGAAGATGAGTTAGATTACCGTCGTTATATAAGAATGAATGAGGATTCATTTTAAAAATTATTGAATCTGGTATCACCTTTTTTCAAAAGAAATGATACTAATATGCGTCTTTTTATTACACCTGCAGAAAAACTTACAACTGTACTGCGATTTCTGGCTACGGGAGAAAGTTATAGAAGTACGGAATTTCAGTCAAAAATCTCATTATCATATCTTTCGCAAGAAATACCTAAAGCAAGTTGAATCATCTATGAGAGATTAAAAGTCGAATATTTAAAAGTAAGTTTTTGCAAAACAACATTACAATATCAAATCAATAAAAGTGAATACAGAATTTATTTACTTTTTAATTTTCCAGTTTCCTACACAAAAAATAGAGTGGAAAGCAATTGCAGAGAAATATGCAATGCGATGGCAGTTTCCCTTATGTCTTGGAGCTCTAGATGGAAAGCATATAGCTTTCCGAGCTTCTAAAAAGCATGGTGCTTTATATTATAATTATAAGGGATTTAATACTATTGTATTATTGGCGCTTGTAGATGCTGATAGCAAGTTTATTTATATTGATATTGGTTGCAATGGGAGGATTAGTGATAGCGGGGTTCTAAGTCGCAGTGATCTGCGCAAGGTAATTAATAATGGATCGAATAATTTTCCTGATGATACAACTATAGGTAATAATAAAAAACTTCCATATTTTATAATTGGAGATAACATATTCCCACTTGAAAAACACATTTTAAAGCCATATCCTTACAATTCTACCGAGAGGACAAAAAGAATATTCAATGTTCGTTTGTCTCATGCTCGTCAAACTGTAGAACATGCATTCGGTATTCTCTCCAACAGATTTCGAGTTCTACAAACACCAATACATTTGGAACCTCGAAAAGTAAAAGAAATTGTGAAAGCTACTTGCGCATTACATAATTTTTTAATAGTAAATAGTAATGGATAATGGAGCAAAATATAATCATGCAGAACACAAGCGAAAATGAAGAGAGAAGAATTCATGGCAACCGATTTTCAAATGTTGCATTGCATGTTCGAGATACATATGCTGAATATTTTTCTTCCGAAGGTGCTGTTCCATGGCAAGAAATGTATATTTAAGAAAACATTGTATAAGAGTATAAAAATAAATTTTTAATTCTGTATTGAATATATTACATTTTTGAAATTAATATTAAATTGTATATCTAATATTCTTCAAAATCGAAAATATCTAAGGTGTCGTTGTCGTCTATTGCTTTTTCTTTTTTAATTCCCTGTATAACATTACCTACTTTTCTTTCTGGTGTACTGTAAGTTGTCGGATGAAATGTATTTGGTTCTACGTTTTCTTGTAAAATTTCAAAATTATAATTCTCAATTGAGTTTATTTCAACTGGTATACTTTCATCCAAGACCGATTCTGACTGTGGTGGCTGCACTTGTTGAACACTTAAAATATTTATTTTACTTTTCTGGTTTTGTTCTTTCTCGGATTTTTCCTGAGCTTCTTTAATTATGTCTATTATTCTCCATTTTGCCCATTTAAAAATTTTTGGAGACAGACCTATCAGCTCTCGTTCAACAAAAAGGGCTAAGGATTTTTGAGGAGTTATGTCTTGGTCTTATGTAGAATTTAATTATTTGTTAATTGCTCTGCCAAGCGTAAAGATTTCATTGCCTGCATTTCCAATGCAGTACTTCTCTTCCTGCTAGTACCCGGTACCTGAAAAAATATTTTCTAAATATCTTTATTTTCAAATTTCAATTTTTTAAACCTAGGATGGAATCATGAAATTCGAATCAGTACTTTCGTTTCGGATTTCATTATTCCAGCCTCAATGATTCACTTACAGCATTTGAATCAGAATCTTTTGATTGTGATTGGAAATCGCTGTTTCCAGTATCCTGTATGTTAAAAAAAAAAAAGTTAGAACCATGAAATATAATGTATGTAAGTAATTATATTTTCTATTCACCAATTCAATGTTAGAATCGCCAGTGATGTCATCATTATTGTTTATTTGACGTAGAAAATGTAGTTGGTCGAAACACCAAAGGCGAGGTTTTTGTAAATCGTTGGAGCCAGAACCAATACATTTGCTGCTTTCAATATTCTTCAACTCTCGAGAATATTGTGAACGAAGAGTTTTTATTTTTAATTTAATTTCATTTACTGTTACTTCAGGTCTTATTGGTTTCAGTTTTTCACATATTTCATTTAAGAGGAAGATCTTTTGGAATTTGAATTTTAGCAAACTTTACCCCTCTATAACTTAGTCATTTTTTCACCAATTTCTTTCAAATTTAGAGTAAAAAAAAGTTCAAAGCATGGAATAGGTTTCTAACGTTACAGATTTTCGATAGTCCTTTTGGTTTCAGAGTTAAAGTCTTACAAATTGAGACCTTTTATCAATTTTTCACATACTTTACCCCTCTCTATTTACCATTATTTTTTGACCAATTTGCTTCAAATTTGAAAAATGCCAAGATAGAAAGAAGGAATAGGTTTTTAACGCAAATAATTTTCAAATTTTCATTTCTGAAACTGTTTAAAACCATTAAAGTAGGGGTCCTTTTTCCTCAAAAAAAGAGTGAATATTAAAGTTAATTTTATACTAGTAGATAATTGAATATCAAAAAAAAAATTGGAACCACAGAAAATTCAAACCTTTAGCTTTTACATAAAAAAAATTACATTCAATTATGATGGATAACAAATTAGTTATTCAAAAAAGATGTAAGCAATTTTCCCTCAAAATTTTCATTGAATTCCATTTTATTTTGCTGACAATAAAATGTAATCATCATCAAATTTTTCACGGATTTGTTTATTCACCTACTTGAATAGTATTTAAATGTATGTGTGCACTTCGTTTCTTAGTCGGTTTTTTATATCAAAAAAGAATAAAAAAGTAATAGATATTTTTTGTTGTTGTGTTGTACATATAGCAGTATGGATTAGCATTTGTCTGGATTTATAAATCATGTACTATATAGTATGTATAGTATGGATGTACGTATATGTATATAGTACAAATAAGTGGAACAATATAAAAGAAAAATATTTATAAAATTTATAGTTTATACTTTGTATTATTATTTTTGTGAAGTGTAGAATTGGAAAATATTTTAAGATGACGTCACCTCTAAGGTGACGTGGAAAGAACATAAACATACAAATAAATTGTACATGAAATCAAATTGTACAAAAAACAAATGTAAATTATGTATGTATACATATAATTAGAGACATATATATGTAGGTATTATGTAAGTGCATATGTAGCTACATATAAAGCATAAATATTTTTGCAGGCGAACACCTTATTTTTTTTTTTTTTTGTTTTTAAATATACATATATACATACAATGTATATAGTACTATATATTAAGTGCACGCGGATACTCAGTCCGATTGCAGTAGATATATTAAATCAAAATCGTTAGGAATGTACATACATACGCGATGTACATTTTTATCTATTTGATTCTACATACATTATACAAATATATGAGTACACATTTATGTATATATAGCAGTAATTTTGTATGTTGTATATTAGATTCATATTATGACAAACAATAAACATTTATAACGAAACTACATAATATATTGGTTTGGCATTTTTTATATGAAAGGTGAACAGTTTATTGTTGGTGGTATCACAGACAATATAATCCTTATCTGTGGTGGTATACATACACAAATCCTACCATGTAGATACAACTACAATTTTCGTTTGCCTTTCGCTGTAACAATAAACATAATGATTGTCGGTTGTGCTTCTGCTTACCACTTCAAATCAGTTCGTAAAAATCAAATAATATATAATACCCGTCGTACTGTATAAATATATAATAAGTAAATAAAAAGATAAGTAGAAAAATAAAAAAATAAAAAAAAACATTGATTGTGATGTTCGGTATAAATCGTTGCACTAACACTAATAACTGAAAAAATTTGTAGATGTGTTAGAAATTTTTTTCCGATTTCGATTTTGAATTCCAAAAGATCTTCCTCTTAAGTTCTTCTCTCTTTTAACACGGTTTTGGTAATCAACATTCCTTACGACGTATAGGTTTCTATATTGTTCATACCATTCTAGGAATGATATTGTTTGATGCTGTGTCCAAATACTCATTTTTTTACTCATTTTACTTATTTTAAATGTTCACTTATTTTACTTATTTTAATTATACACCTCGATGTTCACACTGCAAAAGTTGAAACGAAAGTAAAAATGGAACATATTTGGAATGGTTGGAACGTGAAATAGCCGCCATATTGTGAAGAAGCGAAAGAAAATTTGATGACCATCATTCCTTTCTTCCGTTCTTACGTCATGTCTCTCTTGCCATCTCTCTCTCTTTGTGAAGAAGTGAATGCAGAAACGAAAGAGAATCAATCCGTCTAAACAAGCTAATTTACTTTATATTTAATAAGAAGAAGATACATTTTAATTTGTCTGTTGTCGTTGTTGAGTTGCTCGTTATTTGTGTTAAAATTTTAATAACTAATAATTAAAAAGATGAGTTTTGAAGAAAAACTTATAGAAAATGTTAAAAAATATGAGGTCTTATATAATATGTCTCATAAGAATTACAAAAATATAATTATTAGAGATAAAATTTGGGAAGAAACTGGAAGAAAAATTAACATAGATCACATATAAAATAAATACTCATATGTCCAACGTTCATATAAAGAAGTGTAACCAATTTTTTCTAGCAACCGACAAGACCAACCGACAAAAAGCACAAAAAGCAACCGACAGAAGCTTTCGTGAGAAAGGCTTTTTCTTTATTCTCTCTGTTTTCTCAACTTGTTATACATCGATGGCTAATAAAGCAATAGGCCTTAACCAAAGAAACTTAATATCATAAAGAAGTCGCTTCGGTGTATAAAAGTAGATACATATATGAAATTTTTATACTGGGGTACTACCACTGGAACCCCCGACGTCAATATGAAGTTGTATTCGGAAGTTTTATATGTGAGCTTCGTTTTCGTTTACAACACAACTCGTCAACTCGAACTCTATTTCTATATTCTGTGGCTATACGATTACGACGTAGATGTAAGATGTGACGTAAATAAACTCATGTATGCAAGAGTAGGATAAGAATAAGATTAAGGTATTGGCAAAGTAAATATAGGTAAACCAAGTAACAAATCTCAGCTATTCAGCTAAATAAGATGGGAGATCCGAGAAAAAAGTAGTTCAAATATACATGTTTATCAAATATTGTCAGCAATTCTCACAGCAACAACAATTTTCTTAAAGTCTGAAAAGCACTTTACCTGGCAATTCCCAAATTACTATATTTATAATGTAAAAATGTGTACATGAAAAAATAAGATAAAAAGTACACATACTATCAAACTTCTCATTTTCTATATCACCGACATCACAATAATGCAAAATTCTCTCTGCTTACATTTTTTTTTACATTAGTTTTTAATAGCCTCCGTGATATGCACTAGTGGTAGTTGAAAATATTCTTATTTGATTCACATACGAAGTCTATTTCGCTTCAACTTTTTTATTCGTTGTTCTTCTAACATATGTATGATAATACCCTCCGTGATAATTTGACGGTAAATACACGTACTTGTAATGTACAAGTGCTTGATGTTGTTGTTGTTGTTTGAGTTGTTTTTTAGAGTGAATTTTTGCTTGTGTTGTTTTTTACGTACTCAATTTTATAAAAAGGGGCGACTTCTTAATTATTTCTTTCTTGTTTCAACTACTTCTTTAGTCTTGATTTGATTTTCTTTCTATTTTTTCGTAGCTGTCAGTGTATTTGTGTAAAAAATTTCGAGGTCATTGAAAATTAAAAAATATTTTATATTGAGATTTTCCACTTGTTAGGTATATATATACACTTTGGTATTGGTTTTGGTATTGATATACGGTGATATACGAAATTACGAATACGATGATAGAGAATAGAGATGGAAGGAAAAATAAAAATATTCAATTTTAATTTTTATATTTATATCTTCAAACAGCAATCCGATGCAACTATATACATATATACATAAATGTATGTTTGCATGTATATAGAGATATGATCACTCACATTCCCAAGTAGCAATCGGCAACCGTGGTTGCAAAGTAACCACGCAAATTTTTTAATTATGGTTGCAAAGTCGTTGTGTAGTAACTTTTTTAAAAATACGCGACTTATAGGTTGACAAGATCTCGTGCAGTAATTAATTTGTTTCAGAAATCCTGTTTCGCAAGCAATAAGTTATTAGAAATTTTTATGTTTCATATTTACTTTCAAGAAATAACCGTTTTATTTTTTGTGAACTTAAAGGTTTCGAAAAAACTTATTTGTCACAAAAGTGACTCAAGCAAATGCAACAAATTCTTAACTGTGAAACCCTTTTGTTACACAACATTATGCTTTCAACAAATTTGTTGCATATTCTGCATAAGCAACAAATTTGTTACAGTGGGACGTTTTTTTCAATCGCAAATTATCTTTGGATTATTAATAGGTTTCACAGTAACAAATTTGTTGTATGTATTACAAATAAGTTGAGAATGAACCGTTTCTTGAACAATGAGAAGAATAATATTTGTGGCAAAGCCATTCAGTTGAGAAATATAAGAATTCAAAGTGTAAATTTAAGGTGTATAAGAACGAAAAAAGGTTATGAATTAAAGAAAAAAACAAATAAATAAATAAATTAATTAATTAATAAAAAATAATTAACAGAAGGTGAGTAAAACAACATTATTATTATTAATAAACTATTATTATTTGGCTATTTTGTATTTATTTTTGAATTAAGAAATATAATGAATAAAATGGATACCTATTTAGTAAAAAATGATATAAATTACTCACGTGCTTTTGGAAAGGAAATTCTAATTACAAGAAATTATATTAAGAATTTATATTACATATTTTGGGTTCTTTGCTTATGTTGGATTTATATTATATTATAATAATATATAAATACTGCTAACGTATTTTATTTGATTGTTCCATGAGTAAATTAATTTTGCAGGTCCACAATAAAAACTGCAATGAATGCTTTACATAAAAATAAAATTATAAGTCGTTGGACGTTTAGAAGACGAACACGAAAAATTTTGCAAACACATAAACTGGAATTGCAAAAAATATTTTCACCAGAAGATGATACAACAAATATTGACATTTCAGCAATAAATAATTTTGAGCCATCGTTGTTAGTTATGCCAAATAGTCAAGTTCACACAGAAGAAATAACAAGTGATGATATAAGTGATTCTGATAACACGGAAATAAATGAGCATATACAAGAAAAATCGTGGAGTGAAGAACTTTCTGAATGGGCCATAAAAAATAATATTACTCATGTATCATTGACACAATTATTAAAAATTTTAAAGCGAAGGGGAATTAAATCATTACCTTTAGATTCAAGAACTCTATTGAATACGGAGAAAAACATTGTAATTCATAAAATGTTACCTGGCGAGTATTGGCACTATGGTATAAAAACTGCTTTAAATGCAATAATAGAATATTTTCCCAGCAATCATTTTTCTGAATTCGCTTTACAAGTCAATATTGATGGTCTACCAATTAGTAAAAGTTCAAAGGCACAAATGTGGCCAATTTTGGGCCTTGTAAAAGGATTAAAAATTCCTCCTTTTGTAATTGGACTTTATTTTGGCAAAGGAAAGCCTAACAATATTAATGAATTTTTGATGTTTTTTGCAAACGAAATGCAAACGTTGCTTAATTCTGTATTCACATATAAAGACAAAACCTACAAAGCTTCATTACATAGTTTTATCTGCGATGCGCCAGCAAGGAGTTTTATAAAAGGCATCAAAGGACATAATGCTAACTTTGGATGCGAACGATGTAATATTGAAGGAGACTATTTTCACGATGAAAATAAATTAAGTTTTGTTGGGACTTCCCGTGCAAAAAGAACTGATGAGAATTTTCGAAAAAGGCTTTTTGAAGAACATCACATCTTAACACCTGCAGTTGAAGATATTCCAAATATAAATATGATTGAAAATTTTCCTTTAGATTATATGCATTTAATATGTCTAGGCGTCATGAGAAAATTACTTTATATTTGGGTAAAAAATAGGTCGTTTACAAATGACGCAAAAATTTATCATAATAATCTAAAAGTTCTATCAAACCATTTATTGTCGTTTGTCCCATTTACTCCGAAAGAATTTAATAGAGTTCCAAGAGGTCTAGACGATTTAAATTTTTGGAAGGCAACAGAGTATAGAACTTTTTTATTGTATACAGGACCCATAGTATTAAAGGATGCTGTACCATATGAACATTATATGCATTTTTTGCTACTTCACTGCGCCACAACAATATTTATGAATAAAAACCACTTTAAATACTTAAAAGTTGCGGAAAAAATGTTAGATGTCTTTGTAAATCACTTTGGGGAATTATACAATTATTCAAATATAAGCTATAATGTTCATAATTTACTTCATGTGATAGATGATGTACAACTGTATGGTACTTTAGATGAAATAAGCGGTTTTCCATTTGAAAATCATTTACATGTTATAAAAAGACTCATAAGGACAGGACAAAAACCTCTCAGTCAAGTCGCCAAAAGAATAGTAGAACGATTTCATGTGGTTTTAAGAGAGTCAGAAATAAATATGAGAACCGGTGTTTAGTTAAGCAAAATCATTTCAAATGGAATATACAAAACAATGCATTTGAAAGACTTTATTTTAAGCACTACAGAAAGTGATAAGTGGTTCCTTTCAACTGAAAAACAAATTTTCCGTGTTGTGAACTTCACCATGCTTAACAAAACTCCAGTTGTTTATTGCGCACGATTAAAATATCATTATAACTTCTATGAAATGCCCGTACAATCATCCTATTTGAATATTTATAAGGGCAATGTGTACGACGAAGATGATCCTATAATTTTAGGGGCCAATGAAATATATTGCAAATTATTTCCTTTGCCGCTATCACAAACAGAAAAAGTATTTTTTCCACTTATCCACTCATTTTAGGAACAAAATCATGTACTGCATTGTAGAAACTCTCGAAGAAGATGAAAAAATGGTAGTGGCAGTCCCCTCTATTTGGATAGAAAATAACATCCTATTCTGGCCAAAGAAAAAAAATGAACAATCAAAGGGAAGGAGAATTTGTTTAAAACATGCTGAAAATTGGGAGCAGTATAAATGCCGCGTACTCGAGAAAAATATTAGTAAGTTTATTTGTCATGTTTTCAATTAAGGAACAGTTTCGATTATATTTAATTATTTTCACAGGCACTTGGGAAAATGCGCCTGAAAGGGAAGAATATTTTGAACAATATTCAAACAGTGAATCAGAAATGATAGAAGCCAGAAAAAAACAACTAAAAAGAATTCACCCAGTTAGTGGTTTGTTGCATGAGGACTCGCACTTCAATTTTAATACTTTAATGGAAGAAGCATTTTCAAATCCTGTGACTCCATCTGATATGTCACAGGAATACGCCTAATATGTCTTAATACGCCATTTGTGAATACAGCAGTGAATACTGTTTGCGATGTGCCAGCTGTGGATAATGCTTCGAATTTGCGAACAGTGCATACTATTTTCGATTCTAATATAACAGCTATTAATACTACTTCCGATACACCACCAGTAACTATGGTTCCTATTGCATCAATGGGCGAAAATAGTTTTTTCTGTATTCAAGATGCCAATTCCTCCAGAATAATTGAAAATAGGGAAAACCACTTGGGTAATAGTTTTTGATATAAATTTAAGATTTCATTTTAATGTTTTAATATATTCTAGGACTCAACGAACTTAGAAAAGAAATTGTTGACTTAAAAAAGGATTTTAATGCGTTCAAATCTAGTCAGGAAAAATTTATGGCAGACATTTTAAATACACTAAATGTTCTAGCTGACACCATTACTAAGCAGGACAAAAATTCTCATATTCCTGGTAGTGAAAATGAAGATGACGAAAATGACAATACCTTTAAAATATTTCCCTTAAACACAACAAAAGACATGGAGGAATTTGAGAGTAAATTGTCTGACAGAATATATAAAGTTAAAATCGTGAGTAAAATTAAAATTTATTTTTATCTACTGTAATAATAAATTTGGAAAAAATATAATAATAGAATTATTTATAATTTATAAAATTAGGTCAAAAAGCTATCCGAGTATGGGGGACGCGATACAAAAGAAACTGCCAGAAACATCTTCAATTTTTTGTTTGAAGATATTTTATTAGAAAAGTACACTATGGGTGCCACGACGAAAAAAGAAGCATTTTTAATGTTTAAGGAAATATTTTCGACAATATATTATTCTATTAAAAACAAATTCAGTAATTATACGAATCACGATTTAAAGCTATTTATAAAACAACATTTAAAGCATGCATCTACAAGGCTGAAAAGAAAAGTGTAAGTATATACAATTTATTCATTAAATGAAATTCAAAATTACTAATATTTTAATTTTGTGATTTCTTAGGTCAAAACAAAAATGTGAGGAAACATCAGCGACAAATGAGGAGCAAAATAAATAAATAAATAAATAAATAAATAATAAATAAATAAGTACATAAATAAATAAATAAATAATTAAACTTAAACATTATATTTTTAAATGATTGTGTATATACTCGTATATTGTATATACGTATATATATTTCAGTATGCAATATGCATTATATTTTTATAAAAATGAATTTGTAAAATGAATTGTTGTTAAGTTTTTAATATAATGTAATTTGAAAAGAATATAATCTAAATTGAATTTTTCTTTTATCCGTTTTTGTAAATAAGGTATGTAATTTTTCATAGGAACTCATAAACTATAACTTCACATTGAACAAACGGAAAACAGATAAATTCATCATAGTGAAATTAACTAGATACGTAGGTCACTCTATAAATTTTGAGATACGGAAAACTAACAGTATGTTAAATCCCCTTAAAAGATTAACATTAAAAATGAAAAGGTGCTAATTCATAAAATTTTATATAGAATAAAAACACAATTTTTTTACAATTCGTTATAAAATTTATTAAAAAAAATAATGTCTTAAAAACTAACAATTCAAAAAATCTTAAACTAAATTACAAAATTGATTTTAGGCAAATTATTTCAAATTGTTTAATTAAATTTAATCGGAAAATTAATTCAAATTATTCAAATATTTATTAATTTAAGTTTACAATTTAAAATTTACTAATTCAATTGTTCAAAATTTAAAAATTTACTAATTCAAGTATTCAGTTTAAAAAATTTCCGGAAATTAATTTTGTTCAAAATTTAATTAATAAATTCAAAAAATATGCAAAAATAAAATTTACTAATTTACATAGAATGATAATGACAATTAATAGTTTGTGTCTTAGCTCAAAATGATGATGAAAATATGCAATAATTAAAAAATAAAATTTACTAATTTACATAGAATGATAATGACAACTAATAGTTTGTGTCTTAGCTCAAAAATGATGATGAGTTATCAAAAATATCGATGTTTTTTAAATTTTGATGTAGATGGCGCTGAAGGATAGTTCCGATGATGTTAATGATATTTACCGTCGGTAAATCACTGTTCAACTCTCGACGATAAAAATTTCTATGAAGAAACTTCAATTCTGCTGGTTGCAATTACTTGGATTTGAATTGTCTCGGCAATAGAAAAATTTAAATAAATTTTTCTAAGTTCAAACAGCAATGTTGATGAAAAAATCTAAGTATTTTTCTGTTTATTAGAAAATTTTAATGTAAAAATTTTCTAAGTCCAAAGCAGCGTCGATTAGAAATTTTCCTTAAAATTTCTAAGTATTTTTTTTGTTTATTAGAAAATTTTAATGCAAAAAATTTTCTAAGTCCAAAGCAGCGTTGCTTAGAAATTTTCCTTAAAAATTTCTAAGTATTTTTTTTTTTATTTTGGCGATTTATTAGAAATTTTTTCCAAAAAAAATTTCTAAGTTTTTTCCTAATTTTTCCCTAAATTCTGTAAAAAATTGTAAGTTTTTTACAGAAATTCCTAAGTTCCCTATGTACTAGCTCAATACGCTAGATTTTTGAGGACTCAATACGTCCAATGGTTTTTGGTCTATTTGTTTTCTCTGCTTCAATCTCAATACGATATTATACACAGATAATCGCAAAAAGACAAATTCTTCTGCGATCTGCAATCCTTTATATACAAAAATTTCACGGTTCTAGAATTTTCCTTTTCTCCGTTGGTGAAATTATCTTTATATTTGTCTCATCATTTCATCCTTTTTTATAAAACTGTTTTATTTAAATTTGAGTTTGGTAAATCGAGTGATAATTTTGATGATTGTGAATAACTCTACTGGTACTGGTAATTCAGCTTCTATTTGACAATGATCATTCGTTTAATTGGAACAGTTGGTAATATGTAAGTGACGTTTTGTTTACCATATTGTTGTGTCATGATTGTGTTGTGTTGTCAAAAATTATTATGATAGTTAAGTTTGTGATGTTGTGAATGTTTTTATTTAAATGTTTTTTTTTTAATTTGTAATAATTGTTATTTGTGATATGGATTATTAATTAATTATGTTTTATATGTATTTAATTTATGTTGTGCAGTGTGGATATTTTTGTTTGTTTTATGTTTGTAAATAATTTTGTGATTATGGTGTAAATAATATAGTGTTCATGATGTGACTTGTGCAATTAATGTTATGTTTCTTGTTTGTAATTTTGTCCTTTGTTTTATAAGTAAAAAAGTGTGTAATTGTTACATTTTTATAAAATATTTGTGGTTCACTCTTTTTTTTTAATGTTATTTTGTTTGTTCTATTTTTGTTGTAACTATGTTATTATGGTATATTATTATGTATTGTATTCATTATGTGTGATATGTTTTGGTTATGTTGTTTGTTTATATTTTGTGTTGTTCTGTTTGTACGATTTGTTTATGATTTTTGTGTTATTTATTATTAGTTTATTTATTTATTTTCATTATTAATTATTTTTATTTCTAATCTTTTATTTTTTTCTTTTTCTTTTTCAGATGATTAAAAATGTTGAATGACGATTCAACATCCTCCCCGAACGCGCAAAAATAAACTTATAATTTAATGTATTGTAATAATTTGTTATTTTAATTTTTATTTATGTAATAAATGAATATCATTTTGAATCATTTTAGTTTCCTTATTTTTCTATTCACAAAATTCACCTTTCGATTTGTTAATGCTTTGTTTTGATTTTAATTTATATTGTTTATAATTGTACCATTGTCGAGTTTTTGGCGGTATTTTCACAATAATTTCATTCGTGTTCCAGTGTGTGAAACGAATGACCGTCTTATCATCTACCCTGTGTCGGTATGATTTCTTCATTGTTTTAACCCTTTCCCAAGGAATAGGGAATCTTTGAAGCATTTTGCTAATGCTTGCTGCTTTTTTATGTTGAATATTCTGTTTTACTAATTGTTGTAGTTGTTTGTTAAGAGTTTGTGGTTCATGTGTGTGTAACATGAATACGTTTGTTGATTGTGTGACACGCCCTGTGTTGCCCATCACAATCCAACCCAATTCTGTTTTCAATGCTATTGGTTTATCTAGGTGTTTTGAACGTATTATTCCGTCTTGAATAATACTAGCATATACTTCTGCTCCTAGTAGCAAGTCTATATTTCCTGGAATAGCATAGTCAGGATCAGCTAGCTTCAAATTTCTTATATGATTGAAACCTGATGTGTCAATGTGTTGTGGAGGTAATTGGCTAGTGATACTGTTTACCACTAGCGCTTTGACTCTCTGCTTGTAATTTCCATTTACCGATTCCAACGTGAATTCGGTCTGTGATTTGGCTCTAGTGGCACTGCTCTGGTTGAGTCCACTAATAAGCTGATTAGTTCGTGAATGAGAGAGCTTCAAACGTTTTGTCGCCGCGGCGGTGATACATGTAGCTTGAGACCCTGAGTCGATCAGAGCCCTTAGATTTTGTAGCTGACCCTTACCGTCTCGTATTTTTACTTGTGCTGTTGCTAGCAAAGTTTCATTAACATTAGTTGAAAAGAAATTCTTGAGTGAATCTTCTTTTTCATGTAGTTGAACAGAAGTCTGATTTGTCGCTGATGAATTCGCCGAAAAACTATCATGTAACAAAGTGTGGTGCTTTTTCATACACTTCTTGCATGAACTGTTGCTTGTGCAGTTGATGAATCTATGACCTGGTTCAAGGCAGTTTGTACATAAATTATTTTTGATAATGAAATTTTTTCTTTCTACTTCTGATAATGACTTGAATTTCATACAATGGCAAAGTCTATGATCAGACTTACACTTTGGACAATGTGTACCCTGATTGGTACCCTTAATATTTTGATTTGAAGAAATCTTGGTTTCACTTGAAGTGTGTATAGCTTCTAATACTCTAAAACGTGCTTCTAAAAATTCTACTAATTCTTTGAACGTAGGCATTTCGGTTTTTGAGCTTTGTTTGATTTCCCAAAGTTCTCTTGTTTCAGGTGGTAGTCTTTGTAATGTCAGATAAGTTATTATTGGATCCCAATTTTCAGTATTGATTCTCAATGTTTCTAGTTCGTGCAGAGTTTCTTCCACGTTACTCAAAACATCTTTCATAGCTTGTGCACTCTCTGACTTCATAGGAGTAAACTTGCACAACTTTTCGAATTGTGTATTAACTAGAACTCTGTTGTTGTTAAATCGACTGATTAGAGCAAACCAAGCCTTTTGATAATTCGCTGCTATAATATCGAACTGTTTGATAATTCTAGCTGCTTCACCAGAAGTACATGATTTCAAATAATGTAATTTTTCAATTTCAGAGATATCGTTATTGTTGTGAATCAAATTCACATATAAGTCTCTAAATGATCTCCATGATCTATATGTGCCATCAAATTTTGGTAACTGTATGGGTGGTAGTTTAATTTGTGGTTTTGCTGACGGTGGTAAGGCTGTATTATTGTTCGCAGTTTGGTTTGATACATTTGCTGTGGTTAATAATTCAATTTTTTCATCTAATTCAACAATTAATTCGAAGCATTGTTCTTCAAAGTTTTTAAATGTGTTTTGTTCTAAGTACTGTGTAGTGCTATTCGCGTCTTCAGAATGACAAATCTCATAATGATTTTTCCGAAACTCTTGGGATAATTCTTTTAACTTTTCAATTCTGCGTTTATATACTACTATAGGTTTTATTTCGTCAAGACTCTTTTTTATACTAACAGTAACGTTGTTTAATTCTTCAATCAATAAATTTTGCGATTTAATTAAACCTTGAACCTTTTCCATTGTTTCCTTTTTCTTTTTACTGCTCGAACTTTTTGGTTTAACCATTTACAAATATATTTTTTTTTATAAAATTTTATCAAAAATAAAAATTGTGTTCTTATTCTATCCGGCTCGAAGGACCAAATGTTAAATCCCCTTAAAAGATTAACATTAAAAATGAAAAGGTGCTAATTCATAAAATTTTATATAGAATAAAAACACAATTTTTTTACAATTCGTTATAAAATTTATTAAAAAAAATAATGTCTTAAAAACTAACAATTCAAAAAATCTTAAACTAAATTACAAAATTGATTTTAGGCAAATTATTTCAAATTGTTTAATTAAATTTAATCGGAAAATTAATTCAAATTATTCAAATATTTATTAATTTAAGTTTACAATTTAAAATTTACTAATTCAATTGTTCAAAATTTAAAAATTTACTAATTCAAGTATTCAGTTTAAAAAATTTCCGGAAATTAATTTTGTTCAAAATTTAATTAATAAATTCAAAAAATATGCAAAAATAAAATTTACTAATTTACATAGAATGATAATGACAATTAATAGTTTGTGTCTTAGCTCAAAATGATGATGAAAATATGCAATAATTAAAAAATAAAATTTACTAATTTACATAGAATGATAATGACAACTAATAGTTTGTGTCTTAGCTCAAAAATGATGATGAGTTATCAAAAATATCGATGTTTTTTAAATTTTGATGTAGATGGCGCTGAAGGATAGTTCCGATGATGTTAATGATATTTACCGTCGGTAAATCACTGTTCAACTCTCGACGATAAAAATTTCTATGAAGAAACTTCAATTCTGCTGGTTGCAATTACTTGGATTTGAATTGTCTCGGCAATAGAAAAATTTAAATAAATTTTTCTAAGTTCAAACAGCAATGTTGATGAAAAAATCTAAGTATTTTTCTGTTTATTAGAAAATTTTAATGTAAAAATTTTCTAAGTCCAAAGCAGCGTCGATTAGAAATTTTCCTTAAAATTTCTAAGTATTTTTTTTGTTTATTAGAAAATTTTAATGCAAAAAATTTTCTAAGTCCAAAGCAGCGTTGCTTAGAAATTTTCCTTAAAAATTTCTAAGTATTTTTTTTTTTATTTTGGCGATTTATTAGAAATTTTTTCCAAAAAAAATTTCTAAGTTTTTTCCTAATTTTTCCCTAAATTCTGTAAAAAATTGTAAGTTTTTTACAGAAATTCCTAAGTTCCCTATGTACTAGCTCAATACGCTAGATTTTTGAGGACTCAATACGTCCAATGGTTTTTGGTCTATTTGTTTTCTCTGCTTCAATCTCAATACGATATTATACACAGATAATCGCAAAAAGACAAATTCTTCTGCGATCTGCAATCCTTTATATACAAAAATTTCACGGTTCTAGAATTTTCCTTTTCTCCGTTGGTGAAATTATCTTTATATTTGTCTCATCATTTCATCCTTTTTTATAAAACTGTTTTATTTAAATTTGAGTTTGGTAAATCGAGTGATAATTTTGATGATTGTGAATAACTCTACTGGTACTGGTAATTCAGCTTCTATTTGACAATGATCATTCGTTTAATTGGAACAGTTGGTAATATGTAAGTGACGTTTTGTTTACCATATTGTTGTGTCATGATTGTGTTGTGTTGTCAAAAATTATTATGATAGTTAAGTTTGTGATGTTGTGAATGTTTTTATTTAAATGTTTTTTTTTTTAATTTGTAATAATTGTTATTTGTGATATGGATTATTAATTAATTATGTTTTATATGTATTTAATTTATGTTGTGCAGTGTGGATATTTTTGTTTGTTTTATGTTTGTAAATAATTTTGTGATTATGGTGTAAATAATATAGTGTTCATGATGTGACTTGTGCAATTAATGTTATGTTTCTTGTTTGTAATTTTGTCCTTTGTTTTATAAGTAAAAAAGTGTGTAATTGTTACATTTTTATAAAATATTTGTGGTTCACTCTTTTTTTTTAATGTTATTTTGTTTGTTCTATTTTTGTTGTAACTATGTTATTATGGTATATTATTATGTATTGTATTCATTATGTGTGATATGTTTTGGTTATGTTGTTTGTTTATATTTTGTGTTGTTCTGTTTGTACGATTTGTTTATGATTTTTGTGTTATTTATTATTAGTTTATTTATTTATTTTCATTATTAATTATTTTTATTTCTAATCTTTTATTTTTTTCTTTTTCTTTTTCAGATGATTAAAAATGTTGAATGACGATTCAACACAGTACTTACAACTGGTTACGCTGCATAAATAGAAACATTACTCTTTGTCAACACGTTTTTCATGTTCAGTTTTTGTCTGAACTTGTTACAACCAAAGTCATAATAAATTATTTACAGTGAATAATGGAGTTGTCGCGTGAAAATTAGAGGCTTGATTCTCCATCAAGATAAAGCTTCGGCTCACACCGCTCAGCAAACCGTTCCATATTTGCGCCAAAATAGAGTCAAAATACTTGAACATCCACCATACTCGCCTGATTTGGCTATGTGTGACTTCTGGCTTTTCAACAAGCTCAAAAAAAGCATACGCGGACGAAGATTTGTATCAGAAGATGAAATTGATCAAATTTTTGACGAGATCCCGAAGAACGATTGGCTAGAGGCATTCCACTCATGGAAAATTAGAATGCAAAAGTGTATTGATGTTGGAGGAGAGTACTTTGAACATAAATAAAGTTCTTTTTTCAAAATCATTAACTGTTTTTTTGTATCTCAAAATTTATAGAGTGACCTACGTATTACAAGCTTTTAAAATAAAGTCGTTTTTGTATTTATGTATACTTCTGTCGAATAAACACAAAAACCGACTTCATTTTAAACGCTTGTAATACCTTGTCAATTTCGTTCTGATGAATTTATTTATTTTTTGTTCGTCCAAGCTGAAACCAATATGGGTTTCTGTGTACCAAAAAGCAACTGTTTTGAGCCATTGCAATTACGTTGAAGACAAGTTGCAGGGACGTCACAATGAATTCATGAGAATACTTTGGAACGTTACTGCGACGTTTCTGCTTCCTACCTCATTAGTTACATTTCGGTTGCTGCAACGTTTCTGCTTCTTACCTCATTAGTTACATTTCGGTTGCTGTAACGTTTCTGCTTCTTATCTTATTAGTTACATTTCGGTTTCTGCAACGTTGCTATTTCATCAACAAATTTATTGCATTGTAGTTGACTTTCAATATATTTGTTGCAAAATGTGGGTGCATTTACGGTTGATACTAAGTCTTAGTACCGTTGCTAAACCGTTACTGCCACCCTTTTGAGCCTGCAACCGTTTCTGTGACCACGGTTGTAAGATCGTTGTACAACCGCTTTGAAACCAGAAATTGCTACTTGGGTTATTTTCTTTTTTTTGTACAATAAGGTCTTAAAGTCAAAATTTCGTGTTTTCTACAAATCACTTTTTTAACTTGTTTTGATAACTATATCTTCAAAATATGCAAAAAATAAATGCCAGAAAATGCACATTTTTCATATATTATTTCAATTCAATTACAAAATTGAGCACAGGGCGTCTAGTAGAATGCAACATGTTGATTTTCTTAGTAGGTGTGTTCATATTCTGTCAATTACAGATGATCAAAATGATGGCGCTGCAATCTTGGGGCGCCAAAAATAGTCTACATTTTTTTATATAAATATTAAAAAAAATATATTTGACTTATGCAAATAACACAAAAATACATTTCTTATGTCTATATGTTACTATCTATGTGTTCTAGACCATTAACGATATATGAATTTATATCAAATTTAGAAAAAAATTCAAAATTTTTTTTTTATATGTAATTTTTATGTGTATGTACCTATAATATGGGAATGGAAAGCCAAATCCAAAATGATATTAAAAAAATTTAAAACTAAAATATAAAATCATTCTTATATAAGTATGATATACATATTAAAAACATATGTACTACATTTGAATATACGTATACTGTATACCTACATAATATCACAGACAATATATTGTCTGTGATAATATGTAGATATAATTTCTTATATTGCTATATCCCATCCCCATGTACTCGTATATCTATATATAAATATTCAAACATCTATTATCATTTATGTATATTGTCTGTCTTGTCTATCCGTATTCAAAAGCAACATAATTCGATTGATTATTATTCCTATTTATTAGACTGCAAAGCAAACAGTCTAAATCTAAATTCATAAATACATTGTAATGGAGCACTAAAATTATCTGCTCCAACGCATGAAAAAATTTTAATATCTACATATTAAAACAAAAAGCATCGCATACAAATATTATTAAGTTTTTTCTATGAGTTATGCGTTAGGATGGAGCACTTAGAAAATTTGCTCCAACGCATGAAAAAATTTTAATATTTACACTCACTCAAGAAAGTATCCGGACAAAAGAAAATTTTTGAAGGTTTCATTAATAAAAACTGTGTATAACTGTTATTCAAAAATTTTATTAACACATTCTATTTATCATTAAATCTAGTTTGTATATACAAAAAATCATGATTATATATTGTTCCGTTATATGATAAAAATATTAATTTTTAAATAGAATACCAGAATTTGATCACAAAAAAGTATTCGGACAACATTTAAACTTAAAAAAAAACCCGTTATGTCTATAATTTGTGATGACTATTGACATTAATTTAATGCAGGTGTTCAGTTTGATGTTGTTATCCTTTGCAAACAGTATTCAGGATATAAGAAAGTTAAATTTGAACAATAATGGAAAAAAAGAAAAAAGAAGTGAGTTTAGATATTAGAAAATTAATAATTCATCACTATAACACTAAAAAAACGTTCAGAGAAATTGCGAAAATTGTTAATAAAAGTAAATCTACAGTGTATGATATAATAAAACATTTTAAAATACACAAAACAATCAAGAAATGTCCACGATCAGGTCGACCATCAATATTTAATGAAAGAGAAAAAAGGTGGATAATGTTTCAAATTAAAAAAAATCCTAAATTACCTGCTACAAAATTAGCTGAAGAAGTAAAAAATATTTTTAAAAAACAATGTAGTGCTGAAACTGTAAAAAATATATTGAGAAAAAATAACTTCCATGGCCGTGTAGCGCGAAGGAAACCTTTTATTAGTAAAAAGAATAGAATGAAACGATTAAAGTTCGCCGCGCAATACATAAATAAGCCTCTAAGTTTCTGGAAGACAGTTATATTTATGCTGATGAAAGCAAATTTAATTTGTTTGGACC
This sequence comes from Villa cingulata, assembly GCA_951394055.1. Classification (NCBI taxonomy): domain Eukaryota; kingdom Metazoa; phylum Arthropoda; class Insecta; order Diptera; family Bombyliidae; genus Villa; species Villa cingulata. The sequence continues at coordinate 33,628,290 of OX596017.1, read as the reverse complement.
GGATGGGTTACGAATTGTATGGAGAGAACCAAACAAAGAGTGGGAGGAAAAAATGTAATCCATACTACGAAACATGGGGGTGGAAACCAAATAATTTGGGGTTGTTTCGCGGCATCAGGTGTCGGAAAATTACATTTTATTAATAAAGCAGTGAATCAATATGTATACCTTGACATTTTGAAGTCGAACTTGAAAGAAAGTGCTATCAATTTGGGCTTAGAAAATAATTTTCAGTATATTGAAGATAACGATCCCAAACATATGGCTCATGCTTGCAGGCTTTGGAAATTATATAACTGTCCAAAAGTTATTGCAACACCACCCCAAAGTCCAGATCTGAATCCGATAGAACATCTTTGGGACCATTTAGACAAAAGGATTCGAAAACACAATATAAATACAAAGAAAAATTTAAGAGAAGCGCTTCACAATGAATGGCAGCTCATTGAACCTGAATTTTGTGAAAAATTAGTACTTTCAATGCCATTCAGATTAAGAGAAGTGTTGAGAAGAAGAGGCCGTGTAACTCCATATTAAATAAATTTTATCAGTCATCACAAATTATAGACATAATGGTTTTTTTTTAAGTTTAAATGTTGTCCGAATACTTTTTTGTGATAAAATTCTGGTATTCTATTTAAAAATTAATATTTTTATCATATAACGGAACAATTTATAATCATGATTTTTCGTATATACAGACTAGATTTAATGATAAATAAAATGTGTTAATAAAATTTTTGAATAACAGTTATACACAGTTTTTATTAATGAAACCTCTAAAAATTTTCCTTTGTCCGGATACTTTCTTGAGTGAGTGTACATATTAAAACAGAAAGCAACGCATACAAATATTATTTAGTTTTTTCTATGAGTTATGCGTTAGAATGGAGCACTCAGAAAATTTGCTCCAACGCATCAATTTTTATATTTATAATTTAGTGCTTTCAATGGTTAGGTATACACAAATGTATGTACAAATTAATGTGTATCATTATACGTATGTTTATTGTTTGTGGTATCATTGGTATCATGCTGTACACGTACAGACTCTACTATAATTGTTATTTCTTTCATTCTCTTTCTTTTCTTTTTTCTATGTGCATTGATACTGAGAAGTGTATATATATTGTTTTGCTCAAAATATTTTGTTGTTGCAATTTATTATAATTGTTATTTCTTTCATTCTCTTTCTTTTCTTTTTTCTATGTGAATACTATGAGTACCATATACTATGTACTTTATCAAAAAATACATCGTAATATTGTTACTTTAATGTTATATATAATTACAATTGCACAGTACCCGACGTTAAATAAGACTAACTGATATGATATTTGATAATAATTTTTGTATGAGAAATTTTACAGCATTTTAGTCGTTTGCTTCTATATAATCTAGATGATATTTGATATACTACTCAAGAGAATTTGTTTGAAAAAAAAAATAGATATTTTAAAACATTTTTAGTAATTAATATTATTTTCAACCCAATGTATAAATTAGATTCTACATCTTTTCTATAAATTACATTCTTTCAACGAAATAAGATGTAGAATATAATTTTGTGACGCCGACTATAACTTATATTTCATATTATTTATACTATTTTGTACACTGTGTGTTCTAAGTATGATATTCAAAATTTTAATGATAATACAAACTTTTTAAAAATTTAAATTTTGAATTTTTTTAGGTAGGAGAGTAATTTATGTACTTAAATTTTAGCCATTAAACGCTGTGAAATTTTCTAAATTTTTCTTTTTTTTTATTGGTTTCCGTTTTTAACCGTTCAACGTTCAAGTCATTTTTAAAATTCTTTAATAACCAGATGAAATACCCTATTACATATTTGCATTTTTATTTTGCATGTTTGAATAATTTTTTTTATACATGGTAGAGGGTTTATCAGTAAATATTTGCATGCAAGTTCAAAAAATTATATATACATAATATAAAATTATTTTAAATTAAGTTATTGTTTTTCAAAAATTATATTTGTTTTTTTTTACGCGTATTTTTATTGCATAACAAAAATTAATAAGATTTTTCTTTTTGAATATTCGAAATGAGTGCAATATTGAAAAAAAAATTAACACCTACGGGGAACCCTCATTAAAAAAACGCGTTTATCAAGTGCTACCTCTTGGGTGGAGTTGAAAAGAACATACAGGGTGTCCTGAGTTCGGGTGCAGGCATTTTGCCAGCATATATTTTATTCAATTATAAAATATATTATATATATTATATATTAAATTGGTAGAACCCACAGTTACATTTTTTTTCCATAACTCAAAATCCACGACAGATAATTGAATAAAATAAAATGCTAACGAAAGGCAATTTATTGGGCAATATTTTAAATAAAGAAAATTTAAAAAAAATAGTGCAAAGTTTTGAGATATTTAACCTTGAACTCAAAATTTTGCATTTTTTTCTATAAAATTTGAATTTGAGGTACCATATCTTTGGCATCACTGGACCGATCTGTACAATTTAAGTATCAAAGTAAAGACTGATTGATTATCTTTCCCGCCCCGCGCCTTACGATTTTTTTCGTTTCTCAGCAAGACCTATCGACTGGAAAAATTCCTGCCTCCGAACTTAGGACACCCTGTATACATAAACAAAAAGGGCGCAAAATTTCAAAAGTGCGCCGGGCGCCAAAATTGCTAGGACCGTCCCTGTATACAGGCATACATATACACTACACGTATATGGGCAAATATGATAGAGTACGCTTGCTGGTTTGTGTGTGTATGCATTTGTAGAAGGCAAATCTGGTAGTGTGTGTATGTAAGTGTATGTGTGCGTCTGCATTTATAGAAGGAAAATCTGATAGTGTATGTATGTAAGTGCATGTATGTGTGTGCATTTGTAGAAGGAAAATTTGATAGTGTGTGTATGCACTTGTAGAAGGAAAATCTGATAGTGTTTGTATGTAAGTGCATGTGTGTGTGCATTTGTAGAAAACAAATCTGATAGAAAATGCTTAATGCACAAATTATCAGATTTACCTTTTACAAATGCACATACGCGCACGCATGTACACAAGCACGCACGCACACACAACACAAACGCGCGCGTTTGGTATTTTCAGATTGTTTGTAGAGTATTATTCCAGTCATTGAAATAAATGTAATATAATATAAAATTATATCTAATAATAATATTAATAAACACACATGCACTTACATACACACACTATCAGACTTTCCTTCTACAAATGCACACACACACATGCACTTACATACACACACTATCAGATTTTCCTTCTACAAATGCACACACACACATGCACTTACATACATACACTATCAGATTTGCCTTCAACAAATACACACACACACATGCACTTACATACACACACTATCAGATTTTCCTTCTACAAATGCACACGCACACATACACTTACATACACACACTACCAGATTTGCCTTCTACAAATGCATACACACACAAACCAGCAAGCCTACTCTATCATATTTGCCCATATACGTGTAGTGTATATGTATGCCTGTATAGAAAATACTTAATGTACACACTGTTAGATTTACCTTCTACAAATGCACATACACACGCATATATACGCACATACAAAAAATATCACATATTTGACTTCTACAAATACACATACTCACATACATACACGTGCACACGAACATAAAATTGCAAAATTCAGTATTAATAAAATTATTTCTCTGCAGGACATTTTCCTTTTTCATTAGGATCAAAGTAATGAATGAAAAATCTTGCTCATGATGTCCTTTTTTATTTGCAAAAAATTTGAACCGATTATCCCTACTCCTTTCTGAGAGATTGTCAAAAATGTGAAAATAGCCAAAAATCACAAAATGTACTTTATTATCCTTCTACTAGGAGTTTCTGAAAATTTCTTTTTTTCAGAATATAGAGCATCTTAAGACGCATCTTTTGAGATGTAAAACATACCTGTATCCTGTACCGTTACAGAGATATTGCTAAAATAAGAATTTTGACAAAAAATTTTAAATGCGAATTGTGACCGATAGAGGGCTTTCCGACAAAAAATATTAGAGTTCTGTGCTTTGCGTCACAAGGACTATCTGTGGTCAAAATTTCAAGAGGATCAGAGGGAACACCTTTTCGGAACTCCAGCCCAGATGGAAAAGCAAGTGATCCAAACACATCATGACGCGCTATGCCATCTGGGTACAGACAAATGTCATGAATACCTCAAGAAAACATATTGGTTTCCGAACATGATTCAAGTTTAGTTTGAGTGCAGCAGGTATAAACATAATTCAATTAGCTTCTCCTATTTCCTCATTTTCATATAAACACAGGAAAATTGACAAAATTCTTTCTCTATCACTGACACTGACTGTCATCGTCATCACTTGACAGTTGACATGTAAAACAAAACCCATTGTTATTATCATTTTGATCATCATTTCATTTGTGTATTTAAAATAAAAATGGATAAGTTTGTTACAAGAAGTAAGTATATGATTATTATATTTTTAATTTTATTGTTAGTATTAGAATAAATATTATTCTTACTACCATGTACTAAGCAATGTACTTATAGTAGGCGGCAGTTCAAGAAGTGTAACAAATTCTGTAGAGGGAAAACTTTAAAAGGTATTTTATAGACAAAAGATTTTCTCAAGTTGAATGATTACAGCTGTTATAACTTTAAAGGAACAACATTGATGCATTCGCTTTTTAATAACAATAATATGTATAAAGATGAAAATTTAAATTGAAAAAACAGATCTTGATTTTTATTTCATTGCAGCAAAAGATGCATAGTTTTAAAAAACTAAAATATTGAATTATTATTATGTTTTTTTTTTGTTATTTGTTTTTTTAAGTTTATTTATTTGAATTTTTGAAATCAATTGTTCATGTTTTTTAAATTTAATTTGAATAAAGAGAGTTATGGAATTTGTATTAAGCATTTTTCTTCAAAAAAGGGTGGGGTGGGATGGTGTGGATTGTTAAAACCAGACTTTATTTTACAAAAGAAAATTTACAGGTTTTTACAGGTTTTTTGATAGCAGATTTACAGGCTTTTAAAAAAATCACCTGGCAACACTGTTAAGAAGTAAAGATTTGTAAAGCCGTAACTAGAATGACTTAAGCTAACTCAAGTCAAGCTAACGAAATTCACTCAAGTCTGAAGTTGTAACTATATTGGCTTGTGTGAATTGAGTAAGCATATGTGAAAGCAAGGTTAGTTAATTTAATAGTTACATGAACATGATATATATTTGTTACTAGTTAGAGTTACACATACAAAACATAAAATTTGGAGAGAGTTACACATAAAGGAAATTTTTACAAATTTTTTACATTAACTACAAAATGCGATATTTCATATAAACTTCATATGGAATTGGTTATGTTTAAATAATACATGTACATATGTACATATTTCACTCAAGCCACTCAATTTTGTGTGGTCGGTAAGCACACTCACTGAAGTCAACGAAAATTCAAAGTGTTTCGTTAAATTCAATGAAGCTGACTTGAGTCAAATATAGTTACACTGATTTAAAACAATGTAATCTGACTTCTGACTTGAGTTAGCTTAAAGTAAGACCCTAAATAGACGTGACGGGACGAAAGAAATTAAACGAACGTAAATACTCGTTTCGTCAGTTTGACAATTTGCCTTAAATAGAAACGATTCGAAACGAGTAAAATTGTGTATGAGTATTGAGTAGAAACAAGTATAAATGTGTATAAAACGAGTAGAAACGATAAAATGTACGACCGCTACGGCACTATCCGTTTCGTCTCGTTTCGTCTATTTGACATTTAAACTTATCGAAATTGAACGAACGTAAGAACACGTCCATTTAGGCTAGTTCTACGTACCACAGTACTATCGTATGTATCGTTTCGTTTCGTTTCGTCTCGTCACGTCTATTTAGGTTATAGCTTAAGTCATTCTAGTTACGGCTTAAAGTAATGCGAAAGTTAGTTGAATAAAATCATTCGAAGTGAACGGTTGTGTTTTTAATTTTTGTCAATCCGCTTGACCTTCCTACATACTCATCAATGCTCGTTAGGCTAGTTTTAGATACAGTGAAGTGTGTAGATAAGTGAAAAACTAAACTTGATATTAATAAGTCCTAGTCCTAGTGTCACACAGAAAATGATCATTCCGCTGGTAAGTGTATTCATATAAAAAATGTAGATTAATTTCTCAAAACATGTTTTTTAAAAAAAAATGTGTGAATTTGGAAAACAAAGATGTTGAATACCTTTTAAATTTAAGTAATTATGTAGGTTTAATAGAAGACATAAAAAAGTTATTTTTTAGAACACGAATGTATTTTATAATTAGATCATTAAATAGGAAATTATGTAAAGATTCACAGCAAAAGAAAAATAAAAAGACAGTCAACTGTATACTTGTAACTTTTTGTACATCCTGTGTATAACAATTTCTCTTATTTTGAAAAGGATTAATAAAAAAATTATTTTTGCTTGATGTATTACAGTATGTATTTAAAATTTTTTGATCTAAGCAAAAATTAAACCACAAAGTCTTTGTATCGTTAAGAGGCCTTGGCGATTGTGGTGTGGGCTACAGGCTGTCAGTTTACTAGCTCTTCCTGGTAATAATATTAAACCCCAAAGTCAAAATTCATGGTAGAATTTTTTTAAAAAAATCATCAAAAAATGTTTATTTTTCAACTTGGAAGAAAATAATGATCATTTTCAAACCAGAAAAAAAAATTCATATATAAACATTTTTATATTTTAATTTTTATTTGAAAAATTTGAAAAATTCCGATGCAAAAGAACAGTAAGACATAAGCGAGAACGAAAGTATGCACAAATCTTCTAATAAAACCAAAATCCTACATATTGCGCAATATCACATTCCAGAGAAATGCAAATTTTTAAATTTTTTAATCGAGCCATTTACTTAACTGCACTTATTTTCAGATATTTTTTAAAAAGCTGCGTGACGTCACAAACTATCATATTACAAGTGGAAAATCTTTTGATTTATAATTCGAAAGAGGAAATTTGTATAGTTTATGGTGTAACTGGCACCAAGGTAAATATGTAATTTTCACTTAAATTTGTTTCAAGTTTTTACACTTCAATGAGCCACTGAAACTGAAAGATTATTTTAAATTTTTTCGTATTAGTGAACTTAGAACCGAAAATCCATTAACGTTTGTTCGAAGTTCAACAAAAAAAAATTGAGTTTTGATGTTGTTTTATGGTTATGGGCAAAAACATGTTCTTCATTCGAATAGGAAATAGACATTTTATTTAAAATTTTTATCTTTTATAAACATGATCTGAATATTGAAAAAATTTTGTGACTGAAATAGCACTAAAATTCTTTTTTCCAGAATCAACTTTTTCATTTTGTAAAATAATCAACATATTATTAGATTTCTGTTTCTACAGCCTTTAAATCTCTAAAATGCACAAATGTGTCTCTGTAAAAATTTTGAATGTAGCTATAACTCGTTATCTACATGTTTACATTTTGCTAATCGCAATATCTTGCAAATGTCTTGCAGGAGCTTCTCTATGGTGAATCAAATAAAAATTGGATTGCAACACATATTTAACGGTTCGGGACTTTATAGCTTATAAAATGCTTTCTCATGATCCAGGCAGATTGACATTTAATTGGTGGAACATTGCAAATTCTCAATAATTGTGTGTTAATTGAACAATTCAGATGATTTCGCGTAGTTGTTACCAATTATGTCAAACTACCGTAATATTCTTTCAACTTCTGCAGAAATCCTCGATTTTAAATAGTATCCAAGTACATAATACTATTATATATATATATATATGTATATATATTATACCATATAAGTATATAGTATATAAGATTTCGATGACTTTACGTGCTGTCCAGTACGGGAACACTGATGTTCTGTGATAATCAAAATATAAGCTTTATGCAATTTATCTGCAATTTCCACAGAACTTAAGAGATATAAGTACGAGTTTTACACATTCTACACATTTTACAAGTATTTGAGGCACATTTTTCTGCACTGAGATTCTTTTTTACTATATTTCTCTACAAAAACCAATAATATACTCTGCATATCAAAATTCTGGAGGAGTGATGCTCGAATGCAGCTGGTACGTATGTATGTATATGTAATAATACAAAAATAATATAAGGATTACACGATATAGAAAAACTTTTTTTAATTTCAAAATTTTTCAATGATCAGATCACGTAACAACTAGTGGTAGTATTTTCTATAAATTGAAAGCAAAGATTTGAATATTTTTTTGTAAATCTCTGATCTACAATACTATTAATGAACTACTCAATGTAAGAATTGTATTTAAAAGAATAGGTGTTTGCCACCAAATAGTATACATGAATGTGGGTATCCTTCCTGAAATCAAACATTTATTATATCCAGGACTTTTTCCAGACATATGAGATCTGAACGTGATACTAAATTCAACTATTTCACATAATTTACTGAATAAAAATAGTGATATCCACTTGGTATCCACACCGACCGTGTTGAATACAAAGAAATGAAATTTGATAAACCACATTTAAAACGGTCTACTCTTGAATTTCCTTTGAAATATTTTGAAAAAAAAGCCTTTGCAGGAAAGATGTTTTGAATATCCAACACGATGTGAAAACTATGATAACAGGCAAAATAGCTAAAAAATATTAAATACTCAAATCCTTTATATGAACTTCGAAATTTCATGTACGTACGAAATTGGTTTGCCAGCTACGTCATATGTACTTTTGTATTGTACTGCTATTTGTATTTGAGTTTGTATTTTTTTTAGTTTTCTTAAAAGGATAAGAAATAAAAAGAAATTTTTTAAGTAAATTTCTAAAGTAGGTACTATAATAAAATTTTTTAGTATAAAAATGAATTTTCTTTAAACTTTTTCAGGAGTAATAAGATAAAGAAAGTCTTAAATATAAATTAAATATAACTATAAATTAAAATTTGTCTACGGAAACATATTTCTGCAATAGAAAGGGGAAATACTGTCAGAGTTCGCAAAATCCATCAATGTTCTTGATGCATTGTATATTATTATGCTTGGTGGTGAGTCAAGCCGCAGTTCATAACCAACTGTTTTAAAAAAGTAAGTATGTACAACTACAATAATATTAACTTCAGTAAATAATTTTTTGTTCAATAAACTCATATTCATTAAATAATATCCATTTAGACTAAATTTATTTCAAATTATGATGAAACTCGTGAATGGTAACAAGAGAAGGATGATATTGAAACCTTCAGTGTCATTACACAAGATGAATTTGATAATTACGTACGTTGTGACCATAGTGTATAAATCATTAAATAGTGAATGCACAGAGAGTCAACTAATACATTCATGATTTCCTCTCTGATAAATTCAAAAAAATCCCTTTTAGTTAGAAGTACACGCTATAATGACCGTCCCTTTAATGTAAATTTCTTATAAATGTGGATGAGAAAACACTATTGTACTAAAATTTTGTTTATATGATTACTCATGTTATTTTAATACATACACAATTTTTTATAAACGCGTTTTAAATTTGGAACCTCAATGTGCGCTTGTATTTGTTCTTACATTTTTAATCATATACAGTAGCCCGAAAAAGTATTCGCCTTTAACACATTTCATGAATTAAGTGTCATAGTTATAAAAATCAATCATTATTATTTTTTTATTATTCTTTATTTTGTTTTCGATGTATCAAAACATAAAAACGCAACAAAATTCCTTTATATAACAAAATAAAAAAAATCATTTTCATATTTCATATTACTATTTTAATGAAATACAGTTTGAACACCATGTTGCGTATTATGTATTATATATTACTTGTTTTTTGCTTCATGCTATAATTTTTATGGTTGATTTAAATTCGAGTAATTAGTACAGGCATTGTAATTTGGTAAGGGTTGTAATTATTTTGATTAAAAAAGTACTATTTTTGTATAATTGAAAAAGAAAAACTTTGCAAACCATGGCCCGTAAATCAAAAGGAACAACTGTTAAAAATAAGAATAATGAGAAAAATAATAATTGATTTTTATAACTATGACTTACAGCTACTTAAATTACAATTCATGAAATGTGTCTGAAACGAATACTTTTCCGGGATACTGTATGAATAATCGTGTAACATGTATAAACACGTTTTAGAATATACGGAAATTTCCGTTTGGAACCTCATTTTGAGATTGTAGTAGTAAACAAAATCTAATCATTTCTAGTACAGGGTGAACTACAATCTATTTGTGAAAAGTGTAATAGGTAATAGACTCAATATTAAATGAATAAATTCTTCAATGATTGATCTTAACCGCTGGTTAAGTTTTAATGCATTGAAGATAATATGAACTATATTTAAATAAAAGTAGAAATGTGTTATTCTGAATTTCAAGGAATTCGGTAATTATTGATATAAACCATCGCGTTTAGTTTAATAATGGAGAAAAACACAAGTATGTTATAGATTGAGACAAAGGGCCATAAATGAGTGGCGACGATGATAATAAGAATGAATTCAGAAGAAAAGTAATAAACGAAATGTATATGACATACAGAGGCGGAATTATGTTCTGTCGTCTAAATGTTTATGACACTATGGGTTATTGCTAGGATAAGGAATTCAGTAAGATGAAAGGATAAGTAGAAAAAGGTACCGACAATGTTAAATGATGATTTGGAAAATATCTTCAAATTGTTTAAGTTAGGATCGATCAAAGAAATGCACAGGTGGTGCGATAAATATATGAAATACCAGGAAATCCCGCCTGGTTGGAATATGGTTTAAAAGGATAAAAATATTGAGGTATATATATCCTTCTCGCGATCACGGGACATAGGCAATATGAATGAGTGAATAGAATGAATGACTAACAAAATAAATGCGAGGTGTGATGTTGAATATTTTGTTATGGCAGTGCAGACAGAAATTGCATTTGAACGAGTAAGGTTCTAATCTTAGTATATATATCAGAGTTAGTGTAAATAATTTGTAATTTGTTGTTTTTTTGGTTGCCGTAAATGTCCATCGGGCGTGATCGCGAGTCGAATACAAGAAGTTATTTTAATTTATTTTTTTTTATGGTTATAATTAAGAAGGACAGTTAAATTTATTTTAGTGGTTTTATAAAAGTGAATTGTTAAGATATTGTAATAAGTGAATATTATCGTATATAGTTTATATTTAAAATCAATTATAAAAATTTAATTATTTAAAAAAAAATTAATTATACTAATTACACCCTGTGTTTTATTTTTATTTGTAAATATTTGTTTTCCATTTCTTTTCTGACAATATTCAAATTGTTTCTATCACCTTTTAGCATTTTCATAAAAATTTGAGAAAAACACTTTAAAAATTATTTTCAAAGAGAGGAAGCCACGCCATGTGCACCTACTATGTAAGAATATAATTCTTTATTATATACTATGGTTGTGACGATAATTTGACATGTAGTGGACAGCTTACGGATGATGAAATAAAAGAGGAAATTGTAATTAATGACGACAAAAGCGAGGAACATTCAACTGATGATATTGAAGAACTTGCTATGATATTCCTAGCACAACCGATGTATTAACCTCGTTAAATGTGCGTCGAAGATTTTTATTATCAAAAAATTAATTAGTCGACGAACTGGAAAACATAGAAGAGCATATTTTTAAAAAATATTTAAAAAAAAAAAACTCAATCTCGAATCAGTCATTTCTTTAAGCCAGAGACAATGATGGAAATGTGAAAAAATTTTTCTAAATAGATTTACTTTTCAAATATAAGTAATGTACATATTTGTTCATATGTATATAAATAAATTTATGTGAAAAGAATCAAAAATGTGTATATTTGTATTGATCTTATAACAAATCTATCCATTTAAAAGCATGAAAGGATGTCATATCTGTTGAAAATACATATTATAGAATTAAATATAAAATAATTATTGACAAACAAAAGTAAAAATGTACGATCATGCAATGAAAATGAATTCAATTAGGTACATTATATGTACATATGTACTTGTTTTATTTGAATGTATAATTGCATTGACAGAGTAATTAACCGAGGTTTTCATAATTGCATTAGCTAAGCAATAAAACGGGATTTTCATAATTGCATTTCCCGTTTTAGGCATTAATTCGTATGAAATTTTGCTGACGCAATTAACCGGAGAATACTGTATATTGCTTTAGCATCTAAAATACACCAATAGATTCCAAAAAAGATGAAAAACCAGTAGAGCAGCAGTACTACTAGAATGAATGAATATCATCATCAATGCCATCGCAAACATTTATTGAAACTTTATTATAATAATTTTTATATTTCAATTGAAATTATGTGCATATATGGATAGTATTTATTTGTACTTACAATGTATGTAATATAGCTTTGTATTTCAATTTTCAACTTTTACTTTACTCGGACATTTAAATTCATACATTCATGCAGTACAATTGTTCGTTTAGTAGATATTCTTGCTTGATGTTGATGATGATGACGGAAACTTTATTTCGTACTTGTTAAGAAAACAAAAAGACAAAAATAGTCGATGAAAAATCTACATTATTTTTCATTAACACTTTTTTCATTCTTTTCTGGTTTTGATGTTGAATATATCACATTTTTATACAAAAAAAACTTTCCAGTTACATATTTTTATACAGAAAATTACACATTAACTTATCACAAATCAAAACGATTCACAAAACCTAAAAAAGATCCATAAGTAAACATATACAACTATACTATTTTCAGAAATTGAAGTCAGTACAGGAGAGATAGGCATGCTTTTCTATATTCTTTCACATTGCGTTTGTATAAATCTGTCTCGTGTGTGGGGTGATCAGATCTCAATTTCAATCAAGACAGAGATATATTATTCAGAATTTCCTACAAAATATTATATGTGAAGTTATCAGAAACTCATCGGGTAACTTTTTCCATAAGCACAATACTGACTTCGATTTCTGAAAATAGTATAATATAGATACTTATAATGCTACAATGTAATAATCAAAACAAATAACCTTAAAAATTAAATAATAATCTTACCTTTAATCTTTTATTTAAACTTGAAAGCTTGTATATATATGGTATATATGATAAAAAATTAATATTTAATCATTTTATTTGGCTACAATAATATTTTTATCGTTCATTTTATTTTTCAATTAAATTTTTCTTTTGTTGAATTATTTATTAAAATGAAAATTAAAGTAAAAAATAAATAGTTTTCTAACATGCTATTACAAGCTACACACTACACTACACTTTATAGTTATACATGCAATGCTGTCGTTCTGCTGCAATTGCAGTGTTTTTGTTTTTACTGCATTTTATGTCCATTTACTGCAACACTGCAATTGTTTGCGATCTACCTCAATTTGAATGCTTCACTACTTTTCGTGTTTTTTGTATGATTTACAACAATCTATTTCAAGCATATACCAAAACCAAGTTAAAACAATATCATACTATATGGTAAGGTTACGCTATTAATTTTTATAAACAATATATAGGTATTTGGTAATGCTTTTTTTATTAATTAATGAAATTATAATGATGTAGTTTTAAATCAGCTGATAATATTCCATTGATGTATACACACAAAATAGTGTTACATATTTCTTATTAAAATATCAGTAGAAAAGATTTTTTTCTCGTTTTGAATAAATAAATTATCTTTTTTTAAATTTTTATTAATTTTTTAAAGTAAAACACAATAAAATAAAATAACATAACATAAAATAAAAATTAATTTTATTGGATTTTATTGGATTTGTTAACTATTAATATTAAAGTAAAGTCAATATAACCTCTTTTGTGAAAAATGGAAAGGTAAATATGAAAACATTTTTTCTAATTTTAGTCACTTCAAAATTTACATTTTCTTACTTCTATATTTATTCCAGGTTTTTCAAAAGAATTAAAATAGATAACAATGACCAGCACAAACAGTAAGTAAACGCAGTCATAGTTGATATAATTTAATTAAAATTTTTCAATAACAATTTTTTTTAGAATATCACAAAACATTAACCAAATAAATGAAGATGAAAATAGAAATATACCGACTAAGGACAAAAAGTATACAATTTTCAAATATTCTGTATAAAATTATTCTCTACATCAATTTTTTTGTCATATTTTTAGTAATGGTTTGTTACATGAAGATACAAGCCAACAGTTGAAAAAATTGAATTATGACCAAAAATTTAGGTCTATTTGGAAACAAAATTTCAATTGGCTGCAAGAAAATGATGGTAAGGCTTATTGTATTACATGTTCTAAAAGTTTAGTCAATAACATAACATCTTTACAACGACATGATAAATCTACTAATCATATAAAAAATGCATTAAAAATTAAAAACCAGCCGAAAATATCTGATATGAAAAATATCGAAGATTATCAAAACAAAAAGATCAATCTTGTCAAAACAGCAGAATTGAAAATAATCATGTTTATTATTGCAAATAATTTGCCATTTATTTTGATATCACCATTGATAGATTTGATCAAATCAATTGATCCGAGTATAATAAAAGATATTAAATTAGGTAAGACAAAAGCGGTTGAAAACATTAAGGAAACTTTTTTGGAAGAAAGTATGAGGCATGTCACACAAATCTTAAGAACACAGAAGTTTTCTATAATTCTGGACGAATCAACAGATTTAACGGGAACAAAGTGCTTAGCTGTGACTTGTCGTTATTTTGATTTTTTGGCTGGAAAAGTGAAAGATAGATTTTTGGCCTTATTAACTTTGAGTGAATTCAATTCAAAAGCGATTTTCGGAGCTGTTATGGATTTTTTAAAAAAATATTCAATTCCCATTGATAACATTATTGGGTATGGAGCTGACAATGCGTCAGTGATGATGGGTGAAAAGACTGGTATCAAAAGCTTGTTCAAAGAAATCTTACCTAACATATTTGTGATGGGTTGTACATGCCATTCGATTCACTTGTGTTCTTCTGCAGCTTCAAAACATTTACCAGGAAGTTTAGAAAAACTAGCAAGAAATATTTACATTTTTATTTCTCACAGTCCAAAGAGATTGGTAGAGTTTAAAGAGTTGCAAGAATATTTTGGTGTTAAAGTTCACAAAATTTTAAAAACCTCTTTTACCATATGGCTAGCTTTGGAGCAGGTTGTAAACCGGATTTTGGAACAATTGGTTCCCTTACAATATTTTGTTACCTCACAAAATTTTGATAGAAATTCATTTTTAGCTACGAGCATAGCTGAAAATCTCAACATCAATAATAAAATTTATTTTACATTTTTATCGCACATATTAAAAATAAGTAATAAAATCAATACCGAATTTCAATCAGAATCGCCACGATTACATTTAATGATTTCTACAATAAGAACATATTTGAGAACTATTCTAAGCAGTTTTATAAGAAAAGAATATTTAGATTCAACAATTTCGAACAAATGCTGGGAAAAAGATCATCTTCTAGATTTGGAAAACATTTACATAGGGGTAAAAGCAGAACTATTATTAAAGGAAGTCCGAAAAGAAGATGAAGTTGTTATAAAAATAAATTGTCTACATTATTATGAGGAACTTGCTTCTCAAATCTTTAAGCGGTTTGATTTAAATGACACAATACTGCAAAATGTTGCTGTTGTAGATCCAAGAAATTTGGGGCCTTCTTTAATACATTTAATTCGATCATTTCCAAATTTAGTAGATAATGATGAAGAACTAGATAGTGAATGGAGATTACTTATCAATTTGGATTTCTCAAAAATTAAAGAAAAAGAAAATGATATAGAAATATTTTGGAATAAAATATTCAATATGAGAAATGGTTTAGATGAATTAATGTTTCCAAAAGTAAAAGATTTTGTATCAAATATATTAAGCCTACCGCACAGCAGCGCTACTGTAGAAAGGATTTTTTCTCAAATTCAAATAATTAAAAATGAAAAAAGGAATTGTCTACAAGTTGATACTTTGCATGCAATAATGGCTGCAAAAGCTCTACTTCAAAATAATTCTGCAAGTCAGTGGAAGCCATCGAAGAATATGCTAACCATCTATAAAAAGTGATAATTTTAAGAAAATTAATGTTATTTTTTGTTTTCTTTAACTTTGTTTTTATTCATTTCAATTATTTTAGTTTTTATAATTTTTTTTTATTCTTTGAAGATTTAAATTTTGTTAATGTTCGTTTTGCTTTAGTTAAATCAGTTATTTTTGTTGTTGTTTTTTTTTAAATAAAGTTGGATACTTATAGAACAAATAATCAAGTCTTTTTATTAGAAATTGATGTCCTGAAATAAATAGTTTTCTTCATCCTGTATTTCATGATATATATTTTAAATTCAAATCTATGATAAGCTTGATATTCAAAGGTAAAAAAATGGATTTGATGAAAATAAATTTATATTGAAATAACCGTTTATATTGTGATCTACTGCAATTTCGCGAAATCTGCTGCAATATGAAAATAAATCTACTGCAATTCAAAAGTTCGAAGCGACAGCACTGTATACATGTACGGACACAACTCGATTCAGCGTATATAAATTCAAAAAAATAATGTAAAAAAACAGTACAAATATATAATGTTAAAAAAAATAAACATCAGTTTCTCTCAAACTCCCGAAGTGTGAACATATTCATAGTAAGTGCTCTTATATAAATCGTTTTTAGCTATAAGATAATATTATCTAAAACAATCAACCTAAGTTGAAAGACCACTTTTGTGTAAAAAAAAAAAAAAAAAATAATTACCCCTCGTATAGTTAGTGCAGTGCGCAGTTAGTGTAGTGCGTAGTGTAGTACGTAGTTTCTTCAATCTTCTTTGTTTTAAAAAAAAACAAAAAAACAATAAACTAAACATTAAAAGAAGTGCGTATACCATGGCAAGTTCTTCGAGGAGACAAGCTTCCTCTCAAAACCAAAACTAATTCAGCATACTATCTAATCAACATGAAGAACAAAATAAAAAAATCAAAACATCTAAACAAAAAATTCCACAAAAGAACACCAACATCAACAGCTTAAAGGATTTTCCTTTCCTAGATTTTTCAAACAATGCATCAAGTACTTTCAACAACCAATCCAAATACGTGATTATGAATCACAAAGACCAAACAAAACAGTTAAAACAAACAAATATTTTTGAACTGACTAAATCAATAGAAAATATTTCTAAGGAATTCCTAAGTATTTCATTTACAAAACAGGGTAACCTATTAATCACTACCAAAAACGAAAAACAAACAAAATTACTACTGAATACCACAGAATTAAACAATGGTATCAAAGTAGAATGTCGACTACACCCTATATTAAATTATTCTAAAGGGGTTGTTTACTGCGACTTACTTACAGAAATTGATAACACAGACATAATAAAATTCCTAGAAAGCCAAAATGTTAAGGAATGTGTAAAAATCACCAAACTAGTTAATAACAGAAGATTAAATACACCACTTTCGACTTACTGAATATTAACTTTCGACTCACTGAACATTCCCAATTCTTTAAAGATTGGATTTGTCACTGTTCCAGTGAAACAATATATACCTAAACCCATGCAGTGCAAAAACTGCTTCTGGCTAGGTCACACGAAAAAAAGGTGCACATACCCATCAACATGCCAAATTTGTTGCAGTGTCGATGTAAACCACTCACCAAATAATTGCGAAAAAGTACAATGCATTAATTGCAACGACAACCATAGATCAACCAACAAACTCTGCCCAACCTTTTTTAAGAGACAACAAATTTTAGAAATTCAAGCCACGAAAAAATGGAAAAAAATTTCTAAGGCAATGTAAATATTGGAGTGACAGTTGGCCATGCTCCAATTTCAGCTGTCATGTATTTCAAATTTGTTTTGCTTTGATTTTAGATGCTTCATAACATTAAACAATAAAAAGCCACCTATTGAATTAAACGTGTATTAAAAATGAATCGCGTATTTCAGAAACACCATAAGTCAATTTTTTTTTAAAATGGTGTTTTTGCATCTTTGTGTTCTTCTTATATAGCTTCACAAGTCAACATAAAATCCCATTAGTCAGTGCAATAGCCAAAGAACGGCAGCTTGACAAAAATTGCGTGTATTTCAGAAAGCCCTTAAGTCACTGATTTGTGGGGTTTTTATAGTACATGATTGGTAACACTGAACTACCAATAATATGTAGCTGTCACTAGTGTCACACAGTTCTTTAATTTTAGTTATATTTTGATCATTCACGTACACCATACGTATTGATGTTAGATTGATAACTAATCGAACGGAATAATTATGATCAAACCTGATAGAGTTAGACGGTTGTGATCCTTGTTATCCCAAGGGTTGACTCCTAAAGATATGAGAGGAAAAACTGTGAGTGGAAATACTAAGCCTCCATCACTGAAAAACGCTTTTATGGAGCATATTCAGAGTTTTCCATCAAAACTATCGCATTATGCACAGAAAGAGACTCGTTACTTAGATGCAAAGCTCTCAATTAAAATAATGCATAGCATGTTTCAGGCGAAATACTCTGAATTTGATGTCAATTATTCGTATTACAAGAAAATTTTCAATGTGCAGTTTTCCCTAAAGTTTGGACGATCGCAGGTTGATACCTGTTGTACTTGCGAAGAATTGAGTGTTAAAATAAAAAGCAAATTTTTAAATGACTCAGCAAAGCGTGTAGCAGTCACAGAAAAATGTGTGCACTTAAAGAGAGCCAGGAAATTTTATGAGAAGATAAAAGAGGTTACAGAATTAGTAAGGAGTGACGCATCTGGAAAAATAGGTGCCATTTGCATTGATTACATGCAAAACTTAGACCTGCCACGAGTACCTGTTCAGGAGACTTTTTACTTGAGGCAATTAACGGTTAATGTATTTTGTATTCACAACCTGAAAGATAATAAAGCTACTTTCGTAGTATATCATGAAGGAGTTGGTGGAAAAGGACCCAACGAAGTGTGCACATTTTTGTATGAATACCTGAAGCAAAACATGAATTCTGTGGAGTCTTTGCACCTCTTTTCAGATGGATGCGGCGGGCAAAATAGAAACCATACAATGATTCGTATGTTGTCCAGTCTAACATCTATAAAAATGTTCAAAGACATTGCACAATACTTTCCAATAAGAGGACATTCATTCCTTCCCTGCGACAGGGATTTTGCAGTTTTAAAACGCAAACTAAGAAGATGTGACCGAATATTTACAGTCGAAGAAGTTGCAGGTATATTATTGAGTGCATCAACCTCCAATAAATTTGAAGTCGTTCTGCCTTCAACCAAGGACATTATTGATTTCAAGAAATGGTGGCCAAAATATTATAAAAGAAACATGCTGTCTCTCGATTCTGCAGGCAAAAATGTTCCAAAGGATCAAAAAATCACATTTAAAATAAGCCAATATTCTTTTTTTCATTACTCTGTTGAACTAGATGGTTTAGTCACTACAAGGGAATATATAGGTGGATTTGTTTTCTATGAAATTCATTCATTTTCTATGAAAAATGCGTCAAGAGCAGTATTGCAGTTACCCACAAAATCTGATGACACTGATGTAAGACCTATCAATAAAAATAAGATGGAAGACCTAAAAAAATTAAAAAATTACTTACCTCAAGAGGAAAAAGTACAACGCTTTTTGAACATATATTCGAATGGCCTGTATGTGACCGTGAAAATACTGAAGAGTAACTTAAAGTGGATCAAATTAATTAATAATAAATTACAATCATAATATAACATAAACAAATATTTCTTTTTTTTCATATATTTTAGAAACCCCATAAGTCAACAGACTTTCAGGGGGGTTTTGGGGCAATACAAATGATCAAAGTATTATTTTTTCTAAAAAAGACTTTGTAATATGACATAATGTAAAATATAGTTAAGAAAGTTAACCCACTTTAGAACACCTATTTTCCAGAAACAGTTTTTTGTCTCCCTTGAAAAATTATGCAAATTTGACTTATGGTGTTTCTGAAATACTCGATTCAAATATTATAGACTTAAACCTATTTCTTTAATCTCTAACGATTAAAACACAAACACCTCTGACGGCGAATTTTGGCGTAACTAACCATGCAACTGTCAAGTAAATTACTCGAATACAAGAGGTGGTGTAGTGTAGATGATCACGACTACAAGTACTTGCGAGTACTTTACTTGGTCAAAAGGAACGCAACTATATTGTCACTTCGCATCTTCGTATACAAGGAGGCTTGATTGTCTTTTCTTTATTTTGACTTACATCAAATACCGGATTTTATAGTTGGTAGATGTTAGATCTTAGATTCTGTTTATATGAAGAAATTGATAGGTATGTACAGTGATCACAAAAATTATTGGTGTTACTTGTGCACAACAAACTTCAAATTTTTACTAAATAATTCAATTTTCCTTGGCATTTTTCTTGAAAGTCAAAATTAAATCAATTATTTTCATTTTAATATTCATAATAATTTTTGCGATAGAATTAATGCAGGAATAATTTTTGGAATAATTCAAATAATATATTTGTTCTAAGAATAATTGAGGCGCTCAGCACTAAAACGGCCTAAGCCACAAATTTTCCCAAACAAAGGTGACAACATATAAAAAACCGCATTTTCAAAATTTATAAATGACAAAAATAGCCTAACCTGTAGTATGAGCCGTCTTTAAGTTATATTGAAAAGTTTTTTTTACACTTACAAAAAAACGAAAAGCATATAATGCTACAACGGCCCAAGCAGCTTAGGCCATAATGCATTTCGACGTATTATCGAAAAACAAGAAAGATCTTGTGGGATAGGCCATTAGTGCAATTTAACATGATAAAACAAATCGAAGCAAAATTGAATTTATGTGGTATGTTATATTCAAATACAAATGCTTTTTGTACGTATGTATTATGAGCCTTTGACGATGGACACCTGTGCAATTTAACATTGTTAAACATTATCGTAAGTACACGATCAAGCACCGCATTACTCGTTAATATTTGAACATTGGTTCAAACATGACACGATTAAATGCGGCAAGATCTTTCGTAATCTCTTTTCTTGGTTTTAGGACCATATGTTTATGGCTGCGCAGATGTTTAATTAGGTTTTTATTGATACAAACCTAGGAACACAATTGCGCAGATCATAACATAGATCACACAATACCAATAGCATATAGTTGCTTGGTATATGAATCTCGATGTACTTAGTATACAGTTGCTTTGTACTAGATACGAACATGATACTAGATCTCGTAATGCCTAGAGCATATAGTTGCTTGGTATATAACAAATGCATCTTGCGTTACAAGCATGCACATGTGTCGGTCTATTTTTAGCATTTCACACCATCCTATGCAAATATTTGCTAAGATGATTATATCCTTTCATTATGATTACAAAGGATATCGTTTTCTTCCTTTCATGTTCTCCAGTACAATAAAAGCATTTCTTGCACATTTCGTTTATGGGTGCATGGATACCCAGAAACAAAGATTCTACTGATTATCAATCAATACAAAGAATTGCATAACCTTCCTATGCTTCGGAATGAAGCATATTACAAAGATCTAGCAAGATCAAAGGAAAAAGGATAGTGTTATTACACAAATCTCACTTCAGTGTGAAAATTGTCGTATAGTTGCAATACATGCATTTCACACTTTTTTTTCTCGTTACAGATCTTCTTTTCTTTGAAGAAGGAAACATCATACAAAAAGGCAAGGACTGTTGAATTCATTATTATTAACATCTTGACAGTGGACGTTAAATCACGGAACAATTTTTTAGTATAAAGTATAATAGTATAGTGTTCAGTTAAAATATAGTATAGAAATGTTCTATTTTAGAATTAATTCTTGAATTTGTTCATTGGTTTATTTTGTTTTAACGTTTGTAACTTTCTCGTATCAAGTTTATTGTCATTTATTAATTATTTAATAAGTAAATTAAAAACTTTGATTTAAGAAATAATTTTGTGTAATAAAAATAGAAACAGTTAACAAAAATTTGTGTTTTCTTTCATTTTCTTGTTTTTTGTTTTTCGGTAATATCACTAAAAAAGCTTAGTGATACTGAACAATATTATTATTAATAAAATTACTATACATAATTAATATTACGTTATTAATAATACAGTGAATTTCATTATTCGTTATTTTAACAAGGTAAAGTATCAATGTCAAACTTTTTATTGGTAGTGAATTTTTACAAAAAACTGATGTCCAGTTGTTTACTTAAAGGTAATAGTATTTAAAATGTCTGAAAGTGAATACGAAGAGCCATTTCAAGATTCAGGATCGGAATATGAACCAATATTGTCCTCATCTGAAGATTCATCGGATACAGAACTGAAGCTCAGATCAAAACACTCATCAAAAGAATCGCAGCTCCGGTCATCAAATTCTGCACAAGAACCGCAAGCTGGGCCATCAGGTCTGCAAATTCAACTTTCTAGAATGGCATGTGAGGATAATGTCAATGACCAGAATAGAAATAAATCCAGGAAACGGATTCGTAACGAAGTCAACTGGAAAAGTAATGTCAGAAAATTTAAACGTGCACGAGGTCAATCCTATTTGAATAATAAAGGTGCTGCAGTCACTGGAAAAGTATACAAATTAGTTCAATGTGCGTGTCTCAAAAAATGTCATTCTTTTTTCGATAACAATAAACTCGAAAATATTTTCCTAAATTTTTATAAGCTTGGTGATCACAACTTGCAGTCATCATATTTATCAGCGTTAATATCTGTAAACGAAAAAAAAGGACATATAAAACATCGGTTGATCACAGACGAAGAAATAAAACCAGAGTATACAAATTACCTGGGGAAAATAATATAGACCAAGTTGTGTGTAAAGAATTTTTCAAGCAAATTTTGCAAGTTTCTGATGGTCACATAACACGCGACTTACAATTTTAATTCAGGTTCGATCCAAAAAAAAATTAAAACAAAATTTACTTTTTAAAATAAATTTCCTTATTTTTATTGAAACTTAAAATATTTACAACAATTAAACTTTTTAGAAAGTTTACAACTGTATTTCTTGAAATCGGTCTTAAGACTAACTTAATTCTTTTCTTCTATTTTAAAAGAATCTAAATTTAATTTGTTTTTTTTTTATTAAAAGCAGGGAAAAGTCACGTTGCATAGATTGATGTGGAAAAATAATTATTTTGTATGTTTTACGTAATTCATATAAAGTTCTGTGAGAACTTTATTTTGCTGATTTTTGAAAATATATATTATATATTTACTTAAAAGTCAAAAAAAATGTATTATCTCTAAAAAAATTAATTTGACAATTTTAAGTTTTTCACATCGTTTTGAACGGATATGAAGTATTATATTTCATTTAAATTTTGTTCATTTAATTTGTTTTTGATTTATTGTTACTAACGTAACTTCTCCCCCTTTAGATTTGGCACTCTCCTGAGTGACATTTTTTAATCTTATAATGTATTTTTTATGTTTACAAAATATTACAATAGATAGTATAATTAAAATAATAAATGTTAACAATGACATACTTCCATATATGAAATGAGTTTTTTTTTCATATTTAATTTCTTTAATTTCTCTTATATTTTCTATATGTTTAATAACTATATCATCAAAAGTTAATTTGTTAGTTGTTTCATTTATTTGTTCAAAATAATTTGGTATTACAAAATTTTGTTTAAATTCACTTATTCTATTTTGTAATGTATTATTATCAATATTTATTGTACAATTGTTAAAATTAATTAAGTAATTTCCTTTTAATTGCAAAATTCTCTTATCACAAGAACTGTTAAAATTTTCATTAATTTTGACTTGCAAATTTGAATTTTTTATTATTTGATGATTATTGGTGTCGATTATTTTTAAGTGATCATCAATTTCTTCTCTGTCGGAATCATCCATAGTACCCCCTAACCATTTATGAACACTGCCAACAAAGTTAAACAATCCTCGTTTTTGTCTATGAGGAATTAACCCTTTCACTGCCAAATCTGAATTATACCAGATAAAAATTTTTTTTTCAATGTAGTAAGACTATATCAGTTTCAGTATTATATATATACAAAGAAAAGTGGAAAAAAATTACTAATAGTACATTTTTAGAAACGTCCATTGGAATGGACAAAAATAGACAACAGTAGAATAATTTTTTGTTTTCAGTAAATGAAAGTCATTTGCTTTTTTTATTTCTTTATTATATTTATTAACTTATAAACCAAAAAAAAAAAAAATAATGAA
The DNA here is from genome assembly GCA_951394055.1 of Villa cingulata. Lineage (NCBI taxonomy): Eukaryota > Metazoa > Arthropoda > Insecta > Diptera > Bombyliidae > Villa > Villa cingulata. Next base: position 33,604,052 of record OX596017.1, on the reverse strand, counting down.
AAATTATTTTCTTCCATCAGCTTTTAATTATAGAAACAAAAGTATTTAATAATGTAAATAATGAAAAAATTTATAAATTTATAAAAAAATTGAATTATTTTGAATGAAACTTTAAAAAGCAGTTCCTTCCACGTACAAAACATAAATGAACTTTGCATTTAGTGCAAAAGACATGAGTTTTAAATCCTTTGCAGCCAGGATTTTTACATCTTACCGCTTCTTTTTTGTTGTCCATGTCAGGTAAATGACTTGTTTCATCAAGCCTTATTTCTTTATATGGCCGTATTTCTCTAGCTACAGTTCGATTATTTGTGTAAACTGATAAAGGAGATGATGGAGCTGATTCAACGTCAGAGCAACAAGGCGATGCAGAAGGGCGTCCTCGCATTCTTTTGTTGATATTTCTTTTCACACTCATTAAATTTGATGCTAGTCTCCTCTTGAATTGCAACAAATCCATTTTTTCCTTTGCAGGTAGATTCAACTTTTGAAAGTCTTTTACATACTCTAGCCAACTATTCACTATGGCCATATCGACCGCGTGGAAAATCATCCGAAGTGTCCATTTTTTAGATTTACGTCTAATTCTGTAGAAACTCATGAGTTGATCAAATTTGTCGACTCCACCCATAGAATGATTATAGAGGCGAACAACCTCAGGACGATCGATCTCTTCGTATTTTTTTAAAGTCGAATTCCAACGTTGGACGCGATCTTGCTTCCCTATACCAACAAAGTTTGACGCAAGCACAACATCTTTATTGTCGTACCATTTCGTCATTACAATATCTTCATTTAGACTCACAACTTCTTCACTACTTCCACGCCCTTTTTTCTTCATATCTTTTTCTTTGCTAAATGGAGGATTGCAAAATCTATTCACTCTCACAGTTCCTGCAATTTTGATATTTTTCTTTGTCATCAATTCTAATAAATTATACGATAAAAAGTAATTGTCACAAAATAGAGAGTGACCTGGTTTTAAGTTTTTAGTCAAATGCACAACAACAGCAGCACCAAAGCCATAGGTTCTAAGATTGTCTTTATCAATTTCAGTCCGTGATCCTTGATATATAATAAAATCGTAGCACAAGCCACTCTGACCACAAAGAAGAAATACCTTTATCCCCCAAGGGTACGGTTTTCCTCTCACATATTGCTTTATGTTGATATTGCCCTTAAATGGTATAATCTGCTCGTCTACGCAAATATTACTCTCAATATCAAGTTGCAACAATCTTTGTCTGACACTGTCAAATATTGGTCGAACTTTGATGAGCCTGTCCTGGTTTTCAGGTGGAATTGAAAGATTATCAATAAGGTGCAGATTTGTTCGAAGTTCGTAAAATCTTTTCAGCGACATATTTGAAGTAAAAGCTGGTATTTTAAACTTCGTTTCCCAATAGATATCTGTACGGGGGTATTTCAAACATCCCATTAAAATTTGAAGAGCAAAAAAATCCTTCAATTCGTTAGCCGATGTAAATTTGAATGTGGTTTTGTTGTTCTGACATGCATACATGTTTGTGTATTTTGCCATACTTTCAAAAAACGAGCTTGGAATATATTTTGAAAAATAGTCCAATGGGCTATAAGATCCTATATTTTCATTTGCTTCTGTATTTGAAAAATCAGGAAATGACAAACGGCCAGTATCGAACATCTTATTTCTCCATTTTATATTTTTTTTCTGTGTGACTTCAAAAGTTTGTTTCTCTGTATTTTCATTGATATCAATATCATTTGGAAGAATATTTTCTGCATTTTCTGTTACTACCTTTTCAACAATGTAATCAATATTTTGCGCGTACTGTTTTTCTTGGTTTTTATCAAGCTTATTCATTCCTTTAAAATATTTCAAAATTTTCATAATTAAAAGTAATGAGGTGAAATTTTACAAAATAACCGACCTGGTCTGAGAAAATTGTCAATTACACAGTCATCTACTTCATTTGCGTCATCTTGGATATTTTCTTCATTGTCCTCTTCTTCTAGCAGACTCATTAAATAGTCCAGAATTTCGTCATCTGACCGAAATGCTGAAATTTTTAGGATCCAAAATTATTGGCAAGAAATCTGTATTCTGAATTCAATCAATTTAATCTACATTACATGTCCATTATAATGTACAAAAAAATTCTTACTATATTTGCAACCTTTGTTGGCTTTTGTCCATTTCAATGGACATCAATTTTTGAAAAAATATAAAAGGTGGAATTTATTGAAAGTAATAAATTTTTTTGCACAAATAATTAGAACAGCTTCTTATCTTCCACTCACAACATTGAAAACAACACTTTCTTGAAAAAAAATATATAATTTATACAAAATATGCGGAACTTACCTTTAGATTTTACACTTGCACCAGACATGATTACTTTAAAGTCTTGTATGACGTTTAATTTGAAATCATATGTTTTCTTCTAATGTAATTCTGAGAGATAATGTATAAATAAACTCAAAATTGTTTAAACCAAGAGAATTGAGAATAAGGGTGAGGTATAATTGAATTAAGAACATGCTGTCCATTACAATGGACAAAACCAGTGAAAAGGTTAACGTTAGTACTTTATTTTTAATTAATATTACCTGATGTCTTAAAATTGAAGCCTTGTCTCCTAGACTTGATTTTTCGATATTTATTTCTAAATCATCTAAAATGTTAAGAATTTCCGTCGGATTGATGATATGCATTATTGAGTCGTAACTTTTAACGATGTTAACATATTTTAACTTTATTTCTGTGTATCCGAATTTAGAATCAATTTTGTCAATTGTGAGGTGAGCTTGAGCTAGTGTTGTCATTAACAATGTCATCAATATTATTGGGGTCCACTTCACCTGAAAATTTAGTTTTTCTTTTAATATTTGAAGGGTGTACGTTATTTAGCCTAGATTTCACAAATTTGGGTTGTTCCTTGTGCCTAACACTTTTATAATTTTTAATGTACCCGTCTTGTCTGTCTTCTTCATAATTTTCTCTATTTCTGTTTAGTTTATCTATATACTTCGTTTTATATTCTACTAAATTTTTATATATACTTTCTTTACTACAATGTCCATTATGTACATTGATAGGTTTTTCTTTGATAACTGAGTGATAGCTATTGTTGTACCACTCGATGGCCTTACACATTTTTTCTTTGATACTTAAGTTTGGGTTTTCAATTACTATGGTTCTAATTTTTTCACCGAGTGTATTATGCAGTCTCTCTACATCTGCATTTCCTGTGTGATTATTCGACTTTACCAAATGCAATTCAATATTTTCTAATCTTAAGAACTCTTTAATATTGACACTTTTGAATTCGTTATCTGTAATAAGTTTTTTAAAATATCCTTTTTGAGACTTATATTCTCGTAATTTTTCAATTATGGTTTGGTTGTTTCTGTCTTCAAGAAAAAAGGCAGTGGCAAACTTAGAAAAACGGTCTATGAAGGTGAGAAAATTGGCTTTGCAATTAGTATAAATGTCCATATGAATAATCTGATTAATGTCATTAGGAGTTTCTGTTAACTGAAATTTCTTTTTTATGGGATTCCTATCATATTTTACTCTGTTACATATATCACAATTATTGATATATTTCTGAATTAAAACTTTTAAATCAGGATAATAAATGTATTTTTTCAACCCCTCATAATTTTCATTAATACCAGTATGACCTGTTTCATACTTATGGTATTTCTTTATTTGTGAGAATGTTTCTTCTTCACTATTCATATCTTTGGCATGATATGAACATCTTACGAACTTTATATTATCGATATCGTCATACAACTCAATTAATTTTTGTTGAAGTTTATTATATTCACTATCGTTTAATTCCGAATAAATACCTATCTTCCCTGGTTTGATGTATCGCCGAAGAATATCAGACAAATTACAGTTTAAGTCATTTGAGTCAATATAGATTTTTCTATTTTTATGTTTTACTTCAAAATCCCTTGGCTTATTATTTGTTAAGATTATTTGAGTTTTGAAACGGTTTACTACCGTATCTATTATGGGTATATGGTTATTTAGATTTTCTTGTTGTGAATGTATGGTATGCTCGATCTCATCATCTGCATTGTTTATCATTGAAGATACGGAAATTGTTTCACTTCCAGATTGTTCACCATTGTCGATAGCATTTATTTCGTTAGTGTCAGGATTAATCCTGCTTAGAAAATCAGCGACTTTATTCTGTTTCCTTTAATATAATCTATGGTCATGTTATACTCCCCTAATTTTAATAACCATCTTTGAAGACGAGGATTCACATCTTTACCTTGTGTTTTTGAATATAACCATTTTAGCGGCTGATGATCTGTTAAAAGGTCGAACTTAGTACCATAGAGATAAGGTCTAAAGTAATTAACAGACCAGACGATGGCCAAAAGTTCTTTTTCTGTAGTTGAATATTTTTGTTCATGTTCATTTAGGGTACGGCTGGCGAAACATACCGGATGATTTTCTTGCTGTAGTACTGCTCCAATAGCGAACATACTAGCGTCAGTAATAAGGCTAAATTTCTTACTGAAATCTGGATATCGAAGTATTGGTGCTTCAGTAATTATCTTTTTTAATTTATGAAATGCATTTATATAATTGGCATCGTTTACATTAAGTTTAATGTTTTTCTTCAAATATTTTGTCATCGGTTGGACTACTTTAGCATAATCTCGGATGAATTTTCGATAATACCCTGTAATACCTAAAAATGATTTGATTTGTTTTGTTGTTTGAGGTAATTTTAAGTTAAGAATATCGGCGATTTTCTTCGGATTAGGTTTAACTCCTTCAGGGGTCAAGACATGGCCTAAATAATCGGTCTCTTTGGAGAAGAATTTGCATTTGTCTATCTGTATCTTTAGATTATACTTTCGTAGTTTATCGAAAATTTTCTTTATATTCAAGATATGTTCTTCAAGTGTTGTGCTAAATATTAATATGTCGTCCATATAAACGACACAGATATTATTAATGTATTCTTTCAACACAAAGTTCATATGACGTTGAAAAGTGGCTGGTGCATTTTTAAGGCCAAAGGGCATTCTTATAAACTCATAATGCCCTTGTGGAGTGGAAAATGCTGTTTTCTTACGGTCCTCTTCCTTGACTAAGATTTGGTGGAAACCTTTAGCAAGGTCGAGAGTTGTAAAATATTGTGCTTTGCCCAATTTGTCTAATATATTCTCTATATTAGGGATTGGGAATTTGTCTTCTACAGTTACTTCATTTAATTTTCTGTAGTCCACTACTAATCGCCATTTTTTAATACCTGAATTATCCAAATTTTTAGGGACAATCCAGAGTGGACTATTATACGGTGAATCGCTTTCTTTAATTATACCTTGTTTCAGCATATCGGCTATTTGCCTGGATATTTCTTTTTCGTGGACTTGGGGATATCTGTAAATTTTCGAGAAGATTGGTTTGTCCGTTGTTGTTATGATTTGATGCTTAATTCCAAAGGTACTTGATAATTGATCTCCTTCTCTAAAAAATAGATCTCCATATTGCTCTAAAAGTTGTTGAAGATATTTCTTTTCTTCCAAATTCAAATTAGAGAAAAACTTTTCAAATTCAGTGTTGTTCGTTTCGGTAAGTTCAAGTTGATGAATTTCTTCGTATTTAAAGGGGCAGGAATTCAAAAAATTTATACTATTATTATTTACTATAAGCATTTCCTTTTCTAGGTCTATAATAGCACCTATCGGTTTCAAAATATTTTGGCCAATTATTGCATCGAAACATTTATTTTTGAACTTTGTCAAATTCCAAACCATATTAGCGTCTTCTTTAAACTCTTTAGGTAGATCGGTTAAAATTTCTTGAGAAATTAGACTTTGGGAATTAATTGTATTAAATTTAAGTGGAGTTTTTAATTGTATTCTTTTATATTGGGGTAATTTATCACTATTTAAAAGAGAGATAGTAGAACCTGTATCAATTAGACAGTTTAATTGGTTTTCGCCTATTGATAATTTTACTAACGGTAAATTCGTTTCTGAGGCATTAATTGAAAATTTATTTCCTCAATGTGATCGACTTCCATTGGTTCAGGGTTGTTTTTATTATTATAAGTGTTAGATTGTGGTCTTTGTTCATGATAATTATGACGAAACTGTCCAGAATTATTAAATCTAAAATTATTTGAATTTCGCCAGAAATTGTTTTGTCTAAAATTATTTTGTTTCTGTGCATTGTCTTGTCGATAATTTTGTCTTGAGTCTGATTCATAGTTATTATTGTCTTGTTTATTTTGTCGGAAATAATGATTCATATTTTGCTTTTTTTCACTTTTATTTTCAAATTGTTTAAAATTTTTCTTGTTGTTTGAATTATAATTATTATAATTATTCTTATTATCTCTAATCATCCCTAAATTATCTAAATAATAAAAAGCATCCCTCAAATTATTGATATTTTTATTATAAACTATTGACGCTAAATTGCAATCTATATTATTCAAAAATATTCGTAATATACTTGTTTCGTTATTTTTTGGATTGAATTCTACAGGTTTTTCGCAATCGTATTCATATTTTTCATTTAATTTATCTAAAATTTTTCTTAAACCTACAAAATATTCTCTTACTTGAATGTTTTTGATTGAAAGAGCCTGTTGGTAAAGTTGATGATAGCTTTCCCTTACTCCAAAATTTTGCACCAGAATTCTTTTTATTGCTTCCCAGGATTTTTCTGATTCCAATGTTCGAATCACGTTGAGAGCTGGACCTTGTATTTTGTTTAAAATTACCCTTTGAAATACATACTGCTTGGCTGGAGGATTTGAATCAAAAAGTGGAAGAATGGTGTCAACTTCTCGTAGAAATGAACTCAAGGCGTATTCGTTGTTTCCTCTAAATTCATGAATTCGTTGAGCATCTTTAATTAAATCGTTAACGGTTAGTGTAAAACTTGTTGGTACTGTTTGCTGTGAACTTGTCATGTTGTTATCAATTGAACAATTTGATTCGATATTAGTATCGTCAATATTTGTTTTTATTTTTCTTTTTATATATACTGAGAATTTTTCACTTTCTTTCACTATTCTTTCTTTAGGCATGTATCTTTTATAGATATAATGTTTTAATTATATTTTATTTATTCAAATTATATGGTTTTAATAAACATCACAATTTACATTTGTTATTTATTACACTAATATATTTTGTGCATTTATATATACATATATTTGTATTTTATTATTTATTTATATTTATAAGTTTTTATTTATTTGTATGTATATAAGTTTATATCGATTAAGGAAAAAACAACAACACAAAAAAAAAACAATTAATTATTTTCACATTTAAAACAGTTTTGGATTGTTATACTTAAGAAAACAATCCTACCGACTGCGCCACTTACAATTTTAATTCAGGTTCGATCCAAAAAAAAAATTAAAACAAAATTTACTTTTTAAAATAAATTTCCTTATTTTTATTGAAACTTAAAATATTTACAACAATTAAACTTTTTAGAAAGTTTACAACTGTATTTCTTGAAATCGGTCTTAAGACTAACTTAATTCTTTTCTTCTATTTTAAAAGAATCTAAATTTAATTTGTTTTTTTTTTATTAAAAGCAGGGAAAAGTCACGTTGCATAGATTGATGTGGAAAAATAATTATTTTGTATGTTTTACGTAATTCATATAAAGTTCTGTGAGAACTTTATTTTGCTGATTTTTGAAAATATATATTATATATTTACTTAAAAGTCAAAAAAAATGTATTTTCTCTAAAAAAATTAATTTGACAATTTTAAGTTTTTCACATCGTTTTGAACGGATATGAAGTATTATATTTCATTTAAATTTTGTTCATTTAATTTGTTTTTGATTTATTGTTACTAACGTAACTCGCGCATTAAAACACAAAAGCAACGAAAGCTCCTCAACAACACCGAAAATGGATCAAAGAGGGAAACATGAAGCGCATAATAAAACTAGTTCTGAAACTATAGAATTGGTTAAACTTTTTATTGAAAAGTTTCCGAAGTATAGCTCTCATTACTCACGAGAAAAAAATATTAATAGGCAGTATCTTGGACCTGCTATGAATATTTCTTTGTTGTATAAACTGTACACTCAGTCATCAACAAATCCTGTATCAAAATTTGTTTTTACAAAGGTTTTTACAGAAAACTTTAATTTACACTTTCGTGCACCAATATCCGATAGCTGCAAAAAGTGTGATTCGATAAAAGTAAAAATAGATGCTGCCGAAGACTCTTATAAAAAAAGAGAATTCGAAATTGAAAAGGAATTGCATCTCAGGAAAGCTGAGTCTGCCAGGAAAGGGATGGTACTAGATTCTAAGTCTAATAAGAACGATGTTGCTGTTATAGCTTTTGACCTGATGAAAACCCTACCAACACCGCATATTTCAACAGGAGTTGCATATTATAAAAGGCAATTATGGACATATTGTTTAGGCATCCATGACTTAACAACTGGTAATGCTGTTATGTACACATGGCACGAAGGTGTAGCGTCGCGAGGTCCACAAGAAATAGGATCCTGTATTATGCACTACATAAAAAATTATGTGAAATGTAAAAAACTTATTATGTACAGTGACCAATGTGGCGGCCAAAATAGGAACATCCGAATGAGCGTAATATGTAATTATATTGTCAACAACACTTCATTTCCAGTTACCACTATAGACCACAAGTTTTTAGTGTCAGGCCACTCTTTCTTACCTTGTGATCAAGATTTTGGAATTATTGAAAAAGAAAAACGTTTTTATAAAGATATTTATACTCCTGATGACTGGTCGCGTGTATTTATGACAGCAAGAAAAAAAAATCCATTTCATGTAGTAAAACTACAAGCAGAAGACATCAAAAATATCAGCCCTCTAGAAAATTTGATTATTAACAGGAAAATTTCGTTAAATACAAATTCAAAAGTACAATGGCTAAAAATACAATGGCTTCACTATAATAGTGAAAATCCTTTTATTATAAAATATAAATATTCAAATAATGAAGATGTACCATTTGAAGAAGTAAATATTGCAAAAAGGAAATATGTAAAATACTAACAATGGAGTTGGAAGCACTTTATCCAGATGGTAGACAAATTGAAAATTCAAAGTATAAAGATCTTCAAGATCTTAAGCAGTTTATTCCACCAATTCATCACAAATTTTATGATGATCTTAAACATCATATAAAAGCAGTAGATGACGACATAATTGATGATGAAAACAATGAATAATCAATTAACAATCATCACATTAAAATTAACTTTGCTAGAACTAACTTACAGGTAAAATGAGCCCAATCCTCAACAAATGGATTTGTATAATTTTTACACCAACGGAAGAACGACCTAAGCCACATTTTTTTTTGCTACGGATTGTCTTTAATCTTCTTTCGTGACTAGAATTATCAATTATATCGATACTAATTAAAATAAAAATGTTTGAGTCATTTTTAAAATAAAATACTATGTTTTATATGTTATGAAAAATTCGTCTTTTTTTTAAACCTGATTATGTCAGTACAACAAATTTCAGGTTAGGCCGTTTTAGCGCTGAGCGCCTCCAATCATGGTTTTTTTTAAGAAATTGTAAAAATAAATATAAAAATTTAAATGTATTACAAGTGTCTAAATCCAAATTACGATACTTTAATTATGCAGAAATAATTTTTGTGATTACTGTACATGTGTATAGTATAATGTGTATATGTACACATATAATGTAGAAGCAGCATAATTTGTAAGATGCATATTAACTTGAAAAAATGAAATCATAATCGAACAAACATGAATTTAGGGTCGAAAATAATGAAATAGTAACAAAGGGTCGAAAACAAAAACAAACCAAAACAAACTATAATGTGCGTATATATATATACATATATACTCGTAGATATACATAAATATATTATATCTAACATTATGGTACAAAACAGTATATATTCCAGTATCATATATATTCTATATACTTATGTACATACATACATATTTCTATTGCCCAATACAAAATATGTACGCAAACAAGAAATAAAATTGGTTCCTTTTTGTACATTACCTTACGTATATGTAAGAATATATATTTGAAACTGTGTTGTTTTGTTTTGTTTTATTTATATTTTCTACTCTCAATTTTCAAAATGTACTCATTTTATAAGAGAAACTTTGAGAGAGGTGGATTTTCGCTAAATCCACTTCCAAAATTAGCTCGGCAATTGAAAGGATTGTATTGCACACTCTGTATAATAGTTATTTTACTCTGTGGTTATACACTATACACAATTATACGAATTTTTCGCTTACGTTTACGAATACGAACGTCAAAAAAATTAAAACGTATGGAGTTGTATGTAGTTTCGTCACAATGCGACGAACTGCGCTGCGAACGACGAATTTTTCGCTACGAACGACGAATTTTTCGCAGACGAACAAATTAAAACCGATTTCTAATTTGTTCGTCGTTCGTCGTGGAAGAAGAAGAATTTATTTCATTTTGACAATTTAATTTCAATAGCAATGGCTTTTTCATATTGTGTAGGAAGAAGATTTACTTTATATTTTATAAGAAGAAGATACATTTTAATTTGCCTGTTGTTGTTGTTGAGTTGCTCGTTATTTGTGTTAAAATTTTAATAACTAATAATTAAAAAGATGAGTTTTGAAGAAAAACTTATAGAAAATGTTAAAAAATATGAGGTCTTATATAATATGTCATAAGAATTACAAAAATATAATTATTAGAGATAAAATTTGGGAGGAAATTGGAAGAAAAATTAACATAGATGACATATAAAATAATTACTCATATGTCCAACGTTCATATAGAGAAGTGTAACCAATTTTTTCTAGCAACCGACAAGACCAACCGACAAAAAGCACAAAAAGCAACCGACAGAAGCTTTCGTGAGAAAGGATTTTTCTTTATTCTCTATATGTACATATTTTGTTATATGAACAAAACATAGGTACATTTCAATACTTCAAATGATCATGTATATAATGTAATGATCAATATTGAATTCATAATGAACTGGTATATACATATGATATACGTTTATTCATATCCATGAATAAACATCGTTTGTATACATGATAACTGTGTATATGTATGTATGCTTTGGTGATAACGCGATAAAAATAATAGAAATTCATTCTAATACAATTTTAAAAATTAGAGTAACCGGTTTATATAATAAATTGTAGACATGTATTACAACATGCTGCTGCTTGTGCATAATAGCAAATACTATATAGAATAAATATATGTATTGTAGCGGAACTGAATCACCCTATATTCAATTTCAAATAATTGTATTTTTACATTGATTTTTCTACCTACTATTATTAATGATAACAGTACCCAAAAAGTGATAAGGTTTTGAGTTATTCTATTTTTACATTTTTAACATAACAGTTCAGTTTCGCTACAACCTTCTCTTCTCACCACGAACAACAAAAATAGAATTTAAAAGTATAACTTAATATAACTATAAGTTTGTAACAAAGTGTGGAATTTTAATAAAATATATTATATGGAATTGCACATTGGTGACCCCGACATTAAAATTAAAATTAAAGAAATTAATTTTTAATCAAATTAAATTGATATTAATATAATTTGAAATTAATATTTATATAAAATAAATATTTTATAAAAATATTTTGTGGGTGAAATTGCGAAACTACATTTGAATACACATACTCTTGTACAGTGGCACACATTTGTTAAACCATACAAAATAAATATAAAATCATACAAAAATTAAAAATAATACTTAAAATAAATAAAAAGTCAATTAGTTCAACGCCAAATTAGAACAAAAAGAACAAAGAAAAACAACGACGCACGAGGATTTCAGCGATTTTTAAAGATTTTATTAAAACGTAATTACGATAACGATTCAATCACACCGTCACTTAAGGAATTTTGCTGTACACATGGACACGTGGACTTACACACAACATTAAAATACGGGATATTAAGGAGACTCATCAAATAAACATCAAAAATACAGATAAATTTTTAATTAAAATATTTGTTCAATTAATAAATATATTTTTTTTATATCTCTATATAGAATAAAAAGCAAAAATGTTTGGATGGATGAAATTTTGGTAATTAAAAAATAGACACACATTTCATACATCATCATAGCATCACATAACGAGAAATACTTTCATCAATTTTACAACAACAAATTCAAAAAACCACAATCGAATCTTTTACAAGAACAGTGAGTAACATAAAACATAAAATTTGCACAATTTCAACTAATACTATTCTACATATACGAGGGGACTAACAAAAATTCTCCGAAAATTATTTTAAAAATAATAAAATAGCTTAATCAAATATAAATTATGAAAGTTCATCTTGTTATTACTTTTCTACATAATTTCCGTTTATGTCGATACATTTTTTTAGTCTGTAGATGCATCTTTCAAAACAGTGCTCAAAATCGTCCTTTTTTAACACTTGAAGCTGTTCATTCACTGCATTTATCACACCTTCTCTGCTTTGGTACACTCTCCCGCGAAGTGTTTTTTTGATTTTTGGAAATAGCCAAAAATCGCACGACGCCAAGTCAGGAGAATAAGGTGCTGCAACGATTTCGTTTATCCCCGACTGTGCTATAAAATTTGATGTTAATTCTGCCTTATGAGCAAGTGCATTATCATGGTGGAGAAAGTATCTTCTTAATTCACTTTTATCTCGGCCATTTAATATATTTTTAAATACTTTTGGTAGGCATATGTTCGTGTACCAGTCTGCTGTTACTGTTGATCATTCTTCAAGTGGCACTGAAGCTATAATCTTGCTTCTGCTGAAGAAAATCGCAAACATGACTTTTCTTAATGACTTTTGACGATATGCTTTCACGGGTGAAGGTTCTCCTTTATGGCTCCATATTGAGGATTGTTCTTTTGTTTCAGGATCGTTACTATAGATCCATGTTTCGTCACCTGTAATTAAGTCATTAAAGGTATTTGAACAACCGTTCGAGAATTTATCTAAACAAAACTTAGCGAGTTGTACGCGAGCCTCCTTTTCTCTATCGCTCAAAAGTCTTGGAACCCATCTGACACATTTTTTGCTGTACCCAAGACTGTCATTCAAGATTCTTGAAACAGCCATGGCATTTATTCCTAGCCTCTCCGCTACCATTTCTTCGGTCATTCTGGAATCCTCGTCCAATAGTTTTTTTACAGCCGCAACATTGGTGTCATCGGTTGATGTTTTTGGGAGCCCTTCACAAGGTTCGTCTTCTACATTAAAATGGCCAGTCTGGAATTTTCTGTACCACTTGTAAATAGTGTCCAGACATGGAGCATTACTACCAAAAGCAGTTTTACACTCTTCGAATATTTGCTGTTTGCTGATACCTCGACGATAACCAAACAATATCGCGAATCGTACTTCAATTTTGCTAGGAGCTGGGAATATACTAGAACTGCTTTCACCTGCTTTCCGTTTTCTCGTTTCCATCTTCACACACCTGTCTCAAATTACGTATTAACACTAATTAAGAGTCCGTCTTTCCTTATATACTGCAATTTTGCAGATAAATCTGCAGGTAATTCGTTTTTCGGAGAATTTTTGTTAGTCCCTATATATAATATATTGTGTACCTTGACTCAGTAACATAATTTACATAATTAAGTTTATATACAGAAATCATTTAATCAACAATAATTAGCACCCACTAACATAATAATTCTATACATACATACTGTTGGAAAACCACCTGAAATAGAAAAAATAATTATTGATCTTAGAAATAAGATCCTACCACCACCACCTGATCTTACTACCCTTTTTCTTCCTTTTTTTTTTCTTTTCACAATTTTACCAATAATTACACATCTTTTTTTTTGCATAATTTTTTTTTGTATGTACTTAAAAGTACAGTGCGTAAAAGGTATAGTAGAGACAATTGGGTATATTGTGAAGTTCCAGTATAATTAGACATTGTGTTTTCTTTTTTTGTATAAAAAAAAGGGGTGCAATTATAAAAAAAACAGTGCAGTGCATTAATTTCTTTTTTTTGTTATTTTTTTTATATAATTTTTGTTGTTCTGTGGACAACGTTCTATAAAACACGTGCATTTCATTTTTTTAACTTTTTTTTCCTTTTGTTATTCACGTGTTTTGTTATACAGTTATACACGTGTAGTACATAGTTCAACCAAAGTTATATGAAAACGATTGTTCATAAAACTGAATTTTACAGGGTGTCACCAATCTTTCTTGTTACAAATAAATTTTAGTCTTTGTGAAGACTATTTTTTCTTCTTTTTTTGTAACACGGTGGTTCGTTTTCTAATTTTTATTTTACAGGGTGTTCTAAATTCCTCTCGCAACAAGTGGAAAATCTAAAAACTGTTTGTTACTTTCTTGCAACAGGGTGTTTAATGCTTTGCAGGATGTCCTAAATTCCTTTGTTACAAATAAATTTAATCTCTTCAGTCTTAACGAAGATCATTTTTTTGTTTGGTAACAGGGTGGTCCCTCTCTTTATCGTGCCTAAAATATAAATTTCGATCTTTTGCTGCCTATAAAGTATACCACACCTTTTCTGTTTCAAAAGGCCCACTTTCTTTTGTAACAGGTGGTCCCTTTCTTTAAAGTGCTTCATTTTAGTAGAAATTTCTACCTATCCTGTGCGCATAAAGTGTACCACTCTCTTTCTATTATCAACTTTCTTGCTTCAGGGTGAGAGGGATTAAGAGGCAAGATGCAATACAGTCCCCTACAATCTACTGGAAGGAAATAGATGGATATTTTCTTTTCGTTTCTCACGAAATCCGCCTTCTAAATTAACTAACGTCCCTGCTTCTTTACGGTGCCTAATCGAAATGGTCCTGTGCGAGGTCTCTGCGGCACATTATCGGGCTATTTGGGCGGTCCGGTCCATTCATTCGTTCCTGGACTTTTGAGGACTTCTTGTCCAATATGCATCTGTGAATATTGGAACTTTTGTTGAGGGAAAGCCATCAATGTCGCAGGAAAGTAACTTTTCGGGAGCAGTGCTGCGGTGACTCCAAGATGGCTATGAGGTCAACAAGTCCCACAGTAAAACGCCCAGTGAGTAACAGATTTTCTGCGTAGTCCGAAGAAAGCTGCTTAGCTCTTTCGATCCTACCTTGTGAGACATCGACCTCTACTGCGTTATAATGATTTTTGGGATGGTTGATGGGCCCCTTGCGAGCTTTCTGGACAGATACAGTTCAGAAATTCGATTTTCCCATCATCCACATTGCATACAGAAGTCATGATACGCAGATGCGATGTCACAAGGGCACTACGCAGAAATCCCCTGAGCGTACTGTGGTAGACTCGAGGAGAAGTAGGCTCATCAGAGAAGACCTGATAGTTTAGGCAATCGCGGAGACCTACTGCGGACAACTGTTCCGCTACGTCACGATGTGCGACAGTGGCAGAAACACAATGGAAGTTTTTGTAGCATATTGGACAACAATTGGACCTCAAAAGGGAAATAGGGAATGGAAAGTCCATTAGCTCTGAAGATTAAAGAACGAAGAGGTGCTGGGCTATTGATGGGCTGAAACAGTGGCAGAGACGTTGGTGAGTTGAGTGCGTTTTTTCTTTTAGAACCACTGCATTGCGAAAGGAGGATTCAGGAGAGCGATTTGTGGAGACCATCTAAACCTACCTTCCTAAATTTGGGAAACTTACTTGCCTTTCTTTCTCCTCTCTCGCCAATTTAGAGCACGGTAGTGGAATGGGATGGTTTATATGGGGCGACGATTAATCATGTAGAGTACCCTAAAGCCTCGAACATTCAATCGCATATGCATTGCCCACTGTAATTGTCTAGCTCCTAGAATAATCTAAGGCATCACACCCAAACTCTTACTTTCCTCACTTCTCCTCGTTCCGATCTAGTGAGCCTTTTCTTTTATTGCTTTTATTTTATTAAAGTGTCTAGAACTTTTCACTGCGGAAAGCCTGTTTTTCTTTTCTTTTCAGGTAATCCTGGCCTATCAGTGACGTCTGGACACTCTAAAGGCTCAGTCGGAACTTTGAGCCTTCAAACGGGGGGTCGTGTTGGAAAACCACCTGAAATAGAAAAAATAATTGATTAATGAATTTAATCGCTTAAATTAAAATAATTGTAATTAAAATAATTTGTCTATACTTACCTGTAACATTGTGATGACCCCACTTTGTTTACATTTTTTTTTGTGCGATCTTCTTCTTTCTGCAACGTCAAATGTCAACGTTATAATCGCTTTCTTTTATTTCGTTGACACTCGTTGTAGAAAGTTGTCCCACATTCCACTGGAAGTCTCTATCAATTCGTTGACATTGTCATCTTTCGGCGAATTGATGGAAACTTCCAGAAGATCGATTATTTTTTTTTGTATGTGACGACAGGTATATTAATGCTGTCGTCACTACACATTTTTCTCTCTTAGTGAATCGACTGTTTTTTTAGTTAGTTCAGTTCTTTTTTTGGGTAGAGTTCAGTTTATGAGTCGATTTTTTTTCTAGTTAAATTGTTTTTCATTTTTTTTTAAATCAATCTTTAATTAAATAAAATTTAATTTAATTAACTTTTTTTTTTGTAAATTAATTTAATTCGTTTTTTTTGTAAAAAAAAAAAATAAAAGCAATTTTTTTTTTTTGTGAGATAAAAGAAAAATGTGTAATAAAAAAGAAAAAAGGGAAAAGGTGAGTTGTTTCTTTTGTTAATTAAAAATCCCTCTTTTAAAGGCTCCGCTCGGCCTTCCATAAAACCTTTCCTTTCCTTTTTTCCTTACCTTTTTCTTTTCCTTTCTTTTTTTTTAAGACTTTTAACCCTTTTTTCTGCTTCTGTAGAATTTCTACAGAAAAAGAAAAAAGGGTTAAGAGTAGGAAAAATGATAATGAAAACACATTTTTCCAACAATACCATATAAATTTTAATTTTTTTTTTTAACCTACTATACTTCTGGACACATTTAATTAGTAATTTAAAATGGCTCATGGTAGCGAAGAAAAACAAACAGCCACAGACCATACTAAAACCATGAGCTCTAATTCTAATTCAGACAATCTGAATCAAATTTCTAGTGAAACAGAGAGATCAACAAATATAACATATCTCTCTAGTTTAAAAATTCCTCCATTCTGGAGCAATCGTCCAGAACTTTGGTTCATTCAATTAGAGACCAGTTCTCGTGTTAACAGAATAACTTCCGCTAGCTCTAAATATGATTATCTGGTAGCTTCATTACCACCCGAGACTCTTGAACTTGTTGCTGACGCATTACTTAATCCTCCCACATCTGAAAAATTTGAAAAATTGAAACATTTAATACTAGACAGAAGCCGAGATTCGGAAGAAAAACGCCTTGATGCCCTACTACACACAACAAGTCTTGGTGATTACAAGCCTTCGGAATTGTACCGGCATACGGAATCGCTAGCTGGAAGTTATAGTCTAGTCAATCCATCACTTTTAAAGAAATTGTGGTTGAATAAACTCCCTGCAGCTGTTCAGGCATGTATTATTGCCATAGAAAGTAGTCACACAAAAGAACAGGTCTTTACCATTGCAGACAAAATTTACGCCTCTTTATCCACATCACAAATCTCATCAATTAAACATAAACATGTTGAAACGAGTGAAACTCTTCAGAATAAAATAGATGAGTTGACTAAGCGGATTCAACAATTAGAATCAAAGCAAAATTGGTCAAAACGACAATCTACTTCCTCAAGTCGTCCAAATAATTTCAATTCACAAACCCAAAGAAATTCAAACTCGGAAAACTGTTGGTACCACAAGCGTTATGGTAACAAAGCAAAAAAATGCATGACCTTGTTACTTTTCATCTACTGATAAAAACTCAAAAAACTAGAAGTATCTACTGCGAACGCGGCATCGACAGTAGATAAATCCCGCCGCCTATTCATTCTAGACAAAAAACATAAAATAGAATTTCTTATTGATACCGGTGCTGAAGTCTCAATTGTCCCCAAAAGCAAATTTCCAAAGCAAAATCTCATAACAGATTTTACTTTAATTTCTGCAAATGGCAGCAAAATAAATACTTACAGTCTCAAACTACTCACTGTCGACCTCGATTTTCATCGTTGTTTTGATCACACATTTATTATTGCAGCTGTTGAACATGCAATACTAGGTGCGGATTTTTTGTATAAATACAATCTCTTAGTCAACCTACGTGATAAGAAACTTATCGATAAAACTACATTAACTTCTGTTAATTGCATTTCACGGCGGATTAATTCGACTTTACCAAAATTATATTCACTTCAAAATGAATTCAGGGCACTAATTGCGCAAGTCGATCAATCGAGACATAGTTGAACGATATTGAAAACGATGACAAAAACTCGATCATCGTTCCTGCTTGGTTTAAGTCGATACAAGAAATCTCGTTTTGAATATCGTTTACCGATGTAACCGATTCAACCGATTATAGTTTTGACGTTAACTTAACCTAGAAAAAATTATTAAAATTATTTGAATTTTTGCTAAATAATAAAATAATTAACAATGCCACACTCAAGATATTTTTTATTAGAAAATGAAAATAGTGAAAAGAAAAATTTGGCAATTCCACGTAGAAATTTAAGAAACAAATATAATCCTTTAGAAGAAACGGAAGAAAGGTAAGTAGTTACATTTTGTGTTTGTTCTTAAGAATTGTGTTTAGTTATATTATTACTTACTATGTTGGTTTGTGTTAAAATATAGATTATCTATGGACGCGGTTGTATATGTTTTAGATAAAATAAGTCTTAATGAAGGCATTAGAAATACTTATATACCACCAATCTTAAGACTAGCATCTACATTACTTGTGTTAGGCAGTGGTGGATACCGGTGGATTGCTGCAGAAGACATAGATATACCAATGAATCAAGGATCTTTATCTTTAATTGTTAGTGAGGTTGCTGAAAAAATCCAAAATCTGCTTTGTCCGTTATGGATAAAGTTCCCTTCAAATACACAAAATCAAACAAAAGAATATATATATGAAAAATACAAAATGCCTGGAGGTAAGGATATAATGTTAATTTTCGTAGAAAAAAAATAATTCAATCAATTTTTTTCAGTTATTGGGTTCATCGATGGAACGCACATATTTTTAAGAAGACCTGTTGAAAATGAAGAGATGTTCTTCAACAGGAAAGGTCGACATAGCCTAAACGTCATGATTGTACATTATGTGTAATTTACATTCAAATAAGAAATTCAAATACTTTTTGTTGCTTTCAGATATGCGATCATCAAATGAAAATTACATCAATTTGCCCAAAATATGGAGGTGCTGCACATGATGCATTTGTGTGGAAACAGTCACAAGAAAGAAATCGTCTTCAGCAACTTTGGGAAGAAGGAGAAAAAAATGCATGGCTTCTTGGTAAATACTTTTTTGCAAATCTTTCCATATTATCATATAAATAGTTTTTCACTACTTTCATAGGTGATTCTGGATATGGCATAGAGCCATGGTTATTTACACCTTATAGAAATCCTGTCACACACAATGAAAAAATGTTTAACACCATTCATGCAAAGGCCAGAAGTTGCGTAGAACGGTGCATTGGAGTGTATAAAGGTAAATGCATTGAAATTCGCAACAATATTTCAATGTTAAACCATATTTTTTATAGGCAGATTTAGAATTTTAATGGAAGAAAGAAAGTCGAGATATTCTCCAACAAAAATGGCATTATTTTCTAATGCATGTGCGGCACTCCATAACATATGCATTCATTACAAAGTTTGTATTGATCAAACGGCACAGGACGAAATTGTAGAAGGTGATATAACAGACAATCCACAATTAACTTCATGTCAACCACATCAACCCAGTTTTTTGAAAAGAATAGGTGAAACAAACAGAAGAAGAGTTGCTGAAAATATGTAAATAAATAAAATACAAAAACTAAAGTTATAATTTTATTTTATTTATCATTAAAAAATATTGTACATGCTTCAATACTTCGTTCTTATTCAAAAACAAAAAACAATATTGTACTTCATGTACTTATTTAAAAAACAAAAACAGAAAAAAAATTTCATTAAATGATTTATTTGGAAGTCTTGTTTAATTCCATGAGTTTAATCTCATTCGCTGTGAGAGCTACTTCTAACTCCATAGTTCGTAAATTTAAATCCCTCTGTTTTAAGATACTGTCTTCTTTTGCTTTTTCTCTCTCTAGTACTAATTTTTGACTTAAAATATCACAAAGATTTTGTACAGTCTTATTTAACTCACTTTGGTTCTCTTTCATTTCATTTAAAACATTTAATATTTTATTATGAAAATCCTTATCTTCTTCTAATTCTTTACATATTAATGACATTTTGTCTTTTTCCTTGGAACTTATTTTACTGTTTAGTTTTTTACTTTCTTTTGCATTTTCACTGTTTTTATCATTTTCACTTTCTTTACTACTTTCACTTAAATTATTAAAAGAATAATCACAATTATAATTTAGTTCTTCTTCACAATCATATTCCAAATTTGGTTCCCCTTCACATTCAGCATTTTGTTGAAAATCATTAGTAGTATCTTCTCCATCTTCGCGGGGATTTTGAGCTCCAAAACTCAAAACATCTAAGCCCTTAACTTGTTGCTCTAAGGCAGAACAAGAGGCAATTACTTCCTCTTCTTACGTTAAATCGATGTTTTCATGGGGACCACCACCAGTTTTACTAATAGATTTTTTTTTTTTAACTAATTTTCTCTTGACATTATATTTATGATCCGTCCACACCTAAAATAGAAGATAGGTATTTTTTATAATTTTTCCGATTAATTAGCTACATACTTTTGTGTTAACCTTTTTCCACTCTGACTGACTCTTTGAAGGCGGTCCATTTGCGTTCAAAATATTTGTGATTTTCGTCCACATCTCATTTTTCTTTTTTTTTCCATTTAAATTATTATTTAATCTATTTGCTGCCAAATCAGGATTGTCGTTCATGAAATTTATTAATAAACGAAGCTGTGCGGGATTTGTTAATTTCAGTTTATTTTTTGACCTATAAACAAATGTTTTGCATATTATTGTATAATAGTAATCATACATGTAAATATACATATATTATGTCTTTGTACCAGATAAATAATATATAATATACATACATCAACATAATGAAAAAAGCATATTATAAATTAAATACTTTTATACAGAATATTTTAAAATAATACTTACATTTTTTAATAAAATATGGGATAATCTTTCACCCTCACGAACAAAAACACAAACTATAAAACCATCTCGATCGCAATCATATAATCGTTTGACAGATCGTAAATAACAACGATTAAAATTAAAGTATCGATTTGTGCAATGCTAAAACGATGCAAAGAACGATTTTTTTTTATCGATCAACATGCGCAATTAGTACCCAGGGCAATTTTAAACAATTATCCTTCGCTTACTGCACCTCCTGATTTCAAATTAAAAATCAAACACAATGTTGTTCATCATATCAACACAAATGGACCTCTTCCGTCTGCACGATTTCGTAGACTCGGACCAGAATAATATAAACTAGCCAAAACTGAATTTGAAACTATGGTCCAACTCGGTATCTGTCGCCCTTCTTCATCATCCGTAGCCTCTCCTCTACACTTAGTGCCTAAAATAGGAAACAACTGGAGACCTTGTGGAGACTACAGACAGCTCAATGCTGTAACAATTTTTGATAAATACCCTTTACCAAATATCAACCTCAAAGGTTGCAAAATTTTTTCTAAAATAGATCTTGTCAGGTCTTATCACCAGATACCAGTTGCTCCGGAGGACATTTATAAAACAGCGGTCATCACACCGTTTGGCTTATTTGAGTTTTTACGCATGCCATTTGGGATTAAAAATGGTGCCCAATCATTTCAACGATTCATAAATCAGGTGCTTGAAGAACTAGATTTCGTTTTCGCTTACGTGGATGATTTATTGATAGGCAGCAAAAGTACAAAGGAACATAAAGAACACCTTCGTATACTCTTTTCTAGACTTCAAAAATACGGCATTAACATTAATCCAATTAAGTGTGTTTTCGGAGTAGAGGAATTAGAATTTCTTGGACACCATATTTGTGAATCAGGTATTCGTCCATCAAAAGTTAGAGTTCAGGCAATTATAGACTTTTCAACACCAAATAGTTTTAAAAGTCTTCAACGCTTCTTGGGTATGGTTAATTTTTACCATCGTTTTCTCCCTAATGTATCAGCACTATCAGCACCTCTTTATGATCTTCTCAAATTAGATACCAAAAAGAAAACTAAACCCGATTTTCAATGGTTAAATGTTCATGAAGAAGCATTCAAAAAAATCAAAGATTTATTACGAAAGCAAACTTTATTGGTCCATCCTGACCCCAACGCTAAAGTAAGCATTTGGGTAGACGCTTCAACAGATGCTGTTGGTGCTGTTTTACAACAACTGTCAGGAAACAAGTGGGAACCAATAAGTTTTTTTTCAAAGAGATTACAGCTGAACGAACGCAAATACTCCACTTTTGATAGAGAATTAATAGCTGCATACCTAGCAATTAAAAGATTTAGATATTATATTGAAGGTAGAAACTTCACACTTTACACAGACCATAAACCATTAACCACAGCACTGTTCTATAAATCTGAAAAATCCCCACGCCAAGCTAATCACCTTGAGTACATTTCTCAATTTATAAATGACATACGTCATGTTAAAGGCTCTCTCAATATTGTTTCAGATGCACTGTCTCGTTGTTACATAGAATCAGTGGATCACTCAATCAAACTTGATTTAGCATTACTATACAAAGAGCAAGAAAACGATGAGGAACTCAAAAATATCTTATCCAAACCTACCAAATCAAAATTTTCACGAGTATTACGTGAGTCAGTTTTGTGTCCAAATTGCGGTTATAATATATTCGTAAATCGTAACACTTTACTTTTAAGATGTTCCGGAATGATTTATAAGGGGACTGGACATCACAAGCGGATAAAAATAAGGTGTAATTATAAAGTTTCAGCAAAGTCAGGAACTTGGTTTTCCAATATGCACTTGAGTATTGAAGACGCTTTCCGATTCATTGCGTACTTCGTCATATCTCCTCCACCGCATACGATGAAATTAGAAAAGGAATTGATGATTTCCCGAAGAACAGTTATTGATTGGCTGAGCTTTTGTCGTGAAGTATGTATCTTTTGGGCCAATAAAAATCATCGAAAAATTGGTGGCCACGGTATTATTATCGAGATCGACGAGTGTAAGGTCGGCAAGCGCAAGAGTAATCGCGGTCGACTTATAACGGGTCAATGGGTTTTTGGAGGTATTTGTCGTGAGACAAAAGATGTATTTGTAGTTCCCGTTGATACACGAGACAGTGAAACACTATTAACAGTTATTAGAGACAATATTGATGATGGCACAGTCATTTATTCTGATTGTTGGCGTGCATATAATTGTCTCGAGCAATCAGGCTATCAAAATCTAACAGTCAATCATTCATTAAATTTTATAAATCCTTTAACTGGCGCTCACACTCAAAATATTGAAAGATTTTGGAGATTTGCGAAGTGGTGTGCCTGTTTCGGTCGTACAAAAAAACATTGGACCGGTTATATAGCCTCATTTTTATTTAAGCGTCAAATTGATTATCTTGATATAATCGAAACATTTTTTAACAACATGGCAGAAATGTATCCGCTCGCTGATAACGATTTTTCGCGAGAGACCGCTAATTCGTAAAAGGAATTTTAACCTCCCATCCTGCTCCTATACTTTGCCGTTTCCAAACTTCAGCTCCCAAAGTGAAGTCCTTGAATCTTCCTCTGTCACCCCCATTCATTAACAACCCCCTCCGACCCCCCTAGCCAACACTTTAACAATAAACACATATGACAAATTGATAAATTTTCGATTTTTAACCCCCCGCCCTGCGCCGCCATTGTCCGTCCCACAAGGTTTGACCCCCGAAGTGTGGTCAGGGGACATGCCCCTACCATTCGCCACCCTAGTGTGTGTACCATAAAGTAAACATTTACCGAAAATTTTTCTTTTTTTATAAATTTGTAAAATTAAACCAAACTTTTCACTTTTATACTTAAATTTGTTGAGCCCCCATGTAGAAAATAAAAAAGATTAGTTTTGAATATATTTTTTTTTAGGTTTTTATTTTAATTCCAAATTCACTTTCACAAATTAAATTATTTTAAATTTTAACAATTTTTCAAATTTAACTACTACTTTAAGAAACTTTACTTAGTTATAATTTATTTAAAATTTAATCAGTACTACTTTTAAGATTGACAATTTAACTTTAAAAAATTTTAATTACTGCGTCCACGGCTTGTTAGAAAAATACTACCAACTCTAAGTTGACTGACCGATGTTAATTTATACTAAGTTGAATAAACGGTAACTATGTACTTAGTATATAAAGATTATTTGAAACAAAACATATGATTCTAGAAAAATTAACAATTCAATTACTAATAATACAAATAATAATACAATTGGAATATTCTACAAATTTCTAACTACTACATACATACATATATAAAAATACATAAAATATGAAATACACCCTTTCTCAACTCATTTATATATTAAATACGACTATCAAATCAATACAATAAAAAAAAAATTGGAAACCAGCCCTATTGTCAATTGTTGTATTCATAAAGCATTTGCGTACAAAATATCCATTTATTTTTACTTATTCAAGTATAATATCATATCAAGAGTGCGTTCATAAACGTTGCTATAGTTAACTATAGATATCATTTGTCGTTCAGAATGGTGGTGGTATAGTAAAACATAACTACCAACATAACCTTTTATCG
This sequence comes from Villa cingulata, assembly GCA_951394055.1. NCBI lineage: Eukaryota > Metazoa > Arthropoda > Insecta > Diptera > Bombyliidae > Villa > Villa cingulata. The sequence goes on along the minus strand of OX596017.1, from coordinate 33,579,235 downwards.
TTCATAAACATCTGTATGAAAGTAAATATTTAACTATTTGATGTCAAAAATTAACCCTGCTCGAGAGCATGGTTAACGATAGTAACGATAGTAAACCTTTAAGTGGTAATGACATTGACAATAAAAAAATCGTTTGACATTTAATTTTGTGTTGTGAAAATTTCAATTTAATTTATTTGAAATTAATTAGTTTTGTTTTAAACTTACGGTGCGATTCTGCATAAGAGATCTCTTATTTCTCTTATTCCTCTTATCGTTTTTAGTGCAAATTACATTACAAATACATACTTTTAGGAGTTAAATTAAATTAGATAAGAGATGTGATCAGCTGATCTCTTAACTTCAGTGGTGAATTTTTTAATGAATTTTGACATTCTACTTTTGAACGTTTATAACCGAAAAATTCTGTTTTAACGGACAAAAATCTCTAAACTTTAGAGGTCATCGATGAGGACCTCTTATATCTCTTATTTATTTTATTTATATTGTTGATATTCAAATATTGTATTCGTGTCGTGCATATTGTAAGTAATTTGATAACAATAATAATAGAATTGTATTAATAATAATAATTATTATAATTATAAATAATAATAATAATAATAATAAAATAACAATAATAAAATAATAACAATAATTGTTATTATAATAATTATAAATAATAATAATAATAATAATAATAATATTAATAATAATAGTAATAATAATAAAATAGTAATAAAAATTGTAATATAAAAAAATAAAAATTGTAATAATTACTAATAACAAAGATGATAATACAGTGGAACTACATTATCTTTGTATATAACAAGTAGTAAATGAATAATAATTATTATAATAATTATGAATAATAATAATAATAATAATAATAATAATAATAATAATCATAATAATAATAAAAATTGTAATAATTACTAATAAAAATTTTAATAATTACTAATAAAAATTGTAATAATTACTAATAAAATTGTAATAATTACTAATAACAAAGATGATAATACAGTGTAACTACATTATCTTTTTGTATAATCATAATATCTAAAGATAACTACATTATCTTTTAATAATAATAATAGTAATAAAATAATAATAAAAATTTTAATAATTACTAATAAAAATTGTAATAATTACTAATAAAAATTGTAATAATTACTAATAACAAAGATGATAAAACAGTGTACCTACATTATCATTGTATATGACAAGTAGTAAATTGAATAAGGTGGGTTTAAAACCTATGGTGAATCTTATGTCATTTTATGAGGTGAATCTCTTATCCAGAATACCGATTCCTCTTAAAAAATATATTTCACCAAAACTTTAGAGAAATAAGAGGAATAAGAGATCTCTTATGCAGAATCGCACCGTTAATTTTTAAAAAATTAATTAATTTTTGCCAAACAAAAAATATAATAATTATATGTAAAAATTTTTTAAACTTGACTTGACAGCCGAACAAATGGGTTTCAGTAGACTTTTTCTTTAACTTAGTTGCATGAAAACCTTTTTATATATTGTTGCTTTTAAACTTCTAAAAACCAATTAGTTAAATATCCGTATCTCTCAAACCCATATTTTATAACTATTACTTATAAGTTTCAAGAAAACCCCAATAACTACATTTAAGCTGATGTCAGGTTGAAAAATGACTTGATTTCAGCTGCTCATAACGTTTTGGTTGAAAAAAAAATAAATGTATAACTGTATTTTCCCAGGAAAATAACGTATACGTTGAAAAATATCTAAATGATTTTTTCATGAGTTACTCTTCAACCTCAAAGTAACGAATTACACAATAAGTGAACAATACTTAGTTATAACTTCTAGGTTGAAGATTATGTTAATGTGTAACTTTAGTGTAGTCATTGATTGTAACTTCTAAGTTAGAAAGAAACGTTTACGTTGATTTTAGGTTGATATGGAACTTGATTTCAACAATAGACGCGATAGACATCAATCAATAAATTCTTTGTTCAGTTAAAACAGTGAATTGAAGTAGTGATTATAGTGATTGAGTGAAAATAAAAATTTGAATAAAAATTCGATATTATATTGTAATCAAAGTAAAAGTTCATTTTAAATTTAATTTTTTATCTTTATTCCAAAGTAAAAAAATATTTGGTTGGAAACAACTACAGAATTTTTTCGGCGAATAGAAATAGAAACCAGTTGAAACGAATTCCTTCAGTTCAAGTAACATTTTGCTAAGGATTTGTCAGAAACCGAGAAACAAAGACCCAAAAATAAACAGGTAGTATTATTTTTAATAATTTAATAATGGATATAGGACAGTATCTAATATTCATAATAATAATATCAATACATGTGTTTTTTTTTTTACTTTTACAATTTGCTGAAAAAAGCATCTTAAACTTTTTTGGACTAACAATTGATACAATTTTATTATTTATAATAACATTATACCACATGCATTGCAGTTATTACTATGTATACAAATACAAAAAAAAACATAGATAAAAAACGTCGAAGTAAATATAGATCTCTTCTTTCAAAAATTAACTTAACAAATTGTTTGATAAAAAGTAATAAAAATAGGCCTTCGTATTGCAAACAATATCTTAATCAATTGAAGTTGTATCGTATCAAGGTGTATATGTCGTTTCATCGAATATGAAATCTATTATAAAGTACCGGTTTATGAGTCGTCAGACTTTTAAAAGGCGAGTTCTCCAGATTTTGGCAAATGCAAAAGAAGAAGTAACGAATCAGAATATTAGGAAAGAAATAACAAATGAATGTCGCTTGAGTAGCAGAAAAAATATCGATCAAGAAGAAAACATATTTTTTTAAGAACAAGAAAGTTTGGATCCCAATGAAGATGAAACGGAAGACAAACCAATATGTTTAAAAAATTTATTACGTATTTGGTCATTAGAATGTAATATTCCGCCATACTGCTTTAAACAAACTTTTAAAGATATTACGAATGCAAAGCGTGTCTGGTCTACCTAAAGATGCTAGAAGTCTACTTATGACACCCAGGCAAAACAATATTATTGAAATGACACCAGGCAAATATTGCATTATGGCTTGTGCAATGCTTTAAATTATATTTTCATCAATAGTGACTTGAATTTGACCGAATTCCATTTAGACTTCAACATAGATGGTCTTCCTATCAGTAGGAGTTCGAAAGGTCAATTTTGGCCAATATTTTGTCGCATTCGGAATTTAAAAATTCCTCCTTTTGCAGTTAGCGTGTATTATAGTGAAGAGAAGCCACGTTCAGCAACAGAAATTTTGCAAAAATTTATAGATGAATTAAAAACGTTAGCTAGAGATGGATTTCATATAAAAAACAATAAAATCGTGATTAAAATTGGTTATTTCATTTGTGATGCTCCTGCTAGGGCATATGTAAAAGGAATTAAAAATCATAATGGATATCATAGCTATGAACGATGCGATATAGAAGGAGAATATTATCATATTACACATCGAATGAGTTTCTCTGGAATGTCTTCTGTTCAACGAACTGATAAAAGTTTTAGAGAAAGAATTCATGAAGAACATCATACTGCTACAAATTCACCCCTAGAAGATCTTCCAATTGATATGATAAAGAATTTTCCATTGGATTATATGCATTTTGTTATGTACACCCTACACTTGTTATGCATTTCAAACACTCAAATACTGCAATATCATCAAATCTCTATGTTAAGAATAATTATAAGATAAAGTATTGTATTAATGTATTACAATGTATGTTTTATTACAAACTCAGGCATATTATAATATATATTCTATTCCCAAACTCAAGTATATTACAAAGTATGTCCTAATCTTAATTTCAAAGATATATATTGTATTGTAACATTTTAGATATATAAGATATGATTAATCAGCAAATTATAATAGATAAGAATTTTGTAGCTTAGATTTATGATGAAAATGAGAATAAAGATTATTAGTAGTTCAGATTTCATTGAGTGCGGTTTAATATTCTAACAACTGGTGTCAGAAGTAAAGATTTAAAATTTTCAAAGTGAATCTAGTAAAGTTCTCTATAATACTTATTCATATTATATCATATATTACATAAAATTTTTCTTTCCAAAGTTCATATGTATAAACTGAAATAATAAATATATAATAATTTAAATAACATATTATATAATAATTTTATAACAATTTTGAAACTCATCAATTTCGACGAGGGAAATTTCTTGCCGTTACTTTTCATCATATTACAACATCTTCTACTCTCTACAGGAGCATAAACTTTCATCATCTACAATAAATAAAATCTTCAAAACAACGCAACATGCAAATTATTCAACTTTTCATGTAAGATAACTTCTTATAATTTGTCTAATTTTAAGAAATAAAGAAATTTTTGTTGTTTTATTTTTAATATATATTATATTAATTTATAATTTAAATTTAAAATCAAAAGATATTTACATAAAAGTGTAATAATAAAAAAAAAGAGTCATTTTAAACCTATTGATAAATTAAATAGTGAATAACTTATTAATAAATCAAGTGAAATTTGGAAACTTATTGATAAATCGGTATCGTGATCAATTTTATTCAAAATCATCTATCACATTTTATTTGAAACAATTTTGTTGTTTTCGTGTGTATTCATTAAATTAAATTTACTTTTCCTTCATATTTCATACAATATCATGTCTTAAGAGAATTTAAATATTATGAATCAAAACGCTGAAGACGATGTTCAAAACGGAAACCGCGATCTAAATCAAGATGGAAATAATGATGATGACAATATTTCATTAATTTCCGCGGAACCACAAGATTTACCAATCACTTTCCTAATAAAATTTATTAAACCTTTCGACGGTAACCGAGACGAATTAATCTCTTTCATATCTGATTGCAACAAAGCCTTTTCCTTAGCCTCCAGATCTCAGAAATATGTTTTACTCGATTATATTCTCACCCAAATTTCTGGAAAAGCTAAAGCTGCATGCGTTAATCGCACCTTTTCCAATTGGGACGAATTAAAAATTTTTCTGAAAACAATCTATCAAGATAAAAAGCATTATTCTCAACTTCTGTGCGAACTCACTACTTTGAAACAAAATTCAAATGAATCAATATCCCAATTCGTATATCGTGTGGAAACTTGTCTTAAAAGAACTATTAACACAACACAACAACAAACTACTAACCCCGTGAATTTAAACGGAAAAATCGAAATGCTCAATGAAATCGCTCTCAATCGTTTCCTCCACTTTACTATTCCAACCATTTCAAACGTCCTCCGTGTTCGAGATCTAAAAACACTAAATGAAGCTATAAGTGTCGCTATTGCCGAGGAACAAGTACAAAATATGTACAATCATTCTAAATCCTCTACAAATAAAAATAATTTCAATAATTATTCAAGAAACAATAATTACTCTCGAAATACTTCCTCGAATTCTACTCAAAATCGATTTCACAACACTTCTCAAAAGGAAAATAATAATTCGAATTCTAGAAATCAAGTGTATCAAATTACAAATAAAGCCACTGAATCAATTCCAAATCCAAATTCTGAGAATAAGAAATTTTGCCGATATTGTAAAAATAAAGGACACGAAATTGAAGAGTGTCGTAAAAGACAATTCAATAATAATAGAAAAAAGAGTAACCAATACAATTCAAAAAACGAATATGGTACTCGGGTTCAAATCGCCCAACCAGAGTCTCTTCCGTCAATAGAGGCGATATCAATCCAATATTAATTGAAAATATTTTATTTTCTCAAACCAATTCATTTGTCACTATTCCTTCTCCTAATTCTAATAATAAGACAATCAAACTCCTTATTGATACAGGCGCAAACGTATCAATAATTAAAGCCCAATCTCTTAATAAGGTAAACTAAATAAATCGTCTCGAGCAAATTACATTAAATGGGATAAGCCAGAATAATCCAATTCAAACTGCCGGATATTCAGAAATCACTCTGAATTTTCCAAAACAAACTATTAATTACAGATTCCATGTTCTAACTCAAAGCTCTAATATACCATACGACGGTATATTAGGAAATGATTTTTTACACGATTTCGACGCTCTTATAAATTATAAAACAAAAACTGTACAACTTAAACTTGGCGATATTCCAGTTCTATCTCAGAACGATCTCACTAAAACCAACTCATTTATACTAAATCCTAGGACTGAAACTATAGTCCAGATTAATGTTTTAAATCCTGAAATAAAAGAAGGCGTCATACCAGAAATCTTCCTTGAAGAAGGAGTCTACCTTTCAAAAGCTATAACAAAAGTAACAAACCAATCAATTGCATTAGCCTCAATTCTTAATACAACTAATAAAAAATTTCTTATTAAAAATTTAAATTTGAATCTTGAACCACTTCCTTTTCTTATCTCTTCTCTGCAATCCACTGAATCAAATTGTCAAACAAATTCAAATCCAGAACGATCAAAAATTTTACAATCTAACTTAAGATTATCTCATCTCAATGCAGAAGAAGCAAAATCTATTGTTGAATTATGTGAAGAATTTCAAGATATCTTTTATTTAAATGGCGATTACCTCTCAGGTACTAATGCCATACAACATGAGATAAATACTAATAATTCAAATCCTATTGCCGCTAAAACTTATCGTTATCCTGAAAAACATAAAGAAGAAGTCGATAATCAAATTCAGAAGATGCTTAACGAAGGCATTATTAGTCCATCAGTTTCACCATGGTCTGCTCCCCTTTGGGTAGTACCGAAAAAACTCGATGCATCTGGGAAAACTAAATGGCGTGTAGTCGTTGACTATAGGAAGCTCTACAATGTTACTATAGGCGATGCATTCCCACTTTTTAACATAAACGATATTTTAGACCAACTAGGTCATGCTGTTTACTTCACTACCCTGGATCTTGCCTCCGGCTTCCACCAAATTGAAGTAAAACCAGAAGACCGTCCTAAAACTGCCTTCACTACCCCACAGGTCACTATGAGTTCGTTCGTATGCCTTTCGGATTGAAGAATGCCCCTTCAGTCTTCCAGAGATTAATGAATAATGTTCTAACTGGCTTACAAGGGACTCAGTGTTTTGTCTACCTCGATGCATAGTCGTTTATGCATCTTCTATACAAGATCACAAAAAGAAATTGCGTAATGTTTTCCAAAGACTTCGTTCAAGTAATTTAAAACTGCAACCTGACAAATGTGAATTTATGCGCAAAGAAGTAACATACTTAGGTCATATTATTACCGATCAAGGAGTCAAACCAAATTCAGAAAAGGTAAAAGCTGTTATCAATTTTCCTACACCAAAGAATTGTAAAGAAATCAAATTATTTTTAGGCCTCGCTGGTTATTATCTTCGTTTTATTGAAAACTTCTCAAAAATCACCCGTCCTCTTACTAATCTTTTAAAAAAGGACTCTGAATTTAAATGGAATAATGAGCAACAGTTAGCATTCGACACCCTCAAAGCAAAATTAACCTCTGAACCTCTATTAATTTACCCTGATTTCTCAAAAGATTTCATTCTTTCAACTGATGCTTCAAATTTTGCTATCGGCGCTATCCTAAGTCAAGGCGAAATCGGTTCTGATTCTCCCGTAGCTTATGCTAGCAGGACCTTAAATAAAGCCGAATCCAACTACAATACAACTGAAAGAGAGCTTTTGGCCATTGTCTGCTCAGTTAACCATTTTCGTCCATATCTTTATGGCAGACGCTTTAAGATTATTACAGACCATAGACCACTGGTATGGTTATTTAATGTTAAAGACCCCGGTTCTAGATTAGTCCGTTGGCGTCTAAAACTTGAAGAGTACGATTACGAAATAATATATAAACCAGGGAAAATCAATACTAACGCCGATTGTCTATCACGGATACCTCAAGTTAATCAAGCTAACTTATAATATTTAGATCAAACAAAAGAAACGTTCGAAGATTATGTTCGATTTTATTATAATTCTTTGACCCCAAATATCCATGACTTTAGCGAAAGTTTTGAATATATTCTTAAATCTAAAGACAATATAGCTTATTTGACAGCCACTGATCTTGATGATGAAAATAAATTTACTAGTGAATTACTTTCCATGTCTCTTAATTCTGAAATCATAAATACAAAACTTCATGAATTATATTCTATTTCAAAATCTAAAAACAAAAATGATAAGAGTATATATCATTGCTTTATAAAAAAATCTTACTACGAAAAACCTTCATACTCTGATTTCTTTTATAATATACAAAACCTTAGAATACAATTAGAAAAAGACGAAACAACTTCAATTACTATACCAAATCCTGTAGACCAATATAATCAATTTAATTATCAAAAATGCAAAGACATAATTTTGTTCATATTCCGGAATTCTAAAATTAAAATCATAATATATAAAAATACTGTCATTAACCCATCTAATGATCAAATTCCTATTATTTTAAAAGAAAATCACGATTCTCCACTTTCCGGTCATAGTGGATACCATAGGACCTTAAAAAGGATATCTCAATGTTATAAATGGCCAAATATGAGAAAAGATATAAAAAATTACATAAAAAATTGTGAATCGTGTCAAATAAATAAAACCTCGAGAAGAAATTACAAAGCTCCAATGGAAATTACTAGTACTAGCTCACAACCATTCGAAAAATTAGCACTCGATATTGTTGGTCCATTACCAACTTGTGAAAATGGATACAAATATATTCTTACTATGCAAGACGATTTAACAAAATTCTCTTATGCTAACCCTATACCAAATCACGGAGCTCAAACTGTCGCAAACAGTCTCGTAAAATTTATTACTATGTTCGGTATTCCAAAAACTATATTAACTGACAGAGGAACTGAATTTACATCCAGCTTACTACGTGAAGTATCTAAGCTATTCCGTATAAAAAATATATTTACAACTGCCTACCATCCTCAATCGAATGGAGCTCTTGAAAGATCTCATTCAACTCTTAAGGATTACTTAAAACATTTAATTAATGATAATCAAACAGATTGGAGTACTTATATCCCATTAGCCATGTATGCATATAATACTAGTGTACACGCTTCAACTAAATTTACTCCCTATGAATTATTATTTGGTCATAAACCAATTCTTGCCAGCTCTTTAATGGTAAATCCCGAAATGAAATACACTTACGAATCATATCATGATCAACTCAAATATAGATTAAACAAAACTTTTGAACTTGCCCGCGAAAATCTCATAAAATCAAAAGAAAATTCAAAAAATCAATATGATAAAAATTATTTATGTCCTAATTATAAAATTGGAGATAAGGTTTTATTACAAATTCATAGAGTCAAAATAGGTCAAAATAAAAAATTAAATCCAAATTACGAAGGACCATATACAATTGTCCGTATACATAAAAATCATAATGTCACTATTAAAATTAGAAATAAGCTTATTCGTGTTCATGTAAACAGATTAAAACCATATAACTCTATTTCAGGCTAATCCTCGTTTTTTCACGCAAAGCGCATTCATTTAAAATCGAATTCATTACCAATGGTAGTGGAATTTTTTATGAACATTTAGGCCACGCTAAACTTTACAATGATTATTGGCATCTTTTAGTATATACAAATATCACCTTTTACTCATCAAAATTACAACAAATTCAAAATTTACACGAAGGATCTAAAAATTTATGTGTCACAGCATCAAACAATACTTATGTTTCATATTGTCAACAAACCTTACACATGTTATCTCTAAAAATTTCTCAGCTTTTTCAAAAAGAAGAAACCCTACTTCAATTAATTGATCATAAACAAAGATAAAAGCGCGGTATTTTTAATGGTGGTGGATACATATTAAATTGGCTTTTTGGCACACCAAATGCAGATGATGCAGCTCGTTATGATGAAGCAATTAAACATTTCGAAGAAGACGATAAAAATCTACAAATTTTAATGAAAGAACAAATTCAAGTAATCAATCACCTCTACTATTCACAATTTTAATGACACTATTTCCAATTTTAAAATAAATGAAGAAAAATTTAATGAAAACATCCGAAAACGAAATACATTTATGGAAAATGTCGTAGACACGGATCAAAATCTCGAAAATTCAATTCTAATTTTAAGTAAATTAAATTTTCTTTCTCACTTCGCTAATGAACTCGAAGAACAACTTGATTTATGCTGGAGTTCCGAATAGGTGTTCCCTCTGATCCTCTTGAAATTTTGACCACAGATAGTCCTTGTGACGCAAAGCACAGAACTCTAATATTTTTTGTCGGAAAGCCCTCTATCGGTCACAATTCGCATTTAAAATTTTTTGTCAAAATTCTTATTTTAGCAATATCTCTGTAACGGTACATGATGTAGGTATGTTTTACAGCTCAAAAGATGCGTCTTAAGATGCTCTATATTCTAAAAAAAAGAAACTTTCAAAAACTCCTAGTAGAAGGATAATAAAGGACATTTTGTGATTTTTGGCTATTTTCACATTTTTGACAATCTCTCAGAAAGGAGTAGGGATAATCGGTTCAAATTTTTTGCAAATAAAAAAGGACACCATGAGCAAGATTTTTCATTCATTACTTTGATCCTGATGAAAAAGGAAAATGTCCTGCAGAGAAATAATTTCATTAATACTGAATTTTGCAATTTTATGTTCGTGTGCACGTGTATGTATGTGAGTATGTGTATTTGTAGAAGTCAAATATATGATAGTTTGTGTATGTGCGTATATATGCGTGTGTATGTGCATTTGTAGAAGGTAAATCTAACAATGTGTGCATTAAGTATTTTATATACAGGCATACATATACACTACACGTATATGGCCAATATGATAGAGTATGCTTGCGGGCTTGTGTGTGTATGCATTTGTAGAAGGCAAATCTGGTAGTGTGTATGTAAGTGCATGTGTGTGTGCATTTGTAGAAGGAAAATTTGATATTTTTTTAGAATATAGAGCATCTTAAGACGCATCTTTTGAGCTGTAAAACATACCTACATCATGTACCGTTACAGAGATATTGCTAAAATAAGAATTTTGACAAAAAATTTTAAATGCGAATTGTGACCGATAGAGGGCTTTCCGACAAAAAATATTCCGTGACTTTTCTTATATTGTCGAGTAGAATCTGTGTTCAAAATTTCAAGAGGATCAGAGGGAACACCTATTCGGAACTCCAGCCTTGATTTATTAACAAATACTGTTATTTTAACTAAAACAGATGTTATTCATTCTTGTATTATTACGCCAAAAAATCTTATTAATGTATTAAACCAAAATTTGAAATTGTTAAAAAATGGAAAAAACTTTCCTGTACCATTAGAATATAAGTTTGCTCATAAACTCTTAGAAATAAGTACTTTAAAAGCATTCTATGATAACGGAAAACTTATTTTTGTAATAATGATACCTATATGTAATGAAGAAATTTATAATTTATATAAGGTAATTACATTACCAATTTTTCAAAATGACTCACAATATGTTTATATAGAGCCTACTTTTCCATATATGGCAATGACACGAAATAAACAAACTTATGTACAATTCACTATATTAGATACAATTTGTAAGAAGTTATCAGAAGAAGATTATTTATGTAAAAACCAAATAGTTTACTGAACCACGGACAAACCATTATGCGAAACAATGCTCCTAACAGCTGTAAACAAAGTTTTACCGAAATCTTGCAAAGTCAATAACATAAAAGGAATCATAGAAATTTGGCATCCGCTGAAATCAAATAGTTGGATCTTCGTTAGCAGTACACCACAACGTCTAGTAATTGGTTGTCCATCGTCCGGAATCATCGACAAAATAATTAAAAACACTGGTATACTTACATTAGATAAGGACTGTCGTGCTTATTCAAGGTTTGCTCAATTAACTGCTGAAAATATAAATTCCATCGAATATTTTAATATTATTCCTGAATTTAACATCTTGGAAGATGACTGCTGTTCGAAAACATCATCAAACAAGAGCAAAGAATATTTACACCTTTCTCCTGTTCATCTCACTAATATCAAATTAGATGAATTAAAACACGCAACACATCGACTAAATATTGTTGATGAACACATGAATAAAATGTTCAAAAAACACGAAATACTTCATCATGGGAATTACTTCATTATTGCACTAAAAGTTCTTGGATTTATCATTTCTTGTGCAATTTTACATAAAATATTCTCTTATTTCGGACTATACACCTTAATAAAGTATTGTTGCTGTAGAAACAGAGAAAGAAAATCTTCAAACGAATGCCTTATCGCAATTTATAACCAATGTTTCGAAAATAGAAGACAACCTTCAACAGATGATCAATATGAAATGACATCAAACACTCCTAACGTTACTAGTGTTGTCAATCCTCATGGACGATCAAGAGCTATTCGAATCAATACAAGACGATCGCTTCACCCTTCACGCGCAGACCAATACCTCACTTTGCGTCGTGGTTACGTTCCAAAAAAACACGACGCAAATTGAAACGACGCAAAGTGAATTATGATTTTCTATAGCAAACCATGTAAAGATCGAAGATAGGTTCCAGGGTTACGAAAATACTACTTTTTAGAAAGTAAATTGAACAAAGTAAACATTTAAAAGACAAAAATTATATAAAATTTTATTACATTACATACAAAAAAAAAAAAAAAAAAAATTGAATTAAAACAAAATAAAAATTAATCACTGTCTGACGAGTCCATAGTGGCTGTTGTCGTAAGTCGGCTTTCTTTCACAAAAAATTGGTCCAATGTTTGCTGAACAGCTTTTTTTTTCAACGTAAAATAAATTTCCTTGTAGCAATTGATATTCGTAGCTACCGCCTGGGACACTTTAAAACTCCTTCCGCTGTCAGGATCGTTTTTTAAAAAAATCTCCATAGCTTCGTCAATCAAACACATTGTTTTGGAAATTTGTTTGGAGGTTAAATTTTGTTCTTCGGAGATTTCTATTGAACGGTCACTGTCATCTTCTTCATTAGCAAATTGCAATTCCAATTGCAATAGTTCTTCATTAGACAATTCTTGGTTGTGTGAGGTTAGCAATTCATTTATGTCAGTCTCCTCCATACCTTCAAAATTAGACTCTAGCTAAATTAGAAATTTCATGACGAACAGCTGGTGTACCATCAACTTCTGCAGCGCATATTCTGTCAACACATTCAGGCCATATTTTGCGCCAAACACCATTCATGCAAGATGGTTTAACCTCCTCCCACGAATCGGAAATCATTTCTATGGCTTTCATAATGTTGAACTTTTTCCAAAACTCTAGCATGGTAGGCTTATCTTGTCCATCAGTCTCACTTAAAAGAAGTTTAAATGTTCGTCGAAGGTAATAACTTTTAAAAGTCGATATTACTCCCTGATCCATCGGCTGAATAACTGATGTCGTATTAGGCGGCAAAAATACAAATTTCACGTTTTCTGACAACTCATCAACATAAACTGGGTGGCCAGGAGCATTGTCTACTAGGACCAAAGCCTTGAAGTTTAAGTTTTCCTTGCTGCAATAAGCTTTAATTTCTGGAATAGCACAAGTTGAAACCCAGTTTTGAAATAATGATGCTGTCATCCATGCTTTTTTGTTTGCTCGCCAGTGGACAGGAAGCAGATTCTTTGAACAACCTTTCATATGTAGCTCTTGGATTTTCTGATTGATAAATGAGAAATGGTTTAAATTTGAAATCACCATTTGCATTACCACCAAGAAGAAGAGTCAGTCTATCCTTGCTAGCTTTAAATCCTGGCGCAGATTTTTCTGTTCTAGATATGAAAGTTCTGTTAGGTAGACATTTCCAAAATAACCCAGTCTCGTCAACATTAAAGACTTGTTTCGGATCATAGCCACCTTCATGAATTAATGCTTTTAACTCTGTCGAGTAACGTTCTGCAGCAGTTATATCAGCGCTAGCTGCTTCGCCTTTAAGAGCAATGCTGTGCAGATTTGCTCGAACCTTGAATCTCTCAAACCAGCCCTGACTAGCTTCAAATGTTTCATTCTTGTCTGTATTACTACAACCAACATTATCGTTGAATACTGCTTTACTTTTTATGTCATCAAATAAGCTTTTTGCTTTCGCCTGAATTACCATTTTACTTAATGGTATTCTCTGCGCAACTTGATTTTCAATCCAAATAGAAAGCAAGGACTCCATTTTGATCATCAAAGCACTCCTTGTACGGGTCATCGTTTTAGCATCTAATGATGTTGCAGATTTTGCAGCCTCTCTTATTTTATCCCCATCTCGATCTCTAATAGTTCTGATAGTTGTTGCAGCCAGACCAACAGCCTTTGCTATCTCCACAGCCTTCTCTCCCTTATCAAATCGTCGCAGAATATCTAATTTTGTCTCCAAGCTGATAGTTTTTTTTTTTATTTTTGGTAATTCTACCAGCAACGCCCTTTCCACTCATTTGGCTGAAAAAAATTACAAGTGTATGCAAAAAAATAATATAACTCTGCCAATAAATAAATTGGAAAAATATTTACCTTTTTTGTAATCAGAAACAACCCGTAAAAATTTATGAAGATTTATTATTCTCTTTTAAAAAAAAAGCACAATACACTAATTTAAACTGAACTCTAAAATTAACAAAACAAAGTGAAAATAAAACTGTATATTAAAATTGATTGATTGATTGGTTGATTTTCAGAAAGAAAGGGAATCCCCGAGTTTTGATGGCATGTCGCAATTAGAAACAAAAGTGCCATCTTTTAGAAAAAAAAAAGAAAATTTCAAAAAATTTCAAAAAAAAATTAAAGACTCGACCTAAAACAACGCAACTTCGAAAATCTAACGACGCACAGTGAAAATTAGTACTAATTCAGCAGCGACGCAACTTCGAAAAAACGCAAAACGAAACGACGCAAAGCGAGGTATTGGTAAATCAGTACTGGATTTTCAATCGAAGATTAGTCTTCTCTGCTAATCTTTCTTTTAAGGGGGGAGGAGTATGTTATGTACACCCTACACTTGTTATGCATTTCAAACACTCAAATCAAATCTCTATGTTAAGAATAATTATAAGATAAAGTATTGTATTAATGTATTCACCCTTCACGCGCAGATATCAGTACTGGATTTTCAATCGAAGATTAGTCTTCTCCAATAATCTTTCTTTTAAGGGGGGAGGAGTATGTTATATACACCCTACACTTGTTATGCATTTCAAACACTCAAATCAAATCTCTATGTTAAGAATAATTATAAGATAAAGTATTGTATTAATGTATTACAATGTATGTTTTATTACAAACTCAGGCATATTATAATATATATTCTATTCCCAAACTCAAGTATATTACAAAGTATGTCCTAATCTTAATTTCAAAGATAGATATTGTATTGTAACATTTTAGATATATAAGATTTATGATTAATCAGCAAATTATAATAGATAAGAATTTTGTAGCTTAGATTTAAGATGAAAATGAGAATAAAGATTATTAGTAGTTCAGATTTCATTGAGTGCGGTTTAATATTCTAACAATTTGATTTGTTTAGGTGTTGTGAAAAAGCTACTTCTTATGTGGATTAAGGAAATGCAACATTTTCAACAAAATTTACAGCAAGTGAAATTAAAAAAATATCTGATAGTTTGTTTTTAATTGCAAACTTCCAACCCAGGGAATTTAATAGGAAGATAAGAGGCATCGATTTAGTTCATTTTTGGAAAGCAACTGAATTTCGAACGTTTATCCTTTATGTTGGGCCAGTAATATTGGATAAATACAGTGCGTTTTAGATAAATACAGCGCATTTCCCTTTGAAAATCAGCTTGGCGTCATGAAACATTTAATAAGATCAGGAAATAATCCATTACAGCAGATAGCCAACAGACTCGTCGAGAATTTCCCTCAATACTCTAATATTGAAAAAGTTAAATTCCCACGAATATGCAAATATGAAGGACATTCCTCTATTTATGCACAAAAAATTTATGGTGAAATAGTTTTTAAGAATTTTACTCTTACATCTTCAGATAAGGATGAATGGTTTCTGACAAAATCTAACTATATTGTTGCCATGAAATATGTTACTTGTGTTGAAGCAAGACTTGTATTATATGGTTCTTATTTACTTAATAAACAAGCTCTTTATGAAAAACCAATCAATTCGACTTATTTAAATATATATAAATCAGACAACTCAAAATCACTACCAACATTTTGGGAAGCTAGTGACGTGCTTTATAAACTTTTTAGAATATATATAAAGGATAACCTTTCCGCATTTTTTTCGGTGATACACACTAAACTGTAATGTACTGTATTGTCGAAACGGTTGAAGAAGTACAAAATCTTTGCACAGCTGTTCCAAAAAATTGGGTGCAAGATAATATATTATTTTGGCCAAAAAAGCAATCTCAAATAGTGAAAGGAAGGAAGCAAAACATTGAACCAGATCCGGACTGGACGCAAGTTCCATGTCGAATTTTATGGAATAATATAGGTTAGTACAAATAATATATAATAACAAAAGAAGATATACAAACGATTACTTTATTTTATATATTAATTTTCGTGGAATCCTTTATGAAATGTAAAAATAAAATTGAATAAATAATTTTTTTATATTTTCTTTTCAATAAACAGTAGTATACTAATTTGTTTTGTACATATTTTGTTGAGTATAATTTGTTTTAATTTTTGAAGCCAGCTACGAAGAAGCCTTAGAGAAAGAACAAGACGCAGAATATTTTTCCAATAGTGAAGGTACAGATACGTTTCGAAAAGAAAAATTATTAAGAAAAAAGTATCCAATCAAAGCGACAATCAATATGGAAGAATTTGATTTAAACAGTCTGATTACTGTTTGCGAAAATGGTAAGATATTTATTTATATTATATATGATATTACCTGCATGTCTCAATATTGTAGTGCAGTTTTCTAAATATATTTTTTACTTTAATTTAGAGCATGCCAGTAATAGACATGAGAATGTTACACATTCTAATTTTACAACACAACTGCAATCAACAGATCAACATAATATGCCTTCCGATCTAGTAATTTTGCCAATAACGGCAACAGAACAGCAGTCTACAGGTACATAATATTAATCTACAGTGGATTCCTCTAAAGCATAAGAGTTCACTGTATTCTGAAAAATTATTCCAAATTGATTTTAATAACAGAATTTTCCAGACAATTGTTCTGAGGAACAATCAGTTCAGACAGAATTCAGTCCTCAAACACAACAAACAACTTCATGTTTGTCAGCAGGTAGATATGTACTTATCTTTAACTATTGTGACAATAATATAAAAAATGAATTTTTTCCACTTTTCATAGGAAATTCAACAAATGTGATTCAAACGATCCCCATATCAATGGCTACAATAGTTTTGCATGTAAATTTTTTGAAATTTTCAAATTAGTTTTGTAATATTAATTTGATGCTTAATATTATGCATTTTAGTTTTCAAGGAATTGCAAGAAATTAAAGATAACCAGAAAAATATCATGGAAGCAATAAAACAACAAAATGAAGAAATGAGGGTGTTAAATCCGTAAAATTTAATTTAACATTGAACTGTAGAAAGGTGCAAATTCAAAAAAAAAGGAATATAAAATAAAAACACAATTTTTTCACAAACTTTATAAATTTTATTTAACTCAATATCTTAATCTAACAATTGAATCTTAAATCTAATAATAATGTACTAATCAATTTAATAATAATGAAAAAAAAATATAATGAAAATACAATACTTTAAAAAGCGGAAATGAAAAATTTTAATATTTCAAATGTTTTAAAATTCAAAAAAAATTCAAATTTTAAAAAGTATGCAACAAATTTAATAAATACTAATTTACAACGGAAATAGAAAATATTATAAACGAAAATTTATCAAAATAAAATTTTAATTATAGATTTTTTAAATTTTTCAAATTTTAATTTCTAATTTTAATTTAATTTATTTTACTACTTAAAATCTAAATGTCGACGGTATAGATCGATCTGTACGTTGAAATGTTGATTGAAGATTCAGTTTCCGGTTGTTGAAGTAGTTTCTGTTGAAAATGGTTGCCCTCTAATGTGAACAGCGATAAATGAATGTTCTGTATACGCAGTATACAAGATGTAATTTTCCCGACGGCGATTCAAATTAATATTTATCAAGCAGAATCGAAGTTTTTTCTGATCAAATTTTCTAAGTGTTTGTTGATTTCAAATTGCCCGCAATTTTATAATTTTTCCAAGTCTTTTTTAAAAATTCAATTTCGCAAAATTTTTCTAAGTATTTGATATACAATTTTTCTTTCAATAAATTCGTTGTCCGCAGCAGAAATTTTCTAAGTGTTAGAAAATTTCTCAACTTTAAAATTTTGTTAAAAATTTATGAAAAAATTTGCTAAGTGTTTTCCAATTTTTACTCTTAGCCGATAAATTTCTTTCGATGATTTTATCCAAACATTTTCTAAGTACTCTGTTAATTTAGTACTTAGCCGATGAAAAATTCTACCGATTTTTTCCTATATTTTGTAAAAAAATTATAAGTTTTTTTACAAAATTCCTAACAATTCCTATTGTACTAGCTCAATACGCTAGATTTTAAGTAGGACTCAATACGTCCAAGCTGATGAGTTGATCTTTTGTTTTCCCTGATTCAGTCTCAATACGACATTTAGGCAGGTAATTGCAAAAGACAAATTCTTCTGCGAATCGCAACCCTTTATATACAAAAATTTGCAAACTCTGGAATTTTCTATTTTCCCCGTTGTTGAAATGTTCTGCTATTTATCTCATGGTTTCGTCTTTTTTATAAAACCGTTTTTTTCAAATTGTGTCTGGTTATTCGAATTATAAATTTATGTTAATTGTGAATAACTTTGATTGGTAACTATATTCAGCTGGTACCTTTTTGACAATTTGACATGGTCATATATTATGTAGTGTATATATCGTCGTTCAGATATTGTTTTGCCGTATACGCCAAATTGTTGTTTTGAGAAAATTAAGTTTAAAAGTTTACGTAATAATTTCTAAAAATCTAACCGATAGGATTTTAAGATTTTTTTTTCATTATTTCGTTTGTTTTGTCCTTTTCTAAACTAATGTGTCATTAAAATTTATATAGTACATAATTTTTATGATTTTGAACGGTAAAAATGAAAAGTTCACACATGCGGCAGACCAGTATCGTACAATTGTTTTATATATGGACAGTCCGACTTGCGACACAGTAACAATAAATTAAATTTTTATTATATTTGAATCAAATAATAAAAACAGGCTCCAGTAGGTATAGAAGAAGAACATTCAAACTCATAATCAAATTCAATGGAAAAAACTTTGTTTTGACGTTTAAAAATAAATTAGGAATCGTATAATAATTAATAAAATGTTTATTGCATAAAATATAATAAAATAAAAATAACAAAATAATTTCAAAAAATATTATTTCAGAACAAATTCAATTAATTAATTTTCAAAAAATAGCCTCCTTGGCATTTTTTTTTATCGTTTTATTGTATTTTAAGAATAGTTTTATAATACGATTGATCAGTTGTAGGTAGAAACGGCAAAAGTGATTTTATGTCGCATATCTTTTCCTTTGCAACTTGTGGCTTTGAAATATTTTGAAGTGATTGTAAAAATATTCCCGTGGGTGTACCAAGATTTCTCCGAGTTGGTTTCAAGAAAATACTTACACTGATGTACGCTGTCAAACTTGCCGACTCTTTATAATACACAAAATCTTTTTCATCTTTTTTGTATTTCAAAAATTTTATTTTTGAAAATGGCACTGTTTGATAATTAAGGTATCCCGCCTTTTGAGAAAATAAATAAAAGTCACTGTCTTTCATTTGAATTACATTCAATAGCTCCTTTTTCCATTTAAGGCCTTTCAATAATCTTAAAAGTGAAATAATACTATGAATTTCTAAATTTTTTATGTGACGATCTATTGTACTGTGGACACTGTCCACATCTTGAATTAAGGAATGTCCGGGTTCTGAAAACTTTTGAATAATTTGCTCAATGTTTGGATGCTGTGTCATAAAAAATTTCAAAGCTGTGGTCATTATTTTGTTTTTATTTTGCGGAACGCAGGAATCACTCCACAAAGTAATTTTGTTTATTAATGGATAGTCATGTATAACCTTCTTTAAAATACATACTAAAGCACTGGCCAGATCGTTTCCAGATCTGCCACTTCTCGCTTCATCCCATACTGCACAGTATACTTTTTTACAACATTCTTTTGTAGATTCATTATAAGAACACGCAGTAGCTGTTAAGTTATAAGTGTTTATTTTCCTTTTGTAATAATAAATAGAAGCGAATCCTTTTGGTAATGCAAAAACAGACTGTAAATCAAAACAAACAACTACGTTAGTGGGATCTATATTGTTCTTATCAACATCTCTTTCAGCTTTAAGTGCTTTGGTTTCATTTTTATGAGTGTTGAACAGTGCAATATCATCTAATGAAGGATTTTTTTGATTTCGAAAAAGAACACATTTATTACACTGATCCTTTTTTGGTTTGTAAAAGGATAAATTGAATGAGTAATTAAATGTGTTTCTATATATATCAATTGAAACCGGATCATTCACGTTTTGCTTATATAAATCATACATTTTTTTCAGTGACAGATTTGAATCTAAATATTTTCGTTCTGAACTGCTTCGACAATAATGAGAATCTATAACAGGAAAACTGCTTATATGATCACGAACTTCACTAATTTTTTCAGAACTTGTAACTTTTTTAACATTTTTTCCTTTTCTTCTAGGAAGCGGAGTGCCATTATCAGAATTATGAAGACATTTGAAATAATAATATATTCTTTTTTCATTTATATCCAAAGTGTTTAGAAAAAATGTTCGGCATACTTGTTCAATTGACTTTTGGTTTTGCAAATAGTATTTGAAATTATTTTGTTTTGTTTTTGAATTTTCAATTCTACGACGCTTGATTGCACATTTTCTAACAAACTTAGAATAAAATGTATTTTTCTGATCATCAGATAAGTCCCAGAAAGAACTGTGTATACTATTGCGATCTTCTTCACTGAAATTTTTCGTGCATAGATAAAAGCAAGTAGAACTGCAAGGTGGCTTTACTTTTCTTTTTGGCATGACACAATTTTTTATATTTACATATTCCTTTCCAGTTTCTCTTAATTTTTTTCTAATATTTCGTTTCCATAAATCCGGCATAGATTTCTTTTTTTTGGTACATTTTGGAGTGTTTGCTTCACTTTCTGCAAAAAAAAAGTAAATATTTGTATGATTATCAAGTATTAAAAGTTAAAAACCCGTTGTGAATCCAGAAGGAACACTTCTTATTTCTGTTTCTTGATTACACCAAGTTGGATCAGTACATGAATCATCGCTATCAAAATCAACACTTGTTGATGACATATCTTCCACATTTTCCCTGCAAATATTGAATTCTAATTAGAACTGTTGTCTTTGACATCATACGTACTCTAATGGACATTGAAAAAAGCTACTGTGAATTGTGAAATATTCCTCTTAATCACAAAAATTAAATTTTTTTTTTAATTTTTCACTTTCAGTTCTTAGTTCCCATTAGAGCTTTATAATAATTTTGTGTTACCTCAAGTTTTGCTTTGACGTTTCCGGTTGTGCACTAGAGGTAGAAGAAAATATTTGGTTCATAATTCTGAAAAAATATCATGGAGTTAATAACTACAAAATTTTTAATGTATTTTTATGTATATTCACCCCAAAACATTATCGGAAATTTCTGGTACCGAAGACGATTCAGACATGTTTACTCTTCGAAGGCTTGAATGCGACTGATGAATTACATTACAACCAACAACCAAGTCAAGAAAAAGTGCAATATCCATAACAATATAATATATATACGTACACCCAACCAACATAAAACGTTGCTAGAGTTTGATTTGCCGCATGTAATACTAAATATTCACGTACGGCAATACAACATCAGTAGTTGTAAAAAAAAGTTGCTTATGCGGCAAACCAAACACAACATTTTTCAAATCTAATTTTATATGGAATTTTTGCCGTATATCCCACATATATAAAACATGAGTCAAACCAATTTCAAAAACTTCGAAATACATTGGATATACGGCAAAAGTGACATAAAATATCTCGGAAACTATACAGAATAAAGCCAAGCAGACTAAACCAGAAAATTCAGCGTGCCTGAAAACCTAAAAAGACATTTTTAACTAAAAATCGATGATTTGGCGGATACGGCAAACCAATCCCTGTGCGACGATATATATTGTATGTATAATGTTTAATATTTATACAATGTATATTTATAATATTTATATAATGTTTTAATACTTATATAATGTATATGGTATATTCAAATTTTTTTATTTTAGGTTAGTGTTCATTGTTTATCTAATCTAATTAAATATTTGTGTTTAATGTTTTATGTTATATATTTGTGCTATGTGAATCGTTTTGTTTTTGTTTTGTATGCTATGTCTATAGACCTTTTTATGTTACCTGCTTGTGCATATTCATGTTATATGTTCTATATTATTGCGTATATTTCTGTGTTATATGTTTGATTTCGTTGATTTGTTTACATTTTTTTGTTGTTCTTTTTTTGTATGTAATATTATATTATCGCATTGTCTGTCTTGAATTGTTTGTAACCTTTTTTTTTATTATTATATTTATATATACATATTTTTCGACACTGTCCCTTTTTTTAATTATATATATTCTTTTTTCAGCCTATGTTGACTGGAGTCAACAGAGGGCTTATAGAGCTCAACTTGAAGTGACCCTTGCCGTTATTGTGAAAAAGTTAGAAGAAAGAATACCAGATTCCAGCTTACAAATAGAAGATGATAGTTTTGTTGAGTTTCCATTAAAAACTAAAGAAGATATTGAAAATTTGGAAACAAGACTAAGGACAGATGGCGTTTTTAAGCAAAAACTGGTACCTTTTACATTTACTTAATATACTATATAACATAACATAACATTCATGTATATTTTAGAATATGTTTTCTAAATAATGTAAACTTTTCTAGATTGTAAGGTTTACACGATTTGGAGGAAATAAGGAAATTACTACGGTTAGAATCATCTGCAAATTTTTATTTGACGATATCTTATTGGAACAATTTTCTTGGGGAGGCACATCATCCAAATCAAATTTTAGTGCTTTCAAAGAAATAAATAATGTAGTATGTAATAACAACAGTACGGAAAAGTTACCCACACTATACGGAACACGACAATCGGAAATTTTTTCAAAACCATTTGAAATTTGCGAGTGAGAGAATTGCTAGAAGCCTGTATGAATATTTTATAAAGTATTTTTTATACCAACTTTAAGCTTCTTATTATCATTTAAAATATTAATAATTGCTATTTTTTCTTTTCAGAAAACCTTTAGAGGATACAACAAATGTAGCAAAATAAATTAAATTTAATATTAATTAAATATGTATAATATAAAATAAATTAAATTAAATATGTAAGTTAACAATTTTTTAATTCTTAGTACTAAAAAAAACTACTTTTTGAAGATTGATCTTTATTCTACGAGTTGCAAAAATTAACTAACTCAATTTCTAATTATTCTTAAAGTTAAAATTTTCCATAATTCTAGAAAAATAATAATTTGAATTTCCCACGAGAACCAAATAAATTGAAAGCAGCATTTCTGCTAATGCAAGCATTAAATTACATGAAAAACAAAAGTATTAAATTACTGCAATGCTAGCTTGCAATTTATTTGGTTTAACAAAATTTTGAAAAACAAGTAATTTGAAATTTATACAAAATTATTATGAAAAATAAAATTTTAAAGAAAAAAGAAAAAAAATACATTGTTCTTATTTTATGTAAAAAGAGCATGGGGTTAACTCTTCCCCCTTGAAAGATCCACGTCCCGTGGATTATATTTGCAATGCGACGGCCTGCAATTCTTGTTGATTCGTGGCTTCTGCTTGAGTGGAGATGATCTTGAGAAACAGTACCATTTTCTGACGGCTTCTTCTTGATTTGCGAAGGATGAGGATGATGATACCCAAAACAATCGATGCAACCGTACCATAACTCACAGCATGTGTTATTTGTTGTGTTGTGGATATCTTTTTCAGCTTCCCGACGTTGTTAAGGTGTAAGTTGTGTAAGTACTTCAGGTCGAGTTTGATGCCCTTTTCAGTGATGTTGGATTGCAGTATTGGCGGAAGGATTTGGAGCGCCTTAATCTCCTTGTTCGTGAATTCTTTTCCATTTATCCTTACCGTCTCGTTACTGTATTGCACCAGAAAGCTTCCTTCAAGGTGTTTGCTGAAGTTGCCATAATTGATTTCTCCTTTGAAATTGTTCAAAAAGGTGGTGTTATCATCTAGAGCCTCAATTTCTGCCTCAGTGCAATGTTCGTATTCACAACTGGCATTTTGACCCTTAATTAGTTTGCTGATGCAATGGTCGTCGTCGATTCTGCGCAATTGATTGTTCTGGCATATGGTTGTATCTTTAAAGGTCCTACAGTTGCTGGTAATACCGAATTGTTCATCCTGGTTTATGAGCAGTTCCTTGTATTCAAGGAAGACCTTTTTGCTGTTTTTTGTAATTGACCTTATTAGCACGTGGTTGTACTCATCCTTGCTTGTCTTAGGCATCGAAATCACGTATAGCAGCGTACAGTTTTTAATCGTCATTGTTGGTGCTGCATACTCGATGGCATCGACATCATTAGCATACGGCAACGTCTCGACTTCAGCTATAATTTGGTTGATTTCTCGTCTATCCAGGAGGTTGGTGTTGACGATACCTGCCTTGGCTAGCTGCGCTGCTCGTACTACTTCTTTGATTTCTTCTTTAATCAGGATGACCTTGTTGAAGGTGGTTTGTTGAAACCTTTCATCAGAATCCTCACTGAGGTGGTTGATGACCTTATTGTACTCTTGCAGAATCTGGTGCGATGTATCCATTAGTACCTTGTTGACCTTGTACTGCTCGTTGTTATTCTCTATTATCTTGTTCTGGCTTTCCACGATTTTGTCCCAATCAGCAGCATCTGGGTTGCCCGCGATCCACTTCCAGGCTGATCCGATCCAATTTATGGAGCGTCGATTTCTGGGTGGATGTCCTCTAAGTTCACTTATTAGATCTTCGATGTGTTGTAGCTGGTAGTTCAACTGGGGTTTGAGAAAGCTCTTAGGATCAATTTGTTTGACGGTCGATCGCATTTTTGTTAGAACCTCTTCATAGTTGGCTAAGTTAATAACGTGTACTAACTTGAAATTTCCATTAATAACCTGTCCTTGCCCTTGTTTGATGGTCACTATTGGTGTGCTGTATTCGTAAATGTTGAGTGCGATAACTAATCTAATAAAAATGAAACTAAAAGAAAGATAAATTTTTAATCTGATGAATTCTGTATGTTTTTTATTTGAGTTTTGTGTATTCGTCTTCCAAATACGGTGTTTACTGTGACTTTATTGTCTTTAGCTACTATTTCTTTTTTAAATTTTGGCTTATTCTTTCCCTGAATTTGTTTAACCGCGGTATATATTACGTCGCCAGGCGCGTAGGTTTTAGGTTTGGTTCTTTTTTGATTTTCTTTACTAATTTTGTTTTTTTGATTTCTTTTAATGCGAACGATTAAATTTTCATTCACTTGGTTCTTGAAATTAATTAAATTTTGATAATTGATCCGTTGTGTCCTTCCGAAAAATATGTCACTGGGTTTTTTTCCCGTAACCGAATGTATAGAGTTGTTGTAACGATCCACTGCGATGTTGGTCAGCTCCTTGAATGTGAGATCTTTGTGTTCTTCTTGTAGGCATCGTATAATCTCTACGACTGTAGAGTGAACCCTCTCAACGGTTCCGTTGACTTCACTCCTTTGTGACGGTGTTAGATACACTTCTATACCCAAGGTTTTCAAATAGTCGATTATAATTGGACTCACAAAGCTCTTTTCGTTATCCATTACCATTATTCTCGGTGCTGTAAAGTAGTGGACGATTTTAATTATTTTATCCCTTAAGTGCATCACCGATTTATCTTTAATGTGGAAGAATTTGGCAAATTTTGAAAATTCGTCAACACATGTGATGAACTTTTCATTCCTTATTTCGATTATGTCGATATGGAGAATTTTTGTAGGATAAGTAGGTAATGGTGTTTCCTGTAACTCTGGCTTATGAGGATATCGATCGTACTTATTGGTGTTGCAGATTTCACAATTCCTGGTATATTTCTTAATTAGTTTCGACATCTGTGGGAAGTAATACTTCTCGAGAATCTGTTCTTTATTCTCCTTCCAATTTCGGTGAGCTCGTTTGTGTTCCTGTTGGATAATATTGAACTTGTCCTCTTCATTAGCAATGTCCTGAACTATTCTCTGAGTAATACGTATTTTATAGCTGGCGAAATGTTCTCGATAAATGTCCTGGACCATTTGAATATATGCTTCTGGAATCTTCAGTCCATTCAATAAGGTTGGACGCAATCTTTCCTTTAACAGCGATTGCAGCTGGTCCTTATTGATTTCCGGCAATTGAATGTAATGTCGATGATACGAAGGATGTGGTTCTTCGGTAGTGTCACTCTCATTGCCGTGCCTGATGATTATTTGGTTTCGAAATACATTTATCGGTGCTTCACAATGTGGAATAAGTCCAGTACCATCCTCTTCAGCACTATGTATAGTTTCGGTAGATGATGAGGTTAACACATTAGCTTCCAGCTGTAGTCTCGACAACGCGTCGGCCACCTTATTTGTTATTCCTGGCTTGTAGACTAGTTCGTAATTGTATTCCTCAATTCTGGCCTTCCATCTTTTTAATTTGGCATTGTTATTGCGGTTACTAAGAGTGAACATCAGCGGTTGGTGGTCTGTCAGGATCTTAATCTTCTTAGCTCCGTAAAGATAATTCCTAAGATTATCTAACGCCCATACTATGGCCAATAATTTTTTCTCATTAGTCGCGTAATTTTCCTCGGTTTTGTTGAGCGATCTCGATATGCAAGTGATTGGACGATCTTTCCCAATTTCCCCCTGGGATAAAACTGCACCAATCGCATGATTAGACGCATCGGTTGTTAATATGAACGGTTTTTCAAAGTCTGGAAAAATAAGAATTTCTGAAGATGTTAATGTTTCTTTTAAATGTTTGAAGGCTTCCAGCTCTTTTTCATTCATTTTTATTTTGATGTTCTTTGATTGATTCGCTTTCACCTGTGCATTTATCCCTCTAGTCAGGTTCGTCAAGGGCTTAGCAATTTTTGCGAAGTCCTTAATGAATCGTCTGTAATATGATGTTAAACCAAGAAAGCGTTTTAACTCTTTCAAATTTTCAGGAGATTTGATTTTCTGAATTGCTTCAATCTTCTTGGGATCTGGTTTTATTCCCCGATTTGTAATTAGGTAGCCAAGAAATTCAGTTTCTGTTTTCAAAAATTCGGTTTTGACCAAATTTACACGAAGATTCGCTTCTTCCAACCTGGAGAATATTTTTTCGACATTCTTCAAATGCTCATTCTCATTTCGTCCTCCAAATATGATGATGTCGTCGATGTAAACATAGCATATTTTGTCGATAAATTCCTTCAGTACATCGTCTATCATTCTTTGGAAGATAGCGGGAGCGTTTTTTAGTCCAAACGGTAACCGTGTGAACTCATACTTCCCATTCATGGTTGAAAAGGCAGTTTTCGGGATGTCGCATTTTCTCATTTTTATTTGGTGGAATCCTGACGTCAAATCTATTGTAGTAAAATACTTTGAATTACCGAGACTAGCGATAGTGTTGTTTATGTCAGGTATAGGACACGTATCTGAAATTGTTACAGCATTAAGTCTTTTAAAATCGATCACCATTCTATATTTTTTTATCCCGGAAGCGTCCATTTTCTTCTCTACAATCCAGATTGGTGAATTGTAGGGGCTTTTAGATGGTCGTATTATTCCGTCTTGCAATAACTTGTTGATTTGTTCCTCGACTTCTTGCCTCATATTAACTGGGTAAGGGTATGATTTGGTGTAAATTGGTTCATCAGTTGTTGTTTTAATTTCTGCTCAAACGCTGGTTTCCACTGTTTCCGGATCGTTAAGTGGTCCAAATAGACGCTTGAAATTGTTGACTAAAAGTCTTACCTTATTTTTTCCTTCCGCAGTTAGATGGCTGTTCCTAATTTCAATGTTGTTTACTTGAGTAGAGAATTTTTCTTCTAAAGGAATTTCTATGTTTGGAGGTATTTTCAGAACGTTGTTCTTCCTATCGATCACCGCTTCCAACGTTTTTAAGGTGTCGTCACCAATAATTCCATCGAACGTCTTTAAACCTGGTAAAACGAAAAAATCAATTTCAGTATCGTTTCCGATACTCTTAAAAAATTGTCCATTGATTTTGCTGGTAATGAGAATGTCGCCGCCGGCTGATTTTATTATAACAGGTTTATTTGCGCTTTTTGCGTGAAATGCTAAATCTGATTTCATGAAATTTTTGTTAGCTCCGGTGTCTATAAGAAATTTTAAAATTTTGTTATCTCTGGTCATGTATTCTATGTATGGAATGCTAGAGAGGCTCCCGTCATAAAATTTAATTCAGGATTTTCCTCTTCTAGCTCTTGTTCCTCTACATACTCTTCTGCATCACTCCATTGATTTATGTAGTCCCCATATGAAGCATCTTCGTCCTGTGTTTCAATGTTAAAAATTCTTTGTTGCTTGCGTGCATTCCCTTCGGTACCATTTTCTCTTTTTGATGCTGAATTCATTTGATAAACTGGTCGATTCATATAATTAACCTGCTTTGTTTGAATTGATTTATCAACATCCATTGGAACTGGTGGCTTAGGTTGATGAGGCCTTGATGGTGGTATATTAACTGGTCTATGTTGAAGGTTATATGCCTGGTTTCTATGTTGCACTGGTAACTGTTTAGGTATACTGCGCGTTCTATTCTGGTCGTATCTGGTTGATAAAATCTGGTTTACTGGTGCTGTCACTGAGTTATTAAAATTCTTGCTGTGTATGGCCAAATTCCTGTAATTTAAATTTTGCATCTCCAAACATGAAGAATACGCCTCGGGAAGAGTCTGCGGTCTTTGTATCATCAAAATTTTGGATAGTTCACCATTTAATCCTCGTATGAAAACATCGAGTGGACGATTTCTGTAAGTTTCGATGAGTATCTGAACTGTATCTTGACTATAGTCCTCTGTTTTAATTTTATTGACAATAAGGGAGAACTGATGGTTGACGTTGGCGTACAACTCGTCTAGACTGGAATTCCTTTGCATTAGATTGCTCAGTTGATGCTCCAATGTCCTAAGATCCCTTTTATCTGCGTAATGCAGAGACAAACATTTCTTAATTGCATCCCAATCATCATCGAATATATTGTACGAGATGAGAGCAGAGTCAGCGTTTCCCCTAATTTTTTGCCTAATACTTTGCAATATTGCTCGATAAATAGGTTTATTTTTAACTATCTCGAAATCCTTCAATATACTTTCCATACTGTGCACCCACGATACGTATTGTACAGGATTTCCATCAAAAATTTGAAGTTCTTTGACACAATCTGGTAGTTTACTTATTTCCTTCAAGTCATTTTCAGTTCTTGGTTCTACTAACGAAGGCTGTATTGCAGCTGCAGTTATGCGTTCTGCTTCTAACTTATTTAGTCGTAATTCGATGTTCTTAGTACGTTCGATTTGAGCATTAATAGCCCCTGTCAATTGTTTGATAGCTTCTTGAATTGTTTCTAAAGACATTTTACTTACTTTTACGAAAATTAAAATTTAAAAATGGAATTCGAAAGGAAACGAGTCTCTAATGTTTTTAAATTTATTTGAAAAATTTTATTAACAACAATTTATTATTACAACGGGTCAAAAATTGTTTTCAGGTAAAACAAAAATATTTTAATAAAAATGCCCAATAATTCAATTTATTTTAAAATATTTTAATAAAAATGCCCAATAATTCAATTTATTTTTAAAATATATTTTACATTTAAATTTACATTTAATTTTATTACATTTCCTGCGTGAAGGATTCTATATACTTTTTTCCACACATAAATTTGTCCGTAACAAAAAATTTAAGGTTTCATATAACAATTATGCGAAGAATTTATTCAGTTTCACTATATGTTTTATTCACATTCACTGTTTTATTTAATTTCACTATTTTATTCAGTTTCACTGTTTTAAACACCTTCGAAACTTTATTCACAGAATTTCCCGTTAATTTAAAAAGAGAGTATGAAAAAGGTGCAAACATTTTGGCAATCAGTTTTAATGTTTGTTATTTTATTCCAAAAAAAAGAATTTCAATCGTTCAAGAACCTTAAATCAAAAAAAATTTGTCGCGTATCAACGATTTTGTAAAAAAAATATCTTTTGAAGTATTTTGTGTTCATCAAATTCGTAAAATTTTTCCACTACCGCTTTAATTTTTAATAATTTAGTAAAGAATTCAATTTTCATTTAATTTATTTCAAATAATTCTATAAAAATTTATTCACATTAATTGTTTGTATATATGACAAACACCTACAATCGTTAGTACACGATTAAGAAGGTGCTGGTTCAAAAAATAAAAGAGATAGATATTTTTTGAGTTTATGTTTTATTTCTCTTCAAATTCAACTTATACAATAATTAAAATAATTAAAATTATCTGCTTAATCTATGGTAAAGTAATTCCAAACTTAAATTGATAGTCTTAAATTTTCAGTATATTAATAACTAATAAATACAAAGTATTTATTTGTGCTAAGTAGTTCAATTTCTCTAGTAAAGAAAAAAAAATAGTTTAATATTCCCGTCAGCACCAGGAATATTAATAGAAACTCCAGTCAGCACCCGGAGTAGTTAGTATGTAAATATTCCCGTCAGCACCAGGAATATTATGATATGAATACTCTAGTCAATACCCAGAGTAAGATAAATAGTTAGTATTTATATTCCCGTCAACACCAGGAATATATGTTGAATATAAACTTCAGTCAGCACCCGAAGTTTATTTTATTAGTGAATTTCCAGTCAGCACCCAGAAAATTCACTAAGTTTTAGTATGGGACTAATTAAGTATTTATAAATTTCAGTCAGCACCCGAAATTTATATTTCTTAGTAAACTTCTAGTCAGCACCCAGAATATCTACTAAGTTTTTGGAATTGGGAAGAATATGTAAATTGCTAGTCAGCACCCAGTAATTTACACTTGGTTAGTTAGGATAGGAATGAAGGTGAAGATGCTTGATTTCTTCGGTTTATATACTTTTGTGAACAAAAGTAAATTTCTAGAAAATTAACGGTGTCTATTATTTTTGAGCCCTATTGTAATTATTTGAATATTTAAAATTAATTATTTATTTTATTTGTCATTGTTTTTTTGAAATTTACTTTTGTCACCCAATAGTATGCAACAAAAAACAATAATACAATTATTTAATTTTACTAATAATAGTATGCAACAAAAAAATAATACAATTATTTAATTTTACTAATAATAATAATAGTTACAATAACAATTTTTTTTTGCATAATTATGATTATTCTAATTGGAATTTGTATGTTGAATTGTAAGTAATAATAGTGATATTGTAAGTAATTGTTGCTATACTTTGTTCATAAAGTTTATTCAGTACGGAGGCTTATGGGGATATATTTTCTCTATTCTAACTTGGTAAATTCGTATAAATGTGTTTCTGTTTAACACCTCTGAAAGTGTTGCCCCTTTAATTCAAATTTTCTATGTAAAATCGGATGAAATTTTTATAAGTGCTGCCGTTTTACCTTGATTTTCAAAATTAAATTGATTTTCAAAGTTATGCTCCTATCACAAATCCCAAAAATACTTGCCACCTTTTCATTCGACCTACCTACACTTTTATTTTCTTTATAAAATATATTAAATGTGGAGTAAATTTGCTATTTTTTCTCCACACTTAATTTTTTTCTTTCTTCCACTGCACTCATTTAAAAAAAATCTGTATTATATACTTTAATTAATTTATTAAATTTTAATTTTTTTTAACTATTTTTTTATCAGCAATCTTCACTTCACAAATCACAGCAAATATCAACTAAAGAACGAAAATAATCTCTATTTTCATGCAACAAAAAATGTAACGAAAAACTAACTGTTCTGCAACAGTAATACATTTACAACACAACGTAAAAGCAAAAATTTTTTTTCATGACATAAATATTTATTATAGAATATATATTTACTATACATATCTATTAATTAATAATAATATATAAATAAATTGCATCATAGAATATATGTAATATATAATTAATAATAATATATGACAAAAAGTCATATAAATGAAAATTTTTGATTTTCAAAAACGGCAATACTTAATTTGAGTATTATGACTACACGGCAGCACTAATTCATCATTCAATCTATTGTTCCTCCACATCTCGATTAGCCGAATCAAGCAACTTTTTCCTCATTAAGCGACAATCGTGTGCGCATATGAATTCCTTCGTCATACTTCGTTTTCTTCGCATATGATAAATTTTTTTCCATTTATAGTTTTTGTTTGTGCAATCCAGTGAATATGATTGATGAATAATGGACGACAAGAAATAATAATCAGTCACCGTATGGTTGTGGTTGCGGTGATGGTAATATGAAATTGATTGGTGCTGTTGTTTTTTTCTCTTTTACAGCGTCTCATTATATATAAAATAGATGGGGGTATGAGTAATTTGATATATTCCTCTTAAAAGTAACGCTACTGAGCTCTTCCATAAGCCGTGTACTGAACGAATTTTATGAACAGAGTATAGGTACATTTATTACATTTTGATATTTGATCTGTTACTTATTTTATTATGTATTATGTTTAGTTACATTTTATATATATTGATTGTGTACAATTTGTTTTTTTTTGTATGTATAATTATAATAATTACAAATGTTGTTGTCTTAGTCTAAAATATGTATTATTTTATTGATTATTGATTGTCTAAATTATAATTATAATGAATAGTGGAATGTATGTTGATGTTTGCGTCAATTGTTGAGATCAGCATTGAATAGTGTTATTGGACTAATTGTTTATTGTTGAATATTTTGACAGTTTAGTGTTTATATTTTATATTTGTGTTTTTGGATATTTCGAGTGTCGTGAAATTAATTAAATGTGTTGTTTTTATAATTATTATTTATTAAATTTCAATTAAAATGAAGATTTGATTGAATGTGTATTTGATTCATGTAAATCAAAATACTTCATTTTTATTGAAATTTTTTCGTTAATGCAAATGCCGTCGGCAAAGTGAAAAAATGTGAAATGTTTAAAATAAAAAAGTTACAAATGTGTTTAAATTGTGTGTGTGCAATAATTTCTAAGTGCAATTTCAGGTGTTTTTTGGTAGAATTATGGGGTTGATGGTATGTAAATTAATTTGTACCA
The DNA here is from genome assembly GCA_951394055.1 of Villa cingulata. NCBI lineage: Eukaryota > Metazoa > Arthropoda > Insecta > Diptera > Bombyliidae > Villa > Villa cingulata. The sequence goes on along the minus strand of OX596017.1, from coordinate 33,545,869 downwards.
ATTAACCATCATAGTTTTGTCAACACCTGAAAATCAACTAAAAAAAGGGTGAAGTGAAAAAACTGAGTGATAACGAACATACTGCCCCCCGTTGAAAAAATACATTTTTTTATTTTTTCAAAAGAAAATCAAACAAAATGAATTTTATTGTTTATTTGAATTTTATTAAATAATTTTAATTGGTTTTTAATATTTTTACATTGTTATCCAATGTTAATTTAAAGGCGATGCGTGTTCCGTCGGGTAATGTATGCCGTTGTTTTTTCTTTTTAGAAGCCCTAAGCCTTTTTTTTGATATTAGAACGTAATAATACGTGTTTTCCATGTTGTTTGATTTTATGGTGAACAAAACTGGCTCTTCTTGTTGTTCATCAGCGTTAAGAAATGCCATATCGATCGGTGGTACGACTTGTTTATTTTCGAGAATTTGAATTTTTTGTGGTGGCTCTGGTATGTCGTCTTTAGTTAGATCAATGTACGAAACAATTCTTTGTTGAGTTCTGTGAATAGTCTCGAAAGTTATTAATTTTATAAATAAAAAACCGTGTTTTACTGACCGTTTACGAAATTCTTCGAGCGAAATTTTTCTTTTTTGTGGTTTGTCCATTTTTAAAAGTTTTATGACCAAAAAAAACAAAAAAAACCTTTCACTAATTGGATAGATTACGACTAACGACTTTTAACCTTTTTTTTTTTGAAATTTGACTAATATGCTGGGGCTCTGTATGCAAAGTATTTATACCTAATTTTAGGTGTCTGGAAAGTTCGACAAAGGGCTAGATCTGTTAGTGTTTTGTAGTATTTGCATCTTTCTAGGATGATCGAGACAAAGATAAATAATGCAATGATTAAGTATTTGTTTGAATTGAATTTTGAATATTAATACTAATTAGAATTTATAGGCAAAATGCAAATTTTTGAAATAGGCCGTTTTAAAATGTTGTTTTTTGTTTGTATCGATACAACACGAATAAGATCATCAGTACCTGGATGAACTTCAACAATTCTTCCTAATAACCATTTACAGGGTGGTAAATTTTCTTCTTTAATTATTACTAAGTCCCCTTTGTTAGGGTTGATTGTTTGTTTTTGCCATTTTGGTCTATTTTGCAAACGATTTAAATATTGGTTTGACCATTGTTTCCAGAAGGTTTGATATAATAATTGAAGTGGTTCCATCTTGATCGTAATGACATGGCTTGATCAATAGTTGATTCTGGAGGTTGTAGTAAGGATGAGCCAATAAGGAAATGTGCTGGCGTTAAAGCTTGAATATCTTCTGGATTATCATTTAATGGATAAAGTGGTCTAGAGTTTAAACATGCTTCAATTTGATTTAATAATGTGCAAAGTTCTTCAAAAGTTAATAATGAATCTTTGATAATTCTGTTTAAATGATATTTTACAGATTTGACGCCAGCTTCCCATAAACCACCGAAATGAGGAGAAGCTGGTGGAATGAAATGCCATGTTGTACCTTCATTGGCAACTTCAGCTGCTATAAGTTCATTTGCTTCTTTTATAGCGTTATGCAGATCTTTTTGTAGATATTTATTTGCACCTACAAAATTAGTACCACAATCAGAATAACAATCACTTACAAGACCTCTTCGGCTTGTAAAACGTTTGAAGGCTGCTAAAAAGGCTTGAGTTGTTAAATCTGATACTGGTTCAATATGTATTGCCTTTGTCACCATGCAAATAAATATGCAAATATACCCTTTGTAAGTTCTGGTGGCTTTATGTCTTGACATTTTTAATGTTATGGGGCCAGCATAATCTAAACCAACTTTCTGAAATGGTCGTGAAATATTGCAGCGTGAAGCTGGAAGATTTGCCATGAGTTGGATATGAGGTTTTGGTTTAGATTTGAAGCATGTTATACATTTATGTAATATGAAACGTATGGAATTTCGTCCTCTACATAACCAATATTCCTGTCTAAGTGTATTTAGTACAAGTTCTACACCTCCGTGTAAGGTTTGTTTATGAAAATATTCAATAATAAGTTTTGTGAAATGATTTGGTGTATTAGGAAGAATTATAGGGTGACGTTGGTTATATGATATTGTAGCTTTTGCAAGTCTACCGCCTACTCTTAGTAGTCCATTGGAATCTAGTAATGGATTCAATGATAATAAGTGACTTTTATGTGACACTGGTTTGTTTTGAGATAATGATGCAATTTCCCTTTGAAAACTATGGTTTTGTACAACCTTTAATAATTTTACTTTAGTTTGTTGAAGTTCATCGTCTGTTAGATAGGAGGGAAATGTTTTCACTTGTCTTTTGCACTTTAGATAAAATCGAAAACAATATGTTGTGACGCGTAATAGTCTAGTAAATGATGAGAATCGTGATATATGTGAATCCAGTGGTGATGAAATTACATTGTTCACACATTGTTTGATTTCTAAAATTTTATCAGAAGTTAGACTTAGTTTTGATGTTAACAGTGGCCAATGTTCTTCAGATTTTTGTAGCCACTGTGGACCTTGCCACCACAAAGTATGATTATAAATATTAGATGCTTGGACACCTCTAGAGTTACAATCTGCTGGATTATCATGTGTTGAAACGTGACGCCATGATTCTGGTTTAATTATATCTTGAATTTCAGATACACGATTAGCAACATAAGTTTTATATTTGTTTATTTTTCACCCAGGATAGTGTTATGGTGGAATCAGTCCATTTGGGATATTTGAATATTCCATATCAGATTTGACTCGTTTGATGAGTCGTGCTAGTAATAATGCTCCATTCAATTCAAGACGAGGAAGTGAAATAGGTTTTGTAGGAGCTACTTTAGATTTTGCAGTTAATAATGAGACATAAATTTTTTCTTTGGTTGTAACTCTAAGGTAGATTGCAGCTGAATATGCGAAATTCGAAGCATCTGAAAAACCATGTAATTGACAATTTTGAATTGATTTTTGTGTCTGAATCCATCTGGGTATTTGTATTTTATTTAAATTGTGTAATTCGGATTTGAAATGTTGCCACTGTTCGTCTAAATTAGCAGGTACCAGATCATCCCAAGAACACCCAGAAAGCCATAATTTTTGCATCAGAATCTTTGCGCTTATGATAATTGGTGATTGGAATCGTTTTTCAAGAGCGTAAAATTGTCGTAATGCCATATTTCTAGATTCACCAAGACTAGGTGGATTGTTTATGAATGGTAATCGTACTTCATACCGTCCATTGTCTTTCCGTTTATGTGTTTGTTTGTAGTGGTTTTCACACTGTTGATCTGTTATAGATAATTTTGGTTTAGTTTCAACTTCTTCCTCTTCCCAGAATCTTTTTATAAGAGTATTTAGATTCTCTTGGTTATGAACGTTAATAAGTAATGATTTCGGTGTGTTTTGTGATTTTATCGTACCACCAATGAGAATCCATCCAAGCAAACTGTTTTGTGCAACAGGTGTACCTGGAGGACATTTGCGCAAACCTTCTAGTAGGATAGAAGAATATGCATCAGCACCTAGAAGGATATCTATCTTTCCTGGTAAATGGAAAGTTGGATCTGCTAGATCGAGATCTTTAATATGATTGAAATTATGAGTGTTAATTTGTGAGGGTGGTAGAAGATCAGTAATTCTAGTAACAATTAATGAATTTATGTTTATAGTTTTGTTTGTGCGAGTTTGTATGGGTAGAGTAGTTTGATATTTAATAGGTACTGTTTTTGAATTACCGAATCCAGATACTTGTATTGAAGTACGATATTTTTTAAAAGATAATTTTTGTGCAGCATTTTCTGTGATGAAAGATGTCTGCGAACCTGAATCTATAAGTGCACGAAATGTAAAATCTAGACCATGTTTAGATTTAATTTTCACAAGAGCTGTGGATAGTAAAGCAAGTGATGACCTTCGTGAATGTTCGTATGTACAAAATGATTGTAATGATTTTTCAACGCTTTGGTTGGTTTGTGATTTAGTTGAACAATCTTGAGTTGTTCCTAAATTTGAATTGTTTGAATTATGAATAGTTTTAGATTTTGTGTTAGTTTTGTTTTGCACATTGTTTGTGCTTTGGTTCGATAAGTTAAAATGTAGTAAAGTATGGTGTTTTTTACCACAATTGCGACAAGTGAATTTACTTGTGCAATTATAAAGTTTATGTTTATTAGATAGACAATTTACACATAGCTGCTTCGAGCGTACGAGTTCAAGTCTTTTAGGTATTTGAAGACTTAAAAATTTTGAACAACGATATGCTGTATGTGATTCTTTACAAAAGAAACATGGTTTTGCTGACTTAATGTGATGCGTTATGGATTTATAACTTTGATTTGCTGATGTTTTGTTATCAACTAATGCCTCAAGTGTTCTGAAGCGAGATTCTAGAAATTCCTTCAACATATCGAATGTAGGTAGCTCTTGTGAAGATCCTAACTTTTCTTCCCATAATCGTCGTGTATCAACGGGTAATTTTTGTGTCACGTGGTATATAAGGATTACATCCCAGTTTTTTATATCGACTTTTAATGAAGTTAATTCGCACAAACATTCTGTTGTTCTATCAATAAGAGACTTTATGCCTTTGGCAGACTCTGAATTTAACGATTGCTGATTGAATAGAATTTTGAGTTGAGTATTGACTAATACTCTTGTATTTTGATAACGATTTTTCAAGGCAGACCACGCGACTTCGTAATTTGATTCAGTGATTTGGTACTGACGGAGTAAATGTTCTGCTTCACCAACAACGCTGGTTTTTAAGTAATGGAATTTTTGAATAGCAGATAAATTAGAGTTTTTGTGAACAAGAGATGTGAATAAATCGTGAAAAGATCGCCAACTGTCATATGAACCAGAAAACTTGGGTAACGAAATTTCTGGTAATCGAATAGATGGGTTTGAACTACTAACTTGAATTGGTTTTTGTACTGAAGGTTCTACTTTGTTAAGAGACTCTAAGGCATCATTTAGAATGCCAAGAAAATCATAAAATTTTTCCTCAAGGGGATTAAAATAGTCTGAAGAATATTTAAGTTCTTTAATTTGTTCTGATGGTGTAGAGCTTACTAATCGTTCGAGAGTTAAATGATTAATAACGATATCTTGACTGAGTGATAACGAACATTAATTTTAATTTTAAAATTTTATAAAAAAATCTCAGTCACATAAATTTATTTTATTATCATTAAAAATATTTAATTTTTTCTTTAAAAATTATTTTGTTCACATTAAGTACAAATTTTATTTAAATCAATTACCTTTGTTTCAATTATTTTTAAATTATTTTTCCAAGTTTTTTACTTACTTTAGATAAAGGGCTTTCATTATTATTTTTTCCTACCCTTTTTTATTAAATGGACCCGCGTGCAGCTTGTTCACGATATATCGGATGAGCCGTATTGTTCCCGTTTGGCTATATGCGTTGAATATTGCAAATGGCCTACTGATGGTACGAATCTCTATCACAATCGTCTATTTTTAGTGGAGTAGCAAATCCTAGCAAATTCCAGATTAATGGAATTTTCCTTTCCTGTTCGAGTACGTCAAGAAATTTCCTCCACAGTGTAGCAACTAGGAAATTACTAATTTTTTTCGCAGTAATTAATTCACTTGATGAGAGTACGTCTGATTTTCCTTCTACACCAAGATGTAATAAATTCACAATAATCGCGAAATTACTGTAATATTTTGTGTGAATACGTCTAAATTTCTTCTACACAATTTTAATGCCACTAAAAAAATTCTGCACAACGGTCCCTGTTCGGGCGCCAGTTAACAATTTTTTAATTCTTAGTACTAAAAAAAAACTACTTTTTGAAGATTGATCTTTATTCTACGAGTTGCAAAAATTAACTAACTCAATTTCTAATTATTCTTAAAGTTAAAATTTTCCATAATTCTAGAAAAATAATAATTTGAATTTCCCACGAGAACCAAATAAATTGAAAGCAGCATTTCTGCTAATGCAAGCATTAAATTACATGAAAAACAAAAGTATTAAATTACTGCAATGCTAGCTTGCAATTTATTTGGTTTAACAAAATTTTGAAAAACAAGTAATTTGAAATTTATACAAAATTATTATGAAAAATAAAATTTTAAAGAAAAAAGAAAAAAAATACATTGTTCTTATTTTATGTAAAAAGAGCATGGTGTTAACTTGTGTAATAATAAGTCAAAATTATTTTTATGTTGTTTTTATTTTTATTGTTATCTTATTTTCATAAGTTTAAGTTTAAGTTTAAGTTTTTTGTTGTGTTTTCTTTTTTTATAAATAAACATGAAATATAACTGAAAATGGCTGTTTATAATTTACATATTTTCTAATAACTTCTTAGGGTTTTTAGGCCGAATTCAAAAACATCAAGTGATTGCCAAGAATTAAGCTGAATATAGCTTGTATTTTATCAATCATTTGACGCTTTTGAATACAGCCTTTTTGTCACTTCTGAAGGTTTTAAGATGATTGAAAAACGGTTTCAATGTAACGTTGGTAACATAGTTCAAGTTTAATAACTGACACAAAACAAGTTTCTACAACGTTCAAAAACGTATTAATGTAACGTCGGTTGAACAGTTCGAGGTTTATTAACTGGTGTGTAACAAATTCTTACAACGTTGCAAAAACATATTTTATTAACCTCTGTTGAGAAAAAACTGACCAAATACTGTACCTACATCGTTATTGTTACTGTTACAGAAACAGCTCTTTTACGTTTCAGGTTGTTGCAACCGTCGTTGTTTTAACGTTTATAAAACCGTTGGGTAACCTTAAATGGTTGCTTGGGTTGCTACTACTATGGTAAAAATCGCGTTCAAAAACTACTTGAAGTTAACCCATTTAAACCCAGAACTAGTCAATTTTTATGTATCCCATATACCCAAAACTTTTTTTTTCTTTAAACTTTTTGTTATTGAGAAAAGGTGCCTAAAATTGACAAAATATTTTCCAGTTTAACTTTGTACTACTAAAAAATGTTTTTTTTTTTTAAATTTAACAAAGTTCAAAAACCACCCTTTGGGATAATGAATAAAAAAAACTGCATATCTTTTTAAATTTATTATTTTTTTATTTACCTCTTTATGACTTTTAACACTTTAAAAATAAAGCAATGAATAAACATATTTAACTTACATAATAGTTGTAATTCATTTAAGGATGAAAGTCTATGAAACATTTATCATGTAGTGGAACATTACATGTATTGCACATTGTCACTGTTTTATTTTTACAGTGTGCACAACTCCTTCTTGGTTGGCCAGTCAATACTAAATGTGGACCTTCTTGTTTTGCAGATTTGCTAATTTGGTTGTATCTCATAGGCCCAGTAGCTTTCCTCTCTACGCCGTATTGGGTACAAAGAAATGTTGCAACTTGTCTCACGAATTCCAGTTTATCATATTTGCAGTCAAATTTTTTGCTTAATACCCATGCATTATTTAAAGCAACGTCTAGTTGCCATAAAATAATAGGAAAATACCATTTTTTTCCTCTGATTCCTATTTGATAGTTCGCTATGTGGTTGTCCATTAAGTCCACGCCGCCCATATGTTTATTGTAAACACTAATAATATTCGGCTGTTGAATATCTGTTTTTTTCTTTTCTTTTACAGAAAATCTTGAAACACTTTTCATTGGCTCTACACCGAATTGATTTGATAACAACATTACTATATTGTTATCCATCCATTTAACGGCTACAACATTTTTTGTCTTTTCAACGCAACTCTCGATAGTACCACGTGGTTTTTTTCTCATTTCTTTGTTTGAGATTATTGTGCATTTTCCAGCTCTATTTTCTCGGACAGTTCCAGTTCCACCAAAGTTCCTATAATGCAGTTCATGTATCAGTTTTGCGCTTGTGAAATAGTTGTCGAAAAATAATGAAAATGGAATACTGGGAAATCTTTCTTTTAAAAAATTGGAAAATTTAATTATTACAGATCCTCCGAGACCATATTTCTCCTTGTATTTATTTGACTCGTTAGAGTTCTTTCCTTGGTATAGATCAAATTGCAAACAATATCCATTTCTTAGTGCCATTGACCAAGCTTTATAACCAAATCTGATAGGTTTGCCTTTTATATATTGTTTGCAAGAATGTCTACCAAAATATTTTATCATCGACTCATCTATAGAAACACAACTTTCAATTGGTGCATATTTAACAAATTGCTCATTCAACTTCATTACTAATGGCCTCACCTTAGAAAACTTGTCGGAAGAATCTAAGTCGTCATTGTTGCACACATGGAAGTGTCGAAAAATTTCGTCGAAGCGATTTCTTCTCATTGTTGTTCTAATGAGATTATTTTGAGAGTCAGGCCTGTTTTCCCAGTACATTCTTCTTCTTGGACACAAATTGTACCCAGTTATATACAAAATTCCAATGAAAGCATATATTTCGTTGGTACTCAGATTTAAATTTAAATTTTTCTTAGACGCATACATTGAAGTATAATTTTTTATATGATCTATAATATTTTCAGTAATGAAAAGTTTGAAGAACTCGATTGGTTCTGAAAACTCGGACAATGTAAGCGGTGGAAGTAGAGTTCCTTGCCATGGAAGTGGTAGACCATCAACATCAGCTACATCACCATGTTCCCATTGTATACGTTTTAACTTTTTTCTTAATTCGTGCAATGTGGTGTCTTCGTCACTATCTTCATCATTTTCAATTTTTTTATCTGAATTAAATGTCATTTCTCCATATGAATTCAATTGATTCTTATTCAAACGATTTAAGTCCACACCATCTTCTTCGTCCGAATCTTGATCTGTTTCTCTTCCGCAATCATCTGGAGGTATCATATAGACATTATCTGGAATTTCATCGATTTCTAATTTTTCTAGCTCATCCAAAATCTCTGCTATTGTTAATTGTTTATTTCTAGAAAAAAATAAATATATAATACTCAATTTCCCAAGTGGTCGAAAACGAACTATAAGAATGTAACTATGAAAAACAACAATTTTTTTTCCACTCATAGTGCAAAAATATATGCAAACACTTTATTTGTTTTGTTTAGAATGGATAAAACCTTAATGAACTGAATTTAAAAAAAAATTAATGTACTTACCGTGATACTAAATTTGACATGGTCACTTAAAAAAATATCGAACACTTCTAACACTCATTAATATTATTAAAATACTGAAAATATTCTATAAATTGTGTACGACAGTTCAGACACGTGTGCTAATAAAAACGTAGAGCGGTTTATATGGATCCCGTTATCTGACGACAGATTACAAAACATAATTCGTATAGTTCGATTTCGACCACTTGGGTTCAAAGTGAATACAGATCGAAATCGACCCTTTGGGATTAAATGGGTTAACATAACCATGGCTGTAGTACAACATAACTTTGCTTAAACTATACTGTGCCATGACTATGGTTAAAGTAATGTTCATGAACGCACTCCAAATAAGTAATGATACCACTCAAAACCATATAAAATTTAATAAACCAGTCATGCAACTCACAAACTAAAGCCCGAAATACATTCGATGCGGTCGTGAGTTGTGAGTCGTGAGTTGTAAGAATCTTATAAAATCACAACTAATAGAAAATGTACAGAATTCTTACAACTTGAATTACATTCGCTGCGGTCATAAGAATTCAATGCAAAGATTGTTTCGATTTGAAAGTCATGAGTTTGCGTTCGAATAAAATGATGAGAGAAAGCTTTTTCAGTCTTTAAAATCATTTCGAAGTGAGAGGTTATATTTTTTCGTCCGCATTTTGATTTTCACGCTTTGCCTTTAAAAATGTTTTATATGAAATGCATGTTTATTTTGTCACTTTCAGTGTTTAACGGTTTTGTCCAAACTCTTTTCTTTTGTCTTTTTTTTAGCAGAGCTATTCCTAATGCTAATCTCAATACCAATTCTATATTTTCACCCATGATTAAAAATTTCTTTAATTAATTAAAATTTTAAAAATTTCTACAATTAATTAATTGGTGCATTTATTAAAGATTTTCTTTATTGTATTTTTATAAACCAATCAATCTAATATTCATAAACTAAACAAATCACATCTAATTACAATTTTCAATGACAAGTTTAAGTTGTCTTACAACTCACGACCGCAGTGAATATATTTCAACTCTCTTGTGATAGTTTAGAGCTTTTGCTTACGACTCACGACCGCAACGAATGTATTTTGGGCTTAATTCACCTATATAAATATTCTTATGTTTCTCTCATATTTACATCCCTCCTGAATTATAAACTTTCACTCTTTTTCGATATTATTTCGAAAAACTTTTTCGATCTTTATTTTTGGCAAACATACAAACATTTAAATAAAAAAAATGAAATGGTTCATCTAGTAGACTGTATTATCTTTGATGTACATGAATGAATGTATACATATAAAATTGAATAGCCATTTGGGTAGGTATTAGTCCTCAACCTACGAACAAAATATTTAAAAAATTCAATCGCTGAAAAAAGGATTTCTATATTTTTAACCTGGTAAATGTTTACTTTATGGTACACACACTAGGGTGGGGTAACCAATGATGGGGAATGGTAGGGGCATGTCCCCTGACCTCACTTCGGGGGTCAAACCTTGGGGGACGGACTGAGGCGGCGCAGGGCGGGGGGTTAAAAATCGAAAATTTATCATTTTGTCATATGCGTTTATGGTTAAAGTGTAGGCTAGGGGGGTCGGAGCGGGTGGGTAATGAATGGAGGTGATAGAGGAAGGTCCAATGAATATACTTAGGGGGTCAAACCTTGGGGGACGGACAGTGGCGGCGCAGGGCGGGGGGTTAAAAATCGAAAATTTATCATTTTGTCATACGCGTTTATGGTTGAAGTGTAGGCTAGGGGGGTCGGAGCGGGTGGGTAATGAATGGAGGTGATAAAGGAAGGTCCAATGAATATATTTAGGGGGTCAAACCTTCGGGGACGGACAGTGGCGGCGCAGGGCGGGGGGTTAAAAATCGAAAATTTATCAATTTGTCATATGCTTTTATTGTTAAAATGTGGGCTAGGGGAGTCGGAGGGGGTTGCTAATGAATGGGAGTGACAGAGGAAGATTCAATGACTTCACTTTGGGAGCTGAACTTTCTAAACGGAAGTATGTTGCATTTTCTCTACAGATATACACACATTCTCAGATTTGCCTTCTATACAGATATACACTCATTGCCAGATTTGAATTTGTAGAAGGCAAATGTGTATAAGGCAAATCTGACAATGTGTGTATGTTGCATTTTCTATACAGATATACACACACTGTCAGATTTGCCTTCTACAAATGTGTGTGTGTGTGTGTGTGTGCGCGCGCGCGTGTGTGTGTGTGTGTGTGTGTGTGTGTGCATAAGTGTGGATATGCATTTGTAGAAGGCAAATCTGACAGTGTGTGTATATCTGTATAGAAAATGCAACATACACACATTGTCAGATTTGCCTTATACACATTTGCCTTCTACAAATTCAAATCTGGCAATGAGTGTATATCTGTATAGAAGGCAAATCTGACAATGTGTGTATATCTGTATAGAAAATGCAACATACTTCCGTTTAGAAAGTTGTAAATGTGTAAGGTCGGCAAGCGCAAGAGTAATCGCGGTCGACTTATAACGGGCCAATGGGTTTTTGGAGGTATTTGTCGTGAGACAAAAGATGTATTTTTAGTTCCCGTTGATACACGAGACAGTGAAGCACTATTAACAGTTATTAGAGACTATATTGCTGATGGCACAGTCATTTATTCTGATTGTTGGCGTGCATATAATTGTCTCGAGCAATCGGCTATCAACATCTAACAGTCAATCATTCATTAAATTTTGTAGATCCTTTAACTGGCACTCACACTCAAAATATTGAAAGATTTTGGAGAGATTTGCGAAGTGGTGTGCCCCGTTTCGGTCGTACAAAAAACATTGGACCGGTTATATAGCCTCATTTTTATTTAAGCGTCAAATTGATTATCTTGATCTAATCGAAACATTTTTTAACAACATGGCAGAAATGTATCCACTCGCTGATAACGATTTTTCGCGAGAGGCCGCTAATTCGTAAAAGGAATTTTAACCTCCCATCCTGCTCCTATACTTTGCCGTTTCCAAACTTCAGCTCCCAAAGTGAAGTCCTTGAATCTTCCTCTGTCACCCCCATTCATTACCAACCCCCTCCAACCCCCGTAGCCCACACTTTAACAATAAACACATGACAAATTGATAAATTTTCGATTTTTAACCCTCCGCCCTGCGCCGCCACTGTCCGTCCCCCATGGTTTGACCCCCGAAGTGTGGTCAGGGGACATGCCCCTACCATTCCCCATCATTAGTTACCCCACCCTAGTGTGTGTACCATAAAGTAAACATTTACCTTTAACCTTTTTTAATATGATCTAGAGTCCGTTCATAAACATTGCTTTAAACATAGTCATGGTATGGTATAGTTTAAGCAAAGTTATGTTGTACTACAGCCATAGTTATTTTCAAAAAAATTTTTATATATAATTATTATATTTTTTGTTTGTCAAAAATTAATTAATTTTTAAAAATTAAGTTTAAAACAAAATTAATTTATTTCAAATAAATTAAATTGAAATTTCACAATTCACAACACAAAATGAAATGACAAACGATTTTTTTATTGTCAATGTCATTAACACTTAAAGGCTTACTACGTACATGCTTACTCTCGAGCATGGTTAATTTTTGACATCAAATAGTTAAAAATTTACTTTACTACAGATGTTTATGAACGCTAACAATTCATGTTGGTAGTTATGTTTTACTATGCCACCACCATTCTGAACGACAAATGATAACTAGTTAACTATAGTAACGTTTATGAACGCACTCCTAGTGGATCTAGTATTTGACAGAATAAATATTAATATATTAAGAAAGGTCGTGAATACTGTATACATTACAGATCAGTGTTCTCACCTTACTACATATGTAGTAGATCTACTCCGGTTAAAAAATTCTACTCCGCTACTACATTATTTTGAAATCTACTTTTCCGGTTAGCCGCCGTTTTTCAATATAACAATAATAAAACTATTTACTTGAATAAGTTAGGTTAATCTGGCAATGATATTATAATTGTAGAATAAAATACAAAATACAAATTAGAAGAAAACATCAAATGAAATGAGAATAAAATATCTGATTAATATGGTAACATGGTAAGGTAAAAGGTTAATGTGTAATGGTAAATGGAAAATTCGTAAATACTAATGTTGTTGTCTTTTTCAATCTAAAAATTTCAATAAAAAATTTGATATTCAAAAATGGAAAAATATTTAGAGAAAAGGTGAGTCAGAAACAGGAATTGTTATTGTTATTAAATATTGTTTGATTTCACTTCATTACTGTGAATTGTTTATTAGGTCATCAGAAAACAATGTGACTAAAGCGAAGTCTCCTATTCCTATGGAAGATAAACATGACCAGGTAAATTTCACTAATATACTAATATATTACGTTGTACTTTAATTGGTTATTTTCTAATATTTAGAATGGTAATCAGAATCAGAAAAAAATGAAATACGCGCAAAAGTACAAAAAAGAATGGGAAAAGAATAGACCTTGGCTCAGAGAAGTTACCAAAAGATCATTTTGCAATTTATGCAAAAAAGTGCTAACTAATAATGTTAGCCATTTGGATCGTCATGTGAATCTTCCAACTCATAAGAAATTCAAATCAGAAAGATCTTCTAATCAATCTAGTTTAGATATTTCTCTTTCTAAAAGTAATTCTGTGGTGAAAACTAGGACTAATACGTGGGAAATTACTACAGTAATGTTTTGTATTCAACACAATTTGTCTTTCTTGGTATTGGATTCATTACCTAAACTAATAAAAACCCTGCATCCATCCAGCGAGTTGAAAATTGGAGCGACAAAGGCTACTGAAATAATTAACAAAATAGTAGGACCATATGCACTCCAAGAACTAAGTAAGCAGTTAAATAAAACACAATTCTCTGTAATCTTAGATGAAAGTACTGACGTTAGTGCTAAGAAGAGTTTAGTATTAATTGCACGTTATTTCAATAACATAACTTTACGTGTTAACGACGAATTTTTAGGATTAATAGAGTTAAAAGAATCTACTGCTAGTGATATTTTCAATGCAGTTGTAGACCATTTAAAAGAAAATAAAATACCCATAAAAAATTTAATAGGGTTAGGAACAGATAACGCTTCTGTCATGAAGGGCGAATTTAATGGAGTTAAAGCAAAGCTGAAATCTTTAAATCCAGGTATGTTTTACCTCGGATGTAGTTGTCACTCCTTAAATCTTTGTGTTTCGGCTGCATCGAAAGTATTACCGTCCAATTTAGAGACTTTAGCGAGAAATATCTATGGTCATTTTGCCCATAGTTCCAAAAGACAGCAAAACTACAAAGACTTAAAGAAAGTTTTAATTTAGACTATCATAAAATTTTAAACTTAAGTGCAACAAGATGGCTTTCTTTTCAAATGGTAGTTGATAGAATCATCGAACAGTGGAATTGTCTTAAACATTATTTTTTGCTTTTTACTTTCGAAGAAAAAGTAGAATCCAATGCTAACATGATACTAAACGATCTGACAAATGAAAATTTAAATTATTTTCTTTTCCTTTCTTTCATACTTGAAAAAATTAATACTATTAATAAATACTTTCAATCAGAAAAGCCATTAATTCACGTTTTATATCCAATTATAAAGCAAACTTTTTTAGATATACTTCAGAATTTTATTTCATTGGACAATTTAAATATAACAGTCGATTGTAAAAATTCAAAACTCCATCTTTCTTTTGACAAAATGTTTTTTGGTTTAAAGTTTGAGAAATCCATAAATGATTTACCACTTGATTTGAAAATTTCTGTAAAATCCAAATGTCTCGCGTACTACATAAAATTATGCGATGAAATAAAGAAACGGTTTGATTTTGAAGATGCAAAATTTCAGCTTCTGGAATATATTAATCCAAGAAAAATTCAAGAAGGTAATTTAATTTCTATTATTCCTATAATAAATGCATTTCCCTTCAACAAAATCGATGAAAAAATATTAAATTCTCAGTGGAGATCTTTGATAATATTTTTGAGAGAACATTTAAATAATTCATTTGATGACGATATTGTTCAGTTTTGGATCAACATAAAGAATCAAAAAGACTTTTTGGAGCAAAATTTATTTAATGATTTGACTGACTATTTTCTAGCATTATGTATATTACCTCATAGTAGCGCTGCTGCAGAGCGCATTTTTTTAGTAACAAATGACATTAAAAATAAAAAAAAAAATTGTCTTTATGTTAATACCGTATCAAATATAATGTTTTCAAAAAATCTAATTAAAGCGGAAATTTTTGAACCATCAATGGAACTAATAAAATATATCGAAAGTTTCCAATTTCTTGAGGGGCAATTCTTAAAAAAGTAGCTGAAAAAGTGCAAAATTAGGTTTAATTATTCATTTTATTTCATTTTAAATGAAAACTGAAAAATGTTAAATACGTATTCATACACCCAGTTTGTGAAGAGAAAATTCCCTATTGATGCTAAATAAAATAAAATGGCCCAGATTCCCAAAATCATGTGATGTGAGAAAAAACTTCACGTGAGTTCGAAATTCGAAATTGGTATTCCCGAAATCATATGAAATGAAATTTCATCACATGTTCCGTTTCCATGGTTTTCACGCTATTCTCATTATCACGTGACGGTGAAATTTAGTCATTTGAATGCGAGAATTAGTCGTTAAGTATTCAGAAGGTGAATTTGTGTGTTGTGTGTGATTAAAAAAAATAATAAAATTAAATAAATAAATAATAAAATAAAATAAATAAATAAATAAATGGATTCTGAAAAGAGGTATGTAAACTTACATTTCTTTGTTTATAATTTATATATTTTTATACATGTTTTGTAATTTTATGTAATTAATTTTTTAATTTGGTTTTTAATTCAAGATCAAAGATTACAACGAAAAGCCAGTTTCGAATGTTGATCGAATTGATGGAGCAACATTCAGAAATTGCAAAAGGGATGAAATATTCCGAAGTGAATAGTATAGGAAAAGAAAAATTTTTAGAAGTTTGGCAAAATATTGCCAACAAATTAAATAGTTTAGGTCCACCACAACGAACTCCTTCTGAGTGGCAAAAGGTGAGCTTATGATTTAAAAATATTTTATTGTAGAGTTTTATATTAACTTTATTATAGGTTTGGAATAACTTAAAACTAAGACCTGGTACTCAGTTCCCGTGAAATTTTTCGCTTGCAATTGCATATATAATTCTACAAGCTAAAAATTGTGGAAGGAAATGTGTGTAGAGTACATAGAGTTTTGAAATTTTTTGAAAAAAATTGCGAAGGCTATGAAATTAAATTAATTAAAAATAAATAAATAAATATTTATTAATCAAAATATATGACTTGTCAATATTTCGCTTGCCTTTTATATGCTCGACCATATAAAATGATTGTGAAAAATGAGTTCCACAACTCTCCACTATTAAGTTCCACCGAAATAATTTAGTTTGGAAGTGAGTACCAGTAAGCGAAATTTGAAACTAAAAATTTAGCTAACAATTTAGCGACATTTTTTTTTACATAGGTTTTATATGGAAAACATTTTAGCTTTCGATGTGAGTACCGGCCCTAAAAGTTGAAAAAAAAAATGGGAAATAACAGCAAGGAATTAAAATCAACTGGAGGAGGACAGAGCAATCTTGCATATTTTTCATCCTTAGAAGAGGCGGTGGTGAAACTATTGTCGCTGGATAAGGCGGTGAATTTTAGTGGAAAGGATTTTGGACTTGGCGATGCCAATATGAGCGATGTCAATATGAGCGATGCCGAAATGAACGTTGCCGAAATGAACGTTGCAAATTTAAGCGAAGTTCATGATGAAAGTGATGTTCAAGCATCTATGAGTGAAATCCATTCACATTCAAAGCCTACTCCTAAAACCATCAAAAGAAATATTGGCAGAGAAAAAAACTCGCTAAATGAGGATAAAAAAAATTTCTTAGAAAGCCAAACGAAATATTTGAAAGAAATAAGGGATGATGTAAAAGATTTGGCCAGATATGCCAGAAAAACATATTATTTAAAGGAAAAAAAAGCCGAGAGGGAAGAAGCGGAACATAAATTAAGAATGCAAGTCCTTGAAATGAAAAAAAGGAAGTTAGAAATAGAAATCGAAAATATTTAATATTTGAAAAATATGTGTTCTTTTATTATTAACTTATGATAAGAAAAAGAGTGCCTTGTAGAAAAGTTAAGCTGTTAGTTTTTATTATAAGAGTGAAAAAAAATTTAAATAAATTTAAAAAAAGAACAAATTTAAAAATTTAAAATGCTAGACATTATATTTTGTCTAATCATATTCACAGCATTATCGTTATCGACATTTCTGATCGACTCTTCCAAGTCTGGTGCATTTTCTTCGTTTATAACTTCTTCATTAATTATGGATTGGACATTGAATTTTATCCTCAGGTTGTGTAGCGCACAACACACGTTGATGATTTTTGTTGCCTTCTCTGGTTTATAATGCAACTGTCTTGCACCCAAAAGACATCTAAATGTATTTTTTAATACACCTATTGTCCGCTCAATTATATTCCTTGCTTTTGAATATATTGTATTGAATCTAGTTTCGTTGCTGTCTAGTTCTCTATTACTCCTTGATCTAAAGGGTGTTATCAAATACGGCTTCAATGGGTAACCAGCATCGCCTTTGAAATCGAAAAAAGTATAATTAGTTTTGTGTTTTTATATAAATTGTATTCATATGTATATCTATAACATGCATATACTATACCTAAAAGCCATGTGTTCTGTTGCCCATTATTAAAGTTATTTTGTAAAACTCTATCAAGCTGACTAGAGTTCCAAATAAATGAATCATGAGATGCTCCTGGATTGTTTGCATCTACATACCTAATTGTCATTTTCTGATCACAGACCTATCAAAATATTTTTATAAATAAATATAAATAAAACTAAAAATCCAAAATATATTACCAGCATTACGTTTATACTGTGGTAACCTTTCCTGTTATAATTTAAATGTTGTGTTTCATTTGATGGGCAAATTATTTTTACATGTGTGCCATCAACACATCCTATAGTCCCAGGAAATCCAAATTTTTCAAAAAACTCTAATTTTATTTGATTTTGTTCTTCCTGGCTCGGAAACTTTATAAATTCTTGGCATATAGTATCTTCTAAAATTGATACTATTTGCTGTAGTATTTTTGAAAACGTTGGTTGAGCCATACCAACAAAGAAATCATTACCAACACTATTTTGGTAGCTGCCTTCGGCAAAAAAACGTAAAACAGAGGTTAGTTTTAAAATAGGAGAAATTGAATTGGAGCCTTTATTGGGTAGAATATTGTCTTCTACTTTTTGTAGTAGGAACACAAAAGCATCTTTCGAAATCCTCATGCATTTGATAAACCTTAAAAAACAAATATAGAATGTGTATTTATATAATTTCTTTAAAACATAAACGTATGCATATAATATGATTCACTCACACTTCTTCAGGTAGTTCAAGAGGATTTGATGAATCTCTAATTTTTCTTCGTTTTAATGCAAGATTTTTATAATTTTCATTTTCATCATCAGTTTCGTCGTCACTAAACCACATTTCTACACAACTCATATTAAATATTTAAAAAATTACAAATTTTTGTTCAAAATAAAATATGTATAAACTTTATTTTTTAAATTTTATTTATAAATTAACTGCCAAAATGCCAAAACTGTCAAAATGAATTTAATTTTCCAATTTTGACAAATGGAAAAGATACAACATATTTCATTTCTTTTTGTTCCGTCATTTCATGTGATACGAAATTGAGAATACCAAAGTTAAAATCATGTGACACCGACAACACAAATCTCACATCACGTCACACGAATTTGAGAATAGGGGGGAATGTTTAAAACAAAACTTATTCATTTTATTAAAAAAAATTGGATAATCCAGTTTGTTGTTTTTTTTGGTTTACTACATTTTTTCCCAATCTACTCCATTGTTTTCCTAGAATCTACTCCGTTCTTTTTGTTGCAAGGTGAGAACACTGTTACAGATCCTGGTATATATCATTGAATAATCTATTTTTATAATCATTACACTTGTATGTGTACAAAAGACCATATTTATATAGATGTTTACATTCATTCATGTATATCCCATAAATAGTATATAAATGTGTCTATTAGAATCAAAAGGGGATCATAGGAGTTTTTCAAAAAACAAAGAGTTAGATGTGCCATTTTATTAGTAAGATTTTTTTTCTATTAGAAATAGTTTAAATAATTTGAAAAAGTTTCCATTTCTCCTTTAAAAATCGAATCGAAAATCAATGTTTTTTTTTCAAAAGGTAACCATTTCCTTATTTTTAAGTATCAAAAAGATTATTTTTATTTGAAGGAATTATTTTTTTTTGGTTTATGAATTATTGATAAAAAAGAATTAAGTTTCGAAATTTTTTATTTTTTTTTTCTTCTTTTTTCTTCTTTTTCACGAGTTTCATTTCGATATTTAATTTCAAAAGGTAGCCTTTTATATGTATCAGTTTCAAAAAGTAACCTTTTCCAAATTTTATATGTAATTTTACTGAAACCATAAGAAATATTTTTTTTTATTTGTTTGAATCGTGTTTATTTATGCTAAAGAAAAGGATAGGTTTTAAAAATGTGTGATAATAGCAGTAATATGGATGAGAACATTTTCATGATTATCTCAATTTCACTTAACACTCCTATGATCTCCTTTTGATTCTAATAGACACATATTATTCATTTTATATAGTATTTGCTATTATGCATAAGCAGCAGCATGTTGTAATGCATGTCTACAATTTATTATATAAACCGGTTACTCTAATTTTTAAAATTGTATTAGAATGAATTTCTATTATTTTTATCGCGTTATTACCCTGCCAGACAAAAGTCACTGGTTCAGCGGAAAGGACAAGGGGAGATTATGTTCACTAATACTAAATCGTTTAAAATTTATATTAATATTGGTAAATTATATAAAAAATAATTGTACTTGTTATATATAACAAATGTCTGATAACTATTTCGATGACCATTTCTGTTGAATCGTCATTCAACATTTTTATCTGAAAAAGAAAAAAAGAAAAATAAAAGTTATTAAAAATAAAAATAATTAATAATAATAATAAATAAATAAATTAATAACAATAACACAAAACCATAAACAAATAGTACAAACAGAACAACACAAAAATAAACAAACAACATAACCAAAACATATCATACATAACATAATACTTAACATTCCACAACATAAGTATAACATAAATATGCACAAAACATATAACACAGAAGTATACACAACATAAAATCTGTATATAAACATAGCACACAAAACAAAACAAAACTATTCACATTGCACAAATATATAACATAAAAATTTATGAACACAACATCACAACACTGATATCAAAAATTTATCACAATAAACAAAATAAACAAATTATTACTTGCACAAAACAACTAGCACGACACTGAATCATTATTTTAAACATAAAACAGAAAATATAAAAAAATATCACAAAACATTGAACACAAAATACTTCATTGAACTACACTTTCATTTTTAAACAATGAACACTAACAAAATAAAAACATTGGAATACATATAACATATATATTGTATATATATACATACATTACATATGACCATGTCAAAACTGTCAAAAAGGTACCAGCTGAATATACTTACCAGTCAGAGTTATTCACAATTATCATAAATTGTCATTTGAAGTACCGGACACAATTTGAACAAAACGGTTTCATAAAAAAAGACAGAAGATGAGACAAATAGAAATTTTATCACCAACGGGGAAAATAGAAAATTCCAGAGTTTGCGAATTTTGATATATAAAGGGTTGCGATTCGCAGAAAAATTTGTCTTTTGCAATTACTTGTGTATACTGTCGTGTTGAGACTGAAGCAAGGAAAACAAGAGACCAAACTCATCAGCTTGGACGTGTTGAGTCCTATCAAAATCTAGCGTGTTGAGCTAGTACTTAGGGAAAAGTTAGGAATTTCTGTAAAAATATCTAGAATTTTTACAGAAATTATGGAACGTCGAAGTAAATCATCGTCAAAAAAAAATATATTTAGAAAATTTCTTATAGAAATTTTCTAACACTTGGAGCCGGAATTTATCATTGTAAAAATACTTAGAAAATTTGTTTAAAAAATTTTCTAATATTCCAAGTAGAAATTCAACATCGCTAAATACTTAGAAAATTTCTAGGACTTAGAAATTTTCTGAGGTTTCGTCGACGAAAGTATCATCAAAAAATTGAATTATTTTGGAAAATTAGAAAATTCATCGAGACAGTAAAAAATATTTCATCTCGACAGTCGTCAATTCCCGTCGGCAATCTTCAGTTCGCGTAACGATTTTTTTTGAAAATTTAAAATTCAAACAAACATTGTAATTGGTTCGTCATCGTTATATTCAGCAGCAGTTCTTCAAGCAACATAATTTCTACAACGCCATCTATCCGTGTAGGTCGACCTATACCAACGAATTTTTAGTTAGTATTTAATAAGTTAAGAACATATGCAAAATTTATAATTAAAGTAAATTTGAGATATTTCATTTGCATAAATTCATATTCCGTTTTCGATTGTAACATATTCGTTAAAATTATTTGCATAATTATTGTACATATACAAACTATAAATCAAAGTAAAATTTTATATATTTCATTTGTATAAATTCAAATTTTGTTTTGATTTGTAAAAAATTTATTGTATACCTATTTCCGGTTAATCGAAATATTATTATAATTAAAAATATTGAATTTCTTTTTATAAATTGAATTAAATTTAGTTAGAAATACATATTATTTTAAATAGTTTATAATTGTTTGTAATTTAGTTTTAAGATATTGAATTTGTTAGACTTAAGAGAATTTTTTTTAATAAAATTTATAACGTAAATTGAAGAACATTGTGTTTTTATTTTATTAAACATTTTGAACCGGCACCTTTCTTAATTAATGTTAAATTAAATTTTTTCATATTATTTTCTTTGGGTGGATTTAACATTTGGTCCTTCGAGCCGGATAAAATAGAAACTCAATTTTTTTCAATTTATAGATAGACTCTAAAAAATTTGTAAAAATGCAGAACATTCAGAATTTAATTAAATTACAAACAACTTTGGAAAGGGAATTAAATACTGTTACAATTAGAATTAAACAAAATTTAACTGAAAATCAACCAATTAATGTATATGAACGTAGAATACAGAAATTAAATGAATTAACTGATAAATTTAGGGATAATCATTATTTAATTTGTCAAACTGAAGATTGTAAACTCACTGCCGAGTATATTGAACAAAATAAGTATGATGTATTTGAAGAAACTTGTTTTAGTTTAATCACAGAGCTACAAGAAAAAATTACTTCGTTAACCAAATCAAGTAACGTTTCAAATGACGGTGGTTCCACACATGTTACAACTCTCGTGTCTCCACAAAAATCGAAAATCAAACTACCACCTATTTCTTTACCTAAATTTGATGGTACCTACAAATCTTGGCGGTCATTTAAAGATTTGTATACCAATTTAATTCATAACAACAAGGAAATTTCAGAAGTTGAAAAATTACACTATCTAAAATCTTGTGTTTCTGGTGAGGCTGCAAGAATTATTAAACCATTTGAAGTCATTGGAACAAACTATCATAAAGTTTGGCAAACATTGGAAAAAAGGTTCAATAATAATAGGGTATTAATCAATGCACAACTAGAAAAATTGTGTAAAATAAATTTGACAAAAACCGAAAATGCTCAATCCATGAAGGATGTGCTTAACAATACAGAAGAGATCCTTCATGAATTGAAAACATTAAAGGTCAACATTGAAAATTGGGACCCTATTATTGTGTATCTTACGCTGCAGAAATTATCGCCAGAAACACGAGAATTATGGGAGATAAAACAAAGCGAGAAAAATGAGGTTGCTTCATATAAAGAATTGGTGGACTTTTTAGAGTCAAGATTTCGCGTATTAGAAGCAATTAATACACCAAAACGAAGTAATGTTTTCTTAGCTCACAATAATAAAAATACTAATCAAAATTTAAAATGTACAAAATGTAAATCTGATCATAGGCTGTTTAACTGTTCGAGCTTCAAAACGCTGTCAGCAACAGAAAAATTAAACTTCATCAAGAAAAACAACTTATGTATGAACTGTCTCACTTTCGGCCATAAATACAATGACTGTAAAAGTAAATATACATGCGGTATATGTAAACGAAAACATCATTCCCTATTACATACTAGCTTCAATACCACATCGAACGCAAATCGGGATAAACCTTCTGCTCAACCGACAGCTACACAAAACAGCGATAGCACTGGAAACGAAGCTTTGCCAGTCAGAAACTCTAACGAAAAGAATGAAGTAAAGACTTTCTTTTCTTCAAACACGAATCAAGTACTACTAGCAACGGCTTTAGTCAGAATACGGAGTAAAAGGGGTCACAACGAAGTATTGCGAGCCTTGATAGATCCAGGGTCACAATCAACATTCATAACTGCTTCTGCAGCAAAACGCCTGCAACTTCAACTTACACGAACGAATCAGCACATCAGTGGACTCAATCAGAGCAGTGCCACTGTGGCTAAGTCGCAAACTGAATTTATTCTAGAATCAGTAGACGGAAAATTTGAATATTGCGTAAATGCGTTAGTGGTAAAGAGTATCACTAACGATTTACCTACTCATCGGATTGAAACGACAGGTTTCAATCACTTGAAAGATTTGAATTTAGCTGACCCTAGTTTTGCGATACCTGGAAGGATAGACTTATTAATTGGAGCAGAAGTATACGCAGCTATAATTCGAGAAGGAATTAGACGCTCAACTGAACCGAATCATCCGATTGCAATAAATACTGAATTAGGCTGGATTGTTATGGGTAGCATAGGTGATGCTACACAATTCAGTAGGACGTTCATGACAAGGGTTCATGAACATTCAATAGATACGCGATCAAGAAAATCTTGTAAACAAAAACAAAGGTTAACGGCAATAAAACGTGAAAAATCTAAGAATAAGGTGTTTGAAAACATTAGTGAAAATACTACGAAACGAATAACGAAAACACAAATAAAATTGAAAGAATCACAAATCAACAAACACAAGAAAAAATTTAAAGACATAATAAAACGCAACGAACCCTTTGAAACAGGAGGACTAATAAAAATTCCATCTAAAAGACGAAGGAAAACAAAGGTACCAAATTGGTTACAAGCTCCAGAGGACATAAAGCATTTCATATCCCATTGGTCCATTCCTTGGCAACAGATTCACAAAAGTAGAATTTTCAGATTAAAACAAGAAAACATAACAATACGTTTTACGAAAACAAAGGATGGCATGGTCAGAGTAAAAGGTTTAAATTTTTAAATAAATCAAAAAGTGAATTTTGTAATTAGAAAATAAAGAAAATTAAAAT
The DNA here is from genome assembly GCA_951394055.1 of Villa cingulata. Classification (NCBI taxonomy): domain Eukaryota; kingdom Metazoa; phylum Arthropoda; class Insecta; order Diptera; family Bombyliidae; genus Villa; species Villa cingulata. The sequence goes on along the minus strand of OX596017.1, from coordinate 33,521,375 downwards.
TATTAAAAGTGATATTCTTTTATTACAAAAATAAAATTAAAACTAACAAATTATTCACAATATATACAATATATTAAGTTCATTTTTTTTTTTTGCGCGTTCCGGGAGGATGTTGAATCGTCATTCAACATTTTTATCTGAAAAAGAAAAAAAGAAAAATAAAAGTTATTAAAAATAAAAATAATTAATAATAATAATAAATAAATAAATTAATAACAATAACACAAAACCATAAACAAATAGTACAAACAGAACAACACAAAAATAAACAAACAACATAACCAAAACATATCATACATAACATAATACTTAACATTCCACAACATAAGTATAACATAAATATGCACAAAACATATAACACAGAAGTATACACAACATAAAATCTGTATATAAACATAGCACACAAAACAAAACAAAACTATTCACATTGCACAAATATATAACATAAAAATTTATGAACACAACATCACAACACTGATATCAAAAATTTATCACAATAAACAAAATAAACAAATTATTACTTGCACAAAACAACTAGCACGACACTGAATCATTATTTTAAACATAAAACAGAAAATATAAAAAAATATCACAAAACATTGAACACAAAATACTTCATTGAACTACACTTTCATTTTTAAACAATGAACACTAACAAAATAAAAACATTGGAATACATATAACATATATATTGTATATATATACATACATTACATATGACCATGTCAAAACTGTCAAAAAGGTACCAGCTGAATATACTTACCAGTCAGAGTTATTCACAATTATCATAAATTGTCATTTGAAGTACCGGACACAATTTGAACAAAACGGTTTCATAAAAAAAGACAGAAGATGAGACAAATAGAAATTTTATCACCAACGGGGAAAATAGAAAATTCCAGAGTTTGCGAATTTTGATATATAAAGGGTTGCGATTCGCAGAAAAATTTGTCTTTTGCAATTACTTGTGTATACTGTCGTGTTGAGACTGAAGCAAGGAAAACAAGAGACCAAACTCATCAGCTTGGACGTGTTGAGTCCTATCAAAATCTAGCGTGTTGAGCTAGTACTTAGGGAAAAGTTAGGAATTTCTGTAAAAATATCTAGAATTTTTACAGAAATTAGGGAACGTCGAAGTAAATCATCGTCAAAAAAAAATATATTTAGAAAATTTCTTATAGAAATTTTCTAACACTTGGAGCCGGAATTTATCATTGTAAAAATACTTAGAAAATTTTTTTATAAAATTTTCTAATATTCCAAGTAGAAATTCAACATCGCTAAATACTTAGAAAATTTCTAGGACTTAGAAATTTTCTGAGGTTTCGTCGACGAAAGTATCATCAAAAAATTGAATTATTTTGGAAAATTAGAAAATTCATCGAGACAGTAAAAAATATTTCATCTCGACAGTCGTCAATTCCCGTCGGCAATCTTCAGTTCGCGTAACGATTTTTTTTGAAAATTTAAAATTCAAACAAACATTGTAATTGGTTCGTCATCGTTATATTCAGCAGCAGTTCTTCAAGCAACATAATTTCTACAACGCCATCTATCCGTGTAGGTCGACCTATACCAACGAATTTTTAGTTAGTATTTAATAAGTTAAGAACATATGCAAAATTTATAATTAAAGTAAATTTGAGATATTTCATTTGCATAAATTCATATTCCGTTTTCGATTGTAACATATTCGTTAAAATTATTTGCATAATTATTGTACATATACAAACTATAAATCAAAGTAAAATTTTATATATTTCATTTGTATAAATTCAAATTTTGTTTTGATTTGTAAAAAATTTATTGTATACCTATTTCCGGTTAATCGAAATATTATTATAATTAAAAATATTGAATTTCTTTTTATAAATTGAATTAAATTTAGTTAGAAATACATATTATTTTAAATAGTTTATAATTGTTTGTAATTTAGTTTTAAGATATTGAATTTGTTAGACTTAAGAGAATTTTTTTTAATAAAATTTATAACGTAAATTGAAGAACATTGTGTTTTTATTTTATTAAACATTTTGAACCGGCACCTTTCTTAATTAATGTTAAATTAAATTTTTTCATATTATTTTCTTTGGGTGGATTTAACAATTTCGATGACTATTTCTATGACTATTTCGATGACTATTCTGATGACTATTTCGATGACCATTCTGATGACAATTTCGATGACTTTTTCAAACATCTTATACTGCTCCTATTTTCTGTAAATTATTATGTTGATTGCAATTCTGAGCTATATTTTTTATTTACTGATTTTACAGTTAATATGTCTGGAAATAATATGCATTTTATATTAGGCACTATTTTAAAAGTATCATTCTTTGTACAAAATTTGTGAAGTGAACATCAAATTTAAATAGTGATAATATTTTACATTTTTAAAATAATATAAATTAATAAATAAAAGTTATATATAAGTATATATATAAATTCAGTCAGGGACGGCCCTAGCAATTTTAGCGCCCGGCGCACTTTTGAAATTTTGCGCCCTTCTTGTTTATGTATACATGGTGTCCTGAGTTCGGGTGTAGGCATTTTTCCAGTCTATAGATCTTGCTGAGAAACGAAAAAAATTTAAGGCGCGGGCGGGAATTTTGTTTCTAATATCAACGAGTGAGTAGAAAGAGGGCTCAGAAGTTTTTTTTGAGGTCAAGTAACTTGTTTCCTATTTGTGATCATAATTCACGAAATTGGTCGTTTCGAATTATTTTGCATTCATTGGAAAGATAATCAATCAGTCTTTACTTTGATACTTAAATTGTACAGATCGGTCCAGTGATGCCAAAGATATGGTACATCAAATTCAAATTTTCATAGAAAAAAATGTGAAATTTTGAGTTCAAGGTTAAATATCTCAAAACTTTGCCCTGTTTTTTTTTTTAATTTTGTTTATTTAAAATATTGCCCAATGAATTGCCTTTCATTAGCATTTTATTTTATTCAATTATCTGTCGTGGATTTTGAGTTATGGAAAAAAATGTAACTGTGGGTTCTACCAATTTAATATATAATATATATAATATATTTTATAATTGAATAAAATATATGCTGGCAAAATGCCTGCACCCGAACTCAGGACATCCTGTATAATCTTTTCAACGCCACCCAAGAGGTAAAACTTGATAGACGCGTTTTTTTTAATGAGGATTGTAAGGGATAATTTTTTTTTTCAATATTGCACTCATTTCAAATATTCAAAAAGAAAAATCTTATTAATTTTTGTTATGCAATAAAAATACGCGTAAAAAAAACCAAATATAATTTTTGAAAAACAATAACTTAATTTAAAATAATTTTATATTATGTATAATTTTTTGAACTTGCATGCAGATATATACTGATAAACCCTCTACCATGTATAAAAAAAAATTCATTCAAACATGCAAAATAAAGATGCAAATATGTAATAGGGTATTTCATCTGGTTTTTAAAGAATTTTAAATATGACTTGAACGTTGAACGGTTAAAAACGTAAAACAATAAAAAAAAAAGAAAAATTTAGAAATTTTCACATCGTTTAATGGCTAAAATTTAAGATCATAAATTACCCTCCTACCTAAAAAAATTCAAAATATAAATTTTTAAAAAGTTTTTAATATCATTAAAATTTTGAATATCATAATTAGAACACACAGTGTACAAAATAGTATAAATAATATAAAATATAAGTGATAGTCGGCGTCACAAAATTTTATTCTACATCTTATTTCGTTGAAAGAATATAATTTATAGAAAAAGATGTAGAATATAATTTATACATTGGGTTGAAAATAATATTAATTTCTAAAAATGTTTTAAAATATCTATTTTTTTTTTTCAAACAAATATTCTTGAGTAATATATCAAATATCATCTAGATCATATAGAATCAAACGACTAAAATGGTGTAAAATTTCTCACACAAAAATTATTATCAAATATCATATCAGTTAGTCTTATTTAACGCCGGCTACTGTGCAATTGTATATAACATTAAAGTAACAAAATCACGATGTATTTTTTGATAAAGTACATAGTATATGATATAAAAACAAAAACAATAAGTTCCTATTCGCTTTTCCTTTCCTATTCGCTATTCCTATACATAATACCACATGACAAGTAAATTGCAACAACAAAATATTTTGAGCAAAACAATAAATACAATTGATTATGTACACTTATAAATATCAATGCACACAGAAAAAAGAAAAGAAAGAGAATGAAAGAAATAACAATTATAGTAAAGTCTGTACGTGTACAGCATGATACCAATGATACCACAAACAATAAACATACGTATAATGATACATATTAATTTGTACATACATTTGTGTATGCATGTATACCTAACCATTGAAAGCACTAAATTATAAATATAAATAATTATAAGAATTGATGCGTTGGAGCAAATTTTCTAAGTGCACCATTCTAACGCATATCTCATAGAAAAAACTAAATAATATTTGTATGCGATGCTTTCTGTTTTAATATGTAGATATTAAAATTTTTTCATGCGTTGGAGCAAATTTTCTAAGTGCTCCATTCTAACGCATACCTCATAGAAAAAACTAAATAATATTTGTATGCGATGCTTTCTGTTTTAATATGTAGATATTAAAATTTTTTCATGCGTTGGAGCAGATAATTTTAGTGCTCCATTACAATGTATTTATGAATTTAGATTTAGACTGTTTGCTTTGCAGTCTAATAAATAGAAATAATAATCAATCGAATTATGTTGCGTTGCTTTTGAATATGGATAGACAAGACAGACAATATACATAAATGATAATAGATGTTTGAATATTTTTATATAGATATACGAGTACATGGGGATGGGATATAGGAATATAAGAAATTATATCTACATAATTATTATCACAGACAATATATTGTCTGTGATATTATGTATACAGTATACGTATATTCAAATGTAGTACATATATTTTTAATATGTATATCATACTTATATAAGAATGATTTTATATTTTACTTTTAATTTTTTTTAATATCATTTTGGATTTGGCTCTCCATTCCCATATTGTACATACACATAAAAATTACATATAAAAAAAATTTTTTAATTTTTTTCTAAATTTGATATAAATTCATATATCATTAATGGTCTAGAATACATAGATAGTAACATTTTTTTATTTTTGTATTATTTGCATAAGTCAAATATTTTTTTTTGAATATTTATATAAAAAGTTTTATAAAAAAAATGTAGATTATTTTTGGCGCCCCAAGATTGCAGCGCCCGGAGCAAGTGCTCCACTTGCTCCTATGGTAGGTCCGGGCCTGAATTCAGTATAAATTTAGTGAAAAATTAAATTGTTTTCCAAGTAAGTATAAAAAACTAGATCAATGAAACTAATTAAAAAAAGTAACTTTAAGAAGGTATCTAATGGGCATAGGATATGGTGTAATAAGTATTTTATCTGAACTGTTTGAATTTTTTGTACAATTATAGATAAAATGTCACAGAAAAATATTTATAATCGCATGAGCGAAGAGTTAAAAACTTATAATCATGATTTAGTAAGATACAAAAATTTAAACTCCTTTGCCATATTAGAGTCAAATGCTTCTGGTAATAATCATAACATTGAACACGAAATGATAGAAGATCAATATCCTTGTTCTAGTCAAAATGACGTTATTCCAAATGATTCAATTTTAGAAACATCTTTTCAATGTTCTTCAAATGAAGAAAGTGATGAAGAACCACAGTCGGATTTGAATATTAATTTAGCCAAATGGGCTATTAGAAATAAAATTCCTCACAACCATGTTACCGACTTATTGAAGACATTGCATCAATCTGGAATAAGTAATTTACCAAATTCAGCTAAAATACTCTTAAAGACTCAGAAAAAAAAATAAATGTAAAGCAAATTGCTAGAGGAGAATATTATTACATTGGTATTCAATATTTTTTTTCAAATAATAAATTAAAATGTCTTTGAAAGATCGCCTCCATTGAAATAGATATTGGAATCGATGGTTTATCAATATTCAAAAGTTCCAGAAGACAGTTATGGCCAATTATTGGAGCTATTCAGTGCGGTAATGACTGGGAACTATTTTTAATTGCATGTTATAGTGGCTTTTCAAAACCAAATAATGTTAATGAATTTCTAAAGGACTTTTGCAATGAAACATTAACATTAAAAACCAACGGTATTAAAATTGGTCAAGAAGAAAATAATAAACCTTTTAATATTCGTCTGTTTTCTTGTGACGCACCTGCAAGAGCTTTTGTGACCTCAACAAATTATCACACAGGCAAAATAAGCTGCCCTAAATGTATGCAAAGAGGTACATATTTAAACCATAGAGTTGTTTTTCAAACTGAAGAAATTAATGAAAGAAATGATGGAAATTTTAGCAGAAGAACGGATTTAGAATATCACCAAATTAGCTTCCAAAATGAAAAAAATATTTTAGAAACAATTGGAATTGGAATGGTATCACAATTTCCAGTAGAACCAATGCACTTGATAGATTTAGGAATAGTTAAAAAAATGCTTATGGCAATAATAAAAAAAAAAGTTAAAAAATTTTGCAACATCAAAGAAATAAATGAAAGATTAAAAAGAACTTCTGGAGAAATTCCTAGCAACTTTTCAAGAAATTCTAGATCATTGGATGATTTATCACTATGGAAAGCTACAGAATTTAGAACTTTTCTTTTGTATACAGGTATTGTCGCATTGAAAGGAACTGTGCATGATGATGTGTATTATCACTTTTTGATTCTCCATTCACCTGTAAGAACTCTTTCATGCAAAAAATCATGTGAACCGAATTTATCTGCAGCAAAAGAAATGATAAAAGAGTTTGTAAAACTATTTCCTGAAATTTATGGAATAGAAAGTGTAAGTTACAACGTGCATTGCTTACTGCATTTGTGTGATTCTGTCGAGCAATTTGGGATATTAGATAATTTTTCAGCCTATAAGTTTGAAAATTATATGCAATATATTAAAAGGTTAGTAAGATCACCTCACAAAATTCTTCAACAACTTTATAGAAGATTAGAAGAAGGTGCTAGTGCAATGCAATTTTCTTATAAAGAAGATAAAAATATTCAAATAAAATTTCAAAGAGAGGCTGATAGGTATTACATGATAAAGCCAAACATTCCAGTTAAAGCAATTAACAATTTTGAAGATGAAACAGACACACTAGTTGGCCAAGAATTTGAAAATATAGAAGATTTTTTTACACAACCAGTAAAATCCTCAACAGCTTTAGGAATTTTTGCATGTAGCAAACTAAAATCAGAAACTAAATTGTACAACAAAACTGATATAGAATATAAATATTTCCCTATTAAATACAAAGAGCATATTGTTTTAATTCCCATATTACATCACTGTTTCAAACAATTCCAGCACTAACTGAATATAAAATAAAAAGATGAGCCAACACAAAATATCTACACCATTATCACCTATCGTTGACAACTATTTAAATTCTGCTAACAGCGAAAATTTATCGCATGGATTTGTGACATCAACGCCTATTCCTCCGAGTGAAAGATGTCCAAGTCCATCAGTTATAATGCCTCGAAGAACTTTTATTGTAACACATGTGAATAATGGTAAACATACTTTCACATATAATGTTTGCGTTTTGAATTTTCTATTTTACAAAAATTGTTTTATATTTTAGCACCAGAGTCCCCCTCAATTATAGAACAAAAGATAAATTCATTTCAGCAATTAATGCTCAAAAAATTCGATGACCTCAGACAGGAAATGAATAGCCAGTTTAGGGAAATCAAAGAAAAACAACAAGTTTTACATGATAAGGTATACAAAATTTTTCTTAAAATTTTATTAATTTCTTAATTTATTGTTTTGAATTAGATAACAAGTTTCGAGGAAAAGTATACTGCAAATCATTGTGCTGACAATAAGATGTCAAGAAATACTTTGGTGCTAGCGAAAAAGATTAGTAGAAATGTTATAAAAATAACAGGTGAAGATCAAAATGATGAACAAGACATTACTAATCTTTTTCCAATTAAAACTCTTTCTGAGTTGAGCGATTTAGAGGAAAAGCTCAAAAACAGCCAAATGAGTTCATCCATGGTAAGTAATTTTTAACACACTTAAAATATCCAAATAAATTCAATATATGGAAATTTTAATTTCAGATTTCCTGTTTTAAAAAAAAAATTGTAAAAAACAAATTAGAGAGCGTTTTCCGCAGTATGATAGACGATAAATTAGTTTTTAATTTTAATTTAGATGGAAGGTGTGGAAAAAGAAAGCTGCTGGCATTAAAACTTTTTGATGATATATTGTATAGTAAGTTTCACTTTTAGTAAAGTTAACATAATTACACACATTTTTTAAATTATAACATTATACTTTTCTATGTAGAATCTTGTGGACCAGCATACTGCAGAAAAGAATATGAAAAGGAATTAAGAATTTTTATATTAAAATCACATAACCGGCATAATAGAGCCAAATTTAGAAATAATAGGTTAGTATTAAAATCTAATTTTATAATGCATACATAACTAATGAAATCATAAATTTTTTCTTACAGCAAACGATCGAGTGAAACACTCTAAATAAAGAAAATTATGTAGATGATAAGAACAGAAATAATAATAATAATAATAATAATAATAATAATAATAATAATAATAATAATAATAATAATAATAATAATAGTAATAATAATAATAATAATAATAATAATAATAATAATAATAATAATAATAATAATAATAATAATAATAATAATAATAATAATAATAATAATAATAATAATAATAATAATAATAATAATAATAATAATAATAGTAGTAATAATAATAATAATAATAATAATAATAATAATAATAATAATAATAATAATGATAATACTAAAAATAATAATAATTATATTAAAGATTATAATATTAGATATGTGTAGATTTAGTGTATACATATGGAATTTTGATATTTTGAATTAATGATATTTCTTTTTCTTTTTACTTTTTTTATTTAATTAATTTTTGTATATTTTTAAATTTTTTAAAATACATTTGATTTTTTGAAAGTTTTATTTGATTTTTTGTAATATTGTCACTTTTGTCATCGGAACTATATTCTAATATAATAGTTTGCATACATTCGTTAATATTGTTATCGATTTGGTCATCGGAATTGTTAAAGAAAGTCATCGAAATGGTCGCTGATTTTATTGATGACGTTTAGTGCATGTTGTTAAGATAGCCATCGATTTGGTCATCGGAATTGTTAAAGAAAGTCATCGAAATGGTCACTGATTTTATTGATGACAGTTAGTGCATGTTGTAAAGATAGTCATCGATTTGGTTATCGGAATTGTTAAAGAAAGTCATCGAAATGGTCGCTGATTTTATTGATGACAGTTAGTGCATGTTATTAAGATAGTCATCGATTTGGTCATCGGAATTATTAAAGAAAGTCATCGAAATGGTCGCTGATTTTATTGATGACGTTTAGTGCATGTTGTTAAGATAGTCATCGATTTGGTCATCGGAATTGTTAAAGAAAGTCATCGAAATGGTCGCTGATTTTATTGATGACAGTTAGTGCATGTTGTAAAGATAGTCATCGATTTGGTCATCGGAATTGTTAAAGAAAGTCATAGAAATGGTCGCTGATTTTATTGATGACAGTTAGTGCGTGTTATTAAGATAGTCATCGATTTGGTCATCGGAATTGTTAAAGAAAGTCATCGAAATGGTCGCTGATTTTATTGATGACGTTTAGTGCATGTTGTTAAGATAGTCATCGATTTGGTCATCGGAAGAATCAATGAAAGTCATTTATTTATTTTTGTATTTTGCACTTCATATACACTGTACGTGTAAAAATAAATAGATGACTTTAGTCCCGGCTCTAGAACAAATTTCATCATGACTTTCATCTAATTGGTCATCATGACTTCATCAATTAAATCATCACATCTGTTCTACCAGGGTACCAAAGCATACATACATATACACTGTTATCATTTATACAAACATTGTTTATTCATGTATATAAATAAACGTATATCATATGTATACATAGATATGATATTCCCAGGTGTTCAGCCGCCATGTTTTTTGTTTACATCTTTAAATGGTGACAGATTTTTCAAATAAAGTTGGTTATATTTTAATATTGTTTGATTTTGTTAATTTTTTCGAGTTTTTTTAAATAAAATAATTTAATAAAAATGGTGAACTGTTCAGTGAAAGGCTGTAAAAGTAACAATGGACTTAAAAAATTTGATAAAACAATTAAGTTCTTCCGATTTCCTGAGGAAAAAAGTGTATGTGAACGATGGTTAGAGATTTGTGGGAAGCCAAAAACGTTTTCAGTGAAATTTGCGCGAGTTTGTTCACTTCACTTTGATGAAAATGATTTGAAATTAAAAGATAGGTTGCTCAATGCTCAATAATCCGTTCTAGGATGGATTGCATGATGGGAGGATTGCATGATCATCCGACCGCTCTTGAGTTTAAATATCGCCTTCTCGGATATATTTTGGGTAACTACATGAATGTTAAATATTTGTAATGTCCCAGTTTGAGATAATAATTGTTGATTTTTTAAATGGTGATGTGGGTGCCTATATACTAATTTTCGTAGATAGTTTTAATGGATTTTAATTAACATATATGTGTCAAATATCCACATATATAAATTTGTAATAATTGTAATATTTTTATTGGTTACTATTTTTTTAGGAAGAAGTGACATATTGATCCACGAGAGTGGAAATGTAGAAGAATCAGAAGAGTCTTTGGATGTTGGAAATGTTTCCTCACTGAATATTCAACAACTTGTTGATGAGGATAAAAATGTTAAGGAAAGAGGTGTTGACAGTTTTCTTTCCGACTCATTAGAAAAAGTAGCAGGATATGTCGCAAAAAAATGCAATTTATCAGAAGACTTTGCATCATTAAATTCTGCTACTTCTACTTCTACTTCTACTACTTATTCATTTATCGATGAACTATCATACCATCAACACACTATTTAAATCAAATAAAAATATTAGAAAGTATTTTCAAAGCAATAAATGGAGATGAGTTGCTTTTGAGTGAAAATTATATAGAAAAGCATTTAAATCAATTAAAACACGTTGTTTTAGATGATAACATTAAAAAAAATTTTTTAGATGTAGGATGTTTTTTAGAATAAGGTTTTAGAACAACAAAATTACACAAACTAGTTATAATCAAATTAGAAATAGAAAAAAAATTAAAATTTTAACTTGAGAACTTAAATTTATTAATTTTAAATCATATATGTAAATATAAATAAATCATAAAAAAATCAAAAATAAAAATCTGTCACCAACTGATGCTTTCATTAAATGTCATTTTCGGAATATCATATCTTCTTATTCATTGTATCATGATATGTATATACCAGTTCATTATGAATTCAATATTGATCCTTACATCCCAGCAAACATCGTTACGATAAAACACGAGCTGGCAATAGAATGGCAAGTGTAGTTCACGAAGTGGCAATAAAAATTCTAGTCCCTTGCCAATTATACGAAAAGTCTTATAACTGGCAATGATCATTAGTTGACGAACTGGCAACAAAAGTTCTAATGCCTTGCCAATTATACGAAAAGTCGTGTAATCGGCAATAATAATATTTCAAAGCGACAAGTTGATATAATTGCAAAATATTTTCCTTTTTTTTAATTTCATAGCTGTACTATTGTGTAGTGTAGTATGTAGTTATTCATTCGAAGTTTAATTGCCGCACAGTTAACACTGTCAACATAGTGAAAGAGTAAAAGTGGTAAAAGTTAACTCATTGTAAAAAAGTATAAAAGTGAAGTGATTTTTAAAAATTTTGAAAATTTAAAGGTAAGTAACGAACTTTTTATATTTCATCTTTTTTAGATCTCCTTTTTTATAATTGGGTGTTTTTATTAATGTATAATCTTTTCCGCACATAGTCAATAAAGTTGTATATTTCAGTGTAGGATAAAACGTGTTTGCGCTGTATAATTTATAAATTCAGTACGAAAAAAGTGTGCGTTTTTAATAAAAATCATCCATTTAAATTATTTATATAAAAATAATAAATAATATTTATAATAAAAATTTATATACATACATTATATACATAAATAATTTATATAAAAATATGTAGGTAAATAAAAAATGTTATTCGATAATAATATATCCATACCATTTGATGAAACAAAGAAGGCAAGAGAAATTAGTTTTCTGTTACTTAGCTTACACACTTAACATATAACAGTAATTCAATCACCCTACATTGGAACTATTGTTAATTACAAAAAGTGCAAAGCATAAAGCAAGACCCTAAATAGACGTGACGGGACGAAAGAAATTAAACGAACGTAAATACTCGTTATATTAATATTTGGATATTAATATATTAGATATCCATTTTTGTTTAAAATTGCTTTTTTTTTTGATTAACTCCACTTTGGGAATCTTAAAAGATTTTTCTTCTAATTATTGTTTCTCGTTTTTTATTAAAATACTTAATTTTCGAAGAAATGACAACATCGAGGCAAGCTGATTATCAAACGGCTCGTAGAAGTGCAAAAAGAATGATTTCGTCTATTTATAACACGCACGGTTGTGCTGAGTTAGATGCAGATTTAAAAAAAGAAAAACTGGAAAAACAAGGGTTAAATACTAATTACCCTGATGCTTTATCTTCACTTGATGAACAAAATATGATTTCAGAATCCAGTAGTGAATGTGACTTAGATTCAGATAATGATCTTGGATATAAAGATATAGACTCAAATAACTTGAAAAAAGAATTAGCTATATGGTCAATTAAAACCGCTGTGTCTAGCAAGGCTATGAATGAGCTTCTAGATTTGTTAAACAAATTTATGCCTAATTTTAATCTACCTTCTGATGTACGAACTTTGAGAAACACACCAAAGCATATTCCTGTTTCAAAAATGGGTAACGGCAAATATGTTCATTATGGTCTTAAGGATGGGTTGACGGATTATTTAATTGCCTCTGACGAGGAAGTAACAAAACTTTTACTGTGTAGCCACCTAACGATGGCGAAAACTCGCGCAGATGGGAGATATTTTCAAAATTTCCTTTGATTTCCCCTTCAATACGAAAAATCGCAAAAAGAAACAAAGATTAAGTCTTCCACTCAGTGGGTATAATGACTGTCGGTTATCAATCGCACATCAAAGCAAATCCTCTTTTTTGCTTAAAAAATTAACAACATTCCAATATATAATGTTCACTGTACGACGATTGCCATACAACTGATTAACTGAAGAAACATTTGAATAAAAATAAAATAGGATAAAGAAAAAATCAAAGGAAATAAGAATTAAATTATCCACTCAGTGAACACAGAGACTGTCGATTACCGACCGTACACACAATGCATATCCTCTTTTTTAGCTTAAAAAATAGCAGCACCTTTGTAATGATGGTGATTATATGACGAATGCCATGCTACTAAAGAAAAATTTGGAATTTAGATAAAGCAAAATGAATAAAATATAAAATACGGAATAACAAACAATAACAATAATATATGCGAACGAACAGTGATGTTAATTGTTAACTGCAACTGCAATTTTAAAATTTACAAAAATATTTCCTTATCGAATTTTTATATTAAATACATCTGTTTATTGATTTGATTATTACTGCTACTTTTTGTTTGATTAGTATACTCACTAACTTATTTGATTGAAACATTTATATTTATGTAACATTAATTGATTTGCTATTTGCATGAATGAATTGAATCTATTTCTATTAGTAAGTCAAATATTTATTGATGTTGTAAGCTAAATCATCTCTTCAGCAACTTTTTCATTGATAATTATTGGTAATGTAATGTACCGCAGTAATCGTTTGATTCTGCCTCCTTTGTTTTTTTATAGCCGATGAGTAAAGTTCGTAAAATTAAAATATTGAAATTGTTGTTATTAAATTTTAATTTAAAAATTTATAAATTCAAAATTTTATTTCAACTGTTGTGTAAAAAATTTAATTATATTTCGAAACACATGCATGTTTATATCGAGGATATAGAATTAAAGATTTGAAAAAGTGTACAGTGTTATTTGAAGTTGTAACTTTGTCATATCAATTGTTAAAGTATTAAAATTTGAAAATATTTTTTATTAAATCTGATTTTGTTTATTTAGTCATAATGGCATCTGCAAGTTTAAGTGAAAATATGATAATCAGTGCCAGTGAAAGTGACAAGAATGATAAGTGTTTAAATTCAAATTTAATTAATAAAATTTTAAAAAGTCAGTCACGACAGATAGTTTATAATGTCTATAAAAACATGTTAATAGATGAAAAAAACCTTTCAGGAAACAAGGTCATCGCTCAAGAACTGACATCTAAATTAACAGGTGTTTCGCTAAGAACAATTCAAAGAATTTGTGGCGAAGGAGTGAAAAATGATGGTGTTTTCCGTTCTCCAATGAAAAAAAAATTGCAAAGAGTGAAAAAAGTAACAGATATAGATTCATTCGACAAGGACTGTATTAGACGAGTGGTATACGATTTTCATAAAACTGTTGGTTTACGTGTAACGAGTCAAAATTTATTAGAAAAATTAAAAACTGATATTAATTTTAATGGTGGAAGATCTTCGTTACAAAAAATTTTAAAAAATTTAGGATTTCGTTTTAAAAAAGTGCAAACCAATAGAAAATTGTTGTGTGAGAAAACTGAAATACAATGTTTAAGGAATCGATATTTAAGAAATATTAACAATTATAAAAAAGAAGGATATGACATTGTATATATGGATGAAACATATATCCACGCTTCTCACACAAAAAACAAAGAATGGACAGATAGTTCAAATAAAGGACTTTTAAGTCCGATTTCAAAGGGAAACCGGTTGATCATTGTTCATGCTGGAGGAATTAATGGATTTGTAGAGAATGCTCTGTTAATTTTTAAATCGGGAGCTAAAAGTGGAGATTATCATGATGACATGAACTTTTTAAACTTTAAAAAATGGTTACAAGAACGGTTGTTACCAAATCTAAAAAAAAAATCGGTGATTGTTCTTGATAATGCTCCGTATCACAATAAAATTGACGACAAAATTCCAAACTGTAATTTAAAAAAAGAAGATATGATAACATGGTTAAAAAATAACAATATCAATTGTGATGCCTCTATGTTCAAAGCAGAACTTTATGAAATTATTAAAATACATAAAAATAATAAAAAAAAATTTGCAATTGATGCAATGATTAAGTCTGCGGGCCATCAAGTTTTGAGATTACCACCATACCATCCGGAACTTAATCCAATTGAATTGGTATGGGCAAAAATTAAAAGTCAAGTGGCAAAACGTAACACTACATTTAAATTGAGCGACGTGGAAAACATTACAAAAAATGAATTTAAAAATTTTTTAACCAGTGACTGGAAAAAGTGTTGTGATCATGTTGAAAATGTAGAAAAGGAATACATTCAGCACGAAAATTTATGGGACGGTCTTACTGATCAAATTATTATAAATTTGGATGATGATGCGACTACAGAAGATGATAGTTTTTCTAGTGATGAAGAATTTTAAAGTATGTACAACTTTTTATATATATTAATTTTTACTTTTTTAAATTTTATTGTTTTTTTTTTTATTTCTTAATTTTAATTAATATTTTTATAATAAATACACTGTAAAAGTGTATTTATTTAAAAAATACACTGTGAAGTAGTGTAAATAATAATTTCTCACTTGAATTGAGAATTTCCCTTTTAAGAAGAATTTTTGAAAAATGGTATGTTAATAACTCACATCACTGTTTCAAATTTCAGTGGAAAGGGTAAGTAGGTTCTACTGCGCATGCTTCTCCTTCGCCACTGTTCAGTGGCTCTACTGTACTTGATTTTAATGTAGATGGTTTACGTTATCAAAGAGCTCGAAAAAACAAGTCTGGCCTATTTTATGTAACATTGTAAATATAAATTATGTTTTTCTTATCGGATTATATGAAGGTAATTCGAAGCCAGAAGATGCTGATCAATATCTCGATCAATTCATCACAGAACTAATGGAAATTTCACAAAACGGATTTCAATTTCAAAATATAACATTAAAGATTGAAATAAGAGCATTTATTTGTGATGCGCCTGCAAGATCATTCATTTTAAAAACTAAAGGACATACCGGATTTTTCAGCTGTGTAAAATGTAAACAAAAAGGAGAATATTTGAATAATCACTTAATTTTTCCAGTGTCTGAAAACGAATTAAGAACTAAAGACTCTTATAGAACTAGACAACAACGAGAACATCATCATCAAATACATCCTACAAAAATTGAAAACGGACATCGATGTTCCCCGTTAGTTTACTTTTGATTATATGCAAGTTACGTTACCAACGTTAACAAACATGAAAGCTATAGAAAGAACATTCTTCAAATGTACAATTTCATAGATATAATGTTGTGTAATATATATATTGTATCGTAAACAAAATATTTTTATACTTTTACCTTCACATTGAATATTAAATTACAAATATAAAAAATTACATGTTTTAGCTAAATTATATTACTTTTGCATTTTTCTAAAAAACGAAAAATACAAATTTTAATTATCTTGCAATTTTTTCTTCCCATCAAATAATTATATGTAATTTCCGTTCCCATAAAACGAAAATTACTAATTCTGCAATTTCTTTAGAATGTTCTATTACTTTCACGTTGACCAAAATAACGTGACTTTGTGATTACAAAATATACATATATAAACCACGATAATAAAACCAAATTCAGTTCTAAAACTCCACTCTGAAGAGTTGTCATTAAAAATTAATTGTGAACAAACTAAAGTTTGTGTAGTTTAAATTAGTTGTAATTAATTGTGAACAAACTAAAGTTTGTGAAATCATAATTAAAATTAAGTTTGGATTGTGAGCAAACCAAAGTTTGTAAAAATTATAATTTTAATAAAATTTAAGTATAAAAAAAAATGTATTATTTTTTTTTTGTTCGAACCTGTTCAGTTGACATTAGTGGCGCAGTCGGTAGGATTGCAGTCTAAAGTATTGCAATCCGACAAAATAAAATATTAAACTAAAAATTGTTTTTGTAAAAAACATTTTTTTTGTGAAATTTCAAAGTGATGGTACTTACACGGAAAAAAATAAATTAGAAAAATCAATGAATTGCAATTAGTTAAAAATATTTTATTTGAATCAGCTAATCTTTAAGAAAAACTTAATAAAGTTTTTAGTAATATTTCAAGTGTCTTTAGTTTATTCTACTAATCAGAATTAGTTAATTCAATTTTAGTTGAATCATGAAATCAGTTATTAGACTCAACTAAAGCATTTAGAAAAATTAACTATAATTATAATCAGCGTTTCCAACAAAACATTTGTCGTTTAATATAACAATTCAAATTAGTTGGAATGATTGATGTAATTAGTTAAATCAAATTAAAATATTAATTATTTTGAATAAAATATATAGTATGCGTAACCAATTATTGAAATGGAAAAATGTTGTTGAATTAGCTGAGACTATAAATTGATTTTACTGAAACAATTTGTCAAAACAAATAAATATAATAATTGAAAAATATGAAATTCATAACAGTTTTTGATATTCGTATTTCGTACATCAATGCAGCTGCTTATTTGTTATTGAATTTATGTACCGTATTAATTACAGTATGTTAAATTACTAATACATATTGCTAATATATACACATTAACAAGAAATTTTTAAGGACAGTTATACCATACTTAGTGTTAAATATTAATATTAAATGTACTTTATGCTTTATGTAGATAAAATACTTCTTATATATACATAAATATGCATAAATATTAGCAGTACATATTATTTTTTGTTTCTTTATTATCATTGCATTATTACACAAGGCAATTGGAACACTCTAGAGCGTTCCAATTGCTTTGGTTGCTACTTGCTACATACATAAACATATATCTCAAAGACAACATATAATTACATATATATACATTATCTTATATATGCTTATATGTTGCCGTTGTCTCTGCTCTCTGGTACTATATTATATTACAAAACCGAAATTGCTTTTTGTAATTTCAAATTTCAAGTACCTTTAGTTGATTCTACTAATCACAATCAGTTAAATTTCATTAAATCATTAATATCGATTATTAGAATCAACGAAAGTATTTGAAAATTTAACTAATTTTAGTGTCAAATATTAAATACATCGTGTATTAGAAGTATAATAAGTATATATGTATATAATATATGCATAAAGTATATAATTATATATATATACATATATACTTCTAGTACGCGATACGTATAATATTTTACATTAAGATTAGTTAATTTTTCTAAATACTTTAGTTGATTCTATCAATCGATATTATGATTTAATTAAATTTAACTATAATAAATTACACATAGCATTATTATAATATTTTACTTAGTTAGTTTCATTTGTGGTTTGCGCAGAACGAGTAAAAAAATTTTGTAATATTGCATTTCGGTTTCGGTACTTTAAAAGTGATTGAGTTTAATTATAGGTACATATTAAATAAATAATAAAAAGGATGAGTGCTGGTGAGTGAAAAAGTATTTTTTTATGTTTGGATGGCTAAAATTATTGGAATTTTAAAATAGATATAAGTTGTGTATCAGAAGAAGAAATAGTTGAAAATCTTTTGAACACGTGGGGCTGCAGTGAATTAATCAACGATTTTAAAGGTAAGTTGAATAAAAATAAAATAAAAATTAATATTTTAAACTTCTTTGTATTTATTATAATATAATTAGAGTCAAAAAATTATTTTTTCGAAAACGTTTGTGTTGAATATTTATCGATTTTCATAGTGTTAATTGTGAAGATTATGAAAATAGTTGACTAAATTTTCAAAGATTTTTTTTAGATAAATCAACTAATAATTTTAGTTGGAATAATAAGACATTCCAAATGTATTGTAAAAATATAGTTCTAAATATATTTCTTATTTTTGATAATCTTTTATTTTTGATAAGATTATTTTTATTTTATATCTCTATGATACTTTTTATGCTTTAACCCTTTCAATACGGATTTTTTTTTTCAACATTTTAATTACTTAATTCGATTTTTTAAATCATTGGGTCATATTTGAGCTAATTTTTTGATCTCACTAAAATCGCATGTCCTGTGACAGAGAAAATGTCCTGGGACGACGTATGTCCCAGAAGTGATTTATAATGGGACGAAATGGGACGTAATTGTCCCAGCAGTATCAAAAGGAATAATTAAAATAATTAAATTACATATATGTCCCGTTTGTAGTTACTGATGGGATACATATGTCCCATTTTCATTTTTGAAAATTTATATTTTTAGTCTTATTAACAGCGTTAATTAATTACTTACCTCGCTATTAGTTATTTTTTTAACGAATTTGACCAATTAATTTTATATAAAAATTCACAAATAAAACTTTACTTCTGTACTCGACCACTTCTAAATGCAAATTGAAGAATAACTGTGCACATTAAAACATGTTAAAACATGTTAAATAGTGGACGTGCAATAGATAAATGAAAAAATTACTGTTGGGATGAAATTAAATGCAGAATAAATAGAAAAATAATATATAAGTAACAAAAAATCAACTGATGGGACGTATATGTCCCGTCAGTATTGAAAGGGTTAAGTATTTTTAGTACTTTAGTACTTATTCATTATTTTGGTTTTGTTTAAGAAACATCTTTTTTTTTTCGAAAAAATGATTATATAAAACTTTTAATTATTTTCAGATCGAAATAGACTTTGAAAAATTATATCCAGAAAAAGACATTTTGCTCTTTTCGAAGTGGAATGAATTTGTAGATAAGTCCAAACTTCTTTTTAATAAACAAATAAAAGTAAGGAACTATTAAAAGTTGTTTGGATACCGATATATGTGATGGCAAGTTAATTTTTATTTCTCTTATACATAAAAATTTCATTCATATACTTTATAGATGCAAGAAACTATATATTATGTCTACTTCTGAACGCCATATTAGTACCGAGGATTATTAATTACAAAAAAGTAAACCAGAAATCTCACTGGAAACCCTCGATTCTAGACGCACAAAATAGTTTCGTAATTCATGTCAAAGTAGGTAAATTTTCATTGATTTTAATATAAATATATATATTTTCATCATTGTACTTATTTGAAAATATCACTTAACAAACGTTCTATTTTCCTTAGACTGCTAATGATATTCTGCCAGCGTTGGAGCGACAAAGCAAAAAATATCTAGAGATCGGAGGAACTATGCAGCCTTGCATTATTATAGTTGGAGAAGAAAAGACTAAACCACGGGAGTTCCGATGCTACTTTAATAGTTGCCAGTACAGCTACAGAGTTGATAATTTTTTGAAAGCATTATCAGTGACATTTAAAATTCATCATGTTTTAAATTTAGAATGTGCAAAAGAATGTTGCCAAATGTGGAACTTTGGGTTCTATGAGTTCAAATGTAGTAATAAGCAAAGTGCAGCATTGACAGCTTTACTAAACGATTTTAAAAACACAAATATATGAATTAAAATATTATCATAATATTATAATATTATACAATATCATATATCATTAATTAATTTAAATTAATTAAATTGAATAAAATAAACTACAAACTATTCCAACATACGTTAAGTGTAAAATTTAACCTTTTTGAAAATAATTTTTTTAATTTTTAATTAAATCAAATTAAGTAGATTACGAATTTTTGTATTATATGCATATACAAGATAAAATCTAAAGATAACAAAAGTGTAAAATTTACCCTTTTTGAAAATAATTATTTTTTTAATTTTTAATTAAATCAAATTAAGTAAATACCAAATTTAATAAATACGAAATTAATAAGTTGTCAATGTTGCACAGTTTGTATTAAGTAAGAATTAAGTCATTAACAAGCATCAAAATGATCCCTTGCTTTCTTTGTAAAGATTCTTTTGAAAATGTAAATAATTATATTGAACACTTAAAACTAAGTCATAAATTAGAAAACACATCTGATTTCTCCTGTAGTGCAAAAAATTTTTTCCAAATATTTCAATCAATACATTCTTTTAAAAAACATTTAAAAAATCAACATGTTTTCGAAAAAAATGTAGGTTGTCAACTCGATTCGAATGTTAGAACTACGTCAAATGATATCGTAGATAAATTTGAAAATAATGAGGAGAAGTCAGCTACTTCAAATGCAAAAACTCAAAAATATTTTACAATTTTAGAGAAATATTTTCACTAAAAGAAATAATTATAATTGGTACTAAATATAAAGTGAATGATATTGTTATACATATGGACAACTCAAAAAGCACATTTCGATTTTTTCTAATTAGATATATTTTGCATCAAAACGATTATTTATTAGTCTGTAAAGAACTTTTGAACGAAGGATTTTATGAACATTATCAATGCTATTCCATTAAAGATGAAAATGAGACATATGTAATTCTTGAAACTGGAATGAAATACCCACCTTCTAAAATATCTATATTAGCAAATGGTATTAAAGTAATTAATGTTAAACCTCCGTTTGCATAACGAAAAGCATAAATATTATTAACTTTATATGATATTGATAATAAAACATAAAACATTTTTTAAAATCAATTATGACTTAGTTAAGAAAGTAAATTTACGAATTTCATATATTACATATTTGATATATGAAAAGTGTTTTTTTTATAATAGATAAAACTGTAATTTATGTAATAATTCTTTAAGTTTGTAAAATCTTTATTTTTAATGTAAAATACATGTGAATGAATTGAAAGATAATAAATTGAATTTTTTGTTGCAATAATAAAATTATTATAAAAAATAGTTGTTTTTAATTAATTAAATTAGTTGAAATTTATAATTCGAATTTTGAGTTTTAACTAAAACATTAGTCGAAAAAAATAATTAAAATTAAAAAATTCAGCTAATATATTAGTTGAATCTTTCAATAAAATTAGCTCTGATTTCTGAATATTTTAACCTGTAATTACTAATTTATTGGTTGACTTGACTGAAAAATATTGTTTAAAATTACTAAACCTATTCGTTGATGATTGTAATAAAATTAGTTAATATCATAAGACATCATTTGTTGATTTGTATAAGAAAATTAGTTGAGCATCTTGACTTCAGTCAGAGTTTGTAACAAATGTATCAGTTGATTTTCCTAATTAAATTTTCTAGTATTTTCAAAGCAGATTAGCTGAAACAACTAATTTTTGTGTAAAATTGTCTAATGTTCATTAGAAAATTCAAAGAATGTTTTAGTTTGTAGTTCCAATTTATTTAGAGTGCAAAATTGAAAATTTAACTAATTGAAATTGATAAAATTGGCCAAATACATTAGTAGGCTGAGAGACAACTAATTTTTTTACATAATTTGACTTGTGTTTTAGTTAAATTTAACTAATCTTTTTTTTCCGTGTACAAGAAAAAAATCGAAGGAAGTTAGAGAAATAAAAAATAAACTGCATGAAATCCTCCTTTCATTAGACACAAAAAATTTTAAAGTGGACTTAGTTAACCATATAATTTTAAATAAACAGTTAACATTAATAAAACTAGTGGTTGATAAAAAATTCAATGAATATATTGAAAAATAAAAACAAACAGTGACAGTACTAATATTTTTATGCCTAAAGTTAGAGTTTCACGAAAAGAAAGTGAATCTTACGAAGAATTAAATTTGTATTATAAACCTAAACCAAGTGCTAATCAACAAAACAATATGACGGGAGCAAATTCTCAAACCAACAATCCAGCAACTTCATCTTCAATAATAATATTAGTCAATGATTTATTGAAAGATGCTCAGAGAATTAAGGAATTCAGGGGAGATGGCAGCTACGCATTGACATCATTCATCAGAGATGTTGATACTTTATTACCACTCTTCAATGAACATCCTCAAGCCCAACAATATTTATTTCAACGTATCATCATCAACAAAATCCAAGGGGCAGCTTTAGACGTCATAAGAACATTAGGAACAGGAGCAACATGGGCCGAAATTAAATCAGCTTTAGTGCAAAACTTCGGTGTAAAAGAATCATACCATCAACTGTATCATCAGGCATTCTCCACAAGGAATAATAATGTAAGAGATTATTTTAACAATTTAAAAAATATATTATCCAAATTAAATGAGAAGTATGAATATGACGAAACTAAACCAAATGAATTTAAACAAATTATGAATGAAAATACTATTTTAAGAACATTTTTAAACAATATTGATCCTCATCTAGCATCTGTAGTTATAAGCAGAGATATAAAAAATCTAAGAGAAGCTTTTATTTTGTTAGAAAACTTAGGTATGATTAGGGATAGAAATAAAATAAATAATATTCCAAATAAACCAAACAATTGCAATACCAATTTTAACAAAAATCAATTTAATCAAAAAAATCAAAATAATTACGGACATAAACAGAAAGACAATATTCACAGACATTTTAGACAAAATAATAATTATAACAATAATTATTATAGACAAAGAAACGATAATTACTCTACAAGAACTAGGCAATTTAATAATAATAGTCAAAATAAACCATAACCTATGAAGTAGACCATGTTCATCATGAAATAAATTTTCAGTTAATGCCTCACAAATTTACCTACCAGTAGTACATCTAACTATAGGTATAGATAAAATTAGATGTCTGATAGATACGGGGTCTTCTATTTCCCTTCTTAACGAACATAAATTACCGCGATATAAACGACATACGAGTATATTAAAAACCCCGATTCAACTCAATGCTTTAAATAAAAAAACTATAGTAAATAAAGAAATAAAAACAGATTTACCAATTGAATTTAATGAAGACGCTTATATGTTGTGGAAATTAACAAAATTTAATAATAAAAATTTTGATGCAATTGGACAAAATCTCCTTAAACCAATGAAAGCCATTTTAGATTTTGAGAATGATAATTTAATAATAAACAATAATGTCATTAAATTTGAAGACGCTATACCATATAAACCAGAACAAATATATCAATTAGAATACATAAATATAAATGAGTTAGAAATAGAAAGCATTTCAAAAAACCTAAATTTAGAAGAAAAGACACTATTAGATAAATTAGTTAAATCATATAAAGATCTCTTCTTTCAAGAAGGAGACCAATTAACTTGTACAAATGAAATAAACCACGAAATAGTTACTACAACCGATAAACCAATATATGTAAAAACATATAGATACCCACAAATCCATGAAAGGGAAATATCCACACAAATTACGGAAATGTTGAAGCAAGGAATTATTCGAGAAAGTAACTCACCTTACAATAGTCCCTTGTGGATCGTTCCAAAGAAATTAGACAATTCCGGAAAAAGAAAATGGAGAATTGTAATAGACTATCGTAAACTTAACGAAGTCACAATCGATGATAAATTCCCGATTGCCAATATAGAAAATATCCTGGACAAACTTGGTAGATCTCAATACTTCACTACTCTCGACCTGGCAAATACAAATCTAAAGATTGGTATTCTGAGTAATTAAATTAAATTAAATTAAATTAAATTAGAAAACTAATTTAAATTAGTTCCTAAATATTATAAAGGTGATTATAGTTTTTTTGTGTGACAACATAAAATACTAAAGTAATTGTGTTGTGCAATTTGTGAACTTTATTGTTTCAAATTAATAAAAAAAAAAAAAAAAAAAATTTTTTTTTGAAAACAAGTTTATCAAAAATAAAAGAAGCTATATAATAACTGTTTATTGCATTGTGTTTTTAAAAAGTCAATGCCAAAAGATAAACAAAAAATTAACAATTTATATAAGCCATACGAATACGAATCGAAAGAAGAAATGCCTACTCAAACAGTTTCATCAAATGGAGAAACTCCACAATCTCAACAAACTTCACAAGAAGTAACCCCAATAATAACAGTATCTGAATCTGAAGAAACATCTCATATTAAAGAATACCATGGTACAAAAGACTACGACTTGTCATCATTCATCAGGGAAGTAGAAATGTTTCTAACAATGTTCAACAGTAATCCAGCACTAAAGGCATACATTTATCAACGAAATGTACTCAACAAAATACAGGGTCCAGTCCTACAAGCAATCAGAACATTAGGACACAATCCAACATGGGAACAAGTGAAAGAAGAATTAATAAAAAATTTCGGAATTCGAGAGACGTATCACCATCTGTACTATCAAGCCATCAATCTTAGAAATAATTATAATGTAAGTGAATATTATCAGATTTTAAATTATATTTTATATAAACTTAATTCTAAGTATGAATTTGATAAAAACAAGCCATTAGAATTCTCTCCTCAAGCAAATGAATCTGTTATATTAAGAACATTCCTTAATGGTATTGAGCCAATGTATTCTAGCATTATTCATAGTAGGAATATAAAAATATTAAGAGAAGCATATTACACTTTAGAAGAAACAGGGATGATTAGAAATAATAAAAGCAAAAATAGTTTCAATAAACATAATAAAAATAACAACCAATCAAATTCAAAACAACAGCACCATTCTATTAATAATAATAATAATTTACCCTTTAAACATTTTAAAGATGATCAACACAATAGACAATCAGGACAATTCAGACAGAATTATAACAAAGACTTAGGTAATTCAGGACAGTACAGACGTTACAATAACAATAATAACTATAATGGTCATAACAATAGCAATCATTACAAAAATATTACAAATTCAGGTCAATTTAGACAAAATCATCCAGAACCAATGGATGTGGATCATATACAAAGAGAAAGTAATGAAGAAGTAAATTTTCAATCACAGCCTCCAAAACGAATTTACCGATAGTTGAGTTGACTATCGGTAATGACAAAATTAAATGCTTAATCGGTACAGGATCCACCACTACTTTATTAGATAAAAACAAACTGACACAATATAAACGAGTTAGACTTAAAGATAACATATATTTTAATACCCTTAGCGGACAAACTAAAGTCAATCAAGAAATTGTAATGTGAGGGTATTAATTTTTTTGTGTGACTGTATTCAGTCACGCCATAATTCTTCTTTATTCTAATTATGTGTACCTAACAGTACACATAATCGCATTTATAAAGGCCCAAGTGTTGTTTTGCGCAACAATACCATTATGTTTTGGACACGCGCATATATTTTCCATTGTTCTTATGTATAATGTGCATAAGATAACAACAGCTGCAGGCCGCATGCGCGTGATTTTTCTATAGCTTTGGCATGCGTATATTCACTTGCCATGATAATGCAATACATATGCCTGATATACAATGCCCTTGATCTAGATTTTTCTATATTTTTTTGAGTACACAATGTATCAATATGAGTTTTACTCATACATTCATAATTGTATTTCCAATTTTAATGGCCGCCCCTATCCATGTATTCTAATACAAACAATATGCACATATACATGCGCATTCTACTTAAATTTTATTTTAAATTTTAATGGCCGCACACGCATACATATATATTCACTCAATTTCTCCACTATTTTCATTTAGTTCCCCATGTTCTCATCAATTTCATTTCCATATTGACTTCACATATCAGGTTGTTCCTCCAACGTCAAAAGATTGTATGGCCACCCTAATTGGCTGTTTTCAAAGGTTTTAGAATTCTATGTTCTATTTCAAAAATTTAAAAAATTTTCAATTTATATCATAATTCTTTGTCCTTTTATAAATATTTTCCAAGAATTATTACTAATTTAATATTTAGGTGATTAAGTACATCCTTTTTCCATTATATAATTACAATTTTTCTAATTTTTATTCCATATCCGGTTTTTGACTCCACTTTTCTACCTTTTAAAATCACCCGATAATATAGTTTAAAATTGGTAATGTAGATCAAATATGAAATGAAGTGGAAATGATGATGAAATACAGCAGTGCCAGGTTCTAATTTTTTTTCAAATTTTGAAAATCTAAATTTTGATTATAGAATTTATTTAAAAGGTTTCCATTACAGATTTGTTTTCCCTTAACTTTTGAAAAATTATAGCTTTTCTTTTACATAATATTCCGCGAAAATCTGTCCTAAATATTGCACATTTCAATAAATAAGATATTTATTTTTTTTTTCACACACACACATTTTAAACCCCATTTCAATTCCCATCTTTTACATAAAACCCCCACTCATATTTTCCAATAAGCAAAATGCACTTATTGTTTTGGTGCAATATAAAAACGCACCACGCTTTCAACTCGCTTTCTTCTTGTGGTTTCTAAAGTGCTGGGGCAACCTCTGCAAAAAAATAGAATTTTAAAAAGTGCCGGTATATTTTTATATAGAGTAGGGCAGTCGCGTTGTAATAGTTTTTTTTAAATAGTATCCAAATCTTTACATTTTTTTTTGTAATAGTTCATTCGAATTCAATAAATTTTAAGGGTAATTAACAATGCCATCGAAATTCGATGTGGACACATCAATTTAAATTACATCCTAAACAATAAAAAAAAAAAAAAGAAAAAATGATAGGTGAATCCTAACAGGAGAGTGATTTATTGGAAAATCTTAATGTGAAAAAAAAAAAAAAAAAAAAAAGGAGACATAAAAGAGAAATTTATATCAACTTATGTATGTAGAATTTAGGATAAATTAAGTAATGAATTTATGGTTACGGGTTATTGCCTTTAATAAAATGTATTTGTAAATTGAACAATTTTGGCTTTGTCTTACAATTCTTCCCCTTGACAGAACTATCTCCAACAATGTAGTTTTTTTTACAATTTTCTTCTCTATAAAACGGATGGGAACATAGCTCCACAGCAAGCTATGTTTATTTGAGGTGGGTTAGTCCCTATCATCGTTGGGCGAGGCATTCTATTTTTTTTAATTTCAGGACCAACGATGGTAGTAGCTGTATTCTTGGGCCAGAGCGGGGCCGTATTTACAGGTCTACGGTGTGGGTGCAGCATTTTTTTTTTTGTTTAAATCGATTTGGAGCATTCTAAGTAGAAGGGCTTCACAACCTTCTACTGCTCCAAGCTGCGAAATAAAAGGGTTAAGGATAAGTGACAAACTCACGCCCCATCCGGCGAGCTAGTTCGTGCTAGCCAGCAAGCGCAGCAGTCACTTCCACCAGCCTTAAACCCATGAAGTAAGTATGTTGTTACGTGTGTCCATACTATGATTTTTATATGACTATATAGTCATACATGTAATTAACTCTATGCACACACCATATACAGTGTTCATATAAATGAAATATTTTTTTTTGAATTTTGCTTCTTTTATTTTATTTTAGATTTCAAAATATGGTGAATATATATCATATAGTCGACAGTATGACACACATACCACCACATATTTTACAAAATTATAACTAGATTAACAACAGAATTCAATGAAGATAATTTAATGAGTTGGAAACTCACTACATTTAGAAATAAAGAGTTCGATGGTTTGATTGGACAAAATATATTGAAACCAATGCAAGCCATTATTAATTTAGAAGAAAAGTATTTAGAAGTACATAATGTAAAAACAAAATTTTTAAATTCATGTCCTTACAATTACGACGAAATACATTCTTTAGAAAAGTCTCATCTAGATCAAGGTGTCTTAGAGAAACTTCAACGTGAAGACATGAACCAGGAGGAAAAAGAAAAATTAAATATTCTGATTAGAAAAAACAAAGATTTGTTCTTCCAAGAAGGACAAAAATTGAGTCATACTCACAATATACAACACGAAATAGTGACAACAACAAACAGTCCAATATATTCAAAAATATATAGATACCCTCAGGTGCATGAGGAAGAAATCGACAAGCAAATGAAAGATATGTTAGAGCAAGGAATAATAAAAGAGAGTAATTCACGGTACAATTCACCATTGTGGATAGTTCCGAAGAAAATCGATAATTCTGGCAAAAGGAAATGGAGGATAGTCATCGATTATAGGAAATTAAACGAGGTAACAATAAATGATACATTTCCTATCCCAAACATAGAGAATATTTTAGAAAAACTAGGAAGATCACAATACTTTACCACCCTAGATCTTGCTAAAGGTTTTCGCCAGGTGTTAATTAAGGAAAGTGACAGAAAAAAACAGCATTTTCCACACCACATGGCCATTACGAGTTTGTGAGAATGCCGTTTGGATTAAAGAACGCTCCTGCGACATTCCAACGTTTAATCAATTCAGTATTAAGAGACTATATCAATCGAATATGCGTCGTCTACTTAGATGACATTTTGATTTTCAGCACTAATATAGAAGAACATATGGACAGTATACAAAAAATATTTAATAAATTAAGAGAGTTTAACCTCAAGATTCAGTTAGACAAATGTAATATTTTTGCAAAGGAAACTGAGTATCTGGGACACATATTGACGACAGACGGAATCAAGCCGAATAGGAGTAAAATTGAAACCATTCAGAATCTTAAACTTCCAGAAACTACGAAACAAATTAAATCATTTCTCGGAATAACCGGCTACTACCGTAAATTCATTAAGGACTATGCAAAAGTTGCACATGGCATGACGAAATATTTAAAAAAGAATGCGAAAATAAATAAAAATGATCCGCAGTATGTAGATGCATTTCAAAAATTGAAAAATTTACTGATAAACCCACCGATATTAAAGTATCCGGACTTCAACAAGAAGTTTAAATTGATAACAGATGCCAGTGATTTTGCGATAGGAGCCGTCCTGACCCAAGATGAACATCCAATCAGCTATGCAAGCAGAACTTTAAACGATCACGAGAGGAATTACTCAACAACAAAAAAAGTAGAGTTACTAGCGATTGTTTGGGCAGTCAATTATTTTCGGCCGTATATATATGGTAGAACTTTAGATCTTATGACTAACCATCAACCACTTAAATGGTTACAAGCTAAGCACAAAGGAAAAGACATAAATCCAAGGTTACAGAGATGGTTATTAAAGTTGGGTGAGTATAATATTAATCTCGATTACATCAAAGGGAAGGAAAACAAAGCAGCAGACTTCATGAGTAGAATCAATTCAAAAACAGGAGAAATTAACATAGTGGATGTACCTATACTTGATGAAAACAATGATGAATTTGAAAACGATAATGAAAGCCTAAATGCAACGATACACTCACAAGAGGAGGAACAAAACGATCATTTTCCAATCTTAGAAACAGTTGTTAATCGTTTTTTTACTCAAATTATACTAACTAGTAATAAAACAGATGAAATTGAAATTATAGATAAGAGAAGAAAAATATACATAAGTTCAGAAGATATAAATGATAATTTTATGACAGATATATTTCGTAGACTTTTAAGAGCTGGGAAAATAGGTATATATTCAGAATTATCAGACCATGAATATAACAAGGTACAAAAGAAACTTATCGAGCTATTTAGTACGAACTTGAAATTTTATAGATGTGTCTATCATGCCAAAGAAATGAGAAGTGAAGAAGAAGCATATAAACAAATCGCTAAATATCATAAGAATGAGACGGGACATTCAGGATTTTATGAAAACTATGAAGGTTTGAAAAAATTAATCTATTTTAAAAACTTAAAAGAACTTGTTCAGAAATTATATTAACAACTGCGACGTTTGTAATAGGGAAAAATACGATAGAAAACCATTGAAACCCAAATTTCACCTTACAGAAACCCCCGACGATATTAACCAGATTATACATGTAGATATATATATAAATAAAAAACATAGTTTTTTAACTTTTATAGACAAGTTTTCAAAACATGCAGTAGTTCTTTATCTAGAAGATAGAAATAGTCTTACCCTTATAGAAAAATTTAGACTTTACTTTTCAATGAAAGGCAAACCAAAGAAGATGACGATGGACAATGAATTCAATTCAGTAAACGTAAAAGATTTTTGAGACAAGAAGAAATCGAAATTCACTTTAGTAAGCCTAACAGCCATACAGGAAATTCGGATGTTGAGAGATTTCATAGTACTATAGGGGAAAAACTAAGAACTTTAGAAGTAGAAAAGTCTAAATTATCTATACAAGAGAGAGTTTTTAAATGTGTAGAATGGTATAATAAGTCAATACATACAACAGTCAAATCTAAACCAATTGACATAATGGAAGTAAGGGTTGATAGGGAAAAATTAAAAACCTTTTGAGAATAACGAAAGAACATAGAATAAATAAACTAAATAAAAATAGAGAAAATTATATACAAAATCAGGAAGAAGGCTATGTAAAGAACTATAAAGCATTAAGACATAAAAACGAACCAAAGTATAGGAAATTAAAATTAGAAAATATACATCCAACAAATATTAAAAGACCAAATAAATTTGCAGGTAAAGTGGATATTTCTAAGTATAATACTGATGATAATACAAGTAACGAAAGGAGCTCTGATAATAGAGAAAATAGATAATAAAAATGGATTTATCGAAATAAAATTAGAAGATGTGTAAATTATTCAAAATTACGACATAATGCTGCATATTATAGATCCAAAAGAAATAGAAAATATAATTGATAATTTAGAAAGTAATATAGCACAAATCGAATTGACAGACGACAAAATACTTTTACAACACGAATTAAAAACAATTAGAACAAAAATTCACACAATACTACCACATAGACATACTAGAGGACTTATAAATGCTGTAGGAACGGGACTTAAATGGTTGTTTGGTACAATGAACGATAATGACCGCAAAGACATAAAAGATCATCTTGAAATAATTGACGAAAATAATCACAACATTATCACGAATTTAAACAAAAATATACAAATAAGCGAGTATTTTAACAAAACATTTGAAACATTAAAAAAGGTAAAAGAGTCAGATAGGAATAAAATCACAGAAAGGTTTAACGATATAAGAGAAAATAATGCTAAAGTATATAAACAAATCCTTTACGTAGATTTTTTATTAAAAATTAAGATATTAGAAGATAGTATAGAACATATTCAAAATAATATTGCTTTGGCACGAATAGGCATTATGAGTAATAACATTTTAACTAGAGAAGAAATTATAGAATACAATATAGATTTGGAAAAATTACAAAATATAAGACTAGGAACAGCTAAGTATAAAGAAAATAGAATAATATTCGCAATTAAAATACCTAAAGAAACTAAACAAGTAAAAAGATCATTAATAATTCCTGTTGCCAATGAAAATTTTGAAGAATTTATATTTAAGAGTCAGGAAATTATAAAATTTAATAATATATCTTATAATTATAATGGAGATCCAAATTTAAAAAACTTAAAGAAAACTAATCTTTGTATCTATAACAATAATTCTATAAAAACAAGAAATAGTAAAACAGAAATCATAGAGATTGAACCAGGTTTAATTTTATTAAAAATCAAATAAAAGAATATTTTAATAGCACTTGTGACGAAAGAGAATTAGAACTTAAAGGTAATTATTTGCTAAGTTTTCACAATTGTAATATAAGAATAAATAATAATATATTTTATAACAAAAATAAAAAAATTAAAAACAATTTTGTAATACCATCTAGTTTTACAATAAATGAAACAAAAACTCAAATGACTTTTGATGAACTTGTAATTAGTCAAATAGAAAATGTAGAACAAATAAAAGAATTGACGTATCATAAGAAAAACAATACAACATATAATCTGATAATGTTAATTGTAATTTTGATAATTGTACAGGACCTTCAAATACAAAATCATGTGTAACTTTTTGTACACCCTACTTTGGAAAATTTAGTGTTCTAGAGAATAATAGGAAACTAAATGACCTTTCTTTTCATATACTATAAAAAGTAGTTTGGAATTCGGTTCTAAATAAAAAGAAATCCTGAAGTCAAAATTTATGACAAATTTTTTAAAAAAATTTGTGTATAAATTGGGTTCCTGAAAAGTATTTGCACTACGAAAAAAGATTTTATTTTTGTAGTCGAAGCACAAAAATGTTTTCTTTCAAACAAAAAAAACCAGAACATGATATCTTTATCCGTTATTGAGTTATTAAGGATCAAAGGAGTTCAGAAATGGTCAAAATTATGCCTACCTGAAACTTGTATACACTTTTATTGGGTTCCTCAGTTAACAAACGGTTAGAAATTACACACTTATATCAACTTGTTATTTTTTTGTTTTTTAAATTATAAAATTGTCTTATAAAAATTATATTAACAGAAATTTCTATCGACCCTATTTTCGACGTTAGAGGGCGTTGAAAATTTTGAGTTTTTTGCAGAACCTTCTAACACAAAATTTTAATATAATTTTTTTGTCACCACATAATGGGCATTTCATCGGCATATAGCCTGGTACTTCTAACTGAAACACCCTGTATAAGTATTTTTTCTGATTCTTCATGTCAAAGAAACATTCCTAATTTTAAAAAAATACATATATTTACAAATATAATAAACAAATATTCACACATTTAATTTTTTATAGCACCTTTTGATACAACTTCTACAACAGCGAGTTCAGTAATAGATTTAAATTCATCTTTAATTGGTAATTCATTAGAATTAAGTAATGAAAACGCAATTTTTTTGCCTTTTTTTAATGAACTAGCAACCAAAGACGTACGTATAAATATATTAAAATTATGAAAATTATGTGTAATTTTATTTACTAATATATAAATTTATTCGCATTCTGGTTTTTCTCCTTATTAAAGGAAATAAAATCAATTTTGGAAATAAATTGTCAAGTAGCTTTCCACCACTATAAAGTAAAAGTAGTTTTTTCTAACCACCACAGGGTAGTTATATGTAAAACTATTATCAAGCACTTAGTTGACAATAAACAAGGAAAAAGGTAAAATCCTGATATAATTAAGATCATTTGAAATCACATTTTTTATTTTTTATATTTTATTTTTAGTATTGGAAGAAACGAGTTTGAAAGACTTGCAAACGCAATAGCAGAGCTATTTCCAAACGAATTAGCTCAAACATATTATAGCCCTCATAAAGGGAAGACAAGGGCAAAAGGAAAATTGCTTGATGCTTACTATAACTATAAGCACTCGCTCACCAAGCCTGGTATTTTGCAACCTCGGTCAAGATCGTCAACACCGAAGAGTTTAGCCTCAATATCTACAATTACCTCTCCTCTTCCATCTGATGCCGTTCTTGATTTTGGTATGTATAAATTAGGTGCGAAAATTAAATTTTTAAATTAATCGTGTATTAAAACCGTGCATAATTTTTCAATTTAGATGCCGAAGAAGATGCTGAGTTTCAAAAACTGAGAAAACAAATATTAACCGAGAATTTGGAACAAAGTTGGTTAATAACTTATGATTCGAGAAGTAGATTTTTGGAATCTACAAAAAATACAGCAGAATATATAAACTCTTTTCCTGTTTTGAAAGAAGCAACTGGATATAAATTGGTATATAAATTATGAAATTTAAATGATACAACATTTTAAATTATTTTTGCTTTTGTAGTTTTCCATCGATGTAGAAAGAAAATTTGGAAAAAAACCGGTTTTTCTAATGACAGAACATTTTTATAAAAATTTAATTTATAGAGCATCAGAAAAGAAAAATAAGGAAATTACCAAAATTTCAGAACTCATCGAAAAAGAAATTGATTTCACCACTAAAAGTATTCTATCCCTATTGTTTCTTCCATTCATCATACACAATAACTTTGTAAAAAGTCAAAAAGGCAAAAAAAGAGCATCAAAAATTGAAATCCATGATGCCTTTATAAACCACTTTATGGTATTTTCTGTTTTTGAATAAATTTTGTTCGTTTTACTATGTTACATTTTATTTTATAGACTTTTGGAGAGGCAGATACAAATGAAAGGAAGTTTAATAGTTTATGCATCAGAGAAAAAGAGCCAATTCAACCAAAAATTATTTTGATTTCTTCACCGGTAGAAGCAGTATACGTGTTAGTAGCTGATACTAAGTATATTTTAAATAATGTAAAAGACGCCGTTGAGGCAATTATATCAATTTATTTAGCTTTAAATATTGAGTATCCAAATATTTCTAAAAAAGTTTGGTATTTTGTTCAAAAATTTATTTTTAATTTGCATACACCATTTGACGATGTTCATCCAGATTTAGAAACATTGTGGAACGATTTGAATAAACAGCATTAAAGCTTCAACGTAATTTCCTTTTGATAATTAATTTTTGTAAAATATGCCGTTTTCGTGTACATTTTGCTCACGCACGTGCAGAACAGTTGATATATTTTGTCGACATTTAAGAAATTTTCATAAAGATGTTTCGAGACTCACTTGCCTTTACTGTTCGCGTGTTTATGACAACATATACTATTACAAAAAACATCTCAATTGTCACATTGACAAAAACGAAAAAAAAAAGAAACAAAAATTAGAAACATATTTATCACGTATTGAAGAAATACCAGTACAAATTCAAAACACTTTTGTTTCGGAATTAAATGAATTTAACGAAAATTTAAAATTTGAAAACAATTATACACAAGAATTCCTAAAATTCATATTATTATTTTATTCTAAGAATGAAATTCCTAGAAAATATTCTCTTCAAATACTAAAAAATTGCATTAATTTTTTTCAAACTATTATTAAAACCTAACTTGAATTATCAAAAAGTAAAGACGTTAACAGATTATTAGATATTTTTTCATCAGCAAATATCCCAACGACAGAATACAAACTTTTAAAATTGTTGGGAGAATACTTTTTTCCTAAAGAGCCAATTCAAATATCTACACGCCTATAAATATCTACACGCACACAATAAGTCATCAGCGAGAAGAATCTGTAACTTTCGATAATTGCTCAAAAATAAAAAATATTATACATTCCGCGAAAATAATGAACTTAACAAATTTTTTTTCAAACTTTTTCAACAAAACGAATATAATAGAACATTACTACAATATTTAAATTTTTTAGAACTACAAGACAATAATATCATCTGTAATATTATTCAAACTGATTTTTTCAAATCGAAAATTCAAAAATGTGAGAATAGTTCTCAAATCCTATACTTACCTATTTTCATTTACTATGATGATTTTGAAGTAAATAATCCTTTAGGATCCCATGCTAACATCACAAAGTTAGGAGGCATTTATATTAAAATTCCTTGTGTACCACCGTACCTACAGTCAAAAATAAATAACATTTTTCTCGGGATGTTATTCTACAGTGATGATCGAAAAATATATGGTAATACAAGAATTCTTGAACCTTTTATAAAAGAAATTCAAAAACTGTTCGAAGTAGGCATAACAATCGAAAATGATAACTTCAATATCGTCAAATTCTTGCCATGCGTTATTTTAGGAGATAACCTGGGAACAAACTCAATACTCGGCTTTACGGAATCATTTTCCGCTAATTATTACTGCAGATTTTGCTCTTCAAGTAAATTAGAGTGTTCTATTGAATGTGTGCTAGATTTTTCTAAACTTTATAATCGAAATTCATACTCTCATTATTTTAATAATCCTAATATTTCATCTATAAAAGAAAATTCAGTGTGGAATAAATTACCTTTATTTCACGTGACAGAAAATTATAGCGTTGATGCAATGCATGATTTATTGGATGGGGTTTGCAGATACGATATTTTTTTATTGCTGGGTATTTTTATTAATAAAATGAAATTGTTTACTATCCAGCAACTAAATTTCAGAATTTCGGTTTTTAACTATGGGCCAAACAGTCAAACTAGGCCTCCATTACTAAGAACAGACAGTTTGCAGCAAAAAAATATTAAAATGTCTGCGACTGAAATGTTTTGTTTCATTAAAAAAATTTCTTTAATAATTGGTGATCTTATTCCAACTGATTGTATTGAATGGCAGTTGTATATTGTTTTAAGAAAAATTTTAAATTATTCCTTCACTAATTATGTAGAAAAAAACACATGGCAAGAATTACATTCAGCAGTCATTGAACATAATGATTTATATCTACAATTAAGTGAATCAACACTTGCTCCAAAGTTTCATATTTTACAACATTATTCATTTGTTATGCAAAAAGTAGGGCCGATTAAGCATCTTTCTTCACTCAGATTTGAAAGTTTTCATCAAACGTTCAAAAAGTGTGCATATGCGACGAAATGTAAAAAAAATATTATTGAAACTCTTGCAATGAAAAATTACATTGGTTTATTAAACGCAATTTTGAATTTTGAACGCATTTTACAATTTGAAATTAAGCACGGCAAGCAAAAAAAAGTTTCCGATGAATCTAAACATAAATATAATTTTAAATGTTCACAAGCTGTTTATTCGTTAATTTTCTTCATTATGAAAATTATTTAGTAAAAAAAAATTCAATAATCAGACATAAAAATAACTGCCATAATATTGACATGATTCTAAAATATAATAATAAATATTTTGCGGCATTATCCGAATTAAAAACAAATTT
The DNA here is from genome assembly GCA_951394055.1 of Villa cingulata. Taxonomy (NCBI): domain Eukaryota; kingdom Metazoa; phylum Arthropoda; class Insecta; order Diptera; family Bombyliidae; genus Villa; species Villa cingulata. The sequence continues at coordinate 33,483,988 of OX596017.1, read as the reverse complement.
TTTTGATTGGCATTTGTTAGCGTATGAAGTAGAAAGATCCTATAATTATTTTGTTATACCATTTGAAAAAATAAATCTGGATGAAATGTCATATATTTGTGTTATCAATGATCGTCAAATGGTTGGTTTCGATAAGTTGTATTTCGGAAAATATATAGACTAAATCACATAAAAATTCTTATTTTTATATATTATAAATATTCCTATATATGTATGTATTTAATAAATTTGTATGAGTATAATAAATAATAATAAGTATCATTCAAATTGATTTAGTTTTATTTCAATTTGAAAAAGTTGCATTTAGAGCAAAATTTTACCTTCTTTAACTACAAATGACTTCCTCTTTTCTTACAAAACCACACTTCATTTGTGGGAACTAAACGTTATCTTCGCAATAACTAAAAATTTTCTTTTATCTGGATAGATGTTTACTTTTGTCACAAATGATATTCATTTGCAATAAAAGTTGATTGAACGACAAAGTTCTTTTATCGTAAGAAAGATTTCATTTGCTGCAATTACTTCTTACTTACGACACAAACAATATTTCATTTACAAGAAAGAAAGAGTGACGTATGTTCTTTTTCTCCCCACAAAAAAACTCCGTTTAATGCAAACAAACTTTTGTCACAACAGAAAACTCTTTAGTTTAAAAAATCATTTGTGATCAACGATTTTTTTTTCAGTGTAGAAACTTTGAAAATATAAAAAAAAAAAAATAAAACAAATTATGATAAGTAATCACTTTTTGTGAGAAAATATTCTTTATATACTTTATGTAAGAATATTGTATTTTTTTTTTTTTTTTGTAAAAGTAAAAATTGTCAAATAGAATAATTTTAAAAGTTAGTTGTATTTTAAATTTTGACGAGACAACTTTTTTAAAGAGGATATTAAATAAATTTGTAGACAAAAAAAGTATAAGTGTTTTATTTACCGAATAAAATAAAAATAAAATATTTTAAAATATATATATATAAATATTATTATTATTTTATATCTTTTTTTTATTTAAATAAAAAATTAAATATCTTGCATGGTAAGCAAGGTACTACTATACTTTGTTCATAAAGTTTATTCAGTTCGGAGGCTTATGGGGATATATTTTCTCTATTCTAACTTGTTAAATTCGTATAAATGTGTTTCTGTTTAACACCTCTGAAAGTGTTGCCCCTTTAATTCAAATTTTCTATGTAAAATCGGATGAAATTTTTATAAGTGCTGCCGTTTTACCTTGATTTTCAAAACATATACTATTTTATATTTTGCAAAAAAATTTTTTTTTATAAAAGTCTGTCTCCCCACCACCTTGAGGTAAGACTTTTGGCGCGTTTCTTATCAGCAATCTTCACTTCACAAATCACAGCAAATATCAACTAAAGAACGAAAATAATCTTTATTTTCATGCAACAAAAAATGTAACGAAAAACTAACTGTTCTGCAACATTAATACATTTACAACACAACGTAAAAGCAAACATTTTTTTTCATGACATAAATATGTAGTATAGAATATATATTTACTATACATATCCATTAATTAATAATATATAAATAAAATGCATCATAGAATATATGTAATATATAATTAATAATAATATATGACAAAAATTCATATAAATAATATATAAATAAAATGCATCATAGAATATTATGTAATATATAATTAATAATAATATATGACAAAAATTCATATAAATGAAAATTTTTGATTTTCAAAAACGGCAATACTTAATATGAGTATTATGACTACACGGCAGCACTAATTCATCATTATTCTGTTATTCAATCTATTGTTCTTCCACATCTCGATTAGCCGAATCAAGTAACTTTTTCCTCATTAAGCGACAATCGTGTGCGCATATGAATTCCTTCGTCATACTTCGTTTTCTTCGCATATGATAAATTTTTTTCCATTTATAGTTTTTGTTTGTGCAATCCAGTGAATATGATTGATGAATAATGGACGACAAGAAATAATAATCAGTCACCGTATGGTTGCGGTGATGGTAATATGAAATTGACTGGTGCTGTTGTTTTTTTCTCTTTTACAGCGTCTCATTATATATAAAATAGATGGGGGTATGAGTAATTTGATATATTCCTCTTAAAAGTAACGCTACTTGAAGCTACTGTCCAAAAATGAGCTCTTCCATAAGCCGTGTACTGAAGGAATTTTATGAACAAAGTATAGTATATTTTTTTTATTTTTTTATTTTTTATACATATATACATAAATGTATATAGTATATATTAAGTGCACGCGGATACTCAGTCCATGGCACCGCCGATCAGTAATTTTATGTCAGATGCGTGTATCGAACTAATGGTTACTGGTTAGATGCTAATAATTTCATTGTTTCTACTTATTGTTTCTTCGTGTTTCTCGTATACTTGTTGTGTTGAGATGCTAGTGTGTATTGCAAAACAAATATAAAGAGAAAATGAATTTTTCTGATATTTACTGTCTCTTTCTGTCTTTGTATATTTTTTTTTTGATGTGTAGCGCAAAGGCGCAAAGCAAGAATAAGGAGAAAGTGGAATTTTCTCATGAATGAAAATACGAATACCACATGGTCAGTGATGTGACCCTTAGTACAATAGTAGTAGATCTACTACATTTTGCCTTCGCTAGTACGGCACTACTTTTTACTCAAAATCTACTTCGTTTTCGTATTTTTAAGAAACTCCATACTTTTATTTGTTTTAAGCGGCATACAGACTGTCAACTTGGTTGTCAACTTGTTGTCAACCTGGGTTGACGATCAAAACACACAGACGCTAAACCAAGTTGACAACATCATTTTTATAAATGATTTCGTCTTGAAAAGTCATTACATAGATACTGTTTTCTGTTCGGAGTTTTTGTTTTTGTGTTTAACATTTATTTACATAACAAAATGAGCGATAAATTTTTACCATATATAATTATTATTAATGAATTATGTGAAGAAGAAGAAGTTATACCAGCAAAAAGAAAAAGAATATGGTCAAAAGATTGGTACCAAAATCGAACAGAATTTTCACATGTAAATTTATTGAACGAATTACGTGTTAGTGCACCGACTGATTTTAAAAACTTTTTACGAATGGATAATGAAACTTATGAACAATTATTAATGAAAGTAAAACCATTAATTGAAAAAAAGGACACTAATATGCGAGATGCAATTTCTGTGAATGAACGTTTGTCAGCCACTCTTAGATTTTTAGCCAGTGGACAAAGTTTTGAAGACTTAAAATTTCTAACAGCAATATCACCCCAAAGTCTGGGAATAATAATAATGGAAACATGTTCAGCAATAATTAAAGTTTTAAAAAACTACATAAAGGTTATATAAAGAATAGTAGGTAGTACAATAACTAACAAAAAATAACTACATATTTTAATTTGTAGATACCAAAAACAGAACAAGAATGGAAAGGAATGGTTTATATTACTTATAAACATATTTTTAACTTTTTCTTAAACTTAATTCTAGTTATAATTTAATATGCAATAAAAACAAAATTATTTCTAACTTATTTACTTATAAATACATTTTTACCTTATTCATATATTTTTTTCATTATGCCTATTTATATTGGGAATCTAAAAAAAGTTCTTGAATATTACTATAATTTTCTGTATCATTAATTGATATGAAATTTGAGGATTGGGAACTAATAAAAGGAGTTTCTGGGGAAATAATTAGGGATTGATTTTGAGAAGTACTATCACTAGGGATTCTTATGTTCTTGTCAAAAGGTGACAATGAAAGTGAATATTGAATATTAGGAGTTGATTTACTAGAGGATGAAGATGAAGGAACTTGAACGGAATGTAATGTTAATTGTTCTAGTTGCCCTAAAACTAGTATTTCGTCTATTGCTCTTTTTGCAAATATTTTTTGAGTGGACGAGAGTTTTCTAAATGAAGTTGCCCAGCCTTCTGCATAAATGCTTGCTTCATCTCTGTACTCTTTCTGCTTCAAACATTCTACAGCGTCCTTTAATAAACTATTTTTCTCGGCCAGCTGATGTCCAATTGTTCGTCGTTTTGTGTGGCATTCTCTTATTCTTACCACATTTTCTGTTGCTTCCTGAAATAAATTGAATTTGGTAAATTTTAGTCTACGCTTTTCACAAAAAAAATCTTATTTTAATAATAATTTTGTAAAATATATACTAACTTCGCCTTCTTCAACAAGTTCATCTTCATTTTCTAAATAAATCGTTGAGAGACCAGATATTTGGGTTTCCTGATCTCTTAAAAACTCCAAATCTTCGAAATACCACAAAGATGAAACATATTGCTCATCCAATCCAGCACCAGATTTTTCGCTTTTTTCATGTTATGTTCATTTCATGTTATTTAACCTTTTTCTCAAACTATCAATATTTGAATTTGGTTCAATTTCCCTATACTTTTCTAAAAGTTTTTCCATGGCTCTCTTTTTTTTATTTTTGTCTTTAAAAATGGCAGATTTTACTTGCCATAACTCCGGCAGTTCTTTATAAAACTGGAAAAATTCACGCCAAATTTCATTATTAGGTATGCTCATTTTGTAAAAAAAAAACACTAAACACTGTATCAGTTCTATTCTATTATTATATTCTTATATTTAATCTCAATTCTATAAAAAGTCTTCACTTTAGTTCAATGATGTTATTTTCATTATTATTTATGATAATTTTGTAAAAAAAAAAAACACTAAACACTGTATCAGTTCTATTCTATTATAATATTTTTATATACATACAATCTCAATTCTAGAAAAAATTTACACTTTATTTCAATGATGTTATCGATACGAATTTTTAAATCGAAATGATGTTTTTCAACAAGTTGTCAACACAGGTACAGACGTACAACTTGTTGTCAACCCAGGTTGTCAACCAAGCAAAAATCAAAAAATTTTGATTTTTCGTCAAACGTTGATCAACCTTAAATTTCAACCATCAACCTATCTACAGACGCTTCAACAAGTTGACAAAATGCTATGTTGACAACCTGGTTGACAACCAAGTTGAAAGTCTGTATGCGCCTTTATACTCGTTTTTACACCAATTCGTTAATTCTGTTAAGTATCGATGTTAAATTGTTAATATCAGATTAGGTATGATTGGTATAATGATGGATGAGATGATTGGTAATCTTTGAATTAGTTAGTTACCCTCCGTTTTAACAGACTATTGCGATATCGCGAGTAATTCATGCTGTATTTTAAAAAGAAGAAGATAAACACATTCTTTCTTTGTTCTTTCATTCTTTATCTTTTCTGTGGTGTGACGTGACTGTGATTGCTGTGAATATACATATATGTCCATGTGCTTTTTGTGAAATAATTCAAGAATTAAAAATATAATTTTGATAGTGTGGATAATAGTGATGTTGCGTTACTTCAAACCATTATGCAAAAGGTAAAATAAAATAATAATTATAACATAAATATTTATAATTTACTTTTTTATTTTTGAAAAGTGAAATAATTACTGCTTCTTCTGCTTCCTCCATAAAGGAATCCAACGATGATGAAACTAATAGAAATATTATAAATTCTAAAGAAACGATGTAATGATTTAATAATATACCAATTAAAATTATTAATTAAAAACTAAATTATTTTAAAATCATTTTTTATTTTAGTTTGAAAAGTGGAATAATAATTGCTGTTTCTGCCTTCTCCACCTCCACCTTCACGTCCCTAACCAACGATGAAGAAACTATAAATTCTGAAGAAGCAAGTTCAGCAAATGAACAATTCAAGCGTCGATTATATAAACAAAAATATAAAAAAGAATGGGAAAACATATTTCCATTCTTGAAAGAAAAAAATAATTATGCCTATTGCAAGGTGTTATGACAGCATATTTAAGGTTATTCCTTAAATATATTAAAATATATGATATTTAACATTTGGTAAAGATAAAACCTTAATGAGAATGAAGATATAAATTATGCATATATAATTTTTAAATAAATTTTAAAGTACTAGAGTATTCTAAAGAAATACAATTTCATATAATATGCTGTCATAATCATAATCACTATATTCGCTATAATATACTATATTCATTGGTAATAATTTTCACCAAGTGGAATAAATTATTTATTTTATTTTATTTCGATAAGCGAAAGGAGATCATGTTTCCAAAATTCCTCAATACAAATCATATGCGTATGCATATGCAATATTCCACTTCGTTTACTTATCAAATACACTATATAGAAATTTATTGTATGTACATGTCTTCAAAATAAAAATCTCGTGTTTCTTTTCTATATACTCGTATATATCAATCCACAACATATAATTAATAAATTCTATATACACTTATACATATATGTACGTATTATATGATATTCATTTATATCATTAAGCACATAATTCGTTATGTGAGCAAAAAATACTCTATATAGTAATATTATGATATATGAATTATGGCGCAAGTCTTAAGTACTTACTCATATCATTCTACATATAATAAATATTCTATTCTATGATCGTAATTATGAAAAGGAAAATGCATAATAATATATTCTTATGGGAAACAAAAAAAAAATCATCTAATGCAATCATAAGCAAATTTATACACGAGTTTCCTTTAAAAATTCTAGATAAACATAAATTAACCACTTATGGATATATGGACAATGAAAAAAAAAACCAAATGGAATACCAATGAATATGTGTGACTGCGATTCAGCATTTTTTGGAGGTAAAAGAATTATAAATATTGAAGAAAAGAAAAATTAAACAGCAGTTCAGAGTCAGAGGTGTCACGATAAACATATTCAAAGAAAATTATAATATTTTGTGGTTAAATAAATTAAATAAAACTTAGTTATTTTATTTTGTAAAAAACAAATCTTAGAATTTTAATTTTTAATCTTAAAAACACTTCGAAATATTTTGTGATGAGTAAATAAAAGACGAAAACTTAGAAAGAAAAAATCTGGCGTTTTGAATAAAAAAAGTGACCTCTACTCTGATCCTCCGCGTATCTGCTCTTCACCCCCACGGTAAGCACGGCAGAACGCGTTACATATTTGGTGGCAGCGGTGGGCTTGCGAAATATACCAAACAAGTCAAAAAATTTTTCATAAAAAAAAAAGAAAAAAAAAAAACTTGAGAAATTTCGGTGAAATAAATAAATAAACAAACAAAAAATAAAATACAGTTTTGGCAGTTACAAAATAACATATAAAAATAAGTTTTGGACAAAACAAAATAAAATAAAATAAAATAAAATAAAATAAAAAATAAAAATAAAATAAAATACAGAATGGATATCATATAATATAAAAAAAAAAAAAAAAAAAAAAAAAAAGGGGCGGAGAAGTGAAATAGTTTGCTAATAAATTCCGGACAACATTAACACCATTACAACATCATAGAGAAGTCAAACAGCTAGCCGACGCAGATCATCTTTAATATACCAAGGCAACAAAACAACAAGTAAAAAAAAAAAAAAAAAAAAAAAAAAAAGAAAAGGAAAAAACGTGAGTAGAACCACAGAAATACAGATATTTCACCGCATATATTAAAATGTGTAACAAAATCAAATTCATATGGACCTATTGTTAGGTCCAGATTCGAGTCTTGGATATATTTAAATTCAAAATATACGTTAATATTCGATTGTTCTTGCATTCGATAAAAGTTTTAAAATATGGTTCATAAAATTATATACGCAAACATATAAACAATCTGATTTGAGTGTTTAGGTTTATTCGTATATTTACATGCAATAATAGAAAATATACGATTTATTTGTAGCAATTTGGTAGTATATATAATATCATAAACATTTTTATATGAATATAATAATATTATTGCTGATGGTATTCTTCCATAGTATATGTTGTCTTGCAGGTATCATTTAGTCCTATGTATAAACACAGACACAGAGATAAGGATTATATGTGGTATATATCATAGTATAAAGAAATACTTTACATAGTAGATTCACTCTCCACGTGGTTAATACATATGCATTTCATTGCAATCCATTCACAAAATGCATCAATAGGTAAGAATAATTCAGCTCTACTGCTTTACCCATATTCCATTTTCCCATTTGAAAAAGTATAAAATGAAAAGAATAAAACATAGTACTTAAAAATACACAATACGTATTATATTTATATATTATATCTATATACAGCGGTTTTTCATCATGTAATTTTAAAGGCGGAATCACGTGAATGTATACGTAAAATTACGTCATTATTTTGCATATAAATTATACGTACGTACTGAAACTGAAACAAAAAGAAAAAATATATTTCATGTAATATTAAAAATTTTTTAACACGCATTTTAAAGGCGGAATTACGTGAATGTGTTAGTTTTTTAGAAGAAAAATATAGGGTGTTTCTAATTTATTCTTCAAATTCATAAAAAGCAAGTTACATATAGTATATTGATTGACTGTGTTCATGAAGGCATGAGAAATTAGTACATTAGAAACATTTTTCATAAAATTTTCGTTTCAGAATGTTTTACCTTTTATTATATGTATGTTTGTGAACAACAATAAAATTTGTTGTTGTTAAACAAAAATCAAAAAGCCGGTAATACATATTTCACAAATAATTTTTTTTAAATATTGAAACGTTTTATCAAAAATTCTGCGAATTTTACTTTTAATAAAGTAAAACTACATAATATATTCTTAATTAAAGGAATATACTAACTTAATCCTTATCTGTAAATAATTTGCTTGCTAGAACATCTGTTAAAATTTTCAAAAAGGTATAGTTAAATTAAGAGATAAAAGGCAGGTAAGGCATATTGTATACAAATTAAATAACCATTTATGAACGACAATAAAAGGTGTTGACGATAGATAAATATTTTTAAATGTATGTAATTGTATAATTAGTAGAAATACGAATTCGTCCATATAGAAAAGCCTATGATGTTTTCTATAAATACTAAAATTTAACATTTTCTTTTCATTTCCAAAAATTATTTCATGAGTGAATAAAGTATTTTTTGATTACTTTGAAGTGCTAAAGTTTATAATAGAAATATAATTGTTTGAAGTGAAAGTTATTGTGATTAAATTGTTTTTAACAGAATTTTCCTTAATATATAACTGTTGGTTATAGTGTTTCAAGTGTTTTACATTTTAAATTTAAAATGGGTAAACATCGTATAAAGTGCATTGGTTGTAATAACGAAAAAGATAAAAATCCTGAATTGATGTTTTTTATGGTGCCGAAAGATAAAGAAAGGTATGTATAAGTTATTGATAATTTCACATACAAATTTCATTGAAACGCACAAAGCCTATTCATTCGAATATGAGCGACTCATGAGTGTGTTTTTCCGAACCCTCAACCCTGTGTAGTTTATAAAGTAACTAAATATATAATAACTTTTTTATTTTTTACATTTAAGAAAAGAAATTTGGCTAAGAAATCTCAATAGAACAGATCTTTTAAATGTTACCTTCTCGAGAGATTTACGAGTATGTGAAGAACATTTTGACGCAAAAATGATAGGTAAATCAAAACGCAAATTAAAGGAAAATAGTTCACCGAGAGATAAAAAAGAGGAGATCAGTCCTACAAAAAAAATCCACGTGTTGCAAGAGATTGTAATACCACCGAATGTAAACATATCAGGTAATAATAAAAGTTTAGTTTCAGGAACCCAAAATTCATGCAAATTTTTTCTTTTTTTAGCAATTATACAAGACACAAGCAGTGTTCGTGAGGATACTTCCAACATCGCAGATATGAGTTATGAAAATATTTTGGAGAAGATGATAACTCCATCAAATGTTTCAAATGTATCAGGTAAAAGAAAAACAAATTAAATTTAAAAAACACGATACTTAATTTTTTTTTCTTTTTTATCTTTAGAGGATGTGCCAGAAACTCCACAAACAAGGTCCTCCAACATTGCAGACGCTGGTGAAGGTAACACTTTTTCATATTTTAGTAAAAAACAAATCCTAATTGTTTAATTTCACCAATTTAGGGTGCTCATATACATTTCCAACCACATATAAACCATGCCAAACAAGTGGTGATATTGCGAACTATGAAAAGGAGATTGCAATATTAAAGAAAGAGTGCGACGAATTTAAAGAAAAATTAAAGAATCTAGAGAAAAAAACAGAAAGCGAAGACTTTTTCATTGAAAAAGCTAAAAAAAATTCTACCTAAAGAACTAGCCTGTATCATAGAAAGTCACGTGGAAAACTTACAAAATTCTCCTCAAGGAAAAAGGTATTCCGATAGTTTTAAGAAATTTTGTTTAAGCATATATTTCATTGCTCCAGTGGCATATAGGTTTTTGGGTAACAATATGAATTTACCAAGCAAAAGTACGTTGAATAGGTTTATTAAAAAATGGCCTTCTGGACCAGGACTTCATGACACCTTATTTAATGCTTTAAAATTCAAGGTTCAACATTTACCAGAAAAAGCACGTAACTGTGTAATATGTGTTGATGAAATTTCTTTGAAAGTAAACCTATTTTTTGATAGATTTAAGGGTACAATTGTAGGATTAGAAGATGATGGCGAGAAAAGAACGAATGTGCCTGCAAAATACGCTGTAGTTTTTATGATCAAAGGTATAACTCATCGTTATAAGCACTTAGTGGGTTATGCCTTTGTAAATTCTGCTTGTCCCGCTAAGATGTTAAAGGAAATGATTTCAGATTGTGTTGAAAAATTAATAAAAAATGAAATGAAACCGAGATTAATTATTTCCGATCAGGGCGGAAATTTCATAGGACTGAATAGACTGTTATCATGTACTATTTGTAGCGGTACACTTTTCTATTAGTGATGTCATCATCACCAATATAATATTTATTACAATTAACATGTACATTTAACTACATATACAAATAAATGTACATACCCAGCATCTCTCATCTCTAGAGAAAAGATGAGAATAAGTACATATGCACTACCTACATCACATTTCCCTATATACATATAATGGTTAATAATATCACATTGATATTTTATACCTGCTATACTAAAAATATAATATTTAATAGAATATGTAACAATTATATATATAACCAAATATAACATAATATATAGTAATATAATAGATGTTAAGTTTTAACTTTAAGATAAAAACTTTTTTACAAAATTGTATAATTTCTTCTTAATTTGGATTTCATCAAGTGAGCATTAAAATATTAAAAATTAATTTACGAGCATTTTTATTTTCCACGTCGCTACATAATTGGTGACCCCGACAAAAATTATAAAAATATAAAAATTTAGATCAATTAATAAAATTGATTCAATAATTAAAATTTAAAATTTGAAAAATTTAGTTAAACAAATAAAAATTATTGTGAAATTTTTAAATAAAAACAAATTAATTTAAAAACATAAATAAAATATTTAATTTGGTGGAAATTTATCCATTATATAAAATGGAAACATAGTAAAATAAAGTTATATTCGAAAATAACCATGCTTCATACTTGCAACGTAAAGAGTCTTCACGTGCAATTTGCATAAATCAATCAATAAGGGCTAAAATACAAAAATATATGAAGACTTAAATTCATCATCATCTTGGAACATCAATCGCATATCCAACAAAACCGATTCTTTCCTGAAAACCCGGATGAACGTGGATTTTTCTGCACCACATGGACCAGTCAACATAACGACGTGAACCAGTGGTTATATAAAAAAACGACATACACATACACATACACATATACAGCGCAGCAATATAATATAATATACGGCAATAGCAATAATCATACACATACATGGTACTAAATATAATTAATATTTAATTAAACAATAAAATAATATAAAAACATCATCTGTAAGTACGGATCTAAAAATTTTTTACCTAACTCAAATAATATTGTAAGTACATTTATATTACATTCTTATATACTATACATATATACATATTGAATAAAATTTTAGGTGAAACAGATTTATATACAATCATAATATAAAATATATATATATATATAGATTATATAGATTTATGATAAATCTGTATAGTCTGTATATATACATTTATGTAGTATATTAATCATCATTTATAAATTATATCATTAGTGGTAGCATTAGTAAATTATATAAATTATGTGAATTAAAATTTTATTGTACATTTTTTGCATACAACTTTGTGAATTAAAATTCTATTGTACATTTTTTTTGCATACAACATAATTGGTGATTTATTAAATATTGCATTATAACATGTGTGTATGTATATGGGTATACATATGCCTATTTTTACACATATTTTGTGCATTTTCATTTATATATATTAATGTGCATGTGCCTACGTATATATATATACACACATTATATATGTCTATATATGTGAGCATATAATATATTATATCGAAATAAATACAATATGGTATATTGTATGCATATACATATATATATTTATTATTAGTATATCCAAATAACGCATATAATAAAAAATACAGTGATTTTGAAATTGTGTGTGTGAACTCTCAAAAATGTATAAATTCGAAATGTAGAAACGTGGAACAATCTCGAATATATATGTATATATATAAACATATACTTCCGCTCGTATATAAAGACACAAACATTTATATTAACTCGTATACATTAAAACGTTAGTGATTTAAATATTATAAATATACATATACATATTACATATTACATATTTTATGTAGTCTACATGTGTATTCTGTAGTGTATATATATACTATACAATATCAATAATACATATCAAACTTTCGGGAATCGGTTATACTTCTTTTTTGTCCAGAATCAAATTAAATCACATTACATAACCTAACATTATCAATATTTCTGTTTGTTCATTGGTCTTATTTATTATATACGTATATATACCTTTAAAATTACAAAGTTTAACTATAACAAAAATGAACAAAATCTCAGAAAAAGAAGACAATTCGGTTGCAAGTCAACAAAATGAATCTCTTGATAATTCTTCAATTCAGACGCAATATGTATCCACCTTAAAAATTCCACCCTTTTGGAACAATAGACCTGATTTATGGTTCCTTCAAATTGAAAGTCAGTTTCGTGTTAGGAATATAACGGTCTCGTCCACAAAATATGATTATCTTGTTTCGTCATTGCCTAATGAAACAATGGAGCTAGTTTCAGATGTCCTTTTAAACCCTCCAACACAAAACAAATATGAAAATCTGAAACAAATTTTGATCACTAGAAGTCAGGATTCGGAAGAACGTCGTCTAGACGCAATTCTCAATAAGATAGAGCTAGGGGATACTAAACCTTCCGAATTATACAGAAAAATGGAATCCCTAGCAGCTAGTAATAGTCTCATTAATGCACCACTTTTAAAAAAACTTTGGTTAAGTAAATTGCCAACAACAATTCAATCCTGTTTAGTGGCATTAGAGTCCTCACAATCAACTGAAGATTTACTTCTTATTAGTGACAAAATTTTTGATAGTGCTTCTTCTACAAATTTAAAAATTTCGGCAATTCAACACCCTTCTAACGACAATAACAATGAACATATTGCGAACACTTTAAAAAGAATTGAGAATAGATTAAAAAAGTTAGAATCACACCAGTCGAGACCGAGAAATAGAAGCCAATCGCAAAATAGAACATTTAATAGGAAATCTACACCCTCTCGCATTAATCAAAGTTTATGTTGGTACCATAAACGATATGGCACGAAAGCACAAAAATGTACTCCACCCTGTAACTATAAAAATCCTAATTTAAATTCAGATTCAAAAAACGACGCATAACGGTTTCGTCTGCGGCAACGGAACCTATTAAGAAGTCGTGCCGCCTGTTTATTCATGATAAACTTACTAAAATCCAATTTCTAGTTGATACGGGTGCAGAGGTGTCCATCGTCCCTAAAAAATTTTTCTATTCACGCAATAGAGATCCAGATTTAAACCTTATAGCTGCAAATGGGACACAAATCGCAACTTTCGGTTTCAAAGCTTTAACATTAAGCCTTAACTTACGCCGTAATTTTGATCACTTGTTTATTATAGCTGCAGTTGACCAAGCCATTCTAGGTGCCGACTTTCTTCATAAATATAAATTGTTAGTGGACATCCGTAACAAAAGGGTTATTGATTCAATTACTAACCTCTCTGTACAATGTATCGAACGGAAGATCAAGTCATTATCACCCAAATTAAGTCCTATAAAAGGTGACTACAGTGGTATCCTCAATGATTTTCACGATCTAGTTACACCTCCTGATTTTAACACTCCAGTGCGACATAATGTAGTACATCGTATAATCACACAAGGACCTTTACCTACTGCACGTCCGCGACGCCTGGATCCCCAGAAATTCAAAATAGCCAAATCAGAATTTGATTTAATGGTTCGTTTAGGCATTTGCCGCCCTTCGTCGTCCCCCGTCGCTTCTCCTCTTCATATGGTTCCCAAAAAAACCCCAAATGAATGGAGACCTTGTGGAGACTACCGTCAGCTTAACGCAGCTACAGTTTTTGATAAATATCCTCCTCGTAATATCCAAGACTGCAATTTGAACCTACAAGGTACCACAATATATTCAAAAATAGATCTGGTGAGAGCATATCACCAAATACCGGTAGCGGAAGAGGATATATATAAAACAGCAGTTATAACACCATTCGGATTATTTGAGTTTGTGCGAATGCCTTTTGGCGTCAAGAATGGTGCACAAACCTTTCAAAGGTTTGTCGATAAAATCTTATCAGGTCTGCATTTCGTTTTTCCATATATTGATGACATTCTCGTAGCTAGCAAGGATCCCGATGAACACAAACGCCATCTTCATCTCATTTTTTTAAGACTTCAAGAACACGGCATTAAAATCAATCCTAGTAAATGTATTTTCGGTGCCAGCGAAATAAACTTTCTCGGTCATCTTATATCGTCAAAAGGAATATCTCCTTCTGAAGAAAGAATCCAAAATATCAAGGATTTTCCGCAACCTAATTCATTCAAAAAGTTGCAACGCTTTTTGGGTATGGTTAATTTTTACCATCGTTTTATACCCAATATAGCTCGTCTTGCGATATCGCTATATGCAACGCTCAGACACTGCAATACAAAAAAACAACCCAAGAGAGAATTCATTTGGTCAGATGATCTCGAGAATGCTTTTCAAGCTATCAAAAATTGTTTTCAAAAACAGCTCATGCTTGTACATCCAAACGCAAATGCCAGAATTAGTCTTTTTGTTGATGCTTCTAACGATGCTGTGGGAGCAGTATTACAACAAATAAATTCCGAATGTAAATGGGAACCGTTGAGTTTCTTCTCAAAAAAATTGCAACCATCCGAAAGAAAATATTCTACTTTCGATAGAGAGCTTTTAGCTATCTATCTCGCAATTAAACATTTTAGACATTTTATCGAAGCTAGAGAACTAACAGTGTATACAGACCACAAACCTTTAACAACTGTTCTATTGTCAAAGGCTGAAAAATCTCCTCGACAGTCCCGACATTTAAATTTTATTTCTCAATTCACAAATGATATCCGATATGTCAAAGGAAAAGAAAATGTCGTAGCCGATACCTTGTCTCGTGCCTATATTGACGCCATTGATCCAGAACTCAATCTTAATATCAAGAATTTACATCAGGAACAAAATAAAGACGAAGAACTTCAAATATTATTAACCAATTCAAAAGGAAAATCAAAAAATTCATTCAATCTCAAAAAAATTTTCATACCATTAGAAGACCTTGATATATGGTGTGAAAATTCTACAGGTAAAAACAGACCATTCGTTCCACTGACCATGAGGCGAATCATATTCAATAAATTACACAATCTTTCACATCCAAGTGTTAGAGGCACCAGGAAACTAATTACAGCCAAGTACTTCTGGCCAAAAATGAATAAAGAAATCAATCTTTGGGCCAAAACTTGTCTCAAATGTCAGAAGTCAAAAATTAATCGCAATATCATTTCTCCACACGGATCATTCAAAGTCCCCGAAGGCCGATTTGAACATATCCACATGGATATAGTAGGTCCTTTGCCTCCTTCAAACGGATATTCTTACATATTGACCATAAAAGATCGTTTCTGCTACTGGCCAGAGGCTTACCCTTTGAGAAATATAACGGCGGAAAACATTGCTAAAACTTTTCTCTATCAATGGATTTCACGTTTCGGTGTACCACTTACAATCACAACGGACCAAGGTACCCAATTTGAATCGTCCATCTTTCGTGAAATATCTCAAATACTTGGTAACCATCGCATTAGGACTTGTTCATACCACCCACAAGCTAATGGATTTGTAGAAAGATTTCACAGAACTCTGAAAACTGCAATAAGGGCTTACGGTGATGCAAAAAAATGGTATTTCTTTTTGCCATGGATTCTTTTAGGCATAAGGTCAGCAATTATGGAAGATTTAGATGTTGCTCCTGCAAATTTACTCTACGGTCAATCCTTACGATTGCCAGGAGAATTTATAGCTCCAGATACATCGAACCCAATCCTCACAAATTCCCTTGCTAAAAATTTAAAGGATACTATACAAAAAATAAGACCGCAAACAAACAGAACACGAAATCAAAACAAAATTTTTATACCACATAGTATGAAAGATTGTTCTCATGTATTTATCAAAGAATCCGTAAACAAAGGAAACTTGAATCCGCCATATAAAGGTCCATACAAAGTCGTATGCAAAAAAGAAAAATTTTACAAAGTACTTGTAGATCATAATGAAGAAACAATTGCAATAGATAGACTCAAGCCCGCCTACATTCTAGATCCTAACGTACTTACAGATACTAGATTAACTAGACAAAATGTAAAAGATAAAGTTATTCTAAAATTATAAAAAATTGTTAAAAATTGTAAAAATATTTTCTTTTTTAAAAAAAAGGGGGGAGTGATGTAGCGGTACACTTTTCTATTAGTGATGTCATCATCACCAATATAATATTTATTACAATTAACATGTACATTTAACTACATATACAAATAAATGTACATACCCAGCATCTCTCATCTCTAGAGAAAAGATGAGAATAAGTACATATGCACTACCTACATCACATTTCCCTATATACATATAATGGTTAATAATATCACATTGATATTTTATACCTGCTATACTAAAAATATAATATTTAATAGAATATGTAACAATTATATATATAACCAAATATAACATAATATATAGTAATATAATAGATGTTAAGTTTTAACTTTAAGATAAAAACTTTTTTACAAAATTGTATAATTTCTTCTTAATTTGGATTTCATCAAGTGAGCATTAAAATATTAAAAATTAATTTACGAGCATTTTTATTTTCCACGTCGCTACACTATTGAAAACCCATATTTCAGAATGCACAATACAAAATTATATTACATGTATGATACACCGCATCTTCTAAAATCATTTCGAAATAATTTAATGAAATATAAAATAATATTTGATAACAATAAAGCTGCCTCTTGGCGAGACATTAAGGATTTTTATGAGTGGGACAAGCACCGACAATTTAAAATAGCACCTAAACTATCTGACGAACATATTTTCCCCAACACTTTTCTTAAGATGAAAGTAAAACTTGCAGCTCAAGTTGTGAGTTCGACAGTAGCGAGTGGCATGTTCACATTTGCTTCTACAGGAGTTTCATCTTCGACAGCCGTTAATACAGCAGAGTTATTAGAACACTTCGACAATATGTTTGACTTATTTAACTCGTCACGTTTTAAAGAAAGCAAGAGGTACAGAAGGCCATTTTTTGGTAACACTGAACAAGCAAACTTTCTTAATCAGTGCAAAGATTTTTTGCAAAGTGTACAAATTTTTGACGAAGGGAAGAACATTACACATAAAGTGCACTTTTTAAAAGGATGGATGCAAAATATTAATGTATTGACTAATATTTTTCAAGACTTGAAATTAGAAAGAATTTCATTCATCTTGACAAGAAATTTAAACCAAGACGTTTTGGAAAATACATTCGCAATTTTAAGAAGACGAGGTGGGAATACGAGATTGTTAACGCCGTATCAATTTGCGCAAGCATTTAAAAGGTCATTTTCCATCGAATATATGGAAAATATTCAAATGTCAGGTAACTGTGAAATACCTGAAAATTTACAGCTGCCTGAAGTGGAATATGTTTCAATGGAAGAGAAAACTAGATCTATTACAACTTATACTTTCAATGTAGATTCGAGTTATAAAATCATAGTTTTCGGTGAAGTGAATGCATTTCATTACTTTGGGGGTTGGATATTACGAAAATACAGGGCTCATCACAATTGCACTTTAACCTTAGAAGACGAGCAAAGTTCTTCGCATATATTTATAAATTTTAAAGAATATGAGCATGCGCATTTAGTAAGACCTTCACAAGATTTTATGAATTCTTTAGAATATTTAGAAAGTAAATTTTTATTTCATTTCAATGAAATCCTGAATGAAAAAAATATAGAGTATAAGTTATTTACTTTGTTACGAGAATATTTCAACTATAATTGTTGTAAGCAGGATAAAGATTATTTCATTAAGTTATATATTAGAGTTAGAATTTATTTTATAATAAAAAATTTCAATAAAAACTATAAAACGTTTTATACTAGACATAAGATATTAAGTGTAACTCATATGTAATATGTAATTGTATTTTAGAAATAAATATGGACATATGTGCTATAAATTGTATGCATTAAGTTTTTTTTTATTGAACACACCCTGTATTATGAATGTTTCGTTCCCAGATTTTTCATCTCTTTCTTATAGAAAGTGTTTATAATTACTATCTATTTTTATCAAAATTCACATGTATGTGTTTATAAAATTGGCAAACACGTGGCGAGTGAATTTACTCTGTAAAGTATTTCTTTATACTATGGTATATATAACAATAATATTGGACATTGAACCCTATTAAATGTTTGCATTAAATTTTGAAAGAATATGTATCGCTAGTTATTCTTTCATTTTTTCCTTTTTTTGTGTGAAAAAAAATATATACCTGCACTGGTTTTTGTATACATTGTATATTTTGTATACGTCATATATAGTATAGACCACAGTAAGGATAGTACACCATAATGATTTATAATGATGTGTATGTGTATAACAAGTTGTATACATAAAATACCCTTTGATAAACATGTTTATTGTTTGTGATATAGTGTACCATTGGTACCATACAGAAGGAAATATAAAAATTATCACTGCACAGACCAGTCTAAATGCTTATAATGTTAGAGGTATTCACGAAATATTGTAAGAGCGTAAAAAGAGTGAACATATACCCAAATCTTACACATTATACTAGCTATATCGTGAACGCAAACTTTGTATTGAAATCAAGCAAATTAATAACATATGCCCAGCTATAATATTATAAAAATTAATTTAATCAAATTATTTTAGCATTTAATATCAGAATGGCATATACAATAGCAAACAATAGTAATATACACCGCATACAATGGGTTTCAGCATTGTAAATTTTTACAAGCAGTATAAGTAAAAATTACATTGAAGATGTTTACAATAGGTGTAGGATTGTACGAGATTACACCGTTTACAATGATACATAACCAAACCGTGAATACCCTTATTATTTGTCTGTTTTTAAAAAATAATATTTTAAATGTTCAAGTCAAAAATTGTTCAAAAATTCTAAATAAACCCGAGATATTTTTTCTACCTCTCTGCAGTAGTATACATACTACATACATACTGCACATACATATATATGTAATTGTGTGTTAAGATAGTGGCATAGCAAAAGCAACATCAAAAAGAAGAAAAAGGATGAAAGAAATAAACCTGAAGTATTCGTATAGCGTAAAGCACTTAGCACCACAAATAATATTGTTATAAAAATGAATTTTTTCTAAATTCTTTTCCTTAACCTTTATTTTCTTTTACAAGGAAAAAAAGAAAAGAAATAAAAGAAAAGGTTAAATGCAGCCCAAAAAGGATAAAGAAAAGAATGTGGACTAAAGTTAGAGGGCCGAGCGGAGCCTTGAAAAGAAGAAAAAAAAAAAAAAAAAGGAAAACAAAGGATGAAAACAAAAAACAAAAAGAACGAAAATAAAGGAGGAAAAAAAACTTGAACACCAAAAAAAAAAAATTTCACTTACCAGTAAAAAATTGCTGGTTGATTTGTATTTTTTTTTTTTTACTTTATTTTAAACGAAAAAAAAGTTTAACAAAAAAAAATTTAAAAATTTACGTTAAATTTATTTTTTTTTTTTATAATTTTTCTTTAAAAAAAAATTGAGTCTACTTTTAAAAACAAGAACTACTTATTAAAAAAAAACTACTTTTTTTTTTTAAAAAAAAACTATGTTTAGAGAAAAAACTCTTTACAAAAACACAAAATCTACTTTTAAACGGTTTACTTTTTTTTTTTTTTAAAAAAAAATCTTCGTAAAAAAAAAAACTCTCTACAAAAAAAAGAACACAACTCTACCTTTACACTGTTTACTTTCTTTTTCAAAATTTTCGGAAAAAAACTCTACTGTGTTGTGACGAGCCTGTTTATATACGCTCGTCACACAAAGAAAACAAAGTAAACAGTTGTATTCTGGAATTTTCTATCAATTCGCTGCCCGCCGTAACGTCAACGGATTGACAGAAAATTCCAGTGACAACGTTCGTTGTGTTTTGCTGAATCTGTTATGTAAAAAAAAAAAGAGAAGAAGATGATGACATGTTATGTTTCAAGTGACAATGTCAAAAATTACAAAATGTAAACAAACAAGTGACAAGTTACAGGTAAGTATAAAATTTTAAGTTAATTTTAATTTTTTATAATTATAATTATTTTAATTTTGATTCTAAGATTAATTTATTCCTTTTTTTCTTTTCCAGGTTTACAACACGACCCCCCGTTTAAGAGCTCAAAGTCCCAACTGAGCGTTTAGATGTGACTGACAGGCCGGGATTACTAGAGGAGGCCTGGTGAGATCCTGAAATCCTCCAGCTGCTGCGCTTACCTGCAAAGAAAGAGAAAAAAAAACAAGCTTTGCGCAGTAAATAGGTTCGGCACAATAAAATTAAGTTAAATTAGTTAATTAAATTAAACATCTAGGCTCGTCAGAAGGGAGGAGGGAGTGAGGAGGGTGGACTAATAAGAAAACGTGACAAAATAAAAGGTTAGGAAGGACACGGATATGAGAAGAGGTAAAATAACGTCAGATAGTTGCTGTGGCTAAACGATCGCGGTGGACGACACTTGTTCGGTTCGAAGTCTTATGCCTAATTTTATAGACGACATCTGTGACCAATTCGATTATTTCGTACGGACCATCCCAGTCTCGTTGTAGTTTAGGGCTATAGCCTCTCTTTCTCTTGGGGTTATAAAGCCAGACAAAGTCTCCAATTTTGAAAGGGTTTGCTTTCGCGGACAAATCGTAACGGTCTTTCATTCTCCGACTAGCTTCTGTGAGCTGTGCCCGATTGAAAGAATAGACCTTCGAAAGTCTTTCCTGAAGATTTTCTACATAGGTGGGTACATCCTGCAGATGTTGATCTGGAGGCCCACCAGTTAGTAATTGGAAAGGAAGTCGAAGTTCACGTCCCAAATTTAGGAAAGCGGGAGTATTCTGCGTGGGCTTTTGAACCGAAGAGCGATAAGCAAGGAGAAGGAAAGGCAGGTAGGTGTCCCAATCTTTTTGGTGTTTGTCTACAAATTTAGAGAGGTAGTCTAAGATGGTTCTGTTGAAACGTTCGACAAGACCATCACTCTGAGGGTGTAGCGCAGTGGTTCGCGTCTTTTCGATCCGAAAACGACGGAGAATCTCCTGAAATACCGCAGACTCAAAATTACGTCCTTGGTCGGAGTGCAATTGTTTACATAATCCGAATCGCGAAAAGACTTGGCTGACCAATACTTCTGCTACTGTTTCAGCAGTTTGGTCTGGGACCGCAAACGCTTCAGGCCACCTGGTGAAGTAGTCCATCATCACTAGGATGTATTTGTTGCCATTACCAGTTAGTAATTGGAAAGGATTGGGGGAAAGAAGGTAGATAACACCATCCTTCAGGACTAGGGAAGAGAACATGGACCAGTAGGATTTAAGAGTGGGGGCGGCCGAGCTCAACGATTCGGCCTCAGGTCTACCGCTAGAACTTAGCCACTGTCGAACTGCTGGCAGGTCCGGATCGGTTGCCTGAATCTGTCCCATATCCATGGCTTGTATGGCTGCAGTCTTCACCAGCAACATCTGTTTTTCCTCGCCATGCTGGAGCTGTGGCAGGACCGCCCCCCATGCAAATTGACTGGCATCAGTGTCGAGGATAAATGGGTCATGATCATTCGGTTGTGCTAGTACAGGCGCCTGAGTCAACTTCTCCTTCAAGGTCTGAAAAGCACGGTCACACTCCGGTGTCCACTCAAACCTTGAGGCCTTCTCAAAAATAAAATAAAATTAAAAATTAAATAAAATAAAAATAAAATTCAAAATGTAACTGTAACGTAACGAAATCATTAACAAGTGCATAAAGGAAACAAAATAGAAGAAAATGGACAAATAAACAAATATTAAAATGAATGTATGCACGTATGTATACAAAATTTAATATCAAATTAATATTAAACACATAATTTTATAAATAAAATTAAAGATACTGAATATGGTTTAATCAAAAATTTATATTTTTTTTATAAATTTAATCAATACTCCCAGTAGCTACGACAACCCTGAATTATCATCATTTTCTTTTATGCCCATCTTCCCGCTGACACGATTCAATCAACATTTTATACTTTGAGTGGACATCGGCTGCGCAACGACTTCATATTTTATAGTTCGGTTTTTTATTTTTCATATAACCAAAATGGTGTTAACTGATTAAATCAGTTGCCTTCACGCTGTGTGATAGGCAACATCAAACGGAAGGGTGTATTTCTTTTTGCAAAAAAAAAAACAGGGTGATTCATTATTAGAAATGAAAAAATCAGCAAACAAAAATTAAAATTTGTCTTAAAAACCTAACATTTTTATGATATTTTCAAGTAATGCTACTTTTTTATCAAATATAAATTTACAGGAATGTGAAATTTGTACAGAATCTCCCTTTTAAGAATTGTTTGTGAACAAAATTATAAAACTATTTCTGCACAATTTGCAACATCCTGTTAACATATTTTGAAAAGTACCTTCTTCAGGGTTGCAGAGATATATTATTCAGAATTTCCTACAAAATATTATATGTGAAGTTATCAGAAACTCATCGGGTAACTATTCCCATAAGCACAATACTGACTTCGATTTCTGAAAATAGTATAGAGTTTTTTGTATTTATTTGTTTGACACGATACTTAAGTCCTTTTATTCTTCCTTATTTTATAGATACAGATAAATTTTGATTAAATTTTTATATCCACCATTCCTGACAACAATGACTCTAATGTATAACTATTTATATATAAAGAGCTTAATAAATGTTACCTATATGCTCCTGCTGGCTGATCATTGATTTTTCATGTTTATTTCAGTTGTTGTTTTGGTCAAATGTCACGTATACATTAATAGAAACATAAAAATAAAATATAAATACCCAAAAGTACATAAAACAGTTGAATATTTTTGCAGATTCATAGAGGTACAAAACGATATTATAATCCTCATACAAACATCATCAAATGGAGTTATAAAAGACACAACTAGAAATTTAGCTATGTATAAAATCAGGCAAAATTTTCATATACAAAATACAGAAAAACATATAAGGTGCTCAAGAAATTAGGAGCATAGGAGCAGTCGTCAATAATAAGCGGCAGCGTAGACACTGACCATTTGTCATACGGACATTCCCAACAACGTTGCAACTGTCCAGCGATCTATCAAGTTCCCATTGCATCTCTCCTTTTGATGGCTGCTGGCATTTAGGCTGAACAATGGGTTAGCGAACCGAGTGTCTGACGGTATATTCGGACCTTCTTATTTCAGATGGCAAACTGATGAAACTGATGAGATTGAAAAACCTATTCATTCGATGTAAAATACTACTCAAGTTGGATAGTTTGTTTTAGTCGAAAGGAAAATATTGATTATTGGTAATTTTATTTTTTTTCTGTAAGGAAAGTATAAAGTTTTATTCCTGAATCTTAACAAAAAAAATTGAGTTAAAAGGATTAACGAAGTGAACTAATTAAATCAAGTTGATGTGGTGAACTGGTAGTTGGAAATCCATAAAGAAAATTAACATAATGGAAAAAAAACTATAGAATCTGGTTGACTTTGGTTCACAACGTGGGATAAGTTGGTCGGAACACAGACAACGAAGTGGATTTTTTGATAAAAGTAGGGTGACCAGACGTCCTCTTTTAAGAGGACATGTCCTCTTTTCAAGTCGAAAAAATCTGTCCGGTCTCTTTTTTACAAATATTGAATTTTGTCCTCTTTTTAGGTTTTTGGATTACTTTTTAAATTTTTCGACTCGAAATTAATAACAATTTTGTTATAACGAATAGAAATTATATTATATATAAGAAAATTATATTATAACGAATACATAAACACAACAAGATTTTCCTGGCAATACCATAGATAAACGAAATTAGTGCAAAACAAAAAATACATTAAATATTTGAAAAAAAATTCATTCCTTTGAAAGTGAAGGAAATTTTGAAAAAAAGTGAAAGAAATGGCTTACAACAAGAAGTTAAAGCTATGGAAAATAATTTACTGCAAATATATGTTAGATGCTTGGACTACCTGGAAAAATGGTCACAGTCTCTTCGAGAATTTGAATGCTTCCAATGGATGAGTTTTAAAAACATTCCAAATTGGTGTGACCTAGAAATGAGTTTGCGAGATTTGCAAAATAAAGAAGTAAAATTCAACGAATCAAAACTGTTTGATCAGTTTTGTAATTTTAAAAAGTTTGCGGAAGAATATATAGAAAAAGAAGAATTCAAAAAGCTAACACTTCATGAAAAATGGATATCTTATTTTAAAAAACAACACCTGATTGAAATGCACAGTGAATTGCTTATAATCGCTCAGTTTTTCTTCGCAATTCCTGCTCATAACGCGAGTGTTGAAAGAATTTTTTCTTTAATTGTGAGCCAATGGACTGAGGAAAGAAACAGACTAAGTGTGGATAGTATTAGAGGCATCATAATGTGCAAATTTAACTTTAAGCAATATAATTGTAATCAATTTTATGATTATTTATTAAGAAAATCCAATATTTTACGAAAAATATCATCTAATGCGAAATACTAAATATTGTGTTAAATGTGAATGCTTGTGTTAAATAGCTTCATGCAACATTTTGCTTGTTTTGTTTATATTTTATTTTATTTCATTTGTTTATTTTTGTTATTGGTTTTTTATAATAATAATGAATTTTATAATAATAAATGCATATATCACTCCTATTATAACTATTATGCTTACTTTGCTTATTTTTCAAGTGTCCTCTATTTCAATTGTCCCAATCTGGGAACCCTAGATAAAAGGTAAAAGCTGAAATGAACGCACGTTTTTCTACGTAATTAAATTAAAAAAAAAAAAAAAAAAAAAAAAAAAAAAAAAAAAAGGGAAACTGCCAAAAGTATATGTATTCATTTAATTAAATTATGAAAATGGTTTTTTTTTTTGTTTTGTGAATAACAAAGGAAATCACTTATTTCAAAAATTAATGTGTAATCACCATATGATAATATGCAGAACATAAATACATATCTTATAAATAGTTCATACAATAAATGTGAACATTATATATAAAAGAAAAAAAAAATTAAAATGAAGAAAAAAGATAAAATTATTATAAAATGTAATTTCCGACATTTTGAATTTGAGAAAAAAAATAAAGAAACACATATAACATACAATATAGACATATATAGAACATACGCATAAATATATATCATCACGTTGTAGAATGAGCAAATAAAGAAATAATAACTATATATAAATCAAAGTTATAACGAGAAACAGGGATAGGTAAATTCAACATTAAACAAAATTATAAGTATTTGAGTGAACGTTTGCTTTTATTAAAACATTACTATAAAAACATTACTATACTTATTTCTAATTGTGCATTATTATATTAATAAATGATAAAAGAATTTTTTTTTACATACATTACGCTATAATTAACACTATAAACGAATTAAAAATATGTTGAATATTATGTAAGAATTTATTTTGCAAAATTATTGGAAAAGAAGGAAATGTAAAATGAAATATCTCATAGCTAGGATATTAATTATAATAAAAATTTTAAGCGAACTAATAATAAAGTATGATGTATAATAATAACAAAAATTTGAAAATGATTACTCAATATTTAAAACAAATTTTTTTTTTATTAAATTAGTAAAATCATGTAAGTAATACATATATTATTATTATAATTAATTTACTCTATTATCAGTACATATGTATAATTTCACAATAATACAACATAATATTAATAAAATTTAAAAATTAATCTTTCGTAAATTAAAACGAAAACGAAAATGTATATAGAAAACAAATAAAAAAAAAAAAATAAGAAAAAAAAATATTATTAAAATTAGTAAAATCATGTAAGCAATACATATGGGTGTTTTCAATGTTGCAAGCTTGACATAGTCAACTTGAGATCAAGTCTACAAACTTGCTGCAAGATTAAACATCTTGCAAAGTTAAGAAACTTGTGTAATGAATATTTTCAAAGAGTTCTTAGAAGCTAGAAAATATTAAAGTAATACATATGTAATAAATATTTTATATTGTAATGAATATTTTCAAAGAGTTCTTGGAAGCTAGAAAATAATAATGTAATTAACGTATATAATAAATGTTTTAAAAAAGAAATTTATAAATTTTATGATTCCGTCGCGACTAATGCATTTTAGTTCAATAGAAAGGTTTTATGGCCTATCCATAAAATGTGAGATCGTCTGGTGGAAATACCCAAAATCCTCTTTAAATCCTGCAAATAAGTATATGTTTGATAAAGGAATTTTAATATAGAGTTATGGGTAAGCTGTGATGAAAAAAAAGACAAATATATGAATATTAAGGATAATGTGGTACGCTATAGGCGTACGTGAGTGAAGAAGATACTAGTATATAAGAATAATATGTAAGAAAAGGTACTGTTTGAAGTACGTGTGACATGCATGGTTTATGGGGTCTCATGGAAGGAGACGTGATAAATGAAATATATATATGTAATTGAAAATGTTGTTGGTCAATAAATGGGATGGGATGGGATACAATGCATCCTTCTCACTATCACGGGATATAGCGAATAAGTATAGATAGGGAAGAAATAGAAAACATGTAGGGATAATAGATTTTGTGTATGACTAACAAAATTAATATAAAATGTGAAAAATTAGAAACATACTAACAGTTGTTATCGTTCGGTCAGAGATCGATCAGTCAGTTAGTTGTCAGTCAGTTAGTTGTCAGTCAGTTAGTTTGTCAGTCAATCAGTTAGTCAATCAGTCAGTCAGTTAGCCAGTTAATCAGTGTGCGATTTATGTCGTGAAAATTAGATAGATTTACAAACTAAAGAATTAAAAAAGCAAAAATATCCATCGGACGTGATAGTGAGTTGGATCCGTACATCCATTTAATGATTTAAAATTTTATTATTATTTTATTATACTTGTTATCTTTGAACATAGTCAGCCATTTTTTAAAATACATCAGCTGTGACGTAAATTTTTGTGTTGCCACTTCACTGATAATTTGTTCGAATGAGTATTTGTTGTTTGTTTTTTTTACTTTTTACACTTGATTGATTATTTTTGTGACGCTCGCTTGATTTATATATACAAATTTTGTTTTATTATTATAATCTTTTCATTATTTTAAAGTGAAATACAAAAATAATTAAAAAAAAACGGTATTTTTATAAAATTAAAATGGATCGTCGTAGAATAGTTAGTAATTTATATAGAAATTTAATTATTCGTGGAGTTTTGAAACAATGTTGTGATAGTTCAAGAAGTGCTGCAGGACATTTTATGAGAAAAAAAATTAAACGTAAAGAAATATTACGTGAAATAATTTCTAAGATTATAGTTAAAAGAAGTAATATTGTGAAAATACGAAATTATGTCCGAATAATGGAAACATTTTCAAACGAAACCTTTTTTGCTCATTTTAGAATGAAAAAAGATTGTTTTTATGTAAGTATTTTATCTTAAATATTTCTTATCTTAATCGCTTGAATTTATACATTTAATTTTTTAATTTTACTGCAGAAACTTTTAAGTGAAGTAGAGCCCAAATGGAAACATCACAGTAGAGGTGGACCAAAATTTTATGCAAAAACTGCATTATTTATAACCCTATGGTATCTCTCAAATGAAAACTCTTTAAGAGAGATATCAGATAGATTTAATATTTCTGTTGGAGGAGTCTACGAAATAAGCTTGAAAATTTGCAAAATAATTGCAAGTTTTTCAAGTAAATATGTACGGTGGCCGGATGAAACCGAAATGGTAGAGATTGCCAATAAATTTGAAAATTTATGGCAGCGAAATCCTTTTCCATTGGTAATTGGATGCGTTGATTCGACCCATATAAGGATTCGTTCGCCAACAGTAGACAGCCACAGCTATTACAACCGCAAAGGTTATCATTCATTGATTTTACAGGTAAGAAAATTTATTTGTTTAAAAAACAAAAACTTCAAATAATGTTATTAATACTCTTACACACGGTTTGTGATAGTGACCTTATATTTCGAAATGTGTTTTTTGGATGGCCAGGAAGCAGCCACGATGCAGCATTGTGGAACGGAAGTCAACTAGGTGTATCCTTGGCCAACAAGTCAATTACACTAATAGAAGGAGCACATCTGTTAGGAGATTCAGCATATCCCTTGTTGTCATATCTGATAACTCCATATAGAGATAATGGGTTTCTATCTAGTCATCAAAAACATTTTAATTATTTACACAGTTCAATAAGAGTTTGCATTGAACAAGCATTTGGTATTTTAAAATCAAAATTCAGAATTTTAAATCGTCTGCCAATAAACAAAATATCAAATGCTAAATTCATTGTTTTAAGTTGTGTAGTACTACACAATTTTATAAAAATAAATACTAATTGAGAAGGCATAAATGTTCTAGAAATACGAGTTTTGAATGGAAATAATGATAAAGTGCAAGACAACAACGATAACATAGAAAATGAGGAAATGGAAAATGCCAGTACAAAACCAGATGTTCTGTGTGAATGGCTAAATAATATATAATTTTTTTTAAATAAATACATTTTATTGAAGCCAAAAGCTTGTTCATTTTTTATTTTAATTTTAAAAATATAGTGTTGAATGTTTCTAATGAAAATAAGGTAAAAAAATTAAAATTTTTTTAATTAATTATAAAATAGAATTTTATTACATAAACAAAACTAAAAAATAAGAACTTCATAAACTTCTTGAAACTTCATAAGTACATATAACAACAAAAATTTTCAACACAACTTAAATTAAATCTTTTTTTATGTTAGCTTTTCTAGTTCTATAAACATTTTTTTTAGAAGTTCCAATTTTTGGACTTCTATTGCAGTCTTCTCATTTTCATTTTTTAAAAATTCCTGATGGTGTCTTTCTTCATCTTCATTAAATTTTTTTAAATAATTTAATAGGTCGTCATTTCTTTTTCTTCTTTTGTTGATGGGTCCAGGTTCTTAACTTAAATTTTGGTCATTTTCATTATTGTTTTCATTGTCATTCTCTTTATCGTTTTCATCATAATTCACTTTTTGTAAAGTGTCGCATAGGTTTCCCTCTGGAGGAACTATAGAATGTTTATTTCCATAAATAGTGTCGAACTCGTCAAAATAAACCCAATATGTACGAGCTGCTCCTGAACAATTATTCCTTTTTTTTACACGTTTGTACGTTGCAAAAAGATTGTAAAATTTTGACTGAATTTCATTTACAGAAAATGGAAATTCAATATCAACTTGTCTGATATTTTGTAAAACTATTCTCCATAGAATACTTTTTTTTCGCTTTCCTTCTATAAAATCTTTTTCTAATGCCATTCTTTCTTGAATTAACAACTTATTCCAAGGAACACTCCATTGGATGGTATTTTCATTACCATCACATCTAAAAAACAACACAAATTTGATATTAAACTATTCAAAAATTGATAATAATTATTATTAGTGTATTATTATTTTATTTATCTACTTACTGCAAAATTTCCATTCTTATTTTCTAAATAATCAGCTTTATTGAAATTAAAAAAAGCAATATGTATTTACTTTATCAGTTTTAATAAAATTATAAAAAGAATAAAGCGCATTAATCAAAGTTCGCTTGTAAACAAAAGAAAAATCACAAAAAACCATATGACTGATAAAATGTAAAAATGGCAATACTTCAGTCGATGTGAAACCTTCGTAGAGATCAGACCAGTGAACTAGTGACTAGTGAATTCAATTATATAGACAAACTTGTGTTATTATTAGTATTACTATTATTCTGCTTTTACTATTACTATTATCTTGTTTTTTTTTTTTTTTTTTTTTTTTTTAATTTGGTGATTCATAGTATTCATAGTGTTGGAATAAGTGTTATTTAGCTAACAATGAGTAATTACGATACAGGGCAGAGGCTGAGCAAGCCACCTGACCCTACCAAAGCTATACAACTAGATAACAACAAATCTATTCAAAATCACAGCCCAGGCACGAAATTTCTAATCATGGAAAGAATCAACTCAAATCTAACCCTTCAAAAGGTATCACCATTCCTCATTAAAAGAGTTATCGACTATGTTGTACAAGGACAGGTAAACTATTGCAAAAAACTAAGATCCGGTAATATTATTATCCAAACAAAAGACTCCATACAAGCAAACAAATTAATTAAACTGATTAGTCTTGGCCAAAACATTGAAGTAAATGTTACGGAGCATAGATCGCTAAATCATTCCAAGGGAGTTGTATACAATAGAGATATGACATATGACTTACCTTACAGATAGTGAATTATTGGAAGAATTAAAAACTCAATATGTAACGGAAATCAGAAGAATGATGAAAAACAATGAAACGACTAAACAAAACATAAATCCAACACAAACAAAACAAGAACAGATACCATCAGGCTTATTCATTCTAACCTTTTCTTTAGCAACACCACCGGAACATATCTATATCGGGTATGAGAAAGTAAATATTCGTCCATACATACATCCACCACTACAATGCAACAACTGTTTCAAATTCGGACACTACTCCTCAATTTGTAACCAAAATAAAAAATGTTTGAATTGCGATGAAGACTATCACTTTCAAAATAACACAACAGAAATTACTAAATGCGATAAAGAACCAAAGTGTACTAACTAAAAATAATCACAATTCACTCTATAAAAAATGCCCAGTTTACATAAAAGAAAAAGAAATAGTTGCAATCAAAATAATACAAAAAACAGATTTTAAAACAGCACGACAAATATACAGTCAAAAATATCCAAATAAATCATATTCATCAGTAACAGCAATAACAAATGAAACCTCAATTAAAAGCAAATCAACACAAGTTCACTCTACAAATAATAACAATACTGAACAAAACACTACGAATACAACATTTAACACTGATAACATTGATGAAAACAATATTACAACCAAACCCACAGCCATGAATACTACATTGTTTACAGATAACAACAAAGAATATAATAAAATATTAAAATCTACAAATACGAATGCAACATTGAATATTGATAACACAGAAAAAAAATTACAGATAACAAATCTACACCAGCACGAAAACTAAATCAACAAAATAATACGAAAACTTCACGCAAAGGTAGGAAAAGAAATAATAATACCAGCATAACCCCAAGTGAATCATCTGACTCAGAATTAATTACGAATGCAGCCAAATCTACACGACCAATTACATATAATCTAATGGAACATTGACGGATTTCACAGCCACTATGAAGACTTTGAACTTTTAATCAATAAATATAAACCAGTAGCATGTTGTATACAGGAAACTAAATTTAAGCATAATTATAAACCTAACCTTAAAAAATTCAATGTATATACTAACAACTTGTCATCAACCACAGTAGCCCATGGAGGAGTAGCAATTCTTATAGACAAGAATTTTGATTCACAAGTAATTTCACTTCAAACCAATTTACAGGTAATTGCAGTCAAAATTTTTTTTCCAATAGAGTTCACTATATGTAGCATATATCTTCCTGACCAAATAACATACGCTGAAATACAAAATCTGATAGACCAATTAAACTCCCCATTTCTCCTCTTAGGAGACTACAATGCTCATAACCACTGCTGGGGTAGTAACAAAATTGACAAAAAGGGAAAAATCATTGAAAATATAATTACTAACAATAACCTTATTATAATGAATAATGGAGATCCAACTCATTTCAGCTATTCATATAAAACATTTAGTTCTATAGACCTATCAATTATTTCACCTAGAATACAATCTCACTTCGATTGGTACATAGAAAATGAATTGTATAATAGTGACCATTACCCAATAATAATCCCAATTAAAACAAATAAAATTGACTCAAATAAGAGACCAAGATGGAATGTCAAAAAAGCTGACTGGCTCAAATACCAAACCCAAACAAACTATGATCTCCCCTCTTACTACTTTAACAATATAGACCAACAAGAACACTACATTCGATCAAAAATACTAGAGAATGCTAAAAATTCTATCCCATACATTGTCGGAAACAACAAAAAGCTAGTACCGTGGTGGAACTCTGAAATAAAAGAACTTCTCAAACAAAAAAAGAGATTATATCGAAAATATGTTAGAACTATGGATCTGAATGATCTTAGAAACTTCTTAAAAGTTAAAGCCCAAGCTCGCAAAATTATTCGGAACCAAAAAAAGACAAGTTTCCGGGAATTCATTCTTAGTATAAATTCTGATACTCCTTCGTCAATACTTTTCAACAAAATTAATAGTTTAAACAATCGGCCAACTTCTACAACCATCCCCTCATTACAAGTAGAAAATAATATTAGCACTGACCCACAACAAATAGCAGAAATACTTGCGGAATCGTTTGCAAACGTATCTTCAAACGAAAGTTATCCCGAATCCTTCAAACAAATGAAATTACAAGAAGAACAAATTCTACCACAAATTACCCTCAATGATTCTCTCCCAATTAACTACATTTTTTCTATAAATGAACTCGAATCCGCACTCAAAAGTTCCAAAGGATCCTCCCCTGGTCCTGATAATATACACTATGACATGTTAAAAAATTTAAGCCCAAATAATAAAAAATACATCCTTGACTTCTACAATCACCTATGGCAAACTGGCTTGTTTCCTGAAAATTGGAATCAAAGCTTACTAGTTCCTATTCTTAAACACAGAAAAGACCCAAAACTACCTACTAATTATCGACCAATAGCACTGACAAACTGTTTATGCAAAGTCTTTGAAAAATTGGTCAATAAACGCCTACTTTGGTACCTAGAATCCAATAATCTGATAAGCAAATATCAGTCAGGATTCAGACAGAATAGAAGCACTCTGGACAATATGATTTCTATTGAATCTGAAATCCTAAAAACATTTTCAACTCAAGACTCATTAATCGCCATCTTTTTCGATATCCATAAAGTATATGACACAGTTTGGAGGAAAAAAGTAGTTAACATTCTCTTAAATATTGGACTTAGAGGAAATATCGTCAAATTTATAGAGAACTTCCTTAAATTAAGAGAGTTCCAATTGATAATAGGTCAAAACCTCTCCCAAAAAACCAAAACTGAAAATGGTCTTCCTCAGGGAGCAATCTTGAGTGTAACACTTTTTCTAATTTTTATAAACGAAATTTCCAAAACAATTTCTCCTCCTGTAAAATTTCTCCAATTTGCTGATGACTTAGTAATCTATCTTCCAAACAAAATTCACCTTAAATTTCCCAACATTCTTCAAAATACGATCAGTAATCTAGAAAAATGGTGTAATGACAATGGCTTAAGATTTTCGCCAGTGAAAACCGTAGGTATCCTCTTTTCTAGGAAAAGAACTCCACCTAATAAACCTCAATTAACTATAAATAATCAACCAATAAAATTTGTAAATAATCATAAATTCCTTGGCCTTACCTTTGATGAGAAACTTAAATGGACTAATCACATACAAAATATCAAGAAGAAAGCTCAACAAAACCGTCCTACCAATCCTCGACTACGGCTCTATGATCTACGACAACGCATCTAAACACCTTCTTAATCAACTCAATACAATCCACAATGAAGGAATAAGATTAGCTATTGGAGCCTTCAAAACCAGCCCTTCATACTCTCTGTATGTAGACTCAGGATTTCTTCCTCTGGAAAAGAGATCAAAATAGAATGAAATACGGCCTGAAAATCCTTACTTACCCAAATCACCCAGTTCATAGATACATTGGAAATACATCCTTATACATGAAACTCAAAAACCGCTCAGTGAGTTACCAACCATTCTTTATCAGATTTCAAGAAACCTTCCAAAAATATGAAATAAACACAAATTATATGTATAATACCTAACAATTCAGTACACATCCACCTTGGATAAGTAAAATTCATATAGATCTCGACCTCTCTAAATTCAAAAAAACTGAAACAAACCCCATATTATTTCAAAAACTCTACCTAGAAAAAATCAAGACGACATACCAAAACCATTATAAAATATTTACGGACGGTTCAATCATTAACCAACAAACTGCATGCGCGTACAAGTCAATCAACAATATAGAACAGTATCATCTCCCGTCTCCCACTTCCATATTTTCTGCAGAAGCGTATGCCATCCTCCAAGCTCTGGAACACTGCAAAACGATCCAAGAAAATAATATATTAATATGCACAGATTCTCAAAGTGTAATACATACCCTCAGTCAAACATACCCTAAACACCCAATAATCCAGAGAATAAAAGACCTCCTAACCAACCTTAATCCAAAACAGGTAGTAATAATGTGGATACCAAGCCACATCGGTATTCACAACAATGAGTCAGTCGACCTACTAGCTAAAGAAGCTACTAACCATGAAGTTGATCCTAACTACCCTATATATCACAAAGATGTCTCACAGTTAATCAAGTCATCAATTAAGAACAAATTCAAAGAAGTCTGGTTACAGAAACAACATCAACTTAAAGAAATCAACCCTGATATCAATAAATGGAAAGACCCTCAAAATCTCAAAAGAAAAGACTCTATTATACTAACAAGACTCCGAATAGGCCATACCGAAATTACCCACAAACATTTATTCGAAAAATCTTCCCCCCCCAACATGCATTTGTGGACTGCAATTATCTGTAAAGCACATATTTGAAGATTGTCATAAAACTGCTCAATTAAGAAACAAACACAACATCTGTTCAATCAAAACTTTGAGCTACTCATCCATGGATTCAATTAGAAACTTAATTTCTTTTTTAAAAAATATCAAAGTCTATGAACAAATAAATGTAACAAATAAATAGTTATATAACTCATAATGTGAAAACTAGCCTGATAAAGCCTCTTAAGGGCTGACTGGCTATGTAAATTTTAATAATAATAATAATAATGGCAATACTTAAACTTCAATATACAAAATCAAGATATAACAGTTGGTAATAAACCTTGCAAGTCTTGACTGAAGTTGACTACAAGCTTGAATCAATGAACACTTGACAATTGCAAACTTGATTAAATGAACATTATGAAAATTCAATCTTGACGCAGGCTTGCAACATTGAAAACACCCTATATTATTATTTAATTAATTTACTCTATTATCAGTACATATGTATAATTTCACAATAATACAACATAATATTAATAAAATTTAAAAATTAATCTTTCGTAAATTAAAACGAAAACGAAAATGTATATAGAAAACAAATGAAAAAAAAAATAAGAAAAAAAAAATAATATTATTAAAATTAGTAATATCATGTAAGCAATACATATATTATTATTATAATTAATTTACTCTATTATCAGTACATATGTATAATTTCTTAATAATACAACATAATATTAATACAATTTAAAAATTAATCTTTCGTAAATTAAAACTAAAACGAAAATGTATATATAGAAAACAAAAGAAAAAAAAATAAGAAAAATATATTATTAAAATACTAAAATCATTCAAGCAATACATGAATTATTATTACCATTAAATTGTTCTATTTGTAGTGATATCTCATATATCATACAAAAGTGTGCCACACATGAGCACCAGAATACTGACCAACAAAATAATAATGATTCATGAAGAATTTTATAAACAAGATCATAAAATACTTTTAAGTATACTGACCAAAATATATGTAAAAGAAAAAGAAAAAGGTCTGGTGTAATATGAGTATTATTTATGCATTGAAAATGTTTACATATATCGTGCAATGTGAAAGTATTTAAATAATTATTCTTTTAGAATCAGATTGCATTATGTTAAATAATGTAAGAAATATTTAAGTGCAATGTTATGATATGATATCTGACACCACTTGAGTAAAATAGAAAAATAGTAAAATTATTAGCTAATTATATGCATAATGTGGGTCATAGTTAAATGACATTTATTTTTATACATATTTTGGGATATATTGGGAATATATTAAATATCAATTTATACATAATTAACGATGAATGATTAATGATATTGGAAATATTATAGATATAGATTTAAGTAGGGAGATAAGAAACAATGTAAAATTTATGTATAAATACTGATGCATTTATTCAATAAAGTCACTCGGTATTCAACCAAGAATCGAGTCGTAATTTAATTTTAATTTTTACTGCACTCCGCAGTCTAGTTGGCAAAACCTGCCTTTAATCAAAAACCTATTCAGAAACATTAATAACGGCACTCTTGCCAAATAAACTACTGGCTTACATCGCAAACTAATTACTGCCTGCGAGTACAAAAATAGATAAAAGTAACAGTCAATTACAACCCCTTTGCTCCAATCATTACAATTATCAGCTACATGCACATATTATTATAATGTAAAATTATAATATTGATAAAACTATAAAATTACTTTTAGTAAATTAAACACAAAACAAAAGGTACATAAAAAAATATAAAGGAAAAAAAGGAAGAATTTTATTATTAAAGTAGTAATACCTTTTGAACAATACATACCTAATCAATATAATTAATTTGTTCTATTAACATTTATCTACATAATTACCATGATAATAGAATCTATTCTTAATAAAATTTAAAATTATTTTTTTTGTAAGTTAAAAAAAAAAAAAAAAAAAAAAAAAAAAAAACTAAAACAAAATGTACGTAGCAAATAAGTATAAAAGAAAAGGAGTATAAACATAGAAAATTGTTATACTACATACATATAAGTGCATATATAATCTAAAAGATAATGTGTAAATTAGAATGGTATATGTGAGAAAAAAATTAATACAAGCAAAAAAACAAAAAAAAAAGAACAAATAATTATTAAATTAGCAAATTGTATTGACGAAATTAAAGAAAGTATATAACATAATAACCACCGAAATAAAAGATGTCAGAGCCTGAGCGACTATTCAGCTGTTACGTGGATGCAGATTGTCAAAAATTATTAGAACTCAGAGAACGATTAAACTTGACAATACCACAAAGGCACAGTCCTTTTATTCTGAGTGCTGTTGAAATGCGACATGTTATTACTTTGTCATCCTCAATTCAGTCAGCAATCAAATACCAGTAGAGACCGGAGGCCACAGCAATCCACAATAATTAACTCCACACCAACTCGACGAGTTACAGACAACACGACGACAGCAATCCCAACGATCGTTGCCTCGACTACATTATTAAGAAAATTTCCATTGGGTGACCCCTCGTCAATGTAGCACTCAAAATACAACATGGTCCGCAATTAACATTGGGTGCATCAACATCAGACTCATCATCTTCCTCATCAATGAAACTTGAGTATATTCCTATGTCAGCTTGAATAAGGTTAGTCTATTTGCCAGCCGAGGGCAAAATATATATAAGCAGGTATTAAAAAAGTCGAAGGATTTTCTAAACAAATTATATGATAAGTTTTTTTTTTTTTTTATTTTATATGAATAAATTTACATGGAATAACTAGAAATATTTGGCTTTCGCTTACACATCATACCATAGAATCCTCTCTCCTTTCCCATGACATGTGACCAACTCAACTATTTGACTCTTTAATCTTATTCTTTTGCTTAATATGGATGGGACTATGAGATATGCAGCATCTCATAGTAAAATTTTAAATTTTAATTTACTTTAGAGGTGGGTAAGTAGTGGCATCAGTGGCCTGGGGCAAGTCTTTTTTAATTTTTTTTCAGGGGCAACTGATAACCACCGCTGCACAAGGGGCCTTGAGCGGGGCCAATTTCTATCTACAGGTTAGCGGTGGAAAGGTGCACCATTCTTTTATTATTTTGGAATGATTCTTCTTCTGGGGCATTTCGGGGAAGGAATCCCAGCCTTCTGCCGCCCCATGCTGTCGATAAAACAAAAGGGATATGGATAGAGGCATACCTACCCCCCATCCGGCGAGCTAGCAGGTGCCAGCTAGCTAGGGCAGCAGCCTCTACCACCGACCATATACCCAACTGTATTGTATCGGAGAATCGTGTGATGTCTATTTTTTTTAGAAACATAATTATAGTACCGTAGGAAATAAAGGTAATAATTGGGTTTGGTGAGATGGGAACTTGTCATGTAGTATTGGTGTAGATCCCTACCTCTCATTATGGTAGTGGATTCTACATTGTGCTGCATGGTTTGGTCCTGTCTGACCATGTCTTGATAACTTCTTTATTAAAATTAAACACAGATATCCTGATATTAACTCATATTTTATTACAGATTTTCGAATTCTACATTTACAACACTTATAACTACAGACATCACTTGAACCACCTATACATTACAAACTAGCAACGTGATTTCCGTTCACATGAATTTCTGCTGACGCGACAATTCCAACCTTTCCCATAGATTAAGAAAAATGAAATTTAATACTTTTGTTTTTTACAGAAATATGAATATTTGTACTTTAATGCAAAAAGATAAAAAATGTAAAAATAAAAATTATAGTTTGCTTATGTTTAAATTTTAGAATTAAGTTCAGTTGTAATTCAGAATCGGACCAATAAAATTCAAAATTAAAAATTAAAAATTTATTTTTTTTCAAAAACCTTGAATAAAAAATTTTAACTTATATAATAAATGTTTTATAAAGAAATTCTTATGATTCCTTTAAATTTCTGCCGGTCGTTTTAAAAAAGAAATTTATAAATTTTATGATTTCGTCGCGACTAATGCATTTTAGTTCAAGAGAAAGGTTTTATGGCCTATCTAGAAATTGTGAGATCGTCTGGTGGAAATACCCAAAATCCTCTTAAATCCTGCAAATAAGTATATGTTTGATAAAGGAATTTTAATATAGTTATGGGTACGCCGTGATGAAAAAAGACAAATATATGAATATTACAGGATAATGTGGTACGTTATAGGCGTACGTGAGTGAAGAAGAATATACTAGTATATAAGGATAATATGTAAGAAAAAGGTACTGTTTGAAGTACGTGTGACATGCATGGTTTATGGGGTCTCATGGAAGGAGACGTGATATGATATACATAATTGAAAATGTTGTTGGTCAATAAAACCCTGATTGGCCGAATGGTTGATATGTTAAGGGATGTGATACAATGCATCCTTCTCACGATCACGGGATATAGCGAATAGATATAGATAGGAAAGAAATAGAAAAAAAACATTTAGTGATATTAGTGTGAATGTGTGTATGACTAACAAAATTAATATAAAAATGTGGAAATTAGAAACATATTATCAGTCGGTTATCGTTCGGTCAGATATAGATCAGTTAGTTAATCAGTCAGTCAGTTAGTCAGTTAGTCAGTTAGTCAGTTAGTCAGTCAATCAGTGTGCGATTTATGTCGTGAAAATTAGAGTTAATAGTTAGATAGGAATAGATAGATTTATAAGACTAAGGCCTAGTTTCACAAAAAATAGATAAATTATTTATTCCAAAGCTTTCGCTATCCATAGAATAAATCTCAAGTTTAAGCCTATTTTGCGTTTCACAAACGTTTGATAAGTTAATCTATAGATAAATCTATAGGTTATTTTAACTTCATGATTTCTGCAGGTTAAAATGCTTATCTATAGATAAATGGAAAGTTCAATTGACATTTATCCCCTGTACTGGTAAAAGTATATGTTTAATTATTATTGAATTGTGTTTGATCCAAGTTTTATATTAAACAACCATTTAAATTTTGAAAATAATATATAAAAAATAAATAAATTGTTTTTGATTGAAGTTTTATACTAAAAAACTATTTGAATTTTAAAAATAATATAATGTATACATATAAAATAAATGAAGCGTTTTTGATTAAAGTTTTATACTAAAACACTATTTGAATTTTAAAAATAATATATATAAAATAAATAGATTGTAAAATAGAAAAAAAAGTGAAATATATATTAATGTATATACGAGTATATACAACGTAATAGTGTTTTGTTTGAAAAATGTCGTTAGTATCTTCAGTGAGTTCAGTATCATCTCCATCTGTTTCTACAGATAGTTTTGATTCAGATACCTCACAGGATTCTAATGAAGGCAATATTCAGTGTTCATATAGATTTTATTCAAGATTTTTGAGAGCACGAACGTACCCATTTCAAAAATACGACAGGGGACAATTCAAAGCAAGGTTTAGATTGTCCAAACAGGCCGTACTTCTTTTATATAATAAAATTCAAATCCACCTTACACCACAAACGTTAAAGAGTTTTTCAATAACAGCGATGGATTTCCGTTCTGTGATACGATAAAATGATAACACTTAATTACGGTATCACTAAAAATGTGATTCTCGTTTAGTAAAATAGAAACAAGTCTCAAAAATTTATCATACGCGAAGAATTTTTATCATCAACTTTTTGACGGTGATAAATTTGTAAATCGAGTGATATAAAAGATATGATATGAATGATATGAGAATAGATATGAAAGATCCTAATCCATAATTAACAGTTTTATGGTACTTTAATTCCTGAATTTCTTTTATGTTACTTTCTTGATTGGATATAATCTCGTCAAATGTTAATTTACTTTTTACAAATTTTAGATTTTCATTTTTGGGTACAACAAATTTGTCGATATATGTATTTATCTAATTACTATACATTTTATTGTTAATCTGAATAGTGCAATTATTAAACGTTATAAAGTAGTTTTTTCTAAGTGATAAATTTCTCTCATCACAAGTACTGTTAAATTTACTTTCTTTTATATTATTCAAAATTATAATATTATTTTCTAATTCTATATATTCCTCTTCTTCTTTTAGTTTTAAATTACAATTATTTCTTATAATACAATTTCTACTTAATTTTAATTCTTTTAAAGATTTATTTTCTTCAAATATGTATGTTTTATTATCAGTTTCAACTATGTATTCTATTTTTTCGTCAATTTGTCTTCCTTCCGAGTTTACAATAGGAACTAAAAGTTTCTTATTTAAATTGATAGTTTTAGTTGGGATCTTAACAGCAAAAATAATTGCATCATTATTATACCTAGCTACACCTAATCTTATATTCAATAATCTTTTAAAATCAATATTGTATGTTACGATTTCTTCATTTGTAAGAATGTTCGGATGTGGTATTCCAAACCTAGCTGATACAACATTCTCTTGAATATGCTCTACTTGCTCCTTAATTGCATTTAGCCTAACCATTTGTTCTAAATATTGATAATGGGAAAAGAATCTTTTGCTAAAATTACTTATGTTACTAAATGTTTCCATTATTTCTCTTCGATCTGATTCGATAACATTTTTAATTAACCTCAGAGTTTCGTTGAAATTTTCATTAATTTTTACTTGCTGATTCATATTTTTAATAACCTCATGATTATTCCGGTCAATAATGTCCAAATGGTTTTGAATGTCTTGTCTGTCTGAGTCGTCCATTGTTCCGTATAGCCAATTCATTACCCTACCTCCAAAATTGAATA
This sequence comes from Villa cingulata, assembly GCA_951394055.1. NCBI lineage: Eukaryota > Metazoa > Arthropoda > Insecta > Diptera > Bombyliidae > Villa > Villa cingulata. The sequence continues at coordinate 33,441,971 of OX596017.1, read as the reverse complement.
TACCTCTTTTTGATTTATGAGGTATGATGGTTTTAATTTTGTTTCTAATACTATTGATCTCGTTTAAAACTATAATTTTGTCGTTCCTTAAATGAAAGGATTCAATGATGTCTTCCAAATCGTCGACCATTTTTAATATTTCTGAGGGGTAGATTACATGTAAAACTATGTCATAATGTGTTACAATTTCTACTTCATCTATTTTAATTTTCGACATAGCCAAGTTCAGAATCGATTTTTTCAACTATTAGCATTGGATGTCTGGTTGATTGATAGAATCAATATCCATAGAAATATTGTTTTCACCTGTAAATTTTAAAGGTCTTTTAAAATTACTTTCATGTATTCCACTTAAATTATGTTTTCTAAATTTAGGTTTCTCTTTATGCCTCAAGCTAGTGTAATTTTTTATAAAACCTACATTACGAGTTTCTTGATAACTTTCCCTATTCTTATTTCTTTTATTTATAGTGTGTTTTTTCCTAACTTCCATATTTTTTCTAATGGTTTTTAAGTCTACTTTGTTATATTGTACGTTAAAAGGTGTAGTTTTTATTGTAGAATGATATGAATTATTATAATATTCTATCGCTTTCAAAATTTGTAATTTTATTGGTCTCTGTTCTTCAAGGTTCAAAACTCTAATTCTTTCTGTTATTGAGTTATTTAAACTTTCTGCATCAGAATTTCCAGTATGACTGTTTGGTTTGACAAAGTGAACTTCAATTCCCTCTATTCTACAAAATTCTTTAACGTTAAGATTATTATATTCATTATCACATACTAATTTTTTTATTTTTCCTTTTATAGAAATTAAATGAGTAATTTTTTCTACAAGTGTTTTACTATTTCTGTCTTCTAAATAAAAACGACAGCATGTTTTGAAAATTTGTCGATAAATATAATGAAATTGTGTTTGCTGTTCACATAAGTATCAACATGAACTATTTCATTTATATTCGACGGTGTTTCGGTAAATTCGAATTTCTTTTTAATTGGATTTCTGTCATATTTGGCAGCAGTACAGATGTCACAATTATTAACTACTTTATGGATCAAGATTTTAAGATTTGGGTGATAAACTTTGTGTTTCATTCCCTCATAATTAGATATTATACCTGAATGACCTGGTTCTTTTTTATGATATAAGGCTATTTGTTTAATGGCTTGTTCTTCGTTCAACAAGTCCTTTGCAAAGTACAAACATTTTACAAATTTGATATCTCTATTTCCTGAAAAAAGTTCAATCAATTTTTGTTGAACTTCATTGTATTTTGAATATTCTAAGTCTGAATAAATACCAATTTTGCCTTTATTGATGTATCTTCTTAATATATCTGCTAAATTATCTGGTATATCTTTTTCTTCAATGTAAATTCTTCTAAATTTGAATATTTCATCGAATTCCTTCTCTTTTTCTTTTGAAATGATGATCTGAGTTTTGAAACGATTAACAATAGTTTCCAAAATTGGAATGTGATCATTAAAATTCTCTTCTTGAGAATGAGCGGTTTGCATTTCTAAGGAATCATTGTCATCGTGATTACTGTCTGAAATTTCTATTTGAGAAGTTGTTTCCATAGATTCTTTAGAATTACTTGAAATTTCATTTTGTGTAACAGTTTCTATAGATTCTGCATTATTTATTTCAATTTTTGATTTACACAATAAATTGATTTCATTATTTTCTTTATTTATCCTACTAAGGAAATCTGCTACCCCGTTCTCTTTACCCTTTATATAATCTACCTTGATATCATATTCTCCCAGTTGTATCAACCATCTCTGCAATCTGGGGTTAATGTCTTTACCTTACCAGAATACTTAGCATGTAGCCATTTAATGGGCTGATGGTCCGTTTTTAAGTAAAATTCCTTGCCAAAAAGGTAAGGCCTAAAATATTTTGTCCCCCATACTACAGCCAGTAGTTCTTTCTCAATGGTAGAATAGTTTTGTTCATGTTGATTTAATGTTCTAGAAGCGTAACATATAGGGTGCCCATCCTGTGTTAACACAGCTCCTAATGCAACGTTACTAGCATCTGTAACCAATGTAAACCTTTTGTTATAATCAGGGTACTTCAGTATAGGGTGATCAGTGATTAACTCCTTCAATTTTTCAAATGCTGATATATAATTCGGATCATTCACATTAACTTTAGTATTTTTCTTTAAATATCTAGTCATTGGATGTGCTATCTTAGCATAGTCCTTGATAAATTTTCTATAATATCCGGTGATACCGAGGAATGCTTTAATCTGTTTTTGAGTTGTAGGAAGTTTAAGATCTTTTATAACACTAATTTTACTTGGGTTTGGTCTTACTCCATCAGCCGTTAGAATGTGTCCTAAATATTCAGTTTCTTTACAAAGAAAAGAACATTTGTCCATCTGGATCTTAAGCCCAGCTTGTTTTAACCTATTTAAGATTTTTCTTAAATTAACTAAATGTTCCTCCAATGATGTACTGAAAACTAGAACATCATCTAAATAAACCACACAAATTTTGTTAACAACTTCCCTTAAAACTGAATTCATTAGTCTTTGAAACGTATATGGTCCATTTTTTAGACCAAAGGGCATTCGGATGTATTCGTAATGACCGAATGGTGCCGAAAACGCTGTCTTTTTGGTATCTTCAGGTTTCACCAATATTTGGTGAAAACCTTTAGCCAGATCTAACGTGGAGAAATATTGGGATCTACCTAATTTATCTAAAATTCCATCTATATTGGGTATGGGAAATTTGTCTGAAACAGTCACTTCATTCAGTTTTCGATAGTCAATTACTATCCTCCACTTCTGTTGTCCTGAATGATCTTTCTTTTTCGGAACTATCCAAAGTGGGCTATTATATGGTGAACAACTTTCCTTTATTATACCCTTTTCTAACATTTCAGATATTTGTTTTTCAATTTCTTTTTTATGAGTTTTAGGATACCTGTATATTTTTGAATAGATCGGAACGTTTGTGGTGGTCACAATTTCATGTTGTATTTCATGAGTCGATGTCAATATATCGCCTTCTTTATAGAAAAGTTTTTCAAATTCGCGTAACAGTTTTGATATCGATTCTTTTTGCTCACCGTTTAAATGATCTGACTTCAAATTGTCTTCTAATGTTTTATTACTGGGTTCTAAACTTTGTATACTATTTATATCAAAGGGGTATTCATTGTTAGCAAACATGATTTTATTATTTTTTACTTGAATATAATTATAGTCCAGATCGATTTTTGCTCTTAACGCCTTCAATACATTTTGTCCGACTATCGCATCATAATTTCTATCTCAAAGATCTATTACTTTCCAAGAAATAGTACCAAAAGTTTGAAATTCCTTAGGAATGGGAGTAACTAATTTTTTTGAGACTTTATTAATACCGTTAATTGTTGAATAATAAATTGGCTTTTCTAATTTTTCTTCAAAAAATTTATTTGAAACACTAGGACTAATAATACTTGTTGTAGAACCGGTATCTATTAAACACTTTATAGTTTGATTTCCGATGGTTAGATAAATCATGGGTAAGTTATGTTCCGAGGCACTTCTGTAAAATTTACAGCTTCTTGCACATTTTCAATTTCCATTGGTTCGACATCATCGGTATTATTATTACCACTGTCACGATTATTGGTGTATTGTCTGTTCTGTGCAACATGTTTAGTATTGGAATTATAGTTTGTCTGTCGTCTAAATTGTCCAGAACTAAAATTATTATATGGATTATAATTTGTCTGTCGTCTAAATTGTCCAGAATTAGAATTATTATTATTAACATTTTTTTTTAAATGATTGGGTTGTGTTTTTGTATTGGAATCATTTTTATTTAATGTTACACTTTGAGTTTTTTTTACAAATCTTTCATCATTATATTTAAAATTTCTTATTTTTCTATGATTAACATCTATAGTTCTAGGATCATCCAATAATTTTAGCCTAGCATATTTATTATAGATTTCTACAATACTTGAGTTTTCAGAAATATGGGCTCTTACATTCCCATCAATTTTTTCGATTAATATCTCAACTAAGTCCCTATCAATATTCTCTGGCTTATAAATTTCTGGTTTTCTTTCATCAAATTCATAAAGTTCATTTAATTTATAGTTAACATTTCTGAATTCGTCAAACAATTCCCTTAATGTATTCACCTTAACGTATCTACAGTGGTTGAAAAGTTCGGCGTAGCTTTGGTGTGGTTGAAAATGTTGTCGCAATTTTTCTTTCACGTTATCCCAAGTAAGGTTGTCACCAAGTTGTCGTATACAATTTTGTGCTGGCCCTAGTAGTTTCTCTTTGAAAACGATTTGCATAGCATATACAAAGAGCTGTTGGTTGCCGTCACACAGTAAAGCTGTAGTGTCTACTGATTTGAAGAAAGCCGATAGACTGATGTTTCCACTTCCATCGAATGGTTTAATTCGTTTGAATTGGTTTAAAACACCTTCTGCACTTAGTTTAAATAAATGTCCTGGGGTTTCTACCTGCTGTTGATCCTGTTGTAAATGTTGTTCCTGTCTTAGAGTAGCTTCCTGTCTAAACTGTTGGAGTTGTGACTCTTGTTGTTGCACCAATTGCTGCAGCTGTTCAATTTGTTGTTGGAACTGTTGTACTTGTTCAGCAGTTGCCATTTCACCTTTTTTATTTACACTTCGATTTGAATCGAAAAATTTATTTCTATTTTTATTCATACACTAAGTATATAATAGGTTTAAAATTCTACAGTTGTCTATTGTACACTCTAATTTTCTTTTTTTTCAAGAACGAATAACTGTCTTTTTATTGTGATATATTCAACAAAATTAACAGTTATATCGTCTTCTTCAAACTTTCTATTAATTTCTTCTAATTTCTGTTTTAAAATTTTTAACTTTTTTGTTTCACTTCTTGTTAACACCATAGCAACACTATAATTTTATTATTAAAAAAAATATTTTGTTTTAACCTAAAATAGGTATTGATCACTGGATGAGAAAAGAATGTTACATTTTTATATACTATGAGAAAAGAATGTTACATTAGATATTTTGTCTATTTTACTTGATATCGTTTTTTAAGTTCTTCTAAATTAAAAATTTGAGAATTTTCTTCAAGGTTAATAATATCTGATGTAACTGGCGTGATAGTGAGTTGGATCCGTGCATCCATTTGATGATTTAAAGTTTTATATATTTTATATTATATTGTTGTATATTATTGTTATTATAATTAATTATATATACTTTATTTATGTATTTGTGTAGTTTAAATAGTTGTATTTATTGTTTTGTTGTGTTTTGTAAATAGTTTTGTGATTGTGATATATGTAGTTTTGGTTATGTTTTTATGTTTACATTTTGTGTTGTTCTATGTTTTTTGTGTCAGTTCTATTGTTTTGTTATTTATTATTATTGTAATATTAATTAATTAATTATTTATTTTCTTATTTTTTAGCTACTGTGGTTGCTGAGCGGATCATACCTTTACTGTAAGAAGGTGAGTTATTTTATTCAAATATGTTTTTGATCATTTTTTCTAAAATTTCTCTATTTTTTTTATTTTCAGATTATATTATGTCGACTGGATTCAACAAAATGTGTGTTATAAGTTTAAAAAAAATAAACTACATCTTCTAATAATTCTATTTTATATTAAAAATCTATATTATTAACTTAGAAGTGGGATTAAGCACTTAATTCTTGCCACTCTTTTGTGTTTCGTTGTCTCAATTGTTTTAAGAGCATCTTATAGTGATTTTACTGATTTTAGGTGATTTGGGTACACGTTTTCTCAGCCATTTTTTATCCAATTTTTATGAAATATGTTTTAAATGAAAGCTCAATGGGTCTAGAGTGAACTAAGCGGAACAAATTTTTCAAAAAGGTTTTAATTTCTTCTGTACAGGACAATAAGGACGAGGCTTTCATCAAATTTCAACGTGCTATGGTACACCTTTTCTCCGTAACTACACCATGTATTTTTCTAAAATGTTTGTCCTACATCATTCAAAGGGTGTAGAGTGAACTAAGCGGAGCACTTTAGTAATTTTTGTCCTTATTAGTCCTGTAGAACGCTTTGAAGAAAGAAGGATTTTTACAAAAAATGTATAGATTTTAAATCTAATTTTTCATGGGTAGATGATTGCGTATTATACTGAAATTTTCATATAAGGTAATTCGAATATACAATACTCACTAGGTTACTTCGCAATGCTTATATTATACCACAAATAAACTAGTTTCTAGTTTATGTCTATTATACCAACATTATACACAATACAATACGAATACAATATGCTGCAATACTTATTGTACATCACGATAGCGTCCATAGCAAATAAGTGTATCTTTCTTAATTATATATTATATCAGATAAGACTTTCAATATGTACATTATGTTGTTTTGTTATGACGTGTACTTTTTTTTCAATAATTTTTTTTGCTTCTTCTGCCTTCGGTTGCCACATCATAAAAGAATTGAAAAAAAAAATTTTTTTGATTAGTTGCGCATTTCATATACCTACAAAATTTACAAATCAAAATAAAAGGTTAGTGTAAAGTAAATGAAAAAAAAAATAACAGAAAGTAAACTAACACAACGATAAAAATATTTTTTGAATGTATGAATTTGTTAGGTATTTTCGTTGTGTGAGTTTTCAATTTTAATTTTTGATTTCAGGATAACATGCTCTTAAATAGAAATTCAAAAAAAAACGTAACTTTTATATTTAGTGTTATAGTGTTTTCAATATAAGAAAAATGATGAGAAACAAATTTTCAAAAATACGTCGTCTTGAGTGGAATGAAACCGATATTCAAAATCTAGATTCTAATAACATAAGTGCACATGTCGAAACACAACGAGATCAGTCTCCAATTATAAGTGAACCATCTAAGTACATCCTCCGTTTCTTCAAATGTTACTTCTTTATTTAACGATCTCGTACAACTCATGTATACATTCACCAGTAGTGTATCTAAAATGAATATTAAACACAAAACTTTTATTGGAAAAGAGGTTTACCAGAATTTCATCCCGATAAAAAGTCTCAAAATATTAAACATTGGTTGAAAAAGGTAGACGAAATCAGAATAATTTATAAGTGGGATGAGCTCACAACAATTTATAATGCGACAACAAAATTATGTGGTTTATTGTCGCTGGTATTTATTATTGCTGGTATTCCTGATGTAACCATACAATCTGCAGCAAAAGTGGGTGATTACAAAGAGCCTGATGAATTGTTACAATTACTAAAAACTTTTAATAGTAATACAACGCCAGTTTACACACAAGACAGGAATAAATACAAGAAAAATGTCAATATAAACAATAGTGATACAATCAGGAAAGACACAGGTACTGGACAGGATAGAAGAAGATGATGTGGTTGTGGTAGTCAAGACCCCATATTAACGTCCTGTCCCGCAAGAAGTGGACAGAAAAGATGTGACAGATGTAAACGTTTTCACATAGGCGAATGTAGGAAGGATATAGCAAAACAGATATTCAACATACAGCAGAACGATAACACAGGTAAAAAATATTTTATGTATGCACATGTTAAAGGTAGAACGATTAGAGTATTCGTCGATTTGGGTTCAAATTGTAACACAATTAAAGAACAGTCAGCTCAAGAAATAGGTTTAAAATTTAATACATCTATTATGGTGGTGGTTCGTTCCAAATATTAGGAGAATCAGAAAAAGTAGTAGTAAGATTAGATCAAGCAGAAGCAGAGACATCATTTCTTATAGTCCCTAACGAAGTTCAAAAAATACCTGTCATAATTGGCCAACCATTTACTCAACAACCTGATATAATTATTCATAAAAATGAAAATGCTTTAAGAATCTATCAATCCAGCTGGGATATCTTGCCTCATGTGATAAGCTTACCTACTTTGAAAATTCCAAAATGGGCAAAAGATTCAACCGTTATACCACCGAAAGAATGTGTTAACATGTTTTGTCAAACAGAATATGATGGTGATATATATATAGAGTCAAGTATACGGACAAAAGAAAATAATGAATACTGTGTACTTAGGTGTATAGTAAAGGCAAAAGAAAATCAGGTAGAGATCCCTGTTATCAAAAACACTAGAATATATAAGACGTGCCAAGCTGATTCAATTCAAAAAATAATGTAAAAAAACAGTACAAATATATAATGTTAAAAAAAATAAAATAAAAAAATCATTTCAGTAAAAAATTCAGCCCTTTATCTAAAAGGGACCATATTTTATGACCAATTTTTCCTTTTCCAATTCCTTTTTTTTTCTACATAGATTTAGATGACCCGACATTTTTATTTTTTCTTTTTGTTTTTGCCATTACTTCTTTTATTCACATACATAGGATATTTCGTTTTAACTTGTATATAATTTTTCTTACTAACGCATGTTAAAGAAGACCCGTCATTTTTTTGTCTGTTACATTTTACACGTGTTTTTACACCATATGCTAAGTTTTAACCAGATGTTATGACAACATTTCAGGTAGTTTATGGCAAAGTAGAGGTAAAGGAATATTAAATGTAAAATAATTTTATACTGTGAAAGTGAAATTAATTGAAAGTGAAGTGAAATATGTACTTATAATTTGGAGTTTCAAAATTAAAATAATTTTATTATATATTAAAAAAATAATAATATTTAAAACCAATAAAAAAAAAATTATTAAAAAAAATTTTTTGTTAGTGAAAAATAAATTAATAATTTGAATAAATATTAGATATTTTTAATATCTAAAAACAATTAAAATAAAAGAAAAACTATAACATATACGAGTTAAAAACAAATATTTTTATCGCTAAAAAATAAATTAATAAAGTGTAAAAAAAGGATTAATAAAATAATAAAAAATAAGTGTTTATAAACAATAAAAATAAAAATGGAAGAAGTGGGTGTAAAAAATAAAAACCATTTTTACAGATGTGTGATTTGTGGTGAAAAGCCTGCTGGAGACAAAAAAATTTATTTCAATTTTCCGAAAAATCTTGATAGGTAAGCAAATTATTCAAATTATAATTATATATTCAAAAATGTTATAGTCTTTATTTTATTAAATGTTTTCTTTTTTATAAATGAAATAAAGATATGTGTATATAATAATTTCAGTAGGAAAAATAATTTAAATTTTTTCATTGTTTTGTTTTGATAATTTGATTTTGTTTAAGAAAACGTTTATGGTTGAGAGCAGTTGGAAAGGAATATTTGATGGATAAGAGATTGTCTGAAGACATTCGTGTCTGCAGTTCACATTTCACGGAGCAGATGTTTACAATTAGTGGAAAGCGGTTAAATCAATCTGCCATACCTGTTGTAGGAATACCAGGTACTAGTAAAAATAATGATGTGGATTTACTCATGCACTTTGTAAAATCAGTTAATGTAAGTCCCGCACAACCTAGCTGTACGTAGCTTTAAACATCGACAACGATATATAAAGCCTCGTAACTGTCGTTAAAGATTGCGTTATTCATCGTTGTGTTTTTATACGTAAAGACATCTAACGTTTATTCTTTAAAGATCTTTAACGATTAATATAGTTAAATAAAATTTCATAACGCTGCACAACGATACTTAACGTTTGTGACGATAAAGATGTTCGACGTTGTCTCGTTATATTTCGATATTACTACTCCTCATATACTTCAAGTTTCTTAACGTTACTCTTAACGTCCAACTTTATTGCATCAACATATTATAGAAACAAAATGAATTTTTCAGTCAAAGTTAAAGAATTTCAACGCAACTTAAAGTTTCTTAAAGTTGCGCCAATTTCTTCTTCGTTTTCAATTAACATCTGTTCCTATAACTTTTCCTGTCATTATAATATAACACGTTTTTCGGTGCAGTGTTTTATTAATAAAAAATGATATTATTTATAGTTTGAAGTATAAGTTATTAAATTAAAAAAAATCATTATTATTAAATTTGAATTAATAAATAATAAAAAAATGAATTTTCAAATTTTCGAATTTGTCCAAAGTAAAAGTGTAGCTGTAGTTCCAGTGAACTGGGTCAATAACGGCAAAGTATAAGTGCAATATTTTAATGATTTTAATTACATATTTTTCAAGTTTTCTGTATAACATAGGTCAAATGGAATGAGAAACATTCTCCTTCTTTCGCGAAGAAAGGATTTTTTCCAAAAAATAGTTGGAAGGAATACGAGGTAAAAGCCATCACTACCAGAACTTATGGTAAGTTTTCAACCAATAAGATAAATTTGTTTCGACTTTTTTCTGAATTTAATTACTTTTATAGGTGATCATATACGTGCTGAAGAAGCACTAAGAAAAATTCTTAATATCAATAAAACAGATATAGAAAGTGAAGATCTGGACACAGATTCCACACTAAAAAGAAGTCTGTCCTCATCAAGTGACGAAGAGGATCAGGAGAATCCTCTGAAAAAGATCAAGCCTATGATCAATATGCCAGAAAATCCTATTATGGTTTCTGACACAACAGAAAATAACTTTCAGCCGGAAAATGAACAACATATTATAATAGAAAGCAATGAAGCTTGCCAACCATTATGTTTGGTATCTGATGATACTCTGAAAGCAATTTTCAACAAATTAGAGAGTATGGAAAAATCCATTGAAGAATTGAAAGGGCTGGTACAGAAAAATAACTGCACCTGTAAAAAAAAATTTGGTTGATGTGGGAAAAAATGATTTTAACAAATGCATCGAAATTCTACCTTTAAAAGATGTAGAAAATCTTGTAGAATTTGAAGACAAATTATTAAAAGATAAAAGTCTAGCTGCTGAATTTGTAAGTTGCTTTACTTTGAAAAAAGTTAGTACAATTTTAACACTTTGAAATAAAATGTGATGACTTCTAATTTCAGAAAAACTATTTGTCTACGAGGATTTTAGCTCGTGATCTCAGAGCATTTACAAGAATAATTGTGACAAAAGTCTATGCAATGGAGTTGCAAGCACAAATTAATTTTACAGGCGTAAAAGGAAAAAAGGCCTTAAAAGGAATGTTGTCTACCGACATTATTTTACGTAATAATAACAGTACATGCATATATCCACATACATAGATATATAATATTTTTACTTTTTATTTTATTAGGAACAATATGTGGTACTGTGCCCGAAGTATCAATTTTACCAGATGAAAACGAACAAGTCGGAAAAGCAGAAGCAGAATTCAAATATCAGATCCAACATTATTACGATCGAAAAAGGACAATGCAACGGCAAACTCTTACTCAGCAGTTGAACTTTGAAAATCAGGAGAGCAATAAAGAAAATCAAATTGTAATAAGTATAATTATCTTGTAAAACTATAGTAAAATATAAACAAATAGAATATCGAGTATCATTAGTTCTTTTTTTTGAATTATTTTTTTCATTTATTATTATATTCATTTTTATTTTTATATTATGTAGTGTAATACATTGAATTCTAATTGAATTTTTGAATAAAAATTGTTGTTTTTATTTTGTTTTGTAATTTATTTATAATAGTGTGTGAACAATTGGAGCTACAAAGTACTTTGCTCCGTGCAAATTATGTGGTAAACAACACATTTTACATGGTATTTCTTTTATGAGATGAATTGAAGTTTGTGCTTCGAAATTTCCAATTAACAAACCAAATAGTAACATACATTCATCTCCATTCAAAGGCTCAATCGTAATAAATTTCTGTCCTACCATGAACTTCGGAGTTCCGTTACTGTCTCGGTAAAAGTACAGAATACGAAATATCGTCTTATCAGTGAGCATAACACAATTATCTCCATTCTTATCTGTTCGTAGAATAAATGATTTAAACTTTGCCTTATAATACCTATTTTCACCTGATGATTGAAATAATTCAATATCTGAATCGGTATGATCAACCTGAATTTTCTGCTGCTCTAATTGAATGTTCTCTTGCAGTCTGTTGAACAACTGACGAAGAGGCATGTTTGAAGAACGAATTTGCCTTTTTATCTTTTTTATATGTGCTTCAAAAACATAGCAACTATAACTGTCTAATGGGCCATGTTGTTTTACATCGTCTGCTAGATGAAGTAAGCCGTGTGTGTTGTATGTTACATTATATGCACCGTATATTTTAGGAAACGATTCAACGAAATATTTTAGCAAATTTTTGGCATAAGTATTGTAATTTATATAATTTAAATGTGAAGTCAATATTCTGATAGCTAGACTTAAAGTTAAAAAATGCTGATATGTTGGTTGAAATACCACATCTTTTAAGACAGTGGGTCCAGTATATAGCAAAAAATTTCTGAAATTCATATAATAATCATATGTATATGTATTTTATTATAAAATTTGTTGTTTCTGCTTTACCTGAATTCTGTTGCTTTCATTTTTAACACATACTTCAAACTTCTGGGTCTTCTTTGGAACTCCATAGGCATATAGTTCTTGCAATGTTCCAGACATTCATTTATTATTAATATTTTTCTTGGAGGTAGTTTTTGCCTGTTAACTTCCACTGTAAGTAGAATCAGTATTTTTTTCACTACGCCTTCATCCACTAAATGCATTTTATCCAATGGAAAGTCTTTGACCATATCGATAGGCAATTTTTCAAGTATGCTGTGCTCTTCAGATAAATGATGTGCATCATTCTTAGTAGTAGATTTCCTTAGACGAAAACTGTTATTAGTTCGCAGCGGAGCATCTATTTGTGTATATATGACTGAATTACTGACAGTAGAATAATGACCCTTAATTTCGCATTTAGTACATGCCCAATAGCCACCATGAGATTTCACTTGTTTTGTGTAAGCTAGAGCTGGAGCATCGGCTACTATACATTTTATTTTTATGTTGTATTTTTTTCCGTCTTGATTAACGTAACCACTCTGAATCAAACTACAAAGTTCTTCCACCGTTTCCAAGAAAAAATTATTGAAGGATATTGGTTTACCTGGACCGTAATATATAGCAATATCGAAAACCTGTCTTATAGAAAAATTAAAGTGCAAACATCCAAATATTATCCACAAAGAATTGATTCCACTAGACGTAACTGGAGTTCCATCAACACTTATAGATAGATTGACTGTATCACCATTCATAATTTCCCAATTTAAATTCTGTCGAAAGAAAGATTTAATACCCAAATAAATGTATTGTCCATTGCCCATATTTCGAACTGGTATATTTCTTGGTGTATTTAACAGTGTACGAGCATCTTTAGGCAAATTTTTATATTTTCCATCTTCACTCAAAATTTTCAGTAATTCTGATACACCTTTCAAAGACACATTATTCTCAATAGCCCACAAACTTAAATTTTGTTGAAACTGGCTCGTGTGTACTTGCTTTGTAGCCTAAAATATATTAAATTTTGTTTGAATTTTGGAGATGTTCAACTAAAAAATTTTTTAAAAATAACTACCGATGCTTAATGTCATCTCTGCTTTTCTCGTCACTATGGGATGAATCAAAATTTATCAGATTTTCAGAACTATCAGATGAAGTCGCAGATTTCGATAAATTCGCAACTCTTACATCATCAATATTTTTTTCCATTTCTTCACTTAGCTTTGAATTTAATAGAACCGAATTTTCATTGATTACTGCTTTTACTCTAGTATTTAATTGAAATGTTTTTTTCTGTTTTACTATTCTGCCAGGACGATCTAAAGAATACTTTTTTAAATTCTTTTCGCGATACATAATTTTTAATCAAAAATATTGAAATATTATTTTTCTTTTGTTGTTTTCAACCAGCAGTATAATGCACAATATGCCAAATAATTCAGTGAATAAAGATTCGTAAAGAATTTTCATAGCTGTAGTTAAATATATATAAAGATTTATAAAGATAAGTATCTTATATTAAAAATTAATCACATTCAGTCAGAAGCATAGGATGGTGTAGTGGACAAGGCAGTAATTGGATATAATTCAGAGAGACCGCGGTTCGAACTCAAGCGAAACCCAATCTAGTCAATCATATGAAATTTTTACACTTTTCACATGTACAAAACTAATATAAATATATAATACAGCAGCAAAAACATGACAAAAGTCTTTAAATATTAAAAAAAATATAAAGCAATTTTTTTTTTCATTATATTTTGAAATTCTCATAAAGATCATCTTTAACGAGCGTTAACGATACCTATATAAAACCTTTAAAGTATATTCATCGATATCGTTAAAGCTTCTTCAACGAGTGCTGGAAATTAAACGTGAAAGAACGATGTCGATCTTTAGCAGCAGCGCGACTATTTCGATAAAGCGCTTAACGTATATCGTTGAATTTCTTTAAAGGCTGCTTTATAGCCTGGTTGTGCGGGGTGTATTTTGTTTATGTAATTAATTTGTAATTGTCTGCCCATTTTAACTGTAATTGTACCACAAAAATCTATCCCTGTATCAACAAATAGACGAGTGAATTGTGTGAATGAAGTACACAATGATGTGGAATAAAATATATTAGGTCAGTTGAATTTTCTTTCTATTCATCCATTCAAATCTCTGTATTCATTTATAAAATTAATGTAATACAATTTTTGAAGAATTTCCGATTTCTAAAATAAGTTAAGCAAATTCAATAATCTCTATTCCACTTTTTTTATCGAACTATATTTTTTTTTAATCATAGGAATATCATGATGACGACTTGGGGGAAAATAAAGAGAATTTTAGAAGTAATAAAATTAACATTATTTCTGATGTGCAAGTATCTTTATCTGAAGAAGATATTTTATCTCTGACAAATTCTAAATCTGCAGTAGAGAGTACAGACGAAAGTACTCTGACTGTAAATTTGGATAAGGCTGTGTTGAAATCATCTTCGATAAAAAGTATACAAACCACTAAAGAAATTAATGTTAATTCTCTAAAAGAGACAAAATTAATAAAAGAGGTTCAACGGTTGAAAAATCAACTTAGGGAACAAAAGAAAATTAATTCAAAGCTTAGGAAAAGTGTGTTTAGTGTAGAAAATTTAGTAGCTAATGTTAAGAAATTTTTGTCTGCTGAATTAGCGCTCATAGTAGAGCACTACGTTAGAAACATAAATAGAGATAAAAAAGGAAAACGATATTCTAACGACATGAAATCTTTTGCTTTAAATTTATATTTCATTGCACCGAAAGCATATAGATTCATGTTGAAAGTAATGAAGTTTCCTACAATTAGAACTTTGAATAGGTACGTTCAATCTTGGCCTTTCGGACCAGGTCTTCATAGAGCATACTATGATAGTCTGGCATTAAAAATTGCTAGCCTTCCTCCCATAGCGAAAAAATGTGTGGTTTGTCTAGACGAGATGTCTTTAAAAACTCATCTTTTTTATGATAAATACAAAAAAGAAATTGTGGGTCTATCAGATGATGGATTTGAAAAAACACATTTCCCTGCTAAATATTTATTTATTTATTTTATTTAATCCATTTCTGGTTACAATTTTAACAAAATAATTCATATAATATTACATAATTAAGAATAAAAAAAAAGAAGAACAATGATTATCTTCCACCACTAGCTACAATGATATGAAAATAATAGTCTATTATATTACATTATTTATAAAAAATGGAATCCAAAAATGGTTACATGTGCACATTTGGTGGCTGAAGGCCAGTGTTAAATGTGAATCTATTATAAAGTTTAAATTAGAGCGAGACAATATTCCGGTGATAATACGAAATTTAAAAAAAATAATAAAAAAAAAAAAAAAAAAAAAAAACAAATAAAAGAAAGAAACAACTAATTTAGGTTAAAATTACATAAACATCAGAACGGACTATATTTACGTTACTAATAAATATCAGATGCATGAGGGTCAAGATAACAATGTTGAGATGCTCATGATTCATATCATATAGTTAATTAAGTATTCCACTTCTGTTTGCTCAAAAAGCCAATTTTTTACAGCACTAAGAAATTTTTTTAAGTTATTATTATCCCTTATTAATTTCGGTAATCGATTGAAAATAAGTGGTGCAACATTTGAATAAAAACGTCTGTAAACTTCAGTATGAGTTCTAGGGACCAAATATTCGTTGTGTCTTCTAAGAGAATAGGTATTTATCCTTTTATTTCCAAATGAGCTGCTTCTTATAAAAAATAACTTTAAAACTTTATAGATATACAGATAACGCAGCGGCAGCACTTTATTGGCACAAAAAATGGGAAAAGATGGACAATATGCACTAGCATTAATGGCAAGAGGAATAACTCACAATTATAGGCACTTTTTAGGATATAGGAATTTGCTATCGAAAAAAATATAGAAGACAAATTTTACAAGGAACTCATAAAGGAATTTTCATATTTTTGTTGCCAAAATGCAAAAATTGAATATTTAGTTAAACTTTTTATTAGTTAGGATTTATTACATTATAAAATTTTATAACAGGGAAGTCAAATCAGTACACAATAGAAATAAAATTTTATCTGTTACCCACATGTAGATAGCGCAGGTATTAAATAACTGATTTTAAACAGTTTTATAGTGTGATGTAGGAGCTAAATGTTGTAACCGTAGAATCTCTTAATTTATTTATTTGTAGTCCGATACAAAATATAGAAGATTTAAGGGAAAAGATTACAGCGGCAGCACAAGACTTACGATCATGTATTAGAACAAGTAGGATTAAGAGATCTTTAATTAGACGTCTCCGAGCATGTTGTGAAGCAGGGGGAGATCATTTTGAACATTTGCTATAATTAATTAAGAAATTTATTTTACTTTTAGGATAAAGATAAATATGACAATTATAAAAAGTTACTAAGAAAAATAACTGTAACGTATTTTAATAGAAATTTTTAATCATAATAAGCCTTTACATGTTCCAGGTATGCAAACATTTTGACCCTCTCCGCACATCTTTGATTCTTAATAACTCAATAACGGCTCATGTAATCGACGTGAAATTTTTTTTGTTTCAAAGAGGACACTTTCCACTATTTCCACTTGAATCGAACACAAAACACAACTATTTACAATGGTAAGGAATATTATTACAAATTCTCATTGAAAACTCAATCCATACATGCACATAAGTATGTAGGTACATGTATACAAAATTGAAATCACTATATACAGATAATACAGAATACAATCATAATGCTATAGTATCCTCTTATATTATCTAATAATATAAAAAATATACAAATTTTTAGTTACACTGAATTTTTAAATCCAGAAAATCAAAAAAAAAAAAAAAAATACAAAAATAGTGTAGTGTAATGTATATACATAGCTATACATATATGTATATATATACACATAACAATTAAAACTACACCAATCTTCGGTACCAATAAACCCAATGTATGAATGATGTGTAAAAAAAATATACACACAACCACACAACCATGATCTATATAAGAATCAAATCATTATAGCCTGACGTGGAATATAAAAGTAAATAGAATATGAACAAAGTACATATATACAAACCAAGTATTTTCACTAAGGCATAACAGGACTTCAAAAAATGAGGACCAATCAAAAGCTTGAATATGCATGTATTTAACTTTAAAAAAAATAAAAAAATTGAATATAAAAAAAATCCAATATGTTGAACAAAACAGCTGCATAATCAATAGGGTATTTTATGAAAGAGAACAAGAGACAAATAACAGTCAATTACCAGTTTTCATTCACCATCTTTACCAATTTACCATATGCTTCGTATTTAGTTTTATATACGTACACGATTTCTACATGATTAAATGATGTTGATTTTGTTCTAGAAATTGACATAATTGATTTTCTTCATGTTGAAATGTGTGTTTTGAGTAAATTTAAATTTTTATAGAGTAAAATGTGCAGTGTAATGAATCATCTCATTTTCATTTCAATTTCAAAGTGTTTAGTACGAGGACGTGTTTTTTATTTACGAGTGTTTAGAGTTTTTATTATTATTATCACTATTATTATTATTATTATTATTATTATTATTATTATTTTTATTATTATTATTAATATTATATTATTATCAAATATTATAAAGAACTATAAACTTTAAAAAAGGTAATTTGTTTTTATAATGTGATTTATGTTTTACTCATGGTTTTTTTTTTAAATTTATGTTTATGTTTGAAATTTAGAATATAGTTGTTTTGGTTTTATTATTATCATTATTATTTTTTTTTTTGAGATGAGTGACTTAAAAATGAGGTCAAAATTTTGGTGTATTTTGTGTGGGCAACAAAAAGAAGATGACGGGAAACATTATTATAAATTTCCAAGTGATGATAGTAGGTTAGTATTATTTTATCGCATATATATATAAAAGTCACTAAAAAAGTTTAGTGAATATTAAATTTTTAAACAGATTAAATTTTATGTTCTATTAAACTACTAATTATTTGTTTAAACAGGAAAAATTTGTGGCTGCAGATTTTGGGGAAAATGCATTTAGTTGGTAAAACATTACCGACACATCTACGAATTTGCAATTTGCATTTTCCGCCTGAAATGGTTACTGACACTAAAAAACAGTTAAAAAAATGCGCTATTCCTACAATAGGAATTCCAGGCACATCAAGTAAATGTAACAGTTCAAAACAAACTGTTGGTAATTCAGAAGACGTGGGCACACAAACTGTCCACATTTTGCAAGACATTACCACACAAACTGTTAACAGTTTAGAAAATAAAAGTGTGCAAACCAAACAATCCCTAGAGCAAAATAACAGTAGAGAAGATAAACTGTTAAAAATAATTGATGATTTACAAAAAAAAATTGTTCGAAAAGATTCAATTATTTCAAAGTTTTCTAAAAAAAATGCGGGCACAGAAAATTTCATTGCAAACGCAAAAATGTTACTTCCAAAAGACTTTGCAGTTATTGCAGAACATCTAATTAAAAACATGGCACGGAAAAATGCAGGAAAGCGGTACAACAACGAAATGAAAGCCTTCGCTTTGAGTTTATACTTTGTTGCTCCTTCGGCATATAATTTCATTTCAAAATCGATTAATTTTCCATCAAAGTCAACACTGAGCAGATATATCCGTTCCTGGCCTTTCGGACCAGGTCTTCACAGGGCATATTTCGACAGTTTGGCTTTAAAACTAAGGAACCTACCTCCAATGGCCAAGAAATGAGTCATTTGTATGGATGAGATTGCATTGAAAAAACATCTATTTTATGATAGATTTAGGTGTCAGGTAGTGGGCCTACAGGACGATGGAGTAAACAAAGAAAATTTGCCTGCAAAGTTTGCATTGGTATTTATGGCTAGAGGAGTAACTCATAATTACCGACACTTTCTAGGATACATCTTTACAAATTCCTCTTGCAAGCCAGAAAAAATGCAAACTCTTTTGTTCGAAGCAATGAGAAAAATGCAAATAGTTGGCCTGGATCCTAAAGTTGTCATTTCAGACCAAGGAAGCAACTTTTGTAAATTGCAAAAAATACTTAAAATAACCGTTAAAAAACCATATTTCAAAGTTAATGGTGCGACTATATATAATATGTTTGATTCACCTCATCTAATAAAGTCCGTTAGAAATAATTTACTTAAATCAAAAATCCAATTTGATGATTTTAAAACTGCGGAATGGAAACATATTAAAAACTTTTTTGATAAAGATAAATCCAGACATTTTAGATTGGCACCAAAAATAAGTGAGATTCATATTAATCCAAACACTTTTCAAAGAATGAGGGTTAAATATGCAACACAAATACTAAGTTCCACGGTAGCTAGTGGGTTATACACCTGTGCCATTGAAAATCAAAATGAAGCTGGAGCAATATACACAGCGGAATTCATCGAAAAATTTGATCATTTATTCGATTTATTCAATTCATCAAAATTCAATGAGGCAAAAGAACTACGTCGACCGTTTACTAATAGCGATAAGCAAATAGAATTTTTGAATGAAATGGTGATATTTTTAGAAAAAATAAGTTTTAAATTCACGAAATAACGACATCACGAAAAAAGTAAAGTGCTTCAAAGGATGGCTTTTAAATATTAACAGCTTGAAGCTTTTATTTATCGATTTGAAGAAAGAAGGAATCGATTTTTTATTTAGTAGAAATTTAAATCAGGATACTCTGGAAAATTCTTTTGCGGTTTTAAGAAAAGGAGGAGGTTACAACCGGAATTTGACACCGTATCAATTTTCGTGTATATTCAAAAAATCATTTTCCATCAGGTGTATGAGTGTATCCGCAGCTGCTAACTGCGAAGAAGAAGAACTTGTATTACCACCGATTGAAAATCGGGCAGTTACAACATTTGCAATAGAAAGAATATATTCAAACAATGATGCATTTTCATACGATAAAAGCCATACAAACATCGATTTCGGAGAAGAAAATGCTTTTTATTATTTCGGAGGATGGCTGTTAGGGAAATACATGTCAAATCATAACTGCAACAAAAAACATCAAGAGGCAGAGGATGGTTCCTATGTTTATATTAATTTTAAACAATACGATAACGCGAAATTAATTAAACCATCTGCAGATTTCATGCGCCAAACGTCGCATAACAACCAGAGGTAAAAATATCTTTTCGTGCATAGTGAATCGAAATTTCATTTTTATAAAATTCTAAAAATTAATAAAATTTCGAAAATGGTCGAAAGTAAAAATGATAATGCCATATACTAAAGAATATAAAGCTATGTCAATAGAAATTTCAATGCAAGCTCTTTCAAAAATTCAGAACACATAATTTTACATAAATATCTTCGTACCAAACATCTACTCATCAATGTTCGTTAGGCTAGTTTTAGATACAGTGAAGTGTGTAGATAAGTGAAAATTTAAACTTGATATTAATAAGTCCTAGTCCTAGTCTTACACAGAAAATCATCATTCCCCTGGTAAGTGTATTCATATAAAAAATGTAGAAACAGTAAATATTTATACTGAAATATAACTGTAATATATTACACATTATTTATTCCTGACAGGGTTATTCTATTCAACATAGGAATATTAGTACCATGCGATTCTTAGATGAAGGATATCATATTGAGCATTTATTTTAAGTAGATTACTTAACAATGTAATGTAATATAAGTTCAAATTTTTATAATAAAAATAATAAATAGAAATATAAGTTGTATTTTCATTCTGAATAATATTTCAAACTACTGAAAACAGATAAAATAGAAAAATAAAACAAAAACAATTTTGAGAGGAACAGGTCCTTTGCAATTTCTAGACAGGTAAGTACGTTTTTGAACCCTTCATATACGCTTTGATCCTTAATAACTTTATAACGAATTGTGATATCGAGTTCGGTTCCTTTTTGTTTGATAGTGCACACCATAGACCAAAATTTTAAATAATAAGTTTTTTTTTCATGGGCCTAATTTCTCAAAACATGTTTTTTAAAAAAAAATGTGTGAATTTGGAAAACAAGGATGTTGAATACCTTTTAAATTTAAGTAATAATGTAGGTTTAATAGAAGACATAAAAAAGTTATTTTTTAGAACACGAATGTATTTTATAATTAGATCATTAAATAGGAAATTATGTAAAGATTCACAGCAAAAGAAAAATAAAAAGACAGTCAACTGTATACTTGTAACTTTTTGTACATCCTGTGTATAACAATTTCTCTTATTTTGAAAGGGATTAATAAAAAAATTATTTTTGCTTGATGTATTACAGTATGTATTGAAAATTTTTTGATCTAAGCAAAAATTAAACCACAAAGTCTTTGTATCGTTAAGAGGCCTTGGCGATTGTGGTGTGGGCTACAGGCTGTCAGTTTACTAGCTCTTCCTGGTAATAATATTAAACCCCAAAGTCAAAATTCATGGTAGAATTTTTTTAAAAAAATCATCAAAAAATGTTTATTTTTCAAATTGGAAGAAAATAATGATCATTTTCAAACCAGAAAAAAAAATTCATGTATAAACATTTTTATATTTCAATTTTTATTTGAAAAATTTGAAAAAGTCCGATGCAAAAGAACAGTAAGACATAAGCGAGAACGAAAGTATGCACAAATCTTCTAATAAAACCAAAATCCTACATATTGCGCAATATCACATTCCAGAGAAATGCAAATTTTTAAATTTTTTAATCGAGCCATTTACTTAACTGCACTTATTTTCAGATATTTTTTAAAAAGCTGCGTGACGTCACAAACTATCATATTGCAAGTGGAAAACCTTTTGATTTATAATTCGAAAGAGGAAATTTGTATAGTTTATGGTGTAACTGGCACCAAGGTAAATATGTAATTTTCACTTAAATTTGTTTCAAGTTTTTTCACTTCAATGAGCCACTGAAACTGAAAGATTATTTTAAATTTTTTCGTATTAGTGAACTTAGAACCGAAAATCCATTAACGTTTGTTCGAAGTTCAACAAAAAAAAATTGAGTTTTACCATGAAATAAAGCCCAGAGAAATAAGGCCGACTCGGTCTTATTTCACTTTGAAAGTGAAATAAAGCCAACTTTGAGTTGTCGGCGTTATTTCACAATTCAAAGTGAAATAAAACCAATATCTTTTGCGAAATAATGCCGAATGTTAAAAATAAGGTTTATAGATTGAAAATAAAAATTAAATTTGAATTGTTTTTACATTTCAAAAATAAATTTCTAGAAAGTTAAATTAAAATCGTTCTTTTAATAGATTATTTTTTAATGTTAAATATAAATATTATATACATAAATATTTAAAAAAAAGGTTATTTTGTTTAATTTCAAATCATAATTTCTAATACTTAGACTTTTGACTTTACTCTTATTAGCTGTAATTTTATAGTATAATATAATATTTTTGTAATTAAATCAGGTAGCTTGCATTTGAGTTCATATAAACTATTCTAGCAATCAGCATCAATAGTGTTAAGTAATAATTAATTCATAATTTCTAAAACTTGGACTTTGGACTTTACCCTTATTAGCTGTAATTTTATAGTATAATATAATATTTTTGTAATTAAATTAGGTAGTTTGCATTTTAGTTCATATAAACTGTTCTAGCAATCAGCATCAATAGTGTCAAGTGATGGAAAGTGAAAATAATCTTATACTTTCTTTCGATTACTGTGAGGGTTTTCGAAAAGGGAGTAAATTAATTTATGTTCCAGAAGAAAAGCAACTATATAAAATAAAATCAAAATCTAACTTATTAAAACGTTACACATGTTATGAAAAGCAATGTAAAGTAAATATTGTGGTGGATTTTGAAAATAGTTTACTTTGCAGAAAATTTAAAAATAATTACACGCATAATCATGCAAACCAAGAAAGTGTTTGGCAAAAAATGAAAATGATCAATAATGTGAAAAATGCGTGTGCAAATGCATCGTTAAAAAGAAACCATATTCGAGAAATTTTTAATAAAGAATGCTCTAAAAATCATGAAGGTGCAAAACATTTGCAATTTGGAAAAATGAGACGACAATTGATAAATATTCGAAATAACTCTCTACCTAAATGTCCAGTAAATAGTGAAGACATAATTAAAATATTTCAAGATAAAATTGTATTGGAAAAATACGGTATGTCAAGATATCAACAAGCAGAAAGATTTTATAAAACAACAATAATTGAAGAACATTTTTCTTACTCCATATTTTTGTCACCAACAATATCTGGCGAAATTAATAAAATGAAAGACTATACACAAAGACATTACTTAGTAGATGGAACATTCGATATTGTACCTAATTGTGGTTATAAACAACTTTTAACAATTCATATTGCTTATACAAGTCATGTAAGTATGAATGCGGTTATGATTACATCTTTTACAGTAATTTAAAGTTTTTTTTCTAGATTTTCCCGTTCATATACATCTTAATGAGTCATAAATCTGAAGAAATCTATATTCACGTTTTTCAATTTATAAATAAGAATTTTTTTAAATTCGAGCCTTCATCTTTTACTACAGATTTTGAACTATCATTGAGAAATGCTTTAAAAAAAGTTTTTCATTCATCAAAATACACAACTTGCTGGTTTCATTATTGCCAAGCAATAAGGAGAAAAGGAGCAAAAATACCAAATTTCTTTAAATATTTGCATAGAAATACGGAAGCAAATAGAATTTTTAAGAAATTTCTCACCCTTCCATTGTTAAAGGCTGAAGATATTATTGCTGCATTCGATTTGTTAAAAAATGAAACGAATAATACCAAATTCGTCGTTAATAATGAAAATATTTTTAAAGAATTCTTAGAATACTTCCGTAAACAATGGATCGAAAAGGTATGTTTTATGAGAAATTATTTTATTATTTCTTATTATTTCATAAAAATTTAAATTTATCTAGGAAAAACCGCAAACAATATCCGTTCATAAGAAGACCATTCGTACAACGAGCGCATTAGAATCATACCACTGCCAGCTTGGAAAAAAACTTGTAAAGCACGGGAACTTTTTCAAATTTTTAGACTGCTTATTGGAATACGATGAAATAAAGAGTGCAGAATTTTTAAAATTAATTGACGGGACCTTAAATATTTTCGAACCTCAAAAAAAAAAATACAAAAATCGAAGTTTTTTGATAGAAGAGTCGTTGGAAAAATATAATAAAAAGATAATTACTTTAAACGATTTTATGAATCAAATGAGTAATAGAAATAACGATTTGATACCGGAATTAATAGTTAATAATGATAATGAAATTATAAATGATAATGATAATGACACAGATGATATAGAACTTCCAACAACATTAGAACATGATGAAAAAATATTATGTGTTATATGTTTAGTTAATTCACGAGAAATATTATTAGAACCTTGTAAGCATTTCAAATTATGCTCAATTTGTTTTGAAAAAATTTGTGAAAATTATAATAAAAACAAAACACCAATATTATGTCCTGTTTGCAGGCAAATAGTAAAAAACTCAATGAAAATTTTTTGTTAAAATTATTATATTATAAAAAGATTTGAATAAATTTTTTCAAAATTTGTATAAACGTATATTAATTTTCAAGTAGTGTTCCAATTTTAGTATAAGATCTGTCATTTTGAACGCTTCACGATTTTATATATCATTCTTGGGCCATGCCAGTCTTCCATGTATTGTTCCAGTTTTAGATAAAGTTTTGCTGTTTTGAACGATTCCATATGTCATTCTTGCGCAGGGGCCATGCTAATCTTCATGTTTCGTTTTAATTGATAGAAGACTCGTTGCAAAAATATAATAAAAAGATAATTACCTTAAACGATTTTATGAATCAAATAAGTAATAAAAATAACGGTAAAGGTTTACATTTTAACTCCATCTCCGGAGGGGGTGGTGAGGTAGTGCAATCTATAGAGGGGGTAGCCCCTATAAACAATCTGAAAATAATTCGCGTCGCTCAACAAACCACCCCCCCCCCCCCCCCTTAAAAAGATACGCCCCTTAAAAAATAATAAAAATAACAATTTGCCTTCTACATTATATTCTAATATGGAACTATTTGTTAGTGAAATAAGGCCGACTCGATCTTATTTCACTTTTGATTGTGAAATATCGACGACAACTCAAAGTTGGCGTTATTTCACTTTCAAAGTGAAATAAGACCGAGTCGGCCTTATTTCTGTGGGCTTTATTTCATGGTGCAAAACATATGTTCTTCATTCGTGTATAAACATGATCTGAATATTGAAAAATTTTGTGACTGAAATAACACTAAAATTATTTTTTTCAAAATCCACTTTTTCATTTTGTAAAATAATCAACATATTATTAGATTTCTGTTTCTACAGCCTTTAAATCTCTAAAATGCACAAATGTGTCTCTGAAAACACTGTAAAAATTTTGAATGTAGCTATAACTCGTTATCCACATGTCTACATTTTGCTAATCGCAATATCTTGCTAATGCCTTGCAGGAGCTTCTCAATGGCGAATCACATAAAAATTGGATTGCAACACATATTTGACGGTTCGGGACTCTATAGCTTATAAAATGCTTTCTCATGATCCAGGCAGATTGACATTTAATTGGTGGAACATTGCAAATTCTCAATAATTGTGTGTTAATTGAACAATTCAGATGATTTCGCGTAGTTGTTACCAATTATGTCAAACTACCGTAATATTCTTTCAACTTCTGCAGAAATCCTCGATTTTAAATAGTATCCAAGTACATAATACTATTACATATATATTATACAATATATATATATCTGATTTCGATGACTTTACGTGCTGTCCAGTACGGGAACACTGATGTTCTGTGATACTCAAAATATGAGATTTATGCAATTTATCTGCAATTTCCACAGAGATTAAGAGATATAAGTACGAGTTTTACACATTCTACACATTTTACAAGTATTTGAGGCACATTTTTCTGCACTGAAATTCTTTTTGACTATATTTCTCTACAAAAACCAATAATATATTCTGCTATGCAAAATTCTGGAGGAGTAATGCTCGAATGCAGTTGGTACGTATGTATGTACATATATGTAATAATACAAAAATAATATAAGGATTACACGATATAGAAAAACTTTTTTTAATTTCAAAATTTTTCAATGATCAGATCACGTAACAACTAGTGGTAGTATTTTCTATAATTTGAAAGCAAAGATTTGAATATTTTTTTGTAAATCTCTGATCTACAATACTATTAATGAACTACTCAATGTAAGAATTGTATTTAAAAGAATAGGTGTTTGCCACCAAATAGTATACATGAATGTGGGTATCCTTCCTGAAATCAAACATTTATTACATCCAGGTCTTTTTCCAGAATATGAGATCTGAACGTGATACTAAATTCAGCTATTTCACATAATTTACTGAATATAAATCGTGATATCCACTTGGTATCGATACCGACAGTGTTGAATACAAAGAAATGAAATTTGATAAACCACATTTAAAACGGTCTACTCTTGAATTTTCTTTGAAATATTTTGAAAAAAAAGCCTTTGCAGGAAAGATGTTTTGAATATCCAACACGATGTGAAAACTATGATAACAGGCAAAATAGCTAAAAAATATTAAATACTCAAATCCTTTATATGAACTTCGAAATTTCATGTGCGTACGAAATTGGTTTGCCAGCTACGTCATGTACTTTTGTATTGTACTGCTATTTGTATTTGAGTTTGTATTTTTTACTTTCCTCAAAAGATAAGAAATAAAAAGAAATTTTTTAAGTAAATTTCTAAAGTAGGTACTATAATAAAAATTTTTAGTATAAAAATGAATTTTCTTTAAACTTTTTCAGGAGTAATAAGATAAAGAAAGTCTTAAATATAACTATAAATTAAAAATTGTCTACGGAAACAAATAATGTACATATTTGTTCATATGTATGTAAATAAATTTATGTGAAAAGAATCAAAAATGTGTATATTTGTATTGATCTTATAACAAATCTATCCATTTTAAAGCATGAAAGGATGTCATATCTGTTGCAAATACATATTATAGAATTAAATATAAAATATTAATTGACAAACAAAAGTAAAAATGTACGATCATGTAATGAAAATGAATTCAATTAGGTACATTATATGTACATATGTACTTGTTTTATTTGAATGTATAATTGCATTGACAGAGTAATTAACCGAGGTTTTCATAATTGCATTAGCTAAGCAATAAAACGGGATTTTCATAATTGCATTTCCCGGTTTAGGCATTAATTCGTATGAAATTTTGCTGACGCAATTAACCGGGGAATACTGTATATTGCTTTAGCATCTAAAATACACCAATAGATTCCAAAAAAGATGAAAAACCAGTAGAGCAGCAGTACTACTAGAATGAATGAATATCATCATCAATGCCATCGCAAACATTTATTGAAACTTTATTATAATAATTTTTATATTTCAATTGAAATTATGAGCATATATGGATAGTATTTATTTGTACTTACAATGTATGTAATATAGCTTTGTATTTCAATTTTCAACTTTTACTTTACTCGGACATTTAAATTCATACATTCATGCAGTACAATTGTTCGTTTCGTAGATATTCTTGCTTGATGATGATGATGATGGAAACTTTATTTCTTACTTGTTAAGAAAACAAAAAGCCAAAGTAGTCGATGAAAAATCTACATTATTTTTCATTAACACTTTTTTCATTCTTTTCTGGTTTTGATGTTGA
This sequence comes from Villa cingulata, assembly GCA_951394055.1. Lineage (NCBI taxonomy): Eukaryota > Metazoa > Arthropoda > Insecta > Diptera > Bombyliidae > Villa > Villa cingulata. The sequence goes on along the minus strand of OX596017.1, from coordinate 33,413,961 downwards.
ATATATGACATTTTTATACAAAAAAATTTTCAGTTACATATTTGGTAATACTGTAGATTTAAAGAATTTTGTTAAAATTTGTATTTTCGCAATATCTCTATAACGATACAAGGCACAAACATGTCACATGGCTCAAAAGATGCGTCTCAAAGTGCTCTATATTCTGTAAAAAAGTCTTTTTCAAAAAGTCCTAGTTAAAGGATATTAAAGGACAATTTTTTTGTATTGTCAAGCAGAACCAGTGGTCAAAATTTCAAGGAAATCGGAGGTGTGGCCCTTGATCTACAGTATTACCACATATTTTTATACAGAAAATTACACATTAACTTATTACAAATCAAAACGATTCACAAAACCTAAAAAAGATCCATAAGTAAACATATACAACTAAAATAGATACTTATAATGCTACAATGTAATGATCAAAACAAATAACCTTAAAAATTAAATAATAATCTTACCTTTAATCTTTTATTTAAACTTGAAAACTTGTATATATGGTATATATGATAAAAAATTAATATTTAATCATTTTATTTGGCTACAATAATATTTTTATCGTTCATTTTATTTTTCAATTAAATTTGTTTTTGTTGAATTATTTATTAAAATGAAAATTAAAGTAAAAAATTAATAGTTTTCTAACATGGTATAACAAATTACACTACACTTTATAGTTATACGGTTATACACTATACACAATTATACGAATTTTTCGCTTACGAATACGAACGTCAAAAAAATTAAAACGTATGGAGTTGTATGTAGTTTGTTTACAATGCGTCGAACGACGAATTTTTCGCCACGAACGACGAATTTTTCGCAGACGAACAAATTAAAACCTATTTCTAATTTGTTCGTCGTTCGTCGTGGAAAAAGAAGAATTTATTTCATTTTGACAATTTAATTTCAATAGCAATGGCTTTTTCATATTGTGTAGGAAGAAGATTTACTTTTTTCTTTTTTTTTTTTTTTTTTTTAAATATACATATATACATAAATGTATATAGTATATATTAAGTGCACGCGGATACTCAGTCCATGGCACCGCCGATCAGTAATTTTATGTCAGATATACATATTATCCAGTTTATCATCAGTAATCAGTTTACTGGTGTACATTGCTGATGGGAAAAATTTTTGATCGACTTGGGCAAAAGTAGTGCGCTGGCTGGGGTTCGAACCGTGATCTCAAAGATCGCAAGACCGACACCAAAGAATATAGAGCTAAATAAAGCAATAATAGAATTTTCATTCCACAATCTGTCAAAAATTCAGAACACATAAAGTTACATAAATATCTTCGTTCGAAACATGTTTCGAACATAAATGTTTCCCCTCATAATTGTATTAAAATACACATAATTTTTCTTACTTAAGCTGCGATTCCACTTATTGACAATTCGTCAAATATTTGACAAAGAAATGCCAAATATATGGCACGGGGAGTTTACACTACAGAACAATTTGACGTCAAAAAGTTTGACCAAGAGAGTGTCAAAGTAAATATATGGCATCATTATATGACGTTGGTTTACACTATTTGACATATTGCGTTAATTTTTTGTTTGACATCATAGTCGACATTTTAATATAATGTGTTACGACAGTCGTGAAGTGAATTAAAACGAATTTTGAATTAGATTATTTAATTTTATTTTATTTACAAATAATAATTTATAATTTTATTTCTGAATATTGTTTTTTTTTTAAATAAATCTGAATTATTTTATTAAACAATTTTATTAAATTTTTAAATTAAATCAGGAACAGTAATAAAATAATAGTATATAAATCCTTTTTCTATTCAATATTTTTCTTTACAAACACAATTAACACCAATTTGAACAAAAAAAAAATTCAATTTTATTAAAAAAAAATTCAATTTTATTAAAAAAATTCAATTTTATTAAAATAATTCAATTTTATTAAACAAAATTTTATTAAATTTTTAAATTAAATCAGGACAGTAGTAAAATAATATGTATATAAATCAAAATAAGTAGTATAAAGGCGGTAGAACTATGACGTTGTTTGACACTGTTTGACATCCAATTATCAAATATTTTATTTGACAAAATGTTTGATGTCAAATATGAAAACAGGAGTTTACACACAACAAAATATTTGACAACAAATATTTGATGCCATACTTGCCATACATCATTTTGACAATATTTGACAAGGGTTTACACGTCTATGACATCAAATATGGTCAAATATTTGACAAAGTGTCAATAAGTGGAATCGCAGCTTTACCATGTCTGAGGTAATAAAGATGGAAACAGATAACATCCGTGCCGTAATAAACAGTACTGACTATATTTTTTTTTTCAAATATACATATATACATACAATGTATATAGTATATATTAAGTGCACGAAGTCCATTATGGCACCGCCGATCAGTAATTTATGTCAGATATACCATCCAGTTTATCATCAGTAATCAGTTACTGGTGTATATTGTTGATGGGAAAAATTAATGATCGACTTGAGCAAGAGTAGCGCGCTGGCTGGGGTTCGAACCGTTATCTCAGGATCACAAGACGAAACCCAACCATCGAGCTATTCAAGTCCCTCACGTACCTGACTATATAAATAAGGCACATGTATGTTCAGCGTCAAACAGTAATATCACTGAGGCAGCGTGATGACTGATGATAGTGTACTGTACTGGTGAACGATGCTTGTTGACGGCGAGGAAGCTATCTGTTTGTTATTTAAGAGGTATTCGGAATTATATTATATATTTGCCATACAAATCATCTAGATTAATATCTGTTGCGGGGAAGGGAATCGATATAATATTATATTTTGTATTATACATTATGTATGTGTGCAATGGAATAATGTGAATTGTATTGTATTTAAAGGCAAATACAAGTTTATTGTGTATTATGATAATACGAGTATATATAGCTACGTGTATATAATATTCATTACGGAATATTATGTAGTATGGTATATGTAGTATCAAAGACTATATAACAAATTGTTATATTGGGCTTTGGTAAGATGTATATTAACAAAGATCCTTATCTGTATTATGTATTAGTATAATACGAATTTATATGCGAATATTAAATGTATGTATTTATGTATATGAATTGTTGTGAATGATAAGTAAAAGGGAATAACAAATTAAAAATTTTTTCAAAGAAATGTAAACAAACATTTGTTTTTAATAGGGAGTAATATACATAATAATATATAAACGAATGACATAATGACAAACATACGTATGTTTGTATATAATTGGTATGATCTGCATTGATTATAAATTGAAATATTTTTTCCTTATGATCTGTGTTTTGGTGTGGTCTTATATTAATTATTTCATAATCTCTATTCGAGTATTATGAATTACAATAATAATTATCATTACATATTCGTATGAATATGTATAAGAATAATTTTTGAATTTTAATTATGAACGTAATAAGCAAAAAATCTTAAAAATACCATACATTACATATATGTGGATATTTCGCATGAATGGTATATCTATACACTTGCTTAGATATAATTTTAATATTTCAGGTGATTATATATGCAATATGATTTAAATATTATATTTTTTATCGTTACTTTTTCTTTCCACCTGTATCCCTAAATATTGTAGGTATTGTAATATCACAAACAATATACAAATAATGTGGTGTAATGTAGTATGCTCCTGGCAGTAGACAATTTACCTAGAGGGAAGTAAAAGTTTAATATACTAATTGGTGCGGCATGTTAGTGCCGATAATTGCACCATTATATGGCAAAAATGCCGTAGTTATAAAATATAAAATTAAGGCAATTCAATGCCGACTTACTAAGAATAAAAATGCAGTCGATTTGCTTGAAAAAATTCAACTGTCTTTATTCAAAAATTTCTTATCTTTATATACAAAAATTCTTATCATATAATTAATGGTAATTAATATTAATTAAATATAAATTGCTTATATCAAGAATTTATTGACTTAATTTCAAAGTACAAAATATTGCTTACTTTTATTCTATATACATATGTTCTTAATAATATTCTTTAAATTTTTTTTTTTTTTTTTTTTTTATTATTATTATTATTACTTATGCCAATTTCGTAATTATAAATTTTCGGTCATGTACCTTATTTACTAACAATGCAATATAATGCTTACATATCATATTTATATGTGTATGACTTATGTTAACATTTATAACGTAATTATTAAAAGCTTAAAATGCTGTATCATGCTTATGTTAAGCAATTAATATTGTATATGCAATTACGAAATAAGTAATTGCATTAATTTGACACATATTTAAATATTTGTTTACTGTTGAGTAGATCATGTTTCTTCTACTCATGTTATGTTGTCGCGTGTTATGTTATATGCTATGTATGTATATGATATGTGGGCATTATATTCATTACATCCCTCAGGGTCGGGTAAAAAAAAATTTTTTTGTGTGAAGAAAAAAAAAATTTTTTTTTGTTGTCTTGTTCTGTTTACATTTTTTGTTTAAAATTTTATTTTACATTTTTGTTGTTTGTCTACATTTTTGTTTTTATTTTACATTTTTGTTGTTTATTTACATTTTTGTTTTTTATTATTTGTTTACATTTTTGTTATTTGTTTATATTTTTGTTTACAATTTTATTATTTGTTTATATTTTATGCTTTCTTTAATCTATTATTATGTACTTCCTTAATTGCATTACCTATCTTAATTTTAGAATTTACATTATTAGTTTCTATTACTTCGTATGGTCCCTTATATGGACTTTCAGATTTTCTCCTATTACCTACTCTTAACCATATCTTATCTCCTACTATTATATTTAAAGGATTTATTTTATCATCCAGATAGTCTTTTCTTTTGCGTTTTGCTGTATCTAATAATTGCTTCGCAGTTTCTTGTGCGCGTTGTAAACGGAATTTTAATTCTTGTGCGTAGTTATCTAAATTATATATCGGTTGCGCATTGTCAGATTCAAGTTCTGATGGTATTTTTGCAATTTTTCCAAATATAAGTTCAAAAGGTGATATACCTATGTCTGAATGTGGTGTAATATTGTACGAGAACGTAAAATATGGTATCCATTCATCCCAGTTATCATTTTGAGCAAATGCTAGGAAGTATTCATTTAATACTCTATGACTTCTTTCTATCATGCCTAATGTTTCATGGTGAAAAGGTGTCGATGTGACATGATTTATATTAAAATATTTACATATGTTTTGCATGATTTCATTAACAAATTCTGTTCCCATATCAGTTTTTAGTATTTTGAAGTGACCGTATCTTAATATGAAATTGTTGACTAAAGTTTTGGCTATCGTCTTAGCTTCTTTGTTTTCCATTGGGAAGGCTTCTATATATTTTGTCAATTCACATTGGATGGTAAGTATATATCTATATTCTTTTGATTGTCTTAAAGGTCCGACAGTGTCTATTTGTATTATTTCAAAACTTGTTGAAGGTGTGTGTGTTAAAATTGTTTTTTCTTTCGTATGCCTTATTTGTTTATTCTTTGCACATATTTCACAATTATTGACGTAGTTTTTTACCATTTTGTTCAGATTTTTCCATATATATCTTTGTTTTATTTTGTTGATGGTTCTTTTAACTCCAGAATGTGCTCCTGCATGTGCTGTATTGTGATATTCACTTATTATTTTATTCTGTTTTTGTTTATCAATCACTTTTATAGGTGGTGTATATATAATTATCTTTATTTCTGCATTTCCTTTTTTTATTAATTCTTGTTGCAACTTGTTATATTCTTTTTTAAATTTAACTATATTTATAATATTAAATAATTCATCATCTTTTGCCATGGCTAGTTCATATATTTTATTTTTATTTAATTCGAGTGATAGCTTTTCCACAATAATCCTCAGATTCAATTGTGTTTCATCACTATACTCTATTTTTATCTCTCTTTTATTAATATATATATTAATTATATCTTCATTATTATATTTATTATTTCTGTGCGCACTTTGTATGTTTAATCTCTTTATAAATTTCAATTTTCTAATATTTCTTACTTGAGAAATTGATGAACATTCCCAGATGCTGAGATGGCCAGTCTCTACCGGTTGTGTTTGATCAATCTCATTTAATGCAGTATTTTTCTGTTTTTCTTTTTCTTTGAGCATGTTGCGTGTCACCACTTTAATTTCATTTGTAGTTGGTATCATATTTTTAAGCACATTTGAGTCTAATTGTAATCGTGATAAGGCATCTGCATTTGTATTCAATAAACCCTTTTTGTATTTTATCTCGAAATCGTAATCCATTAAATCTAGTCTAATACGCGTCATTTTAGATGAAGGATTCTTATGTGTGAATAAGCTTATAAGTGGGCGGTGATCTGTAACTACTGTAAATTTTCTGCCGTAAAGATAAGGTCTGAAATGATTGATTGCCCAGTAAATTCCTAATAACTCTTTTTCAATTATTGATTTATTCATTTCATGTTTATTTAATGTTCTACTCGCATATGATATTGGTAAATCTTTGCCAATTTCTTCTTGAGATAATACTGCTCCTAGTGCGAAATTTGATGCGTCTGTTGTTAAGATGAAAGGTTTTGAAAAATCTGGATATTGCAGTATGGGTGGGTTTAGTAATTTTTGTTTTAAATTTTGAAATGATGTGTCGCATTCTTTAGACCAAATAAATGAAGTGTTTTTACGACATAACATATTAAGTGGTTTTGCAATAGATGCAAAATTCGGAATGAATTTTCTGTAATATTTACAGAATGCTACAAATCTTTTAGTTTCATTTGCATTCGTTGGAGTTGGATAATTAACTACTGTGTCGTATTTTTTAGGATCTGTTTTTACTCCTTCGCTAGTTATTAGATGTCCCAGATAGACTACTTCTGATTGTAAGAAATTGCATTTCTCTGGATTCAATTTAATGTTATATTTTCTCAATCTTTGAAAAGTTTTAATTAAATTGTTGTTGTGATGTCTGAGACTGCATCCGAAGATAATAATATCATCTACATATAAGAATGCTTGAGCATCAAGACCTGATAAAGCTATGGATAACATACGTTGAAAACTATTCGTTGAAATTTTTAGGCCAAATGGTAATCTTTTGAATTGAAAATGTCCTTTACTAGTTGAAAATGCTGTTAATGGTCTAGATTCTTTCTCCAGTTCAATTTGATGAAACGAGCTTGTTAGATCCAGCGTTGAAAAATATTTCGCTTTGCCTAGATTATCTAGAATATCTTCTAGTCTTGTTAATGGGAATTTGTCATCCAAGATCTTTTTATTTAATTGTCGAAAATCAACTACCATTCTCCATTTTTTCTCTTTATTATTACTTTTCTTAGGTACTATTAATAACGGGGAGTTATATGGGCTAATCGATGGTTCTATGATATCATCTGTTAAGAGCTTTTCTATTTGCGAGTTTATTTCTTCTACTTGAGATTGCGGCAGACGATAGTTTTTTATATACACTGGGTTTTTATCGTGTATATTTATTTTTTGTGTATAAAAATTATTTACACCTAAACGATCTCCATCCAAATAAAATATATCTGAAAATTCTTTAAATATTTCTAGTAATGAATCCTTTGCTTTCTGATCTAGATTATTTATTTTTAATATGCTTTTTAGTTTTTCATATCTGTCTTCACATACTCCTTTTGTATCTATTTTACTTATTATGTGGAAGTCTTTTAATGGAAGTATTTCCAACGGGGGTAATTTAATTTTAACTTCATTGTCAGTTGTATTTAAAATTTTTATATGTACAACTCCTTTTGATGGTATAATAGAATTAGCGATAAAAACACCGTCTTGAATTTCTTTGTTCAAAATAATGCTATCTTCATTGACTTGACAATTAATTGCTTGAATCGATTCTGTTCGCGCTGCTATCCGTATGTATTTTTCTTCTTTTATTTTGGTAATAAGGGGCACGATGAAATCTGTTTCATCTGTACAAATTGTGATTGTGAAATCTTCATAATCTATTTTACACTTGTAATTTGCTAGAAAGTCTCTGCCAATGATGCCATCTGTTATTATTGGAAAGTTTTCTTCTACAACATGGAGTTTCTGAGGTAGATATTCATCTTCTATTAAAAAGCATGCATTTATTGTTCCAAGGGTTTGAATTTCATTTTCTGTCACACCTGTTATTTTACATTGTTCACAGTGTTGTGCATTTACGTGTAATCTATTAAAGTCTACGTTACAGTGTAGACAACTGCGTCGACAATTATTTTAGTGTAGACAATGTCGACAAATAGTAAACAAAGTAGATAATGTAGAGAAAGAACTGTCAGTATTAGTACAACAGCTGTCTCTCATTCAAATATTTATTTATTTAATACGGATTTCATATATGTGCATCTCTTTGCGTATGTATACAAGATAAGGTGAATGATGATGACAATCATGGTATAAAGAATAATTATTACTCAGATTCTTACTATTAAAGAGTGATTATTCTTTATACCATGGATGACGATGATCTAAATGAGAAATAAACTTATTTTTTTCTAATTTATTTAAAATGTTTGAATATATTTTCTTATAGGCATGAGTATCGTATCACCTTCAATGCCGAGCCGATGGCACAGCTATGAAATTCATAAATACATCACAAATGATAAATAAAATTGATTTCAATGTGAAATTTTACTTAGCTTATTGTTTTGAATTTCAGTGCTAGGATTAATGTTTATGAATATTTAAAATCGTTATTAAATCTCTTATTTATATATCAAATATAATTCTAAGTACATTATGGTTATTTCATAATTCAATTCATTAATTCAATGGATTTACTTTCTTATTATAAATTTGAACTTGCATTGTCTACATTATCTACATTATCTTCTTTGTCTACACAAAAATCTGACGATTGTCTACATACATACTTTACGTGTAGACAACCGCGTAGATTACGTCAACGTAGATTACATGCACAACACTGATTGTTCATTATTAATATATGAATTTGTTTTTAAAGTATTTACTTTTATTATTGAAATGTCGGCACCAGTATCAATTAGAAATGTTCTTATAGTATCTGAAATATCTATTTTTGCTAAGACGTAATTTGTTAATTTTTCAATTTTTAATTGATATATATTGTTTTCTCGTCCCCAATCTGATGTTCTTCGGGGACTACTTGCGCGTTTCCCGAGTTGATCACATTGATTCTTCTTTGATTTCTGCTATTTGCACCACGATTGTGATTGTTATTATTATTATTATTATTATTATTATTTCTATTATTATTATTATTATTATTATTATTATTGTTACGACTGTTATTATAATTGTTGTAGTTGTTATGATTATTATAGTTGTTGTAATTTCTATTCCTTGTGTTGTTATATCCTTGTGGTTTTCTATTATTTCTGCCATTATGGTTTCTATTTTGTTTATTTGTATTATATCGGTTTCTGCTGTTATTATTATTTTTCATATAAAATATGTTTTCATTGCCATCTTTAATGGAATCAATTTCAGATGCTAGCTTAACTGCTTCATTAAGTGTTTTTGGTTGGGCTGCAAATATTGTCATTTTCAATGGTTCTTTCAGTCCTGATTTGAATGCATTTAGAGCTAGTGTATCATTTATGTTAGCGATGACTGTTTTATTAGCTTCACCTTGTTCCGATATATGTATTTCATTTAATTCAGCAACCAATGTTTCAATTTCTTCAGCAAATTTTAGTACTGTTTTATTTCCTTGTTGAATGCGATATAAGTCATTTTGAATTTTTAATGGGTTCTTTTTTGGTTTATATAATTTTTCAAATAGTTCTTTAAATTGCTTTAATGTTGTTGGTGTATGTTCATTACTAATTTTATTACGCACTTTATCTGTTATACGAGTTTTAAGTATAAATTTTATCAATTTTTCCACTTCTGTATTATCTTTTAATGTTTCTGATAGACATTCAACCAAGTTTACAAAGTTTGTCAATATTTGTGGTTCACCATTGAATTCTGGTATTATTTTAAGCGTTTTACTAATATCGAATGCTGCCATTGTTGTTGTTTCTTTTCTTTCTTGTTCTGGTGAATTTTGTGTGCTAAGACTATCTGAATATTCGTCAATACTATTATTACTACTATCTTGATCGCTATCAATATCTTCTATTTTAACTTTAGAATTTATTATATTTTGTATTTGATTATAAATTTCTAAATATTTGTTTTTATAAGTTGTACAATCATAATTTGTTTTTACTAGTGCTTTTAATTTTTCATTAAAGTTTTTTTTTGAATGTTCTAAATATAATTTCTTTGTTAATAAATATTTATCTGAAAAATTTCTATTTGGATTTTTCTTAAATATATCCAATATATTTTTTAAATCTTTTATTGAATCTTCTAGGTTTTCATGAATGTAAAAAAAAAAATATATATATATAGTGATTAAAGAGAAAAACAAAGAAATCTATATTTGATATTATTATTTTTTATTAATATATATATTAATAAGATACATTTTTTGTTATTGGAAAAAAAAAATGAATTTACAAAATTTATTTATAATATTATTATTTTTATTATATATTTATATTTTATACATTTATATTATTCTTATTTATTTCTTTTTTTATAATCTTTCTTAATTTATTTCTAATATAACTTATTATAATCATTAAAATTATACATACAACTAAACTTATAATTATTATTTTTAAATTATCGTAGCGTTGATTACTGTTGATGTTACTGTTGTTATTCGTTGAGGCTGAATTTATTACAACTTCTTCTTTTGATTTACTGTTGCCCATTGTTTCTTTTTGATTTCTTTTATTTTATTTAGAAAAAAATTCTTTTCCTATTTTTATTTTTTTTACTTGTCTAACAACTTCTATAATATAATATAATACATTATGCTAATAATGTAGGGTTTTCCAGTAAGGACATAACAATTTTATATTTAAGTAAAATAAAGAATAATTAATATACATATAAGGTTAAAATTTATTCCAAGTGAAGTACACAAATTACATTTAATTATGGAATTCGATCTCATTCATATGACCACCGCGAGCACGAAAATTGGAATAAGCGCTCTTAAAGTTGTGACTACCGATTCAGAATTGCGGTAGTAATTTTTAATAATTTCTAAATGTTGCTCGTTCGTGAACTTCACTATGATAAAAATGTTAACATTGACCGACGTTCTGAAGTTGACAGATTATGCCAAATGTTCAAGGCCTCCTTTGTATTAAAACACAAAATCGTTATGTCCCTATTGGAAAACCCGATATAAATGTATAAGAATTGTATTATCCTATAACCAGCCATTCACACTTATTATTTAATTGTTTATTTTATATTGGGCCCTATTATGAGTGTCGATAATATCGTCTTGTCATCGACTATCGCCTTGACTCGACAAGTTTTGTATTATGAATGGCGATTTGAGGCGAGAATATCGACATTTTGAGTCGATCAGTTAAAACTAATCAATAGACATAGTAGTCTATGGTGATTTGACATTTCATGTATGCTTTGTATATAAGATAAGTTGTATTTAATTATTCTGCTCAATTTATTTAAATTTAATTTAATTAATTAAAGAAAAATCACTAAAAATGCTGTTTGAAAAAAAAACATGAACGCTCTTCTTTTATGCAAAAAAAAAATCAGTATTAAATTAATGTTTTATATTTTCACTTATATTTTATATTTATAGCTACAAATTATTTACATAAATTAATCAAATATTTATTAAAAATTACAAAAATTAATTAAATATTTATTCAAAATTGAAAAAAAAAATGAATTATAAATTTTTGTATCGATATATTTGACAATTTTTATAGAAATTACATGGTGAAACTGAATGAAAATAAAATTTGATATGACAATGGGGGTTTTCAGAAATTAAAAACTGCTGCATTTCTTAATTGCAGTGTGTTTAAAACTCCAAATCTGCCAGCGCAACTTGTCTAAAAGTGAAACTGCAAGTAAGTTCTTTAGCAAATCTGAGGCAATCACGCAGTTTTTGTTTTACTGATGCATGTACTTAAAGAACAACATAACCTGATATTTGTACTTGTCGTTGTCAGCTGTTTATCAATTTTTTACTATGTTCATTCATATTTTACTTTATCATTCAATTTCAATAGTTAACCTAACATCTTTCGATTGCCTGCTGTATTTCTATTCAATTTTATTGTGTAAGTAAACTGAAACATATTTTATTATTTTATTATTCAATGGTTTTATTTATTTATTTCATTTAAATTTCTATTTCAGTATAGTTATTTTAAGAAAGTTAATAAAAGCTTACAAATTTATAATATACATAATGGATGGCTCCGATATAGAAGAATTATTGAAGTAAGTAATACGTGGTAATACATATTTTGGAATTTTTTCTAAAAATTCATCTTTATCCTAATATTTTATTTTATTTTTAGTGATTTTGAATATGAAAAAAATTGGAGCAGCGATAAAATAAAATTATTAATAAAATGTAGAGTGGAATTCGAGAAGGATTTTTGTGAAGGGAAAAGGAAAAAATCAGTATTGTGGAGGCTTGTTTTACGCGCCATAAAAAATGAGGATGCAAACTTTCCATTCACAGTAAATGATATTATTAAAAAGTTCAACAATTTGTATACAACATACAAAAGAGCTAAAAAAAAGAAATACAGAATCTGGACGAAATAGAACACATTGGGAGTATTATAAATTTTTCGATGAAGTGTATGGAGTGAAGCACAGTTTGAATCCACCACAAGATTTCATATTCTCATCACTTACACAACGATCGGAGTCACAACAAAATGAAATAAACTTAGATAGCACTGATGAAAATTTAGTTGTTTCATTAGAAAATGAAAGGGCAAATACACATATCATTGATGAACAACCACCAAAAAAAAATAGACGAGAATGCCAAATTGTGAAATATTTGGAAAAGAGTGAAATAGAGGAAGAAAGGCGCCACCGAGAGTTCATAGAAATAGAAAGGCAGAAATGTGAAATTGAGGAAAGAAAAGTTCAAGTTCTAGAGGAATTGAAAAGTACGTTAATGCAGTTGATTAGTGACAACAAGTGAAATAAATTTAAATTAAGTCTGTAAGAACTGAAGAAGAAAATTAGAGGGGAAAATAATAAATTTATTATGTTTATATTTTATTTTTTTTATGTTATTATTTTTATTATTATTGCTATTATCATTATCAATACAATAATTATTTTTATTATTTTTACGAATATTTTTACTATTTTATATGTTTTATGATATAGATTTACTTTGTTTTATTAAATAAATGAAATTTGATTGAAAATTATTGTCTTGAAATTTGTTCACATATATTATTTCTTTTTTCTTTTGCGTCGTTTGAATTACTATCAGTAAACGAAATTTGCTCACCAGGCTCACTAGTCACATCAATATCTAATAGTTCTTCATTCCTGTACACATCATTATTACGCCTAATAAAATTGTGCAAAACTACACATGCCACAACGAAATATTTTATGTTGCTCATGTTCTTTATATTTAAAAATTTCAATTTACGGAATTTTTCTTTCAAAATTCCAAACGCCTGTTCAATATGAACCCGGGAAGAACTTAAACTTGTATTAAATTTTTTTTGTGATGGTGATAGATTACCATAATCTTTAAATGGGACCATTAAATACGGTTTTAATGGATATGCTGAGTCCCCTACGAGATGAGAGTCCACTGGCAATAAAATTTCACCACTTTCTAGGGCTTTTCCAATCTCACTGTTCTCCCAAACAACAGCGTCATGAGCTCTACCTGGCCATCCAAGAAAAACATCTCGAAAAATTAAGTCACTGTCACATATACCCTTGAAATATAATATTGGAATAATTTTGGAAAATACGTATGTTTAAATATTCATACCTGCATCAAAATAGAATGAAAGCCTTTACGATTGTAATAGCTACTTGGATCTATTTGTGGCGTAAGAGTTTGGATGTGAGTTCCATCTACACATCCAACAACATTTGGAAAGTGATGACGAGCATTATTAAATTTATTTATAATAACTATAATTTCTGATTCATCCGGCCAAACTATATATTTTTTACTCAATTTTGTTAAAATTTTGCAAATTTTTAATATCGCATAGTGTGCACATCCTATTGCGACATCGAAACGGTCAGATATTTCACGGAATGAATTTGAATTGCCGAGATACCATAAAGTCATATATAATGATATTTTTAAATTTACACCTGGTCTACCCAAATTCAAGTTATTGAAAAAATGCTGTAATTCATCATGTAATATCTGAAATTATAATAATATACGTTAATATCAATTAAATTAATTTTTTAATCCTAATATTTTAAAACCTTGAATGTTTCTTTGCTCATTCTCATGTGCTGATAAAAAATCCTTGATGGCATTTTATCAAGCACATCAGCATAGCCTTTTATTTTTGGAACTTTGGTAATAAAAAATCTTCGCGTTTTTAAAAGAGATATTAATCTTCTTTTTTTGTACCTCTTTTGTTGTAAATATCGTTCACAACTCACATTATTTATTTTTTCCATAATAATATTCAATTTTGAACTAATCATAAAAATATATAAAGAATTCATTTTTATCTTAATTTCAAGTCACTTTCACTATTAAAATTTGTAAATTGTTTTGTCAAGGTGTCAACGTCAAATTTGTAGTTAGTGCTGCATGTGAAAAGTGTTCAGAAACATAAATCTGCAAAAGTGTTGTCTGCATGCATAAATCTAAAACTGAATTGCAATAAGTAAGCTCTGCGCAAGTGTTTCAAGTAAGATCTGAGTTTCTGAAAAACCCCAATATCTTACTGTCGAGACGACCGATTTGCATAATACAAAATTTACATCGTCTCGTCTCGTCTTAATTTTGTCGATAGTCGATATTATCGACATTCATAATAGGGCCCATTAATTTTTATAAACTCAATCCTACAAGTGTATACGTACATATGTACATAGTGTCTACAATATAATATGAACGTCGATATGAACAAACAGCACAGCATATACATTTACTTACGTACATTACGTAGTAGTACACAAATACCAAAAATCATTTTGTTCAATATTGTAAAATACATATTTTTATAATTATAATACAATATACATATATGTATATAATACATATATATTGTCCCTTTAAAAATATCTCGGCTAATGCATTTATAAAAAAACCTGAAATATGTATATAGTACATATATATATCATAATATCATATCATCATATCATCATCATATTTATGTATTATAATGATTATCCGCATACATATATAATCGTATTGCATTAGCGTATACAATGTACAATATAAAATATAAATTTACATTGTATTATTTGCTCGTATACCAATTACCATTATCAATGTATGCTCTTATGCACAAATTACATTACAATACAGCAATAAAGAAATGATCGATAGAAATAAAAACATAGCAGTCAACCAGCAGGGCAGCAGCAGTATAAAAATTATATATATATAGTATATATATCTACATTATATGTATATTTGAAAACTATAATGGCGTATGAATAATCAAATTAACGCACACACAAATGCTATGTGTACACCTATTTTCATTCATAAATACGAAATTATTTTTCGAAGTATTTTTTCGAAGTATAAAATTATACACAAGTCATACACATTAATTACAAACATGTGCGAAATCCAAAATTTTTTCGGTTCATTCCACATCATCCACATTAATTGTAACTTTCCCCTTTTTCAAAATTTCGAAGCAAGAAAATATGTATTTTGGCAAACATACAGACATTATTTTAATTTAACCGTCGAATGTTATTTCTATTGGCTTTAGCTCTATATTCTTTGCCGACACACAACCATCGAGCTATTCAAGCCCCGAAGATTTACTTTATATTTTATAAGAAGAAGATACATTTTAATTTGTCTGTTATTGTTGTTGAGTTGCTCGTTATTTGTGTTAAAATTTTAATAACTAATAATTAAACAGATGAGTTTTGAAGAAAAACATAGAAAATGTTAAAAAATATGAGGTCTTATATAATATGTCTCATAAGAATTACAAAAATATAATTATTAGAGATAAAATTTGGGAGGAAATTGGAAGAAAAATTAACATAGATGGTAGATACCATTTTTTAATTGAATTTTAGACATTACATATTTATATTAGCCCTGTTCCAATAATTGATGCAGAATTTTAAAGACTTTTAGAATTTTACAGAAAGTTAAGAAAATTACAGCTGTGGCGTTCCAATACAATTTGTTCTGTAAAATTCTTACATTTCCCCTTTTTAAGAAAATTACAGAATTTCACTTATTACAGATATATTATTTACCACTTCTCACTGCTAAAAATTTTAACAACTACCAAATAGATACACGACAGATGTGTTAAACAATATAGTTCGTTAACAATATGTATATTTCAACTAACTACCAAAATTGTCAAATTAAATTCTTCGTCTTGATTTTCAGAAAATTTCAGCTCTCGCGTTCCAGTGATTTTAAAAATAATTTCCCCCACTCTAATAATCAACTTACAGAAAATTACAGCTGGCTGTACGAATTGGAACGAACCTATTATTATCCTATTTATTGCATTTCTATATTGATTTAAAAATAATATTTAAATAAAATAAGATGATTTAAAATTGAATATGTATGTTAAAAATGAAATATAAACAAAATTTTATAAATATATTTTACAATTTCATTTTTTAGGCAAATTATGTTGTAATGTATGAAAGTATGTGTGTCATACTGTCGACTATATGATGTATATTCACCATATTTTGAAATCTAGAATAAAAATAGAATAACAAAATTCAAAAAAATTATTTATTAATATGACCACTGTATGTTGTACAGGGTATGATATATGTATAAAGTTAATTATATGTGTGTCTATACTAGTAGTAGAAAAATTAAAGTATGGACACACATAACAACATACTTACTTCTTGAGATGATAGATGGTGGTAGTGGCGGCTACACTAGATGGCTAGCACGGTGCTAGCTCGCCGGAAGGGGCGTGAGTTTGCCACTGTCCATCTCTCTTAGCATAATAGCCAGTTTTACATGTTCATTCGATTTACAGATAATCGTCAGATTTTATTATTCATATTGTATTCCTTACTTATCTATATCTTACTATGTTCTTTTTCATATTTTTATGTTTTCAATTTATTCAAATTCTTTATAGTACTATTATATATTTTCCAATCATTCAGATTCTTATTTGTACTTATATGATATTATACTCATTTTTGTAAACTATATATAATTTCTTATACGCGACTTATATATAAGCGATAATTTTACAATAAAAAAAGTGAATCAAAAAAAATAATTAGAATTATGAATATGTCAAATACCTTGGGCCCAGCAATAAGGAAAATAAAATCGTTGGCGCGCTTGATGTGTTGTTCGTGATGTTGATGAATGATGATGCTGTAGATGATGATGTCGCGGTAGATGATATAATATGTAATTGTTGTTGTTGTACTGTTTTGAGAGTGCAGAATTTGTTGTTGCCGTGATGTTAAGTTTGGTGGTGCATTTGACATTCTAGAACCACAAGTTGTATTAATACCACCAGCTGTTGTCGTCTAATTTTAATTATTTAAATCGAAATCAGCCATTTCCAATTTTTTCTATAGGTATTTTGAGTTTTTTTTTTCTTTTTTTTTTTTTGTTTTTGTTTTTTTTTTCTTTTATTTTAGTTGAAAATAAAACAGCTAATTTATAATTTATACTTGCTCTACTTTAAATAGCCTTTAAAATACGTATGTATATATTTATATTTATAGATATTTATATTATGTTTTTCGACTATGAAAACGAAACATTTAAAAAATTAATAAATTGTACTTTCTCAATTAAATTATTATTTTTAACTAATAAATTCAAATATGTATGTATACCAAATACACAAGTAAGCTATTTTGTTTAATTTAACTGATTTTCATAACAATAATAATATAAGCAATATTTTTTTTTTCATTAAATTTCATAATTTTTTCTTTTTTACTTTTTTATTTTGTTTCGATATTAATTACACATTTTTCTTTCATATATTGAAATAAATAAAATTAAACTTAGAATTATATTTAAATGCGATCAATATTAAATTTCTTAAAATAAACCTTCTTTTTTTATTTTTTTAAAAATTTTTAATTCCTTTCAAGAAAAACTTATGTACCTGCACATATTTACCGACAAACATGGCGATTCTAGTATTACATATTTCACTCTGTCTTATCGGAACAATATTATAATCAAAACTATATTAATGCAGTCATTACATAGTTATGTATCAAATATATGTATATATATTTTCTTAACAATCAAATGACCCCTATAATTTTCTTTTCTTTTTTTTTCTTTTATTCACTTTTCTCGTTTTTTGTTAATTTATATCATAATTTTTTTTTTTTAATGTATTGCATATTCCTTTTGTAATGAGTTATGTTTTACATAAATTAATTTGAAAAAAAAATATTTAGGCCCAGTTTCACAAAGAATAGATAAATTATTTATTCCAAAGCTTTCGCTATCCATAGAATAAATCTCAAGTTTAAGCCTATTTTGCGTTTCACAAACGTTTGATAAGTTAATCTATAGATAAATCTATAGGTTATTTTAACTTCATGATTTCTGTAGGTTAAAATGCTTATCTATAGATAAATGGAAAGTTCAATTGACATTTATCCACTGTACTGGTAAAAGTATATGTTTAATTATTATTGAATTGTGTTTGATCCAAGTTTTATATTAAAAAACCATTTAAATTTTGAAAATAATATATAAAAAATAAATAAATTGTTTTTGATTGAAGTTTTATACTAAAAAACTATTTGAATTTTAAAAATAATATAATGTATACATATAAAATAAATGAAGTGTTTTTGATTGAAGTTTTATACTAAAAAACTATTTGAATTTTAAAAATAATAGATATAAAATAAATAGATTGTAAAATAGAAAAAAAAGTGAAATATATATACATATGTACATATATACGAGTATATACAACGTATAATAGTGTTTTGTTTGAAAAATGTCGTCAGTATCTTCAGTGAGTTCAGTATCATCTCCATCTGTTTCTACAGATAGTTTTGATTCAGATACCTCACAGAATTCTAGTGAAGGCAATATTCAGTGTTCATGTAGATTTTATTCAAGATTTTTGAGAGCACGAACGGACCCATTTCAAAAAAACGACAGGGGACAATTCAAAGCAAGGTTTAGATTGTCCAAACAGGCCGTACTTCTTTTGTATAATAAAATTCAAATCCACCTTACACCACAAACGTTATAAACGTCATAAACGGAGTTTTTCAATATCAGCGATGGAGCAAATCTTAATTACATTGAGATTTTATGCCTCTGGAACATTTTTACTGACAGTGGGAGATTTTCTGGGCGTTTCAAAATCATCTGTTAGCAGAATTGTTCATAGAGTGTCACATCACATCGCTTTATTGAGAAATGAATACATTTCAATGCCTTCAACTGTAGAGGAGAGAAATACATCTTCTATATTTTTTATTGTTATTATTATTTTTTTTTCATTTATTTATTTATTTATTATAAATAAAAAAACTAAAATTAAGTCAAATGTACATACGATAATAATATTTAAATAAAATTATAATAATTATAATATTTCAATATTTTTATTCAATTAAACTTACATTTTAAAAAATAAACAATTCGTCTGACTGCCAGAGAAATACAAGTATGTATTAACGTATCTTGAAATTTGAATTTTTAAATTCAAAATTTGAAAATATATATGGATTTGACATTTGTATTATGTATATAATAAGACGAATCCATCTATATTACAGCACTGAAACTACGAAGCTTTGGTTAGTTATCTATGGATAATTTACTAGATAACTTTCATAATTTTGTTTGTGAAACAGTAGTTTTAATTTATCTCTTCAATAAATTTATCAATGAGTTAGTTATCCCTAGATTTATCTATTCCTTGTGAACCTTTGCCTTAATGAATTTAATTTAATTTACTTTACTTTCCATCAGACATTTTTTTTTTTTTTATATATCTTCTAAACATTTATCTGCAGCAAAATTAAATGGGCTAACATCCATACAAGAGCACTTCGCCAGTATGAATCAATTAAAACAAACCAGTTTAATAGAAACTCGTATGGCTCTTTACGTTGCAATCCATTCAGCTATAAATCCAGTAGATCATCTAACAAGCATAACAAAAGAAAATTTTAAAGGAAACAAGATTGCAGATAGTATTAAACTACATAGGAGTAAACGTTCTGCTATAATAAAGAACGTTTTAGGACCATATTTAAAATCCTTTTTGAAAAATGATATCGGTGACAGCTTTTATAGTTTAGTCATAGACGAGTCTACTGATATTGGAGTGTCAAAACATTTAGGAGTTGTTATTAAATATTATAGTAAACACCGAAAAGAAATCGTAACAACTTTTCTAAAACTTGTGACCATGGAAGAGTGCAATGCAGATGCTATTGTCTGTGCAGTTTGTTAAAACAGTTCAAAAGGAATTTGATTTAAAAATAAACAAAATGTCTGGTTTAGGTACAGATAACGCGAGTGTCATGGTTGGTGCAAACAGAAGCGCTTTCAAAACACTTCAAGATGAAAATCCTGCGTTAATTTTAATGCCTTGCACAAATCACTCAGTTCAACTTGCGGTATCGTCTGCTGCAGCAGAATGTATGCCTTCTGTTATAGAATTTATTGTAAATGAAACGTGTAATTGGTTCTCCCGTTCTTCTATGAGACAAATGCTTTATAAAAATATATATAAAGCAATAAATACAGATCAAGAAACATCTATTAACAGAATAACATCTCAATGGTTGGAACTTAAGACACATTTTGGAATTGTAAAAGAAAATGAGAAATGTTACATGGCAGAAACTTTGTACAAAAATTTCAGTGATGAGAATAATTTTGCATATTGCATTTTTTTGAAAAATATATTATCAGAAGTATCTCTTGTCAACAATCTGTTACAAGGTAATAACAACGATCCGCTTAAAATTTTAAATGACTTAGTACGTTTGATAAGATCTTTAGCAAGCAAAATTCTCCCAAATGACGAAAATATAAATATACTAACTTGTAACATAGATCAATTTCTCATAAATAATGCATATTTAGGGTATGAAGTTGAAAGTTATCTTCAATCATCAAGTTTATCCGAAACCGAAAAAAATTCTTTAAGAATACAATGTACAAAATTTCTCAAAAAATTGGTATTAGAATTGAGGAAACGCTTACCACCAAATTTTGAAGTGTTAGAAAAGATAAAGACGTTTTCAATAGAAAACAGTTTGAAGAAAATAAAGGAAACTATTGTTGACATCCTACAGGAAATGAAAAAATCACCATCAAAAATTGATTGCATTGAAAATCAATGGCGAAGTTTAACTCTGGTAGAATGGAATGCAAAAGAATCTAATACAATAGATTTTTGGATTCAAGTCTATAATTACAAGGATTCTTCAAATACCAATCCATTCAAACATCTAGTAGATGTGGTTATGCCATTACTAGTGCTGCCTTTTAGCAACGCTGAAATTGAAAGAATATTCAGTTCATTAAATCTCATAAAAAATAAGCTTAGAAATCGAATTAAAATAAAGCTTGTCAACAGCATAATAGGTATCAGGGAAGGTGTGAAATTGCAGCAAAAATGTTGTTTTTCCATACAAATACCTGAGGAAGTAATTCGTAAAGTTCAATCATCAGAGAATTATACGAAACTGATTCCGAAAATGATGACTATGACATCAATATTATTAATGAAATATGAAGCCATTAAAACTGTCATTGTTCAATTATTATTAATTTATTTTCGTTAAATTCTGTTTTTCCTATTATATATATTTTTTTTGAAGTATAATTTTTTTTTTTGAAATGAGTTGAATAAAAATAAATCATATGAGAGAATAGTGCGTTTTTAATTAATTTTAATGTAATTCCTTATATTACACAAACAAAATTCAAAATGCATATTTTTAGCATAATATAAACAAATTTCTGGCATAATATCAACGTCAGCTTCTGGCAACGCTGACTATACAAAATATATGCGCGTGTTAATGTAAATAAAGAGTGTATTGTAATGCTTTGATTATGACATTACAATACAAAGTAAAAAAAATAGTGTTTAAAACCACAATTTTATATTTGTTTAAAAATTTCTTTATTTCAATTTTAATACATAATTACTTATACATTACTCAAGCACTTAGAGGTAAGTACATTATAGGTTACAAAAATAATTTCTAATTATAGAAATTTACAAAATACCTATTATTCAATTACTGATAACAATTAATAGAAAATGAGTAAGGGAAATTATATAATACATATGGAGAGTTTCTGTATATTCTATATAGATTTGTATGTTACATATAGATCAAAATATAAGTTTATAGGCATATGTCATTATATAACAAATGGGGTAAGTATAATATGTATGACATTGAACTTGAAGGTAGGTAAATTTATTTCAGACGAAACATGTGCGCATGGAGTGACTGATAACAGTCACTCAAAAAAAATTAGACCCTCACATTACATAGCAGGCTCGTTAGAAGGTTTACCTGAAGAAAGAGGCTGAAAAAGTGAGGCTGCTATGCTTTGGACAATTAAGAAAGCGCCCAACGTGGGGAAGCCCCATGACCCTGAGATTAAGAGTCTCAAAAAAAAAAAACACAAAAAAAATGGGAAAGAGAAAGAAAATGAGCTAGTCGGGCTACGCAGCAACTGCTGAAATTTAAGACCGAGAGAAAGGGGTGTGTCATAACACAAAGGGAAAATATTTGAAACGAGAAATTTCATAAAGCACCGGGCTTCTGCATGTTGCTGTTCTGATTATCACTAACCCTCTTGATATATTTGTCACATTCACAATTTAAATTGTTGAAAAGGATCAACTAAAGTATCACTTTTCTGGGAATTGCCAGAGCAATGGTCCAAAAATGGGTTGATTCCCGATATTAGATTAATATGCAATATCGAGTCCCGTTCACCTATGACCGTAAATTTAAATTTCCGAAATAGTATGTTGGGAGTGAATTCGTCTGAATGAAACGACATAGTATCCAGCTTGCGAATGTTTACTAAGATTGCTTGTCCAGGGAATTTGAATAAGGGAGGTATGGAGTAAATAAGCATTTCATTTTTGTCATAGTGTATTGTATGTCCAATGTCGATTTGGAAGATTTTATCTAAAAATGTAGCCTTGAGTCCGAAGACCAAATATTTCTGTGTGTGGAGGAATACCTTTATAGATTTGAGGATTGTTTTTGACGAAAGAGATTAACCAATAGTTGTATAAATTTTGTTGTTGGTTGTTGAGTTTGTTTATAAAATAAAAATGATTGGATATACGTATGTAGTCATTTGTTATTACACAGTCTCCTGTGTAACCGTGATCGAACTGCAACAAATCTGGAAGTGGATACGTCTGATTGGGCTTATTGCCATGACGAATTAAATAAGATGTCCCCTGTTGAATATAATTAAAAAAAAGTACAACGAAGTTAATTCATGATATATAGTCGTAAAATATTAGACACTCGACAGGACAATTGATTATATCACACGTGTTATCGTTTTATGCTGATGGATTTAATTCGTGAAGATGGTCTGAAAACATTAGTAATTATATAAACTCGTAATGAATGACTGATAAAAATGAATCCTGAAATACAATGTAAAATGAAGTGAAATGAAATGAAATGATCCCACCCCACCACTCATGACTTATTTGTACAAAATCTTTTAGTTATTGGCGAATGTCTTTTGCATGATAAACCCCTAATGGTTTACCCTTCATATCTTCCAATTCGTATTGACTATTACCGACTGGTTTTACGATGCGAGCTTTTGCAGATCTGTTGTCCATTTTAGCGTTTCTACCTTGGGCCATATTACTAAGGGAGAAAATTCTTCTATAGACTTCTTGACCTGGTACATATTTAACTGGACGACAACGTGTGTTATAAATATTTGTATGACGATAGTGTGCTTGAGACAATTTTTCTAACACTCGTTTACGGATCAATTCTATCTTTGCATCAGCAGGTACAACCTCTACATCCATGCCCAAATTTTTAATGAGTGGGTAAACAGATCCATGTCGTGCCATGTGTTGACCGAATAGCACATAATAAGGATTCACACCGATGGACTGGTGGACCGACGTACGCATAGCGCAAGCTAACTTGGGAAGATAAACATCCCAAGCCCAAGAGCTATGGTCATCCTTTATATATGCTCTTAAGGCAGATAACACAGAACGGTTTACTCTCTCAGCTGCATTAGGATGTGGAGAATGTACCGCTGTACGAACATCTTTAATACCATAAACATTCAGAAGATCCTGAAACGTTTTTGATACAAATTGTTTACCGTTGTCCGTAAAAATTGTCTCAGGCACTCCATATGTACAAAATATAACCTCCTCAAGGAATTAACAAACATTAGCTGCTGTTTCAGCTTTGAGGGGTGCTAGAAACACAAATTTGCTAAATGCATCAAGGACTGTCAGAATATCTATATTACCAGATTTGGTTCGAGGGTATGGACCTAAGAAATCCATATAAAGGAATTGGAATGATCTAGACGATTCTATCTGTTTGTCCATGGGAAGTCTTAAAATTTTAGTTGTATCTTTTGTCTCTTTACATACTTGGCAATTTTCTACATAATCTCTTATCTGGGTGACCATGCCTGGCCAATAATAAAATTGTCGGATGCGATAAAATGTTTTATGGAATCCTCCGTGGGAACAATTCGATGGAGCATGGTGTTGTTCAATAATACCATTCGACAATTCGATTGGTACCCATAATTTCAACGTTAGGTCATCAGCATCTGGGTCCCTCGAACGTGGCGTTGTGCGCCTGTACGCATAACCGTCGACGACACACAGATCTGGAAGTTCATCCTGATTGCTGATGATAGTTGATTTCAATTCTTCATACTCTTCCGAAGAAAAATATGGAGAATTGAGATCAACTTCAGCTCCTTTCAAAACTCCAGAACTGAGTTCGTCGGAATACATTCTCGACAGGGCATCGGGAACCACATTCAAAGTGCCTTTACGATGCTCAATCGAAAAGTCGAATCCCTGCAACTTCAAACTCCATCGTGCTAATCTACCACTTAGATCGGACTGGTTCATAAGCCATTTGAAAATTGAATGATCAGTAATTATTGTAAAGGGATGACCTTCAACGTACGCACGAAACTTTTTAACACATAATACTGCAGCATAGCACTCTAGTTAAGTGATACTATAGTTCTTCTGAGCCGAATTTAACTTCTTTGAAAAGTATGCGATTGGCTTTTCTGAATCATCATCAAATTTTTGAAATAACACTCCACCAACACCGGTTGTGGAGCCATCGCATTGTATGTAAAAATGACGAGCAAACTCTGGGGTGGCCAAGACTGGTGCTTCACAGAGTGCTGTCTTCAACTTTTCAAAAGAATCCTCAGCTTCAGGGGAAATACAGAATCCTGTCTTACAAGTCTTTAATGCATCCGTTAAAGGAGCAGCTATACTCGCATAGTTTGCGACGAATCGTTGGTACCATCCAGTCATACCCAAAAATCTTCTCAACTGTTTTGCCGTCTTAGGCAAAGGAAAATCACGTATGGCTTCAATCTTACCAGGATCTGTTTTAAGAATTCCATTTCCAACAATGTAACTAAAATACTTAACTTCCTTCACACAAAATTTACTTTTTTCAACATTAATAGTTAAACCAGACTTTCGCAGATGCCAAGCAACTTCTTCTAAAAGAGACAAGTGTGTGTCAAAATCAGGTGATACCACTAAAAGATCATCTAGATAAACGAAAACATGTTCCCGTATACGACATGGAATAACTTTGTCCATCAAACGACACATACGTTGAGGCGCATTACACAGCCCGAATGGCATAACTGTAAATTGATACAAAGGACGACCTAGAACTGTAAAAGCAGTCTTTTCACGAGATTGCTTTTCAAGAGGGATCTGCCAGAATGCGTCTTTCAAGTCAATGCTTGATATATATCGAGTATCTTGCAAACGACTCAATAAACCCGCAATGTGCGGCAATGGATATGCATCCTTTTTCGTAACTTCGTTAACTTTTCGCGAGTCCAAACATAGGCGTACTTTTCCAGGTTTCCGTACAAGGACGACTGGGGAATTCCAGGGGCTATTAGATTCTTCAATGACACCGAGAGAGAGCATCCGGTCAAGTTCTTCATACATTAACTTTTATATGGCGGGCGAAGCCGGATAATGTTTTTGCTTTATAGGCTCAGCATCTCCCGTGTCAATGACATGTTCCTTCATATCGGTCTTTCCCAATCCCATTTTCGCAAAGGATGGAAACTTGGACTTTACTACTTCTAATCTTTCAGACTGCGAAACTGTCAGCTCATGCATGATGTTAACTTCACATTTTGGATTTATATCCTTTATCGATAATTCCGATATAACATCTGGTGCGATCTTGAACCTCTTCCAAAAGTCGATCCCTAAGTACATCTCCCGTGTCAATGACATGTTCCTCCATATCGGTCTTTCCCAATCCCATTTTCCCACTTGGACTTTACTACTTCTAATCTTCCAGACTGCGAAACAGTTAACTCATGCATAATGTTAACTTCACATTTTGGATTTATATCCTTAATTGATAACTCCGATATAACAACTGGTGCGATCTTTAACCTTTTCCAAAAGTCGATTCCTAAGTACATTTGTTGCCGTAGAGTTGGAACTATATGCAGCTTCATCATATGTGTAACTCCCATAAACGTCACTGGTACTTCAATGTATCCTTCTATTCTTTGATTATTGCCATCAGCTGTTGCTACAGATTCAGAAAGAGAAATGACTTCGACATTTAATTTTTCAATTAATTTGTTTGCTTGTCGACCTAAACATGAAATGCTGGCTCCGCTGTCTAATAAGCCTACAATTTCAACATCTGCGACTTTTACTTTCGCATGAGGATGATCGTCGCAGGGATAGCGTACTAGACCA
Source organism: Villa cingulata (assembly GCA_951394055.1). Classification (NCBI taxonomy): domain Eukaryota; kingdom Metazoa; phylum Arthropoda; class Insecta; order Diptera; family Bombyliidae; genus Villa; species Villa cingulata. Next base: position 33,386,909 of record OX596017.1, on the reverse strand, counting down.
GCCACACATGTTTTCTTGCTCTTCCTCATTTCTCTTCTGAATGAACAAAACTTTCTCAATTTAACAGCTCGCTTATGACAATTCATTTCTGATACATTGAATATTTTCTCTCGAACTTGAAGATAATTATACCATCTTACATGCCATGGTATAATAGGTTTCAATTTTCTTACAAAGTCATTCTCTTTTCTATTTGCAATCGGCATTTTCGCATCATTTTCTTTATTATTAATAATTGTCGAGTCAGGGTTTATCAAAGTCACATCAGGTTCATTTAATTTTGTTACGTCCGGTTGGTTTGTCACATCTGGTTGTTTAGTATTATTAATTATTTGGCAGTCAGCTGTGGTCGAGGAGGTTGGTTCAATGGACGATCTGCCTGACTCACGGGATTCATCGTCGAGTGGGACGTCCCGTTCCGCTGTCCACTCAGAACTCTGTTTCCCAAACACTTTGGACATCGAGGAGACGTAGTGTCAGGACATCCGCATTTAAAACAGAATTGACGTCTATATTTCTCGGGACAATCTTGGAAGTAATGTCCCATTCGACGACAATTCCAACAAATCGCTCGAGATCGACCATTGGCAACTTCATCTACTTCAGCATTCTCTACCTCATAATTACAAATTGCATTTGGTAATATTTCTGCATCTGTTCGAACAGCCGCATCTGAATTCATCATATCTACATCAGTTTCAAAATTATAATACGCGTCCTGAGTATTCCAGGTATTAATTTCATTCACTCTAGGACGATATGTCTGACGAATTATATTTGTCTGGGTAGCTAAATATCTCTCAGCTCTCCTACAGACCTCTCTCAACTGTTGCAATGTTAAAACAGCGGCAGTAAACATCATTTGGGCCAATCATGTATCCATGTTGTCTCTTATTATATTAATAAGATCAACCTCAGGCATTGGATTCCTCATCTGATTCCTATACACAATTAATTTCTGAACAAAGTCATCGAAGCTCGTATTACCCTGTCTAGTATTCATCATTGCTCCTACTATCTCAAAATCTGATGTTAACCGTTGATAGTAATTGATAAAACTTCTCTTAAATTCATCCCATGTAAATTCTATGGCATCACGACAGAACTGAGTCCAGTACCAGTCAGATGCTTTATCCTTCAACAACACAGGTATGTTAATACACAACTCTCTATCTGATATTGCATATCGACGTGCCAGTGTTTCAACCCGAAACAAAAATTCTTCACATGGCAATGGATCTGCAAAACCAGAGTACGAGATAGTCCATGAATTCATCACTGACTTGTGATTAACAATTGGTCTCTGTAAAACATGTGGACGTTGTTGAAGTCTGTTTGAAAAATTTACATTTGGTAATGGATGACTTGTTTGGGACAATGGTGAATACAAGAATGCTTATTGACTTCGTTGACTCTGCGATGGAATACTAAATTGTTGATTAAATTGTTGTCTTCTCTGGTCATATGTTGAACGTTGAGTGTAATTCGGATGATGCTCTTCCTCATAATGTCGTGTTGGCGTACCTATTGATTGAACAGGATGCGGATTTGAAAATGTGACATGTGTGTTTGGATTGTGCTGACTTCTCCTATTTGTTGCTCCAGCAGATAAAGACAGCGGAGGATGAGGAGAACGCTGAGTCGAACACGATGGCACATTAACATTTCCCTGATTTCCTGTTGAATATGTAGATACTTGACGTGCAGGAAGCGACATCGATAATGACCAACTATCGGTGGTAGGCATATCCGAAAACAGTCCAGAATCCTGTTCAATATGTTGTTGTTGATTTAAATGGGGAGCAAAATCTACTTGTCGTCTAGAGTGTACATGCTGGTTTTGTTTGGGCACTGCTCTAGAGGAAGATATGCTCAGAGGCAAAGACAGTTGTTGTGATGATCCAGTAGATACAATAACGTTGTTATTCAGGGATGTAGTAATGGGTGAATGTATTCCTTACTTATCTACATATATCTTACTATGTTCTTTTTCATATTTTTATGTTTTCAATTTATTCAAATTCTTTATAGTACTATTATATATTTTCCAATCATTCAGATTCTTATTTGTACTTATATGATATTATACTCATTTTTGTAAACTATATATAATTTCTTATACGCGACTTATATATAAGCGATAATTTTACAATAAAAAAAGTGAATCAAAAAAAATAATTAGAATTATGAATATGTCAAATACCTTGGGCCCAGCAATAAGGAAAATAAAATCGTTGGCGCGCTTGATGTGTTGTTCGTGATGTTGATGAATGATGATGCTGTAGATGATGATGTCGCGGTAGATGATATAATATATAATTGTTGTTGTTGTACTGTTTTGAGAGAGCAGAATTTGTTGTTGCCGTGATGTTAAGTTTGGTGGTGCATTTGACATTCTATAACCACAAGTTGTATTAATACCACCAGCTGTTGTCGTCTAATTTTAATTATTTGAATCGAAATCAGCCATTTCCAATTTTTTCTATAGGTATTTTGAGTTTTTTTTTTCTTTTTTTTTTTTTGTTTTTGTTTTTTTTTTCTTTTATTTTAGTTGAAAATAAAACAGCTAATTTATAATTTATACTTGCTCTACTTTAAATAGCCTTTAAAATACGTATGTATATATTTATATTTATAGATATTTATATTATGTTTTTCGACTATGAAAACGAAACATTTAAAAAATTAATAAATTGTACTTTCTCAATTAAATTATTATTTTTACATTTTTAATATTTATACAATATTATAATCAAAACTATATTAATGCAGTCATTACATAGTTATGTATCAAATATATATATATATATTTTCTTAACAATCAAATGACCCCTATAATTTTCTTTTCTTTTTTTTTCTTTTATTCACTTTTCTCGTTTTTTGTTAATTTATATCATAATTTTTTTTTTTTTAATGTATTGCATATTCCTTTTGTAATGAGTTATGTTTTACATATATTAATTTGAAAAAAAAATATTTAATGAATTTAATTTAATTTACTTTACTTTCCATCAGAATTTTTTTTTTTTTTTTTTTTTATATATCTTAATTGACTACGAAATTATATTACCATTATTCGTCGATCACTATACATATTTATTTTATATTGTAATCCCACTTCCAACTTTATTACAATTTTTCAGTATTATTTTAGATTAAACATTTTTCCTCTTAATGGATTCATCATATAATTTATGACGACTATTTATTTCACATAATTCTTCCTAATTTTTTTATATTTTTTTTTTTTTTTTTTTACAATTACTTATCAATCAACCACTATACATTTTATCTTACTTAATGCCGAAAATTTAATATTTTAAAAAAAAATTTTGATTTTTTTTGTTAAGACTCTAAAATAGTTTCGCACTGAAAGAAAATTGCCTGTTGCTCTCTACGTTGAATTCTAGACTGTCTGGTAGAGGTGGAGAACTATCGATGGCACCACGGTATACAGACACATAAGGTATTATCTAAAAAAAATTTTGTCCGCCATTATGTGACGTCATTAACCACGAAATTCATGTAAACAAAACATTTCTTTACATATGTGAAATAGGAGTCGTGTTGTGTTAAAGGTGAAAAATAAATATTAAAAATTATTATTAGTGAATTATTAATAACATATTATTAACAAATTGTGAGTAATACTTAGTGAAATAAAAATTACATTACAAAATAGTTAAAATGAGTAAATGTAATGTAAAAAAGTGTAAAAACTATGAAGGGAAAAAAACTTGTGAAAAGAAGAAATTTTTCCACTTTCCTAAGAACAATGAATTGAAAAGGAAGTGGTTAAATGCATGTGGACTTGAAAGTGTAAAAATAAGTGGATTGATATGTTCAGATCATTTTACTGAAAATGATTACAATTTAAAAGACATTTTGCTCAACGTTGATAAAAATAAAAGACATTTGAAGAAAAGTGCGATTCTATCGCAAAATTTATCTGATTTTGTTGATGTTGATTCTGAAAGGAAAGTTCGATACAAGAAACGAGAAAATAAGAAGATTGTTAAAGAAATACTTTCTCAAGAAAGGTTTGTTAATGATGTTTTTTTTTTTAATTTTTAAAATATGGGTTATGTAATTCTGCTTTTACAGATCAGAAGTGCAACAAGCACTCTCTGTCATAGAAGAAAGTACCTCATTTACTAAAGAAGTTGCTACTCAAACAATGTAAGAAAAATGTGCACATTTTTATTTTCAAAAATTACAATATATTTTTTATTTCAGAGTACATATAGAAACCACTAAAGATGTAGAAATATTACATCTAAAACAACAACTGAAAGCTGAAAAGAAAAAGTGTGCTTCTATGGAACATCATGTAAGAATGGCTGAATCAATAAATGCGAATATTAAAGGGATATTCACTAAAGGACAATTGAGGAGATTACAGGAACCGAAGAAAAAAAAATTTAACTGGAGTGTTGAGGACATATCATCAGCCATATCATTGTATTCAGCAGGACCAAAAGCATACAGGCTACTTTTAAAAAGAAATTTTCCTCTACCTGCACCAACAACTTTACATAAGTGGTCAGCAAAAATAAAAATAGAACCAGGTATTCTTCGAAGTGTAATAAATTTATTAAAAAATTCCGAATACAATAAATTAGAAAGAATCTGCATTTTGTCATTTGATGAAATGAAGATAAAAGCATCGTATGTTTATGATAGGACTAATGATAGTGTTTTAAAACCATGTCATTATGTTCAAGTTGTGATGATTAGAGGACTTATAAAAAACTGGAAACAGATAGTTTTTTTACGACTATGATACAGGCATTACAATAGAAACATTAAATAGTATTATTAAAACTTTAAATAGTGTTAATTTCAAAGTAGTGGCAATAGTGTCAGACTTAGGACCCAAAAATTATAGTTTGTGGAAAAAATTAGATATAAGTGAACAAAAACCGTTTTTTAATATTATAGAGGGAGAAAAAATTTTTGTTTTTGCAGATGTACCACATCTGATAAAATTAATTAGGAATCACTTTTTAGATAAAGGATTTCTATTAGATAATAATATTATTAATAGTGATCCAATTAAGGAATTATTGAAAATTCAGAAAAGTGATTTAAAAATTTGTAGCAAGCTTACAGAAAATCATGTTAATTGTAAAGATGCTGCACGACAAAAAGTGAAGCTTGCTACACAACTATTTTCAAATTCTGTGTCTAAAGCAATTCGGCGGTGTTTTTCTTTAGGCACAATTATATCTCACAATGCCATACAAACGAGTGATTTTATCAAACTAATCAACGATTGGTTTGATATTTTTAATTCCAAAATACCAAAAAAAGACTGTAGAGAAAGACTACATGCGTTTGGTTTGGCTGCTGAAGAGCATGAAAAAATAATTTCTATAATGACGGAAAATACCAAAAGTATGAGAGTTGTTGGGCACAAGAATATGTTACCCTTTCAACTAGGTATTTTAAATAACAATAAAGCCTTGTGCGAACTTTTTAGATACTTAAAAAGTAAATATGATATTAAATATATCATAACAAGTCGTCTAAACCAAGACGAGTTAGAACACTTTTTTAGTGTTATTCGTTCAAAGGGTGGTCTTCATGATCACCCTACATCTATAGAATTTAAATATAGATTAAGATCCTGCATATTGGGTAAGCTTTCAAAAAATCACAATCAATGTTTGTGCCGTCCTTGTAATTACTAACAGTAACATAAGTATCAAATTCAATAAACTAACTTTATTTTGGTGGTGGAATATATATTAACGTATTAATTTTTTTTTTATTATATTGTTGTATATATAATTAAAATTAAACTTTCTAAAGTACATTTTTAATTTATTTGAAGGACGATCAGATTCTCATCAGCAAGTGAGCACTTCTTCCAACGTTGAAGTAACAACAGAACATTTTGAAGATATACAAATCTCAAACAAGATTCTGTCGCCAATAATTAACATTTCAGAAGAGTCTTGGGATAATAATTTTACTGTTTTTGATGATGATATTGACATTCCACAAACTGACATCACAGAAGCTGAACACGACGCCTTGGAGTACTTGGCAGGATACATAATTAAACGGTGTGGACAACATTTAGAAGCAGTAGTAGAAGAAAATTTAGAACCAGGATATACTTGGGTAGATGAAGTATCAGAAGGAGGATTGAAGAAGCCTTCTAAAAACTTTCTAAATTTAATTAAAAAAATGGAAAATGTTTTTATTGAGATTAATAAAAGTGTCATTTTCACTGAAGGGAAGTTTTTAGATACACATTTGAAAAAATCTGAAAATATTCCCTTGCCACAAAATGTAAAAAAATTGTTTTTCAGATCGAGAATGTATTTTAGATTAAAACGTTTAAATAATGATAATAATAATATGAACACAAAAAAAAGAAAAATAAAAAAGATTTGTACATAAAACTATAATTGTCTTTTATTTTCATTCAGAAAAATTTCCGAATAATAAATCTTAATAAATTATATCCTCAGGAACATATAAGCAACATTTGCATATATTGAATTTTTCATGGTGAATGACGTCATTATAAACTGTCAAAAATGTTTAGATAATACCTTGTGTCTGTATATCGTGGATGGCACTATCGACACTATCGATGGTTTTAAACTATCGATATGACTTCGATAGTTTGTGTACTACCGATAATATCAATCGATTTCAAACATCAAACATCAACTAACTTCAAGTTCAAAAAAGTCGTTCAGTATCTGACATTTTAAAATTTAAATGATGGTTTTGTTGGTTTGGTTACAATGTAGAATGTAGTAGATACACATATTTCTCTTTCTTTTCATAATCGAAGTCGTATAGTACTTAGTTTTCTTGCATTTGTTCGTATTATATGGCATTTGGTAACGTTCGAAATTTTTGATTAATTTAATTGCTTCGTAGTTGTTAAAAGTGTAATTGTGAGTGGAAAAAGGAAAAGTAAAAGAGTCAATTTATCAAATTCAAATTCCGAATCATAACGTGAAACATTTGAGATTGAGGTTTGTGTTCAGTTTTAGGTTTCAGTTTCAGTGCTTGTTTGACGAAATTTTTTAAAGCGTTTGATTTGAATCAATTAAATATAAATAAATAATTAAAAAAATAAAAATAGACATAAATAATCATTAAAATATAAAATTATTGTTACCAAGGACCGGACAGATTTTTAATATCGACAAATGGTAAGAAATCAGATGAATAATTCATAAATTTTCAAGTGCTTAATTTTCAATTTTACAGAGCAGTAGGAACAGTGAAAATGGGAAGCGCAAACGAGTGGCAATTTCATTTGCTTGGAAATACTTCTCAAGGTCTAAAGACAAAAAGTTTGCCAAGTGTTCAGAATGTGGAAAAGAATACAAAACGAGCGGAAACACAAGCAATTTACTTGATCATTTGAAAAGATGCCATTCAATATATGATTCTACAGAAAAAGAAGGTAACAAAAATAATGAACTATTACCAAGTACCAGTAGCTCCGCAAGATCCAGTACAAGGTCCTTAAGTCCGTATTTTAAACGTTCAATTAATTATGAAAACTACTCTAAAAGAAAAAAGGACATTGACTTTGCTCTAACGCTAATGATAGCTACCGACTACCAACCATTCAACATTATGAATGACGAAGGATTTAGAAATTTGGTGAAAGTCTTAGATCCAAGGTATGAACTTCCAAGTAAGTACACCGTACGTGAAAATTATATGATGCAAGTATATCAATCGGCAAAACAAAAGTTAGAAAGTATTCTAAATGAAATTAAATATGTTGGTATTACATGTGATGCATGGACATCACGAGCTACTGAACATTATCTCACTGTAACGTGTCATTTTATTACCAACGAGTTTGAACTGAAAACCGCAGTGCTGTCAACAAACCAATTGGACGATGTAACAAATCATACCGCTCAAAATGTGGCTGAAACCTTACAAGGTATTTTTGAAGAATGGCATATCGAAAACAAAATATCGGCTATTGTTACGGACAATGATAGAACCATGATAAAATCTTGCGAAATTTTAAAAAAAAGACATTTACCTTGTTATGCACACACATTAAATCTCGTTGTACAGGATGGTTTAAATCTAGAAATTGCCAAAAAGGTCATAAACAGATGTAAAGATATTGTGAAATTTTTCAAACATAGTTCTATTTCCATGGCAAAACTCAAAGAAGAACAAGGTAAAGCACGGCCCTACGGACTGATACAAGAAGTTCCAACACGCTGGAACAGCACGTTAAACATGATTAGAAGAATTCTCGAGACTAATGATGCAATTGCCAGATCTCTTCTAAATCTAAAAAAAGCTCCAAACCCTTTAACTGCGGAAGAGGTACAACTTTTAACGGACTTGGTGAAAATCCTTTCGTGTTTTGAAGAAGCAACAATTAAAATTTCATCTTCTTCAAATGTTACCGTATCTCTCATCATTCCAATAACATTTGGAATTTGTGAATATTTCGCCAAAACTAAAGGCTCATAATGTGTCAAGAAAGCAAAGACATTTGTGAAAAAATGTTCGCATCTGTTGTCCAGAGATTATTTTTTTACGAAACAAGAAACATAACTAAAATATCTACGATAGTTGATCCCAGATTTAAGAAAGAGGGTTTTAGAAATGAGAACAACGCAAATCATGCTTCAAATATATTGCAGGATGAAATAGCGTTTCTTTTAAGAAATAAGGAAGTGGAAAATAGCACAACAGATTGCTCTACGGAGACAACTGAAAATGATTCTACAACAACGAATTCTACAGCTCGAACAGCTTCTCTTTTTTCATTTTTGGACAACAGAATTAATAAAAAAGTCAAATCTGCAACAGCTGATGCTGTTATTACAAAAAGGCAATATTTGGAAAGATGTAATTTACCGGAAAATAGTGATCCTTTATTATTTTGGAAAGTATGTATTGGATTATTCAAAGTTACTAATTTTTCAACAAATATCAAACAATCATTTATTCGTTTATTTATTCAGGTAAACAACATTGATTTGCATCCTATCCGAGAAATAGCAGTTAAATATCTTTGCATACCTGGATCATCCGTTGAATCGGAAAGAATTTTTAGTAGCACAGGGTTGTTAATAACGGATCGCAGATCTTGTTTGAAATCAAAAAATGTAAATGTTCTTACTTTTTTGAATAAGAATAAATGGCTTTTACAAGACCATAAACAATAAAAAAAGAAAAAAAGTCTACATCTGGTTAGTTTCAGATATGGAGACTAAAATGGCACAAAAATTAAATTTTTAATTTTTATTTTGAATAGAAAATTATCAAATTTTTATTTGATAAAACTTTATAATAATTTGTAAAAAAATTTAGCTGTATATACATATATACGTATATTATACAATAAACTATATAAGAATTTTGTATTTTTATGTATAACTAACAAGTAGATTTCTATGTGCTGAACACGAATTTGCACACGAACTTTTTTCTGCTTTTTTTATAACTTTATAGGATACCTTTGTATAAATTTGAAATCTAAACAGTTTATTAAATATTTTTTGGGCTGAAAATTTTGCAAAAGAAAGATGAAATTTGGAAAAAAACATTTTTATTATTGTTGTAATTCGTGGATCCTGCAAATAGGTTGAAAAAATTTTATCAATTTCTTTCATTTTTTTCATACATAATTTGCTATAGTATTTCATATGATAAAAATTATTCGATACTATCGTTACTATCGATGGTTGGAAGTGAAACTATCGGAAACTATCGATGGCGCCCACTATCGATAGTTCTCCACCTCTACTGTCTGGCGCTAAAATGCGCGTGGTTTTTCTTTCTATTAAAATTCCATTTTCCATTGGAAAGTATGAAAGTGAAGATATATTTATCTATGAAAATGAAGCGAAATCTCTACATGTATGTGTAGAGTAGTAGAGTTTTATGCTAAAATTTATAAAATTTAGAATTTCAGTCATCGTTTTGGGGTTTTGATTATATGATAAAATTAATTTATATTTTTCTACATCATGTGAGATACATAATTATCCTGTGTGACATGTAAATAGTTTTTGTAGATTAATTAAAGTTTTAAAAAAAATTCAAGAAAATTTGTTATATGGCAAGTCTGAATAATTTAACATAATTTCAAAGAGTATATAAAAAGAGAGAGTTTCTATCTGAAAACAAAACATCAAAAATCGAATAGACAGGAAACGAAGAATTGCAAGAATTGTTGGAATTGACGGTTGAATTGTTTTGAATTTTTCCGTTTATAACTGACAACACCTGAAATTTATGCAAAAACATACAATGATTTAATTTTTTTTATGAAATTAAGTAAAAATATATTTTTATAAATTATTTTTTAAAATTAAAGACTATCAAACATAATTAATCTCATAATAACAATATATATAGTCATATATATTAATATTGTTATTATATTGCTGTTGCCTGTTGTATTGTATATATTGTTTTATATCTTTATGTACAAGTACACATAAAGCTCAGGTATAAAAAATATATTTGACGTGGGATTTAGTTCTTCTATTTTCTTCCAAAGCCATTTTTCTTATATTCAATATTTATTTTAAATTTAAATATTAATTTCTCGATTTATGTATTGAAACTACTTACCTGCACAATATATAAAATCCTTTGTATCACTATCCTTCAAAACAAAAAAAAAAAAAATTATCTTATTTAAATATTTTCACAATCACTATGTTTTTCACAATATAACTATGAAATTACTATTTACCTTTTTTATTACAAATAAGTAAAATTAAATTAAAATTTAATTTATAATTACTTTTTAATTTAATTTAATAATTTATAATTACCCGAATTAATTGTTACACAAAATTTTGGCGGTTTTTTTTAAACAAATTTTGCAATGCTTATACTGCATAAAAATATAATATACAAGTAATTTTTTTTAAAGAAAGGAATATTGTATATATACCTATTATGTTTTAGATTTACTATAGATTTACTATAGATTTAGATACATATATAGATTTACTATATATATTTTTCATACACACACCATGCAAATAAAAAAATTACATTTGCTATATCACAATAAATTCAAATTATGTAATTGAATACATGCAAAAAGACGTTGAAATACATAAAAATCAGTAATACTAGTAATACATTATATTAACTGGCGACTGTACAGTGTACATAGCATGGTAATACGGTAACGGCAATACAAATTCAAATTCATAGTGCGCAAGTCCATTCATAATATATAATTATAGGACTATATTATGTATTGTGTATACAAACTATAAGTAAAACGCACGATAATCATAATCATAAAATACAAAATATATAATTTTAAACAAGTGCGCATAGTCAATATAGTCAATATTGAATATTGTCAATATCTAATATATTGAATAGTACATTACTAGTACTACATACATACAAGCGATACGCAATACTTGTATAAATCATTGCGGTTTTGCATTGCATGTGCGTTATATGCGAAGTGCGAACGTATTAGTATTATGTGTATTTATATAATATTAATATTAATATTAATATTATAAACACTTTGAATGTTGTTGATTGCTGTGTTAGCCTTAGCTATATACAAATAAAGCAAATAATAAATAATATGAAAAAGCTTTATGTATATTATATTATATCAAGTAAGAAGAATATAATTTTCTCTATTCTCTTTACACTATAATCTATATTATATATTTTTATTGTATATATACTATATATTGTATTGCATGTAAAACCTATAAATAAAGCAAAATGACAACTGATAAAATATCAGCTGTTGTAAACAAATTTATTCATTTTCTCATTTTTCCTATACAACTCCATGTAAAGGGAGAAAAGCTTTATACTGAAAAAGTTTGGGCTTGGCAAAAAGAAATCCCGTTATTTTTATATGGAGTTGGGTGCTTGGCATAAAGAAATGCTACTTTTTTTATATTGAGTTTTACGCTGGCATCACTACCGACACCTACAATTGTTGAAAAATTTTTTGGTCCGAATGTTCCTATGAATCAGTTTCTCTCCTACTTTTATATACTTTTTGTAATTTGACATTTCGTTCCATATTGAACCAGGGTGGCCTAATTACGCTACAACATAATACTTCCGTCCGTTGGGTTTTGATTATAAAAGTTGTGAAAAATAATATGTTACATACATGGAATTAGTAAAAATATCTATAATTTAGATATTCAATTAATTTAATATGTATATAGGTGCAATATACGGACATGAAACTATTTAAAATTTTGAAAAGTTCATTCTTTTCCGGAAATGGAATTCAAAAATTCAAATCGACCAAATCAAGTAAACCGAACTCGAAAATAATAACATAGTAGATAAAAGTGGAATGTGACATCAGAAATGAGTAAGAATATGAAATGAAAGTGAACAGGGGAATGTGGTGATGAATGAAACTTGGAAATGTGTTCATGTATATGTGATGCGGAATTTTCCAATTTGAAATGCATGTATCTGGAACTTTCCAACATGCGTAATTTAAGAAACAAAAGAACAAAAATGCATTATATAGCTGAAATGACCTAACGGTGTATAGCAAAGCACTATACAAAATATATGCGCGTGTTAATGTAAATAAAGAGTGTATTGTAATGCTTTGATTATGACATTACAATACAAAGTAAAAAAAATAGGGTAAGTATAATATGTATGACATTGAACTTGAAGGTAGGTAAATTTATTTCAGACGAAACATGTGCGCATGGAGTGACTGATAACAGTCACTCAAAAAAAATTAGACCCTCACATTACAATGTAAAACAAAATGGAAAAATTTAAGAGACGTGTATAAAAAATATAAAAATAAAAGATTATATTCTGGAAGTGGGTACAGTACTCCCGAAAAAAAAATGGAAATACCAACTCCAAATGTCTTTTCTGGATAACCTCGAGAATGCAAAGGAGTAAGTCGATAAAAAATTAGTGCAAATAAAACAACTAATTAATTTTTTTAACATTACAAAACCATGAAATAAGAGGCGATTCAGATGTGCAATGTGGAGTTGAAGAAGATATTCCAGGTAAAATAACATTTCAACAACAACGTCTTTTGGCAATAATTATATTTTCAATTATTTTAAACCTTGCAGATATCTTATAAGTTGACACAGCAGAAGATGCAGCAGTTTTTGAAAATGTTGAAGTAGAGATAGGTATTGAAGTAACAACTTTAGCGCCTCCAATAACATCAACATCAGTACCTACCATCAACATCAGTATCATCGACATCAGTACTGTCAACATCAGTACCATCAACATCAGTGCAATCAACATCAGTACCATCAACATCAGTACCATCACAATCAGTGCCATCAACATCAGTGCCATCAACATAAGTACCATCAACATCAGTACCATCAACATCAGTGCCACTAACATCAGGAAAAAAAAGGGATTAGAGCCTGAAGTTTCAAATTTTTGGAACTTGCTGGTGAAGCGGTTGTTGCGGCATGAAAATAGCCATACGTAATATTAATACGAATATTAACATTACACCAAGTATTTAATTCAAGTAGTGTATGTACAAAAATATATATATACAAAAAAAATACACACTTAACATAAAAATTTAATTTAATGCAAAATTGTTGACAATGCAGATGTGTATTACCTTGAACAAAACTTGTGCATTGAACTCAAAATTTCGTTGACCAATAAATTATGCTATATAAGCACAAATATTTATAATTAATTAAAAAAGTCAATGTACTTAGAACTCAGGTAAAACACGTCTGCAATTTATTAATTAATATGTAATAATTAATTTGTAATAATGAATTTGTAATACTGAAAATTAGTATATAAGAACCGATTAATTATCAATAAACAGTTCAGTTCAATTTTAGCAATCAATCGAAGCGTTTCTTTCTTATTCCTACATTTCACTTTGGCTAGAATAAAAGTGACCTGATTCTACCAATATTCCTCTATCCAATTTCCTTAATAAGATAGAATTAGAGAGGCCTGATTCTACTTATATCCACAGAATTAGAGATACGTAATTCAGCATTCTCTACAACCTAACTTGGAAATAAACATAAAATTTTGGTGACCCCGACGTGATCTTTCGCAAAGATAGCGAAGGCTTATGAAAATATAGATCAACATTGAATTGAATAAATTTTGGTGATACAACTGCACTCATTTTTAACCTTGTATTGGATCATTTAACAATTCAAGAGATATAACTACATACATAACTAAAACAATTATTCAGCATGGAACAGTTAGCAGCAAATCAAGTCGTTATTGGCAAGGAGATCGAAAATATTATAAACAGGTACAGAAATGAGGCACCAGAGAAGAAATCAATCTCGTATCCTGAGTCAAAAATTAATCGTTTGACTGAATTATTTGAACAATTTGAGGCCAATGACAAGGCAATACAGGATATAGATCCCAAGCCAATAACACATCATTACTTCAAACAATAATACTATACAACAGTTAGTACAAATTTCAAATAAATTATAGAAGAAATGATGGATCTACTCAACCACTTAGAACGTCATCGAAACGCAGGTAAACCACAAACACCTGAACCAACAACAGCATCTTTCAAGGGGCCATTCCTTGAAGAAGCTGCAAAACCAGATCGAAAATAATTATCACTTTTTAATGCACTTAAAATAATCATCAATGGAATCGTTACAACACAACTTCAATCAAAATCATATTACGAATTGAAGCTCGAAACCATCAAACGGTGTTGGAAACAAATCGAAGATCAACATAAAGCAATTTGTGAACAAATATCAAATCCATCAATCTATAATTACACAGAGCAGCACTACCTGAAATTTGAAAATCAGGTACAAGAAGTTATGATCAATATACTGCAATGTTTAGAACTATTAAAAAAATTCAAATCAATCAATTAGAATTATAGAATCAACATCAAATGTAACAATGAACCAACAATCTTTGATGACGCTACCAAAGATCACCTTACCAAAGTTCGACGGAAACTATTTAAATTGGCAACAATTTCACGATTTATACGTGCAAATGGTACATAATCAAGTACTAAGCAACGCTCAAAAAATGTGGTATCTGAAATCTAATCTGACTGATGAAGCAGAGCGGTTAATAAAACATCTCACCATATCAGATGAAAAATTATTCAACAGCATGGGAAATTCTAAATCAACGATATAATAATAAGAGATTGCTGGTTACGACTTTAATCGACAAATTATTGTCACAACCAGCAATAACATCAGAATCAGCAACTAATGAACTACTGGGATCCGTTTATCGTACATATTATGAGTAAAAAGTTGGATCGAAATACTCATAACATGTACGAGCAATCTTTGAAAACACCACGAGAACTGTAAAAAATTAACCAGTTATTAACATTTCTTGAAATGCGGTTCCAATCATTGGAAGCTTTGGGTTCAAAATCATCCAAGTCGTCAAATGTACAAAACAAAAATTTTACAGGTATAGTGACAACCTCAACAAAAATCGATGGATGCATGATATGCAAGGGAAATCATGCAATTTATAACTGTAAAGAATTTTTAAAACTATCGCCACAAGAGCGACAAAAGAAGGCCTCTCAGTTGGGAATTTGTTTAAACTGCCTAAAAAGGGGACACATCGCAGCACAATGTTCGTCAAGAACATGTTCAAAATGTAACAAAAGGCATAATACTTTATTACACTTCACTACGGCTACACAACCAACAACACCTCAAACAACATTGACTGCTAACAAAGCTGACTTCGAACAAAAAAGTTACGTATTCTTAGGAACAGATATGGCCACTGTAAAGGACCAATATGGAAACGATGTGCCCTGCCGAGTATTACTAGACTCTGGTTAACAGCTCGATTTTATTTCTGAAAGACTAAAAAGAAAATTAAATTTGAATAATATTGACATACCAATCGATATTTCAGGCATTGGAAAATCCACAATCAAGGTTTCAGATCGTATGAATATATCTTTAAAATCAAATATTAATAACTATACTAGCCACATTGAAGCTTTCGTAATAAAGGAAATTGCTTCCCAACAACCTCTTCGACACATTAAAATTGATAAATGGGAAATTCAAACAAACATCAATTTAGCAGATCCAGAGTTCAATAAACCACGGGACATTGATCTACTATTAGGGGCTGAGCTGTATGATGAATTGATGCGAGTAGGTTAAATTAAACTTAATCCACAACTACCAGTACTACAAAATACAGTATTCCATGAGAACGATAATGTATTCTGCGGCATAACAAATGCTGAACTTAATAATCAATTACAAAATTTTGGAATATGGAAGAATAGGCGTAATTTTAGGACTCACGAATCCTAAGCATTGAAAAGAAATTATCAAAACATTCTTCGCTACGACAAAAATATAATGAATTTCTTCATGAATATTTACGTCTTGGTCATATGGAGGAAATCAAAAAGGAAAATATCAAGTCGCCAAATTATTTCTTACCTCACCATTATGTACTTAAGACTGTGTTATGTATTTCGCTCCATATATATAAATATATAACGACAACTACCAACAACCGACATCGACATTCAATCAACATAAACGAGCAGTCAGCATTCAACCTCTGCACGATGAACAACATATTTATATCACAGCAAATACACAATAGATTGGCGACGAGAAAGTGGAAATAAAAATCAGAAAAATAAAACATTTAAATTAGATAAAGTTTATAAATTTTACACATTTTTTTTTTTTTTAATAAACTTAAAGAAAGTAAAGTGCTTCATTTTAAAATACAAATACAGTGGCAGATAGAAAAGTGATTCAGCACGCAAGGCTATTGGGGTAAGTACATACATTACATACACGACATTTATACGTGATATACAATTACATACAACCATACGTACAATACATAAATACATTACATTACATATTTAAAACATTTTGTAATTAATACACTCAAATAATAATTCAAATATAAATGAAAACACAAAAACGCTAAAATACTTGGTATAATAGTGGAAATACAAAGTGCAAGTACGATAATAATATTGCAGCTGTCCACAATACGCATAAGACATAAAACAATCTACATTGTACAGTTACAAATCTGATTATTTTTTTTGAATAACGAGGGTATAACAAATGATACAGGCATTGTACAGGCAAGAACAAGTTCATCGAGTACACAAAATACATATAACGGAATACTGAACAAAGGCATTATACCTGCGTTATACATATTATTATCATATATACATATATTCTATTCGTAATACACGAGTACATTGCATGCAGTAACAAAAAAAAGGGGGCTGCCGCATATGCTCATTTTATTACATGCATTTTACAATACAATAATATACACATATTTGAGTGCTGCCAAACACATTCTAAGGTACATTTGAGAATTCAATTTTGTTATCGTCATAGAAACAATATTTTTTTTTTAACATGAAAACTGCAATCGAGAAACTAGCTGAAATACTAGAACGTAGATTGCAATCACCAACCAGCAGCAACCATGATCCTTCAAAACATGATTTTCGTGGAATTCAATTCCATCAATATGAAGAAAATGTTGAATCGTTTGAAAATTACATGCAGCGATTGGAAAATTACCTTGAACTACGCGGTTTAAGTGACGAAACTGATAAAGGAGATAAAAATTGTGTAAAAATTCTCATAAACTGTATAGGACCAAAAATCTATCAAACCCTTACATGTTTAACAGCACCAGACAAGCCAAATACACAAAAATTTAAAATTTTGATGCAATTACTAAGAAAACATTATTGTCCAGTACCTAGTGAAATTGCAGAACAACACAAATTTTCAATGAGAATTCAGCACGAAGGGGAGAGTATTGCAAAATATCAAGCTGAATTAAAAAGTCTGTCCATAAATTGCAACTTCAAATGTAATGAATGCAAAAAATCCACAGTTACGACTCATTTGCGCTCCCAATTCATACGAGGAATACGTGACGACGATATACGTGAACGCCTACTACAGCAAGAATCAACAAATACATTTGACGATGCAGTAAAATTGGCTCTTTCGATTGAAGCATCGAAACAAGAAAGCAGAGGAATTCGGAGTGAATTACAATCTCAATCTGTAAATGCAGTTCGAGAAGTAAAAGAAAACAAAACTCATTTCAAGGGAAATCACTACGAATTTAAAAATAATTCATCAAAATCGAAACCACAAAATTACGGAAAGTGTTATCGCTGTGGAAAACCGAATCATAAAGCGAATAAATGCAAAATGAAAAACCTAAAATGTCACAAATTCAGAAAGACTGGTCACTTGCAAAGTGTTTGTATGAGCAAAAGTTATGTTGACCACAAATCAATTGAAAAAGAAACCGAATTATCTGAAAATGAACAAAGTGATATTCAGTATCCTCTATTCGGCATTGCAAATTGTAATAGCATTGAAGATGAGAAAATTATATTAGACGTGTTCATAAGAAATAAATTATTCAAAATGGAATTAGATACGGGAGCCGCTGTTTCTACAATTGCTGAGGAAGATTTTAAGAAATTATGTCCAAATGAAATAGTGAAACAAACTTCAGTTAAATTAAAAACATATACTGGTGAAATTATACGTCCAATCGGAGTTGCAAATATCGAAATAAATTACGAAAATAAAAAAACTCGCGGTGATATCTACATTTTAAAGCAAAAAGTATCCCCCATATTGGGTCGAAACCTGATAAAGAAAATTGGATTCGATATAAAATTAATTAATCAAATACAAAGTGACATCACAGAAGCACAGTATAAGAAGGAAATAGAAATGATAATTAATCAATATGAAGATATTTTTACAGAATCAATTGGTAAAATACCAGGTTATAATTGCTCATTCAAACTAAAAGATGCAAACACGAATCCAATCTTCATCAAACCACGTCCAGTTCCATACGCTCTTAAAAATTCTATTGAAAAAGAAATTGATAGACTGGAAAGTTGTGGAATAATTGTGAAAGTTGATTATGCGCCATGGGGAACACCCATTGTTCCAGTTATAAAAAAGAACGGGAAGCTTAGACTGTGCGCTGATTTCAAAGCAACACTGAATAAAGTACTTGATGATGATAATCACCCTATTCCAAGAGTTGACGATATATTTGCAAAAATGAGTGGTGGAAAATTCTTTTGTACTCTCGATTTATATCAAGCATACCTTCACATGCCAGTAGATGATAAAAGTGCATTAATACAAACCTTAAGTACACATAAAGGAAACTATAAGGTAAAGCGTTTAATGTTCGGCGTTAAAATTGCACCTAATGCCTGGCAACGTTTTATGGATAGCATGCTTCATGACTTACCTGGCATATCTTGTTTCTTCGATGATATCATGGTACAAGGAGCAACTTACAATGAATTACTTCATAATTTGCGAACTGTTTTTGAACGACTTCGAAAATACGATCTGCATTTGAACAAGGCGAAATGCCAATTTTTCCAAAAATCAATAAAATATCTGGGTCACGACATTGACCAAGATGGTATTAGACCAATGCACGAGAAAGTTGAAGCCATTGCAAAAAGTAGACCTCCAAGTAATATTTCTGAATTAAGAACATTTCTAAGTCTAGTAAACTACTATCAAAAGTTTCTGCCAAACCTTTCAAGCAAATTACCAATAAATACACTTTTAAAGAAAGAAGTGAAATTTAAATGGACTGAGCAATGCCAAGCCGTGTTTGAACTAGTAAAAAAGCATATTGCAAGTGCGCGCACATTGATTCCATACTTTCCTGATTTACCATTAGTACTAGCTACCGACACATCACCAAATGGTTTTGGAGCAGTTATCTCACACGTCCTGCCCGATGGATCAGAAAGACCAATAGCGTTTGCATCACGCTCTTTAAGCAAATCAGAAGTAAATTACTCCCAAATTGATAAAGAAGCTACAGCAATATTTTGGGGATTGCAAAAATTCTTTCAATACTGTTATGGTCGAAAGTTCACGTTAATAACTGATCACAAACCATTAACTAGTATCCTGCATCCAAGCAAAAGTTTACCTGCAGTATCAGCAACACGTTTGTTGCATTACGCAAATTTCATGTCCGGATTCAATTACGACATAAAGTATAGAAATACAAAAACACATTCGAATGCCGATTATCTTTCTAGGTTCCCATTAGATTCCAGTTCAAAAATTGAAAATGACGCAAGCGAAATTTTTCAAATTCATCAAATTGAAACATTACCAGTCGATAACAAAGAAATTCAAAGAGTGATGTTGAAAGATACTGAATGCATAGAATATCTTTTAGCCTGGAGAATTGGCACAGCATTACCACACTGTGAATCTCCAGCTACATTCTCATTACAAAATGGAGTCATTTTTAACGGGATTCGAGTAATGATCCCTAAAGCGTTACGAGAACGCATACTTGAAGAGTTACATACTGCCCATATGGGAATAGTTAAAATGAAAGCATTAGCTAGAAGTTACGTTTGGTGGAGGGGCATGGATAAGGACATAGAGAACTTAGCGCAAGGGTGCTATACATGCTGCAAATTTAGACCAAACGATGCAAAAGTACCAGTACATCCATGGAGTTACCCAGAACAACCGTGGCATAGAATACACATAGATTACGCGGGACCATTCATGGAAACGTACTTTCAAATCATTGTAGATGCATTTTCAAAGTGGATAGAAGCCGTAGCGACGAAAACTATCTCATCATCCAAGACCATAGAAATATTGTGTGATACTTTTGCTCGTTTCGGATTACCAATAACGCTAGTTTCTGACAATGGAACTCAAATTCACTCAGAAGAGTTTGAACATTTCTTGAAGATGAATGGCATTAATCACAAATTCTCGGCACCATACAACCCATCGTCCAACGGGCAAGCTGAAAGGTACGTGTACACCGTCAAACAGGGTCTTCGGAAAATGATGTTCGAAAAAGGTGATCTAAATGAGAAACTAAACCGTTTCCTTATGCAATACAGAAAAATGCCCAACGCTACTACGGGACTTTCACCAGCAGAACTAATGTTCAAAAGACCGATCAGAACCAGAATCGACGCGGTTACAGCAAAAATTCTAACGCCGCTTGCTAGTCCAGAATTATCAAAAAGTATTAAAGAATTCAAGGTTGGTGACTTGGTTCAAGTCAGACATTATTCAAATAAATCCTGCAAATGGAAATTTGGTTATGTGTATAAAAGAACAGGATTATTGCATTACGAAGTCATGATAGACAACAAATTACATAAAAGACATGTGGACCAAATGAAACGTACAAATTGCACTATTACAAATCAAAACGCGCCTAATTACGAAAATAATACTACGACACCCAACATTAACATACATGATACAGAAAATGACTTGACTTTGACACTTGACAAAACTCTTAATAGCACTTGCCATCCAGACGTTTCAGAAACTATAAGTACAGAACAAGAAAAAGTCATAGAAGAGGAAACTACCAATGCCGAAGCAAATGTAGAAAACAAAAACGTTCCCAGTCTGGAGTCACCAAAACTGCGTCATTCAGCAAGAAACAGGAGACAACCAGAACGTTGGCACTATTGAAATCTACAACGCGGAGGAAGATGTTATGTATTTCATTCCATATATATAAATATATAACGACAACTACCAACAACCGACATCGACATTCAATCAACATAAACGAGCAGTCAGCATTCAACCTCTGCACGATGAACAACATATTTATATCACAGCAAATACACAATAGACTGACAGCAGCACAACAAAACTAAGAGTTGTGTTTGATGCGTCCGCCAAAACCAATACCAACTTGTCACTTAATGATTTAATGTTAGCGGGGCCGAAGGTACAAGATGACTTAATATCTATCATTTAAGATTTCGTCTGAAACGATATGTCTTTACTGCCGACATTGAGAAAATGTATAGACAGATATGGATTACGGAAGAAGATAGAAATTTACAGCTCATCATGTAGAGAAGCCAACCATCTGAATAAATAAAATATTACAAATTGTGTACTGTAACATACGGTACGAAATCAGCACCGTACTTGGCTACTAAATGCTTACAACGTTTATCAGAAGAGGAAGGATCAAGGTTTCCGTTCGGAGTGAAAGCAATAAAGGATTTCTACGTTGATGATGTGATGACAGGGAGCAACAATTTAAAGGAAGCTATAAGAATGCAAGCTGAAATTCAGGCACTGTTGAAAGAAGGTGGATTTGAATTACACAAGTGGTGTGCAAACTACCCAGAATTAATGAAAAACATTCCCAACCAAAAACGAGAACTACAACTACTTTTCTTTGACAAGGAAAATACTCACGTTAAAACATTAGGACTTATATGGCATCCAGTAACCGATCATTTCGCGGTTGCAGTAGATTTTAAACCACATGATCAAATTACAAAGCGAACAATTCTGGCAGACACTGCTCATATTTACGATCCATTGGGCCTTATTAATCCAATTGTTGTCGCCAGTAAAATTTTCCTACAAGATTTATGGAAAATGAAAATTGATTGGGATGATGAACTTCCCACTGAGCAACAAACTAAATGGTTTGATTTATATAAGCTTATAAGTATAAATAAATAAAATAAAATACAATATATAATATAAGAAAAAAAAAAGAAAATAAAATAAATAAAAGAAAGAAAAAATATATTATTAATAACAACAACAACAACATCAACTACATCGACATCATCAGGGACATCGTCAACATCTACAACAGCTACATCAACATCAACATCTATATCATCATACAAGCGCGCCAACGAAAATATCTACTGGGCCCAGGTAATTTTTATATGTAAAAAAAAAAAAACGAAATATATAAATGTTCAAAAAAAAAAAAAAAAAGTACTATAGAAAATAACCTATAATTTAAGACATAGCGAAGTGTAATTAACATATAATAAATATATAAAATAAATTATTAAATGTATATTATATGAAACTAATGTCATATGTCATGAAATATAACATGTTTTCACTGAAATTCGTTCACTTGCTCGGGTATTCTGAATATATTATATATATATATATATATATATATATATATATATATATATATATATATATATATATATATATATATATATAACTATAAATGCATATATTAAATGTAAAAAAATAGAACACATTATATATCGAATAATTTAGTGAGGATTGAAGGTTGTAAGCTTCTGAAAACATGTTATGATTGTCAGTTTACTAAGTTTTAAGTTAGTAGTATACTAAGAGACTAGATAATTAGGAATTCTGAATGGTCACTTGCTATTACGATTACGACCAATTACAATATTTACCAATTACATTCTGCACATCCATTTATTGGATAATAAAAGAAAAAAAAATAATTTTGCTTTAATGTTGTAAATATCTTCATATAATAACAACAAGATATGTTAACTGTAATGGAAAACAATCAGCGATAAAGCATGTATTTTTTTTAGAATAGAATTTTTTTTAAATAGAATATTTTTTGTTCTCATGAATAAAATGGATTTATAAAGGATTACGTGATGGCTTTTGTTTTGATCTCTACCCCTTAAGAACCCTAAAATACCATGAAGTCATCATAGACATAAATGAAATTTTGATTTGATTTCTTTCCTCTCTCTATAAAGGATGGGAACATAGTTTTACAGCGAACTATGTTTATTTGAGGTGGGTTAGTCAATAACATCGTTGGGCGAGGCAATTCTTTTCTTTATTACAGGACCAACGATGGTAGCTGCTGTTTTAAAGGCTTGAGCGGGGCCAAAAACTTTAATTTTCAGGTCTACGGTGTGGGTGACTTTATTTTGTATATTGTGTTGAAGCATTCTTGGTAGACGGATTCCACAACCTTCTACCGCTGCAGGCTACGGATAAACAAAAGAGAGATGGATAGTGGCAAACTCACGCCCCATCCGGCGAGCTATTACCGTGCTAGCCAGCTAGCGTAGCCGCCACTACCACCATCCATCATCTCAAGACGTAAGTAAGACGTCATGTGTGTTATACTAAATTTTCACAGGTACAATGCGGCCCTGTGTATAACTAACATTATACACAGTACATATTACAATAATTGGTGTGGTATATGTTGTAAGCAGTGTGGGGTCAGGGTGGGCTTCCATCTCTCATTAGGGTGGAGGATACTGCCATGACGTCACGCAGCATAAATATATACATATTAACTAACATTTTGGATTTTTTTTGTAATTTTTTTATTATAGATTTACAGTGGCCGTAGTACTACAGTATGTGCACACATTACTGTACATACATTACAAAATGGCACCCAAGTGTGTGGTTTTTGACTACACATGCGGATGCCATGGTTAATGTATTCATACTTTAAAAATGGCGCCCAAGCTTCGGTTTTTCGTGGACACAGATCTATGGATCTGTGTCACATTTAGTCCTTCACGGACAACAGAGGTGGTTCTTCGTACATTCGTATGAATGTACAAAATTCTCTTTGTTGATTATTTTAAAACTTTGTTCCTTTACGGAAAATTTTTTTGCACCCTTACTAGCATAGGCTAACACTTAATGTCCTACACGGATTATACACCGTTTTCTCTAGCACCATGTGCTATCACTCTCTTTCTTTTTTTGGAATTTCGGGTCGAGTGACTGCGAAGTTGTTTTGATTATTCATCAACCTGATTAGCTAACCACTCTGTAGTCTTCGAGCTGCAAAGTTGGGTACCAGGCTGATGATTGATCAAGGCTTCTTTGAGGTCATACAACCCAAAAGTTTCCAAGTTAATGGTAGAAATGTCGTCACGTTCGTGTGATGGTCTTTGATTGATGGGATTACTGTTGATACCATCTGAATAATTTTCGAATTGTTCACTTGGGTTCCGGTAATCGTGTCAATCACATACCATCACAACGGTCACAAGTCTGGGATATCGAAGCTATGGGTCAATTCTGATGGGCTTACCACTTTGTGGTTTTGAACTACGATGTTGGGTACCAGAATTGAACCTCATACTTTAATATCCTCTGGTGAAGTTCAGACAGTGACGCATTCGTGTGTCATTTCATTCCATACTTTTGTCCGCTCTTCATCTACTGTAGTATAACTTTTTGTATAGCCTCGTTCTCTTGTAATTCTAATTTTTTTTAATAGTCTGAAATTCTGAAAAGGAGAAGTTGAAGCAAAAGCCAATTTTTTTATTTTTAGATTTTTTTTTAAAAATTTTTTTAAAGTCGTCAATTTTTTTATATATAACTTCGTCAAATTTTATTATATATGAAAATTTATATGTTCGCGTATTGTACGAGCTTATGCAAATCTGCAGTCTACGTTGTTTCGCTATATTTTCTTTAAAAAATTTTTATATATGAAATATTTTGTTCTCAAATCTGTGCACCAAGTATTAAATTGTAGTTCTGATTTGTTGTTTTATCTAGCCTTATCTTTCTTTGACTTTCATCGTAGTACATGTTGAGGTGCATACACAGTGAAGCGTTGCTGCTGCGTCAACTTTTATATTGCATTAGTTAGAGACTAAACTACTGCAACTTAAAATTTTATTTACAGACAGCGATTATTGGTATATGCACCAAAAAAAATTTTTTTGTAGACTCCTCCACATGTTTTGATATGTATTTTTTTTTTCAAAATCATTTTGAATCTTTTTACACAACGTTAACGCACGCGTGAAGCTTTCCTGCTTTTACATTGTTTATAAAGCAAAATCATATTTCGCATATTTTTTTTATATACGTTTTGAACGTAGTATATGGTGATATAGTACCTGTGGGGACATATCGCAGTTGGCGTCAAAAGTATAGGTCCAATTATTTTAATAAAGGACATTAAAAGAAAATCAGTTTTTTTGTTTATTTAAAAATTCGTTTTCATAAAGTTTCGTAAAAATTTCGCGTTAGGTCAAAGTATAATTTATTATATTAATAATAAAATTTTATTAAATAAAAATTTTTCTTTCAGCAGTGTTATTAACATTTAAGTATATATAAAGTGAATTTTTTTTTACAGTGAAGTATAAAATTACCGGGACATGTAAATCTTTTAATTTTTTTTTAAAACATATTAACCCTCGATTTTGAAAATGTTCGTATACTCGACGTCATAAATATAGATCCGTGATTTAGTAAATTATTTTAAGGTTTTTTTTTGAGAAAATTATCGATGTACGACGTATGTAACTCGCGTTTATATATTAATTAATTACGAATAATTAATATAGTAAATTTTCTTTTGTACAGTGAAGTAAAAAAGTATCGGACTACGAAACATTTTTTTTTAAAGTTTTTTTTATATCATTAAAAATTTTTTTTGTTAAGTTTTCTTACATAGTGCGCGTCATATATAACGTCACTACATATATTAAATTTAAATTTAAATATATTTAATTACGGGGATTTATTATATTGGAAATATTTTAATTTTTTTTTGGTATCTCAAGTCGAATTGCATATATGCATTTCGATAATTTTTTTTAGTCTGTATCATAAACGACTGTTCATCATACATAAATTTATTTTAAATAATTTTGTTTAAATATTGTCGAATTAAACTTAAATAATTCGCGTACATATTCATTAATTAATTTCGGGTATTCAATTTATTGATTTTTGTGAACACAACATTATTTTATTTTGATACATCAATTCGGGACATATCGGCGTCGTAATTAATGCTCCAACTAATTAATTTTTTTTTGTAACAAATTCTAAATCTATTAAATATTTTTTTTTTACGTTCGTTCTTATTAAATACAAATATTAAATAATTTTTTTTTTGAATTTCGTCAAGTCAATATAACGTAATTTTTGCATGCTTTTATATCTTAATTAATTAAATCGTAAATTTCAATTTAAATAAAATTTTTTTTTGTTAACGGACGGATTTATTATTAATATCGATAATATAAATAATTTAGTTTTTTTGGTACTGTACATCAGAAGTGAATTGTCTTCAGATTTTTTTTGTAATTTTTTTTTTATAAAATTTTTTTTGTATACCGAACGCGACTATAACTAAATTTTGAATTTTTTTTTTCAAATTTCAAAAATTACCCAGACGTACAAAGTAATTTTTTTTGGTCATAAGTTGTTACATATATAAAGTGCATTGATTGAGTGTATATTTTGAGTTTAAATGTCAGTAAGCGCATACAATAAAAGGAAATCCAAAACATCGGGACACAATTACAATACTAGAGGAAGAAATTTAGAATTGGAAATGGCAGAGGGTGCAGTCAATAAAGAATTAAATACGATCAGTGATGTAGCTGGTGCAGTTGAATCTATGGCATCTCCTTTGACAACAGTACCTATGATTACAACAAGCACATCGCGTTTATCAGAAGCTTCATTTATGGGCTTTGATCAGGATCAGCAAATGTCTTCAGGAATACCAGGTACTAATATTAATTGGATAAGGCCAGGAACATCTCGAGTTGTACATTCACCCATTACTACATCATCGAATAACAACGTTATTGTATCCACGAGTTCAGCACAACAACTTTCCTTACCACTGAACATTTCTTCTTCAGGAGCAGTCCCTAAACAAAACCAGCATATACACTCTCGACACCAGGTAGATTTTGGTCCCACTTTACATCAACAACAACATGTTGAACAGGACTCTGGAGTGTTCTCGGACATGCCTACCACTGATAGTTTGTCAATATCGATGTCTCACCCGGCACGTCAAGTATCTATACCTTCAACAGGAAATCAGGGAAATGTTAATGTGTCATCGTGTACGTTTCAACGCTCTCCTCATCCTCCGTTATCTTTATCTACTGGAGCAACAAATAGGAGAAGTCAGCACAACCCAAACACACATGTCACATTTTCAAACCCATATCCTGTTCAATCAATAGGTACGCCAACGCGACATTATGAGGAGGGAGATCATCCGAATTACATTCAACGTTCAACATATGACCAGAGAAGACAACAATTCAACCAGCAATTTAGCATTCCATTACAAAGCCAGCGAAGCAATGAAGCGTACTCGTATTCACCATTGTCTCAGACTAGTCATCCATTGAATAATGTAAATTACCCAAACAGACTTCAACAACGTCCACATGTACTGCAGAGATCAAATATAAATCATAAGTCAGTGATGAATTCATGGACTATCTCGTACTCTGGTTTTGCAGATCCGTTGCTTTGCGAAGAGTTTTTGTTTTGAGTTGAAACATTGGCACGTCGATATGCAATATCAGGTAGAGAATTGCGCACGAATATACATGTGTTGTTGAAAGACAAAGCATCTGATTGGTACTGGACTCAGTTCTGTCGTGATGCCATAGATTTTATATGGGATGAATTTAAGAGAAGTTTTATCAACTACTATCAAAGCTTAACATCTGATTTTGAGATAGTAGGTGCAATGATGAATACAAGACAAGGTAATACGAGCTTCGATGACTTTGTACAGAAATTAATCGTGTATCGCAATCAGATGAGGAATCCAATTCCTCAGGTTGATCTTATTAATATAATAAGAGACAACTTGTATACACGATGGGCACAAATGACTTTCACTGCACCTGTTTTAACATTACAACAGTTGAGAGAGGTCTGTAGGAGAGCTGAGTGATATGTAGCTTCACAGAAAAATAGCATTCGTCAAACATATCGTCCGAGAATGAATGAAATTAATACTTGGAATCCTCAGGACGCGTATTATAATTTTGAAACTGATGTAGATACGATGAATATAGATACAACTGTTCATACAGATGCAGAATTATTACCTAATGCAATTTGTAATTATGAGGTTGAGAATGTTGAAGTAGATGAAGTGTCCAATGGTAGATCTCGAGCGATTTGTTGGAATTGTCGTCGAATGGGACATTACTTCCAAGATTTTCCCGAGAAATATAGACGTCTATTCTGTTTTAAATGCTGATGTCCTGACACTGGATCACCTTGATGTCCAAAGTGTTTGGGAGACAGAGTTCCGAGTGGACAGCGGAACGGGACGTCCCACTCGACGATGAATCCCGTGAGTCAGGCAGATCGTCCATTGAACCAACCTCCTCGACCACAGCTGACTGCCAAATAATTAATAATACTAAACAACCAGATGTGACAAACCAACCGGACGTAACAAAATTAAATGAACCTGATGTGACTTTGATAAACCCTGACTCGACAATTATTAATAATAAAGAAAATGATGCGAAAATGCCGATTGCAAATAGAAAAGAGAATGACTTTGTAAGAAAATTGAAACCTATTATACCATGGCATGTAAGATGGTATAATTATCTTCAAGTTCGAGAGAAAATATTCAATGTATCGGAAGTGAGTTGTCATAAGAGAGCTGTTAGATTGAGAATGTTTCGTTCATTCAGAAGAGAAATGGGGAAAAAAAGAAAACATGCGTGGCTGGTCTAGTACGCTATCCCTGCGACGATCGCCCATATGCGAAAGTTAAAGTCGCAGATGTTGAAATAGTAGGCGTATTAGACAGCGGAGCCAGCATTTCATGTTTAGGTCGACAAGCGAACAAATTGATTAAAAAATTAAATGTCGAAGTCATTTCTCTGTCTGAATCTGTAGCAACAGCTGATGGCAACAATCAAAGAATAGAAGGATACATTGAAGTACCAGTAACATTTATGGGAGTTACAAATATGATGAAGCTGCATATAGTTCCAACTCTGCGGCAGGAGATATACTTAGGGATCGACTTTTGGAAGAGGTTCAAGATCGCACCAGATGTTATATCGGAGTTATCAATTAAGGATATAAATCCAAAATGTGAAGTTAACATCATGCATGAGCTGACAGTTTCGCAGTCTGAAAGATTAGAAGTAGTAAAGTCCAAGTTTCCATCCTTTGCGAAAATGGGATTGGGAAAGACCGATATGAAGGAACATGTCATTGACAAGGGAGATGCTGAGCCTATAAAGCAAAAACATTATCCGGTTTCGCCTGCCATACAAAAATTAATGTATGAAGAACTTGACCGGATGCTCTCTCTCGGTGTCATTGAAAAATCAAATAGCCCCTGGAATTCCCCAGTCGTCCTTGTACTGAAACCTGGAAAAGTACGCCTATGTTTAGATTCGCGAAAAGGTAATGAAGTAACGAAAACAGATGCATATCCATTGCCTCACATTGCGGGTTTATGAAGTCGTCTACAAGACACGCGATATATATCAAGCATTGACTTGAACGACGCATTCTGGCAGATCCTCTCTAAAAGAGATCTCGTGAAAAGACTGCTTTTACAGTTCCAGGTCGTCCCTTGTACCAGTTTACAGTTATGCCATTCGGGCTGTGTAATGCGCCTCAACGTATGTGTCGTTTGATGGACAAAGTTATCTCAGGTCGTATACGGGAACATGTTTTCGTTTATTTAGACGATTTATTAGTCGTATCTCCGGATTTCGATACACATTTGTCTCTATTAGAAGAAGTTGCTTGGCATTTACTACAGTGGACAAATTCAATAGTCTTAAAACATCTTTTAAGACCGAATATTTTGCTTCTTCTAGGAACTTATTCCATTCGTCAGCCATCGTAACACACTAAAGTTAAGTACTTCCACGTGCTTTAGAATTTTATTAAAAAAAAATAACAAAAATAAATTTTGAACTTTTAATAATAAAAATTTAATAAATTTTCGCACGATTTCTTTTTTATTTTAATTTTCGTTCAACCCCACACCTGAAGATTGTAGAGATATTTTTAGATTATTTTTTATAATTCAATAAAACACGCGGTTCATATTTTATACTTCTTTTATTTCAAAAAATATATTTTATATATAATCCGGTTACACTTTGATAGAGACTGACTGACTACCTACTTTCAGATTATGTACATATTACCCAAAATTGTGCAATTACATAATATATATTTGACTACCTGCATTCAATTTACATATTACATATTGTGCAATTAAACATATTTCTTATCAATAATAATATTGCAAAGCTAGTTTTTCTACACTATAGGTATAGACCAAGTACTTCGACGAGGGGATAAAAGACCAACGTCAGCTCAAATCATATCTTTGGCAAAATTATTTGGAAATGACAAAAAGAATTTATGGTCAATTGAAACTGAATGGGATAATCTACTGAATGTCGCCTGGACTTCGAAAACTAAAAAAGATCTCTGGGTAGAAGTTTCCAAATATAGAGACGCAATCGGATTAAATCCATTTGAAAATATTCAGGAATTAGCCATTAAATTGCTTTGTCTTCCTCATTCAAATGGTGATGTGGAAAGAGTTTTTAGTCAAGTAAATTTAATTAAGAATAAAACCAGAAATCGTCTTAGTTTGGAAATGCTTGAAGCAATTTTAATCAGCAAATTTGGTCTTCAAAGAAATACGAAATGTTGTTTCAATTATATTATACCAGAAAATGTAATAAAAAACATTGGAACAATGGCCACTTATAATTCTGAACTGATGGACTTGTCGACGGATTTGCCATTAGAATCAGATGATTCTGATTGATGTAATTAATTATTTGTCGATTAACTTTATAAAAAATAGAAACACGTAATGAATTTTCAGACTATGTAGTTTATTTTTTATGTTATTTGTTATGTTTTTTTTAATGTTTAATTTTCTTCTTGTTAATTTTTTTTTCATTTGTTTTAATCACAATTTTATTTTATTCCTTTATGTTCATTATGAAATAAAAATTTTTTCAAGAAAAAATTTAGTGCTTTTAAATAAAAATTGACGCCCAAATTAAAAAAATTTAGTGCTCGAGCTTCTTGAGATTTTGGCAACACTGTACACAATATGAAAAAGCCATTGCTATTGAAATTAAATTGTCAATCAAAATGAAATAAAT
Organism: Villa cingulata; assembly: GCA_951394055.1. Classification (NCBI taxonomy): domain Eukaryota; kingdom Metazoa; phylum Arthropoda; class Insecta; order Diptera; family Bombyliidae; genus Villa; species Villa cingulata. Next base: position 33,355,123 of record OX596017.1, on the reverse strand, counting down.
TCTTCTTCTTCCACGACGAACGACGAACAAATTAGAAATAGGTTTTAATTTGTTCGTCTGTGAAAAATTCGTCGTCCGTAGCGAAAAATTCGTCGTTCCAAGCGCAGTTCGTCGTATTGTAACGAAACTACATACAACTCCATACGTTTTAATTTTTTTGACGTTCGTAAGCGAAAAATTCGTAATTGTGTATAGTGTATAACTGTAAAGTGTAGTGTAATTTGTAATACCATGCTAGAAACTATTTATTTTTTAATTTAATTTTCATTTTAATAAATAATTCAACAAAAACAAAATTTAATTTAAAAATAAAATGAACGATAAAAATATGTAACTGGAAAATGTTTTTGTATAAAAATGTGATATATTCAACATCAAAATCAGAAAAGAATGAAAAAAGTGTTGATGAAAAATAATGTAGTTTTTTCATCGACTATTTTTGTCTTCTTGTTTTCTTAACAAGTACGAAATAAAGTTTCCGTCATCATCATCAAGCAAGAATATCTACGAAACGAACAATTGTACTGCATGAATGTATGAATTTAAATGTCAGAGTAAAGTAAAAGTTGAAAACTGAAATACAAAGCTATATTACATACATTGTAAGTACAAATAAATACTATCCATATGATATATACACATAATTTCAATTGAAATATAAAAATTATTAAAAATAAAGTTTCAATAAATTTTTTGCGATGGCATTGATGATTCATTCATGCTAGTAGTACTGCTGTTCTACTGGTTCCTCATCTTTTTTGGAATCTATTGGTCGTCGTCATCGTCTATTGTGTTTTAGGCGCTAAAGCAATATACAATATTCCCCGGTTAATTGCGTCAGCAAAATTTCATACGAATTAATGCACTAAACCGGGAAATGCAATTATGAAAATCCCGGTTTATTGCGTAGCTAATGCAATTATAAAAACCTCGGTTAATTACTCTGTCAATGCAATTATACATTCAAATAAAACAAGTACATATGTACATATAATGTACCTAATTGAATTCATTTTCATTACATGATCGTACATTTTTACTTTTGTTAATATTTTATATTTAATTCTATAATATGTATTTTCAACAGATATGACTTCCTTTCAGGCTTTAAAATGGATAGGTTTGTTATAAGATCAATAAAATATACACATTTTTAATTCTCTTTACATAAATTTATTTACATACATACATATGAACAAATATGTACATTACTTATTTTTGAATAGTAAATCTATTTAAAAAATTTTTTTCACATTTCCATCATTGTCTTGGCTTAAAGAAATGACTGATTCGAGATTGAGTTGTTTTTTTTTCAAATATTTTTTAAAAATATGCTCTTCTATGTTTTCCAGTTCGTCGACTAATTATTCATTTTTTGATAATAAAAATCTTCGAAGCACATTTAACGAGGTTAATACATCGGTTGTGCTAGGAATATCATCAGCAAGTTCTTCAATATCATCAGCAAGTTCTTCAATATCATCAGTTGAATGTTCTTCGCTTTTGTCGTCATTAATTACAATTTCCTTTTTTATTTCATCATCCGTAAGCTGTCCATTACATGTCAAATTATCGTCACAACGTACGTAATTATCAAATTCAGCTTGTGTAATGACACTGAAGGTTTCAATATCATCCTTCTCTTGTTACCATTCACGAGTTTCATCATAATTGGAAATAAATTTAGTCTAAATGGATATTATTAAATGAATATGAGTTTATTGAACAGAAAATTATTTACTGAAGTTAATATTATTGTAGTTGTACATACTTACTTTTTTAAAACAGTTGGTTATGAACTGCGGCTTGACTCACCACCAAGCACGTTTAATAATATACAATGCATCAAGAACATTGATGGATTTTGCGAACTCTGACAGGATTTCCCCTTTCTATTGCAGAAATATGTTTCCGTAGACAAATTTTAATTTATAGTTATATTTAAGACTCTTTATCTTATTACTCCTGAAAAAGTTTAAAGAAAATTCATTTTTATACTAAAAATTTTTATTATAGTACCTACTTTAGAAATTTACTTAAAAAATTTCTTTTTATTTCTTATCCTTTTAAGAAAACTAAAAAAAATACAAACTCAAATACAAATAGCAGTACAATACAAAAGTACATATGACGTAGCTGGCAAACCAATTTCGTACGTACATGAAATTTCGAAGTTCATATAAAGGATTTGAGTATTTAATATTTTTTAGCTATTTTGCCTGTTATCATAGTTTTCACATCGTGTTGGATATTCAAAACATCTTTCCTGCAAAGGCTTTTTTTTCAAAATATTTCAAAGAAAATTCAAGAGTAGACCGTTTTAAATGTGGTTTATCAAATTTCATTTCTTTGTATTCAACACTGTCGGTATCGATACCAAGTGGATATCACGATTTATATTCAGTAAATTATGTAAAATAGCTGAATTTAGTATCACGTTCAGATCTCATATTCTGGAAAAAGACCTGGATGTAATAAATGTTTGATTTCAGGAAGGATACCCACATTCATGTATACTATTTGGTGGCAAACACCTATTCTTTTAAATACAATTCTTACATTGAGTAGTTCATTAATAGTATTGTAGATCAGAGATTTACAAAAAAATATTCAAATCTTTGCTTTCAATTTATAGAAAATACTACCACTAGTTGTTACGTGATCTGATCATTGAAAAATTTTGAAATTAAAAAAAGTTTTTCTATATCGTGTAATCCTTATATTATTTTTGTATTATTACATATACATACATACGTACCAACTGCATTCGAGCATTACTCCTCCAGAATTTTGCATAGCAGAATATATTATTGGTTTTTGTAGAGAAATATAGTCAAAAAGAATTTCAGTGCAGAAAAATGTGCCTCAAATACTTGTAAAATGTGTAGAATGTGTAAAACTCGTACTTATATCTCTTAATCTCTGTGGAAATTGCAGATGAATTGCATAAATCTCATATTTTGAGTATCACAGAACATCAGTGTTCCCGTACTGGACAGCACGTAAAGTCATCGAAATCAGATATATATATATTGTATAATATATATGTAATAGTATTATGTACTTGGATACTATTTAAAATCGAGGATTTCTGCAGAAGTTGAAAGAATATTACGGTAGTTTGACATAATTGGTAACAACTACGCGAAATCATCTGAATTGTTCAATTAACACACAATTATTGAGAATTTGCAATGTTCCACCAATTAAATGTCAATCTGCCTGGATCATGAGAAAGCATTTTATAAGCTATAAAGTCCCGAACCGTTAAATATGTGTTGCAATCCAATTTTTATTTGATTCACAATTGAGAAGCTCCTGCAAGACACTTACAAGATATTGCGATTAGCAAAATGTAAACGTGTAGATAACGAGTTAGCTACATTCAAAAATTTTACCGTGTTTTCAGAGACACATTTGTGCATTTTAGAGATTTAAAGGCTGTAGAAACAGAAATTTAATAATATGTTGTTTTTTTTTACAAAATGAAAAAGTTGATTCTGGAAAAAAGAATTTTAGTGCTATTTCATTCACAAAATTTTTCAATATTCAGATCATGTTTATAAAAGATAAACATTTTAAATAAAATGTCTATTTCCTATTCGAATGAAGAACATGTTTTTGCCTATAACCATAAAACAACATCAAAACTCAATTTTTTTTTGTTGAACTTCGAACAAACGTTAATGGATTTCGGTTCTAAGTTCACTAATACGAAAAAATTTAAAATTAATCCTTCAGTTTCAGTGGCTCATTGAAGTGTAAAAACTTTAAACAAATTTAAGTGAAAATTACAAATTTACATATAGTTTGTGACTTCACGCAGCTTTTTAAGAAGTATCTGAAAATAAGTACAGTTAAATCGCTCGATTAAAACATTTAAAAATTTGCATATTTCTACCAGGAACAGCTAGTAAACTGACAGCCTCTAGCCCACTCCACAACCGCCAGGGGCTCTTATCGATACAAAGACTTTGGGGTTTAATTTTTGCTTAGATCAAACAATTTTAAATACATATTGTAATACATCAAGACAAAAGTAATTTTTCTATTAATCCTTTTCCAAAAAAAGAGAAATTGTTATACACAGAATGTACAAAAAGTTACAAATATACAGTTGCATGTCTTTTTATTTTTCTTTTGTTGTGAATTTTTACATAATTTCCTATTTAATGATCTAATTCTAAAATACATTCGTGTTCTAAAAAATAACTTTTTCATGTCTTCTATTGAACTTACATTATTACTTAAATTTAAAAGGTATTTTAAACATCCTTGTTTTATCAATATGTTGTCTCCGTTGATTACATTGAAAATATTATTGAATTTTCTAATCTTTGCCAGAAAATCTTCGGTTTGTTTTTTTAATCCTCCTTGGCTTAATTCATCCAACCATGTATACATTGATCTACTGCCCATTCCACCCTTATAGATGTAGCTCTTCTAGTTTTAATTGTTCTGTTATGTATCCTGCTACATACTGCAACGAATCATTCTCAAATTCATCATTATTTAATGGTAACTCTTCGTAAGCATCTATTATCTTCCAAATTTTCTGAGCAATCATCTTTGTTATACACGGTCAAAATTTTCTTGATGTTTTCTATATACTGGTCGTAATTGGGATAATTTTTGTGATTCTAATGTTTTACTATAGTTAATAATGTAAATAACGATAATACATCATCAAATAATGGTATATTAGGTGCTTTCGATTTGATAATTTCAAGTACTTACGATTAGAAAAGGTAAATGTCTATGCTAAGCCATCTACTCGCAGCTACTCATGAAAAATTTTTCAAGTAGCTGGAAGTAGATGCAAGTAGTTACGAAAAATTTTTGTGTCGTTCGTTTTAACAATTTATCCTAGACACATTTTAGTACTCGCAAGTACTTGAAATTGCCAAATCGAAAACACCTATTATAACCATTAAAATTATTAACAGCAGTTACATCGTTAAAACGATCACATAAATCTAACATTCAGTCGAGCGGCAACACCGAACGACACATACACGTTCTATTCAAGTGGTATTATAAATTTCTTTAATTTAATTTAAAAATTACAAAAATAGTATTTTCTATTTAATTAGTAATTTAGAACAGTTGTTCAAGTGAAATTCTTTATACTATTTAAACATTACAGCTAATTAAGTCCTTATAATGAAGTAAAATTAATCATTGTGAGCAGCTCGTAATGATGTAAAAATCGTCTCATCATGTCGTAATTACGTGAAATCGCCATCTTACGAGGCGTAGGTAAATAAAGATTTATTGGAAATTTTCGAAGTTTCTAATACAATTTGTTGTCAATTTCAATTTTTTTATGTTACAGACGTATTTTTTTAGTTACAAGTAAATATTAGCCGGAGTATTTTGTTTTTAATTGCGAATAAATAATTTGAAAACTCACTAGAAATTATTGAAAAATTGATAAATGTCAAAGATAATAAGCTTTCACCTCATAATGAGCCGTAATGTGTCAGTATTAATTTATTAAAGAAAGTTTAATATAAAGTGTTTTTAAAAAAAACCTATTAGACAAAGTGACACTTGTTTGTATTTACACTAATTTGTCAAATTTTTGCTATTAAATATTAAATAGAATAATAAAACATTGTTCGATTTTATACCAAAATTCCATGTAAAATAATAAAAATTTTTATTATTGTGGGGCTATAAATTTAATTTATACATTAATTAAATAAACCTTTTTTGTTTAATTTTCCACCATTTTAGGTTTCATTCTCTTTTCTAATCTCTTTACTCAAATTTTGCCACTAATACTAAATATATTATCAAAATTTTACCAAAAAAATCCCCACTGACGAAATTCTCCGACGCATGCATTTTGTATAAATACTCGTCAGAAAAATGCATCGAGACAGTTGATTTGAATTAGTCGCCAGGGGGAACTCTGGCCAGATAAAAAAATTCAATTTTTTGCATAAGTACAAGAATAATAGAAAAAGAATGAAAAAAAGTGTCGGTAACAATTTTCTTCTTCTTCTGGTGGGGTAGTCCAATGTTCATAATAGCTAGGGCAACATAAGCCCAATTATAAATTGTGTCAATATATATTTTTTTTATTATTTCTTGAGATTATCATTTGTACCGGTAGTTTATTTAGTCCATTTTTTTCTCATCGATTTATTTAAACATTTTTTTTTTAAATAGGTGCAAATCTGTTTTATACCCAAATACAAAAAAAAAAAAAAAATTACTAAAATGTAGTTAAATAAAAGTGGATAAAGCAAAAAAAAAATAAAATGTGGATTATGATATCATTACGCATATGTACAAACACATAAATAATTTTTATTAATAAAAAAAAAAAAAACAAAAGGGACTCATGTTTTTTTAATTGATTGTTGGTGTAAAATTTATCAAAATTTTAATGAATTATCTACAACACATAAAAATTTTATTATTATAGTATAATTACTAATATATAATTTTTATAAAACTTCAATTTATAAAATTCAACTAATTTTTATAAAATTTCATCTTTTTCAGTATCATCACAGACATTACAATCAAAACCAGGTGTTCTCCAATCAAATAATGTAAATTTTTCGATGTATTCAACAACATTTAAAAGCCTTGCTCTTTCAGAAATTCAAATTTCTATAGTGAAAGATAGAAATGTATCATCACATTATTATCGCCATCGCCATCATCTGGTGTAAAAATATTTAAGCATCAGATAAACACAGAATCAAATTCAATCAAACCGGAAATAAAATTTCCATCGTTTTGCTATAAAATGAAACAAATAGAACTTGCTGAAGAGAATTTCAGATCTTTATATATTCTTGCTGAAGCAGCAGAGTTAATGCAAGAATTAGAAAAAAAGCAGGATAAGAAGACACGTGAAGAAGAAGCCTTCAAGGAAAACGATCAATTTTAAAATTTCGTTTGTACTTTTTTTTCTTCATTTATTACTTTTTTATGTTTTTTGAAAATTATTGAAATTTATTAATTTTAATAAAAACAGATTTGTAAACATATAAAATAGAAGTCACGATATAAATGTAAAATATAATCCAAGAGTGATTAATACAAAAAATATGTTCAGATTTTGAATAATACTTAAGTATACATATTTAACAAAAAAAAAAAAGGAAATAGGGTTAAGAAATCTAGAGAACTAAGTAAATTTTCAAATAAATGTTAAAGAAAAGAAAATATAAAATTTTTTTTAAAATTAAATTTGTAAATAGCAGCAAGATTATTAGAAGAAATATTAGCAGTGAAATTAATTCTACCTTAAATTTGAACAATGTTAATAATATCTAATTACAAATAGTCTTACAAGAAAAAAAATATAATATATTTTTTTATTTCAAAATTAAAAAATTTGTGAAATTATTGTACTACATAATTATTATAGTAGGCTTTATAAAATTAAAACATATTGTTGGAAATACACCTAAAATAGAAAAAAAAATTAATTAATAAATTAAATCATTTAAATTAAAATAATTTTGATTCGAAAAGAATCGATTTTCTGGAAGTCTCTACCAATTCGTTGACGATGTCATCTTTCGGCGAATTGATAGAAACTTCCAGAAAATCGATTCTTTTCGTTTTTTTTTTATGTGACGACAGGTATATAAATGCTGTCGTCACCATATATCGAGTTTATTTAGTTTTTATCAGTTGGTTAAAAAAGAAAATTTTCGTCAGTGAGACCGGTCAGCTGTATTTTTCTTTCTTTTATCAATTTTTAGTAAAAATTTTTTTTCATTTATTTTGTAAAATCAGTTTTTTTTTCTATCTTTGTAATTTCGCGAGTGATTTTATTTATTCTTTAATTTTAATTCGTTTTTGTTACATACACATAATTTGTAAAAATAAAGTTAATTTTTTTTTCTCGACAAATAATTGGTTTATTATTTTTTTTTTTTTTTTTACTAATAATTGGTTTTATTTTAGAGGACATAACAAAGGAAAGAGGGTAAGTCAATTCCTTTATTTTCCTCAAAATTTCCCTTTCAAGGCTCCGCTCGGCCTCCAATTTAACCCTTTCCTTTCATGTTTCCCTTTCTTTTACTATTAGACTTTTAACCCTTTTTCTACTTCTGTAGAATTTCTACAGAAAAGGGGTTAAAAGTAAGAAAAGTTACCACTTTTCCAACAATATAAATAAAATAATAATACATGCGAAGGATACAATATCATTATATAAAATACAAATAAATTATTTAAAGTTTATTCTTTATTGATGAATTTAATTTCATTAGTTTTGTTAAATTATTTGCATAAGTATACAAATATATTAAGAATTAAAAATTACATACAGTGATAAAATTTAGGCCTGATTCAAAATGATATTGTTATTCAATGAGTATAAATTCTATAATTAAAGAGAATGAGTGTATAGCAAGTTCGAGTAATATGGTATATTCGGGTAATGTGGTACAGCTGCATTTCTAGTCTGCTCTTGTGTTCACATGTTCATTTGATCCAACACAGCTTTTATTATAAAATAATTACAATACGTGTCATAACATCATGGTATAAAGACTCTATAAAGGTAAGCCGAACAAAAGCTTTGCATTATTTGTGACGTCATTACCTGTACCAGTTATCAGAAAAAATGAGTAGATATATAAGAAACTAAATAAAATGGATTATTTGTGTTTTTTATGTGGTGATTTTATTAATTTTTTTAGAGGTCACTAAACTCTTTCGTATTAAAAACATTTTCACTACCGCCTATCATCCTCAGTCAAATGGTGCTCTAGAACGTTCGCATTCTACTCTTAAGGATTATCTTAAACACTTTATAAATGACAATCAGACTGATTGGAACATCTATATTCCTTTAGCTATGTTCGCTTATAATACAAGTGTTCATGCTTCAACGAAATTTACGCCATATGAATTACTCTTTGGCCATAAACCAATAATTCCTAGTTCTTTGACCTCAGATCCTGAAATGAAATATTCATATCCATCATATTATGATCAATTAAAATATATACTCAATAAAACTCATAAAATTGCCCGTGATAATCTTATACAATCAAAGCAAACATCAAAAACTCACTATGATAAAAATATTCTGAATCCTAGTTACAAAATCGCAGATCAAGTCTATTTACAATCAGAAGTAAATAAATCCGGTCAAAGTAAAAAACTAAGTTCAAACTATAAAGGACCGTATAAAATTGTTCGATTACATAATAATCAAAACGTCACAATTAAAATAAAAAATAAATTAACTCGTGTTCACGTAAATATATTAAAACCTTGCACTTCTATTCCAGGTTACTCTTCATCTTAACTGATAGAGCGCACTCATTTAAAATCGAATCAGTAACTAATGGCAGTGGCATATTCTACGAACAGTTAGGTCATGCTAAATTTTACAATGACCATTGGCATCTTTTAGTTTATACAAATACTAGCTTTTACTCGTCAAAATTGCAACATATCCAAAAGATTTAAGAAGGAACGAAATACTTATGTTCTTCAACACCAAATAATACGTTTACCTCGCATTGCAGACAAACCATACACTTACTTTCACTCAGAAACCCTCAACTTTATCAAAAAGAAGAAACCTTACTCCACTTAATCGATCATAATAAAAGACAAAAACGTGGTATCTTTAACGGTGGTGGATATCTTTTAAATTGGCTTTTTGGCACACCTGATGCGGACGATGCTGAAAGGTACAATGAAGCCATTAACAAATTCGAAGAAGACGATAAAAATTTACAAACTCTAATGAAAGAAAAAATCCAGGTTATAACTTCCACTATTTCAAATTTTAATGATACTATTTTTGGTTTAAAAATAAATGAAGAAAAATTCAATGAAAATATTGGAAGATTAAATGAATTCATGGACCACATTGTTGATACCGATCGAAATTTAGAAAACTCTATTGTAATATTAGACAATTTAAATTTCCTCACTTATCTCGCTAATGAACTAGACGAACAACTTGATTTATTAATAGATGCAATTATTTTAACTAAATCTAATGTTATTCATCCATGTGTAATCACACCAAAAAATCTTATAAATGTACTAAATAAAAATTCAAATGTATTAAAAAACGGAAAAAACTTTCCAGTACCTTTAACATATAATTATGCTTATAAACTTTTAGAAATAAGTACTTTAAAAGTCTTTTATAACTCAGGAAAACTTGTATTTGTAATCATGATACCGATAAGTAACGGACAAATATATAATTTGTATAAGGTCATTCCTTTACCTATTTCCCAAGATAATTCCCATTACGTATATATAGATCCTACATTTCCTTATATTGCAATGTCCAGAAACAAACAAACTTATGTGCAATTCACTACATTGGAAAATTGTATGAAGTTGTCCGAAGAAGATCATCTCTGCGAAAATCAACTTGTATATTCAACAAAAGACAAACCACTTTGCGAAACAACGCTTTTAACTTCCATATCCAAAATATTGCCTAAATCATGCAGAATCAATACCCTTAAAAGAATTATAGAAATTTGGCATCCGCTGAAATTCAACAACTGGATTTTTGTAGTCAGTGAACCACAACGTCTTGTCATCGATTGCCCGCAATCCGGAGTCATTGATAAAATAATAGATAATACAGGAATACTTACTCTTGATAAAAATTGCCGTGCTTATTCAAGATTTTCACAGCTAACTGCATCAATCATTACTAGTGTAGAATACATCAATATAATCCCTGATTTTAATATACTCGAAGATGACTGCTGTTCAAAATCTAATATCAATAAAAGTAAAGCATATGTCCATTTATCTCCAATTCATCTGACCAATATTAAATTGGATGACCTAAATATGCTTCTCATCGTTTAAACATTATTGATCAACGTATGAACAAAATGTTCGAAAAACATGAAATATTACATCACGGAAATTACCTCATAATTGCACTCAAGATAATCTGATTCATTTTATCATCTGCAATCCTACATCAACTCTTTTCATACATCGGATCATATTCTTTAATTAAACGTTTATGCTGTTTTAACAGAGAAAGCAGAAATTCATCCAGTGGCTGTCTTGTAAACATTTACAACCAATGCTTTGGCAACAATCACAGAAATCCGACATCAACTCATCACGAACTTACTTTATTTACTCCACACGATCCTACAGCAACTATAAATCGTTCTGAACAGCCTCGACCTATTCGAGTCAGCAACAAGAGATCCATCACTACATCATTTCCATCACACTCCGATAGTCACGCTGGATTTTCAACAGAAGATTAGTTCACACTATTTCACTAATCTTCTCTTTTAAGGGGGGAGGGATGTTATGTACACCCTACACATTTCCGTCATCACCCTCTACAAAATTTACATATCAAGCACTTTAAAACATTTCACTAAAATTCCTTTCGTTATCTTTAATTCCCGTGTGAAATATATAAGACAATCATAGAATTAAGATAAATCACCCATGTTCCACATTTCGATCGAAATTGAATTGAGAACGAAAGTCCATTTCGATCGAAATTGAAATCGGTGTTCCATATTCCGTTCAAATTGGAAACAGTCTATTTCGTTCGAAGTCGTTTTCGAAAACAGCTGTTTAACGTCAAATTTATAATTTTACATCCATTTGTTTATGTTTTGTAGTTTGTTGTTAGAAAATGGATAGTGTTTTTTTAAGTTTAGTCCTAGAAAAAAGGCAAAAATATAATGAATAAAAATTGAAAAGAAGATTGCTTCGAGATAAATCGGATCCTTTAAGTCTTTCGGATTTATTGTAAGTTTTTTCTTGTTACTTGTATTAATATCTAACTTAATTAATTATCGAAGGTTCACGAGCAGTTTTCGACTCAGTAAAGAAGCATTCATGAAGTCATTAAACCAAATTTAGACGAAATTCCATCAATACCATCAATTTTATTACTTTGTGCCATTCTTCGTTTGTTTGCTGAAGGTTTGTATCAAAGATCAGTGGGTAAAGATTTTGATATTGGACTGGCAAGGACAACAGTATGTAAAATCGTTGGAAAAATTTTGCCAATACTAGAGTCAAAATTATGTTCTGACTGGATATGTTTGGAAATGACAAGCCAAGAAAAAGAAACATGTAAAAGATATTTTAGTGATAAATATGGAATACCAGGTATTATTGGATGTGTAGATGGCACACATATAAAACTTATTCGACCGTCATCAGATTCATCATTATATTTTAACAGAAAATGCAGTTATAGCATAAATACCATGATTGTAATATTTTATACATATATATGTATATATTTTTTTTTTTAAAACGAGTTATCACGAATTTTATTTTTCCAGATCTGTGACAATAAAATGGTAATTCGAGCAGTTGATGCTTGCAATCCTGGTTCAAAGCACGATGCTTTTATCTGGAGCATGAGCGAACCGAAAAGATGTCTACAACAAAAGTACCAAAATGGCGAGCGGGGCTCATGGTTGCTTGGAGATGCTGGATATGCGTTAGAGCCTATTTTGATTACTCCTTATAGAAATCCTGCTCCTAGAACTGCACAAAGCAGATTCAATAAAAAACACAGTGAAGCACGCAACAGATGATATAAATAGTTTAGAAGAAAGTGAAAGTTTCAATGAAGGTAGAAATATTAGAGATACTATATGTGAGAACATGGGAGAAGAGATTATTTTTAATTGAAAATAAAATAATTTTGTTTTAAAATTTCACAGCTGTTCATGTACTATTTGATTTATGTAACTTAAAAAAAATTCATTTCAATATGTATTACACAGCCCTTAACATTAAAACAAGAAACCAAAAATATTAATAAAAAAAAACTTATTTTAAAATTTGTGATCTTTCTTGAATTTTTAGTTTTAACTCTTCAATTTCTAATTTTTTCTTTTCCACTTCTATCTTTCGTATTTTAATTTTTTCCATTTCCAAATTATGGTGCTTTATTTTCTCGTTTTGATCCTTAAGAATATCAGACATCTTTTCTAAAGCACGGTAAGTTCTTTTTTGACTTTTCATATTTTCTTCTCCTTGTTTCACTATTTGAATAACATTGTCAAAATGCTTTTAAGACTTTTGGTTTGGAGTTCCATGTAATTTTGAAGGTTTTGTACTTTGAGTTGCAAAGGTGCTCTACTTTTGTTCTGTATATTTTCACTTTCACAATCACTATCAGAATCTTCTAAGCTCCTATTTATTTCAATATTTTCTACATTTTCTTCTACATTGCTTTCATTTTGTTGTTCACTTTGTGATTGTGTTGGCTCAATTATTCTAGCACCGAAACTCTGAGCATCTGGAATCCCTTCAACAATATGATATAAGCCCACAATTCTGTCTATCTCATCTTCTATTGATGAAATGAAGATGGTATTAAATGGCCCTCCTCCAGTGGCTCGTATTTCCTTTTTATTGTGGGCCAATTTTTTCTTTATATTGCATTTCCAATCCGACCATACCTGAAAAAAAATTATAATTTTGATAATCAAATATATTTAAATCAAAATATAAGAAATTACTTTTTTCCATCCGTTTACATCTTTTTGAGGTGGACCGTCCTTATTTAACTCTTTTGTTAAATCTGCCCATAATGTGTCTGTATTAGTTTTGTCTGATTTGCTAAACCCTGTTGCAATTTCTATATGTTTTTCCATAAATGAAAGGAATACTTTATCTTGTCTTGCATTCTTATGTTTTCCCCTATAAATAAATAATTGATACCGTACATATCGCAAATTCTCATATACATATATTTATATAATTTTATCTAATTATATACTGTTTATTTTATAACAACTAAACAAGTAATATTCAAATTTTAAAAAATTGAACCTTCGCAAAATAGCTTAAAATACTTACATTGCTCGTATATATGAATCTCTTTAAATTAAATATTTATGAGTGTAGTTCTTTTTTAAATAATAAATAACAATAATAATAACAAAATCACTAATGGAATAGCTGTGTCTTCTTTCTAAAACTTCAAATCGAAATGAATTCACATTAAATAACAACACCGAATTCATTTCGATTGACATTTCGGTTTTATCGAAACCTGGAACACCAAATATCGTTTTCGAAATTCGATTTCAGTCAAATCGAAACATGGAACATGGGTGAATGTATAAGATACTTAAGACTATGATCAATGGATTGCTTTCATTCTTATTAAAATACATAAGATAATGTATAAGATACTTAAAAACTACGATCAGTGGATTTCTTTCATTCCTATTAAAATACATAAGACAATCATAGAATTAGATATAGGCCTCTATTGTGAATATCGTCAAATAAACGAACAATCGTACAATTGTAGTTTTGGTATTGCGAATATCGATTGTGAATGATATGTTCGGTTGTGATCGTAGCACTCGTTAGATTGTTTTTTAAAGAACGAATATCAATTTCTTTGTTCATTTTATGGTGATATTTCTTTGTTTTATGTGGTTCTTTGTTTTTTGTGTGGCTATTTGTTTAAAATGTAATTACTAAAAATTATATTTTAATAAGTATTCTTATTTTATTATTATTATTTTTATTATTATATTTTAGGAGAAATTTAAGTAATAAAAATCAGATTGAAAAACTGATACAAATAATGAAACAAAATTCTCAAATTGCACAGGGACTTTATAGAAAAAGCCAAATTTGAAATAATTGGGGAAAGTATGCTGCAATTTTAAACAGTCTTGGCCCTCCAGTAAAATCAGCTGAAAAATGGTTGAAGGTACAAAAGTATTTAACAAATATTTTATAACATTTATCATCCATCTAACAATTACTCTATTTCAGGTGTGGACTGATTTAAAATTTAATATTAAAAAAAAATTGATCCACAACAAAAAAGAACAAACAGCAACTGGTGGTGGACCAAATACCCAATTTCAACTTTCTCCAACTGAGGAAGAAATTATAGAATTGTTAAATTTGAGACCAAGTATCGATCCTCCTGGAAGAGATTTTGGTACAACAAGTACAATAATAAATGATAAGGGTGCTACAAATACTAGTCATGAAAAAAATGAATTTGTTGCTGCGACTGGTGCTGACGAAAATGAAATTGTTGCTGCGACTGGTGCTGATGAAAATGAAATTATTCAGCAGAGTGAACATTTTACCATTGAAGATGATGAGAATTTGCAGTTTGGAAATACCGTTCGTCAAGCAAAGCGTGGAAGAAATTCAATTAAGCTCCAACGGATGGAGTTTCTACAACGTCAGACCAATTCACAAGAAGAATTTCATAAAGAAATAAGAAAATATATCAAAGAAATAAAAGAATATTTTAAAAAAATTTATGATTTGGGAAAAAAAAAGTTACCAGTTAAAAAAAGATAAAAATAGAGATCTTATTAAAATAAAGAAAGAAAAACTAAAGATATTGCAGCAAGAGCTTGATTTAAAAAAAGAAATGCATAAATTAAAAATGTCAGCAATAAATGTTTATTATGTATAATTATGAAAATAATTGTTCACATACCTTACATTTTATTGATTACATTATTATTATTACATTACATTACAAATTTATAATAAATAATTATAACAAATAGTTATAAAGAATTCATTATTCTTCTTCTGACGTCTTCACCTTCTTGAAAATTTACATTGTTATCATTTTCACTTGAATTAATTTCATGATGCTCGTTACCATTTTCTACCATTTCTATTAATTCTGGATTATTTACCTTGTACTTTATACATATGTTGTGTAGAGCCACACAAATATTTACAATTTTCGTACATTTTTCAGGAGAATAATGTAATTCCCGTGCACCTAAAAGGCATCTGAATCTGTTCTTCAACACTCCAATTGTTCTCTCCACAATAATTCTCGCCTGAGTATGGTGCCTATTAAAACGGGCCTCTGGTGAATTTTCTTCTGTATTGCGGAAAGGTGTAATTAAATATGGTGTTAAAGGATAGCATGCGTCACCTATAAAAATATTTGATGATTTCAATTTCGAACAATCAAAATAAAAAAAGTGTACCCAAGAGCCATGAATTTCTTTCTCCTCTTTGGTATTCTTCATCCATTTTTGTCTTTGCACCTGACATTGTCTATACCATAGAGTCGTGCGTAGCTCCAGGATACCTTGCATTCACGAAGCGAATTACTTGATTGTGATCACAAATCTAAAAAATAATAAAAATACCAATTATTATTATAAATAACAAGTTTCCAACAGAATACTTGCAATCATAGCATTCAGACTTGAATAACCCTTTCTGTTGTAATAAATATGAAACACTTCTCCTGTAGGTTTTCTTATTTTAATGTGAGTCCCGTTTACTGCTCCAATGACTCCTGGAATTCTACTTTTCTCGTAAAAGTAAAGTTTTGCCGCTCTTTTTTCATCATCACTTAAATTAAAGTTTATCCATTTTGGACATATATGTTCCTCCAAAACTCCTATAACTTCTTTGAGAACGAATGAAACAGTTGATTGAGCCAATCCAAGGTTGTAATCATTTCCGACGCTGCTTTGATAAGATCCTTGAGCGCAAAATTTTAAAACGCATGCCAATTTTATTATATTCGGTATAGTAGTAGTCCTTATTGATGATTTTAAATTTGGTGTGATATCATTCAGCAGGTCAATGAAAGCAACTTTCGATAGTCGAAAATTAAGAATGAAGCTAATTAATTAAAATATAGTATTTATTCTGTAAATTTTTATATTATGAACATAATACCTATTTTCATTTAGTTCTAGAGCATTAGAACCATCTCTCAGTCGTCTTCTTATGCGAATGAAGTTTAAAATTCGCGCAGATATCTCTCGAGTTTCATCGCTACTAGAGTTAGAAGAATCATCAAAATATAACTCAATGGAAGTCATATTTTTTAATTAGATTTTGTAAAAAACGTTTATTAAATTGTCTCTATAAAAACACTTTTACAAATTCACTTTTCATACGATTTTAACAATTCTTATAACTTAAAACAGAAAAGTAATAATTTATTGTCAATTGTCAACAAAAAAATTTCAAATTTGAACAAAATTTAAATCACATAAGCAATGAAAAACTAGCATTATTCACAGTAGTGTTAAAAAGATTCACAATAGATTATAATTTTAATAATGCATTCGATTGTGTTACACAATACCGAATTATTTCACAATCGAACAGATTTCCATCATTCGATCAAAAACACAATCGATATTCGAAATAGGGGCCATAATGTAAGGTACTTAAGTATTAAGATCAAAGTGTTGCCACTTGAAAACATGGTATTGGTATCCAAAATTTACCTTTGAAAGTATCCAACGTATCCAAAAATTTTTTCATGTGTATCAAAAAGATACTCAGTTTTTAAATGAACCAAAAAAAAAACAACTTTATATGAATTTTATTTTTATTTATTTATAGCTACAACATTTTTAATATGTAAAATTTCAGTCAGTTCAGTTATTTTGTTAAATAAAACTTTTCACAAAAAATAATTCAATTCAATCCATTTTTTCTAGTTTAATAAGCCCTACAAATAGATCCCTAACTCTTCTTTCTAGAGAATCATATAACCGAGCTATAATAGCCAAGGATTTTTCTGTTGATACATCTGTAGATTCATCTACAATTATTGTAAAATGCTGATTTTTTAACAATATTGAAATATCATTACGCCGCTGAAGCGAAAGTGTTTTAATAATACTACTGGACTTGGTTCTACCACAATTAATGGCTTGAGCAATTTTAGAATCAGTAAAAATTACTTTTAATGTGTTTGGCAATGTATCCATTATACTTATCGGCAAATTATGAATTACCAGAAAAAGTATAAGTTTTATTTCTGCTTCCTGAACCAGTTTTGCAAATGGTTTTGTATTATTTTTAGTGCAAAAATCACTAATGTCAAGCTGTTTTTGTTTATTTTCATATTTTTTCATATGTGTAGTACTTTTTTCATGCCTTACCAAATGTGTATAAATGTTTGTTAATAAAGTATTGCATAAATTACAATAACTTTGTCCATCTTTGCAAGCAATCCATGGAAACTGCTCTTTCCACTGTTCTCTAAAACGCCGTTTTCGTTTGTCCGTATTATTTTCTTCATTGTTTTTGCTATAAAAAAATAAGAGGTTAATTATACTATAAAGTTTATTTTATTATATATGTAATTTACATTTCATTATCGTTGCAATTATCATCATTGCTTAAGTTTCCACTTTGGTTTTTCTTTCCTCGCGTAGCAAATCTACAACATGTATAACATAACATAATGTATTCTATTTTATTTTATTCAAAATTTCAAATTAATTACTCACTTGTCCATATTTAATTTTGTATTTATAAAACAGAGTAACTAAATACTACACCGATATCACAATTTCACAATAATTATTATGATTTTATGATTGACAAATATAACAATATATAGTGACATTGATGACATTAATATGATGATTGATGACAACTAGTGTCAGTTTTGGACAACAATATTCAACACTCAACAGTCCAAAACAAAAATTAACTTCAGTTCATCATGATCATAGGAATTTTGGAAAAGATAAAAATTTTAATACATATACGTAAAATTAAATTTGAAAAAAATGTGAAATAGTATCCAATTTCAATAAAGAGTATCATTGTAGCCAGCACAAATTTTCCCACAGAGTTGTATCCAAAATGATACGGAAGTATCCAACGTGGCAACACTGCATGCTTATCGATCATAAAATAAAACTGATGATCATGCGCATTGTATTAGATTAAGATACACCATTCTCATGTACTAATTATTATAAAAGATATAACACATAAAATAAATATTGATTAGTGATCTAGCAATCAGAGAGAACAGTTAGTTTTATTTTTAACTCGCCCAAATCCATCCTAACATAAGTTATATATAAATGTGAAACTGAGAATATAAAATTTAAAAATTAAATATTTCAGCAAATCAAAAAAAAAAAATTTTTTTTTAATTTAATGAATGATATAAATGTATATCAAAACCAATATTGATGTCACATATTCAATATATAATTTTCTTTTTCTGATGATGTAACATATTATTAATGTTATACATATACAGGGTGTCCCGTTTCGGGTGGTCATCCGGCACACAGTAGATAGGTCTCGCCTAGACAAACAAAAAATCGTTCTAGAGGGGGGGGGGTAATCTCAACCGTTTAGCCGCTAGAGGGCGATGAAGATTTTTCGCACTCAATCTACGAAACACCCTTTAATAACTACGGTGTATTAGCTAGAAGAATCTGGTCTAAGAAAAATCTGAAGGAAACTCTCCCCTCTCTTCAATGATACCTGATATGCTTCTCTACGTTCTTTGTTTCAAGAGTTATTGTGCTTCAAAGTCAGATATTAGTGATTTTTTGCCATTTTTTTCAGAGATAACACAGGCTGTGGAATTACAGCGCCCTCTATATTAATTTTTATTTAAATTAGCAGATAGCCCAGAATGTCCGCTTCATTTTAGTATTGTACAGTAAAGATCTATCTCTTACCAATTCAATACCAGCGCATAATAAACAATATTTGAAAAGCCATTTTTTAATAAAATACGGTTTTTTGATATGAGTTTTACATGATATTACATGATTTTACACAATTCAAACACTAAAAAGATAGAACATGGAAAAAACTGTGAGAGATAGATCTTTACTGTACAATACTAAAATGAAGCGGACATTCTGGGCTATCTGCTAATTTAAATAAAAATTAATATAGAGGGCGCTGTAATTCCACAGCCTGTGTTATCTCTGAAAAAAATGGCAAAAAATCACTAAATTCTGACTTTGAAGCACAATAACTTTTGAAACAAAGAACGTAGAGAAGCATATCAGGTATCATTGAAGAGAGGGGGGAGTTTCCTTCAGAGTTTTCTTACACCACATTCTTCTAGCTAGTACACCGTAGTTATTAAAGGGTGTTTCGTAGATTGAGTGCGAAAAATCTTCATCGCCCTCTAGCGGCTAAACGGTTGAGATTACCCCCCCCCCCCCCCCTCTAGAACGATTTTTTGTTTGTCTAGGCGAGACCTATCTACTGTGTGCCGGATGACCACCCGAAACGGGACACCCTGTATACATAAGTCTATATAAAACACAAATTATGAAATAAAATTTATACTATAGAAATGATATACAAGAAAATATAAATGTATATAAGAAATGTATACCCATAATATACCTATGTATAACAAACAAGTATATATTTTATTTTAAATAACGTTAGTCACATCTAAAAAATTATACATATAATTAGAATATATCTAAGTGAAAATTGAAAATATTTAAAATTAAAATTAAAGAATTTAGCCTTATTCAATTTTATTTTGCTTAATGATATATCAAATCAAATGTTGATGCCATAAATAAATATATTTGAGAATTTAAAACTAAACTTTTATGTAATTATATAAGATCATTTTGTTGACGTGACATCTTAGCATAAATATAAGTACGTATATTAATACATGTAATGACTTTCATGAGAAAAAAAAATTAAAATACATAAACATTTTTGATATGACATAAAGAAAATAACATAAGGTATATGCGTAAATTTATTTCCAAATTAAAAAAATTAAATACATTTTTTTTGTTAAGACCTGGTACTCAGTTCCCGTGAAATTTTTCGCTTGCAATTGCATATATAATTCTAAAGCTAAAAATTGTGGAAGGAAATGTGTGTAGAGTACATAGAGTTTTGAAATTTTTTGAAAAAAAATCGCGGAGGCTATGAAATTAAATTAATTAAAAATAAATAAATAAATATTTATTAGTCAAAATATATGACTTGTCAATATTTCGCTTGCCTTTTATATGCTCGACCATATAAAATGATTGTGAAAAATGAGTTCCACAAATCTCCACTATTAAGTTCCACCGAAATAATTTAGTTTGGAAGTGAGTACCAGTAAGCGAAATTTGAAACTAAAAATTTAGCTAACAATTTAGCGAAATTTTTTTTACATAGGTTTTATATGGAGAAAAATTTAGCTTTCGATGTGAGTACCGGCCCTAAAGGATAAATAATAGATTATAAATTTATATAAGCCAAATATAAAACTAAATTGAAAATAAAAACAATTGAACTTTAAAGAATCCGGCACAAAAAAAAGTTTTAAATTGAACTTATTTAATGATAAATGGAATCAAATATTGAGGACATTTATTTTAGTAAATTGTGAGAATTTAAAGACTATTTGAATGCATAAAGTATTTTGTTGATGTGACGTAATATAATATAAGCACACGAATAACATGGAATGCCTGAATCAACAACAAATTGCAGATGATTTGAAGGAGATAGAGAAACTCAGAGCTGAAATACGGGCCAACTCGTTTGAACTCAATTGCATATTTGAACATTATATCAATGACAATACAATATCAATGACTACTAACAGCACACCATCTGCATCAACCTCAACGTTGCTCCAGACAACGCATCAGCATCATCATCATCTTCTTCATCGACATGGTCCATTGGTTCTGTTTCCTCTCAATCTGAGTTCAGCTACACGTTGATGAAAAGACCTAACAAGAGGAAATAGAGAGCTGACTCATCATATACAAAATATTACGTATGTACATATATACATGTAGGATTATTTTATGTAATAAAATTCGTTTTTTATAAATATTAGTTATTACAAATTTATTCAAATTACTACCACAATTTACTTATAACTCTGCGTCCACGTCCACCGAATAGAATGAAAAAATTAATTATATTAAGAAAAAACTATAGATAAAGACTACTCAATTTCTTCTAATTTAAAAAAAAAGGTAAGTAGATAATAAATTGTTTTAATTGTTACGATAATCTCTCAATTTACATACGGTAAGTATTTCAATTTCTCAATTTCTCTCCTAATTTACAAAAAGGTAAGCATATAACATTATATAATATATTAAATTACATAAGTTATCGATAATGATTTCCCTACATCTTCGGTCATCCTGCAATTTTATCCGACTCGGATAATTTAAAATACTTATTTGTCTTCTACTTCCTCGTCTTCGCTTTCATCGTATTCTTCTAAGTCGTCACATCCTTCTACCCATGGTTTCATTTTATCAGCGCTCGTCGTTGTTGTTTTCGGACCTTCTTGATCCCATATTTTCTCTATTTCGAACCGATCGAATCCCTTTATAGTTGAAACTTTATAAGGACCAAAAAATTTTGGTTTGATTTTGGATCCTGTTGTGAACTGAGTCCGCTCAATGGCAACTATATTGTTGACAGCATACTTCACTGCTTCTCTTCTTCGACGATTGTAACTTCTTTTATTTTCTTCCTGAATTTCACCTATCGCTTTTTTCGCTCTCTCTCTAATCATCTCCCGTTCTTCTTCATAATGTCTAGCAACTTCTTGTTCGATAATCTCCAATAGGTTGTGATCTTCGGATTTCATTTTCGTTCCAGTTAATAATTCAAATGGTGTAGTTTGTACGTAGGATTCGGTATCGGATCAACAGTACTCGATACCAGTACTCGCATTGGTATCGAATCAGTAGTACTCGAGTACTGATAAGTACTCATATGAAAGTAATCGATATCGTATCGAGTACTAAGGCTGAATCCGGAAATATGCACTTATACTAAACACTAACACTTGACACTTGTCACTTACTTAACTGCACTAAAAATACATACTAGTTTCGGAGTTGTATATTGTCCGGAATGTACTAAATATGTTTTGTTTTGACATTTGATAATATGACGTATTTCATTATTTATACTGATTATGTTGATTTTGTTAAGTGTTTTTCTTTACAATCTTTAGAAAAATTATTTTAAAAATGAGTGACCAAATAAAATGTAAGTATTTATATCATTTTTCAATAAAAACTTTTAATTTTTATATAATAATAATTCAACTAATTTTGTAGTAACACCAGAACAAGTGAATAATTTAATTCAATTGCGATGTGACAAATATAAATTGCTTTTTTCTGGCAAAAAAGTTATTGTAATTCTGGGTGGAAGTAAGTTTTCTATTTATATTTTCATTGTGATTGAATCGTGATTTATTCACTTCTTTTTTTTTCAGAAAAATTACAAGGGACTTAGGTATACGAGAAGATATGTTTAAGAAAGTGAAGAAGAACTGGGAAAATCTTCTACAGAAATATAAAGTAAGTAGTGTGTACAAATTTATTTAAAAGTATTCACTTTTCATATTTTTCAAAATTCAGACTTTAAAAAAACCTTCTTCGAGAATAAGTACGGAAGATGGAGAAGTTTTGCCAACTACATGGCAGTACTTTGACGCTATCGACAAATATTACGTTGAAAATCACATTATACAGCCTGTTTGCTTGGTGTCGTCAATAAATTCTACTACATCACCAGATGAAAGTACATCAACACTACAGCAAAGTACATCTGGTGCGTCTATACATACAAAGCCGTCATCACCATCATCCTCACCTAAGTCAGCAACTGAATATTTTGGTTCTGAAACTACTGCTTCTATAACACCTCGAAAAAGACTCAACGATGAAATATTAAGCTATATGAAAAAAAGAGATAAAATAATATCTCAAAACAAAATGCTCATAAAGTTATTAAAAAAAAACTTTAGAAAGTGAAGGCACAATAGTATCAATGTATCTGATAATTCCGATGATGATTAGCCAACAAAAAAAAATAATTTTCCACATATCATTCATTAAATTTTTAAATAATAATTTTCAAAAATTGAACTCGCCCAAATTAAGTTGAGGCCAGGATTTTAAGAGTTCAGTTTAAGTTAAAATTTAAAAAATTATAAAATTTCATTTTTTCATTTAATTTTAAACATTAAAAATTATTAACATTTAAATTATTAAAAAAAATATTAACATTTAAAATTATCATTTAAAGTTTTAATGAAAAACAGTTTGGAAAATTAAATTGATAAGAATATCATGTATTTTATTAAGATTTATACTTAAAATAATAATAAAAATACAATATTTTACTAATTTCTCCTGAAATTCCATTTATTCAATTTTCATACACATGTAACATACGACCATTAATCATATTAGTTTAAATTCAATTATTTTTTTTAAAACAAACGCCGTTGATTTGCTTTTGATTAGCATTATTAACAATTTTTGATAACTAAGACCAATCTAGTAGATACAATCTATGAAAATATGTTTATTTTTTATTTTAAACCTAGTTCAATTGAACTTGAAACAAAATTCGAACGTGAGACTCAAACATTTTGAGTTACATGTTGAACTGAGTTCATACTACAACTGAGTTTGAGTTTGAGCTTCGATTGAGAAACAGGCATTATCTTGTATTTTTTTAATTCAACAATTCACATAAGCGATCCCTGAATTTTTGAGCGTCTGGGCTTTCTTCTGAGTTGATTATACTCGTATTCGCATTGTATTGTGTGTTGCCTTCTTCATTAGATGGAATAAATATATCGTTCAGTTCGGAATCTTTGTTAAAAATATATCTCCACCTTGTCTTCAAAATTCCAAACGATCTTTATACTACATTTCTTGCCAAGCTGTGATGCGTGTTAAATTTTTTTGGCATCTTGATAATTGTGTATTGCATCTTTCTTTGTATGGTGTAAGTACTTTTATGGGATTAGTAATCAATTGATAGCCACTATCTACTAGTAGGAAAAATATAAAAATGAATTATCATGATCCTTTGTAAATAAATTATTAATAATTTTATGTGTACCTTCTGGTGGGTACACATCAGTTTGATATAAAACACTGTTTGTAAAAACCCTTTGGTCGTGAACACTTCCTGGATATCCAGTAACAATATGAATTTTCCTGTATGGTCACACAAACCTTGTAATTGAATAGAGTACTTAAGTTTTCTCGTTATATATTGTTCGTGTAAAGGAGGAGGACACTTTATATTGATGTAAGTTCCATCTACAGCTCCAATAGCTTTGGAAAATATGCGAGAATGGCCTAAAATTACCAAATTAAATAAAGAATTGCATACATGTATTTAACTACAATACATACACAAAGTCGTTTTCACTTACCTAATCTTGCAAATCCTTCGCCAATAGTTTCTAGCTCATCATTGGCTGGTAAGTGAATGAATTTTGACATTATGTCCAGCAAGTTTTTTTGGTAATATCAAACACGGTTGACTTTATCCTTTAATTAAAGAAAGATTACTACTGAATTGGGGTTTGAAGAAAGTTATTCAAAAAAAAATTAAAAAAAAGTGGGAGAATTTGTTGCAGAAATATAAGGTATCCAATATAATGTTTGATTACCCTTTATACATTTTAGAATAACTATTTTTTATTGTGTGAATTTCAGGAATTAAAAAAGCCTCGATCAGGAATTGGTACAGAAGATGGAGTTGATTTGCCACCCACATGGCAGTATTTTGATGCAATCGATGAAATCTTTTCAAATAAACATATAATCAAACCTCCAACATTAATTAGTTCTTCTATTGTGAATGAAAATATAAAAAGGAAAGAAGCTTCTTCAGAAACTGTGGAAGAATGTCCAAGTTCATCAGAATATTTTAATGAAAGTTTTTCTCAAAATCAGAATATGAATCCAAATAAGAAAATGAAAAAGGATGACAATTTCTTAGAGTACATCAAAAAAAGAGATAAAAAATAATCAAACAAAATAAATCTATAATAAAATTATTGAAAAAATCTTTAGTGAAAGAAGGCGCAACTGTTTCAGAATCATCAGACTCATCTGATTTTGAATAATTTTTCTAATTTTGTTACTTATGCTCAACGTGAATTAATATTTGTTAACAATACGTTATAATTTTCTTTTTCTATTGGAGTAACTTTTCTTAATGTTTTTATTTTTTTTTCTTTTTCAAAATAAAGGTGTTCATTCAAAATTTTTAACCATTTATTTCATTATTCAATTCTGTACATAAACTGTTCCTGAATTCTTCACTTGATTCTTCGTCGATTTCTAAGTTAATTGGGTATTCCATTTCATCTTCTACTGATGATTCCTCGTCAGGATTAAAAGCATCATTTTCCATACAGCAAATATTGTGTAATATACAACAGGCTACAGCTACTTCTATGCTTTTCTTTATCTTTAGCTCAGATTGCTTGAATATATATCGCCATCTCATTTTCATCATGCCAAAAGATCTTTCTATAATATTTCGAGCAAGACTATGGTGATGATAAAAATTAATTTGTTGTCTGGATAATTGAGTATAATTATAATTTTTATAAGGAACAAGCACTTTAAAAGGATGCACTTTTAGTGCATAACCATTGTCTGCCAAAATAAAAGTGTCTACAAAAAAAAGTTTCATGAGAATCTCGAAAGATTTTACACTTTTACATATTAAAAAGTTATAATACTTATTTTTTGGCGATATATTTCTAGAACTTACCTCCTGGTGGATAAGTTCCTTTCCTATAAAATGAGCTGTTTATAAATACCCTTTGGTCGTGTACACTTCCTGAATTATTTGGCAATTAATATTAATTCATTAATTACTTTTGCACACTATTGCCTGGATAGCCTACAAAAATTTCAAGGAATTGCCCCTTATGATCACATATGGCTGGTAATTGAATTGAGTACGTCAATTTTCTGGTTATGTATTGATCATGCAGGGAAGGTGGGCATTTTACGTTTATATATGTCCCATCTAAGGCTCCTGCAGCTTTTAAAAAAATGCAAGATTTTCCTGTAAATTAGCAAATTAATCGGAGGCATTTTTTAAAAATAAAAATTAAAATTAATTACCCATTCTTGCAAACCCCTCTCCAATTGCAGCAAGATTCTCGCTTGTTGGTAGTTTAATAAATTTATGTAATCTTGAAATTAATTGACGAAGAATATTTGTAGTTATGTCGAATACTGTTGACTTTGGGACTCCAATGGACAGAGAAATTACTCTATAACTTGCTCCACTTGCAATCCACAGCAAGAAAATCATTACCTCAAATTGTTTTCCCCATCCATGTCTTTTATCGGTTATTTCCTCCAATAGTCTTATAAAACTTCTGTACGACAGTTTTATGTGCTTTCTACATTTTAAATTATTTCCGTTCAGAATTGCAATTAAATCAGGATGATCGAATTCTTTCAATTACATATGTTCTATTACCTAACTAGAAGGACACATTTTTAAGATATAAGTAGAAATTACATAACTTTGATATTTACCACATTTCCACTAATCAATTTAAGCACAGAATCATCCATTTTGATTTCACAATTTCGTAAGTAAACTGGTATTATATTATTTATTAAATTTTTATTATTATCAGCAATTTCCATCCTTATGACAAAATTAAATCACATAACCCTAAAGAGGTGCAATAAGTGTAGGAAGGAAAACACTTGATATTTGACATAATTCTAGTGTGAGTAAAAGTGCTAGTGTAATTTCATACCGGACGATTCGGACAAAAGTCAAAATCAAGGACGATTCGGATCTTTTGACTTTTCAAGTACAAAGATCTAGTATTTAGTGCAAATTGTGATGAATTCGGAAACGACCTAAGTATCGGATGAAAAGGTGAATGTTAAGGACGACTCAAACAACATATTTAATGCATTAAAAATACTTTATTTGATTCGAATTTCGAAATTAGATTTGATTTTCTTAATCCTAAAGCGTTTTTACAGAACATGTCAGTATGAAAATATTTTAAAACAAAAACATTTTGTCAGTATGAAAATATTTTAAAACAAAAATATTTTACAAATTCCATTCGTCCTCTTTACAGTCACTAAGAAACATTATCTTTACCATTCGTTTGCTCAATAACTTATTTCTATTTTTATTCAAAGTGTTTCCCGCCTTTGAGAATAATCTCTCGGCTAGAACCGATATTGCTGGTATTGTCAGATATTTTAACCCTTTCAAAAAGAGAAAAAAAAAATTTTTTATGCTCACATGTTTTCATTAGATCCTAATAATTATTTTATGATGAAATTTTCATAAAATGATTTTTGTGCTATTAGTAATAAAAGTACATATACATAATTTTGTACATTGGTTGTTTATTGTTGCAAGAAACAAGATGAATAGAATTTAAATTATTATATTTCATTTTTATTGTATACAACATAAGTAATTAAAAATAAGAATATTCAACATATCTTTTTAAGAAAAAAACAATAGAAGGAAAACAAAACATTATAAAGATTAGTACTATACCTAAAAAATCTTTGAATTAAATTAGGTACAACAATAAACTCATTTATTTAGATTTATGAAAATCTGCGAAGCAGTTCCTTTTGTTTGTTATACAAAGATGGATTTCACACTTTTCGCATCGAAAATGTGTCCTTCCAGAGCCAGACACACACATTTTGCATCTTGTTGGCTCTTTCTTCTTATCATGAATGGGTAAGTGATTTCGTCCATCAAGTTAAATTTCGCGTAGCGGTCTCTGCTCATTACAACGTTTGCCACTACGTGGTAGATCATTGCTAGATGAATTGGAAGTAGGTCGTCCACGTTTATTGCTTGGTCCATTATTTTGAACTATCAAACAATTAGCTATATGTAAGCGAAAATCTAGAAGGTCCAATATTTCTTTTTTATCACATCCTGCTGCTGAACAATCTTTTTTGTATTCTAGCCAACTTGAAACAATAGCAAAATCTAAGAAATCCCATTTACGCGAACGAATGAACACACGATAATAACTGATCAGTTGGTCAAGAAGATCGACACCTCCCATTCCACTGTTATAACATGCTATAATTTCGGGTTGACTCTTATCTATATACTTTCGGATTTTTTTATCCCAACGCTTAACAGTTTTTATCATTCCTGGTCCGACAAAATTTGATGAGACATGAATAGATTTGTTATCTTGTCACTTTATCAAAACAATTTTACCATCTCTACTAGTGACTGAATCGACATATCCTCTTCCTTTAGCTTGCATCTCCTTATCAGATAAAAATGGGGGATTATTCATTCTATTTATTCTGTCTGTTCCGGCAGCATTTATTTTCTTATTATGTAGAATTTCGAGCAAGGAATAAGAAGTAAAATAGTTGTCGAAGAATAATTGGTGACCTGTGTTCTCCAAACGTTGCACAAGATGTAATACAGTTGCCGCACCATAACCAAGATTTGCAATATTACACTGCGAAATTTCCGTTGTTGTTCCTTGGTACAAAAAAAATCATACGGCTGACCAGACTTCCCTGCAAGAACGTACGCTTTGATTCCCCAGGGGTTTGGCTTTCCTCTTATATGTATATTGTTTGACTGAAAGCCTGTCCTTGAACGGAATTATTTGTTCATCAACACTTACTATTTCCTCAACGTTCAATTGAAGACATCGATTTCTAACACTGTTTATTAATGGTCACACTTTTAAAAATTTATCTTTGTTATCTTTTGGTATCTCAAGATTGTTAACGAAGTGGAGATTGTTTCGTAGTTGTGAAAATCTATTCATGGTCATTGTTTCTCGAAACAAGCTCATTCCCAGAAGAGGATGCCAGTACATTCTAAGTCTAGCTAGACGCAAACAACCAATAGCTATTGTCAAGCCTGTAAATTGCTCCATTTCGCTACTCGTTACATATTTAAAATTTCGAACTTCATTTTGCTCTGTATGGAGATTGGTACAGAAACACATTTTTTCAAATAATTCGTTTGTAAAATATCTTTTAAAATATTCTATTGGTGGCTCAAGATTTTTAAAATGGGAATTCTCTCTTTCAAAAGCATGAGCTTGTGGAACGAATTCTTTTCGTCTCCATTGAATTTCTTTACGTGGGGTAAATGAAGGTATTTCTGAAGATAAACTTTTTGGTCGATCATCATCAATTATCTCCAATAACACACCTTCATTCAGAATGATTTCACCAGAAGAATTTTCGAGTGCTGCAGCCACGACAGTGGGTTCTTCAATGCTATTTTCTTCTTCGATTTCTTCAGGACATATTTCATTATCAATTCTGCCTTCGCGATTTTTGATGATTGGAGGAACATCGATAATATTTTCGTTATTTTGGCAACTTTCAATTTCATTCAAGAAACATTCAAATTGTTCTTCAAATTCTTCCTCAAAATCAGAATCTATGAGCAAATCATATATTTCTTTATCGATAAGATTTCGTTTAGCCATTTTGTTGCCAACAAAAACCGATGGTCAGTTTATTGTACATGTACAGTATTCTGCACATTAGTCTACGACACCAATTTACATTATTTTGTACACTATTTTAATCAACTCTGCACAGAAAATTATAAAATTTTTCAAACAAATAACATTAGAATATTAAAAAGGAAACACAACTTTATTAGAAATATATAATTTACTTACAAATAAATTGAGAATATTTCCCTAATTTACTTTATAATAAATTCAATATTCTACCACACTGTTGGTATGAAACACAATATGACTTTATATAAAAATCACTGAAAATAAATCTATTTAACAGATAAAACACTATACAGCTTGAAGAGCACAGTTGAAATGAGAGTATTGTATTAATTATTTTATGAAAATGTGTTTGTGGTTTAGAAAAAACCAGTTTAAAAAAAATGTACAAAATTTTGTACACCGTGACTGAAAGGGTATACCTGTTTATATAGACCTGGAAAAACATTTTTCATTTCACACTACACAATGAGAGGATCTGGGCTGAGTGGTGGAGTGGTGCCACAGGATTCGTTAAATAGGTATTTAATTCATCTCTCAGAATATCAGATTCTTTAGATGGTATTTCTTTTGTTTGGCATGTGCAAGAGTTTTGTGATGTTGCCAAAAATCAAAATCTTCGTAGCTTTCAGTTATATCTTCACTATCCGTATCACTACTACTTGTAGTTCAGCTTGTTTTTGGATCTCTTTACGTATCATCAAAATAGCTCTTGCACATGACTGAGGATCTGCAAAATGTATTATTTTAAAACGAAGATCCAAAATGCATGATAATGCTAATAAATGACACTCTTCTGTTCGACCAAATCGATGACTAAGATCATTGAGAGCAGCTTGCGCTTGTTTCTCTGGAGAAACAATAGAATTTTCGTCAACTTCCAAGTCTTGAAGTTTTGCTTTAAGGCAATTTATTAGTGGTATTATTTTATAAATTGTGATGTATTTTTCGCCAGAAACTTCTTTCGTCGCATATTCTAAAGGCCTTAGGATTTTTAGCACATATTTCAAGTCTTGAATTTCTGATGCTGACAAAGGTGACGGAGCATTTACATTTTCTAAAATTATTTGATTTATTACGGATGCCAGTTCTAAATATCTTTCCAACATGTAGAAAACTGAATTCCATCGAGTTTTAACATCTAAGATGAGTTTAGCAGGTGTCTTTTCAATTTCTTTTTGTTTGTTTTCTAAAAGTTTGCTTTGCAAAATGCTAATTTTGAAAAATTTTACGATGTTTCTCACTTTTTCTATTAACGACATCTATCTGCGACTTAATTCAGGGTATGCGCAAAACATGGAAGATGAAGTCCTTTGCCAATAAAAATGTTTATTGCGGCAATCATATCAGCACCATTATCTGTAACGACTGCAGAAATTTTTTCACGTGTAATGCCAATATCTGAAGTGATTTCTTCCAATTTTTTCACTATATTTGCTGCAGTGTGTCTTTCTTCAAGTTCTTTAAATCCTATCGTTTTTGAAATAAATGAATTATTTTCCAAGAAATGAGCTGTTACACCAAAAAAACTCCTAGCTGACATTATGTCAGACCAAATATCGCATGTTAAAGCTACATGATTTATTTCTGTACTGCTAAATTTGTCTTGATAATTTTTGAATATTATTTCATAGAAGTCGTTAAGCCTTTCTTTTAAACTATCTGTGATAGGAATTTAGAATGTTGGTAATAATAATTTTACAAAACGCAGGAATCCTTTTCTATTGACGACGCCGAATGGTGCAAATAAAATACAGAAGTCCTTTAGTTAGTTTATTATATTTTTGTCCACCTAGGAGAACATATATATATCGGTATATGTATACACATACTTACTCACCTGATGAGTAAAACGTAATTCGTCGATCAATATGTATTTGTACCTTTTTTTCCTCAATTTCTTGTTTTTTTGGACTACTTACTCCTTCGCTTACTTTTTGCTGTTGATTTTCTTCTTCATTTACATGTTTTCTTTTATCTCCCGGAACAAAAGTCGTGCTTATACTGGTTACATAACGTACTCAAAATTATAAGATCTTACAAGAAATTGAATGTTACTTACCTTGCTACTTCACTTTTTTTAACTTCAGACCTTGATTCCAAACATTTCTTGAGATGTTTTTGCAAATTTGAAGTATTTCCAGATGATTTGAAATTTTTGAAACAAGATTTGCATTTGGCGGTATTCTTGTCTACTTTTGTGAAAGACATCCAAACCGTACTGTACTTAAACACTTAATTAAATTTTCATTTTATCCAAACTCACTTTTATACTTATTTTCTTTACTTGAACACTTAATTAAATTACCACTCACTTTTAAGACCTGACCAAATTTGGCTTCAGCTAACTCAAGTCAAATCAACGAAATTCACTTAAGTCAAGTTTTAAATTATGTTAGCTTATCTGAATTGAGTAAACATATGTGAAAGTAAGGTTAGTTGCATCCAATACAGATACTATACTTCACATATATATACATATGTATATATGTATGAACTTTAATAATATTAATAAATATATAATATTTATTTTATAATATTTATAATATAATATTTATAATAATAAATAATATTTATTTTAACTTAGTTAAATTATCAAGTGCTCCAGTTGTAATCATGGAAGAAAATATTATTTTCAGTGATCAATTGAAAGAAAAGTTGATTGCAGCGGTTGACAAAAATGAGCTGATCTACAATAAATCTCATCCTAAATATTTTAGCAAAACATTTTTACAATAGGAAAAACACTTGGAAAGCTATAGGAAAAGAAATTGGAATTGATGGTAAAATTTAAAAACTTGTGTAAAACATGTGTTAATTAGTAATAACTTGTTTTTATTTTTCATTAATTTTCAGTTTATAATTGCCAAAAAGAATGGAAATCTCTAAGAGAAAAATATGTAAAAGAAAATAAGAAATAAAAACGTCCATCAGGAAGTGGTGCTGCTAATGACATAGAATGGCATTTTTTCAACCAAATGCAATTTATAAACAAGTTTATTTTATCGAAAAAGTAAAAATTTTTATTAATTTTTTATATGGTTTCCTTAATATAAAATTTTTTCTATGTAATGAATGTAATGACCACATATCATATACATAACATATAACATAATATGATACACGACAATATAACATGAGTAGAAGAAACGTGATCTACTCAATAGTAAACAAAAAGTTAAATATGAGTCAAATTAATGTAATTACTTATTTCTTAATTGCATATATAATATTAATTGCTTAACATAAGCATGATGCAGCATTTTTAAAAGCTATATATGAATTATGTTATAAATGTTGATATATGAATATGATATGTAAACATTGCATTGTTTTGATAATGAATAAGGTATATGAATTTAAGTTTGAAATTAGGTTGATTACAAATATTTTATAAATTATGAAATTGTTATAAGTAATAAAAAAAGAATTATTATTAAGAACATATGTATATTAAATAAAAGAAAACCAATATTTGTACTTTGAAATTATGTCAATAAATTCTTGATTAAGCAAACCAGATATGTAATATAAGCGATTTATATTTAATTAATATTAATTACTATTAATGATATTATAAGAAATTTTGTATATAAAGAGAAGATTTTTATGAATAAAGACAGTGGAGAATTGTCTGTAGACAGTTAAATTTGATTAAGAAAAATTGGCTGTATTTTTATTTATTTAGTAAGTTGGCATTAATTTGCCATTTCTTTTTTAAATATAACTTTGGCACTTTTGCCATATACTGGTGCAATTATCGGCACTAACATGCCGCACCAATTAATTATTTAAAATTTTCCACAGGTGAATTCAACCTGCTGCTAATTATAAAGAAACATCTTTACATGGCGACCCTGCGAAAATACATGGAAAAACATTCATTCAGCTGCGACAGATGCAATTTTAATATGGATTCTCAAGAAGTGCTGCAACAACATATGCAGATAAATCCCCGTCTTCACGAAGACCTTAAAAGCAATAGCAAAGCGGGACCAAGACCAATATCTATTGAAGAATACAAAGAAAGAAATAATAATCGGATAATTGAAGAGCCAAAAGTTCAAGAAATAAAAATAAAAAAAAGAGGAGGACAAAAAGTAAAAAATAGAAGAGAAATAGCAGAGTTATATCGATTGGTAAATCTATCAATCACTAGAGAGGAGAAGAATTTTTTTCTAAATAAGATAAAAGAAATTAAAAAGAAACAATGGGCAGCGGCAAATCAAAAGAAGAAGTTATAATAAATGCAGCTTCAACCAATAACAACAGTAACATCAACAATAATCAGCGCTACGATAATTTAAGAATAATAATTATAAGTTTAGTTGTATGTGTAATTTTAATGATTATAATAAGTTATATTAGAAATAAATTAAGAAAAACCATAAAAAAAGAAATAAATAGGAATAATATAAATGTATAAAATATATATAATAAATAATGATATTACTATAAATAAATTTTTTATAAAAATACAAAAATTCATACATATATTTTATTTTTCTCTTTCCTAAAAAAAAAAAAAAATTTTTTTTATGAATAATTTAGAAGAATTGATAAAAGATTTACAAAACATATTGGCTATATTCAAAAAAATCCGAATAGGAATTTTTCAGATAAATATTTATTAACAAAAAAATTATATTTGGAACATTCAAAGAAAAACTTTAATGAAAAATTAAAAATATTATCAAAAGCATATGATTGTACAAATCATAAAAACAAATACTTAGAAATATATAATCAAATACAATTTATAATAAATTCTAAAGTTAAAATAGAAGATATTGATAGTGATCAAGATAGTAATAATAGTATTAGTAGCGAAGAATATTCAGATAGTCTTAGCACACAAAATTCACCAGAAAAAGATAGAAATGAAACAATAACAATGGCAGCATTTGATATTAGCACGACACTTAAAATAATACCGGAATTCAATGGTGAACCTCAAGTATTAACAATCTTTCTAATCTTGGTTGAATGTTTATAAGAGACTTTGAAAGATAATACAGAAGTGGAAAAACTAATAAAATTTATACTTAAAACTCGTATAACAGATAAAGTGCGTAATAAAATTAGTAACGAACAAATACCAACAACATTAAAACAATTTAAAGAACTATTTGAAAAAATATATAAGCCAAAAAAGAACCCATTGAAAATTCAAAATGACTTGTATCGCATTCAGCAAGGAAATAAAACAGTACTTAAATTTGCTGAAGAAATTGAAACATTGGTTGCTGAATTAAACGAAATACATATATCAGAACAAGGTGAAGCAAATAAAACAGTCATCGCTAGCATAAACGATACATTAGCCTTAAATGCATTCAAATCAGGACTGAAAGAACAATTGAAAATGACAATATTTGCAGCACAACCAAAAACACTTAATGAAGCAGTTAAGCTAGCATCTGAAATTGATTCCAGTGGGAACAACAATGAAAACGTATTATATATAAAAAATAATATTCACACATAAGAATCCTTCATCTAAAATGACGCGTATTAGACTAGATCTAATGGATTACGATTTCGAGATAAAATATAAAAAGGGTTTATTGACCACCAATGCAGATGCCTTATCACTGTTATATAATGATATATGCCTATAAACTTATATTTCGATCTTTGTAACATACAAATCTAATATATATAGAATATACACAAACTCTCCATATGTATTATATAAGTTCTCTTACTCAGTTTCTATTAATTGTTATCAGTAATTGAATAATAGGTATTTTGTAAATTTCTATAATTAGAAATCATTTTTTGTAACATATAACTTACTTACCTCTAAGTGCTTGAGTAATGTATAAGTAATTATGTATTAAAATTGAAATAAAGAAATTTTTTAAAACATATATAAAATTTGTGGTTTTAAACAATCACGATTACAATTAGACTCAGATGTGCTTAAAAATATGATACCAACGACGAATGAAATTAACGTGCTAACACGCAAAATGCTTAAAGAACAACAAAAAAACGAAAAAACCGCATCAAATGAGATTGATCAAACACAACCGGTAGAGACTGGCCATCTCAGCATCTGGGAATGTTCATCAATTTCTCAAGTAAGAAATATTAGAAAATTGAAATTTATAAAGAGATTAAACATACAAAGTGCGCACAGAAATAATAAATATAATAATGAAGATATAATTAATATATACATATATTAATAAAAGAGAAATAAAGATAGAGTATGGTGATGAAACCCAATTGAATCTGAGGATTATTGTGAAAAAGCTATCACTCGAATTAAATAAAAATAAAATATATGAACTAGCCATGGCAAAGGATGATGAATTATTTAATATTATAAATATCGATAAATTTAAAAAAGAATATAATAAGTTGCAACAAGAATTAATAAAAATATATACACCACCTATAAAAGTGATTGATAAACAAAAGCAGAATAAAATAATAAGTGAATATCACTATACAGCACATGCAGGAGCACATTCTGGAGTTAAAAGAACCATCAACAAAATAAAACAAAGATATATATGGAAAAATCTAAACAAAATGGTAAAAAACTACGTCAATAATTGTGAGATATGTGCAAAAAACAAACAAATAAGGCATACGAAAGAAAAAACAATTTTAACACACACACCTTCAACAAGTTTTGAAATAATACAAGTTGACACTGTCGGACATTTAAGGCAATCAAAAGAATATAGATATATACTTACCATCCAATGTGAATTGACAAAATATATAGAAGCGTTCCCAATGGAAAACAAAGAAGCTAAGACGATAGCCAAAACTTTAGTCAACAATTTCATATTAAGATACGGTCACTTTAAAATTCTAAAAACTGATATGGGAACAGAATTTGTTAATGACATCATGCAAAACATATGTAAATATTTTAATATAAATCATGTCACATTAACACCTTTTCACCATGAAACATTAGGCATGATAGAAAGAAGTCATAGAGTACTAAATGAATAGTTCCTAGCATTTACTCAAAATGATAACTGGGATGAATGGATACCATATTTTACGTTTTCGTACAATATTACACCACATTCAGACATAGGTATATCACCTTTTGAACTTATATTTGGAAAAATTGCAAAAATACCATCAGAACTTGAATCTGAAAATGCACAACCAATATATAATTTAGATAACTACGCACAAGAATTAAAATTCCGTTTACGATGTGCACAAGAAACTGCTAAGCAATTATTAGATACAGCGAAACACAAAAGAAAAGACTATCTGGATAATAAAGTAAATCCTTTAAATATAGTAGTAGTGTAACATCACACTATATAAATATCACCTACCCAACAACTACTAACAATACACACGTTCGATCACGTACATCAATACAAGCAACACTCAGTAAGCAACGTGTATCACCCAACATCTATAGACAACATCGAACATCGGAAGAGTATAAAAGCAGCGTTGCAGTAGTATTAAAATTCATTCACAATCAAGCTCTGCTCTGATACAGAAGCACTTAACGGTCTTCTACAGAGCCCTTGAATAATAATAGTTAACAGTAGTCATAATCAAACTCTTCTCTGATACAGAAGCACTTATCTTTCTTCTACAGAATCCTTGAGTAATAATAGTACATACTTATAAAAAGCAAAAAAAAAAAAACAATTTCTAAAAAATAAATATAATTTATACAAGAAAAATAACGAAAAATAAATAAACTTTTCTTTTTTAAAAAAACAGAAAGAATACCGTCTTTCATCTGGCGCCCAACGTGGGGCCAAATATCGATATAACAAGATAAATGGTTATTACAAGAAGTACGGAGAATCTTCCAAAAACACAACCAGGAAGCACAACAGTGGCTGAAACAACATCATCTGGAGTTACACATACTTCTACAGACGCAAGCCCTGTAAATATGGCCTCATCTCAAACAGCTACTTGCCAATCTTCAAATCTTACATCCTCCCAGTCATCAAATAATATAACATTATCTGACATACAATTTAGGCAGCTAATATCATCCATCAATACAACCTCCAATAATACACAGAGAATGGGAAACTTCGCCTACTGTACTGCAAGGTATAATGGATTCAGGGACAAAAACAAGGTTGAAGAATTCATATCAACGGCAACAATATACAAAAGTTGCGAGAACATCAGTGATCAAAATGCACTAATTGGATTACCTCTTCTTCTAACTGAAGTAGCAGGTACATGGTGGCGCGGAGTCCAGGATCAAGTCGGTACATGGCAAAGTGCCATGGACTTACTAAGAAGGACATTTTCTCCAGCCAGACCCGCATATCAGGTGTATATAGAACTATTCGAAACAAAGCAGGATAACATCACACCTACTGATATCTTCGTCTGTGCTAAAAGAGCTTTACTATCCGAACTACCAATAGACACACATACGGAGCAACAACAAATAGACCTAATTTTTGGACTATTAAATATACGCATCAGACAGCACATAAATCGATACAGCATATCCAACTTTAATGAACTACTG
The DNA here is from genome assembly GCA_951394055.1 of Villa cingulata. Taxonomy (NCBI): domain Eukaryota; kingdom Metazoa; phylum Arthropoda; class Insecta; order Diptera; family Bombyliidae; genus Villa; species Villa cingulata. Next base: position 33,316,547 of record OX596017.1, on the reverse strand, counting down.
GATCAAGCTCGCTCAACCGAAGAAATTTTCAAAGAGAAACATGAGGATGTTGAAGACAGGACGAAAAAGAGAACAAAATGCGAATTTTGCAGAAATTACGGACACAGGATAGACGAATGTAGAAAAAGACAAAAAGCAGAAAAGGAAAATAAGGATGAGTATAAAAATTCTTCAAAACCTGTGATTATCTTGTTACGGATGTGGTCAAGCCGGAGTTGTCAGAAGCCAATGCAGCAACTGCAACAAAAACAAACCAACAGCAGGAGCAGATTTTTGCTCGGTAAATATACCCGACAAACATACAGCACTTCCTTTGCGAACAAGACCACTAGTACAGATTAAAATAGGCAGAAGTATAGGAACAGCATACTTCGACACCGGAGCACGAATGAGCGTTGCTAGCAGAAGCCTATACGAAGAACTAAAAAAGCAAGAATACGAATTTAAGCCTCAAGACCTGTATGTAACTTTAGCAGATGGTAAACAACAGCTTCAGAATGTTCTGATCGTTGAAGTAAACGTGAAACTAGAATACCGCATCATTCCAACAACATTTTTGATATTTCGAAACTCAACAAACAACCGAACTCTGCTAGGTGTAGACTTCATCGAAGACGCATACATTGTACTTGATGTACCACAGCACAGTTGGCACTTTTCGGAGTCCCCAAGAAAGCAGTATATATTCATTGAGAAAGAAATAATATCTGATGTATCAGTCGCCACAACATGTATTGAGTTAACAGAGTATTTCAAAACATCGACCCCTGAGGAATACCTATATTATGGACCAGAATTACCACGGACCCCCGCCATGTTGAAAAAAGGATATTATATCCCAGATCCAGTTAGTCCAATACATAACACACCAAAGCGAAAGGCACTTCAAGAGAGAAACTACTCAGAAGAAGGCATAGAAGACATCTTCAAAGACTGTCTACCAGCTGAATCCACAATATCAAACGCAAAACTATACAGAGATGCAGCATTTCATGTTCACCTAGGGATGATGGATATTGAATTAACAGAAAATGAATCAATGCACATGTCAAAGTATGAAATAAATAAAGTAAACAGCCTGCTAAAGGAAAACCAATGCGTATTCCAACGATCAAAAATGCCCGCATCACAAGTAGAACACCGAATCCAGACACGCACAGATACTCCAATAGCATCACCACCTTATCGACTTACCGAAGGAAAAAGGAAAATACTAAAGAAAGAAATTCAAATACTGCTAGACGATGAAATAATAGAAGAAAGTGAGTCTGCATGGGCATCACCCGTTGTCATGGTACCCAAAAAGGATGGCGGAATTCGTGTGTGCGTAGACTACCGACAACTCAATTCCATTACAATACCAGATATGTATCCGCTACCAAGGATCGATGATCTTTTACAGTCCGCTAAAAGAGCAATGTGCATGTCCTCCATAGATCTGCTTGCTGGTTATTGGCAAATAAAAATGAAGAGCGATGACAAGGACAAAACAGCTTTCATCACCCCTTTCGGAATATACCAATTCAAGCGTATGCCATTTGGATTGCGCAACGCACCAGCCACTTTCCAGAGACTGATGGCCAGATTTAAGACAAAATTACCATCAATCCGTCTCCTAGCATATCTAGATGATCTTCTTATCATTCCAGACTCATTTAACCAACACTTACTAGACTTACAGGAAGTATTCAATGGGTTACGAACATTTAACTTATGTGCTAATAGGCAAAAATGCAAATTTTGTTGTACCGAAATAAAGTATTTAGGGCACATATTGACAAGAGAAGGCATTGAGATGGATCCCGACAAATCTGCTGCTGTATCCAGTCGCCAGCCACCAAATAATTTGAAGCAACTGATTTCCTTCCTGCAGATGTGTTCTTGGTACCGCCGGTTTATTAAAAACTTTGCACAAATCGCTCAGCCACTGACATCACTTGCAAAGAAAAATGCTACCTGGAAATGGCAGGATGAACAACAAAAATCATTCGAAGAATTAAAAACTAGCCTCAGTACAGCGCCTATCCTCCAACAGGCCGAAGAAGGGAAGCCATTCACAATACGGACGGACGCCAGTAGCTATGCCATAGGTGGAGATCTCCTCCAAGGGGAGGGAAAGGACGAACGCCCAATCGAATATTGCAGCAGGTTACTGACAACAGCTGAAAGAAATTATAGTACAACAGAAAGAGAAGCTCTCGCGGTTATATGGGCTATATCTAAATTCAGAGGGTACATAGAAGGCAGCGAGATAAACATTGCGTCAGACCACCAACCCCTACGATGGTTAATGTCCATCAAGCATCCAACTGGACGTTTGACAAGATGGGCGTTACAACTATAACCGTATAATTTAAAGATATCCTACACACCAGGACGTGCTAATGTAGTAGCAGACACATTGTCGAGACCACCCTGTAACACAGAAGAAGGTATAGAAGCACTAGTAGTATCGATAGATTTACCGCACCGAAGTGTGGCTGAAGTACGCGAAGCCCAACAACAAGATGCAGAACTTAATATAATCATATCCACCTTAGAGAAGAACACCACAGATGAAGAATTTTCACGATGGACTAATAGAGGTTATATTGTGAATGATGGAGTATTATATCGTTACGTACCAGACGAGTATACCGAAGAACCGCAGCTAGTAATACCAGAAAAGTTTCGAGAGGAGATTCTGAAGGCATACCACAACGAAGCGACAGCTGGACACTACACGATAGAAAGAACTATACAAAGAATTGCACCAAAGTATTATTGGTCGGGTAAGCGCCAGCAAATCACCAATTACGTAAAGTCTTGTGTCGAATGTCAGCGTTATAAAGCCAGTAACTTGAAACCAACAGGACTTTATCAAACTCCAACACCTTCACAACGTTTCGAAGTTATCTCAGTTGACCTTTTTGGACCACTACCAGAGACTAGCGAAGGACATAAATGGATATATATCGTCGAAGATGTTGCAAGCGGATGGGTTGAGCTTTTCCCATTGCAGAACGCGGACGCATACAATTGCACCAAAATACTCATTGAACAGATATTTTTGAGATACGGCTTATGTAGAAGATTAATAAGTGATAATGGAGCCCAGTTTGTCAGCTCTTTAATGCAGCAAGCCACTCATTGCCTAGGCATCAAACAGCAGTTAACGCCAGTATATCACCTACAGGCAAATCCGGTCGAGAGAAAGAATAGGGACTTAAAAACCCAGTTGTCAATCCTGATTAAAAATGATCACTCATCATGGGATAGCAAACTTCCAACCATAAGATTCGCTATGAACACAGCGCTATGTAAACAACGAGGTTAGAGTGCTGCTTTTCTTACCTTCGGGAGAGAACTTAGAAGCCCGGCTGACGTCCACAATGATTTAAAACAAGTAATAACAGAGGAAAAAAATAAATATAATTTATACAAAAAAAATAACGAAAAATAAATAAACTTTTCTTTTTTAAAAAAACAGAAAGAATACCATCTTTCAGTAGGAGATAAGATATGGTTAAGAGTAGGTAATAGAAAAAAATCCGAAAGTCCATATAAGGGACCATACGAAGTTATAGAAACTAACAATGTAAATTCAAAAATTAAGATAGGTAATACAATTAAAGAAGTACATAATAATAGATTAAAGAAAGCATAGAATGTAAACAAAAATGTAAACAAATAATAAAAATATGAAACAAAAATGTAAACAAACAATAAAAATGTAAACAAATAATAAAAATATGAAACAAAAATGTAAACAAACAACAAAAATGTAAAATAAAATTTTAAACAAAAATGTAAACAGAACAAGACAAAAAAAAATGTTTTCTTTTCACAACAAAAATTTTTTTTTTTTACTCGACCCTGGGGGATGTAATGAATGTAATGACCACATATCATATACATAACATATAACATAATATGATACACGACAATATAACATGAGTAGAAGAAACGTGATCTACTCAATAGTAAACAAAAAGTTAAATATGAGTCAAATAAATGTAATTACTTATTTCTTAATTGCATATATAATATTAATTGCTTAACATAAGCATGATGCAGCATTTTTAAAAGCTATATATGAATTATGTTATAAATGTTGATATATGAATATGATATGTAAACATTGCATTGTTTTGATAATGAATAAGGTATATGAACTTAAGTTTGAAATTAGGTTGATTACAAATATTTTATAAATTATGAAATTGTTATAAGTAATAAAAAAAGAATTATTATTAAGAACATATGTATATTAAATAAAAGAAAACCAATATCTGCACTTTGAAATTATGTCAATAAATTCTTGATTAAACAAACCAGATATGTAATATAAGCGATTTATATTTAATTAATATTAATTACTATTAATGATATAAGAAATTTTGTATATAAAGAGAAGATTTTTATGAATAAAGACAGTGGAGAATTGTCTGTAGACAGTTAAATTTGATTAAGAAAAATTGGCTGTATTTTTATTTATTTAGTAAGTTGGCATTAATTTGCCATTTCTTTTTTAAATATAACTTTGGCACTTTTGCCATATACTGGTGCAATTATCGGCACTAACATGCCGCACCAATTAATTATTTAAAATTTTCCACAGGTGAATTCAACCTGCTGCTAATTATAAAGAAACATCTTTACATCTAGCACGAGAAGCAATGATTTTGAGGATACAGATTTTCATTTAAATATTGCAGTGGAAGATGCAATAGATTCACAGGATTTGACTTTGACATCACCAATATCTCCCGCGTGTTCTTCTGTATCTGGAAAAAAAAGAGTTTTGAATCAGCAATTAACAAATTTGAAGAGGTGTTGTCAACTTTTCAGCAAAATTTACAAGAAAATGAATCTTCTGCTGATGTGTCTTTCGCACAATTCATTGTTGAAACCCTAAAAAATTTTTCTGAAGAAGACAAACACGAACAGAAGTCAACGAAAATTTGATAGCTTCGTTCAATTTTAATCAAGTCAACTTCACCTAATTATGGTCACAATTATATAAAAGAATATAATCAGACTTCTGACTTGAGTTAGCTGAAGCCAAATTTGGTCAGGGCTTTATACTTATCAGTAACACTTTCAATTTAAAACATTAAAAAAACTGACTCTACTAACTTCATCGCTCTGGTATATATACTCTACTAAGATTTCTAGAAACATTCTACTATATTCGAGTTAAAGGATTTTCTATTGTAGACACTTATTCGAGGTTTGAACATTCGAGTATGATGTTTCTCGAATGTTTTTCAGTTTTTTTTACGTAATGTACGAATTTTGATTCGATACCGAGAGGAAAGTACTCATATGAGTACAGTATCGAATCAAAAAGAATCGAGTACAAAAAATACTAGTATCGGAACAAAAGTACTCATATGAGTAAAGTATCGAGTACCGATACCGAATCTCTATTGTACGGCTCGCTGGAAGGTGTTGTTGAGGAATCGTTGAAGCTTTGGTAAATGTAAATACCATTTCTCAGGATTCTCTATGGACATCTTCGTTAAAGTACTAATAACTGTAGAATGCAGCCGTTCAACCTGACCGTTTCCCCTCGGTACACCCGCTGTAATAAAATAGAGTTTAATGCCACTATCAGCAATAATTCTTGTTGGATATCCAAAGACGGTCACTATAGTTTCAAGCTTTTGCATGACTTCTGCTACATTCATACTTTTCGTTGGAAATAACCAAGCAAACTTGGTGAAACCATCAATAATGGCCAGAATATATCTGTAGTTCTTTTTCGTCATAGTCAAAGGACCAAGATGATCTAAATGAAAAGTTTCTTACGGCTTTTCCCCTCTTGTTATTGGATGCAGTAACGCTTCTGGTTTGCCTGCTTTCCTTTCAGAAAGTAAGCACCGTACACATCCGGCAATACACGATTTAACTCTTCTTTCCAAGTCCGATATGTAGAAATTACGCTCGATCTTCTCTTTCATTTTCTTGTAGTGGAAATGTCCCTGTTACGAATAAAACATGGAAATCAAGGAACACCCTCTACTACATCATTTAGACTATATTATATATTTTTTCATTAACTGTTAAAAACATAAATTTCATATAAATATTTTTTTTACCTATTGTATAATTTTATTCGCTTTATATGTATATTTTTACCTAAAAAGCAATATATACCTTTTTTATCAAAACCGTTAGGTCATTTTGTATTTAAATTAATTTTTGTATTTTTTCATTTTTATATAAAAAATGTTGTAATTATAGAATTTTGACTTCACTTTTACTCTTACCTTTGGTACAGTCGGTCTGTCATGTAAATTTAAATATTATTCGGGCTATTTTTCTAATTTGAATTCAATAGTTAATTTTCATTTGTAATATTGTAAAGTAGAGTTTTATTTTAAAAATTAATAATAAATTGTTAATATAAAATAAAATATATTAAAAATCAAGTGAAGTGAGTTTTTTAATTATTATCTTAACTATTGAATATTTTCATAAGTGAATTAAAATTGAAAATAAAAAGAATTTAACCAGCTGTCGTAGTCATTGACAGGCATGTCTTGTACAGTCCCTCTTCGAGCTCCATTCTGACGATATTATTCTTCATAGAATTTGGAACAACAAGTAATTTGTTACCATTTACTTGCTTATATACCATCTGAATGAGGTAATCCTCGTAAGGGCCGCTTTGCAGTAAATCGACTAACGCTGCAATTTTCTCTTCCTTTCTCTGGGCTTGTTTTAATTTCATCAGGATATCTTGATTGACTTCGGCACAAAAAACACTAGGGTTTCTACTCAAGGCATCTGCATGGCGTAATTTGGTTCCAGATTGATGTTCAACTTCAAATTCATATTCCTCTAGTAATAACGCCCATCTTGCTATTCGCGTTGTTAAATCTTTCTTCTGCAAAGTAAGAGTGGAGACTTTAGAGTCAGTAATCAATTTGAACTTTTGTCCCAAGAGATAAACTCGAAATTTCTTTACTGCGTGAACTATATCTAGAACTTCTAGCTTATAGCTTGTGAATAAATTGAATTTATTAAAATAAAAAAAAAAACACTTTTAATTACAACAAAAAAAGAAAGCAATTTTATTTTAATATAGCACTTTTTATATTACTTTATTTTCTTAACACACAATTATCAGCTCAAATACAATTTTTTAATCTATTCAGCTCGAATGATGATTTAAGAAGAAGATAGTACAAAATTTATAATTTATCAAAGTTACAAAAATAAATTGAAAAGAAAATTAATGAGAAAAGTAGAGATCAAAATAACAAAAGAACATGTTTTCTCTTATTATATATTACTATACATTGGAGAAAATTTATGATTTATAAAAGAGTGTTTTTTTTTTATAAATATTTATATATACAGGGTGATTCTCTATCGGATGAAAACCTTGAGGCAGGTGATTGTTCGTGCCGAGAAACGAAAAAAATTGTATGGCAGGGGGGGTCTATTCTCAAGGGGTAAGGAGTTACGGGGCTACGAAGTTTTTTATTTAGGTCAAGTCACTTGTTCCGTATTTTTGGCCATAACTCACGAAATACTCAATACTTTTGAGTCATCCTGCACTCATTAGAAATAGAATCAATGGCTCTTTACTTTGATGTCTAAATAATTTAAATTGGACTAGCAGTGCTGAAGATACGGCTCATCAAAGTCAAAAATTCATGGAAAAAAACGGAAAATTTTAAGTTCAAGGTCAAATATCTCAAAATTTTGCCCTATTTTTTTTTAATTTTTTTTACTTAAAATATAGCCCAATGCATCGCCTTTCATTTGCTTTTTATTTTATTTGATTGTCTTTCGTAGTTCTTGAGTTCTGCGATAAAATACAACAGTGGTTTTGCATCGAAAAGTTGTTACCTGTTGTTGTTGTTGATATTTCTCTTTGAGAAAAGAAATAAAATGTAAAGTTTCACTCTTTAAGATAATTATTTGGTAGTCCTGAAAAGGACTGATTTTTTTTAGTGCAAAATTTAATTTGTAAGAACATTTTCAAAATGTCCTCCGTCACGTTGGATGCAGAGCAGAGCTCTTTTTCTTATATTCCTTTTTAAAGGAACTGTCGAAATATTCTCTTTAATTGCGTTTGCACAATTAAAAACCCTTGTGATTAACTCGTTTCGTGTCCGTACTTCAGTTGCGTAAACCATGTCTTTCATGGTACCCCAGAAATAAAAATCAAGAGGGGTTAAGTCGGGAGACCTGGGGGGCCACGGATTTGGACCGTTGGACATAAGTACATAATTTTGAATTCTTCAAAAGTCTCTACGGCGAAGTATTGGAGTTCATACTTCGTGCTCCTCTTGCAAAGGCCAAAAACAGCAATTGGAGGCGTCGTAGTATTGCCAGATCCGCGAGAACGAATTCAAAACGTTCGAAAAGGCAATATGCGTACGCTCGCACACAAGAAATGTTCAGAGAAAATCCAGGCCGTTTGGCTAAGCACATGCGTGAGGGTACCGACCATTTAGCGGAAAGTAATGCAGCTGAGGAAATGCCAGCAGTAGATGAAATCAGAACATTCTACACGAAATTATGGGGTGAAACTTCTCAAATTCATCTGCCTGCAGTTGAAAGAGAGAAGCAGATCCCTATAATGGATGCATTACCTCCGTTTCAAATCAGTGAAATAAAACGTCGGATCGCCCGTCTAAGGCCAAACGTGTCGGCTGGAACTGACGGTGTTAAAAGATCTCACCTGCAAGAACAATCAGTTCCAATGATCCTCCAAGCACTATTCAATCTTGTGCTTGCATGCGGAGTTCAACCTTCTGCATGGATGATCAACCGCACAACACTGTTGCCAAAAGATCTTAACAACAGGGGCGATATAACTAAATATAGACCGATCACCATTAGTTCCTTAGTTAGTCGAATCTACTGACCACTAATGGATGAAAGGCTGCAACAGTGTTGTTCTATACATCCAAGACAAAAAGGCTTTGTGTCTGAGTCAGGATGTTTCAATAACGTGCATATTTTCTGCGAAATTTTAAAGTCCTCCAAAAATAAGGACGGCCTGGTTGCGGTGCAACTTGATATTACTAAAGCCTTTGATATGGTTCCCCACGGAGCCATTGAATGGGCACTGCGCCGCAAAGGTCTACCGGAAACAGCGGTCCGACACGTGGTAGACTCGTATGAAAATATGCACACTGAAATTAGCAGAGGTAATGATAAGATCAAGCTATCATTAGTGCGTGGCATAAAGCAGGGTGACCCTTTATCCCCACTAATGTTTAACTTGATCTTTGAACCTCTATTAACACAATTAGAGCAATTAAAAGGATTCAGAATAGATGAAAATACATACATTTCTTCATTAGCTTTTGCTGATGATTTAATATTAGTTGCAAATAATAAAGATAAAGCAGCAGAATTATTACATTGCACACAAAATTATTTGAAAAATATGGGTATGGAATTGGCTGCAAAGAAATGTATGTGTTTTCAAATCAGCAATACCGCGAAATCGTGGTGCATTCTGAATCCTCAAATGACTCTTCAAGGGGGCGAGGCAATTCCATTTGCCGATGAAGAGTCCAGCCTGAAATATTTGGGAATTAAATTGTCACCATGGAGCGGTATTAACACGTCTGATATTAAGGATGCCCTATACACATCCTGTCAGCGTGTTAAGAAACTCCCCTTGAAACCATATCAAAAACTCGAACTTATTAGTAAGTACTTAGTACCTCACTATTTATACTCATTAATTATAGCTATGCCCCCTTTAAAGCTTATTCGAGAAATGGATCAAGATTTAAGGGTAGTTTATAAAGATATATTACATCTCCCACAATCAACAGCTAATGGGCTGTTGTATTGTCAAAAGAGAGATGGAGGACTAAGCTTACCTAAGTTGGAGATTGTTGTGGTTTCCGCTGCCCTAAAAACAGGTCTAAGATTCATACAATCTGATGACCCGGCAATTGTTGGTATAATTAATCAAAACAGCTTTACGGACCAATTGAGAAGGGTGGCTCAATCGGCCAGAATACAATGGCCTACATCAATAAGAGAAATTGACAACTTCAAAACGAAGTGTAAGAAAAATGAAAGAAGAAAATGGTCCGACCTGCACTCGCAGGGCAAAGCAGTCAATTCTCTTATTGATGATAAAATAGGAAATTATTTCCTATATAATCAAAAAGTACTGAAGCCAAGCCGCTTCATCTCTGCCTTAAAAATGAGAGCTAACGTTGCATGCAATAAAACGTCCCTTGTGAGAAATAAAAATCGTAGGAATAATGATATCAGATGTAGAAGATGTATGAGCCAGAACGAGACACTGGCACACATACTCGGCCAATGCATGCAAACTAAAGGCCAAAGAATAAGAAGACATAATGAAATTAGGGACTTGATTGAAGATGAAGTGGTGAGGCGGAACGTACAATTTGCCGCGTCGAAAGAACCGCTTCTTCAATTGCCCTCTGGAGAGGCCCTCAAACCTGATTTGGTGATACAAAACCAATCCAGGGTCTTTGTGGTCGACATCACTGTCCGCCATGAAGACGAGGACTACCTTGAAAGAGGAAAATTGGAGAAGATAAATAAATACACTCCTCTATTGTCATTACTCAGACATAGGTTCAAAAAGGAGTGCGCGGAAGTCCTGCCTATTGTGGTGGGCACTCGGGGTGCAATGCCGAAAGATACGATCGCCGCGTTAAAGAAAATCGGAATTGACGATCATAAAACATTACGAACTATAAGTTTAATTGCATTACGTAGTTCCATTGAAATCTACCATAATTTCATGGACTACAACACACCCGAGTTGTTATAGTAGTTACCGAAGTCTGATAGGTACTACTAAAACTCTGACACCCAGTGCTCGTCTATTTATGTTTGTGCTGTCTATCTATTAATTTAGATTAGATTTAGCTAATAAGTTAGATAGTTAATTACCTTTATAGAAGGTATAAAAACGCTACTAACTCTGTGATAATATATGCTTGTCAACTACTGCTCAAAGAGTAGTATATAGATTTATATGCTTGTCAATTACTGCCTGAGAGCAGTATACAAAATGACTATATGCTTGTCAATTACTGCCTGAGAGCAGTATACAAAATGACTATATGCTTGTCTTCGATTGCTAAAAGAGCAATCTAAAACCCAAAAGTTAACTAATAGTAGTTAACAAAAATTGTAATTGGCCATCTACACCAATTACAATAGAATTTTGACTATTGAATAAGAATAAGAATATTATAAGAATAAGAATATTGAATAAGAATTTTGACTATTCAGTCTGTCTGGTAGGATAACTGGGCCCATAACGCGGTTACCTATTATCCCTGCCCACACATTAACGGAAAATCTGTTTTGTGTTCTTACCTGCCGAGCAGCGTTAGGATTTTCTGCAGACCAAACATGTAGATTGTGTAGATTTATTGCACCACTTTTTGTAAATTGAGCCTCATCTGTCCAAATAATGTTATCAATAAATGTATCGTCATCAAAATCCTTTTCAAGCAGCCAAGAACAGAAGTTCTTGCGATTTGTCCTGTCTTGCGGCAAAATTTCATGTACCGGTGTCATGTGGTAAGGGTAGAGGTCTTCCCTATTTAGCACTCTCCAAACTGTTGATTGTGATAATCCGGTAACACGCGCTATGCGCCTTGTGCTGGTCGTAGGATCATTTCTGACCATTTCCAGTATTCTTTCTTCTAACTCTACTGAAATTGACACATCATTTCTATTAGAGGAAGTAATATTTTGTACAGAGCCAGTTTCTCTGAGTCTCTGAAACGTCCTCTGGAAAACCGTATGATGAGGAAGTCTTCTATGTGGAAATCGCTGATGATATTCTCTCCGTGCTTGCATTGAATTTCCATTGCTCAGTCCATAGCAATAAATCATATCTGCATACTCCGCGTTCGTAAATTGAGACATTTTTTCCAAAAAATTTTACTAAAAATTTAAAAATACAGATAAATACTATTAAAACTAGCTGCGCTTAAAGAAAAACCGATCATTGTTGACAAGTAGGATTGTTAATTATGACTGATTAACAAAATAAAAATCCTCATGAAAGATCTTTTGACCTGTAGTAATAAAGATCCTTTTTGAATATTTTTTTTATGTATTTGCAAATCGAAATGTATGAAACAAGGTAAACCACTTTTATTTCTTTTCTCAACGAGAAATATCAACAACAACAACAGGTAACAACTTTTCGATGCAAAACCACTGTTGTACTTTATCGCAGAACTCAAGAACTACGAAAGACAATCAAATAAAATAAAAAGCAAATGAAAGGCGATGCATTGGGCTATATTTTAAGTAAAAAAAATTAAAAAAAAATAGGGCAAAATTTTGAGATATTTGACCTTGAACTTAAAATTTTCCGTTTTTTTCCATGAATTTTTGACTTTGATGAGCCGTATCTTCAGCACTGCTAGTCCAATTTAAATTATTTAGACATCAAAGTAAAGAGCCATTGATTCTCTTTCTAATGAGTGCAGGATGACTCAAAAGTATTGAGTATTTCGTGAGTTATGGCCAAAAATACGGAACAAGTGACTTGACCTAAAAAAAAAAACTTCGTAGCCCCGTAACTCCTTACCCCTTGAGAATAGACCCCCCCCTGCCGTACAATTTTTTTCGTTTTTCGGCACGAACAATCACCTGTCTCAAGGTTTTCATCCGATAGAGAATCACCCTGTATATATAATTATTGTATGATACTAATTACATATATTATATAAGAGCTGACTATTTTTACTAATATAATAAAAAAAAGGTATTATTGAACATAGTATATACTTGAGTAATATGAATATTATATAACAATTAATATATAATTATTAAATACAAAATATCATAAAAATAACTATTTCTATGATGACTATTATGTTGATATGAAAGTTAGCTGAACATCCTCCCTCCCGTTGAACAGCATCCTGTTTAACTTGTTGGCAATATGTATAATTTTACAATTGGTCTTTTGTAAATTCCAAACTGTGTTTTGACTGTGTAGCAACTCTGGCGATATTATCAATACCAGCATGTGTTTCTAGAATTCTACCTAATAACCATTTTGTTGGAGCCAGATTTTCTTCACGAATCACGACTAAATCATCTATTTTCAAACATGGTTCTCGTACTTTCCATTTTGAACGTTCTTGAAGTGAAGTCAAATATTTTATAGACCATCTCTTCCAAAAACCCTGTATCATGCTCTGTATTTGATGCCATCTACCAAGTCGTGAATTCTGAATGTCAGTCAAGTTTGGTTCTGGAAGCATAGTTAGAGGCTCGTCGATTAAAAAATGGGATGGTGTTAACGCATTAAGGTCACCTGGATCATCGGATATGGGTCCATATGGGCGGGAATTTAAAATCGCTTCAATCTGGATCAGCAGTGTTGAAATTTTTTCAAACGATAAAATAGTATCCCTGAGTACTCTTTGTATATGCCATTTTAGTGATTTTACTGCAGCTCCCAGAGACCTCCAAAGTGTGGTGCAGAAGGTGGATTAAATTTCCATTCAATTTTGTTTTCTAAAAGAAAATTAGAAATTTGTAAATGATTGTTTGGTAGCATTAGTTTATTTAATTGCTTATTAGCTCCAACAAAATTCGTTCCGTTGTCTGAAAATATTGTGCACGGAATACCACGTCGACATATGAACCGTCTGAGACAAGCAACGAATGCATCGGAACTAAGACTCGTTACCGATTCTAGATGTACTGCCTTTGTACAAAAACACACGAATATTGCTAAGTAACCTTTCATTGGACGCACGCCGCGGGTTACTTCATAACATAGATTAAACGGACCGGATAATCAACTCCAACCCAGCGCTGCAGAAACAGGCACTTTAGTGCCAAACTGGCACTTTCAAATGATTTTGGCACTGTGGCACCCACTGGCACTCAAAAATATTAAATTTGGCACTTTTTTTTTAAAATTAAATATCAAACATAATTTATGTGACAATTAAAACATCTTACTCTTTTTTGTAATTCCACTAAAAAATCTACTACAATAAACTTTGAACGCTTTGAATCTACTACAATAAATTGTGCTGAATGCTTAAAATAAAAAGAGACTTTGTTATGTCAAAATAAAACGAGACAGCTAAATGTCACTACACTAATTCGTTCCATTAGCAATCAACATAAGTAACAAAATTTTCAATTTCATTTAATTAAAATTTCATTAAAATGAGTAAAAAAACAATTTTGGAGTAAGTATATAAATGGATATACATACATATAATCGTAGAATATTGAAATTTATTTATTTATTATGTTGATTTTATTTCAGCTTTTACAAAAAGCAAGATATTACTTCTCATGTTCCTGCTAAAATCCAAAGACAGGAAATGTAACTTTTTTTCTTTAATTATACTTGGTTTCAATTACAATGTTCAACCATTATTATTTATAACTTCAATTTTGTAGGATATCATTTCAACAATCATTATTAAAAGAAAAACAAAGCAAGGCTTTTGACGACAAATATGAATCGGATTTAGGTGAAAGTGCCAACAGCGACACATTGCCACAAAAAGCATCGACATCAACTGCACTACGAATCTTTAATTCAAAATGGAAAGAAACGTTTTCGTGGTTAACCAATCAAGAAGACAGAGCTATTTGTAAAATCTGTAATCAAACTCTTCCAAATAATATCAATCTAATCAAAAGACACGAGAATTCAGCCCGTCACATTTCAAGCATAAACACCTTAAAAAATCAGCCGCAAATAATTGCAAATACTGAAGAGCCACCAGTTAGTGACATATATAAAACAGCAGAATTGAAAATTCTAATGTTTTTAGTAAAAAATAATTTGCCGTTCACGTTAATTGACGATAATGTGGATTTAGTTAAATCCATAGACCCTGATTCAAAGGTATGCCAAAAAATTAAAATTGGACGAATGAAAGCTACAGAAACCATCAATTCACTTCTATGCAAGGAAGCTACAATAGAGGTTACAAATATTTTGCGATCTCAATACTTTTCATTGGTAATAGACGAAACAACTGACGTCAGTACTTTAAAATCGTTAACATTGGTTGCCAGATATTTTGATTTTCAGGCAAATTTTTTTTGTTAGTTGTTCTGCAAAATTTCATTAAAAACGAATTTATTGATGAGAATAAATTAAATGAAATTAATTTTAAAAATGAAATTTTTATCGAAGACACAAAAATATATGTTGGGCCAAAAGCTGAGATGATTTTAACAAATAAGGACATTTCTGTTGAGGAAATCAAAAATATAAAATACCAGTACAAAAAATACTATATAAAGCTATGTCGTGAAATTTTGAAAAGGTTCAATTTCGAAGATGAAACACTCATTCACTTACAAAAACTGAATCCTAAAAATTTAGGTGACAGTATGGTTCCATTATTTCATTTATTTCCTCAAATATGTGAAGGCAAGATTGATGAAATTGAAGACGAATGGCGATCTGTCCTTTATCAACAGTTTGTTAAAAATACTGAAAGTGCAGAAAACTTTTGGGGAAGCATCTTCGAGTTGAAAAATGGTTTTGGAGAACCAATGTATCCAAACCTAAAAATTTTTGTCGGTGCCCTTCTTAGTCTTCCGCACAGTAGTGCAGCTGCAGAAAGAATATTTTCTGATGTGGGCAATATAAAAACAAAAAATCGTAATCGTAATTGTTTGGATTCCAACCTTTGAAAACGGAACGAGACGGTATAACACGAGCAGAAGGTAAATCTGCCATTAATTGAGAAGTCGACGTTGTTTTTAAACGTTGACGGAAGCAAACGAGACATGATTGAGTGACCTTTTTTACGATTCTCTGCATACCAATAATCCAAAATTGTTGTCTAATCAAACCCATTAAAAGTTTAGAACCGGGATGTAAATAAATGTGATGAAGTTCTGTTACTAATAGCTGACTAATTATATGATTTTGTGGGAGGATGATTGGGTGTTAGGCATTTTAACTGCAGTCAGCACGTTGCAATCGACCACCTACACGTAACAAACTATCTGTATCCAAAAGTGAATCCAACTTTGATAATTGACTCTTTTGATGAATTGGTACTGAAGCACCTAAGTTTATTATGTCTTGTCTGAATGCTGATTCTTGAACTAATTCTAAAACATACATTTGTAGCATGTCAAACTTCATTTAAACATAGTTGATTACTTTTTATTTTTTTAGTTTAATCACCACAACATTGACGTGGTCTAACCAGTTGAGTCTCTTATTAAAATGGATACCTAAAATCCTCAAGTTCCTTAGGGGGGATATCGCATGTGAAAATAACTGAATGTGATGAACATTACAGTTTCTTTTCCTACACATGTAAATGAAATCCACTTTTTCAAGCGGCATTCTCCCACCGTGCTCTTCTGCCCAACTGATGGAGAATTCTGAAGCTCTGCGAAGTTCGTCCATAGTCTCCGGAGTGGTATTTGTGACACTGAGCAAGATATTGTCAGCATAAACCAAGACTTTAACACTTGGATATCTTGCTAGAGCCACCAGTAACGAATCCAAATAGACTAAAAGTAAAGTAGTAGAGAGGGGGGAACCTTGTGGAATCCCATTATCCAGAGTATAACGACTAGAGTAGTAACCATTAGTTTTAACCTTAACCTGTCTGTTAGTCATAAAACTATAAACAGTTTTAACATAACATGGGTCAACACCCCAAGAGATCAGCTTACGACATACGAATACGGCTGGAATCTTATCTTATGCCTTCTCTAGGTCAAGAGAAATGACAGTAGCGTGATCTCTAGCTGACAAGGAAGAGGCCAGCCCCTCCTCTAAGTCATGAAGGAGTGTAATAGTCCCTCTGCGGGGTCGAAAACCATGTTGTCCAGGATGTAAAAGATCTTCAGTAACCCTCCGGATCCGACATCCCATGATCCTCTCCAATGTTTTAGATAAACAAGGGAGAAGAGAAATAGGACGGAAATCCAAAGCGCGTTTTGAACTACAGGTTCTCTTCGGAATCGGTATTAAGGTGGCTAATTTCCAGTCCTGAGGGAAAGTTCCACTGTTAAGAATGTTCGAATAAAGTTTGGCGATTCTAACCCTAATCTCAATCGGTAGTTTCCTCAACATATGGTAGCTTATTTTGTCCTCCCCAGGGGATGAACCACTGAAAGATTTCAATGTGTAATCTAATTCCCTAAGTGGAACCTCATAAAACAAATTAAACCTCACATGGTAGGAATCTTCAATCGAGAATATGTTCTTAACATTAATAACCGATTCCGGCATGTGCATATCGCTGGGAACCGAAGACCAGGCAGATGCGAATTCGTCCGCTATCTCAAGTGGATCGGTGATAACCCCATCAACTGTCAGAAGGGATTGTACGGAGGAAGTAGTTTTGCCATAGAGGTGTTTCACCTTCATCCATGCATCCCTTAGCGAGTCAGAAGGGACTATAGAGCTAGCAAATATATAGAGCTAGCTGAGAGAAAAGGTCCCAGTTAGGTTGAGCTTCAGCAAGTCGAGGAGAAATTCTACTCTCTTTATTACTATAAATAAGAATAGGAAAATTGTCACTGCCCTCTGGATTGTCATGGAGTATCCAAGACAATTCGCTAGCAATATTATTTGTGGCTAAAGTGAGATCTATTGCAGAGGTAGTATGATGAGTCGATGAGACGAAGGTAGGGGCACCATCATTTAAGAGCGAAAAAGAAGAATTCGAGATCCAATCCGCCAAGAGAGATCCCCTGGGGTCGATCCTACGGTCTCCCCAGAAGTGGTGATGGGCGTTAAAATCGCCACCGATTATAGAAGAGGAATATTATAAATTTATTTAAAATGGAAGAACTAATAAGGTCGGTTCTATTAATATATAAGGAAGAAAAAGTCACTGGAGGAGATGTGTGTACAGTGATAGACACATTTAAGAGATTAGTTGATATGTTGAGAAGAGAGTGACTTATACTTGACCGTACTAAGATTGCAACTCCCTGTGAACAAGTCGAGGAGCTGTCAGAGAAGTAACAACTATAACCTCGAAAGTTCAAGGGCCCATTTTGGGAAAATAAAAGAGTTTCCTGTAGAAGGATTACATGTGGTTTATACTGGTGAATGAGAAGTTCCAAGTTGTGCTGGTTGGCACGAAAACCTCTCATATTCCATTGCAAACAGGTGAGCCTACGAGATGATGTTTGTAAGCTCGACATGAAGGGATCTAAATTTAATTTTGTTAGACAAAATAAATTAGATCTTAAGACTAGAGGTTTTCAGAAGCTATGGAAGTTTAGAATCCTCTTAATGAGCAGAAGAAACATCCATAGCCTCATAATCTGAGGTAGGATCGGATGAAGAGGTTGATGAGGTTAGTTTTTTGAAAGTTGGTTCGAAGGGGATACGAACCGTAGGGTAAGTTTGTATATATTCAGTTATTGTAAGTCCGGAGTTCAGGAAGTTATCGCCTTCCTGTTTAACGAACTTAGCAAATTGTTTTTTTGATTTTTTATCAAAATTTGAAATATCTTTTGTTTGAATCTCAAATGTATTTTGAGGCAGCTTATCGGGAATAGAGATAGAAGTAAATGTAGAGGCTAAAGTTATGCCATCTACATTGCTACTGGAATCAGCAATTAAGTTATTGTGAGCTGAGTCCACTAGAACATTCTTGTCTGTGAAGTTGATAGGAGTAGTTTTATTGTTTGTAAAAGTAGAGAATTTTTTTGAATTGTTAGGAGTAGAGATTGTATTGGGGTAAGTATTAGTTGCTACTGTAGGGGAGTTTGTAGAGGTTGTGGCAGTTGGAACTACAGTCGTTGTTTGTGCAGCCATTGATGCATAGGAGGCCGTACCAGTTCGCTCGGCCATCATTGGAGTAGAGCGCTCCTTACTGTTGATCCTGTTGTTGTTGTTAAGCCTGGTAGTTGAAGTAAGCGGGAAGCGTTGGAAATACCTCTTCTTTGCTTGATATTTAGTGCAACTCTCTGTAGTCATAATTTTGAGGATGTCCTTTTCTCTAATAAACATCGGACACGTCATGCTAAGTGAAGCATGGGTTATGCTGTTACAGTTCTTATAGAAGTTAGATGTACAGACACCCTCATGGATGGGGTTACCACAGGTGGCACACGGTGAGACATTATTAGGATCACACCTGTTTTTTGTGTGACCAATAGCATGGCAGCGATTACACCTCATTGGGTTTAAGACATATTCTCTAACTGCAACTTTTAGAAAACCACCCAGTTTAACGCTAGATGGGAGTTTGTAGCTATCAAACGTTAAAATAACTGCACCAGAGTTAAATTGTGTGCCTCTACGCTTAATATGTTTGGCGGCGATTACTCCTTGGTTAGACAAATCAGTTTTTATTTCTTCCTCTGACGAATTTTTCAAGAGGAATGAAAAAATTACTCCTCTGGAGGAATTTAGTGCAGCAAAATTTTCACACTTAATTTTAAAAGATTTATTGGGAGCTAGGCGAAGTACTTTCGTTTCATAAAACCGTTTAGCAATGTTGTTATTTTTGACGAGAAGTTGTATTTCCCGTCCTTTCTCCACTCGAGATCAAGAATCTCCTTCAATATGGCCAATATAGCTCCTAGCACTTGAAAAAAGTTTTCATCTTCGAGTTTTTTGTATGTGGAGGTTGTTGCTGTGGATTTTGTGACATCTATTTCGTCACTCGAAATCAAAATGTATTTGGCTTCATCGTTGTTAATATTGGGTGCTTGAAGTGCAGGAAATAAACTAGAGGTGAAATTCGTGAAGGATTTTTTGCCTCTAGACTTTTTACGAGGAACAGTAGTGAACTCATCATCATCGCTCAAAAGGCTGAACCTATTATCGCCCCTGGTGGGCTCCGGCATGATTATTCCTTAAGTAGAGGCTGTTATATATTTATATCCAGCCTAAAAAATATATAGAAAGTAAAAAGAAAAAATAGTAAAGCGTTCTACTATATTGTGTTAAATTGCGTCTATACGGCAACTCTTATATAAAACTCAAGATAAGATAAATCCAATATAGGAGTAAATTTGACCAACAAAAGTTTTTAAAAAACTATTAAAAAGTTATTTATCACTATAGTATTGAATATTATAATAACTTTTTGAACAATTTGGGGGCATAAAGCACCCAAAAAGGTGTATAAACAACAAATTACTACTTTACACACTGAACTGTCAAATTGTCTATTATATTTATAAAAACACTTTTTAGTCTGAATTTCACAATAAAATATGGAAACTCCACTATATAATTGTTCTAATTAATTATGTAAATCAATTAAATATAAATTTATAATTAATAAATTACTTAATACTCAAAAAATTAAAGAATTTTGAACCACTCAAAGTACTCAGTATCTATGTCGCCCGGTGTTGCCGATCAGGTATGGTAAATTTACATGTATCATTGAAGAAATTAATTCTTCATCATCTGATGAATCATCCTCAGAAGAACTACTCGTATCAAATAAATCCAATATTCTTATAGCTAAAAGATAGAACACACATTTTTATAAACATTGATTTATGTTAAAGTTAAAGGTTTTACAATATGAAATTAATTATGTCTTCACAATGTAAAAACTAAATCCAGACTAATGCTACTTCTCTTAAATTCAAATTATTACATCAATATTCAAATTCATTTGTTCTACCTACATAATTCTTTCTCTCATTATACATACTTATACTTTATACATAATAGTGATGATAATACATAATATTATATTAACAAAGTGAATAGATAACTATATATATATGATAACTTAAATTGCTATTGTTATATCAATTTCTTACACTCCCTCTATCGAATTTACTTTGTTAATATTATCCCTAATAATTTAGTACAATTTTCGTGCTTCGATTTCGATAGTCCTTTTGTCAGAATATCTGCAGCCATTCTTGTTGTAGGTGTATAGTCTAATTTAATTTGAGCTTCCTTCTGCATCTCTCTACTGTAATGGTACCTGATGTCAATGTGCTTTGATTTTTCATGGTGAGTATTATCTGATGCTAACTTAATAGCGCTTTGGTTGTCACAGTAGATCATAGTTGGTTTTTTACACAAATTCTCTAAATTTAGTTCGTGGGCTAGTTTTCGTACATACATAACTTCTTTAACTGCTTCAGAAATTGCTATATACTCAGCTTCCATTGTTGACAATGCTATAGATTTCTGCTTTTTGGATTTCCATATAATAAGGCTATCTCCAATTTTTATTATATAACCTGAGCACGATTTTCTGTCATGTGAATCACTTGCCCAATCGGAATCTACAAAACATTCTACATCTTTATCCGTTTTATTGTATTTTATTTCATAATTTATCGTTCCTGCTAGGTATCTCAGGATACGTTTTGCGGCTATCCAATGAATCCGCCTGGGATTTGTTCAAAATCTACTTAAGATGATAGCAGCGTATGAAATGTCTGGCCTGGTACTATTGGATAAATACAATAAACTTCCTACAATTTCTTTATAAGGTTTCATTTTCATTTCAGCTTTTTCTTCGTTTGATAATGGTTCATCTGGTGTTTTTAGTATTTGCTGGCTAATATCTATCGGAGTTGCAACAGAATTAGCATTCTGCATTTCAAACCGTTGAAGGAGTTTTTCGATGTAATGTCTTTGATTTATGACGATTTCTCCTGTATCGCATTTTCTTTCAACCTGAATTCCCAGAATGCTACTTATTTTTCCCAAATCTTTTACTTTGAATTCATTTCCTAGTTGTTTTTTTAGTTTTTTCCAGTAATTTCAAATCATCTGTTGCTATTAAAATATCGTCAACGTATACTAAAATTATAAGAGATTTATTATTTTCTTTTCTTGTATATAAACACTGATCAGCTTTAGTTTGCTTCATGCACATTGATCTAATTTCTTATGCCACTGGTGTCCTGCCTGTTTTAGTCCGTATAGTGGTTTTCGTAGTTTACATACTTTTCCTTTCGGGTTGTCTACATCTGGATTTTTCGGCTGTTCCATATAAATTTCCTCTTCTAGTTCTCCTTGTACATAAGCAGTGATTACGTCCATATGATGAAGATGTAGTTTGTTAACTGCACATAAAGCAAATAAGAAACGAAGTGTTTCGTACCTAGCAACTGGAGCAAAAATCTCATTGAAATATATTCCTTCTTTTTGTTCGCAACCTTTTGCTACCAATCTAGCTTTGTATTTTTCGATTTCGCCATTTTCTTTAGTTTTAATACAAAATACCCGTCTATTCGAGATAACTTGTTTGTTTTTTGGTCTGTCCACTAGCTCCCAAGTTGAATTTGATTTTAATGATTCTAATTCGCTTCTCATTGCTTCCACCCATTTAGTTCTATCAGCTCGCTTCATTACATCTTCAAAAGATAAATCATTAATTAAATTATCGACATATGTTAGATTTACCTGTTCCCCATAAATTTTTTGGGTCTTCCTCTTCGACCTGTTCGTAACAATGCAGGACGTCCTCGGCTTTTGGTTGATTGTGGTGTGTTATTTCCGGTTTTTTTTACTTCATTCTCTTCTGCTATTACATTCTGATTATTTTTATAAAATTCTTCAAAATCTTCATTTAAGTATACATTCTCTTCTATTTCAGAACCCAAAATATCTGTGTCTTCTTCTGTACTTTCAAATATTTCACTTTCTCTATCATCTTCATTGTTTTCATTATCATCTTAATTAAAGTCCTTACTGTTACCATCGTTATTGTCATCATCATTCTTATTATCACCTAAATTTTCAGTTTCTATATCTACAGCTTTATTGGATTCACTATTTATGTTTTTGACTGGTTCTATCAATTCTACGAAGATATAATTTTTTGGATCAGATTTTTCAATAATTTTCACATCTCGGCTGTTAATAACAGATTTATTTCCGTCCCAAAGACGATATCCCTTTGATTCATTTGAGTATCCAACGAATGTATATTCTTTGCCTCTTGGATCCAATTTTGATCTATTATTCTGCTTAATTAAAGAAATAGCTTTACTGCCAAACGTTTTAAAATAACTTACATTAGGCTTTCTTTTGGTAAACATCTCATATGGTGTCATATTGCTTAATATAGTTGTCGGCGATCTATTCCTTATATGAGCTGCTGTGTTTACGGCTTCAGCCCACAATGATTTGGGCAGACCTGATTCTATTAACATACATCTAGCCATATCTAGTAGCGTTCTGTTAGCACGTTCAGCAACTCCGTTTTGTTGTGGCGTATACACGTTAGACAATTCTCTTCTAATTCCGTGAATTTGTAGATAATTTTTAAAATCAGATGACAAATACTCTTTGGCGTTGTCGCTTTTTTTTACCGGTTTGTCTCTCTACTCGTTTATGAAATGTTTTAAATACATTGAAAACTTCGCTTCTATTTTTCAAAAAAAAACCTCTAAATATCGCGATTTTCCATCTATGAACATTACAAAATACTTTGCACCGCCGATCGATTCTACACTCATGGGTCCACATATATCTGAATGAATTGATTCGAGTATATCATTGTCTCTAGTTTTAGACTTTTGATACGGTTTTTGACAAATTTTCGCTTTATTGCAAACCACACAATTTACATTTGGAAGTTTTAAGTTGACCGAAATTCCATTAACTAAATTTTCGCTTTTTAGTTTAATTTTAGAAAGATGACCGCATCTTTCATGCCATTTCAAGAATTCATTTAAAGCAATTTTATTTGACACCGTTTGATATGCACATTCTTTTCTGGTTTCTATTACATACAAATTATTTCTTCGAAAAGATTTCAAAATTTGAACACCCTTTTTCATAATTGTTGCTTTATTTTCTGAAAATTTTACAGTGTAACCGAATTGAGTTGCTCTGGAAACCGAAATTAAATTATATTTTAAATCAGGAACGTAAATAACATCATGTAAAATTAACTTTTTACACCCCGAATTTTCATTAGAAATATTTAAATCCACTGTCCCGATTCCATATGAAATCACATTTTCTTTACAGCCTGTTTGTATTACCGAACTTTCTTTATTTTTCCATTTCACGAACAATTTAGAATTATTACACATATGAGCACTAGCTCCACTGTCGATACACCATGCAATTTCATTTATTTTATTTGCATTAAGTACAGTAGCACTCATTGCAGATTGATTATTAACATTTGGACCACACTTTTTCTGAAATTTTTTATATTTGCAATTCATTGCTTTGTGCCCACGTTTTCCACAAACAAAACACGCTCCGTTAAATTTTCTCGAATTTTCTTTATTGTAATTTGTATTATTATTAGTTACAGTATTACCTTTTTTGAAGTTTTCACCTATCTATGCTGTCTGATCCTCATTCTTTGTTTCAGTCTTGCACTGTCTAATCTCTTCTTCCAATAGTTTTGCTTTCAAAATATCAAGTTCAGGTAGTTCATCTCGTGTTTCAATGGCAATACAAAAATTTTCATATTCATCTGTGAGACTATTCAATAGCATAATAGATAACAGCTCTTTTGGAATTATTATTCCAGTTTCTTCAATTTTATCAACATTATATTGGAACTGACGAATATGTTCGGCCATAGAAACATCTTTTGTTTTTTTTAACTGAAATAATTTTTTATACAAAACTACCTTTGCCGGTCCACTTGTTGCATATAAATTCTCTAGAATTTTCCATGCTGCATTTGATGTTTCGGTTTTTTTTTATATAACCTAATTGATTTTCCTTTACACTCAGGATAATCATTGCTAAGGCTTTAGAATCTTTAATCTTTAATCTGCAGATATTCTGACAAAAGGACTATCGAAATCGAAGCACGAAAATTGTACTAAATTATTAGGGATAATATTAACAAAGTAAATTCGATAGAGGGAGTGTAAGAAATTGATATAACAATAGCAATTTAAGTTATCATATATATATAGTTATCTATTCACTTTTTTCATCGTTTCCCTTTGGTGGTTCCAAACAAACACATTGCAACAAATCGTTATAGATCAATACACTTTTCATCTGCAACTTCCAGATTTCGTAGTTATTGTCGTCGAGTTTTTCAACTGTCGCACCACTTGAAATATTCATTTTTATTTTTTTAAAATTTATTCCTTATCACACAACTTTTATTATCAAAACAATTAATTAATTTTTGTTATATAAAAAAATTGCCTGGGCCCATAACCTGTTAAAGTTAAAGGTTTTACAATATGAAATTAATTATGTCTTCACAATGTAAAAACTAAATCCAGACTAATGCTACTTCTCTTAAATTCAAATTATTACATCAATATTCAAATTCATTTGTTCTACCTACATAATTCTTTCTCTCATTATATATGTATACTTATACTTTATACATAATAGTGATGATAATACATAATATTATATTAACAAAGTGAATAGATAACTATATATGATAACTTAAATTGCTATTGTTATATCAATTTCTTACAATTTACATATACAATGTATCATAAATCTAATTTACACTTACCATCATTCATTTTGAAATTCTTTATTTTTTTTTAATTTTATATTATAATAACTTTTAATAATAATAATTTCTCAACGAGAAATATCAACAACAACAACAGGTAAACAACTTTTCGATGCAAAACCACTGTTGTATTTTATCGCAGAACTCAAGAACTACGAAAGACAATCAAATAAAATAAAAAGCAAATGAAAGGCATTGGGCTATATTTTAAGTAAAAAAAAATCAAAAAAATATGGTAACATTTTGAGATATTTGACCTTGAACTTAAAATTTTCCGTTTTTTTCCATGAATTTTTGAATTTGATGAGCCGTATCTTCAGCACAGCTAGTCCAATTTAAATTATTTAGACATCAAAGTAAAGAGCCATTGATTCTATTTCTAATGAGTGCAGGATGACTCAAAAGTATTGAGTATTTCGTGAGTTATGTCCAAAAATACGGAACAAGTGACTTGACCTAAAAAAAAACTTCGTAGCCCCGTAACTCCTTACTTCTTGAGAATAGACCCCCCTCTGCCATACAATTTTTTTCGTTTCTCGGCACGACCAATCACCTGTCTCAAGGTTTTCATCAGATGACGCTGCTCTCATCTCGTACAATATCTTCGATGATGATTGGGATGCAATTAAGAAATGTTTGTCTCTGCATTACGCAGATAAAAGGGATCTTAGGACATTGGAGCATCAACTGAGCAATCTAATGCAAAGGAATTCCAGTCTAGACGAGTTTTACGCCAACGTCAACCATCAGTTCTCCCTTATTGTCAATAAAATTAAAACAGAGGACTATAGTCAAGATATAGTCCAGATACTCATCGAAACTTACAGAAATCGTGCACTCGATGTTTTCATACGAGGATTTAATGGTGAACTATCCAAAATTTTGATGATACAAAGACCGCAGACTCTTCCCGAGGCGTATTCTTCATGTTTGGAGATGCAAAATTTAAATTACAGGAATTTGGCCATACACAGCAAGAATTTTAATAAGTCAGTGACAGCACCAGTAAACCAGATTTTACTATTTCACTTCACTTCACATTTACACAAACAGGAGTAAAATTACATCAAAAATGATGTATTTTTGTACATGTTTCGACTTGTAATTCGTAATTCATTGTTCATCCAAAATCAAACAGTATATTCTGGTTCTGGTATATATATTCATATATATTCATATATATTGATATAATATTCAAATCAATCATTTTTGAGTTGGCTTTTGATAGTTTTGTACATAAATTGAAGTGCATACAAATAAAGTTTTATAAAATTTTCTTTTTTAATACATGTTGTGCTAAAAAAGTACTTTTTGTTCTCAATAAATAAAAAATAAATTAAAAATAATAAACAATAAATAAATAAAGATAATAAAAATTATATAGAATAAGAAATAAATCTAAGAAAAATAATAAATATTGATTAATCCAGTCTAAGGGTTAGTGTAATTGTTTTTCGTATTTGATTACTTTGTAAAAAAAAATTTAAATACTGTTTTATATTATTTTGTAACATTTTTCGTCAAATTGTTTAAAAATGAAGAATTGTAATATGTGTAATTTTTCATCAACCTCACTGTTTCAATACAATAGACATCTTAGATCACATAGAGGAAATAATAAGGCAGAATTTAAGTGTTTGTTTAATAATTGTTACAAAATCTTTTCGAAATATTCTTCATACAAGGTTCATTGTTTCAGATATCATTCTATTCACGAAGATATAACTAAAATATACTCTGACAAAACTTTTGAATATAAATGCATTATTGAGTATTGTGGTTATGTGTCTTTTAATTTCAAGCAGATTTGTGATCATTTATATTCACATTTAAGAACAAATATTGAAATACAGTGCCCTACAATTAAATGTAATTGCAAATTTAAAAATGAATCTTCTTTCAGAACTCATTTATACAGAAAACACTCTGTTCAATACAAATCGTTAAAATATTTTCCCAATCTTGATTACTCTTCTACAGATAATATAAATATTGAAGAATGTGAAATAAACACTGAAAATTGTAATATTGATAAAGATATTGGGTGGTATTCTGTAAAATTCTGTTATATAACAGAATTCCTGTTATCATTCATAACAGAATTCGACTTATAACAGATCTGTTATATTTGGTATTCTGTGTGCATTTTATTTTCGAATCTGTTATGAAGTTGTCAAATCATTTTCGAAAACAGTTGTTTCTTGCTTTGTTTACAATTAGTAGAAAGTAAAAAAGTAAAAGTGAGTGATAGTGTTCAATTAAATTGAAATTAAAATTTTATAAATTAATTTTATAATTATAATTATAGTGTTCAACATTTTTTTTTAAATTGTTAAGCATTCAGAAAAATGTCAGAAAAATGTAAGTATAATACAGTGGAAAATTTGTATTAAAATTTTCAAATTAAAAACATAGAATCATTTTTTTAGTCTTTTAACTTAATCTTATTCATATACTTGTTCGTCAAACAATATACTCTGATAATTTCACATACAAGCTATAATAATTTTTTTAAATTTTCTCAAATTACTTTTATTGTGTAATAAAATGCATTGAAATTTAATTACTTTCACTTTTTTCAGCTAAACGGAAAACGAAGATAACAGCTTACCAAAAGGAAATATATTTAGGTTTTATGGAAGCACATAAAGAAATGCGATTGAAGAAGCATAGCGATGCTTCCATTCAACATTTATGGAAGGATCTCACTGCAAAATTAAATGCAGTTCATGGTCCTTCCAATAACTGTGATGAATGGAAAAAGGTTAGTATTTACTTATAAATTTTCAAAATAAATATATCAATATGTCTTTGTAGGTTTTCGACAACTGGCGGTATCTCCTCAAAAACAAGGCACGAAACGTTGCAAAAAATTTAAATAAAACAGGAGGTGGACCAGAGATGCCTTGCTTAACAGAATTAGAGGAGAGAGCTAATAGTATATGGGGCAAAATTACATTGGAAGGGCATTCTGGACTCGGAGTAGCAGGATGTTCTGGGCTTAACGAAACAGTGCCATTTTGTTTAAATTCAGCGTCGAACGTGGTTAGCGGTAAATAACAAAGTTTCAAATTACTTATGATTTTTAGATGATTTTATGATTAAAGTTTCAAATTACTTATTTTACATATTTAATTATTCACAGACGAAGTGATATCTCCTCCACTACTTTTTTCTGACGAAGAGGTAAACGAGGTGAATTTGCCAATTAATCACCCCATTGTGCCTGAGCCACAACGAAGAACGAGGCCACATACATCTAATAACCGCCGTTCTGATCAAGCACACGGTAAATTCCTACAAAAATTTATGATTAAAACACAATTCAAATCTTGTTATTTTTACAGATGATGAGATTCTTAAAATTTTTAAAGAATCGATGGACCGACAGGAGGAAAAATGGAATGAAATAGGAGAAGCCATGTCGTCAATGGCTACCTCTTTGTCGTCCATAAGTAACAGTTTGAAAGAACTTGTGAATAATTTAAAAAAATAAAATGTTTTAAATTTATTAATTTAATAAAATGTTTTATTATTTTTTATTGAATGTAATGTTGAATATATCTTTCTCTAAATTGATATCCTGATGAAGTCCACTGGTCTTCATTCAACATATCTGAATTGTTGACATCATCATTTTCAACCTGGTCACCATCCATAAAATGTTCTGGATATAATCCATTGTTGATGCATATATTATGCAAACACAATACTGCATATATAATTTTACCTGCAGTGCATGGGTCGTAGTGCAATACACGATGCTTAGATAAACATCGAAAGCGACTTTTAACTACCCCAAAACATCTTTCAATAATTTGACGAGTATTTATTAATTTCTCGTTGAACAAATGTTGTTGTGTTCCTCCCGTTGTAGCTCTAAATGGTGTCATCAGCCATGGCTCTAATGGAAATCCGCTATCACCTACAATATAGATATTCAGAATGTAAATGCCTTCATATATAAGTTTTGATGTAACTCACCAATTAAAAATGAGTCTTGATGCTCTACTCTAGTGAACTGACTCCTGAAATGAGCTCTTAGAGGAGAAACCGACCATATCGCAGAATCATGTGTTGATCCAGGAAAGCGTGCATCTGCATATGTTACACGCATTTCAGCATCACAACACTAAACAATTAAAATAACCAATTTAATTTTACACATTTCTATGTATTGAAATAAAAATACAAACCACCAGAACATTTATACTATGGTAGCCTTTCCGATTACGGTACACATTTCCCCTTAAATACTCATCCATTTCTGGTGGACTAACGATGGCAATGTGGCATCCATCTATAGCACCAAGAACACATCTCATTCCAAATTTTGTATGAAAACTAAAATGATATAAGTACACAATTATCTACATTTGTTATAAATAAAAATTCTAGCCCACCTTTGTTGAGTCTCTACTTTTTTCAAAATAGTGTGAGGAAATTTGATTACTTCATCCATAACATGTTCAATAATAAGATCTGTAACAGTTCTTATAGATCTTGAAACACTTGGTTGAGATAAACCAAGTATACTGTTACTTCCAATTGATACTTGGTATGAACCTTGCCCGTAAAAGTGTAGAGAAGTTAACACCTGAAAATTCAATTTGTAAATTAAATATTCGTGTACTTAGATAAAACATATATATACATATATATATTCATTTATTTACTTGAATTTCAAAGGGAATTGAAGTTGCATTATTAAAAGGTTCTAATTTTGTAATTAATTCCCTCGTCGCGTTTTTGTCTAACCTGAATAGTTTCTTAAATCTAGTTTCTGGTAGATCGAATGGTGAACTATTCAGCCGCAATTCCATCAAATTTGCCCTATGTCTTCTCCTGTAGATAATAAATGTTTCATAATTAAATTATCTAACTCCTCTAACTCTTTTTAAATGTAACTCACAAAGCGTTTCTTCTATTCGCCTGACGAAGTCGTAAAAAAACAAAGGCTTCCATAATTTTAATTTTAGTAAAGCCGCAAAATAGTTCTTATTTATTTATTTATTTATTTATTTTTTATAATTCCTGTATTTATTTTTTTATTTTTTATAATTTTTTTATTAAAATTCACTTTTTATTTTGTATAATCAATTATTTTTCACGTAACTTCAATTTTTTTCACTCAACACTTTAAATACACAAATATTTGCATGAAATTTCACATTAACTTTATCGTAACAGAGTTAAAAATGAGCCTGTTATCGTAACAGATTCATAACAGAATTATAACAGAGTTTTGTGCACACAGAATACCAATTTCGAACGTAACAGAGTCTGTTATGAAATTTCGAACTTTTATATGAAGAATAACAGACTGTCAAAATAACAGAATCTGTTATGCGTGTACAGAATACCACCCATTATTTCCCTTTCAAATACAAATAAATTCACAAATTTAATACTCAATTTAAAAACTCAGTTTGCAATAACAGATAATGGAATTCAATTTATAATCAATGAATTGTATGAAGTTTTGAATGAGGCGGAAGAAAATGTTGTAAGCGAATTAGGATTATTATGTTCAAAATTAAATATGGTTGAATATGAAAATGAATTTAGAAACATCATTGCTTTTAACCGTTTAAAGGCAAATCTCTTGCCTTTAAAAACAAATTTTAAACGTAATGAATTTATAAAATCGAATTTGAAATATGTTTCTCCGAGAATTATTAAAATGCAAGCTTGTTTGTTTGGAAATCGTTTCAAACTGACTGGAATTTCTGATAATGTTATTGAATTGTCTAAAGAAATGTTCAATATAGAAATTCCAAACGATTTCATTTTTGTCTGTAAGAAAGTTTCTTTCTACAATACAACCTACAAAGAAGGCGATTATATCTTAGTCAATGAAAACGAACTTGGAAATATTGAAATTTTAAAAATTCGAGCAATTTTTTTGAATAAAACATATGAAGAAGCAATTTTTTACGGAATTTCTTTGGATATGTGGTATAATGACCAAACTCTTCTTTATGAAAGTTATGAAACTGATAAATCGTGTTATTCATTAGTAAATCAAAGTAATATTTTGTTAAATAAACCATTAAATATTCTAATTTACAAATCAAAGTATTACTTTTCACCTCCGTACTCATTCACAGCTCTACAATAATAATAAAATTTAAAAAGATAGTTGATACCAATACTACTTTAAGTTATATAGTTTAGATTTTAAATATATGTAGGGATATTACAATTCGCAAATTTTATTGAAAACATTTTTTTCTCGAAATTAAAATTTAAAATTGCAAATTAAAACAAAACAGTGTAATTCTGATCTACTTATGTGTACATGAAAATTCAAAAACACTTCACAAAAATATATTTATTCATCACAAAAGAAGACAAAAGGTCAACATGGAAAGAGTCGTTTTTCAAGTTTGGTCCTCGTGTAGAAAAATTAAAAAAACTTTCATTGCAGTTCCAACAGTTGAAGAGGTTTTAAATAAAGGTTTGGATTATTATTCTTTACTTAAGTAATATTTTTTGATTTAAAAAATTATTTTTAGCCCACTCTCATGGAATTTTTGGCACAAAACTAGTACTAGAAAGTAACGGATCCGAGGTTATTGAGGATGAAGTCCTCGAGTACTTCGCGAAGGAACAAAAAATTTTTTTAATACTAAAAGAGAATGAAACATGGACAGCTACAAACACTTTTAATATTTCATCACTTGAAGAATGTTTCAGTGAGAATATTCTAGATACTAATAATCCTGTAAACACAATTACAACACCATCTTCTTCTGCTGGATATTTGAGAAAATCTCTTGAAAGTCCAATAGTTTCTCTTGAAAATATTAGTTCTTCAGAACAAGTACACAATGATTCGATAACTCTATCAATGTCCAGCACGGCTTTATCGACGTCATCAGGCACAACACAAGCATGCCGCAAGTTATTTTCTGATTTCAACATTCCGTGGCAAACACTGCCTCCAGATGTGACGGATTTATTAAATAAAGGGAAACCATTAGGAAAAATATTGAATGTATTATCAAATATTGTTATAGATGAGCTGCGGAATATTTCTTTCTATATTCCAATGAGTATTATTAGAAACGTAGCTCATCAAATTGCTGCAAAATATCCTGATTCGATAATTTTAAAGGATAAACTTGATCATATTATTTCTTGTACTCCAGTTGCATTAATAACTACAATGAAAAACAGGAATAATTTTTTTAATAGAGCACCAAATAAAAGAAAGAATAACTTTGATCCCAAAATACCTCTGAAAGAGAGAAGAACAAGTAATATCCTTAAACAAAGCTGTGTAAATCGGCAACCTAAAGAAATAAGTGAAAATACCGAAAACAGTATGGAGTACAAGAAAACATACCTGCAAGAACTTTCTAAAAAAACACAGATGTCGAGCGAAGAAGAAAGTAATGCTGAATGCTATATGAATGACTGTTTTCCTGTTATAAGATTATTTTTAAATAACAGGGAAAATATTCCAACTATGAATAATATAAAAGAAAACTGGCCGTATATTTTTAATAAAAAAATGTACAAACATTTCTCAAAATTATTGGAAATCAGTCCACAGGATTTTGAAAAAAACTTTTCAAATGAAAAGCAAAACATTTTCAAATTTTTCAAAACATCTAAAAGGCGAGATATTTCAACAATTTTAACTAATGATGATGTTTTGACTGTTATACGTGCAATCATAAAATATTTTAAAGAAGACGAGAAATTATTATTTAAGAAATTTAATGTAAGATATAATTGAATTATACATATGAATATGCAACATTTTAACTAAAAAAACTCTATTTTCTTAGCTTGGTACTACATTAGACGAGATATACAAAGAGATACCGGCAAATACCCTATGGTTAGCTATAACAGGTAAATACTTTTAAACATGAAAAACATGATATTTTTTAATCTTTAAAACATTTCTTCAATTTCTTTTAGAAACTGAATTGGATGCATCAGTGGCTTACATTTTCATAGAGAAAACGTTGATTGTAAAAGAGGAATTTGCTTTCATTCCATTATTAATGCAAATTATTTGCTTCTTCTATGTCTTCAATCTTCTTTATCCAAAGGAGCTGTGCCAAAGCTATGAATTTTTCGTTATATATTTTTTGAAGCATCATTCGGAAAATATAAGAGGACAAAAAAGACACCTAAATAACATCAGTAAAATTTTAAATTTAATAAAAAAACTTAACTTTCAAATATAATACAAAATTTGAAATAACTTTAAATAGAATTTGAAACCAATATATTTTTTTTTATTCACACACTGAGTGAATTATTTAAGAACATTTTTCATTGTAATTAAGTATGTAAGAAATATTGATAATTTGAAGGTTTATTTTTGATTTTTTGAAGGTTTACTGTAAGAAATATTGTTAGATTCCTCGACAAACTTTGATATTAATTTGAAGTCATACATTGCGAAACATTTATGCATTTGCTCCAAAAACGTGCAAACCGAATAAAATAAAATACATCATTGTGAGTACTAATATGTACTAATATGTATGTAATTCAGAAAATAATTTGATCAAAAGATATATGCGACTTAATTTCGAAATTTGTCGAGAATCATAAAATAATTATTTTTATTATTTAGTATATTATATACACATGTATATTATTATATTATATATTGTATGGATTTACAAGTATTAAATGATTAAGTGTATAAAAATTTTCACTTTTTTGTGCTTTAATATATTTTCTGTTGTATTTTTACCTACATTCTAATATTATAGATCCACTTTCATCGTGTATTAATACATTTTCTGGTGCATTTTTACTTCAATTCGAATATTACAAGTCCACTTTCAACGAGTATTAATACACTTTTCTGTGTATTTAAAATTAAAATTCTAACATTTTACATAATCTACGATTTAAAATTACACGTTTAGATTTTTAATTTTGTCACTTTATTTAATAAATTTACTACAATTATTTACACAATGAATATGTAAAATTTATAAAATACGCAGCATTGTACATTTACCATTTTTATAGTATGAAACCCATTGCCTACTATAATAATGGTAAAGTTACTCCAACATTTTTTAGAGTGTAACTAAATTTCTAATTATTCTTAAAGTTAAAATTTTCCATAATTCTAGAAAAATAATAATTTGAATTTCCCACGAGAACCAAATAAATTGAAAGCAGCATTTCTGCTAATGCAAGCATTAAATTACATGAAAAACAAAAGTATTAAATTACTGCAATGCTAGCTTGCAATTTATTTGGTTTAACAAAATTTTGAAAAACAAGTAGTTTGAAATTTATACAAAATTATTATGAAAAATAAAATTTTAAAGAAAAAAGAAAAAAATACATTGTTCTTATTTTATGTAAAAAGAGCATGGTGTTAACTTACATACTTGTATTTCTCTGGCAGTCAGACGAATTGTTTATTGTTTATAATGTAAGTTTAATTGAATAAAAATATTGAAATATTATAATTATTATAATTTTATTTAAATATGATTATCCTATGTACATTTGACTTAATTTTAGTTTTTTTATTTATAATAAATAAATAAATAAATAAATGAAAAAAAATAATAATAATAACAATAAAAAATATAGAAGATGTATTTCTCTCCTCTACAGTTGAAGGCATTGAAATGTATTCATTTCTCAATAAAGCGATGTGATGTGACACTCTATGAACAATTCTGCTAACAGATGATTTTGAAACGCAAGAAAATCTCCCACTGTCAGTAAAAATGTTCCAGAGGCATAAAATCTCAATGTAATTAAGATTTGTTCCATCGCTATGATATTGAAAAACTCCTTAACGTTTGTGGTGTAAGGTGGATTTGAATTTTATTATACAAAAGAAGTACGGCCTGTTTGGACAATCTAAACCTTGCTTTGAATTGTCCCCAGTCGTATTTTTGAAATGGGTCCGTTCGTGCTCTAAAAAATCTTGAATAAAATCTACATGAACACTGAATATTAATAATAAAATGACTTCACGACAAGGAATTTACAAATCATGTCACAAAAGTGCAAGAAAAGTTATGCAATATATTTATTCAAGAGAAATAGTACGTCAAGAAAGCGAAAAACTATTAGAAAATGATATTTCAAAATTGCAATTAAGAAGAAATGATAAACAATTAGATAAAGAAAACAATGACGGATCTTTCAAACAACAGAATAAAGTGTTTACTAAAGACTTAGAAAGTGAATTAGCTACATGGTCACTAAATCACTCAATTTCTGTTAGTGCAATGAATGAACTTTTACAAATTTTACAGAAACATGAGCCTAGTTAATTAAAAACATGAGCCTAGTTGCGAATTAAAAAAAAACACCACAATTTGTTCCAACTGTAAAAATGACTTCTGGAATTTATGTTCATTATGGTATTAGAGACAGTTTAACTGATTTCCTTTTAAATGAAAAGTATAACAGATGCGAAATTATTCTTGATTTCAATGTTGATGGCCTTCCGATATCGAAAAGCACGAGAACACAAGTATGGCCAATTTTAGGTAATATAGTTGGAACAAATTATATATTTTTAGTTGGAATACACGAAGGGCAGTAAAAACCGAAAAATGTGGATGAATATTTGCATAATTTTATAGAAGAAATGCAAGAACTAATTGAAGATGGATTTCACTTTAAAGAAGAGCACTTCAAAATACGCATTAGAGCCTTTATTTGTGATGCTCCTGCTCGGGCGTTTATTTTAAATATAAAATCGCATACGGGATTCTATAGCTGTGTAAAATGCACACAGAAAGGTGAATATTATGAAAAGCGTTTAATTTTTCCATTGTGTGAAAATTCTTTGAGAACAAATGAATCTTTTCGTACGCGACTGCAAAATAGACATCATCTTCAAGTCCAAGCAACAGCGATTGAAAAACTCATAATAGATATTCCCAAACAGTTTACGCTAGATTATATGCATGTTGTATGCTTAGGAGTCGTAAAAACTCTCATGACAAGGTGGATCAACGATAAAGGCAAAGCATATTCACTCAACAATAACAAGATACGTTGGCTCTCTAGAAGACTTACAATGCTAAAAAAAAGTATACCTAGAGAGTTTGCTCGAAAACCCCGAGATTTGACAGAACTTACCAGGTGGAAAGCCACAGAACTGCGGCAATTCCTACTGTATACCGGTCCATTTGTGTTAAAGAATGTTTTGGAAGAATCAAGATACAATCACTTTTTAAAATTGAGTCTTGCAATGAGAATTTTGTTGGATGAAGAAAATTGTCTAATAAATAACGAGTGTGCTAATAATTTACTTAGAAGTTTTATCAAATCAGTACCTATGCTATATGACAAAACGTTTTTAACATATAACTTTCACTGTTTGCTACACGTTGCCTCAGAAGTTAATAATTATGGCTCGTTGGAAACACAAAGCGCATTTCGGTTTGAAAACTACTTGCAGAAAATCAAAAAAATGGTAAAAAAAGGAAATTTAATTACATCTCAAATCTATAACCGTTTTGTGGAACGAAGTTTACACCCCATTTCAAAAATGAATAACTCTGAACGTGAAAAGTTTGACGAAAAAAAGAGTGCAGTGTTCAATAAAAACTATATGCTTTCATCTTTTTATCCAAATAATTTTTGTTTATCTAATAATGAAATTGTCATGATTACAAGAATAAAACAAGTAAGAGAAAATATATCTTTTGAAGGAAAAGTTATTGAAAAAGTTGATTATTTTTTCAAAGACCCCATATTGTCAACTAAATTTAATATAGGATCAACTCAAACACTGGACTCTACACAAAACATTAAATTTGGTCTAGAAGACATTACATGCAAAATGCTTTGTTTGAAAAATAATAATACTAATTTTTTTATTCCTTTTATTCATTTAAATGAAAAGAACCATTTATAGCTAGAAATGGATTCTGAGGACGAAGAAGAAGTTGTACAAACGTATACAGAGCTACAACCGATCCCAATTAAAGGTAATTTGAATTTTAAAATAATTACTGAGAAATTAGTTATTTTTATCATTATCGTTATTATATTTTTAATTTTATTATTTTCAGATATATTTACGGATCCGGACACAGAAGATTTTTCGTACAATGATTTTCTTCGAATAAAAGGAGGTAAAATCATTTTTTCTAATAGGTACCAATCAAAATTATTTATTAAAATGTAACTTACAGGGAAGTGGCCCGTTACATCAACACAAACTAAAAATTAGAAAAGGACTCCACATAATGCAAAAAAAGAAGACCAAAATAGTCAAAGAACAATTTTTCGCCGATCACTACCAAATAAATATAATAAAAATAAAGAAAATATTGAATCACAATCTGTGTTCAATACAATGCAAAATAAAAGTAGTGATCATTTAGGCACGAATACAGAAAATTTATTTCCTGGAACATCTTGCGGTGAGGAAATCATGTCATGCAAAAACTGTATAAATATTTCAGCCCAAATAAAAGAATTAAAACAGGTAACGTCCTTGTCTGAAAAAAATGAACGCGCTTTTACGAATATTAAAGCAGATATCAACTCTTTGAAAACTCAAATACATAGTGTGATAAAATCCATCAAAAATAATGTATCTTTTGATCTCTTACCTAGCATGCCCATTACAAATAAGGACAGTTTAATGCAGCTTGATGATCAGTTAGCCACACAACAAGATTTGAGAGATCAACTTGTAAGTAGACATTTTTTAATTTTTTCATTTTCATTCACCATGTTAAATTTTCTAAAAATATTTTTTTTTAATTACAGACTCAATTTTTCATTCGAGGTGGAGGAGATTCCCTTTTTACTTTTGTTAAAGACAATTTAAAGAAATTAATGATCGATGAAGTAGCGGAACAGTTTTGCTGGATAGGAACTCAGCAAAAGCAAACGTTTAAAGTTATGTTTGTTACAACTATTCTTAAAAGTAAGTTTATAATATACTATATATGTTAGATAATATAAACTAACAAAAGTTTAATCTTATCAAAACAATCTAGATGCGGCTTACAATCGATTTCCTACGGCTGACGAGAAAAATATAGAAAGGATTATAAAATCCCATTTTACATATGCGCACGATCGCATTCAAAAAAGGATCAAATCACGCAATAGGACAGCAACATCAACAACGTAGTTGTTTGTTAATTTTTATAATTCATTAAATTTTTTTATGAATATTATTATGTGAATGATTATTATTAAAAATATATTTTTTTGAATTATGTAATATTGAATATAATATAATTTCAATTTTTATTGTGTTTGTTTATTATTATACATGCACGTATATATATTAGATAAATATGCATTTATGCGATGTATAATAATACTTTCCTAAAAGGTTGTTTTTTTAATCAAAATTGCAGACAAAATTGTAAATTTTCAGTATTACAATACTGAATATTTACAAATTTTTTTTGCAAATTTTGATTAAATAAAAAGCCCTTAATATTGGTCAATAATGCCTAAAATGAAGATAATGCTGTATAATAAGTTATTATTAATAATTATTGCATTATTCTTGCATCTCTTGTAGAGTTCTTCTCATTTGCACTTATCATCTTCGTTTAAATCATTCTACTGGAATTCTTATAGCCGTAGCAATACGCATTTTATAAGACACAGCGACTAGAGTGTCCGTCAACCTTTTTCCAAGTGAAATGTATCGCTTTCTATAAGAGAAGAGAACGTTTATTGCCGCAATAGTTACTTCTTGCCGTGGCAACAGGAATTCTTATTGTTTTCTTGTCGTTTTGTTTGCTGGGTATATTGAATGAATATAATGACAACATAAATGAAAAATGGCTTGCAGCAACAACACGAACTGCTACACGTCAAAGAATAACTAGAAACGAGATACATACAAGTGGAACTGAAATAAGAAATGCAATAAAAGTTCATTTAGGTAAATATACATTTATTCTTTATTATTTTGCATTAGCTCAATCATTTTTTTGAAAACCATATTATTTGCTTCCATTAATTTTATTTTTTTATCATCGTTTTCAATGGATTTTTCCATAAAATAATCAAATTTCTCCGCTTCTTCTTTAATTGTTTATAATGCTTCCTTCTGAATGGATAATGTTGTTATTGTTCTTCCTGATGTTGATGGTCCAGGATCTGATGGTGAAGGAAGAGGCGAGGCTGTTAGAGGTGATGAAGAAGAGATTGCCGGTGATGTTTGCGACATGGGTATTGTTATTGCGGCTGATGGTGCTGGTTCTGGTACTGTGATTGAAAGTGCTGATGATGACGTAGACGTGCCTGTATAAATAAAATTACATTAAAATTGTGAAGTAATAAATTTTGTTTTCTTTTACCTTCAATAATTGAGTCGTCCGTTAACTCGGCGGCGTAATTACTTTTGAAATTACCAATCACTTCATGTAGAAGTTGGTAATGCTCCCAAGTCGAAAGACTCCCGCCAGATATTCCTGCCTTTTTTCTTTCGTCTCTGATGTAATTAAAATGAATTATTGTAAAATACGTTTAAATACGTTTAAATACTAATATTAAATAATATTGAAATTAATACCTGTATCTTTTAGATAAATTGTTTATTCTGGTGCGGGTTTCCCTTACATCTAAATCAATATTTTCTTCATCTTTTAATTGTTTTTGAAGCAATAAAAAAACAGTTGAATTTCTTTTATTGCTTCTCAAATCAGAAACAAAATGCCTCCAAACATTGATAAATTTCACAGTTTCATCAACAGAAAGGATTTTCCTTTTCTTTTTGTCCATTTTTCAATAATCTGTAATTATATTTTATGTACAGAATTATGCCACTAATATATATATTAAAAAATTGTGTAATTATAAGTACTTACTTCTGGATTTGAAACTAATATTTTAATAATATTTATACGAGTATATAATAATATTTATATTTTAATGATATTTTTTTTTAAAACACAAAACCACAGATGAAATAAACATAAATATGTGACAAGACAAAACACAATATATATGACTTTTCTTCTTTTTTAAATGCTGTCAATGATGTGTCAGTTGTCATAATTTTACATCTAAAAAACGGTAGATAGCGCTTTTTCTGGTTGTTGTATGTGACATCATTGGTTTTTGCATACGGATATTAGCTAAAGCATACGAATACTACATACCTGTACGTAGTATCAATACTATGTTTAAACAACGTACCAAAGTAATATACAATCTAATTTACATTAATACACCGCGTTTATATTATAATTTAGCAAAATAATGTA
This sequence comes from Villa cingulata, assembly GCA_951394055.1. Taxonomy (NCBI): domain Eukaryota; kingdom Metazoa; phylum Arthropoda; class Insecta; order Diptera; family Bombyliidae; genus Villa; species Villa cingulata. The sequence continues at coordinate 33,275,932 of OX596017.1, read as the reverse complement.
GTATTGATATTACTAGTTGCTGCGGTGTATCACCAGTGTAAGTACATATATAAATTTACTTATCACATTCCCTAGTAACCAAGATTCCAGTTTCCAGTGTTTATCCACACTTTGGACCGGAATGATTCCGATATTTTTCCTGCTTTTTGAAATCTTCCAAGTATTCCGTTGATTATTCCACAGAAAAATAGGAGCATCTTCCGCAGTCAGAAATAGTGTGGAATTGTCCTGAATGTTTCCTTCACTTTTGTGAAAGAAATCGTGAAGAAAAGTTATAAAAATTGTGGAATTTTCCTAAATTTTTGTTTCTTTTGGCGAATATGATTTAAAAATCGGAAGAGTCCTGCCTTTTTCCGTTATTTTCAGTTACAAGGAAAAGATAGGAAAAAGTGTAGAATTCTCCTAATTTTTTCTTAAACGAGTAGAAGAAATTGTAAAGAAAGATCGGAAAAGGTATGGAATTCTCCTATATGTTTCCTTTACTTGCGTGAAAGAAATTTTAAAGAAAAATCGGAAAAAGTATGGAATTCTCCTAAGTGTCTCCTTTACTTTTGTGAAAGAAATCGTGAAAAAAGTTCGGAAAAAGTGTGGAATTCTCCTAAGTATTTCCTTCATTTTTGTAAAAGAAATTTGTAAAAGGTCGGAAAAAGAATGGAATTATCCTAAAGGCTCAGATACAGTGTAGGAAACAAACATTTTCTAGGAAACAAACACGATTCTAATGTACAGAGTTAAATGGGACTGAAGCCAATGAAGGAAACAAATTAGTTGAGCAACTTTTTTTAAATGAAACAGAATTTTGTTGCCTAGTGGTCCGTTTTCGTTCCTTTCTCGTGCTTTTCTCGTTCGTTTCTCGTTCTTTTTCACAGATTGAAATAATCATGTCGATCACGTAGTTCGAGTCGAGTTTTCGATCTTCGAGTTTTCGAAGATGTCGATCACGTAGTTCGAGTTTACAAAAATAATCATTCGAGTACTCGAATGACACTTCGAGTGTATAATTGCACTCGAAAAATTAGTTTTTATACAGATTACAGGTTATGTCAATGTTATTAGTTTGTTATAATTTACAAAGTTTTGTGCTGTGATTGATTAGTCGCGATAAAAGTGATAAAAATGAGTCGCAAAGATAAATTGTAAGTTTTTAAAAATTATTTTTATGTATGGATGGAAGACGTGTGTATTTTAAAATGTGTTATTTTTTTACTGGTTATAAAGGTTTACGAATTCGGACCAGTTTAAGAAATTGGTAGAGTTAATGGAAGAGCATCCTGAAATTGCTAAAAATTTCACATCAGGTACGAACAGAGTGAATAAGGAGACCATTTGGACTAAAATTTGCATGCAGCTGAACTCTTTAGGTCCTCCTGAACGAACCGCTGATGAGTGGAAAAAGGTACGTTTTTCTTGTTTGTATGCAGAAAATAGTTATAAAAAGTTATCTTAAAAATGTTCTTGCTACTGTATATTATAGGTATGGTGGGATTTCAAAAGTAATATTAAAAAAAAGCAACAAGAACAACTGAAATCAATGAGACAAACTGGTGGTGGAATAGGAAAGCAGTTCATTTTTTCTGATTTAGAAAATGCAGTTATAAAACTGTTAAATTCAGAAATATCTGTAGGTGGAGGACAAGGCATGTCGTTTGGTCTCTTAGATGATAATTGTAATGCATCGAAAGAGATAAATCATAATAATAATAGTGACTGTGATGTCCTTACAAATGTCTCTTTAGAGAATAGTCAAAATCAAAGTCAGGTAGAAGAATGTACTCCGAGCACTTCACAAAAAAGGCACAATAAAACTATAAATTCTTCAGAAAAAACATCATTACTACATAAACACATATCGTTACAAGAAAATTTATTTATAGAAATAGATAAAAAATTTAATGAACTAGTAGAACAAGAAAAAGAATTAGTTCGTTATACCAGAAAAGCGTATGATGTCCATAAACAGAGTTATGAAATAAACAAACAAAGATATGATTTAGAGAAAAAAAATTATGAATTAAACAAACAAACATATGATTTACAGAAAATGATGTATGATCTGGAAAAACAAAAATTTGAATTAGAAAAAGAAAAATTAAATGATACGAGAAAAAACAATTTTGAAAAATTAACATTGAAAACTAAAAAATTGGAATTGAAGACTGAAGAATTTAATTTTAAAAAATATGGAATGGAATAATAGTGATTTAGTGTTTTTAAATGTGGCTGTCAACACATGAATTTGAATACAAAGAGTTTATTTATTTTAAGCATGCATATCAATTATCTTTAATTATTTTATTTATTATATTAAATCATATTGAATTATTCGATATCATTGAGTTTAGTATTGAATCTCTGATAGCTGCTCCAGTACCATATTCTGCAGCTTCCTCGTTGTCATTTTCATTTAACCCCAATCGGTTCTCAATGTCATCATCAATGATGTTATAGTGCTTGCGAATATTGTGTAACGCTACACAAGCATTAACAATTTTCGTTGACTTTGCTGGAGAGTAGTGTAGTTCTCTGGCTCCTAACAAACATCGAAAAGTGTTTTTAAGAACCCCAATTGTTCTTTCAACACAATTCCTTGCTCTGGAATGTAAAGTATTAAACTTAGCTTGTGGGCTGCCTTCGTCAGGTGATCTATATGGCGTGATTATAAATGGTTCTAAGGGGAAACCTGCATCACCTAAGAAATAAGAGAAATAGGTGCAAATATTATAGTTTGTAAATATCTTTAGAGAACTAAAACGTACCTAAAATTCTTGAAGTTTTATCACCGCTTTCGTACTGCCTTTTTAAGTAAGCTCTTATCTTACTGACATTCCAAATACCAGCGTCGTGAGAAGAACCAGGATAAGTTGCATCAACAAATCTTATCCTTTGCTTGTAATCACAAAACTGCAAGTAATCTATGTGTCAAAAGAAAATACATATATTTTTTATATTTGTACTTACAATCATAACATTTAGACTATAAAATCCCTTCCTATTGTAATAAAGGTGTTGCAATTCTTTTTTGGGCTTGATGATTTTGACATGCGTTCCGTCTATAAAGCCTATTACTCCAGGAAATCTTGAAGTTTCATACACTCTTAGTTTGATTTGGTTTTTTTCATTTTCACTCATTTCAGACTTTATCCATCTGGGACATACGTCGTTTTCAAATATATTTAGTACTTCTTTCAGCACTCCACTAAAAGTCGATTGTGCTAATCCCAAATTGTAGTCATTTCCTACGCCTCTTTGATATGATCCTTCTGCAAAAAATCGAAGAGCTGCAGCAAGCTTGAGTTCCGGTTGAATAGCTGATAATCTAGTTCTTTTTTCGAATTTATCCTGAATTTCATTTAATAAATGGCTAAATGCAGGTTTTGTCAAACGAAATAATTTTTTAAATCTGAAATACACATCTTTTAGTAAAAAAATTCACTCGAATAAATTTATACTTACGTTATATCCGGCAGATTAAATAAGTTAAAGAAATTTCTAAAAATCCTTCTTTCATATTTTATATCCCGTACACTTTCTTCTTCATTTTCATCACTATCTGAATAAAACAATTCCAACGATAACATTCTAAAAATTTATATTTTTACCCAAAATCAAAATCTTAATTTACAATTTCAATTTCACAATTAAATTAACCTATCTTAATACAAAACGACAAAAAATTTCCATACAAAAAAAATTTTTTTTTTTAACAGTTGGTACAACATTCGAGTAAAATTTTTCGAACTACGTGATCGGGAGAAAATTTCCACTCGAACTCGACTCGAAACTCTTCGAGTATTTCGACTCGAACTACGTGATCGACATGAATGTGAACGAAGAGAATTGAAATAAATAAACGTCAACATTTTCGAATTTAATTTAATTTATATATTTATTATAACTGCAATTTAATAATTATATTTCTACATATTAGTTATTGTTTCAAATAAATATTACAAACATCGAATCTAATAATTATATTTTAATATTATATTATTTATTAACAAATGTTAATTTGTGAAGATTTAAAAAAATGATAGTGGAAAAATTAATTGAACTTGTAAAACATAAAGAAATATTATATGTAAAAGAAAACAAATTTTACAGAAATAATGATGTGAAAGAGAAAATATGGGTAGAAATTGGGAAAGAATTGGGAGTATCTGGTGAGTACTATTTTTCTAAACCGAAAATAATAACATTATTAAATAATAATTACATTATTTTTCAGCTGACAAATGCAAATATAAATGGAAAATGCTTAGAACCCAATACGTCAGGGAAAAGAATTTGAGAAAGTTTGCATCGGGTAGTGCGGCGGAGACGAAGAAGGAATGGAAATATTTTCATTTGATGTCCTTTTTGGACAATTCTTTGAAGCCAAGAAAGTTAGTGAATTTAATTGTTTAATAATGTTTAATAAATTATTATTATATTAATCAATATTAATGAATTTCAGAACATGTACAAACGTATCAGCTGCATCCACAACTGCACCACCTACAACTACAGCTGCATACACAACTACACTACCCACTACAACAGCATCTGCATACATAACTACACCATCTATAACAACTGCAGCTGCATCCTGTTCACAGACTATAACAACTTCATCCACTAGTGCGGCTCACTTAAATGTTGAAATCGATGTCGACAATAGCACCGAATATGACTCGGACTTCCTTTCCCCGAATGGCATTGGTACAACAAGCACCATGAGTTCGAGCACCCGAATTGAGGACAATGAAAGAGATAATTTTGGTCTGCTCGAGAATTTTTATAAAACATTATTAGAAGAAATGAAAAAACAAGAAAGAGAAGAAAATGAAGTAGATTTGTACTTCAAATCTTTGACAAAAATTGTGAAATCACAAAACTTGTCACCAATGCAATTTTTGCAATTGCAAGCTAAATTGACAACATATTTAACAACAGAATTACAAAATATTTAGTTTCATTGTTTTAGTTTTTTAATATTAGTTTCATTTAGTTTTAATTTTGTAATATTAGTTCATTTAAGTTTTAAGTTAAGTATAATTTGGTTGTCAATAAAAAAACAGTATATAATTTTTTTTTCTTTATTTTTTCTTAAAATCATCTATTAGATAAATATTGACACAGTTTATTTCTCAAATGAAATGCTTCCCTGGTACTATTTCTCCCTGGGTTCAAAGTATGTCTTTGCAGTTGTATATTTTCTTCTCGCCATAAGCCTGAAATTATTTCACCATTAGGTGAGAAAGTATCTCCATATCCTTCAGGACAGTACGAAAGATCTGTCAGCCTTAAATAATTATGGAGGATTACACAGGATTTTACAATGGCATCAACGTTTTCTGGTGCACAATGTATATCATTGCGAAGCACTCGCCATCTACATGCCAGGATTCCGAAAGTATTCTCTATTGTCACTCGAGCTCTTGATATTTTTTTATTGAAAATTGTCTGGTCAGAATTTAAGTTTTTACCTGTAATATAATTTAAAAAAATATTTTTTTATATTGATATATACATATAATGGATGAATATAATATAATACCTGGATATGGACGCATCATATATTTCTTTAATGCAAATGCATTGTCTGCCACAAAAAAATATGGGAAATCCAATGCAGAGTTTGGCAATACTTTTGAATCCAGGATGTCCATTTCATTGTTTTCTAGTTTCCTGCCAAAAATACTGTTTTTAAAAATTCCACCGTCGCTTTGACTGCCATAAGCTCCTATATTAACAAAGGTGAAAGTGTAACTCGCATCACACGCTGCCATTAAAACTATGCTGTGTCTTTTTTTATAATTAAAATAATCCGAGCCAGATTTTGAGGGACAAACAATTGATATGTGCTTCCCATCAACTGCACCTAAACAATTTGGAAGAAGACATTTGCTTGAATACTGTTCACTTATTTTTATCCATTCTTCCTTATGTTGGACTGCTAAATATATTTGGCTAAATTCATCCCATATAACACTACAGGTTTCTAGAATTATCTTGCCAATGGTGCATTTTGCTATTCTGTATTTTCTAGCAAATAATATTCTTGAACCTCCTTGAGCTAAATATCTACAAACAAATAATATTATTAATAATAAATTTTACAAAGTAAAATGATCATCACTAGCAAATTTATCAATTTTCATGTTTTAATTCATTGTTTGTGCTTAAGATTCATTTGAATTTCAAAGTTTAATAATATACACTTACTCTAAAGTGAGAAACAATCTGCATTCTTCATTTATAGGTCTCCGAATAGAATTTTTCGAAAGTCGTGTTTTTAATAAATTTAATATAACATCAAATTTTGCTGGTGTCATTCGAATTGTTTCAAAAAACAATTCTGGGTCTTCTTTTAAAGATTTGAAAGATGTTTCATACCACCCGTAATGAATACGTTCTTTGTGGTACTTTTTCATCCATAAACGTTTTTTTTTAATACAGTTTTTATTTTTGTAAGCTTCATGAGCCTTATATGCTAAACAACTAATTTTTAAAATTAATAATAACTTTTTTGTATTCATTTTTTTTAATTTTTAAACCAATTTAAACACTTTAAAAAAAAATCTGTAACAAACTATCAATACATATAACAAATCTATAGCAATCTATAATTTGACAGAAAATGTTTCTTTCAAAAGTTGCTTTCATTGTATCCACTTCCGAAACATTCCAAAAAAGTTTGTTTCCTCAAAATGTTTGTTTCCTACATTGTATCTACCGCTTAAGTTTTTGTTCCTCTTTGCGAATATGACTGAAAAAAGCGGAATAGTTCAGCTTTTTTTCCATTCTATTCAGTTAAAAAAAAAATAGATCGGAAAAAGTATGGAATTCTCCTAAATTTTTTCCTCGATTGGTAAAAGATGAAATGAATAATAACATGTATTTCATTCAGTATTCATTGAATATCAGAGCTGTGAACAAGTGTTGTGAACATAAGTTGAAAAAAAATATATAGAAAAAATGTAATTTTACATAAGTAAATAAAACAACAGTTTTATTAATAATATAGTATAATAATAAAATAATATAAATTAATAGTGTAAAAAAAATTTCGCCGTCATTTGAAAAGGTATATTTATTTTTTTATATTTATTGATTATTGGTGTTGGAGTTGGTGTGATATGTATTGCATTAACAAATAATATATGTATATATGTGTATATTAAATATGTATGTATATTATATTAGATTATATGTACATATGAAATAATAATAATAATTAAATAATTTTATTAGAGAAAATTATTAAAAAGTATTGTTTTTTTAGCATCTATTTTTTTTTTATAAATTATATTGTATATCTATATAATATGATATAATATTACATATATAATATTATTTTATATAGTTGCTAATTATATATATATAATATTATTTTATATAGTTGCTAATATTATATATATTATATATAGTTGCTAATATTATATAACGTTACAAGAAAACATATTATATAACGTTGAACATTTGTATACGCTTACAAAATATAATCATAACCAAACGCATAACATGGCATAACTTCGCATGATATCGTCTAAATGTTATACTATGGTGTAAAGACTATCTATAGGTGGCATACGCAAATGACATTTCAAAAATATGACGTCACATTAGGTACCAGAGCAAAAAATATATGTATACAAAATATGTACGAAACACAAAATTTGTATCTGTATGAATGAAAGAACGATTTTAAATTAAAAATTTTTTCAATTTTTTATTAATTTTATTCTTTTGTACATTTTTATTTATATTTCTGTTTTTATCTTTGATAAAGAAATAAATTCTTGACCTGAAAAATAATTTTTTTACCTCGTCAGGCAAATCAACTTCTTTACTTCTTGTTAAAAACTGTTTTAAAATTGAATTTTTACCAATAAAAGATTTTTTTTTCTTTTGAAATAAATTTTCTAACAATATAATTTTTTTTAAAAATTCATCCGACGGTTTTATTAATCCTCCTTCGGAAATTTGGTCAATCCAAGTCCATTCTGTCGATTTACTTTTATCGTAACAGGCAGATTTTGTATCCAGAACGTTCTTACATTTGTGAATCAAATATCCAGCAAAATTTTCAATGGCATCAAAATGTATGTCTTCAATTCCCATGTTTTCATCCGCGTCTGCATCAAAACTTATTTCGTCTTCTGTTATAGGAATTTTACTAAATATATCACTCGTCAACATAGCATCTTCATCTTCATCTTCGTCTTTTTCAATATTCGAAGAATTAAAAATCGTTTTGTTTCTTCCTGAAGTTATATTAAAAGAAATGAATTAAAGGAGACATTTATAAGTCATAATTTATAAAAAAAAAAATTGTTAATCTATATTACATCATACATTTTTTTGTTAATATGACTACTTATATACTTAATAATATAGTTTTAAAATTGGTTAAAAAACACGTGGATATTTACGGGAGAAGACGGCACACGAAACATGCAAATTCAAAATATATTACCCAATAAATATGATCTTAAACGATATTTAAATTCTTGCGAAGTAGGGTGGTCATGCAAACCACCTTTTGCACGCACTGAGCTGAAAAAATTTTCCAGCACATCTTGATTAATTCTATTAGTCAGAATAAACTCGATTGAGTATTGATCTTTTAAGCTATTATACAACTTTATGAGAGATATATTATTTATTAATATACCTTTCTGAAAAGTTAACAAAATTTTGCTTTTTGAAGTTCTAAGATTTAGAATTACATCGTCGACGTCATTTAAAATTTTGTTTTGGTCTTCTAAAGCTAATCCATAAGCTTTCATTCTGTTTCTACTGTCAATTTTTATAACTTTACATTTGAACACGTCGAACCAGTCGTTAATCAATTTAATAAAATTAGCACATTCTAAAGCATTTTGCGATTTTAATTTTCCTAACTGTAACAAACGTTTCACACAACAAGAAACCGAATGTGAAAGCAGTTGAGCTGCCAATTTTACTTTTTGTCTTAAAGGACCTTTGACATTAATGTGAGATTCGGTTAATTTGTGCATAATTTTCAAATCGTTATTCCCAAATGAATTTAAAATTTCTTTAACAGGATTTATTGTTATGAGTTTATCGTCAATAATAAATCCATCATCTATGAGATGGTTCCTCACTAACTTTAAGAGATGCGGCGCATCAGCAAAAACAAAAATTTTTCTGTCCTTAACCACTGGATGTGGAAACCACGTTTTCATTAGACCAATGGATAATTCTCTCCAAAGCTTTTGGTTGTTAGCACCCATATCAGATACCATGCCCACAACCATGTATCCAATATTATATAATTGAGAAATGACTTCGTTTAAAATTGATGGTGTCATTTTACAATCGAAGTCATAAAAGATGGGTTGTTTCCATTTAGCTAGTAGACCGCGCACCATTATTACTTGCACATTATTGGATGGTGGAAGCACAACCTCATTTACCGCATCATATTCAAAGTTAGATTTCACACTAATTTCATCGAATGATATAATACATAATTTTTCTTTTTCAGTGAAGTCTTGTTTAAGTTCCATAACTTTCAATACCGTTCTTAAAATACCTTTTTTTATTACTACTTTTTTTGACCATTTTTGCAATGTGCTAACACAAGGCAAGGGAAATCCACTTTTATATAAATATTTGTAAGTTCGTGGTCCTGTAGAATACAGTGTTACTGCAGATGCAATATCGTCTAAACTCCATTTACATTGCTTATTCGAAACCTCCAATTTTGTAATTTGCCCTTTATTAAAAATTTTCTGTAATGCATTTCTTAATTGTTTAGACTCATCCTCCAAGTTCTTGTTTTTATTTTCCAGTTCTCTACATTTTGTTTGTAGTTCTTTCACTTGGTTTTTTAATTCGTAGATTTCCAGCAAAGCAACATCGTGAATATCTCCCCTAAAAACAGAACTTTCTTTAAATATTCTTTAAAAGACAACATCTATTATTTTACTCTGTTTGTACCGCAACTGTTCCTGGCTGTTCATATTCTGAATTAGTCATATTTGTACTATTTTGGCTTTGCATTCTGAAAATTGCAATTTATTATTAGTTCATAATGCACTATAATAAAAATTTACTTATGAATATTATACTTACTCTGAATGAAATAGTAAATCTTGTACTAATTTCTTCCTGTTTCGTTTCTCTGTTCTTATAGATCTTTCATCGATACCTATTTCAATTGGCAAGAATAAAGAGGGAATTGCATTTTCTTCCAATTGACTATTCTTCATCGGAGTGTTCAAAAGTCTATCTTTGTTAAATCCACCAAAAAAATATAATATAAAAATATTTTTCAATTTAACATTAATTAGAAAAGCTGCCGGTTCAAAATTTTTTAATAAAATAAAAACACAATGTTTTTCAATTTACGTTACAAATTTTATTTATATATATTGACTTAAGCCTAACAATTCAGTATCTTAAAATTAAATTACAAAATAATTATGAATTCCTTAAATTAATATGTATTTAGATTTCAATAAATGTAATTCAATGAAAAAAAAAGTTCAATATTTTCAATTATATGATAATATTTCAGTTAGACCGGAAATAGTTATGCAATTAATTTTTTACAAATCAAAACAAATTTTGAATTTACAAATGAAATATATAAAATTTTGCTTTAATTAAAATTTTGTATATGTACAATAATTATGCAAACAAATTTAACGAAAATATGTTACAATCGAAACAAAATTATGAATTTATGCAAATGAAATATATCAAATTCAATTATAAATTTTGCATATATTCTTAAATATTAAATATTAATTAACTAATTATTCGTTGGTATAGGTCGACCTACACGGATAGATGGCGTTGTAGAAACTATGTTGATTTGAAGAACTGCTGCTGAATATAACGATGATAAGCCAATTAAACGATGATTGTTTGAATTTTTAAAGTTTCAAAAAAAATCGTTATGCGAATTAACTGAAGATTGCCGTAGGGAATTGATGACTGTCGAGATGAAAATATTTTTACTGTCTCGATGAAATTTTAATTTCCAAAATAATTCAAGTTTTGATGATATTTTTCTGCGATGTTTCTTTAGAAAATTTCTAAGTCCAAGAAATTTTCTAAGTTTAACGATGATGAATTTCTGCTCTATATATTAGAAAATTTTGTAAAAATTTTCTAAGTCTTTTTTTAAAAAATCAATTTTAACAATTTTCGATGATCCGGCCCGAAGTATTAGAAAATTTTGTAAGAAAAATTTTCTAAGTATTTTTACGATGACAAATTCCGGCTCTAAATGTTAGAAAATTTCTGTATAAGAAATTTTCTAAGTATTTTTTGACGATGATTTAATTCGACGTTTCCCTATTTTCTGTAAAAATTCCAAGTATTTTTACAGAAATTCCTAACTTTTCCCTAATTACTAGCTCAATACGCTAGATTTTTTTAGGACTCAATACGTCCCGGCTGATGAGGTGGTCCTTTGGTTTCCCTGGTTCAGTCTCAATACGACAATATAGTCAGGTAATTGCAAAAGACAAATTTTTCTGCGAATCGCAACTCTTTATATACCAAAATTTGCAAACTCTGGAATTTTCTATTTTCCCCGTTGTTGAAATGTTCTGCTATTTATCTCATATTTTTGTCTTTTTTTATAAAACTGTTTTATTCAAATTGTGTCCGGTGATTCGAAATGACAATTTATGATGATTGTGAATAACTTTGAGTGGTAACTATTAAACTGATTAAACTGGTACATATATTTTTTTTGACAGATCTGACAGTATTGACATATGTAGTTATGTACTATGTATATTTTTGTTTTATATTTGTGTATATGTACGATTATATTCAGTTTTAAAGTTATAATAATAATCGTAAAGGGTGAAGGTATTTACCCTTTCCTTTGTAATTTTTAATTAATTTTAATTAAATTTGAGTTTTTTTTTTTTTACTGTGATTGTGCATGTTTATGTTTCAATTTTATTGCTATAAAAATATAATAAATTGTGATGTTATTCTATATAGTGTGTTATGAATGTTTTTTTTTGTGATAATAATGTTGTGATTTTTGTGTCCATTGTGTTGTGATTCGTAATATTTTGTTAAATATTTTGTAAAGTGTCAATAATTAATTGTATGTTATGTATTGTACTATTTTATGTTATATGTTTGGTTAAGTGGGTTTGTTTACATGTTTGTGGTGTTGGTCTTTTTGTGTATTATTTTATAACCTTTAATATTAATTTCTTATTATATATTTTTTTTTTTTTTATGTATTTTAGGATTTTTTCTTGGATTTGTGAGGAGATAGTGACCAATTTTATCAGGTGAGTATGCATCAAGGTGTAAAGATGGAAAATTAATAATACCCCTTTTTTTTCTGTTTTTATTTTTAGATAAAAATGTTGAATGGATTCAACATCCTCCACGGGCACCAATGTTGACAAGTTTTATTATCAAATAGTTTTTTTTTTTTAAGTGAAAAATGATGATTGTTTATACATATGTGTATTTTATTGTTTGCAAATATTTAATAAAAAATGTTGTGTGGTTTTTTTTGTATATAAATTTTATTAAAACTATTATTTTATTTTTTACAACTCCTTTACTTTTTTTTTTACAATGTTGTCAATCTAATCGTAACCATGCCTTCTTTTGTTTTGGTGAAACTTATTGTTTTCTGGTCCATTTTTAACCGGTACGATTTACTCTTGTAGATATTTTGCCACGGAATGGGCCAATCCTCGATGAGGCGTTTTATTCCCTCTGGAGCTTCCAACCAATCCGGCACCTTTGATTTAATTATCCGTTCCTTGGTTTGTTGCACAACCAAACCGGTTACTTCAAAGGGAGGTTTATATGTTCCAGGACCGTCATTTATTATTTTTTCTTTTATTTTTTTTCGTTTTTCCCCAATCTCAATAGCTGGAGCTTTCCTTTTTAATCTCAATCTTGGCAAACCTTTGTTTGGTTGGTCCACCATTTCCAGGCTCCAATTTGAATTAATACCAAAGGATTGGTATTCTGAAGGCACTGGTGTTAACGAACTTGAACTCATTTTTTTTGATTTTGCACTTTCTTATATTTTTTACTGTTATGAATTTTTTTTTTTTTTAAATATTTTTACACCTTTGTTCTTTGTGAAAATTTTTTTTGAAACTACACGTCACCGATAAGTAACGGTCTATTTATTTTGAGTTTAATTTTCTCTCCACTTTATGTATATGGCAGTACTGTTTGTAGACTTTGTTTATCATTCAGGGGTGATCATTTTTTTTTGATTGATTGATTTTTTAATTTTGATTAATCGGAATTTTACATAATTTAACGATTGGTCTTACATAAGTTTTTTGCCCAATTTTTATCAATGCTGTTCTTACCAATCCGTCACTACCAGGATATGTTTCAAGGATGCGACCCAATGGCCATGCTAAAGGTGGATAATTTTCTTGTTTGATCAAAACAATATCATCAGGTCTCAAGTTTTCTTGTGTAATTTTCCACTTGTATCTGACTTGGAGTTGATGCAAGTAATCTTTTGACCAACTTCGCCAAAAGTTTTGTTGTAGTTGTTTTAAAAATTGCCATTGCTTTGTAGGAACGTTGTCAATCATTTCACTGGTTTCTGGTACTGCTTGCAAATTTCTCTGTATTAAGAAATGGCCTGGTGTAATGATTGTATTGTCATTCGAATCAATATTAAGTGGTGTTAATGGACGAGAATTAACACACGCTTCAATGTTGCATAAGACGGTATACAGACCTTCAAAGGTGAGTTTCGTATTTTGTAGTGTTTTTTTCAAATGTGTTTTGACCAGTTTGATATGCGATTCCCATAAACCGCCGTAATGTGGCGCAGAAGGTGGATTGAAGTGCCATTTTATTCGTTCTGTAGATAATTTATCTGCAATTTCCTCAGTAGTTTGTTTTGAAAACATAATTTTGTTGGCTTTAACTAAATTTGTTCCGCAGTCAGAATATATGTCTGAACATAAACCTCGTCTGTTAGTAAATCTATTAAAACTTGCGATAAAGGCATTAGCACTTAAGTCCGTTACTAGTTCTAGGTGAATTGCTTTAGTACAGAGACAAATGAATAAGCATATATAAACTGATGTAGTTTTTGTAGTTTTTGAATTTCGTAATGATGATATTTTCATTTCAATAGGACCCGCAAAATCGATACCGACGTGTTGGAACGGAAAAAATTGAGTTACTCTAGCAGCTGGTAGTTCATGCATAAATTGAGTGTTGTGTTCTGGTTTCATTCTAAAACATTTAAGGCATTTATGTAGTTGATGGCGAATAATATTTTTCGCGTTAATTATCCAGAATTTATTTCTAATTGTGTTTAACACTAAGTGAGCGCCTCCATGACATGTTTTTTCATGAACATGATTGATTAGTAATTTTGTAACTGGATGATCTGCTGGTAAAAGAATCGGATGTTTTTCATCGTATGGTAGTTCTGACTTTCCTAATCTTCCACCCACTCTGAGTATCTTTTGTTCGTCTAGAAACGGATTTAGATTTAAAACTTTGCTAGTTCTATTTATTGGTTGTCCAGTTTCTAAATTTTTTATCTCTGCTGCAAATTGATTTTGCTGTATTGTTTTCACAATTGAAACCTCTGCTTGATCAATTTCTTCTGTATTTAGATGATGTGTTTTAATTTTATGACTCAAGCGACAATTGTTTATAAAACGTAAACAATAAGCTGTTATTCTTAGTAGTTTAGAATATGATGAGTATCTTGATAAAATATCTGGTTCTGCAATTGCAGCGAAGACCCTTTGTTTTTTTATTTCTTCAACCGAATCCAATACTTCTGGTTGTTTCGGCCACATCGTTTCGTCTTTTAACCATTTTGGTCCATTCCACCATAATTCATTTTCCGTTAGTTCGTCGGGCATTTGACCTCTTGAAGCACTATCTGCTGGATTATCAGGTCCCGGTATATATCACCACGATGAAGGACTAGTGTGTTCATGGATTTCTGCAATTCTATTAGCTACATACGTTTTCCAATTACTTGCATGTTTTTGTATCCATGAAAGTGTTATCGTTGAATCTGTCCAAAGTATGACTTTAGCGTTTTCTAATTCAAGATCATTTGTTACAGTTTTCTTTAGTTTGGCCAACAAAGTAGCACCACATAATTCCAAACGAGGCAAAGATACTGGTTTAATGGGGGCTACTTTGGTCTTCGAAGCTATTAAAGATACTTTGGATTTATCTCCTTCTTTTACTTGTAGGTATATTACCGCCGCGTATCCTACATTCGATGCATCACAAAAACCGTGAATCGTAATTTTGGTATTGTTGGTAGCGAGATTCAACCAGCGAGGTATTGTGATGGTAGAAATGTGGTGTAATTTTTCAACGAATTGTTTCCATTTTTCTACTAATATTTCTGGAGGCCGGTCGTCCCAATCACAGCGCGCAATCCAAAGCTTTTGCATTATTATTGCCGACATAATGCATGGAGCTAACCATCCGAATGGATCAAATAACGAAGCAATTTCTGACAAAATTGTTCTTTTTGTGATTTTTACCTCTTCGTTTTTTACTTTTACGCATATATTAAATTTATCTGTGGTAGGTGTGGCGCCACTATTTGTACAATAAATAAAAAAAATATACTTTTTGATATTTTAATATAATTTTAATTTTCAACTAATTTCTCCCAATTTACAAATCAGACTAAAAACTAAGTAAAAGTAAAATTTAAAATTAGAATTCCTTATCTTAAAATTGGTAATATGTACAATATACATAATATACCTGAAATGGGTAATATACCTACTTATAAGTAATATACATAATTATAATATAATATAATGTAATTAATAATATAATATTAATATGTATAAGAAGATGATGCAACATGTAAAACAACTTTCTTATCTTTCATAAGTGATAGAAAGTGTAAGAATAAAATATATGGATGTACCAATTCTCATCTCTTATGATAGTAAGAGATGTTGAGTTTAATTTTAATAATCAACATTATACAAAGTGTTGCCGTTACATCAATTCTCATCTCTTAAGACAGTAAGAGATGTTGAATATAATATTAATAATTAATATTATAAAATGTTGCCGTTACATCATTCCCCCCTTATTTAAAGTGAGTTGGTAATTAAAGAATGATTAGGTGTTTGTGAAGCGATGAATTCACCTGGTAATCGTAAAGATTGTCCATATAAAAGGTTTGATGGTGCTACGTCTAGTGAGTCTATTATTGCTGATCGTATGCCTAAAAGAATCCAAGGAAGATGATAGAACCATTGTTTTGGGTTGTCAGATGCTCTAATCGCTGATTTTAAATGTCTGTGAAATCTTTCAATGAAACCATTGGACTGAGGATGGTAAGTAGCCGTTCGAATTCTATGATTTCCAAGGATAGCTGATATTTCTTTAAAGAGTGATGACTCAAATTGAGTTCCTTGATCAGTTGTTATTGCACAAGGGACGCCAAAACGTGAAATCCAATGTTGTATGAAATTTTGAACAACATTCGATGCTGAAATAGTTTTAAGGGGAATGGCTTCAGGCCAGTGGCAAAAGCGATCTTTAATTGTCAGCAGATATGTGTATCCATTTGATGGTGGTAGCGGGCCTACTAAATCCATATGAATGTGTTCAAATCTACCTGTTGGAATTGGGAAAGAACCATGTGGTGAAACAGTGTGTTTATACACTTTGCATTTTTGACATTGAATGCATGATTTGGACCAAAGATTGATCTGTTTATTCATATTTGGCCAGAAATATTTTGCTGTAATGAGCTTTCTTGTAACTCTGATGCTAGGGTGTGATAGATTATGGATTTTGTTAAAAACTGTGCGTCGCAAATTTTCAGGGAGAAAAGGCCTATTTTTACCAGTGGAAGTTTCGCACCAAATTTCTTTGTCTTCTATTGGAAAATAAATTTTATTAAGTTTGAATTTTGTCTTTTCTTGATTAGGTGGATTTTGAAGAATACATTGTAATTCATCATCTTTGTCTTGTTCATCTACAAGCGATTGAAAACTAAAAGTAGTTTGTTCAATATTGTCTATAAAAGCACGAGATAAAGTGTCTGCTACTACATTTTTTGATCCTTTTATGTAGCGAATATCATGTGAAAATTGGGAAATATAGCTGAGATGACGTGTTTGTCTCGGTGACTTTTCGGTTTTTGAAAACAATGCTGAGGTTAAAGGTTTATGATCAGTAAAAATGGTTAAATCTCTAGCCTCAATCAAATGACGAAAATGTTTAACGGCAAGGTAAATAGCAAGAAGTTCACGATCAAAAATCGAATATTTCTTTTCTGCAGGTTTGAGTTTCTTTGAGAAGAAGCTAAGTGGTTCCCAAGTTTTTGAGCAGCTTTGTTGAAGCACGGCTCCTACAGCGTCATTTGATGCATCAACAAAAAGACTGAGCTTAGCGTTAGAGTTTGGGTGTACCAGTATGACACGATTTTTTAAAGCGTTTTTAATATTTTGAAATGCCTCGTCATGAACATTCGACCATGAAAAATTATTCTTAATTTTTTTCTTATTGTTACCTTTTATAAGCTCATAAAGAGGAATTGAAATTTTTGCTATATTGGGTATGAACCTATGATAAAAATTTATCATACCTAAGAAACGTTGCAACTTTTTGAAAGAATTTGGGGTTGGGAATTCTTGAATTACACGAACTTTTTCTTCGGATGGAGTTATACCTTTGCTTGAAATGACATGACCTAAAAAGTCAATTTCTTTCGTACCAAAAATGCATTTGCTTGGATTTACGCTAATACCATATTTTTGTAATCGTGTGAACAAGAGACGTAAGTGTTCTTTGTGTTGTTCAGGTGAATTGCTTGAAACGAGTATGTCGTCAATATATGAGAAAGTGAAATCGAAGTCGAATAGTATTTCGTTAATGAACCTTTGGAAGGTTTGCGCACCGTTTTTAACACCAAAAGGCATGCGGAGAAATTCGAAAAGGCCAAAAGGCGTAATTACTGCAGTTTTATAGATATCCTCCTCTGCAACCGGGATCTGATGATATGCACGTACCAGATCGATTTTGGAGAATATTGTGCGTTCATGCAGATGTAAATTACAATCCTGAATGTTTGGAAGGGGGTATTTATCGAAAACTGTAGCTGCATTTAATTGACGATAATCGCCGCATGGTCTCCATTCATTTTCTCTTTTCTTAGGTACCATGTGCAAAGGTGAAGCAACATGTGAGGATGAAGGTCTGCATATTCCTAATCTGATCATTAAATCGAATTCTGATTTTGCGATCTTGAATTTTTCAGGATCCAGACGTCTAGCGCGTGCTGACGGTAGAGGTCCTTGAGTTACTATTCGATGAACTACATTGTGACTAACTTCATGATTGAAATCCGGTGGCTTAATTAGTGCCGGGAAGTTATTAAGAATTGAAGCATACTCGCCTGTGATTGTACACAGTTTAGGAGAACAGGAAACTACATTACGTTCGGTGCAAATAACAAACAAAGATGTTATCTCATCGATCAGTTTTCTGCCACGAATATCAACAAGTAGTTTGAATTTATAGAGGAAATCTGCGCCTAAAATTGCATGGTTGACGGATGCAATTATAAATGAATGAGTGAAATTTCTTCGTAAATTTAAACTTAGGGTTAAAATTTTTGAACCAAAAGAGGCGATTGGTGCGCCGTTAGCTGCTACTAGACTGTAATTTGATTTAATATTATACGTTGGACAAAATTTTTTGGGTATGATAGATACCTCAGCTCCTGTATCTATCAAGAAATTAATTTTGGTTTTATTGTCGTAGACAAAGAGGCGGCGTGAAGTTTTGCTACTTTCTGCTGCCGCTGGCAGAGTAGCTAATTTTGGTTTTTTTGATTTTGTGTTTTTGAATAATTTTTACTGCAAGGAAAGATACACTTTTTGGCATTTTTACCGAAACGTTTGTGATACCAACATAAATTGTTGTTGTTTGAGGGTTTGGTGGAATTACGGTTTTTTGAAAAACTTCTCTGCCTAGGTTAAGAATTGCGTATTTCTAATTTTTTTAACCGTTCTTCAATTCTCTGTAGAACGTCTGTCAGGTTACTTTCTGAAGAAGATGTAGAGGGTTGCTGTTGTACAGAAGAAATTTTAGAAATGGTAGGAATGGTGGAATCAAAGATTTTGTCCGCAATAAGAAAAAGTTCTTCTTGTGTATGTTTGGCTTCTATTGCAATCAGACATGTTTGAAGATTTGCAGGTAGTTTGTTGAGCCAAAGTTTGTTTAACAGTGATTTATTCACCAAAGTATTGTCTCCAGCGAGTGATTCCATCCGTCGATAGAGTTCGGATGGTTTAGAATCCCCTAGCTCTATGGTATGTAATAATTTATTTAATCTAAGTTCCTCAGAATCCCTACTTCTGGATAAAAGACTTTCTTTCAATGTTTCATACTTTTTGTCAGTAGGTGGACTAGTGAGTATGTCTGCGACCAATTCCATGGCCTCGGGAGATAAAGAAGAAACAAGGTGATCGTATTTGGTATTTGAAACTGTAATATTTTTGACTCGAAATTGACTCTCAACTTGAAGAAACCAAAGATCTGGCCTATTATTCCAAAAAGGAGGAATTTTGAGGGTAGAAATACAATTTGAGATTGTGTCGTCTGACGTTTTTTCCATTTTGTCTTTATTGTCAGTCATATTTATAAAAAGAAATCTAAAAATAGTGGTGATATTAGTGAATTAGTACTTAATAACGGCTTTACAAGATGTTTAGGGTGTAAAATTTAATAGTGCACAAGAAGCATGAAAGCAACATTAGAATTTGGTATTTAATAAATAAAAAAAAGGTTAAACCGATAAGTAATGTTTAGTCGTTTTAGATCGTTTTTTTTTAGAAATTTTGGTGTTATTTCAATTGATTAAAAGCAATATATTTTTAACTTACGGATTGTACTTGTACAATAGTTATGCTGAATCAAAGTACCTTTTATGTTGTGTTCACGTGTTTACTGTGACGAATTTCCTTGTACATATATGTTTTTTTTTTAACTAACTTAATACAAATTTTTTGAGTATTAGCACAAAATTTTGTTTCACAAATTTTCCTAAAAGGAGAAAAAAGAAAATATAATGAATATTTGTTTTTACAAAAGACTTATGTTAAAATATAAAATTGCTTATATATATAATGTATAGATGTGATGATGATGATGTAATGCTCGTTCCTTGTTACACGTGTGGTCACTAAAAATCCATCTAAATCACAGGCATCCGTTGAAAAATTTTATAAAAATACTGTCCAGCAGGAGCTCTTTAATCTTAGTTTTCAGCAAAAGTGTATATTTCAATGATTTAAGAAAATTTAACACCATTTCGAGAAGCAAAAAATTCAACACGTTGTCATGCCATCAACATCCATTTTTCAATTGTATAAAATAATTTTTATTATATTTTAATTATTTCGATGTATGTTGTTTTATTTTTTTTTTTTTTGTGCACCCAAATGTATGATTAAAATACTATTTAATTTTTAAAAGAAATTTGTATTTTAAGTTATTTAACACTAATAGATAATTTGGTAGAGTGTACTATAATATACTGTATGTAATGTGCTGTACTGTACTGTATTGTATTATAATGTATAGCACACATGCAATTTTATGTACTTTGATTAATTAAAAAAAATATTTCACCCACTATTTTTAGTTTTTTAATTTAAATATATTTAATTGATTTTATTAAATGTCTTTATTTTAAGAGTTAAAATAAAATCAAAATTTTAATTAAATAAAACTTTTGTGTCGGGGTCACCATTTTGTGGCGCCACTATTTGTACAATAAATAAAAAAAATATACTTTTTGATATTTTAATATAATTTTAATTTTCAACTAATTTCTCCCAATTTACAAATCAGACTAAAAACTAAGTAAAAGTAAAATTTAAAATTAGAATTCCTTATCTTAAAATTGGTAATATGTACAATATACATAATATACCTGAAATGGGTAATATACCTACTTATAAGTAATATACATAATTATAATATAATATAATGTAATTAATAATATAATATTAATATGTATAAGAAGATGATGCAACATGTAAAACAACTTTCTTATCTTTCATAAGTGATAGAAAGTGTAAGAATAAAATATATGGATGTACCAATTCTCATCTCTTATGATAGTAAGAGATGTTGAGTTTAATTTTAATAATCAACATTATACAAAGTGTTGCCGTTACATCAATTCTCATCTCTTAAGACAGTAAGAGATGTTGAATATAATATTAATAATTAATATTATAAAATGTTGCCGTTACATCATTCCCCCCTTATTTAAAGTGAGTTGGTAATTAAAGAATGATTAGGTGTTTGTGAAGCGATGAATTCACCTGGTAATCGTAAAGATTGTCCATATAAAAGGTTTGATGGTGCTACGTCTAGTGAGTCTATTATTGCTGATCGTATGCCTAAAAGAATCCAAGGAAGATGATAGAACCATTGTTTTGGGTTGTCAGATGCTCTAATCGCTGATTTTAAATGTCTGTGAAATCTTTCAATGAAACCATTGGACTGAGGATGGTAAGTAGCCGTTCGAATTCTATGATTTCCAAGGATAGCTGATATTTCTTTAAAGAGTGATGACTCAAATTGAGTTCCTTGATCAGTTGTTATTGCACAAGGGACGCCAAAACGTGAAATCCAATGTTGTATGAAATTTTGAACAACATTCGATGCTGAAATAGTTTTAAGGGGAATGGCTTCAGGCCAGTGGCAAAAGCGATCTTTAATTGTCAGCAGATATGTGTATCCATTTGATGGTGGTAGCGGGCCTACTAAATCCATATGAATGTGTTCAAATCTACCTGTTGGAATTGGGAAAGAACCATGTGGTGAAACAGTGTGTTTATACACTTTGCATTTTTGACATTGAATGCATGATTTGGACCAAAGATTGATCTGTTTATTCATATTTGGCCAGAAATATTTTGCTGTAATGAGCTTTCTTGTAACTCTGATGCTAGGGTGTGATAGATTATGGATTTTGTTAAAAACTGTGCGTCGCAAATTTTCAGGGAGAAAAGGCCTATTTTTACCAGTGGAAGTTTCGCACCAAATTTCTTTGTCTTCTATTGGAAAATAAATTTTATTAAGTTTGAATTTTGTCTTTTCTTGATTAGGTGGATTTTGAAGAATACATTGTAATTCATCATCTTTGTCTTGTTCATCTACAAGCGATTGAAAACTAAAAGTAGTTTGTTCAATATTGTCTATAAAAGCACGAGATAAAGTGTCTGCTACTACATTTTTTGATCCTTTTATGTAGCGAATATCATGTGAAAATTGGGAAATATAGCTGAGATGACGTGTTTGTCTCGGTGACTTTTCGGTTTTTGAAAACAATGCTGAGGTTAAAGGTTTATGATCAGTAAAAATGGTTAAATCTCTAGCCTCAATCAAATGACGAAAATGTTTAACGGCAAGGTAAATAGCAAGAAGTTCACGATCAAAAATCGAATATTTCTTTTCTGCAGGTTTGAGTTTCTTTGAGAAGAAGCTAAGTGGTTCCCAAGTTTTTGAGCAGCTTTGTTGAAGCACGGCTCCTACAGCGTCATTTGATGCATCAACAAAAAGACTGAGCTTAGCGTTAGAGTTTGGGTGTACCAGTATGACACGATTTTTTAAAGCGTTTTTAATATTTTGAAATGCCTCGTCATGAACATTCGACCATGAAAAATTATTCTTAATTTTTTTCTTATTGTTACCTTTTATAAGCTCATAAAGAGGAATTGAAATTTTTGCTATATTGGGTATGAACCTATGATAAAAATTTATCATACCTAAGAAACGTTGCAACTTTTTGAAAGAATTTGGGGTTGGGAATTCTTGAATTACACGAACTTTTTCTTCGGATGGAGTTATACCTTTGCTTGAAATGACATGACCTAAAAAGTCAATTTCTTTCGTACCAAAAATGCATTTGCTTGGATTTACGCTAATACCATATTTTTGTAATCGTGTGAACAAGAGACGTAAGTGTTCTTTGTGTTGTTCAGGTGAATTGCTTGAAACGAGTATGTCGTCAATATATGAGAAAGTGAAATCGAAGTCGAATAGTATTTCGTTAATGAACCTTTGGAAGGTTTGCGCACCGTTTTTAACACCAAAAGGCATGCGGAGAAATTCGAAAAGGCCAAAAGGCGTAATTACTGCAGTTTTATAGATATCCTCCTCTGCAACCGGGATCTGATGATATGCACGTACCAGATCGATTTTGGAGAATATTGTGCGTTCATGCAGATGTAAATTACAATCCTGAATGTTTGGAAGGGGGTATTTATCGAAAACTGTAGCTGCATTTAATTGACGATAATCGCCGCATGGTCTCCATTCATTTTCTCTTTTCTTAGGTACCATGTGCAAAGGTGAAGCAACATGTGAGGATGAAGGTCTGCATATTCCTAATCTGATCATTAAATCGAATTCTGATTTTGCGATCTTGAATTTTTCAGGATCCAGACGTCTAGCGCGTGCTGACGGTAGAGGTCCTTGAGTTACTATTCGATGAACTACATTGTGACTAACTTCATGATTGAAATCCGGTGGCTTAATTAGTGCCGGGAAGTTATTAAGAATTGAAGCATACTCGCCTGTGATTGTACACAGTTTAGGAGAACAGGAAACTACATTACGTTCGGTGCAAATAACAAACAAAGATGTTATCTCATCGATCAGTTTTCTGCCACGAATATCAACAAGTAGTTTGAATTTATAGAGGAAATCTGCGCCTAAAATTGCATGGTTGACGGATGCAATTATAAATGAATGAGTGAAATTTCTTCGTAAATTTAAACTTAGGGTTAAAATTTTTGAACCAAAAGAGGCGATTGGTGCGCCGTTAGCTGCTACTAGACTGTAATTTGATTTAATATTATACGTTGGACAAAATTTTTTGGGTATGATAGATACCTCAGCTCCTGTATCTATCAAGAAATTAATTTTGGTTTTATTGTCGTAGACAAAGAGGCGGCGTGAAGTTTTGCTACTTTCTGCTGCCGCTGGCAGAGTAGCTAATTTTGGTTTTTTTGATTTTGTGTTTTTGAATAATTTTTACTGCAAGGAAAGATACACTTTTTGGCATTTTTACCGAAACGTTTGTGATACCAACATAAATTGTTGTTGTTTGAGGGTTTGGTGGAATTACGGTTTTTTGAAAAACTTCTCTGCCTAGGTTAAGAATTGCGTATTTCTAATTTTTTTAACCGTTCTTCAATTCTCTGTAGAACGTCTGTCAGGTTACTTTCTGAAGAAGATGTAGAGGGTTGCTGTTGTACAGAAGAAATTTTAGAAATGGTAGGAATGGTGGAATCAAAGATTTTGTCCGCAATAAGAAAAAGTTCTTCTTGTGTATGTTTGGCTTCTATTGCAATCAGACATGTTTGAAGATTTGCAGGTAGTTTGTTGAGCCAAAGTTTGTTTAACAGTGATTTATTCACCAAAGTATTGTCTCCAGCGAGTGATTCCATCCGTCGATAGAGTTCGGATGGTTTAGAATCCCCTAGCTCTATGGTATGTAATAATTTATTTAATCTAAGTTCCTCAGAATCCCTACTTCTGGATAAAAGACTTTCTTTCAATGTTTCATACTTTTTGTCAGTAGGTGGACTAGTGAGTATGTCTGCGACCAATTCCATGGCCTCGGGAGATAAAGAAGAAACAAGGTGATCGTATTTGGTATTTGAAACTGTAATATTTTTGACTCGAAATTGACTCTCAACTTGAAGAAACCAAAGATCTGGCCTATTATTCCAAAAAGGAGGAATTTTGAGGGTAGAAATACAATTTGAGATTGTGTCGTCTGACGTTTTTTCCATTTTGTCTTTATTGTCAGTCATATTTATAAAAAGAAATCTAAAAATAGTGGTGATATTAGTGAATTAGTACTTAATAACGGCTTTACAAGATGTTTAGGGTGTAAAATTTAATAGTGCACAAGAAGCATGAAAGCAACATTAGAATTTGGTATTTAATAAATAAAAAAAAGGTTAAACCGATAAGTAATGTTTAGTCGTTTTAGATCGTTTTTTTTTAGAAATTTTGGTGTTATTTCAATTGATTAAAAGCAATATATTTTTAACTTACGGATTGTACTTGTACAATAGTTATGCTGAATCAAAGTACCTTTTATGTTGTGTTCACGTGTTTACTGTGACGAATTTCCTTGTACATATATGTTTTTTTTTTAACTAACTTAATACAAATTTTTTGAGTATTAGCACAAAATTTTGTTTCACAAATTTTCCTAAAAGGAGAAAAAAGAAAATATAATGAATATTTGTTTTTACAAAAGACTTATGTTAAAATATAAAATTGCTTATATATATAATGTATAGATGTGATGATGATGATGTAATGCTCGTTCCTTGTTACACGTGTGGTCACTAAAAATCCATCTAAATCACAGGCATCCGTTGAAAAATTTTATAAAAATACTGTCCAGCAGGAGCTCTTTAATCTTAGTTTTCAGCAAAAGTGTATATTTCAATGATTTAAGAAAATTTAACACCATTTCGAGAAGCAAAAAATTCAACACGTTGTCATGCCATCAACATCCATTTTTCAATTGTATAAAATAATTTTTATTATATTTTAATTATTTCGATGTATGTTGTTTTATTTTTTTTTTTTTTGTGCACCCAAATGTATGATTAAAATACTATTTAATTTTTAAAAGAAATTTGTATTTTAAGTTATTTAACACTAATAGATAATTTGGTAGAGTGTACTATAATATACTGTATGTAATGTGCTGTACTGTACTGTATTGTATTATAATGTATAGCACACATGCAATTTTATGTACTTTGATTAATTAAAAAAAATATTTCACCCACTATTTTTAGTTTTTTAATTTAAATATATTTAATTGATTTTATTAAATGTCTTTATTTTAAGAGTTAAAATAAAATCAAAATTTTAATTAAATAAAACTTTTGTGTCGGGGTCACCATTTTGTGGCGCCACTATTTGTACAATAAATAAAAAAAATATACTTTTTGATATTTTAATATAATTTTAATTTTCAACTAATTTCTCCCAATTTACAAATCAGACTAAAAACTAAGTAAAAGTAAAATTTAAAATTAGAATTCCTTATCTTAAAATTGGTAATATGTACAATATACATAATATACCTGAAATGGGTAATATACCTACTTATAAGTAATATACATAATTATAATATAATATAATGTAATTAATAATATAATATTAATATGTATAAGAAGATGATGCAACATGTAAAACAACTTTCTTATCTTTCATAAGTGATAGAAAGTGTAAGAATAAAATATATGGATGTACCAATTCTCATCTCTTATGATAGTAAGAGATGTTGAGTTTAATTTTAATAATCAACATTATACAAAGTGTTGCCGTTACATCAATTCTCATCTCTTAAGACAGTAAGAGATGTTGAATATAATATTAATAATTAATATTATAAAATGTTGCCGTTACATCATTCCCCCCTTATTTAAAGTGAGTTGGTAATTAAAGAATGATTAGGTGTTTGTGAAGCGATGAATTCACCTGGTAATCGTAAAGATTGTCCATATAAAAGGTTTGATGGTGCTACGTCTAGTGAGTCTATTATTGCTGATCGTATGCCTAAAAGAATCCAAGGAAGATGATAGAACCATTGTTTTGGGTTGTCAGATGCTCTAATCGCTGATTTTAAATGTCTGTGAAATCTTTCAATGAAACCATTGGACTGAGGATGGTAAGTAGCCGTTCGAATTCTATGATTTCCAAGGATAGCTGATATTTCTTTAAAGAGTGATGACTCAAATTGAGTTCCTTGATCAGTTGTTATTGCACAAGGGACGCCAAAACGTGAAATCCAATGTTGTATGAAATTTTGAACAACATTCGATGCTGAAATAGTTTTAAGGGGAATGGCTTCAGGCCAGTGGCAAAAGCGATCTTTAATTGTCAGCAGATATGTGTATCCATTTGATGGTGGTAGCGGGCCTACTAAATCCATATGAATGTGTTCAAATCTACCTGTTGGAATTGGGAAAGAACCATGTGGTGAAACAGTGTGTTTATACACTTTGCATTTTTGACATTGAATGCATGATTTGGACCAAAGATTGATCTGTTTATTCATATTTGGCCAGAAATATTTTGCTGTAATGAGCTTTCTTGTAACTCTGATGCTAGGGTGTGATAGATTATGGATTTTGTTAAAAACTGTGCGTCGCAAATTTTCAGGGAGAAAAGGCCTATTTTTACCAGTGGAAGTTTCGCACCAAATTTCTTTGTCTTCTATTGGAAAATAAATTTTATTAAGTTTGAATTTTGTCTTTTCTTGATTAGGTGGATTTTGAAGAATACATTGTAATTCATCATCTTTGTCTTGTTCATCTACAAGCGATTGAAAACTAAAAGTAGTTTGTTCAATATTGTCTATAAAAGCACGAGATAAAGTGTCTGCTACTACATTTTTTGATCCTTTTATGTAGCGAATATCATGTGAAAATTGGGAAATATAGCTGAGATGACGTGTTTGTCTCGGTGACTTTTCGGTTTTTGAAAACAATGCTGAGGTTAAAGGTTTATGATCAGTAAAAATGGTTAAATCTCTAGCCTCAATCAAATGACGAAAATGTTTAACGGCAAGGTAAATAGCAAGAAGTTCACGATCAAAAATCGAATATTTCTTTTCTGCAGGTTTGAGTTTCTTTGAGAAGAAGCTAAGTGGTTCCCAAGTTTTTGAGCAGCTTTGTTGAAGCACGGCTCCTACAGCGTCATTTGATGCATCAACAAAAAGACTGAGCTTAGCGTTAGAGTTTGGGTGTACCAGTATGACACGATTTTTTAAAGCGTTTTTAATATTTTGAAATGCCTCGTCATGAACATTCGACCATGAAAAATTATTCTTAATTTTTTTCTTATTGTTACCTTTTATAAGCTCATAAAGAGGAATTGAAATTTTTGCTATATTGGGTATGAACCTATGATAAAAATTTATCATACCTAAGAAACGTTGCAACTTTTTGAAAGAATTTGGGGTTGGGAATTCTTGAATTACACGAACTTTTTCTTCGGATGGAGTTATACCTTTGCTTGAAATGACATGACCTAAAAAGTCAATTTCTTTCGTACCAAAAATGCATTTGCTTGGATTTACGCTAATACCATATTTTTGTAATCGTGTGAACAAGAGACGTAAGTGTTCTTTGTGTTGTTCAGGTGAATTGCTTGAAACGAGTATGTCGTCAATATATGAGAAAGTGAAATCGAAGTCGAATAGTATTTCGTTAATGAACCTTTGGAAGGTTTGCGCACCGTTTTTAACACCAAAAGGCATGCGGAGAAATTCGAAAAGGCCAAAAGGCGTAATTACTGCAGTTTTATAGATATCCTCCTCTGCAACCGGGATCTGATGATATGCACGTACCAGATCGATTTTGGAGAATATTGTGCGTTCATGCAGATGTAAATTACAATCCTGAATGTTTGGAAGGGGGTATTTATCGAAAACTGTAGCTGCATTTAATTGACGATAATCGCCGCATGGTCTCCATTCATTTTCTCTTTTCTTAGGTACCATGTGCAAAGGTGAAGCAACATGTGAGGATGAAGGTCTGCATATTCCTAATCTGATCATTAAATCGAATTCTGATTTTGCGATCTTGAATTTTTCAGGATCCAGACGTCTAGCGCGTGCTGACGGTAGAGGTCCTTGAGTTACTATTCGATGAACTACATTGTGACTAACTTCATGATTGAAATCCGGTGGCTTAATTAGTGCCGGGAAGTTATTAAGAATTGAAGCATACTCGCCTGTGATTGTACACAGTTTAGGAGAACAGGAAACTACATTACGTTCGGTGCAAATAACAAACAAAGATGTTATCTCATCGATCAGTTTTCTGCCACGAATATCAACAAGTAGTTTGAATTTATAGAGGAAATCTGCGCCTAAAATTGCATGGTTGACGGATGCAATTATAAATGAATGAGTGAAATTTCTTCGTAAATTTAAACTTAGGGTTAAAATTTTTGAACCAAAAGAGGCGATTGGTGCGCCGTTAGCTGCTACTAGACTGTAATTTGATTTAATATTATACGTTGGACAAAATTTTTTGGGTATGATAGATACCTCAGCTCCTGTATCTATCAAGAAATTAATTTTGGTTTTATTGTCGTAGACAAAGAGGCGGCGTGAAGTTTTGCTACTTTCTGCTGCCGCTGGCAGAGTAGCTAAT
This sequence comes from Villa cingulata, assembly GCA_951394055.1. Taxonomy (NCBI): domain Eukaryota; kingdom Metazoa; phylum Arthropoda; class Insecta; order Diptera; family Bombyliidae; genus Villa; species Villa cingulata. The sequence continues at coordinate 33,246,716 of OX596017.1, read as the reverse complement.
TTTGGTTTTTTTGATTTTGTGTTTTTGAATAATTTTTACTGCAAGGAAAGATACACTTTTTGGCATTTTTACCGAAACGTTTGTGATACCAACATAAATTGTTGTTGTTTGAGGGTTTGGTGGAATTACGGTTTTTTGAAAAACTTCTCTGCCTAGGTTTAGAATTGCGTATTTCTAATTTTTTTAACCGTCCTTCAATTCTCTGTAGAACGTCTGTCAGGTTACTTTCTGAAGAAGATGTAGAGGGTTGCTGTTGTACAGAAGAAATTTTAGAAATGGTAGGAATGGTGGAATCAAAGATTTTGTCCGCAATAAGAAAAAGTTCTTCTTGTGTATGTTTGGCTTCTATTGCAATCAGACATGTTTGAAGATTTGCAGGTAGTTTGTTGAGCCAAAGTTTGTTTAACAGTGATTTATTCACCAAAGTATTGTCTCCAGCGAGTGATTCCATCCGTCGATAGAGTTCGGATGGTTTAGAATCCCCTAGCTCTATGGTATGTAATAATTTATTTAATCTAAGTTCCTCAGAATCCCTACTTCTGGATAAAAGACTTTCTTTCAATGTTTCATACTTTTTGTCAGTAGGTGGACTAGTGAGTATGTCTGCGACCAATTCCATGGCCTCGGGAGATAAAGAAGAAACAAGTGATCGTATTTGGTATTTGAAACTGTAATATTTTTGACTCGAAATTGACTCTCAACTTGAAGAAACCAAAGATCTGGCCTATTATTCCAAAAAGGAGGAATTTTGAGGGTAGAAATACAATTTGAGATTGTGTCGTCTGACGTTTTTTCCATTTTGTCTTTATTGTCAGTCATATTTATAAAAAGAAATCTAAAAATAGTGGTGATATTAGTGAATTAGTACTTAATAACGGCTTTACAAGATGTTTAGGGTGTAAAATTTAATAGTGCACAAGAAGCATGAAAGCAACATTAGAATTTGGTATTTAATAAATAAAAAAAAGGTTAAACCGATAAGTAATGTTTAGTCGTTTTAGATCGTTTTTTTTTAGAAATTTTGGTGTTATTTCAATTGATTAAAAGCAATATATTTTTAACTTACGGATTGTACTTGTACAATAGTTATGCTGAATCAAAGTACCTTTTATGTTGTGTTCACGTGTTTACTGTGACGAATTTCCTTGTACATATATGTTTTTTTTTTAACTAACTTAATACAAATTTTTTGAGTATTAGCACAAAATTTTGTTTCACAAATTTTCCTAAAAGGAGAAAAAAGAAAATATAATGAATATTTGTTTTTACAAAAGACTTATGTTAAAATATAAAATTGCTTATATATATAATGTATAGATGTGATGATGATGATGTAATGCTCGTTCCTTGTTACACGTGTGGTCACTAAAAATCCATCTAAATCACAGGCATCCGTTGAAAAATTTTATAAAAATACTGTCCAGCAGGAGCTCTTTAATCTTAGTTTTCAGCAAAAGTGTATATTTCAATGATTTAAGAAAATTTAACACCATTTCGAGAAGCAAAAAATTCAACACGTTGTCATGCCATCAACATCCATTTTTCAATTGTATAAAATAATTTTTATTATATTTTAATTATTTCGATGTATGTTGTTTTATTTTTTTTTTTTTTGTGCACCCAAATGTATGATTAAAATACTATTTAATTTTTAAAAGAAATTTGTATTTTAAGTTATTTAACACTAATAGATAATTTGGTAGAGTGTACTATAATATACTGTATGTAATGTGCTGTACTGTACTGTATTGTATTATAATGTATAGCACACATGCAATTTTATGTACTTTGATTAATTAAAAAAAATATTTCACCCACTATTTTTAGTTTTTTAATTTAAATATATTTAATTGATTTTATTAAATGTCTTTATTTTAAGAGTTAAAATAAAATCAAAATTTTAATTAAATAAAACTTTTGTGTCGGGGTCACCATTTTGTGGCGCCACTATTTGTACAATAAATAAAAAAAATATACTTTTTGATATTTTAATATAATTTTAATTTTCAACTAATTTCTCCCAATTTACAAATCAGACTAAAAACTAAGTAAAAGTAAAATTTAAAATTAGAATTCCTTATCTTAAAATTGGTAATATGTACAATATACATAATATACCTGAAATGGGTAATATACCTACTTATAAGTAATATACATAATTATAATATAATATAATGTAATTAATAATATAATATTAATATGTATAAGAAGATGATGCAACATGTAAAACAACTTTCTTATCTTTCATAAGTGATAGAAAGTGTAAGAATAAAATATATGGATGTACCAATTCTCATCTCTTATGATAGTAAGAGATGTTGAGTTTAATTTTAATAATCAACATTATACAAAGTGTTGCCGTTACATCAATTCTCATCTCTTAAGACAGTAAGAGATGTTGAATATAATATTAATAATTAATATTATAAAATGTTGCCGTTACAGTAGGATTCCATCTAATACCAAGGGTTTTAACGTTAAACACGTCAGAAATTGTTAAAAATTCCTTCAATTCGCGATCTTCGACTGGAATTTGATCATTTTCGTAAATTGAAACCTTCCTTTTTTAGCAATTGTCGTAATTCTTTTTGAATGGATATTAATTCGTCTAGATCAGGATGCGAATAACATAAGTCATCTACATACATTTGTTTTTTGACAATTTCTGCAGCTTTCGGATAATTGTGATGTTCATCATTGGCCAGTTGATGAATTGTTCTAATGGCTAAGAATGATGCTGCTGCGGTACCGAACGTTACTGTCGTTAATGCATAATCCACGATTGGTTCATTAGGTGAATTTCTCCATACTATTCGTTTTAAATCATATTGTTCTGGGTTAATATGAATCATACGGTACATTTTTTCTATATCAGCTGTAATCGCATACCGATATTTTCTCCATCTTAGCAGGGTGGTGACCAATGTTGGTTGTACGGTAGGCCCGATATACATTTGTTCGTTAAGACTCATATCGTTACTGGTCTTACTTGATGCATTAAAAACTGTTCTCAATTTAGTCGTTGTACTTTCCTTAAGTACACCATGATGTGGCATATAATATGATCTATTATTATTATTGCTATTATCGACATTAATCATATGGCCAGCTGCTAAATATTCGTCGATGTTTTTCTTATACAAGTTGTAATATTCCGTATCTTGTTGGAATTTCCGTTCCAATGAAAGAAATTGTGATACTGCTTTTCGTTTACTTTCACCAAATTCTGGAACCTTCTTAAATGGTAAATTTACTTGATATGAACCATTTGTTAAACGTTTAGTTGTCTCTGTATATATGTTTTCACATATCTTGTCTTCAGGTTTCTCGTGTTTTATGTTCAAACATTCCTCTTGCTCCCAAAATTTTCTTAGTTGTGTATCTAAAGAAGATTCATGGACCTGCACCATGAATGTCCTACTGGATTGCGTAACATATCCTATGTTACCCATCACAATCCAGCCTAATTCAGTGTTTATTGCAACAGGATGATTGGGTTCAGATGAGCGTCTAATTCCTCCACGAATTATCGCTGCGTACACTTCTGCTCCAATTAACAATTCTATTTTTCCGGGTATCGCAAAATTAGGGTCAGCTAGATTTAAATCTTTCAAATGATCAAAACCTGTCGTTTTAATTCGATAAGTTGGTAAATCGTTAGTGATACTCCTTACCACTAACGCATTTACCCGATGTTTAAAGTTTCTATATACCGATTCCAGAGTGAATTCAGTTTGAGAATTAGCCACAGTGGCACTGCTCTGGTTGAGTCCACTGATATGCTGATTCGTCCGTGTGACTTCAAGTTGCAGGCGTTTTGCTGCAGCAGCAGTTATAAAGGTTGCTTGCGACCCTGAGTCTATCAAGGCTCGCAATACTTCGTTGTGACCCTTTGTATTCCGAATCCTGACTAAAGCCGTTGCTAAGAGTGCTTGATTCGTGTTTGAAGAAAAGAAAGTCTTTACTTCATTCCTTTCGTTAGAGTTTCTGACTGGCAAAGCTTCGTTTCCAGTGCTATCGCAAATTTGTGTAGCTATTGGTTGAGCAGAAGGTTTGTCGCGATTTGCGTTTGATATGGTATTGAAGCTAGTATGTAATAGGGAATGATGTTTTCGTTTACATATACCGCATGTATATTTACTTTTACAGTCATTGTATTTATGGCCGAAAGTGAGACAGTTCATACATAAGTTGTTTTTCTTGATGAAGTTCAATTTCTCTGTCGCTGATAGTGATTTAAAGCTCGAACAGTTAAACAGCCTATGCTCTGATTTACATTTTGTACATTTTAAATTTTGATTAGTATTTTTATTATTGTGAGCTAAGAAAACATTACTTCGTTTTGGTGTAGTAACTGCTTCTAATACGCGAAATCTTGATTCTAAAAAGTCCACCAATTCTTTATATGAAGCCACCTCGTTTTTCTCGCTTTGCTTTATTTCCCATAATTCTCGTGTTTCTGGCGATAATTTCTGCAGAGTAAGGAACACAATAATAGGGTCCCAGTTTTCAATGTTAACCTTTAATTTTTTCAATTCATGAAGGATCTCTTCTGTGTTGTTAAGCACATCCTTCATGGATTGAGCATTCTCGGTTTTTGTCAAATTTATTTTACACAATTTTTCTAGTTGTGCATTGATTAACACCCTATTATTATTGAACCTTTTTTCCAATGTTTGCCAAACTTTATGATAGTTTGTCCCAATGACTTCAAATGGTTTAATAATTCTTGCAGCCTCACCAGAAACACAAGATTTTAGGTAGTGTAATTTTTCAACTTCTGAAATTTCCTTGTTATTATGAATTAAATTGGTGTACAAATCTTAAAATGATCGCCAAGATTTGTAGGTACCATCAAATTTAGGCAAAGAAATAGGAGGTAACTTTATTTTCGATTTTTGTGGAGATACGAGAGTTGTAACATGTGTGGAACCACCGTCATTTGAAACGTTACTTGATCTGGTTAACGAAGTAATTTTTTCTTGTAGCTCTGTGATTAAACTAAAACAAGTTTCTTCAAATACATCGTACTTATTTTGTTCAATATACTCAGAAGCGATTTTACAATCTTCAGTTTGACAAATTAAATAATGATTATCTCTGAATTTATCAGTTTTTAAATATTTGTTAAATTTATTAAATATTTGTTTAGTTTTATGTATTTTTTAATTTTATAGTAACGAAATAACAATAACACTAATGAAAGAGATTATTTTAGTTAAATACTTAGATTACAAGCTGTAGTACAAGAGTTTTGACATTTCACATTACTTTTTTCAAACATAAAACACAACAAAAACTACATTGTTGACATAGTCGACGGCATTGTCTACATTGTCTACGTCAAATCTATTGTATACGCTATTGTCTATTTCAAAGTGTAGACTATTAAAGTCTACGCGTAGAGGAACAACACTGGCTGGGATACTATGCTAAAAAAAACAAATGTAGAACTAGAACTTTTCACAGATATAAATATGATTCATTTTGTTAACAAATCAATAAGGGGAGGTTTATGTCAATGTGTCAGAAAATTTTCAGAAGCTAACAATAAATATATGCAAAATTTTGATTCTACTAGAGAATCAAAGTATATAATTTATTTAGATGCTAACAATTTGTATGGATGGGCGATGTCAGAATATTTACCAATAAAAAATTTCATATGGTTAACGATAGATGAAATAAATGAATTTAAAATAGATGAAATTGAAGACGATAATAACAAAGGTTTCATATTAGGAGTCGACTTGGATTATCCAAATAACTTACATGTTCATCATAATGATTTACCATTTTGTCCTCTAACAATTTCTCCTCCTTATGTAGACTGTAAAGATCAAAAGCTGATAGCCAATTTAAATAACAAATCAAAATATATATTACATTATAGGAATCTTAAACAATGTTTGGAAAATGGTTTAAAACTCAAAAAAATTCATCGCATATTAGAATTTGTTCAAGAACCATGGTTAAAGCCATATATAGACTTTAATAATAGTTTTAGAATGAATGCTAAAAATAATTTCGAAAAAGATTTTTATAAACTAATGAATAAAAGCGTATTTGGTAAAACCATGGAAAATGTGGATAAACGAATTGATGTAAAAATCATTACTAAGTAGAATGATTCAAAAAATAATCTAACTGCTGAACGTTTAATTCGAATGCCACACTTTCATAGTAGAACAATTATAAATGAAGATTTAGCTATTGTTCATATGAATAGAACAAAAGTTATGTATAACAAACCAATTAATGTAGGGTTCACTATTTTAGAAATTTCAAAAATTTTAATGTATAATTTTCATTATTCCTACATAAGAGAAAAATATCATAATAATGCAAAACTTTTGTATATGGATACAGATTCTTTTATTTATGAAATAAAAACACATGACTTTTATGAGGATATGAAACAGAGTTTAGATAAATTTGATACAAGTGATTATACAATTAATAATATTTACAAAATGCCTTTGATAAATAAGAAAGTATTAGGAAAATTTAAAGATGAATGTAAAGTTGATACAATTTTGAAGTTTCTCGGTTTGAAAGCAAAAACATATGCCATAGTTACTGTGAGTGATATTGTGAAGAAAATAAAAGGTATAAAAAAAGTACTGTTAATAATGAAATCAGTGTTCAAGAATTCGAAAATTGTATTAAACAAAGATCTTTAAAAATATGGAAAAAATGTCTGCAGTTAGAAGTTATAAACATATTTTATACACTGAATTAGTAAACAAATTAGCTTTAGTAAATAATGATAATAAAAGGAAAATTTATTTAATTATTTAGAATGAGTTCAATTGAATTGTGGTTCTCCGATACAGAAGATGAAAATAGTGAAGTGAAAAATTAGAAAATTTGAAAGTTAAAAGTTTTGAGATTAGAGACAGTTCAAATCCTCTAGATTTACCAAGTACATTGTAAGTTTCAATTAGTTAATCACAGAATTCTTTTGTATCATTTAACATTCTACATTTACAGATTCATACGATGTTTTAGAATTACAAAGGAAGCATTTATTCATTTATTAAATATATGTGAAAATAAAATGAACCCTGGAAAAAGATGTTTTTCAGTGCCACCGATTATAAAGTTAGCTGCAACATTACGTTTCTTTGTTGAAGGCGGATACCAAACAGGTGTGTCCAATGATTTTAATGTGGGGTTAGCACAGTCTACATTTTCTAAGGTACTAACGGAAATGTTGACTATTTTGGAAAGTGAAATTTGTAGTAACTTAATCAAATTTCCAAATGAAAGTGAAAGAAGTGAAATCAAATTGTCATTTTTTGAAAATTTTGGATTCCCTGGTGTTATTGGCTGTGTAGACGGTACACATGTACCGTAGATTTAATGAGCTACATTCAAAAGTAAGAAACGTAATTGAAAGAACAAATGGCGTTTTAAAAAACACATTTCGGTGCTTATTAAGCGCACGAGGACTTCATTATAAGCCTGAAAAAGCTACACAAATTATTAACGTGTGCTGTGCTTTACATAACTTAAGAATACAGTTTAATATAGAAAATGAGGCAATTGATATATTTGAAGAAAATAATGTCAATTTAGATGTAGAGGAGGATGAAGAAGTAATTGCTGGTTCAATTAGAAGAAGCATAATGAATTCTATTTTAAATTTATAATAAAACACATTTCTATTACACTTATATTTAATATTTTATTATATTTGCTTTTTTACTAATTTTAAAGTAATACTTAAAAATTTTTTATTTCATACTTTCAATTTCCATTTCCAATTTTTTTTTTTAATTTTAAAATTTTCAATTTTAATTCAGTTTCAGTCTCGGTCTTTTTTTGCATTTTTTCGTATCTGGCTGCTTTTTTCTCAGCAGCATCCGACATTCGTTTTAAATATTTATTTGTTTTTTCCAAAGATTCTTGGATTTTATTCAAACAGTCCGTTTGTTCTTTTAATAATTCTTTTCTGTAATCCTCAGTCTCACTTTGGATTCGACATCTTTTTGATCCAGAGGGTTGATTTTGTGTGTTACTCGGAACATTTTCAATATTCGAATTTTCCAAATTTGTTTCCTTATGCTCAGTATGGGAATTATCAATTCCAAAAACCACTGTATTTTGAGCTACTGCTCGGTCTAACGAGAGCAAATTAACAACTTGCTCTTCCAACGATGATAGATGAGCCAGTTTGCATGGACCACCTCCAGTAGAATTTATTTCTTTCTTATTGTGTCCTAGCTTTTTTTTTATTTTTAATTTGTAATCATTCCAAACCTGAAAGTGATTTTAATTAATAAAAGTTAGCAAAAGTTTATGAATTGAATAATAAAATAATTCTGTCTTAAGTACCTTTTGCCATCCTAAAACATCTCTGATAGGTGGACCACAACTATTTAATGTTTTGGTCAATGTATCCCAACATTCTTCATATTTTTTTTTATTATTATTATTTTCTGCAAATTTCAATCCTTTCGCTATATATGTATGGTTAACCATGAAATCAACCATTTCTTCAAATTGTTTTTTTGTTGTAATTTTTACACTAAAAAATATGGAAAATATAATTATTTTTATTTAAACTGTATTAAATTATAATTTTTCTATAAAATTATTTGATATATTATAATTAATTTACCTTTTTTCTGCTTGCATCTTGATTTCCTTTTATTAGTCACTTCTTTAAACGAATCGACTAAAAATGTCACTTCACTTGTCACTTTTTATTTCATTACGACAACAAGAATGCGACAAATGTCGGTGCTGCCGACAAATGTCACCTCACATGACAACGAGAATACCATTTCCAAGTCGTTCCGTCATTTGTCACTTCACTCGACAACGAGAATAAGGCCGATTATGATACTCTTTTTTTACAATACTTTCATCAAATACAGGATCACTTGAAATATTCAATATAGAACTCATTCTCACCTTAGTTTGAAACCTATCGATCTTAGATATAATTTATTGCTTTCTGTTAAGGATATTTTCGATGATTTCACACTAGTTTTAATTGGAGATATTAACTGGTTTTTTTTATTACTGATGAAATGTTTGATGTACTGTTCTTATTCTGATTATATAGCAACATAGTTATAACGGTTTTAAATGAAGACGAACAGTTATCTTTTCACCTCTAAAATTAATAATATCACCGTCTTGATCAACAATTTTTATTTCAATGGATGTTATTTGCTGGTTATTCAATGGTAAATAAATTACACTTTTGGGTATCTCTATTATTTTATATCCAGGACCTACATCTGGTGAAAATTCATGAAGAGTATGCACAGTTTTATTGTTAATGTATGAGCCCGTTACAAGACTACATTCCACACGAATAACATTTACTTTATTTATGTTTACAGGCAATGTAGATATATATATTTTATTTGGTTCAAGTATAGTTTCTTGAAATCCTAAGAGTTTAGCGATAGATTGCTTTCGGTTATAGTAGATTTTGTCAATACATTTAATTTCTGTTTTAAGTGTGTTGTTGTTTGCTCTAATTTTGACAGTGTGTTTATTTCCTTTTTTTTCCAACTTCATTTGCAAGTACAATGCAATATCATCAATTTCATAAGATCCCACAGGTATTTTAATTGCTTCATTTCCAATATGAAATAAGTTATTATTGCTATCAATATTCGGAATTGAATTATATCTTTTAAAATCAATTAAACCACATACATAATCATGAGATAATTCTAAAGGAGGGAAGTATTTTACACTTAACACTGATGTATTTCCGCTTATAGTTAATGTTACTGACATGTTGAGTAATAACACAACAAATAAATTTCAAAATTTTAAAACGCTTAATTTAAACCATTTTTAAATTATTTTTATATTATGACGTCTTTTACAACATATAGTATGTACTTATACAGTCAAATAAAAACTTCAAACACAAATGTCCGCAAATAACGGTATTAAAATCTTGATATTGTGTATAATTATATCTTATGTTATTTCCTAAATAACTGATGACTTCTGATGATATGAATTTAAAACATATATATACAGCGATCATGTTAATACAGATATGTCTTTTGCTAATTTTAAAAGCATATGTGCAGAATGTTGGAAAGAAAAGTTTGGATTTCTTGTGATTAACAAAGATTGTTCAATGGATGATGGTCGATATAGAAAGGGGTTTGATGTATTCATAAAAATATAAATCATAGAGATGCAATACATTTCAACATAAGTTTTATAGAAACATTGTAGAGTGAACAATTATTGGTTATTTTGCTGTTTAAGAGTTGTTTTTGCTTGCTATTTACTTATTTGTTTGTTTGTTAATTTGTTACTCAGCTTCAAAAAAAATATGTAGTGGAGCCCAAATTACTCAAAAATATAATACAATCAACAAATAACATACGTAGAAAGTACAGAGCAATTAAAACTGGGAAAATCGATAAGGAAATATTGCTTGAAGAAACTTTTAAATCTATTAGCAAACCGCTACGAGAACTTAAGGAGACAACAGTTGATAAAAGGAATGGACAAAACAAAACTAGATTAAAATATGAGATAAAAAAAGAACTTTCACAGATAAACCATTTTTCAAACAATGACAATGGTGAAAAGTCATTTCAATCTCCTGTACAGATTTATAAACCATCATTAAGTAATAAAAACACTACAATAGACACACCAGACAAAACAATTTAATCGAAACAGTCATCAATTTTACATAATACTCTAATTATAAATGTAAATGAACCTGTAAATAATGATGTGAATCAGATAATTCCTAAATCTAGAGAATTTTTTAGTAAAAATGGACCTTTAGCTTCATTTTACATGAGAGAATATAATAATCATAGCCGAAATATTGATAAGGCTTTTGGCCCAAAATATAATGAAAATTTAAAAACGTTTGAAATTGGACGACATAAAATAGACTTTGATGAAAACAATATAAAAGTTGATGGAGACGAGTACCCTGCAACTCATGGTTTATATGAACTGATTTTCATGAAAAATCCGGTTGAATATAATCAAACGGATCTTGAAAATTATGGAAATATTTTGTACAAATCAAATATTTATAGAATGAATGTAAATGATTAGAATAGTAGAATTAAAGGTAATATAATAATAAGTAAACTAATATATAATAAGTAAACTAAAATATAATAAGTAAACTAATTCAAACAAAAAAGGGGAGGTGGTCTCATGTTATTAAACAATCACAAATCTAATTATTTGTATTGAGATAATCCGAATTAGTTGAAAGATTGAGATTAATAGTCGCCTCTCAACAAGCAGGTCATTCCAATCATAATAATGAAATAATACCTATTATTGAAGAATTAAAAGAAGCCAACATAATTATTTATATAACTAGAATATGAATTCAATTATTATTCTAATTATGAGTATTGTTTGGTCGTTTTGTGAATTATAAAGCTCATATTATAAAGGGTGAGCGAGGACCTCCTGCTCAATCTGGAATTGGTTTCAAATTAACAGATGATGGAAATTTCGATTTAGATTATAAACGTTTAGAAAATATTGGGAAGCCAATCAACCAGTTTGATGCAGTTTCAAAAAATTATCTTCCAAATTCTTTAGAAATCATGAAATCTAATTTTTCAGCTGACATTGATAAAAATAATAATACTATGGTAGAACAATTTAAAAATCATGAAGATAAATTTAACAAAACTTTAGATAAATATAATTCAGCTATATTTTCAAAAATTCAACACATGGAAAAACTTGTAAATGAATATAATGAAAATTTCAATACATATAAACATATTTTTGGAAAAAATTAATCAGTTGGAAAATCTTCAAAGTGTATACAATAACAAATTTGATGAATTCAAAACTAGCCTTACTAAACATACAATTCGAAAAAAATGAATCTGGTGACTTTATTATGAAAGTAAGACCTCCAGCTAATTTTATGTTTAATTATAATAATAATAATAAAATTCTTCAATAACTCTAAAAATGAGTAAACAACAACTTGTTGAAGAGCTTCATAAAGCGGCTCGAAAAAATTTTAATAGACGTAGAGTAATAATGAAAGGTATAGACGATCTTTAGCAAATTGATTTAGTTGAAATGATACCATATTCTTCTGAAAACAAAGGGTACCAATATTTGCTAACTATAATTCATACATTTTCGAAATTTTCGTGAGCAGTTCCTGTAAAAACAAAAAATGGAAGTGATGTGACAAATGAAAAGCGTTCTAATTTCATCTTAAAAGTTACCAAAAAATATTCAAAGCGATTTAGGAAAAGAATTTTACAATTACTATTTTCAAAATTTGTTGAAATCATATAACATAAATCATTATTCAACATATACTAATTTAAAAGCCTCAATAGTTGAGCGATTTAATCGAACTTTGAAATGTATGATGTGGAAAGAATTTAGTATGAATGGAAATTATAAGTGGATAGATAGTATAAAAACTTTAGTTTACAAATACATTAATACAATACAATAATACAAAACATCGTACAATTAAAATGCGACCTAGGCCCAGTTTCACAAAGAATAGATAAATTATTTATTCCAAAGCTTTCGCTATCCATAGAATAAATCTCAAGTTTAAGCCTATTTTGCGTTTCACAAACGTTTGATAAGTTAATCTATAGATAAATCTATAGGTTATTTTAACTTCATGATTTCTGCAGGTTAAAATGCTTATCTATAGATAAATGGAAAGTTCAATTGACATTTATCCACTGTACTGGTAAAAGTATATGTTTAATTATTATTGAGTTGTGTTTGATCCAAGTTTTATATTAAGAAACCATTTAAATTTTAAAAATAATATATAAAAAATAAATAAAGTGTTTTTGATTGAAGTTTTATACTAAAAAACTATTTGAATTTTAAACATAATAGATATAAAATAAATAGATTGTAAAATAGAAAAAAAAGTGAAATATATATATATGTATATACGAGTATATACAATGTATATAGTGTTTTGTTTGAAAAATGTCGTCAGTATCTTCAGTGAGTTCAGTATCATCTCCATCTGTTTCTACAGATAGTTTTGATTCAGATACCTCACAGGATTCTATAGTGAAGGCAATATTCAGTGTTCATGTAGATTTTATTCAAGATTTTTTAGAGCACGAACGGACCCATTTCAAAAATACGACAGGGGACAATTCAAAGCAAGGTTTAGATTGTCCAAACAGGCCGTACTTCTTTTATATAATAAAATTCAAATCCACCTTACACCACAAACGTTAAGGAGTTTTTCAATATCATAGCGATGGAACAAATCTTGATTACATTGAGATTTTATGCCTCTGGAACATTTTTACTGACAATGGGAGATTTTCTGGCGTTTCAAAATCATCTGTTAGCAGAATTGTTCATAGAGTGTCACATCACATCGCTTTATTGAGAAATGAATACATTTCAATACCTTCAACTGTAGAGGAGAGAAATACATCTTCTATATTTTTTATTGTTATTATTATTTTTTTTTTTTCATTTATTTATTTATTTATTATAAATAAAAAAACTAAAATTAAGTCAAATGTACATACGATAATAATATTTAAATAAAATTATAATAATTATAATATTTCAATATTTTTATTCAATTAAACTTACATTATAAGCAATAAACAATTCGTCTGACTACCAGAGAAATACAAGTATATGTATTAACGTATCTTGAAATTTGAATTTTTAAATTTAAAATTTGAAAATATATATGGATTTGACATTTGTATTATGTATATAATAAGACGAATCCATCTATATTACAGCACTGAAACTACGAAGCTTTGGTTAGTTATCTATGGATAATTTACTAGATAACTTTCATAATTTTGTTTGTGAAACAATAGTTTTAATTTATCTCTTCAATAAATTTATCAATGGGTTAGTTATCCCTATATTTATCTATTCTTTGTGAAACTGGGCCCTAGTGATGTTAATTCAACAAATGAAAACTTATTATTCAAATCAGTTCATAATAAATTAAAAATATTTTCGAGATCAAAATATAAAATTGGTGATTTAGTGCGTGAGTTACATACACCGATGTAATAACTTCTATATTAAATAAAACAAAAACATAAACTCTAACGGAAATATCAAAAATGCATATAAAAGCAAAACCTATGGTTTTGCTAAATTATAATTATGTATAATCATACTAAATTTTTTTATTATTTTATTTTTTTTACAGTTTTTTGAATTTAATATATTTTCATAAATATTAACGACAATTCACATGAAAAGTTTATGCTTACTATGCATTTTTAATGGGAAATAAAATACTTATATTTTATATGTACTTTACTTAACATAATATACATATGATAGAGAAATATGATATATTTCATATAAAGAATATTTTGTTATATTAAAAAATATAGAAAAAGAAGTCAGTCTGTATTTAGATTTGATAAAGTAAAACATAATTTTCAGAAATACTAGAAGTCGGTTAATGTTAAACTATTATTGTAAAATAACTCATTGTATGAATTATATAGATATATAAAAAGTTCTGTTTTAAATAAAGTTAATTGTAGAGAGTGAAGTATTTTGTGTTTTATTTTTTTTTCTCTGATGTTATTGAAAGACATAAATCGTGTGAGCAAATATAAACATGCATTTGAGAAAGGATACACACCTAACTGGACAACTGAAATTTTTAAAATACAATCTATTATTAATACAAACCCTGTAACTTATTTATTGGAAGATTATGAAGGAAATCTTATTCAAGGTAGTTTCTATCAGGAAGAATTACTAAAATCAAAACAACCGAATACTTACTTAGTAGAAAAAGTTTTAAAACGGAAAGGAGGTAAAGTTTTTGTAAAGTGGTTAGGATTTTCAAATAAATATAATTCATGGATTGAAAAAAAATATTTATTGTAAAATTATAATATATTTTTATTTATTTTTTTAAATAAAACAATTATTTGAAATACAATTTCTGCATTTTTGATTTTTTAATCTATAATAAAAATGAATAAGTTTTTCCAGCCTAATTGTTCTTCTTTCTACATCATGACATTCGCACGTATCTGGACCTGAGGTTGTTGTATTTTTTGACCATGGGCAGCATAGATAAAATGTTCTCCAAAAATCGATTTATTTTTTTCCATATTTAAGTATGGCTTCAGAAATATTAAGTAATGTAGAATTTCTTTTTTATGTTCTTCTAATAATATGTCACCAAAATCAGCGATAAATTTTTCATATTTTGAATAATTCATGTTTTTATGTTATAATTTTATATTCTATTTTTATGTTTATAATTTCATCACTATTTTTTAAATTTATTTTAATTTACAAATCATTTAACTGTTTGACTGTTAGTTATCTATACTAAATTATATTTTTATTAATTAATAATTTAATGAATTATTTTTAAAAAATTTCCATTGACAAAGCTTATAATCTTCCTTATTATAATCTTATTATAATTATAATCTTAGCTTATAAAGCTTCCATTTCCATTGCTTATAATCTCTGGAGTCAATTATTTCAACATCAGATTTGTAATTGACGTCGAATTGTATTTGAATTGAATTGTAATTGCATTCGAATTGATTCTACTTCTCCATTACTCAAAATCCTCTCAGTTTCATATTCATGGTATTCATAGCAGCTTATATTAACTCTACGTTTTTGATAATTGCTTTCGTATGTGCATCGAATTCTTAAAATTATATCATCCCGAAACTCAAGTCTGAAATGTCTGTAAAATGGATGCTCACTTTCAAATATGCCTGCAATTTGTTTTTTTTTTGAATCAATTCTTGCCTAAATGCTTCTATGGCCTCCTCAACTGTCACATATTTCGGTTCAGGTTTTGCTGTTGTTGTTGAAGTCGATGTAAGTGTTTCATTTGAAGATGTTCCATTTAAATTATCATTAAATAAGAGATTTACTTTTACTGTATCATTATTGGGCAATTGTAACTCAAATTATAAATTTTGTATATTCTCTTTTATAGAATCGAGCTTAATTGGAACTGGTGTGGTTTTAGTATATATTACTAAATATATGAATGTTAAAAATAGTTGCAATTTAAGCATTTTTTACTAACAAATTTTTAATGTGAACTGTATGAAATCACTTTAAAGATTAAACGTGAAATAAAAATATCTAAGTTTTTATAAACTGCTAATCCTTCACATTTTTGTTTATGTCATATTTCTCTCACTTCCTCAACGTCATTATTATAATTTTTAAACTTATTCTGGTTATATCTCCTTCTTTCTTATTATTATAGGCTTTATGCTTTCTTTTTATATTTCTCCTAATACTTTATAATTTTCTTCCGTCTTATCAAATAGCATTTTAGCTTTTTCCATTCGTTTCCAATCATCCTCGTCAGCAAAACCGCAGTTTGATGGAAAATTGTTAAAATTTCTTTTAGATATACTGCCATCAAATGTTTCACCGACAATTGTTATTTCTCCCCCTATAACTTTTATACGAACATGTTGAAATGATTTGAAATTAAAATTAAAAAATAATTTCGATGGTAGAGGTTCCCTTTTATGCATGGATAATATTAAAGAACGATTTCCATTTAATGGTGTAATCAAAACATTCAACAGCTCCTTTTCAACTATAGCATTAACTATTCTGAAATACGACCACGCACCTTCACAAATACAAAATTTGAATGAATCTTTTATTGTTTCACACCAAAACATTTTTTTTGTTTGATATTCAAACGACAAATGATAAAAGTATTTCTTACATCTTCTTTTATAAACGATTTTGTTTGTAAACAAAAATATTATTCTCATATTCTGATCATTATATAAGATTTGAGTAATTGGATTTGCTGCATACAAGGGAAGCATTGACATGTTTACAGCATAACAAACAAAAATATAAAATTATTTTCTTTTGATGAATGTGAAATTGATTACTTTTTTAAGGTATGGAAAAAATTCATATATACATACATTACATAATATGAAGTCATGTTATCATACATATTAAAAATACATAATGTACACACATTTCATTCTTAAATTTTTACTTAATATCGTACATTAAATCACAATATTCAAATTATACATATAATTTATATTGTATGTGGTAATATGTAAAGCTATATCTGTATATAGGGTCTAATGCATAACATTCACATATATTCAATTTCTTTATTTCAATTTACACATAAAAATAAAAAGATTCACACACACATTTCTTTTTGAGTTTTACTTTAAAACAATTTCTTATCACTGATAAGCGAACCGCAAACGAAATTTTTACGTCAGATATGTATGATTTTGATTTGTACAGTATATGTACAAAAATGCATAACAACAACGTCACATATGCATGATTTGTACAGTACATGTACAAAAATTCACAACAACAAAATACATTAGAAGTCCCATTTAAAATACATGCCACCGAGTGGTGCCAGATACCCCCATTTTTACCTACTGGCATTACATCCGAACTCTTCCTTTCCTCACTTCTACTCGTTTCGATCCAATGAGCCATTTTTATATCTTTTCTTTTATTATAGTGCCTAGAACTTTTCACTGCGGAAAGCCTGTTTTTTTTTTTTTAGGTAATCCTGGCCTATCAATGACGTCTGGACACTTTAAAGGCTCAGTCGGGATTTGAGCCTTCAAACGGGGGATCGTGTTGGAAAACCGCATCACCTAAAAAGAAAATATTAATTAATCAATTTAATTAAATAATTATTAATCAAAATTAAAATAACTAAAATTAAGCTTGCCTGCCTGTAACATAACTAACTTGACATTTCACTTTGTTCACATTTGTTGTATTCTTCTTCTTTTTTTTAATGTCAAAAATTTTTTTGTAATCTTCTTTCTTTTCATTTGACATTCGTTGTAGAAAATTTTACATTCCGATTCGGAGACTGGAAGTATCTTTCAATTCGTTGATTATGTCATCTCTCGGCGAATTGATAGTAACTTCCAGAAAATCGATCCTTTTCGTTTTTTTATGATATATAAACGCTGTCGTCACCATAGATCTCTCCTTAGGGTAAAAACATATCAAGCAGGTCGCGGTTTCGGTTTTGGTGACTAATCAGCTAACTATTCACCTAACTATCAGGAGAGCGTTCCAAAACATTACTATGGTTAACTATGGTTAACTATAGTTAACTTTGTGTCGTTCAAAAATACCGTAGTCAATGAACATAACTATTAGCATAACTTTCAAGCGTTCAGAAACTACAATGGTATGGTTTATTTTTAACCACGGTGGTTAAGAAATTAACCATGCTCAAGAGTAAGGTTACTGATAGTTAATCAGCTGACTTTTTGACAACTGATTCAATTATTGAAAAAAAAATAATAGTGGTGACTACTTCTTTAAATTAAATAATAATAATTTAATAATAATAATAATAATAATAATAATAATAAAGAAACTGAAAACAAATTTTAATAAAAAGATAAAAAATAAGCAAAATATATTTTAAATTAGATAACAATATATAGTATGTATTTATACCAAAATCAATGGAAAATTTAGAATTAAATGTTGAAAATAATGAAACCTCTATACAAATGGAAGATGGTAAAATACTTTTAATTATCCTACACATTTTATTTTATTTTTATTTAATTTTTTATAATTCTATTTTAAGGTACAATTCATTTGGCTAGAGTAGCAGTAGGTCCATTTTCACCATCAACAGCAACAGTACGTGAATATTGGTCTGATGAAGATATAAAATGTTTACTCGACATATATAAGACAAAAAAACATTTATTTGAAATTTTGACACTCAGTCAAAAATGATGATATATGAAAAGAAATAGAGGAAAAAATGAAAGAAAAAGGAGTTCATAAAATAAATTCTCAAATAAAAAACAAAATAAATAACATGAAAAAATTATATAAAAAAGCCAAGGATAATGATAACAGGACAGGTGCGGCTCCATCGCGTTTCAAATATATGGAAGAATTTGAGGAAATATTTGGGTTAGATCATGATATATCACCCATATCATATGCGGAATCGTCTGGTCCAGTAATTAGTGTTGATCCAATGTCACCAGAGGATTCAAATTTACCATCAACATCACGGTCAAGTACATGCTCATTCTCCAATTCAGAAGAAATTGAAACTTTAAGGCAAAACAAAAAACGAAAATCCAATAGTGACATGTTTATGTCATATCTAATGGAAATTAAAAATGATAGGAATGAATATAAGAAACAAAAACAGGAGGAAAAAAATCAAGACAGAGAAGAAAGAAAAGCGGTTCTTAAAGAAGCAGTAGGAGTCATGAAAGAAGGAAATGAATTATTTAAGGACATGATCTCGAAAATAATAGAAAAGCTGTAATTTTAATAAAATAAAATTTTAATTAGTGAACTTTTCCTTATTTTTGTATTAATGTAATTTGAAAAATTAATATAATTTTTTATTCAATAAAGGTTGCCATTAGATCTCGAAGTGCTTCTCCTGTCGTACTATTGACTTCAGTGTCATTCTCATGGCTTATTGTTTCATTTTCTGCAACTATATTCAATCCTTCGTTTACTTAGTTTTCAGTTAATTCTTCGTCGAATAACAGACAGATATTGTGTAGTGTGCAGCAAGCCATCACTACAGCAGGATATGCATCTATTCTGTTCATCTCAATTTTCTTCAGTCGTCTCCATCGTCCGAAGAGAAGAGCAAAGCTTCTTTCAATTATTTGTCAAGCCGAACTATGCTTTGCATTAAACTTTTTTTTAATTCTTGACATTCGTCCATTGTTGATGTAAGGTGGAATGCACCACTTCCTTATTGGATAGGCCTTATCGCCTAAAATAACCGAATTTTGTGGAAACATTGTGTCTGTAGAAGTTTCTGCTTTTCTGTATATAGCAGAATTTCTAAATACTCGGGCGTCATGCACCGAACTTGGGTATCCGACGGAGCAGTCCAAGAATTTCATTCGGTGATCGCAAATAGCTTGCAAAGTTATAGAATGAAACTTTTTTCTATTTTTATAGCAATGAGCTTGCTCTCTAGGTGCTTTTACAGCAACATATGTGCCATCTATCGCTCCAATGCAATTTTTTATCCCTGAGATATTCTCAAATTGAATTTCAGATAAATTCATTTCAGCTTCTGATGGCCATTTTATGAATTCTGAAGCAATTTTATTAATGGCATTTATAATTCTAAAGAAAGCGTATGATAACGTGGATTTTGCCAGATCAAAACGTTCGCCTACAGATCTAAAATATTAAGATGCATATGCATTTGAATCATTCGTCAAAAATAATTCATATTATCTAATTATATTAATATAATTTCACCTGTAACATTCAGGATTAGCCAAAATTTAAATTACTGCCAGTAATTGCTTTTTCAAATCAATCATTGGTCGTCCTACATCCCTTGAATCTATGTTACGAGCTATATTTTGTAACAAAAACTCAAACGATTGTTTTGTAAGCCTAAAGTGTGACTTAAAGCCACAATCATTATGATTAAAAACAACATTTTCTATAAAATTTTCAATCCGGTTTGTTTCGAATTTGATTTTGGATAGCATCACTGTTTCCAGAATTTCATCTTCATCTTCTGAATCAGAATCACTACTTGATTCTTATACAGCAACATTTTTTATCTGCAACAATACAATTATGTTGTTTTCAAATAAAATATAAAATATCACAATGACACAAGTATAATTACCACTTTAAAAATATTTTTCATTGAATCTAAATAATGTTTTGAAATTACTGCACCAGACAATGCTGTCATTTTTTTTTATTTTCCATTTTTTAGAAAATAATTAATTTCAATTCTTAATAAAAACTAAAAGTAACCTTAATTAATTTAATAATATAATAATAATAATATTAATATATGTATTTATATATATATATATATGTATGTATATGATTAAAAAAGTAAAACAGTATCCAATAATTACAAAAAGTATATAAAAGTAGGAGAGAAACTGATTCATAGGAACATTCGGACCAAAAAATTTTTCAACAATTGTAGGTGTCGGTAGTGATGCTAGCGTAAAACTCAATATAAAAAAAGTAGCATCACTTTATGCCAAGCTCCCAACTCCATATAAAAATAACGGGATTTCTTTTTGCCAAGCCCAAACTTTTTCAGTATAAAGCTTTTCTCTCTTTATATGGAGTTGTATAGGAAAAATGAGAAAATGAATAAATTTGTTTACAACAGCTGATATTTTATCAGTTGTCATTTTGCTTTATTTATAGGTTTTGCATGTTTTGCGTGCAATATAATATATATACAATATAATATATAGAATATAGTGTAAAGAGAATAGAGAAAATTATATACCTACCAAACACAAAACTTTTTCATATTATATTTGTTATTTGTTTATATGTATGTAAGGCTATACAGCAACCAGACCAGCAACATTAAAGTATATAATACATAAATCCATTCGCATGTATGTATTGTATTACAAATGCCATATATAATTTATATGCATGCTTTGGCCTTTTTGAATACAAATACAACATGCAATCAGTGGTGATATTCAGCCGGTACGGGGCGGTACGCTCGTACCGGTTGTTAACATTTTTAAAATTTTCCGTACCGGTTGTTGTATATTAAAAAAAAAGTATGTTTTTAAGTAAAAGTATGTAAAAGTAAAAGTATTGATAAAAACATTCTAAATTACTAAAAAAATATAAATATTTACCTGCCATTATCGATCAAATACAAAAAATCTTACAATAAAATAAAAATTTGGGATTTAAAATTTTTTTCGGTTTTAGTAAAAAAAAATCTACTTAAAACTGTCTAATTTGAATTTTAGTACTTTTAATTTCCACTACAATCCAAGAGATGGCATTGAATTATAGAACAAAATTTATGGAATTGAAAAATTCCTACTGAGCATGTTTAAAGTTGCATTTTAATAGGTGGTTTCACCGCGTAACCACTAAGCTTGAAAGGGTTAACGGAAAATTCTGTAAAAAAAATATTTTTCTTTTAATAAAAAGGGAATTTCCCTTTTTGAATACATTTTTATTTTGATATATTTACTCTAAATAAAAAGTTTAGTAGTATAAATATTTTTATGGTGAATGGTTATCCCTTACTTTTAATCTCTATTAAATTCAGTTTTAACGTGCAAGTATGAAATTTTTAAATTAATTTAAATTTCTAATTAATTATTAATTAATTATTAAATATTTTCTTTGTTTCAACCTAAGAATGAAAAGGCAAGGTAATTTGGATGACTTTTTTAGCAAATCTATAAAAATAACCAAAAACCCTGAACAGCAAGCTGAGAATATTACTAATTCTAATCAAACAAAACAGGTAGAAGAAAAAAATGATACTTCTGAAGTTCAACACCAATCGGAAAAAGCTGGAACGTCTCATGATGCTGCGTTATTACATTTTTGGAATGATAAACAACTAAATTATTTTAAAACTAAATACGAGTGGCTTATTGTTGTTAGCGGTGTTCGAGGGATGTCAGTGGTGTTCGAAAGTAGAATCGTTAAATTTAGAAACTGCTAAACATTTACACATTTCTGTGGAGTGGAAATCATGTTCTGTCAAAGCTCATGGCTCGAACAAAGAAAATTTACAATCATCAATGAGAAAAAAATTGAAGGAACACAATGAATCAGCTTCACATAAAAAAGCTGGGGAAATAATAAAAATTGGTGAAACAAATATAATTTCCAAATCTTTCGATGTGGCTAATGAAAAGTATTTAAACAGCACAGTAAACATTTTTAATACTATCTATTTCATAATTAAAAACAATTACCCATTCAGTGATTTTAAAAAATTAATTGATTTACAGAAAAAAAATAATGTAGATTTTGGATTTTCATTACATTCCAGATTTATAGTTCCACTTGTCGCAAAGCTTATATCTACAGAAATAAGAAGAATTATTTTTGGAAAACTGATAAATACAGGTTGTAAAATTTCAATTATTATTGATGAAGCCTCAACTGTTTCACACAAAAGCGTTTTAGTAGTTTATTTGAAATTCGAAATTCAAGATTCCGATGATAGTGTAACAGTTTTTATTGATCCTTGTCGAATTAGAAGGAACAACATCAGAAATAATTTTTAAAACCTTAATATCAGTTCTTGAAAAACATGGTTTTAATGAAAAATATTTACATGAAAATCTTATTGGATTTTGCTCAGACGGTGCTAGTGTAATGTTAGGAAAAAAGGCTGGAGTTTCTGCAAGAATTTTAGAACATTTTCCAGGTATTAGCATCTGTCACTGTTTAGCTCATCGTATTCAGTTAACTCTAGATGATGTTATCAAAGAAGTAAATGAAGTAAATAACATTAGATATTTTCTCGATAAACTTTATTCGTATTATCATACTTCAAATAAACATCAACGAGAATTAAATAATGTTTCTAAAGAACTTGGCACTGAAGTACACAAAATAGGTAGAATATTTGGTCCTCGATGGGCAGCCTGTAGCGCTAGGACCACCAAAGCAGTTTGGAAATCATATCAGGCCTTATATATTCACTTTAGTCAAAATAAAGAAATTGGAATAATGTCATATTTCAAAAATGAAAACTTTTTAAAAGATTTAGGTTTAATAAACGACATATTAGAAGAAATTTCTGTACTGTCTACAGCTTTACAAGAAAGAGATATTTCATTAATTAGAGCTGATAGATTGATAAGGCGAACGATAAATCTATTCCAACATTTAAAATTAAATAAAGGAACATATGAAAAAGAAGCAGATGATATTATTAAAACGAAAAAATACAATATTCCATTTGAAATTAATAGAAAAAAAACATCAATTGTTGTTTCGAGAGATAAATTTTTTGATTGTTTAGAAAAACATATGAAAACGCGTTTGCTATTAGACGATAAAAATGAAAACTATAATAATCTCTTAAATTGCTTTAATTTATTAAATCCAGAAACATGGCCGGGTGATATTTTTGAAGCACCATGGATTGAAGGTGAAAATAGGTTAGACAGTTAAATAAAATAATCAAATACATCATTCCAGTAAATGATTTTCGAGATTTTGTTGATGTGCGAGATAGAGAATCTAAAAATATTAATACTATTTTGAGAGCAAAAAGAATTTTAAATGTAATTGCTGTTAATTCCGCAGAAGCTGAAAGAGGATTCAGCACAATGAACAATATCATTTATGATAAGAGAAATTCGTTGTTAATTGAAACAACAAGTCATTTAATGACAATAAATTTAATGGGAAAATCGATTGAGGATTTTGATGCAACACCATATGTTAAATTATGGTTGCGAGAAGGGCATCATATGGCAAGTGACAAACGTGTCAAAGCAGCCGCACCTAATTTGCCGTCCCAAAACCAAAATTTAATTTGGAAATTATTTAATTAATTTTATATACTATTTTTTATACTATTATATATAATATATGTATTTCTTATGTAAATATGTAAATAAATAACTATTATGAAGTAAATACGTAGGTCACACTGAAAGTTTTGCGCCTCAAAAAACTAAAACAATTTTTTTTAACAAAACACCTTTTACTGTTTTTCAAAATATTCTCCTTTATTATCTATACACTTTTGCATTCGATTGAACCAGTCGTTGAAGCAGTCAATCCAGTGCTCGAGACGTATCTCTGAAATGTAGTTTTTAAACTCTTCAACAGCGTCCTCTGGTGTGGTAAAGCTCCTTCCTCGCAGTCTGTTTTTAATTTTCGGGAACAGGAAGAAATCGCAGGGCGCTAGGTCGGGACTGTAGGGCGGATGGGTCATTTTGTCAACACCTGATGCTCTTAAAAACTTCTCAGTGTCTTCTGAGGTATGCGCGGGCGCATTATCATGATGCAGAATGATTCGACTTCTTGGACGGCTTTCTCGGATTTTGTTTATGACTGCAGGCAAACAAACTGTTGTATACCATTCTGCATTTACTGTGCGACGATCTTCCAGTGGTACTGTTATTATATGACCTGAACGTTTAAAAAATGAGGCAATCATTTTTTTACCAACACTTCGGCCCCTTTTCACTTTTGTCGGATTTGGCTCATCTGGAAAGACCCATTGCGCCGACTGAGCTTTACTTTCAGGTTCATATGAATATATCCAGGTTTCATCCCCTGTGACAATGTCATACACTGAATTTGAAGCACCACCTCTAAATTTTGAAATCATTTTTCTACACCAACTAACACGAATGTCCTTTTGCTCCTGAGTTAAACGGTGTGGTATCCACCGACAACAAATTTTTTTCACAAACAAGCGATCATGTAAAATCGTTTGAACTTGGCTCATGCCAATGCTTAAAGAAGCTCGAATTTCTTCGTAGGTCACTCTATTATTTTCTTCGATCATTCTTCGGACAGAATTGACATTTTCTTCAGTCACTGCTGTTGAAGGACGACCTTCACGAGGCTCATCGCCCAAAGAAAACCGACCGCGATTGAATTCAGCATACCAACGGCGAATAGTGCTGATATGTGGAGCTTGATCACCAATTGCATTTTGAAGTCGTTCTTTGCATTGATCTGGTGTTAAAGATGATTTGAAATCATAATAAATCATCACACGAATGTCTCTTCTGTTTAAATCCATTTTTTTAACAAACTATGAAATTTTATAAAGCCACTACAAATTAATGCTTGAAGATAATACTTTCCAAAAAACACAGCTGATTACTCAAACTTCAAATTACAAAATAAAAACAACAATGGCGGCTGATAGTAAGATGTTACCGTGCCGCGCAAAACTTTCAGTGTGACCCTCGTATAACCTACAATAGATTTTTTTCCATGCGTACCGGTTGTTAAAAAATTCGAATATCACCACTGCATGCAATATATACTTGATCATTATATTTATATATATGTATTTTATATGCAAGTTTGTATGTATGTTAAGCACTTTGTTTAAATTTTTATATATTTATACCAAGTATTTGTGTGTATACATACTAAATAAATACGTTTTAATTTTAACACTATGCAGTTGTATTTACATATAAATTGCTAATTCACAGGCGTGAAAAAATTATGGGACTAGCAAGACTTTTTTAAAAAAAATACTTTAAAACGTATATGTAGATTATTAATTAATTTTTATAATAATTATTATTTTTATTTTTAATTAATTCCGAAATATTAAAATATAATAAAAAATAGAAATATTGTTAATTTCGTTATTCCAAAAAAAAAAAAAAAATAAAAAAAATAAACATTATAACAAAACTACTTTGAGTAAATGATAACCTTTAAATCCAACAGACCACCTCTAATCGTCGCTATTAACTCCGCAAGGATTTTACGAACTTTCGTGGATTCTTTCCTGTTCCCTTACTCTTCTTGTAATAATTTTTCTTAAAAATTAACTGATTTATCTTGATATATTTTTCCATTTCTTTTAATTGGCAATAGATGTTCTATGAAATTTTTATGAAAACAATATGTTTTTACATTTTGTTTTTTTATGCTAAATATCGAATATCCATATATCAGTGTGATTATGTTTTCTAATGATGAAAGATTATGTTTGTCCCATAACTTTTTCACGTCTGTGTGAAAGAGTATTATCATAATTAACTCTATATGTATATATACATATACTTAGATATTTATTATCATTTATTTTATACATACTATATTCTAAATTGTGCAATGTTGTCTGTTTGCTGTTTAATCTTTGATAATTGGTTATGAGTGCTATGTTTTTTGTTAGTGTACAGTCTACAGTCCGCGACAGAATTATGTATTATAATACATTTTATAACACATTGTGTAAACAAAAATATCCTTTATAATTTTTTAAAAATTATATTTAATAATTTTTTTTTTTTATTTAAAATTTTTAATTTGTAGTTTTTAATTATTTTTTTTTTTCAAGGAAATTTTTCAGTCTAGTTTTATCTTAAAAATATGTTAAAATGAAGATATAAAATTGTGAGTGAATAATAGATAATAAATTGATATAAAATATGTTAATTTATATTATTATATGTATTGCATTTATATTTTTGGAATTTACCGATTCTTAAAAAGTGTTAAAAAGGAGTAACCATTTTGTCCCTTACTGTAGACTGAAAACTAAAATACGAAAATATTAAATTCAAACAGAAATCATTGATTTAAAAATACAAATTTGCTGTTCAAAACCAATAGAAAATATATTGGTTCGAAGTGAAGGGGAGCGGTTAGATAATATCACAGCATAGCAATACAGTATATATGGTATATAATATTCACACATAGTAATACATACTATACAGTTTCTTTGTATTGTTATTGAATAGTGTAAGGTGTATTGTATTATGATATGGCACTATGGCATTATGGTATTATATTATATGCCACTCATACTCATATAATGTTTATACATTATAAATAATATGCAATTATATACTGCAAAAAGAATGAAAATAATAACAAATTAAATATACATTGGTTTATAACTTTGTATATGCATAAAGCCATAAAGCTCAAATATACAAAATATATAAACATTGAACATAAATACATCATTGTTATGACTTATGACTGCAAGACAAGTGTATATAAAATAAATATACATATACACATATACATTTCATGTATGTATAAGTTGATGATGTGTATAATATACAATACAACAGGCAACAGCAATATAATTTTAATATTAATATATATGACTATATATATTGTTATTATGAAGTTAATTATGTTTGATAGAGTCTTTAATTTTAAAAAATATTTTATAAAAATACATTTTTACTTAATTTCATAAAAAAAATTAAATCATTGTATGTTTTTTCATAAATTTCAGGTGTTGTCAGTTATAAACGGAAAAATTCAAAACAATTCAACCGTCAATTCCAACAATTCTTCGTTTCCTGTCTATTCGATTTTTGATGTTTTGTTTTCAGGTAGAAACTCTCTTTCTTTTATATACTCTTTGTAATTATAAGCAGTTGTGCTATCAGTATTGATAATTGAAGTATTTTGACAGCTGATACTTTTTAACCACGATGGTAAATATATGGGTTCAAAAACTAACTATAGTCAACATAACTTCAATAGTCAACTAGCATAACCACAGCATAACCTTACTATACCATTACTATGACTATAGTAATGTTTCGGAACGCTCTCCAGGTTGACAAAACAAACGTTCTGACTTGGCAGCTGACTAACTTTAATTTTAACTACAAATTCGAAAAGTTTATTGTTAATCAAATTTAAAAAAAAATAAAAGATGTTAAGTGGTAGTGAAAGTGATGATAGTTAAATCGGTGTCAAAGACATTATGGTACGCATCCTATAAATAAATAAAAATTCCATCACTTATATAATAAACTTAAATTAGCTATACCCTCAAAAACTTTATGAATATTTGAGAATGAGCCCAGATATATTTTCGTGCATTTTAGAGTTGATAACACCCAAATTAAAAAAAAAATATCTAAATTCTCATAAGCTGCCGATTAAACCAAAAAAAAAGACTTGTATTAACATTAAGGTAAACGAAAGAAAGAACTTGAATTCATAATATGAATTTATAAAAATATTTATTTGAATATACTATATGTATGTACATATACCAAGCTAGAAGCACGTCGAAACACGCTGTGATCATTGCTTCTAAATTTCTTCTTCACTCATGGGAATTACATACGTGAGAATGTAATTTACATTATTTATGTTATTATAATCATCATTACCGTGTATTGCAACTGAATTTGGACTTTAAATCTCAATATCTTCATATAATAAATCATACAATGCTTTTTGTACGGTCGTTCTGAATTTTAATTTTTAACGAGGATTTAGTGACCTTACATGAGGAAGAAGCGAATTAAAAAATCCAATATCTTCGTCATTTTTGCCAGTATCAGTTTTTTGTTTTTTCATGTCTAACTTTTGTTGTTTAACCTTTAGGAGAGCTTGGCCAATTGCTACATTTGGTGTCACTAGTCTTTTATGTCCTCTAGAGGATAAACTCATGTTTGTTTCTGCAGATAATGGTGTTGAGGGCGATTCAGATTCATGTTGATTATTATTGGTACATGTTGGTGTTGAAATATCAAAAATGTACTGACTGTTTCCTAAAAATGTGGATTTTCCGTTCATTAAATTTCCAGTACTGTTTCTCGGAATAAATTGATTTTTTAAGAAGAGTAAATTTTCGAAATATGTCCAATGAGAATGAATTTCATCTGGAGCAGCGTCTCCTGATCTCACATTTTTAGTCTTTTCCCACCGTTTTTTTAAATTCTTGACTTAAATTTTTCCATATCTTGCTTCTTTGGCTAAAAATTCAAAAATGTTTTTTTTTATTTATCGCAATAAAAATGTTTACTCGAGATATATTTGAATTGAAAAATTAATTTAATGTTGAATTTTATTTTCTTTCTTTTAGATATTTAGCTACAAGAAATTCTTTCAAAAGTCTTGCCTTTCATTCAGAATAGGAGCATCAAGCGTAGCACAAATTGTTAAAGAAACATGTCTGATTATATGGAATACTTCTTACGCTATTCATATGCCTGCACCAACAGAACAAGATTTTAGAAGAATAGCAAAACACTTTTGGGAAATTTGGGGATTTCCAAATTGTATTAGCGCCCTTGTCGGAAAACATATCCGAATAAAATGTCCCCCACACTCAGACTCATTGTATTATAATTACAAAAATTATTTTTCTATTGTTTTGCAAGGTGTAGCAGATGCTCACTACAGATTCACACTAATTGATGTTGGAGGAAATGGAAAACAAAGTGATGGAGGAACATTTCGAAATTCACAAATATTCCGTAGAATGCAAACTAACAAACTAAATATTCCATCAGATGATTTTTTGCCGCAGTCAACAGAGAAAGTACCATTTGTATTTATTGCTGATGAAGCATATACTTTAATGAGAAATCTTTTGAAGCCATATACTCGAAAGACTTTAAATAAAAAGCGTGAAATATTTAATACACGGTTGTCATGTTCAAGAAAAGCTATTGAATGTGCATTTGGACTTGCTTTTTCTAAATGGAGAATTCTTTCGAAACCAATCGAAGTACTTCCTCAAACTGCTGACACTATTGTTAAAGCTATAACAATATTACACAATGTTGTTATCGATAAAGAAGGTATAAGTGGAATTTCTACATTTACTTATCGTTCTATATCTACATCCAAAAATAGACAAAATAATCATCCATCTATTGAATCAACAGAAGTACGAAATAAATTTCAAAAATTTTTTTGTTTCAAAAATAACTAAATTAGTATCATATTATACACGCAAAGAAGAATTGTATACTTTATTAAAAATAAAACATTTTTAATTTACCTGGAATATTTCAATTTTTGTCTATTTCCTTCCACATCTTTTCCATTATATACCTGTTGCTATGGTCCTTATGAATAGAATCCCAGATTGCTGGACGCTCGCAAACCAAATTAATTAATTTTTCTTTATCACATTTAACACTCATGATGTTAATAAATTATGGTTAAGTGCAGCTGACTATCTGACTGAAAATTAAAAATAATTTGATATCAGCTAAACTGACTAGTTAGCTGATTAGTAAGCAGTATAGTCAACTGCCGCGTTATGTGCTATCACATTCGTTCGTTAAGTTTTGTTCTGTTAGTCAGCTGATTAGTCACGTAAACCGAAACCGACCTGCTTGCTATGTTTTTACCCTTAAATCTTGTTTACATCTACCGAGATTTCGTGAAATCTCGAGATTTTTAAAAATAGTGTTTACATCTGCTAAAGAGATTTCAGCTGTCATTTTCTATTTTTTTCTTGTTTTTTGTGTATAAATAGTGAAATGAATAAAAATAAAATAATTTTACTCAGTGAAATCAATAATTTGAAGAAGTTGAAAATTATAAAGAATGAACATTTAAAAAACAAACTTTTATCACTTTATTTAAAAAGATTACGAAATTACGTAATTTATTAAATTTACAAATGAAACAAAACACATTATTAACAACAACTGTTCTAAGTTGGAGAAGGCCAAAAATAAATTGGAAAAAAGTAAGGTTCAGAAAAAAAATTATTTAAATTAGTCAGTAAATATGTATTAATTCTAAATTTTTTTTTTAGGTCAGAACAAGTAAATTTTGGGAATATGATATTCCCAAAAATAATGACGAATTTTTTAAAGAAAAATTAAGAATTAGTAGAAATTCTTTCAATTTACTTTGCCGTAGATTAGAAAGTTTGAGCAAACAGGATACACCATTTAGACCTAGTATCCCACTCGAAAAAAGAATTGCATTTGCAATGTATGTATGCTCTAGGTTCTTCTGCAGAATTCAGGAGCATCGCGAACATTTTTGGTGTCGGTAAAGCAACTGTCAGTGTTATCCTTAAGGAATTCTTCAAAGAAGTGTGGAAAATTCTTAAACCTGAATATCTGAATGCATATCCTCTTGCTCCAAATAAAATTAAAGAATTTACAAATGGATTTAATAAGTTAGGATTTCCACAATGTATAGGCGCACTTGGTATTATTAATATATATATATTATATATAGTACCTATATGTCCTAATTATAAATAAAGAACCTTTTTTTTGTAGATGGTTGTCACATTGAAATTAAACCACATGCAGAGGATGCTACAGACTATTTTAATTACAAAGGATGATATTCCATTGTCCTTTTGGCACTAGTTGATTGCAGGTAATGTATATTTAATAGATAAGTTTTACTTTGTTTGCACCACGTCGTCTAAAAAATTTACTTGCTGTACTTCATAGATATCGTTTTATGTATGTGAATGTTGGAAGTCCAGGACGATGCAATGATTCATCAATATATGAAAATAGTGCTTTGAAAAAAGAGCATTTGAAGCCCATCATGAAAGAAAATCAAACTATTTTTTGTAATGTACAAATTCCCACCTTGGTAATAGGAGATTCTGTTTTTCGCTTGTCACAACATCTGATGAAGCCGTATCCATATAATTCAGCTCAAAATTCCAGGGAAAAGACATTTAATTACCAATTATCCAAATGTCGAAGAGTAGTTGAGAATGCATTTGGTCATTTGAAAGCAAGATTCAGAAGGATAGGAAAAGGAATTGATAATAAAATAGAAAATGCAGTTTTGATAATAAAGGCTTGTTGTGTTCTACACAACTTTTGAAATGAAAGTAATGACCACATAAACAAAAAGTGGATGCGGCATTTAAGAGAATATGAAAACCAGTTGGAGCGAGAGCAACCAGAAACTGTAAATTTTTGAAACGATTCAGATCATATCGCTGAAAGTATTTGAAATGCCATTGCAAATTATTTCTGTAAGTATTATACAAAGAATTTTCACTTTAAAACATTTTTATTTTTCTTTAGATAATAACATTAAAAGTTTATTTTGAAATTTTTCATTATCGTCTGCCATTTTCTTAAAAGATTTCTTTCTTCTTCTATTTGCACTTCTCTTTCTGTTAAACTTATAATTTATTTATCAATAGTAGATATTTTCTCCATTTCTGTTTCAATTCTTTTGTTTGTATTTTTCAATTCATTTACAACTTCTCTTTGAAAACTATTAAATTTTCTTTTTTGAGCAGTAGAAACTGCAGTAAGAGCTGATGAAGCTGGAGATGGTGATGATAGTGGTAAAGGAGATGACGCGAATAGTGAATCAGATGATGCTGTAAGTGTATTGCACGATATTGATAGTGAACTACGTGATGGAAATGGAGTTGATAATGATGTGCTTGAGGATGAGCCACGATTTGATTGCATCTCTTGATCTACACTTATATCTAATCATGTAAATAAATAAAGAATAAAGAAAAATTATATATGAATAAAGAAATATTACATACATAAAATATTACAAACATATTTTTTATTTTTTATTTTTTTAATATCTACGTACCTTCTTCTATACTGTCTTCTACTAGTCTGTCGACGTTATTTATTTTATAGCTGCCGAGAAAAGAATGTATTTTTTGAAATAATGGCCACGATGAAGGTGAACTTCCTGTTTTATTAGCCATTGTGGATGTACTTCCGTTTAGCGGAAACCTGAATTATCAAATTCTATCTATGCCTATCGATAGACAATAACGTCCTGAGCAAGGTTAATACGGACCAATTTTAGCGCAAATGCCATCTAGTGGTCGAAAAATGCAATTGCAAATTCAGTATGAAACAAAAAATAAGTATAATTTAATAACCAGATATCGTACAGACACTTTATATATCTCAAAAGATAGATAATAACGCCCTGAACAATTTTTGTTTTGGGCCATTTTTGGTAGAAATGCCATCTAGTGGCAGAAAAATGCAATTGAATATGTTGTACACAAATCAAAGAAATGAGTATAATTCAATAACCAGAGATCGTCCAGACATACTTTATCTATCCCAAATGTACGTGTACATGTGTGCGTGTGTGCATATGTAAAAGGCAAATCTGAGGGTGTGTGCATCGTTCATGTGTGTATGTGTATATATGTCGAAGGAAATCTGACAGTGTGTGCATTGTTCATGTGTGTGTATGTGTATTTGTAGAAGGCAAATCCGGCAGTGTGTGCATTGTGCATTTGTAGAAGGAAAAAATTAAATTTGAGTAAAAATTAAATTTAAGTATAATTTAAAATTAAATTATACTTAAATTTGAAAGATACAGAAGATATTGGTATGGGCCCCTGCGCAAGATAGACGAATAAAAAATAAAAAGAAAAATATTTCCTTTAAAACATTATAAAATTTAACAATAGTTCTATTATATACATAAAATAATAAACAATATATCAAAAACATAAAACAAGAGTAACAATAATGGCCAGTTTCATAGTGGGAGCTTAAGTATTGCTTAAGGCTTAAGTTGAAGCTTAAATAATATTTCAGTTCCACAGTGACAACTTAAGCCAAAAGTAGAGCTTAAGGTGTGGTTTAACTTAAGTGATGAACATCTTAGGCTTAAGCTTCACTTAACTAAGAAGAAGACACTTGATAGCTGATTTTTTTAGAATGTTATATATAGAAATGTGAGAATAAATATGTATTAAAATAATAGAAGTGAACAGAAAATAAATATATTTATTTTAGATTAATTAAAAATTAATTACAAAACAAAATTAATAATTGAATAATTATACATTTATGCCCAATTTTACAGTCGAAGCTTAAGGTCAGGCTTAGTTAAGCCTACAGAAGAGCTTAAGTTGTGGCTTAATTTTTTTGGATTTCACAATAGAATTTTTTCTATAGCTTAACTAAACCAAGCTTAAAGAAAAAGAATATTTTTTGTAAGCAACTGTAGCTTGTCACAAATGTCAAAAATGTCAAATTTATATTATAATTTATTAATTTGTGATTTGTAAACTACTAGCTTTTCAAAAATTGTCAAATTTATATTATAATTTATTACTTACATATTTGGTGATTGTAATTTTGGTGGTGTTTCTAAAATTTTGTTTATTTAATTTCGTGATATAAAAAATGAAAAACGAGGAGGACAATAGAAAGCGAAGCAAAAATTTTATGGAGTCTGAAGTTAAAATTTTAATGGATTTAGCTTCAAAATATAAAAATATAATTGAGTCCAAACAAACGTGTAAAACTAGTGTAGACTTAAAAATGACCCAATGGAAAAAAATTGAAGTTGAATTCAATGCAAATTCAGGAAAAGTATATAGAAGTTTCACAATTTTAAAAAAAAAATATGAAAATATAAAAAAAGCAACTAAAAAAAAAATTGCTGAAGATAAAAAATACATTTATGGTACTGGCGGAGGACCATCACGAGAAACACAAATGACAGATGACGTAGATACCATTATGGTAGAAATTCTAGGTGACCAAATTGAAGGATTGCCATCAACGTATGACTCTGGTAAAATAATAATATATTTTATTAAAAAAATAATGATAACACTTTTATACTTTCAGACAATATAAAAAATAGTGAAAATGAAAAAGAGAAACAACCGGACGAAATAATTATAGATGAGGGAAGTACAAATGACAGCAAAACTGGAACAGAGGGAGTTGGTTGTGGTTTTGACAGTAAAAAAGGTAAAATAATAAAACATAATTTCTGTGTATGAAAGTTTCATTTGTTATATTGTACATTTGCAGGAAAATTTGTAATTGGGCTTAAGAAAAACAAAAACCTGCAGGTGCCAAAAAGATCTCTGGCTAGTGATAAATGGCAAATACTGGCCGAAAAAAACGCGCTTTTGGTGGAAGAGCAAAGAGAAAAGATTCGATTGGAGATGGAGCTAATGAAGAAAAAATTTGAATTAGAAATTAAGTTTATGACTGAAGAACACGAAATAAAATGTAAAAAATTGAAAAATGAAATTAATAAAACATAATATATTCTAATATATTTTTTTAATATATTGTATTTTATTTAAAATTGTTTTTTTATCAATTACAATTTAGTTAGCATTGTTTTCAGATGCAAGATTCATAAAGTATTCGTTGATTAGAATATCTCTCACTGAAGTATTGGAAGCATTGATATTACCTACATTTGGCCGTGGCAAGGATTCTGTGTCGTTAATGAGATTTATTAGTGATGTCATATGATCGTCAAGAGGAGGCGGTTCCAAATAATTATTAATGCAGCAGATATTGTGTTAAACAGCGGTGGCTACAATTACACTTTGAATTGTTTCCAATTTTAGACGTAATCCTGTTGCTAAGACCGGAAAACGCCTTTTCCACATCCCATATGACCTTTCAACGCAATTTCTTGTCCGAATTTGGGATTCATTGTACAACGTTTCAACTGAATTGTTGCATTGTCGTAGAGGAGTTAAAACGTAATTTCTGCATTGATAACCACCATCTGCCACTATTACATAACTTCCGAATTCTCCGTTCTCAAAACGAGATCGAATACGTGAATTGTTGAAAATGGTGGAATCATGGCAAGAACCAGGCCATCTCGCAACCATCAGCCCCATAATTCTACCAAAAAACACCTGAAATTGCACTTAGAAATTATTGCACACACACAATTTAAACACATTTGTAACTTTTTTATTTTAAACATTTCACATTTTTTCACTTTGCCGACGGCATTTGCATTAACGAAAAAATTTCAATAAAAATGAAGTATTTTGATTTACATGAATCAAATACACATTCAATCAAATCTTCATTTTAATTGAAATTCAATAAATAATAATATTAAACACAGCACTTTTGATTAATTTCACGACACTCGAAATATCCAAAAACACAAATATAAAATATAAACAATAAACTGTCAAATATTCAACAATAAACAATTATTCCAATAACACTATTCAATGCTGATCTCAACAATTGACGCAAACATCAACATACATTCCACTATTCATTATAATTATAATTTAGACAATCAATAATCAATAAAATAATACATATTTTAGACTAAGACAACAACAATTGTAATTAATTATACATACAAAAAAACAAATTGTACACAATCAATATATATAAAATATAAAATGTAACTAAACATAATACATAATAAAAAAAGTAACAGATCAAATATCAAAACGTAATAAATGTACCTAGCAACAATTACTTACAATATCAATATTATTACTTACAATTCAACATACAAATTCCAATTAGAATAATCATAATTATGCAAAAAAAATTGTTATTGTAACTATTATTATTATTATTATTAGCAAAATTAAATAATTGTATTATTTTTTTTTTGTTGCATACTATTGGGTGACAAAAGTAAATTTCAAAAAAACAATGACAAATAAAATAAATAATTAATTTTAAATATTCAAATAATTACAATAGGGCTCAAAAATAATAGACACCGTTAATTTTCTAGAAATTTACTTTTGTTCACAAAAGTATATAAACCGAAGAAATCAAGCATCTTCACCTTCATTCCTATCCTAACTAACCAAGTGTAAATTACTGGGTGCTGACTAGCTATTTACACATTCTTCCCAATTCCAAAAACTTAGTAGATATTCTGGGTGCTGACTAGAAGTTTACTAAGAAATATAAATTTCGGGTGCTGACTGAAATTTATAAATACTTAATTATTCCCATACTAAAACTTAGTGAATTTTCTGGGTGCTGACTGGAAATTCACTAATAAAATAAACTTCGGGTGCTGACTGAAGTTTATATTCAACATATATTCCTGGTGTTGACGGGAATATAAATACTAACTATTTATCTTACTCTGGGTATTGACTAGAGTATTCATATCATAATATTCCTGGTGCTGACGGGAATATTTACATACTAACTACTCCGGGTGCTGACTGGAGTTTCTATTAATATTCCTGGTGCTGACGGGAATATTAAACTATTTTTTTTTTTTTTTCTTTACTAGAGAAATTGAACTACTTAGCACAAATAAATACTTTGTATTTATTAGTTATTATAATACTGAAAATTTAAGACTATCAATTTAAGTTTGGAATTACTTTACCATAGATTAAGCAGATAATTTTAATTATTTTAATTATTGTATAAGTTGAATTTGAAGAGAAATAAAACATAAACTCAAAAAATATCTATCTCTTTTATTCTTTTGAACCAGCACCTTCTTAATCGTGTACTAACGATTGTAGGTGTTTGTCAAATATACAAACATTTTTTGGTCCTTCGAGCCGGATAGATATTTTTGAGTACTTTATTTTTCTTCAAATTACAACATGACTACATCACAGGAAACCATATGTGATTTAATTTTAAAACAAGATAGTTTGCGTCAATTGCTTGAGACAGCAATTACGAATTACAAAAAGACAGCCATAGCAAAACGAACGCCTGGATATATTCGAGGTCGTCTTGATTATGTTAAAGCATTGTGGAAAGATATCGTTATTAATCATTTAACTCTCGAAGGATTAGTAAGCTCTACACCATCAGAACAAATTAAAGAACTTAAATATTCTTCAGATTATTTTAATCCCCTTGAGGAAAAATTTTATGATTTTCTTGGCATTCTAAATGATGCCTTAGAGTCTCTTAACAAAGTAGAACCTTCAGTACAAAAACCAATTCAAGTTAGTAGTTCAAACCCATCTATTCGATTACCAGAAATTTCGTTACCCAAGTTTTCTGGTTCATATGATAGTTGGCGGTCTTTTCACGATTTATTCACATCTCTTGTTCACAAAAACTCTAATTTATCTGCTATTCAAAAATTCCATTACTTAAAAACCAGCGTTGTTGGTGAAGCAGAACATTTACTCCGTCAGTACCAAATCACTGAATCAAATTACGAAGTCGCGTGGTCTGCCTTGAAAAATCGTTATCAAAATACAAGAGTATTAATCAATACTCAACTCAAAATTCTATTCAATCAGCAATCGTTAAATTCAGAGTCTGCCAAAGGCATAAAATCTCTTATTGATAGAACAACAGAATGTTTGTGCGAATTAACTTCATTAAAAGTCGATATAAAAAACTGGGATGTAATCCTTATATACCACGTGACACAAAAATTACCCGTTGATACACGACGATTATGGGAAGAAAAGTTAGGATCTTCACAAGAGCTACCTACATTCGATATGTTGAAGGAATTTCTAGAATCTCGCTTCAGAACACTTGAGGCATTAGTTGATAACAAAACATCAGCAAATCAAAGTTATAAATCCATAACGCATCACATTACGTCAGCAAAACCATGTTTCTTTTGTAAAGAATCACATACAGCATATCGTTGTTCAAAATTTTTAAGTCTTCAAATACCCAAAAGACTTGAACTCGTACGCTCGAAGCAGCTATGTATAAATTGTCTATCTAATAAACATAAACTTTATAATTGCACAAGTAAATTCACTTGTCGCAATTGTGGTAAAAAACACCATACTTTACTACATTTTAACTTATCGAACCAAAGCACAAACAATGTGCAAAACAAAACTAACACAAAATCTAAAACTATTCATAATTCAAACAATTCAAATTTAGGAACAACTCAAGATTGTTCAACTAAATCACAAACCAACCAAAGCGTTGAAAAATCATTACAATCATTTTGTACATACGAACATTCACGAAGGTCATCACTTGTTTTACTATCCACAGCTCTTGTGAAAATTAAATCTAAACATGGTCTAGATTTTACATTTCGTGCACTTATAGATTCAGGTTCGCAGACATCTTTCATCACAGAAAATGCTGCACAAAAATTATCTTTAAAAAAATATCGTACTTCAATACAAGTATCTGGATTCGGTAATTCAAAAACAGTACCTATTAAATATCAAATTACTCTACCCATACAAACTCGCACAAACAAAACTATAAACATAAATTCATTAATTGTTACTAGAATTACTGATCTTCTACCACCCTCACAAATTAACACTCATAATTTCAATCACATTAAATATCTCGATCTAGCAGATCCAACTTTCCATTTACCGGGAAAGATAGATATCCTTCTAGGTGCTGATGCATATTCTTCTATCCTACTAGAAGGTTTGCGCAAAGGTCCACCAGGTACACCTGTTGCACAAAACAGTTTGCTTGGATGGATTCTCTTTGGTGGTACGTTAGAATCTTCGAATAAAACCAAATCACTCCTTATAAACATCCATAATCAAGAAGAACCAGTACTTTTCACCATAACATCAGAAACTATTCCAAACACGTATTATTACGTTCTAATATCAAAAAAAATGCTTAGGGCTTCTAAAAAGAAAAAACAACGGCATACATTACCCGACAGAACACGCATCGCCTTTAAATTAACATTGGATAACAATGTAAAAATATTAAATACCAATTAAAATTATTTAATAAAATTCAAATAAACAATAAAATTCATTTTGTTTGATTTTCTTTTGAAAAAATAAAAAATGTATTTTTTCAACGGGGGGCAGTATGTTCGTTATCGCTCAGTTTTTCACTTCACCCTTTTTCTTAGTTGATTTTCAGGTGTTGACAAAACTATGATGGTTAATTGGTACAAATTAATTTACATACCATCAGCCCCATAATTCTACCAAAAAACACCTGAAATTGCACTTAGAAATTATTGCACACACACAATTTAAACACATTTGTAACTTTTTTATTTTAAACATTTCACATTTTTTCACTTTGCCGACGGCATTTGCATTAACGAAAAAATTTCAATAAAAATGAAGTATTTTGATTTACATGAATCAAATACACATTCAATCAAATCTTCATTTTAATTGAAATTCAATAAATAATAATATTAAACACAGCACTTTTGATTAATTTCACGACACTCGAAATATCCAAAAACACAAATATAAAATATAAACAATAAACTGTCAAATATTCAACAATAAACAATTATTCCAATAACACTATTCAATGCTGATCTCAACAATTGACGCAAACATCAACATACATTCCACTATTCATTATAATTATAATTTAGACAATCAATAATCAATAAAATAATACATATTTTAGACTAAGACAACAACAATTGTAATTAATTATACATACAAAAAAACAAATTGTACACAATCAATATATATAAAATATAAAATGTAACTAAACATAATACATAATAAAAAAAGTAACAGATCAAATATCAAAACGTAATAAATGTACCTAGCAACAATTACTTACAATATCAATATTATTACTTACAATTCAACATACAAATTCCAATTAGAATAATCATAATTATGCAAAAAAAATTGTTATTGTAACTATTATTATTATTATTATTAGCAAAATTAAATAATTGTATTATTTTTTTTTTGTTGCATACTATTGGGTGACAAAAGTAAATTTCAAAAAAACAATGACAAATAAAATAAATAATTAATTTTAAATATTCAAATAATTACAATAGGGCTCAAAAATAATAGACACCGTTAATTTTCTAGAAATTTACTTTTGTTCACAAAAGTATATAAACCGAAGAAATCAAGCATCTTCACCTTCATTCCTATCCTAACTAACCAAGTGTAAATTACTGGGTGCTGACTAGCAATTTACACATTCTTCCCAATTCCAAAAACTTAGTAGATATTCTGGGTGCTGACTAGAAGTTTACTAAGAAATATAAATTTCGGGTGCTGACTGAAATTTATAAATACTTAATTATTCCCATACTAAAACTTAGTGAATTTTCTGGGTGCTGACTGGAAATTCACTAATAAAATAAATTTCGGGTGCTGACTGAAGTTTATATTCAACATATATTCCTGGTGTTGACGGGAATATAAATACTAACTATTTATCTTACTCTGGGTATTGACTAGAGTATTCATATCATAATATTCCTGGTGCTGACGGGAATATTTACATACTAACTACTCCGGGTGCTGACTGGAGTTTCTATTAATATTCCTGGTGCTGACGGGAATATTAAACTATTTTTTTTTTTTTTACTAGAGAAATTGAACTACTTAGCACAAATAAATACTTTGTATTTATTAGTTATTATAATACTGAAAATTTAAGACTATCAATTTAAGTTTGGAATTACTTTACCATAGATTAAGCAGATAATTTTAATTATTTTAATTATTGTATAAGTTGAATTTGAAGAGAAATAAAACATAAACTCAAAAAATATCTATCTCTTTTATTTTTTGAACCAGCACCTTCTTAATCGTGTACTAACGATTGTAGGTGTTTGTCAAATATACAAACAATATCATTAAAATTTTGAATATCATAATTAGAACACACTGTGTACAAAATAGTATAAATAATATGAAATATAAGTTATAGTCGGCGTCACAAAATTATATTCTACATCTTATTTCGTTGAAAGAATATAATTTATAGAAAAAGATGTAGAATATAATTTATACATTGGGTTGAAAATAATATGAATTACTAAAAATGTTTTAAAATATCTATTTTTTTTTTTTTTTTCAAACAAATTCTCTTGAGTAGTATATCAGATATCATCTAGATTATATAGAAACAAACGACTAAAATGCTGTAAAATTTCTCACACAAAAATTATTATCAAATATCATATCAGTTAGTCTTATTTAACGCCGGCTACTGTGCAATTGTATATATAACATTAAAGTAACAACATTACGATGAATTTTTTGATAAAGTACATAGTACCTATATGATATAAAAACAAAAACAATTAGTTCCTATTCGCTTTTCCTTGATACTACACATAATACCACATGACAAATAAATTGCAACAACAAAATTTTTGAGCAAAACAATATATATACACTCGATTATGTACACTTCTCAATATCAATGCACATAGAAAAAAGAAAAGAAAGAGAATGAAAGAAATAACAATTATAGTAAAGTCTGTACGTGTACAGCATGATACCAATGATACCACAAACAATAAACATACGTATAATGATACACATTAATTTGTACATACATTTGTGTATACCTAACCATTGAAAGCACTAAATTATAAATATAAATAATTATAAAAATTGATGCGTTGGAGCAAATTTTCTAAGTGCACCATTCTAACGCATACCTCATAGAAAAAACTAAATAATATTTGTATGCGATGCTTTCTGTTTTAATATGTAGATATTAAAATTTTTTCATGCGTTGGAGCAGATAATTTTAGTGCTCCATTACAATGTATTTATGAATTTAGATTTAGACTGTTTGCTTTGCAGTCTAATAAATAGAAATAATAATCAATCGAATTATGTTGCTTTTGAATATGGATAGACAAGACAAGCAATATACATAAATGGTAATAGATGTTTGAATATTTATATATAGATATACGAGTACATGGAGATGGGATATAGGAATATAAGAAATTATATCTACATATTATTACAGACAATATATTGTCTGTGATATTATGTATACAGTATACGTATATTCAAATGTAGTACATATGTTTTTAATATGTATATCATACTTATATAAGAATGATTTTATATTTTATGGCTCTCCATTTCCATATTGTACATACACATAAAAATTACATATAAAAAAAATTTTTAATTTTTTCTAAATTTGATATAAATTCATATATCATTAATGGTCTAGAACACATAGATATTAACATATAGACATAAGAAATGTTTATATTTTTTGTATTATTTGCATAAGTCAAATATTTTTTTGTTTGAATATTTATATAAAAAGTTTTATAAAAAAAATGTAGATTATTTTTGGCGCCCCAAGATTGTAGCGCCTATGGTAGGCCCGGGCCTGTTATTGTGAATAACTCTACTGACAAAAAGATAGCACACCTCGTTATTTCTCGTTAAATATTCATTGGATGCACATCGAAAATAATAAAATTAAAACAATTTCAATAATTTTCAGTGTATTTAATATCTTTCATACTTTTAAGTTGAGTTATTAAACACAATTAAGTGAAATTTCCAAAGTTCTAAACAACAAAAAAGCAAAATGGGACGAGTAAAAAGATTGAGTGAAAGTGAAATAAAAACAATTTCTATTTTAAAGGAAGAAGAGTGGAGTGTATCAAAAATTACAAAGAAATTGGAAAGAAGTCGAAAAGTGGTACATAATTATTTGAAAGATCCCGAAAATTACCGGAAACGTAAAAGTTGGGGGCGACCACGAGCGTTATCTGAAAGAGATGAACGCAAAATTTTGAGACTTGCATTAAATTCTGCACTTAGTGACAAACATATTGCAATTGAAGCAGGTGTAGAAACAAATACACGGAACTTACAACGACTTTTGCAGGAATGCGAGCACATCCAAAGACGAAAACTTAAAAACAAGCCGCCATTAACAGAAACCCACAAAGAGAACCGACTGAAGTTCGCTATAGAGCACGTAACGTGGAACAAAAAGTGGAGACGAATCATCTTTAGCGATGAAAAAAAGTTCAATCTGGATGGTCCAGATGGATGGAACTATTACTAAAACGATTTGAGGAAGGAAAAACATCTGTTGATCCGTCGACAAATGGAAGGTGGATCTGTGGTGGTATGGGCCGGAATTGGGTATCATGGAAAAACCCAAATTCGATTTATTTCGGGTCGAGTGAACAGTGAGCAGTACATCCAATTGATAGACAAAGAATTAACATCTGGTGCTACGATTGCCGGGGAAAATTATATACTCGTATTCCAGCAGGACAATGCTGCGATCCACACGTCTCGCAAGTTAAAACAGTATTTTTCTGAGAACACTTTAAGGATCCTTGACTGGCCAGCTAGATCGCCAGATCTAAATATTATTGAATTGT
This sequence comes from Villa cingulata, assembly GCA_951394055.1. Lineage (NCBI taxonomy): Eukaryota > Metazoa > Arthropoda > Insecta > Diptera > Bombyliidae > Villa > Villa cingulata. The sequence continues at coordinate 33,202,664 of OX596017.1, read as the reverse complement.
GTGGAAACATCTGGCCGTGCTGTTTAGCAAGGAGGGACACAATATTCCAATGAAGAAGATTTAAAAACGGCAATTTTGACGCAATGGGCAAACTTGCCTCTAGAATAAGTGAGTGATACAGTGAGACGGTGCAGATGTGTTTTTATTTTACTCCTAAAAGAAAAAAAAAATAATTAAAGAATCAAGAATGTCACAGTGCGGTGTTTGTAAATCTAAAGTAGATAGATCCGTATCCAAAATAAATTGTAATAACTGTGGTAGAATTTTTCACGCAGATTGCGTTAAACTACAACCTTCAGGCATCGATTTTTTAAAAAACAAAAACCAATCATGGCGATGTACTACATGCGAATCAGCTAGAAAACAGGCAGCTCGTGATATTGGTGGTTCAAATGTTACTTCTCAACCACTGGCTGTTCAGGCTAGCAATATTACGCTAGAAACAATTCATAATGAGCTACTTTGCATCAAATCAATTACATCAGATACAAGCAATGCTATTTGTGTACTAAATAAGCGTATAGAGACACTCGAAGGCCTACTTCATGACGCGATAGGTGAAAATTTATATTTGAAAAGGAAAGTAGCTGAACTAGAAGATAAGCTTGATTATGCTGATCATCTTGCCCATGCCAACTGTTTGGATATCGTCGGCATACCTGTAGTACCTGACTTAAGTGATACTGAAGCTGTAATAAAGGTAATTAATGATGGATTGGGAATTAGTATATCAGCTGACGACATTGATTTATGCCATCGAAAAAAAAACACAAAACAAAATAATATTATAGCTGTTAAGTTTACGCGCCACAATATAACAAAGAAAATATTAATTGCAAAAGAATTAAAAATAAAACAAAAACAAACACTAACAGCATCGATTTTAAATGCGAAGTTCAATGATCTTATATACATTAACGAGTGGTTATCTCGATCTAAAAGGCAATTATTATCAACAGCACAAAAGGCACGCAGAGAAAAAAAATACAAGTACTTATGGATCAGAAATGGTAGAATACTGATGAGACGTAATTCTGGTAGCGAGTCAATAATCATTAACTGTTTAGATGATATCAATAACCTGAAATAATTATTTATTTTTTTATTTTTTATTTTTTACATAATATATAAATATCAATACTTTCAAATATGAATTTTAATGATTGTTGCTCAAATACTAATACTATTACATGCAATGCGAATTCTGATTCTCCAAAATCGTTAACTTTAAATAATAAGACTAATATAAATATTGTTATATTACATCAAAATATTAGAAGCATGAGAGCAAATTTCGATAACTTATGTGCTCATTTAGACTCGCTTAATTTACCTCAGATCATTATATTATCCGAAATTTGGATTGAAGATTGTGAGCTGAATAATTATAATATTGATGGTTATACAGCTTTTGCAAGATGTAATGATAATTATAGAGCGGGTGGTGTTGCTGCCTTTGTGAATAATAAATTAATATGCTCAGCATATCTACCTGATTTCCAAACAGCTGATACTCTTCTACTGAAATTAGATCTTCACTCTTATGAATTATATGTTCTTTGTGTATATAAATTTGTTAGTAGCTCTAACGACAGTTTTGTTTCTGAGTTGCGACAATTTTTAAAATCAAAACGTTTCCCTAATATAATACTTATTTGTGATATCAATATTGATATATTCAATCTCCCTTCAACCAGTGATAGCTACATGACATTAATGACTGAACATGGCTTTGAATCCTTAGTTAATGAGCCAACTAGACTATTCAATCAATCCAAAACTTGCATAGATCACATATTCTGTAGATTTAATAACCATCTCCTATTTAATTTGCTAACTAATATAATCCATTTAAATATAACAGACCATTCTATAACTACACTCAAAATCACGATAAACTCTAACGCAAAAAATAATAACTTAATAGTGCCTTCATTAAATAAACGTATTAATTATGATTTATTATGCGATAGCTTAAATACTGAAACTTGGGAGGAAGTCTATAAAATTGATAACCCCAGTATTGCATTCGATGCATTTATAAAAATCCTCAAAAATCATTTAGAATGTAGTTATATCACTTCTCAACCATCAGTTAGGTCCAATAAATATATAAAACCTTGAATGACTGATTATATACATAGAAAAATCGATGAAAAAAATAAAATCTATAAAAAAACATTAAGATCTCCTAATGATAAAAAACTTAGGGAAAAATATATGCGTCTAAACAAAACTGTTAAATCATTGATAATCGATCGCAAATCGAAAAAATTAGAGGCAACTCAAAGGCCCAATGGCGTACTATTGATGAAATAACGGGGTGTAGTAGACAGACACATAAAACCATAAGACACTTGAAAGCTAATAATGATAATCTCATACACAATTCCACGGACATTGCAAATGAATTTAATGAATATTTTTATGGAGTTTCAGATCAAGTTAAAATTGTAGACAATATTAATGATACTGAAAATCTATTTATGGAATCATATATATTTTCTTCTACCTTCTACTTGAGCCCAGTTAACACAAACGACATTATATTAACAATATTCTCTTTAAGAAATGGTTCAGCTGCTGGTTTTGATGGTTTTAATACAATAACAATAAAGAAAATAGCTAATCTAATATCTGATATCTTGTCCCATCTAATTAATTTGAGCCTTTCACAAGGAATATTTCCTGAAGCGCTTAAGATGACAATTGTTTCTCCAATCCACAAGAAAGGTAATGAATCGGAACCAGGTAACTACCGTCCAATATCAGTTTTGTCAGTCTTCGCGAAGATATACGAGCGAATAATGTCACAAAAAATGGTTTCATTTTTAAACGCACGCGACTACCTTAGTGATTTTCAATTTGGTTTTCGTGAAGGTATGAACACTGAAAATGCACTCTTAAAATTTCTCGATGAAGTGTACAGTAAACTTGATCTAGGCTTTAAGGTTGCTGGCTTATTTATAGATTTCGCTAAAGCATTTGACCTAGTTGATCACACAATTTTACTTAATAAATTATATAATGTAGATTTCAGAGGTGTAAGTTATTCATGTTTAGTATCATATCTTTCAAATCGCAAGCAATTAGTTCGTGTAAATGATGCATACAGTGACACAATAACACTTCGTAATAAAGGAGTACCACAAGGATCAGTCTTAGGTCCACTATTATTTTTAATATACATTAATTCACTATGTAATTTTAAATTTGTTGGCCGACAATTTGCATTTGCTGATGACATGTCGTTTATATACAGTTCTTCATCGACTAATGAAATAAAAGACCAAATACATAAAGATCTGTCAATACTAAACATCTGGCTTAAGTCTCATGGTATGCTCCTTAGTAACAAAACTAAGTTAATGTACTTTACATTGATGGGAGCTCCAGTTGATCTACATATAGATTATCACAGATGTATCGATAATACCTGCTGCAAAAATTGTTTTCAAATTCAAAGTGTAACTAATTTTAAGTACTTGGGATTGATGTTAGACTATAAACTAAAATGGAACAATCACATTCTAAGTCTTAAACAGTCATTGTTTACTTCCCTAAGAAAGTTTTATTTGATGCGATCTTCATGCCCGCCAGAGATTCTTAAAATGCTATATTTTGCACTGATACAATCCCGTTTAGAATATGGGTTGTTATGTTGGGGAAGTGCGTATATAACTAATCTAAAACCATTAATCATTGCCCAAAAAGCAATCTTACGAGCTATATACAAAAAAAGCTACTGCTATCCTTCCTTACATATTTTTCGTGCCAATAATATCTTACCTTTGCGTTATTTATATGTCTACAAAGTACTTAGATTATTCTTTATGAGAAGCAGTTCATTTGGATATAAAAGAGTGAATATATATTCCCTTAGAACACATAACTACTATTCGATACCTAGAGTTCACACTGAGATATGTAGACGCTTTTCTGCAAATATTACACCTTGCATCTTCAACAAATTGCCGAAAGAAATAATAAAATTAAAAGAAAATAACAATCTAAAGAAATTTCTTTCTGAAGTAAAATGTTGGTTATTAAGCCAAACACATATTGAATTTTTAATTAATAACACGACATGAATACATACAGCGCGTAGTTATTCGTTATATGTTCTCATTCATGCTAATACTTTCATCAAAATATATCTATGTGTATATATATATATATATATATATATATATGTATATACATAGGTATATACGAGTATATGTATAAATATGCGTATATGCATGTATAAAAACATATATAAATACTGCTACTTATTTATATAATTATTACTATTTTCCTTGTATTGCATAATTGATTAAATTTAATATTAAAAAACACTGTACTCAAACCCTCTCTCACCAAAATAAATTGAGTAAGAAAATGAATGCGCATTTAACACTGCCTCTAAGCCACTAAATGTGTATAAACAATTTCATTTATAATTATAATTATTATAATAATATTTTATATAGAATAATACTTATGTAAAATGAAATAAATGAAATAAATGAAATGAAATGAAATATGTAAAAAAATTGTATAAAACGTTGAATAAAAGAAAGCCAGAAGTTGTAATGGGAAAAGGTGGTTCAACACAGTATATTATATATATATACTCGTATATATATTATGCTGTCATGTATTTCATTTTGTGTAATTTTGAGTTAATGGTTTATAAATATGGTTTGTGATATCAGTATAGTGTTTTATTAATTATATTATTAAATTGTATTTATCCATATATTTGTGTAGTGTGACTGTGAATAGTTCTATTTATTGTTTTGTTGTGTTTGTAAATTAGTTTTGTGATTGTGCGTAGTTTGTGTTGTATGTTTGTTATGTGATTTGTTTACATTCGTGTTCTTCTTTTGTGTATTCTTTTTTTTTATATTTTGTATTATTGCCCATTGCTTTAAAATTCATATTTGGAGTTGTACCACTTTTACTCTAAACGCCTCAAATATTCAATTACAAAAATGATAAATATAATTTTAAATTTTAACTCACCTATGTGATGATCAGTATGTGATTATTCGATAGTAAAAACTATCGCATTCGATACTATCGATAGTTGAATTCATTCACTATCAAACTATCGATTGTTGAAATCATTCGCTATCGCCCACCTCTAATATATTTATACAAGTCTATCAACGTCGTGCATATGTATTAAATAGTAGAGTCACGAAAACGTAAACAAACAAGTGTCAAATTAAATTACTGCAAGCAAATAAAACCAGTAATATTGAACTGCAAGCAAATAAAAAATGAAATTATAGAGAAGGTAAATTAAATTAAAATTTTTGTTTTATAATTTATTTTTTGAAATTATCTTCTATTTAAAATTATAATATTAAAATTGTGCAAAATTATTTTAAAATTTAACTAAAATTAAACAAAATAACCAAAAAAAAAGTGAAACAAAATTATGATATTTCTAACCTAAAATGATGTGTAATAAGGCAATAGGATAAAAATTAATCAATTAAAGTGATTTTGTTAATAATAATAACAAAAAATAAATGTTTTGAAAGTTCTAAAATTATTATGGTTTGTAAAACTTTATTTATTATTCCATTTTGTAAGTAAAATAGGAAAAATTGAAAACCCAATATAGAAAAGCAACAAAAAAGAAAATATTTATTACAAGGTGAATGTTAAATATTTTTAGTTTGGGTTTTTTGTTTTTCAATAAATTTTAAAGAAACATGATAGCCAAAAAATAATAATAATAATAATAGTAACATCAAAAGCAATGATGATTTTTTTCTCTTGGTGATTACATACCAAAGTATAAGGATATTATTATAGCAGGTGATTTTAATGTTAATATATTGCGCAACAATGGATATAATAGTGAGTTTTTATACTTCCATTAAGCGATACTATTTAGGTATTGTTAACTATGAGCCAACTTATTTTAATACTGCGAATACATCACTTCTTGATATATTCATTACTATTGACACCTTCTTCAGTCTTATCTGTTAATCAGATTGATCCAACCTTCCTATAGTAAACAATCTCATTATAAACAGTAATTCCTACAGAGATTTCTCTAAAGTTAACGTGTCTCGCATTCGTGCTGATTGTAATTATTTCAATTTAAACTGCATTTACCGGATGGATACTGTTCACGATCAGATTAATCAACTGAACTGTCAACTCGATGCTTTATTTAACGCTCATATTCCTATTAAGCATAATAAAATACGCGTCAATAATTAACCTTGGTTTTCCACTCGTATTAAAATCTTGATCGATGAGAGTAAATTTTTTTTTCATAAGTATATTAAGCTGAAAACACCTGAGTTACGTCTTGCTTTTATTAAATGTAGAAATTATATTATATCAAAAGAAAGGTAATTTAGTTTCCCGTTATTGACTAGAACACTAAATTTCTAAAGTAGTGTCGAAAATAGGGTCGATAGAAATTTTTGGTGATAAAATTTTTTTCATGAAACATTTCAATGAATTCCATGGTACCAATTTGTACATGTTGAAACGGGACACCCTGTATATTGAATGTATTTATTTAATTATTATATTATATCTTCATTCTTCTTTTTTTTATTTATTTTTAAAATTGTTTATTCTGCTTTGAATTATTGATGAATATGATGAATGATATGATATGTATGATATATTTATTCGACTACGTCACACAAAATTCTCTCAACAATTTGTATATATATATAAAGTGGCTTACATTACATTAACTGCAATATCTTCATAGTTATATTGGTCGTTGGTATGACGTATTGTATTGTAAAAAATAAATAAAGCATTACTTGTTTTATTTTTTTTATAGAGTAACAATCAATATTAAAATTTTAGTTCGTTTTATAACTCGTGAATTAAATTGTATTGTTGATTTATATAAGAACATGATAAAATTAAAATATTCGAGTGGACAAACATTTTTCATCGTTTGTGTAATTTACATTTGCAGGCAACGTGGTGTTAATTTTTGAAAGGTCAGTTTTGTTTTTGTTGCTAGGCAGAACTGCAATATAATACAAAAAGAATAAAATAAAGTCCTTCTTTTGTCCCGTCACGAAAGTCTATTTAGGGTCTAGCTTTGCCGTCACCGTCACCTTCTTAAAAACGAAGACATTAATTAATTTTGTATACAAAATAACAAAATTGATGTTAGAGCTTAGTGAATATGATTATGAATGAATATGATGGTCGAGAGAGCTAATAGAATTAAAGGATGTTTTCCCTGTAATGACGATTTCCTTGTATTGGAAACTCCAATTGATATGGTAAATAATATATTTGTTTATTTGTTTAGTGAACAGTTAAAAAACAAGTTCGTATTTACAGAATTCCTTTGAATTATCACTTTCAATACAGGCAGAAAATGAATGTAATATTGAGATTGAAAATCAGCCAATAACGCAAACATTCTCAAACAATAGGCTTTTTCGAAAATGCAGGCTGCTCTGTGTATTCTTTCGTATCTTAAAAGTAGTACTAGAACAGTAATGTGCAGTTTGCAGGAATAAAGCAGCGCTGCAAATGCAATGGTTAAGAGTTTTCACTTCTGACATTTTGCATTTTCGAACGAAAAATTGAGTGATAAGTGATAACCAACAATAATAATTATAATATTGAAAAATAATGTGTTCGATGTGTATCGTACAATTTTATTTATTGAAAATATGAATTTCAACCTCAATTTTAATATAATTACTTAAGTAATTTTTCAATATCTTCACTTGAATCTGACATTATAAAGAATAAAACTTTTAAAACCAATTAATACAATTAATAAAACAAGTTAAAAAGTGTGTAAAATGTTGCCATATTTAAAATAATTTAAAACACACATATTATCATGATTATTTTTAAAAATAATAATACAAAATTTAATAACCACTTGAAATTCTATTTATTTCTGAAAATACCAGTAGATAAAAAAAGAAAACAAAAAAAATAACACAAACGTCAAAGATAACTGAGTTCGAACTTGGTTACTGAGTTTCAGAAACTCGGTTAATTTAACCGAGTTCTGAAGTCGGTTATCACAAAGGTAAACCAGAAAACTAAGAAAACCATTGTTTATCTCTGCACTGTGTCAATAGTATAAGAATACAATATAAATGATTTTATAAACATACATAATATACATTCATTAATACATTTGTATTTACGTGTGCGTAAGTAGAATCATGTACATGCATAAATTAGAATAAATAATCAGGTGTTACTAAAAGAATTTGGTTTAATTACAATACCACCTTAGATCAAATACTAACATAAACGTATAGGATTATAAATTTTGATGTTGCAGCAATTTTCAACATAATTTTAATTGTTAAGTTCAATCATAATTGTTAATTTCAATATTATCATAAATAATTTCTATATTTGTAATTTGATAAGTATGTCTTTTATTTCCGTTCTTAAAAAAAAAGTTTAATTAAATTTGTAAAATTTGTATTTTTAATTTTTTGTAACATTTATAAATGAATTAATATAATACGATACTTTATTCGATTTTTGATTAATTGCAATTTATGTTTATTATTAATATTATATTATGTATTTTGTATTTATTCAATTCATGTGATATTTGTATTTTTGGAAAATGTATATAAGACGACGAATTAATTTAATTTCATTCAGCAATCAAAGTGTTTGTTTTATGTCAGCTGATTGCAAAAATTTATTTTTCACAGTTAAAGTTATTAAATAATATATTTTTTTTAATTTTTTTGATTGGTAAATTGTGAATATGAGTGATAAATTGTGTGGTGTTTCTAAACGGCATTTTAGAAGATTAGTGGAAAAGGAAATAAAAAATACAAAAAAGATATGTGTAGAAGATTCCATATCTGAAAATGAAGAGAGATTACAAAATCGAATATGAAGAAATGTTTAAAAATAATATGGTGAAAATAAGATTTTTTGTTTGTGATGCTCCAGCTCGTTCTTTCATTACTGTCATTCAATACCATCAAGGTTTTCATTGATGTCCTAATTGCAATCAAGTTGGTAAATATATGAATAATAGAACATTTATCAAATTGAAATCGGATGCCTTAGAAGTGATGATAGCTTTCGAGCGAGAGCAGATATTGAGCACCATTCAAAACAATACAAAAATGAATTTTGTTCTTTGGAAAGTATAAATATCGATATGATTTCATAATTTCCAGTTGAATCTATGCATGTTTTTGAGCTCGGAGTTGTTAAAAAAATGATTTGTAGTATTTTTGATAATAAACCCAAAAATTTCCGTTTAAATTCTCTACAAAAACAAGCTATGTCGCAAAAATTACTGGATCTTAAAAGTTTCATTCCTAATGAGTTTGCAAGAAAACCTCGAACAATGTTTGAATTAGCAAAATGGAAAGCAACAGAATTTCGATAATTTAATTTATATACAGTTATAATTGTTTTAAAAGATTTTATTGCAGATGATTATATACTATAATTTTTTACTTTTACATTATGCATACAGACTGTTGGTATGTACTATGAATTATGCACAAAATGCAGATTGCGCTAAAGCTATGCTCAACGATTTTGTCAAAAACTATTCTGTATTATTTGGTGAGGATCAAATCAGCTACATCATTCATAATCTACTACATTTAGCAGATTGCTGTAAAGACAATAGACCAATAAATAGTTTTTCAGCATATAAATTTGAGAATTATATTAACATTTAAAAAAGTCAGTACGAAAGCTACGAAATACTTCAATAACTTCACAAAAGATTTGAAGAAAGTTTTGAAAAATATGTTGAAGGTAAAAAAACTAGTCCTCAAAAGCTATTTGCACACGAAACCAATTTGTATCATGAAATTCAATACCCTCATTTTGAACTTTCTATCAAGCCGCCAGATAATTGTTGTTGTGTCGAAAATGGTAATGATAGAATACCAATTCAGATAAGAAAAATCCAAAAAAAAAGAAAATAAAACCGTTTTAATGTATAGTCGATTTTTAAATATATCTTCATATTTTCACTCACTTGTTGATTCCACAGATGGTTTGGGAATCATTGTATGTAACACAGTAGCAAATGAAATTCAAGAATTTGACAGTAACACCGTCATTTATAAATTTATTAAGTTTCAACTTACAAGCAATCAATCATTACTTATTCTTCTACTACAAACAATTTATAATTAATTTTTTTCCATCAAATTAGAACGTAGAATATGGATCAATATCATCTAAAAAGAAAATATTTCGATTCTGATGGGAATGAAGAAAATGAAAAAATAAACGGAAATCTCTTTTCCTTCTGTAATTATTAATTTTCTTAGAAAATGTTACCAGAAAACACAATAGCCCACTACCATTATGTGTCTTAAGTGATTCTGATGACAATAGATAGTGGGTTCGTATTAATAGTACAGAACAAGACGGTCAATTGCTAGATATTTTAGGCGAATCACCTAGCCGTAAGTTATTTTTGTTATAATTTTATAATTTTATATTATTGCTATAATTTTTGATTTCAATTTTAAGAGTAATTTATATTGAAAAAAATATACCATGCATTACAATCGAGAATACTGAAAAAAATAATAAAAGCACATCAAATCTAAATGACAGTGTGGAAGTAGGTATCAGTCAACAAGACTCAATCCCAAATAAGGACGAATGCACTAGATACAATCATTTGGAAAAAGAATGTTAGTAAAATTAATATTATAATACTATATAAAAATGTTTGCAATAGTGAAAATCCTAACGATTATTTTTTAAATATATCTTAGTTGCTGAAATAAGGAGGAAGCAAGCAGAGCAAACAGTTTTGCTTAAAAAAATTGCTGAAAAACTGTTCGTGAAAAAGGGAGACTTCCATAATATGTCATAACTACTACCTATGAACACGATAGAAGAAGTAAAAGAAATTGAGACAAAATTAAAAAATGTAGAGTTTAAGGATAATTTTGTAAAAATTATATGATTAAATTACATTAAATCAATAAATAGTATTTTGTTTATTTCATGTGCAGTATATAAAAGAATTAAAAGGGCAATCACACTTTAAGGACATTTTTAGAAATATTATGAGCGCCCAATGCGCGATTATGTTCAATTGGGATGGACGAAAAGGAAAAAGAGCCTTTCAAAATTATAAAAATTTAGTTGACAGTTTATTTGTTAAGAAAAGTATTTTTTTGTTTTGTTTTTTTAAGTTTGTGTAAATAAATAAATATATGTATTTTAGAAGCTGTCAAGACAACAAGAAATGGTAAAACAGTATTCATAAATGATATTAAACTGTGCTTAAAGTAGGCCAGCAACATTATTGCTAAAAAGAAATTGACAGAAAAAAATAAAAATAATTTTGGACAACAGTAATTTGCTTTTGGTTTGGAAATAAAGTACATATTTATAAAATGAATTTTTAGAAATATTTGTTTTATTTAGAGAAATTATATAAGTAGCATAAAAATCATTTAAATCATTTTATAATTTTTGGTTAGGCAATAAATGCAATCCATATTAAAAGTAGATTTTGCATTCAATATGGGTTCGATTTATTGTTAAACGAAAATTATGAAATGATTTAAAACAAATTTTAGTAAGAAGAACCTACATATATTCTGAGAAAATATTCAGAATGCATAATACAAAAATATTCAGAATGCATTCTAAAAAAATATTCAGAATGAATTCAACAAAAATATTCGGAATGCATTTTTTTTTAAATTCTACAGTCCACATCACATGCACATATGAATTACATTTTTATTTGATCATTTTTGAACAGATGATTTTTGTGTATGTAATTTATATACTTTGTCTACAGTCTACTGTAAACAACGACTCAAAAAGATCGAATCACCGCCCCCCCCCCTCCGACTTACATTTTCAAAAAAAAAAGATCTGACCAAAGTCAGCTCGCTGTTGTAGTTGTGATAGTAACTGCATTGAGGATGTCGTGATATCTTTACGCTAAAAACCTAAAAAAATTGAAGATAGTCAGTAAGTCAGTAGTGAGAAGTTGTAGAGTGTGGTGATATACCGGCAATATCCTGTTGCAGTTTCTATACCGGGGCACAACAGTGGGTTCGACAAAGGACAATACTAGATTGCAATACATCTGTGGATACAACAACGCTCATATTTACTTTATCTTACAATTATCAGAAGTGGGGTTGGATACCGCGCTATTTAAGATAAGTATTTTATTTCTTTACCTTTTTTTGCGTATTCTATTTTCGTTTCAAGTATACATAAAAAGAAAAAAATTGTTATTTATACAAGTGTTACATATTGGTACCTCTTTTTATACTTCATGAGTAGGTACATGACTCACATTCACATGTGAATATAGAAAATGTGAAATATGAAATGTGCATGATCAAAAATAGACGCCTGTACCGTTTTATTACCGTATCGTCATAAAATAAAAAAAAAGAGATTTGGGAATTTTTGTTTTTAAAAACTTAAAACAAAAAAAGATTCTTTTTAAAAAAAAATTGTTATTTATACAAGTTTTACATATTGGTACCTCTTTTTATACTTCATGAGTAGGTACATGAGTCACATTCACATGTGAATATAGAAAATGTGAAATATGAAATGTGCATGATCAAAAATAGACGCCTGTGCTGTTTTGTTATCGTTCCGTCATAAAACCCAAACAAAAGGGTTTTCGGAATTTTTGTTTTTAATATATAAGAAAAATATGTTTATGGAAAAAATTGGTTAAAAGAAAGGGATCACTGATAGTATAATATATCTTATCGTTGAAGTTTTTTTTCATTTTTGTTGTTAAAGAAAATGATACATTATCATTTTTAGAAATCGAAAGTTAGACGGTAACGGACGGAAAAAATTCAAGTCGAAATCAATCAAATTTTATATATTATTAGTATAAAGTGCGTAATAAAGTATATGCGAAGTGCACAGTAATTAAAACATTTAAATTAGGAAGTGAATGTATTCTTTGCTAATTAAATCGTAAGAAAGATAGTGATATAAGACATTAGTGAAATATTACAAAAAAAAAAATACCATATAGAACAGGGAAACAAGCATATAATGGCAGGAAAATTTGTGAAAGTGAATAAAAAGAAAAACATAAATCAGTGGTTGGAAGAAGATATAAATAAGGAAGAAGTGCCAGAAGTTAGAAAAAAGGCAAGCGATTCCGTAACAGTAGACTATAGACTCAGCATGGAAGAAGTGAGAAATTTGATACCAGTGTTCAGTCCTGGGGTAAGTGAAATTCAATCAGTTCATCATGAAAATTGTATATTCTTGGTCAGAACAACGGACAATGCTATATGCGACTCTACGCTTAGATGCAGCCGCAAAATTCTGGTACCAATGTAGGCAAAATGAAATAGGGACGTGGGAAATATTTAAAGAAGAATTACGCAAAAGCTTTCCGACAGTTTCAGATGAATCTGCCGTCTATATGAAATTATTAGCCAGACAAAGGAAAAAGGAAGAACCGTTCGAATATTACTTTTATGAAGTTTTGTCATTGGCAAAAAACGCCAACCTAAATAATGAGACCACAATAAATTATATAATATCAGGATTAAATGACAGGAATTTGAGTAATGTTTTCCTGGCTTCGAATTTGAAAAATCTAAGTGAAATACTTGAACGTATTAAGGTTTACGAAAGCATTCATAGTCAAGGACAAGGACGAACTACTATTCCATCACTATCAACGAATTTGAAATTTAAAGACGGAATTGAAAATACGAAAAATATTAACATTAATCGACAAGAAAGGGGAAAGTTCGTAAACAGATGTTTTGGTTGTGGAAAAATAGGACATAAAAGATCAGAATGTCGTAACAACATGAATAAAGCAAACCCAAATAATACACATATAATATGCAATATGTACAAAAAATACTGCCTTTTCTTATCTCTCCACGTAATCACTATTTTACTCTGTGGCTTCCGTTCTGTGAGGTATTTTTTTCTTCTTTTTCTTCAAATATTGTCCAAAAAGGTGACTGAAGGTTTGACATAGGTAAGATTTAAAAAAAAAAAAAAAAAAGAGAACTTAGAAATTCTAGGTGTACAAGATAATAGGACGAGTAAAGGGAAATAATGTAACTAGTAGCAATAAGATATAATCAATTAAGTCAAAGACGTGTAGTTTCAGAGTACTGGCTACGATTAGTAAAATTTGGATAAACATCGACAAAAAATCGCCAGATGTAGTTTCAGAGTACTGACTGCAGGTTAAGAAAGTTTGAATAAAGATCAATGTAGTTTCAGAGCAGGGATGCGACGAGCTCTGACGTGAATGTAAGATTCAACATTCAAGTACTATCAAAATGTAAGGTATTGTAAGGTTTTTGAATTTTCAGATTTTTCGAATTAAATGGGAAATTATACACATATATATATATACTATTATAATATACTGATATATAGTACTTTATTGATTAAAAAAAAATTATAATAATATTGCTTTTCAAATTATATAGTATATGTAATTAAAGAAAAAAATAAAAAATGCAATTATCCATAAAATGGGTATAACAAAAAAAAAAAAAAAAAAAAGAAAAACAAAAACAAAATAACAAATATTATGCATATTAGTATATACATTTTTTAAATTTATGGTTAAAAAAATTAGACCAACAAACATTCTTCTTTTTCTTTTAGATTTACATTTTGATTTAATAAACTTTTTTCCAAATGCCAATCGTGGCAGCATGATGTTTTTGCTTTCAAAAAATCCTTTGACTTTATTAACCCTTTAATCGATAAGATAGAAATAGTGATTTTAATCTTATGAGGATTTGGTTTCGGGGTAATTTTTGTATGAGAAACACGAATTTGAAGTCCATTTTTCGATATGTTGTTTCGTTTACCAGCCAGATGAGAAAGAAGAATGCCCGCCATATGGCCGGTATGTCGGTCTACAGGTAAAAAATAAAGGTAGTTTTTGTACTGAAGTTGATATTTTATTGAAAAAAATTGTGGTAAAAGTATGTAAATAAATTAATACATCAGCGACAGACGTGGTAGTCTTTGCAACAATTTTTGGTACCAGAATAACATAAATGCAGCTGACATTTCGGAGAGAAAGTATGCGTCTCTGATTTCTTGCAGTATTTGCATGATTTTTTACGACTAGTCATCCATTCTGGAATATGGCCTATTCCGTCGTACCGTACGTCATCAACGGGATATGCTGTCTTCTTACCAATAGCAGAACTAGTGGTAGGCTGCGGTTCGCGTGAAGGTCGACCAACTGTTTTTTTTTGGAACAGAAGCACATAGACCTTGAGCAATTTTCACACGAAATTGTGATAATGTCATGTGCTTTTCCGGTGAATTTCTGCCAGGTAAATCCTCTTCCGCTGCTTCTTCAGTAGTTGATCTACGATACAGAATAAACGCATTTGTGACAGCCATGTCCAGAAGGTGGTAGAAAATTCGTGTTGTAGTATCCATTGTTTTTATACGTAGTCCATAACGTCCCATATAAGAATCCATAAGATCAACTCCTCCCATATGCGAGTTATATTCGCGGATAATTTGGGGGTTGTTTTTTCTTCTTGTCGTAGCGAGCTGTTTTTGCCTGTTGCATGTC
Organism: Villa cingulata; assembly: GCA_951394055.1. Lineage (NCBI taxonomy): Eukaryota > Metazoa > Arthropoda > Insecta > Diptera > Bombyliidae > Villa > Villa cingulata. The sequence goes on along the minus strand of OX596017.1, from coordinate 33,187,111 downwards.
TGGATTCGATTTAAGAAACGGTTGAACTCCGATGTAAGTTGAACAAAGTCTCACGTTTTTGGTGTCTTTCCAAAGAACAGTTGTAATATCGACACCATATGCTGAACCCATATACTCCAGTGCATGACCTCGTTCTGAGTCTTTGATTTCACGATTTGTGTCTAGCGGAAGTTTACAATTATTGATTCTATTCGCACGTATTGTGCCGAGAGAAAAAATTCCTCGAGCTCGTAGATAAACCACAAGAGGCAGAGAAGTATATAAGTTGTCCAAGTAGATGATGTAGTTTTTGAAATTCGGAATCGTTTTTGACAACCGAATAACTTTGCTTGTGGCTCCAAGGTATGGTGTTCCTGGAATGATGACATTATCTCCAGCACCATTGTAGATTTCGAAATGGTAGGAATATCCATTGGTGTCGCACAAGACAAATAACTTTATTCCCCATTTGTGAGGCTTGTTCGGCATATACTGGCGTAAGTGGTGCACCATTTTTGTGGAACACATTTCAACACATAATCGAGCATTTTTTGGTACTGAATCGAAGCGGTCATTTAAAATGTTGGCAACTTTCCTGATTCTGAAAAGTGGATCATACCCAGGTTGGCCTTTTTTGATACGTTCAGCCGCATTTGAGAAGCACAAATATTTCTTTATCCGTTCAAATTTTTTCAACGGCATACAATCGGGGATTATTGTCTAAATCCGAATTGATAAAAAAAATAGACATATATATCAAAATTCCGATGTATCGGTGGATTTGCGCTGCATTAACGTTAAATGCCGTGTTTATATTTTCCGAATGCGCATTTTGATTTGTCTCCAAAACTATCAAATCGATGAGCTCATCGGTGTAAAAATATCGGAAATACTCCATCGGTGCCGTTAAATTTTTTACTACATAAAGCAATATAGTCTTTCCTCTAAATGCCACTTCATTAACATGCAGTTGCATTGATTTTTTTCGCCACACAATATTCGTGAACTCAGTCGACTTTTTATCGATGTTGTTCAAGGCTGAAAGAGTAAAGAGAAAAAAAATGAGTAACTGGTTCACGTCTTTCTTTGTTTTCATTTACACACCTGTTCCAGTAAAACCACCTCATCCTGGTACTATTCGTGGCCCTGTAGCTTCCACAGTTGGTAACGGTGATCCAGGTCTCTTCGAACGCTTAAAAGTCGTTTTTGTGTTTGTTACTGCATGCTTTGAACATGATGCATTCGGTTCTGTTGGGGGAATGAGTGGTAATATATCTGTTGAAACTTCTGGTGTTGTAGTTTCTGCTGCTTCTCCTGGTAATTTTGGTTCTATTGTTGCTTCTGGAATATCTACTGAACCTTCTCTACTATTGGGATTACTTAGATTCAACGATAGGTTCAAGGCATGTACCAAAGCACTGTCATTTACACTTAAAACATCGTTAATCATCTCGTCATCCTCAGGTGTAAGTACATCCGTCTTATAATCATAATCCAGAACAGCAATATTATCGTCTTCATCTTCGTAAACAGATTCGTCATTTGAATCAAGAACAGAGTTCATGAACTCTACTATTTGTTCATCGCTCATTTTCGAAAGATTGTATTTTCCGCTTCTGTCAGCTCACATAATCTTTTAGCACCATACTTCCTTCGTGCTTGTTTATTATCATCTTCCATTGTCTAAAATATAACTATAACATAATAAAGAAATAAAGGTATTGAATAAAACTACAAAAACATTAGGCCTTGGTTACGCTTAGAGCTGTCACAAGAGATGCTACCTTAGGCTATCACGAGCTACCAAAAGCTATCAAATTAAACTCTCTTGTTTCAATTAGATTGTTTATGCTTAGCGCCGCTACGATGCGATTACTCGCGAATTCGCCCGACCAAATTTTAGTGATCGCTCTTGTTTGTTTTTGGTAGGTCGTAATCGATAGTGAAAAATGAACGCAGATAAATTAATAGAATATATTCACTGCCGCCGTCCTCTGTGGGATCAGAGGGATAAAAATTATTATAATAGAAATTTAACAAGGAAATTGTGGACAGAAGTGTGTAGTGAATTAAAAATAACGGGTAAGTTCTTTTATTTTATTATTCTTTTATTTAAATGTACATTTTAGCTTAATGTCTATTTATTTTTAAAATAAGTCATAAAAGAGTCTCTAATAATAGTAGCTTGACGAGAGTGTGCATTGTTATTCGCAATATTTGTATTGATTTTTTTAAATGAATTTTTCGAATTTTCTTGACAAACACCTACTAAAATAGAGTCATTCATTCCTTCCATATCAATAACAATATTGTGAAGAAGACATACACATTTTACAATTATTTCTGCATTTTCTACAGATGTTTCTATTGATTTACATAAAATTCTCCACTTCGCAGTAGCTATTCCAAAAGCGCATTCTACACATTTACGTGTGCTAGAATTTATCATTAAATACAGTTCTTTCTGCATTTAATCCTCTGATTGGAAATGGTCTCATCAGATTTGGTAAAAGGCGATAAGCTTCATCGCCCAGGAAAACCATGGGAAGTACTACCGTGGTACCTGGTAAGTGTTCATTAGAAGGAAAGGGGAACTTTCCAGATTCAATTAGTTTGAAAAGTTTTGATGAATCAAAGATTCTTCCATCACTTTGCTTTCCAAAAGAACCCACTTCTATACAGATAAACTTGTAGCACCCATCAGCAACAGCTTGAAGAACAATAGAATAAAATTATTTGTAATTATAAAATGTACTTCCTGAATGTGGAGGACATTTGAGTTGTATATGTTTGCCGTCAATACATCCTATGCAATTAGGAAATCCCCATATTTCATAGAACTGTTTGTTAACTTTATAAATCATTTCTTGTGTTGGCATCGGCATATGCTTTTGTGTAAGTTGAATCCATACACTTTGACATACATCTTTGATTATAATTGAAATAGTTGAATGTGCTACACGAAAGCTAAATGATAAAGTTCGGAAAGAAGTTCCAGTAGCTAAATATCTGAAATAAAAATTTATTTTAAAAAATTTCAATTTTTTATTGCAGTGGACGAAGCTCAAAAAAGGTGGAAAAGTTTAAGAGATGTCTTCCGTAAGGAATGTAAAAAGTCACCATTAAATAAATCAGGCAGCGCAGCAGACACCAAATATACATCGAAATGGGTGTATTATGATCAAATGTGTTTCTTAAAAGACACATTCACCCACAGAGTAATATCTGGTAGTTTGAATGAAAATGATGATGTAGACACCCAAGCAAATATTATGTCAGTGTCAAATAGAAAAAACGATGCCGCTTTAAACGCGGAATTGCAGGATCCAGAAGATGAGCCAGAAAATAACATCAGTGGCAAATTAATCGCCGAAACTGCTAATAATGACAACGAAAGGGCATTAAGAAAAACTTTAAAAAAAAGAAAGAGTAACATAGAAGATGAGTTGCTCAAATTAGAAAAACAAAAATTTCGAATATTAGAAGGATCAAGAAACAAAAATGATGATGAAGATTATCACTTTTTGGTGAGCTTTTTACCATCAATGTCCAAAATACCTCCTCTGAAAAAAACAATTTTTTAGACTGAAAATGCAGGAGTTACTTTACAATACATTAAGTGAAATTGAAGGACAGAGTACTTCAGCGGCTGTTTTAGCGGTAACACCAGAATTCATTGCTTCGCCAGTTATATTTAGTCAGGAAGAAGATCAGGATGATATTATCTGTGAAACTTCTCCAACTTAAAAATTTTTGTAATGATATTTAAAAATAATTTATTTTATTTGGCTATTATATTTTTATGTTTATAACAAATAAAAAAATAAAGAAATGAAACTCGCCTTAACGTAATAACCAATCTTTCTGCCGGTGAAATTGCATTTTGGAAATTAGTATCTTGCTTTTCAATTTTGTCTTTTATAATTTCCAAAATGTAATTAAACGTTCTTGGCTTCATACGAAAATATTGGAAAAATTTACTTTCATCTTCTCTTAGTTCTTTATATATGCAATGGAATTCCCCCTTGCTTTGGCGATTTCTGTAAATGGGGTGCACTCCAAATCGTTTTCTTTTCTTTTTAAGTAAAATATATTTTAAAACCGAATTATCTATTAAACAGAATTCTTCATTTGCAGAAAGTGACATTTTGTCCTATGAATCGAGTTTAAAAACAACAAATTCAAAAATGAAACTATGTAGGAAATCGCAAGCGATGGTAGCGTTGAATATAAACACTTGATCGCAAACGTCCAAGTCTGTTTTAAACGCAGCTAGCAGAATCGCTTGTGGTAGCTCTAAGCGTAACGGTCTTCACTAAACATTCACTAGAGCAATGAATCTTTATTTTTCACAAAAAATAGTAACAAATTATCTAAGTAAACATTATAGTAACTTACCACAAAAATTCCGAAATCAATTGAACTATTAGAAATTATAGTTTTTAATGTTTGAATATTCGTTTAAAATTTGATAATTTTTGCTTCTAATTCCTTTGCTTGTTAACACTTGACTATATCTTTTCAACGAATAAAGTTGCCACGTTGAAACTGGTATGGTTCGATTAGTATATCCCTGCCTAAAAGTAGGATTTTCGATTTAAATGAAAGAAAACGTTAACTTTTTGAATAATTCGTTTAGATTAATGCCGGCCATATGGCGGGCTTACCGATTAAAGGGTTAAAGCAGAAACTGTATCAACAGCAAGACGGTTTCTGCATTTGGTTTTAATTAATTGCTGGTACGAAAAGATTCTCTCAACTGTTGCTGACGAATGTGGAATAGACAAAACGCCTTTTGCTATTCGATAAATATTTCGGAAAACATATTGACCTAATTCATTATTAATTTTTCCAACTTCTTCCCCAAAATTCTGATATGGATAAATTTTTAAAATTCTTCAATTCTTGGTAATCTGCTAAAGCACGATATTCATCATTTATTTGAACTACATTTTTGTGCTCTTTTTCAGGAAATAGATGCAAAACGAACGATACTATAGTATTAGTTTTGCCTTCTAAGACATTATTTGGAGAAAACATTGGAAAAAAGTTAAGTATTTTTTATCAAAATTTACTTTTCGTCTTACTGTATCACAAAAACTTATATAAAACTGCTTGATCGTATATAACATCTTATGCTGAGTATCTTCTGTAATATCAGCTTTATTGCTTAATATAAACAACTCATATTCAGTTCCACAATATATATCACTTAATTTCAAATGCTGTTTCTCATCAGTCAAATCAATTTGCATTATAGGTGTTTCATCTAAGTACTGTTTCATTATAAAATTTCTGCATATGTGCTTAAATAAATATGTCATTCTTTGGATAAATATATGCATTTTGTAATCTTCAGTTTGCATTTCGATATTTATATCGTCAATAATCTTTAAAACATACTTTAAAAATATAAAGTATAGTTTTATGGAAACGTCCATTAGAGAATTTGCTATAAATGATGTACTACTTTTAGAGTTTTGATTTTCAAAATGTTCCATACGAAAATAAAACTTTAATGCTTCCCATTGGTCTAATAAACGAGTTATCACCATGTTTCTAGAAAGCCATTTCGTTTCAGAATATCGAAGGATTGTATGTTAATTTATTCCAAAATATTCCTGAAAATCAGTGAATTCTTTTTCCGGGCAGCGCTGTGACAAAATTAGAAATTAATCTCTTTCATAAGTTTATCAATTTCAGTCGGTATATTTGAAAAAGCCTCTTTGGATGCAATATTTAAGATATGACATACACATCCTTGAACAAAAAGATTTGGAATTAAGTTTTTTATTTTTGCTTGTACTCCATTATACCGTCCCATCATAACAGAGCAATTATCAGCTGCGAAACTTATCATATTTTCAAGAGGTATATCATTAATGTCCAAATACCTTGTGCACTGGTGTCAGAAACAGAAACAAGACCTAAAAAGCGATCGGAAGATTTTTTTTCAAAAATTCTTATTACAATTGCAACATTTTTAGAATTCATCAAATCTGTACTTTCATCTATGATAAGTGAATAATATTCTTTTCTTGTCTGCAGAGAAATACATCTGGTACTTTCTGGACCAATAATATTTCTTATAATTTTTTGGGCTTTCGTGCGATGAATGTTAATACCTTTTACAATTTTTGAATCGGATATAGTTTTTTTCAGTAGTTGATTTAGATGGTCTAAACATTTAAAAGGTAAATTATGCTGTGCAACAAATAAACATAATTTAGTTTCTAATTCCTTAGATTTCATATCCAAAGAACTTTTTTCATCGTTAATTACAAAATTTTCTATAGAAATTTTTGATCTGGCACTCTGCATATTTTTTAAGTGGGTATCGTTTTCAGAATGTCTTTTGAAATGAGCATAATATAATACCCATGCAGGACAGAATTACAAATTTTGCACATATTTTCTCCATTTTTTTGGATTCATCACTCTCCAAATTCTTCGTACTTTCTTCTGCTTTCAATAGTTTCAATTTCACTTTTTTTTGCAAATTCCGAATCTTTTTGTCTTGCCTTTGTATCTGAACTTCCTTAATGACAATGAGCCTTACTTATAAAAATTTCTTAAAGTCGACTTTATTTTAGTAATGACATGCCGAATTTAGAAGTGACTTTAATTTTGGTACTTATAATACACTACTAAGTTTTAATTAAAAAAAGCTTTTTTTAAAAACTCTTTTTGTTTATTTTGCTTACTTGATTGTAATTTGACATTTGAAAATTATAATTTTGTTATGTTAATTGTCATTTAGTTGTGTCAATTTGTAATAATTGTTTGAATTAGTAAAGATGGAAAAAGAAAATATCGAAAAAAGTAAGTATATTTAATATTGAACATAAAATATATGTAAAATAAATATTTTGAAATAAAGAACACATATTTGATTTATATATAAATATTTAATTGTTAACTTTTTTAACTCAGAACAGTCCAGAATAAGAACTAGTAACTGGACTCATGCTATGAAGGAGTTGCTTCGTGATTTGGTATCCGAAAAAGTGGATATTATAGACTCCAAAAATAATTCATCTGGTCTTATACAAAAAAAACAAGAGGCTTGGACTTCAATTGAGAAGAGTATGAATGCAGCTGGATTCAATATACCTGCTAATAGGTTAAAAGAACAGTGGAGTCGATTAAAAACACAAGCCCGAACAAATATTTCAATATTTAGAAAAAAACAAAATACAACAGGTGGAGGAGAATACCCAAAAGAACCTAGTGAATTCGATTATACTCTTTCTCAAATATGTCAAATAGATTTTGAAAATGATTCAGCAGAATTTGATTCGGATGCTGTTGTAATTTCAGATAAATTTAAAAATTGCATTATAATCTTCATTCAGTGCTGACTTTATTACTATAATTACTATAATTTAATTAATTTTTTTCTTTCAGAATAAAACTCAACCAAATAATAATGATTTTGAAAATGTAATCCCTGAGCCTGATCCTACTAATAATAATGAAGATCCGAATGCGATGAATGTGGAAAGAAATGATAAAACAAATCGAAGTAAACTATTTACGTCGTCAAAAAGAAGGCGAACTGCGACAAACAGTACAGGAGACGAAATGGTGACACAAAGAATTAAGCAAATTAAAGAAGAAGCTAAAAAAAATGAAGAATTATTCAAATTAAAATTAGAGGTAGAAGAAGTTAAATTGAAAAATCTAAAAGAGTTACATGAAATTGAAATGAAAATAAAAAATAAAGAACTAGAACTTATGAATTTAAAGATAGAAGAAGAGAAAATAAAACAAAATGTATATATAATTAATAAAAATACTACAAACTAATATTTAATGTTTATTATTTAAATTTAATTAGAAAAATATCTATTTATAAAATTTTCTCTAAATCTATTTCCTGTCAATTCCGCATTTAGATTTTCTTCACTTTCCAAGTAGTTCTCATTCGACAACTGTTCTTCATTTTGATCATTTGAATTTGGCGAACTATTGTCTTTTGCAATGTTATGTAGAACTGCAATTGCAACAATCATATTTTTAGCTGTTTGTAAATCGACATGAATTCCATTAAAACAGCAACGGAATTTATTTTTGAGCTGTCCAAACAATTTTTCAACTACATTTCTGGTCAAAATATGGGCATTGTTGTATCGTCTTTGCTCAGATGATAGATCGCACGATGTTTTAAATGGAGTTAATAAAATATTTGAAGATGGATAACCATTATCCCCAAGAATAACTCCACCGCGCAAATCAGTGCTTTCTAGTCGTTCTTTAATGAGTGATTCTCTCCAAATACGAGAATCGTGAGCAGATCCTCGCCAGCGTGCGACGATATCCATTATTTTAAAATTAGAATCACAAATAATCTAAAAAAGTAAATGTGCTATATTTTCCTGAGCATAGTAATTAATTTTCTGTACTTACCTGAACATTTATAGAGCAAAAACCCTTGCGACAGCGATACCTTCCACCTAATTCTCCTCCGGGGTTTTTTATTTTTATATGGGTACAGTCAATGGCACCAATGCACTGTGGAAATTGTGCAATACTGTAAAAACCCTCCTTTATTTTTTGAAGACTCATTGGTTCCATAGGAAACTTGATGAAATTATGCATTTTTTGAGCTAATGCCGAAACAATTTTTTTAATTACACATGACATTGTTTGTTGTGATAACCCATGTACATCACCTGAAAGCAAGTAAATAATTTTAATACATCTATAAAGCAGTCTAAATACTTAAAATTTTTTTAAATTTATACCAATATCTTTTTGATATGACCCTTTCGCTATATAACGAATTGTAGCCATTACCATAATTTCTATTGAAATAGGTGATCCTCGTTGGTCATGAGTGGTGCTCAAATCATCCCTTATTAAATTCACTATGAATCTTGCTGTTTTTTTATCAAATCTAATATTATGTTGAAAATTTTTATTATGAAATTTAAAATGTATACATCCACCACTGAAATTTTAGTACTTACCTATATAATTCAATAAAATCTTGATCGGAATACGTTTCAAAAGGATTTTTACGTACTTTGTAAATTTTTTTTTCTACATAATCGACGGTCGTTCACAATTGACAAATCCTCAAATATAAAATTATCTTCACTGTCCATACTTGTATTTTGTTATGAATGTAGAATTTATTATTATTTTATTTTTTATTTATTATTATTTAATTTATTTATTTATTTACTTCTTTTTATTTATTTGTTATTATTTAATTTATTTATTTATTTACTTTTTTTTATTTATTTATTTTTAACTTTTTCAAACTTCTTGAATATTATTTTGATTTGAAATTCCTTGATAGTTTGATCAAAAATTAGGTTATTATGCTCTTAATAACGACTTAGTAGAGCTCTCGCCACGATTAAAATTTAAAGTCTCTACTAACACTAAGGTTAGGATTAAATTTGTTATAAGTATGAAAAAATAGTTAGCAAAGGATTAAGTTCTTATTAATAACTTAGTTACAGTTTATAAGTAAGGCCCAATAACACTAAAAATATTGATTTAAATGAAAAAGTTAACTTACTGAAAGGTATTTTAACCATACTGTTATTACAATTCTGGTTTTCCTCAGTTGTTTTTTCAATACTGGAGGAAACGTCTAATTTTGGCTTTTTAGTTGCCCATCTATTTATAATAAATAATGAAAAAAAAAAATGTGAAAAATTGAATCAATTATAGCATACAAAAACTAACCTTAAAATGCTCATTTTGAAAACCTTTATTTCTTTGTCATAAACAAAGTTAGTTTTAATTATATATTTTTTAATTTAATTCATTTATTTTCAATTAAAGTGAAAATAATTAATAACTTGTTGAAATTTAATTGAATTTTGTTGAAATTGGACACATTTTTTTGTTAAATAGAACACCACAACCACAAAATATATAATACTAGCTGACCCGGCCACGCGTTGCTGTGGCTAAAGTTTTTGTCATATTACATTGTTGTAAACGGTAGGAGAACATCAGACATGGGCACCACCATGCTTTTTTACATAGATGCCATTTGTAAAAAAACAAGGCGACCTTCATGACTGATTTTCTACTACCATTACCACTTATTACAATGAAATTATTATTTAAGGACGAAGACGGAAACGTTAAAGCTGGTATAAAAATTTACTGGTTTGGGATTTGAAGGGGAAGGACTTTGAACACAATTGATCAAAATTTTCGTACAGTTGATGTGAAGCAAAAATCAATACAAAAGAATTAAATTTAAAATTTATTATTATTTTTATTCAAGTTTGTAACAAATGAGTATATTACAAAGTTTTTAGATTTTTTTTTTTTTTTTTTTTCAAAATATACATATATACATACAATGTATATAGTATATATTAAGTGCACGCGGATACTCAGTCCATTATGGCACCGCCGATCAGTAATTTTATGTCAGATATGTCATCAAGTTTATCATCAGTAATCAGTTACTGGTGTACAGTGCTGATAGGAAAAATTAATGATCGACTTGGGCAAGAGTAGTGCGCTGGCTGGGGTTCGAACCGTGATCTTCAAGATCACAAGACCGACACGCAACCATCGAGCTATTCAAGCCCCCAAAGTTTTTAGTAAATAACATGTAACACTTAAACTTATAAATGAGGTAGGTAGGGTGGATAGTTTAAAATCTTCTAACAATAATATTTATTATTTTGAATTATAAATACTTTTAATTTCAATTTAATTTAGCACTAATCGGTGCACAATATTTTTGGTTAACCTGTCTTTAGCTAACACAAATAGGTTCGACGGTTTTCCTACACGTGAACATGCAACATATAGCTGCCTCTGAGAAAAACATGGATTTTCCAAATCTAAACCACAAATGGACATTGTTTGGCCTTGAGACTTATTTATAGACATGGCAAAAGCTTAACGAATTGGAAACTGTAACCTTCTGAAGGGTATGGTAGAATCTGACGGTATCATTGGAATACGTGGCAACAGGACCACTTTCTCTTTAAACTTTCCAGTTAAAATGGTTGCTTCAAGAATATTTCCGGTGATCTTTTTGATGACCAAACGCGTACCGTTGCATAATTGAGGTGGATTCAAATTACGCAGGAGAATAATAGGTGAACCAATCTTTAATCGAAGATTATGTGGTGGCATTCCAGGTATATCTAGTGAATTTAAAAATTCAATTGGAAAATTTACACTATCATTTTCATTAACAACAGTATCGATTGATTTAAAAGACATCAGATCGCCTGGTAACAGCTGTTGTATCTGGAAGTTAATTTCGTCAACATCAACATTTTTGGCTGCCAAAATAGCCCGATGACTGAGCCAGTTATGATTTAAGTAATTACTCTGTATATCCGGAAAAATACTCTGAATCAATTCATTTTTTCCCTGAAGAACAGTGCAGAAATTGTCTGGCAGTTTAATGCATTGCCTATTTGGTTGCATTTCTATTTTACCGTTCCCAATATCTAGTAATTGTTCGGAAAATATTTGTGCTGATGGATCATTTTGCAATCATACGCGCATTTTTATGGTCAATCGAAGTGTTGCAACACTTCGCCATAAGAATGATTGTTTCAAACATGCATTAATCTCATCCGCGAAAGTAGAGCGAGGTATAACTGATAAGGTCTGGCGGAAATCAACAGACAAAAGAAAGAGAGCACCACCGAAAAGTTTATCATTGCCGTTTAAATCTTGCATAGTTCTATGCAATGCTTCGAGTGAATATTTGTGAGCCATTGTGCACTCATTCCAAATTATAATTGAACTCTTTCGCAACACTGCAGCTATTCCATTATTCTTTTTTATGCTACATATTGCATTTGGTTTATTATGAATGTCCAATGGTAGCTTGAATGTTGAATGTGCCGTTCGCCCACCATCTAGCAAAGTAGCCGCAATGCCTGACGATGTAACTGCCAATGAAATTTTCTGTTGTGACCGTATTTTGGCAAGAATCAACGATATTAAAAATGTCTTACCGGTTCCACCTGGTGCGTCCAAGAAAAAAAAACCGCCTTGTTCAGCAGGAACAGTCAGCATAATCCGATCATAAATAATTTTTCGTTCTGCTGTCAGTAATGGCTCGCTGTTCGCGATAATTGTTGCTAAATTACCATGGTCATATTGTTTTTCTCGTGCAAATCGGTGTTGACTAAGTCGGTGGCTGGGCGATCAGGTGATGGCATACCATAATGATTAAGTGGTAAATTTGAAATTAAAACACATAAATCCTCGATCAACACTAACGCTTCATTATACATCTCTGGCGTATAATCTATGTTTTGGCATTGATCTGTTTGTCTAATTCGGTGCAATATGTCTTCTGTCATACAATTTTTATATTTTTCCCACAAAGTTTGTGCTTGCGATGGATAACATGTCGTCAAAATAATTGCAAACAGCTGACGAATATTATTGGGTGTTGATGTCAATGCGGCATCAGCAAGCGTTAAGTCCCAATGGTTATCGTCTTCTAGCAATTGAAGTTCACGACGTGCATCTTGGTATGTATTGAATCCTCGACCATTAACTGTTCGCAGAAATTCAAAAGACGTTGGTCCAGGAACATTCACCAATAACAAACGTAAATAGAAGCACTCACGTTGCTTTGGGTGTACCGTGTAAAGTCGCCCCAATGTCTTAGCTTTGAATATACCTGTGATGGAAGGATGTGGTTTTCCTTGTTTCCGGGTTCCCATTTTTTACCGGATTTGTTCCATGTGAAATAACGTGGAACATCAGTATATATCAATGTTTTTGCGAATTTCATTTATAATGCTAATGCTCATTAATAATGCTAACAAATTATTCCAATCTGAAAACACAAAAATACATATTTTACTTGACACTATTGAACATTTGTTTTTAAAAATTCTTAAAAATTTTATTAAAATCGAGTGCTTAAGCTTGACGGTTGATTTCAAAAATGAAAATCATCATCTTGATTATTCTTCAATGTACTTTGGATTGCATTTCGAGAAATTTCTATTAGAAGAAACTGCAGACGAAAGTGTTATTACTGAAATGCGGAAAACAATGCGAAATTATTATATAGAACTGTGCAGTCAATTAAAAAAACCATTTTTTGTTGATAACACTAAATTAGAGTTATTAAAATTTTTAGATCCTTCTAATATAATCAACGGCTCTATGCCATCAATACTGAAATTCATAGCGCAATTCCCATACAATAATGCAGATCTAGAGACATTAAATACGCAATGGAGAGACTTAATAGGTGATAAATCTATATTAAGTACATGTAAAGTGATGACATTATACAATTTTGGATCAACATTAGAAATATAAAAAACGGTTTTGGAGAAAATAATTTTAAAGAATTGGCCAATTACATGCTTCAAATGTGTTGTTTTCCACATAGTAGTGCTGTCGCAGAAAGAACATTTTTGGACCTGAAAATCATAAAAGACTGCAAAAGAAATTCCTTGAAAACTGATACTATCAAAAACATATTTCTGAGTAAGGAATTAGTCAGCAAAAGTGGTGGAGATATTTCCGAGCCGCCCATAGAATTGCAGAAATACACGCCAGTCGTTTCATTTTTTTAAATGGTGAATATATTTTACGTTAAAAGTCATTTATTTATCTATTTTTTTTTTCAACTGTTACGTTTAATTTTATACCATAAAGAATGTTTTATTTTTGTTTTGTTTGTATGAATTATCTTTTATTTATATACATTATATCAAAAATCATATATACTATATGATTTTTGATTATATGTAATAACGAAAAATAAACGTGTATTTTTAAAGAATACATACAAGCTTTTAATGTCTACTACCATTTCACTACATCTACTACTATTTGATCTTGATTCTACTACTATTGTGAGAGGCTGGAGTCACAGCACTGGTACTGACTGCAGGCAAACAAAGATAATACAGTCCTACTAGATGAACCATTTCATTTTTTTTTTATTTAAATGTTTGTATGTTTGCCAAAAATAAAGATCGAAAAAGAGCGAAAGTTTATAATTCAGGAGGGATGTAAATATGAGAGAAACATAAGAATATTTATATAGAAGAATTAGTTTGTGAGTTGCATGACTGGTTTATTAAATTTTATATGGTTTTGAGTGGTACCATCACTTATTTGGAGTGCGTTCATGAACATTTCTTTAACCATAGTCATGGTATAGTATAGTTTAAGCAAAGTTATGTTATACTACAGCCATAGTTATGTTAACTTCAAGTAGTTTTTGAACGCGATTTTTACCATAGTAGTACCAATAAATTGTCATTCAGCTGTCAAGTCAAGTTTAAAAAATTTTCAAAAAAATTTTTATATATAATTATTATATTTTTTGTTTGTCAAAAATTAATTAATTTTTAAACAAAATTAATTAATATGTACTATTACTTTTTTCAAATAAATAAAATTGAAATTTTCACAATTCACAACACAAAATTAAATTACAAACGATTTTTTTATTGTCAATGTCATTACCACTTAAAGGTTTACTATCGTTACTATCGTTAACCATGCTCTCGAGCAGGGTTAATTTTTGACATCAAATAGTTAAAAATTTACTTTAGTACAGATGTTTATGAACGCTAAAAAGTTATGTTGGTAGTTATGTTTTACTATTCTGAACGACAAATGATAACTATAGTTAACTATAGTAACGTTTATGAACGCACCCTTGAAATGATATTATACTTGAATAAGTAAAAATAAATGGATATTTTGTACGCAAATGCTTTATGAATACAACAATTGACAATAGGGCTGGTTTCCAAATTTTTTTTTATTGTATTGATTTGATAGTCGTATTTAATATGTATATGAATGAGTTGAGAAAGGAGGTATTTCATATTTCATGTATTTTTAAATATGTATGTATGTGTTGTTTTGTTAATATGCCTTGTCGCGTGCTATATGCTCTGATATAAATTACTACTATTCTTCTAATTGAAACTGATTGAAACTATTCTTCTAACTGATGTAGGATTGTAGAATATTTGGCAACAGAGGTTTTTACGTATATATACATTATAATTACTGTAGCATTTGTACTGTACTGTATACATTTATATGGTCTTTGATTATATGTATTACTTGCATAGTTCTACATTATTTTCTGATGTAGCATTGTAGAATATTTGGCAACAAAGTTTTTACATAAGCATACATTACAATACCAGAGATACTATATAAATACATATGTATATATAAATATGTTTTTACATAGTATCACAGATCAGACACCCTTATCTGCGATAGTATATAGTGTCTTTGATTATACATAATATATGTATACATATGGATATATTATGGTTTTTTTTTTGTTATCTTTTTGAGTTCATTGACATATGAATGCAAGATACGATTATATATTATATCATATCCCGTGAATTGAATTTCTTCTTGAAATTTTTAATGAATGTCTTTTAGAATATATTATCAAAAATTTGAATAGCCTTTGACATTTAGTAGTATTCATAAATATTTGTATACAGCATTTTTTTTAAACAAAAGTTTTTAAAACTGCATGTTTTTTATATAAATAAAATAAACTCCTAATTTTTTAATTTTTAATTCTGTTCTTTTCTATAAAATATTATGTAACTTTGTTTTGAACTAAAATGATCCTAATGAATTCGGACAAAAAAGCGATGAATTATCAATTGTTCTCACAATATTTTAATACAGTTGAAATTAAATTTATGGATTTATAATGTTTCGAGGATGCATTTCTCATTACTTATTAATTAGAAATTAAATGCCGTGTAAAAGTAGTTGTGACCAATACTGTACATCCAGTTTTAGTTTAACCATAGTTGGAAGACAGTTTTCAAATTTAAAAATTCTAAATATGATATGATATAAATATATATATGATTTATAAAGTATAATATTAATATGCAAATTATGTATAAAAATATCTAAGAAAGTCATAGCAAAGCAGAAGAAATTTGATCACGATCAAAGTGGATTTTGCATTTACGCAACCTGAATAATAGTGGTAACGTAGTAAATGAATGATATATTCTTCAAATATAGATATTGTGGTATCTTAAAAGGATATTTGCTTGAGGGCTGTTACCTATCAAAATTGCAATTTTATTTTTTTTAGAGGAAAACCGTCGCAGTGCAGTGGAATTGATAAATATTCAGTAATTATAAACTTTCGCGGTCAGCTAGTTTTTTTAAACATTAAAAATCAAAAAATATATGAATCTTCATGATTGTAGTCTCAAAAAGTTTCATTCAACTTCGGATTTATGAAAAAAATATAATAGTTACAGTTTGATGCGTAGGATAGTGTGGTAGATGGTTAAAAGAGCATATGAAAAAATTAGTTTAATTCAGTTCAAAAATGTTGATCAGTGTTAACGAATGACGATAATTATACAACACTTTTCATACTCTTTTAGCATCCCCGCACCCACCTGCCAATATTCTCTTTTTCTCATTTATATTTTATTTTTCATTTTATAAAATTCTTCAATCTTACTAATGAAAAATTACTCATGAGTAATCACCACCCACCACCCCCCACACCACTCCCCCGAATCAAACAGCCACTATTATATTCTATTCATAAATCCAAAATCAAACCAAAGTTGAAAAAAATCAAAAAGGTTGACTTTTCAATTTTTAATGAGTAAAAAACCAGCTGATAGCGAAAGTGTATATGTAATTACCAAATATGTATTCATATATCTATGAATAACAAAAAGGTTCATATTTAACATTACACACAAATATTTTCATAAAGAAATATATTAAGCCAGGTCATGGATACTATATACATTATAGATCCTGATATACAGTCAAATTCCTCTAACTCGAATCGTCAACTGCCATCAAAATTACTTCGAGTTAAAGGGATTTTAGAAGAATTTTGAGTTAGAGGAAGTTGTTTCACAACAGATTCATTTCAAAAATAAACTGAAATTGATTCTTTATTGTAGTTTACGCATACTATACACAAGTAAAATAAAAGTAAACATGAATGATCATGTTTTGCATTACAGAATTCGCAAACAAACAGATATTGATTCTTCATTGTAATTTTTGCATATTGTATATACACAAGCCAAACAAAAGTGAACATGAATAATCATTTTTTGCATCATAGAACAAGTGTTAAGCTAACCAGAAATAAATGTATCCAAATATGTATGTATGTATAGAAATTTAAAGCACTGTTTCATGTTTAAATTCGAGTTAAGGGAATTTAAAGATCGACAAAAACTTGACAAAAATGTTGAGTTAGAGGAATATTTGACTTAGAGGAATTTCGACTTAGAGGATGATTTAACTATGAAAATTTCAAGGGAACGCAAAAAAATGTCTGTAAAATTCGAGATAGAGGAAAATTCGAGTTACAGGAATTTCGACTTAGAGGAATTTGACTGTATATCATTAAATAATCTATTTTTATAATTACACTTGTATGTATGTGTACAAAATACCATATATACGATGTATACATGTGGTAACTCAGAGGCAGTAAAGTGAATCTGGAAATACTGTACAATACGATGTATTCATTATATACACTACATTATATACAACAGAATATAGAAAAGTTAGTACTGATGACGAGCTTCTACTGCAATGACGATTGACGAGATGACGCTGAATTAATTTAATTTAAATAATACATTTAATCTTATATCTACTATTATAATAACAATATTTTAATACAATAAATAAATAAATAATAAAATTATCTACAAATTTGGGGGCTCAACCAAAATGTGATGTGAAATAAATGAAAAATTTTAGTAATTCGGTTGTGTTGTAGTTTTTTTTTTCTTCATTTTTATTTTGCTTAAATTTGTGATACTGAACGGGTGTTTTACCAATACACATATATCAAATAGCATTATATGTACCTTATACTAGTGCGGCCTGCGGCGTCATATACTTAATGACGACTCAGACATCTAAGAATATTCGATTGCGTGTATATTATATTGGTGCGGCATTATATACTTAATGGTGATACATAGACATCCAATAATATTTGAGTGTGTATATCCTATAATAGTGTGGCATTATATACTTGACAGTAACAGGAAATTTGTGCAAGTTAAAACATGTTTATATTATACGCGATTATATTGGAATTGAAGCGAAATAATACAAACACAATGATGAAATGAAAAGTGAAAAAGAATAACAGTGTGTTATATATATACATTTCTATTATTTGCGGCGAATTCACATCCATATAGTTCATATATAAACATAGATAAACCTTGTTGTTTGTTATAAAGTACAGTGAAACAGTGCGCTTAATAACTTATTGTCTTGTGTTTTAAATTACTGAACGAAAAAAAAAAGGAAACATGACAACTTTAGGTAGTATTAGTTATATAGCTGACGGTATTAAAGCAGCACATGTAAAAGCAATTAAAATATTTCACAAAATTGTTTTTGAGGAAGAAGGTGACCGAAATATAAGAAAACGGTTACGTGAATTTTCGGGTTTTAATCTAGTGACTGATAGTGAACAATACAACAAAAAAATTAATTACGTTAAAAAGAATTTTTCAACAAAAGACTTGATAACAGTTGGAAATATTTTACATATAGAAACTGAAGAAACAGACATTAATGAACTTTCTAAAATTATTTGTGACGCTTTGACAGACATAGATGCTCTGAAAAATAATGATAATGACGATGATGATAGTAATGAAGAAAATGACGAAAATGACGGTAATGATGATGATAATAGCAATGACGACAAATACGAGAACAATAAAAAACTTAGAAACAGACGTGATTCGGAAGATTTAGTTTCAGCATACGATGCGATAAGTATAGCAGAAAATAATAAACCATTTGTGAATTTTCGAGACATTGAAGGCGCTGTTCCAGTATTTGATGCGAAAAGCACTTATCCAATTTCCAAATGGATCGAAGAC
This sequence comes from Villa cingulata, assembly GCA_951394055.1. Taxonomy (NCBI): domain Eukaryota; kingdom Metazoa; phylum Arthropoda; class Insecta; order Diptera; family Bombyliidae; genus Villa; species Villa cingulata. Next base: position 33,168,239 of record OX596017.1, on the reverse strand, counting down.
ATTAACGACTTGTCAGAAATGGTAGGATGGGGTGAGTTACATAAATTTATATTTGCAAAAAAACACTTAGCAGGAATAGCAAAACTGTTTGTGCAAGGAGAACGGTCAATCAAAAATTGGAAAACGCTTAAGTCGGCTTTGTTACATGAATTTGGGTATAAAGTTAACAGCATGCAAATGCACAATATGTTATCTGAAAGGAAGATGAAGAAAGAAGAAAGTCCACATGAATACTTATTGATAATGAAAGAAATAGCAAGTCATGGCAATATTGAGAATGATGTTTTGATTCAATATGTTATCGATGGTATAAAGGATGATGAAAGAAATAAGCTTATATTATACAGTGCACATGACTTAGAAGATTTCAAAGAAAAATTGAAAATTTTTACAAAAATGAGAGACAGATTTAACTCCAAATCTTCTAAAGACAATACACGACCTGAAAGAAGAACAAATACCGATCTCAAATGTTATAACTGTGGTGTGAAGGGTCATAAATCAAAAGACTGTCAACATAAAAGTAGAGATACAAAATGCTTTGAATGCAATACCTTCGGACATAAGTCTTATGAATGCAAGCAAAAGAAAATTATTAATGATTCATTAAATAGGCAAAGCAATAATGTAAACAAAATCGATAGTTATGAAAAAAATAATATGCTCAAAAATATATCAATTAATGATTTAAATGTGACAGCCCTTATTGACACCGGAAGTCAAGTTAATTTGATTAGAAAAAATATTCATGAAAAAATAGGATCACCGAATTTAGTTCAAAGCAATAAAACTTTGAATGGTTTTGGTAAAAATTCAGTGAAAATATTAGGATATTTTAATACAGTTGTGAAAATAGATGACGAGAAGTTCGAAACCACAATTATAGTCGTCCCGAGTGAAACAACGGAATATGAAGCTATTATAGGTGCCGAGCTTTTAAATAAAGCCGATTTGATAATATCCGGTAACGTAATTAAAATTTTAAAACCAGATGAGACACAAAACATTATGAACGTAAGCGTCAATGATATAGATGAATTAAATATTAGTAATGATGTAAGCATTGAAACAAAAAACAAAGTTGAAAAAATAATAAGATCGTATTCTTCTTTTATTTGGTATTAAAGAAGACATCAAACTAAAACAACTACTCGAAGAAGAAATGCAGCAAGAATCCGAAATCGATAGAGACCATCTTCGTGAAAAAGCTAAAATTCAAATAAAACATGTACAAGAAGAGAATAAGAAATATTACAACCTACGACGAAAACAACCTACAAAATATAAAATTGACGAACTTGTAGCCATCAAGAAAATTCAGTTTGAAACTGGACATAAATTAAAAGCGAAATTCTATGGTCCTTTACAAAGTAACTAAAGTCAAGGCTAACGATACTTATGATGTTAAGAAAGAAGGTTTCCATGATGGCCCAATGATGACTTCTAGTTGTGCTGAATTTATGAAAAAATGGGGTGATGACTTGACGACCTATTCATCCGAGACGGCTGAACCGCAGGATGGCCGAGACGTGGTAACCCAGACGCAGTAAAGTGAATCTGGAAATACTGTACAATACGATGTATTCATTATATACAGTACATTATATACAACAGAATATAGAAAAGTTAGTACTGATGACGAGCTTCTACTGCAATGACGATTGATGAGATGACGCTGAATTAATTTAATTTAAATAATACATTTAATCTTATATCTACTATTATAATAACAATATTTTAATACAATAAATAAATAAATAATAAAATTATCTACATACATACAATCATGTATATCGCATAAACAGCACATTCATTGCATATAGTATTTACTATTATCTATTCTGCATAAGCAAGCAGCATGTTGTTATTAATGTCTACTATGTCATGTCTATTATGTATGTATTAGAATTAGTTCTTACATCGCATTTAATGTTATACCAAAGACCAATATAATATACTATGATATAATATATTTTATATATCGGTCTTTGGTTATATCAAACTTGTTTATTCATGTTATATGCTTTATGTAGGTATGTGTACGAGATCGTCTTCAATTCAATATGGATCCTTACATATCCTTATGCACGAGCATAAACCATACATGGAAAATAAATGTATATGATCAAAATCTCTCAAAAATGTTCAAATTTATATTTATATGTTCCAGCCAATGATATTCATTTATTCTATTTTCAATACTCAAAATATACATTTACATATAAATAACACTTATATGTGTGGAATATCATATGAATTAAATGTACATTTTAAATAGCATTGTGTATTGTTTAGTACTGCAAAACATTGCATACTGCACAGGTGTTCATTTTATTTGTGAGAGCAAATATTTATAATAAATGAGAACAAATTCGAAACACTATGGTCGGTCCGTCTACACAATTAGTTTAGATAACTCGATTTACAAAAACAATTCCATTATATCACAGACTGTCAGACACATTTATTGAAATCATTATAATTGTGTACAGGGTACATAACTAAAAGAAATTCGAAAAATTTTGAAAAACTTTTTTGATTTTGATGAAGCCTTTTGGATCTTTATCATATATGTGAGTGTGTCGTTTTTGGAAAAATTACCACTTACACTAAAAAGAAAATCTATTGAGAAGAACTACTATTATCTTTGCTGCAGGTTAAGAAAATTTGAATAAAGATCAATGTAGTTTCAGAGTATTGACTGCAGGTTAAGAAAATTTGAATAAAGATCAATGTAGTTTCAGAGTACTGACTGCAGGTTAGGAAAATTTGAATAAAGATCAATGCAGTTCCAGAAAACTGGCTGCGGGTAAGTAAATGTTTAAGAGAATCGTTGGGGACAACGATAATACAGAATGGCCGAGATGTAAGCAACGAAACAAAAGTATCGATTCAACACCCAACCCCCCCCCCTCCCCCCGACTAACATTCATTTAAAAAAAAAAAAAAAAAAACCAAAGTCAACCCGCTGTTGCGATAGTAACTGCACTGAGGATATCGTGATATCTTTGCGCTAAAAACAACTTAAAAGAATTGAAGATAGTCAGTAAATAGTGAGAAGTTGTAGAGTGTGGTGATATACCGGCAATATCCTGTTGCAGTTTCTATACCGGGGCACAACAGTGGGTTCGACAAAGGACAATACTAGATTGCAATACATCTGTGAATACAACAACGCTCATATTTACTTTATCTTACAATACTAAGTATGCATTTATATTCATTTTTATTATAATGTTTGGCGACTCCATACTCCATGTTAGAACAACTGATCATTGATCTCAAAGTCCCCGAGTTCGATTCCAGTCCAATGTAAAATTAAAAAAAAATTTTTTTAATTCTTTATTGCCTTTTTTGCAATTTCCAGCTATCATTATCATTACTGTTTAAAGAATTTCCTCAATGTCCTATATCCTATTTCTATTTCTTCGGCGCACTATTCACCCATCCAATTGTAACTTTCCAAAATATATTACTTTAGCTTTGAGATAGAAAGATACACATAAATTTAATAAATAAGAAAACACTGTGTTGTTTAAATGAATATTTCTGATGTTATCTGTAAAATATTCTTCGTTGTTTTTATTTGTTTGTTTTTCAATTTTAATTATTTTTTATATTTTTATCGGTTTATAATACATAGTACCTACCTAGATAAAAAATGTAAATTAGATACTTAGATAAAAATATTTTTTATATACAAATAAATGCACATGTAATACAGAATATATTAATATAAATTTTTGTATACACACAATACAACGCGTTGTTATATGCTCACACAAATATATACTTACATATGTACATAAATATTTATTGTCAGTAATTCAGTCAGTTATTAATCGAAGGTGAAATTTTATAAATTTCATAAATTATTTTGATAAAGTAGAGAGAAATTTTCTAATTAAAAAACACAGTGCAAATTTTGAATATGAATATGGTGATGGATAATTGATTCGCAGGCAGATATATATTTTAATTTACATAAGGTTTGTGGATTTATTTGATCAAATAATATCTTCTTACCGACTATTCATTAAATCACGTAAATGGGCACTGCGAATTATTTTCCATTTTATTGACCTCGCAGCATTCATGTGCTTATCATCGGAGCGATAGGACGTGTTTTTCTGTGGAGGAAAATTATTAAAAATAAATTTTTATTAAAAAAAAAATTTCTTACAAAAATATTTAGTTTAAAGTAGCATCATAATTTTAAAGATAATTATTGAATTGTTTGGAATAAAAATAAAAAATTTAAGTGTGTTTTATTGTGTTTTTAGTTATAAGTGAAAGGTGATAGAGACGCCATTTTTTAGATTGTGAATAACATTAGATGTGCGTTAGTTCCCACCATATTAGGTGTTGGAGCTAAAATAAAGTTTGTGTAGTTAATTGCTAATGTTTATTTTTAATTAAATAAACAATTAGACATAAAGTGGTCAGAGAGACATAGTAATTAAGATAATTTATATTATAATAATTTAAAATTATATTAAGTGACAATCTCCAGACATTAGAGGTAATTCAGTTATAACATTAGACGTGCGTTACCCTCCACCACTATATGTGGGGTGGCGTCACAACAAGCATTAAACTCCAATAAACAGGGTGCTCATACATTAAGTGTGAATTCCAAGACAGGGTGACTATAAGTTACATTAAAAACAGGGTGATTAAAAATAAAATACAGGGTGAAAAATTAAAAACTAAAAATTAAAAAATAAAAAATTAAATAACAAAAAATCAAAAAACAAAAATTAAAAAGTAAAAGTTATAAAACAAAAAACTAGAAATTAATAAACATAAAAGGGGGATAAAAAAATAAAAATAATAAGAAGTTTTAGGGTTTAAAGAAGAGTTAAAAAAAAAACAAAACTTTAGATAAAGAAACAAAAAGATGGGGCAGCCCCCTGGGGGCAACTCTAACTCTTTTGCTCTACTGGCCGAAAAGAAACAGGCCAGTAGAAAAAGAGCAAAATTATCAACTTCAGCTAACGTACAAAATACAACGTCTTTTTCATTTAATAGTTCCGACTATCCGGAACTAGTTACTCGAAAAAATGTAGACGAGGAAACCAAATATATCTTGGTTCAGAGTAACGTAATAGACTCTGAAAAATCTACTGATAATTTAAAATTCTATAAGAAGCTGGAAACCTTCAATGCCTTTTTAGTTTTAAAGGCATTGCAAGGTATCGCTAATGAAATATTGGAGGTAGACTGGAGGAATGACGGGCGTATCCAGCTCCTCATTAAAAACAAAACATATGCCGAAAAATTTATCAATACAAAAAATCTTATTCTTGGGAAAAATAATATCCCTATTAAAGTCGAATATGTGTCAAGCCTTAATACTTCGAAGGGGGTTATTTGGTGCCCCCAGTTGAAGTATGTAACCGAGGCTGAAATTTTAGAAAATTTCCCTAACCAAGGTGTTGTTGCGGTTAGACACATCTTAAGAAAAAGAATGGGTGATACTGATCCATCCCCATCAGGAACCATTATTCTTACGTTCGACTCTCATAAAACACCGCAGTATGTGAAAGCGTGTGGAGTCATGCGTATTCCTGTTAGGGAGTACAAAATGACCCCCATGCGCTGCCACAACTGCCAATTATTGGGCCATACGAAAAATAGATGTGGTGGACCTGCACGATGCTCATCATGCGGAGTTGAAAGATCCAGCCATGGTGAGGAATGCATAACATCCTACTGCTTAAACTGTAAGATTTTAGGCCATGGCGCAGCAGATGGTTGTTGCCCGAGCTTCGCTAAAGAAAAAGAAATACTGGAGATTATGAGCAAGGAAAGGTGTACGAAATTTCACGCGAGAAAGAGGTACACAGAACGAAACCAACATAGTAACACACTCCAGGTCACAACTACCAGCAATTTGGCATCTAGGTTCGGAACGGTTTCATACTCCCAAGCTGCCAACTCAGGTAAAAATACAGAGACAGTAGAAACAAATACTGTAAATAAAAATGAAAATACTTCTACAACAAACCAACCCAAAAATACTAGGTCAAATAACAGAGCAACAAATACTAACAAAAACCCAAATACAAAAGAACAACAACAACAATCTAGAAATTCGACTGATGCACAAACTGCCTCAAAATCCCCTGTGCCAAAGAGCACAGAAACAAACAACCCCTCCCCAAATATGGTTACCTTGGGTAACTTTACTACACCACAACTAACTATAAATACACAACAACAAAATAAAGACTTAAATGTCTCAACAAACGTGAACATAGAAAATCCAAAATATTACATTTCAAAGGACGACATCGTCAAATTGACTGACGAATCTAAAAATGAACTCGAAAAACTTATTTCAGCCCAAGGTAGCAACTACCTTGGTACTAATTTATCATTCATGACTTTACTTCAAAAATTCCAAAAAATCCCAATACCTTTTTACCCTATTTTTGAAAATAAAAATCCAATAAACGAGCCGGTTGACGGCCCAGACACTCAGCAAATGGAGGTCACGGAGAGCTAGTAAAAGCCTCCGAGTCCTTCACTGCTGGGCAACCTGGCCTCTGTCAGCTTTTTTGATTTTTTCAAAATAAGCGATGACAGATTTTAGTCTGAGCTCGCACGCTCCATCTCGTGAGCTCACCTGCTTGCAGTGGAACATGAGAGGCTTTCGTGCTAATCAGCACAATCTTGAAATTTTAATAAGTCGGTATAAACCGCATATTATCCTTTTACAGGAGACTCTATTTTTCTTGAATAACGGACCCTCGAACTTTCGAGGATACACTTGTCATTTCTCTGACAGTGATCCCTCGTCACGTTCACGAGGAGTTGGTATATTGGTACGGTCTAGTCTAAGCCATTCACTTCTTGATATTAATCACAATTCCTGAATGTGTCTGTCACCGTACACACATCACCCCCAATGGCTTTTTCATCAGTTTATATCACAGGAACCGATGTTATTGACACCTCCACCTTAGAAAACTTTGTTAACCAACTCCCACCAGCTTCAATAATTGGCGGCGACTTCAACGCCCATCACCACTTCTGGGGGGATCACAGATCTGACCCTAGAGGTACTGTTATTGCTGATTGGATACTTGAATCTGATCACATGCTGTTAAATGACGGAGCCCACACCTTCGTGTCGCCGACACATCTCACCAGCTCCGCAATCGACCTCACCCTGGCATCATGCCACATTGCTAGCAACTTCTCATGGACAATCCAGGAAAACCCAGAAGGAAGTGACCACTTCCCCATCATCATCAACAGCGTATACAAGCTAGCCGTTAAAAAAACTTCCACGCGTTTTGCTGAAGAGGTAGCTGACTGGGAACTCTTCTCCCAAGCTGCTCTCAGGCTCAACCGTAACTTCCCTCAAAGCTGCAACGTTAATAAAGAGGCAGCCAGCATAAAAAGAATTATTAGATCGGCAGCAGCCTTGTCTATGCCATCAGTACGACCGAAGATTTGTTCTCAGCCTTGCTGGCTTAACAGCCAAATTAAAAACATGATTCGACAAAAAAATTCGGCTTGGAAGAAATTCCAAAGATGTCCCACCATTACAAATTCAATAATATTTAAAAAACTAACTGCGCAAGTGAAGCGAGAGGTGAAGAAAGCGAAAAAGGCCTCTTGGCAGGCATTCGCTAACTCGATAGATCCATCTGACTCGCTAAGAGATGCATGGATGAAGGTGAAGCGCCTATATGGCAAATCACCCTCAGCTGTACTATCTCTTATGACAGTTGATGGAGCTGTCACCGACTCACTTGATATCGCTGAAGAGTTTGCATCCTCTTGGTCTTCAGTCTCGAGTGACCTTTGCCTATCGGAATCGGTTATCGACCAGAAGTCTGCTTACTCGGTTGATACATCCCATCATGTGAGATACCATCTGTCATATCCGATCACTCTCGGGGAACTGGAGCTAACACTGAAATCTTTCGGTGGCTCCACCCCTGGTGCGGATCGAATAAGCTACCACATGATGAGAAACCTCCCGAGCGAAATCAAGATCAGAATAGCAGAATTGTTTTCGAACATCCTGGTGTGTGGAACCTTCCCTCATGACTGGAAATTAGCCACGCTGATACCGATCCCGAAGAAAATCTCAACTGCAAAGCGCGCACTGGACTATCGACCCATATCCCTTCTCCCATGTTTATCCAAAACATTGGAGAAGATTATGGGAAAGAGACTTCAGTTAGTGACTGAGGACCTAACAATGGATGGTCAACACAGTTTCCGCCCACGGAGAGGTACCATTACCCTCCTACACGACCTGGAAGAAGGGCTGGCTTCTTCCCTGGCAGCGAGAGGTCACTCTAGTGTGCTTTCACTAGACCTTAATAAGGCATATGACAGAATACCAGCCTGTTTCGTATGCCAAAAACTGACCTCTTGGGGCGTAGACCCGAACTTCATAAAGGCAATCTATAGTTTCATGTCTCACAGACAAATCAGAGTTCGTACGAATGGTTATTTTTCAAACCGTTATAAACTGGATAACGGCACCCCACAAGGTTCCCCCTTATCAACTACGCTTTTAGTTGTTTATTTGGATTCTTTGCTAGTGGAACTAACAAGATATCCTAATATCAAAGTGCTGGCTTATGCAGATAATATCTTGCTTTGTGACACTCTATGCACTCCGGAAACAACTAATGAACTCAGAGGAGCCTCAGAACATTCCATTAAGTGGGCTCAAGATAATGGAGGAAATATTCCACTTGAAAAAGTGGAATTCCTTCACATTTGCAGAAAAAGAAAATGCACAATTAATAATATTAAAATCGCTACACGCGTAATAACGCCACCTAACAGCATGAAGATTCTTGGCATCCGCTTCAATAGGCGTGCCACATGGAAAGATCAGGTGAAAGACGTGGTGAATAAACTCCACAAGGTTCAAAACCTCATAAAAATGCTTGCAGCAGGAAGAATGGGTGCACCTCCATCTACACTCATTCACATTGCAAATGTTCTCATCAACGGTATTACAGGGTATGGTCTAACCCTTATTGGTGACTGTTCACTAACTCACAAAAAGGAGATACAGACTGCAATGAATAATGTCCTCCGGGTGGCTTCAGGAGCTTATCGCTCCACACCTATCCCCATTCTACAAGTAGAATGTGGATCCTGGTCTCTGGAGGACCGAATTCTGAAACTAAGGCTAAGGTTTGCGGCCAGACAGATAGGAGATCCAAGGTCTCCGCTGTTTGGCAGAGTCTGGAGCTTTCTTGAGGGGGAGGGTCGGAACAGATATTCGTCATTGCGAAGGTCTGTGATGACTATCCCTCGTCTGGATGGCTCGTTCCCCCAGAAACCCTCCCCAATACCAACAACCATAGTTCCATATCCTATCCCAGACATAAGACTACACATACGTGACGAAATTGGTTCCTACAGGAAGGAAGACACCAGTCCGGCGGTCTTCCGGGCGCTGCATGCGCAGATATGTGAGGAGTTCTGTGGTAGGCTGCTACTGTATACCGATGCCAGCAAGTCAGCTTCTGGTGTCGGTCTGGCAGTGGTCAGCAAACGTAGTCAATCTGGATGGAAGACGGTGATTCAGAGGAGATTACCCGTTGAAGCTCAAGTATTTGACGCAGAATTGACTGCAGTGTGGATCGCTGCAGCCATGAGGGCGGAAAATGGCAGAGCTTCGGTAATCTTCACTGACTCCCTGTCAGTCGTCCAGGCGTTGAAAAATCCTGGTAACCTAGACCACTTGGTTACCAGGATCAGGGCATCTATCACTAGATTCGACACACGCGTGGTTTGGATACCAGGGCATGTGGGTATAGTGGGTAACGAGATGGCAGACCAGGCAGCCAAAGCAGCCATTGGCTTGATAGTAAAGTCTAACATTCTCGTCCCGCCAAACCCAAGTGCTATTTATGGGATCGGTCTGAGCCAATTGAATAAGAGAAGAATGGCTAGGTTCGAAGACATTGGTTCGGATACCACGCTGGAGTATCTGGAGATTAACCCAGACCTCAAAGCTCCAAAATTCAACCCTGCGTTGGGTAGAGCCCGGCAGACTGCATTATTAAGACTACGCACTGGTCATACGAGGTTGACCCATCCCTTCTCGTCAAACAGAGGGGAAAGGTCAACCTGCCCTTGTTGTAGGAATCTAATGCATACGAACGCTACTAAAGTACTAAAAGACTGTTCCGGAATTAAAGACAGACTGACTAGACTAGGTAAACAAGGAGTGAGTAGAAGGGAGTTGTTGGATCCCTCACAGGATGCTGACTCCACTCTATTCACTCTTTTGACACAATTCAGACTGACTGACAGACTATAAAACAATTTTACCCTATGAAACCGTTCCTTTAATTTAAAAATAAAATAAAAACATACAAAAACAAATTATAAAAATATAATACACAATTATAATTTTAATACATAAGTATAATTAATATATATAGATATTTAAAATAAAAATTAACTTTACCTATTTTACTCTAGCTACTATAGATTCTTTGTATGGAACAAGGGAAACCATCTACACTCTCCCCCAAAATGTAAGTGGGTGGAGTGAAGATGCGGCCTAGCTCCATACAAAGAATAGATAAAGAAATATTTATAAGAAATATAGTTTTAACATAGTCGTAATATAGTTTTAAGTCTTTGGACCTCTTCTTCTAAGAGGTTTTTTACCTGATATACTAACCTTAGCGATAAGCTATCATTACTAATATACAATTAGATAAACTGGATACTAGATATGTGAGCCGGTGGAGCCGCAGTCGCCTTTATACCACAGTAGTGGTGAAGGGGATTGCGTGGCCATACTCAATCATAAATAGTATCACTGTCAAGATTTAGAATTAAGTTAAAAACTATTTGTAACAAAGATCGCCAGAAGGCCCTGGTGGGTCATGGTGAGGGCGGGGGTGAGACAGTTTTACTGTTTCTCATCCCTATAATAAAAATAAAAAAAAAAAATAAATTGACCTCGCAGTTTGTGCCGACGAATAAAATAATGCAGCTTTTAGAATTCAAGCATAACTTGTGGCAATGTTTGACTGAAGTTAATCAATCTCGAAAGCGAGGTAGACCATCAAGTACACAGGATGCTGTTACTGACATAACAAAGAAGTGCACCAGAAGAGAAGTTCTTCCGCTATGTGAAATCCAGCATGATAGATTTAATCATTTTCCAGCTAATGATAATAGAGATGAAGCTGTGCGATGTAAGAATAAGAACTGCACAGGACGATTGAGAATTATGTGTATGAATTGCAATGTTCATTTGTGCCTTACTAAACAAAGAAACAGCTTTTTACAGTTTCATAAAAAAAAATTAAAATTAATGATTACTATTACTTTACTATTTTGCCAGAATACTTTGATTTTGTTTTGTTTTTTTAACCATTTTTAATAAAACAATAAATCTAAAATAATTTATTGAAAGAATTAACAAATATTTTACTAGAAAATTATTTGAAATTTTGAATTCTATGACTGTTTTCATACATTAATTGAATACAAATGTACACAAAAGTGGACAAACACGAAAAGGACAAATGGAAAAAAGAATATTTTCAAAAATCTAAAAATTATTAAAGTCTATACCTAAATAACAAAAAACAATATGTAAATAATTTTTTTTGAAAATATTGTTAATTAAAGACTCGAAGGGTTAAAAATATCCCCCTTCTGCCTCAATACATAGATTCATTATTATCTCAAAAGATTCATTATTATCAAAAAGCCTTAGTAGTTGCCTCTAATTTTTACCTCTCAGTATTTAACCAATATTTTGCTATAAAAATGCAGTAAATTGCAGATTTCCAATATATTTAGCTAAAGCAGTTGGTTAGAAAATTACAAATTAAAAAATGAATAATTATACTATATCAGCATTGGTAGATATATGTATATTTAATATACGGTGAATCTGGACAATTGTAAAACAGTTCGAATTGCAATTACCATTTCTACTATACATCTATGATACTCTATTTCAATATTTTTTGTGGTACATTTAAACTAAAGAACATTAATTTAGTTTTATTGCTTAGTATCATAAAGTGAGAAGTAAGCCAAACATTTAAGGAAATTAAGTCTTGTTCGATCATGTTCTTTAACTCAGTATCAGATCGAGCATTGTACACATGAGCAACATCATCTGCGAAAACAAACTGTAAACAACTGAAGTGAGTTTACACAAACTAAATAAAAAAACTTTTGGTAAGTATACTCAACATTTTCAATTATTCCATTGCTGCGTACAATTAAGCATAATTGTTACGACAACAGAATTACAAATACCTAAGATTATATAAATTCCTCTAGTTTCACACACTTATTGCATTTTTGCATATATTTTTTCTTTTATCTTTTTTTTTAATGCAGAATTTCAGAAAAACAAAAGTATTCAATTTCAACTTTTTCATAAATTCTTGATGTCACGTTGCATCACAATTCTTCTAGAATTATTTTTTTTTTAAATTCATATAATTCAGAATTATATTACACGCGCATCTATTTTTTTATGTATTTCCCGTCAAAAAGCTTAATTCACATTTTTTTTGATATTTTACAAATCATGAGAATTTGCATCAGCAAACTCTTTATTAAAACCATACTTAGTTTTTTATATTAAATGAGGAATTTTAAATAAGCAGTTCAGTCCCAGTTCCAACTTTAAAAGAAGAAGTTAATTCGTTGTTAATTAAAAATAAGTAGTTTTTTTAAAGTAATGGTTAAAGTATAAATAATCTTTTTTTAAAGTGTTGAAATAAATAGTTTCTTTTAATTAAAATATAAATAATTTTTTATATAATTAAGACATAAATAAAACAACATAAATTTGATTGAAAAATAAATAATAATTTTATTTTATTAATTAATATATAAATGATTTTTTTTTTAATAAATAATTTTATTCTATCAATTAAAATATAAATGATTTTTTTTTTATAAATATAAATAATTTTTATATTAATTAAAAATCCAAATTATTGTGAAAATAGTGTTTTTAATATTAATAAAAGAAAACAAAAAGAAAACAACAAATCTTTTTTTTGTCCATACCAAGTTTCTTTATTAAAAGTGGCACAGTCGGTAGGATGTGCGTAGTATCAATACTGCAAATGATTGCAACGATACTTATATTTTAATATTTAAACGCGCAAATTTGAACAGAAAGATCTGTTCAAATATTAAAAAAAAAAAACAAGTGGTATTGACAAGAAATCAATTAAAAGAAATACAAAAAAATCAAAGACGAAATTGAAAAATTATTCGCCGAAGATCCCGACGGAACAGCAGACACTGTTTCATACACTTACTTGATGGAATTAAAGAAAAGACTTTTCGAATTGGAATCAAAGTAAATCAACAAATTTTAATACATCAACTGCTCCAACATCAACCACATCAGCTGGCCCAACAATATACATCAACTACATCAACTGCCTCAATCATAACCATCTCAACTGTTTCAACAAATTCAACGACATCAAATCACTCCAACAATTCCAGCTTAAAGGAATATTCAACATCGAAATTTTAAAATAAGGTTAGAAATTTTTATCTCATATATAATATATATATAATATATATTTATACAATATACACATAAAAAAAAAACACACAGAAAATTTTTTTTTTTAGAAAAAAATATATACATATATATTTAATGTCTGATATACATTTTTATATAAACAATATAATATAGTGTAAACAAAAAAAAGAATTATTCATAAATAAAAAAAAATAATATACATATATAGTATAGTTAGATATATCGTTTTATTAAAATTTATCTTTGTAATAAGAACTAACATACACACAAAACAGTTAAAATATATTATGTCAGATGACAGTCAAAATAATTTACTTGAAGAAATACGTATTGCTAAAGATATAACTAGAGAAATTTCAGATATAGTTAGTAATTTTTCAAGTTCACTACCCCAAGAAACCAACATGCTTACCTTGACCATTGATCCATTAAAATACTTAATATCTAAATTGCCTGAATTCCACGGTGACTACAAAGAACTCCAAAACTTTATTAATCTAATCGATAGAATTCATCCTCTTCTCGGAAGATATGATGAATTATCCCAAAGCATATTTTCCGACTACATTAAAACAAAATTAAGAGGTAAAGCCAGGGAAATTATTGAAATAAACTCCCATGTAACTTCATGGGCAGACATAAAAAATACATTAATACAAAATTTCGCCGATAGATTTACCGCTGAAGAACTATTCGATGAACTACGTTCAATTAAATTCAAAACAAACAGCGTAGAATTCTATAATGAAATAAAAAATATACTTAGAAGACTCAATATTAAAACAAAACAGGTACTTCCAAGTGATGAAGATCTTGGAAATATAATAGAACAAAACAAAACATCAGCTTTGGTAATTTTCAAAAATAAACTTCCGGAACCAATGCGCTCAATTATCTACTGCAGGAATCCATCGTCCTTAGAAGAAAGCATGAATATATTGCATGAAAGTGGTTACGCTTTTTATAACCCTCATCAAAAACCACATCAAAAACAACCAAACAAAACCTCTATAAACAGAGAACAATTTAAATCTAACCAAAACCATAACAAACATCAAAATATACAACCGAATTCATCGAACAATTACTTGAACCATAACAGAAACAACTCTTACAGACAACCATTTAACAATCAAAACAGCCAACAATACCAACAACCAAGACCTACACAGAATACATTTACCCCTCGTCAGAATTCTAACCGTTATCCATATAATCCAAACAATCAGAATTCAAATAATTTTAGACATAACAACAATTTCAACCAACGTCCAGAACACAACACATCGTCCAGAGACAGACCAGAACCGATGGAAGTTGATTTAGTACGTGTTGAAAACACCACTCAATCTGAAAATTTTCAATTAGAAGCCTCCCATACAAATTACCCCATATAATCATTAAATCAAAAACTATTCCTCTGAAATTTATAATAGATACCGGTGCTACCCATTCGATTATCAATCCGGACCTCTGTCATCCTAAATGGAAAACAACTCTACATACTCCTCTGAAACTGAAAACCTTAAACCATATTGTTGAAATAACCGAAAAGGTCAACATACCTATGTTTGAAGAATTAGGTAATTCCTCAAATAAAATAGAATTTCTTGTCTGTAAATTCCATAATGAATTCCATGGTTTGATCGGCAATAATATTCTTCTACAATTGGAAGCTATGATCGACTATAAAAATAAAACATTAATATCGGGTACAAATGCAATTGAACTACACTTCTCACCACACGATGACCAGAACAATTTAGAAAATTACGAATACGAGCACGTCGAAATGAATTTATCTGTAACACGAAAAGATGGACTGGGACTCACAAAAGAACAACAGAAATTCCACAACCTTTAGAGTTAGAAAGGGTAGATGAACAAAATTTCAATATCATTGAGGAACCTGATAAAGTTCCTATTATTGATCAATTACGAATTGACCATTTAAACTCGGAAGAGCGAGCTTTAATCCTAAAAACAGTAAAAAGATTTACTGATATATTTTATGATGAGAATTCAGATCTCACTTTTACTAACATAATAAAACATAGAATACGTACTATCAATGATGATCCCATTCATTGCAAGACTTATCGTTACCCGTATGTTCATAAAAAAGAAGTCGAAAAACAAATAAAAGAAATGTTGGAAAAAAATATAATACGGCATAGCAACTCTCCATATTCAGCACCAATCTGGATTGTACCTAAGAAGGTAGATGCCAGTGGTAAAACGAAGTGGAGACTTGTCATTGATTACCGAAAATTAAATGAGGTAACCATCGATGACAAAAATACCCAATGCCCAATATAGATGAGATTCTAGATAAGTTGGGCAATTGCCAATATTTTACAACCCTTGATTTGGCTAAGGGTTTCCACCAAATAGAAATCGATGAGCGAGATATACATAAAACAGCTTTTAGTGTCGAAAATGGCCACTACGAATTTCTGCGTATGCCATTCGGACTAAAAACATCTCCTGCAACGTTCCAATGATTGATGAACCATGTCCTAGAGGACTTTATCAATAAAATATGTTTGGTGTATTTGGATGACATCATAATCTTTTCAACTTCACTTCAGGAACATATCGACTCAATTAACAAAATCTTCAAAAGATTGAGGGATGTTAATTTAAAAGTCCAATTGGATAAATCCGAATTTTTAAAACGGGAAACAGAATTTTTAGGACACGTAGTCACACCGGAAGGAATTAAACCAAATCCGAAGAAGATAGAATGCGTAAAAGATTTTCCGATACCAAAAACTTGTAAACAAATAAAACAATTTCTTGGACTAACGGGCTACTATCGGAAATTCATCAAGGATTACTCTAAAATAGCAAAGCCGATGACAAAATATCTTAAGAAAGATATTAAACTAAACACCGCTGACTCGGAATACCAGCGTAGCTTTCAAACTCTTAAAGAACATTTAATCAACGAACCAATTTTACGTTACCCTGATTTCAATAAAGTCTTCACTCTCACTACTGATGCAAGTCAGTATGCACTTGGCGCCGTCTTATCGCAAGATAACCACCCTTTGTGCTACGCTAGCCGAACTTTGAATGATCACGAGATAAACTATAGCACAATTGAAAAAGAATTATTGTCAATAGTTTGGTCGATTAAATATTTTCGTCCCTATCTTTTTGGTCGAAAACTTATTATTGAAACCGACCACAAACCATTAACATGGCTTTTCTCAATGAAAGAACCAAACTCCAAGCTCGTACGTTGGCGTCTCAAATTATCTGAATACGATTACACCATTAAATATAAAAAAGGAACAAAAAATAACAACGCCGATGCCTTGTCAAGACTCGAGAATCCACCACCACAAGCAGAATTGAACATGACCGTCCAAGACAAACTCATATTCACTAGCGAATCAGCAGTCAACATGTTTAAAACTCAAATAATAATAATTAAAACGAACACTGGATCTTTAAAAATTAAGAAGAAAAAAGTCTTTGATAAAAATCGTACAACTGTTTCTACTAAATGTTTGGATGATCAAACAGCTATAACATTATTAAAAACTCACTTCAATCCAAATGGATTAAATGCGGTGCTTATCGAAAATGAAGAATTTTTTAAAAGTATAGAAAGAATATATCTTCAGAACTTTGTTAATAATGAAAAGTTTAGAATAATTAGGTGTAAAAAGGTCCTAGAAGACATCACGGACGAAGGAAAACTAGCCGAAATAATTAGAAAAAAACACTATAGAAACAATCATAGAGGAATTGAAGAGGTATTCAAACAACTCAAATTAATTTACTACAACCCCAAGTTAAAGGAACGTATAACGCAGTTCACGAACAACTGCGATATCTGCAATCACGAAAAATACGAGCGAAATCCTCCCAAACCAATGTTCAAAATTTCAGACACTCCTCAACATCCTAAAGACATAATTCATGTCGATGTCTTTTACACTCTACAAAACCAACTTTTTTTAACAATAATCGACAAATTTTCTAAACACGCTTGTGCAATTAAATTATTAGGTAGAACGTGGACAGAATTTAAACGAGCTTTGTCCTATTATTTCGGACAATTCGGTCTTGTAAAAAGAATTGTTGTAGATAATGAGTTAGGATTTAAGGCAACCCCATTAAGACAGTTTCTAAGTAATTCTGGTGTAGATATTCATTATGTGTCTAACAGTGATCATACTTCCAATGCTGATGTAGAACGACTACACAACACCATAAACGAACATATTCGACTCTTAAAACACGATAAAGAAAGAAAAGAAGGTTCTGTTGAAGAAAAAATTTTTCAAATTATCACATTCTACAACAATACTATACACTCCACAACAGACAGAAAACCTTTCGATTTTGTGAATGGAAAAATTCATGAAAGTGAATATAGAGGAATTTACGAAAAGATTTTAGCTAAAAAACAAAAAATAATTAACAAATTAAATGAAAATAGAAAGGATGAAGTAATAGAGGAAGGAAAAAACTTCATAAAAGAAATAAGAGGAGGTAAGAACTCCTCCAAATATAGAAAAATAAATTTAAAGAAAATAGATGAAGACCACGTTATTGATACAAAAAACCAACTAAAATACTATAGAGTGCACATAAAACGCAAGAAAATGTTTCAAGATATAGAAAAACCAACCATTGAAGTTAAAGAAAATATAAAAACAAAAAATAAAAAAAAAACAAAAAAAAACATTCTTTTTTTCCTTTTCTTTCTAGGACCACAAATACAAAATGACATACATACTGTTCTCACTAATACTTATGACAAAAATACTTACAAGTCAAAACCAGGAGATATATATACATGATTTCTCCAACAATAACGGATATTTAACTTTAGAGTTGGAAAACGTTAACATTATTAGAAATTACAATAAAGTTCTCCATATCATTAATGTAACAGAATTCGAAATTTCAACAAACCTTTTAAAGTCGAACGTCTTATCTCTCCAACCAAGATCATCATTAATTGGACCCATGTACAATACCCTCCAGCAAAGCATTACTCTATTAGAAGCTAAATTAGAAAGCCTAAAACCACATAATAGAAAGAAACGAGGATTAATTGACCATGGACAGTAACGACGAAAAAGAAATTCAATCAAAATTGGATGAACTCTATAATAGCAATGAAAAATTAGTAAGAGGAAATAATAGACAGGTAACAATAAATAAACAATTAATTAATCAAATACAAAACATTACCGATCATATAAGAAACCAACAGTTATCCATAGAAAAACATATTAATAAATACATGTTAAGTATTTTTTTTAAAAAATATATAAATATGCGCAATAGAATTCAAGTTCGGTATAAAGTACATTCCCTATTTACAGTTCACACACCATGTGTTGAAAATTATTTATTTTACAGGAGTAATAAAATTCTAGTTAGATGTAAAGTACAGTCTTTATTTACAGTTCTCATACCGTATTAGTAATCACTAAATACTTTGTTTAGATTATACGAACAAATAGAAACCATCTGCTAGGAATTACTTATTCCTTGTTCCTAGAAATTTAAATGTGTTATCTTCTTATTATGCGTAATAGGATATCTTTATCTCTTTGTTGGTTATAATTTAAATACTATGAATCCTTTGTTTTTAAATAAAAAAGGAAATATAAGCGTAAGATGAAATGTTAGGTCTCGAAGAATATTATTCAATCTGAATATTCATTCGAAGTTTATCATTGAAAGAGTGAAGTGGTTGTAAAGGGAAAGTATAAGTATAAGTATAAAGTATAAGAGTAAAGTATCTTTCAAAGTGGATATAGGATAGACAATAAATTGTGAGTGTATAACAAATTACCTTTCATATAATTTTTTTATATTTTGCTTTATATATGTAATTTGTGGTGAAGTAGATCTAGTGCAGGGTTTAGCGTTAGGCTTAGCTATAATAGTGTAGTAATTATTAATATTAAGTCCTGTTTAGAGAATTTCGACAAATAATATGAATGTTGAATGTTGAATATTGTAACTATTGTATCAGGCGTTTGTCGCCGATTGTGTGAGGCGTATGTCGCCAAATGTGTGAGGCGTTTGTCGCCGATTCTGTGAGGCGTATGTCGCCAATTGTGTGAGGCGTTTGTCGCCGATTGTGTGAGGCGTATGTCGCCAAATGTGTGAGGCGTTTGTCGCCGATTGTGTGAGGCGTATGTCGCCAAATGTGTGTGGCGTTTGTCGCCAAATGTATGAGGCGTTTGTCGCCTGTAATTTGGATCAGAAGGTGTGTTATATATATATTTGTAGTGGTTGTATATTATTGTAGCGATATATACCTCACTGAGTACATTAGAGTACTCATATTTTTCCTTTTGTTTTTCTTTATTTTCAGATTGATTCACAACCATTTTCCTGATGACGGATGGATTATAGTTTTAAGTTTCTTTTTTATAATAATGTATTTCTTTTATTTTTCAAAAAAAATACAAATAAATAAATATGTTTATTAACCTCAGAAGTGGGATCTGAATTTGAATCCGTCATCAAATCAATGGTTGTGAACACGTAAAATTAATTAAAAGTGAAAATGAATTTTAGTTTTAACATTTATTTATTTGAAAATCGGATTTTATACTTAGAAATGTTCTACTTTAGTTTAATTCCTTTTTATAACGAGTGAATTTTGATGAGTATAAGATTTGAGTAATTAAGTAATTTAAGTGATTTATTTAGTAAATTTGAAAAGCAGCATTATAAATAAATATTCATTTACAACTATCCATTATTGATAAGTGTTTTATTCCTTACCTGATATTTTGAAATAGAATCTATTATCACAATAAATAATATGGCTCTCAATCGCTGGACAGAAGAAGATATAAACCCTGCAGTTGGAAATACAACGTCGAATAAGCGTGTTAGACTAAATAACGAAGAAGATAGAGAACCTCTTGTAGAGTATCCTACAGAAAGCGAAAGGGGTTCAAATATTGAAACTCGTGAACTCGCAAGTTTAATGACAATACTAACTGAAAATGTGAACAAAATGACACAACAAAATAAAAGTAACGGAGGTGGAAGTGAATCGATCCCTGTATTCGACCCAGAACAGAGGAACCAAGATATATTTAAGTGGGTTAAGAAAATAGAAGAACTCCAACAAATTTATAATTGGAGTGAGAAGACTACGATATATTTTGCAACGACAAAATTAAAAGGACTGGCCTATACATGGTATCAAAGCTTACCATCTTTAAATTATACGTGGGTAGAATGGAAATCCAAACTCCAAGCAGCTTTTCCTCAAGAAACCAACTATGCAAAACAATTAGAAGAAATGTTGGGTAGGAAGAAACAAAAACGTGAATTAATGATTACATACTACTATGAAAAATTAACCTTGCTGAATAATTGTGACATTTTCAGACCGAAAGCAGTGTCTTGCATAATAGAAGGGATCCAAGATCCAAATATTCAAGCAGCAGCCAGAGTAGGTGATTATGAACAGCCTGAAAACCTGCTCAAATTTCTTAAGACGATCCCTGAACAGAGCTCGACACAGAATCATGAAGTCTATCATAAAACAGCAACCAGAACTATAAAACAACCTCAACAAGATATAAAAATAAAAAAATGTTACGGATGTGGAGAAAGAGGACACGTATTGACATACTGTCCAAAGCGAAATAGAAAATGTCAATTGTGTAATCTACATCATTACGGCAGTTGTCCGCCACAAAATAAACAACAGCAGAAACAAGTTTTAATTATGAACAAAGAGAATAATCAAGGTAAAAAATATTTCAGAAAAATCTTAATTAATAAAAATGTAGTAGATGCTTTTGTGGACTTAGGTTCAGAATGTAATACTATTAGAAAAGAATGTGCTTCACGATTAGGATTAAATTATAATAATGAAAAAGAAGTTATTAGAGGCTATGGTGGAGGTGTAGTTCCCTCTTTAGGAGTTGTTAAAAATGTAGAAGTTCATTTAGATAAAGCTAAAGCACAAACAGATTTCATAGTTGTACCCGATAAGGTTCAAAATATAGATGTAATCATAGGTCAACCCTTCACTGAGAAACCCCATATTACTCTATTTAAAGATGCAGAAAATTTGCATGTTATAGGAAATATTTTTGAAAATTTACCCCACATTGATAGTGAGTTATGTGATAAAGGAAAATTTTGGGCTAAACAAACATTTGTAATACCACCGAAAAACATAGCGAATATTCAGTGTCATACAGATGGAGAATTCAACAGCAACTATTATATAGAACCTAGCATAAGAATGAAATTTAATAACGAACATTGCTTGTTACGTTGTATTGTGCAGACCGACGAAAAAGGTGATAGTATAATACCTGTAGTGAATCCAACAGATAATGCTGTTACGATAAAGCCAAATAAGATTCTAGCAAGAGCTACAACTTGCTACGAAAATTCACATGAGAACAACAACACCTTAATTAGGAACACTGTAGGAAAATTCTCTAACTTACATATAAACGACAAGATATTAGAAAGTGAGAAAGATAAATTATTGAAATTATTGCATAAATATGAAAAATGTTTTGCTCTAGACCTGAAGGATATAGGATGCACGAAAACAATAGAATTAAATATTGAATTGTTAGAAGAAAAAGCAGTCACATATAAACCATATAGAATGAGTCCTACAAGTCGAGAAAAGGTTAAAGAAATAGTCAGTGAACTTTTAGAAAATGATATAATTCGAGAGTCCAATTCTTCTTTTTCATCCCCAATGTTGTTAGTAAAAAAGAAGAACGGAGACTATAGATTGTGCATAGATTACAGAATGTTAAATAGTAAATTGAAACAAGATAGATATCCATTGCCTCGTATAGACGATCAATTAGATCAATTACAAGGTTTTAAATTCTTTACGACTTTGGACATGAATTCGGGATATTATCAAATACCAATAGCTGAAAATTCAAAATACAAAACAGCTTTTGTGACTCCAGATGGGCAATTTGAATTTAATAGAATGCCATTTGGTATCAGTACTGCCCCCAGTGTATTTCAGAGGATGATTAATAAAGTTTTGGGTCCTTTGAGAGGTACGATAGCAGTGGCGTATCTTGATGATATCCTAATTCCGTCGATAGATTTTGAAAATGGTTTACAGAAATTAGAACAAGTACTCGTGACATTAGATAGGAATGGACTTACCCTAAATCCGGAAAAATGTGTATTTTTTGAAAATTCAATTAATTACTTAGGTTTTGAAATAAGTGAAGAAGGTATGAAACCAGGACTCGAAAAAATAAACAGCGTTGAAAATTTTCCTGCTCCCAAAAACATCCATAAAATTCGGCAGTTTTTAGGTTTAACAGGTTTTTTTCGTCAGTTTATAAAGAACTACGCCCTTATCACAAAACCATTGACAAGATTAACTAAGAAAGATGTAAATTGGGTATGGGGAAGTGGAGAAAAAGAAGCGTTTGAAAAACTAAAGAAGATTTTGGTATCAAGACCAGTTTTAGCTATCTACAATCCAAAATCTGAAACCGAAGTCCACACTGACGCGAGTAAATTAGGAATTGCAGATATACTAATGCAAAAAGATAAAGATTCGAAATTACGAGCAGTAGCTTATTTTAGTAGACATACAACGAAAGCTGAAGAAAATTACCACTCATTCGAACTAGAAACCTTAGCTGTAGTAGAGACACTAAAGAAATTTCGAGTGTATCTGCTAGATATTGATTTTAAAGTGGTTACAGATTGTAACTCATTAAAATTAGCAGCAAAAAAAAGAGACCTCGTACCACGTATAGCAAGGTGGTGGTTGACATTACAAGAATTCACATTTACTATAGAGTATAGGCCAGGCAATAAAATGAATCATGTCGACGCTCTGAGTCGAAACCCAGTAGAAAGTCCGGTTAATACTGAAGAAGTACATGTATTGAGAATTGAAGTAGCAGATTGGGTATTAGCCAATCAATTGAACGATGACAAACTTAGACATATTCAAGAGATTTTAGTGAATAAAAATCCGAGTAACGATTATGAAAAGAAAATCTACAAAGAATATAAATTACAAAATAATAGAATATACAAGATCACAGGAGATAAGCTTAAATGGGTAGTGCCTAAAGGGATGAGAAACGACATATGTAGAACTGCACATGACGAATTTGGTCATTTTGCTGTAGAGAAAACTTTAAGAAAACTCAGCGAAGATTATTGGTTCCCGAATATGCGTTCATATGTAGAAAATTATATAGCTTCTTGTGTACGTTGTGGTTATCACAAAACACCCAAGGGTAAACAAGAAGGTTATTTAAATAATATAGAAAAGGTTGACGTGCCTTTCCACACAATTCATATGGATCATTTGGGACCATTTGTTAGAAGTTCTACGGGAAAAAAATACGTGATAGTAGCTGTCGAAGCTTTTACTAAATTTACATTATTGTATGCTGCAAAAGATACAGGTACTGCATCGGTAATAAAGTTTTTGGATAAGATTATAATGCAATTTGGGGCACCAACACGTATAATAACTGACAAAGGAACATGCTATACATCGGAAAGCTTTGACAATTACGTTTCGAACTATGGGATAAAACATATTCAAACAGCAGTCTCTACACCTAGAGCGAACGGACAAGTAGAAAGATTAAATTCCACTATACTGACGGCCCTGTCGACGACGATCAAAAAGGAAAGTCAATGGGACAAGTATCTAGAGAAAATTCAGTTTTCTATTAATAATACGGTACATGCAACGACCAAACAAACACCAAGTGAGCTTCTTATGGGATATCGCCCTAGAGCTCCGGCAGATAGTCAATTAACTGCAGAAGTTAGAATAAAACCACAGGTAGTCGACAATTTGAAAGATCTCAGAGGAAAAGTGTCAAAAAGAATTACTCGAAGCCAGCAAAAACAAAAAGAAAGATTTGATAGGAAGAGGAAGATAGGTAGACGATATAAAGTAGGTAATTTAGTATTAGTGAGAAAGAGCTATAATTCTGAAGGACAAAGCAAAAAATTACATGCGAAGTACAAGGGACCTTTTCGAATTTCGAAAGTGTTGAAGAATGACCGCTATGTAGTTCAAGAATTACCAGGTTCTGGACGAAGTAAGGGGCCGTTATTTGAAAACGTGGAAGCCGTAGATAGAATCAAACCATGGAATTCAGTAAGACAGAGATCGGGATCTGAGTCTGAAGAAGATGATGAAGAATATACTCGAGAAAACAACTAGATGTGACCGAGGACGTTCACGATGTCAGGTAGGCCGAGATGTTAAGTATTTTTTTTAAAAAATATATAAATATGCGCAATAGAATTCAAGTTCGGTATAAAGTACATTCCCTATTTACAGTTCACACACCATGTGTTGAAAATTATTTATTTTACAGGAGTAATAAAATTCTAGTTAGATGTAAAGTACAGTCTTTATTTACAGTTCTCATACCGTATTAGTAATCACTAAATACTTTGTTTAGATTATACGAACAAATAGAAACCATCTGCTAGGAATTACTTATTCCTTGTTCCTAGAAATTTAAATGTGTTATCTTCTTATTATGCGTAATAGGATATCTTTATCTCTTTGTTGGTTATAATTTAAATACTATGAATCCTTTGTTTTTAAATAAAAAAGGAAATATAAGCGTAAGATGAAATGTTAGGTCTCGAAGAATATTATTCAATCTGAATATTCATTCGAAGTTTATCATTGAAAGAGTGAAGTGGTTGTAAAGGGAAAGTATAAGTATAAGTATAAAGTATAAGAGTAAAGTATTTGTGTAAAGTATCTTTCAAAGTGGATATAGGATAGACAATAAATTGTGAGTGTATAACAAATTACCTTTCATATAATTTTTTTATATTTTGCTTTATATATGTAATTTGTGGTGAAGTAGATCTAGTGCAGGGTTTAGCGTTAGGCTTAGCTATAATAGTGTAGTAATTATTAATATTAAGTCCTGTTTAGAGAATTTCGACAAATAATATGAATGTTGAATGTTGAATATTGTAACTATTGTATCAGGCGTTTGTCGCCGATTGTGTGAGGCGTATGTCGCCAAATGTGTGAGGCGTTTGTCGCCGATTGTGTGAGGCGTATGTCGCCAATTGTGTGAGGCGTTTGTCGCCGATTGTGTGAGGCGTATGTCGCCAAATGTGTGAGGCGTTTGTCGCCGATTGTGTGAGGCGTATGTCGCCAAATGTGTGTGGCGTTTGTCGCCAAATGTATGAGGCGTTTGTCGCCTGTAATTTGGATCAGAAGGTGTGTTATATATATATTTGTAGTGGTTGTATATTATTGTAGCGATATATACCTCACTGAGTACATTAGAGTACTCATATTTTTCCTTTTGTTTTTCTTTATTTTCAGATTGATTCACAACCATTTTCCTGATGACGGATGGATTATAGTTTTAAGTTTCTTTTTTATAATAATGTATTTCTTTTATTTTTCAAACAAAATACAAATAAATAAATATGTTTATTATACACCAAAGAACTTTCAAACAGATTTCTAACTCTAGAAGGCGAAATCGCATTGATACAAGTCGCTTATCATATAAATCATGACATATTATTACTAAGAAACCATATAGATGACATTGAACAGATAATCTTTTCAAGTAAATTAGGAATTTTATCTAAAAATAAATTAAATTCAGACGAACTTAAGTTAATTTCAAACATAGAAAGCTACCAAAATATTAAAACCACTGTATAGCATCATATAAAAATTCTATTATCATAGCACTCTTAATACCTCAATTTTCTGAAACAAAATTTTCAAAGGTCCTAATAGAACCCATTCCCGATTTTCAAAGTAAATTTTTAGCAATCAATAGACGATAAAGAATTTCTCGTAGATGAATCTAATATAGTTTACAAATTTCCCGTTAAAGAAAATTTAAAGAAAAATTTAGTTCTTGTTACAGATAATTGTATTAGTAACATCATGCAATCCAAAAAAGCATTTTGTAATAAAGAAATAAAAGATTATGAAGAAATAAAAGAAGTTAGAAATGGAATTATTGTAACAAAAAATTTACAAGAAACTAAGTTAGAACATAGTTGTAATAAATTAGATATATACATAAAAAATAATTATTTAATTAAGTTCAAAAATTGTAAAATTGCTATACAAAACAAAACTTATGAGAATTTCGAAAAAACAATACATGATAAAATTATATTGCCCAATTTTATAACAAAAATCGAGGAAAAAAAAGTCATACAAGAATTAAAACTAGATGATTTGTATCAAGAAAACATAAGTAACAGAGAAGTAATAGAACATTTAAAACATAAAAGTTACCATCATACTATTATTAATACAAGTGTAAATTCTATTAGCATAGTAATTATTATTTTAATTGTTGTAATCAAAATATATAATATATATGTAAAAAAACGTAAATTAAAAGGCAAAGTAGATATTAATATAGTTTCGTCGGAGCCTCAATCTAACAGAGGGGGTGTTACGACAACAGAATTACAAATACCTAAAATTATATAAATTCCTCTAGTTTCACACACTTATTGCATTTTTGCATATATTTTTTCTTTTATCTTTTTTTTTAATGCAGATTTTCAGAAAAACAAAAGTATTCAATTTCAACTTTTTCATAAATTCTTGATGTCACGTTGCATCACAATTCTTCTAGAATTATTTTTTTTTTTAAATTCATATAATTCAGAATTATATTACACGCGCATCTATTTTTTTTATGTATTTCCCGTCAAAAAGCTTAATTCACATTTTTTTTTGATATTTTACAAATCATGAGAATTTGCATCAGCAAACTCTTTATTAAAACCATACTTAGTTTTTTATATTAAATGAGGAATTTTAAATAAGCAGTTCAGTCCCAGTTCCAACTTTAAAAGAAGAAGTTAATTCGTTGTTAATTAAAAATAAGTAGTTTTTTTAAAGTAATGGTTAAAGTATAAATAATCTTTTTTTAAAGTGTTGAAATAAATAGTTTCTTTTAATTAAAATATAAATAATTTTTTATATAATTAAGACATAAATAAAACAACATAAATTTGATTGAAAAATAAATAATAATTTTATTTTATTAATTAATATATAAATGATTTTTTTTTTAATAAATAATTTTATTCTATCAATTAAAATATAAATGATTTTTTTTTTATAAATATAAATAATTTTTATATTAATTAAAAATCCAAATTATTGTGAAAATAGTGTTTTTAATATTAATAAAAGAAAACAAAAAGAAAACAACAAATCTTTTTTTTGTCCATACCAAGTTTCTTTATTAAAAGTCATAATCTCTAGTTATTGAATTATACCCATTATTTTAGATTTTATGCCACATGTTCAGTTGCATTTTCGATCACTAGATGGCATTTCCGCCAAAAATGATTCGTATTACCCTTGATCAGGACGTCATTGTCTATCGTTTAAAACTAGTTTGGTTCCGATATTTTAGTTACGCTAAATGGAAGTACAACCTTTAAATTATTCATTAAAATGATATTTCATCAAATTGATGTTTTATCATTTCTGCACTCCTTTGATCCTTAATAACTCGATAAAGGATAACGATATCATACTCTGGTTTTCTTTGTTTGGAAGAGAACATTTTTTTGCTTCGGTTTCAAAAATAAAAATATTTTTTGTAGTGCAAATTTTTTTCAGGGACCTAATTTATACTAAAAAATGGTAAAATTTTTTTCATGACACATTTCAAGGAATTCCGTGGTACCAATTTGTACATGTTGAAATGGGACACCCTGTATATTGAATGTATTTATTCTTCTTTTTTTTATTTTTTTTTTAAATTTTTTATTCTGCTTTGAATTATTGATGAATATGATGAATGATATGATATTTATGATATATTTATTCGACTACGTCACACAAAATTCTCTCAACAATTTGTATATATATATAAAGTGGCTTACATTACATTAACTGCAATATCTTCATAGTTATATTGGTCGTTGGTATGACGTATTGTATTGTAAAAAATAAATAAAGCATTACTTGTTTTATTTTTTTTATAGAGTAACAATATCAATATTAAAATTTTAGTTCGTTTTATAACTCGTGAATTAAATTGTATTGTTGATTTATATAAGAACATGATAAAATCAAAATATTCGAGTGAGCAAACATTTTTCATCGTTTGTGTAATTTACATTTGCAGGCAACGTGGTGTTAATTTTTGAAAGGTCAGTTTTGTTTTTGTTGCTATGCAGAACTGCAATATAATTCAAAAAGAATAAAATAAAGTCCTTCTTTCGTCCCGTCACGAAAGTCTATTTAGGGTCTAGCTTTGCCGTCACCGTCACCTTCTTAAAAACGATGACATCAATTAATGTTGTATACAAAATAACAAAATTGATGTTAGAGCTTAGTGAATATGATTATGAATGAATATGATGGTCGCTGCTCTCTGGAGGGACTGAGGGAGGGAGCCACAGTACAACAAATTCACAAATATGTTATATATATGTATAAGAATTTTGACTTTTGATTTTGACGTGAAGAATGGAGTTTTCACAAATATGTTATATATATGTATAAGAATTTTGACTTTTGACTTTTGATTTTGACGTGAAGAATGGAGTTTTAGAAATTAGTGGAATCAAAAATTTGAAAAAGAATTTTTTTTTTATATAATAATTGGTCCGTCTCACGTTGTTACACGTTCTGGCAGACCATTCCAAATATTATTTTAACTCAAGTTTCTGATTGTGCGGATGATTTTGTACTATTTTCTTATAAAATAACGAATTATTTCATTAGCGAATTTTAAAAGTTAAGAAAATTTTCATTAATTGTAAAAAAAAATATTGCTTTTTAGTTTTTACAATAATACATAACATTATACATACCACAAAACTATAACTACATTCTATATTCTATAACTATAACTTTATTCTATAACTAACTATATTCTATTTTCTATATTATCAGTATGAGTAGAGTAGTATAAAAATCACATGGTTCATGGACATGGTGTTAGTAGTAAAGCATACCCTGCTAAACAAAACTCATTGATAGCGGAAATGATATGATATCGGGGTAAAGAGGTTTTATATACACCAATACAGCTTTAATTTGTATGCAAATATAGTAGTAAAAAACTTCAAGAAAATTTCATATTTTTAATTTCGATGAGCGTTACGATGAGCTACTCGATGAATATCCTAATGAATTTTCTAATGACTGCATGCATCAATGTCGATGTTTTCAAATTGAATGTTGTGATGAACTAATCGTTGAGGGTTTCGATGATTCTCTTGATGAAGTTCTTGATAAATGTTGTCATGGAATTTTTTAATGTAATACCGTTACTTTAACAGTTTTACAATTCGTGACCCTCATGTTTTTATGTTTCACACTCACTTTTATTCGAGAGTTTGTAAGATAAAGTTCAAATTGATTTAAAAAAGTGAAAAATTTAGTGAAATAAATTAAATATAATAAAATATACTCCTGTTTTGTAGGTAAGTATTTTAATTTTTAATTTTGCTGGTATATTATTATTGCCTTTTATTATACAAGATATTCACAGTTCGTTGTAAAATTTAATACATTGTATAAATACAACATTTTTACGCGTTGAATGTGAACTAAATTCTATGTATTTCAATATTCTAAGGCGCTGATACATGTGACGCATTTTGTATGAATACAACGTATTAAATATAGAGTAAGTTCGGGTAATATGGTATACCAATTTAATTTTTTATGATAAAACGTGAATGGTGTTTTCGAATTCATCTGTGATTAGTAATAAACATGTGTTATATTGCCTAGCATTCAATTGCTTATAAACTAACTAAGTTCTTCCTACTACAACACAGTTTAGGAAATTTTTATCAAAAATGGTGAAAAAGTGGAAATCTGAAACATGTCGGGAAATGTGGTACACATGTGATGAGGAATGTGGTATACCATTTTAAAAAGAATCTGCAAAGTACAATATTACTAGATTTTGAGATATATAATTCGAGTAATGTGGTGTAGTATAGCTATAGTATAGGCATAGTATACCACATTATACTCATTTAAGTATACCACATTAGCCGAAAAGCAGTTGTGATAATTAAATTGAGATTGAGCATATACCAATGCTCAGAAATATATTTTAAAACAAACTTAGAATATTCAAATTAATACTGAATTAAATAGAAAATTTAATCACTTTAAAATTATAATTAAAAACCATTCAGTGCGCAATCAAAAAAAAAGTCACCTGCATTCAATAACACTTAATCAGAGACTGCTACAAAACGGTGAAGCGAATGAACATGTTATGACACGTGTTGTAATTATTTTATAATAATAAAAGCTGTGTTGTATCAAATGAACATGTAAACACAAGAACAGACTAGAAATGCAGTTGTACCACATTACTCGAATATACCATATTACCCGAACTTACTCTACAACTGCCAAATATAAAGAAATGTGAATCACCCAACTATTATTAAGTCAAGTGTTTTACATAACAATAAGTACATATATTAAATAAAACCAAATTGTATGTTGCCGATTAATTTCAGTTGAAAAATGTCGAAAAAAAGTATTTCAAATCGCATGAGTGAAGAATTATCTGCTTATAATAGAGATGTAGAAAGGTACAAACTGATTAACTCGTTTTCTCGAAGTGAACGACAAGATATTTTCAATTCTAATAACAGAGTAAATCTAGATGAAAATCATGAAATGGAAATATTGGAAGAAAATACACCTTATACTTCAGAATTAATTCTTGATCGGGGTAGAATACTATTTTCAGAATCTGTGTTGAATGAAACAGATGAGGAATATTTGCAGCAAGACAGCAACTCCTCATTGGAGTCTTCATCAAGTGAAATGGATGAAGAATGCTTGCGCCCTAAAATTTGCGATAATCTCTCAAAGTGGGCGTTAAAAAATAAAGTTGCTCATTCTCATTTGATTGATTTATTAAAAGTATTGACAGATTCTGGAGTACAACATCTTCCAATGTCTGCAAAAAAACTTTTAAAATCGAGTCGTCAAAAAATGCAACTAATGAAAGTCAGTCCTGGCGAGTATTACCATTTTGGAATACAAAAAGCATTTTTATCAGAGCAGTTTAAATCCTTACAAAATGCTAGTATAATTGAAATTGACATAGGTATAGATGGACTCTCACTTTTTAAAAGTTCGAAGAAAAATTTGTGGCCAATAATTGGAGCAGTTGTCAATGATAAGAAAACAGATTTATTTCTTATTGGATGCTATAGTGAAATTAGAAAACCAGACAATGTAAACGAATACTTAGAAGAATTAGCGAGGGAAGTAAATGAACTTCAATGTAACGGAATTAAAGTAAGTCATGAGCATAACGTGAAAATTTTCAAAGTTCGTCTATTCACATGTGATGCACCAGCCAGGGCTTTTATAACTAGCTCTTTGTATCACACGGGAAAAAACGGTTGTCCAAAATGGATGCAAAAAGGTCAGTATCAAGGACAGATCAGAATTTTAAAGAAAGATTAGATATAACATATAATTCTAACTGTCAAGAAGAGGTAAATATATTAGAATCTCTTAATATTGAAATTATATCTCAGATTCCTCTTGAACCAATGCACCTCATTGACTTAGGTGTTATGAAGAAAATGCTCAAATTATTATCAAAAATGAAGAGTGGAAACTATGTGTCCAATACTGTGGATATAAATAAAAGAATTCGCGAACTTTCAAATGCCATGCCATGTGAGTTTTCGAGAGATTCGAGAACTTTAGATGATTTGATGCTGTGGAAAGCGACAGAATACAGAACTTTCTTAATGTACAGTGGCATTGTAGTTTTAAAGGGAACGGTTCATGACGACATTTATTATCATTTCCTCCTACTTCATGCTGCTATACGTACTATTTCCGCCAAAAGATCATGCTTCCCAATTTGTTCACTGCTAAAGAAATGATAAAAGAATTTGTAAGGCTTTTTCCTGTCATTTATGGTGAAGAAAACGTAAGCTACAATGTGCACTGTCTTTTACATATTTGTGATTCTGTGGCACAATTTGGGTACTCGATAATTTTTCTGCGTATAAGTTTTAAAATTATATGCAGTATTTAAAAAAATTAATAATATCTCCGACCAGAATTTTACAACAACTTTTTCGAAGACTGGGAGAAGGTATTTCTACAAATGAATTTAACTATGATGAGAGAAATTTAAATGTAACCTTTAAACGAGAAGCTGACTCATATTGTTTAGTTGAACCTAACATACCTGTGAAAGTTTCTGCTTCCGGAGTTGAAAATGGAGTAGAAGTAATAATGGGTTATGAGTTTGAACATGTATGCGATTTTTTTGATGAGCCAGTTAAATCTTCAGAAGCTCTTGGCATTTTGATATGTTCTAAGAAAAAATCCACAATAAAAGTTTTTAACAAAAATGATATTTTATACAAATTTTTTGCAATCAAATTCGAAAATGAAATAGTTCTAATCCCTT
Organism: Villa cingulata; assembly: GCA_951394055.1. NCBI lineage: Eukaryota > Metazoa > Arthropoda > Insecta > Diptera > Bombyliidae > Villa > Villa cingulata. The sequence continues at coordinate 33,135,248 of OX596017.1, read as the reverse complement.
TATTGCATCATTGTTTCATACGTTTTCAGCACTAATAATTTTGAAAAAATGAATAGAGAACCACTGTCACCAATAATTGATAATTATTTGAATCCACTAAATAGTGAAGGAGTAGAAGCAGCTTTCATAACTTCAACTCCATTATCACCAAAAAGACCTCGTAGTCCTTCTGTTTTCATCAGAAAAGTTTTTAATGTACAACAATATAAAAAAGGCGAGTAAGTATGATATATTAACAATTAACAATGTTGTTTAACACTATGTACATATTTTTAATATTAGTATTTTTTGTACTAAAATTTATTATTTTCTTCAAAAAATTTTATAGATACATTATCACATAGTGCTGCAGAAAATACTATTGATAATGGGACATCAGAGCCATTAAGCGTAAGATTTATTTAAAAATTAAATTTCACTTAAATATATTAAAAAACAAATTTTCAATTAGTAGATCAATGACAACCCAGAGGGAATTATCCATCTTGTTTTAGAGAAACTTAAGGATATAAGTAAAAGAATGTCACGAATTGAAGCGAAGCAAGACATTTTATTTGAAAAGGTAAAATACAATATTTTTTATGTGTATCACCTTAATATACATAATAAACATTATGAATTTTTAAGATATCAAAATATTAGAACGAATCAAATGCAAGAAATATTGCGAACAATAAACTGTTACGGGGTTGTCACGTTTTTATAAAAAGAAATAATGCAATTCTGATGTCTATAACTGGAAAAAAGAGTAATGAAACAGAAAATGAAATTCTTAGCATTTTTCCAGCAAAGCAACTGGCTGATTTGATGGATATCGAGGAAAAAATTAAAAATTCTGAATTTTCTGCAGCTTTGGTAAATTAATTATATTTTCTATGTTTCAATAGATAGCAAATTTAACTTTACTCTATTTTAAGATTTCATTGTTCAAAAAGAAGTTAATAAAAACTGATTTGGAAGGGAATTTGGGAATTTTGGAAAAAGGGGATTTGGGAAAAGGAAGTTATTGGCCTTAAATTTATTTGACAAGATACTATTTAGTAAGTGAATAATTTATTAACCATTCACTATTAAGTCAAATATATTATACATCCATGTATGTATCATTTTTAAACATCAATTTGTAATTCGATATACTTTTCAGGGTCTTGTAATGCAGAAAATTCCAGACACAATTATGAAAAGGATTTAAGGAATTATATTCTAAAATCCCATAATCGCTACAACCGTGGTAAATGTACAGCCAAAATGTAAAATTATTTGTATATTTTAATTATATATGCATTTACTTTGTTTTTTTTTCTTTCCAGTAAATCAACACTACGTGGTTAAAAATAAAAATTTTGAAATACATACTTAGAATTAGTTTGATTATACATGTACGTTTACTTTTTAATTTTAATATAAACAAACTAATTTAAATTAAGTAAAAAATATTATTATGAATTTATTAAATAGGTACATATTTATATAAATATATTTAATTAAAGTTTTCATGAATGTTATTATTGAATATTTATTTTTCCCATTCCAAGAAAAATTCCAATAACAATAATGTAATAATTTATTTTTAATGGTTGTTCTGATGAATTAAACCAAAACTCATCAATATGATCATTGGTGCATTCATCAGTATGTACTCGATGATTGTACTGATACAATCAGCTGAAATGTATGAAAATAATCATCAATACATTTCTGATGATTGTCCTGATGAACTAAACCAAATCTCATCAATATGATCACTGATACATTCATCAGTATGTACCTGATGATTGCACTGATGAATTACACGAAAACTCATCGATATGATCATCAGTACATTCATCGAAAACTCATAGAAAACTCATCGATATTCTCACCATTTACTTGTTTCACATACACTATCTGTGTGAAGGTACATATGTACTTATACATATAATATATATATATAAGTGACTTATTTCCCACACCTAGAAAAAATTTCATGATGATTTTCATCGAAGGGCTCATCATGAACTTATCGATTACTACTTCATCGAATTGTGTCTAGTAGGGTAGTACACCTATGTACACGTAACGTACACCTACAGTCCTACACCTACGCATGATGTCAGAGAATGTAAAATAAAAAAAAAATGTATTCTGTCTGAAACGAGATAAATTTCATAAAAACATTTAAAAAATTTGTTTTTCAATAAAAATTTTAAAAGAGAGAAAAAAGGAATAAAATAAGTAATAATTGAAAATAAATTTAAATCATTTTTCGAATATAAAAACAGAAATATTTGTTATTTATTCTAAATATAGAAAATATAGTTATTAATTTTTTATGTGTGCATACATGTGTAGTGTAATGCTTGAAGTGCCGAGGGGAGATAATCTACCTAGAGGCAAGCAGAAATTTAACATATTAATTGGTGCGGCATATTAGTGCCGATAATTGCACCATTATATGGCAAATATGCCGTAGTTATATTTTTTAATTAAACTGGCAATTAATATATATATTGGTGCGGCATGTTAGTGCCGATAATTGCACCATTATATGGCAAAAATGCCGTAGTTATAAAATATGGCAATTCAATGCCGACTAGAATAAAAATGCAGTCAATTTGCTTGATGATATTCAACTGTGTTTTATTCAAAAATTTCTTATCTTTATATACAAAAATTCTTATCATATAATTAATGGTAATTAATATTAATTAAATATAAATTGCTTATATCAAGAATTTATTGACTTAATTTCAAAGTACAAAATATTGCTTACTTTTATTCTATATACATATGTTAATGCCAATTTCGTAATTATAAATTTTCGGTCATGTACATGTACCTTATTTACTAACAATGCAATATAATGCTTACATATCATATTTATATGTGTATGACCTATATTAACATTTATAACGTAATTATTAAAAGCTTAAAATGCTGTATCATGCTTACGTTAAGCAATTAATATTGTATACGCAATTACGAAATAAGTAATTGCATTAATTTGACACATATTTAAATATTTGTTTACTGTTGAGTAGATCACGTTTCTTCTACTCATGTTATGTTGTCGCGTGTTATGTTATATGCTATGTATGTATATGATATGTGGGTATTATATTCATTACATCCCTCAGGGTCGGGTAAAAAAAAAAATTTTTTTTGTGTGAAGAAAAAAAAAATTTTTTTTTTTTGTTGTCTTGTTCTGTTTACATTTTTTGTTTAAAATTTTATTTTACATTTTTGTTGTTTGTCTACATTTTTGTTTTTATTTTACATTTTTGTTGTTTATTTACATTTTTGTTTTTTATTATTTGTTTACATTTTTGTTATTTGTTTATATTTTTGTTTACAATTTTATTATTTGTTTATATTTTATGCTTTCTTTAATCTATTATTATGTACTTCTTTAATTGCATTACCTATCTTAATTTTAGAATTTACATTATTGGTTTCTATAACTTCGTATGGTCCCTTATATGGACTTTCAGATTTTCTTCTATTACCTACTCTTAACCATATCTTATCTCCTACTATTATATTTAAAGGATTTATTTTATCATCCAGATAGTCTTTTCTTTTGCGTTTTGCTGTATCTAATAATTGCTTAGCAGTTTCATGTGCACGTTGTAAACGAAATTTTAATTCTTGTGCGTAGTTATCTAAATTATATATCGGTTGCGCGTTTTCAGATTCAAGTTCTGATGGTATTTTTGCAATTTTTCCAAATATTAGTTCAAAAGGTGATATACCTATGTCTGAATGTGGTGTAATATTGTACGAGAACGTAAAATATGGTATCCATTCATCCCAGTTATCATTTTGAGTAAATGCTAGGAAGTATTCATTTAATACTCTATGACTTCTTTCTATCATGCCTAATGTTTCATGGTGAAAAGGTGTCGATGTGACATGATTTATATTAAAATATTTACATATATTTTGCATGATGTCATTAACAAATTCTGTTCCCATATCAGTTTTTAGTATTTTGAAATGTCTGTATCTTAACATAAAATTGTTTACCAAAGTTTTGGCTATCGTCTTAGCTTCTTTGTTTTCCATTGGGAAGGCTTCTATATATTTTGTCAATTCGCATTGGATGGTAAGTATATATCTATATTCTTTTGATTGTCTTAAAGGTCCGACAGTGTCTATTTGTATTATTTCAAAACTTGTTGAAGGTGTGTGTGTTAAAATTGCTTTTTCTTTTGTATGCCTTATTTGTTTATTCTTTGCACATATTTCACAATTATTGACGTAGTTTTTTACCATTTTGTTCAGATTTTTCCATATGTATCTTTGTTTTATTTTGTTGATGGTTCTTTTAACTCCAGAATGTGCTCCTGCATGTGCTGTATTGTGATATTCACTTATGATTTTATTTTGCTTTAGCTTATCAATCACTTTTATAGGTGGTGTATATATAATTATCTTTATTTCTGCATTTCCTTTTTTTATTAATTGTTGCTGCAACTTATTATATTCTTTTTTAAATTTATCAATATTTATAATATTAAATAATTCATCATCTTTTGCCATGGCTAGTTCATATATTTTATTTTTATTTAATTCGAGTGATAGCTTTTTCACAATAATCCTCAGATTCAATTGTGTTTCATCACTATACTCTATTTTTATTTCTCTTTTATTAATATATATATTAATTATATCTTCATTATTATATTTATTATTTCTGTGCGCACTTTGTATGTTTAATGTCTTTATAAATTTCAATTTTCTAATATTTCTTACTTGAGAAATTGATGAACATTCCCAGATGCTGAGATGGCCAGTCTCTACCGGTTGTGTTTGATCAATCTCATTTAATGCAGTATTTTTCTGTTTTTCTTTTTCTTTGAGCATATTACGTGTTAATACTTTAATTTCATTTGTAGTTGGTATCATATTTTTAAGCACATTTGAGTCTAATTGTAATCGTGATAAGGCATCTGCATTGGTGTTCAATAAACCCTTTTTGTATTTTATCTCGAAATCGTAATCCATTAGATCTAGTCTAATACGCGTCATTTTAGATGAAGGATTCTTATGTGTGAATAAGCTTATCAGTGGGCGGTGATCTGTGACTACTGTAAATTTTCTGCCGTAGAGATAAGGTCTGTAATGATTGATTGCCCAGTGAATTCCTAATAACTCTTTTTCAATTATTGATTTATTCATTTCATGTTTATTTAATGTTCTACTCGCATATGATATTGGTAAATCTTTGCCAATTTCTCCTTGAGATAATACTGCTCCTAGTGCGAAATTTGATGCGTCTGTTGTTAAGATGAAAGGTTTTGAAAAATCTGGATATTGCAGTATGGGTGGGTTTAGTAATTTTTGTTTTAAATTTTGAAATGATGTGTCGCATTCTTTAGACCAAATAAATGAAGTGTTTTTACGACATAACATATTAAGTGGTTTTGCAATAGCTGCAAAATTCGGAATGAATTTTCTGTAATAGTTACAGAATGCTACAAATCTTTTAGTTTCATTTGCATTCGTTGGAGTTGGATAATTAACTACTGTGTCGTATTTTTTAGGATCTGTTTTTACTCCTTCGCTAGTTATTAGATGTCCCAGATAGACTACTTCTGACTGTAAGAAATTGCATTTCTCTGGATTCAATTTAATGTTATATTTTCTCAATCTTTGAAAAGTTTTAATTAAATTGTTGTTGTGATGTCTGAGACTGCATCCGAAGATAATAATATCATCTACATATAAGAATGCTTGAGCATCAAGACCTGATAAAGCTATGGATAACATACGTTGAAAACTATTCGTTGAAATTTTTAGGCCAAATGGTAATCTTTTGAATTGAAAATGTCCTTTACTAGTTGAAAATGCTGTTAATGGTCTAGATTCTTTCTCCAGTTCAATTTGATGAAACGAGCTTGTTAGATCCAGCGTTGAAAAATATTTCGCTTTGCCTAGATTATCTAGAATATCTTCTAGTCTTGTTAATGGGAATTTGTCATCCAAGATCTTTTTATTTAATTGTCGAAAATCAACTACCATTCTCCATTTTTTCTCTTTATTATTACTTTTCTTAGGTACTATTAATAACGGGGAGTTATATGGGCTAATCGATGGTTCTATGATATCATCTGTTAAGAGCTTTTCTATTTGCGAGTTTATTTCTTCTACTTGAGATTGCGGCAGACGATAGTTTTTTATATACACTGGGTTTTTATCGTGTATATTTATTTTTTGTGTATAAAAATTATTTACACCTAAACGATCTCCATCCAAATAAAATATATCTGAAAATTCTTTAAATATTTCTAGTAATGAATCCTTTGCTTTCTGATCTAGATTATTTATTTTTAATATGCTTTTTAGTTTTTTATATCTGTCTTCACATACTCCTTTTGTATCTATTTTACTTATTATGTGGAAGTCTTTTAATGGAAGTATTTCCAACGGGGGTAATTTAATATTGACTTCATTGTCAGTTGTATTTAAAATTTTTATATGTACAACTCCTTTTGATGGTATAATAGAATTAGCGATAAAAACACCGTCTTGAATTTCTTTGTTCAAAATAATGCTATCTTCATTGACTTGACAATTAATCGCTTGAATCGATTCTGTTCGTGCTGCTATCCGTATGTATTTTTCTTCTTTTATTTTGGTAATAAGGGGCACGATGAAATCTGTTTCATCTGTACAAATTGTGATTGTGAAATCTTCATAATCTATTTTACACTTGTAATTTGCTAGAAAGTCTCTGCCAATGATGCCATCTGTTATTATTGGAAAGTTTTCTTCTACAACATGGAGTTTCTGAGGTAGATATTCATCTTCTATTAAAAAGCATGCATTTATTGTTCCAAGGGTTTGAATTTCATTTTCTGTCACACCTGTTATTTTACATTGTTCATTATTAATATGTGAATTTGTTTTTAAAGTATTAACTTTTATTATTGAAATGTCGGCACCAGTATCAATTAGAAATGTTCTTATAGTATCTGAAATATCTATTTTTGCTAAGACGTAATTTGTTAATTTTTCAATTTTTAATTGATATATATTGTTTTCTCGTCCCCAATCTGATGTTCTTCGGGGACTACTTGCGCGTTTCCCGAGTTGATCACATTGATTCTTCTTTGATTTCTGCTATTTGCACCACGATTGCGATTGTTATTATTATTATTATTATTATTTCTATTATTATTATTATTATTATTATTATTGTTACGACTGTTATTATAATTGTTGTGGTTGTTATGATTATTATAGTTGTTGTAATTTTTACGATTGTTATAATTGTTATTGTATCCCTGTGGTTTTCTATTATTTCTGCCATTATGGTTTCTATTTTGTTTATTTGTATTATATCGGTTTCTGCTGTTATTATTATTTTTCATATAAAATATGTTTTCATTGCCATCTCTACTAGAATCAATTTCAGATGCTAGCTTAACTGCTTCATTAAGTGTTTTTGGTTGGGCTGCAAATATTGTCATTTTCAATGGTTCTTTCAGTCCAGATTTGAATGCATTTAAAGCTAATGTATCATTTATGCTAGCGATGACTGTTTTATTTGCTTCACCTTGTTCTGATATATGTATTTCGTTTAATTCAGCAACCAATGTTTCTATTTCTTCAGCAAATTTGAGTACTGTTTTATTTCCTTGCTGAATACGATATAAGTCATTTTGAATTTTCAATGGGTTCTTTTTTGTCTTATAAATTTTTTCAAATAGTTCTTTAAATTGTTTTAATGTTGTTGGTATTTGTTCGTTACTAATTTTATTACGAACTTTATCTGTTATACGAGTTTTAAGTATAAATTTTATTAATTTTTCCACTTCTGTATTATCTTTTAATGTTTCTGATAGACATTCAACCAAGTTTACAAAGTTTGTCAATATTTGTGGTTCACCATTGAATTCTGGTATTATTTTAAGCGTTGTACTAATATCAAATGCTGCCATTGTTGTTGTTTCCTTTCTTTCTTTTTCTGGTGAATTTTGTGTGCTAAGACTATCTGAATACTCATCACTACTAATGCTATTATCGCTATCAATATCTTCTATTTTAACTTTAGAATTTATTATATTTTGTATTTGATTATAAATTTCTAAATATTTATTTTTATAATTTGTACAATCATAATTTGTTTTTACTAGTACTTTTAATTTTTCATTAAAGTTTTTCTTTGAATGCTCTAAATATAATTTCTTTGTTAATAAATATTTATCCGAAAAATTTCTATTTGGATTTTTCTTAAATATATCCAATATATTTTTTAAATCTTTTATTGAATCTTCTAGATTTTTCATGAATGCAAGAAAATATATACATATAATAAATTTTTTTTTTTTTTTTTTTTTTTTTATATAGAGAAATACAAAAAAAAATTTTACATTTGATATTATTTATTTATATTTTTTTTTTTTATATGTACGTGTATATATATATAAGTATTACAATGCTACATTTTTTTTTTTTTTAAAAGGAAATAGCAATTTATTTATAATATTATTATTTTTTATATATATATATATTTATATTTTATATATTATTTTTATTTATTTCTTTTTTTTTTTTTTTTTTTATATATATATATATCAATATCTATCAATTAAATTGTAGACTTATTGAACATTTTTTGTATATATTTTTGTAATATTGTAATAGTACATATATATCTATTTTTGTGTTGTTTTAGTACTCCTAGTGAATGCACGTTTTTCAATATTTTCCAAATCACGTTTGGGCAGGGTCGCCATGTAATGCATGTTTTTACCGATGGGAGATAATCTACCTAGAGGCAAGCAGAAATTTAACATATTAATTGGTGCGGCATATTAGTGCCGATAATTGCACCATTATATGGCAAAAATGCCGTAGTTATATTTTTTAATTAAACTGGCAATTAATATATATATTGGTGCGGCATGTTAGTGCCGATAATTGCACCATTATATGGCAAAAATGCCGTGGTTATAAAATATGGCAATTCAATGCCGACTAGAATAAAAATGCAGTCAATTTGCTTGATGATATTCAACTGTGTTTTATTCAAAAATTTCTTATCTTTATATACAAAAATTCTTATCATATAATTAATGGTAATTAATATTAATTAAATATAAATTGCTTATATCAAGAATTTATTGACTTAATTTCAAAGTACAAAATATTGCTTACTTTTATTCTATATACATATGTTAATGCCAATTTCGTAATTATAAATTTTCGGTCATGTACCTTATTTACTAACAATGCAATATAATGCTTACATATCATATTTATATGTGTATGACCTATATTAACATTTATAACGTAATTATTAAAAGCTTAAAATGCTGTATCATGCTTACGTTAAGCAATTAATATTGTATACGCAATTACGAAATAAGTAATTGCATTAATTTGACACATATTTAAATATTTGTTTACTGTTGAGTAGATCACGTTTCTTCTACTCATGTTATGTTGTCGCGTGTTATGTTATATGCTATGTATGTATATGATATGTGGGTATTATATTCATTACATCCCTCAGGGTCGGGTAAAAAAAAAAATTTTTTTTGTGTGAAGAAAAAAAAATTTTTTTTTTGTTGTCTTGTTCTGTTTACATTTTTTGTTTAAAATTTTATTTTACATTTTTGTTGTTTGTTTACATTCTTGTTTTTATTTTACATTTTTGTTGTTTGTTTACATTTTTGTTTTTATTTTACATTTTTGTTGTTTGTTTACATTCTTGTTTTTATTTTACATTTTTGTTGTTTGTTTACATTTTTGTTTTTATTTTACATTTTTGTTGTTTGTTTACATTTTTGTTTACAATTTTATTATTTGTTTATATTTTATGCTTTCTTTAATCTATTATTATGTACTTCTTTAATTGCATTACCTATCTTAATTTTAGAATTTACATTATTAGTTTCTATTACTTCGTATGGTCCCTTATATGGACTTTCAGATTTTCTCCTATTACCTACTCTTAACCATATCTTATCTCCTACTATTATATTTAAAGGATTTATTTTATCATCCAGATAGTCTTTTCTTTTGCGTTTTGCTGTATCTAATAATTGCTTAGCAGTTTCTTGTGCACGTTGTAAACGGAATTTTAATTCTTGCGCGTAGTTATCTAAATTATATATCGGTTGCGCATTTTCAGATTCAAGTTCTGATGGTATTTTTGCAATTTTTCCAAATATTAGTTCAAAAGGTGATATACCTATGTCTGAATGTGGTGTAATATTGTACGAAAACGTAAAATATGGTATCCATTCATCCCAGCTATCATTTTGAGTAAATGCTAGGAAGTATTCATTTAGTACTCTATGACTTCTTTCTATCATGCCTAATGTTTCATGGTGAAAAGGTGTCGATGTGACATGATTTATATTAAAATATTTACATATATTTTGCATGATTTCATTAACAAATTCTGTTCCCATATCAGTTTTTAGAATTTTAAAGTGACCGTATCTTAATATAAAATTGTTTACTAAAGTTTTGGCTATCGTCTTAGCTTCTTTGTTTTCCATTGGGAAGGCTTCTATATATTTTGTCAATTCACATTGGATGGTAAGTATATATCTATATTCTTTTGATTGTCTTAAAGGTCCGACAGTGTCTATTTGTATTATTTCAAAACTTGTTGAAGGTGTGTGTGTTAAAATTGCTTTTTCTTTTGTATGCCTTATTTGTTTATTCTTTGCACATATTTCACAATTATTGACGTAGTTTTTTACCATTTTGTTCAGATTTTTCCATATGTATCTTTGTTTTATTTTGTTGATGGTTCTTTTAACTCCAGAATGTGCTCCTGCATGTGCTGTATTGTGATATTCACTTATAATCTTATTTTGATTTAGCTTATCAATCACTTTTATAGGTGGTGTATATATAATTATCTTTATTTCTGCATTTCCTTTTCTCATTAATTCTTGTTGCAACTCATTATATTCTTTTTTAAATTTATCGATATTTATAATATTAAATAATTCATCATCTTTTGCCATGGCTAGTTCATATATTTTATTTTTATTTAATTCGAGTGATAGCTTTTCCACAATAATCCTCAGATTCAATTGTGTTTCATCACTATACTCTATTTTTATTTCTCTTTTATTAATATATATATTAATTGTATCTTTATTATTATATTTATTATTTCTGTGTACACTTTGTATATTTACTTTCTTTATAAATTTCAATCTTCTAATATTTCTTACTTGAGAAATTGATGAACATTCCCAGATGCTGAGATGGCCAGTCTCTACCGGTTGTGTTTGATCAATCTCATTTAATGCAGTATTTTTCTGTTTTTCTTTTTTTTTAAGCATGTTGCGTGTCACCACTTTAATTTCATTTGTAGTTGGTATCATATTTTTAAGCACATTTGAGTTTAATTGTAATCGTGATAAGGCATCTGCATTGGTGTTCAATAAACCCTTTTTATATTTTATTTCGAAATCGTAATCCATTAGATCTAGTCTAATACGCGTCATTTTAGATGAAGGATTCTTATGTGTGAATAAGCTTATCAGTGGGCGGTGATCTGTGACTACTGTAAATTTTCTGCCGTAGAGATAAGGTCTGAAATGATTGATTGCCCAGTAAATTCCTAATAACTCTTTTTCAATTATTGATTTATTCATTTCATGTTTATTTAATGTTCTACTCGCATATGATATTGGTAAATCTTTGCCAATTTCTCCTTGAGATAATACTGCTCCTAATGCGAAATTTGATGCGTCTGTTGTTAAGATGAAAGGTTTTGAAAAATCTGGATATTGCAGTATGGGTGGGTTTAGTAATTTTTGTTTTAAATTTTGAAATGATGTGTCGCATTCTTTAGACCAAATAAATGAAGTGTTTTTACGACATAACATATTAAGTGGTTTTGCAATAGATGCAAAATTCGGAATGAATTTTCTGTAATAGTTACAGAATGCTACAAATCTTTTAGTTTCATTTGCATTCGTTGGAGTTGGATAATTAACTACTGTGTCGTATTTTTTAGGATCTGTTTTTAGGATCTGTTTAGGATCTGTTTTTCTGTAAGAAATTGCATTTTTCTGGATTCAATTTAATGTTATATTTTCTCAATCTTTGAAAAGTTTTAATTAAATTGTTGTTGTGATGTCTGAGACTGCATCCGAAGATAATAATATCATCTACATATAAGAATGCTTGAGCATCAAGACCTGATAAAGCTATGGATAACATACGTTGAAAACTATTCGTTGAAATTTTTAGGCCAAATGGTAATCTTTTGAATTGAAAATGTCCTTTACTAGTTGAAAATGCTGTTAATGGTCTAGATTCTTTCTCCAGTTCAATTTGATGAAACGAGCTTGTTAGATCCAGCGTTGAAAAATATTTCGCTTTGCCTAGATTATCTAGAATATCTTCTAGTCTTGTTAATGGGAATTTGTCATCCAAGATCTTTTTATTTAATTGTCGAAAATCAACTACCATTCTCCATTTTTTCTCTTTATTATTACTTTTCTTAGGTACTATTAATAACGGGGAGTTATATGGGCTAATCGATGGTTCTATGATATCATCTGTTAAGAGCTTTTCTATTTGCGAGTTTATTTCTTCTACTTGAGATTGCGGCAGACGATAGTTTTTTATATACACTGGGTTTTTATCGTGTATATTTATTTTTTGTGTATAAAAATTATTTACACCTAAACGATCTCCATCCAAATAAAATATATCTGAAAATTCTTTAAATATTTCTAGTAATGAATCCTTTGCTTTCTGATCTAGATTATTTATTTTTAATATGCTTTTTAGTTTTTCATATCTGTCTTCACATACTCCTTTTGTATCTATTTTACTTATTATGTGGAAGTCTTTTAATGGAAGTATTTCCAACGGGGGTAATTTAATATTGACTTCATTGTCAGTTGTATTTAAAATTTTTATATGTACAACTCCTTTTGATGGTATAATTGAATTAGCGATAAAAACACCGTCTTGAATTTCTGTGTTCAAAATAATGCTATCTTCATTGACTTGACAATTAATCGCTTGAATCGATTCTGTTCGTGCTGCTATCCGTATGTATTTTTCTTCTTTTATTTTGGTAATAAGGGGCACGATGAAATCTGTTTCATCTGTACAAATTGTGATTGTGAAATCTTCATAATCTATTTTACACTTGTAATTTGCTAGAAAGTCTCTGCCAATGATGCCATCTGTTATTATTGGAAAGTTTTCTTCTACAACATGGAGTTTCTGAGGTAGATATTCATTTTCTATTAAAAAGCATGCATTTATTGTTCCAAGGGTTTGAATTTCATTTTCTGTCACACCTGTTATTTTACATTGTTCATTATTAATATGTGAATTTGTTTTTAAAGTATTTACTTTTATTATTGAAATGTCGGCACCAGTATCAATTAGAAATGTTCTTATAGTATCTGAAATATCTATTTTTGCTAAGACGTAATTTGTTAATTTTTCAATTTTTAATTGATATATATTGTTTTCTCGTCCCCAATCTGATGTTCTTCGGGGACTACTTGCGCGTTTCCCGAGTTGATCACATTGATTCTTCTTTGATTTCTGCTATTTGCACCACGATTGCGATTGTTATTATTATTACTATTATTATTTCTATTATTATTGTTATTATTATTATTATTGTTACGACTGTTATTATAATTGTTGTAGTTGTTATGATTATTATAGTTGTTGTAATTTTTATGATTGTTATAGCTGTTATTATATCCCTGTGGTTTTCTATTATTTCTGCCATTATGGTTTCTATTTTGTTTATTTGTATTATATCGGTTTCTGCTGTTATTATTATTTTTCATATAAAATATGTTTTCATTGCCATCTCTACTAGAATCAATTTCAGATGCTAGCTTAACTGCTTCATTAAGTGTTTTTGGTTGGGCTGCAAATATTGTCATTTTCAATGGTTCTTTCAGTCCAGATTTGAATGCATTTAAAGCTAATGTATCATTTATGCTAGCGATGACTGTTTTATTTGCTTCACCTTGTTCTGATATATGTATTTCGTTTAATTCAGCAACCAATGTTTCTATTTCTTCAGCAAATTTGAGTACTGTTTTATTTCCTTGCTGAATACGATATAAGTCATTTTGAATTTTCAATGGGTTCTTTTTTGTCTTATAAATTTTTTCAAATAGTTCTTTAAATTGTTTTAATGTTGTTGGTATTTGTTCGTTACTAATTTTATTACGAACTTTATCTGTTATACGAGTTTTAAGTATAAATTTTATTAATTTTTCCACTTCTGTATTATCTTTTAATGTTTCTGATAGACATTCAACCAAGTTTACAAAGTTTGTCAATATTTGTGGTTCACCATTGAATTCTGGTATTATTTTAAGCGTTGTACTAATATCAAATGCTGCCATTTTTGTTGTTTCCTTTCTTTCTTTTTCTGGTGAATTTTGTGTGCTAAGACTGTCTGAATATTCTTCACTACTAGTATTATTACTACTATCTTGATCGCTATCAATATCTTCTATTTTAACTTTAGAATTTATTATATTTTGTATTTGATTATAAATTTCTAAATATTTGTTTTTATGACTTGTACATTCATATGCTTTTGATAATTTTTTTTTTTTTAATTTTTTATGAAAGTCTTCTTTTGAATATTCTAAATACAATAAATATTTATCCGAAAAATTTCTATTTGGATTTTTCTTAAATATATCCAATATATTTTTTAAATCTGTTCTCAAATTTTTTAAATTATTCATAAATGATAAATTTTTAAAGATTAAAAGGGAGAGAAAAAATATATAATATGTGTATGTATATTTTCCCTTTTTTTATTTTTTTATTTATTCATTTAATATATATTCAAAAAATTACAATATTATTATTTATTATATATAGTATATATTTTTTTTTTTTTAATTAATTAATTAGTTTTAAACTGTATTATTTTTATTAATTTCTTTTCTTATATTTTTTTTAAATTTATTCTTAATATAACCTATTACAATTATTAAAATTAGACATACAATTAAACTTATAATTATGGTTTTCGTTATTTCATATTGATAGTTGCCGTTGCTGCTGTTGTTGTTCGATGAGGGTGCATTTACTATTACTATTACTATTACTTCCTCTTTGGATTTTGCGCTGCCCATTGCTCTTTTCGAATTTCTTTTATTTTGTTTAAGGAAAAGTTCTTTTCTTCTCTAGTGATATAGCTCCGCTATTGCTTTTCTTTCTTTGATTTTTTTTTTTTTTTTTTTTTTTTTTTTTTTTTTTATTTTATTTATTTTATTTATTTGCATTTCGATTTTTGTTTCTCTCTCTATATTTCTTGAATAAATAATAAATATTTGCAGCTAGTACATTTAACCGATGTTCGCAGGGTCGCCATGTAATGCTTGAAGTGCCGAGGGGAGATAATCTACCTAGAGGCAAGCAGAAATTTAACATATTAATTGGTGCGGCATATTAGTGCCGATAATTGCACCATTATATGGCAAATATGCCGTAGTTATATTTTTTAATTAAACTGGCAATTAATATATATATTGGTGCGGCATGTTAGTGCCGATAATTGCACCATTATATGGCAAAAATGCCGTGGTTATAAAATATGGCAATTCAATGCCGACTAGAATAAAAATGCAGTCAATTTGCTTGATGATATTCAACTGTGTTTTATTCAAAAATTTCTTATCTTTATATACAAAAATTCTTATCATATAATTAATGGTAATTAATATTAATTAAATATAAATTGCTTATATCAAGAATTTATTGACTTAATTTCAAAGTACAAAATATTGCTTACTTTTATTCTATATACATATGTTAATGCCAATTTCGTAATTATAAATTTTCGGTCATGTACCTTATTTACTAACAATGCAATATAATGCTTACATATCATATTTATATGTGTATGACCTATATTAACATTTATAACGTAATTATTAAAAGCTTAAAATGCTGTATCATGCTTACGTTAAGCAATTAATATTGTATACGCAATTACGAAATAAGTAATTGCATTAATTTGACACATATTTAAATATTTGTTTACTGTTGAGTAGATCACGTTTCTTCTACTCATGTTATGTTGTCGCGTGTTATGTTATATGCTATGTATGTATATGATATGTGGGTATTATATTCATTACAGTAGTGTTATGTTCCCATATATCACCAATTCTATTACATTGTCGGTTATCATATTCAATGTCTTCTATTTATAATTTTTGTAAAGTTCGCATTTCCTTTCACGTTTATTTGCGTATATTGTTATGTTCCCATATATCACCAATTCTATTACATTGTCGGTCATCATATACAACGTCTTCTTTTCATAATTTTTGTCAGGTTCGCATTTCCTTTCACGTTTATTTGCGTATATATATTTTATTTACTTGCAAGAAATATTCCTTTACATTGTCATCGCGATATCATATTTCTATTTATGCAACAAATTAAACTACACGCGCAAGTAAGGAATTTGCTGAATGAGTTCCGTTTATCAACTTTATATTTGCATTATATACATAATTAAGAATTAGATTTATAGAAAAGAATGGTAAGAAAAGTTCAGTTCAGAGTTGTTCTAGAGTCCAAACTGTGCGGTCATAAATTAAATTGAATTATTAAATATTGTATTGTATTAATAAATATTATTAAATATTGTATTAAATTGAATTTAATAAAGATTTATATTGAACAAGTGTTGTTTTTTTTATAGTGAAAACATTTAAAAGTGATAGAATCCTAACAGTAGGTACTAGGTACATATGCAGACATTAACATTAATTTATTTGATTTGTAAAATCTAAGTATACATGAAATATGTAAGAAAAAATCGTTTATAAAATTAAATTTATGAAATATTCAATACTCAAAACAATAAATACCTACATATTATGTACTCATAGTCGTACTCGTATATATTACAAATACGATATTTCATATTATGTATTTGTACATAAAATATGTATGTGAACGGTGTACCATAATATGTATAATAATACAATATAAATGATTTTAAAAAACATACATAATATACATTCATTAATACATTTGTATTTACGTGTGCGTAAGTAGAATCATGTATATGCATAAATTCGAATAAATAATCAGGTGTTTCTAAAAGAATTTGGTTTAATTATAATACGATAATAGATCAAATACTAACATAAACGTATAGGTATATGTTCACATTCATATACATATTCCGTTCTTAAAAAAAAGTTAAATTAAATTTGTAAAATTTATATTTTTAATTTTTTGTAACATTTATGAATGAATTAATGTAATATCAAAAAATATATAGACAACAAGAACTCGCATGTCGTATAAAAATGTCTCATATAAAAATTTTTGTTCAGGGGTTCCAATATTAGAACCCCATAGCTTTGAAATATCGTTAAATCATCGCTTTCGAACATTGTGCTTTATTACAACTGTATGATGTTCGATAGCAATTTATGTATTATATACGACATATACACATAAATGATATGTATTATACTAAAAAAATTTATGAACAATATCACAATAACACTTTCATATCGTATATCAACTAAAAATTGGACTTTTGAATTTTTATATGAATTATCAAATGAATGAAGTAGGAAATTTCCTTTTTGAAGCAAATCGGTAAATTTTCAAATTAGAACAATTATTACAAACTTAATGGTTCAAAATTTTTAATTTTTCTTTAATTTTTTTTTCATTATCTACTTTTTTCCAAGAACAATGTTTTGTTAAGAGCACAAGCAACATAAAATCTAAAAACTTCATTTTGTGTTCATAACAAGAAATATTCTTATTGTTTTTAATAAACCACCCTGGAGTAATTAATTCACATTGTTCTAAGATCTTCTTTTTTATGTTTTTTGCATGAGCATATTTTTTGAAGATTCTTTCAAAAACTCTAATATGCTTTTCACAAGTATTAAAAAATAGATCGGACGGCGCTAATATATTTCCAAAATCAGATAAATTTGACTTATAATTTTTGCAAAATATGAAGATTTCTGATGGGCACGTTAAAACCTCATCTTTTTTTCGAATAATGTCATCACACAATGCACAATTTATTTTGCTCATTACTTTTGCTGCCACGTAACCTACAAAATATCTCATAGATAATAATTCAATTTGAAATGAATTGTTATCAATTATATTATCTGTTATCAGATATTCCCAATCTTCATTTTCTATATCTTCCAAATGATTACACTTCATTAATGACAACTCGTTATTGTAATTATCTTCAGCATTACATTTTTCAATATTATTTGGTAAATTAAGATTAAGAATTACATCTTCATCCCAGTGGCGGCTCGTGACCAAAATTTATGGTGGGGCTAATGGTTTCAAGGGTTTCCACACCACCCAAGAAGTAACGCTTTTAGAGCGTTAGTCGATATTGAATGATACACTTCCCCAGAATATTGTTTTTTAGAAAATAAGTTATGTATTTTGGGCTTCTTTTAAAATTTACAAACTTCATAAAAATAAAACGTTAAAAATACTTAACAAAATATTTTCATAATAAAATAAATTTAATAATAAATATTTTTAAAAAAAAAACAATTTAACAAAAACGTTGGTAAACTTAAAAATATTGATTTGTATCATTTCTGTATAATCTAACATTTCATTTAAAAAAATACTCAACACTTCGATCTTTCTCTTGACCAAAAACAAATTTGCTAAAATAAAAACTAAAGTTTTTATAAATCTTCCGGGTACTGAAATAATTGCAAAGGAATTTAGTCGACTTTAGATTCCCATTATATTTAATTTTAGATTTTAATACTTATTAAAGTACCAAAAACCCTTTTAGATACCAAAATGCTGATAGGATTCATTTAAATCATCTTGAAAATTTTTATTTTCATTTTCATCGTTAGAAAATTTGAAAATTTCGGAAATGGAAAAACGTTTTAAAACATATCATCGCTTTAAATGGCGGTTAGTCCTGTTTTGAAATATTTCTTCAAATCGAACGGGTAAGAATTACAAAATTTTTTAAAATTTTTGGAGAAAAACCTAAAATTCAAGAAATTTCTTTGGGTCTGCAACATAAAAAGATAAATTATGAACGAAACTCGTAGAACGTGTGTTTATTGGTGTTGTGATAATTCATAAATTAAATTCGATATCATTTATTCATTCGGAGGAACTAGCGTAAAATGTTTTCTATCTTACATACCATTTACGTTGGTAACCAATTATGAAAATCGTAAAATGACAAAAATCGTTCAACACTGGCTTTTCATTAAAACAATATTTTCATTTTTTTATGAGAGAAAAAAATTCCAGAGTTATAATTCAAGAGAAGTGTAATTATTTAAAATGAAGTGATTTTCAATCTATAGAAAATTCGTGTCTTATCCAGTATGCAAAAAAATTGTTAAAACTCAAAAGCAAACATTTTTGAATTGTAAAAATTGTAAACTTGAAAAATTTTTTCTTAATTAAAAATTATTTTGATCAAAAAGAGGAAAAAACGGAGTTAAGTTGAATTTGAAATAAGAAATTAAAATTATACTTAAATTATTACAATTTTTATTTTTAAAAAACACTTAAAATATGACGGTTTTTAATTTTTAACGGATATTTTATTCGACTTTTTTAAATATAAAACGAACAAAAATTTAAACAAACATCCTCTGGTGGATGCATTTGTTAATACGAAAACATAAGTATACATATTATATACAGCTATATGTATAATGTATAATATGTATATCTATATCATTCATACTTCACACTTTGCTTTTGAACAATTTCAACCATATTCAACATTATTCAACATAATGGACTGATGGGACTGTAAACCGATTAGCCCATCTCATATAAATTATTTCGTGTTTGTATTAACGTAACAATAAAAAATACATAAGACTGTTGACTGTAATACAATCCAATATAAACTTACTTGTATGTAAATAATATATATAAATATAATATATGTCAATCTTTATATAGAATAGATAAAAGAAAAGAAAGAAATGAAGGAATAGAAGATAAGAAAAGCAGTATACATACATATGGAAAATGCTAAATTTAAAAATTTAAAGATCCGAAATTTAAATTAAACAAAATATATTTTAAAATTTATATTGTACAATTTATAGAAAATTGCTGAATTTAACAAATTTTAAAACCCGAAATTTAAACAAAATATATTTTAAAAATTATTGTTATACAACGTCCACGGTTCATTAGTAAGTGTAGTTATGGAAAAAATTTAATCTTACTTTTACAAAATCTACCTGACTATAGCAAAATAATTTTAAAAAAAACTGATAAGAAATTACAATATGGTTAAGTATATAATAATTTAATGTTAGTTCAAAGTACATATCTCTCGATTTCATAATTATAAAAAATTACGGTAAGTATAATAATTTCATTTATGTTAGTAGATTAGTTAGTACATAGTTTGTTTGATGCTAATTGATTAATCCCACAATTCGGCCTCTCCTGACTGTTCATCTGCCTCAGATGAATTTGTGTTGATCTCATCTAGAACTTCGTCGACGTCGCCCTCGTACCACGCTTTCATTTTATCGGCGCTTGTTTCAGTCATCCGCGGACCCTCGTGGGAACCTTCCTTCTGCACTTTGTATCTGTTGAAGCCTTTACATGCTACCACACGGTATGGCCCGAGGAATTTAGGTTTAATCTTCAATCCTACTCCCAGTTGTACCCTTTCAATGGCAACTAGATCTCCGACTTTATAGACTGGTGCCTCTTTTCTTTTCTTGTTGTAGTTTTTGCTATTCTCGTCTTGTATTTGTAGTATGGCCCTTTTCGCATCTTCGCGTAATTTCGACCTTTCTTCTTCAAACTGGTACTGCCATTCTTCTTCAATTACATCTATGATATTCCTGCACTGTTTAACTTTCATTTCGACTCCTGTCATCAGTTGAAAAGGCGAAGTTTTAACTGCTCTATGAAACGTTGAGTTAAGAGTTTGCTGTAACGGCTTAACATGCTGATACCATTTTTCAGGGTCATTCAATGATAATTTCGTCAAGGCGGCGATGACAGTGGAGTGAAGACGTTCCACCTGTCCATTCCCACGTGGGACCCCGACAGTTATAAAGTGAAGTCTAATACCATGTTCCTTGCAGTATTCTCGAAATAGATTTGAAGTAAATGCGCCTCCATTATCAGTAATCATTCGTTCCGGATACCCAAATATTTCAGCAATGTTTTCTATTTTCTGTACTGCTTCTTCAGCGTTTAATGTTTTAGTTGGGAATAGCCAGCAAAATTTTGTGAACGAATCGACGATAGCCAAAATATACTTATAGTTTTTTCTTGTAATTTGCATTGGTCCTAGGTGGTCAACGTGGAATGTATGAAGTGGTTTTTCACCTTTCGGTATAGGTTGTAAAAATCCTTCTGGTTTGCCAGCTTTTCGTTCTGCTAATATACACTTGATGCAGCTACGTATGTGATTTTCTATTCGTTTTTGAAGTTGAGGAATGTAGTATTCCTTTTCAATAAGGTCTTTCATTTTCTTGAAATGAAAATGACCTCGTTCATGAGTTTCTCTGATAATTTGTGGAACCATACTATCTGGAATTACAAATAAAACTTTATTATCTATATTTTTATAAAGTATGTTATGTTGTAAAATATAATCTTGGAATGGCTTCTCTTGGAGAATTTCGATGATAACGCCCAAGCGTTCGTCTTTGTGTTGTGCTTCTCGTAGTTTGACTAAAAAGCTATTGTTGCTAGTGTTATCGCTATTGACATTAACACACATGGTGATTGCGTTACGGCTTAAAGCATCTACATGTTTCATTTTCACTCCTGATCTGTGTTCGATTTCATACTCGTACTCCTCAAGTAGTAGCGCCCACCTAGCGACCCTGGTTGCTAAATCACGTTTTCTGAGGGTGCATTCAAAGGCTTTGCAGTCAGTGACCAGCTTAAACTTCTGACCAAGTAGGTAGACACGAAATTTTTTCACAGCTTCAATTATTGCAAGTACCTCTAGCTCGTAACTTGTATACCTTGATTCTGCGTTGGTTGTTTTTCTGCTGAAGAAATGTACTGGATGCAAGGCACCATCGTCTGATCCTTGTTGTAACAAAATTGCACCATATCCGTCTTTCGACGCATCGGTATGCAGTTCTGTCTTTACCCCGTATTCGAAAATTTTGAGTACTGGCTTAGAAGAAAGTGCTGACTGTAGATCTCGCATAGCTGCTAACTGTTCTTCGTTCATTCTGAAATTATAATTTTTCTTTAATAAATCGCTTAGAGGTTTTTTCCCTGAGAGCAAAATTGGGGATGAATTTTCTAAAATAGCTCATTAGACCCATAAAACTTTGCAGCTGCTTTACAGTAGATGGCACTGGGTAGTTTAACACTGCTTTCGTCTTTGCTTCTGATGGAGCAACGTGGCCATTTTTGACGCGATGTCCTAAATATTCGATTTCTTCCTGAAGGAACTGACACTTCTTCCATTTAATTTTAAGTCCTTGTTCTGCAGCAACCGTCAATACCCTTTTCAACCTATCTAACCCTTCTTCAATCGTACTAGATGGTATTACGAGATCATCCATGTAGATTATTACCACACTCTCGGCAATCAAGTTTCGAAAAATGAAATTTATGTATTTCTGGAATACACTAGGAGAGTTACAGAGACCAAACGGTACCCTGTTAAATTCATATTGACCATTATGCGTCACAAATGCAGTGAATTTTCTGCTGCTCTCTTCTACAGCAACATGGAAGAAGCCGTTTTCTAAATCAATTGTACTAAAGTAGTTAGAGCCTTGAAGTTTATCAATCTGGTCTTCTATCACCGGCAAAGGGTACCTATCTTTGTGAATCTTTTTATTTATACCCCGATAATCGATGCACAATCTGTATGTACCATCTTTTTTGCGCACTAACAACACTTGACTGGCGTAATCTGAGCAACTCTCGCGTATAATGCCTGCAGACAACCATTCATCAATTTGTTGTTGTATGATTAATTGTTCCTTGAGAGGAAATCTCCTTGGTGGACGATACACTGGTTCTTCATCGATTGGTACTATCTTCATTTCAATCGGCGATGTTCTGGGTTGTTCCGGTACATAGGACGTTATTAGGGTAAGTACTTCGTCTCGCGCTTGGATGTTTTGGATGGGACTCAAATCTGGTAAGTTTCTAGTTTTAGCATAATCATCATCGATCGACATCTCAGTAAGAAAACATGTTTTTTCACTTTTATTTTCTTCTTGGTTTTCAGGAAATTCGTCTGGTAAATTCTCATCTTCTAACGTTTTCTTCATAATCCTCACTTGACCTTTTTCAATGTTAATTGTGGCGAAGGACAACAAGTTCATTCCAATGATGAAATCAGGCCTCATGCATCCATTATTTACTAGATGAACTTCGACACTATTAAAGAAATGGTTATTTATCTCGACCTCAATCTTGCATAATCCCTTTGTCGTAACTTTTGCACCTAAACCCGATATGGACAAACGTGAATTTCTGCAAATAAAAGTTGGTTTAATTAAAGAAATATATGATTCTTTTAAGACACAAATTTCGCTTCCTGTATCTACAAGTCCTTCCATTTTAATTCCATTTAACTTTACTGGAACATACACACCACTTTTTGAGACTAAATGTGTTGTTTTAGTTGCTTTCAAAGGCCTTGATTCTGGGCATTCGCTTCTTTTATGACCAAAGTTGTTACACCCGAAGCATTTTGGTCCCTTCTCCTTTTGAGGACAAATCCCACATTCGTGGTCCATTGAACCGCAATTGAAACAATATTTTCTCTGTTTAACATTCGAAATTTCATTCCTTTTTCCATCCTTTGTTCTGTTCGTTTCATTATTTATTCGTTTGTTGTTATCTCTTAAGAATTTTTCGTAAGTCACTAATCGTTCTTTAAGTTCTAATATATTCTTTGCACCGTACAACATAATTTTGTTACTCGAATTATCCCTGATGCCTTCTATAACATAGGATATCACAGACGCTTCGTCGACTTCCGCCTGTGACGCGATATCAATCATAGCGTACAAATATTCGCGAAACGACTCGGTATTTCTTTTTATTCTTTCTTTTAACTGATTATGAATATCCGCGGCATTAACTTTCGGTGAAAATTCACTAAAAAGTGCATTTTTTAGTTCGCGATAACTCAACGGTTTAGCTTCGTAATCAACAAACATTTTTGCTGCACCGCTGAGTGAACGTTTGCAAAATACAAACTTTTGCAACTCATTTAAACGAAATATTTCGGCATATTGTTCAAATTCAACTATCCATTTTCGAATACTGAATTTGTTATCACCAGAAAATTTTCTAATTATACTTTCGAAGTCTGAAAAATTGAATTTTGCAGTATTTTCAACACATTCTTCGTCACGAGTTTGTAACGAGTTACCACGTGTTTCAAAATCGAAATCGACCGCAACGTTACTATTCTGTCCATTACTTTTCCGACGTCCACCCATCTTTAAAATTATGTGTAATTCTTAACAAATTAATTCTCCCCTTTTCAGAAAAAAAAACTGTTTTTTTCAAAAAAAAAAAAAAACACTGTTCCACTTTAGGTAATGACTGTAGTAAATTAATTTATCTGTATATCTAAATTATATAATTCTTTTCGTTGAACTTCCGAAAGAAAAAAAAAGAAAATTCGAATTAGAAAAATGTTCCCACGTTTCTCGAAAATTCGATTGAAAATTCAATTAGAAATTTCTAAACACCACGCTCTATTGTTTTGCACACACGCAAGCAACTGTTTTGGTACCGTTAGTTGAACAGTTTCGATAATAAAAGATTTATAAAATTTGTATTAATATATGTATATTTTATTACAGCTTTTATATATTACAGATTTTATATTCACTATTTCAATAATTTCAGCACCTTATGTTTTGCAAATTTTATTTTCACCTCAATTTATAATTAAATATTTTATAAATTTTCTTAATATGGAGAAAAAGAAGTACCTGACCTTCATATGAACTTCAAGCCCTCAGCAAATGTTGAAGCATCCACATCCAATTCCAAAATTTAAAGTAAAAAAAATTCACATTTAAACCACAGAAAAATCAAAACTACGTGTGCAATTATTAATCCGTATTTAAATTTATATTTTCCACGTTTTTTTTAAAAAAAGGAAAACCACGTATAACTTATACTTTCACCATATCCCGGTTGAGCCCCCAAATTTATGGAAAATGCTAAATTTAAAAATTTAAAGATCCGAAATTTAAATTAAACAAAATATATTTTAAAATTTATATTGTACAATTTATAGAAAATTGCTGAATTTAACAAATTTTAAAACCCGAAATTTAAACAAAATATATTTTAAAAATTATTGTTATACAACGTCCACGGTTCATTAGTAAGTGTAGTTATGGAAAAAATTTAATCTTACTTTTACAAAATCTACCTGACTATAGCAAAATAATTTTAAAAAAAACTGATAAGAAATTACAATATGGTTAAGTATATAATAATTTAATGTTAGTTCAAAGTACATATCTCTCGATTTCATAATTATAAAAAATTACGGTAAGTATAATAATTTCATTTATGTTAGTAGATTAGTTAGTACATAGTTTGTTTGATGCTAATTGATTAATCCCACATACATACATACCACCATTTACTTCACAATACCGCACAAACAATAGACATTATGATCATTGTTGTGCTGTAATACAAAAATGAAATACAATAACAATTCATATGAGAGGGCTAATTCAAAACAGCCCGGATCGAGCACATATAAATTGTTTTTGTAAAATCAAAACGGAATGAATTAAAACGAATTATTCATTCTTCTCACAGAGTTATATGGTGAGTTCATCCGGGGTGGTAGTGAATTAGTCCCGATGAATAGACAGTCAGACAGTTTGAATGTTTGATTGAATGGTAATTGTTATTGCATGTATTTGTGCTGGATGAGATAGAAATATATGTACATTAATACTGAGTGAAACAGAAATAGAATTATAGGTATGGTTGATTCGAATTTATTTTTCATACATTTTTGTTGTACATATTTACAAAGATAATGCAGTTTCAGATGCTAAGCCCTACATTATCTTCGATATTTATAAATATTTTTAAAATTCAGAGAGGCAGTTATAACGATTTTTTCTTATGCGTATTTTATGAAAAAATAATGTATTCGTTATACCACGTTATACCTGTGGTTATACACACTTGAGTGTTATCAAATTAGCTAAATTTCACATATATTTGTTGAGCAAATGATTATAAAAATATTATTGATATGAAAAATAATTTTTAAATTTATTTATTGGTATTTATAAGATTGAAAATACGATAATCTTGGTGGGGCTGAGCCCTCCTAGCCCTATACGAGGAGCCGCCTCTACTTCATCCTTTTCACAATTACTTATATCGCTAAACCGAATTAAATGAACTGGAGTGGGTTCCTGTAAGGTGATAGGTGATAGTCACCTCAAATTTAGGTTCCCGTATGGTGACAATCACCAACAATTATCACTAAATGTTATCACTTTGAGGTGATAGCATTTGAGGTGTCACTTTTCCAATTTTTACTATTATTCTTCTTCTACCTAACCAAAAAATACTCATAATCGCATACAATTGGTGTTTGCTGTTGATGGTATATAATTTATTTAAATCATTTTGTAATTTAAAATATGTATATTGTGTTATTTTTACAAAGAAATTCTCCATGAATAATTGCAACTTACTGAACATCCCAGCTGTCACTTTCGTGTATTTGTGTTGTTATTTGTTGCTTGTTGTTAGTAGTGAAATTGTTTCTGTGATTTCTTATCTTAAAGTAGATATTCCAAAAAAAGTGTAAGTATTTAATTTTTGTTAAATTATAATTGTAATATAATAACAGTATAGTTTTTAAGTATTTGAAGAGTTTATTAATAACAAATTCTTGAACATGAGATTAGAGTAATATATAGAATAGACTTAAAAACCAAAATGTGTTAAAAAATCCATATAGAAATAATTAAATGACTGTGAATTCTAATGATTACTTAAAGATGGAAAAAATCTTTTAATTTTCAAGTCTATTGAAATCGTAAGTTTAAAAATTTGTTATTGATATGGACCATTGAAAACATAACCTATAATATGTAATTTCTTTAAATATTGTTCATATACATATTGTATATAACTTATATGCATTTAAATTTTTAGTTTTATCCGATGGAAAATATGAATAGAAGGTCTCCCAATTCAAATAAAAAGCAAATACAAATAATATTCCAATGTATGGAAAACAACCAAGACGTCGCCAAAGGATTTGCGGATACGGAAAGTGGTAAACAAAAATTGCAAAGACTTTGGAGAGAATTGGCAGAAAAATTAAATGCAAATGGCCCGCCTACACGAAGCATTACAGAATGGAAACGAGTATTAAATTGTTTTTCATATAATAACCTTAATATGAATCCTTATTCCACAAAGTAATAGGACAATTATAGGATTTGTACAAAAACTAAGCTAAGTAATTTCAAAATAACTTTATTACTAAATTCATACATTAATAATATATTATAATAATTAATATATTATAATAATTAGTATAATAATTAATATAGTTTACTAATGTATGAATTTAGTAATAAAGTTATTTTGAAATTACTTACCTTAGTTTTTGTACAAATCCAATAATTGTCACAAAACGTCCTTGTCCCAATATTTTTGGATTACGTATATGTATGTATATTCATGAGTTGTACTTTATTATAGGTTTGGAGCGTTCATAAATATAAAGTTAAAAAGAAGTTGATTAACAATAAACAAAGTGTGAAGAAAACCGGAGGTGGTACAAGTCAAATAGAATTCATCACTCCAGAAGAAGAAGGTGTCATTATGGCTTGTGGTCTAGAAGCCACAGTAAGTGGAATCGACAATGTTAATACATTCGGTTGTAGTACTGTCAGAGAAAATTGTGATGTATCTAATAGTAACACTTCCAGAGAGGAAATGCAAGAAGAAGAACAAGTATTTAATGTATCTGCTACTTCGGAATTATTGCCTGTTGATGACTACACGCCTTCTAGAGGTGGTTATGTAAGATCAGAAGGCAAAAATGTGTTATTAGAAAAACAACTAAAAATTCAAGGAGAACATCTTGAAATAGTAAAAAAAACATATGCAGAACAAGTTAGGTTCAACAATGAAATAATAGGACTTGTAAAAGATTTCAAAAGAACAAATGAAGAAGAAAACAGAGAGGCAAAAATATTACGTTACCGTGAATTGGAAATGAGAAAAGAAGAACTAGAAGTACAAAAAACAAGAAACGAAATTGATCTAAGAAAATTGGATTCAGATGCTTTTTAAAAACAATATATTTTATGAACAAGGTCCAATTATTAGGACTTTTTATCTAAGTCAAGAAGACTGTTATATTTAATTTTTTCTTTATGTACTTATTTTAAGTGGAAATAAAAAAACAGTGAAGTTTCGAAATAGGGTTTTATGTATTTATATTTGTGTTTTAAATACACATATATTTTTCTCTAGCTATTGATTCTTTCAAATATATCATTTTTAATTCTATTTCTTATATTTACAGCTACGATGTTTCCACTGACATTCTCATTATTACTACCGTTGTCTAACACTTCTGGTATTTCTGGCACTGAGTTGTGACAATTAGTTGGTTCTGGTATGCGAAATCGAATACAAATGTTATGCAATGCACAAGAAACATTTATTATACGGGCTACTTTTGGAGGTGTATAGCGGCATTTCCTTTCATCTGAGATAATTCTCCATCGTCCTGAATAAAATAATTATGATAAATGAATTTCTGTATTTAAAAAAATACCTTTCAGAACTCCCAAACATCTTTCAATTGTACTTCTTGCCTTTGAGTGTTGTATATTGTAATAAGCTTCTGGTGAATTTTCTGCTGCAGTTCGAAAAGGAGTCATTATAAAAGGTTCTAATTTATATGCACTATCACCTGCACGTAGATCAAATACAGCTCTAAATAATAAGTCACTTTCATTAATATAAATTATACCATAGACTAAAATATAGATTAGAAATGCTTATGGCAGAAATCGTGTTCATAACTATTAAGTAAACATCAAAATAGCTTTTGAGAGATTTTGAAAAAGCTATAAAATCAGAATAAGGAAAATAAATGAGAGAACTTTTGTAATCTTTTGAAATCTTGTATATCTTGAAGAAAAAACAAATTTAAAAATCAAAAATCTATGTAGCTATATTCTTATCGGAAATGATAAAAAATATCAAATAACAGGCAAATGTACAAAATCGTATATTTTAAAGGAAATTTAAATTTTCAACAAATTTATGTTATGACTGGCAATGAATATAATAATATATATTATCACATACAAATATCCTTATCTGTGATATTATACATACAATTAAAACTGGTTTTGAAAGTATCTAACACATATGTGCATGCATACTATCAAAGAATATATATCTACTAGTTACGTTAGTTATATATTCTTTGATACTATGCAATCTGTATTGTTGGCTACATGAATATAAATATTCTATATTCATGATTCAAGTAAGACCATGTATGACGGTATAACATAAGTATAACATAACCGTATAACACAGTACTACTGCCAGCTATTGCAATGAACATGTATTGTGTATTGTTTTTTAAATAAATATGCATGTATTTTCATTGCCAGCTATTGAAATCACAGTATATCTATATTCATACAGTAATGACACTGAGCACGCGTTAGCAAAAATTTCTCATGACCTTTGTCCCGTTATTCATTCGGCCTTAACGGTTTTGCTAAAAGTCGATAGCAATTAAGAGCCTTTGTATACGAAAAAGAGACAAAAAAAATGGAACTGCAACACCAACTGTTTTAAAAAATATAACATTATTACAGTGTATACCTACTCATTAAAAAAAGTACAAATTTTGTTATTTAAAATTTTTTATCTAAAATAAACAAAATTAATTGTAAATGCATTACACTTAAAATTTTGTGTTTGATATCAAATTTTTTTACATTTTTGTTAAATTTCTTAATTATAAATTAAATTCTTACTCTAATATATAGCTTAACAAAATAAACTTTTTCTTGTCTTCAAAATTCTCAGAAATTATATGAATCACCTTATATCTTGATATAATGACGCGTCAGGTAGTCAAAAAAAAAGTTCCAGATCGCCTTTAAAAATGTATTGTGAAAAAATCGTATACATGTACAATATGATTGTATTGCTCACATGTATATATTGTTTTGTATCTTTTCTTCATTACGGCGGTTTATAAGGAAATATGGATTTGACATAAGTACATTAATTCTGTACTGTTTTTGTAAATTGAATTTTGATTTTTTTTATTATTTTAAAATAAGTAATTATGTGTGTTAGTAAATTTAAAAAAAAAAAGAGTGTCACATCTTATTGCTTTGTTGATCAGTGATAAATATTCTATATTGATTCCAGTACTACTGCCAGCTATTGCAATGAACATGTATTGTGTATTGTTTTTTAAATAAATATGCATGTATTTTCATTGCCAGCTATTGAAATCTACAATATATGTAATATATATGGAAATTCGTGAGCGAAAAATTATCTCTCCTCTCAGTAAAAGCTCCTGCCAGCCATTCTTCAAGTTTCTGCCAGCTATGATCGATTTCAAAAGTGTATT
Source organism: Villa cingulata (assembly GCA_951394055.1). Taxonomy (NCBI): domain Eukaryota; kingdom Metazoa; phylum Arthropoda; class Insecta; order Diptera; family Bombyliidae; genus Villa; species Villa cingulata. The sequence goes on along the minus strand of OX596017.1, from coordinate 33,104,611 downwards.
AAAAATTTATACGGTCATTTCCTATCTATATATTAGTCTATGATTATACCTAGAATCCAACAATTTCTTTGTTGGGACCTACACTTTTCTAACATTTCCCTATGTTCATTACTTTGTTGCCATATGAAGCTGTCGTGCGAACAACCACCGTACTTTGCACTTACTGCCAATATTTTATAGTGTTCGTTACAAATCTAATTTAACAATAGACAAAAATTTTAAATTCATTATTCTTTACATTTAATGCTCAACTTATTACATATACAAAGTAATTACTCACAATCATACTGTTAATACTATGTCTTCCTTTCCTGTTAAAGAACATATGTTCATCTTTCTCCGGTCTTAAAATCATTACGTGAGATCCGTCTATAAAGCCTACAACTAAAATATAAATTAAAATTGGATTTTTAGATCATAAAAAGAGGTTTTTTTACCTCCAGGAAATTTTTACTTTCGAAAACAATATTCTTTAGTTGTTTCTGAGAGCTCGAATTTTATCCACTGTGGACATAAAACATTTTCCATTTTTTGCAAGACATCGTTGAAGATTCTTGACAACGTACTTTTTCCCAATATTGTTGAATAATCTGTGCCAACTTGCCACAAGTAACCTCCACCTCCCAACAATTCTAATGTTGCACACAGTTTCACAATAGGTGGTATGAATGTTGCTCTTAGTCCGTTGTCTAAATCTAGAGTATCTAAAACATATTTAAATGCCTCTTTGGAAAGTCTAAATTTCTGGATGAAACTATAAAAAATAAATAAAGATTAACATTTCATTATTCTGACACTTTTGTAAAATGATTTAAATTTACACTTTATTTGGTAATTCCAATGGATTACTTTCATCTCTTAGTTTTCTTCTTCTTGCAATCATTTCTAATTTATTATCTTCGTCAGAATTATAAAACTCAACTGATGGAAACATTTTTTAATATTATATTTTCTTTATTTTTACCTCTAATATATTTTTTCACTTTTAAAATTTATATGTTCACTTCAATAATTCACATTCACCATCACCAGAAAATATAAATAAATTTAATTGACAGCTGAAAATTTGCTTTGAAGTTGGTTACAATTTAAGTTTTAATCACTTTTTTAGTGATCACCTTACAGGAACAATCACCTTTTGGTCATCACTTTTGAACTATCACCAAGGTGACTATCACCTATCACGTTACAGGAACCCACTCCTGATATTATTTTTGATAAAAGTATATTTATTTCAGCAATTGAAGGATTTCTATTATTTCCTCCTTTTTGACGGATGACTGAAAAAGTATTTTCAAGCGCATCCTGATGGAGCCTACTGGGAAGAAGGAAAAACATTTCACTACCATCTTTTAAAATATCTTCTGCTAAAATCAATATACCCCTCAAGGTTTGCTTTATTCCATTCATAAAAAATACAGTTTTATTTTCCGCCGCAAATTTTACTTTATATATATATTCTAAAAATTCTTTGATGTATAAATATACATTATTGTTTAATGTTATACCTCTCTTGTAAATATTATTGCTTTTCAAAGATCTACCATTAACACAGTCAAATATTTTATCGGCTTTTTCAATGAATTCGGCGGTTGATAAAGCTACTTCCAAAGAATTTCTTTTAAATTTTTTGGTTTCAACTGTGGCTCGAATTGCAGAAGCAACAGTTTTGCTAAATACTTGTGCTGCTAAATTTACTCGCATTTTGTCAAAAGCATTTGGAGAAATATGCTGAAGTGTTAATTTGACACACATTTTGGTAACGCGATTTTGTTCGATTTCCCATAATTCTCGAATTACATCCCAACAAACACGACCATCTGGAGTAATAAAATCGCAACTTATGAGGCAATTTCTCAATGATTTGAGTAGATGTGGAAAATCAAACAAAAAAACTCTTTTGAAATTGTTTTCAGCAATGAATGGCTTTTCTATAGTAACCCCAATTTTATTATAACATCTTCTATTACTTGAACTTTGATCACAAACTATAGCTCGAACTTTAAGTCCCCAATTTTCTAAATTTTCTATATTCCTCAACAAGATCCTTTTTAAGTCTTCCCCATTAATTCCCTTTTGTGACACGAAGTAATTCAAAACAATTTTCCAATTTTTCGTTAAACTTCTGACCATAAAAACACAGACTTGCTTCCCAAACACATTTTTTCTGCTAAATCCCAAGTCTTCAACGCCATCAACTACATCCCAACAATTATTATATCTCCACTCTTGTCTCACGGCTATTTCATCAAACATGAGAACTACATTCTTTTCATTTTCTTCAAGCTGCTTAAATCTTTCTTGTAACCATTTGGAAGCATTGTTTTCAAACCCTGGTTGTAATTGTTTGACGAAAGCCCACCTGTATATTGTTGAAATATGTGGCAAATTTATATTTAATGAATTTCTCATAAATTGATAAGCCGATTGTGAAACATAAAATATATTTTGGGCAAGTTGACGTTCATTTTGACCATATTCCTCTTTTTTCTCTTTTAAAATCATTTTACAAAGAATTTTACTTTCTCCACTAACATCGAGCTTAGATATTTTATCATTTAATGATAATTTTTCTATATCCATTAGTTTTTCTTTTAATTTTTTTTGTGAGATGTTACAAATTTTCTTTTGTCTTATCAAATCCTGGTTTTCTTTTTTAAGTTTTAAATATTGTTTATTGAGCGAATTGAATTTTTTCCGATAAATTTCACAGTTTTTAATATTTTTCAAACAAGAAGAACAAACACCTTCAATAGAATTTGAAGATAAACGACGCCTTTTAGGTAGATGAACAGTATTTTCTTCATATATAATATTTTCGTCAAATGATTTAGAAGGCAACAAAAGAGTGGGAACAGCGTCCAATTTTAATTTTTTTTTACCCATAAACTCTTGCGGAAAGTGAAGATTACAGATAAGTAAATTTTCATTTTCAGTATGGATTAAATCACATTTTTCTCTCCATAATTGACCCATAACAGAATCCGAAGAAGGAAATTTGAAAAGTCTTACACCTACTTCTGTTCTCGATTTTCCACAACTCGGAATACAACATCTAAGACCAGATTTTCTACTCATGCTTTTAAGAGTTCAAAATAAAAATAAATTTTACTAAAAAGGGAATTAAAATATGTATAAGAAAAGTTGAAGCAATAATCAAAAATGGTAAATAGAAAAACAAACCAAATACTTATGTATATATTCAAGCTTCTTTCAACTTATAAAACTTTATAAAACCTTCTTTCAACGCGTATAATATGAAAATGAATGATAAAATACGAACATATGAACAAATGTAAATCAAACCAAATCAAACCAAAAAATATATAGACAGACAGTTTGTCTATTCTATTTTTTACATATTTTTTACATAGTTTTAGCGTTTAGATTAAACTCATCATTACTTTTATTCTAGCGCTGGGAAAAAACTCATTTATTTAACTCCTTATTTACTTTACACAAATAGCGTATATGAGTAATGAGCACTACGATGATTCCTAGATTATAAAATGAACATTATTATCAATAGTTGATCGATTATCATTTCGATTAGCTATTGATGAAAAGATGAGCAAAGCATGAAAATATTCATCGATTACCATCATGATGAGTCTTAGATTATAAAATGAACATTATTATCAATAGTTGATCGATTATCATTTCGATTAGCTATTGATGAAAAGATGAGCAAAGCATGAAAATATTCATCGATTACCATCATGATGAGTCTTAGATTATAAAATGAACACTATTATCAATAGTTGATCGATTATCATTTCGATTAGCTATTGATGAAAAGATGAGCAAAGCTTGAAAATATTCATCGATTACCATCATAATGAGTCTTAGATTAAAACATGTGAATGGGTTTCGAAATAAAACATGTGTACACATAGTTTTTCTTAATTTGTTATTATTATTATTATTATTATTATTATTATTATTATTATTATTATTATTATTATTATTATTATTATTATTTGTTATTATTATTATCATTTATTATTGTTTTGCGATTTTGACTTGTTCTGCTGGTTTCTTTTAAATGTAGCAGCATTATACCTATTGTGGGCTTTATGAATTAACCTCCTCAATTCCTTGTCGTATTCTTTTTTTTGCATTTGGTGTGGCGTTGATTCTGTAATTAGGGCGAAAATTACCAAATTGTCTTATAGAATTTAGAAATTAGGATTAGAATTAAACTCACTAAGCAAAACACTTTCAAACAATTTTAGTGCCAGCAGTTTCCTTTTCTCACTTTTTCCATCCAAATTAAATTCGAAATATACATTATCTGCTGCTATTATTCTGAACACTGCTTCGAAATCCATTTTTAAGAATTTTTTTTTAAGAAAAACTATCTATAATTACATAATAAGAAAATTAATTTGGAAAAAATTTTGCAAATAACTATGTCTGTGTAACTTACAACTGCTGAATAAAATGCTTCTCCTTCCAATTGTTTTTCAAAATCCATTAATTCATGAATAGAATTGATTGGAAGAAGATTCCTAATTTGTTCTTCCAACTCATTGCATGTTTCGCCACTGATACTGCATACGTATTTATTAATTTTTTTTAATAAAACTAAGCAGTGTTTTGTTGTTTTGCTTTGAGCAGCGAAATTTGCTGAGGAATTTTCTTCAAGTTTTTTTACCTTGAAAATAATAAATTAAATTGTTGTTTTATAAAGTCAAATCTTTTAATACCTTCTCTTTTATTTCACTAATATCTCTTGTAATTTGTTCTAAATAACTTATTACTAGAGACTGAAAATCCTGCTTATTTTTTTCTGCTTCCTGATGAGTTTGTTGTGTTTGCTGTGATTGTTGTTGTTCTTCTTCTTCTCCTTCTCCTTTTTCTTCTTCTTCAAATAAGTGTTCTGTTTCTAAATAATAAATAAGTACTAAAGTTTTTTTTTGTTGATTACCTTCATATTACACAAACTAACTTACCAATTCTTATTTGTTTTATATTATAGCTGGACCTACTTAAAACTGAAGGACTGCAAGGACGTTTATAAGCTGTGTTCGGCATTTGTGTGGATGTCACAAAACAACCCCTTATATTTTCACTATTGAGTGGATTTTTATAATTATTTATAATTGGTGACAAAGGCTCCATTTAACTGATGAAATTTCTGTGAATGTTGTTTGATTTGAATTTAATTATAAAACTGTTTGAAGCAATGATGTAAAATTGGAATCAATATTATTTGATTTTCATATTTCATTGGAAAAAATTTGTATAAAATGTCACTTGTCTTGAAAATTTCTATTTCTGGCTTTATTGACGAACAGATTACGATACCCAAAGCTTCAGAAGATTTGACGGGTTCCACGAAAAAATCTGATACAAGTTCAAATCTATTTCCCAATATAGTTTCTGATCCAAACAAATTTTTTATTTACAAATTGATAAATTCTCAAACAAATAATAAAAATAAATATTGAAATCTGTTTATTTGGTATTTTGGTTTTAAAATCAAAGCCAGGATAGAACAGTACTAAATTTTTTGTTTGCAATTTAGGAATTATGTAAAATTTAAAATATGTACTTACAGGTATATGTATTCCCAGGTTATATATAAAATTAAATTACTTTACAATTTCACTACTTTTTCACTTATAAATCACTTAAAAAATTTCAACCTAATTAATCAACTTTCTGAACAATAATGCAGTCAAAAGTACAAAATTTAACCAGCAAAAAAAACTGTAAAAACAAAAACAGTTATCTTTTTTTCCTCGTGAAAATAAATGTTCATAGCTCATTGAGTGCTAATCAAAACGCTAATCGAATAGTAGAGCAATTTCCCCAATTACTACAACATAATCATCGATTAGTTTTCAATTATTTTGTTCACATTTTCAATCTTGTATTATACTGCCTTTTTACTGGCTAATCAATTAGCACTTAGATTACCACTAATCGAGGAACTAATCATTAGATCGATAGTGGTAATCGCAGTGCTAATTGATTAGTTTTTAATATTATAGTACAACTTTTAACCAAGGGCTCATCTAGTAACTCATCGTATATTTTAATTTTTTAAAATTTTTACAAACTTACAAATACATTTAAACCTACAACATAGATGTGTTAGTTTACAAATAAATCCCCTGCCTTCTCTGTACGAAAATTTATAAACATGCTTAGCGTGATTTACCAGGGCGAGAACCGAGTAACAGTAACAGCATAAGTACAAGTTGGTACGAATACGAGTAAAACTAACAATAGAAGAATCATCATAATGGTAAAAGGAAAGCAGAACAAATAAATTCATAAATTCTATTATGCAAATAAAAATTTGTGTGTACATAGGTATACATACATATATATGAATATACGATCATGAATTTCTTATACTGAATATTTCTCGCTTTCAAGTTATCATATCATACTACTTGTAAATGTAACACAATGTTTGATGGCGTATGGTATCGGTATGGTATGGCATGGTATGGCTATAAAACATAATTATGTCCTCTTTTCTCTTACCGAACTGTTCTACAAGTCGAGTGGATAAATTAGGATTTTTAGTTAATACGGCATGCGAGTTCTTGTTGTCTATATATTTTTTGGTAATATGATACTTTATTCGATTTTTGATTAATTACCATTTATATGTATTTATTCAATTCATGTGATATTTGTATTTTTGGAAAATCTATATAAGACGATGAATTAATTTAATTTCATTCAGCAATCAAAGTGTTTCTTTTATGTCAGCTGATTGCAAAAATTTATTTTTCACAGTTAAAGTTATTAAATAATAGGGGAAACTTCCGAATTGCTAGCTCGTGATATCGAAACAGGACATTTTCAGGACGATACTTTGGAATGTCCTCTTTAATGTGTCATATGTCCTTGTTGGCGGACATTTGATATTTGGGAGAAAAGTACCGTTAAAAATTTTTCAAAAAATTCACTGTGTTTCACAAAAACCGTTTTATTTATTTTTTGGAATAATGCAGGATAACAAAAAATATTGCATTTTAAAGAGAACTTTCTCCTCATTCTAACGAAATATATTTCGTCCCGAAATAATAAGTGGTTCCTGAGCTATAAGAACTCAAAGTCAAAATTTCATGTTTTAAGAAAAACGATTTTAAAATTTCTTTTAATATTGATATATCTCCGAAAGTTGAAGGATAACATAGGTAAATTATGATGTCAAATCAAATATAATTTTGTCCTCTTTAAAATGATACCCCTTACACCCTCATATGTCACCCCACTAAGAAACTATGGACAAATGTATGCAACAAAGTGCATGTTTTTTTACATAACTAGTTATTTTTTGTTAAAATAATGAAAAAAAAAACAAACAATAACACAACAAATAATGAAAATGATCAAAAAAAAAACAGATATGTGTCAATAACTGCAACGAATAACGAAACAAATAATGATTTTCCACGAACAACACAACTACCACCATCTATTGACATACATTCCACGAGTGAACGATATACCCCGACGTCCGCACAAATCAAAGATATAAACGAGATTTTACCCGTTTTTAACCCAGTAGATGCTAACTGATTAAATAGCTCTCAATTTGTAAATCGTGTGAATAAATTATTAGAATTTTATAAATGGGACGAACAAGCGTTACTGTTCGCCGTACAATCAAAACTACGAGGTCCAGCAAAACTGTGGAATGATGGCCAAATTGAAATATTTACTACATGGCAAGAATTTAGCGAAAAATTAATGAAAGATTTCCCATCATTAAAAAATGAAGCCGATATACATATGGAACTAATGTCAACGACCCGCCAGCCGGGAGAAAAAATAGAAGAATATATTTATAGAATGTGTGCTAAAGGAAGAAGAGCATGTCTCGATGACTCTTCAATTATAAAATATATTCGCCACGGAATGAAGCATCACGGATTGCAAAATGCCATTGCCAGTTTGAATTTCAACTCTATTAATGACTTGTTGACAACAATACAACGTTACCTTGCAAATAATGTGCATCATTACAATTCAACGGAAAGTAACATAAACAGAAAAGCAACTTTAAACAAAGTATCAGACGAAATATCTAAGACCTCAATAAAGAATCAAGTTCAACATCAAAACTCAACACAAAACGACAAAAAGGCAACAATTATTTGCTACAATTGCAACAATGCTGGACACATATCAATAAATTGTCCGCAACCCCAGAAAATAATAAGGTGTACAAATTGTCAACGAACAGGACATGTAGCAGCAAATTGTAACACGAAAACGAGGGAAATTGATTCTACAAAGTCACAAAATGTTTGTAGAATAAATTTTGATGCCGTTCCAGACGCAAAACCAATGACAAAGCTGGTTAAAGTCAACGGTCGAGATATAAATACGTATGTAGATCCAGGCAGCGATAGAACTTTAATTCGAAAAACGACTGCAGCTACTTTTGGGAAAATACAAAACGTCAAACCGAAATCTCTAAAAGGTTTCGCTGGGGGAGAATTCATCGCTACATCAGTACTAAAGGCTAAAATCAAGATGGACGATACTGAAACGGAAACGGATTTACTCATTGTGGAAGACGATTTAATTCCAGAGGACGTGTTGTTAGGGTCAGATTTTTTATGTCAACGAGACAAACGATTAATCATTGAATCTGGTTCATGTCGACTTGAACCACTTCAATTGGAGACCGTGAACATTACCAAGGACATAACGACAAATCAAAAAGAACAATTATTTTGGATATTAAGTGAATATAGCGACTGTTTTGGAGAAAAACTGAATCAACTGAAGGCATGCACCATCCAGTCAATGGATATTGTGCTTGAAACCAACAAACCCGTAGCGAGGAAACCATACCGCATACCTTTTGCAAAACGACAAATTGTGGAAAACATTATCCATGAATTACTCGAGAATGATATCATCAGACCCAGTACATCAGATTACTCGTCGCCTATCGTTTTGGTGAAAAAAACAAATGGGGAAGATCGGTTATGCATTGATTTCAGAGAACTCAACAAAATCACGAAAAAATTACCATAAAAACACGACAACCGGATTTAAATGGACTGAAAAACAAACATCAGCGTTTGAACAATTGAAATCGACACTATGTTCCGAACAAGTTTTAATCATATATGATCCAAACAAGCAGCACGAAGTACATACAGATGCGTGTTCTTCAGGAATTGCCGGGATTCTTTTTCAAAGAAATGAACAAAACGAATTACAGGTAGTGTTCTACTATAGTCGGCTATGCACCGAAAACGAAAAAAAGTATCATAGTTTTGAGTTGGAGCTCCTAGCTATTGTCGAATCTCTTCAGCGATTCAGAATGTATCTGATTGGGAAGAAATTCAATGTCATCACCGATTGTGCAGCAATAACGACAATGAAAACAACGATTCCACTATGTCCACGAGTTGCTCGTTGGTGGTTAAAGCTTCAAGAATTTGACTTTAATTTAGTTCACCGATCAGGAAACCGGATGGCGCACGTCGATGCACTAAGCCGTCAACCGCACGATGAAACAAAAGATGCAGACATCATTGATCACATCATGAAAATCGACATGTCAATTGACGATTGGATTCTCACGATGCAGCTTCAGGACAAAAATCTGAAGAATATTATCGAAATAATTCGAGGAAAACTCAACAGTGAACAAGCGAAACAGGTAAAGAAAGATTGTTGCCTAAATAAGTCTCGTTTGTATAGAAATTTAAACAACGAACTGAAGTTAGTTATACCGAAAAGTGTCAGATGGAGAATAGTTAAGACGTATCATGACGATATGGGTCATTTCGGAGTCGAGAAAACTATAACACGGTTGAAACAAGATGTTTGGTTCCCACGAATCCGTAAATACGTCAAATCTTACATAAATTCATGTATTGAATGCTGTTTCAACAAAACGCCCGCTGGTAAACGTGAAGGACGCTTGTATTCCAACGAAATTGTGCCAATACCATTCACAACGATATGCATCGATCATCTGGGACCATTTCCAAAAAGCCGTATGGGAAATACGCATATTGTCGGCATCTCTGATACTTTCAGCAAGTACCTCATCGTAAAAGCAGTGAAAAGCACAAAAACAAAGCCCGTTTTATCTATTTTGATGGAACTTACCACTCACTTTGGACTTCCAAGAACCATAATCACGGACAGAGGAACAGCATACACTTCGAAAGGATTTGAAAATTTCTGCATAGAAAATCGCATACGACATATCAAGGTTGCAGTTCGCACTCCTCGAGCTAACGGTCAGATTGAACGCGCAAATCAAACGATTTTAAACTTTCTTCGGACATCTCCACACAGCCATACAGACTGGGACCTACAACTAAGAAATCTCCAATGGTGTATTAATTCACAGCCACATTCGATCACTAAATTTAGCCCAAACGATCTGATATTTGACTTTAAATTACGAGACATTGTTACAAACCGTTTAATAGAAGCTGTACACGATGAACAACCAACCGAGAAAATTGAATTTGATATGAAAAAACGTAGAGAAGAGGTTATCAAAGTAATTCAAACTGAACGTGAAAAGTGGAAGACGAGATTCGATCGGAAGCACAAACAACCAACAATATACCAGGAAGGAGACCTGATAGTGATCGAGAATGTACCAACAGCCACTGGCGAATCGAGAAAATTGGAACCAAAATATAAGGGTCCTTATGTTGTCACAAAGACTTTAAGAAACGACCGCTATGTTGTTGAGGACATCCAAGCCGCACCCCGATGTCAACGTCCTTTTAGTTCAGTCTACACGAGTGACAAGATGAAGCCATGGTGTTACGTCAGTCCAGAATTGGATGAATTCAACGACTCTGATGATGAAATATGAAAATCTTTCGTGAAAAAAATATTTCCGTGTAAATTGAAGCAGTATCCCCTTAAATTTTCATGCGCCACGGGAAATACTGATAAATAAACATTTTTTATAAATTAAAAAAAAAAAAAATAACTTACACAAAAAATTTTAAACCGTATTTTGCCTGGCTGAATATTATTATTTACCTCGTAATGACATTCATTTAAATATTTTTTCAGAATCATGCCTAAAAAATTTGTTTTTTAAGTTTTATTTTTCGAATAATTTTGTGAAAAAATTATCCGCCATTTTTGTAGTACAGAGAAAAATAAATTGTTCAAAATTGACACGGCGACTATTTTGTGTTTAAAAAAATTACCAAAAAGTAACAATGCCTATAATGCGACTAAATTAATTCCCAAATTGACGCGGCGACTATTTTGTGTTGAAAAAAATTACCAAAAAGTAACAATGCCTATAATGCGACTAAATTAGTTCCCAAATTGACGCGGCGACTATTTTGTGTTGAAAAAAATTCCCAAAAAGTAACAATGCCTATAATGCGACTAAATTAATTCCCAAATTGACGCGGCGACTATTTTGTGTTGAAAAAAATTACCAAAAAATTAAATGTCAAAAAGTTGGTCATGTGAGTTTGCATATGCCATGTGGATGTGCTAAGTTTAATTAACTTTTTAATTTTAATTCATTTCTTATTTAAGTGGTTTTTATTGTGTGATATAAAATGTTCAAAATAGTTGAAACTGTTGAAAATGGAGAGAAAAATTATACAGCAGTACCAACAGGTTGGGAAGAAAATTCTATCCTGTATTGGCCGAAGCACTTTAAAGATTCAGACCTATCTAAGCTTGTAAAAAATGGTGCATCCCAGCCAATGGATAATTGGTCAACAATGGCCTGTGTTGTGAAATCCACCGCCAATTCTTTCTTGGAAGCAAGAAAAATTGAAAAATTGTACGCTTGCTAATTTGTAAATTGTAAATTGCTAATTTGTTACAATTTAGTTTTACAAAGCAATCTATTATTGGCACTAAAAAGCGGATTAGAAAAAATGCAAAAATATCAACAGAAGAAGACTACAACAACGAAGTGGAAGCTATAATGCATGAAATTACTCCGTCAGCACAGGCATCTTTCGACGAACAGACTCCTCTTGCTGCAGCTCTCGTTCAAACTGGAAATGTGATGCAAGGAATAAATATGAATACAATGGAACAAAATGAATATGAAGTTGAAAATAACCACACAGACAGTGGACAAAATCCATATGTTATTGTTCCATCAAATGAAATAGAAAATGAAATTACAGCGATGAAAAGCGAAATAAATGATTTAAAAAATGGCATTATTGAAATCAAACAAAGCCAAGAACAATTAAAATGTGAAATAAATGGAATTCACACAAAATTAGACAGAGTTCTAAAATATTTGGGTGACAAAAATGAACAGACCCATTCAGTGAACATTCATTTAACAAACGATATTTACTTTCCATTGAAAACGATTCAAGAAATTCAAACTTTAAACGAATCGTTAATTTCAACAGAATTTAAAGATGAAATGGTATTATAAACATTTTAATTAACATTATACTAAACGTGTAATAAAACTATTAAATAAAGTTGAACAGATTATCTACAATTGGCGGAACTTGTAAAACATCTGATGGGTCCAAAGTGATATACAAAATATTTGATTTTATATTCGAACCATACATTTTGACAAAATACTCATGGACAGGTTCTTCAAAAACGACGATAAAGAAGGAATGTTTCCTAAAACTAGGAAATATTGTCGACCTCATCTATGAAGTGGTGGTACTTGCCGATTGTCGGCATTCTCGTCAGAGAAACGAAGAATTTATAAAGGACAAGATCCTGAAACATTCTGAACAACGGTTCCAAAGAAAAAGGTACAACAAATTATTAGTAAACACCTCATGAACATTTAACCTATTTAAGCCTATTTTAGGAAATTTCAAGATGCGCCTACCATGAACGAAAACAATGAGAATGAACCTACCAATGAAGTCCAATAAAAGTACATAATAGAAAATAATACAAGCAATTATTATTTATTTCTGTTTATTATTATTTTTATTTTTTTATTATTTTTTTTTACTTTATTATTAAATGATGAATTTATTGTAATTATTAATGAATTTAATATGAATTTTATTTTTGTTTACCATTTTTTACATTTTTATACAATGAATGTGATATATTTTGAATGTAGAAAATTATGTATTCTGAAAAAACTATTTTGAATAAAAAACTATTGAAAAGTATGTGACTGTTGTGAATTAATATTTATTCCTATTTATTCAATAAATCTAATGTGTGAATTAATGGTAAAAATACAATCTGATTGTGATAAGGTAGAGATATTAGTTTGCACTTGATATCGTTCAGTGAATACACTTCCGGTGATAATAAATTTTCTTCACAAACATATATGTTTAAATAAGACGACTGAAGCGGTCTCGTAAAAAATGACTTCTTGTCTTTTATGCTCGACCCATAAACTTTTAGCTCATTTCCTTCAAAAGTGGCGTATAACATGCAAACAATGTCATTTTGTTTCGTCATAAACCATTTATTTTTATTATTTCTTGCCAATATTACTCCTTCTTCTAAAATCAATTTTGCAAATTTTTTCCCAGAATGTTGGCTTTTTTTGTCTATTTCTTCCTTAGCTGTTGGAAAAATTTCTTTAATTGGAGGATTTACATTTATTTTTGAGAGCTCTGTTATTCTTTTAGAGCATTGAGCTAAAGGTTTGTTTCCCTGTCTTAATAAACTTTTTATATAACCTAAATAACTTTCGAATCTATAAGAACTAAAGCTTTGTAGCGGACCAAATCGGATAACATCCTGAACAATGTGGCATAAATTATGTACATTACTAGTTATAGTATCTGAGCCATAAATTTCTATATATTTTTCAATGTAAGCTATACACATTTTATGCGCTACATTCAAGAAATCTGAATATGTTTTACTGGAGCAAATAGTAATAGCACAAAATAATAATAAGAAGTGTTCGTATATGTTTTTCCTCAAGAAATCTTTTAATACTACAGGTCCTATATACATTAAGAATGTTCCAAATTCTGACCCCTTCCAAAACTTTAAACAATCTAATGATCTTGGTGAACGGTTAATTTCATTCGGAATGTAATTTTTGTAGTTAATTAAATAAATTGATACGTTTTTAATGTCATTAGCCGACCATTTTGCATCAAATGTGTACATTCCTGTCATCCATATCGTTAATAACTTTTTCATTATTCCCAGATGAAGTAAATGTAGAGAATCTGCTACTATAAAGTCATCAACCATGTTAATTGGAAGCATCTCCAAAGGTGTAGTTATTTTATGATGTTCCGGATCCTTCCGATTTCGAAAATCACTGTTCGTTCTCAATGGACAATTAGTTCTAGGAAAACTCATTCTATTGAACTCATAATCTCAAACTGTAGTACATCTTGTGCAACCATGATACGAATTAAAATTGACAACGCCTGTTCAAGTACCAAAATTAGACATATAATTTTTTATTAAACATTGTTCATATTTCTTACCTTTTATGAATGACCTAGCTGGAGAGTCAGAAACAAATCCTTTTATAGTGACGGAAATTTTTCGTTTGTCAATGAATAATCCATTTTTTTGGATTGATGACATTTCTTGAACGAAATTGTTAAAATATGGTTCCAGTGGAGGTTTATTTTCACCACAAAACACTCCCACTACTATTATAGGTAGATCCATTTCATAAATGGAACATAGAATTGGCCAAAATTCAGTTTTAGAACTTTTTGCAATTGGCAAACCGTCTATATTGAATAAAAGTAAATTTTATTTTCAGAACAGTTGGTCTGTAATAATAAATTCGACAGATTTCTTTCCAAACCATTGTACCAATAACTTCCATTTGCTATTTCTACAATATTTTCAGCGTGATTTGGAGTATTTAAAAGAGTTTTGCTATTTTTTGGCAAATAACTAAACCCATTTAATCTCAGTAAGCAAAGAAGATCAGTCAAAGCCATATGAGAAATTTTATTGTTTAACGCCCACGTTCTTAGTTCTTCGGAAAAACTAATTTTTTCCTCAATGTCTGCAAAACACTCTTCATCACTGTTTTGTTCTTCACATAGATTATTATTATTTGAAACTTCCTTTCTTTTATAACAATTAGTTTGTCGATTTTCATTTATTTTTTCTGTTGGTAAATTTGAGTGTAAATATTTGTCGTCATTACAAATATAAAAGTTATCAATGGAATTTGATTCAGAGATGTCCGTATCGTTACGTCTAATATTAGATTTTATTTTTTCACTGTTTTGAAACAAATTTAATTTTTTTACTTTTCTATAATACGATGTAGTAGTCTTAACCCTTTCAATACGGATTTTTTTTTTCAACATTTTAATTACTTAATTCGATTTTTTAAATCATTGGGTCATATTTGAGCTAATTTTTTGATCTCACTAAAATCGCATGTCCTGTGACAGAGAAAATGTCCTGGGACGACGTATGTCCCAGAAGTGATTTATAATGGGACGAAATGGGACGTAATTGTCCCAGCAGTATCAAAAGGAATAATTAAAATAATTAAATTACATATATGTCCCGTTTGTAGTTACTGATGGGATACATATGTCCCATTTTCATTTTTGAAAATTTATATTTTTAGTCTTATTAACAGCGTTAATTAATTACTTACCTCGCTATTAGTTATTTTTTTAACGAATTTGACCAATTAATTTTATATAAAAATTCACAAATAAAACTTTACTTCTGTACTCGACCACTTCTAAATGCAAATTGAAGAATAACTGTGCACATTAAAACATGTTAAAACATGTTAAATAGTGGACGTGCAATAGATAAATGAAAAAATTACTGTTGGGATGAAATTAAATGCAGAATAAATAGAAAAATAATATATAAGTAACAAAAAATCAACTGATGGGACGTATATGTCCCGTCAGTATTGAAAGGGTTAAATGGTCTTTTCTTAATTTTGTCAATTTGTTTTCCGGCCATGTTACTTATAAATTGTTTACTCTTTTCTCGTACTAAAATGAATTAATAATTTCACAGTCACTAAAGAAGGCATAAACCAATAACATAGACGTAATTGTGCCTAAATGGGTACAGTGACTTGTTAGGAATTGTTACAATTTAGCGTTGTTACTAAATGGACACACGCTTGGTAACAATAACGTTAATGTGTTAAAATCGAAACAAAATTTTGTGTTGATTTGGACACTGTGACTATTTTGTAACCTTGTGACCATATAGTAACAATTCTAGAAAAGTTTACGTAATTGCGACAAGTTTAATTCCTAAATGGGATAAGTTTCGTCATAGGAAGAGCGACGTCTCAGTTACAAAAAAAAAATGGACGGGCGACGTAACTATAACGTTACTGCAACAAAAAACGTTACTTAGGTCGCATCTAGTCGCATTTTTCTTGTTGGGGTATATTTGATATTGTTACTATATAGTTATTATGTTGTTTGTTGTAATCTACATATACGTCAAAGATATACGTATATATATGCATACATATAGAAAATATTACACGGCGATTCAATCCTGATTGTATTCTGTATAACGTATAACTGATATCTTGATTGTATTGTGTTAACTGATACAACACATGTTAGTTAAATACAATAAATATAATAAATATGGATTGTATCATAAGATTTTTTTTCTCTTTATAATTTTCTTATTGTTTACGAATATTACATAATGAATGTATTCCATTTATTTCATTCATTATTTTTGTGCCTTACTTTATTATGATAATATAAATTTAAAAGAAATGTGAATTTCACTTTTAAATTTGACATCGTCGATTTTTATATGCATTACATGATTGATATCCTCTTATGAATAGTATAGAGAAAATGTATGGATGAAATTTCACTTATGTAATGTAAAAATTTACAGTATACTATAAATTACATAACGAATTTATTCATAGGTAAATATATACACGTACTTTATATAAATTAAATGTATATTAATTTCAACATTTAAAAATTTATGAAACTAAAAAAAGGATGATAAAATTTCACTTACATATGTATTCAGTATTTATTAATGAATATATATAATATATAATATCAATAGATAAATACACATATATATATATATATATATATATATATATATATATATATATATATATATATATGTATATGTGTGTGTATGTATGCAGTATGCAGTATGATAAATTATTTTTTTGAAAAGTCCCTTTTATTATCTATATTTTATTTTACAAAGTAATTAAATACAGTAATTCCTTTCTTTTTCGGTTCTTTTGTTTATAACTAAACAGTTTTTTTATGTCTATATACTTAAATGTACAATTTTATAACTTCATGTGCCGAAATTTACCAATTAATTTATTGAAATGCAAATCTTTTATTATAATATCGATTTTTTTATTTTTTTTTTGTGAATTGGAAAATTAAATTCAGAACCTTTTTCTGCATTAAATCTAATATTAGACTACATATAATATTTGTAAATTTTCATTCATATAAAGAGATATGTAGATAAAAAAAATAATTTTAATATCCTTGACAGGTAGATTTTTAAAATATTGTATTATTTTTGATATTTTATTCATTGATTTTTGTGTCATTATAATCAATCTGTTTAATGATTTAACGCATTTCAGACTTATTGTAGAATTCAAATTTAAATTTTAGAAAAAAAAAAACGGAGTGAATAAATTTAACTTTTTTAATATTTTGAAGAGTGATATATTTAAATATCAATTCAATTTTAAAGTAAAATTTTAAAAAAAGACCAATAATTGCCATGTTTGACTTCGTTCATTTATTAAAATCTTTAAGAAATATCCTTTTATTAAATTATTTACAAACCATTGATGGCAAAGTTGATTGGAACATAATTGAAAAATTGTACATTGAAGATAAAAGTAGAACAACTAGGTTGTGTTTCAAATTAACTTCAAGGCACATTTGGCCAAATAATTTCCAAAAAATGAAAGTCAAAACTGCTGCTCAAGTTTTTAGCTGGTCTGTAGCATCAGCTATTAGGGCAATGCAAAGTGTAAATAAATTTGAAAATAAAGATTCCGAAGTCGCTACATCGACAGCTAATTTTGTTGAAATAATCAATTACTTATTTGATGTTTTCAATGTAAGCAAATGTATTTCCAGCAAAAATATATACAAACGACCTCTTTATTCAGACAACAGATTTTCCATAAATTTTTTGCATGATATGAAAATATATCTTGAAAAATAAAAGTTTTTTCAAAAAAAAAATAATAAACCCGTTAGAGTATATGCC
Organism: Villa cingulata; assembly: GCA_951394055.1. Taxonomy (NCBI): domain Eukaryota; kingdom Metazoa; phylum Arthropoda; class Insecta; order Diptera; family Bombyliidae; genus Villa; species Villa cingulata. Next base: position 33,086,443 of record OX596017.1, on the reverse strand, counting down.
GTAGATGGTTGTATTCATTTTATTAACGGCATTTTCAAATTATTAGAAATTTTCAAAGGTGTACCAGAAACTAAATTTCTCCTAACTTCAAAACTCCAACAAGATATTGTATAGAAAATCAGTTTTCTACCTTACGTTCTATGGGTGGATACAACCGATTCCCTTCTGCTAGAGAATATCACACAAATGTGAAACACATGATAGGAAAAAAAACATGTTAGATTAGAATTGGTCCAGACTTCATCCAATTATCATCCATACCAAATCATTTTTTCATATGTCATAAATCTTACACCAAAGATAAAAGTGTTGCCCTCAAATGACCGTCGGAAGAATTTTTCAAAATTTGTTCGACACAAGTTGAAGTTTTTGAAAAATATTTCAATTCAAATAAGCACAGTAGGAATATTAAAAAAATTCTGAAACAAAAAGCTATTGAATTAACAAATGTTCAGCATCCAACGTGGTTTCGTCAAGATGATGAGTGCAATGACCATAAAATTCAAATTTTAGATTTTTTAATATTAGTTTTAATGAGAAAAACTTGTATTTGGTTGTCACAAGGTATTAAAGAAGCCAAAGAAACTGTTAGCAGAATGGAAGTTTTAAAACAATAACGCATAATTTTAACTTTTTGGTTGTACGTTTTCCGAGCTGAAATCAATAAATCAATAATATATAAAAAATTGATCCTTTTCAGGACTACCAAAAAAATACGCAAAGATTAAAAGATTTCAGTATTGAAAAACAAAGTTAAAATGTTTTAGGTATACACGAATAAAAAACAGGTTCTTAATTGTTTTCTTTATTTATCTAATTTAAAAGTTAAGTCAACATTTACACATGTAAATATTTACATACGCAAACTAAACCTTTAAGCCTGCATAGGTACTTAGTCTATGCTTTAGGTGTATAATTCAACACAGACAACACATAATATTGATATTATATATTATACACGTTTTAAACTAACATTGATGTACAGCATACGAGGTTGATATACAGTATCATCAGAGGTATCATGGTTACACACATAAGGATACAGTATACAGTATACACTATACAGCAACAGCATAGCAACAGCACAGCAACATTACACTAACAAAAGTACTCTATCACTCTATGCAGTTATCAAGCAGTTTTCTTCTTTTTTTTTTAGATCAAATGAAAAATATTTAAAATCCCATGAATATGCAATATTTTTAGTTACTTTATTTGCCGCATATGGCTCTGAAATCACCTACCTGATTTAGAAAATAATTCGACATAAAAAATGTATGGGCTTTCTGAGTCTATGTATTATTATATAGTCAATGGCTAAAGCTATGCTCAACGATTTTATCAAAAACTATTCTGTATTATTTGGTGAGGATCAAATCAGCTAAATCATTCATAATCTACTATATTTAGCAGATTGCTGTAAAGACAATAGACCAATAGATAGTTTTCCAGCATATAAATTTGAGAATTATATTAACATTTAAAAAAGTCAGTACGAAAGCTACGAAATACTTCAACAACTTCACAAAAGATTTGAAGAAAGTTTTGAAAAATATGTTGAAGGTAAAAAAACTAGTCCTCAAAAGCTATTTGCACACGAAACCAATTTGTATCATGAAATTCAATACCCTCATTTTGAACTTTCTATCAAGCCGCCAGATAATTGTTGTTGTGTCGAAAATGGTAATGATAGAATACCAATTCAGATAAGAAAAATCCAAAAAAAAAGAAAATAAAACCGTTTTAATGTCTAGTCGATTTTTAAATATATCTTCATATTTTCACTCACTTGTTGATTCCACAGATGGTTTGGGAATCATTGTATGTAACACAGTAGCAAATGAAATTCAAGAATTTGACAGTAACGCCGTCATTTATAAATTTATTAAGTTTCAACTTACAAGCAATCAATCATTACTTATTCTTCTACTACAAACAATTTATAATTAATTTTTTTCCATCAAATTAGAACGTAGAATATGGATCAATATCATCTAAAAAGAAAATATTTCGATTCTGATGGGAATGAAGAAAATGAAAAAATAAACGGAAATCTCTTTTCCTTCTGTAATTATTAATTTTCTTAGAAAATGTTACCAGAAAACACAATAGCCCACTACCATTATGTGTCTTAAGTGATTCTGATGACAATAGATAGTGGATTCGTATTTATAGTACAGAACAAGACGGTCAATTGCTAGATATTTTAGGCGAATCGCCTAGCCGTAAGTTATTTTTGTTATAATTTTATAATTTTATATTATTGCTATAATTTTTGATTTCAATTTTAAGAGTAATTTATATTGGAAAAAATATACCATGCATTACAATCGAGAATACTGAAAAAAATAATAAAAGCACATCAAATCTAAATGACAGTGTGGAAGTAGGTATCAGTCAACAAGACTCAATCCCAAATAAGGACGAATGCACTAGATACAATCATTTGGAAAAAGAATGTTAGTAAAATTAATATTATAATACTATATAAAAATGTTTGTAATAGTGAAAATCCTAACGATTATTTTTTAAAAATATCTTAGTTGCTGAAATAAGCAGAGCAAACAGTTTTGCTTAAAAAAATTGCTGAAAAACTGTTCGTGAAAAAGGAAGAATTCTATAATATGTCAGAACTGCTACTTACGAACACGATAGAAGAAGTAGAAGAAATTGAGACAAAATTAAAAAATGTAGAGTTTAAGGAAAATTTTGTAAAAATTATATAGTTAAATAACTTTAATTTTATAACTTTTCTTCCACTTAGTCGCAGAAGAATTTATGTTATAATTTTAGAAATAAAGTTATTTATAGAATTCATTCTTCGCGAATTGGTTAAATAAAAACACTTAGAATTCACTCTTCGCGAATTATTTAACAGAAGATAGTTTTAATTCACTCTTCGCGAATTATTTAAAATAAAACTATAATTTCTGTTTCAAGTATTTTATTTGCGTTTAAAAGTTAAACTGAGGTTCAAGTACAAATTGATTTGGTATTTATACCTTATGACCTATGTTACATTTTCTTTATTCTAATTCTAATCAATTATGGGAATAGTGAAAAGTAAAAGTTACAGGTGTTCATCTTAGTAAAGATGTGATAAGCAGTTTTTATGCTTGTGGGAAAATTAGTGAAGTTAATGTGTGAACCAAAAAGTTTCACACCAACTAAATGTGATTACATTGATTTTTGTAGTTGATTCTTCCAAGAATCACTATTTGATATTACGTTATATAACTCCTCCACCCTTTAAAGAGTTTGTCGACCCGACAAAAGGATTACTTTTAGTTTGAAGTTCTATTCCTGTAACGTTTAAGCCTTTCGCTTTTCCCTTACAAAGTTTATGTTTAAGAAATATTATTAATAAAATAATTGAGATTATGTAAACAATAATTATAGTATAATTCGTAACATCATTCTTAAATTCTATGTATTGTATTGTTTCTCTATTTTCAATGTTTTTAACATTTAACTTCTCTAACGTTACATTATTTATTAATTTAGTGAAATTAACATGTGTAATAGGTAATATTATACTATTTGAAAATTTTGCTATTTTATTTTCAAAAATCAATTCATTGATTTCTAATTTACAATTATTATACTTAATTAAATTATTTCCTTTTATAACTATGCTTTGCTGAATACAATTTTGTTTTATTTCAGTAACTGGGAAGTTTTTTGTAATAATTAAGCCATCATTTATCTGATCAATAGATGGTTGCTTATTGAGTTTCAACTTGCATACATTGCTCATTTTGAACACATTACGAATACATTCATTTGTGTGTGGTTTTAAATTTTTCTTTAATAAAATTTCTTCTTTAAAGTGGTAAACGTTATCATCTTGTATTATTACTTTTTCGGTTTCTGAATCTAATTCCTCATAATAGTTGTTCGGGAAAGGAATTATGAACGCATTGAAATATTTATTCGTTGTGAAATTTGGGATGCTTATAACAAAAATTAATGTGTAACCTTTAAACAAAATACTGCTTTTTATGAAAGGTAAAACGGTAACAGATATGTTGTAGGCAGTTATTTCTGCTTGTGTTAATATGTCATGAGATAAAACGTTTAATTCACTTGTCATTATTAAGTCCGAAAGTTTTTCTAATTGTTTGTTTATTAGTACAATGTCGGCGTAAATGTATAGTGAATATTTCATTCTGTCTAATGTTTTGAGTATGTGATTAGTATTTTCTGTAATGTTACTAAGATATTGGTTTAGCCTCGATTGTTCTTTATTTACGAGTTGTACAACTTCATTTAAATTTTTTATTAAATTATTGTTAATGACAACTTGTTTATTCATTTGATCTGTAATTTGTCTAGTATTGCTATCAAGATTTTGCGAGTGGTTGTATATTTCTTCTGCGTCATCATTGTCCATAGTACCAGCTAAAAATTTTAGTCCTTGTCCCAAGAAGTTTATAATTCCACGTTTATTTCTTTTGTTTCTAGTAAAATTTGGTACGATTGTTTCTAATGTATGCTTAGCTAATTTTAATTCTCTGTATAACAGTTTATATTCGTCGTCGTTTTCAGTTAAATTTAATGATTTAATGTTACTTTCTATTGTGCCGATAGCTGAATAATAATCTTGTATTTCAACTATGTGTAATATTTTTGTATATCGGTCTATTATTAATTTTTCGTTTGATTTTAATAAAGTAAATCCATGTTCGTTGTTTATCGAAATTACTTCGATTAATTCTCCGGCAGAAACCGGGATTAAAAGCATTAATAAAATCACGATCATCTGAAAGAAAAGAATAAGAATACGGTATCTTTAATTTTGGTGTTTTAACCCTCTAGTGCACAATTTTTTGTTTCCTTCTCAAAAAATATATAATCTTTAGGTAATTAGTATATGAAAATCTTTTGTTCTGACATATTTCATTTAAATTGATAGTTTTTTAGTAATTTCTTATTATGGTTTTATTGAAAATATAGAAAGACTGTATTTAAAAAAGAAATTATTTAATTCAAACATTAAAACGAAACAATGACAAATTCTTTTGCTAAATATATTAAACTTAACTAAGAATCAATAAATGAAAATACAAAATGAAATAAACACAAACTTGAAATTAGCTTTTTTAGACTATACATACATAATAATTAACTTCTATCTAGAACCATATTATTTTTTGTGAAAGGCTAGGAAACAATTTTTATCCTTATTGAAGCAAAGGGCAGTAGAGCATTTTTGACACTTTATGTATGTCTGTGAGTTGCATGATGGAAATTTACATCTTATTCGAGTTGCTGAGTAAATGGGAAAGTGGTCAATGTTATCTGTTCGAACATCAACTGGAGGAATTGCTTGGGTTGGACCCTTTTTTCGCTTTTCCTTGTGCAACTGTGATACCGATGGAGAAAGGGTTGGTCGACCTCTTAAAGGATTGGATGTGTTTCCTATCTTGCATAGCGTTAGTGTGATTTCTTTCCGAAAATCGAGAAGCTTCGCATCAGATTTTCCTGTTTTTCTTTTATATAAAATCCAAGCATTCACTATAGTTACGTCCAAGAGATGGTAAAAAAGTCTCATATACCACTTCTTAGATTTCATTGTAATCTTATAGCGTCCAATCATACTGTCTAAAAGGTCGACCCCTCCCATATGCTTGTTGTAAATTTTTACCACAGCGGGACAGTCGACTTCGATGTTGGTTCTCTTTTGCCTGTCATACCTTCTAATTTTACTTAAAGGCTCTACACCCACAAATGACGATAAAAAAGTAACCGGTTTATTGTCCTTCCAAAGCACGTTCGAAATTTTGATATCGTCGATTTCAGCAACAAATTCAGCAGACATTCCTCGAGATTTTTTTTTAAATTCTTCTTCTCTTGGTAATTTGCAATTGGGAATACGATTTCTTCTAACGGTTCCCAAGCTATGAATGCCTAGTAACGAAAAATATGTGTTATGTACAAATATGTTTATAATGTAATACTATATGCATAAATGATTAGTTACCTTGTTTTGCTAAGTATATTTCTAGCTGAATAGAGGAGTAAAATTTATCAAAATAAATTTTGTGGTTATATCCTCTGGGTACATCTCGAACCAGCCTGACAACAACGTTGCCAGAAGCTCCAAGATCAGGTTCATGTGCAGGTCGCTTATTAGGTAAATTCTCCATACCTGTATATATTTCAAATTTCCGCACAAAATGAACAATTTGTAACCCCACTTGTGAGGTTTTGCCGGCATATATTGTTTCAGGTGGTGCGAGTGCTTTGATGAACACATTTGCTCGTCAACTGACATTGATTCTTCCATTTTGATTGTTTTGTATTTATCGTTCAAATGATCGATAATTGGCCTCAGTTTGTAAAGTTTATCATAATTAACATTTAATTTATCATGAATAAAACAATCATTATTGTTGAAGTGCAAAACTGATCGTATCTTTTCAAATTGTTTTTGAGACATTGTCTCTGATACGATTGGAATACCTATGGCAGTATCCCAAAGCATTCTTATATTTGCATAATTTGCGATTGATGACAAAATAATAATGCCAATATATTTGTTTAAATCTGTAACTTTTATGGTGAATGGATTTTCCACTTTCCTCTGAGACGAATATAAATTTGTCTGTTCAACGATATTTTCAAATAAATCATCAGTGAAGAATTATTTAAAGAACTGATACAGAGAATCTATATTTTCTATTTCTGGTAAATCAGTGCTTCCCTGGAATTTGAGCTCATCCTCAGGAATGTGTAAATTTTTCTTCTTCCAAATTATATTTCTTTGATTTGCTGAATTACCTGAGTAGCATGTAGCCGTTGACGAATCTAAGTTTCCGGTGAGAATAATATTTTCATCACTATTCGGAGGATTATTTTTTATGTCTTCTATGAATTCCAAGATTTCTTTATCACCAAGAATATCTTGGAGATCATCCTGTGATATGAGGACTCTATTTTCTTCGTTCTCGTCATCTGAAGACTCAAATTCATCTTCACTTTCTTCACAATTATAAATTAGATTTAAAATACAATCATCCGACAATCCTTTCAATCTTGACATTTTTATCAGAATAATGATTCTAATATTATTATATTTAAATTTTCTGGCTTTTTGAACACCGCTGTGGTATACTATAATATCTGCGTCATAAAATAAAATGTCAGTTATTTTTTGAATAAATAGTGTATTTTATACGCAATGTACCACATATGAATCAAACAATTTTTCGGTAATAATGTACACAATCATCAGAACATTTTATAAAATAATGAATCTATTGCACTAGAAACTATTGAAGGATATTAAAAATAATTTTTTACTTACCAAAACCGAATAATAAAAATGAAAACCGTAATAACAAAAACCACTTATGTACTTAACGTGGTGCACATGTGAAAGATAATATTCATACTAATCAAACAGGTACATGACAGCAGCTAGCTGGTCAGAACATTGAAATATATCGGGACAATACGATTCCAATTAGACAAAATCATTGACAAATAATAGAATTCCAGTAAATAATAAGTTGTAAATAATTAAGTTGGAGAAAATGAGAATGATTCATAATTGCATCAATGCGCACTAGAGGGTTAATTTTCTTTTTTTCTGATTCGCTACGTATCTAGTTCTACGTTTTGTACTAGTATCTATAACATATTCGCCTTGTACTTCGTAATTGTTTAATTTCTTATATTTTGGTTTATTTTTAGCTATATTTCTATCCGATACGATATTATCGTGGAGTTCGTAATTGTTGTCGCGGTTTTTATTCAGCATTTCAATCAGTTTGGCTTTTTCGTTTTTATACTTTCCTGCTAATTCAGAAATTTCATCATTACTTAGATTTTTATTTATAAAATCTATCGGTCGTAGTTTAGTATTGGAATGAAGAGTGTTATTATAAGCGACTACAATTTTAAAAATTTTTTCATCAAGTTCTTTAGTTGACTTTTCTACTTCTAAAATTCTTAGGTGTTCGTTAAATGTTCCGTGTAGGCGTTCAATGTCTGCATTTCCTGTTTTATTTGCGGAAGTAGTAACATGAAATTCTATTGAATTTTCCTTTAAGAATTGTTCTACAGCGTTGTGTATAATACATCTTTCGTTATCGAATACTAATTTTTTCATTTTTCCGAGAAACTGTATTCTTTCTCTTAATGCAGCTAAAATAGAGATCCAGGTTCTATCTTTTAATTTATGTACAGTTGCATATTTGGAAAATTTGTCGATCGTAGTTAAATACATTATATTTCTATAATGAAACCCAATATCAGTGTGAACTATTTCATTAAAATTTTCGGCGTTTTCAGTTAGTCTGTATGGAATTTTTATCGGATTACGATCATGTTTTGCAAGTTGACAGATTTCACAATTGTTTATAAATCTAGTGATTGTTTTTGATAATTTAGGATAGTAATATTTTTCCTTAATTTCATTGAATATTTCAGTAATGCCTCTATGATTATTTTTCAAATGTTCTGTTTTAATAATACTTAATAATTCTTCCTTGTCAGTAATATCGATCAATTTTTTATAAGTCCTTAAAATTTTGAGACTACCAATATTATTTGAAAATTATTTAACGTACAAATTTTGAAATTTGATGAAAAGAGAATTGTCTTCGCAATAAATACAAATTGTGCCTTTATTTATCATAATCTTTTTCATAATTTCTATAAGATCACTGTTTTCATCAACAATGACGTGATTTTGAATCTTTTTATTCACAATTTTTGTAAAAATTCTTTGTTGTGATCCAGAACTTAGATAGAGTTGATTTTTATACAGATTAATTGGTTTTTCTGTAATATAAATGTATTGTGTTTCGTCTTCATGTCCACTATGAACGGTAGCATCTGTAGACCTAAGCTCATCGTCTTGGTTGTCGCTATTATGGTACAGAAGATCGCGTGAAACTATTTTAGGATTTTCTCCTTGTTCACAATTTATAAATCGGCTTAACCCATCTGCTACATTATTTTCTTTTCCTTTAACATACGTTATTTCGAAGTCGTACTCATTTAGAAGTATTTTCCATCTTTGTAGTTTCATATTGGGTTCTTTTATACTATTTAGTCATACTAGAGGCTTATGATCTGTTCTTATAGTGAATTTTCTTCCGTAAAAGATAAGTTCTGAAATATTTTACAGACCAAACAATAGCTATCAATACAATACCAAACAATGTGATCTTTAAGTACATGGTTCATTAATCTTTGAAATGTTGATGGAGCATTTTTTAAACCGAAGGGCATTCGAATAAACTCATAGTGCCCATCTGCAGTTGAAAATGCTGTTTTTGGCCTATCTCTAGGTAAAACTTCTATCTGATGGAATCCTTTAGCAAGATCTATAGTAGAAAAATAATTACATTTGCCTAATTTATCAAAAAGCTCCTCAATGTTAGGGATTGGAAATTTGTCATCTATAGTTTGTTCATTTAATTTTCTATAGTCTACAACAATTCTCCATTTTTGTTTTCCCGAATTGTCAATTTTTTTAGGAACAACCCAAATTGGTGAATTGTATGGACTATTGCTAGGTTGGATAATTCCTTGTTCTAACATTTCTCGAATTTGACGATCTACTTCTTTTCTATGAATTACAGGATATCTGTAAAGTTTACTATAAATTGGACTTTCAGTTTTTGTTTTAATTTCGTGTTTTATGTCGGTGGTGAAAGATAATTCATCACCTTCTTTAAAAAATAAGTCCTGATAAGAACATAACATTTTTTGTAATTTTTTTAGATCAAAACTATTTAAATGTTTCGAAAAACTTTCAATTGGTATTTTGTTGCAATATGTTTCATTACTAAAAACATCTAAAGATTCATCTTTGTGACAAACTGAGGCATAAAGTTCTTCCTCTTTATTTAAAAACATTGGTATTGAAGCGTTTCTAGTATGCAATAATCTTTCTTTGTAATCTATTTTTGCATTTAGATCAACTAAAATGTTATTACCTATAAGACCATCGAATTCTTTGTGAAATTCGAATTCTAGAAAAGATACAAAATAATCGTCGGATTCGTTGAATTCTTTAAATATAGGGAAACTATAACAAATACTTGTTTTAATTTGACGATTTAACCCATTAAGGATTTTATCACCCTGGTATAATTGCCATTTTGGATTACAAATTTTTGGATTTATTATGCTATTTTCGGCTCCACTATCTATAATAAATCTCATTTTTCGAATTTTATTGTTTATCACTATATAAGGAAGTCGTTTTCCTGTGTTTCGCGAAAATTTTCCTTGGAATTCCTTTGTGATGATACGTTTTCATTAGTGGAAATATCCATTGGTTCTACTTGATTATTTTGGTTTACATTTCTTGAATGATTTGATCGATGAGAGTGGCCACTGTTTGCATAGTTTCTTCTAAAATCGTTGTTTTGTTTTTGATGATTTTTGTGATTATTGTTATAATTATTGTTGCTGGAATAGTTGTTGTAAGTGTTATGATTTTGATAACCTCTTGAGTTATAAGGTACATTTTCATAATTCCTGTTTTTGTTGAAATTGTTATTTTTGGCTTGATACTGGCCATGGTGATTTTTATGAGTTTTAAAATTTTCTGATTTTTCGTGTTTCCTTTCTTTAAGGAATGTCAAAGATAAGTAACCGTTTTGAGTCAATAAGTCGTAGCGTCAGTTAAAGTTCGTGGGTCTTTACAAACAATTAGATTTTTCGAGAGAGGTGGTAAACCATTTGTAAAATTTTTTAAAGCGAGTCTTTGGTTAGAAGCAATTTGTTCGACTGTTGCTTCATCATTTAAAAGTTGTGCGTTGTTTATTTTACAAAGAACGGCATTTATTTTATTGTAAAAATTTTCGACCGTTGAATCACATCTAACGTAATTCGTCTATTAAGTCAGGAACTGGAGTGCGTTCTCCATGATTTTTGATTAATACACTTTTTAATTCTGACCAATTATTAATAGAGCCATTTCTGATAAGGCTTTCCTTTGCTTTACCTGTAATTTTGTCGATTATATAGCCTAAAACAATGAGTTTCAATTCGTTACTTAAACCGTCAATTAGAGGAATTAGAGGGATTCAACGCGAGTAATAAATCCGATGAGAGTGAACTTTTCACCAGAAAATGGTGTAATATAATTTATGTTTTTTGCAATGTATGAAAGTGTCTCTCTTTCATCTACATCCATTTTTTTATGTTATTTTAAAGTGAAAAGGTTATTTTAAAATGACAAAATAAATTTAAAGTAACAAAATTATTTTATAGTGACAAAATTAACAAAATTATTTTAAAGTGACAAAATTAATACTTATTTTACAATTAAATAAAAGAAATATTTTTTTTTTTTATTTTATTTTATTTTATTTTTTTTTTTTTATTTTTTTTTTGTTTTAATGTTTTATTTTTCTCTAAATTTGTTTTACTTGCGTTTTTGTTGCTATTGCTACGCTCCTGTCTGTTGAAGTTGTAAATGTAGGTTGTTGAAATGTGTCCTTCAGTTGATATTTTGTTGTTGTTGCAGTTGTTCAATTATTAGGGCCCTTTCCACTGGTCCTAGGATGAATTCAACTGTGTCGTCGTCTTCTACGTTGAAAGTTGCACCTTCGGGCTGTGATGGTATTTCTGAAGGTGTTTCACATTCACAATCACAATTAATTGTTGGTATGGTCATTTATTATTTTTGGTTTTGTTGTTTGTTAAAATTGTTAAAATTGTTAAAGAATTTTAATTTTCACCAAAAAATTTGTTTTGTTTGATTATAGTTTTATAATTATAATTTTATGATTATTATAATTTTATTATTATTATTATAATTTTTTTATTTCACAAATATTTTGCGCTAACAAATTAAAAACATTTTTTTTTTTTTTTTTTTGAAATTTAAAATTAAATTTTCACTTTTAGTTTTCACAAGATAATTAATTTTATTTTATTTAAATAGTTTTATAATTATAATTATAATTTTTTTTTTTTATTTTTTTTTATTTCACACAAATATTTTGTATTTTTAACAAATTAAATTTTTATATAGTCGTGCACCAATACACTAAGATTTTACCGACTGCGCCAGTTAAACAACTTTAATTTTATAACTTTTCTTCCACTTAGTCGCAGAAGAATTTATGTTATAATTTTAGAAATAAAGTTATTTATAGAATTCACTCTTCGCGAATTGGTTAAATAAAAACACTTAGAATTCACTCTTCGCGAATTATTTAACAGAAGATAGTTTTAATTCACTCTTCGCGAATTATTTAAAATAAAACTATAATTTCTGTTTCAAGTATTTTATTTGCGTTTAAAAGTTAAACTGAGGTTCAAGTACAAATTGATTTGGTATTTATACCTTATGACCTATGTTACATTTTCTTTATTCTAATTCTAATCAATTATGGGAATAGTGAAAAGTAAAAGTTACAGGTATTCATCTTAGTAAAGATGTGATAAGCAGGTTTTATGCTTGTGGGAAAATTAGTGAAGTTAATGTGTGAACCAAAATGTTTCACACCAACTAAATGTGATTACATTGATTTTTGTAGTTGATTCTTCCAAGAATCACTATTTGATATTACGTTATATAACTATATGATTAAATTACATTAAATCAATAAATAGTATTTTGTTTATTTCAGGTGCAGTATATAAAAGAATTAAAAGGGCAATCACACTTCAAGGACATTTTTAGAAATATTATGAGCGCCCAATGCGCGAATATGTTCAATTAAGATGGAAGAAAAGGAAAAAGAGCCTTTCAAAATTATAAAAATTTAGTTGACAGTTTATTTTGTAAGAAAAGTATTTTTTTGTTTTGTTTTTTTAAGTTTGTGTAAATAAATAAATGTATGTATTTTAGAAGCTGTCCAGACAACAACAAATGGTAAAACAGTATTCATAAATGATATTAAACTGTGCTTAAAGTAAGCTAGCAACATTATTGCTAAAAAGAAATTGACAGAAAAAAATAATTTTGGAGAACAGTAATTTGCTTTTGGTTTGGAAATAAAGTATTTATAAAATGAATTTTTAGAAATATTTGTTTTATTTAGAGAAATTATATAAGTGGCATAAAAATCATTTAAATCATTTTATAATTTTTGGTTAGACAATAAATGCAATCCATATTAAAAGTAGATTTTGCATTCAATATGGGTTCGATTTAATGTTAAACGAAAATTATGAAATGATTTAAAACAAATTTTAGTAAGAAGAATCTACATATATTCTGAGAAAATATTCAGAATGCATAATACAAAAATATTCAGAATGCATTCTACAAAAATATTCAGAATGAATTCAACAAAAATATTCGGAATGCATTTTTTTTTAAATTCTACAGTCCACATCACATGCACATATGAATTACATTTTTATTTGATCATTTTTGAACAGATGATTTTTGTATATGTAATTTATATACTTTGTTACAGTCTAAACATGCATACTAAGTATGCATTTATATTCATTTTTATTATAATGTTTGGTAACAGAATGCATTCTACAAAAATATTTAGAATAAATTCAACAAAAATATACGGAATGCATTCTAAGTATTATTCATAACATTTTTTTTTTAAATTCTACAGTCAACATCACATGCACATATGAATTACATTTTAATTTGATCATTTATGAACAGATAATTTTTGTGTATGTTATTTATATACTTTGTTACAGTCTAAACATGCATACTGTAAGCAACGAAACAAAAGGGATCGAATCCCCCCCCTCCGACTTACATTCATTTAAAAAAAAAATATCTGACCAAAGTCAGCCCGCTGTTGTGTTGTGATAGTAACTGCATTGAGGATGTCGACGTGGATGAGGAGTGTGGCCATTTGATTTTTATAATAAAGGCTAAATCGTCTTTCAAAAAGTGCTAAAAAAGGCTAAAAGTTGTAGAAAAATGCTAAACTTAATTTCTCCAAACATAAGGCTAAAAAATGAGGTTCATAGTAAAAAACGTCAATTATCTTGTTTTTTCTTAATACTTTTATTAAAAACATGAAAATACAATGCTTAAATCTATGTGTATGTAAATGTATAGAAAAATATTTTCTTGAACAAAAAGAAACTAAACTCATAAATTTAAAAAATGTACTATTATAAAAAATGATTAACTTTAAAATCTTCAGATGATTCATCTGAATCCGAACTATCGTTTCCGTAATAATTGCAACTACTTATGTAGTTTATCATGTCTTCTGGTATTTCCATATCATGACAACATTTCCCACTCCGTTTTATAAATGATTTTGTGAATAAAATAGCATTTATTATTTTATTTTTAAATCGATTTCTAATTTTAGTTTTTAAAATATTCATTTGACTGAATTGTCTTTCTATTTCCGCATTGGATATTGGAAGTAGCAAAAATGAAAAAGCGAAGTTTACCAACTCTTTAAATGGATTTTCTCCCACAGCGTTCTGGTATGTACAAACATCAGCCCAAAAATTATTCGTTGAGTCTGTTTTTGTCCACTGTATTGTATTCAAATTTTTCCACTGATTTTCAATATCTTCAATTTCTTCTACAGAAAAATTAAATGAACTTCCTTTAATCAATTCTAATAATGAGCATTTCGTATTATTCAAAGCACTATTAATTGATAATGCCTCAATGTCCTTTAAATATTTAACATTTTTGGGAATTCTTTGTTGAAGATGCTTTATTAATTTTATTGTAAAGCCTTTGCAATTTTCCCTTAGCAAATCCTCTTGATCTTTCGGAATTAGTTCAGAATTGTTCTTCAAATATTCTTCTATTTCCCATCCAAAATAAGGTTTGGAAAGAAAGTGCACATCAGTATCTATATCACATTCAAAAATATCGGTGTCATCTGGACTCGTTATAATAGACTTAGTTAAAGTCTCTATTAATATCACCAATTCATTTAATAGTTTTGTTGGATCAAGTTTTTCACTTTCAAACATTTTATTGACATATTGTACTTTTTTTAAAACTGATTTTAAAAACAAACAATATGCATAATTTACATGAGAATTGTAGTAGTTGGATAAAATTGCAGCTAAATGACACGATTCTTTTGTTTTTGCAATATTAAAATGTAATTTTAATTCCAACCATTGGTCTACAATTCTCTTTACAGCGGACTCTATAGAAAGCCACCGTGTTTTACAACTTTGCACTATTTTTAAAGGCTCATGTCCATCATTTATCTTAGAATAAATTTTCTTATAATTATTTTGCCGTATGGAAGATTTTGAGAACCAATTAAATGTCTCAGATATTATAAAATCTATTTCGTCTGGAATACAACCTATCGCTGCACTAGAAACTGCCAATTGAATTGAATGGCAAATACAAGGTACTAATGTTATATGAGGATTTTTTGCGCGAAGAATTTTAATGGCACCATTATTAACACCAACCATTACTGATGCATTATCAGTACCTAGTCCTCTCATATTTTCAAGTGGGATGCCAAATTCTTTTAAAGTTCTTATAATAGCATCTACAATCCCAACTGCATTACATTCATCTAGTGTTGTTAATTTCAAAAGACGAGAAATAAATTTCTTTTCAGTTAGGCTAAAGTATTTTATAACTATTCCTAGTAGCTTATTAACTGAAATATCAGTGGATTCGTCTATGATTAAACTATACAATCCACCGGCCAAATCACTTTTAAATTTACTTTTAAAATAAGGGTATATTGCGTTTTTAATCAAAATACTGCATTTCGATCGTGCCAAAGTAGTGCAGGAAATAATACTACTGTCGCTATAGTTTTTTTTGTTTACCAACATTAGGTGATCAACGGATCTTATCGTTGTATGAAATGCCACATAAATAGCTGTACGTATTTCCGCTACGGTAGCTTCATTTGTTGTCTTTTGTTTTTTGTAAGGAATGGCTGATATAATTCCTGATGAAAATGGTGACATAAATTTTACATGTTTTTGCGTTTTGCAATGGGCCTTGAGTCCAGAATATTTAGGATTCAAGCTAATGTTACAGTATTTACATCTAACCTGATTTTCGTCTATGACAATCCATTTCTCAAAATCTTTATCTTTCGCCCATTCTTTGCGGATTTTTTGTTTGTAAATTCTAGAATAATAAAAAATGTTTGAATAATAATAATATATAATATCTACATTGAATGTTTAATTAAAAATAGCACAAAAAATAATCCTTGAACATACTTTGTGTCACTATCCACAAAGTTTGAGGTAGAAGGTAAAACGTTATTTTCATTGATATTCGTTTCAACAGCGTTGGTCTTCTTTATAGTTAAATATCTATTTAAAATTCAGATTAATTTTTGGAAATTTAAATTTAAGATACAATACAAGTAGTAAATGATGTAAATTGTAAATTACTTACTATTCCATAATTAAACATTTATTTTAACTTAACACATAAAAAATTGAACGCACTAAACCAAACCAAAGCCAAGCCAACTATATAAATTCAAATCGAAACAATAAATATGAATAAGATGTACTTTATTTTTTTATGTTTCATATATGTCAAAGTCAAATGTCACTTCAGTTTGAAACTTCGTTTTTGTTTTAGTGATAGGGGTGCTCCATATCAGGGAATAGTAACACTAAGTGATATTTTACCTCTGGTGTTACCATTTATATACAAAAGAATCATTTACCATTCAAAAATTAACGATGTTTTATATTAAAGAAAGCAAATTTCAGTAATACGAACTGTGTTTTGGAAAAAGGCTAAAAAAAAGCCTTTTTTCTAAAAATTTTAAGGCTAAACGAAGAGAAAAAATGCCAAATTTAGCCTGAAAAGTGCTAAAATGGCCACACGACTCGTGATGTCTTTACGCTAAAAACAACTTAAAAGAATTGAAGATAGTCAGTAAGTAGTGAGAAGTTGTAGAGTGTGGTGATATACCGGCAATATCCTGTTGCAGTTTCTATACCGGGGCACAACAGTGGGTTCGACAAAGGACAATACTAGATTGCAATACATCTGTGGATACAACAACGCTCATATTTACTTTATCTTACAATTATCAGAAGTGGGATTTGATACCGCGCTATTTAAGATAAGTAATTTCATTTCTTTACCTTTTTTTGCGTATTCTATTTTCGTTTCAAGTATACATAAAAAGAAAAAAATTGTTATTTATACAAGTGTTACATATTGGTACCTCTTTTTATACTTCATGAGTAGGTTGTTGAATCGTCATTCAACATTTTAATAATCAAAAAAAAAAAAAAAAAAGGGGTAGTGTTTAAAAATATGTAATAATAAAAACAAAAAAAAAAGGTTACAAACACTTCAAGACAAACAATGCGATTATATAATATTTCGTACAAAAAATGTAAACCAATCAACGTAATCAAACATATAACACAGAAATATATGCAATAATATCGAACATATAACATGAATATGCACAAGCAGGTAACATAAAAATGTTTATAAACATAGCATACAAACAAAAACAAAACAATCCATATAGCACAATATATAACATAAAACATTAAACACAAAATATTTAATTGCATAACATAAACAATGAACATTAACAAAAATAAAAC
This sequence comes from Villa cingulata, assembly GCA_951394055.1. NCBI lineage: Eukaryota > Metazoa > Arthropoda > Insecta > Diptera > Bombyliidae > Villa > Villa cingulata. The sequence continues at coordinate 33,068,938 of OX596017.1, read as the reverse complement.
CATTTAAACATATATGCATAATATAATATTCACATATATATATATGACCATGTCAGTACTGTCAAATTGTCAAAAAGGTACCAGTTAAATAAATACCAATAGAGTTATTCTCAATTACCATAAGTTATCATCCGAACCACCAGACACAATTTGAAAAAAAACGGTTTTATAAAAAAGACGAGAATATGAGATAAATAGTAAAACATTTCAACAACGGAGAAAAAGAAAATTCCAGAACCGCGAAAATTTGGTATATAAAGGGTTGCGATTCGCAGAAAAATTTGTCTTTTGCAATTACTTGTGTATACTGTCGTGTTGAGACTGAAGCAAGGAAACCAAGAGACCAAACTCATCAGCCTGGACGTGTTGAGTCCTTTCAAAATCTAGCGTGTTGAGCTAGTAAGTAGGGAAAAGTTAGGAATTTCTGTAAAAATACTTAGAATTTTTACAGAAAATAGGGAAACATCGAATTAAATCATCGTCAAAAATACTTAGAAAATTTCTTATACAGAAATTTTCTAACACTTAGAGCCGGAATTTGTCATCGTAAAAACACTTAGAAAATTTTCTAACACTTCGGGTCGGATCATCGAAAATTGTTAAAGTTGATTTTTTAAAAAAGACTTAGAAAATTTTTTACAAAATTTTCTAATACTTGGAACAAATTCATCATCGTTAAAGACTTAGAAAATTTTTTATAAAATTTTCTAATACTTCGAGTAGAAATTCAACATCGCTAAATACTTAGAAAATTTCTAGGAATTAGAAATTTTCTAAAGTTTCATCGCTGAAAATATCATCAAAATTTGAATTATTTCGGAAAAATTAAAAAATTACATCGAGACAGTGAGAAATATTTTTATCCCGACAATCATCAATTCCCGACGGTAAATCTTCAGTTTTACATAACGATTTTTTTGAAAGTTTGAAAATTCGAACAGTCATCGTTAAATTGGTCTCATCAACGTTCTTCAATCAACATAGTGTCTACAACGCCATCTATTCGTGTAGGTCGACCTATGCCAACGAATAATTAGTTAATTAGCTCTTAGTAGTTAAGAACATATGCAAATTCATAATTAAAGTAAATTTGATAGATTTCATTTGTATAAATTCATGATTTTATTTGAATTTTGTTAAATTCATTTGCATAGTTATTTCCGGTTTAACCGAAATATTGTACATATACAAATTTTTAAATTAAAGTAAATTTTATATATTTCATAGATTCAAATTTGTTTTGTATAATTAAAATTAATTGCATACTTATTTCCGATTTGATTGAAACATTATTATATAATTGAAAATATTGAATTTTTATATATATTGAATTAGATTCATTTGAAATTTAAATATACACGAATTTAAGTAGATTAGAAATTGTTTGTAATTTAGTTTTAAGATATTGAATTGTTAGGTTTAAGAGAGTATATTTTAAAATAAAATTTTATAACGAATTGTAAAAAAAAAAAAAAAAATTGTGTTTTTATTTTATTAAAATTTTTGAACCGGCACCTCTTCATTTTTTAATGTTAGTCTTATTAGTGGATTTAACATAGGTACATGACTCACATTCACATGTGAATAAAGAAAATGTGAAATATGAAATGTGCATGATCAAAAATAGACGCCTGTACCGTTTTATTACCGTATCGTCATAAAATAAAATAAAAAAAGAGATTTGGGAATTTTTGTTTTAAAAAACTTTAAACAAAAAAAGATTCCTTTTTAAATACGCCTGTGCTGTTTTGTTATCGTTCCGTCATAAAACCCAAACAAAAGGGTTTTCGGAATTTTTGTTTTTAATATATAAGAAAAATATGTTTATGGAAAAAATTGGTTAAAAGAAAGGGATCACTGATAGTATAATATATCTTATCGTTGAATTTTTTTTTTTTCATTTTTGTTGTTAAAGAAAATGATACATTATCATTTTTAGAAATCGAAAGTTAGACGGTAACGGACGGAAAAAATTCAAGTCGAAATCAATCAAATTTTATATATTATTAGTATAAAGTGCGTAATAAAGTATATGCGAAGTGCACAGTAATTAAAACATTTAAATTAGGAAGTGAATGTATTCTTTGCTAATTAAATCGTAAGAAAGATAGTGATATAAGACATTAGTGAAATATTACAAAAAAAAAAATACCATATAGAACAGGGAAACAAGCATATAATGGCAGGAAAATTTGTGAAAGTGAATAAAAAGAAAAACATAAATCAGTGGTTGGAAGAAGATATAAATAAGGAAGAAGTGCCAGAAGTTAGAAAAAAGGCAAGCGATTCCGTAACAGTAGACTATAGACTCAGCATAGAAGAAGTGAGAAATTTGATACCAGTGTTCAGTCCTGGGGTAAGTGAAATTCAATCAGTTCATCATGAAAATTGTATATTCTTGGTCAGAACAACGGACAATGCTATATGCGACTCTACGCTTAGATGCAGCCGCAAAATTCTGGTACCAATGTAGGCAAAATGAAATAGGGACGTGGGAAATATTTAAAGAAGAATTACGCAAAAGCTTTCCGACAGTTTCAGATGAATCTGCCGTCTATATGAAATTATTAGCCAGACAAAGGAAAAAGGAAGAACCGTTCGAATATTACTTTTATGAAGTTTTGTCATTGGCAAAAAACGCCAACCTAAATAATGAGACCACAATAAATTATATAGTATCAGGATTAAATGACAGGAATTTGAGTAATGTTTTCCTGGCTTCGAATTTGAAAAATCTAAGTGAAATACTTGAAAGTATTAAGGTTTACGAAAGCATTCATAGTCAAGGACAAGGACGAACTACTATTCCATCACTATCAACGAATTTGAAATTTAAAGACGGAATTGAAAATACGAAAAATATTAACATTAATCGACAAGAAAGGGGAAAGTTCGTAAACAGATGTTTTGGTTGTGGAAAAATAGGACATAAAAGATCAGAATGTCGTAACAACATGAATAAAGCAAACCTTATCAAGTGTTTTAAGTGCGGCAGGACAGGCCATCGTGCAAGACAATGTCAATCCTTATATGGGACACGAATCACGGAGACAAGAGGAAGAAACGAATAGGATGAGACCTTGGTGTCGATTGCAAGATTATGCAGAAGGTGATGTTTATGAAGCAGAAGAATCTGGTGGCGAAAATAGTCAATAAGAGAGAATAGCATGTAAGTGAATTGTTGTAAAAAAAAAAAACAAAAAAAAAATAATAACAATAATAATACACATATAGTATATGCAATATGTTCAAAAAATACTGCCTTTTCTTATCTCCCCACGTAATCACTATTTTACTCTATGACTTCGTTCTACGAGATATTATTTTCTTCTTTTTCTTCAAATATTGTCCAAAAAGGTGACTGAAGGTTAAAAAAAAAAAAAAAGAGAACTTAGAAATTCTAGGTGTACAAGATAATAGGACGAGTAAAGGGAAATAATGTAACTAGTCGCAATAAGATATAATCAATTAAGTCAAAGACGTGTAGTTTCAGAGTACTGGCTACGATTAGTAAAATTTCGATAAACATCGACAGCAAATCGCCAGATGTAGTTTCAGAGTACTGACTGCAGGTTAAGAAAGTTTGAATAAAGATCAATGTAGTTTCAGAGCAGGGATGCGACGAGCTCTGACGTGAATGTAAGATTCAACATTCAAGTACTATCAAAATGTAAGGTATTGTAAGGTTTTTGAATTTTCAGATTTTTCGAATTAAATGGGAAATCATACACACTATATGTATATATATACTATTATACTATACTGATATATAGTACTTTATTGATTAAAAAAAAAATTATAATAATATTTCTTTTCAAATTATATATGTAATTAAAGAAAAAAATAAAAAATGCAATTATCCATAAAATGGGTATAACAAAAAAAAAAAAAAAGAAAAAAGAAAAACAAAAACAAAATAACAAATATTATGCATATTAGTATATACATTTTTTAAATTTATGGTTAAAAAAATTAGACCAACAAACATTCTTCTTTTTCTTTTAGATTTACATTTTGATTTAATAAACTTTTTTCCAAATGACAATCGTGGCAGAATGATGTTTTTGCTTTCAAAAAATCCTTTGACTTTATTAAAGCAGAAACTGTATCAACAGCAAGACGGTTTCTGCATTTGGTTTTAATTAATTGCTGGTACGAAAAGATTCTCTCAACTGTTGCTGACGAATGTGGAATAGACAAAACGCCTTTTGCTATTCGATAAATATTTGAGAAAACATATTCACCTAATTGACCTAATAATTGACCTAATTCATTTTTAATTTTTCTAACTTCTTCCCAAAATTCTGATATGGATACATTTTTAAAATTCTTCAATTCTTGGTAATCTGCTAAAGCACGATATTCATCATTTATTTGAACTACATTTTTGTGCTCCTTTTCAGGAGATAGATGCAAAACGAACGATACTATAGTATTAGTTTTGCCTTCTAACCCTTTACTGCATACTGTATCAGATCTGCATCATGTTATTTAAAGTGTTCTTCGCTCGAGTAAATTATTCGTTTCTCATTTCTCTCCAACTATTTTGCTTTATTGGCATGTACTCTACTATTGCAACGGTATATTACCGCCAAAAAATGTAACGACGTACATGAATTTGCTTTGGAAGCATTAGTGTTTTATTTCTTTTCTTTCTGTGGTTAGACCTGTTGTGATTATTAACAAATATTTTATAAAGTGCTTTGAATTTAGCAGGAAAAAAAAATTTTTTTATTACATATAGCTTAAGTCATAAGGTAAGTTGTTTTGACCTAATAAAAAAAAAAATTTATAACGGGTTTTATGATCAATTAACTTATGATGCAGATATGCATCATCATACATTAAGCTCATATATTTTTACATCTTTTTTTTATAGTATGACACACCAAAATTTAACAGATAAAGAGATCGAGGAAATAATTGAAACTTGGGATGAAAGTGAAGATGACTGCGATTGTGATGATGAGGTACTGGAAGATTGCATTACAGAGCTTATTAATAAGAATGACGCTTTTGAAGAAATTTTGAATGATTTAGAAAACGTGGAATCCTTGCCACTTGGTTCATTGGAAGAAAATTTAGACGAACCTGGTGATGATACACAAAGAAATTTCAAAACAGAACACTTAGAACTCAAACAAAAATATGAAAAAATCTTGTGGAAAAAGTGTTCAACACAATTTAAAATAGAAGATATAGAATTTCGAGGAGATTCATCACTTCCACCTTCAATACAGGAATTGTCTTCACCACTGTCTTCCTTCTTATATTTCTTCTCTCAAGATTTATTTGAACATATTAGTGAAGAATCCAGTAAATATTCAACAGAAATAAACTGCAACAATCCAAGTAAAATTAGTGCAGTTCAGATTAAAAAATTTGTTGGCATATGCATTATGTTAAATCCCCTTAAAAGATTAACATTAAAAATAAAAAGGTGCTAATTCATAAAATTTTATATAGAATAAAAACACAATTTTTTTACAATTCGTTATAAAATTTATTAAAAAAAAATAATATCTTAAAAACTAACAATTCAATAAATCTTAAACTAAATTACAAAATTGATTTTAGGCAAATTATTTCAAATTGTTTAATTTAATTAAATTTAATCGGAAAATTAATTCAAATTATTCAAATTCTAAATTTATTAATTTAAGTTTACAATTTAAAATTTACTAATTCAATTTAATTGTTTAAAATTTAAAAAAATTTACTAATTCAAGTATTCAGTTTAAAAATTTCCGGAAATTAATTTTGTTCAAAATTTAATTAATAAGTTTCAAAAAATATGCAAAATAATTAGAAAAATAAAATTAACTATTATTTACTTATACAATAGTTTGTGTCTTAGCTTAAAATGATGATGAATTATCAGAAATATTGATGTTTTAAAATTTTGATGTAGATGGCGCTGAAGGATAGTTCCGGTGATGTTAATGATATTTACCGTCGGTAAATCACTGTTCAACTCTCGATGATAAAAATTTCTATGAAGAAACTTCAATTCTGCTGGTTGCAATTACTTGGATTTGAACTGTCTCGGCAATAGAAAAATTTAAATAAATTTTTCTAAGTTCAAACAGCAATGTTGATGAAAAAATCTAAGTATTTTTCTGTTTATTAGAAAATTTTAATGTAAAAATTTTCTAAGTCCAAGCAGCGTTGATTAGAAATTTTCTTTAAAATTTCTAAGTATTTGTTTATTAGAAAATTTTAATGTAAAAATTTTCTAAGTCCAAAGCAGCGTTGATTAGAAATTTTCTTTAAAATTTCTAAGTATTTTTTCGGCGATTTATTAGAAATTTTTTCCAAAAAAATTTCTAAGTTTTTTTTTCCTAATTTTTTCCCTAAATTCTGTAAAAAATTGTAAGTTTTTTACAGAAATTCCTAAGTTCCCTATGTACTAGCTCAATACGCTAGATTTTTGAGGACTCAATACGTCCAATGGTTTTTGGTCTATTTGTTTTCTCTGCTTCAATCTCAATACGATATTATACACAGATAATCGCAAAAAGACAAATTCTTCTGCGATCTGCAACCCTTTATATACCAAATTTTCGCGGTTCTAGAAATTTCCATTTTCTCCGTTGGTGAAGTTATCTTATATTTATCTCATCATTTCATCCTTTTTAGAAAACCGTTTTATTTTGAATTTGATTTTGGTAAATCGATTGATAAATTTTATGATTGTGAATAACTCTACTGATACTGGTACTTCAACTTTCTTTGGTAACTTTGGTAACTTTCATTGGTACTGTCATGATCATATGTTACGTAAATAATTATATAATAATAAACATTGTTATTAATAGTTTATAGGTGAATTGATTTATAGTTAATTAAACCTTTTGGTTTCCCTTTTTTTATAAAAATATTTTTATTAAAATACGTGTTTATGTACAGTGCAGTAATTTTGGTGGTTTTTTTGTTTATAAAAAGTGGATATATAAGTGTTGTGATAATTGTATTTTTGTAATTGGTAAAAATGTGACTTGTGAAATTCATGTTATGTTTCTTGTTAGTAATTTTTGTAAAAATATTTGTGTTCATTAATGTTATGTTGTTTGTTTTATTTTTGTTGGACATATATGTTGTACATATATATATATATGTATATAACCTATGTGTTATATTGTATTGTATTATTTTTGTGTAATATGTTTTGGTTATGTTGTTTGTTTATATTTTGTGTTGTTCTGTTTGTACTATTTGTTTATGATTTTTGTGTTATTTATTATTAATTTATTTATTTATTATTATTATTAATTATTTTTACTTTTAATAACTTTTATTTTTCTTTTTCCTTTTCAGATAAAAAATGTTGAATGACGATTCAACATCCTCCCGGAACGCGCAAAAAAAAATGAACTTAATATATTGTATATATTGTGAATAATTTGTTAGTTTTAATTTTATTTATGTAATAAAGAATATCACTTTTAATCATTTTAATTTTCTTTATTTCTAATCACGAAATTCATCTTTCGATTTGTTAATGCTTTGTTTTGATTTTAATTTATATTGTTTATAATTGTACCATTGTCGAATTTTTGGCGGTATTTTCACAATAATTTCATTCGTGTTCCAGTGTGTGAAACGAATGACCGTCTTATCATCCACCCTGTGTCGGTATGATTTCTTCATTGTTTTAACCCTTTCCCAAGGAATAGGGAATCTTTGAAGCATTTTGCTAATGCTTGCTGCTTTTTTATGTTGAATATTCTGTTTTACAAATTGTTGTAGTTGTTTGTTAAGAGTTTGTGGTTCATGTGTGTGTAACATGAATACGTTTGTTGATTGTGTGACACGTCCTGTGTTGCCCATCACAATCCAACCCAATTCTGTTTTCAATGCTATTGGTTTATCTAGGTGTTTTGATCGTATTATTCCGTCTTGAATAATACTAGCATATACTTCTGCTCCTAGTAGCAAGTCTATATTTCCTGGAATAGCATAGTCAGGATCAGCTAGCTTCAAATTTCTTATATGATTGAAACCTGATGTTTCAATGTGTTGTGGAGGTAATTGGCTAGTGATACTGTTTACCACTAGCGCTTTGACTCTCTGCTTGTAATTTCCATTTACCGATTCCAACGTGAATTCGGTCTGTGATTTGGCTCTAGTGGCACTGCTTTGGTTGAGTCCACTAATAAGCTGATTAGTTCGTGAATGAGAGAGCTTCAAACGTTTTGTCGCCGCGGCGGTGATACATGTAGCTTGAGACCCTGAGTCGATCAGAGCCCTTAGATTTTGTAGCTGACCCTTACCGTCTCGTATTTTTACTTGTGCTGTTGCTAGCAAAGTTTCATTAACATTAGTTGAAAAGAAATTCTTGAGTGAATCTTCTTTTTCATGTAGTTGAACAGAAGTCTGATTCGTCGCTGATGAATTCGCCGAAAAACTATCATGTAACAAAGTGTGGTGCCTTTTCATGCACTTCTTGCATGAACTGTTGCTTGTGCAGTTGATGAATCTATGACCTGGTTCAAGGCAGTTTGTACATAAATTATTTTTGAAAATGAAATTTTTTCTTTCTACTTCTGATAATGACTTGAATTTCATACAATGGCAAAGTCTATGATCAGACTTACACTTTGGACAATGTGTACCCTGATTGGTACCCTTAATATTTTGATTTGAAGAAATCTTGGTTTCACTTGAAGTGTGTATAGCTTCTAATACTCTAAATCGAGCTTCCAAAAATTCTACGAATTCAGAAAATGTGGGTAATTCTGCTGTTGAACTTTGTTTAATTTCCCATTGCTCTCGAGTTTCTGGTGGTAGTTTTTGTAACGTGATATAGATAATTAATGGATCCCAGTTCTCGGTTTTAACTCGAAGTATTTCTAATTCATGAATAACTTCTTCGACACTACTAAGAATTTCTTTGATGCCTTGTGCATTTTCAGATTTTACAAAGTGCATTTTAAATAACTTTTCTAATTGAGTGTTGATCAAAACCTTGTTATTATTGAATCGGTTTACCAATGCAAACCATGCCTTTGAGTAATTCGCTGCTGTTATTTCAAAAGTTTTCAATACTCTTGCTGCTTCACCATAAACACAAGATTTCAAGTAATGTAGTTTTTCGACATCTGCAATTTCATCATTTCGGTGTATCAAATTAACAAATAAATCTCTGAAAGATCTCCATGATTTATATGTTCCATCGAATTTCGGTAGTTCAATCGGAGGTAATTTTACTCTTGATTTTGGCATAGTTACCATAGTAGTATCATTTGATTGGGCTGTTGTATTTATCAAGGAGATTTTTTCTTCTAATTCTGTGATTAGGTCGAAGCAAGTTTCTTCAAAATCTTTGAATTTATTCTGATCCATGTATTCTGTAGTGCTGTTTGCATCTTCGGCTTGACATATCTGATAATGATTTTTCCGGAAACTATCTGATAATTCGTTCAATTTTTTTATTCTGCGTTCATAAACACTAACTGGTTTGTTTTCGTTTAAATTTTTTCTGATACCATCTGTTAAGTCTTTTAATTCTACTGTCAATATATTTTGTAATTTAATTAAATTTTGAATGCTATCCATTTTATCTTTTTTCTTTTTTGTTGAAGTTTTTGGTTTAACCATTTACAAATATATTTTTTTATAAAATTTTATCAAAATAAAAATTGTGTTCTTATTCTATCCGGCTCGAAGGACCAAATGTTAAATCCCCTTAAAAGATTAACATTAAAAATAAAAAGGTGCTAATTCATAAAATTTTTATATAGAATAAAAACACAATTTTTTTACAATTCGTTATAAAATTTATTAAAAAAAAATAATATCTTAAAAACTAACAATTCAATAAATCTTAAACTAAATTACAAAATTGATTTTAGGCAAATTATTTCAAATTGTTTAATTTAATTAAATTTAATCGGAAAATTAATTCAAATTATTCAAATTCTAAATTTATTAATTTAAGTTTACAATTTAAAATTTACTAATTCAATTTAATTGTTTAAAATTTAAAAAAATTTACTAATTCAAGTATTCAGTTTAAAAATTTCCGGAAATTAATTTTGTTCAAAATTTAATTAATAAGTTTCAAAAAATATGCAAAATAATTAGAAAAATAAAATTAACTATTATTTACTTATACAATAGTTTGTGTCTTAGCTTAAAATGATGATGAATTATCAGAAATATTGATGTTTTAAAATTTTGATGTAGATGGCGCTGAAGGATAGTTCCGGTGATGTTAATGATATTTACCGTCGGTAAATCACTGTTCAACTCTCGATGATAAAAATTTCTATGAAGAAACTTCAATTCTGCTGGTTGCAATTACTTGGATTTGAACTGTCTCGGCAATAGAAAAATTTAAATAAATTTTTCTAAGTTCAAACAGCAATGTTGATGAAAAAATCTAAGTATTTTTCTGTTTATTAGAAAATTTTAATGTAAAAATTTTCTAAGTCCAAGCAGCGTTGATTAGAAATTTTCTTTAAAATTTCTAAGTATTTGTTTATTAGAAAATTTTAATGTAAAAATTTTCTAAGTCCAAAGCAGCGTTGATTAGAAATTTTCTTTAAAATTTCTAAGTATTTTTTCGGCGATTTATTAGAAATTTTTTCCAAAAAAATTTCTAAGTTTTTTTTTTCCTAATTTTTTCCCTAAATTCTGTAAAAAATTGTAAGTTTTTTACAGAAATTCCTAAGTTCCCTATGTACTAGCTCAATACGCTAGATTTTTGAGGACTCAATACGTCCAATGGTTTTTGGTCTATTTGTTTTCTCTGCTTCAATCTCAATACGATATTATACACAGATAATCGCAAAAAGACAAATTCTTCTGCGATCTGCAACCCTTTATATACCAAATTTTCGCGGTTCTAGAAATTTCCATTTTCTCCGTTGGTGAAGTTATCTTATATTTATCTCATCATTTCATCCTTTTTAGAAAACCGTTTTATTTTGAATTTGATTTTGGTAAATCGATTGATAAATTTTATGATTGTGAATAACTCTACTGATACTGGTACTTCAACTTTCTTTGGTAACTTTGGTAACTTTCATTGGTACTGTCATGATCATATGTTACGTAAATAATTATATAATAATAAACATTGTTATTAATAGTTTATAGGTGAATTGATTTATAGTTAATTAAACCTTTTGGTTTCCCTTTTTTTATAAAAATATTTTTATTAAAATACGTGTTTATGTACAGTGCAGTAATTTTGGTGGTTTTTTTGTTTATAAAAAGTGGATATATAAGTGTTGTGATAATTGTATTTTTGTAATTGGTAAAAATGTGACTTGTGAAATTCATGTTATGTTTCTTGTTAGTAATTTTTGTAAAAATATTTGTGTTCATTAATGTTATGTTGTTTGTTTTATTTTTGTTGGACATATATGTTGTACATATATATATATATGTATATAACCTATGTGTTATATTGTATTGTATTATTTTTGTGTAATATGTTTTGGTTATGTTGTTTGTTTATATTTTGTGTTGTTCTGTTTGTACTATTTGTTTATGATTTTTGTGTTATTTATTATTAATTTATTTATTTATTATTATTATTAATTATTTTTACTTTTAATAACTTTTATTTTTCTTTTTCCTTTTCAGATAAAAAATGTTGAATGACGATTCAACACATTATGACATCAATTATTCAGTTGCCGAATATTCGACTTTACTGGAATTCTGTTGTCGGTAATACAACAATTATGCAGACCTTATCTGTAAATGAATTTGAAAGAATTAGAAGATTCTTGCATTTCAACACCAACAGCTCAATGCTTCCAAGAACAAGTCCAGAACATGATCGACTTCATAAAACAAGACCCGTCATTGATCATCTTAATGCGAAATTTGCGTCTGTACCAATGGAAGAATGCTTATCCATAGACGAACAAATTTGCGCAACAAAAGCCAGAAGCTATTTAAAGCAATACTTGCCAAATAAACCCCATAAATGGGGATACAAACTTTTTGTGTTATGTGGTCATGTGGAGTTTCTGGTTTTTCATATAACTTTGAAGTATATACTGGAAATGAAAACAATTTGATCAAACTTCAGTCACATGAACCAAATCTTGGAGCTTGTGCGAATGTAGTAATCAGGTTATCAAGGAACATAAAATGAACGTAAGACATAAAATTTATTTTGATAATTATTATACAACACTGCCATTAGTAGTATATCTTGCGAAAAGTGAAATATATTCTGTTGGCACTATTCGTCGAAATCGGATTGGCTGTTGTAAATTACCAACCGACAACGAAATGAAAAAAGATCCTAGAGGTAAACATGCTGAATATTCTACATCTATTGACGATGTTGATGTTACTACAGTAGCATGGAAGGATAACAAAGTTGTAAATTTAGTTTCCACATTTACAACTGTAGAACCAATTACTACTGTGAAGCGGTTTGATAAAAAACTAAACACAAATTTAGAAATTGAATGTCCAAATATAGTCAAGCAGTACAACAAGCATATGGGAGGTGTTGACTTGTTAGACAGTTTGATCGGGCGATATAGAATTAAAATCAAATCTAAAAAGTGGTACATGCGTATATTTTATCATCTTTTAGACATATCGACCATCAATGCTTGGATATTATATAGAAAAACTTGTTCAAGCGAAAAGCACCTCTCTTTATGTGACTTTCGAATTGAGTTAGGTGAAACACTTTGTCGCATGGGTACAAATCTAACAAAATCACGAGAAAGACCAAGCAATTCACCAACTCTAGCGTTGCAAGAAAGGAAAAGGAGATTTCCATTCTCTCATGTTCCACCTACAGATGTCAGAAAGGATGAAGTTTCTCATTGGCCAATTTATATGGAAAAGAGACTAAGATGCAAACTCCCTAGTTGTACTGGGTTCACGTTTATTAAATGTGAAAAATGTGACACAGCCCTATGCTTTAATAAAGACAAAAATTGTTTTAAATTATTTCTTTGAATTAGTAAATTTTAAATATTTTTCTTTCTCTGACTTTTTGGACTTTGTTAATTTTTTTTAATTTTATAAGAAAATATTTTTGTTTTAATTCATTTTTATATAATTTTTGTTTTAATTCATTTAATGAAACATATTGCTGTATTAAACACTTTCTCTTTTGTTAATTTTATAAGAAAATATTATTAATTTTGGTTGTAATTCATTTAATAAAACATGTGTATAAAACACTTTTTCTTTATTTTTTTTGTAGTTTAAATGCATGGTGTTGCAGATATGCATCAGATTATTTTTTTTTAATTATACTATGACCATTCGAGTTTAAAATTTTTTTTAGATTTTTTCCTTTTTCTTGTTAGGTCTTAGAATTCAAAAAAAAAAATTTTTTTTTGAAATACAGAAAATTATGCAGTAAAGGGCTAAGACATTATTTGGAGAAAACATTGGAAAAAAGTTAAGTATTTCATTATCAAAATTTACTTTTCGTCTTACTGTATCACAAAAACTTATATAAAACTGCTTGATCGTATATAACATCTTATGCTGAGTATCTTCTGTAATATCAGCTTTATTGCTTAATATAAACAACTCATATTCAGTTCCACAATATATATCACTTAGTTTTAAATGCTGTTTCTCATCAGTCAAATCAATTTGCATTATATAGGTGTTTCATCTAAGTACTGTTTCATCATAAAATTTCTGCATATGTGCTTAAATAAATATGTCATTCTTTGGATAAATATATGCATTTTGTAATCTTCAGTTTGCATTTCGATATTTACATCGTCAATAATCTTTAAAACATACTTTAAAAATATAAAGTATAGTTTTATGGAAACGTCCATTAGAGAATTTGCTATAAATGATGTACTACTTTTAGAGTTTTGATTTTCAAAATGTTCCATACGAAAATAAAACTTTAATGCTTCCCATTGGTCTAATAAACGAGTTATCACCATGTTTCTAGAAAGCCATTTCGTTTCAGAATATCGAAGGATTGTATGTAAATTAATTCCAAAATATTTCTGAAAATCAGTGAATTCTTTTTCCGGGCAGCGCTGTGACAAAAGTAGAAATTAATCTCTTTCATAAGTTTATCAATTTCAGTTGGTATATTTGAAAAAGCCTCTTTAGATGCAATATTTAAGATATGACATACACATCCTTGAACAAAAAGATTTGGAATTAAGTTTTTTATTTTTGCTTATACTCCATTATACCGTCCCATCATAACAGAGCAATTATCAGCTGCGAAACTTATCATATTTTCAAGAGGTATATCATTAATGTCCAAATACCTTGTGCACTGGTGTCAGAAACAGAAACAAGACCTAAAAAGCGATCGGAAGATTTTTTTTCAAAAATTCTTATTACAATTGCAACATTTTTAGAATTCATCAAATCTGTACTTTCATCTATGATAAGTGAATAATATTCTTTTCTTGTCTGCAGAGAAATACATCTGGTACTTTCTGGACCAATAATATTTCTTATAATTTTTTGGGCTTTCGTGCGATGAATGTTAATACCTTTTACAATTTTTGAATCGGATATAGTTTTTTTCAGTAGTTGATTTAGATGGTCTAAACATTTAAAAGGTAAATTATGCTGTGCAACAAATAAACATAATTTAGTTTCTAATTCCTTAGATTTCATATCCAAAGAACTTTTTTCATCGTTAACTACAAAATTTTCTATAGAAATTTTTGATCTGGCACTCTGCATATTTTTTAAGTGGGTATCGTTTTCAGAATGTCTTTTGAATTGAGCATAATATAATACCCATGCAGGACAGAATTACAAATTTTGCACATATTTTCTCCATTTTTTTGGATTCATCACTCTCCAAATTCTTCGTACTTTCTTCTGCTTTCAATAGTTTCAATTTCACTTTTTTTTGCAAATTCCGAATCTTTTTGTCTTGCCTTTGTATCTGAACTTCCTTAATGACAATAACTTTTATAATAGTAAATATTTTTTAGAGTGTATAACACAGTAGCAAATGAAATTCAAGAATTTGACAGTAACACCGTCATTTATAAATTTATTAAGTTTCAACTTACAAGCAATCAATCATTACTTATTCTTCTACTACAAACAATTTATAATTAATTTTTTTCCATCAAATTAGAACGTAGAATATGGATCAATATCATCTAAAAAGAAAATATTTCGATTCTGATGGGAATGAAGAAAATGAAAAAATAAACGGAAATCTCTTTTCCTTCTGTAATTATTAATTTTCTTAGAAAATGTTACCAGAAAACACAATAGCCCACTACCATTATGTGTCTTAAGTGATTCTGATGACAATAGATAGTGGGTTCGTATTAATAGTACAGAACAAGACGGTCAATTGCTAGATATTTTAGGCGAATCGCCTAGCCGTAAGTTATTTTTGTTATAATTTTATAATTTTATATTATTACTATAATTTTTGATTTCAATTTTAAGAGTAATTTATATTGGAAAAAATATACCATGCATTACAATCGAGAATACTGAAAAAAATAATAAAAGCACATCAAATCTAAATGACAGTGTGGAAGTAGGTATCAGTCAACAAGACTCAATCCCAAATAAGGACGAATGCACTAGATACAATCATTTGGAAAAAGAATGTTAGTAAAATTAATATTATAAATCTATATATATAAAAATGAATCTGCGAAATGTATGTACGCGCATAAGTTCCGAACGCCAGCACCAAATTGGATAATTCTTTTTTTGTGTTCGTTATCGCCACGGCAAGGTTTGTATACAAAAAAAAATCGACCAATTAATGAAACGTTTTTATTGATTAAGATTTCGTTTAAAAGGGCGCATCCAAATTAAGAAAAAAAAAACACGTAACAGCAAAACGTTATTGGATTGATTGATTGTTGATTGATTTAATTTGTTTTTAATTTTAGATATTGAATTTTGTTTATCCTGAATATTTGCACAATGGGACACTGTGCTTACAGCCAATACAATAGCAAAAAAAAAAGATCCAGAAACACTATTGGACGCGGAACGCGGCTAACGGACGTTGTTTTGATAATAATTTAGAGGTTAAGTCGTGTTTTGTGTGTTTGGATTGGAGTGTGGAAGTTGGGTCGTGTTTATAGTGTAACCACAATTCGGCTTCCAAAACGACAACGAAAAAAGAAAACGATTTTTCAGTTGTAAAAATTTATCGCATACGTACTACATAATCAAGTTGGCTAAAATTCAGCAGAAAATCGTTGTCGATTTTTACGAAGGAGGCTATGATTAAAAAAATTTTTAATTTTGACGCCAAACGCCGTGAAATGTCAATTTATAATTTCTTTTAATATTATTTTTCAATGGTTTTTATAGTTGATTTGTGTTCTAAAAAAAATAATATAATAAAAAATAATCAAGAAAAATTTTTAAAATGAGTTTTGTAATATTTGCAATAAATTAAGAAAGATTCTTATTAATTGTGAATTCCGACGGATAGGAAAATGTTCGAACAAATACGTTATTGCACTGGCAATTCCGTTCGAACAGCGAATATTCGAAAATCTTTCGTTCGAAAAAAATTTGCTATTGTCAACTCCGTACGAATGACACATTTTGACATTAACCTATCCGATATATTTTTGCCGCGGATTGCATGTGTTTAGAAGAAGTGTTAAATATTGAAAATTTTGAAATGTAAGTATTGTAATGTATGAAACATTATGTGTGTACTACTATAGTACTACGACCACTGTGAACCTGTAATAAAGAAAACCTACAAAAATCAAAAAAAAATGATTTTTTATATATGGATATACCAGGTGTGTAAATATGAAACCGGAATTTGCCTACACGTGGTGCTAGCTGTGAATCTATTTACTTTGAAACCAAGTCATTGACGCCATTTTAGTGTTTTGACGTCTGTTAATTATTTGTAACTCATAATCATACAAGTGTGATACAGTTTTATAGTTTTTAATAGCGTTGAATATGTCTAGTTTTGTGTCTAATAACTACGATTTGCGGACAGCATTGATTTTCTGTTACCATTTGAAAAAAACTGCTGCAGAATCACATCGAATGCTTGTTGAAACTCACGGTGAGCATGCTCTTGGGAAATCACAGTGCTTTGAGTGGTTTAGAAAGTTCAAAAGTGGCAATTTTGACGTCAGAAATGGAGAACGTGGAAGACCACCGAAAAAGTTTGAAGACAGGGAGTTGCAAGCATTGTTGGATGAGGATGACGCTCAAACGCAACAACAAATAGCAGACCAATTAAACGTGACACGAGAAGCTATTTCCATACGTTTGAAAGCCATGGGAAAGATCCAGAAGATGGAGAAATGGGTTCCTCGTGAGCTGAATGAAAGACAGCATGAAAACCGGAAAACAACTTGTGAAATGGGAAGTAAAATGGGTTTAAATTTTAAATTTTTTTTTTTTTACTTGCGTTTAAATGGGAAGTACTTTCACATGCGGCTTACTCACCAGACTTAGCTCCATCAGATTATTACCTTTTTGCATCGATGGGACACGCACTTGCTGAACAGCACTTCACATCTTATGAAAATGTGCAAAAATGGATCGATGACTGGTTTGCTTCCAAAGAGGAACAATTTTTTTGGCGCGGCATCCACAAATTGCCAGAGAGATGGGAAAAATGTATAACTAACGATGACGACGATTTTGTGTCATTTTTATTCAATAAACGTGTATTTTCTATATAAAAATTCCGGTTTCATATTTACACACCTGGTATATATGCTGTGTGACGTCATGGCAGTATCTTCCATCCTAATGAGAGATGGAAGCCCACCCTGACCTCACACTGCATACAACATACCACACCAATTGTAATATATATTGTGTATAGTTATACACAGGGCCGGATTGTACCTGTAAAAATTAAGTACCACACACATGACGTCATACTTACGTCTTGAGATGATGGATTGTGGTAGTGGCGGCTACGCTAGTTGGCTAGCACGGTGCTAGCTCGCCGGATGGGGCGTGAGTTTGCCACTATCCATCTCTCTTTTGATTTCCGTAGCCATGAAGCAGTAGAAGGGTGAGAAATCCTTCTACCTAGAATGCTTCAAAATAAACAATATCAATTAGATAAAAAAACAACACCCACACCGTTGAATGTGCTATTATGGCCCCGCTCTGGCCCAAGAAAACAGCTACTACCATCGTTGGATCTGAAAAAGAAAAGAATTGCCTCGCCCAACGATGATAGGGACTAACCCACCTCGATAAATATAGTTCGCAGAAAAAGAAAATAACTATGTTCCCATCCTTTAGAAAGAGGAAAGATAAAAAAAATCAAATTAAAAAATGGTAAATATCCATGCTGTATCGAATATTGGGGTTCTCATAGGGGAAGAGTCCAATGCAAAAGCCATCATTCAATCCTTTACAAATCCATTTTATTTATGTTATAAGTCTTCTAAATTTGAAACGAAATACATGGGCTATAACGTAGTTTATATGTCTAAATCCGATTACATATTTTGATATAAAAACTATTTATAAATTGCAAGGAATTTTTCCGTTTTTTCTTCTTCTTCTTTTTTTTTTATATGATATCCTACCTTATAACTAATATTATTTATTTTTTTTTCTTTTTTTTTTCTTAATTTAATATTTACACAATTTTTTTATTTTATTTATTTTTGGGGACCCCTGTAATTATTAAAACAACATATATAAAAAAAAGAAAATCGTTGGCGCGAAATATGTCACTCACTTCACGTAAGGTCAAAAAAAAGATTTTATTTATTTTATTTTTACACTTTTATTTCTATTATTTAAAATTTTTTGGTTTGAAATTACAAAACAATTTTTATTTTACAATTAATTAATTTTTAAAATACAAAATAATTTTATCTTTACAATTTTGACTTTAATACAAAATAATTCTAACTTTACAATTTGTAACTTTTATACAAAAATAATTTTAACTTTAAAATGTTTGCTGGTGGACAGAACTCAATTAACTGACTATCTAAAAAAATTAAACAACATAATTTTATGAATTATTAAAATCAAAATTTTCTCATGCTTACAAATTTCCGTTCTAGGAATTTTGTCTGCATGAGTATTTGTTTTATCAACGTGACTAAAATTGATGAAAATGCATTTTTCTAAGTTTTATGCGAATGTTATAATTTTTTTAGAAAATTGCATTTTTTACATTATTAATTTTGCTAATTATGAATTTTTATTTCAAAAAATGAAATACGATACATATGTAATAAAAAGAATAGAAATGTGTAGAGCAATACAATACATAATAAAAAGAATTAAAATGTGTATATTAAATACTACATGTTACAGCATGTAACTCCTCCCCCTTTAGCTATGCAGCGAAGGCCAAAAGAGCTGCATTGTTGAAGTTCTCGGTGAAGGGTGTTCTGAAGTCGGAAGATCCCTTATTGTCATATTTCTACAGACCACTGTTTGTTTTCTTTTGTTTTCCGATATCTGTTTAATAATTAAGTAGATAACGATTGATAAAACTATTAGTGCTATTAGTGTAGATGTGCCAAATGAAACAATATTTCTGTTTTCCGTCTTTGTTTCTAGCAGTTCGATTGCCTGTTTATTGCTGATATGATATGATCTCAGTTTCTTTATTTTTAGGTCTTCTATGGTTGTTGAATAATTAATACTTTGTAGTGTTGCTGGATAAATATGGATATCGTCCCAATAACTATTAATATTGTCTACATATGTAATGCCATTTATTTCTACTGAACAGTTTTCAAAATGTATCAATTGAGTTCCTTGTGTCCTGAGTTCGCTGGATTCGCAAGAAGAATTTATTCGGGTTTCAGGTACATTGATCAAAAGGATATAATTTGGTTCAGGTTGTGTTATTTCTGACGTTTGTGATCGTTCTATCAGTTGGCACGTTGCTGGTTGGTTTTCTATTAGCTGTCCTATACAGATGGATTTTTCATGTCTCTCTTGATAATTTGATTCCTTGCAATAGTATGTTTTCTCGATTTTGGGGCACGGTTCGTCAAAATATTGGTTGGTATTTTTGTTATGGATAACATAGGGCTTAGTGGAAATTGATTTGGTATCATTTATTGGTAAGGGAATTATGTGGAATAAGGAGTATGTTTCTCTGGATAATACGGGAACTTGAACGTTAAAGATTATATTTGAATTGTTATAATAAGCCTGTAAGCCAAGCATCTCATAGATATGCTCATTTGATTTGATATTTACCGACTGATTCTTTAAATTGTAATATATGTCTGATAATTCGTTCGGACTTAGTATTTGTTTAGAAATTATATTCAATCGAGCAAGGACCATTGCTTCGGCTAAATTAATTAGCTGATTGTTAATTAGGTCGATATTATAATTTATATCATTCAAATATTGACTATGCTTAGTAATATCGAGATTAATATTTATTTTATTCTGAAAATTCTCTTGATAGTGTCTCAGATAATTTTGTATAGTCTCTTGTTGGTTATTAATGTGCGTTGTTATATTCTCAAATCGTTCTATCATTCGTATATTAATTGCAGTTTGTTCATTAATTTTGTTTCCTATTTTATTTTGATTGGAGGTTAAGTCTTCAATTTCCTTATTTAGCCTGATTGCATCTTCTGCGTCCATGTTACCGGTAATGCTTTTTATAATCGTGCCTAACCCATTTACTAATCCTCTTTTATTTCTAAAACTAGGTTTTAAACTGTCTAATTTATTCTTTAGATTTAGTAATTTAATATTTGTTAGTTTTATAGAATCTTCCATTTCTTCCATTTTGTCAAAAGTTGTCAGTGATTCGGTTAGTTTGTCTATAGTTTTTTCGTATGTCTCCAGTCTAACTATATGAAGTAGGTTATTATATCTCTGCACTATTCTGGCTGTTCCTAGTTTCATTGTTAGTATTTTCTGTCCCCTCAAGTCTTGTATTTGTAGTTTCTGTCCCGACGTTATCATCGTCCTGAAATTTACGTTTCTTCTTTAGTTTTGATTTATGTATTTTCTTGTTTTGTTGTGTTATAATAGCAATATTTCTATTTTCTTTGACCTTTTGTTTAGTAAACCTGCGGTTTAACTTATTTCTTCTATGTACATTCTTTCCTATAAACTATGTTTCCTGCTTCTAAATTTTCCGGTTCTTCTCTTGTTTTATTTAATTTTTCTATGTTACCTTTTGTTTTTTGTTCTAATTTATTTTTAATTGTTGGGTATAAGTTTTCCTGGAACTCATTTAATTTTTTTAGATAATCATGTGCATTATTATATTTTAGGGTTTTGTTAAAACTATTCGTTCTACCATAAAAGAGTTCGAAAGGAGTGAGTCTTGTGACAGAGTGTATAGAATTATTGTACGTTGCAATTACCTCGTTTAATATGTCATCATGGTCTATGTTTTCAGATTTTTCTTTGACGATTCTATAGATTTCAGTTAAGGTTGAATGTAATCTTTCAACTGAGGCATTACTAGAAGTTTGTTGATAGCTTGTAATATGATGATCGATATCATATTGCTTGCAGAAATCCTGGAAAATTGTGGACATAAATTCTGTACCTTGGTCAGAGACAATTTTCTTTGGTATGCCGTGAAGGCTAAAGAAATGACGAAGTGCTTTTATCATAGCCAAACTATTTCTTGATAAGACAGTATAAGCAGCTGCAAATTTAGAAAATTTATCTATAATAGTTAGAATTTGTTTGTGATTGATGCTGTAAATATCAATGTGCAAGATATCCAATGGTTTTTCAGGAGTTTCTGGAACTGAAAATTTAATTCTAGGGGGTTTTCTATCATACTTTTGTGTTTGACAGGTTTCGCAATTATTTATTATTTTAGTGATTTTGTCCTTCATATGAGGAAAATAAACATTTCGTTTTAAATGTAAAAGCGTTTCATTAATCCCTCTGTGATTATTTTTTAAATGATAATCTCGGATTAATTCATCTTGTACATCATTCTCGGTGATGTCCTCTACAAAGTCTGTACATCGAATTAATTTGAACCCGTTGCTTCTGGCGAAATATTGAGAATATACTTGCTGAATTAGTTTAAATATTTCATTATTTGTATATATGGCTGTGAGTTTATTGGGAGGGATATGTTTTTTAAAGATATCTATTATGATTTCCGTCGTGAAGGTTTGTGATTTAATTATACGTCTTTGCTTATTCTTAAAAGGACATTGAAGTGTGTTCTGCGAGGTTCTATTTGTTTTATCCAAAATTAATTGAAGATTGAATTCGTTTAAAGGTCTCTCTGATATAGGAATACCATCATTGAGATTTTCTTCAGCGGAATGCACTGTCGAGATGTTATCACTTCCTTTCGTCGCTTCAGTTTTTAGCTCGTTAGTGTTTAGTTCAACTCTAGGATTTTCATCAAGCTTAATACGGCTTAAAGCGTCTGCGTTCGAATTTTGTTTACCTTTCTTATAAACAATTTTGTAATCGAATTCTTCCAGTCTAAGTCTCCAACGTACTAATTTAGAATTAGGTTCTTTAAGATTCATGAGCCAAAGGAGTGGTTTGTGATCAGTGACAATTGTGAATTTGCGTCCGAATAAATAGGGGCGGAAGTATTTGGTGGCCCATACTATGGCCAATAATTCCTTTTCTATAGTTGAATAATTTATTTCAGAAGAAGTTAAAGTTCTGCTGGCGTAGCAAATGGGTTTATCACTACCTATCGTACCTTGGGATAATATTGCACCTATTGCGAAATTGCTTGCGTCTGTGGTAAGAACAAATGGTTTTTCAAAATCTGGGTGTTGCAGAATAGGGTCATTCATTAAAATATCCTTGCATGTTTCAAAAGCTTTTACATATTTATCGGTGAATTCAATTTTCTTATCTTTTTTAAGACATTCAGTCAAGGGTTTTGTCAACTTCGCAAAATCTTTAATAAATTTACGGTAATAACCTAATAATCCTAGAAAAGACTTTATTTGTTTGGGAGTCCTTGGTAAAGGGAAGTTTTTTATGGCTTGAATTTTATCAGGATTGGGTTTTATACCGTCTGTGGTCACAATGTGGCCTAGAAATGATATTTCCTTTTTCAAAAATTCGCATTTGTCTAGCTGGACCTTGAAATTTGCCTTTTTTAATTTATCAAAAACAATTCGGAGGTTTTCACAATGTTCTTGAAGTGAAGTTGAGTAAATGATAATATCATCAAGGTATACTAAACAGATTTTTCCTATAAGGTCTTTTAAAACATTATCCATGACGCGTTGGAAGGTGGAAGGGGCATTCTTTAGCCCGAAAGGCATTCTTACGTATTCGTAGTGACCTCCTTCTACAGTGAATGCTGTTTTTTGAATGTCCTGGGGATTCATTTCTATCTGATGAAAACCGCTGGCTAAGTCTAATGTCGAAAAATACATACACTTGCCCAATTTGTCAAGGATTTCAGTTATATTAGGAAGGGGGTATTTGTCGCTTATGGTTTTTTCATTCAATTTGCGGTAATCGATCACTAACCGCCACTTTTTCTTTCCACTAGCATCTTGCTTTTTGGGCACGATCCAGACGGGAGAGCTCCATGGGGAGTAACTGTGTCGTATTATACCTTGTTTTAGCATATCAGAAATCTGTCTTTGAACTTCTTCTTTATGTATGTACGGATAACGATAGGACTTTACATAGATCGGTATATCATCGGTAGTTTTAATGCAATGTTTTATTCGATTAGTGAAACTTAGGAGTTCGTTTTCTTTAAAAAATATGTCTTCGTAGTTTTTGCACAATTTTAGAAGTTCGCGTCGTTCCTCATTGTTTAAATGAGAGGTTCTAATTAAGTCATGAATGTCTTCCTTCTTCACGTTTGATTCGATTTCACATTCCACGTTGAAGTTATTAATTTCATCGAATTCATTCGGAAGAAAAGATTTGACTTTAAGTGGTTGTTCCAAGAAAAGTATTTGATCTTTATCAGATTCATTTACAATTTCCATGCGACTGTACCAATTTTCCGAATGGTAAATTCCTTCAGGAATAAATAGATTAGGTAAAATTTCGATCATCCCTACATAAATGTCGCCATTTTGTATATCTACGGGCAGGTTCGCTACAAATTTTGATTTGGCCGGAATTAGATATTTTTCAGACATGAGATTTGGTTTGAAACACAAGGGGAGTATTGCATTTTGCGTAATTAATTGTTTATTAACCAGATCAACTTTTGCACCTAATGAAGTTAAAATATCTAATCCCAATAAACCGTCAAAATAATCATGAAATTTAAATGCTAGAAACCTCATTTTACCTGGTTTCCTAAATTCAGTGAAATTTGGAAGTGCTACTTCTTTATCTAATTTATGTTTGTTTAGCATTGTTACGATAGTAATAGGTTTAGTATTTATTAAATTTTGTGGATCGATGTATTTAGGATCAATGAAAGAAGAAGATGCTCCTGTGTCAACTAGAAATTTTAAAGGTTGACCAAAAGAAGATGAAATTTGTATATAAGGAAGAATATGACCGTGTTTATTTACATCTATGTATCCGATTGGTTTGCTTAGGCGGGTATATGAAAATTTGCATCTTCCAATTCAAAATTCGAATCAGGATTTTCGGGGGTATAATTTTCATGATGCTGATGATCATTTGAATTCCTGTTATAATACCTGTCCAAATTTGAGAAATAATAGTCATTAATGTAAACGTTGTCATTATTATTCTGCCCATTTGGTGAGTTTTGTTCACAAACATTGAAAAGTTCCCTACTGATAAATCTAGGTTGAGAATTATTTTGTGGAGGCTGATATGCAGTAGGCTGTCTAAATCTAGAATTGCCTGATCCGATTTCCATTGGTTCTGGTTTGGGTAATATCTGTCGATTTAAACCGTTTGGTGCAAAAGGTCTAGGTTGCTGATGAAATACGGTATTCTGTCTCTGTAAATTGGGTATGAACCGAGATTGATTATTGTTAAACGGTAGATTGTTTTGTGGGTGTGACCTTAATCTTTGTCCTGTAGAAAAAGGATACACTGGTTTATGGAAAGGTGGTCGAACCGATTTATCAAATTTAGGAGTGGGCCTATTATGATTATTTGAATTTTCTGATTTTGCGTAAAAAATATTCTGTTCTTTGATGCAATATGTAAATGCGATAGCTAGAGAATTTGGTTGCATGGCTCGAATAGTTGATCCAAGGGGTTCTTTTAATCCTACTAAAAATACGTTAAGACACATTTCAGAAAATAATTCTCTTTTAGATTTGACAACATTTGGGTCACTTTCATGTATTTGTATGTGATTATACATTGTAGCTTGTAGTTCGATTATTTCACTATAAAATTTTTCTACTGGTTTATCACGTTGTTTAAGATTGTGCAGGTCTCTAATAAGAGAGGTTTCATTTCTTTTGTCAGAATAATGGAGGATGAGATTAGTTTTTATTTCCTCCCAGTCTAATGAAGTACCGTACATATTCAACACTTCGTTTGCCGGGCCCTCAATTTTGTTTCTTACTGCTCTTAATAGAAGTTGACCATACGAAGTACCGTCTACTACAGTAGCTAAACTCAGAATTTCCTCAACATTCTTGATGAAGTCATACAAAAGTCTAGGATTTCCATCGAATTTTGGTAAATCCTTTACTGCATCAGGAATTCTAAGTGAATTGAAAACTTGTGTAGCGATAGTAGCCAATTGTGCTCCGTTTGCCACATTATTGACAACCGGATTGCCAGAATTATTTGAATTGTCCATTATTTCAATTTCTATAATATTCGAACTACAAGAACGATTTGAGTTAATTGAATTCTCGTTTTCCGCACCACTAATTTCTAAATTATTTTCACTTTCTAAACTACTTTCTAAATTATCTGCAGAACTAGCAAAAGGATTTAAATTTTCTAAACTTTTACTAAATAAATTAGAAACGTTACTTCTTAAGCTATATGGGATTGATCTTGGCTTAGGGCTTTTAGATTTCTTTATTTTATTCATATGATAAGGAATTTTTAGTATAAAGGAAATTTCCAATATTTGACTTACGTGATAAATATGATGAAGAATGATGTGATCATGGTCCGGATATAAAGAGTTGAAACTCACCGATCCTTGAAGATGATTACCTGTTTCGATGTTCCTTCGAAGTTCAGTAATATTACAATAGTGTAATCGTCAATTAACCGTTGACAACAGCACAATATATGAAACTTTCACCAATTAGCCGTTGGTAAAGTCACCTGATTTGTAGTAATTTCTACCAATAAACCGTTGGCAAAATCACTGAATAAGTTGTTGTTATTACTTTTAATTAAAAAAAAAAAAAATTTATAGGATCGTTATCGCAGATCCTACCGACTGCGCCAAATATGTCACTCACTTCACGTAAGGTCAAAAAAAAGATTTTATTTATTTTATTTTTACACTTTTATTTCTATTATTTAAAATTTTTTGGTTTGAAATTACAAAACAATTTTTATTTTACAATTAATTAATTTTTAAAATACAAAATAATTTTATCTTTACAATTTTGACTTTAATACAAAATAATTCTAACTTTACAATTTGTAACTTTTATACAAAAATAATTTTAACTTTAAAATGTTTGCTGGTGGACAGAACTCAATTAACTGACTATCTAAAAAAATTAAACAACATAATTTTATGAATTATTAAAATCAAAATTTTCTCATGCTTACAAATTTCCGTTCTAGGAATTTTGTCTGCATGAGTATTTGTTTTATCAACGTGACTAAAATTGATGAAAATGCATTTTTCTAAGTTTTATGCGAATGTTATAATTTTTTTAGAAAATTGCATTTTTTACATTATTAATTTTGCTAATTATGAATTTTTATTTCAAAAAATGAAATACGATACATATGTAATAAAAAGAATAGAAATGTGTAGAGCAATACAATACATAATAAAAAGAATTAAAATGTGTATATTAAATACTACATGTTACAGCATGTAACTCGCGCTTACCAATTAAGTTGCTGTTGCTGTTGCTGTTGTGGGTGAATGTGTTGTAGTTGTTATTGCTATTGAATTAAGTTGCTGTGGTTGGTAATGGTGTTGATGTTGAATGGTGATGCGGTTGATGATGATGGCAAAACTGTGGTTTGTTCCACTGGTGATGCATATGATGATGCTTATGGTGATGTAGATGATTGTGATGTTGATGTTGATGATGATGCTACCAAAATATTTGAGGTCGTCGAAGCAGATGTTGATGATGAGGACAGGGTACTGATGAATGCTTCGATCTGCCGGAACCTTTCTTCTAATGGGGATTTATTCTGTATAATTTCACGACGAAGTTTCAATAACTCATCTAAATCCCTTTCCATGTTATATATTATTTTTTTTTTTTTTTATTTATTTAATAATATATGTTTATGTTTGGATATATTAAAAGATATTATCACTTATCTCTTAATTATAAAATTTAAATTATTATTTAATTTTATTTTCCTGTTTTTTTTTTGTTATGTTTAATTTTAATAATTAAAGTTTAAAATTATCGATGTTTATTAGGGATGATATATTTATTTTGACATTGAATTATTTTAGTTTCATGTATAAATGTATATATATAGAATGTATGCAAATCAAATATACATATTTATATATATATGTATATTTATATACCTATGTAACTAATTTATATTTTGTTGATTATAATTTTATATTATTATTATGTAACATCTTATTTGCTGCTAATTAAGCATTTTTACACTATTATTATATCTAAACTGGATTTTATTATCCAAACTATTTGTAAATATTTATTAATATTACAATTTTAATGATTATTATTTATATACTAATATTATAAATTTTTTTTTTTGTACTGATCTGATTATGATAGTTAATTAGATTATTAAATGTGAAAACTTTATAAAGTGCAAAAATATTATTTTACTAACAATAACTGCTATCATTGCAATAATAAGATTCGTAATGATAAAATGTAAACGTGTCAAAATTTCACTTATTTTATTGATATCTGATGGACAATCCATTTATATATTATTTCATAATAGTAATATCGAATACATACTATTTATAGATAACATAACCATTTATCCTCATTAATTTTCACTTCAACAGTGACGTTAACAATGATTTGCGTTTATATCTTAGAGGTATTTCCTTTTAATTATATACTTTATTTCAGTACATTACATACCACAAGAAACAAAAAACAATATTTTTTTTAAAGATACATTATATTATAAAATCACTATTCTCCGTGATTTTCCTTTAAAACAATAAAATATGATTTCATTTTTCCTTCATTTACATAAATCACAAATATCTAATTTTAATTTTTTCAATTTATATTTCTCTGTTATTTATTTTGTTTTTTTTTTTTTTTCAAAACAACTCAAAAAAAAATGTTGATTTCGAATAAAACAAAACAGATAAATGAATGAAAAAAAAAATCCATTTAATTTGTAATTGACTTATATTATGTACTATTACATTTTGTTGTTTTTTTTTTTTGTTTGTTTTTTTTTCTCACTGATACGATAATAAATTCTTTTACTACCGTTTTTATTTACTTTTGTTTTATACACGTACATGTATATTTTGCTTTTTATCCATATGTATATGTCATCTTTTTTATATAAATTATCTTAAATTCTGAACTACAATAAATTCTCATATACAGCACGTTTTGAATTCCTTGTACTATATTTCTTCCTCCCTTTTTTTTTTTGTAATTCAAATTATTTCAACAAACATTTTATAATATTTTACCACACGCTCTTTTTAATTTTCATGAAACACTATTTTCAATGTAAAAAAAATCTTTAAGTTCTAATTAGAAACAATAATCCCCGTTTTTTTAATATTTGTTACTGATTTTAAATTTTATTTTATATATTATCCGACCATGCGACTATTTTTTAAAAATTTTCCCTTTTAAAAAAATTAAAACCGGCAAAATTTGCTGAAATCATCTATTATTACAAACAAATGCTTATAATTCTTATTGGTCGTATCTAATGGTCCGATGTGATCTATGTGGTAGGTATGGAGAGGTTGGTCGCCTTTTGTTCTCGGATGGAGTAGTCCTTCTTTCCTACTGTATTTTCTATTGTTCAATATACACTGAACGAAATTTTTTATAATATTCTCAGCCTTTTCACTTATTTTAGGAATATAGAATTCCTGCTTAAGTTGCTCTATCGTTCGTAATACGCCGAAATGACCTTTTTCATGAGTTTTCTTCACGATTTCATCTTGCATATCCTCAGGTATAACTATCAAATCAATACCTTTTTTGAACTTATATAAGATATCATTTTTTAAATAAAAGTTATCATAAGGTTTAGTTTTCAAAATTTCTCGTATTGTATTTAGATTATGATCTGATTTCTGAGCTATTTTAATTTGTGCTATTATACTGCTTTCTTCTACTGTTGTGACTGGATAGCGTCCACGGGCTTCATTCTAACACCACTTCGGTGTTGAACTTCATAATCAAATCGCTCAATGCTAATACCCATCTGGCTATACGAGGTATTAACTCAGGTTTACTTACTGTCTGTTGAAATGCGACACAATCTGTTATTATTTAAAATATTGTCCAAGGAGATACACTCTAAACTTCTGTAATGATTTAACAACGGCCAGGACTTCGAGTTCGTAACTTGAGTATTTCTTCTCGGCGTCAGTTGTTTTTTTACTATAATAATAAACTGGTTGAAATTTATCGTCTTCTACTGATTTTTGCATCAGAATTCCTCCGAATCCAAATTTCAGTGTCTACGCTCCTCTTAAATATACGTAGTACTGGTTGATCAGCTAACATGCCCTTTAGCGTTTTAAAGATCTTTTTTCTTCGTCTAAAAATTGAAATTGTCTATCCTGTTTAATTAAATCACTCAGAGGGCGTGCAATGCAGGAGTATCGTTTAATGAATTTCCTGAAATAGCCTGCTAAGCCGAGAAAACTTTGAATTTCTTTCGTATTCTTGGGTTCTGGAAAGTTTAACACTGCTTCAATTTTTTCGTCTGATGGAAATATTTGATTATTCTCAAAGGTATAACCAAGAAATCGAATTCTTCGTTTTAAAAATTGACTTTCCTTGAAGTTTATATCCAATCCATACTGTTGTGATATGTCTAATATCATCTATAGCCTAATAACCGCTTCTTCTTCATATTTAGCCAATATAATGATATCATCAATATATATCAGAACTATACCGTCACTCTGAAGAGAGACGCAATTGATGTAACGCTGGAAGTTCGGAGGTGAGTTACAAAATCCGAACGGAACCCCTTTAAACTGATATTGACCATATGCGACCATTGGTGACGAACGCTGTATACTTTCTGATATTTTTTCTATGCTGACATGAAAAAATCCATTGCGCAAATCAATTGAGCTGAATACCTTATAATCACAGACTATCTATTTGTTCTTCTAATAGCGACATTGGATAACGATCTTTAACCGTCTTCTTATTTAATCTCTTGTAATCGATGCAGACCCTTGGAGACCCATCTTTCTTTTTAACCAATACCACTTGGCTCGCGTAGTCGGATATGCAGGGTTCGAATATTTCATTAGCTATACACTCTTCCACTTGTTTGTCAACTATATCTCGTTCCACAAATGGTAAACGTCGTGGACTACTGTAAAATGGTATTTCGTCATTCAAAATTATTTTCATTTCCATGTCAATGTGCTTTTCCTTTCGAGGTTCATAAGTTTCAATTAATTCTTTTATTTCTTTTCTGTATTTTATACTTCCTATTTGACTTTTCTCTAATTCCTTTGACTCTTCATTCAGAGTGATATTCATGATATGCACATCATTACTGAGATTTTTTATCTCAATTCCATCTTTATTAATTGTGATTTCAGCATTGTCTAGAAATGGATTTCCTAGAATCATTTCGTACTGTGTAACACTATCCGGAACTACATGCATGGTAATTAAAACCTCATTGTCGTCTATCATGATTTTCGATTCCACAATAGATGTAGATCTTATTTCATTTCCGCCAAAAGCATTTAAAGTTATATCTTCGTACTTCAGTTTAGTTGGTCCAGCTAGTGCAACCATATCGCTTCTTATTATGTTTACAGTGCTACCAGTGTCTACTAGCGCTGTCAATATGACGTCATTGATTGTTACTCGTTTGCATCTATTTACTAGCTTTGATGAAATCAAATTGCATGCCGATGCGTTTTTTTCGTTAGGTTTCGTTTTTGTTTATGCCCAAATTTGTTGCATGCAAAACATTTATTTCCTAGCTCTCTATAGCTGCAATTATTTGACTTGTGTCCTTTCTTGCCACACCTAAAAGAAAGAACTGCGTTTTTGTTTTCGTTTTTATGTCTAGGTACCTCTACAACTGAAGATTTTAAATTATTAGTTTTATTAGCCACACATTCAGCACGATATGCGGCATAATTTCTCAGTTTACTTTTAAATTCTTCTACAGATTTTGCACCATACAGCATCATTTTATTTACTGTAGTATCCTGGATACCTTCTATGGTGTACTGTATGAGTGATTGTTCATCTATGGGACCTCTACTGGCAAGTTCCTTCATAATCAAGAAATATTCGTAGACTTCTACGTTAGCTAATATCTTTCGTCTAGCAAGTTCTTTATGCAGATCTGCAACACTTATTTTTTCCGAAAATTCCTTTAACATTATTTCCTTCAGTTTATTCCAACTGGTCACAACCTGTTCGGACATCACATATAGCTTAGCGACTTCTCTGAGTGACTTCTTTCCGAATATAAGTTCTACTAGGAGTTTTTGAAAATTTCTTTTTTTCAGAATATAGAGCATCTTAAGAAGCATCTTTTGAGATGTAAAACATACCTCTATCATGTACCGTTACAGAGATATTGCAAAAACAAGAATTTTGACAAAAAATTTTAAATGCGAATTGTGACCGATAGAGGGCTTTCCGACAAAAAATATTCCGTGACTTTTCTGATATTGTCGAGTAGAATCTGTGGTCAAAATTTCAAGAGGATCAGAGGAAACACCTTTTCGGAACTCCAGCCATATATATATATATATATATATGTATATATATATATATATATATATATATATGTATATATATATGTATATATATATATATATATATATATATATACTATATATATTTCTTAGAAATGCTTTTTCAAGCGTCCATCTTTTTTAAATATAGTTATTACAAGTATAACATAGTTTCCTCTCCTTGCACCTACACCTTGTCGCGGTGGAGAGGCTTGCGTGCGACAATGAGCAGTTGGGCTATGTCGACGGGACGGAGTTACGCATATATGAGCACGTATATACAAGCCCCATCCCGGTAGGGTCTCCCATGTCGAACAGGCCAACTGTGAGTTGCCTGACCAAGCTAGGTGCGGGGGGGAGTAAAGCCCTTTAAAAAATCCTACTCAAGCATAAGGTGTTGAGGTACCCGTGCTGATGTGCTGCGTGATCAGCAGGTGGTAAAATGTGCTGATCATTAACGATCCCCTCCGATGCCCGGGCAAGGTCGGTTGTATAAGTGCCTTATCCTGGTATACAGGCTCTGCCAGGATTGACCGTTTTTCCGGTTTACTCGTGGGAACTATATGGAAGGAGAAAAAACAAAAAACAAAAGCTGTCCTAGGACAGCATGTCGTCCGCGGGGTCGGACGATACGCTGGTCTCCCAGGGGGAGACTATCGCCCTTTCAGAGAGCGAGGCAAGTGCTAGCAATAGCGAACCCTCGACCTCTGAAAGTGTAAATCGAAACAGGGTAGGGGCCAAAGGTGGTAGCCGCCCTGAGAATAACAAAACTAAAAAACAAAAATCCATGGGCAGGACTCTCAAGGACCGTTACCGAACGGCTCTACGCATTCTCGGCAAGATTTCTAAGAATGAGAGCGAAGGTAAGGTTCATGAGAGAGACGTGGAGGATAGAGTCAAATACCAGGCGGTAGTTGACGGATATCTGAAGCTCCAACCCATGGATTAGAAATCACAGCCCTCCAAGGCTTTTAAAAGGAGTAGGTCTCAGGACAAGACCGAAAAAGAAGCCAAAAAAAGGAAGGCTGTGAAATCTATTAAATCTTCTATTCCAACAGCATCTACGTCCGCGGCCTCCAGTATCCGGCCTGGAAAAAAGTTCTGTGAGGTGGCAAGGGACCACCTGCAGGTAGCTTTGATCGACAAAAAGTCGACCAATGGCCGGATTAGTCTGGAGGCCTGGAATAATATCGAGGAAGGACTGTCGGAGATGGTAATGGACTACGTTCTCTCAGGGAAGGGAGCACCATTGCCATCTTTCGACTTGTCCGAAGTAGTTCGCGGGTGCAGGGTAATCAGGTGCGAGAACGAGTTCTCAAAGGATTTCCTGTGCGAATGTGTGCGAACCATTAGCGAAGCATGGGAGGGTTTGAAGCTCAAGCTCATCCCAGCTACGGAAATCCCGAGGAGTCCTCGTGCCTAAGATGAAGCTTGAACCATACAAGCTTCTCAAGTGCCTGCAGCTGCAAAACCCTGAGGTTCCAATGCATGACTGGAAAGTCATTAAAGCAGAGGAACCTCAGAAAAACTCCACGTCATACCTCCTCCTTCTGAACGAGGAATGCCTAAAGGCATTAGAGAAGGCGGATAATAAACTTAAGTTTGGCATAAGCCATGCCAAGCTCAAAATTTTCCGCCCCTCAGGACAGGAGGAGGAAGAAAAAGAAGCGATGCTCGAGGACATGATGGCCCTCGACATCGCTGAAGAGAACAGGGATAGGCCTACAAGCAGTGCAGATTAATCTGAAGCACTCAAAAACTGCTTCAGATAATCTGAGAGTTTTTCTTAAGGAGAAAGACATTGATGTAGGCCTTATCCAAGAGCCCGGGTCAAAAATGGAACAGTTATGGCCTTAAAAGATAAAGATTTTAACCTGTTTTACAGTAGTAAAGCAAGAGATGAATGTAAGCCAAGAAGTTGCATTTTAGTTAAGAAAAATGTTAAGGCTTTCCTTTGTCCAAATTTCAGTTCTTATGATATAACCGTCATTAGGTTAGAGACGACAAAAGGAGAGGAAGTCTACCTCTCCTCAATCTACATGCCGCATGATGAAGAAGTACCATCGGTACTTGTAAACAACCTAGTAAAATGCGTTTCATCAAAGAAGGCCAAACTGGTTCTTGGCTGTGATGCGAACGCAAGACATACGTTGTGGGGAAGCACCGAGGATAACGAAAGAGGTGAGTCCCTTTACAATTGTATTACCAACAATAACCTAGTTGTAAGTAATAGAGGTAGTACCCCAACATTTGTCTTTCCGAGTACGGACAGTTTCAACGGTTGGGAGGAAATACTAGACATTACTTTGACGACGACAAACGTAGGCATACAGAAGTGGAGAGTGTCTGTGGAGAACTCTTACTCGGACCACAGGCTAATTCTCTTCACAATTTACCTCGAAACTGACACCGTCCCCTCAACCTTCAGGAATCCCAGAAGGATTGAGTGGAACAAGTTTAGACGAGTTTTTAACTCAAAGTTCCAAATCCCTCTAACCAAAGAGAGATTTGAAACCGTTGAAGAGCTGAATGCAGGAGCGGGGGCTTTAGAAAAGGCCATGGAAACGGCTTTTAAAAGCTCTTGCCCAATCCGGCGAAGCAAAAAATCATATCCGTGGTGGTGGAATGAGGATCTGGCTAACTTACGGAAGTTGACCAGAAAGATCTTCAATATCTGCCATAAAAAGAAATTCTGGCAACCCTACAAGGATTGCCTAAGGGAATACAAGAAGGCAATCAGGGAGGCCAAAGCGACAACATGGAGAGAACAATGTCACTCCATAGAAAATATCGGGGAGTCAGCAAGACTTTGCAGAATCCTTGCCACTGAACACACAAACCCATCTTTCCTTAGAAGGAAGGAAGGGACGTGGACAGAGTCAGCTCAAGGGACTCTAGAGCTACTTATAGACGCACACTTCCCAGGGGAAGGAACTGAAACCCCAGGGCCTCCTAATACAGGGAGACCTTCGGACCTACTCTGGGAAGAGGCGGAAAAAATAATTACGAGGGAGAGAGTTTCCCGGGCGCTGGATAACTTCTCTCCATTTAAATCACCAGGGCCAGACAACATCTACCCTATCATGCTACAACGGCTGCGAGAAGTAGTGATACCAGGGTTGGTATCCCTCTTTAGAAGCAGTCTTTGGCATGGCTACGTTCCACAAAGATGGCGAGTAGCACGAGTAGTGTTCATTCCAAAGGCGGGCAAACGAGGTCATGAAGTAGCAAAGGACTTCAGACCAATAAGCTTAACCTCCTTTGTACTTAAAACAATGGAAAGGGTGCTCGACACGTATCTAAGGCAGATTCTAGAAAGCACCATTTCCAAATCACAACACGCATACCTCAAGGGAAGATCTACGGAGACAGCACTACATAGTGTGGTGCAAACCATAGAGACATCCCGTGAGTATAAAGAATATACTCTGGCGGCCTTCTTAGATATATAGGGCGCTTTTAACAACATAAGAAGCGAGACAATTCTTGAGGCTCTAACCGAGGAAAAGGTGGAGATCAGTGTCATTCAATGGGTGAAAGACCTGCTCAACTCAAGAATTATCAGTGCAGAATTGGGGAACAGCAAACTTGTCAGGGCGGTACAGAGAGGCGCGCCACAAGGGGGAGTAATCTCACCACTGATCTGGCTGCTTGCTGTGAACCGAATTTTAAAAGTTTTAGAGAATGACAGGGTAAGAGTTGTACGGTTTGGTCGTAATGGTATCAGGGAAGTTTCTTGACATGATGAGCAACATCATGGAGAGAAGCCTGAGGAAAATTGACAACTGGTCCAAGGGATGTGGACTAAGTGTCAATACAGGCAAAACTGAACTGATGCTTTTTACGACCAGAACGAAGGTACCTGCATTCAACCTACCCAAATTAAATGGCATACCTCTGACACTAGCCTGCCGAGTTAAGTACTTGGGAATAATTTTGGACCCTAAGCTTAACTGGAGGCTGAACGTGGAAGAGAGGGCAAGGAAAGCCAACGTTGCTTTCTATGCCTGCAAGAAAACCTTTAATAAAAAATGGGGCCTTAAACCCCGAAGGACCCTATGGGTATACACGGCAGTGTATATAAACCTATAGCTCTAGTTTTTCAATTTCGAGTCTCAGGCTCGAATTATGTTTTTCCGTGAAATTTTCTATGTACTAGTTTCGAGCCTGTGGCTTATCTTTCATGCATAATCACTCAGTATTTTTAAGGTTTTCTTAATTCGTAAAAAATGTCAAAATATACGAAAAATGATCTCCAGTTGGCATTAGACAGTATAAAAGACGGGATGTCTATTCGTCATGCTTCTAAAATATTTAAAGTTCCTCATGGAACCATTCAAAATCCTTTATACGGTCGCAACAAAAAAACGATAAGAGGTCCACGTCCTGTTTTAACTAAAGAGGAGGAAGAACAAATCGTAAAATGGTTACTATGTTGCACTGAAAAAGGATTTCCTTGCCGTAAACAGGATATACAGGCAGTGGTGAAGGAATTTCTTGAAAAGACACACAGAAAATCCATTTGAAAACAAGACACCTGGTGAAACCTGGTATAAAGCCTTTTTAAAGCGACATCCTGAGCTTTCTGTTAGAACACCTGAGGCAATAACAGATGCTAGCTCAAAAGTATCTGAAAAAGACATTCGAAGTTGGTTCGAAAAGATTGAAAACTATCTAGAACGTAAAGGATATATGAATATTCTAGACAATCCAAAACGCGTTTTCAACGGCGATGAGACAAACTTCGTATTATGTCCAAAGGCTGGAAAAGTTTTAGCACGAAAGGGTATTTTTATAAGTATTTGTACAATTTAGTCATTATGAATATATTTTTCCAGGTTCTCGGAACGTTTATGAAACGGATCGCGGTCAAGCGAAGGAGAATTTGACCGTAATGTTTAGTTTTTCGGCTGATGGATATATGGTAACACCAATGATCATCTACCTTTATAAAAGGGTGCAAATAGACATATTAGCTTCCTTGCCAAAAGAATTCAGATGGAAAAAGTCAGATACAGGCTGGATGACATCAGAAGTATTTCAGCAATACATAGAAAATGTGTTTTATGAAGATTTACGCGACAAAAATACAGAATTTCCTGTGATTTTATTTGTAGATGGTCATAAAACACATCTCACTTATGCTCTATCAAAACTATGCGATAGGCTTGAAATAATTTTGATATGCCTTTATCCTAATTCCACAAGGATTCTTCAGCCTGCAGATGTATCAGTCTTTAAATCATTAAAATTTGGTTAGCAAAAAGCTGTGATTGACTGGCGACGAAATAACTGCGATAAGAAAATTACTCGATTTCAGTTTGCTCCTATCTTGAAAAATGTCCTTGATAATTGCATAAGACCAGAAATTATTTGTAACGGTTTCCGAACTTGTGGTCTTTTTCCGTTTAACCGTGATGCAAAAGATTGTACAAAATGTTTAGGAAAATGTAGTGACTTTGGAAAGGTCTCCATATCCGAAAATTATATTAATCCAGAAAAAGAAAAAACGATCAACTACAAACGTTTTAGAGAAATCGTAGGTGAATCAAAAATACTCCAGCTTCAGAATTTTGAATCATTGTCATCCACTTGTTCTGAAGATTTCCTAAATCTTTATAATATTTATAAAGAATTATCGAGTGAATCCAATAAAAAGGTAATTCTTATTTTTCTTTAAATATAGCTTACTAAAATTAAATCTAATTAATTTTTTTCAGAATGAAGTAGGGAACGGTCAAGACTGCATGCCTTATCTTGAAGAAATTTTGTTGGAATGTGATGAAATAGATGTTTCTTCAAATGTTGAGGTAAAGGTAAAGGTTGAGGTAAAAAAGGTACATTCTCGTTCTCATTTCTATAATAACTGTGAATTCTTTAGGTCCTGGATGAAATCAATGTCCAAGATATGCCAATATGCATTTTGGATTATGCCGGTTTGTTCAATATTTCGGAATTTTTGAAAACACCTGACACACCTGTTCGAGAAGGAGTTCGACAAACTGAGAAGCAAAGTTTCATTGTTTCATCGACACCTTTTAAAGATAATGAGGAGATGAACGCGGATAAAAAGATTCAAGAAGAAAAGTTGAAGGAAGAACGTAAGATAAAACGTGAAGAAAATAAAAAGAAACGAAAAGAAGCCATTAAACTGAAAAATAATAAAAAGGAACGGAAAGAACAAGTTAAACGAAAGAAACAAGAAGGAAAGAATAAAATTCAAAATGAAAACATCGTTTTGAAAAAAATACGTTTGAATCCTTCACCAAAAGTTGAAGCTCATATTCGAAACCTATTTACCGGAAACAGAATTATTCCTGCTGATTCTGTTTCTTCAAAACTTGCTGATCCTGAATCTGAACTTGAAAAAGTAAACAGTGGATTGTGCTACCAGTGTGCTGGAAATTTAACGCCTTCAGATGATGGTATTGAATGTGCAAAATGTTTAAGAGCTTTTCATCAACGTTGCATTCCGAATGATAAATTAAGCTGTCCAAAATGTTGCTCAAAAAATAATAAAAATATAGTATAATATTATTTATACATATCCACCTCTAATTATAAGCAACTAAATCGACTGACATTAATATTTTGTTTTATTTTATTGTTTTGTTTAAAATTTGTATGTATTAGGTATTAATAAAATTAATTTAAAGTTAAAAAGTAACATTTCAATCATTCTGAAAAATATGCTCGAAATTGAACAATTCTTCTGGCTCGAAAATGAGTTGCAAGTGGCTCGAAATTAAAAATTTTGAGTTTTTTCACATTTTTAGCTTTTAGTTGTTTTTTCACTTAAATCAGAGAATTTTATGCCACATTAACTGGAAATAAACCCTATCAAAAATCTAAAAAAACTCACCTAGTGAGAAAAAACCTTTTACATGATATACACTGAAACTTTGAATATAAAATTCCGCTTAAGGGGGCTCGAAACTGGGTATCTTACCCTATTTTAGAATATGTTTTCTAAATAATGTATACTTTTCTAGATTGTAAGGCTGACACGATTTGGAAGAAATACGGAAATTACTACGGTTAGAACCATCTGTAAATTTTTATTTGACGATATCCTATTGATACAATTTTCTTGGGGAGGAACATTATCCAAATCAAATTTTAGTGCTTTCAAAGAAATAAATAATGCAGTAATAACAACAGTACGGAAAAGTTATCCACATTATAAGGAACACGACAATCGGAAATTTTTTCAAAACCATTTGAAATTTGCGAGTGTGAGAATTGCTAGAAGCCGGTATGAATATTTTATAATGTATTTTTTATACCAACATTATGCTTCTTATTATCATTTAAAATATTAATAATTGCTATTTTTTCTTTTCAGAAAACCTTTAGAGGATACAACAAATGTATCAAAATAAATTAAAAAATAATATGTATAATAATAAGTCCAAATTATTTTTATGTTGTTTTTATTCACCATATGTTATCTTATTTTCATAAGTTTAAGTTTAAGTTTTTTGTTGTGTTTTCTTTTTTTATAAATAAACATGAAATATGACTGAAAATTGCTGTTTATAATTTACATATTTTCGAATAACTTCTTAGGGTTTTTAGGCCGAATTCAAAAACATCAAGTGATTGCCAAGAATTTAGCTGAATAATGCTTGCATTTTATCAATCATTTGACGCTTTTGAATACAGCCTTTTTGTCGCTTCTGAAGGTTTTAAGATGATTGAAAAACGGTTTCAATGTAACGTTGGTAACATAGTTCAAGTTTAATAAGTTCAAGTTCTTTTACGTTTCAGGTTGTTGCAACGTTGTTTTAACGTTTATAAAACCGTTGGGTAACCTTAAATGGTTGCTTGGGCACCTTCTTAAAAACGAAGACATTAATTAATTTTGTATACAAAATAACAAAATTGATGTTAGAGCTTAGAGAATATGATTATGAATGAATATGATGGTCGCTGCTGTCTGGAGGGACTGAGGGAGGAAGCCACAGCACAACAAAATCACAAATATGTTATATATATGTATAAGAATTTTGACTTTTGATTTTGACGCGAAGAATGAAGTTTTAGAAATTAGTGGAGTCAAAAATTTAAAAAAAATTTTTTTTTTTAAATAATAATTGGTCCGTCTCATGTTGTTACACGTTCTGGCAGACCATTCCAATTATTATTTTAATTCAAGTTTCTGATTGTCCGGATGGTTTTGTACTATTTTCTTATAAAATAACGAATTATTTCATTAGCGGATTATAAAAGTTAAGAAAATTTTCATTAATTGTAAAAAAAAATATTGCTTTTTAGTTTTTACAATAATACATAACATTATACTTATACATACCACAAAACTATAACTACATTCTATATTCTATAACTATAACTAACTATTGTAAGCTATAGTAATTTAAAGGTTTATTACAACAAAGAAAACAATATATACTTATTAGGTAGGCAGGAGATATAGGGGGTATGGAAAGTCACACAAAAACACATATCATTCATATCCACAACTATCGATCACATAACATAATAAATGATCTGAGTTTCACGTACAAGCATTTGACATACTACTTAACTCTAATTTAACATAATATTGTTGATCGCCGGCCGGATTCGATCCTACGTACTCATCCATCATCATTATGAATTTTATACAGAGGGCTACTGGCATACAATCCATTATCATTAACTTCTAAATAATAATTATACAATTTCGTTGCTGCATTAATATCAGCACATGATTTGTATGTTTGTAACGGATAAAAACGCTTTCAAAAAATCTTCTTTTGTTTCGAAATTTTGTATTCTGGCTTGGTTTTCTAGCGTTCTGTCAGCTATTCCATCAATAAAGGACTCAATTAATTCTTCTAGGCCTAAGTTGTTGGCTAAACACAACTTATCGTGAAAATATTCGGCGAATGGTTCTTTTATGTTCCATAGTCGCGAATCAAAATCTTTTCGAAGTTTTATTTTGTTAGGTCTTATATCAAAAATCAAGGACATATTCCACATTTAATTATTCCACACTTTCTTTATGGTAGTGTCATATTTCCAGTTTTAGATTCTGTTTGCAAACAGCATTATGAAGTGGCATTTAATGATTGCATTCGTTTTATTTATAATCTACCGCGTTTCGCTCATGTTTCTGTCTAAGGCATTCAATTTTTGGTTGCTCATTATTTACTTTTCTGGAGATTAGAATTCTGTTGACTTTCCATAAAATTATTTCAATGTCTAGGCCAGGATATTTATCAGACCTGATTAGCTTTATTCCATCGAGACGACATCTAAATGTTAGAATTCGCTAATTCCGCTATGAAGTTGGCGAGCGTTCTTTCTTTGTTCGGGCTGCACACCTCTGGAATAATCTTCCAGGGGATATTCAGTCAATTGGTTTGCACAACTCCTTCAAGAGACGTATTCTTGAATATTTAATTCATATGTAATGAAATTAATTAATTTTTTTTTTTTTTTATTCCAATGATACTTCAATCTTTTGGATAACCTCTAATATGTTATTTTTATTATTATTATTTTTTCTTTTTTTATTATTATTTTTTGCCACTATAATTACGAGAATACTATTCTTACTATTTTTATTATTATTGCTATTATTATTATTATTATTATTATTGTAGTAAGCTAAAAATAGTTTGTATATATTTTTCACAATGTACATATATTTGTAAGAATTATAAAACATTTTTCACATTGTATAATATTAATTGAATGATAATATTAATACGCAGAACATTTGTATGACTGTACTTTTTGATATTTTTGCATGTTCAATCTTGTCGATTTTTATGTACATATTTATTTGTTTAGGATAACGGTTAATTATAAAAAATACAAGTGTTCTTTGTTAGAAATCTATTGTAATATATTTTGTATTTTACTGTATTATATTTTATATATAAGATCATTTTGTAATAGAGTTTGGTAAATGATATTGACCGATATAGTTTAGTTTTGAAAGTCTGATTAGTAAGTTAGAATTAGAAAGAGCATTTTTGTACTTGGTCAGTTAGTTAAAAGTTTTGTAAGTGTGATGAATAAGTAGTGAGTAATTTTGTATTTGGTAAAGTTAAGTTAGAAATTTTGAAAATAAAATAAATAGTATTTTGGATGACACATTTTGGTTGTTTTAATAATTTAATAAAAGAAGAAATTTAGACATTATAAATAATAATTTTGAACTATGTATTGATGATGTTTTTAACTACAAATTTTAGAAAATTAGACTACAAAATTTTCAGAAGTGGGATAAGGATCTAGTTTTGGGATAGTGAATTTGAACTTGGACTTGGATATTCTGACATATTAGATATTAGATATTGGATTGTGATATTAGAATTTGGTGTTTTAAATAATTTTGTAAATTAAAATTTGATTACAATTTGAAAGCTGTTTTGAGCTGAGACTTTTGGGAAAATAAATATACTTTTGCTGCATAATAAATTTTGATAAAATTAGTTTTGGAAATAAATAATTTGGCAGAATGGATAGTGATTTGTTGGAGAAACTGGAAAACTTAACAGTTCGTGAGTTGAAAAATAAACTTAAAAAAAAAGGTTTGCCAACAAATGGTAAAAAAACTGACTTAATAAATAGAATTTGACACAGTTGTGAGCAGTTGCAGGTTAGAAATAGTGAAACAGAAATTTTGGGTGACGATTTAGTTTTATGTACTGAAAACGTAAGTACAAATAGAGAAAATATTTTGTTGAAAAGAGAAATCGAGTTATTAAAAATAGAAAATAAATTATTGGAAAGGGAAAAAGAATTGGCGCGGAAAGAAAGTTTTGAAAAAAAATCTATAAAATCTCCATCAGAGATCAACTTAAATTATTATTCTACTTTGATACCAGAGTTTTTGGGTGCAAAAGATTCGTTTGAAAACTGAAAAACCAGGTACAAACTGTTATTACAGCTTACAATTTGGACACAGAAGCTTTGAAGATTATAGTGATTGAAAACTGAAAGGCCGTGCATTGACGTGGTTCAGATCGAAACCAACCAACGTTAATTTATCATTGGGAGAACTTTTTGATGAAATGAGTCATTTGTTTGGAACAATGACTAATCGTGTTCATTTGCGAAGGGATTTTGAGAGTCGGCGTTGGGGTGCTTCAGAGTCTTTTTTGGATTACTTTTATGATAAACTGGAGCTTGGGAATAAACTTGAGATACCAGAAATTGAATTGATTGAGTACCTAATAGAGGGAATAAATGACTATCAGATTAGAAACCAGGCGAGAATGAGAAAATTTGAGAGTATTAAAGAGTTATTAAATTCATTGAATGGTGTACAGCAGGAAAGGAGAGAAAAATTTGTGAAAAACCAAGTGAAAAGCAAAAGTTTTAGATCAGATAATTTTCGAGACGAGAATATTAGACAACAGAATTTTAAAAAAGAGAATTTTGGCGATGAAAAGAAACCATTTGGCGAAAATGAGATAAGGTGTTTTCATTGTGGTGGCAGAGGACATTGGCGAAAGGACAGTAAAAAATATAAGCGAGATTGGGGTACGTGTTTTACTTGTGGTAAACCGGGACACAAAGGTGGAGAATGTCCAGAAAAGAAAACTTTTAGCGGTGGTGATAAAACTATCATGAGAATTCGACCAGATTATACAATTGATATAAAATTTAGAACAGCATATGGTGAATTTGCTATGGATGCTGTAATTGATTCGGGTAGTCCTATTAGTTTGATACGGAAAAGTGACGCTGAAGATTTTTATATTTCGAGTTATAAGGATGGTATTACTAATTATGGGTTAAACAAATCAGCATTGAGAATATTGGGCGTGACAGAAGCTGATGCAACTGTAAATGGTTTTAAATTTAATATTGAGCTGCATATAGTACCAGACAGCACTATGGATTTTCCATTATTGGTTGGGCGCAACTTTATCAATAATAAAGAATTTCAAGTTAGATTAAAAAATAATAAGGTATTTGTTGAAAGACATGATAATTTTTTGTTTAATATTAATATTTTTGGCGAAAAGAAAATAGATGATTTAGATATAAGCGAAATTTGAAATTTCCTGTTCCTAAAAATGTGAAGGAAGTTCATTCTTTTGTTGGTATGAGTTCGTATTTTAGAAAATTTATTGAGAATTTTGCAATATTAGCTAAACCTCTTTATGATTTGTTGATAAAAGATTCGATTTTTGTATTTAATGAAAAGTGTTTGGAGAGCTTTAACATTTTAAAGCAGAAATTGGTTGAGGAACCTGTTTTGGCTGTTTATTCACCGAAGAATGAAACAGAGTTACATTGTGATGCTAGCTCTTTGGGTTTTAGGGCTATACTTTTTCAGAAAAAGGCCGATGGAAAAATGCATCCTGTATTTTTCTTTAGTAAAAGAACTTCGGCGACAGAATCAAAATACCATAGTTTTGAATTGGAAACGTTGGCGATAATTTATGCGCTTCAGAGATTTCGAGCATATTTGCATGGTATACATTTTAAAATTGTTACGGATTGTAATTCCTTAACATTAACTTTGAAAAAGAAAGAGATTAATCCACGTATCGAACAGTAGGCATTAGAACTTGAAAATTTCGATTATGAGATTGTTCACAGGGATTCAAATAGAATGAAGCATGTTGATGCATTAAGCAGAGTTCATAATATTTTGGTTTTGGAAGAGAACACTTTGGAACAAACTTTGGCGGTACATCAGTATCAAGATGATAAAATTAGTCATATCAGAAAATTATTGGAGGGTCGTGAAGTAAGGTATTTTGAATTAAGAAATGGTTTGGTCTATAGAAAGACAAATGATTAGAGATTATTATTTTTGATTTAGAACATAAGAACTTCGATATTAAAATATAATACAAATATAAACTTTAGTAATAGAGATATTTTGTATACTGTAAATAAATATAATTTTGGAAAATAATGAATATAAGGTCATAAGTCGAGGACGACTTATTGTCAGGATGGCCGAACTGTAGTAAGCTAAAAATAGTTTGTATATATTTTTCACAATGTACATATATTTGTAAGAATTATAAAACATTTTTCACATTGTATAATATTAATTGAATGATAATATTAATACGCAGAACATTTGTATGACTGTACTTT
Source organism: Villa cingulata (assembly GCA_951394055.1). NCBI lineage: Eukaryota > Metazoa > Arthropoda > Insecta > Diptera > Bombyliidae > Villa > Villa cingulata. The sequence goes on along the minus strand of OX596017.1, from coordinate 33,023,940 downwards.
TTGATATTTTTGCATGTTCAATCTTGTCGATTTTTATGTACATATTTATTTGTTTAGGATAACGGTTAATTATAAAAAATACAAGTGTTCTTTGTTAGAAATCTATTGTAATATATTTTGTATTTTACTGTATTATATTTTATATATAAGATCATTTTGTAATAGAGTTTGGCAAATGATTTTGACCGATATAGTTTAGTTTTGAAAGTCTGATTAGTAAGTTAGAATTAGAAAGAGCATTTTTGTACTTGGTCAGTTAGTTAAAAGTTTTGTAAGTGTGATGAATAAGTAGAGAGTAATTTTGTATTTGGTAAAGTTAAGTTAGAAATTTTGAAAATAAAATAAATAGTATTTTGGATGACACATTTTGGTTGTTTTAATAATTTAATAAAAGAAGAAATTTAGACATTATAAATAATAATTTTGAACTATGTATTGATGATGTTTTTAACTACAAATTTTAGAAAATTAGACTACATTATTATTATTATTATTATTATTATTATTATTATTATTACTACCACTAATATTATTGTTATTATTATTATTTTAAAGAATATTCTAACCAAATTTACAGCCAGCTTATTTACAGTTTAATTATATTTATTTAAAATTTTGTTTTACTACTATCTTTTTTTTTCTTTTTTTTTTGTACCTTAGTTTAGGATTCTCTAAGATCTTTGTACAAAAACCCAAAATAAATAAAATAAATAAATAAATATTCTTTAAAAGTTCAGTTAAACTCATGGTTATGTGATCAGCTTTCGAATGAGACCAATTTTGAACTTTAGCTTTTAATTTGCTGATGACTATGATCTTCATTTCTTCTTCGGTTATAGTATACAATTTCTTGATGTTTTCAACTTGGTTTCGCCATACATTAAAACTTTCACCTTCACCACTTGAAAAATCATCTGTTCGTTTTCCTTAGCATGTTCTTTGTCTGTCTTTGTTCTTTTTTCTATCTCTTTTTCACGTTTTAGTATTTCTACCTCTTTCTTCAATAATTCTATTTCTTTTCTTGTCAATTCATCCTCTTTTGTTTCCTTCTTCTTGTTGTGGTTTGTGTTTGTATCATGTAAACGATAATCGTCATCATCAACAACATTGTTATCACTGTCATCTTCTTCTAGTTCATTTAGTGATGATTGTTGAAGTGAGACGGATACATTATTTTTGTTGGGACTGACTGCACCTTTACCAGTTTCGTTGTTGAAGCTTGTCAGCCTTTTAACCATTTCTTTTTTATTTCCACTTGTTTTTTGATTTAAATTTTTTAATCGGCGTTTTAACTCAGCATTTTTTAATTTCTCCATTTTTATTTTATTACACTCCACGTTATTACTTATTTCACTATTTGTATTATTTTTTAGTTATGAATAAAACACTTTTAGTTTTAAATGACGACACACACTATGAGATCATTACCCCACACTTGATAATTGTAAGCTATAGTAATTTAAAAGTTTATTCCAACAAAGAAAACAATATTATACTTATTTATAATATTATTCGATTTTATTTAATATGCCTCCTAAGCTTTTATAATACATTACACAATTATATTCTTATTTAATATTTTCAAAATGAATATCACTCTACTAGAATTACTCTATTACAATAATAGCACACAGCGTTTTCGATATCTTAACCTTCTCTATTCAACTAACTATTGCCTACTGCCTATTTAATAGTAACAATAACAACTTCTCTTTAATATCTTCTTTTTTCTTTTTTTTTTCTATTTTTCATCTATTATTCTTTCTCTTTTCTTCTTACACTATATTCTATTTTCTATATTATCAGTATGAGTAGAGTAGTATAAAAATCACATGATTCATGGACATGGTGTTAATAGTAAAGCATAGTACACCAGGGATGCATTTTACAGCACAATTGTGCTATTTTAGCACAATTGCGTACTCAAGAGCACCTGAGCACAACAAGCAGTAAAAAGCAGTAAATTCAGCACAAATCCACAAATAGAGTATTATATGTATTTACTTTGGACATTTTTTAGGTCAGGTGGTAACACTTTTAACTACAATGTAGTAAAATGTCATCGATATTGCTTTTCGATTTGTTTTCATTTTTTTCATGGTGTCATTACTGTCATTTCTACAATATTGTTATTTCCTTTCTGTTCATCATATGATATTTTTCTTCTTTTCTTGCTTTGTTGTAATTTACTACGTTCTGATCCTTTCTTCTTTCGTTACTTTTTTTCTATTTTCAAAAACGTGATTTAAAAATTCAAAGTGCCGAGCTTCTATAACCTCTGTTTTGACTATTGTTTTAACTTTTAGTTTTTTATCAAATAAGAAATGGAAAGGTAAATAAAATCTATTTTAAAAGGTATTGTATATTGTAAACTTATTAAATTTTTTATTTTTAAGCTCAAAAAAAGAAAACTAACAGAAGAAGAATATTTCCATCAGTATGAATGGCTTACAAAAGATGACAAAATGAAAAACAAAAAGTTTTGTAAGTACTGCAAAACAAATATTGAAGGTAATAAATGGCATATAGAAAGACACTCTAATTCCCCGTCACATATAAAAATCCTAGAACAACTAAAAAAAACGCCAAAAATTGACGAATTTTTAAGTGAAAAGGATTCAACAAAAGAAAAAACTAAAATTTTAGAATTAAAGTTAGCTTGTTTTATTGCGGAACACAATTTGCCATTTAAAGCTGTGGACCACCTTTGTCTATTATTAAAAGAATGTATAAAAGATTCCAAAATAGTATCTGGATTGAATTTGAACAGAAACAAGTGCACAAAAATCATTACTAAAATTATTTCGGTTGAAAATCAAAAAGTGATTGCTAAAAAATTACAAAATACATATTATTCTCTAATTGTTGATGAGAGCACGGATGTCACAACGTCGAAAAACTTAGCAATCATTTTGCGATTTTTCGATATCAATGCAGTTCGTGATCGATTTTTAGGGTTGGTTACTGTAACAGACGCAAGTTCTAGTGGATTGTTTGATGCAATAATTAAGTTTTTGAGGGAAAAGTCAATTCCAGTTTTAAATATGATTGCTTTTGGTGCAGATAACTGCAGTGTTATGATGGGAAAAGATAATGGATTGCAAGCCAAGTTTAAGCAACTAGTACCAAATATATTTGTGCAAGGATGTGTTTGTCATAACCTGAATTTAGCAAGCGAATCAGCATTCAAAATGCTACCATACGAAATTGACGAATTTTTAAGAAGTGTCAACTTCCATTTTTGCCACAGCTCAAGTAGGAAAGAAGATTTAAAGTTTTTCAAGAGGATTTTGGAGTGCCAGAACATACTATATTTGGATATAGTCAAACGCATTGGCTATCACGTCAGTTGGTTATAGACCGCTTACTGGAACAATGGACAGCACTGCAATACTATTTTACACTACAGGAATTTGAAAATAATTTTGAAAACAGAAAAATTACATTCATCGTGACTAAAATTAAGGACCCAATAATGAAGGCATATTTCATGTTCCTTTCTTATGTTTTAAAACACATCAATTCAATAAATGTAGAAATGCAGTCAGAGGAGCCTCGCATTCATATTTTGTTACAAAGATTGCAATTTTTGTGTAAAACATTTACAAGAAATTTTATTGATAAAAGTGTCTTAGATAAAGTTTCATTAGACTTTATTGATCTTGAAAAAAATCAAAAATCACTTGAAAATATTTATTTCGGAGGTAATACTGAAGTTTTTCTTCATTCTCAAAGTGATAATATATCACCAACAGAAATGAAAATATTCAAAAAGAACTGTCTTTCATTTTATATAAGCTTTTGCGAACACTTGAGGAAAAGAATTAAAATAAATGATCCTGATTTGGAATTTTGTGCAAATTTTTGCCCTTCGAATGTTCTTTCTGGGAAAATTCTCAGTGTCGTCCCTATTTTAAAATTCTTTCCACCAAAAGAATTGGAAAAAGTGGAAGAAATTAATGAAGAATACAAAATTTTAGCTGATTTTTTAAATCAAGAAGAATATCAGAATTATAAAATAAATGAATTTTGGCATAAAGTCTCAAAAATCAAAAATGAACTTGATCAGTATATGTTTTCAAATTTTTGTAGAATAGCACAAGGAATATTATCCTTTCCACATTCTACGGCAAATGTAGAAAGAATATTTTCTTATCAGAATTTGATAAAAACAAAGTGCAGAAACAGATTAAATATCGATACATGTTCTGCATTAATACAAGTGAAAGACTTTATAAGATGTCAAGACACTGAATGCTATAAATTGGTATTTTCTAGAAATATTTTAAACATGAATTTAAATAAAGATATTATTCCAGAAGAGGCTTTATTGGATTAACTTTGTATTAAAAGCAAATAAATTAAAAACATATGTCAGCTAAAATACTATGAAAATAAATTTAATCAAATTACTTTAGCATTTAATGTCGGAATGGCATATACATTATACAATAGTAATATACACAGTATACAATGGGTTTCATTGTAAATTTTTACAAGCAGTGTAAGTAAAAATTACATAGAACATGTTTACAATAGGTGTAGGATTGTACGAGTTTACACCGTTTACAATGATACAAGACCAAACCGTGAATACCCTTAATGTTTATATGTATAATAAATGTCTTTAATTACAAAAAATGTTGTTCTTATTTGTATGATATAATTTTAGCACAATTATAGCAAAAATAGCACATTTTTCGAAAAGATTTAGCACATTACGCTAAAGTTCCAAATGCATTCCTGTAGTACACCTGTACACGTAACGTACACCTACACCTACGCATGATGTCTGAGAATGTACCAAAAAAACAGATATTCTGCCTGGAACGAATTAAATTTCATACAAACATTTAAAAAAAATTTGTTTTTCAATAAGAATTTTAAAAGAGAGAAAAAAGGAATAAAATAAGTAATAATTGAAAACATTTAAATAAATTTAAATCATTTTTCGAATATAAAAACATAAATATTTGTTATTTATTCTAAACATAGAAAATATAGTTATTAATTTTTTATGTGTACATACATGTGTAGGTACTAGGTACATATGCAGACATTAACATTAATTTATTTGATTTGTAAAATCTAAGTATATATGAAATATGTAAGAAAAAATCGTTTATAAAATTAAATTTATGAAATATTCAATACTCAAAACAATAAATACCTACATATTATGTACTCATAGTCGTACTCGTATATATTACAAATACGATATTTCATATTATGTATTTGTACATAAAATATGTATGTGTACGGTGTACCATAATATGTATAGGAATACAATATTAATGATTTTATAAACATACATAATATACATTCATTAATACATTTGTATTTACGTGTGCGTAAGTAGAATCATATGCATAAATTAGAATAAATAATCAGGTATATCTAAAAGAATTTGGTTTAACTACAATATCATAATAAATCAAATAGTAACATAAAAGTATAGGTGTTCACATTCATGAACATAAATTTTAATGTTGCAGCAATTTGCAACATAATTTTAATTGTTAAGTTTAATCATAATTGTTAATTTCAATATTTGCATAAATTATTTCTATATTTGTTATTTGATAAGTATGTCTTTTATTTCCGTTCTTAAAAAAAAGATTAATTAAATTTGTAAAATTTATATTTTTATTTTTTTGTAACATGTATGAATGAATTAATGTAATATGATACCTTATTCGATTCTTGATTAATTGCATTTGATTTATATTTCTTATTAATATTATATGTATTTATTCAATTCATGTGATATTTGTATATTTGGAAATGTATTTAAGACGATGAATTAATTAATTAAATTAAATTACTGATCATTCAGTAATCAAAGTGTTTCAATCAATCAAATTTTACATTGATACAAGAATCAATAGCAAAATTTTTTTACACATAATATAATAAAATTGATACTGTTTTGCACAATTACAAGGCAATTTTGTTTCAAAAACAAAATTCATTTTCACATACCTAAATTTAATATAATTGATACAAGAATCAATTATACCATTCACCAAGTCAAGGTACAAGCACTTTGGCTCAAAATTCTAGTTGAAACTTCATAGTATTCAACAGTATACAAAATAATATCGTTATAATCAATAATCAAAACATCCGAAAGAATCTCTATCAAAACATCCATCGTCTAAAATCAAGAAATTAATATTCTGAAAGAAAAATGAAATAAATACAAAATCAATAAAAGCATAAAATAATCAATATACATAAAAATGAACTTATCTTCAAATATTTCGGATGTGAATGTCTTTACACTATTCCTTTTATTTTTTCCTTTCCTTCTATTTACAAGTTTTTTCTTTTCCTTTTATTGACAAGTCCAAGTAACTGCAATAAAAATGAAAATAAATAAATGAATTAGAACTTTGTCAGAAGACCAATATTTCGGATTTAAGATCAACATAAAAAGTTGATTTTTATTTCAATAATAATTTTTATTTTTTCACTTTATGAAATATGTAAACAAGAGTTACTACATAACCTAAAGATTTTTTTAGAATATTTTCAAGAAAATTGAACTTTTTCAAGAAATTAAATAATTATTTTATTAAACATTCTTTTATTAATACACTGTTTATAAAATGAATCAATAATAATTCACTTTTCAATTTGCAAATTAATATTTTAAATTTATACCCTATTCTATGAAGAAAATAGTTTTACAAGTTAACCTCTAAAACAATATTTTTAGTTTTTATATTAAATATTTTACAAATTTCACCATTTTTCATTTTAATACTGTTTACTAACAATTTAGTAATATAAAAATACTCAACTTAAATTTAATTTCCAATTTTTTATTTAAAAAATAATAAAATAAATTATTAAAATTCACTAATTTACATGACATTTAATAATTTTTTCCGACTACGCTCACAGGCTCACACTAATGCAGATGACTACTTCACGGCTTCTCTCTAAGAGAGAGAGATTCTTTCGGAGGTTTCGGTTAAAATTCATTCACGTTAATATTTATATGTATACATTCATATTACACACAACAATATAAAATTTATATGAATATACTTACTTACATATATCTATAATATGTGAACAATAAGTTGAAAGCATTTAAACAATTAAATAATAAACGTTCATAAATATACATAATATGTACATACATTCATACATATAATACGGGAATAAGCTACATAATATACTCGTATAGAAAAATATAAGTTACCAATATTCTACTAATTTGTTAAGATTAGGATTCGAGATATGTCTATCTTGTGCACCAATTATCTCCGAAGTTACTTAACCGATTTCAATGAAATTGATAGGCACTGTGATGCATAACGGATCATTTTTTTAAATGTCCTTGTTTTCTTTTTACAGGGTGTCAAAGTTGTCAAAACGGCGAATTTTCGGCTTCCAAATGCACCTCGTACAGCAAACACTGATTGATCGATTTCTTTGAAATTTTGGATATAGGTAGCCTGAAGGATATTGTGGTGCTTGAAAAGAGCACATTTTTGATTTTAGGTCCTGAAATTTAGTTATAGTTTTTAAAAAAGGGAAGGTTTTTTAAAAAAAATTTTTTTGAAGTTCTATACAATAAATCTTCATATATCTATATGATTTTGTTGTCAAAATAAAGTTTGGACTCTTCTGATATTTTTACAAAAAAAAAAATATAAAATTCTTTGTTATATTTCCATTTTTATTAACAAAATAAAATTATGTTTTTTTTTCATCAAAATATTCAAAAATCCATTTTTATTAGAACCTAAAAGGTATGTAAAAGAATTTTTTAAAATTTTTGTATGTAAAATCGTTGTTGTTGTTTTCAAAATTTTTCAAAGTCGAATCCTACTCTTAAATCACTAATAAAAAATATTTTGATATAATTTCATTTTGTATTATCATATTTGCCTATTATAATTATAATGTACGAGTATGTAAGTATGTATTGTATATATTTTCTTCACTCGTTTATACAACCATACATATTTACAATAGTGAACAGAACATATTTATGAAACTTAATAAATTTTATTGTATCGTTGATGGAATAAAATAAAAAAAAATATTGAAAAATTAGAAAAAATATATTCAAATCTTTGGAGGTACATACGTTGTAATCCAAAATTTAAACCATTTATTTTAATAAAGATTTCTCAAATTGGAGAAAGAGATTGGAATTTGACAAAATGGTGAAAACATTTAAACACAAGAAGAAAAATATGAAATCTCTCAGTAATAATAAAAATGAATATATTTTTTATTCTTGTATCAATAAACTTTCACATAAAAATGCTCTAACTTTTGTCACCCCAGAATTTACTCATAACAATCAAATTTATGTTAATTAAAACAGCTACTCGTATAATACAGTTTTCAAAGTGATTTTCAATAAATGCACGTAATTTGAGATAAGTAATAAGTATCAAATATGGTGATTCATGAGTGCATAATAACGTAGTAAAAGATTAATGGAAGCAATAATTACAAAATTTTTATTTAAATAATTTTCAATGTTTGTAAAAAAAAAGGCAATTTAATCAAAAAGTTTAAGTCTGTTTTGTTGCAAATATTTTGTACAACACTGTACATATATAAATATATTGATATGAAATCAATAATTTAAAAATTATGTAATATTAGATAATTAGGGTTATATTCACCAACTAAAATTATCCGTCTGATATATTTTAATCGAATACAATTTCAGTTTACTCATCAATCTAGATCAAATTTGTTTTTAGACTTCATTAGTAATGTGAGGGTGCTGTCAGACTTTTCTTGAGTCTGCATAGGATCACCCTCTATTTGCCTTTATGAATTGAGTTGTACCTCTTACGGTACACAATATTCAAATTTTTTTTGGTCATATTGACCATCTGTTATATTAAAATGTGTATATGCATAAAGCATTATAATATAACGTCTTCTTTTTATCGAATCTATAGGAACATACATAAAATATGGATGATGCAATTTCATGCATCATGTGCGTGATACAAAAATTTCGGGAATTTTCACGCTTCACCAATGATTCCCCATATACTTACTCAAAAGCACGATAGCTAAAGCCGAACACTAATCTATGTTCGGTTATACTCAATTTTTCACCCATACCCATACATTCAAAAATTTTCATCGTATTTTACTAGCCGTACTCACCGAAAATAATTTCAGTGTTGCCATAAACATTTTTTTATATGTACTTCAAAATCCACCACGCATGATAAAAATTTGAAAAATTTCTAAAATAAATGTTAAAAAATGTAAATCAAACATATTTATTCAATTTCAGGCTTAAATTTCACATAAAATGATATAAGATTTAATATTGCAGGGGTCGTGAATTTCATTCATTAATTAATTAAACCAGCCTGTTTTGTTTAATTTTTACACCATTTTGTTTTTATTCTCTTGATTCATCTCATTTCGTAAACTTTGCCACCCATACATATAAATTTTCTAAAACTATCCCGAAAATCCCCTACCGAAATTCTACCGAAATTTTGCATTGCATATAAATACCCAGATAACACAATGGTATTGATACTTTGGCATCAATAAGTCTTCAATATGTTTCCCCTTTTGTTCTGATGATTTAATGAAGATTTTTTGATACTTGCCATCAATAAATTTATATACTGTTGCTTTCCCAGCAAGGTATTTGAATATTCAATGGATATTCAATAAATAAACTTTTAGCGAATATCCGGTAGATCGCAACATTTTCGCAATAATTGTTTTTATTTGAAAACCTTTGTCCAGACACAAGTCTATACGACTGTCAATCACTTTGTGGTATTCATCCGGTTTTCAATAAAAGTTTAACAATTGAAAACCTATCATTGATAAACTGGCTTGAATCTACATGCGATAAACTGGCTTGAATCTACACGCGATAAACTGGCTTGAATCTACATGCGATAAACTGGCTTGAATCTACATGCGATAAATTAGTGAAACACTTCTTGTGGTAAACTTCTGTTAAACACAGAACGCTAACCTATCTTTGAGACATTTTGTTCATTTTTTTGAAAAATTGCTATATCTTCTGTTCAGACAATAAGAAAAACACCAAACAAACCAACTACAGCCATGATTCTACACGTTCAAAGGTACAAGAATATTGGTCCCCTTAAACACCAAAATAATTTTCCATTAATGAGACAATATAGAAAACTAAAAATAAATTTAAATTTACATTTTTATACATTTATTCAAACATTAAAAATAACATTTACATAATACATGCTTTTATGAGTATTATATTGTATTATTAAAATTTTTTTTTTCTTTTAATTCATGTCTTTTTTTCCTTTCATTGGCGTGTCGCAGCCACACTTTGGCACTCTGTTCAAATGTTACTATATTATAAGTTTTAAATGATTGTTTAATAACTTTTATTAAAATTGAAATTAAATTTGTTAATGCTTGAAAGCTTAGTTTATCATTTGTGCCTTGCCAGGAAAACTACAAAACGACTTCATCTGTTACGACATTTTGCAAAAGTTGCCGAAATCCACTTTTCTCATCCGAAAGTCGTATAAATGATAGTTGCTTCACCTAAAGAAATATGGAGAATGCTATTTTACATATTCTACTTTATACTACAATTTTTAATTTTTTTAAACTTACTAGCTGATTATAATATTTCTGCTCTGAACAATTTGTGTCCAATCTAACCAGGTTTATGGGTGTCCTCATTGGTAGTTCAATTTTTTCATCGGTATCATCAGCTGAATTGGTATTGCCAATTCTGTTAATGTCTCTTTTTATTTCTCCTAACATCATTTTTAGTTCTCGCATATCCTGCTGAATTTGTTTTATTGCTGTAAAATAATAAATGTCGTTTAATCAAGAATTATTCCTGTATGTTATGTTGTTATTATTTATGGTTTCTACCTTTTAATATAGAATTCATGTCTTCTGAAGTTTTACTGCAAGATCTCTCTCCCATACCTGTATTTACCATTGTGTTGTTTTGGTTTTCCTCAATGCCATCTAAACCAGTACCAACAATTGTGGTTTAAAATTTATGAAAACTAAATGTTTTATATTTACCTGACTGTGTACTGGAATTATCATCAATAATTTGATTGTGTACCGCAGAGCTTATGGTCGGCAAATTAGAAGCTTTCGGTTTTTTTGCTGGGCATGGAGTTGATGTTACTGGAACTTTCATTCCAGGTAGAATTTTCTTAAATTCCTGGGTGTTAATATCAGGCTCTGAATAAATCTGTGTGTTGATGAAAAATTCACTGTCTGGAGTATCTGTATAAAATATATTTAAAACATTTTTAGAATTTTACTATACATAATACGTGTCTTCATTCATAACATATATTCATGGAATTATAATTAATTATTTGATTGTCACGCTTTGTAGTTTTGGCTGGTGGTTCCTCTTCGTCATTTTCAGACATCGACTTCAATTGTGCGTAAACTTCTCTAGCTTCTGCTTCGCGAAATGACTCTAAAAAAACCAACTCTATTAATATAAAATAGGTTCAGCCAACAGGGCAAAAACTAACCAATATTTTGAAATAATATTCTACACTTGTATGTGATCCAATCAGGTGTCACATTCTCTCTTCTTTTTTTTGCTTGTGTTAGTTGTGTTGATGTATAATGAGAAGGCCAATATAGGATGCTACTTTTCACCCAATTGCTGGAAACTGCACAGCATAATTTTGCTTCGTTTTCTACCGTTTCTATTACCATAAACATGGCAACGTATCCTAAAAAATGTGATTTACATTATAGATTTTTTTTCTAATACAAAACAAAATGCTTTTTACATACAAGATAGAAATGAAATACATATTAGCCCAGTTTCGTCGTTTAAGGTAAATATTTTATTCTTAATTTCTTGAATCGTAAAAAAGTCTACGCTTTCAAGTATACCACTTGATTTATATATTCCAATATGTGATGAATACAATGGTAAATCAAAATAATTTTCTAATATTTTCAATTTTTTGCCAAAAATTCTGATTTCATTGTCAACGAATTTAGCATATTCGAAGGCTGCGATAATTCCGTTTTTTGTTAGAAACCATTTATTTCTTTCTTTATTATTCAAGGTAAAATTAGGAAAACGTATTTCCTCAAATCTTTCATTTTTCTTCTTCTTTAAAACAGGTAAATCTTCATTTTCATTATTGATAAACTTGCATAGTTGTTGTTCATAAACTCTATTATGAATTTGTTCAAGATGTTCATTGCCATTCCGTATCATGTTTTTGATAACTGACATATTACTTTCAAAGGGAAAACTTGAAAAACAATACAATCGCCCAAACAACCTCACATATTTAGGTAAATGGATAAGAGTATGTACATTAAAAGTAATTTCTTTTTTACCATATAGAAGGCCAAATGTTTGGACAAAATAAATTAACATTTTTTCAGCTATACCGAGGTGCTTCTTCGACTTGCATAAAGTATCACTGTCCAATATCCGAATAGCAAAAAAGAAGAAAATGGGAACATAAATGGCTGGGCAAAATACCTTCAGACATACTGGGCCAATATACAATAAAAACATTCGAAACTCTACTGCCTTCCATCTCTTGAGAAAATTCATGCTCCTAATATTCCTCGCGAATTCTTTTGGTCTTTGCATTTCACAAAGACACAATTTTCGATTCATTTCGATTATCATATTTGAGTCGAAGCGAAATCTAGATAAATTACTTTTAGTCCACAAAAGTAACAACTTTTTTGCTACACCTAAACACACCAAATGCATATAATCAAGAGGAAAGCTATTGATCATATCAATTTGTAACATTTCCAAGATCGACGTTCCAGTGTGATGTTCAGACTGCTGTTTTCTTCTAAATGAATTATTAGTTCTCAAGGCATTTGTTACTTCAGGAAAATACATTTTTTGACTGAATGCACCTTCTTGTATACATTCATTACAACTGAAATACCCTGTATGACCTTTCGTATATTTAATGAAGGCCTTGGCAGGTACGTCACATATGAAAGCTCGTAACTTGATTTTTATTTTAATATTTCCCATTTCAATATCTCTATTTGCCAAACAGTTTAATTCTTGTACAAGTGCCTCAAGATACATATTGGCATCAGCTGGCTTTTCTGTACCACAATAAATCCCAATAATAAACGGGGAAAGTTTTTTCTTATGAATTAGAATTGATCCTTGAATGGGCCACGCAGATACATTAGAGCTAGAACTTAAAGAAACGCCATCAATATTGATATCAAGCTGGACTTCCAAAGTTAAAGAATTTGATGATAATTCCAAAGCATCCACTTGCCATTTAATGCCATTCTCAACTCCAATATGTACATAGAAACCTGATCCAATCGATACTGTACGTACTTGCTTTGGAGTTTTAAGGAAGTTTCTGCTATCTTTTGGTAAAGTGCATATGTCATGTCTTCTTAAAATTAGAGTAAGATCATTTAAAGCAGTAATTGGAATGCTGTGCGAAACCGTCCACGATTTCAAATCATCAGTAAATTTTCCTTTTTTTGCAGTCACCGAGAAATTATCTTCAAATGTACAAATTTCTGCGTCAGAAGTAAGATTTAGAACACTACCAATTCCAGGCAAATAATTTGCTTCATCACTTTTAGAAAGCTCACTTGACCTTCTACTTTGACAAAAGTTTTCATTATTAACTAGATTAGTTCTTTCTTTAGAGTTTTCAGCAGGCATGCATTTTCTTTTAAATGTTCGTTTCGAACATCCCCATATAGTTGAAAAGTCCGACATTTCAGTAGTACTATAAATTTTTTTTAATTGAAAAATTAAAATTGCCTTAACAATGGATGTACAAATGAATATATAAATCAATAAATTGCAGAAGAATATAATACAATTAAATTGTTAAAATTTTGGAAGATTTTCAGAATAACAACCTGTCAGCACTTTTCGTATAAAATATACATTAGTAAAGAATTGTAAATTACTAAGAATAAATCAAATAACTATACGTTATAGTGAAGCGTGAACATTTAGAAATTGGTACGCATATTATTTAAATTACTCGTATTTTATAAAAAATTAAAAATTCACATTAAATATTTTGCACTAATATTTTTACTTAACAATTTAGTTAATCGACAATATGTTATGTATGTTGAGAAATTTACTACGACGTAACAATTTATATTCATAAAACAAAGAAAACGTTGTTAACAAAACGAAATAAAAAAAATATATATTTCATTGTAATATGTAACATATTAATTAAAAAATAAAAGGGTCATTCATAAGGTTATTATTATATTGAATAAAGATCATTGTATTGTATTCATAATATTAAAAATGAAAATTAAATAAAATAAAACGAAACCGCCATAAAAATGTGACATATTAATATTAGTACTATAAGATTTAGATGTACGCAACCAAATATTGTAAAATCAAACCATTGTTCAGAGATTTTAAAATTCAAATTATATTACCCAAAACCATAAATAAGACCAATAATTTTTATTACTTAGGCACTTGAAACATAAATTAACAATTTTATTGAACACTTAAAAATATTAAGAATGTTTGTAAGTATGTGAGAATAACCAATGATCTAATTATTTTTACAGTCACGAGAAGATTAAGAACAATGAATTGATAATTAAGATAGAAAAGAATCTTTCACATGACTTATAAGTATAAATAGAAAAGAAATTTTCACACAACTACTCAGTACAGTTCAGTTCAGTCACAGTTGCCGTATAGTTATTATCATAATCAAAGATACTATAAAATTACAAAGATGTGAAAAGCAGTACAAAATTCTAAAAATGGTTTATTTTTTTCCATCGCATCGCAATCAACTCTTCTTGAATTTTCTTGTTGGATTTTAAGTTCTAACCGAAGAAATTTTTAATTCGAATTGTCAGTTATGTTATGAAATTTTGTTAAATTCCAATTGAAAAGCTATATATTAGAACTTTCTTTCATTTTAAATTAAGTATTGAAATATAAGAAATATATAGTATTGGTAGTCTGTGTAGTGAGAATATATGAGTATATAGTGCTTTGTTGTGTTGTATTACATGTAAAGTATGGTAGTATGATTATATCACATACCATATTATTACTTGTAACCTGTAGATACTATATGTATATAGGAAAATATAGGAAGAAAGGACTTGCTTTCATATTAAACCTGTTTTGTGTATGAATTGTTTCATCTTACATATACAACATACTTATTAATTCTCGAATTTTGAATGATCTTTCATATTACAAGGGATCATAGTATAAATTTCGTATTGTGTACGATATATGTATGAAAATGAATTTGTTTTTTCAATGTGATTATCACATTACGATGCATTTAGATTTAGAGCATATATTCATATATACATATGCATATAGATTTCATATATCTTACAAGGAAGATCGTGTGTATTCACTGTGTATGAATGTATACATAATTTAGATATATGTATATATATATATATACTTATATTTATAGTGTGTAAATTTATACTATAAAGGAGTACAGTATATGTAGGAATACGTCTTTTGAAATATATGTTATATTTCGAAATATGACAACATCGGTATATTATTGTATGTATATATTGTAAGTGAAATGAAATTTTTGATTTTTAACAATATCTTGCATGTGCGTATGCACATACATATGTACATGTATATCATATTGTTATTAAATAGATATATGTATAAGTTCATTGAACTTGCCCCTTGAATTTTTTTAGAATATATTTTATTTCAATGATGCAATTATATAGACATAATTTATTGCTGTACATGAAATCGATCATATTGTTATTTTGATATCATGTACATGTCTTGCAGTTCTTGAGCCACCAATAAATTGGTAATTTTCAAATAATATGTAACCATTATGTAATATATGTAATATTTAAATAGAAATATGTAATGTATATATTATGTTGTTATATGTGTTTAGAAAATTTTATCTTATGTATCTTTTCAACATTTATATATTATATGTATTACATATGTACTTTGTAATCCATAAGAAATAATTTTTATTTATTATTACTTTGTTGCATGTATTTAATATAATTATAATTTTTGGCTGAACTTCCGAATTGGTGCCACCAGATTTTGAAACGAGACCATCCGATAATGATACTTTGGAATGTCCTCTTTAACGTGGTATATGTCTCTGTTGGTGCAAATTCATCTTAACGACGCAAACTACCCTTACAAATTTTTGGTCCAAAATGTTGGGTTTGACGAAATCTGTTATTTCTCCAGATCAGGATCTTCGATCGGATTAGTTAATATATTATTTGAGAGATAACTTCCTGCTCTATTTGTCACATTTTATTTCATTTTGATTGGATTAGCGGTTCTTGAGATATAAGGACTTAAAGCAAAGATACTATAAATTACAATTACAATTACAGTAATAATTTACACAACATAAATATCTGCACGTATATTTAAATTATGTACATATACATTCATGTACAGTGATTATACATACAGGACCTTCCTTGTAAAATATATGATATGCATGAATATATGGATATATGCTCTAAATCTAAATGCATCGTAATGTGATAATCACATTGAAAAAACTAATTCATTTTCATACATATATCGTGGCAGTTCGTATGGAACATTTGTTCAGTACAGACGTGTTTTTATTCGGTCTTGCATTTTGTATTAGTATAAGTATAAATTTTTTTCAATGTGTTATTTTAGTGCATATCTTCATTTTTAGTTCAAAGTGATTAAAATTTTTCAAATTTATATTAATTTATGAAAATATAATATTTAATTTCGTGTTTGGAAACAAGGACTCCATTTTTTTTTAGTTATTAATAGTAATTTGTTCAAAGTGATTAAAATCTTATCAAACCTAAATTAACTTATGGAAAATAATATTTAATTTTGTGTTTGGAAATAAGGACTCCATTATTTAGTTTATTAATTGAAAAATAAAAAGTTAGAAAAGTGAAAAATAATAAAAACTTTATAAATAAAATTTATTAAGTTTTTAAAAAAAGGACGCCATAGTGCAGTACTTATTAATATAATATAAAAAACATAGTGGAAAATTTTTAGAATTATGACGCCATGTTGTCTTTATATTTAAGTTAAGTGCAGCCACGGCTGACAAAAGTACAGGGTGACCCCACCCAAAGTAAAATTATGTAAAGACATGGTGCACAAAAAAAAGAAGAAGAAGAATAACAGGGTAAAAAAAATATATATATATAGGGTGAAAAAAAAACGGTGAAAAAAAAAGAAGTGTTTGTGTAATGTAAAAAAAAAAATTTTTTAGAACAAGAAACTACAAAAATAAAAATAAAAAACAAAAAACAAAAACCAATTAAAAATAATAACAATTATAACAACAATAGAAAAATCAATTCCATTTGTTAATATATTTACAGATTCCAATTTATTAGCAGGACTAGGTAAGATGAGTTCGCCCCCCGGGGTGAACCAAAACAGGTTTTCCCTCCTTGGTGAGGAAAACCAAAACCATCCTCTTAAAAAGAGGAAAGTTCCTAAGGGCAGGAGGGAATTTATTGGACTTCAGTCCAATATTAATTTTCCACCTCTATTCGAAAAATCGGCCCCAACCGATGATTCTAAATTTATACTTATCAGCTCTAAGCAACCATCAAGCCCCCCATCAGATGATGGAAAAATTAAATTCTGTAGAATGGAGGAGTTCAACATCTTTTTCGTGTTGAACGCCCTCACGTCAATTTCCCAAGAAATTCAAGATGTCGACTGGAGGAACGATGGTCGCATCCAGCTGTTAGTCAAATCTAAGGCGATTGCTGAAAAATTCATTAATACGACTCAACTTCAACTAATAGGCAAAACATCTATTCCAATCCATGTGGAATATGTAACGGCTCTTAATACGTCTAGAGGTGTCATCTCTTCTTCCGTATTAAGATTCGTATCAGAGAAGGACATTGTTGAAGACCTTGCCAACCATGGAGTCATAGGAGCTAGGCAGATCCCGAGACAAGGGACGAATGAGGCCACAGCCACAGTAGTCCTTACGTTTGACCACCACTCCATCCCATCCTATGTCAAGCTTTGTGGTGTCTTTCGGGTCTCTGTTAGGGAGTACAAAATGTCCCCTATGAGATGCCGAAACTGCCAAAAAATTGGCCATACAAATAGTCGCTGCCCCACCCCCAATGACCCTCGCTGTGCTGGATGTGGTATTTCTCCTCATTCCGGTCCTTGCAGCAAGACAGTTTGCATCAATTGTGCACTGGGACACAGTGCAGTTGACAAGAACTGTCCAATGTATATAAGGGAACAGGATATTTTAGAGATTATGCAGTGCGAACGATGCACCAAATATCAAGCTCGGAAAAAATATTTCGAGCGTAACCCGGGGACATCATCAACTTTAAATAATAGATTAAGCAATAATACTAACCCATTAAGCTCTATAAATAGACGTGTAGGCAGTGACTCTTTTGCTTCTGTGGCTGCCAGCACAAGCAAACAATCCAACTGTATCAGCTCTCAGTCTAATACCAACAGTCATTCCTCTCCTTTGCCTATATCCTCATCCCCTAAAAACTCCCCTGTTCCATCTCGGAAAAACGACCCTAAATCAAAATCCCCAAGTACCGCACAACAAATCCCTGCTACCTCCCAGTCAGTAAACACTGGAACCCCTTTTGACCAGACACCACAATCCACTAACAAAAAACAAGAGAAGACAAAACGCCTTCAACAAAAACAACCACTACAACAACCACCTACTCAACAAAACTCTACTCAAAAAACTAAGACTCTACCACAACAACAACCACAACACCCACAACAACCACAACAACCACAACAACCACAACAACTACCTCAACCTCAACCACAACATTCACAACTCCAACTTCAACAACTTTCTCCACAACCAAACCAACAACCACAACACATTGAACAAACTAACCACGTTGACCTTTCGGCTACTCTAGATTTCAATCTCGAAGTTGATAAACTTCGACTTTTGGATATTCCATCTTCCCTCTTGTTAAACAAGTTTAAGTCTCTTCAAGGTAACAACAACCTAGATTCAGGCTTAAGCTTTGACGAATATATTAAAACAAATAATACCATCTTACTCCCCTTCTTCCCCACCTTCTCGTTCTCAGACGAAGAGGAAATGGTAGTAGAACCGACACTCTAAGTGTCCGGCTCTTCTCCTGACCCTCTGCAAACCTCTTTCTGTTTGAAACTTTGAATTTAGATACCTATTTTCAAATTTTCTCTGCTTCATGTCGAGCTTTCAAATCTCATCTCGAGAGCTCACCTGTTTGCAATGGAACATGAGAGGTTTTCGAGCAGATCAACATAGTCTTGAATTGCTCATTAATCGTTACAAACCACATATTATCCTTCTACAGGAAACCTTAATACATTGTCCCAGTATCCCTTCGAACTTTAAAGGATACACCTGTCACTTCTCTGACAGTGATTCCTTTACCAATTCACGGGGAGTTGCAATACTAGTACGATCTAGCCTTAGCCACTCCCTTCTTGACATCTCGTCAAATTTTCTAAACGTGTCTGTCGTCGTACACACGTCTCCTCCAGTTGCTTTTTCTTCTGTATATTTGTCAAGAACTGACATTCTCGAGACCCCCTCACTTTCAAATTTTCTCAATCAACTCCCCTCTTTTTCTATAATTGGCGGTGATTTTAACGCCCACCACTACTTTTGGGGTGATCACCGAGTGGACCCCAGGGGCTCGCTTATCGCGGACTGGATCACAGATTCAGACGTGACTTTTCTCAATGACGGAGCCCATACTTTCGTGTCTTCGACACATAACACTAGCTCCGCAATTGATCTCAGCCTTGCCACTAGCAATCTTGCTAGCAATTTGTCTTGGTCCCTCCACGACAACCCGGAGGGAAGCGATCACATTCCCATTGTAATTAAAGGTATAAATAAAGTTACTATCAGACGTAACTTATCCCGACTTGTCGAAGCAAAAGCAGATTGGGCTCTTTTCTCCTATTCTGCGCTGAGATTTAATCGGGTTTTCCCTCCCAGCAGCAATATCAACAAAGAACCAGCACTAATTAGGAAAATTATAAAAGCTGCTGCCTCCCTTTCTATGCCTTCAGTGCAGGCCAAACCCTGTCTTGA
Source organism: Villa cingulata (assembly GCA_951394055.1). Classification (NCBI taxonomy): domain Eukaryota; kingdom Metazoa; phylum Arthropoda; class Insecta; order Diptera; family Bombyliidae; genus Villa; species Villa cingulata. The sequence continues at coordinate 33,003,823 of OX596017.1, read as the reverse complement.
ACCTACTTGGCTTACAACTGACATAAAGAACCTCATCAGGGTTAAAAACAGAGCTTGGAAGACTTTCCAACGCAACCCCACGCCAGAAAATTCTATTTCCTTTAAAAACCTGGCTGCTCAAGTGAGAAGATCTTGTAGACGAGCGAAAAAGGCCTCTTGGCAGTCATTCGCTCAGTCCATAGACCCGTCTGACTCGCTGGGAGATGCATGGAGGAAGGTGAGACGCCTTTACGGCAGACCCCCTTCAGCAGTGCTATCTCTCTTGACAGTTGACGGATCTATTTCAGACCCACTTGAGATCGCAGACGAATTTGCGTCCTCATGGTCCTCAGTATCATGCGACTTGAACATGGTTGAATCGGTATTGCATCAGAAGTCTGAGTTTTCGATCGAAGATTCTTATCTAGTGAGACACCATCTTGCTGAGGAGGTCACACTCGTTGAACTTGAAAGTACCCTTAAGTCTTTCAAAGGTTCAACTCCGGGTGGAGACCAAATCAGTTACCGCATGATAAGTAATCTCCCGATCGAAATAAAGACAAGAATAGCTAACCTCTATTCTAAAATTCTGAAAGCTGGAACTTTCCCACACGACTGGAAATTGGCCACACTCATACCGATTCCCAAGCAGTTTTCAACTGCTAAACGTGCACTTGACTTTCGACCCATATCCCTTCTCTCGTGTTTATCTAAAACATCAGAGAAGATTATGGGCAAAAGACTGCAGGTGGTTACTGAAGACCTTCTCCACACAGGACAACACGGATTTCGCCCGCGAAGAGGGACTATCACTCTCCTCCACAACTTGGAAGATGGGCTGGCTTCTTCCTTGCTTGAGGGGGGTCATTCGAGTGTTGTTTCACTCGACCTCGAAAAAGCATACGATAAAATTCCAGCGTATGTAGTATGCAATAAACTAATCTCCTGGGGAGTCGACCCAGGCTTTGTCAAAACCATTTTGAGCTTTATGTCAAACAGACAGATTAAGGTCTGCACCAACGGCTACTTTTTTAATCGCTTCACTCTGGACAATGGGATCCCGCAAGGGTCCCCGTTATCCACAACATTGCTCATTGTCTATTTGGATTCGTTAATGGTGGAACTGTCTAGATTCACCAACATTAAAGTGTTGGTATATGCTGATAATGTCTTGCTCAGCACCACCAGCTGTACTCCAGAGACAATGACTGAACTTCGAGGAGCTTCAGAAACTGCCCTTAAATGGGCTTCGGAAAATGGAGGCAGATTTCCTCTTGAAAAAGTGGAGTTCCTACATGTGTGTCGTAAACGTAACTGTTTTGTGAGCAGTTTGTGTATTGACACACGGGTAGTGCTTCCATCGCAAAGTCTAAAGATTCTGGGAGTCCATTTTGAAAAGCGGGCTCTCTGGAATACTCATGTGAACAAAGTAGTGGCAAAACTCCAAAAAGTTCACAACCTCATTAAATCTCTTGCAGCAGGCAGATTGGGTGCCCCTCCATCGGCACTCATTCATATTGCCAACGTCCTGATTAACGGCATAACAGGGTATGGTCTCACCCTGTATGGTGACTGTTCACCAACTTCTTTAAAAAGAATTCAATCGGCAATTAATTCTATCCTCAGGGTAGCGTCTGGGGCTTTCCCCTCTACTCCAATACCCATACTCTTAGCAGAATGTGGTAGTTGGAGTATCCAGGATAGAATTAAGAAGCTTAGACTTAGGTTTGCGTCCAGGCAGATTTGTGATCCTAGATCACCGCTGTTTGGACTCGTCTGGGATTTTCTTAACAATAATCCTTATAAAGTTACATCTACCCTTAGAACCTCGGTTATGATGATTCCTCGCTTAGAGGGATCATTTCCTAACCAGCAATCCCAAATCCCCTCATTAACGTTCCCATTTAACGGAAAAATTCTCATACTGTACAGGTTTAGTGAATACCGCAAGGATGTCACCAGTCCCGAAATCTACCGCGCTCTGCATGCGGAGATTTGTGGTGAGTTTCGAGACAGGGTACACTACTATACCGACGCCAGCAAATCCACGGCTGGTGTCGGAGTGGCAGTCGTATCTAAGGATAGAGAGTTCGTTTGGAGGGTGAGAGCTCAGAGAAGATTACCGTCAACAGCCGAGGTGTTTGATGCTGAATTGGTGGCAGTGTGGATTGCTGCCTCCTTGAAAGCCAAAAACTCCAGGCGTAGGGTGATCTTCACTGACTCTCTATCCACAATTCGAGCACTCCAGAACATCAAAAATGATGACTCCTTAGTGCATTCTATTCGGGTGCTCGTCACCAGGTATGATATGCGAATGTGCTGGATCCCTGGTCATGTGGGAATAGAGGGTAATGAGCAGGCTGACCGGGCCGCCAAAGCAGCCATTGGCTCTTTTCCGGTACCACATATGCTTGTTCCCCCTAGCCCACATGCCATTTTTAGGATTGGTCTTAACAAGTTGAGAGAGAGAAGGCTGGCTGCTTTCCTCGACTTGGACACAGACACCACTCGCGAGTACTGGGAGTTAAATCCGGGGGGTCGATTATGAACGTACTTTATCGTTATTTCGCTATCGTTATTCACTCATAAAGATAAAGTGGTATTACGAACGCACTTTATCGTTATTAAATAAGAGAGCTTTCGCTCTTTTCTGTGGTGAACTTGAAAATAGCGATAAAGTGGTATTACGAACGTACTTTATTAGCGTTTTCGTATCGTTATTTGTACTTTAACATAACGACAATGAAATTGCCGTCGCTATGCATAAAGTACATTGAAAAATACATCATTTGTTGCGTCAGTGAACGTGGACTGTGATTAGAAAATATTGTGAGAAAATAAATAATTTTTACTAAATATTCCTAAAATATTTTTACTCTACACCACATTATTTAATAATAATATATTTAATTTACAATAATTTATAAAACTTACTTTCTGTATTATTTATTTTTTACAATTTCACTGCACTTCTAATATCACTGCTTCTTGATTTTTTTTTGTTTACACTTTAGAATGTAAAACCACAGTAAATCTATATTCATACAGTAATGACACTGAGCACTTGTTAGCAAAAATTTCTCATGACCTTTGTCCCGTTATTCATTCGGCCTTAACGGTTTTGCTAAAAATCGATAGTAATTAAGAGCCTTTGTATAAAAAAGAGACAAACAAAATGGAACTGAAACTCCAACCGTTTTAAAAAATGTAACATTATTACAGGGTATACTCATTAAAAAAAGTACAAATTTTGTTATTAAAAGTTTTTTATCTAAAATAAACAAAATTAATTGTAAATGCATCACACTTAAAATTTTGTGTTTGGTATCAAATGTTTTTACATTTTTGTTAAATTTCTTAATTATAAAATAAATTCTTACAATAAATAAAAAATAAAATAACTAAAAATAATTCTTAAGATAAATTGTGTTGGTAAATTTAAAAAAAAAGAGTGTCACATCTTATTATAGTGGTTGATCAGTGTGTAAAACATAGTATGGCGAATTTGAAAATAACGTGTGGTAAACTCTCACGAAAGCTCTTTATCGTAGAGAGTTCATAATCGCACTTACTTTATCGCTATTTTACTTTATCGTTATTTATAACGAAAGTACATAATCGACCCCCTGGTCTCGTTACTCCGAAGTACAATTTTTCTCAAGGCAGGGCTCGGCAGATTTCACTCTTCCGATTGCGTACTGGGCATACGAGGATAACAAACCCCCTTCCTCCTTATCGCACAGGTGTGTTATCCTGCCCTTGCGGTATTCAGGATGCCCACAAGACATCGACCAGACTTTTACTTGACTGCCCGACTCTTAGGACGAGACTGGCAGCCATAGGGATGACGTCGGTTGATCGGGGAAAACTTCTTGATCCTTACCAGGATCACGACTCTCCCCTGTTCAACCTTCTGACGGAACTAAGAATGAAGCTGTAAGATGTTTCTGCCACGCGTTTATTCAGTATAATAACAAATAATCAAATAAAACAATAAATAATAAACCAATATACAGGGTGTCCCAAAAAACGTGGAGAATATTTAAAGGGGTGAAAGTAGACGCGATTTGCAATCGAAAATTCCATATGACATTTTTTCGTTTGCGCTTTATTTTCGACGCTAGAGGGCGTTTTAAATTTTGAACATTTTGCAAGACCTTTCAACGCAAAATTATGTATAACTTTTTGTATATCCCACGTATGAAAATTTTCCTTTCCGTATGAAGATTTTCCTTCTACAAATGCACACACACATGCACTTACATACACACACTACCAGATTTGCCTTCAACAAATGCACACACACACATGTACTTACATACACACACTATCAGATTTTCCTTCTGCAAATGCACACACACTACCAGATTTTCCTTCTACAAATGCACACACACACTATCAGATTTACCTTCTACAAATACACACACACACATACATTTACATACACACTACCAGATTTGCCTTCTACAAATGCATACACACACAAACCCGCAAGCGTACTCTATCATATTTGCCGATATACGTGTAGTGTATATGTATGCCTGTATAGAAAATACTTAATGTACACACTGTAGATTTACCTTCTACAAATGCACATACACACGCATATATACGCATATATAAAAAATATCATGTATTTGACTTCTACAAATACACATACTCACATTCATACACGTGCACATGAACATAAAATTGCAAAATTCAGCATTAATAAAATTATTTATATGTAGGACATTTTCCTTTTTCATCAGGATCAAAGTAATGAATGAAAAATCTTGCTCATGGTGTCCTTTTTTTTTGCAAAAAATTTGAACCGATTATCCTTACTCCTTTCTGAGAAATTGTCAAAAATGTGAAAATAGCCAAAAATCACAAAATGTCCTTTGTTATCCTTCTACTAGGAGTTTTTGAAAATTTCTTTTTTTCAGAATATAGAACATCTTAAGACGCATCTTTTGAGATGTAAAACATACCTGTATCATGTACCGTTACAGAGATATTGCTAAAATAAGAATTTTGACAAAAAATTTTAAATGCGAATTGTGACCGATAGAGGGCTTTCCGACAAAAAATATTCCGTGACTTTTCTGATATTGTCGAGTAGAATCTGTGGTCAAAATTTCAAGAGGATCAGAGGAAACACCTTTTCGGAACTCCAGCCATTTTCCTATATACATATAGTATCTACAGGTTACAAGTAATAATATGGTATGTGATATAATCATACTATCATACTATACTACCAACAAAACACATTATATGTTCATATATTCATACTACACACACTACCAATACTACCTATATATTTCATATATTTCAATATTTAATTTAAAATTGTTTAAAATGAAAGAAAGTTCTAATATATAGCTTTTCAATTGGAATTTAACAAAATTTCGTAAAATAACTGACAATTCAAATTAAAAATTTCTTCGGTTAGAACTTAACATCCAACAAGAAAATTCAAGAAGAGTTGATTGCGATGCGATGGAGAAATTCAAGAAGAAGAAAAATATCCCTCTTTTTTGTACTAGTTTTCAAATCTTTGTATTTCTAGTATCTTTGATCATAATTCAAATCAGTTCAACTTTTGAAATATTTTAAAAGTTTATTTTGAATATAAATTTATTTGGAAATTTTATAAGTTTATAAAAGAAAAGCAAAATTATAGTTTGTTTTTATATATTTGTATGGTTCAAAATTAAAGTTGTTTAAGAATTTAAAATTAATAAGAAATAAAATTATAAAAGAAAATATATTCAAGTTAAAATTAAGAATGTTTATTTTGAAAATTTAAGAAATTAAAGTTGTTTTGAAAATAAAGAATTTTGATTCAAATAATAATTTTTGTTAATTTTTATATAAAATTAACTGGTGTCAGAAGTTAACAAATTTATGTTAACAAAATATACATGTATAAATTTTAAGTGAATAAATTTATGTTAATAAAATATACATACATAAAATTTGTAGTTTTTATAAATATCTTTATAAATAAATTTTTTTATAATAAAATAAAAAAAATAAAATAAAAGAAAATTGTTTGATTACTATAAAACCAGAGATATTTAATAATATAGAGATGTGTCAAGAAAGAAATTTCTCATTAAATTTTTCGAATATTAGAAGCAGTATGCTACTTCAGCAGTGCGTTTCTGTAACTTTAGTTGATAAATTATCAATTTATGTGACGTCGCAGTTTTCTCAACCATCATTATCAACTGGTTGATAATTCCTGTTTCCATATCAATAGTTGATAATGTTGAAATAAGTTTCATTGGAATAGTGGATAAACTGGAAATAATTGAGTTTACAAATGTCAAATTAAAATTTTTGATTTTTGTCTTGTTCATTATAACAATTATTTTAATTCGAATTTTTTGATTTTTGTGTATAGTGTATTTGTTAGTTTATTTTAATAAATAATTATTTTAACTCAATTTTTTGGATTTTTGTCTATAGTGTATTTGTTTAAGTTAATTTTAATAACAAATATTTTAACTCAATTTTTTGGATTTTTGTCTATAGTGTATTTGTTTAAGTTAATTTTAATAACAAATATTTTAACTCAATTTTTTGGATTTTTGTCTATAGTGTATTTGTTTAAGTTAATTTTAATAACAAATATTTTAATGCAATTTTTGGATTTTTGTCTAATGAATTTGTTTAAGTTAATTTTAATAACAGATATTTTAATGCAATTTTTGGATTTTTGTCTAGTGAATTTGTTGAAGTTAATTTTAATAAAAATTATTAGTATTATTATTATTATTATTAAAGATAAATTTCTGTTGTGAAAAAAACCATATTTTTATTCAAATTTTTTGATTTTTTCCATATTTGTTTAAGTTAATTTTAATAAAGAGTTATTCTAATACTCGTGAACAAAATACTGTGAAAAAAATTTATTATTTGGTACTTTAGTGTTCATTAACCAAATTTGTGAAAATGAGTTCATTTTTATTATTATTAACGAGTAATATCCAGGACAGAAGAAACATGCTTAGGATACATAGGCGTCAATTGAGAGATTCTACGGATCCTTTTCATATACCTAGTCCAAGATTCATTGAACTATTTAGATTAAACAAAGAAGCAGCTATAGATTTATTAAATGAAATAAATTCTCATTTGAAAGATCTCATAAGGATAACTTATATTCCCAAAAATATAAGAATGTGTGCAGCATTGCATTTTTATGCTACTGGGTCATATTTAAGAGATTGTGGACAAGATTTTGTGTGCCCGATTAGCAAAACAATGATGAGTCGGATCATACACGAAATAACATATGTTATTCAAAATAAACTGATGCCACGTTACGTTAAATTTCCTGTGACACAAGAAGAACAAAATCGTATTAAAAATAGGTAAATTTTAAAAATTATGTGGTATTCATATACTTTCTTTAATTATAATTTATATACTTTCAGGTTTTTTAGAGCTACTGGTTTTCCAGGAGTAATAGGTGCTATTGATTGCACCCATGTTAAAATTAAAAAACCATCACAGGAAGTTGAACATTGTTATATAAACCGTAAAGGATACTTCTCAAAAAATGTTCAATTAATTTGTGATTACGAATTGAACATATTGGGAGTTTTAGCTAGATTTGCTGGTGGCACGCATGATGCTTTTATTTGGGAAGCTAGTCAAGCAAAGGCTTTTTTAGAAAATGAGTTTCTTCGACAAGGAAGTGGAAGCTGGTTAGTAGGAGATTCTGGTTATCCTTTGCAGCCTTGGCTAATGACTCCATTTCAAAGACCATCCAATGTCGCTGAAGAAAACTACAATCAGCATCATATTCAAGCTCGAAATTGTATAGAAAGAGTAAATGGAGTCTTGAAAAAAGTTTTTGGTAGTTTGTCTCAAGATAGAGGACTTTTGTTCGATCCAGAGTTTGCAGGCGCAGTTATAAACGCTTGTTGCACACTGCACAATTTCCGAAAAAAATATAATTTGCCTCTTCCTGCAATTGAAGAAAATTTTCAACAAGCTTTTATTGATGAAGATTCCGAAAACCTTTCAAGTCAAAATTCATATTTAGAACGAGGAAGAACTACAAGAAATTCTATAGTCCGTAATTACTTTCAATTATGATTTTTTTTAAATTAAATTGAATAATTTTTAAAATTTTTAAGACTTCAAATAAAATTGTAATTTTAGTTGAATAAAAGAAATTCGAAAAGTGCATAAATTATTATAAATAAAAGGATTTATTGTATGTGTTTATAACTAATTTTTTTTTTTATTTTTTATTTCTTTTAAAATTTCTTCTAAAATATCATTTTGTCTGTTAGTTGCAGACAAAATAGCATCTAACTTCTCATTCTGCAATTTGTTTTGAGCGTCGACGTAAATTTTTGCTTCTTCAAAGCAACTTTTAAAGCTGTTAGATGACGATGCCGTTGGTTGCCTTGGTCTCCTGGCTGTTGATGGTGTCGACATAGCTACCTGTGGTCCTAATGTTTCAGCTGTTGTTGTCGACATTGCAACTTGTGGTACCAATGTTGCTACTGTTGCTGTCGATGTCTCTTCTGGAGGCACCAAAAATTCTACTGTTGGTGTCGACATTGCTTCTTGTGGTCCTAATGTTTCTGCTGTTGGTGTTGACATTGCAACTTGTGGTCCCTGTGTTGCTAATATTGTTGTCGACGTCTCATCTGGAGGTACCAACGCTGCTTCTGTTCTATTTTCCAGAATCTGTAAGACATTTAAAACATATTTGTATAAAGTTTTAAAAAAAGCACGATTTTAAATGTGCATACTTGAATGTCATTAAAACCTCCCTCCGGAGTGCTGCCGTCACCATCAACAAGATCTTTTGAAAAATATTCAATAATCTGTTGGTCTAGATCTGTAAGTGGTTTCGGTCCATCTTCCGATGGCAAATTACCCGTCCGATTATTGTGGGCCCTGATTTTGGAATACTGTCGCTTAACGGAAGCTTTCCAATCAACCCAACACTATAATTTTAGAAAAAAATTATTATTTAAAAAACATTGAATGCTTAAAATAAAAATAAACTTACCCTTTTCCATTGTTCAGAGGTTTTATTTGCTCCTCCAATGCCATTTAACTCCGATGCTACTTGTTCCCACACTTTTTTATGTTGTGCTGGTCCGCAGTTGGTCAGATACTGTGCTCTTCCAACACTTCTGTTACTTTTTAATATCTCCAACAGTCTCACTTTTTGTTGTCTGCTTATGCGTCCTGTACGCTAAAAAAATCGAAATAAGTAATATTTTCACTTTATTATAATATTTATACACTTTATAATATGTATATTTTTTTAATTTTAACATTATTTATACATATTAAGTGAATATTGGTTATAGAGACATCGGTTTTATCGATATGTCGGTTATAACAACCGATTTGAAAAGTCTCGATTTAACTCTAATTAATTCCTGTGAATCAATATCGATTTTAACGACCCAAGTTTTGCTAATTTTTTGAAAATATTTATTGTTTTTAACGACCAAATGTAAATTTTAGACAAAAAATTTAATAACCATCTGGAAACCATTCGAAAAATTTGTTGAGATAAAATTTATTTAAAAAAAGGACATAAGATTCTTTTGTCGGTTATTACACACATATTTTGGGTTTTTTTCTATATTTTCTTCTATATTTTTTTCTATATTTTAATATATAAATTATTATCGTTGAATTTAACTAAAAATAAATAAATTATACACAGAAAAAATTTGTTTTATTATTTATATACAATAAAATTAAAATATAAGAAAAAATTATTTTATTGCATGCGGTTCCTTTAGTTTTGAGCGACAAGTATGTGTATAATTATATTGATATTAAGTTAATAATAATTTAATATTAATAATAAATATATATTATATGTATAGTATCTTTTATATATACGTTAATTTATTTAATTTTAATACTTTTTATATCATATGTATGTATATTGTAAATATAAATTATTTGTATTAAATAAAAATTAAACTACATATAATAATATATAATATAAATAAAATTTTTCTAAATTTAAAAAAGCCAAAAAACCTTACCTTTGTTGTTTTCGCCATTACAATATATTATTTACAAAATAATAATTTTACACTTTTCTCTTGTACACTTTTTTTTTCTACACTTTTTTTAAAACTTTTTAATATAGTTGATTCCTTTTCCCTAGCACGTTATCAATTGATAACATTTTAAATTCTCAACTAAAATTATCAACTAAAATTTGCATACAGAAACACTTTTCCACTACGAAAACTCAACTGGTTTGGAAATTTCCAGTCTACCAGTTATAGAAACACTACGATTGATAATGACGTCAAAATTACGTCGAATTGAGAATTGAAGTTGATAAATTATCTTTTTCGGAGTTACAGAAACGCACTGCTGAACACATTTAATGAGGACTATGACGTCGCTGAAATACACATTTTATGAAGACGGTGACGTCATTATTCTGTGTGCGATAATATATACTTAATATATTATATTAAGTATTTCTGGTACTATGTTGTTTTATATGTATGTTTATATTAAATATCTCTGGTATTATTTTTTACATTTCACTCTATCCGCTTTATGCTGGACATTATTAAATGTTTGTATAAATGGATATCATATCGTACACATTTTTGTTACTTGTTATTTCTTTCATTCTTTTTCTTTTCTTATTGATGTGTACTGTGGTACTATATGAATGTAAGTTAACACAATTCTTGGAATTTTTTCATAAAATAATTTACTTCCCACGCATGCCACACATGCCAATGCAACGTGACTGCTTACTTCTATGGAGATCAGCAATTCTAATAAACAACTGCAAAATTGCTGATCTAATTACTTATTACTATTAGATTTATTATATTGTACAATTAAATAAACCTGTACTTAGTTAAGGAATAAAATTGTAATTTTAAGTCAGTCTTAATTCAGTAATAAACTTGTTCAGTCATAAAAATAAAAATTGTTTTTTTTAGTATAATAAAATAAATTTTCATTAACTGGCGCCCGAACAGGGACCGGTGGCAATTTATAAAGTACATATTAGAAAAAGTAAAAGTTTTTCTTTAGGAAAAAGTACAATTTTTCCTTACACTTCTTTCTTTTAAACTAAAGAAAAGTGCGCGAGTTTTAAGTGGATAACCAATACACCACAAATTGTAATAAATTTCTGTATAAAATAAAATTTTTCCTTGAGTGGACAACCAAGCCACCAGAAAAATAAAATAAAAAATTTTTTCTTTGAGTGGACAACCAAGCCACCAGAAAAATAAAATAAAAAATTTTCTTTGAGTGGACAACCAAGCCACCAGAAAATTTATAGTACAGAAATTTTTTTTTTTCCGAGTGGACAACCAAGCCATCAGAAAATTTATAGTACAATTTTGTGAAACTGCGCAAATAAAAGTGTAGTACTTTAGAGTGATTATATCCCGGAACGAGGCCCCTTAGTAGTAACCGAACAAACAGGAGTAGACGAAACGCTACAGCCGCCAGGATTTTTCAACAATTGCACCGGATCCCCAGAACCAGTAGAAACAAATTTGTTAATGGAAATGAAATTTATTACAATACTGTAAGTCATATAAAATTAAATAAATTTCTTTTATTTTATCAAGGAATAAAAAGCAACGCAAAGGAAAAACGAAAAACGCAAAGTGTTAAGTGAATTGAAATAGCTTTATAAAAAATATTCTGAAATTAGAAAATTGAATAAATTTAATTAAAAAAAAAAAAAAATAATAATAATTGAATAAATTTAATTGAAAAAAAAATTATTAAATAAATGTAGTTGAAAAAAATTATTGAATAAATTTAGTTGAAAAAATTATTGAATATTAAAAAAAAAATATATAATTTCTTTTAATGAATTAAATGATGATTAAATAATTAAATATTTAGAAAAAATAATTAGTTGAGAATTAAAATATATAAATTAAATAAAATTATACCAAAAATCCATTTACATAAAAAATTTTATAAAATTTTTTTTTAATCGAATAAAATTGAATAAAAAATTATAGAAAATTATTAAACTTAAATTTATAAAAAAAAAATATTATTAACGATAAAATAATCAAAATAAAATTAAATAAAATAAATATAGAAAATTATTAAACCTAAATTTATAAAAAAAATATTATTAACGATAAAATAATCAAAATAAAATAAAATAAAATAAATACAAAAGTTAAAATTAGAAGTAAATAAAACGAATTTAATTAATTAATAAAAAGAATAAACGAATTCATATTATTATTAATAACTTCTTATAAATAAAATTAGTAATATTTTTCCAGAAAAATAAATTTAAAATAAAAACTGAAATTTCTATACAAAAAATAAAATTTTTCAAATAAAACCAAAATTTTAAATAAATAAGTTTATTCAACGGAAATATAGTAGAAAACAGTAGGAAAGAATTTTTCAAAATCTCTTTTTAGCAATAGAAATTTAATAAAGTACATAATCATAGAAGGTATAACTCTATTTAGAAATCTATTGGAAATAATCGAAATAAATTATTACAAACAAAAATAATTATTGAAAGAAATTAACATTATATAATAATTTAAGCCTATAGAAGTTGATTGATAATTTTCAAGGTAAAAGTAAAAAAAAAAAGAGAAAAAAAAAGAAGAAATTTTTTTTTGTGACTTATAAGATCACCTTAAAATTATACCAAAATAAAAAAAATTTATTATCTAAAAATTGGCTGTAACAACATACAAAAGTGACATCCATTTAAACGTTGTAACTCATTATTAGCTACTTTCTTTACATTTATTGGTACAAATTGAGTGAATGTTGCATTAATTCGTTAATTTTTCTGAAAGAATAGTTAGTGCTTCGGGTCTCTTATAATTCATCAACTACCTTATTTGTTGTTTGTTTTAAGAACTCTTTCATTCTCTTCTTCAAAAAATGCCGGCAGGAAACAATATTCTCATTAGACCTCCCGTCCTAGAGACAAATCAAACCGCACAAAACCCAGCACCCTCAGCATCTGTTTCTTCTTTATCTGCCGCACATATTACGTTGATTGGTGAGCTAGTAACCAGACTAGTTGGTGAAACATTGAGAAGAGAAGGTAGAGAAATCCTTAGTTCAATCCTTGACTCTTCCGTAGATCAGAATAATGAAACCGACCAAGTTATTAACCAAAATCAAGCTGCAAATCTTTCCGATATGGACAAAATCCCAGATGTAGTAAAAAGCCTACGAGAATTTTCTGGCCAGCCCGGAGAGTTCAGTTCATGGCGTAAGAGTGTCGAAAGAATTTTAAACATTTACGAACCTCTCATAGGCACTCCAAAATACTACGGTATATTAAGCGTAATTCGCAACAAAATAATAGGTCAGGCTGATACCGTCTTGGAATCATATAACGTTCCGTTAAATTGGAAAAGTATATCCAAATGTTTAACTCTCCATTATGCCGACAAACGAGACTTAGGTACACTCGAGTACCAGATGACCACGCTAGTGCAAGGAAATCGCTCTATCCCTGAATTCTATCAAGCTGTGTATCATCATTTATCCTTAATTCTCAATAAACTCTCTTCAATGGAGGTTAGCACTGAAAGTCTGGGAAATTTAATCCGAACATATAGGGACAAAGCCCTAGACACTTTCATTCGAGGATTGAAGGGTGATCTTCCTCGATTATTAAGTATTAAAGAGCCAGTAGATCTACCTCAAGCTCTTCATTTATGTCTCAAATTGCAGAACGTAGATTTTCGCGTTCAATACGCGCATCATAGTCATACACCCAATCAAAGATACAGAACTCAGCCTCCACCAATCCCGTCTAAACGCAATTTGCACCAGGCATTGCAGATGCCTAGGAGACCTTTCTATCCAGAATTATACCGCGATCCAGTTAAGACAATTCCACAGCAACATCAATGGCAAAACCAACAACAACAATCCGCGAATAGTCCAAGACTCTTGCCTCCAAAACCTGCGCAAAGACCTGAGCCTATGGATATAGATCGTTCGTTGCAATCCAGATTCGTGAATTACCAGAACCGCTCCAGACCACAACCTTTCACTCATAAACGAGGACCCCCTCAAAATTCACAACAAATGCATGCACCGAACAAATATCAACGTATTTTCAACACTGAGCAGCAAGATAATACTCAATGTGACGAAGTAACTGACGAATACACTAATCAGATTGAACAAGAAGACTTAAATTATGACGAACCACTGACGGACTATGCAGAGAATCAAGAAAATTCATACGATCCGCTCGAAGTAATCGACGATATCAATTTTTTAGACTAAAGAGTTCTTCATTGCCTTATGTGGAAAAGGTAATGAAGAACGGAAAAGTACTTAAATTTCTGATTGATACTGGCTCAAACAAGAATTATATCCAACCCTCCTTAATTAGAACTCCCATTCCAAACAAAAAATCTTTTTATGCTAATTCAGTAGGTGGAAACATAAAAATCACACACCATGCTTTTGTAGACTTTTTCGGTACAAATATCAATAAATTAAAATTTTTCATTCTCCCCCATCTCGTCTCATTTAATGGGATAATAGGAAATGACACTTTAAAAACTCTAAACGCCGTTATCCATACCCAAGATAATTACATGATAATTGATCCAGGTATCAAAATTCCACTTAAGCAGTACGTATCTCAGTCTGTTAACACTATTGGCTGGAAAGCTAACCATCTAACCAAAGAACAAATGGAAAAATTAAATAATTTATTTAAAAAACATTCAAACCTTTTTTCTGAACCAGACGAGAAACTTACATATACTTCAAGAGTTAAGGTTGAAATACGTACAACTTCAGACGATCCAGTCTACTCGAAATCATACCCTTATCCTATAGCTCTAAAAAATGAAGTGGATAAACAAATTCAAAAATTACTTGATGACGGAATCATCCGTCCATCCAAATCTCCCTACAATTCTCCAGTTTGGATCGTCCCAAAAAAATTGGACGCATCCGGAGAAAGAAAATATCGCTTGGTAATAGATTACCGAAAATTAAATTCCATAACCATCCCCGATAAATACCCCATACCAGAAATATCTGACGTTCTAGCAAACTTGGGAAAAAATAGCTTTTTCAGTATAGTAGATTTAAAAAGTGGATTTTTGAGAAGCTGATATTGAAAAAACAGCTTTTTCTGTAAACAATGGAAAATATGAATTCACTCGATTGCCTTTTGGCCTGAAAAATGGGCCCTCTATTTTCCAAAGAACCATGGATGATATTCTAAGGGAACATATAGGTATTCGATGTTACGTCTATATAGACGATATAGTAATTTTCGGCCGTGATGAAGACGAGCATATAAGAAATTTAGAGATGGTATTTGAAACTTTAGAGAAAGCCAATATGAAAGTACAAATCGACAAATGTGACTTTCTAAAAAAGGAGATTGAATTTTTAGGATTTATAGTATCCACAGAGGGTATTAAAACTAACCCGAAAAAAGTCGAGGCAATTGTCAATCTCCCACCTCCAAAAACTTTGAAAGACCTTAGATCTTTCCTTGGAATGTCAGGGTATTACCGAAGGTTTATCCGCGATTATGGTAAGCTAGCAAAGCCCCTGACATCCCTTCTCAGAGGGGAGGATGGTCGAATTTCAAAAAATTTATCCAAAAACAAATTTATAACTCTCGATTCTTTAGCATTACAGGCGTTTGAAAAAATTAAAAGTGTCCTAATATCCAAAGATGTCCTACTTACCCACCCTGACTTTAGTAAACCTTTTGAATTAACCACAGATGCATCGAACCATGCGATTGGTGCTGTTTTGTCTCAAGGCCATAAGCCTATAACTTTTATTTCCAGAACACTCACTAAAACAGAAGAAAATTATGCGACGAATGAAAAGGAGATGCTCGCAATCATATGGGCACTCAATTCATTGAGGAATTTTCTTTATGGTTCAAAAAAAGTCATTATTTACACCGATCACCAACCGATAACATATGCATTGAGCAATAAGAATAACAATACTAAAATGAAAAGGTGGAAAGCCATTCTCGAGGAGTATAATCACGAAATCCACTACAAGCCCGGAAAAACTAATATTGTGGCAGACGGCTTGTCTAGACTTCCTCAAAGTACTGAAATTAATCCTTTAACTTCGACACAGCACAGCGATGATAGCTCTTCCCATGATCTTATTCCCAGCATAGAAACCCCTATTAATGCTTTCCGAAATCAGATTATTTTAAAGTTAGGTAATGAAGATTCATACCAAATTAAAATTCCATTTGAAAATTATAAGCGGCACATTTTTATCAAACTTCAATACACAGGAAAAGACATCATTGATATTTTCAAAAGGTACTTAAACCCAAACGCAATAAATGGCCTTTTAGTTGAAGACAGCGTTATGGGTCTTATTCAAGAAATCTATCCCATACATTTCAAAAATTATAAGATCAGACGAACACCATTGCTGGTAGAAGACATAGTCAACGAAGTCGAACAGGAGGAGGTAATATTAAAAATCCACAAAAGAGCTCATAGGAATGCAGAAGAGAATCGGTTACAGTTATTGGAAAGTTATTATTTTCCTAAGATGAGTGCCAAAATAAAAAGGTTGATCAGAAATTGTGCCTCATGTAAAGCGAATAAATACGATAGGCATCCCAATCATCCAGTCTTGGCACCTACCCCTATTCCTAATTACCCAGGACACACCATACATATTGATATATTCTCTACGGAGAAATGCTTGGTTCTTACAGCTATAGATAAGTTTACGAAGTATGCTAAAACTAGTTTAATACAGTCTCGTTCAATCGAAGACATACGAAAACCGTTGAGAGATATTTTATTCTTTTTCTCAATCCCCGAAATCGTTGTCATAGATAATGAAAAGTCTCTAAATTCTGCATCCATAACTTCTATGATAGAAGATGAATTACGTATCCGAATAGTCAAGACTCCACCTTACAAAAGTGAAGTCAATGGACAGGTTGAACGATTTCACTCTACACTTATAGAAATCATGAGATGCCTGAAGTCAGACCAAACTAATCGTTCTTTTGAGGAACTTCTTGAAAGGGCTACCCATGAGTATAACTGTACCATACATTCCGTAACTGGAAAAAAGCCTGTCGAATTATTCTTTGGTCGATCTCCTAGACTTTCTCCCGAAGAATTTGAAAAAAGTAGGCTCGATAATATAGAGAAACTTAAAAGGAAACAAAAGAAAGATATGAATTTCCATAACAGGAAAAGAGAGCCGTTAAAAGATTATGAGGTAGGACAGGTTATCTATGTGAAGCATAATAAAAGAGTAGGGTCGAAATTAACATCTAGATATGTCAGAGAAATAGTAAAAGAAAATAAAAATACTACAATTATTACAGAATCAGGACGTATTGTGCACAAGAGTAATATAAAAAATTAAACTAAATTGTTACAGATCACTTTTGGCTATTGGAAAAGGTGAGGTCCAAATCCTTGACTACTCAAATTCACAGCTAGTGGCTATTGATTCCGGAAGGGCTAAAATACAGACAGGAAACTTCAAAATCATACATGACATCGACCTACGACAATATGACCAAATAATAACGGACGTAGACAATACACTCAGACAAGACATTTCAGCTGACAATCCAATTTATCTTTATTTGCACCACGAATTAAATCAAATCAAAGAGCTATTATGGAATTTAAAACCCAGAATTGTCAAAAGATCATTAGACTTTATCGGATCTGCCTGGAAGTGGATAGCTGGTAATCCTGACCATGATGATTTTGTAATTATTCAAGAGAAAATGAACGATGTTCTTAGAAATAATAACAATCAGATTATAATAAATAAACTACTTAACGATAGATTAAATAATATTACCAAAGTATCCAATAGAATCCAAAAACTTTTTGACGATGATCTAAAATTTAAATACGAGCACATAATTAGTCTGCAATATAAAATAAAATTGATAAAGGAAGAATTAACGAATATTAAATACGCTATAAATTTCGCTAAATCAGGTATACTAAATTCACTCATGCTTTCGAAAAAAGAAATGGATATTGCTATTAAAATTCTAGATAACGAGAGATTCCCTTATGCGACCCCGGAGGAAGCATTAGAAGTAGCTAGTGTCAAAATTATAACTGATAGTCTGTCACTTCTGTATATTGTCTATATTCCTATTACAATGAATGAAACTTTCAAAAAAATCACTGTTAAACCTGTAAAAAAGAATGACATAATGATTGAAATCGAAAATAACACTATTTTAAGAAATAATGATAAATTTTATTCTGCAACAAAAAATTGTAAAAATTTTAACACTTTATCAGTATGTAAACAAATAAATGTTATAGATATAAGTAATACATCTTGCATCCGGAATCTGCTCAGAAGTTCAAACTCCACTTGTAATAGATTAAAAGGTCAGCATGTTCCTTCTTTAGACGAAATCACACCTGGTGTACTATTGCTTAATGAGTTTAAAGGTGTAATCCAGATAAATAACGTCTCGAGGGATCTTAGCGGTACTTACCTTATCGAATTTAACAATGCTACAATAAAAATCAACAACAAGACATTTACATCCACCGAAACATTGAGTCTAAGGGTATTACCGGCAATAATGCAACCAACACCGCAAGAAGAAAAGTACAGGGAAATCCTATCCTTAGAAACGATGAAAGAACTGCATCTGAATAACACCAAACAGATCAAACTCTTGAAAACCGAAACCAAAGTCGAAAGATGGGCTAACTATGGGTTCATATCCATACTGTTATTAATACTAATGATCATAATAGCTCATAAGGTAAAAATTGGAAGAAGAACGAAGATCATCATAAACCATGAAGGAGACAAAAGTAAAGCATCAACAAATGAAAAGTACGTGGACCCAACCACATCCATAATAAACCAAATTCCGATACCCAGTTTTTTCGATAAACCGCAACATCAATCATCCATAGCATCCGTAGCAGAAGCATAGTTTTATCAGATGAGGACATCAGATTTTTAAGTGTGGAGGAGTTAACACAATTCTTGGAATTTTTTCATAAAATAATTTACTTCCCACGCATGCCACACATGCCAATGCAACGTGACTGCTTACTTCTATGGAGATCAGCAATTCTAATAAACAACTGCAAAATTGCTGATCTAATTACTTATTACTATTAGATTTATTATATTGTACAATTAAATAAACCTGTACTTAGTTAAGGAATAAAATTGTAATTTTAAGTCAGTCTTAATTCAGTAATAAACTTGTTCAGTCATAAAAATAAAAATTGTTTTTTTTAGTATAATAAAATAAATTTTCATTAACTTGTACATTGTTTGTGCTATGTATATAGAAATCATTGCAGGTGCATTTTGTTGTTGGTTTTTTTTTAAACCGAACGATGTTTAAATGTGTGTTGTATTGTACACACTTATTTTAGTTGTTTTTTTATTCATTGCTTTTTTTTCTTATTGATGGGTACTGTGGTACTATATGAATGTACATTGTTTATGCTATGTATATAGAAATCATTGCAGGTTCATTTTGTTGTTGGTTTTTTTAAACCGAACGATCATCATAATGATAATTGTGTATTGGTCGATATTTCAGAAATTATTTTTAAAAAAGGGAGAGTAGATATAAATTGTTATTGTAATATATTATATATTAAATATCGCTGCTATTATCCATCAAATCATGACTCATATATAATTTCAAATTTTATGTTCATTTCCACATCACCTACGAGGTAGAACATACGATGCGCTTTTTTGAATTCAGATGTCCCCCTTAGGCCTAATCCTCTTTTTTTCGTTTTTTTATAATCTTTGAAACCACATCCCAAAACCAAAATATAAATCTATTCTAGCAGATTTTTTAATCTTGGTTTCCGTACAAAATAACTTTTGATTTCATATTTAACTTTCTAACTGGTAAGACTGCCTCAAGGCAGTAATCGCTTAATGCTCATTTATTACAAAGGAAAAAATATGTATATATTAAACTCTATTGATTGCTTTCAATTATACTGTTATTTACGTTCTGAACTAAGTTTGAACATCACCTGAATTTTTTTTTATCTGTTGTCCTCAGTTTAGTGTGAGAAGTCTGAGTGTGAACATGAAAACCATATTACTCATAAAAATAAATTTATTTCAAGCAAAACTACTATTTCCAGCTATCTGATTGTGTTGGGAATTCAGTGAGTAGTTTTATTACTTTTGTGTCATAGTTAAGAAAATAAATAAAAAAAATTAAAAATTGTGAGCTCTAGAAGGCATAATATGATGGCGGCCTCAGGGCATGCATGCCTGTTTACGCGAACTTTATGTTTCTTTTTTAGTAGTGTTTTCATTTGCTTTCTTCCACCGTTTTTCTTATAATTTATATAGAAACGGAAGGTAAGGAGCGGAATAAAAAGTACAATCTATCGAAAATGACGGATGATGAAATACAAGCATTAATGGATTCAATTGAAACATGTGAAAATGATGACGATGATTTCAGCAGTGGAAATGAATTTGACGATCCAGATTATATTCCTGATCCGATTTCCGTTGAACATGAACATTGCATTTCGCAGTGCATTCAAGAAATGAATGCGGGAGAAACGAGTGACTTTTTCATTCAAGACGTCAACATATCGCTCAACGAAAGTGCAATAGAAGTACCACTAGCATCATCAACGATCATTGACACAGTTGCAACAAACGAAACAGTAGGAACTACTGAAGCAGTAGCATCTACGTCGCATGCAACTGAAGCAGTTGAAACGGACAATATAGCTCCCACTCCATCAGCTTTTAAGCCACTAAAAAGAGCTCGGTCTCCATTACCTTTGGTAGAGGATACTGGTCCTTCTATTGTGCCTTCGGCTGGTGGTTTCATTGGATCATGTAGGACTGACAAATCGAAAAACTGAATCCAGAAATACATTACTTTTTTTTCTTTTCAGCCAACGATATTAGAAAAGACTCAATAGAATTTTCAAAATTGGTATGGCGAAAGAGTTCGATGCAGTTGCACGTCAACGAAGTAGCGTTTCGAGGAGATTCACAGCTGCCTTCCACTTTCAAACAGCTGATCACACCGATGAAACTTTTCTGCTACTTTTTCAAAGATAAAATAATATATATGATCGTTGAAGAAACGAATCGAGCAGCTGTTCAGGAAAACGTGAACACAAGTTTCAGAACTAGCTCGGATGAAATCCATCACTATATAGGAATACTGATGTTTATGTCTGTGTACCGTTATCCAAATTTGGAAAGCTACTGGGGGCGAAACGCGTTTCTGCCAGTTCAAAACACTATGCCAGTCAAAAGATTCATGGCAATCAAAAAATATTTATCATTTCAAGATGAAGAGAAGCGGATAAATAAAGACCAGCCTGGATACGATCCATTGTTTCGAATTCGCTCATTGGCGGACGAAATTAATGAACAGTTTGATTCGATTCCTAAAACTGCTCGGTTATGTGTTGACGAGCAAATGTGCAAATAGATACATCACAACAAGAATTAATTAAAAAGATGGGTTTAACTGCATTTATGAACAACTGCTTAACCCTTGTGTGCATAACCGAATTATTTTTCCTAAACACATCACCGGCTACCTGGGTAGCCACCAACGAATAAATGAATCAGGTGTGTTATTCGTTTTAAATAAAGCTACGCGTAGACTAGAAAACTGAGCTTATGCTTGCTTATTCCACAAGTAAAATTAAATCGATTATATTACGTATATATACTTGGTAATACGTATTTCACAATCAGCAAGTTCAGCTGCTGATCGAAACAAACAACAAGAAAGTGCAAATATCAGTAGCTGAAAAATCAGCACCGATAGGTTCATTTACGCTGTTGAATGTTGATGTGCACATAAGCTACGTATTGTATTGCTTCTAATGCATTGCGTATTTGTTTGTTTCATCTCAACTTTTTGTCTGCGCGTGTCTAACTGTTTACTCGAATTATACGGTGCTTTTTTCTGGTTTCTTTTCATGTCTCTCAAGTAAATTTTATTTGTTACTTGTTTGTTGGCGATTGAAGTGATTATTTGTATTTTTTTAATTTTGATTTGATTTATAATATAAAATAATTTATCTCTTATATGGAAGAACAACGCGATTTGAGTGCTAGGGAATTTAGCCTGTAATGTATATGATTGTGAAATGCTATATTTTACTATTCTTTTGCAACTAAAAATATTATTCAAACAGGCTAACTTATGAGCAGCAGCAGGAATACCTGAGCAATTTGTTAGATGAGTCTGACGATGATGTTGAAAATGTTGATTTTGATCATAATGCATCAGATGACGAGTGGCTACCTGAATTAGAAGCAGGGGTTGATGAGGAATCTGATGTTGAAGATGTTAATGAGGACAATAATTGTCATTTTGAAGTAAATGAAGAATATGACGATGACAATAGTAGTGATGAGAATGCTGAGGAGCATATGGAAGAATCAGATGTTTTACATGGACGGGATGGCATTACGATGTGGTTTCGGAATCCGCAGAGCAGAAGAACATTGACACACAACATTATTCGTCAAAGGTCTGGACCATCGAGATTTACAAAGTCTCTTTCTGCCCTCGACACATTTAAATCCATTATAAATGGAGTCATTTGCAACATCATCATTAGAGAAACCAATAGAAAAGCGAATAGTGTATATAGTCTGTTTAACTCGAACAACAAAGGTAAGCCTGTAAAAGTTTGGAAAGAGCTAACTCTAGAGGAGTTTTATGGGTATGTCGGTATTCTTATTACGGCTGGTGTACGCCACTCGAATAAAGAGAATACTCGGGAGCTTTGGAAATCGAGTGCTTTTCCTCTATACCGCGCAAGCATGGGGATAAATAGATTCGAAACTATTACAAGGTTCATACGATTCGATAGCCCATTTTCTAGGAACGACCGCCTGCGGACCGACAAGGCAGCAGCAATCTATGATAGGCTTTGTTTGAAAACGTCAATTGACTATCAAAAATACAGATAATTATCAAAATTTTGATTGTAAATTGACAATCAATCTTACCAGTTGACTGTCACAAGTTTGACTTTTAAAAACGATTTATTGTATTTTGTTTGCAGGCGGAAAATTTTTTTAAAGAGTTATGGAATTTTTAAATAATAGTGTAGAAGTTTCTATCTTAAATATGTTGACGGAGAATAATAACGAGTATATAAAATATTTACAAAATAAAAAGTTTAAAAACAAAAAGCAAAAATTATTATTATTGCAAATATTTGGGAGTCGTCAAATTACACACTTAAAAATTCCAAAAGTATCTAATTATATTGATATAATAGATAGTTTTCCTGAGGAAGTTTTTCATTCTCACCTCAGAATGTCACATGGGGCATTTATGGTGAGTGCGTGTGCTTATTAAAAAGGTATAAATAAATTTTATACTTCATTATTTTCCCATAGGAATTTCTAGATTTGTTGCAATCGTCCGAAAAAAGTCTTCCTACTGGACGTCCTACAACTCCTTTAAAAGAAAGATTGCTTATTACATTATGGGCTTTGGCAAACCAAAATTCCTTTAGAGAATTAGGAGATAGATTCAACAAATCTAAAGGAACCTCCTACTACATTGTAATAAAAACCTGCCAGAGTATTTGTAAATTGATTCATAAATTTGTTATTTGGCCATCGACAAATGAAGAAATTAATTTCAATGTTGAGCAATTTAATTATTTACGAGGTAGTGACAGTTTTCCTAATGTAGTAGGTTGTGTAGACGGTATGCATATCGCCATTCCAACACCATCAAAAGATCCAAGCAGCTATTATAATAGAAAAGGTTTTCATTCCTTAGTTCTTCAAGTAAGTAAGTTAGCAGCTGTATATAGATTTGTTTTACATTATGTTTCTACAGGCTGTGTGTAACGCAAAAGGTGCATTCATAAACGTGTTCTTTGGTTGGCCTGGCAGATCTCATGATGCTTGGGTGTTCAAAAGAAGTATGCTTGGAAAAAACTTAGAAAATGGAACCATTAAAATTCCTCCAGACGTACACATTCTTGGCGACTCTGCATACCCGTTAAAAACATATCTTATGGTTCCATATAGGGATAATGGCAACTTAAGTGAGAGTCAAAAGGCCTTTAATTACCGTCTCAGCTCTACACGGGTACTAATTGAGCAGAGTTTTGGAATTTTAAAATCAAAATTTCGAATGTTGAATCGCGTTCAATTTAAGAAAACGTCAGAAATTAAATATATTGTGATAGCGTGTATAATTTTGCACAATTTCATAATTTCGTATGGCGATGAACCAATCAACTTACAAAGCTTAACGACAGAAAATCAGTCTGACCTACCTGAACCCAATGAAGATATTCAAGAAACAAGTGCTGCAGCTTCTGAGAAAAGAAACAACATTTGTAATTTATTATTTGCTTGATTAATAAACTTATTTAGTTCAAGAATTTTATATTTTTACAAAGTAAAAATTCATTTTAAAAGAAATAAAAACAAAACAAAAACAATCTTATTCATTGACTTCTTATTCAAGGGACTTTTCTACAAAATTTAATTACGTAATTCACGTAAAATGCTAATGTATTCTCGAATCACCTCAAGTTTCTGCGTTTCAAATTCTAATTTTTGTTTTTCCAGGTTCATAAATTCATTGTGACGTTTTTGTTCCTCTTTTTCCTGGTCTTTGAGAAATGCCAAAACATCATCCTGTTTTTTTTTCTTTTTTGGTGGAGGTGGATCTAATTCCTCGATATATTGTTCTTCAGCGCCATTAATTGAATCGTATGTCATCTCTGACGGAGGTTCAATAAAATGTTTCGACCCAAATACCTGGTCAAAATCTTCAAAATACTCCCAATTATTTCTGTTTGAGCCAGAACTTGAATGTCGTTTTTTGATTCGTTTATAAGTTGTGAATAGGTTTGTATATTTTTTTATAATTTCTCCAACTGTGAACGAAAACGAATCGTCTTTTTTTTTAATTTCTTTTAAAATATCGCCCCATATAGATTTTTTAGACTTTCTCCCGCTTTGATATGTATTTTCAAAACATAATCTCTCCGCAACTAACAACTTTATCTCCTTCCTAGTCCATGTTTTCTCATTTTCCCTGTAAATAGTAATTTTAGAAATTTCATAATTTGAAAAAAAAAATATTTATTCTACTTACTCAAAATCCATTTTTGCAGAAATAATAAAAAATTATTATTATATTTATTATTAAATAATAAAACGCACAATCCACCTACGTACAACAAAACATAAAACAACGTGCAAGTATAATATTTATACTGCTAATCTGCCAATCAGTTGACCGTCAATTTTACTGAAATGGCATTTTAATACATTTGACAGTTATAGCTTGCAATAAAAAACGTGCTGCCAATGTAGATTGATAGTCAATTGACGTTTTCAAACAAAGCCATATATTCATGTTGCTCAATGAAAATTTACGCCTTCATTATGTTCCATCAGAAGACATAGTAGTTGATGAGCAGCTTTTTCCGTACAGGGGTCGAACGAGATTTACTCAATATATGCCTTCAAAGCCAGCTAAATATGGGATAAAAGTTTGGTGGGTCTGCGATGCTAAAAATTCTTATCCAATAACTGGTCAGATTTACACTGGAAAGCAAGGAGATTGCAGAGAAATCAATCAAGGTGAGCGAGTTGTAACAGACTTGTGCAGACAATTTCAAGGAACTGGTAGAAACGTAGTGACGGACAATTTTTTTACTTCTTTGCCGTTAGCAAGATTATTAATGTCTTGGAAACTATCAATTGTCGGAACGTTGAAGAAAAATAAAAAATACATACCGCAAGCAATGCTTCCAACAAAATCACGTGAAGTTTTGTCATCATTATTTGGCTTTAGTGAGGATAATGTAACTCTGTGTTCCTATGTACCTAAAAAAAATAGGAGCGTAATAATGTTGTCAACTTTACACTACACAGATAATATAACCGGATCTTTGAAAAAACCGGAAATTATTCATTATTACAACAGTAAAAAGAGTGGAGTTGACAACATGGACAAAATGCTTGGTAATTACTCCTGTAAAAGACGAACACGACGATGGCCATTAGCTTTTTTCTACAACATTATCGATGTGGCATGTCTAGCAACCTATATAATACATAGTGCAAATAATCCTACGACATCTGCAAAAACCAGTAAACGAAGAACATTTTTACAGGACTTAGGGAAGGAACTTTGCTTACCTCAGATACATGCTCGCGCTGAAAATCCTAATATTACGCGACATTTTTCTACTAGAACTGGATTAGAATACATGCTTGAAAGACCTATTTCTGGAAGATGCACAACATCAAATTCGGGGCAGGAGGTATTGAGAGATAGCAGTGGGAGAATTATGCAAACAGGAAAATGTTATGTCTGCTTGACGGCTGATCCTAAAAAGCGACGTGCAACACGTAAATCCTGCCATATTTGTAACAAACCAATATGCAACGAACACACCATAAGCATTGCAAAGTGTTATGCATGCAACTGAATAATATTGAAATAAAATACATATGATTTCAAATTGAATGTGTTTTATTTGTATCTCTTTCCCAACATTCCTTATTGAAGAAATAATTTTTGATATGAAAACGTGAGTGCCTAGACTAATCTAATATTGAAAAAAATTATTTGGCTACCTAGGTAGCCTGTTATGCACTATCAGAACAAATATTTCTTTAACGGTAGAACATGAAAAGTATTATTAATTTTAATGTGATAATTAAATAAAATCACTTACTTTCACCTCAGCATAAATGACTAAAATCGTTAGTTACATATTATAGCAGAACACTAAATGGCACACTTCTAAACTTGAAATGGCTACCCAGGTAGCTGGTTATGCACACAAGGGTTAAATGATTACGCACAATTACTTAGGATCAGAGATCCGAAAACAATTTCCGAAGCAAGTAAATTGGGTTATGAAGAAGAAATAGCTATCAAATTACGCAAATATACAGCAACATCAAAGCCATTTAACAAATCTAAAAAAATAAATTATGCTTAGACAGTAAAAATATGTGATTATTGTAAGAAAAAGGGTCACACAAAAGAAAATTGTTTCAAGTTAAAACAATGTGACTTTTGCAAAAAAATGGGGCATAAATCAGATAAATGTTTCTTAAAAAATAAACAAGCCAAACCTAATTCCGTAAACCAATACGAACATTCAAAAAACGGGAAGCATTACAAACAAGAGAAGAAAACTATGCAAAATACAGAAATTCACACAACTGCTTTAGTGTTGGGCAGTTTGGGGTCAGAGATAAAAGGACAATATTAAGACCATTTGTAAAAATCAAATTAAAAAATAAAATTTTATCATTACTAGTTGACACAGGGGCAGAAGTGTCAATACTTAAAAATAACTATAATAATAAGATTATAAACGATAAAGAATTAATAATTCACGGGATAAGTAAAAATATAAAGAAAAGTAAAAGTAAAATAAACATTGATTTTGAATTTTATCCAACTAAAGGAATAAACGTTGAAATCTTAGGAAATGATTTTCTGAGGAAAAATAATTTTTCCATTGATTACTTAAATAAAAAATTGAGCAATGAAAATTTAAAAACGTGATTATATTTCGATACTCCGTATCGAGCTTATTTAAAACCACGTTGTGAAAATCTAGTAAAAATTCCAATAAAAGGGAATTTAAATGAAGGATATATAGAAAAAGAAGAAATTGTTAAAGGATGTTGTATAGGTGAATGCATAACAAAAAACGAAAATGGTTATGCCTATGTTAGTATTTTGAATACTAAAGAAAATTTTTTGGTTTTGGAAATAAAATCATTTGAATTAAAACCAATACCAAAAGAAATATTTAAGTTAGGTATTGCTCATAGAAATAAAAATTTGAATAAAATTAGTGCTGAACTGTCAATACCTAAAGAGGTATATAAAATAAATGAAATTAAAAATTCCCAAAAAAATAAATGGGATAAAATAAAAGAAAATTTACGAACTGAACATTTAAACAGTGAAGAAAGAGAATCACTATTTAAAATATGTAGAGAATTCACTGATATATTTCATCTAAAGGATGAACCTTTAACTCATACAACAAAAATAGAACATCACATTCCTCTTATAAAAGATACACAACCAATTTATTCAAAAACTTATCGTTATCCTAAAATACATGAAGAGGAAGTAAATAAACAAATTAACAAAATGTTAAAACAAAAAATAATTGAGCCATCGAGTAGCCCATGGTCTTCACCCTTATGGGTTGTTCCAAAAAAATTGGACGCATCAGGACAAAAGAAGTGGCGAATAGTAATCGATTACAGGAACTTAAACAAAGTTACCATAGGTGATAACTATCCACTTCCAAATATAAGTGATATCTTGGATCAGCTAGGACATTCTAAGTATTTTACTACATTAGACTTAACTTCAGGATTTCACCAAATACCACTAAAGCAAGAATACAGGGAAAAAACGGCATTTTCCACACCCTTAGGTCATTACGAATATACACGCATGCCATTTGGATTGAAAAATGCTCCTGCCTGCTTTCAGAGGTTGATGAATACAGTATTATCAGGATTGCAAGGAATAAAATGTTTTGTGTACCTGGATGATATTATAGTATATGCATCATCATTAGAAGACCATAAGACAAAATTGGCCAATGTTTTTGAACAATTAAGAAAAGCAAATTTGAAACTACAACCAGATAAATGCGAATTCTTAAGACAAGAAGTTACATACTTAGGTCATGTAATTTCAAAAGAAGGTTTAAAACCAAATGAAGAAAAAATAAAAGTAATAAAGGAATTTCCAATTCCTAAATCACCTAAAGAAATTAAACAATTTTTAGGACTTGTAGGGTATTATAGACGATTTATACATACCAAATTTTTCAAAAACATCACAACATTTAACAAAATTATTACGAAAGGAAACGTTGTTTGAATGGAAAGAAGAACAACAAAATGCTTTTGATATATTAAGGAAAGCTCTAATGGAAGAACCAATTTTACAATATCCAAATTTTAATGAAACATTTTATTTAACAACAGATGCTTCGAATTATGCTATAGGATCTATATTATCACAAAAACATGGTGATAAATTATTACCAATAGCCTATGCATCGAGAACCTTAAACAGGGCAGAAGGTAACTAGCTATTCGACTACAGAAAAAGAATGTTTAGCCATAGTATGGTCAGTAAAACATTTCCGACCTTACCTGTATGGAAGAAAATTTATAATTTATACAGATCATAGACCTTTAACATGGTTATTTAACGTTAAAGATCCAGGAAGTAGATTAGTTAGATGGAGATTGAAACTCGAAGAATATGAATATGAAATTCAATATAAAAAGGGTTTAACTAACAATAAAGCTGATTGTTTAAGTAGAATACAAATAAATCCTATTGAAAGTGAAGACGAAATCAGAGATATATTGAGAAATATACCTTCAACCTCTGATAATCAAATCGAAAATACATCAAATAAAATAGTAAAAACAATAATAAACAAAGAATATTCAGACGGAATAATTATGAATTTTACAGATAAATATTTTGAATTACCTACTTATAGTAACAAAGTTATGGATATTAAAGAAAAAGAATTATTATCAAAAGAAAATTTAGAAATTGGTTCAGTAATTAAATTTCAAATTCAAAAACAAAAAACAATTCATGCTATAATAAAAGAAAATGAATGGGAAAATGCAGATTTAAAAATAGTTTTTGAAATAATCGATGAAATTTTTGAAATATGTAAGAAATATAAAAAATTATATTTAACAAAAATATATGATACAAATTCAAATAAAATAATTAATTATATGCAAAATAAATTTAAAGATTCAGGAATTGAAATTATCAAAAAAGACGAAAATGAAATAATAATTCCAAAACCAGAAGAAATAGATAACATATTACGAGAAGCACATACATCCAGAATAGGTGGACATGCCGGAATAGTAAGAATGATAAAAAATTTAAAATTAAAATATAAGTGGAAAAATATGTGTAACGATATTGAAAAATTTGTTAAAAATTGCTTAAAATGTCAAACTAATAAAATAAATAGAAGACCGATTAAAAATCCAATGCTTATTACTACTACTAGTAAAAAATTATTTGAAAGAATTGCATTAGATATTGTAGGACCATTAAAAGAGACTCCAAAGAAAAACAAATATATTCTTTCTATACAAGATGATTTAACTAAATTTACTATTTTTATACCAATACCTAATCAAGAAGCTCAAACTATAGCAGAAGCCTTATTCCATGGCTTTATTTCAAAATTTGGAATACCCAATTCAATCCTTACCGACCAAAGACAAAAATTTATGAGTAGTGTTTTACAAAATTTATGTAAATTATTCAAAATTAGGAAACTGAATACAACCCCATATCATCCGCAAACAAATGGAGTATTAGAAAGAGTTCATGCTACATTAACTGAATACTTGAGAAATTTTATAAATGATAAAGAAGATTGGGATATATTAGTGGATTTTGAAAGTTTTTCATATAACACAAATATACATAGTGCAACTAATTATAGTCCGTACGAATTAGTTTTCGGATATAAACCAGAATTGCCTTCTACTACTTATTACAACGCAAAACGAATTAAATTATGATGACTATAATAATAAACTAAAACAAAAAATAATAAATGCACAACAAAAGGCTAGAGAATATACCTTGAAAAATAAAAAAGAAATTTACGATAAACACTTACATAAATGTTAAAACTTATAAGCCCGGTGATAAAATATTAATAAAAATAGCTAGGAAAAATAAGTTAGATCCCTATTATGAAGGACCTTATACAGTTATAGAATCTAATAATATTAATGTAAAATTTAAAAAAGGTAATAAAATAATGAAATATAATATAAACAATACGAAACCATATATTTCAGGGTAACCTTTGGAGATGCACTCTCTATTACGAACAATATAAACTATGAAATAGAAGATTTATCAACGACAGCCGGAATTTATTTTGAAAATATAGCCGAAGTGCATTATTATGATCAAACATGGTCTTTAGTATCACACCTCAATATATCATATCTAATAAGAAGACAACAGATTTTAAACGGATTTCATAAGAAAATCTATAAAGCTTCTACAAAACTCTTTAGTATGTCAAAAATTAATACAAATAATTGAACTAAGAATACCAGTTATACAAAATTCATATGAAAATCTTATACATTTAATGGGAAAATATAATAGAAATAAGAGAGGTTTATTAAATATAATGGGTTCAGGATTAAAAGTATTATTTGGAACAATGGATCAAACGGATGCCGACAATCTAAATAATGCAATAGATAATTTAAAAGAAAATCAGAAAGAAAGCATTTCTATATTACAAGATCAAACAATGATACTGAGTAATACAGTTAATAATTTTAATGAAAGTATAAAAAACCTAATTAGAACAGAAAAAGAAATTAATGATATATAGGAAATAACAAACAAATAGGAAATTCATTAAATAAAACAATAATTGAAGAATATTTATTAGAATTAACAAGTTACTTCAATACTTTAATAATAGATACAGAAATAGATTTGAATGTATTGACAAATGTCATATTATTTACTAAAGTAGGACAAATTCATCCTGCAATAATTCCAGTTAAAATATTTCTACAAAAATTGAAAGAATCCGAACAAAATTTGCCAGTAGGTTTATTTTTTCCATTAACACTAAAAGAAGAAAATATATATTTATTTTTAAAAATGTCTCAAATTGTATGCTATATACACGAAGATAAATTAATATTCATTATAAAGGTACCATTAACTGATCATGAAATATATGAATTATACAATATAATTCCAATACCACAAGTAAAGTTAACAACAACAGTAATGATTAATCCTAAAAAGAAATACATATTAATATCAAAAAGTCGAAATAAATTTGCATTAATTGATAATATTGAAGAATGTAAGGAAATAAGGAAAAAGAAAATTTGTAAACAAATAACAATGTATAATCCATATACCAATCCAAGTTGTGAAACAGATTTATTCCTTTATGAAAAATTTCAAAATTGTGACGTTAGATAATAAATCAGGATATTGAAATATGGCATAAATTAGAAAAACAAAACAGTTGGTTATACATAGTTACTAAACCAACGACATTATCTATAAATTGTAAAAAAGTAGAAGATGTAAAAATAATCAATACAGGAATATTAATACTAAAAACAAAAATTTGTAAGGCTATAACCTTGAACCATATATTAATACCAGATCTAAAAATAGGCATAGAATACGAAAATAAAATCGTTAAAAAGGATATTTATAAAGAAGATTGTTGTACAGAAAATAATATAAGATATGCTCTAGCTCAAAAACCTATTGAAACAATTAAAATTACAGATTTAAATTTAAATGAATTATCAAATACTGCAAATAAAATAAATATTATGAAAGGTAAATTATCAGAAATTTTATCTAAACCAGACCCAATATACCATTTTAGTTATATAACTTATGCAGTAGGAACATTGATTATATTATCAATAATATTCTTTTGTCTAAAATGTTTAAAAGCAGGAAAATTTTGTATAAAACTATGTTTCTTAAATTCTTGGTTTCATAAAAATCAAAGAAGTGTAATAATACCATCAGTATATTATAAAAACGATAATAAAAATATTCCAATAAAAAACAAAACAGGTATTAAACAAGATCCTTCATCATTAGAAAATGAAGAATATCGATTTGATATTTAATTACTAGCTCAAATTTTTCCAGGGGTAGAGGTGTTATGTATGTTGAGAAATTTACTACGACGCAACAATTTATATTCATAAAACAAAGAAAACGTTGTTAACAAGACGAAATAAAAAAAAATATATTTCATTGTAATATGTAACATATTAATTAAAAAATAAAAGGGTCATTCATAAGATTATTATTATATTGAATAAAGATCATTGTATTGTATTCATAATATTAAAAATGAAAATTAAATAAAATAAAACGAAACCGCCATAAAAATGTGACATATTAATATTAGTACTATAAGATTTAGATGTACGCAACCAAATATTGTAAAATCAAACCATTGTTCAGAGATTTTAAAATTCAAATTATATTACCCAAAACCATAAATAAGACCAATAATTTTTATTACTTAGGCACTTGAAACATAAATTAACAATTTTATTGAACACTTAAAAATATTAAGAATGTTTGTAAGTATGTGAGAATAACCAATGATCTAATTATTTTTACAGTCACGAGAAGATTAAGAACAATGAATTGATAATTAAGATAGAAAAGAATCTTTCACATGACTTATAAGTATAAATAGAAAAGAAATTTTCACACAACTACTCAGTACAGTTCAGTTCAGTCACAGTTACCGTATAGTTATTATCATAATTCAAATCAGTTCAACTTTTGAAATATTTTAAAAGTTTATTTTGAATATAAATTTATTTGGAAATTTTATAAGTTTATAAAAGAAAAGCAAAATTATAGTTTGTTTTTATATATTTGTATGGTTCAAAATTAAAGTTGTTAAGAATTTAAAATTAATAAGAAATAAAATTATAAAAGAAAATATATTCAAGTTAAAATTAAGAATGTTTATTTTGAAAATTTAAGAAATTAAAGTTGTTTTGAAAATAAAGAATTTTGATTCAAATAATAATTTTTGTTAATTTTTATATAAAATTAACTGGTGTCAGAAGTTAACAAATTTATGTTAACAAAATATACATGTATAAATTTTAAGTGAATAAATTTATGTTAATAAAATATACATACATAAAATTTGTAGTTTTTATAAATATCTTTATAAATAAATTTTTTTATAATAAAATAAAAAAATAAAATAAAAGAAAATTGTTTGATTACTATAAAACACTGTAATCGTACTGTAAGCGTGATAGAACTTTAAAATTGAATAAAACGCAAAGTATTAATCGAACAATGAATTTCTTTTGTTTATTGGAGACATTATTCTGTGACATTAATATTTAAAAATGATTTCTGGTAAATGTGCTCCACGGCTGCCTCTGAGGAAGCGAATTCGATCAGTGAGATTTTTGGTCACTTTTTCGAGCAACTGCGGACGTATCTCACCAATAACACGAGTTATGTTGGCTTCCAATGCATCAATTGTTGCTGGTTTGTCAGCATACACTAGAGACTTGACATATCCCCAAAGAAAATAATCCAATGGCGTCAAATCACATGATCTAGGCGGCCAATTGATGGGTCCATTGCGTGAAATAATCTGATCATTGAATTTGGTTTTCAATAAATCGATAGTTTCATTCGACGTATGGCACGTGGCACCATCTTGCTGGAACCAAATCTCTTCCAGATTAATGTTTTGCATATTTGGAAACAAATATTCATTAATCATCTTTCGATAGCGAGCTCCATTCACTGTAACACGTTCTCCAGTATCATTTCGGAAGAAATATGGCCCAATGATGCCACCAGCATGCAATCCACACCACACAGTGCATTTTTCTGGATGCAGTGGAGCTTGATGAACTTCCTGTGGATTGCTGTCACTCCAGATACGGCAGTTTTGTTTATTGACGTATCCATCTAACCAAAAATGAGCTTCATCGCTGAACAAAATCTTGCGGTAAAACAGAGGACCAGTTTCAAGTTGTTCTTCAACCCATTCACCAAACGTACGACGCATTCTATGGTCCAATGGCTTTAGTTCTTGTACCAATTGAATCTTATACGCACGTAGACCAAGATCTTTTCGCAAAATTTTCCATGTAGTGGATGGACACAGACCCATTTGCTGTGAACGACGCCGAATCGATAGATTTGGATCTTCAGCAATACTGTCACTAACAGCAGCAATATTTTGTTCAGTACGCACAGTTCTTTGCCTTGTTGATGCCACAGTATCATGTAGTGTAAAATTCAAACGGAATCTGCCAATAATTCTGCGAATAGTTTGCTCACTTGGTCGATTATGTAAACCATAAAATTCACGAAGTGCTCTATAAGTTTGACGAACAGAACACTGATTTTTAAAATAAAACTCAACGATTTGTAAGCGTTGCTGAAGCGTGTATCTCTCCATAATGATTTGTCAAAGCCTACTAAATAAAAATATCAAAGAATGTCATTAAACTGCCTGCTACTTTGGCAGCTATTCCCGCC
The DNA here is from genome assembly GCA_951394055.1 of Villa cingulata. Lineage (NCBI taxonomy): Eukaryota > Metazoa > Arthropoda > Insecta > Diptera > Bombyliidae > Villa > Villa cingulata. Next base: position 32,968,689 of record OX596017.1, on the reverse strand, counting down.
GAAAGTTCTATCACGCTTAAAAAAACACCCCTTATATCTATAAATACATATATGCATTGGAATTTTAACACACAAAAATATATTTAACAAATAATTACACAATATAATAACACGACACTAATGTATAATATTTTTAAGTATTAGCAAAACAATCACGATGAAGTCTTCTTTTAAACTGAAAACTGAACCGGCAAACAAACTCTGATTGTAGTACATAGTACGTTAATGAAAAAAAAATATTATTTCTGTTACAATTTGATAACTGTAAATAAGCAAAGTTTAATATAAAGTAATAAAAAGATTATCTCGATGCGAATATAAAATAATAGGACTATTATTGTACAATAAATTTGGTTACCATTACCATCCGTACTGCGACAATATTGCGTATATTCTGCGGATTGACTCAGCATTAGACTTAACGCAAAAATCTTGCTGGGTTTTGAATCTTGTATTGATACTATATTGATGATTTTTAGATACCTGAGGCCTATTTCATAAAACTATTAGTCTAATAATTATTAGTGAATTCGACGCTAGACTAATAATTATTAGAAGTATTGTGTTTCATGAAAAATACTTATAGACTAATATTTTATTGGTGTTTGACTAATAAATATTAGAAAAATATTATTAGTAAAGCAGATTTCTGTTTCATAAAGATTGAATTCACTACTAAATTATTAGTTTTGTACTAATAATTATTAATACTTTTATATTAGTGAAGAAACAGTAATAAAAACTAATTTCTTACTAATAAACATTTTTTTCATTCGTCATTTGACTATTATAGGTAAAGTACACGTGAAAAAAATGATGTTTTCAAGTAGTGATGAAGAAAGTGATTATGAATTTCAATATAGTGGTAATATAAGGAAAAAACGCGTTTTTAAAGAACGTATAAATTTTGATTTGAAAAACTCTTTTGAATTCAATGAAAAGTTCAGATTGAAATATACCGCTGTTGAAAGTTTACTTTTACGTATAGGACCATTTTTAGTGCACAAAACAAATAGAAATTATGCTCTTAGTGCTAAACACCAACTATTATTGACATTACACTGGCTAGGAAATGGTTGCCAATATCACGGAATTGCAGATATGCATGGAGTTTCTAAAGCAACAGTGTGTCGTGTAATTAAAAAAGTAGTAAATGTAATAAATGGTGTATTATTTTCTTCACAAGTGAAGTGGCCTCAAGATATGTCTGAAGTAGTACAACAATTTTATGATGTTGCTGGCATGCCAAACGTTGTTGTTTGTATAGATTGCACGCTAATAAAAATTGATGCTCCCGTAGGAAATGAGGAATGTTTTGTAGACCGTCACGGAAATCATTCGATCAATTGTATGTTAGTTTGCGGTCCGGATTTAAAGTTCTACTATTTAAGTGCAAAATGGCCAGGAAAAGTCCACGATTCAAGAGTAGTGAGGAACAGTACTCTCTACACGACAATGGAAGGAGGTTGGAGACCATATGCTCGGTCCATATTATTAGGTGATTCAGGATATGGATGCAGTGATTGGCTGATAACACCTCAAGGAAGGGATTTAGAAAATGTAGCGGTTCAGAGGTTTAATCGTGCCCATAAATCAACGAGACGTATTATTGAGAATGCTATTGGAATATTGAAGGAGAAGTTTCCTTGCTTGAACTGTTTAAGGATAAATCCTATATTTGCTTGCAAAATTATAAAAGTTTGTGTCACGCTTTGTAATATCAGTTCGGGAAATGCAATCAACGAATTTCCACTCAATGATAAGGACTCTGAAAATGAAAATGATAGCAATAGTTCAACTGACACATCGGCAGGAATATCTAGACGACAGGAATTAATTAACATGTTCGCACAATAAAAAATATAAAAAATAATTCATTAGAATATATATGTACTTAGATTTATTTCAGCATCAGTATAATATAAGAACAAAAAATTAATAAAAAAAATTTCAGTATTTATCAAAGGGAACAATGTAGCACTCTTTCTCTCCTTCACTATATTTTTCCTCTTGCTCTTAATTTTTGGCTTTCATTTTTTGATATTTGAGAGTAAAATATTCATTTTCCATTTTCTGTTTTTCTATTTCTAGATCTAATTTTATATTTTGTTTTCTAAGAAGATCTACTTCTAGCTTAAACTTTTCTTTTTTTAAATCTAGTATTTCTTCGTCAAAAATCATTTGTTTTCTCTTAGGTTCTGAAAGATTGAAATAAAAATTTTGAATCTAATTGAATTAATGGAAATAATTAACCTGATGGAGTTGAAATCAAGCGTTTTGTTTTCCTGCTACTTATGTCTTCAGTTTTTCTGGCAATTACATCTTCAGAAATGTTTTTTGGATTTGATTGCAACGTAATACTTGCATCAGATAAATTAATATCAACTGACTCTAATGACTCAGAAACTCGTAAACCAACAATATTTGGTGCATCTTTATTTAGAATGTCCAATACTTTATTATCAATTTCATTAAGCTTCATATCTTTCCCACCGGCAGCTTCTGTTTTTCTTGAATTATCAACTTTAATCTCAACCATTAAAATATATATATAAGTTAAAAAAAACTTTTTCATGTCATAAGTTTGTTACCATTGTGCTTTTTTTTAGATTAGGCCAAAACGCATCACGAATATAAGTCCAATTCCTATCGGAAAATACACCACAAGCTTTTGCTTTCTCATGAATTTTCACCCAAATTTCACATTTATTCTTTTTTGTTATACTTTCAGAGAAAGCTCCAAATAATACATTTTTATTTTTTTCAATTTCTTCTAACAACATTAGTTTCACTTCTTTGGAACACATTTTTCACAAAAAAACTTCTTAATAACGAATTGCAGATACAAATGATTCACTTCAAAAATTGGAAGAATCATAAAAATTTATAAAATTATATTATATTTACCGTAAAACAAAAGATAAGAAAAACAAAACCATAAAAAAACAAAGAATTGTATCGCATTAGCATTGACTTCTATTATTAGTAATTTAAACTAATAATTATTAGTATTCTAGACTAATAACTATTAGTGTAGGTACTCGTGAAAAGTTTTTTGAAACACAATACTATTAGTCCATATTTTATTAGCGCTAATAATTATTAGTTTATTAGTATTAGCCTAATAGTTTTATAAAATAGGCCCCTGGTATCATTAATATCGAGACGATTTAAGGCATCACAGATATTGATGTTACATCGATGTTTAATTGATTCCTGGTATCAATACTCGAAATTTTTTTTAACCTGACTCCATTTTTATTAAATGTCAAAAAGTTTTTAAGCGACATCATGTTTTATAGTTTATATTAAATATTTGTGGAAAGAATAAATAAATAATTTATAATAAATAATAAAAATGTTAATTAAAAATAAACGCTTTTTTATTAATCTGTTTTTAAACATTATTTTTGAACATTTTATTTGGACATTTTATTTGGATATTATTTTTATTGAATGTAAAAAATTTTTTAAGCGATATCATGTTTTTATAGTTTATATTAAATATTTGTGGAAATAAATAAATAATTTATAATAAATAATAATAATTTTAATTAAAAATAAACGTTTTTTTTATCAATCTGTTTTTAACCATTATTTTTTAACATTTTATTTGGTATTTTATTTGGGTATTATTTTTATCAAATGTAAAAAAGTTTTTGAGCTAGATCGCGTCTCCTTTTGTGAAATATTTGTGTAGTGATAAATAATAAATAAATAATATTAGTATAATAAATAATAATAATAATAATAATAATAAGAAATAATAATAAACAAATAAATTAATAATAATAATTTTAGTGAGAAATAAACTTGTAAAGAAAATATTAAATTTTTATCATTATGTTTTATTTATTTATATTTTGAATTATATTATCAAAATGTATCTCATTCTTTTTTCCCATGAAAATTTTTCATTTTAAAGTTAAATATTTTATATTACCAATATAGAATAAGTTAATTTTGAAAAGAAAAAAGTTAATTTTCATGGAGAAAAAGAAACATGCACATTATTATTTTTATTATTTTTTTTGTTGTTTGAGTATTTAATTGTTTTTTGTTCGATTGTTTCTATATTTTCATAGTTCTCAATCCTTTTTTTTAAATTGATATTGATAAATTTTTTTGAAATTAACAACTTTTTTTCGTTTAATTGAGTCCAAGACCTAAACATGTCTAATATAGAAAAAAAAATTGCGGGTATTTCGGCGAGACATTTTCGAAGGTTGGTAGCTGCTGAGCTAAGTGGAATGAACCAAATAGAAGAAAATGAACGTTCTTGTGAAATGCCAGATGAAAGTATTGATAATGACCAACTTCATCTTGAGGCAGAGTTCAGCAAATCTGTTCTTGAAAATAAAAGTGTAACAGTAAATAAAGAATCCGTAACCGAAGCAGCCGATGAAGATTTTGGTAATGACTGTGCGAATGAGAGTCGCAATTCATTGTCTGAAATTTTATCTCAGTGGAGCGTGTCATTCAATATAAAACATAAGGCACTGTCATCTCTGTTAAAGGACCTATCTAGTGTTGGGCTAATTAAACAGACAGATGCACGATCCATTCTGGGAACTCCAAGAAAAACATTGGTAACCAGACCAGTTCATCCAGGTAAATATATGTATTTCGGAATAAAAAATTGTATAAGAGAACACTTCGGAGACCAGGAAAATTTACCGAACACAATATTTTTAAATATCGGCATCGATGGATTGCCCTTATTCAAATCATCAAGACTGTGCATGTGGCCAATTTTAGGTTCAGCCATTCATAATATCGTTGATTCGTGCGTGATGCTCATAGGTGCATATGTAGGGAAAAAGAAGCCCTGCGATATCAACGACTTCTTGAAAGAATTTGCTGAGGAGTACGTTCAACTACATGAAGGGGGAATTGAAATTCAGGATAAAATTATAAATGTTCGTATAAACGCATTTTCCTGCGATTCACCTGCACGGTCATTTATATGTCAGACTAGAGGACATACTTCCTCTTCGGGATGCCTCAAATGTCGACAAGTTGGTTAATATAAGCACGAATATAAAAAAAGTAATATATTCAGCGTCCATTAAAGAAATCTATGTTGATGACGATTACGCTAGTGAGCTTAAAACTTTTGATGGCAACAATGTTCTGCATTTTATTGGAATACAAATAGTCACCCAGTTTCCCATTGAGCCAATGCACCTGTTTGATCTTGGTGTAACTAAAAAAATTCTTAATATTATTTTTAATAAAAAAATCATAAACGGCAGACGCTTGGACAGAAGAAGACTGGAAATGGTGTCCTATAAATTAATGATTTTAATAGGATACATTCCTAGCGAATTTTGTAGAAAGCCCAGGGATATCGCAGACTTGTCCTACTGGAAGTCTACAGAATTGAGGCAATTCGGACTGTACACTGGCATGCTTATTTTAAAGGATGTTTTAGATGAAGAAGCTTATAGGCATTTCCTTCTATACATCTGTGCTTACCGCCTCCTTGCTTCATCAAGTGATGCGATGGACAATGCTGATTGCGCTCATGAAATGCTTACTTCTTTTGTTCGAGATTTTCAAGTAATTTACGGAGAGGAGAATTTAACTTCAAATGTTCATTACCTTTTGCACATAACAGAATGCGTTAGTAAGTTTGGTGCCTTGGATAAGTTCTCTGCATTATCATTTGAGAATTATATGCAGGAATTGAAATAAAACATAAGGAAGCCAACTCACATTCTCCAGCAGCTACAAAATCGACATGTTGAGTATTTGAAAAGAAGAAAAATTGGTCAAAAAGATTGTTTCGGACTACAACAACGTTTTATCACTTCCGATGGTGAAGTGAATTTTAAGTTGTATAAAACTAAAAAATTCCTGATACGCACATGTCCATCTGACAACTGTTTCTGCGTACAAACTGAAAATGGTATGAAAGCAGTAAGAATAACAGCAATCAAGGTTCAAAATAAGGAAACCATATTAGAATGTAAGACGTTCACCGACATTTCAACATTTGTCACATATCCCATGGACTCTTCACATATTGGAATCATAACAGAGAAATGTATTGCAAGCAGCACTATTACTGTGAAATTATCGCAAATTTCATACAAATATATGGCATTACCGCTTGAAAAATCACACTTTTTGTTAATACCTCTCCTTCATATTTTCCAATAGATTAATCATATCCTACAATGAGTGAAACAAATAAACGTCGACTTGATTCATCAACATTTATTCCTACAAAAAAATTTAAAACGCCAATAGTCATTACATCAAAAGCAGATGGTAGAGGTATTATTAATTATTCATATTAATAAATAGAAAATAACACTTTTTTTTGCTATTTGAAGTTACAGAACATGAAGCAGCATCATCCAGTGCCGAATATGAAAATTCGCAGGCATTCATGGATACGCAGTGCTCAGAAATAGGTATAATGTGAAATATGGAGCGATAGTGTAGTTAGAAAAGAAAGTAACTCGAATATGTTTTTCCAGATAATTCACAGTATTTAAAATTTGGGCAATCTCTAAAAGTGGCAGGAGAATTACAACCTGCAAAGCCTGGGAAATGGGTGCTTGTTAAAAATACGCAGGCTGCTAAAGGGATGTCAATATCAGAAATTCTAGGTGACGATTACAATTCACCCAGTAAAGAATGTAAGTACCACGAAATTTTGATTGATGAAATGATTTAAAATTAAATTCAGAGCTGTGCAATCAAACAAATATCATTCAAATAAAGTGATGTTATTGGTTGTTCCTGTGTCTTTGCTCACAGAAACATTCACGTGCAACCAAGAGCAGGACATTCAAGTGCAACCAACTGCAATAAATATCTAAAAATTATCAACTGTTGGGGGGAGGAAACAAGTGAAACTACGTCAACAACTCCTGCAGAAACTGTAAGTCTTTTAATTTTGTATGCCAGAGTAAAAGTATTAATAATTAATAATGATTAATTTTAAAGATGATGTTCTGCTGAAGCAAATGACGCAGCTAATGAAGCAGCAAGAGAAAGAATTGCAGATTTTGAAATTGAATCTTGCAAAGCAGGGTCAAATGTTGAGAAGACTGCGTAGTTTCCTATTGCCAGAGGAAACAATAGAGCAAGATTCTCCACCATTCGTATTTCCGATTGAAGAAAAAGAGAATCTAGTAAAGTTAGAGAATTATTTGGCCGCAAATAAGGACAATAGGGAAAAATTTGTTAGTACTAGCAGTAGTAGTAATTTCTATCTTCTTTTGAACATTTATCATTAATTTATTGTTTCTATTTTTAATTGCAGAATCACTGGATAATGCGGAACAAAGGCAGTAAGAATTTAAAGGAGTTCTGCATTTATTTATAAAAGCAAATGTGCAGTCGTTTTACAATGTTCGAGAAGTACGAAATAAAGAAAAATTTAATGATTTTGAAAAAATTTGCGATTGCCTATTACGTACGTTATACGTATATATTTTTTAATTAGTATTTTTGATATAAAAGACATTTTTTTCATATTTACAACATTTTTCATTTTAGAATGCTTCACGCGAAACAATTTTGGCCCAATTGAATTTTTCAAAGAATTTGAAGAAGGGCTGCATGCCGCAAAAGTAAAAATGAATAAATTGAATCTAAACCCAAATTTGTAAATATTAAATATTTTATTTTGAAATTTTTTTTTACATATAAAAAATTTGTAATATGTACTTTTTAAAGAATAACTTTAAAAAAAATAATAACAGAACAAATGGTATTTTAATTAATAAATTCAATATACTTAATAAAAAAAATAACAAAACAAATGGTGTTTTAATTAATAAATTCAATATACAATATCGATACAATATATCAATACCTTATCGATGCCAGGCATCAATGAGGCATCAGTACAAATCTTCTATATATCATCAAAGAAGTATTGATCTATATCATCAAAAAGTATTCAATATGTATCAATACTTCATTGATGAATTACTGATGTCAGGTATCAACAAATTTTTCTCCTTTTTAAAATTCAACCAATCAAAACGCTCAAAAGGCGGACATGCCCCATATAAAAACATCACTAATTCATCGTTTTACTGATTATACCTCAGTATCAATATATCATCAATACTTCATCAATACTGTGTTATCTGGGTACGCGTGTCGAAAATGCATCGGCCTGTTAAAATGATTAAAAGTGTGAGGTTGATTTATGTCCGAACAAAAATTAGATTTTTTTTTTTTGAATGCAAGTAGTGTGACTTTGAAATTTTCAAAAAGAAAGTAAAAAAAAAATATGAATAAAAGAAAAGATTTTATTTTGAATAATAGAAAAGTTAAATTCAATTTTAAATTTAAGTGAAAATATTATGCCTTCACAGAAATGTAATTTAATACAAACATAACAGTACGATAATTTAGGTATTAAACATTCATATGTAATAAAGTAACTACAACATCAATAGGAAATAAAATAATAGATAGTGTGTTATAAAATAAATTAATAATAGTTAATAAATAAAAAAATATATTTACACATATTTATAAAGTGAATAAAATTTCTTTTCTAAAAAAAAATATAAGAATTAATATTAAATAGAAATTATAATTTTTAAAAAAAAATATTCTGACTTAGCACAACAATATATAAATAAAATAGTTAATGATAAATGTATATTAAATATAAAGTTAATTGTAATTAATCTAAAATATAAAAAAAAGAAGGTAGAGGAAACAACTACAACAACAACCAATATACATATTAGCATTGATTAATAAATAACATAGATATTTTACGCAGTGTATTTTAAATGGAACGCTTTTCGTTTTGCATCAAATCACTCTCGCACTCGCACCCACATAAGCGAAGTTTCACCACGAAAATTATTATTGGTTTTGAGACGAAATAAATTGTTGAATATTTTTTCATTCCTATGTGGTGGAAAAGACGACATAATTACTGTGTTTCTTTCACGTGTTCGAAGTACTTGCGAGCAATTATTTTAGCAATGACTCAAACTTTTCAAAGAAACACAAATAAATTCGACAAGTGAAGCAGAAAAAACGCTTAAAATTATTTTACTTTAAATTTGAAAAATTTATATAAAACACTCCATATGTTATTTGTTTATACCAAGAAATCTAACTTAAACATTCAATTTCCATTTGTTGGATAATGTGAAACTAAAAAGACACCTGGTGGGAAGAAATAACGTTACTACTTACAAAGTGAGTGAACTACTTCTGAAAAATTGTTTGAGCAGTTCACACATTAAAATTTACTGAAGTACTAAACCAAATTGCTTCGCAAGTACTTTGCTCATGTGAAAGAAACACAGCAAATATATATATATAATATATAAATTGTGCACATAATCACAAACAATAAACATAAAGTATGTTGATTGTTTGTGGCATTATGTAGTCTTTATCTTTATAAAGAGATAAAGATCTTTATATATATAGCATGTTATAAGCTATATGCTGGTCGATGGACAATATTAGATGTTGATATAAATATGAATTTGTATGATTGTATGGATTATTTTGTTAGTTGCCATTTCTTTATTCTTTTTCCTTTCTCTTTTTATGTTGATATTTTGATGCAAAATTATTTGTAATGTATATATATATACATAAATTATTTATAATGTTTATGGTGTGATACATATATAAAAATCATTGCACCTTGCATTTATATTTTGTTGCTGGTTTTTGAAACTGAACGATTTTTATGATAATTTCTGCTTTCAATATTTTAACTGGAGATAAATTTGTAAACAACAACAACATTTCAATATTATAATAATGACATATACGATGAAAATTTTTCGCACTTATTCTACGAAACACCCTATATCAACTACAGTGTAATGGCTAGAAGAAAGTAGTCTAAGAGAAATCTATAGGAAACTTCCCCCTCTTTCTGATGACACCTTACTTGCTTAACTACGTCTTTCCTTCCAATAGTTATTTTTGTTTTTAAAATCAGAATATAGTGGTTTGACATTTTTTTAGAGACTGTGGAAGTACTTCTTAGAATTTTGTATTAGTTTTCGCTATTTATCACAAGTAATTTTTATTTTTGAATTTATACAATTACTTTGAATTAATTTATTGAATAATTTTTATTCGATTTGGGCGCTAAATGCGAAATTGTATCATGCCAAGATAATTTGAGAATACAGAAGGTATGTTCTTATTTGTATGGAAATGAATTTCTCGTATTTTTCTCTCTTTTCTCATGTTTTGTGACGTAATATAGGGTAACTGTCCCTATTTGCGGCCATAACCAATTTGCGTCCACCTTCAAACAAAAATATAAATAACCGTAAATTTATATACCTTTTCACTATCTTATCTTTCTTATTAAACTTCTTATTATGATTTCTATAAACTGTAAAAATTTTGGTTTTATTAGTTTTGGTTTATTAAAATTCGCATATAATTGCAATTTTAGTTTGAGATAATCTCTTGAATTGAATGCACATGAAATTTGCTGTGTCAGTGTTAAAAGTGAAAACGGTATTCTATTTTGCACGTAAGTACGGTGTTTATAATATTTTATTTATTATTTTTCTGTTATATAAGTAGAAGCCGATAGTTCAAAATACATAGAAATTTGAAAAATTTAAACAAAAAACATTTTTTATTATAAATAATCAGCTGGCAGGTATATGGGTTTTCAATTAACAGTAAAAACCACATTGCGGCCAATAGTAGCCGCAAATTGGTTTGTTGCACCTAATTGCGGCCAGCTCTACTTTAATAAAAATGGAAATTAAAATTTTCTCTATTTTTCCTATTAAAATGTACTTGCAAACCCCATTTTTAAGTATTATTTTACAATAATATTTAAAAATCTATAATATTAAACTTTTAAATCACTATTTGTCCCAAAATTTTGAGAAAATTGCCACTACAAGTGTATTCTACATTGATACGTAACAGCTCATTTAGCAACATAAATGTTACACATGCTTAATGTTATCGACTAATTTAATTAAATTTAAAATTACTTTTGATTTTTAGAGAAATGTCGACTAAAAAACAAATCTCCTACACACAAGAAGCTCTAAATGAAGCACTTAAATGTATTAGAAATAACAAAGTTTCAATCCGAGAAGTAAGCAGAACCTTTAACATACCTAGAACCACTTTACAAGATAAGTTGTCTGGTAGACGTCCAGAAAAAATTTCTAAAAGCGGTCCTGGTACAGTTTTGACTTCAGCTGAAGAAGAAAAAATAGTGCAATGGTGTTCTAAGCTTACTAAATGTGGCTTTCCACTTAAAAAAGACAATCTTTTGGATGTTGTCCAGAAGATTATCATTGACGATTGTAGAAAAACACCATTTGTAAATGGAAGGCCAAGTCAAAAATGGTTCAACTTATTTATGGCAAGACATCCAGAATTGTCGCAACGTATACCAGAAGCACTGACTAAAGATAGGGCGGAGGTAGTTGGAACCACGATTAAAAACCGGTTTTCAGATTTGGAAGAATACCTAAAGGAAAAAAATTTGGAAAGTATTTTCTAAAATCCAAAAAGAATTTTAAATGGGGACGAAACTGGCTTTAATTTATGCCCTACCACTGGTAAAGTCCTAGCTCCAAAAGGATATAGGAACGTTTATGAAATAAAAAGTAATAACATAAAAGCAAATATTACAGTTTTATTTATATTTAATGCTTGTGGAGATATAGTAACTCCTTTTTTCGTTTTTCCATATAAACGTCCTCCAAAACATGTTATTAACAGTGTTCCTACCGACTGATACTTTGGGTGCTCGGAAAGTGGTTGGATGAGGAGTGAAGTTTTTTATAACTATGTCGTAAACGGTCTAAATCAATGGCTAGTTTATGGGCACAGGTCTCATTTGAATGTAGAACTGAGTGAATTTTGCGACAATAATGGGATAATTCTCTATGCTCTTCCTCCAAACACTACGCATATCATGCAACCTGCAGATGTGAGTGTTTTTAAACCTTTAAAAAATGAATGGAAAAAAGTTGTAATGGAGTGGCAAAAATCTTCGGATTGCATAGATAACATTACAAAAGCAACCTTTTGTCCACTTCTAGCTTCAGTGTTACAAAAGAAAAATTTAAAAGGAAGCATATGTAATGGATTTAAAAAATGTGGATTATATCCATTCAATCCAGAGGCTATTGATTACACTAAATGTGTTAAGTCCAATATTGAAAATTTAGAAAAAGAAAATATAAACATTGAATTTTTAAATCAAATTAATAGTACAAAGGATATAATTTCTAAAATCTCAAAAAATTTAACATCTCGAGGTGTAGACGTGAAAATAGTTCTGGAAGAGCTCGACAAACTGAAACTAGATTTTGAGGATAATGAGGAGCCTAAAAGTCATCTAGTAGAAGATAGTTTAGGTGATGCATTCGCTGATCTGCAGGATGGCATTTATTATTTACAGGCTGATGGAACATTAGTAAGAAATATCCTTTCTTCTGCAGATATTTTCTCTCTCTTACAACCAACATCACAAAATGACACAGTCGAAGACTCAACAACGAATTGTCAATCAAATACACAAAAATTGGATATTATTACATCAACTCCAACTCCGTTGACTCCCTGCTCATCGATAAGCGGATCTAGGAGAAATTCCCGAGATTGTTCTCCAAGTTTAAATAAACATTTGATATTGCCAAAAAAGCCCTCAATGAAAAAGAGAATTTTTAGAAATATTCCCACTACCAGTGCTATATCATCCTCGAAATGGAGACAAATGCACCGAGCAAAGGATGCTCAAAATAAGAAAAAAATTGATGAGATACAAAAGAGAAAAGATGAGCGTTTAAAAGCAAAAATGGAAAAATTAAAACGGAGACGGAAAAAGCAAAAAAAAAAAATAGTGAAAACTAAAATTAAAGGTTCAGACTGCAAAGAAGAGTTAATTAGCGACGTCGAGGAAGAAAATTTGAGAAATGTTGGATGTGACAGTTGCTTAAATTGGTACCATCTAAAATGCGCATCTTTCCGTTCATATGAAGAATCTGTGAACAACGAATTTATATGCAATGCATGCAAAAACAAATTTGTACCTTACAATGTATTTTTTTTGTCTATAAATAATCATTTAATTATTAGATTATACAATTTTAACGAGACTACAACTTTGTTTATTTTTTTTCATTTTGATGTTTTTTTTGCTATTTATTATATGAAATTATTATGTATTATTAGAATATTAGATTATTAATTATTATTATTAAATTATTAGATTACTTTTTGTTTTAATTGTAAAATTTTTATTTTTTATGTCTTAAACATGATTTATTTTTTTAAAAAAGTTAAATGAACTAATTATTTTCACTTCAATAAGATATATGTACTTAATAAAAACAAAAAGAATCTATTTCATATTATTTATTTATAATTTTAACCCAATATATTTTGTTTTCTGAATTAATCCTAATCAAGTGAAATACAAATGAATATTAAAATAAGATTGATTGATTGAAGATTGATAATTTCCTTTATTATGGTTATCATTTTACTTACAGTTTAAGTAGGATTTTCTCGTGGCCGCAATTAGGAATGTTAGTGGCCGTGCATTGGTTAAATAGCGGCCGCAAATAGGTAAAACGTGTTTTTTTGAAAAAAAAATCTACATATTTCATAAATTTTTGACGAATAAATTGGAAAAATCAAAAAATTTTCCTAAAAGTGAACAAAACAAAGAATTTTACCAAAGGAAAACATTTCTTCTATGACTTTTTTCTAATTGTATAGAAAAGTTTAAAGTCGGAAAAAAAGTTAAGTGGCCGCAAATTGGGTCAGTTACCCTAGTTGAAATTTATTGCAGTTGAAAATAACATAGTTTTATATTCTATAGTGATTTCAACTGTGGTGTATGTTTATGATGTATTGTGGTGTTTGATAATTTGTTTTATAGAGAAGTGTGGAAATTTCCAAAAATATCAATTTAAAAAGTAAGTATTAATTTATAAAAGGAAAATAATTTTTTTTAAACAAACTGTGTAAGAAGAAAAATATATGAGGTGAAACTTTTTATGTGTTATTATTATTACATACTTTATAGAACAAAATGGTTAACTGTGCGATATATTCTTGCAAAAACTATACTAATAAGAAAATTAAATCTAATGAACATGTGAAATATTTTACTTTCCCTTCCAATGAAGAAATGTGCAAGAAGTGGATAAAAGTATGTAAAATAAATAAAAACATTAATATTAAGTATGCGCGAATTGGTTCAGATCATTTTCAAGAAAATGATTATTTATTGAAGTGTAAATTATTAGATCTGCCTTTTAAACAATTTAAGTTGATACATGATGCAGTACCATCGAAAAATCTTCCGTTATTCTCTGATTCATCTGAGTCAGAAAGATCGAAAAGAAGTAAAAAAAGAGTCAACAGGAAAATGGTCCAAGAAATGATTATGGAATATGAAAAGTAATAAAATCAATTATTTCTGTGAATGTATGTAGTTATAACTTATTTAATTAATTTTAGTGAAAAAAATAATGAAGCAGATGATATTAATGACAATACTATTGAAAATGAAGTAATTATTCTGGAACCAAGCTGTAAAACACGCGATGTAGGAACACAAACGATGTAAACAAAATTATTATGATTAATGATTTAGGTAATAATAATTGTAATTAAAATATTTTAGATTAAACTATGAAAATTCACAAGAGCTAAAAATTTGCGAGCTAGAGAAAGAAGTGCAGGAAATGAAGTTAAAATTAAATAGATTAACGCGGAAACATAAAAAATTATCAACAGTATATGATAACTTACACAAATTCTTATCCAGAGGACAAATAAAAAAATTGCAAGGCAAAAATCGCAGAGTTAAATGGGTAACAGAGGATGTTTCATCTGCTTTAAGCCTACATTCAGCTGGATCTCGGAGCTACAGATATATGTTTAATAGAGGCTATCCATTGCCAGCACCATCCACATTAAGAAAATGGGCAGCTAAACTTAAACTCCAGCCTGGAATTCTCACTCCTATAATAAGTCTTATGGGAAGCCTCAATTATAGTGAGTTGGAATGATTCACAGTTTTTTCATTTGATGAAATGAAAGTGAGAAGCTGCTATGAGTATGATAGAGTTAACGACACGACAATGAAGCCAACAAACTATGTTCAAAAGGGAATGATAAGAGGATTGTTTAAAAAATGAAAACAGCCTATTTATTACCAATTCGACTCAGCAATGACAAAAGATATTTTCAATGACATTATTGAACAACTAGATAATACAAACTTTACAATCGTTGCAGTTGTTTCAGATTTAGGTGCAACAAATATGAAATTAAGAAAAACGTTGAATATTGATGAAACGAGTCCGTATTTCAATTATCCTAAAGATGATTCCAAAAATATATTTGTCTTTGCTGATGTCCCCCACTTGATAAAATTGTTTAGAAATCATTTTCTGGACAGTGGCTTCATCATGGATGGTAAGCTTGTGACAAGTAATTCTATTGCAGAATTAATTCGTTTAGAAAAATCTGATTTAAAAATTTGTCATAAAGTAACGGCAGAACATTTAGATGTAAAACAAGCAGCACGTCAAAAAGTTAAGTTTGCCGTTCAATTGTTTTCCCATTCGGTTTCCAGTTGCATCAAATGGTGCGCCAGTACAGGCAAATTACACAGTCCAAATGGCTTGGAGTGTGCCGATTTCGACATTTCATTTTCGACTGACATTTCAATAATTTCACTCAGAGAAATAATCATGTTTATTTCAACAATCATGTATGTTTGATTCAACAATTCAGTAAAAATGAATAAATAGTATTTGAATTAAATAATTTTCTTTTGATTTGAACATGAAATTATTGAATCAAATATTTGTTTTCAAACGGTTAAATATCTGTCGCGTTTAAAAAGAATGTTTGATTTTACATTGTTGGTTTGAATATTAAAATATTTGTTTCAAATGTTATTGCATTTAAATCAAATATACTTTTAGTTCATCCAAACATGCTCGCCTTTTTAATAAAATACCGGTTTACTCAAGAGTGTATATATTTATTTTGAATATTGTTGCATTTAAAACAAATACTTTTGTATTTGATTTGACCGAACACATTTTATTCTGATAGGCAAATCAAAAGCATTAATGTTTAATTTAAACGTTTACATATTTATTTCAAACGAAAAAATTGCACAGCTTAAAATTGTATTTTATTTGAGTTCGTTTAATCTGTGAAGACGCGTGTGTTTTAAAGGTTAATTAATTTATTTATAATTACTTGTGTTATTGATTGAAATATATATAATTAATTCAAATTACAAATTAAAAACTAATTAATATAAATGAGTGAAGGAAATATACAAGGAAATTTTTCACTTGATGAAGAATATTCAATGGAAAATTTGTAAAACTCTACAGTGTGTGAACAGAATGCGTTTTTAGGTCCAATATCAGAAGTTGTAGTTTGTAGTGAAGATGAAACTCAACTATAAAATTTGTTAAAACTGTGGAATATTGAACAAATATTCATTCATTTGAAAAGTGAGTTCTTTTGCATTTAAAATGAAAGATTCTTTATCTGTATAAAATAAAATAAAATATAAATTTTAGACGCCGGTATTGGATACAATACATTACGATATCTTGATAGAGCTGACCTGGAAAAGATATTTAGTGATATAAGTCTCTCGGGTATTGCAGCCGAATTTAGGGAGAAATTGCGACAGTGGAAATCAGAAAATGTAAGTATTGTTCAGAAAATTATAGTATCATCTTTTCGAAAAAGTGAACAAGAAAAAGATTCCTGAGCACTGTTTTTTAAACTATATTTTCAATAGTTGCTTTTGCTTTTTTACACACAAAATGTGTATTAAATTTTACAATCTATAAATTTATGAACAGTTTGGAGATGATGGAAGCAGTTTGAACTATTGTCATAGATGGCTTAAGGAATGCGTAGTGAGATCTTCAACTTCTTTGTCTAGAGAATCTTCGCCTTCATCCTCATTTAACAACAGCGAAGAAACAAATTCAAATTTGAAAGTAAGTATTTATTTAGAAAAATATAAAGAAAATATATAACTTTATTTATTTTTAAGATTGACATTGAAAAAATATTACAAAGTAGACCAAAAGGACGTCAGCATCTACTATATTATGAAAAAAATAAAACACTTCGTCCTATTCATCAACAGGAAATAACAAATTATGTAATTGACACAGCTCTATCTGCAAAGACCAAATTAGCAGTTGCTGATTTAAAACAAATTGCTTTTAAAATAGTGGAGTACTTTCCATGTGAAAATATTGTAAGTTAAATAGAATTAATTTATGATAATTGTGGCAGCATAACTTTAAAAATAATATCAAATTAATACAATAATTTCAAGGAAACTTATTACATCTCACGTAATAAAAATAAGAAACACCCAAGTGGAAAACTTCACGATAGATATTTTAATGTGCGGCATAAATTGAAACAAATTTCACACTCTTCCAAAGTTGACGAAGAAAATAATCATCTAATAACCCAGTATTCTCCTGAAGTATATGAACATATAGCGTTAACTCTGAAAACGTGGCTCAAGTATCACAGTACAGATGTTGAATCATTAGAGCTTCATTCAAAGTGGAGTCAGGCTTTTTCACTTCGAAGAAAAAATATTCTTCAGGACTTACCTGTTACAGATATTTTTAAGGAATGGCCTTTATACATTAATCCAAATTTTGCGGCAACATTGGTAACTCTAGATATTTTAGACTATTGAGAATTATTCTACATATTCTAATTCTAATTCTAATTAATCAAATTTCAGATTAATTCAGATTTTAATACGTTATATCCAAATAAGGATTCACATTTACTCATGAATTGGGATAGTTTCGTGGAAAAGATTACTCCATACTATAGAGAAAATATTAAAGACAAAGAAAGTTTAAAAATTTTGAAAATATTGGATGAAACAGAAAATAAACGTAAGTAAATTCTATTAACAGAATTTAAACTTTTGAAATTTTGCAAGCATAACTAACATGTTGCTTTTTATTTGTTTGAATTATTTGTAGATTGTCGTGACTGTATTATAGCTATACTTCTCAACGCAGTCATAATTCCTTCTTCGCGGATTGATCGCAACGATACGTCATCAAAAAAAAAGAAAAAAACCTCTATTAAAGAAGCTGCTGATTCATTTGTATTGCACTTGCCCACTCTCAATAATTTTGAAATCCGAATTGAAGAAATTAGAGAAAAGTGTTATGAAGATAAAGAGACTATTCAACCTTTAATTTTTGCTGTAGGTATAACACTGAAAGAAATAAATTCATTTTATTTGTACATCGACGGCAAAATATTTAAATTTGAAACATTCTTATCATGCTTAGATACTTTGTTAAATCCACTTAAAAGATTAACATTAAAAATAAAAAGGTGCTAATTCATAAAATTTTATATAGAATAAAAACACAATTTTTTTTACAATTCGTTATAAAATTTATTTAAAAAGAATAATATCTTAAAAACTAACAATTCAAAAAAAATCTTAAACTAAATTACAATATTGAATACAATTAAAAGATTTACTAATTTAAAATTGGCAAAGCAAATTGTTTAATTTAATTAAATTTAATTAGAAAAATCAACTCAAATATTCAAGTTCTAAATCAAATTTCAATATCAATGTTTACAAATTAAATTTTATTAATGTAAGTGTTTATAATTTAAAATTTACTAATTTAAGTATTACAATTTAAAAATTTACTAATTCAAGTATTACAATTTAAAAATTTACTTATTCAAGTATTACAATTTAAAAATTTCCGGAAATTGAAACTTATGCAAAATAAATTAAAAAAATAAAATTAACTATTATTGCTATTATTTACCAAAGAATATAGAGCTAAAGCAATAGAAATAACATTCGACGGTTAAATTCAAATAATGTCTGTATGTTTGCCAAAATACATATTTTCTTGCTTCGAAATTTTGAAAAAGGGGAAAGTTACAATTAATGTGGATGATGTGGAATGAACCGAAAAAATTTTGGATTTCGCACATGTTTGTAATTAATGTGTATGACATGTGTATAATTTTATACTTCGAAAAAATACTTCGAAAAATAATTTCGTATTTATGAATGAAAATAGGTTTACACATAGCATTTGTGTGTGCGTTAATTTGATTATTCATACGCCATTATAGTTTTCAAATATACATATAATATATAATGTAGATATATATACTATATATATATAATTTTTATACTGCTGCTGGCTGACTGCTATGTTTTTATTTCTATCGATCATTTCTTTATTGCTGTATTGTAATGTAATTTGTGCATAAGAGCATACATTGATAATGGTAATTGGTATACGAGCAAATAATACAATGTAAATTTATATTTTATATTGTACATTGTATACGCTAATGCAATACGATTATATATGTATGCGGATAATCATTATAATACACAATATGATGATGATGATGATATGATATTATGATATATATATGTACTATATACATATTTCAGGCTTTTTTTATAAATGCATTAGCCGAGATATTTTTAAAGGGACAATATATATGTATTATATACATATATGTATATTGTATTATAATTATAAAAATATGTATTTTACAATATTGAACCAATTGAACAAAATGATTTTTGGTATTTGTGTACTACTACGTAATGTACGTAAGTAAATGTATATGCTGTGCTGTTTGTTCATATCGACGTTCATATTATATTGTAGACACTATGTACATATGTACGTATACACTTGTAGGATTGAGTTTATAAAAATTAATGGGCCCTATTTTGAATGTCGATAATATCGACTATCGACAAAATTAAGACGAGACGAGACGATGTAAATTTTGTATTATGCAAATCGGTCGTCTCGACAGTAAGATATTGTCATATCAAATTTTATTTTCATTCAGTTTCACCATGTAATTTCTATAAAAATTGTCAAATATATCGATACAAAAATTTATAATTCATTTTTTTTTTCAATTTTGAATAAATATTTAATTAATTTTTGTAATTTTTAATAAATATTTGATTAATTTATGTAAATAATTTGTAGCTATAAATATAAAATATAAGTGAAAATATAAAACATTAATTTAATACTGATTTTTTTTTTGCATAAAAGAAGAGCGTTCATGTTTTTTTTTTTCAAACAGCATTTTTAGTGATTTTTCTTTAATTAATTAAATTAAATTTAAATAAATTGAGCAGAATAATTAAATACAACTTATCTTATATACAAAGCATACATGAAATGTCAAATCACCATAGACTACTATGTCTATTGATTAGTTTTAACTGATCGACGCAAAATGTCGATATTCTCGCCTCAAATCGCCATTCATAATACAAAACTTGTCGAGTCAAGGCGATAGTCGATGACAAGACGATATTATCGACACTCATAATAGGACCCAATATAAAATAAACAATTAAATAATAATTGTGAATGGCTGGTTATAGGATAATACAATTCTTATGCATTTATATCGGGTTTTCCAATAGGGACATAACGATTTTGTGTTTTAATACAAAGGAGGCCTTGAACATTTGGCATAATCTGTCAACTTCAGAACGTCAGTCAATGTTAACATTTTTATCATGGTGAAGTTCACGAACGAGCAACATTTAGAAATTATTAAAAATTACTACCGCAATTCTGAATCGGTAGTCACAACTTTAAGAGCGCTTATTCCAATTTTCGTGCTCGCGGTGGTCATATGAATGAGATCGAATTCCATAATTAAATGTAATTTGTGTACTTCACTTGGAATAAATTTTAACCTTATATGTATATTAATTATTCTTTATTTTACTTAAATATAAAATTGTTATGTCCTTACTGGAAAACCCTACATTATTAGCATAATGTATTATATTATATTATAGAAGTTGTTAGGCAAGTAAGCAATATAGTATTATTGGTATTATATTTAATACAGTATTATTGGTATTATATTCAATTTTGATAACTATTAAATTATTGTTGTTTTCGTTGGCTTATATTTTTTTCTTTATTTTTTTTTTATGTTCGTGCGATCTTGTTTATATACAAATGTACACACACACATATGTATATAGTATATTATTACCCTTCGATATTGATATTGTACAATTTCACATTGCTTTTGTACTATTTTTATGTACATACATATACGTTTTTATGTACATGTATATTATTATTTATATGCGTATTGTATTAAGTATATACCTATATATTACCACATTATTTGTATATTGTTTGTGATATTACAATACCTACAATATTTAGGGATACAGGTGGAAAGAAAAAGTAACGATAAAAAATATAATATTTAAATCATATTGCATAAATAATCACCTGAAATATTAAAATTATATTTAAGCAAGTGTATAGATATACCATTCATGCGAAATATCCACATATATGTAATGTATAGTATTTTTAAGATTTTTTGCTTATTACGTTCATAATTAAAATTCAAAAATTATTCTTATACATATTCATACGAATATGTAATGATAATTATTATTGTAATTCATAATACTCGAATAGAGTTTATGAAATAATTAATATAAGACCACGTCAAAACACAGATCATAAGGAAAAAATATTTCAATTTATAATCAATGCAGATCATACCAATTATATACAAACATACGTATGTTTGTCATTATGTCATTCGTTTATATATTATTATGTATATTACTCCCTATTAAAAACAAATGTTTGTTTACATTTCTTTGAAAAAATTTTTAATTTGTTATTCCCTTTTACTTATCATTCACAACAATTCATATACATATATACATACATTTAATATTCGCATATAAATTCGTATTATACTAATACATACATAATACAGATAAGGATCTTTGTTAATATACATCTTACCAAAGCCCAATATAACAATTTGTTATATAGTCTTTGATACTACATACTACCATACTACATAATATTCCGTAATGAATATTATATACACGTAGCTATATATATTATCATAATACACAATAAACTTGTATTTGCCTTTAAATACAATACAATTCACATTATTCCATTGCACACATACATAATGTATAATATAAAATATAATTTTATATCGATTCCATTCCCCGCAACAGATATTAATCTAGATGATTTGTATGGCAAATATATAATATAATTCCGTATACCTCTTAAATAAAAAACAGATAGCTTCCTCGCCGTCAACAAGCATCGTTCACCAGTACAGTACACTATCATCACGCTGCCTCAGTGATAGTGCTGTTTGACGCTGAACATACATGTGCCTTATTTATATAGTCAGGTACGTGAGGGACTTGAATAGCTCGATGGTTGGGTGTCGGTCTTGTGATCTTGAGATCACGGTTCGAACCCCGGCCAGCGCGCTACTCTTGCCAAGTCGATCATTAATTTTTCCCATCAGCAATATACACCAGTAACTGATTACTGATGATAAACTGGATGGTATATCTGACATAAATTACTGATCGGCGGTGCCATAATGGACTGAGTATCCGCGTGCACTTAATATATACTATATACATTGTATATTGTATGTATATATGTATGTATATTTGAAAAAAAAATATATATATAGTCAGTACTGTTCATTACGGCACGGATGTTATCTGTTTCCATCTTTACTTCAAATATGGTAAGTAAGAAAAATTATGTGTATTTTAATACAATTATGAGGGGAAAAATTTATGTTCGAAACATGTTTCGAACGAAGATATTTATGTAACTTTATGTGTTCTGAATTTTTGACAGATTGTGGAATGAAAATTCTATTGCTTTAGCTCTATATTCTTTGTATTTACTTAGACAATAGTTTGTGTCTTAGCTTAAAATGATGATGAATTATCAGAAATATCGATGTTTAAAAATTTTGATGTAGATGTCGCTGAAGATAGTTCCGGTGATGTTAATGATATTTACCGTCGGTAAATCACTGTTCAACTCTAGTAGTACGACGATAAAAATTTCTATGAAGAAACTTCAATTCTGCTGATTGCAATTACTTAGATTCGAATTGTCTCGGCAATAGAAAAATTTAAATAAATTTTTCTATGTTCAAACAGCAATGTTGATGAAAAAATTTCTAAGTATTTTTCTGTTTATTAGAAAATTTTAATGTAAAAATTTTCTAAGTCCAAAGCAGGGTTGCTTAGAAATTTTCTTTAAAATTTCTAAGTATTTTTTTTTGTCGGCGATTTATTAGAAATTTTTTCCAAAAAAATTTCTAAGTGTTTTCCTAATTTTTCCCTAAATTCTGTAAAAAATTGTAAGTTTTTTACAGAAATTCCTAAGTTCCCTATGTACTAGCTCAATACGCTAGATTTTTGAGGACTCAATACGTCCAATGGTTTTTGGTCTATTTGTTTTCTCTGCTTCAATCTCAATACGATATTATACACAGATAATCGCAAAAAGACAAATTCTTCTGCGATCTGCAACCCTTTATATACCGAAATTTGCAAACTCTGGAATTTTCTATTTTCCCCGTTGGTGATAAAATTTCTATTTGTCTCATCTTCTCGTCTCGTATTTATACATACATACATATGAGAGTAAATGTGCATGTAGCTGTAGCACGTATGTTCCACATTAACGTATATTCCTTAAATTTCCAATCCATTACCTCGTTTACTTTAATTTGTAATATGTATGAATAGTAATGTGTGTTCATACCGTAGGTACCTCCAACCACTGTAAATCAAATGATTGTACTTCTGTATAATAAAGGTTTAAAAAAAACTCAAAATAATTTTTGTTTATGTACACGTATGCTGTGTGACGTCATAGCAGTATCTTCCATCCTAATGAGAGATGGAAGCCTGCCCTGACTTCACACTACATACAACATACAACACATTGTATGTAAATGGACGTTTAAACGAAGCTGTCTATAGATGCTGTCGAGAAATGGTACACTCACGTGAAGTCGCTTCAAAGAGTTCTCAACTCTAGCTTCCAAAGAGCTATAAATACTACTCCTTTTCAACTCCTAATGGGAACCAAGATGAAAATAAATGTCTATCTCCAAATAATAAAAGTAATTGAAGAAGAGGCTCGAATCCTGTTTGAAGAACATAGAGAGGAGAAATCAAGCAAAACGAGACATCGAGAAGATTCAACAAGAGAATAAACATAACTATGATAAGCGAAGAAAAAAAGCAATCCAGTACGCTGTTGGTGATATGGTCGCTATCGAACGAACACAGTTTGGTGTTGGTATGAAATTGAAATCCAAGTTTTTGGGTCCTTATAAAGTAATAGTCAGTAAAGGATTTGACCGCTATAAGGTGGAAAAAGTAGGAAGTCAGGAAGGACCTAAGATTACAGAAACAAGTGCCGATAAAATGAGAACATGGGCAGTCTGGGACACTGACTGCGAAGATGTCGAAGAAGAAGAAAAATCTAACTACATCATCAGAAGAACATTAAGTAACTTCATTCGAGACAAATGAATAACCAGGACGGCCGAATGTGGGAATGGTTAATTTAGTTTAATTGATTAAATACTTACCTTTTTACGTATTCTGTAAATAATATGAAATTGTTCGAAATCTTGTTATTAAATACTTACCTTACTGAACACCCTGTAACTGAAAATAAAATATGTAAATATATTGTATGAAAATGTAAATGTTGAACAAATGCATTGTATTAATCACTATCGCTCTCAGTAAATTAATCTGTTGTACATACATTTTTTTCCGACAATTTGGAAATTTTACTGTCATTGTTTCCTTCTTCTGCCGTTGACCGTTGAACTGAGTGAAGCAATAGTGGGGAACCTTGGATTTGTTGAACATATAAAAAGCTAAGTAAAATTTATTAATTATATATTATCTAATAACACACAATATTTTTATAACATTACTAATATTTTGAAATTAAATTTTTGAATTTATAATAAATATAAAAAAGGAAAATTCTTTGTTTTAATTAAAATACGACATGTATATATGAGGCGTTGGAGTAAAAGTGGTCCAATCCACAAATTGTCAAAATCGAGCTAATAATGTCATTCAATTGCAAATTAACTGTTCTAACAGTTTAGAAATTGTCCAGCTTATAAACAATGATAAGAAAATCTACAGAAGACATAGTTACATTTTTGCATATGAAATAAATAGAAATTTTAGGTTTAACAATGATCCAATCCACATAGTAAGTGGATTGGACCAGTATTACATTGCATTATACCGACTTTCGATAACAGTATGACTAACGGTACGCATTATTTTATCAAATAGTATTTTAGTAATGAATCTATTTTAAACAAGTCAGTAGTGTTTAGCATTCAGTGAAGTGAAATATACAAAATAAGATTTATCCAAATTTAACTTAAGTGAATTTATAAAGAAGTAAAAAATCCATTCATAATGTCTGATTCAAACGGTATGCTTTTAATCAATTTATCAAAGTAATTTCTGTTTTCTTTTACGATAATTTTTTAACACATGTTTCTAGGAAGCCACTCAACGTTTGAACCATTTCCTGCATCATCAGATTCCGAATATGTTCCATCTGAAGAGCTATCTGCTAGCAACGCCAAGGTGGAGGATGTGCATCGCAGTTTTGAACTTGTTTCACAAACAACAAAATCTAGAAAAAGATTAAGTAATCCATCAAACTGGAAGGTTAATACTCGAAAACGTCTAAGAAACTCAGGAAAATCGTATTAAACAAGAAAAAATAAAATAATTCTTGGAAAAGATTTTGTAAATTTTCAATGCAATTGCTAAAATAAATGCCATACAGTTCTATCACTGGAGCAGAGACAAAAAATATTTCTGAAATACTACGAATTAGCAAATTTCGATCTCCAAACTTCGTTTATTTGTGGACGAGTGCTAGTGCTGCCAAAAAAGAGAACTTATACAAAGAATACTACGACTATTAAAAGACATTTTACGAGACACTATTCATTTTTAGATGACACGGGTACAGAAATAAAAGTATGTAAAACTTTCTTGATAAAGTCCTTAGGAATATCTAATGGAAGGCTGTCAAGAGCACTTCGTGGTATGCAAAAAGGAAGCCCATCACATTTGGACAAGAGAGGACGAACTCCAAGTGCGAATAAAACCTCAGTTGAAAAAACTGAAGAAGTCATCAAATTCGTTGAAAACTTTTCTTCATATTCTTATCATTATGGAAGAGAAAAGGCAGGTAGTCGAAAATATTTGGCACCTGATTTAAACATACGAATTTTGTATGATTTACATAAAAATAAGAATTACGAAAACTCAGTTTCAAATTTTGTTTTTCGCAAAATATTTAATGAGAAATTCAATTTGCATTTCCATCCACCAATATCTGACAGCTGTAAAAAATGTGATATGTTTGAAATGAAAATTAAACCCTTAACAATCGAAGATCATCAAAAACTTATTATCGAAAGAGATCTTCATCATAGGAAAGCTGAAGTAGCGAGAAGTGGTATGATCAAGGATGCAGAACTTGGTAAAATTGACCGCAGTATTACAGTAATTGCATTCGATTTAATGAAAACACTTCCTACTCCAGTGATATCGACAGGAATATGTTACTATAAAAGGCAACTGTGGACGTATTGTCTTGGAATACACAATTTATCCACTAATGACACCTATATATATGTTTGGGATGAAAGTATTGCTTCGAGAGGATCCCAAGAAATCGCATCTTGCCTTATCCATTTTGTAAGAAATTACGTACACACAGCAAAACTTGTCATGTACAGTGACCAATGTGGCGGTCAAAATCGAAATATAAAAATGTTCAGTTTCTGCAACTATATTGCAACATCTTCAGATTTCATAGTAAATACAATTGACCATAAATTTTTAGTATCCGTTCATTCTTACTTGGCTTGTGATGAAGATTTTGGTTTAGTTGAAAAATGTAAAAAATATTTTAAAGATATTTTTATACCAATGGATTGGATCAAAGTCATTCAAAGTACAAAGAAGAAAAACCCATTTACAGTTGTGAAGATGACTTCTGATTTGTTTTTTAGTTCTAAACAGCTGGAAAATCGAATTACAAATAGAAAACTGAATGCAGAAAAAGATAAAGTTGAGTGGCTCAAGATCCAGTTGATAAGAGTTACTAGATCTTCTTCCTTACATACCACCTGTGCACCACGATTTCTACACGAACCTCAATACGACAAAAGAAACATCAGAGGATTTTGGCATTTTTGGCGAAGCACACAACAGTGATGATGACTGTTGAACATATTTTTCACTATACTTCACTTTATTAATTTTACCTTATTTTTATGTTATGTTTTCATTTAAATTTTAATAAAAATAATTTGTTTTAATAATAAAATCTAATCCACTTTTTAAAAATTTTAATAAAATCCTTTCATGAAAAAATGGTCCAAGCCATATTTTTTTTACCTGATCAATTTAATCGATATTTATTAGTCTCATTATGTGAAAAATCAATTTTTTGATTTCTCTACAAAATTGCAACACGCTGAACGAAATTTTGTTAAAATTATTTATGATCAGCTTTCATTGATATAAATTCATTCAGTTTATGAAGTAATTCATTTATAATATGAAATTTTTCATAATTTAATTCATATTTTAATGAACGATTTCTTGAATATAATGTTTTCAATTTCATTGATTTCTTTTTAAAGGAATATAAGTTCATTATTGTTAATTTATGAAAAATTCTTAATTCAATGAAGATATTTCATAAATATTCATAACACCTGCACATAATATTTATGAATACAAAAATTTTTCAATGAAAAGTTCATTGTGTTAATGAATCTGTACATAACATTTATGAATAAATTTATAGTTACTGTTAAATGTGCAAAAATTTGGTGCGTTTGTTATAACAAAATATGGCTGGAGTTCCGAATAGGTGTCACCCCCGATCCTCTTGAAATTTTGTCCACAGAACGCCCTTTTGGCCTGAATCACGGCATACTCGTCTTTTTTGGCGCATCGCCCCCTATCGGCCATAACTGGCATTTTAATTTTTTTGTCAAAATTATATTTTTGCTATTAACCTTATAACCGTACATGATACAGATATGGCATATATCTCAAAAGATGCGCCTCAAGATGCTCTATAATCTGGAAAAAAGAATTTTGCAAAAAGTCCTAGTAAAAGGATAATAAAGGACATTTTGTGATTTTTGACTATTTTTACGTTTTTGACATTTTCTCAAAAACGATTAAAGATATCTGGACCAACTTTTTTGCAAATGAAAGAGGACATCATGAGCAACTTTGATCCTGATGTAGAAGGCAAATATCCTAGAAAGAAATGATTTTAATGGTGCTAAATTTTGTAACAAGTTACAGTATTTTATTAGAGTATTTTTATGTGTGTGTGAGTGTGTGCTTGTAGAAGGCAAATCTGATATCTGATAATCATGACATTTTCCGTTTTCATCAGGATCAAAGTAATGAATGAAAAATCTTGCTCATGATGTCCTTTTTGATTTGCACAAAATTTGAACCGATTATCCTTACTCCTTTCTGAGAAATTGTCAAAAATGTGAATATAGCCAAAAATCACGAAATGTCCTTTATTATCCTTCTACTGGAAGTTTTTGAAAATTTCTTTTTTTCCGAATATAGAGCATCTTAAGACGCATATTTTGAGATGTAAAACATACCTGTATCATGTACCGTTACAGAGATATTGCTAAAACAAGAATTTTGACAAAAAATTTTAAATGCGAATTGTGACCGATAGATGGCTTTCCGACAAAAAATATTCCGTGACTTTTCTGATATTGTCGAGTAGAATCTGTGGTCAAAATTTCAAGAGGATCAGTGGGAACACCTTTTCGGAACTCCAGCCAATAAAACTTAGGAAACCTTTTCGTTTTTTCTTATATTCATAAGTTCACATATGTTTTTAAGTCGGTGTGCAAAACGTATTTGGTATACACCTATCCCCCGATTTGCACGGTACGTTTTTTACACGATTTCGCTTTTACACGGTTTTTAAAATGGTTTAAAAAAATTAAAAAAAACTGGTAAAAATGAACATTTTGGCTGTATACATATGTATTTCTAGTCATTTTTAAATTCTTTTCTTTTGGTAATACTGGTATCAAATCTAAAATATGGGGATTCCCCGTTTTGTATGCACAACAAAGCTGTCTGATTCATATGAATTAGTGCAGTACAATTTTAGCAGCAGAAAGGTTTATTTCATCTAATCGTAGTTTTCAGTGTTTAAGTGTTTAACAATAATTATAGATTTTGTACCATTTTTATAATTTAATTAAAATTGTACGGGTTTTACCATGCCAAAAGAAATTAAAGGAAAACAAGTGAAAAGAAAAGTTATTTTTTTAGAAACAAAAATTAAAATATTAGATCGTTTACGTAAAGGAGAAAGAATAACACATGTTGCTAAATTTTACTCCATGAATGAAGCCACAATAAGAACAATAAGAAAAAATGAAGACTCCATTAGAAAAAGTGTAGCAGCTGGATCTTGCACGAGTATTAGCACAATTTCATACGTAAGAGATGTTGCAATGGAAAACATGGAAAAGGCATTAATGATATGGATAGAAGACCAAACTCAAAAGCGGATTCCAATTGACACCAATGTCATTACAAATAAGGCTTTGAAAATTTATGAAAAAGTTAAAGGTCAGTTACCATCTACTTCTTCAGCTGAAAAGAAGCTATCTTTTTCCGCAAGCTCTGGTTGGTTCGATAGATTTAAACGAAGACATTCCTTACATAATTTAAGACTAAAAGGTGAAATAGCATCTGCTGATTCAGATGCAGCGCAAACATATCCAGAAAAATTTGCTGAAATTATTGCCGCCAACTCATACACTCCTGACCAGGTCTTCAATGCTGACGAGTTCGGGTTATTTTGGAAAAAAATGCCAAAAAGAACCTATTTGGCTAAAGCTCACAAATCAGTTAGTGGTCATAAATCGTGGTCAAAATCGAAATATAAAAATGTTCAGTTTCTGCAACTATATTGCAACATCTTCAGATTTCATAGTAAATACAATTGACCATAAATTTTTAGTATCCGTTCATTCTTACTTGGCTTGTGATGAAGATTTTGGTTTAGTTGAAAAATGTAAAAAATATTTTAAAGATATTTTTATACCAATGGATTGGATCAAAGTCATTCAAAGTACAAAGAAGAAAAACCCATTTACAGTTGTGAAGATGACTTCTGATTTGTTTTTTCACTTCTGATTTCTGATTTCAGCGAAAAGTCGTATAACAGTTCTTTTCTGTAGCAACGCTTCAGGCGATTATATAATGAAACCATTGGTTATAAACAAATCAAAAACACCACGCTCATTTAAAGGAATAAGCATCAACAACCTTCCCGTTTATTGGATGGCTAATAAGAAGGCATGGGTCACTGCCACACTTTTTAATGAATGGTTTCATAACTTTTTTGTTCCAGACGTCAAAAAATATTTAAGTAAAAGGGGGCTGCCTTTTAAAGTCCTTCTCTTAATTGATAATGCACCAGGTTATTCTCAACATTTACAACACGAAAATGTACAAATTGTATTTTTACCAAAGAATACGACTTCTTTATTGCAGCCCTTGGATCAAGGGATAATTTCGACTTTTAAGGCACTGTATATCAAGCGAACCTTCAGATATATTTTAGACCAAATGGAGAATGATGGATCTCTTACACTTATGGATGCTTGGAAAAAATTTACAATCTTAGATTGTGTTAAGCATGTTGGACTGTCATATACCGAAATTAATCAATCAACGCTCAATGCCTGCTGGAAAACAGTATGGCCGGATGTCGTTAAAGGTGAGAATTCTAGATTACCATTGGAGCATGAATATTGTCAGATAACTGAGTTGGCGCTTACAATGGGAGGAGAAGGTTTTGAGGATTTAGCTGCAGCAGATATTGAAGAACTAATGGCTGACGATGAACTAGATGAGGATGATTTAGTTAACATGGTTAATGGAACAAATGATCGCGACAATGATTCTGATAAAGAGGAGTCTGAACCAAATGTGTTCACAACAAAAGTAATCCGTGTAGGACTTGACTTGGGGAGAAAATTGGGTAATCATTTTTTACAAAATGATCCGAATGTTGAAAGAGCTCTCCGATTCCAACGAGATATTAATAAATGCTTGAATCAATATGAGGAGGTCTATAAAGATTTAACAAAAAACCAAACACAATTCGTCGCTCCAATAAATGTTTGTCGTAAGTGACATTTTGGTGATTTTGAGTTAGCGTCAAATTCTTGGGTTTTCGAAAATGCTCTTTCATTTGCTTTTATCGGTTTTAATTTAGCTCTTCTAGTTTCCGAGAAACTGAATGTGAACTTTGTCGTATATTACATTTGTGAACAAATTTTCAGTAAAGTTTTGTTGCATATGAAGAAATTTTGCAGATACGACAATATTCTGTATAAATTATCAAAATACACATATTCAATAAATGATTGTCGTATCTGCAGTTTCAAATAGTTATGTTCAATAAATGATTGTCGTATATCAAAAAACCACTGCACATACGACAATTATTTATTGAAAATTAAAGTAATTATTTGTCGTATTCGCATATAAAGTTAACATAGTGTATAGGCTTATTCATTCAGTCGCTGATTGACTGTCGATAAGGTTAGATGTTGCGGACAAAAAAAATTTTTTTTGCAATAATATAAAATTAAATAATATATTATATACATCATGAGCAAAGAATCCCCACCACCACAAATCCCAGAAAAATTAATTGAGTAAGTATATTTTCTATTTTTATTTTTTATTTTTTTATTTTCCCTCAATATTTCATAAATAATTTTTAGAATGGCAAACGAGTTGTTAGATGAGCCTGAACCTGGTCCTAGCAATAGTAAGCGACACTGTGAACAAAATTACGTTGATTTCTTCAGTGATATTGAAGACTTTTCCAATGATGACAGTGTTGAAGATCCATCTTTTGACTATGTTTCTGAAAAAAGAAAACTCAGTGAAATAAATTTAAATAAAAGAAGACATTCTGGTAGGTGCTTTTGTATTATTTTTTTACCGATAATACAACTGCATTTAAATAATAAAAATATATACTTTTTTTACAGTCGAGAAATGGGTAGACGCAACGGTTTTTTCTAATAAAAATAATCAAGAAACAAAGTACAAGAGTCTTAGACAATTATATGAAAATGTAGAAAATGAATTACTTGAACATAACATTGATCAAGAGAACATTATCGAAGATAGGAGTTTGCCCTCCTGTGCATCATGTAAACAGAAACAAAGGCATCTAGAAAATCGTAAAATTCACATTTTTTTTCTTTTACAGCTTTAACAACTGTGGCTACACCTTTGACAAGAAAACGTCAAAGAAGACCCGAAATTTGGAAACAAAATATAAGAAAAGCTCTAAGGCAGAAAGGTAAAATGTATGAGAATGCAAAAGGTCAGACTATAAGAGCCAAAGAAATAGGTCCCACTTGCAAAAATACATGTTTTTACAATTGTTCAAAACTTTTTTCAAAAATCCAAAGAGAAGATATACATCAAAAGTTTTGGGATCTTTCTGATGATGATAAAAATATTTTTTATAGTGAGTTCGTAATTAAAAGAAATTCCAAGCGTAGAAATTCTAAAACTAAAAATGTAGAATTATCAATGCAAAAGAAGAAAATTTTTTTTGATTATTATTTGAAACGACAAGACTTGAAAACACAGGTGTGTAAAGCATTCTTTTTAAATACGCTAGGAATCAGTGAGCGTCGAATTTATTATTACTTCAATAATATACACTCAGAGGAAAATGGAATAAAAAAACCATCAAAAAGAAGTAACAGTGGCAGAAAAAAAATAGCAGAACCAAAATTAAACCATATTAAAGAACACATAGATAGTTTTCCCACTATCGATTCTCACTACTGTCGTTCAAATACTTCAAAAAAATATTTAGACAGCCATCTAAGCATTCAAAAAATGTACAAGCTCTATTGCGAAAAGTATAGCGATGGTTCTGTCACATATGAAATTTATCGACAAGTTTTCAATAATAAATGCAATCTTTCTTTTTACAAGCCAAAAAAGGATCAGTGTGATAAATGCACAGCATTTAAAGCTATTAAAAATCCTACAGAAAACGAAAAAAAACAATACGAAATGCACATTGAAGAAAACACATATATAAAAGCTGAGCGTAATCTAGATAGGCAAAACAATGAAGAATTAAGAGCAATAATGTGCTATGATTTACAAAATGTGTTTTCTCTTCCAAAAGGCTTCGTTTCTAATTTTTATTATAAGCGAAAGTTTAATGTTTTTAATCTAACGGCTACAGTTATTTTAAAAAATCAACCAAATTTAACTTACTGTGCTATATGGGGTGAAAATATGTCAGGTCGTTCAGGCAATGACCTTGCAAGTGCGTTGATGAAAATTTTGAAGGCAGTAGTAAAAGACAATCCAACCTTAAAGGAAATAATTTTGTGGAGTGATTCCTGCATTCCACAGAATAAGAACAAAATAACATCTACTGCCTTGTTACAATTTCTCAATGATAGCGAAAACATAAATTTTTTAACCCAAAAATTTTCTGAACCTGGACATTCTCGCATACAGGAAGTGGATTGCGTCCATAGCGCAATTGAAAGACATTTGAGAGGTTTAGAAATACCAAGTCCAGTTAAACTTTTAAGATTTTTGACAAATTTGAATTATTCAAACGTACAGTTGAAAGTAATACAAATGGTTCGAGATGACTTTTTTGCGTTCTCGAAAAAGGCAGAAGAATTAAATTTTAATTTAGTACCTTTTTCCAAATGTAAAATTTTATGTTATGATAAGGAAAATCTATATACAATTAGTTATAAAACTCATCTTAAAGATGTATCCTATCAGTCTGCACATTTAAAGAAAAAAGTACCAAGAAAAACGACTGCTCATTTTTGTAAAGACATTTTTTCCAAACCTCTCACGAACTTACCACCGAAGGACCTACCTGAAGATAAAATAAGAGACATTAAATCAATGCTACCTTATCTTCAAGAAGAAGACAGAAGCTTTTATAAAGTAGTTTTGAAAATTAAAGATTAATTTTATAATGTTTTGCATTATTGTTATCTTAAAAATATATATTTCAATTATTTTGATTATTATTGAACACGAATTTATATTTTTTATATAACTGTTATAATTAAATGAATTACAAACTGATTTGTTTATTTTTGAAATAAAAAATGACTGAGAATATGTATATAAAACAATTTTATTTAATTATTTCCAGACACTACCACAGAATCTAATTTATGGAATTGTCGTATGTGTAAAAAAATTGTGTAAGATTGTCCTTCATTTTGTCGTATATGCGAAATTTTTGGTTTAGAACAAAATTATGTGAACTACGTGGCATCGATTTTTATCAATTTTTGTACAAACATTCTTTATTGATCTTTTAAGATTTCTGCAAAATTTTAACAAAAAATTTATTGTAATAAAAAAGATATTAAACTTTAAATTTCAGACAATATTTAGAACTCTCAAATTTGGAAAAACCGCCTTTTTTAACCTTAAAACTTTACAAGAAGAACTTTGTTCAGATTATAAAGACTCCTCTTTAATTCGATATTGGCAGTTTTGCTCTAATTCCACTCCTTTTCGAGATATTCAGTGCGAACATTATCGTATGTTACATTTGTGGACAAATTTCCAGTAAAGATTTGTTGTATGTGAAGAAAAATTGTAGATACGACAAAATTCTGTATAAATTAAAAAAACAAAGTGTTAAATAAATGATTGTCGTAAGTGCAATTTTGTCGTATGTGCTAAGGAATTCTGGACATCTCTCCTTATTCTGTCGTATATGCAGAAAACCAAATTATTAAAAACACTTTTAAATTAATTGGGTGGGACTGATTACTTTCTAATTTGGCACAATTATTTTTATTACGGATTTGTACGGTTTTGTTAATTCTGAACAAAATCTGTAGCATAGGAAAAAAGTTATGTAACCCGAAAGTTTGAAGCCTTATATCTCAAAAGCAAGTTTTGACACTTACGACAAACATTTATTGGAGCGACGAATTGTTGATTACGGATTTCATCACCAAGACTCGCCGATCTGAGACTGTCACTAATTCATCAACCATTGAACGAGAATCGCCCCTAGTACTATCGAGTGATGAAAGTCAGTAATTAAACTTATCGTTAAATTTTTTAAGAATTTTATATTTATTGTTTCTCTAATTATATTAATACTTATACCTTTATATATTTATTATTTTACGAATGGAATGTTGTTTTTATGTTTTTCAAGATATGTTACTTTTATTTTATTTTGAAATAAATAACTGAATTATGCACATTTTAGACTATTTTCGATTTACACGGTTTTACATATCAACATCCACGATTTCGATTTACACGGTTTTCTGGGGAACCTATCTTCCGTGTAAATCGGGGGATAGGTGTACTGTATTGCACTTAACAATTTTTCGTGTGAATATTGTTTGATATAATTTGATTGCGATTAACAGGTTTGTGTGACGCGATATGATTTGCTTTATTTGTGAAACAGAATTTACAAATATCCTTCTATTAACACAACATTTTAAAAAACAACACAATCTTGGATCCAAAGATAATTATCGCTGTTATTATTGTTCACAACTTTTCAAAAACTTATCAAGTTACAAAAAACATTTACAAAAAAAACATGCTGGAAGTATAGCTGTTTCTAATAATGAAATTAATTCGCCTTCAAACATTCGAGCTGCGCAAACAGATAATGAGCCTGACAAATATTTTTCAAATACCTCTCATTCCACCAATAATAATAAAATTCATCTATTGCCATCCGGAATTCATAACATATCAAAAGGAGATCAAGAAGTCAGCACTGAACATTTTTTCGATTCTGAAGCTACAATCAAAAGCCTTTCGAATAATGTTTTCAAGTTCTTAGTATCATTACATTCAAATCATAATTTTTCAAGAAAAGACGTTCTGAACATAAAAGATGGTGTGGAAAATTTATTAATCTCTCCTATTTTAGATATTTTTTTAAATTTCGCACAAAAAAAAATTAAAGAACTTTGAGACTTGCAAATCGGAGTACTTGCTATTACAAAACTTAAAGTCTTATGATTACATTGAATATTTGCAGGAATTTACAATAAATGAGGAAGAAGATTGCACTTTAAAAAAAGGTGAATTAGTATTCGCAGAGAAGAAAGCGAAAATGGTCACTTTACCATTTTCTCACACTTTTCGAAAAATATTAGAAAAAGATGATTTACTCCTTAAAATGATTCATCATATGGAATGAACAGAAAACAATCTAAAGTTTGTAAATATTATTCAAGGTGATCTCTGAAAAAAAAAGTGTGAACTGTATCCCGGAAAATTATTGATACCATATTTTATGTACGCGGATGATATGGAAGTAAATAACCCTTTGGGCTCGCACTCTGCAAAACATTCAGTTTGCAATTTTTATTATTCTTTTCCATGCCAACCTACAGGTGACACAAAATGAAATAATGTATTTTTGGCAGCAGTAATAAAGTCAAAAGATCTAAAAGATTCTGGCAACAAACAATGTTTGAATAAACTAATTCAGCAAATGCTTTTTCTTGAAAAAGAAGGAATTGATTTAGAATTGTCAGATGGAAACAAATATCACGCGTGTTTCTCTCCTGCTCTTAGTCTAGGTGACAACTTGGCACTTAATTCTATACTTGGATATAATAAATCATTCAATGGAAATTTTTGCCGATTTTGTAGGACTGATAAAAAATTGAGTGAAAACCTTTGTGTGGAAAAAGAAGAGCTTAAAAGAAGTTGTGAAAGTTATGAAGAAAACTTAAAAGAAAATAATCCTCGAAAAATAGGAATTGTAGAAGAATGTGTGTTTAATGAAATTCCATCGTTTCACGTAACAGATAATTTGGCTGTAGATTCGATGCATGACGTTCTGGAAGGGATTTGTCACTACGACATGAGTCATGCTATAATTTATTTTACACAAAAAATGAATTATTTCACGCTTGAAATGCTAAACAAAAGACTGCAAACATTCGAGTACGGAGAAATGGAAGTTGGAAACATGCCACCTGAAATAACTTTAACTCATCTAAACAAAAAGCATTTTAAAATGTCTGCAAGGGAAATGCTAACATTTGTTATGTATTTCCCAATCATGGTTGGAGATTTCGTACCGTCTGACGATGAAGTGTGGGGTTTTGTTTTATTACTGATACAAATTATTGACTGTATTATGTCTTTTGAAGTTACGGAGATTTTAGCTTCATCATTAAAAGCTAAAGTTGAATTGCACAACAAGCAATTTATGATTTTATTTAACGATACATTGAAACCGAAATTTCACATTTTGACACACTATGCAACAGAACTACAATCATGTGGTCCTCTCAGGAAATTCTGGAGCTTTCATTTCAAAGCTAAGCACAGAAGTTTTAAAGTATATTCCCACGTAATAACTTCCAGAAAAAACATTTGTCTCTCGATAGCAAAAAAATATCAATTTTTCTTCGCTAACTTTCTATTAAATACAAGTTCAGATTCACAAAACTACTGCATCTCAGACAATTATCGAATTGAAAGTAAGTTTGAAACCATAATTAGTGCCAAAATGAGAAATTCAAAAAATGATTTGAAGTTTTATAGCTGTATTAAATACAATGATTTAGAATTTAAAAAAGGCTATTACATAGGAAGATGTTCAAACGATTATAAGATATACGTCATTATTAACATTGTAATGCATGAGAACAATGCATTTGTATTTTGTCAGCAGCTTAGAGATATCTTATTTTGTACACATTTTATAGCATTTGAAGTTAATCCGAATTTATTAGGGGAATATTTTGTTTTTAGTTTCGAAGAAATTATTGGACCTCCTGTTACTCTTATAAAAACAGCAAAGGGTATTCATGATTAGACTCAAGGAATTCAATTTTACAATTTAATTTTAGAAAATGGATGCTAATGAAAAAAATTATCTTAACAATATGCAACAACAGCAACAACAGCAACAACAACTTCCTATTATAAGCTGTGACTCGTCTGTGCACCAACTTTTACCGTCCAGCTCATTTGGTTCATCTCTAAATATCTTAAATAATGCCAATATTCAACCAGAACACATTATAACGTTAACCGACAGTTCAAGTAATTCTTTGCAACAAATGATTCCAGAGCGTATAATGAAACTTTTGAGGACGAAGAACTTAAGCAACTATTAAAAACGTGGAGTCTAGATCATCTTTACAAATTATTTAAAAAGTAAAACTGTTATTTTTGGATTTAAAATATTGTAGAACTAATTAGATTTTCATTTTAGGTGAGAGAATCACTCTCGAAGTTCTAAAAATTTTAAAATTTGAACATGTTAAAGAACTCATCAAAATTCTAAAAATAGGAGATCGAGCAACTTTTGAACACCACTTTGAAAATTGGAGGAATGAATTGCAAATTCCACTGGAAACATTAGGGCTTAATTCCTTTTTAAAAAATATCGAATCTTCTTCGCCAGCTTCTTCTATCAAACGTAGTTCCATATATTCATTAGTATCTTATCCACGTAGAGAAAATTTGTCTCCAGAACCGACTGACAACCAAAACTATATAACATTAGCTGAAATATTGAAGGAAAATCGGAGAGCTTCAATCATAGTAGAGTTTTATAACACAAACAATAAGCTTGATGAGCACAGAAATTTACTCATTAGTATTGTTGCTAATCACTTTGATAGCAATAATATTCACATGTCACTGCAAACAAGTTATAGGATTGAAAAAGAAATTCTAGAAATTTTTCCAAATGAAAAACTAGATTTTTACAGAACAGAAAAAAGAGGAAAAATCTATGCGAAATTTTGTAATTTAAAGCAAAGTTGAAAAAATTTCAGTAAAAAAATAAAAAAAATGATCATGAAACTGAGCCACCAATGAAATTTAACAAAATCACAACATGGAAAACTATAAGTAAATAATAATGATTTTTTTAGCTAAAAAAGATTATTTAAAATTCAAGCACACTTTTTAAAATTTATTTATTTTAAAATTTAGTTCCTGAAAAAGATGCGGATCAATGTGTACGAAGTCTAAAATACGATAATTTATCTGCTCAGGAATTTGATAGTTTATGGCAAGCCTGCACTCACTACAGGATCAACCAAATTTAAAACGAATGTTCGGGCATGCCGGAGATTTTCAAATTATGGCTACAATATAAGAAGTCATCAGGATACCGACTGGTAAGAAAAACAATCCTTAATTACTCTTAAAAAAACAGTTATTTTTGAAAGGCAATTACATTCATATCTGTTATATGTTTTCAGATTGATAAAGATTTTTCAGCAGTTTTTGTAGATTATGGGGGTTTACTGGCGGATGATTGGGAAAATAAAATTTAAAAAATTTATCTATTATTAAAAAAAGATAAACATATTAAAGATGCATTTGTAAATTCTATTTTAAATTCTATAACTAATGACGATATAGAATCTGGTATTTAACTATATTATAATAATTATTTTCGCGCAAAAAAATGATTTACAATTATGTTTCTTTCAGGTGAAACTAGTTATATTTTCAAAACATTGTGGTGCTGTCATGGATACCTATATCCAACGTCAAAAACTGTTACTAAAAACTGTACGGGAAAAAAGGATACTTCGAGATTCACCATGAAAGATTCTCAAGAGTCCTTCATTTTTGTTGGACAAACTATGCAGCAATTGGAGGATCACATTGATCATCTAAAAAAACGCAAAAAAAACATTCAGCCATTTATCTTGGCATTGGCTGATAAACAGTTTTCAAAATTCGAAAATTTTTTTATATATTTGGACGAAGTAAAAATAGAATTTGGCAACCTTTTGCGATGCGTCGACTTATGCTTTAAAATATTACACCTTTTTAATTTGGAATACCCTAAAGCGTGCTCTATATTCTGCAGTTTTATTGAAATGTATTTTTACAAACTTCCCAAATCGGTCACAAAAAAATCATCTAAAGTAAGTATATTACTAGAAGAGCTTCAAACGCTCCAAACAGATGTTTAAAAAATGTACCAAAAATGAAATGTATTGAAATGTATAACTTTAAAAAAAAATTTTATGCAAAAAGTATGTCCAATAGTTTATTTTACAAATAAAATAATATTAAATGTACAGTGCCGTGAAAAAATTTTGGAGCAAACATAATTTCTTTGAAAAATGTATAATATGGACACTTATTTTTCGTTAAATTTTTATTTTATTATACCAAATACATATATTCTTCATAATGTTTACTAACAAGATCCAGAACAAAAATTACTAAATTTATAACAATAAGAAAATTAAATGGTAAAAACTGAAATACTCTCTTCAAAAGCTGTGAATATTATTGGAACATTTCATACAATTTTAATAAAATATTAATAATAAAAGCAACTAAAATGAAGCAATATCCTGGGTTTATATAAAAAAAAATCATGCGAAAAATGAAGGAATTTCATAATAAAGAAGTACACTCAATAACAATCAGAAAAAAATTGGACAAATTCCAAATAACTAGGGCTACATTATATTTCATTGCACCTCATATCATTGCATGATTTCCATCATATTTTATTGCATATTCCATCATTATATTCTATTTGTATCACTCAACGATGGTATTCTACGTGCTATTAGAGACAAGTAGTCATACATATATGTTTAATTTTATATGTGTCCGTTTTTCATCATTGTTGATGAGTACATTTCGTTATTATCAAATTCCCTTATGTTTTGCACGATTCTTTTTTTATTTCAAGAAAAATTTTATTTATCTTCTTTCATTTTAGGCGATTTTGTTATTTATATTTTATTAAAATTGTATGAAATGTCCCAAAACTTCTTCATAGCATTTGAGGAGAATATTTTAGTTTTTATCGTTTTATTTTTAATATTGTTTTAAATTATCCAGTTTTTTCTTATGATTTTGTTAGCAAACATTATGAAAAATATTTTAAATAAAATAAAAAGGATAATTAAAGAGAAATAAGTGTCCATATTAATTGATTTTTGAGAGAAATTATGTTTGTTCCAAAATTTTTTCTGTAATCGAAATTGAAATTAATAAAAGCTTAATTTTATATTTAGATTTATATGTAAGTTATTATATATCTATTTTTATACGTATTTTTAATAAAAATAATAACAATAATAATAGTTAATAATAATAAAATGTTGAAAAATTTAAAACAATGATTTTTATTAGCAATGAATACATTTTTTGTATTAATGAAGAATTTTTATTGATTGAATGAATTCTATTCTTTAGATTAACCCTTTCAGCGATTTGTTGCCGAACGGCAACGTCATTTTCTTTCTTACAATGTAATGTTGTTAGGTGTGAAACAGCACATGTTGTACACAACTTTTATATTTTGTGATATTCTCTATAAGTTCATAATGTTCAGCACAGTATAACCTTCTCAGTCTTGTGTATAGAGTGTAGTAGAAAGTGTGCAATTTGCTGTGTTCGAAACTTGAAGGTAAGATCTTTTTATTTTTTAATATAGTTTTAGAAGTAATGCTATGATTTGAAAAGATATACATATAATATATTTGATGGAAAACCTTGAAATTTTCAAAATATAGTTAATTCTTAACAAAAGAAAGTCGAACTTGGTAGAAAAAAAAATCCAAATGTGTGCAATTTCAACTGTTGTCATATGGCAACAAAGTTTCTTCATAGAGTATTCTGTTGTTGCCGTGTGGCAACAAATATACTTTTCGGAGTATACTACCTTGATCAAAAAGTTTCAGGAATTCATTTGAAAAATTGAAAATAAAAATCTATTCATCAAAATCGATGTTGTCCCCTTCAAAGTACTCCCCATCGACTGCAACACACTTACGCCAGCGCTTGATCCAATCCTCGAAACATTTTTTATAGTCAGCTTTCGGTATGGCCATCAGAGCTGTCTTCGATTTTTCTTTTATCTCCTCTTGGCTGCTAAAACGCGTTCCTCGGAGTGGTTTTTTTAAACGATCGAACAGGAAGAAGTCACAGGGAGCTAAGTCAGGCGAATTTGGTGGTTGTTGGATGGTATTCGTTGCATTTTTGGCAAAAAAGTTGCGGATAGCGATGGCATTGTGTGACGGGGCGTTATCGTGGTGCAAAATCCACGAATTACTTGCCCACAAATCTGGTCTTTTTTGGCGAATTGCTTCACGCAAACGTCTCATAACTTCCAAATAGTACTCCTTGTTAACTGACAGACCTTCTGGCAAGAATTCATGATGCACAACACCGTTGTAGTCCATGAAAACCGTGAGCATCTCCTTTTTCTTCGACTGAAAACGACGTGGATTTTTCGGTCTTGGCTCATTCGGTGCACGCCATTCACTCGCTTGATGCCTGGATTGTGTGTCATATTCGTAAACCCACGTCTCGTCCCCAGTAATGATGCGTTTGATGAATGTTGGGTCTGATTCAACCATTAAAAGCATGTCTTTGGCGACTTCAACGCGGTCCTTTTTTTGGATGAAATTCAGATCTTTCGGCACCAGCTTCGCGCAGACACGTCTGAAGCCTAAATCATTAACCAAAATGTCTTGAACGGATCCATATGCTATGCCAACCTCCTCTGCCAGCTCCCTAATGGTCAATTTGCGGTTATTGGACATCATTTCCTTGATTTTATCAATGTTTTCGTCGGTTTTCGATGTCAACGGCCTGCCACTACGTTCGTCATCCTCGATGGATTCACGACCACTTCTGAAGCGTTCATGCCACACATAAACATTTGTTTTTGAAAGAGTGTCGTTTCCAAAACACTTTTGCAACATTTCTAATGTCTTTGTACCGTTCAATCCGTTTCTAACACAAAATTTAATACAAACTCTTTGCTGCAAACTCGATTCCATTTTTAAAATCTTAAAAATTCGAAAACACGTACAGATACAGATGTATTCAACAAGATGTAACTTTTACAAATGACAAGCTGTAAATCTGAAACTTGACAGTAAAATCAGTGACAGGTGTGGTAATCTAACAAAAAAAAAAAAATTAAAATCGAGTGACTAAGAGCGCCACATGATGGTTATTCCTGAAACTTTATGATCAAGGTAGTATTTCATATATATAAATAATGTGGTGTTGTTCGTTTTTCTCTTAGATAGACAATATAAAAATGAGTAGAAAAGGGCTATCAGATGAAGAAATTGAAGCTTTTCTTAATTTTGACTTTTCTGA
This sequence comes from Villa cingulata, assembly GCA_951394055.1. Classification (NCBI taxonomy): domain Eukaryota; kingdom Metazoa; phylum Arthropoda; class Insecta; order Diptera; family Bombyliidae; genus Villa; species Villa cingulata. The sequence continues at coordinate 32,925,491 of OX596017.1, read as the reverse complement.
CATCGAAAATGAAGATGGAAGCACCGAAGACGATGCGGATATCATGGTAGAGGAAATTCTCAACTGCATTGATAGAGATTGTTTAGAAGAACAGGCAGAGCAGAACAAGGTAAAATTTTAACGTGAGTTGTGTGATCTATTCAGAAATTAACTTTTTTCAAGGCAAATGAAGACAATCTTGTAAATCTGGAGGAATGTGGAAGAGATGAAGAAGTGATCGCAGAACCTACTATAAAAAGAAAAAGGACTTATCTGTGGAAAAAGTCATCATGGAATCCTCCAGCAGAAACTTTTGAAAAAATCGAAAACCAATCAGACTTAGAAAAGTCAAAGCCCATTGATTATTTTTTAAACTATTTTCCAGAAAAACTTATAACTCAGATATGTGAAAGCACGAATTTTGTATCTTTGTCAGAGAAAGGATCATCTGTGAACTGCTCTACTGAAGAAATTTACAAACTTATTGGGATGATGATAGTTATGGGAAGCTGCAATTATCCTAGAATAAAAATGTTCTGGCAAAGAGGAACTTGTATTCCAAGTATCGCCAACACAATGCCAATTAAAAGATTTCACTTTCTAAGAAATAGTTTAAAATTCACGTCTGTTGAAGATAAAAAAGACAAACTTTACAAAGTACGTCTGCTTTTAAATGTGGTATCAAAACGCTGTCTTGAATTAGAGAAAGCAGAGTTTTTGTCAGCAGATGAAATGATGGTTCCTTTTAAGGGTAGAACACAATTAAAAATGTACATGCCAAAAAAGCCCCATAAATGGGGGATCAAAATGTTTGTTTTATGCAGCGTTGATGGAATGGTCCATGATTTCGAAGTGTATCAGGGAAAAGGTACAAAAATTGGAGATGGAGAAATGGGCTTTTGTTCAGACATTATAATGCGACTAGCAGAATCCATACCCGTAGGTAGAAATTACAAGCTTATGTTTGATAATTATTTCACTACTTTACCGCTACCAGAAAAACTTCGTGATTTAAAAATTTGGGCAACTGGTACCATTCGTGCGAACCGTATTTTCAAAGCCAATATGGCAACTGAAAAAGAACTAAAGCTAAGTGGACGCGGATCTTATGATTATAGAGTAGCAAATAATATGATTTTGATACGGTGGTTTGATAACGGGAATGTATCACTAGCTTCAACATTATATGGTGTTGAGCCAATTTCCACTGTCAAGCGATATAGCGCTGAAGAAAAAAAATTCATTGAAATTCAACGACCTAATATAGTTGCTAAATATAATGAAAACATGGGTGGCGTGGACAAAATCGACTTTTTGATTGCCTTATATAAAATATCAATCAGGACTCGAAAATGGACATTAAAACTATTTGATCATCTAATTGATCTTTCAATTTGTAATAGTTGGTTAGAATACAAAAGGGATTGTGAAAAGAATAAAGTAAAGAGAAAAGATCAACTAGATTTATTAGGCTTTCGTAACGAAATATCAGATTCAATTCTTTTCTCCGAAATTTTCATATCTGAAAAACGAAAACGTGGCAGACCATCAGAGCCATCGCCATCATCATTACCTTATACACCTAAAACACCATATCAAAAACGTCCGACCAGTAGCACCCGTTATGACAGTTTTGAGCATTGGATTATTTTTTCGGAGAAACGAGGTAGATGTATGCTTGAAGGATGTACAGGAATGAGCAGATATAAATGTTCGAAGTGTGATGTTGTCCTATGTTGTCCAACTGCCAACAAAAATTGTTTCAAAGCTTTCCATACAGAAGACTAAGATAAATGTACAAAATATATTTTATATATACTTATGTTACATGCATTATATACATATGAATATGGAAGTATTATGATGAATTATGATGATTGTTTTATTACTTCTTATTTTTTTATGCATTATGATATGATATATAGTAATACTAAATACTTGTACTAATATAAGAAAAGTTTTCTCTAATAAAATGAATTTATAATATACTGTATTTTTTATTACTTAAAGTGCTTTTGTTGCCATTGGGCAACATCCTGTAAAACTCGTCCTTGAAGGTTTTCGCTATCCTGTCAACGCTTTTTCGAATGTATAACGAGAGAATAACAAAGTGTGAAAGTTTCAAATTTTTTGGTTCACTAATACAGAATCTGCACCGAAAGGGTTAATGAATGAGTTCATAAAACCAACCTAAATCAATGATTGTCATTCATTCATATTGATGTACAGTTTCTTGAAATTAGGAAGAAAATTCATTGTATTAATGAAAAACTTCCATTGATTTAATGAACTATGTATAATCTTTGGATAAATGAATGCGTTCATGGTTCATAAAACAGAAAATTATTTAATGTAACCATATTCATTATCAGATTGAAAAAAATCATTGAATAATGTATTTTGGTCATAAACATAAAAATCAATGAACTTCTTTTCATTCGCTTAAAGAACCAGTTCATTGGACCAAAATTAATGAATATTTTCTTTAAACGAATGAAAATTTTCTTTATTATTATGTACTTTTTCCGTTCAGTGCGACAGGTGGAAAACTTTGATCTAGAAGTGTATTCGAAATTTTGCAAAATTTTTAAACGTCCATTTCTCTAAAAGTCATTTTTGGGGTTGGACCACTTTTACTCTCAACGCCTCGTATATTATGCACGTATTTGGAAACTTAATATTTCCTATAAACAATCATATTTTGGGTACTACAATAGTTCTTGTTGTTGTTATATATTCATATAAATAGTGTAAAATGAATAAAACTACAAAATAATTTTACAGGCACATAAAAAATGTATATACGTATATGTAAGTTCCTGTATATATTTATTTCTTCTTATTACATTACATATAAAAAAGTGTTTAAAATTATCAAAAAAAAATCCTTAATTCCGTAACAAATTAAAAACATTCATCTAAAATTTAAAATACTGTTGGAAACCTGCAAAAAGAAAAGAAATAATTAATTAATAATTTAGTTAATTTAAATTAAAATAATTTTAATTAAAATAATACTCATACTTACCTGCAACATTGACATCACTTTGTTTACATTTTTTATTTATGTGATCCTCTTCTTTCTGCAACGTCAAATGTCAACGTTATAATCACTTTCTTTTATTTCGTTGACATTCGTTGTAGAAAGATGTTTCACTTTCCACTGGAAGTCTCTATCAATTCGTTGACGTTGTCATCTTTCGGCGAATTGATGGAAACTTCCAGAACATCGATTCTTTTTTTTACGATACACGTTTTTTTTTTGAGTGAGTCAATGCAGTTCTTTTTGTGCAGTTCAGTCCATGCAGTTTTTTGAAGTCAGTCGAGTTTTTTCTTAAGTAGAGTTCAGTCTTTTTTTTTTAGTCAAGTCGATTTGATTTTTATTTAAATTTTTTTTTTAAAAAAAAAAAAACTATTCATTCGAGTTCTTTCTTTTTTTTTTTAGTTTTTTTGAGTTAATTGAGTTGATTAGATTAATTTTTAATTAATGTAATTTAATTTAATTAGTTTATTTTTTTTTTTTTTTTCTTTTTGTAAGTCGACTTAACTCGTTTTTTTTTTTTTTGTAAAAAATAAAGTTTTGTTTGCAAGGAGAAAGTTGGTTTTTTTCTCTTTTTGTATAAAAAAAAAAAGTAAAGGACAATAAAAAAGGGTAAGTAGTCTCTTTTTATTTATTTTATTAAAATTCCCTTTTTTTTTAAGGCTCCGCTCGGCCTTCCATAACACCCTTCCTTCTTTTTTTTCCTTTCTTTTTTTTGTATAAAACTTTTAACTCCTTTTCTACTTCTGTAGAATTTTCTATAGAAAAGGGGTTAAAAGTAAAAAAGAAAGGAAAAATCACACATTTTCCAACATTGGTGTCAGGTGTGGGGTCCTCTGATCGATCTTAGAAATAAGATCCTACCACCACCACCTGATTTTATTACCCTTTTTCTTCCTTTTTACCATTTTTTTTCCTACAAATTTTATAAATTTTCTTTTTTTTTGCATACATTTTTTTTTGTATGTACTTGAAAAGTACATAAAAGGTATAGTAGGGACACTTGGGGTATATTATAAAGTCCCACTATATTTAGATAGTGTTTTTTTTTTTTGTTTGTGTGTGAAAATAAAAAAAAAAGGGGCATTAAATAAAATTTTATTTTTTTGAAATATTTTTCTTTGTGTTTTCTTTTTTTTTTTTTAGTACAAGTAAATTTAAGTGTTTGTGTGGACAAATTTTTTTTGTTAACAGGGTGGTTCATTCTCCTTCTTCTACCGTTTTACACACTTCTGTCTTTTATGAAGACTACTTCTTTCGTTGTCTTTATAACAGGGTGTTTTTCTTATAGGACCTGAAAATAGAAATTCCTACGTCTTGCATATAAAGCCTGTCACACTTCTTTCTGTTGCAAAAAGTAGCACTCTATCTTCCATAAGACTGTTTTCTTTTTGTAACGGGTGATCTTTTCTTTTATAGTGCTCGAATTTAGTAGGAATTTTCTATCCATTTTGTGCACATAAAACCTGCCACACACTTTCTGTTATCCAATCTTGTTCTTTTTGCTGTTGCTTTTCTTTTTACTGGCTACTATCTACGATTTTATTCCACTAACGTTGACTGATTGTACATCTTCGGCCACAAAGTCGTAAACAATACTTTCATAACAGGGTGATTATTTTCTTGTCTGCAAGCAAAACCACATTTGTTTCCCACATTTTGATTTTTCTTTGTGGAAATTTTGTCTATACCCTTCTTTTGTCTGATTTTGCCTGCAGATTGAAAATTTTCACCACTTTTCCTTTCGTTTTCGACTCGGTTACTTTTGCCATAGCTTTTGGTTACTTTTCGGGCTACTCTATACCTACCCTTACTGCTTTAATATGTCTGAGGGAGAACGTTCATCGGATTCCGCCCTTGGTGTGGGAGATAAGCGACCCATCTCTGACACACTCGAATCTACTCTTTCAGAACTGGCAAAGCAGATGGCGCTGCAGGTGCAGCTGGTATCTGACATGACGAGTGCACTAAAGGGACTGTCACAGAGAGTTGAGCATCTAGAACAGAGCCGACAAACAGCAAGTGCTATGAGATTGAGTGAAATCGAGCGCTTAGCTAGCCTACCTACGCCTGAGGCTGTCAGAGCGAGGCCAACTGTTCCTGTTAGCACTGTTGAGTCCAATTTTTCAACAATGCTACAACAAATGACTCTATCTGAGACTGTGTGCACTCCCAATGCCATAACAACATCTATTGCCCCTGCACTCTGCACAGATGGCGCTCCTGTCTTTCCATCCACCAGCGAAGTTCCAACTTCTACCCGACGAAATTCTGGACACGATTTGGCTGCCACCCCTATTATTAACCAAACTTTTAGTCACGTGGTACCTAACGAAGTATCCCTTGGACCAGAAGTTGACTTTCCGTCACTACCTGTAAATACAGGGTATACTTTCGTAACCCGTGGCTCAAATCAGCAATCCGGGTTTGTGGCAGGCTTCCAAATAGAGCCAGAAAATCAATTCAGGCAGCGGTATGAAGTAGTAGGGGAGAATGCTGATCTGCAGAACCCTGTCCAAAATGTACCCCTTACCAATCGGTCTTCCTGGCCTAGTCAGCGTAGATCGAGCGTACATTTTGGACAACCATCAGTGACTAGCAGCAGAGTTATGATGGGCTCAGGGCATCATTTTATGAGAGTGTCCCCCAAGGAGTTTGATGGACGTGAGCCATGGCAGAGCTACAAGCCCCATTTCGAGGCTGTATCGAGGGCAAATGGTTGGCCTGGAGAGTTCAAGGCCCTAGGGTTAGCGCCACACCTAACGGGTACAGCCCTGGCCTATTACGAAACTCTACCAAGAGCTGTCCAGGACAACTATGACCTTCTAGATCAGGCCTTGGATAGGAGGTTCAGCATGCAATACCGTCAGTCCGTGGCTCACATCCAGCTGCGTGGACGCCTGCAGAAAGACAAGGAACCTTTACCTGATTTTGCCACACATATTCAGAGGTTGGTATATCTCGCTTTTCCTGACTGCCCAGAGGCCGCTCGTGACAGAATCGCTTTGGGGCAGTTTGTGGATGGCCTTGCGGATTTGGACATCCAACAGAGGGTCAGATATGCAGCCCCAGAATGTTTGGAAGAAGCATTGGCCCTAGCTATCCGAATGGAGGCCAGTCGAGATGCGACCCGAATAAGCCGAAAAGGGGCAAGGGCATACCAGGTGGTTATCCACGAGTCCCCAAATAACAACAAGGCACCTTCGGGAAAAGCCACCGGTCCAGTTTGAAGGAGTGCGAGCTGGACCCCTTCCCTAAAGACACTCCACCTACCGCTGAAGTGATTGCCACTGGGGTCACAGGGCAAGTAAAATTCTTCAACACTACCAAAAATTTCGGGTTTATTGTGCGAGATGACAACGAGCAGGAGGTTTTCGTCCATAGAGACTGCGTTTCCAAAGACGAGGGAAAACTTCGTTTAAGACAGGGGCATAGGGTAGTTTTCGATGTGGTTTCTAGCTCTCGTACCCCTCGAGCAACTAATTTGAAATTGCAACACGAGGAGGGGTTGAATCCATCTGAGACAGACGTATCTCTTTGCCCCAAACAAATCCCCAAATCGTCTTTGCAGCCTTCTGGGACAAGTCCCAAGCCATCTGGCAACCCTGCTGGGCCATCTCGCACTCCGGACACAAGCCCCAAGCCATCTGGCAACCCTTCTGGGCCATCTCGCCTCTCTGAGATAAGCCCCAAGCCATCTGGCAACCCTGCTGGGCCATATCGCACTCCGGACACAAGCCCCAAGCCATCTGGCAACCCTGCTGGGCCATATCGCACTCCGGACACAAGCCCCAAGCCATCTGGCAACCCTTCTGGGCCGTCTCGCCTCTCTGAGATAAGCCCCAAGCCATCTGGCAACCCTTCTGGGCCATCTCGCACTCCGGACACAAGACCCAAGCCATCAGGTAGCCCTGTTGGGCCACCTCGCCCTTCTGAGATAAGCCCCAAGCACTCAGGCAAGCCTTCTTGGCCATCTCGGGCTTCTGAGAAAATCCCCAAATCTCCTGTGCAGCCTATTGGGACACTCGACACTAGCCCCAAACCATCCGTGCCACCTACTGGGCCTCGTGACACAAGCCCCAAGGCGTTTGCACAGCCTACCAGGTCATCTAGCCCCACCAGGCCAATCCCAAAATCATCCGGCAATTCTACTGGGTCGCTCAGCCGTTCCAAGTCAAACCGCAAGTCACCTAGAAAGTCTAATGGGCCACCCAGCCATTCCAAATCCATCCCAAAATCCTCTGCACACCCTTCTAGGTCACCTAGCCCTTCTAAGTGCATCCCAACGTCCCCTGCACGTCCTTCTAGGTCACCAAGCCCTCCTAAAACGAACACCAAGTTACCCCCTCAACCTTCCAGTGCCGACAAACCGGACAGTGAACCCTCTTCTCGGCCATCGAGTTGTTACACTTCCGATTTGTCTGCCTCCCATTCTGCCTCCCACTCCCTTACAACAGATTTAAACTAGTTTCCACTGACCCTTTGGGGCCAGAGTTGGTGGAAGAATCAGCCCCAATCACAATCCCCATTACAGTGGTCTCTACTGGACCTAACCTTAGCGTCCATGGCACTGTCAATGACATACCTATTATGATGATTGTGGATACAGGAGCTACTAGAACGATCGTACACCCCCGAGTCCTACAACGAAGCCCTTGTGCGGTGGAAGTCCTACCATCCTATGCTACTATACAAAGCGTCACCGGTGAGACCATCCCCGTCGAAGGTAAAGTCCTAATCCAACTATCAATAGGCCACTTTTCGGTCAAACACTTAACCTATTCCGCGGAAATCCACGACGACTGCATTCTGGGTATGGATTTCCTAAAACAGTACGGCTGCATTCTTGACTTAGAAAAAGATCTCCTACATTTACAGGAAGAGTCGATTCCTTTACATCACTCTTCCTCTTTCCTGGCGAGAACTTTACAGTCCCTCGAGTTTCAACCCTTCCAGGAGATAATTACACCTCTTCATACTTCTCTGGTGCCGAACAAGGATGTCCTCCTCTCAGCCTCTTCCTTGTTGCCAGAACAACTTAGTATGATGCCTTCTATCTCTCGTGTTTCAAATGGCCAAGTTTGGGCTAGGATTTCTAACGTCTCCTCTCAAAACGTTATCCTACCTAGCCACCTACCTGTTGCCTATTTGGACACCGATTGCACTCTCCTGTGTAATGAAACTCGAGTGACTTCCCCTGTTCTGCCCCCTGCCCTACAAGATCTTTTTCTAAACAGCAGCGAAGGTTTAGAACCTACCCAGAAAGCAGCCCTACAAACACTACTAATAGATTTCCAAACCGTCTTTTCCTTGTCAAAAGATGACATTGGACGGACTAACATCCTGCAACACCAAATCAATACTGGTCCCTCTCAACCAATTAAGCAGCCACCACGTCGCATGCCCTATTCTCGACGATTGGAAGCAGAAGAAATGGTGAGAGAGATGAAGGAACAAGGTGTCATCCAGTCCTCTACGAGTCCTTGGAGCTCGCCGGTAGTCCTGGTTAAGAAGAAAGACGGGTCACTTCGTTTCTGTATAGATTACAGACGCCTAAATGAAGTGACCAAGAAGGATTCTTACCCACTTCCGCGAATGGACCTCACTCTGGAGGCACTAGGCAGATCTAGGTGGTTTGCCTCCTTGGATTTACTTTCAGGGTACTTTCAAGTAGAAATGCATCCTGCCGACAAGGAGAAAACCGCCTTCAGTATTGGTTCGGGTCTTTACGAGTTCAACGTTATGCCTTTCGGTCTAACCAATGCTCCTGCCACTTTCCAACGTCTGATGGAAATAGTCCTCCACGACATACCCTATACCACTTCTTTGGGCTACCTGGATGACTTGCTGGTCCATTCCGAGACCTTCGAGGGACTCCTGTCCAATCTGCGAGTAGTGTTTCAGCGCCTCCAAGAAGCTAATCTAAAACTCTCGCCGAAGAAGTGCCATCTATGTCGTAGGGAGGTGAAATTTTTGGGGCACGTGATCTCGGAGGAAGGATTATCGACCGATCCAGAAAAGATTGAAGCTGTCAGAGGCTGGCCCACTCCCCGCAGCAAGAGAGACATTCAATCTTTTCTCGGATTGTGCGCATACTATAGGCGCTTCGTGAAGAATTTCTCCGCCATTGCTAAACCCTTGACGGGACTGACTGAAAAGTCTGCCAAATTCAGTTGGTCGGAGGAGTGTGATTTAGCATTTGCTACCCTCAAGGAGAAATTGACCGAAGCACCTATACTTGCCCAACCGAATGATGACGATCCCTTTATTTTGGACACCGACGCCAGTCAGTATGCTTGGGGAGCGGTCCTGTCGCAACTCCAAGATGGCGAAGAGAGGGTCATCGAGTACTACAGTAAAACGCTCAGTAGACCTGAGATTAATTACTGTGTTACCCGAAAAGAGCTATTAGCTGTCGTCAAGGCAGTAGCTCATTTTCGGCCTTACCTTCTGGGACGTCGATTCCTACTGCGTTCCGACCATGCCTCCTTAAGGTGGTTGATGAATTTTCGCGAACCTGAAGGCCAAGTCGGCCGTTGGCTAGAACGGCTTCAGGAATTCGACTTCGAAATTCATCATCGCGCCGGAAGAAGTCATGGTAACGCAGATGCGATGTCCCGAAGGCCTTGCGCAGTAACTTCCTGTGCGTAAGGTAGGTTTTGCGTCGTTTCCGAATAGAGAAGACTCGGACCACTGCCTTGCACCCCCAGAGTGATGGCCTAGTGGAACGATTTAACAGGACCATCTTGGACTATCTCTCCAAGTTCGTTAGTGAACACCAAAGAGACTGGGACACCTATCTGCCTCTCCTTCTTCTCTCTTATCGGTCTGCTGTACAAAAGTCTACTCAACGTACCCCTGCTCTTCTAAACCTAGGGAGGGAGCTCCGATTACCCGTCCAACTATTAACTGGAGACCCTCCTGGCAACCATCCTATAGAACTGCCAGAATATGTCAAAAACCTTCAGGAAAGGCTCACTAAAGTCCATGCCTTTAATCGAACTCAATTGGACTTAGCGAGCCGGAGAATGAAAGATAGGTACGACCTGTCTGCTAAAGCTAACCCCTTTCAATTGGGCGACCTTGTCTGGCTGTTTAACCCGAAACGGAAAAAGGGACGTTGTCCAAAATTACAAAAAGACTGGGATGGTCCCTATAAAGTGATTGAGCTGGTCACCGACGTAGTCTATCGGATAAAACATCAGGCATCCAACCGCACAAGTGTTGTCCATCGCGATCGCTTAGCTCCCGCCACAATCTAAGGTATCACACCCGAACTCTTCCTTTCCTCACTACTCCTCGTTCCGATCCAGTGAGCCTTTTCTTTTATTGCTTTTATTTTATTTGTCTAGAACTTTTCACTGCGGAAAGCCCGTTTTTCTTTTCTTTTCTTTTCAGGTAATCCTGGCCTATCAGTGACATCTGGACACTCTAAAGGCTCAGTCGGAACTTTGAGCCTTCAAACGGGGGGTCGTGTTGGAAACCTGCAAAAAGAAAAGAAATAATTAATTAATAATTTAGTTAATTTAAATTAAAATAATTTTAATTAAAATAATACTCATACTTACCTGCAACATTGACATCACTTTGTTTACATTTTTTATTTATGTGATCCTCTTCTTTCTGCAACGTCAAATGTCAACGTTATAATCACTTTCTTTTATTTCGTTGACATTCGTTGTAGAAAGATGTTTCACTTTCCACTGGAAGTCTCTATCAATTCGTTGACGTTGTCATCTTTCGGCGAATTGATGGAAACTTCCAGAACATCGATTCTTTTTTTTTACGATACACGTTTTTTTTTTGAGTGAGTCAATGCAGTTCTTTTTGTACAGTTCAGTCCATGCAGTTTTTTGAAGTCAGTCGAGTTTTTTCTTAAGTAGAGTTCAGTCTTTTTTTTTTAGTCAAGTCGATTTGATTTTTATTTAAATTTTTTTTTTAAAAAAAAAAAAACTATTCATTCGAGTTCTTTCTTTTTTTTTTTAGTTTTTTTGAGTTAATTGAGTTGATTAGATTAATTTTTAATTAATGTAATTTAATTTAATTAGTTTATTTTTTTTTTTTTTTTTCTTTTTGTAAGTCGACTTAACTCGTTTTTTTTTTTTTGTAAAAAATAAAGTTTTGTTTGCAAGGAGAAAGTTGGTTTTTTCTCTTTTTGTATAAAAAAAAAAAGTAAAGGACAATAAAAAAGGGTAAGTAGTCTCTTTTTATTTATTTTATTAAAATTCCCTTTTTTTTTAAGGCTCCGCTCGGCCTTCCATAACACCCTTCCTTCTTTTTTTTCCTTTCTTTTTTTTGTATAAAACTTTTAACTCCTTTTCTACTTCTGTAGAATTTTCTATAGAAAAGGGGTTAAAAGTAAAAAAGAAAGAAAAAATCACACATTTTCCAACAATACCTACTGTAAATAAAAAATTATTTTATTATGCACAAAGTACTTATTTGTTTTTTTTATTTTTATTTGTAGCTCTTTACACAAATTAGATATTGTTCGATAATTAATTAATAATTTTCGATATTTAAACATATTTATGTAAAAAAAATTTTATATATTGATTTAATATTTATGGACGATACGTATGTACATATGATATATCCGAAAATGAGAAATAAAAATGATTTTAGCGGAGAAAAAACTTACTCAAAGAATATAATTTCATACTTGTATGTACATGAAATTAGAAAATTATACTTGCAAAAATAAAATAATTACATACCACGTATAATCTGTAGCTCATTTGCAAAAGGGGCTATGTCCAATACACATATTTTTTAAGTTAGAGATGCCATTTCCTAGCAATGCTCTTTCATTTGTTATTTTCGAAATTAGATAATATGTATCAAAATGTATTATAATTTCACTGTAAAAATCGTTGTATGTTGCAAAATGGGGTATGTCCAGTGATTGGTGAGTTGCAAATTGGGATATGTCAATTCTTATATATATTTCTTTTGCGCTAAATTCAAATAAAATTTACGGTAAAAATCGTTTTTGCTGATTTTATTCTTACATTTTTTTTCTAAAAAATAACGGAAAATATTTCTTTGTTAAAATGCACATGTTGATTGATGCTGCATTAGATACTAAAATTTTGTCATTTTCGAGTTGGCGTTTGTAGTGAACAGATTACTAGAATAAATTATTAATAATAGAATAATATTGAAAATGAATAGTGAAAGTGACTGGTATTCACACTATTCAACTGTTTTCTGATGGCTGCGGAGGTCAGAACAAGAATCAAATTGTTCTAGGAATGTTATGCAAATGGCTAAATTCATATGCACCGAAAAATGTAAAAAAAATAATTTGTATTTATCCTATTGTGGGACATTCATATATCCCACCCGATCGCGTTTTCGGTCGATTAGAAAAACGTATCAAATCCATTTCCACAATAATAACACCAGAAGAATATTTTAAAATATTTAATACGGAAGGAACGGTTATAAGGGTCTCTTCTGATGAAAACTGTCAAATTTATGATTGGAAAAGTGCAATAAAGTTAGTAATGAAGTCAACATCGTCCTATCATTTTCAATTTGCACCGTCCAAAAGGCTTATAATTACCAAGACACTACGCCAGAAAATACTAGTGCAAGGAGAAATAAATTATGAAAATGATATTGGAGTGGCGAAATCTTTGTTGAAGCGAGGCAAGACATTTTCGTCAGTGAATCCATCTCCTGTAAAAACTGGAGTTTCAATAAAGGAAGCTAAATTGAAGGACGTAAATGAGTTGCTGGTAACTCATTTCGGAGAAGACTGGGTTGAATTACCTACTTTAACATACTACAAAACAATAATTTATGGAGTTCAAGAAGACGAGAGTCATTCAGATCCTGAATCCGATTTCAACGAAATTCAAGAAGAAGATGCATCACTTATAATTTAATCACCATAAAATAATACATTGTGTAATATATATTTAATTTGTGTTCAATAAAACGATTACGCTAAAAGCAAAATGTGTATTTGTTACAATCAATAAAAAAATAAAGGACAAGTTTCGTTTTCTAAAAGGGACAAGTCCAATAGAAAAAGTTTCAAAATGGGATATGTCCCACAATTGGTTTCAAAAGGGGATAAGTCCAAATTATTTCCCTAATTTTAAAAGTAATTACAGTTTTTAGATTTGAAATGACTTTCTCATAGAAATATGTACCTTTTGAATTAACAAAATAAAAAAAAAATAATGAAAATATTGAAAACAAGCATCAAAATGATTTTTCTCCTTTTCTGAAAAACTAATCTAAGAGGACTTATCCCGTTTTGCAAATGAGGTCCAGATATATTGTACAAAATTTAAAATTCATTTAGATACACATAATACAGAATGCTTGTAAGTACATCAAAGGTTATTTTGTGTAAAAAATTTTTTTTTTTGGGATGTAAAGCAAATTATATTATTTAACAATTTTATTTGATTTGATTTGATTTTTTTTTGTTTTTTGTTTGTTTTTCTTTTATTCTGTGAAGATGAAAAGAGAGAAAAATTAAAAGACCTACCTCAAATTATGTATATAGGTATACTATGTAAATACAAATTATAATGTCCATATTGATGAATAAATAATATACATAAAGTAAGTAGTATATATAAAATTCATTGTATAACATAACTATAAATTATTATTGGACAAAATACGTGCCTATGTACATAAGTACATACACAAAATATGATATGGTTTGTATTTATGTTAATTGCGAAAAAAAATAAAATAAAATAAAATTCATTAAACATGTACACATGTATTGTATGTACACATGTATACACATGTACTTATTTCACGCATATTATATATATCCTCGCATTTGAATGTAATAAAATGAATTATGAATACAAACTATATTATATAGGAATTTAAAAATTACTTAAAGTGGCTTTACACTACGTGATTTGTCACATGACATTTCACGCTAGATGTCACTCCTAAAAGTTTGATTACGTTTACACCATCTGACATTGTTGAAAACCTCTGTCAGATGACATTACATCTGACATGTAATACATATACAGCCTGTTTGATAAGAACGTGTTTTGACCTGACGGTATACCTTTCGTCCCACCCCTTTGATTCAGGTATATACGTAATATTTGAGTGATTATCTACTGCGCGTTACAATTTGTGATTCAGTTTCACTTAATTTTTGCAAGTGGTTACAACAATTCAAAATGAGTGTTGTATACAAAAAACGGTTTGAAGTGGTATTTTTACTTCTTCTTTTTACTCTTCATCCGGAAGGACCAAAAATGAGTGTGAAATCTGCTGCGAAGTATACGAAAGCATCTGTTTCGTTTGTGAATAAGTGGATTAAAAGATTTAAAGACAATGGAAATGTCGACGATTTACCGGAGAGGGGCTCACAACGATGCACTTCTGAGACCCAAGACAAAATGATAATAAAAATGTTTGAAGAGAATCCAGATATTACACTTCGATCTGCACAGCGAAAACTTGAAAAAAAGGGATTAAAAGTGTCTATTTTTACAATAAGAAGACGACTTTTAGAAAAAAATATAAAATGTAGAGCCACTATAAAGAAGCCTCTTTTAACACCTAAAAACGTTGAAAAACGACTCCAATGGGCTCATGAAAACAAAGACCGTGACTGGAGTAAAGTGATATTTACAGACGAGTCAACATTTTGTGTAAATAATTGTGTGAGGCGTATCTGGTCTAAAAGTGGGGAAAAATTAATTCAGCGGACAGTCAAACATCCTGCGAAGGTCCATGTTTACGGATGTTTTTCAGCAAATGGAATGGGAAAATTGGTCACTTTCACTGGAAATTTGGACGCGGAAAGAATGATAAAGTTGTATCGAAAGGGTTTGTTGGAGTCTGCTACGAAATTATTCGGACCCAATAATAACGATTGGGAGTTGCAAGAAGACAACGATCCAAAACACCAAAGTGCTCTCTGTCGCCGGTGGAAGGAAGAAAACGGCATCAACAGGATGGATTGGCCTTCACAGTCACCGGATGCAAATCCAATTGAAAATGTATGGGCGCTTATGAAGCACAAACTCCAAGGACTTCAAATAAAAAACACAGAACACTTAAAAAGAATGTTGCAAAAAATTTGGAAAAATTTTAGTAATGACTATGCCGAAAATTTAGCTTTAAGTTGTCAAAAAAGAGTACAGGCTATAATTGATAATAATGGTGATTGGATACCATACTAAATTGTATGCGAAATTGTAATTTGAATTAATATTATAATAACATTAACAAAACACCAAAAACTGTATTTGTTTTTATTTTATACGAAACACGCTTTTATCAAACAAACTGTACATTATTTCTATTTTCGTGTGACACTTGGTTTGACTTCGCATAGTGTTTGGATGTTTTTGTTTTAGCTGAGTGAATTAAATTAAATGAATTAAAATAGACTAATTTAAAATATAAAATAATAATAATAATAACAATAATAAAAATGGACAGCACTCCTATAGTAGAAATGAAGCAAAGGTAAAATTATGTCCATTTTTTTAATTTGCAGTGAATTAAGCTTGTTTTATTTTACAATTGGACTGGCCAAAAGCAGCTGTTATACAACTAATTGAAATGTGGTCTTCTAACGAAATTTTGTATAACTCAAAGCATCGATTATATAAAAATAAACATGCAAGATACGATGCTTTATTTAAAATTAAAATTTAGTTACAAAAAAAATAACACACATAACTGAAGAAGACATAAAAATAAAAATGCACTATTTGAGAGGGCAATATTCACGAGAATTAGCCAAACAGAGGAAATCAAAAAAAAAAGTGGATCAGGAACTGACGACATTTATCATCCTCAAGCATATTGGTTTGAAAAAATGCAATTTTTGTCGGGATACGTTTTCGTCAAACAAGAGAAAACGACAAGTTTTGAAGTACCAAGTGGTAGTATTTTTTATGCTTTTCAAATGATTGTTGCTAAAATTTATTTCATTACAGAATCCTGGTTCATCGACAAGAGTTCAAGAATCTTGTCTGTTGCCAGAGGATAACAATAGAGTTTGGCGAAATAGCTGAACAGACTAGTTTTTCAATGATGTCCCCACCACCACCAAAAAAGGCTCGAAAAACGACTACTGAGGTGACAAAATTTGATAGCAGGGAAGATGAAATACTTTTAAAAGTATCTGCTGCAGTATCTGGGGTTGGGGGGGTATGTGGTCTATTCTCAAGGGGTAAGGAGTTACGGGGCTACGAAGTTTTTTTTTTAGGTCAAGTCACTTGTTCCGCAATGGCAAGCATGGCAAACGTTAGAAAAAAGATGTAGCAATAATAGGGTATTAATCAATGCACAACTAGAAAAATTGTGTAAAATAAATTTGACAAAAACCGAAAATGCTCAATCCATGAAGGATGTGCTTAATAACACAGAAGAAATCCTTCATGAATTGAAAACGTTAAAAATTAACATTGAGAATTGGGACCCTATTATTGTGTACCTTTTTCTGCAGAAATTATCGCCAGAAACACGAGAATTGTGGGAAATAAATCAAAGCGAGAAAAATGAAGCAAGATTTCGCGTATTGGAAGCAATTAGTATACCAAAACGAAGTAATGTTTTCTTAGCTCACAATAATAAAAGTACTAATCAAAATTTAAGATGTATAAAATATGAATCTGATCATAGGCTGTTTAACTGTTCGAGCTTCAAATCACTATCAGCGACAGAAAAATTAAACTTCATCAAGAAAAACATCTTATGTGTGAACTGTCTCATCTTCGGCCATAAATACAATGACTGTAAAAGCAAATATACTTGCGGTTTATGTAAACGAAAACATCATTTCCTATTACATACTAGCTTCAATACCACATCGAACGCAAATCGGGATAAACCTTCTGCTCAACCGACAGCTACACAAAACAGCGATAGCACTGGAAACAAGCTTTGCCAGTCAGAAACTCTAACGAAAGGAATGAAGTGAAAACTTTCTTTTAATCAAACACAAATCAAGCACTCTTAGCAACGGCTTTAGTCAGAATTCGGAATACAAATGGTCACAACGAAGTATTGCGAGCTTTGATAGACTCAGGGTCGCAAGCAACATTTATAACTGCTACTGCAGCAAAACGCCTGCAACTTGAAATCACAGGGACGAATCAGCACATCAGGGACTCAACCAGAGCAGTGCCACTGTGGCTACTTCTCAAACTGAATTCACTCTGGAATCGGTATACGGAAACTTTAAACTTCGGGTAAATGCGTTAGTGGTAAGGAGTATCACTAACGATTTACCTACTTATCGAATTGAGACGACAGGTTTTGATCATTTCAAAGATCTAAATCTAGCTGACCCTAAATTTGCGATACCTGGAAAAATAGACTTGTTAATTGGAGCAGAAGTGTACGCAGCTATAATTCGCGGAGGAATTAAACGCTCATCTGAACCCAATCATCCTGTTGCAATGAACACTGAATTAGGCTGGATTGTGATGGGTAGCATAGGACATGCTACACAATCCAGTAGGACGTTCATGGTGCAGTTCCATGAATCTTTTTTGGATACACGACTAAGAAAATTTTGTGAGCAAGAAGAATGTTTGGACATAAAACACGAGAAACCTGAAGACAAGATATGTGAAACCATATATACAGAGAGAACTAAACGTTTAACAAATGGTTCATATCAAGTAGATTTACCATTTAAAAGAGTTCAAGAATTTGGTGAAAGTAAACGAAAAGCAGTATCACAATTTCTTTCATTGGGACGGAAATTTCAACAAGATACGGAATACTATAACTTATATAAGAAAAACATCGACGAATATTTAGCAGCTGGTCATATGATTAAAATCGATAATAGTAATAACAATAATAGATCATATTATATGACACATCATGGTGTGCTTAAAGAAAGTACAACTACTAAATTGAGAACAGACTTTTATGCATCGATTAAAACCAGTAATGGTATGAGTCTGAACAAATGTATATCGGACCTACCCCACAACCAACTTTGGTCACCACCCTGCTAAGATGGAGAAAATATCGGTATGCGATCACAGCAGATATAGAAAAAATGTACCGTATGATACATATTAACCCAGAACAATATGATCTACAACGAATAGTATGGAGAAATTCACCTAATGAACCAATCAAGGATTATGCATTAACGACAGTAACGTTCGTCAACTGGCCAATGATGAATATCAAAATTATCCGAAAGCAGCAGAAATTGTCAAAAAACATATGTATGTAGATGACTTATGTTATTCGCATCCTGATCTAGACGAATTAATATCCATTCAAAAAGAATTGCGGCAATTACTAAAAAGGGGAGGTTTCAATTTACGGAAATGGATAGCGAACGATTCCTCAATACTAGACCAAATTCCATTCGAAGATCGCGAATTGAAAGAATTTTTAACAATTTCTGACATGTTAAACATAAAAACCCTTAGTATTAGATGGAATCCTACCACAGATAAGTTTAATATATGCGTGAAAGTAAAAAACGAAGATGGGAAAATCACAAAAAGAACTATTTTGTCAGAAATTGCTTCGTTATTTGATCCATTCGGGTGGTTAGCTCCATGCATTATGACGGCAAAAATAATAATGCAAAGGCTTTGGATCTCGCGGTGTGATTGGGACGATCGACCTCCAGAAATATTAGTAGAAAAATAGAAACAATTTGTTGAAAAATTACATCACATTTCTACCATCACAATACCTCGCTGGTTAAATCTCGCTACCAACAATACCGAAATTACGATTCACGGTTTTTGTGATGCATCGAATGTAGGGTACGCGGCGGTAATATACCTACAAGTAAAAGAAGGAGATGAATCCAAAGTATCTTTAATAGCATCTAAGACCAAAGTAGCCCCCATTAAAACAGTATCTTTGCCTCGCTTGGAATTATGTGGTGCTACTTTGTTGGCTAATCTGATGAAAAACGTAAGAAATGATCTTGAATTAGAAAACGCTAAAATCATACTTTGGACAGACTCAACAATAATACTTTCATGGATACAAAAGCATGCAAGTAATTGGAAAACTTATGTAGCTAATAGAATTGCAGAAATCCATGAACACACTAGTCCTTCATCGTGTCGATATATACCGGGACCTGATAATCTAGCAAATAGTGCTTCAAGAGGTCAAATGTCCGACGAACTAACGGAAAATAAATTATGGTGGAATGGACCAAAATGGTTAAAAGACGAAACGATGTGGCCGAAACAACCGGAAGTATTGGATTCTGTTGAAGAAATAAAAAAACAAAATGTTTTCGCTGCAATTGTAGAACCAGATATTTTATCAAAATATTCATCGTATCCTTAACTACTAAGAATAACAGCTTATTGTTTACGCTTTATAAACAATTGTCGCTTGAGTCATAAAATTAAAACGCATCATCTAAATAAAGAAGAAATTGATCAATCAGAGGTTTTAATTGTGAAAACAATACAGCAAAATCAATTTGCAGCAGAAATAAAAAATTTAGAAACTGGACAACCAATACATAGAACTAGCAATATTTTCAATCTAAATCCGTTTCTAGATGAACAAAAAGTACTCAGAGTGGGTAGAAGATTAGGAAAATCAGAACTACCATACGATGAAAAACATCCGATTTTTCTACCAGCAGACCATTCAGTTACGAAATTACTATTCAATCATGTTCATGAAAAATATGTCATATATTTAGTATTAAACACAATTAGAAATAAATTCTGGATAAGTAATGCGAAAAATACGATTCGCCATCAATTACATAAATAATGTCTTAAGTGCTTCAGAATGAAACCAGTAAACAATACACAATTAATGCATGAACTACCAGCTGCTAGAGTAACTCAATCCTTCCCGTTCCAAAATGTCGGTATCGATTTTGCGGGTCCTATTGAAATGAAAATATCATTATTACGAAACTCAAAAACTACATCAGTTTATATATGCGTATTCATTTTTCTCTGTACCAAAGCAGTTCACCTGGAACTAGTAACGGACTTAAGTGCTAATGCCTTTATCGCAAGTTTCAATAGATTTATTAACAGACGAGGTCTAACATGCAACTACTAGAATTAAACGTTTACAGTAAGTAAATTTGATCAAATTTAATAACTTGCACTAAAAGAAATTATACATTTTTAGAAATAATCAGCCAAATAAAAAAACAAAACATATAAAATAAAAATTAAAATGTATGCATTTCTTATTTTATCACATATGTACATATATAAAAATTAAGATGTTAATCAAAAATAGAAATAAAACAGAATAATAGAAGTATACACTGTATTGATTTTTTCCTCTAATACATAAATATATATCTACTAGGTCATTCAAAATAATCGCAGCCTAACGCATACGTGACATTTCTAGAAACAAAACGTTATTGGTGTTGGCAACACCACTCATTCATATGAACGTACCATAAATTCCAGATCGATCTGTCCAATAGTTTAGTTTAAACAGTTGATTAAATTACACGTGCTTTGGCTTGTTTTCAGAAAATGGATAATTTAAAAAATCGTGCGGTGATTGAATATTTGTTTAAAAAATTAATTAAGTGAGAAAGAAATTTTTGATGATATGGTAAACGTATTTGGAGACAGTGCTCCTTCATATGCAACTGTAAAAAAATGGGTTGCTCTATTTAAACACGGCCGCACAGACATCAATGATGATCCGCGTTCAGGACGTCCAAAAGCAGCAACCACGCCAGAAATTATCGACAAGGTTCATGATTTGGTTTTGGAAGACCGCCGTATAACTGTGGTTGATTTAGCTGGGGCCACAGGCATCTCAACTGGATCAGTGCATAGTATCAGTGAATTAGGTATGAGAAAGTTATTGACAAGATGGGTGCCGCAATTCGTTGAATTCTGACCAAAAACGCATTCGAGTGAAACTTTATCAACAACTTTTGGGTCATTTTCAAAAGGATAGAATTGATTTTGTGCGTCGATTTGTAACCATGGACGAGACCTGGATTTATTACTATGATCCTGAATTGCGACAACAAACAGCAGAGTGGACGAATCCTGGCTGTTCGGCCCCAAAGCAGCCAAAGCGCTCAAAATCTTCAAAGAAGGTTATGGCATCAGTTTTTTGGAATTCAAAGGGGATGTTACTAATTGATTACCTTCAGACGAGTAAAACGATAACAGGAGAATATTATTCAAATCTTTTAGGCCAATTAGACACAAAAATTCGGGGCAAGAGACCAGGATTACAAAGGAAAAAAATCATTTACCACCAAGACAATGCACCAGCACACAAAGGTGTCCTTGCAATGACTAAATTGAAGAAACTACACTACGAATTGTTGGAGCATTCACCATATTCATCAGATCTGGCTCCGTCTGACTTTCATTTATTTACAAATTTCAAAAAATTTTTACGTGGTAAGCATTTTTCATCAAATAAAGAAGTCATAACGGCTGTCGAAGAGTACTTTGGAGGTCTCGAGGAAAATCACTTCAGGCAAGGGATAAATGAATTGGAAAATCGCTGGAAAAAATGCATTGAGCTTAAGGGGGAATATATTGAAGATTAATTGTATAATACTTAGAATTTTTACAGAAAATAGGGAAACATCGAATTAAATCGTCGTCGAAAATACTTAGAATATTTCTTAAACAGAAATTTTTTACTGGAAACTCATCATCAAAAAAAATTGTTAAAGTTGATTTTTTTCAAAAGGACTTAGAAAATTTCTTAAACTTAGACATTTTCTAACACTTAGAGCCGGAATTTATCATCGTTAAACACTTAGAAAATTTCTTAAAAAATTTTCTAACACTTAGAGGCGGAATTTATCATCGTTAAACACCTAGAAAATTTCTTAAAAAATTTTCTAATACTTAGAGCCGGAATTTATCATCGCCAACACTTAGAAAATTTCTTGGACTTAGAAATTTTCTAAAGAAAACATCGTTGAAAAGTATCGTCAAGAACTTCAATGTTTTTTGGAAAATTAAAATTCTATCAATACAGTAAGAAATATTTTTTAATCTCGACAGTCATCAGTTCCCGACGGGAATCTTCAGTTCGCATATAAATTTTTTTAAAATTTTGAAAATTTGAACAAACAGTCATTGTTAAATTGGTTTCATCATCGATCTTCAGCATCCGTTCTTCAATCAACATAGTTTCTACAACGCCATCTATCCGTATAGGTCGACCTATATCCACTATTTAATTTGTCAAGCTGAAGATTGTAAAAGCACTACTGAGTATATTAATCAAAATAAGTACGATGTATTTGAAGAAACTTGTTTTAGTTTAATCACAGAGTTACAAGAAAAGATTACTTCGTTAACCTAATCAAGTAACACTTCGAATGACGGTTCCACACATGTTACAACTCTCGTATAGAATTTAACTGTCTCGAACTAGAACTGAATTTACGAAAAGGCCTATTCTTTCAACACTTCATAACTTCATTATTTGCGAAAATGAGTTCTATATGAATTCATTATAAATCAGAAAGACCGTGTAGTTATGCAGTTTTGAAAAGTCTTGAATGAAATTTTGTAATCTATAATATAAATTTGTCTATTATAATGTTTTACTATTATTCTATAACGGAATTATAATTATATAATTATAACGTTGACAGTTATTCTTTAATTATGTTTGAAACCTATTGCACATTATGTAGGACAGTATCAGTATCAGTTGTCTGTATCGTTTTGTGTAATAAACTTCACAATGGCTGAAGGTGTGAATAATTTAGAGTATAATAAAAATATAAATGAAGTCCCCGGAAGACGTAAGAAAAACAAATCGAATAAAACATTAAAAATGAGGAGATATACGCGACTTCTTAATTCAAATGCTATTTTATCATGTGTTAATATATCAGGCGTAAAAGACGGGAAAACTAGAAAAAATTATCAATCACATATGACCATGCTGAAAGTAAGTAAACTAATAACATCAGTTTTCATAATATAACAATATTATTATTTCCATACAGCTTTTCGTCACCATTGTTTATCTAAACCAAAGAAGGTTGACCAGGATAAATTTATTTCAAAATTTTTAAAACCTGCATATCCAAAACGTAAAAGCCAAAATAATACTGCTAAAGCAAGAGAAGTTTCGCTCAATTATCTGTTCGAAAGAAAAATAGAAGCGTAATACCAGTGTGTTCAACTCTATTTAAGATTATTACAAGTGAGTAATGAACGAATTACACTACTTAATACTATAATTAATAATTTCTTATACTTACAATATAATGTTATTCAGCTTTTTCTTCTCATCGGTTAGCACTTAAAGGAAAATATTTTTACATACTGGAGAGCCTCCAGAAGAACGAAGAGGTAGCAGTCCTCAAACAGAAAAAGATAAAGATATAACTGAAGCAATAAAAGCAAATATTAAGAAATACAAGTGTCGTAAAAGTCAATATTCTCGTAGTAAAATTTTGAGACATTATTTGCAACCTGAATTAAATTTGGAAAAATAGTGGAAAATGTTTTGCACAGAAAGGAAACATGAGAATTTACTTCTTTGCTCACTATCAAAATACAAACGCATATTCTATAGCAATTTCAATATTGGATTTGGCAATCCTCACTCTGACACCTGGTCTCAATGTAAAAAATTTCAGCTTCTATTAAAAACTCCTCAAAAAAGCGTTGATGAAAAACACGAAATAAAAATATTTTTGAGGTTATATAAATTAAGAGCGCAGAAATTTCATCAAATTATGAAGAATGTTGATCAAGGTGGTTTTTGATATGCAACAGAATCAGTCATTGCCTAAATTATCTGTTGGTAAAGTTTTTTACAGTAGGCAAGTTTAGTTTTATAATTTAACGATTCTTATACATGAAAAATCACAAAAACACGATAATGTTAAGCACTACCAAAACCACCGATATACAAGTCGTATTGTGACATTTTGTAGGTGTGAAATAGAAGTGCTATTGTTTTCGATTGTAAAGTGAAGTGAAGTGTCGTGTAAATTGTAAGCAAATAAAAATAATTAAATAAAATAAAATTAAGTAATTAAATTACAAGAAATTATTAAATTTTGTTTCTTAAAAAACTAAGCAGCGTTTCAGCGAAAGGATTTATGAAGAAATTAAAAATATTAGTAGGAATTGAGGTAAGATAACCATGTGTTATAAATAGTAGTGTTCACCTACAATTGAAAAGTGTTTACTTTAATTGATAAATTTTTTATCTGTTGTAATAATAAGGCATGTTTAGTGAAATATAATATTATTGTTTATGATTTAAATAATGATAAAAACACTTTTCGTCTGTAATTTAATATTGCATTTAAATAATATAAAGTAACACCATTATTAGCACACAATATAGGTTTTATGTTGTACTTCTACATTACATTTCAACATTTTTAATTAATTTTATTTATTTTTATTTTAGGTGATATCAACTGGATAATTATCATCAGGACAAATCAATTGGGTTGTCTATTGAATTGGATTGTTGGATCTATTGGATTGGAAAGTATTTTTGAAATTATTAACAAATATCTTTGAATGTAGGTATTGCAGATTTTTGTTAATTTTTGTTGGGTTTTTTTTCGAATATTTATTTTTTCACTAATTTTTATAATTTTTTCTGTGACACGTCTATTCCTTTATGTTTATATTTTTAAGTAGAATTATTTATTTACTTTTTGTTATTTTATTTTAATACATGTTTTTTAAATTCTATTATTACTTGCAACGAATTATTATTAAACAAATATTTTTCTTGTTTCATGTTTATCATGCGGAGAGGGGTTGCCACTATGGGACAAAAGGTCCAAATTTAAGACCAAAAGACTGTTTTTGAAAATTTTCCAAAGTTTTTATTACTTGTTTATAAATATATATGTATAAAAATTATTTCTTTTTGAAAAAATTGTGTAAATATTTTAATTATTTTAATAAACAATTTAATTTATTTACTTGCTCATTTTTTATTTTTCTTGTTAGTTATTTTTGTTTTTAAAATATGCATGTTCGTATATGTATGATAATTTTTTTAAAACTACATATGTATACGAATATTTTAATCACAAATAATTCAAGTGATTTTTATTGTTGATTAGATATGTATATATGAATAAATAAAAATAGAATTGCATTTTGTCGACTTGATTTTAAATTCTTTTCATGTGAATGTGAAATGTTTTGTCA
The DNA here is from genome assembly GCA_951394055.1 of Villa cingulata. Lineage (NCBI taxonomy): Eukaryota > Metazoa > Arthropoda > Insecta > Diptera > Bombyliidae > Villa > Villa cingulata. The sequence continues at coordinate 32,900,339 of OX596017.1, read as the reverse complement.
ATTACCACATTATTATTTAATGGTTCTTTAATTCTTGATAATTTTGCATAACGTTGACTAAAATGTGCTTAGAGTATATATTTTGCATCCATTTTATTGCCATGTTCTAATGCCTGAGAAACAGTACTATGTAAAAATGTTGCTTCACCTATAAGTTCATCCTCCATGGTCACCTCATGTAATAAAAATTGTTGAATTTTTTTCCAATATTCAAGATTATTACAGGGCGTTGTATCACCACTATATGTAATTTTTATCGGATTATTCTTATTTATTGATTTGTTATCAATCTCAATTGATACTCCGTATGAATGTGGAAAATGCTGAACTGGACAAGTACTTAGAGAATTAATTCCAATTTTATGCAGTCCAGGTATATTTATTGGTTTAATGACCTAAACAAATGAAAATAATTTATGTATATTAATAAAATAATATATAAAAATTGGAATTAAACTAATAAAATGGATAACCATTCTCACTTAGCACTTTTATACTTTTTCCATAATAAACTAACAAATATTTCTTTTAAATTTCCTAAACACTTCGTAAAACCTTCTACTGAATGCATTTCTTCAATATATATTTATTGGGTTTCATCGATGGCGTAAAACTATAATCAAAACTGTTTTTTGTTCTTAATTGGTAATATGCTAATGTTTTTACTCTATCTAATTCAGTTTGTTCATAAATCACTAGCTAAATCTAAAATTATTTTTTGTTTAGATATTATGGCATTGAAGGATTGTAAGAATATATAATTTGATATTGAGAGGTTGATTGTTAAATATTTAGTTTAACAATATCAAATTATATACGTGAGTTTCAATTGTTATTATATTACTACCTAAATTACTTACTCTAAAAATATAAATTTTTAGAGAAATATTTTCTAAGAAAATATATATGTATATTTATATGTCCTCAATCGAGGACAATGGGCACGTCAACTTTATTTTTTGATAACTCATTCATATTTTATTTTATTGTAGCCTCACAAAGACCATGAACCGAAAAAACTTTTTAACTCTGAACTCACTTACTCACATATGAGGAAAATATAAAGAATGATGAATTGGGTACACCCACAATTACGGACATTGCTGGAGCTATAGAACTAGACGTGGTATCAGACGAAGAGGATGATTCACCATTAGCTTCACTTTTATCATCTACTACTAGACATGATGAGCCGCCCTTAAAACGTAAACTTGCCGAGAAAAAAAAATCTGCAGAAAATTTCGCCAAATTATACAACTTGGTGCGCGGAAAAAAGTGCTGATCAAAAATTTGACAATGCACGTGAAAGTATGAAAGACTGTTCCATGTTGGAAAAGTTCGAAAAGGTGTTCACTGCTGAAGTCTATGAACTTATTGTGAAAGAAACCATGCGTTACGCAATAAACACTAAAAATAAACAGAACTTTGTAGTTTGTGTGGAAGAAAAAAATATTTTTGGGCTTTTTGATATTTTCTGGCTATCACAGATTACCAAGTGAACGAGACTATTGGAGTGAGAGTGAAGAGTCGTAATACTTATCTAGACAATAAGTCCAACATACATTTTCAAGATAATTCGAAGGCGAATAAAAACAAGGATGACAAAGCTTTCAAACTAAGACCATTGATAGATTTAGTAAATAAAAATTTTCAAAAGTGGGGCGTTTTTGAACAAAATTTATCCATTGATGAAATGATGGTGAGATATTATGGACATCACGTATCGTAAGTATCCTATAAAAACAACGAAACAAATTTAGAAAGGTCTGAGAAGATCTTACGACATTCTGTTGGAAAATACCGATGAAATATTGATTGCAAGGTAGAATGATAATAAAGATGTAACCGTAGGTAAAAATTTTGATAAAATTGAGACACTAGCGTCAGTATCTCGATAGAGTAAAGCAAAACAGAGCAAAGTACTAATTCCGCAACCCTGTTTTATAGCCAACTACAACAAGTATATGGGAGGAGTTGACCTTTACGATTGGTCACTAGAGACACATAGTATTGCTATTAGGGGCAAAAATTGGTACTGGTGTTTATTTACTATAGAGTTGTAGACATGTGCGTAGTTAACAATTACATTCTATATAACAAAATTCATCTCAACGATAAAGTTTCCATAAAGGAATTTAGACGAAATATAGCAATGCTATATCTCAAATTGGGACATGGCAAACGCATAATGAAAGGAATACCATCTAGCTTTCGTTTACATCAAAACAAATGTGCCAGAAGGAATAAGATTTGATGAAAAATGTCACATTTTGGAAAAACGTGAAAACCAACGCAGATGCCAGTACACAGGCAAGGGAGGGCAAACCACGAACATTTTGTAAAAAGTGTAATGTAACGTTATGTATAATATGCTTTCCCAAATATCACTATAAATAATTTTAAATAAAAAGATTTATAGGTCAATTCTGAAATTTTCACAAAAAAATTTTGAAAATAAATAAATTGGACGCTAATGAGTTAAGAAAAGTCATATTTGCGATTTTCTTCAGCAGAAGCAAGATTATAGTGCCACTTGAAGAAGGATCAACAATAACAGCAGACTGGTACACGAACATATGCCTACCAAAAGTATTTGACAATATATTAAATGGCCGAGATAAAAGTGAATTAAGAAGATACTTTCGATACCATGATAATGCACCTGCTCATAAGGCAGAATTAACATAAAATTTTATAGCGCAGTCGAAGATAAACGAAATCGTTCCAGCACCTTATTCTCCTGACATGGCGCCGTGCGATTTTTGGCTATTTCCAAAAATCAAAAACCACTTCGCGGGAGGGTGTACCAAAGCAGAGAATGTATGATAAATGCAGTGAATGAACAGCTTCAAGTGTTAAAAAAGGATTTTGAGCACTGTTTTGAAAGATGGATCTACAGACTAAAAAAATGTATTGACATAAACGAAAATTATGTAGAAAAGTAATAATAAGATGAATTTATATTTGATTAAGCTATTTTATTATTTTTAAAATAATTTTTGGAGAATTTTTGTTAGTCCCTCGTATATTAGGTTAACATTTTTTAATTTAAGTAAGAATATAAAATTTCGATAAGCTAGAGTTTTTGATTATCCAAATTAGAAATAACATTTAACATTGAATCTAATATAATTAAAATCTTTATTAGTTTATGTTTATTGCAATAAAATAGTGTTCAAAAAAAAATACACTGTCCATTGTATTGTACAGTCGAAATCGGATAAGAGAAAAACGAATAAGAGAAAAAATCGCGTAAGTGAAAACTTTTTTAAAACCCCGAGATTTTTACTGATAAAAACGTATGTTTAAGAGAAAAACGTGGATGTGAAAAAATCGTTTAAGTGAAACACTTTTTGATGTCCACTGAATTAATTTCTTATGTAATGAGAAACGCATAAGTGAAAAAAAAATTCCAGAAAAATTTATTCTCACTGGTTACACTGGTGCACCCGACTTAAATAGTTTATGATTGATAACACTGAGTATTATTTGTCATTAATGACAAATGACATTCAATTCAAATTTAACGTTTCGTTGCAATGCACACTTTGTAATTCATTTGTGATATTTTTGTAATTTGTGATTTTTTTTAAAATTAAACAAGAATGTCTACCGAAAAAAAACTTCAAACATTAAAATTAAAAGAAAAACTAGAAATCATTAAAAGTTTGGAGGAAAAAGGTGAAAAACGAAAGCATATTTGTGAGAAATACAAAATAGCTTCGTGTACAGTGACAAAAATTCTGAAACAAAAATCTAAATAACTTCAAATTGTTGCTGAAAATGGCAATATAGATAAAAAACGTATAAGAAAAAGTAATTATGAATCTATTGAAAAGGCGTTAGATATTTGGTTTGGTCAACTAAGGTCAAAAGGGTTTTGTTTGTCAGGAAATATGATAATGGAGCAAGCGAAAAAATTTGCAGTTCAAATGGAAATAGACTTTGAACCTAATCCTGGCTGGTTAACAAGATGGAAAACGAAAAATAACATACGTTTTTACAAATTTCAAGGAGAAAAATCTTCTTCTGATGAAGCAGCAGCGCGTCATTGGACTGACAACATACTTTCCAGTATTTTAAAAGAATACGATGAAAATGATGTTTTTAATGCCGATGAATCGGCATTATTTTACAAAGCCATGCCTAGTGGTACTATGCTCTACAAACACGAGGACCGATCTGGTTATAAAGTTCAGAAAAATCGAATAACACTTTTGTTTATGTGCAATATGACTGGCACTGACAAGAATGTTTTTGCTATTGGTAAATTTCAAAAACCACGCTGTTTTCGCAATAAGGAGCTCCCTATTAAATATTTTAGCAATTCAAAGGCCTGGATGAATAGAGATATTTGGCTACAAATTTTAAAGGAATTCGACACAAATTTGAAAAAACAGCAAAGAAAAATTGTATTATTCGTTGATAATGCCAGCTGTCACAAAGTACCTGACAACATCAGTTTTTCAAATATTAGAATGGTCTTTTTACCCGCTAACACCACTGCTATTATTCAACCACTCGATCAAGGCATAATCAGAGCATTTAAGGTAAGTAGTTGTATAACACATTAATATAAAAAATTAAGAATATTCACGGAGAGAAATTTTAAAGTTGAATTTATTCTTTAGCAAAGAATAAAATACAATTCTAATAAAAATATACTTTTATTCCCACATTGAGTATATTTTATTCTTTATTTTTAAATTTATTCGATTTGAAGAATAAAATATTCCTTAAATCATAATTTTTAAAAATCATACATTATTCCTTTTGAGAAAGACTTATGAATCACGTTTTTCAAGTATCAATTATAGTAGAAGTTAATTTTATTCTTATCTTGGAATAATATTCTCTTGTATTTTATAAAGAATATAATATTACTGTATTTTATTACTGTATAATATATTACTGTAGTATATTATTGTATTTTATTACTGTTGCATTATTCTCAATTAGTAATAAATATTCAATAGCAATAATATACTTAGTATTATGCAACTTATAAACGATAAGCATTTATTATTCTTTTAAAGAGTAATTTTCGCAAAAGAGTGTAAAAGAACAAAAGCAAACTTGCAGCTGCGATATATACATACAAGTCAATAATGTATATCAATTATAAATGACAATCTTAGTTGAACATTCATCAAAGAAATATTGTCATTCAAAAAGTAAATTTAGATTAAAACTTTGATTTATATTTCAAGTGTGAAAATTTCAAGTGTACAAAAATTAAAGTGTAAAAGAACACGTGCAAGGTGAAACAAAAACAATAATTTCATGTAAGTAACTAATTAAATTCAATATTCTGAGTGCTTTTTTAATAATTATACATATTTAGATAATAATTTGGTAGTGTTATTATTTTACATTTCCAAAGGAAAAGAATAGTTGATTGAAAAATAAATCACTATGTTCTAATCTGTATTGTAGTTAATTTAATTTAATCAAAAGATTTAATGTAACATTTTTGTGAATGCTAAAATATGATTTTTTCATAATATTTTAGATAAATATTTTATACATATTGTAAACAATTTGGCCTGTGTACATAGTTTCAAAAATATTTGCTTCATTAATTTATGTATTGAATGAATTTTTTTATAGTGATTTTTTTTATAATTAAATTAAAAAGCATTTTATTTGGACAAGCTTGCATATTTTTAAAAGTAGCCAATTTGAATATAGGTTCTACTAAACAGATTTTATCTTCATTTTAGTTACGTATTTGCAAGTCGAAAATAATGAACTAAATTTGGATAGCCTATCTAAAGATGAAACTGATTTATTTTCTTATTTGAGTGAATTTAAAATGGAAAGCTACTTTTTTCTACTAAAAGGTAATAAAAACAGAGTGTTTGGTTTGACCGGCTAAAACAATTAGTGGAGTCAATAAAGGATTTTTCCAGGAAGTCCTCAGAAACAGCTCCGAATTTGATGATTTTTTTTTAATCTTTGTTTTTTTTTTTATATTATTTAAAATCAGAAACCTTTCACAGGGGGGAAATAAACAATTGCATTTTTGGAGTATCATCAATTGTTCGGAACCATTTGCAAAGAAATACGCCGATTACTTTAACAAAAATGGATCGTATTGCAGATGAAATTTCAAAAACATTCACGAATGAATCGAAGGTATGACCAGTTAAAACATAGTTTTGTTTTTAAATCTTGTAATACTTTTGTTTTAGGATTATTACTTTTCTAGAGATCCTTACACGAAAGGAAAATTATATAATAAATATCGTTCTTTGTCATCTTCATACAAAAAATCAGGTATATTCGAATCAGTACTAAGAAAAGCAAAATCGGATGACGATTCTTCAAAATCTACTTCATTGAAAGGTAAGTATTTATGGTACATACTTATTATATATTAAGCTAATATTTTTCACAATTATTTCAATTTTCAATTAAACATAGAGTATTAGTTTCAAGTGAAAATAATCAAATAAAATATCTACTCACTTATTTATTAGCACTTATTTACAAATTTTTATAGGTGATGAAAATAAACTTGAAAATATGGATGACTTTTTAGAAGATATTGAGTGGTTACAACACTGGACAACACCTTGGAAAACTGTTGAAATTAAGTGGAAAAGAACTTTCCCTATCAGAAACCAAATGATAATGAAAAATGAAGAATATATATTCACAAAATGGCCTCTGTTTAAGCATGCAGATGGTAGCAGATTGGTAAATTAGTTGTTATTTTTTTACTTATTATTATGTATCAATTTTTTGATTTTACAGATCGAAATAGACTTCGACTTAAAATATCCAGGAAAAGGTGGATTATTATTTAGAAATTTCAAAATGTTAGAGAGCAAGTTTGTAGACATTTTTAATAAGCACTTGAAGTACGGTCCTGCTAAAGAAGTTTTGAAAAATTTATCAGATAATATTGATTGTAATGAAGCTGTAAATATTTTTAATGAGTTTGTCTATAAAAACACTATTTTCAAACAAAAGTATTTTTTATATTTAAATGAAAAATTATACGAAATACTTAATACTATAAAAGTAAAAAATACATTATTTTTAATTCTCAGAGAACATGGAATAGATTATTTTGATTCTCACTTTAGTGTTTACGTTGTTGGCGAAAAGCTTAAAAATATAATTTGTTATGAAATTGAAAAATTAGAATATAAACGACCTTTTCAACTCTATGACTTTAAGGATAAAAAGTGCTTTATGATTAGATGTATTTAAAATTTACAAGAATTTGGAACTAAAAACTTTACGCGAGTCACATTTTATGTTAAACATTAATAACGATAAGCTGTTTTTTTCTCAAAGCACCAGACTGTTACACGATTTTTGTAAATGTCAGAAAGACTACTTTTTTGATATAATATTATAAGTAACTCAATAAAATATAGATATAAGTTAATTAAGATATAAGCAAAATAAAATATATTTTTATATTTGGTATATACATGGTGGTGCGTAAATGCATACAGAAGAGTATGTCACTTGATTCTATGCAGTGTCCCGATCATCATTTATAATGAGGTCCTCTAAAATCGCTCCTTCTCTCTTTATTTTGCAACTAAAATCTTTGGACCTTTACTTGAGGCCGATTTATTAAAACATCTGCAGATATCTGCAAAGAAATTCCAGGACATTCTTGGAAAGCGCAAGTAATTTGTTTTCCTTGAATGGGCTTGCAAGGACATTTACTGAGTCAGCCTCTTCTCAAGGTCCTAAAATTGTAATTAGAAATTGAAAAATGAAGGAGTAACTTTAGGGAGAACTAAGGAGAAATGATGATCGGAACACTCTAAATAAACACGTGGCATATCCAGTTATACGCATTTATGTAACAAGCTGTATGTTTGAATCTATGTATAATACAATTTAAGCTAAAATATTATGTTTTATATAAATTTTCAAATTACTTTTAATAAAATTATTTAAAATAAATACATATAAAAGTTTGTTTCCTTTTTTTATAGAAATCTATTAAAAAAAATACGAAAATTATTCTTTCAAAGAATAATTTCAATATATTAAGGAATAATTTTATGATTTGGCATTATTCTTTACCTTGAATATAATATTCTTTGTTGGAACAATTTATAAGGTTTAGTTGGTATGATGTATTCCTTATAAGAATATTTTTACTATATTATTTTTTTAAATTATTCTTTATGGGGAATAAGTCATCGCATTGTAGGAATAAAATCAACATTTCTTAAGTTTTGTAATTATCATTATTTATTCTTTAAAAGAATAAATTTTACAATGAAAATTATTGATTTTGATTTGAGCAAAGAATAAAAATTATTCTTACTAGCGAATATATTAAACTTCATATAATAACTCAAATAAGAATAGGATGTTCCAAAAAAGAATAATGCATGATATATGTGTTAAGAACATATTATTCCAAATGATGTTTAATTTATTCTTTGGAATTCTTGGTTAATTATTATTCTACATTTTTTAATAATACATTCGCAAAACGAATAATATATACTAATATTTCTCTCCGTGTTCTAACTGAATAAAATTATTGTTTTTTCTGAATGTCTCAATGCAGGCTTATTATCGTCAGCATATTGTGCGTCAACAAATTTTGGCTTTAGAAAGAGGTATGAATGTTGAACAGTATTGCAAATCTATAACTATATTGGATGCTCTCAGAATGGTTAAAAGAGCATGGTGGTTGGTAAAACCGACAACCATACAAAACTGCTTCCGTAAAGCGAAATTTGTGAAATCATCTGAAGAAGAATTATCATCAACTACTGAGAACGAAATCGAAATAGAACTACCAATGAATATGCAAGATGAATTCAACCAGTTGATTGATATTGATAGTGACGAAATATGCTACGGTGATTTTAATGATACTGAAATTGTTTCAGAAGTTCTGAGCCATAAGTCTGACAATCATCATAACGAAAGTTTTATAGAAATATCTGAAGAAGATGATGAAGCAGTCAGCAATTCTGTATCACGATGTGAAGCATTGATGTGCCTTAAAAAACTCAAAGTTTATATGGAGGATAACCATTTCGATTTATCTCATATCGAGAATATTGAAAACGAATTTTTGAAGCAAATTAAGCCAAATTTAATACAACAATTAATAACGAATTTTTTAAGCAAAAACTGAGTATGCAAATACATACCAATTTCTTAAAATACGAAGTACATACATATTTTATTTGTGTTATTATTCGAAAAAGTTCCTTTTTTTATTTTGTTTTGATTTTATGTTTTAGTTGAATTATTTTATGTTTATTTTATTTTTCTGTTAATTCTAGGTTCAGTTTTTTTTTGTTATGTTTATTTTCAATTATGTATTATACTTTTTTTTAATAAGTTGAAATAAAAATATGTAACAAGGGTTAAAAATTTTGCTTTTTCATATTCAATGTTAATTAAGAAAACGCTTATGTGTAATATTTCAAGCAAAGTCTACCGTTTTTAATGTTTATTTGTGCTGGAAAATCAAAACCAACTACAGTGTTGTAAAAAATATTAGGGTTTGCTTAAAAACTGATAACATATATGTATGTATTTGAGATTACTCCTGAATGAAAATATTTGTGTTACGTGTAAGAGAAAAAAATTGCTCTTACGCGTAAGAGAAAAAAATTGCTCTTACGCGTAAGAGAAAAAAATTGCTCTTACGCGTAAGAGAAAAAAATTTCTCTTACGCGTAAGTGAAAAAACGCGTAAGAGAACCGAAAATCTGTGCAATTAAAGTTTTTCTCTTATCCGATTTCGACTGTATACCTTTTTTTTATTTTGTATAATATTTCTACTTACTTGCACTATATAATTTTATTTTGGTATCAATTGAAAATTTCAAATATAACATTTTTTACATTATTTATTATTAAAACCGTTAGGTTAAATTATAGAATTATGTTATAATTTGTTGCTTTATATAAAATTTTGTACATCTTTTTTTCGTAGGTGTATTGTAAATTTTGAAAAATAATTCTTTCTCTTCTATTTAAAACTCGTTAGTGTAAAGTCAGAAAAATTTGTGCAGTGTAAATTTTGTATTAAAATTAAAGCAATTTTTTAATTATCAATTTTTTTGCATTAAAATTTTTGTGAACACACGATATGTTCAATTTGTATGACATAGATAATTAATGAAATAAAACAAAATTAAAACATAAACAAAATATAAATAATTTTTTATAGGAATTAATAGTTAATCTTAACAAATGAACAAAAAAAAATATTTGTATTTATATACATACGAGTACATACTATACACTACATACCCATGTAACAATCTGCAACTAAAGTTGCAATGAAACTTTTGCAAGAAAAAAAATAGAGTTGTAGATATGTTGCATTTTGGTTAAAATCTAACTTTTAAAATTTTCGTTAATAAGTAATATTGCCAAAACGTTTAATCGCAACTGAAAATAAAGACGACACTATTTCTGGGAACAAATTAACTCAACTGAAATGGAAGTTTCTTTTGGGTTGAATGTTAACCGTTTTTACAGTTTCTTTAGAGTTTATTGAGACCTTTTTTCTCAAACTTCACAAATCGGTTGTTTTGCAACTTTTTCGAAGTTACTTTACAACCATTTTGGAATATATTCTAAAATATCGTTGCTTTTTGACATTGTAGTTTAGTACAATTGAAATCAAGTTTTTGTAAAAATAAAAGTGGGTTGATTTCAAACGGTTTTTACACTAAAAGTTGGTTTGAAACCAACTCACAACCAATTATAATAAATATGATAGTTTCTTAGTTATTACTCAACTCCCGTGCAACCAACTCATTGCACAGCAACTCCAGTGAAACCAACCCGCAACAAATATGATTTTTGAGTTGCTACTCAACTCCTGTGCAACCAAATCATTACATTGTAACCCACATGAAACTCCTTTGTTTCATTATTTATTAACAAGTCGAGTGTTGAATATCTACTTAAAATTGTTGAAATACTTAATTGTAATTCCAAATTTAATTACTATATTTTTGTTTAATTTTTTGGCGACTTATATTCTACAATACAGTGTCAAAATTCGAATTTGAAAACAGTGGAATTAAGTAAATATAAAGTGAGAAAATTTATTGGTGCATTCTACATATAAAAATATAAAATAAAACAAATTTAAAAAACTATTAAGTAAAGTTTTGTGCTGCTCTGGTATAATTATAAAGTTAAATTATTTATTTTATTCAAAATGGGACATATTGTTTGGTATTAAATTTTTTTTATAAACTTAAAGTTAAATTGCCAATTTAGCCAAATTTCTAAATATATTAGTGCATATTTTTGACAAAAATTGTATAATAACAAGTTTTTTCATTTGTATTATTTAGGAGCTCACATTTTTGTTGAAATACTAAAAAAATGTCTATAATATATAGTAGTCACAGACAGGGATTTTTCGTTCTTTTTCCAGATTACACATAATAGATTTTATTTTCCACCTAAAATCCACCCGATAAGGCAGTCTGATAACTAACAATTACAACTTTGAAGATTTTGTCTTTTTTTAAATGCCACAAATACAATATTATGTCTTTCTCTACAAGAATTTGACCGAAAGTAGAAACAAGAAAGTTATGAGGTGCAATAACAAGAAATGTTTGTTTATCAAAAAGAAATTAACTGAAAAAATAATAGGTAATAAAAAAAAATTTATTAATAACGATTTGAAAATATTTGATAAACTCGAACTATACAGAGAAAAATTAAGATTTAAGCTTTTGTTTGTGTAGATCATATAAAAATATATATGAAATCTGTAATTAAACAGAAAATTATTAGTCGACAAACATTTAAACGACGCATGAATAAAATTTTAAGCACCAATTTACCAAAGAACAGCAAACGATTATCTAATCATGATTGTACAAGTGAAAATGATTTAGATGATGAAAATGATGAACTCATAAAAACTAATGGCTTTCAAATGAATAATGCATCTTGTTCTTATCGAATTGACAATAATAATTCGAGTAGCCATGAAGATAACGCAACGCTGTGTGAAGAACTACGTGTTTGGTCTATTAGAAATAACATAACACATGCACGTTTCAATCAATGAACTTTTAAATATTCTGAAAAAGCATAATTTGAATGTACCAATGGATTCTAGAAAGTTAATGAAAACACCTCGATATACTAATATTACATCAGTTCCTCCTGGCCATTACTGGCATTTTGGTCTCCAGAGAGCATTAAATGTATTATTGTGGGAAATTCCGGATGGTGTGAATGACATAATTTTAGATTTCAATATAGATGGTTATACCCATTAGTAACAGCTCTAAGGGACAATTTTGGCCCATTCTTTGCTCTGCAGAACTCATTAGACATGTTCCATGGTTTGTTGTGGGTGTTTATTATGAAGATTGCAAGCCCAAAAGTTCAGCGGAATTTTTAAAATCATTTCTAGATGAAATTAAATACTTGTTAACTAATGGGGATGTGATTGACAACAAAACATACAGAATAGTTTTACGAAACTTTATATGTGATGCACCTGCCAGAGCTTTTGTTAAAGGGATCAAAGGCCATAACGCTTACTTTGCTTGTGAAAAATGTAATACTGAAGGAGATTACTTTATTGATCAACATCATGTGAGTTTTCCCGCTATTTCGTCACGTTTAAGAACAAATGAAAGCTTTCGATGCAAGGAACAAGAAGAACATCACATTATAAAGTCTCCGCTAGAAGAACTACCTATAATCGAAAGCTTTCCTCTTGAATATATGCATTTAATATGCATTAGAATAATGAAAAAACTTTTAAATTATTGGATTAAAGGTGGCTCTAAATGTGCAGTGAGACTGTCTAATAATAATCAAGAACAAGCTGGTAAATCGTTACCGAAAGAATTTGTAAGAGCAATTAGACCTTTAAATGTAATAAGTTTTTGGAAAGCAACAGAACTGCGTACATTTCTCTTATACACTGGACCAGTGGTATTAAAAAATGTTTTACAAGAAGAAGCGTACTTACATTTTATGTTGCTAAATTGCGCAATAAGAATTTTAGCAAGCAATGATCATCTAAAATATCTTGACTGTGCAAAAATATTGTTGCAAGTATTTGTCAAAAAGTTTGCAGAGATATATGGAAGGGATACTATAAGCTACAACGTTCATAGCCTGATTCATATTGTAGACGACGTTAAAAGACTGGGAAAATTAGATAATTTTAGTGCTCTTAAGTACGAAAACAAATTAGGTCAGTTAAAAAGATTACTTCGCACTGCTAAAAATCCTTTACAACAACTTGCAAATAGAATAATAGAAAATTTTGAAACTGAAGCTATAAAGCAAGAAAAAAATATTCAGTACCCTAGAATTTACAATTTAATATCAGAAAATCATACATTAGAAGAATGTTGTGGGACATACTCTGCTATTGAATTTCCAGAATTTATTTTGAATTCCACTGTGAGAAATAAATGGTTTTTGTTTGTGGGTTTTGTTAACCAAAAATTAACAAATTGTAAGGATGAAAAATGCTACAAAAGTACATAGTCAGATTTTTATATATGGTGCAAGCCAGAAAGATATATGTAGTTAATTTTTATGACAAACCAATACAGTCTTCTAATTTAAATACTTTTCTATCTTCTTCAAAGAGCGAACATCCACCTAAATTGTGGCCTGTACACGAAATAGAAAATAAAATTTTTGCAATTCAAATAGATGATCAAAGTACTTATTTTTTATCACTCCTTCACACAGAATAAAAAATTTGGATTTTTGAAAATGTTTGCTGTTGTGGAAACTGAGGAAGAAGGAGAGAAGCTGTGTACAGCTGTACCAGAGTGCTGGGTAAAGGGCAACATTCTTTACTAGCCAATAAACAGAAACGACCATGTTAAGGGAAGGCGTAACGGTATCACACCAAAGGAAAATTGGAAACAGCTTACATGCAAAGTTTTGATGCAAAATTTAGGTAATCTATAGTTTTGTAAATGTATTCGTCGTTTGATCTCCTTTTTTTGGCAGAAAATTTTGAAGATGCACTGAAGGAAGAAAAAGCGGCGCAATTCTTGTCATCGTCTGATACAGAAATGCCATCAAACATTAATATAAATCACAATGACGTGAATTTGACTGAATTTATTATTAACGATTTAATAAATTTAGCCAACAGTAAGTAAAAAGTAGTTTTTACAACTTAATTTACTCTTTTTTATTTTATTATTATTTTTTAGATACTCAAACTGTTGCCGACTGCCAAAGTATACAAAATATCGCAGAAAATACCACTACAACAGAACTAGTGGAAACCGATGTGCTATCCACATGTACCAGCTGTTCAAATCAATGTAGGATTTTTTTTTTAAAACAAATGTGCTCCTCATACAGTTATACCTATATTTTTTAGTAGCTCAGAATTATGAGTATTTAACAAATCAAATCACCAATTTGAACAACAAAATCGAAGAAATGGAAACAAACAGATGTAAATTCGAGGCTGAAATCAAGGTCACGCTGGATATTCTTCTAGAAAAAATCAGTCAGTCAGCAGCAAAGGATGTTCCCGATGAAAACCTGCAGTACTCTTTTCCCATAAAAAGTGTAGACGATCTGGAAAATTAAGAATTATCATTAAGAACAGATCCTCGATATAAGCAGTGTTTGGTATGATTTTTCCTCTTCTTTTTGATATAATAAAATTACGTTCATATTTTTCCAGATAAAAAAACTTTCAAAATTTGGTGGGTGTGATGGAATCAAAACAGCCTGGACAATATGCCAATTTCTATTCGACGATTCAATTCTTGTCAAATATTCTTGGACAGGTACTGCGGACAAGAAAAATTTTAATGGGAACAAGGAGATTTGTAGTGCTATTGCTGAGGGTGTACGGAAAACGCACGCTTCATTCACCAACCACGAGTGTGGTATGTTTTTCAAAGAGCACTTGAAACATGCAAATACGCGGATAAAACGTAAACGGTAAGGATTTTTCATTTTTTACCTAACTTTAATATTCTTAATAATATTTCGTATTTTTCAGTTCAATGTTCAATGTAATAGATGAAAACACGTCTTCCAAAAAAACACCACAGACTACCCCTGAAGAAGCAGAGTAGTTATTTAAGTATTTTATTTTCAATTTTTTGTTCTGTTTTTGTTTTGTTATTAAGTAATTGAAGTAATTTCGTTTTTGAAAGAAATTATCTGTTTTTAATTTTTATAAAAAATAAAGATCTAGAAATTCTGCTAATGAGAAATGCTTTTGTATTTATAATTATAAAGTATGTGGTCGACATAATTTTAAACTGATACGTATATTGAATTGTGTACCATAATAACTTCGTGACAACAGAATAAATTAACGTATTTGTTGTAAGTTTTTTAAAAATGTCTCTATTATACTAATTTGATGAAATTAATATCATTTTTTTTAAACTTACGACGAATAAGGACAATATGAAGTCGACAAGAATATCCTTAGGGCCCTATTCATGACAAAATTTAAATTTTGATTTTAAAATAGTTTAGACTTGAAAAAAGGAGTGAGCTACGAATTTTCATACAAATTTAAAAATTGTTTTTTAAATTCTATGGAAGTTCAAAGCAAACTCCGTAAATATGTAAATATAATAAAACTTGATGTGCTAAGTATGCAACGTTATTAGTACATTGAATATTAAAATATGGTCAATAAAAACGAAATGTTTTGTACGGTTAACATTAATTTGGAAGGCAATGAACATTAATATGTGGCACAACTAATACTAATTCGTGGTACAATTGATACTAATTCCTGTTGCAATTAATATTAATTCGTGGTAAGATTAATACTAATTCGTGTAAAATTATTACTAATTCGTGTTGCAATTAATATTAATTTGTGATACAATTGATACTAATTCATGGTATAATTGACATTTATTCATAATTAAATAAAAACTAATTCATAGTACAATAAACAAAAAATTATTCATGTGCTACGACAACATATTACAATCACTATTAAATCAATAACGGTATATTTAATCTGAATAAGGAAAATGATAAACATTTGGTAAAATTTGCAACAATTAACTGTTGTGTCAAATAAGTAATTTGTCTTGTTTGACGCAAAATAAAACACGAAATTTATTTGGAATAACTAAGAAATTTTTTTGAGTGAAGTATAAAATAACCAAAATTTTATCAAATTACCCAACCAGCCAGTTTAAAAAGTTGAGTGCGTCTTGTGTACACGCATTATTTGTCAAAACCACTAAAACTAACGCTATGTTTTTATACAAAAGGGTTCTCATTGACTGTCCCAGTAAAGTCTATCTAAAAGACGTGGACATATGTATGTATAGATAAGTCTTTAAAAAATTTGGGTGTTTTAGCAGCTCTCGGTTGCGGCACAATTCTCCCCTCTTATAACCAGGCTTATGCTTGTACGTACTTTAATCATACCCATCATCTCATATGGATGTGAATTATTTTGTAGTCTGGATTACTTATCATGGCATAAATTACTGGTTGCGTTTAATACCGCAGTGCGCTTTGTGTATGCGATAAAGCGTGTTGACCACGTTTAATCTCTTCACGAATCTATTTTGGGGTGCGCGCTTGAAAAATATTTGTAACTTAGAAGTCTTATCTTTACCAATTTTTAACAACATTTTCGCCTACATTTTTTTCCCTAATCTCATTCTTACCTGTATGAATTTCTAATTTCCAAGCATAGGAACAAGTACTATCACAAATTTTAATTCAAATCTTCCTTGCCTAAGTGGACATTTGCCTCTAAAAACCACCAATTGATTATCAACAGTCATACACCAATCAGGAACATAAGCATCTCGTAAATATCCATTCCAGTGGTGCGTTTCTGTATTTCCGATTGAATATTTTCTACTATTTGTGACGACAGCTTTTTTCTATTTCATTTTCTACTATTAGAATTCTACTGTTTCTGTATTAGGGATTGAAAAATTTTGTAGTGAAGTAGAAAAGTGAAGAGGAATTTCGGAAATTGAACATAAGTAAAGCTTTATATGCTACTCCGATTGAATTTATTGTTGTGATGGCCACATCTTTTCATATTTATTCAACCGAATTTTTACTTTAGAATAAAAGAAATACAAATATATTCTATATAAATATACATATATGCGTATATTCATATATATGTATAATGTATATAATATATACTTTTTCACTCATTTCAAAGATTTTATTAAAATAATTTTTACTATTTTCTATTTCAATACTTTTCTCAACTGCTAAATAGCAGTTGAAAATAATTCCACTGATAGAAAATATTCAATCGTTCTTTAATGCTTACAGAAACAGTTGAAAATTAATGATTCACTGTGGTGAATTTCATTTTCTACTAATTTTTCATACAGAAACACCTTAGTTGAAAATGACATAATTTTGACGTCAAATTGAATATACTCTGCTTTGAAAATTTTCAATTGCTCTTACAGAAACGCACTACAAATGTCAAAATATTCTCTTATAGGTTTCAATTTGTCATTTGACCTTGTTGTTCTCTTCGCAGCAGCATTATCAAATCTTACCACACGTAGAATATTTTGAAATGTCATTCGCCTCATTATATCATTGAAGATTTTTCTTCCATTTCTTATACTGCATAGCTGTGATATTTCTTCAATTTTAGATTTGTAAACTCCTATCAATACCAGAACTCCAATAAAGTTTTTCAGCTTTTTCAAATCAATCTCTTTCCAATTTTCTCCGTAAACAATTGAACCTTTCGCATTCGTCCAAGTTACTATGATTTCCAGTAAAGCATTTCGAAAAAATATTAAAAAGGATGATGTAATTTCATTAAGATGGTTTTTATAAGAAACTATTATGGACTTATAATCTCACTGTACACGATTGTGCCAGTGGAAAGTCTTTCTGCTTCATGTGGCATGAAAGCATGGTAAAACGTGGGGCCAACGAAATCGGTTCATGTTTATTCAAACATTTAGAACACCTTTCAAAGGATGGAAAAACAAAGAAAATAATTTTTTACAGTGATTGTTGTGCAGGGCAGAACAAAAACTCATTTCTTTGCACAATGTTCATGACTTTTCTGGAAAGTAATATATTTATTGAGCAGATTGAACATAAATTTTTAATATCAGGTCACACTCATATGGAGTGCGAAGTTGACCATTCCATCATTGAACGAAAAAAAAAAAGAAAACACAAATTAATACTAGAATCTGCAATTCTTCGGCTACCTGCATTGATCACATATTTCTGAAAAAATCATATAGCACAAATTATTTTATGATACCAAATGTTTTTCATTTGAATATAACAGAGCATTCGGCTATTGGATTACAACTGATATCTGCTGGTGGTTCGCAGTCAAAAGATTTGGTGAACAATGTCACTACTAATAAAATTAATTTTGAATTATTACAATCTTCACTACAAGAAAAATGGTTGTATATTTATAATGTACAGGACATGTCATCTGCGTTTGATGTATTTTTAAATATTTTAAAGACGCACTTATATGAGTTTACTACTCAAATTTATCCAAAAAAACCGCCGGCTAAACACTTAAAACCTTGGATAACTGATTTTATTTGTCAAAAAATAAAAATAAAAAATAATTTTTACAAGAAATTATTACGTGACCCAGGTAACAGTATTTTAAAAGATAAATATGTTTTATTACTTAAAGAGGTTGAGCTGTTAATTAAGTCACGTAAAGATCATTTTTAAAGAACAAAATTTGAGAAATGTAAAGGTGATAATGGCGCACCGTTGACGAAATCATAGGGAATGTGAAATCATTCATTCCAACCAGGACTCTCAAATCTTCTATAGGTATTATATTGAGTGATGGATTGGACATATCTTATGAATTTAATAAATACTTTGTTGAAATTCCGCATAAAATTTCTTGTTCAAACAAAAATTCTTTTAGCATTCTGTCTTCGGATGCAACTATCTTTAATAAAAAAATGTATTCGAAGTCTTTTTTCATGTTACTTCGAATGAAGTCTTATTAACAATCTCTTCATTAAAAAATGGCTCTTCAGCAGGAATTGATACAATTAATACTACAGCATTGAAGTATATTGCGTACGAAATATGTGATATTTTTGCCTATTTAATTAATCTGAGTTTTGAAAAAGGAAGATTCCCATCAGCACTAAAAACTGCTATCGTTATTCCACTTCACGAAAAAGGAAATGTTTCTGAACCTGATAATTACCGACCTATTTCTATTTTATCAAGTTTTTCTAAAATTTATGAAAAAGTTATTCAAAACAGAGTAATTTCTTTTTTAAACTCGTAAAACTATTTCAGTGATTGCCAGTTCGAATTTATGAAAAATAAAAGTACAGAGGATGCACTGTTAAACTTTCTGTCTTCAGTTCGTGATGGATTGGATCAAAATCTTAAGGTTGTTGGCTTATTTATTGATTTAACAAAAGTCTTTGATTTGGTAGATCATGAAATGCTCTTAACCAAGTTATACAACATTGGAATAAGAGGATCTACATTTCTATGGTTCAAATCTTATCTGAAAGATCTTAAGCAATTAGTTCGTTACAACGGTAGTGAAATTATGACGTTAATTAACAAGGGTGTACCACAAGGTTCAGTTTTGGAGCTATTTCTATTTTTAATTTATATAAATTCACTCTGCTCCTTTAAATTTTCAGGAAAGAAATTTGCATTTCGCAATTGACTGTAATACGTGTCCCGCACTTTTTGCACACGATATGCTCACAAATTAATTTTCGCGAAATTAAAAAGTCTAATAATAATTATTTATTATTTGCAATATTTAAAAACTCAAATGGACGCATTTTCAAGTGCATGAATAAATTACTAATTGAATTATACAATCATGAACTAATTGAATTATAGTTATTTTGTATTATCAAATTTATAATTTTTCTTATATTTTTAATTGTATAATGTATAGAATAACTTATGTTATAAAAATCATTTGTAACTATAAAATACTACCTGCATTTGCATTATTACACATTTTTTGGTACTTCGCATTATCAAATTTGTTATTTTATATTGTTGATTGAATTGTACAGAATAACTGTACTTTATGATAATTATTATTAGTTATTAGTAAATAAATATAAACAAAAATATAAATAAATGCTAGTACACGCATTTACATTATTATAAATTTTTAGAATTCTACAATACACTTATAGTGGGTACAGGGTGCATCTAATTTTAGGGGAGTTGAACATTTCGCGTTATTTTTTTTTATTGATGTTGACTACAAGCACAGACAATATACATGGACACAATGGAACAACAAATCAGTCATCATATAAAATGAAAAAATCGCGTGCGCATGTCTTTAATTCAGTTTAGTTTTGAATCCATAAAAATAAAATTCAAATTACACCAAGCTTTGAACTTCAAACAAACTTTAAGTGAATGTAGATATTTAGTACAATACATATTAATTTTTACACCTATTGTAAACATCTTCAATGTAATTTTTACCTACACTAAAGGCAAGAATACAGAAGATGCCTTACTTAGTGTTCTTACAGAAATACATGAGAATCTTGACAAAAAAATTTAAAGTGGCAAGTTTATTCTTGGACCTCTCCAAAGAGTACGATCTTGTTGACCATGACTTATTGCTAACGAAACTGAATAAAAATGGGTTCAGGGGAACTTCTCTAATATGGCTGGAATCTTTCCTGAAAAATAGATACCAGTTAGTCCGATTTAAAAAAAACTATGAGTGAAGTCTTGCCTTTAATTAATAAGGGTGTTCTGCAATGGTCAGTATTGGTACCTCTTCTTTTTTTAATCTATTTCAATTCAATGTGCTCTGCAAATCTTAATGGTAAAAAATTTGATTTTTCAGACGACATGACAATAGTCTATAGTGCGCGACGACAATCGCTGAAATTCAAATCAAAATTGAACAAGATTTATCATTGATAAATAGCTGGCTAGACACTCATGATATGATTTTAAGCAGTAAAACAAAATTGATGCTTTTCAATTTGAGAAACGCCTCTATTACCTTAGATGATATAAAGTATCATAAACATAAGTGTTGTATTGGATATAATTGTTGTAACTGCTGCTGTTTTCCTATTGAATGTGTGTCTGATTTTAGATATCTTGGTACACCGAAAGAAAAAACCAATGTAAAATTACCTAATTTGATTTTGGTAACCAAATTTCCATATATTTTTAAAAAATTGTAAAATTTTATATTAGCAATTATTTATTTTATACATGGCAGTCTTTGACTATACTCCATAGCGATAGGACGTGTTATTCCGTATAGTGATAGATTTGAAAAAATTTTTTGATAGAGAGTTAATATTTACAAGTTGTAAAGTAATAATATAATTAAATTAAAAATATAATAATTAAGTATTATAAAGTTAAACTGTGTAAAAGATTTATAAAAAATTGTATATGTTAATAATAAATTCGTGAAAAATTGCTAGTGAGATAGGACTCCATATTGTGAAAAACATTGCACGTGCGTTAATACCCGCCAAACAAAGTTTGGTGGGATAAGATTTTCTTATAATAATTTTTGTTGTTATTAAAATAAAAGGGTGACAAATAATTTAAAAAAACTGAAGTCACAGTGTGTTCAATAAAAAACAGGGTGGTAAAATTACATAAACAATAAAATAAACACGTAATTATTAAAAAGTTTTATAAAAACATTAAAAATAGTCATAAATCAAACTAGGATATAAAAACAGTATTAGAGGTTAGTCAAAATGGGGCAGCCCCCAGGGGGCGACTCTAATTCATTTGCCCTTCTGGGGAATGACCATAACTCGGAACCACCGAGTAGTAAGAGGGCGAAAAGAAACAAACAGTCGCTTGCTTCTTTTCAGACCTCTGAATTTCCTGACTTACCAACCAAGCAAGTCTCAGATAATGAGTCAAAATTTATCATTGTACAGAGTCTAGTTATCGATGAGTGGAAATCTCAGAAGGATAACATTATCTACCAAAATTTAGAAAAGTTCAACGTTTTCCTAGTCTTAAAATCCCTCCAAGGAATTTCCAAGGAGATACTAGAAGTGGAATGGCGTAATGATGGGAGGGTGCAACTCCTAATCAAAAATAAAATTATAGGTGATAAATTTATAAAAATCAGTAAATTAACATTATCAAAGGAAGTAAGCATTCCAGTAAAAATTGAATATGTGGCCAGTCTGAATACCTCTAGGGGTGTAATCAGATGCCCACAATTGAGATATGTGACGGAAGCGGATATCCTCGAGGACTTTCAGGGCCAAGGGGTTATCGCAGCTCGTCACATAACTAGGAAAAATTTAGAATCACCGACAGAAGCAACACCAACTGGTACCATCGTTTTGACTTTCGAGTCATATAAACCCCCAAGTTTCGTGAAGGCATGCGGGGTCATGCGTATTCCGGTAAGGGAATATGTCATGAACCCAATGAGGTGCCATAAGTGTCAACTTATAGGACACACAAAAAATACATGTGGGGGTCAAGAAAAATGTGCTTCATGTGGTGTCGACAAGTCAAAACATGGTGAGGTATGCAGTACCAAGTACTGTGTAAACTGCCAATTGAAAGACCATAGTGCTGCCGACTCAGGTTGCCCGTCCTACCTGCGCGAAAAAGAAATTCTCCAAATAATGTGCAATGAGCGTTGTACAAAGTACCAAGCCAGAAGGAAGTTTTTTGAGCGTAACCCAACTGTAGTCAACAATAAGCAGGCAACAACATCCAACAGTAGTTTGTCAAATCGATTGGGCACAAAGACTTACGCCCAAACGGCAGCAGACATACAGACAACAACAACAACAACGACAAAAAATAACAAGACAGAACAAAGGAAAGCATTAACCCATATAGACCTGAAATTATTTTTTCTTTAAATTTTGCTTTCAGCGAAAAAAAAAATAGTGCATAGGAGTCATTTAAGCTTTAAATAGCAATATTTTAATTGTATAATATTTACCGTTGTAGAAAAGAGCTGTCCTGTATATAGGACAGTAGGCTTATACACTGCTACTTCGTACACATGAAGCATATGGACAAAAAGTGAATAATTATTTATGTATTCTAAGTTTATTCATTTCATGAAATTCAAGTTAATTGCAATATTAATTGAATCTTATTATAATAAAGCACGTAATGTAAAAACATAATTATGTATGTAATATAATATAATATAATAACAAAAATAATAAACAAAAAATAAAATAATTCAGTACATAATTCTTAAAAATTTTAAATCAACAGAACAAATAATTAAAAAATATAATTCATAAAACAAATTGCTATTGTTAGTATTGTAAATTCTTTAAAATGTAGAACAGTAGATGATATTCATATTTATATATTGTATTACATTGTATGATAAGGCTGAAAGCACTTCACGCAAACTCCCACATTGCATTTCATGCATCTAGTGAGGCACTTTTTGTGACAAAATCGACAGCGAGTTTGTTTTTCTTGAGGAATTACTAAATGATTTATACCATCGAAACGAGAATCAATATGTTCATTTTTGGGTGGTTTCGATGGACCTCGAACTTTTTGTTGCCTATAGCATTCAATTAATGTTGTTGCAACCCTTCTTCGGAAGGATAAATGGTCCAGTTCTCCACCATTTTGCTTGTAGAGTCGAAAGGCATTGTGTTCGGCAACATCAATACAATATGTTACTATAGGCATATACCATTTTTTTCCTCGTATTCCTATACGGTAATGTGACACGTTTTCGTCTGACCGATCAATTCCTCCCATGTTTTTATTGTATTTGTGAATCAACTGAGGTTTTTTAATAATTATATTTTTCTTTTCGGCTTGAGAATACCTAGAAACTTGAGATAGAGGATGAACTTGAACTGCATTAGATGCAGCAGTCACAATATTGTTATCATTCCATCTGCAGACAACAATTCCTTCCAATTTCGAAGAGTAGTATTCGAAGAATCCTCTTGCCTTTTTTTTAAATTTTTTTGGTTCAACTAGTGGACATTTAGAAGTTCTTCCTTCTCTTATTGTTCCCGTTCCTCGGAAACCTCTTTTTTTCATTTCATCTAGCAATGGAATGCTGGTAAAGAAATTATCGAAGAATACATGATAAGGCAAATTCATTTTTCTTGATTCCAGAACATCGCAGAATGTTAAAACAACACTGGCACCTAACCCAAGTTCTTTGTAATAGGAATTTACCAGCGTTGAGCTTCCTTGATAAGGTTCCATCCAAACCAAATACCCTAAAGGAGTAGCACCAGACCAAAACTTATACCCAAAACGAATAGGCTTTCCTCTTATGAACTGCTTACACCCGTGTCGTCCAAAATATTGTACCATTGCTTCGTCTACACTATAGTTTTCTTCATATGGCGCAAAATTTAAAAAATTTTTATTCAACGAATTCAGTAGTGGGCGTACTTTTGCAAATTTGTCCTTTTTGTCTAAAGTGGTGTTATCATTAAAATGCAAATTATGGAAGATCTTATTGAATCTGTCTCTGGACATTGCTGATGAAATTAATTGGTTTTTCGAATCATCTGCATTTTCCCAGTACATGCGTCTTCTAGAAACAGTATTATATCCGCTAACAAGAAGTATGCCTAGAAAACATCGTATTTCATTTTCAGTAACGTCCAAAGCGCGATTATTTTGTTGTGCATATTTGTTGGACTCTTCCAACACTAATGACATTATATCATCATCGAAAAGTAAATTGAACCACTCAACAGGTGATAAATGTCTTTTCGGTATTTGGACATCATTCCAAGGTACATCAACAAAAGGGATATCAGTTTTCTCCCAGTTGTAAAATTTCTTTTTTTTAACTAGTGGCTCGATGTTTTCACTACACTCTTCGACTGTATTATTGGAGTTTTCTTGGATCTCTCCACAGGCCCTAAGCATAGAACCAGGTAAATTTCCTGGACGCACTTCATCCTCTTCCCCTGAATCCTCATCAGTAACGACTTCGCAAGCATTTTCGGGAGGATATAGGGTTATATTTACCTCATTCCCTGTGAAATTACCATCGTCTTCCTCCAGCATATGCAATATCTCATTCAAAGAAAGTCCTCTTGAAAAGGCAAAAAAAAAAATTGTAATAGTACGACTAAAGCCTACCGTCCTATATAAAGGACGGCTAATAATACATGAGTCTAGGAGTAACATAAAACAATAATTCCAAAACCTTATACATTTTCTAGATTATATACATTGTTTTCAACATAAACACATAAATTAAAAAAAATTTTTAGAAATAAATTAAAGTTTAGATACTTACTTTTTATCTGACATATTATACAAAACACAATAGCTTTAAAAAACACTCTACAAAAATTGCTCAGATGTAAACTACACAACTCAAAATTTCACAATGAACTGATAATATCATTGTTATTAGATATAATTAATCATAAACCAGTTATAGAGTTGCATTTATAATATTTACCGTAATAATTTATGAAATGTTTGCTGTCCTATATACAGGACGGTAGGTCTATATGGGTTAATGCAAATTCCTGTTCCAAATAACAAGTCTCAAGACAATAA
Source organism: Villa cingulata (assembly GCA_951394055.1). Lineage (NCBI taxonomy): Eukaryota > Metazoa > Arthropoda > Insecta > Diptera > Bombyliidae > Villa > Villa cingulata. The sequence continues at coordinate 32,874,837 of OX596017.1, read as the reverse complement.
CAAAACCACATCTCCAAACAACACCACAAACAACGTTTCACTTAAAAATACTAATACAACAGAAAAGAAAACAGAAAAGAAAACAAACCACAACATAAAACTGACAACACAGAACACCACCACTGTTAAGAATGAGCCAAATCAAAGCTCAAAAACTACAAATATAACAACAAACACAAATACACAAAACAACACATTTTTAAATAAAAATAATAATTCAGAAAATAAATTCTTTATTTCTAAGGAGGAAGTCTGCCGTTTAGAGGCGACCTCCAAAGAAAGATTAGACGAATTTATTAAAGCCCAAGGTAATAATTACCTGGGCAGCAAAACCCCCTTTAACCAACTCCTTAGTCAATATGCTAAGGTTGAAATTCCATTTCAACCTTTGCTGACTGAGGAATACATCATCAGTCTCTCAGACAATGAGGACATGGAGGTCCAGGAGGAGCTATAAGCTCCTCAGGGACCCTCATGCCTCAGCTAACCTAGAACTAAGTCTGTCATTTGGTTTTACATAAAACCAAATGGCGACTAACTTCAACTTAAGCTCACAAACAACATCAAGAGAGCTCACCTGCATCCAGTGGAATATAAGAGGCTTTCGTGCTAATCAGCATAGTCTTGAATTAATCATAAGTCGGTACAAACCGCACATTATTCTCCTACAGGAGACACTTTTCTATTCAAATAATGGACCCTCGAACTTTAGAGGATACACTTGTCATTTCTCAGACAGTGAATCTTCGTCTCGTTCACGTGGAGTTGGTATACTTGTACGGTCCAGTATAAGTCATTCACTTCTCGACATAACGTCGAATTTTTTGAATGTGTCTGTCACCGTACACACATCTCCTCCAATGACTTTTTCATCGGTATACATTACCAGAACCGATTTCATCGACACCCCCTCCCTTGTTTATTTTACAAACCAACTCTCATCCGCTTCAATAATTGGCGGTGATTTTAACGCCCATCACCACTTCTGGGGGGATCACAGATCTGATCCTAGAGGCACAATTATTGCAGATTGGATACTTGAATCTGATCACATGCTACTAAATGACGGAGCCCACACCTTCGTGTCATCGACACATCTAACTAGCTCCGCAATTGATTTAACCTTGGCTTCAAGCCATATTGCTAGCAATTTTTCATGGTCTCTCCATGACAATCCAGAGGGAAGCGACCACTTCCCAATCATCATAAACAGCGTAAACAGGCTAGCTACACAAAAGATTTCCGCACGATTAGTGGAAAACAAAGCTGACTGGGATCTTTTTGCCCAATCGGCATTGAGACTAAATCATGAATTTCCTCAAAGCAGCAACATCAATAAAGAGGCAGCCAGTATAAAAAGAATAATTAGATCTGCTGCAGCCTTGTCTATGCCATCTGTGCGTCCTAAAATCTGTTCTGAGCCACATTGGCTAAATAATAATATAAAAAATTTGATAAAGCAAAAAAATTTAGCCTGGAAAAGGTTCCAAAGAAACCCCACCAGCGCGAACTCAACCACATTCAAAAGATTAACTGCCCAAGTGAAGCGGGATGTGAAGAAGGCGAAAAAGGCCTCTTGGCAGGCATTCGCCAATTCGATAGTACCATCTGACTCGCTGAGAGATGCATGGTCGAAGGTGAGACGTCTTTATGGCAAACCACCTTCGGCTGTTTTATCTCTCATGACAGTCGATGGTACGGTCACTGACTCACTTGGTATTGCAGAGGAGTTCGCATCGTCATGGTCCTCAGTCTCAAGCGACCTTGGCCTTCCGGAGTTGGTTATCGACCAGAAATCTGCTTACTCGGTGGACACATCTCGACATGTAAACTACCATCTGGCTTATGCGATCACTCTCGGGGAATTGGAAGATACACTAAAATTTTTTGGTGGTTCCACTCCGGGGGAGGATCAAATAAGCTACAGCATGTTGAGACAACTACCGAGTGTAATTAAGATCAGAATAGCAGCGTTGTATTCCAACATTCTGGCGTGTGGTATTTTTCCACATGATTGGAAAATTGCCACACTGATACCGATTCCGAAGAGAACCTCAACAGCCAAGCGCGCACTGGACTACAGGCCCATATCCCTTCTCCCATGTTTATCCAAAACATTGGAGAAGATTATGGGTAAAAGACTCCAGTTAGTGACTGAGGAGCAAACGAATTCTGGTCAGCATGGTTTCCGCCCGAGGAGAGGCACTATCACCCTCCTACACGACCTGGAAGAAGGGCTGGCTTCTTCATTGGCAGCGAGAGGTCATTCTAGTGTTATTTCATTAGACCTTGAAAAGGCATACGACAGAATACCAGCCTGTTTCGTATGCCAGAAACTGACCTCTTGGGGCGTGGATCCTAGTTTTATTAAAACTATATATAGTTTTATGTCAAACAGACAGATTAAGGTCCGTACAAATGGTTATCTCTCAAAACGTTATAAACTGGATAACGGTACCCCACAAGGTCTCCCTTGTCAACTACGCTACTCATTGTTTACTTGGACTCGCTGCTAGTGAAACTAACAAGATATACTAATATCAAAGTACTGGCATATGCCGATAATATCTTACTTAGTGACACATCTTGCACACCGGAAACAATGAGTGAACTTCGAGGAGCCTCAGAACTATCCTTGAAGTGGGCTCATGAAAATGGAGGTAAAATTCCTCTTGATAAAGTGGAATTTCTCCATGTTTGCAGAAAAAGGAACTGCTCCGTAAATCATTTACGTATCGCTTCACGCGAAATTAGTCCGTCAACTAGCATGAAGATTTTAGGTATCCAATTCAATAAACGAGCCACATGGCAAGATCATGTGAAATTTGTGGTGAATAAACTCCACAAGGTTCACAATCTTATAAAGATGCTGGCAGCAAGCAGAATGGGTGCCCCACCCTCGACACTCATTCACATTGCTAATGTACTAGTAAACGGTATCACAGGGTATGGTCTAACCCTCTTCGGTGACTGCTCACCAACATACAAAAAATCCATACAAACAGCAATGAACAATGTCCTCCGGGTTGCCTCAGGGGCGTACCGTTCGACTCCTATCCCCATTCTACTGGTAGAATGTGGCGTTTGGTGTCTGGAGGACCGTATATTGAAGTTAAGGTTAAGGTTTGCTTCCAGACAGGTGGCAGACCCTAGATCTCCCTTGTTTGGAATTGTTTGGGATTTCCTGGAGAGGGAGAGTCGGATCAGATCTTCCTCCTTGCGAAGAACTGTGATGACGATCCCTCGTTTAAACGGATATTTCCCACATAAACCACTTCCCATCCCATTCTCCCAAAACTCCCCTTTCAATATTAACTTTAGACATTACATAACTGACGACCTGAGTTTCTACCGCAAGGAAGACACCAGTCCGGAGGTCTTTCGTGCGCTGCACGCGCAGATTTGTGAGGAATCCAGGGGTAGGCTGCTACTATACACCGATGCCAGTAAAACCAATTCTGGTGTCGGGGTAGCAGTGGTCAGCAAACACGGCTCGTCTGGATGGAAGATAGTGATTCAGAGGCGATTACCAGTGGAAGCTAAGGTATTCGACGCCGAATTGACTGCAGTGTGGATCGCTGCAGCCATGAGGGCAGAAAATAACAGAGCTTCGGTGATCTTCACTGACTCCCTGTCAGTCGTCCAGGCTATAAAAAATCCTGGTAACACGGACCACCTAGTTGCCAGAATCAGATTTTTTATCACCCAGTATGACACACGTGTAGTTTGGATACCGGGACATATCGGTATTGACGGGAATGAAAGGGCGGACCAGGCAGCCAAAGCGGCCATTGGTGTAGCTGACGAGTCGGACCTGCTCATCCCGCCAAGCCCGAATGCCATATATGGTATTGGTCTGGACCAATTGTATAAGAAAAGATTGGCCAGGTTTCAAGACATTGGTTCAGACACTACACGGGATTACTGGGAGATCAACCGTGATCTCAGGGCTCCAAAATTCAACCCTGCGTTGGGTAGAGCCCGACAGACCTCGCTGCTAAGATTACGTACAGGGCATACGAGATTGACCCATCCTTTCTCATCAAACAGAGAAGAAGGATCAATCTGCCCTTGCTGTAGGAACTCTTTACATACGAACGCGACAAGACTATTAATGGACTGTCCGGCTGTTAGACACAGACTGACAGTCTTAGGACGACAGGACATGGATAGAGAGGAGTTGCTAGATCCCTCACAGGATGGTAACTCCACTCTGTTTACTCTACTGACACATTACAGACTGACGAACAAACTTTAATTCCAAAATTGTGCCCAATGTAAAAATATAAATTAAAATATAAATAGATAAATTGTATTTAAAAATATTTTTATGGTAAAAAAAGAATGTAACCAATAATCCATATAACAAAATTAAATCAAGGTAAAATACATTTAAAAAAGCTTTTATGGTTAAGGAAAACATTAAAATTTACTTAAATAATGTAAAAATTTTAAAAAAAAAAATCAATTTGTATAATTAGTAATAAGTATTTGGACCTCTTCCTCAAAGAGGTATAACTAACTTTAAAAATTTTTCTTTTCTACTAACAAATAGATATAAGAAACTGGATACTATTTATGGGAGCTAGTGGTGCCGCTATCGTCTCTATACTATATAAGTGGTGAAGGGGATAGTGTGGCCATGCTCCAACATAAATAGTATCACAGCAAAAAACTTGTAAATAACTCTAAAATATCAATGTAAACAGTGATCGCCAAAAGGCCCTGGCGGGTCGTGGTGTGGGCGGGGGTGAGGCAGTTTTACTGACCTCACACCCATAATAAATAAATAAATAAATAAATAAATTTTATACATGGTTCAGGACAAAAATGTTTGGCAGAATCATCTAAAAAAACTTATATATTTTATACAACAATTTTTGTAAATTCTGTATACGAACAAAAAGAATTACTAAAAACTTTGTTAAATTGCCTAATTGCAATTCATAAATCATAATTGCAACCAGTGTAAAAATTGTTACGACAGCTTTCTTATAAAGAAACAGTTAATAGTTAATTAATGAATTCAAAAAAAAAAAAATGCTCATATTGTACAAGCGCATAGTTAATTTGACTAAGCACTTGGGTATTATCAAAGAATATTTATCTACTAGAAGAACTCGCACTTCATAGTCTGTAAAGTAAAGGAAAAATTTTATACTAGGGTATTAGCAGTAGAACCCTAGTTTGACAAACCATATTAGATAAACAAGTTTTATATTAATTTGGTATGATCAAACACATTCATAATACTATACATTTTACATTATATAGTAAAATAAAACTAGTACTAGCTGGTTGGAACTATTATATTTATATAAATGTGGGCAATGTTATAATGCTTCTTTGTTAGTTGTTACTTCTTCCATTATTTTTTATTGGTTTTTTTATTTTGCTATTTTGTTGTAAAATTAGCTGTACTATATTTATGTACATTGCTTGGTATGTATCTAAAAACAATTGTACGTATATTTTGTTGCAGGTTTTTTAAAACCGAACGGTCTAATTTGTAATCAACTGATCATTAATAATTTATATTTAAAAAAGCATATGTGATTTGTTGTTATTTATAATTCATCATTATAATGATAACAAATATACGAGTATATACATATATACATATGTATACATAATATGTATCCGTGCTATGATAATATAAATAATGTGTTTGTATGTTTTTTTTTTATTTCTTGTATTTCAGAATTATTTTTATTATTTTTTTATATTGCATATTTCAATAATTATGAAACACTTCATAATTTTTAAATTTGAAATTCGTTATTAAAATAGATTTTTATAATACAATAAAAAAACTTTCCGTTTAACTAATTTCGTTCGTATAAACTTATATAAATTTTAGTAAAAGGGGTAAAAAAAAGTTAATTATGTTAACTAAATTTTTTATGTATTTAGTAAAAGGTAAATAATACTACGAAAAATAGTAAATTTTGAAATAATTACTTAAAAATGTATGAAATTAATGAAAAATGTGTATTTTTTCGCTTTTTTTCGTAATACTACCTCATCAATGCTTACTTTTTACATTTTAGAACTCAGCCTAATTTATATGTGTACACAAATCTTTCAAATAATATGTGTACATTAAATTGAACAAAGAACGAAATCATTGGTTTTTGTCTCTCGTTGACAAAATCATCAAATTTTAAAAAGTTAGTTCTCGTAAATTCATTAATTTTTTTTTCTTAAATTTTCAAAATTTTCAATTTTTTAATATTTTTAATTTTCTGCTTGCACTGCTACTTGATTTTTTAGTTGCCCAACCACAATGCTTCCTTAATAAAACTAAGATCAGAAAATCTAGAAGTAATATTTTATGTTCTCTACAATATGATGAAGATTCGAACCAATTAGTGTTAGAATTTATGCACTTTTCTGTTATGTATGCCTTGATTCCCTTCATATGTGGGATGTTTTTCAAAAATGCTTTGGAAATTTTTATATGTTGTTTGCAAACGTTAAATAATGTATTAGAGGGCGCTACTAGATTTCCAAAATCTGAGTTTTTACTGTAATTTTTGGTGAATAAAAATATTTCTGTAGGACAACTCAGTACCTCATCATTTTTCAGAAAAACATCTTCGCAGTTGGTACAACCAATTTTTGTTAAAATTTTGCGAGCAATATAGCCAACAAAGTATCTCATTGACATATCCTCAATTTGGACACTCTGCCAATTTGTTAATTCTTCTTCTATTACTAAATCGTCATCACAGTTATCCTGACTCAGATCTTCATCCTCAAATATATCATTTGAAAACAAATTTTCAACAACATCAGGATTTTCAATATAATTTGATACAACAGAAGCACTGAGTAGCATATCATCATCATTTTCACAGTTACTTCTGTTATTAAATTTTACCAAATTAAAAGATATAATTTTGGCTAAAATTATATTAACTTCAGCAATAGATGGATTTGAATTATTACCAAGCTTTTGACGAATCATTGCGAAAAGGTTTTCCAAAGCATCTTGATGCAATCTTACTGTTAATAAATACGATATATCGGGATTAAAATTTAATAAATATTTTGCCAAAAGAATTACACCATTTAGTGTTTGTTCTATTCCACTTAAAAAATGAACACTATAATTAGCTCTACATATTTTTATTTCAGAAATATAATCTTTACAATAAATTATATAATTGAAATTTTCATTATTTAAAGCTAAACCACGTTTATCAGGATTTTTATTAACTTTAAATGAAGCATTCATAGCATCCGTTAATTTATTTATTTTTTCAATAAACTTGGCAGTTGACAAGGCTATTTCTAATTTATTTCTCTTGAACTTTTTGGTTTCCACTAAAGCTTGAATGGCCGCAGATACCGTTTTACTAAATATTTGTGTGGCCAATTTAACTCTCATTTTTTCAAAAGAATTTGGATTTATGTGTTGAAAGGCCAATTTAGGACACATTTTCGTTATTCCCTTTTGATCTAATTCAAAAAGTTCTGCTATAACATCCCAAGAAACTATTCCATCTGACGTAGAAAAATCATTTTCCAAACGAAATTTTTAACTTCTTGTACATTTTTATAATATTTAAAAATTTTTTTTTCATTTCTGTGAATTTTTTTTCAAACAATTTGCACATTTTTGTTTGATGTAAGCAGTTTGAGCAGCGTACTTCAATGTCTGCATCATTATTAAATTCAGTTTTTGGTTTTTTTGGACACAACCAATTATTTATTTCGTTTATGTCATTATCAATTTGATTTTCATCAAAATTTAAATTCAATGATGGTGCAGCACCATATTTTAAGTATTTAACGCCTATTAATTCCTCTGGAAAATGAGCCTTACAAATTGTTAATGACTTTCTACTTCCTAAATCTTTAATAAAAGAACACCTTTCCCTCCAAATCTGTCCCATAACTGAGTCTTCAGGAGGAAAACAGAAAAGTCTCGTTCCTTCCTCTCTTCTTGATCTTCTGCAATGTGGAACAACACACTGCAAACCTGACTTTTGAGAATTACTCATAATTATTTTCAAAATTCAGTTAAAATCAGAGAGAAAATAAAATGTAAAAAGAAAATGGACAAAATCAAAAGGAAAAGATTTAACACAATACACGTTAATTTTTTTTCGAACGATATTTGTTAGTTTATTCAAACTACAAAATAAAAACCCAAAAAGAAGACAATGAAAATTAAAAGAGAAAAGACAATAAAATAATAAAAATTTTAATATAATAAAAATCGAATAATAAATTTGTGTATTTAATACTAATCGCCAACGTAATTACTTCCAAAATACAATGCACTCACTCACTTATAATATTTGTATTGAAAACTTAATCAACTTGTTAATAAAGAAAGGAATGAAGAAAAAAACCAGAAGTATTGAAGATTGATGGTTGATTGTTTATAGTTAATGTGTACAGGCTACAAGTACAATGTACATTGTACAGTATACTGTACTGTACAGGATACAGGATACATCATACAGGTATCAGGTACACATTTAAATATTCTTTCTCGTTCTTCTACAAACATTTTTGTTCGATAAGATAATGTTCGTCTTATTATATTGTTTGATTCAAACAATTATGATTTTACAACAACAATGCTGTAGTACATTTTTATTATACTACTTGCAATTTCTTCTTATGTTAGTTATATATTCTTTGGTATTATGCTCTTTTGAATTATTTTAATTTAACTGTAAGTCTTTCGAATTTACCAAAGTACTTGTATAAATTGAACTGTGTAGAGTTCATTTTACCTAAGCACTTGGGTGTAATGCTGCTTTGTATTATTTATATTGAACTGTAAAATTTTCGAATTTAACAAAGCATTTTTCAAATTAAACTGTGCAAAGTTGATTTGCCTAAGCAATTGTACATTGATTTGATCTTTTTCTAATTTATATGGTATAGTTATATGTATAGTTTCAGTTCAGTGAAGAAGTGTCATGAAAGTAGAAGAAAAGTAAAAATAGAATTTTTTTAAATATTACATAAAAGTTGTGTTGTGAATAATTAAATTGAAATAAAAAATAACATCATATATAATTATATACAGGATAAAAGGTATGTATTTAATGAAAATGTGAAATATATAATATGTTTGTAAAGTAAAGTGTTTTCTAAATACTTTTTTTTTCTTATTCATTTCCTTAACCCTTTGAGACTTAGTGGTTACTAGATGAAACCACATAACTAAATACAATTTGCAAATTCCCTACTGGTTATATGTGAATACCAGGCAGTAAAATAGTACCGTTACACTCTGTATATAGATTTTAAAATTCCGCACGTGCATATTATACGAGCATAGCATTAGTGTTTGTTATTATAGATAGTCGGTCTTGAGTTTAGCGGTGTTAGTATAAATCAACTCAGTTTTTTATTATTATAGATTATATTTGTTGGTGAAAAAATTTGAAATGGCATGTAAGTATTATCTAAATAGTTGAATTTCACAAATAAATTTTTAAATTTATACATTTCATTGAAAAAATACATTTATTTTATCGTGAATGTTGGTGGTTTCTGCTGATAACCACAAGGCATTAGATATTTATACATGGAATAAAATGTGTACGTGATGTTTTTTTTAGCTTGGACATTTGAGGAACTGGAGAAGATAAATTATGATGATTTTATGAAGATTTTCGATGATATTCCAAGTGGTTGTTCATCCGGTGTGTCAGATAATGATGATGACGATAGCAGTGATCCAGAAATTCATCCAGTTGATAATGAATCATTATTGAATATAAATGACATGGATATTATATATGATGACATAGAAAAAGTTTCTTATGTATCGGATTGGGAAAGCGAAGATGAAATCCCGCTAAGTGAAATACAAAAAAAAATTAAAGTTACTTGGACAAAGAACACAACTAATATAATCAAGCATGGATATTTTCAAGGATGTCCAGGTCCAAATGTACCAGAGTGCATCGAAACTCCTGTAGATATGTTTCTGCATTTGTTTCCAGAAAACTTCATAGAAAAAATTGTTTTTCAAACTAATTTATATGCTACTCAGAAATCTGGTGGTAGCATTTCTTTCACAGCAACAACAAAAGAAGAAATGAAACAGTTTATTGCAATAAATTTACTTATGGGTATCAAAAGATTACCGAGTTATAAAGACTACTGGTCTTCACGAGACGATTTGAGAGACAATTTTATTAGTGAAGTTATGTCTAGAGACAGATTTTCTTGGTTGCTGTCTAATCTGCATATGGTTGATAATACTCTACAGCCAAATAAGGATCAGCATGACTTTGACCAACTGTATAAAATAAGACCACTGATAAATGTATTATCAGAGACGTTTCTCAGTTCTCTTCATCCAGCAGAGTACCAATCCATAGATGAGTCAATGATAAAATTCAAAAGTTGTAGTTGTATTCGTCAGTACATGCCAATGAAGCCCATAAAACGAGGATATAAAATATGGGTCAGAGCTGACAAGACTGGCTACATGTTCCAATTTCAAATATATACTGGCAAAGTTAATAATACTGTTAAGAAAAGTTTGGGTGCCGTGTTGTCAAAGATCTCACCAGAAGCTTAGTTGGGCAAGAATACAAAATATATTTCGACAATTTTTTTAATTCGATCGAGCTTCAAAAACAGTTGCAGGCTGAAAGAATTTATGCATGCGGTACAGTAAGGAAGCTTAGAAAAGACTTAACAGAATTTGTAAGCGATAAAAATATGAAAAGAGGTGATAATGATTGGTATGTTTCACTGGATGGTCTAACTTCACTGAAATGGATGGGTAAGCGTAGTGTTTTGATGCTTGGCAACTACGGAGACCCGTCAGTAAGCGAAGAGGAGTACAGGCGAGAAAAAAACGGGATTGTCGAGATACAGCGTCCAATAACAATAAAGAATTATAATATTCACATGGGCTATGTCGATAAATTCGATATGTTGAAATCTTTATATGAGATAGACCGGAAATCACATAAGTGGTGGCATCGAATTTTTTGGTATTTTGTAGACGCATCAATCGTCAATGCAAATGTTTTATATAATTTGAGGTGTACATCGAATATAAAATTGAAATTATTCAGGCTTGGCGTCGCAAATGGGTTGATTGGAGCAATTTCCAACAAATCACGAAAACGACCACTCTCTCTCAATGGTGTTCGCAACAAGAAAAATTACAAGAGAATCATACCATATGAAAAACGATACGATAAATGCCTACATATGCCAGATCGCACCACATCTTTGAGATGCGCATACTGTAGTACGACGAAAGAGGTGCATCGTACAATATGGAAATGCATCACATGTGAAGTAGGCCTATGCTTGAACAAAGAAAGAAACTGCTTTAAACTATTTCATGAAAAATAAAGAATAAAATTTAAAAAAAATGTTTGTATAATTTTAATTTTTTATTTTATTCAACTGTTTATTCCTTCCTAGTGGTTATGTACAATAACCATGTCCTTCAAGAAATAAGGACGAAGATACGAAAAAAAAATTACCGATTTCTGATATTCTTTTCGAACGAAATAAGAATCAAATAAAAAAATAATCTTTTTTTCTCTAATTTTGTATGTCGGCCTCAAAGGCGTGAATATTTAAAACCATATAATGGTAAAACCGGTAGAATGTTACATTTGAAAATTATTCATGGTTGTGGTAAAAATTGTTCGTACATATGCTTTGAAGCATCATGTCGTCAAACATTTCAAAATATTTCGGCTTATAAAACACAAATTACACGAGCTCATTTAGACAATAAAGATAAACGTGTGAAAGAATTATCTCCAAAATGTTTAAAAAATGATGAAACGGTTATAGAAAAAAATCTGAATTACAGAACTGAGAATAACGAAGTAAAAAAAGAGGAGTGTGTAATTGTGCATCAAGATTTTGATTTAAATTTATTCAAAGAAGAATTTTCCAATAATGTACTCAAATTAATTTTGTATTTGCACAATAATAACAATTTTAATAGAAAAGATGTGACATCTTTGCAAGAGAAAATGAATAAATTTATCATAGCACCTCTTATAAATACTTTGAAAATTTTTTGCAAACAATTTTGTTCAGTTGATTCTAAAAATCTTCAATCCGTTTTAATTTGTTGTGAAGAAGCATTTGAAAAATTTGATTCAGAGCATAAAACATATTTAATTGAAAACGATATGTATAAACAACCAAAAGAATTTTATATTAATAAAGAAATTAAAAATATACACAAATTAGGAGTTTCAGTACTTGATGAGAAAATAGATAAAGGAATTATTATGCCCCTGCATTTTCAATTTAAAAAAAATTTTCAAAATATCAATGACAAACAACGAAGAAATAGAAAATTTTGTACAAGGTGAATTATGGAAAGAAAAAACGAAGAAATATAATGACAAAATTCTTATTCCATATTTTTTATATGTGGATGATTTTGAAATCAACAATCCGCTTGGATCACATGCAGGAATGCAAGCGGTAACAGCAATCTATTATAGATTTCCAATATTAGAGAATTCATCTCATTTAGCTGAAATAAATCTGGCTGCACTTGCACTCCTAAAGGCTATTGATGTAAAATACTACGGCAATTCTATTGTCTTGAATTCATTAATAGTTAATTACTTGTTTTAATGATCATTATATGTCTTATGAAATTCTAGATATTCAAGACAGATCATTATATATTTTACCACTATCTTATTTTAATGGTCCACCTGTTATTTCACATTATCTTACAAATGAAAAAGTAATGATAAGACCTAAAATTTACTACATTAATGAATAAACACTATGAATTAATTCTAATTTTGGAATTTATATTGAAGTTTTGCGCAATGGAAAACAATATTGAATCAACTATTGGTCAAAAAACTGAATTGTCTTAAAATATACAAATGTCTGAAAAACTCGCATATATTCTTTTGGACAATATCCGAGATGAAGTTACTGGCACTAATATAACTTTTTCTGGTGCAGTTAATCAGATAAAAATTCACCAAAGCGGACTATTAAGTATGGATGTTGATGCCGGTGTCTGTCGTGATGCAAATGAAGAAAATAGACCATCAAATGGACAATTAAGTTATGAAAGCCTAAAAGATCCTGAAGATGAACAATTATCTAATCTTCTGTCCAACTGGGGACTGCATAATGAATTATATCTATTTCTCAAAGGTAAAATAGAAAATTCAGGAATTTTAAAAAATAACAATTGTTTTTCATTCAATTTAGCAAAGCGGATATCTATAGAAGGCCTAAAATATATGAAAGAAAGGCATATAGACGAATTATTCGGAGGTGATAATTTGAATTTAAAGATAATATTTGAAAATAAACTTTCAATTTGGCAAAATGAATGTGTAATGCCCAGTTTCACAGTGGTAGTTTAAACTTCAGTTTGGTTAAACCTTAAACGGAGGTTAGCTCTTTAGTTTAAATCATTCAGTTTCACAGTTTTATTTAAACTGCAGTTTATCTAAACTGATATTAAAGCACTATTGTGAATTTAATTGTACTATTGTGAATAATTTGCATCACTGTGAATAGAATATTGACGTTTATTTGAATTTTTTTCGTACATTTTAATATAATTTTTTTAATATATCGTGAAATAATTAAAACGACAAAAAATAATAATAATAAAATATAAATAAATAAAAATGGAAAAGCCAGTTAGTTGGAAAAAAAGAAGCACGAACTTCAATAATAGTGAAGTAGAAATTTTATTAAGTTTAGTAGTGAAATCAAAAGACATTATTGAAAATAAAAAAAACAGACAGAATTCACTGGTCCCAAAAAAATGCTGCATGGGATGCCATTACAAATGAGTTTAATTCAAAGAGTGGAGGTGTTTATAGAGATAGTGATGTATTAAGAACAAAATATGAAAATATAAAAAAACCCTCAAAAAAAAAATTTGCAGAAGAAAAGAAAAAGTTATATATAACTGGTGGTGGACCACAGGAAAAAAGTGCAGGTGAAGGCACATACATTGATTCTGTAGTGTCAGATTTGTTAGGGGATCAAGTTGGAGGACTTCCATCTGTGTATGATAGCGACAATATAATAGGTATGTGTACATATTATTTTAACAAACATATTCATACATAACATAGAAATTATGTAATAAATTACATATTTATATATTGCAGCTGTAACTGAAGAAACAAGTAATACAGAAAACGCAAGGGAAAATATAGAGAATACTGAAAAAGAAAAGGCAGATATTGAAGTAATACCAAAATCTTGTAAGTAAATCATAATATATATAATATGTATGTATATATATATTAAAATAATGTAAGTTTTATTTGAAATCAAAAATCTTTCAAATCTTTCAAAAATAGGTTCAAACTTTACCAATATTAAAGACAAAATGTCTCCAGCCTTCCGTATAAAAAGGAAAATCCTAACCACAAATAAGTGGCAAGATCTTGCAGAAAAGAAATGCAAGTACATAGATTTAAAAACAAAATTAATGGAACAAAAACATGAACGTGAAATGAAATACATGGAGGAGGAGCACGAAGTAAGGATGAGATTACTTAAAATGGAAGAAAAAATTAAATGTAGAATAAATTAAAATATAGAATGAATTAAAACATAGAATAAATTGAATTAATAATAAAATACAATTAATAATTTTACAAATGCTTTTAATTTAATCTATTATTTTCTTTTAAATTTCACATTTAAATTTACATAAATAAATTCAATTTTATTCACTAGATTGTTCTGTGAGACTTCTGAAATAATCATGTACATATTAATACATTTCGAATTGAAGTATTTTCGTCATCAGTATTATATATCATTTCGAAATTATTAATATAATTTATTTCTGCTGCCAAAAGCATTATCAACTGGTGGAGGATCAATTTCATTATTCAAGCAACAAACATTATGTAAAACTGCTGTTGCTACAATTATGCTCTGTATTGTCAATAATTTTACTTTAATTCCTGTTGCTAATATGGGAAATCTTCTTTTCCATACTCCATATGATCTCTCAACACAATTACGTGTGCGAATCTGTGATTCATTGTACAAGCATTCTTGTGGTTGATTACAATTTCGAAGTGGAGTCATTACATAACGTCTGCATTGATAACCTCCATCTGCGACTACAAGATAATCATCAAATTCACTATTTTCAAATCTAGCGCGTATTCGTGAATTATTGAAAATAGTTGAGTCGTGGCTTGATCCAGGCCATCTTGCTACAATATCCATTATTTTCAAATTAGAATCGCACATAGTCTGTACATTGAATGAAAAAAAACCTTTTCTATTTCGAAATATTTCATCATTTTCTCCACCTAAAAAAATATGATATTATGTACTTTGAAATATAATGGAACAAAAGTATGAAATTATTTTACTTGGAGACTGTATTTTCAAATGAGTAGAATCCAAAGCAGCAATTACTCGGGGAAACTTTGCTAGATTATAAAAACCAGATACTATTTGTAACTTTTCCTCATTGGAGGTTGGAAATTTTATGTATTTATCTTTGAGAAGAGCTATATGATGAGAAACTTTTCTACAAATATGATTAGCTGATGCTTTTGATATACCACAAAAATCAGCTGAAACTAAAAGCATGCTTCCACTAGCATAGAATCTTAATGTTGATAAAAACATGACTTCGGCTGATATTGCATTATTCCTTAAATCATGAAAGACATATAATATTCTAGCTTTTATGTAAAAAAATATATCATGTTATTTACATACCAGCTAGTTTGGTTTTCAATTTTAGAACGTATTTGTTCTAAAACGATATAAGCATAATGTTTAGACATTCGAAATCTATTATAAAAATCAACGTCGTCGAAGCAATAAAAATGGTTAATTCTGATCCGTATTCTTTTTTCTCTGCGTACAGTAACTAAAGTACAATTTTTTGAGTCACTTATGTCTTCAGAATCACTACTTTCACTTGAAAACATTTTAAATTAATTTCTAATTTATTTTAATTTATTTTAATTTAACTTATTTTAATTTATTTAAAAATTTTATTTTATAATAAATATTATATGTAATCTTATTTTATAATACACTTTCTTTAATAATTTTTATTAGTATTAATTTTACTGAAATAATTCAGTACTACATACAAAATGATATGCACTTATCAGTACAAAAATGTAGACAATTGTCTGAGCAAATTATTAGTATATTTCCTAGTGAAAATCAGGTACATAAATTTTTTTAAAAAAACAAACGTTTATAGATTTGAAAATAAATCTTTTGTTTCAGAATACTTATTTCATAGGAAGAGGATGGAAACCTCCAAAAGGTAAGCTTTGGGACAGATATCAGGGAAGACGGAGATCCATCAAAAAAAGTAGGTGTCTCAAAAGCCAATAAATATAGAAAAAGAAATCAAGACAGCAGATCAGATTCAGTAGAAGATTCAGGGCTATTACAAGAAGACGGAGGTGCAAGAAATTCGGGATACTCTGAAACACTTAAGAAAATGGGAAGAGGTAATTCCCAAATGGAAAAAAACGGTATCATACAGAACAAAAGAAATGCAAAAAAATTATGATAATAATTTAATTGATATCCTACGGGAATGGCCTCTATACAAGTGTTCCCAAGCACAAGAACTGGTAAATTAAAAATAAAAATACTTTTATTTTGCAATAACTTTTAAATCGTTTTAAATTTATAATTTATAGAATTAAATTTGATTTCGTTACATATACCACAAAAGATATATTAAAGCAAGTTCAATACATACAAATTTTAACCGATATAAATTTACTAAATGAGGAAACCGAGAAAATACAAGAGAATATAATGTCATCAAAACTTTAAATGATGACTAGGTCAGTACTTACACCGGAAAAAATCGATGCTTGCGATATAGATGTCTTAAAGTTACAAATATTGAAAAGTTCTCTTGCATTGTTTAATTCTAAATCGAGTTCGAATCCCAGCGAGTACCAACAAAATTATTATTTACCAAATAATAACGAATCTTCTTTTGCGGATTCACAATATTCTATCAGATATTTTTAAATGTTTTAATTTTTTTTATTAGTAGTCACCGAAATGATTTATATTGAAGTAATAATCAAACAAATTTAACAGCTTGAATGGTTCGATTGGTAAGGAGTTGGACTTGAAGTTAATCTTGAAATTGGAAAATTTGACATTAAAATTTTGTTTAAATTATCAATTTAATTGACAATACCTTTAAGATTTTGATTATTGAAAATTCTTTGCATATATTTGCAGTCAATCTGACGAGTGTTAACTTTTGACAAAAAATTATAAAATGAATATGGCTCGGTTATTATGCTGGTAGACTGGTAAAAAAAGTGCCGATTTCAAATCCCAGCGAGTCCCAAAAAAATTATTATTTATCAAATAATAAGAAATCTGTTATGTATTTAGATATGGTAACACCCTTGCATTTAAGTTGTATGATGTCGCATATACATACGACATATGACATCGTGATGTCATGTCAAATAAAGTCAATTTTGTCATTCAGTACTCAATACTTGTGCGCTTCACTACATTATTTTCCCTAATTACATTACATAAAATGGCGACGAGGGAAAAATTTAAAAAAAAAATGAAAAAAAAATCTGAATAAATCTCCATAAACTATGGACATCGAACAATTTAATAAATTTTTAGAAGTGCAGCAAAAGCAACAGCAACAATTATTACATATATTTGAGCGATTAGGTGCACAAAATAGTGGTGAGACAGGTTCACGTGAAAATGCTACAATTACAATTCGTGAAGCAGTCAAACAGTTTAAGTGTGAAAAATACGACCACCTATTAAATGCGGAAGCATTTATTGAATATTTTGAGGCTCAGAGTAATGTTTGGGGGTTGAAAGGAGATAATGAGCAAATTGTTACAGCAAAAAAGGAGCTTTTCTTATCTTGCCTTCGACCAGATACATTTCATAACCTAAAGATTTCTTTTACAGGTGCAACAAAACCGTTCGAAAATCAACAGTTCAGCGATATTAAAGAAAAATTTTTGAGTCTTTATCACACGAAAAAGACTAGATTTCGCGCGCTAGTTCTATTCTGGAATTGCACAAGGCAAGACAAACAGAGTTTCGAAGCATATGCAAAGAAGCTTAAAGAACTGTGTATTGAGTGTGGATATTCAGGTAATGTGCTGGATTTACAATTACGTGATCGATTTGCAACAGGGCTCAATCATAAAAGAATAGAAGTCGAGCTCAAACTAAGGTGGCCATATTTAAAAATCAAGGGTCAAGAGGGCATAGAAAGAGAAGTGACAATTTCTGAAGTATTTGCTGTAGTGCAAGCAGGTGAAACAGCAGAAAGAGATATAGACGGTGACGTACAACAAAGCATCAACAGAATACAGCACAAATCACAAAATAAAAAACCTAAATCAAAGAATAAACAAAAGGTTAGACTAATTAACTCAAACCAGTGCAAAAGATGTGGTAAATCACATTCCAACAACACAAAATGTAAGGCAATGCAACATACATGTGAAGAATGTGGCAAAAAGGCCATTTTGGTTCATGTTCTCTAAAGAAAGGCAGAGCAAAGCTTACAGAACCAGATGACAATACGAGTGAGTCTAGTGACTGTAACCAGGTAGCAAGCATACGTCACTTAAGCAGGTGCAAAAAAATCAATGTCACTATAAATAACACAAAACTGGTGATGGATTGGGATCCTGGTGCAGCATTCGCAGTAATTGAAAGCATACGGTGGGTATCAAATTCAAACAATGGGAATGTGTAATGTTCAAGTCGCAATAGGCAACTGTACAAAAGATTTAGATGTGGTTGTTGTGAATAAACAAGTGCTATTATTATTTGGGCTACCGTGGTGCGAAGCGTTCAATATGTCTTTTCCAACAGAAGTTTACTCCTTACAGGTAGAAACTAGCCATCATCAAAGCTTACTTCAAATTCAAGATGCAAATAAAGAGCTGTTCGAAAACAAAGTGGGAATTATCAAAGACTTCCTAGTTAAATTACACATTAAATCAGATGCTCAGCCAATACACATCGCTGCACGCCCTATTAAATTTGGTTTACAGAACAACGTAGAAAAATAAATAGAGAGGTTAATTGAAGCAGGTATCATATCTGAAGTCAATCCAAACGAAGAAGCAATAGAATGGGCGACACCTACGGTCAACGTAGTAAAAAAGAATGGAAAAATACGAATCTGTACGAATACGACTTTCGCACAACACTCAATTCTGTACTAGTAGCAGAAAAATTTCCAGTGCCATTATTTGACCAAATTCGACAAAAACTTGTAGGTGGTGAAAAATTTTCAAAAACCGATTTAAAAGATGCCTATTTACAGTTTGTTATTGCACCTGAGTCGAGAAAGTACGTAACCATATCCACGCATAAAGGGTATTACAGGTATAATCGCTTACCATTTGGAATTGCTAACGCTCCAGCTATTTGTCAACGCTATTTAGAAAAATTACTACAAGGCATTCCAGGTATTGCTATCTACTTCGATGACATAGCTGTAACGGGACAAAATGATCGTGAACATCTACAACGATTAGCTGAAATTTTTAAGCGTTTACGCAACGCAGGTTTCTCAGTGCACAAGGAAAAATGTACATTTTTAAGTCCTACTATCGAATATTTAGGACATGTATTTAACAAAAATGGAATTGTACCATCAAAGACAAAAATAAAAGTAATCGAAAATGCACCACACCCTCAGAACAAAACAGAATTAAGATCATTCTTAGGACTTACAAACTATTACCAACAGTTCGTACCACATTTACAAGGACTATGCTCTGAGTTATATTGATTGGTTGGTACTAAAGCAAAATGTATATGGTCTAGCAAAGAACAGAAAACATTCAACACAATAAAGAAATTATTACTACAGTCACAACAGCTAGTTGCATTTACAGAATCAAGAAGGTTATACCTAGCGTGTGATGCATCAAAGGAAAATCAAGAACAACCAATAGCATTTGCGTCGCGGAAACTAAACCCAGCAGAAAAAAAATACTCAGTGATAGATAAAGAAGCACTAGCAATCGTGTTTGCAATAAAAAAATTTGATCAGTTCTTGCGAGGGAACCAATTTACATTACAAACGGACCACAAGCCATTAAAATATCTGTTAGCAGAGAAAAGGAACTTACCAAAATTAATAAATGATCGTCTCACTAGATGGGCATTATTTGTGGGTCAATATAATTACGACATAGAGTATCGAAAGGGTCTTACAAATACAGTAGCTGATTATTTATCTCGTCTTCCAGATGAAAAAGAATCGAGTAGCGACATCGAGGTACGTATACACAATTTGACTGCTGATCTAATAGGTGAACATATTGCAGATGTGGGATTGACTCAACAAAATTTATTCCAAAAGTAATTCCAGAGAAACTTCGGGATAGCGTCTTGAGATACTTACATATCGGACATCCGGGGATAGTCGCCATGCGTACTCTGTCAAGATATTACGTGTGGTGGCCCAACTTAGATCAACACATAGAACAAGTCTGCAAGTCGTGCTCTGGATGTCAGCAACATAGACCAAAAGCTACAGAATTACCATTTTTCTCATGGTCGATTCCAAATGATAATTGGGAACGCATACATATCGACTTTGCGGGACCGTTCGAGGGTCACAACTGGTTAGTTGTAGTTGATGCTCTAACCAAATGGGCTGAAATTAAACAAATGACATCAAAAACAACAAACGCGTTGTGTGAACAACTTGAGGAAACATTTGTGACATTTGGTTATCCAAGAATCATTGTATCAGACAATGGGCCACAATTCGTAGCAGAAAGTTTTCGAGAATATTGTCAGTGTCATGGAATTAAGCACATACGATCATCACCTTATCATCCACGTAAAAATGGACTCGCGGAAAGAGTAGTTCGTATATTTAAAGATAAAAAGAAAGCATCAAGGAATAATCGTATGAGTTTACGACACCAATTGCGGGAAGTACTGTTCACATATCGTAATACGCCACGTAGTACAACAGGCAAAGCACCTGCAGAAATGATGCTAGGTCGACGTTTAACAAATCTTTTAGACAATCTAAAACCAAATAGAAGTGATATACTACGCTTCAAACAGTTCCAAGTGGAAATTCAAAACAGTTCAGCTGAAAGAGAATTCACACAAAACCAAGAAGTATATACTAAAACAAACAATGATAAGAAGTGGTCTACAGCCGTCGTATCTAAACGAAACGGAAGATATTCATACACGATAAAAACGGATGACGGGGTAGAAAGAAAACGCCATGCAGATCAACTAGGAGCTAGAGTTTCTAGTGCAGATTTAGACCAGTGTAGTCAGCGCATAATAACACCAATGTGGACTGAAACAATAAACATCAAAATGCCAGATAAAGAAAAAACAGGAGAGACAAATCCATCTACAAGCGACGGAAAAACCAAATCAAGTAACACGTCAGAGTCAGAATTGCAACAGAGGTAGTGTGTCCTGCACCAACAGACAGTAACGCTACAGAAACATCAGTTAAGGCAGACCCAGTTACAACTTCAACACCAAGGTCCACACTTCGACGTAGTAGTCGTCAAAGACAACCTCCAAGGAGGTTTTCATCATCGAGATAAGACACATCATATTATATTTTTGTTATTTACTTATTTTTTGTATAATTAACTTATGTTTTTGTTACCCAGGAGGAATGTTATGTATTTAGATATGGTAACACCCTTGCATTTAAGTTGTATGATGTCGCATATACATACGACATATGACATCGTGATGTCATGTCAAATAAAGTCAATTTTGTCATTCAGTACTCAATACTTGTGCGCTTCACTACATTATTTTCCCTAATTACATTACATAAAATGGCGACGAGGGAAAAATTTAAAAAAAAAAAATGAAAAAAAAATCTGAATAAATCTCCATAAACTATGGACATCGAACAATTTAATAAATTTTTAGAAGTGCAGCAAAAGCAACAGCAACAATTATTACATATATTTGAGCGATTAGGTGCACAAAATAGTGGTGAGACAGGTTCACGTGAAAATGCTACAATTACAATTCGTGAAGCAGTCAAACAGTTTAAGTGTGAAAAATACGACCACCTATTAAATGCGGAAGCATTTATTGAATATTTTGAGGCTCAGAGTAATGTTTGGGGGTTGAAAGGAGATAATGAGCAAATTGTTACAGCAAAAAAGGAGCTTTTCTTATCTTGCCTTCGACCAGATACATTTCATAACCTAAAGATTTCTTTTACAGGTGCAACAAAACCGTTCGAAAATCAACAGTTCAGCGATATTAAAGAAAAATTTTTGAGTCTTTATCACACGAAAAAGACTAGATTTCGCGCGCTAGTTCTATTCTGGAATTGCACAAGGCAAGACAAACAGAGTTTCGAAGCATATGCAAAGAAGCTTAAAGAACTGTGTATTGAGTGTGGATATTCAGGTAATGTGCTGGATTTACAATTACGTGATCGATTTGCAACAGGGCTCAATCATAAAAGAATAGAAGTCGAGCTCAAACTAAGGTGGCCATATTTAAAAATCAAGGGTCAAGAGGGCATAGAAAGAGAAGTGACAATTTCTGAAGTATTTGCTGTAGTGCAAGCAGGTGAAACAGCAGAAAGAGATATAGACGGTGACGTACAACAAAGCATCAACAGAATACAGCACAAATCACAAAATAAAAAACCTAAATCAAAGAATAAACAAAAGGTTAGACTAATTAACTCAAACCAGTGCAAAAGATGTGGTAAATCACATTCCAACAACACAAAATGTAAGGCAATGCAACATACATGTGAAGAATGTGGCAAAAAGGCCATTTTGGTTCATGTTCTCTAAAGAAAGGCAGAGCAAAGCTTACAGAACCAGATGACAATACGAGTGAGTCTAGTGACTGTAACCAGGTAGCAAGCATACGTCACTTAAGCAGGTGCAAAAAAATCAATGTCACTATAAATAACACAAAACTGGTGATGGATTGGGATCCTGGTGCAGCATTCGCAGTAATTGAAAGCATACGGTGGGTATCAAATTCAAACAATGGGAATGTGTAATGTTCAAGTCGCAATAGGCAACTGTACAAAAGATTTAGATGTGGTTGTTGTGAATAAACAAGTGCTATTATTATTTGGGCTACCGTGGTGCGAAGCGTTCAATATGTCTTTTCCAACAGAAGTTTACTCCTTATAGGTAGAAACTAGCCATCATCAAAGCTTACTTCAAATTCAAGATGCAAATAAAGAGCTGTTCGAAAACAAAGTGGGAATTATCAAAGACTTCCTAGTTAAATTACACATTAAATCAGATGCTCAGCCAATACACATCGCTGCACGCCCTATTAAATTTGGTTTACAGAACAACGTAGAAAAATAAATAGAGAGGTTAATTGAAGCAGGTATCATATCTGAAGTCAATCCAAACGAAGAAGCAATAGAATGGGCGACACCTACGGTCAACGTAGTAAAAAAGAATGGAAAAATACGAATCTGTACGAATACGACTTTCGCACAACACTCAATCCTGTACTAGTAGCAGAAAAATTTCCAGTGCCATTATTTGACCAAATTCGACAAAAACTTGTAGGTGGTGAAAAATTTTCAAAAACCGATTTAAAAGATGCCTATTTACAGTTTGTTATTGCACCTGAGTCGAGAAAGTACGTAACCATATCCACGCATAAAGGGTATTACAGGTATAATCGCTTACCATTTGGAATTGCTAACGCTCCAGCTATTTGTCAACGCTATTTAGAAAAATTACTACAAGGCATTCCAGGTATTGCTATCTACTTCGATGACATAGCTGTAACGGGACAAAATGATCGTGAACATCTACAACGATTAGCTGAAATTTTTAAGCGTTTACGCAACGCAGGTTTCTCAGTGCACAAGGAAAAATGTACATTTTTAAGTCCTACTATCGAATATTTAGGACATGTATTTAACAAAAATGGAATTGTACCATCAAAGACAAAAATAAAAGTAATCGAAAATGCACCACACCCTCAGAACAAAACAGAATTAAGATCATTCTTAGGACTTACAAACTATTACCAACAGTTCGTACCACATTTACAAGGACTATGCTCTGAGTTATATTGATTGGTTGGTACTAAAGCAAAATGTATATGGTCTAGCAAAGAACAGAAAACATTCAACACAATAAAGAAATTATTACTACAGTCACAACAGCTAGTTGCATTTACAGAATCAAGAAGGTTATACCTAGCGTGTGATGCATCAAAGGAAAATCAAGAACAACCAATAGCATTTGCGTCGCGGAAACTAAACCCAGCAGAAAAAAAATACTCAGTGATAGATAAAGAAGCACTAGCAATCGTGTTTGCAATAAAAAAATTTGATCAGTTCTTGCGAGGGAACCAATTTACATTACAAACGGACCACAAGCCATTAAAATATCTGTTAGCAGAGAAAAGGTACTTACCAAAATTAATAAATGATCGTCTCACTAGATGGGCATTATTTGTGGGTCAATATAATTACGACATAGAGTATCGAAAGGGTCTTACAAATACAGTAGCTGATTATTTATCTCGTCTTCCAGATGAAAAAGAATCGAGTAGCGACATCGAGGTACGTATACACAATTTGACTGCTGATCTAATAGGTGAACATATTGCAGATGTGGGATTGACTCAACAAAATTTATTCCAAAAGTAATTCCAGAGAAACTTCGGGATAGCGTCTTGAGATACTTACATATCGGACATCCGGGGATAGTCGCCATGCGTACTCTGTCAAGATATTACGTGTGGTGGCCCAACTTAGATCAACACATAGAATAAGTCTGCAAGTCGTGCTCTGGATGTCAGCAACATAGACCAAAAGCTACAGAATTACCATTTTTCTCATGGTCGATTCCAAATGATAATTGGGAACGCATACATATCGACTTTGCGGGACCGTTCGAGGGTCACAACTGGTTAGTTGTAGTTGATGCTCTAACCAAATGGGCTGAAATTAAACAAATGACATCAACAACAACAAACGCGTTGTGTGAACAACTTGAGGAAACATTTGTGACATTTGGTTATCCAAGAATCATTGTATCAGACAATGGGCCACAATTCGTAGCAGAAAGTTTTCGAGAATATTGTCAGTGTCATGGAATTAAGCACATACGATCATCACCTTATCATCCACGTAAAAATGGACTCGCGGAAAGAGTAGTTCGTATATTTAAAGATAAAATGAAAGCATCAAGGAATAATCGTATGAGTTTACGACACCAATTGCGGGAAGTACTGTTCACATATCGTAATACGCCACGTAGTACAACAGGCAAAGCACCTGCAGAAATGATGCTAGGTCGACGTTTAACAAATCTTTTAGACAATCTAAAACCAAATAGAAGTGATATACTACGCTTCAAACAGTTCCAAGTGGAAATTCAAAACAGTTCAGCTGAAAGAGAATTCACACAAAACCAAGAAGTATATACTAAAACAAACAATGATAAGAAGTGGTCTACAGCCGTCGTATCTAAACGAAACGGAAGATATTCATACACGATAAAAACGGATGACGGGGTAGAAAGAAAACGCCATGCAGATCAACTAGGAGCTAGAGTTTCTAGTGCAGATTTAGACCAGTGTAGTCAGCGCATAATAACACCAATGTGGACTGAAACAATAAACATCAAAATGCCAGATAAAGAAAAAACAGGAGAGACAAATCCATCTACAAGCGACGGAAAAACCAAATCAAGTAACACGTCAGAGTCAGAATTGCAACAGAGGTAGTGTGTCCTGCACCAACAGACAGTAACGCTACAGAAACATCAGTTAAGGCAGACCCAGTTACAACTTCAACACCAAGGTCCACACTTCGACGTAGTAGTCGTCAAAGACAACCTCCAAGGAGGTTTTCATCATCGAGATAAGACACATCATATTATATTTTTGTTATTTACTTATTTTTTGTATAATTAACTTATGTTTTTGTTACCCAGGAGGAATGTTATGTATTTAGATATGGTAACACTAACACCCTTGCATTTAAGTTGTATGATGTCGCATATACATACGACATATGACATC
Source organism: Villa cingulata (assembly GCA_951394055.1). NCBI lineage: Eukaryota > Metazoa > Arthropoda > Insecta > Diptera > Bombyliidae > Villa > Villa cingulata. The sequence continues at coordinate 32,848,800 of OX596017.1, read as the reverse complement.
GTGATGTCATGTCAAATAAAGTCAATTTTGTCATTCAGTACTCAATACTTGTGCGCTTCACTACATTATTTTCCCTAATTACATTACATAAAATGGCGACGAGGGAAAAATTTAAAAAAAAAAATGAAAAAAAAATCTGAATAAATCTCCATAAACTATGGACATCGAACAATTTAATAAATTTTTAGAAGTGCAGCAAAAGCAACAGCAACAATTATTACATATATTTGAGCGATTAGGTGCACAAAATAGTGGTGAGACAGGTTCACGTGAAAATGCTACAATTACAATTCGTGAAGCAGTCAAACAGTTTAAGTGTGAAAAATACGACCACCTATTAAATGCGGAAGCATTTATTGAATATTTTGAGGCTCAGAGTAATGTTTGGGGGTTGAAAGGAGATAATGAGCAAATTGTTACAGCAAAAAAGGAGCTTTTCTTATCTTGCCTTCGACCAGATACATTTCATAACCTAAAGATTTCTTTTACAGGTGCAACAAAACCGTTCGAAAATCAACAGTTCAGCGATATTAAAGAAAAATTTTTGAGTCTTTATCACACGAAAAAGACTAGATTTCGCGCGCTAGTCCTATTCTGGAATTGCACAAGGCAAGACAAACAGAGTTTCGAAGCATATGCAAAGAAGCTTAAAGAACTGTGTATTGAGTGTGGATATTCAGGTAATGTGCTGGATTTACAATTACGTGATCGATTTGCAACAGGGCTCAATCATAGAAGAATAGAAGTCGAGCTCAAACTAAGGTGGCCATATTTAAAAATCAAGGGTCAAGAGGGCATAGAAAGAGAAGTCACAATTTCTGAAGTATTTGCTGTAGTGCAAGCAGGTGAAACAGCAGAAAGAGATATAGACGGTGACGTACAACAAAGCATCAACATAATACAGCACAAATCACAAAATAAAAAACCTAAATCAAAGAATAAACAAAAGGTTAGACTAATTAACTCAAACCAGTGCAAAAGATGTGGTAAATCACATTCCAACAACACAAAATGTAAGGCAATGCAACATACATGTGAAGAATGTGGCAAAAAGGCCATTTTGGTTCATGTTCTCTAAAGAAAGGCAGAGCAAAGCTTACAGAACCAGATGACAATACGAGTGAGTCTAGTGACTGTAACCAGGTAGCAAGCATACGTCACTTAAGCAGGTGCAAAAAAATCAATGTCACTATAAATAACACAAAACTGGTGATGGATTGGGATCCTGGTGCAGCATTCGCAGTAATTGAAAGCATACGGTGGGTATCAAATTCAAACAATGGGAATGTGTAATGTTCAAGTCGCAATAGGCAACTGTACAAAAGATTTAGATGTGGTTGTTGTGAATAAACAAGTGCTATTATTATTTGGGCTACCGTGGTGCGAAGCGTTCAATATGTCTTTTCCAACAGAAGTTTACTCCTTACAGGTAGAAACTAGCCATCATCAAAGCTTACTTCAAATTCAAGATGCAAATAAAGAGCTGTTCGAAAACAAAGTGAGAATTATCAAAGACTTCCTAGTTAAATTACACATTAAATCAGATGCTCAGCCAATACACATCGCTGCACGCCCTATTAAATTTGGTTTACAGAACAACGTAGAAAAATAAATAGAGAGGTTAATTGAAGCAGGTATCATATCTGAAGTCAATCCAAACGAAGAAGCAATAGAATGGGCGACACCTACGGTCAACGTAGTAAAAAAGAATGGAAAAATACGAATCTGTACGAATACGACTTTCGCACAACACTCAATCCTGTACTAGTAGCAGAAAAATTTCCAGTGCCATTATTTGACCAAATTCGACAAAAACTTGTAGGTGGTGAAAAATTTTCAAAAACCGATTTAAAAGATGCCTATTTACAGTTTGTTATTGCACCTGAGTCGAGAAAGTACGTAACCATATCCACGCATAAAGGGTATTACAGGTATAATCGCTTACCATTTGGAATTGCTAACGCTCCAGCTATTTGTCAACGCTATTTAGAAAAATTACTACAAGGCATTCCAAGTATTGCTATCTACTTCGATGACATAGCTGTAACGGGACAAAATGATCGTGAACATCTACAACGATTAGCTGAAATTTTTAAGCGTTTACGCAACGCAGGTTTCTCAGTGCACAAGGAAAAATGTATATTTTTAAGTCCTACTATCGAATATTTAGGACATGTATTTAACAAAAATGGAATTGTACCATCAAAGACAAAAATAAAAGTAATCGAAAATGCACCACACCCTCAGAACAAAACAGAATTAAGATCATTCTTAGGACTTACAAACTATTACCAACAGTTCGTACCACATTTACAAGGACTATGCTCTGAGTTATACTGATTGGTTGGTACTAAAGCAAAATGTATATGGTCTAGCAAAGAACAGAAAACATTCAACACAATAAAGAAATTATTACTACAGTCACAACAGCTAGTTGCATTTACAGAATCAAGAAGGTTATACCTAGCGTGTGATGCATCAAAGGAAAATCAAGAACAACCAATAGCATTTGCGTCGCGGAAACTAAACCCAGCAGAAAAAAAAATACTCAGTGATAGATAAAGAAGCACTAGCAATCGTGTTTGCAATAAAAAAATTTGATCAGTTCTTGCGAGGGAACCAATTTACATTACAAACGGACCACAAGCCATTAAAATATCTGTTAGCAGAGAAAAGGAACTTACCAAAATTAATAAATGATCGTCTCACTAGATGGGCATTATTTGTGGGTCAATATAATTACGACATAGAGTATCGAAAGGGTCTTACAAATACAGTAGCTGATTATTTATCTCGTCTTCCAGATGAAAAAGAATCGAGTAGCGACATCGAGGTACGTATACACAATTTGACTGCTGATCTAATAGGTGAACATATTGCAGATGTGGGATTGACTCAACAAAATTTATTCCAAAAGTAATTCCAGAGAAACTTCGGGATAGCGTCTTGAGATACTTACATATCGGACATCCGGGGATAGTCGCCATGCGTACTCTGTCAAGATATTACGTGTGGTGGCCCAACTTAGATCAACACATAGAACAAGTCTGCAAGTCGTGCTCTGGATGTCAGCAACATAGACCAAAAGCTACAGAATTACCATTTTTCTCATGGTCGATTCCAAATGATAATTGGGAACGCATACATATCGACTTTGCGGGACCGTTCGAGGGTCACAACTGGTTAGTTGTAGTTGATGCTCTAACCAAATGGGCTGAAATTAAACAAATGACATCAACAACAACAAACGCGTTGTGTGAACAACTTGAGGAAACATTTGTGACATTTGGTTATCCAAGAATCATTGTATCAGACAATGGGCCACAATTCGTAGCAGAAAGTTTTCGAGAATATTGTCAGTGTCATGGAATTAAGCACATACGATCATCACCTTATCATCCACGTAAAAATGGACTCGCGGAAAGAGTAGTTCGTATATTTAAAGATAAAATGAAAGCATCAAGGAATAATCGTATGAGTTTACGACACCAATTGCGGGAAGTACTGTTCACATATCGTAATACGCCACGTAGTACAACAGGCAAAGCACCTGCAGAAATGATGCTAGGTCGACGTTTAACAAATCTTTTAGACAATCTAAAACCAAATAGAAGTGATATACTACGCTTCAAACAGTTCCAAGTGGAAATTCAAAACAGTTCAGCTGAAAGAGAATTCACACAAAACCAAGAAGTATATACTAAAACCAATGATAAGAAGTGGTCTACAGCCGTCGTATCTAAACGAAACGGAAGATATTCATACACGATAAAAACGGATGACGGGGTAGAAAGAAAACGCCATGCAGATCAACTAGGAGCTAGAGTTTCTAGTGCAGATTTAGACCAGTGTAGTCAGCGCATAATAACACCAATGTGGACTGAAACAATAAACATCAAAATGCCAGATAAAGAAAAAACAGGAGAGACAAATCCATCTACAAGCGACGGAAAAACCAAATCAAGTAACACGTCAGAGTCAGAATTGCAACAGAGGTAGTGTGTCCTGCACCAACAGACAGTAACGCTACAGAAACATCAGTTAAGGCAGACCCAGTTACAACTTCAACACCAAGGTCCACACTTCGACGTAGTAGTCGTCAAAGACAACCTCCAAGGAGGTTTTCATCATCGAGATAAGACACATCATATTATATTTTTGTTATTTACTTATTTTTTGTATAATTAACTTATGTTTTTGTTACCCAGGAGGAATGTTATGTATTTAGATATGGTAACACCCTTGCATTTAAGTTGTATGATGTCGCATATACATACGACATATGACATCGTGATGTCATGTCAAATAAAGTCAATTTTGTCATTCAGTACTCAATACTTGTGCGTTTCACTACATTATTTTCCTTAATTACATTACAGAATCTGCTTCTGCGGATTCACAATGAATTCTATCAGATATTTTTATATTTTTTAATTTTTTTTTATTAACAGGTACCGAAATGGTTTATATAGAAAAAATACCTGCCTTCAGCAGGGATTATCGACAATGGAGTTACTAATGGAGGTAATGGAATAGAAGTATGCTGTATACACCGAGGTATAGAAATACTGTATTATTGGATATTGGAGAATTCTTTTATCTTTGAATTAATTCAGCATTGAATATTTTATTTTTTAATTATGAAGTTCAAAAAATACCCAATGAAATATACATTAATTTCAATATTGATGGTTTACCGCTTGAAGAAGTAGTAAAGTTTTGTTTTGGCTGATTCTGCTGAAATTCGTGAATATCAAATATTATGATAGCATACAAGTGGTAGGTGCTTATCATGGTTATAACAAACCAAAAGAATTTTCCGTTTTACCTACACCATTAGTTGATGAACTCAAGAATTTGAGAGGAAATAGTTTTAAATTTAAAGATAAACTGTTCATAATTAAAGCTAAGACCATTGACACATTACAAAGATAATTCTCGTTTATCTCCGCTTTCTGGTTTATATATGACATAAACGACTTGGGGAACTCAGTTATCATAAACTAGTTTATCAAACTCAGTTATCGAGATAACTGAGTTGTTTGACACTAATGCTGAGTGCTGACTGCTGAATGCTGAAAATTGTCTGTCATTGTAGTGTAGTAGACTGTTTATCCTTATGTTAACATTATTGTTGTAAATAATAATAATAATAAATCATAAAGGCGTTTTAATAATAATAATAATAATAATAATAATAATAATAATAAAAATAATAACTGTCGCAGTGTTGTAGTTTTCAAGTGATTTCCTAAATATTTGTACATTTTAAACCACAGATTTGAGTTTTTAATAATTTAGTCATATATTATGGTATGTAGTATGTACATATTCAATTATTACAAATTATGTTTGATGTATACACCTATAGTGCAATTTAATATATTATTAAATTACAGGATCAAAATCAAGTCGAAACTATTAATCAAGAACAACCAACATCAATGCAAATTGCACAGGAAAATATTACCAAATGTAGTAAATTATACTCTCTGTTCATATCCTTAAAACAAAATGAACAGATGATAAATTACCATAAAAAGAAAGCGTTTATCCACAGAAGAAAAGCAGAACAATTAACTCAACAGTTGTTTTTACTTTCTTCTCCTACAACGAATCGCTCAATGTGGTCATTGGTACGTATTTTGTATAGATTTAATTTATGTATTGAGTTGGAAATGTTAGATTTAGCATAATGGTTTTACTTAAGTTAGTTAAAGATCGTATTCCATGTATAATACATTCTTCAGCTTTATATGAAAATGTAGTCAAAAAAGGTAGAAATGACTTATTGTTTGTGAATATTATTGCAGTATCGATCAAGCATTTTTTGGGAAAAAGAAGTCCCTCGTAACGGAGACAAAAAATTCAAAGAGGATTTTAGGATGAGTAGATCGAGTTTCGATTGGCTTGCAAATCAAATGCAGCATTTGAAGACAGAAGACACCAGTTTTCGTTCTTCTATAAATTTAAAGAAAAGAATTGCTGTTGCACTTTATGCACTTGCTTCATCCTCAGAATATAGGACAATAGCTAATATTTTTGGAATCGGAAGAACGACAGTTGGAGAAATTGTATTAGAGTTCTGTCAAACAGTTTGCGACGTATTTGAAGATCAGTATTTAAACTACTATCCACCAACACAAGAGAAAATTGACGAAATAGTGAAAGGATTCGAAAAGTGGGGTTTTCCTCAGACTTACGGCGCTGTTGGTAAGTGTGATAAGTTTTGGTTTTCCGTATGATGAATGTACTTATGAGAAAAAAAAATTAAGATGGATGTCATATTGAAATTAGTCCATCAAAGGATGCAGCTATAGATTACTACAACTACAAAGGATGGTATTCTATTATTTTATTGGCAGCAGTTGATTATAGGTAAGTATCACGTCCAAATTTAAGGGTCAATTACTACATTAATTTACAATAATTTTGATTCTATTCAAAAGATGATTTGTTTTTGTGGCATGTTTGATGTGATATTTTAAAATAAAAAAAAATTTTCAAGGTCACTTCATATTAATCCTCATTCATTTCAGATACAGATTAACGTACATAAATATCGGTTCTCCGGGAAGAAATAATGATTCATTTGTGTTTGAACGTTCATCATTAAAAATGTGTCATGAACATCATCCTCTTTTTACCGAAAATGCGAAGGAAATTTCAAATACTCAAGTACCAGTTCTACTGATTGGCGATTCTGCATTTAAATTTAGTAAACATTTGATGAAACCCTTTCCCATAACTTGTACTGAGGAAAAGCAAATTAATTACAATACTGCGTTATCACGTGCAAGACGTGTTGTAGAAAATGCGTTCGGGCACCTAAAAGCACGTTTTCGCAAGATAGGACGAGGACTACAAGTTAAAATTGAAAATGCACCAATAATAATCAAGGCTTGTTGCATACTTCATAACATTCTAAATGAAAGAAATGACGAAATAAATGAAATGTGGTTGGAGGAGGTCCAGAGGGATGATACAAGCAGAGAGCAACCACACTTTGAAACATCTACAGGAAATTTGGATGGAACAGCTAATGACATTCGAAATTCTATAATGGAATACCTTTCGTCGTCTTCTAGATTAAATGATGGCTAATGGCAAATAAAAATATATATATGTATATTTATATAAACATGAATTTTAAATATAATATATCAATTTTAAAAATAATTATAAATAATAAAACATTATTTATTATTTTTAAATAATTCCAAAATTTGTTTTTGAATGTCTAGGCTCTTCTCGGCTAATGAATTTGATTTTCTCAATTCTTCTTCTGATACTTGATTTGCTCTTTTTATTTCTTTCAACAATTCTTCCTGCAGAGCATAATTGTTTCTTCTTTTTTTACTTCTTAATAAGTTCGACGGTGTTGTTGTAATATTTCTTGTTGGTGTCGAAGTCGATGATTCAGCACTAGAGTTTATTGCTTCCAAGTTCAGGTCAACCATTGCACTTGGTGTCTCTAGAAACTCTTCAGACATGTTTGGCTGCTCTGGGGTTGATGTGGCTGGAAATGTGACAGTTTCTGGTTCCAAGTTCTGCAATGGAAAATTCGTATTAAAAAGCAATTTATTAAAAACGAAATAAACAAAAATTTACCATACGTATTTTTGTTTCTTGAACAAGGGAATCATCATTGCATGGAAAGCAGCCAATTATTTGATTCACTTTTTCAAAAAGCTTCCACTCAGATGGTGATCCTCCTGAAGGGCCGATATTCTTCTTTTCATCTCTACAAGAATAAAAATTAAATATATATTTAATTTTATAATTAATTATTTATAAATTCGTATGTATTTAAGAGAGAATATTTATAAGTATTTCTGTTTACCTGAATCTTTTTGTCTAATTACTTATTTTTGTGCTTATTTCAACGCCACTTTTATCCACACCAAACTCTTTCATTTTTATCGACATGTTTTCAAAAATTTTTGTGTTTCTTTTTGCTCTCCTTAAATCTGTTATGTTTTGCACCCATAACTCCAATAAATATTCAATTTCGCTATCATTCCATCCGACTCGTTTTTTCCTATCACTTTTTTTTTCACTCATTTTGTATCTTTATCACTAACACAATTTTTTATATTTTTATAATGTTTAAAACAATTTGTTTATTTTCACAATATAATTACTTTTATTATTTTCACAAAAATATTTTATACATTTCTCTGACAACCTTTTTTGACAATGATTGCTGAAATAAACCACAGTTGATTTAAATTTCTACAGATGTCGTACTTGTCGATAAACCAGTGCTTTATCAATTAATGTGTCATCGCAATCAGTTTATCGATAAACCACTATAAATAACTATGGTTTATTTTGGTAATGTGTCAATGGTCTAATGCATTCGTTTGTTACGCACCTGCGTTTTCTAATATAAAAGCTATTAAATCTAATACTGGATATTTTGGCTGTTCTAAATGTTTTGAAGAAGGCGAATATATTAACAACAGAATGTTTTTTCCGGAATGCAATTCTCGTCTAAGAACAGATTACGACTTTAGAAACAAACGTGATGAAAATCATCATACAGGAATTAGTATTCTAGAAGAATTACATGATATTGATATAATATCAAATTTTCCTCTTGATTACTTGCGTCTCGTCTGCCTCGTAGTTATGAGTTATGACTTCGGGAAATCCAGTATTTTCTTTATCAGTAGTGCGTTTCTGTAACTCGATAGAGAAATTTCTCAATTCTGTGACGTAATACGATTTTCAATCGCTAAACTCTACTAGTAGAGTTCTACTGTTTCTGTAACACTCGATAGAGAATTGGTATGGTGAGTTTGCAATTAGAAAGGAATTTATAAAAATGAAACAACAGTTGTAACATTTAAATCAAAGTAACGTAAAACTTATTCTGAAAGTTTGATTAACTTTTAAGTTTTGTATATATCTACACATAACATATTACATTTTATACATTGAAATACATACATATATGTACATACAAAAATTTTTCTAAAAATAAACCGAAGATAAAATGTAAAATATGTATCTAAAATTATTTGTATATTTTTATTTTAAGTAAATATTCACCTGTTTTTCTGCATTCATATTTAAACAAATTATTTTTACACTTTATTATTATTAATAATACTTAATACACTTTATAATACTTAATAATATGAAATTAGTACATTAAAAAAAAATAATTAAATACTATTCTGTTATTAAAAAATATTTAATTTACTCTTTTTAACCTCATTAATTGGCACTATTCTATCGAAAAAATTGAAACTCAATCACTATATATACTTATAATACACTTTATTTTTACTTTTATATCCTTATCAACTGCTAATACTCTATCGAAAAAGAAACTCAACCAGTAGAGAATTAACTCAACTCAACAGACTTACAGAAACACTTTTGCAGTAGAGAAAATTGTTTCAGTAGAGTTTTCAATTTCACCACGTTACAGAAACGGTACGATAGAGAATGACGTCAAAATGACGTCGGATAGAGTATTTCAGTTGAGAATTACTCAATTTGTAAGTTACAGAAACGGACCACAGGTCTCCAAATGAATGAGATATCATCAAGCCTAAAAAAAATATCCATGAATCAACCTCGAGAATTTCAAAGAAAAATACGTGCGCTCAATGAATTGGGTTATTTTAAAGGTTCAGAATTCAGAACCTTTTTATTGTATAGTGGAGTTGTAGCTTTAATGGGAATTTTGTATGAAGAAAAATACAATCATTTCTTTTTGTTAAGCGTTTCTATTAGACTGCTTTGTGATAATAATTTGATAAAAAATCAAGCAAATTTAGCGGAACAACTTTTTAAATTATTTGTAGACAAAATGTGTGATATTTATGGAAAAGATCATGCAGTATACAACGTTCATTCACTAATACATTTACTGTCAGATGCAAAAATATTTGGAGTGTTGGACAATTTCAGCGCATTTCCCTTCGAAAGTTTCATGGGAAAAATTAAAAAGTTGTTGAGAAAAGGACATTTGCCACTATCTCAATTATATAATCGTATAACAGAAGCAAGTCTTGCATGAAACAATATTCCAATTCCGATTGTATGTATCCAATTTTAAAATCTGCAAAAAAAATCAATAATAAAATTTATTTTCAAAAAGTAGTTTTTGAAAACTTCACACTTCAGAATAATAGTTATAATAACGGACCCCAAACTACATACAAAAAATATAATTTAATTACATGTACCTACATTAAAACCATACTTTTAGCAATTCTTACAAAATTTAACAAATTTCAGCAAAATCGTTTTTTTTTTTTACTTCTTGTTATTTCCGTTGAAATTATTATGGAAAACAACGGAATTTTCCATAATAATTTCCCACAAATCTGTTTTACTTTAATACATAAAAATACACCTTATGTATTATACACGCGCAAATGAAATTATGAATTTCACTTTCAATGCAATTTTAATTTGCACGCGCAACATAAATTCTCACGGGAACTCTTAAGGTCACACAAATTAGCAACGTGACGCGTAATAAACTTTTGGTCACACAAATTAGCAACGTGATCGTAATTAACTTTTTAAAAAGAAATGAAAATGTAAGTTCAGTCTTGATTGAGAGTCCGAGGAATGGAGCAAAATTAATAAAATTTATAATTAACTTCTGAAAGTGAAATTTATAATTGGTACTTGTAAAATTTATAACTAGTAAAATTGTACTAAGTAAAGTGTAATAGAATTAAATTAAAAGTTAAAATTGTACTAAGTAAAGTGTAATAGAATTAAATTAAAAGTGTAATAAATTAAGTTGGAAAATAAAAGAAACTATTGTGGAAAATAAAAACTATTGTGTTTTAATTAAAAAAATAATAATAAAAAATAACAAAACCCAAAGAAGGGATTAAAGCACCAGTGTGCATAATATTTTTTTTATAATCTTGAAAGATCAAGATTAAAAGTGGCGCAGTCGGTAGGATTGCACATCGCGATTATTGATATATCGTGTGTATTTTAATACTTTATTGTGCAATCAACATAAACAAATAGTTTTGACCCGCAGCAAAGCCAAAATAATTCAAAATCTACGACAAAAATTGTCTTATCTTCTTCGACCGTTGGCTGAAGACGAAGATACAGTAGATAACGAGGAAGTAATCAAAATTCAGAGAAAAATCAACGAACTACTCAACAACTAATTGCTGAAACTCCACAGAACTATCCAAGGACTACAAACTCATCAAACTCAATAAACTCATCAAAGTCTACAAACTCATCAAACTCAACAAACTCATCAAAGTCTACAAACTCATCATCATCATCCTAGAACATCATCATTCAACACTAATTGATACAACGTATTCAACTGGACATTTATTAACCGTAAGTCAATAAAAAAAACTTGTATTAAATACATATACATATTGTAATTAAAATTATTTCATTATATATGATTCATAAAAAAAAAAAAAAAAAAACAAAAGAAAATTGCGTTGTCTTGTTTAAATAAATTAATTTCAAAATAAAGTATATTTGTAATTTTGTGTAAAAATTTTTTTTTTTGAAATTTATTGAAATATTGTTTAACATAATTTGTTTTGAATACACAAAAAAAATAAATACAATTTTTATATATATGTATCTGTGACGGAAATCTGATTTTCTTTTATTATTCGAATTTTTTTTTATCCATGACATCAGTGAGTTATTCTGATTTAAGTGAACAAGTTGAATTAGCTAGAAGTCGATCACGGGAAATCTCCAATATAATACATAATTTCTTTGATTCTTTACCATCTAACCACAGCCCGAACATGCTTTCACTCAACATCGACCCCCTTAAATATTTATCTAAATTACCCGAATTTAGCGGAGACTTTAAGGAATTACAAAATTTCCTAGATTTAGTAGACAAAATTCACCCTACATTATTAAGATACGACGAATTATCGCAAAGTATATTTTCTGATTACATCAAATCAAAATTAAAAGGTAGAGCACGAGAAGTCATCGAAATTAATTCCCACGTAACATCATGGTCGGACATTAAAGACACTTTAATACGAAACTTCGGAGACAGATTCACTGCAGAAGAATTATTCGACGAACTTAGGTCAGTAAAATTCAAATCAAATTCTGTTGAATTTTATAATGATATAAAAAACATATTGAGACGACTTAACGTAAAAGTTAAGCAGACAATAGACGAATTTGACGACCTTACAAATATTATTGAACAAAACAAAACTTCGGCCCTAACAATATTTAAAAATAAGTTACCGGAACCAATGAGATCGATCATATGTTGCAGAAACCCCAGCAGTTTAGAGGAAGCAATGAGTATTCTGTACGAATGCAATTACGCATATTATACCCCTTTTCAAAGATCTCAAAATTCACAATCTAATCATAACAATAAAACAAATAACAGAGAACGAACAAAAAACTTTTCTCATAACAATAAACCACATCAACGCTCTAATCAAAATTTTAACAAGAACGAACACGGAAATAATAGATCACAATTACCTCAAAATCAATCACCACCTCGACAATACTCTAATAATTTTCAACGACCATTCTATAACAGTTCAAACAATAATCCTAATAATAATAATCCCTTCAGACAAGATAATAATAACTCAAGATTTAGATTCAATAACAATAACAACCACAACAACAGTAATCACAACAACAACAATCACAACAACAATAATCATAACAATTATAACAGCAATAGAGATAGACCGGAACCTATGGAAGTAGATCTAATTCATCCATCAGAAAACAAGAAACATAAAGAACAAGTAGGAAATTTTCGATTAGAAGCCTCCAGCAGCAACTACCCTATATAATCGTAAAGTCCAAAACTATCCCGCTGAAATTTATCATCGATACCGGAGCAACCCACTCAATTATTAACCCATATATTTGTCACCCTAAATGGAAAACCACCCTTAACAAACCTTTAAATGTAAAAACACTCAACCACACAGTAGCAATAGAAGAGAAAGTTAACATACCCCTCTTTACCGAACTGGGAGACCCAAAAAACAAAGTTGAATTCCTTATATGTCGGTTTCATGATAAATTTGATGGAATAATAGGCAATAATATTTTATTAGATTTAAAAGCCATTGTAGACTACAAAACTAAACAACTTATTATAGGTCGAAATAAAGTAAAACTACATTTTACATTGGAAAATGAAGATGATGTTGAATACGAATCAATTGAAACTAATTTTACTGTATCATTAAAAGACGGATTAGGGTATATAAAAGAACAAAGAAATGAAGAAAATACACTCATAGTAGAAGAAGGTGTGTATAATATAGAAAATTTTAAAGTTTTTGCTAGAGCAAAAAGGCAAAGAAATGTAGAAAACATAACTGAAATTTCACAACCTCTAGAAGCACAGAAAGTCGATCTTGAAAATTTTAACATTATAGAGGAATTTGAAAAAATACCCATCGAAAGTCAGCTCAGAATAGAACATTTAAATCTCGAAGAAAAGTCACTTTTACTTAAGTTAGTAAAAAAATTCTCGGATATTTTTTATAATGAAGATTCTGATCTTACATTTACAAATGCAATAAAACATAAAATAAGAACCACGAACGACATACCTATCCATTGTAAAACTTATCGTTATCCCTATATCCACAAAGTCGAAGTAGAAAAACAAATAAAAGAAATGCTTGACAAAAACATTATTCGCCATAGCAACTCACCGTACTCAGCTCCGATATGGATCGTACCTAAGAAGGCCGATGCCAGCGGAAAAACAAAATGGAGACTTGTAATCGATTATCGAAAGCTAAATGAGATAACTATCGACGATAAGTATCCAATGCCTAGTATAGATGAAATTCTTGAAAAGCTAGGTAACTGTCAATATTTTACGACATTAGATCTGGCGAAAGGACTCCATCAGATCGAAATAGATGAAAAAGACGTTCACAAAACTGCTTTCAGTGTCGAGAATGGCCACTACGAATTTTTACGCATGCCATTCGGACTGAAAACAGCCCCTGCAACCTTTCAGAGGTTGATGAATCACGTCCTTCAAGACTATATAAATAAAATATGTTTAGTCTATTTAGACGATAATATAATTTTTTCTACTTTGTTACAGGAGCATATTGATTCAGTAAGAAAGATTTTTCAGAAGTTGAAAGATGTGAATCTAAAGGTACAATTAGATAAGTCAGAATTCTTTAAAAGAGAAACAGAATTTTTGGGGCATGTTGTTACCCCAGAGGGTATTAAACCAAATCCCAAAAAAATTGAATGTGTACGCAATTACCCAATCCCCAAAACTCAAAAACAAATAAAGCAATTTTTAGGACTCACAGGCTACTATCGTAAGTTTATAAAAGACTATTCTAAAATTGCAAAACCAATTACAAAATATCTAAAGAAAGATATGAAAGTAAATTTATCAGATCCTGAATATAAAAATAGTTTTGAAGTTCTCAAAGAATTACTAGTAAACGACCCGATACTGCGATACCCTGACTTCAATAAAACATTCACACTCACCACTGATGCAAGCCAATATGCATTAGGTGCAGTGCTTTCACAGGAAAATCACCCTATATGCTACGCCAGTCGAACACTGAACGATCACGAAATTAACTATAGTACAATTGAAAAAGAACTCCTGGCTATAGTATGGGCAACAAAGTACTTCAGGCCATACCTTTTCGGTCGAAAATTCATTATCGAGACTGATCACAAGCCATTAACATGGTTATTTTCACTAAAAGAACCGAACTCTAAATTAGTACGTTGGCGTCTTAGATTATCCGAGTACGATTATACTATTCAGTATAAAAAGGGCACGAAGAATAGCAACGCCGATGCCCTATCTAGAATTCAAGAAAATCCAACAGCAGAATTAAACATGGCAATACAAGACCCTTTGATACCAGTGAGTAAATTAGCAATTAACGTATTCAAAAATCAAGTAATAATAAATAAAATCAATACAGGTTCAATGAAAATAAAAAAACAAAAGGTATTTGATAAAAACCGAACTATCGTTTCCATCAAATCATTAGATGAACAAACTACTGTTACTTTACTAAAAAACCATTTTAACCCAAATAGTCTTAATGCTATATATATCGAAAATGACAACTTGTATCAAGTCTTAGAAGATTCGTTCAGTAAACACTTTTCAAATAACAAAAACTTCAAAATTATCCGCTGTAAAGTCTTATTAGAAGATATAGTCGACGAGGAAGAACTTGCTGAAAAAATCAAGAAAGAACACCTCAGAAATAATCATAGAGGAATTGAAGAAGTCTTTAAAGAAATGAAAACCGTTTATTATAACCCAAAACTGAAAGAGCGTATAACTCAGTTTATAAATAATTGTGAAATATGTAATTATGAAAAATACAATCGGAAACCACCTAAAGTACCATATAAAATCACAGAAACTCCCAAAAAGCCTAGAGAAATAGTTCACGTAGATGTTTTTTACACCTTACAAAATCAGTTATTTTTGACTATAATTGATAAATTTACAAAACACGTTTGTGCGATAAAGTTACTAGGACGAACTTGGACAGAATTTAAAAGAGCTCTTTCTTATTATTTCGGACAGTTTGGTACGGTACAGAAAATCATTGTAGATAATGAACTAGGATTCAAGGCAATACCTTTAAGAGAATTTTTAAAAGGCATAGACGTAGATATTCACTTTACTTCTAGTAGTAATCACACTTCGAACGCAGACATAGAACGTTTACACAATACCATTAACGAACACATTCGCATTCTAAAACATAACGAAATACAACACATTAGAACAGTAGAAGAAAAAATTCTCCAAATTGTAATGTTTTATAATAACACTATTCATTCTACAACAAGTAAAAAACCAATCGACTTCATCAACGGAAAGGTACATCAAAGCGAATATCCCGAAATATATGAAAAGATTGTCGAAAAGAAACAACAAATAATTCAAAGATTAAATCAAGACAGACAAGACAATACAATTTATGACGGAAAAAACTTCATCAAAGAAATTAGAGGTGGTAAAAATTCTTCGAAATATAGGAAAATTGACGCAAAGAAATCCGACGACGACCATATTGTTGACACAAAAAATAAATTAAAATATTACAAAACCCACATTAAACCAAGAAAGAAATTCCAAAATATTGACAAACCTACTATAGAAGTAAAACTAAAGAAAAAAGACAAAAGAAAATGTATGCAAACATAATAGTACTCATTATCTTATTTTTCCCGGAACTTCGTGCTCAAGAGATAGAAATTCATGACTTCAATAATAATAACGGTTATTTGACACTAAAATTGGAAAATGAAAAGATTATTAGAAACTTTAATAAAATTCTTCATATCATCAATATCACAAAATTTGAAATAGCAAAAAACACCATAAAATCAAATATTATGACCCTTCAACCCAAACAATATTTAATAGGACCAATGTTTAGCACCTTGAGTCAGAATATGAAGTTTTTAGAAGCAAAAATAGAAAATATTAAGCCGCATAACAAATCCGATAATAGAAATAAAAGAGGACTTTTTAACATAATAGGAAAAGGACTAAAGTATATTACAGGGACAATGGACTACGACGACGAAATAGAAATCAAGACGAAATTAGACGAGCTATACACTAATAGCGACAAATTAATTAATGAGAATAATAAACAACTTAATATTAACAGACAGATAATTGACCAAATACAGAACATAACTACTCATATTAGAACTCAACAATCGACAATAGAAAAATACATAAATAAACTTACACATAATTTAACCAATAAAGTAGTAACACTAGAAGATGAAGTTATGTTGATGCAATATGCATACCATATAAATCATGACATTAATTTGTTAAGAAATCACATTGACGATATCGAGCAAATATTATTTTCAAGTAGACTCGGAATTTTATCTAAAAACATTCTCAATGAAAAGGAAATGAAATTAATTATGAACGTAGAAAGCTATCAAAACACTAAAATTACAGTAACTTCCCATGGTAATGTTATAATAATCATATTATTTATTCCACAGTTTTCCGATTATCAATTTTCCAAAATCCTCATCGAACCAATTCCAGATAGTAAAAATCAATCCCTTTTCCTAACAAAAAACGAATTTCTCGTGAACGAACATAATGAAGTTTTTGAACTACCAGTAAAAGATAATTTAAAGAAAAATTTGGTGTCCGTTACAGATGAATGTATCATAAATATAATAAAAGCATAAGAAGCAATTTGTAAAAAAACAGTTAAAAATAAAGAAGAAATTTTAGAAATAAGAACTGGCATTTTAATAACAAAAAATTTAAGAGAACTTGAGGTTGAACAAAATTGTAACAAATTGAACATAAATATAAAAGGAAATTATTTAATAAAATTTAAAAATTGTAAAATTGAATTGCGAAATAAAGAATATGAAAATTTCGAAACAAACTTTTATGACAAAATTATAATACCAAATTTTGTAACGAAAATAAAAGAAAAAGAAATTATTAAAGAACTAACATTAGATAATTTGTATTTAGATCATATCGAAAATAGAGATAAATTAGAAAATTTAGATTATAAGAATCATAAAAACTTTAAATTTACCATAACAACGATTAGTATTAATTCAATCATTATTTTACTCATCATAACTGTAAGTTTAACAAAATACATTAGAAAATATATTAAAAAACAGAAAGGAAGTAAAAACATTAACATACAAGTTATTTCGTCGGAGCCTCAATCTAACGGTGGGGGAGTTATAATAACGGACCCCAAACTACATACAAAAAATATAATTTAATTACATGTACCTACATTAAAACCATACTTTTAGCAATGCTTACAAAATTTAACAAATTTCAGCAAAATCGTTTTTTTTTTTACTTCTTGTTATTTCCGTTGAAATTATTATGGAAAACAACGGAATTTTCCATAATAATTTCCCACAAATCTGTTTTACTTGGTAAATGTTTACTTTATGGTACACACACTAGGGTGGGGTAACTAATGATGGGGAATGGTAGGGGCATGTCCCCTGACCACACTTCGGGGGTCAAACCTTGGGGGACGGACAGAGGCGGCGCAGGGCGGGGGGTTAAAAATCGAAAATTTATCATTTTGTCATATGCGTTTATGGTTAAAGTGTAGGCTAGCGGGGTCGGAGCGGGTGGTTCATGAATGGAGGTGATAGAGGAAGGTCCAATCAATATACTTAGGGGGTCAAACCTTGGTGGTCGGACAGTGGCGGCGCAGGGCGGGGGGTTAAAAATCGAAAATTTATCAATTTGTCATATGCTTTTATACAGATATACACTCATTGCCAGATTTGAATTTGTAGAAGGCAAATGTGTATAAGGCAAATCTGACAATGTGTGTATGTTGCATTTTCTATACAGATATACACACATTGTCAGATTTGCCTTATATACATTTGCCTTCTACAAATTCAAATCTGGTAATATATTGCTGATGGCACAGTCATTTATTCTGATTGTTGGCGTGCATATAATTGTCTCGAGCAATCAGGCTATCAACATCTAACAGTCAATCATTCATTAAATTTTGTAGATCCTTTAACTGGCGCTCACACTCAAAATATTGAAAGATTTTGGAGAGATTTGCGAAGTGGTGTGCCCCGTTTCGGTCGTACAAAAAACATTGGACCGGTTATATAGCCTCATTTTTATTTAAGCGTCAAATTGATTATCTTGATCTAATCGAAACATTTTTTAACAACATGGCAGAAATGTATCCACTCGCTGATAACGATTTTTCGCGAGAGGCCGCAAATTCGTAAAAGGAATTTTAACCTCCCATCCTGCTCCTATACTTTGCCGTTTCCAAACTTCAGCTCCCAAAGTGAAGTCCTTGAATCTTCCTCTGTCACCCCCATTCATTACCAACCCCCTCCGACCCCCCTAGCCCACACTTTAACAATAAACACATATGACAAATTGATAAATTTTCGATTTTTAACCCCCCGCCCTGCGCCGCCACTGTCCGTCCCCCAAGGTTTGACCCCCGAAGTGTGGTCAGGGGACATGCCCCTACCATTCCCCATCATTAGTTACCCCACCCTAGTGTGTGTACCATAAAGTAAACATTTACCTTTTACTTAAATACATAAAAATACACCTTATGTATTATACACGCGCAATTGAAATTATGAATTTCACTTTCAATGCAATTTTAATTTGCACGCGCAACATAAATTCTCACGGGAACTCTTAAGGTCACACAAATTAGCAACGTGACGCGTAATTAACTTTTGGTCACACAAATTAGCAACGTGATCGTAATTAACTTTTTAAAAAGAAATTAAAATGTAAGTTCAGTCTTGATTGAGAGTCCGAGGAATGGAGCAAAATTAATAAAATTTATAATTAACTTCTGA
The DNA here is from genome assembly GCA_951394055.1 of Villa cingulata. NCBI lineage: Eukaryota > Metazoa > Arthropoda > Insecta > Diptera > Bombyliidae > Villa > Villa cingulata. The sequence goes on along the minus strand of OX596017.1, from coordinate 32,829,414 downwards.
AAGTGAAATTTATAATTGGTACTTGTAAAATTTATAACTAGTAAAATTGTACTAAGTAAAGTGTAATAGAATTAAATTAAAAGTTAAAATTGTACTAAGTAAAGTGTAATAGAATTAAATTAAAAGTGTAATAAATTAAGTTGGAAAATAAAAGAAACAAATGTGGAAAATAAAAACTATTGTGTTTTAATTAAAAAAATAATAATAAAAAATAACAAAACCCAAAGAAGGGATTAAAGCACCAGTGTGCATAATATTTTTTTTATAATCTTGAAAGATCAAGATTAAAAGTAATAATCAGAAAGATTGTTGGTTTTTAACGAAAAATAAGCACCTCATCCATTTCTCTCATGCTGAATGATCTTTTAAATTAACCATTCTATTTGGTCATCGTTTAGAAAGTCGAAAGAAATTACTTCGATTATCCTATAAGCTCAAGTAAACTCGATATATTTCAGCGTATCGCAACTGAAAATGAAATTGAAACATCTTGGAAAGTTGAAGATATTGATAAAAACTTTTTTCCATGAAAGTCAATGAGAATTTCACTGCTTTCTTTCCTCTCATTCATACAGCAGGTACTTTAGTTGCACAATGTTTTATGTAATTCGAAATACTTTTTGAACATACATATCTGTATAACATGCAGTACCGTATATGCTAGAATAATATATGTATTTTTAATTCTTGCATCTTGGATAAACTTTTACTGTGATGCGTTTTCAAATGTTATGTGTATTTTACAGATGTAAAGTGTTGTTGAAATGACAGAATATAATCTTCAAATGGTCACAGTTATACCAAACACTTGGTATGTAAATGGAATGTTATACTGGCCAGACTTGAAAGACCATGAAATACGAAAACTTATAAAAAATGAAGCTACTCCACAAAAAATTTGGAAAATTTATAATTCAGTGAAAGTCTTGGCTTCTGACATTAGTACGAAATTTATTTTTGATTGATAACATTTCACTATATGTAATAATATTATGTATATATATGTATGTGCTTTCTCATTTAAATTTTTAGATAATTAAAAGCATGCTCAAGAAAAGGAAATATATTATAGCAAATACACAAATACGGAGTCCGAGCAAGAAGATATAAGAGAAAGGCAAGAACGTAGAAAGCATCCTGTTAACATCGGTCTATCATCTGCTAAGGAAGAAAATGTTCATAACATTTTCGACGCATCCAACAAACACAGAGCCAAAAATGTCACATATTTCTAAAAAGATTTCCACATTACTTTATTTTACTAAGAAATCAACTTAAAAACGTTTAACAATATGACTTTTTTCATTAAAATTCTCTATATTCTTATACAGAAAAACCTTTTATAATTTAAAAAGACTATCAAATTGTTTCAATATGATTTTCTTATATCTTTCAAATTTTAAGAAGGTAATTATATGTAAAGTTTTATTTGTTAAAATTTATAAGACTGTCAATTTAAATCAAAAAGATTGTGCATTTTAAATCAATATGATAATCTTTTTGCTTGCTTATTAATAGAAATAACTGTTATCAAATTCTTATTATTTACACATGCGTAAGTGATTATCGTATTGTTTTGTGAGTAACTGCATTTGTATTATTCAAAGTTCATTTCGTTCTCTGATAGTAAAGTAGCACAAATGGAAAGTATTCTTAATATTTTTGATGATGAGTTTGATATAAATCAAAGTGAAATAAATAATGAAAATTTTAATAGTGAAAATATTAACAGTGGAAATACTAATTGTGAAAATATAAACAATGAAATTATTCAAAATGAAGACATTAACAGTGAAAATATGAACAAAAATGGGAATATAATTGAATCCAACATTCTTCTACCACCATTGATATGGGATGAAAAAGAAGTTTCTGAAACTCACGCACTTTTTTCTTCTTGGGGATTGTCTAATTCTGTTTGTGCTTTATTAAAAGCTTATGGAATAAACAAAATAAAGATTTTAGAAGAAATGGAAATTCAAGATATTGATAAGTTTTTCACTCAAATTGATAGTATGGGATATTTTGGCGATAGAGTTCTATTTACATCAGGATTAAAAAAGTGGAGGAAAGATAGAGTAAGTATAGAGCATACAGCATTAGAAAATGTAAGAAATAATTACAGTAATAATAAAATATCTAGAACAAAGCCATGTTATGTGATCAAGACACACTGTCACCGGCCTCCACAAGAAAAGTGTTAGATTGGCTGGAAAAAAATTCTAATGATTTGAGTGTACGTTATTCAAGAGGATCAAGTCCAATACCATGTACAAGTTCATCTACACAAATCTCAACTGTTCCTCGTAGTCATGACGTAAAAACACTTTTAAAGTCAACTGTAAGAGGTCAATTAATTTTAGTTTATTATGAGAAAAATGGAAATTTGAGTGGTAAACAGCAAAAAGAATTAACGCAATGCATTGCTGATCTTTTTCTTGGAAAGAAAATAAAAATGACTTATAGAGATATGAATTATTGGGCTAGAGCTATTGAAGAATGTTTTCCAACAGAAAAAGCAGTAAGTGAACCTAATAATTTGTTGTTCATAGAATACAGTTGAAAAACATATAGAAAGTAAAATCATTATTTAGAGAACACCTTCTTCCTTCCTTCTATAAATGTTTTCAGGAAACTTACTTTATTCCCCGAAAGCCAGGGAAAAAGAATCCAACTGGGAAGTTACATTCACGGTGGTGTAATAAAGGGCATCCTGCAGAAAACATTGAAGATTTAAATCAAGACAATGTACGGAATGATGATGACTGCCTCTCTGAAAGTATATTAGTTTATTACCAATTTAAGCTATAAAAATACTTTTAAATATATTCTAAATTTTCAGATGAATTTTACGAAAAAAAATGCTGGCTGCAAAATAATTGTTCTCCATGGGAAATAGTGAGAATTTATTGGAGGGAGACCAGCCAGAGAAGAACTATGTATTTTCAAAAGAAAACAGAAGTTTCTTTATCTGTGCTTCTGCAAGAGTGGCCACGATTTAATGACACAAACGGGCATGAATTGGTATAATTAAATAAATAAAATTCATTTTAATTTACACTTTTAGCAAATAAACTAAATAATCATAATTTTTGTTTTCAGATCGAAATTGACTTTGAGACTCTTTATCCCGGCAAAAACAATTTATTATTTTCAAAATATGATGACTTTCTTCCAAAGATCTTATTACATTTTAAAAATGAAGTAAAAGATAAAGCCTCTCGGGAAATGCTTAAGATGGTGGAATCAGAAAAAATTTCCAAAGGTTAGTTTTTATTACCATTTATTTTTCCACGATTATGTTTATTACTTATATTTTAATTTAGATTCAAGAGATTGTATTATTACTTTACTTCTACACTCGATTCTTCAGCCTAAACGTTCAAGTAGAGTCTGTATACCTACGATTGCCGACGCTCAGGCTGATTTTGTAATACATGTGCGAACATGTAATGATTTGATGCCGAAATTGGAAAAAATAAGAAGTGATTACGTTGCACGGAAGGAAAAATTACAACCAAAAGTAGTCGTCGTTGGACCTGAAATTTATGAAATAAAAGAGTTTTATGTTTATTGTGACGGACTTAAGTATAAATGCTGTACTTTTATGAAATGTTTAGACATTATTATAAAGTTGTGTTATGTGTATAAAATCGAGTATTCTCGGAAAAGCAAATTAGTTTGGTCATTCTTGGAACAATACTTTTTTGAAATCCAGTCAAAACAGTTTTCTTCTATATCAAATCTAATTAGTAAGTTGAATTCAAAATAATTTTTTAAACAATGACCAAATTAATTTGCTTTTTATGTGAAAAAATAAATTCTCGATGTCTAAACAATTGATAGATCACTTAAAAGTACAACATGGCATACCAGATATATATAAGTTTAAATGTAAGCAACATTCATATAGACAAAAATTTCAAAATATTTATGCCTTCAAAAAGCACATGATTAAACATGAAAATGACACTGAAGATTCGAACACTATTGAAGAAATTGTGATAAGCGTTCCTCCTGGGGATGAAAACCCTGTTCAGTTGTGTCCAACAAACAACGATTTTACATTAGATTTTTTAAAATCAGAATTTCAACAATCAGTATTATCCTTCACTCTCAAACTTCATGAAAAAACTACTTTTTCAAGAAAAACTATTGTAGAAATTCAACAATTTGTTCAAAATTTAATCATAAAACCGATTTCAAAAATTGTTCAAAAAATGATTGAAGGAGAATATGAAAAATCATGTCTACAAAATATTTTGCAAAGTATTTCACAACCTTTCTCTCGAATTGAAACCGAGCACAAATTATTCAAAGAATTAGAAAATTTAAATATCTTCAAACAACCTCATAGTTATGTTATTAGTAACAATCTTTCAGAAGTAATTTTAAAAAGCAACCCAAATATTTGTGGCACCAATGTTGAAATTTGCTTGTTGGATATTTTTTTTCAAATTAAAAAATATTTTGAAAGCGATGGAGTTCTTCATGCTACCATGGAAAATATAAATCAATTATCAAACTCAAAAACCTATAAGAATTTCATTAATGGTCAATTTTGGCAAAGTCGTTGTGGAGATACAAATAAAATTGTTATTCCAATTTTTCTGTTTATGGATGATCTCGAAGTAAATGATCCATTAGGTTCAAAATCAGGTCAACAAAAAGTTTGTGGAATATACTACAATTTTCCAGTAATTCCAAATTATCAAATTGGGAAACTCAACAATATTTTTGTTGCCGGTTTTATAAAATCAAGGGACTTAAGTGAATGTGGAAATAACGTCTCTTTCACTCCTTTAGTAAATATTTTCAAACATCTACAGGAACAAGGCATAGAAATAAAAACGGAAAGTGGTATTTTTCATGTATATTTTGCATTAGGTCAGATTTTAGGTGATAATTTGGGACTTAATAGTGCTTTAGGTTATGTTAAATCATTTTCTGCAAATTTGTTTTGTAGAATATGTAAGAGAGATAAAAGTCACACTTTTTCTGACTGTATTGAGATGCCTCATGCCTTAAGAAGTAAATTAAATTATGCAGAAGATTTGGCGTTTAATGATTCTCACAGTACTGGTATTAGAGAAAACTCCATATTCAACACGATACCACTTTTCCATGTTACTGATAATTTAGCATGCGATATCATGCACGATGTATACAATGGCATTTGCAAGTACGATTTAGCGAAAATTTTGTATTATTTTATATATGAAAAGAAACTATTTTCTCTGGATACTTTAAACTATAGAAAACAAATGTTTTCCTATGGGGATACTGAAATAGAAAATATCTGTCCCTCTATTGAAAAGTCACATATTCAAAACGCAAGTTTTAAAATGAATTCCAGACAAATGAAAACATTCATACATTTGATAACTCTTATGATAGGAGATCTAATTGATAAAAATGATAAAATCTATGAGTTTTTAATCACCTTAGTAGAGGTAGTAGATTTTTTGCTGTTGCCTTTTTTTGATGAAAGTATTTTAGGTCAACTTGAAATACTCATTAAGCGTCATAACGAATTATATCAAGAATTGTTTAAAGAAAAATTAAAACCAAAATTTCATAATCTTGTACACTATCCAAATATTATAAGAAAACTAGGTCCAATTAGATATCTGTGGTGCTTTAGATTTGAAGCAGAGCATCGTATCCACAAGCTTTATGCCCAAAGCATCACTTCAGGAACCAATATTCCACTAACTTTATCTATCAAAGCATCACTAAAATTTTCAAGTTATTTGTTATCAAATAATTTCTTCCAAAAAGAATACGTATACAATGGGCATGATATAAATTTGAAAGAAGAACTTTACTTTTCTTTTTTAAACATAAATAAACGTAATATAAATTTATACAAGAGAGATAATTCTGTTGTATTTAGAGGTGTTAATTTTAAACAAGGTCATATCGTTACCATAACAGAGGAGCGCAATATGTGTTTAATCTACGAAATTGTCACGTTTTTGATTTATGAATCAAATGTAGAAATTGTTGCTAAGCCGTGGGAATGTTTGTCATTTTCAAAACATTTTCAATCATTTTTAGTAGGACATAAAGCTGAAAATTTTGCTACTGTTTCACTTACTTCTTTAGATGGTCCACCTATTCATTTTTATTCGTTAAATAATGGACTTAAAGTAATTCGCCGAAAAAAATATTGGAATTAAGTTGTTGCATAATTAATTGTACTTTAAAATGTATAGTTATAAGATTCTGTTTCTAATTTTGTAGCATTAAGAAAATTTATTTCTGTGAGAATACCTATGTACGAGTATATACATTATATTTAAAAAATCAAAATTTTTGTTCCTAATTTTGTAGCATTAAAAGAAATTTTTTTTTGATCATCAAATCATATATGTATAACACATAAGAAATATATGTAATGTTATGTTTTTTTGTATATCAAACCAAAAAACTCAAAATAAAGAAAAAGTTTAAAAATATTAACGTCTTTCAATAACATACAGCTCGCCATTTAAAATTAAAAAGATTTTCTTCTTAAATATTAAGAGGTTTCCACATTCCAAGAAAAGGATTTTTCTTTTTAATTTAATACGTTTTCCTCTTGTACCAAAATGATTTCTTCTCAAAAATTCATCTTATTTCAATTAGAATGCATATTAAAAGTCATTCGGCATCTTTTTAATATAATGTGAAAACTTTATGGCGGATTTAACAATATTTTAAGCAGGATTTCTTTACAATTTTGAAAAGACCTTCTTATTGGAAAAAAACCATAGGGAAATCATTTTATTTTTATTCAGTTTTATGTGAAAATTTTGCTCTGTGAAGAGAATCAACACCAAAACTCTTCCAATTCAGTGAAAGTACTTCCAACGCAGACTGATCCAAATGTAGGATCCATATCCAGAACAAAGCCCCAACATTACATCACCGAAGAAAGTTTTAAAAAAGCAAATATTCAAACTGTACATGGAGAAAAAGAATACGATACACACAAAAAGCAGGAAAAACGAAAAGACAAGAATAAGATTTTGGACAATCTTGAATGCTCGAGTGTACATCCTATTTTACCTTTTTCCTTCCACCTAATTCGCCATGTTCGTCACTTACTGTGCAGACAGATGCTTTAAAAAAGTACAAGGAAGAATCTGATGAACCTGCTGAAAAAAAAACATCAAAACAAAAATATTGAAAAAAATTTGAAATTATTAAACAGGAAGTACAAAATTTAAATATTAACCCTTAGGTGCATAGTGTGCCATATATGACCCAATCTTATTTTCTTTTATTAGAATTATATTTGTTCAACTTTCAGCTTTAAATGCATGATGACACACATCTGGCACATTATTAGTATTGAATATAACATTTTCAGTACGCAAGTTAACTGTATAAAGAAATAGTGATTATTTGTCCAGGTGGTTACTCATTTCTGATTTCGACTTGCTCAGTTCCAGTTTATACAGTGTTTCATAAGTTTGTAGTTATTATTTAATATTTATAAAATTTTCAAATCATAGTTTTGTGCATTCAATATCAATCAATAATAAAAAAAGGTATTGTATACTCGTATCTTATTTATAATACAAAATTTATGATTCTGCCATATATGGCACACCATGCATTGCGTTGAACTTTTATTGTTTATAGATGTCTATTATTTTTGATGACGGTAAGAGAAGTAAACGTGTGACGGAAGATGAACTTTTACAAATTTTCGCTGAAATACTAAGCGATAGTGAAGATGGTATGGAAACAGATGAAGATAAAATTGTGAATGATGTAATCAGCAAAGAAGTACTGGAAAACTTGTTAGGTGACGAGGATTTTTTGGAGCTTCAATGTGAAGACGTTGAAAATTTAGATACAACGAACAACGCATCGCATGAAAATTCGAATGAATTCGAAAATATTAAGAAATCTCTTCGATGGAAAAGAAAAAACCTACTAATTTCCGAAACGCAGTTAAAATTTCTAGGCTCTACAGATATGCCAACGACTATTGCAAAGTTGAGCTCAACTTATCAATTCTTCAGATATTTTTTTGATGATGACATTCTATTGCAGATAGTATGCGAAACAAATCTTTACGCACAATCGAGGAATATTGAAGAAACATTTAATGTATCAAAATATGACATTTTGAAATATTTAGGTATTTTGATCATGAAGTCAGTAGCCAAATGTCCTAATCTTCGTTTGTACTGGGATAACGATATCGGCCTGGATATGATTCGAAATACAATGCCGCTCAACTTTTTCGAAAAGATTCGTTCTATTCTCCACTTCAACGATAATTCAAAAATGATAACGGACAAAACTTCACCTGAATTTGACAAACTTTTTAAAATTCGTCCAATAGTTGAGGCTTTTTGAAAAAAGTGTTTATCAATTCCATTGGAAGAACATCTATCTGTTGATGAACAAATCTGTGCATCTAAGTCCAGGCATCATCTCAAGCAAAATATGCCACCAAAACCTCATAAATGGGGTTATAAAATGTTTGTGCTTTGTGGAGTATCTAGATTTGCCTACAACTTTGAAATATATACTGGTTTAGAAAACACCGTTGCAGGACGTCTTGAATTCAAGGAGACAGAATTAGGAGCTAGTAGCAATATAGTGGTTCGATTGTGTCGGAATGTTTCTCGTAATTGGAATTATAAAATCTACTTACTTCGACAACTTTTACACTTCAATTCAGCTCCAATACTACCTTGCGCAACAGGGAATACACTCTTTAGGAACCGTAAGACGTAATCGAATTCCTAACTGCAAACTCCCTTCGGAAGAGATTATGGAAAAAGAATCACGAGGAACTTCTGTAGAATATGTAGCTGATTTTCATAGCATAGACATTTAAAATTTAATATGGAAGGATAACAAATGTGTGAGCATGTTATCAACCTTCGTTGGTAAACAGTCTGAAAGTATGGTGAACAGATTTGACAGAAAAACCAAGTCAAATATTTCTATTAAATGTCCAGCAGTTATAAAGCAGTATAATATTCATATGGGAGGAGTGGATTTGCTGGATAGCTTAATTGGAGAAAGTAAAATTTCAATGAAATCCCGAAAATGGTATATGCGTTTATTCTACCATATTATTGATCTATCAGTCAACAACTCCTGGCTGCTTTATAAAAGACAAGGCTGTGGCCCTGTTATTAATCTTGTGAGGTATCGGATTGAATTGGCAAAAACCTTATGCAATATTGGTGTTAGTTCAGGTTTAAAACGCGGTAGACCATCGGGCAGTCCTTCCGTTGCGTCACAATATTTAATTAAAAAGAAAAGAGGACCAACAACATCTATACCGACGAAAGATGTAAGACAAGATCGAATTGATCATATGCCGATTTGGAGTCAAATTCGAATGCGATGTAAATATCCCTCATGTACATCAAAATCATACATTAATTGTAAAAAATGTTGTGTTGCACTTTGTTTGAATAAAGACAAAAACTGTTTTATAAAATTCCATCAGAACTAAGTCAAAGTGATATAACGATAATTAAAATATTGCATATTTAATTTAAATGCATTTTAAATTTATATTTAATCATTATATGTATACTTCTTAAAATTGAATTATTTGTTGTTTTTATTTAGCTATATTAATTTTCCGTTAACAAAATTCCTTTTCTAAATAAGCAATTTCTTTTTTCAAAAAAATTTTATAACTAGGCGTTAATGCATAATGTGGCATATCTGTCACATATGTACTGTTTTTTTAACTGTTATCGATAAATAGCAGGTAAAAAATTTTAAATATTTTAATTTTCGCTTTATTGAGTTGCTTTTACACAAGAAAAAAATTTTTTTTTCAAAAAAAAAAAAAAATTCATGCATTCAAGGATTAAATTTGATTCATTGGAGAAGAAAATTGACGTTATAAACGATACTTTGCAGCCCTTGATTACTTTCCTGCAAGGAATGTCAAAAGAAAAAATTATAATCAATCTAAATTTCTCTATGCCGAAGCTGCCAATTGAGACAACGGAGAATTTGCTTTCTTTGAACAATAAAATAATTACAGAAAAAATTTAAAGAACAATTAGTAAGTATGGAAAACACAATTTTTAATGCCTTTTATAAGATATTTACATTTTAAAAACATATATTTTGATATTCCTCTCCAATTTTAATTAATTATTTCAAGCCTTGTGCTTACAAAATTTACTTGTTGGCGATTTAAGAAAATCGGTCACATTTGTTATGCAAGGATTGGTGTCCTTGGAGTTATTAGTGAAATACACATGGGCGGGAAAGGTTGGAATCCAGAGTAAAAGTATATTTAATATATTACTTTTCTCATCATTCTCATTACTTTACTCATCCATACTTATATATATTTTCAAGAAATACTAAACTAGCATTTTCAGAACTGCATGGCGTTATATCACTTTTAGAACTCACTTTCACGGATGAAAGAAATTTAAATTTTTCGAAAGAAATGATTTTACGAGAAATAAAAGAGTATATAAAACGTTCAATGCAACGATTCCGCAGAGAGTGCCTAATTTAATAATAATTTATATATTTTAAGAATAATTTTTCTATTAAAAATTTTGAATTTTTAATGAATTATTGTTTTTGTAGATATAACTAAACGTTTTTTTCTTCAAAAATGTTTTTGATTTTGTTATTTTTCTTTTATTTATTTGTGTAAATAAATGTTTTGAAAATGAATGCTGAATTTTGATTTCATTTGTTCATCTGCTGCATGATAAAGAAAACCATTCCAAAACATTAAATGACTATCACTTGAAAATATTCTGCGAAATAGTGCATAAAACTGAAATTTGATTTATTTTTGGCTTTTTGCATTACTAAGCTGTATGTTTTTCTTGGTCAAAAGATTTGATGGAAAAATCAGATATTCCACTTTATATTTTTTTTTTTTTTTTTTTTTTTATTTATTATATAATTAGTGGTCACTAAACAGAGTGTCTGTCATTTCGGACCGTTTACAATTGTGTAATTATAATTTTTGAAATTTAGATTACAGTTTATGTTTTTTTTATTTTTTATTGTTAAATCTTATTATATAAATTAGTGCTTTTTAGGAATTTTATTATATTTTTCATGTTATTTAAGTCGTCTTTGGCTAGAGTTGTATGGTCTATTTTGAATTTTCTTCTTGCTTCATCATAATTGGTGCATATTGTAAATATATGTTCAATATTTAAATTTTTATTACATATAGTAATATAATCCTCTTATCCGGTCCAACTAAAAATGAAGAATTTCGCTTAAAACCGAAATTCTTCACATAACAAATAAATCTTCCCATACGACTTAAATTTCAGCATTCTTTAAATTCAAAATTACGATCCCACGAAAACGCAATGATTGCATTTTTCCTTCTAACGTGTAACTAATATTTTTTTTTGTAAGAAATTAAAAGCTAGGACAGTAAAATTAAAATCTAAGAACAATTAGTCTATTGTAAGATGTAGAAGTGATAACGACAAAAAATAATAAAGTTGATTATCTAAAAACCAAAATAGTTTTTATTTTAAAAGGTGTTTTTATAAGAAAACTATCTTACTGAAAATGAACAAATAGTCAGTAGTTCACTGGTGCAGTCGGTAGGATCTCTGAAAAAGAGATCAATACAAATTATCGTTTAAAGAAAACAAAAAAAAAAATAATTATTCTATTTTTTGTCTGAAAAAAGACTGATATTTGTTTAAAAAAAAAAAAAAAAAAAATTGTGAAATAATTGATTTTTAAACCGAAAAGGTTGTGAAAATAATAATTAAACAACTTTTTTCATTTTGAAAAAAAAAGTTAAACGTGAATTATCATAAAGGCTTCGAATAAAAACAAAACGAAATTAATAAAGATAGAATAAGAAATAGTTAAACCATAAAAAAATTAAAAACATAAATGATAAATGTATAATAATTATTAATACTGAATAATTATAAACTAAGGTGTATTAATTTGAAAACAAAAAAAAAAAAAAACCGTTTTACATACAAAAAAAATTCAGGAAAGCTGTCATCATCAACATCATCTGTATTACTATCATCATAAGCCACAGTATCATCATCAGTGCTATCATTATAAACAACAACATAATCATCATTGTTATAATTATCATAGATAACATCATCATAAGCAAAATCATCAATTAAAATTATAAGATAAAGAGAAATTAATCTGAATAAACAGTCTAGTAATTTAAGTGTGAATAAAATAACAATTTTTTTTGTTGTAATACGATAACACTAAACTATCCAATCAATTTTTCTGAAGATTTTGATTTTGTTTTCGAGTGTTGATTAAAATTTTTTTTTTTATTCAAAATGGATGCTGATAATCGCCCTACGTTAGAATACTTTGCAAAAAACATTAGTTACATTACACCATTTGACGGTAACGAGTACGATTTATCAAGATTTATTACAAGAAAAGAATCTTTTATACCAGTGATAGACTTATTAGATAACCCTAGCAAGTTAATTGTACTCGGTTACATTTTGGACAAGGTTGTAGGGAAAGCTAAAGAATCATTAATTAAAACCGGTGTTATTACTACTTTGATAGAATTAAAAAATGCTTTAATCAGAAACCACGGTGAACGAACACCCGTTACAGATTTAGTACATGAATTAAGATTTTGCAGATGTGATTCAACGGTTGAAGCATTCTATAATAAAGTCACTTCTCTTCTGTATAGAATTAAAAATGCATACATTCTTAATGGCGAAGGCAATGCAGCTAAAATGTTAGAAAATCAAAGACTCTTAAACAATTTATTCAAGGTCTACCACCATTACCCAAAAATCTTTTAGGATGTCACGACCCACAAACCCTAGATGATTCTTTGGATTTGTTGATAAAATTTGGTTATCTTTCTTTTACACATAACGGTCCAAATAGAAATAGTAATTCTTCTAGGGAATTGAGTCACAATAGAAATAATTTTAGAAAAATGAATAAAAACCCTCACCATAATAATAACAATAACTATAATAATCCTAATCGTAACCACAACAATTTTGATTATAATTCGCCTCGAAACAATAATAATTCTTACCATTTTAATAGGAAACATTCGGGAAACCCCAATAATCACTTTAATAATTATAGACAACATCAAAATAATTTTAGAAACGATCAAACAAGTGGACAAACACAAAGAACCAATAATTATTACTCCAAACAAAATTTTCATAGAGATCAAGCTCCAGCGGAGCCCATAGATATCTCTACAAACGAGAATAATAGTAAAGAAATCGTTCAGCCACAAAATTTTCACATTGCTCCATTAAACGATCACCCTATATAATAATAAAGACTAAAATACGGGATCTTAAATTTATTATTGATAGTGGCGCTGAAAATAGTATTATAAATCCCGGTATTTGCAGCCCAAAATGGAAAACAGAAAATCCAAATTGTTCAATTAAAGTTTTAAATAGAGTAGTCCAAATTAATACGTGCTATAGGTTCCCGATTTTTAAAGAATTTAACGAATCAGAAAATCACTATGTACAATTCTTAGAATACCATTTTCACAAAAAGTTTGACGGTCTTTTGGGAAACAACATCTTGGCTGATTTGAATGTCATTATTAATTATAAAGAACGAATGTTAGTAAGTCGTAACGCTGCAATTCCGTTTTATCTGAATGAGGAAGAGGAATTGTACGCTAAAAACTGTTTTTATGAAATCGCCGATGTTTTCAGTAACGAGTATAATAATTGTATCCCCAATGAATGTTTTCCTTCTCACTTGAACAAAACAGATTTAACTAAACTAAGATCCCTTATATTGTCGTATAAAGACGTATTTTTTAAAGATGGAGATAATCTTACATTTACTAACCAGATTAAACATGAAATCAAAACGAAGAATGAGTTACCAATTTATAGTAAGTTGTATAGATATCCGGAAATACATAGACAAGAAGTCGATCGTCATATCAGAGAAATGTTACAACAGAAGATTATTCAGCCAAGTAACAGTCCTTACAATTCCCCTATTCGGGTTGTGCCAAAAAAACTCGATCACTCCGGTAAACAAAAATGGAGAATTGTAGTGGACTACAGGAAGCTAAATGAACAAACTGTTGACGATAAATTCCCTATGCCCAATATTGAGGAACTCTTTGATAAACTCGGAAAATGCAATTATTTTGCCACACTCGATTTGGCAAAAGGGTTCCATCAGATTGAAATTCTATCCAAAGACAGGCCTAAAACAGCATTTTCCACAGCAAATGGGCATTATGAGTTCCTTCGTATGCCTTTCGGGCTGAAAAATGCCCCAGCTACATTCCAACGGTTAATGAATAACGTCTTAAAGGACTTTATAAATAAAATTTGTGTTGTCTAGATGACATTTTGATCTTTTCTACCAGCTTTGACGAGCATTTGTTAAATTTACGAAAAATATTACAATGTTTACGTGAAGCAAGCTTAACAATTCAAATAGACAAATGTGTTTTTGCAAAAGAAACTACGAGTTATTTAGGACACATAATAACTAAAGAGGGAATCAAGCCTGATGATAAAAAGGTAGAAGCAATAAAAAGTATGGAATTACCTAAGACACTTAAAGAAATTCGTCAATTCTTAGGGATAACTGGATACTATCGAAAGTTCATTAAAGATTACGCGCGAGTAGCTTAACCTATAATTAAGTACCTGAAATAGGATACGAAAACAAATCCGTTAGATAAAAATTACATTGAAGCTTTTAATAAAATGAAAACTCTTCTGATTAGCGATCCCGTTCTCAAAAGCTCTGATTTTAATAAACCTTTTGTCCTGACAACAGACGCTTCGAACTACGCGATAGCGGCCGTCTTATCTCAAAATAGTCATCCCATTTGTTACACGTCGCGAATGTTGAATAATCATGAAATCAAATACTCCACTATAGAAAAGGAGTTGCTTGCAATTGTTTGGGCTATTAAATATTTCAGAATTTATCTATACGGTCGGAAATTAACGGTTTGTACCGACCACAAACCACTAGTTTGGCTCAACAACATTAAAGAGCCAAACATGAAATTACAACGCTGGAAAATACAGCTTAATGAATACGATTTCGATATTTGTTATCTGAAAGGGAAAGAAAATGTAGTAGCCGACGGCTTAAGCCGATATATTCCTCAAAAGGAAAATGATAATTTTGTTTTAAATAATAGTAATGATAGTCCTAATGAAGAATTAGGATCAACAAGCGCAACAATACATAGTGCTGATGAAGACGAAACCCGTCACATATATATCACAGAAAAGCCTGTCAACCTTTATAAAAATCAAGTGTATGTTTCGCTTGGAGACAAAGAAAGAATCTTTCTTAAAATCATTAATAATAAAATTCAAACACATGTAACCTTAAACAAAAATAGAGTTTTAATAAAAATTTTAAAGAAAATTTTAAAAGATAAGGGGGTGATGTGTGTTTATTGTGAATACGATGAATTATTTGTCAAATTTCAAAACACTTATGTAAATTATTTCTCTAATAATAAAAGATTAAAGCTGCTTAAATCAAATATCAGACTCATAGATATCACAGATGAAGGAAGAATGTTAGCAATAATAAAGGAAGAGCATCTTCAAAATAACCACCGCGTCATCCTGGAAGTTTTCAATGAACTAAAAACAAAATATTCCTATCCTAACATTTTTAATTTAATAACCAAATTTATAAATAGGTGTGAGACATTTTTACTGGCTAAACATGATCGTCACCCTGTCAAAATACCATTCAAACTATCCGAGTCTCCTCACGGTTTTAACGAAATCGTGCACGTAGACATTTGGTTTCCTTACCGAAACATGATGTATTTAACCACCATTGATAAATTTTCCAAATACGCCACTATACCACAAATTAGATGACCGTACGTGGATTTCCATCTTAAAACTCTGAAAGAAAGAATACAATACTTAGGAAAAATGAAAAAGATTATATTTGATAACGATAGGTGTTTAATACACAATTCAGTAGAACTATTTTTAAAAGAAAACCAAATAGAATTTCATACAACCACTGCTCACAATAAAACAGGCAATTCTGACGTTGAACGACTCCATGGTACTCTAAATTACGCATTTACACATTATAGCCGTCGAAAATCCAAGACTTGAAATATGTGACCAAATTTACAAAGCTATCACTTGTTATAATAATACAATACATACGACTACTAAACTAAAGCCCATAGATTTTATTAATAGAAATTATGATAAAAATGAAATAGAAGAATTAGCAAAAAAAATTTTATGAAGAAAAATTAAAAAGAATAGAACAAATAAATGAAAAACGGGATCAACATTATGTTATTTTAGATGATGTAGTTCGCAACAGAGAAATAGGAAAAAACAAACCAAAATATAAGAAACTATCAACTTTTAAAAAACAGGGAGATTATGTCATAGATACCAGTAATAAACGTGAAACTAGATATTACAAAAATCAACATAAAAGGAAATTTAAATATCAGAAATAAATGAAACTCTCTTTTACTCATATTTATAAAAAAAAAAAATTTTTCGTATTTTCCTTCTTCTTTTTAGATGCTTCGAAAACTACTTATTTTATTCACCTTTGCAGTTATTTGGGGACAGTCCATAGAAATTACTCCAGCCCACAGTGAAAGCGGGTTTGTATTATACCAAATAGACCAAAAACCGATAGTTGACTATTATGTAAAAATTCTGCACATTATTGACATTATAGACCAATATAACAAGACCATAAATACGATAAACAGGAACATACAACTTCTTAATTTAACAAAAGACTCCGACGAGTATCAGTTACTCACTAGAGAACTCTTACTCGCTAAACATCATCTTAAAATAATTTTACCTGATGTATACAACAAACAAAAACAGAGGAAAAGAGGATTGATAAATGTATTTGGAAGTTCTTTGAAATTTCTTTTTGGAACGATGGATAATGACGACGCAGTTGAGATTTCTAAACACCTAGACATTTTAGACAAAAACTCAATACAAATGACTGAACAGTTGAACAAACAGGTGATAATTAACAATGACTTGATAAGATACTTGAATAAAACGGTCAAACATGTAAACGAACAACAACAGATATTGCAGAAATTTCTTAATAATATTACAAACCCAGCTAAAAGAATCGCTATGTTAGTGGATATTACTAAATTCACATTTCAAATTTATGTTTACATAAAATCAATCAATAAACAGCTTGAAAAGATTTCGGACACAATTTTAATGAGCAGGTTAAACATTTTGCCACATGACATTTTAACCAACGAGGAAATTCTAAATTATAATATAACATCATCTATTTTACCATTCGTAGGAAATGCAATTTTGTATAAAAATTCGTTGCTAATATTTGTAATTAGTATACTAAAATTTACGAAAGAAACTTATTATAATACATTAGTCATTCCGGTCCCTAACACTCAATATGAGGAGTTAGATAATGACATTATCCAGGTAATTATAAACGATAACAATGTGTACATGTATCAGAAAGATTTAGTAACAAAAAAGGAATTAAAATTTCACAAAAATGCATGCATCAAATATGCACTTAAAACAAATAATGTTTGTAAACTAAGGCGAACTAAGGCGTTGAACTAAGGCGACGATTGAAATTTTGTTGTCTCTCTGTTAAATTACCATTGTCTTTAAACGGGACCATAATATATGAAGCCAATGGGTAAGCAGAATCACCAACTATATGGACATCTGGAGGAATCTTGATTGTTCCGTTTTCTAAATTTCGTCCGAGAAAACTTTTTTTGAAAACCCAAGCATCATTGGACCTTCCGGGCCAACCGAAAAAAGTTTTGAAAAATATTTTAATGAAAATCATAGCTATTCTTACTTGGAGAATTAAAGAGAAGAATCCTTTTCTGTTGTAATAGCTACTGGAGTCACTTAATGGGGCTGAAATAGGTACATGCATGCCGTCAATACAACCGATGACATTCGGAAAACTTTCTCTTCCACGCAGTTTATTAAATCTCTCTACATGAATATTAATTTCTTCATATAACTTTGGCCATATTATTAGCTTATCCATTAGTTTTATAATTAGACGACAAGTTCTTATAACAATGTAGCATATTGTACCTTTTGATTTATCAAACCTGTCTGAGATTTCTCGAAAAGAGTTTTGATTCGACAAAGCCCACAATGTTATATAGAGTCTCTCCTTTAAATTTGTTTGTGGATGACCAAGTTTAGCACATTCATAAGGCAATAGTAAAGAATTAAGAACCTTTAAAATTAAATGATGATAATAAAACTATAACAAATAAAAAATCAACATTATACAAACTTCAAATGCTTCTTGGGACATCCTGAAATGTGAATGGAACACTTCGTCACTAAAATTTTGAATTGTATGTGTATACAAATGCACTTTAGGTATTTTTGTTATACTCATAGTTTTCGAAAGCAGTTTTAATAATAATACTTTTTTCTTATTCAACTTTTTATAATTTTGCAAACGTTTAGTCGCATTTTGTGTCTTATTTTCCATTAAAATGCTTAAAACTACATTTTCTAGTTCATTTTGGATAAAATCCATTTTGTGTACTCTATTTTTTAATATTTATTTTGAAAATCTCGATCTGGAATTTTTTTTACTATCGTTTTAAAACGTCAATTGATAATTGTATTACTAGTCTATTTGATCGTCAAAAGACAGTCAATAAGTTTGACAATAATCACTTTTTTGACGATCAATTGACATTTCCAAACACAGCCAAAGTAAGCATAAAAAATAATAACATAGCTAATTAAATTTAACAATTGTAAAATTGAAATAGGCAATGTAGCATTCGAGAATAGAATCGAAAGCTTCAGAGATAGTAATATAATTCCGATTAGTCATGTAAACTTTACGAAAATACATATTTTATCATAAAATAAACTTGTTTGAATTAAAAGTAGATAATATACAAAATAGAAAAATGATAGAACATTTAGAAATAAAAAACAATGTTACTAGTTATACGGCATAAGCAATAAGATCATTGATTGTAACTGTAATTATAGCAATATTAATAGTCAAAATCTGTGAACGTAGAAGGAAAAATGTAACAGTAACAAGAACAACAGAGAATAACGGACAAAATAACGCATCGTCTCCAGATCCTTTTGCAGGAGCAAAAGTCTTAAAGGATGGAGGAGTAATATAATCCTCTTATCCGGTCCAACTAAAAATGAAGAATTTCGCTTAAAACCGAAATTCTTCACATAACAAATAAATCTTCCCATACGACTTAAATTTCAGCATTCTTTAAATTCAAAATTACGATCCCACGAAAACGCAATGATTGCATTTTTCCTTCTAAAGTGTAACTAATGTTTTTTTTTGTAAGAAATTAAAAGCTAGGACAGTAAAATTAAAATCTAAGAACAATTAGTCTATTGTAAGATGTAGAAGTGATAACGACAAAAAATAATAAAGTTGATTATCTAAAAACCAAAAATAGTTTTTATTTTAAAAGGTGTTTTTATAAGAAAACTATCTTACTGAAAATGAACAAATAGTAAGTAGTTCACTATATAAATTTAGGAGCGGGCGTTTTATTGAAGTGGTGTTCATGTGTGCATCTTGTATGTCCTATTCTGATTCTTGTTATTATGATTGAGTCTTTTCTTGTGAGTTTATTGAGATTTTTCCAGGGTATTGTGTCTTTTTTGATTTTGCTTAATTTATTGGTGTCTTCAACTGTTTTCCAAATGTTTGTAGAGTTGTGTACTATTTTTTGTTTAATTTGTTTGTGTAGGTCTCCTATGATTATTTTGAAGTTTAGGTTCATGCCTTTTTCTATAGCTGCTTTAGCTAGTTTGTCTGCTTTTTCATTAGATATTATTCCTTGGTGACTAGGTACCCATATAAGTTTGTATGTGTTTTCTAAGTGTTTTTGTGTTATGCGTATTATACTCTTTGCTATGGGGTGAGTGTTGTATATTTTCTTGATTGATTGTATGGAACTTAAAGAGTCTGTCACTATTAGTATTTTTCTTTCGTTTTTTATTTGTTTTATTGCAGTATCGATGGCGTACATTTCTGCTGTATGAATTCTGGAATAGTTGTCAATTCTGAAGCTATCTTCAATTTCTTGAGATGTACATGCAAAAGCAAGCAAAAGCGTTGATTATAGATCCATCTATATATATTTTTTTAAATTCTTTATATTCTGTGCTTATTTTTTCAAAAAGTTTTTGTTTATATATTTCTTTTTGGGTGTCTATCTTTTTATATTTGCATAGTTCTAAGTCATATGTAATATTTGTTCTTTCCCATGGTAGAAAAGAAGGAATGTTTGTAATTTTTATTTTGTCGTGGCTGGGTAGATTGTATTTTTCCGCAATTTCGCTTATTCTCTTTGTAGGGGTCTCATACTAGTAACGGTTAGTGTTTGATTCATTAGTCTGTATTATTTGATGAAGGGGGTGTTGTCTATTTGTGCAAATTTTGTAGTAATATCTTAAGTTTAGTATATTATGTCTAAGTTCAGTTGTCATGATGTTCACATCTACCATTAGAGTGATTATCGGGCTTGTTCTGAATGCTCCTGTACATATTCTAATGCCGGAATTTAATACTGTATATAATTTTTTTAGTAAGTGTTCGATAAGAACAAAACATAAAATATTAGAATAAGTTCAAATTGTATTCTTAGCTTACATTAAACAAATTAAAATTAATTTCTTTTAAATAAATAAATAATATGCAAAGTAAGCAATTTCAATCATAATTCTCACAATTTATCAGACGTAATTTAATACTTTGTTTTTTATTCTTTTATTATATACAAATTTAAACTATGTATGACTGTGTATGAAAATAATTATAATATTTAGTTTAGTAAGCATTTTACCTTTAAGTCTATGTATTTCAAAATTATATATATAGAGAAATTTTAATAAATCAGTTCAGTTGCCTTTTGAACAGTGAATTCAAGACTTTTAATTTCTCTAAGTGAGTCTGCTTAGAGCACTGTTTTCTAAAACAATTTGTATGGTGGTACAAGAACCATTCATACATTCGACGTATCAGCCTAGGTACAAGCACCTAGACTGCATTTCATTTTGGTACATAAATTCAGAATAAATGAATTCTGAATCAGCATTGGTGACCCCGACGTGATATAGTCCATATATCAATTAACAATAATTCGTTTCTTTAGCATTTGTGGCTTTTCAACTTCATTTTTAAATTTCAATTTCATTTTAATTTCAACTTCATCATGTCAATGGATGAGTTGGTAATTCGTCAACAAAACATCGGTGAAGACATCAAAAAATTAGCAGCCAACTATAAAAATGATGCGAAGACCCGGAAAACATTGGACTATTTGAACAAACGTCTTCAAAATCTGCAAACATTGTGGGATGATTTCGAATCTACAGACACCCAAATACGAACACAATATGGTGAACAACTAGATCATATTTACTTCACGAAAAATTATTATGAAACTATCAGAGTCGGCTATGAATCACTCAAAGCAGACATCAAACAATCAATCAACGAAAAGACAATTGCACCAGTTATACACACACAAGAAAGTGGAAAGAAAACCATCAAACCAGGTGCCGAAGCGCAGGCCAATAGTAGACCAAATAACAACATCATTATCTATCAAGACTCATTAATGCAAGGGCTTCAGAATATGCTTCAGAATGTGTCATTTGATGAGAAACACTCAACCCATTTTTATACAATAAAAATGCAGGCCATTGATCACCATTGGCAAACTATTCAACAACTACACGATAAATTATGTATCGATCCAAGCAGCAACGAATACAACATGGTAAAATATTTTGATCTGGAGGAACAAACGCACGACATACTCATACAGCTACGCGAGATTTTAAACCAACCTGCAGCAACAACACATCAGATTAGAACTGACGAAAACCCTACCATGATGTCTACAATGAAATTACCAAAGATTGAACTACCAAAATTTCAAGGTGAGTATCTCAAGTGGAGACAGTTCAGAGATTTGTTCAATGAATTGGTACATAATCAACCAATACCGGCCTGCCAGAAAATGTGGTATTTAAAAGGAAGCCTGTCAGGTGAAGCAGAAAAAATGATTAGACATTTAACAACTTCCGAAGCCAATTATACAGCTGCATGGAAAATAATAAATGATCGTTACGAAAATTTGAAACTGCTTGTTAACGTTTCACTAACTAAATTATTATCACAATCAACAATCACTATAGAGAGTGCCTCAGCCATAAAAGCATTTCACGATACCACTCACGAATGCCTTTTAGCAATTCAAAATCTAGGCATTAAAACAGATCAATGAAATCCAATTGTTCTCCACATTTTATCAAAAAACTGGATCGTAACACACACACATTGTGGGAACAATCGCTAAGTGAGCCTAAATCCCTACAGTCCATAGAGGAATTTTTGAATTTTTTAGAAACTAGGTTTCAAGCGTTAGAATCATTGGGCAGCAGCACCAAAATTGAAAAAAAAGGTAGACACACACAAGTCACTGACTGCTACAATCAAATCAGGATGTCTTTTATGCAACGGGAACCATCAGATATTTGTCTGTCAACGTTTCCTTCAATTCGGACCACACCAGCGCATCAATTTAATCAAAAAGAATAACGCTTGTTTAAATTGTCTGAAAAAGGGACACAAGATAGCTGATTGTACTTCAAGAGGCTGTACTAAGTGTGAAAAACGATACAACACGCTTTTACACTTACAAGCCTCATCTCCACAACCACAAAAGGAGCAAGAATCTGCAGCTTATCGACCCTCTACCAAAGCAGAAATAGCCACGCCACACGGCTCACTCGCTACAAGCTTGACAACATCAGGCAAAGGCTACATTTTACTGGGCACTGCTGTGGTGAGAATAATTCATTACAATTCAATCATTGAATGCCGAGCAGTATTGGACTCAGGCTCTCAACTAAATCTCATCACACGCAGATTAGTTGACAAACTTGAAATAAAATGCTTACCACACGATTTAATTATAGAAGGAATAGGTTCCAAAAAACAATCGTCGCATAAACGAGTCAATATTGCATTAGAATCTCGCATTAATGAATTCAACACCAGATTAGAAGCGTATGTTCTGCCCAAAATCATTTCTCCTCAACCAATGCACACAATAAATATAGAAAACTGGCCCATACCAAATAACATACCTTTGGCAGATCCAAACTTTTATAAAACCGACATCATCGATTTGCTCATTGGAGCTGAATTATACTATAATCTGTTATGTGTAGGACAGATCAAATTAAGCAGGGAGCTACCAACTTGCAAAACACCATTTTGGGATGGGTAGTAGCAGGGAAAGTGGACCAATCACCAATGACCCATGCGACTTGTGGAATAAGCTCAGAAATGGAAAGAGTAGAACAAAATCTCGAAAAATTCTGGATGATAGATGAGATGAACACACCTCAGAATAGCTTTACAGCCGCCGAACAACGATGTGAAATACATTTTATACAGAATACAAAACGAAATGAAGAAGGCCGATTCGTTGTTAAACTTCCTTTCATTGACGACCCTTCACGTCTTGGAGAATCAAAAGAAATCGCCATAGAAAGAAGACTTCAAGGTAACAACGAACTAAAAATTCAATACATGAATTTCATGAAAGAATATCTGGATCTTGGACACATGAAAGAAATAAACTTCAGTGAAATTGAGAAACCATATAATTTCTTGCCTCATCATTGCGTGCTTAAACCTGAAAGTACAACCACCAAACTTCGTGTTGTTTTCGATGCATCGGCTAAAACATCTAGCAGCATTTCGCTTAACGATATACTGGCAACCGGTCCCATTATCCAGGATGATGTTTTTCAACATTTCTCAGATTTCGTTTTCCCAAATTTGTATTCACAGCCAATATTGAAAAGATGTATCGGCAGATAAGAGTGCATGAGGAAGACCAAAAATATCAATTTGGTGGAGAAATCATCCAATGGAAAATTTAAGCTGCTATAAGTTAGAAACTGTAACGTACGGAACAACTTGTGCGCCGTATCTCGCAACACGTTGTCTACAAAGGCTAGCAGGGGAAGATGTAGAAAGATTCCCTCTCGGATCGGAAGTCCTCAAACGAGACTTTTACATTGATGACGTCTTAACTGGAAGTGATCGACTAACAACAGCAATAGCAATGCAAAATCAACTCCGAGAACTACTAAAGTCAGCCGGTATGAAGTTAAGAAAGTGGTGCGCTAACCATCCGCAACTTCTCAAAGATATTCCTGTAGAAGAACGGGAGATTCAACTAGACTTCTGTAGTAAGGCTGAAGAACACGTTAAGACCATGGGATTGATTTGGATGCCGAAAACAGACGAACTATGCATCAGAAGCACTTGGTCACAAAAAGAACTGCGTATTCTGACATTGCACACTTATTTGATCCTTTGGGCATACTGGCACCTGTCGTTGTCCGAGCAAAGATATTTCTACAAAAGTTATGGTCATTGAAGTGTGATTGGGATGCGGTACTACCGCAAGAAATGCACTCCTATTGGATACAATTTAGAGAAAATTTAAAACATCTCAACAATTTAAAAATCTCAAGACACATCTTTTCAAATAAAATAATGAAAAATATACAAATTCACATTTTCGCTGATGCATCTGAAAGGGCATATGGAGCGGTAGCATATGTAAGATCCATTGATAATACAAACTGCATCATCTCACGATTGTTATGCGCTAAATCAAGAGTAGCTCCACTCAAGCAGACTACACTGCCACGTTTGGAATTATGTGCTGCAAAGATCGCTGCCGAATCAGCACATCGAGTTAAAAAGGATCTTGTGCAAAAGGGCATACCTATATTCTTGTGGACGGATTCAGAAATAGTCCTCGCCTGGATACATTCTCCATCCTCATCATACCAAACTTTTGTAGCTAATAGAATAGCTACTATACAACAATTAACTGACGAAGATCAGTGGAGACACGTAGGATCGAAAGACAATCCAGCAGATGTTTTGTCAAGGGGAATTGCTCCAGAAAAATTAGGGGAATGTATACTTTGGTTTTATGGTCCACAATTCCTACACGGAAGTGAATCAGTATGGCCACCTCCCTACACTAAAAATGCAATATCAACAAATGTTTTAGAGAAAAAGCGGTGTGGGATATCACTTACAGCCGTCGAAGAAAACTAAAATATATTACAACGGATACCAATGACCAATTCATTTCGAAAAACTCAACGTATCATTGCTTACATACTCCGATTTATTAACCACACCAGGCACCAGCATAATCAGCAACAGAAGTCTACCTTATCCTTATCTGTTAAAGAATTGAAAGACGCTCAAATTTTGATCATAAAGTTAATGCTAAAACAAGAATTTAAAGAAGATTTATCACATTTGGAGCGTTATAAAGAGGTATCAAAAAACAGCGTGCTTATTAATCTTATACCTTTTCTAGATTCAGACAAAGTAATTGAGGCATCTAACCTCTCTTATCAAACAAAGCACCCAATGGCGTTGCCGTATAACCATCCCTTAACTAAAGGATTGCTAAATGATCTACATAAAGAACATTTGCATGTAGGTCCACAAACACTATTAGCTATAGCAAGGCAAAGTGTGTGGCCAGTAAAAGGAAAAATCATAACACGTTCGGTAGTCCAACAATGTGTTCAATGTACACGAGCCAAACCCAAATTATTGACTCAATTAATGGGAGGCCTGCCAAAGGATAGAGTACAACCAGCCAGGCCTTTGTCAACTCTGGAGTAGATTTTTGTGGCCCGGTATGGATTCACTACAAACTGCGAGGAAAAAGACCACAAAAATCCTACATCGCAGTATTCTGTTGCTTTGCAACAAAAGCCGTCTATTTCGAAGTCGTCAATGATCTCACATCGCAAGGTTTTCTAGGTGCATTGCGACGTTTCATAGCGAGACGGGGGCATTGTAGAACCATATATTGCGACAACGCAACAAATTTCGTGGGAGCAAGGAATTTGCTAGAAGTAAAGGACATCCTATCCGAATCAAGAGAACTTATCGAAACCACATGCAGTTCACAGGGAATCGAATTTAAATTTATCCTTCCACAATCGTCTCATTTTGGAGGGCTTTGGGAAGCAGCGGTTAAATCTGCTAAGCACTTATTGCAAAACATTTTGGCATCAGCTTCCTTAACATATGAAGAATTGGAGACAACCGTTATAGAAATAGAAGCCATTCTAAACTCTCGACCAATAACACCTTTATCCTCCGATCCTAACGATTAAGCAGCATTAACACCAGGCCATTTTCTCATCGGAGAACCGCTGACTAGTACAATTGACCCTGATGCTATCCAGTTTAAGATGAATCTCATCAAAAGATGGAAGCTCATAAATCATTTGAAAAATGAATTTTGGAGGCGGTGGCTCTTAGAATACCTCAACCAGTTGCAACATAGATATCGTTGGAAACAACGATGTGAAAATGTACAATTAGGCACTATGGTCTTAGTCAAAGAAGATAATACTCCTACATTACAATGGGCATTAGGAAGAATGATCAATGTTATAAAAGGAAATGATGGATTAGTACGAGTGGTCGATGTTCGCACAAATTCTGGAGTCAAACGTCGCCCGATTCATAAACTGGCCCCACTACCGGTCGAAACAGAAATATCAATTCAACAAGATGACTTGTCATAAAAAGACAGCAAGGTCACGAAGGCAAACCACGGTGATCTAGAACCTGAAACGTCTTCAGACGAAGGTTACTCGACACCTTAAAAGAAACAACGAAAAACTTTTGGATCTGCAATGACAACATTACTCATTACGTGTCTCATGTCATCATTAGTCACGAGTACTCCGATTGAGCTCAAACCATTCCAACACAACCCTGGTATCTATTTCGAGAACCTTGGAACAGCGAACATCGTAGCGAATGAATGGAACTTACTCGTTTTTTATGACTTAAGATCTTATTGGAAGGAGCACGATTTTCTTCAAAATTTTCTGACTGCTTTACAAAGACTTTGTAATGAAATGACTCAAAAACATAATTGTGTAGAAATCATTCGGCATCTTCAGCATATGAATGAAGAGATAGCAGCAAACAACATTCTTTTTACTACCGAACACCAGAGAAGGAAAAGAGGCGCTGTAAATTTTATTGGAAACATTGCTAACGCATTATTCGGAGTGCTTGATTCCGATTATGCGGAGAAGATGGCACAAACCATAGACAACATTCAACAAAATGCAGATCTCGTGACAGATCTTATTAAAAATCAGAAAACAATACTGGATGCAACGTTAAACATTATAAAAAAAGTTGAAAAAGTCATCAACCAACAATTTATCCAATTAGAAACACGAATGAAAAATATCAGCAATTAAATCAATGAAGAATTTCGTCAGCAATGTATAACGGAAACATTCAACTCAGTTAGTTTTCTAACTATCATCACCACTTCCAATTTTCTGAGAATACAAAATTCGATACTAACCGTGCTAACAGATAACCATAATGGTAAAATCAGCCCTTTACTGATCTCACCTCCACAACTAGAAGACGAAATCGTAAAAATTAAGGCCAATCTGCCCTCATCTTTACATCTACCATCACAGCAAAATGATGTCCTCGGTTATTTTACTCTAATGACTATCGAGAGTAGAATCATAAGTAACTACGCCTTATTCAAATTAAAAATTCCTTTAGTTTCACTAGAAGAATTTGAACTATTTCGAATCACACCAGTTCCAGTACAGGTCAATAACTCTTATTTTGCAATCAAATCATCATCATCATTTCTAGTGATAAACTTACATAGAGATCGATACTATCCATTGACGGAACAAGAATTGCAAACATGCATTATCGTTAGAGAAGCCAATCATCTCTGTAAACAGAAGCATCCTATTTACTCTAGAGGATCAGCCGTAAGTGCCTGTGAAGTTGACTTAATCAATAATGTACCACATCCTGCCACGTGTCAAATAATTAGAGTCGCTGATGGATCTCATTGGATACAATTGTACAGTCCTAATCGATGGATATATGTGCTATCTGAACAAACAACGATTAACGTCGTATGTGAGAAAAATACTACACAATTTGCTATCAGAGGATCAGGAATTCTCAAACTTCAAGAACGTTGTATTATCAAACAACCGTTAATTACAATACAAGTACACAGCATTTATCCATCTAATTCAAGGGCATCTTACTTCCCTTCGAATAACCTAACAGCTGTCATAAATACTCACCACGCAATACATACAACAATACAGAACTCAAATCATTTACTTCAAAAATAGATGACATCAAGGAGTAACTAGATCATTTCAGACATAATCTACCAACTCATATGATGAAACATAACATTCATCAATTTACAGTATAGGCTACATCGCATTACTACTAATTTCCATAATGATAATTGTAATGATTGCGAAACACTGCATTCAAAATCATCTCCTGCCATGGAAGAGGTCTCCACAACCTAAACCACGTCCACGGAGAATTAGCAAAACTCAGAATACTTCGGAACTGCATCTCGACACCACCTTTGACACCATATCATGAATCAACATTCAACGTGGGGGAGGATGTTCGATAAGAACAAAACATAAAATATTAGAATAAGTTCAAATTGTATTCTTAGCTTACATTAAACAAATTAAAATTAATTTCTTTTAAATAAATAAATAATATGCAAAGTAAGCAGTTTCAATCATAATTCTCACAATTTATCAGACGTAATTTAATACTTTGTTTTTTATTCTTTTATTATATACAAATTTAAACTATGTATGACTGTGTATGAAAATAATTATAATATTTAGTTTAGTAAGCATTTTACCTTTAAGTCTATGTATTTCAAAATTATATATATAGAGAAATTTTAATAAATCAGTTCAGTTGCCTTTTGAACAGTGAATTCAAGACTTTTAATTTCTCTAAGTGAGTCTGCTTAGAGCACTGTTTTCTAAAACAATTTGTATGGTGGTACAAGAACCATTCGTACATTCGACGTATCAGCCTAGGTACAAGCACCTAGACTGCATTTCATTTTGGTACATAAATTCAGAATAAAGGAATTCTGAATCAACAGTAAGTTTTTGTTAGCTGTAGAAAATAAGTATGATGCACAATCCATTTTTGCTATTATGTTTGTCTTCAAGATTTTAAGCAGTGTTTGTCGGTCGGATCCATATTCTGTGCTGGAGAGGAGTTTTAGTACATTCAGGCCTTCTTTGCATTTATTTATTTTATTGTTAATGTGTTGCTTCCATGTTAGTTTTTTGTCAAGAGTCATTCCTAGATATTTATGCTCAGTGACATATTCGATAACATTATTGTCAAGTATGATTTCATTGATAGTTTCAATTTTCCTTTTTTTAAGTGAAAATCATGGCTTTAGTTTTTTGCGATGATAATTTAATTCCTTTTGTATGTATCCATTTAGTGAGTTCATTTACACTATTTTGTATCGTCTTTTGGGCATATTTTATGTTATTGTGTGAGGTGTATAGTACAATGTCATCGGCGTATGCTATATGTTTTACGCTACTGTTTGTGACCTTTTTTATGCTGTTTATTGCAATTGTGAAAAGGGTTGTGCTTAGTACAGAACCTTGGGGTATACCATTTTCAATTTCGTATTTGTTGGAAAGTTTATTGCCTATTAATACTCTAAATGTTCTATTTTCTAAGAAATATTTAAGGAATCTAAGCATATTGCCTTTTATGTGTAGTTTCTTTACTTCTTTTAGAATATTTCTTCTCCATACGCGATCGTATGCTTTCTCTATGTCAATGAAAATTGCAATAAGGTATTCGTTTTTATTGAAACTATTTATTATTTCAGATTCAAGGAGTGAAAGTGCGTCTATTGTGCTAAATTTTTTTCTGAATCCGAATTGATGTGGGTCGAGTTTTTGGTGTTTTTCCAAGTACCAAGTTAGTCCTTTGTTGATCATTCTTTCCATCAGTTTACATAAAACGTTTGTTAAAGATATAGGTCTGTAATTATCAATACTATGAGATGCTTTTCCTGGTTTAAGGATAGGTATAATCAGAGCTTCTTTCCATGCACTAGGTATTTTACCACAATTCCAGATCTGACTGAAAAATTTTAGAATATAATTCATTTGTGAGATATTCATATTTTTAATCATATCGTAGTGTACTAGATTTATGCCGGGAGATGATCCTTTAATTTGTGTCAGAGTATATTCTAGTTATGTTATGGTGAAGTTATTGTTGTAGCTTTCATACCCTCCTAATGGTATTTCAAAAGGTATCTTTTCGTATTGCTGTTTGATGTATTGAAAAGTGGAATCATAGTTGGAGTTTTTGGATATTGATTGGAAATGTTCTGCGGTGAGGTTACAAATTTCGTTAATATATGTGATCGTTTTGTTTTTTATTGTGACGGCATTAAGTTGATGATAATTATTTTTTCCTTCTAATGTTTTGATTTTTCGGTATATTTCTTTTACTGGAGTAGTTGAGTTTATTGATGATACGTATTCTTCCCAGGGCTTTTTTTATGTTCTCTTATTGTTTTTCTGGCGTAGCGCCTTATTTCAAAGAAGTTAATAAAATCTTCTTGTCTCATCGTTCTTTTGTATTTTGTTAGCAGTTTCTTTTTTTGTTTTAGTATATGTTCGATTTGTTTGTTCCACCAGGGTACTTGTTTTTTTATTGTTTTGGTGTTACTTGTTGGTATAGATGTTTTTGCAGCGTCAATGATATTTTTCGTGATGTATGTTTTCAAAATCCTCTATAACTTTATTAAATTCAAGATTAGATTGATATCTATTCCAATCGGCTTTTTTTGTGTTAAAAGTTAATCTCTTTTGTATTGGGGTTTGATGTAGTTTGGATGTTATGATTATTGGGAAATGATCGCTTCCGTATAATTGGTCTTCTACAGTCCAATCAAAGTAGTTTTTTATAATTGGAGAGCATATAGTTAAGTCTATTGTTCTGAAAATTTTATGTCCAAGTTTGAAATGTGTATTTTTGTTTTTATTCATTAGACATAGAGAATTGTTTTGTATTATTTCTTCAATAATTTTTCCTCTTTTATTAGTTTTCTTAGAATACCATAATGTATTATGCGCATTCATATCGTCTAATAGTATGAACGGTGTTTTTATTTGTTTGATAATATTGTCAAGGTCAGAATATTTGATTTTTGCATCGATTGTCAATTTAATTGGGATATGTATTTGTATTGCTAGTGCTTGAAGGTTAGTATTTATTTTTATTTCATTGGATTCCATGTTTTCTGGAATCATGATAGCCACGCCACCGTGTGCTATAGTGTTTGAATGTTTGTTTTTGTATATTGCTTTATATCGTTTATAATTTGGTTGAAAATTTGTATGTAATTTTGTTTCTTGGAGGCATAATATTCCGTTTTACGTATTTATTTGATAGTAAATCTGCAGTGCGTGTATTAAGACCTTTGCAGTTCCATTGTATTATGTTGATTAGTGAATTGTAATGATTATTTTTATTTGTTATATGTTGGTTAGATCTGTTTATCATTATGAAGTTTTGTTTATATTATATATATACAATATATATACAGTGTGTTTCACTACAGAAAGTTCTCAAAAAATAAAAAACGAATGATTGTTTTGACTAGGTATATTTTTTACTTTAATCAGCTATATAAACTCTAATTCGCGTTATATTCAATAGCTCGTCCAGTCTCCACTTGCTTCAATAACATGGCGGCATCTTTCATCACAACTTTCCACTAATTTCTTAGCGTACTCCTCGCTAAAGTTCTTCCAAATTCTTTTTATTACTCGAATTAAATGATTTCTGTTTTTTATTTTTAACCCCCGCAATTTCTGCTTCATATAAGCCCACACATTTTCAATAGGGTTACAATCTGGGGATTGTGAAGGCCAATCCATATTATTGATCCCATTTTGAGATTTCCACTGGGTTCAAAGTTGACTCCGATGTTTGGGGTCATTGTCTTCTTGAAGAATCCAATCTCAATTTCCGTGTCCAAACCAGTTATTTATTGATCGTAACAACCCATTTTTATATATTTTGGTCATTCGTTTCGCATCCAGTATCCCTGTGAAGCATATCAAATAACCGAACCCCTTTTGACAAAAGGCCCCATAAACGTGTACCTTTGAAAGGTGTTTTACAGTATTTTCTATGTACCGTTCACCTTTTTTCGTCCAAGCACCACCTTTTGAATGATTTAATCTATCGTGTTCTGAGATGTCTACGTATATCTCTTGTGTTAGTTTTTTAAGATTTATCAACTTTCTTGCCTGTTCAAGGTTTTTTGTTTTGATTAGAATAGTACCATCGCGTAACTTTTTGCAAAATTCCAATTTTCCTTTTATTACACCATCTATAGTTTTTTGTATAAGAAAGCGTGATACTTTTAACATATCCTTATCTTCTTCGGATCTTCTCAATATCAGAAATTTTGGTCCTGGTGTTTTGTTTTTTATTTCGTTAGTTACACAATCAAAATCTAGCGATTTTTTAACTTTGTCTGGTGGTTTTGGAGGTCTTTTCATAGCCATTTCAGTGTCCATCATTAATAGTGGATTATGAATTCACTTGTTTCACTTAACTTTACACTAAGGATTTTTTTTTTTTTGCACTCAAAAGACTTAACAAAGCCCAAAATTTAAAATGTATTATTAGTTATTAGTATATTTTTAATAGCACTTGGAATTCACTTATAGAACTGTATGCACGGTTTGACTGACTGAAATTAAGAAATGTTCCACTTTATATGCAAATGTGTATGATGTACACATGCACACATGTGTTGAACCGATGAACACAAAACATTTAATACAAATGAGTATGTGCCTCGGTCGTACACATGTGTAAGACATTTCTCATACAAATGCGTATTTACATCACGCAGGCACATAGACGTTTTACGCAAGGCGCTGTGAACTGCGCATAATCTGTGCCGCACCCAAATTGCATGCACATTCTTCACACATGGTTGTCCGGGTTAATACCACGCTACAACATTCGGTTCTTTCTAGTTGACTGATTATTATTTTCCAAATTTCATTTTTATATTATAGAATAAAAAACTCTCCGCTACAAGGTTTAAAACAAACAGCATCGAATTTTACAAGGACCTTAAAAATATGTTAAGAAGACTAAATATAAAAATAAAAGAACTGATGGAAGACGTTGACGATTTACAGAACATGATTGAATAAAACAAATCCTCTGCACTATTAGTATTTAAAAACGAATTACCTGAACCAATGAGATCAATAATCTTTGTAGAAGTCCTAACAGCTTAGAAGAAGCGATAAATATTTACACCAAACAACAAAACTCTTCCAATTCAGTGAAAGTACTTCCAAAGCAGACTGATCCAAATGTAGGATCCATATCCAGAACAAAGCCCCAACATTACATCACCGAAGAAAGTTTTAAAAAAGCAAATATTCAAAACTCTGTACATGAAGAAAAAGAATACGATACACACAAAAAGCAGGAAAAACGAAAAGACAAGAATAAGATTTTGGACAATCTTGAATGCTCGAGTGTACATCCTATTTCACCTTTTTCCTTCCACCTAATTCGCCATGTTCGTCACTTACTGTGCAGACAGATGCTTTAGAAAAGTACAAGGAAGAATCTGATGAACCTGCTGAAAAAAAAACATCAAAACAAAAAAATTGAAAAAAATTTGAAATTATTAAACAGGAAGTACAAAATTTAAATATTAAATTTGATTCATGAAGAAAATTGACGTTATAAACGATACCTTGCAGCCCTTGATTACTTTCCTGCAAGGAATGTCAAAAGAAAAAATCATAATCAATACAAATTTCTCTATGCCGAAGCTGCCAATTGAGACAACGGAGAATTTGCTTTCTTTGAACAATAAAATAATTACAGAAAAAGAATTTAAAGAACAATTAGTAAGTATGGAAAATACAATTTTCAATGCCTTTTATAAGATATTTACATTTTAAAAACATATATTTTGATATTCCTCTCCAATTTTAGTTAATTATTTCAAGCCTTGCGCTTTCAAGATTTACTTGTTGGCGATTTAAGAAAAATCGGTCACATTTGTTATGCAAAGATTGGTGTCCTTGGAGTTATTAGTGAAATACACATGGGCTGGAAAGGTTGGAATCCAGAGTAAAAGTATATTTAATATATTACTTTTCTCATCATTCTCATTACTTTACTCATCCATACTTACATAGATATATTTTCAGGAAATACTAAACTAGCATTTTCAGAACTGCATGGCGTTATATCACTTTTAGAACTCACTTTCACGCATGAAAGAAATTTAAATTTTTCGAAAGAAATGATTTTACGAGAAATAAAAGAGTGTATAAAACGTTCAATGCAACGATTCCGCAGAGAGTGCCTAATTTAATAATAATTTCTATATTTTATGAATAATTTTTCTATTAAAAATTTTGAATTTTTCATGAATTATTGTTTTTGTAGTTATAACTAACCGTTTTTTTCTTCAAAAATTTTTTTGATTTTGTTATTTTTCTTTTATTTATTTGTGTAAATAAATGTTTTGAAAATGAATGCTGAATTTTGATTTCATTTGTTCATCTGCTGCATGATAAAGAATGATGATAGGTGATAAAGGTAGTCTCGACACTAAAATATGTAAACTACTGATGCAATTGCGTTTGCATAAAGTACCAAATTCTATAACTCGAGAAAGCTTGCAGAACTAATGCTAAAGTATCCTTTCCGTACACGGATCAATTTGGTTAACCGTGATATTCGTACACAAATGCAACAAGAGCGAGGAAAGAATTACACTTCGCCTAGGCATTTCGAAACTGGCGGACCAATACAAGCTCGATTTTATACAAATAAAGCCAATAAGTGGAAGTTTGGAATTGCTAATGCTAGGAAGGGTGGCCTTCATTACGAAGTTCTAATTGATGGACAAAAATATTTACGACATGTAGACCAATTACGGTCATCACACAATGTATTCCGGAATTCAAAATTACCGGACATTTAAACAACTAAACCTTGCAACGACAATGAAATTGAGCCAATGCCAATATTTAACGACAAACCGACTAATGGCCACATGACTCCTACTGACTTGATGTAAAGTAATGTAAACTCAGCTTCACATATCCATGTCCATCGTTCACATTATTATTACTCTAAATACGAATTTACTGATTTTGCAATTTCTATAAGAAACTTCAATATACGAATTTCCTAAAAATGTATTTTTTTTAATTCTCAAGAAATTCTAAAAAACGAAAATTAGAAAAGTATATAAAACGAATAATTAATTAACACAGTTCAGTTCTAATTCGCGTTCATTGTGGTATAAGTAACTCTTTAAAATAAAAAGTAACTTTCTTTTGTGAAGTAAAAATTATAAAATAATTTTTTAGTAGAAATAAAATTATAAAATAAAAGTGTAGCAATAATAATAATAATATATATAAGTATAGCATTAAGTCTGTACGATTGTACATAATTAAAATTTGAACATAATGGTGAATATGTAAAATACATAAGTTCATTCAAGTGCATTAATAAGTGATTTTATCCAAAAATTTTCTAAGTACTCTGTTAATTTAGTACTTAGCCGACGAAAAATTCTACCGATTTTTTCCTATATTTTGTAAAAAAATTATAAGTTTTTTTACAAAATTCCTAACAATTCCTATTGTACTATCTCAATACGCTAGATTTTAAGTAGGACTCAATACGTCCAAGCTGATGAGGCGATCTTTTGTTTTCCCTGATTCAGTCTCAATACGACATTTAGGCAGGTAGTTGCAAAAGACAAATTTTTCTGCGAATCGCAACGCTTTATATACAAAAATTTGCAAACTCTGGAATTTTCTATTTTCCCCGTTGTTGAAATGTTCTGCTATTTATCTCGTGTTCTTGTCTTTTTTAGAAAACCGTTTTGTTCAAATTGTGTCTGATGATTCAAATAACAATTTATGGTACATTTTTTTTTTTTTTCGATTGTGAATAACTTTATTGGTAATGTATTCGGCTGGTACATTTTTGACAGTTTGATGGTACTGGCATGGTCATATATCTGTAGGTATACATTATATTATACATATATATGTTTAAATGTTTTCATTTGTTTTATGTATTTGTAGTGTAGGTATTCATGACGTTTTATTTTTAATATAGTTTTAAGTTTAATTTTAATGAAAATGTAATTAAGCATGTTGGTTTTTGATGAGTTATGATATTTTTTTATATTTTCTGTTTTGTGTTAAAATAATGATTCAGTGTCGTGCCAATTGTTTGTGACAAGAATAATTTGTTTATTGGTTTTTGCAAATGTTTTGTGTTGTGATGTTTGTGATATCAATGTTATGATTTTGTGTTTATAAATTTTTATGTTATATTATTTGTGCAATGGAAATAGTTTTGTTTTGTGTTATGTTTCTATGTAGACAGTTTATGTTGTGCATATGTTCAGTATTATGTTGTATTTATGTACTGTGTAGTATTTTTGGTTGTTCTTTTCTATATTATATTTATAACAATACCCCCTTTTTTTTCAGATTATGTTGACTGGAGTCAACATCTTCCACGGGCCAGACAGTGAGGGATATATATTATAGAACCTTTTTTTTTTTTAAAAAAACTGAAATAAATATTCATAATAGAAGAAAAAAAAAAAACAGTTTATTTTTTTTTATTTATATATTTTTTTTTTACAAGGTATTTTTTATTAACTTCATTATCACCAGTCCGTCTCTCTGTTTAATGAATTTTAATTTTAAATTATTTATTGTAGTTCTATACGTTGTTTTTTTATAAATCGTTCCCCAAGGAATCGGCCAGTCCGCAATTAATCGCTTTATACTGTCTGGAGCTTGCAGCCAGTCCGGTATCTCGGATTTTATTTTGCTGTTCTGTTCACAGCCCTTTATTGATGAGCCCCCTGCTTCAAATGGTCTTTTAAATTTTAGCGGTTGAGACTCGTTAATTTTTCTTCTAATGAGCTCTCTGCGATTCTTTACGTCGTTGATTGTTGACTTTTTAACGATTTTTAATTTTGGTACTGCTGTAGCAATCCCTGGTTCCATCATTTTCACACTCCACTCACTGATTTCTGTTTGGTCACCAAATGATTGATATTCCGACGGTATCGGAGTAACTGACGACATAGTTGAGGACATTTTCTTTTCTCCCTTTTTTTTATTGTTTTTTTCTATTTTTTTTTTAATTTTTCACTTGATTTTTTTGTAAAAAAAATTTAATTAATTTGGAAAATTGCTAGTTTGAAGGTAACTTTGCGATTAAATTACTTTACTGAAATATCACCTTGAAATAGATGAATAAGTCGACCGGTAAATAACGTTTTTTCAAATTCGATTCGGTTTTTTCATCTTTTTCTTCTTTTCTTTTTCACTCTTTTTTCTCCTTCTTTAAGCGGTGATTACAATGGTTTCGTTTCGTTTCGCTTCGGCTAACTGTCAAATTTAATTATACGTAAAACAAATGGGAGCGATTACAATGCGCTGAATCGAGACGAAACGAAACGAAAAGTTCATTTGAATTTTAATATTTTCCGAATCGAAATGACATAACCAATAATTTACTTGAGTTGTTACGTTGTTTTGGATGTGAATTGTGAAATAAATTTTTTTTTCGAAATATATTAATATTATATATTTATAAATTAAAAAAAATGGAAAATTTTATTGAAGAAATTAAAAATTTTCCAGAATTATACAATAAAAAACACCCTAAATATATGTTCAACAATCAAAAGGAAAAAATATGGGCAAATCTAACAATAAAATATGGTTTTGACGGTATAAAATTTGTGAACATTTATAGAAATTTAAGAAATTTAATCGTTTTCATTTTTTAGCAAAAACAAAATGGACAAGATTACGCGATTATTATAATAAAATTAAAAGATTGAGAAATTTACCATCAGGATCTGCCAGTACAAAGGAACGTGAATGGGCATATTTCGACCATATGAAGTTTATAGACGACTACTTGAAACCTAGAAGGTAAAAATCGTATTTATTTATAATTTTTATTTTAAAGTATTAAAAGTAAGTATACTTATTTTCAGATTGAGGGGAAATGAAGACCAAGACAGTGCGCTAACAGAAATTGATGACTTCTCCGAAAGCATTTCTGTAGATCAAAATTTATACTCGTCAGAAAAAAGTAGCGTTGAAAAAGGAATAGAGGAGCATAATAATAGCACTCCTTTTAAGAAAAGAAAAAGAAAACATGACGAAAACATGCATGAATCAATTTTAAAAAATTTAGAATCAATTACGAATATTATTAGCGGAGAAATAAAATCTATTCATACGTCCGATGAAGATGAGGACTGGTATTTTTTAAAATCAGTTCATTTAAAAATGAAAACATTAACAGAATCACAGAAGACAAGATTAAAAACATGTATTTTGTTAAAAATTGATGAATTGATAGAAGAAGATTAATAATCTTTGTTATTATTATTATTATTATAAGTTTATTTTAAAGTAATTTTTTTAATAAAGTAATATTATAGTATATTAAGTATAGTAATAAGTTTTAATAAATAATAATTTGTTTATCAAATTTTTTTGTTTATCTTAAACACATTTTACTATTTTTCCCTATTATTTTGAAATGGAACTGCTCCTTCGTTTATAAAATAATGTTTTAGCTGATCACGCAGATGAAATGCTGCTCGTGAAGCATTAGCTGATCTTGGCCGGTATGAATCTAATGGTTCAATATTTTGTCTCCATTCACCCTCATGAACTACATGATTCTGATCCTCCCAGTCCACATAACTGGGAAAAACATATATATTCTCGTCATCATTAAACTTAATAAAATTATGTAATGCAATTGCAGCAAGAATAATTTTTTCTGCATTTTCGGGAAACATATTTAACGAGTTTAGTAAAGCCCTCCACCTGCTAACTAATATCCCAAAGCAATTTTCAATTATTCTTCGGGCTCTACTCAATCTATAATTGAAGATGTCTTTATCTGGAGCTAGATTTTTGCCTGGATAAGGACGCATTAAATTTTCCTTTAAAGGAAACGCTGCATCTCCAACAAAATAATATGGAAATGTAGTCCTTGAGTTTGGAAGAAATGTTGGAATTGGAATTGGTAAATTATTATTAAAAACATCTTTTCCAAAGGAAGACTGTTGAAAAATGCCTGAAAAAATTATTTTGAATAGACAAAAGTAGTTTTTGATTTCATAAACTACCTCCATCACTTTGACTTCCCATTGCACCTACAGCTATGTTAGTGAAAGTATACTGAGCATCGCAAGCTGCTAGCAACACTATACTAAAGCACTTTTTGTAATTGGAATATGCAGAACCACTTTTTGGAGGAGCTTTAATTTCAATGTGCTTCCCATCTATAGCACCAATACAATGGGGCATATTCCATCGGAGCTCGAAATCTCTGGCAATTTGTTTATAATCAATAATATTCGGCTTGGAAACATATATAGACGATAATAGTTGCCAAATAATTTCGCAAGTATCCAAAACAATGTTCCGAACAGTTGTTTTACCAGTTTTGAAGGACCAGGCCAAGAACTGGAAATTCACTCCTTGGGACAAAAATCTAAAAAATATCATTTTAAATTACTATAAAACTAACTCATACTTCATTAAAAAAAACTTACGCTAACGTTATTGCCAATCTGCATTCAAAATTAATTGGCTTTCGAATTGACTTCTTCGTTAAACTATCCTCCAATAAATTTAAAAGAAGATCATATGTTTTTTTATTCATCCTTGTGTGAATAAAAAATTGTTCCGGATCATTATATTTCATTCTCAAAAATGAGGTTTGAAAATAACCAATGTAATCTCTTTCTAAATTTAATGGTCTTACCCACCATCTTCTACTTTGTTTTTCTTTTTTTTGCAATATATAAAGTTTATATAATTGTATCAATATTTTTAACAATTTTAATAATTTTAATAATTTTAATAGTTTTTCACTCATTTTGATTTCTTATAAAAATTCTATATAAACTTAAAATGTCAAAAAGACGAAATGAATACATTGTAATCGTTACCTACACTTCTTTTCGTTTCAGCTTGCCGAAACGAAACGAAACGAAAACATTGTAATCACCGCTTTAGTATGGCAGTACTAATTTGTAGAATTTTGTAGGGGTGTGTTGTTTAATTTT
Organism: Villa cingulata; assembly: GCA_951394055.1. Classification (NCBI taxonomy): domain Eukaryota; kingdom Metazoa; phylum Arthropoda; class Insecta; order Diptera; family Bombyliidae; genus Villa; species Villa cingulata. The sequence goes on along the minus strand of OX596017.1, from coordinate 32,789,246 downwards.
CTTCAATCGGTAATTTGTGTAATTTAACGATGGGTCGTAGAAAAGTCCTTTGCCCGATTTTGACTAGTGCTGTTCTAACCAACCCATCCTTTCCAGGATATACTTCTATGACTCGTCCTAACGGCCATAATAAGGGAGAAAATTTTCTCGTTTTACTATAAATAAGTCGTTTACTTTCAGATTATCTTGAACATATTTCCATTTATTTCGTGTTTGTAATTGCTGTAAATAATTTTTTGACCACTGATGCCAAAAATTTAATTGTAATTGTTTTAAAAACTGACACTGCTTAGTCGGCGATTTGTCTTTAATTTCATATCTCTCTGGAATGGTTTGTAAATTTCGATGTACTAGAAAATGTCCTGGTGTAATAATTGCATTGCTATCAGGGTCGACATTAATCGGGACTAGCGGTCTCGAATTAATGCAGGCTTCTATTTTACATAAAACAGTATGTAGACATTCATATGTAAGCTTGGTATTTTGTAATGTTTTCTTCAAATGTATTTTGACTAATTTAATATGTGATTCCCATAAACCACCAAAATGTGGAGCTGAAGGTGGATTAAAATGCCACTTTATTCGTTCATTTGATAGTTTTTCAGCTATTTTTTCATTGACCTCATCAGAAAATAAAATTTTATTGGCTCTGACGAAATTTGTTCCGCAATCAGAATAAATATCTGAACATGGACCTCTTCTGTCTGTAAATCTATGAAAACTTGCAATAAATGCTTCAGCGCTGAGGTCTGAAACCAATTCTAAATGTACTGCTTTAGTACATAAGCAAATGAATAAACATATGTATACGGGAATTATTTTTGCATTGCGAAGAGATTATGCTTTCATATCTATTGGTCCAGCAAAGTCAATACCTACATGCTGGACTGGAAAGGATTGTGTTACTCTTGCTGAAGGTAGATCTCGCATTAATTGTACATTTCCGGTGGGTTTCACTTTAAAACATTTCAAACATTTATGTAATTGATGTCGCACAGTACTTTTTGCCCTTATTAACCAATATTTATTTCTGAGCGTATTCAATACAAGCTGAACACCTCCGTGACATGTTTTTTCGTGTATGTGCGTAATTAATCGCTTTGCAAATATGTGATGTGAGGGTAAAATGATTGGATGTTTTTCATCATAAGATAGCGCAGAATTTTCTAATCTACCACCTACACGTAATAAATTTCGATTATCCAAGAATGGGTTCAAGTTTAATATACTGCTATTAACATGCAATTGCTGATTGTTTTCTAAATGCTTAATTTCTTCTGCAAAATGACTCTGTTGTATCGTTTTAATTGTTGAATACTCAGCTTCATCTATTTCATTCTGAGTAAGAAAACGTGATTTATTATTTTGTGTGTTGCGACAATTATTTAAAAAACGAAGACAATAGGCAGTTATTCTTAAAATTTTTGTGTAAGATGAATATTTTGTTAAAATTTCGGACTCTACTGAAGCAACAAAAACATTATTTTTTCTAACTTCTTCTATAGAATCTGGTATTTCTGGTTGTTGTGGCCATGCAGTTTCATCATTTAACCATTCTGGTCCATGCCACCAGAGTGAATTGGTTTTCAATTGATCAGGCATTAAACCCCTTGACGCACAATCCGCAGGATTTTCCTTTCCAGGTACGTATCGCCATGATGAAGGAGTACTACACTCATGTATTTCTGCTACTCGATTCGCGACGTACGTTTTCCAATAACTGGCATGTTTTTGAATCCACGAGAGTGTGATTGTAGAGTCTGTCCATAATACTGTCGCAACATTTTCCAACTCTAAGTCTTCCTTTATATTTTTTGCTAACTTTGCTAGCAATGCTGCTCCACACAGTTCTAGACGCGGCAGAGACACTGGTTTTATAGGTGCTACCTTTGTTTTAGATGTTAATAGTAATGCCTTGGAAATCGTATCATTTTTGACTTGTATATATATTACAGCTGCATACCCTGCGTTAGATGCATCACAAAAACCATGTAAAATAACCGGAGTGTCGTTTGTGATTATATTCAGCCAACGCGGTATAGAAATTGTTGAAATGCAGTCTAGATTTTTCACAAAGGCCTTCCATTTAGAAACTATACCGCGATACCTATAACTGCTGCATAATTATTTTAGCGGTCATTATGCAGGGTGATATCCAACCAAAAGGATCAAACAACGAAGCAATTTCAGATAAAATAGTTCTTTTTGTTATCTTCTCGTCGTCTTTCCTTGTTTTGACACAGATATTAAAACTGTCAGAAGCAGGATTCCATTTGATGCCTAACGTTTTTATATTAAACATATCTGATATTGTTAACGATTGCTTCAACTCGCGATCTTCTGGTGGTATTTGTTCTAGTAATTTTGGATTGTTAGCTATCCATTTTCTTAAATTGAAAACTCCTTTTCTCAATATTTCGCATAAATCCTTTTGTAATTTTATCAAGTCGTCTAAATCGTAGTGTGAATAGCATAAGTCATCGACGTACATATGGTTTTTTATAATTTCTGCAGCCTTAGTATAATTTTCATATTCATCATCAGCAAGTTGATGAATCGTTCTTATTGCTAAAAAGGGAGCGGCAGCAGTTCCAAAGGTAACTGTAGTCAACGCATAGTCCTTTATTGGTTCTGTCGTTGAATTTCTCCAAACTATACGTTGAAAATCATACTGGTTTGGATTGATATGCACCATACGATACATTTTCTCAATGTCTGCTGTGACTGCATACTTAAATTTTCGCCATTTCAACAAAGTGGTGGTTAGGGTTGGTTGAATCGTAGGTCCGATGAACATTTGTTCATTTAAACTTGTACCATTGCTTGTTTTACTTGAAGCAATAAATACTGTACGTAATTTTGATGTAGTACTGTCCTTTAATACTCCATGTTGTGGCATGTAATAGGGCGTTATAGTACTGTCCTTTGATTTAATTTCAATCATATGTCCAGCCTTCAGATATTCTTCGATATTATTTTTGTATAATTCGCAATATTCGGAATTTTGTTCAAACTTTCGCTCTAGTGCGAGAAATTGTGCGACTGCCTTTTGTCGACTTTCTCCAAGTTGTGGACCGTCTTCTGATTTGAAAAAATCATCATTTTTTAAATGAATTTTGTTCTAAGTATTGGGTGGTGCTATTCACGTCTTCAGCATGACAAATCTCATAATGATTTTTCCGAAACTCTTGGGATAATTTCTTTAATTTTTCGATTCTGCGTTGATATACTACTATAGGTTTATTTTCATTAAGATTTTGTTTTATACTGACAGTAACGTTGTCTAATTCTTCAATTAATAAGTCTTGCGATTTAATTAAACCTTGAACCTTTTCCATTGTTTCCTTTTTCTTTTTATTGCTCGAACCTTTTGTTTTACTACTCGAACTTTTTGTTTTAACCATCAATTAGTATATTCTATCAAATTTTAAAAAAAAAATAAAAATTGTGTTTTTATTTATATCCGGCTCGAAGGACCAAATGTTAAATCAGTAAAATTTAATTTAACATTGAACTGTAGAAAGGTGCAAATTCAAAAAAAAGAATATAAAATAAAAACACAATTTTTTCACAAACGTTATAAAATTTATTTAACTCAATATCTTAACCTAACAATTTAATCTTAAATCTAATAACAAATCTATTAATCAATTTAATAATAAAATAAAATGAAAATATTATACTTTAAAACGGAAATAAAAAAAATTTAAAGTTTTTAAATATAAAAAAAAATAATTCAAAAAAAATTCAAATTTTTATAGTATGCAACAAATTTAATAAAAAATTTACAACGGAAATAAAAAATTCAAAAAAATTCAAATTCACAAAGGTATGCAATAAATTTAATAAATAATTTACAACGAAAATAGGTTAAATGAAAATTTATCAAAATAAAAATTTAATTATAAATTTTTTAAAAGCTTTGAATTTTTAATTTCAAAATTTTTTAATTTAATTTATTTTATCACTTAAATCTAAATGTCGACGGTATAGATCGATCTATACGTTGAAATGTTGATTGAAGATTCAGTTTCCGGTTGTTGAAGTAGTTTCAGTTGAAAATGGTTGCCCTCTAATGTGAATAGCGATAAAATGATGTTCTGTATACGCAGTATAAGATGTAATTTTCCCGACGGCGATTCAAATTTATGGTTATCAAGCAGAATCGAATGTTTTTTTTGATTGATCAAATTTTCTAAGTGTTTGTTGATTTCAAATTACCCGCAATTTTATAATTTTTTCTAAGTCTTTTTTAATTCAATTTAGCAAAAATTTTCTAAGTATTTGATATAAAATTCTCCTTTCAATAAAATTCGTTGTCCGCAGCAGAAATTTTCTAAGTGTTAGAAAATTTCTCAACTTTAAAATTTTATTAACAATTTATGAAAAAAATTTGCTAAGTGTTTTCCAATTTTTACACTTAGCCGATAAATTTCTTTCGATGATTTTATCCAAAAATTTTCTAAGTACTCTGTTAATTTAGTACTTAGCCGACGAAAAATTCTACCGATTTTTTCCTATATTTTGTAAAAAAATTATAAGTTTTTTTACAAAATTCCTAACAATTCCTATTGTACTATCTCAATACGCTAGATTTTAAGTAGGACTCAATACGTCCAAGCTGATGAGGCGATCTTTTGTTTTCCCTGATTCAGTCTCAATACGACATTTAGGCAGGTAGTTGCAAAAGACAAATTTTTCTGCGAATCGCAACGCTTTATATACAAAAATTTGCAAACTCTGGAATTTTCTATTTTCCCCGTTGTTGAAATGTTCTGCTATTTATCTCGTGTTCTTGTCTTTTTTAGAAAACCGTTTTGTTCAAATTGTGTCTGATGATTCAAATAACAATTTATGGTACATTTTTTTTTTTTTTTCGATTGTGAATAACTTTATTGGTAATGTATTCGGCTGGTACATTTTTGACAGTTTGATGGTACTGGCATGGTCATATATCTGTAGGTATACATTATATTATACATATATATGTTTAAATGTTTTCATTTGTTTTATGTATTTGTAGTGTAGGTATTCATGACGTTTTATTTTTAATATAGTTTTAAGTTTAATTTTAATGAAAATGTAATTAAGCATGTTGGTTTTTGATGAGTTATGATATTTTTTTATATTTTCTGTTTTGTGTTAAAATAATGATTCAGTGTCGTGCCAATTGTTTGTGACAAGAATAATTTGTTTATTGGTTTTTGCAAATGTTTTGTGTTGTGATGTTTGTGATATCAATGTTATGATTTTGTGTTTATAAATTTTTATGTTATATTATTTGTGCAATGGAAATAGTTTTGTTTTGTGTTATGTTTCTATGTAGACAGTTTATGTTGTGTATATGTTCAGTATTATGTTGTATTTATGTACTGTGTAGTATTTTTGGTTGTTCTTTTCTATATTATATTTATAACGTTACCCCCTTTTTTTTCAGATTATGTTGACTGGAGTCAACAACATATACTATATGTACTTTAAGTAAAATATTGAATGTATACATATGTATAATTACCAATGAACTCTGAAGTCAAAGTGGTGCGAAAGGTGTACGGCTTCATCATTACATTACTTAGAGCAAACGCAGAATCTCCGATAAGAAAAGGCTGAATAAAGCAACCATTCATTTCCTTTGAATGTTTGCGGAAAAGTGGATTTGCCTCCCACATTTTTTTTAGTGCTGATATCTTAAACAAATAGCAATCTCTAATACGTCCTGGAGCTCCCACATTAATGTATGTGAAGCGATAACTATTAAATATTAGTGTTTTTATTATCACTTTCGTACTTAAATTTGTTTTTTTACTCACCGATAATCAACCACTGCTAATAAAATTGTCGAATGCCACCCTTTGACATTATAAAAGTCGTATCCTTCGTCTGTCGGTGGTCTGACTTCAATGTGGCAACCATCTGAAAATTAATATATAAAATAGAAAAATTTTTGAGAAAGCGTTAAGCAATGCACACCAATTGCTCCAAAACATTGTGGGAATCCTAGTTTGCTAAAACCATTAGCACACTCTACTATTGTTGCTGATGATAGTGCTTCCATAGAATTCATATGTTGTGGCTTTAAAATGGTCCACAGAGCTTGGCAAAATTCAATTATAATTTCTCCAACTGTAGTGCGACCTACACCGAATAGGTTTCCTATACTTCGATATTCCGCCGCAGAAACTAGAGCATATACCGCAATTGCAATTCTTTTTTTTAAAGGAATTGCTTTCCCAAAAAATGAATCTTGTTTCTTCAAAATTACTAATTTTTCGCACAATATTGAAAATATTGATCTCGTCATTCGAAAGTTTTCTTTGAATGTATGATCATTCATCAACGGTACGTCTTTTTCCCAAACAGATTTGGTTCTGTTCTGTAATTAGTCATAGAATGAAATTATGCGACTACAAATTAATACATTACATGTATATAATATTACATGAATCCAAATTGTGGTAAGAGAGGCTATCAAAAAATGAATCCGCTGTTTATGATACAGAATATTTTTCAAATGAATTTGCTGATTTCTTTGAAACTGTTTTTTAATTTTATCACGTTTTTTTAATAAATTCATATAATATATGTATATTACCATATTGAACAAAATTATTGTCAGTCATTTTAAAACACTTCACTTATTTAAAAATCACTTATTAAATCACTTTTTTTGCTAAAATCTTTTTGCTAAATAAACACAATATATAAAACACTACTCAATTATAAAAAAAAATATACATACGAGTATGTATATCATAAATTCGTAATGAAGAATCATATGTGTCACTATTTCATTAATTCATGTATCTTGTTCTTGCATTCGTCATAATGAAGTTTAAATGTGTCAATATTATAAATTGCGCTTTCATGATTAAATATAGTAATCAGTAATCGAGGCGATTACTAGGTCAGGCTGACCGAATTGTAAGACTTATGTAAAGAAAATTTAAAAAACAAGACACAAAATTAAGAAAAATTATGCTTATATTTCTATATGATGTATTGTACTATGTATTATTAGAAATGCAATGTATTATGTATTATTGGTATTACGATATCTTTATTGTGTACTTTTATTTATGGTGTCCATTGCGAGTGTCGATTCAGCAATCGATCGATTGGCCATGCTTAGTCGATTAAAAAATTTTTCGGCATTGTGTAACTTAATCGATAGCGCAAGAATCATTACCATGTAAGCATATTTTTTGTTCGGTAAAATAGTGATCTATTGTGAATTTTTTCTGTTCATATGTGACATTTGACATTCCAAGTGTAATTAATTTTCAATAAAATATTTAAATTTGTTTGTTTTTATTGATAATAAAATTAAAATGAGCTTTTTGGAGTTGTTTTTTGAAAATTCTGCTGATACAAATAGTGAAAAAACAGAAACAATTAGAAAAAGAAGACTTTTAAGGAACACATCTAATCCTTTAGAACTGGATGAATTCTGGTAAGTATTAAATTGACAATTAATTTTTTCTCACGTTTTAGTTGATTTATTTATATTATGAATATATTCAATAAAAATTCACAACTATGTATATTAAAATTAATTTGATCAGCTTCATATTTATATACACATATTCCAACAGTTTTATACAAACCTTCAGATTGTCGAAGGCAGCTTTCAAAGATATTTTGGAAGAGATAGATTCAAAATTAAAGCCAGCTATAAGATCGACATGCATCCCAAATATAATTAAATTTGCCAGTGTGTTAAGATTCCTGGCTCAAGGGAGCTACCAACATAGCCTAGGCAACGATTTCAGCCTCGGACTAGCGCAACCAACAGTATCGTTGGTATTTAAGGAGGTGATAGAGGTATTGGAAAACCATCTTTGTCCGAAGTGGATCAAATTTGAATATTCCCCTGTAGAAAAAAACCAAGCAAAACTCTTTTTTTACGAAAAGAGTGGGATTCCAGGTGTAATTGGCTGCGTAGATGGGACGCACATCAGAATCAGAGCACCAGCAAAACAAATTCAACATTTGTATTACAACCGCAAGGGTTTCTATAGTTTGAACGCCATGATTGTAAATAAGTACCACTTTGTAAAAAGACAATGACTTTTCATAACTTTTTTATTTGTTTTAGGTTTGTGACCACAATATGATTATTAAATATATAAATGCGAAGTTTCCGGGAGCGACACATGATTCTATGGTTTGGAATACATCAAGTTTGAAAATGAAATTAGAAGAGGACTACCAAAATGGAGAGCGAAATTCATGGCTTCTTGGTGAGGGTTTAATTACACAAAAGAATGTATAAAACATACATATCTCATATATTTATATTTTTTAGGCGATGCAGGTTATCCTTTGGCGGTACATTTAATAACCCCATTTCGCAACGCTTCGGAAAATTCTGTAGAATCACGGTTCAATAAGAAGCACACTCAGGCAAGGATAATTGTGGAAAGGACGATTGGCATTCTTAAAAATAGATTTAGGTGTCTTCTAGGAGCGAGGGAGATGCACTATTCTCCGGAGAAGGCAACAAAGATTATCAACGTGTGTGCAGCATTACATAATGTATGTATTAGTTATAAAAGTGATGTTGATACTACAGCATATGAACTTAATGAAGATGGTGATGATAATAATGACGATAATGAATATCTGAATTTAGAACCAAGCAGTAACGAAGGAGAAAATATTAGAAATAGAATTGTTAATAGTTTTATGCAATGAATTAACCTGAAAATTGGAAATTATGTATGTACTACTTATTTCTTGATGAATTATATATGAATTATGCATGGAAAACATGACTTTTATTCGGTTTTAGCTGAAATGAAATGAATATATAATAAATTAGGTATTTTATGTAAAGTGAAAACATTTTAATAAGTATCAAAAACAACTTTTTAATTCACTTTGAAAAAAATGTATAAATGAACAAAAATAGAAATTCAGTGGCTTACAATCTTAACTCAGAATAAATAATTCTAGATTTCATTTTTTTCGTTTTTCTTTAATTCCAATATTTGCACTTTCAATTTTAGTTTTGCAGTCCGATATTCCCTTTGGTTTTTTATTTCTTCTTTATATAATTTTAGCTCTTCTTCTTCTTTTTTTAATATATCCCTGTGAGTATCTTTTTTTAAGTAATATAGTTTTTTTTTATGCTCAATACTTTCTTTTAAATAGTTTTTTATTTCTTTCAACTCATTCCTTATTTCCTCCTGTATTCCAGTATGATGTTCCAATATTTTTAAACGCCTATCACATGAATCATTTATTGCAGCTTTCGTTGATCTTATTCTAACCCTTGCATTCGAAGGAGTTCCATTTACTTCAGCTGGTGTTTCTTCCTCATTATCCTCCACAGATATTTCCATTTGATCACTAATTTTATTCTGCTCATTTCTAATTAGTGATAATTGTGTACCAAACTCGTTCCCTGGTGGATTTGTACTTACTCTAAGATTAAGCAAGTCAATCACTGCTTCTTCAGATGGAGAAAAGTTGTATAAGTTATTGGGTCCACCACCTGTTGCTTTTAACTCCGTTTTATTTTCTATCAACTTTTTTTCAATTTGAATTTCAAGTCTGTCCATACCTAGTTTATGTAAGATAAATAAGATATGTAAGATAAGTTTATGTACTAGGTTACTTTTATAGATTATTTTTAAATGTCTTACTCACTTTTAGCCATTTATCTGCTGTACGAAGAGGTGGACCAAGGCTATTCAACTCTTGTGTAAGTTTGTCCCAATAAGATAGCGTTTGAGATTTTTTGATGACACCTTTTGCAACATCAGGATTCTGTTCCATCAATTGGATGAGTTTTTCAATTTGTTTCTTGCTGCTCACAACTTTCGTCCTACATTAAACAAGATATTTTTTATAAAAAGATAATTATGAAAAATGTGTACTTACATGTTTCTTCCTTGAAATTTGGTTATAAAAGTATATTTTTCCTTCGTGAAATTGACAGTCGAGAGGTTAGATGCAATCGCTAGAAAATATCGATAAAATCGATCACCAACGATATAAACGATACTCGCAATACCATATTTGACATTCGATACTCGATCGATCGATTGTCGACACTCGCAATGGACACCTATATATATATTTTGAAGGTCAATGATAAGAATATTTTTGGAATGTAATATATAAGCAAGTAGTCTACAATTGCCTGTCCAGTTGTAATGTACCAAATTTAAATTAATCAATAATTGTGACATAAAAATGTAAAATAAAAGAATAAATTTAGTGATTGAATATTGTACAAGTTTCGTATTTTATTTAATTAAATAGTTTAATAAAATTGCTTATATTTAAATAAAATTTCTTACAAATTGTAACAAGAGAAGGATGATATTGAAACATTCAGTGTCATTACACAAGATGAATTTTGATTGTATTTGTCTTGTCTTTGATTGTATTGTCATTGTGATGATAATTTGACATGTAGGTAGTGGACAGCTTACGGATAATAAAATAATAAAGGAAATTATAATTAATGACGACAAAAGCGATGAACATTCAACTGATGATATTGAAGAACTTGCTTATGAAATTCCTAGCACAACCGATGTATTAACATCGTTAAATGTGCTTCGAAGATTTTTATTACCAAAAAATGAATTAGTCGAGGAACTGGAAAACATAAAAGAGCATATTTTTAAAAAATATTTGAAAAAAACAACTCAATCTCGAATCATTCATTTTTTTAAGTCAGAGACAATGATGGAATGTGAAAAAATTTTTCTAAATAGATTTACTATTAAAAAATAAGTAATGTACACATTTGTACATATGTATGTAAATAAATTTAGGAAAAAATAATCAAAAATGTGTATATTTTTATTGATCTTATAACAAATCTATCCATTTAAAGCCTGAAAGGAAGACATATCTGTTGAAAATACATATTATACAATTAAATATAAAATATTAATTGACAAACAAAAGTAAAAATGTACGATTATGCAATGAAAATGAATTCAATTAGGTGCATTATATGTACATATGTACTTGTTTTATTTGAATACATAATTGCATTGACAGAGTAATTAACCGAGGTTTTCATAATTGCATTAGCTAAGCAATAAACCGGGATTCTCATTGCATTTCCTGGTTTAGTGTGTTAATTCGCATAAATTTTGGTGGTTAACCGGGGAGTTCTGTATATTGCTTTAGCGCCTAAAATACAATAGATAATGACGATGACCAATAGATCCCAAAAAAGATGATGAAGAAGATCCAGTAGAACAGCAGTACTACTAGAATGAATGAATCTCATCGTCCATGTCATCGCAAAAAATTTATCGAAACTTTATTTATAATAATTTTATATTTCAATTAAACTTATGTGCATATATGAATAGTATTTATTTGTACTTACAATGTATGTAATATAGTATGTAATTGTATAGTACAATTGTTCGTTTCGTTGATGTTCTTGCTTGATGATGATGATGGAAACTTTATTTCGTACTTGTTAAGAAAACAAGGAGACAAAAATAGTTGATGAAAAAATTTACATTCTTATTCATCAACACTTTTTTCATTCTTTTCTGGTTTTGATGTTGAAAATATCACATTTTTATCCAAATATTTTACATATTTTTATACAGAAAATTACATATTAACTTATCACAAATCAAAACGATTCACAAAACCTGAAAAAGATCCATAAGTAAACCTATACAACTAATATAGATAACTTATGCAGGGATGCACGATATATATCGATATTCTGAAAACACTCGATGTATTTTATACGATGTAATTACTGAACCGATATTTTCGTAGCCTTTCGAAAAGTTCAATACTGTAGTGATATCTCATATATCATACAAAAGTGTGCCACACATGAACACCAGAATACTGACCAACAAAATAATAATGATTCATGAAGAATTTTATAAACAAAAACATAAAATACTTTTAAGTATACTGACCGAAATATATGTAAAAGAAAAAGAAAAAGGTCTGATGTAATATGAGTATTATTTATGCATTGCACATGTTTACATATATCGTGCAATGTGAAAGTATTTAAATAATTATTCTTTTAGAATCAAATTACATTATGTTAAATAATGTAAGAAATATTTAAATGCAATGTTATGACATGATATCTGACACCACTTGAGTAAAATAGAAAAATAGTAAAATTATTAGCTAATTATATGCATAATGTGGGTCATAGTTAAATGATATTTATTTTTATACATATTTTGGAATATATTTGGAAATATAGTAAATATCAATTTATACATAATTAATGATGAATGATTAATGATATTGGAAATATTATAGATATAGATTTAAGTAGGGAGATAAGAAACAATGTAAAATTTTTGTATAAATACTGATGCATTTATTCAATAAAGTCACTTTGTATTCAACCAAGAATCGAGTCATTTTAATTCTTACTGCACTCCGCAGTCTAGTTGGCACAACTTGCCTTTAATCATAAATAACGGCACTCTTGCCAAATTAACGTCTGGCTTATGTCGGCAATTAATTTCTGCCTGCCAGTACAAATATAGATAGTTAGCATAGTCAATCCCAACCCCTTGCTCTAATCATTACATGGCGACCCTGCCCAACGACGAAACGCTGGAGGACATCATCAGAAGGGACAAATCTGCAGGTCCAAGGCCGATTACAATAGAAGAATATAGGAGACGAAAAGCGACCAAGGACATAAGAGAGCTACAACCACCACAGCAACCACAGCAACAACAGCAACCCAAAAAGCGGGGAGGAACCAAAGTAAAACGGAGAAGACAAATTGCTGAGTTATATAGATTGGCAAATCTAGCTGTCAGCAAGCGTGAGAAAACATCATTTTTACAACAGATACGAGTGTTAAGACAGCAAGAGCAAGCAGAGAAACAGAAACGATGGGAACAAGCAGTTCCAAAACAGGCAATGAGGAAATTATATTGAACAACGTAGCGTCAACAAATGAAACAACAAACAACAGTAAAATAAGAATAATAGAATTAGTTTTAATTACTGTAACAATAACTTTAGGAATAATAATATTAGTTAAATATATAAAAAATAAATTTTATAAAATTGTAAGAAAAGAAATAAATAATAATAATGTATAAAATAAACAATGGTAAATAAAGTATTAGATGATACAATTGAAGAATTAAAAAGAATTTTATTAAGTTTCACTAAAAATCCAAATAGAATATTCTCAGCAGAAAATATTTTAAGAAAAAAGAATAATTTTGAGAAATTAACAAAAAATTTTGAAAAAGAATACTTGGAATTAGTAAAGAAGAATATTGATTGTTCTAGATATAAAGACCAATACATAAAAATAAAAATTAAATTACAAGAAATTTTTGAAGAAAAAATTTCTCAGTATATTGACGATAATAGTGAAGAAGAAGATTTAGAAGGAATGGCAAATTTTGACATTTCAGTATCAGCAAAGTTGATACCAGAATTTACTGGTGATCAAAAATCCCTGAATAATTTTCTAAATTTAATTGAGTTTCTAGCAGATACATTAAAAGATGATAATGAAAAATTAAAATTAATTAAATTTGTGCTAGGTACACGAATAACGGATAAAGTACGGAATAGAATAGCAAATGAAGTAAAACCGGAAAATTTAAAAGATTTCAAAAAACTTTTCACAAAACTATTTGCACAAAAGAAAAGCGCATTAAAAATTCAGAATGAATTAGCAAACGTAAAACAATATAATAGTGTGAATAATTTTTCATCACACATAGAAAAATTAATTGCTGAGTTAAATAATATACAAATATCAGAACAAGGGGATGAGAGTAGAAATGTAATCATCAAATTAAATGATCAATTAGCTCTCAATGCTTTTAAAACTGGCTTACAAGAACCAATAAAAACTATGGTATTTGCTGCTCAACCCAAAACATTTTCAGAAGCCGTAAATATCACACTTCAGACCTTATCTATATGGTAGAAAATTTACAGTAGTAACAGACCATCGCCCACTTGTGAGCCTGTTCACACACAAAAATCCATCCTCGAAAATGACACGTATTCGCATAGATCTAATGGATTATGATTTTGAAATAATATACAAAAAAGGATTGTTAAATACAAATGCAGACGCACTATCACGAATAAAATTGGATTCCGAAATTTTGAAAGCCATGATACCAAAAATAAATGATGTTAAGATAGTAACAAGAAACATGGCAATAAATGAAAAGCTTACGAATGAAACACAGGGAGCAGACCAAGAAGAGACTGGCCATCTCGTCATTTGGGAATGTTCATCTATTTCAGATGTAAGAAATATAAAGAAATTGAAATTTAAAAACGTGCACGTAAAAGAAAAATATTTGCCCAAATTTAATATAAATAAAAAGGAGGTTATAATAGAATACAGCGATAATGCATCACTAAACTTAGGATTAATTTTGCAGAAGCTTATTCTTGATATGAATAAAAAAGGAATTTATGAAATCGCTATAGCAAATAATGATATGATATTTAATAATGTATGTATACAAGAATTTAAAGATATTTATAATAAGCTGCAGCATAAAATGATTAATAATGGGCATAGAATGATTAGAATTATTATATATGAACCTCCAAAATTAATTGAAAATGAAGATGAAAAATTGAAAATAATTCGGGAATTCCATGACTCTCCACATATAGGAGGACATACAGGCGTCAAAAGAACAATTAATAAATTAAAACAAAGATTCGTATGGAAAAACATGAATAAAATGGTTAAAAATTACATAAACAACTGCACATTCTGCGCACAAAATAAACAGACAAAACATATAAGAGAAAAGATGATACTAACAGATACTCCAGGAACAAGCTTTGAAATCGTACAAATAGACACAGTAGGACCTTTAAGACAAGCGAAGGATTATAGATATATACTAACGATACAATGCGAATTAACAAAATACGTAGAAGCTATACCTATACAAAACAAAGAAGCTAAAACAATTGCACGAGTTTTGTGTGAGCAATTCATTTTAAAATATGGATCATTTAAAGTATTAAAATCAGACATGGGAACAGAATTTATCAATGAAACGATGAAGAATGTATGTGAAATTTTCCAAATAAAACATAATGTTTCGACACCATTTCATCATGAAAGTCTAGGTTGTATCGAAAGAAATCATAGAGTCCTTAATGAATATTTACTTTCGTTTGCGAAAAATGATAATTGGGATGAATGGATACCATATTTTACGTTTTGTTATAATACAACACCACATACAGACACTGGAATGACACCATTTGAACTTATATTTGGCAAAATAGCACAAATACCAGGTTTTCTGCTAAAAGAAACTAAATCACCGATTTATAATCTGGAAGATTATTCAAAAGAATTAAAGTATAGATTACAAAGAGCTCATGAAACTGCGAAAATATTGCTGGAAAATGCAAAGATAAAAAGGAAAACTGAAATAGATAAATATGCCAATCCAATTAATGCTAAAGTAGGAGATAAGGTATGGTTAAGAGTAGGAAGTAAAAGAAAATTAGAGCCTCCATACAAAGGCCCATATGAAGTAATAAAAGTACAAGGTGTAAATGTAGATCTTAAGATTGGACAAGATATTAAAAAGATACATAAGAATAGACTAAAAATAGCTGTAACAGAATAATACACAAAGATATATATACAAAACACAAAAAAAAAAAAAAAAAAAAACAAATATTTAATAATAATAATGCAAATAAACATTATGTAACTTAGCATAGGTCAGGGAATAGAATATAAATATAAGACAATATTGTATGTAGAATTAAGGTAAAGACATATAAACAAAAAGCAAGACGAAGCAATTTTCAAAAAAAAAAAAAAAAAAAAAAAAAATTTTTTTTTGAACCATATGTAACAAAATATGTATCACATTAATATAATATAAACTAGAATATAAACAACAATTAGCGAACTGTAAAAACAAAACAAAAAATATACATATACACTATATATATTTTTTTTTTCCATAACGGTGAGGGATGTAGTGATATCTCATATATCATACAAAAGTGTGCCACACATGAACACCAGAATACTGACCAACAAAATAATAATGATTCATGAAGAATTTTATAAACAAAAACATAAAATACTTTTAAGTATACTGACCGAAATATATGTAAAAGAAAAAGAAAAAGGTCTGATGTAATATGAGTATTATTTATGCATTGCACATGTTTACATATATCGTGCAATGTGAAAGTATTTAAATAATTATTCTTTTAGAATCAAATTACATTATGTTAAATAATGTAAGAAATATTTAAATGCAATGTTATGACATGATATCTGACACCACTTGAGTAAAATAGAAAAATAGTAAAATTATTAGCTAATTATATGCATAATGTGGGTCATAGTTAAATGATATTTATTTTTATACATATTTTGGAATATATTTGGAAATATAGTAAATATCAATTTATACATAATTAATGATGAATGATTAATGATATTGGAAATATTATAGATATAGATTTAAGTAGGGAGATAAGAAACAATGTAAAATTTTTGTATAAATACTGATGCATTTATTCAATAAAGTCACTTTGTATTCAACCAAGAATCGAGTCATTTTAATTCTTACTGCACTCCGCAGTCTAGTTGGCACAACTTGCCTTTAATCATAAATAACGGCACTCTTGCCAAATTAACGTCTGGCTTATGTCGGCAATTAATTTCTGCCTGCCAGTACAAATATAGATAGTTAGCATAGTCAATCCCAACCCCTTGCTCTAATCATTACAATACATAGATGTATTTTATCCGATATATCGAAAAAGTTCAGAAATTCAAATCATCTTTCACCTTTTCTTTTATGTTTGACTTCGACACTTGAAAATTGTTGTAAATTTTAAATGTAATAATAATAACTAATAAGTAAATAAATTGTTGATCTTGAAAGCAAAAAGAAAGACAAAGAAGAAGTAACATGATAAATATGAATGAAGTTTGATAGAAGAAATTGTTAAATAGTGTTGCCCTTATTTAACAAATATAATTTTATATCTAAATAACATCACATCACGTCACGATTGTGATTACGATTTACGAGTTGAATATTGAATTGAAATGTTTTTAGTTTTTACAGTAGTGCTATTTCATTTCATCATATTGTGGATTTTGATTTGTAATTTTGGTACGTATGTATATGGTATGATTAAAATTAAAAATATAAGGTTATCTATGATGCCACAAAATTCGAGAATAACCATCTTTTTAATATTTTACTTTCTTTCTTTTCTTTTCTTTTCATTCTAAATTGAAATGATGATACTGTAAAGTGTAACTGTGCTGATGTGTTGTGCTAATCAATCAACTTCAATTTTCAATTTATCATCATCAAACATCAATCATTACAATTACTAATTAGTGAAGTGATCTAAATCTAAAGATTTAGTAAGTTAATTAAAAAGAAAAATTGAAATTTTCTTATATACTGTAATTTGTATAATCTTTTAATAAATTGCATTGATTTTTGTAAATGTATGACAACAGACCATCGTCGACTTGGTAATTAATTGTCGCATGTCAAATTTTGCTGTTTTCATTTTTTAATGGATTTTTAGGTTTTTATGTGTTGTTTTTCATTTGCTGTTATCCGTTTATTCCTAACTGTTACGATTATGGAAATATTTGGTGTTTGTTTTGTCGTATGTATACTTGTTCTACTAAATTGAGTATTTCTTTGTCGTATGTAAACGTCAAACTTCTACATACGACAAGTTGCTATTTAAAATAGTATTTAGTGTATTATTCTGTAAATAAATGTCGTATGTAGAAAAATTTACATACATACGACAAGTATTTATTGAAGAGTCGGTAATAGTTTGTCGTATGTTTATGGGAATTTTAAACGGCATTGTGATATTTGATCAGTTTGTTGGAACTACTCGTAACTGAAAGTAGTGTCAGTACTCAGTAGCAATGGAGTCATCACCGCCGCATTTATCTGAGACATTGTTGAGGTAACATATTTTTCATTTTTAAATAACTATTTTTAGTATTATAAGTATTATTATTAAGTATTATTTAGTAAATAAGTATTTTGTATTAGAATACAGGAAGATATTCTGAATATAACTTCTAGTGAAGATTTTTCATCTGACGATGACCAAATAGATCCTACTTATAAGCCAGAGAATCTCAAATCATTTTATACCGATTTTGCCAATAATTTAACACCAAATACACCGTCTGCCAACGAGTCCGAAGACATACAGATTCGTAATTTACCATTGAATTACTCAAGTTCATGTAATTTTAATTGAAATAATTAAGGCACCTTTTTTTTCATGTTTTTATTCTTATTTTTCAGCTAACAGTACTACTTGTATAACACCGACAAGAACACGAAAATCTCAACCCGAATTATGGAAACAGAATATCAGAAAGAAATTGAATGAACAAGGTAAGCCATACTTGAACTCTAAAGGAGTTCAAAAAGATGCAAGGAAGATTGGACCCATTTGTGCTAACTCTTGTTTTCATCTATAGGGTCCGCCATCTAACGTTTTTTTTTTCAACTAGTGCTTATTTCGTGAATGGTAACACTTAGCTCATGTCTGATTTGACAGATAATTAGTTTTATCCTTCCGCTGAACGAATATGGTTGTGTATACGCTTGAACAACGCTGGGAAATATTGCGACATTACTTTGAAAATCATGGTAATGTTGCAGAATGTGTGCGAAAATTGCGTACGGATTTTGGAAGAAGAGAAGCACCGTCAGCTCCGTATGTTCGTTATCTTGTGAAAAAAGTGAAAGAAACTGGCATCCTCATCGATAAACCAAAGCGTGAAAAGCCGAAAAAAGTGCGTACACCCGAGAATATTGCTGCTATGGCAGAAAGTGTGCGTGAAGCGCCATCAACATCAATTCACCGTCGTTCTCAACAATTGAACATTTCGGAGACATCATTGAGGCGAATTTTGCATAAAGACCTTGGTATGACGCCATTAAGCAGAATTTTTAGCAGAAAAGATGAAATGAAAAGTTAAAAATTCTTAAGTTCAGATAAGTTTGTATAGTTACTAGACAATCTCACTAACTTTTATGACAAGTTAACCAAACTTAAATTCATCCGCTAAGTCGCCTTAAGTCTGTATAGTTAACCTGTATGCCGTCTATTTTAAGGAAGCAAGCACATTTTGTGAATTTTGAATTTTGTTCATTAGCAGAAGCAGAAAGTAGTGGCGGGACAGTGAAAATAAAACGAGAAAGAGGTTAGTTAACAAATAACGAAGTGCATATCTTAAAAAGTACGTAAATAAAATCTTGAATCTTGATATTACATATATTTGTATTTTAAAATAATATTTGCATGTAGATTTTATCTTGATTCAATTTGAGGTTAAGGAAGAAGCTTAGACCTACTTTTAGCTTTAAGGAAGGAAAGGAACAAGGAACAAAGGATTGAAAGATGAATCTTTTACTTCTACAGGAACTTCAGGAAGACGGAGCTCCTCCTAAAGATACTTCAGATTGCACAGAGTAGGATGTTCTGTTGTTCTGTTCTGTTTTTGATGTAGTTGTTCTTGTACTTGTATACTCTTATAATAATGTTTAACTCCAGCTCTATTTCC
This sequence comes from Villa cingulata, assembly GCA_951394055.1. NCBI lineage: Eukaryota > Metazoa > Arthropoda > Insecta > Diptera > Bombyliidae > Villa > Villa cingulata. Next base: position 32,769,661 of record OX596017.1, on the reverse strand, counting down.
TTTAATTAAGAAATTAATTTCACTGTGTTTATATTTATTAATTATTTTATAAAAATAATTGTTAAGTAGTTCATAAACCAGTCCCAGCTTTACTTTTATTATTTTAATGCTTCATATTCTCAACTTAAATTATCTTAAATTACAATTATTTTTCTTCATAGATACTTGAAATGGGGGGAAGCAAAGTTTGGACATATTTTGCCAAAACATTGGACAAAAAAGGAATAGTTATGTGTCTTTTATGCAAAAAAGAAATCAAAACGTCAAACAACACAACAAATATGAAAACCCACCTGACTACCAAACATTCGGTAAAGGAAATAGAAGAATTTAAAGCGAAAAAATGAGCACTTTCAAATGCGAACTCTAAGGTATATGATGAAATAAATGATATTTTAATGCACTTTGAAAGACTTAAGACAGATAATAACTTGACTTTTGTTTTTCAGGACTATAGCTTGCAATCTTATGTCAGTAATCAAAAATGAGGAAGCACATGCTAATGAGGCCATTGATGATAAAAATAGGGTCGAGGACGGAAACTGTGATAAATCATGTCACAAAATGTATCAACAGCAATCTGCGAGTGAATCAGGATCTCAAACATCCATATTAAATTGTTTTGAAAAAATATCTTCATTTCGTGGTTTGTATAATATATTATATAATAAAAAGTATGAAATTGAGAAATAAAAATAATGCGGTTTTTTTTTTTTTTGCAGGTGAGAAAGGAAAACAAAAGTTGAACGCTTTGATATATTTTATTGTCAAAACTAATACACCCGTCAATGTCGTTATTAATCCTGCTTTCAAATTTTTTGTAAAAACATTAACACCTTTATACCAAGTTCCCACCAAACATGTAATCTGGAATGCTATAAGTAAAAAGTATCAAGAAATGAATACTTTAGTTAAAGAAAACTTCAGTAAAGTCAACTACTTTTATATTATAACTGACATATAGACAGAATGTCTAAATAAAAAAAGCTACTTGGGGGTTACCATTCATTATTGTCAACAAAATGAGCTACTTTCTGTTGTTATAAGTGTCGAAGAACTATGTGAATCCCATACCCATACTTATATAAAAGATAAGTTAGAATCTATTTTAAAGGAATGGAATGTTATGAAAGATAAAGTTCTTGGAGCAGTTACAGATAATGGTGCAAATGTGGTGGCTGCTATAAGAGAATTGCTCCGTAACGGAAAACATACACCATGCTTTGCACATTCCTTAAATTTAGTCGCCACTAGTGCGATCAGTTCATGTGAAAATGTTAAAGCGTTATTGCAGCAAGTCAGAAATATTGTGCGTTTTTTTCACCAGTCAGTAAAAGCAGCTGACTTATTGAGGACGTTCCAAGAACAAAAATCAAGGACCACACTGAAACTGATTCAGGATGTCCGAACTAGATGGAATTCATCTTACCACATGCTACAAAGATTTCTTGATTTAAAGGATAACGTTAATTCTGCATTATTCAATTTGCCAAAAGCACCAAGTATGTTGAACGCTGATAGTATAAATATGATTAATGAAGCAGTAAGACTTTTACAGCCTTTATTCGAGGCAACAGAAAATGTGTCAGGAGAAAATTATGTAACAATAAGTCAAGTTCTGCCAATAGTTTTCCTTCTAAAAAAAACTATAACTGTAATTGAAGTAACAAATACCGAGGTTTTGAAGTTGAAGAAGCAGCTGATACAAGAAATCAGTTCCAGATTTGGTGATTTTGAAAAACGAGAAAAATATGCTATTGCATGTATTACAGATCCTCGCTTCAAAGAAATTTACTTTGAAAATCCACTTAATTTTTCGCTCGCAAAAAAGTTGCTATTGAACAAACTACATATATGAACACAGATTGGTACTCAATGTAGACGAAGAAATGGATCAAGATAACAGTCTAGAGTTGAATGAAGCAAATAATTCAAGTGCATCTATATGGGATTTTCACGATCAATTATGCAAAAAGCGTCATCTTGATTGCTCATTTATAATGACAGGAAATGGCATCAAACATGAAATTGAAACACAGTTTAACCATTATTTAAGTTCACCAGTCATAAGCAGACAAAAAGATCCATTAGACTTTTGGAGGAATAATACTACCTATAATCACATGTCATCTTTTGCAATAAAAACTTTATCCGCAGTTGCGACTTCCGTCCCTTCTGAAAGGTTATTTTCCAGAGCAAGCAATGTTATGTCAGAAAAACGTAATCAAATGAAGCCGGAAACATTAAAAGAATTAGTATTTCTCAGTTCTTTGTCCCATGAAACTTGGACCAGTAATATATAAAATTTTTCAAATTCAAAATTAAAATTTAAAAAATAAATTGTAATGTAATGTAAGTCTATATGTACTTTTCTATATGTATGTTTAATGAGAAAAAATATATGGATAAATAAAGGTTACACCAAGTCATTGACTATATAATAATACATAGACTCAGAAAGCCCATACATTTTTTATGTCGAATTATTTTCTAAATCGGGTAGGTGATTTCAGAGCCATATGCGGCAAATAAAGTAACTAAAAATATTGCATATTCATGGGATTTTAAATATTTTTCATTTGATCTAAAAAAAACAAGAAGAAAACTGCTTGATAACTGCATAGAGTACTTTTGTTAGTGTGCTGTTGCTGTGCTGTTGCTGTATAGTGTATACTGTATACTGTATCCTTATGTGTGTAACCATGATACCTCTGATGATACTGTATATCAACCTCGTTCGTATGCTGTACATCAATGTTAGTTTAAAACGTGTATAATATATAATATCAATATTATGTGTTGTCTGTGTTGAATTATACACCTAAAGCATAGACTACCCAGCAAACATTTGGGCAATAGTACGAGGATGCAATAAAAGGGCAATAGTTTGCAACGATAAATGGGCAATAGTTAGGCAATAGTTTAGGTTATATACGAGTAAGCGATAAAAGCGCAACATAATAAACCATTAACAAGAGCGTGAGGAGGCAATGGAAGGGAACTACATAGATAAGGCAATAAAAATACGATAATTAGGCAATATCTCTCACTATAGGAATAGGCAACAAATAGGCAATAAATAATAGTAATATGTGATTCATAAGAATATTATACGAATTGGCGATAAAAGGGCAATGTATCAAATTTCATTGCACTTTATGTTGATATTATTTAGTACTAAACGTGCAAATTCAAACTAGACAATTTGCTCATTTCGTATTTATCCGTTCATGTAGTAAGTAGTGAAAGTGAAAAATTTAAGTGAAAAATTTAATTAATATTGTTTAAAAATTACATAAATTCATAAATAAGTACATAAATAAATAAAGGTAAGCTTCAAAACATTAATTATTTCATTTATTTACAATATATGTATTCAATAATATTGAAATTATTTTTTTAATTTGGTGTGATATATTGTACGCAATTTCTTTTAATGACATATTGTATAAATTTATAAATTTAGTATAAATTTAGTAGACATGTCAAGACAATCCTTGCATAAAACAGCACATAAAAATGCAAAAAAAGTTATAAATTACATTTTTTTTGAATCTACTGGATGTAAAGATACTGAAAGGCCTGCTAAGATACAGAAAACGTGAAAAAATGGTAAAATATATGCAAATTTATTTCATACTTCCAAACTTAGTATTTTATTTGAAATTTTTCAGATTCAATTTTTGGTGCGAACTGGAGGTGATCTGCCCGTCTTCTTTTATTAAGGAAAATTTAAAAAAAATAATGACGGACGAGGCAGCGGAAAACTTTTGCTGGAACGGAACAGCAGAAAAACATAGTTTCCGTATTTTATTAATAAATACGCTGATTAAAATTAAGCTATTGAATTTTTGTTCTTTGAAAAAAATAAATAAATAATAATAATAAATTTTTATTTTATTGTTATAGCTGCGTGCTACAATCGATGCCCCGAAAGCGACGATGGACTACTAAACCGTATAATAAAGTCGCACTTATGTTTTTCTTGACGAAAAGATAAATTTTTTGCTATCATCTCTTTTAATTTATTTCAAAATTAATTCAAATATAAATAATTCAGATGTTTCAATATTTTACAGTATACCACAAAAATAATTAGTATAACAAAAGGTAGCAGCTTCTCTTTTGGTAATGCAGTTCACAAATTCAGATTAATAATAATTGCCTATTTATTGCCAAAACTATGGTTATCCAATACTGTTTCCACTTGTTTTCTTGTTACATTTTTATCACAGGAGTGATAAACGTACTATTGCCATTTTATCGTTTTCTAATAAGTAATATACTCATCAGTTATCTTATTGTTGTCATATTGCTTTCTGATAGAAAATTAATATTGCTTTTTTATCGCCATGTCTATTAGAATGCAATCGTACAAAGCAATTAGAGTACGAGTCAACCTTTTTCCAAGCACATCGTATGGCATTCTACTAGAAAATCCATATTGCGGCAATAGGCGAGACTTGCCACTACGATAAAGTTTCGCTATTGCTTTCTTATCGCAATGTTTGCTGGGTAAGTACCTATGCAGACTTAAAGGTTTAGTTTGCGTATGTAAATATTTACATGTGTAAATGTTGACTTAACTTTTAAATTAGATAAATAAAGAAAACAATTAAGAACCTGTTTTTTATTCGTGTATACCTAAAACATTTTAACTTTGTTTTTCAATACTGAAATCTTTTAATCTTTGCGTATTTTTTTGGTAGTCCTGAAAAGGACCAATTTTTTTATATATTATTGATTTATTGATTTCAGCTCGGAAAACGTACAACCAAAAAGTTAAAATTATGCGTTATTGTTTAAAAACTTCTATTCTGCTAACAGTTTCTTTGGCTTCTTTAATACCTTGTGACAACCAAATACAAGTTTTTCTCATTAAAACTAATATTAAAAAATCTAAAATTTGAATTTTATGGTCATTGCACTCATCATCTTGACGAAACCCCGTTGGATGCTGAACATTTGTTAATTCAATAGCTTTTTGTTTCAGAATTTTTTTAATATTCCTACTGTGCTTATTTGAATTGAAATATTTTTCAAAAGCTTCAACTTGTGTCGAACAAATTTTGAAAAATTCTTCCGACGGACATTTGAGTGCAACACTTTTATCCTTGGTGTAAGATTTATGACATATGAAAAAATGATTTGGTATGGATGACAATTGGATGAAGTCTGGACCAATTCTAATCTAACATGTTTTTTTCCTATCATGTGTTTCACATTTGTGTGATATTCTCTAGCAGAAGGGAATCGGTTGTATCCACCCATAGAACGTAAGGTAGAAAACTGATTTTCTACAATATCTTGTTGGAGTTTTGAAGTTAGGAGAAATTTAGTTTCTGGTACACCTTTGAAAATTTCTAATAATTTGAAAATGCCGTTAATAAAATGAATACAACCATCTACGGCATATACTCTAACGGGTTTATTATTTTTTTTTGAAAAAACTTTTATTTTTTCAAGATAAATTTTCATATCATGCAAAAAATTTATGGAAAATCTGTTGTCTGAATAAAGAGGTCGTTTATATATATTTTTGCTGGAACTACATTTGCTTACATTGAAAACATCAAATAAGTGATTGATTTTTTCAACAAAATTAGCTGTCGATGTAGCGACTTGCATTGCCCTAATAGCTGATGCTACAGACCGGCTAAAAACTTGAGCAGCAGTTTTGACTTTCATTTTTTGGAAATTATTTGGTCAAATGTGCCTTGAAGTTAATTTGACACACAACCTAGTTGTTCTACTTTTATCTTCAATGTACAATTTTTCAATTATGTTCCAATCAACTTTGCCATCAATGGTTTGTAAATAATTTAATAAAAGGATATTTCTTAAAGATTTTAATAAATGAACGAAGTCAAACATGGCAATTATTGGTCTTTTTTCAAAATTTTACTTTAAAATTTAATTGATATTTAAATATATCACTATTCAAAATATTAAAAAAGTTAAATTTATTCACTCCGTTTTTTTTTCTAAAATTTAAATTTGAATTCTACAATGAGTCTGAAATGCGTTAAATCATTAAACAGATTGATTATAATGACACAAAAATCAATGAATAAAATATCAAAAATAATACAATATTTTAAAAATCTACCTGTCAAGGATATTAAAATTATTTTTTTTATCTACATATCTCTTTATATGAATGAAAATTTACAAATATTATATGTAGTCTAATATTAGATTTAATGCAGAAAAAGGTTCTGAATTTAATTTTCCAATTCACAAAAAAAAAAATAAAAAAATCGATATTATAATAAAAGATTTGCATTTCAATAAATTGAATGGTAAATTTCGGCACATGAAGTTATAAAATTGTACATTTAAGTATATATAGACATAAAAAAACTGTTTAGTTATAAACAAAAGAACCGAAAAAGAAAGGAATTACTGTATTTAATTACTTTGTAAAATAAAATATAGATAATAAAAGGGACTTTTCAAAAAAATAATTTATCATACTGCATACTGCATACATAGACACACATATATATATATATATATATATATGTATTTATCTATTGATATTATATATATTCATTAATAAATACTGAATACATATGTAAGTGAAATTTTATCATCCTTTTTTTAGTTTCATAAATTTTTAAATGTTGAAATTAATATACATTTAATTTATATAAAGTATATATTTACCTATGAATAAATTCGTTATGTAATTTGTAGTATACTGTAAATTTTTACATTACATAAGTGAAATTTCATCCATACATTTTCTCTATACTATTCATAAGAGGATATCAATCATGTAATGCATATAAAAATCGACGATGTCAAATTTAAAAGCGAAATTCACATTTCTTTTAAATTTATATTATCATAATAAAGTAAGGCACAAAAATAATGAATGAAATAAATGGAATACATTCATTATGTAATATTCGTAAACAATAAGAAAATTATAAAGAGAAAAAAAATCTACCCTTTTAAAAAAAGATCATTCATTATATGTCTTATGATACGATCCATATCTATTATATTTATTGTATTTAACTAACATGTGTTGAATCAGTTAACACAATACAATCAAGATATAAGTTATACGTTATACAGAATACAATCAGGATTTAATCGCCGTGTAATATTTTCTATATGTATGCATATATATACGTATATCTTTGACGTATATGTAGATTACAACAAACAACATAATAACTATATAGTAACAATATCAAATATACACTATCTACAAACTAATGTAATACTTATATAAATTCATTTTCAAAATGTGGCGTTTATTTTTATGCAAAATTTATTATTTTAAATGGATTTTCAAAATATCGTGCCTATTTTTATGCAAAATTGATAATTTTTAATTCAAAATCAAAAAATTTAGTTCATAAATTCGTCAGCTGCGGCTCTGAATTTACATACCACTCTTTGTATGGTTTCTGAGTCTATGTATTATTATATAGTCAATGACCAAGTATAATTTTTTTTCATTTTTAAACAACATATCATTCATCCTAACAAAGTACATTTTTCCAGCTTGAGGGTATATATCGATATTGATAATCGATATTATTAGTCGCGATATATCATCGATACGATATTCTACTAATACGGTATAAATATCGATATATCGTATCGAAATTTTCAATTTCCGGACACACTATATTACACTACGACTACACTACACTTTATAGCTTAAGGCTTAATGGTATTATAATTGACATGTGTAACATGGGAAACATGAGAAAAAATAACGAATGTTAAAACGTAACATTTGGTTAACTATAATAACATAGATAACATACTAAACATAAGCAATACGAATTTCACAAAATGAGTTTATGGATTATGTTACTTATAGTGGGAACTATAATCGACATACCTGACATAAGCTTTGACATATGTCGTGCTACGAACACAGCCAAATCAATGAGCTAAACTATAATTAACATTACTGACATTCGTTAAAAATTCGTTTAACATAAGCTCGACATAAGCAGTACGATCGAGAGCGTACATGACATAAGTAACATAAGCAAAAAGCTCATTTTGTGAAATTCGTATTGCTTATGTTTAGTATGTTATCTATGTTAATTATAGTTAACCAAATGTTACGTTTTAACATTCGTTATTTTTTCTTATGTTTGCTATGTCAGGTATGTCGATTATAGTTGGGCTTTATGTCATGTACGCTTTCGATCGTACTGCTTATGTCGAGCTTATGTTAAACGAATTTTTAACGAATGTCGGAAATGTCAATTATAGTTTAGCTCATTGATTTGGCTGTGTTCGGCTACGACATATGTCAAAGCTTATGTCAGGTATGTCGATTATAGTTCCCACTTAACACAATTATACGAATTTTTCGCAACGAACGACGAATTTTTCGCTACGAACGTCAAAAAAATTAAAACGGATGGAGTTATATGAGGTTGCTTACAATTCGACGAATTTTTCACAGACGTACAAATTAAAACCTATTTCTAATTTCTTCGTCGTTCGTCGTGGAATAATAATTTATTTCATTTTGACAATTTAATTTCAATAACAATGGTTTTTTCATGTTGTGTAAGAAGAAGATACATTTTAATTTGTCTGTTATTGTTGTTGAGTTGCTCGTTACTTGTGTTAAAATTTTAATAACTAATAATTAAAAAGATGAGTTTTGAAAAAAAACTTATAGAAAATGTTAAAAAATATGAGGTGTTATATAATACGTCTTATAAGAATTAGAAAAATATAATTAAAGACATAAAATTCAGGCGGAAATTGGAAGAAAAATTAATATAGATGGTAAGTACCATTGGTGAATTGAATTTTAGAAATTTTAATTTAATTTTAATTTAAAAATTTTAATTTTAATATAACATATTTATATTATTATCCTATTTATTGAATTTCTATATTTGTTGATGATCAAAATCCTTTTATTTTGACCTAAACAATGATCTAAGGCACATAAACCTCGATCTAGTGTTGTGTGTGTAAAAGGCTCTTAGTACCTCTACACAATTCTTAAATTGAGTTTTAATAACAGTGTTTCAAGCAGACTCACTTGAAAATTGAATTAAGTCTTTAGTCACTGTTGTCGTGGTAAAAACTGATTTATTGAACCAAAATTATGTCCTTATATACAAAAATTTATCATTGTCTTAAAGCTAAAATCAAAAATGCTAAATTAACAATTTATAATTAAAATGAATTAAATACATAAAATAATTTAATGTATTACTATGTATCGTACTTAAGAAAAACAAAGTATTAGATTACAAATTTATAACTGCAAGAATGCTATTATATATATCAGAGTATTTTAAGTGCAAAACAAAGGTATCATATTACATTTGCATGCTTATCTTGCAGAAATCCAATTTATTAATCTACTATAAAGAATTTTATCATCACTAGAATTAAGTATTATTTTATAACAATGTATTGTATTATATATATATTACTTAAAACTAAACAATATTGATTTAAAAATAATATTTAAATAAAATAAGATGATTTGAAATTGAATATGTATATTAAAAATGAAATATAAACAAAATTTTATAAATATATTTTCAATTTCATTTTTTAGCCAAATGATGGTAAACAAAACGGAAAAATTTAAGAGACGTGTATAAAAAATATAAAGATAAAAGATTATATTCTAGAAGGGGGTACAGTATATACTCCCAAAAAAATATGGAAATACCAACTCCAAAATAATATCTTTTCTGGATAACTTCCAGAATGCGAAAGAGTAAGTCTAATAAAAAATTAGTGAAAGTAAAATAACTAATTAATTTTTTTAACATTACAGAACCATAGGAAATGTTTATCATGAAATAAGAGGCGATTTAGATGTGTAATGTGGAGTTGAAGAAGATATTCCAGGTAAAAAAACATTTCACTAAATTCTTAGCAAAAAATTATTTATATTTCTTACTGTAGAGGAAGAGGTCGGATAAACTGCCTCTTCCTGCCCAGACCACGATCTTCCAAGGTCTTTTGACAGTAATTATATTTTCAATTATTTTAAACTTTGCAGATATTTTAGAAGTTGACATAGCAGAAGATACAGCAGTTTTTGAAAATGTTGAAGTAGAGGTAGGTACTGAAGCAACAACTTTAGCGCCTCCAATAACATCAACATCAGCAAAAAGTATATAAAGGTACGAGCTAGAATTTAGTGTAAGGAGAATAGAGAAAATTATATTCTTCTTCTTACTCTATATCTAATACAATATACCGAACACAAAACTTTTTCATATTATTTGTTATTTGTTTATATGTATGTAAGGCTAACGCAGCAACCAGACCAGCAACATTCAAAGTATATAATATATAAATACGTTTGCATGTATTGTATTTGTATTACACATGCCATATATAATTTATGTGCAATGATTTGGCTTTTATTGAATACAATATGCAATATATACTTGATCATTGTATTTATATATGTATATGTATTTTATATGCAAGTTTGTATGTATGTTAAGCACTTTGTTTAAATTTTTATATATTTATACCATGTATTTGTATGTATACATACTAAATAAATACGTTTTAATTTTAACATTATGCAGTTGTATTTACATATAAATTGCTAATTCACAGGCGTGAAAAAATTATGGGACTAGCAAGACTTTTTTAAAAAAAAATACTTTAAAACGTATATGTAGATTATTAATTAATTTTTATAATAATTAGTATTTTTATTTTAATTAATTCAGATAACATTAAAATATAATAAAAGATAGAGATATGTATTTGTAATTTCGTTATACCAAAGCATTGACTATATAATAATACATGTATTATATATGACTATGTATTATTATATAGTCAATGACCAAAGCAATTCAAAAAGAAAAAATAACAAAACTGCTTTGAATAAATAATGATAACCTTTAAATACAACAGACCACCTCTAATCGTCGCTATTAACTCGACAAGGATTTTAACGAACTTTTGTGAATTCTTTCCTGTTCCCTTACTCTTCTTGTAATAATTTTTTTTCAAAAGCTACTGATTTATTGTATAGCCACCTAACGATGGCGAAAACTCGCGCAGATGGGAGATATTTTCAAAATTTCCTTTAATTTCCCCTTCAATACGAAAAATCGCAAAAAGAAACAAAGATTAAGTCTTCCACTCAGTGGGTATAGTGACTGTCGGTTATCAATCGCACATCAAAGCAAATCCTCTTTTTTGCTTAAAAAATTAACAACATTCCAATATAATCATGTTCACTGTACGACGATTGCCATACAACTGAAGAAACATTTGAATAAAAGTAAAATAGGATAAAGAAAAAATCAAAGGAAATAAGAATTAAATTATCCACTCAGTGAACACAGCGACTGCCGATTACCGACCGTACACACAATGCATATCCTCTTTTTTAGCTTAAAAAATAGCAACACATTTCTAATCATGGTCATTATATGACGAATGCCATGCTACTAAAGAAAAATTTGGAATTTAGATAAAGCAAAATGAATAAAATACAGAATAACAATAACAATATGTGCGAACGAACAGTGATGTTAATTGTTAACTGCAACTGCAATTTTAAAATTTACAAAAATATTTCCTTATCGAATTTTTATATTAAATATATGTGTTTATTGATTTGATTATTACTGCTACTTTTTGTTTGATTAGTATACTCACTAACTTATTTGATTGAAACATTTATATTTATGTAACATTAATTGATTTGCTATTTGCATGAATGAATTGAATCTATTTCTATTAGTAATTCAAATATTAATATTGATGTTGTAAGCTAAATTATCTCTTTAGCAACTTTTTCATTGATAATTATTGGAAGTGTAATGTACCGCAGTAATCGTTTGATTCTGCCTCCTTTGTTTTTTTATAGCCGATGAGTAAAGTTCGGAAAATTAAAATATTGAAATTGTTGTTATTAATTTTTACTTTTTTAAATTTTATTGTTTTTTTTTTATTTCTTAATTTTAATTAATGTTTTTAAAATAAATACACTGTAAAAGTGTATTTATTTAAAAAATACACTGTGAAGTAGTGTAAATAATAATTTCCCACTTGAATTGAGAATTTCCCTTTTAAGAAGAATTTTTGAAAAATGGTATGTTAACAACTCACATCACTGTTTCAAATTTCAGTGGAAAGGGTAAGTAGGTTCTACTGCGCATGCTTCTCCTTCGCCACTGTTCAGTGGCTCTACTATATCTAATTTAAATGTAATTTATGTAACTGAATTTATTTTGTGGAGTGACTCGTGTGTCCCTCGGAAGAAAAATCAGATTATGAGTACTGCTTTAAAGCACTTTATTAAACGATATCCACACATAAAACGAATTATTCAGAAATTTTCTGAACCCAGTCATTTATTAATTCAAGAAATCGACAGTTTGCATAGTGTAATTGATAGAAATTTAAAAAACGTGGAAATAGGAAGCATCGTATCTCTTATAAGATTACTAAAATCCGTTCGAATAAAAAAGGAACCTTTGAAAATCATTTAAATAAAAACTGAAGATTTCTATCTTTTTTCAAAAAAATCAGGGTATTTAAATTTTCAAATTGTGCCGTTGTCAAAAGTGAAATTTCTAAAATATGAAAGAGATGAACAGTTGGTAGTATATTATAAAAAATCAGCATATATGAAAAGCTTCAATACTGCCTCAATTTGTGCCAAACCAACTCGGAAGAATTTGGGAACACCACTAAATATTTTTAAACAAAACCTTGAAGGTTTAAATAAACCAGATATAAATAAAGGAAAAAAAAGTGATATTAAAGATTTATTGTCTTGTCTATCTGCAAATGACTAAGCATATTATAAAACAGTTTTAAAAATTGACTGAAATGATATGATTTTTATTACTGCTTTTTATTTTATTTGTTTGCTTTTGTTTTTGCATTATAAAACTGTTTTGTTATATAAATGAATTTATTTAATGAAGAAGAAATATATTAAATATTCTAATAAGCTGTAAAGGCTATGAAGTTTTATGTTTGTTTTACTTTTATTTTTGTATTATTTAGTTTGAACTGAGAAAAAATAAAGAAATGAATTTTAAAAAACTACAAATAACAACTTGATTATCTAACAATTGAAAAGAGCAGAATTTTTTTATTTTCCAACTAGTTGTATTACTTTGTTGTATTTGGTTGTATTATTAAAGTTATATCTGGAGAAAAATATTTTGTGTTGGTTTACCGTAGGTGCGAGTTTTACAGGAACTATTTCGAAAAACTAAAAAAGTTTGCACTAGCGTCTCATTTAACACTTATTATTTATCGAGAAAAAGGGTTGAAAATTACTTATAATGAAAATAAAAAAAATCTATCGGCGAAATTTTATATTATAACACTTACAAGTTTAAAATGCATTTTTCTCAAAAACTCATTTTGGCGTATACGCAAACCAATATTCAGTCGACGATATATTAATTACTGTTAAAAAAGTGATTTATTTTGTAAATGAAACTTGTGCGTCAGTATTTTTAATTTATAACATTAGTATCGTTATAATCGTTATAATATGCAAATATTCAATTTTTAACCATTGAGAGTACTTTTCATTTCAATTATACTTAATTTTGGTTTTATTAGAAGAAAAGATAACTATATGCGAAAAAGATTTGCCTTTTTTGTAGACATGCTATTACTAAAAAAAATTTTTAAAAAAGTTTGAAAAGATTTTAGATATGACAAATATTATTCATTATTATTATTATTTATAAATTCATAAAAAACCAATTGAACAAAATACTAATTAAAATTGAATTCAAATTTCAAATTTGACGTTTGACAAATGAGAAATTCCATTCTTTTCCATTCAGACACTTATAAAAAGTATATAAAAGAGAGAGTTTCCAAAAAGTATATAAAAGTAGGAGAGAAACTGATTCATAGGAACATTCGGACCAAAAAATTTTTCAACAATTGTAGGTGTCGGTAGTGATGCCAGCGTAAAACTCAATATAAAAAAAGTAGCATTACTTTATGCCAAGCTCCCAACTCCATATAAAAATAACGGGATTTCTTTTTGCCAAGCCCAAACTTTTTCAGTATAAAGCTTTTCTCTCTTTATATGGAGTTGTATAGGAAAAATGAGAAAATGAATAAATTTGTTTACAACAGCTGATATTTTATCAGTTGTCATTTTGCTTTATTTATAGGTTTTGCATGTTTTGCGTGTAATATAATATATATACAATATAAATATATAGAATATAGTGTAAAGAGAATAGAGAAAATTATATACCAAAAACAAAACTTTTTCATATTATATTTGTTATTTGTTTAAATGTATGTAAGGCTACACAGCAACCAGACCAGCAACATTAAAGTATATAATACATAAATCCATTCGCATGTATGTATTGTATTACAAATGCCATATATAATTTATATGCATGCTTTGGCTTTTTTGAATACAACATGCAATATATACTTGATCATTATACATATATATGTATTTTATATGCAAGTTTGTATGTATGTTAAGCACTTTGTTTAAATTTTTATATATTTATACCAAGTATTTGTATGTATACATACTAAATAAATACGTTTTAATTTTAACATTATGCAGTTGTATTTACATATAAATTGCTAATTCACAGGCGTGAAAAAATTATGTGACTAGCAAGACTTTTTTAAAAAAAATACTTTAAAACGTATATGTAGATTATTAATTAATTTTTATAATAATTATTATTTTTATTTTTAATTAATTCCGAAATATTAAAATATAATAAAAAATAGAAATATTGTTAATTTCGTTATTCCAAAAATAAAAAAAATAAACATTATAACAAAACTACTTTGAGTAAATGATAACCTTTAAATCCAACAGACCACCTCTAATCGTCGCTATTAACTCCGCAAGGATTTTACGAACTTTTGTGGATTCTTTCCTGTTCCCTTACTCTTCTTGTAATAATTTTTTTTAAAAATTAACTGATTTATCTTGATATATTTTTCCATTTCTTTTAATTGGCAATATATGTTCTATGAAATTTTTATGAAAGCAATATGCTTTTACATTTTGTTTTTTTATGCTAAATATCGAATATCCATATATCAGTGTGATTATGTTTCCTAATGATGAAAGATTATGTTTGTCCCATAACTTTTTCACGTCTGTGTGAAAGAGTATTATCATAATTAACTCTATATGTATATATACATATACTTAGATATTTATTATCATTTATTTTATACATACTATATTGCTAAATTGTGCAATGTTGTCTGTTTGCTGTTTAATCTTTGATAATTGGTTATGAGTGCTATGTTTTTTGTTAGTGTACAGTCTACAGTCCACGACAGAATTATGTATTATAATACATTTTCTAATTTTTTTTATAACACATTGTGTAAACAAAAATATCCTTTATAATTTTTTAAAAATTATATTTAATAATTTTTTTTTTATTTAAAATTTTTAATTTGTAGTTTTTAATTATTTTTTTTTTTTGCAAGGAAATTTTTCGGTCTAATTTTATCTTAAAAATATGTTAAAATGAAGATATAAAATTGTGAGTGAATAATGGATAATAAATTGATATAAAATATGTTAATTTATATTATTATATGTATTGCATTTATATTTTTGGAATTTACCGATTCTTAAAAAGTGTTAAAAAGGAGTAACCATTTTGTCCCTTACTGTAGACTGAAAACTAAAATACGAAAATATTAAATTCAAACAGAAATCATTGATTTAAAAATAAAAATTTGCTGTTCAAAACCAATAGAAAATATATAGGTTCGATGTGAAGGGGAGCGGTTGGATAATATCACAGCATAGCAATACAGTTTATATGGTATATAATATTCACACATAGTAATACATACTATACAGTTTCTTTGTATTGTTATTGAATAGTGTAAGGTGTATTGTATTATGATATGGCATTATGGTTTTATATTATATGCCACTCATACTCATATAATGTTTATACATTATAAATAATATGCAATTATATACTGCAAAAAGAATGAAAATAATAACAAAACATAACAAATTAAATATACATTGGTTTATATCTTTGTATATGCATAAAGCCATAAAGCTCAAATATACAAAATATATAAACATTGAACATAAATACATCATTGTTATGACTTATGACTGCAAGACAAGTGTATATAAAATAAATATACATATACACATATACATTTCATGTATGTATGAGTTGATGATGTGTATAATATACAATACAACAGGCAACAGCAATATAATATTAATATTAATATATATGACTATATATATTGTTATTATGAAGTTTATTATGTTTGATAGAGTCTTTAATTTTAAAAAATATTTTATAAAAATACATTTTTACTTAATTTCATAAAAAAATTAAATCATTGTATGTTTTTTCATAAATTTCATGTGTTGTCAGTTATAAACGGAAAAATTCAAAACAATTCAACCGTCAATTCCAACAATTCTTCGTTTCCTGTCTATTCGATTTTTGATGTTTTGTTTTCAGATAGAAACTCTCTCTTTTTATATACTCTTTGAGTTTCTATGTATGTGAAAACTCGTGAAACAAAATATCAAAAATGGAATAGACAGGAAACGAAGAATTGACAATTGAATTGTTTTGAATTTTTCCGTTTATAACTGACAACACCTGAAATTTATGAAAAAGCATACAATGATTTAATTTTTTTTATGAAATTAAGTAAAAATGTATTTTTATAAAATATTTTTTTTAAAATTAAATACTCTATCAAACATAATTAATCTATGTATGTATATATGTATATTAATATTAATATTATATTGTTGTTGCCTGTTGTATTGTATATTATACATGCATGTGCATATTTATTTTATATACACTTATCTTGCAGTCATAAGTCATAACAATGATGTATTTATGTTCAATGTTTACATATTTTGTATATTTGAGCTTTATGCATATACAAAGATATAAACCAATATTATTGCATATTATTGTATAAACATAAACATTATATGAGTATGAGTGGCATTTAATATAATACCATAGACTAAAATATAGATAGGAAATGACCGTATAAATTTTTAATACACTTTTGAAATCGATCATAGCTGGCAGAAACTTGAAGAATGGCTGGCAGGAGCTTTTACTGAGAGGAGAGATAATTTTTCGCTCACGAATTTCCATATATATTACATATTTTGTAGATTTCAATAGCTGGCAATGAAAATACATGCATATTTATTTAAAAAACCATACACAATACATGTTCATTGCAATAGCTGGCAGTAGTACTGGAATCAATATAGAATATTTATCACTGATCAACAAAGCAATAAGATGTGACACTCTTTTTTTTTTAAATTTACTAACACACATAATTACTTATTTTAAAATAATAAAAAAAATCAAAATTCAATTTACAAAAACAGTACAGAATTAATGTACTTATGTCAAATCCATATTTCCTTATAAACCGCCGTAATGAAGAAAAGATACAAAACAATATATACATGTGAGCAATACAATCATATTGTACATGTATACGATTTTTTCACAATACATTTTTAAAGGCGATCTGGAACTTTTTTTTTGACTACCTGACGCGTCATTATATCAAGATATAAGGTGATTCATATAATTTCTGAGAATTTTGAAGACAAGAAAAAGTTTATTTTGTTAAGCTATATATTAGAGTAAGAATTTAATTTATAATTAAGAAATTTAACAAAAATGTAAAAACATTTGATATCAAACACAAAATTTTAAGTGTAATGCATTTACAATTAATTTTGTTTATTTTAGATAAAAAATTTTAAATAACAAAATTTGTACTTTTTTTAATGAGTAGGTATACACTGTAATAATGTTATATTTTTTAAAACAGTTGGTGTTGCAGTTCCATTTTTTTTGTCTCTTTTTCGTATACAAAGGCTCTTAATTGCTATCGACTTTTAGCAAAACCGTTAAGGCCGAATGAATAACGGGACAAAGGTCATAAGAAATTTTTGCTAACGCGTGCTCAGTGTCATTACTGTATGAATATAGATATACTGTGATTTCAATAGCTGGCAATGAAAATACATGCATATTTATTTAAAAAACAATACACAATACATACGCATTGCAATAGCTGGCAGTAGTACTGTGTTATACGGTTATGTTAACTTATGTTATACCGTCATACATGGTCTTACTTGAATCATGAATATAGAATATTTATATTCATGTAGCCAACAATACAGATTGCATAGTATCAAAGAATATATAACTAACGTAACTAGTAGATATATATTCTTTGATAGTATGCATGCACATATGTGTTAGATACTTTCAAAACCAGTTTTAATTGTATATATAATATCACAGATAAGGATATTTGTCTTTGATAATATATATTATTATATTCATTGCCAGTCATAACATAAATTTGTTGAAAATTTAAATTTCCTTTAAAATATACGATTTTGTACATTTGCCTGTTATTTGATATTTTTTATCATTTCCGATAAGAATATAGCTACATAGATTTTTGATTTTTAAATATGTTTTTTTTTCAAGGTATACAAGATTTCAAAAAATTACAAAAGTTCTCTCATTTATTTTCCTTATTCTGATTTTATAGCTTTTTCAAAATCTCTCAAAAGCTATTTTGATGTTTACTTAATAGTTATGAATACGATTCCTGCCATAAGCATTTCCTATCTATATTTTAGTCTATGATAATACCATATAATGCCATATCATAATGCAATACACCTTACACTATTCAATTACAAATACATAGATACTGTATAGTATTATTATCCCTAGTAGACCAAACTAATGAGTTTTGCGGTGCGCGGTAAAGAGCAAATTATCATTACAAACACAACTTCAAAAAAAATGCAAATGTATATAAAGTTTATGTATATATACTTTCTTTTACTATAAACATATAGATGAGTTTCTGATGGAATTCCGATGAGTTACAGATGAGTAACTCATGAGACATATCCAACGTATATAGATGTCTACATACTTTGGACATATCTTATTTTATATTTATACTCAAAATGTATTATAAATATTTTTCCGATGATTTTTAATGATGTTTCTGATGAGTTTTCGATGAGTATCTCATGAACAAATAATTTATGCCGAATAGCTGTTAAATTTATTAACTGTTAAACTAACAGTTCCAATTTCGTTGAAGTCAAAATATTTTTAATTATTGTCACTTTTAGTTTATCTTACAAGAAGTTAAAAGTGTTTTTAGAACAAAAGTGAAAATAATATATAAAATAATAAAATTAATAAAAAATATTAAATATCAAGTTTTAGTACATTAAAGGTAAGTCAATTTTTGCTCAATAGATTGAAAATGTCGAAAAAAACTATTTCAAATCAAATGAGTCTTGAAGTGGCTGCATATAAAAAGGACGTCGAAAAATATAAAAGCGAGTTTAAAGCTCGTGAAATTGAAAATAGTACGCTTATTCAGCCTTCAACATCAGCTTTTACAAATGAAAACTGTCGACAATCACAGCCATTTTCAACTATATCACATGAATGTGTTGATCTTTCTACATCAGATTTATCCTCTAATGGAAGCGAAGGAGAATGCCCTCGCCCAGAACTATCTACAAATCTTTCGAAATGGGCAGTAAGAAATAAGGTCCCACACACACACGTCACAGATTTGTTGAAAGTTCTCAAAGAATCAGGTATTGAAAATTTACCGAGGTCATCCAAAGTGCTTCTCAAAACTCCAATTAAAAATATTAATTTAGTCAATGTGAATCCGGGTGAATACTTTCATTTCGGAATACAAAATGCTCTTTCATCAACACATTATAAATCTTTGGAAAATTCTGATTTAATCGAGATTGACATAGGGATTGATGGAATGTCGGTTTTTAAAAGTTCAAAACTTCAATTGTGGCCAATAATTGGATCGATCTCAAACGAAAAAAAGCACAATTTATTTTTAATTGGATGTTATAGTGGAAAAAAAAACCCCATGATGTTAATGTATATTTAAAAGAATTGGTTGAAGAAATTAAAATTTTAAAAAATGAAGGAGTTTTGATTGGACACAATCAAAAGCTAAAAAGATTCCAAATTCGTCTATTCACCTGTGACGCACCTGCAAGAGCATTTGTTACTGGTAGTGCATATCATACTGGAAAAAACAGTTGTCCTAAATGTCAACAAAAGGGACATTATTCCAATCATAAAATTGTATTTGAAATCAGTGTAGGAATTGAAAGAACGGACAAAATTTTCACAGAAAGAACAGATATTTCTTACCATCAATCACAGTTTCAACACAATAAAAATATATTAGAATCTATTGGAATAGGGCTTGTGTCACAATTCCCAGTTGAACCTATGCACTTGATTGATTTGGGCGTTGTAAAGAAATTATTGAAAATATTTTCTAAGAAGCAGAGTGGAACATACACCGAAAATGTTTTAGAAATAAACGAAAGACTGTTATGTCTTTCAGATAAAATTCCTTGTGAATTTTCAAGATCTTCGAGAACATTACACGATTTGCCATTATGGAAAGCAACAGAATTTAGAACATTTCTATTATATACAGGAATAGTTGTTCTCAAAGATCTAGTTCATGAGGATGTATACTATCATTTTCTGCTTCTGCATACTGCAGTACGAATTCTAGCTTGTGAAAAATCTTATTTAGCAAATATTTCTACTGCAAAGGATATACTTCAAGAATTTGTTAGATTATTTCCTACTCTCTATGGAGAAGACAGTGTAAGTTACAATGTACATTGTCTTCTACATATATGTGACTCTGTTCAACAGTTTGGGACTTTGCATAACTTCTCAGCGTACAAATTTGAGAACTTCATACAACTCCTAAAAAAACTAATAAGATCACCGCACAAACCTCTTCAACAACTACACAGAAGGTTAAAGGAAGGTGCAGAAATGAAACAATACAATTATGAAGAAAATAAAAATCATTTCAAACTAAACTGTAAACGGGAAAGCGACAGTTATTGTTTAGTTAAGCCTAACGTACCCTTTAAAGTGTGTGCAATTGGACTAAATAGTGGCACAGAAACAATACAGGGTTATGAGTTCAAGAATATTTCCAATTTTTTCCAAGAACCAGTTTTATCTTCAGAAGCTCTTGGAATTTTAAAATGTGGACAACAAAAACCTGGATTAAAAGAGTTCAAAAGAAACGATATAGAATATAAGTTTTTCCCTATAAAACTAAATGAAGAAGTAGTATTAATTCCTTTGCTTCATAATTCTTTCAACCGCTTTTAGCATTAATTTTTCAATGGATTTGGAAAATACACCTCCAAGATGCACAACACCCTTATCACCTGTCATCGATGGATATGTAAATCAATTAAACAGTCCAGATATAACTGGATTTTCAACTTCAACCCAAAAAACAAGGAGTCCTTCAGTGATTTCTAGGACAAAATATAATGTGAAACATTATACAAAACCACGTAAGAATATAATATTATATTATACTCGTATATAATGAATTATATTTATTTTCAATTGAATTTTAGAAACAAAATTGCACAATGATGATGACGATTTCAAAAACTTAATTATAAAAAAACTTGACGATATTTCCAAGCAATTTGAGGATATAAAAACATCACAAAGACAATTGTCAGAAAAGGTACTACAAAAACATTCTTTTTGTCGCAAAATATTTCATTTTCCTTTTTTTTTCAGATGTCCAAATATGAAGCTGAAAGTACAAAAAATCATGAAGAAATATTAAAAAAGGTATATCTTTTATATTTGAATTTTAAATATTTTGAATTGTTTTAAATATCAAATATCTTAGATAAGGACGTTTGAAACCGAGATGTATGCCAGGCAGATGGCAGATAATAAAATATCTCGCAACTGTCTAGTTTACATTAAAAGAATGAACAAAAAATTGAATGGTGGAACAGGCGGAGCAGACAAAGAACGACAAAATAATTTGTGTGCAATGCTACCAGCTAATACGGTCGCTGAATTATTGGCCGTAGAAGAATTCTTGCGAAGTGATGAAAACCCGAGTAACATTTTTTGTCGTTTTTACGTAATATCCGCTTAAATATCGACATTAAACACCATCATTACCAACCATATAATGCCAAAATTACATCGAATTTACCTTGAATCTACGTAAATGGGGAAAAACTCGACGTCAATTAAACGTAGAAATAATGTGAAAAATCCCTATTTATGTAATTCTTGACATTCCACATTATCATAATTTTGGTCAATTTTACGTCAAATCTTCGTAAAAATTACGTCATTTTTGCTTAATTTAGACTAAAAAACAGCAAAATTATAGTGCAAAAGTATTTTGTTTGAAATTTTTTTGGGAAAAATACACATATTCTGGTGGTTCTTCATCGATAGATAAGTAAAATTTTACCTAATTTTACTTTCAAACTTAATTATTTGAAAAATTTTGCAAATGTCCTAAATAAAAAATAAAGAATAAAAATCATGATGAAGTTATAACTTATTTCCTGCTTAGTAAAAGCAAAATTACTTTGCGAATGAAATTTCATCGCATTAATAGTGTTTTTAGTTGGGAAAAAAACAATGCGCCTCGGAAATAATTATTATTTAAACATTTTTTTTCATATATGGTTTTTTAAAAATTTTTGCTTGAGGAATTAAATTCTTCAAAATTACATTTTTTGAAACTCCAATTCATTAGAAATAGTAACAGTGATGTTATTTTGATCATTTAATGCAAGAACTACTAAAAATTCCTGAAATTTAATATGCTATTAATTGACTTTTTTTTTATTTTTCACACAAATATGGCTACCTTTCCCAATTCAACCTTAAAGTGTAATCTACTTGAATTTTTAACCATAATTACGAGTTGCACCTAATGTGAACCTAAAATGTAATTATTTATTAAAATAACACATAAAAGTCAACAAAATCTTCTACTACAAATACATTATTCTCCTAAAGTGACCTAAATACGTCGAATTTACTTTAATTGGTAACACCTAATTTACAGCTGACAAAATGACATTTCATTTATTTTGTATTCTCATTTTGGTATTTATTATTATTATTATTGTCAATATTGTCAATATAACGTGTAATTAATTAAAATAAATATAACCTTAATTAAAAAACTATAAAATATGGCAAAAAATAATGAAACATTTTCATTAGTCCAAACATTAAAAAAAAATAAAGGTGGCTTCAGTAAGGAGTTCTGGGTAGTACCACATAAGTGGGTTAATAATGGTTATGTTTTCTGGCCCAATAATAACTTCACAAAATTGCAAAAAGATAACAGTAGTACACCAGATATCAAAAATTGGAAATCTTCCCGGTGTTGTGTGAAATTAACTGGGATTGAGAGTTTTGAAGAAGCATTAATGTATGAAGAAGAATACAGTAAAGTGGATACTGAAAGTGAAGAAAAGTATGTGTACTACATTAATAGTGTTTTAATTAAAATAACGTTTTATATACTAATTTATTTTTTGTAGCGTTGTTAAAATGATTCATCAAAGAACAGAGGAGAATTACAACGATTTATTCCAGTGCATTGATTCAACAAACCAAGTAAATTCACAAGTTGCTTTTTCCTTAGAGCAGAATACAGAACCTCCAACAACCAACATTGTTTATGTAAATGAAGAGGTAGATCTAGAGAAATTAGACATATCTGCCGCTGAAAATCTCATGTGCTCACAATGTATGCGCTTTGCTCTAATTTACTTATCACATTAAATTATTGTACTACCTTATTGTACTATGAGTGACGATATCTGTTTTTATTTTACAGCATGCATCACGAAAATAAATGAGTTGAGTGATGAAATAAATTCATTAAAGACGGAAATTATTTCGCAAAGAGTTATATTGGAAAGAATCGAGAAAAAAATTAGTGTCGAAATTAACAAAGAGGGAATACCAAAGCGAAATGAAGAAATGATGCTTTCAAAATCTGAGATGTTAAAGAGAATGAAATTTCCAATTAACTCGGTACAAGAGTTAAAACAGTTAAATTCAGAAATTGAGCAAGACGAAAATTACAGAAAATTCATTATAGATCACTTTGCAGCTATTTTTGGGACAGACGGCCAGCAAAAGGCAGAAAAAATAGCTCCAAAGTTGATCTCAGATATGATATTTTCAAAACAACTATTAACCTTAATTTCATGGACAGGAATTTCACGCACTACAACGATTCAAGAAAAATTTGCACTTAAATCAGTAGAATCTGTTATAGATGTGGTTAATGAAATATTGTGTCTTTGTGACAATAGGTGGAAACGAACAGATACAGAAATAGTATTTCGAGAAAAGCTGTTAAAACATTCTAATAAAAGATTTGATGCTGAATTAAGAAAAAAAGGAAAGAAAAGTCAAACTGTAAATGAGTCTACTTTGAGTTCTGTTTCCAATAGTTGTGATAGTAACACCGCTTAAGGAAATACTTAGGCTTTGTTCTTAAAATCAAGGATGGAATCGATAGACGTCAAAAGCAGAAACGTATTAAAGTCAAAAATTTTAACTTTTATAAAATTTGTTTTATTACAATCAAATTAGTTCAAAGACTGGAACTTTGTTTATATTTTATTGTGTAAGGCAATTAATATATTCTTCAAACAAAACTTAAAAATAAAACTTTGAAATAAAAACTGTGAAAACTAAGTTATTTTTCATATTTTATATTTATTTATTTTTGTATTTATTATATTCGTGTTATATTCTTTAGCATTGGAAAAAATATTAATTCGTCATCGTATTTTAAGCAAAATAATTTGAACTTGATTTCATCTAAAGGATACAACTTTGCTGTGTCAAAATTTTCTTTGCAAACATATATATTTAGATTTGAAGAATTGAAAGGATCCGTAAAGAAATTTCGTTTTTCCTTTAACTCAGAACCATAAATATTCAATTTTCCAATAAAGTAAGTTGCATTTTCCATGGCAACTATTTGTTTGTTTTTAGTCATAAACCATCGGTCTTTTTTATTGCCAAATAATACGAAATTATTTTTTAAATGTACTTTGTTATAAGTATCTTTACAATCTGGTAATATATGAAATTCGTCGACCTTTTTTGTGACATATGGAGTAAAAATATATTCATTTGCTATTTTTCCATCATTATTAAATTTAGATAATTCTACAATTCTCAGTGCTACTTGACTCAAAGGTTTATTACCAGTACGAATTAAAGATTTTAATTTACCAAGATAATTTTCAAATGGATAAGTACTGATTTCTGATAAAGGTCCATTAGTTTTGATGTCATCTATGACGTGACATAAATTATGAACATTGCTACTGACTGAGTCCTTACCATAAAGTTCTATATATTCATGCAAATATTTCTCAAGTAACTTTTCAGCTACTTGTATATATTTCAAATATTCATGAGTGGATAGAATTGTAACTGCACAGGATAAGGTTAGGAAGTGTTTATAAATTTTATCTGGTAAGAATTTTTTAAAAACAGCAGCACCAAGATAGAGAAGTATTACTTCAAACTCGGAACCTTTCCAATGCTTCAAATGTTGAACTCCTCTTATAGATCGCTTTATTTCTGACGGTTTCGTCTTATTACAGTTTTCAAGAATATTTGACAATATAGTTTTCTGAAGTGAAGATAATTTTTCCCGAAAATTATAGTTTCCGTAACACCAGCCATACATACATTTTCTCATTATTCCTGGGTAAGTAAAAAAAAACGTTTTGAAAATAAAAAAATAAAGAAGTAATTCTTTTTTATAATACCTAGATAAAATAAATGAAGATCATCTGCAACCACAAAACTTTTAATCAGGTCTATCTGTGTTGGCAATTTCACAAGAGGTGATAAACATTTGTGATGATCTTCATCTGTTGCAGTTCTAAAGCTTTCATTGGTTCTTCGCGTACAATTAAATTGTGGGTAGCTCATATGTCGACCATTTTTTTCCCAAATGCCTTCGACTGTGCATTTTATACAAGCCCCGATCTCCGAGTTTGAACCTACAGTACCTAATGTTAAATATAAAAAAATATGTAATACATATGCTGTTAATGTAAATACAGCTGAATATACTGTACCTTTGATAAAACACCTCGCTGGTGTATCACAGACAAAGCATCTTAATTTGACACTTACTTTTTGATGATTTACAATTACTCCATCTTTCAAAATTTCATTCAACTCATTAACAAAAGGAGTTAAATACTCATTTAGAGGTGGCTTACCAACTCCATAATAAACTGAAACAGTCATTGGCTGTAAAAATGGTGTTTCATGAATTCTAAATAAAATTGGCCAGAATTCTGATGAGGAGCTGTTAAAAGGTGATATTCCATCGACATTGATAACCAATGAAATAGATAATGGTTTTTCAATATTACTAAAAATTGTTTCTAAGTTGGACTTTAAGCCGTAATACCAATAACATCCATTTCCAATGTTAGTAATATCAATGTGAGTTGGAGTTTTGAGTAAAGTTCTGCTATCTTTTGGAAGATTTAAATGTCCATGTTCCCTCAAGATTTGCAGTATATCATTAATTGAACTATGAGTACATTTGTGTAGTAATGACCAATTTACTAATTTTCGTAGAAAAATTAATTCGTCCTTCAGATTGTCACAATTTTCATGTTCTTCTATATCACTGTCTTCAAAAGTAGAAACACTTTTATTAATAAAATCTTCACAATTTTCATTTATAACATCACTGGTTAATTCCGACGAAGAATCAGTTAGTCTTTCGGATGAACACTGCGATATCAATGATCTTATTTTATTGCTCGATGAAATTATTTTATAACGTTTAATTTTTCTGTAATAATTGGTCGTATATCGATACGCTTTTTTCTTTTGCTCCATTTTTTCACTCATTCGAACTTTGATTAATCACCAAGACAAATATATAAACGCAGCATTATCAAAAAGAGAATAAACAACGAAACCACCAAATTTGGTGCACTTTTACTACATAAATGCAAATAAGACAACAATTAAAATCTAGTGTAAGTAAAATATCTTTGTAAGTCGATTATTCAAGTAATTATGTATCTATAGAAGCCGAAAATATTTCATAATCACAACTATGTCAATTACGTAGAAAAATAGGTGAAAAATAGGTTCAATTTGTTCTAATTGTTATCTTAAAAGCAACTTATCTTATAAGCCCATATGAGGTCGAAAATTAGGTCAATTTGACTTAACTAATAACTTGTTTCCAACTGTAGTGAAAAATTTACTCTATAGTAAATTTTAAGTTAAAAATTAAGTAAATTTGACTTGAGAAATTCCTAATTTTGGAATAAAGGCACACTAAAACTTTTAAAACGTTTTTTAAGTAATAAATGCGTAAAAATTAACTTAGAAATCATGCAGCAAGTTAATACCACATTAAAGTTGAATTTCTTGGTTGAAGATACGAAATTTCGACATAAATAAGGCATTTTTTACATAACAGCTTGTAGAATTGGAAAAAAATGTTGCTTGGGAATGTTGCTTCTGCTATAAGTTTTTTCATTTAAAATATATAATTTTATATACATATTCAAATTCCTTTTAGATTGAGTTCTTCAAAGCACAAATTGAAAAAGTTGGTCTTGAGAAAGTTTTCAGACTTGTTGCTCATGATCGAACATATATCGAATATAATGTTGATGGAAGGAATGGAAAATTAAAACTTTTAAATTTAATATTGTTTGATGAGGTTTTATTTCATAAGTTATTTTTTAAAACTTCAAATAAGTACAATAATGTACACATGCAAAATTCATTTTTAATTGGTATGTTATAACTACTATTTTACTGCTTTTAGGATGTTGTTCAGATAAGATGTCCAGGAAAGATTATGTGAAAGATCTCCGAAATTTCATCCTTCGGTCACATAATCGTTTTACGAAAGCTAAATGCACAGCTAAGTACGTGTATTATATTTAATTATTCTGATTTGATTGAATTTTGCTATTAATCTGTTATTCTTTTTTTTAAATTTTAGTCAAAAGAGAAGTGAGGGTAATCAAGATGACCAAGACCTTTAAGTGTAGGAAATATAACTTGATATTTAAAATTAATATTAGTGTAAACAATAAATGTAGTAAATAGTAATAATAATTTTTTGTATATTATAATATTTGTAAAAAAAATCAAATGTGTTTTTATTTATTCAAATGTCATTGCAGCTGTAATATGAATTTAGAACCAAACTTATGCTAATAATTTCATTTCTAAATATTTTAAAAATTTTAGCAATAGCCCCTATATATTTCCTACCATACTTATCATGAACTCAGGACAAAACTCATGATGATACTCAGCTATATACTCATCATGAACTCAGGACAAAACTCATGATGATACTCAGTGATATGCTCATCAGGAACTCAGGACAAAACTCATGATGATACTCAGCTATATACTCATGTGAAAACTCATCAGAACGTACCTATGTACTCATCACAAATCACTCTTGTAAATGAACGAGAAGGAAAATTACAATTTGTAAAGGGAATAAAAAGGATGAAGCATTTCATGTACACTATGCGTGTAAAAGTAAATAGATGAGTTTTTTCCCGACTTTTGAAAATTGTCATATAAAACTCATGTAATACTCATGATGATGTTCATCTAAACACTCATGATGAGCTCATTGATGAACTCATCATGAGTGGTCTACTAGGGATGTGTTTATATTATATACCATATATACTGTATTGCTATGCTGTGATATTACCTAACCGCTCCCCTTCACTTTGAACCAATATATTTTCTATTGGTTTTGATCAGCAAATTTTTATTTTTAAATCAATGATTTCTGTTTGAATTTAATATTTTCGTATTTAAGTTTTCAGTCTACAGTAAGGGACAAAATGGTTACTCCTTTTTAACATTTTTTAAAAATCGGTAATTTCCAAAAATATAAATGCAAAATATATAATAATATAAATTAACACGTTTTATATCAATTTATTATCTATTATTCATAGTATTGTTGGAAAAATGTGATTTGACTTTTCCTACTTTTAACCCTTTTTTCTGTAGAAATTCTACAGAAGTAGAAAAAAAGGGTTAAAAGTCTTGTATAAAAAAAGGAAAGGAAAAAGGAAAGGAAAGGTTAAATTGGAGGCCGAGCGGAGCCTTAAAAGAGGGAATTTTAATAAAATAAAAAGAAGCCACTTACCGCTTTTTTTTTTGTGTTACCCTTTATTTTTCTTTTATAAAATAAAATTAATAGTTCTCGCACCAAACAAATTTCTTTATTTTTACAAAAAAGAAAAAAAAACGAATTAAATTAATTCACAAAATTATTTTTTTTTTCCAGTTTAATTAAATTAATTTTTATTTAACTAAAATTGATTTAAAAAAAAAAATGAAAAAAAATTTAACTAAAAATAAATTACTGTATCACAAAATTTTTGTGTCACGAACTCAACTGATCAAGAAAAGAACTCGACGTATCGTGACGACAGCATTAATATACCTCTCGTCACATAAAAAAAAATGAAAAGAATCGATCTTCTGGAAGTTTCTATCAATTCGCCGAAAGATGACAACGTCAACGAATTGCAAAGAGTATACAAAAAGAGAGAGTTTCTATCTGAAAACAAAACATCAAAAATCGAATAGACAGGAAACGAAGAATTGTTGGAATTGACGGTTGAATTGTTTTGAATTTTTCCGTTTATAACTGACAACACCTGAAATTTATGAAAAAACATACAATGATTTAATTTTTTTTATGAAATTAATTAAAAATGTATTTTTATAAAATATTTCTTAAAATTAAATACTCTATCAAACATAATTAACTTCATAATAACAATATATATAGTCATATATATTAATATTAATATTATATTGCTGTTACCTGTTGTATTGTATATTATACACATCATCAACTCATACATACATGAAATGTATATGTGTATATGTATATTTATTTTATATACACTTGTCTTGCAGTCATAAGTCATAACAATGATGTATTTATGTTCAATGTTTATATATTTTGTGTATTTGAGCTTTATGGCTTTATGCATATACAAAGATATAAACCAATGTATATTTAATTTGTTATGTTTTGTTATTATTTTCATTCTTTTTGCAGTATATAATTGCATATTATTTATAATGTATAAACATTATATGAGTATGAGTGGCATATAATATAATACCATAATGCCATATCATAATACAACACACCTTACACTATTCAATAACAATACAAAGAAACTATATAGTATATAGTATGTATTACTATGTGTGTATATTATATACCATATATACTGTATTGCTATGCTGTGATATTATCTAACCGCTCCCCTTCACTTCGAACCTATATATTTTCTATTGGTTTTGAACAGCAAATTTTTATTTTTAAATCAATGATTTCTGTTTGAATTTAATATTTTCGTATTTTAGTTTTCAGTCTACAGTAAGGGACAAAATGGTTACTCCTTTTAAACACTTTTTAAGAATCGGTAAATTCCAAAAATATAAATGCAAAACATATAATAATATAAATTAACATATTTTATATCAATTTATTATTTATTATTCACTCACAATTTTATATCTTCATTTTAACATATTTTTAAGATAAAATTAGACTAAAAAATTTCCTTGAAAAAAAAAATAATTAAAAACTACAAATTAAAAATTTTAAATAAAAAAAAAAAATTATTAAATATAATTTTTAAAAAATTATAAAGGATATTTTTGTTTACACAATGTGTTATAAAAAAAATTAGAAAATGTATTATAATACATAATTCTGTCGTGGACTGTAGACTGTACACTAACAAAAAACATAGCACTCATAACCAATTATCAAAGATTAAACAGCAAACAGACAACATTGAACAATTTAGCAATATAAGTAGTATGTATAAAATAAATGATAATAAATATCTAAGTATATGTATATATACATATAGAGTTAATTATGATAATACTCTTTCACACAGACGTGAAAAAGTTATGGGACAAACATAATCTTTCATCAATAGAAAACATAATCATACTGATATATGGATATTCGATATTTAGCATAAAAAAACAAAATGTAAAAACATTTTGTTTTCATAAAAATTTCATAGAACATATATTGCCAATTAAAAGAAATGGAAAAATATATCAAGATAAATCAGTTAATTTTAAAAAAAAATTATTACAAGAAGAGTAAGGGAACAGGAAAGAATCCACAAAAGTTCGTAAAATCCTTGTGGAATAGCGATGATTAGAGGTGGTCTGTTGGATTTAAAGGTTATCATTTACTCAAAGTAGTTTTGTTATGTTTATTTATTTATTTTTTTTTTTTTTTTTTTTTTGAATAACGAAATTAAAAATATTTCTATTTTTTACTCTATTTTAATACTTCTGAAATTATTAAAAATAAAAATAATAATTATTATAAAAATTAATTAATAATCTACATATGTATACGTTTTAAAGTAGTTTTTTTAAAAAAGTCTTGCTAGTCCCATAATTTTTCACGCCTGTGAATTAGCAATTTATATGTAAATACAACTGCATAATGTTAAAATTAAAACGTATTTATTTAGTATGTATACATACAAATACTTGGTATAAATATATAAAAATTTAAACAAAGTGCTTAACATACATACAAACTTGCATATAAAATACATATATATAAATATAATGATCAAGTATATATTGCATGTTGTATTCAAAAAAGCCAAAGCATGCATATAAATTATATATGGCATTTGTAATACAATACATACATGCGAATGGATTTATGTATTATATACTTTAATGTTGCTGGTCTGGTTGCTGTGTAGCCTTACATACATATAAACAAATAACAAATATAATATGAAAAAGTTTTGTGTTTGGTATATAATTTTCTCTATTCTCTTTACACTATATTCTATACATATATTTATATTGTATATACATATATTATATTGCATGCAAAACCTATAAATAAAGCAAAATGACAACTCATAAAATATCAGCTGTTGTAAACAAATTTATTCATTTTCTCATTTTTCCTATACAACTCCATATAAAGAGAGAAAAGCTTAATACTGAAAAAGTTTGGGCTTGGCAAAAAGAAATCCCGTTATTTTTATATGGAGTTGGGTGCTTGGCATAAAGTAATGCTACTTTTTTTATATTGAGTTTTACGCTCGCATCACTACCGACACCTACAATTGTTGAAAATTTTTTGGTCCGAATGTTCCTATGAATCAGTTTCTCTCCTACTTTTATATACAATTTGGAATTGATAGAGACTTCCAGTCTCCGAAATGGAATGTGAAACTTTCCACAGAGAATGTCAAATAAAAATAATAAATAAATAACGAAACTAACGAAAAGTTATAATTGACATCTGTCAGATAAAAAAAAATGTAAACAAAGTGTGTGTGATGTTACAGGTAAGTATAATTTTATTTTAATTAAAATTATTTGAATTTAGATGAATTAATTAATTAATTCTTTTTCCATTTTAGGTGGTGCAGATTTCCAACAGTATCTTCATTTTAACATATTTTTAAGATAAAATTAGACTGAAAAGTTTCCGTGCAAAAAAAAATTTTTTTTAAAAACTACAAATTAAAAATTTTAAATAAAAAAAAATTATTACATATAATTTTTAAAAAAATATAAAGGATATTTTTGTTTACACAATGTGTTATAAAAAAAAAATAGAATATGTATTATAGTACATAATTCTGTCGTGGACTGTAGACTGTACACTAACAAAAAGCATAGCACTCATAATCAATTATCAAAGATTAAACAGACAACATTGAACAATTTAGCAATATAGTATGTATAAAATAAATGATAATCAATACATAAGTACAGGTATATATACATATAGAGTTAATTATGATAATATCTCTTTCACACAGACGTGAAAAAGTTATGGGACAAGCATAATCTTTCTTCAATAGAAAACATAATCATACTGGTATATGGATATTCTATATTTAGCATAAAAAAACAAAATGTGAAAACATATTGCTTTCATAAAAATTTCATAGAACATCTTTGGCCAATTAAAAAAAATGGAAAAATATATCAAGATAAATCAGTTTATTTTTAAAAAAAATTATTACAAGAAGATTAAGAGAACAGGAAAGAATCCACAAAAGTTCGTAAAATCCTTGTGGAGTTAATAGCGACGATTAGAGGTGGTCTGTTGTATTTAAAGGTTATCATTAATTACTCAAAGCAGTTTTGTTATAATGTTTATTTTTTGATTTTTTTTTTTTTTGAATAACGAAATTAAAAATATTTCTATTTTTTATTATATTTTAAAATTTCTGAATTAATTAAAAATAAAAATAATAATTATTATAAAAATTAATTAATAATCTACATATACGTTTTAAAGTATTTTTTTCAAAAAGTCTTGCTAGTCCCATAATTTTTTCACGCCTGTGAATTAGCAATTTATATATAAATACAACTGCATAATGTTAAAATTAAAACGTATTTATTTAGTATGTATACACACAAATACATTTATATATTATATACTTTGAATAATGCTGGTCTGGTTGCTGAGTTTGCCTTACATACAAATAAACAAATAACAAATATTATATGAAAAAGTTTTGTGTTTGGTATATTGTATTAGATATAGAGTAAGAAGAAGAATATAATTTTCTCTATTCTCTTTATACTACATTCTATATATTTATAATCTTGATATATATAAATTACGTGTCACGTTTGTTTGTTCGCGATGGACTCCTAAACTACTTAACCGATTTTAATCAAATTTGTACACCGTGTGCAGTTTGATCCAACTTGAAAGATAGGATAGCTTACATCTCAATTTATGATCGCAATATTATTTTATTACAAATTATGTCTACTTTTTGACAGTCACAATTATCTGTTAGCTCCAAACGATTTTAACAGATGGCGACATCTGTTGACTGGATTGAGTAAGTATTCAGTAGATGGCGCTATGTCAAACGTCCAAACGTTTCATATAAGCTACAATTTAATAGCATAACCACCACATGTTGCTGAGGCTAAAGTATAGGTTAAATTTATTTTGTAGTAAACGAAATACAGTGAATTTTACTTTTTCAATTTTTGGTGTTAGCATAGCCGGCCACGTGTTACTTAGACTGAAGTATAAATTAAATTCATATTATAGTGAATACAATACAGTGAAATTATTCCTGCTTTTTAATTATTAGTGCTTCGTTGTTCAAAACTAATTAAAATATATACATGTAAGTATTATCACAAAGTTATATTATTATACTAGCGAGTCCATCGCGGACAAACAACATGACACGTAATTTATATATATTAAGATAATATATATTGTTATTTCAATGCGCTATAATAGCATGTTTTTCGGTTTTTTTTTTTTTTTTGAATATTTCAACGTTTAAATTATTTATTTCAGTCGAATTCCACCGAAAAAATCTAACCTCAACAACGCGAGGAGCAGAGAGGCACGACGCAAACGCGTTGAAAGAGCTCATCAGTCGGCAGAACGAATCACAATAAGAAATGCAGCCCAAAGAGTCAGGACAGCAGAGCGTCGTCCACAAGAATGTCAAGAACAGCGTGACGAACGTCTGCGACAGACTATTACAAGAACAAGAGCGGCACGAGAACGAAACATAGCTACAGCACGAGTACAAGAACGACAGAGGCAGCGGATCAGCCGCTCATTAACACGTGCATCATTTGTTCGTCTTGCTTTCGAATATGCACCAGATATTAACTACTCTGCACATTCAAAAATTGCTATCGGTGCAATGGATAAAGTATGTCAATATTGTCAGGCATTGAAATTTCGGAATGAAACACCCGGTATGTGCTGCGCATCGGGAAAAGTTGTGCTGTCACCTCTACCCACTCCGCCGGAACCTTTATTATCCCTTCTTGCTGGCGATTCAGATGATTCAAAATTATTTTTGCGTAAGATACGCAAATTTAATTCTTGCTTCCAAATGACGTCATTTGGGGCAACTAAAATTTGCGATCTCGCATCCGATGGACGTAATTTTGAAACTACATTCAAAATACAAGGCCAGGTGTATCATAAAATCGGATCATTGATGCCAATGCCTGATGATGATCCGAAATTTCTTCAAATTTATTTTATGGGCAATTGTGAAGAGCGCATAACAACTCGGTGCCAGTATAATTTCATTGAACAAGCAGAGGAAAGAGCAATTGTAATATTGCTGGAAAATTTTTTAGAAGATCAGAATCAACTAATTCGATTGTTTAAAAGAGTTTCGCCACGATTGCAAAATGACAACTATCAAATCGTCATAAAAGCCGACAAAGTACCTTTAGGTGAACATGCTGGCAGATTCAACGCTCCAACTGTTGACGAGGTTGCTGTTATTATGGTTGGTGAACCAGTTGACAACAGAGCTATAAAAATTATACGGCGAGACAACACTGTCAGTACGATTTCGGATCTAGACCGTTCATATGACGCACTACAATATCCATTAATATTTTGGCAAGGACAGGATGAATATCATCTTAACATAAAACAGTGTGATCCAAATACCGGTAAATTTGACTATTAACTATTTATTTTCTAACTGTATGAACGAATTTTAATTTCTTATTTCATTTTATTTTTTATTTTTTTTAGGTGCTAATGGAAATAAAAAAGTTAGTTCTATGAACTACTACGCACACCGATTGATGGTTAGACTAAATCAGGACAACTATATCCTTCGATATTGTCAGCTACTCCATCAATACATTGTTGATATGTATGCTAAGGTTGAAAGCGAACGCTTGCGATTTATTCGATATAACCAGGCTAAATTACGTTCGGAAGAATACATTCACTTACGAGATGCTGTTGTTGGAAACATCGACGGAAATTTAAACCCCAATGACATCGGTAATGCTTTCATTTTACCTTCAAGCTACATCGGCAGTCCACGGAACATGCAGGAATACATACAAGATGCGATGACTTATGTACGTCATTACGGCCGACTGGATTTGTTTATTACATTCACATGTAATCCAAATTGGAAAGAAATACAAACTTTACGTTCACCAGGACAACAAGCATTTCATCGTCATGATATAACTGCACGTGTGTTTAAACAAGAATTGAAATCCTTAATTGATTTTATTGTTAAATATTCAGTTTTTGGTATCACACGTTGTTGGCTGTATTAGAATAAGTGGCAAAAGCGAGGTTTGCCTCATGCCCACATTTTAATTTGGCTTCAAGGTAAAATCCGCCCAGAAGAAATTGATCAAATAATTTCAGCCGAAATTCCAGACCCATCAATTGATCAAGAATTATTTGATATTGTTACCAAACACATAATCAACGGGCAGTGCGGTGCTTTCAACATGACGTCACCATGCATGGAAAATGGAAAATGTAAGAAAAATTTCCCAAAGCCGCATACGAATGACACTATCACGGATATTGACAGTTATCCAATGTATCGCCGCAGAAATACTGAGAATGGTGGCCACACATTCACAATGCGACTGCCAAATTTTACAAATCAAGTTGAACTTGATAATCAGTGGGTGGTACCATACTCACTATTACTTTCAAAAACTTATGAGGCTCATATCAATGTTGAGTTTTGCAGTTCTGTAAAATCAATTAAGTACATTTGTAAATATGTAAATAAAGGCATTGAGTTGGCTATATTTGAAGTACAGAATGTAAATGAAAATGACGAAATAGCACGATACCAAATGGGTAGGTACATTAGCAGCAACGAAGCTATTTGGCATATTCTTAGCTTTCCCATACACGAAAGAGACCGTTCTGCCCAGCATCTAGCAATACATATTGAAAACGGTCAACGTGTATACTTCACTGAAGAAAATGTTCTCCAAAGAGCGCTTGAGGCTCCAAAAACGACACTAACTGAATTTTTTACATTGTGTCAAAAATCTGATATTTTTGGCCAATTCGCAAAAACATTGATATATACTGATGTTCCACGTTATTACACATGGAACCGAATTAGACAAACAGATCAATGCCAAAACATAGATTATACGCCAGAGATGTATAATGAAGCGTTAGTGTTGATCGAGGATTTATGTGTTTTAATTTCAAATTTACCACTTAATCATTATGGTATGCCATCACCTGATCGCCCAGCCACCGACTTAGTCAACACCGATTTACAACCAGAAAAACAATATGACCATAGTAATTTAGCAACAATTATCGCGAACAGCGAGCCATTACTGACAGCAGAACAAAAAATTATTTATGATCGGATTATGCTGACTGTTGCTGCTGAACAAGGCGGTTTTTTTTTCTTGGACGCACCAGGTGGAACCGGTAAGACATTTTTAATATCGTTTATTCTTGCCAAAATACGGTCACAACAGAAAATTGCATTGGCAGTTGCATCGTCAGGTATTGCGGCTACTTTGCTAGATGGTGGGCGAACGGCACATTCAACATTCAAGCTACCAATGGACATTCATAATAAACCAAATGCAATATGAAACATAAAAAAGAATAGTGGAATAGCTGCAGTGTTGCGGAAGAGTTCAATTATAATTTGGGATGAGTGCACAATGGCTCACAAATATTCACTCGAAGCATTGCATAGAACTATGCAAGATTTAAACGGCAATGATAAACTTTTCGGTGGTGCTCTCTTACTTTTGTCTGGTGATTTCCGCCAGACCTTACTAGTTATACCTTGCTCTACTTTCGCGGATGAGATTAATGCATGTTTGAAACAATCATTCTTATGGCGAAGTGTTGAAACACTTCGATTGACCATAAACATGCGCGTACGATTGCAAAATGATCCATCAGCACAAATATTTTCCGAACAATTACTAGATATTGGGAGCGGTAAAATAGAAATGCAACCAAATACGCAATGCATTAAACTGCCAGACAATTTCTGCACTGTTCTTCAGGGAAAAAATGAGTTGATTCAGAGTATTTTTCCGGATATACAGAGTAATTACTTAAATCATAACTGGCTCAGTCATCGGGCTATTTTGGCAGCCAAAAATGTTGATGTTGACGAAATTAACTTCCAGATACAACAGTTGTTACCACCAGGCGATCTGATGTCTTTTAAATCAATCGATACTGTTGTTAATGAAAATGATAGTGTAAATTTTCCAATTGAATTTTTAAATTCACTAGATATACCTGGAATGCCGCCACATAATCTTCGATTAAAGATTGGTTCACCTATTATTCTCCTGCGTAATTTGAATCCACCTCAATTATGGCAACCATTTTAACTGGAAAGTTTAAAGGGAAGTGGTCCTGTTGCCACGTATTCCAATGATACCGTCAGATTCTACCATACCCTTCAGAAGGTTACAGTTTCCAATTCGTTTAGCTTTTGCCATGTCTATAAATAAGTCTCAAGGCCATACAATGTCCATTTGTGGTTTAGATTTGGAAAATCCATGTTTTTCTCATGGGCAGCTATATGTTGCATGTTCACGTGTAGGAAAACCGTCGAACCTATTTGTGTTAGCTAAAGACTAAATTAAATTGAAATTAAAAGTATTTATAATTCAAAATAATAAATATTATTGTTAGAAGATTTTAAACTATGCACCCTATACCTCATTTATAAGTTTAAGTGTTACATGTTATTTACTAAAAACTTTGTAATATACTCATTTGTTACAAACTTGAATAAAAATAATAATAAATTTTAAATTTAATTCTTTTGAATTGATTTTTGCTTTACATCAACTGTACGAAAATTTTGATCAATTGTGTTCAAAGTCCTTCCGCTTCAAATCCCAAACCAGTAAATTTTTATACCAGCTTTAACGTTTCCGTCTTCGTCCGTAAATAATAATTTCATTGTAATAAGTGGTAACGGTAGTAGAAAATCAGTCATGAAGGTCGCCATGTTTTTTTACAAATGGCATCTATGTAAAAAAGCATGGTGGTGCCCATGTCTGATGTTCTCCTACCGTTCCCCTTAAATAGTTTACAACAATGTAATATGACAAAAACTTTAGCCACAGCAACGCGTGGCCGGGTCAGCTAGTAATAATATAAATATAAATAATATAAATAATATAAATATAAATAATATTAATATAAATATAAATTTCAATATAATAATATAAATAATGATATTAATATAAATATGGTATAATATAATATAAGTAAATACAAGTAAATATAAGTAAATATAAGTACGAGTATATATTATATATACAGTAAAACCCACTTAACTGACCCCCGGTTCACTGAATTTTCCGTTTAACTGCATTAGACAACATGTCAGTATGAATGTTAGATATCACAAACGTGGTAATAAATAAAATTCCGTATTTTCAATAATATAGTAATTATTTTATTTAATATAATTAAATGTTGACTCGTCGACGTTTGGGAAAGAAGTGGGTTGATATAGTACTATTCTCATCTCTTGTTACTAATTGATAAGAGATGATGAGTAGTTGTTGTTAACAGGGTGCATAATTAAATTATGTAAATTATTTAATTTACTATATGTACATGGTGTATGTAATATTTTGTATTACCGCTACAATGAACAAAAGTGAAAAATATACACATAAATTACCTTTTAACTGACTTTCTGCTTAAATGCTTTTTTTGTTTAAGTGACCTCTATAGTACAGCACAATAACCAAAAAATCTACTACAATTTTTTCGTTTAAGTGCCAGTCGAAATTCGAAAATCGAATACGAAGGAATAAATGACACTTGTAAAACCACATACATACATACATACATATCTTGTTTACATATTAATTATAAATTGATCTTTTAATAAAATATAGCAGGTAAGTTAAAATTGTTTTTAATAACTTATTATAAAATAATCATGAACGTATTCATAGATTGTAGGAATATGAGTAAAAAAGCAATAAATTTATCATTAAAACAAAAATTAGAGATAATTTCTCATATTAAAAATGGGACTAAGTCAAAAAAGCAAGTAACTTTACAATATCGTTGTAGTATTTGCACCATTAATAGAATCATCCGGAATTCAGAGAAGTTTCAGAAACTTTGTCAACAAAATACAAACACTAGCCGTAAACGTTTACGTTCAGGAAAAAACCAAAGTGTTGAGACTGCTTTGAAAATATGGTTCAACCAGGCTCGCCAAGAAAATGCAGTTATCAATGGTCCCATACTGCTACAAAAAGCAAAGCAATTTGCCATAAGTCTTAAGTCTGATTTTGAGCCTTCCAATGGCTGGTTGTGGAGGTGGACAAAACGAGAGAATATTGTCTTCAAAAAGATTCGTGGTGAAAGTAATGAAGCAGATAAAGATGGTGCTGAAGACTTTAATAAGCATATTTTGCCATCAATTGTAAGTCAGTATAATGCTGATGATATATTTAATGCCGATGAAAGTGGGCTTTTTTACAAGGCTTTACCAAGTGGAACATATGCATATAAACATGAAAATCTCAAGGGTAAT
Source organism: Villa cingulata (assembly GCA_951394055.1). Lineage (NCBI taxonomy): Eukaryota > Metazoa > Arthropoda > Insecta > Diptera > Bombyliidae > Villa > Villa cingulata. The sequence goes on along the minus strand of OX596017.1, from coordinate 32,729,292 downwards.
AAATCTCAAAAGTAACGCTTAACATTATTGTTTCTATGTAATTCTACCGGTACTTATAAAAAGGTATTCGTTATTGGGAAGCCAAAAAATCCTAGATGTTTTAAAGGCAAAATAGTCCCACTTCCACATTTCTCGCATAACAAAGCATGGATGTGCACATCTATTTGGTTATCTATTATGACAGAATTTGATAAGGAAATGACAAAACAAAAGAGAAAAGTTGTCTTATTTGTTGATAACGCCGCTTGTCACAAAGCTACTTCAAAACTTCATAATGTAAGAATGGAATTTTTGCCACCCAATACTACCTCCTTGATACAACCTCTTTATCTGGGGATTATACATTGCTTTAAGAGATACTACAGAAATATTATGATTCGAAAACAATTAATAGCAATTGAGAAAGGTTTAAACGTTCGTGATTTCATGAAATCTATCACACTACTGGATGTCCTGCATTTTATCAAACGCTCATGGTGGTTAGTAAAAAGCGAGACTATAAATAATTGTTTTCAAAAGGTACTAAAGTAAAAACTAAAATCCGGGGATATGGAATATGTATTCAAGCCTCACTATTTTTATTTGCAGGGTACATTATCACTTGATACAAGTTGTGTGGAGGACGAGGAAAGTTTAGAAACAATCATCGATTCTCAGTTAGGTCTTAGTCAAACCGAGTTTGATGAATATGTTGCTTGCCATAATAATGTAGAGTGCTACGGACAACAAACGGACGAGGAGATAATTCAGGAAATCACTGCAGAAAATCTCGAAATCGATAGTTCTGATGAAGAAACCGTTAATGGAAAAGAAGCCGACAAACCTTCAGCTATTCCTTCGTCCAAAGATGTTTTAAATGCTTTAGATACCTTGAGAGCATTTGCATTCAATAAAAATATCGATACAGAGGATATCGAAAATCTTGAAAAAAAATTGATTTATAATCTGTGTATAACCAAAACACAGACGAAAATTACTGATTTTTTCGGTGCAATTGAATAAGCTTGTTTATTTTGTTTTATTTTTTTTTCAAATCCTTATATTTTTCAGTTGTTTTGTTTCATGGTTTATAAATGTTCCTTTTTTTGTTTTGTTCTTATAAATTGACTGTTTTTTGAGTTTTTTTTATAAATAATTGAAATAAATGTTTTGAGTAATAAGAAATTATCTTCTAAATTCATTTTTTTATTTAAATATTTAAAGAAAGGACAATACACCACTGAATAGTTAATTTCGCTTAACTGATCTTTTGAATCACTTAACCGAGTTTCGCTTAACGGATCTTTTGAATCACTTAACCGAATAGTGTTTTACTGATTTTTTCGGATAAGTGAACAAAATGTTTGGAAAGTTAACAAAGTCATTTAAGCGGGTTTTACTGTATATATATTTTAAGTATATAAATATAATAATAAAGTTAATTTTTATAAATATTTAGAAAAATGACTTTAAATATTGAAAAATTAATAGAGACAGTAAAACAGAAAGAAATATTGTATGTAAAAGAAAATAAGTTTTATAGAAATAAGAATATGAAAAACAAAATATGGGAGCAGATTGGAAAAGAGTTGGGAATACATGGTAAGTATTATTTTTCCAAACCGAAAATAGTATTATTATTAATTATAATATTTTTCAGGTGAAAAATGCAAATATAAATGGAAAATACTGAGAAATCAATACTCCAGAGAAAAAGACTTGAGAAAGTTTTCATCTGGTAGTGCGGCAGTGGAAAAAAAAGAATGGAAATATTTCCATTTAATGTCATTTTTAGAAGATTCTTTAACACCAAGAAAGTAAGTGAATTTAATTGTTTAATAATGTGTTATAAATGATTATTATATTATTAAATATCAATCAATTTTAGAACATGTACAAACGTAGCAGCTGCATCCACCACTACGCAATCTGTGACAACTGCATCTGCATCAACCAGTGCAGTTGAACTTACGCCAACTACAGTTGCATCCACCGCTACGCAATCTGTGACAACTGCATCTGCATCAACCAGTACAGTTGCACAGATGAATTTTGAAAGCGTAAGCGATTTCGATAGCTACACTGAGTATGACTCAGACTTCCTTTCCCGAAGTAACAGGAACAGCAGTACAATGAGTTCAAGTACGCGAGTTGATGACTGTAGTTCTCTAAATAATTTTTATAAAGAGTTGATTGAAGAAATGAAAAGCCACGAAAGAGAAGAGAATGAAGTAGACTTATACTTCAAATCATTGTCACAAATGGTTAAATCACAAAATTTAACAGCGATTCAATTCTTGCAGTTGCAAGCAAAGTTAACAACTTTTTTAACTGCAGAATTACAAAATATTTAGCTTATTTAAGTTTTAATTTTTTAATATTAGTTTAAGTTTTATGTTAAGTTCAATTTAGTTATTAATAAAATAAACTATATAAACTTTTTTTTCTTTAATTTTTCTTAAAATAAACTACATATTTGATAAATATTGACACAGTTTATTCCTCAAAATAAATCCTTCCCTGGTACTATTTTTCCCTGGGTTCAAACTATGTCTTTGTAATTGAATGTTTTCTTCTCGCCATAAACCTGAAATTATTTCACCTTGAGGCGAGAAAGTATCTCCATATCCTTCAGGACAGTAAGAAATATCTGTCAGTCTTAAATAATTGTGGAGGACGACACAGGCTTTCACGATGGAATCTACATTTTCTGGAGCACAATGTATGTCGTTGCGAAGTACTCGCCATCTACATGCCAAAATTCCGAAGGTGTTCTCAATTGTTACTCGAGCTCTTGATATTTTTTTATTGAAAATTATCGGTTCAGAACTTAAGTTTTTACCTGCAATATAATTCAATATTTTTTTTTATTTAGATATACATATGTGCATTTAATAATTGAATATAATATAATACCAGGATATGGACGCATCATATGAGGAGCATTATATCAAAAAGCGACATGTCCATTTTGTTCAGAATTGGAATTGTGTTTGATATATCAAATGAAAGCTGGAAATACGCTCTGCTCTGTTGATGTGAATTAATATTTTGTTTCAAAAGACTGTCTTGAAACAAAATTTTAATTTAAATCAACAGAGCAGAGCACTTTCTCAGCTTTTATTTGATATACCAAACACAATTCCAGTTCTGAACAAAATGGACATGTCGCTTTTTGATATAATGCTCTTCATATATTTTTTTAATGCGAACGCATTTTCTGCCACAAAAAAATATGGAAAATCCACTGCAGAATTTGGCAATACTATTGAATTTGGAATGTCCATTTCATTATTTTCAAGTTTTCTGCCAAACATACTGTTTTTAAAAATTCCACCGTCGCTTTGGCTACCAAAAGCTCCTATATCAACAACGGTAAAAGTATAATTTTCATCACACGCTGCCATTAAAACTATGCTGTGTCGTTTTTTATAATTAAAATAATCAGAGCCAGATTTCGGGGGACAAACTATTGAAATGTGTTTCCCATCAACTGCACCTGAGCAATTTGGAAGAAAACATTTTGTAGCATACAGTTCACTAATTTTTAACCACTCTTCCTTATGTGGCACTGCTAAATATATTTGGCTAAGTTCATCCCATATAACATTGCATGTTTCTAGAATTATTTTGCCAATAGTACATTTGGCTATTCTATATTTTCTGGCATACAATATTCTGGAACCCCCTTGAGCTAAATATCTGTAAAAAAAATAATATTAATAATAAATTTTAAAAAGTCAAATGATCGTCACTTGCAAATATCAATTTTCTTTTTTTAAACCATTATTCGAAATTGATTATCATTTAAATTTCAAAGTTTAATTATATATACTTACTCTAAAGTAAGAAACAGTCTGCATTCTTCTTTAATAGGTCTCCGAATGGAGTTTTTGGCCAGTCGTTGTTTTAATAAATTTAATAGAACATCAAATTTTGCTGGTGTCATACGAATTGTTTCAAAAAACAATCCTGGATCTGCTTTTAAAGATGCAAAAGATGTTTCGTACCACCCATAAAGAATACGTTCTCTATGATACTTTTTCATCCACAAACGTTTTCCTTTTTTATTAAAATTTTTATTTTTATAAGCTTCATAAGCCTTATGTCCTAAATAACTCACTTTTAAAATTAATAATAACTTTTTTTTATTCATTTTTTTAAACCAATTTAAAACACTTTAAGAAAATCAAATTTTTTATATCAACAACAATAGTTTGACAGAAAATGTTTGTTTCCTTTAAAAGTTTGTTTCCCTCATTGTATCCACTTCCGAAACATTCCAAAAATGTTTGTTTCCCGTATTGTATCTTGGCCTTAACATTCAGACTCATTTTCATCAGCCTTTCTCATTAGTTGAAACAGAATCAGTTTGCTTACAAAAATGAGAAATGAGAATGAAAAGTTTAGGAATGAAAAGAATTTTTGACATTTCTCACTTTTTCACAGAACGAGAATCGGCCCTCAATACCGATTTCAATAAATTATAACTATCGCTATAGCTAAGCTATCGTTCAATTTACATGAAATTCATATTCTACAGATCTATTTGTAAAAGGTTTTTTTTTTTGCTTTTTATTTTGTAAAGTATATGAAACAATAATGTACAGTGTTGTACTGTCATGCAATTATAAATGCTGAAAAATAAAAAAAACATAAAAGTTCGTTTTATTTATATGTGACTATGTCGCGTGACGTCACAGCAGTATCTTCCATCCTAATGAGAGATGGAAGCCCACTATGATATCACACGGCACAAACACATACAGTAATAGAACATAATATAAACTGTTTTTACTAAGTACAACGAGTAATTAAAACTTGTTGTACAGGGCCAGCTATTGGTATTGAAATTTAGTATCAACACTCATTACGTCATACTTACTTCTTGAGATGATGGAGGCTGGTAGTGGCGGCTACGCTTGCTGGCTAGCGCGGAACTAGCTCGCCGGTTGGGGCGTGAGTTTGCCACTGCTCCATATCCCTTTTAGTTAACCGTAGCCTGAAGCGGTAGAAGGTTGTGAATGTCCTAGAATGCTTCAAAAAAAAAAAATACAAAATGAACTCACCCACACCGTAGACATGTAAATTACTATGGCCCCGCTCTGGCCCAGAAAACAGCTTCTACCATCGTTGGTCCTAAAAAAAGCAATTCTAAAAGAATGCCTCGCCCCAACGATGATAGGTACTTACCCACCTCTAATAAACATATTCGCTGTTAAAAAACTATGTTCCCAACCTATAAAAAAGGAAGTTGTGAAGAAAGAGAGAAAAAAAATTAAATTTTGAAGTTATTTCTGTCAGGGGTGTGAATGTAAAGCAAAAGCCAAAGTTGATTATTTCTACCATTACATTTATTTAAGTATCATATCCCGAAACCCTAAACTTATAATATAATTATAATTCATTTTTTTTTGTATAGTTTTGTTATGTTGTATGTGTTTTATTAAAGTACAATAAATTCAACTAATTTGATATATGTACAATATGTAGAATATATAAAAGGAATATAAAGGATAATAGTTTGTGTAAAGTTATACAATTATGTTCTTATATATTTACTGTGTTTCTTTCACGTGTGCGAAGTACTTGCGAGCAATTATTTTAGCAATGACTCAAACTTTTCAAAGAAACATAAATAAATTCGACAAGTGAAGCAGAAAAAAAGCTTAAAATTATTTTACTTAAAAATTTGAAAAATTTATATGAAACACTCCATATGATATTTGTTTATACCAAGAAATCTAACTTAAACATTCAATTTCCATTTGTTGGATAATGTGAAACTAAAAAGACATCTGGTGGAAAGAAATAATGTAACTACTTACAAAGTGAGTGAACTACTTCTGAAAAATTGTTTGAGCAGTTCACACATTAAAATTTAGTGAAGTATTAAACCAAATTGCTTTGCAAGTACTTTGCTCATGTGAAAGAAACACAGCAATTATCATTATTATCACATTCTTAACACCTTTATTACAATATGTGTATAAATAGGTATATATATATATATGTACATATATATTTTTTTTTCCTAAAAAAAATTTTCATTTTTTTTTTTTTTTTTTACTGTGTATAACGCTATAACGCTACTGAAAATAAGAAATTTAACATATTAGGTAGGCCGCACACACTTGTGCGATAAATATCGTATCGCATGATGCGACTCAAATTGTAAATGTTTGAATGCAACATTTTCAATTCAATAAGTACATGATATCGCTTACTCGCCGCACACCATGCAATATCAAGGGCGATATCGAAACGACACGTGCAGCGATATCGCCTTGCAATATAATCAACCAGTTGCGTTTCAATATCGATCGCGCAATCTGTCACATTTAATTGATTGTCTGTGTAAAGTGTAGTGAAATATTAAAAATTATGTCTTCGAAAAATATTAAAAGCGAACAAATTATAAATATTAAATTCATAGAATGTATCGAAAAGCATACATGTTTGTGGAATTACACAAAAGTAGACTACAGCAATAAAAATGTTACAGATAAAGCTTGGTTACAAATTGCGGAAGATATGAAAGACACAGGTAAATTTCATTTTTATAGAAAAATTATTTGTTTTAATTTTAATTATTATAAGGTTTTTTCACGCATGTTTCCATTGTATAGGTATTGAACCTTTGGTAGATATAAAATATTCTGTGAGATAATCCCGGAGCTTCATAGCTGGAGTTCTAGACTGATAATTATCTGGTAAACAATTCAATTCTGGTACAGTTATTTCTCGTTCAAATTGAGCATTGGAGTATTCCTTGCCTTCTCTTATACGAATATAATTGTGTAAAACACAAGCTACTTTAACGAATTCTTCAGCCGTTTCCTTATTCTTCACTATGATTGCTTAATCAAGCATACGAAATTTTGAACGAAGCATGCCAAAGGCACATTCAATTGATTTTCTTCCTCTGGAGAGCCTATAATTGAATATCCTTCTTTTCGGATTTAAAATTTTTTTTGGATACGGACGCATAAGGTATGGCAATAAAGGAAATGCTTCGTCGCCCACAATATAATATGGCAATAATGCATCATCATTAGGTAACTTTGAGTTCTCAGGTAAGGAAACTTCTGGACACTGTAAAAACTTGCCGATAGTAGAAGATCCGAAAATAGCTCTATCGCTATTACGGCCTAAATGTCCAATATCAATCATAGTGAATATACCATTAGCATCACAACATGCCATTAAAACTATGGAGAAATAGTTTTTATAATTATAATATGCTGAACCCGATTTCGGAAATTTTTGTACACGTATATGCTTTCCATCCAAAGATCCTACACAATTTGGTAAATTCCATATGTTTGAGTATTCTTCAGCTACACGTTTCCAAGTTTCTTTTGTTGGACTTGGCATGTATATTGGTGTAGTACATTCCATATGGCTTTGCATGTCTGTTTCACTATAAGCGCTATTGTAGTTTCACCTCTATAAAATCCCAAACTCAAATCTCTAAAACTTCTTCCAGTAGCAAGATATCTAAAATTAAAATATATATTGTGTTTTTTAGTTTCCAATTGTCGTGAGCGGTGGAGGAATATAAGAACGGCTTTTAGTCGTGCTTTAAAGGCTGCTCCAAGTGGATCGGGTGCAAAAAAGAAAAAAGATTACTATTTAACACCTTATTTGGAATTTCTCGTTCCATATTTACGTTGTGGAACTTCAAGCGGAAATTTACAAAAGGAACACTCATCTATCATTAATACGTGTGATGAACAGGTTTTTTTGAATCATAGTACAGAAGCTGAGGAAAACATAATATTTGCACAACAGGAAAATGAAAGTCAATCCAGCACCTCTGATGCTAACAATACGGCCAGAACTTCAAATGCACAAGCGTCATCGACACCAGCTGTTCCAGGTCCTAGAAAAGTTTCAAGGAAACGACCTTTATCAGATGCCGATGCTGCTTTCGTTCGTTGGGTTGAATCTAAAACCCAGAAACCAGAAAAACCAAACGCGAACGACAGTTTTTTACAGAGTCTTTTGCCTTTCATGACAGAAATGTCTAGTAAACAGAATAGAATGTTCCGTAGAAAAGTAATGGACTTAATAGATGAGATACTGGACGAAGATGACAAAACTGTACCATCCAATAGCTCAACTTCATCTGCATCAGTTGTTTTGCCATCCCCTGTGTTTTTCCTAACACAGGACGAAACTAACTTATAATATTTTATTTTTGTTTCTTACTTACCTAATAGTAATTAATAAACGCTCCTCTGGAGGTATTGATAATCGAAATCGTGTGTTTTGTTTTACAATTTGAGGTGATACTAAATTCAAGAGGTCGAAAAAGTTTTGTTTATCCATTCTGTAAACAGTCTTAAAAATCTTTTCATCTTTGGATAATTCGTATGCAGCAACAGTATAGCTATGGCAAATATTTCTTGAATTTACAGGATGTATCCAATATTTTCTACTAACATTTATTTTCCTGCTTAAATAGTACCAAAGAAAAGGTACTTCGTCCTCACTATCACTTGAACTCATGCTTAACAAATTTTACTAACCTCGAAATATGTTGCATGTAAGATGCAATATCGCATAATATGCGGCTTTATGTTGCATACAGATATTCGCAATTTTAAATTGTATCGCGCGATACGATATTTATCGCACAAGTGTGCGGCCTACCTTATATAGAAAATATGAAAATAAAATGAAATTTATATTCGAAAGCATTCCCGTAAGTTCATTACAAAAAAAAATATATATATAAATAGATACTATTTGGTTTTATGATTGAAATATATGTTTAGGTACTATACTTTTTATTATTTCGTATGCGTATAAAAAGGAAAAAAAATAATAATAATAATAATAATAATAATAATAACAATAAAAAAATTGCCGCCATATAACAAAAAAATTACACGAGTTTCAAATTATTTTTTTTTTCTTGGTTTTTTTTTTTACTTTTATTATTGATCTTCAGAGATCAAAGATGAAAATTTTTCTTACTTATAAAAATTATCAACTTCTAAACATGATTTTCATTTATTTCTTAATTCATTTTTTTTTTGTTGATTGTTGTTGAATAAAATGAACTTACAACAATATTGAGAATTTTATTTTTTCAATATCAGCTTTTAAATCTGTAAAATAAATTCAAATAAGTTTTCTGCAATAATAAATTAGTAAAAAATCTAACCTTCACTGCTATCATCGTCAAACCCTTCATCCAATTGAGCAATATTAAGTCGTGAAGATGACGGACTACTCAATCCAATTTTTGTAAATCGTCTTTTTGTGTTATAATAACGGCTATAAAGTCTGCCACCTGGATTTTCATTTGTACCTTGTTTTGGCTTACTATAGTATATATTCTTTCAAAAGTGAAAAATGAAGATTATACATCATGTAGAATATATGGATATATATGTATAGACAAAAGTTACCCTATCTTCTTTAAAGCGTTCTTCAATTTTTTCTGCAATATATACAAACTCCTTGCGAGATATTGTTCTATTATTTTTAATGTACCACGATACGATTGCATCAATTAATATGTTTCTTGATGTTTCCCCGAGAATATTATTTTTAAGAAAATCTTTAATGACGAAATGTCCAGTAGGAAACGAATCAAGAACCTTATCAATATCCTAAAATAATAAAATACACTAAATATTTGTCAAACACGATGAGCAAAACTTTTAATACAAATTGTTCAAAATTATATCTTGATGTATCAGACGGACATGGTGATAACGGCGGAGTTGAAGAAGGTGATTCAAGTGTTGAATTCGTATTTTCAATTTCATTTAACTTTCTACATTTAAGTACTTCTCGAACAATTTTTTCAATATCTTCTTTTCGGGTCGAGTCCGGATTTGGTATTGTCTAGTAGTAGTATATTTATTATGTGGTTAATACAATTATTATTCGTAAAACAAATATTTGGTAGTTCCACCTCTTTTAAGCGAAAGAAAAACTAAGAACATTTAAAAATACATATTCTCATATTTTTAAAAATATATGTTTGTATACAAAGTTTTGTTAACTCGACAGTTTTGTAAGATATTACATTTTTCTACAGATATACGAGTATATATAGTTAAATGAATGTTTTAAATCAAAAAAATCGAAATTCAAAATTTTTTAATGAACTAATATTATGTTTTGGTGAAACTACCCGCACATATTAAATATCATTTTGTAATTACATTGAGCTCTCTCCATTCGTAAAGTTTTTGTCTAAATGCAACTTTCAGACCAATTTTTTTGTTTAGAAAAATTTCATCAAGATCTTTTTCTGAAAGAATTTTCAAAGTTTCAACAGTAATCGACTGTTCGTAAAAATAATTATAAAACTCTTGAAATCCCCAAAAAACAAGTAAATCATAAAGTTGTTGGTCGAATATAAATTGATATGATTTAACTGTTTGAAGTCTTGCACTTTCAGTCACTGCTACGGTGTTGCTCGTAGAACATGTAGGTGCAGCCGTAATTAGCTGAAAATTTTCAAGATCACCTGCATTTTCAGTATTCATTTTGCAACTATGAAAATTATAATTAAAATTAGAAAAGCAATTCGATATGTTTTCAATCCTTAAGTAGATTTTAAAATAATAAACGTAAATCTATAAATATCGATAGATGCATTAGCTCTACAAAACATTCGATCTGAGTAAAAGTAAAAACCGCGGAAAAGCTACACGCGTAATCATAAAATAATCCTAAAAACGATATTGTTTTTCAACATTTTTAAAGGATTGCTTTTAATTATACATTTATCCATTTACGTTTAATATTTCTATTTTATTATACCACATTTATTTTCACAAAACTACAATATTTTATAAATAATACCTATATTCACTATTTATAATAAAAAGTCTGCTGTTTCTTGATGAAAAAATTTAAAATTTCACTTCACAATATATAAAAATTCAATACTTCTTCACTGTATAAAAATCACTTTTAAAATGATCTAACACTATTTGTTATAGCTTCGATTTCAAATAATTAATACAATATTCATTTGAACACTAAAATAATTGAATCTAATAACGTATGTGTTAATGTAACAACTTCGTATTTGCTCAGCAATAATAATTATCAAATCAAATAATATCAATTGCAGTTATCACATAATACGGTGTACAAGACATGCCTGTCAATGACTACGACAGATACATTGTCTTTCCATTATAAAGCTGGTTAAATTCCTTTTATTTTCACTCAATTCACTTATGGAAAATGTTCAATATTTAAAATAATAATTAAAAAACTCACTGCACTTAATTTTCAATATATTTTATTTTATATTAACATTTGTTATTAATTTTTAAAATAGAACTCTACTTTACAATATTACAAAATTTTCATTATTGAATTCAAATTAGAAAAAATAGCCCGAATAATATTTAGATTTACATAATCGACCGACTGTACCAAAGTTAAGTTAATAAGTAAGTGTAAATGAAATCAAAATTCTATAATTACAAAATTTGTTATATACAAAAAATGAAAAAATACAAAAATTAATTTGAATACAAAATGACCTAACGGTTTTGATAAAAAAGGTATATATTGCCTTTTAGGTAAAAATGTACATATTATGAGGCAAATAAAATTATACAATGCAAGTAGGTAAAAAAATATTTAAAAGAAATTATGAAAATTATGTTTTTTAATAGTTAATAAAAATATAATATAATCTAGATGATGTAGTAGAGGGTGTTCCTTGATTTTTATGTTTTATTCGTAACATTCTCCCGCCGTTAAAACGAAGTTTTAACCAGATGGTAACCTTGTTATTTTGTGCACAGATCGTTTGAGTATACCTTTCGCAGTTTTAATGGTGACTACTCTGATGAAGTTGTCTTTGCCAGGATGTGTATCTAATATGCGACCCAGAACCCATTTAGTAGGTGGTGAGTTGTTATCATGTATTATGACGATGTCGTCTACCCTTAATGGTTCATTTTCCTTATTCCATTTTTGACGTGTTTGTAATGAAGTTAGATAATCGCAGCGCCATCTCTTCCAAAAAACTTGCATCATTGACTGAATCAATTTCCATCTGTCTAACAATTTGATGTTTGTTGTATTTAAATTTGGTTCGGGTAGTGTTGTTATCGCTTCGCCAATTAAGAAATGACTTGGTGTGAGAAACGCTGCATCGTTTGCATCGTCAGATGTTGCTATAAGTGGTCGAGAGTTAAGGATTGCTTCAATCTGACAAAGTAGTGTCGTCATTTCTTCGTAACCAAGAATAGTTTCACCTATAACTCTTCGCATATGCCATTTGATACTTTTTACACCTGCTTCCCACAGGCCACCAAAGTGAGGAGCAGAAGGTGGAGAAAACTTCCACTGGATGTTGTTCTGTAAAAGATAAGTAGATATGTTAGAGTCACTGAAGCATTTTGTTGCTAGTTGAAGCATCTCTGTTAGGTGTCTTTTTCCTCCAATAAAGTTTGTCCCGTTGTCACAGTATATTTCGCATGGGATTCCTCTTCGAGCTGCAAAACGGCGAAGTGCAGCGACAAAAGTTATCGAACTTAAATCGGACACGAGTTCAAGATGCAAAGCCTTGACTGCTAAACAAACAAATAAAGCGATATAATGTTTTGTCGTTTTAGAACCACGACCTGTTCGCGAACTTATAAAGATCGGACCGGCAAAATCTATACCAACGTGAGAAAACGGTCGCGATTGATTAACACGAGCATTAGGCAGGCTTCCCATTAATTGATCGTTTGGTTTTAGTCTAAATCGAAAGCATGTAATACAAGAATGATTGATTTTCCGCACTAAATTTCTAGCCCCAATTATCCAGTAACGTTGTTTCAAAATACTGATAAGTATCGATGTCCCAGGATGAAGATATTTAATGTGCATGTCACGTACCATGAGAGTGATGAAAGGATGAGACCTAATAATTCCTAGTTGATCAATAAAAGGATGCAGTTTGCTTAATTTGCTGTTGAGTGAAACCGGTTTTTTGTCCTGAAATGCTAAAGGTTCTGTTTGAAAATATGACTTCTGCACACACTTTAAACAAGTGACCAAAGCTGACGAATATTCTAATGTCGACAGAAAGGTTGTTCGACGATCGTTTGAAGCCTTATATTTGATGTTTTGAATAAACCGGAGAGAATATGCTATAATTCGTATAATTTTCGAAAGCGAAGAAAATTTAGATACGAGATTGTCCAAAACGGATGTCGTGTTGTCCTCGGTTGCAATAAACACAAATGTTTTTCGTTGCTCGTCAAGTGATGACAGAAAATGGTTTTCTGCCTTTATCTCTTCGTTTAAAAGTTTTGAGCTATCTTGATCATTTGACACTTCTTCACATTCCCAAAATAAACGCAATGTTTTGTCGATGTTGTTACTTAAATCCTGCTGGCAAATGAAAGATAAAGCATTTTGACATTGAAGATTCCCTGCAACGACCCATCCAAATATCGTTTCTTGTAGAGCAGGAAACCCAGGTTTGCTAGAAATTTTTCCTTGACATAAAATATCTACGAAGTGTTCTGCACCTAAAATAATATCAATATCTGAGGCGATGTTGAAATGTGGGTCAGCTAATTCAACAGTATTGGGTATTGATTTATCAGTAATATCAATATTAGCTGGCGGTAGTATAGTTAACTTGTTTTTGACAACATAAGCGATGATAGAAAGACGCCTAGAAATATTATTTCGTGCGACCAACTGCAAATTCACCTTGCCTTTAGTAACTCCAATGCCTGTAGATGAAAGACCGGTGAGAGACATTTTGGCATTTTCACGCTTCAAGCCAAGCCGATGAACACATGAATTAGAAATTAGGGAAATTTGCGAGCCAGAATCTAGCAAAATGCGACAAGGTTGGTGATTACCGGAAGAATCTGGAACTAAAGCTAATATAGTAGGTAAGATGCAAATTCTCTTATTTGAATCTTGTGAAACACAATGAATGATCGCGTTTGAATCTGTCGATGAATTCGAAGTGTTTGTAATCGTAGTCAATACATCGGATGTTGGTTGATGATTGATAACGCTGGATTGTGAGACAGTTGGTGTTGATGAGCTCTTCTGCCTGTAAGAATCATGTAGAAGCCAATGGTGATTTGCATTACATTGATTGCATTTGAGTTTCGAGTGACATGTTTTAACAGAATGATTTTGACCTAAACATCTGTAACACAACGAACGAGAAGAGGCAAATTCTTTACGCTGAGAAGGATTTTCTGCCTTGAATTTTGGACATTGGTAAATAGGATGATCTGAATTGCATTTTATGCACTTGTTGCCTGTGGATGACGGTCTTATATGAAGTGATTTCGTTGGTGCATTCCTTTTGGATATTGACGCAGCAGTTTCAATTGCGTTGCAACGCTTGCTTAAAAGGTTTAAAAAATCTGTCATACTAGGGTGATCCTTTTCCATTGTTTCCTTTGCCCATTGTTCCCTTGTGTCTAAATCTAACTTCGTTAATGCCAAGTATATTAGCCATGGATCTCGCCGTTGTGCTTCCAATCCTAGAGCCTTTAAACCTCTTATTACTTCCTCAAATGTATCAGTTATTGATCGTAAGGATTTCCCAGAAACTTGATTAATGCTAGGAACTTCCATGTATGTTCGGATAAATGAAGTGATAATTTGTTGTTTTCTGTCAAATCTGTTTTTTAGAATAGTCCATGCTTCTTCGTAATTGCTGTCGCTGATTGTAAGGTGACGAATAAGTGATGCGGCTGAACCTTTTAGTGCGCCCTTAAGAAATTGAAATTTTTGTGACGCTGTCAGGTTCGGATTAGTATTCACTGCAGCTTGAAATAAGTCCTTAAAAGATGTCCACTCCTTATAATCACCAGAAAACGTTGGAATGTTAAGACGAGGCAGATGAGTGGGATTTGATTGAGAAGAAGAATGGCTGATGGTTTGTGAAAGTAGGTCGGTTTGTTGCTGCAAGATTGCTGAAATACTTTGGTTAAAGGCATCTAATGGAAGCTGTGGAGATGCAGGAGGAGGTGCTACATGGGTATTACCAGCCCTTCGACCCAAGTGTTGTAACAATATCGTCTTTGTCTCGTAGTATTTTGCTTCATATTCTTCCATACTGGAAGGTTGTGTTGGATCTTCCGTCATATATTCATCTTCGACCACACAAAATTCTTGCCAGATTTCTGATAACGATTGTAGACGAACAGTCAATTCTTCCAAGGTTATGTTGTCATTGATTGAATCAGCAAAATTTCTTAATCTCATCAGTGAGGCCTGTAATCTACTTCGTTTCTGAGCAAGAGTCATAATTATGCTAACAGACAGATTCACAACTAGAGTAATTGTTATTAAAATTGAACGTTTACAATAACGTTAAATTAATGTAGAGTTCGCGACTGAAATTTGTAAAAATAAATCACAAAATGTTTGAAGCACCCTGTAGACCTTTAGTTACAACAAATTATTATGATTTTTAAGCGTTGACCTTTCTTTTATTAAATTTTGATAATTAATTTTTAAATGTATAGTTCACACAATTTTTTTATAATAATGCAATTAATTTCAGTTAATTGAATGTAATTTTCAATGTTATGAAAGCCGGCACGTGGCTTCAAGTTCGCAGGGTGACACGACTAATTTTCAGAGTTGTTAGAAACTAATGATTATCACAATTTTTAGTTTATAAAATCGATAAAATTTGAAATTGCAATATCACCTTTAGGTTGCAATTTACCTTTAAAAGTTTTGAAACCGGCACGTGGTTTCGTATAATAATATCACCTTAAATATTACAAATTTTTAATATGTGAAATCGGCACGTGATTTCATTATATAAAGTCACTTTTGAGTTTTAAGTTTTTCAATATATATAGATTTAAAACCGGCACGTGGTTTTCAATTGCAGATTTTTAAATTTTCAATATGTAGATTTGAAACCGGCATGTGGTTTCCAATTGTAGATAGAGTTTTAAAATTTTCGATATGTAGATTTGAAACCGGCACGTGGTTTCCAAGTATAGATTGAGTTTTAAAATTTTCGATATGTAGATTTGAAACCGGCACGTGGTTTCCAAGTATAGATTGAGTTTTAAAATTTTCGATATGTAGATTTGAAACCGGCACGTGGTTTCCAAGTATAGATTGAGTTTTAAAATGTTCGATATGTAGATTTGAAACCGGCACGTGGTTTCCAATTATAGATTGAGTTTTAAAATTTTCGATATGTAGATTTGAAACCGGCACGTGGTTTCCAAGTATAGATTGAGTTTTAAAATGTTCGATATGTAGATTTGAAACCGGCACGTGGTTTCCAATTATAGATTCACTTGTTGAGTTTTAAAATTTTCCAAAATATAGATTTGAAACCGGCACGTGGTTTCCAATTGTAGATAGAATTTTAAAGTTTTCGATATGTAGATTTGAAACCGGCACGTGGTTTCCAATTATAGATTCACTTGTTGAGTTTTAAAATTTTCCAAAATATAGATTTGAAACCGGCACGTGGTTTCCAACTGTAGATAGAATTTTAAAGTTTTCAATATATAGATTTGAAACCGGCACGTGGCTTCCAAATATAGTTATATTATGTTCCAATACAAAATTATAGGAATCAAATTTCCATTTTTTTAGAATCGGCACGTGATTCAAGATAGTTTTTTTTTATTTAAATAAATTTTCAAGATAATGTATACTTATCTGATGGTTATGAATGATAACCATTTTATTCCTCAATTTTGTCGTTTAATCATCCGGCTCGAAGGACCATAAAATGTACAAGACATGCCTGTCAATGACTACGACAGATACATTGTCTTTCCATTATAAAGCTGGTTAAATTCCTTTTATTTTCACTCAATTCACTTATGGAAAATGTTCAATATTTAAAATAATAATTAAAAAACTCACTGCACTTAATTTTCAATATATTTTATTTTATATTAACATTTGTTATTAATTTTTAAAATAGAACTCTACTTTACAATATTACAAAATTTTCATTATTGAATTCAAATTAGAAAAAATAGCCCGAATAATATTTAGATTTACATAATCGACCGACTGTACCAAAGTTAAGTTAATAAGTAAGTGTAAATGAAATCAAAATTCTATAATTACAAAATTTGTTATATACAAAAAATGAAAAAATACAAAAATTAATTTGAATACAAAATGACCTAACGGTTTTGATAAAAAAGGTATATATTGCCTTTTAGGTAAAAATGTACATATTATGAGGCAAATAAAATTATACAATGCAAGTAGGTAAAAAAATATTTAAAAGAAATTATGAAAATTATGTTTTTTAATAGTTAATAAAAATATAATATAATCTAGATGATGTAGTAGAGGGTGTTCCTTGATTTTTATGTTTTATTCGTAACAACGGTGTTAAATTCAATTTACTTTCCTTGTGCAAAAACAATTTTAGTGTTAACACAACAATTTTTATTGTAACGTAACAATAATTGTTATCCTTCTAAATATTACAGTTATTTGATTAATTAAATTGTGCTATGTTCAGTAACTATTTTCGTAGTAACGCAACAATGATTATTGAATGATACCAGTGGCGTAGATCTCGAGAGAAATTAGCGATGCTTAAGGGACTTAACATAATTTTTTCTTTTATTTGAATTCAACTTTATAAATAACAAATTTTTTTGTAATACATACAAGTACATATTTTAAAATTTGTTGTTGTCATATAGATATCTGTTTTTTTACATAAATTTAAAATTTCTGATTTTGTAATCCGAATTTATTTCAAATGTCTTGAATAGTTGGTAAAAAATTGTTTTCGTTTTCGATCAAGAGTTCATAAAATATATTTCAATTAAAGGAAGCCTGAAAAATTTCGGTTCTGAATGCTATAGACTAAATTTTGCCTTCAGAACTTCATTTCCGATTTGACATTTTTGTTTAGGGCACAATGCAATTTATCAAAAGATCATTAAATGCATTTGTTTTGCAAAATGACTACTCAAATCACAAAATATTTCAAGCAATAGCACTTACCCACTATTTCAGTAATCTTGAAATTAAATAGAAAATTTGTAGGCAAAGTTTAAAATAGCCAGTTTGCAATAGTTTTTATCTATTAAATTTGAAATATGTATATGTCAAAATAAATAAATTTAAACTAATAAATAACAATAATTTTATTTCGTTTCGAATACATTTACTAGAAGTAATAAGAACAATAATAAGAAATCAATTAGCTATATTTGCCTAAAAATCGCAAATTTTACCTACGTCTGTGAAATTGTGTTTAGTTCAATCACATTTGCTATAAAGTAATAATTTTACTGTTAACATAACAATTATTGTTGTAATGTTTTGTTCAGTTACAGTTTTCGTAGTAGCGCAACAATTTTTGTTCTTAGTGGTATAGGTATCATGTTTTATTTAAAATTGGATGAACCAACATACCTAAATTGTAAATTATAATGTAAAAAATTACTATTTATCGTAATTATTCCAAAAATTAATTAATAAGAATTAATTAATCATTGATTTTCTTGTTTGAATTAACAAAAATATATATTCATTTCATGATTTTCTGGGTAGCTTAAATATTTGCGTTAAAGTTTTAAACATAGTAAACTTAAAACTTTTGCTTTTTCTAAATATAATGTATAGATACTCTAAAAATAATAGAATCAAGTAATTTTCTTGTATAATATAATAATTTTCGTCGCAATTTAACGAATTTTATATTTATGGAAAAATTAGTTTTATTTGACAAAACAACAAATTTGATTATTTTTTTCATGCAATACGTTTGTTATTAATGAACCACTTTACTGAATATTAAATTTTATATTCAAAATTATAATATTAAGATAAATGTTCAATTAACATATTGAAAGTGTTTAAAATGAACAAATTTGTTGTTAATTTTGATTTCGTGGAGTTTAATACACAATCTTGTTTAAATTAAGTAGGAAAACATTTTTGTTTCTAACATTTCCTTATTTGAAAACAATATTTTCACATTGAAAATTAAAAGTGTTTAGATTAACTAAGGATATTTTTTTCGGTGTTCACTTTAATCACAACACAAACTTCAGTTGACAAATTGAAAATTTAAATGTCAAATCTCATTTTAAATAAAATTGATATGTAAAATTTTTGAATTTCAAAGCTCACTTCGCATTGTGAACAGTGTGCTTTTTCATGAAATTTCACTTTCACTTAGCGTTACATTGAGAATATTCCTTTAAAATGTAAACCTTTACCGTAATTATTAATACAGAAATATTTCGAAAATTTGGCAAAGTTTTTAAATTTGGCTCAAAAGTTGAAATAAGAAAGTGGAAAGATGCTTCCTCAAATGCAATAAAGTCTTGTTGCTCTTGGCATTTCAAATTAAGAGAATCCAAGAGAATTATCATTGAAAAAATTAACGGCAAAATTTTTGTACAAGGAGAGCCACATTAAAATTCCGATATTGGCGTCAGGAGATCCATATTTTAAAAAAAAAATAAAACTTACAAGGATATTTGTCCGTCCAAAGTGCAGCAAGGTGTACTTTTAAGTGTTCTTAAACTGAAAGATATAGAAAATCTTTTAAAGAAGCATTTTGGAGATGATTGGAGTCATAGAGAAGATCTATAAAAATTTAAAAGTTTCAACGGACGAAAATGAACCTACTGGATCGATGTATCAGACTTTGAAGATGAGGAACTATCAGTATGAATTCTTACTTTATACACATTTATACACATAATTTATAGACATACCATTGTAAATATAATTACAGTTAATTAAAAAATATAAATAATCACAAATAAATGTAATAAATGTAAATAGTAACAAACAATGTGTAGTGAATCAAAAAAAATATTCGTGTTTGCTGACTTTCTTCATTTAATTAAATTAATAAGAAACCATTTTCTAGACAAAAGGTTTTTATTGAATGAAAAGGTAATAGCCGCAGGTCCAATCCGTGAAGTAATACAATTGGAAATATTTGACTTGAAAATAAATCATAAAGTAACACAAACAGAACTTAGAAGTAGTACGGGTTAACAGACAAAAGGTAAAATATATGCAGTACAAATTTTTTTCACACTCTATGTCTGTATGCATCAGATGGTGTGTGAGTTTAGGCTATTAAAAAAAGCCAAAATACATTAGAAAGTGCTAATTTCAATGGGTGTCAATGATTGGTTCGACATTTTCAATAGTAAGTCAATCTTCAGATGTCAGAAGTTCGAAAAAGCCATATGGTCTCGATATTGAAAAACAAGCAGAACTACACAATAAAATGACAAAAAGTATACAAAGTTTACGAGCTTATGATAAAAAAAACCTACTGCTTTTTCAAAAAGGGATTATTACGAACAATGTTGCTTTAAACAGTCTTCTTCTTATTACCAATCGTCTAAACAGATTGCTTTAAACAGATTACCAATCGTCTTAATCAAGATGTATTGGACAATTCTTTTGGCATTATTCGTGCAAAAGGTGGACTTAACGATCATCCAACTTCAATTGATTTCAAATACCGTTTAAGATCTTTTATATTGGGTAATTTATTTAAACTATTTTCATTTTCAGGTGGAGGAATAAGTGTTTTGTGTGTTTTTTTTTGTGTTGTCCCCTTGATGTTATACATGTAGTAACATATAACATATTGTTGTTATTTTCAAAAATAACATATTTTACGGTAATTGATATCACAGCTAACGTGTTGAACTTTATTCTATATTATATTGAAAACAACGGGTTAAATTTTCATCTTATTTTTCTTCCCATTTTTTCAGGAAGAGCTGATTCTAATTTACATGTAAGCTTGAGTTCAAACACATTGATGGAAAACCATGATTTCGATGATGTACCTGAAAATAACGATGAGATTTTATCATAAAAAATTTTTCTTAAATCTGTAACACAAATGATTGCTCAGAAAATTTGAAAGATAATAGATGCTTACGAAGAGTTACCATTAAATAATGATGAATTTGAGAATGATTCGTTGCAGCATGTAGCAGGATACATAACAGAACAATTAAAACTAGAAGAGCTACATCTATAAGGGTGGAATGGGCAGTAGATCAATGTATACTTGGTTGGATGAATTAAGCCAAGGAGGATTGAAAATACAAACCGAAGATTTTCTGGCAAAGATTACAAAACTCAATAATATTTTCAATGTAATCAACCGAGACAACATATTGATAAAACAAAGATGTTTAAAATACCTTTTAAATTTAAGTAATAATGTAGGTTTAATAGAAGACATAAAAAAGTTATTTTTTAGAACACGAATGTATTTTAGAATTAGATCATTAAATAGGAAATTATGTAAAGATTCACAACAAAAGAAAAATAAAAAGACATTCAACTGTATATTTGTAACTTTTTGTACATCCTGTGTATAACAATTTCTCGTTTTTTTGAAAAGGATTAATAGAAAAATTATTTTTGCTTGATGTATTACAGTACGTATTTAAAATTTTTTGATCTAAGCAAAAATTAAACCACAAAGTCTTTGTATCGTTAAGAGGCCCTGGCGGTTGTGGTGTGGGCTAGAGGCTGTCAGTTTACTAGCTGTCCCTGGTAATAATATTAAATCCCAAAGTCAAAATTCATGATAGAATTTTTTTAAAAAAATCATCAAAAAATGTTTATTTTTCAAATTGGAAGAAAATAATGATCATTTTCAAAGCAGAAAAAAAAATCAAATATTAAAATTTTTATATTTTAATTTTTATTTGAAAAATTTAAAAAATTCCTATGCAAAAGAACAGTAAGAAATAAGCGAGAACGAAAGTATGCACAAATCTTCTAATAAAACCAACATTCCATTCACATTCCAGAAAAATGCAAATTTTTAAATTTTTTAATTGGGCGATTTAACTGCACTTATTTTCAGATATTTCTTAAAAAGCTGCGTGATGTCACAAACTATCATATTACAAGTGGCAAACCTTCTGATTTATAATTCGAAAGAGGAAATTTGTATAGTTTATGGTGTAACTGGCACGAAAGTAAATATGTAGTATTCACTTAGAACCGAAAATCCATTAAAGCTTTTTCGAAGTTCAATAAAAAAAATTGAGTTTTGATGTTGTTTTCTGGTTATGGGCAAAAACATGTTCTTCATTCAAATAGGAAATAGACATTTTATTTAAAATGTTTATCTTTTATAAACATGATCTGAACATTGAAAAATGTTGTGACTGAAATAGCACTAAAATTTTTTTTTCCAGAATCAACTTTTTCATTTTGTAAAATAATCAACATATTATTAGATTTCTGTTTCTACAGCCTTTAAATCTCTAAAATGCACAAATGTGCCTCTGAAAACACTGTAAAATTTTTGAATGTAGCTAACTCGTTATCTACACGTTTACATTTTGCTAATCGCAATATCTTGTAAGTGTCTTGCAGGAGCTTCTCAATTGTGAATCAAATAAAAATTGGATTGCAACACATATTTAACGGCTCCGGACTCTATAGCTTATAAAATGTTTTCTCATGACTTAGGCAGATTGACCTTTAATTGGTGGAACATTGCAAATTCTCAATAATTGTGTGTTAATTGAACAATTCAGATGATTTCGCGTAGTTGTTACCAATTATGTCAAACTACCGTAATATTCTTTCAACTTCTGCAGAAACACTTGATTTTAAATAGTATCCAAGTACATAATACTATTATATTACTTATATTATACCATATATATAGTATATAAGATTTCGATAACTTTACGTGCTGTCCATTATGGGAACACTGATGTTCTGTGATACTCAAAATATGAGCTTTATGCAATTTATCTGCAATTTCCACAGGACTTAAGAGACATAAGTACGAGTTTTACACATTCTACACATTTTACAAGTATTTGAGGCACATTTTTCTGCACTGAGATTCTTTTTTACTATATTTCTCTACAAAAACCAATAATATATTCTGCTGATATGTATGCAAAATTCTGGAGGAGTAATGCTCGAATGCAGCTGGTACGTATGTATGTATATGTAATAATACAAAAAAAATATGAGGATTAGACGATATAGAAAAACTTTTTTTAATTTCAAAATTTTTCAATGATCAGATCACTTAACAATTAGTGGGAGTATTTTCTATAAATTGAAAGCAAAGATTTGAATATCTTTTTGTAAATCTCTGACCCTTACTATTAATGAACTACTCAATGTAAGAATTGCATTTAAAAGAATATGTGTTTGCCACTAAATAGTGTACATGAATGTGGGTATCCTTCCTGAAATCAAACATTTATTACATCCAGGTCTTTTTCCAGAATATGAGATCTGAACGTGATACTAAATTCAACTATTTCACATAAT
Source organism: Villa cingulata (assembly GCA_951394055.1). NCBI lineage: Eukaryota > Metazoa > Arthropoda > Insecta > Diptera > Bombyliidae > Villa > Villa cingulata. The sequence continues at coordinate 32,706,030 of OX596017.1, read as the reverse complement.
TTACTGAATATAAATAGTGATATCCACTTGGTATTGGTACCGTCAGTGTTGAATACAAAGAAAGAAAATTTGATAAACCACTTTTAAAACGGTCTACTCTTGAATTTCCTTTGAAATATTTTGAAAAGCCTTTGCAGAAAAGATGCTTTGAATATCCAACACGATGTGAAAACTATTATAACAGGCAAAATAGCTAAAAAATATTAAATACTCAAATCCTTTATATGAACTTCGAAATTTCATGTACGTACGAAATTGGTTTGCCAGTTACGTCATGTACTTTTGTATTGTACTGCTATTTGTATTTGAGTTTGTATTTTCTACTTTCCTCAAAAGATAAGAAATAAAAAGATATTTTTTAAGTAAATTTCTAAAGTAGGTACTATAATAAATATTTTTAGTATAAAAGTGAATTTTCTTTAAACTTTTTCAGGAGTAATAAGAAAGAAATATTCAATTTTATGTCATACACAATGTGCAAACTTCTCACGCTTTTCTATTTTCAAAAAAATTTTATGTACTAAAATGGTACAAACTCCAATTTATTTACAATATAAAAACAATATACGTCCATCAAACGAAAAAAACGTCTAAAAAATAAAATTGGAAAGATTCTAACCTACAAGTAAGTTGAGTTCAAACACATTGATCGAAAACTATGATTTGGATAATATACCAAATGAACTACGGTTTTTTTTTTCGTAAAATGGAATAACTAGATTTCAAAATGCATGAAATTTTATTTACAAATTTTTCTTTAGTTATAATAATTTTATTATTTATTATCACTAATAATAGCACAAATATTATTATTATTGATTATTAAAAATTGTAATTTTATTCGAAAATAACGTTCACACAATCCTATTTATTCAGTGATATAGCTCACAAAAGCATGAAATTTTGACAGTTGACTTTGTTACTACACTTCTACCAAATTTGCTGGCAAATTACACGTTATCTGATGTATTCAATGCCAATGAAAGAAGTTTGTTTTCCAAAGTTTTACCAAAATTAACCCTAAGCAGAAAAGGGAACCAAGTATCAAATGGCTATAAATTATCGAAGGATCGTTTGACATTGCTCTTTCTTTGTAATGCAACTGGAGATTACAAAAAAGTGATAGTAATAGGCAAGACAAAAAATCCGCGGTGTTTTAAAAATAAGATTTTGCTAATATTAAATATTACTCACATGCGAATGTATGAATGTCGAAGGAAATTTGGAATGATATTATAATTTCTTTTGACGAGGAAATGGCTAAACAAAACCTTAAGGTTATTTTGTTTATTGATAACGCAGCATGTCATAAGATAACAACGGTTCTTAAGAATGTCAATGTTGAATATTTACGAGCCAATACCATTTCATTAATCCAACCACTTGATTAAGGAATAATTCATTCTTTCAAAGCGTATTACAAACAAAATATAATACGGAAACATATTTCTACAATAGAAAGGGGAAATACTGTCAAAGAATTCGCAAAATCCATCAATGTTCTTGATGCATTGCATATTATTAAACGTGCTTGGTAGTTAGTCAAGCCGCAGTCCATAACCAACTGTTTCAAAAAAGTAAGTATGTACACCTACATTAATCTTAACTTCAGTAAATAATTTTCTGTTCAATAAACTCATATTCATTTAATAATATCCATTTAGGCTAAATTTATTTCCAATTATGATGAAACTCAGGAATAGTAACAAGAGGATGATATTGAAACATTCAGTGTCATTACACAAGCTGAATTTGATAATTACGTACATTGTGATGATAATTTGACATGTAGGTAGTGGACAGCTTACGGATAATAAAATAATAAAGGAAATTATAATTAATGACGACAAAAGCGATGAACATTCAACTGATGATATTGAAGAACTTGCTTATGAAATTCCTAGCACAACCGATGTATTAATATCGTTAAATGTGCTTCGAAGATTTTTATCACCAAAAAATGAATTAGTCGAGGAACTGGAAAACATAAAAGAGCATATTTTTAAAAAATATTTGAAAAAAACAACTCAATCTCGAATCATTCATTTTTTTAAGTCAGAGACAATGATGGAATGTGAAAAATTTTTTCTAAATAGATTTACTATAAAAAATTAGTAATGTACACATTTGTACATATGTATGTATGTAAATAAATTTAGGTAAAAATAATCAAAAATGTGCATATTTTTGATCTTATAACAAATCTATGAATTTTAAAGCCTGAAAGGAAGTAATATCTGTTGAAAATACATATTATACAATTAAATATAAAATATTAATTGACAAACAAAAGTAAAAATGTACGATTATGCAATGAAAATGAATTCAATTAGGTACATTATATGTACATAATGTACTTGTTTTATTTGAATGCATAATTGCATTGACAGAGTAATTAACCGAGGTTTTCATAATTGCATTAGCTAAGCAATAAACCGGGATTCTCATTGCATTTCCTGGTTTATTGCGTTAATTCGCATGAAATTTTGGTGGTTAACCGGGGAGTTCTGTATATTGCTTTAGCGCCTAAAATACAATAGACAATGACGATGACCAATAGATCCCAAAAAAGATAATGAAGAAGAACCAGTAGAACAGCAGTACTACTAGAATGAATGAATATCATCGTCGATGTCATCGCAAAAAATTTATCGAAACTTTATTTATAATAATTTTATATTTCAATTAAAATTATGTGCATATATGAATAGTATTTATTTGTACTTACAATGTATATAATATAGCTTTGTATTTCAATTTTCAACTTTTGCTTTACTCAGACATTTAAATTCATACATTAATGCAGTACAATTGTTCGTTTCGTAGATATTCTTGCTTGATGATGATGATGGAAACTTTGTTTCGTAATTGTTAAGAAAACAAGGAGACAAAAATAGTTGATGAAAAAATTTACATTCTTATTCATCAACACTTTTTTCATTCTTTTCTGGTTTTGCTGTTGAAAATATCACATTTTTATACAAAAAAATTTTCCAGTTACATATTTTTATACAGAAAATTACATATTAACTTATTACAAATCAAAACGATTCACAAAACCTGAAAAACATCCATTAGTAAACCTATACAACTAATATAGATAACTTATGTAATAATCAATGTAGACAATGTAATAATCAAAACAAGCCTTAAAAATTAAATAATAATCTTACCTTTAATATTTTATTTAAAGTTGAAAACTTGTATAGCGAGCTATATGGTGCATATGATGAAAAACAACTAATATTTAATCATTTTATTCGGCTACAATAATATTTATATTTTTATCGTTCATTTTATTTTTCAATTAAATTTTTTTTTGTTGAATTATTTGTAAAATGAAAATTAAGTAAAAAATAAATACTTTTCCTAGCATGCTATTACACTACGACTACACTACTCTTTATAGCTTAATAGCCTAAACACAATTAACGCGATTGCGAATTGCGAAGGCGAAGGCGATTGTCAAATAAATGCGAATTCGCATTTTGAACACAATTAACGCGAAATGCGAATATGAACAATGTCAGCTGATTGTTTGATTTTATATTATATTATACTCTGCTAATATTTAGTCTAAAAAATTGAAAATGGATTGTGAAGCTGTTGAAAAAGTGAAAATTATTGTGAAAATAACAAAAATTCTTTATGTTATTTTAACAATGTACGAAACAATGAAAACATTTATGAAAAAAAGCAAAAGACGTTGGTGGGTAAGTGAGGCAAATCTTTCACGAGATGTATTTGGATTTTACGAAAAATCATTTAAAAATATCAAAGAAATAGATGAGGAGTATTTTTTTAAGTTAACCAGGATGTCTGTTAAAAATTTTAATTTATTGTATAGTCTAATATGTGGTGGACTCGAAAATTTTTCTAGAAGAAAACCTATAGTACCAAAAAATCGTTTGGCGTTGACTCTAATGTGAGTATATTATATTTTTCAAATGTCAATATTATATTTAATCCTGTGCATGTGTTACAGGTATTTAGCTCATGGTTGTCCTCCTCAAGTTCTGGTGTGGACACATAAAATGGGTGTATCGACTGTCAGAAAAATTATTTACGAAACTTGTGATGTTCTGTGGGAAGAACTACATCGTATATATTTGACCATTCCTACGGAAAATGAATGGAAAAAAATAGCACAAGACTTTTATAAAAAAAACTAGCGTGCCAAATTGTATTGGACCCATCGATGGCAAGCACATTAACATCGTTTGTCCACGAAAAAGTGGATCCACATTTTACAATTATAAACATAAATACAGTAAAATTATATACATGGTGCTGTTAGCCGCATGTGATAGTGCATACACATTCACTTTAATAGACGTTGGTGCTGTTGGGAGTCAAAGTGATGGTGGAATTTTCAGTCGGAGTGTATTTGGACATAAAATTATTAACAATACTCTTGAAGTTCCTCAACCTCCTGCATTACCAGGATCAGAAACTAATTTTCCATTTTACTTTGTCGCTGATGCAGCTTTTCCATTGAAAACTAATATAATGCGACCGTATCCTGGTAGAAATCTTCCTCCTGCCAAAGAAATATTTAATAAGAAGATTTCAAAAGCTCGTGTGTTGATAGAAAACACATTTGGAATTTTGGCGAACAGATGGAGAATTTTACAGCGTGATATCTATGCTGCTCCTAATAATATCGACAAAATAATTTTAGCAACAGTTTTGCTGCATAATTTTTTAATGCTGCAAAAGGATGATATTTATTTCACTGGAGATCTTGTAGACCATGAAATAAATGGAGAACCAGTATCAGGCAGTTGGAGGAACGAAAGCACAAATCTAAGAAGTGCAACAAATCATGCAAACCGTGCTTCACGGGAAGCATTTACATTACGCGAAAAATTGAAAGATTATTTTCGTAGTAATGTTTGAATAAAAACAAATAAAATAATTATTATTACTTTTGACAAAAATAAAAAATAATTCAAAATAAAAATCACATTTATATATTAATTCATGCATTCTTTTATTTTTTTTATATACATATTATGTCCTTCTACTTCAATTTCATTAATAACATCAACTGGTAATTTGCTTTCTTTAATTTTTTTTCGCTAATGTAGCGAAAACTAGTTGTGTAGTAGCACAGAAAATATACAGATATTTCACCGCATATATTAAAATATGTAACAAAATCAAATTCATATGGACCTATTGTTAGGTCCAGATTCGAGTCTTGGATATATTTAAATTCAAAATATACGTTAATAGTCGATTGTTCTTGAATTCGATAAAAGTTTTAAAATATGGTTCATAAAATTATATACGCATACATATAAACAATCTGATTCGAGTGTTTAGGTTTATTCGTATATTTACATGCAATAATAGAAAATATACGATTTATTTGTAGCAATTTGGTAGTATATATAATATCATAAACATTTTTATATGAATATAATAATATTATTGCTGATGGTATGCTTCCATAGTACATGTTGTCTTGCAGGTATCATTTAGTCCTATGTATAAACACAGACACACAGATAAGGATTATATGTGGTATATATAACAATAATATTGGACATTGAACCCTATTAAATGTTTGCATTAAATTTTGAAAGAATATGTATCGCTAGTTATTCTTTCATTTTTTCCTTTTTTTGTGTGAAAAAAAATATATACCTGCACTGGTTTTTGTATACATATACACTGGTTTTTGTATACATTGTATATTTTGTATACGTCATATTCATATATAGTATAGACCACAGTAAGGATAGTACACCATAATGATTTATAATGATGTGTATGTGTATAACAAGTTGTATACATAAAATACCCTTTGATAAACATGTTTATTGTTTGTGATATAGTGTACCATTGGTACCATACAGAAGGAAATATAAAAATCTAAATGCCAGTCTAAATGCTTATAATGTTAGAGGTATTCACGAAATATTGTAAGAGCGTAAAAAGTGTGAACATATATGGCTTGTTAAAAATTCGTAGCGAATAGAATATATGCGCAGTGAGAGTATGGCGTCATGCTTTGAGCGAGGTTATAATTGTAGTGGTTACAGTTTTTCAGGTTTATATGGGAGAAAAACACAAATACATATAATCATTTTATGTACATATTTAATTTCAAGAGAAACATGCGCAGATTATTCGCTGGGAATTTTGAACAAGCTCTACCCAAATCTTACACATTATACTAGCTATATCGTGAACGCAAACTTTGTATTGAAATCAAGCAAATTAATAACATATGCCAGCTATAATATTATAAAAATAAATTTAATCAAATTATTTTAGCATTTAATATCAGAATGGCATATACAATAGCAAACAATAGTAATATACACCGCATACAATGGGTTTCAGCATTGTAAATTTTTACAAGCAGTATAAGTAAAAATTACATTGAAGATGTTTACAATAGGTGTAGGATTGTACGAGATTACACCGTTTACAATGATACATAACCAAACCGTGAATACCCTTATTATTTGTCTGTTTTTAAAAAATAATATTCTAAATGTTCAAGTCAAAAATTGTTCAAAAATTCTAAATAAACCCGAGATAATTTTTCTACCTCTCTGCAGTAGTATACATACTACATACATACTGCACATACATATATATGTAATTGTGTGTTAAGATAGTGGCATAGCAAAAGCAACATCAAAAAGAAGAAAAAGGATGAAAGAAATAAACCTGAAGTATTCGTATAGCGTAAAGCACTTAGCACCACAAATAATATACATATATGTATGTATGTGTTATATTGTCTGCGATAGCACATAGATTGAAATGTACAAAAACAAATTTACTCTGTTTATTGCAAATACGTTTGCGTATAATTATTAAAGCACAGGCAAAGCAGACATTCGACACTACTACATATACTGTCTAATGTTAAAATATGTGCGTAAATGCGTATGTAAATACACTGATAAATTCAATACAATACCAAATTTATATTGTTTCCTGGTGAATGGGTGTTATGTGCTATACGCTATACTAATTGTACAAACATATGAACATATGTATTAAATGTGTAAAAATTAATATGTATTGTACTACTACATATTAACATTCATTTAAAGTTTGTTTCAAGTTCAAAGTTTGGTATAATTTGAATATTATTTTTATGGATTCAAAACTAAACTAAATTGAAGCATTATGATTTATTTAAAGTAGATGGGGACACACAATTTTTTCATTTTATATGGTGACGGATTTTTGGTTCCATTGGCATATCTGTATATTTTCTGTGGTAGTAGTTTGCTCTTCACATGAACTAGTAGATTCATGAACTGATTTCATAACATCAGATGCTAATTTGCACAGTTTTTTGAATTCCTCTTCATATGAGGCGTTTTGTATTTTCCTTTTTCCTCTTGAATGTACTTCTGATGCTGTACTCAAAGTTGATTGAGTTAAATTTTCTACAAAGATGTTTTCTGTATTTTCTTCTGAAATTATGTCATCAATAATAACTTCTTCAAAAGATGTTCCTTGTGATTCTTGATGATTACCAATTGTACTGTAATATGAAAGTATTTATTTTTATACAAAGCAAAATTTTATATTTAAAACAATTGAATTATAATATATAGTACTATACCAAAACCCTCGGTATAATAAACCGTAAACAAATTTGTTATGACAAACTCATATGTGCATATAATTTTTAATTTAATATATATTAATACATATAAATTTTAATCATTTTTCAACAGATAACTATATATAAAGCTTATGGTTTAGAGTTCGAAGGATTTTGATAATAAAAGATAAACTACTTCTATTCTACTTACGTTCTATAACTTTTGTAGTTATCTAAAAACTGTAATTCATTGAAATATTTCCATGTCTTAACAGGATTTGGAGCAGCACTACCTGAAGGTAACTCTTGCAGTTTTTTAAACTTTTTATAGGTGTCTTTCAATCCCTTCCATTTTTTTTTTACAGATATCCACTGATAACCTTTAGCAACCTAGTGTACACCTGTGTGTACGTTTCTTAAAATTGCTATAAAAAGAGTGCGAAAAGCCAAATATCTCATTTTATTGTTTTCTCTCTTTCTTAATAGGAAAGGTGTTCGTGTTGTACCTTGGTTCGTTTTTATTAAAAAATGGTTATGAGACAAATTATAGCAATAAGTCTGTAGTTTTTAAAACTAACCGCTAACTTGATCTTTCCTTAATATATTTTCTGCTCTATGATTATCATGTTTTATTTCGAATTATATTTAATTTGATGCAACCACCTCTTTTGCTCCTAGGTACAACATTGTGTTGTACCTCGAACCATGATATAATGTTCCTTGGACCACAACTTATTTTAGTTATTAAATTGGTAATTTGTTATTTCAATTTATTAATTTTTATACAAAAAAAGAAAATACAAAATAAAATAAATTCATTTATTCATTTCAGTACACATTTCATTAAATAAAAAAAATAAAATAAAAGTTCTAAACAAAATTATTCTTCGTATAAAAAAATATAACAAAAACAAGTTTAATAAAATTAAATAGAAATTCTCAATTTATGGGTTTTTCTTTATCATGTCCATAATTTCGTCTACGGTTAAACTATCGCCGCTATCGCTGAAATCTGCATCAAGTTCTAGTTGATCTTCGGCATATGATTTTGATATTTCATTAGCTTTGGATTTTGTCAATCTTGGTTTTTGCGTTCGAGGTGGAGGAAGTAATTAATTACAGCCCTCACGAGAGAAGTTGCGTCTCACTTTTTTCCTTTCAAATGGTGTTGCACGAGCCTTCCTAATTTCAATTTCGTTTTTCTCTGGAATGTCTGTTAAAATCCTATTTTTGGCTTTAGTTTTCCTTTGCCGTATAGGATTTCTTGGACCTGCTTTAGGATATGGTCTTACAATATGTGGAGAGACAATTGCAGTCACGTGGGAAGCTCGCGGCTCTTGTGTCTCACCAATAATAGAAGGAGTGTTATCATTTTCCTTATGTTCTGAAGCCCCATTATTTCCAGAACAGGTGTAACCATTTAAATTATTTGAGGGTTCATCATTTTTATTCTTTGGTGGTGATCTGTCTGACACATTTGAAGGTAAAAATTCATGTTCTAGGAACACAGATTGATCTACAGGCCAAATTCCAGTTTTTTTAAATCCTCGAGTGATGTTTTCTTGTGTAAAGGCCCGAGGATATGCTCGTCCAATTATTTCGGCCATATCATATATTGAAATAGGTTTTCCAGGATGGCATAACATCCAGTATTGTGCAGCTAGATTATAATAAGTCTTATAAGGTCCAAAAACAGTTTTATCGAGTGGTTGGAGCTTGTGTGATGTATGTGGAGGGAGAGTTAGCAAAACTATTCCCTTTTCTCGCGCTTCATTAATAACACTTATTGATATATGGCTCTCATGATTGTCAAGAATTAATAGAACCTTTTGATCTACAGAAGGTTTTGCATATTCAATGAAATGCTTGAAATATTTTAAAAATAAAATTTCATTTGACCAACCAGAGGGGCTGGCTGCTTCTGCAGAACCCTCTGGAGCATTCTTCATCATATAATCCCTAAAATGAACCCGTGGAAATATCAACATTGGTGGCACATGATTACCAATTGCGTTTATGGCTGCAATCATAGTGGCATTAACACCTCTTTCACCTGAAGTTACACTGCCTATCTGCTTTACACCTTTAGGTGCTAGCACACGTGGAGGAATATGCACTGTTGTATTTACTGTCTCATCTAAATTGTAAATTCGGTCTGGAGTAAATGCAAACCGACTTAAACAGTCCTTTAAATTATAAAAAAAAATTCTACATTCGCCTTGTTAAAGCCTGTTGATCTTGCAAGGCTAGTCGCTTCTGGTTTTCTCAAAGTGAGATCTTTATGACGTGATAGAAAGCATCGTAACCACTCTTTACCAGCCTTCTCGTTTTCCGACCATTTTCTGGGAACTTGTTTTCCATTAGCATGGCCAAACTGATACGCCAATGATCTGAGATCCATTTTGGTAAGCTCATAATGAAGCCTTGCAGCGGTTTTCAGATATTCCACAAGCATATTTTCTTCAGTATCGGTGAAGATTCTTTTATTCGTAATTTTTGAAATGTATTGGAATTCATCTGACTGCATTTTCTTGTGTAGTTGTACGTGCCGGATTAAAGTTGTTTTAGAAACTCCATGGTAGCGAGCTGCAGAGGAAACCTTCATTTTATTTCCGACCACATCAGTAACTGCTTTTTTAAGTGCTATTATATCAACAGGAGCGCGTTTTGTGCCCTCTTTGCTTCTAGGCATGATCTATAAAAGATGAAATTTTGAAAACACTTATTATATTAGAGTTTCATTGTACCTTGGACTGGTTCAAGGTACAACATTTCATTTGGTCCAAAGTACAACACAGTAGCTTTCTTCAAATAAAAAGAAATAAGTCATTTATAACACTATCTAAAAAAAAATATTCAATAACACGCGTACAAGAATATAATAAACAATATATTTTCCATTGAATTATCAATTTGTAATATACTTACTTTTTAAAATATGTTCATCCAAATTTCACAAAAAATACATGCAAATGCACTGAAAAACTCAAAATTCAAGACTGTCAGCCAGTTGTCACTTTTTGACTTCTGACAAAACAAGCGAACAGTGCTTTTCAATTTTTGATCTAAATGTGAAACACAGAAACTCTCAAACTTAAAAACTAGAAATGTTATATTTCGTGGTCTATGGTATATGCGGTCCAAGGTACAACACCTTCCCTTACCTTTCTGTATGATTTGGTTTTTGTTCAATCATCATTTTGTGTTTAGAGTTGTAAGTGGAAACAAGTTTTGTCACGTGCTTAATTAAAGAATGACGCACTCAAGAGGTAAGTGACAATTTTTGATTATAATTTAATATTCATTCTAAATAAAACAATCATTTTATTTGGAAAATGTTAATAAACCTTCGGATTTCTGTTTTCCAAGTGATCAAAGTAGTATAATATGTTTTTCTAGAAACATAGCAACGTCAACAAAGAAGTACACGTATGTGTACATTAGGACTGTACATTTAAATTTGTCAATTTCCCCATGTACACAAAAGTGTACTTCAGGTTTTTATTAGTATATTAATTTTACAATTCCAATTTAAGGAAATGTTCTCAGTGATGATCAAATTGCTGACTTGCTAAATGAAAGTGATGCAAATCTATCAGATGTAGATTATGATGAAGAGGAGGACCGAGATATAGAAGAATATTTGGATGAATTGTGTAACGAGACAGACAAAGTGAACGAATGTGATGTCAGCAATTCCTATGATAATGAAAATGAGGAGAATGATAGGAACGAAATAAATATAACTGAAACCGTGGTGCCAGATAAACGCACTATGAAATGGAGAGCACAAAAGTGAACAACATTAATTTATATAAAAGTTTTATTCATTTAATTTTTTCAGGATGTCTCTGAAAATGCCGTTTATTGGAGATGAAAGCGACGAAAATATTCAAAATGACTGCAGTATTTCGGATATGTTTTTCAGTTACCTAGATTTAGAATTTTGGAAAGAAGTAGCAAGCCAAACAAATCTTTATTCGTGTCAGAAAAGAGATCTAAGATCAATTAAAACTTCTGCAGAAGAAATAATAAGATTTGTTGGTATAAACATGTATATGAGCGTAATAAACTATCCGCAAATGCGAATATACTGGTCGAATGATTTTAAAAAAGTAAAATTTCCGAATGTATGACCAGAGATCGTTTTTCTGAGCTGAGAAACTATTTACATTTTGTCGATAATACCGCAAATATAGATAAAACGGACAGACTTTGGAAAATTCGACCCTTGATCTCACAAATTCACACAACAACAATGTTATGAGATTACTCAATTACAAAATTTATTTGGCAAAGATATTAATCAATTATTCAGCAAAACAAATTATGAATGAGGAAGAAGATGATGATGAACCACAGAAAAAGAAAATAAGGACTGTAGTTCCACAACCAATTAATGAGATTCGATTCGATGGTATTGGACATTTACCAAAATTTGTTGAGTCTTCTACAGCCTCACGTTGCCGTTTACCTACATGTAAAAAACCGAACCAGATGTGTTAGCGTTAAATGCAAAATGTACTTGTGCAATCAATCTTCCAATTGCTTCTTAAAGTATCACTTGAAAAAAAACTCTTAAATCTGCAATTTTTTTTCAATTTTCAATTGTTATTATATTAAGATTGGAATTTACTGGGAGTAGTGAAAATCGCTAACTTTGGTACCAAATATCTCAGTTGTTTTTGGGCCAATTTTCTTGAAATTTGAAACAAAGAAGCATCAATCAGTTTTGTTGGGAATAATGGAAGTGGATTTTTGAAAAAAGTTTTTGTTTTCGAGATATATGGCATCAAAGTTTGAAAATTTTCAAAATTTCACCCACTTTGGTACCAAAAAAGTCATATTAAATATTATCCGATTTTCTTCAAATTTCGAACACATATAGTTTGAAGGAATTTATTGGGAATAATGGAGCCACTTTTTTGATTTTGTCCTTATTAGTCGTGTATAACGCTTTGAAAAAAGAAGGATTTTTTCAAAAAATGTATAGAATTTAAATGTAATTTTTTATTGGTAGATGATTGCGTATTGTACTGAAATTTTCATATAAGGTAATTTGAATGTTCTTTTTTCGATTTCGAAGTAGAAAAATAAAAGTTTTTACATTATTTCAGAATTATTAGTAATGTTGGAAACCTGCAAAAGAAAAAAAAGAAATAATTAATTAATAAATTGATTGATTTAAAATAAAATAATTTTAATTAAAATAATGTCACATATACTTACCTGTAACATTGTGATGACACCACTTTGTTTACATTTTTTTTACGTGGTCTTCTTCTTTCTACAACGTCAAATGTCAACGTTATAATCACTTTTTTTTATTTCGTTGACATTCGTTGTAGAAAGTTGTTTCACTTTCCACTCGAAGTCTCTATCAATTCGTTGACGTTGTCATCTTTCGGCGAATTGATGGACACTTCCAGAAGATCGATTCTTTTTTTTTGTATGTGACGACAGGTATATGAATGCTGTCGTCACTATACACGTTTTTTTTAGTTAGTTATGCAGTTTTTATTATTCAGTCAATGCAGTTTTTTGAGTTAGTTGAGTTGTTCGAGTGCTTTCTTTGAGTAGAGTTCAGTCTTTTTTTTTTAGTTAAGTCGTTTTTTTTTAGTTAATCTTTAATTAAATTTTTAATTAAATTTTTAATTAAATAAAATTTAATTTAATTAGTTTTTTTTTTGTTTTGTAAATTAAGTTAATTCGTTTTTTTTTCTCTACAAAAAATTTGGAATAAAATTTCTTTTTTCTGTGTGAGGAAAACAATTAGTTTTATTTTATTTTATGAAAAAGGGCAACATAAAGGAAAAAGAAAAGGGTAAGTCAAATCTTTTATTCTATTAAAATTCCCTCTTTTTAAGGCTCTGTAGAATTTCTACAGAAAAGGAAAAAAGGGTTAAGAGTAGGAAAAATGCAATAAAACACATTTTTCCAACATTGGTGTCAGGTGTGGGGTGCTCCGATTGATCTTAGAAATAGGATCTTGGCACCACCACCTGATCTTATTACCCTTTTTTTCCTTTTTTTTCCCTTTTTACCATTTTTTTTTTACAAATTTTATAAATTTTCTTTTTTCGCATAGTTTTTTTTTTTATGTACTTGAAAAGCAAAGTACATAAAAGGTAAAGTAGAGACACTTGGGGTTTATTGTGAAGTTCCATTATAATTGGATATTGTGTTTTCTTTTTTTTTGTATAAAAAAGGGGTGCAATTATAAAAAAGTGCAGTGCATTAGTTTCTTTTTTTATATAATCTTGGTGTTTCTATGGACAACGTTCTATAAAACACGTGTATTTCATTTTTTTTTTTTTTTACTTCTTTTCTTTTGTTATACAGTTATACACGTGTAGTACATAGTTCAACCAAGGTTATATGAAATCAGTTATTGATAAAATTGAATTCTACAGGGTGTTCTAAATTTCTCTTGCAACAAGTGGAATTTCTAAAAACTGTTTGTTCCTTTTTTTTTGCAACAGGGTGTTTAATGCTTTGCAGGGTGCCCTAAATTCTTTTTGTTACAAGTGAATTTGATCTCTTCAGTCCTAACGAAGATCATTTTTTTTTGTTTGTTTGGTAACAGGGTGGTCCCTCTCTTTATCGCGCCTAAAATTGAAATTTCGATTTTTTTGCTGTCTATAAAGTATACCACACCCTTTCTGTTTTAAAAGGCCTACTTTCTTTTGTAACAGGTGGTCCCTTTCTTTGTAGTGCTAAAATTGAAATTTCGATTTTCTGCTGCCTATAAAGTATACCACACCCTTTCTGTTTCAAAAGGCCTACTTTCTTTTGTAACAGGTGGTCCCTTTCTTTATAGTGCTTCATTTTAGTAGAAATTTCTACCTATCCTGTGCGCATAAAGTATACCACACCCTTTCTGTTTCAAAAGGCCTACTTTCTTTTGTAACAGGTGGTCCCTTTCTTTATAGTGCTTCATTTTAGTAGAAATTTCTACCTTTCCTGTGCGCATAAAGTATACCACACCCTTTCTGTTTCAAAAGGCCTACTTTCTTTTGTAACAGGTGGTCCCTTTCTTTATAGTGCTTCATTTTAGTAGAAATTTCTACCTATCCTGTGCGCATAAAGTGTACCACTCCCTTCCTGTTATCAAACTTTCTTGCTTCCTTCTTAAGACTGTTGTTCATCTTTTTACTTGTAACAAATTTTGAATTTTACTTTCATTGTACACCCTTGTTGTTCTTTAATTTAGATATTCCTGTTTGCACATTTTCCACTACAGTGTTGTATAGACTGCTCCATGACAGGGTGATCATTTTCGTGTCTGCGGGCAAAACCAGGTAATAGTGTATAATTGTTACAGGGTGTTCCCCACATTTTGATTTTTTTTTTTTGTGGAAATTTTATCTATACCCTTCCTTTATCTGGTTTGGCCTGCGGATTGAAAATTTTCATCATTATTCCCCTCTTCTTCTTATGGAGACGAGTCCTATACCCTAAAGGAAGTGGTGAGAGGGATTAAAGGGCCAGATGCAATACAGTCCCCCACAATCTACTGGAAGGAAATAGATGGATCTTTTCTTTTCGTTTCTCACGAAATCCGCCTTCTAAATTAACTAACGTCCCTGCTTCTTTACGGTGCCTAATCGGAATGGTCCTGTGCGAGGTCTCTGCGGCACATTATCGGGCTATTTGGGCAGTCCATTCGTTCGTTCCTACACTTTTGAGGACTTCTTGTCCAATATGCATCTGTGAATATTGGAACTTTTGTTGAGGGAAAGCCATCAATGTCGCGGGAAAGTGACTTTTCGGGAGCAGTGCTGCGGTGACTCCAAGATGGCTATGAGGTCAACAAGTCCCACAGTAAAACACCCAGTGAGTAACAGATTTTCTGCGTAGTCCGAAGGAAGCTGCCTAGCTCTCTCGATCCTACCTTGTGAGACATCGACCCCTACTGCGTTGTAATGATTTGTGGGGTGGTTGATGGGCCCCTTGCGAGCTTTCTGGACAGACACAGTTCAGAAATTCGATTTTCCCATCATCCACATTGCATGCAGAAATCATGATACGCAGATGCGATATCTCAGGGACACTACGCGGAAATCCCCTGAGCGTACTGTGATAGACTCTAGGAGAAGTAGGCTCATCAGAGAAGACCTGATAGTTTAGACTATTGCGGAGACCTACTGGGGACAACTGTTCCGCTACGGCACGATGTGCGACAGTGGCAGAAACACAATGGAAGTTTTGTAGCATATTGGACAACAATTGGACCTCAAGGGGGAAATAGCGAATGGAAAGTCCATTAGCTCTGAAGATTAAAGAACGAAGAGGTGCTGGGCTATTGATGGGCTGAAACAGTGGCAGAGACGTTGGTGAGTTGGCTGCGTTTTTTTTTCTTTTAGAACCATTGCGAAAGGAGGATTCAGGAGAGCGACTTGTGGAGACCATCTAAACCTACCTTCCTAAATTTGGGAAGCCTACTTGCCTTTCTTCCTCTTCTCTCGCTAATTTAGAGCACGGTAGTGGAATGGGATGTTTAATATGGGGCGAAGAGTTAATCATGTAGAGTACCCTAAAGCCTCAAACTTTCAATCGCATATGCATTGCTGTAATTGTCTAGCTCCTAGAATAATCTAAGGCTTCACACCCAAACTCTTACTTTCCTCACTTCTCCTCGTTCCAGTTCCAGTGAGCCTTTTCTTTTATTGCTTTTATTTTATTTGTCTAGAACTTTTCACTGCGGAAATCCTGTTTTTCTTTTCTTTTATTTCAGGTAATCCTGGCCTATCAGTGACATCTGGACACTCTAAGGGCTCAGTCGGAACTTTGAGCCTTCAAACGGGGGGTCGTGTTGGAAACCTGCAAAAGAAAAAAAAGAAATAATTAATTAATAAATTGATTGATTTAAAATAAAATAATTTTAATTAAAATAATGTCACATATACTTACCTGTAACATTGTGATGACACCACTTTGTTTACATTTTTTTTACGTGGTCTTCTTCTTTCTACAACGTCAAATGTCAACGTTATAATCACTTTTTTTTATTTCGTTGACATTCGTTGTAGAAAGTTGTTTCACTTTCCACTGGAAGTCTCTATCAATTCGTTGACGTTGTCATCTTTCGGCGAATTGATGGAAACTTCCAGAAGATCGATTCTTTTTTTTTGTATGTGACGACAGGTATATGAATGCTGTCGTCACTATACACGTTTTTTTTAGTTAGTTATGCAGTTTTTATTATTCAGTCAATGCAGTTTTTTGAGTTAGTTGAGTTGTTCGAGTGCTTTCTTTGAGTAGAGTTCAGTCTTTTTTGTTTAGTTAAGTCGTTTTTTTTTAGTTAATCTTTAATTAAATTTTTAATTAAATAAAATTTAATTTAATTAGTTTTTTTTTTGTTTTGTAAATTAAGTTAATTCGTTTTTTTTTTTTCTCTACAAAAAATTTGGAATAAAATTTCTTTTTTCTGTGTGAGGAAAACAATTAGTTTTATTTTATTTTATGAAAAAGGGCAACATAAAGGAAAAAGAAAAGGGTAAGTCAAATCTTTTATTTTATTAAAATTCCCTCTTTTTAAGGCTCCGCTCGGCCTCCAATAAAACCTTTCCTTTCTTTTTTTTTAAGACTTTTAACCCTTTTTTCTGCTTCTGTAGAATTTCTACAGAAAAGGAAAAAAGGGTTAAGAGTAGGAAAAATGCAATAAAACACATTTTTCCAACAGTAATATAAAATTCCTATTTTTCACAAAAATTTTGTCACAGATAATAAAAATGGTTTGCATAACTCTTAGGCTCTAAATATATCAATTTTTCACCGATACGTTTATTCATTTTATATGAATAAAAATATTATATATGTGTGAGTGGTACAAACAAAAAAAACAAAAAAAAGAACATGGCATAGCAAACCAATAGCAAACCATAGCAAAGCATTCACTTGCTATTATGATGTACATGTATGTACAATGTATATTGTGTATAATGTGTATTATAATAAGCACTAAGAATAAAATACAGGCCTTTTCGTAAATTCAGTTCTAAGTTAGATCTTTTTTGCAGTTCGTTCGAAAACTATTAACTGCAAAAGCAGAGCGTTCGATAAGTTTTGCACTGCAATTCAGTGCGTTCGAAAACTATAAAATGCAAAACAGGCCTGAAAGATCTTAACGCAAATAAGCAGCGTGAGTTGAAACACTGCATGTATGCTACTGACAAGTGTACTGTCGAAGTTATCTACCACTTCATTCTTTACAACAGCTAGATTGTACGTACATAAATTTTTTACAAAAATAAAATAAAAAAAACAATTTTTTAAAATAATAAAAAAATAATTTTGAGATTTCGAACTTGTATTAATTGTATTAATTGGTTTTAAAAGTTTTATTCTTTATAATGTTAGATTCAAGTGAATATATTGAATAATTACTTAAGTAAGTATATTAAAATTGAGGTTAAAATTCATATTTTCAATAAATAAAATTGTACAATACACATCGAACACATTATTTTTCAAATTATAATTATTATTGTTGGCTATCACTTATCATTCAATTTTTCGTTCGAAAATGCAAAATGTCAGAAGTGAAAACTCTTAACCATTGCATTTGCAGCGCTGCTTTATTCCTGCAGACTTCACATTACTGTTCTAGTACTATTTTTAAGATACGAAAGAATACACAGTGCAGCCTGCATTTTCGAAAAAGCCTTACCTGTAGTAAGGCGTAACCTAATGATATTGTATATTGTATGAAGATATATATAAGCATAAGATGTATAGATACATATATATGTATAAGATATATATATCTATAATATAAGATATATAAGATATATATATATATATATATATTTGGTAATTTGGTGATATACATAATTTTGTTTGCAGGATACTAGATAGTAAGATAAGTATAATTATTGTGTTATATATCTACTACCCCATGTAGTACAATATATATTATAAAAAATATGTAGCATGAATATTTTTTGTACCTTATGACTGATTGTCTGGATATTTGTAGTTTTTCAACCTGTGCATGTGTAATATAATTTTGTTTATAGGATTGTAGATGGTCGGGTTTTTGATATTTTATCAATTCACTAACGACACTAAAGGCGCTGTTACATAGCTCGCTGCGCTGCGCCTCGCTTCAATTAGATGTACTGCGCTTCGCTATGACTGCGGTTGGCCTGTTATTTAGCTCGCTGCGCTGCTCTTTGTCTATTCAATTTGACAGTTTCTTAATTATAAATTTTTAAAAATTGAATTTATATTATGTAACAGCTTCCATAAACAAAACATTTTTTATTATTAATGTTGTCAAAGCGAGGTGCAGCGCAGCGAGCTATGTAACAGAGCCTTAACTCTAACCCTATAACGCAATGCTTATATTGTAGCAATAAATAAACCAGAAAACTAGTTTAGTTATGATTATGCATATTATATATTATATATTATACACAATACAATATATGTACATCACGATAGCAGATAAGTACTATATATGTATATGTATGTATATGTTTTTCAATGATTATACACTGTGTTTTCTTTTCATTGTTTTGCTATGAATAGATAATATAAGTATATAATATATATTTATAATATATACCATAAACATATGTATATATATTTTGCAGTTTACTTTCCATATACAAAAAAAAAGCATATCCTATTCAATAAATAAGAAGTAACATTGAGTAGAAAGAAGAGAAGTAGGATGGAATTGTTTGCATTGTTGCTGTTGGTATAATTTCTATATACCACACCACCACGAGTACGGTTACGGTCTTCAGCTCAGCTTGAAGAATAGATCACAAACACATGCAAACTCATAATTTTTTTTGTAGTGAATAGAAATTTCAATGTAGTTGTTTTGATTTCGATTTTTTCTTTGAGTAAATGCCCCACTTAAATAAAAAAAAGTAAATCTTGCAATGTATAATACTCGTTTCGTTTGATGAATTATAGTGTTTTTTGTTAGTTTTCATTTAGATTTTTAACTTCAGATTTTTTTAGAACAATAAATTGAATTGCAAAATTTTTTGTTTTTTTTTTTAATGCCGAGACCTAGTGTACACATTTGTGTACATCTTAAAAATATTATTATTAATATTTTTTTTTTCAAAAATTTTATATAGAATGTTACATTGGAACTATAAACACTTCAAAAACTATAAAAAAAAAATAAAATAACTTAATTAGCAATTACCCGGGTCGCTAGAGGACAAATAAATAGAATTTAACAAAAAATTAATTAAAAAATTTATACTATGTGATATAAAATTTAAACTAAATAAAGAAAAGACAAATCACTCACCATCTGCATTTAATTCTTTTGATATTTTGTCCCAAACCTTTTCTTTTTTATACACATTTCTATACTCTCTACAATTTAAATTAAAATTATTTCATAATTTTTTACAATTTCTATTAACTTTTCTTCAAAACTCATTAATATTAAAATTTATGAAAATAGACAGAAGCACAAGCAATTATATTATTATTGAATTCTCAGTATAAAATGTTCGTGGTAAAATTATGAATATGTGTAATTAACCTCACCAGATAACAAATAAATTTTAAATGTCAAAGCATATGATACAAAGATGAAGGCGATGGCGAAGAAATTAGAAAATAGATCTATCTTTGCGAAGGTTAAATTCGCATTTCGTGTTTCGCCTTAATTGTGTTAAGATTCAATGAATTACACGTTGGCTAAAAATTTTGACAATCGCGGAATCGCCTTCGTCTTCGCAATTCGCAATCGCGTTAATTGTGTTAGGCTATAAGGCTTTGTAATGTGAGGGTCTAATTTTTTTTGAGTGACTGTTATCAGTCACTCCATACGCTCATGTTTCTTCTGAAATAAATTTACCTAACGTCAAGTTCAATGTCATACATAATATACTTACCCTATATTTTTTACTTTGTATAGTAATGCTATAATCAAAGCATTACAATACACTCTTTATGTATCAGTAACACGCGCATGTAACTTGTATAGTATTTTTTTTATACACCGTTAGGTCATTTCAGTTGGGATAATGCATTATGTTCTTTTGTTTCTTAAATTACGCATGTTGGAAAGTTCCAGATACATGCATTTCAAATTGGAAAATTCCGCCTCACATATACATAAACATATTTCCAGGTTTCATTCATCACTAAATTCCCCTGTTCGCTTTCATTTCATTTTCTCACTCATTTCTGATGTCACATTCCACTTTTATCTACTATGTTATTATATTCGGTTTACTTGATTTGGTTGATTAGAATTTTTGAATTCTATCTCCGGGAAAGAACGAACTTTTCAAAATTTAAATAGTTTCATGTCCGTATATTGCACCTATATACATATTAAATTAATTGAATATCTAAATTATAGATATTTTTACCAATTCCATGTATGTAATATATTATTTTTCACAATTTTATAATCAAACCCAACTGACGGAAGTATTATGTTGTAGCGTAATTAGGCTACCCTGGTTAAATGTGGAATGAAATAACAACTTATGTTAAATTTATCCAGACTTGCCATACGACAAATTTTATTGAATTTTTTTTAATTTTTAATTAATCTACAAAAATTATTTACATGTTATACGGGATAAATATATGTCTCACAGGTCGTAAAAAATTATAAATTAATTTCATTATATAATTAAACCCTGAAATAATGCCTGAATATCTAAATTTTATAAATTTTAACATAAAAATTCCACTACTCTACACATACATGTAGAGATTTCGTTTCATTTTCGTAAATAAATATATCACCACACTCATACTTTCCAATGGAAGTGGAATTTTAATAGAAAAGAAAACCATTTTTGCGCCAGACAGTCTGGTAAAATATTTCGGAGGTGAAAGATAACAAATTTTTGGTCTAAGTGAAAAAAATAAGAAAAAATATATATAAGTCATAGATTAATAATTACAACGTGTTTTCCCAAAAGGGATTTCAAATTGCTCGTGTTTGTTAAATTATAAGTTAATTATAGTGTACGAAGCGTTTAACTGGTACAAAAGTGAAATTTAATTTTCAAATTAGAAATCAGTACATATCAGATAATTTTAAATAGAAAAACAAAAGAAAACACTGCAAGATCCAGAACATCATTATCATCATCATCGTCTCAACATAGAGAAACTTCAATACAGAAAATAACGACTGGTTAATTTCAACGCCATCTTCAGCATCATTACCATTCAGTATCAGCACAACATCATCATCACCATCTATTTCATCTTACAAGCGCGCCAACGAAAATAGCAACTGGGCCCAGGTAACCAATTAATTGTACTTATTTCTTATACAAATTGCTCAATCATGTTTAAATGAATGACAAGTCTTAAAAATATTGATCGATCACTTATAAATCTAATAATATAAATTTAATAAATTAAAATTTAGGTCAAAATTCAAATATAACATAAATATTGATACATATATGTGAGCTAGGAAAGTATATATAAACAGAAAAATAACAAAATATGTTATATCATAAGTAATGTAATAATTAAAAAATTTCATTTAGTTGTTTCGCTTAATTATTTTAGTATAGATACACGAACAAGTAATTTAATGTGTTAAAGACAATAAGAATGTTCCTTTTGAGTATAAAAAAAAAAAAAATGTAATGAAACAATTATGATACTTACATCATAAAGTAAACCAATTCTTTTAATTTAAGTGATATCAATATTGTCATTAAAATAATTTAAGTTGAATTTATAAAATTTTGATTATTTCTTACACAATTACAATGTCAGGAATTACACGGATTTGAATTGATTTCCAATTGTAATAGCATATATTTTTTTTAGGAAGCTTTATAATCTTATAATAAAATGAATTGGTAGACAGTAATAAACTTGGCTTTTGGTTCATATTATTCATCCCCTTTCAGGACTCCCACACCTTAGAATAGTCATGTCTTAAGTTTTAACTTCATCTATTCATAATTAAAAATGATGGGAACATAGTTTTTTTCTTGTAAACAGCAAACTATGTTTATTTGAGGTGGGTTAGTCCCTATCATCGTTGGGCGAGTCTTTCTTTTGTTAATTTTTTTTTCAGGACCAACGATGGTAGAAGCTGTTATTCTGGGCCAGAGCGGGGCCATATTAATTTACAGGTCTATGGTGTGGGTGCAGTTTTTTATATAGTAATATGATATGGGAGCATTATGAGTAGAAAGATTTCTCCACTTTCTACTGCTCCAGGCTACGAAATCAAAAGAGAGATGGATGATGGCAAACTCACGCCCCATCCGGCGAGCTAGCACATTGCTAGCCAAGTAGCGTAGCCGCCACTACCACCATGCATCATCTCATGACGTAAGTATGTCGTTGTGTGTGTCCATACTTTAATTTTTTTTACGACTGGTGTAGACACACATATGATTAACTTTATACATATACCATACCCCGTACAACATACAGTGGTCATATAAATAAATCATTGTTTGTATTTTGTTCTTCTATTTTTATTCTAGATTTCAATATATGGTGAATATACATTGTTTGGTCAACAGTATGACACACATATATGTACATACATTACAAAATGGCGCCCAAAGTATCGGTTTTTCGTGGACACAGATCTACGGATCTGTGTCACATTTAGTCCTTCACGGATAAACTTTGGTGGTTCTTCGTACATTCGTATGAATGTACAAAATATTCTTTTTGTTGATTTTAGTTCAACACTTTGTTCCTTTACGGAAAATTTTTTTTGCACCCTTGTTAACACAGGTTAACACTTAATGTCCTTTACGGACTATACACCGTCAACTTTTTTCATCTTTTCATTCTATTTTGGAATTTTGGGTCGAGTGACTTCGAAGTTGTTTTGATTATTCATCAACCTGATTGGCTTACCACTTTGTAGTCTTCGAGCTGCAAAGTTGGGTACCAGGCTGATGTTTGATCAAAGCTTCTTTGGGGTCATGCAACCCAAAAGTTTCCAAGTAAATGGTTGAGTTGTCAACACATTCGCATGGCGATGTGTGATTGACAGGATTACTGTTGACTACCATTTGAATAACTTAATAGTAGATTCAATTGGGTTCCAGTAGTCGCGTCAATCACATACCATCACGACGGTCACATGTCTGGGTTATCTAAGATATGAGCCAATTCTGATGGGCTTACCACTTTGTGGTTTTGAACTACGATGTTGGGTACCAGAATTGAACCTTATACCTTCGGATATCCCCTAGTGAAGTTATAGACGGTGACGCATTTGTGTATCAATTCAAGCCATATACTTTGTCCGCTCTACATTTAACGTAGTTTAACTTTTTGTATAGCCTCGTTCCTTTCCTATAAATAAAATTTTTTTTTATTAGTCTGAAGTTCTGAAGGGGGGTGGGGGGGGGGTATGTTGAAGCAAAAGCCAATACCTTATGAATTATATTATTATTATTTTGATTTTTATTTTTTTTTTAAACTCAATATTACTTCGTTTTTTTTTTTGATTTCTTTTTTTGAAAAATTTTTTTTTGAAGTCGTTAACTATTTATATATAACTTCGTCAAATTTTATTATATATGAAAATTTATATGTTCGCGTATTGTACGAGCTTATGCAAATCTGTAGTCTGCGTTGTTTCGCTATATATTTTGTTTTTCTTGAAATTTTTTTACATGAAATATTTTGTCTTAAGCTCTGCGTATCAATTTATAATTTTTAGTCCTTGATTTGTCGTTATACCTAGCCTTGTCTTTTCTCTGATGTACGTACATCATTATATACAGTTGAGGTGCATACACGTTTATAGAGCGTTGCTGCCGCGTTGTATTATGTCGTATTTGATTTTTTTTTTAAACTTATATTTTCTTATAGTCAGTGAGCTAGTATATGCACTCAACATTTTTTGATTGGACCCTTTATGGTATGTTCATAACATGACGTTGACGCGCGCGTGAAGCTTTGCTGCTTTTACATTGTGTATACAGCAATATCGTATTTCATATATTTTATATACAATTTGAATGTAGTATATGGTGATATAGTACCCTGTTGGGACATATCACACAGTCAACGACAAAAGTACAGGTCCACCTATTTATAATAAAGGACATTCATAAAATTTTGTTGTTTTACTTAATTTTTTTTTATAAAATTTTTCGTACAATTTTGTTTATCGCATCAGTATAATATAAATTATATATTGTCAGGATTTTATATAATATATTTATTTATTATTTATTAAATACATTTACTTTTAATTTGTCAGAATTTTATATAATATATTTATTTATTATTTATTAAATACATTTACTTTCAATTACAATATTTTATTAATATTTTGAATTAATCACACAGACTTAATTCATTCAACTAATCACACAGACTGAAATAATATCCATTAATTAATTACAAAGACTTCATATATCAAAATTAAATTACAAAGAGTACTTGATTAAATAGTTATAAAGATTACTAAGATATTATATTTTGTTTACAAAATATTTCTTACAAATTCGGCCATCCTGCATTTAATTCGGCCTCGAATTATCTTAAACTCTGATAACAACATAAACTTAAAATTAAAATTTTTTTTTTTTTTTTACTTATACTTTTCAGAAATAATAAATTTTCAAACATTGTCGTGACAATTATCAAAATGATTTGGTGTTGGATTTATCCACGGTTTAATCCTTGAGACATCAAAAACGCCTTTAAATGATCTCTGAGTATTATTTTTCTTATATTCTCTTATGATTTCGTTTGCATCTCTATCATTTACACACAATTTATTGGGTGAAGCTTGTCGGCCATTTTTATGGAAATTTTGATTATCACACCAAGATGATTTTTTGCTTACCTGATCCACTACTATGCCGCCATTTTGTGATTGTATATTATTTTCTATATAATTTTTTAACCGGTTGTACAAAGTATTTTTATCACCTGAACACGATAATTCATTAAATCTTAATTCTGATTTTAATTTACCAACAGTATATTCTTTAATGGGCCTCATTTTCCTTCCCTTGTCTATCCCACTTCTGAATAATTTGTCAGGATTTTATATAATATATTTATTTATTATTTATTAAATACATTTACTTTTAATTTGTCAGAATGTTATATAATATATTTATTTATTATTTATTAAATACATTTACTTTCAATTACAATATTTTATTAATATTTTGAATTAATCACACAGACTTAATTCATTCAACTAATCACACAGACTGAAATAATATCCATTAATTAATTACAAAGACTTCATATATCAAAATTAAATTACAAAGAGTACTTGATTAAATAGTTATAAAGATTACTAAGATATTATATTTTATTTATGAAATATTTCTTACAATATAAATAAACTTTTTTTTCAGCAGTGTGAATTAATAAAGTGTATACAGTGAAATATAAAGTATAGTGAATTTTTTTTTCGGGACAAGTAAAACTTTTTTTTTTCTTAATTTCTTTTCGGGGTAATATTGAATGGTACTATAAATCTTATATACGGTGCGCGTCACACGAAGCGTCTCTTCACGATTCGAATTAAATTGGATATTGATTTTTTTTTCGGCTTAATATAATAGTTAGTTTCGGTATTTAAATTATTGAATTTTTTTTTAATTACAGTATAATTCATCTTGTCAATTCAATACGGGCCTTTTATAGACTGCGCCATAAGTATCGGGTCACTTAATTTTTTTGAATTTTTTTTTGATAAAATTTTGCATTATTAGATATCGGTTTTTTTTTTAATTTTCATATAGTACGTGTTATATGTGGCGATTCTGCTATATTGAATGAATTTAAATGGATTTAATTACGGACGTTTTATTATTAAAATTTTTTATATATACATACAAATTAATTTGCGTAGATAATTCATATTGGCTCAAATATTTTTAGAACTATATTTTTACAGTGAAGTATAAAATTACCGGGACACGTAAACTTTTTTTATATACATATATTAGTTCTTGATTTTGAGAAAATTTATTTTTTTGTATAGTCGACGTCATAAATATCGTTCCATAATTTATTAAATTTATTCTAAAGTTTTTTTTGAGAGATTATTGAAGTACGTCGGGTGTAATGCGCGTTTATACATATATTAAATATGAATAATCAGTATAGTAATTTTTTTTTACAGTGAAGTTAAAAAGTATCGGACAATCAAAATTTTTTTTATTTTTTTGTTTTTTTTTTGCTTTTCAAAGTTCTTTCAATATCATTAAACTTTGCTTTTTTTTCTTTTTATATTCCTGCATAGTGCGCGTCATATATAACGACTCTACTTACATTAAATTAAATTTTGAACATAGTTAATTACGAAATTTATTATATCTGAAATGCTTCAATTTTTTTTGGTATCTTAAATCTGACTACACATATACTTATCGATATTTTTTGTGGCATCATAACTGACGGTTAATCACATATTAACTTATTTTAAATAATTTTATTTAAATTTTGTCGAAATATAACGTAGATAATTCGCGTACAGATTCATTGGTTAATTTTGAATATTCAATTTAGTAATTCTTTCGGGAATACGACATTATCTTATTTTGATACATCAATTCGGGACACAACATAGTCGGCGTCATAATTAATGCTCCATCTAATTAATTTTTTTTGTAACAAATTCTAAATCTATCAAATTTTTTTACGTTAGTCCTTATTAAATACAAATATTAAATAATTTTTTTTTTTTGAATTTCGTCAAGTCAACATAATTTTTTTTGCACGCTTTTAATTAATTAAATTGTAGATTTCAATCCTTTGGTTAACGGACGGGCTTATTAATATTAATATCAATAATATAAATAATTTAGTTTTTGGTACTGTACATTAGAAGTGAATTGTCATCAGATTTTTTTTTCAAATTTTTTTTTTATACCGGACGCAACTATAAATAATTTTTTGAATTCTTTTTTTTACTTTCTCAAATTTCGTAAATTACACAGACATACCAAAAATAATTTCTTCTTTTGTCATAAGCTGTTACATACTTAAAGTGAGTTGATCGAGTGTATATTATGGGTTTAAATGTCAGTAAGGGCATATAATAGAAAGAAAGTTAAAACATCTGGACATAGGTACAATACTAGAGGAAGGAATTTAGAACTGGAAATGGCAGAGGGAACAATCAACAGAGATTTAAATACGGCGAATGATGTAGCTGGTGCAGGTGAATCATTGGCATCTCCAATTACAACAGTACCAGTGATTACAACAAGCACATCGCAAGTAGCAGATGCTTCATTTATGGGCTTTGATCAGGATCCACAGATGTCTTCAGAACTGCCAGGTACTGATATTAATTGGATAAGGCCAGGACCATCTCGAGCAGTGTTGTTCCTCTACGCGTAGACTTTAATAGTCTACACTTTGAAGTAGACAATAGCGTATACAATAGATTTGACGTAGACAATGTAGACAATGCCGTCGACTATGTCAACAATGTAGTTTTTGTTGTGTTTTATGTTTGAAAAAAGTAATGTGAAATGTCAAAACTCTTGTACTACAGCTTGTGATCTTATTATTAAACTAAAATAATCTCTTTCATTAGTGTTATTTCGTTACTATAAAATTAAAAAATACATAAAACTAAACAAATATGCCAGGGCGACCAAAAAATAAAAATTTTGCAGAATTAGGATTCGATTTAAGTAAAATAAACAATAAATATGTAGCAATTTGCAGAGTGTGTAAAAGGAATTTATTGAATACTGCTAGTAGTCGCCTTAGACGACACAGGTACTTAATTAAGAATTTCATTTATTATTTATAATACAATACACATCCTTTATATTTTTGATTATTCTATAGAAATATCTGTAAGTTATTGGATAACAAACCAAATGGTGCGGAGGAGCAAGATGACACAATTTTCTTAATTCTTGATGAGGATGATCAACAACAGCCACCAGAGAAACAATTTATACACTTGGAACCAAATTCGAACTCATTCAATACAAAAGTCAAGCCTCTAAGTTTAATTTATTAAATAAATTTTAATAACAATTTTAATAATTTAAATTTTATTTCTCAAAAATTGTTCTTTTGTAGTTCGAAAACCAAAATGAGTCACTGCTTTCAAGTTGTGTTCAAGAAGATAATTGCGTAAGTAAAAAATTGAAAATTATTTTCTCCAATTCTAAAATCTTAATAACTTACACAGGGAATGAATTCTTTAAGCAACTGTGAAGGCATTACTAGTGATGCTGGTGCCATTAGTAGCGATTTATATTCATCACAATCAAAACCATACTCACTAACTTCTTCGAATGCAAATTGAGCTTCATTTTCGATACCAAGTTCTTCTATTGGATATTCAAAAAAGTTCGCATTCTCTTCAATTTCTACATCGACTATCGATTCATCAGCACCACCACCATCGCTGTTATCGTCGTCTCCTTCAATTTCATCTAGTAAAATTAAAAAACGATTAATGAATAATAAGAGTTCCAGTTTATCTTTAAATTTTGTTGACAAATTGAACGATAAAGAAGAAGTTGAAATAAATGATGCACTTGCTAAGCTAATCTTTGGATGCAATTTACCGTTACGAATCGTTGATTCTCTTCACTTCAAAAATTTTATTAAAAAAATCCGACCAGCCTATGCAAGTAAAATCACTGGTAGAAAAGCTTTATCCACAACAATTCTTGTTAAGGCTTATGAAAACTGTATCTCATCGGCTAAAGCCTCAATGCCTTTGGAATCAGTTTTATTAATTGACGGCTAGAAAAACTGTTCTAGCAATACTAAGGCCCAGTTTCACAAAGAATAGATAAATTATTTATTCCAAAGCTTTCGCTATCCATAGAATGAATCTCAAGTTTTAGCCTATTTTGCGTTTCACAAACGTTTGATAAGTTAATCTATAGATAAATCTATAGGTTATTTTAACTTCATGATTTCTGCAGGTTAAAATGCTTATCTGTAGATAAATGGAAAGTTCAATTGTCATTTATCCACTGTACTGTTAAAAGTATATGTTTAATTATTATTGAATTGTGTTTGATCCAAGTTTTATATTAAGAAACCATTTAAATTTTAAAAATAATATATAAAAAATAAATAAAGTGTTTTTGATTGAAGTTTTATACTAAAAAACTATTTGAATTTTAAAAATAATATAATGTATACATATAAAATAAATGAAGTGTTTTTGATTGAAGTTTTATACTAAAAAACTATTTGAATTTTAAAAATAATAGATATAAAATAAATAGATTGTAAAATAGAAAAAAAAGTGAAATATAAATGTATATACGAGTATATACAACGTATATAGTGTTTTGTTTGAAAAATGTCGTCAGTATATCTTCAGTGAGTTCAGTATCATATCCATCTGTTTCTACAGATAGTTTTGATTCAGATACCTCACAGGATTCTAGTGAAGGCAATATTCAGTGTTCATGTAGATTTTATTCAAGATTTTTGAGAGCACGAACGGACCCATTTCAAAAATACAACAGGGGACAATTCAAAGCAAGATTTAGATTGTCCAAACAGGCCGTACTTCTTTTGTATAATAAAATTTAAATCCACCTTACACCACAAACGTTAAGGAGTTTTTCAATATCAGCGATGGAACAAATCTTAATTACATTGAGATTTTATGCCTCTGGAAAATTTTTACTGACAGTGGGAGATTTTTTGGGCGTTTCAAAATCATCTGTTAGCAGAATTGTTCATAGAGTGTCACATCATATCGCTTTATTGAGAAATGAATACATTTCAATGCCTTCAACTGTAGAGGAGAGAAATACATCTTCTATATTTTTTATTGTTATTATTATTTTTTTTTCATTTATTTATTTATTTATTTATTATAAATAAAAAAACTAAAATTAAGTCAAATGTACATACGATAATCATATTTAAATAAAATTATAATAAATTCTTTTTTTGAAAAATTTTTTTTTGAAGTCGTTAACTATTTATATATAACTTCGTCAAATTTTATTATATATGAAAATTTATATGTTCGCGTATTGTACGAGCTTATGCAAATCTGTAGTCTGCGTTGTTTCGCTATATATTTTGTTTTTCTTGAAATTTTTTTACATGAAATATTTTGTCTTAAGCTCTGCGTATCAATTTATAATTTTTAGTCCTTGATTTGTCGTTATACCTAGCCTTGTCTTTTCTCTGATGTACGTACATCATTATATACAGTTGAGGTGCATACACGTTTATAGAGCGTTGCTGCCGCGTTGTATTATGTCGTATTTGATTTTTTTTTTAAACTTATATTTTCTTATAGTCAGTGAGCTAGTATATGCACTCAACATTTTTTGATTGGACCCTTTATGGTATGTTCATAACATGACGTTGACGCGCGCGTGAAGCTTTGCTGCTTTTACATTGTGTATACAGCAATATCGTATTTCATATATTTTATATACAATTTGAATGTAGTATATGGTGATATAGTACCCTGTTGGGACATATCACACAGTCAACGACAAAAGTACAGGTCCACCTATTTATAATAAAGGACATTCATAAAATTTTGTTGTTTTACTTAATTTTTTTTTATAAAATTTTTCGTACAATTTTGTTTATCGCATCAGTATAATATAAATTATATATTGTCAGGATTTTATATAATATATTTATTTATTATTTATTAAATACATTTACTTTTAATTTGTCAGAATTTTATATAATATATTTATTTATTATTTATTAAATACATTTACTTTCAATTACAATATTTTATTAATATTTTGAATTAATCACACAGACTTAATTCATTCAACTAATCACACAGACTGAAATAATATCCATTAATTAATTACAAAGACTTCATATATCAAAATTAAATTACAAAGAGTACTTGATTAAATAGTTATAAAGATTACTAAGATATTATATTTTGTTTACAAAATATTTCTTACAAATTCGGCCATCCTGCATTTAATTCGGCCTCGAATTATCTTAAACTCTGATAACAACATAAACTTAAAATTAAAATTTTTTTTTTTTTTTTACTTATACTTTTCAGAAATAATAAATTTTCAAACATTGTCGTGACAATTATCAAAATGATTTGGTGTTGGATTTATCCACGGTTTAATCCTTGAGACATCAAAAACGCCTTTAAATGATCTCTGAGTATTATTTTTCTTATATTCTCTTATGATTTCGTTTGCATCTCTATCATTTACACACAATTTATTGGGTGAAGCTTGTCGGCCATTTTTATGGAAATTTTGATTATCACACCAAGATGATTTTTTGCTTACCTGATCCACTACTATGCCGCCATTTTGTGATTGTATATTATTTTCTATATAATTTTTTAACCGGTTGTACAAAGTATTTTTATCACCTGAACACGATAATTCATTAAATCTTAATTCTGATTTTAATTTACCAACAGTATATTCTTTAATGGGCCTCATTTTCCTTCCCTTGTCTATCCCACTTCTGAATAATTTGTCAGGATTTTATATAATATATTTATTTATTATTTATTAAATACATTTACTTTTAATTTGTCAGAATGTTATATAATATATTTATTTATTATTTATTAAATACATTTACTTTCAATTACAATATTTTATTAATATTTTGAATTAATCACACAGACTTAATTCATTCAACTAATCACACAGACTGAAATAATATCCATTAATTAATTACAAAGACTTCATATATCAAAATTAAATTACAAAGAGTACTTGATTAAATAGTTATAAAGATTACTAAGATATTATATTTTATTTATGAAATATTTCTTACAATATAAATAAACTTTTTTTTCAGCAGTGTGAATTAATAAAGTGTATACAGTGAAATATAAAGTATAGTGAATTTTTTTTTCGGGACAAGTAAAACTTTTTTTTTTCTTAATTTCTTTTCGGGGTAATATTGAATGGTACTATAAATCTTATATACGGTGCGCGTCACACGAAGCGTCTCTTCACGATTCGAATTAAATTGGATATTGATTTTTTTTTCGGCTTAATATAATAGTTAGTTTCGGTATTTAAATTATTGAATTTTTTTTTAATTACAGTATAATTCATCTTGTCAATTCAATACGGGCCTTTTATAGACTGCGCCATAAGTATCGGGTCACTTAATTTTTTTGAATTTTTTTTTGATAAAATTTTGCATTATTAGATATCGGTTTTTTTTTTAATTTTCATATAGTACGTGTTATATGTGGCGATTCTGCTATATTGAATGAATTTAAATGGATTTAATTACGGACGTTTTATTATTAAAATTTTTTATATATACATACAAATTAATTTGCGTAGATAATTCATATTGGCTCAAATATTTTTAGAACTATATTTTTACAGTGAAGTATAAAATTACCGGGACACGTAAACTTTTTTTATATACATATATTAGTTCTTGATTTTGAGAAAATTTATTTTTTTGTATAGTCGACGTCATAAATATCGTTCCATAATTTATTAAATTTATTCTAAAGTTTTTTTTGAGAGATTATTGAAGTACGTCGGGTGTAATGCGCGTTTATACATATATTAAATATGAATAATCAGTATAGTAATTTTTTTTTACAGTGAAGTTAAAAAGTATCGGACAATCAAAATTTTTTTTATTTTTTTGTTTTTTTTTTGCTTTTCAAAGTTCTTTCAATATCATTAAACTTTGCTTTTTTTTCTTTTTATATTCCTGCATAGTGCGCGTCATATATAACGACTCTACTTACATTAAATTAAATTTTGAACATAGTTAATTACGAAATTTATTATATCTGAAATGCTTCAATTTTTTTTGGTATCTTAAATCTGACTACACATATACTTATCGATATTTTTTGTGGCATCATAACTGACGGTTAATCACATATTAACTTATTTTAAATAATTTTATTTAAATTTTGTCGAAATATAACGTAGATAATTCGCGTACAGATTCATTGGTTAATTTTGAATATTCAATTTAGTAATTCTTTCGGGAATACGACATTATCTTATTTTGATACATCAATTCGGGACACAACATAGTCGGCGTCATAATTAATGCTCCATCTAATTAATTTTTTTTGTAACAAATTCTAAATCTATCAAATTTTTTTACGTTAGTCCTTATTAAATACAAATATTAAATAATTTTTTTTTTTTGAATTTCGTCAAGTCAACATAATTTTTTTTGCACGCTTTTAATTAATTAAATTGTAGATTTCAATCCTTTGGTTAACGGACGGGCTTATTAATATTAATATCAATAATATAAATAATTTAGTTTTTGGTACTGTACATTAGAAGTGAATTGTCATCAGATTTTTTTTTCAAATTTTTTTTTTATACCGGACGCAACTATAAATAATTTTTTGAATTCTTTTTTTTACTTTCTCAAATTTCGTAAATTACACAGACATACCAAAAATAATTTCTTCTTTTGTCATAAGCTGTTACATACTTAAAGTGAGTTGATCGAGTGTATATTATGGGTTTAAATGTCAGTAAGGGCATATAATAGAAAGAAAGTTAAAACATCTGGACATAGGTACAATACTAGAGGAAGGAATTTAGAACTGGAAATGGCAGAGGGAACAATCAACAGAGATTTAAATACGGCGAATGATGTAGCTGGTGCAGGTGAATCATTGGCATCTCCAATTACAACAGTACCAGTGATTACAACAAGCACATCGCAAGTAGCAGATGCTTCATTTATGGGCTTTGATCAGGATCCACAGATGTCTTCAGAACTGCCAGGTACTGATATTAATTGGATAAGGCCAGGACCATCTCGAGCAGTGTTGTTCCTCTACGCGTAGACTTTAATAGTCTACACTTTGAAGTAGACAATAGCGTATACAATAGATTTGACGTAGACAATGTAGACAATGCCGTCGACTATGTCAACAATGTAGTTTTTGTTGTGTTTTATGTTTGAAAAAAGTAATGTGAAATGTCAAAACTCTTGTACTACAGCTTGTGATCTTATTATTAAACTAAAATAATCTCTTTCATTAGTGTTATTTCGTTACTATAAAATTAAAAAATACATAAAACTAAACAAATATGCCAGGGCGACCAAAAAATAAAAATTTTGCAGAATTAGGATTCGATTTAAGTAAAATAAACAATAAATATGTAGCAATTTGCAGAGTGTGTAAAAGGAATTTATTGAATACTGCTAGTAGTCGCCTTAGACGACACAGGTACTTAATTAAGAATTTCATTTATTATTTATAATACAATACACATCCTTTATATTTTTGATTATTCTATAGAAATATCTGTAAGTTATTGGATAACAAACCAAATGGTGCGGAGGAGCAAGATGACACAATTTTCTTAATTCTTGATGAGGATGATCAACAACAGCCACCAGAGAAACAATTTATACACTTGGAACCAAATTCGAACTCATTCAATACAAAAGTCAAGCCTCTAAGTTTAATTTATTAAATAAATTTTAATAACAATTTTAATAATTTAAATTTTATTTCTCAAAAATTGTTCTTTTGTAGTTCGAAAACCAAAATGAGTCACTGCTTTCAAGTTGTGTTCAAGAAGATAATTGCGTAAGTAAAAAATTGAAAATTATTTTCTCCAATTCTAAAATCTTAATAACTTACACAGGGAATGAATTCTTTAAGCAACTGTGAAGGCATTACTAGTGATGCTGGTGCCATTAGTAGCGATTTATATTCATCACAATCAAAACCATACTCACTAACTTCTTCGAATGCAAATTGAGCTTCATTTTCGATACCAAGTTCTTCTATTGGATATTCAAAAAAGTTCGCATTCTCTTCAATTTCTACATCGACTATCGATTCATCAGCACCACCACCATCGCTGTTATCGTCGTCTCCTTCAATTTCATCTAGTAAAATTAAAAAACGATTAATGAATAATAAGAGTTCCAGTTTATCTTTAAATTTTGTTGACAAATTGAACGATAAAGAAGAAGTTGAAATAAATGATGCACTTGCTAAGCTAATCTTTGGATGCAATTTACCGTTACGAATCGTTGATTCTCTTCACTTCAAAAATTTTATTAAAAAAATCCGACCAGCCTATGCAAGTAAAATCACTGGTAGAAAAGCTTTATCCACAACAATTCTTGTTAAGGCTTATGAAAACTGTATCTCATCGGCTAAAGCCTCAATGCCTTTGGAATCAGTTTTATTAATTGACGGCTAGAAAAACTGTTCTAGCAATACTAAGGCCCAGTTTCACAAAGAATAGATAAATTATTTATTCCAAAGCTTTCGCTATCCATAGAATGAATCTCAAGTTTTAGCCTATTTTGCGTTTCACAAACGTTTGATAAGTTAATCTATAGATAAATCTATAGGTTATTTTAACTTCATGATTTCTGCAGGTTAAAATGCTTAT
Organism: Villa cingulata; assembly: GCA_951394055.1. Classification (NCBI taxonomy): domain Eukaryota; kingdom Metazoa; phylum Arthropoda; class Insecta; order Diptera; family Bombyliidae; genus Villa; species Villa cingulata. The sequence continues at coordinate 32,670,141 of OX596017.1, read as the reverse complement.
CTGTAGATAAATGGAAAGTTCAATTGTCATTTATCCACTGTACTGTTAAAAGTATATGTTTAATTATTATTGAATTGTGTTTGATCCAAGTTTTATATTAAGAAACCATTTAAATTTTAAAAATAATATATAAAAAATAAATAAAGTGTTTTTGATTGAAGTTTTATACTAAAAAACTATTTGAATTTTAAAAATAATATAATGTATACATATAAAATAAATGAAGTGTTTTTGATTGAAGTTTTATACTAAAAAACTATTTGAATTTTAAAAATAATAGATATAAAATAAATAGATTGTAAAATAGAAAAAAAAGTGAAATATAAATGTATATACGAGTATATACAACGTATATAGTGTTTTGTTTGAAAAATGTCGTCAGTATATCTTCAGTGAGTTCAGTATCATATCCATCTGTTTCTACAGATAGTTTTGATTCAGATACCTCACAGGATTCTAGTGAAGGCAATATTCAGTGTTCATGTAGATTTTATTCAAGATTTTTGAGAGCACGAACGGACCCATTTCAAAAATACGACAGGGGACAATTCAAAGCAAGATTTAGATTGTCCAAACAGGCCGTACTTCTTTTGTATAATAAAATTTAAATCCACCTTACACCACAAACGTTAAGGAGTTTTTCAATATCAGCGATGGAACAAATCTTAATTACATTGAGATTTTATGCCTCTGGAAAATTTTTACTGACAGTGGGAGATTTTTTGGGCGTTTCAAAATCATCTGTTAGCAGAATTGTTCATAGAGTGTCACATCATATCGCTTTATTGAGAAATGAATACATTTCAATGCCTTCAACTGTAGAGGAGAGAAATACATCTTCTATATTTTTTATTGTTATTATTATTTTTTTTTCATTTATTTATTTATTTATTTATTATAAATAAAAAAACTAAAATTAAGTCAAATGTACATACGATAATCATATTTAAATAAAATTATAATAATTATAATATTTCAATATTTTTATTCAATTAAACTTACATTATAAACAATAAACAATTCGTGTGACTGACAAAGAAATACAAGTATGTATTAACGTATCTTGAAATTTGAATTTTTAAATTCAAAATTTGAAAATATATATGAATTTGACATTTGCATTATGTATATAATAAGACGAATCCATCTATAGTACAGCACTGAAACTACGAAGCTTTGGTTAGTTATCTATGGATAATTTACTAGATAACTTTCAGAATTTTGTTTGTGAAACAGTAGTTTTAATTTATCTCTTGAATAAATTTATCAATGAGTTAGTTATCCCTAGATTTATCTATTCTTTGTGAAACTGGGCCTAAGACAGTTGTTTCGATGATTCATAATGCAAACGGTGAGCAAGCGTTTCTCCAAGCTTGGGATTTAACAGGCGATTGCGAAACAGGCGAAAGACTTTCAGAAATTGTCATTGAGTCTATAGATATTGCAAAAGACCTTTATTCAACAAATGTCTATGCTGTTGTTTCAGATAATGCAAGTTCAATGATAAAAATGGGAAAACTAAGCAAACATGTTATTTGGCATAGCACTTGTAGCAGCCATACCGGGAATTTACTTGCTAAAGATGTTTTGAATAAAAAGTTGACAGAACAGATCACGCAAGAAAGAGTTCAAGCAAGCTGATTTTGAAAAAAATATTGTAGAGAAAGGCGGAAGAAGAATCAAATTACCGTGCGACACGAGATGGTGCTCTTGCAGCTAGTTCACAACCTAAAAAGGTTAAGCAAAGTGTAACCAAATTGATTTTTGACAATGAATTCATAAACGATGTTAGAGACAATATCCAATTTCTCGACCCTATTTGTATGCTTATCAACAAATATCAGTCTGCTGAATTTTCTGCAGCGGACGCTGTGAACTTTTGGCTGGACATGAAACTACCAGATAAATTTGTACCAAATTTTGATTCTTTTTTAAAATCTCGAATGAATATGGCATTAAATGTATATGCCTTAACGGCATATAAAAAAAAAAAAAAAAAAAAAAAATAAGTAAAAACTTGCATCCGTTTTACGATAATAATAAATTGAGTAGTGACCAAAAAAAATGAGATTTACAACTTTCTATTTAAACACCTAGATGGGAATGGAATTGAAGAATGGGACAGTTTTAGGTCACGGACGTCATTTTTTAAACTACTCTACGAAAAAGAAATTAAAAAGCCTTTGGTTTTCTGGAACATGGCAGAGATTAAATATACATCCTTACCAAAACTAGCTGAAAAGCTTTTGCAGATTCCAGCATCATCTGCGCAAATTGAAAGAGTATTTTCAAGTTGGGCACATGTTCATTCTCCAATTCGTAACCGCTTAACTTTCGACCGTTGTAAAAAACTATTACATGTTTATTATTCGCTGAGAATGGCCGACGAATTAGTCAACCTTGAAGATGAAGTTGATTAAATAATTTTTTTTCGTTTATATTAACTATATGTAAGTTAACACACGCAACATATTCAAAAAATAAATAACACACTCCAATTTCTTTCAAGGCCAATTTAAGTCACGTTGCAATGTCATAGGCAGTTTCCGTTTCCACAGATTTATACTTTTAACATTTTACATAATTTTGAATTTTTTTAATAAAAATATCTTTCTGCTTAATCAACAAATTGTATCATTAATTAGAAATTAAGCTTTCTTTAAATATTGTAACAAAAATTAAAGTCAGTTGCGATTTAGATTTTTAAGAATAGAGTTTGTAAAATAAAAATTATGTTAAATAAAATTTGTTCTATTTTTTTTTAAAATTAACCAAGACCAAATTTATTAACTGGCGCCCGAACAGGGACCGTTGGAGTGATATTGTTAAAGTCCAAATAAAATTTTTTATTAAGTGTAACGTGTAACCAGACACAACACTAGAAATTTTCAGATAAAATTGGAAATTTAAGTGACAAAGAATTTCTATCAACAAAATAAGAAATTCTTTAATAACGTATCACCATTGAGGGAAGTAACAGAGTTAAAATCCTGTGAAATTTTTTTTCAACACAAAGAATTAGGAAAAGAGGCCCCGGAGTCACCGTAAAAGGATAAAACGGAGCTGTTGATTACAGGACTACGATTAATCACATCGCATCTTGAAAATATTCACCAGCAGCCGCCTGATTCGTTGGAAAAAATACCACAAGCGGTCCCATACTGAGCAAAATAAACTCTTCGATTGCAACTCCAAATGGTAACCAGACATTTGGTAATCTTAATGTAAGTAATTTTAATTATCAAAAGAAACAAAGAAAAGAAAAATTTATTTAAGATAAAATAAACTATAAAATTTGAAATTGAAATTAAAAATTCGAAAATAAATTGAATTTAAAAATTTAAAAATAAATTGAGTTTGAAAAATTTTAAATTAGATGTAAGAGTGAAAAAAAAATTAAATTTATTGAAACAAAAAAAAGATAAAATAAAACGTCAAATAAAATCATATAAATTTGAAAATAAATTTAATTTGAAAAAAAATATAGAAAATTAGACATAATTGTGAACAGAAACAAATTAAATTTTTACGACAAATTATTGTAAAGTGAATTGATTTTACAAGTTACACTGAACTAAAATAAAGGTAAAGGTATAGATTTTAACCCCATTCGCGGAAGGACTTTAGCAGTATGACAATCGATAGAGGGGGTGACCCCAATCAACAATCTGAGAAAAATTCGTGGCGCTCACCCCCCCTTAAAAAGATACACCCCTTTAAAAAAAAAATTTTTTTTTCTTTTTCGCCAATATCTTCATAACGGTAAGTGATACAAATTTGATTTATGGCTCAAAAAATTCGTCTTAAAATGCTCTAAAATTTAATTTTTAATTTTCATTTTTTTTTAAAAAAAGGCCTTCCGGAAGGATAAAAAAGGACATTTTGTGTTTTTTGTTATTTTTGTTTTTTTCTGTATCTGTGTGTCATGTAATCACCAAAAATGCAAAAAAAAAATTTTCGCAAAATTTCGCGAATTTTTTTCGCTAAATTTCGCGACTTTAAACTACCCTGAAAACAAAATGTACCTTGTACCTATCATAATTGTATTATAGAATTGTAAAAATTTTAATGTTAATGCAATACTAGCATTTATTTATATTTCTGTTCAAATTTATTTACTAACAATAATATATAATATTATCATAATGTACAGTTATTCTGTATGATTCAATCAACAATGAAAAAAAAAAATTGATAATGAAAAATATGTAAAAATGTGTAATAATGTAAATGCAGGTAGCATCATTTTTTTTTATATTTTACAGTTACAAATGATTTTCGAACAAAATGATAAATTTGATAATTCAAAGTTACTATATTCAATTAGTTCATGATTAGCAATTAATTCGTGTACTTTAAAATGCGATTGTTTGAATTTTTAAATATTGTTAACAATAAAGAATTATTATTAAACTTTTTATTTTCGCGAAAATTAATTCGTGAATATGTTATATGCAAGAAGTGTGGGACGCGAATTAAAGTCAATCGCGAAGGGTTACATTTACAGTGCCCAAGTAATGTTGTACGTGCGGTAAAAGGAAAAAAAGGCGTATAATAAGATGCTCGTATAGAGTGAGCGCGTTGAGTGGTACGTGGTTTAAGAGTGCACACGAGATTTTTAAACTGTGCGAGTTTATCGGTTATTTTTTGTGGTTTCCTCCTCCACACACGACAGTAATGATGGCAGAACTAGAAATCAGTAAAATGACTTGCATTGATTATGCATCATTCTGTCGTGAGGTAATTATTTAACAAGCTTAACCATTTTCTATGCAGACATACTTACCCTGTCAGATTTACCTTCTACAAATGTACATGTATGTAGAAGGTAAATCTGACAGGGTGAGTATGTCTACATAGAAAATGGTTAAAAATTGTTTCTTATCCCCTACAATATTTTCATCAATCTTCATTATCATAATTCTTTTAACAGGTTTGCTTTCACTGGGCAAAAAACCAGAAGAAAAAAATTGGTGGAATTGGTCGTATCGTCGAGATTGACGAGTGCAAACTTGGAAAGCGGAAGTATAATAAGGGTCGTCTAATTGATGGACAATGGGTTTTTGGTGGAATCGATCGCGAATCAAAAAAGATTTTTATTGAACCTGTTGATTCACGAGACGCTGACACCCTATTAAATGTTATAAAAAAAAAAACATTGCCAACGGTACGACCATATATACCGATTGCTGGAAAGCATATAATTGTTTGAACAATGAGGGATTTGAACATTTAACGGTTAACCATTCCGTTAACTTCGTAGATCCTGAAAGTGGTGTTCACACTCAAAATATTGAACGTGTGTGGAGGGATCTACGAAGTGAAATCCCTAAATATGGCAGATCGAAGAAATGTTGGCCATATTACATATCTGAATATTTATTCAAACGAGAGTATGAGTTCCATCAGCGTATTGAAGAATTTTTCAACGCGATGAGAGCTATGTATCCGTTTGAGGAGGATGACTTTTGTACACAGCAATCATCTGAATAAAGTTATAGTTATATATCATATACACAAATACACATATACGGGTTGGGAACGATATCCCCGACGAAATTTTTTTTTTTTTTTTTTGAAAATGATTAAAAACTTATAATATTACACTTTTTACTATTTTTTTGATTTTAAGTGTTATTCTTGCGCAGGGGCCCGTGCTAATCTCGTCTACAATTTTAGTAAATGTAACATATTTGCGTATTATTCTTGCGCAGGGGCCAATGCTAATTGTGCTTTCATAATTTCTATTAGAATCAGAAAAATACAGAAAAAATTAGCATTGGCCCCTGCGCAAGAATAATACGCAAATATGTTACATTTACTAAAATTGTAGACGAGATTAGCACGAGCCTCTGCGCAAGAATAATACTCAAAATCACAAAAATAGTAAAAAGTGTAATATTATAAGTTTTTAATCATTTTCAAAGTTTTCAAGGTACATTTTGTTTTCAGGGTAGTTAAAAGTCGCGAAATTTAGCAAAAAAATTTCGCGAAATTTTGAGAAAAATTTTTTTTTGCATTTTTGGTGATTACATGACACACAGATACAGAAAAAAACAAAAATAACAAAAAACACAAAATGTCCTTTTTTATCCTTCCGGAAGGACTTTTTTTAAAAAAAAAAATTAAATTTTAGAGCATTTTAAGACGAATTTTTTGAGCCATAAATCAAATTTGTATCACTTACCGTTATGAAGATATTGGCGAAAAAGAAAAAAAATTTTTTTTTTCAAAGGGGTGTATCTTTTTAAGGGGGGGTGAGCGCCACGAATTTTTTTCTGATTGTTGATTGGGGTCACCCCCTCTATCGAATGTGATACCTCTCCACTTGCTCCTGAGATGGGGTTAAAATCTATACCTTTACCAAAATAAATTTATTTTTTCTCTTCGGTCTATCATATCGTTATAATACACTGTTATCTTGAACAAGTGAAATTAAAACGAGGAAATTTTATTTAAATCTAATTGAGTGCACTTCAAAAAAATCTTTTTCTTTTTTGCGAAATCGTTATTAATTTTAATATAAAAAAAAAGGCCCGTGTAGTAAAAGAAATTAAGGTCTGAATTCTGAAGCGAAATTTTATTAATCTTAAAGTTTCTTTTCTTCAATAATTCCTGTTTATCGGGTTAATAAGAATTGCCAATTAGATTAAATTGATAAAATTTTAAAAAAATAATTAGGAAAAAAATGACGGAAAAAAACAAAATTTTGAAACCTCCGACATTAAATAGTATGTCAGGCAACGACAGACAGACAGTAGGTTCTTCTGTATCTTCTAGTAGTCCATTTGATTTAAATTTACTGAGTCAACTTATAACACAAATAGTAAGAACAGAAAATCAAGCGATTCTTGCTCAAATATCTACTCCTTCATTCACTGCTAATAATGTTATAGACCAAACAATTGATGTTCAATACCAGGCTAGGCTAGAGGAAATGGATAGAATTCCGGACGTCGTTAAAAGTCTGAGGGAATTCTCTGGTGAAGCTGGAGAATTTGGGTCTCGGAAAAAAGGTGTTGAACGAATCCTTAAAATTTATGACCATATGAAAGGGACACCCAAATACTATGGAATCCTCAGTGTCATTCGAAATAAAATTAGAGGTAGTGCCGACATTGCTTTAGAATCTTATAATACCCCTTTAAATTGGGAGGCAATTTCTAAATGTCTTACATAAGAGAGACCTAGGGACTCTTGAGTATCAAATGACCACACTGATTCAGAAAAACACTTCTATCACAGAATTGTACCACGAAGTCTGTTATCACCTATCACTCATTCTTAACAAAATTTCTTCTATGGATATTAGTCCAGAATCACTTGACGTTATGACGCAAGCTTATAGGGATAAAGCTTTAGACACCTTCGTCAGAGGACTAAAAGGAGATCTACCAAGTTTATTAAGTATGAGAGAACCGCAAGACTTACCTCAAGCTCTTCACCTTTGCCTAAAACTGGAAAACGTGCAATATCGTGTTCAACACAGTCATGGAAATATTCACGGTCCTAACTTTTCTCATCCTCCTCCCTTACCGGGTAAAAAAGTAGCTACACCTTAACAACACAACCCACATTCATCTTCAAAGGGCAATTTTCAACCTCAACTACTTCATAATCCACAAACATTCCAAGGATACTCTAGAATGCAACAACATAGACCGGTACAAAATTCTCATTCCTTTCCTAAACCAAACCAATATTTCCAAATGCAACCTCAAGGAAATTTTAGAAATCAACTCCCAAAACCGGAACCGATGGATATTGACAAATCAATGCAGTCACGTGCAGTAAATTATCAAAACAGGCCACTGTTTAACGCAACATCTTTCAAAAGACCACAACAATCCAACCAGGTACATCAACCAGCGAAATTTCAACGAATTTTCCATACTGAACAATCACCAGACAACGAACAAATTGAACCAGGGTCCGAAGACCCTGAATCACAAGAGTACTAAGAAATCTCTACTAGTTACGACGAAAATTACGAGCAATCATTGGAGGAATATACAAACCCTCAATACGAAATTCTAGAAGACATTAATTTTTTAGATTAAAGAGCTCTTCGCTTCCTTATCTTGAATATCAAGCGAAGAGCGGAAATATCTTCAAATTTCTCATAGATACCGGCTCTAATAAAAATTATATTCAACCACAATACGTTCGAAACCCAATACCTAACAGTAAACGATTTTTCGCGAATTCAGTCACAGGTAGTATAGAAATAACTCATCATACGATGATAGATCTTTTCGGTCCTGAAAGAAAACTCAAATTTTTCATTTTGCCCAGTTTAAAATCTTTTGATGGAATTATAGGTAATGATAGCCTCAAAGAATTTCAAGCTACTATTCATACAGATAAAGGATACATGACAATATTTCCGGATATTAAAATTCCATTAAAACAAGGTTTTTAGAATCAGTCTATTCAATAAACCTCAGAATTTCACATCTGTCAGAACAACAAAAACAAAGATTAGACAAACTCATCAAGAGCTGCCCTAATTTATTCGCGGATCCCGACGAGAAGCTAACCTATACTACCACGGTAGTCGGTGAAATCAGAACACTCAATACAGAACCCGTGTACTCTAAATCCTATCCCTATCCTATGTCCCTTAAAGATGAGGTTGAAAAAGAAATAAAAAAACTACTCAGAGATATTATAATTAGACCATCTAGATCACCATATAATTCGCCTGTTTGGATAGTTCCAAAAAAAGAAGATGCTTCCCATGAAAAAAAAAATAGAATGGTTGTCGATTATCGTAAATTGAATACTGTAACAGTTACAGACAAGTATCCAATACCCGAAATAAATGATGTCCTGTCTAATTTGGGTTAAAATCAATTCTTCACTGTAATCGACTTGAAAAGTGGTTTCCATCAAATTCCTCTAAAGGAGTCCGACATCAAGAAGACAGCATTTTCTGTCAATAACGGAAAGTACTCAATTCAAAATCAATTTAAAGAAGTACTATCTTTAAAAATGTTCAAAGATATCCAGATCAACAATACAAATCGAATTGAAACTTTGCGTACAGATAACAGCATTTATCAATACACTAATTACAGTCTCATTTCATTGATTATTTTAACTATAATCATCTTCATATCATCAAAGTATAAAAATAAAAGAACATTGAAAATTGTCAACGAAACTAAAACAATCACAGCAGCAGAAAGCCATCAAGAAGTATCATCAATAACCACAGAGGGCATCGAGAACAACAAAGAAAGAATCCTTTGCAAAAATACAAATAGCTCAACGCCTTCGAGAAGGAAATTCTACGACACTTCATTTTTCTAAAAGATAAATGAGGACATTCACATCTAAGAGGGGAAGAGTTAACACACGCAACATATTCAAAAAATAAATAACACTCCAATTTCTTTCAAGGCCAATTTAAGTCACGTTGCAATGTCATAGGCAGTTTCCGTTCCCACAGATTTATACTTTTAACATTTTACATAATTTTGAATTTTTTTAATAAAAATATCTTTCTGCTTAATCAACAAATTGTATCATTAATTAGAAATTAAGCTTTCTTTAAATATTGTAACAAAAATTAAAGTCAGTTGCGATTTAGATTTTTAAGAATAGAGTTTGTAAAATAAAAATTGTGTTAAATAAAATTTGTTCTATTTTTTTTTAAAATTAACCAAGACCAAATTTATTAACTTGTATAATAGTACAGAAGAATTTATATTTAAATATGGAAATAAATGATACATTTTCTATCATAATTTATCAAAATAGTTTGTTTTATTGTTTCTTTAAACTATATATTCTTTTTATTATCTACACGTAGACAATAACGAGTAGACAATTGACGATTGTTTACTCGCAATTGTCTACGTGTATTCAAAGCGTAGCCTACATGGTGTAGATTACGCGGAACAACACTGATCTCGAGTCGTTCATTCACCTATTACTACATCCTCGAATAACAACATTATTGTATCCACGGGTTCATCACAGCTTTCCTTACCATTGAGCATACCTTCCTCTGGAGCAGTGCCCAAACAAAACCAGCATGTACACTCTAGACGACAAGTAGATTTTGGTCCCACTTTAAATCAACAACAACGTACTGAACAGGATTCTGGAATGTTTTCAGATATGCCCACCACAGATAGTTGGTCATTATCGATGTCTCGTCCCGCACGTGAAGTATCTATTCCTTCAACAGGAAATTATGGAAATGTTAATATGACATTTTGTTCAACTCAACGTTCTCCCTATCCTCCGTTGTCTTTATCATCAGGAGCAGCATATAGGAGAAGTCAACCTAATCCAAACACACATGTCACATTTTCAAATCCGCATCCGGTTCAATCTATAGGTACGCCAACGAGACATTATGAAGATGAAGAACAAGCGAATCACAACCAACATTCAACATTTGACCAAAGAAGACAACAATATAGTATCCCTTCGCAAAGTCACCGAAGTCAAGAAACATACCCGTATTCACCATTGTCTCAGACTAGCCATCCACCACATAATGTAAACTATTCAAATAGACCTCAACCACGTCCACATGTAGTGCAGAGACCTAATGTACATCACAAGTCAGTGATGAATTCATGGACTATCTCGTACTCTAGTTTTGCAGATCCGTTGCCTTGTGAAGAATTTTTGTTTCGGGTTGAAACACTGGCACGTCGATATGCAATATCAGATAGAGAATTGTGCACAAATATACATGTGTTGTTGAAGGACAAAGCATCTGACTGGTACTGGACTCAGTTCTGTCGTGATGCCGTAGAATTTACATGGGATGAGTTTAAGAGAAGTTTTGTAAACTACTATCAGCGATTAACATCTGATTTTGAGATAGTAGGAGCAATGATGAATACACGACAAGGCAATACGAGCTTTGATGACTTTGTACAGAAATTAATCGTGTATCGCAATCAGATGAGGAATCCAATGCCTGAGGTTGACCTTATAAATATAATAAGAGATAACATGGATACAAGATTGGCCCAAATGACGTTTACTGCCCCTGTTTTAACATTACAACAGTTGAGAGAGGTCTGTAGGAGAGCTGAGAGATATATAGCTACCCAGACAAATAGAATTCGTCAAACATATCGTCCTCGAGTGAATGAAATTAATACCTGGAATCATCAGGACGCGTTATATAATTTTGAAACTGATGTAGATATGATGAATACAGATACAACTGTTTGAACAGATTCAGAAATATTACCAAATGCAATTTGTAATTATGAGGTAGAGAATGCTGAAGTAGATGAGGTTGCCAATGGTCGATCTCGAGCGACTTGTTGGAATTGTCGCCGAATGGGGCATTACTTCCAAGATTGTCCTGAGAACTATCGTCGTTTATTCTGTTTTAAATGCTGATGTCCTGACACTACATCACCTCGATGTCCAAAGTGTTCGGGAAACAAAGTTCCGAGTGGACAGCGGAACGGGACGTCCCACTCGACGATGAATCCCGTGAGTCAGGCGGATCGTCCATCGAATCAGCCTCCTCGACTTCAGCTGACTCCCTAATAATAAACAAAATAAAACAACCAGATGTGACAAAACAACCGGACGTGACAAAATTAAATGAACCTGATGTGACTTTTATAAACCCTGACTTGACAATTACTAATAATGCAGAAAACGATGTGAAAATATTGACTGGAAATAGAAAAGAGAATGTCTTTGAAAGAACATTGAAACCTATAATACTATGGCATGTTAGATGGTATAATTATCTTCAAGTTCGAGAGAAAATATTCAATGTATCAGAAATGAATTGTCATAAGCGAGCTGTTAGGTTGAGAAAATTTCGTACTTTCAGAAGAGAAATAAGGAAAAGAAAGAAAACATGTGTGGCTGGTCTAGTACGCTATCCCTGCGACGATCTTCCATATGCGAAAGTCAGAGTCGCAGATGTTGAAATCGTAGGCTTACTAGACAGCGGAGCCAGCATTTCATGTTTAGGTCGACAAGCAAACAAATTAATTGAAAAATTAAATGTCGAAGTCATTTCTCTCTCTGAATCTGTAGCAACAGCTGACGGCAATAATCAACGGATTGAAGGATACATTGAAGTACCAGTGACATTTATGGGAGTTACACATATGATGAAGCTGCATATAGTTCCAACTCTACGGCAACAAATGTACTTAGGAATCGACTTTTGGAAGAGGTTCAAGATCGCACCAGATGTTATATCGGAATTATCAATAAAAGATATAAATCCAAAATGTGAAGTTAACATTATGCATGAGTTAAATGTTTCGCAGTCTGAAAGATTAGAAGTGGTAAAGTCCAAGTGTCCGTCCTTCGCGAAAATGGGACTGGGAAATACCGATATGGAGGAGCATGTCATTGACACGGGAGATACAGAGCCGATAAAACAAAAACATTATCCGGTCTCGCCTGCCATACAAAAGTTAATGTATGAAGAACTTGACCGGATGCTCTCTCTCGGTGTCATTGAAGAATCTAATAGCCCCTGAAATTCCCTAGTCGTTCTTGTACGGAAACCTGGAAAAGTACGCCTATGTTTGGACTCGCGAAAAGTTAACGAAATTACGAAAAAGGATGCATATCCATTGCCTCACATTGCAGGTTTATTAAGTCGTTTACAAGATACTCGATATATATCAAGCATTGACTTGAAAGACGCATTCTGGCAGATCCCGCTTGAAAAGCAATCTCGAGAAAAGACTGCTTTTACAGTTCCAGATCGTCCTTTGTATCAATTTACAGTTATGCCATTCGGGTTGTGTAATGCACCTCAACGTATGTGTCGTTTGATGGACAAAGTTATTCCAGGTCGTATACGGGAACATGTTTTCGTTTATTTAGACGATCTTTTAGTTGTATCACCTGATTTTGACACACACTTGTCTCTTTTAGAAGAAGTTGCTTGGCATCTGCGAGAGTCTGGTTTAACTATTAATGTTGAAAAAAGTAAATTTTGTGTGAAAGAATTTAAGTATCTTGGTTACATTGTTGGAAACGGAATTCTTAAAACAGATCCTGGTAAGATTGAAGCCATACGTGATTTTCCTTTGCCTAAAACTGCAAAACAGTTAAGAAAATTTTTGGGTATGACTGGATGGTACCAACGATTCGTCACAAACTATGCGAGTATAGCTGCTCCTTTAACGGATGCATTAAAAACTTGCAAGACAGGATTCTGTATTTCCCCTGAAGCTGAGGATTCTTTTGAAAAGTTGAAGACAGCACTCTGTGAAGCACCAGTCTTGGCCACCCCAGAGTTTGCTCGTCATTTTTACATACAATGCGATGCCTCCACAACCGGTGTTGGTGGAGTATTATTTCAAAAATTTGATGATTCAGAAAAGCCCATCGCATACTTTTCAAAGAAGTTAAATTCGGCTCAGAGGAACTATAGTATCACTGAACTAGAGTGCTATGCTGCAGTATTATGCGTTAAAAAGTTTCGTGCGTACGTTGAAGGTCATCCCTTTACAATCATCACTGATCATTCAAGTTTAAAATGGCTTATGAACCAGTCAGATCTAAGTGGTACATTAGCGCGATGGAGTTTGAAACTTCAGGGATTCGACTTTTCGATTGAGCGTCGTAAAAGTACTCTGAATGTGGTTTCCGATGCCCTGTCGAGGATGTATTCCGACGAACTCAGTTCTGGAGTTTTGAATGGAGCTGAAGTTGATCTCAATTCTCCATATTTTTCTTCGGAAGAGTATGAAGAATTGAAATCAACTATCATCAGCAATCAGGATAAACTTCCAGATCTGTGTGTCGTCGACGGTTACGTGTACAGGCGCACAACGCCACATTCCGGGGACCCAGATGCTGATGACCTAACGTGGAAATTATGGGTACCAATCGAATTGTCGAATGGTATTATTGAACAACACCATGCTCCATCGAATTGCTCCCACGGAGGATTCCATAAAACATTATATCGCATCCGACAATATTATTATTGGCCAGGTATGGTTACCCAGATCCGAAATTTCGTAGAGAATTGCCAAGTGTGTAAAGAGACAAAAGATACAACTAAAATTCTAAGACCTTCCATGGGCAAACAGATAGAATCGTCTAGACCATTCCAGTTCCTGTATATTGACTTCTTAGGTCCATACCCCCGTACGAAATCTGGCAACGTCGCTATTCTTACTGTATTGGATGCGTTTAGCAAGTTTGTATTTTTAGAACCTCTTAAAGCTGAAACTGCTGCTAATGTGTGTAAATTTCTTGAGGATGTAATATTTTGTACATATGGAGTGCCTGAGACGATTTTTACAGACAACGGCAAACAATTTATATCAAAAATGTTCCAGGATCTTCTAAATGTTTATGGCATTAAACATATTCGTACAGCGGTACATTCTCCACATCCAAACGCAGCTGAAAGAGTAAACCGTTCTGTGTTAATGTTAAGAGCATATATAAAGGATGACCATAGCTCTTGGGATGTTTATCTTCCCAAGATAGCTTGCGCTATGTGTACTTCGGTCCACCAGTCCATCGGTGTAAATCCTTACTATGTGCTTTTTGGTCAACACATGGCACGACATGGATCTGTTTACCCACTCATTAAAAATTTGGGCATGGATGTAGAGATTATGCCGGCTGATGCAAAGTTAGAGTTGATCCGTAAACGGGTATTGGAAAAATTGTCTCAAGCACACCATCGTCATACAAATATTTATAACACACGTTGTCGTCCAGTTAAATTTATACCTGGTCAGGAAGTATATAGAAGAATTTTCTCCCTTAGTAATATGACCCAAGGTAGAAACGCTAAACTGGACAACAGATTTGCTAAAGCTCGCTTCGTAAAATCAGTCGGTAATAGTCAATATGAACTAGAAGATATGAAGGGTAAACCATTAGGGGTTTATCACGCCAAAGACATTCGCCAATAACTAAAAGATTTTGTACAAATAAGTCATTCCATTGGAAAGTCATGGGTGGTGGGATCATTTCATTTCATTCACTTCATTTTACATTTTATTTCAAGATTCATTATTATCAGTCATTTATTACGAGTGTACATAATTACTAATGTTTTCAGACCATCTTCACAAATCAAATTCATCAGCATAAAACGATAACACGTGTGATATAATCAATTGTCCTGTCAAGTGTCTAATATTTTACGACTATATATCATGAATTAACTTCGTTGTACCTTTCAATTATATTCAACAGGGGACATCTTCTTTGATTCGTCATGGCAATAAGCGCAATCAGACGTTTTGACGCATATCGTCAGTTCGTGTATCCATGTCCAGATTTGTTGCAGTTCGATCATGGTTACACGGGAGACTGTGTAATAACAAATGACTATATACATAGATCCAATCACTTTTATTATATAAACGAACTCAACAACCAACAACAAAACTTATACAACTACTGGTTAATCTCTTTCGTCAAAAACAATCCTCAAATCTATAAAGGTATTCCCCCACACACAGAAATATTTGGTCTTCGGACTCAAGGCTACATTTTTAGGGCAGTTAGAGAAAATGATCGTGGTCGTAATCAAGCTAGCTTAGATAAAATCTTCGTAATCGACATTGGACATACAATACACTATAACAAAAATGAAATGCTTATTTACTCCATACCTCCCTTATTCAAATATCCTGGACAAGCAATCTTAGTAAACATTCGCAAGCTGGATACCATGTCATTTCATTCAGACGAATTAACTCCCAAAATACTATTTCAGAAATTCAAATTTACGGTCATAGGCGAACTGGACTCGATATTGCATATTAATCTAAAATCGGGAACCAACCCATTTTTGGACCATTACTCTGGCAATTCCCAGAAATGTGATACTTTAGTTGATCCTTTTCAACAATTTAAATTGTGAATGTGACAAATATGCCAAGAGGTTTAGTGATAATCAGAACAGCAACATGCAGAAGCCCGGAGCTTTATGAAATTTCTAGTTTCAAATATTTTCCCTTTGTGTTACGACACACCCCTTTCTCACGGTCTTAAATTTCAGCGGTTGCTGCGTAGCCCGACTAGCTCATTTTCTTTCTCTTTCCCATTTTTTTTGAGACTCTTAATCTGGGGGTCATGGGGCTTCCCCACGTTGGGCGCTTTCTTAATTGTCCAAAGCATAGCGGCCTCACTTTTACAGCCTCTTTCTTCAGGTAAACCTTCTAACGAGCCTGCTATGTAATGTGAGGGTCTAATTTTTTTTTTGAGTGACTGTTATCAGTCACTACATGCACTCATGTTTCTTCTCAAATAAATTTACCTAACGTCAAGTTCAATGTCATACATAATATACTTACCCTATATTTTTTACTTTGTATAGTAATGCTATAATCAAAGCATTACAATACACTCTTTATGTATCAGTAACACGCGCATGTAACTTGTATAGTATTTTTTTTTATACACCGTTAGGTCATTTCAGTTGGGATAATGCATTATGTTCTTTTGTTTTTTAAATTACGCATGTTGGAAAATTCCAGATACATGCATTTCAAATTGGAAAATTCCGCCTCACATATACATAAACATATTTCCAGGTTTCATTCATCACTAAATTCCCCTGTTCGCTTTCATTTCATTTTCTCATTCATTTCTGATGTCACATTCCACTTTTATCTACTATGTTATTATATTCGGTTTACTTGATTTGGTTGATTTGAATTTTTGAATTCTATTTCCGGAAAAGAACGAACTTTTCAGAATTTAAATAGTTTCATGTCCGTATATTACACCTATATATACAGTATAACCTCTTTAATCCGGACTAATTAATGCACGACCAAATCCGGATTATCGATTATCCGGATTACTGGGAACCTAAGTTTAATAGTCTGAATATTATACTATTTATTCTTTATCAATACATCATGTTTATATACATTTCATTAATATGACATTAAATTATGTGAAAAATTCTGTAATTACAGATTGTTTCATTTTCTGATTTTTAGCCAGCTGCACAGCATGTTCACGCATTTCTTGCAATGCTGAAATTTGTTGGAACGGAAGTTCATTTTCTCCAGCCCACTGCAAACAACAATTCAAACTTTTGATGACATCTGTATGTTTTATTTTAGGTCTTTCATTTTCATCTATTTGAAGACTTTCAGATTCGTCTGCATTCGAAGTTTCATCTTCAGATTCCATGATGTCATTTTCGTCAATCCATGCATTTAAATTTAATTCGCTGTTTTCTAAGGCAATTGAGGACAGAAGTTCTTCAATGTTTTTTATCGTATCTAAATTATATTTCTCAATTTCTAATTGATCTTTTATCTTAGACAATGGAATGTTATCTTCTGATTCCCAAGTTTCCATCAGTTTATCCCAAGCATTTACCAAGATTTTATTTTCAACATTGTTCCACGCATTTACCAAGAACAATACAGCATCTTTCAATGTTAAACTTTTCAATACATTTCCCATATCATTGTCTGTTAGAGCTACAATGTGTGACAAAAGACTTTTTTTGTATAACATCTTTGTTATACGAATTGGATTTTGGTCCATGGGCTGTATAATTGCTGTTGTATTAGGAGGAAGGAATAACACTCTAATGTCACCTGCGACTAATTTTTCTTCTCTGGAGTGACAGCAAGCATTGTCTAATAAAAGAAGCGCTTTGAGAGGCAACTGACGGTCTTTTAGAAAACGCGTTACCTTCAAATAAAGAAATGTTTTAAACATAACAATTGTAATAAGTAATTGTACATATTATACCTTCGGAACGAACGTTTGATGGAACCAATCTTCAAAAATTTTAGATGTCATCCATGCATTTGTTGATGAATAATAATTGATTGGTAAATTCACGTTCTTGAAAGCTCTAGGATTACGAGATTTTCCTACAATTGCTGGTTTGAGTTTATGTCTTCCACTTGCATTGGCACAAAGAAGAAAAGTTATCCTTTCTTTACATGATTTTCTTCCAGGAGCTCGGTTTTCTTCCATACGGACGATCGTTCTGTCAGGAAGCATTTTCCAAAACAGGGCTGATTCATCAGCATTGTATATTTGATCTCTTGATAAGTCTCTTTCTTTCATAATTTGCTTCAATTTCTCAATAAAGGGTTTAACCATAGACTAAATATAGATTGGAAATGCTTATGGCAGAAATCGTGTTCATAACTATTAAGTAAACATCAAAATAGCTTTTGAGAGATTTTGAAAAAGCTATAAAATCAGAATAAGGAAAATAAATGAGAGAACTTTTGTAATCTTTTGAAACCTTGTATATCTTGAAGAAAAAACAAATTTAAAAATCAAAAATCTATGTAGCTATATCCTTATCGGAAATGATAAAAAATATCAAATAACAGGCAAATGTACAAAATCGTATATTTTAAAGGAAATTTAAATTTTCAACAAATTTATGTTATGACTGGCAATGAATATAATAATATATATTATCACAGGCAAATATCCTTAACTGTGATATTATATACAATTAAAACTGGTTTTGAAAGTATCTAACACATATGTGCATGCATACTATCAAAGAATATATATCTACTAGTTACGTTAGTTATATATTCTTTGATACTATGCAATCTGTATTGTTGGCTACATGAATATAAATATTCTATATTCATGATTCAAGTAAGACCATGTATGACGGTATAACATAAGTATAACATAACCGTATAACACAGTACTACTGCCAGCCATTGCAATGAGTATGTATTGTGTATTGTTTTTTAAATAAATATGCATGTATTTTCATTGCCAGCTATTGAAATCACAGTATATCTATATTCATACAGTAATGACACTGAGCACGCGTTAGCAAAAATTTCTCATGACCTTTGTCCCGTTATTCATTC
Source organism: Villa cingulata (assembly GCA_951394055.1). Taxonomy (NCBI): domain Eukaryota; kingdom Metazoa; phylum Arthropoda; class Insecta; order Diptera; family Bombyliidae; genus Villa; species Villa cingulata. Next base: position 32,651,323 of record OX596017.1, on the reverse strand, counting down.
GGCCTTAACGGTTTTGCTAAAAGTCGATAGCAATTAAGAGCCTTTGTATACGAAAAAGAGACAAAAAAAATGGAACTGCAACACCAACTGTTTTAAAAAATATAACATTATTACAGTGTATACCTACTCATTAAAAAAAGTACAAATTTTGTTATTTAAAATTTTTTATCTAAAATAAACAAAATTAATTGTAAATGCATTACACTTAAAATTTTGTGTTTGATATCAAATGTTTTTACATTTTTGTTAAATTTCTTAATTATAAATTAAATTCTTACTCTAATATATAGCTTAACAAAATAAACTTTTTCTTGTCTTCAAAATTCTCAGAAATTATATGAATCACCTTATATCTTGATATAATGACGCGTCAGGTAGTCAAAAAAAAGTTCCAGATCGCCTTTAAAAATGCATTGTGAAAAAATGATTGTATTGCTCACATGTATATATTGTTTTGTATCTTTTCTTCATTACGGCGGTTTATAAGGAAATATGAATTTGACATAAGTACATTAATTCTGTACTGTTTTTGTAAATTGAATTTTGATTTTTTTTATTATTTTAAAATAAGTAATTATGTGTGTTAGTAAATTTAAAAAAAAAAAAGAGTGTCACATTTTATTGCTTTGTTGATCAGTGATAAATATTCTATATTGATTCCAGTACTACTGCAATGAACATGTATTGTGTATTGTTTTTTAAATAAATATGCATGTATTTTCATTGCCAGCTATTGAAATCTACAAAATATGTAATATATATGGAAATTCGTGAGCGAAAAATTATCTCTCCTCTCAGTAAAAGCTCCTGCCAGCCATTCTTCAAGTTTCTGCCAGCTATGATCGATTTCAAAAGTGTATTAAAAATTTATACAGTCATTTCCAATCTATATTTAGTCTATGGTTTAACAGTATTCGTTGAACATGATAAACTTTCTCCACAAATTTTCAATGTTCGAAGACTAGACCGTGATTTAAATTTTTGGTACCAGCATATTTTTTCTTTTTAATGGCACAGATATACTGTTTGATACAAAACTAAAAAAAAATAATGAACATCATTTGAAAATTATTCATACTTATAAATTAAAATGTAACTCTTACTTTCTTATTTTCTTCTCATGTTTCCGCAAATCGGATACTGTTGATGTGCCTATTTTATATTCAGCGGCCAGAGCCTTCCCACTATATCCCTGTGCAAGTTTATCCAATATCTTGCATTTTTCTTCAATACTTAAAGTCTTATGTAACCTTTTTTGGTAAAGGTATAGATTTTAACCCCATCTCAGGAGCAAGTGGAGAGGTATCACATTCGATAGAGGGGGTGACCCCAATCAACAATCAGAAAAAAATTCGTGGCGCTCACCCCCCCTTAAAAAGATACACCCCTTTGAAAAAAAATTTTTTTTTTCTTTTTCGCCAATATCTTTATAACGGTAAGTGATACAAATTTAGTTTATGGCTCAAAAAATTCGTCTTTAAATGCTCTAAAATTTAATTTTGTTTTTTTTAAAAAAAGTCCTTCCGGAAGGATAAAAAAGGACATTTTGTGTTTTTTGTTATTTTTGTTTTTTTCTGTATCTGTGTGTCATGTAATCACCAAAAATGCAAAAAAAATTTTTTCGCAAAATTTCGCGAAATTTTTTTGCTAAATTTCGCGACTTTTAACTACCCTGAAAACAAAATGTACCTTGAAAACTTTGAAAATGATTAAAAACTTATAATATTACACTTTTTACTATTTTTGTGATTTTGAGTATTATTCTTGCGCAGAGGCTCGTGCTAATCTCGTCTACAATTTGAGTAAATGTAACATATTTGCGTATTATTCTTGCGCAGGGGCCAATGCTAATTTTTTCTGTATTTTTCTGATTCTAATAGAAATTATGAAAGCACAATTAGCATTGGCCCCTGCGCAAGAATAATACGCAAATATGTTACATTTACTAAAATTGTATACGAGATTAGCACGGGCCCCTGCGCAAGAATAACACTTAAAATCAAAAAATAGTAAAAAGTGTAATATTATAAGTTTTTAATCATTTTCAAAAAAAAAAAAAAAAAAAAATTTCGTCGGGGATATCGTTCCCAACCCGTATATGTGTATTTGTGTATATGATATATAACTATAACTTTATTCAGATGATTGCTGTGTACAAAAGTCATCCTCCTCAAACGGATACATAGCTCTCATCGCGTTGAAAAATTCTTCAATACGCTGATGGAACTCATACTCTCGTTTGAATAAATATTCAGATATGTAATATGGCCAACATTTCTTCGATCTGCCATATTTAGGGATTTCACTTCGTAGATCCCTCCACACACGTTCAATATTTTGAGTGTGAACACCACTTTCAGGATCTACGAAGTTAACGGAATGGTTAACCGTTAAATGTTCAAATCCCTCATTGTTCAAACAATTGTATGCTTTCCAGCATATACCGATTGTTTTTTTTATAACATTTAATAGGGTGTCAGCGTCTCGTGAATCAACAGGTTCAATAAAAATCTTTTTTGATTCGCGATCGATTCCACCAAAAACCCATTGTCCATCAATTAGACGACCCTTATTATACTTCCGCTTTCCAAGTTTGCACTCGTCAATCTCGACGATACGACCAATTCCACCAATTTTTTTCTTCTGGTTTTTTGCCCAGTGAAAGCAAACCTGTTAGAAGAATTATGATAATGAAGATTGATGAAAATATTGTAGGGGATAAGAAACAATTTTTAACCATTTTCTATGTAGACATACTCACCCTGTCAGATTTACCTTCTACATACATGTACATTTGTAGAAGGTAAATCTGACAGGGTAAGTATGTCTGCATAGAAAATGGTTAAGCTTGTTAAATAATTACCTCACGACAGAATGATGCATAATCAATGCAAGTCATTTTACTGATTTCTAGTTCTGCCATCATTACTGCCGTGTGTGGAGGAGGAAACCACAAAAAATAACCGATAAACTCGCACAGTTTAAAAATCTCGTGTGCACTCTTAAACCACGTACCACTCAACGCGCTCACTCTATACGAGCATCTTATTATACGCCTTTTTTTTCCTTTTACCGCACGTACAACATTACTTGGGCACTGTAAATGTAACCCTTCGCGATTGACTTTAATTCGCGTCCCACACTTCTTGCATATAACATATTCACGAATTAATTTTCGCGAAAATAAAAAGTTTAATAATAATTCTTTATTGTTAACAATATTTAAAAATTCAAACAATCGCATTTTAAAGTACACGAATTAATTGCTAATCATGAACTAATTGAATATAGTTACTTTGAATTATCAAATTTATCATTTTGCTCGAAAATCATTTGTAACTGTAAAATATAAAAAAAATGTAAACAAAAACAAATGATGCTACCTGCATTTACATTATTAGACATTTTTACATATTTTTCATTATCAATTTTTTTTTTCATTGTTGATTGAATCATACAGAATAACTGTACATTATGATAATATTATTTATTATTGTTAGTAAATAAATTTGAACAGAAATATAAATAAATGCTAGTATTGCATTAACATTAAAATTTTTACAATTCTATAATACAATTATGATAGGTACAAGGTACATTTTGTTTTCAGGGTAGTTTAAAGTCGCGAAATTTAGCGAAAAAAATTCGCGAAATTTTGCGAAAAATTTTTTTTTGCATTTTTGGTGATTACATGACACACAGATACAGAAAAAAACAAAAATAACAAAAAACACAAAATGTTTTTTTTTATCCTTCCAGAAGGACTTTTTTTTAAAAAAAACAAAATTAAATTTTAGAGCATTTTAAGACGAATTTTTTGAGCCATAAATCAAATTTGTATCACTTACCGTTATGAAGATATTGGCGAAAAAGAAAAAAAAATTTTTTTTTTAAAGGGGTGTATCTTTTTAAGGGGGGGTGAGCGCCACGAATTTTTCTCAGATTGTTGATTGGGGTCACCCCCTCTATCGATTGTCATACTACTAAAGTCCTTCCGCGAATGGGGTTAAAATCTATACCTTTACCCCTTTTTTTTATATTGCTAGCCATCATACAAAAATTACAAAAATCTTATTTAAATCTTAAATTATAGACAAATATGTTACTCTATGAACAAAAATTGAATGAATGAAGTGTTTAATATGCAATTTTGCACGAAAAAATACAGAACAAAACAATGCAAAAACAATAACAAAACAAAGCCAGACAGAATGACGGTACTTTTAATTTACTGTAACTATTCACATTCGTAATTTTCTTTTATTGTACGCATACCTAATGAACGTAATCCGGATTTTAGAGTACTAGGGAGCAAAAATTCGGATTACAGAATGCTTACGTATATCACAAAAATCGGTTCGGATTACTGGGTAATTCGGATTAACGAGGTTCGGATTAAAGAGGTCATACTGTATATTAAATTAATTGAATATCTAAATTATAGATATTTTTACCAATTCCATGTATGTAATATATTATTTTTCACAATTTTATAATCAAAACCCAACTGACGGAAGTATTATGTTGTAGCGTAATAACACTGACAGGCTAAGCATTCCAATCTAGATTAAGTCGTTAATTTGGATAAAAGTGGATGTCTGTCATCACAATAACTAGATGATCCAGTTGTATAACTAGATTATCCTAATTCAGTTCTGAAAACTGGATAACCCACATAAACTGGATTTGCAGTAGGAAGAAGAAGACATAAAAATTGAAAATTCAGTTTTCTGGTTTTGATTTATTATGAATTTTTTTTAGCGACTTATTAAAATTGTGTGAAATGAGTGATTTTAAAAATTAAACGTTTCTAAAAACAAAAAAGCTAAAATAATTAAAATATTTCGATATTCAAATCGCAAGTAACACGAAAATAATAGCCTTAAAGCAATTTGTGGTGACTGTGTGGTTACGAATAAATTCAACGAATCAGCTGATCGCATTAGGGATGATCTACTTGTCAATCTGTCACGTTGCAATATTTATAACATAATTCTTAAAAGCTTAAAATGCTGTATCATGCTTACGTTAAGCAATTAATATTATATATTATGCAATTACGAAATAAGTAATTGCATTAATTTGACTCATATTTAAATTTTTGTTTACTATTGAGTAGATCACGTTTCTTCTACTCATGTTATATTGTCGCATATTATGTTGCATGTTGAATATGGTATGTGGTCACTACATCCCCTAGGGTCGGGTAAAAAAAAAAATTTGTTGTAAAAAATAATTTTTTTTTTTTTTTTGTTTTGTTCTGTTTACATTTTTGTTTACAATTTTATTATTTGTTTATATTTTTGCTGTTTGTTTACATTTTTGTTGTACATTTTTATTATTTGTTTACATTTTTGTTTACATTTTCTGCTTTCTTTAATCTATTATTATGTACTTCTTTAATTGTATTACCTATCTTAATTTTAGAATTTACATTATTAGTTTCTATAACTTCGTATGGTCCCTTATATGGACTTTCAGATTTTCTTCTATTACCTACTCTTAACCATATCTTATCTCCTACTACTATATTTAAAGGATTTACTTTATTATCCAGATAGTCTTTTCTTTTGTGTTTCGCTGTATCTAATAATTGCTTGGCAGTTTCTTGTGCACGTTGTAAACGGAATTTTAATTCTTGTGCGTAGTTATCTAAATTATATATTGGTTGTGCATTTTCAGATTCAATTTCTGATGGTATTTTTGCAATTTTTCCAAATATAAGTTCAAAAGGTGATATACCTATGTCTGAATGTGGTGTCATATTGTACGAAAACGTAAAATATGGTATCCATTCATCCCAGTTATCATTTTGAGTAAATGCTAGGAAGTATTCATTTAGTACTCTATGATTTCTTTCTATCGTGCCTAATGTTTCATGGTGAAAAGTTGTCGATGTGACATGATTTATATTAAAATATTTACATATGTTTTGCATGATGTCATTAACAAATTCTGTTCCCATATCAGTTTTTAGTATTTTAAAGTGACCATATCTTAATATGAAATTGTTGACTAAAGTTTTGGCTATCGTCTTAGCTTCTTTGTTTTCCATAGGGAACGCTTCTATATATTTTGTCAATTCACATTGGATGGTAAGTATATATCTATATTATTTTGATTGTCTTAAAGGTCCGACAGTGTCAATCTGTATTATTTCAAAACTTGTTGAAGGTGTGTGTGTTAAAATTGTCTTTTCTTTCGTATGCCTTATTTGTTTGTTTTTTGCACAAATTTCACATTTGTTAACATAGCTTTTTACCATTTTGTTCAGATTTTTCCATATATATCTTTGTTTTATTTTGTTGATAGTTCTTTTAACTCCAGAATGTGCTCCTGCATGTGCTGTATTGTGATATTCACTTATTATTTTATTCTGCTTTTGTTTATCAATCACTTTTATAGGTGGTGTATATATAATTATCTTTATTTCTGCATTTCCTTTTTTTATTAATTCTTGTTGCAACTTATTATATTCTTTTTGAAATTTATCGATATTTATAATATTAAACAATTCATCATCTTTTGCCATGGCTAGTTCATATATTTTATTTTTATTTAATTCGAGTGATAGCTTTTCACAATAATCCTCAGATTCAATTGTGTTTCATCACTATACTCTATTTTTATTTCTCTTTTATTAATATGCATATTAATTAAATCTTTATTATTATACTAATTATTTCTGTGTGCACTTTGTATATTTACTTTCTTTATAAATTTCAATCTTCTAATATTTCTTACTTGAGAAATTGATGAACATTCTCAGATGATGAGATGGCCAGTCTCTACCGGTTGTGTTTGATCAATCTCCTTTAATGCAGTATTTTTCTGTTTTTCTTTTTCTTTAAGCATATTACGTGTTAGCACGTTAATTTCATTTGTAGTTGGTATCATATTTTTAAGCACATTAGAGTCTAATTGTAATCGTGATAAGGCATCTGCATTGGTGTTCAATAAACCCTTTTTATATTTTATCTCGAAATCGTGGTCTAATACGCGTAATTTTAGATGAAGGATTTTTATGTGTGAATATTATTTTTTATATACAATACGTTTTCATTGTTATTCCCACTAGAATCAATTTCAGATGCTAGCTTGACTGCTTCATTAAGTGTTTTTGGTTGTGCTGCTAATATTGTCATTTTCATAGGTTCTTTGAGTCATGATTTGAATGCATTTAAAGCTAATGTATCATTTATGCTAGCGATGACTGTTTTATTTGCTTCACCTTGTTCTGATATATGTATTTCATTTAATTCAGCAATCAATGTTTCAATTTTTTCAGCAAATTTAAGTACTGTTTTATTTCCTTGCTGAATGCGATACAAGTCATTTTGAATCTTCAATGGGTTCTTTTTTGGCTTATATATTTTTTCAAATAGTTCTTTAAATTGTTTTAATGTTGTTGGTATTTGTTCATTACTAATTTTATTACGAACTTTATCGAAATACGAGTTTTAAGTATAAATTTTATTAATTTTTCTATTTCTGTATTGTCTTTTAAAGTTTCTGATAGACATTCAACCAAGTTTACAAAGTTTGTTAATACTTGTGGTTCACCATTAAATTCTGGTATTATTTTAAGTGTTGTGCTAATATCAAATGCTGCCATTGTTACTGTTTTATTTGTAATGTGAGGCTGTGTTTGTACATTTGTATAACTAAATTTTAGTGGCATACACATGAGTAAGCATCACGATCACCCTGTAATTTTTCTTATAAGTGGCGTGATCCTGTGATGTGCACGCGTTTGCAAAATATTGTCTTTGCATATAAAAGAAATAATTGCGCGTTTACTACGGTACATTTTTTTTCATCCTCTTAGCATGTAAGAAATTCCTAATACTTATGTAATAGAAATTTCTATGTATGTAAGATGAATAGAAGATTTATCAAAAAAAAATGTAACGTTACGAGTGGTGTGATGCAACCCAAATTAGAAAAATTAAAATTCGTATAATATATATATATATATATAATATATATATATATATATATATATATATATATATATATATATATATATATATATATGTATGTATGCGTGTATATGCAATGGGCATTGTTTTAATAAAAAAATTCTGCCTGTAATGATGGGAAAAAAAAGTATAACTCACTCTAGCCTCGGGAGTCGGACAATTAATATCTACCTATTTTCTTTTAATTAGAAAATTTAAATTAAAATTTGTGGAGTGGAAAATTTTTTTTAAAGAAAACTATCACATTTTGGTTTATTCAGTTTTTTTTTTAATTTGAAACTTGAACGAAAATAAAAATCAATTAATAATAAATTCGATTTTGTATGAAATATTAAAATATCATGTAACTTTTTTGAAATATTATTAATAAAATAAATATGGAGAGAGCTAATTTTTTTTAATAAAATTAAAGTGTTTCTACAGAAAAGAATTTATACAACTTTTTGTAAATATAATATAATTAAATTGAAATATAAATAGTGTAATATAAAATCATAATAATAAAACTTATAACCAATTATTTATAATACAAAATATTATTGAACGAGGCGATAATAATAAAATTAATAAAACTTTAAATATGGAATCTACATTGAATCATCATCACCATCGACACAGTCGTCAGTACATATAAAACAATATTGGTGGGATTATCACAGAAAACAAGACACAATAATAGAAGACACAATAATAATAGATCAACAAGACACATCATCATCACCATCAGCATCATCAACATTAGCGCGACAACGAAAAATAGTAATATGAATGGGCCCAGGTAAATTTTGTAAACATTTAAAATTAATAGAAAAAAAAATATTTCAAAAAAAAAAAAAAAAAAAATGATATTAAAGGCAATTATGTATATACATACACATATAAAATAAAAAAAAAATATGAAAATTCATAGATGAAGAAAATCTTCAATTTTTAGGTAAAAATTCAAAATATTTTATTTAATAAAAAAAAAAATTCTTAGTAATATTGTAGTCTATATGTATAAAATTCATTGCATCGGACGCAACATATACAGGGTGTTCCAGAATTGGTGAATAATATTTCAAGGGGTTAAAGTAGAGTGCATTTGCAATCGAAAATGTTATACGACATTTTCTCGTTTGCGCTTTATTTTCGACGCTAGAGGGCGTTTAAAATTTTGAGGTTTTATCATGATCTTTCAACACAAAATCACGTGTAACTTTTTGCACACTCTACGTATCAAAATTTAGTATTCCAGCGAATGACAGAAAACAAAATTACCTTTCTTTTGATATACTATAACAGGTAATTAAGAATTTGGACCGTAGAAAAAGAACATTCGGAAATCAAAATTCATTATGCATTTTCTAAAACCGCTTTTTTTCTGCATAGGATATCTGAAAAAAATTGCAGTACGACAAATGTTCCAAAACCTGAAAAAAACTGTGAGAAAGTGTCCTCTTTCAAACAAAAAAAAATTCACGTCGATTGCATGAGCCGTTGTTGAGTTATTAAGGAGCAGAGATGTACGGATAGGGTCAAAAATGTGCTTAAAATCGCACATTATAAGCTATAAAAAGATTTTTTTTATCATTATTCATATAAAATTCCTTTTTTCCGGGATTTCAAGCACATTTTTGACCCTATCCGCACATCTTTGATCCTTAATAACTCAAAAACGGCTCATGCAATCGACGTCGGATTTTTTTTGTTTGAAAGAGGACACTTTCTCACAGTTTTTTTCAGGTTTTGGAACATTTGTCGTACTGCAATTTTTTTCAGATATCCTATGCAGAAAAAAAGCGGTTTTAGAAAATGCATAATGAATTTTGATTTCCGAATGTTCTTTTTCTACGGTCCAAATTCTTAATTACCTGTTATAGTATATCAAAAGAAAGGTAATTTTGTTTTCTGTCATTCGCTGGAATGGTAAATTTTGATACGTAGAGTGTGCAAAAAGTTACACGTGATTTTGTGTTGAAAGATCATGATAAAACCTCAAAATTTTAAACGCCCTCTAGCGTCGAAAATAAAGCGCAAACGAGAAAATGTCGTATAACATTTTCGATTGCAAATGCACTCTACTTTAACCCCTTGAAATATTATTCACCAATTCTGGAACACCCTGTATATGTATATATACAGGGTGTCCCAAAAAACGTAGAGATATTTAAAGGGGTAAAAGTAGACGCGGTTTGCAATCGAAAATTCCATATGACATTTTTTCGTTTGCGCTTTATTTTCGACGCTAGAGGGCGTTTTAAATTTTGAACATTTTGCAAGGCCTTTCAACGCAAAATTATGTATAACTTTTTGTATATCCCACGTATGAAAATTTAGTGTTCTAGTCAATGATAGCAAACAAAATTATCTTTCTTTTGATATACTACAATAGGTAATTAAGAATTCAGTTCGTAGTAAAAAAACATCCTGAAGTCAAAATTCATGATTCATTTTTAAAAACCACTTTTATTACAAACAGGTTTCCTGAAAAAAATTGGCATAACAACAAATGTTCCCATTTTAATAAAAAACAGTGGAAACGTGTCCTCTTTCAAACAAAAAAAATTTCACGTCGATTGCATGAGTCGTTGTTGAGTTATTAAGGATCAAAGATGTGCGGATAGGGTCAAAAATGTGCTTGAAATCCCGGAAAAAAGGAATTTTATATGAATAATGATAAAAAAATTCTTTTTATAGCTTATAATGTGCGATTTTAAGCACATTTTTGACCCTATCCGCACATCTCTGCTCCTTAATAACTCAACAACGGCTCATGCAATCGACGTGAATTTTTTTTTGTTTGAAAGAGGACACGTTTCCACTGTTTTTTATTAAAATGGGAACATTTGTTGTTATGCCAATTTTTTTCAGGAAACCTGTTTGTAATAAAAGTGGTTTTTAAAAATGAATCATGAATTTTGACTTCAGGATGTTTTTTTACTACGAACTGAATTCTTAATTACCTATTGTAGTATATCAAAAGAAAGATACTTTTGTTTGCTATCATTGACTAGAACACTAAATTTTCATACGTGGGATATACAAAAAGTTATACATAATTTTGCGTTGAAAGGTCTTGCAAAATGTTCAAAATTTAAAACGCCCTCTAGCGTCGAAAATAAAGCGCAAACGAAAAAATGTCATATGGAATTTTCGATTGCAAATCGCGTCTACTTTCACCCTTTTAAATATTCTCCACGTTTTTTGGGACACCCTGTATAGTACATCTTATCATCTACATAATGCCATTGACTATATAATAATACATAGACTCAGAAAGCCCATACATTTTTTATGTCGAATTATTTTCTAAATCGGGTAGGTGATTTCAGAGCCATATGCGGCAAATAAAGTAACTAAAAATATTGCATATTCATGGGATTTTAAATATTTTTCATTTGATCTAAAAAAAAAAAGAAGAAAACTGCTTGTTAACTGCATAGAGTACTTTTGCTAGTGTAATGTTGCTGTGCTGTTGCTGTGCTGTTGCTGTATAGTGTATACTGTATACTGTATCCTTATGTGTGTAACCATGATACCTCTGATGATACTGTATATCAACCTCGTATGCTGTACATCAATGTTAGTTTAAAACGTGTATAATATATAATATCAATATTATGTGTTGTGTGTGTTGAATTATACACCTAAAGCATAGACATTGACTATATAATATTATATATAATATTATATATAATATTATATATATAGCATAGACATTGACTATACATGTATTATTATATAGTCAATGGCATAGACTAAGTACCTATGCAGGCTTAAAGGTTTAGTTTGCGTATGTAAATATTTACATGTGTAAATGTTGACTTAACTTTTAAATTAGATAAATGAAGAAAACAATTAAGAACCTGTTTTTTATTCGTGTATACCTAAAACATTTTAACTTTGTTTTTCAATTCTGAAATCTTTTAATCTTTGCGTATTTTTTTGGTAGTCCTGTAAAGGACCAATTTTTTATATATTATTGATTTATTGATTTCAGCTCGGAAAACGTACAACCAAAAAGTTAAAATTATTGAAGTTATATTGAAATTATTGGATGAAGTCTGGACCAATTCTAATCTAACATGTTTTTTTCCTATCATGTGTTTCACATTTGTGTGATATTCTCTAGCAGAAGGGAATCGGTTGTATCCACCCATAGAACGTAAGGTAGAAAACTGATTTTCTACAATATCTTGTTGGAGTTTTGAAGTTAGGAGAAATTTAGTTTCTGGTACACCTTTGAAAATTTCTAATAATTTGAAAATGCCGTTAATAAAATGAATACAACCATCTACGGCATATACTCTAACGGGTTTATTATTTTTTTTGAAAAAACTTTTATTTTTTCAAGATAAATTTTCATATCATGCAAAAAATTTATGGAAAATCTGTTGTCTGAATAAAGAGGTCGTTTATATATATTTTGCTGGAACTACATTTGCTTACATTGAAAACATCAAATAAGTGATTGATTTTTTCAACAAAATTAGCTGTCGATGTAGCGACTTGCATTGCCCTAATAGCTGATGCTACAGACCAGCTAAAAACTTGAGCAGCAGTTTTGACTTTCATTTTTTGGAAATTATTTGGCCAAATGTGCCTTGAAGTTAATTTGACACACAACCTAGTTGTTCTACTTTTATCTTCAATGTACAATTTTTCAATTATGTTCCAATCAACTTTGCCATCAATGGTTTGTAAATAATTTAATAAAAGGATATTTCTTAAAGATTTTAATAAATGAACGAAGTCAAACATGGCAATTATTGGTCTTTTTTCAAAATTTTACTTTAAAATTTAATTGATATTTAAATATATCACTCTTCAAAATATTAAAAAATTTAAATTTATTCACTCCGTTTTTTTTTTCTAAAATTTAAATTTGAATTCTACAATGAGTCTGAAATGCGTTAAATCATTAAACAGATTGATTATAATGACACAAAAATCAATGAATAAAATATCAAAAATAATACAATATTTTAAAAATCTACCTGTCAAGGATATTAAAATTATTTTTTTTATCTACATATCTCTTTATATGAATGAAAATTTACAAATATTATATGTAGTCTAATATTAGATTTAATGCAGAAAAAGGTTCTGAATTTAATTTTCCAATTCACAAAAAAAAAAAATAAAAAAATCGATATTATAATAAAAGATTTGCATTTCAATAAATTGAATGGTAAATTTCGGCACATGAAGTTATAAAATTGTACATTTAAGTATATATAGACATAAAAAAACTGTTTAGTTATAAACAAAAGAACCGAAAAAGAAAGGAATTACTGTATTTAATTACTTTGTAAAATAAAATATAGATAATAAAAGGGACTTTTCAAAAAAATAATTTATCATACTGCATACTGCATACATAGACACACATAAATATATATATATATATATATGTATTTATCTATTGATATTATATATTATATATATTCATTAATAAATACTGAATACATATGTAAGTGAAATTTTATCATCCTTTTTTTAGTTTCATAAATTTTTAAATGTTGAAATTAATATACATTTAATTTATATAAAGTATATATTTACCTATGAATAAATTCGTTATGTAATTTGTAGTATACTGTAAATTTTTACATTACATAAGTGAAATTTCATCCATACATTTTCTCTATACTATTCATAAGAGGATATCAATCATGTAATGCATATAAAAATCGACGATGTCAAATTTAAAAGCGAAATTCACATTTCTTTTAAATTTATATTATCATAATAAAGTAAGGCACAAAAATAATGAATGAAATAAATGGAATACATTCATTATGTAATATTCGTAAACAATAAGAAAATTATAAAGAGAAAAAAAATCTACCCTTTTAAAAAAAGATCATTCATTATATGCCTTATGATACGATCCATATTTATTATATTTATTGTATTTAACTAACATGTGTTGTATCAGTTAACACAATACAATCAAGATATCAGTCATACGGTCATACGTTATACAGAATACAATCAGGATTGAATCGCCGTGTAATATTTTCTATATGTATGCATATATATACGTATATCTTTAACGTATATGTAGATTACACAAACAAAATAATAACTATATAGTAACAATATCAAATATACACTATCTATACAAACTAATGTAATACATACTTATATAAATTCATTTTCAAAATGTGGCGTTTATTTTTATGCAAAATTTATTATTTTAAATGGATTTTCAAAATATCGTGCATATTTTTATGCAAAATTGATAATTTTTAATTCAAAATCAAAAAATTTAGTTCATAAATTCGCCAGCTGCGGCTCTGAATTTACATACCACTCTTTGTATGGTTTCTGAGTCTATGTATTATTATATAGTCAATGATAATGCGTATGTACGTATTACCATAGAATAAATAAACATAAAGAAGTAACAATCAGTGTGTAGTTTGAACAACCAAATCAGCATAATCGAACCTCCACATTTCACATTTTCACCATAAAGTTGAAATGCATAATGTTGATCGGCTTGGAAACAAAATAAATGTTTGTTCAATATTTTATTCGGCTGGTGAAAATTGTAATGCTTAAATGTGCTTTTAATATAAATTGTATGTACACACATACATACCTGTAATAAGGAATAAGGCAGTATTATTTTTTATATTTCACTCTATATCTATATGCTATACGCTGGCACTAGACATTATTAAATGTTTGCATAAATGTGTATTCTATTGTAGAAATTTATTTGTTGTCATTTTTTTCCTTCTTTTCCTTTTCTCTTCTTTTCGTTCGCTTATTTGAATAAAAATATTATATATGTGTGAGTGGTACATATTCAATAAACAACAAAAAAAATGCTTCCAATTCCAATTGCTATAATACGATCGCCGAAAACAGAAGAAAAAAAAAATAAATAAAAAAAACAATCAAAAAAAGAACATGGCATAGCCAGCATAGCAAAGCATTGCAAAGAAGACACCTGCTATTATGATGTACAATATTGTATATTGTATATAATGCGTATAGTAAGCACTAAGAATGAAATAGCTAGAGTAAGGAGTAACCTAATGATATTGTATATTGTATGAATGTATGTATATGTTATATGTGATATACGCAATTATATACACAAATTTTATTATCTTGTATTTCAAATATTATTTAGAAATTATCAATTCAGGGGGTCGATTATGAACGTACTTTATCGTTATTTTGCTATCGTTATTCACTCATAAAGATAAAGTGGTATTACGAACGCATTTTATCGTTATTAATTAAGAGAGCTTTCGCTCTTTTCTGTGGTGAACTTGAAAATAGCGATAAAGTGGTATTACGAACGTACTTTATTAGGGTTTTCGTATCATTATTTGTACTTTAACATAACGACAATGAAATTGCCGTCGCTATGCATAAAGTACATTGAAAAATATATCATTTGTTGCGTCAGTGAACGTGGACTGTGATTAGAAAATATTGTGAGAAAATAATATCATATAATTAGTAAGTATTCATGTTTTGCTTATTTTTTTTTGTGATATTCAAATTTATAATATGTATTTTTAATTTTCTATATGCACTTTTTTAGGAATGAAGCAAAAAAGAGCCAAGAAAGCAACGCCAGTGCAAAGGGAGAATCTAATCGAACACCTCTTCAACGATAAGAGCTTAGTAAGTAAACATTATTTATTATTAAAATTTACCAATTTAATAATATTCTACTTTCTTTTCCACTTTTTTAGATTTGAAACTATACAAGGGAAACGTCTGCAGCAGGAAAAATGGGAGCATCTGACACAGCAATTAAATGCCCTAGGAGCAACTGCAAAAACACAAGCAGAATGGAGGAGATATTGGTGGGATCTTCTGTAAGAATTTTGCGAAATAAAAATTCAAGATATGCTTTTAATCATTTTTATTATTAGTAATTAGTGTACACTTTAAATATTTTTTCATGCTTTTTAGATTTCGAACAGAAACACGTCCCCGGAGTTTAAGAAGTTTAATTCTTATTAATGGATTTACCTGTAGCGAAAAATCTTATAGCAGCAAGTACACGTATCTCTTTCGGTATACCTCTGATCGTCTTTATATCATTTAAAAATACTTTCAAATCCTCAAAAAATACTCTAAAGCCATCTTTTGAAAATCTGAAAATATTTTTAAATTCCTCCGCTGGTAAAGAAAGAGGATCAGAGTGGTCTCTTATAAACCTTCTTTCTACACGCATATTGGTGACATTTTCATCTCCGTCTGAATCTTCTAACGATAAAAATGCCGCGATGGTAAAATCCAAATGTCGGTTTGAATTCATATTGCTAAAAAAAGAAATTAAAAAATATTCAATAATCTCAATAATAAAATTATGAACAAATTTCAGTTAAAGTCCGTTCACTGTCAGTGTCAAAAAAAAATTCTAGTTTTAGCGAACAGGCTATAATAAACACATCAATTATTTTAATATTTTACTTCTGAAAATGTTATTAACTAAAATAACATTTATAAAGAACTCATTACAAATATATATGAAAATTTGAATTTTAAATTTTATAATTTATTCTTTCCCGGATGTAGCGGCAAAGGCTTTTAATTGCCGGGATGCAATTTAACTTCAAATTAATAACCTGAAAATTAATTCAATTATTTGCCCAAGTGTATCACCTGTTCAAAGAAAATAGTGTTCAAGTGGATCACCTGTACACTGATTATAGTTTTGTTATTTTTACAGTGCCTTTGGCAGCCTCACCAAAGGAAGAAAAGATAGGCTTGTAATCACTGTAAAACAGCTACTCACTTTTATTGATTTTCGACAAGTATTTATACAAAATTATTGCTTACTTAATCAATAATAATATAGAACAGATATGTCATAACTTATTACTAATATGCAGTTAACTATGTAAAAGGTCATTATAACTACACAAATTCATATATTTGTTTACAATAAAAATTCTTATTCTAAATGCTTAATTTATTTAATTAAGTTTGATGAACCTGCAATATATAGTATCATATAATAAAATTTAAAGGTAGCATTTCCCATATATTAATACATTATTTATATTTCATATATGTAATAATATTCATTACTCAAAAGTAGGTCATTTATATGGTTAATGCAATACTATTTCTTGTACCTAACTTAATATAATAATAATTTTTTTTTATAATTTACCATTATATGCAATTAATACGAAAATCAGAATAAAGAAAAGTGAGAAAAAAAACTAAAATTCATAATTCTGCTGATTCATCAAATTCTATGGTTCATCGTATTATACGTATTATAATTTTATTATAGTATATTTTTTTTGTAATTAATACAAGTTCTAATTATAACTATATAAGTATATATACTATATACAACTATTGTCCGTTCTTAACACCGGATACAAGGAAAAATATCATTAAATATTTTCACTACTTGTGTATTTTTAATATAGATATATCACATATCAAATTTACAACTTTATAATAATTAATTATATTATATATTCATATTAAATATGAATATTCAATATAATTATAAAAGAAGAAAGGGATTATGTATATGCAAATACATAATTTTTATTTAAAAAATTTATAAAGACACTGTAAAATGAATTACATTTGTTCCCTAAAATATTTTTACTCTACACCACATTATTTAATAATAATATATTTAATTTACAATAATTTATAAAACTTACTTTCTGTATTATTTATTTTTTACAATTTCACTGCACTTCTAATATCACTGCTTCTTGATTTTTTTTTGTTTACACTTTAGAATGTAAAACCACAGTAAATCTATATTCATACAGTAATGACACTGAGGACTTGTTAGCAAAAATTTCTCATGACCTTTGTCCCGTTATTCATTCGGCCTTAACGGTTTTGCTAAAAATCGATAGTAATTAAGAGCCTTTGTATAAAAAAGAGACAAACAAAATGGAACTGAAACTCCAACCGTTTTAAAAAATGTAACATTATTACAGGGTAGCTATTTTATTCGCAAGTCGCAACGATAAAGCATTGTATTGTACAGATTGTTTTTTTTTTTTAGAATACATCATAGTAGCAAATATAATATAACACAATTATATCTGACCTATCTACTATCCTTCAAACAAAATTATATTACCATACATATCACCGAGTTACAAACCTGGGGGTCGATTATGTACTTTCGTTATAAATAACGATAAAGTAAAATAGCGATAAAGTAAGTGCGATTATGAACTCTCTACGATAAAGAGCTTTCGTGAGAGTTTACCACACGTTATTTTCAAATTCACCATACTATGTTTTACACACTGATCAACCACTATAATAAGATGTGACACTCTTTTTTTTTAAATTTACCAACACAATTTATCTTAAGAATTATTTTTTAATTATTTTATTTTTTATTTATTGTAAGAATTCATTTTATAATTAAGAAATTTAACAAAAATGTAAAAACATTTGATACCAAACACAAAATTTTAAGTGTGATGCATTTACAATTAATTTTGTTTATTTTAGATAAAAAACTTTTAATAACAAAATTTGTACTTTTTTTAATGAGTATGAGCTGGAGTACTAATGAACATTGCATGATTGTATATTGCATGAACATAATGACGTGGAATGACTGTATGTATACTAGGGATGCACGATATATATCGATATTCTGAAAACACTCCATGTATTTTATACGATGTAATTACTGAACCGATATTTTCGTAGCCTTTCGATAAGTTCGATAAATCGATGTATTTTATCCGATATATCGAAAAAGTTCAGAAATTCAAATCATCTTTCACCTTTTCTTTTATGTTTGACTTTGACATTTGAAAATTGTTGTAAATTTTAAATGTAATAATAATAACTAATGAGTAAATAAATTGTTGATCTTGAAAGCAAAAAGAAAGACAAAGAAGAAGTAACATGATAAATATGAATGAAGTTTGATAGAAAAAATTGTTAAATAGTATTGTTCTTATTTAACAAATATAGTTTTATATCTAAATAACATCACATCACGTCACGATTGCGATTACGGGTTGAATATTGAATTGAAATGTTTTTACTTTTTAAAGTAGTGCTATTTCATTTCATCATATTTCATCTTTCTTTTCTTCGTCCAAAATTGAAATGATGATACTGTAAACTGTAAAGTGTAACTGTGCTGGCTGATGTGTTGTGCTAATCAACTTCAATTTTCTATTTATCATCATCAAACATCAATCACTACAATTACTAATTACTAATTAGTGAAGTGCTCTAAATTTAAAGATTTAGTAAGTTAATTAAAAAGAAAAATTGAAATTTTCTTATAAACTGTAATTTATATAATCTTTTAATAAATTGCATTGATTTTTGTAGATGTATGGCAACAGACCATGTGCTTGTTAGTATTTATACATTTATGGCTATTGTAATCACGAAAGGCGTAATTAAAAAAGGGATTGATTCGAGGGAATAGAACTACGACTACAAGAAATGTAAGTTCATTTAAAATAATACTATTGTACAGTATTTACTGATTTTCATTCACTTGGCTCAATATGTATAAAGCTTACTAAAAATATTTTATTTTAATACCTGACTTAACCTTATTCAGATATTATCAACTAAATTGTCAAATTATTCATGATCATGCCACCTAAGAAAAAGAGTTCGGTGTGGCAGTTTTTTGAAAAAATTGATGAGAAGAGATCTATATGTAAAATATGTCAAAAGGAAATTAAGTCTGCAGGAAATACAACAAATTTGATGTCACATATTCGTAATATTCATAAATTTATTTATTTGGAAATTTTCGCTACAAAGGATGATGCTTTGAAATCAAAACAAGCGATGATAGTACCAGATTCTTCAAATTCCGAAACGTGTAATGCTGGTGAAGATAAAGATGAGCTCCAATGTCAAATTGAACCTGCTGAATTCATCATTCCTTCTACAAGTGGTACTCAAAGTTTCTCCAAACAATTGACTTCAAATAAAAATATTATTACGGACGCGGAGATAATAGTCCCTATAAAGCGTCAGAAAACAATTAACTCATGTTTTCAAGATATTAGTGATTATTCAGAATCTGGCTTTAAGACTAGGGAACTTAACAATTGTTTGTTATATATGATATGTAAAGATAACCAGCCTTTATCAATTGTTGAGAATGAAGGCTTTAAGTGTTTGATGAAGATAGTTGCTCCTAGCCGAACAACTCTTACACGATGGTTGGACCAAAAATATGAAGCAATTTCAGAGACATTTAAAACAAATTTGTCCAACATAGAATATATAACTCTGACCACAGATATTTGGTCTGATACTCTGAACATGAAAAGCTATTTAGGCGTGACTGCGCATTTTGGAATAATTACTGAATTGTTTTCAGTGACACTTGGAGTCTATGAATCAGACCAAAGACATACGTCAGAGTATATTGCTGAAAGGCTTTCAAGGACTTGCGACGAATGGGGAATTGACAAAAATAGTGTGACAGCTATTGTTACCGATAATGCAGCGAACATGATCAAGGCAGTGGAATTAGAGTTTGGTAAAAAGAAACACATTCCATGTTTCGCACATACTCTAAACTTGGTGGCTGAAGGCACATTGGCATGCACTGAAATGCAGAGCATTATCTCTAAAATAAAATTAATAGTAAGTTGGTTTAAACAGAGTTGCATAGCGAGCGATGAATTGCGCAAAGCTACTAAAGCTGAAACAAAATTGATACAATGCGTATCCACCCGTTGGAACAGTACCTACTACATGATGCAGAGGTTTTTAGAACTTCGGAGTGTTGTAAATGACATTCTTTTTCGTCACAAAAATGCACCGCCAATGCTCAGTGGATTAGAGATATCCATCGTGTCATCAGTTCTTCAGATATTGCGACCTTTGGAGGCTACTATTAAAGAAATTTCTGGGGACAAATATTGCACAAGTAGCAAAATCATACCCTTAGTACGTTGCATGCTTTCTAAAATTAATTCAGCTGTTGTTGAAGAACCTGTGGCAAAAGAGGTACAAAAACGTGCTTTAAGTGAAATCAACAAAAGAATGGGTTTCATAGAACATGTAACTCCTCTTGCCATTGCAAGCATTTTAGACCCACGCTTTAAAAAAATTCACTTTAGCGATGCAATAGCTTGTGCGAATGCAATATCAAAAATAAAAGAATTACTAAAAATTGATTTATTTAATGAAGATAATATAGAATCAGAAGACTCTGACAAGTCTGATAAAAATGAAAACTTTTCGTTGTGGAGTGATCACTATAAATTAATGCATAGTAACTGGAAAAATAATAAATGTGAAGAGAGTCTTTCTGATGAAGTTTCGATTTATTTGAGAACTCCCGTAGGAAGACTAAATGAAAATCCATTGGAAATTTGGGAAGATTATAAAATACAACTCCCAAAATTATATAAAATTGCCTTTAAGTATTTAACAATAGTAGCTACGTCTGTACCATCAGAAAGACTCTTTTCCAAAGCAGGACAAATTTTAAATCAAGCAAGAAACCGATTGAAGGGAAAAAGATTGTCTAAAATTTTGTTTTTACAAAGTATTGATAAAAAATATTGGGATTTTTTTTGATGATTTTATGTTTTAAAATTTCTATTTTGAATTTTGTATTTTGAATTTTTAAATAAATATTTAGTAGTTTTGTTGATACAGATACAGAATATAATTACATTTATCAGTTTAGGTTAGACCCTTTTTCTTTTTACCCATATCCATTTCATTAAAATGCAAAAAAGTAATTGATATTTTCAAAACATCGATGTATTTTACGATATATCGGTATGATATCGATACAACGATGCGGAATATTATATCGGAAAAAACATCGATATATTTTTTCAATGTGCATCCCTACCTCAGACTTTCCTTAGCAACATTTTAACTAGGTTGGGATTACAAGACAGCAGCACTTGTAATTATACAGAGGTGGGTAAGCAGTGGCGTTGGTTGCCCGGGGCAACTTTTTAATTATTTTTACAGTGGCAACCGATGACCATAGCTGCATATGGGGGCCAGAGCGGGGCCAACTCCTTTTTACAGGTCTACGGTGAAGGTGCCTTTTTATTGTTGTATTAATATAGAAGCATATCGGGGAAGGATTTCACAACCTTCCGCCACTTCTGGCTGCTGAAATTAAAAGAGTTATGGACAGTGGCAAACCCTCACCCCATCCGGCGAGCTAGTACGTGCTAGCCAGTCCTCCTCTTTTTTTTTTAATTTTTATTTCTTGAATTTTTGGCTTTTCAATTATCTGATTTTTATTTCTCTGCCTGTATTCTTCAACAGATATCGGTCGTGGTCCCGCTTTGTTATTGCTTTTGAGGTCTTCGTGAAGACGGGGGTTTATCTGCATATGTTGTTGTAATACTTCTTGTGAATCCGCATTAAAATTACATCTGTCGTATCTGAATAAATGTTTTTCCACGTATTTTCGCAGGGTCGCCATGTAATGCTTGTTTTTACTGGTGAGATGTTCTACCTAGAGGGAAGCAGAAATTTAATATATTAATTGGTGCGCCATGTTAGTGCCGATTATATGGCAAAAATGCCGAAGTTATATTTTTATAAAATATGGCAAATTAATGCCGACTTACTATATAAATAAAAATACAGCCAATTTTACTTGATCAGATTTAACTGTCAACTATCAACTTTCAACTGTCGACTGTGTTTTTTATTCATAAAATTTTCTCTTTATATACAAAATTTCTTATAACATAATTAATAGTAATTAATATTAAATAAATGTAAATTGCTTATATTACATATATAATTTGCTTAATCAAAAATTTATTGACACACTTAATGTGTTCAAAGTACAAATATTACAATACCTATATGTTCTTAATAATAATTCTTTTTTTTATAATAATTTCATAATTTATAAAATATTTGTAATCAACCTAATTTCAAACTTAAGTTCATATACCTTATTAACTATACAATGCAATGCTTACATATCATATGTTTACGACCTATGTTAATATTTATAACATAATTCTTAAAAGCTTAAAATGCTGTATCATGCTTATGTTAAGCAATTAATATTATATATGCAATCACGAAATAAGTAATTGCATTAATTTGACTCATATTTAAATTTTTGTTCACTATTGAGTAGATCACGTTTCTTCTACTCATGTTATATTGTCGCATATTATGTTGCATGTTGAATATGGTATGTGGTCACCACATTTGTATGTAGTTGCTTACAATTCGACGAACTGCGAACGACGAATTTTTCGCCACGAACGACGAATTTTTCACAGACGTACAAATTAAAACCTGTTTCTAATTTCTTCGTCGTTCGTCGTGGAAGAAGAAGAATTTATTTCATTTTGACAATTTAATTTCAATAGCAATGGCTTTTTCATATTGTGTAAGAAGATTTTCTTTATATTGTGTAAGAAGAAAATACATTTTAATTTGTCTGCTATTTTTGTTTAGTTGCTCGATATTTGTGTTAAAATTAACCTAATTAATTAACTAATTATTAAAAAGATGAGTTTTAAAGAAAAACTTATAGAAAATGTTAAAAAATATGAGGTGTTATATAATACGTCTCATAAGAATTAGAAAAATATAATTAATAGAGATAAAATTTAGGAGCAAATTGGAAGAAAAATTAACATAGATGGTAAGTACCATTGTTGAATTGAATTTTAGAAATTACATATTTATATTATTATCCTATTTATTGAATTTCTATATTGATTTAAAAATAATATTTAAATAAAATAAGATGATTTAAAATTGAATATGCATATTAAAAATGAAACATAAACAAAATTTTATAAATATATTTTACAATTTCATTTTTTAGCCAAATTATGGTAAACAAAATGGAAAAATTTAAGAGACGTGTATAAAAAATATAAATATAAAAGATTATATTCTGGAAGCGGGTACAGTACTCCAAAAAAAATATGGAAATACCAACTCCAAATATCTTTTCTGGATAACTTCCAGAATGCGAAAGAGTAAGTCTAATAAAAAATTAGTGAAAATAAAATAACTAATTAATTTTTTTAACATTACAGAACCATAGGAAATCTTTATCATGAAATAGGAGGCGATTTAGATGTGTAATGTGGAGTTGAAGAAGATATTTAAAATAAAATAACATTTCACTAAATTCTTAGCAAAAAATTATTTATATTTCTTACTGTAGAGGAAGAGTTCGGACAAACTGCCTCTTCCTGCCCAGACCACGATCTTCCAAGGTCTTTTGACAGTAATTATATTTTCAATTATTTTAAACTTTGCAGATATTTTAGAAGTTGACATAGCAGAAGATACAGCAGTTTTTGAAAATGTTGAAGTAGAGGTAGGTACTGAAGCAACAACTTTAGCGCCTCCAATAACATCAACATCAGCAAAAAGTATATAAAGGTACGAGCTAGAATTTAGTGTAAGGAGAATAGAGAAAATTATATTCTTCTTCTTACTCTATATCTAATACAATATACCAAACACAAAACTTTTTCATATTATTTGTTATTTGTTTATATGTATGTAAGGCTAACACAGCAACCAGACCAGCAACATTCAAAGTATATAATATATAAATACGTTTGCATGTATTGTATTTGTATTACACATGCCATATATAATTTATGTGCAATGCTTTGGCTTTTATTGAATACAATATGCAATATATACTTGATCATTGTATTTATATATGTATATGTATTTTATATGCAAGTTTGTATGTATGTTAAGCACTTTGTTTAAATTTTTATATATTTATACCATGTATTTGTATGTATACATACTAAATAAATACGTTTTAATTTTAACATTATGCAGTTGTATTTACATATAAATTGCTAATTCACAGGCGTGAAAAAATTATGGGACTAGCAAGACTTTTTTAAAAAAAAATACTTTAAAACGTATATGTAGATTATTAATTAATTTTTATAATAATTAGTATTTTTATTTTAAGATAGATATATGTATTTGTAATTTCGTTATACCAAAGCAATTCAAAAAGAAAACATAACAAAACTGCTTTGAATAAATAATGATAACCTTTAAATACAACAGACCACCTCTAATCGTCGCTATTAACTCGACAAGGATTTTAACGAATTTTTGTGAATTCTTTCCTGTTCCCTTACTCTTGTAATAATTTTTTTTAAAAAGTAACTGATATATCGATATATTTTTCCATTTTTTTTAAGTGGCCAAAGATATTCTATGAAATTTTTATGAAAGCAATATGTTTTCACATTTTGTTTTTTTATACTAAATATCGGATATCCATATATCAATATGATTATGTTTTCTATTGATGAAAGAATATGCTTGTCCCATAACTTTTTCACGTCTGTGTGAAAGAGATATTATCATAATTAACTCTATATGTATATATACCTGTACTTATGTATTTATTATCATTTATTTTATACATACTATATTGCTAAATTGTGCAATGTTGTCTGTTTAATATTTTATAATTGATTATGAGTGCTATGCTTTTTTGTTAGTGTACAGTCTACAGTCCGCGACAGAATTATGTATTAAAATACATTTTCTAATTTTTTTTTATAACACATTGTGTAAACAAAAATATCCTTTATAATTTTTTAAAAATTATATTTAATAACTTTTTTTTTATTTAAAATTTGTAATTTGTAGTTTTTAAATATTTTTTTTTTACAAGGAAACTTTTCAGCCTAAATTTATCTTAAATATATGTTAAAATGAAGATACTGTTGTTAGTAGAGAATAATTTGATATAAAATATGTTAATTTATATTTTTGGAAATCACCGATTTTTAAAAAATGTTAAAAAGGAGTAACCATTTTGTCCCTTACTGTAGACTGAAAACTAAAATACGAAAATATTGAATTCAAACAGAAATCATTGATTTAAAAATAAAAATTTGCAGATCAAAACCAATAGATAATATATAGGTTCGAAGTAAAGGGAAGCGGTTAGGTAATATCACAGCATAGCAATACAGTATATATGGTATATAATATACACACATAATAATACTATACAGTATCTATGTATTGTTATTGAATAGTGTAAGGTGTATTGTATTATGATATGGTATTATGGTGTGCCACTCATACTTATATCATGTTTATATAATTTGATTAAATTCTAAATATTATCCATTTTATTTACAAATTATATAATTGATTTTAAACTTAAAAAATTGTTATGTCACGAAAATGTTCTAATTTTTAAATTACAGTTTTCAATAAAAATTGTGTTCTTATTTTATTCGGCTATTTTATCTTTTATTATCCAGCAATTTCCTTCTCTCCCCCCAATTAAACAAAAATTATCTTCTAATGATTCCAAATTTCTTTTAATGAAAAATATTGAATTCGGAAAAACAATGAAATCTGTTAATATATTTGAACTAACTAAAGCCATAGAAAACATTTATACCCACACTCTTGAAATTTCCTACACTGTCACTTGCGATTTACTTATTCAAACAAAAAACAATACACAAACCGTAAAATTTTTGGATACAAAACAATTAAATACGCGTACCAACGTTTCTGTCTCTCTCCATTCCACATAAAATTATTCTAAAGGTACTATTTACTGTCCGGAAATCAACTTTATAGATGAAAAAGAAATTATCTCCCAGCTTCAAAACCAAAATGTTATTGATTGTAAAAGAATAAAAAAATTTATAAATGGAAATTTGAGTGCTACTCCATTACTCATTTTAACATTCAATTCAACATTATTGCCATCTCATATTCGTGTTGTTTTCTTATCTGTTAAAGTTAACAAATACATTCCACCTAAATTACAATGTTAAAACTGTAAAAAATTTGATCATACCAAAAATAAATGTCGAAACGTTACCCTTTGTGAAATATGTGGTGAACAAGAAGAATTAAAACAAGAAGAATCAAAACATTCTTGCAATCAAATAAAATGTATTAATTGCAGTGGAAAACAAAGTGCAATAAATAAACAATGTCCACAATTTATTATGAGAAAACGTACATATCTTAGAATGCAAAAATGAAAATAATTGGACTTTTAAACAAACTGCAGAATACATTCAATCAAAATATAAAAATGAAAATATAGTCTCACCTACACAAACACTTGAAGAAGCAATTAAAATAAAACAGAATCGTTCAAAGATATTCTCAAAAACTTCTGATAATTCAAATTCACTTAAACAACCCTCTCTCGAAACAAATTCTACACCCTTCAAAATTACTTCAACAGAAGAAAATAATACAACACCACAAGAAACAAAAAATATAAATAATATAAAAACAAACCCAAATACATCAAAAAATCACAATCATATTAATTTAAACCAAACATTACAAAATCACAATTTCAATTTTAATAATATAACTAATATTAACAACAACAAAATTAATGAAAATATTTCAATATCTACACTACAAAATGATACATCTAAAAATTCTAATCTCGAAAAAAATATAAAAAACATAGATCATTCTCTCAAAAGTGAATAAATAAATTTATTATGAAAAATTTAAAAATAATACAACGGAATTTGAAAGGTTTTTATAATAATCTTAATAATCTCAAAAATATCTGCAAAGAAGAGAATCCAGACATAATTGCCCTTCAAGAAACATATATTTCTACACAGAACTCGAAATTTTCTAATTATTTTTTATATTTTAAAAATAACTCACATAACAATCAGAAACGCTCAGGGGGCGTAGGCATGCTTATTAAATCCACTATACCACATAAGGTTTTAACTCTAAATACCAATTTACCAGCAATTGGCATAGAAATTTTTTCTAAAAACAAAAATTTTATTAATAACAGTATACATACATCCCAAACATAAAATAAGTACTCAAGATTTACAATCACTCACTTCAAATCTACATTTAGCATATATTATCACAGTTGATTTTAATTCCTGGAATTCAATTGGGGGCTCTAAACAAACAGATTCCAATGGACATATAATTGAACATTGGATCAATCTAAACAATATCACACTACTCAATGATAATCGTCCGACACATTTCTCTACACATAAATCTTTCACAAATATAGATCTCATCCACTCGTCTCCTTCTATTACACCAATCATTGCATGGAATATATTAAATGATCTTCATGGCAGTGATCATTTTCCAATAGTTATTAATATAGATAATCAATTGTTACAAATCAAAAGAAGTTGTAAATATAGACTAGAATTGGCCAACTGGTCATTATTTACAAATAGTGTCGACAATTTCTTATCTCAAACACGTTCTTCGCACAACACAAATAAAGTAACAGCTATTCTTAGAAAAGCCATTATTTCATCAGCCAATCTTTCCATACCGCTTTCAAACCCAAAACCATTATTTCACAATATTAAATATAATATATATCACTGACCAATAATAAATATAACACTGACCATACAGAAATTGCGCAAACTTTCACAAATTTTTACCACAATGTCTCAAACAATCTCAATTTCACCAAATAATTTATTCAGAATAAAAAATCTACCCTCCAAACAGAATATCAAACTGCTCCAAATAATAATTCAAATATTTTAAATCAGCCTATTTCTATGTCTGAAATGGAAATCACCTTAAAATCCTTTTCCTGTTTATCCCCTGTATTTGATAAGATTTCTTACTCCATGCTAAAACACTTAAGTCATGTCGCATTAAACCTTCCAAAGTGATAACAAGTGTGATTACAATTGTGATAGTTTAGAAGTAAAAAATTTCTTTCTTTTTTTTTTCAAAACATAACACAATAACCTTTTGATAGTGCAAAAGTAATATAGTGAGTTTATACTATCATACTACTGTTTGTGTGCGATTAAGTGAATAAATAATTTTATAATGTCTGGTGGTAACCCACCAGTTCTACCTAAAATACCACCTGACCCGGGAAGCAGTACTAGTGGTGAGTATGCAGGGAAAAAATTATTAAAAAATATGACCCCGGGACCGAAATTCCTAATAATGGCAAGGAAAGATTCTGGAAAAACACTAACGCCAGTCTCTCCATTCCTAATTAAAAAAGTCATTGATGGTCAAATTAGTGGACAACTTGATATGTGCAAAAAACTCCGGAATGGAACCATATTAATAAAAACAAAAAACATTGATCAAGCTCTAAAAATGATAAATTTAACCCAGCTCGCACCAGAAATTAATATTGAAATAAGCGAACACGAAAAACTTAACACATCGAAAGGAATAATATACAGCACTGACCTAATATACCTAGACGACGAAGAAATTCTACATGAATTAAGAACACAAAACGTAGTAGCAATCAAAAGAATGACCAAAAACACCATAAAAGGCAAAATACCAACGGGACTTTTCATAATAACATTCTCTACTATGACAATTCCAACAAAGATCAACGTAGGATATGAATTAATTCAGGTTAGAAAATACATACCTCCTCCACTCAGATGCTGGAAATGTTTTCATTTTGGTCATATAACAGATTCATGCAAAAAAGAAAAAAAATGTCTAAATTGCAATAAAAATTATCATTTCGATGAAACAAAAACAAAAGAACAAAAATGTAATGCTCAAACACAATGCGCAAATTGCCAATCTACAGCACATATATCAACAAACAAAAATTGCCCTATATATATCAAACAAAAAGAAATTATGAGAATTAAGACAATGGAGGAAACAGACCTTAAAACTGCAAAAATCATTTATGCAAAAAGACACATGATAATTAATACAAAAACATCTTATGCAGCACAATTATCAAATGGAAACCCAAACACAAACATATTAAACATAAATGCAGACAATAATCAATCAATACAAAAAGAAACACTCAAATTAACAAACAATGAACCGAACACTTCAATAGAAAAATTGGAACACAAAAACAAAAATAAAACTGACAATATAGAAAAACTAGACCAACAATACAATCCAAAAAAAGACAATATAGACATGGAAATTAATATTTCAGACGAAGATGTACCATTAGAACCAAATTTAACCTTGGAAAAACAACAAACAAAAAAAAGAGGTAGACCAAAAAAAAATAATAGCATTCAAAGTCCAGAACAAAGCCCAGCAAAAAAAAAATATAATTAAAATAAACAAATATAACACACAAAATAGTTAAATAGAAATTAAAACAAATACCAATTTTAAAATTGTATAACATATAATATGACTAATATAATACAATGGAATTGTCAAGGTCTCTTAACTCACTTAAACGAACTCAAATTACTTATAAACAAATATGAGAATAGCATTATATGTCTTCAAGAAACAAAGCTACCTGAAAATTTCAAACCTTATATTAACCATTGTAATATAGTATACAAAAACAAAATTACAAACACTATAGCACATGGAGGAGTAGCTATACTAATCCCAAAACAAATCGATTACAAAGAAATAAAAATAAACACTTCATTACAAGCAACTGCCATTGAACTCTTTTATCCAATCAAAATGACAATAATAAACGTATACTTAGATTCGAAAATTAAACACCAAGATCTACAAAAATTAATACAAACAATATCCACACCATACATCCTACTTGGAGATATGAATGCTCACAACACCCTCTGGGGCTCCAAAAAAACAGATACAAAAGGAAAAATTATAGAATCCTTTACAGAAAATAACTCAATAAACATAATGAACAAAAAATATAATACACATCTCAATTTTTCATATAAAACCTTCTCGGCAATAGACGTAACACTCTGTTCTCCTACCATTCAAAAAATATTTGATTGGAATATAGAAGACGATTTATATGGCAGTGATCACTTCCCAATAATTCTTTCATCAAAAACAAACCAAACGAAAATACAAAAAAGACAGATCTTCAACACAAAAAAAGCAAACTGGTCAATTTTTCAATCAAAAATCAACTTCACGAAAGATATAAATAAATTCGAAAATATAAATGAATGTGATAAATATATAACTGAAAACATTATAAAAGCAGCCCACTGTTCCATGCCACTAACAAATAATATATCCAAAAAACCACAGGTTCCCTGGTGGAACAAGGAAATACACAGCGCAATTAAACAAAAAAAGAAACTACTAAAAAAATACAAAAAAAGTATGAACCAATCAGACTTTATAAGTTATATTAAGGTAAGACGACAAACAAGAATGCTTATTAGATACCATAAAAAGAAAACCTGGGAAGAATATGTATCAACTATAAATACTTTTACACCGACAAGAGAAATCTATCAAAAAATAAGAAGTCTTGAAGGAAAAAATACATACCATCAATTCCCTACGATAAGAACAAACAACACAATAATATCTGATGTAAAACAAATATGCAACCTGACAGCTGAATCTTTCCAAAACACTTCCAGCAATAAAAACTATACAATAACATTTCAAAAAAAAAAAAAATCTACATGAAAAAACTCCTCTGATTATTAACAAATTTAAAAACGAAAAATATAACGAGGCTTTTAGCATAATAGAATTTGAAAATATATTAAACAACGTCAAAGGCTCATCACCTGGAATAAACCTTATACACTATGATATGATCAAAAATCTCAAACAATACCAAAAACAATACATTTTACAATTCTTCAATCATATATGGACTAAAAGTAACATTCCTATAACATGGAAAGAGGCAATTGTAATCCCCATTCCCAAACAAAATAAGACCCTGAACAACATTAATAATTACAGACCAATATCATTAACAAATGTACTATGTAAGATCATGGGAAGAATGGTTAATAAACGACTTCTATGGCATCTAGAAAGTAGAAAAAAGCTTGACCAAAAACAGTTTGGATTCAGAAGAAACCGTAGCACAATAGATGCAATATCACTTCTACAATCCGACATAATCAGAACACAAAATGAAAGCAAATTTTTAATAGCAGTATTCTTAGACATTGAGAAAGCATATGATAAAATCTGGAGAAGAAGTATATTAGATGAAGCAAAAAATCTCAACGTTGATGGAAACATGCTAAAATTTCTAAAAGATTTTCTAGAAAATAGAAAGTTTAGAGTCCAAATAGGCAATCATTTTTCAGATATGTTAGAAACCCAAAACGGAATTCCCCAAGGCTCTGTCCTCAGCAGCACACTTTTCATCTTGGGAATTAACGATTTAAAAACAATTATAAAACACCCTGCAAAGCATATCGCGTACGCTGATGACATAGTAATCTATACAACTCATAACGATATTAAAAAGGCAAGAAATGATCTACAGACAACAATGACCAAAGTTGAAAAATGGATTGAAAACAAGGGTATCAAACTATCAACACAGAAAACGAAAGCGATGATATTCACAAAAAGACGAAAATATACCTACCCAGACGAAATAATGATAGAGAACAAAAAGATAGATTTCGTAACAAAACACACATATCTTGGATTAACACTGGACCAGAAATTATCATGGAAGCCGCATATAAATGAAATAAAAAATAAATGTATGAAAATAATGAACACGCTAAAAATCCTCGGAAACACTAATTACGGAGCAAATCGACAAACCCTATTAAGAATTTTTAATTCGAAAATTTTAACCAAAATAGATTACGGATGCTTTATATATCAAACAGCAAACGAATCCACACTCAAAAAACTTGACACAATTTTAAACAACGGGTTAAGAATATGCACTGGCGCATACAGAACTAGCCCAATAACAAGTTTACTCGTTGATGCAGATATCTTACCCACTAAACTCAGACACAACAAATCAAACATACGTTACTTCTACAAAATTAATACAAACATAAATCACCCATTACACCAAGAACTATTAAGGCTACAATACAACAACAAAAATAAAAAATACCTTCAACCAATAGACATAACTTATAACAAAATTAAAAAATACAACTTACCTCAACCAAATTTAGTTAAAAGTAATATAACACCGCTACACATCCCATGGCAAAGAAAAAACATACATTTTGAACTCTCTTTAAGTAAACTAAAAAAACAAAGCACCTCAGAAGAAATATATAAACAAAAATTTTTAGAAATACTAAACACAAAATACAAACACCATATAAAGATTGTAAGTAATATGAACATAATATGTTAGTGTTGTACTATATGTAAGTACAGTCAACATAATATAACTTTATGTGTAGTCCACACTACCACATAAATTTTTATCTGAAAATAAAATTGAAATTCAAAATACAAAAAAAATCGTTTTATTTATATGAGTGTTCAAATCGTATGACGTCACAGCAGTATCTTCCATCCTAATGAGAGATGGAAGCCCACTGTGATATCATACGACCCAAACACACATAATCATAAAACATAATTAATAAACATTTACATTAGTACAACGAGCATTCATACTTGATGTACAGGGCCGGCTACTGAAATTGAAATTCTAGTACCAACACTTATTACGTCATACTTACTCATGGGAGTATGGAGGGTGGTGGTGGCGGCTACGCATGTTGGCTAGCACGAACTAGCTCGCCGGATGGGGCGTGAGTATGCCACTGCTCCATATCCCTTTTGTTTACCGTAGCCTGAAGCGGTAGAAGGTTGTGGAGTCCTTCTACCCTGAATGCTTCAACATAAATAAATAAAAATAATTTCACCCCACACCGTAGACCTGAAGCTAATATGGCCCCGCTCTGGCCCAGAAACAGCTTCTACCATCGTTGTGCTGAAAAAAAACTTGTAAAAAGAATGCCTCGTCCCAACGATGATAGGTACTTACCCACCTCTATTAAACATAGTTGCTGTTTTTAAAATAAAACTATGTTCCCAACCAAAAAAAGAAATGTAAAGTATAGAAGTTACATAGTTGAAGTCATTTCTGTCAGGGGTGAATGTAAAAAACAAAAGCCAAAAGTTGATCAGTTCAACAAATACATTTTATTTAAATGCCATAACCCCATAACACTAAATTATAATCTAATTTATAAATCATCTTCTTTTTTTTTTTTTTTATTTCAATTTTCAATCGTACATATATGAATATAAATCTATTTAAAATGATGTTACTCGACTACGTCATAAAAAAAAAACTGTGAGTTGCAATCATCAAACAAAATTAGTTACATTAGAGTTATTGTTTTTTCTTGTAAATTATTATTATTTAGTACTGGTAATGCTATATTTAGAAATTTAGCAAAAGTAAAAAAAATATTCTTTAAAATACATTCTAGCTAATTTTGTTGAAAATAATCTCTTATTTTCTATCCATTTCATTTCTAATTATGGAAACAATTATTATTTTCATCTTTTGTATGCATTTATAGTATATAATGCATAAGAAAAATTATCGCATACAATATATTTCAAATTAGGTTTAAATCAAAATTTACCTAAGATACATTCGAGATACATATATAATTCTACTTAACCCTAAATATCATGCTTTCGACATTTGACTTAATTATTTTATTCTTATTATTTCGGCATTATTTTATTTAACATAGGTAATTTTTGCAAATTTAGTTTATATTTTTTTTTTCTCAAAAGTTTTTCATTGATTATTGTACAATTTCAATTTCTTTTTTTTTCTTTTTTTTTTTTTTTTTTTAAAAAAAATTTAATGAACCAAATAATAATGATAATCTTTCCAAATTATGAGATGCATATTTTGTCATAACAAAATAAATTGATCTTTCGTTTTAATTTAATTTGTTCTTATAAAATTAATTTTTTTTTTTTTTTTTTTTTATGATTCTATTTTATTTATTTTGGGGCCCCCTTGACTTACAAATATAAAATTGTAGAATGAGAAAAAAAAAATTTTGTTGGCGCGCTTACCAGTGATGATGATGATGAAGGTATGGTCGATGATGTTGTTGGGACGTTGTAATATCGACTACGATGGCGGTGACGATGATGGTGATGATGTCGTTAATGTCGTGAATGTTGTAGCCGACGAGGCTGATGTGGATGATGGCAAGGTATTAATGAATGCATTTATTTGCCGAAACCTCTCCTCTAGCGGACGTTTATTTTTTATTATTTCATTACGGAGCTTTAAAATTTTTTCTAGGTCTCTTTCCATGACTTGTCCCTTTTAATTTTTTTTATTCGTCTTCAAAAGAACGTAATTTCTTAATACATGTGTGTTCTATATGATCGTTTCAATGTGATCGACAAGCTGATTTTGTAATGCCGTAGTTAAAATTTTTTTTTTTTTTTTATGTTTCGTAATATTTTATTTCACAAAAATTATTTATTCATTTATAATAAAATAACATCATTGTTATTATTATTATTATTATTTATATATTTGTTTTTTTTTGTTAATTTTGATTTTGAATGGATTTTTGTTGTTATTGTTGTTGTTGTTACAGTTTGTAAGTATTTTATATCACTATTTTCGGTGTTTATAAGAATTTTTAATCATTTTGAATAACAAAATTATTTAATTTACTATCATCATTTTTACCAACGTCTGTTGTTAATGACATTTTTTTTTTTTTTTTTGTTTCGTATTTTGTTTTATTTTAAAAATCAATTTTTTTATTTTTATTTTTTTTTATTATTTTAAATTTAATATTTAGTAGAAATGTAGAAATATTTTCCAAATTTGTAGAAATTTCTTCTTTATTTTTATTTTCATCATTATTATTATTATTATTAATATTATTTATCTTTGTTTTTTACTATAAATATTTACACCTTTTTTTTTTCATTTATTTACAATTAAATTTTATTTTTATTTTTAATTAACTACCTTATTTCTTTTGAAGATTTTTTAAAAAAAGAAATTTTCCTTTATAACTATAATTATATTACACATTATACATTTATATATAACATAAGTTAATAATATAGTGTACATATATACCTATGTGTGTATATATTTTACATTATGTACTATATTTATTTTCTTTTTTTTTCAAAATTCAAAAGAAAAAAAAAAACATTAAAATAAAAATATTTATAAGTTTTCATTAAAGAAACCTTTCATATTTTTTTTTTTTTGTCTACATGTTATATATGATTTAATTTAATTACAACACACATTAATATATACACTGTATATTTTATATAATAATTTTTCTTTAAATGTATTATGAACACGTATTAGCACAATATTTTTCATATATCATGCTGCCTATACACTATCCAACTTGGTTTTTCTTTTTGTCATCAATTTATCATTTTGTTTTGCTCTAAATTTTTAACTTTTCTTTTTTCATAAATCTCCAATTTATTAATTCGTTTTAAAAGAAAAAAAAACTAATAATGTAATTAAATACAAATTTGATAAACATTTGACTAGGTTATTTACAATTTTACAATTAAAATAAAAATATATGTAAAAGTATATTACTATATATGAAAATTTTAATTAAAAGAATATAGTTTTCGTTTTTTTTTTTTTTTTTTTTTGTTTCGTAAAAAATAAAAAAAAATAAATTTTAATTAATTGCTTGTTCAGTCATTTGTAAACATAAAAATTCCAAACTACTATTTATATTTCCGATACTATTTAAAATTTTATCTCTACTATTATTACTATTATTATTAGAATTTGAATTTGACACAGGAATCATTGAATTTGATAATGATAACGATGATGATGTATTATTTTCTTCGATTTTATATAAAAATTATTTTTCAAAAAAAAAACTTGATTTAAAGTGAGCAAATACAAAAAAATGTTTTCTTATTGAGAAGAACAAAATGGATGAATTGCAATGATTGTACATGAAAAACAGTAGGAAAAAAAATGTTATATATGTAGGTATTTCATATTATATTTTCCACGTTTTCACGTTTTTTCACAATTTTTTTTTATAATACATTTTTTATATTATGCATTTACATAATGGAACCAGCTACACTATATATGCTATACCTCACATTTTAATTTTTACTTTAATAGAGGCTACCCTCATCAAATCACAAGTAATAAAAACAAGATATAATAAAAAAAATAGAACTTTCTCAAAAAAATATGACCGACCAAATTTAATAATTCGCTTGAGCAGAGGTTGCCCTATCAAGATACCAAAAGACTTTAAAAAAAAATACCAGCCGAACAACAAAAAAAATTCTATATTCACTCGGGCAGAGGTTGCCCTTATCCCAAATCAAAAACAAGACTTTTTTTTATAAAAAAAATTAAACCGGCAAAATGAACTAAAATGATTTTGTTAATCGGGCAGAGGTTGCCCTTAACCGTGATATAGAAAGACTTTTTTTGATGCCGATACGCACCGCGTATTTATATGAAAGTGAAAGTCGGAGAATTTGGTGGGGGTAATTTTTATGAAATTTTAATAATTTTAACTAAAGAGAGTGAAATTTTATAAAAATTTAAAAATGGTGTAGTACCAAGACAAAAGGTACTTATTTTTTTAAGGAAAATTGAAATTCCTGAAACCTATCGAAGTTAAAATTTATTTAATTTTAAAGATTATGCATGCCCCCTTTTAGATAAATATGTTTTTTTCAGATATTTTAATTTATTTCAGAAATTTTTTAAAATTTTAAAATTGTGGTGGATAAAGAAAGTACATATAAAAAAAATGTACTAATAAGAAAAATGATAAATGGTAACACGGAAATTAGTAAAGGTGAGTATAGTTACATAAATGTGACAGAAGTTCTACATGTATATGTGAAAATTGAGCGAGTAGCCGAACATGGATTAACGATCGGCTACAACTATCGTGCTTTTGAGTAATTATTTGGGGAAAATATTGGTGAAGCGTAGAAATTTCTGGAATTTCTACCTCACATACCAGAAACATGCAACTGCATCATCCGATGCATACATATGTATAATATAGCAATGCTATAATATATATGTTTGAATGCGCGTGTATGAGTAAGAAGAAGAAATAGTATTGTAATGCGTTATACATAACCGCATTACAATGCAACAGATGGTAAATATGACAAAACGGTTTAATGTATATGTTAATAGATATATACTAATGCAGGGTACTCAACCTAGTACTAAGTACAGGTTGTTCATTACAGTACCCTCACATTACATAACAGGCTCATTAGAGGGCTTGCCTGAAGAATGAGGCTGAAGAGGTGAGGCTGCTATGTATGTCCATGAATGAATAAGTGCCCAACGTGGGGAAGCCTCATGACCCTGAGATTAAGAGTCTCAAAAAAAAAAATGGAAAGTTAAGAAGGATTGGGCTAGTCGGGCTACGCGCACAAATAAAATTTGATACCACGAAGAAAAATTGGTGTGTCTAGCACAAAAGGAGAAAACTTGAAACGAATTGGATACCCTTAACTGAGTTTGCTAGAGCATACTGCCATTCGTACCTGCAGTAAGCTCAGAAGAGAAAAAAAAAACTTTAAGGAAGTAGTACTTTGAAGTATCGTGTTAAGGGTATGGATGATGCATTACACTACATATTTCATATAACTCCCATCCACACTTTATATTCAATGTAACCATAGGTTAAAATGACCACAAGATCAAATCATGTAAAGAAAGGAATTATGATAAACTATTAAGTTCAGTTCGAATAAAAGGAACTGACTTAAAGGGGCATTGTACATTTGAACAAAATGAATGAAGAAAAGAAAAATGAAACTGTCAAGATGTAGTTAGATATACTGATTCAACTCCCCATTTCCAAATTCTTCGACGCACACCTTCATATTTTCAAAAAAAAATTATTATCATTATTGCCGAATGTCTTTTGCGTGGTATATACCGATGGAACGACCTTTCAAGTCCTCCAGTTCGTATTGACTGTTGCCTATAGCTTTAACGACGCGAGCCTTTGCAAATCTGTTGTCCAGTTTTGCATTTCTACCTTGGGCCATATTACTGAGGGTGAAAACTCTACGGTAAACTTCTTGACCTGGTATGAATCTAACTGGACGACTACGGATATTGTAAACATTAGCGTGACGTTGATGCGACTGAGACAATTTTTCTAGAACACGTTTTCGGATCATTTTCAGTTTATCATCAGACGGTACAATCTCCACATCTCCGCCTAAATTCCTCAAGAGAGGGTAGACAGACCCATGCTGAGCCATATATTGCCCAAAGAGCACATAGTATGGGTTCACACCGATGGACTGGTGGTAAGAAGTGCGTAGGGCGCAAGCTATCTTGGGGAGATAGATGTCCCATGCACTATGGTCATCCTTAATATACGCCCTCAGGGCTGCCAGCACAGACCTGTTCACCCTTTCTGCCGCATTAGGATGTGGAGAATGCACTGCAGTCTTGATGTGTCTGATCCCATAAACATTTAATAAATCTTGAAAAGTTTTCGAAACAAACTGTTTTCCATTATCAGTAAAAATAGTCTCAGGTACACCAAACGTACAAAATATCTCGTCCTCTAAGAATTTGCAAACATTAATGGCCTTTTCTGCTTTAAGGGGCTCTAGGAATACGAATTTACTAAAAGCATCAAGAACAGTCAAAATAGCGACATTACCAAGTTTAGTCCTGGGGTAGGGTCCGAGGAAATCAATGTACAAAAATTGAAAGGGTCTAGATGATTTAAAAGCATCTCCCATTTGAGGTCTTAAAATTTGATTTGGGTCTTTAGTCTCCTTACATGTTTGGCAATTATTCACATACTCACGAATTTGAGATACCATTCCGGGCCAATAATAGTATTGTCGGACGCGTTGTAGGGTCTTATGAAAGCCACCGTGTGCACATTGGGGTGGAGCATGAGCCTGCTCGATTAGACCTCCCGATAATTCATCTGGAACCCAAAGTTTCCAGGTAAGGTCGTCTACATCTGGGTCACCTGAACGTGGTTCCAAACGCCTATACACATATCCCTCGGAGACACATAGGTCTGGTAGTCTGTCTTGATTGCTCTGGATAGTTGACTTCAGCTCTTCATATTTTCCTGCAGTAAAATATGGAGAACTAAGGTCAACTTCCGCCACATTCGAGACCATCAGACCTAACTCCTCCGAGTATACCCGTGATAAAGCGTCTGGCACCACATTCAGACTTCCTTTGCGATGTTCTATCGTGAAGTCAAAACCTTGCAGTTTCAGGCTCCATCTCGCCAATCTACCGCTTAAATCATTTTGGTTCATCAGCCAACGCAGACTAGAGTGATCTGTTATGATAGTGAAAGGATGACCTTCTACGTACGCGCGAAACTTTTTAACGCTTAGAACTGCAGCGTAGCACTCTAGTTCGGTGATGCTGTAATTCTTCTGTGCCGGATTTAGCTTCTTTGAAAAATATGCGATGGGCCTTTCGGAACCGTCGTCGTGTTTCTGGAATAGAACACCACCAACTCCGGTTGTGGAGGCATCGCATTGGATGTAAAAGTGTCGATCAAACTCTGGATTGGCCAAAACTGGTGCTTCACAGAGTGCCGACTTTAATTTTTCAAAGGACTCCACAGCTTCAGAAGAAATACAAAATCCCGACTTACAAGTCTTGAGCGCATCCGTCAACGGAGCGGCTACGCTAGCATAATTAGCGACGAATCGCTGGTACCATCCGGTCATTCCTAGAAATCTACGTAACTGTTTGGCTGTTTTCGGTAATGGAAAATCACGTATGGCTTCTATCTTTGAAGGATCGGTCTTCAAAGTGCCATCACCAACAATAAATCCGAGATATTTAACTTCTTTAACACAAAATTTACTTTTTTCAACATTAATTGTTAGACCCGATTTTCGTAGGTGCCATGCTACTTCTTCTAACAATGTAAGGTGACTGTCAAAATCAGGGGAAACTACCAATAAATCATCTAAGTACACGAAAACTTTCTCTCGTAACCTACCAGGAATCACTTTATCCATGAGTCTACACATCCTTTGAGGAGCATTACATAAACCAAAAGGCATAACTGTAAATTGATAAAGAGGTCTACCTGGTACAGTAAATGCTGTTTTTTCTCGCGAATATTTCTCTAAAGGGATCTGCCAGAAGGCATCTTTCAAGTCAATACTAGATATAAATTTGGTGTCCTGTAACCTGCTCAACAATCCAGAAATGTGAGGTAAAGGATATGCATCTTTCTTAGTGACTTCATTCACTTTTCTCGAATCTAAACATAATCGGACTTTGCCTGGCTTTCTAACTAGCACGACTGGAGAATTCCACGGACTATTGGATTCTTCGATGACACCAAGAGAGAGCATCCGGTCAAGCTCTTCATACATTAATTTTTGTACGGCAGGCGAGACCGGATAGTGTTTTTGTTTTATCGGGGCTACATCTCCGGTGTCAATCACGTGTTCCTCCAAGTCGGTTTTGCCAAGGCCCATTTTTGTGAAAGACGGAAATTTAGATTTCACAATTTCTAACCGATAATTTTGTGCATTAGTCAACTCATGCATTACATTGATCTCACATTTGGGATTTATATCTTTAATTGACATTTCAGAAATTACCTCTGGTGCGATCTTAAACCTTTTCCAGAAATCTACACCAAGATATAACTCTTGTCTCAATGATGGCACTATGCTCAACTTCATTAGATGTGTAGAACCCATAAAGGTAATTGGAACTTCGATATAACCTTGTATCTGTTGATCCTTGCCATCAGCGGTCATGACTGATTGAGAACGAGGTATGACATCAACATTAATTTTATCAATTAGTTTTAAGGCATTTCGGCCTAAACATGAAATGCTTGCTCCACTGTCTAATAATCCGATGACTTCAACATTTGCGACTTTGACTTTCGCGTAAGGGCGATCGTCGCACGGATGTCTGATTAGACCAGCAAGGTGTATAAGATGTCTACTCTTCCTCAGTTCTCTACGTATTTGACGAAATTTACGAAGTCTTACTGCACGCTTATGACAATTTACTTCAGACACAAAGGCCGGACTAAAAATTCTATCGCGGACTTGCGAGTAATTGGACCAGCGGGCATGCCAAGGTATAATTGGCGTTAATTTAGGACATTCGGTGTTTGGTGATTCGGACATAACAGATCTTGGTAATATTTTTATTTCGGAAGGTGAGTCGGTGGGGATTGATGAGTCTGGTTCAATGAGCGTATGGGCTGATTCGCGGGAATCGTCGTCGAGTGGTTCGTCCCGTGGCGAGGGCCACTCGTTGTCCTGTTTCCCGAACACTTTTGACATTTAGGTGACGTTGTGCCAGGATTACCACATTTAAAACAGAACAAATTTCTTTGCTCTTCGGGACAGTCTTGAAAATAATGGCCACTTCGACGGCAATTCCAACAAATCGCTCGCATTTTGCCATTGGCCACCTCATCAACACTCACAGGCTCCTCATGTCTGGATTCAACATAGTGAACATTTGGAACTGGAACCTCTGGTTCAGGTTCAAAATCAAAGTATGCATCCTGAGGATTCCATGAAAAATTTGTATTAATCTCGTTAATTCTGGGTCGATACGTTTGTCGTATTCTATTTGTTTGTACAGCGATGTAACGTTCAGCTTTCCTACATTGCTCACGAAGTTGTGGCAGAGTTGAGACTGGCAACATATAAACCATTGAGGCTAATCTAGAATTTAAATTGTCTCGAATTATATTAATGAAGTCAAATTCGGACATTGGTGATCGCATCTGATTACGGAGCACTATTAATTTTTGGACATAATCATCGAAACTTTCGTTACCTTGTCGCGTATTCATCATAGCACTTACAATCTCGTAATCGGATGTAAGACGCTGATGATATCGTATAAACTCATTCCTAAAGGAATGCCATGTAAAGTTTCGGGCATCTCTACAAAACTGTGTCCAGTACCAATCAGAGGCACGATCTTTTAATAATAGATGAATATTTGCACATAATTCGCCGTGTGATATGCCATATTTGTCTGCTAATGTTTCAACTCTGAAAATGAATTCGTCACAGGGCAATGGATCTGAAAATCCAGAATACGTTAAACCCCATGTTAACATAGATGATTTGTGGGGTAGTTTTGGGACATAACCAGAACTACGAAAGTGTTCACTGTTGTTTCCACCAGGCGTATTCGGATTGCGTAGTTCCGGCTGTTGAATATTATTTGACGCGTTTGCAGTTTGAATTCGATTTGGTTGCAGTTTACGAGGTGTAGACAGTTTACTTGAAAGCAATTGGTGATTAAGACCAGAAGACATGATGTAATTTGGATTAGTGTGTGTAGTGATTGAATTGATGGATGTTCTAATTGGGATATTTCTGAATTCTGATGCAAAATTATTTTGCCATACTGATGAGTAGATAGGCTGAGTTAACGTTGAAGGACGTTCGGTACAAGTAACAGGGACGGGGCGATGATAATCAAAGTTGGCAGCTCCAGCCACATTATTTAAAAACTCTTCATTGCTCATCTCAGGTTGTAAAGTCACTCTAGAGTTCTTTTCCTTGGGCACCGCTCCACTACTAGATGTTATATGTGGTGGAGAGTGCTGCAACGGACGGAAACCGCCATAACCAGTACTGAGTTGGAGATCTGTAGCATCACTGGATGCTAATCCGGAATCCATAATATGATTTGGAGGGTACACCTCTGGAACTGTAGATGGTATTGACATAGATGGTGAGACCATCGATTCCCCAGATCCTATGACTCCTTCTGAAATCGTTGATTCTCCCGTAGTTTGAGACGACATTGTTGTATTTGATTTAATTTTACCGCTCGTCACTCGCTGTTGAATAATAATTGGTTTATTCACCTTCTTTGGTGCAGACATTTAATAGTATATAAGGATGAGAATAATCACTACGCTTTATTTAGAGGATAAAAAAAAATACAAGGTAATTTAATGGGATAATTAAAGAAATAAAATTTATCAAACAATGTGTGTAAAGATGAAGAAGAGAAAAAAAAAATAAGGCGAAAATAATTAAAACTACGTTACTTTGTCAAAAGTTTATAAAATTTTATTTAATAAATTGTTTACAAAAGAATCAGGAAGCAAAAAAAAATTTAATTCAAAAGAAACATGCAAAAGATTATATTTATCTAGATTCGAAAAGAAAAAAAAACAAATTTTGTATAACCGAATATTTATAAAAAAAGACGAGTAAAAAAAATTATATATTTAACAGTTGTAAAAAAAATTAAGTAGATGGGACGTTAATTACGACGCCGACTGTAACATGACATAACCGAAATAATTTAAAAAAAATTGTTCAACCGACTGATACTTTTGATAAATCCGAAAAAAAAATCACTAATCCAAATTTCTGAAAATTAATTAAATATGCGACCGCTATTTATTCATATATTATTAAAAAAATTGTTAAAAACAATTTAATAACCGATGGATCAATATAATTAACATGCACTGTACGATAATTTTCAAAAAAAATAAAAAAAATTTTATAGTGGACCGTAAATTATGTTGCTGACTGTAATATAACCCGAAATGTATACAAAAAAAAAAAATCGACAATAGCTTATATTATATTTAAAACTACATTAATTAATTTAAACATCCGTAATTAAATTTAATTACCGTAAACGCGAATTTAATTATGTTTCAAAATAAAAAATTATTAATTTAATTTAACATATACCGAATTCCACAATCGACGCGTATCGCAAAAAAAATCAAAAAAAAATTTTAAAAAAAATCAAATCTAAAATTTAAAATAAATCGATGTGTCCAAATATTTTTGTAGTTCACTGTAAAAAAAAATTCACCATATATTTATGTTATTCACTGTATATACTTCATTAATTTACACTGCTGGAAAAAGAAAATTATTTAATTATATATAATTTAAAATTGTAAATACACGGTCGCGTTAAAAAAAAATGTTCGATGAAATTTTATATATAATAAAAAAAATCAAATGAGACAACATCAAAATTTAAATGTCCTTTATTAAAATTAGGTGGACCTGTATTTTTGTCGATGACTGTATGATATGTCCCAACAGGGT
Source organism: Villa cingulata (assembly GCA_951394055.1). Taxonomy (NCBI): domain Eukaryota; kingdom Metazoa; phylum Arthropoda; class Insecta; order Diptera; family Bombyliidae; genus Villa; species Villa cingulata. The sequence goes on along the minus strand of OX596017.1, from coordinate 32,606,582 downwards.
ACTATATCACCATATACTACATTCAAGTTATATATAAAACGTGTAAAATACGACTTTGCTGTATACACAATGTAAAAGCAGCAAAACTTCACGCGCGCGTCAACGTTAAATCATAAGTATAACATAAGACATAACAATATAAATGATGTACGTCCAAGAAAAGACAAGGCCAGGTATAACGACAAATCAGGGATTATAAATTATAAATTGACATGCAAAGTTTTAAGACCAAACTGTTTTCAAAAAAGAAATTTTGCAAGGAAGATATAACGAAACAACGTAGACTTCAGATTTGCATAGGCTCGTACCACACGCGTTCAAAAATTTTCATACATAAAATATTCGAAGTTATATATAATTGACGACTTCAAAAAGTTTTCAAAAAGAAATAAAAAAAAAAAACATCGAAGTTATATGGTGCTTTAAAAATAAAAGAAAAAAAAATCAAAATAATAATATAATTACATAAAAATTTGGCTTTTGTTTTAGACTTCCCCCCTTTCAGAACTTCAGACCATGGAAAAAAAAATTTTGTTATATAAAAAAAACGAGGCTGTAATAAAAGTTAAGCTACTTTACATGTAGAGCGGACAAAGAAAATTACATGGATTGAAATGACTCATGAATGCGTCACTGTCTGAACTTCACAATAGGATATTGAGGTATGAGATCCAATTCTGGTCCCCAACATTGTAGTTTGAAACCACAAAGTGGTATGCCCATCAGAATTAACTCCCAACCTCAACGTCCCAGACTGTGACCGTTGTGATGGTATATGATTGACACGATTACTGGAACCCAAGTGAACAGTTCGAAAACTATTCAGATGGTATCAACAGTAATCCCATCAATCAAACACCACCACACGAACATGACGTCATTTCTACCCAAAACTTGGAAACTTTTGGGTTGTATAACCTCAAAGAAGCTTCGACCACTCAACAACCTGGTACCCAACATTGCAGCTCGAAGACTGCAAAGTGGTTAGCCAATCAGGTTGATGAGTAACCAAAACAACTTCAAGGTTACCCAACCCAAATTTCCAAAACAGAATGTAAATTGAAATAAAGACGGTGTATAGTCCGTGAAGGACATTAAGTGTTAGCCTAAGCTAACAAGGGTGTATGAAGAATTATTTCCGTAAAGGAACGAAGTGTTGAAATAAACAACAAAGTGAAATTTTTTGTACATTCATACGAATGTACGAAGTACCACCTAAGTTTGTCCGTGAAGGACTAAATGTGACACAGATTAGTAAATCTGTGTCCACGAAAAACCAAAACCCTTGGGCGCCATTTGTAAGTAATATGAACATAATATGTTAGTGTTGTACTATATGTAAGTACAGTCAACATAATATAACTTTATGTGTAGTCCACACTACCACATAAATTTTTATCTGAAAATAAAATTGAAATTCAAAATACAAAAAAAATCGTTTTATTTATATGAGTGTTCAAATCGTATGACGTCACAGCAGTATCTTCCATCCTAATGAGAGATGGAAGCCCACTGTGATATCATACGACCCAAACACACATAATCATAAAACATAATTAATAAACATTTAGATTAGTACAACGAGCATTCATACTTGATGTACAGGGCCGGCTACTGAAATTGAAATTCTAGTACCAACACTTATTACGTCATACTTACTCATGGGAGTATGGAGGGTGGTGGTGGCGGCTACGCATGTTGGCTAGCACGAACTAGCTCGCCGGATGGGGCGTGAGTATGCCACTGCTCCATATCCCTTTTGTTTACCGTAGCCTGAAGCGGTAGAAGGTTGTGGAGTCCTTCTACCCTGAATGCTTCAACATAAATAAATAAAAATAATTTCACCCCACACCGTAGACCTGAAGCTAATATGGCCCCGCTCTGGCCCAGAAACAGCTTCTACCATCGTTGTGCTGAAAAAAAACTTGTAAAAAGAATGCCTCGTCCCAACGATGATAGGTACTTACCCACCTCTATTAAACATAGTTGCTGTTTTTAAAATAAAACTATGTTCCCAACCAAAAAAAGAAATGTAAAGTATAGAAGTTACATAGTTGAAGTCATTTCTGTCAGGGGTGAATGTAAAAAACAAAAGCCAAAAGTTGATCAGTTCAACAAATACATTTTATTTAAATGCCATAACCCCATAACACTAAATTATAATCTAATTTATAAATCATCTTCTTTTTTTTTTTTTTTATTTCAATTTTCAATCGTACATATATGAATATAAATCTATTTAAAATGATGTTACTCGACTACGTCATAAAAAAAAAACTGTGAGTTGCAATCATCAAACAAAATTAGTTACATTAGAGTTATTGTTTTTTCTTGTAAATTATTATTATTTAGTACTGGTAATGCTATATTTAGAAATTTAGCAAAAGTAAAAAAAATATTCTTTAAAATACATTCTAGCTAATTTTGTTGAAAATAATCTCTTATTTTCTATCCATTTCATTTCTAATTATGGAAACAATTATTATTTTCATCTTTTGTATGCATTTATAGTATATAATGCATAAGAAAAATTATCGCATACAATATATTTCAAATTAGGTTTAAATCAAAATTTACCTAAGATACATTCGAGATACATATATAATTCTACTTAACCCTAAATATCATGCTTTCGACATTTGACTTAATTATTTTATTCTTATTATTTCGGCATTATTTTATTTAACATAGGTAATTTTTGCAAATTTAGTTTATATTTTTTTTTTCTCAAAAGTTTTTCATTGATTATTGTACAATTTCAATTTCTTTTTTTTTCTTTTTTTTTTTTTTTTTTTAAAAAAAATTTAATGAACCAAATAATAATGATAATCTTTCCAAATTATGAGATGCATATTTTGTCATAACAAAATAAATTGATCTTTCGTTTTAATTTAATTTGTTCTTATAAAATTAATTTTTTTTTTTTTTTTTTTTTATGATTCTATTTTATTTATTTTGGGGCCCCCTTGACTTACAAATATAAAATTGTAGAATGAGAAAAAAAAAATTTTGTTGGCGCGCTTACCAGTGATGATGATGATGAAGGTATGGTCGATGATGTTGTTGGGACGTTGTAATATCGACTACGATGGCGGTGACGATGATGGTGATGATGTCGTTAATGTCGTGAATGTTGTAGCCGACGAGGCTGATGTGGATGATGGCAAGGTATTAATGAATGCATTTATTTGCCGAAACCTCTCCTCTAGCGGACGTTTATTTTTTATTATTTCATTACGGAGCTTTAAAATTTTTTCTAGGTCTCTTTCCATGACTTGTCCCTTTTAATTTTTTTTATTCGTCTTCAAAAGAACGTAATTTCTTAATACATGTGTGTTCTATATGATCGTTTCAATGTGATCGACAAGCTGATTTTGTAATGCCGTAGTTAAAATTTTTTTTTTTTTTTTATGTTTCGTAATATTTTATTTCACAAAAATTATTTATTCATTTATAATAAAATAACATCATTGTTATTATTATTATTATTATTTATATATTTGTTTTTTTTTTGTTAATTTTGATTTTGAATGGATTTTTGTTGTTATTGTTGTTGTTGTTACAGTTTGTAAGTATTTTATATCACTATTTTCGGTGTTTATAAGAATTTTTAATCATTTTGAATAACAAAATTATTTAATTTACTATCATCATTTTTACCAACGTCTGTTGTTAATGACATTTTTTTTTTTTTTTTTGTTTCGTATTTTGTTTTATTTTAAAAATCAATTTTTTTATTTTTATTTTTTTTTATTATTTTAAATTTAATATTTAGTAGAAATGTAGAAATATTTTCCAAATTTGTAGAAATTTCTTCTTTATTTTTATTTTCATCATTATTATTATTATTATTAATATTATTTATCTTTGTTTTTTACTATAAATATTTACACCTTTTTTTTTTCATTTATTTACAATTAAATTTTATTTTTATTTTTAATTAACTACCTTATTTCTTTTGAAGATTTTTTAAAAAAAGAAATTTTCCTTTATAACTATAATTATATTACACATTATACATTTATATATAACATAAGTTAATAATATAGTGTACATATATACCTATGTGTGTATATATTTTACATTATGTACTATATTTATTTTCTTTTTTTTTCAAAATTCAAAAGAAAAAAAAAAACATTAAAATAAAAATATTTATAAGTTTTCATTAAAGAAACCTTTCATATTTTTTTTTTTTTGTCTACATGTTATATATGATTTAATTTAATTACAACACACATTAATATATACACTGTATATTTTATATAATAATTTTTCTTTAAATGTATTATGAACACGTATTAGCACAATATTTTTCATATATCATGCTGCCTATACACTATCCAACTTGGTTTTTCTTTTTGTCATCAATTTATCATTTTGTTTTGCTCTAAATTTTTAACTTTTCTTTTTTCATAAATCTCCAATTTATTAATTCGTTTTAAAAGAAAAAAAAACTAATAATGTAATTAAATACAAATTTGATAAACATTTGACTAGGTTATTTACAATTTTACAATTAAAATAAAAATATATGTAAAAGTATATTACTATATATGAAAATTTTAATTAAAAGAATATAGTTTTCGTTTTTTTTTTTTTTTTTTTTTGTTTCGTAAAAAATAAAAAAAAATAAATTTTAATTAATTGCTTGTTCAGTCATTTGTAAACATAAAAATTCCAAACTACTATTTATATTTCCGATACTATTTAAAATTTTATCTCTACTATTATTACTATTATTATTAGAATTTGAATTTGACACAGGAATCATTGAATTTGATAATGATAACGATGATGATGTATTATTTTCTTCGATTTTATATAAAAATTATTTTTCAAAAAAAAAACTTGATTTAAAGTGAGCAAATACAAAAAAATGTTTTCTTATTGAGAAGAACAAAATGGATGAATTGCAATGATTGTACATGAAAAACAGTAGGAAAAAAAATGTTATATATGTAGGTATTTCATATTATATTTTCCACGTTTTCACGTTTTTTCACAATTTTTTTTTATAATACATTTTTTATATTATGCATTTACATAATGGAACCAGCTACACTATATATGCTATACCTCACATTTTAATTTTTACTTTAATAGAGGCTACCCTCATCAAATCACAAGTAATAAAAACAAGATATAATAAAAAAAATAGAACTTTCTCAAAAAAATATGACCGACCAAATTTAATAATTCGCTTGAGCAGAGGTTGCCCTATCAAGATACCAAAAGACTTTAAAAAAAAATACCAGCCGAACAACAAAAAAAATTCTATATTCACTCGGGCAGAGGTTGCCCTTATCCCAAATCAAAAACAAGACTTTTTTTTATAAAAAAAATTAAACCGGCAAAATGAACTAAAATGATTTTGTTAATCGGGCAGAGGTTGCCCTTAACCGTGATATAGAAAGACTTTTTTTGATGCCGATACGCACCGCGTATTTATATGAAAGTGAAAGTCGGAGAATTTGGTGGGGGTAATTTTTATGAAATTTTAATAATTTTAACTAAAGAGAGTGAAATTTTATAAAAATTTAAAAATGGTGTAGTACCAAGACAAAAGGTACTTATTTTTTTAAGGAAAATTGAAATTCCTGAAACCTATCGAAGTTAAAATTTATTTAATTTTAAAGATTATGCATGCCCCCTTTTAGATAAATATGTTTTTTTCAGATATTTTAATTTATTTCAGAAATTTTTTAAAATTTTAAAATTGTGGTGGATAAAGAAAGTACATATAAAAAAAATGTACTAATAAGAAAAATGATAAATGGTAACACGGAAATTAGTAAAGGTGAGTATAGTTACATAAATGTGACAGAAGTTCTACATGTATATGTGAAAATTGAGCGAGTAGCCGAACATGGATTAACGATCGGCTACAACTATCGTGCTTTTGAGTAATTATTTGGGGAAAATATTGGTGAAGCGTAGAAATTTCTGGAATTTCTACCTCACATACCAGAAACATGCAACTGCATCATCCGATGCATACATATGTATAATATAGCAATGCTATAATATATATGTTTGAATGCGCGTGTATGAGTAAGAAGAAGAAATAGTATTGTAATGCGTTATACATAACCGCATTACAATGCAACAGATGGTAAATATGACAAAACGGTTTAATGTATATGTTAATAGATATATACTAATGCAGGGTACTCAACCTAGTACTAAGTACAGGTTGTTCATTACAGTACCCTCACATTACAAGATCTATACAGACGGCTCCAAACTAAAAGAAAAAGCTGGATTTGCTGTTCTTCTAGAAGACCACAAGATACAACACAGAATATATAATGATGCAAACATCTACAACACAGAACTATATGCTATCAATTGCGCCGTCAAACTAATCAATGAAATGAAGGGCAACTGTTTTTTAATCTTAACAGATTCTTTCAGCGCCATTCAATCGCTAAGAAATTTACAAGATGACCACCCCATTATAAATGAAATACATAACACCATCCAACAACACACAAACATTTCACTAACCTTCTTTTGGATACCAAGTCACAGAGGAATAAAATTAAATGAACAAGCAGAGCAAAAGAGGCCACAAAACAACACATAAATTATAATTTTCCTATTATAAAAGATGACATTTATAAACAAACTAACCAAAAAATCAGAACGAATTTCAAAGAAATATGGGACATGGAAAAAAACACAAACAAATTAAAAGAAATTAAAGACGAAATAACACCATGGCAAAATCTACATAATTTCAGCAGAAAAGACACAGTAGTAATTACCAGAATAAGAATAGGGCACACTAAATTAACACACGAACATCACATTAACAAAACAACCAAACCCAAATGCATCTGTACACAACCCATTACAATCAAACATATATTTTCAGAATGTCCAGCCTACCACTCATTTAGAAGCAAACATCATATTGAATACACAACTTTAGGAAAAGATAACAACGAAACTACACGTAACATCATAAAATTCCTAAAAGACACCAAATTATATAATAAAATTTAAATTGTAATAAAAAAAAAGAAACAAATGTACGGTCCGAAATGACAGAAAACTGTTGAGAGACCATTAATTAAAATTATAATAAAAAAAAAAAAAAAAACACCTAAGTAAAAATGCATTAGATTACACCAGCTTTATAACACTATTCTTGATACCTCAATTATACTTCAACAGTGGAAAATTGCTACAATCGTTCCTATACTAAATCCATCCAAATCCCCTTTATACCCAGAATCATACCGTCCTATGTCCTTACTATCATGTCTTTCTAAATTAATGGAAAAAATAATTGCTAATAAATTAAATTGGTTATTAGAAAATTCACATGAAACAGATATATATATCAAACAGCTTTTAGAAAAAATACAATTGATGCTCACTTATTTTTAGATCACTTAATATCAAAATTTTTTCAACCAAAAACCATTTAACTATTTGTTCTATTGATTTTGAAAAAGCTTTTGATAGAATCGGGTCTCACACAATTTTAAATAAATTGATAAAAATGAAAGTATGCTCTAAGATTTTCAATTACATAAAAATTTTTTTAAATAACCGTAAAATAAGAACAAAATTAAACGAATCATACTCATCAATAGAAAAAATGGAAAATGGCATTCCACAGTGATCAACTCTATCCGTCATCTTATTCCGTATTGCGATGTCTGAAATAAGTAAATATTATTGAGAAATATAATTTCGCTTCTCATTGCTTTTATGCTGATGATTTATATATAATTATAAAAAATAACAATAAATTGGACGATCAAAACAATTTTAACAAACTATTTAATCATTTATCAATTTGGTGTACAAATAACGGAACTAAAATAAACGTAAACAAAATTAATACATTTTTGTCAAAAAAAAATCATGCAGATTTAACACATTTTCATTCAACAAATACTTCTATTGAAAAAGTTGATCATCTGAAAATACGTGGTATTTTCTTTGATGCCAATATGACATGGAAAATCCATATTCTTTATTTAAGACATCAACTTAACAATAGACTTTTTGCAGCTAGATGCATTTTCAACAAATTTATTACTGCAAATTCATCTGCATTATTAAGATACGTAAAAGCTACAATACTTTCAAAAATTGGTTATGGACTTCAAATACTTATATGGTAAAACATCTTCCTAGTACTTCTACTTAGTTTAGTACTTTTTTCCTCCAACATTAAAAAAATCATGGCACCATATCATTCAGCAGTCAGAAAAGCAGTGGGACCTTTTCCTACTACTTCGATCAATAGTTTACTTGCGGAAACAAACATGCCTACTATAGAAGACAGATATGTAATCCTGACCGTTAAACTTATACCAAACATTTTATCCACTCAAAAAACTATGCTGAAAAAAGAGATATCTCTTTTAATGGATAGAAAAACTAAAATGAAATTTTCTTCAACTCTTCAAATAGCTCTAACACACCGAATCGTATAAATTTCAGATCAACAATTTCAAAACCAAAAATCTACCCATGCGTCCTGCTTTATTTGATATCAATCTTTGCGTTAACATCAATCTCGCAAAATACAAAAAATCTTCAACTGAAAAATGAGAATTGCACCAACTCTATTTGGAACAACTCAACACGTCATATTCTTCGAATTTTAAATTTCTTTTTACTGATGGCTCAAAAATTGATGATTCAGTGGGCTATGCGGTTGTGACTTCAAACAAACAAATAATTAAAACAGTCATTCTTCCAACATATTCTTCAATCTACACAGCTGAAGCACAAGCAATATAGTTCTCAAAATAGCTTCATTGAAAAAAGGGAAATATTGTATTTACACAGACAGTCTTTTGTAACGCTTGATTTTCCCGGTGAGACTAAATAAAAATGCAGCCAATTAGCTTGATAAGATTCAACTGTGTCTTTTATTTTAAAAATCTTCTCTATATAAATTTCATGTTGTTTTTCTTCTATTTTTAATGTCTTTTGTCTGCAAAAAATTTAAAAATTTGACAAATCAGAAACGAGTATCTTGAATTTGAATTTCTTGCAGTCTACAAAACGTAATAGCTAAAACCCAATGTATGCTGTGCTTGCTTTGCTTGCTTTACTTGCTTTGACAACTAAGTAGAAATAATTGTTTAAACGTGACTGCCCCCAATGAGCAAAGCAAGTAAAGCAAACAAAGTCGAAAGTTGGTCTACTTTCTACTTTTTAACAACTTTGAACGCTTTGACAATTAATACATGATATAATTCATTAATGTGTAATGTGAGGCAATATTTTCCTAAGAAAACCGTAACAATCAGGAACACGTGCGCAACGGTTCACTAGCATTCATATTGCGAAAATCTATATAACGTTGAATAAAATTGAAGAATTTGAAAAGTGTATTTTAAAGGTTAAATTAATTAATATAGGTAAGTAAAATTTATAATTTTACATTAATAAAGTTAAGTTTTCATGAAAACACTTTTAATTTGATAATTTTAATTGAAATTTTTGTACAAAAATGAAAATAAAAATGTCCGGAATTACAAACAGTGAAAGTTAACTTAGCACAGAATTCCGGCCACTGCCCGGTGTTAGATTAATTTTGCATCTATTTAAAAAAGTTATCATTTTATAACAAGTTGTTGTAATTGAATTTCGAAAACGTAATTTCAGAGTATATTGTTTTTCCTTTAATTTGTTCTACTTCCGGCCTAGCAAAAGGACCGTAAATTTTCATGAAAATTAGCTTAACAATTTGTATACAACTGAAAACCAATCATAAAGTAAAAAATGCATGACAGAATTAAATTTGATATTTTAAAATTACAGTTTATTTTTAGAAATGTTTGTAAATTATATATGCAACTATTAATTAATTGTTATTATAAATACATGCATTTATCTATGAATCGATATTTATTTTATTCAGATTTTATAAAATAATGTTGTGGGCGGAATTAGATGCACAACTTTTCGATATCTGTTTAATTCCGGCCATATTGTAATGTGGCTTACTTTTATAGTTATATTTAAATATATTCATTTTTCAGTTTAAGAATGGCAGAAAGAAAAAGATTAAAATATACTACAGAAACACTGGAGCAAGCATTACAACTTGTTAAAAATAATAATGTTGCTGTTCGTAGTGCTGCAAAAATGTTTAATATCCCAAAATCAACGCTACAAGATAAACTGAAAAGCAGATATAAAGGATCTGGAAATTGTGGTGCTCCAACTGTTTTAACTACTGATGAAGAGAAAAAAATTGTTGATTGTATAGTATATCTTGGTGAATCAGGATTCCCAGTATCCAAAAGGCAGTTACTAGAAACCATAGCGAAATTAGTAGATAATCTCAAAAGGCCAAATCCATTCAGAGAAGGAGTTCCTGGAAAAAACTGGTATGACGGATTTTTACGACGTCATCCTGAAATATCAAAGAGAATCCCTCAGTCATTAACGGCAGCGAGAGCTGCAATAACTGAAAAGGATATAAGAATGTGGTTTGCGAAAGTGGATCAGTATTTAACAGATCATAATAAAGAAATTCTTGAAGACCCTAGACGTATTTTTAATATGGACGAAACAGGTTTTTATTTATCACCTAAGGAAAAACAAGTTTTGGTAAAATCTGGTTCTAAAAAAGTTTATAGTAGTTTATATGAATGATGAGAAAGAAATGCTAACTGTTCTTTTGGCTATAAGTGCTGATGGTAACTGGCAGCCTCCTTTATGTTTGTATCCTTATAAAAAAAGGGTTCCTAGAATTATCTTGGATAAAATACCAGATCCATCATGGAGTGTAGGCAATTCTGAAAATGGGTGGATGACATCTGAAGCATTTTATGAATATATTTCGAATGTATTCAAACCATGGATTGAAAAAAATTCCATACCACTGCCAATAATCCTCTACCTGGACGGACATAAATCTCACTTTAATCTTCCATTAATAGAATTATGTATAAAAATCAGTATAATACTTATCGGTCTACTACCAAATAGTACTCATCGATTGCAGCCTTTGGATGTCGGGGTTTTTTATCCAATTAAAACTTCATGGCGCGATCATGTTCGGCAGTGGAGATTGCAAAATGAAGGCGTAAGATTAAAACGTGAAGTTTTTGCTCCACTCTTAAAAAAACATTAGATAACTCGATTACGACGAAAACCGTTAAAAGTGCATTTAGAGCTTGTGGACTTTATCCATTTGATGCTGATAATATTGATTATTCAAAGTTATTAACGCAGACTGAAAATTCTATGAATAATAATAACTCTGCTATCGAAGAAATTGGAAGAATAGAGAAAATTTCTAATAACGAAATTATAAAAGCTGGAAATGAAATAAACAATTCACAGCTTAAAAATGAAATAGAAAAGAGATTAGAGGCTAGTTTGGTACAAGAATTTCTAAATACGAAGGGGAACTGGAAAGGTGAAAAGAAGTGGGAGGGACTCTATGAATTCTGGCTAAAGTTATCACAAAGTGCTTTGGAAGTTATTGATGACAATACAACTACAAATAATAATAATAGCGTAATTATTGAAGATGGTAGCATAATATATGATTATGTAAATACAATAGATGAGAATTTATAGAATAGTGAAATTTTTAATGCTATTATGGAAGAAGATGGGTCATTGAACATTATTGAAAACGAAGAGCAAGCATTAACAGTCGATATAGCAGAAGATGTGCCATCAAAAAACTTTGAAAATAAAAAGAAAATTGAAAACGAAAAGCAAGCATTAACCGTCGATATAGCAGAAGATATTTCATCAAAAAACTTTGAAAATAAAAATCCTTCAAATAATTTTCATAATCAAGAAAACAACTTCACGGACAGAAAATCAATGAGTTTCACTATGGAAAATAATTCGGATTTAAATAATTTACCACAAAAAATGACTGTCATACAAAAAAATGAAGAAAAAACACCCTTAAAAGACTCAAATATTGAGTCAAATCAAATGAAGAGAAAGTATCCAACACCGTTTAAAAATGCTTTATATTGGCCGGAACCAAAAGAAAAATCAGTAAAAAAGATGAAAAATGCATTTAAACCTCAACCAACTGTTGCAGTTGCTGAAGAATTCGTGGAATATCAGCGTCGATTAGATCAAGAGAAAAAGCTGAAAGAAGAAAACAAAAGATTACGAAAAGAGAAAAAGCAAAGACTCGAAGAAAAAATAAGGATAATGCAAACAACATACAACAACAAGAAGTTACAAAAGGAAGACAATAGACAATTAACAAGAGAATCCAAAAAACAAGCAAACGAAAATGATAATGAAGAAAATCCTTTTAATGAAAATATAACAGAAGGTACATATGTAATAATCAAATATGAAGAAGAATTGTTTCCAGGATCCGTTTTAAAATGTGACAACGGAGAAATGACTGTAAAGTCTATGACAATGAGTGGTCAGAATTGGAAATGGCCTGAAAGAGACGACATTTTAACTTACAGCAGAAATGAGATAGTGTGTAAAATTAACGCACCAATTTTAGTTAACAGTCGAGGAACGTATAGTGTACCTGAAATTGAAAAACTACAAGAAAAAAGTACAAAATAAAATATTGAGTATTTTGTAATACATTTTTAATTTTAAAAAATTTTATTGAATTAAAAAGTCAATAAATAAGTCATTAAAAATAATTTCTAAAATATTGTTTTAATCATTATCTTCCCGTAAAATTCAAAAATGAATTACATAGTTGTATTATTTTAATATCTTAAATATGAATTTTATTTAAAAAATGTGTAAGACCTCTCTTTAAAAAAATTCTTTAGTATATTGCCATAATGGTTAACGCATTTTTCTTCTTTTCTTTCTTTCATATACTTGGTTTATTCTGAATATCGACTATGTGTATAATCCCTAGTGCCGTGCGCAAAAACAATATTTTACCCATGTATGTATATGTAATAATGTACTATAAAGTATGTATTTTCTTATATATTTACACCCATACATACATAGATCAAACTGCACAACATAAAGTCCATTGATTTTGTTTCATTTTTTTTTCATTCAAAATTACATATATACTCTATATTTTGCATATATACATATATCTATAAAGTGAATTTCACATTTCTCTTTTCAATTTCATTTCTTTTTTTTATATTCGTACACATGCGGTATACCCTATGATATTCCTTTACCTAGTTTATACATACATACTTACACATACACACAGTTGCGCTAAATAGACATTATGTATATATTGGATATTTCACATCCAGAAATTTCTTGAGTCTATTGTAACCATATAAAATATACAATATGATACAAGTTCTAATACTTACCCATACATGACCATGTTCCAATGCATATTTGTTATACATATTAACAAAGAAATTCTAGAGAATTCTTTGGACATTGATCGCACGTGATCTCAATTTTCGTTTTTCTTTTCATGATACTTACCCCATATATGTATACATAAATGTATATACTATGTGATACTATCTTGCTCCATTATCACCAATAGTGACGAATGCAAATATCTATATATATACCTACTTACCCATGATACCATTTATTGTATTACACCTAATTTTGTTAACACATTTAAAACATATTCTGGGTATTCACGGTTTGGTGTATTTCTTATGCTAGAGACACATACAATTGGTAACCAACTCGCGAGTTGGTTAATGCTAGAGACACATACAATTGGTAACCAATTCGCGAGTTGGTTAACTGAGATAACCACTATAAATCAAGTGGTTAGTAGTACATTTAAGGCATAGTCACGATAAGCCCATTCCGTCCCGTCAGTGGCGTAGCTAGGTAACCAAGGGCCCTGGGGCAAATTAAAAAATGGGGCCCCACTGCTATGTAAACTGATTAGGTTTTATCAAATAAAAATATGAAATATACAAATACTTTAAAAATGCTAAGCTACTTAAGCTTTTTTTTGTGCACTGCAGGGCAGGTAATAAAAATATTAAACAGTAACAACATAAATTACAATTAATACTTGGTGTAGGCTTGGCTAATAAAACGAAATAGAGAAGATTCAAGGGTTTATTATATAACAATTATATTTATTATTAAATAACAATTATATTTACAATTTTTTCCTAGCTTTAGTTTTCGCAAAAGTATCAATGACTTCATTTAAATTCAGGCTTGATGCGGTTTTGTTTTCAATTGCTATTAGCTATTAGATGTACTTGCAGAAGGCTGACTAAAAAACTTGTCAATTTTGGGAAATTTTTGTTTACTATCTTCTCTTTCTTGGCGTTGTTTGCGTTTAAATGCACCACTAGGTTTCTTCTTTTTATCCATAATTTTCTAATATAAATAATTCTAAAATTTTTTTCTAATATATATAAAATAAAACACAAATTACTTTTCTAACAAATTTTATTTAACTACTTAGTTTGCCGAGTCGCCAATAAGCAATAACTAAATGATAATGATAATAAAAATTAAATTATACAGTAATAATCAAATGCTTATGCTTAATCTTCTAATTTCTATGTATCTACAATTCTTCTTTATTCTTTTCTTTTCCTTTCCTTTTCCAATTTACTATTTTTCTTTTAACTTTTGCAGGTGTTCAAATACAATATATTTTGTACAGTTTTAATAAGTACAGTATATTTTATACAGTTACACACGTGTTACAATTTTGCTTACTACAATTTAAACAATACAATATTGTTGTAATGTACCTACTGCAGGTGACTTGCATTTTGTTCACGATATTTCGCGTTATACAATGAGCTGTAGCCGAAATCTATAGATTTGACACGATTTATTGACTTAACGGACATCAATATGAGTGGTAAAATCAAATAAAATTGAACCACTATATTGACCAGTACAAAAAAGTTTATTGACATTAGCTTACTTACTCCTGATACAGCATTAATTTTTTAACCGTTTTCGAAAAACAAATTTTAACTCAAATTCACAATAAAACGCACATCGATGAATAATAAAACGCACATATCACTATCCGTCAAATTGACAACACTGCCAACCTACAGAAAGAATTTAGGGGAATTCCCTAGGCATAACTTTTGAATTTCTTTCAACCTAGTTGTCATGATTAAAGTGGGGTTGCAACCTGTCATATTTCTTTTGAAAATGGGAGAAATTTCCAAAAGTTCAGTTCGATCGAATTTCTGGTAAGGATTCGAGGGCCCCCTGAGATTGAGGGCCCCGGGGCACTGCCCCGCCTAGCCCCTAGGTAGCTACGCCACTGCGTCCCGTCCCGTTCCGTTCCGACACGTTTCAAAACATACCTGTTGTAATAAAACGGAACGGTATATAGTAAATTTGAAAGCTAATATTGAAAATTTATATGGAAACAGGTTATGTTATCCGTAAAAAGTTGAAATTTGTTCAACTTCAACGTTTCGTACCGTTCCGTTCCGTCAATCGTAACAGCTTTTCCGTCAATCCATATTAATAACATGGAAATGTCAAATATCCAACTTTTTTCTTTTTACGGAACGGAACGGAACGGGCTTATCTTGACTACGCTCTTACTTTAGTTAGTAACCACTGAAAATTACAGTGGTTAACGAGTTAACTAACGTCAAACCATCGAACAGTATGGCGAACACGGATCGAACCATCGAACTTCGTGTCAAACATATCATTGTTTATATTGAAATTCTGGTTATTGTATAATATACACAGTTAGTGACTAAATTAAAAGGACACATATAAAAAACATAGCTTTCAGTAACAACATCACTTTTCTTTAAATTATTTGAATTACATAAAATTAATTTAGTAGAAAGCTAATAATGCGTAAATATTAAAAAAGAACGAAAAAAAAAATTAAATTGTATAAATTATATTAAAAATATTTATTTTATTTTTGTTTTAATATTAATTTTAACAGAATGTCGAGTAGAAAAGAAATTGGTATACAATTGCGTGAATTAGTAGTAAATTATCGGATAAGAGGTGGAAGTTTTCCTTCTATAGCTAAAAAATTTGAAATATCAAAAACTACAGGCTATTGAAAAAATTTGTGTTACATTATTATACAATAAAATATATTTTTTTTTATTCTTATTTAATAGTCACACATTAATTGCTTTTTGCTAAATTAATTTTATTTACATAATTCAAATAATTTAAAAAAAAAGTAATTATGTTAATAAAAACTATGTTTTTTATACGTATCCTTTTAATTTGGTCACTAACTGTACAAATAATACGATTGACAACACATAAACAAAATTTCAACTTCAAATGTCAAAGATAACCAAAGTAAAAAGATAACTAAACTAAAAAGCAGTGTGTCATGCAATTGGTTTCGAATTAGTTACAAACTAAACGGTTTAAGGTGCGTCTAAACGGTGCGCTTTTTCGTTCAACAAAGGCATGCGCTATGAGGCATGCAGCTGTTGAACATGTTGAATGCAATGACGCATGCGTCTTTTCAACAAAATTTCATAACGCATGCCTCAAAATTTGATTCCCACTGTAAATGGGAATCTTTGCGTTTTTTCTTTCAACATAAATGTCAAAATCTCTCAAAACAAAATAGTTGTATTGTGTACCACAATTTTAAATTAAAAATAAAATAATAAATAATAAAAATAATTAATAATAAATAATAAAAAAATTAAATATTTGTGTGTAAATAATATCTACTGTAAACTACAAAAATAATAATTTCATTATTATTGTAAAATTTAAAATATTTATAAGATATTATTTTGTACTTCCTATACCTCTTCTGAAATACGAGGAAATAATAAAATAAAAGATAAAAGCGGTGTAATAAAAAAAGGGTATTTATTACACATAAGTATGGAAATACCAATATGTTACTTTCATGTATTCCGCATGTAATCGTATTAGGTATTAGATTTATAACTATAACAAGAAAAAAAAAAAAGAAAAGTAAGAAGAGGTACAGGAATAGAATAAGCAGGATATAAAAAGATAATATCCAATATAGATATACACAGTCTTTTAAAATTTGTAAAACGAAGAAGTTGTTTAAAATAAAGAAATTTAAAATCAAAGTGACTTGTTTCTTTTAATTATTTGTTTATACTACTAAAAAAAATGTCGATTGATAATAAAGAATCAATTATAAATTTTATTGAAGATTACAGACAATTACCAGTGTTGTGGCAAGTAAATTTAAAAGAATATTCGAATAAACAAAAGCGATCAGACGCAATAAAATATTTGTCCGATAAATATGAGTTGGAAGTTAAAACGTGTAAAAATAAAATAAAAAGTTTAAGATCTTACTTTAGTAAAGAGTGGCAAAAATGTTCGCAAAAGAAAAGTGGCTCCAGTAGAGACGAAAACTATGTATCGTCATGGTTTGCATTTAAACATCTTTTGTTTTTAAAAGACACATTAACGGCGGCAGAAACAAAAGATACCGACGATAACATTTTTACTGAAAACAACGTAAGTAGATAAGTAAATATTTTATTTATATAGTTATTATTTTATAAATTAAAATTTGTCTTGCCAGGGTAAAGATCCATCTTTTGTTATAAAAAATTCTTTGAATTCATCTCTAATTTCTTGAGCACTTTGAGCTGGCTTACGTGGTATTGCAGTGAGTGGTTGTATACCTGTATAATTTTTGGTTTCACTTCTCCAAATGCCATCTACTATTGACCCTGTGTCTGTATCTTCCACATCAAAACTTCCAGGAGGTGTATACAAAATTGACGAAGAATGTTGTCGTCTGAGAAAATTATGCAAATACACGCAGCAAAGAACAACGTTTGCAGCAGTATCCACTTTGATTTCAAGTGGTTTGCGAAAAACTCTAAAGACAGCTGCCATTATTCCGAATGCATTTTCCACTATTCGACGGGCTCTTGAAAGTCTGTAGTTAAAAATTCTTCTAGATGATCCTTTCTCAATATTTGTGGAATATGGCTTCATAATATTTTCTGTGAGTGGAAATGCATCATCTGCCACGAAAACATAGGGTACGGGCAAATTTCTGTTTTGCAGGACGTCTGCATCAGGTATATGTAATTCACTATTAATCAATTGTTTATATAACTTCGTATTTTTGAAAACTCCTCCATCTGAGATTCGGCCTTGACAACCAACTTGGGCATAGGTGAAACAATAATTTGCATCAACTACAGCCAACAACACGATACTAAAAAATCCTTTATAATTGAAAAATTCGCTTGCACTCTCAGGAGGACTAATTATTGCTATATGCTTCCCGTCGATTGCTCCTATACAATGTGGAAAATTCCAACGCTTTGAAAAATCGTCTGATAATAGTTTCCACTCTTCTGTAGTTGTAGGTTTCTAAAAATAAATTTTATTAAAAATATTGTTTTCCACAATGATTTTGTTTTATTTATTTATAATACTAATCATTATCAATTTTTAATTATTCCAGGGGAATGATGAATATACAGAAAATTCAATTAACGAATTAGAATTAGTGCAGAACGTCGGCAGTGAAATTGAGGTAGAAGCAGATGATATGCCAGTATTTTTAAAACCAAAGAAGGTGCCGAATAAAAAAAGGAAATTAGAAGATGAAATTAGAGCCGATGAAGCATATACATATTTGAAAAGATCAGCGAAATTAATTGAAAACCGTGATGAATTTGCGACATTTGGAGAACATGTTGCAAATCAAGTTCGAAATTTAGGTGATAGACATTTACAAATCATTGCACAACATAGGATCAACAATATATTGTTTGAATTAGCAATAAGACCCTCTGCAACTGATTCTATCGGTTTAGTAAGTTCAATATCACCATCATGTTCCTCAGATTCTTCAGCGGTACAATCACCACTATCATCTCACACATATTACATATCGGAGCCTTCTTCAGCACCTTCTAATGTAGCATCCACATCACTATTTACTGTTCCTACTGCACATAATTCTTCAGACATATAAAACACTTGATTTGGAATCACATGATGTAATTTCTGATGGAAAATTAATAAATAACATAAAATAATTGCTGTTTTTTTTACCTTAACATAATCCTTTAAAGCTTCTATAATTGCTTTTATAACTTCTGGTATAATGCATGATATCGATTGCTTCGATATTTTAAACAAATACATTAAACTTTGAAATGAATCTCCTGATGCTAAAAACCTCAGTGTCAATATTAATCTCACTTCCGGGCTTATTGCCTCTCGCATGTTCGTATCTTGCTTTTTTATTCTTGGCTTAATAAGATCGAGAAGAAGTTGAAAATCTTGAGGTGACATACGTGTAAAATTTTTAAACAAATATGAGCTATCATCTTTCAATTCTTTCATGATGTTGTTTCTTTTTTTCAAAAATTGCCTCGTCCATATCCTTTTTCGCTTTTTCATGCGTTTTTGATTTTGTAAAATAAGAAAATATGCCGCACACATTCCACTAAAAATTATTTCTTTTTCACTCATTTTACTCAAATTCATTGAAGTTGAACGTAAAAAATGACTATCGTCTGGACAAATCGGTATGATTCAACATGCTGCATGCGTTATTAAATGCGTTTTTATTCCAATAGCGCATGCCTTTGTTGAACGAAAAAGCGCACCGTTTAGACGCACCTTTAGTTAACCAATTATATGTGTCTATAGCATTAGGTGTACTATTGTACTGTGGTTAAATTATACAACAGTACATCGTGGTGTAAATTTTTTGTATGAACAAACAAAGTACAACACTATTGTCGATCTACAACACCTTCCAGCTGTTGTTAAATAGTGTAGTAATGTTGTATGATTTTGACATTTGAAGATTTGTTTTCAAATTATTTTCAAAATGATAAAGTAGATGAATAAAAGAAAAACAGAGAACTTTTATTTTATATAATTTAATAAATAATATTAAATCAAATTAAATATGGCAACAGAAAATAAAAAAAAGGTTAGAAAAATATCAGATAAACCAATTAAAAAATGGAGTGAAAAAGAAGTGAACAATTTTCTGGAATTTTTAAAAAACGAAGAAACATTCGAAGTAAGTTCTCTTAAATTTTTGAATAACTCTTTAATTTCATATTTCTGTAATCAAATATATGTACATTATTAAACAGAAACCAACTGCTCAGTATTTTTATAAAAAATTTATTCAAAAATATGAGATTGATGCAGCTTGGAATCTAGTGCGATGAAAGTAAGAAACATGAAAACAAGCTTCAAGAAAGCAGAAAACTGGAGGAATTCTACCGGTGCTGGATTGATGGAAAATAATGAAGTGTCAAGCATTAAAGGTAATTGTTTTAATCTGGCTTCTATAATACAAATTTTCAATACTGTTTTTAAGGACATTTAAATAGAATTTTCCCTCATTATGATGAGCTACAGGAAATTTTCATCAAAAAGACCATCGATCAGTTACCAATAATACTCGATACTGAAGAATATTTGATTGAAAATGTGATAAGTGACTCGAATCAACCTTTATCGCCACACGACACTACTTCCTTAGAAAGTGCTAAAGAAATAAATGTAGAAAGTCCAACATTTACAAGAAGTATGATAATTGATGAAAATTCCACAACTCCACAAAGTCAAGCAAATAAATTTGTTGAAAAATTGAAAAATAAAGCACCAAAATCAGCAATTAGTAGTTTAACTGCTATACAAAAAGAAAGAAGTGAAGTTCAAAAAATGAGGTTAGATATGGAAAAAGAAAAAATTCAAAAAGATTTAGATTTGAGTGAAAGAAAATTTCTTTTTGAAAAAGAACAAGCTCTCCAGAAAATTGAAATTGAAAAACAAATGATTGAAGATGAAATAATAAAATTAAAAGAAATTGAAAAAGATGAAAAGCTAAAAATGTTAGAAATTGAAAAAGAAGAACGCATAAAAAAGTATGAAATTGAAATGAAATATAAATTTCAATTAGAAATGGCCAAAAAAGAATAAAAAATAATTAATAAAACTAAATTGAATTTATTCATTCATTAACTGTAGTACAGCTAGTCGTTTCGCTTCATTTGTTTCATGTTCAAAATTATTTTGTTCTCCATCATCATCTTCGTTAAAGTAACTTATATTTACATTTCCATCTAATTCTTCAAGTAAAACATTATGCAATATACAACAAACCATCACCCATTCACAGCATAATCTTTGGCTATTTTCGTTATCCATTCGCATTCTTAATTCTTTTAAACTGCAAAATTTTTCTTTTAATAATCCAAAACAATGTTCCACTCTTACTCGGTACTGGCTGAATTTGAAGTTAAATTGTTTACGATCTTTTTCCGTAAGTACAGAAGAGTTGCTTCTAAAAGGTGTTATGACTGTTTCAGTTAAGGCGTATGCCGAGTCTCCTTTGTATCCATTGTGGAGATGTAAAATACTTTTCTGGTTGCTGAAACATAAGGCTATTGGTGAATATTCTTGCGTCATGAACGCTTCCTGGGTAACCAACTACTAAATTCCTGATTTTTAGTTTGTAATCACATACTATTTGTGCTTTAATTGAGTACATATGCTTCCTTGAAAAGTAAAGCTCATGATTTTTTACTGGGGACTCTGCCAGTTTGATCTCCGTACCATCAACATATCCTATGCAATAAGGAAGTTCATGAAAAGTTTTTTTAACTATCGCATTTCTTTCTTCCTTGTTGGGCCAATATATGACTTTTTCTTTAAGTTTTAACAATACTTTAAACACTCTATGAGTGATATTTATTATTGTGCCACCATCACTTATTCCAAAGAGAGTAGCGATTTTTCTTATGGAAGCACTTTCTCCTGAAGACCCCAAACGGTACAGTACAACTGCAAGCTGCAACTCTATTGGATGTTGTTTACATGAATGTGGTTTTAAAAACTCGACATTATCCTTAATCAAATTAATTAAATATTCAAATTGATGACGGCCTACTCGTAACATCTGACGAAATCTTCCTTCATCCAATGCTGGAAGAATTTCTCGAAGCCATATATTTGATTTGGAAACATTGTTTTCGTGGCCTCTACGACACGCCAGAGTCAAAAGAATATCGTCGTATAAATTGTCGAAAATAATTTCTTCTTTTTGATAATTTATAGTATCTGCAATTGAGTTTATACTACAGGAGTAAATAGATAGCGTAGTTTCATTAAAAATATTTACCTGATTCTCCACTGTCTTCCAATTCCTCTAAATCACTCGCCGCAGTTTCAATTAAATAAGTAATTAATTGATCTTTTTCACTTCTTTTTGGCATTTTGTGCAAATGGAAAACTTATAAACTTAACATAAATATCACATAAATGACATATTATGTCATTTATTACCAGATTTACAATATTACCAGTACAACAGTATTTAAACCAGGTGTTCATGATTTTTGATAAAACAGTGTTGTAAATGTACAACTTTTACAAAGGTACACTAATCCGTGAATACCCCTATTATCTATGCAATATGCATGTTACACAGAGATGTACACATGTATATGTTACTAAATTCACAAGTTTCAATTCCTTTACATATAATATATTTCTATGTAGGCATACTGTCTAGCATTAATAATTAGGTATCTTACATATACATGTAATTCAACCTTACCCAAAATATTCAAATATACACCTACATATATTTTAATTCTTTTCTTTTCTTCGTTTTGCTGCGTAATATTTGCAGCTGCAATAGTACAAGAATATTATATAAACATGCATACATATATATATATATACGTAAATAACAAAAAAAAAAAAAAAAAAGAAAAAAAGAAAAAAAAAGGTTACCATCAAAACTAGAGGTAGAATATCAAGTTTTTAGTTTTTAATAGTTAGTTCTGCTGATCAGTCATTTTTCTTTCCAGTCATCGAGTCAAGTCGAATTTTCAGTTAGTTTTTTTGAGTTTTTTTTTTCAAGTCAGTCAGTCGGTGTCTAGTTGAGTTTTTTTTCCAAGTTCAAGTCATTTTTTTTAAGTCGGTCAAAATAAATTGAAAGTACATATTATATATACGTAATTATAATCACTTGCATACATAAATGATGATAATATAAAACATATAATTATATGCAATGTTAGTGTGTATAAAATGAAGAAGTGTATTCACTATGGTTGTATTGCAGCTACTTTCATATTTAAAAAAAAAAAAACATTAGCATATCTATAACAATTAAACATTTATATAAAATTTTTTTTAAAAAAAAACATATTTTTGAATCAGCATTCAACATTTGAATATCTGAAAATAAAATAAATGGAAACAATTATTAATAATAATCAAATAATTCTATAACACATAAATAAAACTTATGTATTGTTTTCAACATTTTATTATTTCAACATGTAGGCATCGATTTCGCGGGACCTATCGACATGAAAGTATCATCACTCCGAAATGCAAAAATCACTTCAGTGTATATATGTTTATTTATTTGTTTATGTACTAAAGCAGTACATTTAGAGCTCGTATCAGATTTAAGTGCAAACGCCTTTATTGCTAGTTTTAATAGATTTATCAATAGAAGAGGTCTATGTTCGGATATATATTCAGATTGTGGCACAAATTTTGTTAAAGCTAACAAACTTATGTTTTCAAAGCAAGTCAGCGAAGAAATTGCAGACAATTTAGCTAATAGTCAAATTAAATGGCATTTTAACCCACCTTCTGCTCCACATTTTGGCGGTCTATGGGAATCTTACATTAAACTGGTTAAAACGCATTTAAAGAAAACGTTGCAGATCACTAACCTCACTTTCGAAGGACTGTATACCGTTCTATGTAACATCGAAGCATGTATCAATTCACGACCATTAATTCCAATAAATATCGATACTGATAACGATACAACTATCACTCCAGGCCATTTTTTAATTCAACGGAATTTACAGACAGTTCCAGAAACTAGTGAAATAAACAATACTGTCCCCACAAGACAATGGCAATTCTTGAAACAGTTGCAACAAAATTTCTGGCGAAATTGGTCTAAAAATTATTTAAATCAACTTCAATCACGATACAAGTGGAAACAGAAACAAGAAAACTTAGAACCTAACGATATCGTATTAGTAAAACAAGACAATTATCCGCCTTTAAAGTGGCCATTAGGACGCATTGTAGAAACTTATCCTGGTAGTGACAAACTAGTAAGAACAGCATTAATCAAAATTGACCGAAAAACATATTTGAGACCAATTATCAAACTGTGCAAATTACCAATTAATCAATCCGAAAATCTCATCCCTGAATTCCGAAACTCTACAATTAGTACTACCATACCTCTAGAAAAAGTAGAAAAAAATCAAATTAAAAAAAAATTATTACAGAACGTTTTTTACCGGTCGACTTTCGTTTCAAAAGTCATTTCAATATTTACCTAAGGTACATTATTAACGCAGTAGTGAACAAGTTGTAAAATATTTTATTTCAATTTAATTACAAATAAATGGATTCGAACTCAATTAATTCATCTATAACCCCAGTACCATCCGAGTATCAATCGTTCGGAAAATCATCAGAAGAAGGTATATGGAGTCTGGAGGTTATGGATCAGAGAAACAATTAGAGGCTACCGAAATTTAAAATCATCAAACAAGTGAAGACTGACGCGGAAAATACACGGAAATTTCTAAAAGAAAAATCATACAAAATTAAACCATCAGCATTTACACCCCCCTTTGAGGCAAGAGGTTCTATAATTAAAATAGCAACTAATAACACTCCATCAAAGGGTATGGCAGTTCCAGATTGGATGCTAATTCCTGAAGGAATTAAACGTATAATCGAAGATTGGTCTATTCCTTGGGAAAAAATACATAGAAAAAAAACGTACAGGATGACCATCAACAACATCAAAATGCGTTTCTCCAAAACAAGACGAGGAGGAACCACTATGAGAATAATACCTAAGTAATATTTAACATGTACATATATATAAAAAAAAAAAAAGAGACACAATAAAATAGTAATTTAAAGTAAAAATATATATATATATATCTTTTATTTATTTATTTGAAAAAAAAAAATACTAGTTACACATTATATCTACACATACATTGTATCGTAAAAGCATCGATTATGTAGCAGATGCGCTATCTGTTCGTTTAATGCGTTCTAAATACGTTTGCTAAACAAATATTATACTTTGACATCTCGGAACATATTATGACTTTGTGTCAAAAATGTTTCTGATGCATTTTGGAAGTCAACTTTTTTGTTGTATTTTAATGATTCATAGAAATTCAATTGAATGATGAAGTATTCTTTTTTTTTTGTTTTTGTACAGAAAATTGACTGTCGAATATTAAAAGTATTTTCAAATGTTGCTCCACAAAGTACAGACCGTATAATTCAATACTCATTCTTTCACTTAATAACTATTCACTTTTCCTAAATAAATAAATGTTTCATCTTTTGCCGCCGGTGGAGGATGTTGAATCAGCATTCAACATTTGAATATCTGAAAATAAAATAAATGGAAACAATTATTAATGATAATCAAATAATTCTATAACACATAAATAAAACAATACATAACAACATAACACATATGTTATATATATATGTACAACAAAAAATAGAACAAAACATCATAACACTAGGAAGGAATGAACACAAATATTTTTACAAAATATAACAATTATATACTTCTTTTTATACATATAAAACAAAAGACAAAATTGCTAACAAGAAACATAACATTAATTGCAGAAGTCACATTTACATCAATTACAAAAATACAATTATCACAACACTTATATATCCACTTTTTATAAATAAGTAAAAACCACCAAAATTACTGCACAATAATTACAAATAAACGAAACTGTACACAAACACGTATTTTAATAAAAATATTTTTATAAAAAAAAAAGGGAAACCAAAAGGTTTAATTAATTACATAAATCAATTAAAAACTTCACCTGTTCTCTATAAACTATGATTAACAATGTTTATTATTATATATAATTAAATAACTTTATCTCTTACTTCTTCGTAAAAGGTGTTTCAAGTTATTTTTAATTATAATTCACTTTAAATAACTTTGATTGTTATTTTAATTAATTCACTAATGAAATTTAGTTTAAAAATTCACTTTTCGCGAATTAAAAAGACAAATTTAAAATTTTATGTCAATTTTATTACTGTTCAAAAGTTGAACTGAACTGTTACAAAGATTGATCTTCTATTTATACTTATGAACTATGTTACATTTTATTCTAATTCTAATCGTGGGACAAGTGAAAAGTTAAAGTTACAGGTGTTCATCTTTGTAAAGATGTAATAAGCAATTTTTATGCTTATGGGAAAATTAATGTATTCGGTGTGGGAACATAAAATGTTTCACACCGGTTATGTTGGTGCATTGGTTCTCATGATTGATTCTTCTAAGAATCAACGTTTTATATTACTCCTCCACCCTTTAAAGAGTTTGACGACCCAACAAACGGATTACTCTTGGTTTGGAGCTCTATTCCTGTAACACTCAGACTTTTCGCTTTTCCTTTACAAAATTTACGCCTTAGAAGTATTATTAACAAAATGATTAAAATTATGTATGCTATAATTAGAGTATAATTTGTAACATTACTTTTGAATTCAATGTATTGTATCGTTTCTCTATTTTTTATATTTCCTAAATTTAATTTTTCTAATGTTACATTATTTATCAATTTAGTAAAATTAACATGAGTGATGGGTAATATTATGCCATTGGAAAATTTCATTACTTTATTTTCAAAAATCAATTCATTTATTTGCAATTTACAATTGTTATATTTTATTACATTATTTCCTTTTATAGCTATAGTTTGTTGAATACAATTTTGTTTAATTTCGGTTATTGGAAAATTTTTAGTTACAATCAACCCATCATTTATCTGATCAATGGATGCTTCTTTGTTGAGTCTCAACTTACATACATTGCTCATTTTAAACATATTACGAATACACTCATTTGTATGGAGTTTCAAATTTTTCTTTAGTAAAATTTCGTCTTTAAAATGATAAACGTTATCATCTTGAATGATAACCTTTTCAGTTTCAGAATCTAATTCCTCGTAATAATTATTTGGGAATGGAATTATGAAAGCGTTAAAGTATTTATTTGTAGTAAAATTTGGAATGCTTATAACAAAAATTAATGAATTATCTCTGAACAAAATACCACTTTTTATAAAAGGTAAGACGTTAACTGATATGTTGTAAGCAGCTATTTCTTCTGCCGTTAATATGTCGTGAGATAAAATATTTAGTTGACTTGTCATTATTAAATCTGAAAGTTTTTCTAATTGTTTATTTATCAGTACAATGTCTGCGTAAATGTGTAATGAGTATTTCAGTCTGTCTAATGTTTTTATTATGTGATTAGTATTTTCTGTAATATTATTAAGGTGTTGATTTAATCTCGTTTGCTCTTTATTTACAAGATGTACAACTTCGTCCAAATTTTTTATTAAATTGTTGTTGATGACAACTTGTTTATTTAGTTGATCTGTCATTTGTTTAGTATTTCTGTCAAGATTTTCCAAATGATTGAATATTTCTTTCGCGTCGTCATTGTCCATAGTTCCAGCTAGAAATTTTAATCCTTGTCCCAAAAAGTTTAGAACCCCGCGTTTATATCTTTTATTTTTATCATAGCTAGGTACAATTGTTTTTAGAGTATGCTTAGCTAATTTTAGTTCTCTGTTCAATAGTTTTTTATTGTTATCGTTTTCGGTCAAATTTAATGATTTAATGTTGTTTTCTATTATGTCAATGGCTGAATAATAGTCCTGTATTTCGACTATGTGTAATATTTTTGTGTATCGGTCTATTACTAGTTTTTCGTCGGATTTGAGTAGAGTGAATCCATGTTGGTTGTTTATAGAAATTACTTCAATTGATCCTCGAACTAAAGTCGGGAATAAGAACACTAATGAAATTACAATCATCTGAAAAAAAAGGAAATGAGAATAGAGTAATTTTAATTTTGATATTTTAGCTTCCTTTTTCTTTGATTTGCTACGTATTTGGTTCTACGTTTTGTACTAGTATCTATGACATATTCACCCTGTATTTCATAATTTGTTAATTTCTTATATTTCGGTTTATTTTTAGCTATATTTCTATCTACTACAATATTATCGTGAAGTTCGTAACTATTGTCGCGATTTTTGTTTAACATTTCAATTCGTCTAGCTTTTTCGTTTGCAAACTTCTCTGCTAATTTAGTGATTTCGTCGTTACTTAGATTCTTATTTATAAAATCCATCGGTCGCAATTTGGTAGTGGAATGAAGAGTGTTATTATAGGCAACTATTATTTTAAAAATTTTTTCTTCGAGTTCTTTAGTGGATTTTTCTACTTCCAGAATTCTAAGATGTTCGTTGAGTGTTCCGTGTAAGCGTTCAACATCTGAATTCCCTGTTTTATTTGCAGCAGTAGTTACGTGAAATTCTATTGAATTTTCTTTAAGGAACTGTTCTACAGCGTTATGTATAATACACCTTTCGTTGTCGAATATCAGCTTTTTCATTTTACCAAGAAATTGTATTCTCTCCCTTAATGCAGCTAAAATAGAAACCCAAGTTCTATCGTTTAATTTATGTATGGTCGCATATTTTGAAAATTTGTCAATTGTAGTTAAATACATTATATTTCTATAGGGGAACCAAATATCGATGTGGACTATTTCATTAAAACTTCCAGCATTTTCGGTTATATTATACGGAATTTTTATTGGATGGCGATCATGTTTTGCAAGTTGGCAAATTTCGCAATTATTTATAAATTTAGTGATTATTTCTAATAATTTAGGATAGTACAATTTTTCTTTTAACTCATTGAACACCTCAGTAATACCTCTGTGATTGTTTTTTAAATGTTCTCTTTTAATGACGTCTAATAATTCCTCTCTGTCTGTGATATCGATCAGTTTTTTGTAAGATCTCAAAATTTTAAGACTACTATTGTTATTTGAAAAATGTTTAACATAAAGATCTTGAAATTTGATAAAGAGAGAATTATCCTCGCAGTAGATACATATTACACCTTTATCTATTATAATCTTTTTCATGACTTCTATTAGATCACTGTTTTCATCAACAATGATGTGATTTTGAATTTTCTTGTTCACAATCTTTGTGAAGGATCTTTGATTCAATCCGGCACTTAAATAAACTTGGTTTTTATACAGATTAACTGGTTTTTCTGTAATATAAATGTATTGTGTTTCGTCTTCTTGTCCACTATGAACGGTAGCGTCTGTAGACCTAAGCTCATCGTCTTGGTTGTCGCTATTATGGTACAGAAGATCGTGTGAAACTATTTTAGGATTTTCTCCTTGTTCACAATTTATAAATCGGCTTAACCCATCTGCTACGTTATTTTCTTTTCCTTTAACATACGTTATTTCAAAATCGTACTCGTTTAGAAGTATTTTCCATCTCTGCAACTTCATGTTGGGTTCTTTTATACTATTTAGCCATACAAGAGGTTTATGGTCTGTGCGAATAGTAAACTTCCTTCCGTATAGGTAAGTTCTAAAGTATTTGACCGACCAAACAATTGCTAATAACTCTTTTTCTATTGTAGAATATTTGATTTCATGATCGTTTAAGGTTCGAGAGGCATAAGATATTGGATGATTATTCTGACTTAGGACAGCGCCAATTGCGTAATTTGACGCATCTGTTGTGAGGACAAAGGGTTTCTCAAAGTCAGGACTTTTCAATATAGGATCGCTCATTAAAAGTGTTTTCATTTTTTCAAATGCTATTATGTAATTAGTATCTTTCAAGTTAATTTTTGAATCTTTTTTCAAATATTTGATCATTGGATACGCGACTTTGGCATAATCTTGGATAAATTTTCGATAATAACCAGTTATTCCTAAAAACTGTCTAATTTCTTTTACGGTTTTTGGCAATTTCATCTTATTGATTGCTTCTATTTTTTTATTATCTGGTTTTATGCCATCAATAGTCACGATGTGTCCTAAAAAATTCGTTGAGTGTGCAGCGAAGTGACATTTATCTATCTGAATTTTTAGGTTTGCTTCTCGCAAACGGCATAGAACCTTATTCAAGTTAATTAAATGTTCATCGAAGCTTGTAGAGAAAATCAAAATATCGTCCATGTACACTACACAAATTTTTCCAATGTCATTTTTAAGTACATGATTCATTAATCTTTGGAATGTTGAAGGGGCATTTTTTAAACCGAAGGGCATTCGAATAAACTCGTAATGCCCATCTGCAGTTGAAAATGCTGTTTTTGGCCTATCTCTAGGTAAAACTTCTATCTGATGGAATCCTTTAGCAAGATCTATAGTAGAAAAATAATTACATTTGCCTAATTTATCAAAAAGTTCCTCAATGTTAGGGATTGGAAATTTGTCGTCTATAGTTTGTTCATTTAATTTTCTATAGTCTACAACAATTCTCCATTTTTGTTTTCCCGAATTGTCGATTTTTTTAGGAACAACCCAAATTGGTGAATTGTATGGACTATTACTAGGTTGGATAATTCCTTGTTCTAACATTTCTCGAATTTGACGATCTACTTCTTTTCTATGAATAACAGGATATCTGTAAAGTTTACTATAAATTGGACTTTCAGTTTTTGTTTTAATTTCGTGTTTTATGTCATTGGTGAAAGATAATTCATCACCTTCTTTAAAAAACAAGTCTTGAAAACAACATAAAAGTTTTTGTAATCTTTTCACATCATAACTATTTAAATGTTTTGAAAAACTTTCGAATGGTATTTTATTACAAAACGTCTCACTACTAAAGACGTCCAATGAATCATCCTTGTGGCAAGTTAAGGCGTAAAGTTCTTCTTCTTTATTTAAAAACATTGGTATGGTAGCATTTCTGGTATGCAATAATCTTTCTTTATAATCTATTTTTGCTTCTAAATCTACTAGAATGTTGTTGCCTATGAGACCATCGAATTCTTTATGGAATTCAAATTCTAAGAAAGATACATAATAGTCATTAGATTCGTTGAATTCTTTAAATATGGGAAAACTATAACAAACACTTGTTTTAACTTGACGGTTTAGTACATTAAGGATTGTATCACTCTCTTGGTTTAATTTCCATTTTGGGTTACAAATTTTGGGATTAATTATACTATTTTCGGCTCCACTGTCTATAATAAATCTCATGTTTCGTATTTTATTTTGCACTACTATATAAGGAAGTCGTTTTCCTGTACCTCGCGAAAATTTTTTTCGTTATATGCTATGTTTTCGTTAGTAGAGATGTCCATTGGTTCTACCTGATTATTTTGGTTTACATTTCTTGAATGATTTGATCGATGAGAATAGCCACTGTTTGGATAGTTTCTTCTAAAATCATTGTTTTGCCTTTGATAATTGTTATTATTGTGGTTGTTGTTTCTAAAGTAATTATTATGGGTATTGTGGTTATAATAGCCTCGTGAATTATGAGATATATTTTCACGATTCTTTTCCTTGTTAAAATTATTGTAATTGCTATTGTTATTTCGATTATGATGCGTTCTAAAGTTTTCTGGCTTTTCTTGCTTCCTTTCTTTAGGATAAGTGAGAGACAAATAACTGTTTTGTGTCAGTAAGTCGTATGCGTCAGTTAAGGTTTGTGGGTCTTTACAAACAATTAGATTTTTTGCGAGAGGTGGTAGACCGTTAGTGAAATTTTTCAAAGCAAGCCTTTGGTTAGAAGCTATTTGTTCAACTGAAGCTTCATGGTTTAAGAGGTGAGCATTATTTATTTTACAAAGAATTGTGTTTATTTTATTGTAAAAATTTTCAACTGTAGATTCGCACCTACATAATCGCAATTCGTCTATCAAATCAGAAACTGGTGTGCGTTCTCCATGATTTTTGATTAATATTCGTTTCAAATCAGACCAGTTAGTAATAGAACCGTTTCTGATAAGACTTTCTTTTGCTTTGCCTGTGACTTTATCAACAATATAACCTAAAACAATACGCTTTAATTCGTTGCTCAATTGGTCAATTAGAGGAATTAGAGATTCTACACGAGAAATGAATCCGATAAGGGTACATTTTTCGCCAGAAAATGGAGTAATATAACTTATATTTTTTGCAATATATGTCAGTATTTCTCTTTCGTTGACACCCATTTTTTTACAAAAAAGGTTTTGTTATTTTACAAATATTTAATCTTTACAATAGACAATCTTACAACTAAATACAATTTTTTTTTTTTTTTTTTTTAAAGTTTTAAAATGTTTTAAAAAGTTTTTACTTGCGTTTTTTATTTTGTTGTGTAAATTGTTGAATGATGTCCTTCAGTTGATATTTTGTTGTTGTTGCTGTAGTTCAAGAATTATTAGAGCCCTTTCCTCTGGTCCTAGGATGAATTCAACTGTGTCGTCGTCTTCTATGTTGAGAGTTGTATTGGTAGTTGTACCTTCTGGGTTTGTTGGTATTTCTGACGGAATTTCGCACTTTGATTCACAATCACATTCAATAGACTCAATTGGAAGAGTCATTTGTTAGTAAATTTTAAATTATTTTAAATTAAAAAATTTTTTTTTTTTTTTTTATTAATTTTTTATTAATTTTTACTGTAATTAGAGTTTTAATTTAGCAAATTTTAATTAATGGTGTTTTGCACTTTTTAAATTTAAAAACAATTTTTAATTTTTAATTTTAAAGTTAGTCGTGCACAAAAGATTTCACCGACTGCGCCAATTAAATAACTTTATCTCTTACTTCTTCGTAAAAGGTGTTTCAAGTTATTTTTAATTATAATTCACTTTAAATAACTTTGATTGTTATTTTAATTAATTCACTAATGAAATTTAGTTTAAAAATTCACTTTTCGCGAATTAAAAAGACAAATTTAAAATTTTATGTCAATTTTATTACTGTTCAAAAGTTGAACTGAACTGTTACAAAGATTGATCTTCTATTTATACTTATGACCTATGTTACATTTTATTCTAATTCTAATCGTGGGATAAGTGAAAAGTAAAAGTTACAGGTGTTCATCTTTGTAAAGATGTAATAAGCAATTTTTATGCTTATGGGAAAATTAATATATTCGGTGTGGGAACATAAAATGTTTCACACCGGTTATGTTGGTGCATTGGTTCTCATGATTGATTCTTCTAAGAATCAACGTTTTATATTACTATATAATTATTTACGTAACATAAGATCATGACAGCACCAATGAAAGTTACCAGCTGAAGTACCAGTATCAGTAGAGTTATTCACAATCATCAAATTTATCAATCGATTTACCAAAATCAAATTCAAAATAAAACGGTTTTCTAAAAAGGATGAAATGATGAGATAAATATAAAGATAACTTCACCAACGGAGAAATGGAAATTTCTAGAACCGCGAAAATTTGGTATATAAAGGGTTGCGGATCGCAGAAAAATTTGTCTTTTTGCGATTATCTGTGTATAATATCGTATTGAGATTGAAGCAGAGAAAACAAATAGACCAGAAAACAATTGGACGTATTGAGTCCTCAAAAATCTAGCATATTGAGCTAGAACATAGGGAACGTAGGAATTTCTGTAAAAAAAACTTAGAATTTTTTTACAAAATTTAGGGAAAAAATTAGGAAAAAACACTTAGAAATTTTTTTTGGAAAAAATTTCTAATAAATCACCGAAAAAATACTTAGAAATTTTAAAGAAAATTTCTAATCGACGCTGCTTTTGGAATTTTTACATTAAAAAATTTTCTAATAAAAAAAATACTTAGAAATTTTTCGTCAGCATTGGACTTAGAAAAATTTTTTTAAATCACCGAAGAAAATACTTAGAGATTTTTTTGGAGAAAATCGCTGATCAACACTTGGAAATTTTTTATAGAAAATTTCTATTCAACATCGCGATTTAAACTTAGCAAAATTTCTTTAAAATTTTTCTATTGCCGAGACAATTCGAATTCAAGTAATTGCAATCAGCAGAATTGAAGTTTCTTCATAGAATTTTTATCGTCGGACTACTAGAGTTGAACAGTGATTTACCGACGGTAAATATCATTAACAACCCCGGAACTATCTTCAGCGACATCTACATCAAAATTTTAAAACATCGATATTTCTGATAATTCATCATCATTTTAAGCTAAGACACAAACTATTTATAATTGTCATTATCTTTCTAAGTAAATAATAGTTAATTTTATTTTTTTAATTATTTGCATATTTCTTTGAACTTATTAATTAAATTTTGAACAAAATTAATTTCCGGAAATTTTTAAATTGTAATACTTGAATTAGTAAATTTTCAAATTGTAAACACTTAAATTAATAAATTTCAAATTGTAAACATTGAAATTGATATTTGACTAATAAATTTAAAATTTGAATATTTGAGTTAGTTTTCCAATTAAATTTAATTAAATTGAACAACTTAAAATAATTTGCTTTGTCAATTTTAAATTAGTAAATCTTTTAATTGTATTCAATATTGTAATTTAGTTTAAGATTTTTTGAATTGTTAGTTTTTAAGATATTATTTTTTTAAATAAATTTTATAACGAATTGTAAAAAAATTGTGTTTTTATTCTATATAAAATTTTATGAATTAGCACCTTTTTATTTTTAATGTTAATCTTTTAAGTGGATTTAACATTTGGTCCTTCGAGCCGGATAGAATAAGAACACAATTTTTATTTTTGATATAAAATTTTATAAAAAAAATATATTTGTAAATGGTTAAACCAAAAACTTCGACAAAAAAGAAACAAGACAAAATGGATAACATTCAAAATTTAATTAAATTACAAAATATATTGACAGTAGAATTAAAAGACTTAACAGATGGTATCAGAAAAAATCTAAACGAAAACAAACCAGTTAGTGTTTATGAACGCAGAATAAAAAAATTGAACGAATTATCAGATAGTTTCCGGAAAAATCATTATCAGATATGTCAAGCCGAAGATGCAAACAGCACTACAGAATACATGGATCAGAATAAATTCAAAGATTTTGAAGAAACTTGCTTCGACCTAATCACAGAATTAGAAGAAAAAATCTCCTTGATAAATACAACAGCCCAATCAAATGATAATTCTACTACTATGGTGACTATGCCAAAATCAAGAGTAAAATTACCTCCGATTGAACTACCGAAATTTGATGGAACATACATATGTAAACTGAATAATTGTTAAATTCATTTTTTTTAAAAATGTCTGTATAATTAAAAAAAAAAGATGAATAATTGGATAAATACGATATTAATTACTTTATGATATCCCTGTTAAAAAGAAAAAAAAAAGAAAAAAACAAAAGTAAAATCACCTTATGTTGTATTAATATTAAAAATATACAGAATGTAAAAGGTGTCGTACACAGTTTTAAAGTGCATTTATATTTGATTTTAATGTAAAACAAAATTTTAAAACAATTTGATTTTAAAAAATTAAGATGAAATTTTTTTTATTTGATATTGTAAATTATTTTGTAAATATTATGCTGCGAAATTATATAAATTATTTTTACATAATATATAGAATTCATAAGAATTTGAAATCATATCTTCATATAGTATTATCATTATATACCTGTATTTTATCTTCGATTAAATTCTGAAGAAAGAAATCTATCTCTAATAGATTTTTATTATGTATAAAATAGTGTTACAAAAAAAAAAAAAAACAAAAAAATAAATATTAAATAATAATAATTATTTAACTTTATCTATATACTTACATATATAGAAACTAAACAAAAATTTCTTTTGAATGTTGCAAAAATAAAAGAAAAGTAATAAAAATTATATCTCAATTTGTTAAGAATTATAATATTCATGTCAAATACCTACATAACATATTATAATTTGCTCGTGCATGTGTTTATGGGATAAAAGAAAACTAAATGAATGTTTGCACACACAGGAAAAATTTAATAAATAATGATTAAATAAATCTAATTTTATCAATGATTCTGTCCTATATAATATAAAGAACTTCAAAATAAAATGTGAAATGAGTTTAGAACGAAAGAATAATGACAACAACAAAATTCAAAAAAAAAAAAAATTTAAAATTTAAGTAAAAGGAGCAGAGCAATGGATGTAATATTTTCTTTTATCAAATAAATTTTGTTTAATATTATCATTAGAAAAAATAAAAAAAACAAAAAAAAAAAAAAAAACAAAAAAAAGGAGCTTCATCAACTGGACCAACATCAGCAATTTCAACAATTTGCAACAATGCGCGCCAACAGTTAGTATCTTAGCAAGGGCCCAGGTAATTTAGTTATGTACTTCATTTTTTGTATCATGATATAATATATTATAATATAATATAATATGATTAATAACATATGTAATATTTATA
This sequence comes from Villa cingulata, assembly GCA_951394055.1. NCBI lineage: Eukaryota > Metazoa > Arthropoda > Insecta > Diptera > Bombyliidae > Villa > Villa cingulata. The sequence continues at coordinate 32,570,398 of OX596017.1, read as the reverse complement.
TGTATAGTTAATGATATAATAAATAATCAATATTGTATGATTAATTAAGGTTTAGTATAAACGTACTCAGATTACGTCCATAACTATATTGGTTTAAGTATACAATCCTACATAAAAAAAAAAAAAAAGAGGAATTTGTTATAAGACTTTGTAAAGGAATGTTGAATGAATTAAATTTAACCAAAAAATTAAATAAAAATGTGTTGAATTTGAACATTAAAAAAAATACGGACTTTTGCTCATAATTCTCCTTCCAGACCTTACTGTTCAATATGTAAATTTCAGATTATAATTTTAATAGCACTTTACTTAGGATGGGATTACAAGACACGGCAGCACTTGTAATTATACAGAGGTGGGTAAGCAGTGGCGTCGGTTGCCCGGGGCAACCATTAATTATTTTTTTTTCAGTGGCGACCGATGACCCTGGCTGCATAGGGGCCTGAGCGGGGCCAAATATATCTGATCCGAACTTCGGTGTGGTGTAATTTTTCTCTCTCTCTCTTATTTTTTTTTTGAAATATTGAGGCATTTCGGGGAAGGAATTCACAACCTTCCACCGCCTCTTAGCTGCCGAAAATCAAAAGGGTTATGGTGAGTGGCTTACCCTCGCCCCATCCGGCGAGCTAGCACGCGCTAGCCAACTCGGGCAGCTGCCACTACCACCAACCATAAACCTAACTGTATTGTAATGGAGGATCGTGTGATGTCTACCTTTTCACATACATATTTGTAACACCGTAAGACGTAGAGGTAGCAATCGGATTTGGGTGTGATGGAACAAAGTATGTAGTATTGGTGTAGGTCCCTACCTCTCATTAGGGTTGTGGATTCTGCATTGTTGATTCTGCATTACATAATTACAGGCATCACATGAGAACCACCTATACATTACAAATGGTGTTGGTGTGATGTATTGCATTCCATAATAAATAATCAATGTATAAATGTGTATATTAAATATGCATGTATATTATATTAAATTATATGTACATACGAGTATATTATAATAATAATTAAATAATTTTATTAGAGAAAATTATTAAAATGTATTGTTTTTGTAGCATCTATTTTTTATTGTATTGTATTTATATATAATGTGATATAATATTATATATATAATGTGATATAATATTATTGGCTGGAGTTCCGAAAAGGTGTCACCCCCGATCTTCTTGAAATTTTGTACACAGAACGCGCTTTTGGCCTAAATCACGGGATACTCGTCTTTTTTGGCGCATCGCCCCCTATCGACCATAATTGGGATATTAATTGTTTTGCCAAAATTTTATTTTTACTTAAAACTATAAATTTTATAACATATAATTTTATAATTTATTAACGTATAAATTTTTAATAAATTAATAAAACAAAAATGAAAGATATCGTTCATATTCAAGCTGGTCAATGCGGAAACCAAATTGGTGCCAAGTTAAGGAAAAAAAATGTTAAAAAAGAAAAATCAAAAATTATGAGGATAATAATTGAAATTACATTAGTTAGGAGGATATTCATAATATTATTTAATACAAAATTAAATCAAATTTACTTATTATTTAACAATAATATGTCTGGAAAATTGAATTTAACGAAAGCAAAAACTTTTGCAAAGTATGTACATATATGTTTATTGCACATGTGTATAAGAAGAAAAATATGTATGCAGAATTATTAAATAAATACTGCAGAGAGAAATATACTTTAATGTACGTGCACAATGCTCATGCGTACATAAATTGTATATCTATGTATATTGTTAAGTTATAACAATATAATTTATAAGTTATAACAATATAATTGTATATTGTTAAGTTAGTATGTATATAAAACTCCAAAAAAGTTCAATCGAAAAACCGGTAAACAGTATTATAATTATATATAAATAAGAAAAAAAATATAAAGAAGTATACATATTTTACACATGATCATATATAGAAAAAGTCATAAATATAATATTAATAGATTTACATATATATCACCATATACGAGTATGTATGAATTTTATATAATACATATAGTCTCATGTCCATATATATTTGCATGCAGAATTGATCTTTATACATAACATAGTCTACAATTATATATAAGTACTGCCACAGGTACTATCTACATAACATCGATGTAAGTATATAATAATTACGCGGATTTGTAGAGTATGGGCTTATTTCGAAACGTCAAAATTGATGTAGTGAATACAGTTTAACAACTGCTGTAATACATATGGTTGTGATGTTATGTATACATTGCAGTGACACGGCATTCATGCATTTTTGATGTTTTGAAACACTTTTTTAAACATCTGATATAATGTTTATTATACCTATACAATGGACAGTGTTGTAAAAAATATTTTAATAAACAATTTAATTGAGTTGTGTTCTACAAGTTGTGAAGAATCAAGTACAGTGAAAGCAATTAAACTGCTAATACAACGAAAAAAAAAACGACAGGCAGCAGCAGCAAAAATTTTGAAAAAAACAACAAAAAGGAGCATACCGAAATGCAAAGAGTTCATAAAAGTAATAAATAACTATCCAGACGATATTTTTTACAGCCATTTTAGGATGAAAAAGCAAACATTTCAGGTAAAGCACACAATTTAGAAATATTCACTAGATATATGTAGATAATAATATTCCACTCTTCTCTAGAGACTTGTAAAAATGGTAAAGAAGGTATTGATTTTTCCAAAAACTGGCCATTCTTCATATTCTATAGAAATGTGTCTTTACATTACATTATGGAAATTATGTAATCAAAATTGCTTCAGAGAAATCAGCGATCGATTCAATATTGGTTCTGGAACGGCACACCGTTTGTTTAAAAAAACTATAAAAGCCATTTCAAAATTGAAATCGATTGCATTTAAGTGGCCTAGAAATCAATTCTCGTAGAGAAAAATAATTGAAGAATTTGAAAAATCTCGCTCAAATCCCTTTCCATCTGTTATTGGCTGTATTGACGGGATGCATGTACGGATTTCAGCACCAACTAGAGACGCATCTAGCTATTATAATCGGAAAGACTATCATTCAGTTAACGTACAAGTAAGCCAAATTAGTTTTAATACAAAATTGTATGTTTAATTAATAAATTATTTCGTTTAAGGGTGTAGCAGACAGCAAATTTCGCTTTTTAAATGCCTTTGTAGGATATCCTGGTCGATGTCACGATGCCTCTGTATGGGGCGCTAGCCCATTAAAACAAGCACTGGAAAACAAAACAATTATATTATCTCCTCATTATCATTTAGTAGGAGACGCTGCCTATCCTTTGGAAATTAATCTTATGGTGCCTTACAGAGACAATGGATTTTTAACAGCAGAGCAACAACGTTTCAACTCAAGTTTAAGTTCAACGCGTGTATTCATAGAACAAGCGTTTGGAATATTGAAAGCAAAGTTCAGAATGTTGAATTATATTTATGTAAAGAACTTATCATTAGCAAAACATATCATTATGTCATGCATAATATAATTTTGGACAACGAAGAATTTGATGCGTCGAATATAGAATGTGACCAAACATGCACAGATGACAACCACGTTGCAGATACTACTTCTTAGTGTACAAACAACAATGAAGCCAAAACAAAAAGAGAATTATTAACTAATTTAATATCAGCGTAAAATGAAAAAAACACAAGTTTTAGCATAATTTTGTATTTTATTAAAAAAAAATAAAGAACTTTAAAGTATAAAAAACATGGTTTAATATTAAAAAAAAACAAATAAAAAAACACAACCTTCATGGTTTCTTAAATATAGGTAAAGTCTTTAAAATTCTTTAAAGGCACATAGTTTTTGGAATTTTCGATTTTTAATTCACATATCCTTTCAATATTTCCTTCAATTCTCTGATTTCTTTAATTCTGTCTTGTTCTATTTCTAACTTTTTTTTTCCACTTCTAAAAATTCTCTTAATAATTTTTTATCTTCTTCAGCATCTGCTTTCAAAAATACAAGAACTTCATCACATTTTGATTTTTTTCTAGCTGATTCAGGAACTGCTGGAGGTGGAGAAGTAGCTTCTTCATTTTCCAATATATTTTCTAAATCAAATGAAGAACATAAATTCTCCTGTGGCACCGATACAAAATCTTTTGTACCATATACTTTATCAATTTGATCGAAGTACTCCCAGGTTGTTGCTGCTTTTCCAGTGGTATTATTTCTTTTTTTTATCCGTTTATATGTCACCATGAAATTGAGGAACTTTTTATAAATTTCATTTTTATCGAATGGGAAGTTCTCATCCACTTTCTTCATGTCTTTTAATATTTGCTCCCAAAGAACAGACTTTTTTTTCCTGCCAGCATTAAAATCGCTCTCATATTTGAGCCTCGTTGATATTAGCAGACGTTTGTTTTCATGTGTCCACCTTTTTTCGCTATAAGAATTTTAATTGAAGAATTAAAAATAATGAATTTAATAAAATAATAATACTTATATTATTATTAATAGTATTACTTACGAGTTATAATTTTCCATTTTATGTAAATAAACAACAAACCTAAACTGTTAAAAGTTTTCAGGTTATGTTTGAAATGACAATATTTATGGTTGACACATTGTATCAAAGAAATTTTCACTGCATTATCTGCTCATATTTTACACGATGAATACCGTAGCAAGACGTTTTGACATTATTGACTTTGTCACAAATTTGATGTTTGATGTTTTAGAATTTAATACAATGCAATAATACGGTATTACTACGTTTCGAAATAAGCCTTTGTTTATGAATTTATTGTTTATTTAATTAATTTATATAATATTGTTTGACTCTTTACGAAGTGAAATTGTATTAAAAAAATTAAAATGAAAGGAAAAGAAAATAAAAGTGTAAAAATAGGATTGGAATGGCAAGAAGAACAGGTGGAATTTTTTATAGAATGTATAAAAGAAAAAAATATATTGTGGGATCCAAGTCATGTTTGTTTTAAAAATAAGGGTGCAAAACAAGGTATTTGGTTGGATATAATCAAAAAATTCAATGATAACTTTAATAAAAACGTAACATACGGTATGTTTTGATTTCTTGTTATTCTTTTATAAATTTATAACAATTTAATTATATATTACTACATTGGCTTCACTATTATTTATTGCAGCTGAAGCGGTTAAAAAATGGAATAATTTAAAAAATTATTTTGCAAATCAAAAGCAAAAGTTATTACTGGCCAAAAAAAGTGGCGCTGAAATGGAGGAAGTTGAGTTTGAGGAGCAGAATAATTGGAAATATTATAAAAGATTAATGTTTTTATACTCAAATTCAGAACCACTCCCCTCTATAAATAATTTCAGCTGTAAAGCTCTTCAGGTAAGTATTTTAGAATTAAAATAAGTAATATAAAAAAAATAGAGATTTAGGTCTTGCAGATTCTTAATAAAGATGCAGAAGAATATTGTATCGAAGAAAATGAAGTACTTGAAGAAGAAAGGAGAAATAAAACACCGAGTCCAATAGAATTTTCTGATTTTGTGTATTCGGATAAATTCATGACGGCACAGTCAACATCATCGGCATCAGTACCGTCGACATCAGCCCGATCAATACCGTTTACATCAAACTCAAAAATTACTATTTTAGAAGATAAAATAGTTGGACCTCAGTTTAAAGAATATCCTGAATCATCAGATTCTTCATCAATGTTGTCTCCACCGATTCGAGAAGTGAAACTACAACATCAAAGTATACCAGCAAATTCTTCAGACATAAAAAGAAAAACAATAACCCATCCTCGAAAGAGAAAACGGCTGTGTAGCAGCGGTACTAACCCCGAAGATTTGATGAAAAAATGCCTCGATTCATCCACTGTTCTCCAAAATGCGATTTTCGAAAAAAGCAATCTCCAAGAGCAAACCACGTTCGGAAATTATATAGATGAGGAGATGAGAAAGTTGGATTTAGATTCACAAATTCGTGCTAAGCGCCTTATTTCAAATACGTTATATGAAATAATGGAAGAGCAATTGAAAAAAAATAATAGTAGTAGTGAAAATAGAGGTAATAATTAATAAATATATAAACTGTGTTGAAGCAAATTAAATTACTTCATAATATAAGTTGTAATTATTTTTGTTTTGTTTATGTATATTCAAATTTCATTTGTGCTACCTATTTAAATTTAATTTTTTTTATTACATTTATGTTGACATATGCATTTTTTTACATATAATTCTTAATATACGTAATTTGTATTGCACTTTGTAAATAGCTCAGTTCATTGAACATTTTTCACATAAAAAAATAAAATATATAAAAAATTTTTGTTAAGTAATTATAACTCATATGTACAATGCATAAAATTAATGCTGAGTTGAAATTAGTTCAGTGAACTATGCTATGAACTTTGTATTTGTATGAAAATGTATTGTAAATTTTAGATATATAAAGAAGAATTTTTTAACAATAAATCAGTTAATCAGAAACCACAAAAAGTGTTATTTTCTGTATTGACTCTGCCTTGCTCTTTAAGAATCAGTGCAACACTCGTTCTTAAAGAAATAATTTCGCGAAATATACAAGTACTTAGAGTTAGAGTAACCTAATTTCTAAGTATTATAAATAAATTTACTTTATTCCTGAATTAGAGAAACCTAATTCTGAATTTTGTAAATTTATCGTGTTATTAAAATTCGCATTAACATTCAATACTCGTAAGTCGTAACAAATTGTATTAATACACGAGAGGGTCAAGCAACTGTATTTCAAATAGCATACATACATTCTACAGTACTTTCACACGCGTTTGAAACCATCAAAAAATATACATTATTTCATTGACGTTATTCAAAAAAAAAAATAAAAAAAAACAATAATGGATTTGCAACAGAACAGACACTTATCGGCAAGGAAATCGAAAAATTGGTTAATTCCTATTATCATGATTCTCCAGACAAGAAAACTTTGTCTTATTTAGAAGAAAAATCACAAGTATTGAATAATTATTGGAATAAATTTGAAGAAAATGATGATCAGATCCGAAAAATTTGTCAAGAAGCTACAGTTCACACGTATTTTGCTACAGACTATTACAATACGGTTAAAAAATGTTATGAAAAAGTCAAAAAAGAAATAAATGGATTAATAACATATGTTAAATCTTCGAAAGAAGAATTAAAAAAGAGCTGCAGAAAATGAAGGATTAACTGCAGAAATCAATAAACAATCATCATCAACTGAATTCAGAAACAATATGAATGATAGCAATATTGATATAGACACTCTACGTCTCATTAGAAAGCAAAACAATATAATTGCTGCTTTGGAAAACATTTTATCTGAAATCTGTATGACTGAGAGACAGTCCAAGCAGTATTATCAACTTAAAATTTCGACAATTGATCATTATTGGTCCCAAATCGAAGAAAGCAATTTAGCTATTTGGGAAACAACAGAAAATTCAGTGCAATATGGATACAATCCACAAAATTACTTTGATTTAGAAAATAAGGTACAAGAAATATTAATTCAATTGCAAGAAAATCTTGAAAGTATAGTATCAGTTGATGATGGAAATATGCAAAGTAAGCAACAGTGTGAACAAACACATATGAAATTACCCACTATAGTTGTTCCGAAATTTGATGGAGACTATTTAAAATGGCAACAATTCAATGATTTATTTTCACAAATGATACATAATCAAGCAATGGGAAAGTCTCAGAAGATGTGGTGTTTAAAATCAAATTTATCAGGCGAAGCAGAAAAGCTAATCAGACATTTACAAGTATCGGATGATAATTATGATGTGGCATGGGAAATTTTGAAAAGCAGATATGACAATTGTTTAATATAAAACAAAATTTAATTACAATAAAAAAAAAAACTTGAATTTTAATATTAATACATTACAATTTATTTTACTTTTAATTGTGTTATAATGCACTACAATTTATTTTACCTTTAATTGCACTACGATAATAATTTTAAGTTGCTATCCTCACTCGATGAAAGTTGAAAAGAAAAAGAGGCCGAGAAAAAATGAATTATATGCAAATGTAATACATATCAAATACAACAAAAAATTAATTCATCAATATCAAATGTATGAGATGAGAGTTGAACTAATTGATTATTATCAATATCAATACAAATAGAATTTATCGAGTGAGATGAACACAAAAAATTATTTTACAATTATGTGATTCTCATTTATAATATGTAGGTATAAATTATGTTGATTATACAATTAAAATGTACATAAGTAGTTATGTTATAAAATATTTGATAACAGCAAATACAATAATATGAGATTACGTATTATACAATTCAAAATACAAAAAATATGAAATTTCAAGCAAAGAAACAAAACTGCAGAGTGCAGGTAGACAAAATATATTACGTTATGTAATATTACTCTTAGATGATAAATATATGTATTATATGTACATATTGTATGTACATCATCATTTCGTAACAACAATAAAAGACTGTTGGTTACAGCACTGCTTGATAAATTACTAGAACAAACAATGTTAGTTAATGAATCTGCCTTTGCATGATACGACAAAAGAATGTCTAATGGGATTACAAAATTTAGGCTTATCGGTACAAGAGAGTTGGGACCCTATAATTGTACACATTCTGTTGAAAAAATTAGACAAAAATACACATTCATTATATGAGCAATTTTTAACCTCACCAAGAAATCTACAGCCAATAGATAAACTGCTGAAATTTTTAGAGTTAAGATTTCAGGCTCTAGAAGCATTTGGACAAAAGCCAAAACAGATAAAAGTGCAGCATAAAGCAAACAAGTCTACAACTTTAACAGCAAGCAAAAATAAATTAGAATACCCAATCTGCAACAATAATCATGCCATATATTATTGTGAAAAGTTTTTGAAACTCAATCCATCTGAAAGACAAATTAAAGCAAGAGAATTGAATATTTGTCTGAACTGTTTGAAAAAATGTCATTACAGTTCAAAATGTACATCAAGAGGGTGTCTCAAATGCAACAAAAAACATAATACACTAATTCATTCAACCAATTCAACACTAAATCAAATGGATAAATCAAAATCAGAAGAAATTGTAAAAACAACAAGTCTTGCTGCACACAACAAAGATCAAGAAGAAAGTTATGTGTTTTTAGGAACAGCACTAGCTGAAACAACAGATAATAATGGAAAATCAGTTCCTTGCGGAATATTATTAGACTCCGGATCACAGTTAAATTTTATAACAGAAAAAATGAAGAAAAAACTTAGACTAAATAACACCCATGTAAATTTAGATGTTGCGGGCATAGGTGAATCCACATTATAAATAACTGATCGTATAAATATGACTTTAAAATCCAGAATAAATGACTACACTACGCAAATAGAAGCTCATGTGATAAAAGAAATATCATCAAATCAACCTCAAAAATTCATAAATATTAATAATTGGCATTTACCAAATAATATTATGTTAGCTGATACAGAATTTTATAAACCTCAAAAAGTCGACATTCTTTTGGGGGCGGAGGTATATGGAGAAATTATGAGGAATGGACAGAAGAAATTAAATGATGCACTTCCAATTTTGCAAAACACTGTTTTTGGTTGGATAGTCCTAGGCAAAGTATCCAACACTGATCATATCAAGCCATTCTGCGGAATCACTAATGCTGAATTAGAAAATCAGCTACATCAATTTTGGGAGGTTGATGAGTGTCCTGAGAACACAACAATGTCAGTAAATGATAAAAAATGCGAAGAATATTTTGAAAACACGACATTTAGAGATGACACTGGACGATTTGTAGTAAATCTACCAATTTTAGGCGATCCAAGGCTCTTAGGTGATTCCCAATACATAGCAAATAGAAGATTTTTAAGTTTAGAGAAAAAATTAGAAAGTGATCCAACATTAAAGAAACAGTACAGCGACTTTCTCAACGAATATTTACAACTGGGACACATGCGTGAATTGAAACAATAAAATGTTAACAGAACCTCATTATTTTCTACCGCACCATTGTGTACTTAAGCCCTCAAGTAGCACCACCAAACTACGAGTCGTATTTGACGCTTCCGCAAAAACATCAACGAATATTTCCTTGAATGATTTACTTCTAAAAGGTCCAAAAATACAGGATGACCTTATATCCATCATGCTCCGTTTCAGAACAAAACGATATGTCTTTACAGCAGACATAGCGAAAATGTACAGACAAATATTAGTTGCTGAAGAAGATCGCATTTTACAACTAATTATGTGGAGAGAAAATAAAAAAGAAAATAAAATATTATCAATTATGTACGGTTACCTATGGTACAAAATCAGCTCCTTACTTGGCTGTTGCTTGTCTCCAGAAATTAGCAAAGGAAGAAGAAGAAAACTTTTCACTAGCAGCATCAGTGATTAAAGATTTTTATGTCGATGACATTATGACCGGTAGCGATAATTTAGACGAAGCATTTGAAATTCAAAATCAGTTACATCTATGTATTACTACACAGCGGAGGTTTTCAATTACGTAAATGGTGCTTAAATCATCCTAAATTAGTAGAAAATATTCCGAATGAAGACTTGGAGCTTCAATTGAACTTTTCTAAGCTAGAAGGTGAATATATAAAGACGCTAGGCTTGATATGGCATCAGATTATTGATCAGTTCGCTATAACTTCATCACTGAAAGAGCAGACACGAATAACAAAAAGATCAGTGCTAGCAGATATGTCACAAATATTCGATCCTCTCGGGTTAGTTAATCCAGTGGTACTAACAAGCAAAATATTTGTTCAGGATTTATGGAAAAGAAAATTTGATTGGGATGATGAATTACCTGAAGATCTATGCACATCATGGCTGCAATTTAGAAAAGAATTTGAAAAGCTAGCTAAAATTAAAATTCCAAGATATATATTTAGTCAAGGAAAATTAAGATCTGTAGAACTTCACGCATTTTCAGATGCTAGCGAAAAAGCATATGGAACTGTGTTATACGTTAGATCGAAAAACGAGCACGGAAAGGTTACCATTCGACTTCTTTGTTCAAAGTCTCGTGTATCTCCAATCAAACCAACTACATTACCAAGATTGGAACTATGTGCAGCAAAACTTATGTTGCAGTTGGTTCACCATATTAAAGGAATTTTAAATATAAATCTAGATGACATATATTATTGGACAGACTCTCAAATTGTAATTTCGTGGATACAAGGTGATCCATGAAGACTAAAAACATTTGTAGCAAATAGAGTTGCAAGAATTCAAGAATTAACAGAGCCAAAACGATGGAATTATGTCAACACAAAAGAAAATCCAGCAGATCTTGTTTCAAGAGGTACCTTTCCTGAACAATTATTGTATTAAAAATTATGGTATGAGGGTCCAGAATTCCTTAAACAACCCAAAATGCATTGGCCAAAAGGTATTATAAGCAACATAAAAATTGAAGAATAGGAAAAACAGTTCAAATGTAGCGCATTGTCCGCAAATATTGACAGTTACATGCACCCACTACATTCAATTCAACATGGGAACTCGTTCCTAAAATTACAACGAGTAATGGCATTTGTTCTTCGTTTTATCAAATGCTTCAAAACCAAAGATCAAAGGAGAAATTCAAATCCCGTTTTATCCGTAATGGAGTTAGAAGAGGCGCTTGAAGCAATAATCAGAACCGTGCAGGCGGAAAACTTCAAGGAAGATATTCAAAATCTGAAAAACAACAACAAGGTAGCGAATTCCAGCAAACTAGCTTCACTCACGCCATTTTTAGATCACAAAGGTCTACTTCGTGTCGGAGGCAGACTTGAAAATTCAGATCTACATTATAAGCGAAACATCCATTGCTACTGCCTGCAGATACCTTTGTGACGAAACTATTGATGAATCATTTGCACATCATGCACTTACACGCAGGACCGCAAGTACTTCATTCCATAGCACGACAACGATTTTGGATCTTGCAAGGCAGGAATATAGCAAGATCAGTAATTGCAAATTGTGTACAATGCACCAGAATGCGACCAAGACTATGTGGTCAACAAATGGGAAATCTTCCAAAAGAAAGAATTCAAAAGACAAGGCCGTTTATTAATTGCGGAATAGACTTTGCTGGTCCAGTATACACTCATTTGAAAATTCGTGGACGAAAACCGCAGAAGACATATATCGCAATATTCTGCTGTTTGGCAACCAAAGCGATCCATTTAGAGGTTGTGTCCGATTTGACAACAGAGAGCTTTCTAGATCCTTAAAAAGATTTATATCAAGACGAGGCTAATGTGAAAACATATTTTGTGATAATGCCACAAATTTTGTTGGCGCAAAAAATCAACTACATAAAATCTATGAAATCTTCAATAATAAGTCATCACGAGAAAAGATTGTGAACATGTGTGCTAATAAGAATATACAATTCAATTTCATTCCACCCAAATCACCTCATTTTGGAGGGTTGTGGGAAGCAGCTGTGAAATCCACGAAGTATTTTCTACGGCATACTATGGCTTCTTCAGCTTTAACATACGAAGAATTGTGTACCATCACTTCAGAAATAGAAGCACTTTTAAATTCAAGACCTATTACCGCCTTATCTTCCGATCCAAATGATCTTGAAGTACTCACACCCGCACATTTTCTGATTGGAGAAGCAATGACAGCAACTATTGATACAAATCGTGATGAAGGTAAAATGTCGCTTTTATCAAGGTGGGAATTAGTCAGTGCGTTACGACAATCATTTTGGAAACGATGGTCCCAAGAATATCTAATAGAGTTGCAAAAGAGAGCTAAGTGGACCACTGAGTATCCAAATTTACAAGTTGGTACATTAGTACTAGTAAAAAATGAAAATTTACCTCCCTTCAAGTGGTCAATGGGAAGAGTAGTGGAAACAATTCAAGGCAGTGATGGAGAAGTTCGAGTAGCTGATGTAAAAACTTCAACTGGCATATTTCGGCGAGCCATACAACAACTTGCGCCATTACCTGTGAATATAAATGAAGATAATGTAATGCCATCAACTAGGGAAGAGGCAGAAGTGAGCAATAAGAATGAAAGACAGTTACGCAAAAGAAAGGGTTCTACGAGCATAAATCCATTAAAGGTATTCTTGTTAACAATGTTGACATTACAACTATTAACGCATTCAGCTCCTATTGAGGTACAAGGTTTTAATCACACAGCCGGGGTATATTTAGAAAAGTTAGATACAAGTATAATAACCAGCAATTGGCATCTAATGTTATATTACGATCTAAAAGGCTATCAAACGTCTATAAATACAATTGAAAATTCGATACAACAATTGAAAAAAATAAGCAGATTTATAAAACAAAACGATAACTACAATGAAATCATAACACAATACCAGCATCAGTTATTAGAAATAAAGGCCAAAGATGAATTGTTAAACATACATAAATCATATAAAACGCATATTAGAAAAAAAAGAGCTCTTCTAAATATAATTGGAACAATTGCCAATAAACTGTTCGGTGTATTAGACGAAGATTATGCTACACAAATAACAGAAACATTCACAAAAGTCAAGACAAATGAAAATCATCTAAATGAGCTCATGAAAAACCAAACAATAGTGTTAGAAACAACAGTTAATGTCATAAAAAGACTGAAAACGAGCGAACAAATCAAATAAAGCAAATCGAAGCAGGATTAAACACTATTTTGGACAAATTAAGTAATATGAATACAGAAAGCAAACAACAAGGATTGATTCAAGCCTTCAATACACTCTCAATTTTCGTCATGACATTACTAAGAGAATGTGGATATATGCAATCAAACATTCTTGACGTTCTTCTAGATGTACATCATGGTAGAGCAAACCCATTGATTATTTCACCAACACAACTTTGAAAGCAAATACTCATCATCAAGGCACATCTTCCATCTGGAGTCATGGTTCCAATAATAAAGCAAGAAGAACTTTCACTGCTTTACACACTAATGGATATATACACTGCCAAATAATCGATAATTACGTTGTGTTTGGTATTGAAATACCTTTAGTATCAACAACCAACTTTGAAACCTACGAACTTATTTCATTTCCAGTAGTTATCAACAATACATTCATATCAATTAATACAGAATTGGACATTTTGATGACAACCATCTACAGAGACAAATTTTATTTAATGAAAACAGAAGAATATTCACAGTGTGTACATTGGAAGCAAGGTCAACATTTATGCAAACAAACTCGACCAATTCTATATAAGACAACATTCAACAAGTTGTGTGAAATTGAACTATTCATACAAAAGAAAATCATACCATCATGTCCAATCAAATTTTCTCCAGTTAAGAAGTTTTGGACGTAATTGAACAATCAAAGACAATGGATTTTCTCTCTCGACAAAGAAACAGAAGTAGTATTTCTATGTGAAAATGAACTTCTAAAAATAACATTACCTATCACCGGAATTTTAACAATAAACAATGATTGTGTTATGAAGGATGATGATTTAAGTATTCAATCATATAAATTTGTTAACAGCCAATTATCCGCTGAGTCATTTCAACCTAAGTTAAACTTCTCTATCGATTTTACATTGGAAGCACCACGAGACAATATTTCTCCATTTATACATGCAAAACTGACCAACTAAATATATAAACATTGATTCGATAATAATAAGGCTAATGATTCTAAATTTTTGTCCATTTTTTATTTTACAATTTTTAAATTAAATTATTTTATGTATTAATAATTAAAAACAAGTTGAAAATCCGTTTTTACTCACAATAAAATAAATATGAAATATATAAAATTTTGATCACCACAAGAAAAACAACAATAATAAAAACATTTGATTTCGAACAATATGAAGAATTGTCAAAAATTCAGCCGCTGCAGGATTGAGTCCACGAAAAAGAATTTATTTTGAATTTTTATATCATTTGAAAGGTTTTTTGGTCCTCTTTTCAATGATACTACATTTATGTATAGAAACTGCATAGATAAAAAAATAAATGCACAAATAAACAAAAAAATGAGAAAAAATACAAATTTTCATACAAAATAATTTTTTAGAAAAAAGTTAATAATTTTTTTCTGAATTTTTCATATAAAATTTTGTAAAAGGTAAATTTATTAATTTATTTTTTACTAAAACTTATATAAATTTTGGTAGAAGGGTAAACAAAAGTTGAATTTAACATGAAACTGAATTTTTTTGTATATTTTTGTAAAAGGTGAATAAAATTGAATTTTACTAAATTTTTTACTTACATATTTAGTAAAAGGTAAATAATATATACTACGAAAAATAGTAAGCTTTTGAAATAATTGTACTCAAAAATATATGAAAATGCATGAAAAATGTGTATTTTTTCGCATTTTTTTGTATATTTTTGCATTTATTTTTTTTATTTATGCAGTTTTTATACATAAATGTCATAGCATTGGAAAAAGGACAAAAAAGGATTTTAAATGATATTATAAAAAATATATATCACCTTTCAAGTTTTGAAGTTATACCGTCATCAAAAGAAGTTGGGAAAGTGATTTTTAAAAAACACGAAATTTTGAATTTAAGTCCTTATATCTCAAGAATAATTACATCGATTACTGTCCAAACTCAAATGATATTGAAAGTAAGTATAAATAGTTTTAAAAAAAAAAAATGGAGTATTTATTTTTTGTTTAGATCATTGTTCTTACTCTGTAATTGTTGAAGAAGATGAACTTGAACTTCAAGAAATTGAACCAAATGAAACACTTAGAGCAGTTGAAAACTTAGAAGGTAAGTGATTCAAATTTATGTTCTAATATATAAAATAATAATCAAATATACATGTGTAGAAATTATATCAACACCAACTGCTGAAGATAAAAGAATTTGGGTTGATGCCGCTATTGAATTGCTTTTGTCTTTGGTTGCCGAATGTAAACCGAAATTAGGGAAAAGTATAAAATTTAAAAGTAAAACCAAAATGTATAAATATATACAAAATATAATGGAAGAAGCAGGATATAAATTCATGGCAATCCAAATAGAAAATAAATACAGAGCTTTGGAAAGATCGTATAAAAAAGCAAAGCAACATAATTCAAAAACTGGCAGGAATAGAGTAACATGTCTATATGAAAAGTATGTACAATAAGAGAAATCATTTTAATTAAATAATTTCTAAAGTTATATATTTTGCATTTACAGGCAGCTGGGAGAAATATTAGAGGATAGACCGGCAGTAAATCCAATAATCGTTGTTGGAACTTCTAGCAGTGAAGTAAGGACAAGAGAAAAATAAATTACTTACGATGATGCCGCCTGTACAAGTGCTGCCTTGAATACAGAAGAAATTGAAGACGAAGATATGAATGTACCGAGTTGTTGTAAGTATAAATATTTTTATGGTAAATATCTTATGAAAAAATATAACTATTTTGATTTTTTCCTTTATAAGCAGCAAACATTACCAATATTGGAAACACATATCAAAACACAAATTAACAAAACAGAAAGGAAAATATTAACGAAAAAAATTTTAGAAGAATTAAAAATGTTGAGAGAGGAACGTCAACAGCATTATAAAAATATTATTAAAATAACAGAGGAAAGTAATAGAAGGAAGGTAGAATTGATGAAAGAGAGGAATGAAATTCTACGTTCATTAACAGATAGTTTAAGAAATTAAAGAATAAACATTTTTTTGCATAAAATTACAAAATTGTTTTTAATTAATTAAATTTTCATTTTTTTTATACAAGTACATATATATAAGTAGTATGTATTTGTAATTTTTTTTTGTCTGCTTATCGGGATTCTTGAATTTGTACACAAACACAATCACGAATTTTTTGTGCCAACGATCTATTTGTTTCTTTTGCCTCTCCTGGTGTGATGTTTTCTGTATTTAAATGAGTTTCCGATTCTTCTATGAAAGGAAAATCTGTATCACTTGCTAAATTATGTAAAACGCAACATGCTTTTACGAAGTGGCATATATTTTTCATATTTTTCAACTTACAGTGATACAGTTGACGAAATCTTTGTTTCAGTATTCCAAAAGAATGTTCAATCACTACCCGACAAGAACTTAACTTTCCGTTGTATATTTTTTGAGCTGCAGATAGATGGCCATTATCTTTGTACGGTGTTAATAAATTCGGCATCAGAGTATATGCAGAATCACCAAGAATGTAATATTCTGTAATTAAGTGAATGATAAAATAATTGAAATTTGCTTTTATTTATACATACCTTTGCACCGTGCTTCAAATTCCGAATAAATGAAAGAATTCTTGAACACTCTGCTATCATGCACAGATCCAGGAAATCCAACAAAAATATCGATTAACTTTTTCTTCTCATCACAGATTCCTTGCAAACATATACTTGTTCGTCCTTTGCGATCAATGTAGTCATCTTTCCCCTCTTTTGGAGGATCAATCACTATATGTGTGCTATCTATAGCTCCTTTAAATATAATTATTATAATGTATTATTAATGTGGTACAACATATTTTAAAAAACTTCACCTATAAATTTAGGACAACCATATTTCTCCATAAAATGTGTTGAGGTTTTCTTCATTCTCTCCTCGTTGGGCCAAGTTATAACATCATCAGCCAATAAACTTAAAAACATCGAAACTCTTGTTACTATTCCGCTTACTGTGGCAATGCAGACGTCGAATCGATCGGCTAAATCTCTGAAACTACATGATTCGTGGCCAGCAAACCATAAAAATAACAGCACATATTTTGAAGCAGGATGTCTTTTATCCGCACGAAGACTGTCAAATAATTCATGTGCTTCAAAACGTTTTAATATTTCTGTGTATAGTTCAAAACTAATTCTAAAATGTGTACGAAATTCATTTTCCGTATATTTTGAAACAAATTTTTCAATATAATTTTTTATTGAATTTCTTTTTGTTCTTTATTGTCGTAGAAGTCTAATTAAATGTTCTTCCATTTCACTTTCACAAGAATTCATAATTTCTAATGAATCTGAACTGTCTTCATCTTCATTCATTTCGGCAATTAACAAAACTATTTTTTTTTAAGTTGTCCATTTTTATTATTAGTCCTTAATATTATTTTTATTATAATTTTCACTTTAATTTTTATTAAACACCGGAATAACAAAAAAAAAATACCTGTGGATATAAAATTTAAATGACATTTAAACTTCTTCTTCTTATTATTAAATAATAAATCTTGCACGGAAAGTGTTTCTGTACTTTTCGTTTTTGTGCGTAGCATTTCCCCCACTACACAAGTACAAACTTACCCGAACTTACCCAAGAAATTTTTTCACAGAAAGTAAAGAAACAGACCTAATGTTTCTTTACTTTTTCGTACACTCAAATTGACAGAAATTTTGTTGACATAATAATTTCCCCTCCAGTATGAACTTACACAATTTTACCCGAACAATTTTTTCTGTTCGTTATCACTCAGTTTTTTCACTTCACCCTTTTTTTAGTTGATTTTCAGGTGTTGACAAAACTATGGTGGTTAATTGGTACAAATTAATTTACATACCATCAACCCCATAATTCTACCAAAAAACACCTGAAATTGCACTTAGAAATTATTGCACACACACAATTTAAACACATTTGTAACTTTTTTATTTTAAACATTTCACATTTTTTCACTTTGCCGACGGCATTTGCATTAATAAACAAATTTCAATAAAAATGAAGTATTTTGATTTACATGAATCAAATACACATTCAATCAAATCTTCATTTTAATTGAAATTCAATAAATAATAATATTAAACACAGCACTTTTGATTAATTTCACGACACTCGAAATATCCAAAAACACAAATATAAAATATAAACAATAAACTGTCAAATATTCAACAATAAACAATTATTCCAATAACACTATTTAATGCTGATCTCAACAATTGACGCAAACATCAACATACATTCCACTATTCATTATAATTATAATTTAGACAATCAATAATCAATAAAATAATACATATTTTAGACTAAGACAACAACATTTGTAATTATTAATTATACATACAACAAAAACAAATTGTACACAATCACTATATATAAAATGTAATTAAACATAATACATAATAAAATAAGTAACAGATCAAATATCAAAACGTAATAAATGTACCTAGCAACAATTACTTACAATATCAATATTATTACTTACAATTCAACATACAAATTCCAATTAGAATAATCATAATTATAAAAAAAAAAATTGTTATTGTAACTATTATTATTATTATTATTAAATAATTGTATTATTTTTTGTTGCATACTATTGGGTGACAAAAGTAAATTTCAAAAAAAAACAATGACAAATAAAATAAATAATTAATTTTAAATATTCAAATAATTACAATAGGGCTCAAAAATAATAGACACCGTTAATTTTCTAGAAATTTACTTTTGTTCACAAAAGTATATAAACCGAAGAAATCAAGCATCTTTACCTTCATTCCTATCCTAACTAACCAAGTGTAAATTACTGGGTGCTGACTAGCAATTTACACATTCTTCCCAATTCCAAAAACTTAGTAGATATTCTGGGTGCTGACTAGAAGTTTACTAAGAAATATAAATTTCGGGTGCTGACTGAAATTTATAAATACTTAATTATTCCCATACTAAAACTTAGTGAATTTTCTGGGTGCTGACTGGAAATTCACTAATAAAATAAACTTCGGGTGCTGACTGAAGTTTATATTCAACATACATTCCTGGTGTTGACGGGAATATAAATACTAACTATTTATCTTACTCTGGGTATTGACTAGAGTATTCATATCATAATATTCCTGGTGCTGACGGGAATATTTACATACTAACTACTCCGGGTGCTGACTGGAGTTTCTATTAATATTCCTGGTGCTGACGGGAATATTAAACTATTTTTTTTTCTTTACTAGAGAAATTGAACTACTTAGCACAAATAAATACTTTGTATTTATTAGTTATTAATATACTGAAAATTTAAGACTATCAATTTAAGTTTGGAATTACTTTACCATAGATTAAGCAGATAATTTTAATTATTTTAATTATTGTATAAGTTGAATTTGAAGAGAAATAAAACATAAACTCAAAAAATATCTATCTCTTTTATTTTTTTGAACCAGCACCTTCTTAATCGTGTACTAACGATTGTAGGTGTTTGTCATATATACAAACATTTTTTGGTCCTTCGAGCCGGATAGATATTTTTGAGTACTTTATTTTTCTTCAAATTACAACATGACTACATCACAGGAAACCATATGTGATTTAATTTTAAAACAAGATAGTTTGCGTCAATTGCTTGAGACAGCAATTACGAATTACAAAAAGACAGCCATAGCAAAACGAACGCTTGGATATATTCGAGGTCGTCTTGATTATGTTAAAGCATTGTGGAAAGATATCGTTATTAATCATTTAACTCTCGAACGATTAGTAAGCTCTACACCATCAGAACAAATTAAAGAACTTAAATATTCTTCAGACTATTTTAATCCCCTTGAGGAAAAATTTTATGATTTTCTTGGCATTCTAAATGATGCCTTAGAGTCTCTCAACAAAGTAGAATCTTCAGTACAAAAACCAATTAAAGTTAGTAGTTCAAACCCATCTATTCGATTACCAGAAATTTCGTTACCCAAGTTTTCTGGCTCATATGATAGTTGGCGGTCTTTTCACGATTTATTCACATCTCTTGTTCACAAAAACTCTAATTTATCTGCTATTCAAAAATTCCATTACTTAAAAACCAGCGTTGTTGGTGAAGCAGAACATTTACTCCGTCAGTACCAAATCACTGAATCAAATTACGAAGTCGCGTGGTCTGCCTTGAAAAATCGTTATCAAAATACAAGAGTATTAGTCAATACTCAACTCAAAATTCTATTCAATCAGCAATCGTTAAATTCAGAGTCTGCCAAAGGCATAAAGTCTCTTATTGATAGAACAACAGAATGTTTGTGCGAATTAACTTCATTAAAAGTCGATATAAAAAACTGGGATGTAATCCTTATATACCACGTGACACAAAAATTACCCGTTGATACACGACGATTATGGGAAGAAAAGTTAGGATCTTCACAAGAGCTACCTACATTCGATATGTTGAAGGAATTTCTAGAATCTCGCTTCAGAACACTTGAGGCATTAGTTGATAACAAAACATCAGCAAATCAAAGTTATAAATCCATAACGCATCACATTAAGTCAGCAAAATCATGTTTCTTTTGTAAAGAATCACATACAGCATATCGTTGTTCAAAATTTTTAAGTCTTCAAATACCCAAAAGACTTGAACTCGTACGCTCGAAGCAGCTATGTATAAATTGTCTATCTAATAAACATAAACTTTATAATTGCACAAGTAAATTCACTTGTCGCAATTGTGGTAAAAAACACCATACTTTACTACATTTTAACTTATCGAACCAAAGCACAAACAATGTGCAAAACAAAACTAACACAAAATCTAAAACTATTCATAATTCAAACAATTCAAATTTAGGAACAACTCAAGATTGTTCAACTAAATCACAAACCAACCAAAGCGTTGAAAAATCATTACAATCATTTTGTACATACGAACATTCACGAAGGTCATCACTTGCTTTACTATCCACAGCTCTTGTGAAAATTAAATCTAAACATGGTCTAGATTTTACATTTCGTGCACTTATAGATTCAGGTTCGCAGACATCTTTCATCACAGAAAATGCTGCACAAAAATTATCTTTAAAAAAATATCGTACTTCAATACAAGTATCTGGATTCGGTAATTCAAAAACAGTACCTATTAAATATCAAACTACTCTACCCATACAAACTCGCACAAACAAAACTATAAACATAAATTCATTAATTGTTACTAGAATTACTGATCTTCTACCACCCTCACAAATTAACACTCATAATTTCAATCACATTAAAGATCTCGATCTAGCAGATCCAACTTTCCATTTACCAGGAAAGATAGATATCCTTCTAGGTGCTGATGCATATTCTTCTATCCTACTAGAAGGTTTGCGCAAAGGTCCACCAGGTACACCTGTTGCACAAAACAGTTTGCTTGGATGGATTCTCTTTGGTGGTACGTTAGAATCTTCGAATAAAACCAAATCACTCCTTATAAACATCCATAATCAAGAAGAACCAGTACTTTTCACCATAACTTCAGAAACTATTCCTAACTCGTATTATTACGTTCTAATATCAAAAAAAAGGCTTAGGGCTTCTAAAAAGAAAAAACAACGGCATACATTACCCGACGGAACACGCATCGCCTTTAAATTAACATTGGATAACAATGTAAAAATATTAAAAACCAATTAAAATTATTTAATAAAATTCAAATAAACAATAAAATTCATTTTGTTTGATTTTCTTTTGAAAAAATAAAAAATGTATTTTTTCAACGGGGGGCAGTATGTTCGTTATCACTCAGTTTTTTCACTTCACCCTTTTTTTAGTTGATTTTCAGGTGTTGACAAAACTATGATGGTTAATTGGTACAAATTAATTTACATACCATCAACCCCATAATTCTACCAAAAAACACCTGAAATTGCACTTAGAAATTATTGCACACACACAATTTAAACACATTTGTAACTTTTTTATTTTAAACATTTCACATTTTTTCACTTTGCCGACGGCATTTGCATTAATAAACAAATTTCAATAAAAATGAAGTATTTTGATTTACATGAATCAAATACACATTCAATCAAATCTTCATTTTAATTGAAATTCAATAAATAATAATATTAAACACAGCACTTTTGATTAATTTCACGACACTCGAAATATCCAAAAACACAAATATAAAATATAAACAATAAACTGTCAAATATTCAACAATAAACAATTATTCCAATAACACTATTTAATGCTGATCTCAACAATTGACGCAAACATCAACATACATTCCACTATTCATTATAATTATAATTTAGACAATCAATAATCAATAAAATAATACATATTTTAGACTAAGACAACAACATTTGTAATTATTAATTATACATACAACAAAAACAAATTGTACACAATCACTATATATAAAATGTAATTAAACATAATACATAATAAAATAAGTAACAGATCAAATATCAAAACGTAATAAATGTACCTAGCAACAATTACTTACAATATCAATATTATTACTTACAATTCAACATACAAATTCCAATTAGAATAATCATAATTATAAAAAAAAAAATTGTTATTGTAACTATTATTATTATTATTATTAAATAATTGTATTATTTTTTTTGCATACTATTGGGTTATTTTAACTATTATTATTATTACTATTATTAGTAAAATTAAATAATTGTATTATTTTTTGTTGCATACTATTGGGTGACAAAAGTAAATTTCAAAAAAAAACAATGACAAATAAAATAAATAATTAATTTTAAATATTCAAATAATTACAATAGGGCTCAAAAATAATAGACACCGTTAATTTTCTAGAAATTTACTTTTGTTCACAAAAGTATATAAACCGAAGAAATCAAGCATCTTTACCTTCATTCCTATCCTAACTAACCAAGTGTAAATTACTGGGTGCTGACTAGCAATTTACACATTCTTCCCAATTCCAAAAACTTAGTAGATATTCTGGGTGCTGACTAGAAGTTTACTAAGAAATATAAATTTCGGGTGCTGACTGAAATTTATAAATACTTAATTATTCCCATACTAAAACTTAGTGAATTTTCTGGGTGCTGACTGGAAATTCACTAATAAAATAAACTTCGGGTGCTGACTGAAGTTTATATTCAACATACATTCCTGGTGTTGACGGGAATATAAATACTAACTATTTATCTTACTCTGGGTATTGACTAGAGTATTCATATCATAATATTCCTGGTGCTGACGGGAATATTTACATACTAACTACTCCGGGTGCTGACTGGAGTTTCTATTAATATTCCTGGTGCTGACGGGAATATTAAACTATTTTTTTTTCTTTACTAGAGAAATTGAACTACTTAGCACAAATAAATACTTTGTATTTATTAGTTATTAATATACTGAAAATTTAAGACTATCAATTTAAGTTTGGAATTACTTTACCATAGATTAAGCAGATAATTTTAATTATTTTAATTATTGTATAAGTTGAATTTGAAGAGAAATAAAACATAAACTCAAAAAATATCTATCTCTTTTATTTTTTTGAACCAGCACCTTCTTAATCGTGTACTAACGATTGTAGGTGTTTGTCATATATACAAACATTTTCCGTGCATGTCAGCAAAGATAATAGTAGTTCTTCTCAATAGATTTTCTTTTTAGTGTAAGTGGTAATTTTTCCAAAAACGACACACTCACATAAATGATAAAGATCGAAAAAGCTTCATCAAAATCAAAAAAGTTTTTCAAAATTTTTCGAATTGCTTTTAGTTATGTACCCTGTCCACAATTATAACCATTTCAATAAAAGTATCTGACACTGTGTAACATAATGGAATTGTTTTTGTAAATCGAGTTATCAAAACTAATTGTGTAGACGGACCATAGTGTTTCGAATTTGTTCTCATTTATTATAAATATTTTCTCTCACTAAATGAAATGAACACCTGTCAATGTTTTGCAGCACTAAACAATACACAATGCTATTTAAAATGTACATTTAATTCATATGATATTCCACACATATAAGTGTTATTTATATGTAAATGTATATTTTGAGTATTGAAAATAGAATAAATGAATATCATTGGCTGGAACATATAAATATAAATTTGAACATTTTTGAGAGATTTTGATCATATATATTTATTTTCCATGTATGGTTTATGCTCGTGCATAAGGATATGTAAAGATCCATATTGAATTGAAGACGATCTCGTAAACATACATACATAAATCATATAACATGAATAAACAACGTTTGATATAACCATAGACCGATATATATAATATATTATATTGGTCTTTGGTATTACATTAAATGCAATGTAAAAACTAATTCTAATACAATTTTAAAAATTAGAGTAACCGCCCGGTTTACATAATAGACATGACATAGTAGACATAAATAACAACATGCTGCTTGCTTATGCATAATATCACAGATAAGGA
Organism: Villa cingulata; assembly: GCA_951394055.1. Classification (NCBI taxonomy): domain Eukaryota; kingdom Metazoa; phylum Arthropoda; class Insecta; order Diptera; family Bombyliidae; genus Villa; species Villa cingulata. The sequence goes on along the minus strand of OX596017.1, from coordinate 32,545,360 downwards.
TAAGGATATATATGTCTGTGATAATAGACAAATAGTAAATACTATATGGAATGAATGTGCTGTTTATGTGATATAAATGATTGTATGTATACATCGTATATATGGTATTTTGTGCACATACATACAAGTGTAATTATAAAAATACATTGTTCAATGATATATATCAGGATATATAATGTATATAGTATCCATGACCTTTCTTAATATATTTCTTTATGAAAATAATTGTGTGTAATGTTAAATATGAACCTTTTTGTTATTCATAGATATATGAATACATATTTGGTAATTACATACATATACACTTTCGCTATCAGCTGGTTTTTTACTCATAAAAAATTGAAAAGTCAACCTTTTTGCTTTTTTTTCAACTTTGTTTTGATTTCGGATTTATGAAAAGAATATAATAGTGACTGTTTGATGCGGGGGAGTGGTGTGGGGGTTGGTGGGTGGTGATAACTCATGAGTAATTTTTCATTAGTAAGATTGAAGAATTTTATAGAATGAAAAATAAAATATAAATGAAAAAAAGAGAATATTGGGAGGTGGGTGCGGGGGTGCTAAAAGAGTACAAAAAGTGTTGTATAATTAGCGTCATTCGTTAACACTGATCAACTTTTTTGAACTGAATTAAACTGATTTTTTCATATGCTCTTTTAACTATCTACCACACTCTCCTACGCATCAAACTGTAACTATTATATTTTTTTCATAAATCCGAAGTTGAAAGGAGCTTATTGAGACTATAAACATGAAGATTCATATATTTTTCGATTTTTAATGTTTAAAAAAACTAGCTGACCGCGAAAGTTAATAATTACCGAATATTTATCAATCACACTGCACTGCGACGATTTTCCTCTAAAAAAAATAAAATTCATTTCCTTTTAAGATACCACAATATCTATATTTGAAGAATATATCATTCATTTACTACGTTACCACTATTATTCAGGTTGCGATAATGCAAAATCCACTTTGATCGTGATCAAAATTTTTCTTCTGCTTTGCTATGACTTTCTTAGATATTTTTATACAGAATTTGCATATAAATATAATACTTCATAAATCATATATAGTAATATATTTGATTTTAAAATTTTTAAATTTAAAAACAGTCTTCCAACTATGGTTAAACTAAAACTGGATGTACAGTATTGGTCACAACTACTTTTACACGGCATTTAATTTCTAATTAATAAGTAATGAGAAATGCATCCACAAAACATTATAAATCCATAAATTTGTTTAGTGTACATATATAATTATAATAATAAATAATTAAATATAATTTCAACTGTATTAAAATATTGTGAGAACAATTGATAATTCATCGCTTTTTTGTCCGAATTCATTAGAATCATTTTATTTCAAAACAAAGTTACATATATTTTATAGAAAAAAACAGAATTAAAAATACATGCAATTTTTAAACTTTTGTTTAAAAAAAAAGCTGTATAAAAATATTTATGACTAATACTTAATGTCAAAGGCTATTCAAATTTCTGATAATATATTCTAAAGTAGAGGCAGGTCAGATTAACTTCCTTTTTGTTGCCAACTCCACGACCGCACCATGCAGAACGGACCAGTTCTCGCGCTTTTTAAATGAATGAATCAAATCAAAAATTTTCATTCAAAGTTATAGGTAGAAAAATATTATAAATTTTACTTAACTTCTTCTTCAAATAAGTAACTTCTGAATTCAAATAAGCAATTATAATTTACTATACGTAAACCTATTCCATGTTATTTTGAAACATAATTTTTTGAATCACTACTGAAGATATTTTGATGATAATATTTTTTTTGATAATCCAAAATATTTCTAGGACTAGAATTATATGCAGATTCTATTTAATAATTTATTTTTAAGCAAACATAAATGAAAAAAATTTGATTGCATTCAATCATAAAAATACATAAATTTACAAATAATTTATTTTCGGCTTCATGACATGTTGTTTATTGTTATGATTTGTGAACAAAAATATAATATTTCTCAAGCTACAAATGATTATCAATTTTCATTGAATCTAATTAAATGTTCATCAGCGCTAGTATTTAGAATTTTTTGAGTTTATACTTTATACCACACACAAAAAACATCAACGAAATAAAATTTAAAAATTTTGAAATAAATATTTTTAAGCTTTCTGTTTTTAAAAAATATTTTAAATAATTTAAAACTCATTATCCTCAAGATTTAGAAAAATAGACATATTTATAAATTATGTTCCATAATTGAAAATAAAATATCAATTTTTACCTAGTTATAGAAAAAAAATTGACTCAGTCTATAAAAAATTTGATAATGCTCAAAACACCTGATTTTTAAATTTCTATATTATGATCATAAATCAGAATAATACTTTATGTATTCAAAAGTCCTAAGGCACAAACATTAAAAAAGACATTCATTAAAAATTTCAAGAAGAAATTCAATTCACGGGATATGATATAATATATAATCGTATCTTGCATTCATAAGTCAATGAACTCAAAAAGATTAGAAAAAAAACCATAATATATCCATATGTATGTATATATATATTATGTATAATCAAAGATACTATACAGGGTGTCCGGATTCGGGTGGTCATCCGGCACACAGTAGATAGGTCTCGCCGAGACAAACAAAAAATCGTTGTAGAGGGAGGGGGGTAATCTCAACTGTTTAGCCGCTAGAGGGCGATGAAGATTTTTCGCATCCAATCTACGAAACACCCTTTAATAACTACGGTGTACTAGCTAGAAGAATCTGGTCTAAGAAAAATCTGAAGGAAACTCCCCCCTCTCTTCAATGATACCTTATATGCTTCTCTACGTTCTTTGTTTCAAGAGTTATTGTGTTCCAAAGACAGATTTTAGTGATTTTTTGCCATTTTTTTCAGAGATAATACAGGCTGTGGAAGTAAAGTGCCCTCTATATTAATTTTTACTTAAATTAGCAGATAGCCCAGAATGTCCGCTTCATTTTAGTATTGTACAGTAAAGATCTATCTCTTACCAATTCAATACCAGAGCATAATAAACAATATTTGAAAAGCCATTTTTTAATAAAATACGTTTCTTTGATATGACTTTTACATGATTTTATATGATTTTACACAATTCAAACACTAAAAAGATAGAACATGGAAAAAACTGTGAGAGATAGACCTTTACTGTACAGGGCAAAAATGAAGCAGGTGTCTTAGGCTTTCTGTTTTTGTAATTTGAAATTAATACAAAGGGCGCTTTACTCCCACAGCCTGTATTATCTCTGAAAAAAATGGCAAAAATTCACTAAATTCTGTCTTTGAAACACAATAACTCTTGAAACAAAGAACGTAGAGAAGCATATAAGGTATCATTGAAGAGAGGGGGGAGTTTCCTTCAGATTTTTCTTAGACCAGATTCTTCTAGCTAGTACACCGTAGTTATTAAAGGGTGTTTCGTAGATATTGAGTGCGAAAAATCTTCATCGCCCTCTAGCGGCTAAACGGTTGAGATTACCCCCCTCCCTCTAGAACGATTTTTTGTTTGTCTCGGCGAGACCTATCTACTGTGTGCCGGATGACCACCCGAAACCGGACACTCTGTATTATGTAGGTATAATCAAAGATACTATATACTATCACAGATAAGGGTGTCTGATCTATGTAAAAACATATTTACATATATGTATTTATATAGTATCTCTGGTATAATGCTACAGTAATTGTAATGTATGCTTATGTAAAAACCTCTGTTGCCAAATATTCTACAATCATACATCAGAAAATAAAGTGGATCTATACAAGTAATACATATAATCAAAGACCATATAAATGTATACAGTACAGTACAAATGCTACAGTAATTATAATGTATATATATGTAAGAACCTCTGTTGCCAAATATTCTACAATCCTACATCAGAAAATAATGTAGATCTATACAAGTAATACATACAACCAAAGACCATATAAATGTATATATTTATATGGTCTTTGATATAACTACAATTGTATATATGTATTTCAATTAGAAGAATAGTAGTAATTTATATCAGAGCATATAGCACGCGACAAGGCATATTAACAAAACAACACATACATACATATTTAAAAATACATAAAATATGAAATACACCCCTTTCTCAACTCATTCATATATTAAATACGACTATCAAATCAATACAATAAAAAAAAATTTGGAAACCAGCCTTATTGTCAATTGTTGTATTCATAAAGCATTTGCGTACAAAATATCCATTTATTTTTACTTATTCTAGTATAATATCATATCAAGAGTGCGTTCATAAACGTTACAATAGTAAACTATAGTTATCATTTGTCGTTCAGAATGGTGATGGTATAGTAAAACATAACTACCAACATAACTTTTTAGGGTTCATAAACATCTGTAGTAAAGTAAATTTTTAACTATTTGATGTCAAAAATTAACCCTGCTCGAGAGCATGGTTAACGATAGTAACGATAGTAAACCTTTAAGTGGTAATGACATTGACAATAAAAAAATCGTTTGTCATTTAATTTTGTGTTGTGAATTGTGAAAATTTCAATTTAATTTATTTGAAATTAATTAATTTTGTTTTAAACTTTTAAAAAAATAATTAATTTTTGACAAACAAAAAATATAATAATTATGTGTAAACATTTTTTAAACTTGACTTGACAGCTGAATGACAATTTATTGCTACTACTATGGTAAAAATCGCGTTCAAAAACCACTTGAAGTTAACATAACTATGGCTGTAGTACAACATAACTTTGCTTAAACTATACTGTACCATGACTATGGTTAAAGTAATGTTCATGAATGCACCCCAAATAAGTGATGGTACCACTCAAAACCATATAAAATTTATTAAACCAGTCATGCAACTCACAAACTAATTCTTCTATATAAATATTCTTATGTTTCTCTCATATTTACATCCCTCCTGAATTATAAACTTTCGCTCTTTTTCGATATTTCTTCGAAAAACTTTTTCGATCTTTATTTTTGTCAAACATACAAACATTTAAATAAAAAAAATTAAATGGTTCATCTAGTAGGACTGTATTATCTTTGATGTCAGCCATTTTTCCGTACATAATTTCAAACATTTCAAATTCAAATGTCATTTGTAATCTGCTGTTGTGTCGTTGTGCGTTAGTCATTTTTTAACATAATTATTTCAATATATTTCAATTTTGTAATTATTTTAATTATTAGTGATTTTTGTTTTGAATTTATTTTATAATTTTATTTTGAAAAAACTAAAATTAATGGAGTTGGAAAATATAATCGAGTACTCTCCAGATTCAAGAGATATGGAAAGTAAGTATAGATAGCTTAAAAGAATTTAAAATTTGTAGTAAAGTGTTTTATGTCTAGGTCCTTCTTTTTGTTCTGCAATTAATCAACAAGATATACTGCAGGAACAAAACAAAGAAAATACGGAAAATCCGAATGCAGAAATTATATCAACGCCAAATTTTGAAGAAAAAAGAATTTGGGTCGATGCAGGTGTAAAATTGCTATTATCTGTGGTTGCTGAGTGTAGACCAAAATTAGGAAAAAGTGTGAAATTTAGAAATAAAACAAAAATTTTTAGATACATTCAAGATGTAATGGAGCAGAAAGGGCATAATTTCACGGCACTACAGATAGAAAATAAGTACAGAGCATTGGAAAGGTCGTTCAAGAAAACGAAGCAGCATAACTCAAGAACTGGGGACGGAATAGAGAAACATGTCCATATGAAAAGTATGTAAAATAAGAGAAATAAATTTATTTAAATGATTTCCAAAGTTATGTTTTTTATTACGTTTACAGGGAGTTGAGAGAATTATTAGAAGACAGACCGGCAGTGAATCCAATCATTGTTGTAGGAACATCAAGAAATGAAGTACGAACAAGAACCCAGAGTCAACAAATTAATGATGATGATGATGCCGGTACAAGTACTGCAATGAATTTAGAAGAAATAGAAGTAGAAGATATGGATGTATCAGGTTGTTGTACGTATAAATATTTCTATAATAAATATACTGTGAGTAAAATAAAATATAACTATTTTGATTTTTTCCTTTTCAAGCAGCAAACACCATCATCAGTGGAAAGTCAAATAAAGAAAAAGGTAAAAAAGAAAATGTAAACGAAAAAATATTAAAAGAATTACAACTTCTAAAAGAGGAAAGTAAGACCACCATAAAAATATTATAAAAACAATAGAAGAGGGCAACAGAAAGAAGAGAGAATTGATGCAGGAGAGAAATGAATTTCTTCGATCATTGTTAGAAAATTTAAGAAATTAAATAGAATATTTATATATAAAAAAAAATACACTTTACTGTGTAAATAAAATTGCTTTTTAATTAATTTAATTTTTATTTCTTTTAATCAAGTACATTATAAAAACATTTGATACCAAACACAAAATTTTAAGTGTAATGCATTTACAATTAATTTTGTTTATTTTAGATAAAAAACTTTTAATCACAAAATTTGTACTTTTTTTAATGAGTATAACCTGTAATAATGTTACATTTTTTAAAACGGTTGGTGTTTCAGTTCCATTTTGTTTGTCTCTTTTTTGTACAAAGGCTCCTAATTACTAACGATTTTTAGCAAAACCGTTAAGGCCGAATGAATAACGGGACAAAGGTCATGAGAAATTTTTGCTAACAAGTGCTCAGTGTCATTACTGTATGAATATAGATTTACTGTGGTTTTACATTCAAAAGTGTAAACAAAAAAAATCAAGAAGCAGTGATATTAGAAGTGCAGTGAATTTGTGAAAAATAAATAATACAGAAAGTAAGTTTTATAAATAATTGTAAATTAAATATATTATTATTAAATGTGGTGTAGAGTAAAAATATTTTTGGGAACAAATATAATTCATTTTACAGTGTATTTATATATTTTTTTAATAAAAATTCCTTTCTTTTTTTATAATTATATTGAATATTTATATTTAATATGAATATATAATATAATTAATAGAGGTATTCAATCTCTCTAGTATTTGGCCTTGTATATTTATACTCGAAGTATTTTTACTACATTTTGCTAATATACTACGCCTTGTTATTTTCTCCCATATAAAATCAAGTAAGCCAATCATTGTAATAAAACAATAGGGTTAAGGCATGTTTTTTCTGTGTAGTATTTCGTAGTAAATATTTTGACAGTTGAACAGTTAATTTTTTTTTTTTTTAACATTTTTTTTAAATATTTTTTTTTAGCACGTGTAATTATCAAACTATATCAGCTGACTGGAAAATTTTGATACAACAAGAGTATTTACAAAGTATGTTCACTCCACATTAAATTTGATTATGTATTAATACACAATAGCTAAAATACTAGCCTGAGTGAATACCTCTAATTATTATAAAGTTGTAAATTTGATATGTGATATATCTATATTACAAATACACAAGTAGTGAAAATATATAATGATATGTTTCTTTGTATCCTGAAAGAATAAATTATAAAATTTAAAATTCAAATTTTTATATATGTATATGTATTTGTGATGAGTTCTTTATAAATGTTATTTTAGTTAATAACATTTTCAGAAGTAAAATAATAAAATAATTGATATGTTTATTATAGCCTGTTCGCTAAAACTACAATTTTTTTTTTGACACTGACAGTGAACGGACTTTAACTGAGATTTGTTCACAATTTTATTATTAAGATTATGGAATATTTTTTAATTTCTTTTTTTAGCAATATGAATTCAAACAGACATTTGGATTTTACTATCGCGGCATTCTTATCTTTAGAAGATTCAGACGTAGATGAAAATGTCACCAATATGCGTGTGGAAAGAAGGTTTATAAGAGACCACTCTGATCCTCTTTCTTTACCAGCGGAGGAATTTTAAATATTTTCAGATTTTCAAAAGATGACTTTAGAGTATTTTTTGAGGATTTGAAAGTATTTTTAAATGATAGAAAGGCGATCAGAGGTATACCGAAAGAGATACGTGTACTTGCTGCTATAAGATTTTTCGCTACAGGTAAATCCATTAATAAGAATTACATATTTTTAATTTTCATAACTCTATTTTTATAGGCGCCTACTAACGTAACATCAGTCAGGACTTCTGTGTTGGTTTATCCCAGTCTGCACTTTCGTCATGTATAAAGGAAGTTTGCACGGCTATCATACGATATGATATGCAAAAAAATGTGGTTAAATTTCCAACCACATCATCAGAAATAGCAATTACTAAATTGGGGTATTTACTTAATGAAATAATTTTATTCAATAATTCATAATACACACGTATTTCTCAACATATTCTACCGTAAAGCAAACTTCCCTGGGATAATAGGTGCAGGTAATGGCACACATTTCCATATTTTAGCCCCTTCGGAAAATGAGCATTCATATGTGTGTCGTAAAGGGGGACATTCATTGAATGTTCAAATTGTAAGTGAACTAGGCATTAAAATAATTTCTTCACACATGCGCTAATTCATTTTTTCATAGGTTTGTAATGCTAATTTAAAAATAATTGGCATAAATGCTCAATTCGGTGGCGTTGCACATGATGCACATGTGTGGTTATCCTCACAATTGTATACACACATGAGGGCTAAATATGAAAGTGGTATGAGAGACACTTGGTTAATTGGTAAATTTAATTTTTTTAATTACTATTTCACTTATTTTTCAGGGGACAGTGGGTATCCGCAACAACCTTGGCTGATGACGCCATTTAGAGGCAGCAGAATAAGCACAAGTCAGCAACGTTATAATGATGCGCTCGTTGTGACACGCGCATGTGTCGAAAAATGCATCGGCGTAGTAAAATCAAGATTCCGTTGCCTTTCTCGACAGCGTATTTTAATGTATTCGCCTGTTACAGCTGGCAATATAATAAAGACTTGTGCTATTCTGCACAATCTCCTCCATACGACAGACTATCCTGTCGAAGATCCTGTCGAAGATCCTGTCGAACCTGAAAATAATGAGGGAAATAATAACGACAACGCCAACAACAAAGGATTTGCAGTCAGAAATGAATTAGTTATGGCACATTTCTCCTAAAGTTTTTTAAAAGAAAATATTTAATTTAAAGTGCATATTTATATAATAAAAAAAGTTAAAATACATTTACATGTGTCTTACACGTTATTAATCTTATAACTAATTTTTATGTCTACTTAATTTATAGGTGTATTATTATTGACATTTAGTTGTACCATGTGCTCAGCCACGCTAGATAGCCAATTGACTGCAGCTACTAGCTCTCTAAGCACCTGCATTTTTTCTTGCTTCAATTTTATAATGTCAGCCTTTGCTCTTTCAGTTGCTTCCATATTCTTTCTACTTAAATCTAAAGTTCTTGTTTTTGGCTCCTCGCAGTTGTTGATCTCCTTATAATGTTGGGGCGAGAAGTTGAAGGAGCAACGGCTGGAGTTGAAGTTGTGGCCTAATGAGAAGAACAATATTAATTAAAACATATATTTGAAAAAAATTACATTTCATTCACTTATTCACATATCATTTTAGCGGCATTGAATTAAAAAAATACTTTACCAGTGTGCTTGTAATTTCCACTTCTGCAGGAGGATTGTCCTCCATCAATACATCTAGCTCTGATGCTTCGTTTTCCTTTGCGACAGCAGCGGCATTACTTTCCTGTAAAAATGTTTAAATTTAAAGATTGGTACAAATGACAAGTGTTACTTTCAAACTATCTGATCATCTGAACATATACCAATTTCGTTGGCATTTTCGTTGCCGTAAATATGTTCAGAAGAGATGATGGCAATAATTTTTTCTTCTTCTGGATTTAGAGGCTTCCCAGGCACGCCGTTCACACGGGATCCTCCACTTCTTAAACTGCGGGCACGAATTTTTGTTCGAAATCTAAAAAGCATGAAAAAATATTAAAAGTGTACACTAATTACTAATAATAAAAATGATTAAAAGCATATCTTGAATTTTTATTTCGCAAAATTTTTACAGAAGATCCCGCCAATATCTCCTCCATTCTGCTTGTTTTTGCAGTTGCTCCTAGGGCATTCAATCGCTGTGTCAGATGCTCCCGTTTTTCCTGCTGCAGACGTTTCCCTTGTATAGTTTCAAATCTAAAAAAGTCGAAAAGAAAGTAGAATAGTATTAAATTGGTTCATTTCAATTAGATGCTCCATTTGCACCGGCGTTGCTTTCTTACCTTTTTTTTGCTCCATTCCTAAAAAAGTGCATATAGAAAATTAAAAATACATATTATAAATTTGAATATCACAACAAAAAAAAGGCAAAATATGAATACTTACTAATTATTATAAACAAATAATTAAAAAACAAGACACTTTAATTTGAAATTTCAAACAACTAAGAAGTTTAAAGAATTTTAAAAGACTGTATATCTATACATTGGATATTATCATTTTATATACTGCCTATTCTATTCCTGTACCTTTTCTTATTTTTCCTTTTTTTTTATAATTACAAATCTAATACAATTACAGGCGGAATACATAAAAGTAACATATTGGTATTTCTATACTTATGTGCAATAAATACCCTTTTTTTATTACACCGCTTTTATCTTTTATTTTATTATTTCCACGTATTTCGGAAGAGGTATAGGAAGTACAAAATAATATCTTATAAATGTCTTAAATTTTACAATAATAATAATAATTATTATTTTTGTAGTTTACATTATATGATATTATTTTCTCACAATATTTTCTAATCACAGTCCACGTTCACTGACGCAACAAATGATATATTTTTCAATGTACTTTATGCATTGCGACGGCAATTTGATTGTCATTATGTTAAAGTACAAATAACGATACGAAAACGCTATTAAAATACGTTCGTAATACCACTTTATAACTATTTTTAAGTTCACCACACAATAGAGAGAAAGCTCTCTTAATTAATTACGATAAAGTGCGTTCGTAATACCAATTTATCTTTATGAGTGAATAACGATAGCGAAATAACAATAAAGTGCGTTCATAATCGACCCCCTGGTGTGGTATATTGTATGCAGTGTGGGGTCAGGGTGGGCTTCCATCTCTCATTAGGATGGAAGATACTGTCATGACGTCACCCAGCATATATATAATTTATATATAAACAAACATTTTGATTTTTTTTGTAGTTTTTTTTATTATATACTTACAGTGGTCGAAGTACAACAGTATGTAGACACATTACTGTACATATTTTACAAGTTCAAACACATTGATCGAAAACTATGATTTGGATAATATACCAAATGAACTACGATTTTTTATTTACAAATTTTTCTGTAGATATAATAATTTTATTATTTATTATCACTTATAATAGCACAAATATTATTATTATTGATTATTAATTATATAATTTATTAAAAATTGTAATTTTATTCGAAACTAACGTTCACACAATCCTATCTATTCAGTGATATAGCTCACAAACAAAAGCATGAAATTTTGACAGTTGACTTTCTTACTACACTTCTACCAAATTTGCTGGCAAATTACACGTTATCTGATGTATTCAATGCCAATGAAAGAAGTTTGTTTTCCAAAGTTTTACCAAAATTAACCCTAAGCAGAATAGGGAGCCAAGTATCAAATGGCTATAAATTATCGAAGAATCGTTTGACATTGCTCTTTCTTTGTAATGCAACTGGAGATTACAAAAAAATGATAGTAATAGGCAAGACAAAAAATTCGCGGTGTTTTAAAAATAAGATTTTGCTAATATTAAATATTACTTACATCCGAATGTATGAATGTCGAAGGAAATTTGGAATGATATTATAATTTCTTTTGACGAGAAAATGGCTAAACAAAACCTTAAGGTTATTTTGTTTATTGATAACGCAGCATGTCATAAGATAACAACGGTTCTTAAGAATGTCAGTGTTAAATATTTACGAGCCAATACCATTTCATTAATCCAACCACTTGATTAAGGAATAATTCATTCTTTCAGAGCGTATTACAAACAAAATATAATACGGAAACATATTTCTACAATAGAAAGGGGAAATACTGTCAAAGAATTCGCAAAATCCATCAATGTTCTTGATGCATTGCATATTATTAAACGTGCTTGGTGGTTAGTCAAGCCGCAGTCCATAACCAACTGTTTCAAAAAAGTAAGTATGTAGACCTACATTAATCTTAAATTCAGTAAATAATTTTCTGTTCAACATAAAAGAGCATATTTTTAAAAAATATTTGAAAAAAACAACTCAATTTCGAATCCTTCATTTTTTTAAGTCAGAGACAATGATGGAATGTGAAAAAATTTTTCTAAATAGATTTAGTATTAAAAAATAAGCAATGTACACATTTTTACATATGTATGTAAATAAATTTAGGAAAAAATAATCAAAAATGTGTATATTTTTATTGATCTTATAACAAATCTATCCATTTAAAGCCTGAAAGGAAGACATATCTCTTGAAAATACATATTATACAATTAAATATAAAATATTAATTGACAAACAAAAGTAAAAATGTACGATCAGGCAATGAAAATGAATTCAATTAGGTACATTATATGTACATATGTTCATGTTTTATTTGAATGCATAATTGCATTGACAGAGTAATTAACCGAGGTTTTCATAATTGCATTAGCTAAGCAATAAACCGGGATTCTCATTGCATTTCCTGGTTTAGTGCGTTAATTCGCATGAAATTTTCGTGGTTAACCGAGGAGTTCTGTATATTGCTTTAGCGCCTAAAATACAATAGACAATGACGATGACCAATAGATCCCAAAAAAGATAATGAAGAAGAACCAGTAGAACAGCAGTACTACTAGAATGAATGAATATCATCGTCCATGTCGTCGCAAAAAATTTATCGAAACTTTATTTATAATAATTTTATATTTCAATTAAAATGATGTGCATATATGAATAGTATTTATTTGTACTTACAATGTATGTAATATAGCTTTGTATTTCATTCCGTATGGAACAGTTGAGCGATAAAGACGTGTTTTTAATTCGGTCTTGTGGTTTGTGTTTAATATCAGTATAAGTAAATTTTTTTCAAGTTTTCTTTTTTGTAGTTCGTAATTTATTTTAGTCAAAGTGTTTAAGATTTTAAATTTGAATAATCATATGAAAATAATATTTATTTTTCTAAGTGGATACAAGGACTCCATTTATTTAGTTTTAAAGTTAATTAGTTAAACATATGAAACAGGAAATTGTAAAATTAAAATATGAGATATAAGGACTCCTTTTTAGTGTATCGTGCTTAATAATAATATAAAATTGAAAGTGGAAATAAAATATAAAGTGTTTAAAAGTACGCCATAGAGCAATAAGTCTAAAGACGCCATAGTGCAGTTATACATAAACAGTGGAACATTTTTGAATTTATTAGAAATTAAGATAATCAGAAAATTGGTAAATTAATATGTGTGATATAAGGAATCCTTTTTAGTTTTTATAGATAAATAATATTAAAAAATTTGAATAGTGTAAATAAAAATATTAAGTGAAAAAGGACGCATAGTACAGTAATTATAAAGACGCCATAGTGCAGTTTGTTTTTAGATATATATAAACAGTGGAAAATTTTTGTATAGGACGCCATGTTGTTTTGTTAGATAAGTTCATATAGTTTCAGGTAGTTAAATTTTTACCTGCATGAATATTTTAAATAAGGATTGAGATAATATAAGGACTTAATGTATATAAATAAAGTTAATTTCAGGTATTTATTTTACCTTACTGAGTGATATTAAAACAGGGACTTAGTGTACATTAATATAGGTATTTTTATATACCTGTGTTTATACATAATACAAAAATAAAAACAGTGAAAAGTGAAAAGACAGTGTGAACACTATTATTTGGTGCACAAGCTAAGTGCACATTACATTAATGATACAGGGTAATCCTGTGCCATTTACATTCCGAGTAGTTTTTTAAATTATAGACAAAAAGAAGAAAAGTTTGTTTTCTGATGTCAATCAACACATAGTGCAGTTTTCTTCTTTATATTATATTCAATTTTAGATAATCGGAAGGCTACACAAATAAACTAAAGAAAGGTCAGGTAAGATGAGTTCGCCCTCCAGGGTGGAACCGGATAGGTTCTCCCTCCTTAGGGAGGAAGACCTAAATAATTCTAGTAAAAAAAGAAAAGTCCCGAAAGGAAGGAGGGAGTTTACGGGGCTACAATCCGCTAACAACTTCCCCCCCACTCCCCCCTTTTGTTAAATCAACACCGACGGATTAGTCTAAATTCATTTTGGTTAGCTCCCGTCAAACTTCAGATAACCCATCGGCTGATGGAAATATTAAGTACCGTAGAATGGAGGAGTATAATGTCTTTCTAGTGTTGAAAGCTCTAACTGCTATTTCGAAGGATATTCAAGATGTAGAGTGGCGTAACGATGGCCGTATTCAGCCGTATTAGCATCTATTTTTTATTGTATTGTATTTATATATAATGTGATATAATATTATATATATAATGTGATATAATATTATTGGCTGGAGTTCCGAAAAGGTGTCACCCCCGATCTTCTTGAAATTTTGTACACAGAACGCCCTTTTGGCCTAAATCACGGGATACTCGTCTTTTTTGGCGCATCGCCCCCTATCGACCATAATTGGGATATTAATTGTTTTGCCAAAATTTTATTTTTACTTAAAACTATAAATTTTATAACATATAATTTTATAATTTATTAACGTATAAATTTTTAATAAATTAATAAAACAAAAATGAAAGAGATCGTTCATATTCAAGCTGGTCAATGCGGAAACCAAATTGGTGCCAAGTTAAGGAAAAAAAATGTTAAAAAAAAAAAATCAAAAATTATGAGGATAATAATTGAAATTACATTAGTTAGGAGGATATTCATAATAAAAATATAAAGAAGTATACATATTTTACACATGATCATATATAGAAAAAGTCATAAATATAATATTAATAGATTTACATATATATCACCATATACGAGTATGTATGAATTTTATATAATACATATAGTCTCATGTCCATATATATTTGCATGCAGAATTGATCTTTATACATAACATAGTCTACAATTATATATAAGTACTGCCACAGGTACTATCTACATAACATCGATGTAGAGTTAGGATTTATTAATCGATTACCGATTATAAGCGATTTAATCGGACTAAACATAATCGATTACTTTAAATAATTGTGTTTCCTGAATTAATCGATTTCCGATTATATTTTCGCTGAATAATCGATTATTCTTAAAATTATTAATTTCCTTTCATTTTTCAAATCCCTGTTTTTATTTTTGAATAATTTAACATTTTGACGTTTTGTAGTAATTTATTACGAAGCATGTACCCATGTCCTATCCCATGCCGATACCGTACATGTTCATGTAGTAATTTATGTCATGTGTAAGTTCTTGTTTTGTGCCGGTAGACATTTTTTTTAAAGTTGATTGTTCATTATATTGTTGATTGTTGATTAAATCCATTATATATCTTGAAATTACTAGGTAAAATTAAAAACCTTTTAAGACTTTACTTTATGGTGCTTATAAATTAATTTTGTTTTTTCATAGTTAAAAAGAAATTCTTAAATTTTCAATTGAATTGGTGAATTCAATCTTTATAACCAAAATGTCGGCTGTTTGGAAATTTTTTAAAAAAACTCCGGAAAAAGATATTTGTAAAATATGTTCTAAAGGAATTAAGCATGTAGGAAATACTACAAATCTCAGAAACCACCTAATAAGAGTTCATAAAATAAATTTGGATAATGAACAAGATGATAATAGAGAAAACAGTGGAAATAAGGTAAGGAAAATATTATGCTAATACTGGTACATATGTATGCTCATAATTCATCGATTATTTTTTATTTATTTTTAATTCCGATTTTATACATTCAGATGAAAAAAAAATTAGAGAGTTACTTTAAAAGTAACAATTCCGTTGAAAATGAATGTGAAATCGAGGAAAGTGATAACGGTGCTAAAAAGCAAAGGCTAATAATAATAATAATTCGAATGACTTGGAATTGGAATATAATAAATCAGAAGAAGTAAAGTGTCAACAAATTACTATTGAAAACGCTATAAAACAAATAAATTCTTATACTGAAGGTAATGTATATAATTTATTGTGTCGTCCAAACTGATGAATTTTAACATTTTTCAGAAAGCGGAATAAAATTTAATGCCATATTAAATGCCATTATGTTTTTTATTTGCAAAGAAAATTTGCCATTCAACTTGATAGAATCTGAAGCATTCAAACATTTGATGAGAGTCACATGTCCGAAATTCAATATGCCGTGCAGTAAAAGTCTAAAATTTCGAATTGAAGAGAAATATGAAGTTTTATCACAGTTGATGAAGGCTAAACTTAAAGCTGTCGAAAGATTAGCTGTGACGACTGATATTTGGACCCACACACAAAGTACAACCAGTTATTTAGGAATAACATTCCATTATTTGGAAAATTTTGAAGCAAAAACTGTTTGTGCAGGTGCAATTGAAATGTCTGAGAGCCACACTTCAGAAAATATAAGTGATTGCTTAATGTCTGTGTTACAGATGTGGGAAATAGATAGGTCAAAAATTATTGCAATCGTAACGGACAACGCATCGAATATAGTAAAAGCAGCTGAAACATTTGTTGGAAGAAATTGGCACTTTGGTTGTTTTGCTCATACCCTCAATCTTGTATTAACAAATGCAACAGAAGGATGTGAAGAAATTGCAAGTATAATTACCCAAGTTAAAAAGATTGTTACTTATTTTAAGCAAAGCGTGAAAGCAGCAGACGCTCTCCGCAAACTGAACTCTGAAAAGCTTAAGCAAAGTTGTCCCACAAGATGGAATTCGTCATTCAAAATGATAGAAAGATTTTTAAAAGTTTCAGATGACATAAATACAGTTTTATTTTCAATGCCTAGTTCAAGTACAACAGTTAAGACTCCAGATATGATTAATACTTCAAATATGCAAATATTAAAAGAAGTTAAAGAAATTTTGAAACCTTTTGCGGAAGTTACGAACGAGCTTTCATCCGAAACAAATGTGACATCAAGTAAAATTGTTCCAATGTGCTTCCTTTTAAAAAAACAGTTGGAGGAAATTCATGTATCGTCATTTTCAACAAATAAGCTAAAAATAAATTTAAGAAATGAAATGAAAAAGAGATTTTTACCATATGAAAACAATAAAGTTTTAATAATTTCCACCATGTTAGACCCTCGTTTTAAAACAGACAACTTTGCAGATTGTGCTTTAACGGCTGCGAATGCTTTGTCATTAATTAAAGAAGAAATAAATTCTCAAAAGCAAAGTTTTTCTTCGAACGAAGAACAAACTTCTTCTCAACAAGAAAATACAGCAAAAAGTGCTTTGTTTTCATCTATTTGGAGTTTGCAAAAAGAAATTCAAAATGAGCAAAACAAGATGAGAAATGAAAGACTCAATGTTAATATGGAACTAACCATTTATAAAAATGAGGCAACGAACTTGTTTATAAATCCTCTTGAATTTTGGCAGGACGAAGGTCTCAAATTTCCTCGTTTGCGGAAACTTGCTGAAAAATATTTATTGATTCCAGCTACATCCGTCCCTTGTGAGCGAGTGTTTTCAAAAGCTGGAAATATATTAACTGATAAGAGATCAAGAATGAAGCCAAAATGGCTACAAAAGCTTTTGTTTTTAAATTCACTGGATAAAAATTTTTTTTTGCAATCTAAGTAAAAAGATAATAAATCATTAAATACAAAGGATGTAAAATAAGACTTTTTTTTGTTTTCTTATTTCTTTAATATATATACACTTGTATATATATATACTATGTAGTATGTACTCGCTACTATGTAACAATATCTAACTTTATTTTTTTTTAAATAAAATCTTTATTCAGACTTTATTGACTTTTATAGGAGCGAAATTCATGAACCCTTTTATTCTTTGGGGTGAGAAAATTAATCGATTAGTAATCGATTAATGGACGAATAAATCGATGTTCTGTATTACTCGATTATGCAAATTTCAGATAATCGATTTTCGGTAATCGATTAATTTTTCCAACTTTTCCTATCTCTACATCGATGTAAGTATATAATAATTACGCGGATTATTTCGAAACGTCAAAATTGATGTAGTGAATACAGTTTAACAACTGCTGTAATACATATGGTTGTGATGTTATGTATACATTGCAGTGACACGGCATTCATGCATTTTTGATGTTTTGAAACACTTTTTTAAACATCTGATATAATGTTTATTATACCTATACAATGGACAGTGTTGTAATAAATATTTTAATAAACAATTTAATTGAGTTGTGTTCTACAAGTTGTGAAGAATCAAGTACAGTGAAAGCAATTAAACTGCTAATACAACGAAAAAAAAAACGACAGGCAGCAGCAGCAAAAATTTTGAAAAAAACAACAAAAAGGAGCATACCGAAATGCAAAGAGTTCATAAAAATAATAAATAACTATCCAGACGATATTTTTTACAGCCATTTTAGGATGAAAAAGCAAACATTTCAGGTAAAGCACACAATTTAGAAATATTCACTAGATATATGTAGATAATAATATTCCACTCTTCTCTAGAGACTTGTAAAAATGGTAAAGAAGGTATTGATTTTTCCAAAAACTGGCCATTCTTCATATTCTATAGAAATGTGTCTTTACATTACATTATGGAAATTATGTAATCAAAATTGCTTCAGAGAAATCAGCGATCGATTCAATATTGGTTCTGGAACGGCACACCGTTTGTTTAAAAAAACTATAAAAGCCATTTCAAAATTGAAATCGATTGCATTTAAGTGGCCTAGAAATCAATTCTCGTAGAGAAAAATAATTGAAGAATTTGAAAAATCTCGCTCAAATCCCTTTCCATCTGTTATTGGCTGTATTGACGGGATGCATGTACGGATTTCAGCACCAACTAGAGACGCATCTAGCTATTATAATCGGAAAGACTATCATTCAGTTAACGTACAAGTAAGCCAATTAGTTTTAATACAAAATTGTATGTTTAATTAATAAATTATTTCGTTTAAGGGTGTAGCAGACAGCAAATTCGCTTTTTAAATGCCTTTGTAGGATATCCTGGTCGATGTCACGATGCCTCTGTATGGCGCGCTAGCCCATTAAAACAAGCACTGGAAAACAAATCAAACAAAGGAGACGCTGCCTATCCTTTGGAAATTAATCTTATGGTGCCTTACAGAGACAATGGATTTTTAACAGCAGAGCAACAACGTTTCAACTCAAGTTTAAGTTCAACGCGTGTATTCATAGAACAAGCGTTTGGAATATTGAAAGCAAAGTTCAGAATGTTGAATTATATTTATGTAAAGAACTTATCATTAGCAAAACATATCATTATGTCATGCATAATATAATTTTGGACAACGAAGAATTTGATGCGTCGAATATAGAATGTGACCAAACATGCACAGATGACAACCACGTTGCAGATACTACTTCTTAGTGTACAAACAACAATGAAGCCAAAACAAAAAGAGAATTATTAACTAATTTAATATCAGCGTAAAATGAAAAAAACACAAGTTTTAGCATAATTTTGTATTTTATTAAAAAAAAATAAAGAACTTTAAAGTATAAAAAACATGGTTTAATATTAAAAAAAAAAACAAATAAAAAAACACAACCTTCATGGTTTCTTAAATATAGGTAAAGTCTTTAAAATTCTTTAAAGGCACATAGTTTTTGGAATTTTCGATTTTTAATTCACATATCCTTTCAATATTTCCTTCAATTCTCTGATTTCTTTAATTCTGTCTTGTTCTATTTCTAACTTTTTTTCTTCCACTTCTAAAAATTCTCTTAATAATTTTTTATCTTCTTCAGCATCTGCTTTCAAAAATACAAGAACTTCATCACATTTTGATTTTTTTCTAGCTGATTCAGGAACTACTGGAGGTGGAGAAGTAGCTTCTTCATTTTCCAATATATTTTCTAAATCAAATGAAGAACATAAATTCTCCTGTGGCACCGATACAAAATCTTTTGTACCATATACTTTATCAATTTGATCGAAGTACTCCCAGGTTGTTGCTGCTTTTCCAGTGGTATTATTTCTTTTTTTTATCCGTTTATATGTCACCATGAAATTGAGGAACTTTTTATAAATTTCATTTTTATCGAATGGGAAGTTCTCATCCACTTTCTTCATGTCTTTTAATATTTGCTCCCAAAGAACAGACTTTTTTTTCCTGCCAGCATTAAAATCGCTCTCATATTTGAGCCTCGTTGATATTAGCAGACGTTTGTTTTCATGTGTCCACCTTTTTTCGCTATAAGAATTTTAATTGAAGAATTAAAAATAATGAATTTAATAAAATAATTATACTTATATTATTATTAATAGTATTACTTACGAGTTATAATTTTCCATTTTATGTAAATAAACAACAAACCTAAACTGTTAAAAGTTTTCAGGTTATGTTTGAAATGACAATATTTAAGGTTGACACATTGTATCAAAGAAATTTTCACTGCATTATCTGCTCATATTTTACACGATGAATACCGTAGCAAGACGTTTTGACATTATTGACTTTGTCACAAATTTGATGTTTGATGTTTTAGAATTTAATACAATGCAATAATACGGTATTACTACGTTTCGAAATAAGCCTTTGTTTATGAATTTATTGTTTATTTAATTAATTTATATAATATTGTTTGACTCTTTACGAAGTGAAATTGTATTAAAAAAATTAAAATGAAAGGAAAAGAAAATAAAAGTGTAAAAATAGGATTGGAATGGCAAGAAGAACAGGTGGAATTTTTTATAGAATGTATAAAAGAAAAAAATATATTGTGGGATCCAAGTCTTGTTTGTTTTAAAAATAAGGGTGCAAAACAAGGTATTTGGTTGGATATAATCAAAAAATTCAATGATAACTTTAATAAAAACGTAACATACGGTATGTTTTGATTTCTTGTTATTCTTTTATAAATTTATAACAATTTAATTATATATTACTACATTGGCTTCACTATTATTTATTGCAGCTGAAGCGGTTAAAAAATGGAATAATTTAAAAAATTATTTTGCAAATCAAAAGCAAAAGTTATTACTGGCCAAAAAAAGTGGCGCTGAATGGAGGAAGTTGAGTTTGAGGAGCAGAATAATTGGAAATATTATAAAAGATTAATGTTTTTATACTCAAATTCAGAACCACTCCCCTCTATAAATAATTTCAGAGGAAGAAATACTTCGAGCGCAACCCTGGTGCTTCAAATCTAACCAACAGATTTAATAACAATAAATTAATATCTAATTCTATAAATAAACGAGTTGGGGCAGAATCATTCGCTGCAGTGGCTGCCAGCTCAAATGTAAATATTAGTACAGTTAGCACCCATTCCACCCACAACAGCAATCAATCTGCTCCTCTACCTATCCCACGCCCCCTAAAAAATCCCCGGTACCCTCGCGGAGAAACAACTCTTCTTTAACTAAATCCCCAATCACTGCACAACAAACCCCTTCCACCTCCCAGTCAATAAACACTGGAACCTCTTCACCTAATTTAGTTGACCAGTCAACTATCTCTTTTACCAAAAAACAAGAGAAGACCAAACGTCTTCAACAACAACTACCTCAACAACAACCACTTAATCAACAGAAACCACTTACTCAACAAAAACCTACACAAAAAAAAAACAGATTCAACCACAACAACAACAACAACAACCACAACAGCCAAAACAACCACAACCCCTTCCACCCCATCAGCCTAAGCATAATACACAACAACTGCCACATCTTAAACTCACACGACAAACTGAACAACAACCACAACTCAACCAACAAACAATTAACATTGACATATCAGATATCCCATCAATACAAGTCGAAGTTGAACAACTTCAACTTCTTGATGATTCTTCCACTTTTCTCTTGAATGAGTTTAAGTCTCGCCAGGGTAATAACTACCTTGGATCTGGCTTAAACTTCGACGAATATTGTGAATCAAATAAAACTGTTCTTCTTCCTTTCTTTCCCTACCTCGCATCTCTGGACGAAGAGGAAATGGATGAAGAACCGACACTCTAAGTGTCTGGTTATTCTCCTGACCCTCTGCAAACCTCTTTCTGTTTTGAAAATTCGAATGTAGTTAACTATTTTCAAATTTTCTTTGCTTCATGTCGAGCTTTCTAATCTCATCTCGAGAGCTCACCAGTTTGCAATGGAACATGAGAGGTTTTCGAGCAAATCAACATAGTCTTGAATTGCTCATTAATCGGTACAAACCGCATATTATCCTCCTACAGGAAACTTTAATATATTCTCCCAGTATCCCTTCGAACTTTAAAGGATACACCTGCCATTTCTCTGACAGTGATTCCTTTACCAGTTCATGGGGAGTTGCAATACTAGTACGATCTAGCCTTAGCCACTCCCTTCTTGACTTCTCGTCAAATTTTCTAAACGTGTCCGTCGTCGTACACACGTCTCCTCCAGTGGCTTTTTCTTCTGTATATTTGTCAAGAACTGACTTTCTAGACACCCTCTCACTATCAAATTTTCTCAATCAACTCCCCTCTTCTTCTATAATTGGCGGTGATTTTAACGCCCACCACTTCTTTTGGGGTGATCACCGAGTGGACCCCAGGGGCTCGCTTATCGCGGATTGGATCACAGATTCAGACGTGACTTTGCTTAATGATGGAGCCCATTATTTCGTGTCTTCGACACATAACACTAGCTCCGCAATTGATCTCAGCCTTGCCACTAGCAATCTTGCTAGCAATTTGTCTTGGTCCCTCCACGACAACCCGGAGGGAAGCGATCACATCCCCATTGTAATTAAAGGTATAAATAGGGTTACTATCAGACGTAACTCATCTCGACTCGTCGAAGCAAAAGCAGATTGGGCTCTTTTCTCCCATTCTGCGCTGAGATTTAATCGGGTTTTCCCTCCCAGCAGCAATATCAACAAAGAATCAGCATTAATTAGGAAAATTATAAAAGCTGCTTCCTCCCTTTCTATGCCTTCAGGGCAGGCCAAACCCTGTCTTGAACCTACTTGGCTTACAACTGACATAAAGAACCTCATCAGGGTTAAAAACAGAGCTTGGAAGACTTTCCAACGCAACCCCACGCCAGAAAATTCTATTTCCTTTAAAAACCTGGCTGCTCAAGTGAGAAGATCTTGTAGACGAGCGAAAAAGGCCTCTTGGCAGTCATTCGCTCAGTCCATAGACCCGTCTGACTCGCTGGGAGATGCATGGAGGAAGGTGAGACGCCTTTACGGCAGACCCCCTTCAACAGTGCTATCTCTCTTGACAGTTGACGGATCTATTTCAGACCCACTTGAGATCGCAGACGAATTTGCGTCCTCCTGGTCCTCAGTATCATGCGACTTGAACATGGTTGAATCGGTATTGCATCAGAAGTCTGAGTTTTCGATCGACGATTCTTATCATGTGAGACACCATCTTGCTGAGGAGGTCACACTCGTTGAACTTGAAAGTACCCTTAAGTCTTTCAAAGGTTCAACTCTGGCTGGAGACCAAATCAGTTACCGCCGCATGATAAGTAATCTCCCGATCGAGATAAAGACGAGAATAACTAATCTCTATTCCAAAATTTTGAAAGCTGGAACTTTCCCACACGACTGGAAATTGGCCACACTCATACCGATTCCCAAGCAGTTTTCAACTGCTAAACGTGCACTTGACTTTCGACCCATATCCCTTCTCTCTTGTTTATCTAAAACATTGGAAAAGATTATGGGCAAAAGACTGCAAGTGGTTACTGAGGACCTTCTTCACCCTGGACAACATGGATTTCGCCCGCGAAGAGGGACTATCACTCTCCTCCACGACTTGGAAGATGGGCTGGCTTCTTCCTTGCTTGAGGGGGGTCATGCGAGTGTTGTTTCACTCGACCTTGAAAAAACAGCGTATGTATGTATGTTAAAATTCCAGCGTATGTAGTATGCAATAAATTAATCTCCTGGGGAGTCGACCCAGGCTTTGTCAAAACCATCTTGAGCTTTATGTCAAACAGACAGATTAAGGTCTGCGACAACGGCTACTTTTCTAATCGCTTCACTCTGGACAATGGGATCCCGCAAAGGTCACCATTATCCACAACACTGCTCATTGTCTATTCGGATTCGTTAATGGTGGAACTGTCAAGATTCACCAACATGAAAGTGTTGGTATATGCTGATAATGTCTTGCTCAGCACCACCAGCTGTACTCCAGAGACAATGGCTGAACTTCGAGGAGCTTCAGAAACTTCCCTTAAATGGGCTTTGGAAAACGGTGGTAGAATTTCACTTGAAGAAGTGGAGTTCATGCACGTGTGTCGTAAGTGTAACTGTTTTGTGAGCAGTTTGTGTATAGACACACGAGTAGTGCTTCCGTCGCAAAATCTAAAGATTCTGGGAGTCCATTTTGAAAAGCGGGCTCTCTGGAACATTCATGTGAATAAAGTAGTGGCTAAACTTCAAAAAGTTCACAATCTCATTAAATACCTTGCAGCAGGCAGAATGGGTACTCCTCCATCGGCACTCCTTCATATTGCCAACGTCCTTATTAATGGCATAACAGGGTATGGTCTCACCCTGTATGGTGACTGTTCACCAACTTCTTTAAAAAGAATTCAATCGGCAATAAATTCTATCCTCAGGGTAGCGTCTGGGGCTTTTCCCTCTACTCCAATACCCATCCTCTTAGCAGAATGTGGTAGTTGGAGTATCCAGGATAGAATTAAGAAGCTTAGACTTAGGTTTGCGTCCAGGCCGATTTGTGATCCTAGATCACCGCTGTTTGGACTTGTCTGGAACTTCCTCAACAATAACCCCTATAGAGTTACATCAACCCTAAGGAGCTCGGTTAAGATGAACCCTCGCTTAGAGGGATCATTTCCTAGCCAGCTAACCCAAATCCCCTCATTAATGCTCCCTTTTAACGGAAAACTTTACATACTGGACAGACTTTGTGAATACCGGAAGGATGTCACCAGTCCCGATATCTACCGCGCTCTGCATGCGGAGATTTGTGGTGAGCTTCGAGATAGGGTACACTGCTACACCGACGCCAGCAAATCCACGGCTGGTGTCGGAGTGGCAGTCGTATCTAAGGATAGAGAGTTCGTTTGGAGGGTGAGAGCTCAGAGAAGATTACCAACCACAGCCGAGGTGTTTGATGCTGAACTGGTGGCAGTGTGGATTGCTGCCTCCATGAATGCTAATAACTCCAGCCGTCGGGTGATTTTCACTGACTCTCTATCCACAATTCGAGCGCTCCAGAACACCAAAAATGACGACTTCCTAGTACATTCTATTCGGGTGCTCGTCACCCAGCGGCTCTCTTCCGGTATCACATATGCTTGTTCCCCTAGCCCACATGCAATTTACAGGATGGGTCTTAACAAGTTGAGAGACAGAAGGTTGCTGCTTCCCTCGACTTGGACTCTGACACCACTCGCGAGTACTGGGAGTTAAATCCTGGTCTCGTTACTCCGAAGTACAATTCTTCGCAAGGCAGGTCTCGGCAGATTTCACTCTTCCGATTGCGAACTGGGCATACGAGGATAACAAAACCCCTCCCTCCTTATCGCACGGGTGTGTTATCCTGCCCTTGCGGTATTCAGGATGCCCACAAGACAGCGGCCAGACTTTTACTTGACTGCCCGACTGTTAGGATGAGACTGGCAGCTTTAGGGATGTCAACGATTGATCGGGGGAAACTTCTTGATCCTTCTCAGGATCAAGACTCTCCCCTGTTCAACCTTCTGACGGACCTAAGGATGAAGCTGTAAGATGTTTCTGCCACACTTTAACTTAGTGAATTAACAAATAAATAAATAAATAAATAAATAAATAAACTAATAAATAAATAAATAAATAATTAAACTAATAAATAAATAAATGATAAACAATAAATAAATAAAGAATTAAATAAATAGATAAATAAATAAATAATTTATGTATAATTTATAAATAAATAAATAAACAAGTAAATAAATAATAAAATTAAATTATATTCAATTTTAATTAAGTTTGATATTGTTAAACTTTGTTTGTTTGACTAGTTAGTAAGTTAGCTAAGTCCCCCTAAGGGGCACTACTGAGGGTGGGTGGAACCGTTTTTCCCTTTTCCTCTTCGTTAGCAGTGGAAAAGGGAAAAATGTGGCCACACATTCTCAGTAGTTTAGTTTATAATCTCACTAGGTTAAGTTCTGTTTATGTTAGCATAAGTCCTCTTTTTTAAATTTTAGTTTCAACTTTTAAATTTTAACTTTAATTTAAAATTTCAATTTTTATGTTAGTTTGTAAGCTACAATTAAGTTATAATTTTGTATCATTTTATTTTAAGTATATTGACCGCCAAAAGGCCCTGGAGGGTCGTGGTGTGGGCAGAAGGGAGGCAGTTTACTGACCTCTCTTCTAAATAAATTAAATTAAAATTAAGCTTTGTATTTCAATTTTCAACTTTTGCTTTACTCAGGCCCAGTTTCACAAAGAATAGATAAATCTAGGGATAACTAACTCATTGATAAATTTATTCAAGAGATAAATTAAAACTACTTTTTCACAAACAAAATTATGAAAGTTATCTAGTAAATTATCCATAGATAAATAACCAAAGCTTCGTAGTTTCAGTGCTGCAATATAGATGGATTCGTCTTATTATATACCAAAGAATATAGAGCTAAAGCAATAGAAATAACATTCGACGGTTAAATTCAAATAATGTCTGTATGTTTGCCAAAATACATATTTTCTTGCTTCGAAATTTTGAAAAAGGGGAAAGTTACAATTAATGTGGATGATGTGGAATGAACCGAAAAAATTTTGGATTTCGCACATGTTTGTAATTAATGTGTATGACTTGTGTATAATTTTATACTTGGAAAAAATTCTTCGAAAAATAATTTCGTATTTATGAATGAAAATAGGTTTACACATAGCATTTGTGTGTGCGTTAATTTGATTATTCATACGCCATTATAGTTTTCAAATATACATATAATGTAGATATATATACTATATATATATAATTTTTATACTGCTGCTGGTTGACTGCTATGTTTTTATTTCTATCGATCATTTCTTTATTGCTGTATTGTAATGTAATTTGTGCATAAGAGCATACATTGATAATGGTAATTGGTATACGAGCAAATAATACAATGTAAATTTATATTTTATATTGTACATTGTATACGCTAATGCAATACGATTATATATGTATGCGGATAATCATTATAATACATAAATATGATGATGATGATGATGATATTGTTGTAAACCTGGAAAAGGAAAAAAGGAATAAATTAATCCCTAAAATTTAATTAAAATAATTATAATTATAAAAAATTAAGATTAACTTAAAATTTTATACTTACCTGTAACTCGCCACTTGTTTGTTTACATTTTGTAATTTTTGACATTGTCACTTGAAACATAACATGTCATCATCTTCTTCTCTTTTTTTTTTTTTTTTTTTACATAACAGATTCAGCAAAATACAACGAACGTTGTCACTGGAATTTTCTGTCAATCCGTTGACGTTACGGCGGGCAGCGAATTGATAGAAAATTCCAGAATACAACTGTTTACTTTGTTTTCTTTGTGTGACGAGCGTATATAAACAGGCTCGTCACAACACAGTAGAGTTTTTTTTCCGAAAATTTTGAAAAAGAAAGTAAACAGTGTAAAGGTAGAGTTGTGTTCTTTTTTTTTTGTAGAGAGTTTTTTTTTACGAAATTTTTTTTTTTTAAAAAAAAGAAGTAAACCGTTTAAAAGTAGATTTTGTGTTTTTTGTAAAGAGTTTTTTTCTAAACGTTTTCTTTTTTAATAAGTAGTTCTTTTTTTTTTTAAAAAAAAGTAGAGTCAATTTTTTTTTTAAGAAAAATTGTAAAAAAAAATAAATTTAACGTAAATTTTTAAATTTTTTTTTTTTGTTGTTAAATTTTTTTCCGTTTAAAATAAAGTAAAAAAAAAAAAAATACAAATCAATCAGCAATTTTTTACTGGTAAGTGAAATTTTTTATTTTCGTTCTTTTTGTTTTCATCCTTTGTTTTCCTATTTTTTTTTTTTTTTCTTCTTCTTTTCAAGGCTCCGCTCGGCCCCCCTAACTTTAGTCCACATTCTTTTCTTTATCCTTTTTGGGCTGCATTTAACCTTTTCTTTATTTCTTTTCTTTTTTCCTTGTAAAAGAAAATAAAGGTTAAGGAAAAGAATTTAGGAAAAATTCATTTTTATAACATTGGTGTCAGGTGTGGGGTGGTATAATTTCGAACGATCTTAGAAATAAGATCTTACCACCTCATTTCTTTTTTTTACATTTTTTACTTTTATTATCCTTTTTCAGGATCATTTTTTTTCTTTTTCTTCAAAAGAAAAGAAAAAGAAAAAATAATTTTTGACGACGCTTTGCTGCTCCATTGTAGTTAAAGCAGCATTTATTTTCTATTTTCGTCTACTTTGTACTGTGTGTACAAAGTATAACAAAAAGTGTAGTAAAGACACTACACACATTATTTTATTTCTCTTTTTTATAGAAAATTCAAAATTTTTTTTTTTTTTTGAAAAATTGTCGTTTTTGTTATTTATCTTTGATTTTTTTACAGGGAAAAATAAAGAAAAAGTGCAAAAAAAAAAAAAAAAGAAAAATTGTAAAATAAAAAAGAATTTTTTTTTTTTTTTTATTGAAAAAAAAAAAAAAAAAAAACCAAAAATTATTTTTTTTTTTTTTTGGAAAAAATAAATTTGCAAAACAGAAAAAAAACAGTGTTTTATTTGTGCCCTTGATTTCTTTTCTTGTATTTTTTTAGTGGAAAACGGTGTTTTTTTTTTAAAAAATCATAACCTTTACGCGCGTATTTTTCCGCCGTTATACACGCGTAATACGTCGTCTCTATAATCATTTTCTTTGTTTGAAGTATAAAGCAAACAAACAAAGAAAATTTTCGACTTATTCCTACAGGGTGATTGTTTTTTTTTTGTGTTGTTCTTGTTTTCATAATTGTATACAAATTTTTTTATACAAATTTTCTTGATTTTGTTTTTACCATAGGGTTACAGGTTGATCATTTCTCCTCTTTTTCGCGTTTTACAAGTATTTTCTTTTACAGGGTAGTCATTTTTTCCTCTTTTGTGGTTATAAAATACAAACATTTTTTAAATCATTTTACAGGGTGGTTCTCCTCTTTCTCTTATTTTTTTTTTTTTTTTTTTTTTTTTTTTTTTTTTTTTGTACCAAACAAAGATTTTTCTTTTCGTTAAACATTTATTTTTACAGCGTGGTTCTTTTCTTTTCTCTCCGTTTCCTTTTGCGCGTGAGGGAGATATACCAATTTTGTTTTTTATTACATAAATTTCTGTGGGTATTCTACACTGCTGGTATATAGTGTGGAATACATTTCTTCGTACAGCGTTGTTCTATATACAGGGTGTTCATTTTTCATTTCTTTTACACATTTTCATTTTATTTCAGCTGTGTGGGCAACAGGTTAAGATATCAGTGCAGAACATAACTTTATCAATTTTACAGGGTGTCTCGAACTTTTTGTTTTCTTGTTGCATCTTTGACTTTCCTTTTAAGTTAAACTTTGTAATTCCTTTCTTTTACATTCAGTCCATTCCTTTCCTGAATTTGGGTACATTTTTTTTTTTTATTTGGGTACATTTTCCATTTTCATATTCCATTTCTGTCTATCTTTCTTTTCATTTGTTATCATGTCTGATACTGACAAATCAACGACACCAGAGGGTGGAGAGAGTCGAGTTTCCACACCAAACAATTTGACTGAATCCACTTTATTAGATATCGCCCGACAGATGACATTACAGGTCCAGATGGTTTCTGAAGTGACTAATGCCCTCAGAGGTCTATCACAGAGAGTTGAGCAGATAGAGAGTAATCATAGGGTACTCAACTCAGCCCGAACAGATACATTGGCCCATTCTACAGAGATACCTACTCCAGAGGTCGTCAGATCTGCACCTACAGTTCCCGTTTTGAGTAGAGACGCTCAAATAAACTGCCTTTTAAGGCAAATGCCTTTATCTGAGACCCTGGGTACGTCTATTGGTGTCCAACCTACCTCTGTAGCTACACAGATTCTTACAGAACCCTCTCCAGTCCTCTCCTCTATTGCCAACCTACCTACTTCTACCCAACGGAATTCAATTAATGAGTTATCTACCCAAAGGTCTAACCAAATGACAAGTCATACAGTCTTAACCAGACCTCCCACTGAGACAGAACCTGCCTTTGCCTCTTCGCGTCTGAACATGGGCCAGACTTACCTAGCCCATGAGACCAATATGGAACCTAGGCTTTCTACCATAGGTCATCAGACAGACATGTACACTCGACAGCTAGAATCCTGCTTTCTGACAAATGTAGACCCTCCTACTTCCAGCCATCGGGTCTATAACAGTTCGTATGAGCCAATGCATAGTCGAAATCGACCAAATGTGCATTTTGACGGGCCCTATACTAATAGTGGCAGGAGTACTGTGTCTGGTGGCCATCCTTATATGAAAATCAACCCTAGGGAATACGACGGTAGGGAGCCATGGCAAAATTATAGGTCGCACTTCGACGCGGTAGCGAGGGCGAATGGTTGGCCTGATGAATTCAAGGCCCTTGGCTTGGCACCTCATTTGACAGGAACGGCCTTAGCATTCTTTGAAACACTACCCAGAGCCGTTCAAGACGATTACCACCTATTGGATCGAGCCTTAGATAATAGGTTCAGTATTCAATATAGGCAATCGGTGGCCCATATCCAACTGCGTGGTCGAATACAGAGGGACAGGGAATCACTCCCAGAATTCGCCACGCAGGTAGAAAAATTAGTGTACCTAGCCTTTCCAGACTGTCCTGAGACGGCAAGAGACAGGATAGCGCTAGGACAATTTGTGGACGGACTTCT
Source organism: Villa cingulata (assembly GCA_951394055.1). Lineage (NCBI taxonomy): Eukaryota > Metazoa > Arthropoda > Insecta > Diptera > Bombyliidae > Villa > Villa cingulata. The sequence continues at coordinate 32,514,450 of OX596017.1, read as the reverse complement.
TGATTTGGAGGTCCAACAGCGTGTCCGTGATGCAGCCCCTGAGTGCTTAGAGGAAGCCCTAGCTTTAGCAAGCAGAATGGAGGCTAGTAGGGATGCAACACGGATAAGCCGAAGAGGGATCCGAGTAAGTCAAGCGGTCGTCCAGAACAAGGAAAAAACCAGTAAAGTTAAGAAATCGGGAAAAGCCAACAGCTCAGCTTAGAGGAGTGCAAGTTGAGCTTCCCGATACAAGACACTCCAACTGGTTGTCCTACCCTAGCGACTGGGGTGACTGGTAGAATCAAATTCTTTAACCCTGACAAACATTTCGGGTTTATCGTGAGAGACGACACCAATGAGGAGATATTTTTACATCGCGATGCAACAAAACCATTGGGAAAAATAGCATTGCAGCGTGGTGATAGGGTCCAATTTGATATAGTCTCCAGTGCCCGTACTCCTCAAGCCATCAATATAGTTCTCTTGGGTAACAATTCAAGACCCCAAAACCCTACAGTCACCTCATCTACTGCTTCTAGTCCTACCCCGCATACCAACAACATCGATATTTCTAATTCTAACGCATACCCTAACAGTAGAATGCCTATCTCTCGTCCTAATGTCTCTAGTTCTGAAGGTACAGCCACGCCTATCCAAAAGCCTATAATTCCTTCTGACTTTAATTACCCTAGCCTTCGTAACAATTTTGGTTCCAATACTGCACATACTTCTAATTCAAATTCCACACTCGTTTCTAATGTTAGTCCCACAGCCACCATTCCTACTACCCCTTGTTCAAATAGTGTCATAGCTGATCCACCTAGCCCTGTAATCACCCATAATTCTTCGTTGAAAGTTCACCCTAATTTAACAATCAACAATTTTTCGGATTCTTCAAATAATTATCCAAATGCTACACCCCTACCTTTGGTCAGTCAATCCCCTGTAACTACTACTGTCGACGTGACTAAAACATCCCTTCCGTTGCACTGTAACCAATCGGTTATCAGTCCAATTTCTGGACATAGAAATGGTCCTATACCTAAATCTAATCCACCTACATACTCTACTGACCTATCTACGGCGTCTAATCCATCAGTTTCTACCAAACCTTCCACTTCTTCTTCGACTTTCGAACAACCCTCTTCATCAGAGTCAACTTCTAGGATTATACCTGCCTTATGTCGTTCTGATGACCCCTCGGTTATATTTAATAACCCTTTAAACTAATCTCCACTGACATATGGGGGCCGAAGTTAGTGGAGAATAAGGCCCCATCCCTAATTCCTATCACAGTTGTCACAGCTGGTCCTAACCTTAACCTCCTAGGCTCTGTCAATGGAGTCCCTGTTATGATGATAGTCGATACTGGTGCTACTAGGACTATAGTAAATCCTAGAGTACTGCGGAGATGCTCTTGTGCGGTCGAAGTCATGCCTTCATTTGCACAAATACAAAGTGTTACTGGTGAAACCATCCCAGTCGAAGGTACAGTTTGCGTTGATTTTATGGTAGGTAATTTTTGGGGCATGTGATTTCGGAGCGAGGACTCTCTACAGACCCTGAAAAGATTGAGTCTGTGCGTAACTGGCCTAGACCCAGTAGCAAGAAAGATGTCCAGCCTTTTCTCGGTCTGTGTGCGTATTATAGACGTTTTGTGCGAGACTTCTCTTCAATCAGTAAGCCACTTACTGGACTTACTGAGAAGGCCTCAAGGTTTGAATGGACACCGGAGTGTGACCGTGCTTTTCAGACCTTGAAGGAGAAGTTGACTCAGGCGCCTGTACTAGCACAACCGAATGACCATGATCCATTTATCCTCGACACTGATGCCAGTCAATTTGCATGGGGGGCGGTCCTGTCACAGCTCCAGCATGGCGAGGAAAAGGTCGTCGAATTCTACAGTAAGACGTTGAGCGGACCCGAAAGGAATTATTGTGTAACGCGAAGGGAGCTCTTGGCAGTTGTGAAAGCTGTAGCCCATTTTCGCCCTTATGTCCTCGGAAGACGCTTTCTATTGCGCACCGACCACGCATCTCTGCGATGGTTGATGAACTTTAGAGAGCCTGAAGGACAAGTTGCAAGGTGGATAGAGCGGCTACAGGAGTTTGATTTCGAGATTCAACACCGTGCAGGGAAGAATCATGGCAACGCGGATGCTCTCTCTCGTCGTCCTTGCGAGTCTTCGTCCTGTGTCTACTGTAGCAGGCTTGACGAAAAACAGATGTTGCTGGTGAAGACTGCAGCCATTCAAGCCATGGATATGGGACAGATTCAGGCAACCGATCCGGACCTGCAAGCAGTGGCTAAGTTCTAGCGGTAGACCTGAGGCCGAATCGTTGAGCTCGGCCGCCCCCACTCTTAAATCCTACTGGTCCATGTTCTCTTCTCTAGTCCTTAAGGATGGCGTTATCTACCGCCATTCCCCCAATCCTCCCTATCAGCTACAGGTGTTGGTTCCTGAGTGCTTACAGGCAGAAGTACTGAAGCACATGCACGATAGTCCGGCCGGTGGCCATTTTGGCATTGAGAAAACCCTCGCGAAGGTACGCGAGAGATATTATTGGGTAGGACTATCTGCAAGTGTTAAGCGCTACTGCCTTCGCTGCACAGTATGTCAGCAAAGAAAAGGACCAATTCCTCGAACGAGGGCACCCTTACAGGTGCGAGTTTCTGGCTACCCGTTCGAGAGAGTTGCCGTTGACATACTAGGGCCACTACCTGTAACTGGTAATGGCAACAAATACATCCTAGTCATGATGGACTACTTCACCAGGTGGCCTGAAGCGTTTGCGATCCCAGACCAAACTGCTGAAACGGTAGCAGAAGTATTGGTCAGCCAAGTCTTTTCGCGATTCGGATTATGTAAACAATTACACTCCGACCAAGGACGTAATTTTTAGTCTGCGGTATTTAAGGAGATTCTCCGTCGTTTTCGTATCGAAAAGACGCGAACCACTGCGCTACACCCTCAGAGTGATGGTCTTGTCGAACGTTTCAACAGAACCATCTTAGACTACCTCTCCAAATTTGTAGACAAACACCAAAAAGATTGGGACACCTACCTGCCTTTTCTTCTCCTCGCTTATCGCTCCTCAGTTCAAAAGTCCACGCAAAACACTCCCGCTTTCCTAAATTTGGGACGTGAACTTCGACTTCCTTTCCAATTACTAACTGGTGGGCCTCCAGATCAACATCTGCAGGATGTACCCACCTATGTAGAAAATCTTCAGGAAAGACTTTCGAAGGTCTACTCTTTCAACCGGTCACAGCTCACAGAAGCTAGTCGGAGAATGAAAGACCGTTACGATTTGTCCGCGAAAGCAAACCCTTTTAAAATTGGAGACTTTGTCTGGATTCATAACCCCAAGAGAAAGAGAGGCTATAGCCCTAAACTACAACGAGACTGGGATGGTCCGTACGAAATAATCGAATTGGTCACAGATGTCGTCTATAAAATCAAGCATAAGACTTCGAACCGAACAAGTGTCGTCCACCGCGATCGTTTAGCCACAGCAACTATCTGACGTTACTTTACCCCTTCTCTTGTCCGTTTCTTTCCTAACCTTTTATTTTGTCACGGTTTCTTATCAGTCTACCCTCCTCACTCCCTCCTCCCTTCCGACGAGCCTAGATGTTTAATTTAATTAACTATTTTAATTTCATTTGTGCCGAACCTATTTACTGCGCAAAGCTTGTTTTTTTTTCTTTCTTTGCAGGTAAGCGCAGCAGCTGGAGGATTTCAGGATCTCACCAGGCCTCCTCTAGTAACCCCGGCCTGTCAGTCACATCTAAACGCTCAGTTGGGACTTTGAGCTCTTAAACGGGGGGTCGTGTTGTAAACCTGGAAAAGGAAAAAAGGAATAAATTAATCCCTAAAATTTAATTAAAATAATTATAATTATAAAAAATTAAGATTAACTTAAAATTTTATACTTACCTGTAACTCGCCACTTGTTTGTTTACATTTTGTAATTTTTGACATTGTCACTTGAAACATAACATGTCATCATCTTCTTCTCTTTTTTTTTTTTTTTTTACATAACAGATTCAGCAAAATACAACGAACGTTGTCACTGGAATTTTCTGTCAATCCGTTGACGTTACGGCGGGCAGCGAATTGATAGAAAATTCCAGAATACAACTGTTTACTTTGTTTTCTTTGTGTGACGAGCGTATATAAACAGGCTCGTCACAACACAGTAGAGTTTTTTTCCGAAAATTTTGAAAAAGAAAGTAAACAGTGTAAAGGTAGAGTTGTGTTCTTTTTTTTTTGTAGAGAGTTTTTTTTTACGAAATTTTTTTTTTTTAAAAAAAAGAAGTAAACCGTTTAAAAGTAGATTTTGTGTTTTTTGTAAAGAGTTTTTTTCTAAACGTTTTCTTTTTTAATAAGTAGTTCTTTTTTTTTTTAAAAAAAAGTAGAGTCAATTTTTTTTTTAAGAAAAATTGTAAAAAAAAATAAATTTAACGTAAATTTTTAAATTTTTTTTTTTTGTTGTTAAATTTTTTTCCGTTTAAAATAAAGTAAAAAAAAAAAAAATACAAATCAATCAGCAATTTTTTACTGGTAAGTGAAATTTTTTTTTTGGTGTTCAAGTTTTTTCTTTCCTCCTTTATTTTCGTTCTTTTTGTTTTCATCCTTTGTTTTCCTATTTTTTTTTTTTTTCTTCTTTTTTTCAAGGCTCCGCTCGGCCCCCCTAACTTTAGTCCACATTCTTTTCTTTATCCTTTTTGGGCTGCATTTAACCTTTTCTTTATTTCTTTTCTTTTTTCCTTGTAAAAGAAAATAAAGGTTAAGGAAAAGAATTTAGGAAAAATTCATTTTTATAACAATATGATATTATGATATATATATGTACTATATTACATATTTCAGGTTTTTTTTATAAATGCATTAGCCGAGATATTTTTAAAGGGACAATATATATGTATTATATACATATATGTATATTGTATTATAATTATAAAAATATGTATTTTACAATATTGAACATTGAACAAAATGATTTTTGGTATTTGTGTACTACTACGTAATGTACGTAAGTAAATGTATATGCTGTGCTGTTTGTTCATATCATATCGACGTTCATATTATATTGTAGACACTATGTACATATGTACGTATACACTTGTAGGATTGAGTTTATAAAAATTAATGGGCCCTATTATGAATGTCGATAATATCGACTATCGACAAAATTAAGACGAGACGAGACGATGTAAATTTTGTATTATGCAAATCGGTCGTCTCGACAGTAAGATATTGTCATATCAAATTTTATTTTCATTCAGTTTCACCATGTAATTTCTATAAAAATTGTCAAATATATCGATACAAAAATTTATAATTCATTTTTTTTTTCAATTTTGAATAAATATTTAATTAATTTTTGTAATTTTTAATAAATATTTGATTCATTTATGTAAATAATTTGTAGCTATAAATATAAAATATAAGTGAAAATATAAAACATTAATTTAATACTGATTTTTTTTTTGCATAAAAGAAGAGCGTTCATGTTTTTTTTTTCAAACAGCATTTTTAGTGATTTTTCTTTAATTAATTAAATTAAATTTAAATAAATTGAGCAGAATAATTAAATACAACTTATCTTATATACAAAGCATACATGAAATGTCAAATCACCATAGACTACTATGTCTATTGATTAGTTTTAACTGATCGACTCAAAATGTCGATATTCTCGCCTCAAATCGCCATTCATAATACAAAACTTGTCGAGTCAAGGCGATAGTCGATGACAAGACGATATTATCGACACTCATAATAGGACCCAATATAAAATAAACAATTAAATAATAAGTGTGAATGGCTGGTTATAGGATAATACAATTCTTATGCATTTATATCGGGTTTTCCAATAGGGACATAACGATTTTGTGTTTTAATACAAAGGAGGCCTTGAACATTTGGCATAATCTGTCAACTTCAGAACGTCAGTCAATGTTAACATTTTTATCATGGTGAAGTTCACGAACGAGCAACATTTAGAAATTATTAAAAATTACTACCGCAATTCTGAATCGGTAGTCACAACTTTAAGAGCGCTTATTCCAATTTTCGTGCTCGCGGTGGTCATATGAATGAGATCGAATTCCATAATTAAATGTAATAGGTGTACTTCACTTGGAATAAATTTTAACCTTATATGTATATTAATTATTCTTTATTTTACTTAAATATAAAATTGTTATGTCCTTACTGGAAACCCCTACATTATTAGCATAATGTATTATATTATATTATAGAAGTTGTTAGACAAGTAAGCAATATAGTATTATTGGTATTATATTTAATACAGTATTATTGGTATTATATTCAATTTTGATAACTATTAAATTATTGTTGTTTTCGTTGGCTTATATTTTTTTCTTTATTTTTTTTTTATGTTCGTGCGATCTTTTTTATATACAAAATACAAATGTACACACACACATATGTATATAGTATATTATTACCCTTCGATATTGATATTGTACAATTTTACATTGCTTTTGTACTATTTTTATGTACATACATATACTTTTTTATGTACATGTATATTATTATTTATATGCGTATTGTATTAAGTATATACCTATATATTACCACATTATTTGTATATTGTTTGTGATATTACAATACCTACAATATTTAGGGATACAGGTGGAAAGAAAAAGTAACGATAAAAAATATAATATTTAAATCATATTGCATATATAATCACCTGAAATATTAAAATTATATCTAAGCAAGTGTATAGATATACCATTCATGCGAAATATCCACATATATGTAATGTATAGTATTTTTAAGATTTTGCTTATTACGTTCATAATTAAAATTCAAAAATTATTCTTATACATATTTATACGAATATGTAATGATAATTATTATTGTAATTCATAATACTCGAATAGAGATTATGAAATAATTAATATAAGACCACGCCAAAACACAGATCATAAGGAAAAAATATTTCAATTTATAATCAATGCAGATCATACCAATTATATACAAACATACGTATGTTTGTCATTATGTCATTCGTTTATATAATTATTTTGTATATTACTCCCTATTAAAAACAAATGTTTGTTTACATTTCTTTGAAAAAATTTTTAATTTGTTATTCCCTTTTACTTATCATTCACAACAATCCATATACATATATACATACATTTAATATTCGCATATAAATTCGTATTATACTAATACATAATACAGATAAGGATCTTTGTTAATATACATCTTACCAAAGACCAATATAACAATTTGTTATATAGTCTTTGATACTACATACTACCATACTACATAATATTCCGTAATGAATATTATATACAAGTAGCTATATATATTATCATAATACACAATAAACTTGTATTTGCCTTTAAATACAATACAATTCACATTATTCCATTGCACACATATATAATGTATAATATAAAATATAATTTTATATCGATTCCATTCCCCGCAACAGATATTAATCTAGATGATTTGTATGACAAATATATAATATAATTCCGAATACCTCTTAAATAACAAACAGATAGCTTCCTCGCCGTCAACAAGCATCGTTCACCAGTACAGTACACTATCATCACGCTGCCTCAGTGATAGTGCTGTTTGACGCTGAACACCCATGTGCCTTATTTATATAGTCAGGTACGTGAGGGACTTGAATAGCTCGATGGTTGGGTTTCGTCTTGTGATCTTGAGATCACGGTTCGAACCCCAGCCAGCGCGCTACTCTTGCCAAGTCGATCATTAATTTTTCCCATCAGCAATATACACCAGTAACTGATTACTGATGATAAACTGGATGGTATATCTGACATAAATTACTGATCGGCGGTGCCATAATGGACTGAGTATCCGCGTGCACTTAATATATACTATATACATTGTATATTGTATGTATATATGTATGTATATTTGAAAAAAAAAAATATATATAGTCAGTACTGTTCATTACGGCACGGATGTTATCTGTTTCCATCTTTACTTCAAATATGGTAAGTAAGAAAAATTATGTGTATTTTAATACAATTATGAGGGGAAAAATTTATGTTCGAAACATGTTTCGAACGAAGATATTTATGTAACTTTATGTGTTCTGAATTTTTGACAGATTGTGGAATGAAAATTCTATTGCTTTAGCTCTATATTCTTTGTTATATACATAATACCATGTCAAATCCATATATATTTTCAAATTTTGAATTTAAAAATTCAAATTTCAAGATACGTTAATACATACTTGTATTTCTCTGGCAGTCAGACGAATTGTTTATTGTTTATAATGCAAGTTTAATTAAATAAAAATATTGAAATATTATAATTATTATAATTTTATTTAAATGTTATTATCGTATGTACATTTGACTTAATTTTAGTTTTTTTATTTATAATAAATAAATAAATAAATGAAAAAAAAATAATAATAACAATAAAAAATATAGAATATTTAATAAAAATACAAATTTTTGATTTCTTTTCAAAATTATTTCTACTAAAAAATTATATTATCTCACCATTATATCACTCGATTTACAAATTTATCACCGTAAAAAAGTTGGTGATAAAAATTCTTCGCGTATGATAAATTTTTGAGACTTGTTTCTATTTTACTAAGCGAGAATCACATTTTTAGTGATACCGTGATAAAGTGTTATCATTTTATCGTATCACAGAACGGAAATCCATCGCTGATATTGAAAAACTCCTCAACGTTTGTGGTGTAAGGTGGATTTGAATTTTATTATATAAAAGAAGTACGGCCTGTTTGGACAATCTAAATCTTGCTTTGAATTGTCCCCTGTCGTATTTTTGAAATGGGTCCGTTGGTGCTCTCAAATATCTTGAATAAAATCTGCATGAACACTGAATATTGCCTTCACTAGAATCCTGTGAGGTATCTGAATCAAAACTATCTGTAGAAACAGATGGAGATGATACTGAACTCACTGAAGATACTGACGACATTTTTCAAACAAAACACTATATACGTTGTATATACTCGTATATACATTAATATATATTTCACTTTTTTTTCTATTTTACAATCTATTTATTTTATATATATTATTTTTAAAATTCAAATAGTGTTTTAGTATAAAACTTCAATCAAAAACACTTCATTTATTTTATATGTATACATTATATTATTTTTAAAATTCAAATAGTTTTTTAGTATAAAACTTCAATCAAAAACAATTTATTTATTTTTTATATATTATTTTTAAAACTTAAATGGTTTTTTAATATAAAATTTGGATCAAACACAATTCAATAATAATTAAACATATACTTTTACCAGTACAGTGGATAAATGTCAATTGAACTTTCCATTTATCTATAGATAAGCATTTTAACCTGCAGAAATCATGAAGTTAAAATAACCTATAGATTTATCTATAGATAACTTATCAAACGTTTGTGAAACGCAAAATAGGCTTAAACTTGAGATTTATTCTATGGATAGCGAAAGCTTTGGAATAAATAATTTATCTATTCTTTGTGAAACTGGGCCTCAGACATTTAAATTCATACATTAATGCAGTACAATTGTTCGTTTCGTAGATATTCTTGCTTGATTATCATGATGGAAACTTTATTTCATACTTGTTAAGAAAACAAGGAGACAAAAATAGTTGAAGAAAAAATTTACATTCTTATTCATCAACACTTTTTTCATTCTTTTCTGGTTTTGATGTTGAAAATATCACATTTTTATACAAAAAAATTTTCCAGTTACATATTTTTATACAGAAAATTACATATTAACTTATCACAAATCAAAACGATTCACAAAACCTGAAAAAGATCCATAAGTAAACCTATACAACTAATATAGATAAATTATGTAATAATCAATGTAGACAATGTAATAATCAAAACAACCTTAAAAATTAAATAATAATCTTACCTTTAATATTTTATTTAAAGTTGAAAACTTGTATAGCCAGCTATACGGTGCTTATGATGAAAAACTAATATTTAATCATTTTATTCAGCTACAATAATATTTTTATCGTTCATTTTATTTTTCAATTAAATTTTTTTTGTTGAATTATTTGTAAAATGAAAATTAACTGCTGGAACAGAATGTGTAGCTGTAGCCTTAGCTGTAGCATGCAGCGTAGCACATAGTACATTGTGAAGCGCTGCATGTAGATATAACAAACAGAATGTGCAGCTGAGAAATCTATGTAGTTGATTCAAAACTGTCAAATAGAGTGATTAATTAAGTGGTTTATTTGTTTATTTATTGTTGATTTAAATTTAAATTATTTTATAATATTTAAAATGAAAAAACTCATAGCTATTAAAAATAAGAAAAAAAAGTCGCGTTTTATTTAGTTGTGTTATGCTGTGCTATTTAAGCTACAAATATATAAAAAAAAATAAACGAAGAAGATGGTGGGTAGAGGTGGAAAACTATCGATAGCACTATCGATATTATCGATAGCACTATCGATATTATCGATAGTTTTGGTTACAGCACAACTATCGATAGTTGATATGCACTATCGATAGTATCAAAATTCAAACTTATCTCTTAATCTTAACATTTGAAAATATGAACTGTAAATTATAAAGTGTAAAGAAAGAAAAAGAAACACTACTCATTGTTTTTGCTGTATTGAAATTGAAAGTCGAACTCTTCTTTCAACATTTGAAAATTGTAATCTAGCAAATTACAAAATGTGAAGAAAAAGAAAAACACGCTACTGATTATGTTATGTCAAACTGGTTATGTCAAAAATCAATCAAATTACGTACGGTGGTGAATCAATGTAATTTTGTGTTAAATCTTTATTATTTAATAAAACAGTATAAATTCTTTAAGTAAGTATAAAAATAAATAATTTTCTTTTTATTTGTATAATTTTGTAGCTTTTATTATTTTGTATTTTTATGGTTTTTATGAAGAAATCCATTATGGATAAATTTGTGAAACGAACAGGTATCTTTTTATATCTCTTTGTTCTTTGCTATTTTTATTAAAGCTAACCTAACCTTTTTACATTTTGTGTTATTATTTTAACATTAATACTTTGCTTTTGCTTTAGTTTTAGAAACGACGAAGAGAAGTTCTACTACTCTTCAAACAAATTCTGAAGAATCTGAAGCTTCATCTTCGAAAATAAAAAAGAGTAAAGGGTCAGAAGTTTGGCCTTATTTTAAACAGTCACAAGACAAAAAAACTGCAGCTTGTTTAATATGCCACAAAGTATATAAAACTAGTGGTAATACTTCAAATTTGAAAGACCATTTAAAAATGTGTCATTTAGAAACTCTACCACAAGAATTTAGCGCTGCAGCTTCTTCTACTATTCCGTCAATTTCTTCATTTTTAAGACAATCTTACGAACGTAATTCAAAAAGAAAAATGGAAATTGACAAAGCTTTAGCAGTAATGATAGCTACAGACTTTCAACCATTCAACATAGTACATGACGAGGGATTTAGAGCATTTGTAAATGTTTTAGACCCAAAATACGAACTTTCGTCTAAAACAACTATAAAAAATAACTTAATACAAAACCTTTATTCATCAGCTAAGAGGAAAGTGCAAGAAATGTTAAAGAAAACAAATTATGTTGCCCTCACTTGTGATTTGTGGACATCTTGTGCAACAGAAAACTATTTAACAGTAAATTGTCAATTTGTTGGTGATAATCATAAGTTAAAATGTGTTGTACTTTCCACCAGAAAATTAATAGATGACACAAACCATTCAAGTGAAAACATAGCACATACAATGACTGAGGTATTTGCAGAATGGTCAATTCAAAATAAAATATCCTGTATTGTTACAGATAATGCAAAAAACATGCTAAAAGCTTGTGAAATTCTTAAAATCAAAAATTTGCCTTGCTATGCTCATACAATGAACTTAGTTATCCAAGATTCTTTGAAATCTGAAACATTACGTCCACTTTTAAGTAAATGTAAAGAAATTGTGAAATATTTCAAAAACAGTACCATTGCTATGGATTTAAAAAAGAACAAGATCGAGCAGATCCCTATAGTTTAATTCAAGAAGTACCAACACGCTGGAACAGTACCTTTTACATGATAAGGAGAATAATCGAAACCTCTGATGCACTTGCAAGGTCTTTATTAAATTTAAAAAAGGCTCCGACACCTTTAACTGCAGAAGAAATCATTGCTCTTAAGATTTAATTTTAATTTTCGACATTTTCGAAGACGCGACAAAAAAAGTATCAGGAGAAAACTATGTCACTGTTTCCCTCATTATCCCAGTTACATGTGGAATATATCAAACACTTGTGAAAATGGAAAATAAAATAATAAGCCAAGAAGGCAAAGATGTTTACAATATTATAGTCCAGTCAGTTAAAACAAGATTAGTTCCTTATGAGTTGAGATCTATAGCACGAATAGGTACTATTTTAGATGCAAGATTTAAAAAGGAAGGATTTCTTTCAAGTGAAAATGCAAATCAAGCTTCAAGTTTTTTAGAACTTGAAATGAAATCTATTTTAAATAAAAGCAAAATGATAACCCAAGATGAAACACCTTCATTCGAACAAAATAATAAAGAAGATAATGCAGACAGTCTTTTCTCTTTTTTCAAAGAAAGACTAAGCGAAAAAAATAAAAGCACTACTGTGGATGTCATAATGACCAAGAGGCAGTTTTTGACAAAGCCAAATGTTTCTTCACATATTGATATTCTTGAATTTTGGAAGGTAATAAAACATTACATATAAAAAAATAAAAGTAAATACAACAATAATCATTATTTCTTAGGTCAACAGTAGTGAGTATAATCCAATGGAAGAACTAGCGCGAAAATACTTAGTATTCCAGCAACATCGGTTGCCTCAGAAAGGACATTTAGTACTACAGGATGCATAATTATGACCAAAGATCACGGTTGAAGGCAAAACAAGTTGAAAAATTAACATTTTTAAATAAAAATAAATGGTTACTTTGAAAAAAAAATCCTTTTCATATTCTTTTCATTTTCATTTGATTGTAAACTATCGAAACTATCGATATTTATCGATAGTTTTTTTAAAAACTATCGAAACTATTGATAGTCCAAAATTTCGATAGTTTTCCACCTCTAATGGTGGGTTAGACCTCTATATCAGCGAAGAAGAACTGAAGGATTTTTTGAAAAAACATTCAAATTTATCAAGGAATATGACCAAGATCTTTTTTTCAAAGCCACACGTATGACCCGAATGCAATATGCCTTGCTGTTAAATTTAATTAAAGACGACTTGAAGAAAACATCAATCAGGAAACCAATCGAGCCAGAATGTAGACTTGCTGTGACCTTATTGTAAACAACAAATATACGTTATATAGATGAATATAGAAAAATGATTAAATATGATTTTTTCAGATACCTGTCTCAAGGTGTTTCAAGGCATTACCTGGCGTTGAGTTTTAGGATAAGGGTTTCAACCGTAAGGGAAATTATAATAGAAGCATGCGAAGTATTGTGGAAATTACTATCACCTATATATATGTCAGAAATGAACACCATTGACTGGAAGAAGATTTCTTACGAGTTCAATGAAAAATGGCAAATGCCGAATTGTATAGGAAGTGTTGACGGAAAACATGTGGAAATAAAATGTCCACCGAATTCAGGCTCTCAGTATTTTAATTATAAAAAATATTTTAGCATCGTTCTTTTGGGATTTTGTGATGCAAATTATACATTAATTGCTGTAGATGCTGGAGCCTACGGCAGCCAAAGTGATGATGAAATATTTAAACATTCCGTACTAGGTGACAAAATATTAAAAAATGAAATTAATTTTCCCCCGCCAGCAAAACCTCCTAACTCAGAAAAAATACTACCACATTACGTTGTCGGCGACAGTGCTTTTCCTTTACACAAAAATTTGATGAGACCCTATCCAGGAACGCTTCTGAGCAAGGAAAAAGAAATTTTTAATTACAGGCTATCCAGAGCTAGGCAAGTTATTGAAAATACTTTTGGAATTTTGACTAGTCTTTGGCGAGTTTTGTGTAATGGTATAGAATTTATCCCAAAAAATACAGATAAAGTGGTTTTAGCTTGCACAATTCTACATAATTATTTAAGAATCACAGATAGCATTTATAATTGTAATGCATATTGTCCACCCAATTACTGCGATACATACAACGCAAACAATGAACTTACCGAAGGTCTTTGGTGACGAGAAAACTGCGAACTTGAATCTATTAACGGATCTGGAAGTAATAACAGCACACGAGCAGCTTTTAATATTCGTGAAACATTAACAAATTACTTTGTGAATGAAGGTAAAGTTTCATTCCAACCATCATAAAAGTGCAGCCAATTTTAAATTTATAAATTAATTTTTGAGAACCAATCTTTAAATTTGATTTGCAAATAAATAAAAATGTTCTTCTAATTCAAAATAATTTATTTTAATTCTATTCTTCTTATTATCTATTATTCTTAAAATTTAATTTTTCTAACAAAATTATAAATCACTTTCTATTTCATCCAAAAGCGATAAAATTTGTATTTTTGCCTGCGTTTTTTTTTCTGTTGGGCAACTTTTTTATTTGTTTCGCAACACTTTTGGCAAAACAATCGTCTTCATCTCCCGAGTCCGATTCATTATCCATAATTTTTTTATAACATTCATTGTCCCTATTATGGAATCTTCGAGAGAAGATGCACTACAATTCTTCCGCCTTTTTCTATTGGTAAAAGTGCTTGTAAAAGGCCCCGATTGACTGTTGCTACTACTACTTGTGGTTGGAGTAGAAGGTGGGAGTGGACTCATTAAAGCTTCTCCAAAAATCAGATTTATATCTGATTGTGAAGCGTTTTCACTATTATCTTGTTGACATCCTTCATCCAAATTTTTACTATAATTGGACAGCATTCTGAAATTGTTATATTTTTATAATCACATAAAAGTCACGTTAAAGTTATCTACTTACGATCTTGTTTTCAAATGGTCATTTAAAAACTTCATTTGTTTCGTAAATTTCCACTCACCGTCAGGATCTGGTGCTTCTTGGACAGATAAAGTTTTGTTTTTTTTGCCTTGTGAAAGAATCTCTTAAAGCCTTCCACTTTTTTTCGCAATTTCAACTGGAAATATAATTCAGTTACACTTTAATTGATATTGACAAAGTAACATAATTGCTGACATTGAATTCGTGAAATTTGAAATAATAACAATTTAAGAAATAAAAAAATTACAATTAATTTAATTTTTCACTTTTTACGTAATCAGTTTACAATAAAATGCCAGCAATAAAGTTTTTCAAATTTATTTTTCAATGTTTTGATTACTTACCCGTAGTTTCAAATTCTGTAGCGATTTCTTCTCATACTTTAGCCTTTTTTTTAATATTTTTATACTCCTTATCACTTATAGTCCACAAAATGGGGAAACTTTTAATTTTTTCAATTAATTTTTTTTGATTTATTTTTTCCATTTTCTTTAATATGCTTCAATAAAATAATATAAATGTCACTTTTGTAGCGCTACAAATTCGAAATTTGGTAAAACCTTGCTCCAGCTACGGCTTCAGCTGCAGCTGCACATTCTGTTGATACATACCAATTTATGTGATTTCAAACTTTACTACATGCTAGAGCTACAGAAACACATTCTGTTCCAGCAGTAAGTAAAAAATAAATACTTTTCCTAGCATGCTATTACACTACGCCTACACTACACTTTATAGCTTAATAGCGTAAAGACAATTCGACGAATTTTTCGTAACGAACTGCGAATTTTTCGCTTACGAACGTCAAAAAAATTAAACGTATGGTTGGAGTTGTATGTAGTTGCTCACAATTCGACGAACAGCGAACTGCGAATTTTTCGCAGACGAACAAATTAAAACCTATTTCTGATTTGTTCGTCGTTCGTCGTGGAAGAAAAAGAATTTATTTCATTTTGACAAGTTAATTTCAACAGTAAAAGCACAAGTGCAATGCACGGCTTGGGAAAAATGATGTCCTTTGAAGTCCAATACAAGCAATGGCAGCAGCAACATAATAAAAATATACCACTACTTATGACAGGTAACCAGGCGATAATACATGTGGCAGCAAAGCAGCAGAGCAGCAAAATTAGAAATAGCGCTAACCGAACAGCATTTTTTGCTGTCGCTATTGCTGCTGCTGCCCTATTAAACCTCACAACATAAAAAAAATGGTGGCAAACTATTTTGCTGTTGCTGTCGCTGTTGCTGCCGTCCATTGTACTTGAGCTATAATGACTTTTTCATATTGTTTAAGAAGAAGATTTACTTAATATGTATCATTAATTTGCCTGTTATTGTTGTTGAGTGTTATTTGTGTCAAAATTTTAATAATTAAGAATTAAAAAAAACAATATGAGTTTTGAAGAAAAACTAATAGAAAATGTAAAAAAATATGAGATATTATACAATATGTCTCATAAAAATTACAAAAATTTAATTATAAGAGAGAAAATTTGGCAGGAAATTGGAAGAAAAATTAACGTAGATGGTAAGTACGATTGTTGAATTGAATTTCAGACATTACATATTTATAGTATTATATTATTTATTGCATTTCTATATTTATTTAAAAAAATGTAAATAAAATAAGATGATTTAAAATTGAATATGCATATTAAAAATGAAATATAAATAAAATTTTATAAATATTTTTTACAATTTCAATTTTTTAGCCAAATTATGTAAAGCAAAATGGAGGAGTTTAAGAGACGTATATAAGAAATATAAAAATAAAAGATTATCTTCTGGAAGCGGGTACAGTACTCCGAAAAAAATATGGAAATACCAACTACAAATGTCTTTTCTAGATAATTTCCAGAATGCGAAAGAGTAAGTCTGATAAAAAATTAGTGAAAATAAAACAGCTAATTAATTTTTTTAACATTACAGAACCATAGGAAATGTTAATGATGAAATAAGAGGCGATTTAGATGTGCGATGTGGAGTTGAAGAAGATATTGCAGGTAAAATAACATTTCATTAAATTCTTAGTAAAAAATTATTTATATTTCTTACTGCAGAGGAAGAGGTCGGATAAACTGCCTCTGACTGCCCAGACCACGACCCTCCAAGGTCTTTTGTCAGTAATTATATTTTCAATTTTTCTTGCAGATATATTAGAATTTGTCACAGCAGAAGATGCCAGTGTTAACTCACTACTCAAAGTGTACGGACGTGTTTTTCATGAGCAGAAGAATTTTGATAAAATTTTTATTGTTAAAAATAGTAGTAAATTCATCCACGTGGTGTTAAAAAGTAGTCAATAAAATATATACTTTTTAACAGTTTAACAATTATAAAAGGTGACTTAGTAATTAAATTAAGCCCTAAAAACTCATAATTTAGTGAAATTTTGGTTCATAAACAATTTATTTTAAGAAAAAGTGAATATAAAAATATCCAAGCATAAGTGACAGTTCCACATATGCAACCACTTTTTGGTTGTTTATGTTTAATATATACTTTTTTATACCATAATTTGGATTAAAACTAATTTAATTAATAGTGCTTTAGTGTCTGGAATCCTTGTGATTCCTTGTGTAAATTTAAAAAAAGACCTTTTTTAATATACTTTAAGTATTACAAATTATAAACCGTATTAAACAGTGTTGCCAGATATTGTAGAAATCAAAAACTTTAATTCTTTTTTATTAGTTTATATTTCCTCTTCAGTCTTAGGCTGGAATTAAATAAATAGCCTTTATATATATAATTTCAGCATGCACGAGCCCCCAGGGGGGCAGAACCGATTCAGCGTTCTCGCTGAAAAGGACTCATCGACGCCGAGGAAGAAACCAAAAAGCAGCAACAACTTAGCAGGCCTATCATCATGCTTATTTCCAGAGCTAAGTTCTACAAATGCTAACAAGGACGAGGCCAAATTTATTCTCATTTCTAGCGATGAGGTAGACAAGGAAACTTCAACTCCATCGAGAAAAGTATACAAACGCCTAGAGAGTGAGAACTTTTTTCAAGTTCTCACTGCCATTTCAGGAATTTCGAAACAAATCCTTGAAATGGAATGGCGTAACGATGGAAGGATCCAACTCCTAGTTAAAAATAAGACCATCGCAGAGTTATTCTATAACACCAAGTACCTAAGACTCTCAACAACAAAGAAGTTCGCGGTGAAGTGTGAGAGTTTTACAGCCCTCAATACTTCTAAAGGTGTAATATTCGCTAGATTCATAGCTAATTCGTCAGAAGAAGAAATTCAAAACGATCTAGAGCAACAAGGGGTAATTAAGGCCCAGCACATCAAGCGGCGGGGCACAAACATCAATTCAGGTGCTGTCATACTTACCTTCGACAGCTTTAAGATACCTACAAGCGTCAAGCTTGGCGGTTTTCT
Organism: Villa cingulata; assembly: GCA_951394055.1. Lineage (NCBI taxonomy): Eukaryota > Metazoa > Arthropoda > Insecta > Diptera > Bombyliidae > Villa > Villa cingulata. Next base: position 32,496,100 of record OX596017.1, on the reverse strand, counting down.
TAAGGTTGATGTTCGTGAGTACGTCTTGAATCCAATGAGATGTACCACATGCCACGTTATTGGACATACTAAAAATAGGTGTACAGCCACAGAGTCAATACTATGCCCGAAATGTAGTAGTGCTGCTCACGAGGGAGATTGTGCCTCAATCTACTGCGTAAACTGCAAAACTGATCAACACTGTTCGCTTAGCATTAATTGCCCACTGTATATCGTCGAAAAAGATATACTAAGCATCATGACGAACGAACGTTGCACAAAATATCAGGCCAGGAGGCGTTATTACGCCCGTAACCCTGCTGCTCCTAGACTGAATGCGCGGACCATTTTTAACAACCCCAACAACAGGAAGGATGCCCCCTCACCAACATTGGCTGCTCGAGCTGGTTCGGCATCTTACGCTAACGTAGCTGCCTCTAACAAGTCAGCTTCACAGACGGAGACTACCAAAACTTCTACTATTAAGACTGTAAAACTGACGAAAGACTCACGGACCCCATCTAACCTTTCCACGATCAATTCTGCTTCTACTTCTACAGAAGCTTCCTTTATTCCAAACAAAAACAATTCAGCTTCTACTAATACAGAAGCTACCAATACTTTAAACCCAGCTAATACAAACAATAATACATCAGACTCAGACATGGTTAATATTGCAGAGGATCAAAATTTAGCCTCTGCCTCTTCTGCTAATCAACAAATTGATAACGTTGGCACTCCTCAAAAATTATATGAGGTTTCCGCCAAACAAATCCCATATCTAGACAACAAATCGAAAAGACAATTCCTTAAATTCCTTCAAGATGAAGGTATAAAACTTGAAGATTTTGGTAATTCTCTACTTACTTACATACAGTCCCATCCTGTAGTACATATTCCCTTCCTTCCCACTTTCAAAAAGAAATCCGAAAAGTCTAAAAAAACTTCAGATGATGATGCAATGGAGGATTTGATGGAGTCGTAAGACCCCTCGAACTACTCCATTTCATTATTAAACCTCTCGTCGCTAGATCTAAATTACTTTGTAATACAAAGTAATCTCTAGATCTTTTCATGTATAGCTTACAAAATACATCTCGTAAGCTAACCCGCTTACAGTGGAACATGAGAGGCTTTCGTGCTAACCAGCACAGTTTGGAACTTCTCATACACCAGTACAAACCGCATGTCATCCTTTTACAGGAAACTCTGTTTTTTTCTCAAAATGGGCCCTTGAACTTTCGAGGTTACAGCTGTTATTTTTCGGACAGCTCTACCTCGTCTCGTTCACAGGGAGTTGCAATATTAGTACGGTCAAGTATAAGTCACTCTCTTCTCAATATTAACTCAACGCTCCTAAATGTGTCCCTCACCGTACACACATCTCCCCCGGTGACTTTTTCCTCAGTATATATTTCCAGAACCGACTCATTAAGCCCCTATATCCTCAACAACTTTATTAATCAACTCCCTTCTTCTATCATAATTGGTGGCGATTTTAACGCTCATCACCACTTTTGGGAATATCGGCGGATCGACCCCAGGGGTATTATCTTGGCTGATTGGATTTCTAACTCTTCACTTTCTCTCTTAAATGATGGTGCTCACACCTTCGTCTCTTCGACACACAACACTAGCTCTGCTATTGATCTTTCCCTTGCTTCTAATAGCCTAGCTGGCGAATTGTCATGGTTACTTCATGACAATCCAGAGGGCAGCGACCATTTCCCTATCATAATTTATAGTGACAAAGAAATAGCACAGCGTCGAGTTTCGCCTCGTCTTGTTGAAGCAAAGGCTAATTGGGACCTTTTCTCTCGATTGGCTCGTCAACAAGACAGTGTTTTTCCACTCAGCAGCAACGTTAACAAAGAAGCTGTCAGCATTAAGAAAATTATTAGATCAGCTGCTTTCTCTTCTATGCCGTTAGCTTCTGCTGAAATTTGCCACAAACCTCCTTGGTTGGATAATAACATCAAAAACCTAATCAAGGAGAAGAACATAGCATGGAAGCATTATCAAAGATGCCCTTCGGTAACAAATTTTACCAACTTCAAAAGACTTACTGCTCAAGTGAAACGGGCTGTCAGGGTAGCAAAAAAGGCCTCTTGGCAGGCATTTGCTAACTCTATAGTTCCTTCTGACTCGCTTAAGGATGCATGGATGAAGGTGAAACGCCTTTATGGTAAACCACCTTCATCCATTCAAGCTCTTTTGACAGTTGATGGGGCTATCACCGATCCATTTGAGATCGCGGACGAATTCGCTGCGGCCTGGTCTTCAGTTTCCAGCGATTTGAACATGCCGAGTTCGGTAATTAATCTCAAGAGAATTTTCTCGACTGAAGCGCCTTATCATGTGAGATTTAACTTGGCTTGTGAGGTCTCACTCAGGGAATAAGATGATACATTGAAATATTTCAATGGATCGTCCCCTGGGGAGGATCAAATAAGCTACCACATGTTGAGGAAACTACCGGTCGAGATTAGGATTAGAATAGTCCAACTTTATTCTAATATTCTCAAAAGTGGAACTTTCCCACAGGACTGGAAACTAGCCACCTTAATTCCGATACCTAAGAGAGCATCTAGTTCAAAGCGAGCTCTAGATTTCCGTCCCATTTCTCTCCTCCCTTGTTTATCAAAAACTTTGGAGAAGATTATGGGATGTCGGATCCGGAGGGTGGCTGAAGACCTTTTACATCCTGGTCAACATGGTTTTCGCCCGCGAAGGGGTACAATTACACTCCTGCATGACTTAGAAGAGGGGCTGGCTTCTTCTTTGTCAGAGGGAGATCATGCAAGTGTCATCTCGCTTGACCTTGAGAAGGCATACGACAAGATACCAGCTCTATTCGTATGTCAACAATTGATCTCCTGGGGTGTTGACCCATGCTATGTTAAGACTGTTCACAGTTTTATGTCAAATAGGCAAATTAAAGTGCGATCTAATGGTTACTATTCTAGTCGCTATCGTCTGGATAATGGGATTCCGCAAGGTTCCCCTCTCTCTACCACTTTACTCATAGTCTATTTGGATTCGTTATTAGTAGCCCTCGCAAGATACCCGAATGTTAAAGTTCTAGTATATGCTGACAATATCTTGCTAAGTGTTACGAATTGTACTCCTGAGACTATGAATGAACTCTGCAGAGCCACAGAATTCTCCTTAGATTGGGCAGAAGAGCACGGTGGGAGAATTCCTCTTGAAAAAGTGGAATTTTTACACGTTTGCAGAAAGAGGAAGTGTAATGTGCACAACATTCGCTTATTCTCACGTGTAATAACCCCCGTGAAGAATTTGAAGATCTTGGGTGTCCACTTCAACAAGAGACTTAACTGGATAGATCACGTTAACACTGTGGTGACTAAACTCAAAAAGGTTCTAAACCTCATAAAATCACTAGCAGCAGGAAGAATGGGTGCTCCCCCTAGTGCACTCATTCATATTGCGAATACGCTAATTAACGGCATGGTGGGATACGGCCTATCCCTCTTTGGTGATATATCACCCTCTTCTGGTAAGAAGATCCAAGTCGCAATTAATTCTATCCTCAGAGTAGCTTCTGGTGTATACCGTTCCACCCCAATTCCCATTCTCTTAGCAGAGTGCGGTTGTTTGGGTTTGGAGGATAGAATCATGAAAACTAGACTGAGGTTTGCTGCTAGACAATTGTGTGATCCTAGATCTCCTTTGTTTGGCAGCGTCTGGAATTTTTTAGAAACTAATATTAGAAACCGTTTTTCAACGCTACGTAGGTCAGTGATGATTATTCACCGCCTCGTAGATTCCTTTCCTGTTCGCCCTATTCTTCCCCCTTTCCTTTCAAATTTTTCGCCTGACCCTAAAATCCTAGATACTTGCATCACAGACGAACTGAGTAGATACAATAAGGATGCTTACAGTTCTGAGGTCTTCCGTGCAATACACTCGGAGATTTGTGAGGAGTACAGAGACAGTTTACAACTCTATACTGATGCCAGTAAAACTGCTGTTGGCGTTGGTATAGCTGTTGTCAAAAAATGTGGTTCGCATGAAAGGAAGTTGGTGATAAGTAAACGATTGCCTATAGATACTCGGGTATTTGACGCTGAATTAGTTGCAGTGTGGTTTGCTGCTGCTGAGAAAGCTAAGTATGGTCGAGGTCTGGTGATATTTACTGACTCTCTATCTGTCATTCATGCGCTAAAAAATCTCTGAAATGATGATTACCTGTTACATTTAGTAAGAGGTATCATTTGCCAATACAAAATACGTGTTTGTTGGGTACCTGGGCATGTGGGTGTTGTAGGAAACGAACTGGCGGACCAAGCTGCCAAAGCAGTCATTGGTGAGATTAACGAGTCTGATAGTTTCGTCCCTCCAAACCCTAATGCTATTTTCAGACTAGGTATCAGCCAATTGAGTAAGAGAAGGCTGGCTGCATTCTGTGAGATTGGCACAAACACTACACGTGAATATTGGGAGATTAACCCAAGTCTCTCTGCTCCTAGATTCAGTCCCTCCTTGAGTAGGGTGCGGCAGATCTCCCTGATAAGATTGAGAACTGGGCATACGAGGTTTACCCATCCTTTCTCTTCAGATAGGGAGGTTAGATCAACCTGCCCCTATTGTAATCGCTCTAGACATAAAAACGCTACTAGACTTCTACTAGACTGTACTACGATTAGAAATAGACTGGCAGCTGTAGGGTTCTCGACCTTGAGTAGAGTAGAGCTTCTGGACCCGTCACAGGGCCAGGACTCTCCTCTATTCAAGTTACTGACGGACTTGAACTTATACAGTAAATTATAATTATTTGTACCCGAACCAACTCCACCGTATTTTATTTTAGTTTATTTTCATTGTTACTTATACTGTACTACATACAACATGACCAACTTTAGACCTAGACTGACATAATTATTGTTCTAATTTTAGGTGTTATTTGTCAGCCAGCAGTAGCTACCTATAAATTCCGCATCACCTTCTCTTGGCTTGTCTGGGAGGGGGTGGTGCGGGGTTTCTAGATTAGCTCTTTGTGGTAATTAGTCTATAGTTTTAGCATGTAAATTAGGCCCTTAGCCATAAGTTTTCTTAGTTATAAAAGCTGGTGCCTGGTCTGTAAATCTCATGTCATCTTGCTTACCGGAATGCGGTGGGTGAGGTGGCATGGGGTTTGTAGACTAGGTTTAGTCTAGTTAGTTTAAGAATTAGAATATAAGTTAGGCCCTCAGCCATAAGTTTTGATATAAGTATTTAAGCAAGTCAGGTATAAGGGTAGCATAAGTTTAAGCCTTCTGCTTTAAGTTTCTTAGGTTTAGTCTCTTTATATTGTTAGTTCTTAAGACTGTTGTAGGTGACCGCCAAAAGGCCCTGGAGGGTCGTGGTGTGGGCAGGTGGGAGGCAGTTTACTGACCTCTCCCCTAATAAAATTAAATTAAATTGAATTAAGCAGAAGATGCAGCAGTTTTGGAAAATGTTGAAGTGGAGGTGGTTACTGAAGCAACAACTTTAGCGCCTCCAATAACATCAACATCAGCAAAAAGTATATAAAGGTACGAGCTAGAATTTAACATCAGCCTCCGATAACATCAGCATCAGTACCATCGACATCAGAGCCATCAACATCATTACCATCGACTTCAGTGCCATCAACATCGGGAAAAAAAAAGGGGACTAGAGCCTGAAGTTTCAAAATTTTTGGAACTTGCTGGCGAAGCAGTAAAAAATATAGCAGAAGACTACAGAAAACAAAATTCCACAAGAAACATTTTTATTGCGTTAGCTGATAAAATAAATGATTCCAATTTAACAAAAAAACAAATTAGACAGATCGAATTGGAAACAACGACTTTTGTGTATGAAATGATAAAAGAATTTTCAGATGAAAGTGAATAACATATATAATAATAACTATTAAAACAAATAATAATGTCTTTATTATAATTTTTATTTAAGTATGATATTTGTATTAGGATAAGTTTGTTTAGAAAATAAAATATTAATTAGAAAATTTAGTTTTTAATTTCAATGATTTTTTAAACATTAAGTATTTTGCGATTTTTAAATTACTACAGAACAGAACAAGATTAACTTTCATTACAAATTATTTTCAAAAGAAAAGGAATTTAGATTTTTAATCTCGATTCGTCTGCTATACAAATTTTTTTTTGGTATATATAAAATTCATTATTTTCAATATTCACAAAAATTAAAAATTAATAAACTATGTATTTATTACATTCTTATACTCCTACTCATATTGTATACATATATTACTATTATTATTATTATTATTATTATTATTATTATTATTATCATTATCATTATTATAAACTGCAGAATACATTCAATCAAAATATAAAAATGAAAATATAGTCTCACCTACACAAACACTTGAAGAAGCAATTAAAATAAAACAGAATCGTTCAAAGATATTCTCAAAAACTTCTGATAATTCAAATTCACTTAAACAACCCTCTCTCGAAACAAATTCTACACCCTTCAAAATTACTTCAACAGAAGAAAATAATACAACACCACAAGAAACAAAAAATATAAATAATATAAAAACAAACCCAAATACATCAAAAAATCACAATCATATTAATTTAAACCAAACATTACAAAATCACAATTTCAATTTTAATAATATAACTAATATTAACAACAACAAAATTAATGAAAATATTTCAATCTCTACACTACAAAATGATACATCTAAAAATTCTAATCTCGAAAAAAATATAAAAAACATAGATCATTCTCTCAAAAAAGAATAAATAAATTTATTATGAAAAATTTAAAAATAATACAACGGAATTTGAAAGGTTTTTTTAATAATCTTAATAATCTCAAAAATCTCTGCAAAGAAGAGAATCCAGACATAATTGCTCTTCAAGAAACATATATTTCTACACAGAACTCGAAATTTTCTAATTATTTTTTATATTTTCAAAATAACTCACATAAGAATCAGAAACGCTCAGGGGGCGTAGGCATGTTTATTAAATCCACTATACCACATAAGGTTTTAACTCTAAATACCAATTTACCAGCAATTGGTATAGAAATTTTTTCTAAAACAAAAATTTTATTAATAACAGTATACATACATCCCAAACATAAAATAAGTACTCAAGATTTACAATCACTCACTTCAAATCTACATTTAGCATATATTATCACAGTTGATTTTAATTCCTGGAATTCAATTTGGGGCTCTAAACAAACAGATTCCAATGGACATATAATTGAACATTGGATCAATCTAAACAATATCACACTACTCAATGATAATCGTCCGACACATTTCTCTACACATAAATCCTTCACAAATATAGATCTCATCCACTCGTCTCCTTCTATTACACCAATCATTGCATGGAATATATTAAATGATCTTCATGGCAGTGATCATTTTCCAATAGTTATTAATATAGATAATCAATTGTTACAAATCAAAAGAAGTTGTAAATATAGACTAGAATTGGCCAACTGGTCATTATTTACAAATAGTGTCGACAATTTCTTATCTCAAACACGTTCTTCGCACAACACAAATAAAGAACCAGCTATTCTTAGAAAAACCATTATTTCATCAGCCAATCTTTCCATACCGCTTTCAAACCCAAAACCATTATTTCACAATATTAAATATAATATATATCACTGACCAATAATAAATATAACACTGACCATACAGAAATTGCGCAAACTTTCACAAATTTTTACCACAATGTCTCAAACAATTTCAATTTCACCAAATAATTTATTCAGAATAAAAAATCTACCCTGCAAACAGAATATCAAACTGCTCCAAATAATAATTCAAATATTTTAAATCAACCTATCTCTATGTCTGAAATGGAAATCACCTTAAATCCTTTTCCTGTTTATCCCCTGGATTTGATAAGATTTCTTACTCCATGCAAAAACACCTAAGTAAAAATGCATTATTAAGATTACACCAGCTTTATAACACTATTCTTGATACCTCAATTATACTTCAACAGTGGAAAATTGCTACAATCGTTCCTATACTAAATCCATCCAAATCCCCTTTATACCCAGAATCATACCGTCCTATGTCCTTACTATCATGTCTTTCTAAATTAATGGAAAAAATAATTGCTAATAGATTAAATTGGTTATTAGAAAATTCACATGAAACAGATATATATATCAAACTGCTTTTAGAAAAAATACAATTGATGCTCACTTATTTTTAGATCACTTAATATCAAAATGTTTTCAACCAAAAACCATTTAACTATTTGTTCTATTGATTTTGAAAAAGCTTTTGATAGAATCGGGTCTCACACAATTTTAAATAAATTGATAAAAATGAAAGTATGCTCTAAGATCTTCAATTACATAAAAATTTTTTTAAATAACCGTAAAATAAGAACAAAATTAAACGAATCATACTCATCAATAGAAAAAATGGACAATGGCATTCCACAGTGATCAACTCTATCCGTCATCTTATTCCGTATTGCGATGTCTGAAATAAGTAAATATTATTGAGAAATATAATTTCGCTTCTCATTGCTTTTATGCTGATGATTTATATATAATTATAAAAAATAACAATAACTTGGACGATCAAAACAATTTTAACAAACTATTTAATCATTTATCAATTTGGTGTACCAATAACGGAACTAAAATAAACGTAAACAAAATTAATACATTTTTGTCGAAAAAAAATCATGCAGATTTAACACATTTTCATTCAACAAATACTTCTATTGAAAAAGTTGATCATCTGAAAATACGTGGTATTTTCTTTGATGCCAATATGACATGGAAAAGTCATATTCTTTATTTAAGACAGCAACTTAACAATAGACTTATTGCAGCTAGATGCATTTTCAACAAATTTATTACTGCAAATTCATCTGCATTATTAAGATACGTAAAAGCTACAATACTTTCAAAAATTGGTTATGGACTTCAAATACTTATATGGTAAAACAACTTCCTAGTACTTCTACTTAGTAGTTAGTACTTTTTTCCTCCAACATTAAAAAAATCATTGCACCATATCATTCAGCAGTCAGAAAAGCAGTGGGAGCTTCTCCTACTACTTCGATCAATAGTTTACTTGCGGAAACAAACATGCCTAGGCCTACTATAGAAGACAGATATGTAATCCTGACCGTTAAACTTATACCAAACATTTTATCCACTCAAAAAACTATGCTGAAAAAAAAAGAGATATATCTTTTAATGGATAGAAAAACTATGCTAAACTAAAAGATGTATACACATTTTTACGCATTGTGCATTACATGCTCTACAAAAAAATGTTTATGCATGTCAGTATTGTCAGTCAACTGAATGATACAGTAAAATAACACAAAAGATTTAATGTTCAGTTATTCAGTATTAATTGAATTATATTGAATAACTGAACAAGCAATAGATAACATTCTTGTTATTGTTATTTTCGAATTTGGTTTGGACTTGAATTATTGTTTGGTTTAAAATATATTTTAGTTTGGTTTTTGGTTTGGAAGCGGAATATATAATAATAAAGCGGTTAGAAGTTAATGTATAAATAAAAATTTACATGTGAAAAAGTAGTGAATTACATGTTTAAAAATTTAGTGAAAAGTAGTGCATTTTTGTATATTAAAAATTATTGTTTTTAAAAAAGGTAAGTTCAAACAACAAATATAAATTTAAATAATATTTTTTTTGTATATGTACTTATTAAATAGTACATATAATTTTGTAAAATATGCATACATTCATGCACATATCGTGCACATGTGCTATATTGTACACATATAGGGCATATGTGTAAGCAATGTGTATCACAAAAAAGGAAATTGTACATATAAACTTAATTTGTGTCAGCAATGTGTATATAATTGTATAGTTTGTCCAAATTTACGAAATGCTTTATATATTAACAAATATGCGCAATAATTTTTAAGTACAGTGTGTTTCACTACAGAAAAACTTCGATTTTATCTACAACCTTTTAGTTACAGATAAAATTTTTTGTCTATATAAGGAGCAATCGAATCTCTAATTCGCAGTATAATTTTTTTGCTGTAAGTGGCATTAATTAGTTTTTACAATATTAAAAGTGAAATGAGTTCATATTACAAGGTGCGGTTTGAAGCAGCATTTTTAGTTAGCCATCCTAAGGGACCAAAAATGACCGTATCAGAAGCAGCTAGGTATCTGTAAAAATCAAGATTCTTCATTAGAATATGGAATCAACGTTATCTGGAAACTGATTTTGTAGATGACGTGCATAAAAAGGACAGGCCTCGATCTACAACAAAGCGCAACGATAAGACAATAGAGAAGATATTTTTAGAAAATCCTTCAATATCGATTCGACAAGCACATGAAAAGTTATTGAAAAAGGGTATAAACATCTCCACTTCAACTATTCAGCGACGTCTCAAAGAATATTAAATAAAAAACTTGTCAACGATACAATAACCTTTAGTGACAAATTCCCATATGGAAAAATTGTTACTATGGGCCCGAAAGAATATTAACCGAGATTGGAGTAATGTAGTCTTCACGGATGAGGCTTCTTTTCTCGTTTCAAATCTTTTGAGACGTGCTTGGACGAAAAAAGGTGAACGGTACATAGAACATACTGTAAAACACCCTTCAAAGGTACACATTTATGGGGCCTTTTGTCAAAAGGGGTTCGGTTATTTGATATGCTTCACGGGGATACTGGATGCGAAACGAATGACTAAAATATATAAAAATGGGTTGTTACGATCAATAAATAACTGGTTTGGACACGGAAATTGAGATTAGATTCGTCAAGAAGACAATGACCCCAAACATCGGAGTCAACTTTGAACCCAGTGGAAATCTCAAAATGGGATCAATACTATGGATTGGCCTTCACAATCCCCAGATTGTAACCCTATTGAAAATGTGTGGGCTTGCACGAAGCAGAAATTGCGGAGGTTAAAAATAAAAAACACAAATCATTTAATTCGAGTAATAAAAAGAATTTGGAAGAACTTTAGCGAGGAGTACGCCAAGAAATTAGTGGAAAGTTGTGATGAAAGATGCCGCCATGTTATTGAAGCGAGTGGATATTGGACGAGCTATTGAATATAACGCGAATTAGAGTTTATATAGCTGATTAAAATAAAGTATATACCTAGTCAAAACAATTATTCGTTTTTATTTCTTGAGAACTTTCTGTAGTGAAACACACTGTATATGTATAAATTCTCAATTTCTAGACAGTTATATCGAAATAAATTTTTACATTTATTTTGTATACTTGTTATAAATCATCACATAGATACTTAATAATACATTCAAAAGTTTCTGTGTATATTTAATGTGTGTACAATATTATATACGAAAACTTTCTTTATTATTCAAAAATAAAAAATAAAATAAATTAAAACAAATTTTAAAACCGTACGTTTTTTATTCATATAAAACACAAAAAAAAGTATAAAATAATTTGTTTTCTAATCAGTAAGTGAAATAATGAATGAAAGGAAAGAAAGCAAATTTTTGTATTGCAATACCATATACAAAGGCATAAAAATATTATGAGACAATCATAAATTTTAGAAATGAATGTATCTAGAACGTATAATATGAAAAAAATTACAATCTTTGTAACAAAATGCAATTCATATAATAAAAAATACAACAAAACCTGGAAATATTTTTAACATCGTTATTCAAAAAAAAAAAAAAATTCAAAAACAAAATATAACTATTATAGAATGTTAATAAATCATGGGTACAAAAAATTATTAGAATTTATATTAAAAATGCATTCAATATATTTTGAATTAACATTGTATGAAATTTTTTTTTTTTCTAAAAATGAGGGTAATTATGTTTTTCTTTTTTGTCTGTGTAAATCATTAAAGATCGTACATTTATATCAGTGTGATTACGTTATCTATTCATGAAAATTTATGATTGTCCCATAATTTTTTCATGCATATGTATTTCTTCAGTGGTATTGAAATTTTGATGTCAAAACAAAAATTTCCTGTCTCATTTTTTATTTCTAATTTCAATCACTAATTTAAAACAATATTATTTTTTACACTTTGAATAAAAATCAGTTTTAAAATGCCCTTGTAATTTATTTTATTTGCATTTCTTCTCAGATTTAACGCATAAAATATGCCGAAATATAAAAATATTTTAACTTTGTCTAGAAGATCCCGTCGTCGAAGATTTTATAATTTAGATAAACAAAACTCGAATTTACCTCTGGTTCGTGACACAGAGACTGCAATTGAAAGTAATACAACCAGTAATAGTGATGTCATTCCTTCTAATACAATGAACCAATGCTCAGAATACACCAACAGTATTGAAAATTTTCAAAATGAACAGGACAAATTGAGTTCAATCTACAAATTTCTGCAAAAATGGAGTATTGATTTTAATGTTAAACATAATGCTCTCAATGCATTGTTAGAATTTTTAAAATCACATGGATATCCAAATTTACCAACTGATAGCAGAACTTTATTACAAACACCGGAAATTAGAAACTTGTACAGCATAAATTCTGCAAAATATGTCTACATAGGAATTGAGTCTGCGCTAGATATTTTATTCTCTGTCGTAAACATAGCTGATATACCAAATGAAATATTTTTGCAGTTCAATATACCAGGTGTGTAAATATGAAACCAGAATTTGCCTACACGTGGTGCTAGCTGTTAATCTATTTACTTTGAAACCAAATCATTGACGATATTTTAGTGTTTTGACGTCTGTTAATTATTTATAACTCATAATCATACAAGTGTGATACAGTTTTATAGTTTTTAATAGCGTTGAATATGTCTAGTTTTGTGCCTAATAACTACGATTTGCGGACAGCATTGATTTTCTGTTACCATTTGAAAAAAACTGCTGCAGAATCACATCGAATGCTTGTTGAAGCTTACGGTGAGCATGCTCTTGGGAAATCACAGTGCTTTGAGTGGTTTAGAAAGTTCAAAAGTGGCAAGTTTGACGTCAGAAATGAAGAACGTGGAAGACCACCGAAAAAGTTTGAAGACAGGGAGTTGCAAGCATTGTTGGATGAGGATAGGATGAGGCTCAAAAGCAACAACAACTAGCAGACCAATTAAACGTGACACGAGAAGCTATTTCCATACGTTTGAAAGCCATGGGAAAGATCCAGAAGATGGAGAAATGGGTTCCTCATGAGCTGAATGAAAGACAGCAGGAAAACCGGAAAACAACTTGTGAAATGGGAAGTAAAATGGGTTTAAATTTCAAAATTTCAATTTTTTTTTTTTTTTTTTTTTTTTTTTTACTTGCGTCTAAATGGGAAGTACTTTCACATGCGGCTTACTCACCAGACTTAGCTCCATCAGATTATTACATTTTTGCACGCACTTGCTGAACAGCACTTGACATCTTATGAAAATGTGCAAAAATGAATCGATGACTAGTTTATTTCCAAAGAGGAACAATTTTTCTGGCGTGGCATCCACAAATTGCCAGAGAGATGGGAAAAAGAACTACACCATCTCAATGGCGATACGTGCCAACAAAAGATAATCCAGCGGATATAATATCACGTGGTATACAACCACAGAAATTCAAAGAAAACAATTTATGGTTTTTCGGGCCAATCTTCCTGAGTGGACCAGAATCAGCCTGGCCAATCTTACCAAAACAACTGGAAACCACCTTGGAACAAAAGAAAACAAAATGTGTATTGACACTTACCAATAATCAATCTAGTTCATTGAATACCATACACCATAAAAACTCATGGCTTCGTCTCCAACGAATAGTAGCATTCATACTTCGCTTCACAAGAAACATTAGACCACTAAAACACACTATAAAAGGGCATGGAAGTTTATCCGTTGAAGAATTAGAAAATGCCTTGGTGTTCATAATTAAGGACGTACAACAGGCTGAATTTAAAGAAGAATTAAATGAATTACAGAAACATTGTAACGTTTGATTTTCCGATGAGGAGATATTCTACCTATAGAGGGAAGAAGAATTTAAAATATTAATTGGTGCGGCATGTTAGTGCCGATAATTGCACCACTGTTTGGCAAAAGTGCCGAAATTTTATTTTAATTAAACTGGCAATTCAATGCCGACTTACTAGAAATAAAAATGCAGCCGATTTGCTTGATAAGATTCAACTGTGTCTTTTATTTTAAAAATCTTCTCTTTTATACAAAATTTCTTATATTATGATTAATAGTAATTAATACTAATTAAATGTAAATTGCTTATAATATATATAATTTGCTTAATCAAAAATTTATTGACACATTTAATGTGTTCAAAGTACAAATATTAGATTTTAACTTATAATACCCATATGTTCTTAATAATAATTCTTTTTTTTATTATTAATAAGAATTTCATAATTTATAAAATATTTGTAATCAACATAACTTCAAACTTAAGTTCATATACCTTATTAACTAACAATGCAATGCAATGCTTACATATCATATTCATATGCCTACGACCTATGTTAATATTTATAACGTAATTTATAAAAGCTTAAAATGCTGTGTCATACTTATGTTAAGCAATTAACAATATACATATATATATGTACGTATGCAATAAGGAATAAGTAATTGCATTCATTCAACTCATATTTAAATTTTTTTTGTTTACTATTGAGTAGATCACGTTTCTTCTACTCATGTTATATTGTCGCATATTATGTTGCATATTGAATATGGTATGTGGTCATTACATCCCCTAGGGTTGGGTAAAAAAAAAATTGTTTGTTGTGAAAAGAAAAAAAAATTTTTTTTTTTTTTTTTTTTGTTTTGTTCTGTTTACATTTTTGTTTACAATTTTATTATTTGTTTATATTTTTGTTGTTTGTTTATATTTTTGTTTTACATTTTTATTATTTGTTTATATTTTTGTTGTTTGTTTACATTTTTGTTTTACATTTTTATTATTTGTTTACATTTTTGTTTACATTCTATGCTTTCTTTAATCTATTATTATGTACTTCTTTAATTGTATTACCTATCTTAATTTTAGAATTTACATTATTAGTTTCTATTACTTCGTATGGTCCCTTATATGGACTTTCAGATTTTCTTTTATTAACTACTCTTAACCATATTTTATCTCCTACTATTATATTTAAAGGATTTATTTTATTATCCAGATAGTCTTTTCTTTTGCGTTTTGCTGTATCTAATAATTGCTTAGCAGTTTCTTGTGCGCGTTGTAAACGGGATTTTAATTCTTGTGCGTAGTTATCTAAATTATATATCGGTTGCGCATTTTCAGATTCAAGTTCTGATCGTATTTTTGCAATTTTTCCAAATATAATTTCAAAAGGTGATATACCTACACTCCCTGACAAAATGATAGCACATCCCCAAATTTTGTGAATTTTGAAAAACCCATTGAACACATGTTGTTCTTACATTTGTCATAAGAAACTACATCTGGAAAAAGGTGCAATGGCGTCTTATCAGTAAAAAAAAACCAAAGCACCTCTTTTTATGCGAAAAAATATAAAAAACAGGTACGACAAAAAGATAGCACAGGTATGGGCAAAATGAAACAAATTGATGTTATAATTTTTTTATTCATAGTTGATTGTACTCGTAATTATTTCAATAGTGTGTTGAACCACCTTTTTCCATTACAGCTTCTAGCATTCTTTTATTCAACGTTTTATACAATTTTTTTATATATTCTAGAGGCAAATTTGCCCATTGTGTCAAAATTGCCGTTTTTAATTCTTCTTCATTGGAATATTGTGTCCCTCCTTGGTAAACAGCACGGGCCAGATGTCCCCACACATTTTCAATAATATTTAGATCTGGTGATCTAGCTGGCCAATCAAGAACCCTCAAATTGTTCTCAGAAAAATACTGTTTTACCATGCGAGACGTGTGGATCGCAGCATTGTTCTGCTGGAATATATAATTTTCCCCGGCAATCGTAGCACCAGATGTTGTTAATTCTTCGTTTATCAATTGGATGTACTGCTCACTGTTCATTCGACCTGGAATAAATCGAATTTGGGTTTTTCCATAATACCCAATTCCGGCCCATACCATCACAGATCCACCTCCCATTTGTCGACGGCTCAACACATGTTTTTCCTTCCTCAAATCGTGATAGTAATAGTTCCATCCATCTGGACCATCCAGATTGAACTTTTTTTCATCGCTAAAGACGATTCTTCTCCACTTTTTGTTCCACGTTACGTGCTCTATGGCGAATTTCAGTCGGTTCTCTTTGTGGGCCTTTGTTAATGGTGGCTTCTTTTTAAGTTTTCGTCTTTGGATGTGCTCGCATTCCTGCAAAAGTCGTTGTAAGTTCCTTGTATTTGTTTCTACACCTGCTTTAATTGCAATTTGTTTGGCACTAAGTGCAGAATTTGATGCAAGTCTCAAAATTTTGCGTTTATCTCTTTCAGATAACGCTCGTGGTCGCCCCGAACTTTTACGTTTCCCGTAATTTTCGGGATCTTTCAAATAATTATGTACCACTTTTCGACTTCTTTTCAATTTCTTTGCAATTTTTGATACACTCCACTGTTCTTCATTTAAAATAGAAATTGTTTTTATTTCACTTTCACTTAATCTTTTTCCTCGTCCCATTTTGCTATTTTGTTGTTTAGACCGTTGGTAATTTCACTTAATTATGCTTAATAACTCAACTTAAAAGTATGAAAGATATTAAATACGCTGAAAATTATTGAAATTGTTTTAGTTTTATTACTTTCGATGTGCATCCAATGAATATTTAACAAGAAATAACGAGATGTGCTATCTTTTTGTCGTACCTGTTTTTTATATTTTTAAGCATAAAAACAGGTTTTTTGGTTTTTTTCCACTGATAACACGTCATTGCAACTTTTTCCAGATCTACTTTCTTATGACTGGTGTAAGAACAACATATGTTCAATGGGTTTTTCCAAATTCAAAAATTTAGGGATGTGCTATCATTTTGTCAGGGAGTGTATGTCTGAATGTGGTGTAATATTGTACGAAAATGTAAAATATGGTATCCACTCATCCCAGTTATCATTTTGAGTAAATGCTAGGAAGTATTCATTTAGTACTCTATGATTTCTTTCTATCATGCCTAATGTTTCATGGTGAAAAGTTGTCGATGTGACATGATTTATATTAAAATATTTACATATGTTTTGCATGATGTCATTAACAAATTCTGTTCCCATATCAGTTTTTAGTATTTTAAAGTGACCATATCTTAATATAAAATTGTTGACTAAAGTTTTGGCTATCGTCTTAGCTTCTTTGTTTTCCATAGGGAACGCTTCTATATATTTTGTCAATTCACATTGGATGGTAAGTATATATCTATATTATTTTGATTGTCTTAAAGGTCCGACAGTGTCAATCTGTATTATTTCAAAACTTGTTGAAGGTGTGTGTGTTAAAATTGTCTTTTCTTTCGTATGCCTTATTTGTTTGTTTTTTGCACAAATTTCACATTTGTTAACATAGCTTTTTACCATTTTGTTCAGATTTTTCCATATATATCTTTGTTTTATTTTGTTGATAGTTCTTTTAACTCCAGAATGTGCTCCTGAATGTGCTGTATTGTGATATTCACTTATTATTTTATTCTGCTTTTGTTTATCAATCACTTTTATAGGTGGTGTATATATATAATTATCTTTATTTCTGCATTTCCTTTTTTTATTAATTCTTGTTGCAACTTATTATATTTTTTTTTAAATTTATCGATATTTATAATATTAAATAATTCATCATCTTTTGCCATGGCTAGTTCATATATTTTATTCTTATTTAATTCGAGTGATAGCTTTTTCACAATAATCTTCAGATTCAATTGTGTTTCATCACTATACTCTATTTTTATTTCTCTTTTATTAATATATATATTAATTATATCTTCATTATTATATTTATTATTTTTGTGCGCACTTTGTATGTTTAATCTCTTTATAAATTTCAATTTTCTAATATTTCTTACTTGAGAAATTGATGAACATTCTCAGATGCTGAGATGGCCAGTCTCTACCGGTTGTGTTTGATCAATCTCATTTAATGCAGTATTTTTCTGTTTTTCTTTTTCTTTAAGCATATTACGTGTTAACACTTTAATTTCATTTGTAGTTGGTATCATATTTTTAAGCACATTTGAGTCTAATTGTAATCGTGATAAGGCATCTGCATTGGTGTTCAATAAACCCGTTTTTATATTTTATCTCGAAATCGTAATCCATTAGATCTATCGCGTCATTTTAGATGAACGATTTTTATGTGTGAATAAGCTTATCAGTGGGCGGTGATCTGTGACTACTGTAAATTTTCTGCCATAGAGATAAGGTCTGAAATGATTGATTGCCCAGTGAATTCCTAATTACTCTTTTTCAATTATTGATTTATTCATCTCATGTTTATTTAATGTTCTAGTCGCATATGATATCGGTAAATCTCGGCCAATTTCTCCTTGAGATAATACTGCTCCTAATGCGAAATTTGATGCGTCTGTTGTTAGGATAAAAGGTTTCGAAAAATCTGGATATTGAAGTATTGGTGGGTTTAGTAGTTTTTGTTTTAAATTTTGAAATGATGTGTCGCATTCTTTAGACCAAATAAATGAAGTGTTTTTACGACATAACATATTAAGTGGTTTTGCAATAGCTGCAAAATTCGGAATGAATTTTCTGTAATAGTTACAGAATGCTACAAATCTTTTAGTTTCATTTGCATTCGTCGGAGTTGGATAATTAACTACTGTGTCGTATTTTTTAGTATCTGTTTTTATTCCTTCACTAGTTATTAGATATCCTAGATAGACAACCTCTGATTGCAAGAAATTGCATTTTTCTGGATTCAATTTGATGTTATATTTTCTCAATCTTTGAAAAGTTTTAATTAAATTGTTGTTGTGATGTCGGAGACTACATCCGAAGATAATAATATCATCTACATATAAGAATGATTGAGCATCAAGACCTGATAAAGCTATAGATAACATACGTTGAAAACTATTTGTTGAAATTTTTAGACCAAATGGTAATCTTTTGAATTGGAAATGGCCTTTACTAGTTGAAAATGCTGTTAAAGGTCTAGATTCTTTCTCCAGTTCAATTTGATGAAAAGAGCTTGTTAGATCCAACGTTGAAAAATATTTTGCTTTGCCTAAATTATCTAGAATATCTTCTAGTCTTGTTAATGGAAATTTATCATCTAAAATCGGAGTCACCAGCACCAAGTATCAGTTATTCTCTGAAGAACTAAGACATATTTTATGAAGTTTGAAATAATTTCTTTTGCTAATTTTTATATTTCAATTTTTCAGATTGGGAAACGAAATTTTTAGCGAAACAGGTTAGAATTTTTCAATATTTTTATTATTTTAAAATATTTTTTTTTTATTTTTAACTTAAATAAAAGAAGAATGCGGAGATTTTTCAAGCGATGATTCATCAAGAGATCCCACATTTATTTGTAGTGCCAGTCATTTCTATGAAAATGCATCGAAACTTTTAAGTATATCAACAAATGATCCAGAAGAAGTTGTTCAAGAATGTTCAACATATAGAAGTCTACCATTAAATGCGTCAGAAGCTACATGTATATAGCAATATGTTAACGCACTTACGTTAACAATTCTTAAGTTTATTAGCATTAAGATTGATATTTTATAAAAATAAGAAAAAAATTAAATAAAATTAAAATTATAGACAAATTTTTTATTTCTTCGGTCATTGCATATTTCGCAACATTTAAAATAAAAAATAAACATATCATATTGCATTATACGTAATTATACTTTACACAGTTCATTATACAGGTATAAAATGAAATGCTGATTTAGCACAAAATCGTACTTTAACTTTCTTACTTATTTAAAATTCATTCATTATATGTAGTTTGGGTAAACAAATAAAGGTCATTAACTTAAAGTATATAGAAAGATGCAATGTCTGCAAATGGAACCTTTTAACTATAATATGTATAACTATTTTGTTGTTGTAATTTAATTAATAATCTATGTAATCAAATTATATATAAACCGATCAAAAATTAATAAAGTTAGTTCTGATTATACCGTGAACACTTGCGTTTTGGTTTAATCCTCAACTCTATTATTTACTTGAATTAGAGATACCTCATTCAAGTAATACAATACTTAAGTTGGAACCAGAGATACCTCGTTTCAACTTAGATAAAAATCATACAGTCTAGTTACATATGAATTAAAGTTTTTTTTTAATTCATGAGATAGTCTACGCATACAATTGAATTAGAGGGTGCTAATTCAAGATTAAACAAAATTTCAAGTGTGTCTTTGCACTATAAACATTTTCTGGTGACCCCGACGTGATCCCTTTCAAAGCAACTGAAATGGACGAATTAGCAGCAAAACAAATTAGCATCGGAAAGGAAATTGAGAAATTAATCAACAAATTTCGCAATGATGCTCCTGAAAAAAAACAATCACTTATCTACATGAGAGACTGGAGCAATTGAAAAAATTGTGGAATGAATTTGAAACAAATGACGACGCAATTCGTGAGCGTCATTCAGAGGCAACAGATCATTTATATTTTCAAAAGGATTATTACAACGTAATAGCAAATGGATGCCAGACAATCATCAAGGATATCGATGAATTATTAGAGCATCAAAAAGAATCTACACCAAAAATGCAGGTCGAAGTAAACACAAAACAAGCAACTCCTCTTGCACCTACTCCTCAAGCATCCAGAAGTGGTAATGTATTGATTGAATGCATTAGAACAGAACAATTCAAAAATAATACTAATACTGACGATTCAATGAAATTAATAAGAAAACAAATTTCATTAATAGCAGCGCTTGAAAATATTTTAGACGGCACAAATAGCACACCAGGAAATCTTAAATCATATTATGATTTCAAGATTAGTACTATAAATAAATATTGGGATCAGATTCAAAATACACATCAAACAATTTGGGAACAAGTTACAAATCCAGAGGAATTTAATTATAACGAACAAATTTACATACAACTTGAAAATAAGGTGCAAGAAGTAATGATAAATCTGTTGAAATGTTTAGAGTTGCTTCAAAACTCAAATCAAGTTCCACCAATATAAAATGAATCAAATAATATGTCAACAGTACAATCACTAATGAAGCTGCCAAAAATCGTATTACCAAAATTCAATGGGAATTATCTCAATTGGCAACAATTTCACGAATGTACACTCAAATGGTGCATAGTCAACCATTGAGTAATGCACAGAAAATGTGGTACCTAAAGTCGAACCTTGTTGGTGAGGCTGAAAAATTAATCAAACATTTAAGTGTTTCTGACGAAAATTATAATACTGCTTGGGAAATTCTAAAGCAACGATACGATAACAAAAGATTAATAGTAACATCATTAATTGATAAATTGCTGTCACAACCATCTATAACAACAGAATCTACGGCAGCATTAAAAAATGTACACGACAATACCAAAGAGTGTCTTTTAAGCTTAGAAAATTTAGGTTTGAAGGTGATGGGTTACTGGGACCCCTTAGTCGTTCATATAATGACAAAAAAAACTTGATAGAAATACCCACGCTTTATATGAACAATCGTTAAAGGCACCAAGAGAGTTGCAAAAGATTCAAGATTTTTTAAAATTCGTCGAAACACGATTCCAGTCACTTGAAGCACTTGGAACCAAATCTAGTACCAAATCTGGAGAAAAAACCAAATTTTCAGCACTATTATCAAGTTCTAATAAAACAAATAACTGTTTGGTATACAAGGAAAAGCATGCTATTTATCAGTATAGTGAATTTTTAAAATTAACACCAAGGGAGCGACAGGAAAAGGCATTTCAATTGAATATTTGCATAAATTGTCTGAATTAAGGACATACCGCAGCTAAATGTACAGCAAGATCGTGTCTAAAGTGCAATAAGAAACACAATACATTGCTACATTTTAACAAATTGTCAAAACCAGAAAACTCAGTGCAAACCAATAATACAAATACGGTAAATGTAGGCCCATCAACAAAGGTACAAACGTCACTAGCAGCAAACAGTGAAGAAAATATAAAAACTTATGTTTTTCTGGGCACAGCATTAGCTACAGTGAAAAATCGTGATGGAAATGATGTAAAATGCCGCATCCTACTGGATTCAGGGTCGCAACTTAACTTTATTTCTGAAAAACTAAGGAAAAAACTTAGAATGTCTAACGTTGAAATACCAATAAACATCTCGGGTATTGGTAAAACTGAAATCAAAGTTAACAACCAAGTGAACATTACAATAAGCTCGATTACCAGTAATTATAGCACACAGGTAGACGCTTATGTTATCAAGGAGATAGCTGCATGCCAGCCCTTGAAGCATATTCATATAGATAAATGGAACATTCCAAATCATATCAGACTGGCAGATCCTGAATTTAACAAACCACAAGAAGTAGACATGCTGTTAGGTGCTGAATTCTATGGCGAGTTAATGAGAACAGGTCAGATCAAACTAGAAAACAATTTACCCATATTACAAAACACAGTACTAGGTTGGATAGTATTGGGGAAGGCATCAATTGAAGAAAATGAAACAATAGTTTGTGGAATTACCAATCTAGAACTGAAAGAGCCTCTTCAAAGGTTTTGGGATTTAGAGGAATATAATGAAAAACCAAACTTGTCAATAGCAGATCAAAAATGTGAAGAATATTTCAATTCAACGACTACCCGCGATAACAATGGTAGATTCATTGAACCGTTACACTATTTTCTACCACATCATTATGTTTTAAAACCGGGCAGCAGTGTTGCGTGTAGTCTACAAAATTGCGTGTAGTCTTCGATGCCTCTGCTAAAACTAATACAAGTCTATCATTAAATGATTTAATGTTAGCAGGTCCAAAAATCCAAGATGATTTAATCTCCATTATCTTAAGATTTAGAATGAAAAGATTTGTGTTCACTGCCGACATAAAACAGATGTACAGACAAATTCAAATAGCAGAGGAAGATAGAAATCTCCAATTAATTATGTGGCGAAGAAATCCGACTGAAGCTGTGAAATATTATCGGCTTTGCACGGTAACATACGGAACAAAATCAGCACCGTATTTAGCAGTAAAGTGTCTACAACGTTTAGCGGAGAATGAAAAATCAAAATACCCGTTAGGTAGTAAGGCCGTAAGGAATTTTTATGTTGATGATTTAATGACGGGTAGTGATGACTAAGCAGAAGCTATTCAGATACAAGCAGAAATTCAGGAGTTACTTAAATCAGGCGGATTTGAGTTACATAAATGGTGTGCAAATCATCCTGATTTAATTAAAAATCTACCGAAGGAGAAATTAGAGTTACAATTAGAATTTCACGAAAAGAATGAAAATCATGTAAAAACCCTAGGACTCCTGTGGCATCCCATTATTGACCACTTTGGAATAACAACTAAGATAAAGGCACATCAGCGAATCACGAAACGCAACATTCTGTCGGATACCGCACAAATTTACGATCCACTGGGATTAATCAATCCAGTCGTAGTTACAAGTAAAATATTTTTACAAGATCTATGGAAACGCAAGCTAGATTGGGATGATGAGTTACCAGAAGAATTGCAGACAAAGTGGTCAAGATTTATGCAAGAAGTACCTAAACTAAGTTCAGTGCAGGTACCGAGATATATGTTTGGTAACAAAAGGGCAGTATCAACACAACTTCATGTTTTTTGTGACGCTAGCGAAAGGGCGTATGGAGCAGTTACATATATACGATCAAAGGATGAAGACGGAGTACCAACTGTTCGACTGTTCTGTTCTAAGTCTCGAGTGGCTCCAGTACACTCCACAACACTACCCAGACTAGAGCTTTGTGGTGCCAAGTTAGCTGCAAATTTAGCTAACAGAATCATAAAAACTATTGAAGAAAAATTTGATGAGATAATTTATTGGTCAGATTCGCAAATAGTGCTTTCGTGGTTAAGAGGAGATCCGTCACGATTAAAAACATTTGTCGCTAATCGAGTCTCAACTATTCTCCAATCATCATCACCTAATCAGTGGAGACATGTACCAAGTAAAAGCAATCCAGCCGATTTGATATCTCGAGGTACTCTACCTGATCAACTTATAAACTCGAAATTGTGGTTCTCAGGCCCAGAATTTTTACAGCAGCCTAGATCAATGTGGCCAAAAAATGTTGTTGAAAATGTAAGGTCAGAGGAGGAAGAAAAATCAATAAAGCTGGTGTGCAATACTGCAACCACAGAGATACAAGAATATCCTTTATATCAAATAAATCATGGGAATTCTTTCGACAAAATGGTACGCGTAATGGCATACATCCGACGGGCAATGAAAGTCATGAAAAAGAAAACACGCGTCACTGACAAATTTGTAACAACAACTGAATGAGAAGAAGCCACAAGAGACATTAAAAGAGAAGTTCAATGGAAATCCTTCGAAGAAGACATATAAATGTTAAAAAGACAAAATTCGATAAAACCAAGTAGCAAACTGGTGAATTTGTCACCTTTCTTAGACAAGTATGGATTACTTCGTGTGGGCGGAAGGCTAGAACAAGCCAACATATCATATGATGCAAAACATCCGTTACTGCTACCAGGAGATCATTTTGTATCAAAATTAATTTATAATCATCTGCATATTGTAAACTTACATGCAGGACCACAAGCTTTAAATGCAATAGTCCGGCAAAAATATTGGATCCTACAAGGTAGAAATTTATCAAGAACAACAGTAGCAAGATGTGTACGTTGCACTAAGTTTAGACCACGATTGATGAACCAAGTAATGGGTAATTTACCATCTAACAGAGTTCAACAAGCCCGACCATTTTTCAATTGTGGAGTTGACTTTTGTGGACCAGTGTACACTCATTTTAAAATTAGGGGAAAAAACCGTTGAAATCTTACATTGCAGTGTTCGTTTGCTTTGCTACAATAGCAACTCATCTAGAAGTTGTATCTGATCTAACAACAGAAGGATTCGTCGCAGCCTTAAAACGATTCATCGCACGACGAGGAAAATGTCAAAAAGTATTTTGTGACAATGCAAGAAACTTCGTGGGTGCGAGGAATCAGTTAGAAGAACTACAGCACATCCTAACCAATCCAAAATCAGTTGAGAAAATCAAAAGAGATGCTAGTATGCACAACATTGAATTCAAATTCATTCCCCCTCGCGCTCCACATTTTGGTGGTTTATGGGAGGCAGCAGTGAAATCCACTAAGCAACTTCTATATCGAAGCGTAGCCTCAGCATCACTCACTTATGAAGAACTATGCACCGTCACTGCTGAAATAGAGGCTATACTGAATTCCAGGCCATTAACAGCAATATCGTCAGATCCAAATGACCTGGCACCTTTAACACCAGCACACTTCATCATAGGAGAACCCATGGTAGCAAATCCTGACCCGTTTACAATACAATCAAAGATGTCATTAGCATCAAGATGGGCATTAGTAAGTCAGATGCGTGGAGAATTTTGGAAACGATGGTCAATTGAGTATTTACATCTTCTGCAACAGAGGGCAAAATGGGTTAAGGAATTTCCTAATTTATTACCTGGCACTCTAGTACTAATAAGGGAAGATAACCAGCCACCTCTGCATTGGCAAATGGGGAGAGTAATCGAGACTATCGAAGGTTCTGACGGAAAGGTACGAGTTGCTGACGTAAAAACAGCTACTGGAACCTATAGAAGGGCAATACACTATTTAGCACCATTACTATCAAACTTGAATGAGGAGGACCTCATTCAAAAAACAACCGAAGAAACCGAGACAACCACGCAAGAAAACAGCCACGAAGGTGATGTAAATAGGAGGCAATTAAGAAAACGACGAAATAATGGACAAGGTGCAATGAACTGTTTAAAGGTTTTGCTTTTGACATCGTTAATTATGCCTGTTTTAACTACGAACATTCAACCTGTTGAGATTACTCCGCTAAACAATGAAGCCGGAGTATATTTTGAGAAACTAGGCAACGCAATGATAACTGGAAGCGAATGGAAAATTATAGTCTATTATAACTTGACGAATTATTGGAATGCATTGAAGACCGTAGAACAAGGCATACAAGGGATGAAGAAATTAGCCAGAATAATAAAAAATAACGAATACCAACGAGAAATTGTACAAGAATATCAAGACCAGCTAGCAGAAGTAAAGACATATAATCAGATCTTCACGAATGAAGGCGAACAAGTAAAGGAAGAACGAGTCAGACGTTCAAAATCACCACTCAACTTTATTGGAAGTGCATTCCGTGCCCTAATTGGAGTGCTAGACGACGACTACGCAGAAGAAATGAGTCAAACAATTGACAAGATCAAGCAAAATGAAGATCATCTGCAAAAACTCATTCAGAACCAAACTTCGATAGGAGAAACAACTGTCAACATCATGAAAAAATCTGAACAAGAAAAAATTGAGCAAATGAAATTTGTTGAAGAAAACACAGAAAAGATTTATGATAAACTAAGAAATATGAATACTGAAATGAAACAGTCAAGGGCAATTGAAGGATTTAATGTATTATCGCTCTTGTGTTCAGCACTTTTACAAGATTATAAGAGCAAACAAAGAGCAATGTTAAATATCGTTACTACAACACAACATGTAAAATTAAATCCATTAATATTAACAACAGAACAATTAGTAAACCAGCTAAAATATATTCGGAACCACATACAAGCACCACTTCAACTGCCGTTCGCCTTAGATGAACAAACTTTGCTCAATGCCTATCAATTGATTAACGTACAGTATCGTATAAGAAAGCAGCAGGCTATTTTTGTGGTCACAGTACCATTGGTACGAGAAACAAAGTTAGAATTGTACAAGGTATATCCGTTATCAGTTCAAATTAACAACACCTTTGTATCCATCGAACCTAAGACCGCTTATATATTAATCAGAGCTCATCGTGATCGCATTTATCGCTTAACAGAATTAGATTTGCTAAAAGGAATCCAGATCAATGAAGAAACGTACCTAATTCATCAGAAAGGGCCTATTTACAATAAAAACAATCAAGAGAATTGCGAATTAGAACTTTTCACGCAATTATCATTACCGTCATCATGCAAGTTGAAAATAACAAAACCATCTCGAATGTGGAGTCAACTAGAAACACTTAATCACTGGCTCTTCAGTTTAGATAAAACGTACATGATCACCTTTGTATGTCAGAGTGGAATTTGGCAGAAGCCACTACAAGGAACGGGAATGTTAAGCTTAAACGAGGACTGTGCACTTCAAGCCGATGAATTAAGTATCAGCAGCGCACCTGTAAGGGAAACAAAAATTATCAAATACTTCCAGCCACCAATCAGTATAACAGCACTACATCTGTTCAACGACAATACAACAGATAATCCATTTACAATATTGAAGAAATTAAATTACACGGACAACACGAAATTAATATTCGAATTAAGCAAACACTTGAAGGAAATCAAAATACAACAACAACAACCATTACAAGAGCTACAATTTCATGATATCCACCAGTATACTGTCGGATATACAACACTAGGAATTGTCGCCATAATCATCATATATCTAATTGTGACCTACATACGGCACCGACCTACAACAATCAAAATTGTAAACAAGACCGAAACTTCAAACACGACAACCAAAACGACACCTGTACATTATAAATTTGAAGTCTAAGACTTCAAGAGGGGGCAAGATGTTAACGCACTTACGTTAACAATTCTTAAGTTTATTAGCATTAAGATTGATATTTTATAAAAATAAGAAAAAAATTAAATAAAATTAAAATTATAGACACATTTTTTATTTGTTCGGTCATTGCATCTTTCGCAACATTTAAACTAAAAAATAAACATATCATATTGCATTATACGTAATTATACTTTACACAGTTCATTATACAGGTATAAAATGAAATGCTGATTTAGCACAAAATCGTACTTTAACTTTCTTACTTATTTAAAATTCATTCATTATATGTAGTTTGGGTAAACAAATAAAGGTCATTAACTTAAAGTATATAGAAAGATGCAATGTCTGCAAATGGAACCTTTTAACTATAATATGTATAACTATTTTGTTGTTGTAATTTAATTAATAATCTATGTAATCAAATTATATATAAACCGATCAAAAATTAATAAAGTTAGTTCTGATTATACCGTGAACACTTGCGTTTTGGTTTAATCCTCAACTCTATTATTTACTTGAATTAGAGATACCTCATTCAAGTAATACAATACTTAAGTTGGAACCAGAGATACCTCGTTTCAACTTAGATAAAAATCATACAGTCTAGTTACATATGAATTAAAGTTTTTTTTTAATTCATAAGATAGTGTACGCATACAATTGAATTAGAGGGTGCTAATTTAAGATTAAACAAAATTTCAAGTGTGTCTTTGCACTATAAACACAATATATTAAATTTGAACTAGAGTGTATAAGCGTTTATAATTAAAATAACTGTTATTTAAAATTTCAGCGAGCAATTCTAGTACTCCAATTACAAGAAAGAGGAAGAGACAACCAATGCTCTGGGCTAATAATGTTAGAAAGAAGTTGAGAAACTTAGGAAAAGAATATGTGGATCAAAAGGAAATAATGATGAAGAACAGTTGCGCTCCAACATGTTTCTATTTATGCACTCAAAATTTTACGGAATAGGACAGAAAAAATATTTTCGAAAATTTTTGGAAGTTGGATGAAAATAGTAAACAAAAATTTTTCTGCATTTATGTCAGAAAGTGTCAATGCACAAAAACAAGAAAAAGTACACAAAATATTAAAAAAAATAATTCATATAATTATTATTTAAAAAAACACAATAGAATATATCAAACTTGTAAAATGTTTTTTTTAAATACGTTATCTTTTAGCGAAAGAAAAATCTACTACATTTTTCAAAAAATTTGCATGATGACGACAAAGGGATGCCTTTAGCCTCAAAAAGAAATAAGTGCGGAAGAAAAAGAACACCTGACGAATTAATTGAAGAAATAAAAGAACACATTATTAGTTTTCCGACTATAGAATCCCATTATTGTCGGTCAAATAGTCAGAAAAAATATCTAGGAAGCGGTTTGAATTTAAGTAAAATGTATTCTTTGTATAAAGAAAAAGTAAAGAACCCAGTAACATTTGGAGTCTACAGTAATGTTTTCAACTACAGCTTTAATCTATCTTTTTACCGTCCTCGAAAAGACCTATGTGATAAATGTGTTATTTTTAATAAAAATAAAGAAAATCACAGTTCTGAAGAGAAAGAAAACTTTGAATTGCATCGTAAAGAACATGAATATATGAAAGCTGAAAGAAAACTTGATAGACAAAATATTGATGAAAATAAAGCTGTCATATGTTATGACTTGGAAAATGTTTTTCAACTTCCTAGAGGCAATGCAACACAATTTTATTATAAAAGAAAATTATGCGTTTTCAATTTGACAGCAACATTCATAATTCCAAATAAATCAAAAACGACGTACTGTGCACTATGGAATGAAATCATGAGTGGTCGTTCTGGCAATGATATTGCCAGTGCACTTATTAAAATTCTAAAACAAATAGCTCAAGAATATCCAACGATTTAAGAATTTGTCTTGTGGAGTGATTCATGTGTTGCTCAAAATAAAAATCATATAACATCTTTTGCTTTATTGAAATTCTTAAATGACGCAGAAAATTTGAATATTATTACTCATAAATATTCTGAAGCAGGACATTCTTTAATTCAAAAAGTAGATTGCGTACACAGTAACTTTGACTCGACAACTGTTAAAAGTGAATTACAAAAATGTTATTCTCAAGATTCTACAAATGAATCCACAAGATTTTGTATCACATTCTATAATGGCAAGTGATTTAAATTTCCAAAATGTTCCTTACACAAAGTGTAAATATATTCAATATAGAAGATGCAGTTTACACGAAATTTTTTACAAGACATCAGCGATGGACTTGGAATTTATTGCTGCTTCAGTCAAAAAGACGATAAAAGGCAAATTTCAGGCGGATATTTGCAGTTTATTAAACAAACCCAAGGTACAAATGAGAGCTAAAAATATATCAGAGGCAAAAGCAAAGGATATAAAAAGTATGTTAAAGTTCCTTCCTGAAGATGATAAAAAATATTATGAAGCTATATTAAACAAAAAAAATAAAATATTTTTTTTAAATATATTTCAAATAATTTTTGTAAATGTCTTTTTATTTTTACTTTTACATTAAGATTTGTAATATTGAACTGTTTTTGTTATTTTTTGTTTTTTATATTTCACAAAACTGAAGTTATGTTTTTTTAAGTTTATTTTTGATTTTTTAATAAATTTATTTTTCTTAGTTTAAGTTTGTTTAAAGTACCGATATTATTTTTGTTTTTAAATTTAAATTAATTAAACACTATCATCCTTTTGAATGTGTTAAAATGTTGAAAATCATTGTACACATACTTACGCTACTTTAAGCCTTTTCGCTTCATGGTGTTATTGGAAGTTGGTATTATAATAATTTTTAATCAAATAAAATTATGTGAAATTCTACAATTTTTTTCAAAGTTACTAATTTTCCTTTATTTTGAATGGCTAAGGTGAGTATTTTGTCATAAAATTTTCTTGCATCAATTTTTTTTTTCGTTGTAATCAGTACACCTATAGTAGTCAATATGGTTTTTATTTGTCTTATGTAAAGCCTTTTTGTCGTATGTGTATGGAGTAAAAACGAAATTTTTCATAAATCTTAACATACGACAAAAATGTTCTGAAATAAAATTAAAATATTTCAAGAAAAAAATGTTGAATCATTATTTCAATAGCAAGGATTGATAAATCTATAATGCCTTTACAACATATCCAAAGACTGTAGACTTTTAACCGTTAAATAAGTTTTCCCGTACATTTTTTCTTTAAACGCTTATACTGAAAACCTGAGTTAAGGAACATACAACAATTATATTTTGGGCTGACGATTTGTATCTATTTTACTTATTATGTGAAAGTATTTTAATGGAAGTATTTCCAACGGGGGTCATTTAATGTTAACTTCATTGTCAGTTGTATTTAAAATTTTTATATGTACAACTCCTTTTGATGGTATAATATGTAGAATTAGCGATAAAAACACCGTATTGAATTTCTGTGTTCAAAATAACGCTATCTTCATTGACTTGACAATTAATTGCTTGAATTGATTCTGTTCACGCTGCTATCCTTATATATTTTTCTTCCTGTATTTTAGTGATAAGGGCACAATGAAATCTGTTTCATCAGTACAAATTGTGATTGTGAAATCTTTATAATCTATTTTACAATTGTAATCTGCTAGAAAATCTCTGCCAATGATGCCATCTGTTATTATTGGAAAGTTTTCTTCTACAACATGGAGTTTCTGAGGTGGGCATTCATCTTCTATTAAAAAGCGTGCATTTATTGTTCCAAGGGTTTGAATTTCATTTTCTGTCACACCTGTCATTTTACATTGTTCATTATTAATATATGAATTTGTTTTTATAGTATTTATTTTTATCACTGAAATGTCGGCACCAGTATCAATTAGAAATGTTCTTATAGTATCTGAAATATCTATTTTTGCTAAGACGTAATTTGTTAATTTTTCAATTTTTAATTGATATATATTGTTTTCTCGTCCCCAATCTGATGTTCTTCGGGGACTACTTGCGCGTTTCCCGAATTAATCATATTGATTCTTCTTTGATTTCTGTTATTTGTACCACGGTTGTGATTGTTACGGTTATTATTATTATTATTATTATGTTTACGATTGTTGTTATAATTATTGTAGTTGTTACGATTGTTATTGTTGTTATTTCTATTCCTTGTTGTATTATTGTATCCTTGTGTTTTTCTATTATAGCTGCCATTATGGTTTCTATTATGTTTATTTGTATTATATCTGTTTCTGCTGTTATTATTATTTTTTATATATAATATGTTTTCATTGTTATTTCTTCTGGAATCAATTTCAGATGCTGGCTTTACTGCTTCATTTAGTGTTTTTGATTTTGCTGCAAATATTGTTGTCTTTAGAGGTTCTTTCAGTCCTGATTTGAATGCATTTAAAGCTAATGTATCTTTTATGCTAGCGATGACTGTTTTATTTGCTTCACCTTGTTCTGATATATGTATTTCTTTTAATTCAGCAACCAATATTTCAATTTCTTCAGCAAATTTAAGTACTGTTTTATTTCCTTGTTGAATGTGATACAAGTCATTTTGAATTTTCAATGGGTTCTTTTTTGGTTTATATATTTTTTCAAAAATATCTTTAAATCGTTTTAATGTTGTTGGTATTTGTCCATAATTTTATTACGGACTTTATCTGTTATACGAGTTTTAAGTATCAATTTTATTAGTTTTTCTACTTCTGTATTATCTTTCAAAGTTTCTGATAAACATTCAACCAAGTTTACAAAGTTTGTTAATGCTTGTGGTTCACCTTTGAATTCCGGTATTATTTTAAGTGTCGTGATAATATCAAATGTTGCCATTGTTGTAGTTTCCTTTCTTT
Organism: Villa cingulata; assembly: GCA_951394055.1. Taxonomy (NCBI): domain Eukaryota; kingdom Metazoa; phylum Arthropoda; class Insecta; order Diptera; family Bombyliidae; genus Villa; species Villa cingulata. The sequence continues at coordinate 32,463,608 of OX596017.1, read as the reverse complement.
TTTTTTCTGGTGAATTTTGTGTGCTAAGACTATCTGGATATTCTTCACTACTAATACTATTACTACTATCTTAATCACTATCAATATCTTCTATTCGAACTTTAGAACTTATAATGGATTGTATTTGATTGTATATTTCTAAGTATTTGTTTTTATGATTTGTACAATCATATTGTTGGAAATTCACCACTATCTGGACTATCTGGATATTCTTCACTACTAATACTATTACTACTATCTTAATCACTATCAATATCTTCTATTCGAACTTTAGAACTTATAATGGATTGTATTTGATTGTATATTTCTAAGTATTTGTTTTTATGATTTGTACAATCATATTGTTGGAAATTCACCACCTGAAATGGAAAAAGAAAATATAATTAATTTATAGATTAAATAATTTTAATCGAAATAATTGTATACTTACCTGTGACATTACATTAACTTTGTTTACATTTTTTTTATGTAGTCTTCTTCTTTCTACAACGTCAAATGTCAACGTTATAATCACTTTCTTCTATTTCGTTGACATTCGTTGTAGAAAGTTGTTTCACTTTCCACTGGAAGTCTCTATCAATTCGTTGACGTTGTCATCTTTCGGCGAATTGATAGAAACTTCCAGAAAATCGATTCTTTTTTTTTTTTTGTATGTGACGACAGGTATATTAATGCTGTCGTCACTATACCTTTTCCTTCTTAGTCAATGCAGTTCTTTCGAGTGAGTCAATGCAGTTTTTTTTGAGTTAGTTAGTCACGCGGAAATTTTGTGAATAATTTTTTCTATCAATTTTTAGTTAAATTTTTTATTATTATTTGATTCTTTAATTTCTTTGATTCTTAATGTAATTAAATTTGTAGTAAATTTTTTTTTTGTTTGTGAAATAAAACAAAAAGAAAAAGAAAGAATTTGTAATAAATTTTTCTTTTGTGAAAAAAAAAGAGTTTTTTTTATATAAAAAAAAGTAAAGTGTAACAAAAAAAAAGGGGTAAGTAGCTTTATTTCAATTTATTAAAAATCCCTTTAAGGCTCCGCTCGGCTTCCAATAAAACCTTCCTTTTTTTTATATAAAACTTTTAACTCCTTTTCTACTTCTGTAGAATTTTCTACAGAAAAGGGATTAGAAGTAGGAAAAATTAAAAATCACATTTTTCCAACATTTGGTGTCAGGTGTGGGGTGCTCCGATTGATCTTAGAAATAAGATCCTACCACCACCACCTGATCTTATTACCCTTTTTCTTCCTTTTTTTTTCCCCCGTTTACCATTTTTACAAATTTTATAAATTTTCTTTTTTTTTGCATAATTTTTTTTAGATACTTGAAAAGCAAAGTACATAAAAAATATAGTAGGGACACTTGGGGCATCATCTTTTAGTATAAAACATTAGAAGTCCCACTATATTTAGATAGTGTTTTTTTTTATTTATTTTTTTTTTTTGTGAAAATAAAAAAAAGGGGACAGTAAATAAAATTTTATTTTTTGAAATATTTTTCTTTGTGTTTTTTTTTGCAGCATAATTTTTTTTATATTGGGTGAAACGCAGCATTTTTTTTTTCTTTCTTTGTAGCCGTTATACACGTGTAACTTACATTCTCTTTGTTACCGTGTATAAAATCTTGGTTCTTTGTACAAAGAAGCCGTAATCGTAACGGGTCAGAGAGTTGGATATTGTACAAGGTGACACAAATTTTTTTTTTGGTACAAGTAAATTTAAGTATTTGTGTGGACAAGATTTTTTTTGGTAACAGGGTGGATCATTCTCCTTCTTCTACTGCTTTACACACTTCTGTCTTTTATAAAGACTACTTCTTTTGTTTTCTTTATAACAGGGTGTTTTTCTTATAGGGCCTGAAAATAGAAATTCCTACTTCTTACATATAAAGCCTGTCACACTTCTTTCTGTTGCAAAAAGTAGCACTCTATCTTCTATAATACTGCTTTCTTTTTGTAACGGGTGATCTTTTCCTTTATAGTGCTCGAATTTATTAGAAATTTTCTGTCCATTTTGTGCACATAAAACCTGCCACACACTTTCTGTTATCCAATCTGGTTCTTTTTGCTGTTGCTCTTCTTTTTACTTGCTACTATCTACGATTTTATTCCACTAACTTTGACAATACTTTCATAACAGGGTGATCATTTTCTTGTCTGCAAGCAAAACCAGGTAATAGTACACGCATAGTGTATAATCGTTCAGGGTGTTTCCCACATTTTGATTTTTCTTTGTGGAAATTTTATCTATACCCTTCCTTGGTCTGATTTTGCCTGCAGATTGAAAGTTTTCATCATTTTTCTCCTCGTTTTCGACTCGGTTACTTTTGCAGTAGCTTTTGGTTACTTTTCAGGCTACTTTATACCTACCCTTACTGCTCTAATATGTCTGAGGGGGAACGTTCAACTGATTCCGCCCTTGGTGTGGGAGATAAGCGACCCATCTCTGCCACACTCGAATCTAGTCTCTCAGAACTTGCAAAGCAGATGGCGCTGCAGGTGCAGCTGGTATCTGACATGACGAGTGCACTAAAGGGACTGTCACAGAGAGTTGAGCATCTAGAACAGAGCCGACAAACAGCAAGTGCTATAAGGTTGGATGAAATCGAGCGCTTAGCTAGCCTACCTACACCTGAGGCTGTCAGAGCGAGGCCAACTGTTCCTGTTAGCACTGCTGAGCCCAATTTTTCAACAATGATACAACAAATGACTCTATCTGAGACCGTGTGCACTCCCAATGTCATACCAACATCTATTGCCCCTGCACTCTGCACAGATGGCGCTCCTGTCTTTCCATCCACCAGGGAAGTTCCAACTTCTACCCGACGAAATTCGGGACACGATTTAGCTGCCACCCCTATTAACAATCAAACTTTTAGCCATGTGGTCCCTAACGAAGTATCCCTGGGACCAGAAGTTGACTTTCCGTCATTACCTGTAAACACAGGGTATACTTTTCTAAACCGTGGCTCAAATCGGCTATCCAGGTGTATGGCAGGCCTCCAAATGGAGCCAGAAAATCAACCCAGACAGCAGTATGAGGTAGTAGGAGAGAATGTTGACCTTCACAACCCTGCTCAAAATGTACCCCCTACTAATCATGCTTCCTGGCCTAGTCAACACAGGTCCAGCGTACATTTTGGACAATCAGTAACCAGCAGCAGAGTTATGATGGGCTCAGGGCATTCTTTTATGAGGGTGTCCCCCAAAGAGTATGACGGACGTGAGCCATGGCAGAGCTACAAGCCCATTTCGAGGGAGTGCCGAGGGCAAATGGTTGACCTGGAGAGTTCAAGGCTCTAGGGTTAGCGCCACACCTAACGGGTACAGCCCTGGCCTACTATGAAACCCTACCTAGAGCTGTCCAGGACAACTATCACCTTCTAGATCAGGCCTTGGATAGGTTTAGCATGCAGTACCGTCAGTCCGTGGCTCACATCCAACTGCGCGGACGCCTCCAAAAAGACAAGGAACCCTTGCCTGATTTTGCCACGCATATTCAGAGGTTGGTATACCTCGCTTTCCCTGACTGCCCAGAGGCCGCTCGCGACAGAATCGCTTTGGGACAATTTGCGGATGGCCTAGCAGATTTGGACATCCAACAGGGGGTCAGAGATGCGGCCCCGGAATGTTTGGAAGAAGCATTGGCCCCAGCTATCCGAATGGAGGCCAGTCGAGATGCGGCCCGAATAAGTCGAAAAGGGGTAAGAACGAACCAGGTGGTTATCCATGAGTCCCCGAATAATAGCAAAACACCTTCGGGAAAAGTCACCGGTCCAGTTTGAAGGAGTGCGAGCTGGACCCCTTCCCTAAAGACACTCCACCTACCGCTGAAGTGATTGCCACCGGGGTCACCGGGCAAGTAAAATTCTTCAACCCTACCAAAAATTTCGGGTTTTTTGTGCGAGATGACAACGGGCAGGAGGTTTTCGTCCATAGAGGCTGCGTTTCCATAGACGCGGGAAAACTTCGTTTAAGACAGGGGCATAGGGTAGTTTTCGATGTTATTTCTAGCTCTTGTACCCCTCGAGCAACTAAGGTGAAGTTGCAACACGAGGAGGGGTTGAATCCATATGAGACAGACTTATCTCTGTGCCCCAAACAAATCCCCAAATCGTCTTTGCAGCCTTCTAGGACAAGCCACAAGCCATCTGGCAACCCTGCTGGGTCATCTCGCCCTCCTGACACAAGCCCCAAGCCATCTGGCAACCCTTCTGGGCCATCTCGCCTTCCTGAGATAAGCCCCAAGCCATCTGGCAACCCTTCTGGGGCATCTCCCCTTCCTGAGATAAGCCCCGAGCACTCAGGCAACCCTTCTGGGCCATCTCGGGCTTCAGGGAAAATCCTCAAACAACCTGTGCAGCCTATTGGGACACCTGACACTAGCCCCAAGCCATCCGTGCCACCTACCGGGCCTCATGTCACAAGCCCCAATGCATCTGCACAGCCCACTAGGTCATCTAGTCCTGCCAGGCCAATCCCCAAATCATCTGGCAATTGTTCTGGATTATCTCGTGCTTCTGAGAAAATCCCCAAATCACCTGTGCAGCCTATTGGGACACCTCACACTATCCCCAAGCCATTTGTGCCACCTACCGGGCCTCATGTCACAAGCCCCAATGCATTTGCACAGCCTACTAGGTCATCTAGTCCTGCCAGGACAATCCCAAAATCATCCGGCAATCCTACTGAGTCGCCCAGCCGTTCCAAGTCAAACCGCAAGTCATCTAGAAAGTTAATGGGCCACCCAGCCATTCTAAGTCCATCCCCAAAGCCTCTGCACACCCTTCTAGGTCACCTAGCCTTCTAAGTGCATCTCAAAGTCCCCTGCACGTCCTTCTAGGTTACCAAGCCCTTCTGAACCGAACACCAAGTCACCCCCTCAGCCTTCCAGTGCCGACAAACCGGACAATGAACCCTCTTCTCGGCCATCGAGTTGTTACACTTCTAATTTGTCTGCCTCCCACTCCCTTACAACAGATTTAAACTAGTTTCCACTGACCCTTTGGGGCCAGAGTTGGTGGAAGAATCAGCCCCAATCACAATCCCCATTACAGTGGTCTCTACTGGACCTAACCTTAGCGTCCATGGCACTGTCAATGACATACCTATTATGATGATTGTGGATACAGGAGCTACTAGAACGATCGTACACCCCCGAGTCCTACAACGAAGCCCTTGTGCGGTGGAAGTCCTACCATCCTATGCTACTATACAAAGCGTCACTGGTGAGACCATCCCCGTCGAAGGTAAAGTTTTAATTCAACTATCAATAGGCCACTTTTGGGTCAAACACTTAACCTATTCCGCGGAAATCCATGACGACTGCATTCTGGGTATGGATTTCCTAAAACAGTACGGCTGCATTCTTGATTTAGAAAAAGATCTCCTCTCAAAACGTTATCCTACCTAACCACCTACCTGTTGCCAATTTGGACACCGATTGCATTCTCCTGTGTAATGAAACTCGAGTGACTTCCCCTGTTCTGCCCCCTGCCCTACAAGATCTTTTTCTAAACAGCAGCGAAGGTTTGGAACCTGCCCAACAGGCAGCCCTACAAACACTACTCATAGATTTCCAAACCGTCTTTTCCTTGTCAAAAGATGACATTGGACGAACTCCGATCCTTCAACACCGGATCAATACTGGTCCCTCTCAACCAATTAAGCAGCCACCACGTCGCATGCCCTATTCTCGATGATTGGAAGCAGAAGAAATGGTGAGAGAGATGAAGGAGCAGGGTGTCATTCAGTCCTCTACGAGTCCTTGGAGCTCGCAGGTAGTCCTGGTTAAGAAGAAAGATGGGTCACTTCGTTTCTGTATAGATTACAGACGCCTAAATGAAGTGACCAAGAAGGATTCTTACCCACTTCCGCGAATGGACCTCACTCTGGAGGCACTAGGCAGATCTAGGTGGTTTGCCTCCTTGGATTTACTTTCGGGATACTTCCAAGTGGAAATGCATCCTGCCGACAAGGAGAAAACCGCTTTCAGTATTGGTTCGGGTCTTTACGAGTTTAACGTTATGCCTTTCGGTCTAACCAATGCTCCTGCCACTTTCCAACGTCTGATGGAAATAGTCCTTCACGACATACTCTATACCACCAGCAAGAAAGACATTTAATCTTTTCTCGGATTGTGCGCATACTATAGGCGCTTCGTGAAGAATTTCTCCGCCATTGCTAAACCCTTGACGGGACTGACTGAAAAGTCTGCCAAATTCAGTTGGTCGGAAGAGTGTGATTTAGCATTTGCTACCCTCAAAGAGAAATTGACCGTAGCACCTATACTTGTCCAACCGAATGATGACGATCCCTTTATTTTGGACACCGACGCCAGTCAGTATGCTTGGGGAGCGGTCCTGTCGCAACTCCAAGATGGCGAAGAGAGGGTCATCGAGTACTACAGTAAAACTCTCAGTAGACCTGAGATTAATTACTGTGTTATCCGAAAAGAGCTATTAGCTGTCGTCAAGACAGTAGCTCATTTTCGGCCTTACCTTCTGGAACGTCGATTCCTACTGCGTTCCGACCATGCCTCCTTAAGGTGGTTGATGAATTTTCGTGAACCTGAAGGCCAAGTCGCCCGTTGGCTAGAACGACTTCAGGAATTCGATTTTGAAATTCATCATCGCACCGGAAGAAGTCATGGTAACGCAGATGCGATGTCCCGAAGGCCTTGCGCAGTAACTTCCTGTGCGTACTATATTCGACTCGAGGAGAAACAGTCTCTACTAATAAGGACCTCTACGGTGCAAGCCATCGATGTGAGTCAGCTCCAGGAAGCCGATCCGGATCTACAGACTGTCCGACAGTGGCTAAGCGCCGGCGAAAGACCAGCCGCTGAGACCCTTAGCTCTGTTTCACCATCGTTGAAGGCTTATTGGGCAATGTTCTCATCGTTGGTAATTAAGAACGGAGTGGCTTGCAGGAAGTCCACCAACCCGGACGGTCAGTTGCAGATACTGGTGCCGGAATGTCTACGACTCGAGGTGTTGCAGCAGTTGCACGACAGCCCTGCTGGAGGTCACTTCGGCATCGACAAGACTCTAGCGAAAGTCCGCCTTAGGTACTACTGGGTCGGCCTTTCGGCTAGTGTTCGCGAATATTGCCTCCGATGCCCGACTTGCCAGCAGCGCAAAGGAGCTATCCCGAAAAGGAAGGCACCTTTGCAGATTCGGAACTCTGGATCACCATTCGAACGGGTTGCTGTAGACATTTTGGGGCCTTTACCTGCAACGAAGACTGGCAACAGGTATATACTTGTGCTGTTGGACTATTTTACCAAATGGCCTAAAGTCATAGCTATTCCTGACCAGACCGCGGAAACAGTGGCAGAAGCATTGGTGAGTCAAGTCTTTTCGCGTTTCGGGCTTTGTAGACAGCTACACTCAGATCAAGGGCGAAACTTCGAGTCCGCGATTTTTACTGAGGTTTTGCGTCGTTTCCGAATAGAAAAGACTCGGACCACTGCCTTGCACCCCCAGAGTGACGGTCTAGTGGAACAATTTAATAGGACCATTTTGGACTATCTCTCCAAGTTCGTTAGTGAACACCAAAGAGACTGGGATACCTTTCTGCCTCTCCTTCTTCTATCTTATCGGTCTGCTGTGCAAAAGTCCACTCAACGTACCCCCGCTCTTCTAAACCTAAGGAGGGAACTCCGATTACCTATCCAACTATTAACTGGGGATCCTGCTGGTAACCTTCCCGAAGAGCTGCCTGAATACGTAAAAAGACTTCGGGAGAGGCTCACTAAAGTCCATGCCTTTAATCGAACTCAATTGGACTTAGCGAGCCAGAGAATGAAAGATAGGTACGACCTGTCTGCTAAGACTAACCCCTTTCAATTGGGCGACCTTGTCTGGCTGTTTAACCCCAAACGGAAAAAGGGACGTTGTTCAAAATTACAAAAAGACTGGGATGGTCCCTATAAAGTGATTGAGCTGGTCACCGACGTATTCTATTGGATAAAACATCAGGCATCCAACCGCATAAGTGTTGTCCATCACGATCGCTTAGCTCCCGCCACTATCTAAGTATCACACCCGAACTCTTCCTTTCCTCACTTCTCCACGCTCCTATCCAGTGAGCCTTTTCTTTTATTGCTTTTATTTTATTAAAGTGTCTAGAACTTTTCACTGCGGAAAGCCTGTTTTTCTTCTCTTTTCTTTTCAGGTGATTCTGGCCTATCAGTGACGTCTGGACACTCGAAATGCTCAGTCGGAACTTTGAGCCTTCAAACGGGGGGTTGTGTTGGAAATTCACCACCTGAAATGGAAAAAGAAAAAATAATTAATTAATAGATTGATTAATTTAAATTAAAATAATTTTAATCGAAATAATTGTATACTTACCTGTGACATTACATTAACTTTGTTTACATTTTTTTTATGTAGTCTTCTTCTTTCTACAACGTCAAATGTCAACGTTATAATCACTTTCTTCTATTTCGTTGACATTCGTTGTAGAAAGTTGTTTCACTTTCCGCTGGAAGTCTCTATCAATTCGTTGACGTTGTCATCTTTCGGCGAATTGATAGAAACTTCCAGAAAATCGATTCTTTTTTTTTTGTATGTGACGACAGGTATATTAATGCTGTCGTCACTATACCTTTTCCTTCTCAGTCAATGCAGTTCTTTCGAGTGAGTCAATGCAGTTTTTTTTTGAGTTAGTTAGTCACGCGGAAATTTTGTGAATAATTTTTTCTATCAATTTTTAGTTAAATTTTTTATTATTATTTGATTCTTTAATTTGTTTGATTCTTAATGTAATTAAATTTGTAGTAAATTTTTTGTTGTTTGTGAAATAAAACAAAAAGAAAAAGAAAGAATTTGTAATAAATTTTTCTTTTGTGAAAAAAAAAGAGTTTTTTTTTATATAAAAAAAAGTAAAGTGTAACAAAAAAAAGGGGTAAGTAGCTTTATTTTAATTTATTAAAAATCCCTTTAAGTCTCCGCTTGGCCTCCAATAAAACCTTTCCTTTTTTTTTCCTTTCTTTTTTTTATATAAAACTTTTAACTCCCTTTCTACTTCTGTAGAATTTTCTACAGAAAAGGGATTAGAAGTAGGAAAAATTAAAAATCACATTTTTCCAACAATATGTTTGCTAATGTTTTTAATTTTTTATTAAAATCTTCTTTTGAATATTCTAAATATAATTTCTTTGTTAACCCTATTCCTGTCGGGCGGTGACTTCGAGACACAATCTAACATTAAAAAGCTATTATTTGTGTGAACAAACTAATTTTTTTTCAAAAGTACTTGGTATTCTCTTATTTATCGTTTTTCTATGAAATAAAAATATATTTCGGAATTTTTGTGAATAATTTTTTTGTTTTTGACATCAGTTTCAAAGATATTAACATAAACTGCCATGATGTGACTTGCAGTCACTATCGAAAGAAATGTTGAATTCTATTGTTGCAGCTGTGATTATTATTTTTTTACCGTATATTTCTAACTGTAAAGGCCTGGATATTGTTCATTATTATTCAGGCCTTAAGTAATAGTTGGTAATAGGCGAAGACAACGAGTGTTTGTTTTATATTGTTAGATCTGCTTTTGATTTAATAGCAAGTACTTGTTTTGTATTATTAGTGCTGTGTTCGCTGTGTATGAAATTTGAAGTTCAAAAAAAAAATTTGAATGAAATAAATAAAATAATTGTGTAAAATTTTATAAATAGGTTAGTACATAACATGCCAAATAAAAGTTTTTATAATGTAATTTGACATAATACATATAAAATTTTTCATCTGTTTTAGAATGGCTAGAAGAGTAAAAAATTTAACTGAAGACGAAATTCGTAATGCAATTGGGGAAATTGACGATGAAACTATTGATGACGTTGGTATTGATACAAATCCGTCTGATACTGACAGTGAAGATGACATATTAGAGACAGCTTCTGAAATATATGATGAGCTATCTGCTTCTGAAGACGAACAAAATATAGCTGATGATGATAATAATCAGAGTGATTTTCAATCGTTCATTGGAAAAGATGGCACGAAATGGAAGTTGACACCGTTTACTACAGGAAAAATTCGAACACATAATATCATCAGAGGAAGTATCAACAAAGTTATTCTTCCACCAGGAAAACATATTGATTCTCCAGCTGACGCGTTTTCCTTGTTTCTCGATGATGAAGTTATAAACTTGATTGTAAACTACACTAATCTACATGCAAGTTCAACTGATCAGAATTGGAAACAAACAGACCACATTGAAATTCGTGCCTATATAGGACCACTTATTGATGCAGGGATAAGAAAACAAGGCGTTATAAGTTATGAAGAATTTTGGGATCCCTTATTTCGTAGCACAGTATATCGTGCCTGCATGTCTAAAAATAGATTTGTTCATTTATCACGAAATTTAAGGTTTGACGATAAATCTACTAGATCTTTGCGAAGATCGCAAAATAAGTTTGCTCCAATAAGAGATCTTTGGAATCTCATAAATAAAAATTTGAAGAAGCACTATATCCCAGGGGAAAATTCAACAGTTGATGAGCAATTAGTTCCATTTAGAGGACGGGTATCATTTAGACAATACATTCCTTCAAAGCCAGATAAATATGGAATGAAAATTTGGTGGATATGCGACAGTAGTACTAGCTATCCTTTGAATGGCATACCCTATCTTGGTCAAGAAGGAAATAATAGAGGAAGAAACTTAGCCCAACAAGTTGTTGAAAATTTATGTGAGCCTTACGAGAGGACTAACAGGAATATAACATTTGACAACTATTTCACGAGTTTTGAGTTGGCACAAAATCTGTTTTCGAAGAAGCTCACGTGTGTTGGTACTTTACGAAAGAATAAACGGTGTATTCCAAAAGAGTTTCTGCCTAACAAAAGAAGAGCTATTGAGACTAATATTTTCGGTTTTCGCAAGAATACGACTATCGTCAGCTATGTTCCGAAGAAGAATAGAGCCGTTATTCTGCTATCTACTATGCATTACTGCGCGAATATCGACGAGACGAATAGAAATAAATCAGAAATAAATCTGCATTATAGTGCAACTAAAGGTGGGGTCGACACATTAGACCAAATGTGTCATGCTTTCTCAGTAAAACGGAAAACACGTAGATGGCCAATCGCTCAATTCTATAACTTGATTGACATAAGTGGAGTAGCTGCGAAAAATGGTTTGGACGAATTTATACCCAGAATGGAATAAAACTAAAGTGAATTCAAGACGCAAACTATTATTACAAGAACTAGTTCAGGATCTAGTAATTCCTAATATAAAACGAAGAAGTATCCAAAGCTTATCAAGAGGTCACGTGTCTACAATTTATAATATGTTAGGAAATTGTTCAACAAATACGGAACCCAATATTGCACCACCTCCAGAAAACATTCGTCGACGCTGTTACATGTGCCCTTCGAAAAAAGGCCGAGCATCTAAACAGTGTTGTGATATGTGTAAAAACAACGTCTGCAACGAACATTCACAAAAAATCACCGTTTGCAATGCTTGCGAGAATAAGTAATTTGTTATTCCAACATTCTTTATTTTGATTTTTTTCAGGAAAACATTGATTATTTTTTATATAGATTTACTGATTTGTAAAAATTTGAAAATATGCTTAAAATAAATAAACTTTTATAATGAACACACAATTGCGTTATGAATATATTGTTTTCTCTTATGTGTGTCTCTAAGTCACATCATGACAGTCCATGTAAGTGTAATTACGTGGTAGTAATAGGGTTAATAAATATTTATCCGAAAAATTTCTATTCGGATTTTTCTTAAATATATCCAATATATTTTTTAAATTTTTTATAGAATCTTCTAGAGTTTTCATGAATGCAAAATATTTATATATATATATATATATTTTTTTTTAAATTGAAAGAAAAAGATTTGTATTTTGTATTTATTTATTTAATATACATATTCAAGTATTACAATATTATTTATATTCTATTTTCTATATATCTATTAATTAAACCGTATTATTTTTGTTTATCTCTTTTCTAACATTTTTTTTTAAATTTACTTTTAATATAACTTATTGTAGCTACTACAATTATACATACTAGGTATTAAACTTATAACTATAATTTTTCCTGTTTCATATTGATAATTGTTGCAGTTGCTACTGTTGTTGTTCGCTGAAGCTGCATTCACTATAATTTCCTCTTTGTTTTTAGATTTTTCGTTTCCAATTCTTTATTTCTAATTTCTTTTATTTTATTTAGGAAAACATTTTTTTCTTCTCTGGTGATTGATAAGTTTGCCAATCGATATAATTCTGCAATTTTTCTTCTATTTTTTACTTTTTGTCCTCCACTTTCTTCTTTTTTCGTCATTGTGGCGGCAGCTAAACACAACAGAGATTAAGAAAGGAACACCCTGTGTTAATCTCTTCTTATCAAACAATGCATGTACCAACCTTTTGTTTTAAGACCAGATGATCTGGCTATATTTAGAAATGATAAAATTATAGAAAGAACATTATTGTAATTTCTTTTTCTGACCTGATAGGAGTTGAGTTTAGCTGTTGCCAACAAGTTAATAGTTACAAAGTGAATAAATCTTATAAAATAAATGATAAAGTTTTGGATTATTTAAAAAATCATTTTAGCATTTTTGTGTGATTAATTTTAAAATAAAATTCATTAAATTATATATTTTAAGAAACAATTTAAGTGGTTTTAATTTTATAATATTTAATACCAAATAACCACAATTGGTGACCCCGAACAAAAAACAAAGTTTTAATTATGTGATTTTTACATTGTAAAAAACTTGTAAAATAAAAGACACATAATTTTCTAAAAATTTAGTGAAAACTCTAAAATCTGATTTTCGCAATTAAAATTACAAACATTTTTCAATTTTTTAGTTATTATTGGCATAAATTAAACGTGATATTTTATTTTAAAACATACATATGAAAATTGTAACAAAGAAATCTTCATTGACCACATGGTGATGTAAAATTCTTTTCTACATAGAATAGTCAAATTAAATAAATTAGATACTGATTAAAAAACATTCAGCTGAATATTTTAAAACTAAATTTACGAATGCAGTAACATAAAATTGTGAGATTTCAAAGATTTTTGAGGATTTTTTTATCTCTATACACAATATCACATCATATCACAAAATAAGAACATATCATCAGGCACAGGACGGACACGTGGCACAGGGCAGCACCACACACACGTGTACATAATACACCATATCTACAACCTTAAGTCTAATATTAGTCAAATAATATCAAGTTTATGTATATTTTCTTAAAATATTAGTATATTAACTTTTTCTTTTTTTTAGATTTTCAATCATATATGTATATTCATACGCATATAAATCAAATCATAGTGCTTCATTCAATATATTGGAAAAGTGCAACAACTAAAAACAATCACCACATACTATATAGCGCATAAGACGGTTGTAAAGTATAAAGAATATTTTTGTTCATTTTCATAAAGACTATTTCTTCTTTTTACGGTAAGTCGGAAATATAAAAAAAAACGAAACTATTTGAATTTGTATAGATTAAATTTTTATATCTATAGAAATTTAAAAAAAAAAAAAATTCGTATAAAATAATTAAGGTCAGTTAAGACTTCCTTCGCGATTTAGCCACATTTCTGTAGTATCGTATAAAATTTTAATATTTGTTATTTTTAAAACAAAAAGGTATATACCATGCCTGACACTAACACTAAAAATTCAACAGGCAGTGATGGTTCTAACACAAACACAGATTCCAATATTTGAACTAGTGATTCTCTCCTCGCTTCTGTTAAGATCCCACCCTTCTGGAATAACAGACCGGATTTATGGTTTATACAAGTGGAAACCGATTCCGCCTCGAAGGTATTACATCCTCTACTACTAAATATGACTATTTAGTGGCTTCATTACCTGCAGAAACGATGGAAACCATCGCAGATTTCATTTTAAATCCTCTATCAAAAGAAAAATATGAAATTTTAAAGAAACTTCTATTGAGCAGAAACAATGAATCAGAAGAAAGGAGACTAGATGCTCTCCTTAATAAAATGGAATTGGGAGATTATAAACCATCAGAGCTTTTTCGACACATGCAATCTTTAGCTAGTAGTAATAGTCTCATCAATTCAGCTCTGCTTAAAAAATTGTGGCTGAATAAACTTCCGCCACCAATACCTGCCTGTATTATTGCAATGGGAGATACATAAATGAATGAAGAAGCCATTAACATTGCAGATCGTATTTACGATTCAATATCTGTTTCAAAATTAGCAACTTTAAAAAAGGAGAATAAAAACGATTCCCCTAAACAAAATAATGAGATAACAGATATTATTAAAAAATTATCACAACGTATTGAAAAACTAGAGATTAAACTCAATAAGAATATATTTGTTAAGAATACTAAAAATAAAAACACTTATAATTCATCATCTCAATCTCACAGTAAAACTTGTTGGTACCACAAAAAATATGGACACAATGCAAAAAAATGCATTAGTCTCTGCGACCAGAACACAAACTAAACCTCAAAAAACTAAAAATAGCTACATCATCCGCTGCAATGAATGTTAGCTCTCTTTCGCGCCGCTTATTCGTTTTTGATAAAATATCAAAACTGAATTTTCTTAATGACACTGGAGCAGAAATATTAATAGTCCCTAAAAAACATTATAGTGATCACTTCAATAAATCTGATTTTTCATTAGTATCTGCCAATGGTACGCCCATTACCACTTACGGGTTTAAACAATTAGTTTTAGATCTCGGCTTTCAACGCGGTCTCACACATCCATTCGTAGTCGCAGCTCTAGACTATGCTATTATTGGAGCGGATTTCCTATGCAAGTTCAATCTGCTTGTAGATTTACGTAAAAGAACGCTTCTTGATCGCACTACTTCTCTCTCCATCAACTGCATTTTACGAGTTTTTGATTCGGTTTCTCCTAAACTCATGTCTTTACAAGATGAATACGGTCGAATTCTTAACGATTTTCCTAAATTAAAATCCCCTCCTGATTTTAAACTAAAAGTTATTCATAACGTAAAACATCACATTCACACACAAGGCCTTTTGCCTACCGCTCGACCACGTAGGCTAAATGCAGAAAAATATAAAGCAGCAAAAGCTGAATTTGATTATATGGTTAATATAGGTATATGTCGGCCATCTTCATCTCATGTAGCATCTCCTTTACTCCTGGTAGCCAAAAAGGAAACGAATAGTTGGCGCCCATGTGGAGATTATCGACAATTGAATACTGTCACTTGTCCCGATAGATATCCTTTGCCGAACATACAAGACTTTACGTTAAATTTACATGGCTGTACTTTTTTTTCAAAAATAGATCTTATTAGAGCGTAACATCAAATACCTGTGGCAGCCGAAGACATACATAAGACAGCTATAACTACTCCATTCGGCCTCTTTGAATTTCTTAGAATGTCTTTTGGTGTTAGAAATGGAGCCCAAACCTTTCAACGATTTATTAATGAAGTTTTATCTGGTTTGGACTTTACATTTCCGTACATCGACGACATTTTACTTTACAGCAAAACAGCTGCAGAACATAAAAATCATCTTAGATTATTATTTCAAAGACTAAAAAAATATGGTATAAGTATCAATCTCTCTAAATGTGTTTTTGGAATCAAAGAACTAGATTTCTTAGGTCATAAAATTACCGGAAATGGAATTACTCCGTCTGATGAAAGAGTAAAAATCATAAAGGAATATCCACCCCCTTCCACTCCTGAGAAACTACAACGCTTTCTAGGAATGCTTAATTTCTATCATCGATTTCTGCCACACGCAGCAGAACTTTGTGCTCGCTTGTACGATTTAGTTAAAGTTTCTAATATAAAAAAAAACCGAGAATAGATTTATCTGGTCAGAGGTACATGACGAAAGTTTCAGAACCCTCAAAGATAAACTGGCTAAGGCCACATTACTGGTGCACCCCCACCCTTCTGCTAAAGTTAGACTCTGGGTTGATGCGTCTAACGATGCTGTCGGTGCAGTCCTTCAACAATTCCTACAAAACAAATGGGAACCTCTCTGTTTCTTTTCGAAAAGACTGAATTCTACACAACAAAAATATTCTACTTTTGATAGGGAGTTGCTTGCTATATATTTAGCAATTAAACGCTTTAGATACTTAATTGAGGGAAAAAACTTAACAGTATACTCCGATCATAAACCATTATCTAGCGTTTTTGCTTCCAAAGCTGAAAAATCTCCACGTCAAACAAACCATTTGAACTATATATCACAATTCACTAATGATATTAGATATATCAAAGGTAGTAAAAACATAGTGTCCGATGCACTATCTAGAGCACACATAGACTCCATTGCACACAATGAACAAATGGATTTGGTAAATTTATCTCAAATCCAGGAACAGCGCGATGAACTAAAAAATATCATTTCGACAACTTCTTCTTCGAACAAACGTTCTTTCACTCTGAACAAAATATTCATTCCTTTGACCAATGTAACAATTTGGTGTGAAACATCTACGAATGTCAACAGACCATATATCCCTGACAAGCTTCGTAGAGTTATTTTTGATAAAATCCACAATTTATCACACCCTGGAATACGAGCTACCAGAAAACTAAAAACATCAAAATATTTCTGGGCCAAGATGAATACACAAATTAATTCATGGACAAAAACTTGTATTCCATGTCAAAAAGCTAAAATTCACCGTCATACTGTAGCACCTCATGGAAAATTTGAGATAATCACCCAAAGATTTCAACATATTCATTTGGATTTGGTAGGCCCTTTACCTCCTTCTAATGGATATAACTATATTTTGACAATAAAAGACAGATTTTCGCACTGGCCAGAAGCCATACCATTAAGATCAATAGAGACGAAACATATCGTTAACAATTTCCTTCATCAGTGGATTGCAAGATATGGAGTTCCACAAACTATAACCACTGACCAGGGAACTCAATTTGAATCTTCATTATTCAGAGAAATTACACATCTTTTAAGTAGTCATCGTATAACAACTACTACGTACCACCCTCAGTCCAATGGAATGGTTGAATGATTCCATAGACAACTGAAAACAGCAATTCGTGCTACCAACGAACCGAACAAATGGTATTACAATCTGCCTTGGATTTTGTTAGGCATCCCTTCAGCTTTGATACAAGATATCGGCTTAGCACCAGCTAAACTCTTATATGGTCAAAATATTTGTCTTCCACGTGAGTTGATAACGTCAGAAGTTTCACCAAATTTTCAGCTTACTAACCCACTTGCCAAATCAATTCAAGAATCCATCGCAAATATTAAACCATATAAACCAAGAAATAGGAAACAAAAAAATATTTTCATTCCCCAGGATATGAAAACCTGTACTCATGTCTTTATTAAAGATGCAATATATAAAGGAAGTCTTAACCCACCTTATTCCGGTCCTTATAAAGTTATAGAGAGAAGTGAAAAATTTTTCAAAATATTAAGCAATGGTAAAGAAGAAATAGCTAGTAAGTATCGATAGAATTAAACCTGCCTTTTTATTGAATGAAGAATTATTTTTTGATAAAACCTTAAGATCTAATGTTAAGAAAAAAGAAATGCTTATCATATAAATTTAAATTTAAAATTCTATATCTACATTTAAAGCCAAATTATATACCTTTATATATTTTTTTTCCCCATAGGGGGAGTACTGTGGCGGCAGCTAAACACAACAGAGAATAAAAAAGGAACACCCTGTGTTAATCTCTTCTTATCAAACAATGCATGTACCAACCTTTTGTTTTAAGACCAGATGATCTGGCTATATTTAGAAATGATAAAATTATAGAAAGAACATTATTGTAATTTCTTTTTCTGACCTGATAGGAGTTGAGTTTAGCTGTTGCCAACAAGTTAATAGTTACAAAGTGAATAAATCTTATAAAATAAATGATAAAGTTTTGGATTATTTAAAAAATCATTTTAGCATTTTTGTGTGATTAATTTTAAAATAAAATTCATTAAATTATATATTTTAAGAAACAATTTAAGTGGTTTTAATTTTATAATATTTAATACCAAATAACCACAGTCATTCTTTATAAGGAAAATACGAAGATCGCCTCCAAATTTCAAAATCTGACTGCCGGATCGAAAGGGTAAATCCATGATGAAACGGTAACTCCGAGCGACCTATATAGTGGAATATTGTGATCTACAAATTTATTCAATTTTAATTAAATTTATTATATTATAAATTTTAAAATTTAGTTAAATCTATTAAATAACTAGTTCAGTGAATTAATATAATATTGTATTTTTGCAAAAAAAAGTGATAAAAAACATGTACGAGTATAATCTGAAAGTGACATTTGTTATATACATAATGAAGATATAACTAATATAGAATAATAATGGGATGCTGTAATGATTTTACTGATTTTGGGTAATTTGGATATACTTTTTCTCAGCCATTGTTTATACAATTTTGTTGAATATGTTTTAAATGAAAGCCCAAAGGGTCTAGAGTGCAATTAGCGAACAAATTTTTCAAAAAGGTTTTAGTTTGTCCTGTGCAGGACAAATAGGACGAGGCTTTCTTCAAATTTCAACGTGATATAGTACACCTTTTCTCAGTAATTACACCATGTATTTTTCTAAAATTTTTGTCATACATTCAAAGGGTGTAGGGTGCAATGAGCGGAGCACTTTAGTAATTTTTGTTCTTATTAGTCCTTTATAACGCTTTGAAAAAAGAAGGATTTGTAGAAGGTAGATGATTGCGTATCATACTGAAATTTCCATGTAAAGTAATTTGAATGTTCTTTTTTCGATTTTGAAATAGAAAAATAAAAGTTTTTACATTATTTTAGAATTATTACACCGAGAAAAATAAATAGTGAATTAGGTAACTATTTCAATAGTTGAATGAAGAAAATTAAAATCAACTATTTTGATGGTGTCACAATAAGAAAATAGTTAAAAAATTGTTAGAAAATAGTTAGATTTTATTAACAACAAAATAGTAGAAAATCAAATTATCAAATAGTAGATAATTAACTATTAAATAGTAATATTCAAACATAAAATAGTCAATAATGAATTTTATTATATATTTATACCGTTTTGTAACGGGTATTTTTGTCTATTTCTTTTTGCTCCTCTTTTGTAATCAAAATGTTACCATGAAATAGTTAAATGTTAAAAATTATAAGATATTATTAACTAGTTTATAGTTATATGTGATTATGCAGCTGTTCATTTATTCTACGCTCAACACTCGTCATCCCGCTTTCGTATATAGAATAAAGTGCATTTAAATTTTATAATTATTTTTAATGTAATTTATACATAGAATTTATTATAAAATTATTTTTTTAAACAAATAAATAAATAAATAATAAAAATAATAATAGTAAAAATAATAATAATAAAAATAATTATTAATTAATAATTATTATTCTGTGGTTTAATAGTTTATATTTTTTAATTGAGTATAAAACTTAATTTCTGAAGTCGTGTCCAGTTATTAAAAATGAACGATAGTGAAATAAGTGAATTTCTCAGCCAAAATGAGTGCATTATAATCAAAGATTTTGAAAACATATTGTCTGAAAATAATTTGAGTACTTCGATTTTACAAAGTGTTGAAAATAATTCAAGTCAAAATATTGAAAGTAATATTCAAATCGAAGTAGCAACCAAAAGTGAAGAACAGTGTCTTGAAGAACTTCTAAATTCATGGAATCTTGGATTTTTGAACAATAGATTTAAAGGTAAGTTTAATTTTAAAATATTAGATATTTTTATGTTTAATATCGAATATCACTGCACCAGTTTTAATTTTTTTTTAAGAATTGGGCTTAGATTTTAAATGTTCAAAGTATATTGATCTTGACGACATAAGAAAGATAGTTGGCTCCGAAGATATAAATTATGGAAATTTTGTAAAGCTTAGAACGGAAGTAAAAAAGTGGAGAAAAATAAACGTAAGTATACTGCATTACAGTTTTGTTTCAATTTAAAAACAAAATTAGTAGACATGATAGAATACACAATACGTTTTTTTAATATGCAATTTGAGCTCTTAGATGTCAGTGCTAAAGTAGTAAATTTCAAGTAGTAGTTGCTTTAGTAATTAATGTTAAATAAATTCTGTTTTGATATTAAAACATAGACAAAATATAGACAATATATTGTACAAATTGTTTAAGGGGTTTGATGAGCCAATACAATCTCATGCTATTCATGACGCCAACACCAATTCCGCAAGTTCCAGAGTAAGTTCCTGGCGAAAAGGTGTATGTAATAGCAGTCCATCTTCTTCAAAGGGATGTTCACCACTTCGTGGATTTATAGTATGTATAATTATAGTGCTTATAGAATTATTGTGTTGTGTCTTCTCAATTTTGTCACTGACTGTATAATACTATTTATTAAATTTAACACTATGGTTGGTTGGTTGGTTGCAGTGGCAGTCCGTTATCCCCCGAAAACAGACTCAATTAGCACTTTGTGTGCCGTTTTGTTACCACAGGCTCGTAGGTGTTGGTTGTTTTCTCTAGACTATAGCCATTTCGTCTTGTTCAGGTAGTAAACCAAACTGCCCATTGTTAGACTGGCCACCTCCGCGAGTTCTTCGAGGAAAGGCTTACCGAAAGCCTTTAGTCTAGTTTTAGCTAATGCTGGACACCCGCAAAGATAATGTAAGAGAGTTTCCTTCTCTGAATTGTCCCTACAGCTTCTGCAATGCGTGTTGTACGGTAGACCCAATCTGGCTGCGTGTTCTCCCGCAAGCCAGTGACCTGTTAGAATCGCCATGATTCTAGCGATCTCTCGTCGGTCTCTACCGATAAGTGTTCTTTTCCTATCGAATTCCGGCCAAGTTACTCTTGACACAGAACAGGTGGATAAATTCTTCCATCTGTTATTTTCCTCCGATAGATAGTGAAGCCAGATCTCTCGCTTTACACTATTTATAGAGATGTTTATAGGTTCTGCTGTCGAAAGGTGTAGAGTTGAGCCCTGTTTCGCTAACGAGTCGGCCTGCTCATTACCCTCTATGTTTCTGTGACCTGGAACCCATATGAGGGTAACTTGAGTCTTACTCGCCAGACTTTCTAGTGCTCTTCTACAACTTTCTGTTATTTTAGAATTAAAAGATACCGCTCCCAGAGCTCTGATTGCGGCCTGGCTGTCGGTACATATACCGACGGTTTTATGTGTTGTTACCGATGTCATACCAGACAGAATTTCGCTCGCCTTGAGAATCGCGAGGATCTCCGCCTGGAAGACGCTTGCGAAGTCTGGCAGGCGAATGGACTCTGAGACTGGGGGTGAGCTCATGTAAATACCCGAGCCCACTCCACCTTCCGTCTTAGATCTATCTGTGAATATGACAAAGTCATAATTTTCTATTACCGCATTCTGCCTCCATTCCTTTCTGGAGGGAAATTTCACCTGGAAATTTCTCTCAAAACGCAGTATTTTTGTGTTATAATCTGTCTCTGTCTTGCTAAGTTTTTGGGGAATTTCCTCCAGGATGCTGCTATGACCATATGGTTTGGCTCTCCAGCATCCCGCTTCCTTTAATCTTAGCACTTCTCGTGTCGCTGTAAATTTAATAAATAGATCCAGAGGAACGAGACCCAGGATAGTATTAAGAGCTTCGGAGGGGCATGACCTCATGGCCCCCGTTACTCCCAATCCTACCGATCTCTGTACCTTGTTCACTCTGTCCTGGTTATATCTCTTAATTAGTGCTGCCCACCAAACTGTAGAACCGTATGTTAGGATAGGGCGTATCACTGCCGTGTATACCCATAGGATCATTCGGGGTTTAAGGCCCCATTTTTTATTAAAGGTTTTCTTGCAGGCATAGAAAGCAATGTTGGCTTTCATTGCCCTCTCTTCCACGTTCAGCCTCCAGTTAAGCTTAGGGTCCAAAATTATTCCCAAATACTTAACTCGGGAGGCTAGTGTCAGAGGTATGCCATTTAATTTAGGTAGGTTGAATGCAGGTACCTTCGTTCTGGTCGTAAAAAGCATCAGTTCAGTTTTGCCTGTATTGACACTTAGTCCACATCCCTTGGACCAGTTATCAATTTTCCTCAGGCTTCTCTCCATGATGTTGCTCATCATGTCAAGAAACTTCCCTGATACCATTACGACCAAATCGTCCGCATAAGCTACAACTCTTACCCTCTCATTCTCTAAAACTTTTAAAATTCGGTTCACAGCAAGCAGCCAGAGCAGTGGTGAGATTACTCCCCCTTGTGGCGTGCCTCTCTGTACCACCCTGACAAGTTTGCTGTTCCCCAATTCTGCACTGATAATTCTTGAGTTGAGCAGGTCTTTCACCCATTGAATGACACTGATCTCCACCTTTTCCTCGGTTAGAGCCTCAAGAATTGTCTCGCTTCTTATGTTGTTAAAAGCGCCCTCAATATCTAAGAAGGCCGCCAGAGTGTATTCTATATACTCACGAGATGTCTCTATGGTTTGCACCACACTTTGTAGTGCTGTCTCCGTAGATCTTCCCTTGAGGTATGCGTGTTGTGATTTGGAAATGGTGCTTTCTAGAATCTGCCTTAGATACGTGTCGAGCACCCTTGCCATTGTACAAAGGAGGTTCAGCTTATTGGTCTGAAGTCCTTTGCTACTTCATGACCTCGTTTGCCCGCCTTTGGAATGAACACTACTCGTGCTACTCGCCATCTTTGTGGAACGTAGCCATGCCAAAGACTGCTTCTAAAGGGGGATACCAACCCTGGTATCACTACTTCTCGCAGCCGTTGTAGCATGATAGGGTAGATGTTGTCTGGCCCTGGTGATTTAAAAGGGGAGAAGTTATCCAGCGCCCAGGAAACTCTCCCTCGTAATTATTTTTTCCGCCTCTTCCCAGAGTAGGTCCGAAGGTCTCCCTGTATTAGGAGGCCCTGGGGTTTCAGTTCCTTCCCCTGGGAAGTGTGCGTCTATAAGTAGCTCTAGAGTCTCTTGAGCTGACTCTGTCCACGTCCCTTCCTTCCTTCTAAGGAAAGATGGGTTTGCGTGTTCAGTGGCAAGGATTCTGCAAAGTCTTGCTGACTCCCCGGTATTTTCTATGGAGTGACAGTATTCTCTCCATGTTGTCGCTTTGGCCTCCCTGATTGCCTTCTCGTATTCCCTTAGGCAATCCTTGTAGGGTTGCCAGAATTTCTTTTTATGGCAGATGTTGAAGATCTTTCTGGTCAACTTCCGTAAGTTAGCCAGATCCTCATTCCACCACCACGGATATGATTTTTTGCTTCGCCGGATTGGGCAAGAGCTTTTAAAAGCCGTTTCCATGGCCTTTTCTAAAGCCCCCGCTCCTGCATCCAGCTCTTCAACGGTTTCAAATCTCTCTTTGGTTGGAGGGATTTGGAACTTTGAGTTAAAAACTCGTCTAAACTTGTTCCACTCAATCCTTCTGGGATTCCTGAAGGTTGAGGGGACGGTATCAGTTTCGAGGCAAAGTGTGAAGAGAACCAGCCTGTGGTCCGAGTAAGAGTTCTCCACAGACACTCTCCACTTCTGTATGTCTACGTTTGTCGTCGTCAAAGTAATGTCTAGTATTTCCTCCCAACCGTTGAACCTGTCCGTACTCGGAAAGACAAATGTTGGGGTACTACCTCTATTACTTACAACTAGGTTATTGTTGGTAATAAAATTGTAAAGGGACTCACCTCTTTCGTTATCCTCGGTGCTTCCCCACAACGTATGTCTTGCGTTCGCATCACAGCCAAGAACCAATTTGGCCTTCTTTGATGAAACGCATTTTACTAGGTTGTTTACAAGTACCGATGGTACTTCTTCATCATGCGGCATGTAGATTGAGGAGAGGTAGACTTCCTCTCCTTTTGTCGTCTCTAGCCTAATGACGGTTATATCATAAGAACTGAAATTTGGACAAAGGAAAGCCTTAACATTTTTCTTAACTAAAATGCAACTTCTTGGCTTACCTTCATCTCTTGCTTTACTACTGTAAAACAGGTTAAAATCTTTATCTTTTAAGCCCATAACGGTTCCATTTTTGACCCAGGGCTCTTGGATAAGGCCTACATCAATGTCTTTCTCCTTAAGAAAGACTCTCAGATTATCTGAAGCAGTTTTTAAGTGCTTCAGATTAATCTGCACTGCTTGTAGGCCTATCCTTGTTCTCTTCAGCGATGTCGAGGGCCATCATGTCCTCGAGCACCGCTTCTTCTACCTCCTCATCCTGTCCTGAGGGGCGGAAAATTTTAAGCTTGGCATGCCTTATGCCAAATACGTACTCATATATGCGAACTCCATCCCGTCGACATAGCCCAATTGCTCATTGTTGCACACAAGCCTCTCCACCGCGACAAGGTGTAGGTGCAAGGAGAGGAATTTAACACTATAATAACACTCTGTTTTCACAGAATTTGGAAAATATTTTAAAAATTGATAAAGCAAAATCAGTAAAAAGTTAGTACACTTTGCATCAAAAATTGGATGATAACCATAGAGATCAGCTGATAAATATTATTCTTGATTTTGTTTTTCAAAATCACATTTTCTTACGTTTAAGTGAAATTGAACACATTGCTGATCAAATAATAACAGTTTTTCCCAACGAAAGCAAAGCACTGTTTTTTTAAAATTTTTAACTATTTGAGAATAATAGCAATGAATACAATATTATTGCAGGGAATTTACATAATACCAAGAACTAGTAATTTACCTCCAAAAGGTAAACTCTACGATAGGTATAATAATCGGCTAAAACTTTTAAGGAAGAAAAGACTAGTACAGGAATCAACACAATTTAAAAATAAAATCCAGAAATTGAAAAATCCGGATATCCAGAAGGAAAATCAAGAAAAGAATGCTGCTTTAAATAATGGTAATAAATTACAAATTGTTTTTAAAACATCTGTATAAAGTGAGACTGCATTCTTAGTTACTATTAATTTTTTTTTGTTTTTTGTAGAACAAATAGAATCAGAAAAAATATTTTTAAAATACAGCCGACTGGACCACTTGTGTTAGAAAATGGATTCAACTTTTTGAGCATAGAAAGGAAAGCTTCAGAAAATCTGAAAGTCTAAAAAATATATTTATCGAGTGGCCAATTTTAATCCACAGCTTAGGATATACATTGGTATAGATAATTTTGTTTTTAAAATCATGTTATATTGATGTAAACATTTTTTTAATTTAGATTTGCAAAGATTTTGAATTGGAATTTGAAGAAACAAAATCGTTGAGTTTATTACAAAATTGGGCAACATTTTCAAACAACTTTGAACGGCTGGTTCCAAAAATTAAAGATAGATATAATAAAGATCTCTACTTATCTTTAAATGAAAACTCTAGTGAAGATATTATAATACGAATAATAAATATTTTAATTTTCATAAATTAAACAACTGTGTATTGAATTAAATAATTATTTATATTTTCAGATGCCAGAAGTGTTATCATAGGCCTGTTAATGCATTGCATTTTACAGTCGAACAAAAAAATTAAAATTAAAAGAAATAATAAGACTGATGTTTGGAAGCCCAGTATTTCGGCTTCGCAGGATAGTTTTATTGTAAAATATCAGAAGAAACTGAAATCATAGCAGCAGCTGAAAAAAGATCAAAATTATATTCTGGAATGGGACTAGGATGTCAACCATATATAATTGTAGTAGGTGAAGCTTATTTAGATTTAAAAAAAATTACAGTTATAGTTGAAAATACGTTTTATAACGTAGATTGTTTTATTAAAGCATTAGATATATGTTTTAAAATATATACGGTATTAAATTTAAAATATCCTCTTGAATGTGAGCAAGTTTGGATATTTATAGAAAAATATTTCTATGACTTACCAGGATCTAAGCAAAAGCTTTCTCCTGCTATATCTAGTATTTTAGTAGATCTTGCGGAGAAGTAAATACGTATTATAACAAGTAAATATTTAATTTATAAAAATATACGTTTGTTTTGTGTGTAATGAAATATTTAAGGAAATAAGCACGCTTATTTCTCATTTAAAATTTGTACATGGTTTATCTTCCTCTAGTAAGCTAGTATGTGCTCAACAAGATTGTCCACAGACATTTTTTAATTTTAATGCTTTTAAAAAACATTTACAAACTCACAATGTAAACAATATTTTATATAACATAGACACAAATAATAAATTAATAATTACAATCCAAATATAATTCATAACAGTATACAGAATAATGATGAAGATAACACTTTATCAAGTGAATCACAAAGTCCTAAAAATTCATTTGATTTAACTAAATTTAAACAACTCTATCAAAATTCTTGCATTATGTCCATATGTAAATTGCATAGTAAATCAATTTTGTCTCGAAAATGTGTTACGGAAATCACTGAAGATATTGATGAATTTTTAATAAGTATAATAGTTGAAGCTTTTTCAAATATGTGTAATAATCTGTCGGCTACGGGCTTAAAAGAAAATTTAGAACTATTATCTCTCATTATTTCTAAACCTTTTGAAAAATTTAAAACTGAACATAAATTAATAAAGTATTTGGAAAAAGAAAATATGGTTAGTCCTTTAAATCAATTTACTATGAACAATCAAATCGAACTTAAATACAGACACAACCAAGCAGTTTTAGATGAAAATATATCCAAAGGAGTACTGATGACGTTAAAATTTCAATCAAATAAATTCTTTGAACTACCAAATGTATTTCAACGTACAATTGACAATATGGAAAAATTATCAAATAAAAAAAATGTTACACATTTCATAAATGGAGTTTTATGGAAAAAAAAGATTGAGAAATTCAAAAATAAAATTGTTATACCTTTCTTCCTTTTTATTGACGATTTCGAAGTCAATAATCCATTAGGTTCCCATCGTGGTTATCATAAAATTACTGCCGTTTACTACTCGTTTCCGGTACTACCACCAGAATATGCTTCTACTCTGGATAATATTTATATAGCTTCACTTTTCAAAGCTCGAGATAGTAAGTTAAATGGTAAAGGTAAATGCTTTTTTAGGTTCATAGAAGAAATCAAAGATCTTTCGAAAAACGGCTTAGTTTTATGTATTAACGATGTCAGTATTCAAGTATATTTCATCCTTGGTTTAGTGTTAGGTGACAATCTTGGTTTGAACGATGCGCTTGGATTTACGAGTTCATTTAATGCAAATTATTTTTGCAGATTTTGTCGTAGACACAAAAATAAACTCAGGAAGGATTTGATTGAACAGCAAGATTGTTTACGAAATATATCTAATTAAAATTCTGATCTTGAAACTAATAATATAACTCTTACGGGAATAGCAGAAAATTCATTGTTCAATACTATCGAAGAATTTCATGTTACCGAAAATTTTTCCGTAGACATAATGCATGATGTTTTTGAGGGAATATGTCATTACAATTTATCCAAAATAATCCTTTACTTTATTAATGATGTGAAACTGTTCACTCTGGACACTTTAAATAATAGGATTCAATTTTTTAAATTTGGTGTAACTGAAATTAGCAATATTCCTCCTCCAATAGAACTTTCTGATTTAAATAATAACCATTTTTCCATGTCTGCAAGAGAAATGTGTTTCGTACATCATTTTTCCCTTATAATAGGAGATCTTATTCCACACGAAAATTCAGTCTGGAAATTTTTCCTAAAAATGTTAAATTTAATAGATGTAATTTTATTGCTAGAGTTTGATGAAAATATGCTTTCATTGCTAAGTCATGTTTACTCAATTATTCAACGAAAAACTTAAACCTAAACATCATTTTCTGGCGCATTATCCAACTATAATTAAGAACAGTGGTCATCTGAAAAATTTAAGTTGTTTCCGTTTCGAAGCTAAACATCGTTCATTAAAAATGTACACTAACAATATTACGAGCAGAGTCAATGAATGTTATTCTATTGCACAAAAGATTCAATATGCAAATGCCTTTCGTTCGCTTCAATCCAGAGGATTTAATAAAAGAATAGACATCACAAAATTGAATAAACTTATTCCAACTCCTGAATTTTGGCAAAATGTTTCAGAAATCGATCTTGTTTTCAACGAGGATTATTCATATTTTATTGCAAGTGAAATTCAAATGAATGGTACGAAATATAAGAAGGAATTTTTTATAACTTTGTGTCAGGAAGTATTAAGAATTTTTCAAATAGAAAATATCATAATTGTTGAAAATAACCAAACCGTGTATTTCTTATGTTGTGAGTTTGAAAATGACCATTTCGATGAACATTTTGAAGCCTATATACTTGGTAAAAAAATCGGTTTAAAAGTCATATTGGCAGCTGAAAAATTTACATGCCCACCAATTCATAGTCACAAAATATCAAAAAATAAAAATGCTATAAGAATAAAATATTTTTAGTTTTAAATAAAATCTAAATTTTACATTATATTCTTGTCAATTAAAATAGAGACTTTATTTTTTGACTATTCAACATACTGAATAAATTATAAAATAAAATATATCTAATATTAAATATAATATCATTTACATAAATAAATAATAAAAATAATAAACCAAAAGTATTATATGCATATAAAAGGCAATTCACAATCTCTGGTAAAAGTCTCGTAAACGTCGTATATATAGTTTGTTAGAAGTTAAAAGCGAATGGACTGCGCATGTTGAGAATAAAATAATATGTTTACACAAAATGTAACATTGTATTTGTGTATTCCTCTTATTTTATTCTCAAAACAAAAAGAAAAAAAATAATGAAAAGACGCATATCCCCCCGCGCATTACATTTTTTATCCACCTCAACCGCCAACCACCGTGGTTCATGACTGACTGAGAAATTAAAAATAGAACACTCACATTAAAAATGCTTTTTTAGACGATATGTATAATAATTTAGACGATTATACCAATTGTTTGAAAATGGTCGTAGCATTAATCAATAGAAAGCAACGAAAATGATGAGTAAAATGCTACACTATTAGAAAATTTGAGGAAGTGTTTGTTTAACCGATGGTGAAATTGAAAACATGCTAAAATTAAGAAAACTAGAATTTCAATTTGTTTTAAAATATTTTATTAAAAACACAATTATTTCTAACCTCTGTTTCACACCTCTTCTTAATTAGAACAGAATATGAATTATTTATTTAAAAAATATTTTTAAATATAAAGGCTTATTTTTGTACTTACTTAACCGCATATTTCTCTTTAGTTTGTTTTAATTTGGTTGTATCTATCTGTTGGCCTGTATAATGACTATTTTTTGTTGTATTCGACAATATAATAAAGTGTACATATTACGCCCATTTTATTACATTTATTTAATTTTGCGTTTTTAGTAAATAGTAAGGATTTCAATTTCTATAAAAATAATCCTTTATTATGAT
Organism: Villa cingulata; assembly: GCA_951394055.1. Taxonomy (NCBI): domain Eukaryota; kingdom Metazoa; phylum Arthropoda; class Insecta; order Diptera; family Bombyliidae; genus Villa; species Villa cingulata. The sequence goes on along the minus strand of OX596017.1, from coordinate 32,434,267 downwards.
ATATTATGTCCTGTAAAAAATGTTATTTTACAGCTCTACCGTCTATATTCGCAGACGTATGTATGCTTATACAGGGTGGCCCAAATGAGACTGAAGCATTTAAAAAATTCATAGAATATTTATTTTTAGTAATTTTTTGTTTTTTCTTTTTGCAGATTATAAAGCACTTTTTGGAGATTTGATATGGCTACTTACAGTGTGCAAGAACGTGTCAAAATTATTGAATTTTTTTATTCTTCTGAAAAGTCAATTATTTTAACTCAAAGAAAGTACCGCCAGCATTTTAATGCCAGAACAGTTCCCAGTGGCAACATGATTAGGAACCTAGTTTCCCGTTTTCAGGAGCAGGGCTCCGTGGCAGAGCTTTCTGGAAGAGGTGCTCATCGGTCTGTACGTACTGAAGCAGTTGTGGCAACTGTGCGACAGAGCGTACACAATGATGCATCTGTCTCTACTCGTCGTCGTTGTACCCAATTAGGCATCTCTAGAACATCGCTACAACGAATTTTGAAACTGGACCTTAAAATGTTTCCGTATAAAATTCAAATGGTGCAGGAACTCTTGCCCCAAGACCATCAACAACGCCTTCAATATGCCATTCGTCTTGCACAGATAACAAGAGAAAATAACAACTTTGTAAACAACCTTTTGATGAGCGATGAGGCTCATTTTCATTTGAATGGTTATGTGAACAAGCAAAATTGCAGATTCTGGGGCAATGAGAATCCAAGGGCATTACATCAACGCCAATCACACCCTTCCAGATGCACTGTTTGGTGTGGTGTTATGGCTGACAGAGTTATCGGTCCATATTTTTTCGAAAATGAGGAGGGTCAGGCAGAAACCGTCACCGGGGCTCTGTATAGGACTATGCTTGACAACTTTTTGCGTCCGGTTGTGGAAAGTAATCCGAACATATGGTTCCAGCAGGATGGAGTCACGGCGCATACAGCAACAGCCACAATGGAGCTCCTCCGTGAACTCTTTAGTGAACGGATAATTTCGAGAAATTCAAATTTCCCTTGGCCTCCTCGTTCGCCAGATTTGACGGCTCCTGACTTCTTTTTGTGGGGTTATTTGAAGGGACTGGTTTATGTGAACAAGCCTCAAACAATTCATCAACTTAAGCGTAATATTCATGCAGAAATAAGAAACTTGCAGCCTGAAATTTTGCATTCAGTAATGGAAAATGCTCTTGAAAGAGCCAATAATTGTGAGCAAGAAAATGGAGGGCATTTGAGGGATGTCATATTTCATATTTAGGTCTAAAAAATTTCCACGAATTATATTTAAAAAAAAAAATAAAAAAAAAAAACAATAATAAAAATTGTAAAAGTTATTTGCGTTTTACATCGTTCAGTCTCATTTGGGCCACCCTGTATATAAAACTAGATAAAGTGAATTTGTTAGCTTAAGAAAAATAAATCTTTAAATGTCTGGAGAAGAAAAACAATAAAATTACAAATGTTATAGAAATAACATATTTTTTATTAAAATAATTCTTAATAACAAATTATAATTTAAATCATACATATTAAACATTTTTATTGTATCAAAAGTACAAGATGAAATAACGAATTTTTTTCAGTGTAACCAATACTAATGCAAATTCGACCAAAATTACTCACTGCGCAATTATACCATTCGCTTTTAATTTTTAACAAACTATACGAGGTTTGCAATACTTCTACCACAGCTCGTGATTTTCCCTATATAATCAGTATAAATGCACTGAAAAAATTATTGTTCATAATATTAATGAATTCCAATCATTAAACTTTTTTCATTAATAAAATGAAAAATTCATCAATATAATGTAATTATTCATTAATTTTCCCAAAACATTAATGAAAAGTTACATAATTTTATGATTTAGTTTTCATTAATTTATTTCCTGACTTTGTGGTTAATATCAAAATTTTTAATGATCAAATTCATTCATTAATGAAAAAACTTCATCAAAAAATCAAAAAAAGTAAAGAAAGAAGAAACAAAAATTCTATAAATTTATTTGAAATTTCATAACACTAAAACAATTTTCATTATATTAATGAACAGTTGTTTTTATTTAATGAAAAATTACGGCTACTTCTCTGTTTAGTTATTCTATGATATCAGTCAGAGTCACAGTCTCAGTCAGTTAAATATTTTTTATTTCATTTTTTAACGTTCTGTTGTTCAATCATAATCGTGAAGTACTTATTTGTAAAGTGAAAAACTTGAATTTTTGTGTTTATAATTTGTTAATTATTTAAGGCTCTATCGAAGGCTCTATATAAAAGTTGAAGTTTCATTCATCTGGATAAAAAAAATTTTCAATTCAAGTAAGTAATTAACTTAACTTAATTTTAAAGACATCGGCTGATACAAATAAAGAAAATAAGCCTGAAAACAGGATAACGAAGTCATTTGGTATTTTAAATCTAGGACAAAAAGTATCATATTTTAACTTGCTTTAACTTTGTTCTTTGTATGTACAGATCTCGAAATAGATGCAGAACAATGTGTTAGGAGCCTGAAATATGACAATTTATCAGCAGATGAATTTGACGGCGTTTGGCAAGCTTGTTGTCAGTATAGACTTGATGATATTATGAATAAAATATCATCCGTTAAAGAAATATTATGTAAATGGCCCGAATACAAGAAACCAACTGGGTACCGCTTAGTAAGTTCATATTTTTTTCTGTTTGTTTTTATTATATTTCAAAATACCAACCACAAATATTACATCTCCTAATGTAAATGTGTAATTAAATAAATAATTTTTCTTTTCTTACAGATTGATAAAGATTTCAGTGCTTTTGTGGGAGACAAGGACGGGATTCTCCATAACAGTGAAGAAAATTTAAAAAAGATTTACAATTTTTTAAAATCTGATCATATCAAAGACAAATCTATTAAATCTGTTTTAGATTCCAATTAATTTGAAAATGATAATGATTTAGGTGAAGGAAAAGATATACTATATAGTATATTTTATGCTTTTATTCAATCTAACTAATTTATTTGTATTATAGATCACAACAACACCTCTGCACTAAAAATATTATGGTGCCTACATGGCTATCTTTCTCCAACTTCAAAAATGGTGAAAAAGGACAATACTGAAAAAAAAAAGTACTTTCAAGCATACAATACGGGACTCTCAGGATGCATTTGTTTTTATTGCTGAAACTTTTCAGCAAATAGAAGACCACACAGACTTCTTAAAATCACGACAAGAAAATATTCAACCGTTTCTTCTCGTTCAAAGTGATCTCAAAGCAGACAGTTTTGAAAAATGTTTTTTGTATTTGGATGGTTCTAAATTAGTATTTACAAATTTTCTTAGAGCTGTTGATATATGTTTTAAAACATTTTATTTATTCAATATAGAATATCCAGCTGTTTGTTTCCAATTTTGGGAATTTATTCAAAGTTTTTTTTATAAAATAAATGATAATTTAAAAAATAAATCAACAAAAATGAAAGTTTTGTTAGATGAACTTTTGTAAACAATGTAAATTTTTGATAATTTGTTTAAAAGACATGCTATATTTTTTATGATAGATAATAAAAACTGCCAAAAACAAATACCATGCTTTTTAATCAAATTACCCTGTTTTCAAATCATATTTTAATGAAATTATTTCATAGATTAATAAAATACTTAATTTTAATGAATCTATTTAATAAAAGATGAAAATTTTAATTACTTTTGTTCCTTGTATTAATGATTTTTTTTCATTAATTTATAAAATTATTTCGTTAATATATGAAATTTTTTCAATGATTTATGAAATTATTTCATAAATTTATAAAATTATTTCATTAATATATGAAATTTTTTCATTGATATAATGTACAAGTTCATTGATTTTGTAAGATTGATCATTCATAAATTTAAGTATAAATTTCATTAATATAATGAAAAATTCATTAAACAAAAATTGTGTTCATGAATTTATGAATTTTTATACGTTATATTAATGAACGCGATCATTGGACCAAAATTAAAGATTTTTTCATCGATATAATGATCAATTTCATTAATATTATGTACTTTTTTGGTTCAGTGATGTATAATTAATAATGGAAATTAATGTAATAATTTTTTGTAAACATATTGTATGTAATAAAAATTTAAAAAAATATAACTAATTTGTTTTTGTTTTTCAACTTTTACCAAATTCAACTATCTTTCATTTTTAACTAAAATAAAGTTGAATTTAGCGATGCCAACTATTTCATAGTTAAATTTAAGTTGACTATTTTTGTGACGAAAATTACTAAGAAATTGTTGATTTGAACGATGACAACTATTTTATAGTTGTATTCAAGTTTACTATTTTTTCATTAAAATGTACTCAAAAATTGTTGATTTTAGTGATGCCAACCACTTCATAGTTAAATTTATGTTTTTTATTTTTTTTTTTGCAAATTACTAAAAACTTGTTGATTTTAACTGTGCTGATCATTTTATAATTGAATCTAAGTTGACTATTCTTATGTTAAAAAGAAACTATTTTCATGGTTTTCCCAATTTCAACTATTGAAATTGTTAAAAAATAATTGATTTTAACCATTTTTTTTTCTCGGTGTAGTAATATAAAATTCCTATTTTTCACAAAAATTTTGTCATAGATAATAAAAATATTTTGCATAATTTCCGGGTCTAAATATATCAATTTTTCACCGATAAGTTTATTCATTTTATATGAATAAAAATATTATATATGTGTGAGTGGTACATATTCAATAAACAACAAAAAAATGAAACAGAATAAACTGAAAACAGAAAAAAAAAATAAAAAAAGGAAGAAAAAAAGAACATGGCATAGCAAAGCATTGCAAAGAAGACACCTGCAATTATGATGTTCAATATTGTATATTGTATATAATGTGTATAATAAGCACTAAAAATAAAATAGCCAGAGTAAGGAGTAATCCAATGATATTGTATATTGTGTGAATATATATACATGCTATATTTTCTTATAATATATTCATTGCATGATGTACGCAATTATATATATACACAAATATTAATATCTTGTATTTCAAATATCATTTAGAAATTATCAATTCAAGTTTGTAACTCGGTAATATGGTAATATAATTTTGTTTGAAGGATAGTAGATAGGTCAGATATAATATAATACCTATAAAAAGTTGAAAAAATTTGTATCATCAAGAATCATATGTATTTATATTTCAATAATATTTATTCAATATATATTTAGACATACAGTATACTGTATATAAAGTTATACAGTACATACATATATACATTCAATGTACAATACTCACTAGGCTACTTCGCAATAAACTAGTTTTCTAGTTTATGTCTATTATACCAACATTATAGACAATACAATACAATATACAATACATATTGTACATCACGATAGTGTCGATAGTAAATAAGTGTATCTTTATTATATATGTAGCGTAAGCGATACAACTATTGTCACCCTAAATTTTTGATACAGTAATTGACACCCATTAGTTCATTAGAAATTTGGACATTGTATACTACTATTTCCATAATATAATTAATACTTTTAATGTAAACTAGAATGTGTTTAGTATGTAGTAGTAAAATGCATTCAAAAAACATATTGACTTCAGTTTAGTAACTAACGTCAAATGTAAAACACGTTTTGCTGGAACTAATTTTGTGAAATTCTTAAGGAACTTCGTAAGGTAAAAAATGATTTATTATCAAACATATACAATAAATCATTACAAATGTTATTGTATTATACTAAAGAAGATTTAATTTAACTATTTTTGTAAAAATAATTTACTAAAATTAGCTAAATAGTTATTTAACTGGGGTGTCAATAATTGTAACAAATAAACCTCTTTATTCTATTATTGTCCCCCCGTGCCAATAATTATGTTGTATGAGAATACAACTATTGTCATGTGCCAATAATTATACTTTTGACCAGTGTCAATAGTTGTATTTGAGAAGATTTCTTCATATTTTTAAATTGTTTAATTGAAGCCAATAATAGTTTCTTACTAATATCATATTATTTTAGATTTATTATAGAAAAAATGCCAAAGAAAACAAATACATACTCTGAAGAAACGCTCCAGAAAGCAATCGACGAAATAAAGGCAAAACGCATTTCAATAAAAAGAGCTTCGAAGATTTACTCTATATCTCGATCTACAATACATTTCCGAATAAGTTCAAAGTTTTCGAAAAGACAACCTGGTCCACCTACAGTTCTGACAACGGAGGAGGAAAATATAATTGAAGACTGGATTTTGACATCTCAAAAAAAGGGATTTCCCAAAAGAAAAGAGGATGTCATCCATGCAGTAAAGGAATTTCTCTCAAATATCTCTAGAGATCATCCATTTGGAGAGCAATGGATGAACCAGGAAATGGTTGGTTCAAAGCATTTATGAAGAGACATCCAAAAATATCATTTAGGACTCCAGATCCTGTAACAACAGCTAGTGCCACTGTTGGCATTTCCAATATTCACTTGTGGCTTGATCAAATCCAAAACTATTTAGTTGCAAGAGACCTTATCCAAATTATGAACGACCCCTCTCGTATTTTAAATGGAGACGAAACGAATTTTTTGCTTTGTCCTAAGACAAAGGCTGTTTTAGCCGCCAAGGGTGCCAGAAATATATATGAGGTTGACAAAGGGACAGCGAAGTCAAATTTGACAGTTATGTTTACTTTCGCAGCAAATGGGATGATGACTCCACCTATGGTTATTTACCCTTATAAAAGAACGCCAGAAGAGATAAAAAAGTCATTACCTAAAGGTTGGGGACTTGGTTGTAGCGCTAACGGATGGATGACAAAGGAATTATTCTATGAATATATTTCCAAAGTATTACATCCGTTTTTAATCCAACAAGGTATTCAATTTCCCGTAATATATTTTGTTGATGGCCATGCAACCCATCTTACTTTAAATGTGACTACATTATGTGTGCAGCTAGGAATTATACTAATTGCATTATATCCGAACGCTACAAGAATACTTCAGCCAGCAGATGTATCTGCGTTCAAACCGTTAAAAAATGGCTGGAATAAAGAGGTTTTGGAATGGCGGCGCAATAACCCATGTCAGTTTCTAACAAGAGAAAAGTTTGCTCCATTACTGCAGAAAGTTATTGAAAAGTATATTTCTGAAGATTCAATAAAAAACGGATTCAGAGCATGCGGAATTTATCCTTGGGACAAAACAGCAATCAAAGAGCAAAAGTGTCTTGGAAAATCAACTTCAACAGATTTAAAAGAACTTGAAATGATACCAGAAAACTCAAATTCGCTGATTTTTTCCGAAGTTGTTGGTGAAAATAAAATAAAAGTGTTTGATGAAATTTATAAAACAAATACGAGTTTGGATAGTTTCACGGAAGATTTTAAACTGTTATACAAATTGTTCTGCCGTTTCAATAATTATGAGATTCCACAAATAGAAAATGTTATAGAAACGCAATAAAATAAAACCACCATTGAAAGTCAAATAAATACGGAATTGATGAAAGCTGTTTCTACGGAGAATATTGAAATTAGTAACATTGAAAGTATAGAACCAGCTGAATTAGAATTTATATTTTTGCAAGATAACATTTCTCAAAATTTGGAAGAAATAGTTTCGAGTGGAAGACCACAAAATCCAGTCGTTTTTGAAACTCCCTGAAGATAGATAAAATTGTAGGAGACTATCTTAATTGGCCGATTACACCGCAGAGAAAAGGCTCGAAAATAACAAAGACTAAAAAGTCTTTTGTGGTTAGCTCTTATCAATGGATTCAAAGCGAAATGGAAAAAAAAAGTCTTAAGGAGCGACTTGAACAGGAAAAAGCAAATCGAAAAGTCAAACAAAGAAAATAAGGAAAAAGAAAGAAAACATAAAACTGCTGTAAAAACCAAAAAACTAGGAAACGCGTTAAATCCGTCTCTATTACCTGCTAACTCACTAAGTAAAATGAAAACACAACTATCACAATCAAAGACAAGGAATGGAAATTCTTCTATATCTCTACTTTCATTAAAAAAAAATTTGCCTCACACGGTAACTTCTTCACAAGCATTGCATTCTATTCAGAACCAAAAATTAGCAGTAGCCAAAAATTTGTTCATGGATGACAAAATTGGACAAAATCTCTTTGCAGACGGTAATATGTGTTACAAATGTGCTAAAACTATGGCAGCAGACATAAACTCAGACTCCTGTGGTATAAGATGTTCCAGTTGCACTAGAGAATACCACATCAAATATATTAAAGAATTGGGAATGACTTATCTGCCTATATTTAATTGCGATCATTGCAAAAACTAATTATTAAGACTATTTTTTCTGTTTATGTTAGATACCTATTTGGAAGGTTTATGTTTTTTTTTTCTAAATGATTGCCTATTTGAACTCTAAATTTTCTGTTTTCTAGAAAATCTTTTAGAAATTTTAGCATGTTTCCATCAACGTTGAGATTTTTTGCTTCATCTAATATACTTCTTCTCCAGATTTTATCATATGCTTTCTCAATGTCTAAGAATACTGCTATTAAAAATTTGCTTTCATTTTGTGTTCTGATTATGTCGGATTGTAGAAGTGATATTCCATCTATTGTGTTACGGTTTCTTCTGAATCCAAACTGTTTTTGGTCTAGCTTTTTTCTACTTTCTAGATGCCATAGGAGTCGTTTATTAACCATTCTTTCCATGATCTTACATAGTACATTTGTTAATGATATTGGTCTGTAATTATTATTGGTGTTCAGTGTCTTATTTTGTTTGGGAATGGGGATTACAATTGCCTCTTTCCATGTTATAGGAATGTTACTTTTAGTCCATATATGATTGAAGAATTGTAAAATGTATTGTTTTTGGTATTGTTTGAGATTTTTGATCATATCATAATGTATAAGATTTATTCCAGGTGATGAGCCTTTGACGTTGTTTAATATACTTTCAAATTCTATTATGCTAAAAGCCTCGTTATATTTTTCGTTTTTAAATTTGTTAATAATCAGAGGAGTTTTTTCATGTAGATTTTTTTTTTTTTTGAAATGTTATTGTATAGTTTTTATTGCTGGAAGTGTTCTGGAAAGATTCAGCTGTCAGGTTGCATATTTGTTTTACATCAGATATTATTGTGTTGTTTGTTCTTATCGTAGGGAATTGATGGTATGTATTTTTTCCTTCAAGACTTCTTATTTTTTGATAGATTTCTCTTTTCGGTGTAAAAGTATTTATAGTTGATACATATTCTTCCCAGGTTTTCTTTTTATTGTATCTAATAAGCATTCTTGTTTGTCGTCTTACCTTAATATAACTTATAAAGTCTGATTGGTTCATACTTTTTTTGTATTTTTTAGTAGTTTTTTTTTGTTTAATTGCGTTGTGTATTTCTTTGTTCCACCAGGGAACCTGTGGTTTTTTGGATATATTATTTGTTAGTGGCATGGAACAGTGGGCTGCTTTTATAATGTTTTCAGTTATATATTTATCACAATCATTTATATTTTCGAATTTATTTATATCTTTCGCGAAGTTGATTTTTGATTGAAAAATTGTCCAGTTTGCATTTTTTGTGTTGAAGATCTGTCTTTTATGTATTTTCGTTTGGTTTGTTTTTGATGAAAGAATTATTGGGAAGTGATCACTGCCATATAAATCATCTTCCATATTCCAATCAAATATTTTTTGGATGGTAGGAGAACAGAGTGTTAAACGGGCCATTCACGATACAATTGTTGGACAAACAGTTGTACAAATTTTTGATCGCATACGACAATTGCATGGTGTGTGGGCTGGTTTTATGAAGCATGCTTCGATCGCAAGCTAGATTGTATGGTTGGATGGGCATGCAATACAATCGCCGTTGTATATACAACCGTTGTATTATGTGTGTGCTTGCAGTACAGCAGTTGTACCGATTTCATTTTTTGTTGACATTCGTACAGTGAACATCGTATTTTAAAAATAAAAAATGTGTTCTACAATATCAATTAAAAATAAAGAATTTTGGGAAGACTTTATTGAATGTTATAAAAACTTTCCTTGTTTATGGAATGTTAAAAGCAAAGAATATAGTAATAAAAATTTAAGAGAAGTAGCATTTGAAAATTTAGTTGAAAAGTGTAAAAAAAATAATAGTGATGCCGACAAAGATTATGTTAGAAAAAGAATTGCGAACATGCGTACATCATTTCGAAGAGAATTACAAAAAGTGAAGAACTCAAAAACAACGGGGTGTTCTGTAGATGATATATATACTCCAAGCCTTTGGTATTATGAAAAACTGCTTTTTCTAATAGAAGATGAATCAGGAAGAGAAGGATTATCATCATTGGACGAAGATTTATTTGAAGAAGAAAATTCTTTTGAGGTAAGTAAACTCTTTATTATATGTACATATTAATTAAATTGATTGAATTCTAAAATTTATCATATTTGTATATTACATTATTTGTATTTCTTCATTTTCTTGTACATTAGCCATTTTATATTGAAAGGAAACCTTTCCTTCATTATTATAATATGATTTTAACATATTACGGATTATTTTACCATTAGTATCATTCACATTTGCATTAGAATCCTTGTGTTGTAATTCTGTCATTTCTCCAATTTGGCGCCATGCGCCTGATATTACTGTTGAATTTTCAAGATCTTCATAATCCATAAAACCTTGTGGTATACATATTTTGGAATAGCTTCTTAGAAAATTGTGTAAAGCACAGCTTGCTAAAACTACTGCGTCTATGTTATTTACTTTAATTGAAATAGGTTGTAAAAATACTCTAAATCTAGATGAAAGTATGCCGAAAGCATTTTCCACGACACGTCTAGCTCGACAAAGTCTATAATTAAAGATACGTTCCTCTTTGTGAGTATGGTTTCATTAGATTTTGTTGGAGAGGAAAAGCTTCATCCCCAATAAATGTATAGGGACAAATATATTCTGAATGCTCTAACTTTTCTGGTGATGGAATTCCAAGTTTGTTTTCAGTAAGTAATTTAAGAAAATCTGTTTGTTTCAAAATTCCTCCATCGGAAACTCTTCCATTTGTTCCCGTATGCACATACAAAAACTCATAATTAGCATTAACTATTGCAAATAAAACGATGCTAAAAGTTCCTTTATAATTGTAGTAAAAGGATCCGCTGTTTGGTGGATTTTGAATTAATACATGTTTTCCATCCATTGCTCCTAAACAGTGTTCGAATTGCCAAATTTGTTGGAATTCTCTTGATATATTTTTCCATTCTTGTTCCGTTTTGGGCATCTAAAATTAATAAATTTTGTAACGATTAGAAAATTCAATATAATATATTCAATAATAATTTAAATTTTATTTTTTCAAGGAGTTTTCGTCTCCACGTCAAGATATGCCGATATGTTCTTCTCGTAATTTTTCATATTCTAAGCAACCAAAAAAGAAAAAAACGTTGGAACAACATCAAACGGAATTCATAGAACGTGCTAATAAGTTTATAGAGCAACCTATAACTGAAAAAGAGGATGAATTTGATATTGTTGGCAAAAGATTGGCTTTTCAACTTCGAGGAATGGAGGAGAAGCAAAGACTGATAGCTGAAAAAATTATTTCAGGCGTAATGTTTTACGGAAAAATGGAGCAATTAAAGGAAAATTCGGCATTAATTTTAAATCCTACTCAAAACGTTTTTCAAGATCAAATCTCAAATTTAGTAGTACCAACAGACCAGTATGTAATTCAAGGAGAAGACACATCAGCACCTTTAAGTGAATTTTTAACATTCACACGACATAATAATTGAAATAAAACATTACATTTTTTATAATAAATATATTTTTTACTTACCTTCAAATATTTTTCCCTTAAACCACGGTATATTGCCCAACACGTTTCAGGAATAATTTTTCCAAGTGCTTGAGGTGATATCACTGCACTAAATTTTAGGTCTTCGTAATTTCTTCCAGTAGCCAAATATCGCAAAGTAACGACAAGTCGTTCTTCTGCGGTAATAGCATTCCTCATTAAAGTATTTTGTTTACATATATCTGATTTAACTATCTCCAGCAATATATTAAATTGTTCGTCATTCATTCTTAAAAAGTTTTTATAATCACTTTCTTCACTTTCCCTTAAATTTCTTAGCAATTTCATATGAGAAAATTCTTCTCTTTTTAACAACCATTTTTTGCACCATATTCGTTTTTTTGCTTTTTTTTTAGTTTTAAAAGACATAATAATAGCTGAGTATAAAATAAACATTTTCTTTTTTTCAATATTCAACGACATTTTTATAATACCAAAGTTGAAAAGACACTACGCTAAAAGCAAAGTTGGTTGAACAGTTGTAGCGTATGTGGTCTAGCATACAATTGTTTGTCCAACGGCTGTACAACAGCGGTTTGTCCAACAATTGTACTTTGAATGGGCCGTTTTACGTCTATTGCCGAGAAGGTTTTATATGAAAAATTGAGATGTGAATTACATTTTTTGTTCATTATGTTTATTGAGTTATTTTCTGTAAAGGATTCTAGAATTTTTCCTTTTGTATCTGTTTTTTTTTGAGCCCCAAAGGGTGTTGTGAGCATTCATATCTCCAAGTAGGATGTATGGTGTGGATATTGTTTGTATTAATTTTTGTAGATCTTGGTGTTTAATTTTCGAATCTAAGTATACGTTTATTATTGTCATTTTGATTGGATAGAAGAGTTCAATGGCAGTTGCTTGTAATGAAGTGTTTATTTTTATTTCTTTGTAATCGATTTGTTTTGGGATTAGTATAGCTACTCCTCCATGTTATACAGTGTTCGTATTTTTGTTTTTGTATACTATATTATAATGGTTACAGTGGCGGAGCCAGTAGTTTTTCCTTGGGTGTTCAATTTTTTAATAAATATACAGATTCATTACACAAACAATAATAATTAAAACAAACTACCCTTAAAAATTTTTGGTCCAAAATGGCGGGTTTTACGAAATCCGTTATTTATTCAGATCAGGATATTTGACTGGATTAGTTGATATACCATTTCTTCTTCTAGAACTTCCTGTTCTACTTGTCACAGTTTATTTCACTTTGATTGGATTAGCGGTTTTCGAGATATAAGGACTTAAAGTCAAAATTTCGTGTTTTTTAAAAATCACTTTTTCAACTTCTTTTGATTACGGTATAACTTCTAAACTTGAAGGATGGCATAAATATTGTATTCTTTCATTTGAAAGGTTTTTTTTGTCCTCTTTCCAATGATATTATATTTATGGATAGAAACTGCATAGATAAAAAATAAATGCACAAATATACAAAAAATTGCGAAAAAATACACATAATTTCATGCATTTTCATACATATTTGAGTAATTATTTCAAAGCTTACTATTTTTCGTAGTATTATTTACCTTTTACTAAATATGTATGTACGTAAAAAATTCAGTGAAATTCAATTTTATTTACTATTTACAAAAATATACAAAAAATTCAGTTTAATATTAAATTCAGCTTTTGTTTACCCTTCTACTAAAATTTATATAAGTTAAGTAGTAAAATTAAGTTTCATTTACCTTTTACAAAATTTTATATAAAAAATTCAGAAAAAAATTATTACTAACTTTTTTCTAAAAAATTATTTTGTATGAAAAATGTGTATTTTTTCGCATTTTTTTTGTATATTTGTGCATTTATTTTTGATTCCTATAGAATCGATCCCATATGTCTGGCTGGGTGTACATGATCAACATAATGGAAATGTGAACAAACAACATAACATGCATGTAAAATGTACAAATTGTATTTGTATATTGTATTCTGTATTCTGTATAAAATTAATTGTAATTGTACTGCTGTACATTCTCTGTACATTTACATATTTCTTATAAGTTTATAAGAAAAAGAAATTTAAAAGAGAAGAGTATAAAAGAGATCAATATATGGAGTTCCACCAACTTACATTACAAAAATACAAATTACAATACAATTACAACTCAAACACATAATAAATGATTATATTCTTCTCTCTTAAATTTCTTATCTTATATAAAGAGAAGATATCTTATAATTTAAAGAGAAGAGGAATTTCTTATAAGTTTATTAGAAAAAGAAATTTAAAGGAAAAGAATATAAATCAATGTATGGAGTATCAAGTCAAGATGTTTCATAAATGTTCATTTCAAAATGTGAACACTTAAACAACTTCAACTTGATAATATAAATTCAAAGTTTTCTGTCGCTTCATATATAAAAATATGAACCAGATTGATATATAGAAAAACGAACTTTAATATGTTTGTTTTAAAATGTGAACACTTAAACAACCTCAACTTGATAATATATGATAAATTGAAGTTTTTGGTCGGTGCATATCTAAATGTGAACCCGGCTTATATATAGAAAAACGAAATTTAAAAGAGAAGAAAATAAATCAATATATGGAGTATCAAAATTTTTCATATGTTCATTTCAAAATGTGAACACTTAAACAACTTCAACTTGATAATATAAATTCAAAGTTTTCTGTCGCTTCATATATAAAAATGTGAACCAGATTGATATATAGAAAAACGAATTTTAATATTTTGTTCATTTCAAAATGTGAACACTTAAACAACCTCAACTTGATAATATAAATTGAAGTTTTCTGCCGATTTATATTTATATTTGAACTTTAGTGAAGTAATGTATAGAAAAACGAATTTTTTATTGTTTTCTTGATCTTTTACGATAAAAATTTGTTTTTGAATTTGTTACAAATTTTTATGATCATGTTCATATAATTTTAGGGTGTTCACTGAACACCCTGAACACTACCACCCTCCGCCGATGAATGGTTAATATATGGTTTGAAATTTTCAGGTAGTTTTGTTTCTTGAAGACATATAATGCTATTCTCATATTTGTTTATAAGTAATTTGAGTTCGTTTAAGTGAGTTAAAAGACCTTGAAAATTCCATTGTATTATATTAGTCATATTATATGTTATACTATTTTAAAATTGGAATTTGTTTTAATTTCTATTCAACTATTTTGTGTGTTATATTTGTTTATTTTAATTATATTTTTTTTTTGCTGGGCTTTGTTCTGGACTTTAAATGCTATTATTTTTTTTTGGTCTACCTCTTTTTTTGGTTTGTTGTTTTTCCAAGGTTAATTGTGGTTCTAATGGTACATCTTCGTCTGAAATGTTTATTTCCATATCTATATTGTCTTTTTTTGATTTGTATTGTTGGTTTAGTTTTTCTATATTGTCAGTTTTATTTTTGTTTTTGTGTTCCAATTTTTCTATTGAAGTGTTTGGTTCATTGTTTGGTAATTTGAATGTTTCTTTTTGTATTGATTGATTATTGTCTGCATTTATGTTTAATATGTTTGTGTTTGGATTTCCATTTGATAACTGTGCTGCATAAGATGTTTTTGTATTAATTATCATATGTCTTTTTGCATAAATGATTTTTGCAGTTTTAAGGTCTGTTTCTTCCATTGTCTTAATTCTCATAATTTCTTTTTGTTTGATATATATAGGGCAATTTTTGTTTGTTGATATATGTGATGTAGATTGGCAATTTGCACATTGTGTTTGAGCATTACATTTTTGTCCTTTTGTTTTTGTTTCATCGAAATGATAATTTTTATTGCAATTTAGACATTTTTTTCTTTTTTGCATGAATCTGTTATATGACCAAAATGAAAACATTTCCAGCATCTGAGTGGAGGAGGTATGTATTTTCTTACCTGGATTAATTCATATCCTACGTTGATCTTTGTTGGAATTGTCATTGTAGAGAATGTTATTATGAAAAGTCCCGTTGGTATTTTGCCTTTTGTGGTGTTTTTGGTCATTCTTTTGATTGCTACTACATTTTGTGTTCTTAATTCATATAGAATTTCTTAGTCATCTATAGGTATATTAGGTCAGTACTGTATATTATTCTTTTCGATGTGTTAAGTTTTTCGTGTTCGCTTATTTCAATATTAATTTCTGGTGCGAGTTGGGTTACATTTATCATTTTTAGAGCTTGTTCAATATTTTTTGTTTTTATTAGTATGGTTTCACTCCGGAGTTTTTTGCACATATCAAGTTGTCCACTAATTTGGCCATCAATCACTTTTTTAATTAGGAATGGAGAGACTGGCGTTAGTATTTTTCCAGGGTGTTTCCTTGTCATTATTAGGAATTTCGGTCCCGGGGTCATATTTTTTAATAATTTTTTCCCTGCGTACTTACCACTAGTACTGCTTCCCGGGTAAGGTGGTATTTTAGGTAGAACTGGTGGGTTACCACCAGACATTATAAAGTTATTTATTCACTTAATCGCACAAATACAATAGTATGATAGTATAAACTCACTATATTACTTTTTGCACTATCAAAGAGGTTATTGTGTTATGTTTTGAAAAAAAGAAAGAAATTTTTTACTTCTAAACTATCACAATTGTAATCACACTTGTTATCACTTTGGAAAGTTTAATGCGACTGATATAAATTAATTTTATTATATAATTAAAACCCTGAAATAATGCCTGAATATCTAAATTTTATAAATTTTAACATAAAAATTCTACTACTTTACACATACATGTAGAGATTTCGTTTCACTTTCGTAAATAAATATATCACCACACTCATACTTTCCAATGGAAATGGAATTTTAATAGAATTGAAAAACCACGCGCATTTTTGCGCGACAGTTCTTTTAAATTGAGGCAGAAGGCAAAAGGCAGTTTTTTTTCTTTTCGGTGCAAAAAGTATATTAGAATTTTATAGTAAAATTTTTTTTTTACTAAAAATATTAAATTTTCGATATTTATAAACATATATTGAGCAATGATTGATTGAATTGCAAAGAAAAAAAAAATAGGAAGAGTTTTGTGAAATAAAATTGTAGACAAAAATTATATAGTGAATCGATTAAGAAGAAAAATGCTTAATCTACAATAATGTCGAAAAATAGTAATAAAATTGAAGTGCCATTATAACATAAATCTAATATTTATAGTAGTCGATAAATATAAAGAAAAATTAATAAAATATAAGGAAAATTTGATGTGAACAAAAATTAAAGTAATAAAAGGAAAAAAAAAACAAAAATATATTGAAATAAAATTTTTACTAGAAAATTCTATAAATCCCTATTATACATATACATACATACATTAGAGATATATATATATATATTTGAAGTGTATAGTAATTCTTATAACTCCACTAATATACATATACATATATGTATACTTAAAAAAATGTATCGAAACAAAATTATAAAAAAAAAATAATGAAGAATGAGAGATGAAAGAAAAATTTAAACGCGCCATCATACAGTGAAACTTCATAAATTTGATAAAATATGTAAAATGTAAATAAAATAACGACCGAATGCAATAGTTGATTAACCATCATTTATCAATAAATTCAGTGAAACTATTAGCAAATGTCGATTATCAAATTGTAATAGTTATATCAACAGATATATGCTAAATCTAACCACTACGACGTTGATATTATAATAATAGTAGTTAATGTTAGTGAAAATACGATTGCTCCTTCTCAGAAAATACAATTTTATGAAGTTTTCATACAGATAATCTAACTACATATCATGATCATATTAGTAATAATAAGTATAATATATTAATATAAAAAAATAAAAAAAAATAAAAAAAATAAAGCAAATTAAGTGTCTGACAACATACATATTTTCTTTATAAATTTTATTATGTTCACATTAATTAAATAGCATAATTATAATTTTAATAATAATAAAAAATATTTTAAATGGTAATGATGATGATAACCATAACAATAAATTATATTAATTAAGTTAACATTAAATTTATTCTGTAAAATATAAAATCTAAATTTAAATAAGAATGTAAATAATAATCGATATAATATATAAATAACTATTTTAAAAATTATAATACTTCAAACAAATTAATATTATTATTCTATTCTAAAATTATTTTAATCTATCTAATTAAATAATTTCTAAAAATCAATTGTTTTGAATTAAACTATTTATAAACAAGTTTTTTCTTTAACATAACATAAAAACAACATATTAAATATTATAAAATATTCGGAACCGACAACTAAAATGTAACTGTAGAATTATTATGCCGTATCATGTCTTAAGGGTGTCAATAATTGTATCTCTTACGCTATATCAAATAAGTCTTTCAATGATTAAATGTACACTATAATGTTTTATTATGCCGTGCTCTTTTTTTTCTGAAATTTTTTTTTTTGCTTCTTCTGTCTTCGGTCCTCATATAATAATAAGAATTGAATTTTTTTTTTTTTTGATTAGATGTGCATTTCATATACCCATAAAATTTACAAATAAAAATAAAAGAGGGTTAGTGTAAAATAAATGAATAAAAAATATAACAGAAAGTAAATAAACACAACGATAAAAATATTTTTTGAATTATTTGTTAGATATTTTCGTTGTGTGAGTTTTCAATTTTAATTTTTGATTTGAGGAACACATGCTCTTAATAAAAGAGAAATAAAAATAGAGTATAGTAATGAAACACAACTGAATCTGAGGATTATTGTGAAAAAACTATCACTCGAATTGTATAAAAATAAAATACGTATATGAACGTATTATTTAATATTATAAATATCGATACAACAAGAATAAATAAAAAAAAAGAAATGCTGAAATAAAGATAATTACATATATATACACCACCTATAAAAGTGGATGATAAACAAAAACAGAATAAAGTTATAAGCGAATATCATAATACAGCACATGCAGGACCACATTCTGGAGTAAAGAGAACCATCAACAAAATAAAATAAACGTATATATAGAAAAATCTGAACAAAATGGTAAAAAGCTATGTTTACAAATGTGAAATTTTTTCAAAAAACAAACAAATAAGGCATACAAAAGACAAAATAATTTTAACGCACACACCTACAACAAGTTTTGACATAATACAGATTGGCACGGTCGGACCTTTGAAACAATCAAAAGAATATAGATATATACTTACCATCCAATATGAATTGACAAAGTACATCGAAGCGTTCCCCATGGAAAACAAAGAAGCTAAGACGATAGCCAAAACTTTAGTAAACAATTTTATATTAAGATATGGTCACTTTAAGATACTAAAAACTGACATGGGAACAGAATTTGTTTATGACATCATGCAAAATATATGCAAATATTTTGATATAAATCATGTCACATCAACACCCTTTCACCATGAGACACTAGGCATGATAGAAAGAAACCATAGAGTACTAAATGAATACTTCCTATTATCTACTCAAAATGATAACTGGGATGAGTTGAGTTTCCATTTTCTTATAATATCACACCACATTCAGACGTAGGTATATCACCTTTTGAACTTATATTTGGAAAAATTGCAAGAATACATACAAAACTCGAGACTGAAAATGCGCAACCAATATACAATTTAGACAACTACGCACGAGAATTAAAATTTCGCTTGCAACGCTCACAAGAAACTGCCAAACAATTATTAGACACAGCAAAACGCAAAAGAAAAGAGTATATCTGGATAATAAAGAAAATACTTTAAATATAGTAATAGGAGATAAGATATGGTTAAGAGTAGGCACACAGTCAAAAATTTTGGACGAATTTTTAATCCAAGTAAAGTATTAACGCCTATTTGTAATCCATGTCCTATTAAAATTCAATAATTTCAAAATATTAACGCAAATGTTAAACTATTTAGTATTAAAAATTAATGCAAAATGATACAACAGTTAAAAAATGTATAATTTCAATCCATTGCACATTAAAAATAAAACTGGTTTGGTTAAATTATTGTTGTTCGTATTACATTTTAATCATAACGGAGTAAACACAATCTAAAAATGTATTAAAAATTAAGCTCATAGAGATTAACCTGAAGACATGTTGTGACAAGTTTATCAAATGTAATATTAATCGTATTAGATTGCAATCCCAACGAAAGTAAAATTTAATATATTGTGCATTGATAATTAAACTCTTTAGAATTAAACTTATTTAATTTACGTTATTAATGAGTAATCTGCTTTCTTTTCTTGGCGTCAGTTTAGAGTTGAATCGCGGATATTATTGGTATTTCCTAAGTGAAAATTATGTAATTTTAAAATTGTAATTAAACAAAATGGGTCTTTTAGGACTTAAAATCAGAGTGAAATTTGAAAATGAATTAAAATTTGTTGAAATTAAAAAATTAAATTGCAATGAAAACGACGTAATTGAAATAACAAGCGAAGACATTTTTTTATCAAGTACATAACGTCCCCTGAATAAAAATGATTGTTGTATGTGCATTTTGGCCAAATTGAGTTGTATATTAATTTTGGGGTTTTTTAATATGATCTTTCGATTGCAATTGTCAGTTTTGTGCTAGCTTTAATAGATTTCGAGAAACACAGTATTTCATTTGTCGTATGTTGCAATAAAAATGTATTTTGAATATTTGAATTGTCGTATGTGTTAACAATTTGTTACATGCGACACTTTTCCATACAAATTACGTATTTCTTTTCATTAAAAAATAATTGTCGTATGTGTGCAATCTTCATGCACATACAACAATTATTTACTACACTATTTATAAATAATGGTTGTATGTACATTGGCTTTTACGTTCATTGATCGAGGCAACTGCTTCAGTCGACACTCGACAGTCGTACATGAGAAGTTGTTAAAGATGATGTGCATGACGAGTCTCCATCACCAGTGCTATCAAAAAAATTGTTAAGGTACAATTTGATTGATATGAAAAAATATCTATAAAATTTTATTTTTATTTTCAATGTTTTTGTCAGAATGAAAGATGATATTTTAGATTCATCACCTTATTATTCTGACTTTTCGAGCGATGATTCTTTGAAAGATCCACTATATACTCCATCTATAATATTAAAACGTAAATATTTTCGTAAAACGAATAATGATCCGAAAAAGGTTACAGATAATATTAAAACATATTATGAGAATGAAAACTAATAGAAGATGATAATGAGAATGGAAATCAACAAATCGCTAGATCTTCTTATCAGGAAAACAGAGAAAATAAAGAAGCAAATGAATTTCATGGAGAAGAAAGATGCCTACCTTCATCTGTATCTTGTAATAACAATTTTGGTTGTTAGAAATAAATTAGAAATAAAATATATTTTGCTTTCAATTACAGCTAATATCGACAGTTCTCCAACACCAAGAAGAAAAAGAAAACGGAATCCAGAACTATGGAAACAAAATGTAAAAAAACGATTACGTCAACATGGTTTAAATTACATCAATTATAAAAGCAAAACTGTGAATGCGGTAAAAATGAAAGAAGTATGCGCTAATACTTGCTTCTACTTATGCTCAAAAAATATTCCAGAACATTTTAGATTAGAGATTCACGAAAATTTTTGGAAATTGACAGATGAAGAAAAAAATGTATTTTACAGTGAATTCATTAAAAAAAGAGAAATTAAGAGAAGACAAAAGAAAAATGAAGAGGACTCGAAGAGAAAAATGTCTTTCGTTTCGATTATTTATTAAAAAGTAACGGAAGCATTATACAGACGTGCAAAAATTTTTTTCTTAATACGCTCGCCATAAGTGAACGTAGAGTATACTATTATTTCAAAAAATTGAACAGTAATTCGAATGGTATAAATAAACAAACAAGACGTCAAAACTGTGGTAGAAAAAAAACTGATGAAGAAAAAATTAACGAAGTCAAAAACCATATATTAAATTTTCCAGTATCCCACAGTAGAATCCCACTATTGCCGTGAAAAAAACACAAAAAAAGTATTTAGAATCACATCTAACGTTATCGAAAATGTACCAGTTGTATAAAGAAATATCACCAGACCAAGTAACTCTGTCCATTTACAGGTCAGTTTTTAATTACAGTTTCAACTTACCATTTTTTACTACGAAAAGAGATATAGGCGATAAATGCTAATTATACCACTCGAATAAAAACCCTTCCGAAGAAGAAAAAATATTATATGAGTCTCACAGAAAAGAAAAACAATTTTTGAAAGTAGAACGAGATGCTGATAGAAAAAATATTGATTCCAATAAAGCGGTTATATGTTTTGATCTACAAAATGTTTTTAATCTCCCTCGAGAATACGTGTCTAATTTTTATTATAAAAGGAAGCTATCGGTTTTTAATTTAACAGCTACATTAATCCTGCCAAACAAGAGAAATCTTACGTACTGTGCAATATGGACGGAAATAATGAGTGGCCGCAGTGGTAACGATATCTCAAGTGCACTGCACAAAATTAAAAAAAAAAAAATTTCAGACAATCCAAATCTAAACGAAATTATCTTGTGGAGCGATTCTTGCGTTCCGCAAAATCGCAACCAAATCATGTCGTTTAGTTTATTGCAACTTCTACATGATAACAATACGGTTAATAAAATAACTCAGAAATTCAGTGAAGCAGGTCATTCATTAATACATACAAGAAACAGATTGCTTTCATAGAATAGAATAATTTTTAAAAGATATGCAAATACCTGGGCCTGTTACATTATTGAAACAACTGAATAAAATTGAGTATGATAATGTAAAATTGAAAGTTTTACAAATGAATAAGAATGACTTCATCTGTTTTTCAAAAAAGTCCAGCGAATTTGATTTCCAAAAAATACCATTTTCAAAGTGTAAATTTATCAACTACGTAAAATCTGATCTGCACTCTATCCAATATAAATCGAGTGCAACTTCGGTAAGCTATTCAGCCATTAATATAGAAAAAAAAGTAAAAGGAAAATTTGTACAAAACAAAAAATGTGTGTATAAAAGGCCTTCACACTAATGATACCAAAACCGCTATCAAATGAAAAGAAGAAAGATATCGAAACTATGATTCCGTTTATATCAGAGCCTGACAGGTCATTTTATTCTAACGTTGTTTTGAAAAAATGAGATAAACTTGATGACGAGTTATTATTTCGATTTTGAATTTTATTTCAACGTTAAGTTTTGTTTTTCTATTATTTTATTTTATTTCATTAGAATTTGTTTTTTTTTTCTTACATTGATTTTGAATAAATAATTTTTTCTTTAATTTGTAGTTTTTATTTAGGTAAGTATAATATAATTTCCAAAAAGTTATAAAACTTTTCAAAGTTTATTTTAACTTTGATTTATGAAGAATTGAATAGAAATTACAGTTTCAGTATGAAATTGTCGTATGTCATACAAATTATATTTTTTTGCAGCAAAATGCTACATACGACATTTTTTTATTAAACGAATTTAGCAATATATCCTTATGCATATGGCACACTGGCATACGATATTGCGATATTGCGATATTTCATATCGTGTGATTATCGCGAGCATGTGCAATTAAATGTATGATGCCACACTAACCGTTATGTGCGATCTCACGATATTACGATATTGCGATTATCGTATGATATTTTTCATGCGATCTGCATGTTGGAGATTATCAGTTGATATTTTGTTGTTCAAAGTAGCTGACATATATTGTATACATACATTAAAAATGCGTGAAAAATCAACATTACTAAAATTAATTGGAAGTTTAGAAAAAAGAAATTGTATTTGGGATGTATCTAGTGAAGATTATTCAAAAAGACATAAAATTGAAGTAGCATGGAAGGAAGTAGCAAATGAAATTGATAAATCAGGTACACATCTTTTATTTTATTTTATTCGTTAACACAATAATTCCACTGTCGCGGTTTTATAAAATAATTTATATATCGGTTACTTATTATTTCATTTTGTTGTTAATCAATGTTGTTAATGAAAAACTATTTACGAGTATATGCTTATGTATTTATTTCCAGAAGATTTTTGTCGAAATAAGTGGAAAAATTTGCGTACCGCTTTTGTAAGAAATTTAAGAGAAAAGAAAGCCAGTGGATCA
Source organism: Villa cingulata (assembly GCA_951394055.1). Lineage (NCBI taxonomy): Eukaryota > Metazoa > Arthropoda > Insecta > Diptera > Bombyliidae > Villa > Villa cingulata. Next base: position 32,410,404 of record OX596017.1, on the reverse strand, counting down.
GCCGCTTGTTTTAAAAAACAATTTTATTTGCATGATGAAATGCAATTCTTGACGTCGCAAATAAAACAAAATGAACAAACAGGAAATCTTAATGATTTCGTTGAAGAACCATTAAACCAAAATGAAAATGGGAAAGAAGGAGAATGTTCTTTTTCAGAACATGATTTGTCAAATTTTAAACAACCTGCGGACCAAACGAAACCTCTGCCTAATTCGTCAAAACAAGGCAAACAAAAAAACGCAGAAAGTGTAGATGCTGCGATCATACACTATTTAACAGAAAGGAAAAAAGAAACTGAAGGAGTTTCTGCTGCAGAATCTAGCTGGATGTCGTTTTTCAGAGGTCTTATTTCTGACATTTTGCCATTGTCAGTAAAAAAACAAAGACTTCTGAAACAAAAAATTGTTCAAATAATTAATAAGATACATGATGATGACGAAGATGAAACAGGAAGCTGTTCACCATCTAGGACATTTTTCGTTGATTCAAACTCGTCAACTTGTTTTGAATTATCGCAAGCAAATCTTGTACAAAATTCTACTCCCATTCCATCGAGAGTACATCGAGATACGCAAATCAGGCATAATAAAAATATACAAATAAATAGTTCATAGTTCATTCATCGTTCGAGCTGAGCAGACGTATTTTTCTTTTAGCCTCTATTACATATTTTTATGATGTCTAGTTGCGGAGTATGTAAAATTAAAGTGAATAGGAGTGTGAATAAAGATTCTCCTAAAATAGAGTGCTGTGACTGTGGTTTGTTTTTTCATGCCGATTGTGTGAATTTGAAAGTGACTGATATTGATTACTCAAAAAAAAAAAAAACCAGGTGTGGCGATGCAAATCATGTACTTCCGTTAAAAGATCTGATAACAGAGGTGGATCTGGACTAAATATAAGTTTGTTGTCCAATGAGGTTACTCTGGAAATGGTGTACAGTGAGCTTATTGCAATAAAAAATACAACCACAGATACAGGTAACACAATAGCAGACTTAAATGCTAGAATTTTTAAATTGGAAGATTTACTACAAAAAGCTATGGATGAAAATAGTATTCTAAAAAAACATATAACGGATCTAGAGCAAAAGATTGATAAATTTCAACACATTGCTCACAAAAATCATTTGGATTTTGTAAATGTTCCTCTAGATGATGGCAGTACAGACAGAGCAGTAATATCAAACATCATATCTGAAAATTTTGGAGTGAATATTTCGCCTGATAATGATATAGACTTCTGTAGTCATAAAAAAATCACTAACAGAAAGAATCAACAGATGAATATTATTACTGTTAAGTTCACAAATCACAATTTAGTAAGATCAATAATTAACAAGTACAAAGAGTGTAAAAAGAAAAAAAAATCAATCATCTGTTCTAACGGTAACAGTGAAGGCAATGTACCAATTTATATAAATGAATGGCTATCTTCTTTCAAACGCAAATTGCTGATTAAAGCGAGAGATGTACGCAAAACAAAAAATTATAAATACTTATGGGTGAGAAACGGTACCATCTTGCTGAAAAAAACTGCTGATAGTGAGGCTATTTACATCAACAATTTTATTGACCTTGAAAATATATAATTTATATTTTACTAATACTGTGTATACAGGGTGATTCTCTATCGGATGAAAACCTTGAGACAGGTGATTGTTCGTGCCGAGAAACGAAAAAAATTGTATGGCAGGGGGGGGTCTATTCTCAAGGGGTAAGGAGTTACGGGGCTATGAAGTTTTTTTTTTAGGTCAAGTCACTTGTTCCGTATTTTTGGCCATAACTCACGAAATACTCAATACTTTTGAGTCATCCTGCACTCATTAGAAAGAGAATCAATGGCTCTTTACTTTGATGTCTAAATAATTTAAATTGGACTAGCAGTGCTGAAGATACGGCTCATCAAAGTCAAAAATTCATGGAAAAAAACGGAAAATTTTAAGTTCAAGGTCAAATATCTCAAAATTTTGCCCTATTTTTTTTTTAATTTTTTTTACTTAAAATATAGCCCAATGCATCGCCTTTCATTTGCTTTTTATTTTATTTGATTGTCTTTCGTAGTTCTTGAGTTCTGCGATAAAATACAACAGTGGTTTTGCATCGAAAAGTTGTTACCTGTTGTTGTTGTTGATATTTCTCGTTGAGAAAAGAAATAATAGAATATGACTGTGAATCATGTACATTCATCTTTTAGTGACAAAATACACTGCTCAAGTTTCTTTACACATGTTACTCCATATGATGTCCTTCTAACAATCTCACTCTTAAAAACAGTCCATCTGTTGGCATTGATGGCCTCAGCTCATCACTTATAAAATACATCTCCTTTGAAATTTGTGATGTTTTGTCACACCTGATTAATATGAGCTTTTCCAGAGGCTTATTTCCAACGAGATTAAAAACAGCTATTGTTATCCCTGTCCATAAAAGAGGTGATCTTACATACCCTAACAATTTTCGCCCTATTTCGCTTCTGTCAGTTTTCTCTAAAATATATGAAAAAATCCTGGCTGATCGGATGATTTCCTACCTTAAATTAAATTTTTTGATCAGTGTCAATTTGGTTTTAGAAAAGGCAAAAGCACAGAGGACGCATTGCTAAACTTTCTTGCTGAAGTTCATGCAAGCCTAGATAAAAAACTTAAAGTAGCAAGTTTGTTCATTGACCTTTCCAAAGCGTTTGATCTTGTTGATCATGATTTACTTTTGCTGAAACTATCTAGAGCTGGATTTAGGGGAACTTCTCTTCTTTGGTTTGAAACCTTCCTGAAAGATAGAAATCAATCAGTCCGCATTAATGATACCTTGAGTGAAATCTTGCCTGTTAATGACAAGGGTGTAACTCAGGGATCAGTCTTAGGCTCTCTCCTTTTCCTAATTTACTTCAATTCATTATGTTCTTCAAATCTTAATGGACATAAATTTGCTTTTGCTGATGATATGAGTATCGTTTACAGTGCGGACACAATTGATGAGGTCCAAAACAAAATTAGTCAGGATCTATCTGTAATTAACAGCTGGTTAGATGCTCATAGTATGGTTTTAAGTAATAAAACTAAGGTGATACTTTTCAATTTGAGAAATTCTACTAATGTCTTAGATATAAAATATCATAAGTGTACTGGGGATAATTGCTGTATGTGTTGCTGTTTTCCCATTGATTGTGTTTCTGAATTCAGATATCTCGGGGTCATAATAGACAATAATCTCAAATGGAGTGCTCATATCAATAATCTAAAGCAGAATTTATACATGTCCTCAAGAAAAATGCATCACATTTGCTCGACTTGTCCAAAGAATATTTTAAGGATGCCATACTTTTCTCTGATTCAATCACGATTAGAATATGACCTTTCATGCTGGGGAAATGTATACACAATTCACCTTAAACCAATATTAATCTCTCAAAAAGCAATTATCAGGTCAATTCTTGGTAAGAATAAGCGTACACCGTCACTGCCCTTATTCAAGTCACTTAATATCTTGCCACTGCGATACTTATTTGTTTACAAAGTGTTAAAAATATTTTTCATTAGGAGCAACTCTTTATCTTTTAAAGACTCCAATGGCTACTTTTTTAGAAGACAGAATATGTACCCAGTTCCTTCAGTACGCACTGAAGCATGCAAACGTTTTTATTCTTATGTTGCTCCATTTATTTATAACAAATTATCTGACGATATAAGGGAAATAACGAAAGCTAATACTTTTCTTCGTAAGGTCAAAAAGTGGCTACTATAAATAAATGATATTGAGTATCTATTTGACTTTGTGATTTAAACGGATTTTGATCACATACTTCTACATAATAATACATACAATAACCTATTTTCATACTCTCTGACCTATTTCCCATCCTTTTAAACAATTCACTCACCCTTACTTCCCTACTTTTTTGTGCTTAATTGAAGCATTTTAAACTGGCATTTGACTTTGCCACAAAATGCTTTTCCTTAACATTTCATTTCTATTATATTTATACGGGTAATACATATGTATATATGTATATATATACAGGGTGATTCTATTCAACATAAGAATATTAGTACCACGCGATTCTTTGATGTGTTTCATGAAAAAAATTGTACTAGCAAAAATTTATGTGAAGCCTGGTTTCGACGTTAGAGGGCGTTTTGAATTTTTAGATTTTTGTAAGACCTTTGACCACAAAAACACGTTACTTTTTTTACACCCTGTATATCAAAATTATACCCTGTATATTATTTAAAATTTTGGCCTATGGTGTGCACTATCAAACAAAAAAAATCCGAACTCGATATCGCAATCCGTTATGAAGTTATTAAGAATCAAAGCGTATATGAAGGGTTCAAAAACGTACCTACCTGGCTAGAAAATTGCAAATTACCTGTTCCTCTCAAAACTGTTTACCATAACTATGCATATTTCTTTGTTTTATTTTTCTATAACGTTTACGTTTAGGTACGTTTTTGAACCCTTTGAAAAATTTTGATATACAGGGTGTAAAAAAAGTAATACGTGTTTTTGTGTTCAAAGGTCTTACAAAAATCTAAAAATTCAAAATGCCCTCTAACGTCGAAACCAGCTGTGAGATTCTGTATCGGTCAAAGTTTAGATTTTAGAAATAAAATTCTAAATTTACAATGATTTTGTATTCTGTAAGTTTAAGTGTGAGTAATTTTGACAGCTCTAAGTTGAGGTGTATTATCTGTGTGAGCGTCATCTATGGATAAGTATTAAAATAAATTTTTGTACTAGATTTTATCTAAATTTGGAGAAATTTACGATTCTCTATTAATTTTTTCTGTAAGTTAGAGCAACGTTTTAGAGCAAAATTCCTCACATGCATTTTAAGTTTGGAAGTGGAATAACAATGATTTATAGAAAGGATTTTTAAATTAAAAGTTGGCTAACAAATTTAAAATAAAGTGCTTAGTTTAAAAACTAAATACAAAACATGTAAGTAATTATATTTATTTACATTTAAAATAAACATTTTATAAACTTTTAATTTTTACAATGAATCATATATAGTAAATGATTGAAATTTAACGAAAATATAAATATTTCTGCTTGTAGGAAAAAAAAACAAACGAAAATCAATTTAAAGTACTTGTTGATTTTATGGAGGAAAACCCCGACTTGGCTAAAAATAAATTGCTGTGCCAAGCGGGGAAAGAAAAATCGAAAATGCTGTGGAGGAATCTAAAAGAAAATTTGAATTCAGCAGGTCCACCGGAAAAAAGCGAAGAACAATGGAAGAGGGTAAGCAAATTATAAAATTTATTATAATTATAAAAAGAAAAAAAGAAGAAGAAAGATATTTCTGTATGATTTCATATTATATTTACAGGTTTGGTACGATTTTAAAAATAATTGTAAGGCCAAACAAAGAAAAAACGTGGCGGAACGAAACAAAACTGGAGGAGGTTTTCCTAAAATTCTGCCTCTTTCAGATTTTGAGAAAAGAGTTTTAGATGTAATTTCCGCATCTTCTTCAATAGAAGGGGTAGAAGGAACTTTATCATTTGGCGCCAATAATGAAGAAAATGCGAAAAAGATAGCTGCGGAAAAAAAAATGAAGGAATGTTCACCGATATGGAATGCTTAGATGAATACCACACGGTTAGGCAGGCAACGTCATCAAAAACGCCGAAAAGAAGAAGATCTCCACAAACAAAAGAATTATTGGAAATCAATAATGAGTTGCTAAAAGAGCAAAATGAAATACTCAAAGAACAGTTAGATTTTAATAAAGAGTATAAAACTCAAAAATTAATAGAATTGAAAAAGACGAATTTATTTTTATCGGAAATATTGACAAATTTAAACAAATAAACAATAAAAAAATGCAATATTAGATGCAAGTGTTATTTTATTTTATTTTTAACAAAAAAAAATTAAATTAAGTGAATAAAAAAAATATTATTTTATTGAAAATATCGTGTTTTATTTTAATAAAAAAAGAGTACAAATTTTGATACCAAAAAACAAAATTAACAATGAATTTATTTGAATCAAATTTCTTTTTTAATGTCTATTAAAGAAATTTTCAGCCAACGCATTTCTCAAAGACTGAGCTTGTTACCTGAGAATGATATTTTCATTATCAATCCGGTTATTACTCTGCTCCACATCATTTTCGTTTATATATTCAATTTCCATTGTGTTCACATTATAACGCAAGCACATATTATGTAGAGCGCAACAGGCATTAATTATTTGTGAGGCTTTCCTTGGTTGATATTTTAATGTTCTTTCTTGGAGTAAACAGCGAAATCTACCTTTCAATACACCAATACATCTTTCAACGCAGTTCCGAGCGCGTATATGTTGTTTGTTAAAACTCCATTCTTTTGTCCCTTCAACAGCTGATCGATAAGGAGTCATTAGCCACGGCTGAAGCGGATAACCACTATCGCCTGTAAAATTATCAATTAATCAATAATAATTTATATGTGTACGTATAGTGGTTTTATAATTTTTTTTTAACATATAAGCAAGTGACAGTTCATATTATAGGACTCAATAAGTTTTTTTACCTAATAAATAAAAGGGTGCTTCTCGTCTCCATATCATTTCCAGATACGCTTTTTCTTTACAGGTGCTCCAAATTGCCGAATCATGTGTAGCACCGGGATATCGTGCATTAACCGCTAAAATTCTCAATTTATAATCGCATATGATCTGTGTGTTAATGGAATGTTTCCCTTTTCTGTTTAAAAATACATGTTCATCGATTACAGGTCGTGAAATTACTACATGGGTTCCATCTACTGCTCCAATAACACTAGGGAAGTTAACATTTTCATAAAAATCCCTTTTTATATCATTAAATAAATTTTCTGTTGGAAATATAATCCACTTAGCACATAAGTATCTCTCAATTATTTCTGATACTTCTTCTATGATGCGACATATCGAAGATTGGCTCATTGCAATGAAAAAATCACCTCCAATACTTCGTTGGAAACAGCCAGTTGCATAAAATCTTAGTGCTGCAAGAAGTTTTAAATGAGAAGGTAATTTCGTAGTTCTTCTGGCTGTACTTAAATGTGGCTGAATTTCATCAAAAAGGAATTTAAATAATTCTTTTGATACTCGAAATAGCTCCTGAAATTTAGAAAAGTAAGTAGAGTATAAATGTTCTACACCATTTTTAAAAAATAAACATATACAAACCTTTCTTCAGAAATAGAAAGTGGATCACTCCTATCTCTTAATAATTTTCTTTTAATTAATAAAATTGATCGCCAGCGTCGTATTTCATTCCTTCTTTCTTCATTATAAAATTGAATAAAAAAAGCCACTGAAGACATTATATGATAATAGTTAATAATAATTAATAATCAATATTACAAATCCACTAATTTCTTAACACATTTATTGTCAGATGACAGTTAAGAATCAAAACCATTCAAAAATGTAGAAATGTACTAGATAGATCTAGTACACCTCTCTAAATCGGTTACAGAATATAACACAGCTGTAAGTTAGAGAAGACCACGTGACTTAGATTTTGCTTCTAAATTCTAAGTTGACTTTTACAGAATCTCAGTGCAGGCTTCACATAAATTTTTGCTAGTACAATTTTTTTCATGAAACACATCAAAGAATCGCGTGGTACTAATATTCTTATATTGAATAGAATCACCCTGTATATATACATATATACATACATATATGTATATATGTGTATATGTTATATATGTATATGCGTATATGCATATTATATTGGTATTGGTGCTATTATACAGTATATGACGTATTTTATATTCTTAACTTTGGTATATTACATTAATACTGCTTTTATCCTTCATTATATTCCAATCAAATAATGTTAATTTCAATATCCTAGTACTTTCTCTACTGTATATTATTATGTTTATTCTATGTTTGTATGTAATTAGATTGCACCATTAATAAATAAATTTTCATTAAGTATTATGAAGTATATATGTATACCTATCTATATTAATATCTATGAAATGTATCATAAATTGTAATAGATTTGAGATGTAAAATAAATAAATAAATAAAAAATAAAATAAAATATCTATCCTAGCCAATCTTCACAAAATTCTACCGTCAGAAAATGAAATTACATGACTTCAAACTTGTCTTCTCATTTTCCAAAAGTTAGGTTTTGCTACATACGACAATCATTTATTCAGGGGACGATAAGTAGTTTTCTTTAAAGTTCTTGTAAATTAGAATTTTTCCTTCACATTCTTTATTTTTTACTGATTTTTTATTAGTTATTGAAACATTTGAACAGCAAGAAAATTCATCTTTATTTCGTATTTTTGACAATTTGGGCTTCCAACTTAATTTAACTGATTTGTGTGCAATTGTTCCGCATTTTGCATACTGTTGCTGTTTTTTTCTTGAAATTAAAGCAGACCAAGGTGATTTTAAAGCTTATGACATATATATAATAAAATATGTAATGTGGAAAATTTAAAATAGGAAGTGAAACAAATGAATTAGCGGCGCCGTTTAAAAGATGCAATACTGCAGCTGGATCAGAGCTCATTATTAATAGTCAGGTTTGTATGTTAATGTTTAAGTGATAGAGTATAATATTAAAATTTATCATTTCATAATTTTCGTAGACGTTGAAGGAATATATGGACAAAAATTTCGAAAGTCATTTATTTAATGAATACCAACAAAAAGGAACATTAAAGGATACTTTGAGGCGAGAATTGACAAGAAGTGCAACGAATTTTTTAAGGAGTTTAGTGGGAAATTATTCTACTAGGGAAGAGAAAATTGCAACTGTAAAAGCAATTATAACTTTATTCCCGTCTTTAGCTGTAACTCCAAGTAAAATTGGAGGAATTGTAAATAAAAATAAATAATTAAATTTCAATGTATTTATATAATGTTTCCAAAATTTCAGGATTTATTTTACAATCCGCAAAATAATAGTATGGATACTTGGCCTTTGCATTAAAATACGTTAACCACAATCTTTCAAAAATTAATGAATCTTTTACCCCACCAATTAAAAAACGAAAAAAGGAAGCTTTTGCATCGAGTGGCACTAATAATATTGAATTATCTGAAGAGGATGAGGAATTTTTTCTACACTGCTCTGCAATAGAAAAAGAAGAGGCAATTAATTTAAGACTAGAGAAAACTTTAGGAGCCAGAAGCAGTATGTTATTGAATCCTGTCAACATATATGATAAGTTCCCGTTTTTTTTTCTTCAATTCAGAATTGATTTTGTACGACTTTTCTCTAAGATATTCAGAAAAGTCAAATTGCCTTTTCGAAGATTGGGATAAATACAACACTGTTGTAGAAAAGATTGTAGAACAAACTCTAGGATAAATTAAAGATAATTTTGTAGATGAGTACTGAATGTCGCAATATGTTGATTATATTATATGTTAGTTATACATATATACCCTTTATTTTCAGATTGGAATACGGAAATAAGAAATTTCATATATTTATTAAAGTTGTTACCATCAACTGCAAGAGGACCTAAATCTAAAGAAGTCAAGAGGGCTAATCTTTAACATACAATAACAAAACTTGTTAAATTTGAAAATGTAAGCTTTTTCGTATGTTTTTCATCTATACTGTAATATTAACGTTGCGAATTTTATTTTTTTTTTTTTTGCAGTGTAATACACCAAGAACATCATACCGGTTGGACAATCAACAACCAGCTTTAATCGCCGTTGGCTCAGATTCAAGAGCTATTTCTCAATATTTTGTTTGTATAGATAAAAAACTTATTTGCTTACCTTTACATTTCAACTTCGTACAAGCATTTGATTTTTTATTTAAGGTATTTTATGTATTTAACGTAGAATTTGATGTAGATTTATCCAATTTTTTCAATTTTTTTTTTGACTTTCATATATAAGATAAATAATAACTTACCATCTCCTCGATTATTAGAAATTAATTCAAAGTTTCAAGCAAAATTTAATGCTTAATAATGTATTCTTGCTATTTATGTAAAAAAAAGTTTGAAAATGCATCTTCAACTATTAGTCATTTACGATACGAGCACTTTCTTATTGATGGTAAATCAGTTTTAAAATGCATTTCTAATGTAAATTGTACTCGCGAATTTTATTCATTTAGCGGTTTACGAAGGCATATAAAAATATGTATTTGTAGCTCCGATAGTTCTATTTTGAAAAACTCCGATATTCCATCTACTACGAATTCTTACAATAATGATATTTCAAATTTAAATTTTACGAGACAAAATGAGGAAATTGAAAACAAAACAGTACAAGAAAAAAATTTTAATATGAATATAATTGAAGATGCAATTTTAAACTTTTCTGACGATTTAATGACTATGAATTTGACTCACACTAATGTAACAAAAATATTTCTAATGGTTGATCAAATTTATCAAAAAATTAATCAACAATTAATAAACTTTTTAATTGATCAAAGCGAAAATTATAACATAAATCAATTAACAGAATGTATAAAAAATTTTAATTTAGGGATTTCAAATGGAATAAAAAATATAACTCATTTTATAAAAGGAATTCAAAATTAAATTCAGATGATTTTTATGTAGCTCCACAAGAAAAGAGTATAGGCGGAAGATGGGAGAAGCAATATAATGCAAAATTAATGATTGATGTACAACATTTTTCACAATGCTTCTTTCAATACATCCCTTTAAAAGATACTATTTCCAAACTTTTTCAAAACACTTCATTTAAAGAAGCTTTTTTTGAGAACAACCATATGTGTAGCGAAAATAATTACCAAAATTTTTGTTGTGGTTCTTATTTCAAAAGAAACAATTTTTTCCAGAATTTAAAAAACATTATTCAAATTCAAATATTTTACGACGATGTCGAAATTTTAAATCCGTTGGGAAGTAAAGCAGGACTTTACAAGATAGGGGCACTTTATTTCACTTTTCGAAATTTATCTTTAAAATATAATTCTCTGCTACAAAATATACATTTCTTAGGCCTTTTTTTCGTAAATGATTTAAAAAATGAAAAAGTTACTTTCAATTCGATTTTACATCCTATCGTACAAGAATTGAAGCAATTCGAAAATGCTGGACTTGAAATAGATGGAAAAATATTAAAAGGTACACTTATAAGTTTGAGTCACGACGATTTAGGTGCAAATACTGCATTGGGCTTTGTAGAGTCATTTAGAGCAAATTATTTTTGTCGATTTTGTTGCATGCTTCGCAAAGAGACTCAAAAAGCAGTGAAAGAAGACAAAAAACATTTACGAAGCCTAGAGAACTATAAAAAATAATTTGATAATGATTTTCAAAAAGTTTTTTCAGATGTGAATCAATCATAAGGGATTAAGTGTTATGACATCACTCCATGAAAAACAGATAATACACTTTTATTTCTTTCTTTTTACCTTAATTCTAAACTTTCAATAATAAATTAATTCAAAATTTTTGCTTAACTTATCAATTTACAACACGCGCATTAAAATTCTTCGGAAATGCAATTTTCGATGATAAATCAATTTTTGATTTTTATTAATATATATATATTTTCTTTCTAAGTTGTTTTTTTTCTTTTACACGCGTTTCCGTTAAAAATATCTATTATGCAAAAATCGCATATAAATAGACACGATTCGATCAATGAATAAGTCAGTGATTGAACAGTGATTGAGTTATTGAGTAGTACAAGAGTTACTACCAGTAATCGGTCGCACATTACTGGTATATATACACGCACATATATATATAATATATATATATATATACAGGGTGATTCTCTATCGGATGAAAACCTTGAGACAGGTGATTGTTCGTGCCGAGAAACGAAAAAAATTGTATGGCAGGGGGGGGGTCTATTCTCAAGGGGTAAGGAGTTACGGGGCTACGAAGTTTTTTTTTTAGGTCAAGTCACTTGTTCCGTATTTTTGGCCATAACTCACGAAATACTCAATACTTTTGAGTCATCCTGCACTCATTAGAAAGAGAATCAATGGCTCTTTACTTTGATGTATCGCCTTTCATTTGCTTTTTATTTTATTTGATTGTCTTTCGTAGTTCTTGAGTTCTGCGATAAAGTACAACAGTGGTTTTGCATCGAAAAGTTGTTACCTGTTGTTGTTGTTGATATTTCTCGTTGAGAAAAGAAATAAAATGTAAAGTTTCACTCTTTAAGATAATTATTTGGTAGTCCTGAAAAGGACTGATCTTTTTTAGTGCAAAATTTAATTTGTAAGAACATTTTCAAAATGTCCTCCGTCACGTTGGATGCAGAGCAGAGCTCTTTTTCTTATATTCCTTTTTAAAGGAACTGTCGAAATATTTTCTTTAATTGCGTTTGCACAATTAAAAACCCTTGTGATTAACTCGTTTCGTGTCCGTACTTCGGTTGCGTAAACCATGTCTTTCATGGTACCCCAGAAATAAAAATCAAGAGGGGTTAAGTCGGGAGACCTGGGGGGCCACGGATTTGGACAGTTTCGTCCTATCCATCTCTCCCCGAAGTTTTCGTTCAGCCAATTTCGCACACATCTTTCGGAATGAGATGGTGCTCCGTCATGTTAATAGTAAATGCGTCCTAATTGTGCCAGTGGCATTTCGTCTAAAAAGTTTTGAATGTCAGTCTGTGAAAAATTCAAATAATTTTGACTATTCAGTCTGTCTGGTAGGATAGCTGGGCCCATAACGCGGTTACCTATTATTCCTCCCCACACATTAACGGAAAATCTGTTTTGTGTTCTTACCTGCCGAGCAGCGTTAGGATTTTCTGCAGACCAAACATGTAGATTGTGTAGATTTATTGCACCACTTTTTGTAAATTGAGCCTCATCTGTCCAAATAATGTTATCAATAAATGTATCGTCATCAAAATCCTTTTCAAGCAGCCAAGAACAGAAGTTCTTGCGATTTGTCCTGTCTTGCGGCAAAATTTCATGTACCGGTGTCATGTGGTAAGGGTAGAGGTCTTCCTATTTAGCACTCTCCAAACTGTTGATTGTGATAATCCGGTAACACGCGCTATGCGCCTTGTGCTGGTCGTAGGATCATTTCTGACCATTTCCAGTATTCTTTCTTCTAACTCTACTGAAATTGACACATCATTTCTATTAGAGGAAGTAATATTTTGTACAGAGCCAGTTTATCTGAGTCTCTGAAACGTCCTCTGGAAAACCGTATGATGAGGAAGTCTTCTATGTGGAAATCGCTGATGATATTCTCTCCGTGCTTGCATTGAATTTCCATTGCTCAGTCCATAGCAATAAATCATATCTGCATACTCCGCGTTCGTAAATTGAGACATTTTTTCCAAAAAATTTTACTAAAAATTTAAAAATACAGATAAATACTATTAAAACTAGCTGCGCTTAAAGAAAAACCGATCAATGTTGACAAGTAGGATTGTTAATTATGACTGATTAACAAAATAAAAATCCTCATGAAAGATCTTTTGACCTGCAGTAATAAAGGTCCATTTTGAATATTTTTTTTATGTATTTGCAAATCGAAATGTATGAAACAAGGTAAACCACTTTTATTTCTTTTCTCAACGAGAAATATCAACAACAACAACAGGTAACAACTTTTCGATGCAAAACCACTGTTGTATTTTATCGCAGAACTAAAGAACTACGAAAGACAATCAAATAAAATAAAAAGCAAATGAAAGGCGATGCATTGGGCTATATTTTAAGTAAAAAAAATTAAAAAAAAAATAGGGCAAAATTTTGAGATATTTGACCTTGAACTTAAAATTTTCCGTTTTTTTCCATGAATTTTTGACTTTGATGAGCCGTATCTTCAGCACTGCTAGTCCAATTTAAATTATTTAGACATCAAAGTAAAGAGCCATTGATTCTCTTTCTAATGAGTGCAGGATGACTCAAAAGTATTGAGTATTTCGTGAGTTATGGCCAAAAATACGGAACAAGTGACTTGACCTAAAAAAAAAACTTCGTAGCCCCGTAACTCCTTACCCCTTGAGAATAGACCCCCCCCTGCCATACAATTTTTTTCGTTTCTCGGCACGAACAATCACCTGTCTCAAGGTTTTCATCCGATAGAGAATCACCCTGTATATACATACGCACATTACGTATATCAGTAAGATTCGGGTTTATAGAAAAATAGTTGTTAATTGTAAAATTATAAAATTTATAATATATATAGTTTGTGAAATGTATTGTGAGAATATTAACTAAGTGCAAAAAGTTAATAAATAAAACATATTCATAAAGTAAAAAAAAAATAAAACTGTCTATTTTATTCCCGAATTCCTGGTATAAACATTTTTTGTGTTTTTTTTTGTCTTGAAAAAAAAATCAATATTACAACTATTAAGCACTATTGTATTTTAAACGATTTGCAGTTTTATATTATTTTTGATAATGCAAGCGTTGACGTTATGCATGATCTATTAGAAGGTCTAATTGCTTACAGTCTTAAACTATTCATACAAACAATAATAGATACAAAAATTTCAAAGTTTGAAGATATTAAAGATCGAATTATCTATTTTTATTATGGATATCTGTATAAAAAATCCGCTCCAACTAATATTGTAATAAAAAAGAATAGTGTAGGACTTTCTGCCTCTCAGAATTTTTGTTTACTATTACACATTCCTTTTATTTTCTATTACCTTAATAATGAGATTTCATCTTTATGAGAACTCATCATTAGTCTCATAAATATCACATCAATAGTACTTAGTTCAGAAACTTCACATCAAGATATAATTAAATTAGAATCTTTAATTTTCACTCACTTAACCTTAGTACATTCTACTTTCAAACAGAACTTAATAACCAAACATCATATCCTTACACACTATCCATCTATAATCAGGAAAAGTGGTCCTCCAATATATACGTGGGCTATGAGATATGAGTCCAAGCATAAATATTTTTCAAACCTAATGTCTTTAAACAACAATTGTATAAATTTACTCAAAAGTTTTTGCATCAGACATCAACAAAGTGCAGCATATAAGTTCAGACTTATGCAATTCAATGAAAATTTTGACTATGGAAAAATAAAACCTTTAGATAAGAATTATATTGAACAAATTAATTTTAGAAATGAAGTTACTGCAGTGGAAGTATTCGAAACTCAGTGGCTAAAAGTGAATCCTGGTTACGATTATAAGTGCATTTTTTTTTATTTACTGCATTTAATAGAAAAGAACCACACTTCTCAAAAATTGCAAAAATATTGTACATCAGTGGGAATTTTTATTTTTGGTTACAAAATTTTATAATAAAACAATTCGATACACTTGTTCACACATTCGATACAAATTGTTTTGAAGTGGAAACATCTGATAATTTTTCACTTATTTCACGGTTAAAAATTTTGGAATATTTTTTAAGTCAAACACTGTATTAAAAGTATATGTAATAATGTCAGTCTTAAAATTTAATTCAACTAAAATCTTATGAATTATTTGAATACTTTTTGAATTCAATTCTAAGTCAATTCTATTACAAGTCACTATTTTAAAATTTTGTACTTGAAATTTAATTCAGTGTATATTAAGGTTCATGCCAGAATGACTATATTTCAATTACAAATAACTTAAATTTTATATTTCAATAAATTTGTATTACACTATAATAAAGTAGCGTATTAAACTATTTACAAATGAACTTTAAAAGTAATTCAGCCCGTCTTGAATTTGAACATGTTTAGACATGTTTGAATTTAAACCGAAACAGTCTCAAAATTCAATAAGGTATGTATTACAAAAATTCCACTTTTTTGTTTGCTCGGTGTTGTATTTTTATAAAATAAATTTGTTGTGAAGTTCTTACAGAATTTGATATAACTGATAATACGGATTTTATTTTAAAAGACCGGGATGGAGCACTTATTCCAATAGAAAAACTGGATAGAATTGTCGATCAGTTTGGAAAATGCGGTTGTTTTTATATTGAAATAGTGATTAATTCATCGCCATTGAAAAAATCAGATGCAGTTATAGGACCTGATTTGATTGTTAATAGCACGGTAAATTAGTATAAAACTATATTCGAAACTATTTCGAGCTTCTTTTTTTTATAGATATTACGAGATTATATAGAAAAAAATGATGGAAGTTTTATTTTAACTGAATATAAAAATAAGGGCACACTTTCTGACACAACTATGAGGATCCATGGTTTCGAAAATTTATCATTTCATGAAAAACACGTTTGGAGACTATCCTAAAAAAGAAGAAAAAATTTCGATTGCAAAAGCAATAATAGCACTTTTTCCCTCCTATAAAACTAAAGACAGCAAAATTGGTGGCATCGTAAGTTCATAAATCTTAAATTTATAATCCAACATCTAAACATAAATAAATATATTTCAAGGACCTTTTTTATAATCCAAAAACTAACACAGGATACTTGGTTACAAAACAAAAAAACGCAAATACAAAAAAACACAAAATTGAGGGTACTTACGGAGCAACCAAAAAAATCAAACGGACTAAAAGAGTAGAAACACCGAATAAAAGTTTCAGTTTAAGTGAAGATGATCCACGATTTTTTAAAAATTGTGTTGTAGGTGAACATTTTGCACAAATTAAAGAAAAATTAAAAAACACATTGGAGTTGCGTCTTAAAGCATATACTGAATACGTAGACATCTATGACAGTTTTCCATTCTTTTTCTACAGCCCAGAACTGGTAAGAAATTACTTACTTTCAAATTTTAACCTCATAATATATTAAATAATAATCAAAATAATTAATTTAGATTCTATATGACTTCTTATGGTTTCTATAGGCATGAATCGAAACATAGGTATTTTATAAAGTTAAGTTCTTCCATAAATAATTATATTAACATTTGCAAAACTTTATCTGTTCGTCATCAACAAATGACTTCTTATCACTGGAAATACATTAATTTTGATAAAAATTATAATTTTGGAAAAATGACTAAAATTACATTTTCTGAAACTTGTATGGCAGATGAATTCAGTCTCTTGGGTGTCAGAGATAGTTCGGAAATTTTTCAAATTTCTTGGGTAGAAATATCACATGGATACCATTACAGACATGGAAATATTTTAAATTTAGAATTTAATGATATTAGTTGTAAGTTCGGCTTTATAAAACATATTTTTTATACGGAAAATGAAATTTATTTTAATCTTCTTCGCTATGAAACTTTATGTTTTAACGAAAATATACAATGTTATGAGCTTCATACTGAAGGGGACAATCTTTTAGTTAAGTTAAAAGATATAAATATAAAAAAGACTTTTGAAAGTTACTTTGTAAATGAAAACCATTATATTTTAGTACCTTTTATACTATGTTAAATTAAAGTTTGTTTAATAAAAATGAATAAGACTGAAAAAAGCGTTTTATTTCCTATTCGATTAAATAAATAAAATAATTTAAAAAAATTCTAACCAATTTAAATTAAATTTTAATATGCAAATATTAAAATGTTTTCAATAAAGTTATATTGAATTTTAATACAAATGTATTACAATGGGTTCAATACAACTTTATTTGATTATAATACACAAATTATTGAATTTTTTTAATACAATTGTATTAAAATTTAATAAAAACATACTTGTATTTTTTTTTTTTAATTGTTAACATTTTAATCCAATGCATCTTAAAATTTAATCCTAATTTTCTTTAATTCAAAATTTTAATATTTTCCATGTATTAAAATTTAATTCAGTTTTGGTGTGGACTTATATGTTACCCAGAAAATATTAAATATTAAACCAAAATTTTCAACCGTGTTCTTATGAAAATTCAAATAAACAAAGTTTTAATTTTTATATAAATAATAATAGAACACACATCTTAGTACCACATCTTTTAAAATTAAATAACGATTGGAAATATTTTTTTTTCTAATTTTATTTTTTATACGAATTAAAATATTAAATGAAGATGTCGAAATATACAAAACATTATATTTGTAAACAAGTTTTAGTTATAAGAATTACTTAATATGTACGATATCTTGTATTTTTATTTATATTGAAAATAATAAAGAATTTCCTGAATTGAACATTTATTTTTATTTACATACATATATTAAAAAATAATGCCATCTAGGATTAGAATTTCATATTAATCAAAGATTAAAAATTATTCCACTGAGATTATAAATTAATGCCACACAAGGGTTAAAAATCACTTCAATACGATTAAAAATTAATATCAACAAGGGATTTAAAATTATCCTCAATTGATTAAAAATTAATACCAATCAAGAATTAAAAATCGCTTCAATTCGATTAAAAATTGATATAAACAAGGGATTTAAAATTATTCTCAATCGATTAAAAATTAATACCAATCAAGGGTTAAAAATCACTCCAATTTGATTAAACAGTTTTAATGCAATGGATACTATTTTCCAAACCATTCAAATATTAAAAATAATTTCTAATACTTCACGACTATGAATTTTTAATACTTTTTCGGTGTGGCCCTATATATAATACAAGAAAGATTAGAAATTCATCCAAAATTTTTAACAGTGCAGTAGTAGAAGAAAATCTGAAAGTCCATACAAGGGACCATGCGAAGTTATAGAAACTAACAATGTAACTCTAAAATTTGTAATGTATGTACAGTAGTGTACAGTGTTGTACTATCAGGCATGTAACACAATCATGTATTATGCATAGTCCACACTACAACATACTGTTTGTCTGGAAATAAATACTGAAAATTAAAAACAAAAAGTTACATCACATCACACGGCACAAAAAAATATACAACGATAATAATATACTATTAACATTAAGTACAACCGTACAACGTGTATTTAAAACATGTTGTACATGGCCGGCTATTGTTGTTGAAATCAAGTAACAACACTCATTACGTCATACTTACGTCTTGAGATGATGGATGGTGGAAGTGGCGGCTACGCTAGCTGGCTAGCACGGTACTAGCTCGCCCGATGGGGCGTGAGTTTCATACCTCTTTTTTTTACCGTAGCCTGGAGCAGTAGAAAGTGGTGAAATCTTTCTACTTAGAATGCTCCCATATCAAATTGCTAGAAAAAAAACTGCACCCACACCGTTGTACCTGTAATTATGGCCCCGCTCTGGCCTAAGAAACAGCTATTACCACCGTTGGTCCTGAAAAAAAGAATTGCCTCGCCCAACGATGATAGTGACTAACCCACCTCAAACAAACATAGTTTGCTGTAGAAAACTATGTTCCCAACCTTCACAAAATGCTGAATTTAAATAATCATCTAACTTAAAACATGGATTGAAAAAAAATGTTTGGGTTCTGAATTGATCTGAAAGTGGATATTGATAAAACAAAAGCCAATTTATATTTTAGCTAATACATTTTATTAATTATCCTACTGTTACTTAAATTTAACAAAATATAGTTTTAATCATATTTATTTATGATAATTTTAAATCATACTTTACAAATAAGATTACATGTACATAATCTCTATAATCCTATAACAAATCATATATGATCAAATAATGCAATCAACAAAACTATATTTTCAAGATATGATTCTTTTTTTTTATAATAAAGAAAAAAAAGGTATATACGTTTGGCAAATCAAAGATATAGAATATATCATATGAATTATACATTACTCTTTATCAAATATATCAAAGACTATACATATTTAGATAGATTAGAAAATCTTTACAAAGCAATATATATAAAAAAAATTAACCCTTTTACCACTAAGACCGTCTACAGAAGTCCATCACTAAAATCGAATTCTATTCAAATTCAAAATTGTTCGAGCTTTTATTGTCAAAGACGTTTCTCGTCGATTAAATTTAACATCGTTTATTTAACATATTGTTTTCATAAATTTGTATTAGTTTGATTTGTAAAAAAAATTTTTCTTCAAATCATGTTTTTTGTGAAAGCCGTCTGTAGACGGTCTTAGTGACTTAACGGAAAAATTTTTGAATTTTTAAATGTTGAATTTTTATCAAATGTATTCATTGTTAGCAAAACTGTTTTATGTTTTTTTTTGTTTTATAGAAAATGCCACGAAAAAGCGAAAGAAATAGAGAATGGGATAATAATAAAAAATTCAATCTTTCTTTATTGACTGATGGAGAAATTTTAGAATTGATGAATTCAGTTGAGACTGATGATGATTTTGAAGATAATGATGACAGCATTGAAGATCCAGATTATCGTTGTGATGAGTGTGAACCTGAACATAATGCAATGATAAACGAATGTTTCCAAATAATGGATGCCTCATCGTTTGTGAATGCAGTTGACTTATCGATGAATGTAAGCGATTTTGGTTCAAAAATACCTGATACACACAATATCCAATATAGCTGAAGTCGAAAAAGAGAATACAACGCCACAGGATGAAAGTGCAATTCAATCGATTCCGGCAAAAGAAAAACAACAAACAGAAAACTCCATGTCGCTAAAGCCACAGAAAAGAGTTCGATCACCATTACCAAGTGTAGAAGCCTCAAGACCACGAGTAATACCATCAATTGGTGGCTTCACTAGGGGTGGTTAGTATTTCATAACTAATTTCTAACAAAATTGAATATTTAGTTATTGTATTATTTTTGGCTTTTAGATTTGGTCAATATCAACAAAGATTCGGCTGAATTTAAAGGTATTCTGTGGCATAAAACGTGCATGCAGTTACATGTGAATGAAGTTGCATTCAGAGGCAAAACGGATTTACCAGTCGAAGTGAAAAAATTGCAAACACCATTTGATTTTTTTGGCTATTTTTTGACTGATGATCTTATTGAATTGATAAGTGTGGAAACGAATCGAACTGCATTAGCAGAAAACGTGAACACTCAATTCAGAGTTGATAAACACGGAATTCGCCGATACATTGGAGTTCTGATTTTTTGTCGATGTTTCGTTATCCAAACATTGAAGCACACTGGAGTGAATACGGATTTCGACACATACCAGGCTGCATGCCGAAAAACAAATTCGAAAAAATAAAGAAATATTTCTCATTCAATGATGAATCACAACGGATCAAAAAAGGTCATGCAGGATATGATCCTCTTTGTCGAATCAGAAAAGTTGCGACATATTTGAATGAACGCTTTGATTCGATTCCAAAAAATGCTCGTTTATGTATCGATGAACAAATGTGTTCAACTACAATGGCACATCATTTACGCCAGTATTTACCAGATAAACCTCATCCATGGGGCGTAAAGTTTTTTGTTTAAACTCCAAAAACGAACTCCACTAAATGAACATTTATCTAATATAGTATAATGGTATTATAGGTATAGTTGTATATGCACTTTTGTTTTATAACAGTTTTTTTTTTTTTTTAAATTTAATTTATTATTATCAAAATCAGTTATTTCAATCAAAATTTATGTGGTCTTATTTGAATTTTTTTATTAAACATTGTTTCTTTCCTATGTTCTTTATTTATTCATTTTTTTCGTAGTTTGATACAAGTATCAACTTCTATGTGTACATATATTTTATAATTTTAAATAGAAACAATCAAAATATTACTGCTATTTTCTCTTTTTTTTTTGTACATTCTTCCAATTTAATAACATTTCTTAACATTTATTTATCTCATATGTAATGTGAGGGTACTATTTTTTTTTTTTTGTGTGTGACTGTAATCAGTCACACCATATTTTCTTCTATTCGTAATTATGTGTACCTAACAGTACACATAATTACCTTTCAAAAGGCCCAAGTGTTGTATTGCGCTACAATACAATTATTTTCATAACACGCGCATAATTCTTCTCATTGTTCTTATGCATAATGCGCATAAGATAAGAAGAACTGCATGTATTATGCACGTGATTCAATGTATTTCCAGACCATTCCATTTTTTTTTTGTCAATTTGTTACAAATACATGGGCAAGGTTAGCATTTTATTCCATTCCCCTATATATTATTTGAATTATGCCCACACATATACATATTCTATTATAAATTTTAATGGCCGCCCCCATACATGTATTCTCATACAAACAATATGCACATATACATGCGCATTGTACTTAAATTTTATATAAAATTTTGATGGCCGCACACGCATACGTATAGGTTCTCTCAATTTTTCCATTGTATTTCAATATATTCCCCATGTTCTCATTAATTCCATTTTCATATTTATGTCATATTCCAGTTTATACCACAAACGTCAAAATGCATGGCCACCCTAATTGGTTGTTTTCAGAGATGTTAAATTCTATGTTTTTATTTCAAAACTTTAAGAATTTTCAATTTATATCATAATTCCTTGTCTTTTTATAAATATTTTATAAGAATTATGATTAATTTAATGTTTAGATGATTTTGTACATCCTTTTCCATTACTTAAATGCAATTTCTTTTAATTTTTTTATTTATCCGGTTGTTGTCTACACTTAATCATTTCAAAGAATATAGAGCTAAAGCCAATAGAAGTAACATTCCACAATCTGTCAAAAATTCAGAACACATAAAGTTACATAAATATCTTCGTTCGAAACATGTTTCGAACATAAATTTTTCCCCTCATAATTGTATTAAAATACACATAATTTTTCTTACTTACCATGTCTGAGGTAAAGATGGAAACAGATAACATCCGTGCCGTAATAAACAGTACTGACTATATATTTTTTTTTTTTTCAAATATACATATATACATACAATGTATATAGTATATATTAAGTGCACGAAGTCCATTATGGCACCGCCGATCAGTAATTTATGTCAGATATACCATCCAGTTTATCATCAGTAATCAGTTACTGGTGTATATTGTTGATGGGAAAAATTAATGATCGACTTGGGCAAGAGTAGCGCGCTGGCTGGGGTTCGAACCGTGATCTCAGGATCACAAGACGAAACCCAACCATCGAGCTATTCAAGTCCCTCACGTACCTGACTATATAAATAAGGCACATGTATGTTCAGCGTCAAACAGTACTATCACTGAGGCAGCGTGATGATAGTGTACTGTACTGGTGAACGATGCTAGTTGACGGAGAGGAAGCTATCTGTTTGCTATTTAAGAGGTATTCGGAATTATATTATATATTTGCCATACAAATCAACTAGATTAATATCTGTTGCGGGGAAGGGAATCGATATAATATTATATTTTGTATTATACATTATGTATGTGTGCAATGGAATAATGTGAATTGTATAATTGTATTGTATTTAAAGGCAAATACAAGTTTATTGTGTATTATGATAATATATATAGCTACGTGTATAATATTCATTACGGAATATTATGTAGTATGGTAGTATGTAGTATCAAAGACTATATAACAAATTGTTATATTGGGCTTTGGTAAGATGTATATATTAACAAAGATCCTTATCTGTATTATGTATTAGTATAATACGAATTTATATGCGAATATTAAATGTATGTATATATGTATATGAATTGTTGTGAATGATAAGTAAAAGGGAATAACAAATTAAAAATTTTTTCAAAGAAATGTAAACAAACATTTGTTTTTAATAGGGAGTAATATACATAATAATATATAAACGAATGACATAATGACAAACATACATACGTATGTTTGTATATAATTGGTATGATCTGCATTGATTATAAATTGAAATATTTTTTCCTTATGATCTGTGTTTTGGCGTGGTCTTATATTAATTATTTCATAATCTCTATTCGAGTATTATGAATTACAATAATAATTATCATTACATATTCGTATGAATATGTATAAGAATAATTTTTGAATTTTAATTATGAACGTAATAAGCAAAAAATCTTAAAAATACTATACATTACATATATGTGGATATTTCGCATGAATGGTATATCTATACACTTGCTTAGATATCATTTTAATATTCCAGGTGATTATATATGCAATATGATTTAAATATTATATTTTTTATCGTTACTTTTTCTTTCCACCTGTATCCCTAAATATTGTAGGTATTGTAATATCACAAACAATATACAAATAATGTGGTAATATATAGGTATATACTTAATACAATACGCATATAAATAATAATATACATGTACATAAAAACGTATATGTATGTACATAAAAATAGTACAAAAGCAATGTGAAATTGTACAATATCAATATCGAAGGGTAATAATATACTATATATACATATGTGTGTGTGTACATTTGTATATAAACAAGATCGGACGAACATAAAAAAAAATAAAGAAAAAAATATAAGCCAACGAAAACAACAATAATTTAATAGTTATCAAAATTGAATATAATACCAATAATACTGTATTAAATATAATACCAATAATACTATATTGCTTACTTGTCTAACAACTTCTATAATATAATATAATACATTATGCTAATAATGTAGGGTTTTCCAGTAAGGACATAACAATTTTATATTTAAGTAAAATAAAGAATAATTAATATACATATAAGGTTAAAATTTATTCCAAGTGAAGTACACAAATTACATTTAATTATGGAATTCGATCTCATTCATATGACCACCGCGAGCACGAAAATTGGAATAAGCGCTCTTAAAGTTGTGACTACCGATTCAGAATTGCGGTAGTAATTTTTAATAATTTCTAAATGTTGCTCGTTCGTGAACTTCACCATGATAAAAATGTTAACATTGACTGACGTTCTGAAGTTGACAGATTATGCCAAATGTTCAAGGCCTCCTTTGTATTAAAACACAAAATCGTTATGTCCCTATTGGAAAACCCGATATAAACGCATAAGAATTGTATTATCCTATAACCAGCCATTCACACTTATTATTTAATTGTTTATTTTATATTGGGTCCTATTATGAGTGTCGATAATATCGTCTTGTCATCGACTATCGCCTTGACTCGACAAGTTTTGTATTATGAATGGCGATTTGAGGCGAGAATATCGACATTTTGAGTCGATCAGTTAAAACTAATCAATAGACATAGTAGTCTATGGTGATTTGACATTTCATGTATGCTTTGTATATAAGATAAGTTGTATTTAATTATTCTGCTCAATTTATTTAAATTTAATTTAATTAATTAAAGAAAAATCACTAAAAATGCTGTTTGAAAAAAAAAAACATGAACGCTCTTCTTTTATGCAAAAAAAAAATCAGTATTAAATTAATGTTTTATATTTTCACTTATATTTTATATTTATAGCTACAAATTATTTACATAAATGAATCAAATATTTATTAAAAATTACAAAAATTAATTAAATATTTATTCAAAATTGAAAAAAAAATGAATTATAAATTTTTGTATCGATATATTTGACAATTTTTATAGAAATTACATGGTGAAACTGAATGAAAATAAAATTTGATATGACAATATCTTACTGTCGAGACGATCGATTTGCATAATACAAAATTTACATCGTCTCGTCTCGTCTTAATTTTGTCGATAGTCGATATTATCGACATTCATAATAGGGCCCATTAATTTTTATAAACTCAATCCTACAAGTGTATACGTACATATGTACATAGTGTCTACAATATAATATGAACGTCGGTCGATATGAACAAACAGCACAGCATATACATTTACTTACGTACATTACGTAGTAGTACACAAATACCAAAAATCATTTTGTTCAATATTGTAAAATACATATTTTTATAATTATAATACAATATACATATATGTATATAATACATATATATTGTCCCTTTAAAAATATCTCGGCTAATGCATTTATAAAAAAAACCTGAAATATGTATATAGTACATATATATATCATAATATCATATCATCATCATCATCATATTGTGTATTATAATGATTATCCGCATACATATATAATCGTATTGCATTAGCGTATACAATATACAATATAAAATATAAATTTACATTGTATTATTTGCTCGTATACCAATTACCATTATCAATGTATGCTCTTATGCACAAATTACATTACAATACAGCAATAAAGAAATGATCGATAGAAATAAAAACATAGCAGTCAACCAGCAGCAGTATAAAAATTATATATACAGTCAAATTCCTCTAACTCGAATCGTCAACTGCCATCAAAATTACTTCGAGTTAAAGGGATTTTAGAAGAATTTTGAGTTAGAGGAAGTTGTTTCACAACAGATTCATTTCAAAAATAAACTGAAATTGATTCTTTATTGTAGTTTACGCATACTATACACAAGTAAAATAAAAGTAAACATGAATGATCATGTTTTGCATTACAGAATTCGCAAACAAACAGATATTGATTCTTCATTGTAATTTTTGCATATTGTATATACACAAGCCAAACAAAAGTGAACATGAATAATCATTTTTTGCATCATAGAACAAGTGTTAAGCTAACCAGAAATAAATGTATCCAAATATGTATGTATGTATAGAAATTTAAAGCACTGTTTCATGTTTAAATTCGAGTTAAGGGAATTTAAAGATCGACAAAAACTTGACAAAAATGTTGAGTTAGAGGAATATTTGACTTAGAGGAATTTCGCCTTAGAGGATGATTTAACTATGAAAATTTCAAGGGAACGCAAAAAAATGTCTGTAAAATTCGAGATAGAAGAAAATTCGAGTTACAGGAATTTCGACTTAGAGGAATTTGACTGTATATAGTATATATATCTACATTATATGTATATTTGAAAACTATAATGGCGTATGAATAATCAAATTAACGCACACACAAATGCTATGTGTAAACCTATTTTCATTCATAAATACGAAATTATTTTTCGAAGTATTTTTTCGAAGTATAAAATTATACACATGTCATACACATTAATTACAAACATGTGCGAAATCCAAAATTTTTTCGGTTCATTCCACATCATCCACATTAATTGCAACTTTCCCCTTTTTCAAAATTTCGAAGCAAGAAAATATGTATTTTGGCAAACATACAGACATTATTTGAATTTAACCGTCGAATGTTATTTCTATTGCTTTAGCTCTATATTCTTTGATCATTTTCCTTAATCGTCCGATAATACAGTTCAAAATCGATAGTATAGGCCCACATGAAATGAAATGGAAAATGCTTATGAACTGCAGCATTGCCAGTCCAAGTTTTTTTTAAAAATTTTGAAAATTTTAAATTCATTTACAAAATCTATTTAATGAATTTTAATACAAAAATTATATGTCTTAGGATTCTAAAAATTCTAAATTATCTTCCGTAAATACCCACATGTAGAAATTCCTTTTGATTTTCTCAGAATCCTTTGAAATTGTATAAAATATTTTGTACCTTACATATACATGTAAAGCCATTGTTTCAATTTTCATTTTTCTTGTATGAAACCCCCCACTCATATTTCCAATAAGAAAATGCATCTATTGTTTTGGCGGACTATAAAAGCGCATCACGCGTTTTTAACTTTCTCTTCTGGAAATTTTGGTGATGCAAGGGTAATCTCTGCCTAACGTGGCCTAGTTTTTCTTTAACTTTAACATGCCGGTTTTATTTGTTGTAAAATATTAATTAAATTTTGTTTGAAAAAAAATATAAAGTTTTGAAATATTAATTGATTTTTTTAAAAAAAAGGCTAAATTCTAATTTTAATAATCATTTTGATGTCTATGTGACCGACAATATTCATGCCAAGTGGGAATATTGTGGTGCAATTTATATAAAAAAAAACAAAAAGTGAAAAGAAAATTTTTTTTCATTTCATCTGAATCTTTAGCCTTTATATATATATATGTATATATATATAAATGTGGTATATAAATTAAATGTACAAATAATCTAAATTGTTTTAGTGTATGAAATCTGCTCAAATGATTTTTTTTTGTAAAATAAGAAAACGAAAAGAAAACAAAATTTGAAATATAAAAACAAAAAAAAAAAAAAATATACCTATATATAAAATTGATTGGGAAGGTTATATTTTAGAGTGTCAAATATTTGCTCAATTACGTAGAATAAATAATAAGAATATATTGTAATTAATTTAAAAAAAAAAAAAAAAAAAAAAAAATAATGAAAAAAAAATAAGTAATAATAATAAATGATGAAAAGTGATTGGTAAACGTTTGTTCAATTATAAATAAAGATACAAATTAAACGAATGAAAATGTTAAACACATATTATAAATAAATAAATAAATACCAACATTTAAAGAAATTAAAATTATAAAGCCCATTAAATAAAACAGTAGTAGTACCTAAATATAATACAAAACACAAAAAAATATAAGCATAAAGTAGTTAAATAGTAATTTCATTTAAGTTAAGGATGTGTTTCTTACGATTGCAAGCATATTTGCAAAATTTTAAATGATATAAAATAAATTTATGTAATAATGCAAAGATGTAAAATTTTCTTCATAATCTCAAAGGAAAAATATATATAAAATAAACTAAAATAACAACAACAACAACATTAACACCTTCAGTGACATCACTCATCATCACATACATCATCAGTAACAACGGCAACGATAACATCAGCAACAACAACATCAACATCATCATAACCATCAGCAGCAAGTACGGTAAGCGCGCCAACTTTCTTAGTTTTTTTTTTATAAAAAAAAAAAATATTATAAAAGCCAAAGTATACATAGGGGCCCCATTACTGTATTCGTGACAAAAAAAAAAAAAAAGAAAAAGAAAAAAAAGAAATTTGTAAGACATAACATGTAAAATTTGAAACAAGCAAAAATTGTAAATATATATTATAGTTAGTCTCATCAATTCGAGTATGAGCATATGTGTGTATATGTTATATACAAATAAAAGAAACAAAAAAAAAAAAAGGAAAATTTTTATCTTCAGCACAATTATCTATTAATTAATTTTGTTATACGTATATGTGCATTTACATATCAACTTAAAGATTTATGAAATATTGATGAGATTAGCTATGCCACTCAATATAAAGTACAAAATTGTTAATTAAATTATATTATGAAACGTACTTTATAAGCATACTCATAACTAGATATAACACATTTTTTTTACAAAGATATTTTCTATTTCGTTAAATGTTTGTTTATAATTGCTATGTACTGGTATATATAAAGGCTTAGATGCACATTATAAAAGTGTATATATTTTCCTTAAAAATTAAAATAAATAACATGTAAGTTTAAAAATATTTAGATTTTCCTTTTGTAAAAGAAATCTTACTTTACAGATGTTTAATAATAAGAAAACGTATATATATAAGCCAAATTTATAACATGGAGTCTAATAAATAAAGAAAATAAGATGTATATGTAAGAATAGAAATGTTGGTTTTTGCTCAACTAACCCTGACAGACCTATACACCCATTAAAATCACTTAAAGGTTGGTATGTTTTGACTGTCTTCAGCATTTATCAAGGATGGGAACTTAGTTTTTTCAGCGAACTAAGTTTAATTGAGGTGGGTTAGCCCCAATCATCGTTGGGCGAGGCATTCTTTTTTTATTTTACAGGACCAACGATGGTTGCAGCTGTTTTCTTGGGCCAGAGCGGGGCCATAATAACGGATTCAACGGTGTGGGTGTAAATTTTTGTTGTTTAAATAGATTTGGAGCATTCTAAGTAGAAAGATTTCACCACTTTCTACTGCTCCGAAAGCTGCGAAATAAAAAGGGTTAAGGAAAAGTGACAAACTCACGCCCCATCCGTCGAGCTAGTTCGTGCTAGCCAGCAAGCGCAGCAGTCACTTCCACCAGCCTTAAACCCATGAAGTAAGTATGTTGATACGTGTGTCTATACTATAAATTTTATATGACTATATAGTCATACATGTAAATTAAATCTATGTACACACCATATACCGTGTGCATATAAATAAAACAATTTTTTTGAATTCGGTTTTACTATTTTATTTCGGATTTAAAAATACTGTGAATATACAGGAGATAATCGACAGTATGACACATAATGTTTTCATACATTACAAAATGGCGCCCAAATTATCGGTTTTTCGGGACACAGATCTACGGATCTATGTCACATTTAGTCCTTCACGGACAACATTGGTGGTTTTTCGTACATTCGTATGAATGTACAAAATTTTCTTTTGTTGATTTTATTTCAACACTTTGTTCCTTTACGGAAAATTTTTTTTTTTGCACCCTTGTTAGCATAGGCTAACACTTAATGTCCTTTACAGACTATACACCGTCATTCTTATTATCTTTTCATTCTGTTTTGGAATTTTGGGTTGAGCAACTTCGAAGTTGTTTTGATTATTCATCAACCTGATTGGCTAACCACTTTGTAGTCTACGAGCTGCAATGTTGGGTACCAGGCTGATGTTTAATCGAAGCTTCTTTGAGGTCATGCAACCCAAAAGTTTCCAAGTGATGGTTGATTTGTTAGCACATTCGCGTGGCGATGTGTGATTGACAGGATTACTGTTGACTACCATTTGAATAACTTAATAGTAGATTCAATTGGGTTCCAGTAATCGTGTCAATCACATACCATCACGACGGTCACATGTCTGGATATGGAGGTTATGGGTCAATTCTGATGGGCTTACCACTTCGTGGTTTTGAACTACGATGTTGGGTACCAGAATTGAACCTCATACTTTCTGATATCCCCTAGTGAAGTTATAGACAGTGACGCATTTGTGTTACAATTCAGCCATATATTTTTATCCGCTCTACATTTAACGTAGCATACCTTCTTATATAGCCTCGTTCTCTTATAAATAAAATTTTTTTTATATAGTCTGAAGTTCTGAAGGGGGGGAGTTTGAAGCAAAAGCCAATTTTATGTATTATATTATTATTATTTTTGATCTTTCTTATTTCTTTTGAAAATTTCGTTTATTTTTTTTTGATTTTTTTTTGAATTTTTTTTTGGTCATCAATTTATATAAATATAATTTCGTCGAATTTGTTATACATAGGTATATTGAAAATTGTATGTTCGCGTATCGAGCTTATGCAAATCTTAAGTCTACATTGTTTCGCTATATATTTTGTCTCTTCTT
Source organism: Villa cingulata (assembly GCA_951394055.1). NCBI lineage: Eukaryota > Metazoa > Arthropoda > Insecta > Diptera > Bombyliidae > Villa > Villa cingulata. The sequence continues at coordinate 32,379,577 of OX596017.1, read as the reverse complement.
AAAATTTTTGGTCAGTTGAAATTTTGCTTAAGCTTTGCGTATCAATTATAAATTTTAATATCTGATTTGTCGTTATTCTAGCCTTGCCTTTAAGTTTTCTCTGATGTACATAGTTATACACAGTTGAGGTGCATACACACTTATAGAGCGTTGCTGCCGCGTTAATGTGATTGTAATTGAATTTTTTTTTGCAACATATAATTTCTTTTGGGCAGTGAACTATTGTATGCACTCAGCATCCATCTTGATATGTCTTATGTTTTAGTTACATTGTAACGTGACGCGTGCGTGAAGTTTTGCTGCTTTTACATTGTGTATACAGCAAATTCGTATTTCATATATTATATACAAGTTGAACGTGGTATATGGTGATATAGTGCCCTGTCGGGACATATCGCACAGTCATCGACAAAAGTACAGGTCCACCAATTTTTAATAAAGGACACTCAAAATTTTGTTGTTTTATTTGATTTTTTTTATATATATAAAATTTATCGTACAATTTTTATCGCGTCAATATATTTTCAATATAAATTGTATACAAATAAATTTTCTTTTCAGCAGTGAGAATTAATAAAGTGTATAAAGTGAAATATAAATTATAGTGAATTTTTTTTGGGACATGTAATTTTTTTTTAATTAATACAATAAATTTTATATACGGTGCGCGACACATGAAACGATACTTCATAATTCGAAATAAATTGAAAATTTTTTTTTTACACTTGCATCTATAACAATTTAATACGGGTCTTTGGTATACTGTGCCAAAAGTATCGGGACACTTCATTTTTTTTTTGAAAAATTTTTTTTTGGTAAAATTTTTTTTTTTGGACATTATTCGATATCAGTTTTTATGAAATTTTTTTTATATTGTGCGCGCTATATGTGACAAATTTGCTTACATTAAATTGATTTTTCAAACAAATTATATTCGGATGTTTCGTTATTGAAAATTTTTTTTTATACGTACATACAAGTTGGTTTGTGTATCTAGTTCATTTCGGGTCAATTATTTTTGGAACTATATATTTTTACAGTGGAGTATATAAGTACCGGGACACATAAAATTTTTTTTTGAAAAAATTTTTTTTTGTACGTATCATTAAAAATTTTACCTTTTTTTTTGAATTTTATAGTGCGCGTCATATATACCGATACTACTCATATTGAATGAACGTTGATATATATTAAATTACGGAATTTATTATATCTGAAACATTTTTTTTTGATTTTTTTTGGCATCTTAAGAGTAGTGAATTTTTTTTATATAACCTATTCGGATCACATATAAGTCAAATTTTTTTTAATATATTCTGCAATATAAGTAACGGGTCATCTTGATATCAAACTATCTAAAATTTTTTTTATTGCACAATCAATTCGCGATTACATTTGTATCGGACAAATAATATAGGAAATTTTTTTTACCCTTCAGTCAAAAAGTACCGGGACGTTAAAAATTTTCTTTTGAATTTTTTTTTCTTCCTTTTTTTTTCGATTCTATTTCGACATTTGGTCATATTGTGCACGACGTATACATCGTATCATCATAAAATAAATTAAATTGAATAATCGTTTCCTTGCCTTACATAGTCCAGTTCGGTATCTTGTATATTAATTTTTTTTTAAATTTCTTTTTGACAGTATAATCCGTTTTTCTTTATACAGTCTGCGTCATAAATAGCGATCTGTAATAAAATCTTTTGCACGAATTTTTTTTTATGATAATTTTTTTTAAACTTTTCGTATCGTACCTATCGAAATTATAAGCTAACGCATATCGGGATATTCTAAATAATTTATCTTACATTTTCGAAATATTACATAAATAATATCTCAATTAATTATCGTATTATAGTGATTTTTTTTCTCATATTCATACCCAATTTAGTTTGTTTCGTTTCGAGTCATATATACAAACAACTTTATAGTCAAAGTCAAAAGTATCGGGTCCTACTATTTTTATTTACAAATTGTAAATCTATAATTTTTTGTGTGCATATAAATATTTATCATTTTTGAATTTTTTTTAATTAGATAGAGTCGAAAATTTCAAATTATTTAAAATTTTCTTTTGTAATAACGGACGGAATTGATAACAATAATAATAATAATAATATTCTAAATAATTAAAATTTATTTTTGTATCGTAGAATTAAAATTAAAGTTAATTTTCAATTTTTTTTAAATTATTTTTTGAAATACCGGTCGCGACTTTTAAATAATTTCTGAATATCTTTTATATATATTTTCTAATCACTTGAACGCTCTTTGAAATTGATTTTTTTATGGTCATATCATTTGGAAATTGTTCCGGTAGTGTTGTTGCATAATTAAGTGAGTTGATTGAGTGTATAATTTTGATTTTAAATGTCAGTAAGGGCATACAACAAAAGAAAAGCAAAAACATCTGGACATAACTATAATACTAGAGGAAGGAATTTGGAATTGGAAATGGCAGTGGGAACAGTTAATAGAGATTCAAATACAATGGAAGATGTAGCTGGAGGTGAAGAATCCTTGGCGTCCCCTATGATGACAGCACCTGTGGCTACAACAGGCCCATCACAGTCATCAGATGCAACATTTAGAGGTTTTGATCAAGATTCGGGATTGATGCCGGAGATGTCAGACCCTGACTTGAATTGGATAAGGCCCGGAACGTCTCGAGTCGTACATTCACCTGTTGCTGCATCCTCGAACAACGTTACTGTATCCACAGGTCCAGCACAACAGCTTTCCTTACCTCTGTATACATCGTCCACAGGAGCGGTCCCAAAACAAAGTCAAATTATACACTCGCGTCGACAAGTCGATTTCAATCCATCATTAAATCATCACCAACATATCGAACAGGACTCTGGAGTGTTTTCGGACATGCCAGCCACAGATAATTGGCCGTTATCAATGTCTCTTCCCGTGCGCCAAGTTCATATTCCTTCAACAGGTAATCATGGAAATGTTAATGTGTCATTGGGTACGTTTCAACGCTCTCCTCATCCTCCGTTATCTCTATCCACTGGAGCAACAAATAGGAGAAGTCAGCACAACCCAAACACACATGTCACATTTTCAAACCCACATCTTGTTCAATCAATAGGTACACCAACGCGACATTATGAGGAGGAAGATCATCCGATTTACACTCAACGTTCAACATATGACCAGAGAAGACAACAAATTAATCAACAATTTAGTATTCCATCGCAGAGTCAACGAAGTCAAGAAACATACTCGTATTCACCATTGTCCCAAACGAGTCATCCATTGCAAAATGTAAATGTTTCAAACAGAATTCAACAACGTCCACATGTAATACAGAGACCAAATGTAAATCACAAGTCAGTGATGAATTCATGGACTATCTCGTATTCTGGTTTTGCAGATCCGTTGCCTTGTGAAGAGTTTTTGTTTCGAGTTGAAACATTGGCACGTAGATATGCAATATCAGATAGAGAATTGTGTACTAACATACATGTGTTGTTGAAGGATAAAGCATCTGACTGGTACTGGACTCAGTTCTGTCGTGATGCCATCGAGTTTACGTGGGATGAATTTAAGAGAAGCTTTATAAATTATTATCAACGTCTAACATCTGACTTTGAGATAGTTGGTGTTATGATGAATACCAGACAAGGCAATACGAGCTTTGATGACTTTGTTCAGAAATTAATCGTGTATAGGAATCAGATGAGGAATCCAATGCCTGAAGTTGATCTTATTAATATAATAAGAGACAACATGGATACACGATTAGCACAAATGACTTTCACTGCACCTGTTTTGACATTGCAACAGTTGAGAGAGGTCTGTAGGAGAGCTGAGAGATATTTAGCTACCCAGACCAACAGAATCCGTCAAACATATCGTCCTAGAGTGAATGAAATTAATACTTGGAATCCTCAGGATGCATATTATAATTTTGAAAATGATATAGATTCAATGAATACATGTACAACTGTTCGAACAGATGCAGAACTATTACCAAATGCGATTTGTAATTATGAGGTAGAGAATGCTGAAGTGGATGAGGTTGCCAATGGTAGATCTCGAGCGATTTGTTGGAATTGTCATCGAATGGGACATTACTTCCAAGATTGTCCTGAGAACTATCGTCGACTATTCTGTTTTAAATGCGGATGTCCTGACACTACGTCACCCCGATGTCCAAAGTGTTCGGGAAACAGAGTTCCGAGTGGACAGCGGAACGGGACGTCCCACTCGACGATGAATCCCGTGAGTCAGGCGGATCGTCCATCGAATCAGCCTCCTCGACTTCAGCTGACTCCCAAATAATTAGCAATATAAAACAACCAGATGTGACAAAACAACCGGACGCGACAAAATTGAATGAACCTGATGTGACTATTTTAAACCCTGACTCGTCAAATGTTAATAATAAAGAAAATGATGCAAAAATGTTGATTATAAATAGAAAAGAGAATGTCTTTGAGCGAAAGTTAAAACCCATCATACCATGGCATGTTAGATGGTATAATTATCTTCAAGTTCGAGAGAAAATATTCAATGTATCAGAAATGAATTGTCATAAACGAGCTGTTAGATTGAGAAAATTTCGTACATTCAGAAGAGAAATGAGGAAGAGAAAGAAAACATGTATGGCTGGTCTAGTACGCTTCCCCTGTGACGATCGCCCTTATGCGAAAGTCAAAATCGCAGATGTTGAAATTGTAGGTTTACTAGACAGCGGTGCCAGCATTTCATGTTTGGGTCGACAAGCTTACAAACTGATTGAAAAATTAAATGTCGAAGTCATTTCTCTCTCTGAATCAGTAGCAACAGCTGATGGCAATAATCAAAGAATAGAAGGATACATTGAAGTACCAGTTACATTTATGGGAGTTACACATATGATGAAGCTGCATATAGTTCCAACTTTACGGCAACAAATGTATTTAGGAATCGACTTTTGGAAGAGGTTCAAGATCGCACCAGATGTGATATCGGAGTTATCAATAAAGGATATAAATCCTAAATGTGAAGTTAACATTATGCATGAGTTAACTGTTTCGCAGTCTGAAAGATTAGAAGTGGTAAAGTCTAAGTTTCCGTCCTTCGCGAAAATGGGATTGGGAAAAACCGATATGGAGGAGCATATCATTGACACGGGAGATGCTGAGCCGATAAAGCAAAAACATTATCCGGTCTCGCCTGCCATACAAAAATTAATGTATGAAGAACTTGACCGGATGCTCTCTCTCGGTGTCATTGAAGAATCTAACAGCCCCTGGAATTCCCCAGTCGTCCTTGTACGGAAACCTGGAAAAGTACGCCTATGTTTGGACTCGCGAAAAGTTAACGAAGTTACGAAAAAGGATGCATACCCCTTACCACACATTGCAGGTTTATTAAGTCGTTTACAGGATACTCGATATATATCAAGCATTGATTTGAAAGACGCATTCTGGCAGATCCCTCTTGAAAAGCAATCTCGTGAAAAGACTGCTTTTACAGTTCCAGGTCGTCCTTTGTATCAATTTACAGTTATGCCATTCGGGTTGTGTAATGCACCTCAACGTATGTGTCGTTTGATGGACAAAGTTATTCCAGGTCGTATACGGGAACATGTGTTCGTTTATTTAGACGATTTGTTAGTTGTATCACCTGATTTTGATACACATTTGTCTTTATTGGAAGAAGTTGCGTGGCATCTTCGAAAATCTGGATTAACTATTAATGTTGAAAAAAGTAGATTTTGTGTGAAAGAAGTTAAATACTTAGGTTATATTGTTGGCAACGGAATTCTTAAAACAGATCCTGGTAAGATTGAAGCCATACGTGATTTTCCTTTGCCTAAAACGGCAAAACAGTTAAGAAAATTTTTAGGTATGACTGGATGGTACCAACGATTCGTCGCGAACTATGCAAGTATAGCTGCTCCTTTAACGGATGCTCTAAAGACTTGCAAGTCAGGACTCTGTATTTCCCCTGAAGCTGAGGATTCTTTTGAAAAGCTGAAGACAGCACTCTGCGAAGCACCAGTTTTGGCCACCCCAGAGTTTGCTCGTCATTTCTATATACAATGCGATGCCTCCACAACCGGTGTTGGTGGAGTGTTATTTCAAAAATTTGATGATGATTCGGAAAAGCCCATCGCATACTTTTCAAAGAAGTTAAATTCGGCTCAGAGGAACTACAGTATCACTGAACTAGAGTGCTATGCTGCAGTACTATGCGTTAAAAAGTTTCGTGCGTACGTTGAAGGTCATCCCTTTACAATCATCACTGATCACTCAAGTTTGAAATGGCTTATGAATCAATCGGATCTTAGTGGTAGATTAGCGCGTTGGAGTTTGAAGTTACAGGGGTTCGACTTTTCGATTGAGCATCGCAAAGGTACTCTGAATGTGGTTCCCGATGCCCTGTCACGTATGTATTCCGACGAACTCAGTTCTGGAGTTTTGAATGGTGCTGAGGTTGATCTCAATTCTCCATATTTTTCTTCGGAAGAGTATGAAGAATTGAAATCAACTATCATCAGCAATCAGGATAAACTTCCAGATCTGTGTGTCGTCGATGGTTATGTGTACAGGCGCACAACGCCACGTTCAGGGGACCCAGATGCTGATGACCTAACGTGGAAATTATGGGTACCAATCGAATTGTCGAATGGTATTATTGAACAGCACCATTCTCCATCGAATTGTTCCCACGGAGGATTCCATAAAACATTATATCGTGTCCGACAGTATTATTATTGGCCAGGTATGGTTACCCAGATAAGAGATTATGTAGAGAATTGCCAAGTATGCAAAGAATCAAAAGATACAACTAAAATTCTAAGACCTCCTATGGGTAAACAAATCGAATCGTCTAGACCATTTCAATTTCTGTATATTGACTTCTTAGGTCCATATCCCCGTACGAAATCTGGTAATATAGCTATTCTGACAGTCCTTGATGCGTTTAGCAAGTTTGTATTTTTAGAACCTCTAAAAGCTGAAACTGCAGCAAATGTATGTAAGTTCCTTGAAGATGTGGTATTTTGTACATATGGAGTGCCTGAGACAATTTTTACTGATAACGGTAAACAATTTGTATCAAAAACGTTTCGGGATCTTCTGAATGTTTATGGAATTAAACATGTTCGTACAGCAGTACATTCTCCACATCCTAATGCAGCTGAGAGAGTAAACCGATCTGTGTTATCTGCATTAAGAGCATACATAAAGGATGATCACAGCTCTTGGGATGTTTATCTTCCCAAGATAGCTTGCGCTATGCGTACTTCTGTCCACCAGTCCATCGGTGTAAATCCTTATTATGTGCTCTTCGGACAACACATGGCACGACACGGATCTGTTTACCCACTCATTAAGAATTTGGGCATGGATGTAGAGGTTGTACCTGCTGATGCTAAGATAGAATTGATTCGTAAACGAGTATTGGAAAGATTGTCTCAAGCACACCATCGTCATACAAATGTTTATAACACACGTTGTCGTCCAGTTAAATATGTACCTGGTCAAGAAGTCTATAGAAGAATTTTCTCTCTTAGTAATATGGTCCAAGGTAGAAACGCTAAACTGGACAACAGATTTGCTAAAGCTCGCATCGTAAAAGCAATCGGTAATAGTCAATATGAACTTGAGGATATGAAAGGTAAACCATTAGGGGTTTATCATGCCAAAGACATTCGCCAATGATTTAATGACTTATTTTTACATACATGTTGCCTTATTGGAAATTATGAGTGGTGGAAATTAATCCAGTCTATTTATTTGTAAATACTTTTGTGTGTGTTTCATTTTTGACATATTTATTACTAATGGTGCTAGATTTTCATATAATTATTTCTTTCAGTTTGACTTAACGAATTGTGTGAACTAAACGAGTGTCCTATCGAGTGCCTCTACTTAATTTAAAATATAACACAACACTCATGCCATTTTATTTTCATTTTATTACCAACAGATATCTACAACTTACACCGCATTAAACGCTCCATCAGACTTCTCCAACATGGAGGAAAGAGATCACTCTTTCATATATCCAAGGCCGGACTTGTCCCACTTTTATGTGGATTATATGGGTGAATGCACCCCAACTAGTATTTATGACCAATATAACAAGCTATTATACATGGTAGACATAACGGATCCTTATAACGTGAAATGTAATAAAATGTTGGTTAATCACGTTAGAGGGAATCCGTGGGCATATAGGGGTATTCCTCGGGAAACCGAGATATTTATTTCAATCATTAACGGACATGTTCTCCGAGCGGTGAATGAGAACGAATATATAAATAACGTAACAGAATTACATTATGTTAAATTAATAGATATTGGCAATGTAATATTATATGACGACGAAGAAATGGACATCTTCGCATTACCTCACAACTTGATATACCCCGGACAGGCAATATTAGCAAAGTTCCGTAATCTAGACAACGTACCTATATATTCGATAGATCCCCTGCAAAAACTCTTACATAAAAGATTCACCTATACTATTGCGAGTACTGATGAACACAAGGTGACTTTGGATTTAGAGTCAGGAACTAATCCATTTTTGGATTATTTTCACGAGGATGATCATCCTCTCTTCGATGTATGTCACCAAAACCCAGCACTAGACCCGTATCGTCAATTCAGACTGTAGATCCTCTGTTGTAGACAATGTTTAATGTTCGCTCCACCCTAACACTAATCTTGGTTGATTGAACGACAAATCTGGCCCAATGTACATGCGGAACTACTGCATCTCATTAGTGTAACTAGCTTTCGCATGTCCATTGAGCTGGGTTTGTCAGAAAATTATCCAACAATATGATATAGTGAGAGCTTGGGGAACGTATTGTCGAAGTCTATGCATGTGCTGAAGTTATAATTATCAAGAATTTTTACCTCGTTTGACAACTTGCCCTTGGAGTTCTTCTCGCCGGAACAGTGGAACTACTACATCTCATTAGTGTAACTAGCTTCCACTGGCCGGTGTGTAAGAATGACAAGTGAGCAAAATACGAGAATTATCCATACTCCAATTTTTTTTTCTCCTTTGCTCCAAAGCGTGTTACAATTTTTTTTGTGTTGCAAGAACACACACCTATCCTTCAGTTTTTGAATTGGCATTTTGCTTTATGCGCATTGCCCGTCTAGCCCAGATTTCCTTGTTTTAACTGAGACTCTTAATCTCAGGGTCATGGGACTTCCCCACGTTGGGCGCTTCCTTAAATATTTCATACCTAGCAGCCTCACCCTTTTCAGCCTCTTTCTTCAGGCAAGCCTTCTAACGAGCCTGCTATGTAATGTGAGGGTACTATTTTTTTTTTTTTGTGTGTGACTGTAATCAGTCACACCATATTTTCTTCTATTCGTAATTATGTGTACCTAACAGTACACATAATTACCTTTCAAAAGGCCCAAGTGTTGTATTGCGCTACAATACAATTATTTTCATAACACGCGCATAATTCTTCTCATTGTTCTTATGCATAATGCGCATAAGGTAAGAAGAACTGCATGTATTATGCACGTGATTCAATGTATTTCCAGACCATTCCATTTTTTTTTGTCAATTTGTTACAAATACATGGGCAAGGTTAGCATTTTATTCCATTCCCCTATATATTATTTGAATTATGCCCACACATATACATATTCTATTATAAATTTTAATGGCCGCCCCCATACATGTATTCTCATACAAACAATATGCACATATACATGCGCATTGTACTTAAATTTTATATAAAATTTTGATGGCCGCACACGCATACGTATAGGTTCTCTCAATTTTTCCATTGTATTTCAATATATTCCCCATGTTCTCATTAATTCCATTTTCATATTTATGTCATATTCCAGTTTATACCACAAACGTCAAAATGCATGGCCACCCTAATTGGTTGTTTTCAGAGATGTTAAATTCTATGTTTTTATTTCAAAACTTTAAGAATTTTCAATTTATATCATAATTCCTTGTCTTTTTATAAATATTTTATAAGAATTATGATTAATTTAATGTTTAGATGATTTTGTACATCCTTTTCCATTACTTAAATGCAATTTCTTTTAATTTTTTTATTTATCCGGTTGTTGTCTACACTTAATCATTTTCCTTAATCGTCCGATAATACAGTTCAAAATCGATAGTATAGGCCCACATGAAATGAAATGGAAAATGCTTATGAACTGCAGCATTGCCAGTCCAAGTTTTTTTTAAAAATTTTGAAAATTTTAAATTCATTTACAAAATCTATTTAATGAATTTTAATACAAAAATTATATGTCCTAGGATTCTAAAAATTCTAAATTATCTTCCGTAAATACCCACATGTAGAAATTCCTTTTGATTTTCTCAGAATCCTTTGAAATTGTATAAAATATTTTGTACCTTACATATACATGTAAAGCCATTGTTTCAATTTTCATTTTTCTTATATGAAACCCCCCACTCATATTTCCAATAAGAAAATGCATCTATTGTTTTGGCGGACTATAAAAGCGCATCACGCGTTTTTAACTTTCTCTTCTGGAAATTTTGGTGATGCAAGGGTAATCTCTGCCTAACGTGGCCTAGTTTTTCTTTAACTTTAACATGCCGGTTTTATTTGTTGTAAAATATTAATTAAATTTTGTTTGAAAAAAAATATAAAGTTTTGAAATATTAATTGATTTTTTTAAAAAAAAGGCTAAATTCTAATTTTAATAATCATTTTGATGTCTATGTGACCGACAATATTCATGCCAAGTGGGAATATTGTGGTGCAATTTATATAAAAAAAAACAAAAAGTGAAAAGAAAATTTTTTTTCATTTCATCTGAATCTTTAGCCTTTATATATATATATGTATATATATATAAATGTGGTATATAAATTAAATGTACAAATAATCTAAATTGTTTTAGTGTATGAAATCTGCTCAAATGATTTTTTTTTGTAAAATAAGAAAACGAAAAGAAAACAAAATTTGAAATATAAAAACAAAAAAAAAAAAAAAAAAAAAAAAAAAATATACCTATATATAAAATTGATTGGGAAGGTTATATTTCAGAGTGTCAAATATTTGCTCAATTACGTAGAATAAATAATAAGAATATATTGTAATTAATTTAAAAAAAAAAAAAAAAAAAAAATAATAAAAAAAAAATAAATAATAATAATAAATGATGAAAAGTGATTGGTAAACGTTTGTTCAATTATAAATAAAGATACAAATTAAACGAATGAAAATGTTAAACACATATTATAAATAAATAAATAAATACCAACATTTAAAGAAATTAAAATTATAAAGCCCATTAAATAAAACAGTAGTAGTACCTAAATATAATACAAAACACAAAAAAATATAAGCATAAAGTAGTTAAATAGTAATTTCATTTAAGTTAAGGATGTGTTTCTTACGATTGCAAGCATATTTGCAAAATTTTAAATGATATAAAATAAATTTATGTAATAATGCAAAGATGTAAAATTTTCTTCATAATCTCAAAGGAAAAATATATATAAAATAAACTAAAATAACAACAACAACAACATTAACACCTTCAGTGACATCACTCATCATCACATACATCATCAGTAACAACGGCAACGATAACATCAGCAACAACAACATCAACATCATCATAACCATCAGCAGCAAGTACGGTAAGCGCGCCAACTTTCTTAGTTTTTTTTTTATAAAAAAAAAAAATAATATAAAAGCCAAAGTATACATAGGGGCCCCATTACTGTATTCGTGACAAAAAAAAAAAAAAAGAAAAAGAAAAAAAAGAAATTTGTAAGACATAACATGTAAAATTTGAAACAAGCAAAAATTGTAAATATATATTATAGTTAGTCTCATCAATTCGAGTATGAGCATATGTGTGTATATGTTATATACAAATAAAAGAAACAAAAAAAAAAAAAGGAAAATTTTTATCTTCAGCACAATTATCTATTAATTAATTTTGTTATACGTATATGTGCATTTACATATCAACTTAAAGATTTATGAAATATTGATGAGATTAGCTATGCCACTCAATATAAAGTACAAAATTGTTAATTAAATTATATTATGAAACGTACTTTATAAGCATACTCATAACTAGATATAACACATTTTTTTTACAAAGATATTTTCTATTTCGTTAAATGTTTGTTTATAATTGCTATGTACTGGTATATATAAAGGCTTAGATGCACATTATAAAAGTGTATATATTTTCCTTAAAAATTAAAATAAATAACATGTAAGTTTAAAAATATTTAGATTTTCCTTTTGTAAAAGAAATCTTACTTTACAGATGTTTAATAATAAGAAAACGTATATATATAAGCCAAATTTATAACATGGAGTCTATTAAATAAAGAAAATAAGATGTATATGTAAGAATAGAAATGTTGGTTTTTGCTCAACTAACCCTGACAGACCTATACACCCATTAAAATCACTTAAAGGTTGGTATGTTTTGACTGTCTTCAGCATTTATCAAGGATGGGAACTTAGTTTTTTCAGCGAACTAAGTTTAATTGAGGTGGGTTAGCCCCAATCATCGTTGGGCGAGGCATTCTTTTTTTATTTTACAGGACCAACGATGGTTGCAGCTGTTTTCTTGGGCCAGAGCGGGGCCATAATAACGGATTCAACGGTGTGGGTGTAAATTTTTGTTGTTTAAATAGATTTGGAGCATTCTAAGTAGAAAGATTTCACCACTTTCTACTGCTCCGAAAGCTGCGAAATAAAAAGGGTTAAGGAAAAGTGACAAACTCACGCCCCATCCGTCGAGCTAGTTCGTGCTAGCCAGCAAGCGCAGCAGTCACTTCCACCAGCCTTAAACCCATGAAGTAAGTATGTTGATACGTGTGTCTATACTATAAATTTTATATGACTATATAGTCATACATGTAAATTAAATCTATGTACACACCATATACCGTGTGCATATAAATAAAACAATTTTTTTGAATTCGGTTTTACTATTTTATTTCGGATTTAAAAATACTGTGAATATACAGGAGATAATCGACAGTATGACACATAATGTTTTCATATATTACACATATATATTAGATAATGATATTTCATCATTTTTTTTTTCTTTTTTTTTTACTATAATAACCTATCCTACATTTTATTTTTCAATTGATTTAATTTTACACTCTATTTTTTTAATTCACCAAAAATAAATTTTCTAGCTGCTTATAATTTTTTTGTTTAATCCACTTTCAGTTTTTTTTTCTTTCTTTTTTTTTCTTTTTTTATCCCTTTATCTTAAGTTTAACTACACTGATCATTCACAACGCCACTAAAGTAGATTCTTTTTTATGTACAAAAAAAAATTAAATTTTGAATTTTCTAAAAACGTCTTTATTGTTTAAGAAATGCACTTAGACTAATTTACATATTTTTGGCTTAAAACTAATTACATGTTTTGTCTTATCAAGGTAAATAAGTTTAATAAGTCACGTTGAAAATTAACGTGATCATTTTCTCATATAATTTGCTATGTGTTATACTGTTATGGGAAAATTATAATTTTATAATTATGTAAAAGAAAGCTTAGAATTACAAAATTGTGAAAAACATGTTAAAAAAATTTGTGTATTATTTATTTATGATGACCAATCTATTTCTATGGGAAAAATACTATTTAAAGATTTTGATATGTTTTGTTGCGGTGACGTAACTCCTCCCTCATTTAATTGAAAACTCTCCTGAGTTTTTTTGATATTTATTTTGAATTTCTTAATGTATATGTATAAAACAAATAAAACTATTACAATTAATAAAATTATAATAAGTATTACTAAATTATATATTATATTGTTTTTTTTTATGATATTTGAGCTCTTTAATTTCATTTATATTGTCTATTTGATTAATTACAAGTTCATCAAATGTTGTCTGTAATTTTGATTCATTCATCACGAAATTTGATGGATTACAAAGTTATTTTTAAATTTTTCTTCTTTATTATAAAATAGTTTATTTTTAATTCTAATATTACAATTATGAAAAGTTAATACATAATTTCCTTTAAGTTGTAATGTCCTTTCATCGCATGTACTATTAAAGTATTCATTGTTCTGATTTTTTAAAAGAATTAAACCTGATTCAATTTCTATAATTTCTGCTCTTTTATTTTTAATTTTTATACAATTATTTTTATATATACATAAATCTGTTTCTTTCAAATTTCTAAAATTAGCGTCACCATTGTAATCATAAGAAATATTATTAAGTTTTATTATTTCTTGGCTTTCAAACATTAGTTCTTCAAAATTTTTGTTAGTCACAGGAATGATTAGTGATCTTTTAGCCGGTATTGTGTCTCTAGGTATTTTAATAGCAAATATTATTTTATCTTCTTTATACTTTGCTGTCCCTAATTTAATATTTTGTAATTTTTCTAAATCTATTTGGTACTTACTTAATAATTTCTTCCGTAGTTAATATATTATTAGTCATTATGCCTAGTCTTGCTGATGCAATATTATTTTGTATGTGTTCTATGTTATCACCTAAAATTTTGATTTTCAATAAGAAATCTACATAAAGAAGTTGTTTGTATACTTTCTCATTATTTTCCCTAATATCATTAAATCTTTCTAATATTTTGCTTCGATCTGATTCTATTATCTTTTTTAATGTGTCAAACGTTTTGTTAAAGTGATCGTTAATTTGTATGTTTTTATTAAGATTGTCAATAGTCATGTGATTATTTTCGTCAATTACCTTTAAATGTTCTTCTTCTTTTCTGTCTTTTCTGTCGTTATCGTCCATCGTGCCAAATAACCATTTGAATCCTGTTCCTACAATATTAATGAGTCCTCGTTTATGTTTGTGGGGTAGTATAGTTTGTATTTTTGTCTTTATTGTCTTTAGTTCGTATCGTATAAGTTTTTCGTTTTCTATTGCTTCCACTTGTGCAATGTTATTTTCTAGGGTATCAATTATGTTTTCGATTTTTTTTGGTTCTATAATGTGTAAAACAAGATCATAGTTTTGAATAATTTGTACGTCTTCTAACTTTATTTCGGCGAATCCATTATTGTTGTCTATTTTCTCTATCATTAAGGCTGCTTTCGCCACTTGAAGCAATATCATTGTCGTAATTACCAATATCCATTTCACCTGCAAATTTATTAGGTCTTTTAATTTTCGTTGGATGTATATTTTCAAGTTTTAGTTTTCTGTATCTTGGTTCATTCTTGTGCCTATGTGCTTTGTAATTTTTGACATACCCTTCCTCCTGATTTTGATAATAATCTTCTCTATTCTGATTCAATTTATTTATTCTATGTTCTTTTGTAGCTTTCAACAGATTTTCGATTTTTTTTCTATCAACTCTTCCTTCAATTATGTCTATTGGTTTACTTTTAATTGTTGAATGCATTGATTTGTTGTACCATTCTACACATTTAAAGACTCTTTCCTGTGTAGATAGTCTTGAATTTCCTGCTTCTAACGTTCTGAGCTTTTCACCTATGGTGCTATGGAACCTTTCAATATCTGAGTTCCCTGTATGGCTGTTGGGTTTGGTAAAATGTATTTCTACACCTTCTTGTCTTAAAAAGTCTTTTATATTTACGGAATTGAACTCATTATCCATTGTTATTCTTTTAGGTTTATCTTTTATTGAAAAATATAATCTCATTTTTTCTATAATAGTAACATTATTTTTATCTTCTAAGTATAAAGCTACAGCGTGTTTCGAAAATTTATCTATGAATGTTAGGAAATTTTGTTTTATATATATATATATATCTAAATGAATCATTTGATTTACATCGCTAGGAGTTTCGGTAATGTGAAATTTAGGTTTTAAAGGTTTTCTGTCATATTTTGCCCTACAACAAATGTCACAGTTATTTATGTATTTTTGTATAAGTTCTTTTAAATTTTTAAAATAAATTAATTTTGTCAGCCCTTCATAATTCTTGTTTATACCTGCGTGACCTGTTTCGTCCTTATGGTATTTAGCAATTTGCTTATACACTTCTTCTTCGTTTCGCATTTCCTTAGCATGATAAACACATTTATAGAAAGTCAAACTTGTATTAAACAATTCTATTAATTTCTGTTGAACTTTATTATACTCATGATCTGACAATTCAGAATATATACCTACTCGACCTGTTTTTAAAAGCCTACGAAAAATGTCTGTCATGAAATTATCGTTAATGTCGTCTGAACTTATGTATATTTTCCGTCTTCTTCCTATAATCTCAACTTCATCTGTTTTATTGTTTGTTAATATGATTTGAGTTTGAAATCGGTTTACAACCGTCTCCAATATAGGAAAGTGATCGTTTTGTTCTTCTTCCTTTGAATGAATTGTAGCATTTAAACTTTCGTTATCATCTACTTGAGATGAGGATGGTTCGATTGCATTTATTTCTCCTGTATCGGGATTAATTCTGCTCATAAAATCGGCAGCTTTGTTTTCTTTTCCCTTAATGTAATCGATGTTAATATTGTACTCGCCTAGTTTCAATAACCACCTTTGTAGTCTGGGGTTTATATCCTTTCCTTTATGTTTGGTTTGTAACCATTTGAGTGGTTGATGGTCTGTCATTAAGTCAAAAGGTCTGCCGTATAAGTATGGTCGAAAATAATTGACCGCCCAAACTATAGCTAGCAATTCCTTTTCTGTCGTCGAGTATTTTTTTTCGTGATCATTTAATGTCCTGCTTGCGTAACTGAACGGGTGTTCATCTTGGGTCAAAACAGCACCTATTGCGTAATCGCTTGCATCTGTTGTCAGTTTGAACCTTTTACTAAAATCCGGATATTTCAATATTGCTGGATCTACTAATAATCTCTTTAATTTTTCAAAAGTGCTTATATATTGTGGATCACTTTTATTTATTTTCGTATTTTTCTTTAAATACTTAGTCATACCTTGTGCAACTTTTGCGTAGTTTTTTATAAACTTACGATAGTATCCGGTCATTCCTAAGAATGACTTAATTTGCTTTGTGGTTTCCGGTAATTTAAGCTTTTGAATACTTTCTATTTTACTCATATTCGGCTTAATCCCTTCAGTTGTCAATATATGTCCTAGATATTCTGTTTGTTTGGCGAAGAATTTGCACTTATCTATTTGTATTTTGAGATTATGCTCCCTTAGTTTATTGAATACTTTTTGAATGCTATCTACATGTTCCTCTATATTAGTGCTAAATATAAGGATGTCATCTAAATAGACTACACATATCTGGTTTATATAATCTCTAAGTACTGAATTTATTAATCGTTGGAAGGTTGCCGGCGCATTTTTCAATCCAAACGGCATCCTTATGAACTCATAATGGCCCAATGGTGTTGAGAAGGCTGTCTTTTTCCTATCATCCTCTTTTATCAGGACCTGGTGAAAGCCTTTGGCAAGGTCTAATGTTGTGAAGTACTGCGCTCTACCCAATTTTTCTAAAATATTTTCGATGTTCGGTATAGGAAACTTATCATCAACCGTTACTTCATTCAG
This sequence comes from Villa cingulata, assembly GCA_951394055.1. Taxonomy (NCBI): domain Eukaryota; kingdom Metazoa; phylum Arthropoda; class Insecta; order Diptera; family Bombyliidae; genus Villa; species Villa cingulata. The sequence goes on along the minus strand of OX596017.1, from coordinate 32,362,124 downwards.
TTTCCTATAGTCGATAACGATCCTCCACTTCTTCTTACCAGAGTTGTCAGCTTTCTTCGGTACAATCCACAAAGGTGAATTGTATGGTGAATTACTTTCCTTGATGATACCTTGCTCAAGCATTTCCTTCATTTGTCGATTTATCTCTTCTTCATGTATCTGAGGATATCTGTAGATTTTCGAGTATATAGCTTCATTTGTTTTTGTTATAATCTCATGTTGCACGTCATGAGTATGACTTAGTTTCTGGCCTTCTTGGAAAAATAAATCTTTATTTCTATTGATTAAAGTTTTCAATTTTTCTTTCTCTTCTGAATTCTAAGACACTTTGATCTAATCGAGACGCTTCTAATGAATGTGCTTCATCATATTTATAGGGACACGAATGTAAGAACTTTGTCTTCACGTTGTGTATCTCTAAATATTCTTCTTCTAAATTAATAATTGCTTCCATAGGTTTTAATATATTTTGTCCTATAAGGCCGTCAAACTCTTTATTTTTAAAAGTAGTAAGTTTCCAACTCATAAGATTGTCTTCGTTAAATTCTTTTGGTAATGCCGTTATAATTTCTTCATTTATTTTTGTTTCTCCACTAAGTGTGTTAAAATATATATTGTCTTTCAGTTTTAAACGTTTATACTGTGGTAATTTAGTTTTATTTAGCAAAGTTGTCGTTGACCCCGTATCGATAAGGCATTTTATTTTATCATTACCAATAGTTAACTCAACTATCGGTAAATTTGTTTTTGAGGCGATGATTGAAAATTTACCTCCTCACAACCATCTTTCTGAATATGATCGACTTCCATTGGTTCAACATGGTTTTGTCTAAACTGACCCGAATTTCTGTTGTAATTGTTACTGTTATGGTTGTTATAATTGTTATTATTATAAGACCGTTTGTATTGTCCCGAATTACCTAAATCTCTATTATAGTTTTGTCTGAACTGATTCGATTGTCTACTATTATAATTTTGTCTGAACTGATTTGATTGTCTACTAAATTGGGGCCTAACCTGATCATTTCTAGGAGATACATAATTGTTTTTATTATGAGGGTGTTGTTTTGAGATTATCTTATCATTATTTTTCACATGTTTATTCGGATATTTATTTTTATTACATCTAATCATTCCCGTTTCTTCTAACAAATAATAAGCTTCTCTTAAATTTTTTATATTTCTGCTATGTATAACACTAGAACAATTTGCATCTTTATTATTGAGAAATGTTCTTAATATTATAGATTCGTTTGCTTGTGGTGTAAATGCTATCGGTTTATCTTTATCAAATTCATATTTAGTGTTTAATTTATCTAATATATTTTTTAAATTTTCATAGTATTCACTTACATTGTAATTATTCCTAATACTAATCGCTTGATGATGAAGATGATGATAACTTTCTCGAATCCCGAAATTTTTGATGAGTTCGACTTTAACTTCTGCCCACTGTGGGTTGGGACCTAATGTCCTGATGACTTGGAGAGCTGGACCTTGTATTTTATTAAGCACGTTTCTCTGATACACATATTCTTTCAAGGGTTGATTACTTTCGAACATTGGAAGAAATATTTCCACTTCTCTTATGAATGATGACAGATCATAATCACTGGTTCCATAGTACTCTTTAATACGAGAGGCTTCTTTCATTAATTCTGTTACAGATATAGTAGCTGTTGGTGGATTTTGTGGTTGAGGTGCTTCAGCACCTGATGTTGTTGATTGAGTCGGCATTTCTTCTTTTAGCTTAAAGAAAAATTACGTTTTCAGAAAAATTCACTTAACAATTTTCACATATATATATATGTATATATAACTTTTATTTAAGTTTGTGACGAAAAATTTTGTTTCTTCGATAGAGTAATTTATTTATCCCTATCTGTGTTCACTATTTTTCTTATAGTCACTTTATTGTTTTAGTATTATATCACTAAAATAAATTTTACACATCAAACTGTACAAACAAAATTTTTTGAATTTATTATTTGTATTTAATAAAAAAATTTATAATACTTTTCTGTTTTATGTGTCTTTTTTTTTTATATATGTATAATATATTTATATGTACAGAATACCAATCTTCGGATTTGGTATCCTACCGACTGCGCCACTAAAGTAGATTCTTTTTTATGTACAAAAAAAATTAAATTTTGAATTTTCTAAAAACGTCTTTATTGTTTAAGAAATGCACTTAGACTAATTTACATATTTTTGGCTTAAAACTAATTACATGTTTTGTCTTATCAAGGTAAATAAGTTTAATAAGTCACGTTGAAAATTAACGTGATCATTTTCTCATATAATTTGCTATGTGTTATACTGTTATGGGAAAATTATAATTTTATAATTATGTAAAATAAAGCTTAGAATTACAAAATTGTGAAAAACATGCTAAAACAATTTGTGTATTATTTATTTATGATGACCAATCTATTTCTATGGAAAAAATACTATTTAAAGATTTTGATATGTTTTGTTGCGGTGACGTAACTCGCCTGTATCCGTATATATATTATAACGTAACTGTCGCGGAAAAATTCCTCAGTTTCTAATTTACACGTTATTATATTAATTTTAATATGGTTATATGTACTATATGAATATATTTTTCATTATTTAAAAAAAAAATTTAACCCGATAAAGGAAAATAATTAGCAAAACATACTTTATATTTTAAATAAGTACGAAATGCACGTGCAACAAGTAATACTTAATAACCGGCAAATTTGAACAAAACTATACACTTTGTCGGGCAGAGTTTTCGCTTACTGATTCGACTAGCAGGTCGAGTTAGGCGCGTGGTGCATTTTTATATTCCACCAAAACGAAAGATGTGTTGCTCTTATTGGAAATATGGGTGGGGACTTTATGTAAAAAGTGCAAATTGAAATGACAACTTTACATGTATATGTGTAAAGTGCAAAATATTTTATCATATTTTGAAGTAATATGTGAAAATTAAGAATAAATTTTCACGCATGATTAATTACATGATGAAATCTAAGATTTTTAGAATTTGATGAGATATAAACTTAGTATTAAAATTTCTTAAACAAATTTTGTAAATGAATTTTAAATTTTCAAAATTTAAAAAAAATTTAGAGTTGGCAATACTGTAGTTCGTAATCACAAAGAATATAGAGCTAAAGCAATAGAATTTTCATTCCACAATCTGTCAAAAATTCAGAACACATAAAGTTACATAAATATCTTCGTTCGAAACATGTTTCGAACATAAATTTTTCCCCTCATAATTGTATTAAAATACACATAATTTTTCTTACTTACCATATTTGAAGTAAAGATGGAAACAGATAACATCCGTGCCGTAATGAACAGTACTGACTATATATATTTTTTTTTTTCAAATATACATACATATATACATACAATATACAATGTATATAGTATATATTAAGTGCACGCGGATACTCAGTCCATTATGGCACCGCCGATCAGTAATTTATGTCAGATATACCATCCAGTTTATCATCAGTAATCAGTTACTGGTGTATATTGTTGATGGGAAAAATTAATGATCGACTTGGCAAGAGTAGCGCGCTGGCCGGGGTTCGAACCGTGATCTCAAGATCACAAGACCGACACCCAACCATCGAGCTATTCAAGTCCCTCACGTACCTGACTATATAAATAAGGCACATGTATGTTCAGCGTCAAACAGCACTATCACTGAGGCAGCGTGATGATAGTGTACTGTACTGGTGAACGATGCTTGTTGACGGCGAGGAAGCTATCTGTTTGTTATTTAAGAGGTATTCGGAATTATATTATATATTTGCCATACAAATCATCTAGATTAATATCTGTTGCGGGGAATGGAATCGATATAAAATTATATTTTATATTATACATTATGTATGTGTGCAATGGAATAATGTGAATTGTATTGTATTTAAAGGCAAATACAAGTTTATTGTGTATTATGATAATATATATAGCTACGTGTATATAATATTCATTACGGAATATTATGTAGTATGGTAGTATGTAGTATCAAAGACTATATAACAAATTGTTATATTGGTCTTTGGTAAGATGTATATTAACAAAGATCCTTATCTGTATTATGTATTAGTATAATACGAATTTATATGCGAATATTAAATGTATGTATATATGTATGTATATGAATTGTTGTGAATGATAAGTAAAAGGGAATAACAAATTAAAAATTTTTTCAAAGAAATGTAAACAAACATTTGTTTTTAATAGGGAGTAATATACATAATAATATATAAACGAATGACATAATGACAAACATACGTATGTTTGTATATAATTGGTATGATCTGCATTGATTATAAATTGAAATATTCTTTCCTTATGATCTGTGTTTTGGCGTGGTCTTATATTAATTATTTCATAAACTCTATTCGAGTATTATGAATTACAATAATAATTATCATTACATATTCGTATGAATATGTATAAGAATAATTTTTGAATTTTAATTATGAACGTAATAAGCAAAAAATCTTAAAAATACTATACATTACATATATGTGGATATTTCGCATGAATGGTATATCTATACACTTGCTTAGATATAATTTTAATATTTCAGGTGATTATTTATGCAATATGATTTAAATATTATATTTTTTATCGTTACTTTTTCTTTCCACCTGTATCCCTAAATATTGTAGGTATTGTAATATCACAAACAATATACAAATAATGTGGTAATATATAGGTATATACTTAATACAATACGCATATAAATAATAATATACATGTACATAAAAACGTATATTTATGTACATAAAAATAGTACAAAAGCAATGTGAAATTGTACAATATCAATATCGAAGGGTAATAATATACTATATACATATGTGTGTGTGTACATTTGTATTTTGTATATAAACAAGATCGCACGAACATAAAAAAAAAAATAAAGAAAAAAATATAAGCCAACGAAAACAACAATAATTTAATAGTTATCAAAATTGAATATAATACCAATAATACTGTATTAAATATAATACCAATAATACTATATTGCTTACTTGCCTAACAACTTCTATAATATAATATAATACATTATGCTAATAATGTAGGGTTTTCCAGTAAGGACATAACAATTTTATATTTAAGTAAAATAAAGAATAATTAATATACATATAAGGTTAAAATTTATTCCAAGTGAAGTACACCTATTACATTTAATTATGGAATTCGATCTCATTCATATGACCACCGCGAGCACGAAAATTGGAATAAGCGCTCTTAAAGTTGTGACTACCGATTCAGAATTGCGGTAGTAATTTTTAATAATTTCTAAATGTTGCTCGTTCGTGAACTTCACCATGATAAAAATGTTAACATTGACTGACGTTCTGAAGTTGACAGATTATGCCAAATGTTCAAGGCCTCCTTTGTATTAAAACACAAAATCGTTATGTCCCTATTGGAAAACCCGATATAAATGCATAAGAATTGTATTATCCTATAACCAGCCATTCACAATTATTATTTAATTGTTTATTTTATATTGGGTCCTATTATGAGTGTCGATAATATCGTCTTGTCATCGACTATCGCCTTGACTCGACAAGTTTTGTATTATGAATGGCGATTTGAGGCGAGAATATCGACATTTTGAGTCGATCAGTTAAAACTAATCAATAGACATAGTAGTCTATGGTGATTTGACATTTCATGTATGCTTTGTATATAAGATAAGTTGTATTTAATTATTCTGCTCAATTTATTTAAATTTAGTTTAATTAATTAAAGAAAAATCACTAAAAATGCTGTTTGAAAAAAAAAACATGAACGCTCTTCTTTTATGCAAAAAAAAAATCAGTATTAAATTAATGTTTTATATTTTCACTTATATTTTATATTTATAGCTACAAATTATTTACATAAATTAATCAAATATTTATTAAAAATTACAAAAATTAATTAAATATTTATTCAAAATTGAAAAAAAAAATGAATTATAAATTTTTGTATCGATATATTTGACAATTTTTATAGAAATTACATGGTGAAACTGAATGAAAATAAAATTTGATATGACAATATCTTACTGTCGAGACGACCGATTTGCATAATACAAAATTTACATCGTCTCGTCTCGTCTTAATTTTGTCGATAGTCGATATTATCGACATTCATAATAGGGCCCATTAATTTTTATAAACTCAATCCTACAAGTGTATACGTACATATGTACATAGTGTCTACAATATAATATGAACGTCGATATGAACAAACAGCACAGCATATACATTTACTTACGTACATTACGTAGTAGTACACAAATACCAAAAATCATTTTGTTCAATATTGTAAAATACATATTTTTATAATTATAATACAATATACATATATGTATATAATACATATATATTGTCCCTTTAAAAATATCTCGGCTAATGCATTTATAAAAAAAACCTGAAATATGTATATAGTACATATATATATCATAATATCATATCATCATCATCATCATATTGTGTATTATAATGATTATCCGCATACATATATAATCGTATTGCATTAGCGTATACAATGTACAATATAAAATATAAATTTACATTGTATTATTTGCTCGTATACCAATTACCATTATCAATGTATGCTCTTATGCACAAATTACATTACAATACAGCAATAAAGAAATGATCGATAGAAATAAAAACATAGCAGTCAACCAGCAGCAGTATAAAAATTATATATATATAGTATATATATCTACATTATATGTATATTTGAAAACTATAATGGCGTATGAATAATCAAATTAACGCACACACAAATGCTATTAGTAAACCTATTTTCATTCATAAATACGAAATTATTTTTCGAAGTATTTTTTCGAAGTATAAAATTATACACATGTCATACACATTAATTACAAACATGTGCGAAATCCAAAATTTTTTCGGTTCATTCCACATCATCCACATTAATTGTAACTTTCCCCTTTTTCAAAATTTCGAAGCAAGAAAATATGTATTTTGGCAAACATACAGACATTATTTGAATTTAACCGTCGAATGTTATTTCTATTGCTTTAGCTCTATATTCTTTGGTAATCATTTTCCATTTCATTTCATGTTGGGCCTATATAACCGACTTTAAACTATATTATCGGGTGATTTAAAAAGTAGAGAAGTGAAGTCAAAAACCGGATATGGACTAAAAATTAGAAAAATTGTACCTATATGATGGAAGAAAGATGTACAGAATCACATAATTATTAAATTAATAATAATTCTTGGAAAACATCTATAAAAAGAACAAGGAATTATAATATAATTTGAAAATTTTTAAATTTTTTGAAATAAAACATAGAATTTTAAAACCTTTGAAAACAACCAATTAGGGTGGCCATGCAAAAATTTTGACGATTGAAATACGGAATGGAACGAGAACCAACTATGGAAATGATATTGGTGAGAACCTGGGGAACTAATTGAATTATAATGGAAAAATTGGGAGAATATATATGTATGCGTGCGCAGCCATTAAATTTAATTAAATTTAATTAAAATGCGCATGTATACATAATATAACGCGTGTAGCGTAATAAATGATAAGGGGCGGCCATTAAAATTTAACATTGATAATGTAGAGGTGTGCGTGTAATTCATATAATGCATAGGGAGAATGTATATGTATTGCATTGATAAGGTATATACATATATAATGGAATGGTCTGGAAATTTAATGGAATCACGTGCATAAAGCCTGTGATAGATAATTGCGTACGTACAGATTAAGTAAAACGTGTAGGAAAGAATACGAGCTAACAGATACAAAAGAATACGCAACGTACGCAACGCAATGCTATGCAAGATTAGACCAACTTTCAACTTTTACGCATTCAAGCATTCACCATAACCTAAATTTTTCTCGGCTGTTTTTTGTTTATGTTTATAAATTTAGTTAACAAGTGATGTGTAGTTTAATTAAATAAAAAAATATTAAGAATTTATTTAAGAAATAAATAAATAAATAAATAATAAATAAATATTTAGTTATAAAATTTGTTAAAAAGAATTGGACTTGTATTGAAAAGTGTATATTTATAAATATTTAGTTATAAAATTTGTTAAAAAGAATTGGACTCTATTGATTGTAATTAGTTAGCAACAAGTGACATTTGACAAATTTTAATTTAAATAAAATGGACTTCGATTGTAATTTAATTAAAGAAGTTAGAAGCCGGGAATTTTTATATAATAAAAAACAGAAGCAGTACAGAAATGTTGACCTTAGAGATCGGGCATGGAAGGAAATTTCTTTAAAATTAAAAGAATCAGGTAATTTGACAATTAATTATTTTAAATAAATTTTATTACTAATAATTTATCGAGTTTTAGAAGAACACTGTAAAGTGCGATGGCGTTCGTTGAGAGATAAATTCAATAAAGAGAAAAATAAATATATGCCAAGTGGCAGCGGAATTGAGGAAACTTCTTCAAAATGGGCTCTGCTTGATGAAATGATGTTCCTCAAAGACCATATAGCTCCAAAAAGGTAAACTTTTTTTTGTTATATGTTATGCTACTTATATATGTATGCTTTTATTTTATTTTATTCATTCATTTATGTATTATTTATATTTTCTAGAACTTATGGGAATTACAAATTTGTTGGCAGCGATGAACAGCTGGAACAGTCAGAACAACTGGAACAGCCGGAAGAGCTAGAAGTTTGTATTGATGCTTCTGAACCGCCAGCAGCTACAGCATCAACGTCTATGTCAAAGAGAAAACGGACTGAAGTAACTTCAATAGACAAGTCATTTGATAGACTTATAAAGTCTTTAGAAAATACGATTCAGTCCTCTCAGAGAAAAGATGTTCATGAACCATTTTTAAAAATGATATCACAAAAATTAAATATGTTGCCACAACAAGAAGTGAAAAATATAAAAATGGAAATGCTTGTATGGCTCCATCAAAAAGTAATAGACCATACAAATTAATAATCAATTAATTTTAATGAAGTTTTTTTTTATTTTGAAATTTATTCTCAGAATTTAATTTTTTTAGATTAGTCTTAATTTTACTCTAGTTTTAATCTTTTTTAATATTTTATAATAAATTTAATAAATAAAAGAATTTTTTATTTTTATTATTTTTAGAATTTAATTTTTCATATATTTCACTCTAGTTTTAATCTATGTTAATATTTTATAATAAATTTAATAATTAAATATAGTTTATTACAAATGGAGAAGAATGCTTTTTTGTTAAATTATTCTACATAATTTTAATATAGTTTTCAATTTTTTTTGTGAAATTTAATTTAATTTATTTGCAAACAAATAATCAGACAAAGAATTTCTAATATCTGTAGCTATTGTTGTCGAATTATTTGATCCGAAACGCAAGCGACTCTTCGGCAATGGTCGAACTTCCTTTCTCCATATACCTTCAATTAGTTGTCCTCCTTCATAATGATCAACGAAGTCTCGTGGTTGATATGAATGGTAATCATGCATTTTTATAAAATTGTGTAGAACCACCGTAGCTTGTACCACTTTTTCAGCATATTCCGGGCTCATATTCATGCAATGACGCAAAATTCGCCATCTTGCTGTTAGTATACCAAAGGCATTTTCTGTTGTCCTTCTTGCTCGGGAAAGTCTTTTATTAAAATTGTCTTTCTTATCCTCAAGACAAGTTCCAGGATATGGACGCATTAAGTTTTGTAAAAGAGGAAATGCTGCATCTCCAACAAAAAAGTGTGGCTCAATAAATTGGTGTTGGGTAGAACTTTATTCTTTGGAATTTTAAGCTCTTTCAATTTCTTTTTCAGCAGTAAATTCCCGAATGTTGATGCAGCAAATACTCCTCCGTCGCTCTGGCTACCATAAGCCCCTATATCAACTGCTTTAAAGGTGTAATTTGCGTCACATATTGCCATCAAGATAATACTATAAGTGCCTTTATAGTTGTAGTATTGGGAACCTCGAATTATAGATGAAAAATGCGAACCAAAGAAAAATAAAGTTATAAGACTACTTACCAGAATTTGAAGGACATTGCAGAACTATATGTTTTCCATCTACTGCCCCTAAACAGTTAGGCATATCCCACATTAAATTAAAATCGTTTGCAATTTTTTCCCATTCATCTTCATTTGGTGGACTTATATATATTGATGACAATTGATCCCAAATTAATCCACACGTTTCTAACGCAATTTCCCTCACTATGGAAACGCCAATTTTGAATGTTATTGATAAATACTGTCTGCTTACGCCTTGAGCCAAGTATCTATGTATATATAAAAACAAGACATATTACAATATTGCATAAATAAATTAATAAAGTTTATAAAACTCACAATAAAGTTAAAAAAAGCCTACACTTGGCTGAAATTACACCTCTCCAAGATGATTTTATCAATTTTGGCTCCAATAAAACAAAAAGATAATCAAATAGATTTGAACTCATTCTCGTACATTGTAGAAATTGTTCTGGATCGCTGTTTTTAATGCTGTCAAAGGATTTTTCGAAAAATCCTTTTGAATAAGCTTCCATCAGGTCCTCTTTTCTCTGTATAATTATCATTTTAGAATGAAATGATTTCACTGACGATGTTATTTCATCTTCCTCTTCATTATCATTTCCGTTTGTTATTTTTATATATTCTCCAAACAACTCCATATTAAATTTAAAGGATTCATGTTTAATCAATAAATCTTCTAATAGCTTCAGAATTTGTTGTTTTGAAAGTTCAAAAACCTTTATAGGATCCAATATACCTTCATCTTTGTTTTCAAGAATGTAGGTAGCCACTGAATTGGTAATAAACTTGAAATGAAAAATACTGCCTTCTTTCTTGAACTCTACTTTATTTCTGAAAAATGTTTCTTAAGTCTAACAATCTTAAAGTATTCCATCAAAAGTTAAAATATGCTTAGCTAGCTTTCTAACTTCTAAGTTATTTGCTACTTTGAAATATGATTATACATCATAATGCTTAGCTGGCATTCCTAATTGCTACTTTTTATTTGATACTTTGTATTATTTGTATTATATACTTTAAGAGAAATTATTAAAATACTTTAGCGCATGTTGATAATGCTTACACAGTGTTTTTATATAGTATTAACATTATTAACATTACACCTCCCTTTTTTTTAAAAAAAAAAAAAAATATATATATATGTAGATTTTTTTTTTTTTTTTTTTATATGCAAGTTCAACAATTAATTTGAAAGAAATGAAATTTTGTTTTTGTTTTACCTGTTATTGCTTTGAAATTGTAACTTACTTATTTTTTATTTTATAATTTGTTATTTTGTATATTAATTGATATTTATTATAGTTACTTGAAGTTATACATATACATATGTATGTAATTTACCTTACTATTATTAATATTATATTTAACATTTTCTTAATCTATTTTTATGAACCATTTCTAATTTTCCACTGGCATCTTCAATTATGCAATTTGGTTCTCTTATTTCTGTAACAGTATAAGGTCCAATATATAACTTTTCTAATTTGTTACTTTTTTCATTAGTTAATAGTACCTTATCTCCTATACTTATATCTAATGGTCTTGCATGTTTATCGTAATTCATTTTTCTTTTTTGTTTTTCTTTTTCTAGTAAAATTTTTACTTTACTTTGTGTTGTCTGCAATATAAATTTTAATTCATTTACATAATTATCTATATTATAAACTGGGTCAATTCTGGAAAATTCTTTGATATTTGACTTTTTACCGAATACTAACTCAAATGGAGTATAGTATTTTACTAGTGCTGAAGGAGTAGTATTCCAACAATAAGTAAAATATTTTATTAACTCATCCCATTCATTGTTTTGGTTTAAATATATTCTAAGATATTCATTAAAAATTCTATGATTACGTTCTACTGTACCAAGACTTTCATGATGATAGGCTACTGAAAATGAGTGCTTTATTTCTAGCATGTTTGTTAATTCTTTCACGGTTTGGTTTTTAAATTCAGTTCCTAAATCTGTTCTTATTTCTTTAGGACATCCATATATCAATATAAATTTTTCTACAATAGCTTTGGCTACAGTTTTCGCGTTTTTATCTTTAATCGGGATCGAAACTAGATATTTAGTTAAATCGCATTCAATTGTTATTGCATAAATATTACCCTTACTTGTTACTGGTAACGGGCCTATCGTATCAATTATTACTATATCAAAGGCTTGCTGTGGTGTTGGAGTAACTATCATTGGTTGTTTAATTTTGTGTTTAGGCTTACTTTTGTGACATTCTTCGCAATTGCGTACAAATTTAGCTACATGCTTATTCATATTTTTCCATCTATACGTTAATTTAATTTTGTAAAGTAATCGACGTTGTCCTACATGTCCACCTAATAACGGGTCAGTATGGTATTTATGTAAAATGTTTTGAATTTCTTTCTTATCTTTAACTATTATTATAGGCCTATACAAGATAATATTTAATTTTATTAAATTTTCATTGCCATATTCTTTAAATTTATCGATCGTTATATACTCAAATATTTCATCATTCAATTCTAATTTCAAGTGATTAATTGATTCTTCATGGGCTATATTTTCAAGCTCGGATAGAATAAGACCGAAGTCGGATTTATCCTTCATGAAGATGTCATTTAACACTTTATTTATACATTTATTTTTATGTATTTCTATATTAATCTGACATAACTTTTTCTTATTATTTTTGTCATTGCTGCGCGCTTTTATTTTAAATTTAACTAAAGGGATATTCTTGAGTTCATTCTCTTTCACCGATTTATATACTTTAATTTTTTGTTTTTCTTTATCATTGATTTCAGTTTTTGTTTCTACTTTTTGTTTTACCTTAGACATAGATCTTGTTGTCATGTGTAGTATATCATTATTAGATTCATGCAAAATTTTTAAATCATTTATATTGATTGTACTAGGAATTCTAGACAGTGCATCGGCCACTACGTTTTTCTTGCCACTAATATGTTCTATTGTGAAATCATATTCTTCTAAATCTAAACGAATGCGTGTTAATCTGGATGTAGGCTTTGTCATCGAAAAAAGATATATTAAAGGCTTGTGGTCAGTTTGAACACGAAATTTAGTGTTGTATACATAGGGTCTAAAATATGTTATACCGAAATGAATTGCGAGTAATTCAAGTTCAATCGGCGGTTTATTTTGCTCATGTTTATTGAAAGTTTTTGATGCATATGCTATTGGTCGTTGAATTCCGTCGTATTCTTGGCTTAAAACCGCACCTGCAGCTGTTTTAGAAGCATCCGTAGTAATTATGAATTCTTTTTGAAAGTTAGGGTATGCTAATATTGGTGGGTTTGCTAATACACTTTTGAGGACATTAAAATTTTTCTTGCATTCTTCATTAAAGTCGAATTGTACCTCCTTTTTTGTGAGTCTGTTCAAACTTTTAGTTAAAAGTGCGAAATTTTTTATAAATCTACGAAAATAGTTACACGTTGCAACGAATCTCTTTACTTCTTCAGCATTAGTTGGTTCAGGCCAATTTTTTATTATTTCTACTTTTTTTGGATCAGGAGATATCCCTTTATCTGAACAAATATGTCCAAGATAAGTGGCTTCTGTTTTAAAAAATTCACATTTAGAAGGATTAAGTTTAAGATTATATTTTCGACATACTTCAAAGACAAGTTTTAAATTTTCTAAATGTGTATCTTCTGAGCGACCAAGAACTACACAATCATCAATATATATGAATGCCGTTTGTGGTGGGAGACCAGCAAAAGCTAATTTCATCATTCGCTGAAAAGAGTTTGCTGATGGTGATAGTCCCATAGGAAGCCTCGTAAACCTAAACGAACCTTCAGACGTGCTGAAACTTGTTAGGTCTCTTGATTCTTCGTGAAGCTTTATTTGATAAAAACCTGAGAAGAGATCGAGGGTGCTAAAGAATTTCGTACGGCCTAGCTCATCGAGAATGTCATCGATTCTTGGTAGTGGATGTTTGTCTTTGATGATTTTTTCATTGAGCTTGCGGAAATCAATAACAAGACGCCACTTTTTCTGTGAATTATCAGATTTTTTCGGAACGAGCAATATTGGTGAGTTATATGGCGACTGACTTGGTTCTATAATTTTGTCATTTAACATTTTCTTTACTTGCCTGTTTATTTCTTCTTTTTGTGAATATGGCAGCCTATAGTTTTTTATGAAAACTGGTTCATTATCTTTTGTTCGTAGTTTTTGTTCGTAAAAATTATTGAAAGAAAGAGGCTCGTCTTCCAGAGCAAATATATCACTGTATTCGAGACACAGTTTTGTTAATTTGTTACTAACGAATTGCGGAAATTTTCTTGAAAGAATTTCTAATACCTTTTCTTTTCTGTCTTTTGTAAGAAGTTTTCTAGATTCACTCGAAAATATTTCATAATTTGACAATTTGTCAAAACGAAAAATATGTTTTGTAATTATAACTGGCTCTGAATTGATATTTAAAATTTTTACAATTGGGTTGCTTGTATTAGTTATTGATTGAGCAACGAAAATTCCATCGGCTACTTCCTCATTCAAAACTACTACGTCTTCTTCTTTTTCATCCGGTGGTAATTTAACGTAAATTTCACATCTTGGTGGTACTACGAGTACATTTGAAACAGGATTTTCGGAAATTGGAAGTACGTATTCATTTTCAGATGTTTGAATTTTAATAGTATGTGTGTCATAGTTAAGTATGCATTTGTATTTGTAAATAAAATCTCTACCTAAAAGAGCTTCACTAGGAATTGGAAAGTCGTCTGATACGACATGAAATTTATGGCTTATTGATGAGTTATTTAGGAATAGTCTAATATACGTAGTGCCTAATGAAAATGTTTTAGTATTTGTTATACCTTTAATACTGCATCTTTCAGATTGGTAAATTTTGACACTATTATAGAGAGCACTTTGTTTTATGATCGATATATCTGCGCCTGTATCTAGGAGAAACGAAAGTGTGTAGTTAGAGACATCGCATTGAAGCTGAATAAAATTTGACATGTGTAAATTGAAAGTGTAGATAGCCGCATTGTCCAGAATTGAATTGTCATTTGTCGAATTTATCTTGCTTCGTTTATATCCCCCAAGTGAAGCGACGGGGCACTTTCCGCGTTTCCCTGACTGGTAGTGTAACGAACATTATTATTATTATTACTATTACTTCTTCCGTATGACCTGTTATTGTTTGTCGACCTATTGCTTTGATTAGTGCTACGGCTATTGTTATTTCTGTACATTTGATTACTACTTCGTTTGAAATTATTTTGCGTACGATAGTATTGGTTTGCAAAAGAAAAATTATTTCTCCTACCGCGAAATCTGTTAGTATTTCTATTCATATATAAAATAGACTGATCTGTTTTTTCATCCGCGATTTCTGTAACAAATTTTGCTAGAACTTCTTTTGGATTTTCGTATGTTGACGACGCTATAACGGATCGCGTTAAATCTGACCGTGCGTTTGCCCGACATAATTTTACTAACTCTTTTTGTGTTTGTTTCTGTGCCGATTCACTGTTACCGATTTCTAACATAAGAGCATGTTGAAATTGATCCGCTAATTCTTCAGCTTTTGTTGTAAAATCATTAATTTTCATTTTATCGATTGTTAGTGCGGCAAGCCTAGCTTTGATGACTTCTGAATTTACCGGTTTTATTTTATTTTGTAGTGCAGTTTTTAGTTGGTTTATGTTATTTAATTGTACAGGTAGTACATTCCTAGCTTTTTGATCTAACCTTGTTTTTACAAAAGAGAGTACATCGTTACCGTCAGCTAATGATTCTAACAATTCGACCGAATCTATAAATTTTTGTAATCCTTCTGGATTGCCGTCGTAACAAGGGACAAGACTTACGCCAAGTTTAACGAATTCAATAGGAGAGAGAGGCATTTTAACTGTATCTAAATTGCTTGTTCCTACTTTGTCACTTTCACAGACGTTATTTTCTTCTTTTATTTCTAGAATTTTTTCACCTATTACTTTAGGAGCCTGCAAATTTATTTTTAAATAACCTGCCGCTATCAATGAACGTTCTTTAAAGTAACTAAACTGTTCTTTAATTAGTAGCTTATCATCATTACTTGAAGTATCCCATTTATTTAACGCGTAATCACTAAAACTATTAAATGTTTCAATTAAATCTTTTTTATATTCTTCTAATAACACGGTATTACTAGTTAACTCTTTTTTAATAATTTTCTTTGTAGCTCTAATAAAATTTTCTTTATATTCTTTAAGTTCTATTTTTATAGACATTGATTTATATAACTAGGTTTACTTATTTTATGATTATTATTTATTTATTTATTTTTTATTTTTCTCACTGTTGGTTCTCCTTAGCATTCATAGATAGATTTATCAAAACTTGTAACCCCTTTTTTTTTGTTTTTCATTTTAGCCTAGAATATAAAAATATATGTTTTTCTTTTTTTTTTTTAAATATTAAGAATAAAAATAATTAGAATAATATTTAATTTTAATTTATTTAATGTATGTATACTGGAATTCCTTATTAAAGTTGCTGTTATATATATACTTATATTTTATGTTGCGTCTCAAAAATATGATGATCTTGCCATTGTCGTCTGTCACGTTGTCCGGTTGAAATTTTTATTTTTTACCTTATTATACATACTTGCTGAACCATATATTTTGCACTATACTAAATATTCATGATGATGCATTATTAAACTATGTTTGATATTTGGTTTTTTGTTGTGTATTGTTTTTTAATTGCTTTTTTCCATTCTTTATACAAGTTAAATAGAACATGGAAAATTAACACTCCTAAAATTAAATACATTGGTAGTACATGTGCTGTAAGCTCAATTTCTGTTTTTCCATTTTCCACATTTAAATTTAAAATTTCTTTTTGTGTTGATTGTGTACTACCCATTTCACATATAGTTCTTAGTGTATGTACCTTATTTTATTATGATTTATTTTTTTGTAATTATAAAAGATTGTTATTTTTTAAAGTGAAGACATAATTATTGCTACATATTTAATTTTTATAGTATAATTTTGTTTTATTTTATCTCACTTATTGAAAACACTCATTGTAATAATTAACTATATTGAACTATACTTATGTAGTTTTTTTTTATTTTATCTCACTTATTGAAAACACTCATTGAATTGGCAGGATCGCCATGAATTGGTAATAAACTTGAAATGAAAAATACTGCCTTCTTTCTTGAACTCTACTTTATTTCTGAAAAATGTTTCTTAAGTCTAACAATCTTAAAGTATTCCATCAAAAGTTAAAATATGCTTAGCTAGCTTTCTAACTTCTAAGTTATTTGCTACTTTGAAATATGATTATACATCATAATGCTTAGCTGGCATTCCTAATTGCTACTTTTTATTTGATACTTTGTATTATTTGTATTATATACTTTAAGAGAAATTATTAAAATACTTTAGCGCATGTTGATAATGCTTACACAGTGTTTTTATATAGTATTAACATTATTAACATTACACCACTCTTTCATCGAAACAACTTTTAATCACTTTCAAATGTTCATTTACTGTTTCGGCTGCATTCTTCTTATGCGTATTTGTTCTTAAATGGTATGACCATTCACTTTTACGCACCTCTTTTCCACATATAGTACACAATTTCTTTTGTACCACTTCATTAGTTTTAACACTACTTATAGATTCGTCTGAGTGAACAATATTAACTGTATGATTTTCATTTAAATGTCTTAACAAATTGTCAGGTTTTAAAAAATTTTTATTACAAACTACACACTCTAAACTTTTTTTTTCGCTCGATGCAGAATGATATGCTTGTTTATGATTCAATAATTTATCCTGTCTACTTAATTGTTTTCCACAAATATCACAATTTACACGTTCACCATGTACACTTTTAATATGTCTTTTTAATACACTTTTGGTTGAAAATATTTTTTTACACTGTTCACAATTAAACTTCATTTTTAATATAACTTGTTTTAAGGAAATTAGAAAAATTATGTGTTTCAAAGATGTAAGTATTGTACTGAATAAGGTTGATATTGCGGTTTTTCTCTTTTTATACTGAAGTTTTTATGAATTTACAACAACAGATACCGGAACGAGATAACCCACAACCACGCAAAATTCCGAGAAACCAACAACAAATTCAATGCTACACAGCAACAACAAATCGAGATAACCTCTCACCTACGCAGAATTCCGAGAAACCAACAACAAATTCAATACCACATAGCAACAACAAATCGAGATAACCTCTCACCCACGCAGAATTCCGAGAAACCAACAACAAATTCAATCACCGGAAACCGATTTCCTGCCGCCGCGGCCCCCTACCCCTTATCTCTTCTTGAAACTAAAAATACCGCTTATCTCTGAAAATTCGATTACGTCACCTAAATCTTATCTCTACGATTACGTCACAACTCGCTTATCTCTACGATGACGTCACAACTCCCTTATCTCTACGATGACGTCACAACTCCCTTATCTCTACGATGACGTCACAACTCCCTTATCTCTACGATGACGTCACAACTCCCTTATCTCTACGATGACGTCACACCTCGCTTATCTCCACGATGACGTCACAGGACATACGATGACGTAATGGACCCCGACCCTCTGTGGTCCAGAATCCTCATATTCATACTACTAAAATCATTAACGATAAGTCGGTAAGTTTTCTGCAATTTTCTTTAATAATTGTGTGTGAAATTTTCATAATAAATAAAAAAAATACATATATGTGGAATGAGTGCAAGGAATTTTAGGCGTCTTGTCCAGAATGAATTAACAACTTTTGATGTACATACGATACCAAATTTTCATAAAGTATGTACAGATAATCAAACCGGAGAAAGAAACATAGAAAATTTAGATGAACAAGAGTGTTTGATGGAAAATTGCGAAGAAGAGGAGAAATGTGAAAGCCTTTGCAGTGAAAGTGAAGAAAGTAGATTTTTCAATAGTTTATGTGATGATTTAAGGAACTGGAGTACAAATAACAACATTTCACACGAAGCTCTAAATGGATTATTGAAAGTATTAAAAAATAGTGGTTTAGAAGTCCCGACCGATGCTAGGACATTGCTGGCAACTCCAAAAACATCATTAGCAATTTAGAAAGTATTACCAGGTGAATATGCCCATTTTGGGCTTGAATTTGGTTTAAATAGATTTTTTAGAGACGTAACACCACCAGACCAAATAAAGATTGATGTAAATATTGACGGGCTTCCAATTTCAAAATCATCTCGTTTGTGTTCATGGCCGATTTTATTATCTGTAGTAAATTGCTATAAACGTGATCCTTTCTTAATAGGAGCTTATGCCGGTTATGGAAAGCCAAATGATATTAATGAATACTTATATGATTTCATAGAAGAGTATAAAAAAATTAAAACTTGTGTTGTTTTAATTGGGAGTAAAACTTGTAAAGTTATAATTCGTTTATTCTGCTGTGACGCTCCAGCTATGGCTTTTCTTACAGGCGTTAAAAGTCATACGTCCATTCATGGATGTCCAAGATGTTATCAAATAGGTCATGTTGTCAACAACAGAGTGGTATATTCCTCTACTCGTGTTGCAGAACGGACTGATGACGATTTTGAACAAAGGCGACATATGCAACACCATTCTGAATTCAACATACGTCGACGGAATATACTCGAAACAATTGGTATAGGGATGGTTTCTCAAGTACCTATTGAACCGATGCATTTGCTTGATTTGGGAGTTACAAAAAAAGTACTAACATCTATATATGAAAGAACTTTTAACGGACACAAATTATCTCGCGATCAGAAAAAACAAATATCGAATAAATTAATTTTATTGGCTAAATTTATTCCAAAAGAATTTTGTAGGAAACCACGAGGTTTTGAAGAATTGGCTCGTTGGAAATCTTCTGAATTTAGACAAATCGCACTATATACTGGGCCTGTTATTTTAAAAGATATCGTCGATGAAGACACGTATTATCATTTTTTATTGCTTCACTGCGCATATAGATTGTTTGCATGTCCCTACAACAGCTATGATAATTCTAACTGTGCAGATGCTATGATAAAAGAATTTGTTATTAATTTCAGTTTAATATACGGCAAAGAAAATTTGACATATAATGTACATAATTTATTACACCTGGCTGAATATGTGAAGCAATTTTGATCTGTAGATAAATTCTCGGCTTATCAATATGAAAATTTTATGCAGACAATAAAAAAGTATATAAGAAAACCAAATAAAATATTACAACAAATATACAGAAGATCATTTGAAATAAATGTAATACCAACATATGAAAGGATTCTTGGATTTAGGAAGCTAGTAAATGAGCATAATGGTGAAAAATTCTTTTCCGAATATTATTCAGAAGAATTTGTACTTAAGAGATATATACCTGATAATTGCTGTTGTATTAGACATGGGAATTTGGATATTGCTGTAAAAATTGTGAAATTAAAACAAACAAGTAATGGAGATTTTATAGAATGTGTGAGATTTTCTCAAATTAGTTCATATTTTACGATTCCTATGAACTCTTCTGATATTGGTATAATTAAGTCGTCGAAATTAGAAGCAGAAACTGAAATTTTCGATGTTTCTTTAATTCGTTTTAAATACCTCAGAATTATTCAAGATGAAGATCGTTTGTTGATTCCTATTTTACATTTATGGAAGCATTAAATTGGATTATTTATTATATTTTATAGATAATTATCTACATCTAAACCTCGACAAAAATGTTCAAAAGTAAATTTACACCTGCAAAGAAAATGTTCACAGATAATAAAACTGCACTACGAAGTGATCAAGGTACTTTAAGGATTTAATTTTTTATATTCAATATATAAAAAAAATGCTTTTATATTTCAGGTTCAAGCAGTGTGAGCAATGGTGTATATGTGCAAGTAAACAACTCTCACCATGGTAAAATCGAGAAAATTTCTTTAATTCCCAATAATTTTTCGTATTTACTATTTATTCATTTCAGATTCGTTGAAAGACTATTTCAATAGTATTATATCCTCGGACCCAGAATGTAAGTTATTTAGATGTCATATCATCAGCTCAGAATACTAATTTACTTATTCTATTTATTAGCACTATATATATTAGAGCGTTCTCCGCCAATAACAGTAGACATTACAGCCTCGGAGGCAATTTCAAATAATGATGATAACACTGAAATCTTATTTTTCGGAGAAAATGGAACGTTACCTGAACAAAACAATGAAGGCAATGAAGTGTTATCTAAAGAAAATAATGAAGACAACGAAATGGTACCTAAACAAAATAATGAATGCAATGAAGTGTTATCTAAAGAAAACAATAAAGACAATGAAGTGTTATCTGAAGAAAATAATGAAGACAATGAAAAATGGAATGAAGGAGAAAATAAAGGTAAGAAAACTAAATGAAATTTAAACAAGTAACAGGTTTTTACCAATGATTAATATAAAACTATATTTATAGAAAATAGGGAAGTTGGAGCGAATTCTAAGGGCATAAACAGAAATGACGGTCAAAAAATGGATTGCTGCTGTTGTAAACAAAGTAAGTTAAGTGTGGATGAATTTTAAAACTGATACATATTATATAAAAATATGATTATCAGTTGGATTCTCAGTATTTCGATATTTTCAAACTTAACCTTTACAGTATCAGTGCTGATGGAAGAAAATAATAAAATTAAAAGAAAGTTAGCACAAGTAATATTTCTCCAAACCAAATTGGTGGAACACTTTTTACCACCAAAACAAAATACGGAATTTTCTTTCACTTTACCAATAAACGCGGAAACAGAACTGCAGGATTTAGAACAGAAACTTTCGGCTTTCGATTATCGTAAAAAATTTGTAAGTTTAAAAAATTTTACCATGTATTTTTAATAAAAAAGGGTTTGTTTTGTAGATTAGTTACATGCATTCTATAAAGGGACAACAATCTATACAAACAGTTTCCAAAAATTATAGCGCCAAACGTTGCCTACTTATACAATTTTGATGGTAAAAAATCCAAAAAATCATTTAAAAGTTTCAGCAACCTTACTGGATCTCTATTTGGTAAAAACGCTTTACTGAATAAATAAAGTAATAAATTAATAATGCCTTAATTTTTACAGAAACTTTTAAATCCAATACATACGGAGAAGTAGAGTTCCAAAAGAGTTTAAAAAAAGCGCTAAAAAGTACAAAGCAGAAATTTAATAAGCAAATATGGATAGAAAAAAGAGCAAAACTACACTAAGAATATATTTGAAATTGTTTTTTTCTATGTACTTTCTAAGTTTTTTTTAAGTGTAATGAATTTTGCCATTTTGTTATTTTTAAAATGTATTTACTATGATACTTATAATTTTTAAATAAATGATCAGTACAATCTATTTGACAATTTTGTTTTAAACTGTATAATTGTAATTATAATATAATGAACTGTTTTTCCTAATAAAAAGACGAACGATATTCGTGAAAACATTGGATAATATCCTTTGAACAGAATTTCATAACAGATTATTCGCAAGATATCATCCAATGTTTTCACGAAAATCGTTTGTCTTTTAATTGGAATCAAAAAAAAATAAAAAAATAAATAAAATATATTCTGAATCAATTCAAAGAATATATTCTTTGTCAGGTAGAGAATATATTTTGAATCGATTACAGAACATATTCTTTGTCAGGTTAAGAATATATTTGGGAACGATTTTTGAACTTATTTTTTATTGGTAGACACTAAACCCATGAAAACGCGAAAAAAGCGGACATCGTCCATATAAAAAAATACATTTGTGAACAAAATAGAATCGATTCTTTCTATGTTAGGAATCTATTCGTCATCAAATAAAAATCGATTCTGTGCTGACTGGGTACTTTTGCAGCATCTCTGTTCTATTTTTCTTTTCTTCCAGTTTAGTCTCATAATATTTCTTTTTAATGTCAACTAAACTTTCATTTCGTGGTCTTTTTTGAATCCGTTAGAATTGTTTACCAAAAGTGTTTATTTTTCCTTGTTTTGAAATATTCATCTTTTCTGTCTTGGTATACAGAAATAAGTGCTTTTCCTTCGTTGTATGTCCAGTTTTTAATTGGCGAATAAATAATAATTGACTGTTCGCTTTCCTTAAAGAAAATCATAATTATAATTTAATTTATTAATTGAATAATCATTTATATTATTATGAATGTATGATATTTACTACATGAATGAATAAATGAATTAAATTAAATTAATTAATTAAATAAAATTAATTTTTTATTACCATTTTTATTTTTTGTTTATAAATCACTTCTACGTACTATCACTGTTAATAAAATTTTGAGGTTATGTTTTGCTATTTTTAATAAAAGAGGCCTTGTTTAAAAACGTCATATGCATGCAAACTGCATTAGCAGCACGTTTGATAATGCAGATTGCAATCGTCATGTGTTTTGAAACGTCAATTGTGTAAAATTGACAGTCAATTGTTAGCAGATAGAGCAGTATAAAAATTGTATGTATTTGCATTGTCTACATTATTTATTTCTTTTGTTATTTCTTTAGTGTTTTTATAAAATAATATTATAAAATGGATATTGAGTAAGTAATAAAAATAAATAATTACATATTTTTAAATAATACTAGTTTGGTTTATACCAAAAACGTTTACTTATTGTTATTTGTGGAGAAAATGAAAAAAGTTGGTCAAGAAAATGGACAAAATTATTGATAGTGGAAAGGTTAGGTTATGAAGCTGTGTATCAAGAAGGAAAGAAATCAAAGAAATCTATTTGGAGTGAAATTATACGAAAATTAAAGAAAAAAGATGTTAGTTTTCCATTCAACGTCGACGAATGTATTAAAAAATACACAAATCTTTTTACAACGTATAAGCGAATTAAAAGCGTCAAAAATTGAATTTTGAAAAAGAAAAACTTGAAGTCATCAACGAGTACATCGATATGGTACGGGAAATCCAAAGATATTGAATACAGATTAAATAACTTTTTTGTTATTTTTTGTTTTTGTATGAACTAAAAATAAAATTAAGTCTATTTTCAATACCAACATGTGTATTTATTTAAGCACACAATAAATTTCATAAAGTTTCTCTTTTTGTATGACCTTCCACGGAAAGGTTTACAAAACTTTGTCATATAAAGTTTCCTCAATATTTTCTAATGGATTTGCCATATTCAATGATTCTGCGTCTCTTAGAATTATCAAATTGTGTAGGATAACACTTGCTGTTACAATGTACTTTATTTGCATTATTTTTTTGAAGTGTACGTGATTTAAAATTCGAAATTTGGATTTGAGAATACCAAACGCTTGTTCAATCATTACACGGCTAGATTTCAGTCGATTATTAAAATTCACTTGACTGGAATTTAAGCTGATTTTAGGGGGTAGGCGGAATCACCAATAATATTGTAGTCTTTTAAAAAAAAAATTGTAAAGAAAATTATATTTGTCAATCACTGTAGTCTCTCCTCTACCTTACCTATAGTGATTTATTTTTGGATAGTTTTCCATTTTCTTGTATATACAAAAAATATATATAATAAATATATAAAAAACCGGTACATCTAATTGTTTGATAATTGCATAAAATATATGTATATATTACTCGAATTTTCTTATTAGACGATTCGAGAAAAAATTAAAATAATATACATATAACATAATGTAAAACTGAAAATAGAATCAAGTTCATAGTCTAATATTGCATTTGGAGCAGGTAGTATTTGAATTAAAGTTGAATGGTGATTGTAATTAAAGTTTTTTTGGGAATAAATTACATTTTTTTTTAAATAAAAGTGAAGTATTTTTATTTTATATTAAAAGAAAATTTTTTTTTTTTTGGTTGATATAAGTGGTGATTACAATATGTACATCTGTAGGTATTTTCATCCTGCCGCTCTCCAACATTTTTCCCAGTGTACTTTGTTTGAAAACCCACGCGTCGTGAGATCTACCAGGCCCAAAGAATATGTTTGTGAAAATTCCCCGAGCATTACACACAGCATATAAAAAAATTTAAATTTAAATCATTCAATAATACATTTACTATCCTTACCTGGAGAATTAAGGAATGAAAACCTTTCCTGTTGTAATAACTACTTGGATCTTTTGAAGGTGTTGTGATAGCAATATGCATGCCGTCAATGGAACCAAGTACGTTGGGAAAACTTTCATTTCCACTAAGTTATTAAATTCTTGCAATATATTATTTATTTCGTCATTTGTCGTTGGCCACTTCACGAATTGCGGTAGAAGCTTACAAATATTTCGACAGGTTTGTACCATTATATTGTATACGGTTGCTTTGGACTTATTAAACCTATCACCAATCTCTCTGAAAGAGTTTTGGTTTGATAGACTCCATAAAGTTATATACAACTTTTCTTTTAGATTTGTGTAAGGACGTACTGTTCTGTTTATTTCCTCATAAGGTTTTAATAAGTGGACAAGCTCCTATAAAAATAACATGATAATCAGAATTTCATTATTACTTCATATATTCTTACCTCAAACGCTTTACGGCCCATTCTGAAATGTGAGTGAAAGGTTTCGTTTGAAAACATTTCTATTGTATCCATATAATTCTCCATTTTAGGAATTTTTATCCTTTTTATTTTTGAACTTTGTAATATTTGCAAAATGATTTTTTGCCTAACTTTATTCTTTGCCTACTTTTGCCTATTCTTTGGACTGTTTCATGAAAAAAAATATATTCGAACTCTGTTTTATTTCCCAAAGTTCTCTGGTCTCAGGTGGTAATCGTTGTAGTGTTAGATAAGTAATTATTGGATCCCAGTTTTCAGTATTTACACGTAATGTTTCCAGCTCATGCAGAGTTTCTTCAACGTTACTCAAGACTTCTTTCATAGCTTGTGCACTTTCTGTTTTTATAGGTGTGAATTTACATAACTTCTCTAGTTGAGTATTAATTAGCACTCGGTTATTGTTAAAACGACTGACCAAAGCGAACCAAGCTTTTTGATAATTTGCTGCTATGATATCGAAAGGTTTAATGATTCGAGCTGCTTCACCAGACGTGCATGATTTCAAATAATGTAATTTTTCAATTTCAGAAATTTCACTATTGTTATGAATTAAATTCACATATAGATCTCTGAATGATCTCCATGATCTATATGTGCCATCAAATTTTGGTAACTGTATAGGTGGTAGTTTAATTTGTGGTTTTGCTGATGATGGTAAATTTATATTATTGTTTGTAGTTTCGTTTGATATATTTGCTGTGGTTAATAATCCAATTTTTTCGTCTAATTCAACAATTAAATCGAAACATTGTTCTTCGAAGTTTTTAAATGAATTTTGTTCTAAGTATTGGGTGGTGCTATTCGCGTCCTCAGCATGACAAATCTCATAATGATTTTTCCGAAACTCTTGGGATAATTCCTTTAACTTCTCTATTCTGCGTTGATATACTACTATAGGTTTATTTTCATCAAGATTTTTCTTTATACTGATAGTAATGTTATTTAATTCTTCAATTAATAAGTCTTGCGATTTAATTAAAACTTGAACCTTTTCCATTGTTTCCTTTTTCTTTTTATTGTTCGAACTTTTTGTTTTACTACTCGAACTTTTTGTTTTAGCCATCAATTAGTATATTCTATCAAATTTTACAAAAAAAAAAATAAAAATTGTGTTTTTATTTATCCGGCTCGAAGGACCAAATGTTAAATCCACTAAAAGAAAAATCTTGATTTAACATTAAATGAAAAAAGGTGCTGAATCAAAATAGTTATATAAAATAAAAACACAATTTTTTTACAATTTTACGTTATAAAATTTATTGAAAAAAATAATACTTAAAAACTAACAATTTTGATCTTATTAACTACTGATAAATAATTGTAAATAAATTTTCAAATATGCAAACCTTAAATTATACAAAAATTTTGTCTTGATTTTCAAAAAAATAAAATACAAAAAAAATTCTAAAAAAATCAATTTGAATTATTTAAAAGAGCAATTAATTATACTACAATTTGCATACAATTCGGCAATTAACAATAAAAAATTGATTTCTACAATATAATTTTAATAATTTTAATTCCAATAATTAACAATTCTAATGTTCAATAATTTAAAAACTTAAACTAATTCGTCGACAGTATAGATCGATCTATACGCGAGATGTCGCTGCTGAATCTTGATGAAAATGCAGATTTAGTTGATTGTTGTCTAGTACGATGATGAAGTTTAAATTTAAAATATAGTAACTGCCACGATTGAATATTTCCGGTAATGAAATTAAATGAATTTTCCCGTCGGTAAACTATTTATTAATTTGTTAGATTTCTGTTGTTGCTGAAATATTTTCTAAGTTTTAAAAATTCTTTCTCCAATGAAAAAATTTTCTAAGTTTTATTAAAATATTCGCCGATATTTTCTAAGTGTAAAATTTTTCCACCAATGAAAAATTTTCTAAGTTTTATTTAAACATTCGCCGAAATATTCCAAGTATAAAATTTTTCCTCCAATGAAAAATTTTCTAAGTTTTTATTAAAATATTCGACGAAATTTGCCTAAGTGTAAAATTCCTAGACCAAAAGACTCAATACGTACTTTTGGTGGTCTAGCTCAATACGCTAGTGATTGGAAAATTCCAATTTTAAAAAAACTTGAAATTTGGACTCAGTACGTCCTTCAAGAGTGGCCTTTTGCTTCTGCCGCTTTCTAGCTCAATACGCTATAGTTCGGTTCTTCAAAAGACAAATTTTTCTGAAATTCGTCTGGCCTTATATATGATTTTCACTGTTTCGAGAAATTTCTTTTTTCCCCGTTTTATTGTGTCTTCACTATTTATCTCCATCTGCTGTCTTTTTTATTGGACTGGTACATACCAGATTCCACAATTATTGGAGACTTTTTATTGGTATACTAATTAGTCAAAATTATCTATTGTGAATGATGTTGTTGATAATTTGACATTGATGTATGATGTTGAATTTTGACAACCATTTTGTGAAGAGGTAATTAATGTTACCCCCTTTGTTTATACTTTTATTTTAATTGGAATTAAATGGTTTGTTAATTGTTTAAAAAATATGTGGTGTTAAAGTGATGTTTTTTTGTACTGTTTGTGAAGTAGTTTTATTTTGTATTGTTTTTGTTTAATTGTTGAATTGTATTGTGACTATGATGTTCTAATTGGTGCTTTGTGTACGTTTTGTATTTCAATGTTTTGGTTATGTGGTTTGTTTATATTTCGTGTTGTGTTCTGTTTGTGTGTTAAATGTAATTTGTGTTTTATATTTTCATTTTTTTTTACAATTATTAAAATTATTTTCCTTTTCAGGTTGATGCTGGAATCAACATCCTCCCCGGGCAGCAAAAAAAAAATTGAATTAATTATTAAATTAGACTATGGTTTAAATGAAATGCATGTTTATTTTTTCCAAAATTTTATGTTGTGTTTATTTTTTATTACCTCCCCTTTTTATAATTTTTGAATTAAATTAATTTCGTTTAACGAGTCGTACTACTGTTTTCCCATTTTTCTCTTGAAATTTCAGAACTATATTATTATAGGGCCATCTAAAATTTTTCCTTCCCTTGATCCGGTCCCAAGGTATTGGCCACTCTGCTAAAATCCGTTTGATACCTTCTGGGGCATCCAACCATTCTGGTATCATAGTGTTTATTTCGCTATGCGACTTGGCGATCACAACTTCGGCCTCAAAGGGACGTCGAAAGAATTGCGTTTCTGCGGTAAAGGCCTTAATCTTTGTTGCCTTCCGTTTATCGCCGATATTAGTGTCCTCAGCCATTGTTTCTGAGATCTTTATTTTCTTTCTTTGAGGCTCCATTATATCCAGACTGGAGATGGTGTCTGAACCAAAGGAAACGAATTCAGACGGAACTGGAGTGGTTGAAAAACTCGATGCTTCCATTTTTTTTTTGTTTTTTTTTTTTTTTAAATTAATTGCCTTTTTTGATTTTATCAATTTGAAAAAATTTACTATAATTCACTTGTTTGACATTAAACTGCAATTGGAGTTTGACCTGTAATTTTAATTCATTGTTTTAATTTTGTTTATCTTATATATGGTAATGCTAATTCATGTTTGACATTTCAACGTTTTCGAGAGGTAGTTTACACAGCTTAACAATTGGTCTCAAGTAGGTTTTATGAGCAATTCTTACAAGTGCTGTTCTAACTAGTCCATCCCTTCCTGGATAAACTTCTATAATTCGTCCTAATGGCCATGATAGTGGAGGAAAATTTTCTCGTTTAATTAATACCAAATCATTAATTTTCAAATTTTCTTGAGTTTTTTTTCCATTTGTTGCGTACTTGCAATTGTTGTAAATAATCTTTAGACCAATGATACCAAAAGTTTTGTTGTAACTGTTTTAAAAATTACCATTTTCTAGTTGGAGCTTCTGTCTTTATATCACATTTTTCTGGTGCTGTTTGCAAACTTCGATTAATTAAAAAATGTCCAGGGGTAATGATTGTATTACTATCAGGATCGACATTGATAGGAACTAAAGGCCTTGAATTAATACATGTTTCAATTTTGCACAAAACGGTATAAAGTGCTTCGAACGTCAATTTTGTGTTTTGTAATGTTTTTTTTTTTTAACAATATTTAACCAACGAGGTATAGTAAGATTTGATATGTGATATAATTTTTTCTTATTTCTTTATCATTTTTTTTATACATTAACTAGAATCATAATTGATTTCTTTGTACGAGTCGTACCGTTGTTTTACCATTTTTCTCTTTGAATCTCAGTTTGATGTCTTTATATGGCCATCTAAAATTTTTCTTTCCTCTGACCCGGTTCCACGGTATTGGCAATTTTGCTAATAAACGTTTGATGTCTTTTGGGGCGTCGAACCAAACTGGTATCGTTTTCTTTGATTCGTTATTTGATGTTTTGAATTGTAATTCAACCTGACAACTACCCTTAAGAAGTCTCTTTATTGTTTTTTGATTCATTTTTTTGCATTTCTTGTTTTCTGGTTTTTGATGAACAACATTTAAGATTTCGTTTTGGTCACCAAATCTTCTCAATTGTTCATCCAATGTATTAGATTTCTGAACATGCACAAGAAAAGTTTTGCTAGATTGTGTAGCACGTCTCAAACTGCCCATTACAATCCAGCCTAATGCTGTATTTATTGCTATTGGATGAGTAAGAATTTTTGATTTTTTAATTCCTTCTCGAACTATATTTGCGTATACTTCTGCTCCGAGTAGCAAATCTATTTTTCCTGGAACATTATAATTAGGGTCAGCTAATGGTATATTTTTCAAATGATTGAAACCTCCTGTTTCAATCCTACATGTTGGTAACTCATTAGTAATACTCTTTATCACTAATGCAGTTACTCTTTGTTTGAAGGTACCTTGTACCGATTCCAAGACAAATTCTGTTTGTGAACTAGCTACCGTGGCACTCCTTTGATTAAGTCCACTGATGAGCTGATTCGTTCGTTTATTCTCTAGTTGCAGGCGTTTCGTTGCTGCAGCAGTAATGAAAGTTACTTGCGAGCCTGAATCAATCAGCGCTCTCATTATTTCAAAGCGACCCTGTGCATTACGTATCCTTACCAATGCCGTAGATAGCAATGCCTGATTAGTATTTGTAGAGAAGAAATTTTTTACCTCATTTTCTTCTGTAGTTTTATTAATAACAGCCGAATCTGCATATTCACTGTTATTCTGTTTTGCTCGAGCGGAAGTTCTTTTTACATTAGATGCAGTATTGAAGCTAGAATGTAACAATGTATTATGTTTCTTTTTGCACACATTACATGTAAATTTACTTTTACAGTTTTTGTATTGATGGCCACCTGCCAAACAATTCATATATAAATTTGCCTCTTTAACAAATTTTAATTTCTTATTTGCGGATAATGTTTTGAATTGTGTGCAATTAAACAATCTGTGATCTGAATTACACTTAGAACATTTCAAATTTTGATTATTATTTTTATTGTTTTGCGACAAGAATACGTTGCTTCGTTTCGGCGGATTTACTGCTTCTAGAACTCTAAACCTGGATTCTAGAAATTCGATCAATTCTTGAAAACTACACATTTCGGTTTTCGAACTCTGTTTTATTTCCCAAAGTTCTCTGGTCTCAGGTGGTAATCGTTGTAGTGTTAGATAAGTAATTATTGGATCCCAGTTTTCAGTATTTACACGTAATGTTTCCAGCTCATGCAGAGTTTCTTCAACGTTACTCAAGACTTCTTTCATAGCTTGTGCACTTTCTGTTTTTATAGGTGTGAATTTACATAACTTCTCTAGTTGAGTATTAATTAGCACTCGGTTATTGTTAAAACGACTGACCAAAGCGAACCAAGCTTTTTGATAATTTGCTGCTATGATATCGAAAGGTTTAATGATTCGAGCTGCTTCACCAGACGTGCATGATTTCAAATAATGTAATTTTTCAATTTCAGAAATTTCACTATTGTTATGAATTAAATTCACATATAGATCTCTGAATGATCTCCATGATCTATATGTGCCATCAAATTTTGGTAACTGTATAGGTGGTAGTTTAATTTGTGGTTTTGCTGATGATGGTAAATTTATATTATTGTTTGTAGTTTCGTTTGATATATTTGCTGTGGTTAATAATCCAATTTTATCGTCTAATTCAACAATTAAATCGAAACATTGTTCTTCGAAGTTTTTAAATGAATTTTGTTCTAAGTATTGGGTGGTGCTATTCGCGTCCTCAGCATGACAAATCTCATAATGATTTTTCCGAAACTCTTGGGATAATTCCTTTAACTTCTCTATTCTGCGTTGATATACTACTATAGGTTTATTTTCATCAAGATTTTTCTTTATACTGATAGTAATGTTATTTAATTCTTCAATTAATAAGTCTTGCGATTTAATTAAAACTTGAACCTTTTCCATTGTTTCCTTTTTCTTTTTATTGTTCGAACTTTTTGTTTTACTACTCGAACTTTTTGTTTTAACCATCAATTAGTATATTCTATCAAATTTTACAAAAAAAAAAATAAAAATTGTGTTTTTATTTATCCGGCTCGAAGGACCAAATGTTAAATCCACTAAAAGAAAAATCTTGATTTAACATTAAATGAAAAAAGGTGCTGAATCAAAATAGTTATATAAAATAAAAACACAATTTTTTTACAATTTTACGTTATAAAATTTATTGAAAAAAATAATACTTAAAAACTAACAATTTTGATCTTATTAACTACTGATAAATAATTGTAAATAAATTTTCAAATATGCAAACCTTAAATTATACAAAAATTTTGTCTTGATTTTCAAAAAAATAAAATACAAAAAAAATTCTAAAAAAATCAATTTGAATTATTTAAAAGAGCAATTAATTATACTACAATTTGCATACAATTCGGCAATTAACCCTTTCACTGCTTTTGTCCATCTCGATGGACATAAGTTTTGAATCGTTATTTAAAATCAGAATGATATATTTTCTTCAGTCTTTCACGTTAGTCAATTAATATCAAGTCTTTTTTCTCTTTTCAATACATCAGAAATGTATAAAATGTAGTAAAAGTCTGTCATTTGTGTATAGTTTGGCGCTGGTGTATGAAGTAACAATGAGGTCTGCTGGTAAGTATATTTTATTTTTCGAATTATTTTATTATTGAACGTAAATTGTTTATAAAAATGGCAAGATTTCAATTAGAAGGTTGTGATTATTACTAATTTCAAGTGATTACACGTTTAACTCTGCTGGTATGTTAGTAATAATTTCCGAAAAACACGTGTCCATTGTAATGGACAAATGCAATGAATGGTAGCATAACGTAAAACTAAATGTCCATTCATATGGACAAGTTTGTACAGTTTATATAATCAAAAATCGAAAATTTTGATTGAAATTATACGGAAACGAAATGTTTTACTATATAATTTAAAAAAATTCATACATAATTTTTAGACGTATTCAAACCTGGCGATGAGGAGAAAATGATGGAATACCTCTATAGTCTAATGGATGAAGATGATGATGATGATAATGAAAACAATGTAGAGGAAGAAGACGATATAGCTGACACGGACCACGTGGAACCCTACTTAAGACCTGGTATGACTAGATTTCGGTATAAAATATAATTCTATTAAAATATTGATGTAACGTTTTAGGCATGGATAAATTAACCAATGATAATGAAAAGCAATATGCGAAGAATATTGATGTTTTATTTTCTGAAACGAATACTGAATGTGATACTAACATTACTCCAAACGATATCACTGCCAAAAAGGAAATTAAATGGCGCAACCGAGCATTTGATTCATCACAAGTCGATCTATTTCCTGAATTTAGTGAAGATATTCAAAATGATTTATATGAAACTGGAACTCCGATAGACTATTTTCTAAAATACTGTAATGCTAGGATCGAATTTTGTGGGCATTGGACAAAAAGACTTAGTTCATAGATGGGATTCAATTTCTAAAAAATATATATCAGTTGAAAGGCCGCAGGTCATACGGTTATATAACCATTCAATGGGAGGCGTTGATAAATTCGACCAGCTAATCAGCTATTATCGAATCCGCAGAAAGTCTAAAAAGTGGACCTTGAGAATGATTTTTCATGCTGTTGATATGATTATCGTGAACTGTTGGCTAGAATACATCAGCGACTGCAAAACAGTCGGTGTACCTGAAAAAGATCGAATGGATCTCTTGAATTTCAAGAAAAGGCTTGCTGCAGATCTCGTGCACTACAAGAGAAATCCACTAATACGTAGACGAGGAAGACCTACGTCAAATACACCATCTCCTTTGTCATCACCTGTGTCATCACCTTTGCCAAAAAAGCGCCATACTTTAGTAGAACGTCGCCCTTTCAAGGAAATACGGTTAGATGACGTTAGTCATTTACCAGAATGGGATGATAAAAAAGAGGCATCGAGGTGTAAAAATTATGGCTGTAAATATAAAACACATGTATTCTGTACCAAATGTACGGTACATTTATGCTTTATCAAAGATAGAAATTGCTTTCGCAATTTTCATACCAAATAATTCAAAAAGCTTATTGTTGTGTTAATTTTCACATTATATTGTGTAATATATATATAAATACACATATCTTTTTTTGTAAATGAAGAAATGTTGATTTAATTATTATTTTTATTTTTATGTTCATTTTGTATACAAATTGCTAATAAGATATATTTTGTATACATATTTCTAATAAAAAACAGCATAACTATATACGATTCTGGTTTTGTAGTATTTTTTTTAACTGGTACTAATATTTTAATATTCATGTGCCCTTTGACTGTAAATGTCCATTCAGGTGGACATGCTCAAATTACTAGTATTAACAAACATTTTTTAATGCAAAAGGTCGAAATAAGCTTTATGAATGTATTATTTATAGTTCCAATCAAGAAAAAAATTTTTTTTCATATATTACAAAAGTTGCAGTGAAAGGGTTAACAATAAAAAATTGATTTCTACAATATAATTTTAATAATTTTAATTCCAATAATTAACAATTCTAATGTTCAATAATTTAAAAACTTAAACTAATTCGTCGACAGTATAGATCGATCTATACGCGAGATGTCGCTGCTGAATCTTGATGAAAATGCAGATTTAGTTGATTGTTGTCTAGTACGATGATGAAGTTTAAATTTAAAATATAGTAACTGCCACGATTGAATATTTCCGGTAATGAAATTAAATGAATTTTCCCGTCGGTAAACTATTTATTAATTTGTTAGATTTCTGTTGTTGCTGAAATATTTTCTAAGTTTTAAAAATTCTTTCTCCAATGAAAAAATTTTCTAAGTTTTATTAAAATATTCGCCGATATTTTCTAAGTGTAAAATTTTTCCACCAATGAAAAATTTTCTAAGTTTTATTTAAACATTCGCCGAAATATTCCAAGTATAAAATTTTTCCTCCAATGAAAAATTTTCTAAGTTTTTATTAAAATATTCGACGAAATTTGCCTAAGTGTAAAATACCGCCTATATTCCCTAATTTTTTACAGAAAATTTTCTAAGTATTTTCTGTAAAAAATTCCTAGACCAAAAGACTCAATACGTACTTTTGGTGGTCTAGCTCAATACGCTAGTGATTGGAAAATTCCAATTTTAAAAAAACTTGAAATTTGGACTCAGTACGTCCTTCAAGAGTGGCCTTTTGCTTCTGCCGCTTTCTAGCTCAATACGCTATAGTTCGGTTCTTCAAAAGACAAATTTTTCTGAAATTCGTCTGGCCTTATATATGATTTTCACTGTTTCGAGAAATTTCTTTTTCCCCGTTTTATTGTGTCTTCACTATTTATCTCCATCTGCTGTCTTTTTTATTGGACTGGTACATACCAGATTCCACAATTATTGGAGACTTTTTATTGGTATACTAATTAGTCAAAATTATCTATTGTGAATGATGTTGTTGATAATTTGACATTGATGTATGATGTTGAATTTTGACAACCATTTTGTGAAGAGGTAATTAATGTTACCCCCTTTGTTTATACTTTTATTTTAATTGGAATTAAATGGTTTGTTAATTGTTTAAAAAATATGTGGTGTTAAAGTGATGTTTTTTTGTACTGTTTGTGAAGTAGTTTTATTTTGTATTGTTTTTGTTTAATTGTTGAATTGTATTGTGACTATGATGTTCTAATTGGTGCTTTGTGTACGTTTTGTATTTCAATGTTTTGGTTATGTGGTTTGTTTATATTTCGTGTTGTGTTCTGTTTGTGTGTTAAATGTAATTTGTGTTTTATATTTATTTTCATTTTTTTTTTACAATTATTAAAATTATTTTCCTTTTCAGGTTGATGCTGGAATCAACATCCTCCCCGGGCAGCAAAAAAAAAATTGAATTAATTATTAAATTAGACTATGGTTTAAATGAAATGCATGTTTATTTTTTCCAAAATTTTATGTTGTATTTATTTTTTATTACCTCCCCTTTTTATAATTTTTGAATTAAATTAATTTCGTTTAACGAGTCGTACTACTGTTTTCCCATTTTTCTCTTGAAATTTCAGAACTATATTATTATAGGGCCATCTAAAATTTTTCCTTCCCTTGATCCGGTCCCAAGGTATTGGCCACTCTGCTAAAATCCGTTTGATACCTTCTGGGGCATCCAACCATTCTGGTATCATAGTGTTTATTTCGCTATGCGACTTGGCGATCACACCTTCGGCCTCAAAGGGACGTCGAAAGAATTGCGTTTCTGCGGTAAAGGCCTTAATCTTTGTTGCCTTCCGTTTATCGCCGATATTAGTGTCCTCAGCCATTGTTTCTGAGATCTTTATTTTCTTTCTTTGAGGCTCCATTATATCCAGACTGGAGATGGTGTCTGAACCAAAGGAAACGAATTCAGACGGAACTGGAGTGGTTGAAAAACTCGATGCTTCCATTTTTTTTTTGTTTTTTTTTTTTTAAATTAATTGCCTTTTTTGATTTTATCAATTTGAAAAAATTTACTATAATTCACTTGTTTGACATTAAACTGCAATTGGAGTTTGACCTGTAATTTTAATTCATTGTTTTAATTTTGTTTATCTTATATATGGTAATGCTAATTCATGTTTGACATTTCAACGTTTTCGAGAGGTAGTTTACACAGCTTAACAATTGGTCTCAAGTAGGTTTTATGAGCAATTCTTACAAGTGCTGTTCTAACTAGTCCATCCCTTCCTGGATAAACTTCTATGATTCGTCCTAATGGCCATGATAGTGGAGGAAAATTTTCTCGTTTAATTAATACTAAATCATTAATTTTCAAATTTTCTTGAGTTTTTTTTCCATTTGTTGCGTACTTGCAATTGTTGTAAATAATCTTTAGACCAATGATACCAAAAGTTTTGTTGTAACTGTTTTAAAAATTACCATTTTCTAGTTGGAGCTTCTGTCTTTATATCACATTTTTCTGGTGCTGTTTGCAAACTTCGATTAATTAAAAAATGTCCAGGGGTAATGATTGTATTACTATCAGGATCGACATTGATAGGAACTAAAGGCCTTGAATTAATACATGTTTCAATTTTGCACAAAACGGTATAAAGTGCTTCGAACGTCAATTTTGTGTTTTGTAATGTTTTTTTTTTTTTAACAATATTTAACCAACGAGGTATAGTAATATTTGATATGTGATATAATTTTTTCTTATTTCTTTATCATTTTTTTTATACATTAACTAGAATCATAATTGATTTCTTTGTACGAGTCGTACCGTTGTTTTACCATTTTTCTCTTTGAATCTCAGTTTGATGTCTTTATATGGCCATCTAAAATTTTTCTTTCCTCTGACCCGGTTCCACGGTATTGGCAATTTTGCTAATAAACGTTTGATGTCTTTTGGGGCGTCGAACCAAACTGGTATCGTTTTCTTTGATTCGTTATTTGATGTTTTGAATTGTAATTCAACCTGACAACTACCCTTAAGAAGTCTCTTTATTGTTTTTTGATTCATTTTTTTGCATTTCTTGTTTTCTGGTTTTTGATGAACAACATTTAAGATTTCGTTTTGGTCACCAAATCTTCTCAATTGTTCATCCAATGTATTAGATTTCTGAACATGCACAAGAAAAGTTTTGCTAGATTGTGTAGCACGTCTCAAACTGCCCATTACAATCCAGCCTAATGCTGTATTTATTGCTATTGGATGAGTAAGAATTTTTGATTTTTTAATTCCTTCTCGAACTATATTTGCGTATACTTCTGCTCCGAGTAGCAAATCTATTTTTCCTGGAACATTATAATTAGGGTCAGCTAATGGTATATTTTTCAAATGATTGAAACCTCCTGTTTCAATCCTACATGTTGGTAACTCATTAGTAATACTCTTTATCACTAATGCAGTTACTCTTTGTTTGAAGGTACCTTGTACCGATTCCAAGACAAATTCTGTTTGTGAACTAGCTACCGTGGCACTCCTTTGATTAAGTCCACTGATGAGCTGATTCGTTCGTTTATTCTCTAGTTGCAGGCGTTTCGTTGCTGCAGCAGTAATGAAAGTTACTTGCGAGCCTGAATCAATCAGCGCTCTCATTATTTCAAAGCGACCCTGTGCATTACGTATCCTTACCAATGCCGTAGATAGCAATGCCTGATTAGTATTTGTAGAGAAGAAATTTTTTACCTCATTTTCTTCTGTAGTTTTATTAATAACAGCCGAATCTGCATATTCACTGTTATTCTGTTTTGCTCGAGTGGAAGTTCTTTTTACATTAGATGCGGTATTGAAGCTAGAATGTAACAATGTATTATGTTTCTTTTTGCACACATTACATGTAAATTTACTTTTACAGTTTTTGTATTGATGGCCACCTGCCAAACAATTCATACATAAATTTGCCTCTTTAACAAATTTTAATTTCTCATTTGCGGATAATGTTTTGAATTGTGTGCAATTAAACAATCTGTGATCTGAATTACACTTAGAACATTTCAAATTTTGATTATTATTTTTATTGTTTTGCGACAAGAATACGTTGCTTCGTTTCGGCGGATTTACTGCTTCTAGAACTCTAAACCTGGATTCTAGAAATTCGATCAATTCTTGAAAACTACACATTTCGGTTTTCGAACTCTGTTTTATTTCCCAAAGTTCTCTGGTCTCAGGTGGTAATCGTTGTAGTGTTAGATAAGTAATTATTGGATCC
Organism: Villa cingulata; assembly: GCA_951394055.1. NCBI lineage: Eukaryota > Metazoa > Arthropoda > Insecta > Diptera > Bombyliidae > Villa > Villa cingulata. The sequence goes on along the minus strand of OX596017.1, from coordinate 32,323,487 downwards.
CAGTTTTCAGTATTTACACGTAATGTTTCCAGCTCATGCAGAGTTTCTTCAACGTTACTCAAGACTTCTTTCATAGCTTGTGCACTTTCTGTTTTTATAGGTGTGAATTTACATAACTTCTCTAGTTGAGTATTAATTAGCACTCGGTTATTGTTAAAACGACTGACCAAAGCGAACCAAGCTTTTTGATAATTTGCTGCTATGATATCGAAAGGTTTAATGATTCGAGCTGCTTCACCAGACGTGCATGATTTCAAATAATGTAATTTTTCAATTTCAGAAATTTCACTATTGTTATGAATTAAATTCACATATAGATCTCTGAATGATCTCCATGATCTATATGTGCCATCAAATTTTGGTAACTGTATAGGTGGTAGTTTAATTTGTGGTTTTGCTGATGATGGTAAATTTATATTATTGTTTGTAGTTTCGTTTGATATATTTGCTGTGGTTAATAATCCAATTTTTTCGTCTAATTCAACAATTAAATCGAAACATTGTTCTTCGAAGTTTTTAAATGAATTTTGTTCTAAGTATTGGGTGGTGCTATTCGCGTCCTCAGCATGACAAATCTCATAATGATTTTTCCGAAACTCTTGGGATAATTCCTTTAACTTCTCTATTCTGCGTTGATATACTACTATAGGTTTATTTTCATCAAGATTTTTCTTTATACTGATAGTAATGTTATTTAATTCTTCAATTAATAAGTCTTGCGATTTAATTAAAACTTGAACCTTTTCCATTGTTTCCTTTTTCTTTTTATTGTTCGAACTTTTTGTTTTACTACTCGAACTTTTTGTTTTAACCATCAATTAGTATATTCTATCAAATTTTACAAAAAAAAAAATAAAAATTGTGTTTTTATTTATCCGGCTCGAAGGACCAAATGTTAAATCCACTAAAAGAAAAATCTTGATTTAACATTAAATGAAAAAAGGTGCTGAATCAAAATAGTTATATAAAATAAAAACACAATTTTTTTACAATTTTACGTTATAAAATTTATTGAAAAAAATAATACTTAAAAACTAACAATTTTGATCTTATTAACTACTGATAAATAATTGTAAATAAATTTTCAAATATGCAAACCTTAAATTATACAAAAATTTTGTCTTGATTTTCAAAAAAATAAAATACAAAAAAAATTCTAAAAAAATCAATTTGAATTATTTAAAAGAGCAATTAATTATACTACAATTTGCATACAATTCGGCAATTAACCCTTTCACTGCTTTTGTCCATCTCGATGGACATAAGTTTTGAATCGTTATTTAAAATCAGAATGATATATTTTCTTCAGTCTTTCACGTTAGTCAATTAATATCAAGTCTTTTTTCTCTTTTCAATACATCAGAAATGTATAAAATGTAGTAAAAGTCTGTCATTTGTGTATAGTTTGGCGCTGGTGTATGAAGTAACAATGAGGTCTGCTGGTAAGTATATTTTATTTTTCGAATTATTTTATTATTGAACGTAAATTGTTTATAAAAATGGCAAGATTTCAATTAGAAGGTTGTGATTATTACTAATTTCAAGTGATTACACGTTTAACTCTGCTGGTATGTTAGTAATAATTTCCGAAAAACACGTGTCCATTGTAATGGACAAATGCAATGAATGGTAGCATAACGTAAAACTAAATGTCCATTCATATGGACAAGTTTGTACAGTTTATATAATCAAAAATCGAAAATTTTGATTGAAATTATACGGAAACGAAATGTTTTACTATATAATTTAAAAAAATTCATACATAATTTTTAGACGTATTCAAACCTGGCGATGAGGAGAAAATGATGGAATACCTCTATAGTCTAATGGATGAAGATGATGATGATGATAATGAAAACAATGTAGAGGAAGAAGACGATATAGCTGACACGGACCACGTGGAACCCTACTTAAGACCTGGTATGACTAGATTTCGGTATAAAATATAATTCTATTAAAATATTGATGTAACGTTTTAGGCATGGATAAATTAACCAATGATAATGAAAAGCAATATGCGAAGAATATTGATGTTTTATTTTCTGAAACGAATACTGAATGTGATACTAACATTACTCCAAACGATATCACTGCCAAAAAGGAAATTAAATGGCGCAACCGAGCATTTGATTCATCACAAGTCGATCTATTTCCTGAATTTAGTGAAGATATTCAAAATGATTTATATGAAACTGGAACTCCGATAGACTATTTTCTAAAATACTGTAATGCTAGGATCGAATTTTGTGGGCATTGGACAAAAAGACTTAGTTCATAGATGGGATTCAATTTCTAAAAAATATATATCAGTTGAAAGGCCGCAGGTCATACGGTTATATAACCATTCAATGGGAGGCGTTGATAAATTCGACCAGCTAATCAGCTATTATCGAATCCGCAGAAAGTCTAAAAAGTGGACCTTGAGAATGATTTTTCATGCTGTTGATATGATTATCGTGAACTGTTGGCTAGAATACATCAGCGACTGCAAAACAGTCGGTGTACCTGAAAAAGATCGAATGGATCTCTTGAATTTCAAGAAAAGGCTTGCTGCAGATCTCGTGCACTACAAGAGAAATCCACTAATACGTAGACGAGGAAGACCTACGTCAAATACACCATCTCCTTTGTCATCACCTGTGTCATCACCTTTGCCAAAAAAGCGCCATACTTTAGTAGAACGTCGCCCTTTCAAGGAAATACGGTTAGATGACGTTAGTCATTTACCAGAATGGGATGATAAAAAAGAGGCATCGAGGTGTAAAAATTATGGCTGTAAATATAAAACACATGTATTCTGTACCAAATGTACGGTACATTTATGCTTTATCAAAGATAGAAATTGCTTTCGCAATTTTCATACCAAATAATTCAAAAAGCTTATTGTTGTGTTAATTTTCACATTATATTGTGTAATATATATATAAATACACATATCTTTTTTTGTAAATGAAGAAATGTTGATTTAATTATTATTTTTATTTTTATGTTCATTTTGTATACAAATTGCTAATAAGATATATTTTGTATACATATTTCTAATAAAAAACAGCATAACTATATACGATTCTGGTTTTGTAGTATTTTTTTTAACTGGTACTAATATTTTAATATTCATGTGCCCTTTGACTGTAAATGTCCATTCAGGTGGACATGCTCAAATTACTAGTATTAACAAACATTTTTTAATGCAAAAGGTCGAAATAAGCTTTATGAATGTATTATTTATAGTTCCAATCAAGAAAAAAATTTTTTTTCATATATTACAAAAGTTGCAGTGAAAGGGTTAACAATAAAAAATTGATTTCTACAATATAATTTTAATAATTTTAATTCCAATAATTAACAATTCTAATGTTCAATAATTTAAAAACTTAAACTAATTCGTCGACAGTATAGATCGATCTATACGCGAGATGTCGCTGCTGAATCTTGATGAAAATGCAGATTTAGTTGATTGTTGTCTAGTACGATGATGAAGTTTAAATTTAAAATATAGTAACTGCCACGATTGAATATTTCCGGTAATGAAATTAAATGAATTTTCCCGTCGGTAAACTATTTATTAATTTGTTAGATTTCTGTTGTTGCTGAAATATTTTCTAAGTTTTAAAAATTCTTTCTCCAATGAAAAAATTTTCTAAGTTTTATTAAAATATTCGCCGATATTTTCTAAGTGTAAAATTTTTCCACCAATGAAAAATTTTCTAAGTTTTATTTAAACATTCGCCGAAATATTCCAAGTATAAAATTTTTCCTCCAATGAAAAATTTTCTAAGTTTTTATTAAAATATTCGACGAAATTTGCCTAAGTGTAAAATACCGCCTATATTCCCTAATTTTTTACAGAAAATTTTCTAAGTATTTTCTGTAAAAAATTCCTAGACCAAAAGACTCAATACGTACTTTTGGTGGTCTAGCTCAATACGCTAGTGATTGGAAAATTCCAATTTTAAAAAAACTTGAAATTTGGACTCAGTACGTCCTTCAAGAGTGGCCTTTTGCTTCTGCCGCTTTCTAGCTCAATACGCTATAGTTCGGTTCTTCAAAAGACAAATTTTTCTGAAATTCGTCTGGCCTTATATATGATTTTCACTGTTTCGAGAAATTTCTTTTTCCCCGTTTTATTGTGTCTTCACTATTTATCTCCATCTGCTGTCTTTTTTATTGGACTGGTACATACCAGATTCCACAATTATTGGAGACTTTTTATTGGTATACTAATTAGTCAAAATTATCTATTGTGAATGATGTTGTTGATAATTTGACATTGATGTATGATGTTGAATTTTGACAACCATTTTGTGAAGAGGTAATTAATGTTACCCCCTTTGTTTATACTTTTATTTTAATTGGAATTAAATGGTTTGTTAATTGTTTAAAAAATATGTGGTGTTAAAGTGATGTTTTTTTGTACTGTTTGTGAAGTAGTTTTATTTTGTATTGTTTTTGTTTAATTGTTGAATTGTATTGTGACTATGATGTTCTAATTGGTGCTTTGTGTACGTTTTGTATTTCAATGTTTTGGTTATGTGGTTTGTTTATATTTCGTGTTGTGTTCTGTTTGTGTGTTAAATGTAATTTGTGTTTTATATTTATTTTCATTTTTTTTTTACAATTATTAAAATTATTTTCCTTTTCAGGTTGATGCTGGAATCAACATCCTCCCCGGGCAGCAAAAAAAAAATTGAATTAATTATTAAATTAGACTATGGTTTAAATGAAATGCATGTTTATTTTTTCCAAAATTTTATGTTGTATTTATTTTTTATTACCTCCCCTTTTTATAATTTTTGAATTAAATTAATTTCGTTTAACGAGTCGTACTACTGTTTTCCCATTTTTCTCTTGAAATTTCAGAACTATATTATTATAGGGCCATCTAAAATTTTTCCTTCCCTTGATCCGGTCCCAAGGTATTGGCCACTCTGCTAAAATCCGTTTGATACCTTCTGGGGCATCCAACCATTCTGGTATCATAGTGTTTATTTCGCTATGCGACTTGGCGATCACACCTTCGGCCTCAAAGGGACGTCGAAAGAATTGCGTTTCTGCGGTAAAGGCCTTAATCTTTGTTGCCTTCCGTTTATCGCCGATATTAGTGTCCTCAGCCATTGTTTCTGAGATCTTTATTTTCTTTCTTTGAGGCTCCATTATATCCAGACTGGAGATGGTGTCTGAACCAAAGGAAACGAATTCAGACGGAACTGGAGTGGTTGAAAAACTCGATGCTTCCATTTTTTTTTTGTTTTTTTTTTTTTAAATTAATTGCCTTTTTTGATTTTATCAATTTGAAAAAATTTACTATAATTCACTTGTTTGACATTAAACTGCAATTGGAGTTTGACCTGTAATTTTAATTCATTGTTTTAATTTTGTTTATCTTATATATGGTAATGCTAATTCATGTTTGACATTTCAACGTTTTCGAGAGGTAGTTTACACAGCTTAACAATTGGTCTCAAGTAGGTTTTATGAGCAATTCTTACAAGTGCTGTTCTAACTAGTCCATCCCTTCCTGGATAAACTTCTATGATTCGTCCTAATGGCCATGATAGTGGAGGAAAATTTTCTCGTTTAATTAATACTAAATCATTAATTTTCAAATTTTCTTGAGTTTTTTTTCCATTTGTTGCGTACTTGCAATTGTTGTAAATAATCTTTAGACCAATGATACCAAAAGTTTTGTTGTAACTGTTTTAAAAATTACCATTTTCTAGTTGGAGCTTCTGTCTTTATATCACATTTTTCTGGTGCTGTTTGCAAACTTCGATTAATGATTAATGATTGATGGTAATGATTGTATTACTATCAGGATCGACATTGATAGGAACTAAAGGCCTTGAATTAATACATGTTTCAATTTTGCACAAAACGGTATAAAGTGCTTCGAACGTCAATTTTGTGTTTTGTAATGTTTTTTTTTTTTTAACAATATTTAACCAACGAGGTATAGTAATATTTGATATGTGATATAATTTTTTCTTATTTCTTTATCATTTTTTTTATACATTAACTAGAATCATAATTGATTTCTTTGTACGAGTCGTACCGTTGTTTTACCATTTTTCTCTTTGAATCTCAGTTTGATGTCTTTATATGGCCATCTAAAATTTTTCTTTCCTCTGACCCGGTTCCACGGTATTGGCAATTTTGCTAATAAACGTTTGATGTCTTTTGGGGCGTCGAACCAAACTGGTATCGTTTTCTTTGATTCGTTATTTGATGTTTTGAATTGTAATTCAACCTGACAACTACCCTTAAGAAGTCTCTTTATTGTTTTTTGATTCATTTTTTTGCATTTCTTGTTTTCTGGTTTTTGATGAACAACATTTAAGATTTCGTTTTGGTCACCAAATCTTCTCAATTGTTCATCCAATGTATTAGATTTCTGAACATGCACAAGAAAAGTTTTGCTAGATTGTGTAGCACGTCTCAAACTGCCCATTACAATCCAGCCTAATGCTGTATTTATTGCTATTGGATGAGTAAGAATTTTTGATTTTTTAATTCCTTCTCGAACTATATTTGCGTATACTTCTGCTCCGAGTAGCAAATCTATTTTTCCTGGAACATTATAATTAGGGTCAGCTAATGGTATATTTTTCAAATGATTGAAACCTCCTGTTTCAATCCTACATGTTGGTAACTCATTAGTAATACTCTTTATCACTAATGCAGTTACTCTTTGTTTGAAGGTACCTTGTACCGATTCCAAGACAAATTCTGTTTGTGAACTAGCTACCGTGGCACTCCTTTGATTAAGTCCACTGATGAGCTGATTCGTTCGTTTATTCTCTAGTTGCAGGCGTTTCGTTGCTGCAGCAGTAATGAAAGTTACTTGCGAGCCTGAATCAATCAGCGCTCTCATTATTTCAAAGCGACCCTGTGCATTACGTATCCTTACCAATGCCGTAGATAGCAATGCCTGATTAGTATTTGTAGAGAAGAAATTTTTTACCTCATTTTCTTCTGTAGTTTTATTAATAACAGCCGAATCTGCATATTCACTGTTATTCTGTTTTGCTCGAGTGGAAGTTCTTTTTACATTAGATGCGGTATTGAAGCTAGAATGTAACAATGTATTATGTTTCTTTTTGCACACATTACATGTAAATTTACTTTTACAGTTTTTGTATTGATGGCCACCTGCCAAACAATTCATACATAAATTTGCCTCTTTAACAAATTTTAATTTCTCATTTGCGGATAATGTTTTGAATTGTGTGCAATTAAACAATCTGTGATCTGAATTACACTTAGAACATTTCAAATTTTGATTATTATTTTTATTGTTTTGCGACAAGAATACGTTGCTTCGTTTCGGCGGATTTACTGCTTCTAGAACTCTAAACCTGGATTCTAGAAATTCGATCAATTCTTGAAAACTACACATTTCGGTTTTCGAACTCTGTTTTATTTCCCAAAGTTCTCTGGTCTCAGGTGGTAATCGTTGTAGTGTTAGATAAGTAATTATTGGATCCCAGTTTTCAGTATTTACACGTAATGTTTCCAGCTCATGCAGAGTTTCTTCAACGTTACTCAAGACTTCTTTCATAGCTTGTGCACTTTCTGTTTTTATAGGTGTGAATTTACATAACTTCTCTAGTTGAGTATTAATTAGCACTCGGTTATTGTTAAAACGACTGACCAAAGCGAACCAAGCTTTTTGATAATTTGCTGCTATGATATCGAAAGGTTTAATGATTCGAGCTGCTTCACCAGACGTGCATGATTTCAAATAATGTAATTTTTCAATTTCAGAAATTTCACTATTGTTATGAATTAAATTCACATATAGATCTCTGAATGATCTCCATGATCTATATGTGCCATCAAATTTTGGTAACTGTATAGGTGGTAGTTTAATTTGTGGTTTTGCTGATGATGGTAAATTTATATTATTGTTTGTAGTTTCGTTTGATATATTTGCTGTGGTTAATAATCCAATTTTTTCGTCTAATTCAACAATTAAATCGAAACATTGTTCTTCGAAGTTTTTAAATGAATTTTGTTCTAAGTATTGGGTGGTGCTATTCGCGTCCTCAGCATGACAAATCTCATAATGATTTTTCCGAAACTCTTGGGATAATTCCTTTAACTTCTCTATTCTGCGTTGATATACTACTATAGGTTTATTTTCATCAAGATTTTTCTTTATACTGATAGTAATGTTATTTAATTCTTCAATTAATAAGTCTTGCGATTTAATTAAAACTTGAACCTTTTCCATTGTTTCCTTTTTCTTTTTATTGTTCGAACTTTTTGTTTTACTACTCGAACTTTTTGTTTTAACCATCAATTAGTATATTCTATCAAATTTTACAAAAAAAAAAATAAAAATTGTGTTTTTATTTATCCGGCTCGAAGGACCAAATGTTAAATCCACTAAAAGAAAAATCTTGATTTAACATTAAATGAAAAAAGGTGCTGAATCAAAATAGTTATATAAAATAAAAACACAATTTTTTTACAATTTTACGTTATAAAATTTATTGAAAAAAATAATACTTAAAAACTAACAATTTTTGATCTTATTAACTACTGATAAATAATTGTAAATAAATTTTCAAATATGCAAACCTTAAATTATACAAAAATTTTGTCTTGATTTTCAAAAAATAAAATACAAAAAAAATTCTAAAAAAATCAATTTGAATTATTTAAAAGAGCAATTAATTATACTACAATTTGCATACAATTCGGCAATTAACCCTTTCACTGCTTTTGTCCATCTCGATGGACATAAGTTTTGAATCGTTATTTAAAATCAGAATGATATATTTTCTTCAGTCTTTCACGTTAGTCAATTAATATCAAGTCTTTTTTCTCTTTTCAATACATCAGAAATGTATAAAATGTAGTAAAAGTCTGTCATTTGTGTATAGTTTGGCGCTGGTGTATGAAGTAACAATGAGGTCTGCTGGTAAGTATATTTTATTTTTCGAATTATTTTATTATTGAACGTAAATTGTTTATAAAAATGGCAAGATTTCAATTAGAAGGTTGTGATTATTACTAATTTCAAGTGATTACACGTTTAACTCTGCTGGTATGTTAGTAATAATTTCCGAAAAACACGTGTCCATTGTAATGGACAAATGCAATGAATGGTAGCATAACGTAAAACTAAATGTCCATTCATATGGACAAGTTTGTACAGTTTATATAATCAAAAATCGAAAATTTTGATTGAAATTATACGGAAACGAAATGTTTTACTATATAATTTAAAAAAATTCATACATAATTTTTAGACGTATTCAAACCTGGCGATGAGGAGAAAATGATGGAATACCTCTATAGTCTAATGGATGAAGATGATGATGATGATAATGAAAACAATGTAGAGGAAGAAGACGATATAGCTGACACGGACCACGTGGAACCCTACTTAAGACCTGGTATGACTAGATTTCGGTATAAAATATAATTCTATTAAAATATTGATGTAACGTTTTAGGCATGGATAAATTAACCAATGATAATGAAAAGCAATATGCGAAGAATATTGATGTTTTATTTTCTGAAACGAATACTGAATGTGATACTAACATTACTCCAAACGATATCACTGCCAAAAAGGAAATTAAATGGCGCAACCGAGCATTTGATTCATCACAAGTCGATCTATTTCCTGAATTTAGTGAAGATATTCAAAATGATTTATATGAAACTGGAACTCCGATAGACTATTTTCTAAAATACTGTAATGCTAGGATCGAATTTTGTGGGCATTGGACAAAAAGACTTAGTTCATAGATGGGATTCAATTTCTAAAAAATATATATCAGTTGAAAGGCCGCAGGTCATACGGTTATATAACCATTCAATGGGAGGCGTTGATAAATTCGACCAGCTAATCAGCTATTATCGAATCCGCAGAAAGTCTAAAAAGTGGACCTTGAGAATGATTTTTCATGCTGTTGATATGATTATCGTGAACTGTTGGCTAGAATACATCAGCGACTGCAAAACAGTCGGTGTACCTGAAAAAGATCGAATGGATCTCTTGAATTTCAAGAAAAGGCTTGCTGCAGATCTCGTGCACTACAAGAGAAATCCACTAATACGTAGACGAGGAAGACCTACGTCAAATACACCATCTCCTTTGTCATCACCTGTGTCATCACCTTTGCCAAAAAAGCGCCATACTTTAGTAGAACGTCGCCCTTTCAAGGAAATACGGTTAGATGACGTTAGTCATTTACCAGAATGGGATGATAAAAAAGAGGCATCGAGGTGTAAAAATTATGGCTGTAAATATAAAACACATGTATTCTGTACCAAATGTACGGTACATTTATGCTTTATCAAAGATAGAAATTGCTTTCGCAATTTTCATACCAAATAATTCAAAAAGCTTATTGTTGTGTTAATTTTCACATTATATTGTGTAATATATATATAAATACACATATCTTTTTTTGTAAATGAAGAAATGTTGATTTAATTATTATTTTTATTTTTATGTTCATTTTGTATACAAATTGCTAATAAGATATATTTTGTATACATATTTCTAATAAAAAACAGCATAACTATATACGATTCTGGTTTTGTAGTATTTTTTTTAACTGGTACTAATATTTTAATATTCATGTGCCCTTTGACTGTAAATGTCCATTCAGGTGGACATGCTCAAATTACTAGTATTAACAAACATTTTTTAATGCAAAAGGTCGAAATAAGCTTTATGAATGTATTATTTATAGTTCCAATCAAGAAAAAATTTTTTTTTCATATATTACAAAAGTTGCAGTGAAAGGGTTAACAATAAAAAATTGATTTCTACAATATAATTTTAATAATTTTAATTCCAATAATTAACAATTCTAATGTTCAATAATTTAAAAACTTAAACTAATTCGTCGACAGTATAGATCGATCTATACGCGAGATGTCGCTGCTGAATCTTGATGAAAATGCAGATTTAGTTGATTGTTGTCTAGTACGATGATGAAGTTTAAATTTAAAATATAGTAACTGCCACGATTGAATATTTCCGGTAATGAAATTAAATGAATTTTCCCGTCGGTAAACTATTTATTAATTTGTTAGATTTCTGTTGTTGCTGAAATATTTTCTAAGTTTTAAAAATTCTTTCTCCAATGAAAAAATTTTCTAAGTTTTATTAAAATATTCGCCGATATTTTCTAAGTGTAAAATTTTTCCACCAATGAAAAATTTTCTAAGTTTTATTTAAACATTCGCCGAAATATTCCAAGTATAAAATTTTTCCTCCAATGAAAAATTTTCTAAGTTTTTATTAAAATATTCGACGAAATTTGCCTAAGTGTAAAATACCGCCTATATTCCCTAATTTTTTACAGAAAATTTTCTAAGTATTTTCTGTAAAAAATTCCTAGACCAAAAGACTCAATACGTACTTTTGGTGGTCTAGCTCAATACGCTAGTGATTGGAAAATTCCAATTTTAAAAAAACTTGAAATTTGGACTCAGTACGTCCTTCAAGAGTGGCCTTTTGCTTCTGCCGCTTTCTAGCTCAATACGCTATAGTTCGGTTCTTCAAAAGACAAATTTTTCTGAAATTCGTCTGGCCTTATATATGATTTTCACTGTTTCGAGAAATTTCTTTTTTCCCCGTTTTATTGTGTCTTCACTATTTATCTCCATCTGCTGTCTTTTTTATTGGACTGGTACATACCAGATTCCACAATTATTGGAGACTTTTTATTGGTATACTAATTAGTCAAAATTATCTATTGTGAATGATGTTGTTGATAATTTGACATTGATGTATGATGTTGAATTTTGACAACCATTTTGTGAAGAGGTAATTAATGTTACCCCCTTTGTTTATACTTTTATTTTAATTGGAATTAAATGGTTTGTTAATTGTTTAAAAAATATGTGGTGTTAAAGTGATGTTTTTTTGTACTGTTTGTGAAGTAGTTTTATTTTGTATTGTTTTTGTTTAATTGTTGAATTGTATTGTGACTATGATGTTCTAATTGGTGCTTTGTGTACGTTTTGTATTTCAATGTTTTGGTTATGTGGTTTGTTTATATTTCGTGTTGTGTTCTGTTTGTGTGTTAAATGTAATTTGTGTTTTATATTTTCATTTTTTTTTACAATTATTAAAATTATTTTCCTTTTCAGGTTGATGCTGGAATCAGCATATAGCAAAATTATGATTAGTGAGCAACAAGCAGGATTTCCACCAAATAGATCGACGATTGATCATATATTCACACTTAATTCTATATTCGTCCGATTGTAAACGAAAATTGGTGTGAAAATATCGATAAGTTGACAAATATGCTTTGTCAAAACTTCAGAAATGTTTTCAGACCTGCAGAGTGTTTATCATTAGATGAGTCATTATTGCTTTTCAAAGGTCATCTTCACTTTAAACAGTATATACCGAGCAAAAGAGGACGATATGAAATAAAGTTTTTTGAACTTTGCAATCCTGCTGGTTATATACTCAACATTGGAATGTATAAAGGAAAATCCGTAGACGACAAAGGTGGAAATGTTTGTGCATTCAAAGTTGATAGCATAGTAAACAAATTAATAAGTCCATATATAAACAAAGGACATATTTTATGTATAGATAACTTCTATAACAGCGTTCGTCTTTCAGAAATGCGTCTATCAAAAAGAACTCATACAATTGGTACATTAAGACGAAATAGAAAACAAAATCCATCTGAAGTTAAAAATAAAAAAATCGAAAAAAGGAGAATACATTTGGAAACATAGAGACAAAATTTGCTTTTCGAAATGGAGAGATACTCGAGATGTTCTATTTATCAATACATGTATTCTGCCTAAAATGGAAACCGTTAAAAATTCATACGGAAAGGAAAAATTAAAACCAGCTGAAGTAGTTTTTTACAATAATAATATGGCAGGTGTTGATAGGACAGATCAAGTAATTTCATATTACTCAAGTCCTGGAAAAACCATACTTTGGTAAAAAAAAGTTTTTTTCCATTTACTTGACATAACACTTTTTAATTCGTATTACGTCTACAAAACAAGATTCAGTAAAACAAATTTAAAATTTTTTGGAATATCGGGAACTCGTCATAAGAGATTTACTAGAAATTTCTAAAAACACGTCGTCTTCATCTTATAGATCATCTTTGTCATCTTCTGCATCAACGTCCACGATTGCTATAACTTCGTCGTGTGAAACCGTTTCCTCTACATTACACGTTCCAGAAAGAATAACGAATCCTAATTCGTTACAGACTGGACAAAGGGTTTATCGACGATGTAGGCAGTGTACAAAACGTAAAATCAGAAAAGAAACTTCCATTCAATGCTTTGCGACTTGGTATAATGATATAAAATAATGTATAAATATTTATCTTTTGCGCTGGAGCAAGAAACAGCCATGGGTATAAGAAAAAGTCTTAGGACCACGAAAAACGATTATGAACCCCTTTTCGAGCCATCGGATTTTTCGATCACGCTTTCGCAGAGTGTAGACGATGAAACGAAGTACATTATAGTACGGAGTGATATCGTCGACAAAAAAAAAACAACAGACAACAGCAAAAACAACAACAACTTGGAAGTCTACAATGTGTTCCTTGTCCTAAAGCCCCTAACTGGCATCTCCAAGGACGTCATCGAGGTGGAATGGAGAAATGACGTTGGTCAAGAATAAAACAGTTGCGGAGACGTTCATCAGAATTCAGCAGTTGACGATCTCTAAAGACAGGGTGATCCCCATTAGAGTGGAGTATGTACATGCTCTTAACACTTCAAAAGGGGGTCATCACATGCCGTCTACTTAAATATGTAACCGAATCAGAAATTCTAGAAGATTTCAAGAGCCAAGGAGTCATAGCGGTTCGTCAAATTTTAAATAAGACCCATTACTCAGCAGAAGTGCCCACACCCACGGGTATAATAATACTCACATTCAACACATTCAATACGCCTAAATCGATAAAAGTGTGTGGAGTGATGAAAATTGCAATACGAGAGTACAGAACTGCAAAGCAAGATAAGACAGAATTATGTCCCTGGGGCTTAAAAGTGTTTGTCCTTTGTGGCACTAGAGGTATTTTCTACGACTTTATTATGTATCAAGGTTCGTCGACAGAAATTTAACAAACAATGATGAAAAAGTACGGCCTTAGAGCTTCCGTAGTGATTCATTTAATTCAAAACCGACTTCAATTTGATCAAAAATATGTTTTCGCATTTGATAATTATTTCACAACATATCAGTTGCTTGGATGTTTGAAAAAAGCCAAAAACATTAGTGTTCTCAGAACTGCAAGAATAAACCGCTTTGCATGTCCTCCTTTTACACAAAAATAGAAAAAAATAGAAGATATACGGAAGAAATAGTCAGTAGGGATGACAATGTTGTATTAATGAAGTGTTATGAGAACAAAGAAGTTATTATGGCCTCTAATGTTTGTTGTATTGGCCAAAAAGACACTGTACAGAGATGGGACAAAAGCAGTATGAAATACATAAATGTTGATCGTCCACAAGTTGTTAAAATTTATAATCAAACCATACACCAATTAATTAGTTTTTATCGAATTCATCTGCAGTCAAAAAAATGGACATTAAGACTATTAAGAGTAATCATGCATGCAGTCGACATGGCCATTGCAAATTGCTGGCAAGAGTATAAGATCGACTGTGACTCTTCAAATGTGCAAAAAAAAAAGATGTCATGGACTTACTACAATTTCAATTACGTCTTGCGGACAATATAATTAATTTCAATTCTAGCTCAAGCACCAAAAAGCAAGGAAGGCCATTACCAGCAATGGAGAAAGTTGAAACTCCAAAGCGACGAAATGCAATTGAATATCGACCTTACCCGGAAACTCTGAAAGATGGTTTTAACCATTTTCCATCCTTCGATGAAAAACAAGATGCAACACGGTTGTACTAAAAAAACGCATGTATATTGAACAAAGTGCAAAGTACATCGGTGTTTCGTAAATAATCAAAGAAATTGTTCTACGAAGTATCATAAATAAAAAATTTAGAAATGATTTATTGAGGATAATTCGTTATTAAAAAATTGAGCCAAGGAGGCATATAATTAATTTTTCTTTAATTGTTTATTTATTTTTCTTCCTCCAGACTTTAAAATGATTAAGTTGTTGTAATAAATTAGTTTGGTTTAGTGGAAAAAAAGAATTTCACATGAGTTATGATAAAAAATCCTTTTTCTAGATTATAATGTACGACTTTAAACACATTTTTTACTCTTTTCGCACATATTTGATCCTTAAGATCTCAAAAACGGCTCAAAAAAGACATGAAGAGATCACTCATTGCCCTTATGAACGCATATAAAATGTTCGAAAAAAATTCGAATAAAGCAAAGTACAAAATGCATTTATGTATCAGATCAAACTAAAATACAAGTCTTCCATTTTCGAGATTTATTGTCAGTTCAAAAAGAAGATTGATCAAGTGAAACTTCAGCTTAAAATTTCAAAATAGTAGATTATTGAATATTGAAAGTTTTAAATGTCATTATTGTGAAATCAATGGTTCTAACAAAAAAAAAAAAAAAACGTCGGTTTTTCTCATATATCAATTAATATTAAATTATGTCAAAATTTAATAATTCATAATTGTTATTTCTAAATCTAATTAGTACTTCAATTTAGTGAGTTCAGGATAAATTCTATGCTTATAATGGTTTGACAATAATGAATAAAATCATACTTAAATTGCTTAAATCGATTAATGTCATTAAACAGTGTATGGATATTGTTTACGATATATCTTTTATGACATGAGTGTTAAATCATTAGCCAAGGTTAATAGAATATATAAGGTTAAACCGAGCTGTATATGAAAGACATTTTTGTTTGTTTTTTTCGATAAGCTGTTTATCATTGTGTCGTCATGTTGGAAAAAATTTTTAAGAGGAAGATCTTTTGGAATTTGAATTTTAGCAAACTTTACCCCTCTATAACTTAGTCATTTTTTTAACAATTTCTTTCAAATTTAGAGTAAAAAAAAGTTCAAAGGATGGAATAGGTTTTTAACGTTACAGATTTTCGATAGTCCTTTTGGTTTCAGAGTTAAAGTCTTACAAATTGAGACCTTTTATCAATTTTTCACATACTTTACCCCTCTCTATTTACCATTATGTTTTGACCAATTTGCTTCAAATTTGAAAAATGCCAAGATAGAAAGAAGGAATAGGTTTTTAACGCAAATAATTTTCAAATTTTCATTTCTGAAACTGTTTAAAACCATTAAAGTAGGGGTCCTTTTTCCTCAAAAAAATAGTGAATATTAAAGTTGTAACAAATAGACTTAGGATGTATATAATTTTATTTAATAAAATAATAAAATTTACAATTTTTAAGTTTACTTGTTGGTTCTTCTCTTGCTCAGAAAAGAATGAATTTTTAATACAAAAATATGCTCCTTTTATACTAATTTTGACCTGAGTCGTGCGTTAAAAGTTATAATAAGATTTCAATCGAGTACATATATAAGGACAATACAATAGGCTTAATGCTATACTTATATATATTATTATCATTATTGCTACATTTCTATTGTTATTCATATAAAATGTGTAACTGCTCAAAATACATATAGGCGATATGCCGGATGTTGTATCTGTGCTAAAGCTTATGCTTAAATATATATATTGTTATCTTTATGACTACAGAATTTAAGTACACGTGCGCTAAAGTTTTAATATGATGTCATATATAAGGATAATACAATAGGATTAATGCTATACTTATATATATTTTTATCATTGTTGCTACAAAGTTAATTTTATACTAGTAGATAATTGAATATCAAAAAAAAAATTGGAACCACAGAAAATTCAAACCTTTAGCTTTTACATAAAAAAAATTACATTCAATTATGATGGATAACAAATTAGTTATTCAAAAAAGATGTAAGCAATTTTCACTCAAAATTTTCATTGAATTCCATTTTATTTTGCTGGCAATAAAATGATAATCATCATCAAATTTTTCACCGATTTGTTTATTCACCTACTTGAATAGTATTTAAATGTATGTGTGCACTTCGTTTCTTAGTCGGTTTTTTATATCAAAAAAGAATAAAAAAGTAATACATATTTTTTGTTGCTGTGTTGTACATATAGCAGTATGGATCAATGCTGCCGTTTATATTCCGATCGGAGTATTTTACTCCAATTTTACTGTTGTTACTCCGATACTCCGCTCAATAGCATTCTACTCCCTTTTGAAAAAATTAAATGAATTGTATATTGTAGTGTAGCTGTAGCTGTGCTGTATGTAGTTGTAAATTTTGTTTTGAGTTTATTTATATGGTAGGTATGATGATAACTGATAACTGATAAGTTAAGTTCCATATTGGAAAAAATGGAATATAGAATATCGAATCGAAACTCGAAATCGACACTCGAACCATTGTCAATATCAAATCAATCAAGATTTCAATTGTCTTTGTCATTGTCATTCATTGCCTTTTCATTGTCATATTATGTCAGTTAAATAGAAAGAGATATAATAATATTAAAATATAATAATTGAAATAAAATTTGTATGATTTTTTGGAGAAAAAATGAAGCGGTAAGATTATTACATTACAAATACTATTATTTGAAATTGTAATGCAAAGTAAAAGAATTGTGTTTTTAGGTTTCTCACGAATTTGGATGGTAAAAATTATAACAAAAAGCAAAACCTTGAGACAGACACTAACTACAAAAATTATGGAAAAAAAGGTGAAGCAAATGAAGATGAAAATCCAAAAACTGTAACTGTAAGTAATAGTAATAATAATGACGATAAAAACAAAAAAAATAAAAAAGCAGTACAGAAGTTTAGATTACATTGGTTAAAAGTCTTCAATTGGATTAAAGAAAAAGATGGGAAAGCATTTTGTTCCATCTGTAATCAATTATTGTCAAACAATGCAACTCACTTAACCAGACATGGCCAGTCAGAAAATCATAAAAAATTAACTGAATTGTTGAAAAAACAACCTGTAATTAATGACGAAAATCCAATGCTCAACAAACTTAGAAAAAAAGAAGAATTTGTGAAAATAGCGGAATTAAGAATATTATAATGTTTTTGATTCAATTTGATTTGGCAATAAGTTTAGTAGACCCTTTAATTTCATTGATTAAAAGTGTTGCCACGGATTCTACTATTGTAAAAGATATTAAATGTGGAAGGACTAAAATGTCAGAAGTTATCTCTAATTTATTATTGAATGAAGGGGAGAAACTTATAGCAAGTAAATTAAAAACCCAGAAGTTCTCAATAATAATAGATGAAACAACTGATTTAAGTGTCACAAAATGTCTTGCAATAGTTGTACGTTACTTTGATTATGGAATTAATAAAGTAAAAGATGCGTTCTTAACGATGATTCCATTAAAAGATGCAAGCGCAGAAAATATCTACAATGAAATTAAGAAATTTTTTTCAAAATTGAAAATCCCTTTAAAAAATTTAATTGGCTTTTCGGCTGACAATGCCAGTGTCATGATGGGTAAAAAGAAAGGTGTAAGAGCTCTTTTATTGCAGGAAAATCCTTATTTGTACACAATTGGCTGTATGTGACATTCTATGCATTTGTGTTCAAGCGCAGCAGCACGATGTATTCCGGATAACGTAGAAAATCTTGCTAAAAGTATCCATTTCTTCTTTTCACATAGTGCGAAAAGACAGAATGATTTTCAAGAGTTCCAGGACTACTTTCAAACCAAAACACACAAGATTTTGAAAATGTTGACAACTCGGTGGCTTTCACTTGAAAATGTGGTACAACGAATTCTTGAACAATGGCAGCTGTTGCAACACTATTTCTTATCATGCAAATTAGAAAATAACGATGAAATGGCAGTGAAATTATATTCTGAGATGAATGAAAAAAATAAAATTTATTTTACTTTCGTCAGCTATATTTTAAAGTTGACCAATAAGATTAACATTGAATTTCAGACAGAATCCCCTCGAATTCACTTGTTACTTCCGATAATAAAATCGTATATTAAGTCAATTTTAATGAATTTTGTAAAACAAGACATTGTTCTGAATGAACCAAATATTAATGAGATAAATTTTAATGATAAGAATTAAATGAAAGATATAAATGACGTGTACTTGGGTCCCAAATGTGAAATGTTGATTCTAAATGGAAATTTGTCAGAAAATGAAATTGTGGAAATAAAAACGTACTGTAAGAAATATTACATAGAACTTTGTAATCAAATTTTTAAAAGAATAAATTTTAACGATAAAGTTTTGATAGCGTTGCAAGGCATTGATCCCAAGAAATTGTGCCAAAACTTGGTTGAGCTGATTTCATTATTTCCTAACATTGTGGAAGAAGAGGAAATAGATATAGAGGAATTAGATGAAGAATGGAAAACTATTTTAACGTTGTCATCTGATATTGTAGAAAAAATGGAAATAGAAGAGTTTTGGACAAACATTTTTTATAAAAAGAATGGTTTAGGTGAGAATATGTTTATTAATGTTAAAAAGTTCATAGGCTCTCTACTGAGTTTACCTCACAGCAGCGCAACTGCTGAAAGGATTTTCTCAAAATTAAATTTAATAAAAACTAAAAAAAGAAATTCTCTAAAAACAGAAACAGTGAATTCGATTATGATTGCCAAAGAATTAATGGATAGAAATGATGCCTGGACCTGGATTCCAACAAAACAATTAATAACAAATTATCATAAAATGTAGACTAAAATTTCATTTTTTATAAATTTTATTTTTGTTGTTTTTTGAATTTTATGTTATTATAAAATATGAAATAACGAATTAATTAATTTTGATACATTTTTAATTGTTTGTGCATATATACATATTTCATTATTAATAAAGAAATTTAAAATAAGTAAAGTGAATTTCACTCTACTCCCCCGAAATCCTAAATACTCCCCTGTAAGAGCTCATTTTACTCCGCTCAAAAATTTCAAAACGGCAGCATTGGTATGGATTAGCATTTGTCTGGATTTATAAATCATGTATATAGTATGTATAGTATGGATGTACGTAGTATATAGTACAAATAAGTGGAACAATATAAAAGAAAAATATTTAGTATTACACTTACATTGCTTGTATAATGGTAAAGAAATAAATTTATAGTTTATACTTTGTATTATTATTTTTGTGAAGTGTAGTATTGAAAAATATTTTAAGAACATAAACATACAAATAAATTGTACATGAAATCAAATTGTACAAAAAACAAATGTAAATTATGTATGTATACATATAATTAGAGACATATATATGTAGGTATTATGTACCCTGCCAGACAAAAGTCATCAGTTCAGAGGGAAGGACAAGGGGAGATTATGTTCACTAATACTAAATCGTTTAAAATTTATATTAATATTGGTAAATTATATAAAAAATAATTGTACTTGTTATATATAACAAATGTCTGATAACTATTTCGATGACCATTTCGATGACCATTTCGATGACTATTTCCATGACTATTTCGATGACTATTCTGTACACTGTACGTGTAAAAATAAATAGATAACTTTAGTCCCGGCTCTAGAACAAATTTCATCATGACTTTCATCTAATTGGTCATCATGACTTCATCAATTAAGTCATCACATCTGTTCTACCAGGGGTAAGTGCATATGCATATACATATAAAGCATAAATATTTTTGCAGGCGAACACCTTATTTTTTTTATATTGTGCTTATTGCAGTACATATATGAAATCAAAATCGTTAGGAATGCACATACATACGCGATGTACATTTTTATCTATTTGATTCTACATACATAATACAAATATATGAGTACACATTTATGTATATATAGCAATAATTTTGTATGTTGTATATTAGATTCATATTATGACAAACAATAAACATTTATAACGAAACTACATAATATATTGGTTTGGCATTTTTTATATGAAAGGTGAACAGTTTATTGTTGGTGGTATACATACACAAATCCTACCATGTAGATACAACTACAATTTTCGTTTGCCTTTCGCTGTAACAATAAACATATACCTAGTTGTCGGTTGTGCTTCTGCTTACCACTTCAAATCAGTTCGTAAAAATCAAATAATTTATAATACCCGTCGCACTGTATAAATATATAATAAGTTTAAATAAAAAGATAAGTAGAAAAATGAAAAAATAAAAAAAAAACATTGATTGTATAAATCGTTGCACTAACACTAATAACTGAAAAAATTTGTAGATGTGTTAGAAATTTTTTTCCGATTTCGATTTTGAATTCCAAAAGATCTTCCTCTTAACGAGTCCTAGTATTTTTTAGAATTTCAATTATTTTTTCAATATTTCTGTTATTTAAATATTATTGAAAAATAAAGTAAATATGGTAATCTGTGCATTAACAAAGTGTAAAAATGATAGTAACAAAAAAATCCACTTATAAAAGTGAGATTCTTTAGTTTCCCACAAGAAAAAAACTTGTTAAAACAATGGATTAGTGTTTGTGATTTGCAGTCAGATCTTGATTTTAAAAACATTAGAATTTGTTCTGCACATTTTGTAGATAGTGATTATTTATTAAAAGACATATTATTAAAGACACCTTTAGAAAAAAGGAAGCTGAACAAAAATGCCATTCCGAGTATAAATGTACCAAATCCTATAGTGTTATCGAACAGAACAAATAGATTTGAAAAAAAATCTAATCATAAAATAGTGGAAGAAATGATTTATAATGCACAAAAGTGAATTTAAAATATAATTTTCTACAATCTTTTAAATGTTATTTTAGTTCGGTTTTATTTATTTTTCAACTTTTTTTTCGAGAAAACATTTCTTATGTAATTGAGGTAGAGAATAACAACATGTGCGAAACCTCAAATAATTCAGAAATAATTGTTAATTTTGAAAAGTAAATATTTTAAAATAATTCAGCTTTTTAAATTTTTCTGAATGACATATTTTTTTTTAGAGACTATACGAGTATATATAGAGAGAATGACATATTTCTTTACTTTAACACAAATCAGAAGGAAAATTCGTTTGAAAAAGATGTTGGCACACAAACAATGTTTGTATATTTTTGATTAAAATCAAAAACAATAAAATTATATTTACACAAAAATTACATACTTTAATGTTATACATTTTAGGCTGGATTTCGATAATGGGCTGCAGAGGAAAATATTAGATTTGAAGAGTGAGAACCGGAAATTAAAATCAAAATTGAAAAAAAGTGAAACAGAAAGAAAAGTTTTTCAAAACATAAAAAAATTTTTCACCGGAGGACAAATAAAAAAATTATGTAAAGAAAATAAAAAAATAGTATGGAAAGCTAAGGATATTTCGACAGCGATATCCTTACATTCCGCTGGGATTAGACTTTATAGATATATGTGTAGAATAGGCTACGTATTACCAGCTACTTCAACACTACGAACGTGGGCATCGAAGAAGCAAATAAAACCAGGAACATTAGAATGTGTGTTGGAGGTAATGAAGAATTTACATTACAACGAATGGGAAAGACTTTGTGTCATTTCGTTTGATGAAATGAAATTTAAGTCTTGTTACGAATATGACAAAAATCTTGACTCAGTAATGAGTCCGTCTAATTACGCACTAGTTGTAATAGTTAGAGGCTTGTTTAAACCATGGAAGCAACCAATATATTATAACTTCGACTCACCGATGGAGAAAGGAACTTTAGATGTAATTATAATAAAGTTAGAAAACATTAATTTCACAGTCATCGCTGTAACTTCCTATCTAGGCTCAACAAATTCTTTGCTTAAAAAAATTAGAAATTAATGGAAAAACTCCTTTTTTCACTCATCCAAGCGATTAGTTGAAGAAAATTTTCGTTTTTAATGATATCCCACATTTAATTAACCTTGTTAGAAACTATTTCATAGACAGTGACTTTTTATTAGATGGAAAACTAAAAGTGACAGCAACACATTTAGAGAGACAAAAAGTAAAATATGCTGTCCAATTATTTTCAAATTCTATTTACTCCTGCATAAGATGGGCAATAAGTATGGGCAAGTGCAAAAGTGCAAACGCTTTAGAATGTGCGGATTTCATTAAAAATGTGAATGATTGGTTTGACCTATTTAATAGCAAATTTCCAGATCTCAAAACTTCGAAAAAACCGTTCGGTTTTGATATTCAAAACCATGAAAAAATATTGGACCAGATCACAAATATTATGAAAAATTTAAGAGTTTGCGATAGAATAAGTTTACTACCGTTTCAACAAGGAATTTTCGTCAACAATGCAGCAATAAAAATCTATTTAAAGGATAAGTATAAAATCTCATATTTGTTTACAAGTCGATTCAATCAGGATGGTTTAGAAAACTTTTTTGGAATCATTCGATCGAAGGGAGGTCTCCATGATCACCATACTCCACTTGAGTTCAAATATCGTCTAAGGTCTTTTATTTTGGGTATTGTATTTTTTTCATTTGTGTTTCCTTTTCAGATGAAAATTTCATCATCAAATATTTTTTCAAGCGAATGTACTGATTTATGAAATGAAAGTGTGGAAAATTTGGAAGAAAGTTTTATTCATTGTAGTGCTAATGTTGATGAAGATTTTGTTAATGATTCTCTGGAATATTTAGCAGGGTACGTAGCTAAAAAGTTAAAGCTTTCCGACGGCTATATCATATTTATCAAGATGAATTGAACAGAACTAACAAATCAGACTTTACTTGGGTAGATGAAATAAGTCAGGGAGGTTTAAAAAAACCAACTGAAGAGTTTTTAAATAAAATTATTAATTTAAATAGAATATTTAATCAATTCAACCGAGAAATTTTTTTAGGAAATATGTAATTGAATTAAAAAAAGATGTTAAAATTTTATTTTTTAAAACTAGGATGTATTTTAAAACTAGGATGTCGTTATGTTGATCTGCTATTTTACATAATATCTTCGTTTCAACATTGTATTATCTCAGTTGTCGTCTTGTGCTCGAGGTCGAAACATATGTGGCGTGTTAAGAAAAGTGTCATATTTTGTGATTGGACAATATACCGGCAAAAGTAAGTTACTTTTATTTTATTTCATTTTTCTACAAGACTGTGTTATATTGATTTATGCCTGCATTGAATAAAATAACTTAGATTATTTCTAGTATATTATAATAGTAATGTGTCGTTTTTATAGAAAATCAGTTCACTCTTTTTTATATTTTTTCTATTTAGGACGTTTTTACAAATAATAAATTTGTACTATTTGATAATGAAATAGAATTAATGCTAGTTATGACATTCTTTTTGAAATTTAATTTTAAACTTTAAACTGTTTGAATTGTTATTTATTGTTAAGTCGTTATAACAAAATAAAATAGCGTTCAGTCTTCAGATGTGTCTCTTAAAAACCCTTAAGTGTGTGTATTCCAGAAGATGAACATTCAAATTATGGTAAATGAGTTATAGTTACTTCGATAATTATGTAGTTGTGTAATCAATAAAATTAATTCTTAAATATATTAAATTTTTAATTAAGATTCTTCAAAAAATAATATTGCTGAAACAAATTCAGACTCAACTGCATTATGTTCTACTTCATCAACTTCCAGTTCGTCATCCTGTTCTCAGTCGTTTTCTGAAAACAGCGACCATTCTTTTGTTGACAAAACATATGAACCATTAGATGCTATTAGCGATGAAAGCGAAGATGAGTCGAATATTGAAATTTCTAGCGATTATGTTCATACAGCTTCGACTAGTAAATTTTTAATTTCACCATCGACCAGCACACATCATTCAGATGAGAAATATTTGAAATCTATTGAAAATAGTATTATTCTAACTAGTCCACAAAAAAGGAACTAAACGCAAAAGAAACAAAGATAAATGGAAAAGAAATACAAAAAAAACATAGCTAGAAATAGTAGAAAGCAGTATGAAATGCACACTAATAGTGCAAAAACAAGAAGTGAAAAAAAATGAGACCCGGATGTTCAGAAAAATGCAAATTAATATGCTCAAAAAAATTCTATGAAGAAGAGAGAATCAAAATATTTAATGCATTGGGAGTTAGGAAATATAGAAAAACAAAGACAATATATTTCGAACAGTATGTAAATTATCCAACCGAGATATCGATATATTCGTGTTGGTAGATTAAGAAGCCAAAGAGAAATAATAATGCATTTTATTTACAACTAAATGGTGAGCGAGCACGTGTTTGTAAGTTATTCTTCAAGAATACCTGGGATATAAATCGTCGTCCTATTCGTACTGTCTTAGACAAACAAAATAAAATTGGCGGCATTTTACTCGAAGAAGATAAAAAAAGCAAACATGGAAATCAGAAAAAAATAAATGAAAATATCAAACAAGGCATTAAAAAATTTAAAAAAAATTTTAATGCATTAAAACACAAATAATGATTTTAAAAGTCACTAAAAAAGCTCAAAATTCAATATTTTTCAAAAATTCGTATGAAGAGCCAAATTTTGTTGTAACCACTGAAATTCAATAAAGAAAAAGAAATTCAATAATATTGACTTGAAATGCTCATTCAATTCTAGACCAGACATTTCTGTGCTGAAACGTAAAGAAACTCATGTATTTAGTCAACAAAAAATACAGGGTGTCCGGTTTCGGGTGGTCATCCGGCACACAGTAGATAGGTCTCGCCGAGACAAACAAATAATCGTTGTAGAGGGAGGGGGGTAATCTCAACCGTTTAGCCGCTAGAGGGCGATGAAGATTTTTCGCACTGAATCTACGAAACACCCTTTAATAACTACGGTGTACTAGCTAGAAGAATCTGGTCTTAAAAAAATCTGAAGGAAACTCCCCCCTCTCTTCAATGATACCTTATATGCTTCTCTACGTTCTTTGTTTCAAGAGTTATTGTGCTTCAAAGTCAGAATTTAGTGATTTTTTGCCATTTTTTTCAGAGATAATACAGGCTGTGGAATTACAGCGCCCTCTGTGTCCTCATATTTATTGCCGATTTTTAGAAAAACCCAAAAAATGTGTAGGTACATTTCAAATTCTTGGGTTTTTCTGCATTAAACATCTGCTTGTTACAATTGAAAATAAAAACAGTAAGGGTTAAAAAAATAC
This sequence comes from Villa cingulata, assembly GCA_951394055.1. Lineage (NCBI taxonomy): Eukaryota > Metazoa > Arthropoda > Insecta > Diptera > Bombyliidae > Villa > Villa cingulata. The sequence goes on along the minus strand of OX596017.1, from coordinate 32,297,445 downwards.
CTTTCTCATTTTAGAATTATACCAAAAAAACGAATGAACCTATTCAAGTGTCCGGGAGTGTATAGTAATATGTAATGTATATGTGATATATGATAATAATTTTTCTAGATCTGATGTTTTAATAAATCATAAAAGAAAAATACATACAGCTAACATTCAAAATGTTAAAAAGGCTAAATAAAAAAAGAAAAGAAGTTTGTAAAAAAGAATTTTCTAATGAAAGTACTTTATTAACACATTTGAAAAAAATGCATACGGTTAAAGTGAATAAAACAAAAAAAACATTAAAATTTTGTGAATCATGTAATAAGGAAGTGTTGTATATAGATTGGAGTTATCATTTAAGAACAAATTTAAATAAAATAAATTGTGATGAAACAAATTAATGAAAATTTCAAAGTGATTAAAAGTTGTTTTCCAGTCTTGAGTTTGCGCTCATAGTGATCAGACGTAATAATTTTGCAAATAGTGAATAATTATACAACAAATCAGTGTTTTATTAAATTAAATAAAGTAAATAAAGTGAAAGTGAAATCATTATTTATAACACAGTCAAAGTGAAAAATAAATAATATATTTTTAACAAACAACACTAGTGACGAAACAATGACCACTAAACTCCCCCCAAAACCTCCTGATATAACAAATATAACAGATCCCCGATACCTAATAATGGAAAGAGTCGGAGAAGAAAATTTTTCCAAGGTTTCCCCTTTCCTAATTCAACGTGCTATCGACGGTCAAATCGAAGGCACGTTGGAAATCTGTAAAAAACTTAGAAATGGTACTATACTTATTAAAACAAAGAACATAACACAAACAACTAAATTACTAAATATGACTTCACTAACATCAGACATACAAATATCAGTAAAAGTACACAATACACTCAATATATCCAAAGGTATCATATATAGTTATGATTTAAACTATATGGATGACAAAGAATTATTAGATGGACTTAAAAGCCAAAAAGTAACAGAAATAAAAAGAATGAAAAAATATATCAATGACACCACAAAAAATACTGGACTAATAGTATTAACGTTTTCCATGACTAAAATTCCAAATTATATAAAATTAGGATACGAAAGAATCGCAGTAAGGCATTATATACCACCACCACTAAGATGTAAAAACTGCTTACACTTTGAACATAAAACAGATGATTGTAAAAAAAAAGAAAAAATTTGCGTTAACTGCAACAAATCATTTCATATTGACCTTGAAAAATCACCACAAGAAAAGTGCAAAGAAAACACACAATGTACTAACTGTCTTTCTGATCAACATAACTCTCTTAGTACAATATGCCCAGTATATATAAAACAAAAAGAAATAATGAAAATAAAAACCATAGAAAAAACTGATATGAGAACTGCAAAACAAATATACAAACAAAGACATCCAACAGAATTCAAAAACTCATTTGCATCAATAATTGCAAAAAATTGAAAAAATTGATGCCAGTACACAAACAATTATTGATAAAAAAACAATATACAATATGAAAAATAACAATGACACAGAAATAAATTCTTATAATACAGAAACTGATATCGATTGTACTGATGAAGAAAATCACTCTAATTACTTTTCAATTTCACAACAAAACAAAACAAATTCAAATGACTATGAAATAAATGAACTTGGAAAAACTACTGAAAACAAAAACAAGAAAAAAAGAGGTAGACCAAAAAAAGAAATATTAAGCCCAGTCAAGAAAAAAAACAAAAAATAAATTTTATTACACATCATGAACAACAAAACGAAAACCAATAATATAATTCCGAAACCTACAAATATAAATATTATTCAATGGAATTGCCACTCTCTGATCCCCCACATAAATGACATAAAAATTCTACATCAAAAATACATAAACCCAATCTTCTGTCTTCAAGAAACGAAACTAAGAATAAATGACGAACCAATAATTCCTCACTTCAAAACATACTACAAAAATAAAGCAACTTCTACAATAGCCCACGGAGGTGTTGCTATACTAGTAGATAAAAACATAAGATCTAATGAAGTCTATCTACAAACAAACCTTCAAGCAATAGCAATTGAAATATACAATATTAATTTATAAATTGAAATATAAAATTTAATAGATCAAGTACAACAACCTGTCGTCTTCCTAGGAGACTTCAATGCTCATAACCCTCTCTGGGGATCACACAAAAGAGATTACAAAGGAAAAGAAATAGAAAAACTCATTCAAACACATTCATTAAATATCATGAATAATAAACAACCAACTCATTTGAATTTTTCAACCAAAAACTTCAGCGCAATAGACGTCACTCTCTGCACACCCATCATACAAAAATACTTTGACTGGAAAATAGAAGAAAACCTATATGGTAGTGACCACTTTCCAATAATTATTTCAGCTAAAACACAATACTACACAAGGAAAAGACAAATCTTCAAAACACAAGCAGCCAATTGGGAAATATACAGCAAAGAAGTAAAATTTGATGAATTAATTAAATACAATAGAATTGAAATAACAGGTGAACATATAACAAAACAAATAATAGATGCAGCGTAAAAATCAATGCCTATGACTAACACGAAACCATACAAAAGACAAGTGCCATGGTGGAATAATGAAATATCTGAAGCCATCAAAAATAAAAAAAGACTCTTAAGAAAATACAAAAAAACAATGAACCCAACAGATTTCATTAACTTTTTAAAAATGAGATGCCAAGTCAGAAAGTTAGTTAAATACTATAAAAAAAAGAAATGGGAAGAATATGTAACTAGCATAACATACAAAACAACTACCAAAGAAATATTCCAGAAAGTTAAATGTATTGATAGTAGAAACAATTACCACAATATCACCTCGATAAAAGATAATAATAATGACACTATTACAAACAAAAAACAAATAGCAGATAAATTTGCTAAATACTTCAGTCGCATTTCAAGTGATGAAAATTATGACAAAGAATTCTTAAAACATAAAAACTTAATTGAATCTAAACAAATAATTACACCTATAAATGTAAGACAAGAGTACAACACAGACTTAACAATGACAGAATTTGAAAACGCACTCAGTGAATGTAAAGGTTCATCTCCAGGAATCGATTTAATTCATTATGATATGATAAAGAATCTCACCAAAATACAGAAAGAATATATATTACATTTTTATAACAGGATATGGAAATCGGGAGAAATCCCCTGCAAATGGAAAGAAGCACTACTACTTCCAATACTTAAACCAAATAAAAACTCAGACAAGTTAGAAAACTACAGACCAATATCATTAACAAGCTGCCTTTTCAAATTGCTTGAAAGAATAGTCAACAAACGATTAATGTGGTATCTAGAAACAAATAATAAGATAAATAAATATCAATTTGCCTTTCGGAAACATCGAGGAACTCAAGATGCTCTCGCTTACCTTGAAAGTGAAATCGTCGAATCATATGCATCATAGAAATAATGCATATTGAAATACAAATATAAATCAATATATCTACTCCAATGAACGGATCTAGCTATATTTCTTTACCCAAGTTTATAGAAAATAGAAAAGCCTGCTTAAATCGTCGTGCGATTATTAATGTGCCGTAAACGCCAAATTTGTAAATTTTAGATAACGATGGTTTCATAGGTTCTGGACTATAAACTTTAAATTATTCAAACCCTTTTTTCTCTAGCTCTGTAAATTTAAGAGATGACTCTGTATTTTGCCGTATATCATGTCAAAATTACGAATTCTACAATTTATTTGCGGTAAGTGTCATAACAATGGCGTTTACGGCAAAATTTCAATACAAAAGTGCTAAAAATTTTTCGAGAATAATATTTTACTGCATGTACTGACAAAATATATTATATTTCCTTTTAAAGTGCCCCATGTGTTTCTTAAACTTACGTACGTCATATATGTATCAACATATTTTGACTGAGAATTCAAGTGCCGTATGTGTAGAATATTCTTATTACATACGGCACAATAATATTCACACTCTTAATCTCATTTTCTAGTATAAAATCTGGAAAAGTATAAAAGCATGCGTGAAGTGCTTACTACAGTCAGTACTGTTTGAGCTTTCATTGAGTATGGAGTCCCCAGCACCAGTTCTACCACCTGCTTTATTAAGGTTAGTTTTATATTTTTATTCAAAAATTTTCAGTTTTAATAATTTTCAAATAAAAATTAGCATGGAGAAAGATATAATTGGCGATGACAATAATATTAACAGGAGCAATTCAATAGCTGATTTAGACGTGGAATATGGTAGTGATTTCTCTGATGGTAAGTTGCAGCATTTAAAATTTATTCAATGTTTTAATGATTTGTAATTTATTACAGACGATTCTATTAAAGATCCTGAATATATTCCTCCTGCAAAAAAATCCAACACCTCTTTGCTAATTAATTATTCCATGGATGTTGATGACAGTACAAATAATCAACGCAGTATTCCATCAGAATACGATTCATCAGATGGTAATAGTTATTCAGGATTTTCTTTTATCTTTGGAAAACTTTAGGTACAACTTTTTTCTTTTAATTACTGCAGCGGGCACACCACAGCTAACGAGAAAAAGACAAAGAAGACCAGATTTGTGGAAGCAAAATGTAAGGAAGATTCTAAGACAGGGAAGTAAGTCTTATACTGATAAACGTAGAAATGTTGTGCCAGAAAGAAAAATGGGACCACCGTGTAAGAGCACATGCTTTTATTTATGTACAAAAAACTTCACCGAGTCTGACAGATCTAATATATATAAATCTTTCTGGAAATTGTCTGATGTTGAGAAAAACACCTTTTATTGTAAATTTGTTAAACAGGAAGATGTGAAACGTAGAAGAAAAAAAGAATCTGACAAAAAGAAAAACACTTTTCAGTATTATTTACAAACAGATGAAAGAATATTTAGAGTATGCACAACATTTTTTTTAAATACTATCTCCATTGATGAAAAAAGGTTTATCACTATTTCAAGTATTTGCATGATAAAGTCACTGGTGTGCCAATGCCATCAAAAAAAGGAAAACATAAAAGTAACTTCACTTCAGAAGAAAAGCTCGAATAAGTAAAAAATCACATTAGTAGCTTTCCTACGGTAGATTCCCACTACTGTAGAGCCTTGTCTCAAAGAAAATATTTAGAAGCAATATTATCAATTAGAAAAATGTACGAATTATATAAAGAAAACTGCTCCTCTACTCCAGTTTCTGAAAAAGTATATCGTGACCAATTTAATTATGGATTTAATTTATCCTTCTACAAACCTAAAAAGGACGAATGCGACAGATGTTCCGCTTTTAAACGTAATACAAGTCCATCCCAGGAAGAGAAGGAAATATATGAAAATCACAAAACAGAAACTCATTCTTTAAAGGCTGATCGGAATCTTGATCGACAAAATTCTGATCCTAATACTGCAATCTTATGCTTCGATCTGCAAAGCGTATTTTTCTTGTCAAAAGGCTTTGCTTCCAGTTTTTTCTACAAACGTAAAATAAATATAATACATACAATTTTACAGCCACTGCTTGCCTATATGATGGAAACAAATTAACATATTGTGCTCTGTGGGATGAAATAAACAGCGGCAGAAGCGGAAACGATCTTGCAAGCTGCCTAACAAAAATCATTTCTACTTTCCTCAAAGAAGATCCTAATATAAAGCACTTGATATTATGGAGTGACTCTTGTGTATCTCAAAACAAGAACAAGATTATGTCCACTGCAATTTTAAAATTAATGAATGGTCATCCCACAGTTGAAACAATTGTCCAAAAATTTTCCGAGCCCGGACACTCTCAAATTCAGGTTGATAGCGTCCACAGCGTTATTGACCGATATTTGAAAAATGTGGAGATTCACAGCTTACGAGCACTCCTTTCTCATTTGAAAAATGCATCATTTCGAAAAGTAAAACTGAAACTTATCCAAATGCAACCAACTGATTTTCTAAATTTCTCCAGACTTTCTGACTAAATTAAATTTTCAAGCAGTACCTTTTACTAAAATAAAAATGTTAATGTACGATGCCAAAGATAATTTTAGGCTATCTTACAAAAATTCTGCGCGCGATTTAGAGTTTAAAACTGTGTCAATTATTCTTAAACCCACTTTCAAAAAGCTTGGAACTCCGTTAAACATATTCGTCATAAAATTAAATCCATTAGATATTCGACAAAATAAATTAATTTCTAAAGAAAAATAAATGATATCAAGACGCAACTTCCATTTTTAGCTGAGATCGACAGGAATTATTATAAGACTGTATAAAAAATTAAATAAATAAATATTATAAATTTAAAAAGATAAGTATACCTATATATTTTTTAAGAAAAAATGAAAAGAATTTTTGATATTTTGTTTCGTTATTGTTTTTTTTTTAATTTTGTTTTATAAATACGAAATTCTATTTTAATGACTGATATCATTAGTAATGAATAATATAAACACTTGAACTAGAAAAAAATAATAAACTATGGGTAAAACCAATTTTTTTTTAGCTTTTAAGAATATTTGCTTTTGTTCAATTAATACTTATGACCAAGATGAATTAATACTCTAAATTGATAAGTTAGTTAAAAATTTACTTCCTGAACATTTTCTTAAAATTCCATCTGATTCAGAATCAGGATACATTTCAGAAGTTGATGTAGAATATCCAGAAGATGTACATGAATGGCATAACGATCTATCATTTTGCGCAGAAAATAAAAAGAGTCCAGATTCCAAATTTAATAAGCTCATAACTGATCTTTTACCTAAAACAAAATTTGTAATTCACTACAGAAATCTTCAACAGTGTGTTAAACATGGATTAAAATTAAAGAAGATACATAGAATATTAGAGTTTAAGCAATCATGCTGGTTAAAAAAAATATATTGATTTTAATAATTACCACCGCACACAGGCAAAAAATAAATTTGAAGAAAACTATTTCAAGCTTTTAAATAATGCTGTTTTCGGTAAGACAATGGAAAATGTAGATAAGAGGAAAAAAATAAAAATTGTGACTTAATGGGATAATAAAAGAAAACGTTTAGGTGATCGTGCATTAATAGCAAGGCCAAATTTTCATAGCTCTACCCAATTTACTGATGACATGGTGACAATGCAAATGAATCAAGTTGAAACTAATGGCCTGATTCTGTATTACCTCAGTGAGGTCTCACTTGTCACAATTGCATCACAACGTAGTAGTGAATCTCAAATTGTGAGTTTTTGGTATTCTAACCAAAAACTCACAAATAATTAAGTCATAACAAATGTCAAATTTGTGATGGTAGAAAAAGTACATCACAAACAGCAAAAACATTCAAGTTTCAAATTGTTGATTATATTTTTTTAAAAGTATTAGTAAAAAAATTATTATTAAAAGATTTTGTGTATTTTTTAAAAGTATAATATTGGTATTGTAATAACTAATATATACTGATAATTGCATTAATAATTAGACGTAGGCAGAAAGGTAATGAAGTGTTTTTATAACTACAAATATCATTTTGCAAACCATTTAATATTTTTAGATAGAACTATTCGAAGACGTGTACTTAAACATTTTAGAGATACTAATGACTGTTTCACCCTAGAAGATAGTGTTTTTGCCAAATTTTTCCGATTCCCAAAAACGCTTTGTTTGCAAATAATTAATTAGTTGGAACCACATGACAGCCAAAAATCATCAATACCCTTTACAATACATGTAAGAGAAAATATCTGTTCATTTTTGTTTGCTAAGTATTATACGTTATCATTTCGCATATATTACAGTTTCTTGCCGTTCTAAACTTTTATAGTCATGGATCTTATCAGAAATGTGTTGGGAATACTTACATGATTCCAGTGAGTCAGTCTTCAATTTCTCGAAGTATTTATGAAATAACGAAGTTATTAATACGAATTAAAGAAACAACTGTGCGTTTTCCTCAAAATTTAGAAGAAAAATCAGTCATTAAATCGGGGTAATATATGAATAAAATTAAAGACTGAAGAATGAAATTCATTGTATATATCAGACTTTTTAGAAATTTCCAAATCAAGGGTACAATAGGAGCAATTGATTGTACACACATTAATATTATTTCTCCTCCAATAAATGATCAACAAACACCAGCTCATTTGTATTTGAATGGAAAAAACTCATACAGTATAAATGTAGAAGCTGTAAGTATATGTATAATTATTATAAATAATATAATATGTACATATATGTGTATTTAAGGTTTTAGATTATAGACTGAAATTCCTACATATTAACGCCAAATACCCAGGATCGTGTCACGATTCTGGCATATGGACATCTTCTCCAGTTAGAATGCATCTAATCGAAAGTTATAATCCGTAAAACTTTACATGGTTGTTAGGAGATTCCGGTTATCCTCTCGAACCATGGTTATTAACACCATTAACCGAAACATCAAATTCAAGAGAAACAAAATACAATGGAATTCATATTCACGCCCGTAACGTAGTGGAAAGGGCATTTGGAGTTTTAAAAACACGTTTCAGATGTTTGCATAAACATCGCGTCCTTCACTATTCTCATGCCAAGGCTGCTAATATTGTATACGTTTGTGCAATTTTGTATAATATTTTAATTGAAAATAGTGTTGCACTTAACGAAGATGAATACCATACGGATGCGGATAATAATGAACCAACAGAAAAAAATTTTACAAACACTCGAAATTTTACAGAATATTTCCGAGAGGGGTTAAGGACATAATCATATATAAATTCTTTATAAAAATTTTTTGTGTGTATTAAATTTTTTTTATTTTATTATATATTTTAAAAGTACAAAATTATTTTTTATTTGAATCAATTACTTTTTCAAATAGACTTAATAATCCATTTCCAATTTTATTTAGGGCATTTTCTACATTTCTTTGATACTTTAAAGTATCTTCCTGAAATTTTTTTTCTCTTTCATCCCTTTCTTTCATATCGTTCATAATTTTTGTAATTAATTCATCTTCTGAAGTATTGGTACTCTTTCTTTTTTTCTGAACAGGTGTAGATGAAGACTCTGCAGTCAATAACAACGAGTTATTGTGGCTGTCAAATGTTTCCGGCAAATTTTCAGTATCTGAGAAAATATTTTCTGTTTCTTCTATGTCAGGTGAAGAGTTAGAGAATATTTCGTTGCAATTTTCCTTTTCCTTCAAAGAAAAGAAATACATAAGAGTAGTTAGGATTTACATGATGAATGAATTAATGAATAAATTAATTAAATTAAAAAAAAATAGAATAAAATAAAACAAAATAAAAAAGAAAAATTACTTGAATTCCTAGTGTTGAATTGCATTTAATGTTATAATTAATAAATTTAATTGAAAGAAAATTGAATTTAAAGTCAATAATTGTAAGGAATAAAATATATTTTAAAATTGTTATTAGAAGATAAGGCAATACACATGGAATTATCAGCTGGATTAATCAAAATAATTAAAAACGATTTTCTAAAAATTAAAGGGGGAAGATGTTGTATGCTTTACTCTATTTATATTAAATGATTCTAGATATGGTATGGTTTACTCTATCTTAGTTGTAATTAAGTATATAGTATGTAAGCAAAGCACGGTTGTCGTTTCTACTCCGATCGGAGTATTTTACTCCTTTCGCAATGTTTCTACTCCTCTACTCCTCCTCACATAAAAATACTCCTTTTTACAAATTATTTCTAACTTATTAATTTTGTCTTATTTTTCTATATTTAACAAAGTGGTACATTCCTATTCATATTTTTATAGTAAATTCAGAATTCAGATTCAGACTGAAGCTACATTTACCGACTTTTTGTTGTAATTCTACTACTCCAATACTAGAATTTTTAATTCTACTATTTTTTCATTAAACTTCACTTGTCATGTCAGCTTGTCACTTGACTTTTCAGATATTTTGTTTCACGTTCTACTGTTTCAGTTTCAATTTCAAGTTACGTCTTGTCATTTTTCACATTTATAGACATAAATCATACATATTCAATAATTCAAAAATTCAAACTGAATACTGGTCTAGTGGTCTGTAATCTGAAATAAAAACTCGTGGGTGAAAGTAATACGTAATACGTAAAGCGTATTGTTTTAAGGTTAGGGTAAGTGTTAATGCATTTATCATATTTATTTTTATTAAATCATTTAATTTTTAATGACTATTTTCTTGATTCTTTTATTTTTCAATCTTCATTTCATAGTTCATTTCATTAACAATTGTTTAAAATATAAAAAACAAGAAAAAAACTTAAGTGTTTATTGCTTGCATTGGAATTGGAAAGTACTAACATGACATGCTTTCTACATTTTGTTCAACAAAAAACAAAATATAGTTAAGCGGACCGGAGTCCTATAAATTTATTATAATAAATTAAATCACATTAACCAATTTCGAATTAGAATGGAGAGGTAAGTGTTAAAATTTACTTATTTGCTTTCTTGTCTCACTTTTGACAAAAATATTTTAAGATATCTTTTAAGAAGAAATCCTAATGCTGAAATGGAAAATGCTGAAGTTGGTAATCGTCCTGATCCATCCAATGATAATGTTGATGATATTCTGGACGGCAATGAGACTGATTTAACTCCACCAAAAAAAAAGAAAAAAATAAGATATGAACAAAAATTTAATGAAAGCTGGACTACTTCTTTTCCTTGGTTGAGCAAAAATAAAACTAATGGAAAACCGGTCTGTAATATATGTCAAATTGGGCTTTCAAAAAATAAGTCACATATTGAACGACATAGTAAAAGTTCACATCACATAAGGATTGAAAAGAATTTAAAAGGTCAAGTTAAACTAGATGAAAAAAATGAATTTGAATCAAAAAAGAGAAAAATTAAAATTGCTGAATTAAGAATAATATTATTTATAATTGAATTTAACTTGCCTTTTTCGATTATTTCGCCTTTAATTGATTTAATTAAGTCTGTTGCTTCCGACTCATCATTACTAAAGGAAATAAAATGTGCCAAAACAAAAGCAACGGATGTCGTCACTACATTATTATTAGAAGAAAGTTTAACCCAACTTGGAGAAATTTTGAAGCAGAAAGGTTTTTCTATCATAATAGATGAAACCACTGATATCAGTACAAAAAAATGTTTAGCTGTGGCTGTCCGATATTTCCATGAAAATTTGAAGAAAGTGAGAGATCGGTTTTTAAGTCTAATTCCTTTGGCGCAGTGTGATGCTGTAACTATATTTGAATCCATCAAATCATTTTTCACCAAAATCGATGTACCAATGTCAAACATAATTGGTTTCGCCGCAGACAACGCTTCCGTAATGATGAGTGGAAAAACAGGAGTAGCAACTTGAATGAAAAAATTGAATCCAAATTTGTTCATCATGCGATGTATAATATGTCACTCTTTGAATTTATGTTCAAATGAGGCTGCGAAAGAATTACCTGATAATATCGAGAATTTGGCACGTTCAATTTATCAATTTTTCTCACACAGCGCCAAACGACAACAAGATTTTAAGGAGTTGCAAGAATATTTCGGAGTTTGTGCACATAAAATATTAAAAAGATCTACTACACGTTGGTTGTCATTATAACAAGTCGTGGATCGAATTTTAGAACAGTGGACAGTACTGCAACATTATTTTACATCTATTCATTTTGATTCAAAAGATGAAATGGTAGAGAAAATGTGTAAAGAAATGAGTAATAAAAATAAAGTATACTTTTTGTTCTTATCATACATACTTAAAATGACAAATTGTATTAATTTAGAATTTCAGTCGGAATTACCACAGACTTATAAGTTTCTAATAACTATAAAAACATATTTCAGAACCATTTTGTCAAATTTCATGAAACGAGATGCCATTTCACTTCCAAATGTTGGCGTAGAAGATGTGGATTATTTGAATGAATTAATGCATAAAGAAATTAAAAATACATATATAGGACCGAAAGCAGAGCTGTTTTTAAATACCGTTACTGGTCCTGGAGTAGATGAACTAGATGAAAAAGATATAGAAGAAATCAAATTGAATTGCAAGAAATATTATATTGCACTGTGCAAACAATTATCTCGAAGAATCAATTTTGATGATAATGTGCTAACTAGTATTCAAATTTTAAACCCGCTCAATCTTGGTGAAAGTCTCGTACCACTTATTACAATTTTTTCAAATTTAATCAAAAATAACGTCGAAGAAATTGATGAAGAATGGAGACTTCTAGTGAATCATTCAATAATTCAGTATGAAAATGTAAAAAATATGAACATTGAAGAATTTTTTGCATATATGTTTAATTTAAAAAATGTTATGAATGAGAAAATGTTTCCAAATTTAGTAAATTTCATTGGTCCTTTGTTAAGCCTGCCGCACAGTAGTGCAACGGCTGAGAGGATTTTTTCTCAATTAAATATTATTAAAGACAAGAAAAGAAGTAATTTAAATATTGAAACAGTCAATGCGATAATGGCAGCAAAAGAACTAATTTCAAGGACTAGTGCATGCGAATTTGTACCAGAATCATCACTTCTGAAAAAATATAAAAAATGAATTATTCTAATTATTATATAAAACACAAATTTATATTTTTCTGTTTATTTTATTTTTTTGAAATAATGGATATTTTGTTATTTTTTGTAACGTATTAATGTGATGTACCTAATTATTTTCTTTTTGTAAAAATAATTTTCTTGTTTTTGTTAAATTGAATTAAGAATTTTTGTATTAATTTTTTTTTTTTAATTTGTTTTAGTTTTAGTATATAATGATAATAAAAAGCAATATGAAATGTGTTATGTTAATATGATTTAAAATCAGTTTTTTAATTATTTTCATTACTAGTGGTATCTCAAAAAATTTGCTTTCAATTTTTATACGCTACTCCTCTCTGAAGAGAAATACTCCCTTGCAATGGCCTCAGACTCAGATACTCCCATAACAAATTTTAAAACGACAACACTGTATGTAAGCATAGGAATAAATGAATTCTGAAATGAAATAAAAAGACTTTAACACTTGTAAGTCAGCATTAAACTAATAAAGACATACATTAAACCAGCACAACAAGTATTTTACATTACATATTAAAAATACCACAACTGGGTGGTTGGTAAATATAACTAGCCTAAAGCTGTTTTAAAATAATTTAAAACAGAAGAGAATAAGATATCTGTGCACAAGGAATTTAAACCAAGATGTCAAAAAGATCTTTCGGAGCATAACGAAACAATAGTATTTTAACTCCATATCTGTTTGCTACAGTATTTAAAAAACATTTTCGGTTCGATACATGAAAGTAAGACTCTAATAATTGTAAAGAACAGCCAGAGTTATTATTATCTCAAAGCAAACGCCCAATAATATTTTACTTGAAATTTCAAAGTCTACTGATGGCTTCATTCCATTAAAAAAATTATCAGAAATGGATTTTTGTGGACAAAAGGCATTTCACTATTTTGGGGGATGGATTTCGAATCAATCACAATTACACAGCTGTCTAAAATTATCAATCTAAAATTATATACACAATATTTAAAGAATATGAATATCCAGCATAGTTAAATCAACTGATGATTTCAAGCGAAATTTGGAAAAATTGGAAACAAAATTTGTTCAACTTTTCCAAGAATTTGCTATAGAAAAAATGTAGAAAATTTATATTTTATATACTATATATAGTAATATAATATTACATTATATTTCTTTTTTTTTTAATTTTTAGTTCTTTGCAAAATTTCAATTCTCACAAAAAATTGCAGACGTAAAAATGTCAGCACTTTTCGTGTGAACATTTCTATCAACCTCTGTCTTGATATATGATACATCCGCTAACATTAAAAACAATATTATTTTTAAATTTAAAGTTAGAATAGAAATTTTTTAGTCAGTTGCTGTCAAGAAACAGAACCAAAAAGTTCATCAAACATTGTAACAAATTTGTGTAAAATAAAATTTTCTTTTATTAACAAAAAAAAGGTGTTTGAATTAAAAATTACTGGCGCAGTTGGTAAGATATCGATGTATCACAACAGATATCTAGTATTAAACGTGGTATCGATACCATGGTATTGGCTATACTACATGTCTGTCACCATATACTAGCTTTATACCAGGAAAACAAGCTGGTATAAACGTGGTATTGAAACCAGCATGATTTGTCTAGTATAAAGCTAGTATTCAAAAAATTTACTAAACGTAGCGCCATTTGAGAAATTAATTTTTACAGAATTCGTGTTTGAATTTTGTTTAATAACCACATTCTTCTGTGAAAATCACATTAAATTTTTGCTTTTAAAGCCAAAAATAATAACCTTTTAGTTTTTCTTTTTAATACTATTAATTTCTCTACACTTTGTTGAATTAGAATTTCAATATACACATTAATTTTTTTTTATTATAATAATAATTATATTCACCCAAAGTCAAATTAAAATGCAAATATAAATTTTCTACACAACAGCACAACAAAAATTCAAAAATGTCAAATAATACCAGGTTTATATTTATACTAGATTACGTGTCTGTCACCATGCTAGTATTGTTCATACCATGGCATCGATACTAGATGTCTGTCAATGGCCTAATACTTAACTTAGTATAATTTGTAAATTGTGTTCTCACACAAAAAAAAAAAAAAAAATCTTTTGTGTTGAAACAAGTGAGAATCAAAACAAATTAAATAAAAACAAATACAACTAAAATTAAATAACAACAAAAAAATAAAACATAATAATAATAACAATAAAATGTTTATTGATTGTGATGACATAATCATAATTACTTTAATTTATTGCGACGACGCAGTACACACACAAAAAAAAACCTTCAATAAATATCCGATTACGAATAACTCATCTCTATAAGTCAACAACTTGTCTTAATCGAGGGACCTATAAACTACAAAAAAAAACTTTAACAAAATAAAAACAATTATCAACTCGCAGCAAGTTTAATTTTTTTCATTAAAAAAAAAAATAAAAACACAATAAATTGTGATTCTAACTTTTAACACGTTTTACACAATATACATATGTCTGAAATTAATAATCTTAAATTAATAATGGTACAACATTGTACCATTCGGCGGTTTCGGTGGTACTTTTATGTACTATTCGTACTTTTGCTAGGAAATAAAATATTTATCAATTTAATAATTTATTTCTTATAATTCTCATCATTTAAGAATGATATGGTGCGAAACAGTTTTTGCATAACGGAACTTTACATTATTTGCATAATATTTTCGTCCTGGTTTGCTTTCTCTGGGCAGTGCAGCCTACATAACGGCGCATAGTTTCTCCTTCAATCGGTAAATGTTGACATTTTTTTTCGTTTTTTGATAGACGTTCTGCTTTTGATGACCTGCGAACAGCAGTTGTTTTCAGGCCATCTTCTGTTAGTGACTCAGCTAACGTTACCAAGAAGGTCTTGAAAGGGGCCTTTTTTCGATGGACATTATCTCTCAATAACATTTTATGGCATCTGGACAAAGCACAACAACTTTATCTCCGGTTTTCAGCGATTTCGTAACTTGAGACATGCTTGGTCCGTGACAATTTGATAGAACGAAAACTTCTTTCGTGTCCAGCCATCTTGTGCATAAAAGTCCACACGACGTACTTTTAATCTCTGCCTCACCGCGCTGTAGTGTTTTCTCAAATTCAGGGACGTTTCTTCGGTTTTTCATTACCGTACCAACAGCTGGAAAGTTAATTGATTTCAATAACTCCACTGAAGTAAAAAATCTGTCGCAACATAATGTTACGTCAGTTTTTTTTATAGAGCTGGCCAGTTTATTTACAACACGTTTTCCCAGTGTTCCTTTATTTTCCTGTATCTCTTTTCCACAGTATATGTCGAAATCTTATGTATAGCCAGTGGAAGCGTCACAACGTAACCACATTTTTTGTATTTTCTGTATTCTTTTTTGTTTGTAGATGCTTTACAAGACGATCGTTGGTATATAGGGCACAAATTAATTTTTATTTGTTTACTATTTATAATTAATTGCGTTTAACTTCAAGTATGTAAATACGATTTAACTAACGAATTTTTTACCTTATGTAAACATGAACAGTATTATTTAATTATTGATATAACTGTGATATTATATTTTCAAAAATTAATATCGAACGTTTCAGTTCCATCATTTTTTATAAATTTAATTAAACTAAATTGAGAAAAATACATTTATTATAGAAAATCCGTTATTTACAATTGATGAATCATACTGACAGTCAACAAATGATAAATTTGATAAAAGAAACGATTGCAGACAAGAAAAATTTAAATCTGCTGCTTGGCCAAGGACGTAAATTTTTGTTACCAATTACACATGTTCTAGGCAACCCTCTACATCGTTATTTGTACTCCACTTGGTGTTTAATCCATATATGAGTTCGAATATCGAGTAAATCAGTCCAACATTTATCTTGCATAGAAAAATATTTATCATCTTCAATTTTTGTGATTATTTTACAAAATTCATTGTCTGATTCATCATACGACAACAAACAGTTATCAGCAAAACGGACAGATTTTCTTGTTTAGATTCTGAATCTAGTTTCAGCTCTCTTTGTGTTGGTTTATTATTACTTAAATAGTTGATAAAACCGTCTTTATGACTAAGAACTTTTAAAAACGATTTGTCAAAATCACTACTCAAATCTTTAAAATTAATTTCCTCGTTCAATTTCCTATACTCTATAACAATTCTCCACTTTTGTTTCCCTGAGTTAGCCATTTTGTTAGGTACAACCCAAATGGGAGAACTGTATGGACTGTTGCTAGGTTTTATAATTTTTTGTTCGAGCATTTCCTTGATTTTGTCGTTCAACTTCTTTTCTATGAATTTCGGGGTACCTATATAGCTTACTGTGAATTGGTATATTCGTCTTTGTTTTAATCTTATGCCTAATCTCGTTAGTAAAAGTAAGGCTATTTCCCTCTTTATAAAATATGTCTTTGTAAGAATACAGAAAGGTTTTTAGTTTATCTGCGTCGAGTTCATTTAAATGCTTAGCGAATGTATCCGTTCGAATTTTATTTAAATTTAACTCATTGCTTAATATGTCGACAGATTCGTCTCTATAACACTTGGCTGTGTACAATTCTTCTTCTTCATCTAAGTAGAATCGTATTGCAGCATTGCGGTTAATAGTAATCTATCTTTGTATTTAATTATTGCATTTAGATCAACAAGTATGTTGTTTCCTATTAAGCCGTCGAAATAGTTATGAAATTTGTATTCTAAAAGTTCTACACAGTAATCAATTTGTTTCACTAAATTCACTTAATAATGGGAATATAAATAAATTAAAGTAATTATGATTATTTCATCGCAATCAATAAACATTTAATTGTTATTATTATTATGTTTTATTTTTTTGTTGTTATTTAATTTTAGTTGTATTTGTTTTTATTTAATTTGTTTTGATTCTCACTTGTTTCAACACAAAAGATTTTTTTTTTCGTGTGAGAACACAATTTACAAATTATACTAAATTAAGTATTAGGTCATTGAAAGACATCTAGAAAATTTCCAACTCTTCTTTTGCAACTCTTCTAATCGTATGGTCTATATGAGAAGTATCTAGAGGTAGCGACATGAATGATAATTCCTCATTTACCTATACAAATTGAAGATTTAGTAAGTTACTTAAATTTCAACAATGAAAGTAATTTGGGTATACTTACTGGAGCTGTTGTTTCATTGTTTGTTTCATGCACTTCGACAACTATGTTCACAAATATATTTTTTGGTTGGACTCGAATATTCATGTCATTCATATATTGCAATGTATTTTCAAATTCTGAATTATTGTGAATCTGAAAAAAAAATAGAAAAAATGTTGGTTAATTTTTCAAGATATACATATAGTATATATTTTTTTAAACAATAAATTATACAAACTGTTTCGTTTACATTAGTTCTCATGGCCTGATTAAAAGCAGTTTCCATTTCCAGGCATTATGACATTACATAAACCTTTTTATCGGTACACAGGGAAGATCATCATTTTCTTTATTTGAAGAATAATTTTTTTCTTGTGTCCTTTTTCGTGAACTTTTGATTTCTTCACGCTTCAGCTTTTAAGGCCGCGTCGTGAGATAAGAATCTGTAATATTTTGGAAAATATATAATGATTTGTTCATATGTAATAGAAATACAACTTTCTCATTACCATAAGAGAGAATTCTAAAGGTTTGTTTTTATCAATTTCATGCTTGGAATTAAGTTTATATAAAATATAGTTTAAACTTTGATAAATTCACTTACATTATAATTATTATTTCTTAGGTTGATGGCTTGATAGTACAGATGGTGATACGTCTCTCTAATTCCGAAATTTTTTATTAGTTCTTTTTTTATTAATTTTTTTCAATATAAGTACGAAATTTAAATATTTTATTTTTATTAGTAAATTTTATTTGGTAGTTTTTGTCTAATATAGAGGTAAGTGAATGTATTTTTTTTTACAATATATAATATATACTTTTTTATACAATATATCATATATGTATAAATTTTTCAATTATTGATTTTTGAAGAAAATTAATCAAAAAAGAAAACCTTTTTGAACAAAAATTATATAGCAATTTAGGAAATTATATGCTTTCGCTTTTAATTTTACCCCATAGCAGTGCAGCTGCTGAAAGAAAATTTTCAGAATTAAATAATATAAAACCGAAAAATCGTAATAATTATCCGTAGATACAGCATCGGCTATTATGCTATGTAGAGAATTATTAGAAAAAAATCAAAAAGTATATGAACCGCCTAGAAGTTTAATGAAATATTTCAACAATTTTAAATTCATTAATGGAAATTACATTAAAATTAGTAATAAAAATTAAATTAAAATTATTATTATTATTAAAAACATGTACTTAATAAATGGAAATCAATTAAAATTAAAGAAATAACTGTAAATGGAAAATTTTAATCTTATATTACTGAAATAAAATGTTTATATGAATATACAAATATGTATTCTTTCAAAAAATCATCTCAAAGAAACAAAAAATAAGATATAAACAAATTTAAACCCAAAGCCAAACCCCAACCAATACTGCAAAAACCTGTAAATATATTTTCTATTATCTATTCGTATGTATTTTTTTAATTTTTTAAATTTACTACTCTTTCTTCAATTCTACTACTTTTTTTTCATCCTATCTACTTCGCTTTTATTAGGGGGAAGTGGTAACGCTGGTTCTTTCACTTGTTCCACGTTGGATTGTGTTCTTATTTTCTGATTGCTTGTAGAGCTGGACCCTGTATTTTGTTGAGTACATTTCGTTGATAAATACATGCCTTTAGTGCTGGATTATTGTCGAACATTGGTAGAAACATTCCCACCTCCCTGATGAATGATGATAAGTTGTAGAGCATATGAGATGCTCTTTCATTAATTCTAATACCGTTATTATTGTTGTTACTTCTTGTGAAAATGAGCTTTTTGTTCACTAATTTGAAACAATAAGGTTCACAAATTGCACAACACAACTACATTAGTATCTTATGTTGTAAAAAAAAATATAATCCACTTCTATAAAATTTAGAAATTAATTTAAATTAATTTTCTTTTCTTTTTTTCCTTTTGAATTTTGTATGAGTATTTTTTATTTTAATCTCTCAGAATACCAATCTTTAGATTTGGTATTCTACCAACTGCGCCACTGAAGTGGGTTCTTTTTATTCGATTTAAAAAAAAATTTTTTGTTCTTTTAAGCCACGAACTTTATTGAACGAAAGATTATTCAAAACTAACTTACAATTTTATTTTTTAAAATTAATTACAACTTTTATTTTCATACTATGTCATGTCAACGTGATTGGGTTTTTTATTACATCGTTTCTGAAAATGTGTAATCATTCACCTCCCTATGGTTGTTGCGTAAATGTTCGTTTTTTATAATAGTGAAAATTTCATTTTTATCTGTAATATCACTTAATTTTTTTGATGATCTTAAAATTCTCAAGTTCTTATTACCAGAGAAGTATTTTTTATACAAATTTTGAAAATCTAAAAAAAGATGAATATTTTCACAAAAAATGCACATCAAACCACGATCAATTATTACCTTTTTCATTAAATTTAACAAATCAGTTTTTTTTGTGACATAAATTTTATTTTGGCACTTTTTATGAACAATGCTTAAAGAATGACTTTCTTTATTAGCTTCATATAAGTAAATTTGGTTTTTGAAAAGGTTTAAGGGTTTTTCCGTCATGTAAATCAAGTCGGTTCCGTCTTCAGCAGCGCTATGAATTGTAGCACCAGTTGATATAATAATCATCTTTATCAGCGACCTGTGCGTTATTCGATTGAGCATTACTTTCATTGTTCAATACTTCAGATACACTTTCTTCAAATAAAGAATTTATGTTAGTATCAAGGTAGTGTGATGACATTCCTTCCTCGTCATCTTGTATTTGAGTATTATCAGTTTTGATTCGAGATAAACCGTCAGCAACATTATTTTGTTTTCCTTTCACGTATTCCATGGTGAAATCAAATTCGATCAACCGAATTTTCCACCTTTGTAATTTACTATTTGGTTCTTTCAACCCGTTCAGCCATATTAGAGGTCTATGGTCTGTTCTAATATTGAATTTACGACCAAATAAATAAGGACGAAATTGTTTTTTGTTTCCCATACAATAGCTAAAAGCTCTTTTTCTACTGTTGAATAATTCCTCTCATGCTTGTTCAATGTTCGAGATATATAAGCTACAGGATGATTATTTTGAGAAAGAACGGCACCTAATGCAAATTCAGATGCATCTGTCGTTAGTACAAACATTTTACTGAAATCAGGGTATATCAGAATCGGATCTGTTGTGAGAAGAATCTTGAGTTTTTGGAATGCATTTTGATAATCTTTATCTCTCTGATTTATTTTCATACCTTTTTGTAAACACCGTGTTGAAGGGTAAGCTATTTTAGCATAATCTTTAATAAATTTTCTATAAAAGCCGGTTATACCTAGAAAACTCTTTATTTCTTTCTGGTTTTTAGGTAATTTAATTTTGAGAATTGATTCTATTTTTTTTGGGTTTGGCTTAATACCCTTATCTGTGACAATGTGGCCTAAGAATTCTGTTTCATGACATAGAAATGAGCATTTATCTATTTGAACCTTCAAATTTACTTTTGATAATCTTTCGAAAATCTTATGAATAGCTTCAATGTGCTCTTGAAGTGACGTAAAAAAGATGAGAATATCGTCCATATACACGATTCCTTTAACACTTCATTCATTAATCTTTGAAAAGTTGCTGGTCCGTTTTTTAAGCCAAAGAGCATTCGCAAAAATTCGTAGTGACCATTTGCTGTTGAAAAGGATGTTTTTGGTCTGTCCTTGGGGTCAACTTCGATTTGGTGAAATCCTTTTGCCAAATCAAGTGTTGTGAAACAATTTGCTCTACCTAATTTTTCAAACACGTCTTCCACATTCGGAATAGGAAATTTATCATCTATAGTAATTTCATTTAATTTCCTATAGTCGATAACAACGCGCCATTTTTGTTTTTGACTATGGTCTAACTTTTTTGGTACCACCCATATAGGAGAATTATATGGGGAATTTGAAGGTTGAATTATTTTGTTACGCAACATTTGTTCTATTTGAAGGTCCACTTCTTTTTTATGAATCTCCGGATACCTATACAGTTTTGAATGGACTGGAATATCATGTTTTGTTTTTATTTGGTGCTTGATTTCACTTGTGAAAATTAGATTATCACCCTCTTTATGAAAAACATTTTTATTTTTCAAAATGACTTTAAATAACAATTATTTTTCTTCCTTATTTAAATGAGATGTTTGAATATAATCAAGTGGATTAAACTGTTTTACCTCTGTGGAGAATATTTCTGTGAAATTTTCTTTATAACCTGAAGAGTAGTATTATTCTTCTTCTTTATTCAGGAATATTTGTATTTTTGCATTTCTTGTTTCTAGTATACGATCTTTGTAATTTATGATGGTATTTAAAGGTGTAATGAATATAATGACCACATATCATATACATATGTACATAACATATAATATGCAACATAATATGCGACAATATAACATGAGTAGAAGAAACGTGATCTACTCAATAGTAAACAAAAAGTTAAATATGAGTCAAATTAATGCAATTACTTATTTCGTAATTGCATATATAATATTAATTGCTTAACATAAGCATGATACAGCATTTAAAGCTTTTAATAATTATGTTATAAATATTAACAAAGGTCGTAGACATATGAATATGATATGTAAGCATTATATTGTATTGTTGGTTAATAAGGTACATGAACCTAAGTTTGAAATATATTTTTTAAATTATGAAATTATTATAAATTATTATTAAGAACATATAGATATTGTAATATTTGTACTTTGAACACATTAAGTGTGTCAATAAATTTTTGATTAATATAAGCAATTTACATATTAATTACTATTAATTATGTTATAAGAGATTTTGTATATAAAGAGAAAATTTTATGAATAAAGACACAGTCTACAGTCAACAGTTGAAAATAGATAGTTGATAGTAAGATTTAATCAAGTAAAATTTGGGTGTATTTATTTATAGTAAGTCGGCATTGAATTGTCATATTTTATAAAATATAACTTCGGCATTTTTGCCATATAATGGTGCAATTATCGGCACTAACATGCCGCACCAATTAATATATTAAATTTCTGCTTCCCTCTAGGTAGAATATCTCCCATCGGTAAAAACATGCATTACAAAGGTGCTAAAATATTATTACCTATTCAGCCGTCGAATTTTTCATGAAATTTTACTTCCAGGAATTCTACAAAATAATTATTTTCATTAAAGTTGTCAAAAAGCGGAAATCTACATTTTACACTAAACTAGACTGTGTGATTTAGAGTTTTTAAGCTCTCACCTTTTATTAAACTTTTCCATTTCGGTTGACAGAGATTAGGGTTAATGATACTGAATTCTGCTCCAGTATCTATAATGAAGCGTAACGTTTTTACGGGATTTTCTATTACTAAATAGGGTAATTGTTTAAGCGATCTTCGTGAAAATTTTGGTGTTCATTCGTGGAAATGTCCATTGGTTCTGTAGAGTGATTACTTCTATAACTTCTATGTGAAAATTGTCTGCTCTGCATTGAACGATCTTGAAAATTGTCTGAGCGGTTTTGGTTTCGGACATTATTTGAATTATTAAAGTTTTGAGATGATTGAAGAGGATTTCGATCAATATTTCTTCCATCGTTCCTATTATAAGGGTTTAGATTTTGTGATATTTTGCCTTGTAATTGGTTAGAAAAATTGTTATTTGAATTGAAATTTCTTTTTTGGAAATTTCGATTCATTTGATTTGAATGTGTATTTTGTTTATTTAATGTACGATATGGACCCAGATTTTCGTAATTTCCAGCGATAATGATTTCATAAGCACTGTGGATTAATTCAGGGTTCCTACTGAAAATTATGCTACGTGCGGGTTCGGGAAGATTAGTTTTAAAAGTTTCGAAAGCAATCCTTCTGTTGCTTTCAAGATTTTGATTATTTAACGCGTTTGGGTTCAATTGATAACGATTATTCAATCTACACAAATATTTGTTAATAGTTTTATAAAAATCTTCAACTGTTGTGGTCACACGACATGAACGTATTTTATCTAAAATGTTATCTGCTGAAAGTTTTTCACCGTGGTTTTCTATTAATAACCTTTTTATATCTGTCCAAGCAGTAGGAGAACCGTTTAATTGCAATGTAATTTTTGCATCACCTATTATTTTATCTCTTACGTACCCGTTTAAAATTGTAGCATTAACTGCATCAAAAGCATTTATTGTAGGTAAAAAATTCTCAACCCGTTCGATAAATTCAGGAAGTGCATTTTTATTTTTTCCGTCAAATACGGGTATATTTTTAATAAAATCGAAAATAATACTAAATTTGTCCGCGAAGCTTAATTCCTCCATTTCTTAATTCTTTCACTTTTTATTTCATCCAAAAAAAAGAAAAACTTGCCACTTTGTTTTTATTTGTATTACTTTTACTCTTAAAATTAAGTAAAACAAAACTATTTTTCTATCTAATTTATTTATTTATTTTTTTTTATATTCAAATTTTTATGTGAGAAAAAGTTATTTATTTTCAAAAAAAATATTTTGTTAAAAAAAAAGTAATTTATTCTCAAATTTCCCACTTTTTTTTTTATTGTTATTATTACTAAAATGCTAAACTTACAGTATGAAAATTTCTCACCGCAATTTTGAAAAGAAAAAAAAATTGATTCTCTCTGCCCTAGAGTTTTGGGGTTAGAAGAAAAGGGGGAATTTATCATTCCAACACTATATTATGTTGTATTGGTAAAGTATTAGATGGTATTTATTTAAATATAAAATAAATATTTAATTAATATATAATAAATTTACATAATATATTATGTAAATGCTTGTGATGAGTGTACAGATGAGTTCTGATGAGGATGTCGATGAGTAATTCTAGGTAATTTTTAGCCACCTGCGCTTATACATAATACTGTACATAATAAACAAAACTAACGGTATTTTGAGATAACGTTAGAAATTTCCATTAAATACTATTAATAGTAAATGAAAAATTTCGTAATTTTGATTTTGAATTCATTTAATACTGTGCTGTTTAACAAGTGGTATAAAAATTATGGTAAATGTTTACTTTATGGTACACACACTAGGGTGGGGTAACTAATGATGGGGAATGGTAGGGGCATGTCCCCTGACCACACTTCGGGGGTCAAACCTTGGGGGACGGACAGAGGCGGCGCAGGGCGGGGGGTTAAAAATCGAAAATTTATCATTTTGTCATATGCGTTTATGGTTAAAGTGTAGGCTAGGGGGGTCGGAGCGGGTGGGTAATGAATGGAGGTGATAGAGGAAGGTCCAATGAATATATTTGGGGGGTCAAACCTTGGGGGACGGACAGTGGCGGCGCAGGGCGGGGGGTTAAAAAATCGAAAATTTATCATTTTGTCATACGCGTTTATGGTTGAAGTGTAGGCTAGGGGGGTCGGAGCGGGTGGGTAATGAATGGAGGTGATAAAGGAAGGTCCAATGAATATATTTAGGGGGTCAAACCTTGGGGAACGGACAGTGGCGGCGCAGGGCGGGGGGTTAAAAATCGAAAATTTATCAATTTGTCATATGCTTTTATTGTTAAAATGTGGGCTAGGGGAGTCGGAGGGGGTTGGTAATGAATGGGAGTGACAGAGAAAGATTCAATGACTTCACTTTGGGAGTTGAACTTTCTAAACGGAAGTATGTTGCATTTTCTCTACAGATATACACACATTGTCAGATTTGCCTTCTATACAGATATACACTCATTGCCAGATTTGAATTTGTAGAAGGCAAATGTGTATAAGGCAAATCTGACAATGTGTGTATGTTGCATTTTCTATACAGATATACACACACTGTCAGATTTGCCTTCTACAAATGTGTGTGTGCGTGCGTGTGTGTGTGTGTGTGTGTGCATAAGTGTGGATATGCATTCGTAGAAGGCAAATCTGACAGTGTGTGTATATCTGTATAGAAAATGCAACATACACACATTGTCAGATTTGCCTTATACACATTTGCCTTCTACAAATTCAAATCTGGCAATGAGTGTATATCTGTATAGAAGGCAAATATGACAATGTGTGTATATCTGTAGAGAAAATGCAACATACTTCCGTTTAGAAAGTTGTAAAGGTGTAAGGTCGGCAAGCGCAAGAGTAATCGCGGCCGACTTATAACGGGCCAATGGGTTTTTGGAGGAATTTGTCGTGAGACAAAAGATGTATTTTTAGTTCCCGTTGATACACGAGACACTGAAACACTATTAACAGTTATTAGAGACTATATTGCTGATGGCACAGTCATTTATTCTGATTGTTGGCGTGCATATAATTGTCTCGAGCAATCAGGCTATTAACATCTAACAGTCAATCATTCATTAAATTTTGTAGATCCTTTAACTGGCGCTCACTGTCAGATTTGCCTTCTATACAGATATACACTCATTGCCAGATTTGAATTTGTAGAAGGCAAATGTGTATAAGGCAAATCTGACAATGTGTGTATGTTGCATTTTCTATACAGATATACACACACTGTCAGATTTGCCTTCTACAAATGTGTGTGTGCGTGCGTGTGTGTGTGTGTGTGTGTGTGTGCGTGTGTGTGTGCATAAGTGTGGATATGCATTTGTAGAAGGCAAATCTGACAGTGTGTGTATATCTGTATAGAAAATGCAACATACACACATTGTCAGATTTGCTTTATACACATTTGCCTTCTACAAATTCAAATCTGGTAATATATTGCTGATGGCACAGTCATTTATTCTGATTGTTGGCGTGCATATAATTGTCTCGAGCAATCAGGCTATCAACATCTAACAGTCAATCATTCATTAAATTTTGTAGATCCTTTAACTGGCGCTCACACTCAAAATATTGAAAGATTTTGGAGAGATTTGCGAAGTGGTGTCCCCCGTTTCGGTCGTACAAAAAACATTGGACCGGTTATATAGCCTCATTTTTATTTAAGCGTCAAATTGATTATCTTGATCTAATCGAAACATTTTTCAACAACATGGCAGAAATGTATCCACTCGCTGATAACGATTTTTCGCGAGAGGCCGCTAATTCGTAAAAGGAATTTTAACCTCCCATCCTGCTCCTATACTTTGCCGTTTCCAAACTTCAGCTCCCAAAGTGAAGTCCTTGAATCTTCCTCTGTCACCCCCATTCATTACCAACCCCCTCCGACCCCCCTAGGCCACACTTTAACAATAAACACATATGACAAATTGATAAATTTTCGATTTTTAACCCCCCGCCCTGCGCCGCCACTGTCCGACCCCCAAGGTTTGACCCCCGAAGTGTGGTCAGGGGACATGCCCCTACCATTCCCCATCATTAGTTACCCCACCCTAGTGTGTGTACCATAAAGTAAACATTTACCAAAATTATATAGTGAAAATAAATAAAAAAATATAAAAGTGTGCTACAAAATTAAATTTAATTAAGACATTAAAAATTATAATTTGAAATTTTTAACTGATATTTGCATTTTTGGTGAGTACCTTTTACATATTACAATTTAAAACAAACGCAAGATTGAATGAAGATTTTTCAAATTCCAGAATGATTGCTATTTGAAATTGTATTACTTTTTAGTCCTTGAATAATGAATAAATAATAATAAGTGATACCTAGCGAAAATTTGAATATGGCTGAACAAAGTAATACTGTATTAGTTGAAAATATGGATACGACATTATCAGAATCCTTACTGAGCGAAGAAGAAGATGAAGAAGATTATGAACATTCTTTTCCAGATTTATCAACTAATCTTGCGAAATGGGGTTTAAGGAATAAAGTCCCACATTCCCATATTACAGATTTGCTAAAAACGTTGAAAAAATCTGGAATTAAAAATGTACCATCTTCAGCCAAACAGTTACTGAAAACTAAGGATCACAAATTAAATTTGATTCATATTAGTCCTGGGGAGTATTACCATTTCGGTATCCAAAAGTCGCTTCTGTCAAAACAGTTTTATTGGTTGAAAGATAAAAATATTGTAGAGATTGATATAGGAGTTGATGGGCTATCCGTTTTTAAAAGTTCAAATCAAGTTCTATGGCCCATTGTCGGTTTTATTAGCAATGAAAAAAATTCAAATTTATTTCTAATTGGGTGTTTCAATGGAAAAAGAAACCGAATAACGTGAATGAATATTTAAAAGAATTTGTAAACGAAGTCAAAGCACTTCAAAATCATGGTGTTGAATCCAATCAACATGATTTCATCTGAAAATAGAAAAAAAAAGAAAATAATTAATTAATTAATTAATATTATAATAAATAACAAAAAAACAACAGAACACTACACACAAAACAGAACAACACAAAATGTAAACATAAAAACATAACCCAAACTACATATATCACAATTACAAAACTATTTACAAAACACAACAAAACAATAAATAGAATTATTTACACCACAAAACACATAAATAAAAATTTAATAACTATATATTTTAATTACGTAAATCACGATCACAAACATATAACACAATAATCACAAAATTATAACATTTATAAACACAAAGTAAAAAATTAACAATATTCATTACATATAACAAATACACGATATTTGACACTTTTAAAACCAAAATGTAGGTAAATGTAAACAAAAACATTTACCAAGTTATTTGATTAATTATATTAGCTGTTCCAATTCCAAATAATCACTATCAAATGTACCAGCTGAATTGAAAATTACCGGCTAATATCATTCACAATCGAAAAATGTACCACATGTCACATCAGTTACCATTCGGAAAAATGTTCCAATAAGAAAGACAGAAGATGAAACAAATAGAAAATTTATCACCAACGGGGAAAATAGAAAATTCCAGAGTTTGCAAATTTTGCTATATAAAGAATGAAATTCGCAGAAGAATTTGTCTTTTGCGATTACCTGCCTATATGACGTGTTGAGTCTGAATCAGGGAAAACAAAGGATCAAAAAAACCAGGACGTGTTGAGTCCTATAAAAATCTAGCGTGCTGAGCTAGTAAATAGGGATCGTTAGGAATTTCTGTAGAAATACTTGCAATTTCTACAGAAATTAGGGCAAGTTAGGCCAATTTATCTACGTCGGGAAACGTGTTGAGTTTCCAAGTCCAAATTTAAAGGAGGACTTAGAAATTTTTTCATAAATTTCTAAGCATCAACATTTTTTAAAGTATAAAATAAAGAAGGGACTTAGAAATTTTTTTTCACAAATTTCTAAGCAATAAAAAATTTCTAAGTATAAAATTAAAAGAAGACTTAGAAATTTTTTAACAATTTCTAAGCATCGGACAATTGCAAAGCATAAAATTTAAAGAAACTTAGAAATTTTTATTGAAAAATTTCTATTGATAAACCGAGAGCTACGATATTTGGTTGACACGAAAATTATATTCAATTCATCGAATTCACGAAATTTCTCGTCATAATTTATTTGGGATAAATTATTGCTGATAATAAAATTAATTTTCCGGAAGTCATTGGACGGTTAAAAATTTTGAATTTTAAATCTTCAAGTTTTGGGTTCGAGTTTTCTTCAATCAACACACTGCAATCAACTAATCAGTAGTAACGCCATCTGCATCAACAAATGTTAATTAAAAATAATTTGTAATTGAATCTTTAAATTAAAATTAATTATAGTAGATTAAAATTCTTATTTGAAATTTTGACTTTTATTGTAAATTAAAGTAAATTTATTTTTGAGAAAAATTAGTAGATTTATTATTTTTGAAAATTATAAATTTTGAATTAAATTTTGCTAGTAGATTTTTATTTTAAATTTTGCATTATTTTAAAAATAAGAAAAGCTGCAACTTAAACATAAATTTTATAACGATATTTTCAAAAATTAGTAAATTTATTTATTTATATATATATATACATTTAAATTAAATTTTCATTATCATTTTTTATTATTTAAAAATTTAGTATTTGTAATTAGAATTAAGTTTTGAATTGTTAGATTTAAGAGATTGATTTTCAATAAAGATTTTTTTATAACGTTTTGTAAAAAAATTGTGTTCTTATTTATAAAATTGAAACCGGCACCTTATTTTATTTGTATTGTTAAATTAAATCATTTTGAGGATTTAACATTTCGTCCTTCGAGCCGGATATAAATAAAAACACAATTTTAATTTTAAACACATATACATATTGTAATTAAAATTATTTCATTATATATGATTCATAAAAAAAAAAAAAAAAAAAAAAACAAAAGAAAATTGCGTTGTGTTGTTTAAATAAATTAATTTCAAAATAAAGTATATTTGTAATTTTGTGTAAAATTTTTTTTTTTGAAATTTATTGAAATATTGTTTAACATAATTTGTTTTGAATACACAAAAAAAATAAATACAATTTTTATATATATGTATCTGTGACGGAAATCTGATTTTCTTTTATTATTCGAATTTTTTTTTTATCCATGACATCAGTGAGTTATTCTGATTTAAGTGAACAAGTTGAATTAGCTAGAAGTCGATCACGGGAAATCTCCAATATAATACATAATTTCTTTGATTCTTTACCATCTAACCACAGCCCGAACATGCTTTCACTCAACATCGACCCCCTTAAATATTTATCTAAATTACCCGAATTTAGCGGAGACTTTAAGGAATTACAAAATTTCCTAGATTTAGTAGACAAAATTCACCCTACATTATTAAGATACGACGAATTATCGCAAAGTATATTTTCTGATTACATCAAATCAAAATTAAAAGGTAGAGCACGAGAAGTCATCGAAATTAATTCCCACGTAACATCATGGTCGGACATTAAAGACACTTTAATACGAAACTTCGGAGACAGATTCACTGCAGAAGAATTATTCGACGAACTTAGGTCAGTAAAATTCAAATCAAATTCTGTTGAATTTTATAATGATATAAAAAACATATTGAGACGACTTAACGTAAAAGTTAAGCAGACAATAGACGAACTTGACGACCTTACAAATATTATTGAACAAAACAAAACTTCGGCTCTAACAATATTTAAAAATAAGTTACCGGAACCAATGAGATCGATCATATGTTGCAGAAACCCCAACAGTTTAGAGGAAGCAATGAGCATTCTGTACGAATGCAATTACGCATATTATACCCCTTTCCAAAAATCTCAAAATTCACAATCTAATTATAACAATAAAACAAATAACAGAGAACGAACAAAAAACTTTTCTCATAACAATAAACCACATCAACGCTCTAATCAAAATTTTAACAAGAACGAACACGGAAATAATAGATCACAATTACCTCAAAATCAATCACCACCTCGACAATATTCTAATAATTTTCAACGACCATTCTATAACAGTTCAAACAATAATCCTAATAATAATAATCCCTTCAGACAAGATAATAATAACTCAAGATTTAGATTCAATAACAATAACAACCACAACAACAGTAATCACAACAACAACAATCACAACAACAATAATCATAACAATTATAACAGCAATAGAGATATACCGGAACCTATGGAAGTAGATCTAATTCATTCATCAGAAAACAAGAAACATAAAGAACAAGTAGGAAATTTTCCATTAGAAGCCTCCAGCAGCAACTACCCTATATAATCGTAAAGTCCAAAACTATCCCGCTGAAATTTATCATCGATACCGGAGCAACCCACTCAATTATTAACCCACATATTTGTCACCCTAAATGGAAAACCACCCTTAACAAACCTTTAAACGTAAAAACACTCAACCACACAGTAGCAATAGAAGAGAAAGTTAACATACCCCTCTTTACCGAACTGGGAGACCCAAAAAACAAAGTTGAATTCCTTATTATGTCGGTTTCATGATAAATTTGATGGAATAATAGGCAATAATATTTTATTAGATTTAAAAGCCATTGTAGACTACAAAACTAAACAACTTATTATAGGTCGAAATAAAGTAAAACTACATTTTACATTGGAAAATGAAGATGATGTTGAATACGAATCAATTGAAACTAATTTTACAGTATCATTAAAAGACGGATTAGGGTATATAAAAGAACAAAGAAATGAAGAAAATACACTCATAGTAGAAGAAGGTGTGTATAATATAGAAAATTTTAAAGTTTTTGCTAGAGTAAAAAGGCAAAAAAATGTAGAAAACATAACTGAAATTTCACAACCTCTAGAAGCACAGAAAGTTGATCTTGGAAATTTTAACATTATAGAGGAATTTGAAAAAATACCCATCGAAAGTCAGCTCAGAATAGAACATTTAAATCTCGAAGAAAAGTCACTTTTACTTAAATTAGTAAAAAAATTGTGGGAAATATTTTTTATAATGAAGATTCTGATCTTACATTTACAAATGCAATAAAACACGAAATAAGAACCACGAACGACATACCTATCCACTGTAAAACTTATCGTTATCCCTATATCCACAAAGTCGAAGTAGAAAAACAAATAGAGGAAATGCTTGACAAAAACATTATTCGCCATAGCAACTCACCGTACTCAGCTCCGATATGGATCGTACCTAAGAAGGCCGATGCCAGCGGAAAAACAAAATGGAGACTTGTAATCGATTATCGAAAGCTAAATGAGATAACTATCGACGATAAGTATCCGATGCCTAGTATAGATGAAATTCTTGAAAAGCTAGGTAACTGTCAGTATTTTACGACATTAGATCTGGCGAAAGGATTCCATCAGATCGAAATAGATGAAAAAGACGTTCACAAAACTGCTTTCAGTGTCGAGAATGGCCACTACGAATTTTTACGCATGCCATTCGGACTGAAAACAGCCCCTGCAACCTTTCAGAGGTTGATGAATCACGTCCTTCAAGACTATATAAATAAAATATGTTTAGTCTATTTAGACGATAATATAATTTTTTCTACTTCGTTACAGGAGCATATTGATTCAGTAAGAAAGATCTTTCAGAAGTTGAAAGATGTGAATCTAAAGGTACAATTAGATAAGTCAGAATTCTTTAAAAGAGAAACAGAATTTTTGGGGCATGTTGTTACCCCAGAGGGTATTAAACCAAATCCCAAAAAAATTGAATGTGTACGCAATTACCCAATCCCCAAAACTCAAAAACAAATAAAGCAATTTTTAGGACTCACAGGCTACTATCGTAAGTTTATAAAAGACTATTCTAAAATTGCAAAACCAATTACAAAATATCTAAAGAAAGATATGAAAGTAAATTTATCGGATCCTGAATATAAAAATAGTTTTGAAGTTCTCAAAGAATTACTAGTAAACGACCCAATACTGCGATACCCTGACTTCAATAAAACATTCACACTCACCACAGATGCAAGCCAATATGCATTAGGTGCAGTGCTTTCACAGGAAAATCACCCTATATGCTACGCCAGTCGAACACTGAACGATCACGAAATTAACTATAGTACAATTGAAAAAGAACTCCTGGCTATAGTATGGGCAACAAAGTACTTCAGGCCATACCTTTTCGGTCGAAAATTCATTATCGAGACTGATCACAAGCCATTAACATGGTTATTTTCACAAAAAGAACCGAACTCTAAATTAGTACGTTGGCGTCTTAGATTATCCGAGTACGATTATACTATTCAGTATAAAAAAGGCACGAAGAATAGCAACGCCGATGCCCTATATAGAATTCAAGAAAATCCAACAGCAGAATTAAACATGGCAATACAAGACCCTTTGATACCAGTGAGTAAATTAGCAATTAACGTATTCAAAAATCAAGTAATAATAAATAAAATTAATACAGGTTCAATGAAAATAAAAAAACAAAAGGTATTTGATAAAAACCGAACTATCGTTTCCATCAAATCATTAGATGAACAAACTACTGTTACTTTACTAAAAAACCATTTTAAGCCAAATAGTCTTAATGCTATATATATCGAAAATGACAACTTGTATCAAGTCTTAGAAGATTCGTTCAGTAAACACTTTTCAAATAACAAAAACTTCAAAATTATCCGCTGTAAAGTCTTATTAGAAGATATAGTCGACGAGGAAGAACTTGCTGAAAAAATCAAGAAAGAACACCTCAGAAATAATCTTAGAGGAATTGAAGAAGTCTTTAAAGAAATGAAAACCGTTTATTATAACCCAAAACTGAAAGAGCGTATAACTCAGTTTATAAATAATTGTGAAATATGTAATTATGAAAAATACAATCGGAAACCACCTAAAGTACCATATAAAATCACAGAAACTCCCAAAAATCCTAGAGAAATAGTTCACGTAGATGTTTTTTACACCTTACAAAATCAGTTATTTTTGACTATAATTGATAAATTTACAAAACACGCTTGTGCGATAAAGTTACTAGGACGAACTTGGACAGAATTTAAAAGAGCTCTTTCTTATTATTTCGGACAGTTTGGTACGGTACAGAAAATCATTGTAGATAATGAACTAGGATTCAAGGCAATACCTTTAAGAGAATTTTTAAAAGGCATAGACGTAGATATTCATTTTACTTCTAGTAGTAATCACACTTCGAACGCAGACATAGAACGTTTACACAATACCATTAACGAACACATTCGCATCCTAAAACATAACGAAATACAACACATTAGAACAGTAGAACACTATTCATTCCACAACAGGTAAAAAACCAATCGACTTCACCAACGGAAAGGTACATCAAAGCGAATATCCCGAAATATATGAAAAGATTGTCGAAAAGAAACAACAAATAATTCAAAGATTAAATCAAGACAGACAAGACAATACAATTTATGACGGAAAAAATTTCATCAAAGAAATTAGAGGTGGTAAAAATTCCTCGAAATATAGGAAAATTGACGCAAAGAAATCCGACGACGACCATATTGTTGACACAAAAAATCAATTAAAATATTACAAAACCCACATTAAACCAAGAAAGAAATTCCAAAATATTGACAAACCTACTATAGAAGTAAAACTAAAGAAAAAAGACAAAAGAAAATGTATGCAAACATAATAGTACTCATTATCTTATTTTTCCCGGAACTTCGTGCTCAAGAGATAGAAATTCATGACTTCAATAATAATAACGGTTATTTGACACTAAAATTGGAAAATGAAAAGATTATTAGAAACTTTAATAAAATTCTTCATATCATCAATATCACAAAATTTGAAATAGCAAAAAACACCATAAAATCAAATATTATGACCCTTCAACCCAAACAATATTTAATAGGACCAATGTTTAGCACCTTGAGTCAGAATATGAAGCTTTTAGAAGCAAAAATAGAAAATATTAAGCCGCATAACAAATCCGATAATAGAAATAAAATAGGACTTTTTAACATAATAGGAAAAGGACTAAAGTACATTACAGGGACAATGGACTACGACGACGAAATAGAAATCAAGACGAAATTAGACGAGCTATACACCAATAGCGACAAATTAATTAATGAGAATAATAAACAACTTAATATTAACAGACAGATAATTGACCAAATACAGAACATAACTACTCATATTAGAACTCAACAATCGACAATAGAAAAATACATAAATAAACTTACACATAATTTAACCAATAAAGTAGTAACACTAGAAGATGAAGTTATGTTGATGCAATATGCATACCATATAAATCATGACATTAATTTGTTAAGAAATCACATTGACGATATCGAACAAATATTATTTTCAAGTAGACTCGGAATTTTATCTAAAAACATTCTCAATGAAAAGGAAATGAAATTAATTATGAACGTAGAAAGCTATCAAAACACTAAAATTACAGTAACTTCCCATGGTAATGTTATAATAATCATATTATTTATTCCACAGTTTTCCGATTATCAATTTTCCAAAATCCTCATCGAACCAATTCCAGACAGTAAAAATCAATCCCTTTTCCTAACAAAAAACGACTTTCTCGTGAACGAACATAATGAAGTTTTTGAACTACCAGTAAAAGATAATTTAAAGAAAAATTTGGTGTCCGTTACAGATGAATGTATCATAAATATAATAAAAGCAAAAGAAGCAATTTGTAAAAAAACAGTTAAAAATAAAGAAGAAATTTTAGAAATAAGAACTGGTATTTTAATAACAAAAAATTTAAGAGAACTTGAGGTTGAACAAAATTGTAACAAATTGAACATAAATATAAAAGGAAATTATTTAATAAAATTTAAAAATTGTAAAATTAAATTGCGAAATAAAGAATATGAAAATTTCGAAACAAACTTTTATGATAAAATTATAATACCAAATTTTGTAACGAAAATAAAAGAAAAAGAAATTATTAAAGAACTAACATTAGATAATTTGTATTTAGATCATATCGAAAATAGAGATAAATTAGAAAATTTAGATTATAAGAATCATAAAAACTTTAAATTTACCATAACAACGATTAGTATTAATTCAATCATTATTTTACTCATAATAATTGTAAGTTTAACAAAATACATTAGAAAATATATTAAAAAACAGAAAGGAAGTAAAAACATTAACATACAAGTTATTTCGTCGGAGCCTCAATCTAACGGTGGGGGAGTTATAATAACAGACCCCAAACTACATACACAAAATATAATTTATTTACATGTACCTACATTAAAACCATATTTTTAGCAATTCTTACAAAATTTAACAAATTTCAGCAAAATCGTTTTTTTTTTACTTCTTGTTATTTCCGTTGAAATTATTATGGAAAACAACGGAATTTTCCATCATAATTTCCCACAAATCTGTTTTACTTAAAATACATAAAAATACACCTTATGTATTATACACGCGCAAATGAAATTATGAATTTCACTTTCAATGCAATTTTAATTTGCACGCGCAACATAAATTCTCACGGGAACTCTTAAGGTCACACAAATTAGCAACGTGACGCGTAATTAACTTTTGGTCACACAAATTAGCAACGTGATCGTAATTAACTTTTTAAAAGAAATGAAAATGAAAGTTCAGTTTTTGATTGAGAGTCCGACAAAGATAGTCTTAAATAATAGTGAATTTGTAAAATCTTGGTAGATCAAGATTTATTTAAATAAGTATAATTTATCAAGTTTATATATTTTATAAAATAAAAATATAGTGCATTAAAATTAAGATTAAAAGTATTGAAAAGTTTAAGTTTGATTAAAATAAATATAGTGTATTAAATTTAGAACAAATTTATCAATAGTGAATTTGTAAAATCTTGAAAGATCAAGATTTATTTTAAATAAATATAATTTATCAAGATTGTACATTTTATAAAAATAAAATATAGTGCATTAGAACATTAAATAAAGAAAAAACTTATTTCAAATACATATAGTGTTTTATTATCTTGGAAGTCCAAGATTATTATTAATAATAAAAGAGAAATAATATATTTATATTTTTTTTTATTACTCTTGCAAGAGCAAGATTAAAAGTGATATCCTCGTTGAAGCAATATTTATCGATATAAAAAAATCTTATATCGCTTTTATTTCTTCCTTTTATAAATCCACGACTCAAATTTAAAAAATCAAGAAATTAAAAAAAAAGCTTCAAAAATTGAAGTACCTACATAATGCTTTTATAAGTCATTGTAAGGTAAATTTATGACGGAATTCAACTGAAATAAAAACAAACTCATATTATCTGACTTTTCCTTTAGGCACTTGCGGAGACGGACACAAAACAAAGAATATTGACAACCACTTGTGTGAGAAAATAAAAGAAACTGTACAGCCTAGATTGATATTAGTGGGTTGACCGTTGGGAATTACATATGCGACTATAGCTGATATCAAGTTTGTAATCACCAATATTAAGGAAGCACTGGAATCAATTGTATCTATTTTTTTAGCAATTAATTTGCTGTGTCCAATTGTATCACATAAAGTGTGGTATTTTTTTCAACAACATATTTTTAGCTTTAAGACTCCACTAGATGAGGTAAATCATGATTTAGAAAATTTGTGGAAAGATTTAAGTAGTTGAAGAACGTTAAAAGATAAAAGTATTCAAATGTACATTTTGCTCACGGGATTATGAAAATATATTCGTAATAAGTTCTCAAAATGAAGAAATAACAACTTCGGATAATCGAGTAAAAACAAAAAATATGATATATTCATCAAAAATAGTTAATTTAACAGCATTCTTTTAATAATACAGATATAATTGAACATATCGTAAAGTATTTAAAAAATTTAGAACGCTCTATTTGACATTTTAACTTTATTTGACATGATTAATTTATATTATTAATTTAAGATTATTAATTTCAGACATATGCATATTGTGTAAAACGTGTTAAAAGTTAGAAACACAATCTATTGTGTTTTTATTTTTTTTTTTTTTAATGAAAATATTTAATGTTAAAAATACTGCTGATAGATAATGCCAAAACCAGGTTTGACCGAATTAGAAGTGCTAGACCAGCTGTTCGATACTAGTGACGATGATGAAGATTTTTCATCAGAAAGTGATAATTATAATGTATCCGAGCACAATAGTATTTCTAGTGAGGAAGAATTGATAGACGACGAAGAGCAAATATGTGACACCATTGCTTCGAAAAAGCCAGAAAATGTTATATGGTCCACTCCGACTGAAACCTTCATTCCTAAAAAGGAATTAGGTCATGCTTTTGAATGTACAGTATATGTAAACATAAATCGCGATTTATCCTTTATGGGTATTTTCAATAAAATATTTCTACGATCGTTATGAGTATATTATGTATATTGCCCGATGTACCAACGATCGTCTTGTAAAGCATCTACAAACAAAAATAAATATAGAAAATACAAAAAATGTGGTTACGTTGTGACGCTTCCACTGGCTATACATAAAATTTCAATATATACTGTGGAAAAGAGATACAGGAAAATAAAGGAACACTGGGAAAACGTGTTGTAAATAAACTGGCCAGCTCTATAAAAAAAACTGGCGTAACATTATGTTGCGACAGATTTTTTACTTCAGTGGAGTTATTGAAATCAATTAACTTTCCAGCTGTTGGTACGGTAATGAAAAACCGAAGAAACGTCCCTAAATTTGAGAAAACTACAGCGCAGTGAGGCAGAGATTAAAAGTACGTCGTGTGGACTTTTATGCACAAGATGGCTGGACACGAAAGAAGTTTTCGTTCTATCAAATTGTCACGGACCAAGCATGTCTCAAGTTACGAAATCGCTGAAAACCGGAGATAAAGTTGTTGTGCTTTGTCCAGATGTCATAAAATGTTTTTGAGAGATAATGGGAGGAGTAGATCTAGCAAACCAGGGCCCAATTGCACCAACCACTTATCACTTATTACTTATCAACTTATCAAGAAATTTAATAAGTTTCTGTTGCACAAAGTAGAAAATTTATAAGCAAATTGAAAAGTACTCAATGATTTTTGATAAGTGATTAGCACTCAAATTTTGATATTACTGTTGCACCAAACACAATTTGTGTAAATGATAAGTATATTTTTGCACAGTGATAAGTTTAACAATTTCAATCGCTTATTTCTTATATTGTTGCACCAACGGTATTTTTCTATTTCTTATAAGTAATTAAATTGATAAATTAAGCAAAACATTGATAAGTAAAAATTCTCTTTTCAAATAGATTTCGTATGTGATCGGTAGTGTGCCTTGTGTTTTGTGAAATATAAAGTGTTTTTATCTAAAAAAATCTGTGCTTAGTACATTAATATATATTTAATCATATTTTATCAAACATATTTACAAAAAATGTTTCGTTTCGCAAGATTACACGAAGATTTAGAAATTAGACATCGTGAAGTAAATATAAGAACAAATTATATATTGATGTCAAATACAGTAGAAAATTTTCGTTTAACTAGTGCTCAAATAGAGTATGTGTTATCGAAGATTGGAGCGAATTTGCAACATCCTAGCAGACGGAACAATTGCTTAAGCCTTAAGCCCTTTGCAGCAACTGTTGACAAATCTGCATTGGTTGGGAAATGGTGCTCAATACCATGCTATTCTGTATTCTGTAATCTTGCTATTCTGTATGAAAAGGGCCTCATTAAATATTTTTTTAGTGCAAATCCTTCATCTCCAATCAATACGTGCGGAGTCGGTACTGTTTGGCCAGGCAAGCATTTTTCTTCTGTGATATCGAATAAATTCTGTTCAAATCTACGTCCCATTATTGATTCTTCAAAAATACCTCAATCACTATTTTTGCCATATCCTCCAACATCAATGCATAAAAATTTATAGTGAACATCAACAATAGCAAGCAGAACTATTGAAAATTTTTTCAAATATGAAAAATAATTTGATCCGGTATTTTTCGGACATTTGATTGTCACTCATGCTTGCCATCGATGCTTCCTATATAGTTAGGAAACTTCCATTTCTCTCTATACATTTTCTCTGAATTTTGCTATATTTCCTTATTAGGCTCTGGCATATAAATAGGTTTTAAATTTTTCCATATGGCTTCAGAAGTTTCTTTTATAATTTCACCAATTGTACTGAATCCCACACGAAAGCTGAAGCCAATTGTTTTGAAACTGTCACCAGTAGCCAAAAACCTTCATTTATTTTCCTTTGTAGGAGAAACTTTAAAAAAAAAATGGAAAAATCTAAGAGATTGCTACGCAAAATATCTCAGAAATGAGAAAACAAAAACAGGACAAGCCGCAAATCAAGGACGATATTACAAGTCCTGGCCATGGGCACAACAAGTAACAATAAATTTACAATTTCGTTAAAAGTTATGTAGTATTTTGCATTCCGATAGGAACAACCGAGTGGTACGGACGTGTTTTTAAGTGCGCTTGTAGAAAATAAAATAGCAAAAAGTAAAAAGTGGATAGTAATAGTAGTTAAAGTAGAAATTAAGCTAGGAAAATAGTTTAATAATATTTAGAATTAAGAGTAAGTGTATTAATGGTAGTAAATAAATAAAATAAGTTTAAATAAGTGAAATAGTGAAACACAAAAGGACGCCATAGGGCAGTGAAAATATTATACGTGCGTTCGCTCCGCATGTGAAAAGTGTGGAGGCGAATCGTGTTTTCGACAAAATCGAAACACATGTGGAAGTGTGGAGGCGATTGAAGTTTTCGACAGAACGTCGAAAAATCAAGTGCAGGGTGTTAGATTAAGTGTGACCAAAAACAGGCTGACCCAAACAGTGGGCACACAAAAATCAGAAAGAACAGGGTGACAAAAAAATAAATGCACAGGGTGCGAAAAACAAAAAAGGGAAAAATTTTTTTAAAAAAAAAACAACAATAAAAAAAAATATATACCAAAGTGAGAAGAAAAAGTGCGTAAAATAAAAATCAATATAAAGAAAATAAAGTGAACTTTTCAGGAGAAATAAAATAGAAATAAAGAAAATAAAAGACTCAAATAAAAAGTAGGTAAGAAGACAGGTAAGATGAGACAGCCCCCAGGGGGCGATGAAAATTCCTTCGGGATCCTCGATGAAGACACAGGCTTCACCGAGGTTCCACCGAAGAGAACTAAAACGAAAAGAAAGCACACCAACCCAGAAAACCAAACCGGTTACCCTCAGTTACCGGAGAAAAGGACGACGACTGAACAAGAAACGAAATACATGATAGTAAGAAGCGACATAGAAGACCCAGCCAAAACTCAGGGTGACAGAAAAGGCTATGTCAGCCTTGAAAAGTTCAACTTTATACTTGTCTTGAAGGCCCTATCAGGGATATCCTCAGACATAGTTGAAGTCGAATGGAGGAATGATGGCAGAGTACAACTCCTCATCACAAACAAACATAGTGCGGAAAAGTTCATCAGAGCTAAGAAACTGACTCTAGCGAAGGACAAAGTGATCAACATTCATGCCGAATATATATATGCCCTCAATACATCGAAGGGGCTCATATCAGCGAGGCAGTTGTGCTACACATCCGAGGAAGAAATCACAGAAGATCTCAGAGAGCAGGGGGTCATAGCGGCCAGACACGTAAAGAGAAGGGGTGAGAACAGCAAAGAACCGACACCAACCGGAACGATAGTGCTAACTTTCGACGTATCGAAGGCTCCCAAACATGTCATTGTTTGCGGGGTACTTCGCATCGCCGTTAGGGAGTACAAGATGAGCCCGATGCGATGCCACAAGTGTCAACGCATTGGACACACGAAGAACAGATGCGGCGCGGAAGAAAGATGTGCAGAGTGTGCCGGCAAAAAACATATCGACAATGAGAAGTGCGGGGAAAAGTTCTGTGTCAACTGCAACGTTAAAGGACACGGTGCAGCCGACCAAAACTGCCCCTGCTTTATAAAGGAGAAGGAGCTGCTGCAAATCATGGCAGCAGAGAGGTGCGCCAAATTCCAGGCTCGTCGTAGATACCTGGACCGACACCCAGAAGCAGCTACCACAGGACCAAGAAGGAATAATGGAGGGACCAGCAATTTGGCCAACAGATTGGGCGCACCGACATACCCGCAAGTAGCGTCTTAAACAGGTAAGGAACGACCAAATACGGACGACAAAGTAAACACACAGACAACTGACACAAACGAACAAAAACGCAGACAGACAGGAACAAATAACAATGATACACAAGAAAAGAACATAAACAAACAAAAGAATAAGAGCACAGACTCGACATCAAACACACAAAAAAACAAAGTGCTGAAAAGCACGCACACAGATCTTGACAAAAACACACAAAACGAAACAATACTATACGAACAAAATATAGAAGAAACATCAACAAAAAACACAAACCACATAGAAACGCAAAAGACAAACCAATCAAAATACTACATAACTTTTAACGAAATTGTAAATTTAGGCGACAACTCTAGAACCACTCTAGAGCAACTCATACAAGACCAAGGTAACAACTACCTTGGAACACAACTTCCCTTCACTAAACTGATACAAACTTCTGACAAGGTAGAAATACCCTTCTCCCCATCCTTCATACAAAAAGCCCAAGAAGACGTAAGAATGGAGACTGTCTAGACGCCCCAGCGTCCAGGACAGACCCTATCCTTCAGCAGATCAAAACCATCGAGATTTAGATAGATAATCTAAAAAATATCTCACTTCATGCCTAGCTCGCAAATATCATCATGTGAGATTACCTGCATACAGTGGAATATAAGAGGCTTTCGTGCGAACCAGCACAATCTCGAACTTTTAATTAGCCGGTATAAACCGCATATTATCCTACTACAGGAAACACTCTTCCACAAAAACAATGGACCATCGAACTTTCGAGGATACACCTGTCACTTCTCGGACAGTGATTCCTTGTCTCGTTCACGAGGAGTTGGCATACTAGTTAGGGATGTCACGATATTTTCGATACTTGAGTATTACTCGATACTTTTGATCCGATACCTCGATACCAAGTAATCGATACTCTACGGCCGATAAATTCTCAGTATCGTGTCTGAATGCTTGGTATCGAATATTCGATACTACATCTTGATTACAATGTATTGATATATACTTCGACGGTTAGAATAAATTGTTGTCGAACAAATTAAAATTGAATTGAATTTTGCTGCCGGCACATTGTCGCGCTTATTGTATTTATACGATTACGACATATTCATATTCAGACATTTAGTTTTTTGTGTCATTCTCATTCATGAGTGAAGTTAGTATATTAAAATTACGTATAATTATTTATTACACGTGAACCTAACTTTGTAAATTTAATAAAAGGTATTCAAACTTTTATTTTCAGCATTTGAAACAACATCCTCAAGTTTCCATGACGATCCTTTCTACTCCACCTAATAAAAAAACAACTGCAAACAAAGACCTAAATGATCATGATAATGATGATAGTCGCTGTGCTAGTAGAAATGGAGAAATACAGCTGATTTCTAAAGCTAAGAAAGAGTAAGTATTCTTTTTATTTCACTAGTGTATTTAATTACATTTTTATTGTAAGAAACAAATAAACACGCATATTATATATACATATCATTAAAGAAGTATCGCTGACTACCTTCATCTTCATGGAAAAAAGAGACATGATAAAGTTGAAAATGGAAACAATGAAAGCAATGAAATATTATCATCGTCATCATCATCAGAAAATACATGCAATACACAAATTGGAACGTATGCAGTAAGTTTTGTGATATTAATAATGATAATTTTGAAAATTGTGTTTTTATTTTTTTTTTATAGGTGTCAAGGGA
This sequence comes from Villa cingulata, assembly GCA_951394055.1. Lineage (NCBI taxonomy): Eukaryota > Metazoa > Arthropoda > Insecta > Diptera > Bombyliidae > Villa > Villa cingulata. The sequence continues at coordinate 32,253,767 of OX596017.1, read as the reverse complement.
TTCGATGGTTTCTCCGCCGTTTAAAGGAGCAATTGAACGCTCCTTAGAAAAAATAAGTTCATATTCATGTATGTTTAGATCTTCATTCGAAGATTTTTTTAAAATTTACTTTTGATACTTTTTTAAATTTTTTAGTTGGAGGATTAAAACGAGGTGGAACTCTACTTTCTACATGATTGAGAGATTTTTGGAGTTGGCATCTATTTTAAATGAAATTCTTTTAGAAAAGCCTTCAGCACCTCCAATGCCGACTGCTCTAGATATACAAAATCTAAAATATTTATTACAACTGCTTAGGCCACTGGAACATGTAACTCGCGAGGCATCAGGAGAAAAATATATAACTATATCCAAAATCATACCCCTCATAAAGTGCACTTTAAATCAGTACGATCGGCTTCAAAATCAAAATGAAATGGAAGCAGTTCAGCAAAATATTAAAAATGAAATCCAGAAACGATTTGGTAACACAGAACACTGCACTCCAGTTGCTGTTGCAACAATATTAGATCCTCGGTTTAAAACAATACATTTTAAAGACCCACATGCTACTACCAAAGCATTATTATTCATTAGGCAGCAAATTGAATTAGATGATTCGAATTCGAATTCAGTCAGTGAATCAGAAACAGATGTCATCTCAATTTCACCAAAGAAGATGAAATATGAAGAAGAGTTTTGGAGTCATCACTCAAGTTTAGCACATGGACACTGTAGAAATTCGAAAAAGAAACCGGGAAATGATGACGAATTATCTTTATACCTTTCGAAATCTGTATGTGCTCTTTCAAGTGAACCTTTAAAGCAGTGGGATGACATGAAATCTATCTACCCTGGACTTTACAGACAGACCCTAAAATATTTATGTATAGTAGGAACTTCAGTGCCATCTGAAAGATTATTTTCAAAAGCTGGAGAAATTATGACTCAAAATCGAAATAGACTCTTGAGTAAAAGACTGAACAAACTTTTGTTTTTAGCATCAATAAATGAAGACTATTGGTTTTAGTCTTCAAAAAACTGAAAAAAACCTTTTCAAAAACTGAATAAAACCTTTTCCAAACCAAACAAAACAAAACTCTTTCGAAACATTTTGGAAGAAGTTTTATTCGGTTTAGAAAAAGTTTTATTTAGATTGGAAGAGATTTTATTCTGCTTTGAAGAAGTTTTATTTGAAATGCAAGTGATATAAATCGATTTTGTAACAAAATACAGTTGTACTTTGATTTCAAATTGTAATTTACATTATAATCAAATAAAGTTGAATGAATTATACATTGATACACGTTTTCGTTTATTATTTTCAAATCAGTGGCCCGTTTCTGTAACTTACAAATTGAGTAATTCTCAACTGAAATACTCTATCCGACGTCATTTTGACGTCATTCTCTATCGTACCGTTTTTGTAACGTGGTGAAATTGAAAACTCTACTGAAACAATTTTCTCTACTGCAAAAGTGTTTCTGTAAGTCTGTTGAGTTGAGTTAATTCTCTACTGGTTGAGTTTCTTTTTCGATAGAGTATTAGCAGTTGATAAGGATATAAAAGTAAAAATAAAGTGTATTATAAGTATATATGAGACGTTCAATTTCAAAACCCGATATATCCACTTTTGAAAAAAAATGAGATAGAGATTGCATTTTGCAGAGAACACTATTTAGAATGTAATTACCGAATTTGAAGTCACAAATTACATTTTATGTACTATAAAAATCACTACTATTATTAAAAGATCTTCATATCCAGTAGAAAATGTTTTTCAAAGTCCAGTATATCCACTCTCCATAGTTAATTTCAAATTCCCTTATATCCCTTGTAAAATTTTGCATACAATGACGTTCAATTTCAAAACCCGATATATCCACTTTTGAAAAAAAATGAGATAGAGATTGCATTTTGCAGAGAATGATATTTAGAATGTAATTACCGAATTTAAGTCACAAATTACATTTTATGTAATATAAAAATCACTACTATTATTCAAAAATCTTCATATCCAGTACAAAATGTTTTTCAAAGTCCAGTTATGCAATCTCCATAGTTGATTCCTTATATTCCTTGTAAAATTTTGCGTACTTCTGTAAGAGCATAATTTTTTAGTTAGAAATATAATGTAATGTACTAATAATTGTACTAATACAAATTTAGTATAATAATATACACGCAAATTTATATTTACATCTGCGTCGAGATTCCTTTTTATAAAAAAAAATAAATTGGTTCTCTTATCTCAAATTATTTTATGACGTTGATTTGAACAACGAACAGATGTATGCATTTAAATGTTTATTTAGGATAACAATAATCAATCTATGAATAAGAAAATATGCAGTATACTATTATTAGGATATTCTTTTAGTAATACGTTCAATATATTATCTTATCTTAAATTATTTTATGACGTTGTTTTGAACAGCGAATCATAAATTCTTAGATTTCAACCTCTGTGTGTCTACAATATTACATTACTCATGTACATATATCTTTGTTAGATTCTTTACAATATTAATAAATACAAATATGTGTAAATAAGTGAGAAATATATGTAGTTGATTACTTTTGTTCAGTATCACTAAGCGTTTTTAGTGATATTAGCAATAAAAAAATAAAAAACACGAGCTTTTCTATATCGTTTCGTGAGCTTAACACATTTATTTTATTTCAAATTTTACTCATAATTTTATTTTATATAAATTTATATAAATTTTACTATTAATACAAGTACTTTTCTACTTTAAAAGAAACAATCAATAAAAAAGAATATCAAACTATGTTAAGTTTTCTTTTAAATTAATTGAATCAGGAATTGAACAGTCCTTCTCCTCTATGTTGGACGGTTCCTTCTTCAAAAACAAAGAAAAATCTGTGTTCGTTATCACTCAGTTTATTTTTCACTTCACCCTTTTTCTTAGTTGATTTTCAGGTGTTGACAAAACTATGATGGTTAATTGGTACAAATTAATTTACATACCATCAACCCCATAATTCTACCAAAAAACACCTGAAATTACACTTTTAATTGCATTGCACACACACAAATTAAACACATTTGTAACTTTTTTATTTTTAAACATTTCACATTTTTTCACTTTGCCGACGGCATTTGCATTAATAAACAAATTTCAATAAAAATGAAGTATTTTGATTTACATGAATCAAATACACATTCAATCAAATCTTCATTTTAATTGGAATTTAATAAATAATAATATTTTTAATAATAACAACACATTTAATTAATTTCACGACACTCGAAATATCCAAAAACACAAATATAAAATATAAACACTAAACTGTCAAAATATTCAACAATAAACAATTAGTCCAATAACACTATTCAATGCTGATCTCAACAATTGACGCAAACATCAACATACATTCCACTATTCATTATAATTATAATTTAGACAATCAATAATCAATAAAATAATACATATTTTAGACTAAGACAACAACATTTGTAATTATTATAATTATACATACAAAAAAAAACAAATTGTACACAATCAATATATATAAAATGTAACTAAACATAATACATAATAAAAAAAGTAACAGATCAAAGACCAAAATGTAATAAATGTACCTAGCAACAATTACTTACAATATCAATATTATTACTTACAATTCAACATACAAATTCCAATTAGAATAATCATAATTATGCAAAAAAAAATTGTTATTGTAACTATTATTATTATTAGTAAAATTAAATAATTGTATTATTTTTTTGTTGCATACTATTATTAGTAAAATTAAATAATTGTATTATTTTTTTGTTGCATACTATTGGGTGACAAAAGTAAATTTCAAAAAAAACAATGACAAATAAAATAAATAATTAATTTTAAATATTCAAATAATTACAATAGGGCTCAAAAATAATAGACACCGTTAATTTTCTAGAAATTTACTTTTGTTCACAAAAGTATATAAACCGAAGAAATCAAGCATCTTCACCTTCATTCCTATCCTAACTAACCAAGTGTAAATTACTGGGTGCTGACTAGCAATTTACACATTCTTCCCAATTCCAAAAACTTAGTAGATATTCTGGGTGCTGACTAGAAGTTTACTAAGAAATATAAATTTCGGGTGCTGACTGAAATTTATAAATACTTAATTATTCCCATACTAAAACTTAGTGAATTTTCTGGGTGCTGACTGGAAATTCACTAATAAAATAAACTTCGGGTGCTGACTGAAGTTTATATTCAACATATATTCCTGGTGTTGACGGGAATATAAATACTAACTATTTATCTTACTCTGGGTATTGACTAGAGTATTCATATCATAATATTCCTGGTGCTGACGGGAATATTTACATACTAACTACTCCGGGTGCTGACTGGAGTTTCTATTAATATTCCTGGTGCTGACGGGAATATTAAACTATTTTTTTTTCTTTACCAGAGAAATTGAACTACTTAGCACAAATAAATACTTTGTATTATTTATTAGTTATTATAATACTGAAAATTTAAGACTATCAATTTAAGTTTGGAATTACTTTACCATAGATTAAGTAGATAATTTTAATTATTTTAATTATTGTATAAGTTGAATTTGAAGAGAAATAAAACATAAACTCAAAAAATATCTATCTCTTTTATTTTTTTGAACCAGCACCTTCTTAATCGTGTACTAACGATTGTAGGTGTTTGTCATATATACAAACATTTTTTGGTCCTTCGAGCCGGATAGATATTTTTGAGTACTTCATTTTTCTTCAAATTACAACATGACTACATCACAGGAAACCATATGTGATTTAATTTTAAAACAAGATAGTTTGCGTCAATTGCTTGAGACAGCAATTACGAATTACAAAAAGACAGCCATAGCAAAACGAACGCTTGGATATATTCGAGGTCGTCTTGATTATGTTAAAGCATTGTGGAAAGATATCGTTATTAATCATTTAACTCTCGAACGATTAGTAAGCTCTACACCATCAGAACAAATTAAAGAACTTAAATATTCTTCAGACTATTTTAATCCCCTTGAGGAAAAATTTTATGATTTTCTTGGCATTCTAAATGATGCTTTAGAGTCTCTTAACAAAGTAGAACCTTCAGTACAAAAACCAATTCAAATTGATAGTTCAAACCCATCCATTCGATTACCAGAAATTTCGTTACCCAAGTTTTCTGGTTCATATGACAGTTGGCGGTCTTTTCACGATTTATTCACATCTCTTGTTCACAAAAACTCTAATTTATCTGCTATTCAAAAATTCCATTACTTAAAAACCAGCGTTGTTGGTGAAGCAGAACATTTACTCCGTCAGTACCAAATCACTGAATCAAATTACGAAGTCGCGTGGTCTGCCTTGAAAAATCGTTATCAAAATACAAGAGTATTAGTCAATACTCAACTCAAAATTCTATTCAATCAGCAATCGTTAAATTCAGAGTCTGCCAAAGGCATAAAGTCTCTTATTGATAGAACAACAGAATGTTTGTGCGAATTAACTTCATTAAAAGTCGATATAAAAAACTGGGATGTAATCCTTATATACCACGTGACACAAAAATTACCCGTTGATACACGACGATTATGGGAAGAAAAGTTAGGATCTTCACAAGAGCTACCTACATTCGATATGTTGAAGGAATTTCTAGAATCTCGCTTCAGAACACTTGAGGCATTAGTTGATAACAAAACATCAGCAAATCAAAGTTATAAATCCATAACGCATCACATTACGTCAGCAAAACCATGTTTCTTTTGTAAAGAATCACATACAGTATATCGTTGTTCAAAATTTTTAAGTCTTCAAATACCCAAAAGACTTGAACTCGTACGCTCGAAGCAGCTATGTATAAATTGTCTATCTAATAAACATAAACTTTATAATTGCACAAGTAAATTCACTTGTCGCAGTTGTGGTAAAAAACACCATACTTTACTACATTTTAACTTATCGAACCAAAGCACAAACAATGTGCAAAACAAAACTAACACAAAATCTAAAACTATTCATAATTCAAACAATTCAAATTTAGGAACAACTCAAGATTGTTCAACTAAATCACAAACCAACCAAAGCGTTGAAAAATCATTACAATCATTTTGTACATACGAACATTCACGAAGGTCATCACTTGCTTTACTATCCACAGCTCTTGTGAAAATTAAATCTAAACATGGTCTAGATTTTACATTTCGTGCACTTATAGATTCAGGTTCGCAGACATCTTTCATCACAGAAAATGCTGCACAAAAATTATCTTTAAAAAAATATCGTACTTCAATACAAGTATCTGGATTCGGTAATTCAAAAACAGTACCTATTAAATATCAAACTACTCTACCCATACAAACTCGCACAAACAAAACTATAAACATAAATTCATTAATTGTTACTAGAATTACTGATCTTCTACCACCCTCACAAATTAACACTCATAATTTGAATCATATTAAAGATCTCGATCTAGCAGATCCAACTTTCCATTTACCAGGAAAGATAGATATCCTTCTAGGTGCTGATGCATATTCTTCTATCCTACTAGAAGGTTTGCGCAAAGGTCCTCCGGGTACACCTGTTGCACAAAACAGTTTGCTTGGATGGATTCTCTTTGGTGGTACGTTAGAATCTTCGAATAAAACCAAATCACTACTTATAAACATCCATAATCAAGAAGAACCAGTACTTTTCACCATAACTTCAGAAACTATTCCTAACACGTATTATTACGTTCTAATATTAAAAAAAAAGGCTTAGGGCTTCTAAAAAGAAAAAACAACGGCATACATTACCAGACGGAAGACGCATAGCCTTTAAATTAACATTTGATAACAAGATAAAAATATTAAAAACCAATTAAAATTATTTAATAAAATTCAAATAAACAATAAAATTTATTTTGTTCGATTTTCTTTTGAAAAAATAAAAAGAAATGTATTTTTTCAACGGGTGGCAGTATGTTCGTTATCACTCAGTTTTTTTTTCACTTCACCCTTTTTCTTAGTTGATTTTCAGGTGTTGACAAAACTATGATGGTTAATTGGTACAAATTAATTTACATACCATCAACCCCATAATTCTACCAAAAAACACCTGAAATTACACTTTTAATTGCATTGCACACACACAAATTAAACACATTTGTAACTTTTTTATTTTTAAACATTTCACATTTTTTCACTTTGCCGACGGCATTTGCATTAATAAACAAATTTCAATAAAAATGAAGTATTTTGATTTACATGAATCAAATACACATTCAATCAAATCTTCATTTTAATTGGAATTTAATAAATAATAATATTTTTAATAATAACAACACATTTAATTAATTTCACGACACTCGAAATATCCAAAAACACAAATATAAAATATAAACACTAAACTGTCAAAATATTCAACAATAAACAATTAGTCCAATAACACTATTCAATGCTGATCTCAACAATTGACGCAAACATCAACATACATTCCACTATTCATTATAATTATAATTTAGACAATCAATAATCAATAAAATAATACATATTTTAGACTAAGACAACAACATTTGTAATTATTATAATTATACATACAAAAAAAAACAAATTGTACACAATCAATATATATAAAATGTAACTAAACATAATACATAATAAAAAAAGTAACAGATCAAAGACCAAAATGTAATAAATGTACCTAGCAACAATTACTTACAATATCAATATTATTACTTACAATTCAACATACAAATTCCAATTAGAATAATCATAATTATGCAAAAAAAAATTGTTATTGTAACTATTATTATTATTAGTAAAATTAAATAATTGTATTATTTTTTTGTTGCATACTATTATTAGTAAAATTAAATAATTGTATTATTTTTTTGTTGCATACTATTGGGTGACAAAAGTAAATTTCAAAAAAAACAATGACAAATAAAATAAATAATTAATTTTAAATATTCAAATAATTACAATAGGGCTCAAAAATAATAGACACCGTTAATTTTCTAGAAATTTACTTTTGTTCACAAAAGTATATAAACCGAAGAAATCAAGCATCTTCACCTTCATTCCTATCCTAACTAACCAAGTGTAAATTACTGGGTGCTGACTAGCAATTTACACATTCTTCCCAATTCCAAAAACTTAGTAGATATTCTGGGTGCTGACTAGAAGTTTACTAAGAAATATAAATTTCGGGTGCTGACTGAAATTTATAAATACTTAATTATTCCCATACTAAAACTTAGTGAATTTTGTGGGTGCTGACTGGAAATTCACTAATAAAATAAACTTCGGGTGCTGACTGAAGTTTATATTCAACATATATTCCTGGTGTTGACGGGAATATAAATACTAACTATTTATCTTACTCTGGGTATTGACTAGAGTATTCATATCATAATATTCCTGGTGCTGACGGGAATATTTACATACTAACTACTCCGGGTGCTGACTGGAGTTTCTATTAATATTCCTGGTGCTGACGGGAATATTAAACTATTTTTTTTTCTTTACCAGAGAAATTGAACTACTTAGCACAAATAAATACTTTGTATTATTTATTAGTTATTATAATACTGAAAATTTAAGACTATCAATTTAAGTTTGGAATTACTTTACCATAGATTAAGTAGATAATTTTAATTATTTTAATTATTGTATAAGTTGAATTTGAAGAGAAATAAAACATAAACTCAAAAAATATCTATCTCTTTTATTTTTTTGAACCAGCACCTTCTTAATCGTGTACTAACGATTGTAGGTGTTTGTCATATATACAAACATTTTTTGGTCCTTCGAGCCGGATAGATATTTTTGAGTACTTCATTTTTCTTCAAATTACAACATGACTACATCACAGGAAACCATATGTGATTTAATTTTAAAACAAGATAGTTTGCGTCAATTGCTTGAGACAGCAATTACGAATTACAAAAAGACAGACATAGCAAAACGAACGCTTGGATATATTCGAGGTCGTCTTGATTATGTTAAAGCATTGTGGAAAGATATCGTTATTAATCATTTAACTCTCGAACGATTAGTAAGCTCTACACCATCAGAACAAATTAAAGAACTTAAATATTCTTCAGACTATTTTAATCCCCTTGAGGAAAAATTTTATGATTTTCTTGGCATTCTAAATGATGCTTTAGAGTCTCTTAACAAAGTAGAACCTTCAGTACAAAAACCAATTCAAATTGATAGTTCAAACCCATCCATTCGATTACCAGAAATTTCGTTACCCAAGTTTTCTGGTTCATATGACAGTTGGCGGTCTTTTCACGATTTATTCACATCTCTTGTTCACAAAAACTCTAATTTATCTGCTATTCAAAAATTCCATTACTTAAAAACCAGCGTTGTTGGTGAAGCAGAACATTTACTCCGTCAGTACCAAATCACTGAATCAAATTACGAAGTCGCGTGGTCTGCCTTGAAAAATCGTTATCAAAATACAAGAGTATTAGTCAATACTCAACTCAAAATTCTATTCAATCAGCAATCGTTAAATTCAGAGTCTGCCAAAGGCATAAAGTCTCTTATTGATAGAACAACAGAATGTTTGTGCGAATTAACTTCATTAAAAGTCGATATAAAAAACTGGGATGTAATCCTTATATACCACGTGACACAAAAATTACCCGTTGATACACGACGATTATGGGAAGAAAAGTTAGGATCTTCACAAGAGCTACCTACATTCGATATGTTGAAGGAATTTCTAGAATCTCGCTTCAGAACACTTGAGGCATTAGTTGATAACAAAACATCAGCAAATCAAAGTTATAAATCCATAACGCATCACATTACGTCAGCAAAACCATGTTTCTTTTGTAAAGAATCACATACAGCATATCGTTGTTCAAAATTTTTAAGTCTTCAAATACCCAAAAGACTTGAACTCGTACGCTCGAAGCAGCTATGTATAAATTGTCTATCTAATAAACATAAACTTTATAATTGCACAAGTAAATTCACTTGTCGCAGTTGTGGTAAAAAACACCATACTTTACTACATTTTAACTTATCGAACCAAAGCACAAACAATGTGCAAAACAAAACTAACACAAAATCTAAAACTATTCATAATTCAAACAATTCAAATTTAGGAACAACTCAAGATTGTTCAACTAAATCACAAACCAACCAAAGCGTTGAAAAATCATTACAATCATTTTGTACATACGAACATTCACGAAGGTCATCACTTGCTTTACTATCCACAGCTCTTGTGAAAATTAAATCTAAACATGGTCTAGATTTTACATTTCGTGCACTTATAGATTCAGGTTCGCAGACATCTTTCATCACAGAAAATGCTGCACAAAAATTATCTTTAAAAAAATATCGTACTTCAATACAAGTATCTGGATTCGGTAATTCAAAAACAGTACCTATTAAATATCAAACTACTCTACCCATACAAACTCGCACAAACAAAACTATAAACATAAATTCATTAATTGTTACTAGAATTACTGATCTTCTACCACCCTCACAAATTAACACTCATAATTTGAATCATATTAAAGATCTCGATCTAGCAGATCCAACTTTCCATTTACCAGGAAAGATAGATATCCTTCTAGGTGCTGATGCATATTCTTCTATCCTACTAGAAGGTTTGCGCAAAGGTCCTCCGGGTACACCTGTTGCACAAAACAGTTTGCTTGGATGGATTCTCTTTGGTGGTACGTTAGAATCTTCGAATAAAACCAAATCACTACTTATAAACATCCATAATCAAGAAGAACCAGTACTTTTCACCATAACTTCAGAAACTATTCCTAACACGTATTATTACGTTCTAATATTAAAAAAAAAGGCTTAGGGCTTCTAAAAAGAAAAAACAACGGCATACATTACCAGACGGAAGACGCATAGCCTTTAAATTAACATTTGATAACAAGATAAAAATATTAAAAACCAATTAAAATTATTTAATAAAATTCAAATAAACAATAAAATTTATTTTGTTCGATTTTCTTTTGAAAAAATAAAAAGAAATGTATTTTTTCAACGGGTGGCAGTATGTTCGTTATCACTCAGTTTTTTTTTCACTTCACCCTTTTTCTTAGTTGATTTTCAGGTGTTGACAAAACTATGATGGTTAATTGGTACAAATTAATTTACATACCATCAACCCCATAATTCTACCAAAAAACACCTGAAATTACACTTTTAATTGCATTGCACACACACAAATTAAACACATTTGTAACTTTTTTATTTTTAAACATTTCACATTTTTTCACTTTGCCGACGGCATTTGCATTAATAAACAAATTTCAATAAAAATGAAGTATTTTGATTTACATGAATCAAATACACATTCAATCAAATCTTCATTTTAATTGGAATTTAATAAATAATAATATTTTTAATAATAACAACACATTTAATTAATTTCACGACACTCGAAATATCCAAAAACACAAATATAAAATATAAACACTAAACTGTCAAAATATTCAACAATAAACAATTAGTCCAATAACACTATTCAATGCTGATCTCAACAATTGACGCAAACATCAACATACATTCCACTATTCATTATAATTATAATTTAGACAATCAATAATCAATAAAATAATACATATTTTAGACTAAGACAACAACATTTGTAATTATTATAATTATACATACAAAAAAAAACAAATTGTACACAATCAATATATATAAAATGTAACTAAACATAATACATAATAAAAAAAGTAACAGATCAAAGACCAAAATGTAATAAATGTACCTAGCAACAATTACTTACAATATCAATATTATTACTTACAATTCAACATACAAATTCCAATTAGAATAATCATAATTATGCAAAAAAAAATTGTTATTGTAACTATTATTATTATTAGTAAAATTAAATAATTGTATTATTTTTTTGTTGCATACTATTATTAGTAAAATTAAATAATTGTATTATTTTTTTGTTGCATACTATTGGGTGACAAAAGTAAATTTCAAAAAAAACAATGACAAATAAAATAAATAATTAATTTTAAATATTCAAATAATTACAATAGGGCTCAAAAATAATAGACACCGTTAATTTTCTAGAAATTTACTTTTGTTCACAAAAGTATATAAACCGAAGAAATCAAGCATCTTCACCTTCATTCCTATCCTAACTAACCAAGTGTAAATTACTGGGTGCTGACTAGCTATTTACACATTCTTCCCAATTCCAAAAACTTAGTAGATATTCTGGGTGCTGACTAGAAGTTTACTAAGAAATATAAATTTCGGGTGCTGACTGAAATTTATAAATACTTAATTATTCCCATACTAAAACTTAGTGAATTTTGTGGGTGCTGACTGGAAATTCACTAATAAAATAAACTTCGGGTGCTGACTGAAGTTTATATTCAACATATATTCCTGGTGTTGACGGGAATATAAATACTAACTATTTATCTTACTCTGGGTATTGACTAGAGTATTCATATCATAATATTCCTGGTGCTGACGGGAATATTTACATACTAACTACTCCGGGTGCTGACTGGAGTTTCTATTAATATTCCTGGTGCTGACGGGAATATTAAACTATTTTTTTTTCTTTACCAGAGAAATTGAACTACTTAGCACAAATAAATACTTTGTATTATTTATTAGTTATTATAATACTGAAAATTTAAGACTATCAATTTAAGTTTGGAATTACTTTACCATAGATTAAGTAGATAATTTTAATTATTTTAATTATTGTATAAGTTGAATTTGAAGAGAAATAAAACATAAACTCAAAAAATATCTATCTCTTTTATTTTTTTGAACCAGCACCTTCTTAATCGTGTACTAACGATTGTAGGTGTTTGTCAAATATACAAACAATCTGTAACGAGAAAAAAAGTGTGAAATGCATGTTTCGGTTTGCGACTACACGACAAATTTCACACTGAAGTGAAATTTGTGTAATAACACTATCCTTTTTTCTTTGATCTTCCTAGATCTTTGTAGTATGCTTCATTCCGAAGCATAGAAAGTTTATGCAATTATTTGTATTGGTTGATAACCAACGAAATCTTTGTTTCTGAGTATCAATGTACCCATAACGAAGTATGTAAGGAACGCATTTATTGTACCGGAGTACATGAAAACAAGAAAATGATATCCTTTGTGATCATAAAGAAAGGATGTAATCATCTTAGCTAATATTTGCATAGGATAGTGTGAATGTTAGAAATTAACCAAAACATGTGCATGCTTATATCGCAAGATGCATTTGTTCTATACCAAGCAACAATATGCTATAGGCATTACGATATACAGGGTGTCCCGTTTCGGGTGGTCATCCGGCACACAGTAGATAGGTCTCCCCGAGACAAACAAAAAATCGTTCTAGAGGGAGGGGGGTAATCTCAACCGTTTAGCCGCTAGAGGGCGATGAAGATTTTTCGCACTGAATCTACGAAACACCCTTTAATAACTACGGTGTACTAGCTAGAAAAATCTGGTCTAAGAAAAATCTGAAGGAAACTCTCTCCTCTCTTCAATGATACCTTATATGCTTCTCTACGTTCTTTGTTTCAAGAGTTATTGTGCTTCAAAGTCAGAATTTAGTGATTTTTTGCCATTTTTTTCAGAGATAATACAGACTGTGGAAGTAAAGCGCCCTCTATCTTAATTTCAAATTACAAAAACAGAAAGCCCAAGACACCTGCTTCATTTTTGCCCTTTACAGTAAAGGTCTATCTCTCACAGTTTTTTCCACGTTCTATCTTTTTAGTGTTTGAATTGTGTAAAATCATATAAAATCATGTAAAACTCATATCAAAGAAACGTATTTTATTAAAAAATGGCTTTTCAAATATTGTTTATTATGCGCTGGTATTGAATTGGTAAGAGATAGACCTTTACTGTACAATACTAAAATGAAGCGGACATTCTGGGCTATCTGCTAACTTAAATAAAAATTAATATAGAGGGCGCTGTAATTCCACAGTCTGTATTATCTCTGAAAAAAATGGCAAAAAATCACTAAATTCTGTCTTTGAAACACAATAACTCTTGGAACAAAGAACGTAGAGAATCATATTAGGTATCATTGAAGAGAGGAGAGAGTTTCCTTCAGATTTTTCTTAGACCAGATTCTTCTAGCTAGTACACCGTAGTTATTAAAGGGTGTTTCGTAGATTGAGTGCGAAAAATCTTCATCGCCCTCTAGCGGCTAAACGGTTGAGATTACCCCCCTCCCTCTAGAACGATTTTTTGTTTGTCTCGGCGAGACCTATCTACTGTGTGCCGGATGACCACCCGAAACGGGACACCCTGTATGTAAATATGTGTATCTTGTACAAAGCAACTGTATGCTAAGTCCATCGAGATCTATACCAAGCAACTATATGCTATAGGTATTATGTGATGTGTGTTATGATCTACGCAATTATGTTCTTAGGTTTATATCAATAAAAACCTAATTAAATATTTGTGCAGCCATAAAATTATGGTTCTAAGACCAAGACAAAGAATCGTGAAAGATGTTACCGCATTCAATCGTGTTATATTTGAACCAATGTTCGAAATAAGGAATGATACGATGCTTGCATGTGTCCTTACGACAATGATATTTAACAACTTTCATTGTTGGAGACAAAGATTTCAAAGAAAAAAAATTTTGAGAAAAGAAAAAATGCATACATCCTTTCTGCATTTTACACTTTATATTCACAGTCTTATTTTAGAGTTTCACAAAGTAAGAATTGAATATCGAGCTAATATTAACATTTGTTTGTTTTAAATTTTAAGTTTTATTTTTAAGAAGATAGTGTAAAAAAAATTTCTCAATAAATGAAAAAAAATTATGAAAAATTGAATATCGAAATTAAAAATAAATAATTAAATAACAAGATAATTATATCCATAAACTGTTTTTGCAAATGGGAATCTATTTTTAATTGGCAATATTTACAGCTTAATGTGGTATTTTAGATTAGTTTATGCTTAACTTGTGAATGTAACAGACATAAAGTGATAATAAACATAATTACTAATTTAAACTAAAATGGAAAGTAGTGGTAATCCTATTGTAGTTGCAAGTGGTAAAAAATCAAGAAAAAAGAATGTACATCAAAGTGCTTGGAAAGAAAAAGTTAAAAAAATTGAACGGTAAGATTATATAAATGGCTAATTCTAAATTTGGCGAGTTATAATTCAATAGCATCCCTTTAGTTATTCAAACTTTTTTGACGATTTCAAAGTAGAAGTCCTTATGAATATTTACCAAAAGTCTTTTAGTCAAAAAAGATATAAAACGAATAAAGTCCGTTGGCGATGAAAAAATTAGACCAAATTAACATCTTGATAAAAATTCTTCGAAGTTTCAAGCCGTAAATTCAAATGATTTTTATTAATTAGTTCCATAAGTAATAAATTGACATTTCATTCACTAGTTTAGAAAAATTGTAATTTTATAGATTTTAAATTGAATTTACAAAATTGTTGGCGACATACATCCTTCAAAATCAATATAAATTTTTATTACGAGTTTTCGATTTTTCAAAACTATCTTAAGAAAAATTGCAATAAAATAACGCCAAAAAAGAAAACGATGAATATTATTTTATAATTAAAATAAATATTTTGGTATTATATATTTTTCTCTTAGATTCGGAAAAAAATGATATCTAAAAATGACATCTAGGTTGACCTTTATAAGAATTAGCCATATATTATTACATTATGTTACATTAATATATATTAGTATTATATTATTAGTATACATATATTAAATAAAACGGTAAGTTTATATATTTGAAAACTCATTGGAAACACAATCTTTTACACATCCATTAGATATCAACAAAAAAATCCTCCTACCATGCCGAATTGTCAGCACAAATATGGTAGTATTTACAAATGCCAAAAAATTAAGGGAAATGATGCAATGAACTTCTCTAGAAGATTCTATGAAATACCAAACAAATTATCACAAGATGCATATATTTTGACAAACTGTTGTGCAGCAAACCCAAAACGTAGACGTGCGACGAGTTATAGGAAAAATGTAACCATAGAATATTATGTCAGACGAATGAATTCTAAATTAATAAGAGTGTGCCAGAAAGCATTTTGTGGTATTCTGGGTGTTAAACGTGACAGAATTGTTGGAGTTGTTAAGCGGCATTTGAGAGATGGTACTGCTCCAAAAGAAAATCGTGGTGGAGATCGTCGCTCATTAAAAAATGTTACTAAGAAGCAAGCAGTAATTGATTTTATCAAACAATTTAAGACCCTTGAGATACATTACTGCAGAAGTAAAACAAGTGCGCGACAATACCTTCCAAGTGATCTCAGCATTAATAAAATGTACAGAATGTACATGAATTTGAACGCGAACACAGAATCTTACACTTATCTTTTCGTAATCTTTCCTTGGTTTTCTGTTGTCTTGGCACAAATATTAAATTCGTCTGTGGCAGGATTCCATTTAATGCCAAGAATTTTAATATTAAACATATCAGAAATTGTCAACGAATTTTTTAGTTCGCGATCTTCAACAGGAATGTGGTCTAATAATGTAGCATCATTCGCTATCCATTTTCTCAAATTAAATCCTCCTTTTTTCAACAATATACATAATTCCTTTTGAATGTTTATTAACTCATTTAAGTCATAGTGAGAATAACATAAATCATCTACATACATGTGTTTTTTAACTATCTCTGCTGCTTGCGGATGATTCTGAAACTCATCTTCAGCTAATTGGTGTATTGTTCTGATTGCCAGAAATGGAGCTGCAGCAGTGCCAAATGTAACTGTAGTTAGTGCATAATCTTTAATGGGCTTAGTAGATGAATCTCTCCATACTATTCGTTGTAGGTTATATTGTTGTGGATTTATATGTATCATACGGTACATTTTTTCTATGTCTGCGGTTACAGCATAGCGAAATTTTCTCCATCTTAATAAGGTAGTAACTAAAGATGGTTGAATTGTGGGACCGATAAACATTTGTTCATTGAGACTCATGCCGTTCCTTGATTTACTTGATGCATTGAACACTGTCCTTAATTTCGTAGTTGTACTTTCCTTGAGTACACCATGATGTGGCATATAATATGATAAATTGCTGTTACCAATTTGTTCAAGTTCTATCATATGGCCAGCATTTATATATTCTTCAATATTTTTCTTATATAATTCATAATATTCTGGATCTTGTGAAAATCTTCGTTCCAAAGCAAGAAATTGTGAAATAGCTTTACGTCTGCTTTCACCAAGCTCTAGATCTTTTTTAAATGGCAAATCCACCTGATATGAACCATTCGATAATCGTTTTGTAGTAGTTTTATATATTTGTTCACATATTTTGTCTTCAGGATTTTCATGTTTAACATTAAAACTTTCTTCCTGCTCCCAAAATTTTCTCAATTGTAAATCTAAAGAAGGTTCATGGACTTGTACCATGAACGTCATACTAGATTGTGTAGCATGACCTATGCTACCCATAATAATCCAACCTAGCTTTGTTTTAATTGCAATAGGTTGATTAGGTTCAGATGAGCGTTTAATTCCCCTTTGAATTATAGCTGCATAGACTTCTGCTCCAAATAATAAATCTATTTTTCCCGGTACTGAAAAACTAGGGTCCGCGAGATTTAGTTTCTTTAAATGATTGAAACTTGTTGTTTCAATCCTATGTGTTGGTAGATTATTAGTTATGCTTTTTACTACAAATGCATTCACCCTCTGTTTGAAGGTACTGTATACCGATTCTAGGGTAAATTGTGTTCGTGAATTAGCCACAATGGCACTACTCTGGTTAAGTCCACTGATGTGCTGCTTCGTCCGTACAGTTTTAAGTTGCAGGCGATTTGCTGCTGAAGCGGTGATAAAAGTTGCTTGAGAACCTGAATCTATTAAGGCTCGCAAGACTTCGGTGTGACCCTGATCATTTTTTATTTTTACTAAAGCTGTTGCTAATAACGCTTGATTCATATATGATGAAAAGAAGGACTTCACTTCGTTCTTTTCGCTGGGTTTGACAACAGGCAGAGCTTGGTCTCCAGTGTCATTTTGTATTGGTTGAGCAGAAGGTTTCTTAATACTGAAACTAGTATGCAATAGGGAATGGTGTTTTTTCTTACATGTACTGCAAGAGTATTTGCTTTTGCATTCGTTATATCCGTGACCGAGAGTAAAACAATTCATACATAGTTTATGCCTTTTGACGAAGTTCAATTTTTCTGTAGCTGATAATGATTTAAATTTCAAACAGTTAAAAAGTCGATGATCAGAATTGCATTTTGGACATCGAATAATTTGATTAGTAGTTTTACCGTTTTGTGCCAAGAAAACATTGCTTCGTTTAGGTGTATTGATGGCTTCCAATACTCTGAAACGTGATTCTAGAAATTCTACAAATTCCATGAATGTAGGTAATTCTGCTGAAGAACTTTGTTTTATTTCCCAAAGCTCTCGAGTTTCTGGTGGTAATTTTTGTAGTGTGAGATAGATGATGATTGGATCCCAGTTTTCAGTTTTAACTCTGAGTATCTCCAGCTCGTGAAGTACTTCCTCGACGCTGCTGAGAATGTCTTTAATTGCTTGGGCATTTTCAGTTTTTACGAATTGAATTTTACATAGTTTTTCTAGCTGTTTATTTATTAGGGCTTTGTTATTATTAAATCTGTTTACCAACGCAAACCAAGCCTTTGAATAATTCGCTGCAGTTATCTCAAATGTTTTTAAAACTCTTGATGCTTCACCAGAAACGCAAGACTTTAAATAGTGTAACTTTTCGACATCAGCTATGTCATCATTACGGTGAATTAGATTGACAAATAAGTCTCTAAATGATCTCCACGATTTGTATGTTCCATCAAATTTAGGAAGTTTAATTGGAGGTAATTTTACCCTTGATTTTGGCATAGATGCAAAAGTAGTATTTGATGTAGAAGCATCATTTGATTTAGCTGTAGTATTTATCAATGAAATTTTTTCTTCTAATTCGGTGATTAAGTCGAAGCAAGTTTCCTCAAAATCTTTGAATTTATTTTGATCCATATATTCAGTTGTGCTATTTGCATCTTCGGCTTGACATATCTGATAGTGATTTTTCCGGAAGCTATCTGATAATTCGTTTAATTTTTTTATTCTGCGTTCATAAACACTAACTGGTTTATTTTCGTTTAAATTTTTCCTAACACCATCTGTTAAATCTTTTAATTCTACTGACAAAACATCTTGTAATTTGATTAAATTTTGAATGTTATCCATTTTATCTTTTTTCCTTTTTGTCGGAACTTTAGCTCTAACCATTTACAAGTATATCAAATTTTATACAAAAAAATAAAAATTGTGTTTTTATTTATATCCGGCTCGAAGGACCAAAATGTTAAATCCTCAAAATGATTTAATTTAACAATAAAAATAAAATAAGGTGCCGGTTTCAATTTTATAAATAAGAACACAATTTTTTTACAAAACGTTATAAAAAATCTTTATTGAAAATTAATCTCTTAAATCTAACAATTCAAAACTTAATTCTAATTACAAATACTAAATTTTTAAATAATAAAAAAAAATGATAATGAGAATTTAATTTAAATGTATATATATAAATAAATAAATTTACTAATTTTTGAAAATATCGTTACAAAATTTATGTTTAAGTTGCAACTTTTCTTATTTTTAAAAATAATTCAAAATTTAAAAATAAAAATCTACTAGCAAAATTTAATTCAAAATTTATAATTTTCAAAAATAATAAATCTACTATTTTTTCTCAAAAATAAATTTACTTTAATTTACAATAAACGTCAAATTTCAAATAAGAATTTTAATCTACTATAATTAATTTTAATTTAAAGATTCAATTACAAATTATTTTTAATTAACATTTGTTGATGCAGATGGCGTTACTACTGATTAGTTGATTGCAGTGTGTTGATTGAAGAAAACTCGAACCCAAAACTTGAAGATTTAAAATTCAAAATTTTTAACCGTCCAATGACTTCCGGAAAATTAATTTTATTATCAGGAATAATTTATCCCAAATTATTTATGATGAGTTCGTATGATATCGTATCAAACCAAATATCGTAGCTCTCGGTATAGCAAATACAAATTTTTCAATAAAAATTTCTAAGTCTATGTGATTTTATACCCTGAAATTTTCCGATGCTTAGAAATTTGTTAAAAAATTTCTAAGTCCCCTTTTAATTTTAGACTTTAAAGAATTTTCGATGCTTAGAAATTTGTGAAAAAATTTCTAAGTCCTCCTTTAAATTTGGACTTGGAAACTCAACACGTTTCCCGACGTAGATAAATTGGCCTAACTTGCCCTAATTTCTGTAGAAATTACAAGTATTTCTACAGAAATTCCTAACGATCCCTATTTACTAGCTCAGCACGCTAGATTTTTATAGGACTCAACACGTCCTGGTTTTTTTTGATCCTTTGTTTTCCCTGATTCAGACTCAACACGTCATATAGGCAGGTAATCGCAAAAGATAAATTCTTCTGCGAACTTCATTCTTTATATAGCAAAATTTGCAAACTCTGGAATTTTCTATTTTCCCCGTTGGTGATAAATTTTCTATTTGTTTCATCGTCTGTCTTTCTTATTGGAACATTTTTCCGAATGGTAACTGATGTGACATATGGTACATTTTTCGATTGTGAATGATATTAGCTGGTAATTTTCAATTCAGCTGGTACATTTTTTATGGTAACTGGTAAATTAATTTTAAGATAATAAATTAGTCGGTACATTTAAAGAATATACTGAATTTTAATTGCAAACCAGGTGATAATTAATTTTTTTTTATTTGTGGTTAAGTAATTTAAATTTTTTTCAGTATTTTATTATTTTATTATTTTGTTAAAAAGATATTTTAAAAAATTGTGCAGTGTCGTGAATTTGTTCTGTTTGGGTTTATTGTGTTTGTGAAGTTTTTCTGTTTATATATATTCTATGTATAATTGTTATAAGTGTGTTATTTGTCTTGTAGTTGTATGTTGTGTGTTTTTGGTGATATCTGAATTGTGTTGTCTTTGTATATTTATATTTTGTGTTTGAACATTTTATTTTTATTTAATATTAATCCTTCCCTTTTTTTATTTTTTAGCATCATTATTGGTTGTTGGCTTTGTTGCAAAAAAAAAAAACAAGGGTAAGTCAATTTAGCAGTTTTAATTTTCTTTCTAATTTCCTCAATAATTAGCTTTGTTTTCTTTTTAGGTTGAATGATTTCAACAACAACAGATGAGGTTAATTTGAAACAACTTATAGAAGAAGAATTAACAGACGCTTTTAAAGACGCAAGAGAAAATTTAAGAAAAGACGCTAAGATGCAGATTTTCAAAGTGCAAGAACAAAATAGAAAATCTTACAATTTAAGACAAAGAAAAGCTACATCATACAAGAAAGACGATCTTGTCGCTATTAAAAGGACGCAACTTGTTGTCAAATCAAAGCTAAAGCCGAAATTCATGGGACCACATCGGGTGGTCCGGGTTAAAAGTAACAACACATACGACCTAATTAAAGACGACGACTATATTTGAGGCGAATTTAAATTAGGATGGCCGATTTGTGGAAAGTGCTGATTGCTGAATGAGGAGTACCAGCGTGCTACGTGAAGAACATGAAGTCAGTAATGGATAACGAGCAGACGACGACGGGACAAAAAGAAGAAAAGGCTAGAGACGATGCAAGATATATATAATTTACTTTAATTATTAAGTTCTATTTTGGAATTCATTTGTAATAAACTTAGTTGTATTTTATATTAATAATCAATATAAACTGTGGTTGTATATACTATCAATAAATCAGTTTGTATAATATTCGGGATATAATTTCTTTTTATTGAAATTACCTGTCCCACATATATATTATAGATATATATTAGGTATAATAGCTACAGTGAATGATAAAATACTTTGCAATTCAAACAACTTATAATTTTATGATTTTTGATAATTCATGTTAATTTTTACGTGCAACACTTAGCACTTTTACTTTGCAAAAACTGATAATTAAATGATAGGTTTTTGTAGTTGATAAGTGAGTGGAATTCAAAATTTTTTCGTGCAACACTTATCACTTACAATTATCAAAAAATATTTTTTTAAAAAGTTGATAAGTAATAAGTGATAAGTGGTTGGTGCAATAGAGCCCAGATGAGTGGTCTGTACGAATATGACCGCAAGTCAGACAAATGGTGAAAAAAAATCTTCTACCGACTTATAGTGATGTCTGCAGTTAACGCGTGGGTCTTGCACAGTGATGTCCATCGAAAAAAGACACCTTTCAAGACCTTCTTGGTAACATTAGCTGAGTCACTAACAGAAGATGGCCTGAAAACAACTGCTGTTCGGAGGTCATCAAAAGCAGAACGTCTATCAAAAAACAAAAAAAAAAATGTCAACATTTACCGATTGAAGGAGAAAGTATACGTCGTTGTGCAGGCTGCACTGCCCACAGAAAGCAAGCCAGACCGAAAATATTATGCAAAGAATGTAAAGTTCCGTTTTGCAAAAACTGTTTCGCACCATATCATTCTTAACCCTTTCGACCTGGCTTTCAAGGGGTGAAGTAAAATTATTTTTTTTTTGTGAATTATTTTAATTAAACATAAAAAAGAAATTTGCCATCTTAAATTTTTCATTATATACAAAGAGGTGGGCGTGGGGTTGTGGTACAACATTGTACATTCGGCGGTTTCGGTGGTACTTCCCAACTAGCAATTTAAGTTGCATATACCAGGCCTAAGTGTTTGGCCACCAAAATATGGTTAGTGCCACGTATTTGCTTCTATTTTTGTTACTATATTGTTGTCAGCCACTACAAGGAAACTTTTGCCAAGTAATTGGGACGGAAATATCGCCACCTTATAGATCTCAAGTTCAAAGTTCCAGCCAATACTACATCGTAGTGGCAAAACCGATTCAAATACTACTTGAAGTTTTCCTTACTTTATAGTTATTTTACCTCAGTGTTCGAAACGTTTTTGCTACTTTATATTGTTACCTCAAGGTGGCAATTTTTAGGTATTTGTTAAAAGTGACAATTACGTTTCAAATACTGTATTTCGAATACCATACAATAGCAAGGATTTTGTACAGTATTCGCCATGTAACAAATACTTGTTTTTGGCACCATAAAGGTTTTAATACCTTGTGATTGATGGCAATTTATACCATGCAGTTGCTTTAAGTGATCATGCATTTTACAAATAAACTGACACTACCATTTTTTAAATGAGGAGCTACTTTGCAAAAAGCGACATGTCACATTTATGTGATTTTGAGAAAAA
Source organism: Villa cingulata (assembly GCA_951394055.1). NCBI lineage: Eukaryota > Metazoa > Arthropoda > Insecta > Diptera > Bombyliidae > Villa > Villa cingulata. Next base: position 32,230,515 of record OX596017.1, on the reverse strand, counting down.
GTGAAAAAACTGCTGACACACACTGTGAGTTTGCACACAACTGAGGAAATATAAATTGAAAAATACGGCTTATTTAGTATCATTTCAAGCAAACTAAGTGATTAGATTTGTGCACATGCTCTCCTTTAACATAATTCTGTAACTAACTCAAAATGGACCGACATGGACATGTCGCCTGTTGAAACGTAGCTCCTCATATAGAAAAGTATGTAAGTACCGCTTGTCACCTTAGAGTAACAGTTGGAACATTCAAGTGGCAATTGGGATAATTAAGTATCATTTGCCAGTAAATAGTATATACAAAAGTTTTTGAAACCATAAAGAATAATACTTATGATTTTCGACACTATAAAGAATCTAGTGCCACGTACCAGTTACTTTTTAAAAAGTAATAGGAATTATAAAGTGTTATTTTCAAGTAATGAAGACTTCTAAGTGGCAGTGTCAAAAATCGCCATTTTTATTGTAAATATTTATCTAATAAATTTTTATACGACTTTCGAAATTTCTTTGAACCCTTTAAATTCATATATTTTACAAACATAAATGGTTGAAAAAGCCAATAATATGCAATATTAATGTTTTTCGAAAGAAAAAACAATTAAAAATGCTAAAATTAAGATTTTCAAAAATTTGAAAAATAAAAATTTTATGCAAAATTTCTTTTAATTTTCATTTTTTGCGAAGGGCAATAATTTTCTCGAAGTAAAATACCCACTTTTATCGTAAAAATTTTGTTCGCAAAATAATTTTATCTATAGGAAAAAAGATTTGAAAATTATAAAGTTTCATTATTAATTCAAAACGAAATAATCTAAAAAATATATATTATGTATATTTTACAAAAATGTAAAAGTATCATTCATATCACACATAGGTGTTTGTTGTGTGTTATTATAATTTTATTTTAAATATAAATATTGAATAGTATATATGTGTTGTTGAAAATACTAGAGAGATAATATTGTGGTAGTAAGAAACAATGGTAACAATAACGTATCTGACACCTTCTCGGAACGTATCTGATACGTCTTGATACACAGTTCCAAAATCGTGGCAAATACGTTCCAAATCATTCCCCATTTTGGTGGCAGACACATTTTAAATACGTGCCATATACGTGGCTGAACCTAGTGTCTAATACTTCATAGTAACCTATGTGGTATTCACTACGTAGCAACACACTAAATTTGCTAGTTGGGTTTTATGTACTATTCGTACTTTTGATAGGAAATAAGTTATTTATCAATTTAATAACTTATTTCTTATAATTATTATTTCTCATCATTTAAAAGAACAAATTTTTTTTTTAAATCGAATAAAAAGAACCCACTTCAGTGGCGCAGTCGGTAGAATACCAAATCTAAAGATTGGTATTCTGAGAGATTAAAATAAAAAATACTCATGCAAAATTCAAAAGGAAAAAAAGAAAAGAAAATTAATTTAAATTAATTTCTAAATTTTATAGAAGTGGATTATATTTTTTTTTACAACATAAGATACTAATGTAGTTGTTTTGTGCAATTTGTGAACCTTATTGTTTCAAATTAGTGAACAAAAAGCTCATTTTCACAAGAAGTAACACCAATAATAACGGTATAAGAATAAATGAAAGAGCATCTCATATGCTCTATAACTTATCATCGTTCATCAGGGAGGTGGAAATGTTTCTACCAATGTTCAACAATAATCCAGCACTAAAGGCATGTATTTATCAACGAAATGTACTCAACAAAATATAGGGTCCAGCTCTACAAGCAATCAGAACATTAGAACACAATCCAACGTGGAACAAGTGAGAGAACTAATAAAAAATTTCGGAATTAGAGAGACGTATCACCATCTGTACTATCAAGCCATCAACCTAAGAAATAATAATTATAATGTAAGTGAATATTATCAAAGTTTAAACTATATTTTATATAAACTTAATTCCAAGCATGAAATTGATAAAAACAAACCTTTAGAATTCTCTTTTTCGGTAATAAGAAAGTTGTATTTCTATTATATATGAACAAATCATTATATATTTTCCAAAATATTACAGATTCTTATCACGCGGTCTTAAAAGCTGAAGCTTGAAGAAATCAAAAGTTCACAAAAAAGGACACAAGAAAAAAATTATTCTTCAAATAAAGAAAATGATGATCTTCCCTGTGTACCGATAAAAAGGTATTACATAAACCTTTATGTAATGTTTATGTAATGTCATAATGCCTGGAAATGGAAAATGCTTTTAATCAGGCCATGAGAACTAAAGTAAACGAAACAGTTTGTTTAATTTATTGTTTAAAGAAATATATATCAACGAGAAAATCTACACGAAAATGCTGCAAATTTAACTGTTAAGTGGAGAAATTCAATTAGAAATGATGTATCCGTAGCATCGGCGGAGGGTGGTAGTGTTCAGGGTGTTCAGTGAACACCCTAAAATTATATGAACATGATCATAAAATTTTGTAACTAATTCAAAAACAAATTTTTATCGTAAAAGAGAAAGAAAACAATAAAAAATTCGTTTTTCTATACATTACTTCACTAAAGTTCAAATATAAATATAAACCAGCAGAAAACTTCAATTTATATTATCAAGCTGAGGTTGTTTAAGTGTTCACATTTTGAAATGAACAAAATATTAAAATTCGTTTTTCTATATATCAATCTGGTTCACATTTTTATATATGAAGCGACAGAAAACTTTGAATTTATATTATCAAGTTGAAGTTGTTTAAGTGTTCACATTTTGAAATGAACATATGAAAAATTTTGATACTCCATATATTGATTTATTTTCTTCTCTTTTAAATTTCGTTTTTCTATATATAAGCCGGGTTCACATTTAGATATGAACCGACCAAAAACTTCAATTTATCATATATTATCAAGTTGAAGTTGTTTAAGTGTTCACATTTTAAAACAAACATATTAAAGTTCGTTTTTCTATAATATATCAATCTGGTTCACATTTTGTATATGAACCGGCACAAAACTTTGAATTTATATTATCAAGTTGAGGTTGTTTAAGTGTTCATATTTTGAAATGAACATTTATGAAACATCTTGACTTGATACTCCATACATTGATTTATATTCTTTTCTTTTAAATTTCTTTTTCTAATAAACTTATAAGAAATTCCTCTTCTCTTTAAATTATAAGATATCTTCTCTTTATATAAGATAAGAAATTTAAGAGAGAAGAATATAATCATTTATTATGAAAAATGAAACATCTTGTTTGAATTGTAATTGTATTGTAATTTGTAATGTAAGTTGGTGGAACTCCATATATTGATCTCTTTTATACTCTTCTCTTTTAAATTTCTTTTTCTTATAAACTTATAAGAAATTATGTAAATGTACAGAGAATGTACATCAGTACAATTACAATTAATTATACAGATTACAGAATACAAAATACAATATACAAATAAAATTTGTACATTTTACAATATGCATGCATGTTATGTTGTTGGTTCACATTTCCATTATGTTAATCATGTTACACCCAGCCAAACATATGGGATCGATTCTATAGGAATCAAAAATAAATGCACAAATATACAAAAAAAAATGCGAAAAAATACACATTTTTCATACAAAATAATTTTTTAGAAAAAAGTTAGTAATTTTTTTCTGAATTTTTTATATAAAATTTTGTAAAAGGTAAATGAAACTTAATTTTACTACTTAACTTATATAAATTTTAGTAGAAGGGTAAACAAAAGCTGAATTTAATATTAAACTGAATTTTTTGTATATTTTTGTAAATAGTAAATAAAATTGAATTTCACTGAATTTTTTACGTACATACATATTTAGTAAAAGGTAAATAATACTACGAAAAATAGTAAGCTTTGAAATAATTACTCAAATATGTATGAAAATGCATGAAATTATGTGTATTTTTTCGCAATTTTTTGTATATTTGTGCATTTATATTTTATCTATGCAGTTTCTATCCATAAATATAATATCATTGGAAAGAGGACAAAAAAACCTTTCAAATGAAAGAATAAAATATTTATGTCATCCTTCAAGTTTAGAAGTTATACCGTAATCAAAAAAAGTTGAAAAAGTGATTTTTAAAAAACACGAAATTTTGACTTTAAGTCCTTATATCTCGAAAACCGCTAATCCAATCAAAGTGAAATAAACTGTGACAAGTAGAACAGGAAGTTCTTGAAGAAGAAATGGTATATCAACTAATCCAGTCAAAGACCCTGATCTGGATAAATAACGGATTTCGTAAAACCCGCCATTTTGGACCAAACATTTTTAAGGGTAGTTTGTTTTAATTATTATTGTTTGTGTAATGAATCTGTATATTTATTAAAAAATCTGAACACCCAAGGAAAAACTACTGGCTCCGCCACTGATCCGTAGATACTTGTAGACAGAATATCAAAAAACTTGGATACAAGTTTTACAAAGTAATTTTTTTATTTCATTAATAGATAATATAAATTTGTTTTCTCTAATAGAAAAATTACTAAGAATAAAATACAAACAAATTTAATTTTCAGGCTAAAGAGAAACCTTTTTTAACTAAAGTTCAAAAAAGAAAACGATTAGATTTTGCGAAGGCACAAGGACTGGACCACGAGATAGTGAAAAAGTGTCATTTGTAGTGACGAAAGCAAATTTGAAATTACTTTTGGCAATAATCACAATCGTGTATTAAGAAATAAAAAAGAACCGTTTCACAAAGATTGTTTGAAACGCAAAATCAGATTCCCTGCTTCAATAATATTGTGGGGATGTATGCCTGGACGAGGTGTCGGTGAACTTGCTATGATTGATGGCACAGTAAATGTAGCGAAATATCGAAATATTCTGAAATATTAACTTCTTCCGGCAATACCGAGGTTACAATCTCCTGAAAGTGAATTTATTTTCAAACAAGATGGTGCACCGAGCCATACTGCTAAAACAACGAAATCATGGCTCCGGGCTAATGACATTCCAGTAATGGAATGGCCTTCAAACAGTACCGATTTGTCACCAATAGAAAATTTATGGCATAAAATGAAAAAAGAACTTCGTGCTAATCCTGCTATTACCACTGAATCGTTGCAAACAAAATTGATAAATATTTGGAACCAATTTACACGTCAAGATTGCGAATGAATAGTGGAAACTTTGCCTAAAATATATTTGTGAACATAGTTGTCGAAGTGCATGAAACAAACAATGAAACACCAGCTCCAGTAAGTATACCCATATGACTTTCATTGTTGAAATTTAAGTAACTTACTAAATCTTCATTTTGTATAGGTAAATGAGGAATTATCATTCATGTCGCTACCTCTAGATACTTCTCATATAGACCATACGATTAGAAGAGTTGCAAAAGAAGAGTTGGAAATTTTCTAGATGTCTTTCAATGACCTAATACTTCATTTAGTATAATTTGTAAATTGTGTTCTCACACGAAAAAAAAATCTTTTGTGTTGAAACAAGTGAGAATCAAAACAAATTAAATAAAAACAAATACAACTAAAATTAAATAACAACAAAAAAATAAAACATAATAATAATAACAATTAAATGTTTATTGATTGCGACGAAATAACCATTATTACTTTAATTTATTTAGATTCCCATTATTCAGTGAATTTAGTGAAAAAAATTGATTACTGTGTGGAATTTTTAGAATACAAATTTCATAACTATTTCGACGGCTTAATAGGGAACAACATACTTGTTGATTTAAATGCAATAATTAAATACAAAGATAGATTACTATTAACACGCAATGCTGCAATACGATTCTACTTAGATGAAGAAGAAGAATTGTTTATAGCCAAATGTTATAGAGACGAATCTGCAGACATATTAATCAATGAGTTAAATTTAAATAAAATTCCAACGGATACATTCGCTAAGCATTTAAATGAACTCGACGCAGATGAACTAAGAACCCTTCTGTATTCTTACAAAGACATATTTTATAAAGAGGGAAATAGCCTTACTTTTACTAACGAGATTAGGCATAAGATTAAAACAAAGACGAATATACCAATTTATAGAGTTATAGAGTATAGGAAATTGAACGAGGAAATTAATTTTAAAGATTTCAGTAGTGATTTTGACAAATCGTTTTTAAAAGTTCTTAGTCATAAAGACGGTTTTATCAACTATTTAAGTAATAATAAACCAACACAAAGAGAGCTGAAACTAGATTCAGAATCTAAACAAGAAAATCTGTCCGTTTTGCTGATAACTGTTTGTTGTCGTATGATGAATCAGACAATGAATTTTTAAAATAATAATAATAATAATAGAATGTATATATTTTAGCAAATATATGTCAAAAAAAGTGAAAGACGTTAAGAGAAAAATGTTTAAAAGAAATAAAGAAAAAAATAGACCGTCAGGAAGTGGTGCTGCAATGGATGTGGAATGGATATTCTTCCAACAAATGTATTTTATACAAAACTTCATTCTTTCAAAAAGGTACTATCTTTATTGTTTTGTATTAATGTAGAAATTAAAAATACTTTTTGAGCACCAGAAGCAACGACACAGATGAACATGAACTTGCAATTGATATCGGGATGGAGTCTACAACATCAGAGCTGGAGTCAGCAATATTATCTCCCTCTTTTGGTTCCAATTCATCAAGAAAGCGATCACTAGAAGCAGTCTTCGAAAAATTTGAAGCAGTATTGGATACGGTCAAGGAGAGTTGCAAATCCGATGATACACCAGAAGACGCATCTTTCGCTCAATTTGTCCTCGAGACATTAAAAAAATTACCAGATAGAGGTTTGGACGAGGCCAAAACGAGAATTTTTGAATGTATAATGGACGTTAAGAAGCAATAAACATGTAATTAAGAAAAATTGAAATAAAAACTTTGAAAAAAAGAGATAAATATTAAAAAAACGGATGTATATCTGCTTTATTAAATTTTTGATTAAGTTTAAAATTTCATATTACAATCAAATTTTATTATTTTTGAAAAAATTACACAACTTTTCTCGTAATTTAGATGTTGAATTTCCTCCATAAATGTGCTGTGCCTTTAATTTTTCAAAAGGAATTAGATTTGTATTTTTGACTTGTTCCCGCCATTCTCCTGGTTGAACAATTTTATTATCATCCTCCCAATCAACAAATTTCGGTGGGCAATAGTTGTGAGGATGACGAAACATTATAAAATTGTGTAGTGCAATACAGGCAAGTACCACGTGTTCAGCGTTCTGTGGATGCAGATGCAAAGTAGTTAATAAAATTCTCCAGCGTGCTACTAGAATTCCGAATGTATTTTCAATGGTATGTCTACCCCTTGAAATTCTCTTATTATGATTTTCTTTTTCTTCTGTTAAATTTGCTCCAGAAAATGCCTTCATTATATTTCTTGTTAAAGGAAAGGCTGCATCAGCCAAAAAAAATAGGGATAATCAACTTTTTCCGATGGTAAGGGTTGTGGTGGTGGGAGAGGAAGCTTATTGTTTAGAATTTTTTTACCAAATTTGCTTTTCTGAAAAACACCTAAAACACAATGTTTTGTAATAAATTATTTTTTTGTTTTAATCTCGAAACCTTACCACCATCACATAGACTCCCGTAGACGCCTACATCAACATACATGAATCTGTTTTTGGCATCGCATGCTGCCATTAAAACGATGCTATAAAAGTGTTTATAATTAAAGTATTCAGCAGCACTTTTTGGTGGTCGCCTAATGGCAATATGCTTGTCGTCTATGGCACCAATACAATTCGGTACATTCCAAGTGTTCCAATATTCACTACATATTTCTTCAAAATCTGTAACATTTGGCTCCGCAATGTAAATTGAAGGCAAACATTTCCAAAGTATTTTACATGTCTCGAGTATGACTTGTCTTGCTGTTTCTTTTCCAACTTTAAAACTCCAAGCTAATTATTGTATGGATGTTCCTTGCGATAAATAACTATAATTAAATATCATAGCCTTAATAACAATTAATGAAAATTAAAGAATTCCACTCACCATAGAGTAATAGCCAACCGAAATTCCGGATTTATGGCTTCACGCATTGAAAACTTCTGTAAGCTTGGTGTTATTAACTTCAACCAAAAATTCATATGTGGGGATATTCATCCTCGTTTGAATGTAAAATTGATCACTGCAATTGTTTTTCATTGGCAAAAATGTTGTAGTAAAATATCCATGACTTTTCCGGTTAAGGTTTATTAATCTTGTACCACAAGTTCTGATTCGTTTCTTATTATGCATTTTTACTAAATAATAAAAACAGCGGCTTAAATTTATTAACTTTCTTAACAAATTCTCATGTTTTCTTTTATTTATTTTAAATCTCATTTTTTTATACATATAATATTCACTTTAATTTTAGTATGTACATACATATATTAAAATCAATTATATTTTAATTTTATATTTTATTAATTAAAATGTTCTTTATTTCTTTTAAAATTCACAAAAAAAACCATATGCATATTTTCTTTTCAGCAGTTGTTATGTCTTATGTCAAATCACTCAAGTTACTCAATTTTGTCTGAATAGAAGGCACACTCCCTGAAGTCAATGAAAGCTAGAAAACTTCGTTCAATTTTTTTGACGCTAGCTTAAATCAAATATAGTTGCACTCATTTGAAAGTGTATAACCACATCTTTTACTCAAGTTGGCTTAAGCCAAATATAGTTACCGCTTAAGAATTTGGATGAACAAATCTTAAGTATCGAACCAAATATAATTTTAACCGCTTGTAAAATAGTTTTGTTTTACTTAATTTTAAGAGTAAAAGTAATACAAATAAAAACAAAGTGGCAAGTTTTTCTTTTTTTTGGATGAAATAAAAAGTGAAAGAATTAAGAAATGGAGGAATTAAGCTTCGCGGACAAATTTAGTATTATTTTCGATTTTATTAAAAATATACCCGTATTTGACGGAAAAAATAAAAATGCACTTCCTGAATTTATCGAACGGGTTGAGAATTTTTTACCTACAATAAATGCTTTTGATGCAGTTAATGCTACAATTTTAAACGGGTACGTAAGAGATAAAATAATAGGTGATGCAAAAATTACATTGCAATTAAACGGTTCTCCTACTGCTTGGACAGATATAAAAAGGTTATTAATAGAAAACCACGGTGAAAAACTTTCAGCAGATAACATTTTAGATAAAATACGTTCATGTCGTGTGACCACAACAGTTGAAGATTTTTATAAAACTATTAACAAATATTTGTGTAGATTGAATAATCGTTATCAATTGAACCCAAACGCGTTAAATAATCAAAATCTTGAAAGCAACAGAAGGATTGCTTTCGAAACTTTTAAAACTAATCTTCCCGAACCCGCACGTAGCATAATTTTCAGTAGGAACCCTGAATTAATCCACAGTGCTTATGAAATCATTATCGCTGGAAATTACGAAAATCTGGGTCCATATCGTACATTAAATAAACAAAATACACATTCAAATCAAATGAATCGAAATTTCCAAAAAAGAAATTTCAATTCAAATAACAATTTTTCTAACCAATTACAAGGCAAAATATCACAAAATCTAAACCCTTATAATAGGAACGATGGAAGAAATATTGATCGAAATCCTCTTCAATCATCTCAAAACTTTAATAATTCAAATAATGTCCGAAACCAAAACCGCTCAGACAATTTTCAAGATCGTTCAATGCAGAGCAGACAATTTTCACATAGAAGTTATAGAAGTAATCACTCTACAGAACCAATGGACATTTCCACGAATGAACACCAAAATTTTCACGAAGATCGCTTAAACAATTACCCTATTTAGTAATAGAAAATCCCGTAAAAACGTTACGCTTCATTATAGATACTGGAGCAGAATTCAGTATCATTAACCCTAATCTCTGTTAACCGAAATGGAAAAGTTTAATAAAAGGTGAGAGCTTAAAAACTCTAAATCACACAGTCCAGTTTAGTGTAAAATGTAGATTTCCGCTTTTTGACAACTTTAATGAAAATAATTATTTTGTAGAATTCCTGGAAGTAAAATTTCATGAAAAATTCGACGGCTTAATAGGTAATAATATTTTAGCACCTTTGTAATGCATGTTTTTACCGATGGGAGATATTCTACCTAGAGGGAAGCAGAAATTTAATATATTAATTGGTGCGGCATGTTAGTGCCGATAATTGCACCATTATATGGCAAAAATGCCGAAGTTATATTTTATAAAATATGGCAATTCAATGCCGACTTACTATAAATAAATACACCCAAATTTTACTTGATTAAATCTTACTATCAACTATCTATTTTCAACTGTTGACTGTAGACTGTGTCTTTATTCATAAAATTTTCTCTTTATATACAAAATCTCTTATAACATAATTAATAGTAATTAATATGTAAATTGCTTATATTAATCAAAAATTTATTGACACACTTAATGTGTTCAAAGTACAAATATTACAATATCTATATGTTCTTAATAATAATTTATAATAATTTCATAATTTAAAAAATATATTTCAAACTTAGGTTCATGTACCTTATTAACCAACAATACAATATAATGCTTACATATCATATTCATATGTCTACGACCTTTGTTAATATTTATAACATAATTATTAAAAGCTTAAAATGCTGTATCATGCTTATGTTAAGCAATTAATATTATATATGCAATTACGAAATAAGTAATTGCATTAATTTGACTCATATTTAACTTTTTGTTTACTATTGAGTAGATCACGTTTCTTCTACTCATGTTATATTGTCGCATATTATGTTGCATATTATATGTTATGTACATATGTATATGATATGTGGTCATTATATTCATTACACCTTTAAATACCATCATAAATTATTTTATTTATTTATTTATTTATTTATTTATTTATTTATTTATTTATTTATAATAATCCAATTAATTGTTTTAGTTCATTTGCTTACTCTATAAAATAATCTATATGTACAAATTTGTTATTGTATACATTTGTAACATTAATAGAATTAAAGTAGATACAAATAGATATTTATATGCGTATAACAATTAAACATTAGTGCAATCAATATAACAATTTACATATAGGTAATAAAATCTCCAATATAACTTTGCAATGAACTAGAGACATTCTGAGACCACATATTGGTCTGTATCGAATGCGAACAATTAAAACTAAACCAAAAATAAAATTGAGTAAGTTGAGTATTCATATATTCAATTTTAACTTAGAATATTGAATAGAAATTCAACATTTGGATGATTGAATAGCCAGTATTTTAATTCTGTGAGAAATTGTTTTTTATTTGAAGCAGTTCTTATTTCATGCGGTAATTTGTTAAAGAGAAAAGGTGCAATGTTTGAATAAAATCTTCTATAACATTCTGTTCGAACCTTATAAGTAACAAAACGATGTTCATCTCTTAAAGGATATTCAGTCCTGCGTTTACTAGAAAAGCAATCACTAATATTAAAGAATGTTTTTAGTACCTTAAAAACGTAAAGATGCCTCAAAGGGAGAATGGAATTAGCTTTGAAAATAGGAAATGACGAACTGAATTTAGATTTGTAATTGATGATTCTTACAATTGCTTTCTGCATTCTGAAGAGAGGATAGATATTGCACGTGTATACTCCTCCCCAGCAACGGAGCCCATATTGAAGCCTTGATTGGACAAATGAGTAATATAGTATGTTCAACACCTCTTTAGGACAAGCAGACCGAATCAAATAAAGCTTTCTTAAAGATATATAAAGCTGTTGCTTAAGCTTACTTATATGATGATTCCATTTTAACCCAGAATCCAATACAATCCCTAGATATTTGAATTCTTTCACTGATTCAATTTTGAAGCACTGAGGGCTGCACACAGGTGCATTATGACAATTATGAAACATTATCTCGGTCTCAAACGGATCACCTTTTAAATTAAAAGACATTATTTTAGTTTTGTCACTTAGTATCATATTATGTGAAAGTAACCAATTGTTTATAGCAAATAGATCTTTTTCCATATTCAGTTTGATTTCAGCAGTTGATGAAGCTTGATATACGAGTGACATGTCATCAGCAAATGCTACTTGTTTACCATTTAAGGAGAGCTCACATAAAGAATTAATATAAACTAGAAATAACAAAGGACCAAGTACTGAACCTTGTGGAACGCCTTTAGCACAGGAAGGGAGAATGTCGCTATTAACATTGTTGACCTTTACTAATTGTTGACGATTACTCAAATATGATTCAAACCACCTCAAGCTTAACCCGCGAATACCAGCATAATTTAATTTACTAAGTAAAATATTATGGTCTACGAGATCAAAAGCTTTTGTTAAATCTAGAAACATACCTGCTGTTTTAAAGCCCTTGTCCAGAGATTGATAAATCTTGTGAAGAAAACTCAATAAAGCATCCTCAGTACTTTTCTTTTCTCTGAATCCATATTGTGAGTTACTGAAGAAATTATGTAAATTTAAAAATGAAACCAATTTTTCAGCTACGATTTTTTCGTATATTTTAGAAAACACTGATAAGATGGATATTGGTCTATAATTACTGGGGATAGTTGGATTACCTTTTTTTAATAATGGCACAATTATTGCAATTTTTAGTGCTTTTGGAAAAACACCTTGTTGAAAACTTAAATTAATTAAGAAGCATAAAACATCAGAAATACAGTCTGCTATTTGTTTAACAGTATTAACATGTATCCTATCCATTCCTGAAGAATTACCATTTTTTAATGATGAAATTGTCAATATTATATCATTTCTGGTTATAGGATGGAAAAAAAATGATGCAGGATTTAATATAATGGAAGAAGAATCATAAGAAATATTGCATGAAGAGTTAGTTGAACTGCGCTGATATGTATTTGGAACAGAAATGAAAAATTTATTAAATTCGTTAGCTATTTCTTTAGAATTAAAAATTAAATTATTGTCATTAACCTGCAGTGAAGTAATCGTATTAGGAGAGAGTTTCTTGGAATCAATAATTTCATCAATAATTCTCCACTGTATCTTGACATTACCTATAGCATTTCTAAATTTACCCCTCTATTCTAGGTAATAGATGCCTAATAGATCTATTAACCTATTAACTAAGAAGTTAGTAGAAAGTGCTATTCTACTTTATAGGTTTTGTAGACATTAAAAAGTTGAAAAGTTAATAGATTTGTAGACATTTAAAAAACAGTTGAGCTGTTATTTATTATTAATATTTGGAAATTTAAAAATATTTATTTTTTTTAAAATCCGGTAAATGTATATTTAATAATAATAATTTTTAATTATTTTTATTTATTTTTAATTATTTTTATTTATTTTTAATTATTTTTATTTATTTTTAATTATTTGCATTTATCATCAACCAAAAAAACAACATTTCACAAAATAAACATTCAAACGTGATAGTTAATAGATCTAATAGATCATCGAGAGGAGCTATTAGCTAATAGAATTTTCTAACCACAAAAATCTATTAACCTATTCGCTAGAATACGAAAATCTATTAAATAAAAGTCTCCACAAAATTAATAGACCAGCTGATTGTCAATCTATTAACTATTAAGTAGAATAGGAAATTTTCTATTAACTAAAAGTTAATAGACTAATAGCTATTAATCTATTACCTAGAATAGGGGGGTTAGTTTGGTAATAATCACTTTTACGTCGTTTTATTAGTCTTTTTACTTCATTAGATAATTTTTTATATTTATCACTCAGATACTTATCATTAGGCTTTTTTATTAATTTTTTATATAAATCATTTTTTAATTTAATTTGCCTACATAAGTAATCCGTAATCCACGGCTTTAAGTGAGTAAATTTACTTGAGATTATATTCTTTACGTATGAGTTTTGATCTATATGAGAGCTCAAAATTTTTAAAAAGAAGTCAAAAGCAGTGGATGCATCATAACTATTATAAACATCATACCATGATTCCATCAGTAAAGATTCACGTAAGGTCGCGTAATTAATGAATTTTTTACACAACAAATTATTATTATTACTTACAGAAAAATTTTTTAAAATAATTATACCTGTTGCATGGTGATCAGTTATATTTATAGGAAGAACAAATGGAATAAGCCTTATATTTGAATTACTTTTTATTTTCGTAAGAATATGGTCAATATTAGTAGTGGAGCCATTTGAAATTCTTGTTGGTTGATTTACAAGAGAAATTAAACCCAGCTCGCTAATCATTAACATATAATTATCACTACTACGCGGAAAATTTAAAATATTGATATTTATATCACCAATGATAATCAAATTGGATAAGTGACTAGAAGTAATAAAAGTACGGAGTTCATTCACGAAATTATCGATAGAGCCAAATACGTGTCTATAAATGCAAAATAAATCGAATTTTAAAGAGTTAATACAGAATTTTAATAACAAGCAATCAGCGGACTCAAAATTCACTTCAAGAGACGAACAATCAATACATTTATGCACAAAGGCAGCAATTCCACCGGCTCTATAGTTTTCATTACAGTTTGCAAAAAAATGATACTGACTAATACTGTAATTTTCAACTTCACATTTCTCTATCCAAATTTCTGACAGAACAATAATACTGGGTAAATTAATAGAATTTAAATATACACAAAGATTATCAAAATTTGTGCGTAAACTTCTAATGTTTAAATGAAAAATTGTAAAATTATTAATATTATTAGCAACAGTTACATTGGAGACAATATCATCAATAGAAATTACATTAGTACTAGAGCTCATGTAAAACAAAAGAAAAAAGTACAATAAGTGTTATAGACTATATATTTTCAAGATCATTATAGTTTTTGATGATAATTGTCTCACTATTATCGTTATGTTTCATGAGTATGTTGTTTCTTCTCACCCAGACATATTTGACTTTCTTTTGTATACCAGTTTTTTTTGCTGCATAAAACAATTTCCGCTTATTAGGTGACAGCCACGTATTGATGTAAATGTTGTTATTAGTATTGCTTAATAGTGTATTAGAGTTGAGGTATTCTTTTTGTTTTATTTTTTTGGATTTAGCAATCAAAATCATATTCACAGTCTTAATAGAGTTAAATTTAACGGAAATAATTGGGCTGGAATTTGTATTGTGTTTATGTTTTTTGATTTTCTTTCTTTGACAACTTATGATATCAGATGTATTAATTGGAACACCAAGTCCATCAGAAACCAATTTTATTATTGCAGTCTCGTCATCTGTGTCTAACTTATGAGGTACACCCACAAAATCTAATTTATTTTCATTTATTAGGTATTCCATATGATCCAATTTGTCCTCAAGACTCATAACTTTCATTTTTAAATCTTTATTTTCACTTGAAACACTTGCAAGTAAAGACTCTAAATAAGCAATACGATTTTTTAGATCATCCATGCTCTTCATAAAGTCATCAGATGTAGATTTTATATTCATTATTTCTTTATAAATCATATCCAATGTTATACCTGATGATGCACTTGTATCCACTAGGTTGTTAACTGAGGTACCAGCAGATCTTACAGGTGTACTATTATGATCAGCCTTTTTAGCCGAAATACATGATGAGCAAAACCAAGATTTATTATTTTGTTTCATAAATTCGACATCTGACGATTTCAAATTAACACAATCAGCATGAAAAATCCGGTTGCACGTAAAACTATTACAATTAATTTTCACAGAATTTCTATCTACTTTCTTGCTACATTTATTACACAGCGACATTGTGGAGCAAAAACAAAATACGTCTACTCACTTACGCAACTTACAACATCTGTAGTAAAGTAAATTTTTAACTATTTGATATCAAAAATTAACCCTGCTCGAGAGCATGGTTAACGATAGTAACGATAGTAAGCCTTTAAGTGGTAATGACATTGACAATAAAAAATCGTTTGTCATTTAATTTTTTATTGTGAATTGTGAAAATTTCAATTTTGTTTATTTGAAATTAATTTATTTTGTTTTAAACTTAATTTTTAAAAAATAATTAATTTTTGACAAACAAAAAATATAATAATTATAATATGTAAAAATTTTTTAAACTTGACTTGACAGCTGAATGATAATTTATTGCTACTACTATGGTAAAAATCGCGTTCAAAAACCACTTGAAGTTAACATAACTATGGCTGTAGTATAACATAACTTTGCTTAAACTATACTACACCATGACTATGGTTAAAGTAATGTTCATGAATGCACCCCAAATAAGTGATGGTACCACTCAAAACCATATAAAATTTAATAAACCAGTCATGCAATTCACAAACTAATTCTTCTATATAAATATTCTTATTTTTCTCTCATATTTACATCCCTCCTGAATTATAAACTTTCGCTCTTTTTCGATATTGTTTCGAAAAACTTTTTCGATCTTTATTTTTGGCAAACATACAAACATTTAAATAAAAAAAATGAAATGGTTCATCTAGTAGGACTGTATTATCTTTCAATATGTCCATCACAGAAATTCACAATTCACAATTCACAACAATTCTTTTATCCATTTTTTAATATTTATTTATTCACTCACTATAAAAAATTCTTCACTTTAAAGCTTTTAACAAAATCAGCTGACCGATATTATAATATTATGTGTGTTCGGGTAGTATCTATATTATAATATACAAGTTAATGTCTGTACCTAGTATAAGAGTTATGCAAAACATTTTTATTAAATGACAAAATTTTTGTGAAAAATGGGAATTTTCTATTACTAATAATTCTGAAATAATGTAAAAACTTTTATTTTTCTACTTCGAAATCAAAAAAAGAACATTCAAATTACCTTATATGAAAATTTCAGTACAATACGCATTCATCTACCAAAAAAAAATTACATTTTAAATCTATACATTTTTTGAAAAAATCCTTCTTTTTTTAAAGCGTTATACAGGACTAATAAGGACAAAAATCAAAAAAGTGGCTCCATTATTCCCAATAAATTCCTTCAAACTATATATGTTCGAAATTTGAAGAAAATCGGATAATATTTAATATGACTTTTTTGGTACCAAAGTGCGTGAAATTTTGAAAATTTTCAAACTTTGATGCCATATATCTCAAAAACAAAAACTTTTTTCAAAAATCCACTTCCATTATTCCCAACAAAACTGATTGATGCTTCTTTGTTTCAAATTTCAAGAAAATTGGCCCAAAAACAACTGAGATATTTGGTACCAAAGTTAGCGATTTTCACTACTCCCAGTAAATTCCAATCTTAAATTTAAGAAACAAAAAAATAGAAGCAAGAATAGAGAAAAATATACTTTTAACAGAACAAATAGAACAAAATAGAAATTCAAGTACAAAACATATTTAATTTCGAGATTTTAATTTTTTAAGTTTTTGAGTTTTTTTTTTTTTAAACAAATAAAGCGCAATTCGGAATTTATGTTCTCATTCTTTATATATTTTTATTTTTTTAGATTATAATATTGAAGTGATTAAAAATAGATATTGAAGTGTGATATTTAATATATAGATATTTATTTTTCATTTTTGTTTTATTTTTTTTCGCTTTAGTTTTATAATAATAATAAAATTAACAATTAATACATTAATTTAAAGAAAGTTTAATTTCATTTCTAATTATTTGAGCTCTGTTTAATAAATTATTCTCATAATTAGATGAAGCAGGTTGATCATCATGCCCGTCATGTACATGATCGTCGTGCTGCAAATGTTGTGTAAAGCTACACAAACATTTATTATTTTTGTCACCTTTTCTGGAGTACCTCATTCTGTTTTCGCAAGATAGGCACCTCCATACACCTTTTAAAATTCCAATTGATCTCTCGATTATAGATCTTGCTCTAGAATGAACATCATTATATTTTGACTCAAGACTTCCTTCGCTTGCATTCCTGTTAGTGATGTCGGGTGATTAATCGAATTAGTCGGCTAATCGATTTTTTTTCAAGTATTTAGTCGAAAATTTAGTCGATATTTTATTGCTCGATTTTCCGACTAATGACTCATTTTTTCGCAAATTAGTCGCCGATTTTTTTATATGAGCTCCAATACTTTATAAATTTTCATTATCTCTTTTTCTTGCACTTCGTTTTGCATTTAAAATTAATACTCAACCCTGTTCGAACTTCGATGTAATTTCTTTACATTACCATGCCTGTGACTGTGTCTAAACGTTTTTTAAGTAACTCAATCATATTTATTCAAAGAAGAAGAAGATTATTATATACATATGTAATGTACCTACTTTTTTGGTTAATACTTAATAATGTAATAGGTGCGTCACGTGCAATGTAATGTATTGAGATTAAAAATTTTAAGGAAAAGTTTTTGTGAAATTAAAATTTCTGTTTTATACTTTAACTTTGAAAGTAAGTAATTAATTTTACTACTAACATATTATAAACAATTTGAATAATTTATTGCATGTATTATAGATAAACTTGTTCTAGTATGTATAGGTTAGGTTACGATATTGTGTATTAAATTAAATCATATAAAGTTTTTGTAGTTCAATCACAAATTTTTTAACAATGGCAGAAGTTTGGAAATACTTTAAAAAAATAGATTCCAAAAGCAGTCAATGTTTAATCTGTCCTTTAAAAGTAAAAACGTGTGGAAACACCTCAAATTTGATTTCGCATTTGAGAAGAAAGCACCACAATCCTGAAGAGGAATTGAAAATGTTAAAAAAGCAAAAATACATAAGAAACGATAACGATCCTAAGGTACATACTACATACTACATAGCTTGCATGAACTTTGTTTTGGATACAGTGTTATATAAAATCTTTGATTTTCTCCACACTATTAATATATATATATATCACTTTTAGAGCACAATCTGTGAATGTGAAATGCCTGATGAGGCGAAACCAAAAACCGTTTTGGACAAAATTAGCTCGGAAAACTTGCAAACTAAAGGAATATTAGATAACTTTTTAAAAATTTCATCTTTTGATGGTAATTGCTATCTTGTTTATAATTCTAAATTAACTTTAATAATAAAAACTATTTGTACTTCAGACGGAGGAAGTAAATATAATGAAGTGACAGATACTATTTTATATTTTATCTGCCGCGACTATCAACCAATTTCTGTAGTATCTGATGAAGGTTTTAAATACTTGATCAAAAAACTTGCACCGCTTTATAAAATGACTACACGGGAACGAATTGGTTTACTACTAGATAAGAAATACATTGATTTATCAGAAAAATTAAAACATGATATATGTAATAAACCTATTACATTATCTACCGACATATGGACTGATACATTTAACACAAGGAGTTACCTTGGATTAATCTACATTTTCAACATAATTTTGACATGAAATCTGTTAACGTGGGAATTTTCGAACTTGACGAATCTCATACTCATCAATATTTGGGATTGAAATTGCAACAACTTTTAGAAATGTGGAATATAGACAAAAAAAATATTAAAGCGATAGTTGCTGACAATGGAAGTAATATAAAAAAAGCAATTATTGAAACTTTCGGAGAAGATATTTATATTTCATGCTTTGCTCACACGATAAATTTGATTCCACATGTTGCTTTTCAAAATACTCCAGAATTTATGTCATTGCTGGAGGCTGTTAAAAAAATTGTAAGGTTTTTCAATAAATCCGTCTCAGCTGCTGATGCTCTTCGAAAAGTCCAAAAAGAGTCAGAATCAAAAAATCTAAAACTCATTCAAAGCATCCAAACAAGATGGAATTCCGAGTTCTATATGTTAGACAGATTTTGTGAGTTGGCTCCATGTGTAGCAAAAGTCTTAATACAATTTACTAAAGGACCAAACATGCTTGTAAATTCACAGCTGAGAGAAATTCAAGATTGTGTCAATGTTTTAAAGCCATTAGAAGTTGCTACGAGAAATTTAAGCGTTCAAAATTACGTTATACCAGTTATAAAGTGTTTAAGTCATTCTATTTCTGAACTTGAGTTGGAGACTGGGAGTATAGCTAAACAACTGCAGGTTAATTTAATAAACGAGATTAATTTTCGGTTTGGCCGAATCGAATTTATCAAAAAATTTGCTGTGTGTACCATACTAGATCCTAGATTTAAAACAATTCATATAAATAACATACAAGCACTTGATTATGCAAAAAAGGAAATTAAAGACCTGTTAGGTATAGAAGAAAATAAAAACGAGCAAGAAAAAGAAAGCACCACAAACGGAAATGATTTCGAATTCGAATATATGATAGAACCACAAGAAAATGATTCGTTTTGGATTATGCACAACAATCTTGCAAAGCTTCATGACGAGTCTCTTGCAGATTGTAATGAAAATGATGTAGAAGCTGAATTTTCCAGATATTTAAAAAGCAAGCTGAGCTCTTTAAAAGAAAAAAATCCTTTCGAACTCTGGAAAAGTTTGGAGCCAATGTACCCAAGCATTTACAAATTAGCAATGAAACAACTGCCTATAGTTGTAACATCAGTTCCTTGCGAGCGGTTATTTTCAAAGGCAGGAAATATAATAACGGAGAAAAGAAACAGACTAGATCCGGAAAAGGCAAATAAATTGCTTTTTTTACAAGGATTCGACATCGTAGATTGGAATTGGAAGCACTCCGAAAAATGATAATTTAAAAACACATACTTTTATTATTATCAATTACAATTATTGTTTTTTTGCCTTGTTTTAAAAATTTTGTTTTTTTTTTCGTTAAATTTTTTTGAATTTATATGTTGTTTTTTTAAATTCTGTTTTCATTTTTTTGTTAATTTTTATGTTTCTAAAACTTAGGAATTTTAAGTTCTTAATTTTATTTTTCTATTTAGAAAAGAAATAAATTTTTACTTTCGAACAGTGTATTTTAAATAATAAAGTATAATCAACTCTAGAAGTTCTTATATTTGTTGCCACTGTTTGTAGTCTCAGTACTTCTATATTTTCTGAATTATTTAATTACATATAATTTTACACAACCGACTAAAAATATTAGTCGGCTATTCGATATTTTGGATCGATATTTTTTAGTCATGACTAAATTTGTAATGATTAATCAAAATTAGTCGTTAGTCGATATTTTTACCACACCACGACATCACTAATTCCTGTAAAGGTATGTACAGACTGAGCGAACGAAAGTGATCGAACGAACGAATTTGCTTGGTTTGAACGATGTATAGAATGCAAACGAATGGTTTGCAGCGATTTGCTTCTTTTCGAAATTAAAAGGCAAATCGCCGAATATTCGTTCGTTCGTTCGTTGGTTTTCAACGAACAAATATTTTTGGTTTGGACGATTCATAAACGTAATTAAGTGCAAACGAATGGAAAAGAACATTTCTGCGGTGTGTACACCTGTTAAAATGCAAATGAAAACGTTTGTTGATATTTGTTACAATTTGCTACCGTTTGTTAATGTTAATACTCATTTGTCATTGAGATTCTTGAATTAGTACTAAAATTTTTATAGATATGGCGGATGATGAAGTTATAGTTGCAAGTGCTTCCTTTATAATATTAAGTGAATTATTAAAAAAAAAAAAGAAGAAAAAGACGCTGGTGGATGACTACGTTATTTAGAAATAGAAATATTTATAGTGGTTTTTCTCTAATGAGAGACTTGAGTGTACAAAATACAGGACAATTCACAAATTTTTGTAGAATGTCTAGTACAGATTTTGAAATATTGTTAAATTTAATTGGTCCAAAAATAGCAAAACATGATACGAATTACAGAGTGAGCATATCTCCAAAAGAAAGACTGGCTGTAACTCTTCGTTTTTTAGCCACCGGAGACTCTTATTCTAGTTTGATGTATCTTTTTAAAATTTCGAAACAATCAATTTCTTCTATAGTTCCAGAAGTCTGCGCTGCTATTGTTGAGGTATTAACAGAATACACTCGAGTAAGTATTCTAAAACTATTTATTTCTTCAATATTGAACAACATTATTTAATAATATTTCAAATTTAAATTAAATTAAATTATATCTTAAATTATACATAATAATATTCCTCAGTACCAATTCGAGGATCAATATTTTTCTACGAAATATATTAAATTATATGTTAACATTTAAAATATATTGATTTTCTCTCAAGCTGCCTGAAAAAGTTGAGGATTGGATGACAATCGCTAGGATATTTGAACAAAAATGGAACTTCAATAATTGCTTGGGAGCCATTGACGGAAAGCATTGTCTTTTACAAGCACCTTTCAATTCCGGCAGCGACTTCTTCAACTACAAATCCACTACCAGTATTGTACTTTTAGGAGTAGTCACTGCAGATTATATGTTTTCATATGCTAATATTGGTTGTCAAGGTAGGATTTCGGACGGAGGAGTATTCAAGAATAGTAGTTTATGGAGGAAGTTGAAAAATAAATCACTAGGAATACCTCCTGATACCATATTACCTGGTAGACAAAAAGAAGTGCCGTATGTATTTGTTGCTGACGACGCATTTGCCTTAAGCTCGGTACACACTTAGCGAATCCAAACGAACGAACGTTCGCTCCGAACGCTTTTTTTAAAATTCGCGTGTGGACGTCTATCGAATGCAGAACAAATGCAAACGAACGAACAGCTTTCGATAGAAGGAATTTGCAAGATGTGTACGTATGAAGCGAACGAATGAACGATTTTGTTTGCTTTTGCTAGGATTCGCTATTACTACCGAAGCATATTGAAATTTCCAGGCAGAACGTCAAAAATTAATTTGCTTGAATTTGCTGTCGTTCGTTCGGAATGAGAATTCGCACCGAATTTAACCTTTCGTTCGGTACCAGACAGCAAATGTGATTGTATGGTGTGTACGTGATTTTTATTCTAGCGAATGCATATGACGTTTGTTTGCTTGGTTTCGCTAGATTACCGATTTTCAATCGAACGTTCGATTGTAAGATAAACAAGATCTAGAGTGGAAGTTTTAGAAATTTTGAAATCTATTTTGATCCTAAAAATTCTAAGTTATAAATCGTTTTTGATATGAACGGAATTTTTCAAAAGGACAAAATTGGTATTTCCAAAATTATAAAACGTATAATAATTCTAATGTATTTTATTACATGTTTAAGACTGTTGTAAAGGACCATATTGACAAATCGAATAGCCAGACTAATGCATGTGCGAATAATTTACATATACTCAGAAGTATTGAGGAAGAACCATTTTTATCTGGAATTCCAAATTATATTATTTTATGATATAAACGGAATGATCAAAGGAAGAAATGGTTATTCCTTATTTAAGTAGAAAGTAAATTATAGACAGATATTGCTTCTAAAGAATTGCAATAAAAGAGTCGCCAGTCTGGAAGTATGTATGTTGATGATACATAGAATAGAATAGAAATGAAAGATCTTGTTGAGGTAATAAAATAAGGCGCCAGAGATATTAAGAAAAAGAATGTGAAGGTAGCTACCATAAAAACAGATATGTACAGGTAACCAAGGAAAACCCGCTTGGTGTGTTGAGATTTAATTATAAGGATATGGAAGATGATGTATATCCTTCTCGCGATCACGGAACAGAATGATGACTGATTATTGATGACAGAGAAATCGATATCAAAGAAGAAGTAGGATTTAAATGAATTGAAACATAGGAAAGAAAGTTAGAATGAGAGAAACGTATGATAGAGATTAGTAGTTAACAATATTTAAAGTTAGAAAAAGTAATATTATTGGTTTGTTAGGAATTAAGTGGGAAATTAGTTATAGCATTAAAATAAAATAAAAAGGATATATAAGATGAGAAAATAGTTAGTTAGTTAGTTAAGTTAGTCCTTAGTCTTTGATCTCTAGTTGAAGAATATATAGAAATTGTGAAACATTTTTTTAGATTAATAATTTTTTTATTAAAGTTTAGTTAGTTCGCGGTGGTCAAAATCGGTCATCATTTGAGTGTTCGTCGGGCGTGATCGCGAGTTGCGATACAACTGTTTTAGATTGAAATTTATACTTTTCTTTTATTTAATTCAGTGTAGTAATTATTTGTTTAGAAAATTTTATATTTACTACACGATTGTGTTTTTTAGATTCTATAGTGAAATTTTTATTATAGTGTACACATTATATTTTTAATTTTGTAAATTCTAAAATTTTGGTAAGTAAAATTGTATATATGTAATATAATTTTATTATTTAATATCAAATATGTATAATTTTATGCAGAAAATAAAAGAAAATTATTATTTTTTTTTGACACATATTGCGATGAATATGATAGTAGTATGGAGTGGAAAACAGAAGTAGTATTCAAACTTATTGAATGTTATAAATCAAAACCGTGCTTATGGAATCCATCGAATGAAAATTTCAAAATTTGCTCTAAAAAAAATGATGCATGGAAGGAAATATGTGAAGAATTGGAATGTAATATTACCGAAGCTAAAAACAAAATCAATTCTCTTCTAACATCTTTTCGAAGAGAAAGACAAAAGTACACCGAATCAATAAGATCTGGTGCTGGAT
Source organism: Villa cingulata (assembly GCA_951394055.1). NCBI lineage: Eukaryota > Metazoa > Arthropoda > Insecta > Diptera > Bombyliidae > Villa > Villa cingulata. The sequence goes on along the minus strand of OX596017.1, from coordinate 32,206,136 downwards.
CAGATGAAATATACGAGTCAAAATGGTTCGCATTTAAAGAAATGAACTTTTTGATGGATAAGTTTAAACCAAGAGTAACAAGAAACACTAATCAAGTAAGTGATATGAAGACATTTATTTTTTAATATTTATAAATTTTAAAAATGAATATAAAGCACACCATTTTGATTTAGTTAAAAAAAATGTTCAAATTTGCATTTATGCGTAATCATCTTGCCATGTTACGCGACCGCTGGTATTAAAGTATTCCATATATTCATTTCTTATTTCGACATAATTTTTAGAAGATCTTCGTGCTATTCTTGGTAAAGAACAAAATGATTGTGAGTGCTCTTCTCTACGCCAATTTCCTGGAATATATTTCCCATTACAAAAAGTGTCAAAAGTGCCATGTGGTGTGTAATTATTATTACCCAAAGAACTTTTTCTTAAAAAATTGTGCAAATAAACGCATGCCAATACCACGGTTGATGCTTTCTCTGGATTTAACATTATAGGCTTCCGTATAACTCTAAAAACTGCTGACATGATACCAAAAACATTTTCTATTATCCGGCGTGCTCTTGAAACTCGATAGTTAAATACCCGTTCTTTGGACCCCTTTGGATGATTACCAGGAATAGGCTTTATTAAGTGACTTTGTGTAGGAAATGCATCATCCGCAACAAAAACAAAAGGAACCTTTTCTGTTCTTCCTGACAATGCTTTATCGTGTGGCAAATGAAGTCTATTATTTTGTAACTGTTCCCATAATATGGTGTTTCTAAATACTGCGCCATCAGAAATTCTTCCTTGGCATCCAACATCAGCAAATAAAAAGCAATAATTAGAATCTGCTAATCCTAGAAGCACAATACTGTGTGAGTTTTTATAATTGTAGTATTCGCTTCCTGAATTTATAGGTGCCAAAATGCTACAATGTTTACCGTCAAGAGCACCAAGACATTGTGGAAATTGCCAATTTTTTTCGAAACCCTCTGCAATCATAACCCACTCCTCTTCCGTGTTCGGCATCTGCAAAATATACAATTTGAACAAAATATAAATAAAAAAAAATTTAATTTTAAAACATTTCTGCAATTTATTTTAGAATCCAAATCATTCAACAGATGGAAATGACATCAGCGATGATTCTCAAGCTGAACTATTTGATGACATTGTTGTTTCAGAGTCAGCAACTCCATCAAAAAAAACATCATCATTGCCGTCTCCAGAGAAAAAAAAATTCAAGTCATCGAAAAAAATGCAAATGTTAAAAAGAAAACACAATGAAGATCCGCGGATAGCCGATGCATATTCTATATTGAAAGCAACTGCTGAGAAAAGCGCAAAAAGGGATGAAAATACAGTATTTGGGGAACATATTGCTTTCAATCTTAGAAGCTACGACAAATATGTTAAAGCAATAGTTCAGCACAAAATAAATCAGATTATTTATGAAGCTGATATGGGCATGTACAAGAAAAATTCATCATCACCGTTATCAGTTCTTTCTTATGAAAATTCAGACACATATCCAATATCACCGGTATCCGCTATTTTTATTCAATCTCATACTAACGAAGCAAACGACAACTCACAAACTACAGCAACAACTTTTAATAACGATGAGAATATAGTCAGTTCATTCAATTATTCTAATAACAATAATTAAAAAAAAAATTGTAATATATTAAAAAATAAAAAATTAAATTAATCAGCGATTTTTTTCTACTTACCTTTATCTGATCCTTTAAAGCTTCGGTAATAGCTCCACAGACTTCCGGCACTATTCTTGAAATTAATTGTTTAGAAACTTTAAAAAGATACATAAGGCTTGTGTATGAATCGCCACTAGCCAAAAATCTTAGCGTAATGGCAAGTCGTTCTTTCACTGCAATGCTTTCCCGAAAAAATGTATTTTGTTTTTCAATTTTTGGGCCAATTAAATTTAATAAATGTTCAAAATCTGTAGAAGTCATTCTACAAAAGTTTTCAAATGGTAGCGAATTTTCTGCTTTTAAATCTGTAATTAAATCACTGCCACTATACACTACTCTATTTTTTAAAAATGTTCTTGTCCACCATCTTCTTTTTTTCTTTTCTTTAGTCAATGTATTTAAAATAATAAAACACGCACTTGCAATTATAAGTTCATCTTCCATTTCACCATAAAATTTTTAAATTTATTCACTTTTTATATTATATGTTTACTCCTCGATTACTGTAAAGCAAAAAACTAGTGAGCGAATCGTAGCAAACGCAAACAAAATTGTTCATTCGTTCGCTTCATATGTACACATCTTGCAAATTATTTCTAGCGAAAACTGTTCGTTTGTTTGCGTTTGCTCTGCATTCTGTAGACGTCCACATATAAAATCAAAAAAAGCGTTCGGAGCGAACATTACACTGGAAATTGTTTCGTACACGTCTAGATTTAGCGAACGAATTCTTTAATGGAAGTAGCGAAGTTCGAACGAATTCGTTTGCAACTCTTCCACAGCGAATCAGAGCAAATGATCCGAACGAATTCTGTTTGCTTTTGATAGACGTATACATTTAACGAACGAATTCGTTTGCATAAGATTCGTTCGCTAAGTGTGTACCGAGCTTAAAAGGATCATTTACTAAAACCCTATTCTGGTTTTCACCAGAAAGGTTCACTTCAACGAATATTTAACTACAGACTTTCGAGAGCGCGCCGTGTAGTTGAAAATACATTCGGCATTCTTTCCGCAGTATTTCGTGTTTTGAGAAAACCTATGCTTTTGCAACCTGAAAAAGCAACTTTAGTAGTATCTGCTTGTACTCATCTTCACAATTTTTTGAGAAAAGGCACTTCCAGAAATTATTATACTCCTCAGGGAAGTATTGATGAAGAGTTGGAAGGTGTACTTACTCCAGGAAGCTGGCGACGAGATCCTGACGAACTTCACTCTTTTCTACCATTACAAAGAATTGGTCGAAGGAACAATAAAGATTATGAGGAAATAAGGAAAGAATATGCAGAGTTTTTCATTTCTCCTCAAGGCCAAGTACCATGGCAAAACGAATGTGCGTGATTTCATACTATAATTTCTACTTTACTTTTAAGAATACAATAAATTTGTAACTGTATTTTGAAATATGATGTAATTCCAACAAAACAGAAATACCATGTTTTATTTAAAATATATACAACAACAGATCGTTAATCCCAAAATATAATTAATACCTTTTCCAAGTTGTAATTCAAAAAGTCCAAATTTCAGTTTCTAAAATTATGGTTGAATAAGTTATAGAAAAAAAATTAATATCAGTTGAATTATTTCTTATATTTTATTTATAAAGTATAATGCTTTTTTTAAATTTTAAAGTTATATAATTATAATATGATGCTATACAAATCCCTCCATGTTTTGAGAATAATTCTCAAAAATTTGCTGAGTGGGTTGAATATCATTCGTATACACGATTATAGATTGAGGAGATTTCGGTGAAAGATGGGGTGAAATATGCACTGACGGGCTTGGAATGTTTATTGAGGGAGATGGTAGAGAAGATGTACTTCTTGACAAATCGAATCTTCCCATATCAGCCTCAAAAAGTATATTTCCAATTGAATGCTGAACGATATTTTTTGTTCGGGTTGAATAGTTTCTTAGTTTACATGCAACATGTTCACCAAAAACTGAACAATCATCTCTTTTTGTTTTGTTGGCAACAGTTTCCTTCAATATGTTGTAGGCTTCATTCACCCTTTCATCTTTTTTATGTTTCTTTGAAACTGGGGATTTGAAATCTTTTTTTTTTGTTCTGCTGTCTGTGGTCTTTCATTCTCATCTGTGTTCTCCTCAAAACTATTTTCGAATTCTGTGTCTTGCTACATAAAATAAAAAATGAGTTTGAAAAATAGAAATGCAAAATATGCATTACACTCAACAATTTTAAAGTATAATTCATACTCACGTTTTTAGAAGTATCCAATGTTGATCTTGGTTTGAATTTATCCATCAGAAACATCATACTTTTGAATGCAAACCATGTTGATAAATACTTTTCTTTGGCACCACTACCCGATTTAAATTCTTTTTCTTTTTGCCGCTCTCTTCGGAATGAAGTTAACAAAGAATTCATTCTCTTTTTAACTTCATTCACATCACTGTTTACATTTTGAGCTATTTGAGCCCATGCTTCACATTTTTTCGTTGTTAATTTGTAATTGTTATCTGTGGGTTCCCATAAGCACGTATGTTCTCTATATTGCTCTATGAGCCTGAAAACATTTTCAGTACTCCACTCCATTATTTATCTAGAAAAAAGAGAAATCAATTATTTTGATTTGAAAAAATGTAATCAATAATTAAAATTTGTTTTGAATATAATTAATTACCTTTTCAAATACAAAAAACAAAAATCCAAAAATTCAATTTACTTTCACTTCACTTGTATGTACGTATGCACTTGTTAAATATAAATTCAAATGTGATATGCTTAATGCTTCGCTCGACTATCGAAATCAAACAAACACAAACACATTCGTTTGCTATCGTTTGATATACGTCCACACTAATATTATTAGTTCGTTGAAAAGTAGCAACCACCGTATCTTGCATTTACAGCTAATATTATGTATTCGTGATTACATATCTACAAGTTAAAGTTAAGTAATTGTGTTTTCTGCTTTTTTAAATACTTACCAACATTGTATTTATGCTATGCCATCCTTTGCGATTGTAAAAAAGTGTTCATTTTGCCGGGGTGCAATTAATGGTATTTGACTTCCATCGATACAGCCTACAATTCCAGGAAGTTTATATTTCTCATAGAAGTAGGTCTTTGTTCTATGGAACTCACGTTCATCAAATTTTATCCATTCTGGACAAAGTTGATTTTCAAGAATATTTAAAACTTCATCCATGTATTTGGATACAGTTTTTTGTGCCATTTCTAATTATTTTTGATCCCCCGTTGTTCGCTGATAACTTCCAGTAGCAAGTAGTTGCAGTGTTGCAGCTAACTTTAAAACTGGATGAACCGCTGTATTCCTTGCACCCGAAGGAATATTGGTTCTATCTAAAACCATTTTAAACGCTTCTCTGCTAAGCCTAAAAGTCTTTTGGAAGCTGGAAAAAGTAGTAATGTTAAAAATTATTGTTTTAAAATTAATATCACACATACTCTTTTTCTCGCATTTCAAGTGGATTGCTGCTATCTCTAATAAATTTCCTTAGAGTATTATTATGATGAATTTGTTGTTGATCTTCGTCACTACTACTGCTACTACTATCCATAAAAAACATCTTTAAAAAAGTCTTCCTTTCTTTTCAAAACCACTAAAATTTCACAATTTCACACATTAAATTTTAAAAACAATTCAAAAATAATCATGGAACATAACCTCTAATTAAAAATGTATACTTTTTACTCGTGGCTGAATACAAAATTTTATTCAGAACACAAATTTTTATGGCAGTACTTAAATCCAAAGTCGAACGAGTTACATACTACCACTTCTTGTTTGGTTCGAGTTTGCTTGAAGTCGAACGAAACAACTCGAACCAAGTTACGTACTACCACCCATGGACAAAAAAAGAAAAATTCTGTCAGAAAGAGAAACATTAAAATTTATTAATGTGTGGAAACAACACATTAAAAATTTAAGAAGTAATAAAAGAAATGCAAATATTCTTTTGTTAATAAAAAAACAATTGGAGAAAGAAGAAAGCTTAATTTTGGAGATAAAGGAGATAAGGACGAGAATAAATAACCTCACCAAGAGATACAGGTATTAACTTCAATTTTAATATATTAAAAAAAGGTGTAAAATTGTTTTTGTTGTTTATAGGGATGAAAGAAAAAAAGTGGGTAATTCAGGAGGGAACTCGTCTTCATGGGAATTTTATCAAGTCCTTCATGAAGCGCTCGGCAAATATAAAAGCAACTTCACTACGGAACTGACAGAAGAAACAATTGAAGGTAACGATAAAAAATATAATATATTTTGCTAGAATTTATTTTACATTATCAAATTTTCAGTTCCTACAACTCTATCACCATCACTATTAGATGCAGGATCACCGATATCAGGTTGTACTCCTTCAAATTCATTACCAGTTCTATCAGCTTCACCATCCGGCTCATCACCCCAAACTTCATCACCATCACCGTCAGGAACGTCATTTGATCGAGCTAAAAAAGGAACAACAATGTCTATTCAAAGTGAAGCACTAAAAGTGATGAAAAGTGAAGCAGAAAATTTTAATAAATTTGTAGAAAAAGCAATGGAGAATGACAAAAAAAAATTGCATTAATGGAAGATAATAACATGCTTTTAAAACAAATGTTAGAAATAATGAAAAATAAATAAAAAGAATAAATTGTGTTTACCTATATATTTTTTTATGGCATTTCTTATTTCAGTTCCAGTATTTGTTGATTCATTCGTTATCCTCGTTGTTATCTGCCTAGCACGTCTGCTTGTCGGCTGGCATTTTCTCAAGCCATTTTTCATTTATGTCATCATTATTATCATTCAACAAGTTGTGGAGTATATAACACGCTTTGATAATTGTGTTAGTATTTTCTAGCTTATTTTCCAAACATTTGCCAAGCCGTCTAAATCTGGCTTTCAAGTGACCGAAAGCATTTTCAACAACTCATCTACTTTTTGATAAGTGTTCATTGAAAATACGTTCATCCTCCGGCTGGTCAATACAAAAACTGTAAGGTTTCATTACAATTGGTAAAAGCTTAAAAGTAGAATCACCAATTATTAGTACGGGTACCTTTACGGGTGCTGCTTTTTTAAAGAAGATGATTCCCAAATACTGGAATAATTTGCTCTTCCTGGTGTACCAACACTTACAAACATGAAGCGATACCGATAATCAACAGCAGCAAATAGAATTGATGAATAGCTGCCTTTGAAATTGAAGTAGTCGGTTGCTTCTTTTTTAGGGAGTTTGATTTTTGTATGGCATCCATTTATAGCCCCATAACACTGCGGAAATCCTAATTATTTTCCTCAATCTTCTGCTGAGTTGGAGGATAAAATTGTTTGAAGCAATTGCCATATGTTTTTATAATAGAACGACAGAAACTTAAGACAATTTGTCCTAAAGTAGTTCATCCGACACCAAACAAACTAGTCACAGTTCTATATTCTGCAGATGAACCAAGAGCGTATAAGGACATTACGATTCTTTTTTCAAGTGGAATGGAATGTCGCCAGTAGGTATCTTGTTTTTTTAAAGAAGACAAATTTTAAGCAATGTCATTAAATGTGCTTCGTTTCATCCTAAATCTATTTTTAAATTTTTTGCCCGAAAATTGAGGAGCATCATTTTCCCAAAATGTTGATTTTTCAACCTAAAAAAGAAAGTTGACCAGATTTTTGATTTTTAAATCTTTTTCTGAATACTTATGGCAGAAACACAATTGCGACCATCGACCAAAAATTTGTTGTCAAAATTTTTGAAAACTATATAAACTTATCAAGTTGGTCATAATTGCAACCACCGACCAAAACTATTTTTTGGTCGATGGTTGAAATAGAGCTAATTTTAATTTTTTGGTTGGTAGTCGTAATACTGCCATATGACAGTTGTGTAATTGACCAGTTTTTATATGTATGGTATAACTATATTCTGTCAAAAACAATATAAACATGGAATATAAACATAATTTCAGTTTATGAGTGATACTTATAATAGTAATAATAATAATAATAATATAATGTCATTTGAAAAAAATTAATTGAATCGGTGAAGAAGAATGAAGTTCTGTACAATATGAAATCAAAAAATTACAGAAGAGTTGATATAAAAAACAAAATTTGGACTGACATTGCAAATGAATGGGGTTCAACAAGTAAGTATTTAAAATAAAACAATATTTACTAAGTAAGAAGTTCATTTATATACTCCTGAATTTAGTTTTTTTTTCAAAAAGCACACAAATTTATGCCGTACCCGGTGGAAAGGTTTAAGGGATACTTATAAAAGCATAAAAAACAGCAACAAATGCTTTCGGGAAGTGCTGCCAAAAAAATAATACCTGGAAATATTTCGAACTATTAAGATTTTTGGATGATTTCGATTGCTTGAGAAAGTAAGAATACAACTACTAAGTTTTACTTTTATTTATTATTAACACTTTTATTCCAGCACGACGACCAGTTTCTCATCAGGAGCAACGGATGAAACTGACTGTGAAATGACATGGGAAGATGACGAATTATTTTCGTCGAGTGTTAAAGATTCAAACGCCTAATTTTTTATTAACCACTCAATTCAATTCAAAAGTAAATCACGAATAACGACGTCAATGTCAATGCATGTGACAATATCAATGACACTTTTATTTGGTTATGGTATGGTTGCAATTGTGTTTCATTTCTTAATTCAACTAAATTTTTCAACTAATTTGGTTTTGGTCGATGGTCGCAATTGTGTTCAGGGCATTACGCATGACCATTTACTTCTATTTTTTGTCTTTTGTAGTAAGAGATACGTATTGCATATCCTTCTACATGATTTTAATGCCATTATTTTACATATATTTGAATCTGAATCTAAAGCGTTCATTTCATTTTTATTCGACATGTACAATATTAATAACTTTTTTAAGTTGTTATCCATTTTAAAAATATTTCACCTTTTATTCACTAAATAAAATCTTATAAAAAACAAATCAAATTGAATGTTTAAAAAACAGCTGATTTACTTTGACAGCTATATTCACGGGTAGTGAATATTATAATATACTGTGTATCAGGGTACAATCTATATTATAATATACATGATATTATAATATCGATATTATAATATGGCTCATGTGTATCAGGAGCAGGGTGCTCAGATTGGGCTACTTTTCGCCAATTGAGCTATCTTTTCTGAAATTTTGCGACAAGAATTTAACAAAAATCGCCCCGCTACTTTTTGGGCTACACAAAATTCAGTTGGTGCGATTTTGGGCTACGAAAATTTTATAAGTTAAAAAGAACTTTAAATAATTTGTTTCGTTTTATTTCTATAAACAATTAATTGGTAACACTAATTTCCTTTCGTTTTCATTTATTTGCTTTCGCTAGTACAACAGTTACTTCGTTGTTTTTCTTTTAAATTTTTAAATCTTTGAACGAACATGAAACCAGTGTTGTCATTTTAGCCATTTTAAAGCTAAATTTAGCCATTTTTTTTTTCATTTTAGCCATAAACTTTTTTTTCAGCCATTTTTAGCCATTTTACGTCATTTCGAATGAAAAGGAAAGTATTTACCAAAAAGTGAGGCTTCTAATTTAATTTCCTATAATTTGGCAGTGCCATACGTTGAAAGTGATAGAAATAGTGAAAAACAAACTATGTAATCAAATAGTGTTTGACAGTTTGACATTTGTTCTTTTGACACATATTTTATTCTTTCACTTTTTTATTCGTGGTCGTGCTTGCTAATTGAAAAAAGATATTAAAAAAATTATTTGATAAATTATTAAAAGCATTATTAAAAAAATTATTCATCGGTAAGTTATTTTTATTTGTTCCCCATTATAAATGTATTTAATTTAATTTCATCAACAGAAATACCGAAAGAGGAAAAAAAATATACCCAAAAATTTCGTGAAGATTGGAAGAATAGAAGCGAATTTAAAGATTGCTCACAGAAAATGAGAACAAAGCATACTGCCGCTTCTGTAAAGCATTTATTAGAAATAAGCATTATGATTTAAAAATGCATTCGCAGACAAATAAGCATATCCAATCCAGCAAACCATTTTCGTCAATGAGAAAAATAGATGAATGTTATAAACCAGTGGACAAAAATATAATCAGAAATAAAGAAATAGCTGAAGCAGGAATTGCATTATTCATTTTGAATCATAGTTCTATAAGAAGCGTAGATCATCTTTCTGTGATGTGTAAATCAGTGTTTTCTAATTCGTCACATGCATCACATGTAAAACTACACAGAACTAAATGTGCAGCTGTAATAAACAATGTGTTTTTTGTTTATTTTAAAAAAAAAATAATGGACGACATTGGAGATTCCCCATATAGTTTACTATTAGATGAATTTACAGATATTCCGGTGATAAAATATCTTGGAATATCAATAAGATATTTTTCATCTAATACCAAATCAATTGTAGCAACATATTTATCACTTGAATTTAATTTAATACGAAAAATTACTTTTCCTGATGCGGAATTTGATTATTTAGAAGATTTCGAAAAATATGTATACAATAAAGCTTATTTAGGATATTTATTTGAGGAAAAGCTTAATGAATTATTATCAATTGATGAAATTACACAAGGACAAACAGAAAATATACGTATGAATTGTATTATCTTTATAAAAAACTTGATTATAGAGTTGAAAAATCGTCTTCCAGAAAAAATCAAAATACTGCGATTGATGTCAACGTTTTCAAAGGAAAATATTTTGAATAATAAGGATTCAACACAAATTGCTTCACTAATAAAATTGTTTGAACAGGACAACGAAAAAATTGACAAAATATTAGAACAAGTCAGAAATTTAAAATTAATTAACTGGTCGGAAACAGATGATGTTGCAAAGTTTTGGGCGGAAGTAAAATATTATAAAGATTCTGCAAATATAAAGGGTATTTCAATAAGGACGCTCGACTTTTAAATATAAATAAAACAAGTTGTGTGTGAGGTATCTACTTTTTTTTTCTTTATTCAAAAGAGTACTTTATGGCATTAAGTATGAAAAATTATATCGTTCAAATGTCCGCCGCGGCTTTGTTTGGTGGCACGAATTCTAGAGGTCCAATTTTCCGTCACTCTATCGCATAAATCTGGTTGAATTTGCTGGATGACGTTAATTATATTGACTTTGAGGTCATTGATTGTTTTAGGTTTATTCGCATAGACCTGTGATTTAAGATATCCCCAAAGAAAAAAATCTAAAGGCGTTAAATCGCACGATCTTGGTGGCCAGTTTACATCGCCGCCACGAGAGATTACCATACCCTCAAATCGCTCGTGTAGAATGTCCATCGTGGCATGAGCTGTGTGACACGTAGCGCCGTCCTATTGAAACTACATGCCGTTGGTATTCATGTTCTCCAATTTAGGCCACAAGAAGGTCCTTATCATTGATTTGTAGCGCTCGCTGTTGACAGTTATGGCAAAGCCGCTTTCATTTTGGAAGAAATACGGACCGATGATTCCGCCAGACCAAAATCCACACCAAACAGTAGTTTTCTCGGGATGCATTTGTTGCTGATGTATCTCGTGTGGATTGGTATCACCCCAGATCCGACAATTTTGCTTATTTACAAAACCATTCATCCAAAAATGGGCTTCGTCGCTAAAGATGATTTTTTTGGCAAAATCTGGATCAACTTCCAACTGCTCTAGAGCCCAATCAGCAAACTCACGGCGTTGTCTATGATCATTTGTTTTAAGTGTCTGAGTCAGTTGGATTTTGTACGGGTGCAGACCCAAGTCTCTACGCAAAATTCGCCAAGTTGAAGTGGCAGAAAGGCCAAGTTCTTGCGAACGGCGAGAAATTGACTGCCTCGGGTTTTCCTGTACACTTTCACGCACTGCAGCGATATTTTCAGCAGATCTTGCGCTTCGGCGACGTACGGGCACTGGCTGATTATTTACCGAACCGGTTGACTCGAATTTAGTTACTAAACGTCGAATAGTTGACTCTGCAGGACGGTTATGTCGAGGATAAAAATCGCGTAATGCACGGAATGTTTCTCGAACGGAGCACTGATTTTGATAATAAAATTTAATTATTTGCATGCGTTGTTCTAAGCTAAGACTTTCCATGGTGAATTGCCATACACTACTAAATAATTTACAATTCATTTGACAGATATTGCTTAAACAACATGGCCGCTATAACCTGAAAAAGTTCGAGCGTCCATATTGAAATACCCTTGAGGTGGAAAGGCTTTTTAGTCAATTAAATTTAGTCAAAACAAAGTTACGAAATAGACTTTGTACAAATTCTGTTAATTCAATATTAACAGTCAAATACGGCTTGAAAAGAGAAGGCAAGTGTTGTTTTAATTTTTATAATAACGATAATTTTCCAGAGGAAATTTTGAAAAAAATTGGAACAAACGCAACATATTGTGAAGAAAATGAGTCAAATGAAAATTTCGAAGAAATTATAAACATTTTTAATAATAATGAAGATTAATTTTTTGAGAATTAAGATGAATAATGAAGATTTTTTGTTAATTTATTGTGTTTTATAATTTTTATGCTTGAAAACATTTATAAACATTTTTAAAATAAACAAAATCAAGATAATAAGAAGTGTTTTTCTCTACCCAAATAACTACAATAATCATCCTACATAAATAAAATACATTAATAATACATTTACATATGTCTTTCATAGATTCCAAAATATTTAGCCATTTTTAGCCATTTTTTGTACATCGTTTAGCCATTATTTCAGCGAAGGAGTTGGCAACATTGCATGAGACATAAACATCATCAAACGAATTTTCATTGTACTAAGTTGGTAATACGGGACGGGTAATATAAAATTGATATACATATTTTGTTTCTTGTCTACACAAAAATATGGAGTAACAACAACTCAACAAGTAATCAAATTTACGAAGTGTTTGATATGAAATTATAATAAAACATTCTGAATTTATAATTTAGGTAAGTTTTGAATTCTTCGCTTGTTAAATAAGTGAAATTAATTATGTGCGTTTAAATTATAGATAACTCTGATACAAATTACTGACAGTGATTAGATTAACCAAATATCCATGTGTCATCATAAATAAAAAAAATTACATTGCTGTTGCTGCTTGCTGGTGCTGCTGTTGTTGAAATAAACGAGAACGAATACCAGTTGATGTGCTGCTGCTTCTATTTTCAATTTATCTATAAATTTTAATTGCAAAATGGGTAAATGGGGAAAATATTCAAAAAAATATTGTCCAGCTTGGGAAAATATACCCAAATATAAGGGGTGGTTAAAAAATTGTGAGGAAGATAATAATTTCGCTTATGGTTCAGTTTGTAAATGCAAATTAAGAAGTCATAAACATGACATTGAAAAACATTCAAATACACACAAGCATAAACTGAATGCGTCTAAGATATGCACAAAACAATCTTCCTTATCTGCTTTTGGCTTTACTTCACCCAGCAATAATAAAAATAAAGTTAATGAAATTAAAATTGCGATTTACATCGCAATGCATTCGACAATACGTTCTATAAATCATCTGTCTGAAATTATAAATGATTTTATTTCAACAACAACAAATGACAACGATTTTAAGTGCAGAATTCATTCTACAAAATGTGCTGCAATAATTAGAAATGTAATTGCTCCTGTTACATTAGAAGAACTTCTTCTTGACGTGGGTGAAAACGGGTTTTCGATTATTGTAGACGAATCCACTGATGTATCAACAAAAATGTATTTATGTGTTTGCATTAAATATTACTCCACAAAAGATAATAAAATAAAAGTATATTTTTTAGGAATTATACAAGTTACCAGGGCCCTATTGCACCAACCACTTATCACTTATTACTTATCAACTTATCAAAAATAATGCAATACAAACTTATAGAATTTTTTGATAAGTTGATAAGTAATAAGTGATAAGTGGGTTGGTGCAATAGGGCCCAGCACTACTGCTGAAATTTTGTTTGATGAACTTATATGGTTTTTCAAATCATTAAAATTAAATGTTAAAAAAATTATTGGACTGGGCACAGATGGGGCAAACAATTTATGTGGGCAAAATAATTCACTATATACACGCTTTAAGGAAATAGTTCCTAACATTGTATTAGTCAAATGCGTATGCCACAGTTTACATTTGTGTGCCTCAAAAGCTTCTGTAGTTTTTTCTAATGAAGTCGATTTTCTTGTAAAGGAAACCTATAATTGGTTTGCTCATAGCGCTTTTAGAAAGCAAACGTATCGCCAAATTTTTGAATTAGTTAATAGTGGTGATGACAACACAACATTTAAAAATCTAATACAATTAAGTCAGACTCAGACTAGAGGGCTATCAAGATATAACGCTATAGAAAGAATTTATAATCAATATTTAGAGCTCGAAACACACTTTAGCATTGCGCATGAATTAGAAAAATGTCATACAGCTAGAATACTATATGAGGCATATAAAAATAAGAAAAACAAATTAATTTTGTGTTTTTTAATTCCGATTTTAAAACAAGTCAATTATTTTTTTTTTTTATTTTTTTTTTATTTATTTATTTATTTCATTTATTTCATTTTACATAAGTATTATTCAATATAAAATATTATTATAATAATTATAATTATAAATGAAATTGTTTATACACATTTAGTGGCTTAGAGCCAGTGTTAAATGCGCATTCATTTTCTTACTCAATTTATTTTGGTGAGAGAGGGTTTGAGTACAGTGTTTTTTAATATTAAATTTAATCAATTATGCAATACAAGAAAAATAGTAATAATTATATAAATAAGTAGCAGTTTTATATATATTTTTATACATGCATATACGCATATTTATACATATACTCGTATATATACCTATGTATATACACATATATATATATATATATATATATATACAGGGTGTCCCAAAACTCAACGATAATATTTAAAGGGGTGAAAGTAGAGTGCATTTGCAATCGAAAATGTTATATGACATTTTTTCGTTTGCGTTTTATTTTCGACGCTAGAGGGCGTTTAAAATTTTGAGTTTTTTGCAAGACCTTTCAACACAAAATCACGTGTAACTTTTTGCACGCCCTACGTATCTAAATTTAGTATTCTAAACAATAATAGAAAACAAAATTACCTTTCTTTTGATATACTATAACAGGTAATTAAGAATTTGATTCGTAGCAAAAGAACATCCTGAAATCAAAATTCATTATGTGTTTTTTAAAACCACTTTTAGTATGAACGGGTTTATCTGAAAAAAATTGCAGCATGGCAAATGTGGCAAACCTAAAAAAAAACTGTGCGAAAGTGTCCTCTTTCAAACAAAAAAAGTTTGACGTCGATTGCATGAGCCGTTGTTGAGTTATTAAGGATCAAAGACGTGCGGAGAGGGTCAAAAATGTGCTTAAAATCGCACATTATAAGCTATAAAAAGAATTATTCATATAAAATTCCTTTTTTCCGCGATTTTAAGCACATTTTTGACCCTCTTCGCACGTCTTTGATCCTTAATAACTCAACAACGGCTCATGCAATCGACGTCAAACATAAATAGATTTTCAGTATCATTAATATTGTCTACAATTTTAACTTGATCTGAAACTCTATAAAAATATTCATTAAATTCATTTGCAATGTCCGTGGAATTGTGTATGAGATTATCATTATTAGCTTTCAAGTGTCTTATGGTTTTATGTGTCTGTCTACAACACCCCGTTATTTCATCAATAGTACGCCATTGGGCCTTTGAGTTGCCTCTAATTTTTTCGAATCTCTTGGTGAAATAGGTAGATTTGCGGTCGATTATCAATGATTTAACAGTTTTGTTTAGACGCATATATTTCTCCTTCAGTTTTTTATCATTAGGAGATTTTAATGTTTTTTTATAGATTTTATTTTTTTCATCGATTTTTCTATGTATATAATCAGTCATCCAAGGTTTTATATATTTATTGGACCTAACTGATGGTTGAGAAGTGATATAACTTCATTCTAAATGATTTTTGAGTATTTTTATAAATGCATCGAATGCAATACTGGGGTTATCAATTTTATAGACTTCCTCCCAAGTTTCAGTATTTAAGCTATCGCATAATAAATCATAATTAATACGTTTATTTAATGAAGGCACTATTAAGTTATTATTTTTTGCGTTAGAGTTTATCGTGATTTTGAGTGTAGTTGTAGAATGGTCTGTTATATTTAAATGGATTATATTAGTTAGCAAATTAAATAGGAGATGGTTATTAAATCTACAGAATATGTGATCTATGCAAGTTTTGGATTGATTGAATAGTCTAGTTGGCTTATTAACTAAGGATTCAAAGCCATGTTCAGTCATTAATGTCATGTAGCTATCACTGGTTGAAGGGAGATTGAATATATCAATATTGATATCACAAATAAGTATTATATTAGGGAAACGTTTTGATTTTAAAAATTGTCGCAACTCAGAAACAAAACTGTCGTTAGAGCTACTAACAAATTTATATACACAAAGAACATATAATTCATAAGAGTGAAGATCTAATCTCAGTAGAAGAGTATCAGCTGTTTGGAAATCAGGTAGATATGCTGAGCATATTAATTTATTATTCACAAAGGCAGCAACACCACCCGCTCTATAATTATCATTACATCTTGCAAAAGCTGTATAACCATCAATATTATAATTATTCAGCTCACAATCTTCAATCCAAATTTCCGATAATATAATGATCTGAGGTAAATTAAGCGAGTCTAATTAAGTTATCGAAATTTGCTCTCATGCTTCTAATATTTTGATGTAATATAACAATATTTATATTAGTCTTATTATTTAAAGTTAACGATTTTGGAGAATCAGAATTCGCATTGCATGTAATAGTATTAGTATTTGAGCAACAATCATTAAAATTCATATTTGAAAGTATTGATATTTATATATTATTTAAAAAATAAAAAATAAAAAAATAAATAATTATTTCAGGTTATTGATATCATCTAAACAGTTAATGATTATTGACTCGCTACCAGAATTACGTCTCATCAGTATTCTACCATTTCTGATCCATAAGTACTTGTATTTTTTTTCTCTTCGTGTCTTTTGTGCTGTTGATAATAATTGCCATCGAGATAACCACTCGTTAATGTATATAAGATCATTGAACTTCGCATTTAAAATCGATGCTGTTAGTGTTTGTTTTTGTTTTATTTTTAATGCTTTTGCAGTTAATATTTTCTTTGCTATATTGTGGCGCGTAAACTTAACAGCTATAATATTATTTTGTTTTGTGTTTTTTTTTTCGATGGCATAAATCAATGTCGTCAGCTGATATACTAATTCCCAATCCATCATTAATTACCTTTATTACAGCTTCGGTATCACTTAAGTCAGGTACTACAGGTATGCCGACGATATCCAAACAGTTGGCATGGGCAAGATGATCAGCATAATCAAGCTTATCTTCTAGTTCAGCTACTTTATTTTTCAAATATAAATTTTCACCTATCGCGTCTTGAAGTAGGCCTTCGAGTGTCTCTATACGCTTATTTAGTACACAAATAGCATTGCTTGCATCTGATGTACTTGATTTGATGCAAAGTAGCTCATTATGAATTGTTTCTAGCGTAATATTGCTAGCCTGAACAGCCAGAGGTTGAGAAGTAACATTTGAACCACCAATATCACGAGCTGCCTGTTTTCTAGCTGATTCGCATGTAGTACATCGCCATGATTGGTTTTAGTTTTTTAAAAAATCGATGTCTGAAGGTTGTAGTTTAACGCAATCTGCGTGAAAAATTCTACCACAGTTATTACAATTTATTTTGGATACGGATCTATCTACTTGAGATTTACAAACACCGCACTGTGACATTCTTGATTCTTTAATTATTTTTTTTTTCTTTTAGGAGTAAAATAAAAACACGTCTGCACCGTCTCACTGTATCACATATTTAAATTTAGAGTCCGATTCCCATAGTCACGTCACGCCGTGAGAGTTGTCACTATTCTTGTCACGTCATTTTCTTAATGCTATTCCCATAGTCACTAAAAAAGGCGTGACGAAAAATTGCTAGGTCAACGGTAACTCATGTTTTTGAGATTTCTTGAATTTTGAATTTGATTGAAAAATTTAAATTGTCTATTGTTTTAAACAATAATTTTATGAAATATTATAATTGAAATCGAGGAAAAAAATAGTAAATATTAATTTTAAATAAATATAAATATTTTTATAAAAGTTTATGTGTATAAGTATAAAAAGTGAAATTAAAATATTCAAAAATATAGAAACGTGATAAAGACATTTTAATAATCTGCTAAGAACTTTTAAAGTATAGTTAATAAAATAAAAAGATTAATAAATATTAAAGTATTATAAAAATAATAAAAATAATAAATATTAAGTAAAATATAAATAAATTATAAGAAAAAAATGTCTTCTTTCGATTTGTGGTGGTCTGATAGTGAAGAAGAAGATGAAAAACAGCAATTAATAATAAAAAGGAAAATATTGAGAGATAAATTTAATCCCTTAGATTTACCTGATTCTGTGTAAGTTTATTAGCTATTATTCAAAATTACAAATTGAATCAAATTTACTCTTTTATTTACAGATTTGTGAAATATTTTAGAATTTGTAAAAACAGTTTCTCAAATCTTTTACAAATAATTGAAGAAAATTCAACACCTACGGTGCGATCTTTTTCTGTCCGACCCATTATTAAATTAACTGCAGTTTTACGTTTTCTTGCTGATGGCTCATTCGTCTTTATTTGCCATATTATTCCTGGACAAATTTAAATGTTCCGCCATACGGGAAACTAAACAATCAAATTGTTTCCTGCTTGTAATTTTTACTCTATAATTAAAAAAATTGAATTTATTTTTATTTATAAAATAGTTAAAAAAATAAATAAATAAATAAAAGAATTTCACAATTATTAATAATTTGTTTTATTTCACTTACATTTTTTTGTCCATTTTTCCATGTAAACACAACCACACTGCACACAAACAAATAAACAAATGAAAATGAATTAAGAAAACAACAGCTCTCACGACAAAAAACAAGGTGACGACTGTCACTTATTTTTCGTGACATTTCTCACGAATGTGACTACTGGAATATACCGATTCCACTGTCACCGTGACAAGCCCGTAACGTGACTATATGGGAATTGGGCTCTTATATTTCCAAAAGCAAAAAGTTGATATGTATAAGGCTCAGTTAGAACTTCAAAATTTCATTGTAGTTATTGCTAATAAGTTAATAAAAAATAGTTTTCTTTCAACTTTGGAAAACAAATTCGTTTCTGCAAATTATTTGAATCTTATTTTACAAAATCCAGATGCAATAATTCCTGATTCTCAGATAGATTTTGGAACTCAACTTATATCTGAACTGAATCAGTCTTGTTTTAATGATGTCGATATTTCAGAAATTCAAAAGTCTTGTAAGACCTTCTTATTAACTTTATTGTTACAAGAACTTATAAATATATTGCCAACACATTTGGATGTATTCTCTAAAGCCGCATATATATCTCCAGAAGTAATTCTTTGTCATAAAAGACCAAAATTTTCTGAATTGCCTACAGAATTTTGTTTATCCATACCCGGTAAAATTTCAGATTTAGAAACAGAATATAATCTTATGCTTACTTTAAACTGGAAGGAAATATTTAACGATGAAGATATTCCTTCTGATTCTGAGATTTTCTGGCAAAAAGCTCAAACAATTAAAAATGCAGAAGGTAAACCAATGTTGAAAAATATATGTGAATTTGCTTTTATTTTATTATCTTTGCCTCATTCTAATACAGTGGTTGAAAGAGCCTTTTCTTTTATGAATATTATAAAAAACAAAATTCGTAACCGAATGATGTTAGAAACATTATGTTCAATCATGAGAATTAAATTTCATTTCATAGTTACCAAGAAATGTTGTAAATCTTTTCAACCACCAAAAAATATGATAAATTTATTTAATTCAAAAATGTATAATAATAATTATGATGAATTTAACGAAAACAGTGAAGATATAAATGAAGTTTTTTCTATGAATGAATGGGGTAATATGTAATTACACATATGTTATTTTATTTTATTTTAAAAAAAGAACATGTTATTTTAAGTTTATATTATATATTTCTTTATTTTCTATGTTAAAAATGAAAAATATGTATGTGAATTTTTATTTTGTTAATTTAATTTTTGTTGTTCTTTATTTTGTTTTTTAAAATATAATCAATTTATATATACTGTAAATTGGCATTTCATTTTCGATAATCAGTTATATTCTATTCGCTATTTATTTGTACCTACTAAGTATAAATACTTCACATTAATTTTGATGCAAACAAGTAGTGAATAAAGTCTAAATCTTGAAGCACATTGTGTGATGAGCCACAGAATATTGAAGCATTTCAAAATTGAGCGCTTTTGGGATATCTTTTTATTAAAATTTGCGACTATACTATTTTCAGAAATCGAAGTCAGTACAGGCAAGATAGGCATGCTTTTCTATATTCTTTCACATTGCGTTTGTATAAATCTGTCTCGTGTGTGGGGTGATCAATTTAAATCCGAGGGAAATATTTTATATTGTATATTATGAAGGGCTGCAGTTTGCAAAAAACTTTTTTTTTAGATTTTACAAAAAAACAGGTAATTTTGTGACATTTTGGGAAATTTTATGAAATATGTTCATTTCTTTACAAAATAACATATAATAACAAGCTGATTTGAATAATATGATAGCAATTTGCATTATAAATAATTTTCTTTCTTATTCTAAGAAAAGACAAAACAAAAAATAAAATTCAGAATGTAACGGTAACGTAACGAAATCATTAACAAGGACATAAAGGGAAGAAAATAGAAGAAAATGGACAAATAAACAAATATGAAAATGAATGTATGTACGTATGTATACAAAATTTAATATCAAATTGATACTGAACACATAATTTTATAAATAAAATTAAAAATACTGAATATGGTTTAATCAAAATTTCATATTTTTTTTATAAATTTAATCAATACTCCCAGTAGCTACGGCAACCCTGAATTATCATAATTTTCTTTTATGCCCATCTTCCCGCTGACACGATTCAATCAACATTTTATACTTTGAGTGGACATCGGCTGCGCAACGACTTCATATTTTATAGTTCGGTTTTTTATTTTTCATATAACCATATAACCAAAATGGTGTTAACTGATTAAATCAGTTGCCTTCACGCTGTGTGATAGGCAACATCAAAGGGGATGGTGTATTTCTTTTTCCCAAAAAAAAAAGGGTGATTCATTATTAGAAATGAAAAAATCAGCAAACAAAAATTAAAATTTGTCTTAAAAACCGAACATTTTTATGATATTTTCAAATAATGCTACTTTTTTATCAAATATAAATTTACAGGAATGTGAAATTTGTACAGAATCTCCCTTTTAAGAATTATTTGTGAACAAAATTATAAATTTATTTATGCACAATTTGGAACATCCTGTTAACATATTTTAAAAAGTACCTTCTTCAGGGTTGACAGAGATATATTATTCAGAATTTCCTACAAAATATTATATGTGAAGTTATCAGAACCTCATCGGGTAACTATTTCCATAAGCACAATACTGACTTCGATTTCTGAAAATAGTATAGAGCTCTGAAAAATCTGAGCACCCTGATCACGAGTATTATTCCTTTATTTAAAAATTTCAAAATTGTGACGTTATGAAGAATATTGTTGTGCTGACGATAATATAAAATATGCTCTAGCTTTTAAAACTATTGATACAATTAAAATTACAGATTTAAATTTAAATCAATTATCAAATACTGCAAATAAAATAAATATTACGAAAGGTAAATTATCAGAAATTTTATCTAAACCAGATCCAATATACCAATTTAGTTATATAACTTATGCAGTAGGAACATTGATTATATTATCAATAATATTCTTTTGTATAAAATGTTTAAAAACAGGAAAATTCTGTATAAAACTGTTTTTTAAATTCTTGGTTTCATAAAAATCAAAAAAGTGTAGTAATACCATCAGTACATTATAAAAACGATAATAAAAATATTCCAATAAAAAACCAAAACAGGTATTAAACAAGATCCTTCATCATTAAATAATGAAGAATATCGATTTGATCTTTAGTTACTAGCTCAAATCTTTCCAGGGGTAGAGGTGTTATGTATGTTGAAAACCTATTACGTATACAAAAATTCTTGATACATATATATAATATATATAAAAAAAATACATATATATATATATACATAGTATATAAAATTTTGTACTTAAGGGTTTTGTTGATGAAATAAATGCACATATGCAAGATATTAATTATAAATAAAACCAATCATAATAAGATCATATTATTACATATCAGATAAAGATTATTATCAGAATACTTAAATAAAACCATCATAAAAAAATGATATATTAATATTAGTACTATAAGAATTAAATATAAATAATCAAAACATTGAAAAACTAGTCTAAGTAAGAATTGTAAAATCAAACCATTGTAAATACTAAATTATATTACTCAAACTATAAATGAAATCAATGGTCTGATTATTGAACACTTGTACCCAAAACCATAAATAAGATTATACCCAAAACTATAAATAAGATCAATAAATTGACTTTATTGTTAAACACTCGAAAATACAGATCGATTATTTCATAAAGACCAATAATTTTATTATTAGGCACTTGAAAATACGGATCAATAATTTTTATTATTGAACACTTGAGAATACTAAGAATGTTTGTAAACAAATTGAAATTAAAAAATATCTGTAAGCAATTAACGACAAAATTAAGAACAATGGATTGATTACTAAAAATAAAATAGAAAAGAATTTTTCACACGACACATAAGTATAAATAGAAAAGAAATTTTCTCACGCGACACAGTTCAGAATAACACAGTTCAGAATAGCACAGTTCAGTATAGCACAGTTCAGTACAGCACAGTCAAGATATAGTTCAGTTCAACTTTTGAAATATTAAATTTTTAATTCAATTTGATTTGTCGAATTAATTTCAAATGTTTTTTTTTGTTTATTTTAAAATTTAAAAATTAAAGTGAAATTGTTAAATAAAAAAGGAATATTTACAAATAAAAATTTTGAAAATAACAAATTTACCCCTCTATTCTAGGTAATACCAAAGAATATAGAGCTAAAGCAATAGAATTTTCATTCCACAATCTGTCAAAAATTCAGAACACATAAATATCTTCGTTTCGAAACATGTTTCGAACATAAATTTTTCCCCTCATAATTGTATTAAAATACACATAATTTTTCTTACTTACCATATTTGAAGTAAAGATGGTAACAGATAACATCCGTGCCGTAATGAACAGTACTGACTATATATATTTTTTTTTTTTTTTTCAAATATACATACATATAGAGAAGTGTAGAATGGATATTTTGAGAGATGGAATGAATGAATATAATAATCTTCCAAATGATATAAGAAGAATAAAGGATATCCACATATTTACCAAAAGAATAATTAGATTAGCCAGGGATGAATGTTAGAATAGAATGTTTTATTTAAGTTTCAACACTTTACATTAAATTCATTATTTATGCATATTTATGATTGTCACCAATTATATATTTTTATTATTGTTTTATTATTATTATTATTATTATTATTTTTTATTATTATAATTTTTTTCTATTTTTAATGTTTAAATTTTGTTATTTTATTAAATTGAATTTTTTAATTAATAATTAAGTAAAGTAGTTAATAGGTATGTAGTAAGTATATTAAATTTAACACTGGGGCAATAAAATAAAATATTTTAATAAATTGAATTAAAATATTTAAAATAGAATATATGGTAGCTCTATTCCAGCTAACTTAACAGCTATTTGAGCATACCAATAAAGTAAGATGTATGTCTATGTGAAATTGAATTATGAAATATGAAATGTATGAATGGAATGTATGAAATGAAGTGTATAAATAAATAATTATTGCATATATGGTACATTATATATACATACAATATACAATGTATATAGTATATATTAAGTGCACGCGGATACTCAGTCCATTATGGCACCGCCGATCAGTAATTTATGTCAGATATACCATCCAGTTTATCATCAGTAATCAGTTACTGGTGTATATTGCTGATGGGAAAAATTAATGATCGACTTGGCAAGAGTAGCGCGCTGGCCGGGGTTCGAACCGTGATCTCAAGATCACAAGACCGACACCCAACCATCGAGCTATTCAAGTCCCTCACGTACCTGACTATATAAATAAGGCACATGTATGTTCAACGTCAAACAGCACTATCACTGAGGCAGCGTGATGATAGTGTACTGTACTGGTGAACGATGCTTGTTGACGGCGAGGAAGCTATCTGTTTGTTATTTAAGAGGTATTCGGAATTATATTATATATTTGCCATACAAATCATCTAGATTAATATCTGTTGCGGGGAATGGAATCGATATAAAATTATATTTTATATTATACATTATGTATGTGTGCAATGGAATAATGTGAATTGTATTGTATTTAAAGGCAAATACAAGTTTATTGTGTATTATGATAATATATATAGCTACGTGTATATAATATTCATTACGGAATATTATGTAGTATGGTAGTATGTAGTATCAAAGACTATATAACAAATTGTTATATTGGGCTTTGGTAAGATGTATATTAACAAAGATCCTTATCTGTATTATGTATTAGTATAATACGAATTTATATGCGAATATTAAATGTATGTATATATGTATATGAATTTTTGTGAATGATAAGTAAAAGGGAATAACAAATTAAAAAATTTTTTCAAAGAATGTAAACAAACATTTTTTTTTAATAGGGAGTAATATACATAATAATATATAAACGAATGACATAATGACAAACATACGTATGTTTGTATATGATTGGTATGATCTGCATTGATTATAAATTGAAATATTTTTTCCTTATGTTCTTTGTTTTGGCGTGGTCTTATATTAATTATTTCATAATCTCTATTCGAGTATTATGAATTACAATAATATCATTACATATTCGTATGAATATGTATGAGAATAATTTTTGAATTTTAATTATGAATGTAATAAGTAAAAAATCTTAAATATGCATTACTATGCATTACATATATGTGGATATTTCGCATGAATGGTATATCTATACACTTGCTTAGATATAATTTTAATATTACAGGTGATTATATATGCAATTTGATTTAAATATATATTTTTTATCGTTACTTTTTCTTTCTACCTGTATCCCTAAATATTGTAGTTATTGTAATATCACAAACAATATACAAATATTGTGGTAATATATAGGTATATACTTAATATGCATATAGATAATAATATACATGTACATAAAAACGTATATGTATGTACATAAAAACAGTACAAAAGCAATGTGAAATTGTACAATATCGAAGGGTAATAATATCCCATATACATATGTATGTACATTTGTATAACAAGATCGCACGAACATAAAAAAGAAATAAAGAAAAAAATATAAGCCAACGAAAACAACAATAATTTAATAGTTATCAAAATTGAATATAATACCAGTAATACTGTATTAAATATAATACCAATAATACTATATTGCTTACTTGTCTAACAACTTCTATAATATAATATAATACATAATGCTAATAATGTGGGGTTTTCCAGTAAGGACATAACAATTTTATATTTAAGTAAAATAAAGAATAATTAATATATGAGGTTAAAATTTATTCCAAGTGAAGTACACAAATTACATTTAATTATGGAATTCGATCTCATTCATATGACAACCGCGATCACGAAAATTGGAATAAGCGCTCTTAAAGTTGTGACTACCGATTCAGAATTGCGATAGTAATTTTCAATAATTTCTAAATGTTGCTCGTTCGTGAACTTCACCATGATAAAAATGTTATGTCCCTATTGGAAAACCCGATATAAATGCATATGAATTGTATTATCCTATAATCAGCCATTCACCTTATTATTTAATTGTTTATTTTATATATATTATATAAAATTAAAAGTATAAATAAATATAAAATATATACATATATATACAAAAATATAAAAAGTGTAAATTAAACTATAAAAAGTGTCAAAAAAAAAAAAAAATATATATATATAATAAATCAAAATGGAAAACGAAAATAATATTGATTTAAATATAGAAAATCAAATTTAAAATAATGATATTCTCAATGATGCAGCGCAGCATCATCAGTATCGGAAGTTTCCGAATTGCCAATTACATTTTTAATAAAATTTATAAAATGTTTTGACGGTAATCGCGTCGAATTAAGTTCATTAATTGCTGATTGTAATAAAGCCTTCGCGTTAGCCACAAATTCTCAAAAATATATTTTACTTGACTACATCGTCGCACAAATTACGGGTAAAGCTAAAGCAGCTTGTGTAAACCGAAATTTCGCTAATTGGAATGAACTAAAATATTTTCTTAAAACTATGTATCAAGACAGAAAACATTATTCGCAGTTAATTTGTGAATTGACCACTTTAAAGCAAAAGTCATAATGAATCAGTATCACAATTTGTTTATCGTGCTGAAACGTGTTTAAAAAGAACTATCAATAGTACACAACAAAATTCAGAATCTGCAAATCTTGATGGCAAGTTAGAAATGCTAAACGAAATTGCTTTAAGTAGATTTTTATACTTTACGCTACCTCCTATTTCCAATGTATTACGTATCAGAGATTTAAAAACGCTTAATGAAGCTATTTCCGTTGCTATATCCTAAGAACAAGTACAAAATATGTATCATAACAACAAAAATTTTATTAAAAAACAAACTCAGCATCCTCCTACTCAAAATCAAAATTTTAAGCCGAATTCAACAACCTCTTACAAAGGTCCTGCTCGTGTATTTCAAACAGAAAATTCAAATTCTAAACCACAAATTACAACAAACTTTAATAACGAAATGTTCTGCAGATATTGCAAAAATAAAGGACATTTTATAGATGAATGTCGAAAAAGACAATATGCTAATCAGAAAAAACAAAATTTCACTAAAAATTCAAAAAACTCAAATCAAACTCTGGTTCAGGTTGCCCAACTGGAGTTCCCGGATACGCCTGTGGCGACCACAAATCATTAATCGAAAATATTCTGTTTTCAGAAACTAACTCATACATTCTAATTCCATGTGCCGAATCAAAATCAAAAAATTTAAAACTTTTATTAGACACAGGAACAAACGTTTCTATTGTTAAAGCTCAATCCCTTAACTCACAAACTCTTATTTGTCAAGACGAACAAATATCATTTAATGGAATTAGTCAAAATAATCCTATTCAAGCTTCACGATCAGTGGCGGAGCCAGTAGTTTTTCCTTGGGTGTTCAGATTTTTTAATAAATATACAGATTCATTACACAAACAATAATAATTAAAACAAACTACCCTTAAAAATTTTTGGTCAAAAATGGCGGGTTTTACGAAATCCGTTATTTATCCAGATCAGGATCTTTGACTCAGATCAGGATTAGTTGATATACCATTGCTTCTTCTAGAACTTCCTGTTCTACTTGTCACAGTTTATTTCACTTTGATTGGATTAGCGGTTTTCGAGATATAAGGACTTAAAGTCAAAATTTCGTGTTTTTTAAAAATCACTTTTTCAACTTCTTTTGATTACGGTATAACTTCTAAACTTGAAGGATGACATAAATATTGTATTCATTCATTTGAAAGGTTTTTTTTGTCCTCTTTCCAATGATATTATATTTATGGATAGAAACTGCATAGATAAAATATAAATGCACAAATATACAAAAAATTGCGAAAAAATCCACATAATTTCATGCATTTTCATACATATTTGAGTAATTATTTCAAAGCTTACTATTTTTCGTAGTATTATTTACCTTTTACTAAATATGTATGTACGTAAAAAATTCAGTGAAATTCAATTTTATTTACTATGTATTTACAAAAATATACAAAAAATTCAGTTTAATATTAAATTCAGCTTTTGTTTACCCTTCTACTAAAATTTATATAAGTTAAGTAGTAAAATTAAGTGTCATTTACCTTTTACAAAATTTTATATAAAAAATTCAGAAAAAAATTACTAACTTTTTTCTAAAAAATTATTTTGTATGAAAAATGTGTATTTTTTCGCATTTTTTTTTGTATATTTGTGCATTTATTTTTGATTCCTATAGAATCGATCCCATATGTCTGGCTGGGTATACATGATCAACATAATGGAAATGTGAACCAACAACATAACATGCATGCATTTTGTAAAATGTACAAATTGTATTTGTATATTGTATTCTGTATTCTGTATAATTAATTGTAATTGTACTGCTGTACATTTACATAATTTCTTATAAGTTTATAAGAAAAAGAAATTTAAAAGAGAAGAGTATAAAAGAGATCAATATATGGAGTTCCACCAACTTACATTACAATTACAAATTACAATACAATTACAATTCAAACAAGATGTTTCATTTTTCATAATAAATGATTATATTCTTCTCTCTTAAATTTCTTATCTTATATAAAGAGAAGATACCTTATAATTTAAAGAGAAGAGGAATTTCTTATAAGTTTATTAGAAAAAGAAATTTAAAAGAAAAGAATATAAATCAATGTATGGAGTATCAAGTCAAGATGTTTCATAAATGTTCATTTCAAAATGTGAACACTTAAACAACTTCAACTTGATAATATAAATTCAAAGTTTTGTGCCGATTTTTGTGCAGATTGATATACATATTATAGAAAAACGAACTTTAATATGTTTGTTTTAAAATGTGAACACTTAAACAACCTCAACTTGATAATATATGATAAATTGAAGTTTTTGGTCGGTTCATATCTAAATGTGAACGCGGCTTATATATAGAAAAACGAAATTTAAAAGAGAAGAAAATAAATCAATATATGGAGTATCAAAATTTTTCATATGTTCATTTCAAAATGTGAACACTTAAACAACTTCAACTTGATAATATAAATTCAAAGTTTTCTGTCGCTTCATATACAAAAATGTGAATCAGATTGATATATAGAAAAACGAATTTTAATATTTTGTTCATTTCAAAATGTGAACACTTAAACAACCTCAACTTGATAATATAAATTGAAGTTTTCTGCCGTGTGAACTTTATATGTGAACTTTAGTGAAGTAATGTATAGAAAAACGAATTTTTTATTGTTTTCTTTCTCTTTTACGATAAAAATTTGTTTTTGAATTAGTTACAAAATTTTATGTTCATATAATTTTAGGGTGTTCACTGAACACCCTGAACACTACCACCCTCCGCCGATGTTCACGATATACTATACTTAATCTAAATTTTCCAAAATAACAATTCCTTACAAATTTCATGTGCTAACTCAATCATCTAACATTCCACATGATGGAATATTAGGCAATGACTTTCTGAAAGATCAAAATGCCCTTATTGACTATAATTACAACAACTTCGTTTCAAATTTGGAAATATTCCAATCAATTATAAAGAACATAACTGTTACTCGAAACCAATCATTCTAAATCCTAGATCAGAAACTGTAGTTCAAATTTCTATATCGAATCCTGAAATAAAAGAAGGTGTCATCCCTGAAACTTTTATACAAAGAGGAGTCTATCTTTCTAAAGCTGTTACTACAGTAAATAATGATTCTACTGCTCTCGCCTCAATTTTAAATACAACAAACGAAGTTATTACTCTCGATATCTTAAACCTAAAATTAGAGCATATACCATTAAATATGTTTAATATTCAAATTAATAATCAAATTAAACGAAACTACAATTCAGATCGTCTACAAAAACTAAATAACAATCTCAGACTTTCTCATTTAAATTCTGAAGAAAAAAATCATATTCTTGATATATGTACAGAATATAACAACATATTTCATCTATAGATGATGATATTCTCACTGCAACTACCGCTCTTATAAAAATATAATATCCAATGTATAGATATACATACAGTCTTTTTGAATTTTTTAAACTTAAGAAGTTTATTGAACAAAGTAATATCAAAATCAAAGTGTCTTGTTTTTCAATTATTTGTTTATAGTAATAATAATAATAATAATAATAATTAAAAATAAAATGAACAGTGGTAAGCATTAATTTAATAATTTTAATTTAAAATTTCAATTATATAAAATTCATTGTTTTTAGAAAACATTAAAGGTAAAGGAAGACGGCAGCCAAGGACAACAGCAAGACAGCAGGAATTTTATATAGAATTCTGCGAAAAAAATAAGGCCGCTTTGGACCCACTAAATCCAAGTTATTCATCTGTATGGGAAATATTATGCCAAGAATTGAATAACTTGGGTGGTCCGGCTCGTACTACTAAACAGTGGCAAGAAGTAAGTAAAAACTATTATATTGCATTATTTTTATTAATTAAATTTTTTTTAGAATTTGAAAGCTTGGGAGTATAATTTAAAATCCCGGAAGAGAAAATTAGTTGTAGAAGCGGACGCTACAGGTGGTGGAGAACCACCAAAAAAAGTGTCAAAATTTGAGGAAAGAGCACTTACAGTGTTTGGTGTCGCTAGTGTTGTAGGATTCGTCTCTGTTCCAGAGTTACTCCAATAGCAACATCAAGCAGTGTAAGCGACTTTTCTCCAGAAAACTGTAATCCCTCCAACAGAAGTAGAATAGAACAACCAGATACAGCAACATCAGCTACCCAAACACCAGCTACCGCAACATCAACTACCGCAACAGCAGCTACCGTAACAGCAACTACCACAACAGCATCTAGTTCTAGGAATAGTAAGATAATTTAAATATCTATGCATATAGCATTTACATAAATTAAATTAATAAACCCTTAATTTTTAGGAATTGATCCAATTACTAGGATGTTGGAGGATGCGGTACATGAGCATCGCGAAAGCAGGGAGAGCCAGAGTGCTGATTTAAACAGAATCGCCAATACTCTGGAAAACATATTTAAAACATTAGAAAATATAAATAAAAATATTGAAAAACATATAAAAGAATAAACAGTTAAATATTATCAAATCATTTATTTTTTTCATTTTTCATTTTTTTTCATATAATTTTTACATTTTTTTCATTTTAATAATGTTAAATAAAATTAGTATTTTTACAATCAATTGTTAGTTTATTACTTTTAATATTCCATTTTTTTAATTTATTACACTACTGCAATGACTGTGCATATGCATCTCGAATAGCAGCTGCTTGTGTATATAATCCTAGAAGGCGTCGATCTGTAAAGAAAAAAAAAACAAAATATAAAACGATTTCAATTTTTTTAAAGAAAATATCTTACTTTCTATTGGCTCAGTATTATCAATTTCGTTCTTTTTCTGCATCAGTATCGTCGTCTAAATCTTCATTTGATTCTTCTAATAAAGATTCTTCTTTATGGAGGAAATTATAAATAATAAAGAAAGCATTTATTAATTTTGCTGCTTTTTCGGGTGTATAATGCAATGTTCTATGCTTCAAAAGGCCGCGGAAAGTACTTTTTAGTACACCAAATACACGTTCAATGCAATTACGTGTTGTTTTATGCAGCTCGTTAAATTTTTTTTCATGACTTCTGGTGGCTACAAGATATGGTGTTAACAACCGAATCACCCAAAAGCCAGTTCTGTCCATGCTCCAATTGACGCGCATGTCTTCGTATCTGCGAGGTTGTCCAATTGCCACTGTCATGCGTTGACCCAGGATGACGAGCATTCACACTCAAAAATTTTAATTTTGAATCGCGAATCTGTAATAGACACTAATAAATAAATATTTTATGATAATACAAAGTATTTTCATACAGCTTCCACGTTGATGCTATAAAATCTCTTTCTATTGCGAAAGATACGTGGTGGATACAAATCATTTCCTTCTCTTGGGGCTACTATCGCTACATGTGTGTAGTATATACATCCAATGACGTTGTCTACTCCAAATTTTTCTATAAAGCCATTTTTTATGGAATTTAGATCATTAGTAGTTGTAGGAAAACTTATAAAAGATGACATATATTTCCCTATTAGTTCCGTAATTTGTTCTATTATCCTACTGACCGTTGGTTGACTAACATTAGTAGCGTTATGACATGCAATTGGATTTTGGTAAGATCCTGTTGCATAAAAATTTAACGCTACTAACACTTTGATGTTGAATGGTATAGTAGAATAAATAAGTTCGTCATGTGGTTGCAGAATATCAATTATCTTCATAACTAAATCTTGCGGCATTCTATAATTACGGATAAAAACAGCACGACTCACATTGAAAGGATCTGATTCATCTCTTAATTGCCTTAGTAGCATTCTTCGCTGATAGCTAAAACAGCATTAAAAAAATATTATCTTTTCCACATTATATTAGTACTACTACTCAAATTTTACTTATGAATTCTCTGATTTTCGATCCTGCGAAGCAGAATGCACAGAATCAATATTTCTTCCAGCATTATTTATTATAAAATCAGTCCTAATAAGGATATCGTTTTTTTTGCTGTCATGTACTCCGTTCAATAAATGCGTTCGTTGCATACTTTATTATGGGTATATTGATAATTATAAACATAGAATTCGTTGGTTAATTATCAATGTGTATCAATGTAATCTTTAAAATATTTTTCTTTAGTTTAGTTGATAACTTAGTTTAGTTCATTTTCGAGTTTCTTTGGTAGTGATAAATTAATAAGTTAATTAATAATATAAGTATAATTATAATCAATAAGTAAATTTATAATAATAATAAAATAAATAAAAATAAATAAATATTTTTTTTAATAAAAATAAATAAAAATAACAAAAAAATGGCAAGTAATGGTGAAGGAAGTAATAGTGAAAATAATGAAATCGGTAAGTAAAAAATTCAACCTTTTCTTAATAAAATTTTTCGTATACCTCATATATTACATTTTTATATTATATTGTAATAATAACCCAACCAACCAAAATTGTTTAAAACACTGTCTAAAAAACGATTTTATTACTTTCGTATTTAACTTGAGTGAGTGTCAAAAACGTTAATATAACTACTTATCTGATAACTTGATGTAGCCATGTATTTGGTACATTGCAAAATTGCTGCTTTATAATCAGAAGTTTTTAAAAAAATATGAAAATATTATTTTACAAATACTTAATACATTGTTGAAATTTCCTATGAAAATTTCTATTTTTTTACACTAAAAATATCTTCATACACTTTTTTCAACAACAAACCTTGTTTTCAACTTAAGAATATGTAACACTTAATGCCTAAAATATCCGACCGTGATATTTGGTTTGTTGGGAAACAATTCTTAAACAAATTCTATAATTTTTCAAAAATGTATTTCAATTTTTTATAAGGCAATACAGCTTCATCACCAAGAAGACATCAGAAAAAATATAGAAAAATTTCCAGACAGCAGAAGGAGCTGCTGATACAATTCATTGGAGAAGGGCAGACAATTGTGGAAGCAGCGAAGAAATTGAATTTGAATATTAACTCGGCGAAAACTATTTACAAACGTTATAGGGATAACGAAGGAGAGTTGGTATTCAAGAAACGTGGCGGAAGTAGTGTACAAAAATTAACAGACGCAGTCCTTGCAGAAATTGACAGCTGTGTGGAGAAGAATGCCGGCATAACAATTAATAGAATACAACAACATTTAGCTACCAAAAATATGGTTGTATCCAAAAGCACTATTGCCAATGGTCTTCGTGCTCTAAGGCTTACTTTGAAGCTGGCTTCTATCGAATTGGCGAATCTTAACTCAGAAAGAACAATAGTGTTAAGAAAAGAATACGCCACAAGGTTTTCGAGAGAAGCTCCAGCTGACCATAGTAAGCTTATTTTCATAGACGAGTGTGGTTTCAATTTGCATCTCAGGAGATCACAAGCTCGATCTAGAAGAGGTACAAGAGCAAGGGTGGTTGTTCCAACAGTGCGCGGCCGGAATGTAACGTTGGTAGCGGCAATGAATAGTGAGGGAATAATACATCACAATATTATTGTTAACGCGACTTGTAACTCAACCAAGTTCTGCAGCTTTCTACGAGAACTTGTGGAAAAAGTTGCACGTCTCCAGAATGTGTGGCTCATTATGGACAACGCGAAGATACACAAAACAAGAGAAGTGCAAGAAGTTGTGCAGGGTTTAGACATTGAGTTGAAGTACTTGCCACCATACTCACCAATGCTAAATCCAATTGAAAAAGCGTTTTCAAAAATAAAGTGTGAGGCTCGAAGCATACTGTGTGACGTCGAAGAAAGCCATAACCTCACAGAAGTAATACAACGTTCTCTCAATAAAGTTACTTCAGCCGATGCTGTCAACTATGTAATGGACATGATGATGACACTGGGACCTGCGTCTGCCGGAGAAGAAGTGCATAAGAAATTTAAGTAACTTTACGTATAGTTTTTACAATTATAATATAATAATTTGGGGGAAATACCGAATTGGGGCCGCCAGATTTTCAAACAAGACTTTCCGATAATGATGCTTTGGAATGTCGTCTTTAACATGGTACATTAAAATTATTAGCGCAAATTCATTTTAAGGACAAAAATTACCCCTACAGATTTTTAGCCCAAAATGGCGTGTTTCACATAAATCGTTATTTCTCCGTATTAGAATCTTAGATTAAATTAGTTAATATACCATTTTAAAGAGCACTTCCAACTCTATTAGTCACAGTTTATTTTACTTTAAAGAGATTAGCGGTTTTTGAGATATTCTTTAAAATGAATTTGCTCCAATAAAGACATGTACCATGCTAAAGAGGACACTCAAAAGTATCATTATCGGAAGATCTCGTTTGAAAAGCTGGCGGATCCAACTAGGAACTTCAACGTATTTATTTTTTAAAATTATCTCATTTTAAACTATTTTACTTTTTTACATTATATAAAAAATGACATCATATAATTT
This sequence comes from Villa cingulata, assembly GCA_951394055.1. NCBI lineage: Eukaryota > Metazoa > Arthropoda > Insecta > Diptera > Bombyliidae > Villa > Villa cingulata. The sequence continues at coordinate 32,171,528 of OX596017.1, read as the reverse complement.
TTCTATAAATTACGATTAGTAAATAACACATAATACACATCTTTTATTAAAATTTACTATTTTTTGCATGAATTTCATATTTAAAAAATTAATAAAATGTATGTTACCCATGTGATGTTTTAGAACATTTTACTCTTTATATTTTTTAAACCAAGAAAATTAGTTGAGTTGAGTTTGCTATTTTTATTCGCCTTTATATACAATTTTGATATCTTCAAGGAGCTGCTGGAAAGGATCTTTCTCTTCTTTTTCTACCCTCCCCCTCCACAGAAATTCACATAAGTGAAGATCCAATTGGCCCTTTCTAACCCCTCCTCGAGTCAATCTGTATTTTAAACTTCACCAACTACTCTCGATATTCTGAGTATGAGTCCCAGAATCAGGCTCAACAAAATTTTCGGAGTGGTTAACTGTTTTGTGGATGTATCCATGATTACTTACTTCTATGTTCTATATAGCCACCCCAACAATCAGTGTGTTAGTAAATCAACAATCATTTTAGTAAAAAGGGTAAACAAAAGTTGAATTTAATTGAATTTTTTTTATATTTTAGTGAAAGGTGAATAAAATTTCAATAAATGTTTTACGAATTTAGTAAAAGGTAAATAATATTAAATTTTGCTGATGTTGCTTTATTAATTTTATAGAATATAGCGAAAAGTGATATAATTAATGTTACTTACACTGAACTCTGAACACTAAACATTGATAATAGCGGTACAATACTTAGTTACAATGATAAGCAACAAAGCAGTAATACAAAAAATTGCATAAATACAAGAAAATATTCAATTCCTACGACAAATAGTAAATTTTGGAATTATTACTGAGAAATATATGAAAAATGTGTATTTTTTCGCATTTTTTTGTATATTTGTGTATTTATTTTTTTTTTGTACAGAAATGTGACATCATTGGAAAGAAGACAAAAGGACCTTTCAAGTGATGTAATAAAATATATATGTCATCCTTCAAGTTTTGAAGTTATTGCGGTTTCAAAAGAAGTTGAAAAAGTGATTTCTAAAAAACACGAAATTTTAACTTTAAGTCCTTATATCTGAAGAACCACTAATTCAATCAAAGTAAAATAAAGAGTAACAAATAGGGCAGGATGTCCTCTTTAAAATGGTATACGGAATACGGAGAAATAACGGTTTTTGTAAAACACTCCATTTTGGACCAACAATATTTAAGGGTAGTTTGCGTCCTCAAGGTCCATTTCTGCCAATAAAGACATACACCACATAAAAAAGGACTTTCCAAAGAACCATTATCGGAATGACAGATTTAAAAATCTGCTGGCCCCAATTCGGAAGTTCAGCCAATTTTTCTTTAAATTGCGATTAGTATATAATATACATCTTTTGTATTATCATTATTTTAGCAGGTATATGGCTTAACAATGGACCATTACGGTTCAAATTGATGCGACAATGCAATGATTTACAGTATAAGATATTTTTAAATTTGTTATTTTTTTTCTTAATATTGTATTAACGCATTTTGTCAGTACATTATCGTTTTATGGTTATACATCAAATTGTTACACAGTTTAGTTTATTAAGTATAATCAATATTTTTTAAAAATTAATTATTTATAATTATATTAGTTTAGTTCACAAGTTAAATTTTTCATTAAAATTAATCGTATTAAAATTTATTTCTCATTTTTTATTGGGTTTGCTAAAGGTTTCATTTGGTTTGCAAAAAGATTCATTCGGTTTGCAAAAAGATTCATTTAGTTTGCAAAAAGTTTCATTTAGTTTGCAAAAAGTTTCATTTAGTTTGCAAAAAGGTTCATTCAGTTTGCAAAAAGATTCATTTGTTTGCATAAAGTTTCATTTCAAGTGTAAATGCTATATTATATGTATATTATTTTTATTTATTTTTATTATCTAGTTTATATCAATTTTATTTCTCACTTGAGAAAACAACACTTCACAAATTATTATTTTTATTTATTTTTATAATTACTTTATATCAGTTTTATTTCTCACTAATCAAAAAAACAACACTTCACAAATAACCTTCAAACGTAATAGTTAATAGATCTAATATAGCTCATCGAGAGGAGCTATTATCTAATAGAATTTTCTATACACGAAATCTATTACAGAATACGAAAATCTATTAAATAAAAGTCTCCACAAAATTAATAGACCAGCTGATTGTCAATCTATTAACTATTAAGTAGAATAAAAAATTTTCTATTAACTAAAAGTTAATAGACTAATAGCTATTAATCTATTACCTAGAATAGAGGGGTTACATTCAAATAATTTTTTTTGTTATTTTTTTTTTGCATAAAATAAAATAACTGGTGTCAGAAGTGAATGAATTTTATATTTTTCTTTGTTTAAATATACAGATCTAAGGAATAAATAAATATAAATTTTGTTATAACTATTAATATTATAAAAGTACATATAAATAAAATTTTTATAATAAAATTAAAACTTGTTTAATTATATCAAAATACTATATATATAAAATTATATATATATAAATAAATTTTTTTGATTATAACAAAAAGAAAATTTAACAACAAAAGAATATTTAACAATTGTATTCGACCTGCTAAAATTATGCCGTTCAATGAAGAATCATCTAATTTGGTGTTAAACTGGCACTGTCATCAACATTGAAAACAGTTTTAACAAATTTTCATGAATGGTTTAAAATGATTGTTCAATAAAATTCTTTAAAATTACCAAAAATTCCAAAAAAATTTCTAAAACATCTCAAAACTAAAATATCAAATGTAAATTGTTCATTTGTTACATGGAATAATGATTCTCCAGTATTTTTGCATCAAGAATGCGCTCGAAAACAAATTAAATTACCGCGATATATGTGTTATTGGATAAATTTACAATTTAATTTTTCTGAATATATCCATATTAAGGATAATTTTCCATCAATTGATGCAGTAATGAAATTTCATCTTATCCTATACCATTTCGTACAGTCTCTCATCACCTGGTAAATGAAGATAGTTTTAAAAAGGAAAATATGAAAACAAAAACAAAAATTGGAAAACAACAATTCTCAAAAAAGAAGAAGAAACTGGAAAAGATAAATTCTATTTATCAGAAATTAAATTCTGTAGAAAAAGTTATTGAAGATTTTGTCAACAAAAATTCAGAAGAAATGAAAATTCTGAATAACAAAATTGATTGTATGAATGATGCAATACAATCTCTTATAGCTTGTTTACAAGTAAATAAAAATAAGAATATCAAACGAGATGACAATTTTATACCTCCTCGGATTCCATTTGATAGTAGTCATGATTTAATGACATTCAACAATAAAATATTGAATGATGAATATTTTGTGGAACAAATGGTAAGTATTAATAATATATGTAGTGTTAATTAATGCATTATTAATACATAGATATAATACATAGTTTTTTTCTTTTTCTTTAAAAAAATTTTCAGATTGTACGTATGGAAGGACTAGTTGCTGCAGATGTGGAAAAGTCTGTGAAGATATTAATGAGCAAATTAATATCTTTGGATCTCGTAATTAAATACTCATGGACTGGAAAAACTGGAATAAATGGAGGTAAATTTACAAATATATAGATATATTGAAACACTATTTTACAGTTAACAAATTTAAATCCTTATTTTCTAGAAAAAACTAAACTGGCTTTTGGTGATCTCCATGGATTCATAAAATTTATAGAGCGTTTAGTAAATTATAATAAAAACTTTGAAAAAGAAAAAATTATAAAAGAAATAAAAGAATATGTGAAGCGGGGAAAACAAAATTTTTCAAGATACAAGAATAAATAACTTTTGTACTTGTTTTGTTTTTTTTTTTCTTTTTTTTTTCTTTTTTTGAATTATTCATCATATATTAAGCTATATAAGATATATAGAAAGTAAGAGTAAAATTAAAAGTTAAATTATTTTTTAAGTTTTTTTCTTTTTGTTTTGTTATGAAATGATTTTATGCTGTTGTTTTTTATGTCAGGAATAATAAAAATGTTTTTTGAATTTTTAAATATGTCTAAGGAATATTAATTCTTTTTTAACTTTCTAATCCTTCATGGTTAAGTTTGAATGTTCCATGTACACTCCTGTCTGAGGCTTTACAATTCAATGTAAAACACTTTTTGTACTCGTTTAATTTATATTTTTTAATTTTATGTAAAAGTTGAATTAAAAACACTAGTAAAATTAAATTACAGCTACAACTACAAAAGTGCATATACATATATATATGTATATGCATTTAAGAAATATAAATTGAAAAAAATGAAGATTGAAAAACAATTTTGTTTTGGGTAAGCAAAATGTCCACAGTGTCTGCAAATGCACAAATTTTGAGTGTGGCTCACCCCTACGCGGGTGCAGCGCAGTTCACGTCGCTGTGCGGAAAACGCCTTGACACATGCGTATGACTCAGTTGAGTTTGACTAGTATTTGACACCTGCGTAAAGACCATGCAAGTGACATGAGTACGTCAAATGTAATACACACTGGAGTTACATGCGTCGGACTATTTTGTACGTCACAAGTCGGTAGATTGAGTACGATACTTGTAATACACACTGGAGTTACAAGTATCGTACTCAAGTGTGTTTCACATATATGCTAATCTACCCGACACCTGCATAGTATCGTTTACCGTATATTTATTGTTCTACGATTATGTTTTCATATTATATACATAGTTATACTTGTATTGTATATTATAGTCATAGTTAGCGGTAAAACAAGAATAGATTTACAATTTTACATTGTACATGAACAGTCAAAATTGAACAAGAATAAATTTGATTTTATTAAATTGACTAACTGCGTGTAAATTTTACCAATAAAAATTGTAATTGTTGTACGATTATAAATTTAAATTATATAGTCGTATTTTATATTCATATTATTATAGTCGCATATTTCCTTTTTTTTTTCTTAGTCTAGCGGTAAAAGTGTTGGAATACAACGTAGACTTATTTGTAATATTTGTAGATTAAACAATAACTGTACACTGCTTTAACTTTAACTATATATATGTATATTCATGTTTTTGTATAGCTATTATATTATTTCATATTGTTCATTTTTGTAACTAAGAAAAGTATTACTAAGAAACTATTACTAAGAAAAGTAGTAACTAAGAAACTAAACTCCTTAGTTTAGTGAGATCGTCTGAAAAATACTCGATTCAGAAATAAGAAGATTATTATCACGTTATAGAAAATGTTATTTTTTCCTCTTCTTTTCCCTCTTTTTTTAAATTTTTGTTATATTTGTCATACTTTTAGTTTGTTGTGTTAAATTGTTATGTTCTGTTATGTTTAGTTCTTTTTTCTTATTTTATTATACTTATAACCACATATATAAATACTTATTAATAAACGCTTTATGCCTTTATACACGTTTTTTAATTATTTGGTTGTGTTTTTGAGAAACCCTCTTTTTTTAAAAAAAAACCCTCTTTATTTAATGTCTGCAGTTCTCTTTTGAAATTTTAAATTCTGGCCACCCTAGATAAGACAGTAACAAAACTACAAAAACATATTGTAGAATGTGAACTCAATGACGCTTTAAGCGAAACAACAAAACTGTATCAGCTAATTTTGACAATTCCATACTCAACAGCTGGAGTTGAAAGGACATTTTCAGCTTTAAAACGAATCAAACCTTATCTCAGAAATACAATGAGTCAAGACCGTTTATCATCTTTGGCCATTATTTCAATTGAAAGCAGCATGTTGGTTAGAATGCGATCAATGCCTTCTTTCTATGACGAGGTTATTGAACATTTTGCTGAAAAGGAAAGAAGAATTGATTTGGTATTCAAATAATTGTCAATATCCAAATTAATAATTCGTCTCCCTGGGCGAAGTGAAAATTTTTAATTACGAAACGTTAAGTATTTACTAACATTTTCTTCTACTTGCAGTTTAAGCAAAAGGTTTAACTTATTTTTATTCAATTCACCCTCTAATTCTTAAGTGTTCTACGAAGTAAGTACATTTGTAAACCTTGTACATTTACTGCGCACCCTCTGTTCTTAGTCACCGCACGCCACTGTATTATATACATATATGTATATTGTATTATAATTATAAAAATATGTATTTTACAATATTGAACAAAATGATTTTTGGTATTTGTATACTACTACGTAATGTACGTAAGTAAATGTATATGCTGTGCTGTTTGTTCATATCGACGTTCATATTATATTGTAGACACTATGTACATATGCACGTATACACTTGTAGGATTGAGTTTATAAAAATTAATGGGCCCTATTATGAATGTCGATAATATCGACTATCGACAAAATTAAGACGAAACGAGACGATGTAAATTTTGTATTATGCAAATCGGTCGTCTCGACAGTAAGATATTGTCATATCAAATTTTATTTTCATTCAGTTTCACCATGTAATTTCTATAAAAATTGTCAAATATATCGATACAAAAATTTATAATTCATTTTTTTTTTTCAATTTTGAATAAATATTTAATTAATTTTTGTAATTTTTAATAAATATTTGATTAATTTATGTAAATAATTTGTAGCTATAAATATAAAATATAAGTGAAAATATAAAACATTAATTTAATACTGATTTTTTTTTTGCATAAAAGAAGAGAGTTCATGTTTTTTTTTCAAACAGCATTTTTAGTGATTTTTCTTTAAATAATTAAATTAAACTTAAATAAATTGAGCAGAATAATTAAATACAACTTATCTTATATACAAAGCATACATGAAATGTCAAATCACCATAGACTACTATGCCTATTGATTAGTTTTAACTGATCGACTCAAAATGTCTATATTCTCGCCTCAAATCGTCACTCATAATACAAAATTTGTCGAGTCAAGGCGATAGTCGATGACAAGACGATATTAAATTAAACAATTAAATAATAAGGGTGAATGGCTGGTTATAGGATAATACAATTCTTATGCATTTATATCGGGTATATGCATTTATATCTAAACATCATTTTTTATCACATTATCCGGAAATGATCAGAAAATTTGGTCCTTTGAAAAAATTCTCCACATTAAGGCCTCGCGCACACAGAAAGCGGAGCTGAGCTGAGCTTATCAGCGCTGAAAAATTAAACACATTACAATCAATATACATAAGTGCGCACACCAACAGCGGAGCTTAACTTATCAGCGCTTAGCTGAGCTGAGCTGATTTTGTTCGTTCATTTTTGTTTGTTTATATCAGCGCTGATAAGCAAGCAGATGAAAATGAAAACAGTTTGATTTTGGTGTTTTTTGGTTACGTATTGTTATTTTTGTCATTGTTAATATGGATTTTGAAATTTTAGTAAGTGAAATTAATTTACATCCTGCATTATGGGATAAAAAAAATAAATATTATTCGAATAGAATAATTACATACAAAATATGGGGAGAAGTTGCTGAAAAAATAAAATGCAGTAGTAAGTAAATATTTGATGTTAAAGAAATTTAATTTTTTATTTATATTTTACTTTTAAATTATTTTTACAAATTTTCATTTTTCCGTACGCTATCAAAATAAGTTTTTAAATCTGTCTCGTATATTTTTCGCTTCTTGCTTAGCTCTATTTTGTGATCTAATCGCTCTTTCCAATATATCATTATTATTGTATTCATCCGAATCGTACGTATAATAATAATCATCTATATTTTCTATATCAATGATAATATTATGCAACAAGCACATGGTTTTTATAAGAATAGTTGCTCTTTCAGTTGATGTATCGATTTCCCTTTTTAGTAATCGCCATTTTTCGCTCAAAATTCCAAAAGCGCATTCTACGCAACGTCTTGAACTTGAAAGTCTCTCATAAAAAAAACTACTTTTTTCATTTAAAAACCTTCTTGGGTATGGTCTCATCAAATATGATGTTAAGGGATAAGCTTCATCTGCAACGAAAACGAAAGGAGTTTTTTCGTTACAGTTCGGTAAATTTTTACTTAATGGTATATCGAGCTTATTATTTTTTATACAGCTGAGCAAATTTGATGCTGCAAAAGTGCCGCCATATCGCTTTGGCTACCCTTATTTCCTACTTCAATAAATAAAAATTTACAGTTTGAGTCAGCAACACCTTGTAAAACTATTGAAAAATATTTTTTAGAATTAAAATAATCCGATCCTGAATGAGGTGGACACTTGATGCGGCAATGTTTTCCATCAATTGCGCCAATACAATTGGGAAAATTACATTTCTCATAAAAGTCTTTTGCTGTACGTATAAAGTCATTTTTAGTTGGTATTGGCATATGAGTATTCTGTAAATTTCGCCATATAGCCACACTCGTTTGCATGACAATAGATCGCAAGGTACTTTCGCCAATACGAAAACTAAATGCAAGACTTCAGAGTGATATCCCTGTTGCCAAATATCTAAAATAAATTTAAAATCGAATTAGTTTTTTTGAAAAATGTTTCTAAAATTTTATTAATTTGTTAAATTTTAGAGGAAGAATGTAAAAAAAAATGGAAATATTTAAAAGATGAATTCCGTAAAGCAGTGAGAAAAGAACCGAAAACTGCATCAGGTTCTGCAGCGACGCAATTTAAATCGAGCTTCAAATATTTCGAGCTGATGTATTTCCTTAAGGACCACGTTGTTGGGAAAGCTTCGGAAGGAAATTTGAATGAGAATGAAGAAATTTTAAATGCAAAAGATGTTGAAATTATAGATGAAAATGAAAAAGATTCAAGAAAAGAACAACCGAATGAAATTCAACAAAATAAAGATAAAATTGTGAAACAAAAAATAATAAAACGAAGAAAAGAAAACATGAATGATTATTTAGAAATTGAAAAGAAAAAAACCAAATTGTTGGAAGTAGACATTTTAAATGCAAAAAATGAAAATTGTGAAGGTCTGCACTTCTTTAAAAGCCTGATTCCGCATATGAAGACACTTGCTCCTGTGCAAAAGCTTCAGGCAAGAGCTGAAATTCGATTTCGTTAATTTGTAGTTCTTTTCCCTATGTCACTTTTAATTTCATTTAAAATATAATCGAATGTTTCCACTTCCATTCTTGTATATTCGTAGAATTTCTCAGGAAAATGTCGTAGCTGGTTATACAGGTGATGGAATTCTCCAAAAACTTTTCGTTTTTTATTTATATCATGCACCCATATTCTTTTTTTCTTTAAAAACAGCTTTTTTTTTCAAGAAAATATTTTCTGATAAAAGGAAGCGACGCAATTTTAAAGATACCATTTTGTTATATTACAACAAATTATTATTATATTATTATTATACACAACAAATAAAAATATTCAATTACTCAATCACAAAATTTCAATTATTTAATTACACAATTCAAAATATTCGATTTATGAAAAACTAAACACAGTTCTAACTCTAATCAGCTCTGATCAGCTCCGCTTTCTGTCTGCGTAGTACTATAAATTTCAGCTAGGTTAATCATCGTTGATAAGCTCCGTTAAGCCACAATATTGTCTGTGGTTCAGCTCAGCTCAGCTCAGCTCAGCTCAGCTTTCTGTCTGCGCGAGGCCTAAGGTTTGAAGCAAAACATCAGTTTTTCAAACGTATTATAGCAAAAGCCACACTGAGAAAAATATTTTCAAAACCCCGTATTTGTCGTAACAAATATTCTTTTGTATTGAATAAGTGCAGTTAGCATAAATAATAAGTTCATTTAAAAAAAAATTTGTCTGTTGAATTGAATGATATCAAAGTTATGAGTATAGTTGTCACAAATACTACATTCTCTGCAAATGAAAATCATTCATCGAGAAAGATCACTTCTTTAAATATAAGTACAAATTAAAAAAAATTATAGAATTAAAATAATAATAATTATTGTTAATATTAATTATACAAAAAATATAAAAAAGTGAAGACTATTGCAAAAAAAAAAAAAAAAAAAAACACAAAACAGAAGATAAAGGTGAAATACTTACAGGGTAAAAGAATAAAAGAAATAGGTATGTCTTGTTTTTTAGTTCTGTTTTTTCTTTGTGAAAGTGGTATAATTCCATTGCTAGTATTCTAGATATATATTTGATTTCCATATGTGATAATAAATATGATTATTGTCAAAGAAAAATAGTTTTTTTAAACTGTAAATGGATTAATACCACTTTCAATAATAATAAATGTTGAGAAGCATAAATTAAGTATACCAATTTCAAAACGTGTTAATTTGAACTACATTTTTTACATTCTTTACATTGCTAAATTATATCACCATACTTTCTGCTGTTATGTGTCTTGAATTGGTGTACACAGGCTGCAAGTAAAACTATAGCCGTATTATGTTATGTTATTAATTTTGTCACACTATTTGTTCATTGCTTTTTGTATTTGGACACATATATAATATATATTTATTTATTAATTGCATAGCCTATTAATTGTTTCGTACTCATATAACTTAGTCCAGAAATACGAAAATTTTTAAAGTGTGACTTACGCAGTAACTTTTTCTCTTTTTTCTTTTATTTCTTCTATTTCCAGAATATGGATACATCATCTAGTATTTTTGTTACATTTAGAACAAAAAATATAAATAAATTAATTAGGATTAGATATATTGGGAACCTTAATTATGATACAATTTTCGCAGAGGTTGAAACACATTTTAATATAACAGGTCCTATTTTCTCAATCAACAATAGCCAGGTTGCAAACGATGATTTAGGGGATATTATAATGCAATACAAAGAAAATCCTAACTTTATAATAGATTTAAAAAGTAAATAATATAATAGTCAATATTTTTTCTTATTTGTTTTAGTTTTTTATTCTTTCATTTTTAAATTTAAAGCATTGATGTATTACGTCGAAGAATTTCTATATTTCTAATATCATATTGTTCATAAATTTTTAAATTTCACTTATAAAAAGCTCAAGAGGACGTCGAGAATAATAACCTAAATGTAAGCACAAGCAAGAGCAACAAGGAAAAGGTCAGGAAAAAGGTTTGAGTTAATACATATGTATGTATAAATTCAAAATCTGTAAATTATATTTTATTTCCAGCATTGGAAGGGATGAATTTCAAAGTTTGGCCAATTTAATTGTTGAAATTTTCCAAGCGAAATTTCTCAAACATTTTATTCGCCACACGCAGGAAAAGTTAGAGCAAGGGGAAAATTAATAGATGCGTATTATAATTACAAGCACTCATTAACTAAGGCTGGCATTATTAATCCCCGATCCAGATCATCAACACCATAACGTTTATGTTCAACATCAACAACAGTGACATCTGAGCTCTCCAATGCTATTTTTGATTTAGGTATTATATTTTGCTTAATAGTCTTTTAAAATCATTTATTTTATTTTATTATTATTATTATTTTTTTTTTCTATTTTTGAAATTTTAAATGATGATTTTGATGCAGATGCTATCTATCAAGAATTAAAGACGTCAATATCTCTACATGATGTTGAAGAAAAGTGGGTAAAGTCCTATATTCAGAGGCAAAAATTATTGGACACCAAAATAAGCACGGCTGAATATATCAACCAGTTTCCAGTTTTAAAAGAAGCGACTGGCTATAAGTTGGTAATAAATTATACAATTATACTGATTTTGAATGTGCTTTAACCTTATATTTTTTACAGTTTTCTATCGACGTGGAAAAAATTTTTGGTAGAAAACCAAATTTTGATATAGAAGACAATATTTTCAATAAAATTATTGAAAAAGGAAAACAAAAAACGAATAAGGAAATAAAAAATATTCTTCTGTTAATTGAAACTGAACCGGAAATAATAAATAAAAAAATTTTATCGATGCTCATTCTACCTTTCATAATTCATAATAGTTTTTTACGGAGACAAAAAGCGCAAAAAAGAGCTTCCAAAATAGAAGTCCAAGAATCCTTTATAGTTCACTACAAGGTATATTTGAAACCAATTAATGTTATTTTTGTAAGTTTCAGCATTTCTTCGTTTTTTTTTTCTCAGACATTAAATGAAGCAGACACAAAGGAAGGAATATTCAACGATACCTGTACATCTGAAAAATTATCCATTCAGCCAAAACTAGTGTTAGTTTCATCACCACTGCAATTAGCATATATCACACTGGTAGATATTAAATATGTTATAAAAGACTTCAAAGATGCTATAGAAGCAATAATTTCCATTTATCTTAGTCTGAATATTCAATATCCAGAGGTATTCAGAAATATATGGTATTTTTTACAAAGGTTTGTTTTTAATTTCAAAACTCCTTTGGATAATGTATATTCAGATTTAGAAACGTTATGGAATGATTTGAAAAAATAACATATTTTATTAGTAACTTTAAATACCTCAATTTTAGATTTAGTAATTAAAAGTATTTTCAAAGTGAAAATCTTCGTTATTCATTTAAGATTTCTAAATACAAGATGAATAATTTTACTTGTTTTGTTTGTTCTCAGAAGTTTTCAGAAATTAACATTTTTCTCCGGCATTTGAAAATAGTTCATGTAGATTGTTCACGTCTACTGTGCTTATTTTGTTCTCGAATATATGATAATATTTATTATTACAAAATTCATATATTTAGACATATAAAAAATAAAAATAGATTATTATTACAAAGTTGCGCAAATTTAATTGAAGAACCTAAAAATAAAATAGTAAATTACAATTTATTTTTTGACCAGAATGAAACTTTGAACACTGCAAGTAACGAAGATTTTCACTCAAATATGGATTATTCTAAGGAATTAATGAAATTTGTACTTTCATTTTATTCTAAAAGTGAAATACCTAGAAAATATTCGGTTCATATAATCAATGAATGTCTTAAATTTTTTCAAAATGTGTTACAAAATGAATTTATGATTTCCAAAAGTGTAAGAATAAATAAGTTAAAAGAATTATTTTCACCGCAAAATGTACCATCAACAGATTATAGATTATTAGAATCATTGAAAAAGATTTTCATTTATTTAAAATACACACTCACATTATACATACAATAAATGAAGAGACTACAACAATTGATAATAATTTAAAAATAAGAAATATTGTACATTCAGCGAAAGTTACTGATTTGGTTGAACTTTTCTCTTTTCTATTTAAGCATACGAATATAGTTAATCACATTTTGAATTATATAGTTAGTATGGACGATGTTTACATGCATAGCATTATTCAGACAGAATTTTTTAAAGATAAAGTACGAAGAAGTAATACTAATGATAAAGTTACGTGCTTACCCTTATTTATTTTCTTCGACGATTTCGAAATCAACAATCCACTAGGATCTCACGCAAATATTACTAAGTTAGGAGGAGTATATGTTAAAATACCATGTTTGCCTCCATACTTACAGTCAAAGTTAAACAGCATTTTCCTCGGGATGTTGTTTTATAGTGAAGATAGGAAAAAATTTGGTAACGCAAGAATTTTTAAGCCTTTTATAGAACTCAAAAAATTATTCGAAAAAGAAATTGTTATGGAGCACCACACATATAATTCTATTAAATTAATTCCATGTTTATTATTAGGAGACAATTTAGGTTTAAATTCAGCTCTTGGTTTTTCTGAATCATTCAGTGCTAACTTTTATTGTAGATTCTGCTCCTCAAGTAAGACTGAATGTTCATTTCGTTGTATTCCAGACAACACTAAAAATTACACCATAGATTCTTATAACTACTACTTGACAAATCCTGGTAATTCGAGTATCAAAGAGCGTTCTATATGGAACGAATTGCCATTGTTTCACGTTATAAAAAATTTCAGCGTAGATCCTATGCATGATTTGTTAGAAGGTGTTTGCAAATATGATTTTCTCTTTCTTTTAGATTCTTTCATAGTAAAGCAAAAATTATTCACTGTAGAACAATTGAATTTCAGAATTTCTACTTTTAATTTTGGTCCGTACAATACTAATAAACCACCACTCTTTAGAAATGATTTTTTACAGCAAAAAAAGATTAAAATGTCAGCTGCTGAAATGCATTGTTTTGTGAGGTATTTCTCACTATTAGTTGGAGATCTTATTTCACCTCAGTGTATTGAATGGCAATTATATATAGCTTTAACAAAGATAATTAACTATAGTTTCGCTAATACTATAGATAAAAATACTTGGAAAGACATGCATTCAGCAGTAGTAGAACATAATGATTTGTATCTTCAGTTAAGTGAATTAACTCTTACCCCCAAATTTCACAATCTTCTTCTCAATTTTTTCAGCAATTCTTCTCTAACTCTTATTCAAGTCCTGTTTTCCAGGTAAATGAAGATGATTTCGATCATCTTGAATACTATCTCAAGACTTCACTTACAATTATTGAAATCTCTACTGATAACGTGCTTAAGCAACTCAATACTTTAAATGGTGACCTTAATCCAGGCCCGGATGGCATTCCGGAAATTATCTTAAAAAAATGTTCTCAGTATCTAGCACATCCTCTTTCAATAATATTCAATCTTTCCTTATCTTCCGGTGTTTTCCCCGCTTTATGGAAAAAATCTTTTATAAAACTTATTCATAAGAAAGGTTCAAAAGCTGAAATCTCCAACTACAGACCGATTGCAAAGTTGTCTTGCATTCCCAAATTGTTCGAAAAAATTGTCTTTAACTCTGTTTATGAACATTGCACTGGTCTTATTATTGATAATCAGCATGGGTTCTTAAGGCATAAATCAACGGTCACAAACTTAATTGAAACTTCCTCTATATTGCTTAATAATATGGAGGTTGGTCTGCAAACAGATGTTATATATACTTATTTCAGTAAAGCATTCGATTTTCTTCCTCACAGCGTTATTCTGTTTAAATTAAAAAAATTAGGCTTTCCGCCTTACTTCATCAAATGGATCTCATCTTATCTCTCCAACAGAATTTATAGCGTAATTTTCAGGTCCATAGAATCTTCACCGTTTGTAGCTAATTCAGGTGTGCCTCAAGGTAGTCATCTTGGTCCCCTTTTATTCATCATTGCGGTAAATGATGTAAAATCTGCTTTAAATTTTAGTGACCTTCGTATTTATGCTGACGATATGAAAATTTTCAAAAAAATTGCTTCTATTCATGACTGCTTTCAACTTCAATGTGACTTAAATAAGTTCTATTCCTGGTGTTCTATCAACAACCTTTCGCTTAACACTAACAAATTCGTATTCATGTGTTTCACTCGTCGTATGAAACCAATTTACCACTCTTATACTTTAAATGGTATTACTTTAGCTAAAGTTAATTTGTTCAAGGACTTAGGTGTTTACTTCGACGAACAACTTTCTTTTCTGCCCCATTTTAATTATATTATAAATAAGGCTTGTTCCTTGTTGGGATTCACAAAAACGTTATCTAAGGAATTTGAAGATCCTTATGTTTTTAAATCCCTGTTCACCTCCCTTATCCGTCCAAACCTTGAGTATGCTAGCCAGGTATGGTCTCCTCACTATGAGCTTCATAGCAATCGCATTGAAGCAATTCAGAAAAACTTTCTCCGCTTTGCTCTTCGGAATCTGCCATGGAATGATCCTTCAACTCTGCCTCCATATGACAATCGTCTCAGTTTAATTGATCTGACTTCTCTAAAGAAAAGACGGGAATTGGCTGATGTAATTTTTATTACCGAAGTCATTAAAGGAAATATTATCTCTCCTTTCATTCTAGAAAGAATTAAGTTCTGTTCTGACCCTCGTCTTCGATCAAATAATCTTTTCTCTACGTACTTCCACAGAACCAATTATGGTAAATTCGAGCCGATTAACCGTATGTTAATTATTTGTAACATTTACAAAAAGTTGATCGACATGATTTACATTAATGCGACAGTCCGATGCGAGATCTCGTACGAGTCTTGTTCTATCCTCATTCGCGCATAAATATCGTCGTGTAATTTACATTGCAACGAGATAATCAGAAAGTATTAAGTCAAAGTTTTGAATTTGTAAAGTTGGGTTAATATTTCTTAAACTAAAAATAATTAAAATTTATTTTAAGTAAAACTAAAAAGAAGTAAGTACTCATATTTATATATACATATATATATACATATATATATATATTTATTTTTTGTTAAATATAATTTGGACAACAACAACATAATTTGTTCACATTTCTAACATTTTTTCACGTAGTGCCTAGGAAAGTCAAAAAAGTTATTTTATATACAACAGTCGCTTTTCTTATACATAAAGAAATAAAAAAGCTACAATTAAAGAAAAAAAAACGGTGGTGGGTTAGACCCGTGTATCAGGATAGGGACAAGTTTGGTTTTTTTGAAATGACATTTCAAACTATGAAAAAAGATGATCCCGAAATGTTTGCCAAAGCGACAAGGATGAGTGTGGATAATTTTAATTTGTTGCTAAATCTTATAGGTTCTCGACTAGAAAAAACATCACCAAGAAAACCGATTTCTGCTGAATGTCGCTTAGCATTAACTTTGATGTAAGAAAGAGTTGTAAAGTGTAGAAAAATTAATTTTTCTTCCATTATTTTCATGATTTTTATCACTCCAGATACCTTGCACATGGTGGATCGAGGTATATTTATGCATGGAAGTTCAGAATTAGTACAATAACAATTGGACTAATAGTTTATGATACTTGCGAAGCAATTTGGGAAGAATTAAGTAGTATCTACTTAGCACCTCCTAATTATAATGAATGGCTCGAGATAGCAAAGGAATATGAATATCGTTGGCGACTTCCGCACTGTATCGGTGCTATAGATGGAAAGCACATAAACATTATATGTCCACCAAATGCCGGGTCGCAGTATTTTAACTACAAAGGAAAGCACAGTATTGTGCTCCTAGCAACTTGTGATGCTAACTACTGTTTTACAATGGTAGACATTGGTGCATATGGGAGCCAAAGTGATGGAGGAATTTTAGCTCAAAGTCCTTTTGGAAGACTTCTTTTAGAAAATAGGCTACCAATTCCTCAAATATCTCTTTTGCCTAATGCTCAGGAATCATTCCCATATTTCTTCGTCGGAGACAATGCCTTTCCTTTACGCAGTGATTTAATGCGTCCATTTCCTGGTAAGTTCTCATAGAAAAGTATTTCTAAAATATATATTTATATATATATTTAAATACACTCATGCACTTCTTCTTCTAGGTACCAATTTTTCTCCTATGAAAGAAAATTTCAATAAAAGAATTTCACATGCACGAGTCACAATTGAAAATTCATTTGGTATACTCACAGCACGTTGGAGAATATTGCGAAATGATATTAATGCGCTGCCAAAAAATGTCGATAAAATTGTCAAGGCTACTCTAGTTCTGCACAATTTTTTGATGTTACAAAAATGTCAGTCATATTGTTTACCTACTGATGTTGATAGAGTTATAAATGATGATATTATTCCTGGGGCATGGAGGGATGAAGTTGATCCTAATTTGAATAGAATTTCACCTTCACGTTCTCATAATCCTACAAGGGAAGCTTACAATCTTCGAGAAAAACTGTGTAGTTATTTGTTCAACATATTTTAAAATGTAATTTCAGAAAAATAAAAAATAAAATAAATAAGAAATGCCCTGTATCTGCAAGGAAACGGATAATTATTTTCACGTTGTATTACAAACACAATATTATTTTTATTAAAAATGAATTTATTGAAAAGATATGTATTTGATTACATTATTTTATTTTTTTTTAAAATTTCCTATTCACATTTTCCCTAAATTCTCCAATTCACCTTTAACATAATTCATTACATTGCATTGCAATGTCGTTGTTTCTGCCAAACTTAAGTTACATTTTTTCACAATAGACGAGATAACTAAAAAAAATCTGTCTAAATCGTCTTCGTCTTGTTTTAATTCTGACAACAATTTTTCAAGAAATTCTTTAAAATAATCATCTTTTTCATTATTTTTACTTCTTTTAGTTTGCCTTCTTTCTGAATTAGACGGAGTTTCTGTTGCCGACGTTGTGTTGTTTTCTGAAGCATTTACCATTGTTGAACTCATGTGTTCCTGCTTATTATTTTCAATTGAATTGGAGAATTCATCCAGGTCCATCCAAAAGGGATTGCTATCATTTACTTCTTGTGTAATATTCTTCCCAAAGTAGTCATAATTGCCGTCAGTTCTGTAAATATTAAATTGATATAAGAGGAAACAACTCAATTAGCATTATATTTATTAATTTCAAATAAATTACCTTCGCGGTTCAAGCGAATCTTTTAAAAATAATAGATTTTCAAAGTATTTATACTGTTTTTTCGTCGTAGCTTGCCCAGATGATCCTTTTCTCTCCTTTATATTCTTAATGAATTGATCACGTAGAGATCTCCAGGCCGTTTTACAGTCGTTTTCTATAATTAGTAATTATTTTTTCAATTTACGTTACTTCACAACATTTATTTTAAGAAAAAAAAATATCATTTTCATATCATACTTACCGCTAACCTCCAAAACTTGGGAAATTTCTTTCCAATATTTGTCCTTGCACTCATTTTTTTTATAATTTTTGTCCTTTTTATCGTACATAAATGGTTTGATTTTAATTTAATCAATTAATTTTTCAATTTTTTCTCCGTTCAACTTTTGCATTTTGATTGATTCAACCGTTCAACATTGATTTTGTTAAAACTTAGAAAATTTCACAATCATAATAACCTATCAAAACCTACAACAAATACAACTGTCATTACATATCGCATACGAGAAATTTTCAATTTTACGAAACTGCCTCGCATCGCACTCTCGGATCTCGTATTAATGTAAATTGCATAATTTGAATTAGTTTTATAAAATTTATTTGACAGCTGTATCGAGACTCGTACGAGATCTCGCATCGGACTGTCGCATTAATGTAAATCAACCATTAAACATCTCCAAATCTTCTCAAAAAAAAATAATTTTGATGGCTGGGTCCTAGGCCTATACTTTGATTTTTAATTTAAACTTTATAAATTTTATTTATTAATTAATTTCTATTTTTGTTATTTCTTTAGTTTTAATATTTTAATTTTAATCTTATTTTAATTTTCTTAATTTATATTGTAACAACTTGTTTTTTGTATGCTTGATCTAAGCTAAATAAATAAATAAATAAATTATCCTCAAATTATGCGAATTGTTGGTCCGCTGAAACATCTGTCTTCAATGAGATTTGAAAGTTTTCATCAACTATTCAAAAGATGTGTCTATACAACCAAATGTAAACAAAACATAATTGAAACTCTTGCAGTAAAAAACTCAATTCAGATATCGAATATAATTTTAAATTTCAATAACTTAACTGAGTTTCCTGTAAAATGTGAAAAAAAACGAAAAGTTGCTGCTGAAATTAAAAGAAAGTATAATTTTCAATGTTCAGAAACGGCCTATGCTGTAAATTTCGTTCATTGTAATCACTACGTACTAAAACAAAATTCTGTAGTCGACTTCATTTTAAAGTACAAAGAAGATTATTTTTTAGCTCTATCTGAATTAAAAATTAATTTTTTTGATTGGCATTTTCTTGTATATGAAGTAGAAAAGGCTTATAAGTATTATGTAGTACCTCTTAAGAATATAAAATTAGATCGAATTTCATATATTTGTGAACTTTCAGATTGTCGTCAAATAGTGGATTTTGATAATCTTTATTTTGGATCACTTTTATTTTAAGTACAATTGCTTTGAATAATTAAAAATAGATATTTTCTCCTTCTATGATAATAATTTATAATTTTTGTAATAAGTACTAATTAAATAATATAAAATGCTAGTTTTTAAAAATATATTTAATTCATAAACGTATGATAAAAATTTACAATTTCAATTTATATGTTAGTTTTAATAAAAAAAATTTCATTCAGAAAAAATGTGTGTTTTTCAATTTCCAAAATAAATAAAAAACTGTAATGACAAAAGAGATCTTTTTGTAATAAAGAAGGAGGTTCAATTGTTAGAAATGGATAATTTTTTTTGCACGAAATAAAATACGTATTTGACTGAACAAAAGGATCATTTATCTCAACACAACTTTCATTTGAATCTACTACATTTTTCATTTACAATTAAAGAGAGACATTACCTATAAACGTAAATGTCTTTTTATTACAAATGAACTTTATTTCTCGTAAAAGTTACCACTGTGGTTGAAAACGATTTGTCATTGTCAACAACCTAATAAGCCACTGACATACATAAATGAAAATATTCTTTTGAAATAAACGGATCTCATTTCTAAAAAATGGAATATATACATTATTTGAAAATGAAGAATCATTTATTTCAAATAATGTCTAATGTAATCATTCACAAATGAACTTTTGCGTATTTACTACAATTGAATATTCACTTGTTTAAAAATGTATTTGTGATAAACGGCAAAATTTTTCTCAGTGCAGAAATTTCAAAAACATTACAAAACTTCTTTCAGAACGACATCAACTATTTCAAAGTTCAATACGTACACACCGATTTTTAGAACTTGTTTGTGCAAAAAACGTTGAAACTTGTAATGACCACATATCATATACATACATAACATACAATATGATACGCGACAACATAACATGAGTAGAAGAAACGTGATCTACTCAATAGTAAACAAAAATTTAAATAGAAGTCAAATTAATGCAATTACTTATTTCGTAATTGCACATATAATATTAATTGCTTAACATAAGCATGATACAGCATTTTAAAAGCTATATATATGAATTATGTTATAAATGTTAATGTACATATATGAATATGATATGTAGGCATTGCATTGTTTTGTTACCATGAATAAGGTATATGACCGAAAGTTTAAAGTTATGTTGATTATGAAATTGTTATAGATAATAAAAAAAAAGAATTATTATTAAGAACATATGGCTATTGTAATATTTGTACTTTGAACACATTAAGTGTGTCAATAAGTTTTTTTGGTAGATTATATATATGTAAGCAATTTATATTTAATTAATATTAATTTACTATTAATTATATTATAAGAAATTTTGTATAAAAAGAGAAGAATTTTTTAAATAAAACACAGTACAATTTGATCAAGCAAATTGAGAGTACTTTATTTCTAAGTAAGTCGGCATTTAATTGCCATTTTAAAAAAAATAAAATTTCGGCATCTTTGCCAATTATCGGTGTAATTATCGGCAGTAACATGCCGCACCAAAATTATTTTAACTTCTTTTTTACAGCTAGGTAGAAATTCTCCTCAGCGATATATCAAGCGTTACAAACTATCTCAGTTAAAAAATGTGAAAAGGCTTTTGAATATAGTTTTCAATGCAAGCAAGCCATATTTAAAAATATAGGCCGTTTTCACTTTTGCATGGTTTTATGCGTTTGGTTGCGTGCAAGCAAGCAATCATGCATGCAAACGTCAAAAAAGCAACCAACTAATTACGACAAAAATCCACTTGCGCATGGAGAAATTACTTGTTAATTTGAACATAATCGGACATCAAACACAGAGAAAAAACAATTCAATTTAAGTAAACACAAAATGACAGCTGATGACAATGGCAACACAAAGAGTGTATCTTCTTCTTATTCAGAAAAGCAATCAACTTGAAATACTTGCATAGGTTGCGTTAATTTTAAAACAAGTTTTATTAAATGAACACATGACGTTTGCATGGTTGAAAAAGTGAACATATGACTTTTAGACGGTTGCTAAACTGAACACAATGTAAATGCAAGTTTTTATGAAACCATGCAAAAGTGAAAATGGCCATAGTTTTCAATGTGGGCGAGTTAATTCCTATCTTTTCTGACGAATTTAAACGAATTATTTCACTAAAAATCAAAAATATTTACTAATTTATGGTTTTCAGGAAAAATAAATACAATAGAATACGACATAAAAAATGGAATTTTTATTGTAGAAAGATTTTTTGAAGATATTTTCACATTTTCTCACTCGAATCTTACATATCGTTTCACAACTAAATCATTCACGATTCAAAACACAACATATGCTTTAATAGAAAATTAGGTAAATGTATACTTTAGTGACACCACCTCGGAAAAAGTGATATAATGGTGCAATTGATAGAGGAGATGATCCTTATAAAAAATCTGAAAATAATTCTCGTCGGTCTCCCCCCCTTTCCAAGATACCCCCCTTTGAAAAATTATTTTTATTCGCGAATATCTTCATAACGGTAAAAGATACGGACTTGGTTAATAGCTCAAAAGATGCGTCTAAGGATGCTCTATATACTCATTTTTTGAAATCCTCAAAAAGTCCTACCACAAGGATAATTAAGGACATTTAAGTTTTTTTGTTTTACATTATAGGTAATACCTTTGAATATACGCATGTATATACATATATAGTTATATATATGTATACATTTTTTACCTATACTTGTATTTTGCACATTTACATATATATATTTGATAATGTAATAGGTATTAATGTCTATATTTTATTTAAAAGTGAATTTCATAATGCACAGTATTATATATTACAGTATAATGGAATTACATTCAAAACTTAAAAAAAAAATGATAAAGTTGATAATACAGAGTACCCAAATATGAATAATAATATGAATGCAGGTACTGAATATAACTGTTTCTATTTTATAACAAATGATTTTTTTTTAATTTTCTGTTTATTTTATATAATTCAAAAAAAAAAAAAAATCATAGATGATAATTTATAAATTTAATAATTTATGAATTAGTTCATGATTAGTAGTTTATTCGTGCGGCTTTAAAAATGATGTTGTGTGAATACATTAATATTTGTAGTGATAATGAAAAATTATTAGAATTTTTATTTTCGCATAAAGTTATTCGTGAGTATCTTATTTGTGAAAAGTGTGGTGCAAGACTTAAAGTTAAAACTGATAGTTTATATTTTCAGTGTCCAAACCATATACCAAAATTAATAAATAAAAGAAAAAAACAACGTGTTAAATGTACATTTAAAAAATCAGCATTAATTGGTACATGGTTTGAAAGAGTTCGAAACATAGATAAATTATGTAAATTTATCGGTTTTTATTTGTGGTTTCCGCCTCCACAAACAGTGACAATGATGACGGAATTAAACATTACTAAAAAAACTTGTGTTGATTTTTCGAGTTTCTGTCGCGAAGTAATTATATTATATATAACTTTAAGCCTTTTTTTGTGTGTAATTCTAACATATACTAAAATTAAACGAAAAGAAAAATGTAGAAAATATTAGCATTGACCCCTGCGCAAGAATAAAAAAATAATATTTTTTATATATATATTTTTTTAAAACTTCAGTATGTATCACAATTTTTGTAATATACTAATATTTTCTACATTTTTCTTTTTGTTTAATTTTAGTATATGTTACAATTTTTTATAATATACTTGCGCAGGGGCCAATACTAATATTTTGTGTATCTTTAACATTAAATTATATCATAAAAGGCTTAAAGCAATGTTAATTATCTTAATTTTTTATATTACTAAATAGGTGTGCTTATATTATGTGAAAAACAATAAACAAAAAATTGGTAGTGTTGGTCGTACCGTTGAAATTGATGAATGCAAGTTAGGAAAAAGGAAGTACAATAAAGGACGCAAAATTGAAGGCCAATGGGTGATAGGCGGCATTGACCGCGAATCAAAAAAAATATTTATTGAACCAATTGATTCGCGTGATGCTGACACCCTTTTGGAAATAATAAAAAAACATGTTTCAGACGGTACGGCAATTTATACTGACTGCTGGAAAGGGTATAATTGCCTTGAAAATGAAGGATATAAACACTTAAAAGTGAATCATTCCGTTAATTTTGTAGATCCTGAAAGTGGTGCACATACACAAAATATTGAAAGTATGTGGCGGGATCTACGAAGTGTTATTCCGAAATATGGAAGGCGGAAGAAACACTTTGAATATTATATTTCGGAATATTTATTCAAAAGGGATAATAGGCTCAGTGATCGTATCGATAAGTTTTTCGACGTCATGAGAGCTATGTATCCCTTTCAAGAAGATGATTACTATAGACAATCAAGATCATCTATATAAAATGTAAGTAATTAAAATTTATTTTTATAAAGTTAAAAAGAAATTTTTTTTTTTTTAATATAGTATATTATTCTGTTTATGTATATTATATATTTGTATTCGTGTGGCTAAGCATATATACATGTGTGTATATGTTGAGATATTAGCTATAAATTAAAAAAAAAAAAAAATCATAAATGTCCTTGTGTAAAGATGTAAAATGTAAAGATATTACCTATAATATAAAACAAAAAAACTTAAATGTCCTTAATTATCCTTGTGGTAGGACTTTTTGAGGATTTCAAAAAATGAGTATATAGAGCATCCTTAGACGCATCTTTTGAGCTATTAACCAAGTCTGTATCTTTTACCGTTATGAAGATATTCGCGAATAAAAATAATTTTTCAAAGGGGGGTATCTTGGAAAGGGGGGGAGACCGACGGGAATTATTTTCAGATTATTTATAAGGACCACCTAGTCTGCCATCTGGCTTTCTGCCAACTCTCTCCGAGGTGGTGTCACTAAAGTATACAATTACCAAAGTTAAAACTGATAGTTTATATTTTCAGTGTCCAAACCATATACCAAAATTAATAAATAAAAGAAAAAAACAACGTGTTAAATGTACATTTAAAAAATCAGCATTAATTGGTACATGGTTTGAAAGAGTTCGAAACATAGATAAATTATGTAAACAAAAAAATATTAATTAATTAAATAAAATAATTAAAATATTCACCTGTTCTCTGTCATCTTTACCTTCACTATAACTAACGATGTTTATTATTATATAATTATTTAAATAACACATGACCATGACAGCACCAATGGAAGTTATCAGCTGAATTACCAGTACCAGTAGAGTTATTCACAATCATCAATCGATTTACCAAAATCAAATTCAAATGAAACGGTTTTCTAAAAAGGATGAAATGATGAGATAAATATAAAGACAATTTCACCAACGGAGAAAAGGAAACTTCTAGAACTGTGAAAATTTTGTATATAAAGGGTTGCAGATCGCAGAAGAATTTGTCTTTTTGCGATTATCTGTGTATAATATCGTATTGAGATTGAAGCACAGAAAACAAATAGACCAAAAACAACTTAGACGTATTGTGTCCTCAAAAATCTAGCGTATTGAGCTAGTACATAGGGAACTTAGGAATTTCTGTAAAACAACTTACAATTTTTTTACAGAATTTAGGGAAAAAATTAGGGAAAACACTTAGAAATTTTTTGAAAAAAAATTTCTAATAAACCGCCGAAAAAATACTTAGAAATTTTAAAGAAAATTTCTAATCGACGCTGCTTTTGGATTTAGAAAATTTTTACATTAAAAAATTTTCTAATAAAAAAAAAAAAAATATATATATACTTGAACAAATAAAAATAAATGGATATTTTGTACGCAAATGCTTTATGAATACAACAATTGACAATAGGGATGGTTTCCAAATTTTTTTTTATTGTATTGATTTGATAGTCGTATTTAATATATGAATGAGTTGAGAGTTGAGAAAGGGGTGTATTTCATATTCTATGTATTTTTAAATATATATGTGTTGTTTTGTTAATATGCCTTGTCGCGTGCTATATGCTCTGATATAAATTACTACTATTCTTCTAATTGAAATACATATCCACAATTGTATTTATATCAAAGACCATATAAATATATACATTTATATGGTGTTTGGTTATATGTATTACTTGTATAGATCTACATTATTTTCTGATGTAGGATTGTAGAATATTTAGCAACAGAGGTTTTTACGTATATATACATTATAATTACTGTAGCATTTGTACTGTACTGTATACATTTATATGGTCTTTGATTTTATGTATTACTTGCATAGATCTACATTATTTTCTGATATAGGATTGTAGAATATTTGGCAACAGAGGTTTTTACGTATATATACATTATAATTACTGTAGCATTTGTACTGTTCTGTATACATTTATATGGTCTTTGATTTTATGTATTACTTGCATAGATCTACATTATTTTCTGATGTAGGATTGTAGAAAATTTGGCAACAGAGGTTTTTACATAAGCATACATTACAATTACTGTAGCATTATACCATAGATACTATAGAAATACATATAAATATGTTTTTACATAGTATCACAGATCAGACACCCTTATCTGTGATAGTATATAGTATCTTTGATTATACATAATATATGTATACATATGGATATATTATGGTTTTTTTTGTTATCTTTTTGGGTTCATTGACATATGAATGCAAGATACGATTATATATTATATCATATCCCGTGAATTGAATTTCTTCTTGAAATTTTTAATGAATGTCTTTTTTAATGTTTGGGCCTTAGGACTTCTGAATACATAAAGTATTATTCTGATTTTTGATCATAATATAAAAATTTAAAAATCAGGTGTTTTGAGCATTACCAAAATCTTTTATAGACTGATTCAATTTTTTTTCTATAACTAGGTAAAAATTGATATTTTATTTTCAATTAATATGGAACATAATTTATAAATATGTCTATTTTTCTAAATCTTGAGGACAATGAATTTTAAATTATTTACAATATTTTTAAAAACAGAAAGCTTAAAATTATTTATTTGAAAATTTTTAAATTTTATTTCGTTGATGTTTTTTGTGTGTGGTATAGAGTATAAACTCAAAAAATTCTAAATACTAGCGCTGATGAACATTTAATTAGATTCAATGAAAATTGATAATCATTTGTAGCTTGAAAAATATTATATTTTTGTTCACATATTATAACAATAAACAAGATGTCATGAAATCGAAAATAAATTGTTTGTAAATTTATGTATTTTTATGATTGAATATAATCAAATTTTTTTCATTTATGTTTGCTAAAAAATAAATGATTAAGTAGAATGTGCCTATAATTCTAGTCCTAGAAATATTTTGGAGATCCGTATTATCAAAATATCTTCAGTAGTGATTCAAAAAATTATGTTTCAAAATAACGTGGAATAGGTTTACGTATAGTAAATTATAATTGCTATTTGAATTTTGATTTAAAAATTTACCTTTGTATTTTAACATTTCTATTAAATTGATAGCTCATAAACTATGTATTTAACATCATATCATATCATACAAAATTAAATTGTAAAATTTATAATATATTTCTACTTATAACTTTGAATGAAAATTTTTAATTTGATGCATTCATTTAAAAAGCGCGAGAACTGGTCAGTTCTGCATGGTGCGGTCATGGTGTTGGCAAAGAAGAGGAAATTAATCTGACCTGCCTCTACTTTAGAATATATTATCAGAAATTTGAATAGCCTTTGACATTTAGTATCAGTCATAAATATTTTTATACAGCATTTTTTTTAAACAAAAGTTTTTAAAATTGCATGTTTTTTATATAAATCAAATAAACTCCTAATTTTTTAATTTTTAATTCTGTTCTTTTCTATAAAATATATGTAACTTTGTTTTGAACTAAAATGATCCTAATGAATTCGGACAAAAAAGCCATGAATTCTCAATTGTTCTCACAATTATTTTAATACAGTTGAAATTATATTTATGGATTTATAATGTTTCGAGGATGCATTTCTCATTACTTATTAATTAGAAATTAAATGCCGTGTAAAAGTAGTTGTGACTAATACTGTACATCCAGTTTTAGTTTAACCATAGTTGGAAGACAGTTTTCAAATTTCAAAATTTTAAAATCAAATATATTACTATATATGGTTTATGAAGTATTATATTTATATGCAAATTATGTATAAAAATATCTAAGAAAGTCATAGCAAAGCAGAAGAAATTTGATCACGATCAAAGTGGATTTTGCATTTACGCAACCTGAATAATAGTGGTAACGTAGTAATTGAATGATATATTCTTCAAATATAGATATTGTGGTATCTTAAAAGGATATTTGCTTGAGGGCTGTTACCTATCAAAATTGCAATTTTATTTTTTTTAGAGGAAAACCATCGCAGTGCAGTGTAATTGATAAATATTCGGTAATTATAAACTTTCGCGGTCAGCTAGTTTTTTAAACATTAAAAATCGAAAAATATATGAATCTTCATGATTATAGTCTCAAAAAGTTCCATTCAACTTCGGAATTATGAAAAAAATATAATATAGTTACAGTTTGATGCGTAGGATAGTGTGGTAGATGGTTAAAAGAGCATATGAAAAAATTAGTTTAATTCAGTTCAAAAATGTTGATCAGTGTTAACGAATGACGCTAATTATACAACACTTTTTATACTCTTTTAGCATCCCCGCACCCACCTGCCAATATTCTCTTTTTTTATTTATATTTTATTTTTCATTCTATAAAATTCTTCAATCTTACTAATGAAAAATTACTCATGAGTAATCACCACCCACCACCCCCCGCAACAAACAGCCACTATTATATTCTATTCATAAATCCGAAATCAAACCAAAGTTGAAAAAAAACAAAAAGGTTGACTTTTCAATTTTTTATGAGTAAAAAACCAGCTGATAGCGAAAGTATATATGTAATTACCAAACATGTATTCATATATCTATGAATAACAAAAAGGTTCATATTTAACATTACACACAAATATTTTCATAAAGAAATATATTAAGGTAGGTCATGGATACTATATACATTATAGATCCTGATATATATCATTGAACAATCTATTTTTATGTATGTATGTGTACGAGATCGTCTTCAATTCGATTGATTGTAATAAATATCAAAGATGTAATGGTAAGTATGTACAAATCTTCTAATTTATAAATTGAAGGAGAAAATTTGTACATACATATATACGAAGGAAAATACATACATATATAATTTTCACTTAAATTTGTTGAAAATTTCAACACTTTAATGAGCCACTGAAACTGAAAGATTATTTTAAATTTTTTGGTATTAGTGAACTTAGAACCGAAAATTCATGTACATTTTGCAATCAAAATTTAGTTCTATAGGTTAACTACTTTAACGTAAAATAATACAAATGAGCAATTATAAACAACGTTTGTTCGAGGTTAAACAAAAAAAAAAATTGAGCTTTGATGTCGTTGTATGGTTATGAGCAAAAACATGTTCTTTATTCGAAAAGGAAATAGACATTTCATTTAAAAATGTTTACATGATCTGAACATAGAAAAATTTTGTAACTGGAATAACAAATATAATTACTTTTTTCAGAATCCACTTTTTCATTTTGTAAAACAATCAACATATTATTAGATTTCTGTTTCTACAGCCTTCAAATCTCTAAAATGCACAAATGTACCTCTGAAAACACTGTAAAATTTTTGAATGCAGCTAACTCGTTATCTACACGTTTACATTTTGCTAATCGCAATATCTTGTAAGTATCTTGCAAGAGCTTCTCAATTGTGAATCAAATAAAAATTGGATTGCAACACATATTTAACGGCTCGGGACTCTATAGTTTATAAAATCTTTCTCATGACTTAGGCAGATTGACATTTAATTGGTGGAACATTGCAAATTCTCAATAATTGTGTGTTAATTGAACAATTCAGATGATTTAGCGTAGTTGTTACCAATTATGTCAAACTACCGTAATATTCATTTAACTTTTGCAGAAACCCTCGATTTTAAATAGTATTCACGTATAGAATACTATTAAATATACATATATATTATAACATATATATATATAAGATTTCGATGACTTTACGTGCTGTCCATTGCGGGAACACTGATGTTCTGTGATACTCAAAATATGAGATTTATGCAATTTATCTGCAATTTCCACAGAACTTAAGAGACATAAGTACGAGTTTTGCACATTCTACACATTTTACAAGTGTTTGAGGCACATTTTTCTGCCGCTGAGATACTTTTTTACTATATTTCTCTACAAAAACCAATAATATATTCTGCTGATATGTATGCAAAATTCTGGAGGAGTAATACTCGAATGCAGCTGGTACGTATGTATGTATATGTAATAATACAAAAATAATATAAGGATTACACGATATAGAAAAACTTTTTTTAATTTCAAAATTTTTCAATGATCAGATCACGTAACAACTTTACTGAATATAAATAGTGATATCCACTTCGTACCGACAGTGTTGAATACAAAGAAAGAAAATTTGATAAACCACATTTAACACGGTCTATTCTTGAACTTTCTATGAAATATTTTGAAAAAAAAAAAACTTTGCATGAAAGATGCTTTGAATATCCAACACGATGTGAAAACTATGATAACAGGCAAAATATAAAAAATAAAAAAAAATTAATCCCATTTATTCATTTTTAAAAATTCTACGAATTTCAATTTTATGTCATACACAATGTGCATACTTCTCCGCTTTTCTATTTTCAATAGAAATTTTTGTACTAAAATGGTACAACCTCCAATTTATTTACAAAATAAAAACAATATACGTCCATCAAAAGAAAAAAACGTCCAAAAAATAAAATTGGAAAGATTCTAATCTACAAGTAAGCTTGAGTTCAAACACATAAATCGAAAATCATGATTTCGATTATATACCTGAAAATAACGATGAGGTTCTATCATCAAATTTTTTCTTCAATCTGTAACAAAGATGATTGTTTAGAAAATTTGGAAGATAATAGATGCTTACGAAGAGTTACCATTAAATAATGATGAATTTGAGAATGATTTGTTGCAGTATGTAGCAGGATACATAGCAGAACAATTAAAACTAGAAGAGCTACATCTATTGTAGGCTATATATATATATGTATATTGAACTATATAAGTGTGTATACTTACGGCATTACTCATTACCTGATTACTATATACTATATATGTATAATAAAATATATAATAATTGATAAGTTGCTCTTAAGTATGCTAAAAATAGAAAAATGATAAGAAAAATGTATTGATCAAACAAAAACTGTACCGTACGATAGATAGTGGTAATAAAGTCGTTGTCTGAGTAAGATGTTTTATTTTTAATTTATGTTGAAGACGTGGATGCCCTACACTATTAGGGTGGAATGGGCAGTAGATCAATGTATACTTGGTTGGATGAATTAAACCGAGGAGGATTGAAAAAACCAAACCAAGATATCTTTGCAGATTACAAACTCGATATTTTCAATGTAATCAACGGAGACAACATATTGATAAAACAAAGATATTTAAAATACCTTTTAAATTTAATTAATAATGTAGGAGAAGACATAAAAAAGTTATTTTTTAGAACACGAATGTATTTTAGAATTAGATCATGAAATAGGAAACTATGTAAAGATTCACAACAAAAGAAAAATAAAAGGACATTCACTTAAATACTGTAATATGAAACAGAAATTGTCGTTTTTAAATTTTTCCTAATTTTTTTTTTCATTAACGCATTGAATAAGTTCTACTTATAAATAATTCTAGTCTTGATTTCAATTTAGTTTCGATCTCATAAACAGGGTTGGTTTAAATGTTTAAATTTCCATATGAAAGGAAAAATTTTTAATTTATTTCCGAAATTAAAATTTGGTTATGAGTAGGAGTCCTATACTATTGTAATAACAAGAAATTAATTCCTGATTTTAACATTTATATTTTATCAACACTATTAAAAATCACTTCATTTATTATGTTTTGTAATCTTTACTAATATTTTAACATTCAATTCATCTTTTTAACATCAAAATTTAGGCTAGCTAAATCTAACGTAATGCGGTCTTATGAACGATTTAAGAAATCGTCCCTACTTAATTTGTAGATTGTTATTATTAATATCGCTAAAGCTAACATTATATGAATTCTATTAACCTTGCTAATATCGATACCATAAATACATATTATACATATTTTAAGATGACAAAAAAATAAGACAAAATTAAAAGACATTTTATTAAGACAAAAAAAAAAGATGCTACTTTTTTACAAAATACCGAAAAATAATAAATGATATTTTTTTTTAATTTTTTGTAAATCACACGATTGCCCTTCACATGCACATACTAAAATCATATGTGCATCTTTTATATATTGCTTTAGCGTCTAAAATGCAATAGACGACGACGACGACCAATAGATCCCAAAAAAGATGAATAAGAAGAACCAGTAGAACAGCAGTACTACTAGAATGAATGAATATCATCGTCAATGCCATCGCAAAAAATTTATCGAAACTTTATAATTTTTATATTTCAATTATAATTATGTACATATATGGATAGTATTTATTTGTATTTCTCTGCAAAATCATTTTAAAATTTTTGACTATGATGATGATGATGACAGTGTACATGATCCGGACTTTATACCATCTAACAGTTCTAGTGAAGAACACGTTTCTGATGCTGATAGCGAATTACAAAATGCTGTAAATCAATTGATGCGTAATTTGACTGAAGCTGATATACCGAATGCTGAACTGAACGATAAAGATCAAAATGTTGAATCACAAGAAAATAATGACAAAGAAAACAAAAAATCAAGACAGAAAAAGAGAAATACGGGACAGTCTTATACTACACACAAGGGAAAATATGTCCCAGAAAGAAAGTTCAAAATTTTAGAAAATTGCCGAAAAAACTGCAAAGAAAAGTTTTCTGAAGAGGACCAGAAACAAATATTTGATCAATATTGGGCATTGGGCAGTTACAAACTTCGTCAGGCTCATGAACTGGGCTCATTGAAATTCACGATAAAAAATACGAAAGAAAAACCAAAAGTTCCAGTGCACCGAGAAACCGAGTATATTCTTATTCTTATTTTCTTATCAAAAGAGGCGAAAGGCTCTCGGTTTGCCAAAAGTGCTTCAAATTTACACTCGGTGAAAGTGATCAATTTTTTAAGACAATAATTAAGAAGAAATTAGAAAGTAATGGAACTGTAATTGTTCCGGATAAGCGTGGATCTCGTGTACCGAATAACAAATTATCTAACCAAAAGATAAATGAAGTTAAAAGTCATATATCATCTTTTCCATCATATGAAAGTCATTATAGCCGAAGAGACACAGAAAAAAGGTACTTGAGCAGTGACCTATCTTTATCGTTGATGTACCGGTTATATAAGGAATCCCATATTGAACCGGTTTCGCAAACAAAATATTCTGAAATTTTTAATTCTATGGGTCTAAAATTTAAAAAGCCTCAGGTAGATGCGTGTCATAAGTGTGAAATGTTCAAACTACAAATAAAGACAGCATCTCACGATGAATTGGAATTATTAAAACAAGAGCAGGATAACCATCACGCAGAAGCAGATTTTGCGTATAAAGTGAAATCTGAAGCTAAATGTGCTGCAAAGTTGGATTCAAAGTATAAAGTTTTTACTTTCGATTTATAACAGTGCCTTCCAACTCCTTTTCTAAGATCCTCCTTGTCATTTTACAAGCGTCAATTATGGACATTCAACCTTACTGTACATGACTGTGCTAACGATCAGCCGTACTGCTATATGTGGCACGAAGCTATTGCGAAACGCGGGGGAAACGAAATAGCTTCTTGCCTTTTCAAACACTTGAGCAATCTTCCGCAAGAAACTAAACATGTAGTATTTTTCAGCGATTCTTGTCCAGGGCAGAATAAGAATGGCTTTGTTTCCACTATGTTCATGATATTTTTAAATAATCAGGATAATATTGACATCATTGACCACAAATTTCTCGTGCCAGGTCATACCCACATGGAGTGTGATGTGGATCATGCCTTAATCGAAAAGAAGAAAAAGAGGACCACATCAAATATACACCATCCCAGAGATTGGTACAATTTCGTAGCAGCAGTAGGCGTTAAAAGACAATTTGTAGTTGAAGAAATGTCACAGAGTGACATTTTCGATTTTTCCACTGCTTCTAAAAACCAGTTACTTTGGCGCAAAACAAATGAAACTAAAGAAAAATTTGTCTGGCATAATGTTAAATGGTTGCGTTATTCCAAAGATTTCGGAAGCATACAGTACAAAACATCACTAAGAGAAAATGAGCCTTTCAAAATACTCAACATAAAACGGCGTGGTTGTAATGGTGTTAATATTCAAAATATATCCAGGTGTTACTTGGAACCACTTACAATAAATACTCAAAAGAAAAAAGACCTGATTGAAATGCTACCATTAATAAGTAATTGTTTTCACAGCTTTTATAAAAACTTGAATACGGACGATGCACCACTAATTCATCCAGATCTGACTGAACAAAATGAAGAGGAAACGTAAACATTGTATCACTTTCTTATATTGTATCTACTAATAAAAATTTTGTATGTAAGAAAATTTATTTCAATCGTTTTTATCTTAAGTCAATATGTTTAAAAATTTTTAAGGTGGAATAATAGCTTTACTAAACATAAGAGTTTCCTTTTTTTTAATTCTTGGTTTGGAAAAGTATACTAAGTCACATAATAATATTGAGCATAAATTTTTGAAAAAGGAAAAGTATCTTAAGTTAAAAAACTCAGTCAAAGTATAATAATGGGATTAATTTTCAAGGAAAATGTTTGTTAGGCTTTTTTTCTTTTCCATGTCAAACCGAATAGTCAAAATCTTTTTTCTAAATATTAACACAATTTTTTCAAAAACTTGATTAAAACTTTAAACGACGTTTTCTCAAAATCGACTTTCTTGACATAAGCTACATAGGCTTGTGGACACAGCATTAATGCAGTACAATTGTTCGTTTCGTAGTTCGTAGATTTTCTTGCTTGATGATGATAATGGAAACTTTATTTCGTACTTGCTAAGAAAACAAGGATACAAAAATAGTTGATGAGAAAATTTAGATTCTTCTTCATCAACACTTTTTTCATTCTTTTCTGGTTTTGATGTTGAAAATGTCACATTTTTATACAAAAAAATTTTCCAGTTACATATTTTTATACAAAAAAATTTTCCAGTTACATATTTTTATACAGAAAATTACTTATTAACTTATCACAATTCAAAACGATTCACAAAACCTGAAAAAGACCCATAAGAAAACCTATACAACTAATATAGATACTTAATAATGCTACAATGTAATAATCAAAGCAAATAACCTTAAAAATTAAATAATAATCTTACCTTTAATCTTTTATT
Source organism: Villa cingulata (assembly GCA_951394055.1). NCBI lineage: Eukaryota > Metazoa > Arthropoda > Insecta > Diptera > Bombyliidae > Villa > Villa cingulata. Next base: position 32,136,610 of record OX596017.1, on the reverse strand, counting down.
TAAACTTGAAAACTTGTAACTACATATATATGGTGAAAATGATGAAAAATTAATATTTAATCATTTTATTTGGCTACAATAATATTTTAAACATTCATTTTATTTTTCAATTAAACTTTTTTTTGTTGAATTATTTTTTAAAATGAAAATTAAATTAAGAAATAAATAGTTTTCCTATCATGCTATTACATTATACTATATTTTAACATCCGCCACCACATCACGACCACAATGTACATACATAACATACTACAAACACAGCCGTGCACAATAGGGGCGACAGCGACAGCGTATACACTATACAGCAGTGTTGGGAGATTGAGGGAAAAATCCCTTTTTGAGGGATTTTCAACTTCAAAATTTGATAAAAGGGAAAAAGGGATAAACGACCGAAATTTCCAAGATTTCGGGGAATTTCAGTGAATACATAATTTTTTTTTAAATTGGCATTTTCACACAAATAGTTTCAATTAATTTACCAATAACGAAACGACATTTTTTCCTAGTTATTGCTTTGTCAATTGTCAGTTGGAATAATTTAGTTTTCAACACTATTCTAGTACATTATATTCTATATTCTATTAAATTGTAGCATTCTACTACAATTTTAAACTTTACACGAACACGTTACACCTTACTGTCAAAGTGTCAAGTGAATATTTGTGGGAAGGATTTTAATAATTAAAATAAAATTTTAATATTAAAATATTCGTAAATCTATTGTTTGGTAAGTTCAGTTAATTTTTAATACATTATTTCTATTTTCCATTATTCTACTGCAAGTGTTTTAATATATTTTAGGGAATACATAAAACAATGAAAAAAAATAATGAAAAAAATTTCAAAGAGAAATGGTTGGAAAGTACAGAATTTAAAGGCTGGTTGCAAAAGGTAGAGGATAAAGAAGGCAATAAAACTAAGGCCTTTTGTCGTGCTTGTAAAGCAATTTTAAAACCAGGTAAAAGTGAACTTTTAAAACACGGCAAAAGTAATAAACATTTGATAAATGTAAAAGCAATAGCCAACACAAATTCTATTAATAATATTTTCAAAAAAAATGATGATCCACATACAGTACTGGTAAAAAAGGCAGAAATAAAACTAGCTGCTTTTATGTCAGAGCATAATGTTGCATTAAGCGTAGTGGATCATTTGTATGATTTATTGAAAGATATTGTTCCTGACTCAAAAATTGTGAAAGACATAACCTTGTCTAGGAGAAAATGTACATCAATCATATCAAATGTACTGTGCAGAAAGGAAATTGATACACTGATTTCATACTTAAAGGATAACTGTTTTTCAGTATTAGTTGATGAAACCACAGATATTTCGAATATCAAGCAATTGTGTGTTTTAGTTCGCTTCATTGACTATGAGTATAACGTACAAACAAGACTTCTGGAGTTGGTAGCTGTAAATGCAGTTGATTGCTCAGCTAATATATTATACGAAAAATTCCGTAACTGTCTGTTGGATAAAGGCATTCCTTTAAAAAATATCACGGGTTTGGGGTGCGATGGAGCTTCAGTTATGGTAGGAAAGCATAACTCCTTTTTTAAAAGACTCAAGGAGGATGTACCCAACGCTGTACTTTTCAAATGTTTGTGTCATACATCAGCTTTAATTGCTAGTGCTGCTTGCAAACAACTACCTGAAGATTGTGAGTGGTTACTAAAAAACATCGCAACATATATGAATGAAAGTTCCAAGAGCTCAGCTATTTTTTCCGAAATACAAGAATATTTCCAAATTGAAATTAAGAAAATATTGAAGCCTTCAGCAACTCGATGGCTGGTCTTACTTCCTTGTGTCATACGACTGTTAAACAACTGGACGGCATTACAGCACTTTTTTTTATTGGCAGCCGTTGAGACAAAACGATCAAAGGCAGAAAAAATTAAAGATTTGCTATTAAATCAAAAACTCAAGGCATATTTTATTTTTCTTAAACACGCACTGGCGTATTTCAACCACTTTAATGCACTTTTCCAGAGCAATACTGTATTAATTAACGTTATTTTAGAGGAAAGTAGGAAACTTATGTTGAAACTTGCTCAAAATTTTACTACAAATTCCTACTTAGAAATAATAGAAAATACAATGAATAATGCTCAATTGAAACAGGAATTAACGAATAACTTATTACCTATATCTAACGTTTACTTGGGACCAGAATGTGAAGAATTTATGGCAGAAGCAGATTTCAACGAAATAGACAAGGAAGAAATCAGAAATTCGTGTTTGAAATTTTACAAAACTGCCACCTATGAAGTCCTTGAACGTATTGATTTTAGTGATTTAATCCTACAAGAATTAAAATTTATATCTCCAAGTATTGCAATGTCCCACGAAAGTCGAGTTGATCTGAAAATTATTCCAAACTTCATTATTCCAAGCAACATAACTGAATTGATGCAAGAATGGAGATCTCTACCTTTGTGTTTTAAAAAAGAAGAAAAAGAAAAGCTTTTATCTTTAACTACAGAAGAATTTTGGAAAAAAATATTACAATCTGTTGATTATACCAACCAGCTCCAGTTTCCACATTTGAAAAAAGTGGTTTCATATGCCCTGACATATCCTCACGCAAATGCTGAAGCTGAAAGAATATTTAGCTGTGTTACAGACATAAAAACAAAGAAAAGGAATAGATTAGCTGAAACGAATTTGAATGCAATATGTGTAATGCGGTCATATTTCCATTCAACAGGAACAACCTGTCTAGATTTTAAGGTTGAAAAAGACCACCTAAAACTATTTACTTCCAATATATATTTAAACAAAAACTAAATATCAATATATCAAATTTTAATATTATAATATTGTAATAATAATAATAAGTGTGAAAATATAAAACTAAATAAGAAAAATATGTTTTAATTCAGAAGGGAAATTTTGAGGGAAAAATTTAAAAGCCTGAGGGAAAAAAGGGATTTTTGACCTGAATTTGAGGGATTTTCAGAGTTTAGTATCACCCATCACTGCTATACAGTAAAAGTGACGTTACATAGCTCGCTACGCTACGCTGCGCTTCGATCAGATGTTCTGTGCTACGCTGCGACTGCGGTTGGCCTGTTACATAGCTCGCTACGCTGCGCTTTGACAGTTGCATACTGATAAATTTTTAAAAATTGATTTTACATTTTTTTATTGTCAATAATTTATAATAAATAATAATAATAATAAATAATAAATAATAATAATAATAAATAATAATAATAATAATAAATAATAATAATAATAATAATGGATGATATAATGGACATATTTGATATTTTCTTCGTGTTATATTTATTGTATGACGTATGGACTGAACATTTTAATAGAGATAGAATCTGGGTCCGAAATTTTTTCCATGATAGGAAAGAAAAAGGATTTTTTGATTCTAATTTCAAAAAGTTATATGAAGATGAAGAACTTTTTCAAAATGCAACAAGGATGAAATGTGATACTTTCGATTTATTATTTAATTTACTCAAAGAGGATTTGACGAAAGCTTCATATCGTCCTAGTATTGCACCTCAATGTAGATTGTTTCTCACATTAGTGTAAGTATAAAAACATTTCATGTAATTAAATTCAAAATTCCTAATATTTATTTATTATAAATGATTTTTTTTAGATATTTAGCTCATGGTGGGAGTAGGCAGTATTTTTCTATGACAATGAAATTGGGGTTATCGACTGTTCGAAAAATTACACTTGAAACGTGTGAATCAATATGGAATATACTTTCAGATGTGTATTTATCATTTCCAAATGAACACGAATGGAAAAAAATCGCTGAAGATTTTGAAAACATATGGAATTTACCCCATTGCGTAGGTGCAATAGACGGTAAACATGTTGACATAACGTGTCCAGCAAATTCAGGATCAATGTATTATAATTATAAAGGCAATTATAGCATTGTTCTTTTAGCAATTTGTGATGCAAATACATTTACAACCGTCGACATTGGTGCCTATGGCTCTCAAAGCGATGGTGGTATACTGAGAGCATCGAATTTCGGAAAATTATTATTCGAAAACAAATTGAATTTTCCTGCAGAATCAAAATTAAAAAATAGCGATATAATATTTCCATATTATATCGTTGGAGATGCTGCTTTTCCTTTAAGGACAAATTTAATGAGGCCATATCCTGGGTTATTGTTAGATGCCGAAAAAGAATATTTCAACAAACGCCTCTCACGAGCTAGACGTGTTATTGAAAATGCTTTTGGTATTTTGACAGCAAGATGGAGAATCTTACGGAGCACTATGAATATCAGCGAACAATCAGCAGAAAGTATAATAAAGGCTACAGTTGTTCTTCACAATATTATCAAAATGCACGATGGCTCATATTGTCCAGCCAACTTTGTGGATACGTATGACGGTGACACTGTTATAGAAGGATTGTGGAGAAAAGAAGGACAACATTTGTCAAGATATCGTCCGATATCGTCGAACAATGCAACACGTAATGCATTCCACCTTCGCGATTTGTTGAAAACATATTTATTTATTAATAAAATATGATTTTATAAAAGTAAAATTTTTACATTTATTAATGTACATTAATATTTGATATCATGTAAATTACAATAATTAAATAAACATATTTCATATCATGTAAATTACAATAAACAAATAAACTGCTGTTTTCATTTCTTATGAATACTACCCACTTGCAGAATAGTTCGCCCTACCTGTGAAATTGAACATTGTTTATAAAAAATGATAAGAAATTTTACCGTAAATCGCATTAATAGTTCAAAATTTTTTTTAATTATTTTATTTACTCAAAATAACTTCATTTACATTTTTAAAAAAAATATAACAACAAATTATTTAGACAAAAAAAAATATTGTTTAAAATCAATAAACAGCAAAATAGTTCGACTATGGAAAAATAAAAGCAAAGTAGTTCGCCTACTACAGTTTTTTTTCATTTAATTGTAAAATTGATGGCAATGTATAACTAAAATTTTTTAATAATTCTGCCAACATTATTTTAAATATCGTTCATCAACTAGTTGTACACTATTAATTGTTAAAAATGGTACGAGGTAAACCGATAACAGAAGAAGTAAGAAATATGATTATTTCTTTACATAAACAGAAAAAATCGGCATATAAAATAGCCGAAACTTTAAGTATTCCGCGATCATCGATACGAGATATAATTAAATTGTTTAAAACAACTGGAAGTATCAAACCAAAGAAAAAAACAGGACGAAAATCAATTGCTTCTAGGCGCGATTTGCGTACCTTAAGAAATGTCATTAAGGAAAATCGTCATGCAAATGCAAAAGAAATCACCAGTAAATGGACAAAAGCAATTAAGAAACATATTTCTGTTGATACTTGCCGAAGATCATTGAAGAAAATGGGATATGGTTTTTACAAGGTATGGTTACAAATTGTTTAGAATATTTAATCAATAAATATTTGTAACAATTCTTTCTTAATAGGCAAAAGAAAAACCATTTTTAACGGCAGCGCAAAAAACAAAAAGATTATGTTTTGCGAAAACATATAAAAATTGGACTCTTCGTCAATGGCAATCTGTAATATGGAGTGACGAATCAAAATTTATAGTCTGCAAGGGAGATAACAGAAAAAGAGTAGTTCGCAACAAGGAAGAAGCTTTCCATACAGATTGCTTAAACAGAATTGAAAAATTTCCGGCTTCTGTAATGGTCTGGGGATGCATGTCGATGTCAGCAAGAGGTGTTGGACAGCTTCATTTCATTGATGGTACAGTTATTGCTTCGAAATACCAAGATATACTCCGGAATAATCTACTCCCTTCCATTCCTTTATTGGAATCGGCTGAAGGTGAGTTCATTTTTCAACAAGATAATGCTCCTCCTCATCGAACATCAAGAACATGGCTGGATGAGAATAATATTCCTGTTTTGGAATGGCCGCCAAATAGTCCGGATTTGTCACCCATTGAAAATCGATGGCTTAAAATAAAAGAAAACTTGCACCAAAATCCTGTGGAGACTACGAATGACTTAAGAGAGTGTATTTCTGCAATATGGCAGAAGATAACTCCGGAAGAATGCAACAAATTGATAAATACGATTCCAACCCGCTTGAAGGATGTTTTAAAAAGACGAGGAGACGTAACAAAGTGGTAGTACGTGGAAGTTTTACAATTAAATGAAAAAAAACTGTAGTAGGCGAACTACTTTGCTTTTATTTTTCCATAGTCGAACTATTTTGCTGTTTATTGATTTTAAACAATATTTTTTTTTGTCTAAATAATTTGTTGTTATATTTTTTTTAAAAATGTAAATAAAGTTATTTTGAGTAAATAAAATAATTAAAAAAAATTTTGAACTATTAATGCGATTTACGGTAAAATTTCTTATCATTTTTTATAAACAATGTTCAATTTCACAGGTAGGGCGAACTATTCTGCAAGTGGGTAGTAGTTTTTTTTTTCTTATTGATGCAAAGAAAAAGCACACATTACTTACGCAAAAATAGATAGTTCATGTGATTAAGTGTAATTTGCTTTATTTTTCTTATGAATATTAGATAATCCCGAACATCCTTAATTTACAGAAATTTTTTTGACTTATTGATAAAAATACTATGCTGAAAAACATTCAAATGATATGTGAGGAATTTGAAAATTAAAATTCCTAGGTGCAGAAAATGAAAATATTTTATTTTCAGAGTAAAATAATATTACAAAAAACCATCAAAACATTATTGATTTTGATATGAAATAATAAAACAATATTAGTTGTAAATTTACATATTTATTTTTCCTCAATATTTTTTGTTTTATATAATAATTCTAATCTTAAATCTAATTTTTACATTGGAATTTATTATTAACTAAATTTAATATTTCTATTTTTAAATTCCTTACGTCATTTTCTGGCATTTGATGAAAATACTGGTCTAGCATTTTATAAAATGCATCGTGTTTCCCTTCAGGTTTTTCATTTTCCTTTAATCTCTTGTCCAACACATTATCTATTTTCATCAGTACCTGTGAAAATTTTTCCTCGACTTCCCGTTTTGAACGTTTTCTATTTGCTTGGTTTTTATTTAATCCAGATGAATCTGGTGAAAACAATTCCTCCTCGATAATATCATCTTCTTGAGGAATGCTTACGTTTAAAGGGTCTGTGTGAGTCACTGGCTCATGATCAATAAATTCGATAGGTTTTGGCGTATTCGTAGAAGTTCTGAAATAAAACATCATTAGTTTATCTATTCTCATACAAATTATACTTGAATATATTTACATTTTAGGTGCAACATGGTCAGTTATGAACTGCATATGCTCATAAAATGCCCATGTCGGCTTATTGCACTCTGCGTCTGCCGCACTGCCACTTGGAAGTTTAGTGGACAAATGGACAAATTTATCCCTCAATGACTTCCACCTCCTTTTACATGTTTCTTCTGTAAAAAAATATTAATGAGTGATTTTTTATAAAATAGCTATGTATATAAAATAAAAAAAAATTATTATAACATTATTGTTCTTACTTACCTGAACTTTCCAATTTTTCCGCTATTTCTCTCCACGCTTTTTCTTTGCAAATCTTATTTCTATAAAACATACTTGTTTTATCAAATAAACAAGGATGTTTTTAAATTTCTTCAATCAAATTTTCTTCAAAAGTCATCTGAAAAATATGTACATAATATAATTAATAAGGGGAGATTTCGATTTCCGTGGCGCTGCGATTTGACGATTATTTCTTATAAAACAAAAAAGATGAAAAAAAATTCCAAAATAAGATGAAAAAAATAAATAAAATTTTGCGATATCTCTCTTCGTTTTCGAGATATTGAGGCATAAAGTTTCCAGTTCTACTTTAACAAATTTCTATTTTCTTCATCTTTTACATTTTTTTTATTTATTATTATTTATTATAATACAAACTCCATAGTTAGCCTTGATTTACATACTAAAATGTATTTATTTAAATTGTGAAGATATCTTATGCCACTTCTATAATTTTTTCTTTTTCAAAAATTATTTAGATGTGAAAGAAAATTTTTGATGAGAAAAATATCACAACACAATTAATTAAAAAAAGTTAGATAAAGAATAAATTTTAATTTTCAGTATATAAATTAAGAATAACTATGAAAAATCGAAATCATGCTAATAATAATAGTAAAAATAAATATTATTATTATAATAATTAATTATCAATACTACTCACCTTAAATATTATCCCTTAACAATTTATTTTAATTTATCTAGGTATACTTGTATATGTATATTTTATTTATATTATTATGTTATTATTTATTTATTTATATTATTATTTTAATAATTTTTATTTATCTTTATTTTAACTCCGATTTAATTTGATTCAACTTTCTAAATGAAGGTTATGAATTTTTAAAAACATAAATTTGACAGTTCATTTTCTTCGCAGCGTAGCGAGAAAGTAGAAAGTTGATCAACTTTCCGCTGCGAACGCTGCGCTGCGCTGCGCACGCTTTGGGTATGTAACAGCTTCCATATAACAACACATATTCTACTTTTAGTTGTCAAAGCGCAGCAAAGCGTAGCGAGCTATGTAACTACTTTAATTAAATGGGACTTTTTACGCTGAACTTTACGCTGTCGCCCAAATAGATTCTATTCAATTTTTCAGCGGCAACAAACCATCTCGACCTTGACTTTACAATAGTAGTAATCTATTCGCAAGAAGAAGAAATGTAAAATTCATACATATTTTATAGCATATATACAATTATACCACAAAGCGACGTACGACATGCGACATACGACAAGCGACAAGCAGATGATTAGGTAATGTCGTTGCTATGAATTAAATAAGGCGATAAAATCGCTTTGTCTTGTCATTGTTCATTGCCATATGCACAGTGATTTGTAAAAGTCTACATACACCAATTAAAATTCAGAAAATTGAAAAAAGTAATATGATTATATTTTCAAAAAAAACAACAACACAAAACACACAGGTTATGTTGTACAGCAATGGATAATTTTCAATCTGCCTCAATCGTTCGACACAAATCTTCTAGAAAATATATGGACAGAACTATAAGGAAGATTCAGGCATAGAGAAATATCGAACAAATTACAACTAATGCGGCTGGTAATTGAAGAATGGCCAGATAGATATTAAACTTTCATTTATTGAACTGTATGCAGACTTTTGCAACAGTTTTTTTTTTTTTTTTTTAAGTAAATTTAATGTACATTTATTATGATAAAAGAAAAAAATTGAACTGCAAGCCTGTCGTGTTACTTTTTGTCAATTTTCTTGCATTTTAATTGGTGTATGCAGATTTTTTCAAAACACTGTATGTATATCATATACATCATACACAAATAAACATTTTTTCTTTCATTTTCAAATTCAAAAATTTAAAACATAAAAAGTAACTGAAATTTTTTCAAAAATGATTTGTCAAAATGAATTGAGTCTTCTTCTTCCCAGGCGGCAGGCGACAAAATTAGAAATAGGTTTTAATTTTGTCGCCTGGCGATAATATCGCTTGTCGTTGTCGCTTTATTAAATTCAATTACATACAACTACATGTATTTAAAAAGTTTTTGACATATAAATGTCGTATGTCGCATGTCGTACGTCGCTTTGTGGTATAATTGTATTTATGCTATTACGCTGCAGTCACGCCCGAATTGTGCGAATTATCGGCGATACGATGTCGCTGTCGCCCGAATTGTCCAATGTCTAACATCATGGATTTTATAGCAAATACGCAATGTACGCTCTGCTTGCTTTACTTGCTTTGACAACTGAGTAGAAACTAAAGCTGTTTCTTTCTTTGGGAAGCTGCCGTTAAATCTGCAAAATATTTTCAACAACGTTACGCTGCAACTGCTTCTCTCGCTTACGAGGAACTGGAGAATTGGAAAATGGAACTGGAAAATTAATTTGGTATGTATTTTCTATTCTTTGGTCAACTTTTGTTTCACATTCAGGTTTTTTAATTTTATAGAAATATATATTTGATAAAAAATGTGGACAAAAGAAGAAGTGAAAAAATTGATAACGCTGCTAGAAAATGAACAATATAGCTAGTTAATATTACTTATGTCCAGTTTCACAGTGTAAGCTTAAGTATAGCTTAAGGTTTAAGTTGAAGCTTAAATAATATTTCAGTTTCACAGTGACAACTTAAGCCAAAAGTAGAGCTTAAGGTGTGGTTTAACTTAAGTGATGAACATATTAGGCTTAAGCTTCACTTAACTAAGAAGAAAATACGTGATAGCTAATTTTTTTAGAATATTATATATAGAAATGTGAAAATAAATATGTATCAAAAATAATAGAAGTGAACAGAAAATAAATATATTTATTTTAGATTAATTAAAAATTAATTACAAAACAAAATTAATAATTGAATAATTATACATTTAATTTTCACAGGGCCTTACTTATGAAAACTTGCTAATTTCGATTTTAAACTAGTAACAACTTTGACAATTTAGAAGTGAAGTTATTTTTCGTACTCATAAACGAAAAAAAAGTTGCTATTAATTCCAGTTTTTTTTTAAAAATTTGTTGGAATTTCAACTGTAGTTTCCAGCTGTCAAATGAAATTTGTTGGGTTGAATTGAGGTTATTACAGTATATTTATTTACATTTTTGTGTGTGCTCCGTTTATTATAGTGAATATAAAAATTAATAAAAATATGTCACAGATTAAATCTGAAAACTTGTAAGTTCAAACAATTTTAGAATTATTTATTAATAAATTAAAATAGAATATTAATAGGTAAAACTTTTATTTGTATATTATTAGATGCGAGAACGTTCCGCTAATTGGACGCAGGAGATGAAAGAATTACTACGAGATGTTGTGACTCCATTTATTGATTTCATCGATTCGAAAAATAATTCATCCGGTTCCATTCAAAAAAAGAACAACGCATGGGCAATAGTAGAAAACAAGATGCAGGCCGCCGGGTACTATATTCCTTGTAGAAAATTAAAGGAACAATGGAACCGGCTAAAAACCCAGGCTCGGAGTAATATTTCATCCTACAATAAAAATCAAAAAACAACAGGAGGTGGTGTCTGCCCCTTAGAACCAACTGAATTTGATTTCTCCATTGCAAATTTAGCGCCTTTAGATTTTGAGGAGGATGTAGCTCATTACGACTCAGATGCATTGAAGGTAGGTAACAATCATTAAACTAATTAACAAACTGCAACTAGAATACTTTTTTTATCATTTCGAATGTCAACAATTCAAGTGCTGTAGTTGTAGAAGCAGAAGCACAAAACACAAATAATTTGGAGACTCATACTGAGAAACTGACTGCAGTTTTAGATGTGGTAAAATAAATTTTACACGAAAAAATGAAATAAACCATTACAAAATTACTATTTTCTAGGAAAATGCTAAAACAGCACAAAAAAGGAACAAGCGGAGAACTGGCTCAGCGCCTGTAGGTGATGATATGCTTAATCATAGAATCAAACAAATAAAAATTGAAACGGAGAACTCTAAAGCCTTGATGGAGCTAAAACTTCAAGTTGAGAAAACCAAATTGAATAATTTGCAGGAAGTTCATGAAAAGAATATACAAATCAAAAACAAAGAACTAGAACTTTTAGCAATAAAAATTGATAATGAGAAAAAATTTAAAAAATAGCTGAGGTGTAAAATAATATAAATAAAAAAACATAAAAATGTAAAATAAATGAAAAATTGATATATTCTTTATGAGAAATATTTATTAACAAAGTTTTGTCTGAATTCATGTCCTGTTCCTGCGCCGATTTCTTCGTGGTTCTCTTCTGTATTAGGAATTTCGTTCATAGGCTCTTCTTCACTGCAATCATCGGCGAACGGTAAAGCATTGTCCCGAGCAATATTATGTAAAACTGCAATCGCTATAATCATATTTTTTGCAGTTTGTAAGTCAACCGTAATTCCATTGAAACAGCATCTAAATTTGTTTTTAAGTTGACCAAATAATGTTTCGATGACGTTCCTGGTTAAAATGTGGCTTTTATTATACTGTTGTTGTTGTCTTTGAAGATTCTCAGATATTCTAAATGGAGTCAATAAAATATTTGAGCATGGGTAACCATTATCGCCAAGAAGAACTCCTCCACTCAAGTCAGAATTCTCCAGCCTTTGTTTAATCCATGATTCTCTCCAAATACGAGAATCATGTGCTGATCCCCGCCAGCGTGCAACGATGTCAACTATTTTAAAGTTAGAATCACAAATCACCTAGAAAAATCAGTTTTAATTTATTGTATTTCTTATCTTACTGAATCATATATTTACCTGAACGTTTATGGAATAAAATCCTTTCCTACAGCGATGACGTCCACCCAATTCTCCTCCAGGGTTTCTTATTTTTATATGGGTGCAATCAATGGCACCAATACATTGCGGAAATTGAGCAATGTTGTAGAAACCTTCTTTTGTCTTTTGAAGATCGCTTGGTTCTAAAGAGAATTTAATAAAATTTGGTATTTGTCGAGCCAAAGCTGCAACAACTTTTTTAATTATACGCGACATCGTTTGTTGCGATATTCCATGTGCATCACCTGTATAATACATAACTTTAGCGAACTCCCAAAGTATAAGTCTATTTTTCATACTTACCAATATCTTTCTGACATGATCCTTTTTCAATATAGCGCAATGTAGCCATAGTCATAATTTCTGCAGAAATAGGTGATCCTCGTAACTCTGGGCTTATATTTAGATCATCCTTAATTAAATTCACTATAAACATTGCTATTTCTTTATTAAACCTGTAAATTTGTTTTGAGTTACACACTTATTCACCTTCATCTATTAAATATTATAACTCACCTGTACAATTCAATAAAATCTTCATTTGAATATATTTGAAAAGGATTTTTACGATCCTTGTAGACCTTTCGTCTTCGGCAAACACGTCTATCATTAATTATTGAAATATCTTCAAAAATAAAATTGTCCTCAGCATCCATAATCTACACTTTATTATTTATTTTTACACAATTCTATTATTATTTAAATATTATTTCAAAAAATTCTAGGTTACAATTCTTTTAATAACGACTTAATGTAGCATTTTCCACAACTAAATTAAAGGTTGTTGCTAACACTAAAGTCAAATTTTAATTGGTTATGAGTACGTAAATTTTTTTAGCAAAAGACTAAGTTCTTAATAATAGCTTAGTTAAGATTTATGAGTAAGGCCCACAGTGAATAAATGTATATATAAATTAGATATATAATATATATATATATATAAGCATATTATATATATATATACATATATTGTATTTATATATATAAATATTCATGATACAACCACATATATATGTATATACATATTAATTCTTGTATCATATAAATATGTGTGTACATAAATATAGAAAAAAAGTGAACTGAAATAATATAAAAACTGTTATTATTATTATTATGATTATTATTATGTATTACTATTATATATTATTATTATTATTATATTATTATCTTCGTCTCACATATTATTATTATTATTATTATTATTATTATTATTATTATTATTATTATTATAATTCCACATTCACTTTTTTAAATTTACATTTTCAAATTCTATACTTACAGTGCTTTTCACTTGAATAGGGCCACCTTTTTTCAATGAAGTTTTATGATTTATTCGTATTTTTTTCTCGATAATTGATTTTTTTTTTAATTCAAAACTAAAGTACAACTTCATTCTTGAATTTCAAAACGAAAAAAATAACTGGTTTTATATGTTTAACGTTAATTTTTACTGTTTATTGTCTGGTACTTAGAAAAAAGCACATTTTTGCTTGCTTCACTTGAATAAGGCCACTTGTAGTTTTGATGTTATTACAGAAGTAGGCTTTGCATTTCTAATTGAAATTAGTTTTTCTATTAAATATTCGACATTTTGTTTCTATCAATATTACATAAAGCACAAAAATTTGATTAAATTTATTAAAATGGGAAGAAATAAAGTGTTATCTGTAGTAGAGAAGGAAAAAATAAAAATTTATAAGAATGAAGGATACTCTAGCCGTGATATAGGCAAAAAAATTGGAAGAAGCAAAACGGTAGTTAATAATTTTTTAAAAATATTGATGAATATGGAAAAAACATGAAAGGACGTACTTCCGAAGCAACAACTCCCCGAGACAAAGGATTAATTCTTCGTGAAGCATCAAATTCCAGTAATTCTGCAGTCAAAATCAAGTTCAAGTGTAAGGTTAAAGCAAGTGTTTCGACTGTCCGGCGCATAATTAAAGCAGCTTCACATTTAAAATACAAAAAAATTAAAAAAAACCACCACTTAATGAAGTGCGGAAACAAAATCGATTACAGTTTTCTAAGCACCATATGGTATGGCAAAAGCAATGGTACAAAGTCGTTTTTTCACAATGAAAAAAAATTTAATATTGATGGCCCGGACAATTTTAATCATTATTTCCACGATTTACGAAAAGACGAACTGTTTTTAGATAGACATCACAGTAAAGAGGGTGGTGTAAAGGTATGGGGAGCAGTTTCTTATTATGGAACTATCGATTTGGTTTTCCAGTCCACAAAAATGACTGGAATTACAAATAAAAATATATTGGAAAATGCCTTTCCGAAGTTTCACGACATTTTTGGACCCATACCTTGGATATATCAGCACGATAATGCACCTATCCACACAGCAAAGATAGTTAAAAGCTGGATTCAAAGCCAAAATGTTGAAACCCTCGATTGGCCACCCTATTCTCCAGACCTCAACATAATGGAAAACGTATGGGGGTGGTTAGTCAGAAAAGTGTACGAAGGTGGCAAACAGTTTGATGATAAGGAGTAATTAATTCAGGCCATTAAAGTCACCTGGAGGGAAATTTCCTTAAGTTATTTGAAGTCACTATACAATTCCTTACCGAATAGAATATATGAAGTAATTTTAGAAAAAGGAGGATGTACAAAGTACTAAAATTTAATAATAATAAAAAAATTACAATTTTGTTCAAAAACTATGTGTTTGCAATCATTTACTTCCCTCCTTTATATTAATTTTTATGGTGGCCTTATTCAAGTGAAGCAAGCAAAAATGTGCTATTTTCTAAGTACCAGATAATAAACAGTAAAAATTAACGTTAAACATATAAAACCAGTTGTTTTTTTCGTTTTGAAATTCAAGAATGAAGTTGTACTTTAGTTTTGAATTAAAAAAAAAAAATCAATTATCGAGAAAAAAATACGAATAAATCATAAAACTTCATTGAAAAAAGGTGGCCCTATTCAAGTGAAACGCACTGTATATATCAGCTGTTATTCACAATACAACATTTCAATTATGTCAGCTGTAATTCACAATGCAATATTTCATTTTTCAATCACAATTGCATGTTTCATTCGGCTTAGCTAAGCGACACTTAAAATTATACTGTGAAACCGAATGAACTTAAGATAAGTACTTAAGCTTCCCTTAGAGTTTAGCTAAGCTCATACTTAAGCTCCCACTGTGAAACTGGCCATTATTATTTTTATTTTTCTTAAATTTCGCGACATTTTGCAGTACACCAAGGAATATTAACATTAACAAAAATATGAAATATTTGACATATAATGTACATATATGCAAGAAAATAAGAATTTCGTGTAAGTGCTCGTGCAATAAAAATTTTTTGCAATAATATTTTTGTCTTGCGTGATAGAAATATTGCATATTTTTCATGAAATATTGCGTCGTGTGTACGAAGCACTGCAAGTTTTCTTGCACGCAAGACAAATTTCGCGCAAGAAAACTTGCATCATGGACGAGTACCTTAAGTTGATGAAACCGTTATATGGGCTTAGACAAGCGGGAAGACAGTGGTACATGAAGTTAAATAATTATTTGAAAGAAATTGGTAAGGTACAATCCGGTACAGATTACTGTCTGTATAAGAAAAAAGAAGGAAATAAGTAAATTATCATAACAGTCTACGTCGATGATTTAATATTAGTTTCGAATATTCTAGATTATCTAAAGGAAATAAGTAATGAATTATCAAAAAAATTGAAATGAAAGATTTGGGTGAGATAAGTAATATACTTGGAATAGAAATGAAAAGAGATCCAGATACCGGTAATATAGAAATTTGTCAAGAAAAATATATTAGAAAATTGTTAAAAACATTCAATATGGAAGATGCAAATCCAACGATGACATCAATGGACCAAAATAATAATATTACGAAATTAACTATGCAGCAGATGACATCGGAAGAAATTGAGTACATGAAAACCAAACCTTATAGAGAATTAATTGGAAGTTTAGTATACTTAGCGAACATCACTAGGCCTGATATTTCATACACCGTAATGTTTTAAGCAGATATTGTAATGCACCTAGAAAAATTCATTGGGTTGCTGCAAAAAGCATATTGCGTTATTTAAAAGAAACTTTAGAATACAAGATCAAATATAAGAAGACCAAAAATAACATGTATTGTTTCACCGATTCAGACTGGGCAAACGATATCATAGATAGAAAATCATGTGCTAGATACGTCATCATGTATGCTGGAGGTCCAATTAGTTGGAAATCGAGGAAACAAAAAGGTGTGGCTCTATCTATGATGGAGGCAGAATATATGGCATTGTCCGAGGGTACAAAAGTAGTTATATATACTCGAAGTTTATTGAAAGATATGGGAATTAAAGTCAATTCAGCAACAAACATCTATTGCGACAATCAGAGTGCAGTACGATTATCAAAGGATGGAGTATTGCACGGAAGGTCTAAGCATGTGGATATCAAAGATCACTTCTGCAGAGAACAACAAATGAATGGTTTAATTAATGTTGAATATGTAACTACAGCTGATATGATAGCTGATGCTCTTACAAAGTCGCTAACGAAAGCAAAACACGAATCATGTGTACAATTATTGAATTTAACATAGATGTAAATTATCGATCATTTTTATCATGAATATAAATAGATTATTTTTTTGTATTTTGAAATTCTGTTATGTAAAACAATATAGTAAAGTACTTTGATAGGGGGAGTGTAAGAATGATTAAGTATATGAAGTAAATGAATCAATATCAATGTACTTTCCTCTATTGTTAATGAATTTGTTAACTGTTATCGATAACATTTAATAAGACAAATAAAAAAGAAAAGAAACATACCCTCCTCAAACCTGGCGTGTAGCTCGCTGCACATAATTTAAAAACATATTATATGAAAACTACGACAAATTACTGAATTATTTCCATTTGTGCAGCCCGCTAGTTACTTAATTTATAAAGGAAAATATAAATTAATTGTAATAGAATATTCAGTGAAATTGTAATAAAATATTATTTAGTTGTCATAAGTTACTCGCGGTGTCATACGTGGTTAGCAGTGCTGTTATTTTTTTTATTATTTTACTTAATATTTTCACAACTTTGGACTTAATTTTATATGTAAGTATTTATTTCAAATTATTTTATTAGTGTAGTGAAAAAAATTTAGAAAATGTATAAAATTCAGACACTTATAACAACGCAAAGTGCGATGTAGAGCCGACTGTACATTTGGCACATGTGCATATTATATGCACATTTTTGAAAACAAATAAAAATACTAACTAAATGTAACTTCTTTTGGCTAAAACCTCCTTTACACATTTTAGAAGCATCATGTCAAGGAAAACGTTGACAGAACAAGAATTATTGGATATATTAATGGAAAGTGATTTTGAAGATGGCTCTGATGAAGATGAGGAAAATATTCTACCAACTTTTGGAGAATCAGAAGCACCATATGAACCTGAAATTGAAGATGGAGAAGCATATTGTATTGACAATGATCCTTGTGATGAAAATTTGGAAAATGAAAGAAGTGTTCTTAACAGAAAATTGAAGTGGAAAGCAAAGAAACTGGAAAATGATGATATTGACAATTACGAAAAAATTTGGAATGTTAGTGAACGAGAACCTTGGACACCTCTAGATTACTTTTCTCAATATTTTCCAGACGATTTCTGGAAACTCTTAACTGAACAAAGTAACATAAGAGCGTTACAAGCAAATATCACACTTCACGCAAAAAAGGACGAATACAAAAAATTAGTAGGAGCTCACATCATAGCAGGATGTATGAAACTGCCTAGAATTCGTATGTATTATCGACCACAGCTAAGAGTGGCTGCAATTACACAAATACCCAGAGACCGATTTTTCAAGCTTCGAAACAACATGCATTTTGTCGATAACTTGGCTATATCGAGTGAAGAAAAAATCCAGAAATAAATTATGGAAGGTTCAACCCATACTGGACAACGTAAAATCAATATGTAATGCTCTGCCAAAATCTAAAAAGCTCAGTATAGATGAGCAAATGATTGCATTCACATGATCAACACAATTGAAGCAGTACGTTAAAGGAAAGCCCAATCCAGTAGGTTTGAAAAATTTTGTTCTAGCTTCAACTGATGGTCTTATTTGTGACTTCTTCATCTATCAAGGGGCTAATACATGGCCTGATGGTAAAGTCGATTCGATATTAGGTATTGGCGGAAGTGTGGTATAAAAACTTGTCACAAATGTTCCAGAAGGAAGTGAAATATTTATCGACAGATATTTCACTTCTGTCAATACTCTGTAGTTCCTAATCGATAAGAATTTGCATGCGACTGGAACCATTCAAAATAATAGAGTTCCGCGAGAAGTATCATCAAAATTGATGCCGGACAAAGATTTACTAAAACGCGGTAGATGTAGTTTTGATGAATTTGTGAGAGAAGATGGAAAAATTGTATTATTGAAATGGATGGACAATAAATCAGTAATGTTGGCTTCTACATCAGTGGGGTCAGAACCTCAGAACCAGTCCAATCTGTGAAAAGATGGGATAAAAAGAGCAAAAAATATATTCAAGTGCGATGTCCAAATGCTGTTATGAGATACAATCAGTCTATGGGTGGGGTTGATTTAATTGGCCGATAAATTTCGTACTATCGCATTTCAATCAGAACGAAAAAATGGCACTTTGTTGATTTGGCAGTATCTAATTCTTGGGTGCTGTATAAAAAGGATCAGTTATCGTTAGGTGCTCGAAAATCACATCTCATGGATCTCCTGGAATTTAAAATTTATATTGGCGAGTCATTAGCAATGGCAGCTCTTGATAGCTCCAATAGAAAAAGAGAAATAGACATTCCAGGTGCTGCAAATGAAAATATAAAGTCTCCCCCTACAAAAAGGAAATTTGCAGTTCCAGTTCCTTCAAAAGATGTGCGTTTGACTGAAAACAAGCATTTAGTGATTTGTGCGATTGATGATAAAAATAAATACATGCGTTGCAGAAATAAAGGCTGTCCGAAAAAAACTAGATTCAAATGTATGAGCTGTGATGTTTTTCTTTGCGTTGCAAAAGATAGACAATGTTGCGTAGAATTTCATACATAACTCCTTTTTTTTAAATACAGTACCTACATATTAAATTTATTTTGATTTAGGAATTTTTAAAAGTATAGGTTTTTTTCTATTCACTAATTTTTTTCTATTTTAAAAGTTGATTAATTTATATTTTTCATTTCTAACTGAAAAATCTACTTATTACTTATACATAAATAAAATAAACAACTGAAATTCATAACAAAGTAAGTTTGTTTCTTTTTACTACATTTCATTCCGATTGTCCAGTCGGCTGCACACTCTATATCCTTGTATCCTGACAGGATAAAGATTTGAAATATTATTTTTTATTCTATTTTTATTATAATAATCATAAACGAACATGATTCATTACAAATATTTTTGAATGTTAAAGGCAGATAGTTTCATTCGTTCTTTTCTGTTCTGTTCGTTCTTTCATACACTCAATGAACGAACGAAAGCGTTGATCACAAAGTTTCGTTCTTTTTTCGGTCATTTGACAGCTGAAACAAAACGTTTCTTCACTTTTCAATTAAAAGAAGCATTTAAAGGAATAAATAATTGTTTGTGTTGTGAATATGAATATTGTTAAAAGAAATAAATTTTTGAATGTTTATTTTTTGTTAATAAAAATTCTTATTTTATTACGTATAAGAAGTCGTCGAAACAGATGTTATCGTAGAAGGTGGTGGGTAAGGCCACTAAACCAAAATCGTGATATGGTTGGTTACTTTGAAACGACTTTCCTAAGAATGAAAGAGGAAGATCCAGAAATGTTCTTCCAGCAAACCAGAATGATTCGTTCGACTTATAATCTTTTTGTGACAAAATTATAGTTTTAAACGAGATCAATAGCATTAGAAACAAAATTAAAACCATCATACCTCATAAATCAAAAAGAGGTATACTCAATTTTGGAGATAGGGTAATGAATTGGCTATACGGAACAATGGACGACTCAGACAGACAAGACATTCAAAACCATTTGGACATTATTGACCGGAATAACCATGAGATTATTAAAAATATGAATCAACAAGTAAAAATTAATGAAAATTTCAACGAAACTCTGAGGTTAATTAAAAATGTTATCGAAAAGAAATAATGGAAACATTTAGCAATATAAGTAATTTTAGCAAAAGATTCTTTTCCCATTATCAATATTTAGAACAAATGGTTAGGCTAAATGCAATCAAGGAGCAAGTAGAGCATATTCAAGAGAATGTTGCATCAGCTAGGTTTGGAATACTACATCCGAACATTCTTACAAATGAAGAAATCGTAACATACAATATTGATTTTAAAAGATTATTGAATATAAGATTAGGTGTAGCTAGGTATAATAATGATGCAATTATTTTTGCTGTTAAGATCCCAACTAAAACTATCAATTTAAATAAGAAACTTTTGGTTCCTATTGTAAACTCGGAAAGAAGACAAATTGACGAAAAAATAGAATATATAGTTGAAACTGATAATAAAACATACATATTTGAAGAAAATAAATCTTTAAAAGAATTAAAATTAAGTAGAAATTGTATTGTAAGAAATAATTGTAATTTAAAACTAAAAGAAGAAGAGGAATATATAGAATTAGAAGATAATATTATAATTTTGAATAATATAAAAGAAAGTAAATTTAACAGTACTTGTGATGAGAGAAATTTATCACTTAGAAAAAACTACTTTATAACGTTTAATAATTGCACTATTCAGATTAACAATAAAATATATAGTAATAAGATAAATACATATATCGACAAATTTGTTGTACCCAAAAATGAAAATCTAAAATTTGTAAAAAGTAAATTAACATTTGACGAGATTATATCCAATCAAGAAAGTAACATAAAAGAAATTCAGGAATTAAAGTACCATAAAACTGTTAATTATGGATTAGGATCTTTCATATCTATTACTATAATTGTAATTGCAATATTCCTATTGTATTTGTACTTAAAGAATAGAAAGCTAATTAATATAGATGTAAATCATAAGATTCAGGAGAATCTTGAAACTAGCAAAGGAGGAGTTACATCAGATACTATTAACCTTGAAGAAAATTCTCAAATTTTTAATTTAGAAGAACTTAAAAAACGATATCAAGTAAAATAGACAAAATATCTGATGTAACATTCTTTTCTCATAGTATATAAAAATGTAACATTCTTTTCTCATAGTATATAAAAATGTAACATTCTTTTCTCATAGTATATAAAAATGTAACATTCTTTTCTCATAGTATGTAAAAATATGAAAAATTAATTTAAGACGGAATTTCCGGTCAAATTTATACTGAAGCTATTTTACGTAATTATACTGTACAAATAATTCCCATGTAAAATTTTGCTAACTAAGGAATTTTATTTTCTCACATATTAATACATAAAATCAAAAATTAACGTTTAAAGTAAAAATTGTGAAAAAGCTTCAGTCGAATTTGACCAGTGAAATAGAAAAGATCTTAAGATCTAATATTTTTTAATTTTGTGAATAAAGTTATATTTTAAAACAAAAGAACTTAAGTTTTTTTTTATGTGTAATTTTTTTTATCTAAAGATAAGTGAATTACCCAAAACTTGCGTATAACAAGTTATATAAATAAAAACAAATTTGTATACATAAAATACCCTTTAATAAACATATTTATTGTTTGTAATATAGTGTACGTGTACCATACAGAAGGAAATATAAAAATTATCATTGCACAGGCAAGCACAGGCCAGTCTAAATGCTTATAATGTTAGATGTATTCACGAAATATTGTAAGAGTGTAAAAAAATTTAATCAAATTATTTTAGTATTCAATGTCAGAATGGCATATACAATAGTAAACAATAGTAATATACACCGCATACAATGGGTTTCAGCATTGTAAATTTTTACAAGCAATGTAGGTAAAAATTACATTGAAGATGTTTACAATAGGTGTAGGGTTGTACGAGCTTACATCGTTTACAATGATACAAGACCAAACCGTGAATACCCTTATTATTTGTCCGTTTTTAGAAAATAATATTCTAAATGTTCAAGTCAAAAATTGATTAAAAATTATCTTAACAAAACCTGAAATAATTTTTCTACCCATTTGCATTTACTACATACATACTGCACATATATATGTAATTGTGTGTCAAGATAGTGGCATAGCAAAAGCAACATCAAAAAGAAAAAAAAGAATGAAAGAAATAAACCTGAAGTATTCGTATAGCGTAGAGCACTTAGCACCACAAATAATATATATATATATATATGTATGTATGTATTATATTGTCTGCGATAGGACAGCACATAGATTGAAATGTACAAAAATAAAATTTACTTTGTCTATTGCAAATACGTTTGCGTATAATTATTAAAGCACAGGCAAAGCAGACATTCGACACTACTACATATACTGTCTAATGTTAAAATATGTGCGTAAATGTGTATGTTAATAATACGATTTTTTCATTTTATATGGTGACGGATTTTTGGTTTTATTGGCACGTCTGTATATTTGTCTGTTGTGCAATTAGCTGTTGTAAATAATGAAGTGGTAGATAACTTCGACAGTACACTTGTCAGTAGCATAAATGCAGTGTTTCAACTCACGCTGCTTATTTGCGTTAAAATCTTTCAGGCCTGTTTTGCATTTTATAGTTTTCGAACGCACTACAAAAAATATCTAACTTAGAACTGAATTTACGAAAAGGCCTTCTGGGTATCGAAAAGTTTTGCTCGAAACATTAAGCCAGTTGTTACGGAGATTTTTGAATATATGAACAGTGTCATATTGCACATATGTAAATTCTTGAGGTAATTGAGGATTAGGGAAACGGTTTCCAGCATTGGAACAACGAGTTTTAAAAAGATTTTGATTAATTTTATTATTGTCAGTAATGATAACAATGACTTTAAAGGAAAACTTTTGCAAGAAGTTTATAACATCTAGTGTTAATGAATGGAGATCACTACTAGCGAAAAACTGGGATAAGACGGACGATTTCTTTGAAAGAACCATAAATTGATTTAATCATAAATGCCATTACAGTTCACACTGAATCTGTTGGATTATTTTGAGCCATTCCGACTAAGTGGTTTGATTTATATTCAATACCACGATTAACATAAATTTCATCTATTAAAAGTGCAACAATTTTTTCGCGGTCTTGTAAATTTCTCCAAACTTCTTGTATATAATGCTCATCGTTATAGGTTTTATAATCTGGAGTATTGTTAAAAGAAGACGATATACTTTGTAAATATCTTTTTGTTGGAACGTAAATAAACTCACGTAAAATTTCATATGCAGATGCTGAATGGCAATAAATAAGAAATCCAATAATTAGGGTGCACGGATCATACCTTCATGGTTGATAAAACATCTTTACTTAATTATATAAAATATTTAATCTTTCAATTTCTTCCTGAGAATTTCATCTTCATTATGGTTATCGATCGCTTTTTTTGAAAAAGGTTGCAGAAGTTTTTAGCAAAATTTTCTGAAATGGTTCTATACTTTCTATAGTTGAATAGCGAGAAATTAAATTTTCTATTTTCGGGCATAAATTTAACTTGCATTTGGAAGCCGAAATCCCCTGCAAGTCTTTTGGGGAGACCTCATTTTCACCAACAATAATTTGTATTACGAGGTCATTATTGATAATAATACGTGTTGCAATACACCAACCAAAAATATCGTTTCGCTCTATACTTTGAAGAAGACTATTTTAAATTCGTTCTCATGAACAAATCATTCTTTTAAATTTACTTTATTTTCAAATTGATTAATAAAGTCGTTGAAATTGCGGATACAATCTTCTATAAGGAAAGAATTTCCCAGATCTTCAATACGCGAGTTATGTTAATTATATATAACCAGAGACCGGATGTTCATGCACTTAAAATCTTCGAAATATGCGCATTAAAATGCATCAAAAACGTGTAAAATATGCACACTAATATGCAGTTAAAATACTCCGAAAAATAATTTTAAAAATGGATCAAATAAGAAACAAAATTATTTTTATTACTGAATGTTTGGTTTTATTTAAAAATACAAAAACATTTATAACGTTTTATTTAAAAATTTTACAAAAAAAAACTTAAAAGATATTCCAATTGAATTCTCCAACATTTTTATTACATTGAATTATCAAGTGATGTTTTATATTATTTTCAGATAAATTTAACCTTTTGTCGGTAACTAGAAGTTTGTAGGCTGAAAAACTTCTTTCTACGTCACAGGAAGTAATTGGTGCATATTTAAAAGCACGTATTTCTTGAATATACAAATCGACAATTTCACTGGAACTTTCACCTACTAAAAGATCTGAAATAATTTGTAGCTTTGCAATTCCTTCGTTTTTATTTATGATTTTTTCAAATTTTTCTTGAATGCCTTTAGCTTTTTCTCCTGGTAATTTTGAAATTTTTTGTTTGATTTCTTCAATAACAGCCAAAGATTCATATAATGGCAAATTACTTTTTTGAATTTTTTCAATAACTTCGGCAATAAATCCATAATTTGATGAAAGAAAAATTATATCAGTTCGAAATTGAGTTAATTTCATGATATTTCTACACTTTTTAATTGAAATAGTGTCTCCATCATCAACTTCCATCAAAACTTTTTCCAAAATATCAAAATTCGTTGCGCTATATACTACACTTTCTATCCATGTACCCCAAAGTGTTAGAATGTGCTTAGGTGGTAGCGCAAGACCTGGAGCATTTTCTCTGAATACGTCTACTCTCGACGGTGCTTTTAAAAATATCTTTTTTAAGTTCGAAACCCAGATATCAATATCTGGATATAAACTTCGAATATATTCAGCTAGACGATGTATACCATGTGCAACACATGTAATCGATGTTAATTTGGGATAGAGAGCACTTATTCCGTTTGCTGCTTTCTTCATATATGACGCTCCATCGCTCACAAAAAGAAGCACATCCTCACGTTTCAAAGAACCAGAAAGGAGCTGAATGGAATCGTCGAATATTTTTGCAATTGCATTAAAATTAAATACTCGTGCAATTACAACTTATACATATAATATAACACACACCAAAAAAAAATAAAAGTTTTAATTTTAATTTTATATTTCTTTATTTTCTTGTTACTGTTACAAGGGCTGAACTTAGACTGACTACTTCAAATTTATTTTATAAGACATAATATATGTTATCAAAAGTATATATCATATTAGTTATTATACAGTATTTTTATCTTTATATGAAAGAAATGCTTAATTAGCAAATTTACAGGAAGTTACTATGTATAGAAATTAGAGAATACAATATTGTATAATGCTTTATTTTAATTACAAATAATATATGAGATATAATAAAATTACAATGTTGTTACTGTTTATATATAATGAAAAATGCTAACTATGAATATTTGATAATTACATGAATGATAATACATATTATAATTTACATTGTTGTTATGTATTGTAAAATATACTAGGTGTAAATATGGATTGTAGCCGTAACTCCTCTCCCCTTGGATGAAGCGACGACCAAAGGAGTTGCATCTCTGGTATATCATTTGAAGTTGTTGCTGGAATTCTTTCTTGTTGTCCAGAGAGAATGTATTGCTGATTTGATGATCTTTTGACGTATTTAAAAAACATGTATACAGTCAGTATAAATAGGAGGAATATTATGCCAAATGTCGCATAGTCTATTTGTGTAGTTTTTACTTTTAAAAGATTAATTTCATCCAAATTTTTGAAATTGTAAGATTTTAGTTTTTCCAAACTGATATTTTCTATTGTTTCTGAGGAATTAATTTTCTTGGACAATGTTGGGTGTATTATTACATTGTCCCAAAAAACGTTTGTGGTACTTTCGTATGTTATTCCATTAATTTCAATACTGCAATTTTCGAAATGGATTGGAGATGTCCCTTTTATCTGACTTCTTGGAGCATTACAAGTTGAAGTTATGTTCGTCTCTGGTATATTTATGCAAAGGATGTAGTTTGGTTCAGGTTGGTAGATTGTACTAGTTTCAATTCCATCCGATAATTTACAATTGGCCGGGATGTTTTTAATTATATTTTTAATACATTCATCTTCATTGACTTTTAGATTTTTCATAGATTTTTTACAATAATAGATTTTCTCAATAAAGAT
Source organism: Villa cingulata (assembly GCA_951394055.1). Lineage (NCBI taxonomy): Eukaryota > Metazoa > Arthropoda > Insecta > Diptera > Bombyliidae > Villa > Villa cingulata. Next base: position 32,110,122 of record OX596017.1, on the reverse strand, counting down.
ACAACTTTCTTCAAAATATTGTATGTCAAATTCATTGTATGCTATGTATGGTTTAGTAATTATTGATAAGGTTTTATTAATCGGTAAAGGTATTAAGTGGAAAAAGGAATAAGACTGTTTTGAGAATATGGGTATTTGGATATTAAAAATTATGTTCGTATCATTGTAATAAGCTTGCAGCCCAAAAAATTCATAAATTTGTTCATCGGATTCTATTTTTACATTTTGACTTTGGAAGTTTTCGTATATCTGATTTAATTCAAGTAGACTAAGGATTTGTTTCGAGATAATATTTAATTTACCTAATACGACTGCTTCTGCTATGTCAATTAAATGATTATTAAGTAAATCTATATTGAAGTTAATTTGATTCATATATTGTGAAAGTTTAACAGCTTCATTTTCCATTCTAATTTTATTATTTATTGCTTTATTGTATTTATTTAAATATGATTCTATAAATTTTTGCTGTTTATTGATATGGATCGTAATGTTACGGAACCTTTCGATCATTTGATTATTAATTTGTATTTGATTATGTATTTCATTCTGTATATCATGCTGATTCAGAGAGAGTTTTTCAATTTCATCATTTATTCGTATGGCATCTTCATTATCCATATTTCCTGATATAGCTTTTACTAACGAGCCTAAAATATTTATTGCTCCTCTTTTATTCCTTCTTTTATGTAAAAGAGTTTCGAGTTTCCTTTCCGATTCTTTAAGTTTTAACTTGATAGTTTCAACAAAATTCGTGAATTCGTCATTGTCAATCATGTCTAAGGAGTCTTTTATTTTATTTATACTGTCTTCGTAGTCTGTAAGTTTAATTTATGTGTACCAGTTTCTTGTGGGATTGAATTATCCTGGCCTTCCCTAGTTTCATTGGGAGTAACCCGTGATGATAGTTCAGATCGCGGACTTCCATTCTCTGGGCGAGAATTGTGGTTAACCTGTAATTTACGTTTTTTCTTTATTTTAGATTTATGTATTTTTTGATTTCTATGGGTAATTACAGTTACTTTATTATTTTCTTTAACTTTATGGACGCTAAAACGGGGTGTTAATTTATTTCGTCTATTTTCTTTTCTAAAAATAACTTCGTTTTTTGTAAGAGATGGGGGAATTTCCCTTTTTTTGTTTAATTTATCTATATTTTTATCTACAGCTTTTTGAATTTTTTCTTTTATGAGTGGGTAAAGTTTGGCTTGAAATTCGTTTAATTTTTGTAAGAACTCGTGTTCGTCATTAAATTTTATTTTATCAAGAAATTTGTAAGTTTTACCAGAGAAAAGTTCGTAAGGAGTTAAATTAGTAGCCGAATGAATAGCGTTATTGTAAGTGATTATTGTTTCATTTAGGATGTCTTCATGATTCCTGTCCTTTTGTTTTTCATAAATTATTCTGTATATTTGTGAGGGTCGAATGTAATCGCTCTACCGGAGCATTGCTACTGCTTTGTTGAAATGAGGTTATATGTAGGTAGGTACCATATTGGTTGCAGAAGTCTTTGAACATATTGGAATAATTAAACTCTAATGCTTGGTCAGAGACTATAGTTTTTGGAATGCCATGTAAACTCATAAAGTGTCTAATAGATTCTATTATACTCAAACTAGTACGGGCTTGTAGAGCATAAGCAGCTGCAAATTTTGAGAATTTGTCGATTATTGTAAGTATTTGTTTATGATTTATTGAATAAATATCTATATGGAGGATATCTAAAGATTTACATGGAGTTTCTGGCTTCTCGAAATGTAACTTGGGTGGATTTCTGTCATATTTCAATGTTTGACATTTCTCACAATTATTGATTGTTTGTGAAATTTTGTTTTTCATAAAAGGGAAATAATAAATTCTTTTTATATGAGATAAGGTTTCATTGATTCCTCTATGATTATTTTTAATATGATGATTCCTGATAATGTTGTCTTGCTCATCGTTGCTTTTTATATCGGTTAATAATTCCATACAACGAATTAATTTGAAGATTTTGCTTCTTGAGAAGAATTTGGAATAAACTGATTGAACAATTTTGAAAATTTGGTCATCTGTAAAGATGGCTGTAGTTTTGTTTGGTGCTAGGAATTTTTTTAATATTTCTGTAATATTTTCTTCAGAAAAGTTTTGCATTCGAATAATGCGACGTTGTTTATTTTTGAATAGTATTTCAACTGAAGTAGAAGGAGATCTTTCAGATTTTTCAAGGATAAGTTGTAATTGAAATTCATTTAATGGACGTTCTGATATATAAATATGGTCACTTAAGTTTTCCATCCCTGAATGTATTGTGGCATCATTTGATATTATATCCAGATTATTGGAGATATTTTCATTCAGGTTGATCTCTATATTTTTAGAGTTTTCGAGCTTTGCATCATCGAATTCAAAATGATTCAAATTATTGTCGTGATTATATTCATAATATTGATCTAGTTGTTGGTACTGATTTTGAGAAAATTGTTGTTCAGAGTATTCATCATCCTTATGGTGAATTTCGGGATTATTTAGTTGTTGTTCGCATAATTCCTGTTCAGAAATGTTATACAATTCTTTTTTGGCGTGGTTTGGGTCTGTTGCTCTGAAGAAATTATTTGTTCTGGGTTTTAAATGAGAGTATCCTGAATCGATATCCATAGGCTGTGGAGGAGGGAGCCTATTTTGTTGAGGACGAGAAGATGATTGTTGAATAGGATACGATGACCTATTTTGGTTAAAAGAAGAATTCATTTGATATGGAGTATGAGCTCTAATCTGTTGATTGGAAAGATTAGGAGAACGATTAGGCTTTTGAATAAAAAGCTGTGATCTATGACTTTGAAAAGGGTTATTGTGAAGACGAAAATTAGTTGACGGCTGTACAAACATTGGTCCGGAAGGTTTAGGTAAATTGGTTGATTTGTTTGTATTACCATTGTTTTGAATTTGCGTATGGGGTTTCAAGTAGAATATATTCTGTTCTTTGATGCAGAACGAAAATGCTTCAGCTAATGAAGACGGCTTCATTGCTCTTATTGTGGAGCCTAAGGGTTCTTTTCAACCAGTCAGAAACACGTTTAAACACATTTCCGAGTACAATAAGTTTTTTGCCTTAATTACATTATTATCTTTTTCGTGAATTCGTAAGTGATTACTTATGGTAGAAAAAATTTCAATCACTTCACTGTAAAACTGTTCAATTGTTTTCGAGTTTTGTCTCAAAGAGTGGAGATCTCTTATAAGTGAAGTTTCATTTCGTTTATCAGAATAATGTAAAATTAAGTTATTCTTGATAGAATCCCAATCAAGGGGTGTCCCATACATGTCAAGCACTTCGTTGGCTGGACCTTCGATTTTATTTCTTAAGGCTCGTAACATAATTCTACTGTATGGAGTTCCATCGACTGATACTACCATTGATAGAATTTCTTCAAAATTGCTTGTAAAATCAAAAAGAATATTGTTATATTAGATGTCTTATTTTCGACTGAACCGGTATTATTCGTCATGTTGTTGAAATTACCTTTTAATTGAAAACTTTCTAAACCAAATTTTATATCGTTTAACCCGATTGAATCAAATTTAATTTCACTATCAGTTAAGTCACTTGAATGATCTCTTTTTGGATTTTCAATTTCACTAGTATTATAATAAGGTTTATTTCTTGGTCTGCTCTTACTATTAAATTTAATATTAAAAGGCATTCGTCATAAAAATTTTATATATATAATTTAATTAATTTTTTTTTTATAATTTTGGAAATAAAATATGGGGAAAATTTAGGAAAATATGAATTTGACTTACGTGATTAATGAAAAGAATAATTTTTCCATATGATGTAAAGTTTGAAGTCAATGAATGATGAATGATTCGTTGTTATAAATGGCTCTATTATTTCCCTGGATATAGAAATTCTGTGAAGCGATATTCCCTCGCTGAACTGAATTTTATTGTTGATTGTGTTGAGTCTGGTGTATATTAGATGCGATAATCCTTCGCTGATAAGTTCCTTCAAGCAGGTTCACGAACTAAGGAGTTGAAACTCGCCAATGGACGTTTTATTACAGTGTGTACAATAAACCTTCGTATTATTTCACTGATACGTACTTGTGTTCGATATTAATTTCGGGAATTTTGTCAGTTATATCGATATTCTTTCGATATAATTAAAAATTGAACAATAATTCGTTGTTCTTTTATTTAAAGAAGACAAAATTTTCCCGGGGATAGTTTAACTATCCTACCGACTGCGCCAGTTATGTTAATTATATATAACACACCCAAAAATATAAAAGTTTTAATTTTAATTTTATATTTCTTTATTTTCTTGTTACTGTTACAAGGACTGAACTTAGACTGACTACTTCAAATTTATTTTATAAGACATAATATATGTTATCAAAAGTATATATCATATTAGTTATTATACAGTATTTTTATCTTTATATGAAAGAAATGCTTAATTAGCAAATTTACAGGAAGTTACTATGTATAGAAATTAGAGAATACAATATTGTATAATGCTTTATTTTAATTACAAATAATATATGAGATATATTAAAATTACAATGTTGTTACTGTTTATATATAATGAAAAATGCTAACTATGAATATTTGATAACTACATGAATGATAATACATATTATAATTTACATTGTTGTTATGTATTGTAAAATATACTAGGTGTATATATGGATTGTAGCGGTAACTCGCGCAATATACTTTTCTTAATACTTAACTTATGTTACTCATGTTCTTTATATTTACAAATTTTAATTTACGGAATTTTTCTTTCAAAATTCCAAACGCCTGTTCAATATGAACCTGGGAAGAACTTAAACTTCTATTAAATTTTGTTTGTGACGGTGATAGATTACCATAATCTTTAAATGGGACCATTAAATACGGTTTTAATGGATATGCTGAGTCCCCTACGAGGTGAGAGTACATTGGCAATAAAATGTTACCACTTTCAAGGGCTTTTCCAATCTCACTGTTCTCCCAAACAACAGCGTCATGAGCTCTACCTGGCCATCCCAGAAAAACATCTCGAAAAATTAATTCACTGTCACATATACCCTTGAAATATAATATTGGAATAATTTTTAAAAATACGTAATTATGTTTAAATATTCATACCTGCATCAAAATAGAATGAAAGCCTTTACGATTGTAATAGCTACTTGGATCTATTTGTGGCGTAAGAATTTGGATGTGAGTTCCATCTACACATCCAACAACATTTGGAAAGTGATGACGAGCATTATTAAATTTATTTATAATAATTGTAATTTCCGATTCATCCGGCCAAACTATATATTTTTTACTCAATTTCGTTAAAATTTTGCAAATTTTTAATATCGCATAGTGTGCACATCCTATTGCATCAGTTTGACAACACTGAACGATAGCGATTCTTCTACACAATTGATCATAATAATTTTTCAATTTTTTATAGTATTTTTCTCAAATTAAATTATAAAAAATAATTAATTATTTCAATTTAATTGCCTTGTGCTAGAAAAGTTTAAAGTTAATTTTTAAAATAGTCTTCTAAACTTTAAAAGTGAGATTAAAAAATTTTTTACATTTTTTGACAGTTCACGTGGTGCATTTATACGTGTTTTTATTTTTACAAACATTCTGCTAATTTCATGTGCTTAGAAAAGTTTTTTATTAGTTTTAATATTATTTAATTGATATAAAGTTAATTGACTGGAAAAACAATTTAATCTAGGACAATTTATTGCCTTTTTGGTGTTCGTTTTAGCTTAATTCAACCAATAACAGGGTTGCCGATAGACTGAGAATTTACTACTTAAATTTCCAATCTATTACTTTTTATTTATAGGCTGGATATATTAATCTAGCCGTACTAAATTTTGCCTACAAACATGTCGGACCCCCCTGGGGGCCAAAATAGGTTTAGTCCTTTCAATGATGATTGTTTCACCACTGTTCCCCCAAAGAGACCCAGAGGCAAAAAGACGTACACTGATGTTACCAGCAGCCTTTTTCCAGCGCTTCAGGACTTATCTATCTCTAAAGAAGAGGGAAAGTATATTTTGATCTCCAGTAACGAGATTGACAACAAAGCCTCCTCCCCGACTACAACATTATACAGGAAGTTAGAGGATGAGAACTTGTTCCAAGTTCTTGGGGCCATTTCGGCTATCTCGAAGGAAATTCTGGACCTTGAATGGAGAAATGACGGGAAAATTCAACTTCTCGTCAAGAACAACAACATTGCAAAGAGGTTCTACGAGACTAAGGCTCTACGTCTTTCACCAAACAAAACGTTTAACATCAAGTGCGAGAATTTTACTGCCCTAAACTCTTCAAGGGGGGTAATTTTCTCATTCCTTCTAAAAAATTCTTCAGAAGAGGAAATCAAAGCAGACTTGGCTAGCCAAGGTGTAATATGGTGGTGTATGTATGATGGCTCCGATATAGAAGAATTATTGAAGTAAGTAATACGTGGTAATACATATTTTGGAATTTTTTCTAAAAATTCATCTTTATCCTTACTTTTTATTTTATTTTTAGTGATTTTGAATATGAAAAAAATTGGAGCAGCGATAAAATAAAATTATTAATAAAATGTAGATTGGAATTGGAGAAAGATTTTTGTGAAGGGAAAAGGAAAAAATCAGTATTGTGGAGACTTGTTTTACGCGCGATAAAAAATGAGGAACACCATTTCATTTTCTACTCTATCAGCAGCAGCAGCCATCTCATTGAATAATATAATATATTTCATAATAATATTTCTGCCTTTATACAATGGCAAGTTAGCAACAGTCTAGCAGTGTATTATATTATCACATCATAAATAAAAAATGAGGATGCTAACTTTTCATTTACAGTTAATGATATTATTAAAAAGTTCAACAATTTATATACAACATACAAAAGAGCTAAAAAAAGAAATACAGAATCTGGACGAAATAGAACGCATTGGGAGTATTACAAATTTTTCGATGAAGTGTATGGAGTGAAGCACATTTTGAATCCACCACAAGATTTCGTATTCTCATCACTTACATCACGATCGGAGTCACAACAAAATGAAATAGACTTGGGTAGCATTGATGAAAACTTAGTTGTTTCATTAGAAAATGAAAGGGCTAATACATCATTTACACATATCGTTGATGAACAACCACCAAAAAAGAATAAACGAGAACGCCAAATTGTGAAATATTTGGAACAGAGTGAAATAGAGGAAGAAAGGCGCCACCGAGAGTTCATAGAAATAGAAAGACAGAAATGTGAAATTGAGGAAAGAAAAGTTCAAGTTTTAGAGGAATTGAAAAGTACAGTAATGCAGTTGATTGCAAAAAATTAATAAATTAAAAATTAAATCTGTAAGGACTGAAGAAGAAAATATATGTGAATTATGAAGACTTAAATGGGAGATATAAAATTAGACTGAAAAATAATAAATTTATTATGTTTATATTTTATTTTTTTTATGTATGTCACTATTTTTATTATTTTTACTGTTATCATTATCAATAATATTATGATTATTTTTACTATTTGCTATTACTACTTTTTATGTTTTATGATATAGATTTACTTATTTTTATATTAAATTACCTCAAATAAATGAAATTTGATTGAAAATTATTGTCTTGAAATTTGTTCACATATATTATTTCTTTTTTCTCTTGCGTCGTTTGAACTACTATCAGTAAACGAAATTTGCTCACTAGGCTCACTAGTCACATCAATATCTAATAGTTCTTCATTCCTGTACACATCATTATTACGTCTAATAAAATTGTGCAAAACTACACATGCCACAACGAAATATTTTATGTTACTCATGTTCTTTATATTTACAAATTTTAATTTACGGAATTTTTCTTTCAAAATTCCAAACGCCTGTTCAATATGAACCTGGGAAGAACTTAAACTTCTATTAAATTTTGTTTGTGACGGTGATAGATTACCATAATCTTTAAATGGGACCATTAAATACGGTTTTAATGGATATGCTGAGTCCCCTACGAGGTGAGAGTACATTGGCAATAAAATGTTACCACTTTCAAGGGCTTTTCCAATCTCACTGTTCTCCCAAACAACAGCGTCATGAGCTCTACCTGGCCATCCCAGAAAAACATCTCGAAAAATTAATTCACTGTCACATATACCCTTGAAATATAATATTGGAATAATTTTTAAAAATACGTAATTATGTTTAAATATTCATACCTGCATCAAAATAGAATGAAAGCCTTTACGATTGTAATAGCTACTTGGATCTATTTGTGGCGTAAGAATTTGGATGTGAGTTCCATCTACACATCCAACAACATTTGGAAAGTGATGACGAGCATTATTAAATTTATTTATAATAATTGTAACTTCCGATTCATCCGGCCAAACTATATATTTTTTACTCAATTTCGTTAAAATTTTGCAAATTTTTAATATCGCATAGTGTGCACATCCTATTGCATCAGTTCGGCAACACTGAACGATAGCGATTCTTCTACACAATTGATCATAATAATTTTTCAATTTTTTATAGTATTTTTCTCAAATTAAATTATAAAAAATAATTAATTATTTCAATTTAAGTGCCTTGTGCTAGAAAAGTTTAAAGTTAATTTTTAAAATAGTCTTCTAAACTTTAAAAGTGAGATTAAAAAATTTTTTACATTTTTTGACAGTTCACGTGGTGCATTTATACGTGTTTTTATTTTTACAAACATTCTGATAATTTCATGTGCTTAGAAAAGTTTTTTATTAGTTTTAATATTATTTAATTGATATAAAGTTAATTGACTGGAAAAACAATTTAATCTAGGACAATTTATTGCCTTTTTGGTGTTCGTTTTAGCTTAATTCAACCAATAACAGGGTTGCCGATAGACTGAGAATTTACTACTTAAATTTCCAATCTATTACTTTTTATTTATAGGCTGGATATATTAATCTAGCCGTACTAAATTTTGCCTACAAACATGTCGGACCCCCCTGGGGGCCAAAATAGGTTTAGTCCTTTCAATGATGATTGTTTCACCACTGTTCCCCCAAAGAGACCCAGAGGCAAAAAGACGTACACTGATGTTACCAGCAGCCTTTTTCCAGCGCTTCAGGACTTATCTATCTCTAAAGAAGAGGGAAAGTATATTTTGATCTCCAGTAACGAGATTGACAACAAAGCCTCCTCCCCGACTACAACATTATACAGGAAGTTAGAGGATGAGAACTTGTTCCAAGTTCTTGGGGCCATTTCGGCTATCTCGAAGGAAATTCTGGACCTTGAATGGAGAAATGACGGGAAAATTCAACTTCTCGTCAAGAACAACAACATTGCAAAGAGGTTCTACGAGACTAAGGCTCTACGTCTTTCACCAAACAAAACGTTTAACATCAAGTGCGAGAATTTTACTGCCCTAAACTCTTCAAGGGGGGTAATTTTCTCATTCCTTCTAAAAAATTCTTCAGAAGAGGAAATCAAAGCATACTTGGCTAGCCAAGGTGTAATATGGTGGTGTATGTATGATGGCTCCGATATAGAAGAATTATTGAAGTAAGTAATACGTGGTAATACATATTTTGGAATTTTTTCTAAAAATTCATCTTTATCCTTATTTTTTATTTTATTTTTAGTGATTTTGAATATGAAAAGAATTGGAGCAGCGATAAAATAAAATTATTAATAAAATGTAGATTGTAGAGATGTGCAAAATGATTACTTTGAAGTAATCATGGGTACTCGTTACTCCCGAATGAAGTAATCGATACTTTCGAGTGATTACTAATTGATTACTTTTTATATATGGACCAACAAACTGAATGTTGTTATATTTAGCAGGAATGTTGTCAATAAAAAAACATTGAATTATATTATTTCTTGATATTTTTATTATTTTATAGTGCAGTACATATTCATAGTAAGAACAAAAAAATTAAAAATGAATAATAAAGTAATGTACTGATATATAATGATTATTATTAATTTACCTATATATGATACTATTTCATTTCATAGTACATTTGCATAGCAACAAAAACAAAAACTTGAAAATTCTGTCTTAAAAACAATAAATCATTAAAAAAAAATATACATATATTGGATTTTATTTAATTCAATTAATAAATTCTTTGTTCGCATTTAAAAATATGATCATGCTTGCTGTTTCCGGTGATAGTCTGGAACGACGTTCAGAAATTACTTGACCTGCAAGGGAAAACACTCGTTCACTTGGAACTGACGTGGCCACAATTCCAAGATGTCGTTTTGCTTGTTCGCTGAGTCCTGTGTATATATTTTCTCGTTCTTTCCACCAGTTTAGAGGATCGTCTGTTATATCAATATATGCTTCTTCGATGTACTGTCGTAATTTTAATAAAATAGTGGTTCCATGAGTTATATGACATGTATTATTTTTAACTTTTTCTGCAAAATAATTCCATATCTTACTTTCATTATTATCGTTTGCAGATTTATCTGTTTCATTTTGTGGTGCAAGATCGGGATTAGTTTCACTTGCTTCATTCCTGGCCTTCAAAATAAAGTTTGCTCTATTGATTATGTTATCTTCTACTTTAGCAAGAGCGTTGTCATTCTCAAAAGCATTAGTTTTGAATCTTGGATCCAAGAATGTTGGTCTCGATAATATTGCATTCATTTCAAGTTGAGGGAATCTTTCATTAATTTGGTTTAAGAGTTTTTGTAGCAGTTTTAAAGACAGATCTTCCTTCACTACATTCTGTAGTGATAACAGATATCTCTTGATTCCTCGAATCATTATGATCACCTTTGAAATTGAAACGCATTTTTCCGCTGATAATTCTCTTGTAATTTCTTCAAAAGGCTTTAGTATACTACACACTTCACTCAATACTGTCCATTCGTTTCTATTTAAATTTTCAACTGGATTATGAAGGACTCCCTTTACAGCTTGAACTGATTCTTTTAGACGTAATATCCTTTCAAACATGATGAAAGTAGAGTTCCATCTTGTAACAACGTCATTGTATAAAGACAGTGGCTGACATGAGCATTCATCTGTTTTTGGAAGCTGATTAGCTTCTCTTTTGCAACTGTGCTCCTATGGAAATGCGCAACGATGTTTTTATCCTTATTTTTTACGTTTTCTATTTCTTTGATTCCATTTTGCACGACTAAATTAATCGTATGGGCAAGACAAGGCCAGTGATAAAAATTTGTATCTGTTATTGCTTTTGTCACGTTAGCAGCGTTATCTGTTACAACTGTGTGAACTTTATTTAATATTTCCCACTTTTCAAAAATATTTATTATACACAGTTTTAGATTTTCTGCTGTATGATTATCCGTGAAGTGAAAGCAGTCTAATGTGTAAGATTTCATTTCCCATTCTTTTGAAATAAAATGTACTGTAACTGCCATGTATGAATCTACTGTTGTAGATGTCAGGTGTCAGTTGTAGCTGTGATAAATTCTGCTTTCTTTAAATTTTCTTTAATCTTTTGTACCGTGTTTTCATACAAAGAAGGAAGTAGTTCCCTGCTAAAATATGTTCGAGATGGTAATATGTAGTCTTTATCAAAATATTTAATAAGATCACAAAACCCTTCATCCTCAACGATTGAAAACGGTTGTAAATCTTTAATAATCATTCTAAGAATATGGTCATTTATAACTCTTTTTTGTTTAACTGGATTTTGCTGCAAAACGAGTGTTGCTTGTTTTTGTTTTTTATTATGTCGACCTAAAAAGTATTAGTGGTTATTTGGTATTCCCTCCCTTATGTTCTCAGAATTTTAAATAAAATTAAATATTAAACTTACTATTCGTTGTATCTTTACATTTGGTATGATCTTCATCTTTATTTTCTTTAAATAAGAAACCAGGATGTTTGCTCATCAAATGTTTTTTTAAATTAGATGTAGACCCTCCTTTATAGGAAAAAGTCTGGCGACAAATATTACATTTAGCCTTGTTGGATTCCTTTTCGGTTAAACTGAAATGAATCCTCACATCGCTTCTTTTCCTACTGTAATCCATATTTGTATTTTATTTTAGTTTTATAAATTTTAATTACGTTTACTATATAATATTACATATAAGATTACACATATCACATTTTCACTTTCAACATTAGAAAAAAAATTTTTATTGTTAATTTTATTAAATGGCCGATATTTTTTACGAATTTTCAAGAATTCATTTTTAAATAGATTACTTCAGATCAGATAATATAAAATTTTTAATTCAAAGAAATTTTACTAATATATTGGAGAAATACACGACGCAGGCAAATGGCGGCAAAAAGTAAAGAATAATGGAACTAGTTAAAGAAAATTTTTAATTTTTAATGAAATAAGGAAATATAAATGAATAGGAACAAGTGTAAAACCCGTATTGAATTTAGTATAGCGTAGAAGTAGAACAAACCTGTTGCATACCTGTAACCTGCACGACACCTAAATTTATATGCGTATCTCTATCTATATTCTCATCTCATTCTGTAGCTTGTGCTGATATGAATTTCTTTCTTTTTACACATTTAAACATTTTCTATTTCATTTTTCATTGTTCATATTATTACCAATATTAAATTTTACTACAATACAATAGATTTGACATTTGACAATATACAAATGCAACACCAATATACTTTCTTTTCATTCTTCAATTTTCCCTTTCTCATTTTGCAATTCTGTTTAAACAATTTTTTTTTTTCGTCTGATTGAAAAAAATTTAATTTTTGTAAGTCAAAAAAAGTAATCAGTAATCAGTTAATTTTGAGATGAGTAATCGGTACTTATCGGGTAGTTTTAGTAACGAGTATTTTCGAATCGGGTTATCCGATTCGCACATCTCTAGTAGATTGGAATTGGAGAAAGATTTTTGTGAAGGAAAAAGGAAAAAATCAGTATTGTGGAGACTTGTTTTACGCGCGATAAAAAATGAGGAACACCATTTCATTTTCTACTCTATCAGCAGCAGCAGCCATCTCATTGAATAATATAATATATTTCATAATAATATTTCTGCCTTTATACAATGGCAAGTTAGCAACAGTCTAGCAGTGTATTATATTATCACATCATAAATAAAAAATGAGGATGCTAACTTTTCATTTACAGTTAATGATATTATTAAAAAGTTCAACAATTTATATACAACATACAAAAGAGCTAAAAAAAGAAATACAGAATCTGGACGAAATAGAACGCATTGGGAGTATTACAAATTTTTCGATGAAGTGTATGGAGTGAAGCACATTTTGAATCCACCACAAGATTTCGTATTCTCATCACTTACATCACGATCGGAGTCACAACAAAATGAAATAGACTTGGGTAGCATTGATGAAAACTTAGTTGTTTCATTAGAAAATGAAAGGGCTAATACATCATTTACACATATCGTTGATGAACAACCACCAAAAAAGAATAAACGAGAACGCCAAATTGTGAAATATTTGGAACAGAGTGAAATAGAGGAAGAAAGGCGCCACCGAGAGTTCATAGAAATAGAAAGACAGAAATGTGAAATTGAGGAAAGAAAAGTTCAAGTTTTAGAGGAATTGAAAAGTACAGTAATGCAGTTGATTGCAAAAAATTAATAAATTAAAAATTAAATCTGTAAGGACTGAAGAAGAAAATATATGTGAATTATGAAGACTTAAATGGGAGATATAAAATTAGACTGAAAAATAATAAATTTATTATGTTTATATTTTATTTTTTTTATGTATGTCACTATTTTTATTATTTTTACTGTTATCATTATCAATAATATTATGATTATTTTTACTATTTGCTATTACTACTTTTTATGTTTTATGATATAGATTTACTTATTTTTATATTAAATTACCTCAAATAAATGAAATTTGATTGAAAATTATTGTCTTGAAATTTATTCACATATATTATTTCTTTTTTCTCTTGCGTCGTTTGAACTACTATCAGTAAACGAAATTTGCTCACTAGGCTCACTAGTCACATCAATATCTAATAGTTCTTCATTCCTGTACACATCATTATTACGTCTAATAAAATTGTGCAAAACTACACATGCCACAACGAAATATTTTATGTTACTCATGTTCTTTATATTTACAAATTTTAATTTACGGAATTTTTCTTTCAAAATTCCAAACGCCTGTTCAATATGAACCTGGGAAGAACTTAAACTTCTATTAAATTTTGTTTGTGACGGTGATAGATTACCATAATCTTTAAATGGGACCATTAAATACGGTTTTAATGGATATGCTGAGTCCCCTACGAGGTGAGAGTACATTGGCAATAAAATGTTACCACTTTCAAGGGCTTTTCCAATCTCACTGTTCTCCCAAACAACAGCGTCATGAGCTCTACCTGGCCATCCCAGAAAAACATCTCGAAAAATTAATTCACTGTCACATATACCCTTGAAATATAATATTGGAATAATTTTTAAAAATACGTAATTATGTTTAAATATTCATACCTGCATCAAAATAGAATGAAAGCCTTTACGATTGTAATAGCTACTTGGATCTATTTGTGGCGTAAGAATTTGGATGTGAGTTCCATCTACACATCCAACAACATTTGGAAAGTGATGACGAGCATTATTAAATTTATTTATAATAATTGTAACTTCCGATTCATCCGGCCAAACTATATATTTTTTACTCAATTTCGTTAAAATTTTGCAAATTTTTAATATCGCATAGTGTGCACACCCTATTGCATCAGTTCGGCAACACTGAACGATAGCGATTCTTCTACACAATTGATCATAATAATTTTTCAATTTTTTATAGTATTTTTCTCAAATTAAATTATAAAAAATAATTAATTATTTCAATTTAAGTGCCTTGTGCTAGAAAAGTTTAAAGTTAATTTTTAAAATAGTCTTCTAAACTTTAAAAGTGAGATTAAAAAATTTTTTACATTTTTTGACAGTTCACGTGGTGCATTTATACGTGTTTTTATTTTTACAAACATTCTGCTAATTTCATGTGCTTAGAAAAGTTTTTTATTAGTTTTAATATTATTTAATTGATATAAAGTTAATTGACTGGAAAAACAATTTAATCTAGGACAATTTATTGCCTTTTTGGTGTTCGTTTTAGCTTAATTCAACCAATAACAGGGTTGCCGATAGACTGAGAATTTACTACTTAAATTTCCAATCTATTACTTTTTATTTATAGGCTGGATATATTAATCTAGCCGTACTAAATTTTGCCTACAAACATGTCGGACCCCCCTGGGGGCCAAAATAGGTTTAGTCCTTTCAATGATGATTGTTTCACCACTGTTCCCCCAAAGAGACCCAGAGGCAAAAAGACGTACACTGATGTTACCAGCAGCCTTTTTCCAGCGCTTCAGGACTTATCTATCTCTAAAGAAGAGGGAAAGTATATTTTGATCTCCAGTAACGAGATTGACAACAAAGCCTCCTCCCCGACTACAACATTATACAGGAAGTTAGAGGATGAGAACTTGTTCCAAGTTCTTGGGGCCATTTCGGCTATCTCGAAGGAAATTCTGGACCTTGAATGGAGAAATGACGGGAAAATTCAACTTCTCGTCAAGAACAACAACATTGCAAAGAGGTTCTACGAGACTAAGGCTCTACGTCTTTCACCAAACAAAACGTTTAACATCAAGTGCGAGAATTTTACTGCCCTAAACTCTTCAAGGGGGGTAATTTTCTCATTCCTTCTAAAAAATTCTTCAGAAGAGGAAATCAAAGCAGACTTGGCTAGCCAAGGTGTAATATGGTGGTGTATGTATGATGGCTCCGATATAGAAGAATTATTGAAGTAAGTAATACGTGGTAATACATATTTTGGAATTTTTTCTAAAAATTCATCTTTATCCTTACTTTTTATTTTATTTTTAGTGATTTTGAATATGAAAAAAATTGGAGCAGCGATAAAATAAAATTATTAATAAAATGTAGATTGGAATTGGAGAAAGATTTTTGTGAAGGGAAAAGGAAAAAATCAGTATTGTGGAGACTTGTTTTACGCGCGATAAAAAATGAGGAACACCATTTCATTTTCTACTCTATCAGCAGCAACAGCCATCTCATTGAATAATATAATATATTTCATAATAATATTTCTGCCTTTATACAATGGCAAGTTAGCAACAGTCTAGCAGTGTATTATATTATCACATCATAAATAAAAAATGAGGATGCTAACTTTTCATTTACAGTTAATGATATTATTAAAAAGTTCAACAATTTATATACAACATACAAAAGAGCTAAAAAAAGAAATACAGAATCTGGACGAAATAGAACGCATTGGGAGTATTACAAATTTTTCGATGAAGTGTATGGAGTGAAGCACATTTTGAATCCACCACAAGATTTCGTATTCTCATCACTTACATCACGATCGGAGTCACAACAAAATGAAATAGACTTGGGTAGCATTGATGAAAACTTAGTTGTTTCATTAGAAAATGAAAGGGCTAATACATCATTTACACATATCGTTGATGAACAACCACCAAAAAAGAATAAACGAGAACGCCAAATTGTGAAATATTTGGAACAGAGTGAAATAGAGGAAGAAAGGCGCCACCGAGAGTTCATAGAAATAGAAAGACAGAAATGTGAAATTGAGGAAAGAAAAGTTCAAGTTTTAGAGGAATTGAAAAGTACAGTAATGCAGTTGATTGCAAAAAATTAATAAATTAAAAATTAAATCTGTAAGGACTGAAGAAGAAAATATATGTGAATTATGAAGACTTAAATGGGAGATATAAAATTAGACTGAAAAATAATAAATTTATTATGTTTATATTTTATTTTTTTTATGTATGTCACTATTTTTATTATTTTTACTGTTATCATTATCAATAATATTATGATTATTTTTACTATTTGCTATTACTACTTTTTATGTTTTATGATATAGATTTACTTATTTTTATATTAAATTACCTCAAATAAATGAAATTTGATTGAAAATTATTGTCTTGAAATTTGTTCACATATATTATTTCTTTTTTCTCTTGCGTCGTTTGAACTACTATCAGTAAACGAAATTTGCTCACTAGGCTCACTAGTCACATCAATATCTAATAGTTCTTCATTCCTGTACACATCATTATTACGTCTAATAAAATTGTGCAAAACTACACATGCCACAACGAAATATTTTATGTTACTCATGTTCTTTATATTTACAAATTTTAATTTACGGAATTTTTCTTTCAAAATTCCAAACGCCTGTTCAATATGAACCTGGGAAGAACTTAAACTTCTATTAAATTTTGTTTGTGACGGTGATAGATTACCATAATCTTTAAATGGGACCATTAAATACGGTTTTAATGGATATGCTGAGTCCCCTACGAGGTGAGAGTACATTGGCAATAAAATGTTACCACTTTCAAGGGCTTTTCCAATCTCACTGTTCTCCCAAACAACAGCGTCATGAGCTCTACCTGGCCATCCCAGAAAAACATCTCGAAAAATTAATTCACTGTCACATATACCCTTGAAATATAATATTGGAATAATTTTTAAAAATACGTAATTATGTTTAAATATTCATACCTGCATCAAAATAGAATGAAAGCCTTTACGATTGTAATAGCTACTTGGATCTATTTGTGGCGTAAGAATTTGGATGTG
This sequence comes from Villa cingulata, assembly GCA_951394055.1. NCBI lineage: Eukaryota > Metazoa > Arthropoda > Insecta > Diptera > Bombyliidae > Villa > Villa cingulata. Next base: position 32,092,535 of record OX596017.1, on the reverse strand, counting down.
AGTTCCATCTACACATCCAACAACATTTGGAAAGTGATGACGAGCATTATTAAATTTATTTATAATAATTGTAACTTCCGATTCATCCGGCCAAACTATATATTTTTTACTCAATTTCGTTAAAATTTTGCAAATTTTTAATATCGCATAGTGTGCACACCCTATTGCATCAGTTCGGCAACACTGAACGATAGCGATTCTTCTACACAATTGATCATAATAATTTTTCAATTTTTTATAGTATTTTTCTCAAATTAAATTATAAAAAATAATTAATTATTTCAATTTAAGTGCCTTGTGCTAGAAAAGTTTAAAGTTAATTTTTAAAATAGTCTTCTAAACTTTAAAAGTGAGATTAAAAAATTTTTTACATTTTTTGACAGTTCACGTGGTGCATTTATACGTGTTTTTATTTTTACAAACATTCTGCTAATTTCATGTGCTTAGAAAAGTTTTTTATTAGTTTTAATATTATTTAATTGATATAAAGTTAATTGACTGGAAAAACAATTTAATCTAGGACAATTTATTGCCTTTTTGGTGTTCGTTTTAGCTTAATTCAACCAATAACAGGGTTGCCGATAGACTGAGAATTTACTACTTAAATTTCCAATCTATTACTTTTTATTTATAGGCTGGATATATTAATCTAGCCGTACTAAATTTTGCCTACAAACATGTCGGACCCCCCTGGGGGCCAAAATAGGTTTAGTCCTTTCAATGATGATTGTTTCACCACTGTTCCCCCAAAGAGACCCAGAGGCAAAAAGACGTACACTGATGTTACCAGCAGCCTTTTTCCAGCGCTTCAGGACTTATCTATCTCTAAAGAAGAGGGAAAGTATATTTTGATCTCCAGTAACGAGATTGACAACAAAGCCTCCTCCCCGACTACAACATTATACAGGAAGTTAGAGGATGAGAACTTGTTCCAAGTTCTTGGGGCCATTTCGGCTATCTCGAAGGAAATTCTGGACCTTGAATGGAGAAATGACGGGAAAATTCAACTTCTCGTCAAGAACAACAACATCGCAAAGAGGTTCTACGAGACTAAGGCTCTACGTCTTTCACCAAACAAAACGTTTAACATCAAGTGCGAGAATTTTACTGCCCTAAACTCTTCAAGGGGGGTAATTTTCTCATTCCTTCTAAAAAATTCTTCAGAAGATGAAATCAAAGCATACTTGGCTAGCCAAGGTGTAATATGGTGGTGTATGTATGATGGCTCCGATATAGAAGAATTATTGAAGTAAGTAATACGTGGTAATACATATTTTGGAATTTTTTCTAAAAATTCATCTTTATCCTTATTTTTTATTTTATTTTTAGTGATTTTGAATATGAAAAGAATTGGAGCAGCGATAAAATAAAATTATTAATAAAATGTAGATTGTAGAGATGTGCAAAATGATTACTTTGAAGTAATCATGGGTACTCGTTACTCCCGAATGAAGTAATCGATACTTTCGAGTGATTACTAATTGATTACTTTTTATATATGGACCAACAAACTGAATGTTGTTATATTTAGCAGGAATGTTGTCAATAAAAAAACATTGAATTATATTATTTCTTGATATTTTTATTATTTTATAGTGCAGTACATATTCATAGTAAGAACAAAAAAATTAAAAATGAATAATAAAGTAATGTACTGATATATAATGATTATTATTAATTTACCTATATATGATACTATTTCATTTCATAGTACATTTGCATAGCAACAAAAACAAAAACTTGAAAATTCTGTCTTAAAAACAATAAATCATTAAAAAAAAATATACATATATTGGATTTTATTTAATTCAATTAATAAATTCTTTGTTCGCATTTAAAAATATGATCATGCTTGCTGTTTCCGGTGATAGTCTGGAACGACGTTCAGAAATTACTTGACCTGCAAGGGAAAACACTCGTTCACTTGGAACTGACGTGGCCACAATTCCAAGATGTCGTTTTGCTTGTTCGCTGAGTCCTGTGTATATATTTTCTCGTTCTTTCCACCAGTTTAGAGGATCGTCTGTTATATCAATATATGCTTCTTCGATGTACTGTCGTAATTTTAATAAAATAGTGGTTCCATGAGTTATATGACATGTATTATTTTTAACTTTTTCTGCAAAATAATTCCATATCTTACTTTCATTATTATCGTTTGCAGATTTATCTGTTTCATTTTGTGGTGCAAGATCGGGATTAGTTTCACTTGCTTCATTCCTGGCCTTCAAAATAAAGTTTGCTCTATTGATTATGTTATCTTCTACTTTAGCAAGAGCGTTGTCATTCTCAAAAGCATTAGTTTTGAATCTTGGATCCAAGAATGTTGGTCTCGATAATATTGCATTCATTTCAAGTTGAGGGAATCTTTCATTAATTTGGTTTAAGAGTTTTTGTAGCAGTTTTAAAGACAGATCTTCCTTCACTACATTCTGTAGTGATAACAGATATCTCTTGATTCCTCGAATCATTATGATCACCTTTGAAATTGAAACGCATTTTTCCGCTGATAATTCTCTTGTAATTTCTTCAAAAGGCTTTAGTATACTACACACTTCACTCAATACTGTCCATTCGTTTCTATTTAAATTTTCAACTGGATTATGAAGGACTCCCTTTACAGCTTGAACTGATTCTTTTAGACGTAATATCCTTTCAAACATGATGAAAGTAGAGTTCCATCTTGTAACAACGTCATTGTATAAAGACAGTGGCTGACATGAGCATTCATCTGTTTTTGGAAGCTGATTAGCTTCTCTTTTGCAACTGTGCTCCTATGGAAATGCGCAACGATGTTTTTATCCTTATTTTTTACGTTTTCTATTTCTTTGATTCCATTTTGCACGACTAAATTAATCGTATGGGCAAGACAAGGCCAGTGATAAAAATTTGTATCTGTTATTGCTTTTGTCACGTTAGCAGCGTTATCTGTTACAACTGTGTGAACTTTATTTAATATTTCCCACTTTTCAAAAATATTTATTATACACAGTTTTAGATTTTCTGCTGTATGATTATCCGTGAAGTGAAAGCAGTCTAATGTGTAAGATTTCATTTCCCATTCTTTTGAAATAAAATGTACTGTAACTGCCATGTATGAATCTACTGTTGTAGATGTCAGGTGTCAGTTGCAGCTGTGATAAATTCTGCTTTCTTTAAATTTTCTTTAATCTTTTGTACCGTGTTTTCATACAAAGAAGGAAGTAGTTCCCTGCTAAAATATGTTCGAGATGGTAATATGTAGTCTTTATCAAAATATTTAATAAGATCACAAAACCCTTCATCCTCAACGATTGAAAACGGTTGTAAATCTTTAATAATCATTCTAAGAATATGGTCATTTATAACTCTTTTTTGTTTAACTGGATTTTGCTGCAAAACGAGTGTTGCTTGTTTTTGTTTTTTATTATGTCGACCTAAAAAGTATTAGTGGTTATTTGGTATTCCCTCCCTTATGTTCTCAGAATTTTAAATAAAATTAAATATTAAACTTACTATTCGTTGTATCTTTACATTTGGTATGATCTTCATCTTTATTTTCTTTAAATAAGAAACCAGGATGTTTGCTCATCAAATGTTTTTTTAAATTAGATGTAGACCCTCCTTTATAGGAAAAAGTCTGGCGACAAATATTACATTTAGCCTTGTTGGATTCCTTTTCGGTTAAACTGAAATGAATCCTCACATCGCTTCTTTTCCTACTGTAATCCATATTTGTATTTTATTTTAGTTTTATAAATTTTAATTACGTTTACTATATAATATTACATATAAGATTACACATATCACATTTTCACTTTCAACATTAGAAAAAAAATTTTTATTGTTAATTTTATTAAATGGCCGATATTTTTTACGAATTTTCAAGAATTCATTTTTAAATAGATTACTTCAGATCAGATAATATAAAATTTTTAATTCAAAGAAATTTTACTAATATATTGGAGAAATACACGACGCAGGCAAATGGCGGCAAAAAGTAAAGAATAATGGAACTAGTTAAAGAAAATTTTTAATTTTTAATGAAATAAGGAAATATAAATGAATAGGAACAAGTGTAAAACCCGTATTGAATTTAGTATAGCGTAGAAGTAGAACAAACCTGTTGCATACCTGTAACCTGCACGACACCTAAATTTATATGCGTATCTCTATCTATATTCTCATCTCATTCTGTAGCTTGTGCTGATATGAATTTCTTTCTTTTTACACATTTAAACATTTTCTATTTCATTTTTCATTGTTCATATTATTACCAATATTAAATTTTACTACAATACAATAGATTTGACATTTGACAATATACAAATGCAACACCAATATACTTTCTTTTCATTCTTCAATTTTCCCTTTCTCATTTTGCAATTCTGTTTAAACAATTTTTTTTTTCGTCTGATTGAAAAAAATTTAATTTTTGTAAGTCAAAAAAAGTAATCAGTAATCAGTTAATTTTGAGATGAGTAATCGGTACTTATCGGGTAGTTTTAGTAACGAGTATTTTCGAATCGGGTTATCCGATTCGCACATCTCTAGTAGATTGGAATTGGAGAAAGATTTTTGTGAAGGAAAAAGGAAAAAATCAGTATTGTGGAGACTTGTTTTACGCGCGATAAAAAATGAGGAACACCATTTCATTTTCTACTCTATCAGCAGCAGCAGCCATCTCATTGAATAATATAATATATTTCATAATAATATTTCTGCCTTTATACAATGGCAAGTTAGCAACAGTCTAGCAGTGTATTATATTATCACATCATAAATAAAAAATGAGGATGCTAACTTTTCATTTACAGTTAATGATATTATTAAAAAGTTCAACAATTTATATACAACATGCAAAAGAGCTAAAAAAAGGAATACAGAATCTGGACGAAATAGAATGCAATGGGAGCTGCAAGCAGGTTGGGTCTGGACCAGTTGAAGAAGAAAAGACTGGCTGTCTTTCTTGAGATTGGTTCGAATACAACACGTGAATACTGGAAGATTAACCGGGATCTCTCTGCTCCAAAATTCAGCCCTCTGTTAGGTAGAGTTCGACAGACCTCACTGATAAGATTAAGAACTGGACATACGAGGTTGACTCATTTCCGCTCATCTAACGGCGGAATTGGTCCAACCTGCCCCTGCTGTAACCGCTCAAAACACAAGAACGCGACTACCCTGCTACTTGACTGTTCTACTATTAGAAACAGACTAGCAGCATTAGGGATCTCGACTGTGTGTAGAGAAGAGCTTTTGGACCCTTCCCAGGACCAAAACTCTCCTCTATTCAACCTACTGACGGACCTGAACTTATACAGAAACTTGTAGTTTAAATGAGTCCGTACCAGTGCCAGCATAGTTTAAGTTTGTCTTCTGACTGTATATGCCCTCCTACTGACTCTATGTGACATGACTGATTGTACTTATTGTAAAGTTTATTGTAGGTATCTGGATTGCAATTCCTACATCATCTTACCTACAGCTGTGGGTGGGGTGGTGTGGTGTTTGTAATCTGAATACCCATTATTCCTTAGCTATAGTTAGATTGTAATTTAGGCCTTAAGCCATAAGTTGCAACTTAGTTTTAAAATTTGGGTTAAAATAAGTAAGGTATAAGGGTAGTCTCTAAGCTTATGCTTTAAGCACTAAGTCTTTTTAGCTAATAATTATAATTAATCTGTAAGGTGTAGGATTAGCGGTAAGCATAGATGTAAGCATATGCCTTATGCAATAAGTTTTTTATAAATTGTAGGAAAAATCGAGAATTTTGCATTGTATATAATGTATTAGTACTAGTAAATTATATACTTACTATTGTTTCTAGAAAAAATGTAAATGAGATTGAGACCGATATGTTTGCTTGTCATTATTATTATTATCTATTTATTTTTGAAGAAAATTCAAGTACAACTAACGGTTAGCAAGTTAGTATATATATATATATATATTGAATTAAATTTGGGAAGTCAAGTCAGTCAGTCTCAGTCTCATCAATCCAGCATCATATTGATGCTTGGTGTACGATTTATTATACTATCAAAATAAATATAATTAATAAAGTGAATTTTACTACAAATTCAGGTGTGGGGTAGTGAGTCAACGCGTTTTAATTTTTTTTAAAAATAAAGTGTAATTAATTTTATGATATATATTTAACAAAAAAAAAAAAAAAAGTTATATAATTCAATATAATTTTATTGGAATTTCAGTGATAAGCAAAAACCTATAGTCAGACTTGTGTAATATCACACGTTCGAATATATATATAAAAAAAAGAGACTATGCTGTATATGTATATACAGGGTGTCCCGTTTCGGGTGGTCATCCGGCACACAGTAGATAGGTCTCGCCTAGACAAACAAAAAATCGTTCTAGAGGGGGGGGGGTAATCTCAACCGTTTAGCCGCTAGAGGGCGATGAAGATTTTTCGCACTCAATCTACGAAACACCCTTTAATAACTACGGTGTACTAGCTAGAAGAATGTGGTGTAAGAAAACTCTGAAGGAAACTCCCCCCTCTCTTCAATGATACCTTATATGCTTCTCTACGTTCTTTGTTTCAAGAGTTATTGTGTTTTAAAGTCAGAATTTAGTGATTTTTTGCCATATTTTTCAGAGATAATACAGGCTGTGGAAGTAAAGCGCCCTCTATATTAATTTCAAATTACAAAAACAGAAAGTCTAAGACACCTGCTTTATTTTTGCCCTTTACAGCAAAGGTCTATCTCTTACCGCTTCAATGCCAGCACATAATAAACAGTTGTATAATAAAGTGTCGAAAAACAGTTCTCAAACCGCACCTGCTATGTAATTTTTTGCCTGCTTAGGAAATGATTGTACTACCTCTTCGGGTATTTGAGTTTTTATTAACTGCCATTTCAGTTTCATCGTTTAAAGTGTGAACAACAGTGAAAAAATAGTTTGTATTAAATCGTGAAAATGTTTTCAAGAGAGGAATATGCCAATATGCACTACATTTATGGATATTGTAATGGAAATTCAGTAGCAGCGCAAGAAGAATATCGTCGTAGATTTCCAAATGCAAGAGTGCCAGATCGAAGAGTCTTTGAAAGAGTACACCGCAGGTTATTAGAAACAGGAAATGTTATGCTCCATCAGGCTAATAGAAGGCAAAGTAACGCACAAGATGCTAATATCGAAGAATTGATAATAGCAGTTGTGCGCAATGATCCACAAATTAGCATCAGGAATTTATCACGCCGCTTTCATTTGAGTAGAAGGTTCGTGCATGGTGTTTTACGTCAGGAAAGGCTTCACCCATACCATTTTGTTCCTGTACATGAACTCCAACCTGGTGACGCAAACGCTCGGTATCAATTCTGCAGGTTTTTACTGCAAAAATATACTTCTAATCCAAATTTCATTAGAAATATTTTATGGACAGATGAAGCTCAGTTTACGCGTGGAGGTATTGTCAATTTTCACAATATTCATCACTGGTCTCAAGTAAATCCGCGGGTAGTCAGAGAGAGAGCGTTTCAGAGGAGATTTCATGTGAATGTTTGGGCAGGAATATGCGGAAATCACTTAATTGGTCCGTATATTTTTGAGAATAATTTATCAGGTGAGTCGTATTTAAGATTTTTGACAGATATTTTCCCTAATTTAATAGAAGATTTGCCTTTAGCAGTTTTGAGAGATCACACTTTTCAACATGACGGAGCTCCACCACATTTTCATCATGACGTAAGAAGTCATCTAAATGTGGTATATGGAGAAAACTGGATAGGAAGAGGAGGACCGATAACATGGCCAGCGAGATCACCTGATCTAACACCTTTGGATTTTTACTTTTGGGGAAGAATGAAGGACCTTGTTTATTCTGCACCGGTTCGAACTAGGGAAGAACTAATAAATAAAATACATTTAGCGGCAGACTTGGCGAAAGAAGAGATTAGAAATGTAAACTTAGCTGCATCTGTTCTAAACAGAGCAAGGATATGTGTCCAACGAAGAGGTTTGAATATTGAGCAGTTTTTATAATTTTAGCATTTAGTATTGTAATAAAATTGTTGTAGAATAAGAATTTTTTGCTAGTTATTAGAATAAAATTTTTGACAGTAAAATGAACATACCTTTGTAAGCAAATTTGACTATAAGCTTCTTGCTTTAATAAACGTGTGTACCATGAATTTCAAGCCTTTCTTTTTGAATATTTTTATTTTTTCTTGTTTAATCTTTCTCGATGTTTGAATTGTGTAAAATTCACACTTAACAATCATGTTTAAAATAAATGGTTTTCGATACTTCAATTACACAGCAGTCAAAAAATCACATAACAGGTACGGGTATACATTGATATTTTATTTTTGAGAACTGGTTTTCGACACTTTGTATATTATGTGCTGGCATTGAAGCGGTAAGAGATAGACCTTTGCTGTAAAGGGCAAAAATAAAGCAGGTGTCTTAGACTTTCTGTTTTTGTAATTTGAAATTAATATAGAGGGCGCTTTACTTCCACAGCCTGTATTATCTCTGAAAAATATGGCAAAAAATCACTAAATTCTGACTTTAAAACACAATAACTCTTGAAACAAAGAACGTAGAGAAGCATATAAGGTATCATTGAAGAGAGGGGGGAGTTTCCTTCAGAGTTTTCTTACACCACATTCTTCTAGCTAGTACACCGTAGTTATTAAAGGGTGTTTCGTAGATTGAGTGCGAAAAATCTTCATCGCCCTCTAGCGGCTAAACGGTTGAGATTACCCCCCCCCCCCCCGTCTAGAACGATTTTTTGTTTGTCTAGGCGAGACCTATCTACTGTGTGCCGGATGACCACCCGAAACGGGACACTCTGTATATATATCAGTTTTCGCAGACCTTTAGTGTATTGTGTGAAATTTTCTAGACCTGAGTTTTCTAGAAAATATATTGCATTATTATAGTTATTATGAATATTGAACTGTTGTGAATTTTCTATATACAAATATAAATATAACAGTTTTACAGACCTTTATGGTGTTGTGTAAATTTTCTAGAAAATGTATTATATAAATTTCTAATTTTTTTTAGACGTGAGTTTTCTAGAAAATATATTGTATTATATATACTGTTATGGACATATTACGCTATTGTTTTGAATTTTCTAGACAATTTTTATGATTATTACGAACAATACTTATGTTAATTAAGTATGTGAAGTTAACAAATAATTCGGCATCATGAAATTTATGTGTGTGTGCGCGAATTATGTAGAAATCACATTCTTTAAATTTTGAAAATTTATGAGACATATTTCGGATTATGGACATGTACATATTTATAATTAATTTGATTTAATTTGATTAATTGATTAATATATTTTTATTGCTGTTTCGGGTTTTACGAATTATCCTAAAAAGAGAAATATTTTTTCGAAAATTTTTGTACTGTTTTAAAATTGATCATGAACAAGGTGGAAGAATTTTTTGGTAAAGCCACGGTGACAATGCTGAGGGACAAACTTAGTCAGCTCGGTCTTCAGACCACCGGCACCAAAACAATGCTTAAGGCCAGATTGCAGGAGGCAATTTTGACAATGGATGATGACCGCATTTTAGAAATTTTCCTTGAAGATCTGTCATCAGTTGAATTAGAGCCGGAGGAAACGAATGATAGAAATGAAGTAGATGCTGAGTTAGAAGAGTTGAAAGATTTACTCCGAAAAAAGAAGGAAATTTTGGAACTTCGGGCTCAACTCGCTGAGCTAGAAGTTAACGTGGTAACAACAAATACTAATCCAATTTTTAATTTTAGGGATATTGAAGAGTCGTTAACTACTTTCAATGGAGAAGATAATTTTTGCATAAAAAAGTGGATTCAACAATTTGATGAAGCAGCTGAGGTCCTGGGGTGGTCAGACAAAGCCCGTTTTATCTACAGTCTCCGTCTTTTAACAGGTTCCGCCAAGTTATTTCTACGGTCGGTGAACGCTAAGTCTTGGCTGGAACTCAAGGAGTTGTTGGTAAAAGAGTTTAGCCGGAAGACCATAGCCGCTGAGGTCCACAACGATTTGAGAAATAGAAAGAAACGAAGCAACGAAACAATGTCTCAATATGTTTATGACATGATTGAAATTGCTTCGTCAACACAAATTGAAGAATCGGACATTATGCACTACATAATCGAAGGTATCATCGACATAACACCAAATAAATTGATTTTATATCAAGCCAATTCTTTAACTGAGCTCAAGCTCGCCTTGGGGAAATACGAAAAGATTAAAAAGTATTCAGCGACCACTTCAAGAAATGCCTCAACTCAACGTAAGACAGCTGATCCACGGACAGTACATAAGGATAAGGTTTTTAAATGCTACAACTGTAACGAAGCTGGTCATTCTATAAAAAACTGCCCTCGTCCACGTCGAAAAAAGGGTTCCTGTTTCCGTTGCGGTAAAAGAGATCACCTGGTCAAAGATTGTAAGGAGAAAACCGTCAATGTATTACAAGAAAAAGTATACGAGTCCACAGATTCCAGCGTAGCAGTTCATTTTCATCATTATGAGCATCATATCAACTATGAGTTCGGAAGTTCTGATGGTAGTCTGAAAGTAAACTTCTCTCTTCGAACATTATTGGATACTGCCAGTGCAGTCAGCATTATTCAGCAGAAATTTGTACCGTCCTACATTGTTCGACCGGTAGATCAAGATAAGTACAAATATACTGGAATTAACAATAGTTTATTAATGATAGTAGGTTTGATTAATTGTACTGTATATTTTAAAAATTCTCTTATTGATCTAGATTTGTGTGTAGTAAAGGATGATTCTATGACTTATCCTGTATTGTTAGGAAGAGATTTTCTTTGCAAAAGTAAACTGGAACTTAAGCAAATGGATTCTGAACGAAATAAGACAGTTGATACGAGACTTAAAGGGGACGGTATGTACAGTAAAATTGAGACTGAGCGTGTTTATGTTGAAGACTCAGGTATGTGTGAGGAACAATTTAATAATATTGATGGTAAAATTAATCATGATTTCATAAAAGAGTTCATGTGTATTGATGTTTGTACTGACAATGTTGAACCTAAAATTCAAATTAATGAGAACTTACCACGTGATGTTATGGATCGTGTAAAAAATATCATTTTGTCAGCTTGCTGTCACGACAATAAACCGTCGAATCCGAAAATTGAATTTGAAATGAATATCGAACTGACCAATGAAAAACCATTTTATCATACATCTCGGAGGCTTCCTCATACCCATAAAATAGAGTTAGAAAAGATATTAGATGATTTGTTGAAAAGAGGTATTATCCGAGAAAGTTCGTCACCTTTCGCGTCACCAATAGTTTTGGTTCAAAAAAAAGAATAAAGAACTTAGATTGTGTATATATTATCGTGAACTTAATAAGGTCACTCTTAAAAATAACTTTCCGCTGCCACTGATCGAAGATCATCTGGATCGACTCAAAGATAAGAAGTATTTTTCTACTCTAGACCTAAAGCAAGGCTTTCACCATGTCAAGATGTCTGAAAAGTCTATCAAGTACACTTCTTTCATAACACCAATTGGCCAATACGAGTACTTGCGTATGCCTTTTGGGCTTAAAAACGCACCAGCATTCTTTGAACGTTATATGAAAAAAATATTCCAACCTCTTTTGTCTACGGGAAAAGTTCTTAGTTATTTGGATGACATTCTTATCGCCACCAAAACCATCGGTGAACACATAGATATCTTGAAGAAAGTTATCGACTTAGTCAATAAAAACTGTCTTGAACTCAGGTTTGATAAATGTAACTTCCTTCAAGAGAAAATAGTATACCTAGGATACACCATCAGTCATTTGGGAATTAAACCTAACAAAGATAATTTAAAAGCTATCGAAGACTTTCCTCTTCCCTCTTGCGTTAAGGACGTTCAGAGCTTTTTGGGTTTGACTTCTTATTTCCGAAAATTCATAAAAAACTTTTCTCTCCTAGCTAAACCGTTATATGACATGCTAAAGAAAGAAAGAAGAGAATCAAAATTTCTCTTTGGCCCTGCTGAGTTAGAATCTTTTTCGGTTTTAAAGGAAAAACTTTTAGACCCTCCAGTATTAGGAATTTATGATCCACAAAGAGATACCCAACTACATTGTGATGCCAGTGGGCTAGGGTTTGGTGCTGTCTTGTTACAAAAACAAGATGACAATCAATATCACCCAATCGCATATTTTTCGAAAAGAGCTTCAGAAGCAGAACGTGTTTATCACAATTACGAGCTTGAAACCCTTTCTATAATCTACGCTTTGCGCAGGTTTCGAGTATATTTGATTGGCATTAAATTTAAGATAGTAACAGATTGTCAGGCTTTCACTCTAACATTGAATAAAAAACATGTGAACCCCCGTATAGCACGTTGGACTCTTGAGTTACAGGACTTTGATTACATTCTTGAACATCGCCCTAGTTCAAAGATGGTTCACGCAGATGCCTTAAGTCGCTCAATTAATATTCTCAATATAAATGAAGATAACTCGTTCGAATTTATCCTTGCAGCATCACAAAGACAAGATCCTGCTATTCAGTCAATTTTGTTGAGCTTGGAAAAAGAAGAAAGTCCGTTATACGAAATGGTGGATGGTCTGATTTACAGAAAAGTGAATGACAGCATTAGATTTTTTGTGCCAGAAGCAATGGAGGTGAGGGTTATTCAAAATCATCATGAAGCTTTATGCCATCTTGGGGTTGATAAAACTTATGAGCATATTAGTCGTACATATTGGTTTCCAAAAATGAAACAAAAGATTAAAGAGTACATAAAAACTTGCTTTAAATGTGCATTTTTCTCTCCAAACTGTGGAAAACCAGAAGAGAAGTTGCATAACATTCCAAAAGGTTGTTTGCCCTTTGACACAGTACACGTAGATCATTATGGTCCACTTGCTACATCGAATTCAAGAAAACGTCATATTTTTCTCATTGTTGATGGTTTTACGGAATTTGTCAAACTTTATTCCGTCAAAAGTACTGACACCAAGGAAGTAATAAAGTGTCTAGAATCTTATTTTGAAAATTACAGCCGTCCAAATCGGTTAGTGTCAGATAGAGGGTCATGTTTTACTTCCGGTGAGTTTTCAAGTTTCCTTTCGGACAATAATATTCAGCATGTTATGGTTGCCACCCTTACACCCCAAGCGAATGGGCAGGTTGAAAGAATCAACCGAATCTTAACATCCATGTTAGCTAAAGAATGTGAATCAGAAACAACATCAAATTGGGATAAGCATTTAGCCAAAATAGAGTTTTCCATCAATAACACTGTAAATAGAAGCACTGGTTTCAGTCCTAGTTCTTTGCTATTTGGGGTTAACCAAAAGGGGCAAGTGTATGATAAGGTGGCGGAATATATTGTGTCGAAGTTGGGAGATGATAAAAAGATTAATTTAATGGACATGCGGAATCAAGCTGACCAAAATATTAAAGAAAATCAGAATTATAATGAGTCACTATACAATAAAAAACATAAGAAACCACATGTTTACGAAGTAGGAGATTATGTTTTGTTAAGGAACAATATTTCGATTCCGGGCGTAAACAAAAAACTTTTTTCAAAATTTAAAGGTCCTTGCGAAGTTGAAAAGGTTATGAGTAATGATAGATATGTGGTTCGCGACATTAGCGGTATGCAATTATCACGCATACCCTACCGTGGAATAAGTTCTCCACAAAATATGAGACCCTTTATTGTTGGCACACGCAAAGAGTCTTGAACATAATTAACCGAGTCTTGTTTAAGTTTCGTTAAAACGATTTATTATTGTCCATATTCCAGTTTAGTTTTACAAATGCTTATGTATATAAATGTAAACGATGAATTAAATGATTTTATGTATGAAAAATAAAAAATAAAATGTATATTGTTATGATATATTATTATTGTTATGATATTGTATTAAATTAAGATTTAATGGAATTTAGATCATTTATGTGAATGTAATCGAGTCGATTACGATAGGTCAGGTTTGGCCGAGATGTAGGAAAAATCGAGAATTTTGCATTGTATATAATGTATTAGTACTAGTAAATTATATACTTACTATTGTTTCTAGAAAAAATGTAAATGAGATTGAGACCGATATGTTTCCCGTAAAACATTTTGTGAACGGTGTCTGTTAAACATTCACAAGTGAACGTATAATTTTTGAAAAAAATTTCAAATAAATTTTTGAGACCGTAGTCCTAAAAATAAAATTAAAATATTCAAGTTTTTGTAGTGCGCAGTGCAGTATGTGTATAGTGTACTGTGTAGTTAAAAATAAAAAGGCAAAAAATAATACAACAATTTCATATTATACGAATACGATGCAGGTGTCATTTCATTCGGCTTCCGAATTGTTTTATTCTTTTATTTGACTTGCCGTTAGCCATGCCGCTTTGTACAATGCTAATAATATGCTATATGAAAACTAATGTATACGAGTTACGAGCATAGGCACAATGTAATAAATTTTGTTCATCATGATCATTTCAACAAGTTGTGCCGACGTAATAAGAATTATTTTTACTTTGTGAATTGTTTGAAGAAATTTTGTGTGTAATAAAGTGTAATAAAATAAGTTACTTTTTCTAAAAGTTTATATATATTTTAAGGTAAGTACATACATTTTGTACAAAAGTATTAATGTTAATCACTGATACTTATTTAATACGAAACTTTTACATTAAAAAAATTTGAACTACAATATTATTTTGTTATTTGAGCACTGATAATTTTTTCAGGAAAATTTCAATTTTTAGTAACATAATTTACATTAACATATGTTACTAAAAATTGAAATTTTCCTGAAAAAATTATCAGTGCTCAAATAACAAAATAATATTGTAGTTCAAATTTTTTTAATGTAAAAGTTTCGTATTATGTAAATATACATATACATATATAAGTATCAGTGATTAACATTGTCTTGAGATCTTACAACGGGCACATACGTTCGCCAGCATAGTTTTTCTTCATTTTTTAAAATTCTGTTGAGATCTTGGAATGGTACACACGTTTGCACTATAGTTTGCACGTAGTGAATTATATTATATGCATATATGTATGTATGTACATAAATGTACATTTTTAATATAAGTTTATCTTTTATTCTATGTTATTATTTTGTTTCATAAAGGCAATTAGATTAAAGAAATTTTTGGGCTTGGATTTGCAAAAATCAATCAAGAATGTGATGGAAAAATTAGTAACCTACAAGCTTCTAACCCTTTTTAGTTGGACTGGAAAAGGAAAATTAAATGATGGTAATATACTATGATGACAAATTTTTTTTTTAAATTATAAAATTAAAATATTGAATTCGATTTCATTTAGATATATCAAAACATGCTTTTAATGAGCTTCACGGTGTTCTAGGGCTTATCATGTGCACAATTGAAACCGGAAAAACGAAATATGAGTCAGAGCAGGTCGTAAAGACAATAAAAAATATTGTCAAAAGAGCATCACAAACTTATCAACGAAAACAATTAATGGACGGAAAATAATTTATTATGTATATATATTATACAAAGCAAGATCTTATACTCAGTAATAGATTTTATGTTTGTGGTTCTTTAGTAAAATTATATGTATATGTGCATATTAACGTAAAATATGTTTATTGATAAATAACATTTTCATAATTTGTATAAATTTCAGTTGTTATATTACTTATGTACATTCCTGAATTTTTTTTATAAAAAATGAAAAATATAAATATTAAAAGAAAAAAGAAAAAACAAATTAAAAAACTTAAAAATTCGATTTTATTATTTAATTTCCTAATATTAATTAATCTACTACATATACATTGTTTAACTCTTTAATTTCTCAAATCATCAATAACAAGCAATATTAGCGTACTTTAATTATATTTATATAGTATAAATTGTATTACTTTGAATACTTTAGAACAAGTGAATGTTTTGTGTCAAGCACAATTGAATGTTCTTTGTCAAACGCAATCGAATGTTCTCTGTCAGGTACAGGTGAATGTACTGTATCAGGCGCGTTCGAATGTTCTCTGCCGGATACAATTGAATGTTCTGTATCAGGCGCAATTGAATGCTCTGTGTCAAGCACAATTGAGTGTTCTGTGTCGGATACGAGCGAATGTTCTGTGTCAGGCACTGTTGAATGTGTTGTGTTAAGTACAATCGACTGTCTTGTGTCGTACACAATCGAATGTGCCTCCTCATTAGCAAGCGAATGTTTAAAACCGATCTCCGTCCAGTTTACTGCGACTGCTGTGAATCCATTCGCAAATGCACAGTCACATGCTACAAGGCGTTTAATGTCATGCTAATGTTATTGTGACAGTCTAATGTCAGTTAATTACCGACACATATTAATGCGACTGCACAAGCGCAAAACTTTCGCAAGACGTTCACAAATTACAAAAATGTTTTACGGGTTTGCTTGTCATTATTATTATTATCTATCTATTTTTGAAGAAAATTCAAGTACAACTAACGGTTAGCAAGTTAGTATATATATATATTGAATTAAATTTGGGAAGTCAAGTCAGTCAGTCTCAGTCTCATCAATCCAGCATCATATTGATGCTTGGTGTACGATTTATTATACTATCAAAATAAATATAATTAATAAAGTGAATTTTACTACAAAATTAAGTTATCTTTGTTAGTATTTTAAGTTAATTGTAGTAAGAGACCGCCAAAAGGCCCTGGAGGATCGTGGTGTGGGCAGTAGGGAGGCAGTTTACTGACATCTCTGCTTAATAAATAATAATAATAATAATAATAATAATAATAATAATAATAAATTGTTATTGCCACATCGAAACGGTCAGATATTTCACGGAATAAATTCGAAGTGCCGAGATACCATAAATTCATACATAATGATATTTTTAAATTTACACCTGGTCTACCCAAATTCAAGTTATTGAAAACATTATGTAATTCATCATGTAATGTCTGAAATTATAATAATATACGTTAATATCAATTAAATCAATTTTTTAGTCCTAATATTTTAAAACCTTGAATGTTTCTTTGCTCATTCTCATGTGTTGATAAAAAATCCTTGATGACATTTTATCAAGCACATCAGCATAGCCTTTTATTTTTGGAACTTTCGTTATAAAAAGTCTTCGCGTTTTTAAAAAAGATATTAATTTTCTTTTTTTGTACCTCTTTTGTTGTAAATATCGTTCACAACTCACATTATTTACTTTTTCCATAATAATATTCAATTTTGAACTAATCATAAAAAAATATAAAGAATTCATTTTTATCTTAATTTCACGTCACTTTCACTATTAAAATTTGTAAATTAATACTGTCAACATCAAATTTGTAAGGTACGTGCTGTGCTGCATGTGAAGTGTTCAGAAACATAAATCTGCAAAAGTGTTGTCTGCATGCATAAATCTAAAACTGCATTGCAATAACTAAGTTCTGCGCAAGTATTACAAGTAAGATCTTAATTTCTGAAAAACCCCTTACTTTATATTCTTTATTTTTTTATAATTATGTATCTTTAATAAAACTACTCATCTCTGTACTGTACTTTCCCAGCAAACAAAACGATAAGAAAACAATAAGAATTCCTGTGGCTACTGCAAGAAGTAACTATTGCGGCAATAAAAGTTCTCTTATAGAAAGCGATACATTTCACTTGGAAAAAGGTTGACGGACACTCTAGTCGCTGTGTTTTATAAAATGCGTATTGCTACGGCTATAAGAATTCCAGTAGAATGATTTAAGCGAAGGTGATACGTGCAAATGAGAAGAATTCTACAAGAGTTGCAAGAATAATGCAATAGTTATTACACAGCATTATCTTCATTTTAGGCATTATTGACCAATATTAAGGGCTTTTTATTTAATCAAAATTTGCAAAAAAAATTTGTAAATGTTCAGTAATGTAGATTGTAATGCTGAAAATTTACAATTTTGTCTGCGATTTTGATAAAAAAAAAACAACCTTTTAAGAAAGTATTATTATACATCGCATAAATGCATATTTATCTAATATATACATGTGATAATAAACAAATAAAAATTGAAATTATATTATATTCAATATTACATAATTCAAAAAAAATATTTAATATAAAATGGAAAATACATTCATATTTCAAATATATTTATAATAATAATCATTCACATAATATTCATAAAAAAATTTAATGAATTATAAAAATTAAAAAACAACTACGTTATTGATGTTGCTGACCTATTGCGTGACTTGATCCTTTTTTGAATGCGATCGTGCGCATATGTAAAATGGGATTTTATAATCCTGTCTATATTTTTCTCGTCAGTTGTAGGAAATCGATTGTAAACCGCATCTAGATTGTTTTGATAAGATTAAACTTTTGTCAGTTTATATTATCTGATATAGAGCTAGTTTATACACATTCCACTTTTATTCTGGATTTTGGTTTATTCCCAATTTCGTGTCCTATAAACTCGATATTTCGGATTTTGGAATAAGCCCAATTGAATTTGGAATATTCCAAATTTTTGTGCATGTATGTGGGATTAATTTTAGTTAAATTAACACTTTTTTAAAATATATATTTATATATTATAATATTAAACATATGATTTTTCCAGAAATAACTTTTTTTTGTAACATTGTTTTGTAACGTAACTGATAACAATGTAAAATTTTCTAGAATTATCAATCACGAATTGTTATTGTATTGTACTTGTACATAAGAAAAGAAAAAGAGAAGAATAATATAGTAGTAGGTAGAAATTAGGAGATTTTTAAGAAGTAGGTAGCGATCAAGTAGTTATTATTGGGTAGTAAGTCAAAGTAGTGTGGTAATAGAATAATTATTTTTAGAAGAAGTAATATTTTTAATTGTTTTAAAAAAAGTAGTGAAGTTGAACGATAATTTTTCATTTTTATAGCTATTATATAAAATTTATTTTTATAAAATAAATTTTGTTATTTTAAAATTAAAATTATATTATTATTTTTATAAACTATACCACATTTGGGGGCTCAACCGGGATAGGGAATATTTTTTTTTTCTTTCAAAAGTAGAATAATTCTGGAATATACTCGAACTCGTGTATCAATAACTTTTTTTCTAAACAGTTTTAAACGGTCGAAGTGCATGTTTCTCTTGAAAATATAAGAAGAAAATTAAGAAATACCGGTAGTAGAAAGTAATATTGAATTTGTGAAGTAAGATTAGATTAATATAGTATTCCATGGGAACAATGGGTGGTAATAAAAGTCGTAGAAGTCTTCAAAGAAGTGGTAGCGTGATCGAACTAACAGAAATGCCTGAAGAAACAAATATAAAATTTACTTTTAGTGACGTGGATAATTTAATTAGAAAATTTTCGGGGGATACTTCAATAAAAAAATGGTTAGATGAATTCGAATCGTATGCTTCGACGTTTCAATGGTCAGATTTACAGAAATACGTTTTCTGTAAAAGATCTTTGACGGGTGCAGCGAAATTATTCGTTGACTGTGAAAGTCGAGCTTTAAATTATAATCAGCTTAAAATGGCTTTGAGCAAAGAATTCCAATCGCGAATTACTTCAATTGACGTTCACAAGCAATTACGTGAAACTAAGAAAAAAGCAAATGAATCGGTACGGGAATATTTATATAAGATGGTAGATATCGCGTCACAAGTAGAAGTAGATGAAAAATCAATTGTTAATTATATTATTGACGGAATCAGAGATACGGCCGTGAATAAAATAATGTTGTATAGTGCGGAAACGATAGAACAGTTAAAAAAACAGTTAATGGTGTACGAAAAAATCAAAGATCAATCCGGTGCCACTGCAAATAGTTCTACAAATGTCAAAGAATCGCGTAATATCAGCCAAAACAAAGCTAACGAAGTAAAATCATACCGCTGTTATAATTGTGGATCAGTTGATCACAAATTTTATAACTGTCCAACCAAGGATAAGGGTCCTAAATGTTTTAAATGTGGACAATATGGACATAAGCAGTCTTTTTGCCAGAAAGAAGACAACGGAGGAAGAAAGAGTGTAAATGTTATTAAAAAAAATAGTGCTCATTGTACGGTGAAAGTTAATGGTATCGAGATGGAAGCATTAGTTGACACAGGCAGCGATATCAGTTTAATTAAAAGTTCATTAATTGATACTACTAATCCAATAAATTCTTTTAGGTATTCTGTCATCTCAATCAGTGGATTAGGTTCTACTATAAAAACTAAAGGGTCTTGTGAAGTCAATTTGGAAATTGATACCACGCAATTCGATAATGTTGAATTCCATGTTGTAGACGATATTTTTATGAAATGTGATGCTATAATCGGTATGAATATTCTAAGCGAAGCTGAAGTCACCATGTCGATAGGTAGATTAAAAATTTCGAAACCACCATCAAACGTTATAGCAACGAGAATTAATGATGATACATCACATACCTGTTTTTTGGCACAAATTGATGAGAAAATAGAAGAAGAATTTTCTTACAATGGTCCTGATTTGTCACATTTGCAGAATAAGAAAATTGCTGAAGAAATAACTGAATTGATTAACAGTTACGTAACAGAAATACCAACTGAATCTCCAATTCAGATGAAAATAGTACCACTTGATGACACCCCGGTATTCCAAAATCCACGACGTTTTCCACCTAAAGAACAAAAAATAATTGATAAACAGGTAGATGAATGGTTGGAAAACGGTATAGTTACTGAAAGTGTATCAGATTATGCCAGTCCAGTCGTTTTGGTGAAGAAGAAAGATGGAACGCATCGACTGTGCATCGATTTCAGAAAACTTAATGCTAAAATTCATCGTGACCACTATCCGTTACCAGTAATCGAAGATCAAATTGATAAGTTACAGGAGGCTACTGTGTTTACTACTTTAGATCTTGAAAATGGATTTTTTCACGTTTCCATTGAAGCACAAAGCCGAAAATTTACAGCCTTTGTTACTCAGCGAGGCCAGTTCGAATTTTTAAAGGTACCATTTGGTCTATGTAACTCACCGAGTACTTTTCAGCGATACATAAACTTCGTTTTCAAGGATTTGATAAAGAAGGAATCACAATTGTTTATGTTGATGACATTATCATACCTGCTAAATCGGTAGAAGAGGGAATCAGCAGAGTTAAAAAGGTGTTACAGGTAGCGGCTAAAAATGGATTACACATCAAATGGAGGAAATGCCAATTTCTTAAGGAAGAGGTAGAATATTTGGGTCAAGTGATTAGAAAAGGAACAGTATCTCCATCGTTACATAAAACAAAAGCAGTTGTCAATTTTCCTCATCCAACAACAATTAAACAAGTGCAAAGTTTTCTAGGGCTTACAGGATATTTTCGAAAGTTCATCCCAAATTATGCTATGATAGCACGACCGCTAAGTGATTTGTTAAAGAAAGGAAGAAAATTTGAGTTCGGAGAGCAACAGCTTATAGCTTTTGAAAATTTAAAAACTTGTCTGGCTCACAAACCTGTTTTAAAAATCTTCAGATATGGGGCTTACACTGAATTGCATACAGATGCCAGTAAGGAAGGTTATGGCGGAATTCTTCTACAACGTGATTCTGAAGATTCAACCCTTCATCCCGTGTACTATACTAGCCGGAAGACATCGGAAGCTGAAAGAAAATATAACAGTTACGAATTAGAAGTGTTAGCTGTGATTCAAGCTGTAAAGAAGTTCAGGATCTATCTGATAGGTCAGAGGTTCAAAATAGTCACTGACTGCAAAGCATTCACCTGTACTATGAAGAAAAAAGATCTCACTACGAGAGTAGCAAGGTGGGCGTTATTATTGGAGGAGTTTGAATATGAAATCGAGCATCGATCTGGCAGCAGGATGCGTCATGTGGATGCACTGAGTCGAATTCCTGCTGTAATGAATATTACTCAACAGAGCGACTTTTTACGAAAATTAGCAGAAGCACAAGAACAAGATGAAAGGTTAAAGTTGATTAAGGATATTGTACAACAAAAATCGTATAACGATTATTTCATTCAAAATGGTATATTGTGTAAAATGGTCAACAATAATACTTTGTTCGTCGTTCCAGAAAGGATGAAAGCTACAATTGTTAAAGATATCCACGAACAAGGGCATTTCCATCATCGTAAAATGAAAGATATTATCACGAAAGAGTTTTTTATTTCAGATTTAGACAAACGTATAACTAGATGCATTACTAACTGTGTGAAGTGTATATTGGCGGAAAGGAAAACAGGAAAGAAAGAATGTTTGCTGAATCCTATACCCAAGGGAGAAAAACCATTAGAAACGTGGCATGTCGATCATCTGGGTCCACTGCAGAATACAAAGAAGAACTATAGGTATATTTTTGCAATCATTGATTCTTTTACCAAATTTTGTTGGCTTTTCCCAACTAAAACCATGAGTACTGAAGAAGTCATCCAAAAGATGGAGATAGTGGCTGAAAGTTTTGGTTATCCTCACCGTATAGTTGCAGATAAGGGTGGAGCTTTTACATCTAACAGTTTTCAGGAGTATTGTAAAGAACGAGATATTCAGCTAATATTTACAACTACAGGTGTTCCACGGGGAAATGGGCAGGTCGAACGATTACATTCAACCGTGATAGCTGTATTAACCAAGATGTCCATAGATGATCCAGAAAAGTGGTATAATAACGTAAAACCACTACAACAGGTTCTGAACGCTACGTATCAAAGGGCTATTAACATGTCACCGTTTAAACTATTGGTTGGTACTGAAATGAAAACAAGAAAAGACGTGAAAATTATGAAGATTATAGAAGCTGAAAGCATTAAAGAGTTTACTGATACGAGAGACGAACTGAGACAACAAGCTAAAAGAGACATCGCTAAATTGCAAGAAGAAAATCGAAGGTACCATGACAAGAAAAGAAAGAAAGCGAAGATATACAGTATAGGTGATAAAGTCGCAATTGAAAGAATACAGTTCGCCACTGCCGCAAAAATTAAACCAAAGTTTTTTGGACCATATAAAGTGATCGCCATAAAAGGTTTCGACAGATATGAAGTGGAAAAGGAAGGTGACCATGAAGGACCGAACCGAACAACAACAAGTGCTGATCGAATGAAGCCATGGAGTGAAGATGATCCAGAATCGATAGATGATGACGACTACGAGATCGAAGACGAAAATACATTATTATCAGATGGTGCTGGAAATGGAAGTTCTTCGGAGTCCGAAGAATAGTCAGTATGGCCGAGTGTGGGATTAATTTTAGTTAAATTAACACTTTTTTAAAATATATATTTATATATTATAATATTAAACATATGATTTTTCCAGAAATAACTTTTTTTTGTAACATTGTTTTGTAACGTAACTGATAACAATGTAAAATTTTCTAGAATTATCAATCACGAATTGTTATTGTATTGTACTTGTACATAAGAAAAGAAAAAGAGAAGAATAATATAGTAGTAGGTAGAAATTAGGAGATTTTTAAGAAGTAGGTAGCGATCAAGTAGTTATTATTGGGTAGTAAGTCAAAGTAGTGTGGTAATAGAATAATTATTTTTAGAAGAAGTAATATTTTTAATTGTTTTAAAAAAAGTAGTGAAGTTGAACGATAATTTTTCATTTTTATAGCTATTATATAAAATTTATTTTTATAAAATAAATTTTGTTATTTTAAAATTAAAATTATATTATTATTTTTATAAACTATACCACATGTATGCGTGTTGTATTTAAATATGGCGGATTTTTAATAGTTCGGTGCGTGCGTCGTGCGAGCAAATTTCAAAATGGCAAAAAGTAATTGGAGAGGAAATGAAGTGGAAGATATGCTTAATATTATAAAAGAACGTAAGTATTATTAATTTAAAATGATTTGATTATTGTTATTTATATTTACTAAATTGTATTTTGTAATACATATTCTTTTAGATAAGATATTGGCCTTAACAGACGGCAAAAAATATCGCTCGTTGGAGGTGTATAGAAAGGTAGAGAAAGAGTTAAAAAGAAAAATATAATGAGATAGAACTGCCGAGCAAATAAGAAATAAATTAAAAGGATTAAGATTAATATATACAACAATAAAAAAAAATAATATGAAATCGGGTTACGCTCCAATGGAATGTGAACACTCTTTTTCTCTTATTTTAGAAGAATCGTCAAAGTCAGCTTCATCTGTTGAAGAAGAAGAGGAAGGCACTTCTCAAAGAGAAATACAAACAGCTGAACCTTCAACTTCAGTACTTCGTCGTAAGATTTCCAAAACTGAAAAACACATAAAAGAACAACTAAAATGGATGGAAACCGAATTTGAAAAGCAAAGGGAATTTGAAAGGAGAATGTTTAAAGAATTTCAAGATTCAATGGAAAAAAATTTCAAAATGCTGCTACAGTGTGTAAGTATATATACATACAGAAAAATAATTTATCTCATTCTTAATTAAAATAAATATTTTCTATTTCACTTTTCAAGTAAAGCAATCTAGGAATTCAAATTTTATAGAATCAGCAGAAGTATTTTCATCGTCTCCATCTCCACCATCATTAGTGCTGTCATCATCACCACGTCCCTCTTCATCAGGCAGTGACATCAGCCAATTTTTTCAAAGGTTTCGATCCACAAGATGAATAAAAAAAGTCGTTTTGGTTAAAAATTTACTATGTATTGAGGATAATGGTTAAGGAAAGTTAATAAATAATAATAACAAATAAAAATTTTTGATGTAATTAGTTCATTTATTGATTCATTTTCATTAATTCATTTCTTATAAAAAATTGCTCCTTCTCAAGGCATGATGAACATGTAGCTCGTTTTTTAAATGCCTTCTTATCATGACAACGGATGATTCATAAGAATTGTTTGATCGCCTTGTAGGTTGCTCATAAGAATGATTTATTTCTTCCACTTCTCGTAGCCATGTTTCAGGAAAGTCCTCATTATTTTCCTCAACAATATTATGTAATATACAGCATGCTGAAACTATCTGAGGAACAAGACAAGGATGGGTGTCAATTTTTTTGCAAATCATTCTCCACCTTCCTTTCAAACGTCCAATAGCTTGCTCTGCCACTACTCTTCCAGAACTGATATACGTATTAAATGATTCTTCTTCAACAGTTTTCTGCCCCGTAAACCCTTTCATTAACCAAGGAAGAAGAGGATAAGCGGGATCACCAATTAAAAACGGCCGAATTTGAACTCCATCAATGGTTTCTTCGTAAAATGGAATATTTTTCACGAAATTTTTGTATAGATTGGAGTCCTTGAAAACTGTTGCATCATGACACGAACCAGGATGACGAATACTAATGTCTCTAAATCTTAATTTCGAATCAACTTACAACTTGCAGAACAAGCGAAGCCCATCCTTTTCGATTAATATAGTCTCTAAATCCGTCCTTTGGTGGAGTAATGGGAATGTGTGTCCCATCAATTGCTCCTACAATAGGAGATACTTTGCATATCTTATTAAAACGAAGTACGACACTTTGTAGTTCTTCAATTGAGTTAGGAAGAGCAATTTGTTTCTTTAGCATTCTGTTTAGTATGCTCTCACAAAAACGATCCAAACATTTTTTAACCGTGCATTTGTGAACACCAAATGAAATCCCAACTACTCGGTACTCTGCACAACTTGCAAGTTTAAAAATAGCTATTGCTACTATTTTAGCTACATCTAAACAAGGTGAGAATGCCAATTCTGACGGCTTTAAATCCTCATATAGGGTGTCCACGATATAAAAAAATGTTTGTTTTTTCATCCTCAGATTTTCTAACATTTCTTTATCTGGATAATCCTGAGCTACAACATCATCCCACCATTTACTTGTTCTTTTCAAATTCTTTTACTTGGGTTTTCAAATTCTTCCATTGATTTGTAAATGATTAATAGTTCTAAAGGTAAAAAACACAATTTAAAGTTTTTAGTTTACCTTGTAGCTATTTAATGATATTATTTTATGGAAGACACAATACTAACTCCATTTGGTACTGCATTATTCTTTTCATAAAGACACTTCTAGATGTCAACAATCTTTTTAAAAAAAAGAATGCGGCATTATTATAAATATTCAAAAATACGATAACATTCATTGGATCCATTCTGAAAATTATTTTTTAAATAAATTTCCAATATATATAAAAAATTATTGAAAATAAATTCTAACCTCTTCAATCTCTTCAAATATAATTTTATAACCTGTTGAAAAACGCACATATACAATACATATGTATATCAACAGTCACACATATTTCTTGTCACATTTATTTCCAATTACCAATTTTACCCGTTTATACGTCATTCCCAATTTATTCCAAATTTTGGATTAAATACGGAATATTTTTTCTCGCATAAACGAGCTAATATATAGTATATTATAAACTTACTTTTAAGAATACTTGTAACAAACATAACTTTAAACGTTTGCTTTTGCTGAGTTCCCATCCAGCAAAACTGTTCCGCTACTTCATCGATCATTAATTTCTTTAAATTGTCTTTAACAAAAGTCAAAAGGGAATCTCCTCCACCCCAAATGAAAAATTGAGTCTGTAATTAAAAAAAATATTTTTAGAAAATTTTACATGGTGAATGAAAATAAAAAAATTAAAAAATTCCTACTTACAAGTTGATCTCTCAAATCTTGTTGTGTTGCTAACTGATCATCAAGCTGCATTAAACTGACCTTATTTGTAATAGGCATGCTAGGTAAGAGATCAAAAGATACATTATTTTTGATGGATTTTATCACACTATGTATTTGAGTTTTCAAAGAGTTGATATCTGCTTTAATATTCGTAAAAGCTCGTTCATTTTTTTCAGAGAAGGACGTTACCAACTGTTTTAATTCTTTTATTTGAGCTGAAATATTTATACAGTTTTTACATGATGTTGACGTCAAATTCTTTTATTTAACGTTTGAATCTTCTGGATGTGAAGATTCGTCAAATGAAGGATGTATATAGATCCAACACCTATATACAGTTGTATATCCAGACCAAGAGAATGTATTCAAGTACAAAAAAACCTGAATACTGTTATTAATTAAATGTGTACAAGTACAAAAACCTGTGCACAAAAGTATGTTCCCAAGTACAGTACCTGTGAACAAGAACAAGGAATCAAGTATTATGGATCACTACCTTAATACTTATAATTAATCAGCCTCTTGGCAGCCTCACCAAGAGAAACTAATAAAAGGCTTGAAGTACTGATTAACTCTCAATTTTATTAATTGAATATTCCCTTTTTATACTCAAATTTTGTAAACTAATCAATAATTAAAAATAGTTACAAAGTTCATTAATTTCTTAATATCTAAGTTTACATATAACAAAAATAACAATTACAATTTTATATGAATCATAATACATAATAGATAATGCAATAAAGGTAGAATACACTTAATGTACTTTACTTATTGCAACATATTTATTTCGTTACATTTCTTTCAACATTCCATACATATGCTAATTATATATAACAAGTATGAAGTACAATGTTATGTATTATGATTCATTACAGGTAAATTTAGAACAATTATAATTACGTATTCATTTATATAGTTTTAATTGCAACATATCGCAAGTATACTAAACATAATGCAACAACATAGAATAATGAACTTGCAAAATGTTGACGCATCATTTTTGGCTATTGAATTGTTTATACATAATATAAATTAAGTAATTATACATATATTAATTATAGTTAATATGAAATTAACATAATTATGAATCCAACACATGACATGATTTCCTCACCGCAAGATGTTCCAGGAAATAAATTTTCTGTATTCGTGCCTAAATTATCACTGCTTTTATTTTGTATGGCATTCAACACAGATTGTGATTCAATATTTTCTTTATTTTTATTATATTTATTTGATAGTGACCGGCGAAAAATTATTCTTTGACTATTCTTCTTTTTTTGCATTATGTGGGAGTCCTTTTTTCATTGTTAGTTTGTGTTGATGTAATGGGCCACTTCCCGGTAAGATACATTTTAATAAATAATTTTGATTGGTACCTATATTAGAAAAAATGATTTTACCTCCTTTTATTCGAAGAAAATCATTGTACGAAAAATCCTCTGTGTCCGGATCCGTAAATATATCTGAAAATAATAAAATTAAAAAATAATAACGATAATGATAAAAATAACTTATTTCTCAGTAATTATTTTAAAATTCAAATTACCTTTAATTGGAATCGGGTGTAGCTCTCTTCTTCGCCCTCAGAATCCATTTGTAGCTATAAATGGTTCTTTTCATTTAAATGAATAAAAGAAATAAAAAAATTAGTATTATTATTATTCAAACAAAGCATTTTGCATGTAATGTCTTCTAGACCAAAATTAATGTTTTGAGTAGAGTCCAGTGTTTGAGTTGATCCTATATTAAATTTAGTTGACAATATGGGGTCTTTGAAAAAATAATCAACTTTTTCAATAACTTTTCCTTCAAAAGATATAGTTTCTCTTACTTGTTTTATTTTTGTAATCATGACAATTTCATTATTAGATAAACAAAAATTATTTGGATAAAAAGATGAAAGCATGTAGTTTTATTGAACACTGCACTCTTTTTTTTTGTCAAACTTTTCGCGTTCAGAGTTATTCATTTTTGAAATGGAGTGTAAACTTCGTTCCACAAAACGGTTATAGATTTGAGATGTAATGAAATTTCCTTTTTTTACCATTTTTTTTATTTTCTGCAAGTAGTTTTCAACCCGAAATGCGCTTAGTGTTTCCAACAAGCCATAATTATTGTAATGAATATAATGCCCACATATCATATACATACATAGCATATAACATAACACGCGACAACATAACATGAGTAGAAGAAACGTGATCTACTCAACAGTAAACAAATATTTAAATATGTGTCAAATTAATGCAATTACTTATTTCGTAATTGCGTATACAATATTAATTGCTTAACGTAAGCATGATACAGCATTTTAAGCTTTTAATAATTACGTTATAAATGTTAATATAGGTCATACACATATAAATATGATATGTAAGCATTATATTGCATTGTTAGTAAATAAGGTACATGACCGAAAATTTATAATTACGAAATTGGCATTAACATATGTATATAGAATAAAAGTAAGCAATATTTTGTACTTTGAAATTAAGTCAATAAATTCTTGATATAAGCAATTTATATTTAATTAATATTAATTACCATTAATTATATGATAAGAATTTTTGTATATAAAGATAAGAAATTTTTGAATAAAACACAGTTGAATATCATCAAGCAAATTGACTGCATTTTTATTCTAGTCGGCATTGAATTGCCATATTTTATAACTACGGCATTTTTGCCATATAATGGTGCAATTATCGGCACTAACATGCCGCACCAATATATATATTAATTGCCAGTTTAATTAAAAAATATAACTACGGCATATTTGCCATATAATGGTGCAATTATCGGCACTAATATGCCGCACCAATTAATATGTTAAATTTCTGCTTGCCTCTAGGTAGATTATCTCCCCTCGGCACTTCAAGCATTACATGGCGACCCTGCGAACATCGGTTAAATGTCCTAGCTGCAAATATTTATTATTTATTCAAGAAATATAGCGAGAGAAACAAAAATAGAGCAATTGAAACACCGAAAATGCAAATAAATAAAAAAAAAAAAAAAAAAAAATCAAAGAAAGAAAAGCAATAGCGGAGCTATATCACTAGAGATGAAAAGAATTTTTCCTTAAACAAAATAAAAGAAATTCGAAAAGAGCAATGGGCAGCGCAAAATCCAAAGAGGAAGTAATAGTAATAGTAATAGTAAATGCACCCAACAACAGCAGCAACGGCAACTATCAATATGAAATAACGAAAACCATAATTATAAGTTTAATTGTATGTCTAATTTTAATAATTGTAATAGGTTATATTAAGAATAAGTTTAAAAAAAATATAAGAAAAGAAATTAATAAAAATAATACAGTTTAAAACTAATTAATTAATTAAAAAAAAAAAAATTTATATAATAAATAATAATATTGTAATTTTTTTTTGAATATATATTAAATGAATAAATAAAAAAAAAAAAAAAAGGGAAAATATAAATACACATATTATATATTTTTTCTCTCCCTTTTAATCTTTAAAAATTTATCATTTATGAATAATTTAAAAAAATTTGAGAACAGATTTAAAAAATATATTGGATATATTTAAGAAAAATCCAAATAGAAATTTTTCGGATAAATATTTATTAACAAAGAAATTATATTTAGAGCATTCAAAGAAAAACTTTAATGAAAAATTAAAAGTACTAGTATTGGGTTGAGTCATAAATAATGTCCGCTGCTGGTATATATGAAACCAGTTTCGCTGGATTGCTTAATTACGTTGTCAAACGAGTTACTTTCATATTAATCTTGTACATCGGCTAGTGTTATTTTGTATTCAAACGTCAAAGTGTGAAAGTCGTTTAAAAAGTGTTTTTCCTTAGTAATAGAAATGGAGAACTTAAAAGAACATTTAAGGCACATTATGTTATGGGAGTTCAAACTTGGAAGCAATGCTACTGAAACAGCTGAAAAAATTTGTATCGTGTATGGTGAAGGTGCTGCTACAGATCGAACAGTACGTCGATGGTTTGAAAGATTTCGTTCTGGAGATACGACCCTCAGAGATGAACCTCGACCAGGAAGATCGTCCGACTTTGACAATGATAGGCTGAGAGCTTTGGTGGAGCATAACACACGTATTACAACCAGAGAACTCGCAGAGAAGCTAGATAGTTCACAATCAACTGTCAATCGCCATTTGCATCAGCTAGGAAAAGTTACCAAGCTTGGTGTATGGGTCCCACATCAACTGACAGAGCAAAACAAAGTTATTCGAATAAACATTGCTGCTAGTCTTCTTTCTCGTCACAAAAATGATGCGTTTTTGAAGAAAATTATTACGGGCGATGAAAAATGGGTTACATATGAGAATGTCATTCGAAAACGACAATGGTGCGACAAGACTGAACGGCCTCAACCTGAGCCAAAGTCGAACTTACATGGACGAAAAATCCTTCTATGCGTATGGTGGGATCACCGTGGCATTATTCATCATGAGTTATTAAACAGAAACGAAACTGTCACTGCAGAGGTTTACACTCAACAACTAGAGCGTCTCCAACAGAAATTGCGGGAAAAGCGTCCAGCACTCATCAATAGAGGTAACGTCATTTTATTACATGATAACGCAAGACCCCATACAGCAAGGATTACTCAGCAAAAGATACTGGAGCTTGGCTGGTCTGTACTGCCTCATCCTCCATATTCGCCAGATCTTGCACCAACCGATTACCATCTTTTCCGTGCTCTTCAGAACGAACTTAATGGGCAGCAGTTTATAAATGATGACCAAGTCCAAGAGTTCTTAGAAACTTTTTTTAGCAACAAACCACCGAGGTTTTTTGAAAGGGGCATTGAAAGTCTTCCAGATAAATGGCAACAAGTCATCGATAATGATGGTGAATATATCTTAGATTAATATAATTTAAATTGTATGTTATAGAAAATAAAACATGATTAATCAAAACGGACATTATTTATGACTCAACCCAATAAAAACAAATTATGATTGTACAAATTATAAAAATAAATATTTAGAAATTTATAATCAAATACAAAATATAATAAATTCTAAAGTTAAAATAGAAGATATTGATAGCGATAATAGCATTAGTAGTGATGAGTATTCAGATAGTCTTAGCACACAAAATTCACCAGAAAAAGAAAGAAAGGAAACAACAACAATGGCAGCATTTGATATTAGTAATACGCTTAAAATAATACCAGAATTCAATGGTGAACCACAAACATTAACAAACTTTGTAAACTTGGTTGAATGTCTATCAGAAACATTAAAAGATAATACAGAAGTGGAAAAATTGATAAAATTTATACTTAAAACTCGTATAACAGATAAAGTGCGTAATAAAATTAGTAATGAACATACACCCACAACATTAAAGCAATTTAAAGAGCTATTTGAAAAGCTATATAAGCCAAAAAAGAACCCATTGAAAATTCAAAATGACTTATATCGCATTCAGCAAGGAAATAAAACAGTACTCAAATTTGCTGAAGAAATAGAAACATTGGTTGCTGAATTAAACGAAATACATATATCAGAGCAAGGTGAAGCAAATAAAACAGTCATCGCTAGCATAAATGATACATTAGCTTTAAATGCATTCAAATCTGGACTGAAAGAACCATTGAAAATGACAATATTTGCAGCCCAACCAAAAACACTTAATGAAGCAATTAAGCTAGCATCCGAAATTGATTCCAGTGGGAACAACAATGAAAACGTATTGTATAAATAAAAAATAATATTCACACATAAGAATCCTTCATCTAAAATGACGCGTATTAGACTAGATCTAATGGATTACGATTTCGAGATAAAATATAAAAAGGGTTTATTGAACACCAATGCAGATGCCTTATCACGATTACAAATAGACTCAAATGTGCTTAAAAATATGATACCAACTACAAATGAAATTAAAGTGGTGACACGCAACATGCTCAAAAAAAAAGAAAAACAGAAAAATACTGCATTAAATGAGATTGATCAAACACAACTGGTAGAGACTGGCCATCTCAGCATCTGGGAATGTTCATCAATTTCTCAAGTAATAAATATTAGAAAATTGAAATTTATAAAGAGATTAAACATACAAAGTGCGCACAGAAATAATAAATATAATAATGAAGATATAATTAATATGCATATTAATAAAAGAGAAATAAAAATAGAGTATAGTGATGAAACACAATTGAATCTGAGGATTATTGTGAAAAAGCTATCACTCGAATTAAATAAAAATAAAATATATGAACTAGCCATGGCAAAAGATGATGAATTATTTAATATTATAAATATTGATAAATTTAAAAAAGAATATAATAAGTTGCAGCAACAATTAATAAAAAAAGGAAATGCAGAAATAAAGATAATTATATATACACCACCTATAAAAGTGATTGATAAGCTAAGGCAAAATAAAATCATAAGTGAATATCACAATACAGCACATGCAGGAGCACATTCTGGAGTTAAAAGAACCATAAACAAAATAAAACAAAGATACATATGGAAAAATCTAAACAAAATGGTAAAAAACTACGTCAATAATTGTGAAATATGTGCAAAAAATAAACAAATAAGGCATACAAAAGAAAAAGCAATTTTAACACACACACCTTCATCAAGTTTTGAAATAATACAAATAGACACTGTCGGACCTTTAAGACAATCAAAGGAATATAGATATATACTTACCATCCAATGTGAATTGACAAAATATATAGAAGCGTTCCCTATGGAAAACAAAGAAGCTAAGACGATAGCCAAAACTTTAGTAAACAATTTTATATTAAGATACGGTCACTTCAAAATACTAAAAACTGATATGGGAACAGAATTTGTTAATGAAATCATGCAAAACATATGTAAATATTTTAATATAAATCATGTCACATCGACACCTTTTCACCATGAAACATTAGGCATGATAGAAAGAAGTCATAGAGTACTAAATGAATACTTCCTAGCATTTACTCAAAATGATAACTGGGATGAATGGATACCATATTTTACGTTCTCGTACAATATTACACCACACTCAGACATAGGTATATCACCTTTTGAACTGATATTTGGAAAAATTGCAAAAATACCATCAGAACTTGAATCTGAAAATGCGCAACCGATATATAATTTAGATAACTACGCACAAGAATTAAAATTTCGTTTACAACGTGCACATGAAACTGCTAAGCAATTATTAGATACAGCAAAACGCAAAAGAAAAGACTATCTGGATGATAAAATAAATCCTTTAAATATAATAGTAGGAGATAAGATATGGTTAAGAGTAGGTAATAGAAGAAAATCTGAAAGTCCATATAAGGGACCATACGAAGTTATAGAAACCAATAATGTAAATTCTAAAATTAAGATAGGTAATGCAATTAAAGAAGTACATAATAATAGATTAAAGAAAGCATAAAATATAAACAAATAATAAAATTGTAAACAAAAATGTAAACAAACAACAAAAATGTAAAATAAAAACAAAAATGTAAACAAACAACAAAAATGTAAAATAAAAACAAAAATGTAAACAAACAACAAAAATGTAAAATAAAATTTTAAACAAAAATGTAAACAGAACAAGACAACAAAAAAAAAAAAAAAAAAAAAAAAAAATTTTTTCTTCACAAAAAAAATTTTTTTTTACCCGACCCTGAGGGATGTAATGAATATAATGCCCACATATCATATACATACATAGCATATAACATAACACGCGACAACATAACATGAGTAGAAGAAACGTGATCTACTCAACAGTAAACAAATATTTAAATATGTGTCAAATTAATGCAATTACTTATTTCGTAATTGCGTATACAATATTAATTGCTTAACGTAAGCATGATACAGCATTTTAAGCTTTTAATAATTACGTTATAAATGTTAATATAGGTCATACACATATAAATATGATATGTAAGCATTATATTGCATTGTTAGTAAATAAGGTACATGACCGAAAATTTATAATTACGAAATTGGCATTAACATATGTATATAGAATAAAAGTAAGCAATATTTTGTACTTTGAAATTAAGTCAATAAATTCTTGATATAAGCAATTTATATTTAATTAATATTAATTACCATTAATTATATGATAAGAATTTTTGTATATAAAGATAAGAAATTTTTGAATAAAACACAGTTGAATATCATCAAGCAAATTGACTGCATTTTTATTCTAGTCGGCATTGAATTGCCATATTTTATAACTACGGCATTTTTGCCATATAATGGTGCAATTATCGGCACTAACATGCCGCACCAATATATATATTAATTGCCAGTTTAATTAAAAAATATAACTACGGCATATTTGCCATATAATGGTGCAATTATCGGCACTAATATGCCGCACCAATTAATATGTTAAATTTCTGCTTGCCTCTAGGTAGATTATCTCCCCTCGGCACTTCAAGCATTACATTATTAACTTCTGAAGCAACGTGTAGCAAACAGTGAAAGTTATATGTTAGAAACGTTTTGTCATATAGTATAGGTACTGATTTGATAAGACTTCTAAGTAAATTATTAGCACACTCGTTATTTATTAGACATACTTATTTACATATTTATTTACATACATATTTATCTTGTTTTGTTAATTTGTTGAATTTGTTTTTTTTTTATTTTTGTCTCTTTTCAATTCATTTTTACTTTAAAATTAAATTTTATTTAATTTGTTTATTTTTGTTTTTGTGTTTTTTAAATTTAAAATTATCATTTTTTTTTTCTTATATATGTATGTATATGCATATTTATTATTTAATTTTATATTGTGTTTTATGAACTTGTGTCTTTTATTTTATTATTATTTTATTTTTAATTTTTGTTATATATTATATGAAAAACGTTATTGAATAGTATTACTACATTCCGGTTGAGTTACAAAACTTGTTATTGATAACAGCAGTTACGTGATAATTCAACTATTACATAATGATAGTACATAGAGAAAAGACATAGTATCATGGATAGTATGTATTCAGAGAAATATATGTATAGAAGAAATTTAGCTGATATAACTATAGTTCATTAACATATTCCCCCTTCAGCTGAATTTCTTCTTTACATAAAATTCATAACTTCTAATTCTAATTTATATTATCAATTTTTTTTTAAATTGTATTTTCATTGAATTCAATTATACATAAATTTAGTACACACAGTTCAAATTTGTCTCTACTAAGCGGCTTTGTTAATATGTCTGCAGGCATCTCCTTTGTATCCATATGTTTGAGTGTGATGATTTTGTTTTGGACTAATTTCTTTATAAAATGGAATCTAATATCTATGTGTTTCGATATGTTGTTTACTGTTGGATTTGAAGCAATAGCTTGTGCACTTTTATTATCATTAAATATTACGACTGAATCAATTTTCCTTACGTCCGTTTTCATTAAAATATTTCTTAAATACGTTGCCTCCTTAGCTGCATCGGTTAAGGCCATGAATTTAGCTTCTGCCGTCGATAATGCGACTGTTCTTTGTTTTCTCACCTCCCACGATATAGGGCAACCCAACCATTTAAATAAGTAGCCTGTATACGATTTTCTGTCGTCAACGTTTGATGCCCAGTCTGCATCAGCATACCCTGTTAAATCACTTCCATCGCACCTGAAAAATAGACCAAAATTGATTGTTTTTTTAAAATATCTTACAATTCTTTCAGCTGCTGTCCAATGTGCACGACCAAAATTGTTATTGTACTGGCTAAGATTTATCACTGCATACATAATATCAGGTCTCGTAGTCGTCGACAAATATAACAGACATCCGATAAGATTCTGATATGGTATCTTTGTAAGTTCGTTAATTTCTTCAGTAGATTTTGGAGACATGTCTTTCGTTAATTTAGTGTTTGTATCCATCGGTGTATTCATCGTTTTGCAACATTCCATTGAAAATATTTTCAACATCCACTTTATGAACTACGTTTGAGTAAGCACAACACCATCCTTTTTATAATTAACTTCGATTCCCATAAAATGTTTTAATCGCCCAATATGTTTAATCTCGAATGCCTCTTCAAGTTGTTTTTTAAACCAGGTAAGAGTTTCATCACTGTTGACAGCAACAATTATGTCATCGACATATATGCCTATAAATAGTAATCTTCCACTGTTGTTGTACACATAAATGCAAGGTTCTAAATCCATCATTTTTCTGCAGTCAATTGATCTTAAATGCTCATCTTGTTTTATATACCAAACTCTGTCACTCTTCTTCAAGCCATAAATCGCTTTTACCAACCTGCAAACTTTGTTATCAAGACATTCACTAGATTCCAGTTTTGGGTGTATTTTCGTTTAGCGGAACCCGAATATTGGAACCAAACCAACTTTAAACGATAGATATTGACGTCCTGAGCAAGGTTAATACTGACCATTTTTGGCGCAAGTGACATCTAGTGGTCGAAAAATGCAATTGAAAATTTGGTATAAAATACAAAAAAATGAGTATAATTCAATAACCAGAGATCGTACAGGCAAGAATAATGGCTCAAATGAGAGGGTACAGGATATTCTATACTTAATTTTTGCAAAAAGTCCTACCACAAGGACAACAAAGGATATTTTATGATTTTTGACTATTTCTTATATTTTTGCCAACTTCTCATAAACAAGTAAAGATATCTGAGTCGAATTTTTCGTAACTGAAAAAGGACATCAGGAACAAATTTTTCCAGGCAAACGCTAGATCGTGGTTCTTGAAGGAAATGTTTTATTATTAAGTTATTTTAAAGCTATGGATTTTGGTTACTATAATATCATATATAGGACTTAACAGAAGTATAATAAAAGACATACACATGTTCAAGAATGAAGACTATCGAAAATGCGTAAAATATCCTTTGAGTTGAGTCCACTTGTTTCTTAATCAGACGATTTGTTCTCAAAATATATGTAAATTACAATTTAAAATAAATGTTACAGTCGTTACTTTACATGTTGTTTTTTTTATTCTTATTTTAAATTGTCAAAAAATTTATATAATATTTACATATATTTTGAGAACAAATAACACTTAATTTTGCATTAAAAAAATTTTTATAATGCAAAAATAATGTTGTATTAATTGTATTGATTGAATTACATATTTTTTCTACCTACCTACCTATGTACTTGTATTGTTGATCTTTTTTTTTTAATTTTACATTTCTACCTGATAGCATTATATACTTTATATAATGTTTTATTATGTGATCAGTTAGGTTCAATTATACAATTATGTTTTATTAATTTTTGATAACAATTGTGCATATTCTATTAAATATTACTTTTTTCTGAAAATTAATATAAAAAAAGTTGGATTTTTCGCTTTGGCAAGTAAGCATTATTAGTGAAAGTTTCTAAATATTTCTAAAATAATTATTGAAATAAATTAAATATTTAAATTTTTTTTAAATTAATTTATTAAAAGTATATAAGTATAAAGTTTTGATTTGCAAGAGCAAAATTGAAATTTTTTAATAGTAATTTAAATTGTGAGTTTTTAAAAATTTTTTTATTTTTTCGAATTTGAATTGAATAAAATCTCATCACGGTATGTATAGTTTTCAAAAATCTAAATTTTATCCTCATTTTAGACATATTTATTAAGAAAAAAAAATGTTCAGAGAAAATATCTGGAATTTGCACAAGTTGTTGCAGAAACTAAGAACTAAAGAAGAAACCATAAGATGGCTGGAGGAAATAGAAATGATCCCAAGAACGAGACATTGTAAAAAACATAAGAGAAATATGTTAGTTGAAAAGGACAATTTCGTCGGATACTTCCTATGTATTAAAAACAAAAGACGCCATAAGCATTCTAGAGTGGAAAATCCTTGTTTCCATAGGTGTCATGTTGCTCCTAGTGTATGTATGTTGATAACATATTGTTTTGCATACAACTACAGTTATGAGGACACTATTAGAGAGTGTTCAATAACTGGAGTTGTAGTTTCTAGTGAAACTATATCTGATTGGTTCTCCTTCTCAAGAGAAGTTTGTATGATATCGCTAGATGAATCATTTGAAGAAGAAGGATTGATTGGCGGTATCAACAAAATTGTAGAAGTAGATGAAACTAAAATTAGGCGTAGGAAGTATGAGCGGGGAAGAATAGTGGAAGGAAATTGGATAGTCGGGTTAATTGAAAGAGGATCGAACAGATATAGATTAGAAATTTGCGAAAATAACTTGAGGGATAAACAAACTTTGACAAATATTGTAGAACTATTGACAGATAGCTTGGTTAACCAAGCACGTTCTTGGTTTAGCACTTGACCAACTAAAATCAGGTGGTTTTTAGTTGGTTCCCCATACTAATGAAATGGTTAGAAACCAAGAAAAATTTGCTTGGTTTATGCATTGACCAAGTATTTTCCAAGCTAATGTCAAACATTCCATGTCAATTTCCAACTGACTTTCCAGTTATGCTTGTCAAAATGATAGCAAATTACTATTTTTTTAGATTTGAAATGGAATAAAGTGGAAGTGAAGTGAAAAAAAATTTTTAAAGAAAATATATTGAATAAAGTAATTTAATATAATTTTTAACAATGCCAAGCAAAAAAAGAGTTTTCTGGTCAAAAGAAGCAGAAATTCTTTTATTAGAGCTATGGAAGGAGAAAATAGCAGACTTGAGGAAAGTAAAAAAGAATCACCATGTGTATGTGGAAATTTCAAAGGAGATGAAAGATCGAGGCAATTTTAATTACAATGCCTCGGAAATACAAACCAAAATACATAAATTTCAGCAAAAAATTGAGGTAGGATTAAATATATTTTTTTCATATTACAAATAAACATATTAATTTTAATTTGTATTGTTAATAGATCTGAAAAAAATAAATTAACGACTGGTTCCTCGCCTTCATCGTGGGAGTATTTTGACACGATTAATAATATATTAAGAGGCTCTCGTTCTGTAAATTTTTTAGAATATGTGGAGGAGAGTATTGAAGAAGGAGAAATGGAAAATATTTATAGTTATTTTGATTGTGTTGAGGTAATTTATTTAATTTTTGTGAATACATGTTATTGCATTCATATAATTTTATTTATTTATTTATTTTTATTTCTTTCAGACTGAAGTTGATCCCGATCAGCCTGGACCAAGTAGAGTGTTTGAAGTGCCTCAACCACTGTCTTCGCCTGGTGAAGTGTCTATCACTTCATCGTCATCACCTTTTGCCACACCATCTTCTTCAACACCAAACAAATCATCAAGTTCTTCAAATAAAAGAAAAAAAGAAGATGAAATTATTAATTTAATTTACAATTCAAATAATATGATGAATGAACATCGACAAAAATTTACTAGAATTGCTGAGGAGCAAACCGAAGCAATGAAACAAAGCAATGTATTGCTTTCGGAGTTTTTAAGAAGAAAAGAAGGAAAATAAAAACAAAACCAATTCAGTATAAAAATTTACAAAAAAAGAAGTCTTTAAATAAGTAAAAGTTAAAGTTTTTAAAAATAAAAAATATATATAAGAATTTCCAAAAATAAGTAAAAATTAGTTTTTAAATTTTTATAAAATTTTTATAGTTTTAGAATTCTCAAAAATTAATAAAAGTAAAAATTTGCAAAAATTCGATGTTTTATTTACATACCTAAAAATTCTGCAATAATGTTCCTTATTTGATTTCCAGTAATGTTGTTGTCTCCAATTGTTGTGTTGTACATAGGTTGTTCTTGACTACTGGTTACTTCTCTCATATGTGTTATCCATCGTCTTGGTATGGTGTCTTTTTCTTCATTAAGAAAATTATGGAGAACGCAACAAGCTTTAACAATTATGTTGACATTGTCAATATTGACATTGAACCCTTTTCCTACTCGTCGGAACCTGGCTTTTAGATGACCAAATGCGTTTTCTACAACTCGACGACAACTCGAAAGAAATTTGTTAAAGTTCCTTTCTTCTTCATTCCGTTCTAGCCCAAAAGGAAAGGGTTTTATCAAATAAGGTGATAAACGAAAGGCAGAATCACCAATCATATACACAGGAATAGTAGTACCATAAATGTAACGCTGAAACTGTGCCAAATTGTCTTTGTTTTCCATATATTTTTTCAATTTTGAATTCTCAAAAATTTGTGAATCATTACATCTGCCAGGAGCACCGAGGTTTATGTAGATAAACCGATATCTAAAAATAAATATTAGAATAAAACATGTTATTTCACATATTTCAGCTATTTCAAACTGATTTTGATACAAACCGATAATCGACAAGAGCAAGTAAAGCAGTTGAATGCCAGCCCTTGTAATTATAATAGTCAACAGCCAATTCTTTCGGAGGAGATATTTTTATATGACAACCGTCTAAGGAAATTTAATGGTTAACATGTTAATCTTATCATATCATTTTATTCAAAAACTTACCAAGAGCTCCAATGCACTGAGGAAATCCCATATTCTCGAACCCAGAAATTGTTTCTCTAATTTTTTCCAATGATAAAGGGAAGGAAGGTAAATACTGCTTACTCATTTTATGCCACACCTCGCGACAGAACTCTAAACATATTTCGCCAACTGTTGTCCGACCCACTCCAAACAAATTAGCATCTCTTCTATATTCACATGAAGATCCCAAAGCATAAAGAGAAATCGCAACTCGCTTTTCTAAAGGAATAGAATCTCGCCAGTTAGTATCTTTTTTACGTATTCCTCCAAGCATTGAACACAATTTTTTGAATTGCTCTGGCTTCATGCGGAAATCTTCTTTGAATTTTCTCCAACCATTCTCGATGACTTCATTTTCCCAGAATTTACTTAAACGATTCTTCAAAATCATAACTGGTTAAAGATAATGCTTTAAATATATACATATGTATGTATATCAAATTATTACTTACATATGACCAAATATTTCGATTAATTCTATGGTTTCTTAATAGTTGTAAAAGAAAAACACTCAAACGATAATGATGCAGAGCACACAATAAATGAAATATCATTCGATTTTGATTTAAAATTATATTTCCATTTATTTTATTTATAAGAATAAGAATTAAAAGAATGCCACTATCAAAAGCATTCGACACTTCCATTTCAAAAACACAAAATAATTCATAAATTTTACAAAATATTTACAAAAATATTACAAAATTTTACAAAATTCTTAATAGAAATATTGTAAACAAACAAATATGTAATGTCAAACTACATCAACTGCCATGTTTGTGTCTGTCACTTATTTTGGTTTCATTCTTGGTCAGCTGGAATATTTGGTTAACCAATTTCTGTCTGTCAATAATATAAGGAAGCATGTTCTTCCTGGAACCACTGTGGTTACAGATTGTTGGAAAGGATATATAGATTTGAATAAATATGGTTATGTACTCCAAACTGTAAATCACAGTGACAATTTTGTTGATCCCGAGAGTGGAGCACATACACAAAATATCGAATCAAGTTGGAGATTTTTGAAAAATAGTTTTAGGGAAGGAGGGTTTAGAAGTGAAAATTTTGATTTGAGATTGTGTGAATTTTTATGGCGTCGTAAAAAAAAAAATAAAGGTGATTTCAACAACTAATAGACGATATCAAAAAAGTTTATATAGGTAGAGAATAAGTTGTATACATATAATTTTTTGTAATTTGGTTTTTTATTTTGTAGTTTTTTATATATAATTATGAGTAAGTATTAAATTTTAAGTGTTATTGTTACTCTTGTTTTATGTTTTTGATATATTGTTTTTCATTTCATGTACATAATAGAACTATTATTAAATTTTATAACGTGTAACAATTACGGTCATATCAGTACGAATTGTAACAAACCTTGTCGAGAGAGAGGTAACTGTTTCAATTGTAAAAGTAAAGAACATAAAATTGATAAATGCCCAAATAAAATTTTAAATTTTCATGGTTCACGTTTATCAAAATCAGATGATTCGGATTCTATTATTGAAATTGTAGCAGATAATGATAATGAATTTCAATGTCAAGTTCATTTCAAGTTTCACGACCTACAGCAACAACTGTGCTATACAGATGATTTGACGTCATTAATAGATACCGGCAGCTCTATCAGTTTTATTCAACAACAATTCGTACCAACATCACTGGTCACATCTGTTGATAGGTATAAGTATAAGTTTACTGGTATTAATAGTAGCCCTTTGAATATAGTAGGTAAAGTATGTAGGGAAATTAAATATGATAATTGTTCTATTGATTTAAATTTATTTGTTGTTCAAGATTATTCTATGAATTTTCATGTTATTTTAGGTAGAGATTACATACGGAAAAATACAAAAATATTAAATGGAAATGGTAAAACCAATCATAACGACGACAATATAAATGTTACTGGAGACGGAAAAACCGTTGTAAATAATGAAATCGAAAATGTAGAAGTTAATCCAGGTATGTCAGAAAATATTTTATTACTCGAAATTTTTAATAT
The DNA here is from genome assembly GCA_951394055.1 of Villa cingulata. Lineage (NCBI taxonomy): Eukaryota > Metazoa > Arthropoda > Insecta > Diptera > Bombyliidae > Villa > Villa cingulata. The sequence continues at coordinate 32,049,588 of OX596017.1, read as the reverse complement.
TGATGTCGCGTTTGATAAAAATGAGATCGTTCTTGATATTAATAAAAATTTAGACTATTCGGTTATAAAATTGGTAAAGAAAATTATGAAACAAACTGGGACAAAAACTTGTGACGACAGTAGTTCAAATTCAAAAATAGATGTTGAAATCGAAACAAAATTAATTAAAGGTGAAGTTTTTTATACAACAGCTCGACGATTACCTTATGTACAAATTATTGAGTTAAGGAAAATTATAGATGATTTGAAAAATAAAAATATTATTCGTGAAAGTAATTCAGCTTATGCCTCCCCAATAGTGTTGGTCAAAAAGAAATCTGGTGACTTGAGACTTTGCGTCGATTATAGAGAACTTAATTCTCTAACTTTGCGCGATAACTATCCTCTTCCTCAAGTTCAAGATATGCTGGATAGGCTTCGTAATAAGAATTATTTCACGACACTAGATTTAAAAAGTGGTTTTCACCACGTAACAGTTAATGAGAACTCAGTAAAGTATACGTCTTTTGTGACGCCAATCGGGCAGTTTGAGTATTTAAAAATGCCTTTTGGGCTTAAAAATGCTCCTCCAGTATTTCAAAGATATATCAACAAAGCTTTCAAAGATCTTATAGAAGCAGGTGACTTGTTAATATTTTTCGACGACTTTATGATAGCCATAGAAACAGTCGAAAAACATTTATAAATACTGGAACAGGTTGTACAAATTTTGTGCAAATATAATCTTGAACTCAGATACGAGAAATGTAAATTTTTGTTTGATGAAGTAAATTATCTTGGTTACACGGTAAATTCAAAAAAGGTGTCAAGCCAAATTCTGAAAACCTACGTTCCATTCAGATATTTCCAATTCCAAAGACAGTACGAGAAGTTCAAGGATTTGTCGGTATGTGTTCGTACTTCCGAAGATTTATAAAAGAGTTTGCATTGCATGCTAGACCATTATATGATCTTTTAAAAAAAGATGTTACATTTAATTTTGGTGAAAAGGAAATGAATTCTTTTAATTATCTTAAATTTAAATTGGTGGAAGAAACAGTTTAAGCATTTATGACCATACTAGCGAGACAGAGCTGCATTGCGATGCAAGCAGTCATGGATTCGGTGCTATTCTCTTACAGAAGCAGAAGAATGGGAAATCCCACCCAGTCTTTTACTTCTATAAAAGATGCACAGAGGTCGAATCGCGTTATCACAGCTTTGAGCTGGAAACCTTGTCTATCATATATGCTCTTCGAAGATTTCGAGTGTATCTTCTAGGCCTTGAATTCAAAGTCGTAACTGATTGCCAGTCGCTGCAGCTAACTTTAAATAAAAAAATTCTTAACCCAAGAATTTCTAGATGGGCTCTAGAACTTAGCGAATATAATTACAAAGTGGAACATCGTTCAGCTAATAGAATGACTCATGTCGACGCTTTAAGCCGTTATTCTTCTATACTCACTATTTCGGATGAACCTTTTGACCTAGCCTTGTTTTCTGCACAGCGTAAAGATCCTCTAATCGACTCAATAATGAAAGATCTTGTTAAGGGAACTAAACCAGGGTATAGTTTGTTCAATGGCATGGTGTATAGGAAACACAACAATGAACTTTTATTTTATGTACCACAACAGATGGACAATAGAGTTATTCAAGCCCACCATGATAACCTATGTCATCTTGGTGTGGATAAGTGCTATGAATACATTCATCGATTTTACTGGTTCCCGAATATGAAGGAGAAGATTAAATCATATATAAAGAGATGTCTGAAATGTATTCAGTTTTCATCAAAATCTGGTAAAGTTGAAGGAGTACTTCATAATATCCCCAAGGGAGATTTACCATTTCAAATAATTCATATTGACCACTATGGTCCACTCTCAAATTCCGGTGGAAAGAAATATTTACTAGTTATCGTAGACGGATTCACTAAGTTCACTAAACTTTTTCCGGTTAAAAGCACGCCAAGGAAGTCATTTCTTGTCTTGAAACATATTTTAGATTCTATAGTAGACCAACGAAAATTGTAAGTGACCGTGGCCGATATTTCATTTCAGAAGAATTTTCAAAATTTATGCAAGATAACAACATTACACACGTCAAAGTCGCTACAATGTCCCCTCAATCAAATGGTCAAGTAGAAAGAATAAATAGAATGTTAACCCCAATGTTCTCAAAAGATTTAAATTCTAACACTTCCGAAGGTTGGCATAAACTGATACCTAAAGTAGAATTTGCAATAAACAACACAATAAATCGTAGTACAAATTTTAGTCCAAGTGTGTTACTTTTCGGTCTTCAACAAAAAGGTGGGATTTGCGACAAATTATCAGAATATCTTTTGAAAGATAATACTGAAAGAAATCTAGAAAATATGAGACGCGAAGCTGATAAGAATATAGAAGCAACACAAGCGTATAACAAATGGCAATATGATACATCGCACAAAAGGCCTCGGGCATATAAAGTAGGAGATTTTGTAATGGTGAAACACGTTGATACTAATCCGGGTATTAATAAAAAAATTTTGAAAAAATTTCGCGGTCCGTATGAAATCATAAAAGTTTTAGACAACGATCGTTATGCGATAAAAGATATTGAAGGTATACAAATATCTCGTGTTCCTTACGAGGGCATATGCTCTCCTGCAAATATGAAACCTTACATAACTACCTCATAATTACTTAATAATTGCCTGGACTATAATACTTTGTAAATGTATATATGAATATGATTGGTTTGACCATAATTATCTATGTACGTCTGAAATCTTATTAGTCTATTATGTAATACTTGATTTATTAGCTGATACGATAAGTACAGAATTTTCTATGTATTGATTTTTATTATGTATTTTATTATAATTGTTTGTCATTTTATTATGTACTTTATATGAAGTGAATATTGATATATGTTATTTACGTAAATTTGAATTGAAAAAAAAAAAAAAAAAAAAAAAAAAAAAAAAAAAAAAAAAATTTGTAATTATATGTGTATATTATGTATGTAATATGTTATGTTATATGATATTTTGATTGTATGTAAATTTTATTATGTATAAAGGCATATTTATGTTTGTATGCTTTAGAAATCTTATGTATACGATAAATATTTAATTAAGATTAGTAAGCCGGAGTAATCGAGGACGATTAACAGTCAGGATTGACCGACTGTAGAATATGTTATTAATAAAATATTTTGTTTTGCCTGGTACGTCTGTGTAATCTACTATATTCATTTACTATAATTATAGCTTATATCACATAAGAATCATTGTAATGTACAATTATTATAAACTATGTAAATGACAGTATACTTTTTCTTCTTCTTAATAAAACCTCCAACGTGTGAACATCATTATTATCACTGTGTTTTACTTATATCTCCTACAAACTTTTACACCTTGATGTCTTTTTACAATTTGCCATGTATTATTTTTCTTATGTGCTTTAGTTCTTCCATTATAGCTTTTTGCCATTCTTCTTCATTTTCACCTTGTTTAATATTATCTATATGATGTGGATCATCACTTGTGGCCAAATAACTTTCACAATCCATAAATATATCATCATTTTCATTATTATTTCTATTAATATTTTCATTATTATTTTTATTACCATTTTCATTATTTTTCTTTTCCAAATTTAGTTTATTGCCTTGCCTGGTGGTGTTGTACTTGATAGTGTATTATTCTCTGTTTCTTTGATTTCTTTTATTTTATATTCCTTCATTGGTCGTCCTCTTAAGCCTGTCCTCATAACTGTCGTTCTTCCTCTGGTTCTAACAGACTGTTGGATATTTTTATCTTCATTCACAACGTTTTCATTTTCAGGTATTTCGTCGAAGTCATCTTTATGTTGTTCCAATGTAATAAATCTGTTTTCATTTTCCGATTTCGAAACTTCCTCGTTGCTAAAAACTACATCTCTGTTTTTTATGAATTTTCCAGTTTCCTTATGCCATAGTCTATATGCTTTAGCATCATTGCTATATCCCTAGGACTCTCCCGCAATACGTACGAAACTAACAAGGACAGGACAACGAGACTTAAATAGGGGAGAACTGCTGGACCCATCACAGGGTCCCAACTCCCCCCTATTCCAAACACTGACACATTACGGATACTCGACAAAATATAACCAGTCACCCGGCGCGTATGTCATAACTACAAACAAGAAAATTAAACAAATAAAGAAACAAATAAATAAATAAAATAAAGACAAAAAACCAAACAAACAAAAGAAAGAAATAGAGACCCTTCAGGTCAACTGCATGTAATCACGGAGCCGTTACCCCCGTAATGGTACCAATGGGTGGCATACGAGGGATGACGAGGCCATAATACATACAGACAACAGCCAACCAGTGTGGCCCCTTCCTCTAAGGGACCCACAAGATTGTAAACACATAACATACGTCAACTACGGACAATAGCCTTAGGAACAAACTGTGATGGTGTGAGGAGCCGGTATCGTCCGTGCCACCTCGTAAGTGCTGGGCGGCGGGCCGCCGTGGCCACACACCAAGCACAACTAGATCATAAGCGTAGCATAAGATAGTATAAGGAAATGTAATAAGATGTAAGCGACCGCCAAAAGGCCCTGGAGGGTCGTATTGTGGGCGAAGGGTGGCAGTTTACTGTCCAACTTTTGTAATAAATAATAATAATAATAATTGCTATATCCAACAAAATAGTATGGTTTCAATTTTGGTTCAAATTTTCTCCTAGATGGATTCTTATTCAATACATACGCCAAAGTACCAAAAGTTCTAAAATAGTTCACCTGTGGTAATTTATATGGTGTCTCATCGTCTATAATTGAAGAAGAAGATCTGTTTTTAACGTAGTTTACTGTCGAAATTGCTTCAGCGCTTAAATAATTGTATTCTACCGTGGTCTGATGGTGTATGCCTGCATTTTTTAAATAATTTTTAAAATCTTTGTTGATGAATTCTCTGCCGTAATCGGTACGTATTGACTTTATTGTAGTATTTTTGTAGTTTTCGGTCTTGGCTTTGAATATTTTGGAAACGTTTTTTGAATTTGTTTTCCTTGTACACAAACATCACAAAAAATATTTATATTGTTAAAAGAATTAATATTTATACCATTTACCTTTTCTTTGATGACCAAGTTTTTCAAAGTTTTAAAATTCAAATGACTAAATATTTGGTGCTACAGCATTAGATTATTTTCACTAGAAGCAAACACGATAATAAAATATAGACTTGACAAATGACAACTAGAACAAAATACGGTCACGGTTTTCTATCAACTCCTCAGTGATCTCTTAACTCCTCCTTAGCTTTTATGAAAAACTTTTATTTTGAACTTCAGGATTCAAATATAAACGATCAAAAATAACGAAAATTTCTTATTTAAGTTTCAATGTTGTTTTTGTATAACATGTAAAATCATATATAAATAAAATAACATACCTTACTTACCACGATTCTATCTACATATTCACCATGCGCATATGCATTGCACAGAGCACACAGCACACAGCACACAGCTTGTACTTGATAATTGACATCGTGAATGTGATTCTGGTGATTCGTGTATATAGTGTATGTGAATGTGTATGTACATGTGTATTGTGTACAATAATTCGCTATATTTATATTGTCCATTGCCGTAATTATAATAATTTCGTATATAGCTATTCATATTCACCGACTTTTATGTTTATATATATATATGTATAATAGTATTTTATTTATCTATGCCTATGGTGTAATACAGGTAGAAATTATAGAACAGCAGGTCTATCACAAACCAAATATTGTGTGTATACAATATACGCACATATACATACATGTATGCGATATGCCTAGCATCCCAGTTGTGAAGAATGGAATTGATTCTACAATAATCAGTTCAGAATTAAATACGAATTAAGCAATTGATTCCATTTCTGATCTTTTGTAATGCAGTAGAGAATCAATTGATTCCATATATGATTTTCAATAATGGAGATGATAACGAATTGATTCTATTTCTGATTCTTTGTAATGCAGAAGAGAATCAGTTGATTAGTAAAAAAAAGAGTTAGTAAAAGAAATTATCGAAATATAAAATATGAAAACATGATTGAACATGTCTGCATTAGGAAATTTCCATAACAAAATATTTTGCGTGTTTTTTTCATTTATTCGGCAGTCACTTAGAAGTTTTCAAAGTGTTAAGAAGTTTATGTTAAAATAAATTGTGTTTAAATTGCCAATTAAATTAATTAATTCTAAAATATATTGAAAGGTAAGTTTCTGAAATAAAAATTAGTAGTTTAAATTTATAAAGAATTATAAAGAATTTTTATTAAAGAAATAGCTGATTAAAAAATAAAAATATAAATTAGGTATTAACTATACAATTGTGAAAATGTTTAAATATAAAGGAAGAAGTAAGCGACAAATAGGTCGCGATATTAAAAAGCAAAGAGAAATTTACGCCCAGAACTTTTTATCAAGAATTCAAAATAATTCACGGGCAGAAAGTAGAAGTGAAGATGTATTATTACCAGAAGTAAATACCAGCAATAATTTTGCATCTACTTCACCCCTGTCTTTGAAAGAAAAATTAAAACGATGGAGGATAAAGTATAGACCAAATAGAGAATGTGTCGATTCTTTATTGAAAATTCTGAAAGAGGAAAATTTGAATGTACCAAGATGGTCCAAGAGTTTAATTAATAATTCCGAAAAAATAATAATAAGAACGGTTGCTCCAGGTGAATATTGGCACTATGAAATAAATAAGCAAGTTCAAAAAATAGATAATTCGCTTAAAGAACTTAATGAAATAATTATCGATATTAATATTGACGGTTTGCCTCTTTTCAAAAGCTCAAATATGAGTTTATGGCCAATTTTGGGGAAAATTGTTAATATGTCGAACATTAAAGTTTTTTTAATAGGAGCTTATTTGGGGAGTAAAAAGCCCTATAGCATTGAAAATTATTTTCATGACTTTGTGGTAGAAATGAAAGACATGTTAGAAAATGGTTTAGAATTAAATGGCAAATTAGTGCAATTTAAACTAAGAGCATTCATTTGCGATGCACCAGCGAAGTCCTTTATTTGTGGAATAGTGGGTCATACGTCACTTTGGGGATGCACTAAGTGTACTCAGATTGGCAAGAGAATAAATAATGTTATAGTATATGACACGAAATCCGCAGAATTGATTTCTGATCAAAACTTTTCAGAAAGAAAATACGTATATATGCATCAAAACTATTTTTATTTTCGAGAACGGAAAACTCCCCTAGAGGAAATTGGTGTAAACATGATTTCACAATCTGCAATTGATCCCATGCACCTTATTGACCTAGGTGTAACGAGGAAATTTTTTATGAGATTATTGGAAAATAAAATATTACCTTGTTATAAAATAAAGAATAACATTAAAGTCAGTATTTCTGAACATTTGAAGTCACTGTATTCTTTTATTCCCCGGGAATTTGCAAGAAAGCCACGAGGAATTGAAGAAATAAGGAATTGGAAAGCATAGTGGAATACCGACAATTTATTTTATACACAGGGATTTGCATTTTGGAAGATAAGGTACATGATGACGTCTACTACATTTTCCTCCTTCTTCATTGTGCGTATAGATTACTCTCTTGTCCGAAGAGTTTTAGATCAAATCTTCCTACTGCACAAGACCTTTTAGAATCCTTCGTTGAAAATTTTCCAAGAATTTTTGGAGATGATAGTGTCACGTACAATGTTCACCACCTTTTACATATAACTGAAAATATTGATCGTCTGGGCATTATAACTAGTTTTTCCGCATACTCTTTTGAAAATAAAATGCAAAACTTTAAGAGACTTATAAAAAAGCCATCAAAAATTTTACAGCAACTGTTCAATAACCTGAAGTTTGAAGATCTTATTGAACCAATTAAAGTCACTGGTTTTACAATTCGCAACAAGAAAATTAAAAGTTATTCTTCAGATAAAGTGTTTTTAAGTCTTGAAGAACCAAATAATTACTGTTGCATAGATCCGTATACGCCCATTCAAATAGTAGATTTTCGACAGGACACAAATGGAGATAAGTTTGTAATTGGGAAAAAATTCAACAATATGGAAGACTTTTTCACAGATCCCATTTCATCAAAAACACTGGGGATATGCTCTGCGGATTTATGTAGTGATGCAACAGAAGAAGTTTTTAAAATGGAAAATATAAGTTTCAAATTATTACGTTTGCCACTTAATAATAAATCAGTACTCTTGCAAATCTTACATGATTATTCATAAATTTCTCTCTAATATATGAAAACGAGGAAAGTAAGTAAGATTTTTATTAAAATTTAGGTATATGAGAAATAACAGACAAATCATAATTTTCCTAACTTCTCAAACTGATTTGAATTTATAAATTTAAATTTTCAGAAATGTCACAAAAGCGGGAATTTACAGATGAAGATATTTTTCCAGGTAAAATACGTAGATGCAACGCTGTAATTGGAGAAAGTATCTACTTACCTGCATCAAGTATACTTTTCAATACAACCAATATAAAGTTAATTCCACTAAATTTAATAATTTTTTAGCACGTTCCAGCCAAGATTCTATAAAAGATTACATTGACGAAAGATTCACAAGATTGGAAGGTATATATATATATGTACACATTTATAAATGATTTTAAAAGTGCTCAATATTATATTGTTACAGAATACATAAAGGAACAAAATGAAATAATTGTAGAGGCCCTTGCAAAGAATGCAGCCTTAATGAAAAAGTTATTGATGCAAGAAGAATATTTCAACAACAATGAAAATATAAAATTTCCGATTGAAACGACCGAGGAACTCGAAAAATTGGAGAAAGAAATTAATGATGATAATTTTTCTTCTTATGTGAGGGCTACATACTTCAGAATAAACATTGTTTTAAAATAAATTTTTTCTTTCAGGTATCTTTAATAAAGAAACTAATTTTTCCCAGTGGTCTGGAAAAAAGCATAGACAAATTATTGGGCGAGAGGCTTATCGCCTCATACAATTATGATGGAGGCCACGGGAAGCTCCCGTTCAAACACTTTATTAATATTAACAAAGTATTCACCAGTAAGCACATTTTTATAAATTTTTTATCATTTTCTTCAGCACATATATTTTTCCAGAAGTGTTTAGTGGCGACGATTACGTAAAGATGATTAGAAATTCATTCCATCGTATAAAAGGACGTATTAACAAGAGAGAGTTTCAAGAAAGAGAGAAGGCACGGACAAATAATTTATCCTTAAGTAGAATTAATTTTATTTTTAAAATTTTTCTTTTTACATTTAATGATTTCAATTATGGATTTTACGCTGATATTTGGTTGATTTTTTAATGAATTGTTAAAGTTTTGTTTTTTAGTGAACTATGAAAATTTTGTTTTTTTGATTGAAGTACGCAAATAAATATTTTATTTTTTAAAAAAATCGAAACGTTTTTTTCTATTTTTTTTGGCTTGGAATATCTTCGGTTTCATCTATTCTGCATTGATTCTATTTCATCTTTTAATAATAGATTCTGTTTCACCAATTCCATATTAATTCTATTACATTAATTGTGAATTGATTCGAAGTTATGCAGGGGGTAATCAATTGATTACTGCCTATGACATGCATGTGTAAAAGTAATTGATTCTTTTTTTGGCTAGTAATTTAAAGTAGAATCAAGTCGGAATGTAAAGAATTGATTCAGAATTAATTTCGAATGCATTCCTTGCCCAACTGGGATAGTAATCTTTTTGATCTGATTTAAGAAATTACTTTTGAGTTAGGCATTTTTAACTGAATTCAATTGCTTTATAAAATTATACATAATAAATTATGATGGTAAAAATAAATCGGTTATCACCTATGTTGATATCATGCATTTATGAAAGGATAATAATGTTGTATTTGGCTATTTTATAATAATGTACGAAAAATTAACATGTTACAAGTTGATGCATATAAAATATATATATACATTCAGCTACCTACTAACACTTATCATATGTATATTATATTTTTCCAAAATTACCGGTTACTCCTTTTTTCTGAAAAGAAGACTTATACAGGTTATATATCGTATTACATATATGTATAATATTATATTTGATTATATGTATATGTAAAATATGTATGTAGTAACCAAAATCACTATAATTTCTTTCAATAAAATATATTGAAACATATCTTATTAGTTTAATGTTACATATTTTCACTATGTACTTTTTCTCTATTTATTCTCATATTTAACTCATATTGAAAAAAAGTTCTTTTTAAAAACATTCTGTAATAAATTCATTATAATATAAAATTTGTTCAGTGATAATAAAAATTTAAATTAAAATATATTAAGTAAAATTGTTACAATTTCGAGTTTCAGGGGCTTGAATAGCTCGATGGTTGTGTGTCGGTCTTGCGATCTTTGAGATCACGGTTCGAAACCCAGCCAGCGCACTACTCTTGCCCAAGTCGATCAATAATTTTTCCCATCAGCAATGTACACCAGTAACTGATTACTGATGATAAACTGGATAATATGTATATCTGACATAAAAATTACTGATCGGCGGTGCCATGGACTGAGTATCCGCGTGCACTTAATATATACTATATACATTTATGTATATATGTATATTTATTAAAAAAAAAAAAAAAAAAAAAAAAAAATTTCGAGTTTCAGTGATTAATAATTTTTTCAGTTATAATTTAAATTAAAATTTAAACATTAAGTAAAATTGTCACAATTTTCAGTTTCAGTGATTAAATTTTCTCAGTGATAATAAAATTTAAATTAAAATACATTATTACTCGTATATTAAAATATAGGCTTTTTCGAAAATGCAGGTTGCAGTGTGAATTCTTTCGTATCTTCAAAATAGTACTATAGAACAGTAATGTGCAGTCTGCAAGAATACAGCAGCGGCAGCGCTGCAAATGCAATGGTTAAGAGTTTTCACTTCTGACATTTTGCATTTTCGAACGAAAAATTGAGTGATAAGCGATAACTAACAATAATAATTATAATATTGAAAAATAATGTGTTCGATGTGTATCGTACAATTTTATTTATTGAAAATATGAATTTTAACCTCAATTTTAATATACTTACTTAAGAATTTTTTCAATATCTTCACTTGAATCTGACATTATAAAGAATAAAACTTTTAAAACCAATTAATACAATTAATACAAAAAGTTCGAATTCCCAAAATTATTTTTTTATTATTTTAAAAAATTGTTTTTTTTATTTTATTTTTGTAAAAAATTTATGTAGGTACAATCTATCTGTTGTAAAGAATGAAGTGGTAGATAATTTCGACAGTACACTTGTCAGTAGCATATATGCGTTTTTTTAAAGTATAAAATCCGTATTTTCCAATACGACCTTCCTTATTTTAGTATTTGAAGTGATTTTATTTATTCTAAAAAACAATAATGGCGACAAAAAGAGACCAAAGGTGGGGAGCTAAATGTTTCGTTAGTAGTTGTGGTGTTTGGAAACGAGATTTTCCAAACACTAGATTTTTTCAGTTTCCCCAGAAAGATACCTGCAATTTTCAAGTGTGGGTTGATGCATGCGGAATTGAATATCCACCATAATCAAAAAGGGCATGTATTTGTGAAAAACATTTTGAGCCAAAATATATTGGAAAAAAATATTTGAAACGTAAAGCGATACCGAGGATTGACATTTGTCGTCAGAATAATGCAGAAAATATTTCCATTGGCTTAGATGAAAACAGTTGTCCAAACATACTATTTTCTGGTAAAACATATTTGGCACCCAAATCGCGACAATATGAAAGCGACCTTCCGTTTGAAGAATTAGAACAGTTAGAGCCCCCAGTTTCCAATAAATCAACAGATGAAATTGAAGATACCAAATGTTCTTCTTGTTTAAAATTAGAGAAAAACAATAAATTTTATATGAGAAAATACCAAACGCTTTTAAAAAAATACAAAATTTTGAAAAACAAAATTGCGAATATTTCCGTAAATAGTAGAAAAAGGAAATCTCGTTTAATAGGACGCACTTCTGAGAGACTTATGAAAAAAATAAAAACTCCCTTAGTAAAAATAATTAATTCCACTAAAAATGTGAGCCTTTCAGCTAAAGTATTTGCAACTATGCTTCTTTGCAGAAAATCAAGAAACGAGCAGTTTAGTGAAGAAGCCAGAAAAATGGCACTTGGTATCCATTTCAATTCCCCCGCGACTTACAATTTCTTGCGAAATTTAAAACTAAATTTACCTGCTATAAAATCTATTTATAGATGGTTACCAATTAAAGATCTTCATCCGGGCTTTAACAATGAAATAACATCATATTGGAATTGCCTTACCAAAACTTGGGATTTCGATTATAAAGCGTCAATATTAATTTTTGATGAAATTGCAATCAAACAAGAACTCGCCTATAATCGAAAAAAAGATGAAATTATTGGATTTGTAGATTTAGGAAATGTGAAAGAAAACAAAATAGCTAAGCAGGTTTGCGTTGTCATGCTGAGGGGTTTGTTGAAGAACTGGAAGTTGGTAATTAGTTACTATGCGTCAGAAAAAGGAATAAATGGCAAAAAACTAGCAGAGATAGTTCCTGAGGTTTTGAAATATTGCTCAGATCTAGGTTTTGAGGTATTTGCAATAGTATGTGATCAGGGATCAAAAAATAATAGAAAGTGTTTTAAAGAATTAGGGATAGATAAAAAACAATATTACAGTTTTAATAATAGGCCTGTTTTCGGCATATATGATATTCCTCACTTGTTAAAATCAGTAAGGAATCTTTTGATGAAGACAGACATCTTCACTGCTGATGGTGAAATTAGCTGGTCTGTTATTGTTGCTTTATATCTTCTTGAAAAAAGACAGGGTACCAAAATGGCATACAAATTGAATTCCAGTCATATCAATGCAAACACGTGGCAAAAAATGAATGTTGCTTTGGCTACGCAAGTAATGAGTCGTACGACAGTTGCAGCTATTAAAACAGCATTTGATTTAAATTTGTTTCCTAGTTCATGTCAGAAAAAAGCAAATTCTACTGCCGAATTTTTTGAAAAAATGGATATAACTTTCGATTGCTTAAATAGCAGAAGTACTGTTTCAGAAAATCCATATAAACATGGTCTGAGAAAAGAGGGTTTAATAAGAGAACACTTATTGAAAATGACTAATTATTTAAGCAATATAAAATATAAAAAACCTTCGAAAAACGTTTGTATTAGTGGGTTGATTTTTTCAATAAATAGTATTCTTGGCTTAGCTGACCATATATTTTCTCGATGCCGTGATAAAAACTTTTTATTAACAAATAAACTAAACCAAGATCCTCTAGAAAATCTTTTTTCTGTAATAAGAAGTAGAGGAGGTAACAATAATAATCCATCGCTAGATAGTTTCAACAATTTAATTGGAAGAATAATGTCTCAAAAAATAATTACATATTCTCCAGAAGGAAGTAATTGTGAAGATGATAACGAAGAATTTTGCGTATTACCAAATTATGACTGTGAGCAAAATAAGACAGTTCCTGCCGAAGAATATGGTGTTAATGAGAACATGGAAATAAATCAAACTGAAGTTATTTTTGAAACAATTCAAGAAAAATTCCTTGAGAAGACAATGCTTAATGAAGATGTTTCCCTGCGATATTTTGTCGGTTATGTTGCAAATTCATTTTTTATAAAACAAAATTGCAATAACTGCTTCAGAGAACTAGTCAAGGTTGATGAGGATATTTCTCCCCCAAAACAATCTGAACTATTGATATTTCATAGGAATTATTCTTCTGACTCAAATTTTGGAAATTTAAGAACACCAACCGATGAATTTTTCAATATTTCGAAAATTTTCTTATTAATATTTAAAGAAATTTTTAATGAGTCTCCTGAAAAAAAAAAACATATCAAAGTCTACATCGTTAAAGAGTGTATAGCTCATGTTGAAAAAACGGAAAATTATTCGTTTTGCTTGTCCCTAGAAAATCCATGTCGTACACCATATTCAATTATTAAATCACTTTATTCTTATTTTGTTACTGAAGCATTCTCAGTGGACGAGTAAGGAATTAAGCAATAAGAGTGATACAAAATTAAAAATTATTACGAATAAACATAAAAGAAAAAATAATTCAAAACGACCGTGTTGTGTAACCAAGGGAAAAAAAAGGAATGGGAAAAATTAAACAAAAACAAAAAAAGTAGGTTAAAATTTTAAGTTTTTTTCAAAAATAAAAGAGGTTGTTAAAAAAAATTGATGAAATATAAGTCAGTTACATTGTTTTATCAAAAATGTTTACAAATAATAGTTTTAAAATTGATATTGTAAGATAAATGTAATATGATGTATACATCAATGCTATAGATACGTAAAAATTGTATGACTGTATTTATGACTATATCTACAGCCAAATACAACATTATTATCCTTTCATAAATGCATGATATCAACATAGGTGATAACCGATTTATTTTTACCATCATAACTTATTATGTATAATTTTATAAAGCAATTGAATTCAGTTAAAAATGCCTAACCCAAAAGTAATTTCTTAAATCAGATCAAAAAGATTACTATGCTAGGCATATCGCATACATGTATGTACATGTGCGTATATTGTATACACACAATATTTGGTTTGTGATAGACTTGCTGTTCTATAATTTCTACCTGTATTACACCATACCCAACAAGCAATTGGAAGATAATTCATTCAGAAGAAAACAACGCGATATCTTCCACGTGATTAGTGATGAGCTAAATTGGTCTTGGTCTTGCAGTCTTGGTCTTGGTCTTGTAATTTTAGACAACCAAGACCAATACCAATACCACGTTTCCACTTTACCACAAGACCAATACCTTGTGTCCGGATGCAAGACCAAAACCGAACAAGACCAAGACTCATCCTGCAAGAACTCAAGAAAAAACAAGATAATACAGTTATCAAAATAAAATGATAATTAAACATGTGCACATTGTATGCAAAATGCAACCATCTAATAAAGTTGTTTTTTCATTGTTTGAATATCTGTAATTACTATTTTAACACTATAATTATTATATCAGCTATTGCTATTTATTCAATATATCAGTTATTATGTTTCAAAGTTTTAAATGAAAAAGACTATCGAATATTTAACAATGATATATGGCTAATTCTAATAAAAGGTCAAGCTATATGTCAATTTTCGTATTTCATTTTTTTCCGAATCAAAGAAAAAAAACAGATATTTCAAAATATTTATTTTAATTATAAAATAATATTCATTGTTTTATTTTTTGGGGTTCTTTTTTTGCAATTTTTCTTAAAATAGTTTTGAAAAAACCAAAAATTCGTAATAAAAATCCATATTAATTTTGAAGGATGTATGTCGCCAACATTTTACAGTATGTCGCCAACAGTTTTGTAAATTCAGTTTAAAATTTATAAAAATACAATTTTTCTTTTTATTCAAATTGCTTATGGAATTAATTAATAAAGATTATTTGAATTTACGTATTGAAACTTCGAAGAAATTTACAATTTTTATCAAAATGTCAATTTGGTCTAATTTCTTCGAATATGTCGCCAACGAACTTTATTCTTTTTATATCTTTTTTGATTAAAAGACTTATGACCATCGGCTTTTGGTAATTATTCACAAGGAGTTCTACTTTGAAATCGTTAAAAATGTTTGAATAATTGAAGAGATGGTATTGAGTTATAACTCGTTCTTTTTCTTCAAACGGTATGTCGCCAATCTTAGAATTAGCCATATGTGTTTAATACACTATGAAGTCGAAATCGCTAATTTTGAAGCCGTTATGTTATGCCCACCCTGTAATATTTACTTCTACATTTATTATTATGTGATGGTATGAAACAAACATTTTTCATGTACTGAATTCCATTCTATTGCTTATAATTTTTATAATTTTTTCAATAACCAGTCATTATTAAAATAATATTGTTGGGTTCGGTCTTCGGTTAATAAATTTTAATAAAAAATGGATAGTGATAAAAATGAAAATATAATGAATTTTTCAATTGATTCAAGTGATAATGAAAGTAAAGATGAATGCGAAAATAAAACTAAGAAATCCAAAATATCTAAACAAACAGGTGCAAAAAGTAAATTTAGTGATTTTTTTAATATAGTTGGTGAAGGTAAACATTTGTCTGGCATTTGTAAGCTGTGTGAAAAATTAAAGAAAAAAACAGTGGAAATTTAAGATGAAAAATAGAAATACGACGGGACTAAAAAAGTATCTATTAGCAGTGCATAAAAATGAATATCAGAAACTTTTTCCACAAAAGGAATTAACATCCAACATTTCCAGTTTTTTTAAATCTACTGAACAGGTAGGAAAGCTTTTAGTTGAAACTGAAACTATTGCAGTAAATTATTTTATCTATTATTATAATATTGTAAGTGATTTTTTTAAAATTATTATTCACAGCAAGTTCAATTGTTTTATTCCAGATAGCAACAAGAAAGAACGACTTTACCACAGCTACGATAGATTGGATTACGAAAAAGTACCTTCCTTTTTCATTTTTTGATGACGAGGAAACACAAAATTACTTTAGGTTAATTTGTCCAGATTTTCAGTTTCCTAAGAGGTTTACTCTTCGACGTCAAATAGAGCAACGATTTAAAGAGCTCGAAACCTGTGTAAAGGATCAGCTGCAAAAATGTACAAGCAAAATATCTTTCACTATTGATGGGTGGACATCTATAACTAATCGAACATTCTATGGTGTGACCGTTCATTTCATAGATAATGAATGGAATTATCAATCTCTGGTCCTCGATTTTGTTCCATCTCATGGTCAACACACAGGAAAAGACATAGCAGAAATTTTCTACAAATGTTTGGTCGACTTTAATATAGAAACTAAAGTACAAGGCATTACTGTGGACAATGCGTCAGCAAACACTAAGTTTATGATTGAACTTAACAAACTACTCCCAGATTTTGACCCTGAAAGTCAGCATTTTCGTTGCATGGCCCATGTTTTAAATCTAGGCGTTCAAGATTTATTGAAGAGCTTAGCACTGCAAATTGATAAGAAAATTGAAGAGGAAAGTGACAGCGAAGATAATGATAACAATGAGGACATTCATGATTCAACTACGAGCATTATGAAGTTGCGGTCTATTTTCAGTAAAGTAAAAAGGAGTGAAGTATTAAATAAAAAGTTTCATTCAGCATGTGAAACAGCTGGTGTTCCAACAACCTCAAGTCCCATTTTGGACTGTCCAACAAGATGGAATTCAACCCATGATATGCTTGGAGTGACTTTAAAATTAAAAGGAGGAATTGTCACATTATGCAGCATTATACCTGAATTGATCAGTTTCCGAATATTTGAAAACGAATGGATAATATTAGAAAAAATACACAAGTTTTTAATAAATTTCAAAATTCTTACGACGAAGCTTGGTGGTGAAAAATATGTCACTCTTCCTCTTGTTATAACTTCTTTTAATCTCCTACTTGACAAGGTAGAAAGTACAGTAAAACAATTAGATGAAAAAATAAACCGTACAGAAGAAGACGAAAGACTCATTATAGGTTTCCAAGCTGCACGAGATAAAATGTTGAAACATTATAAAATGACCAATTGGATTTACTGTACAACACTCATTTTAGATCCAAGACATAAAACAGAAACTTTCAACCTAACACCTTGGGGAATAGAAATGAAACATAAAAGCTTGGAAAAATTTGAAGAAATTTATGAAAAGTATCGACGTCAAGAGCCCGTATCTGAAGTGCCAATGGAAGAATCTCAAAAAGATTGTGAAGATAGTGATGAGGACATTATAGATTTTAATAAGCTTTATTCAGCTCCATCTACATCAGCAAATTCCCAAGGTTCAAGGAGAGAACTAGAAGAATACTTGAGTCAACCCAGAGCCCTTAGCAATGAAGATATTTTACAGTGGTGGAAAAGAAATCAACTTCAATTTCCCATATTATCCAAGATGGCCCGAGATTTTTTATCAATTTCAGCAACCTCAGTTTCTGCTGAAAGGCTTTTTTCTAGAGCATCGTTGGTGATTCGTAAGCACCACAACAGGTTAAATAATGAGTCTGCCCGATGGTTGCTTTGTATTAACTCTTGGACATCAAAAAATAAATAAACGAATGAATATTTAAAAATTTTGTGTTTCAATTTTTCCCTTTTTTTCAAAAATGAATTAAAAATTAACTTCGTGAATTTCGAAAATTAAATCCAAGACCAAGAACAAGACCAAGATTATTGGTGCAAGAACAAGACCAATACCAAGATCGACTCTCAAAAAACAAGACCAATACCAAGATCAACTCTACAAGACCAAGACCGAGACCAAGACTACCGTGGTCTTGGTCTTGGTCTTGTTTTGCACATCACTACACGTGATATCCCTATCGTCTTTTTGTCATATTTTTATCATGTGAATAATATTATACGGACGAGGAGAATATAATACGAATTTAATTCGCTTTGGTCCTAAACAGAACAGACAGAAGATATGCATTGCTTTGTTTTCTTTCTCCTGATAAACCAGCGATGGTGTCGTATTGCACGTGTATTAGAAGGAGGATAACTATTGTTGTTTTATCTTCTTAGTGATACAAATACGAAGAATATATCTTCCTCTTTTCTTCACGGCGAATTATACACGTTATAACATAGCGCCACTTGACATCGTATTGCCTTCGTATTGCAAGTGTTTCAGAAGGAAGATAAATATTGATCTTTTATCTTCTTAGTGATACAAATACGAAGAATATATCTTCCTCTTTTCTTCACGGCGAATTATACACTTTATAACATAGCGTCTCTCATCAGCACAATCTGTTCCAGCAATAAGTTTTTACCATTTTGTTTCGAAGCCTTTCAAAGTGAAGTTAAAATTTGTGTAAAAAAGTATAAAATAATTTTACTGCCCATTTCAGCCGACAAATAAATTAGAGGTAAGTTATTAGAAGTAATTGTTTATAAGTTTTATTCATATCAGAATTAGAGCTGGAAAACTATCGATACTACATACTATAAAAATACGTCTATAACGAAAGCGAGGTTTAAATTTAAAGTCTCTTTGAAGTTATGTAAATCAGTGTATTCCTGTAAAAACAAGAATATAACAAAAAAGGAAAAATAATATGAAATCTCTAAATTTTTCTGAAAATTTTGAGAGCCTCAAAATTCAAGTATCCATTCATTCACATTCACAAAAATTAGTATGGTAACAGTATTCGGCTTCAATCTGCCTCATTTTCTGTTGATAATTTGACCAGCTTTAGAAAATATGCGTTGAGATGGCACCGATGTCGCAGAAACACATAAATATCGCAATGTCAATTTGCTTAGATTTTTCACAAGAATATTCCTTCCAAAATTCTTCAATGAATTGGTACGAATCAAATTTCGTATTAGAACTATATGCATTTATAATTTTGACCAAAATATGTCGGGTGGATAAATGAAATTAAAAAAAAAATAAAAGTCGATACTATCGACATTGATAAAAACTATCGATATATCGATAGTCGCCATTGATAGTTTTCCAGCTCTAATTTAGAATATTAATGTTCACTCACAGAGAAAAATGTTCACATAAAACTGAACGAAAGTAAAACGATTTCCCTATGGTATTTATCCAAAAAGAATATCTCTTTGAAATTGTGAAAAAATTCTATTCAAAATTTTGAGACATTGTATTCAGATCAAATGAAGATATCCAATGTCATTTTATGTGCTTTCTAATCAAAATAAGGTGAAGTTTTTAGAAGAAAACATTTTTATATAAAAAGAAACCGTATTGAATAAAAAAGCAAAATCCTTTTATTACACTTAGAAAATTGGTTAATGTAGAAATCTTTTTAAAAATATGTGAAATTGTTTGCTCTGTGTGTACATAGTTTTCTTCAACAAATTTCTCATTTTATTTGTTGTAAAAAGAAATTTATTAGTTTTATGCAGAAAAATGTCGTCCGCTTATAACAAAAAAAGAAGAATAGCGCGAAAAGCGAAAAAACTTTTCGACGCAGTTTATAACAGCAATAATGACACTAATTGTGAATAACATGGTCAAAATACATTAAGTATTAGCAAAAATGCAGAATTAGTTAATGACAATAAATCAGAAGATAGAATATCTCATGAAAATGAAGTTCTTAGTACTTCTGAAAATATTCAACCCCATTTCGAGAATCCATCAACATCTAGTTCTTCTTTATCTGACAACGAAAGTGTGTTTCATAATAAGAAAAATGAAAAATGCGATATAAGAAAGGAATTATCTCGTCGGATAGTAAAGTACAACATTATTAATGAAGCAGCAAATGATATGTTGGAAATTTTAAGGAATTTAAATGTAAACGTTCCTAAAGATGTTAGGACGTTAAAAATGACACCAACTGATTATCCCACAGTTACAATGGTGTTGAATCGTCATTCAACATTTTTAAAAATCTGGAAAAGAAAGAAAAAAATAAAACTTGTTAGAAATAATAATTAATAATAATAATAAATAAACAAATTAATAGCACCAAAACCATAAACAAAATACCATACCACAACATATAACATAAATATACACAAAAACATATAACACAGAAGTATACACAACATAAAAACTGTCTATAAACATAGCACACAAAACAAAACAAAACTATTCACATTCCACAATATATAACATAAAAATTTATAAACACAACATCACAACACTGATATCACAAACATTTATCACAATAAACAAAATAAATAAATTAGTACTAATCACAAAACAATTTTCACGACACTGAATCATTATTCTAAACACAAAACAGAAAATATAAAAAAAAATGTCACAAAACATTAAAACACAAAATATGTAATTGCACTACACTTTCATTGAATTTAAAAACTAAGTATATTGATTGAACATAAAAATATCACGTATAATAAATACACTAACAAATAAAACAAATGAAAACATTTAAACATACATGTATAATATATAATATACACATATAGATATATGACCATGCCAGTACTGTCATTGTCAAATAGAAGCTGAATTACCAGTACCAGTAGAGTTATTCACAATTACCATAAAATTGTCATTCGAATTAGCAGACACAATTTGAAAAAAAACGGTTTTATAAAAAAGACGAGAATATGAGATAAATAGTAGAACGTTTCAACAACGGAGAAAAAGAAATTTCCAGAACCGCGAAAATTTAGTATATAAAGGGTTGCGATTCGCAGAAAAATTTGTCTTTGCGATTACTTGTGTATACTGTCGTGTTGAGACTGAAGCAAGGAAATCAAAGGCCAAACTCATCAGCCAGGACGTGTTGAGTCCTATCAAAATCTAGCGTGTTGAGCTAGTAAGTAGGGAAAAAATAGGAACTTCTGTAAAAATACTTAGGATTTTTACAGAAATTAGGGAATCGTCGAATTAAATCTTCGTCAAAACACCTAGAAAATTTCTTAAATAGAAATTTTCTACTGAAAATTCGTCATCAGAAAAAATTGTTAAAGTTGATTTTTTCTAAAAAGACTTAGAAAATTTTTCGCAAAATTTTCTAATAGAGCCGAGATTTAGCATCGCCAAACACTTAGAAAATTTCTTGGACTTAGAAATTTTCTAAAGAAAACATCGCGGAAAAAATATCATCAAAAAACTTAAATTATTTTGGAAAAAATTAAAATTTCATCGAGACAGTAAGAAATATTTTCATCTCGACAGTCATCAATTCCCGACGGCAATCTTCAATTCACATAAAAATTTTTGGAAACTTTGAAAATTCAAACAGTCATTGTTTAATTGGTTCATCATCGTTATCTTTAGCATCCGTTCTTCAATCAACATAGTTTCTACAACGCCATCTATTCGTGTAGGTCGACCTATACCAACGAATAATTAGTTAATTAGTATTTAAGAACGTATGCAAAATTTATAATTAAAGTAAATTTGATATATTTCATTTGTATAAATTCATAATTTTGTTTCGATTGTAACATATTTTGTTAAATTTACTTGCATAATTATTTCCGGTTTAATTGAAATATTGTACATAGTATACAAAATTTATAATTAAAGTAAATTTTATATATTTCATTTGTATAAATTCAAAATTTGTTTTGATTTGTAGTATATTTAATTAAAATTAATTGCATAACTATTTCCTGTCTAATTGAAATATTATTATATAATTGAAAATATTGAATTTTTTATTTTGTATATATATTGAATTAAATTTATTTGAAAATTAAACACATACTAATTTAAATAATTCAGAATTGTCTGTAATTTAGTTTTAAGAAAATTGAATTGTTAGGCTTAAGAGAATATATTTTGAAATAAAATTTTATAACGAATTGTAAAAAAATTGTGTTTTTATTTCATTAAAAATTTTGAACCGGCACCCTTTCATTTTTTAATGTTAATCTTTTTTGTGGATTTAACAAATGGGTTCAGGAAAATACATTCATTACGGTCTAAAAAATTGCTTAACAGATTTCTTTTTTAGCAATTCATATCAGAAAAATAAAATATATATCGATATTAACATAGATGGATTGCCAATTGCTAAAAGTTCGAACTTGCAAGTATGGCCAATTTTATTCAACATTGTTTGGACGATAGAAGGTAATTAATTGGTATGTACGAGGGATATTCTAAACCAGAAACAGTCGAGCAGTATTTGCAACCGTTTATTGATGAGCTTGAGGAAGTTCAGGAAAACGGATTCATTTTTAAAAACAAGCAACACGAAGTAAAAATAAGGTCGATTATTTTCGATGCACCAGCAAGATCATTCTTGTTAGGCGTTAAGGGACATACTGGTTATTATTCATGCATTAAGTGCATTTCAAGAATACATTTTAAAAAGAACAAATGAATCATTCAGAAAAAGAAGTCATCCAGAACATCATAACATGTTAGTTTATACTGTGTTGGAAAGATTAAATGTTGACATGGTGCAGCAAATAGCTTTAGACTACATGCATATTGCATGCTTGGGTGTAATGAGGACCCTTATTAATTCATGGATCGAAGAGAAAGGCAGAAATTATTCTTTAACGAATTGGAAAATAAAAGAATTGAACATAAAACTTTTGAATCTCGTAGATTGTATTCCTGCGGAATTTGTTAGAAAACCCAGATCAACGAATGATGTAGATAGATGGAAAGCTACAGAATTTAGACAATTTCTTCTCTATACAGGTCCATTCATTTTGAAGAATATATTGAGTCCAGAAAGGTACATTCATTTTCTACAATATTCACTAGCTATAAGAATACTAAATGATGAAATTAACTGTCTTACAAATAGCCATAGAGCTAAGGAATATTTATACGATTTTGTCAAGAAAATACCTGACCTGTGTAAATTGTCGATGCTAACATGCAATTTTCACTATCTATGTCATCTTACTGACAATGTACGTTACTTTAAAAGTACTTTGGAAAGCACGAGTGCCTTTCGATTTGAGAATCATTTACGAAAAATAAAAAAAATGGTTAAAAAATATGATTCCGTTGCAGTACAGGTGTACAATCGACATGTTGAAAAGAGTTCGCATTTGGAAAAAGGAATTATTCCAACATTTTCATTTGGAAAAATTAAGGACAACGAATACTCGTACTCTAGTGTCAAATTCAAAGAACTAGTATTCTCAAAAAAAACCAAATAATTACTGTATTAAAGATAACAAAGTAATAAAAATTAGTAAAATAATTAGAAAAAATGATGCTCCGTATTTTTATGGGATAGTTATTGAAAATGTACAGCCATTTTTTAATGATCCGGTAGACTCTTCATTTTTTAAAATTTTTATTACTAATAGTGTAAATGAAGGATCTTCCACACAATTCAAATATGATGAAATTTCTCAGAAAATTATGTGCTTCTATAGAAGATAGAGAACTAAATCAATTCTTTTTAGTACCGTTTATTCATTGCAGCGAAAATAAACCATGAATTCAGAATCACAGCAGGAGGAATATGAACAGGATAGTCAACTCTTTATAATTGACAGTTTACCATCACAATCGCAAAGCGAACTGCTGACATATAAAGAATTTTTAAAAATTAATCCTGGTTTGTGAGAATATTTATGAAAATATATTTTTTCAGTATTTATTTAGTAATTATTTCTTATAGATAAACCATCAGTTACATCAACCCAACACTTTGGACACTATGATGCCAGTGTTGGTCTTAATAATGTTATACTATAGTGCCAGTTGATCCACTACAACAACAGCAACCACAACAACAACAACCGAAGCCAATTTGTTCATGTCCATTATATATTGAACAAATATTGAATGAGCTCCGTGAGTTGCGAAAAGACCATCAGCGTATGCTTGAAAATATAAAGCAAGAGCAGGAAAAGAATAAACAAATGGTAGCTAGGCTGACCCAAGAAGTTATAACACTCAATGAGGAACTCA
Source organism: Villa cingulata (assembly GCA_951394055.1). Taxonomy (NCBI): domain Eukaryota; kingdom Metazoa; phylum Arthropoda; class Insecta; order Diptera; family Bombyliidae; genus Villa; species Villa cingulata. The sequence continues at coordinate 32,025,177 of OX596017.1, read as the reverse complement.
AGGAATATAAGACAGAAATGTCCTCTTATCATGCAATACACAGCGAGGAAGAAAATCTTCTGCCAGACCTGCCCATTATTACGGAATCAGTGTTATCTGAATTGGAAAAAAATTTGATGGACAATCAAAAAGCGAAGACAAGAGGCTTGTAAGTAACAAACTCATATTTGTATTTCTGCTACTTAATTCATATTGTAAAATTTCACTCGCAGAAGCAATTATTTCTTCGATGTGGAAGGGAGAGTACGTCGGATTTTTTAAGGTGTAATTTGAGGAAATTCATATGAATTGTCAAGAAAGTTCACATGGAACGGAACCAAAGACAAACCAAGTAGTAAAACATACTTCTTTATACGTATATTAAAAGGTAAGAAATCTCTCAAAGTATTTTATCTTTTCAAATATCAGCACTAAAGCAGTGGTACATTAATTGAAGATATCAACTGTGTAGACCTGACACCACGTATCTGCAAAATTCAAACTTTTCAGTAGACCAAAAAACGCGTTTTAGTTCATAGATTAAATAATATTTTAACATAAAAATTATCAGAATTAATTTGTATTACACAAGCTCTAAATTTAGATATTATTTATTTATTATTTATGACATTTGGTATGTCATTAAACGTGGTTTAATTTATGGCCTCGACACACTTTACATCATTATGACATACAGCTTCATTATGACGAAAAAACAGTTCATTATGACGAACCAAAATGATGAGAAACGAACATCATTTTGAATACTATTAGCTTTTGTTTCATCTACGGTAACTTTGTTTTTTTTTCATTATTTCACAAAATTCAAAGCAAACTGCTGTCAAATCAATCTCATAATGACGAACCGACAATGTGTCACCACATAATTATGAGAAAGGTCATAACGATGTTTAACATCATAATGATGTAAAGTGTGTCCAGTGCATTAAGAACTTTGTTTCATGTGATTATACGAGACGTCACTATTTGTTATTATCTCAAAAAATTATTAACAATTTTTGATTTTTATTAAATGAGATTGTGTGTATTGATATCATAAATAATTTAATACTAATATCTCAATTTCAATAAAAGTGCTAGATGCGAGGTGTCACTTCTACACAGTCAATATACTGATTTTATTATCATTATCCTGAATTGAATTGTTACAGAGATAATCACGTATATCGAACAAAGCGAAAAATGATTTTCCAAATAATGACAGCCTGCTAAACAACAAAAAAAATTGTATAAAAAGTTATTTAAAAACTATAACAAGAAGTACATTTTATAGTGAATTTTCATAACTAATTACTAATCAATATTATTTTTAATTATTATAGGTTCATGTCACCAAATATTTCCATCGAGCACAGAGCAGTAAGCCGTTTCACGTACAGTGAGAATTGGAAATGAAATGATTCTCACTGAAAAATTTTAAATATCCGTTTCACGTTCGGTGAGAAAATGAAATATAGTGTCAAAAATTTTTCGATGAGAAAAATTTTTCTCACCGATATTTTTGTCGTGAGAAGATATAGTTTACTGTGTAATTTCGTAAAATTTTGACATTTTGTGTGAAGTATTAAATAATAGTTAAAGCCATAAAAATAAATAAATGAAATAAAAAAATAATAATTAAATAAAATAATTATAAAAAAAATATTTGGAAAAAAAACTAACACATACATATTAGTAAAAACTGATTTAAAGAGAAGTGTAAGTATTTACTTAATAATAATAATTCTATTTATTTTAAATTTCTTCATATTTTCTTAGTAAAATGATTAAAAGGACTGTAACTCTAAGGCCTTCGGAGGAGCAAAAATTACAGTTGTTAGATTATTTAGAAGAGAATAGAGATTTCGCTAATGACAGATAATATATTATTATTTGTTTTCTATATAAATAATTATTTAATCAATATTTTATAAAACTTAATTGCGCTGATGCTGGAAGGAGGATGCAGGAAATGTGGAATGACTTAGCGAAATCTCTGAATGCTCTAGGTGGTGCCCAGAAAGACGGTACGAAATGGAGGAAATTTTGGCACGATCTAAAGTAAATAATTTATAAAATTTTATACAACATATAATATTTATTTTATCATTTCTAGAACATATATAAAAAACAAACATGCCGAGCTCCGAGCACTCGAATCAAGGAGTGGAGTGAATGGAGTTAAAAAAGTCAAGACTCTCACATCGATTGAAGAGAGAGTCATCCATCTCCTTACTCCTCAAGGTGTCTTCGGAGATGAGATGAATGAGCTTGGCTCTTCTAAAGTAAAATAATGGTTGCAAATTATATAAAAATGATAGTTATTAAAAATAATTACAGATGCGACTCCAACAGAAACAACAACTACAGCAACAGGAACAAGAAAAACAGCATGGACAAGAAAAACAACAACAACATCAGGAAGAACAAGAACAGCAGAGACAAGAACAGCAGGAACAAGAACAACAGCAGGAACAACAACAGCAAGAACAAGAACGACAACAACAGCAAGAACAGGAACGACAACAACAGCAAGAACAACAAGATCGAAGACAGCAACGACGAAGGAGGAGGACAACAGCACAGCAGGATGAAGATCAAAATGAACTGCTGAGAGAGGTGCTGCAGATAAAAAAACAAAAAATTGAGCTCATGAAGGAGATGAACGAAGGAATTAGGAAGCGGAATGAAATTTTGGAAAAAATCAATAATAATTTGGAAGAAATAAAACACAAAATGAATTGATTTTTTTTTAATTTATTTTAAAATGTATATAATAAGTATTAGTAATAAGTATTTTAGTGTTTTATAATGTATTATAATAAGTATTAGTATTAAGTATTTTAGTGTATTAAGTTTTGATTTAATAAAAGGTTTATAAGAAAAATTAAGAAAAACTTGATCTAACAATATACTCTTGATTTATTCTTCCTTCATTACGGAAATTTATTTCAGAAATACATCTGTTAGTTTCAAGGTTTTCATTATCAAATTCAACAGTTTCTGGTAGTGGGACTTTCGCTTTAATTAAAATATTGTGAAGCACTGCACATGCATTTATAATCATACCAGCTTTCACAGGGTCGTAACACAAAACTCTTTCTTTTGAGAGGCATCTAAATCTATTTTTTAAAAGCCCAATACATCGTTCTATTATGCATCTAGTAGTTTTATGGGCAATATTATATTTTTCTTCACCTCGAGTATTTGGTGTGGTAATAGGTGTCATAAGCCATGGTTGCAATGGATAACCACTATCTCCTAACAGCCAACTCTTCTGATCACCATCTCTATATCTCTCTTCAAGAATCGTCTTAAAAATAGATTGACGCCAAATATATGCATCATGAGTTGTTCCTCCAAAGCGAGCATTCAAATTCATAATAACGTAATTTGCATCGCAACAAATTTGGACGTTCTTTGAATGACCTCCTTTGCGGCAGTAGTAGATATGCTCATTTTCTGATGGTTTAGTAATTTTTATATGTGTACCATCAATCACGCCAATTATACCTGGAAAAGAAGCAACTTCGTAAAATTGCCTTTTAATATTTGGATACTCAACTCTGTCAGGGATTTTCACGTGGTTGTCAGCTATTTTATTTATTGCTTCTGTGATTTCGGTTACATATCTACTTACTGAAGATTTTGACATACTCGATAAAATATCTTGCCCAATAGATCTCTGGAAACTACCGCTTGCATAGAAATGTAAGGTACACAAGACTTTTAAGTGAAGTGGTATAGCATGTATCCTGGAATATTTTTTAACAAATGGTTTAATTTCTTCAATTAAATCCAAACAAATATTCTTCGGAAATCTATATAATTCCATAAACATGAAATCTGTTGTTCCTTCAAAATCATTTTGAGAGTCACGCATTCTCTTCAATATAATACGCATGTTATTTCTATAAAAAAAAAATTATGAATTATTAATTATGGTTATTATTATATATACCATATATTATTATTATGATTGTGCCTAATACAGATATGTACGACGCTCCTCATCATGTTAGTTGATGATAGTATAAAAGAAAATAATAAAAAAATATAAATAAATAATAAAAAAAATATATGTATATTAAAAACATTTAAAATTAAATAATTAAAAATAATTTTAGTATAAAATAAATATATAAATTTATTTACCTTTGTCTTCTTCTTCTTTCATTATTTATAATTATATTCGTAACCAAACTCATTTTATCTTTTATTATTGGTATTTTATATTCAATTAAATTTATTATATTTTATTAATTTATTTTTTTTTAATTATTTTATTTATTTATTATATTTATTATTTATATTTATTGTTATATTATTTATTTATTTATTTTATTTTATTAAATGTTAATATTTAAATTATCACATTTGAAAACATGAAAACTAATAACAATAATATGTTAAATGAAAGCTGTCAAAACAAATAATTTACAGCTGAAAAATGAAATATTCCAGCTGAAAATGAAACATTCCAGAAGTTTTCACAATAGCTGGAAATATTTCATTTTATGTACGTGAAACGCTTTTCTTACACTGGTGAGAAAAAAATGGTGAGAAATTTCATTCCGATGAAAAATGAGAAGTTTCACTTTCTCATTTTTTTTTCACCGTACGTGAAACGGCTTCCAGTCCATCGACCATGTAATTCAGCAACATTTTTTGCATGCTGCTGACAGAATTAATAAAAGGAGTAAGACTGCCCTAACAAGCACAACAAAAACATCATCTGCTGTAATATAAGCAAATAAATATAAAAATTTATTCATAACCTTTTTTAAATATTAATTAATTAATAACAGAAAAAAATGATGAACTTTGTATATATATATTTTTACTGAATAGCGGAGAAAAAGTAAATAGATTTGAATTATGTTTGTTTTTTATTTCAAGCCATTTTGACTACTAAAAAAGTTTATTGCATTTTTATCGCTTAAACAATAAGAATGCAATTTACTAGAAAAATAAGAATGCGATTTGCCAAGAACATAAGAATACGTTTTGCCAGTGACATAAGAATGCGATTTGCCAATAAGATGAGAATACGTTTTGCCAGAAAGATAAGAATACGTATCGTCTTCGCAGTACGATATCAATACCAATTCGCGATTCGCATTCTTATTTCTACTCTGTTTCTCCAAAACCTCTCCTGAACGTATCGTCGACGATAGCCATTTTCTACCGAAGTAAGTAACCTCCGCAATAAGAACATAACATCGCAGAAGATAGAGATATCTTCTAAGGCGAAACATATTCTATGTCACGGAAGAGAAGAATTGTTTGCTGGGTAGGCATAGATAAATAAAATACTATATACATATATATATATATAAACATAAAAGTCGGTGAATATGAATAGCTATATACGAAATTATTATAATTACGGCAATGGACAATATAAATATAGCGAATTATTGTACACAATACACATGTACATACACATTCACATACACTATATACACGAATCACCAGAATCACATTCACGATGTCAATTATCAAGTACAAGCTGTGTGCTGTGTGCTCTGTGCAATGCATATGCGCATGGTGAATATGTAGATAGAATCGTGGTAAGTAAGGTATGTTATTTTATTTATATATGATTTTACATGTTATACTAAAACAACATTGAAACTTAAATAAGAAATTTTCGTTATTTTTGATCGTTTATATTTGAATCCTGAAGTTCAAAATAAAAGTTTTTCATAAAAGCTAAGGAGGAGTTAAGAGATCATTGAGGAGTTGATAGAAAACCGTGACCGTATTTTGTTCTAGTTGTCAAGACTATATTTTATTATCGTCTTTGCTAGAAGTCATATTTATCTTTTCATGTTTCTCATTCGTTACGGTACAGTCCATTTTTTTAAGTGCATCTCATTTCATTGATTTTTTATAACAGCATTATTTCTGGAAAAAATTACTGTATAATTATTATCTGTTATTTTACTTACTGATAGTAGATTTGTTCTAAGATCAGGCACATCTTAAAATTTAATATTAGGACCATTTTTGACCTCTAAATGGGCTAATCCAGTTCCTCTTATATTTGTATTACCATGGATTAATACTGAGATATACAGATTTCATACTTCAAATTCATGCTATATATTTTTGAAACCAGCAGACAATTGTCTGCTGGTTTCGTCAGACTGTTTGATGTTTGAAATCAAATTGTCTGCTGGTTTGCTAGCATATTCCTAAGTATAAAAATGAATAGAAAATAACCAGCAGACAGACAATTTTTTGTTTTAGGCCCAGTTTCACAAAGAATAGATAAATCTAGGGATAACTAACCCATTGATAAATTTATTCAAGAGATAAATTAAAACTACTGTTTCACAAACAAAATTATGAAAGTTATCTAGTAAATTATCCATAGATAACTAACCAAAGCTCCGTAGTTTCACTGCTGTAATATAGATGGATTCGTCTTATTATATACATAATACAAATGTCAAATCCATATATATTTTCAAATTTTGAATTTAAAAATTCAAATTTCAAGATACGTTAATACATACTTGTATTATTGTCTGGCAGTCAGACGAATTGTTTATTGTTTATAATGTAAGTTTAATTGAATAGAAATATTGAAATATTATAATTATTATAATTTTATTTAAATATGATTATATCGTATGTACATTTGACTTAATTTTAGTTTTTTTATTTATAATAAATAAATAAATAAATAAATGAAAAAAAAAATAATAATAACAATAAAATATATAGAATATTTAATAAAAATACAAATTTTTGATTTCTTTTCAAAATTATTTCTATTAAAAATTATATTATCTCACCATTATATCACTCGATTTACAAATTTATCACCGTCAAAAAGATGGTGATAAAATTTCTTTGCGTATGATAAATTTTTGAGACTTGCTTCTATTTTACTAAACGAGAATCACATTTTTAGTGATACCGTGATAAAGTGTTATCATTTTATCGTATCACAGAACGGAAATCGGCCTCCAGATTATGTTATGAATTGTGATTTTAATTTGTTATTGTTTTCATTTTGTGATAATATTGTTTTCGTCATTTTTAAAACAATCATATTCTATATCTATAAAATTGAAAACAAAATTATATGTGTAATGAACACTTCCGATGAAAAATAAAATTCATGCAAAAGAAATAAACCAAAAAAAGTTGTAAGCATATGTTTGGAAATTCTGCCGACATATCTAATAAAAACAAGACGCCTGTTTAAAAGACGGTCTTCTTTCTTGTATGGGTAATAAAACTCATCTTGAAATTAGGATATTAATTGTAATTAAAATACAAAATAAATAATAAAGGATAGTCGATATGCGTTTAAAATAGATATGCAAGGATCAAAGGCGCCGATTAATTAATATTAGCAATATGATGAAAGGTACTAGAAGTAAAAGAAATAGCATATTAGAAATAGAGTATAATATAAATGTTAGAGGTAGAATAATATTTAAAACTAAAAATATATAAAAGGATGATAGAAAATAATTAGCAGGCAGTAATTGTTTAAAATCGATACAATTCAGTAGTATATCCAGTTCGTGATATCGTAATTGAATAATATTATAGTGATCAATACAGTTAATTAGAGTGTTTTATTTACCATCAGCAGGCATAAAAGGAAGTTGGCTTTACAATAAGTTTAATTTAATTTACTGCAAAAGTACAATTAAAATTCATTATGGGTATGTATATTTTTACCAATTTGTTATTAATTTTAAAAAAATTTGTTAAACAATTATTTTTATTATTATTAGTATTTTAATTTTTGACTTAATGTTTTTTAGATGTAAAAAGAGAACGCGGAAAGAATTATAATGAAGCAGAAAAGGAAAATTTAATAGAGATAGCAAGTTTGTATAAACATATCATTGAAAATAAAAAAACGGACAACGTAAGTGTAAAGCAGAAGGAAGACACGTGGGAGGCCATTACAACAAGATGGAACAGCATAAGCCAAACAGGACCGCGAAAAAAAGACCAATTGAAGATGCTGTACTGCAGCATGAAGAAGCAGGCTAGAAAACGAGCCGCGGAGGATAAAGTATGTGTATTTACTTTTGAAATTTATTATTTGGTTCTAAGGACTAAAATATTTTTTTTTAATAGAAAGAAATGTACAAAACAGGGAATGTGGCATTCAGAAAAAATGTAGATGAACTTGACCAAAGAGTGCTGGATTTGACTGATATCCAAAGTAATGAAGTAGAAAATATCTACGACTGCAATTTTGGTAATTGTATTCTTTTTTTATTGTGTAAAATTAAATTGAATTTACAACAAAAATTATATGCGAGGATTAACTACTGTTATTAGAGAATTTACCATCATGCTCATCACAACACCCGCAAATGGTACAGGTAGAGTGTGTTCCTGAAGCGTCTACACCAAAACAGTGTGAGACTTCTACATCACACTTACAAGAACAACCTCGCAGCAAAAATAATAAAAGAAAAGAGAAACAGTGCCTCAAGGAGATGGACAACGAAAAAAGGAAAATAAAATTAGAAATTTTAAAAATTAGGAGAGATAAAGAGGAAATACAGAAAGACATTCTGTTATTAAAAAGACAGAAACTTGAATTGAAAATTGAAAAATTAATTAAGGAGCAAAATTAATTGTTCAAAATTAGATTTAAATAATATTAAAATTCATTTTTTTAGATTAAGTACATTTATTTTATTATATGGTAGATATTAAAATTATAGTACGAGTATAAGTAGTTAAGTATATTTAGTGGTTAATTAAGTATTAAATTTTTATTAATTTTTTTTTATCGTATTATTAAACATAAGTAATAAGAAAATTAACATAATAAATGAAAATTAATAATTAAAATGCGTATTTATTACTGCTGTTCTAACAGCAAAATTATTACCCTCCAAATTTATGTCAATTTCATGATTTCCACTAGCATCGGAATGACTAGAGCTTATTGTTTCTCCACTATTTACGTCGCTAGAAGAATCTTCGCTGGAAATGTAGATTTCATCAAACTCATTGAATATAAAGTCATCCCCTGTTGCGATTGCTATATTATGTAGCACTGCACACGATACAATAACTGCAGGTACTTTTGTATAATTAATTTGTATACCTTTCTTCAGACAAGGAAATCTTCTTTTGAAAACACCAAAAGTTCTTTCTATCGTATTTCTTGTGGAAACGTGTGCATTGTTGTAACGTGATTCGGATACTGTTTGAGGATTTCTTAATGGAGTCAAAATGTATGATCTACAAGCATATCCACTGTCACCCAACAAATATGTATTTTCAAACTCTCCATTCTCAAAACGGGCTCTTATCCGAGAATTATCAAAAATTGTGCTGTCATGAGTCGATCCTGCGTATCTTGCTACAATGTCCATTATACGTAGCCTTGCATCTGCCACAACTTGTACGTTAAACGAAAACCATGTTTTACGGTTTCTAAATCGTTCACCAATGTTTTGACCCGGAGACTGGATTTGTATGTGAGTACAGTCTATCACTCCACATACATTCGGGAATCTAGCAATTTCATAAAATGAGTTACAAGATGTATTTCTCTCCTCTGCAGTTGAAGGCATTGTAATGTATTCATTTCTCAATAAAGCTATGTGATGTGACACTATGAACAATTCTGCTAACAGATGATTTTGAAACGCCCAGAAAATCTCCCACTGTCAGTAAAAATGTTCCAGAGGCATAAAATCTCAATGTAATTAAGATTTGTTCCATTGCTGTTATTGAAAAATTCCTTAACGTTTGTGGTGTAAGGTGGATTTGAATTTTATTATATAATAGAAGTACGGCCTGTTTGGACAATCTAAACCTTGCTTTGAATTGTCCCCTGTTGTATTTTTGAAATGGGTCCGTTCGTGCTCTCAAAAATCTTGAATGAAATCTACATGCACACTGAATATTGCCTTCACTAGATTCCTGTGAGGTATCTGAATCAAAACTATCTGTAGAAACAGATGGAGATGATACTGAACTCACTGGAGATACTGACGACATTTTTCAAACGAAACACTATATACGTTGTACTCGTATGTACATATATATATATATTTCACTTTTTTTTTGTATTTTACAATCTATTTATTTTTTTTATATTATAATATAAATTTAAATGGTGACGAATCACTGAGCCTTTTCAGTGATTTCTTGTTTTTAACACAAAAAATGGGGATTTCAAATAATAATTCACTTTCTTTTTTTATTTAAAATTTAAAATATTTCTTTTCTTATCAATTATTAATAAGTTTACACTTTCCTATTATAGATGTTACTATATTATGTATAATTCTTTTTATGATAACAAATATACTCAAATCTTAACTTATATTTAACAAAATAAACTAAGCACAATAACAGTTTCAGATTAAAAAATTTTGATTCTTCTGCTCTGGTGTTGTCTTATCCATCGAACGAAAAACTGAATTGTGCAAAAATAAAATTTTCTTGTCAATGTTCTTCAGCCTGAAACGAAAGAAAAAATGTAGTCGAGTTCTCAGAAGAAAGGACTCAATGGCCTTTCATCGAACCTACATCATAAAAATGTATCCGTATGGTAATGAAGGTACGTAATGGACCTTTTATATGTATATATAATAAATATATATGGTATATGAATGTGCATGAAGGTACATAATGGAGCTATTATGTGCATATGATAAGCATATGTGGTATATGAATGTGCATGAAGGTACATAATGGACTTTTTATGTGCATATAATAAATATACATATATGGTATACGAATGTGCAGGCCTGCAATAAAATGAATCTTTTTTTGGTGTAAGTACCACTATAAATGCACAGTTCTACGAATTTGTAATTAGTATACCTTCGCTTGAAGAGAACACTATAATTTAAATTAAATGTCCTGTCTAGGAATGGGGATCAATAGAAGCGAAGAAAACCTAATTTGAACATATGCTATATAGTGGATGAATTAAAAGAATGCTTAATGTCAATCCTTTATTATTTTCTGTATAAGGAATGTGGATTATTTTTTAAATACATATATATTTCATGTTACCCATTATTAATAAATTTTAGATGATCCAACAAATGGTTTTTTAGAATAAAACTTGGATCAAACACAATTCAGTAATAATTAAACATATACTTTTACCAGTACAGTGAATAAATGACAATCGAGCTTTCCATTTATCTATAGATAAGCATTTTAACCTGCAGAAATCATGAAGTTAAAATAACCTATAGATTTATCTATAGATTAACTTATCCAACGTTTGTGAAACGCAAAATAGGCTTAAACTTGAGATTTATTCTATGGATAGCGAAAGCTTTGGAATAAATAATTTATCTATTCTTTGTGAAACTGGGCCTTAGTCGAACAATTATTTGTATACATGTGTTATGATTGTTATAATTACGAATGGTGTGAGTGAGGGAGTGAGTAAACATGAATAAATATGATTTGAACTGAAACAAAAAACCAAAATAAACAATATATATAATATGTATGTATAAATAACATGTATACTGTACTGCACATATACTTATGGTTATGAATGATTCAAGTTTTGTGTACATTATACAGCTATGTTATTCACGATTTTAGATCGCATTTGGAATTTATAGCTGAAGATAATTTTGTAAGTACATATATTGAATTTTGATCTTCATTCTTGATTCATTCTTGACATAATATTATATGGGAAGGCGATTTTTGTGTTTTTTATATTAAATGTATAATACATATATGTACATATAATTATTTTTGATAATTAACATTATTTTGATATAGATAACATTCTAATTTTGAAAATTTATATTTACTGATTTTTAATTTTTATATTATTTTGATATAATATATTTTGATATTTTTTGGTAATTTTTTAACTGTACTTAATTTGAAAATTTTTCCTTTTCAAACTGATTCTTGGTTTAGATTTTGACTTTATTATTTTTATTGGATTTTGGTTTTTTTTTTCCTTATTGTTTGAAACAAAATTATGTCGTGGAAAAGAGCAAAGTGTGTTGTAGAAGTTTGTCAAGCGACTCCAGGCAAGTTTCCTGATAGAAAATTCTTCAAATTTCCTAATCCTAAAAAAGAAAATTATGATTTGTGGCTAACAAAATTTGATGATATTACTGCAAATAAAATTCGATCATTAAAAATGCCGTATATTTGCAGTATTCATTTTGAAAATAAGTGGTTAGGGTTGCAAAAACTAAAGAAATCCGCATTACCATCTTTATTTTTAAACACAATTGATGAAGATGAATCTGCTGATTTTACTTTTGAGGAATTGAACAGTTATGTTGAACAAAATCAAGGTAATTCAGAGAATAACGCAGTGTGCGCTTACTGTGAAAAATCTGCTAAAAATATTCGTTTTTATTGCAAAAAAATTAATCAACTTTATAAAAAAGTTGAAAGTTTGAAAAATTTGAAAAAAATATTGATGAAAAAAAATAAGAAAGTTAAAAACAATTTTTTGAGATATAGAAGATTATATAATAGTCAGTTAAAAATGAGTCTTGAAGATCGTATAGATTCAGTCAAAAATGTTTCTTCTCATGCAAAAGTATTTTCGAAATTAATTCTGAATCCGCAAAAGCATTATTATACTGATGAAAAGTGGTTAAGCCAGTGTATATTTTTTAGATCTACGTCGGGATATAAATTTTTACGTGAGAATTTAAATTTACACTTACCATCTATATCCTCACTTCATAATTGGATAGACATAAAAAGACTTCCTCCAGGTCTTAACAGTGTTGTTGCAAGTGAAATTTTCAAACAAATTTCTCATCTAGAAGACCATGAGAGAGAAGTTATTTTGTTATTCGATGAGATGAGTATTCAAGAGAACTTGACATACAATGAAGTAGGTGATAGAATTGATGGATATATTCATTATAGCGATGGTGAAAGAGATAAAATTACAAGTAAATCTGTTTGCGTTTTTATGATAAGAAGCCTAACTTCCCATTTTAAACAAGTTCTATATTATGTTAGTTCTCCTGGAACTATACCTACGGATATTTTATTTTCTGAACTTAAACATTGTTTGAATATTTTAGAACAAATTCAAATAAACGTCAGAGCTATTGGATGTGACCAGGGTCCAACTAATAGAAAACTATTTAATCGATTGGGAATTTCTACAGAGAATACTTATTTTACCATTGAAAATAAAAAAAATATTTGGAATGTTCGATGCATGTCATTTATTCAAAAGTGTAAGGAATAATTTACTTAATTTAAATCTCATAACACCGGACGGAGAAATAAGCTGGAATGTGATTGCATTTTTATATAAATTCGAAGAATCAAAGACAACGAATATTTGCCCAAAACTCACTTATAGACACATTTGTCCAACAGATTTTGACAGAATGAAGGTTTCATTGGCTGTTCAAGCTCTCAGTCGCAGTGTTTCCGTAGGTATAAAGACTCTTTTAGAGTATAATGAGTATCCCGAAGAAATGAAAAAAATTGCAATGTCTACAGCGAAATTTATTGAAAAGATAGACAAACTCTTTGACATTTTTAATGGAAGAATTTTGCTAAAACCTGAATCATCGGATATTGTATTTCTTCAAGATATGAAAAAATATATATTAAAAATTAAGCCCACTACAGGCTCAGATAAGTCGTTTTGTTTCAAAGGGTTCGTGTTAACAATACAAGCTGTGCCAGATTTGCCTGAGGAATTATTTGCAAAATACAACATCATTAAAAATTTATCTCTCAGGAAATTCAATCAAGACCCACTAGAAAATTTTTTTTCTAAAGTAAGATCCAGAAATGCGAATAAAAAAAATCCATCGTTATTTGAATTTGGGGATATTTTTGCTAAACTTTTGTCTATTAATCTATTATTTTCTTCGACATTTTCAAACTGTAAAGCTGATGAGGATGAAGATAAGGAAATTATAAATGTAGATTGGCGAGCTATTACGGAAACACAATCCGAAACTGTCCAGCTATGTGAAATTGAAGATGTTGAATTAAATGAATATATTGAAAGACTGACGACAAATCTGGAAAACGGTGATATTGAAGTTTCCGAAATGAAAACTGATGTAAGTGATGCGGCTACAAGGTATTTTGCTGGATATTGTTTTCTGAAAATCACCAAAGAGTCAAGCAATATATGCGAGCAATGCAAAAAGGATATGACTAAAGATTTTTGTGGAGATTTGTCCGAAGTTTTGATAAAGCTGAAACAATATAATAATGTTAATGATGAAAATAAACTCATAAAGCCGTCTACAACCTTTTATGAAATTTGTAAACGAAACGTGAGCACATTTTCAAATATATTTAAAAATTTGCCTCATTTGTTAAACCTCAAAAGGCTTATTGTGGAACATTGTGTAAGAGATATCGATGAAACATTTTCAGAATGGTTTAATAAGCAAAATAAATGCTATAGTCATCATATTAAAACGCTCGAATTTCTGATTCTCGTACTGTTGAGAAAACATTGTCAGTGGGAAACAAATATGAGGCAACATATACGTAAAAAGCCTAACAAGAAAATTCAAAAATTAGTAAATTTAATGAATATTTAAAACAATGTTCTTCGTTTAATTTTCCAAGGAATCTTGTCTGAATTTCCTGAAAGATAAGTTTTGAATAAATTTATAAATCTTCTCAACATATTTCGTCATGCCGTTGTATTTTTATTCATTTTATTCTTTTTTGGTATACAATTCTAATACATGCATTCTACGAAATCAAATAAAAATATTTTTGATAAATTTATAATTGAAACCAAGGAAAAAAATTATTTATTTATTAAAAATGTATTTTCTTCAATTTTCACTTTAATTATTTTTTTTTCATTCAGATTTCTGAGAAAATTAAAATATTACAATATACAGCATATATACATTGTATACATATATCTATTTTGTATTACATAATATACAAACGTAAAGAAAAATATACATACTATGTATGTATATATATGAGATAATGAGTTTAAACACAAACAGACACATTAAAAAGAAAAACATTTAGTTTGTTTTCAAACATTTGTGAAATACAGTTTTGTTGCTTATGTATTTTGATGTACCAATCCTACTCATACACTATGTTTAACTAAAAAACAAGTTCGATATAAAAAGTGGGATTTATTTTCATACATCATTTTTCTCCATATAATCTGGATATCTAGGTATTAATCTATGGTATTACCTTTATTCGCTAGACTTAATTTCCTACCATAAAATTTTCTTACTTTCAAGAATTTATTCGAAGTTTGCACTAAATGAGAAGTAGCTCCACTGTCGATTATCCACTCCATCTGTTTTGGTTGTTTTTCATATATTGCGAATATCATTTCACCTACCTGCATATGAGGTTTTGGCGTTGTTTTGGTGCTTTGTTCTACAGTTATTGGCTTAATGGCCATATATATTACATTTATAACACTTTATCTTTCGTCTATTCGATGCACGATTCGATTTAGCATGGTTATCATAATCTTTACTTTGTTCAGCGATTAAAACATTAGAAAATGTACTTACTTGATTATTCCGAGCATTGTGCTCTTCAATGATTTTTATTTTCAATGCTGATAATGAAGGTAATGAATCACGCGATTCTATAGCTATCCTGATGTTTTCGAATTGATCGGGTAGGCTATATAATAACAATATAGATAATAGATCGTCATCAATCAAGATTTCTATAGATTTTAATTTATTCACGATATCAAAGAAGTCTGATACATGTTTTTCTATATCTTCTCCAGCAGAAGATTTAAGAAGACATAATTTTTTCAATAATGCCGCTTTCCTTTGTTGGAATTTTAGCATCATATGTATCTTTTAGTTTATCCCAGACTTCTTTAGATGTCGTGCAATCTTTCACATCTTTTAACAACGATGAACTTATAGAGAATATTAAGTCTGCCCTCGTCTTTTAATCACATTTTATTTATGATTCTGGATCAGCAGTTGGTTTTTTAGTACTCCCTGACACGTAATCCCAATAATCATTTTTTATCAGAAGAGCCTGAATCTGAATTTTCCATGTGTCATATTTTTCAATACCTTATAAGTCCAACTTCACCAGATTTTGACTCATTTTTAACATTTTATTGGTATATTAAAAAAATTTTTTTTTACGAAAAAAAATGGAATAAAATATTTATATAATTTGAAATTATAACACTTTACTAATTTATTTATAATATTTTCAGTTTAAAAAGCACACCGATCACACAGATTAAATCTGATTACTTTTTACTACTTTAAATTTTATAAAAACATTTAGAAAACCACGTTTTCTAGGCCCATAACCTTTCGTTCTATATAATATGAAAAACTTTATTGAATAGTATTACTACATTCCGGTTGAGTTACAAAAATAGAACTAACTTTTACAATTATTGATAACGGCAGTTACGTGATAATTCAACTATTACATAATGATAGTACATAGAGAAAAGAGATAGTATCATGGATAGTATGTATTCAGAGAAATATATATATATGTATATATAGAAGAAATTTAGCTAATATAACTATAGTTCATTAACAATTTTATATTTTATTTTATTTTTTTTTAAGAGGATGTCCTCCTGAAATCAAAAATTAAAATTGAAAACTCACACGACGAAAATATCTAACAAATACATTCAAAAATATTTTTATCGTTGTGTTAGTTTACTTTCTGTTATTATTTTTTTTTCATTTACACTAACCTTCTTTTATTTTGTTTTGTAAATTTTGTGGGTATATGAAATGCGCAACTAATAAAAAAAAAAAAATTCAATTCTTAATATTATATGAGGACCGAAGGCAGAAAAAGCAAAAAAAAATTTCATAAAAAAAGTACACGTCATAACAAAACAACATAGTGTACCTGTACATATAATCATTGAAAGTCTTATCTGATATAATATATAATAAAGAAAGATACATTTATTTGCTATCGACGCTATCGTGATGTACAATAAGTATTGCATATTGTATTCGTATTGTATTGTGTATAATGCAGTGATGTCACCTCTAGTACATTTGTACTAAATCTACTACACTTATTCCAGTTTAACATTTATGTACGTACTACCCAAAATCTACTCCGTCTCCGATTACTCGTCATGTAATGTAATAATTATAAATTTATTTTTACAATTTGGCAACACTAAAAATAAAAAAAAAGTTTAGTTAGTTCTTCTTCTTAACATAGTTTAATTCGCTATGCTGCTATGCTCTATGACTATGATTTCACTCGCTTACTTCGGTGTTTTATAGCTCTGTCTCTGTTGTCTTTGTTTGTCTTGTAAAATACAGCCATTTCAAAAACCTTGTAATTTGTGAATGTTATACATTTTTTTTCATTTTATTCTTTATCAAAATGTTCTCTTTTAAATGACGCAGCGCAAATGGCGTGTTAATTATTTTCTTTGTTTGGTTATTTCACGTGCAAAAAATAATTATAAAAATGGATATACGAAGATTTTTATAAGGTTTTTGTGTTTTTGCAAAATTATAACTTTTTAGAATAAATACTTACTTGATTTTATAGAAAAAATTACAATTCTGAAAAACAGTGTGGTTCTACATGTGACAAAGATAATGATGTGTACAATGATGATGTTCATTCAGAAAACGAGGAAGTTGCAAATCATGATAATGGAATGTAAGTTCTTATTTAAATATATATATGTAAATATCGGAATCGGAATCGGATACAGGAAATACTGAACTGAATTCTTGCAAGAAAAAGAAATATAAGCAGAAATATAAAGCTGAATGGGAAATAAATTTTTGCTGGCTTAAGGAATTAGATGGGAATGCTTTTTGCAAAATTTGTTATAAATCTATTGTAAATAATCGTGCACATTTGGAAAGGCATGAATTAAGTAAGTGGCATAAGAGAGAAATGAAAAATGCAGACAATGTCAAAGACATTTCATTATATTTGAACTTGGACAGTGCTAGTGGTACTAATAAAATAAATAGGGAAAAATTAGAAGCAGAAATAATTTGTGTTATGTTCTGTGTCAAACGTAATATTCCATTCGGTATTATGGGCTCACTTCCTGCATTGTTAAGATCAATATGTAAAGATTCAGTAGTAGTAAAACAACTGAAATGTGGTCGAACAAAATCAACCAGCATGGTAAATGATGTATTGGGTCCATATTCTTTTAAAAAAATATCAAAAGCACTGCAAGCATCAACATTTTCGATAATAATAGGTGAATCTACTGACATAAGCTCTGAAAAAACACTAGTTGAGGTAGCTCGACACTTTAATGAAAATAGAAGTATGATAGTAGATACTTTTTTGGATTTAATAGTGTTAAAAGAGTCGACATCAAATGAAATTACCAAATGTCTGATAAAAATATTGGAAAAAAACGAAATCCCGACACGGAATATGATAGGCTTAGCAACAGACAACGCATCTGTGATGTGTGGGAGTTTAAATGAGTCAGTAAACAACTAAAAACAATAAATAAAAATTTATTTTATTTAGGATGCACAAGTCATACATTACATTTGTGCAGTTCATATGCTGCAAAACATATTCCAGATGAAATTGAAAAAAACATTAAAAACATCTATAGATATTTCGCACATAGTCCAAAACGATTGCAGGAATTTTCAAACTTTCAACAAGAATTTAATTTAAAAAAACATAATATTAAATCTGTCTTCCACAAGGTGGTTAAGTTTAGAGCACAGTGTAAACAGAATTCTAGAACAGTGGCAAGCTCTTTTCCATTATTTCACATTGATTTATTTCGAAGAAAACAAAACAGGAAATGCCAAGAAATCAAGTATCGTTGATGATCTGTATTTATTCTTCTATAAGAAAGAAAATAAATTGTACGTGTTATTTCTGTCGCACATTTTAAATGAAATTAATACAGCAAATAAATTGTTTCAGTCTGAATATGTTGTAATTCATATTTTGAAAGATTCATTAGAGTGCCTCTTTACAGCTGTTTTGAAAAATTTTATTAAATTAGAATTATTAGATCTAAATATTGATTTCGCTAATTCTGAATTACACTTACCATTTTCAAAGATATTTTGTGGGTTTAAATTTGAAGAGTATGCCAGAGATAATGTTTCACAAGTCTTTACTAAATGTAAAGCAGTCAATATTAAATTTTTATATTGAATTCTGTTCACAACTTAAACAACGTTTTAATACACGAGATGAGTGTAGTAGATTTAGTCTACTATTTTTACTCTGGCATTTGGTACAAATTTTTTAATGAGGGTGGCATTGGCATCACTGGTATAATGTTGGTATAATAGACATAAACTAGAAACTAGTTTATTTGTGGTATAAATATAAGCATTGCGAAGTAATCTAGCGAGTATTGTATATTATATGTATATATGTACATACTATATAAGTATAATACTGTATATCGAAATATATATTTTTATTTTATTTATTTATTATGGGTGTGAGGTGTCAACTGCCTCACCCCCGCCCACACCACGACCCACCAGGGCCTTTTGGCGATCTTTTTTACAACTTATCTTATACTATTTACATGGAGTGTCTCTGTGCTACCATCGGCGCTTAGGGCTTGGCCTCGCTATCCCCCGGCCAATGACTTGTGTCGTGGGTCGGACGTTAACGGCACCACAAATCCCGCCGGTGGTGCACAGTTTCTTAGTACTAAGGTTAGTATTTTACTTATGACCTATGTTAGTTTCTTGGTAAGGCCCCTTTGAGGAAGGGGGTACAGATTTCTTATGTCTATTTTTGATGAGTAAGGCGGCGGCCTCAACGTCCCTCCGTCCACTTTAGAGTGGGCGGAACGGCATCGGCTCCGCTGCCTTAATCATCGTGCTTATATGTGCTAAGATGTGTTTTTAAATTTTGGTTTATATCAAGGTTAAACTAATTGTTGTCGGTTTATATTTTTCTATTATTTGTTTGTTTCTTTATTTTTGTTTAATTATTATTATTACTTTTTTTTTTTTTAAATTTTTTTTTTTAATATATTTTAATTTTTATTTTTTAGTTTCTTACTGAGGGCACGAAGATGCCTCTATAGTTTGTTTGTCAGTCTTAGTTGGGTCAGAGTTGTGAACAGGGCGGAGTTGGCATCCTGAGAAGGATCGAGCAACTCCCCCCTATTCACACCTAGTCGGCCTAGGGCTGTCAGTTTGGCCTTAACAGCCAGGCAGTCCGTCAGCAGTCCAGTCGCGTTAGGGTGTAGAGCATTTCTACAGCAAGGGCAGGCTGACCCTTCCCCACTGTTTGATGGGAAAGGGTGGGTCAGCCTCGTGTGTCCTGTCCTCAATCTTAACAGGGAGGTCTGGCGGGCCCTACTCAACGCAGGGTTGAATTTCGGGGCCCTGAGATCGCGGTTGATCTCCCAGTAATCCCGCGCAGTGTCTGAACCAATTTCTTGAAACTCAGCCTGTCTTCGCTTGTTCAATTGGACCAGCCGGATCCTGTATAAAGCATGCGGGCTTGGCGGTATAAGCAGGTTTGACTCTTCTACAACACCAATGGCTGCCTTGGCTGCCTGGTCCGCCTGCTCATTCCCGCCAATGCCTACATGACCGGGGATCCACACTACGCGTGTGTCATACTGGGTGATGCAGGCTCTGATTCTGGTAACTAGGTGGTCCATGTTACCAGGGTTCTTCAGCGCCTGTACGACTGACAGGGAGTCAGTGAAGATTGCCGAAGCTCTGCCATTCTCTGCCCTCAAGGCTGCAGCGATCCACACTGCAGTCAATTCGGCGTCGAATACCTGAGCTTCCGCTGGCAATCTTCTCTGTATCACTGTCCTCCATCCAGACGTGCCGCGTTTACTGACCACTGCTAAGCCGACACCAGTATTTGTTTTACTGGCGTCGGTGTACAGAAGCAGCCTATCCCCGAGGTCCTCACAGACCCTCGAGTGCAGCGCCCGGTAGACCTCCGGACTGGTCTCTTCCTTGCGGTAGAAGCTAAGGTTGTCTATAATGAGTTTACTAATGTCTCTGTCGGGGGGGATTGGTTGTATGATAGGGATAGGGAGTGGTTTGACCGGGAAGGCTCCTTCCAGTCGAGGGATCGTCATTACAGCTCTTCGTAGGGATGAAAACCTGTTCCGACTCTCCGTCTCCAGGAAGTCCCAGACGGCCTCAAACAGGGGGGACCCAGGGTCTCCTACCTGCTTGGAGGCGAACCTTAGTCTTAACTTTAAAATCCTGTCCTCCAGCCACCAAGATCCACATTCTACTAGTAGAATGGGGATAGGGGTCGAGCGGTATGCCCCTGAGGCTATTCGAAGGACGCTATTAATTGACCTTTGTATCACTTTCTTGTGCGTTGGTGAGCAGTCACCGAAAAGGGTCAGACCATACCCTGTGATACCGTTTATAAGGACGTTCGCTATGTGAATGAGTGCCGATGGAGGTGCACCCATTCTGCCTGCCGCTAGCATCTTCATAAGATTTTGAACCTTGTGGAGCTTGGTCACCACAACGTTTACATGATCTTGCCAGTTGGCACGCTTATTGAAGCGGATGCCAAGAATCTTCATACTAGTTGACGGATAGATATCGCGTGAAGCGATGCGTAATTGGTTTACGGTGCAGTTTCTTTTTCTGCAAACATGGAGTAACTCCACCTTCTCGAGGGGAATATTACCACCATTGTCTTGGGCCCACTTAAGGGTAAATTCTGAGGCTCCACGAAGTTGCGTCGTTGTTTCTGGTGTGCATGTTGTGTCACTAATCAAGATATTATCGGCATATGCCAGCACTTTGATGTTTGGATATCTTGTTAGTTCGACTAGCAGCGAGTCCAGGTAGACAACGAGTAGCGTTGTTGACAAGGGAGATCCTTGTGGGGTACCGTTATCCAGATTATAACGGTTCGAAATGTAGCCATTTGTACGAACCTTGATTTGTCTGTTTGACATAAAACTGTATATTGTTTTTACAAAGTTTGGGTCCACGCCCCAAGAGGTCAGTTTTTGGCATACGAAACAGGCTGGTATTCTGTCGTATGCCTTTTCAAGGTCTAGTGAAAGAACACTAGAATGACCTCTCTTTGCCAGGGAAGAAGCCAGCTCTTCTTCGAGGTCGTGTAGGAGAGTGATTGTGCCTCTCCTGGGGCGGAAACCATGCTGACCAGACTTCGTAAGTTCCTCAGTAACCATCTGGAGTCTTTTACCCATAATCTTCTCCAATGTTTTTGATAGACATGGAAGAAGAGATATGGGCCTAAAGTCCAGTGCGCGCTTTGCCGTTGATGTTCTCTTCGGAATCGGAATCAGTGTGGCTAATTTCCAGTCGTGTGGGAAAGTTCCACACGCCAGAATGTTGGAGTACAACTCTGCTATTCTGATCTTGATACTACTCGGTAACTGTCTCAACATGCGGTAACTTATTTGATCCGCACCCGGGGTGGAGCCACCGAACGAGTTCAGTGTAAGTTCCAGTTCCCCCAGTGTGATCGCATAAGAGAGGTGGTGTCTCACATGATGGGAAGTGTCCACCGAGTATGCAGTCTTCTGGTCGATTACCGATTCCGGAAGGCCGTCGTCGCTGGCGACTGAGGACCATGCCGATGCAAACTCTTCTGCAATGCCAAATGAGTCGGTGACCGTTCCGTCGACTGTCATGAGCGAAAGGACGGCTG
The DNA here is from genome assembly GCA_951394055.1 of Villa cingulata. Taxonomy (NCBI): domain Eukaryota; kingdom Metazoa; phylum Arthropoda; class Insecta; order Diptera; family Bombyliidae; genus Villa; species Villa cingulata. Next base: position 32,002,593 of record OX596017.1, on the reverse strand, counting down.
AAGGCGGTTTGCCATAAAGACGCCTCACCTTCAACCATGCATCCCTCAGCGAGTCTGATGGAACAATCGAGCTCGCGAATGCCTGCCAAGAGGCCTTTTTCGCTGTCTTCACCGCCCTCCTCACTTGGGCAGTTAATCTTTTAAAATTGGTCGAGTTTGCGCTGGTAGGGTTTCTTTGGAACCTCTTCCAAGCCACATTCTTTTGTTTTATTTGGCTTTTGATGTCGTTGTTGAGCCAGGGGGGCTCTGAGCAAAACCTAGGACGCACAGATGGCATGGACAAGGCTGCAGCAGATCTTATTATTCTTTTGATGCTGGCTGCCTCTTTGTTTATGCTGCTGCTTTGGGGGTGGTCTCGGTTTAGTCTAAGAGACGCCTGGGCGAAAAGGGCCCAGTCCGCTTTCTCTTCGACTAGACGCGAGGAAATTTTCTGTGTTGCTAGCCTATTTACGCTGTTGATGATGATTGGGAAGTGGTCACTTCCCTCTGGGTTATCATGGATTGTCCATGAGAAATTGCTAGCTATGTGGCACGAAGCCAGGGTTAGGTCGATTGCGGAGCTAGTAAGGTGTGTCGGTGACACGAATGTGTGGGCTCCGTCATTTAGGAGCATGTGGTCAGATTCTAGTATCCAGTCTGCAATTATTGTACCTCTAGGGTCAGATCTGTGATCACCCCAGAAGTGGTGATGGGCGTTGAAGTCGCCACCAATTATAGATGAGGGTGGGAGTTGGTTTGTAAAATGTATTAGCGATGGGGTGTCAATAACATCGGTTCTGGTTATGTAAACCGTAGAGAAAGCCATTGGCGGTGATGTGTGTACGGTGACAGACACATTCTGGAAGTCCGACGTTATTTCGAGAAGAGAATGGCTTAGACTTGACCGTACAAGTATTCCAACTCCTCGTGAACGTAACGAGGGGTCACTGTCAGAAAAGTGACAGGTGTACCCTCGAAAGTTCGAGGGTCCGTTATTAGAGAAAAAAAGGGTTTCCTGTAGCAGGATAATGTGCGGTTTGTACCGACTTATCAGGAGTTCAAGATTGTGCTGGTTAGCACGAAAACCTCTTATGTTCCACTGTAGGCAGGTGAGCTCTCGTGATGTTGAGAGCGAGCTAGGATTGTAGGTTGTCGCCATTTGGTTTCATGAGAAACCTAAATGACTGACTTTGGCAGAGGTTCGCTGAGGAATGAAGGTCACGGGGGGTTTACACCTCCTCCGTGGCGTCCATGTCCTCACCGTCCGATAGGTGAACGATGTATTCCTCAGTCAGTATAGGTTGAAAGGGGATTTCAACCCTGGGATACTGGCTAAGGAGATGAGTGAAAGGTGCATTGCTGCCCATGTAATTGTTACCTTGGGCAGCAATGAATGTTTCTAGTTTTTGTCTGGAGGATTCCTCAAGCCTGAGGGTTTCCTCCTTTGAAATGAAATATTTTTGTGTTGTTGAGTTTTGTGATTCTGTGATGTTTGTGTCTAACGTAATGTGTTGGTTTGGTGTATTTTGTGTGTTTGGTACTATGTTGTTTGGTGTGGTCATTGTGCTGGTTGGCACAGGTTTGACTTGGGCGATATGTACGGCGGTCTTGTCTCGGTTGTTGTTAATATTCTTTGGGGGCGTCTTTTTGGTTTGGTTGTTTGGGGTATTGTTGCTGGAGGTTGCTAGTGTTCTCTGTTTTTGTACCGTTTTGTCCTGAGCGTCTTTGTTCTGTCGTTGAGTGTTGTACGTTGAAGTCGAGGCTGTTTGAGACTTACCTGACACCGTCTGGGCATAGGTCTTCGTGCCCAATCGCTCAGCTAGGCCTCTAGATGACGTTGATGTGTTTGAGCTTCTGCGTGCTTCTGCAGCATCTGGATTGCGATCAAAGTACCTCCTCCTCGCCTGGTACTTTGTACACCTCTCCCCGGTCATTATCTTCAGGATCTCTTTTTCCCTGATGTAGCTCGGGCATTCGAGATCCGCTGCCCCATGGTCATTGGAGCGACAGTTGATACAGTACAGGGTGCTGCACTGCGTCCCGTGGTTGGCTTTCTCCTCTCCGCAACGCTGACATCTCTCCTGTCCACCGCATCTGTTCTTGGTGTGCCCCATCAGCTGGCACTTGTGACAACGCATGGGGTTCATAACGTATTCCCTTACTGGAATGCGCATGACCCCGCATGCTTTGACGTGTTTGGGGGCCTTGTGTGACGCAAAAGTCAGCACAATGGTGCCTGTCGGTGTTGGTACTGCTGCTGTATCGTTGCTGCGCCGCGTGATGTGGCGGGCTGCGATGACTCCCTGTCCTCTGAAATCTTCAATCAGTTCTGCCTCTGAAACGAATTTAAATTGAGGGCATCTAATCACCCCCTTTGAGGTGTTAAGCGCCTCGACATATTCTATTTTTATGGGGATTACAGTGTCTTTTGACAATATAAGTTTTTTGGTGCTAATGAACTTCTCGGCTATGGATTGGTTCTTTAACAGGAGTTGAATTCTCCCGTCGTTTCGCCATTCCACATCCAAGATTTCTCTCGATACTCCCTGCAAAGCTTTAAGGACAAGCAAAGCATTGTAAGTTTCAAGTTTCTTGAACGCTTTGCTTTCTCCTTGTTGCGTTTCTGACTCTGGCTCGGCAATGGGACTCTGTACTAGCACGTACTTTGTCTCATTTGCTGCTGTTTCTACCGGGGGTAACTCCGGGTATTGTGTGTCAATGTAGGTCGAAAGGGGCTGTTTGGTGAACTTTGCCCTTTTCTTCCTCGGTGGTTCGGGATTATGGTCTTTGTTATCGGTTGCCAGTATGGCAAAGGAGTTCGTGCTGCCCCCTGGGGGCTGCCCCATATTGAGGACTTAACTAGGCTTTTTGTTTCTTATTCTCTTCGTTCTAAATTTGACTCTTTTTCGCTAGCTTTAACTTGCACTTTTGTTATACTTAATGACAGATTGATGTTTATTTGTTATTATTTTATTTTTATTTTTCCACTGTTCTTGGAATTTTTCTTTTTTCCAGCTTTTCTTTATTGCTTTATCTTTTCTTCTTCTTCTCACTTTTTTTTTCACCCTGTTTTTCACTTTAAGTTTTACGGGTGCACCCTGTTTTGGATTTTACCAGAACCTGAATGGGCACCCCGCCTTGTGGTGTCGAAAACCACTGCGTCGCCTCCACACTTAACGTGCTACGAGCGACCGCGCGTGTACTATCTTATATTTAGTACCACACAATTTTCCACTGTCGAAAAAAATGATTCGCCTCCACACTTTTCTCGTGTGTGGCGAACGCACGTTGAATGTTTTTTACTGCCTTATGGCGTCCTTATATTATCTTTTATAGTCACTTATTTTCTAATTTATACGCATTACTAAAATCTAATATAAACTATAAACTATTTAAACTATCATTAACTAAGTTGTAAAATATATTTGGAATTTATATACTATTATTACTTATTTAATTAAAATTATTTTTCTCTAGCGATCACAAAACACGTCTGCACTGCTCGGTTGTTCCCATAGGAATCTAAATATATATTGAATTATATATTATATCACTTTTCTGAATATATTATTATTTTATATGGTGAAATTATTTATGCATAGTACAAAATGACATGTTATATTTTGGTAATGTACTACCTACTATCTACTATGTAGTTTGGTACAATGTAGAATAATACTAATATCTAATATCTATAGTCTATGGTCATAGGCCATAGTGTATAATTGCTGTAATAAAATCCTTTTAGAAAATGATCATTACAATTATAATACAACCAATTTTTCTTTGAACAACCGTTTAGACAAATGTATGTTTGAAAAGTTCAACCTTTTTCACTTACACTTTTATTATGGTCAATATTATTATAATTATTATGTATTTACTATAAAATACCACATAAAAATTCTGTACAACATTATTACTTTTATAAATTTCTCCATAAAGAAAAGAAATCGGGGAAAAATGAATAAAAACTATAATAATATGTATAAATAAGATAAAATATAGAAAAATAACAAATATAAATGTAGCATTTATAACGTACTCCCCATACATATATTGATTATATTACACTTTCAAAAAACTACATGTATACACTATACAGTACAGAAAATGTTCATGCAATATACAATATTCATTATGTTACTCTTACTACTTTATTCGCAACGATAAAGCATTGTATTGTACAAATGGTTGTTTTTTTTTTTTTTTTGTAATACATATTGTACATCATGATACCTGGACCTATCCACTATCCTGCAAACAAAACTATACTACCATATTACCAAGTTACAAACCTGTATTGATAATTTCTAAATGATATTTGAAATATGTACAAGATATAAACATTTGTGTATATAATTGCGTATATCATGTAATGAATATACTGAATGAATATACATATACCATATCATATATTCATACAATCAATATCATTAGGTTACTCCTTATTCCAGCTATGTTATTCTTAGTTCTTATTATACACATTATATACAATATACAATATTGTACATCACAATAGCAAGTGTTTGCTTTGCAATGCTTTGCTATGCCACGTCATTTTTTTGTTTGTTTTTTTATTTATTTTATTTTTTCTTCTGTTTTCGGTGATCGTATTATAACGATTGGAAGCATTATTTTTGTTGTTTATTGAATATTTACCACTCACACATATATAATATTTTTATTCATATAAAATGAATAAACGTATCGGTGAAAAATTGATATATTTAGACCCGAAAGTTAGGCAAAATATTTTTATTATCTATGACAAAATTTTTGTGAAAAATAGGAATTTTATATTACTAATAATTCTAAAATAATGTAAAAAATTTTATTTTTCTATTTCGAAATCGAAAAAAGAACATTCGAATTACCTTATATGAAAATTTCAGTATAATACGCAATCATCTACCCATGAAAAATTACATTTAAAATCTATACATTTTTTGTAAAAATCCTTCTTTCTTAAAAGCTTTCTACAGGACTAATAAGGACAAAAATCACAAAAGTGCTCCACTTAGTTCACTCTACACCCTTTGAATGATGTATGACAAAAATTTTAGAAAAATGCATGGTGTAGTTACGGAGAAAAGGTGTACCATAGCAAGTTGAAATTTGAGGAAAGCCTCGTCCTAATTGTCCTGTACAGGAAAAACTAAAACCTTTTTTAAAAATTTGTTCCACTTAGTTCACTCTAGAGCTAGACCCTTTGAGCTTTCATTTAAAACATATTTCATAAAAATTGGATAAAAACTGGCTGAGAAAACGTGTACCCAAATCACCCAAAATCAGTAAAATCACTATTATCTGCTCTTAATTAGATTGAAATTATTTTAACAATTACAATTTGTATTAGGCGCTCCTTGAACAGCCTATATATAAATAGAAAATTGGAAGAAAAAAATAATTACACAAAGTTTTTTCAACTGATTCTGAGATAGGAAACATCTGACCTGAAAACAAATCTAAAAGTAACACAAACACACTTAGAAGTAGTACGGGCTGACAGACAAAAGGTAAAATATATGCGTATGATAAAAATATATAAATATAATATAAATAATAAAAATATGTTTAAGTTTAGGCTATTGTAAAAGCCAACATGCACTAGAAAGTGCTAGTTTCAATGGGTGTCAATGATTGGTTCGACATTTTCAATAGTAAATCAATCTTCAGATGTCAGAAGTTCGAAAAAGCCGTATGGTCTCGATATTGAAAAGCAAGCAGAACTACTCAATAAAACGACAAAAATTATACAAAGTTTACGAGTTTATGATAAAAAAAAACCTACTGCTTTTTCAAAAAGAGATTATTACAAACAATGCTGCTTTAAACCTTCTTTATTTAAAAGATTACCAATCGTCTAAATCAAGATGTATTGGACAATTCTTTTGGCATTATTCGTGCAAAAGGTGGACTTAAGGATCATCCAACTTCAATTGATTTTAAATACCGTTTAAGATCTTTTATATTGGGTAATTTATTTAAACTATTTTCATTTTCAGGTGGAGGAATAAGAGTTTTGTGTCAGTTTTTTTTGTGTTGTCCCCTTGAAGTTATACATATACCAGCATATAACATATTGTTGTTATTTTCAAAAATAACATATTTTACGGTAATTGATATAACAGCTAATGTGTTGAACTTTATTCTTTATTATATTGAAAGCAATGGATTGAATTTTCATCTTACTTTTCTTCCCATTTTTTTAGGAAGAGCTGATTCTAATTTACAAGTAAGCTTGAGTTCAAACACATAAATCGAAAACCATGATTTCGATGATATACCTGAAAATAACGATGAGGTTTTATCATCAAAATTATTTCTTCAATCTGTAACAAAGATGATTGTTTAGAAAATTTGGAAGATAATAGATGCTTACGAAGAGTTATCATTAAATAATGATGAATTTGAGAATGATTTGTTGCAGTATGTAGCAGGATACATAGCAGAGCAATTAAAACTAGAAGAGCTACATCTATTAGGGTGGAATGGGCAGTAGATCAATGTATACTTGGTTGGATGAATTAACCCAAGGAGGATTGAAAAAACAAACCCAAGATTTTCTGGCAAAAATTACAAAACTCAATAATATTTTCAATGTAATCAACCGAGAAAATACATTAATAAAACAAGAATATTCAAAATACCTTTTAAACTTAAGTAATAATGTAGGTTTAAGAGAAGACATAAAAAAGTTATTTTTTAGAACACGAATGTATTTTAGAATTAGATCATGAAATAGGAAACTATGTAAAGATTCACAACAAAAAAATAAAAAGACATTCAACTGTATATTTGTAATTTTTTGTACATCCCATTTATAACAATTTCTCTTTTTTTGGAAAAGGATTAATAGAAAAATTATTTTTGTCTTGATGTATTACAGTATGTATTTTAAATTTTTTGATCTAAGCAAAAATTAAACCACAAAGTCTTTGTATCGTTAAGAGGCCCTGGAATGTAGTGGTGTGGGCTAGAGGAGGAAAAAAAATCGATTGATTATAATAAATATCAAAGATGTAATGGTAAGTATGTACAAATCTTCTAATTTATAAATTGAAGGAGAAAATTTGTATAGTTTGTGGTGTAACTGGCACGAAGGAAAATACATATATAATTTTCACTTAAATTTGTTGAAAATTTCAACACTTTAATGAGCCACTGAAACTGAAAGATTATTTTAAATTTTTTGGTATTAGTGAACTTATACTCTGTTCATAAAATTCGTTCAGTACACGGCTTATGGAAGAGCTCAGTAGCGTTACTTTTAAGAGGAATATATCAAATTACTCATACCCCCATCTATTTTATATATAATGAGACGCTGTAAAAGAGAAAAAAACAACAGCACCCATAAATTTCATATTACCGTCACTGCAACCATACGGTGACTGATTATTATTTCTTGTCGTCCATTATTCATCAATCATATTCACTGGATTGCACAAACAAAAACTATAAATGGAAAAAAATTTATCATATGCGAAGAAAACGAAGTATGACGAAGGAATTCATATGCGCACACGATTGTCGCTTAATGAGGAAAAAGTTGCTTGATTCGGCTAATCGAGATGTGGAAGAACAATAGATTGAATGATGAATTAGTGCTGCCGTGTAGTCATAATACTCAAATTAAGTATTGCCGTTTTTGAAAATCAAAAATTTTCATTTATATGACTTTTTGTCATATATTATTATTAATTATATATTACATATATTCTATGATGCAATTTATTTATATATTATTATTAATTAATAGATATGTATGTATAGTAAATATATATTCTATAATAAATATTTATGTCATGAAAAAAAATTTTTGCTTTTACGTTGTGTTGTAAATGTACTACTGTTGCAGAACAGTTAGTTTTTCGTTACATTTTTTGTTGCATGAAAATAGAGATTATTTTCGTTCTTTAGTTGATATTTGCTGTGATTTGTGAAGTGAAGATTGCTGATAAAAAAATAGTTAAAAAAATTAAAATTTAATAAATTAATTAAAGTATATAATACAGATTTTTTTTAAATGAGTGCAGTGGAAGAAAGAAAAAAATTAAGTGTGGAGAAAAAAAGGCAAATTTACTCCACATTTAATATATTTTATAAAGAAAATAAAAGTGTAGGTAGGTCGAATGAAAAGGTGGCAAGTATTTTTGGGATTTGTGATAGGAGCATAACTTTGAAAATCAATTTAATTTTGAAAATCAAGGTAAAACGGCAGCACTTATAAAAATTTCATCCGATTTTACATAGAAAATTTGAATTAAAGGGGCAACACTTTCAGAGGTGTTAAACAGAAACACATTTATACGAATTTACCAAGTTAGAATAGAGAAAATATATCCCCATAAGCCTCCGTACTGAATAAACTTTATGAACAAAGTATAGAACCGAAAATTCATGTGTATTTTTCAATCAAAATTTAGTTCTATAGGTTAACAACTTTAACGTAAAATAATAAATATGAGCAATTATGAACAACGTTTGTTCGAGGTTCAACAAAAAAAAAAAAATTGAGCTTTGATGTCGTTGTATGGTTATGAGCAAAAACATGTTCTTTATTCGAATAGGAAATAGACATTTCATTTAAAAATGTTTACATGATCTGAACATAGAAAAATTTTGTAACTGGAATAACAAATATAATTACTTTTTTCAGAATCCACTTTTTCATTTTGTAAAACAATCAACATATTATTAGATTTCTGTTTCTACAGCCTTTAAATCTCTAAAATGCACAAATGTACCTCTGAAAACACTGTAAAATTTTTGAATGCAGCTAACTCGTTATCTACACGTTTACATTTTGCTAATCGCAATATCTTGTAAGTGTCTTGCAGGAGCTTCTCAATTGTGAATCAAATAAAAATTGGATTGCAACACATATTTAACGGCTCGGGACTCTATAGTTTATAAAATGCTTTCTCCTGACTTAGGCAGATTGACCTTTAATTGGTGGAACATTGCAAATTCTCAATAATTGTGTGTTAATTGAACAATTCAGATGATTTCGCGTAGTTGTTACCAATTATGTCAAACTACCGTAATATTCTTTCAACTTCTGCAGAAACACTTGATTTTAAATAGAATCCAAGTACATAATACTATTATATTACTTATATTATACCATATAAATATAGTATATAAGATTTCGATAACTTTACGTGCTGTCCATTATGGGAACACTGATGTTCTGTGATACTCAAAATATGAGCTTTATGCAATTTATCTGCAATTTCCACAGGACTTAAGAGACATAAGTACGAGTTTTACACATTCTACACATTTTACAAGTATTTGAGGCACATTTTTCTGCCGCTGAGATACTTTTTTACTATATTTCTCTACAAAAACCAATAATATATTCTGCTGATATGTATGCAAAATTCTGGAGTAATGCTTAAATGCAGCTGACACGTATGCATATGTAAAATACAAAAATAATATAAGGATTACACGATATAGAAAAACTTTTTTTAATTTCAAAATTTTTCAATGATGAGATCACGTAACAACTAGTGGGAGTATTTTCTATAAATTGAAAGCAACGATGTTTTTGTAAATCTCTGATCCTTACTATTAATGAACTACTCAATGTAAGAATTGTATTTAAAAGAATAGGTGTTTGCCACTAAATAGTATACATGAATGTGGGTATCCTTTCTGAAATCAAACATTTATTATATTCAGGTCTTTTTCCAGACATAAGAGATCTGAACGTGATACTCTAAATAAAATGTGAATGTACAACAGAATTCTTTTTCCTTATCAAGCATAAATTCAACTATTTTACATAATTTACTGAATATAAATAGTGATATCCACTTCGTACCGACAGTGTTGAATACAAAGAAAGAAAATTTGATAAACCACATTTAACACGGTCTACTCTTGAATTTTCTATGAAATATTTTGAAAAAAAAAGCCTTTGCATGAAAGATGGTTTGAATATCCAACACGATGTGAAAACTATGATAACAGGCAAAATAGCTAAAAAATATTAAATACCCAAATCCTTTATTTAAACTTCGAAATTTCATGTACTTATGTACGAAATTGGTTTGCCAGCTACGTTATGTACTATTGTATTGTATACTACTATTTGTATTTGAGCTTGTATTTTTTACTTTTTTTTAAAAAGATAAGAAATTAAAAAAAAAATTTTTTAAATAAATTTGTAAAGTAGGTACTATAATAAATAGTATAAGTAGTACTAGAATAAAAAAAAATGTTCTTTAACCTTTTTCAGGAGTAATAAGATAAAGAAACTCTTAAATACAAATTGAATATAACTTTAAAATAAAAAATGTCTATAAATTTATGAACCTTTAAAATTAATCCCATTTATTCATTTTTAAATAATCTACGAATATTCAATTTTATGTCATGCACAATGTGCATACTTCTCACGCTTTTCTATTTTCAATAGAAATTTTTGTACTAAAATGGTACAACCTCTTATTTACAAAATAAAAACAATATACGTCCATCAAAAGAAAAAAACGTCCAAAAAATAAAATTGGAAAGATTCTAACCAACAAGTAAGTTGAGTTCAAACACATTGATCGAAAACTATGATTTGGATAATATACCTGAAAATAACGATGAGGTTTTATCATCCTCAGAACTTTTTTGTCCAATATGTAACACAGAAGATGATTGCTCACAAAATTTGGAGGATAATCTTACACTTTTTCTAGATGCTTACGTAGAGATAACATTAAATAGTAATGAATGGTGATGAATTTGAGAATGATTCGTTTCAATATGTAGGAGGATGCATAGTAAAAAACTCTGAAATTAGAAGTTGGGTTGGCTACATCTATGAGGGTGAAATAGGCAGCATTTTTTTCATTCTTTCTGCTTTTGATGTTGAAAATATCACATTTTTATACAAAACAATTTTCCAGTTACATATTTTTACACAGAAAATTACATTTTAATTTATCACAAATCAAAACGGTTCACAAAACCTGAAAAAGATATGACTCTAAATTAATTCTTAATTTCTTTTAATAATCACTAGGTATTGTATTCCATCCTTAAAATCAAATTCATATCCATAACTAAATTACTAAACTACACAACTAGATACGTACAATGCTACAATGCAATAACCAAAAAAAAAAAAAAAATAACCTTAAAAATTAAATAATCTTCACATTTAAATCTTACATTCTTTAATTTTACTTTTTTTTAATTTTGTCACCAAAAAACATTTTTTCTCTTTTATAGCACAAATCCAATTAAAGCCTAAATGTAAATATGGTTCACCGTCACCTTCAAAATGAACACAAAATCGTCTTGAACAAAAGAAATTAATTTTTTTTCAAAAACAATTATTAAATGTTATAATTTTCTTATTTTTTTTTTGTCATAATCAAACAAAACTGTAGAAAAAATTAAAAATAATAAATAAATTAAAATCCATATAAATTACTCTGTACACAGACAGAATAGATTAAAATGATTAAAACCTATATCTAATGCCTGAAACACATTAATGCCTTGAAGTTCAAGGCTAGACAGAATTGCGACCATCGACTAAAAATTCGCTTATCAAAATTTTAAAAGCTCTTCTTCCAAATGTACACACACAAAATTACGACCATCAACCATAACCAATTTTTGGTCGATGGTCGAAATAAAGCTAATTTCTAATTTTTTGGTTTTGGTTGCAGTGCTGCTAATATTTTCAATTTTATTTTAGTATGCATCGTATAATGTTGTATGTCTTGCTTGTCATTTCAATTTTCATTTTTCTTCATCTGTTTACTATTTGTATTTATGTCAGTTTAATTTTAAATATAATTTTTCTGTTTGTGGTATAAATTGAGAAATTTATGTTTAATATAGTGGAGGAAAATATTACATATGAATATTATATTATTTTAATTACTTTTACCACTTGATTATGCATAATAAGCTTTTTTTTATAAATATAAATCTTAAATTTAAAATTCTGCTTTCCTTTTCGTTTTTTAGAAATTTTTTTTTTTTTGGTTTTCGCCGACCAATATTTGGTCGTGGTCGATAGTCAATGGCAACGCAACGCAACGCAACGCAATCCTATTCAACACTTCACATGCAGTGCAGAGCAGTGCAATTCTGTCAAATTTAGAAAAAATAGTATCATATACGGATGTAATTAAAGAAAAAAACAAACGTGTAGTTTATGGCATAAATACAATTATACTACAAAGCGACGTACGACAAGCGACATACGACATTTATATGTCAAAAACTTTTTAAATACATGTAGTTGTATGTAATTGAATTAAATAAAGCGGCAACGACAAGCGATATTATCGCCAGGCGACAAAATTAAAACCTATTTCTAATTTTGTCGCCTGCCGCCTGGGAAGAAGAAGACTCCATTCATTTTGACAAATCATTTTTGAAAAAATTTCAGTTACTTTTTATGTTTTAAATTTTTGAATTTGAAAGTGAAAGAAAAAATGTTTATTTGTGTATGATGTATATGATATACATACAGTGTTTTGAAAAAATCTGCATACACCAATTAAAATGCAAGAAAATTGACAAAAAGTAACACGACAGGCTTGCAGTTCAATTTTTTTCTTTTATCATAATAAATGTACATTAAATTTACTTAAAAAAAAAAAAAAAAATTAAAAATAGAGTTAAAAATATCCATTTGTTATATCTAATTTTTATTATTCGTAAATCTGTTGCAGAAGTCTGCATACGGTTCAGTAAATGAAAGTTTAACAACTATCTGGCCATTCTTCAATTACCAGCCGCATTAGTTGTAATTTGTTCGATATTTCTCTATGCCTCAATCTTCCTTATAGTTCTGTCCATATATTTTCTAGAAGATTTGTGTCGAACGATTGAGGCAGATTGAAAATTATCCATTGCTGTACAACATAACCTGTGTGTTTTGTGTTGTTGTTTTGTTTGAAAATATAATCATATTACTTTTTTCAATTTTCTGAATTTTAATTGGTGTATGTAGACTTTTACAAATCACTGTGCATATGGCAATGAACAATGACAAGACAAAGCGATTTTATCGCCTTATTTAATTCATAGCAACGACATTACCTAAACATTTGCTTGTCGCTTGTCGTATGTCGCTTGTCGTACGTCGCTTTGTAGTATAATTGTATTTATGCTATTACATTTTGAAAATAATTATTTTTTTTGGCAAGAAATTTCCGAAGTTAAATTATATTCCCACTCGTTTTTTACTTCATGAATATTACATGTTTAAGCACTATTTCTACTTCTACAGTACAAACTGTTTATTCAAAATAAATTTCTAAATGAAAATTGTTTTTTAGATGGTATATTATATTATCTTTTTTTAAGGAGTCAATCGATTTGAAATGCACCCGCATATTTTTAAATATATTGAATAAATTTGAATTTTTAAAATTAAGAATAAAAAAAATATTTTCAGTTATTCTAAAATTTATTCTACTTATCGACATATTATTTTGCAGATTATTGTGTGGTATGGTAGGATGTATTCATATTCATTTTTTGGCCTTAGTTTTAACTTGAAAGACTCAAAATAGTACTGTAAAAAGGGTCATAAAACATGAAGAAATCATAAATATTTTACACAAATTTTATAAAATTCTACCCATGCTATAGTTCGTTTCAATGTAATGTTATGTTAAACAGGTATAATTAAGAATAAAATTTATAACTTCGACATAACAATGGTGATAAACATTTACACCTTTAAAATCAATGAAGATCATATAATTGTTTTTTTTAGCTCGAGTTTTTCAAAAATGAAATGAAGATTGTTTTTCGTATTCAGGTATAATATATGATATTCCCTTTTCATCAAAAATATATTTTTTGTACAGAAAATGTGTTAATCTATAATAAATTACATTTTATGAAAAAGAAATTATGAATCCTGTTTTGAACATGTATCATGTATGTAGATGTAATGAATAAATTTTATCAGTTTAAATTATACAAAATTATACAAAGGTTTTGTTTTAACGATAACTGATATCATATTCTTCGCAAACCACCACATTTTTTAGCTCATTCATATCAGGTGTTAAATTATTATCACTATTCGGAAAACTTTCTGCATTGGATTCAGAAGAAATTAAAATAGCAGACCAATCTAAATTTAAAAATTCCTCGCTGTCATCCTCACAGTTCTTAGACTTACAACTAAAAAGAAATTTAATAGACATTATTTTTGCAATAAGTCTTTGAAATTCTAAAACACTTGGGTTGTTTTTATTTGCATTCCTACATCTAATGTGATAGAAAACTTAGAGAAATATATGTAATATAAATCTTCATGAATTGTAAATAATTTTTCTCTCACTCCGAGTATAGCACTTATCGTTAAAACAAAACCTTTGTATAATTTTGTATAATTTAAACTGATAAAATTTATTCATTACATCTACATACATGATACATGTTCAAAACAGGATTCATAATTTCTTTTTCATAAAATGTAATTTATTATAGATTAACACATTTTCTGTACAAAAAATATATTTTTGATGAAAAGGGAATATCATATTGTTGGAAACCTGCAAAAAGAAAAGAAATAATTAATTAACAATTTAATTAATTTAAATTAAAATAATTTTAATTAAAATAATACACATACTTACCTGTAACATTGACACTTCTTTGTTTACATTTATTTATGTGATCTTCTTCTTTCTACAACGTCAAATGTCAACGTTATAATCACTTTCTTTTATTTCGTTGACATCCGTTGTAGAAAGATGTTTCACTTTCCACTGGAAGTCTCTATCAATTCGTTGACGTTGTCATCTTTCGGCGAATTGATAGAAACTTCCAGAACATCGATTCTTTTTTTTTACGATACACGTTTTTTTTTTGAATAGTCAGTCAATGCAGTTCTTTTTGAATAGTTGAGTCTATGCAGTTCTTTTAAGTTAGTCGAGTTTTTTCTTAAGTAGAGTTCAGTCTTTTTTTTAGTCAAGTCGATTTGATTTTTATTTAAATTTTTTTAAAAAAAGAACTATTCATTCGAGTTCTTTCTTTTTTTTAGTTTTAGTTAATTGAGTTGATTAGATTAATTTTTAATTAATGTAATTTAATTTAATTAGTTTTTTTTTTTCTTTTTGTAAGTCGACTTAACCCGTTTTTTTTTTTTTGTAAAAAATAAAATTTTGTTTGCAAAGAGAAAGTTGGTTTTTTCTCTTTTTGTATAAAAAAAAAAGGGTAAAGGACAATAAAAAAGGGTAAGTAGTTTTATTTTAATTTATTAAAAATCCCTTTATAAGGCTCCGCTCGGCCTCCCATAAAACCTTTCTTTCCTTCCTTTTTTTTATAAGACTTTTAACCCTTTTTTCTGCTTCTGTAGAATTTCTACAGAAAAGGAAAAAAGGGTTAAGAGTAGGAAAAATGTAATAAAAACCATTTTTCCAACAATATATTATACCTGAATACGAAAAACAATCTTCATTTCATTTTTGAAAAACTCGAGCTAAAAAAAACAATTATATGATCTTCATTGATTTTAAAGGTGTAAATGTTTATCACCATTGTTATGTCGAAGTTATAAATTTTATTCTTAATTATACCTGCTTAACATAACATTACATATGAAACGAACTATAGCATGGGTAGAATTTTATAAAATTTGTGTAAAATATTTATGATTTCTTCATGTTTTATGACCCTTTTTACAGTACTATTTTGAGTCTTTCAAGTTAAAACTAAGGCCAAAAAATGAATATGAATACATCCTACCATACCACACAATAATCTGCAAAATAATATGTCGATAAGTAGAATAAATTTTAGAATAACTGAAAATATTTTTTTTATTCTTAATTTTAAAAATTCAAATTTATTCAATATATTTAAAAATATGCGGGTGCATTTCAAATCGATTGACTCCTTAAAAAAAGATAATATAATATACCATCTAAAAAACAATTTTCATTTAGAAATTTATTTTGAATAAACAGTTTGTACTGTAGAAGTAGAAATAGTGCTTAAACATGTAATATTCATGAAGTAAAAAACGAGTGGGAATATAATTTAACTTCGGAAATTTCTTGCCAAAAAAAATAATTATTTTCAAAATGTAAACTACACGTTTGTTTTTTTCTTTAATAACATTAAGTTCTTTGATTCTTTATATATACACTTATTCAATCTGCATATTTAGGATTTTTTTTTGATGCAGATAAAAACTTCCGTTTGGGAAATTCTTCAATCAAACCTAATTTACTATTTTGATTATTTTGAAAAATATTAAAAATTAATGATAAAAATAAGATATGGATATAAAAGACTTTTATAACTAATTGGTTATTAAGCAACATCAATATACATTGAAAAATAATAAATAAAAAATTCAAAATGAGCAAACTAATTACAAATACAAATCGTACAAACATAAACAAATAGTATACATCCACACATATAACACATTGAAAAGTGCTTAAATATTAAGACCTGTAATATTAAGGAAGTGGAGTTAATTGATATAGCAACAAAACAATCATGTACAGATATGAAAAATCTAAATCATTTTATAATGAAAGGAATACTTCTCATCATTTTTCTCCTATCTATATACGAGTATATGCAGCTACATCACACACCATACAAGTAGAATAAGAAAATTTAAAATGAAAATAATTATAAAATTATGTACTTACGATATATTGTATCGAATCATATACCTCTTTTAATTATGTACATATTTCAGTTAATTTCATATTTTGTACTTACCGTTATTTATATTGAATTCTATTACACTCTTAATTATGTACCTACAATATTTATTGAATTGTATACCTCTTTAATTATGTACCCATTTTAGGTAATTTGAAATTGTGTACTTACCGATAGTTATTGAATTGTACAAGTATTTCTCTCTCAATGATGTACTTACCCATATTGTATTATCTATTTCTTTTATTTTTTCCATTATCATTATTAATAAAAAATTGTAATTGTAACCTAAGTAAAGTAGGTAAATGAAATTTAAAATTAGAATAAAAACACTTAAAATTAATCCGTGGACGTGGAAAGTCAAATAATATTAGAGTAAAATTATTGTATTGGATTATAACTTTTTTCTTAATTTAATTTTGGAATTAGATTTATTTGTAATAAAATTAAATTTTATTTTAATAAACCAAATTAAAGTGTTTGAATATTTTCGTAGTATTGTTGTGATTTAATTGCAACTGCCGGTGAAATAAATCCATAATTTACCGTATACCATATTAACTAAAATGGATTTCCACATACATACATAAATATTATATTTATATGTAGAAATTTAAAATTTCTCACCCTAATTTTCTAAATTCTTGAATGAAATGAAAATCACATTATATTACAATTACAAAAACTAGTTTTTAAATGCATTGTATTACCATCAACTACAAAATGTGTATATATGTATGTATATAGTATATAGGATTTATATGGTATATGTAATAATGTAAGATGACAATTTCACCATTTTGTGGATTTGGTGGATTCTTTTATAACAAAAAGAGTTGAATAAAATGTTGATTGGTGTATCGGATATAAACATAAATTTTACTTGGACGAGACAACATCGTCCAACTAAATTTTCTCTATTAAAATGAACTATACCACAATGTGAGTCTGGTTATATTATATTGTTTGTGCTAATACACATTAAATGCAGTGCAGTCTAATTTCTAAATTCACTGCACAGGCACACTGCATCATTTGACAGGTATTTATTTGTTCAACAATCATCATTGTGTTTTTGCATTGATTCGAAAATACTGGACTGGACTGCACTGCACTGCATGTTAATGTGCATCAGGCTTATTTTGTCGCTTGTCGTCTTGGAAGAAGAAGAGCCAATTCATTTTGCAATTCACGATTGAGGTGGAGTCCTTAAATAGTGTGGTAGATGGTAGTAAAATTTATCTCCAGTTAAAATATTGAAAGCAGAAATTATCATAAAAATCGTTCAGTTTCAAAAACCAGCAACAAAATATAAATGCAAGGTGCAATGATTTTTATATATATATATATCACACCATAAACATTATAAATAATGTATGTATGTATATACGAGTACATTACAAATAATTTTGCAGCAAAATATCAAAATAAAAAAAGAAAAAAAAAGAATAAAGAAATGGCAACTAACAAAATAATCCATACAATCATACAAATTCATATTTATATCAACATCTAATATTGTCCATCAACCAGCATATAGCATATAACAAACTATGTATATAAAGATCTTTATCTCTTTATAAAGACTACATAATGTCACTAACAATCAACATACTTTATGTTTATTGTTTGTGATAATGTGCACAATTTATATATTATATATTATATATTATGTCGTCTTTTCCACCACCTATAGGAATGAAAAAATATTCAACAATTTATTTTGTCTCAAAACCAATAATAATTTTCGTGGTGAAAATTCGCTTATGTGGGTG
The DNA here is from genome assembly GCA_951394055.1 of Villa cingulata. Classification (NCBI taxonomy): domain Eukaryota; kingdom Metazoa; phylum Arthropoda; class Insecta; order Diptera; family Bombyliidae; genus Villa; species Villa cingulata. The sequence goes on along the minus strand of OX596017.1, from coordinate 31,984,162 downwards.
CAAAGAATCAAAGAATATAAAGCTAAAGCCAATAGAAATAACATTCGACGGTTAAATTCAAATAATGTCTGTATGTTTGCCAAAATACATATTTTCTTGCTTCGAAATTTTGAAAAAGGAGAAAGTTACAATTAATATGGATGATGTGGAATGAACCGAAAAAATTTTGGATTTTGCACATGGTTTGTAATTAATGTGTATTATTTGTGTATAATTTTATACTTCGAAAAATAATTTCGTATTTATGAATGAAAATAGGTTTACACATAGCATTTGTGTATGCGTTAATTTGATTATTTATACGCCATTATAGATTTCAAATATACATATAATACATATAATATATGTAGATATATATACTATATATATATATATAATTTATATACTGCTGCTTGTTGACTGCTATGTTTTTATTTCTATCGATCATTTCTTTATTGCTATTTGCTCTATTGTAATTTGTGCTTAAGATCAGACATTGATAATAGCGAAAACCCAATGTACGCTGTGCTTGCTTTGCTTGCTTTACTTGCTTTGGTTGTCAAAGCAAGCAAAGTCATTGCCGCCCCCAATGTACGCTTTGCTTGCTTTGCTTTGAGAATAACAACATGAATTACAACTATATAAAATAATATGGCTGGAGTTCCGAAAAGGTGTCACCCCCTATCCTCTTGAAATTTTGACAATAGAAGGCCCTTCCGGCCTAGATCACGGGATTTTAGTCTTTTTTGGCGCATCGCCTTCTGTCGGCCTTAAATGACATTTCAATTTTTTTTGCCAAAATTTTATTTTTACTTATAACTTTATACTGTAACTAATACTGTAACTTATTACAAAATTTAGCACCATAAAAATCATTTCTCTCTAGAATATTTGCCTTCTACATCCGGATCAAAGTAATAAATAAAAAAACTTGCCCATGATGTACTTTCTTTTGCAAAAAATTTGAACCGATTACTCTTACTCATTTATGAGAAATTGGCAAAAATGTAAAAATAGTCAAAAATTACAAAATCTCCTTTATTATCCTTTTACTATGACTTTTTGAGAAAATTCTTTTTTCAGAATATAGAGCATCTTGAGACGCATCTTTTGAGATATATACCATATCTGTATAATGTACTATTATAAAGTTATAAGTAAAAATAAAATTTTGGCAAAACAATTAATATGCCAATTATGGCCGATAAGGGGCAATGCGCCAAAAAAGACGAGTATCCCGTGATTTAGGCCAAAAGGGCGTTCTGTGGACAAAATTTCAAGAGGATCGGGGGTGACACCTTTTCGGAACTCCAGCCAATGATATTATATACATATATAATATTATATCACATTATATAAATAATATTATATCACATTATATATATAATATTATATCATATTATATATACATACATACAATATAATTTATAATAAAAAATAGATGCTACAAAAACAATACATTTTAATAATTTTCTCTAATAATAAATTAGTTAATTATTATCATAATATATGTACATATAATCTAATATAATATACATGCATATTTAATATACACATATATACATTGATTATTTATTATGGAATGCAATACAACACACCCACCAACACCAATAATCAATTATATCATGTATTAATTGTCAAAGCGTTCAAAGTTGTTAAAAAGTAGAAAGTAGACCAACTTTCGACTTTGCTTGCTTTGCTTGCTTTACTTGCTTTGCTCATTGGGGGCAGTCTCGTTTAAACACATTATTTCTACTTAGTTGTCAAAGCAAGTAAAGCAAGCAAAGCAAGCACAGCGTACATTGGGTTTTCGCTATAAACAATTAAATAATAAGTGTGAATGGCTGGTTATAGGATAATACAATTCTTATGCATTTATATCGGGTTTTCCAATAGGGACATAACGATTTTGTGTTTTAATACAAAGGTGGCCTTGAACATTTGGCATAATCTGTCAACTTCAGAACGTCAGTAAATGTTAACATTTTTATCATGGTGAAGTTCACGAACGAGCAACATTTAGAAATTATTGAAAATTACTATCGCAATTCTGAATCGGTAGTCACAACTTTAAGAGCGCTTATTCCAATTTTCGTGATCGCGGTTGTCATATGAATGAGATCGAATTCCATAATTAAATGTAATTTGTGTACTTCACTTGGAATAAATTTTAACCTCATATATTAATTATTCTTTATTTTACTTAAATATAAAATTGTTATGTCCTTACTGGAAAACCCCACATTATTAGCATTATGTATTATATTATATTATAGAAGTTGTTAGACAAGTAAGCAATATAGTATTATTGGTATTATATTCAATACAGTATTATTGGTATTATATTCAATTTTGATAACTATTAAATTATTGTTGTTTTCGTTGGCTTATATTTTTTTCTTTATTTCTTTTTTATGTTCGTGCGATCTTGTTATACAAATGTACATACATATGCATATGGGATATTATTACCCTTCGATATTGTACAATTTCACATTGCTTTTGTACTATTTTTATGTTTATGTTTAATATACGTTTTTATGTACATGTATATTATTATCTATATGCATATTAAGTATATACCTATATATTACCACAATATTTGTATATTGTTTGTGATATTACAATAACTACAATATTTAGGGATACAGGTAGAAAGAAAAAGTAACGATAAAAAATATATATTTAAATCAAATTGCATATATAATCACCTGTAATATTAAAATTATATCTAAGTAAGTGTATAGATATACCATTCATGCGAAATATCCACATATATGTAATGCATAGTATGTATATTTAAGATTTTTTACTTATTACATTCATAATTAAAATTCAAAAATTATTCTTATACATATTCATACGAATATGTAATGATATTATTGTAATTCATAATACTCGAATAGAGATTATGAAATAATTAATATAAGACCACGCCAAAACAAAGAACATAAGGAAAAAATATTTCAATTTATAATCAATGCAGATCATACCAATCATATACAAACATACGTATGTTTGTCATTATGTCATTCGTTTATATATTATTATGTTTATTACTCCCTATTAAAAACAAATGTTTGTTTACATTTCTTTGAAAAAATTTTTTAATTTGTTATTCCCTTTAATTATCATTCACAAAAATTCATATACATACATATATACATATAATATTCGCATATAAATTCGTATTATACTAATACATAATACAGATAAGGATCTTTGTTAATATATATCTTACCAAATTCCAATATAACAACTTGTTATTTGGGCTTTGATACTACATACTATATAATATTCCGTAATGAATGATATTATACACGTAGCTATATATATTATCATAATACACAATAAACTCGTATTTGCCTTTAAATACAATACAATTCACATTATTCCATTGCACACATACATAATGTACAATATAAATTATAATATTATGTCGATTCCCTTCCCCGCATCAGATATTAATCTAGATCTAGATGATTTGTATGGCAAATATATAATATAATTCCGAATACCTCTTAAATAGCAAACAGATAGCTTCCTCGCCGTCAACAAGCATCGTTCACCAGTACAGTACACTATCATCACGCTGCCTCAGTGATAGTGCTGTTTGACGTTGAACATACATGTGCCTTATTTATATAGTCAGGTACGTGAGGGACTTGAATAGCTCGATGGTTGGGTGTCAGTCTTGTGATCTTGAGATCACGGTTCGAACCCCGGCCAGCGCGCTACTCTTGCCAAGTCGATCATTAATTTTTCCTATCAGCAATATACACCAGTAACTGATTACTGATGATAAACTGGATGGTATATCTGACATAAATTACTGATCGGCGGTGCCATAATGGACTGAGTATCCGCGTGCACTTAATATATACTATATACATTGTATATTGTATGTATATATGTATGTATATTTGAAAACAAGAAAATATATATAGTCAGTACTGCTCATTACGGCACGGATGTTATCTGTATCCATCTTTACTTCAAATATGGTAAGTAAGAAAAATTATGTGTATTTTAATACAATTATGAGGGGAAAAATTTATGTTCGAAACATGTTTCGAACGAAGATATTTATGTAACTTTATGTGTTCTGAATTTTTGACAGATTGTGGAATGAAAATTCTATTGCTTTAGCTCTATATTCTTTGTACTATCACAGACAAATATACAGACGTCCCAATGAAACCAAAAATATGTCATCATATAAAATGAAAAAATCGTGTGTCCCCATCTACTTTACATAAATCAAAATGCTTCAATTTAGTTTAGTTTTGAATCCATAAAAATAATATTCAAATAATACCAAACTTTGAACTTGAAACACACTTTAAATGAATGTTAATATGTAGTACAAAACATATTCAGTTTTACACATTTAATACATATGTTCATAAGTTTGTACAACCAGTTAAACTAACAAAGCGTATAGCACATAGCACCCATTCACCAGGAAACAATATAAATTTGGTATTGTATTGAATTTATCAGTGTATTTACATACGCATTTACGCACATATTTTAACATTAGACAGTATATGTAGTAGTGTCGAATGTCTGCTTTGCCTGTGCTTTAATAATTATACGCAAACGTATTAGCAATAGGCAAATTAAATTTGTTTTTGTACATTTCAATCTATGTGCTATCGCAGACAATATAATACATACATACATATATATATATATATTATTTGTGGTGCTAAGTGCTCTACGCTATACGAATACTTCAGATTTATTTCTTTCATCCTTTTTTTTGTTTTTGATGTTGCTTTTGCTATGCCACTATCTTAACACACAATTACATATATATGTGTAGTAGGTATGTAGTGTGCACACTACTGCAGATAGGTAGAAAAATTATTTCGGGTTTTGTTATAATTTTTGGCTTGAAAATTTAGAATATTATTTTTTAAAAACGGACAAATAATAAGGGTATCCACGGTTTAGTCTTGTATCATTGTAAACGGTGTAAACTCGTACAATCCTACACCTATTATAAACATCTTAAATGCTAAAATAATTTGATTCAATTTATTTTTATAATATTATAGCTGGCATATGTTATTAATTTGCTTGATTTCAATACAAAGTTTGTGTTCACGATATAGTATAATGTGTAAGATTTGGGTGTATGTTCACACTTTTTACGCTCTTACAGCTCTTACAATATTTCGTGAATACCTCTAACATTATAAGCATTTAGACTGGCATTTAGATTTTTATATTTCCTTCTGTACACTATATCACAAACAATAAACATGTTTATCAAAGGGTATTTTATGTATACAACTTGTTATACACATACACATCATTATAAATCATTATGGTGTACTATCCTTACTGTGGACTATACTATACGTGACGTATATAAAATATACAATGTATACAAAAACCTGTGTAGGTATATATTTTTTTTCACACAAAAAAAGGAAAAAAATGAAAGAATAACTAGCGATACATATTCTTTCAAAATTTAATGCAAACATTTAATAGGGTTCAATGTCCAATATTATTGTTATTATATACCACATATAATCCTTATCTGTATTTATACATAGGATAGGACTAAATGCTACCTGCAAGACAACATCATCAACATGTACTATTGCATGTAAATATACGAATAAACCCAAACACACTCAAATCAGATTGTTTATATGTATGCGTATATAATTTTATGAACCATATTTTAAAACTTTTATCGAATGCAAGAACAATCGAATATTAACGTACATTTTGAATTTAAATATATCCAAGACTCGAATCTGGATTTTCCAGAACATCCAAATGAATTTGATTTTGTTACATATTTGAATATATGCAGAGAAACATTTGTATATTGTCTGTGATACTATATAATATTCCGTAATGAATGATATTATACACGTAGCTATATATATTATCATAATACACAATAAACTCGTATTTGCCTTTAAATACAATACAATTCACATTATTCCATTGCACACATACATAATGTACAATATAAATTATAATATTATGTCGATTCCCTTCCCCGCATCAGATATTAATCTAGATCTAGATGATTTGTATGGCAAATATATAATATAATTCCGAATACCTCTTAAATAGCAAACAGATAGCTTCCTCGCCGTCAACAAGCATCGTTCACCAGTACAGTACACTATCATCACGCTGCCTCAGTGATAGTGCTGTTTGACGTTGAACATACATGTGCCTTATTTATATAGTCAGGTACGTGAGGGACTTGAATAGCTCGATGGTTGGGTTTCGTCTTGTGATCTTGAGATCACGGTTCGAACCCCAGCCAGCGCGCTACTCTTGCCCAAGTCGATCATTAATTTTTCCCATCAACAATATACACCAGTAACTGATTACTGATGATAATCTGGATGGTATATCTGACATAAATTACTGATCGGCGGTGCCATAATGGACTGAGTATCCGCGTGCACTTAATATATACTATATACATTGTATATTGTATGTATATATGTATGTATATTTGAAAACAAGAAAATATATATAGTCAGTACTGCTCATTACGGCACGGATGTTATCTGTATCCATCTTTACTTCAAATATGGTAAGTAAGAAAAATTATGTGTATTTTAATACAATTATGAGGGGAAAAATTTATGTTTGAAACATGTTTCGAACGAAGATATTTATGTAACTTTATGTGTTCTGAATTTTTGACAGATTGTGGAATGTTATTTCTATTGGCTTTAGCTTTATATTCTTTGATTTAATTCATAATTCATATGATATTCCACACATACTCGTATAAGTATTATTTTTGTGTATATACATATATGTATATTTTGAGTATTGAAAATAGAATAAATTAATATCATTGTCTATTGTTTTTTTTATAAATACTTAATAATGTATAGCTTGTTAAAAGTTCCTAGCGAATAGAATATATGCGCAGCGAGAGTATGGCGTCATGCTTTGAGCGAGGTTATAATTGTAGTGGTTACACTTTTTCAGAGAAAAACACAAATACATATAATCATTTTATGTACATATTTAATTTCAAGAGAAACATGCGCAGATTATTCGCTGGGAATTTTGAACAAGCCATACCTGAATTACGTTTGCATGAATGAAGCTAGTAGTCGGTGTGTAGAAAAAATATGTACCATTCATATCCATACAAACGTGTAGCGGGTATGAATGAGGATGATATGAAAAAAATATATAATATCAAAATGGTATGGTTTTTTTTTTTAATTTTGTTCATACTGTTTATGTATAATTGTTATAGTAATATTCGGACAAAGGTATTCATTTGAATGTTACACGTGTATGTATATATATATTATGTATTTCAGATTCTCACTCTGAATTGTATTTATTAATATTTGCTAACATTTATTATTATATTTCCATATCTACAGATATATTTAATTATTCATGATTGGATTGGCCTATGTTATCTATGCCCTTGTATCTTTCCAGGAAATATATACCTACATACTTTATTTTCTACATTTATATATACTCTAAATTTTAAATTTATAATTTTTACATAATTTGCCAATTTTGTTTTCTGATACGTACAGTAATATTGATTTTGATTTTGTGAATGTAGTTTAAATTTATAAGCACAAGAGTTTTTTATAAGTGTTTTATTGAAATCGGTATTCTGGATAAGAGATTCACCTCATAAAATGACATAGGATTCACCATAGGTTATAGGTTAACCCACCTTATTCAATTTACTACTTGTCATATACAATGATAATGTAGTTACACTGTTTTATCATCTTTGTTATTAGTAATTATTACAATTTTTATTAGTATTTATTAAAATCTGTATTATTATTTTATTACTATTATTATTATGATTATTATTATTATTAAAAAATAATGTAGTTATCCTTAGATATTATGATTATACAAAAAGATAATGTAGTTACACTGTATTATCATCTTTGTTATTAGTAATTATGGTAATTACAATTTTTATTTTTATATTACAATTTTTATTATTATTACTATTATTATAAATATTATTATTATTATTATTATTATTATTATTATTTATAATTATAATAATTACTGCTTGTTATATACAAAGATAATGTAGTTACACAGTATTATCATCTTTGTTATTAGTAATTATTACAATTTTTATTAGTAATTATTAAAATTTTTATTAGTAATTATTAAAATTTTTATTATTATTTTATTACTATTATTATTATGATTATTATTTTATTATTATTATTATTATCATTATTATTATTATTATTTATAATTATAATAATTATTATTATTAATACAATTCTATTATTATTATTATCAATTTACTTACAATATGCACGACACGAATACAATATTTGAATATCAACAATATAAATAAAATAAATAAGAGATATAAGAGGTCCTCATCGATGACCTCTAAAGTTTAGAGATTTTTGTCCGTTAAAACAGAATTTTTCGGTTATAAACGTTCAAAAGTAGAATGTCAAAATTAATTAAAAAATTCACCACTGAAGTTAAGAGATCAGCTGATCACATCTCTTATCTAATTTAATTTAACTCCTAAAAGTATGTATTTGTAATGTAATTTGCACTAAAAACGATAAGAGGAATAAGAGAAATAAGAGATCTCTTATGCAGAATCGCACCGTTAGTTTAAAAAAAGTGATCTTTTCAATTATTTGTGTTTATTTGTATTTTTTTCAATATGGTAAGTATTTAAATATAATATATATATATAGATATTATGTTTACCCCTTTTGCTAAAATGTATATATCTATGTTTTAGTAAAATTTAGTTTCATTTACCTTTTACTAAAATTTTAAAATTCCTACAAAAAGTATTAAATTTTGAAATTATTACTCAAAAATGTATGAAAAATGTGTATTTTTTCGCATTTTTTTTGTATATTTGTGCGTTTTTCTTTTATTTATACAGTTTCTATGCAGAACTGTGATATCATTAGAAAAAGGACAAAAAAGTCTTTCGAATGATATAATAAAATATATAACTGTCATCCTTCAAGTTTTGTAGTTCAACCGTTATCAAAAAAGTTGAAAAAGTGATTTATAAAAAACACGAAATTTTAAGTGCTTATATCTCGAGAATCGCAAATGTAATCAAAGTGAAATAAACTGTGACAAATAGAGTAGAAAGTCCTCTTTAAAATGGTATATATTAATTAATACAATCCAAGATCGTTATACGGAGAAATAATGGTTTTTGTAAAACACGCCAATTTGGACCAACAATTTGTAAGGGTACTTTGCATCCTTAAAATGAATTTGCGGCAATAAAGATATGTAATCATGTTAAAGAGGATATCCCAAAGTATTATTATTGTTCGGAAGTTCAGCCAAATTTTTACCATCAATTACGATAGTTTACGATTTACCATGATTACGACGATTATGGTGCTTCGAAGATACATCATGATGAACAGCACTATAATTTTAAAATTTTCACAATTTGTATTGTTCAATTGTTAACTTTGTTTTACATAAGCGCAATTTTTTTTACTTTTCAATCTTTTTTTATGAAAAATTTTACTCAAAGGTGATGTGGAAATGGGTTAAAATTAAAATATTAATGTGAAATTGAAATAAAGATATAAATAAAAATTTAATACTTTATATCACTGCATTTTTTTTTCTTATCATCGTTGTTTTTTTTTTTTAAACACACACCTCTTGTTCGTTATTATTATAAAAGCAATACCCTCATTTTGTATGTAAATACATACTTTAAATATAATATTGTACTTATTTTCTGATCTTGGTCGTTTTATATTTATGCTTAGAAATGTAATATATTTTGGCTAACTGGTAATTCTTTGATACTAAATATAATATCTTATACTTTTGATTACAACTAATTTCTTTTTCAATTTCATTGCTGTTCTTGTTTTATAAAAATTTTAATATAATAAAATAATTTTTCTTTGTTTTTATTTAAGAAGTTTTGGTGATTGAGGATGAATGGAATGATAAATTTATGAATATGAATACAGAAATAAAATAATATAAAAAAAATTAATATTTGTTATTACGGTATTAACTTATCCTCATCTGTTGCATTATTGAGATATACCAAATAATTAACACAATGTATACTAATGGCTATTATTATGCAAATTATTAAAAATAATGTACAGTATATAATGTACATATGTATATAAAAATATATTTTTATTATATAATATTAAGAATTTACCGTGATCTATCAAGCATATACCTTCGATTAAGGTTACAAATGGTAGAATTGAAAGATGGTAAGGAAACACTTTATGCAGGGGATGCCGCCGGTGTAGTGAATAATATTGTACATTCACTTTTTCGTCAATGTTCAATATATTTAAACGGAAAGCCAATCTCTCAAACCGACAACAATTATAATTACAGAGCATAAATTGAAAATTTACTGAATTATGGAAAAGACGCAGTAAGTACTCATTTAGAATGTAGCGGATGGTATCTAGATTTGAATAACATGGAACCGATCGTATCGATTGAAGAGAATGAAGGTTATTTGAACAAAAGGATATTGTTTGATAAAAGTTGTGAAGTTGAATTGATGGGTAAAATACATGGTGACATTTTCAATCAGCAAAAATTGCTAATTAACGGTGTTGATTTACGTGTGGTGTTGTCATTAGAGAAAACTGATTTTTACTTTTTATGTAAGTCAGATGCCACACCAGTTTTGAAAATTTTGGATGCAACGATGTACATTAATCATGTGACTGTAAATCCAAGTATAATGTTGTCGCATGAACGAGTACTTCAAAAATCAAATGCGATTTACCCATACAAACGTGTTGAAGTAAAAACATATACAATTCCAGCAAGCAGTTCAACATTTTCTCTTGACAACACTGTTATCGGACAATTACCAAATTTACTAGTATTTGGAATGGTTGACAATAGTGCATATACAGGAAATCGTACACAAAACCCTTTCAACTTCAAACACAATAAAATCACGCATTTTGGTTTGCTGGTAAATGGTGTACAAGTGCCTAATCAACCGCTAGAATTTGATTATTCGAAAAATAAACCTATAAGTACACGAGGGTACAACACACTATTCAAAGGAACAGGTATACGCTACTTTGATAAGGGGCATCAAATAACTAAAAACTTTTTCGACAATGGCTGTTTCTTACTTGCTTTCGATCTTACGGCAGACGTTTCGTACAATTCAACTTGTGGGAATTTACTCAACCAAGGGACTGTTAGAATCGAAGGACACTTTCATGAAGCACTCAAAAATACCGTGACATGTATTGTTTATACTGAATACGATGCTTCTGTTGAAATCGATAAAGATAGAAACGTATACACGACTTTCTAAGGTGAAGAAAAAGTATATAAGGACTCTCGCAGTTAGATTTCTTGACGTTGACAGTGTAGTGCATACACTGCTTTCATTCAAAAATTCTCAACATGAGTCAGTGTATTATTAACATCGAATATTTAGTAAACGATGCGAATCTCGTATTCGCTCGAAAAATTTCATTCTGTGGATTCACATCTCCGTGTAAACCGTTTACTCTAGAAATTTTATATCAGTATCCAACAAGAGATGCCTTCGAACAATGTGAAGGAATCGAGGTAACTAACACACCAACCACATTTGGTAATTTTCAATTTAGACGAGTTGATGCAGACTTGACAAAAGTTATCAGCAAATTTGATACTATCTTGGTAAATGGCTCTATAAACAAAGAATTTATCATGAACTACACAAGTAATTCTACAAAAATCATTGACCTCCAGCAAAGATGTGAAATCGAGCCTACTACAAAATGAACACTATTGAAATAAGAAATGCATTGAGAAATAACAAAACAACAAAAATCAATTTTATAGGGGTATTCCCATGTGATTATCTACCGGAAAGAATTACGAAACCAGCTCTCGTTATTGCCAATACAGATCCAGCACATAAAGAAGGCACTCATTGGGTTGCATTTTTTTTTACCTAAACATGGCCCCGCCGAATATTTCGATTCTTTCGGTATATACCCCCATAATAAATTCTTTTTAAAATTTTTACTACGTAATTCCACATACTTTTTAAGTAACTCTCGAAAAATACAGGGAGATTTTTCCTCTACATGTGGACATTACTGCTGTGCATATTTATTTTCTAAATGTAAAGGTTGGAGTATGCCTCGTTTTATATTTTTTTTTTATTTTTATTTTTATTTAAGGGAAATACAGGTAAACTTGTATCCCCCTAGCCCACACCACGGCCCACCAGGGTCTTTTGGCGTCACACTACAATATTTATTACAATAAAAGAACTTAAATTAATTTATGAAATAGATTAAAACTAACAAAAATATTTAGAAAATTATAAATGGAATGATTATTAAAGAACTAAAAGCTACTTAACTATATAAAATTAACTTATATATTATGATTTTAGTGTATTATTTATTTACATTTATTTTACATTTGAAATTAAGATTTGATTTTAGTTACAATTTAATTTTGATTTGTTAAATTTATTATTTAATATCTAATGTTAAAATTTAAAATATTATTTAATTTATTTATTTATTTAAATTTAATTTAAAACCAAAATTTAAATTTTGGTAGAACTTTTTTTAAAATTTTGAAACTCTATATCTTACCCAGGAGCCCCAGTCTTTTCAGCAGGAGAAAGAGATGAGAATCAGAACTCTGATGAGGACTGAAAAGCTCATTCCTTTCGATTGCCGTCAATCCCAGGGTATGAGCCATTGAGCGGATGGAAGAACATTCCTCTAGCAGCTCTGTAACTGTCGCATGTAGTTGTCTGTTACAACAAGGGCAGAGCGAACTTCTTCTAATACTGGGTGGCAAGGGATGGGTCAGCCTTGTGTGACCCAACCTCAGTCTTACCAGCAGTACCTGCTTGAATATGCATAATGTAGGATTATATTTAATGCTGAGCAGTGTTGGGTTAATTACACAGTAGGCCTGTACTGTCTCTGATCCTCTCTCTAGGATTGATTTCAGCCTATCATTCCTGAGGTGGACCATCGCCAAATGAAATATGGCATGTGGGCTTGGAGGCATGAATACATCAGATACCATTGTACTGCTAGCGGCTGACTTAGCAGAACGATCTGCGAACTCATTGCCAGCAATGCCAACATGTCCTGGGACCCAGCACAGGCGCATATCGTATTTTTTAATAATAGCTCTTATAGCACGAACCATGTAATCAAAATTGCTGGAATTTTTCACTGCTAAGATAGCAGATTCTGAGTCGGAGAAAACCACCACTCGCCGAGAGTTCGATGCCGCAGAGACTACAGTCAGATAGATTGCAGTCAATTCAGCATCGAAAATCCGTGTGAGGTTTGGTAGGCCCTTTCGAAACAGAACCTTCCATCTTCCAGCAACACCTTTATACACAGCAGCAATACCAGTACCCTCCGAAGAGAAACTGGCATCGGTGTAGTACTGTACCCTACTACAAAGGTGTGAACACAGCTCAGCATGCAGCGTCCTGAATGTTTCGGCACTGGTATTCGCCTTGTTGTAACCTGTTCGTGAGTCTATAATGTAGTCGATAATATGTCTGTTCATGTCATGTAATACTAGAGGCGGAGGAGGATCTGGGAAAGGTATACCCATATTGTGAAACAGCATAACTGACTTCCTCAAAGTGGAGAATCTTGAACGGATGTTATTGGAAAGGAAATATTGGATTGGACGAAAGAGGGGAGAGTGAGGATGAACCATCTGCTGTGAAGCGAACTTCAGTCTTAGTTTTTTGACACGATCCTCTATACTCCAAATGCCACATTCTGCAAGTAGAATGGGTATTGGAGTTGAACAATACGCACCAGATGCAGTGCGGAGGATTTTGTTGATATGTTATGCCATTAATTAGGCTCTTTGCTATCTGGATGAGTGTCGATGGAGGAGCACCCATTCTACCTGCTGTTAGGATTTTAATCAGGTTGTGAACCTTATGAAGTTTTGTCACCACCTTTAAAACATGCTCTGACCATTTTAATCTTTTTGTGAAATAAATGCCTAGAATTTTTAATTTGTTTGATGGTCGTATCACACGGTTATTAATGGTTATGGAATTAAGGGTGCAAGAGGTTTTCCTGCAAGTGTGAAAGAATTCCACCTTGTCCAATGGAATTCTACCGCCATTATCTAGCGCCCATTTTATGGAGAGTTCTGAAGCTCCGCGAAGTTGTCTCATTGCATCTGGAGTACTTGTTGACGTGCATAGCAAAATATTGTCGGCGTATATATATGGAGTTACAATACTATATTTTGACAGTGAACCAAGTAGCGAATCCATGTATACAACAAGTAATGTAGTGGAGAATGGTGAACCTTGGGGGATACCATTATCCAGAGAAAATGAACTAGACAGATAGCCATTAACACGTACTTTAATGCTTCTGTTGGACATGAAGCTGCCAACAGTGCCCACAAAGCTAGAGTCAACACCCCAGGTGATCAATTTTTGGCAAACAATGTTGACTGGAACTTTATCGTAAGCCTTTTCCAAATCTAGCGATGTTATGCTAGGATGATCACCCCTTGACATGGAAGTAGCCAGTCTCTCTTCCAGTTCGTGTAGGAGTGTTATAGTACTTCTGCCCGGTCGAAAACCATGTTGTCCTGAAAGGAGATGATCTTCGGTAACCTTTTGTAGCCTTTTACCCATAATCTTCTCTAATGTCTTTGAGAGACAAGAGATAAGAGATATGGGTCGGTATTCCAGTGCGTTCTTCGAACTGTTATTCGTCTTCGGAATTGGTACAAGCATAGCATTTTTCCACGAATGTGGAAACGTTTTGTTTTTAAAAATATTGCTATACAATTCTACAATCCTAAGTTTGATTTCCAACGGAAGGTTATTTATCATTAGATAGCTGATCTGGTCAAAACCAGGGGTGGAACCGCTGAAAGAATTCAGGGTATCTTCCAATTCCTGTATAGTTATATTATACGAGAGATCATACTTCACCTGATATGACCCCACGGCTAGGAAATCAAATTTATGGCGAGATAAAAATTCCGGAATGTTCGAATCACTTGAAACTTCGGACCATGCCCTTGCGAATTCATTTGCAATTTCAGTTGGGTCAGTGAGAACGCCATAATTGGATTGAAGCGATAGAATGGCTGAAGGAGGTTTGCCATAAAGGCGTTTAACTTTCCTCCAAGCATCTCTAACGGAATCCGATGGTATGATGGATGTTGTGAATTGAATCCATGAGATCCTTTTCGCTGCTCTCGCCGCTTTCCTTACTTTTGCACATTGTCTGCGAAACATTACATGATTTTCAACCGAGGGGAAACGTTGGAAGTGTTTCCACGCTCTGTTTTTAGATTTAATCAAGATTTGTATATCTTTATTAAACCAGTTTGGACTAATAGTTGGTTTAGGTAGTGTACTTGGCATAGAGAGGGAAGCAGCAGATCGAATGATCTTTTTAATAGAAGCCGATTCTCTATTTATTTGACTGCTTTGTGGAAAGTGAGAGGAGAGTGTCAGCGCAGATTGAGTGAATTTAATCCAGTCAGCTTTTGCTTCCACAAACCTTGACGAATATTTTTGTGTTGTTAATCTGTTACTAGAAGTGATGATTATAGGGAGGTGATCACTTCCCTCTGGATTATCATGGGTGTACCATGAGAAGTTGTTGGCAATTGAATTAGAAGAGAGTGTAAGATCTATTGCGGAGTTAGTTAGGTGTGTTGCAGAATAAAAAGTATGGGAACCATCATTTAAAAGCGTGTAGCTCGAATTAGACATCCAATCAATAAGAGCACATCCCCTAGAGTCGATCCTATGATCTCCCCAAAGGTGATGGTGGGCGTTAAAATCGCCTCCAATTAAAGAAGGAGTTGGTAGAAGGTTGGCAAAATTTTCTAGAAGGGAGAAAGAAATTCGATCGGTTCTTTTTAAGTAAATGGAAGTAAAAGTCACTGGAGGGGTAGTGTGTACGGTGACGGACACATTCAGGATTGAATTACTAATATTTAGAAGTGAGTGACTTATGCTTGACCGTACTAAAATGCCAACACCTCGTGAACTATTCGTGCCATCGTTATTCGAGAAATAGCAACGATAGCCACGAAAGTTCGAAGGCCCATTATTATTTTGAAAAAGAGTCTCTTGAAGTAAGAGAATGTGGGGTTTATATTTGCTGATAAGCAGTTCTAAGTTGTGTTGGTTAGCACGAAAACCTCTGATATTCCATTGAATGCAGGTTAGCTCGCGTAAAGATGGTTGTGAGCTTGTCATTTCGTAGACTTACAAGTTATTCCAGCGGAATAACTCTAAGTCACAACTAAGAAAGTTCTTAGGCTAGAAGGGAGGATATAAGTTTAGAGGTCCATATCAGCATCAGATTCCCCCAGGTTAGATAAATTAAGATCAACCTGGAAAGGAACCTTGATTATTGATTGGGAACCTAGGTATTGGTCAATTGATAGATTTGATCCTAGGAAATTAACATCATGAGTTGCGATATAATTCGCAATTCTATCAAACTCCTTTTGGGGAAGGAGATTGATATTAGCTGGGATAAGTGTGGTGGAAGTTTCAGTTGTGGATGGATTAGGTAAATTTATTTGATTGTTTGAAGGATTAGATCTTGTGGATCTTGAAGAAAGAATTTTGGAGGATTGATTGTTGATTGATTTGTTATTGTTTTTGCTATTTGTTTTAGACTTATTGGTTTTGTTATTGGTTTGAGTAGGATTTTGAATAGGGGTTGGGGGCTTTGACGAGAGGGTAGTCTTATTGTTTGTGTCATTATTTAATAAAGATGATACAGCCTGGGCAAAGGACAGGGGTTTCTGGGCAGAGTGAGTAATCTTTTTATTATTTTCAATGTTTGTCTGAAGAATGTCAGACGAATTTTGAAGTGAGGAAAAGTATTTTTTTCTGGCTTCAAATTTACTGACCTTCTCCGTATCCATAATGTACGTTATTTGTTTTTCTCGTTGGAAAATTGGACAATTTCTTGAATTGGATGGGTGATCCAAACTATTGCAGTTGATGCAAAAATTTTTTTTACATTCACCCACGTGAGGTTCAACTTCATTGCATTTCGGGCATTTTTGTTGATCTGATTTGCACCATTTCTTGGTGTGGCCTAAAACGTAACAATTTTTGCATTGAATCGGGTTGTTATAGTACGGTCTGACATTAAATCTTTGGAAACAGACTTCTATGGTAGATGGTAACTAGTATCTATTGAAGGTGAGGATAATTGATCCAGAGTTTGAAGTTTTTTCCTTATTAGGGATATGTTTAGCAGCAGTGCCAGTGACGCAATGGGTGAGTTCAAGACCCGCTACGATCTCCTCTTCAGAACAGCAAATCAAACTCGGACAGTACACAATACCCTTGCAAAGGTTAAGTTTCGCATGCGAAAAAATTTTTACGTTTATTGAAAGATCTTTGCTTAGGGTAAGTTTATTAACAGCCAAGAATTTATTTGCTGTAAATTGGTTCTTAACTAACAGATCCAAATTACCCTCACCGTTATAATATGCTCTGTTGATATTTGATGAAATGTTCTTGAGGGCAGCAGACACCAAAAAAGGGTTGAATTGATTTAGTTTCTTGAATGAAGTAGTTCCGTCAATTGCTGAGTTTTCTACATCCGGAGAAACTATTAAAAATTTAGCGTCATTTTGTTGAGTTGTGGTGTTCAGGAGTGGGAATGAAAAAGCACTCGTGATGTCAGTGATTTCATTCCTACCCGTTGATTTCCTCTTTGGAGGAGGACTTTTGTCCACATGAAGTTTTATTTTATTTGGTTGGAACATGTTAGTTCCCGCCCCTAGGGGTAACATCTTCTGTCTTCTTAAATTATTTTACGTGGGCGAAATATTCGCACACGAATTTAATGTATAAGAACTATAAAATTGTAATTTAGTACAAAAAGATTGACACAAATAATATCACTAAATATAACACAATGATAATAAAACGTGCAATTAATTTTTAATAAATTTTTAAATTTAAGATTTAATTGGTTAATATTAAGTTTAAATTATTTATTTATTGATTTGATTTCAAAAATTGTCACAAATAAGTTCATTTAATTATATTTCACAATATTGACTACAAAAAATAAATTATACAATATAATATTTATTACACAATAAAACTAAGCGTGCCGTGCAAAGCACTTCTAATATTTAGCAAAATTTTCTAGATTTTCTATGTTATTTATTTATATGATAATTATTAAATTATATATGTTTTAATTATATTTCAATTTAATTAATTACACTTTAATTATTTTATTATTTTTATTTAAATAATTAATTTATTTTATTTAATTTATTTTATTTTATTTTATTTATTTTCTTATTGGAGGTAAGAAAAACACGTCCAAACTCCACGGCTGTTAGTCAGAGACTGGCCTCGTTTTATAAAACAGTTCTATCCATACAACTATGCATCAAATGATCAAAAAATACTAGCAGTATATACAAAAATTTTCAAGAATAAGAAGAAAAACAAAAAAATTCAAGGTAACAGAAATCAGAAAGGAGGAATTTAACAACGAAAAACCTGTTTTCAGATTTGTAAACCAAGACAAGATTGAACATGATCAAACATGTTAACAATTTAGATATGAAAAACTTATATTTATGTTGTTCCGAAGAGTATAAATATTTAAACTCTAAACTTTAATATTGCATTTTTAAAAAATGGAATCACGCAAGAGGCAATCAAGTGATAAAGAAAGTACTAAGAAATCTACCAAGAAAATAATTTTAATTCCAACTGAAAATGTGTTATTAAACTACACTTACTATTTGGATGATTACCAAAAACGAAAAATTACACTTGGATTTGATACAACAACTTTCGAAGCAAAAATTATCTTCAGTTACATTGGCCGTTTTCCTGTATCAGCAACCTATACAGGATTGACTTCAGCTTATACATATCTCACTAATCTGAAAAATTAATTTAATGGACGTTTATCTGAAAATAACCATAAACCAAAAAAGGAATACAGAATACCAGTTGAAATTGGTAGTATTCGACTGAAGGAATTGGAACTTCTTAAATTATTTGATATGTTGGAGTTTTTAAACATTGTGATGTACCATAATCATTCCGCTTCGGAAAGTGTGAAGGAGTACTTCAACCAGTACGTTAGCAGATGTAAAACAAAAGATGTGGACAAATTATCTAACGACGATTTTTTTATACCAACACGATCTTCGTACGTACACATAAATTATTCTAGACTTTTTTACGAATTTCCCCTTTTCTGTAGTTATAATATAGTTCTTAATAAACTGATTATGAACATGTAATTTTTTTTTTATTTTTTAGTTTAGTAAATATACGTTTATGTAAATATTTTTTGTAAAATAAAAACAATGGAAATAACATAAAATAAAAAAGTTTTTTTATTCAATTTTATTTATTAACATATACAGGTAAATATTTACACAATTCTGTACTGCACATCGACTATATATTTCTTTTTTGTGAATATTACAATCTGTTTGAAAATTTCGAAGTTCCCTTAGTCTAGGTATTTTGAGCTGTATGACTTCTGATGTTGGTAAATACTTTTTTATGAACTTTTCTTTTACCTCGCCTTTCACGTATATGGTAGCGTTGTCAAAATCCTTGAATATTTGTGTCATAACACTGTAATTGGTGTCTCCGTCATTCCAATCTAAACCATTTATATTTTCCATGTCATATTGATTTTGTTTCCGTGCTTTGTCCGATAATTCTTGAAACGGATACGGTGGTTGAAAATGGTAACGTAATGGACAGATTGATTCAAAAGAAAGTATTGCGAGTTCCTTCGCAAAATATTGCACATTATTTCCACAAACAAATTGAATATCAAAAATAAATTTATTCATTTTTTTGAACAGAGAGCAAGGAGTGAAATGAAAAACTTTTTTTATTTTGTCATCATTTTATATTTTTTTTTTAAAAAAATGTAGTACATAAATTCAACTTAACATTAAATACAAAAGTCTAATCTAATTATAAAATTTTAGGTTTTTTGAATCCATATGGATAAGAAAAATATTCATCTTCTACTATTCGCTTAACTAATGTAAATGATAAATGTTTTTTTTCAACGGAGGATATGATAACTCCTGGTTGTTTACGCTTGATTTTTCTGTCGTTTTTTACGCAAAAATCTTCTTATTCAATGTCACTTTGTATCATAGATTTCAATCGTTCAAAATTAACAATTTTACAACTGTCAAAATTAATAGATATACTGTTTAGAAATTATACAGTAAACTATTGTTAGCAGTATAACCTTAATATTGAATTAATTTTGTACTATTGTAAATGTCTTCTTTATATATATAACCAGTCTTGCTTTATCTCTCCTCAAGAGCGCACGTAAAATTTAAGGGATAAAAAGTTTAAATAAATAATAAATAATTAAAATAATTATCTCAATAAATAAATACAATAAATTATATATAGAAGAATGATAATTATTGAGTTTTAATTAATTGTTTAAATATAATTAATATTATAGGTTGTATTCATCAAATTCATTTAAGGTGAAGTTACGGTGGTGATTTACAATTATTCATACATATTTTTGGCGCCCGAACAGGGACCTAATGGTTATACATTCGGTTTATACATCGTGTATGTACGTGTGTGCGAGACTCAGTGATAGATGGATAATTTATGGTTTATTTGCATAAGTAAATAAAATTGGTGTCGTGTCGAGTACATGTAGGCATACATATTGCATTCATAATGTAATAAAATTTACCGTATACTGTACTGTAAATAACTTGGTATATATATGTTATATTAAGACATATTTGGTGCATATACATATAATATACAATTCTCTTGTTAGCATATCGCACATAATAACTAAAGTGAGATAGTTATATAAAACGTATACATTTTCGCTCTTGTTCATCAGTAGTTTTCTTGTTCTATTGTAACTGATTATTGTGACTGATATTCATTACGGGCACGTTCATACATAACATTTGGATATAGTACAATTTATCGTATTTACAACATCATTCACAATGGAAGATTTAAGGAAAAAAAGAGCAATAATAAAAGCATCATTTACTAGATTAGAAAATGCTGTTAATGGTTTGTATGCAGATTCTAATACTCTTATGGAAGAATACGAGGTAAGATTAGATGCGTGTATAAAACTTTTTAGAGATTTTGAAGAGTTGCAATCGTCATTAGAGATGCTACTAGATGAAAGTGAATTAGAAAATGAATCCTCTTATAGGAATGAAATAGAACAAAAGTATTTTTCAATTTCGGTTAAATGTAAATCGCGTATTAAACAGAATCCTATCGATAATGAAGTTAATAACCAAATACAACAGGCAACAGCATTAGATATTTTGACTGCAAATCAGACACAATTAACCAGTATTTTGAATAATATAACAAACAATCCGGTTCGAACATCAACTCCAAGTATAAATGTTTCCGATGTACAAAATAGTGTTCGAATGCCGCTAATGCAGATTCCTACATTTTCTGGTGATTATAGGGACTGGCAACCATTCCATGATTTATTTCAGTCAATTATACATAACAATAATAATCTCACATCATCACAGAAATTTCAGTATTTAAAATCATCACTCAAAGGTGAAGCTGCTTCATCTTTAAAACATTTACCTATTTCTGATGCAAATTATGTGGCTGCTTATGAATTATTAGATAATAAATATAATCAAGAAAACTATGTAATCAATAGTCATCTTCGTACTATTATGGAATGTTCATCCTTAAAACACGGATCGGCTGAAAATTTAAGACAAATTACAAATACATTTACAGAATCTGTGAGAGCATTAAAGGCTCTAAATTTGCCAACGGATGAATGGAGTTGTTGGTTAAATTTTATGTTGTTATCAAAATTAGACAAGGAATCAGAACAATTATGGCGACGTGAATCTGCTACGAAAAAACGACCAACATTTGAAATGTTATTAAATTTCTTGGAGACTCGTATTTATGAATTGGACACCACAAGTAAAGTTCACATAAGGGATGGTAAGTTTATTCAACAAAAATTGGTTTCTCAAAAGGAAAAATCTTCTCAAGCTATGGCGTGTAATGTCCTTTCATGTATACTCTGTAAAGGAGATCATTATATATATTCGTGTACTTCATTTCTTAAACTTGATACAACGGAACGTCGAAAATTTGCTGTCAAATATGGCATTTGTTTTAATTGTCTTAAAGGTAGACATTTAGTAAAGGAGTGTAATAATTCATCAACATGTAAGATGTGTAAAAAGAAGCATCATTCAACATTGCATACGGAATTGTCATCAGAAAATAAAGATAATACTTATTTGGTAAATAAAGTACAATCATTATCAATATCAAATCATGTGAACACATGTATTATACCTACAGCTGTGGTATTGGTACAGGATGCAGCGAACAATCTTCAACCATGTAGAACTTTGCTTGATACAGGCTCACAATTAACTTTTATTTCTGAATCATGCGCGCAACGTTTACATCTTCAAAGATCAAATTCACGTTTGACAATTAATGGAGTAGGAGGAAATGATGATAATATTTATACAAGAGGTAAGGTTGAGATTTCATTCAATTCAAAATACAATTCGAAAGTATTTCAAACCACAGCATATATATTAAAGAAATTAACCGGTGACTTACCTTCTTATCAACTTAATTCAAATGCACTTAAGTTTTATAAATCACTTCCTGAATTGGCAGATTATAATTTTGATACTCCTTCTAAAATTGATTTAATACTTGGCTGTGACATATTTTTTAAATCTTTTCTTAATGAAACAATGTCGGATGGCTTCACAAATCTTATGGCATCCAAAACAGTATTTGGGTGGATTATTACAGGTAAACCAAAGGAAAATCAAAATGCTACTTGCTTGCAAGCAACATTAGACATTGATAAAACGCTAAAACAATTTTGGGAATTGGAAGAGCTAACGGTCCCAATAGAATTGACACCTGAAGAACAAGAGTGTGAAATACATTTTCAGACAACACATGAAAGATTATCTACAGGACAATATATGGTGAGATTACCATTTAAAAGGTCCGAATGTCAATTAGGAAATTCTCGAGAACAGGCTCTTTCAAGATTACACACATTAGAACGTCGTTTGGAAAAGGACATCAGGATGAATAAATTTTACAAACAATTTATGAACGAATATACCAACTTGGATCATATGGAAAAACTGGCATTAAATAACGATCAAGACAATAATATTCATCATTTCTATTTACCACATCATGGCGTATGGAAAGATACAAGTACGACTACTAAATTACGTGTGGTGTTTGATGCATCATGTTTATCATCATCCGGAGTATCTTTAAATAATCTATTACACATTGGGGAAAAAAATCATAATGATTTATTTGATGTCCTTGTAAGATTCAGAAAAGGCAAAGTAGGATATGTGTCAGATATTTCAAAAATGTACCGTCAAATTTTAGTACACCCACAAGATAGAAAATTCCAGCGAATATTATGGAGACAATCAACAGATGAAGAAATCCAAGAATATGAATTAAAAACAGTAACCTATGGAACATCTTGTGCACCATTCTTAGCAATAAGAACTTTGAATCAGCTTGCTCTGGATGAAGATCAAAATTATCCTATGGGAATGCGACTTCTGTTGAATAATTTCTATGTGGATGATTTAATGGCATCTAACGATACTATTCAAGAAGCAGTAAAACAAAGAGAAGAACTTATTCAACTCTTAAATTCAGGAAATTTTAAGTTACATAAATGGGCATCAAATTCACCAAAATTCCTGGAAGACATTGCTACAGAACTTCAAGAAAAGAATGATCAACTTTCAATTGAAAATGATTCCATAATAAAAACATTAGGTCTTAATTGGAATCCAAAGGATGATAAATTTTTATATTCGATAAATACAAATTATCATCAGAATCAATCAAAAAGAATGATATTATCAATTATAAGCAGAATTTTTGATCCATTGGGTTTACTCACACCTTGTATCATTCTGGTGAAATTATTAATACAAAGATTATGGATTTGTGGTGTTTCTTGGGATGGACCAATGCCATTGGAATTAGTTGAACAATGGAACGTATTAAGTAAACAACTTTCAGAATTGCAAACTATTAAGATACGTAGATGGATTGGAATCGAAAATGGAGCAGAGTTACAACTACATGGATTTTCCGACGCATCGGAAAAGGCGTATGCTGCAGTCATTTACATAAGAGTTAAATATAAAAATATAATCCAGGTTAATCTAATAACATCAAAAACAAAAGTTGCGCCCATCAAGCAAATCAGTTTACCAAGATTGGAATTATGCGGTGCACATTTATTGACTAAATTATTTGTACGAGTTAAGAATGCATTACAAATTAACGATATCGAATGCTATGGGTGGACAGATTCTACGATTGTATTGAGTTGGCTTAATAACCACCCAAGAAGATGGAACACATTTATTGCAAACAGGACATCCTTCATCTTAGAAAGGTTACCATTTGAAAAATGGCATCATGTGTCTTCAAAACATAATCCGGCAGATTTGGCATCCAGAGGAGTAACACCTCAAATATTGTCATCAAATCACATGTGGTGGCATGGTCCGGAAGTTTTACACCATCCTGAAATAAGTCTTACATCATTTATGAAACATCAACAAACAACAATGGAAGAAAGGAAAAAGGCTTTGTTAACTTCATCAATAAAATTACAAAATGACTTCTTATACAAATATTCATCTTTTACAAGGCTTATAAGGATAACTGCATGGATATTAAGATTTACAAATAAAATCAAAAGAAATCACGTAGATATGACATTAGAGACTTTAACCAGCAAAGAAATTAATCAGGCAATATTAATAGTGTGTAAAATATCTCAAAAAGAAACATTCGTGAATGAGATAAGGTCAATTAATATACAAAGAGGCGTTTCACAAAAAAGTAAAATAAGCAAACTAGAACCGTTCATCGATGAGAATGGAGTTCTTCGAGTTAGGGGTCGTCTTCAGCACGCAGATATATCCTACGATCAACGTCACCCAATCATATTACATGGTGATAACAATCTTAGCCAATTAATTGTGAGACATTATCATCATTTGCTATATCATGCTGGTGGTCAACTTTTAGATTGTTCCATAAAACAAAAATATTGGATCATCCGTGTTAAAAAACTCATTCGACGATGTATCCATGAATGTGTAATATGTAAAAGACATCGAGCAGAAGCACTTACACAAAAAATGGGTAACTTACCATCTTCAAGATTTTGTATTGGGAAACCATTTCTTCATACAGGAGTGGATTATGCTGGTCCATTCATTATACGAACATGGAAGAGAAGAGGTGCTAAACAACAAAAGTGTTACATTTCATTATTCATTTGCATGTCAACAAAATCGATTCATCTGGAACTGGTATCAGAACTATCCTCAGAAGGCTTTTTAGCAGCATTAAAAGGATTTTTGGCAAGACGAGGTAAAATTCAATGTTTATACAGTGACAATGGCACAAACTTTCGAGGGGCAACAAAACATCTAAAAGAAGTTTATGCGTATTTTCAAAATCAGATTCAAGTAAATAAAATTCATAAGTATTTTGCTGACAATGAGATTGCTTGGAAATTCATTCCTCCTTCTGCTCCACACTTTGGCGGCTTATGGGAAGCGGGTATAAAGAGTACAAAACTCCATTTAAAGAAAATAATGTCAAATGCTCATTTAACTTATGAAGAATTTTCTACCCTATTATGTCAAGTTGAATTTTGTTTAAATTCTAGACCAATGGTTCCAGTATCAAATGACATTGAAGATCTAGATATACTTACACCAGGACATTTTTTAACAGGTAATTCCTTAATGTCCGTACCGGAGATCCCTATTGAAAATGAAGTCAAATATCTAAAATCACGATGGAAATATGTACAAAAATTACATTATCAATTCTGGAAGAAATGGCAAACTCAATATTTGTCAACATTACAACAACGTTCGAAATGGTTTTCATCAAAAAGAAATCTTCAACCAGGCGGACATGGTGATTATATCAGATCCAAATATTCAACCAGGTAATTGGCTCATGGGTCGGGTTTTAGAAACGCATCCAGGTAACGATGGACTGGTACGAGTGGTTACGTTACGGACTAAAAATGGGATCATCAAGAGGCCTGTTACAAAACTTTGCATTCTTCTACAAAATGAGACATCAATCAATGACATACCAGGATAACCTAGATTTAAGTAATAAAATTTAAATTGTTAAATTAAGATAATTATTGAAAAGTAGGACTTTCCAAGGTGGGGAGAATGTTTAGAAATTATACAGTAAACTATTGTTAGCAGTATAACCTTAATATTGAATTAATTTTGTACTATTGTAAATGTCTTCTTTATATATATAACCAGTCTTGCTTTATCTCTCCTCAAGAGCGCACGTAAAATTTAAGGGATAAAAAGTTTAAATAAATAATAAATAATTAAAATAATTATCTCAATAAATAAGTACAATAAATTATATATAGAAGAATGATAATTATTAAGTTTTAATTAATTGTTTAAATATAATTAATATTATAGGTTGTATTCATCAAATTCATTTAAGGTGAAGTTACGGTGGTGATTTACAATTATTCATACATATACCTTTACATTTAGTAATATATTCAGGACCTTTACTAGTTTCAATTTTAAGACTATAAGTTTTAGGTCCAGTGCT
This sequence comes from Villa cingulata, assembly GCA_951394055.1. Taxonomy (NCBI): domain Eukaryota; kingdom Metazoa; phylum Arthropoda; class Insecta; order Diptera; family Bombyliidae; genus Villa; species Villa cingulata. Next base: position 31,957,443 of record OX596017.1, on the reverse strand, counting down.
TACAAATTCTGAGATGTAAGAACCAGGACCAAAACATTCAATCTCATCTGTTAAATCACCCAAAAAACCCGAAATTTCAAACGGGAATGGATTAGTTTTTTTTTCTACAAAAATTATACTATCAGTGTCACAATACAAAATTGCTTTACCAACCTTTTCTAATGCTTCGTAGAGTTTTATTCTTGCAAATACAGTTGTATATGCAGCAATTGGTATATTTACATGAGGCAAGGAGTTTAAGCTTTCATGTATATATTTCCAAGTAATCCAGATATTGTCATCATTTATTGGTAATAAAGAACAAATTTCTATACCGGGAGATTGTATAAACTCATTGAAATCTTTAAAATTATGAACAACCTTAGTGAAAGTTCTATCCTCTTTTTGTGCGAATTTCCCCCAAAATGAATTTAAGCAGATTTTAGCTGTGCTACGCTTACCAGGATTATTTCGGATCTGCTCCTTATCTAAAACAATATCTACCTTTATCCGATAGTGTTGAATCCAATCAACATGATAACCTGAAAATAGAAAATAAATAATTAATTAATTAATTAATATTATAATAAAAAAAAAAAAAAACAACAGAACACTACACACAAAAACAGAACAACACAAAATGTAAACATAAAAACATAACCCAAACTACATATATCACAATTACAAAACTATTTACAAAACAAAACAAACAATAAATAGAATTATTTACATCATAAAATACACAACACAACTTCACGATATTTGACACTTTTAAAACAAAAAAATGTCGGTAAATGTAAACAAAACATTTACCAAGTTATTTGATTATTTATTAACTGTTCCAATTCCAAATAATCACTATCAAATGTACCAGCTGAATTGAAAATTACCGGCTAATATCATTCACAATCGAAAAAATGTACCAAGATGTCGCATCAGTTACCATTCGGAAAAAATGTTCCAATAAGAAAGATAGACGATGAGACAAATAGAAAATTTATCACCAACGGGGAAAATAGAAAATTCCAGAGTTTGCAAATTTTGCTATATAAAGAATGAAGTTCGCAGAAGAATTTGTCTTTTGCGATTACCTGACTATATTGTCGTATTGAGACTGAACCAGGGAAACCAAAAGATCAAAAAACCAGGACGTGTTGAGTCCTATAAAAATCTAGCGTGCTGAGCTAGTAAATAGGGATCGTTAGGAATTTCTGTAGAAATATTTGTCATTTCTACAGAAAATAGGGCAAGTTAGGCCAATTTATCTACGTTGGGAAACGTGTTGAGTTTCCAAGTCTAAATTTAAAAAAGGACTTAGAAATTTTTTCATAAATTTCTAAGCAACGGAAATTTTTAAAGTATAAAATTAAAAGGGGAATTAGAAATTTTTAACAATTTCTAAGCATCGGACGATTGTTGCAGAGTATAAATTTTAAAGGGACTTAGAAATTTTTTATTAAGAAATTTCTATTTGTTAAAACCGAGAGCTACGATATTTGGTTTGATCCAATATTTATATTAAATTCATCGAACTTACAAATTTGCTCATCACAATTTGGGATAAATAATTTTCCGGAAGTCGTTGGACGGTTAAATTTTTTTTAAAAATTTTAAATCTTCAGATTCGGATACGAGTTCTTGAATCAACATACTGCAATCAACAAACGATTAGTAACGCCATCTGCATCAACAAATTTTAATTAAAATTAATTTTGTAATTAAATCTTTGAATTAAAATTAATTATAGTAGATTAAAATTCTTGTTTGAAATTTAACGTTTATTGTAAATTAGAGTAAATTCATTTTTTTTTTTTGAGAAAACTAGTAGAATTATTATTTGAAAATTATAAATTTTGAATTAAATTTTGCCAGTAGATTATTATTTTGAAAATTTGAATCATTTTTAAAAATAAGAAAGTTGCAACTTAACGTTAAATTTTGTAATAATAATTTCACATTAATTAAAGGATATATATGTATATTTAAATTATAATTAAATTTTCATTCATTTTTATTTTTTTTTGATATTTGTAATTAGAATTAAGTTTTGAATTGTTAGATTTAAGAGATTAATTTTCAATAAAGTTTTTATAACGTTTGTAAAAAATTGTGTTCTTATTTATAAAAATTGAAACCGGCACCTTATTTTATTTTTTTTTTTATTATTGTTAAATTAAATCATTTTGAGGATTTATCATTTGGTCCTTCGAGCCGGATATAAATAAAAACACAATTTTTATTTTTTTTATAAAATTTGATATACTTGTAAATGGTTAGAGCTAAAGTTCCGACAAAAAAGAAAAAAGATAAAATGGATAACATTCAAAATTTAATCAAATTACAAGATGTTTTGTCAGTAGAATTAAAAGATTTAACAGATGGTGTTAGGAAAAATTTAAACGAAAATAAACCAGTTAGTGTTTATGAACGCAGAATAAAAAAATTAAACGAATTATCAGATAGCTTCCGGAAAAATCACTATCAGATATGTCAAGCCGAAGATGCAAATAGCACAACTGAATATATGGATCAAAATAAATTCAAAGATTTTGAGGAAACTTGCTTCGACTTAATCACCGAATTAGAAGAAAAAATTTCATTGATAAATACTACAGCTAAATCAAATGATGTTTCTACATCAAATACTACTTTTGCATCTATGCCAAAATCAAGGGTAAAATTACCTCCAATTGAACTTCCTAAATTTGATGGAACATACAAATCGTGGAGATCCTTTAGAGACTTATTTGTCAATCTAATTCACCGTAATGATGACATAGCTGATGTCGAAAAGTTACACTATTTAAAGTCTTGCGTTTCTGGTGAAGCATCAAGAGTTTTAAAAACATTTGAGATAACTGCAGCGAATTATTCAAAGGCTTGGTTTGCGTTGGTAAACAGATTTAATAATAACAAAGCCCTAATAAATACACAGCTAGAAAAACTATGTAAAATTCAATTCGTAAAAACTGAAAATGCCCAAGCAATTAAAGACATTCTCAGCAGCGTCGAGGAAGTACTTCACGAGCTGGAGATACTCAGAGTTAAAACTGAAAACTGGGATCCAATCATCATCTATCTCACACTACAAAAATTACCACCAGAAACTCGAGAGCTTTGGGAAATAAAACAAAGTTCTTCAGCAGAATTACCTACATTCATGGAATTTGTAGAATTTCTAGAATCACGTTTCAGAGTATTAGAAGCCATCAGTACACCTAAACAAAACAATGTTTCCTTGTTCGAAAATAACAAACCTAATAACTATGTTACTCGATGTCCAAAGTGTAAGTCTGATCATAGACTTTGGCACTGTACGAAATTTAAATCTTTATTAGCTGTAGAGAGAATGAATTTCATCATCAAAACTAATTTATGTACAAACTGACTTGGACCAGGTCATAGATACATCAACTGTACAAGTAATATTTCATGCAAGAAGTGTATGAAGAAACATCACACGTTATTACACGATCATTTTAATACATCGAATTCATTATCGAAACATCAGACTTCTGCTCAATCTCATGAAAAAGAAGATTCAGTAAAAAATTTCTTTTCAACAAATGTAAACGAAACACTGCTAGCTACAGCACAAGTGAAGATAAAAGATGCTAAGGGTCAGCTACAAACTTTGAGGGCTCTGATTGACTCAGGGTCTCAAGCAACATGTATTACCGCTGCGGCGATAAAACGTTTGAAGCTCTCTAACACACGAACCAATCAACTCATCAGTGGACTCAACCAGAGCAGTGCCACTAGAGCTAAATCACAGACCGTATTCACATTAGAATCGGTAGACGGAGATTATAAGCAGAGAGTAAAAGCGCTAGTGGTAAACAGTATCACTAGCCAACTACCCACACAACGCATTGAAACGACAGGTTTCGATCATTTAGAAAATCTAAAGCTAGCTGATCCTAACTATAATATTCCAGACAATATAGATTTGCTGTTAGGAGCAGAAGTGTATGCTGGTATTATTCGAGAAGGAATAATACGATCTGACAAATTAAATCAACCAATAGCAATAGAAACAGAATTGGGTTGGATTGTGATGGGCAACACAGGACGTGTCTCACAATCAACTAAAGTATTCATGTTACGCACACATGAACCACATACTCTCGGTGAACAATTGCAACAATTTGTAGAACAAAATAGGAAAATGATAGAGCAACAAACATTCGAAAAATGCTTCGAAAAACCCCTATTCCGTGGGAAAAAGTCAATCACATGAAAAAATCATATCGACACAGGGTCGATGATAAAACGATTATTCGGTTTACATATTGGAACAGACAGAAAATTATTGCAAAAATACCACACTAAAATCAAATAGAAGTGTAAAATGATGATTGAATTAGTAATTTAAAAAATGAATGGTAACAAACATCAATAAATAAAAACAGAACAAAATTTAGCTTCAAAAATAATTTTTATTTAGAACAATACAAATAAACGATATAATTAAATAAACAACAAATCAATAAAATAACAAAATAAATAAACAAATTAAAACATATCATTTTTTGCCGTTCCGGGAGGATGTTGAATCCAATCAACATGATAACCTGAAAATAGAAAATAAATAATTAATTAATTAATTAATATTATAATAAAAAAAAAAAAAACAACAGAACACTACACACAAAAACAGAACAACACAAAATGTAAACATAAAAACATAACCCAAACTACATATATCACAATTACAAAACTATTTACAAAACAAAACAAACAATAAATAGAATTATTTACATCATAAAATACATAAGTAAAAATTTAACAATTATATTTAAATTATATAAAACACGATCACAAACATATAATACAAGAACCACAAATTATAACAATAAAAATTAATAATATTAACTACACAACACAACTTCACGATATTTGACACTTTTAAAACAAAAAAATGTCGGTAAATGTAAACAAAACATTTACCAAGTTATTTGATTATTTATTAACTGTTCCAATTCCAAATAATCACTATCAAATGTACCAGCTGAATTGAAAATTACCGGCTAATATCATTCACAATCGAAAAAATGTACCAAGATGTCGCATCAGTTACCATTCGGAAAAAATGTTCCAATAAGAAAGATAGACGATGAGACAAATAGAAAATTTATCACCAACGGGGAAAATAGAAAATTCCAGAGTTTGCAAATTTTGCTATATAAAGAATGAAGTTCGCAGAAGAATTTGTCTTTTGCGATTACCTGACTATATTGTCGTATTGAGACTGAACCAGGGAAACCAAAAGATCAAAAAACCAGGACGTGTTGAGTCCTATAAAAATCTAGCGTGCTGAGCTAGTAAATAGGGATCGTTAGGAATTTCTGTAGAAATATTTGTCATTTCTACAGAAAATAGGGCAAGTTAGGCCAATTTATCTACGTTGGGAAACGTGTTGAGTTTCCAAGTCTAAATTTAAAAAAGGACTTAGAAATTTTTTCATAAATTTCTAAGCAACGGAAATTTTTAAAGTATAAAATTAAAAGGGGAATTAGAAATTTTTAACAATTTCTAAGCATCGGACGATTGTTGCAGAGTATAAATTTTAAAGGGACTTAGAAATTTTTTATTAAGAAATTTCTATTTGTTAAAACCGAGAGCTACGATATTTGGTTTGATCCAATATTTATATTAAATTCATCGAACTTACAAATTTGCTCATCACAATTTGGGATAAATAATTTTCCGGAAGTCGTTGGACGGTTAAATTTTTTTTTAAAAATTTTAAAATCTTCAGATTCGGATACGAGTTCTCGAATCAACATACTGCAATCAACAAACGATTAGTAACGCCATCTGCATCAACAAATTTTAATTAAAATTAATTTTGTAATTAAATCTTTGAATTAAAATTAATTATAGTAGATTAAAATTCTTATTTGAAATTTAACGTTTATTGTAAATTAGAGTAAATTCATTTTTTTTTGAGAAAACTAGTAGAATTATTATTTGAAAATCATAAATTTTGAATTAAATTTTGCCAGTAGATTATTGTTTTGAAAATTTGAATCATTTTTTAAAAATAAGAAAGTTGCAACTTAACGTTAAATTTTGTAATAATAATATATGTATATTTAAATTATAATTAAATTTTTATTCATTTTTATTTTTTTTGATATTTGTAATTAGAATTAAGTTTTGAATTGTTAGATTTAAGAGATTAATTTTCAATAAAGTTTTTATAACGTTTTGTAAAAAATTGTGTTCTTATTTATAAAAATTGAAACCGGCACCTTATTTTATTTTTTTTTATTATTGTTAAATTAAATCATTTTGAGGATTTAACAGATAGGGTTTTTAAAACTTTTCCTTTTTTTCAGACGCATACTTTTCACGCCATCCACTTGCTTCTTGCTTAATTTTTAAAAAAGTGTTCACATATTCTGTAAACAACCCTCCACTTTTAGTTTTTGGGTCATAGATAGTGTAGTCGTATTTCCAAACTTCAAAAATTTTTTTATCCTATATCCCTTCTTAATAGCTAATGAAATTTCCGGAATAACTCAAGTACCTGTGATTAGTCTTTCTTCTTCACTATGTTGACATTCAGAAATTTTGTATTCTTTTGCACACTTTCTACAAAGCGCAAAATATAATTTCAAATTACTTCTAAAAGGTAAAACAGGTAGAAACAAATCGCTTGGAGGAACAACTGAGCATAAAATAATCCCATGCATTGAAAGTATTTCCGAAAGTGATGGTATATTTTCATTTCGAAATATTTCAGGATGCCCCATCGGATACGGAGAATATTTATTGATATATGGATATAAACTAGTAAAATCTAAATATTTTATAACTTCATTTGTCTCAACTTTATAATGTAATCTGAATACTTCTGTACGGCCTCCAAATACCGCGTTACGGGGATTAAGTGGTGACGCAATATTTCTAACATATTCAGTTAATTTGATGTTCACGCTAGGGTTATCTTTTAAAAACTTTTAAATTCACATTCCCATATATATACTAACTTGTAACCACTACGTTTAATTGTATCAATTCTTCTTAGTGTACTTTCAAAACGCTGATTCAAAGTTTCTATCTTTCGATTTGAATTATCATTCACTTCTTGTATTTTGAAACACTCTTTACAACCATGATAATAACAGTCGAAGAATTCATATATGTACTGTTTTTGTGCTTGAAATATACCCATCAACTAGTAACCCACTTTTTTCTAATCTCACTTCACCTTTGTTATTTGCTGAGAGTAGTTCTTCTTTACTTTTCAAGTTTTCCCATGCAAGCCATTTAGCAGCAATGAATGACTGGTTTTGATATTTATAGTAACCAGTTTTTGGCATTATACCCAAGGTATTTTTCTTGAGATAGTTTTTTCTAAAAACAAGCATACATGCTGAAGCAATAGTGAGTGATTCCACAAAAGGATTAATCTGAGTAACACTTAAAAATTCTGTCATAAATCGAATACAACCCAACCGTAAGATACACACGTCGTTCAAACAGTATTTTATCATTTCTCTCCTATTGTTAAAAACTCCTAGGGAAGCTGAATTATACCATTTTAAAAAATTTTCTCTCTCTTTAACTTTCATCGTATTATACCCATACATTTCTGGGGAAGGATATTTCCCAATATATGTTATATTTTCAATCGTGTTAAAATAATAGGGATAGTACCCCTTTTCATAATTTTTTATATCAAAAACTTGAGGAAATTTTGTTAAATGAATAGATAAGAAATTCAAGGAATCAATAAATCTTACTTGTCCACATGCTAATTTCATTATTTTGGTTCCGTTCATTATGGGTTCTATTTTCATTTTTCTCGCTGTAAGATCATTAATTAAAAAGTGTCCGTCATATCCCTGTAAATTATGTGCTATACAAAATACACTGGACACAAAAGAGCGAGGTTTTAAACAGTAATCTAAAAATTGTTTGACAACATTTGTCTTATTATTATACTCAAAAATGTGTTGTCTATCACCGCATACCCCGCATTTTTCTTCCATATTTATATTTTCGTAGCAGTTATAACATATTTGCTGTGCAACGATTAAATTGACAATATGTAGGTAGGACGAATCGTTTCCCTCTAGTGTAGTGTTTTGAGTACTTTCACAATCAAAAAATATCATAAGAAATTTTTGATCGTTTTTACCTTTATATGGTTTAATATAACAAAGGTGATCTGAAGTAACTATTTTTGAACATAAGTTGCAAAAGTATTCATCTCAAATATGTTCTTCGAATTTCCTCTTATCAAGTACAAGAAATTTATGATATAATTTGCATATCTTGAAAATATCGCATATAGTCTTATTCTTAATTTTATTCTGAAGATGATTATCGAAGCAAGTTTCACCTCTAAATGTACGATTACAAGTGTTACATGTTTTTAATTTATCAATAAATTCACATGGTGGGAAAGAATTACAATAAGAACATTTAACTTCACACTTATGTAACGGTCTTCCAATTAATTTATCACAAAATGAGCAAACATATTTTTTGTTAAAAAATCCTGTAAGTGATTTTATTACAAAATAATGTTGTAAATTTCTAGAGTAGAAAAGATAAATTTTTTTAGTATTAGTTTTTTCAAGGGGAAGTTTAAAGAGAATAGAACTGGAGTCTTTTAAATCATCAAAAACAATTATTTGATAATCATTTAAACATTTTTGAAATTTGTACAGATCTTGAATATTATAACCTTTTTCACTTGGAATAACTTTTGCTCTCTTACACAACTGTTTTCCTAATTTTTCTAGTGAATTTATTGTAGTAACATGATCAAAGTCTTTTATATTCATTTGAATCCCGTAGCAAATACTCCTTGGAAGACAATCAGTACTATCGTTTTTTCCTACATCAACTACGCTATTCTTTCTAATTAACACCTCATTTTCTTCCATATATCTAGGATCAATCTTACCTCCACCAAACGGAAAATTAATAATATCTGCATTCATTTGCAGAACATCATCTGCAAGAAATGTTGCGTTCGACTGATTTACATTTGAAATCAATCCAGTTATATATTTACCATCTATTTCACTAACTGGTCTCAAATTGGACCAAATAGGTTTTACTTCAGGTGAATTTGGAAGAACAATTGAAAAACTAATTTTACTTCCCGATAAAGAATTATGTGTCATATTATCAATAACATCATCAAAAGCTTCCAGAACTTGTAAAGGATTTTTCTCTTTATCACTAAAATCTTTTAATCGAAAAACCATTTTTATACCTTCTACATTGAATTTTTTATAAAATGTAATTCTTCTAGACAAACATTCAAAACTTTTATTTAAACCACTACCAGACTGAATAATATTTTCAGGGGTTTTTTCAATTCTTTCTAAGACATTATTTTGAATTGTTTTTACGGGAGAGCTATCATCCTCAGTACTTTTTAAAAAATTCATTGTTTCTTTTAATACATTAAGTGACGAAAAATCATTTGTGGTTATTGAATATTTGGTCGCTACATTTAAAAATGAATATTTTTCTTCCATAGAAAAATCTATCTTTTTCTCTTTTATGTAGTTTCTTCAATATAAAATTAAAAGATTGTAAAAATAAATCAGTACTTAATTCTAGGGCACTTTGTAAGTGTTTTATGACGTCCTTCGAACTCATCATAAATGTAAAAAATATAGTTATTTTTTTTTTCAATCAACCCGACGTGAGTCTTTTAAAAAATTTCTATTTTTAAAATTTTTTTAATGTCTTTTTTAAAAAATCATTTTTTTATTTTTATTCCTTTTTTTTACAAATTTAAAAAAATTTCTGTTTTTACATTTTTTTAAATACCTTTTTTAAAAAATCATTTTTTATTTTTATTCCTTTTTTTACAATTTTTTTCTTTTTTCAAAATTTTTTGTTGATTTTTAAGATTTTTTAAATCTTGCTTTAATTTTTGTATCTTTTGTGATACAAATTATCCTATATAAATTTGCCTGCTCTTTTCTCAATCTCACTATTCTCCCTCCTCTTGATTTTTTTTTTCTTAATTATCGGTGCTGGTATATTCTCAAGCCGTAACTAGAATGACTTCAGCTAACTCAAGTCAGAAGTCAGATTACATTGTTTTAAATCAGTGTAACTATATTTGACTCAAGTCAGCTTCATTGAATTTAACGAAACACTTTGAATTTTTGTTGACTTCAGTGAGTGTGCTTACCGACCACACAAAATTGAGTGGCTTGAGTGAAATATGTACATATGTACATGTATTATTTAAACATAACCAATTCCATATGAAGTTTATATGAAATATCGCATTTTGTAGTTAATGTAAAAAATTTGTAAAAATTTCCTTTATGTGAAACTCTCTCCAAATTTTATGTTTTGTATGTGTAACTCTAACTAGTAACAAATATATATCATGTTCATGTAACTATTAAATTAACTAACCTTGCTTTCACATATGCTTACTCAATTCACACAAGCCAATATAGTTACAACTTCAGACTTGAGTGAATTTCGTTAGCTTGACTTGAGTTAGCTTAAGTCATTCTAGTTACGGCTTCAGGCTTCAGTCCCTTCTGCCTTAACCTATATTCCTCTATGGTAATTGGCTTCGGACCAGAATATGGATTTTCTTTTATATTTTTCTTCAATTCTTTTACACCTCAAGTATTCATTTGTATTTTTTAGAAAATTAAATATTAAACAATTTTTCAAGAAAGTTTCTACATGGCACGCAAAAATGCCGATCGTAGTTAAGTGTCACATAGCACCTAAAAAGATGCCAGTCGTGACAAACTTTTTGAAAAAAAATTTAACTTACCTTATCAAGTATTTTTCGTCTGAATACTTTCAGGCTTATGATTTTTTATTTAAAATAGGTCTCTATTTATACTAATTTTTACTTTTTCAATATGGTTACGACAGTAAAAGAAAAAAATAAGAGTGGATCTATTTCCAGCACTTGAAAAATGAAAAAAATACGTAAAAATTCTTTATTTCATTAAAAACGATTATCTTTTTTTAAAAAATAATTTTCGATAAATTATCATACAAAATTCATAGTATTACGTCATAACTTGAATTTCAATTAATATTGTTAAATCCTCAAAATGATTTAATTTAACAATAAAAATAAAATAAGGTGCCGGTTTCAATTCTATAAATAAGAACACAATTTTTTTACAAAACGTTATAAAAAATCTTTATTGAAAATTAATCTCTTAAATCTAACAATTCAAAACTTAATTCTAATTACAAATACTAAATTTTTAAATAATAAAAAAATGACAATGAAAATTTAATTTAAATGTATATATATATAAATAAATAAATTTACTAACTTTTGAAAATATCGTTACAAAATTTATGTTTAAGTTGCAACTTTCCTTATTTTTAAAAATAATTCAAAATTTAAAAATAAAAATCTACTAGCAAAATTTAATTCAAAATTTATAATTTTCAAAAAATAATAAATCTACTAATTTTTCTCAAAAATAAATTTACTTTAATTTACAATAAACGTCAAATTTCAAATAAGAATTTTAATCTACTATAATTAATTTTAATTTAAAGATTCAATTACAAATTATTTTTAATTAAAATTTGTTGATGCAGATGGCGTTACTACTGATTAGTTGATTGCAGTGTGTTGATTGAAGAAAACTCGAACCCAAAACTTGAAGATTTAAAATTCAAAATTTTTAACCGTCTAATGACTTCCGGAAAATTAATTTTATTATCAGCAATAATTTATCCCAAATAAATTATGACGAGAAATTTCCGTGAATTCGATGAATTGAATATAATTTTCGTGTCAACCAAATATCGTAGCTCTCGGTTTATCAATAGAAATTTTTCAATAAAAATTTCTAAGTTTCTTTGAATTTTATGCTTTGCAATTGTCCGATGCTTAGAAATTGTTAAAAAATTTCTAAGTCTTCTTTTAATTTTATACTTAGAAATTTTTTATTGCTTAGAAATTTGTGAAAAAAATTTCTAAGTCTCTTCTTTATTTTATACTTTAAAAAATTTTGATGCTTAGAAATTTATGAAAAAATTTCTAAGTCCTCCTTTAAATTTGGACTTGGAAACTCAACACGTTTCCCGACGTAGATAAATTGGCCTAACTTGCCCTAATTTCTGTAGAAATTACAAGTATTTCTACAGAAATTCCTAACGATCCCTATTTACTAGCTCAGCACGCTAGATTTTTATAGGACTCAACACGTCCTGGTTTTTTTTTGATCCTTTGTTTTCCCTGATTCAGACTCAACACGTCATATAGGCAGGTAATCGCAAAAGACAAATTCTTCTGCGAACTTCATTCTTTATATAGCAAAATTTGCAAACTCTGGAATTTTCTATTTTCCCCGTTGGTGATAAATTTTCTATTTGTTTCATCTTCTGTCTTTCTTATTGGAACATTTTTCCGAATGGTAACTGATGTGACATATGGTACATTTTTCGATTGTGAATGATATTAGCCGGTAATTTTCAATTCAGCTGGTACATTTGATAGTGATTATTTGGAATTGGAACAGTTAATAATTAATCAAATAACTTGGTAGATATTTTCAAAAAGTATATAAAAGTAGGAGAGAAACTGATTCATAGGAACATTCGGACCAAAAAATTTTTCAACAATTGTAGGTGTCGGTAGTGATGCCAGCGAAAAACTCAATATAAAAAAAATAGCATCACTTTATGCCAAGCTCCCAACTCCATGTAAAAATAACGGGATTTCTTTTTGCCAAGCCCAAACTTTTTCAGTATAAAGCTTTTCTCTCTTTATATGGAGTTGTATAGGGAAAATGAGAAAATGAATAAATTTGTTTACAACAGCTGATATTTTATCAGTTGTCATTTTGCTTTATTTATAGGTTTTGCATGTTTTGCGTGCAATATAATATATATACAATATAAATATATAGAATATAGTGTAAAGAGAATAGAGAAAATTATATACCAAACACAAAACTTTTTCATATTATATTTGTTATTTGTTTATATGTATGTAAGGCTACACAGCAACCAGACCAGCAACATTAAAGTATATAATACATAAATCCATTCGCATGTACATATGTATTGTATTACAAATGCCATATATAATTTATATGCATGCTTTGGCCTTTTTGAATACAACATGCAATATATATATACTTGATCATTATATTTATATAATGTATTTTATATGCAAGTTTGTATGTATGTTAAGCACTTTGTTTAAATTTTTATATATTTATACCAAGTATTTGTATGCATACATACTAAATAAATACGTTTTAATTTTAACATTATGCAGTTGTATTTACATATAAATTGCTAATTCACAGGCGTGAAAAAATTATGGGACTAGCAAGACTTTTTTAAAAAAAAATACTTTAAAACGTATATGTAGATTATTAATTAATTTTTATAATAATTATTATATTTATTTTTAATTAATTCCGAAATATTAAAATATAATAAAAAATAGAAATATTGTTAATTTCGTTATTCCAAAAATAAAAAAAATAAACATTATAACAAAACTACTTTGAGTAAATGATAACCTTTAAATCCAACAGACCACCTCTAATCGTCGCTATTAACTCCGCAAGGATTTTACGAACTTTTGTGGATTCTTTCCTGTTCCCTTACTCTTCTTGTAATAATTTTTCTTAAAAATTAACTGATTTATCTTGATATATTTTTCCATTTCTTTTAATTGGCAATAGATGTTCTATGAAATTTTTATGAAAGCAATATGTTTTTACATTTTGTTTTTTTATGCTAAATATCGAATATCCATATATCAGTGTGATTATGTTTTCTAATGATGAAAGATTATGTTTGTCCCATAACTTTTTCACGTCTGTGTGAAAGAGTATTATCATAATTAACTCTATATGTATATATACATATACTTAGATATTTATTATCATTTATTTTATAAATACCTACTACTTATATTGCTAAATTGTGCAATGTTGTCTGTTTGCTGTTTAATCTTTGATAATTGGTTATGAGTTATGAGTGCTATGTTTTTTGTTAGTGTACAGTCTACAGTCCGCGACAGAATTATGTATTATAATACATTTTATAACACATTGTGTAAACAAAAATATCCTTTATAATTTTTTAAAAATTATATTTAATAATTTTTTTTTTTTATTTAAAATTTTTAATTTGTAGTTTTTAATTATTTTTTTTTTTTGCAAGGAAATTTTTCGGTCTAATTTTATCTTAAAAATATGTTAAAATGAAGATATAAAATTGTGAGTGAATAATAGATAATAAATTGATATAAAATATGTTAATTTATATTATTATATGTATTGCATTTATATTTTTGGAATTTACCGATTCTTAAAAAGTGTTAAAAAGGAGTAACCATTTTGTCCCTTACTGTAGACTGAAAACTAAAATACGAAAATATTAAATTCAAACAGAAATCATTGATTTAAAAATAAAAATTTGCTGTTCAAAACCAATAGAAAATATATAGGTTCGAAGTGAAGGGGAGCGGTTAGATAATATCACAGCATAGCAATACAGTATATATGGTATATAATATACACACATAGTAATACATACTATACAGTTTCTTTGTATTGTTATTGAATAGTGTAAGGTGTATTGTATTATGATATGGCATTATATGCCACTCATACTCATATAATGTTTATACATTATAAATAATATATAATATGCAATTATATACTGCAAAAAGAATGAAAATAATAACAAATTAAATATACATTGGTTTATATCTTTGTATATGCATAAAGCCATAAAGCTCAAATATACAAAATATATAAACATTGAACATAAATACATCATTGTTATGACTTATGACTGCAAGACAAGTGTATATAAAATAAATATACATATGCACATATACATTTCATGTATGTATGAGTTGATGATGTGTATAATATACAATACAACAGGCAACAGCAATATAATATTAATATTAATATAAATATGACTATATATATTGTTATTATGAAGTTAATTATGTTTGATAGAGTCTTTAATTTTAAAAAATATTTTATAAAAATACATTTTTACTTAATTTCATAAAAAAAATTAAATCATTGTATGTTTTTTCATAAATTTCAGGTGTTGTCAGTTATAAACGGAAAAATTCAAAACAATTCAACCGTCAATTCCAACAATTCTTCGTTTCCTGTCTATTCGATTTTTGATGTTTTGTTTTCAGGTAGAAACTCTCTTTCTTTTATATACTCTTTGTATTTTGTTTACATTTACCGACATTTTGTTTTAAAAGTGTCAAATGTTGTGAAGTTGTGACGTTGTGTTGTGTGATAAATATTATTAATTTTTTATTTTGTGTTTATAATTTTGTGATTATTGTGTTATATGTTTGTGATCGTGATTTATGTAATTTAAATATAATTGTTAAACTTTTATTTATGTGTTTTGTGGTGTAAATAATTCTATTTATTGTTTGTTTTGTTTTGTAAATAGTTTTGTAATTGTGATATATGTAGTTTGGGTTATGTTTTTATGTTTACATTTTGTGTTGTTCTGTTTTGTGTGTAGTGTTCTGTCGTTTTTTTGTTATTTATTATAATATTAATAATTAACTAATTAATTATTTTCTTTTTTTCTATTTTCAGATGAAATCATGTTGATTGGATTCAACATCCTCCCGGAACGGCAAAAAATGATATGTTTTAATTTGTTTATTTATTTTGTTATTTTATTGATTTGTTGTTTATTTAATTATATCGTTCATTAGTATTGTTCTAAATAAAGATTATTTTGAAGCTAAATTTTGTTCTGTTTTTATTCATTGTTTGTTACCATTCATTTTTTAAATTACTAATTCAATCATCCTTTTACACTTCTATTTGATTTTAGTTTCCTGATTTTCATATTCATTTATAGTTAATCTTCTACTTGATTTTTCTGTGGTATTTTTGCAATAATTTACTGTCTGTTCCAATATGTAAACCGAATAATCGTTTTATCATCGACCCTGTGTCGATATGATTTTTTCATAGTTTTGACCTTTTCCCACGGAATAGGGGTTTTTCGAAGCATTTTTCGAATGTTTGTTGCTCTATCATTTTCCGTATTTTGTTCTACAAATTGTTGCAATTGTTCACCGAGAGTACGTGGTTCATGTGTGCGTAACATGAATACTTTAGTTGATTGTGAGACACGTCCTGTGTTGCCCATCACAATCCAACCCAATTCTGTTTCTATTGCTATTGGTTGATTTAATTTGTCAGATCGTATTATTCCTTCTCGAATAATACCAGCATACACTTCTGCTCCTAACAGTAAATCTATATTGTCTGGAATATTATAATTAGGATCAGCTAGCTTTAGATTTTCTAAATGATCGAAACCTGTTGTTTCAATGTGTTGTGTGGGTAGTTGGCTAGTGATACTGTTTACCACTAGCGCTTTTACTCTCTGCTTATAATCTCCGTCTACCGATTCCAATGTGAATACGGTCTGTGATTTAGCTCTAGTGGCACTGCTCTGGTTGAGTCCACTGATGAGTTGATTGGTTCGTGTGTTAGAGAGCTTCAAACGTTTTATCGCCGCAGCGGTAATACATGTTGCTTGAGACCCTGAGTCAATCAGAGCCCTCAAAGTTTGTAGCTGACCCTTAGCATCTTTTATCTTCACTTGTGCTGTAGCTAGCAGTGTTTCGTTTACATTTGTTGAAAAGAAATTTTTTACTGAATCTTCTTTTTCATGAGATTGAGCAGAAGTCTGATGTTTCGATAATGAATTCGATGTATTAAAATGATCGTGTAATAACGTGTGGTGTTTCTTCATACACTTCTTGCATGAAATATTACTTGTACAGTTGATGTATCTATGACCTGGTCCAAGGCAGTTTGTACATAAATTAGTTTTGATGATGAAATTCATTCTCTCTGTAGCTAATAATGATTTAAATTTCGTACAGTGCCAAAGTCTATGATCACACTTACACTTCGGACATCGAGTAATATGGTTATTAGTTTTGTTATTTTCGAACAAGGAAACATTGTTTTGTTTAGGTGTACTGATGGCTTCTAATACTCTGAAACGTGATTGTAGAAATTCTACTAATTCTTTGAATGTAGCTACCTCATTTTTCTCACTTTGTTTTGTTTCCCAAAGCTCTCGAGTTTCTGGTGGTAATTTTTGTAGTGTGAGATAAATGATGATTGGATCCCAATTTTCGGTATTAACTTTCAATGTTTTCAATTCATGAAGAATTTCTTCGGTGTTGTTAAGAACGTCCTTCATATATTGAGCATTTTCAGATTTTGCTAGACTTGGTTTACACAATTTTTCTATTTGCGCGTTGATTAATACCCTATTATTGTTAAACCTTTTTTCCTGAATTTGCCAAACTTTATGATAATTTATTCCGATAACTTCTAACGGTTTAATAATTCTTGCAGCCTCACCAGAAACACAAGACTTTAAGTACTGTAATTTTTCAACCTCCGAAATCTCCTTATTATTGTGTATTAGATTGGTATATAAGTCCTTAAATGCACGCCAAGATTTGTATGTGCCATCGAATTTAGGTAGAGATATAGGAGGTAACCTTATTTTAGATTTTTGTGGAGATACGAGTGTTGTGATATGTGTAGAATCGTCATTAGATGCGTTACCAGCTTTGGTTAACGAATTAATTTTTTCTTGTAGCTCAGTAATTAAATTGAAACATGTTTCTTCAAATTCATCATACTTATTCTGATCAAGATATTCAGTTGTACTATTACAATCTTCTGCTTGACATATTAAATAATGATTATCTTTGAACTTATCAGTTAGTTCATTCAACTTTTGAATTCTACGTTCGTAGACATTAACTGGTTGATCTTCATTTAGATTCTTTTTTATTCTAATAGTAACGCTACCTAATTCTTTCTCTAAATTTTTTTGCAATTTGATTAAATTTTGTATGTTATCCATTTTTTACAGATTGATTTCAAAACTTACGAAGTTGTATTGTAAATAAAAATGTTTCTAATTTGGAACTAATGTTTTAATAAAAATTGTGTTTTTATTTATAATCCGGCTCGAAGGACCAAATGTTAAATCCTCAAAATGATTTAATTTAACAATAAAAATAAAATAAGGTGCCGGTTTCAATTCTATAAATAAGAACACAATTTTTTTACAAAACGTTATAAAAAATCTTTATTGAAAATTAATCTCTTAAATCTAACAATTCAAAACTTAATTCTAATTACAAATACTAAATTTTTAAATAATAAAAAAATGACAATGAAAATTTAATTTAAATGTATATATATATAAATAAATAAATTTACTAACTTTTGAAAATATCGTTACAAAATTTATGTTTAAGTTGCAACTTTCCTTATTTTTAAAAATAATTCAAAATTTAAAAATAAAAATCTACTAGCAAAATTTAATTCAAAATTTATAATTTTCAAAAAATAATAAATCTACTAATTTTTCTCAAAAATAAATTTACTTTAATTTACAATAAACGTCAAATTTCAAATAAGAATTTTAATCTACTATAATTAATTTTAATTTAAAGATTCAATTACAAATTATTTTTAATTAAAATTTGTTGATGCAGATGGCGTTACTACTGATTAGTTGATTGCAGTGTGTTGATTGAAGAAAACTCGAACCCAAAACTTGAAGATTTAAAATTCAAAATTTTTAACCGTCCAATGACTTCCGGAAAATTAATTTTATTATCAGCAATAATTTATCCCAAATAAATTATGACGAGAAATTTCCGTGAATTCGATGAATTGAATATAATTTTCGTGTCAACCAAATATCGTAGCTCTCGGTTTATCAATAGAAATTTTTCAATAAAAATTTCTAAGTTTCTTTGAATTTTATGCTTTGCAATTGTCCGATGCTTAGAAATTGTTAAAAAATTTCTAAGTCTTCTTTTAATTTTATACTTAGAAATTTTTTATTGCTTAGAAATTTGTGAAAAAAATTTCTAAGTCTCTTCTTTATTTTATACTTTAAAAAATTTTGATGCTTAGAAATTTATGAAAAAATTTCTAAGTCCTCCTTTAAATTTGGACTTGGAAACTCAACACGTTTCCCGACGTAGATAAATTGGCCTAACTTGCCCTAATTTCTGTAGAAATTACAAGTATTTCTACAGAAATTCCTAACGATCCCTATTTACTAGCTCAGCACGCTAGATTTTTATAGGACTCAACACGTCCTGGTTTTTTTTTGATCCTTTGTTTTCCCTGATTCAGACTCAACACGTCATATAGGCAGGTAATCGCAAAAGACAAATTCTTCTGCGAACTTCATTCTTTATATAGCAAAATTTGCAAACTCTGGAATTTTCTATTTTCCCCGTTGGTGATAAATTTTCTATTTGTTTCATCTTCTGTCTTTCTTATTGGAACATTTTTCCGAATGGTAACTGATGTGACATATGGTAGATTTTTCGATTGTGAATGATATTAGCCGGTAATTTTCAATTCAGCTTGTACATTTGATAGTGATTATTTGGAATTGGAACAGTTAATAATTAATCAAATAACTTGGTAGATATTTTGTTTACATTTACCGACATTTTGTTTTAAAAGTGTCAAATGTTGTGAAGTTGTGACGTTGTGTTGTGTGATAAATATTATTAATTTTTTATTTTGTGTTTATAATTTTGTGATTATTGTGTTATATGTTTGTGATCGTGATTTATGTAATTTAAATATAATTGTTAAATTTTTATTTATGTGTTTTGTGGTGTAAATAATTCTATTTATTGTTTGTTTTGTTTTGTAAATAGTTTTGTAATTGTGATATATGTAGTTTGGGTTATGTTTTTATGTTTACATTTTGTGTTGTTCTGTTTTGTGTGTAGTGTTCTGTCGTTTTTTTGTTATTTATTATAATATTAATAATTAATTAATTAATTATTTTCTTTTTTTCTATTTTCAGATGAAATCATGTTGATTGGATTCAACAAATATCATTTTAATTTTCTTATAAAAATATTACATTTACATATTTGATATTTGTTTTCATGCAAAATTAAATACATAGTATTAATGATTACATACTATATGAAAAAAATATGTTTTAATTACAAAATATACAAGTACTTAATTAATAAAGATAAATTTTATTGATATTGTTTTGCACAAAGTGAACATTACATTTTTATTGATATTTTATGATACAAAGTGAATACGAAAAAGTGCAAGTCTCTATTTTTATTTTTTTTCCATCTTTATATAGTAAAATAAGTGAAGCGTAAAAAAATAAAGATTATTTTTATTTCATTAATAGCGATTATCATTCTTTTTAAAAAAAGTATAAAAGCTGAAAATTGAATGCGAAAATTACAGAAGCGTTTCAAAAATAAAGACAGACAAAACATTGTGTTAAAAAGTATTACACGTAGTACATATAAAGATAAAAAATGGTGAGTATACATAGTAAGTATCAATTAGTACATAGTATTCGTAACTTCATTTTTTTTTTCATTCCAGAATACCTTCGATCTTCTAAATACGGTAGCAGAGGGTGACTGTGATACACTCATACCCATCACAAACCTCGAGGTCAACAAAAGGTACAAAATACGTACCTTTAAATATATTAAAACAAAATATGGTATGCGTCTCACTTCACTATCCACTTTGTTGATAAGACGTACTCTTTTCTACCGCCAAGATTCTCGGAGAAGATTAAAACCCAACGTCAACTGGACGAACTCAATCAGATAACAGAAAATTATCTGGTATTCGAAGGTAAAGATGAAGCCAGAGGAGGTTTTATTAAGCTAAAATTTACCACAAACCAGTAAAAAAGATAAAATAAATTTTATAAAAAAAGATAAAATAAATTTTATAAAAAAAAATCATATCCAAAAATGTTTTTTTATTTTTTCGCCCTGTTGTTTCATTCAATAACCAAAAAAAATAATTACTGTTTTACAAAAAATAACAATTTGTTTACATCGGACGGACTTAATGTTTAAACATTCACTTTCATTTCTGGTAGGGTTCACATACAATACTTTTTATTATTGACATATATTTTACCGTAATGTGATAACAATTTTTGTTTACATAGGACGGACTTAAAAATTCACTTTAATTTTTGGTAGGGGTCATATCAATACTTTTCATTCTGGTAGGGAAAACTTTCAAGCTCTTTACTGTTTTTTCAATTTTGTACCCACTTTCAAAATACATGCTTTTACATATGTGCGGTGGTATCAAAATCGAGTCGCAGTCAGATAGCTTTTCAAAATAAAGCTTTGTAAAAATTAAATGCACCTGTTTTTCTCTTTACGCACTCACAACATTGGTCTATTCAGTATCATTAATCTGCCATCATTATTCAATAAACATCATTAATTTACCATCACTATTCAATAAACATCATTAATTTACCATCACCATTTAATAAAAATTATCCCACACAGAAAAAGTCGTTTTCCAGCTTTCCGTCTCAGAAAATCACTCCATTTCGACCGCCCCGATACACGCGATTCGAAAATGTACCCACTTCCGTGTTTGTTGTCCTTACCGTACACTATGTATATTTAAAGGCAGAGGTGGGTTACTTAAAACTCACATAGTTTTAAATGTTCGTCTTTGTAACAGAGCAAAAACAACCCATCAAAAAGAAAGAGAATAAGGTGGACCGGTGATGCAATAATGACTTTATTTGAAATATGGCAGACATATAGTTCTCAACTTCGTGGAGCTTGGAAAAACCTACATATTTTCACCGATATGAGTCTGGAAATGGGAAAAAAGGGATTCAACAAGACACCATTTGAAATAAGAGTGAAAATAAATAATTTTTCACAGAAATATCGGTGAGAAATAAATTGAGTGATTGTGAATTTGTGCACAACTATTTAACTTTATATTCTTAGAGATGAGAAAAAAAAGCTAGGATCCGGAGGCCAACCATCGGACTGGGCCTACTATTCCTATGTGGTCGATATTATCGGAGAATATAAATGTAATAATTTGGAGATCCTTATTGAGGATAGTTTGGTAAAAATAATAAACTCTTTTTTAAGTTTTAGTATTTTTTATTCAATTCAATTTCAGATGATAGCAATTTCTCCTCCTATATCGGAAAGCACTACATTTACTTTAGATTCCAAAAGTATGGAACATTATGAATTAACAGAATTATCAGTACCAAATATCAACGAGCACGAGGTATTTCCGTCTTTATCAGCAACAGCAGATTGTTCTTCAAATACAACTGTGCCATCATCGTCATCAGCAATAGCTGGTCCATCATCATCGTCAAATTCAACTGTGCCATCATCGTCATCAGCAATAGCTGGTCCATCACCATCGTCAAAATCAATTGAACCATCATTATCATCAGCAATAGCTGCTTCATCACCTTCTTCTGCAGAATTTCCAGCATTTAAAAAATTAAAAAAAAAAAATCAAAATATGTTTCAACAAGACATATTATATGAAATTAGAAGTAATGAAATTATTGAAAAAGAATTGGCAGAACATAGGAAACTAAAAACAGAATCTGCAAAAGAGGATAAAGAATTTTATAAAGAGTCTTTGGAAATTCAGAGAAAGTACTTAGAGCATATGATAAACAAAAGCGGAAATAATTAAATAAAAAATTACCTCTAAAAATGAATTTTGCAATAGCGTTTCTTATTTCTAGTGCATTTGTGTTCTGTGTTTTGATTTCGTTGCTCTCTGTTTCTTAGCTGTTCAAATTTTTCTATATCTTTTAGCCACTTTTTATTTATTTGATCGTTATGATCATTTAAGAAATTATGAAGAACGCATGCAGCTTTAATGATTGCATTTGTGTTTTTAATCTCGACTTCTAACCCTTTTCCAATTTTTCGAAAGCGAGCTTTTAAATGACCGAATGCATTTTCAACAACTCTGCGAGATGCTGAAAGTTTTTTATTGAATTACTTTTCTTGTTGAGTCAGAATACTACTATATGTAAATGGCTTCATCATATAATTTTTTAAAGCAAATGCTGAATCATCAATAAGATGTGGCGGTACATTACACCCATTGAAATTTTTTTGTAGTTCTTGAAATAATGAATTATTTTCGATCAACTTCTTTAAACCGCTAATTTCGAACAAATAGCAGTCTCTTACTCGACCAGGTGCTGCAATTTGGATATAGTTGAATCTGTATCTACAATAGCGATTATTTATCAACATTGAGAAAATACAAATGCTTAAAATATCAAATTAATAGTACCTATAATCAACTACTGTCAACAGAACTGTTGAATACCAACCTTTGAAGTTGTAGTAATCAAATGCTTCAAATGCGTTGCAAATCAAAGGGAAGCAATACTAAAAAGGGCATATAAGGTCTTGGAGACTACAAGTGATTCAGCGCAAATATTTGGAGACTTTGTTGCAGACCAGCTACGCCAGTTGGAAGAAACCAAACGCAAAGAATTGCAAAGAACAATCCAACGTGAAATATTAAAATTCATAACACCACCGGACGAGATTATTGATGAATCATCAGAAAGTTGCCAATGTATAATTACACTTACACCAGAGCAACCAAAAACAAACAATGAAAACGAATTATTGTTTTAATTCGTTTTTATTTTATTTGCAAATAAAATATCTTAAAAACAAATTAAATATTTATTTTTTTACCTTCAAAAAATTTTCTTTAATACACTATAAATTGCAGCACACACCTCAGGTATTATTTTGGAAATCGTTGATTGGTGTACTCGAAATAAATACATCAGGGTTTTAAAACTATCACCTGTGTAAAGTAATATATACATATTATAAAATTAATATATTCACAAAAAAATTTTACCTGTTGCTAAGTATCGCAACGTAATCGTCAATCTTTGACCTGCGCTAATTGCTTTCCTCATTCTTGTATTTTTTTTTTGTATGATTGGCTTCACTTTTTCCAATAAATAATTGAAATCCTCTGGTGACATTCTTACAAAATTTTTGTATAAACCAGGATTATTGAGCCTAAAATCTTTGCGGAAGTCACTATAAAATCCTAAACTTTGTCTTTTTCTCATCATTTCTCGCACCCATATGCTTCTTTTGGCTTTTGGTTTATTCTTTTTTTATTTTCTTTCTCATCCAATAAATCTAATGCTATAACAGCTGCTGCTATATTGCGAGCTTTAACACTCATTTTTCACTTACAAAATTAAATAATTAACTAAATAACTTTTGAAATATAATAAAAATGTTCACTTGAAAAAACGCGGTAGTATCATAAAATGTAGAATATCAAATAAAAAATGGCACTCAGTTGTCAAATAATGAAAACCAGTGTCAAAGAATTATGTCAAAGATTATGTTTGACTACTCGCAAGTCAAAGATTTTGATGTCAAAATGTATTGTAGTGTAAACCCTCCATGTCAAACATTTGACATCCTTCAGTCAAATATTTTTGACCAGTTGTCAATAAAGTGTAATCGTAGCTTAAAGCAAGCAGAGCGTACATTGCGTATTGGCTATAAAATCCATGATGTCAGACATCGCACAATTCGGGCGACAGCGACATCGTATCGCCGAAAATTCGCACATTTCGGGCGTGACTGCAGCGTAAAATATATATGAATTTTACATTTCTTCTTCTTGCGAATAGATTACTACCAAAGATACTAGAAATACTTTTAGAAGTAATTTTATAGTATCTTTGTTACTACTATTGTAAAGTCAAGGTCGAGATGGCTTGTTGCCGCTGAAAAAAAGAATAGAATCTATTTGGGCGACAGCGTAAAGTTCAGCGTTAAAAGTCCCATTTAATTACTGTATAGGTAGAACTATAATCGACATTGCTGACAAAAGCTATGACATATGTCGTAGCCGAACACAGCCAAATCAATGAGCTAAACTATAATTGACATTGCCGACATTCGTTAAAAATTCGTTTAACATGAGCTCGACATAAGCAGTACGATAGAGAGCGTACATGACATAAGTAACATAATCCATAAGCTCATTTTGTGAAATTCGTATTGCTTATGTTTAGTATGTTATCTATGTTATTATAGTGATTATAGTTAACCAAATGTGACGTTTTAACATTCGTTATTATTTCTCATGTTACCCATGTTAGCAATGTCGATTATAGTTCTACTATATACGCTGTCGCTGTCGCCGCAATGTGTTCGATGGCTGTGTTTGTAGTATGTACATTGTGGTGATGTGGTGGTTGTGGTTGGTGGATGTTAAAATATAGTATAATGTAATAGCATGATAGAAAAACTATTTATTTCTTAATTTAATTTTCATTTTAAAAAATAATTCAACAAAAAAAAATTTAATTGAAAAATAAAATGAACGTTTAAAATATTATTGTAGCCAAATAAAATGATTAAATATTAATTTTTCATCATTTTCACCATATATATCTAGTTACAAGTTTTCAAGTTTAAATAAAAGATTAAAGGTAAGATTATTATTTAATTTTTAAGGTTATTTGCTTTGATTATTACATTGTAGCATTATTAAGTATCTATATTAGTTTTATAGGTTTTCTTATGGGTCTTTTTCAGGTTTTGTGAATCGTTTTGATTTGTGATAAGTTAATAAGTAATTTTCTGTACAAAAATATGTAACTGGAAAATTTTTTTGTATAAAAATGTGACATTTTCAACATCAAAACCAGAAAAGAATGAAAAAAGTGTTGATGAAGAAGAATGTAAATTTTTTCATCAACTATTTTTGTCTCCTTGTTTTCTTAACAAGTACGAAATAAAGTTTCCATTATCATCATCAAGCAAGAAAATCTACGAACTACGAAACGAACAATTGTACTGCATTAATGTATGAATTTAAATGTCCGAGTAAAGTAAAAGTTGAACATTGAAATACAAAGCTATATCACATATATTGTAAATACAAATAAATACTATCCATATATGTACATAATTATAATTGAAATATAAAAATTATAAAGTTTCGATAAATTTTTTGCGATGGCATTGACGATGATATTCATTCATTCTAGTAGTACTGCTGTTCTACTGGTTCTTCTTATTCATCTTTTTTGGGATCTATTGGTCGTCGTCATCGTCTATTGCATTTTAGACGCTAAAGCAATATATAAAAGATGCACATATGATTTTAGTATGTGCATGTGAAGGGCAATCGTGTGATTTACAAAAAATTAAAAAAAAATATCATTTATTATTTTTCGGTATTTTGTAAAAAAGTAACATCTTTTTTTTTGTCTTAATAAAATGTCTTTTAATTTTGTCTTATTTTTTTGTCATCTTAAAATATGTATAATATGTATTTATGGTATCGGTATTAGCAAGGTTAATAGAATTCATATAATGTTAGCTTTAGCGATATTAATAATAACAATCTACAAATTAAGTAGGGACGATTTCTTAAATCGTTCATAAGACCGCATTACGTTAGATTTAGCTAGCCGAAAATTTTGATGTTAAAAAGATGAATTGAATGTTAAAATATTAGTAAAGATTACAAAACATAATAAATGAAGTGATTTTTAATAGTGTTGATAAAATATAAATGTTAAAATCAGGAATTAATTTCTTGTTATTACAATAGTATTGTACTCCTACTCATAACCAAATTTTAATTTCGGAAATAAATTAAAAATTTTTCCTTTCATATGGAAATTTAAACATTTAAGCCAACCCTGTTTATGAGATCGAAACTAAATTGAAATCAAGACTAGAATTATTTATAAGTGGAACTTATTCAATGCGTTAATGAAAAAAAAAATTAGGAAAAATTTAAAAACGACAATTTCTGTTTCATATTACAGTATTTAAGTGAATGTCCTTTTATTTTTCTTTTGTTGTGAATCTTTACATAGTTTCCTATTTCATGATCTAATTCTAAAATACATTCGTGTTCTAAAAAATAACTTTTTTATGTCTTCTCCTACATTATTACTTAAATTTAAAAGGTATTTTAAATATCTTTGTTTTATCAATATGTTGTCTCCGTTGATTACATTGAAAATATTATCGAGTTTGTAATCTGCAAAGAAATCTTGGTTTGGTTTTTTCAATCCTCCTTGGTTTAATTCATCCAACCAAGTATACATTGATCTACTGCCTATTCCACCCTAATAGATGTAGCTCTTCTAGTTTTAGTTGTTCTGCTATGTATCCTGCTACATACTGCAACAAATCATTCTCAAATTCATCATTATTTAATGGTAACTCTTCGTAAGCATCTATTATCTTCCAAATTTTCTAAACAATCATCTTTGTTACAGATTGAAGAAAAAATTTGATGATAGAACCTCATCGTTATTTTCAGGTATATCATCCAAATCATGGTTTTTGATTTATGTGTTTGAACTCAAGCTTACTTGTAGATTAGAATCTTTCCAATTTTATTTTTTGGACGTTTTTTTCTTTTGATGGACGTATATTGTTTTTATTTTGTAAATAAATTGGAGGTTGTACCATTTTAGTACAAAAATTTCTATTGAAAATAGAAAAGCGGAGAAGTATGCACATTGTGTATGACATAAAATTGAATATTCGTAGAATTTTTAAAAATGAATAAATGGGATTAATTTTTTTTTTATTTTTTATATTTTGCCTGTTATCATAGTTTTCACATCGTGTTGGATATTCAAAGCATCTTTCATGCAAAGTTTTTTTTTTCAAAATATTTCATAGAAAGCTCAAGAATAGACCGTGTTAAATGTGGTTTATCAAATTTTCTTTCTTTGTATTCAACACTGTCGGTACGAAGTGGATATCACTATTTATATTCAGTAAAGTTGTTACGTGATCTCATCATTGAAAAATTTTGAAATTAAAAAAAGTTTTTCTATATCGTGTAATCCTTATATTATTTTTGTATTTTACATATGCATACGTGTCAGCTGCATTTAAGCATTACTCCAGAATTTTGCATACATATCAGCAGAATATATTATTGGTTTTTGTAGAGAAATATAGTAAAAAAGTATCTCAGCGGCAGAAAAATGTGCCTCAAATACTTGTAAAATGTGTAGAATGTGCAAAACTCGTACTTATGTCTCTTAAGTTCTGTGGAAATTGGAAATAAATTGCATAAATCTCATATTTTGAGTATCAGAGAACATCAGTGTTCCCGCAATGGACAGCACGTAAAGTCATCGAAATCTTATATATATACATATATGTTATAATATATATGTATATTTAATAGTATTCTGTACGTGAATACTATTTAAAATCGAGGGTTTCTGCAAAAGTTAAATGAATATTACGGTAGTTTGACATAATTGGTAACAACTACGCGAAATCATCTGAATTGTTCAATTAACACACAATTATTGAGAATTTGCAATGTTCCACCAATTAAATGTCAATCTGCCTAAGTCATGAGAAAGCATTTTATAAACTATAGAGTCCCGAGCCGTTAAATATGTGTTGCAATCCAATTTTTATTTGATTCACAATTGAGAAGCTCCTGCAAGACACTTACAAGATATTGCGATTAGCAAAATGTAAACGTGTAGATAACGAGTTAGCTGCATTCAAAAATTTTACAGTGTTTTCAGAGGTACATTTGTGCATTTTAGAGATTTGAAGGCTGTAGAAACAGAAATCTAATAATATGTTGATTGTTTTACAAAATGAAAAAGTGGATTCTGAAAAAAGTAATTATATTTGTTATTCCAGTTACAAAATTTTTCTATGTTCAGATCATGTAAACATTTTTAAATGAAATGTCTATTTCCTATTCGAATAAAGAACATGTTTTTGCTCATAACCATACAACGACATCAAAGCTCAATTTTTTTTTTTTTGTTGAACCTCGAACAAACGTTGTTCATAATTGCTCATATTTATTATTTTACGTTAAAGTTGTTAACCTATAGAACTAAATTTTGATTGAAAAATACACATGAATTTTCGGTTCTAAGTTCACTAATACCAAAAAATTTAAAATAATCTTTCAGTTTCAGTGGCTCATTAAAGTGTTGAAATTTTCAACAAATTTAAGTGAAAATTATATATGTAGTTTCCTTCGTGCCAGTTACACCACAAACTATACAAATTTTCTCCTTCAATTTATAAATTAGAAGATTTGTACATACTTACCATTACATCTTTGATATTTATTATAATCAATCGATTTTTTTTCCTCCTCTAGCCCACACCACTACATTCCAGGGCCTCTTAACGATACAAAGACTTTGTGGTTTAATTTTTGCTTAGATCAAAAAATTTAAAATACATACTGTAATACATCAAGAGAAAAATAATTTTTCTATTAATCCTTTTCCAAAAAAAGAGAAATTGTTATAAATGGGATGTACAAAAAATTACAAATATACAGTTGAATGTCTTTTTATTTTTTTGTTGTGAATCTTTACATAGTTTCCTATTTCATGATCTAATTCTAAAATACATTCGTGTTCTAAAAAATAACTTTTTTATGTCTTCTCTTAAACCTACATTATTACTTAAGTTTAAAAGGTATTTTGAATATTCTTGTTTTATTAATGTATTTTCTCGGTTGATTACATTGAAAATATTATTGAGTTTTGTAATTTTTGCCAGAAAATCTTGGGTTTGTTTTTTCAATCCTCCTTGGGTTAATTCATCCAACTAAGTATACATTGATCTACTGCCCATTCCACCCTAATAGATGTAGCTCTTCTAGTTTTAATTGTTCTGCTATGTATCCTGCTACATACTGCAACAAATCATTCTCAAATTCATCATTATTTAATGGTAACTCTTCGTAAGCATCTATTATCTTCCAAATTTTCTAAGCAATCATCTTTGTTACAGATTGAAGAAATAATTTTGATGATACAACCTCATCGTTATTTTCAGGTATATCATGGTTTTCGATTTATGTGTTTGAACTCAAGCTTACTTGTAAATTAGAATCAGCTCTTCCTGAAAAAATGGGAAGAAAAGTAAGATGAAAATTCAATACATTGCTTTCAATATAATATAGAATAAGGTTCAACACATTAGCTGTGATATCAATTACCGTAAAATATGTTATTTTTGAAAATAAGAATATGTTATATGCTAGTATATAACATCAAGGGGACAACACAAAAAAAAACTGACACAAAACGCTTATTCCTCCACCTGTTCACTTATTCCTGGGGCCTATTTCATAAAACGTGACAAGTACGACAAGTGTGACAATTCTACAAATATGTTAAATAGTCACAGTCATAATGCGTTTCATACAATTGTGACAAGTTTGTTGAAATGACAATAATAAATTTGTCATTTTTACGATGACAAAATTGTCATTGTCAACAACGTAAAAATTAATAACTTGTAAGGTTGTTATGAAATGCATTATAATTTTGACAATTTGACAAGTTTGTAGAGTTGTAGACTACGACTTTTAGTATTAAGTTTGTTAAATATTATCGTAAGTATACATTCAAGCACCGCATCACTCGTTAATATTTGAACATTGGTTCAAATATGACACGTTTGAGTGCGGCAAGATCTTTCGTAATCCCTTTTCTTGGTCTTAGAACCACGTGTTTATGGCTGCGCAGATGTTTAATTAGGTTTTTTATTGATACAAACCTAGGAACATAATTGCGCAGATCATAACATATATCACACAATACCTAAAGCATATAGTTGCTTGGTATATGAATCTCGATGTACTTAGCATCCAGTTGCTTTGTACTAGATACGAACATATCTCGCAATGCCTACAGCATATAGTTGCTTGGCATGGATAACAATGTACTTAGCATACGGTTGCTTGGTACAAGATACATAATTATATCATACCTAAAGCATATTGTTGCTTGGTATAAAACAAATGCATCTTGCGTTACAAGAATGCACATGTGTCGGTCAATTTCTAACAAGTTACACCATCCTAAGTAAATATTTGCTATGTTGATTATATCCTTTCGGTATGATTACAAAGGATATCGTTTTCTTGCTTTCATGTTCTCCGGTACAATAAAAGCATTCCTCACACATTTCGTTATGGGTACATGGATACTCAGAAACAAAGATTCTATTGGTTATCAACCAATACAAAGAATTGCATAACCTTCCTATGCTTCGGAACGAAGTGTATTACTAAGATCTAGCAAGATCAAAGGAAAAAGAATAGTGTTATTACACAAATCTCACTTCAATGTGAAAATTGTCGTATAGTCGCAAAGCGATACTTGCATTTCACACCCTTTTTTTTCGTTACAGATCTTTCCTTTTTGAAGAAGGAACCATCAGATAAAAAGGAGAGGACTGTTGAATTCATCATTATTAACATCTTGACAGTGGAGCTGGTCGATGGATTTTATACCATCAGACAACATTCTTAAAAAGTATAATTTTAAAAGAAAAAATTAGTATAGTTTGATACTCTGTTTAGTTAATTGTTTATCAAAATATAAAAAAGTATTTGTGAAAAAGTAAAATTTGGCATATAATAAACAAGAAACTTTATAACTAAAAATTCGTGTTTTCATTTGTTTGTGTTCTTTTATTCATTTTCGGTAATATCACTAAAATTGCTTAGTGATACTGATCAAAGTTGATTGCTCATGTACAAAGATCAAAACCTAAAAATATGACTGATAACAAATTAACAGTTTTAACATTAATTAATGAAAATTAGGAAATTTTATTCGGCAAATTTGCGATGAATCTTACTCATAATGATAAAATGGAAAAGTGGAAAGAAATCACGGAAGAGGCAAAGATATTGGGGTGTTTAGACTCTACAAAAGATTGGAAATATTGCCGGGATGTAGTATGGCAAAATTGGAGAAAAAGAACAATAGTAAGTCTTACACAGAATAAAATTGATTAATTATAGTTAGTATATTAGTACTTATATTGAACATTCTAATTAGGAAAAAGTTGACAACAGAAACAAAACAGGTTCGGCTGGAGGCAAAAAATTTAAATTAGATTCGAGTGATACACTGATTTTAGAAATTTTGGGCCGAGACTCTCCAATCATTGATGGGTTGAATGTCCCAGAACCTTCAGGAAGTGAATCAAGTAATGTGCTTCAACAAAATCCAAAAAATGTGACGACAATGCCAGAACAAAACAAAACTGCTAAAAGTAAAACAAATGGAAAAAATCTTCAGGAAGAAATTCTTAAATTAAAAATGAAATTATTGGAAAGGGAGGTATATCTAAAAGATATTGAAATTTTTTCTAAAGAAAAAGAATTAGAATTCCCCAAATCCAAATATACGGAGAAATTTTATAAATCTGAAGAAGATGAGTTAGAAAATCATTTCTTGGAAAATTTGTTAAAAGATGTTTAAAAAACTATTCAAGTTTTAAGTTACTTTTTTTTATTTATAAGTACTGAATTCGCTGATAGCACTAAGATGAATACTTTTTTTCTTTCACTATTTTTTTTTCTTCGATACTTTTCGATACTTCTAAATAACTTTTTATTTTGTTTAATTGTTTTTTTATTATATGTTATTAAAGAAATATATTTTTACATAGTGTGACATTATTATTTAATAAAATAATGATTTCGATGTCTGCTCTTTTTATTGCAAAAGCTTCATTGTAATTTCTTCGATTGGTATACTTATACTAGGAAAAAGATTGTATTATTTCACGTATCACGCGAATATATGGTTCATCTACACTTCCTTCAACAGAATCCTCATCGTATTGAATTTCGTCAACTAAAAGAAAATAGTTATAAGCAAATTAATAAAATCATTTCGAATGAATTTGAAATAAAAACAGAATAAAGTTTGTCCAACTTACTATTATCATTTTCATCACTAATTTCCACGTAATCTTCGTAATTAGAACTTCCCAGTCGTTTTTATGTAATATGGTACATGCTAAAATAACTTTACTAGCGACAGCGGGAGCCAGCCTTAAGTAATTTAAACACGGAAATTTTTCTTTCAATATTCCCAGTGCATTTTCAACCAATCTTCTTGTTTTCTTATGAGATCTTAAAAACGTGCGAAGGGTTTGAGATTCTTCCTCAATAGTAGATGGAATTACTGGAGTAATAAGCCATTTTTTTCTTGAATATCCACTGTCTCCCAATATAACAGCATTTGGAAATGGTCTCCATCCATCATTCCATTTTTGAAACAGGGAACTATTGCGAAAAACCCTGGAATCGTGAACAGAGCCAGGCCATCGTGTGTTCACGTAGAAAAATTCCAGATTTGGACCACAAACAAACATTGCATTAATAGAATGATTACCATTCCTATCGACATACGCTAATTCATTTTCGGTCGGTGCATCAATTTTAATTAAAGATCCGTCAACAATACCGGCAACTCGAGGGAAATTAGCATATGATGAGAAATGTTGTTGTATACTCGCTAGATTTTGTGGAGGCCAACGGACTTCTTCTCCCAAAAGATGTTCTATAATCAAATTCGAAATTTTTGCTACACAACGATAAATTGTACTCTTAGAAACTCCTTGTGAATCACCAACAACATGATATTGAGATCCACTTCCAAACCAATGCAAAGCACAAAGCAGTTGGTTTTCTGGTCGAAGAGCTTTATTCCTTTTGGTTGGGTGTTCTAAATTCCGACCGATTTTACTTAAAATATATTCTGCAGTTACTTTACTTATACGAAATTTTTCTCTAAATTCGAAATCTGATAAAGAATTCAGCTTACTATTTATTCTTTCTTTAAAATGCCGCGGACGACGATTACGTTGGTTGTTTTCTTCATTTTCTTCGTCACTTGAATCAATCATATTATATTTTTATTAATTACACAATAATTTTTTTTTCTTTATTGTATTATTTTTAACTACTTCACTTTATTTACTACAACCACTTTATTTATTTTTTTAAATTTTGTAATGATTATAACAATTAAACTAAACTTGTCCACTTATGTATTTTAAATGACAGAGAATACTTTGCCTGTCAATTTTTCGATTAAAATGTTACAATATTGTCAACTTGTAAAGTTTTTATCGTTTCGTAAAAAATTTACCACGACAATTTGACAAAAAAATTTTTACAATTGTCGGAAAAACTATAGTCACGACAATTTTTTATGAAACACAACGTTGACATATTTGTCACGCTTTTCCGACAATTTTTCTCAAATTGTAACTTGTCAACATGATTTTTATGAAACAAAATTTTTTAAATAGACAACTTGTCACTGACAATATTGTCAGTTTATCAATTGTAAACTTGTCACGTTTTATGAAATAGGCCCCTGGCCCTATTTCATAAAACTTGACAGGCTCGACAGGTGACAGGTGACAATATTGTAATGACACTCCGACAATTGTCAAAGTTTTGTTTCATAAAACTCAATTATGACATCTGACAATTTTGTAAAATTGTCAGGAAAACCCGACAAATTGTCACATTTCTGTTTCATAAAAAAATATGTAATAACTACGAATTTTCCGACAATTGTCACGATTTTGTCATGACAACTTTTTTATGCAACACATGTGAAATGACAAATTTACAAAATTGTAGCGACAAGTTGACAAGAAAAAGAGTGCCTGTCATTCAAGTGTGAAAAGTCAAAAATTAGAATATAAATTGTCTTAAATTAAAAAGTTAAACTTCAAAATACAAAATGTTTAGCTTAATGGATTCCAATAGCGATAGTGATGCTGCAATTGAAGTTGAAGTGAATGTACGACGTTCAAGAAGAAATTTCAAAGAAAGAATAAACAATAAAATTGCCGATTTAGAAAATTTGCACTTTGAAGAAAAATTTAGAATAAGTAAAACTACTTTCGCGTACATATGTTTTATTAAAAACTGGCAATCAATTGAAGCATGCAACAAAACGTAATAAATCATTGGAGCCCGAAGAACAACTACTGTGTGCGTTACATTGGATTGGGTGTGGATCCCAGTACCATGTAGTCGGTGATATGCATGGAGTTTCAAAAAGTACTATCCACCGGTGTGTGAAAAACGTTTGTAATTCCATCGTTCAGCACTTGTTGGGAGAAGAAATTCGTTGGCCAATCCTCGAAAATGTAAATTCTATTTCAGAACAGTTTATGAGAATAGCAGGTTTGCTCGCGTTGCTGGCATTGTCGATGGCAGTTTAATTCCAATCGATGCACCAAATGAAAATGAAAGACCGTATGTGGACAGACATGGAGATCATTCAATAAATGCTATGTTTGTTTCTGGTCCGAATTTGGAGTTTTTCTACGTAAGCGCACGATGGCCTGGTTCTGTGAATGACACGCGGGTACTTAGAACTAGTTCTTTGAACCAAGAATGGAATAATGGGTGGAGGCCTTTTCCAAATGCAGTTATTTTAGGTGATAGTGTATACGGCCGCAAAAACTGGCTAATTACACCTGCGGTTCCTCCGCAGATTGAAGCAACAGCAACAGTTAGACGGTTCTTACAATCACATAGAGCAACTCGAAGATTAGTAGAAAATGCTCTAGGTATACTAAAAGAAAAATTTCCTTGTTTAAATCACCTAAGACTATCACCTGTAACTGCCTGTAAAGTAATTTTAACTTGTACGGTCCTTCACAACTTGCAAAAACGACTTAGAAGCAACACATATCAGCCGTACGAATATAATAGTGGTAATTATATTAAAACCATAAACACCTTGTGTTCAACGACAAAAATTGGAATAAAATACTTATAAGTATGTTTCTTTTCAGATGACGGTATAGAAACAGATGATGATGGTCATGATCATGACGAAAATGAAGAGGATTATTTGCAAGTTTATCGCGATTTAATAAATTATTTCGATGGAGTCTGACTTTATTGTCAATGGTCAAGATTTTTATATACGAAAATTAAAAGTAATTAAACGTCATTAATATTTTATTTCATAAAATTAAAAGAATAAACAAAAATAAATAGATATTTGAAAAATAATGATTTCTAATCACTGTCAAAAATGTCATTTTCTTCACACATTTTATCTGGTGATTCTTTTTCGGGTAGTTCCATGGATTTGGAAGACTGAATATTCAATTCCTTTTCTAATTTTAGAATTTCCAAATCCTTTATGTAGCATTCTCGCTGAAGCAATTTCAGTTTTTCCTTTAAAATTTTCATTTCTAATTCTTGTTTTTCTTTAATGTAAGAACAAGAACTTGAAAATTTCTTGTCTTCAACATGTCGCCTTTTTGGTGAAATCTCCTTACTTTTTTCTTCTACAAGAGTTGTGTTTGCTGCATTGTTTATTGTTGCAGACGTTGTGCCTGATGATTCAGGCAAAGCTAGGCCTTCAATTGATGGTGAATCCAGGGACGGCCCTAGCAATTTTAGCGCCCGGCGCACTTTTGAAATTTTGCGCCCTTCTTGTTTATGTATACATGGTGTCCTGAGTTCGGGTGTAGCATTTTTCCAGTCTATAGATCTTGCTGAGAAACGAAAAAAATTTAAGGCGCGGGCGGGAATTTTGTTTCTAATATCAACGAGTGAGTAGAAAGAGGGCTCAGAAGTTTTTTTTGAGGTCAAGTAACTTGTTTCCTATTTGTGGTCATAATTCACGAAATTGGTCGTTTCGAATTATTTTGCATTCATTGGAAAGATAATCAATCAGTCTTTACTTTGATACTTAAATTGAACAGATCGGTCCAGTGATGCCAAAGATATGGTACATCAAATTCAAATTTTCATAGAAAAAAATGTGAAATTTTGAGTTCAAGGTTAAATATCTCAAAACTTTGCACTATTTTTTTAAAATTTTCTTTATTTCAAATATTGCCCAATAAATTGCCTTTCGTTAGCATTTTATTTTATTCAATTATCTGTCGTGGATTTTGAGTTATGGAAAAAAATGTAACTGTGGGTTCTACCAATTTAATATATAATATATATAATATATTTTATAATTGAATAAAATATATGCTGGCAAAATGCCTGCACCCGAACTCAGGACATCCTGTATAATCTTTTCAACGCCACCCAAGAGGTAAAACTTGATAGACGCGTTTTTTTTAATGAGGATTGTAGGGGATAATTTTTTTTTTCAATATTGCACTCATTTCAAATATTCAAAAAGAAAAATCTTATTAATTTTTGTTATGCAATAAAAAAACGCGTAAAAAAAACCAAATATAATTTTTGAAAAACAATAACTTAATTTAAAATAATTTGATATTATATATAATTTTTTGAACTTGCATGCAAATATTTACTGATAAACCCTCTACCATGTATAAAAAAAATTATTCAAACATGCAAAATAAAAATGCAAATATGTAATAGGGTATTTCATCTGGTTATTAAAGAATTTTAAAAATGACTTGAACGTTGAACGGTTAAAAACGGAAACCAATAAAAAAAAAGAAAAATTTAGAAATTTTCACATCGTTTAATGGCTAAAATTTAAGATCATAAATTACCCTCCTACCTAAAAAAATTCAAAATTTAAATTTTTAAAAAGTTTTTAATATCATTAAAATTTTGAATATCATAATTAGAACACACAGTGTACAAAATAGTATAAATAATATAAATTATAAGTTATAGTCGGCGTCACAAAATTTTATTCTACATCTTATTTCGTTGAAAGAATATAATTTATAGAAAAAGATGTAGAATATAATTTATACATTGGGTTGAAAATAATATTAATTTCTAAAAATGTTTTAAAATATCTATTTTTTTTTTCCAAACAAATGTTCTTGAGTAATATATCAAATATCATCTAGATCATATAGAATCAAACGACTAGAATGGTGTAAAATTTCTCACACAAAAATTATTATCAAATATCATATCA
This sequence comes from Villa cingulata, assembly GCA_951394055.1. Classification (NCBI taxonomy): domain Eukaryota; kingdom Metazoa; phylum Arthropoda; class Insecta; order Diptera; family Bombyliidae; genus Villa; species Villa cingulata. The sequence goes on along the minus strand of OX596017.1, from coordinate 31,919,835 downwards.
GTTAGTCTTATTTAACGCCGGCTACTGTGCAATTGTATATAACATTAAAGTAACAACATCACGATGTATTTTTTGATAAAGTACATAGTATATGATATAAAAACAAAAACAATAAGTTCCTATTCACTTTTCCTTTCCTATTCGCTATTCCTATATACATAATACCACATGACAAGTGAATTGCAACAACAAAATATTTTGAGCAAAACAATATATACAATTGATTATGTACTTATAAGTGTATATCAATGCACATAGAAAAAAGAAAAGAAAGAGAATGAAAGAAATAACAATTATAGTAAAGTCTGTACGTGTACAGCATGATACCAATGATACCACTAACAATAAACATACGTATAATGATACACATTAATTTGTACATACATTTGTGTATGTATACCTAACCATTGAAAGCACTAAATTATAAATATAAATAATTATAAGAATTGATGCGTTGGAGCAAATTTTCTAAGTGCACCATTCTAACGCATATCTCATAGAAAAAACTAAATAATATTTGTATGCGATGCTTTCAGTTTTAATATGTAGATATTAAAATTTTTTCATGCGTTGGAGCAGATAATTTTAGTGCTCCATTACAATGTATTTATGAATTTAGATTTAGACTGTTTGCTTTGCAGTCTAATAAATAGAAATAATAATCAATCGAATTATGTTGCGTTGCTTTTGAATATGGATAGACAAGACAGACAATATACATAAATGATAATAGATGTTTGAATATTTTTATATAGATATACGAGTACATGGGGATGGGATATAGGAATATAAGAAATTATATCTACATAATTATTATCACAGACAATATATTGTCTGTGATATTATGTATACAGTATACGTATATTCAAATGTAGTACATATATTTTTAATATGTATATCATACTTATATAAGAATGATTTTATATTTTACTTTTAATTTTTTTTAATATCATTTTGGATTTGGCTCTCCATTCCCATATTGCACATACACATAAAAATTACATATAAAAAAAATTTTTTAATTTTTTTCTAAATTTGATATAAATTCATATATCATTAATGGTCTAGAATACATAGATAGTAACATATAGAAATAAGAAATGTATTTTTTATTTTTGTATTATTTGCATAAGTCAAATATTTTTTTTTGAATATTTATATAAAAAGTTTTATAAAAAAAATGTAGATTATTTTTGGCGCCCCAAGATTGCAGCGCCCGGAGCAAGTGCTCCACTTGCTCCTATGGTAGGTCCGGGCCTGGGTGAATCTTTTCCTAATATGTCCAAAACTATTTGGTCACTTTCATCGTGTTTATTCTTAATACGACCAGCCGAACCAGTCTTCTTCCGGTTATCTATTTTTTCCTATAAATTAAAATTAAAAATTTAATATTATTAGAAACATTCAAAGAGACATAAAACAATTTACAATTGTTCTTTTCCTCCAGTTTTGCCAAATGGTGTCTCTCAAATATTTAAAATCCTTTGCACTGTCTAATATTCCAATAGACTGTGCAACCTCTGTGATTTCCTTCCATTTGGAAATTTTATTTTCGTGTGTTGATTGAGACGAAAATTTTCCAAAGAGTACTTCTTTGTTTTCCTTTATTAAATTTAATAAAATAACTTTTTTATCCATCGACATTTCGAATAAGTAAGTAAAACACGCACGTCGCACTCGATGATTAATGATAAAATGACGTACAAATAAACAAATACGGCGGTCAAAAAGAAAATTACAAATACAAATTTGTTGAAATGACAAAATTGTAATTACAAATTTGTTGAAATGACAAAATTGTAATTACAAATTTGTTTGAAATAATTGTCATGACAATTTTGTAAGTGTAATTTGATGACAATAATGTCACTTGTAGAATTTTTATGAAACACAAATTTGTCGATCAAGTCTGACAAGTTTGTCGAAATTGTCGCACCTGTCAAGTTTTATGAAATAGGGCCCTGAAAATGAAAATAGTTTAAATAAATTACCCAATATAAAAAATCTTAAACGGTATTTAAAATCAATTGAAGTTGGATGATCGTTAAGTCGTTCGTTATATGATGATAATGGCATCATATTTTCCATTTTTACCATAATTTTCTTTTAATTTCAGAAAGTTGCAGATAACGGTCTGTTGCCTACTGATTTATTCTGAAATTTGGCGCGCAAATCCAACATCAGTGTAGGCAGTTATTTTAGACTGTTTCCCACGTGGCATTATAATACTAATAAGTAAAACTAAATCAATTTAACTCTATTTTGAATTGATAGTAAATTGTATTACCTTAAAAAACACAGTGACGAAAACCGATACAATAAATTTTATATAATATTTCAAAAATTCAAACTGAATTTATACGAAATTTTAATATAAATTTTAATGATTACACTTTCAACTCACAACAGAGAATAAAAATATTTAATAAACGAGAAAAAAATACCGAACATGTGAAAAGGAAAACTCATTTATCCCTGCTATTCTACTTTAGAGATCTCTTAATTCTCTTATTATTTTGAATTTTTGGTGAAATCCATTTTTTAATAGAATTGGTATTCCAGATAGCAGTGTTCCGTTTCTGTAACTTACAAATTGAGTAATTCTCAACTGAAATACTCTATCCGACGTCATTTTGACGTCATTCTCTATCGTACCGTTTCTGTAACGTGGTGAAATTGAAAACTCTACTGAAACAATTTTCTCTACTGCAAAAGTGTTTCTGTAAGTCTGTTGAGTTGAGTTAATTCTCTACTGGTTGAGTTTCTTTTTCGATAGAGTATTAGCAGTTGATAAGGATATAAAAGTAAAAATAAAGTGTATTATAAGTATATATAGTGATTGAGTTTTATTTTTTTCGATAGAGTAGTGCTAACTAATTAGGTTAAAAAGAATAAATTAGTTTATTGTCCTTCATTTAGTTTTTTTTTTTTTTTTTAATAGAATACATAGTATTAATATCCTTATTATTAAGTATTAATTTCAAAAGAATAATAAAGTTAATAATTGTTTAAATATGAATGCAGAAAAACAGGTGAATATTTACTTAAAATAAAAATATACAAATACATAATTTTAGATACATATTTTACATTTTATCTTCGGTTTATTTTTAGAAAAATTTTTGTATGTACATATATGTATGTATTTCAATGTATAAAATGTAATATGTTATGTGTAGATATATACAAAACTTAAAAGTTAATCAAACTTTCAGAATAAGTTTTACGTTACTTTGATTTAAATGTTACGATTGTTGTTTCATTTTCATAAATTCCTGTCTAATTGAAATCTCACCATACCAATTCTCTATCGAGTGTTACAGAAACAGAAGAACTCTACTAGTAGAGTTTAGCGATTGAAAATCGTATTACGTCACAGAATTGAGAAATTTCTCTATCGAGTTACAGAAACGCACTACAGATTTACCACACAAAAGTGTATAAGATATATTAACTTACCAAATTCAGCTGTTTCATTTGAAATGTTGTAAAAATGGCGACGGCTATCTGTGTGTATTGATATAATTATATGCATATAATACTGAATTGTATAAAAATTATTATTTTTTATATATTATTATTTTTATAATATTATTATTTTAATTATTATTCATATTGAAATACATATTAAATAATCATATAATACATTATAAATAATCATATACGAGGGTCGTTTGAAAAGTCCGTGCAAAAACTAAAAAAACTCGTTTTTGTTTTCAAATTTCATTTTTTATTTTTCGACGTAGTCACCTTTAAGCGCAATACATTTTGTCCAGCGATTTTCTAGCTTTTTAATTCCGTCACTGTAGTACGATTTGTCCAGCCCTTCAAAATATGCATTTGTTTCGTTTATTATTTCGGAATCGGAACCAAATCTTTTTCCAGAAAGCCATTTTTTCATGTTTGGAAACATAATAATCTGATGGCGCTAAATCTGGAGAATAAGGAGGATGTGGAACAATTTCGAAGCGTAATTGAACCAATTTCGCATTCACAGTTGCACAGGAGTGGGCCGGTGCGTTATCGTGATGAAAACGAACATTTTTTTGGCCATATGTGGTCGTTTTTCTCTTATTTTCTCTTGCGGACGGTCCAGTAATGATTCGTAATAACTCCCTGTTATGGTCCTACCTTTTTCTAGGTAATCAAAAATTATGCCGTGAGAATCCCAGAAGACAGTAGCCATTACCTTCCCCGCTGATGGAACCGTTTTTGCTTTTTTTGGAGCACGTTCACCCACTGCAACCCACTGCTTTGATTGCTGTTTTGTTTCAGGCTGGTAGTAATGAATCCAAGTTTCATCGAGAGTAATAAAATGACGCAAAAATTCATCACGATCACTTCTTCAGTTCTTCAATCAACATAGTTTCTACAACGCCATCTATCCGTGTAGGTCGACCTATACCAACAAATAATTAGTTAATTCATATTTGATATTTAAGAATATATGCAAAATTTATAATTGAATTTGATATATTTCATTTGTATAGATTCATGATTTTGTTTCAATTGTAACATATTTTGTTAAATTTGCTTGCATAATTATTTCCGGTTTCATTGAAATATTGTATATATCCAAAATTTATAAAATTAAAGTAAATTTTATATTTCATAAATTCAAAATTTATTTGATTTATAGTATATTTAATTAGAATTAATTGCATAACTATTTCCGGTTAATTGAAATATTACTGTATAATTGAAATATTAAATTTTTTTTTATACAAATTGAATTAAAAATACATACATATTAGCTTAAGTAATTTAGAATTGTTTGTAATTTAGTTTTAAGATATTGAATTGTTAGGTTTAAGAGATTACAATATAAATAAAGTTTGTAACGTAAATTGAAAAACGTGTTTTTATTTTATTAAACATTTTTGAACCGGCACCTTTCTTTCTCAATTAATGTTAAATTAAAAAATATTTTTTTTTTCATATTATATTTTTTTTGGTGGATTTAACATTTGGTCCTTCGAGCCGGATAAAATAGAAACTCAATTTTCTTCAATTTATAGATAGACTATAAAAATTTGTAAAAATGCAGAACATTCAGAATTTAATTAAATTACAAACAGCTTTGGAAAGGGAATTAAATACTGTTACAATTAGAATTAAACAAAATCTAACTGAAAATCAACCAATTAATGTATATGAACGTAGAATACAAAAATTAAATGAATTAACTGATAAATTCAGAGATAATCATTATTTAATTTGTCAAACTGAAGATTGTAAAATCGCTTCTGAGTATATTGAACAAAATAAGTACGATGTATTTGAAGAAACTTGTTTTAGTTTAATCACAGAGCTACAAGAAAAAATTACTTCGCTAACCAAATCAAGTAACACTTCGAATGACGGTGGTTCCACACATGTTACAACTCTTGTATCTCCACAAAAATCGAAAATAAAGTTACCGCCTATTTCTTTACCTACATTTGATGGCACCTACAAATCTTGGCGATCATTTAAAGATTTGTATACCAATCTAATTCATAATAATAAGGAAATTTCAGAAGTTAAAAAATTGCATTATTTAAAATCTTGTGTTTCTGGTGAGGCTGCAAGAATTATTAAACCATTTGAAGTCATTGGGACAAACTATTATAAAATATGAGAAACCTTGGAAAAAAGGTTCAATAATAATAGGGTATTAATCAATGCACAATTAGAAAAACTGTGTAAAATAAGTCCGGAAAAATTCGAAAATGCTCAATCCATGAAAGATGTTCTTGACAACACTGAGGAAATTCTTCATGAACTGAAAGCATTAAAGGTTAATATTGAAAATTGGGACCCTATTATTGTGTATCTCACTCTCCAGAAATTATCACCAGAAACAAGAGAATTGTGGGAAATAAAACAAAGTGAGAAAAATGAGGTGGCTTCATTTAAAGAATTGGTAGAATTTTTAGAGGTTAGATTTAGAGTACTGGAAGCTATATCCTCCAAATCAAAGCAATGCTTATTCAACACACAACACCAAAGCCAACAACCAAAGTATACGATGTCCAAAATGCAAATCTGATCATAGGCTATTTAACTGTTCGAGCTTCAAATCACTATCAGCGACAGAAAAAATGGACTTCATCAAGAAAAACAATTTATGTATGAATTGTTTCACTTTCGGCCACAAGTGCAACGAATGTAAAAGTAAACACTCTTGCAGTATATGTCAACGAAGACATCATTCCCTACTACATACTAGTTTCAATACCATATCGAATGTAATTCAGTATAAACCTTCTGTTCAACCGACAGTAACACAGAATAACACTGGAAACGAAGCTTTACCAGTCAGAAACTACAACGAAAAGAATGAGGTGAAGACCTTCTTTTCATCAAACACAAATCAAGTACTACTAGCAACGGCTGTATTCAGAATACGGAATAAAAGGGGTCACAACGAAGTATTGCGAGCCTTGATAGACTGAGGGTCGCAAGCAACATTTATAACGGCTGCTGCAGCAAAACGCCTGCAACTTAAAACTACACGGACGAATCAGCACATCAGTGGACTCAATCAAAGCAGTGCCACTGTGGCTAATTCACAAACTCAATTTACTATCGAATCGATAAAAGGAAACTTTCAACAGCGAGTAAATGCGTTAGTGGTAAGGAGTATCACTAACGATTTACCTACTTATCGAATTCAAACAACCGGTTTGAAGTACTTGAAAAATTTGAATCTTGCGGACCCTAAATTTGCAGTACCCGGAAAAATAGATTTGTTAATTGGAACAGAAGCGTATGCAGCTATAATTCGAGGAGGAATTAGACGCTCAACTGAACCTAATCATCCGATTGCAATAAATACTGAATTAGGCTGGATTGTTCTGGGTAGCATAGGTAATGCTACACAATTCAGTAGGACGTTCATGACACGGGTTCATGAACACTCGTGAGATACACGATCAAGAAAATCTTGTAAACAAAAGGAAAGGTTAAATAAAATTAAACATGAAAATAAGATATTTGAAAACAGTTGTGAAAATACATCGAAACGAATAGCGAAATCAAAAGTGAAATTGAAACAACCAGAAAATAGTGAACATAAGAAAAAATTTAAAGATAAAGTAAAACACAATAAACCCTTTGTAACAGGAGAATTAATGAAAATTCCATCTGAAAGGCATATAAATAAAACACAGGTACCGAATTGGTTGAAAGTTCCAGAGGGCATAAGGATCCTCGTATCAAATTGGTATATTCCATGGGAAAAAATCTATAAAAATAAAATCTATCGACTAAGAATGGACCGGATGACAATACGTTTTATGAAAACGAAGGATGGCATGGTCACAGTAAAAAGTATAAATTTTAAATAAAACAAAAATGATTTATAAAGTGATATTTATTTATTAGATAAATAAAAATTAAAATAACAAATTAACAATATACAATACAATAAGTTTGTTTTTTCGCGCGTTCCGGGAGGATGTTGAATCGTCATTCAACATTTTTATAAATCTGAAAAAAAAGAAAGAAAAAAATAAAGGTATTAAAAATTAAAAATTAAATAAATAATAATAATAACAAATAAATTAATTAATATAAATAACACAAACAGAACAACACAAAAGTAAACAAACAACATAACCAAAAACAAAACACAGAAATATACATAATCACAAAACTATTTACAATCCACAACAAAAACAATAAATAGAACTATGCACAGTACACAAAATACATGAATAAACACATATAAAATATAATTAATTAATAAAACATATCACAAAACAAAACAAAACTACACACTACACTTTCATTTTATAAACAATGAACACTAACAAAAATAAAAAACATTGGAATACATATAATATAAGTATATATATATATATATGTATATATACATACATTACGACCATGTCAAAATTGTCAAATAGAAGCTGAATTACCAGTACCAATAGAGTTATTCACAATCACCACAAATTGTCATTCGAATTACCGGACACAATTTGAAAAAAAAACGGTTTTATAAAAAAGACGAGTGCATGAGATAAATAGTAGAACATTTCAACAACGGGGAAAAATAAATTTCCAGAACCGCGAAAATTTAGTATATAAAGGGTTGCGATTCGCAGAAAAATCTGTCTTTTGCAATTACTTGTGTATACTGTCGTGTTGAGACTGAAGCAAGGAAACCAAGAGACCAAATCATCAGCCTGGACGTGTTGAGTCCTTTCAAAATCTAGCGTGTTGAGCTAGTAAGTAGGGAAAAGTTAGGAATTTCTGTAAAAATACTTAGAATTTTTACAGAAAATAGGGAAACGTCGAATTAAATCATCGTCAAAAAAAAAAAATACTTAGAAAATTTCTTATACAGAAATTTTCTAACACTTAGAGCCGGAATTTGTCATCGTAAAAACACTTAGAAAATTTTTTTATAAAATTTTCTAATACTTCGAGCAGAAATTCAACATCGCTAAACACTTAGAAAATTTCTAGGACTTAGAAATTTTCTAAAGTTTCATCGCTGAAAGTATCATCAGAAAATTGAATTATTTTGGAAAATTAGAAAATTCATCGAGACAGTAAAAAATATTTCATCTCGACAGTCGTCAATTCCCGTCGGCAATCTTCAGTTCGCATAACGATTTTTTTTGAAACTTTAAAATTCAAACAATCATTGTTTAATTGGTTCGTCATCGTTATATTCAGCAGCAGTTCTTCAATCAACATAGTTTCTACAACGCCATCTATCCGTGTAGGTCGACCTATACCAACGAATAATTAGTTAATTCATATTTAATATTTAAGAATATATGCAAAATTTATAATTGAATTTGATATATTTCATTTGTATAGATTCATGATTTTGTTTCAATTGTAACATATTTTGTTAAATTTGCTTGCATAATTATTTCCGGTTTAATTGAGATATTGTACATATCCAAAACTTATAAATTAAAGTAAATTTTATATTTCATAAATTCAAAATTTATTTGATTTATAGTATATTTAATTAGAATTAATTGCATAACTATTTCCGGTTAATTGAAATATTATTGTATAATTGAAATATTAAATTTTTTTATACAAATTGAATTAAAGTTATTTGGAAATATATACATATTAACTTAAGTAATATAGAATTGTTTGTAATTTAGTTTTAAGATATTGAATTGTTAGGTTTAAGAGATTACAATATAAATAAAGTTTGTAACGTAAATTGAAAAACATTGTGTTTTTATTTTATTAAACATTTTGAACCGGCACCTTTCTTTCTCAATTAATGTTAAATTAAAAAATATTTTTTTTCATATTATATTTTTTTTGGTGGATTTAACAAAACATGTCCAAACATTGTTTTGAAATCTGTACCCGTACACGTTTTTGATCAAGGGTAAGCAAACGCGGCACCCATCTTGCGGACAGCTTTTTCATTCATAAATGTACATGTAAAATATTATGTACGCATTCATTTGAGATGCCCATAGCCTCGGCAATTTCACGTGCTTTTAATCTTCTATCACTCATAACCATACCATGCATTTTTTCAATATTTTCTTCGGTAGTGACCTCGATAGGCCTTCCTGAACGTTTGGCGTCACTGGTACTCATTTCACCACATCGAAAATTGGAAAACCATTTATACACCATTCTAATCGAAGGTACAGAGTCTCCATAATGTTTCTCAAGCTTTGATTTTGTTTCCATTGCCGATTTACCTTTCAAAAAATAATGTGTTATCATCACACGAAACTTGTTTTGATCCATTGTGTCTATTTATTCTAAACTTATCCACTTCTTATAGCTGTCAATCATAAACTAACCTGTCTATCTGCATAAAAATGTGCATTTGATCTTTCAAGACTTGCCAGATGCTAAAAAAAATATTATGTCATTGCACTACACAAGCTCTTCGATTTTGCACGGACTTTTCAAACGACCCTCGTATGTAATATATAAAATATAAATAATTTATATATATGTATGTATGTACATATATGTATTTTTTTTAATTTGTTATTTTTTTTTGTTTTTTTTGTATTATTAAATATTTGCAATTGCATTCATATTTTATATAAATAAACCCTCAAATATTATTATACAACAATATTTTTATTATACATCATACGATAACAGATTTATTTATTTATTTATTTATTATGGGTGTGAGGACAGTAAACTGCCTCACCCGCGCCCACACCATGACCCACCAGGGCCTTTTGGCGATCACTTATTACTAATTACAAAACATACTTAAACTAAATTTTTCTGGTCCGACTCTTCTACAACACCAATGGCTGCTTTGGCTGCCTGGTCCGCCTGCTTGTTCCCGTCAATACCGACATGTCCAGGAATCCAAACTACACGTGTATCATACTGGGTGATGTGAGCTTTGATCCTGGTAACTAAGTGGTCCTCGTTACCAGGGTTCTTTAGGGCACAGGGAGTCAGTGAAGATTACCGAAGCTCTGTTATTTTCTGCCCTCATGGCTGCAACGATCCACATTGCAGTCAATTCGGCGTCAAATACCTGAGCCTACGCTGGTAATCTCTCTATCACTGTCCTCCATCCAGACGAACCGCGTTTGCTGACCACTGCAAGACCAACACCAGTATTGGTTTTACTGGCATCAGTGTACAGTAGCAGCCTTAGGGGCTTGAATAGCTCGATGGTTGTGTGTCGGTCTTGCGATCTTTGAGATCACGGTTCGAACCCCAGCCAGCGCACTACTCTTGCCCAAGTCGATCAATAATTTTTCCCATCAGCAATGTACACCAGTAACTGATTACTGATGATAAACTGGATAATATGTATATCTGACATAAAATTACTGATCGGCGGTGCCATGGACTGAGTATCCGCGTGCACTTAATATATACTATATACATTTATGTATATATGTATATTAAAAAAAAAAAAAAAAAGTAGCAGCCTACCCCTGAAGTCCTCACAAACCTGCGAGTGCAGGGCACGGAAGACCTCCGGACTGGTGGCTTCTTTGCGGTAGAAACTCAGGTCGTCTATAATGTATTGTCTGATGTCTCTGTCTGTAGGGGTGTTTTGAAAAATAGGGATTGGTAGTGGTTTTTGAAGGAAGGAACCATCCAGTCGAGGAATCGTCATTACAGATCTTCGTAAGGAGGAAGATCTGATCTGACTCTCCCTCTCCAGGAAGTTCCAGACAACTCCAAACAGGGGAGACCTGGGGTCTCCTACCTGTCTGTGGAAGCAAACCTATAAGCCTTAATTTCACTATTGTCACTATTTCACTTAATGTCACGAGACACCACATTCTACTAGTAGAATGGGGATAGGGGTCGAACGGTAAGCCCCTGAGGCCACCCGGAGGACATTATTAATTGCTGTCTGGATGGATTTTTTGTTCGTTGGTGAACAGTCACCGAATAGGGTCAGACCATACCCTGTGATTCCGTTTATTAGAACTTTAGCAATGTGAATGAGTGCCGAAGGTGGGGCACCCATTCTGCCTGCTGCCAGCATCTTTATGAGGTTATGAACCCTGCGGAGTTTATTCACCACAACGTTCACGTGTTCTAGCCATGTGGCTCTCTTATTGAAGTAGTTTCCAAGAATCTTCATGCTAGGAGACGGGGTAATTACGCGTGAAGCGATACGTATTTGATTTACGGTGTAGATTCCAAGAATCGTTATGCTAGGAGACGGGGTAATTACGCGTGAAGCGATACGTATTTGATTTACGGTGCAGTACTTTTTCCTGCAAACATGGAGGAATTCCACTTTTTCAAGTGGAATTTTACCTCCACTATCGTGAGCCCAATTCAATGTCAGCTCTGAGGCTCCTCGAAGTTCACTCATTGTTTCTGGTGTGCCTGATGTGTCACTAAGCAAGATATTGTCGGCATATGCCAGTACTTTGATGTTTGGGTATCTTGTTAGTTCCACTAGCAACGAATCCAAATAAACAACAAGTATCGTAGTTGACAAGGGAGATCCTTGTGGGAAACCGTTATCCAGCTTAAAACAGTTTGAGAAATAACCATTTGTTCGTACCTTGATCTGTCTGTTCGTCATAAAACTATATATTGTTTTTACGAAGCTTGGGTCCACACCCCAAGATGTCAGTTTCTGGCATACGAAACAGGCTGGTATTTTGTCGTATGCCTTTTCAAGGTCTAGTGAAATGACACTAGAATGACCTCTCGCTGCCAAAGAAGAAGCCAGCCCTTCTTCTAGGTCGTGTAGGAGAGTGATGGTGGCTGTCCTCGGGTGGAAACCGTGCTGACCAGAGTTCGTCAGTTCCTCACTCACTTTCTGGAGTCTTTTTCCCATAATCTTCTCCAATGTTTTGGATAAACATGGGAGGAGAGATATGGGTCTGTAATCCAGTGCGCGCTTTCCCGTTGAGGTTTCTTCGGAATCGGTATCAGTGTGGCTAGTTTCCAGTCATGTGGGAAAGTTAGAATTATATCTTAATTATTATATTTATTATTTCTGTGCGCACTTTGTATATTTACTCTCTTTATAAATTTTAATTTTCTAATATTTCTTACTTGAGAAATTGATGAACATTTCCAAATGCTGAGATGGCCAGTCTCTACCGGTTGTGTTTGATCAATCTCATTTGATGCAATTTTTTGGTTTTTTTGTTTTTCTTTAAGCCTTTTGCGTGTTAGCACGTTAATTTCATTCGTCGTTGGTATCATATTTTTAAGCACATTTGAGTCTAATTGTAATCGTGATAAGGCATCAGCATTTGTGTTCAATAAACCCTTTTTATATTTTATCTCGAAATCATAATCCATTAGATCTAGTCTAATACGCGTCATTTTGGATGAAGGATTTTTATGTGTGAATAAGCTTATCAGTGGGCGGTGGTCTGTTACTACTGTAAATTTTCTGCCATATAGACAAGGTCTGAAATGATTGATTGCCCAGTGGATTCCTAATAACTCCTTTTCAACTATTGATTTATTCATTTCATGTTTATTTAGTGTTCTACTCGCATATGATATCGGTAAATCTTTGCCTATTTCTCCTTGAGATAATACTGCTCCTAATGCGAAATTTGAAGTGTTTTTACGACATAACATATTAAGAGGTTTTGCAATAGCTGCGAAATTCGGAATGAATTTTCTGTAGTAGTTACAGAATGCTACAAATCTTTTAGTTTCATTTGCATTCGTCGGAGTTGGATAATTAACTACTGTGTCGTACTTTTTTGGGATCTGCACTGAGATTCTGTAAAAGTCAACTTAGAATTTAGAAGCAAAATCTAAGTCACGTGGTCTTCTCTAACTTACAGCTGTGTTATATTCTGTAACCGATTTAGAGAGGTGTACTAGATCTATCTAGTACATTTCTACATTTTTGAATGGTTTTGATTCTTAACTGTCATCTGACAATAAATGTGTTTAGAAATTAGTGGATTTGTAATATTGATTATTAATTATTATTAACTATTATCATATAATGTCTTCAGTGGCTTTTTTTATTCAATTTTATAATGAAGAAAGAAGGAATGAAATACGACGCTGGCGATCAATTTTATTAATTAAAAGAAAATTATTAAGAGATAGGAGTGATCCACTTTCTATTTCTGAAGAAAGGTTTGTATATGTTTATTTTTTAAAAATGGTGTAGAACATTTATACTCTGCTTACTTTTCTAGATTTCAGGAGCTATTTCGAGTATCAAAAGAATTATTTAAATTCCTTTTTGATGAAATTCAGCCACATTTAAGTACAGCCAGAAGAACTACGAAATTACCTTCTCATTTAAAACTTCTTGCAGCACTAAGATTTTATGCAACTGGCTGTTACCAACGAAGTATTGGAGGTGATTTTTTCATTGCAATGAGCCAATCTTCGATACGTCGCATCATAGAAGAAGTATCAGAAATAATTGAGAGATACTTATGTGCTAAGTGGATTATATTTCCAACAGAAAATTCATTTAATGATATAAAAAGGGATTTTTATGAAAATGTTAACTTCCCTAGTGTTATTGGAGCAGTAGATGGAACCCATGTAGTAATTTCACGACCTGTAATCGATGAACATGTATTTTTAAACAGAAAAGGGAAACATTCCATTAACACACAGATCATATGCGATTATAAATTGAGAATTTTAGCGGTTAATGCACGATATCCCGGTGCTACACATGATTCGGCAATTTGGAGCACCTGTAAAGAAAAAGCGTATCTGGAAATGATATGGAGACGAGAAGCACCCTTTTATTTATTAGGTAAAAAAACTTATTGAGTCCTATAATATGAACTGTCACTTGCTTATATGTTAAAAAAAAATTATAAAACCACTATACGTACACATATAAATTATTATTGATTAATTGATAATTTTACAGGCGATAGTGGTTATCCGCTTCAGCCGTGGCTAATGACTCCTTATCGATCAGCTGTTGAAGGGACAAAAGAATGGAGTTTTAACAAACAACATACACGCGCTCGGAACTGCGTTGAAAGATGTATTGGTGTATTGAAAGGTAGATTTCGCTGTTTACTCCAAGAAAGAACATTAAAATATCAACCAAGGAAAGCCTCACAAATAATTAATGCCTGTTGCGCTTTACATAATATGTGCTTGCGTTATAATGTGAACACAATGGAAATTGAATATATAAACGAAAATGATGTGGAGCAGAGTAATAACCGGATTGATAATGAAAATATAATTCTCAGGCAACAAGCTCAGTCCTTGAGAAATGCGTTGGCTGAAAATTTCTTTAATAGACATTAAAAAAGAAATTTGATTCAAATAAATTCATTGTTAATTTTGTTTTTTGGTATCAAAATTTGTACTCTTTTAATTAAAATAAAACACGATATTTTCAATAAAATAATATTTTATTTATTCACTTAATTTAATTTTTTTTTGTTAAAAATAAAATAAAATAACACTTGCATCTAATATTGCATTTTTTTATTGTTTATTTGTTTAAATTTGTCAATATTTCCGATAAAAATAAATTCGTCTTTTTCAATTCTATTAATTTTTGAGTTTTATACTCTTTATTAAAATCTAACTGTTCTTTGAGTATTTCATTTTGCTCTTTTAACAACTCATTATTGATTTCCAATAATTCTTTTGTTTGTGGAGATCTTCTTCTTTTCGGCGTTTTTGATGACGTTGTCTGCCTAACCGTGTGGTATTCATCTAAGCATTCCATATAGGTGAACATTCCTTCATTTTTTTTTCCGCAGCTATCTTTTTCGCATTTTCTTCATTATTGGCGCCAAATGATAAAGTTCCTTCTACCCCTTCTATTGAAGAAGATGCGGAAATTACATCTAAAACTCTTTTCTCAAAATCTGAAAGAGGCAGAATTTTAGGAAAACCTCCTCCAGTTTTGTTTCGTTCCGCCACGTTTTTTCTTTGTTTGGCCTTACAATTATTTTTAAAATCGTACCAAACCTGTAAATATAATATGAAATCATACAGAAATATCTTTCTTCTTCTTTTTTTCTTTTTATAATTATAATAAATTTTATAATTTGCTTACCCTCTTCCATTGTTCTTCGCTTTTTTCCGGTGGACCTGCTGAATTCAAATTTTCTATTAGATTCCTCCACAGCATTTTCGATTTTTCTTTCCCCGCTTGGCACAGCAATTTATTTTTAGCCAAGTCGGGGTTTTCCTCCATAAAATCAAAAAGTACTTTAAATTGATTTTCGTTTGTTTTTTTTCCCTACAAGCAAAAATATTTATATTTTCGTTAAATTTCAATCATTTACTATATATGACTCATTGTAAAAATTAAAAGTTTATAAAATGTTTATTTTAAATGTAAATAAATATAATTACTTACATGTTTTGTATTTAGTTTTTAAACTAAGCACTTTATTTTAAATTTGTTAGCCAACTTTTAATTTAAAAATCCTTTCTATAAATCATTGTTATTCCACTTCCAAACTTAAAATGCATGTGAGGAATTTTGCTCTAAAACGTTGCTCTAACTTACAGAAAAAATTAATAGAGAATCGTAAATTTCTCCAAATTTAGATAAAATCTAGTACAAAAATTTATTTTAATACTTATCCATAGATGACGCTCACACAGATAATACACCTCAACTTAGAGCTGTCAAAATTACTCACACTTAAACTTACAGAATACAAAATCATTGTAAATTTAGAATTTTGTTTCTAAAATCTAAACTTTGACCGATACAGAATCTCACAGCTGTTTTTATTCCTTCACTAGTTATCAAATGTCCTAGATAATGTCCCAAATAATGAAAATGATTAAAAAAACAGATATGTATGTATTTATTTTTATTAATTTTACTTTGTTATTTTTTTGTGGTCCTGAAAAGGACCGATTTTATTTTTCGTTTTTCGCTTATTTGCCGCAATAAACAACTTTGATGTCTTCTATTAGTTGTTGGAAAGGATCTTTTCCCTCCTTGGCAAGTTTTCTCCTCCACAGAAATTCACATAAATGGAGGTCTAAATGTTCTTTGCGTACTCCACCTCGTGTTAATCTGTATTTTAAACTTCGCCAGCTACTCTCGATGTTTTGAGTATGAGCTCCAGTTTCTGGGTCAACAAAGTGCTCGGTATGATTAACTTTTTTATGAATATATCCGTGAGAATTCAACTCTCTGTAACCCGCCCAACAATCCGTTTGTATTTCAGTGCCGGGTTTAATATGTTTTTTAATTATTTCTGTTATAGTATCACTATTACGTGAATTCTCCGGACATATTTCTAACCTATAATTATTCGAATTCCGTTGTATCATACCGACAATCCAACTACCATCAACAAGTCTACCTCGTTCGTACTTTCTTTTTCCAATTTTTGTCTCGTCTATTTCTACAATACAACCTGGACCACCAATTTGCCCGCTATCATCATACTCCTTATCAAGGGCGATCATACATACTTCACGTGCAAATGTAAACCTGTCGGCCACAGTTTCAGGTGAAATTGTACTATCACTCTTGATACTACTCTCTTTTATAGTACTTTCAAATGAAAATTTATTTGCAAAGCAATACGTGATTACCATACATTCCTCAGGTGAAATGTGACAGTTTTCAAACCACGTATTGCTTGCTCTGGCGATTGAATGCCGTTTTCCTTTATAATTACACACAAATAAACCGAAATTGTGTCCAGATTGTATATTCATTTTTTTTTCTATGCTTTTTGCATATTTTTTCTGAAGGCAATAAACCGACTTTAGATAACCACGCCTCTGTTGACTCAGCGTCCTTCAACTTCTGGCAAAGTTTAAACAAATTCCACTTTGTACTGTAATAATAAAAAAAAAATAATTTAGCTTTTACATTTATTTCCTAACAAAATTTTTTCATTCTATTATTGTATAACAAATGAATCTATTACATTTAGCAAAAACTAAATTTAATTCCACTGTTAGTGCATTTCTTTTTAAATTTTTAGTAAAAGGTAAATTTAAATTCATTATTATTGCATTTCTTTTTAAATTCATAGTAAAAGGTTAATTTCAATTCACTATTATTCCATTTCTTTTTAAATTTTTAGTAAAAGGTAAATTGGAAACACCTTTTTCTGAATTTTTTTAAATGTTAAAATTCACTTTTTTTAAACATTTTTAATATTTATAAAAAAATATTGATATTGTAATTATTCTCTACGGACTATTAATAATTTTTAAAACTAATAAAATTCTTAATTTTTATAATTTCATACAATTATAATTTTAAATAAATATAAAAAAATAAATAATGAAAACATTTTACTCACCTTGAATTCATATTTTTAAAACTTTCATAAAACACTTTTATTCACAATTAAAATTATGCAGATCTTGTTTCCAACAGCTAACAGAAGAGAATAAAATTAACATATTTACATAAAACATCAAGTTGATTGTAATCTCATTTTCATTGTTTACATCAATTCATTACATCTCTTCATAAAAACGAAATAAAGACAATGATAACAAACAATTCAATAATAGAACAAATCCGCATCAACGCAAGAAAGCGATTACTCAATAGAAGTGATATAGATGATTTTTCAAATGTACCAAATTTTATTATAAATGCATTTTTTGGTGATTACTAGTAACGACCCTTGGACTTGTTAATGGTATAAGTCCGTACCAGCTTTTAGAGCTAATAAAGTGGAATCCATTCAAATCAACAGATAAAAGAAAAATTTTTGATTTATACACCTATATAAAAAAACCAGAAAATGCATATAAATATTACAGTTACAATATATATAAAAAATTAGTAATATATTGTAATGGTGATTTAAGAAGATTTGGTAACAGAGTACCACAAACCTAAGTGATTAGTGATTACATATATTAATTTGTGAAATAAAACCAAAAATAACATCGGAAAATAATCGAAAAATAAAATCGGTCCTTTTCAGGACCACAAAAAAATAACAAAGAGTAAAATTAATAAAAATAAATACATACATATCTGTTTTTTTAATCATTTTCATTATTTGATGTGTTATTGTTTGTTTTTTTTTTCATTATTTTAACAAAAAATAACTAGTTATGTATAAAAAACATGCACTTTGTTGCATACATTTGTCCATAGTTTCTTAGTGGGGTGACATATGAGGGTGTAAGGGGTACCATTTTAAAGAGGACAAAATTATCTTTCATTTGACATCATAATTTACCTATGTTATCCTTCAACTTTCGGAGATATATCAATATCAAAAGAAGTTTGAAAATCGTTTTTTTTTAAACATGAAATTTTGACTTTGAGTCCTTATAGCTCAGGAACCACTTATTATTTCGAGATAAAATATATTTCGCTAGAAAGAGGAGAAAGTTCTCTTTAAAATGCAATATCTTTTGTTATCCTGCATTATTCCAAAAGATAAATATAACGGTTTTTGTGAAACACAGTGAATTTTTTGAAAAATTTTTAACGGTACTTTTCTCCCAAATATCAAATTTCCGCCAACAAGGACATATGACACATTAAAGAGGACATTCCAAAGTATCGTCCTGAAAATGTCCTGTTTCGATATCACGAGCTAGCGATTCGGAAGTTCAGCCTTTTTTTTTTTTTTTTTTTTTTTTTTGAAAGGAAAGAGAAATATACGTATATGTATGAATTTTTGTAAATAAAAATTTCTTTTTTTTTATAATGTTATCATTATTTATTATATACATATATATTTTATACATTTATATTATTTCTGTTTATTTCCTTTTTTATTGTTTTTCTTAATTTATTTTTAATATAACTTATTATAATGATTACAATTAAACATACAACTAAACTTATAATTACTATTCTTAAAGTGTCGTAGCGCTGATTATTGTTGATGTTACTGTGTTGTTAGTTGAAGCTGCATTTATTAACTTCCTCTTTTAATTTTCCGCTGCCCATTGCTGCTTTTTAATTTCTTTTATTTTATTTAGAAAAAATTTCTTTTCTTTACTAATCGACAGATTTGCTAAACGATATAGCTCCGCTATTGCTTTTCTGTATTTCACTTTTTGTCCTCCTCTTTTTTTTATTTTTATTTCCTGAACTTTTGGTGTTTCAATCACCCGATTTTTATTCCTTTCCCTGTATTCTTGTATTGCAATGGGACGCGGTCCAGCTCTGTAGTTATTAGATCCTCGTGTAGACGTGAATTTATTCGCAAATGTTCTTTCAATGCTTCCTCTGAGTTTGTTTTAAAATTGCAGCTGGGACATTTAACCAATGTTTGCAGGATCGCCATGTAATGTGTTTAATTTTTCTAATACAGGAGGCTGAATTCACCTGTAAAAATTAATTTTAAATAATTAAATAGTGCGACATTTTAATGCCGATATTTGCACCTAAGTATGGCAAATGTGCCGAAGTTTAATTCTATTAATAATGACAATTTAATACCGATTTACTTTAAAATCAAACACAATGATTTCTCTTGCATGATCAATATTCAACTTTCTTTATTCAAAATATCTTGTCTTTTTATATAAAATTTCTTACATTATTATTAATAGTAATTAATAATACATAAATATAAATTGCTTAAGTTATTACATATAATTTGCTTAATCAAAATTTATTAACCTAATTTTAAACTTTAGTTCATATACCTTATTAACTAAAACAATGTAATGCTTACATATCATACTCATGTGTCTACGACCTACATTAATATTTGTAACATAATTCATAAAAGCTTAAAATGCTGTGTCATACTTATGTTAAGCAATTAACAATATATATATGTATGTATGCAATTACGAATAAGTAATTGCATTCATTCAACTCATATTTAAATTTTTTTTTGTTTACTATTGAGTAGATCACGTTTCTTCTACTCATGTTATATTGTCGCATATTATGTTGCATATTGAATATGGTATGTGGTCATTACAAATACAACTCTGCAATTCTGATCTTGATGTCACTCGGTAGCTGTCTCATCATTCGGTAGCTTATTTGATCCTCACCCGGAGTGGAACCACCGAAAGAATTCAGTGTATGTTCCAGTTCGAGTGTGACCGCATAAGCGAGATGGTGTTTTACCTGATGAGATGTGTCGACCAAATATGCAGATTTCTGGTCGATAACCAATTCCGGTAGGCCAAGGTCACTAGAAAGGACCATGACGATGCGAAATCCTCTGCAATACCAAGTGAGTCGGTGACAGTCCCATAAACTGTTATGAGAGATAGTACGGCTGAAGGTGGTTTGCTATAAAGACGTCTCACCTTCGACCATGCATCCCTCAGCGAATCAGATGGGATTATCGAGTTGTTAATCTTAGAAGTGTTGTTGACTATACTGTTTGGTACAGTAGTTTTTTGCGCATCTTGCGCCTTGGTTGTGTTGTTTTGTCTACGTTTGTTAGTCTGTTTTTGTATTTAGTTGGATGTGGCTGTTTTGTTTTTAGTTGGGGCCGCGTCATGAAAGTCAATGTTAGTTGCCTGTGGATTTGTCGGCGTGGTCGCGTCTGACTGTGACTTACTTGTTGTTCCAGATAACGTTTGAGTGTATGTCTTCGTGCCCAAACGAGTTGCTAGGCCACTGGTTGTTGTAGTGGGCTGCGTTCTCCTTCTCGATGATGCTTTGGGGTTCCGTTCAAAATATTTCTTCTTCGCTTGATACTTAGTGCAGCGTTCGTTGCACATTATCTGTAAGATGACTTTTTCTCTTTGGTAGCTAGGGCAACTTGCATCCGCTGCCCCATGGTCGGAGGTGCCGTTATCAATTTCAATGTATTCCTCCCAGTCAGTTGTTGCGTTTTCTTTATAAATTTGTATCCATTCAGCTAAAGGTAAATTATCACTTACATCAAAAGTTTCATCGAGGACCGATGATGTGGTTCTATAAAATCCTGCATGTTGAAAACAGTTACTTATTGTCTCTGAATTTACTCTAATCCATGCTGTTGCAATCATCTCTATGGCATCAAGAAGGGAAACTGTTTTTGGCATTTTAAGCTCTGCATTTTGCAACATCTTTAACACTAAAAGTTTCCGATAGTGAAACTTAAGATTTTTGATAATGCCTTGGTCGACTGACTGTGAAACTGAAATACGATAAAAAGATTATCTCGATGCGAATATAAAATAATAGGACTATTATTGTACAATAAATTTGGTTATCATTACCATCCGTACTGCGACAATATTGCGTATAATCTGCGGATTGACTCAGCATTAGACTTAACGCATAGTTGTATCGGATTTCACATGCACTATTTGGATCCGTTTGTGCAGGGGCCTGTTTCATAAAACTATTAGTCTAATAATTATTAGTGAATTCGACGCTAGACTAATAATTATTAGAAGTATTGTGTTTCATGAAAAATACTTATAGACTAATATTTTATTGGTGTTTGACTAATAAATATTAGAAAAAAGCAGATTTCTGTTTCATAAAGATTGAATTCACTAGTAAATTATTAGTTTTGTGCTAATAATTATTAGTACTTTTATATTAGTGAAGAAACAGTAATAAAAACTAATTTCGTACTAATAAACATTTGTTTCATTCGTAATTTGACTATTATAGGTAAAGTACACGTGAAAAAAATGATGTTTTCAAGTAGTGATGAAGAAAGTGATTATGAATTTCAATATAGTGGTAATATAAGGAAAAAACGGGGTTTTAAAGAACGTATAAATTTTGATTTGAAAAACTCTTTTGAATTCAATGAAAAGATCAGATTGAAATATACCGCTGTTGAAAGTTTACTTTTACGTATAGGACCATTTTTAGTGCACAAAACAAATAGAAATTATGCTCTTAGTGCTAAACAACAACTATTATTGACATTACACTGGCTAGGAAATGGTTGCCAATATCATGGAATTGCAGATATGCATGGAGTTTCTAAAGCAACAGTGTGTCGTGTAATTAAAAAAGTAGTAAATGTAATAAATGGTATATTATTTTCTTCACAAGTGAAGTGGCCTCAAGATTTGTCTGAAGTAGTACAACAATTTTATGCTGTTGCTGGCATGCCAAACGTTGTCGGTTGTATATATGGCACGCTAATAAAAATTGATGCTCCCGTAGAAAATGAGGAATGTTTTGTAGACCGTCACGGAAATCATTCCATCAATTGTATGTTAGTTTGCGGTCCGGATTTAAAGTTCTACTATTTAAATGAAAAATGGCCAGGAAAAGTCCACGATTCAAGAGTACTGAGGAACAGTACTCTCTACACGACAATGGAAGGAGGTTGGAGACCATATGCTCGGTCCATATTATTAGGTGATTCAGGATATGGATGCAGTGATTGGCTGATAACACCTGAAGGGATTTAGAAATTGTAGCGGTTCAGAGGTTTAATCGTATTTATAAAATATACAAAATAATTCATTAGATTATACAGGGTGGCCCAAATGAGGCTGAACGATGTAAAACACAAATAACTTTTACAATTTTTATTATTGCTTTTTTTTTTATTTTTTTTTTTAAATATAATTCGTGGAAATTTTTTAGACCTAAATATGAAATATTACATCCCTCAAATGCCCTCCATTTTCTTGCTCACAATTATTGGCTCTTTCAAGAGCATTTTCCATTACTGAATGCAAAATTTCAGGCTGCAAGTTTCTTATTTCTGCATGAATATTACGCTTAAGTTGATGAATTGTTTGAGGCTTGTTCACATAAACCAGTCCCTTCAAATAACCCCACAAAAAGAAGTCAGGAGCCGTCAAATCTGGCGAACGAGGAGGCCAAGGGAAATTTGAATTTCTCAAAATTATCCGTTCACTAAAGAGTTCACGGAGGAGCTCCATTGTGGCTGTTGCTGTATGCGCCGTGGCTCCATCCTGCTGGAACCATATGTTCGGATTACTTTCCACAACCGGACGCAAAAAGTTGTCAAGCATAGTCCTATACAGAGCCCCGGTGACGGTTTCTGCCTGACCCTCCTCATTTTCGAAAAAATATGGACCGATAACTCTGTCAGCCATAACACCACACCAAACAGTGCATCTGGAAGGGTGTGATTGGCGTTGATGTAATGCCCTTGGATTCTCGTTGCCCCAGAATCTGCAATTTTGCTTGTTCACATAACCATTCAAATGAAAATGAGCCTCATCGCTCATCAAAAGGTTGTTTACAAAGTTGTTATTTTCTCTTGTTATCTGTGCAAGACGAATGGCATATTGAAGGCGTTGTTGATGGTCTTGGGGCAAGAGTTCCTGCACCATTTGAATTTTATACGGAAACATTTTAAGGTCCAGTTTCAAAATTCGTTGTAGCGATGTTCTAGAGATGCCTAATTGGGTACAACGACGACGAGTAGAGACAGATGCATCATTGTTTACGCTCTGTCGCACAGTTGCCACAACTGCTTCAGTACGTACAGACCGATGAGCACCTCTTCCAGAAAGCTCTGCCACGGAGCCCTGCTCCTGAAAACGGGAAACTAGGTTCCTAATCATGTTGCCACTGGGAGCTGTTCTGGCATTAAAATGCTGGCGGTACTTTCTTTGAGTTAAAATAATTGACTTTTCAGAAGAATAAAAAAATTCAATAATTTTGACACGTTCTTGCACACTGTAAGTAGCCATATCAAATCTCCAAAAAGTGCTTTATAATCTGCAAAAAGAAAAAACAAAAAATTACTAAAAATAAATATGCTATGAATTTTTTAAATGCTTCAGTCTCATTTGGGCCACCCTGTATATGTACTTAGATTTATTTCAGCATCAGTATAATATACGAACAAAAAATTAATAAAAAAAATTTCAGTATTTATCAAAGGGAACAATGTAGCACTCTTCTTCTCCTTCACTGTATTTTTCCTCTTGCTCTAAATTTTTGGCTTTCATTTTTTGATATTTGAGAGTAAAATATTCATTTTCCATTTTCTGTTTTTCTATTTCTAGATCTAATTTTCTATTTTGTTTTCTAAGAAGATTTACTTCTAGCTTCAACTTTTCTTTTTTAAATCTAGTATTTCTTCGTCAAAAATCGTTTGTTTTCTCTTAGGTTCTGAAAGATTGAAATAAAAATTTTTAAATATAATTGAATTAATGTAAATAATTAACCTGATGGAGTTGAAATCAAGCGTTTTGTTTTCCTGCTACTTATGTCTTCAGTTTTTCTGGCAATTACATCTTCAGAAATGTTTTCTGGATTTGATTGCAACGTAATACATACTTGCATCAGATAAATTTATATCAACTGACTCTATGACTCAGAAACTGGTAAACCAACAATGGGCTATATCCTCATACGTCTAGCAAAATCGCAAATTACGACTAGCAAATATGGTGAATTTGCGATCGCTAATTGCGATTGATGTAATCCACATCCTCGATTGCAATTGCAAGTCAGCCATTTTCTTTCATTCAGCACTTGTCTGAATTCAACGTATAGCAAACAAAACCTTAAATTATTGAAAAATGAGGATTAACTGTTAGTTAAATTTAAATTAGTTGTATTTGTGAGTTTATGAAAAAAATGTTAAATTTAAATGTGAGAAAAAAATATTATGTTTTACACTTTTACAGAAGAAATCGATGAAGAAATAATTTTAATTGAGAAAAAGAGGCTTGAGGAGCACGTAATATCAAATATATAAATATTATAAAATATATAAATATCAAATATTTATTAGATCATATAAAAAGGAAAAAAAATAAAAAAAAAATTTTAAATTTAAAACTTTTTTTATTAAAAAAATCTATTATTTGAAATATTTTTTTATTTTTATTGTTTTTTTTTATTTACTTCGTAAGATGAGAAAATGTAAAACTATAATATAATGAAAAATAAAATATAGTATGAATTAAATATAAACCAAGTAGTATTCTACAGGTTATATTTGCTGTTAAATGAATTGCTATTACCTTTTCTCTGATCGCAAAATATTCTTGCGATTTTGCTAATTTGCGACTGTCAATGTCAAAACAATCGAGGATGTGAAAACGTCGAATTCCGCTAGCAAAGTTGCTGGTTTGCTTGCTATATGTATCGAGGATATAGCCCAATATTTGGTGTATCTTTATTTAGAATGTCCAATGCTTTATTATCAATTTCATTAAGCTTCATATCTTTCCCACCGGCAGCTCCTGTTTTTCTTGAATTATCAACTTTAATCTAAACCATTAAAATGTATACATATATAAGTTGAAAAAACTTTTTCATGTCATAAGTTTGTAGCCATTGAGTTTTTTTTTAGATTAGGCCAATACGCATCACGAATATAAGTCCAATTGCTATCGGAAAATACACCACAAGCTTTTACTTTCTCATGAATTTTCACCCAAATTTCACATTTATTCCTTTTTGTTATACTTTCAGAGAAAGCTCCAAATAATACATTTTTATTTTTTTCAATTTCTTCTAACAACATTAGTTTCACTTCTTTGGAACACATTTTTCACAAAAAAACTTCTTAATAACGAATTGCAAATACAAATGATTCATTCAAAAATTGGAAGAATCATAAAAATTTATAAAATTATATTATATTTACCGTAAAACAAAAGATAAGAAAAACAAAACCATAAAAAAACAAAGGAGTGTCTCGCATTAGCATTGACTTCTATTATTAGTAATTTAAACTAATAATTATTAGTATTCTAGACTAATTTTTTTGAAACACAATACTATTAGTCCATAGTTTATTACCGCTAATAATTATTAGTTTATTAGTATTAGCCTAATAGTTTTATGAAATAGGCCCCAGGTGTTGTATAACGAGATAAATAATTATCATTACTATTATAACTATGGTGGTGTAGCTTATTGTAAACTGATGAATGTCGTGTGGCTGTATTTCCTGTAATGTTGTTTGTTGTGTTTTAAGTTGTGTTATATCATTTTTCATGGTATCAAATTCTCTTTTATGATTGATGTAATTAAGTGATCCAATTATTGCTATGTTACCATCTGCTTCATCTATTTGTTCTGTACACTGAACTAAAACTGTCCGTTAATATAATAAAAAATTCCATTAAAAATATAAAAATTTGTTTAATTTTCAGCCGATGAATTAGAGCATTATTCCAATGAATATACGTTTATAAGTTTACAAAATTTTCATAAAACAATAAATAATTTCATGAGCACTATGTACCAAATTCATTAAATAGATCATCAAAGAAAACGTTAATTATATTAATGAAAAAATTCATTAAATTTAGTTTAAAAAAAAGTTTATTATATTAATGATTGCGATTATAGGCCTATGAAATATAAATAGCGTAATGAATCTTTTATAAAAACAATGTATAAAAAAATTTACTCGCACATGAATTTCGTACATACATTTTATGTATGACTTTTTTAATTGAACCCCATATACCTAAAGACATTTATTTTATCCTTCGAATTAGTCCACAATGACTTATTTGCAAACGACTGGATGATTTGAAGAAAAAACAGTATTTTTTAAGTTTTTGCAATATGTATTTATTAAAGTTAAAAATTATTACATCGCTTTTTCTAAAGCATTTATTAGTATATTCACTTTAGGGAATTTTTTGTTTGCCTGCATATTATAAAAAAATGTTTCAAGAAAATTCCAAAATGTCTGGGCAGCTACTGGGTATTCCAGATTGAAGAGATGAAATATCTTGAAACAAATATCCACTTCTCGAACAAAACTTTTACAAGGAATTTTCATATTATCAAAATATACAAATATTTCTTTTATGGATGTAATTTCATTTCCTATTGCCATTAAAAATGGTTGAATATTTTGCATTTTAGTTTTTCTAAATTGCAGATCATCCTCGAGTTTTTCAAAATTTTCACAAATCATCAAAAACGCTTCTTGTGAATCATTGATGGTAAAACGTGTGACACTCTTTTTACCATTTTTATCCTTTAAAACAGCTCGTTGAGTTGGAACCAAATATCCATGAACTGCCCACAATAAGGCTGTACATCGACCATCTGTAAGTTTACAAAAATGAATTAAAACGTATTTTATAATGATTAATATTATTAATCATTTAAAAAATTTTGACATTTAAGACATTTTTAATATTTGAAATTCGAAATTTTAAAATATTCTACGCAAGAAAAAAAAAACAATTATGAAGAGCACATATCGTCGCCTTGGTGGTGAATGGTTCTAATTCGCAAAACATAAATTTCTAGTAAAATGCATTTTAATATTTTCCGCTCGTTAAAAATGATTGTTTTTGCTTATAAAAAAAAAGTACGTGGAACATCTTTTGGAAAACCGGTTATTATTCACAAAATATATTTTCTAATATTATTTAAACTTTTTCTGAAAAAAATAAGTTATGGTATGAAAATTTTGTGGGTTAGTACTTTTCACCAATATGTGCAATTCATAGGTCAATTTAATTCTTGAAGTAGTGTCTGAATACTGAAATAATACTGAAATGTAGTGTCAAAATAAGAATGAAATACAAAAAAGCTATTGGTATCACACTGGAAAATAGAATATAAAAATCAATTCTTTTTTTTCTTTTGTAATTTATTTAAACTTAATCAATAGGTTATAATAATAAATTCTTTAATAATCATAAAAAGGCAAAATAACAAAAAACTTATAATTCTCAATATAGTTAATAAAAATAATAAAAAATGTACCTTAAAATAATATAAATCTGGTTATATGCCTATAAGAAAAGTTTGTAAATAATTAGTAAGACTGATTACGAATCAGTTTCCTCATCCGATGAATGCAAATGAACGTCATCAGTGGATTTAAGATTCCGGTAAAACTCGTGATATGTTTCAGGAATGCATTTAGAATCGCATAATTTGAGCAAACTTTCTAGTTTTCTTTTTTCTATCGGTAGATAATCTGAGTACAGTGGAGAAATCTTGTAGTTTGAATTTGAGGTCTTTCTAATGTTATTTTTTTTAATTAAGATGGATTTAAATTCAGAGTCAGAAAGCTGTTCTTTATAAAATATTCGAGATGGGTCTTTTTTTCGATATTGCAGCCATTTGATTTTTAACCAACTGACAGTGTCGCCATTTTCATCTTTATTTTTGTTTTTGATGACAGCGGATGAAAAGCATTTGAAATTTAAAAAGTCGGAGTAATTCATTTAAACTACTTTGTAAAAAGGCTCTTTCGTTTTGGCTGTTCGTACTACAGTATACCAACTCTCGGGAGTAAAGACATCTACCTTATTACCTCTAGTCTCAATAGCGGAGTGTACACTATCACATTCCATTTCAGAATGCCTCGATTCCATGTATTTTTGATTAATTTTTTCGATCGGCAACATGGTAACAGCTCTGAGAAACATTGCTTTGCTGCATTGATGCAATTTCTATTTTGTCCAGATGCAGTATCTGAATAAAATGTAACTTCTTTTACATCAGCATGAAGGTCTGTCAAACATTTCCATAAGCATGTGGCAACTTCTGAGGAGCCTTTTGTTCCAGTCCCTTCATGCCACATATAGTTAGTGGCTTCCGCATTCAACAAATTATAGACGGTGAAATTGAACGTTTTAAGTTTCTGAGTATAATATAATTTACCTATACATTCAAAGAAGGTGTAATAAGAATTTTTTCCATGTCCATCGCAAAAGAAACCAATGAACTGTTTGCCATTGATAACTGTTTGTCGATTTTTTTGTGGTCTCTAGCCTCTTCCTTTCTAGCTAAATGGACATTGTATTCTTCCTGCAGACTTGTTTTGCCTTGTGCGTCTAAACTATCAAACTTGGTACAAAATCGCACTGATCCTTTTTAGGACGATGAAAACCCAAATTAAATTCAGTTGAAAATATATGTTTGTAGTAACTCGATTTTTCGGGATCCACCTTAAGTTCTTCACAATATAACTTGCTTGAAATGTCGAGAGTTGCTAGAAGAAATTTTTGACAAACCTGACGAGTTACATGATTTGAAGTCAACTTGTAAACATAGATGCATGCTCTGCGATCATTGCTTTCACTGTAGCAACGTTTCTTGGGGATACAGGTAACTTGCTTTGATATGAAACTCCATCTCAATTCTTGAGTTTTCAGTTGAAGAAAACGTTCCAAAATATTTTGTCGCTCCTCTTTAGAGAAAAACTGATTACACTTGTAATGACAACGACATTCAATATCTTTCACACTACGGTCTCGTTTAAGCTTCCCTTTTTGTGTATAATATTGTTTACCTTCCATTCTTAATTTTTTTTGGATATTTCGCTTCCATGAAGTTGGATCTCTTTTTTTTCTTCGAGTAAGCTTCTTGTCCGAATTACCTCCATTAAAATTTTCCAGCATTTTATTTTCATCGGATTCAAGTTCATCACCACTAGGACCTGCTTCTAAGTCTGTTGATTCTTCCTCGTCGTAATTGATGTCACTGTCTGGTTTGTAGTTTAAATCTTCATACTCAACATCCTCAACATCACTTTCAGCATAACTTGGTCTGTTATATAAGCTTCTTAATGGCCCAACAAAAGCAGAACTATGATCCCTTATGATTTGAGTATTGTTGTATTCTAAAAACAAAACAAAAACATTTGCAACAAATCGACAATTCAAAAATTTAAAATTAAGAAATAAAAATGAAAGAATTAATGGAAAAATATTATTATGTGTCAATATTATAATGATTTTCCAAAATATATTTATCAAAACAACTGCAATTAACATTATTTGAACGATGTTACCTAATTTTCCTGAGTTTGCATTTATATTTTCGATCTGATGCTCACTGATAATTTTTAATCCGACTGGATTTCGTATGGATTCAACTGTTTCTGCTTAATTAAGTAAAAGGAATGTTTTTAAAATTTGCTGAAAAATTGCACAGACCAAACTTACCTAATACTACTGGAGTCAAAGTAGTATATTCTTTTACCTCACTTTCATTTTCCTTACTATTATTTTCACACTGTTTTTGGCATTGTGCCATTATGATTAGTTGGAGTATTAATTTTATTTCTTGTAATAGCAACAGCCTTTATAGGATACGTTCTACCGTGAAGACAAATATCTTTTTGAGGAGCATCTGTAATTACTAATTTGTTATCAGCCATTCCTTATTTAGGAATTGATCTTGTTCAATGAGTATGAGGAGGATTTGAATTTTTTAATTATTATTAAATTTTAGTACTTTGTACATCCTCCTTTTTTTAAAATTACTTCATATCTTCTATTCGGCAAGGAATTGTATAGTGACTTCAAATAACTTAAGGAAATTTCCCTCCAGGCGACTTTAATGGCCTGAATTAATGACTCCTTATCATCAAACTGTTTGCCACCTTCGTACACTTTTCTTACTAACCACCCCCATACGTTTTCCATTATGTTGAGGAATTATTATTGTATATATAATTCAAAATTAAATAATAATTAAATTAAACTTTTAAAATAATATTTACTATTAATAACTAAATGTAGTAATATAAAAAAACGCAAACTATTCCTTTAAAATAATTTTAATTAGTAGTATCTCCCCTTCAACCTTAAAATTAAAAACTTTTCTATTAAATAATTATATATAGGGGCTACTAAAATCAAAAATACTAACTAAGAAATACAAATAACTATAACTAGTAAAATTAATCTTTTAAAATAATAATTATCTATTTAAATATAATATAAGAAATAATAGTTAATAATAGCAATAATAATAATAATAATAATAATAATAATAATAATAATAATAATAATAATAATAATAATAATAATAATAATAATAATAATAATAATATACAGGGTGATTCTCTATCGGATGAAAACCTTGAGACAGGTGATTGTTCGTGCCGAGAAACGAAAAAAATTGTACGGCAGGGGGGGGTCTATTCTCAAGGGGTAAGGAGTGACGGGGCTATGAAGTTTTTTTTTAGGTCAAGTCACTTGTTCCGTATTTTTGGCCATAACTCACGAAATACTCAATACTTTTGAGTTATCCTGCACTCATTAAAAAGAGAATCAACGGCTCTTTACTTTGATGTCTAAATAATTTAAATTGGACTAGCAGTGCTGAAGATACGGCTCGTCAAAGTCAAAAATTCATGGAAAAAAACGGAAAATTTTAAGTTCAAGGTCAAATATCTCAAAATGTTGCCCTATTTTTTTTTAATTTTTTTTACTTAAAATATAGCCCAATGCATTGCCTTTCATTTGCTTTTTATTTTATTTGATTGTCTTTCGTAGTTCTTGAGTTCTGCGATAAAATACAACAGTGATTTTGCATCGAAAAGTTGTTACCTGTTGTTGAACAAGTGACTTGACCTAAAAAAAAAACTTCGTAGCCCCGTAACTCCTTACCCCTTGAGAATAGACCCCCCCCCTGCCGTACAATTTTTTTCGTTTCTCGGCACGAACAATCACCTGTCTTAAGGTTTTCATCCGATAGAGAATCACCCTGTATATATACATACATATATACATATATATAAATCTTTTAAATTTTATTATAATATAATATAAATAATATATTATTAAAATAATTAATAAACTAACATATTTTATTAGATATTAATTTTCACATTATTTAATTTTTATTTTAAGATATTTTATTTTATAAGATATTAAATTAATTATTAGATTTAATTGTTTTGATTTATTTTGACGATTAATTGCTGACATCTTTTTAAAATCTTCACAAAAATAGATAGCATGTGATTTGCTGCATACAGGACATTGAAGTTTATCTTTGTTGATTGTTAAAACTGCTGGTTTGATTGCTTTCTGTGAGCTTGGCTTCAATAAATCTTTCAGTGGTACATTTTGTAGAATTTGTAAAATGGATAAGAATTCCAGTCAAAAATATTGTATTGAAAAATTTGAATTAATGAGGAATTATGCTAATTATGAACAAGATATCCAGAAACAAAATTCTCAAGAAACAGGTATTATAGAAAAATGTGCTTTTAACAGAATACCATCATTTCATGTTATAGATAACATAGCTGTAGATGCAATGCATGATATTTTGGAGGGAATATGCCACTATGATATAAGTCATATTATTTTTTACCTTGTACAAAGAGCAAATTATTTATCGCTGGACATTTTAAACAAAAGAAAGCAAACATTTGAGTATGGAATTATTGAAATTGGGAATATTTCTCCAGAAATCACTTTATCTCATCTGACTAAAAAACATTTAAAAATGTCAGCAAGTGAAATGCTTACGTTTATTATTCATTTTCCAATAATGGTTGGAGATCTTATTCCTGTGGAAGATGAGGTCATTGACTTAGTGATGTCCTTTGAAGTAACTGATAACTTGATTTCAAATTTAGAACAAAAAATAGAAACACATAATAAGCAGTATATTTCTCTTTTTAATGAGAAATTAAAGCCGAAGTTCCATCTGTTAACTCACTATCCTACTGTTATGAAAAACTGTGAAACACTTCGAAAGTTTTGGAGCTTTCAGTATGAAGCTAAACATAGAAATTTTAAATTATATTCGCATGTAATAACATGACGTAAAAATATATGTCTCACTTTAGCAAAAAAATTTCAATTTAATTTTGCAGACTTTATATTAAATATTTCGAACACTTTTATGGAATTTCAGATATTAGATAATAATAAAATCAAAACTAATTTCACTAATTTAATAAGTAAACAGATAGGGAGAATTGAAGAAAATTTTGAACTGTACGATCAAATAAAATATAAGAATATAAAATTTAAAAATGGATATTATGTTGGAGTATACGACGATGACTACAAAATTTTCGTTATAATACATATTATAAAATCAGATGAAAATTGTTTACTGTTTTGTCAACGAATTAATAAAATTTTATATTGTCCACATTATACAGCTTTTGAAATCGACCCTACTTCTTTGGGAGAATATTTTACCGTCAGTTTAGAAGAAATTATTGGTGCTCCCGTTAATCTTATAAAAACTAACAGAGGAAGATTCATGACCAGACTTAAGGAATATAACTTTACATTGTAGTTTGTGAATTTCAGAAGTAAAATGTCTGATCAAAATTCTACTGCGAACTTAAACGTGCAACAAACAACATCTCTTTTGAATTCAACTGTTTATAATGAAGCAACAAATGATGCGAGAATGCATAATCAAGACTTACAAATCATTGACAACACACCAATTATAATTCATTACGAACTGAACTCTAATAATTTAGACCCAGAACTGCATAATTTGCTAAAACAATGGAATCTGGAACACTTATATTCTCATTTAATAAGTAAACTTTATTATTATTCTTTAATATAAATCATGAAATTAAAATATATGTATGATATTTTTAATTTTAGGTGAAAAAGTTAATATAAATATATTAAAAATGATGAAATTGGAATATATCAAGGAATTATTAAAGGATTTTAAAATAGGAGATAAAATTGCTTTTGAATATCACCTCGAAATTTGGAGAGAAGAATTAGATATTCCAGTTAATTTAAATGCATCACTCTTGAGTCGATATTTGAATGATGAAATCCCATCTCCTTCTACAAGTCGTACATCTTCTTGTAGACAAATCAATAGGATAATTTCCCCTTACTTATCTAAAGACGACGCTTCATCGGAAGAAACTAAATTAATAACTCTACTGGACATTATAAATAAAAGTTATAAAGGAGCCATAATAAGAGATTTTTATAAAGCCAATTCTACGTTCAATGATGAAACACGCAACTTATTAGTTAACATTATTGCAAATCATTTTGAGAGTAATAATTTACACATGACATTAGCAACCAGCTATAGACTGGAAAGGGAGAAACTCGAACTGAGAAAATTGATTATTATCGTATTGGCAAAAGAGGGAAAAATTTTGTAATTTAAAAAGAAATCTAAAATCATTTTCAAGTAAATCATCGAATAAGAAGAATGAACCCGAGAAAAATTTACAGAAATCATCAACAAAATCAATTGGTAATAGAAATTTTTTCGTAGTTTTATCTTTTTTAACCAACCTGTTATTATTTCTAGTTCGACCATATAAACTTTTTAAAATCGCGATCAGAAAATATTCAACCTTTTATTCTTGCACTTGGCGATGCCAACTTTAATAATTTCGAAAAATTTTGTGTTTATATAAATGGTTCAAAATTTATATTTAATAACTTTCTAAGATCTGTAGATATTTGTTTTAAAATATTCCATTTATTTAATCTTGAATATCCAGCTGCTTGTGCGCAATTTTGGACCTTTATAGAAACTTATTTCTTTAAAATTTCAAAATCAAAAAAATCGACTAAAATTTGCATTTTAACACAAAATTTAGAAAAATGTTTAGAAGAGCCTATAGTATGAAAAAGGCTTCATTTATGCTAGAAAATTTGAATTAAAATTTGCATTCGTATTAGATATTTAAGTCTTTACACATTTATAATATTAATTTAGCTCGACGTCTGCTATAAAAAAGGGCCGTTTTCAAAAATGCAAGCTTGCTTGCATTACCTTGCATGCATGCATGTAAAGGTAGAAAGCATGCAAGCCAACTTTGCATGCAATATATCTTGCATTTATGAAGTCTTTTCGCCATTTTCCAAATTTTGACAACAAGCTTGTATTGCCATTATAACATTGTTTACATGTCATTAATTTGGTAATTTCATTGTATGAAAACTAGTGCTTATCTAAGGTCAAAATTGAAAGAAAGTGACTGATACGGAAAAAAAAATTTATTGAAGAAAATTATCTAAATTAATAGTTGAAAGTGAAAGTTGTGTTTGTGTTGTGATGGATAAAAATAGCAAAATTTATTTAAAAGACATGATTTCAAAACAGTTACATTCTATTGTAACACAATCATGTGGTGAATCTGGGCAAAGTAGTGCATCAATGTTTTATTTTAGAGAAATGCAAAGACAAAGAAAAATAAGAAATATAAAATTAATAACAGAATTGAAAAAAATGAAGACAAGAAGATTAATTAGGAAAATAAAAAACTACGTGAAACTGATAAGCAGATTTTCGGATGAAACATTTTATTCCCATTTCAGAATGACAAGATCATGCTTTAGTGTGAGCATAGATTATAAACAATAACGCTTAATCTCCGTTTAATTTTTTCATATTTTTCAGATTGTATTAGATGAAGTTAAGAGTAGATGGAAAAGTTCAACTGCAGGACGTCCAAAAACAAATGTGAAAACTGCTCTTTTTATGGCATTATGGTGGTTTAGTAACCAAAATTCGTTACGGGAAATATCCGATCGTTTTGGGTATTCAATGGGAACGGGAACGGTATATGCCAATATAATGAAAATCTGCAAAATATTATACGGATTGTCAAAAAAATATGTAAAATTGCCGAATGTCGAAGAAATGAAGGAAATTGCTGGAGATTTGAAGGTCTAAGGGGAGAAAATTCTATTCCTTCTGTGGTTGGATGTGTTGATGGAACACATATTCAAATTTGAGCACCAACAATAGATAGTCAAAGCTATTATAATAGAAAAGGGTATCATTCCTTAATTTTACAGGTAATTATTATCAATTTTAATAACAATTATAAAAATTACTAATTTTTATTTTATTTTAGGCCATATGCGACGATAATCTTATTTTTAGAAACATATTTTTTGGAATGCCTGGTAGCTGCCACGATGCTGCAGTTTGCAATGAAAGCGCTTTAGGCAAAGCACTAGGTAATGATACAGTAACATTAGTGGATAATACACACTTACTTGGCGATTCAGCATATCCGCTGCTACCGTACCTGTTAACGCCCTATCGCGACAACGGTCACTTGTCCCAAAGTCAAAAAAGATATAATCAATGCCATAGTTCAGTTAGGGTTCTAATTGAACAGGCTTTTGGGATCCTGAAGTCATAATTTAGAATATTAAATTCCTTAACTTTTCAAAAATTACAGCATGCGTTATTTTTAGCTGTATAGTATTATATAATATAATAAGATTAAATAGTAGTAATAACATTATTGTTACAGAAAATATTATTTTAAATGCAAATGAAGAAGAACATGAAAATGAAAATAATAATAATGAGATGGACATTGCACCTACTAAAAGAGATGTAATTGCTGAGTGGCTGACACCACAATAAATTTGTATTACAAACTATAATTAATACAATAAAACTGTAAGTGCTTTAAATCCTATATGTTGCAAAATGAATTAATTTTGGTTGGTTCTTTTTTACAAATTCTATTTTAATCAATTATATTTAATACTAATTTATATGAACAAATTGGATAAGAGCAAATCAAATTATCTTTAAAATATATTCAATATATGAAAAAATATTGGATAAGTACAAAATCAAATTATCTTTAAGTTAATATTCAATACAAAATTAATATGAGGTTAATACAAAATTGATAGTTAATTCCAACGATGTTCACTCGACAGCGGTTGAATAACAAGAGAGGTAGAAACAAGTAATTCAAATTATAATAAGCAAAAATTATCAATTAGAAATTATACTATTCAAGTTGTGAGTGTGAATATCGTTGGAGTACAATAAATGTAACTAAGCATTAGGTATAAAACTGTCATCAATTACACAATAATATATCAAGTACATAAGAATATACGTTTGCTATATTGTTATACTAAAATGAGACGTAGTTGATTGTTCATTTCGTAACATATTCCCCCGGCGTTGAAGTACTCAGTTCCTCTTCGAGTGGTAGTTTCACAATTTTGACAATGGGACGCATAAACTTGCCTGAGTTGGTAGTAACTGTAACAACACGTACTTTTCCATCTTGATCTGGATGAATATCGTTGATTCTGCCTAAAACTCATTTAGATGGTGGTAAGTTAGGTTCTTTGATTAACACCACATCTCCGCAATTAACATTAGGTTGTTCATGTCTCCATTTGGAACGTTGTTGCAAAGATGTGAGATATTCAGTATGCCATTTTTTCCAGAAGCCTTGTAGCATTTGTTGTAAGAGTTCCCAATTTGATAATAGATTCAATTTTGTTGATGTTAAATCTGAATCTGGAATAGATGTGTATGCAGTGCCGGTCAGCAAGTGAAAAGGAGTTAAAGCTTCAACTTCAGATTCTGGAATATAACATAATGGCCTTGAATTAACAACAGCTTCAATTTGGGTTAAAACAGTATATAATTCTTCGAAGGTTAGTCTGTGATCACCAATAATTCGCTTTAAATGGGTTTTGATGGATCTTATACCGGATTCCCAAAGTCCCCCAAAATGAGGTGTGCTTGGAGGATTAAAGACCCACTGAATTCCATTTTGGGATAAGTAGTCTTGTATCATCATGTTATGTGTCTCTGACACAATGAGTTTATGCATCTCTGACAACACCTTATAAGCACCTTTAAAATTTGTTCCATTGTCTGAGAAAATATGGCTACATTTGCCTCGGCGAGCTACAAAGCGTCGAAATGCAGCAATGAATGCGTCAGTTGTCAATTCCGTAACCAGTTCAATATGAACGGCTTTACTTGTTAAACAAATGAATAAACATATATAACCCTTGGTGAATCTAGGATTCCTGCCACGGAAAGACCGAATTGTAATCGGACCTGCATAATCACATCCCACATGAGAGAATGGTCGTGCATATGTTACTCGAGTTGCTGGAAGATGAGCCATGAGTTGAGAAGATAATTGCTGTCGTTGTCGAAAACATGAAAGGCATTGATGTACTATTTTTCGAATGATGTTACGACTCCCGAGGATCCAATATTCTTGTCTGAGTAAAGCAAATAATTCGCTAGTGCCTGCATGAGAATATCTAAAATGAAAATGACGAACAATTAGTGTGCAAACAATATTATGATTAGGCAATATAATGGGATGCTTTGATTGATACGAAAGTTCTGATGTTTAAGTCTGCCACCAACTCTCATCAACCCGGTGTCATCAATAAATGGAGTTAATTTGGATAACTGATTACGCAGCTGAATGAATTTATGTTTTCTTAAGCAGTCAAGTTCAGTTCGAAAATTTGTCGCTTGTACATGAAGCAGGCATTTAACTTTTGCGTTGTTTAATTCCGCAACTAAAAGACTTCCTGTAATTTTCGTCTTGGGTCGTGAACTATTCCGAATAAACCTGAGACAATAAGCAATAATACGAAGAAGTCGTGTCCAAGTTGAATATTTGTGACAAAGTCGATTCAATAAATCATTATCATTTATGACTATGAATGTATAAATGCGTAGTGTATTCTTGACCTATACGTTCATTTTTTTTTTGATTTTTATGTTTTCTATAGCTATGCGTCTTAAAAGCACTATACTTTTTAAAAATTTTGCCGCATTTATCATCTAAACATTTAAAATGTGCATTTAATTTATTTCGATGTATATACAAGTGCCAATTGTATTTACGTATTACGTTTGTTTTAAAAGAACACATATTGCATTGATACATTTTAATAACAAATTTTTTTATTGTACTAAATGCAAAAACGAAAGGTTCACAAATGCTTAAAATATATGTAATGTATGTATAATAGTAGATAGTACCTATACTTTAAATATATAATATATAACAGTAATATTGAACTACATATTTGGAAAATACTTAATTTATGTATATGGAAACACAAATTTATTAAAATTATATCGAGTCTTACTATACTTTGTTTTTCTTTTAAAATTTTTTGTGTTAATGTTTTGTTTCGAAATTTTAATTTTCACTATTTTTTAAAACTTTTATTTAGTTTTTTTTACAGTTTTTCCTTGTTTGACTTTCTTGTATATTATTTTTAGAAACAATTTTGTTTTTATCTTTCATATACATACTTCCTCGAACTTGAACAACTACAAACTGAGAGTGGAATAAAAAATTTTTATTGACAACGACAAAAATTATATAGAGAAGATGTAAATTTACATTTAAACGACGTAATTCTCAATCATAGAATTGGAATTATACAATAAGAAATTTAATTGTACGCAAAAAAAATGTAAATTCACGACGAAATGTAAAGAGCTGCTACTTTACAACTAATGTTTGTAATTTGACATCACCATATGGAATATTACTTTCTATTCGTCGTACGTACAGAAATTTACATATTTTTTTTTGTAAAAATATGAAAAACGCCATTTCTATGTGAATTTAAAAAAAAGTTACAGCTTCACTTTGACATTGATTTAAATTTACAGCAAGCGTGTTTTAAAATTACACACACTTTTTAGAGTGTACATTGACCAGTTTAATTAATTGTTTTTTTTTGTTGTTATTCTTTGTTTTGTTTACATATAATATTTGACATAATTTAATATTAAGTAATAATTCAATGTATTCACAAATGCATCATAAATAAAGATAAAGAAGTAACAATCAGTGTGTAGTTTCAACAACCAAATCAGCATAATCGAACCGCCACATTTCACATTTTCACTATAAAGTTTAAATGCATAATGTTGATCGGTTTGGAAACAAAATAAATGTTTGTTCAATATTTTATTCGGCTGGTGAAAAGTGTAATGCTGAAATGTGCTTTTAATTGTAGGTACACACATACATACCTGTAATAAGGAATAAGGCAGTATTATTTTTTATATTTCACTCTATATCTATATGCTATATGCTGGCACTAGACATTATTAAATGTTTGCATAAATGTGTATTCTATTGTATAAATTTATTTGTTGTCATTTTTTTCCTTTTTTCCTTTACTCTTCTTTTGGTTCGCTATATCGTTGCAAAATTATTATTTTGTTGTTTTTTAAATTCAATGATTTTTTAATTTAGTTCATTCATTATCGATTTGTCTTTCTTAGCGCAAGTGGTAACGAATTTTTGAGTTGAAAACGAATCTGAAAATGTTTAATATTTTTTTAAATTCAATGATTTTTTAATTTAGTTCATTCATTATCGATTTGTCTTTCTTAGCGCAAGTGGTAACGAATTTTTGAGTTGAAAACGAATCTGAAAATTTTTAATATTTTTTGAACATTATTTTGGTTATTTTGATTTTGATTATTTTGATATTATTTTATTTTTTTTTTATTTATTTTGTATTGATTGGTTTTTATTTTCAGTTATCTTTATTATCAAATGGATAATAGAAAAAAACGAGAACTATGGGGTGTAAGATGTGGAGTTCCTTTTTGTCGGGCAAAAAAGAGAGATATGCCCAATATAAGATTTTTCATGCTTCCTCGAAATGATGAAAACTTAC
Source organism: Villa cingulata (assembly GCA_951394055.1). NCBI lineage: Eukaryota > Metazoa > Arthropoda > Insecta > Diptera > Bombyliidae > Villa > Villa cingulata. The sequence goes on along the minus strand of OX596017.1, from coordinate 31,879,410 downwards.
GCAGAGAATGGTTGGAAGCGATTAATTTAACTGTCTTACCGAGACAAAAACGTATTTAACATTTCCCTGCTTTTGCTCAACAGAAAAGATATTTGAAAAAAGGAACAGTACCAACGCTTCATCTTGGAGATATTGTTAATAATGTTCTTGATGAGAACTTTTCCGATGAGGAAGAACATATCCCAGTAATTTTTTCTGGAAAATGTTATAGGAAGTCTAAAACTAAAGATAATGATGAGGAAATGACTTTTGAAGATTTAAAACTTTATGAGCCAGCAAATAATACAGAAGAAAATATTGAAATTTCATGTAAATTTTGCTTACAATCACAGAAAAATGTGGATTATTACAGAAATTGCTATGTGTCTGCATTTAGAGAGAATAAAAAACTTAAAGAAAAATTGTGTAAAAAATATCTTCTTTACAAATCTGCAAAATTTTCTTTATGTAAAAACAAAAAAACAAAATTTTTAAGAATTAAGCAAAATTTGTCTGATGTTATTGATAACCTCTCTGCTCCTAGTTCTTCCTCGAAAACTTTCGCCAAAATGTTACTTTGCAAAAAATCGAAAAATGCAAAATGGAATGAATGTGTTAGGACTTTAGCATTAAGCTTGCATTATAAGTCTCCTGCTGCATATGCATATATGAAAAATATATTTCAGTTTAACTTACCTTCCACAATGTCTATATATCGTTGGCCACCTTTCAAAAATATTCAGCAGGTTTTTTCATATGAACTGAAGAAACAATTAAAGGAAATTATTTCTTCATTTGACATTGAAAAAAGACAAGCTGTTTTAATTTTTGATGAAATATCGATCAGACAAAACTTAACTTATGATAACATGAATGAAGAAATTGTTGGATTTGTGAATTTGGGTAATAAAAAATCAAATGATATAGCAAAACATGTCTGTCTTTTCATGGTTCGTGGCATTTATTCGAACTGGAAAATAATGATTAGTTTTTTTGCAGTGAATAATGCAATGTTAGCAACAGATTTGGAAGAAAAAGTTAAGGAGAATATTGACTATTCCACGGATATTGGTCTGTGTATAAAAGCAATTGTATGTGACCAAGGTTCGAATAATAGAAGCCTTTTTTCAAATTTAGAAGTATCTCCTTCCAAGCCTTTTTTTCAATACAATGAAAAAAAAAAATGATGCAATTTTCGATGTGCCACATTTAATGAAATTTTTTAGAAATGTGATTATAAAAAGTGACATAGAGTGCGAGGATGGCATTGTAAGTTGGAATGTTGTAAGAGAGTTATACGCTCTCGAAAAAAATAAGACTACCAAAATGTGCACTAAAATTTCACCGACACATGTATATCCTAATACGTGGCAAAAAATGAAAGTAAGTTTTGCAGTGCAAGTCATGAGCCATACATGCAGTGCTGCAATAAAAACGACTCACCAGTTGAAACAATTTAGCCGTCAGATTATGCCAAGCGCTATTTCCACAGCTAAATTTTTTGAAAAGATCGGCAAAACGTTCGATTGTTTGAACAGTAGAAGCTTATTTTGTAAAAATCCTTTTAGAAGTGTGTTGCGAGCAAATGGTCTTGTGAGAGAACATTTAATATTTATGTTAAATTATTTGAAATCAATTAAATGTAGCAAAAAAGTGTAAAAAGGCCTAATGCAATCTATTAATGCGGTTTTGAGTTTATCCGAGGATCTCTCTGAATCTTTTCAAGAAAAACCGTATTTATTGACATATAAACTAAATCAAGATTTGAATTTATTTTCGTTAATAAGAAGTAAAGGCGGATTTAACAATAACCCTTCTTTGTATGAGTTCTGTCATATAATTTCAAAAATTCAGTCAAACAAAGTAGTCTCTTTTAAATCTGAAAGCAGCAATTGTGAAGAAGATGATGAATGTTTTTTGAGACAGAATTCTGAAATAAATAACGAAGATGAGAACAGTTTTGTAAATATTTCCTCATATATTTGCGGTGAAGTTGAACAAGAAAATGAGCAAGAATTTGAAAAAATTCCGAATTATGTTGATTTTCATACATTCAATGTTTTGACAATAGAAGAAAACTCACTGCGATATTTTATTGGATTTATAATAAATAAATTTTTCAATACATGTCATAGCTGTGGGAATTGTATGAAACGTATTAAAAAATGTGGAGAAAATATATCCTTAGAGAAACAGACAGAAAATTTTATATTTTTTAAAAATTACTCAAAGTCTTCAGATTTTGGTAAACTTAATCTACCAACTGACTTTTTTTTCGAACTATGTAAAGTTCAGGTGAAAGTTTTCAATAAACAGTTGCTAACATGTCCCTTTAAAACTGGTATAAAAAAACAAATATTTGAAGATTGTATTAAAGAAGCAAATGAAAGAGATGATTTTAAAAATTGGTTTTCTTCAGATGATCCATGTTATGGGCATCGTATTAAAATTGCAAACTATTTCCTGAAAATATTGTTACTAAAGTACAGTCAGTGGCAGTCGCAACAATTAAAAATTAATTACAATAAAAAGTAACAAGAAAAAAATTATTTTTGTGAAGATTTTTCTCTTCCTTACGTCGTTACATTGCTTACTATTTTCGAATATTGGTTATTTAATTTCACATCGTAATCTAATATCCATATGTGTTCACTATATCGCATGAATATTTAAATCTAAATCTATCCAAAAAAGATGTAATGGGGAAACTTCCGAATCGCTAGCTCGTGATATCGAAACAGGACATTTTCAGGACGATACTTTGGAATGTCCTCTTTAATGTGTCATATGTCCTTGTTGGCGGAAATTTGATATTTGGGAGAAAAGTACCGTTAAAAATTTTTCAAAAAATTCACTGTGTTTCACAAAAACCGTTATATTTATCTTTTGGAATAATGCAGGATAACAAAAGATATTGCATTTTAAAGAGAACTTTCTCCTCTTTCTAGCGAAATATATTTTATCTCGAAATAATAAGTGGTTCCTGAGCTATAAGGACTCAAAGTCAAAATTTCATGTTTAAAAAAAAACGATTTTCAAACTTCTTTTGATATTGATATATCTCCGAAAGTTGAAGGATAACATAGGTAAATTATGATGTCAAATGAAAGATAATTTTGTCCTCTTTAAAATGGTACCCCTTACACCCTCATATGTCACCCCACTAAGAAACTATGGACAAATGTATGCAACAAAGTGCATGTTTTTTATACATAACTAGTTATTTTTTGTTAAAATAATGAAAAAAAAAAACAAACAATAACACATCAAATAATGAAAATGATTAAAAAAACAGATATGTATGTATTTATTTTTATTAATTTTACTCTTTGTTATTTTTTTGTGGTCCTGAAAAGGACCGATTTTATTTTTCGATTATTTTCCGATGTTATTTTTGGTTTTATTTCACAAATTAATATATGTAATCACTAATCACTTAGGTTTGTGGTACTCTGTTACCAAATCTTCTTAAATCACCATTAACTTATATTTCTAATTTTTTATATATATTGTAACTGTAATATTTATATGCATTTTCTGGTTTTTTTATATAGGTGTATAAATCAAAAATTTTTCTTTTATCTGTTGATTTGAATGGATTCCACTTTATTAGCTCTAAAAGCTGGTACGGACTTATACCATTAACAAGTCCAAAGGCCGTTACTATTAACCGAGTTCTATAATTGCCATCACAAAAAAATGCATTTATAATAAAATTTGGTACATTTGAAAAATCAACTAAGTATGTATATCACTTCTATTGAGTAATCGCTTTCTTGCGTTGATGAAAATTTATACAATATAGAATACACATTTATGCAAACATTTAATAATGTCTAGTGCTAGCATATAGCATATATATATAGAGTGAAATATAAAAAATAATACTGCCTTATTTCTTATTATAGGTATGTATGTGTGTAAATACAATTTATATTAAAAGTACATTTCAGCATTACACTTTTCACCAGCCGAATAAAATATTGAACAAACATTTATTTTGTTTCCAAACCGATCAACGTTAAGTAGAGTACACACTGTCATGCATGCATGACAGTCAGTGCATGATAAATTTTTATGCTTGTCATGCAAAAATACACACTATCATCCAGTGAGTGTCATGCTTTTGCAATTTTCCTCTAATTTTTTCCGTCATTGCGTTTTCAAATTTCATGCAAAATGGATAATAAGGAAAAAGCTTGTGTGTGTATTATTTTGGCATTATGTCATAAAAAGAAAATTAATAGAAAAAAGTGGGTGAAACAGTGGATTTCAAAAAGAGGAAAGTTTTCACATATAAATCTTGTGAACGAAATAAAAACTAGTGAACCAAGTGATTATAAAAATTGCTTCAGGATGTCTGCTAGCAATTATGAAGTTTTATTGAAAATGGTTACTCCGTTGATTGAAAGACAAAATACACATTTAATAAATGCTGCTACACCAAACTAGAGATTAGCAGCAACACTTCGTTTTCTTGCTACTGGAAGAACATTTGGGGATATGAAGTACTACGTGGGTTGATAAGTTTCCTGTATTCATAGTAAAGCACGTAAATTTTCACAATTTTTTTATGTAATCTTCTACATAATCTCCTTTTAGCTCTACACACTTATTCCAACGTTTTTCCAACAATTCTATCCCTTCCCTATATCGCACTTTGTCTAACCCTTCAAAAAATGCGTTTGTTTCGGTTATGACGTCACTATCCGATGAAAATCTCTTTCCCCGTAACCATTTTTTCAACTCTGGAAACAAAAAGTAATCACTGGGAGCCAAATCTGGAGAATAAGGAGGATGTGGAAGCAGTTCGTATTTTAATTCATGAAATTTGGCCATCGCAATTGTTGACGTGTGAGCTGGGGCATTGTTCTGAAGAAAGAGGATTTTTTTCCTCGACAAATGTGGTCGTTTTTTTAAAATTTCTTCATTTAATTTGTCTAACAATGTGCAGTAATACTCACCAGCGATCACTTTTCCTTTTTCCAAATAATCAATGAATATTATCCCATGTGTATCCCAAAATGTAGTGGCCATGACTTTCCCAGCCGTCTGTTGAGTTTTGTGTCGCTTTGGTCGGATTTCACCTGGTTCCATCCATTCTGCAAATTGTTTATTTGATTCAGGTGTATAATGATGAATCCATGTTTCGTCAACAGTTATTATTCGACGAAAAAAATCCACCTTATTGCCTGTCAACATTTCCAAAAATTGCTGTGAAGTGGTCACACGTCTGCGTTTTTGGTCGATTGTTAGCAAACGCGGCACCCATTTTGCTACAAGTTTCTTCATATGCAAATGTTCATGCAAGATATTAATAACACGTTATTTTGAAATGTTGACGATGTTCACAATCTCATTCACTTTCACTTTTCTATCACTCAACACAATATCATGGATTTTTTCGATATTTTCTGGTATTGTTACCTCTTTTGGCCTTCCACCGCGTTCATCATCATAAACACTTGTACGTCCACGTTTAAATTCACTGACCCAAAAACGAACAGTCTCATATGATGGTGCAGACTCACCCAAAGTTTCGTCCATGTCTTTTTTAATATCGGTTGCTGATAAGCCTTTCAAATGGAGATAATGTATCACACTACGAACTTGAACTTTATCCATTTTATAAAAAATGCTAAACACACGTAATTCAATTGCTTGTAAAATATAAATTAATTGACAGATAGGTTTGAAAATAAAAATGGCGTCTCATAAAAGATCATAATTTCTAAAAAAAATACTCCTAACTCATCGAAGTGTCATCTACATGTTAATACAGGAAACTTATCAACCCACGTAGTATAGTTGTGTTATTGGTGAATCAACAATTGGGAGTATCATCATAGAAACTTGTGAAGCAATAAACTTTGTGCTCAAGGATTATATAAAGGTAATAAAAAATTTTTTTTTCTAAATCAAAATAGTCCTTTTTAATTCCTGGCTTACTTAAATTTTAAAACATTGTCTTCATATATAACGTATATACATATTTATTTAATTAAATGTTTCGTAATAATCTTTCAAAAAATTATGTTGTTGATCTTCTACAAATATAATTGAAGATGATTGTTCATGTGTTGTATTTGTTATTGATGGAGATGGTGATGGCAACGGTACTGAAGATGAAGATGGTGATGGCAACGGTGTTGAAGATAAAAATGGTGATGGTAACGTCACTGACGATGAAGATGATAATGGCACAGGAATCAAAAACCCTGGTGCTAATGGTCCAGAGAATGATGGTTCCGAGGAACGAGAATTATTTAACTTAATTTTTACAGAGTCTAGGGTTAATGTTCCCAGCTCCGCTTTAAAAAGAACATCATTGATTGCCTTTTCTGCAAACAATCTTTGTGTTTCAGACAATTTTTTTAACTTTTCTGCCCATGTTTTGGCTAAATAGTCATAACTGACATTTTCTTTGGCTAAGTATTTGTATGCTATAGATAACATTTCATTCTGTGTTGATGAATTCCGTTCTTGTGATTTTCTGGATGTAAAAATTTCATCATTTTTGGGAATCTAAAAATATACATAGGATATATATTTTCTTGAACAATGTTAGTTATTAGTGTTTATTTCTTTTTAATTTTAGATGCCAAGCAGTGAAAACGAATGGAAAAATATTAGCAAAGTGTTCCTTCAAAAATGCATCGCTGATATGGTGATGCTGATGCGTTTCTTGTAGTGATGCATAATCACTAGCGTGTTACATCGCCAAAAGGCCCTGGCGGGCCGTGGTGTGGGCGAAGGGTGGCAGTTTACTGTCCACCCTTTGTAATAAATAATAATAATAATAATAACTAGCGTGTTACGATGACGATGCGATGTTTATATGATAGCTGATGCTGATGCAATACTTTTTTGTTAGTCAAGTTTACATGATAGCTGATGCTGATGCTGATGCAATACTTTTTTGATCAGTGAAATTTTGATTGAAATTGTAACAAAATGGGAAACAAAATTTTGTCTAATATAATATTAAATTAGTTTAATTTAATAAAAATTATTAAATAATTTTTATAAATACACATCTTTTATTTCTATTAAATATGTATTAAAAAAAATGTTTTACTGACCTCTCTTCTGACATTATTAAAAATATAAACAATAATTCAATATTTATTTTTAAAACGCTATTTATTAAAATTCACCTTCCACTAACAGCTGACAGCTAAGAAATGAATACAAACAGAATCAACTTCAAACTATTAAAACAAGCATCGTGAAAATTGATGATGCGATATGTGTGTGACTTTGACGCATCATATGCAACTGAACTGCTTTTTTGAATACGTGACTACGCATCATAAAAGTTGGGATGCTTTTTTGAATATGTGACTATGCATCATAAAAGTTGCGATGCTTTTTTGAATATGTGACTACGCATCATAAAAGTTGCGATGCATTTTTGAATTTGTGGCAAGCATCAGCATCGCATCAACTGTGCATCGATGCATTTTTGAAGGAACACAAAGGCTTCGGGCAAAAATGGAATTTTTATAACTGTCTAGGTGCAATCGACGGAAAGCATATAGCGGTTCGAAAACCTGCAAATTCAGGATCGTTGTACTATAATTATAACAATTTTTTTAGTATTGTGCTAATGGCCGTAGTAGATTCAAATTATGAATTTATCAATTATTTAATAATTTATCAATTCATCAATTATTACACTAACTTGTTGTTATTTACATAACTTCCTAATAAAGTGTAACAAAAATAATTACGCTCCGAAATCAGTGCAAATTATTGAAAACATTCAAACTGGAGAAATTGAAAGTGGTAAGGAAATAACTAAAACACCTTTAACACCTTTAAATTCACGAAAAGATCATAATACATATCAATCCGCAAAAGATATTCGGGACAGATTTTGTAATTATTTCAACACAGTAGGTGAAGTTCCGTGGCAGAAGAACTTTTTAAAATAATTCAGATTTTAAAATAATATATTATAAAAAATAAAGTTTAGAATATATATATTAAATATTAAAATGTCTTTTACTCACCTCCGTTTCATCCTCACAATTTATTTCTTCATTTTCAATGGTTTAGAGGCTATCAACCGGCTTCTCTAAATGCTTCAGGAAATCTAACTTGGAAAACCACCATAGTGATGGTTGATATAAATCATCCAATCCTGAGCCTGACTTTTCTGATTGCTTAATTTTTTTCAACTCTCGTCTGAAACAACTTCTCAAAGTATTAATTTTTCTTTTTACGTCTTCTATTCTAGCATTTTCATTATATTTTTTCATTATTTCTAACAATAATTCATTATATCCTTTCACTTTTTTATTTTTGTTAGAATATTCAGGCAATGTTGTGTCCCATAACTTTCAATAAATTTTTCTAAAAATAACTTTTCACTTTCTTTTTTTCTGTTTTTATATAATTTTTACCACTTGCACAGTCTCACAGTACGACATTGAATGACGCATGACGTAAATTACGAACACACTATCATGCATGCATGACACTCAGTGCTTGCATGATCTAAATTATCAAAAATTTTTGATATTTCATCAGGCAGCATGACACTCCATCATGCAAGAGTACACACTGTCATTCAGGCTGTCATGCAAGCCCAGAATGTCATGCATGCATGACAGTGTGTAATCTACTTTATACATTGAAACTTTATGGTGAAAATGTGAAATGTGGATGTTCGATTATGCTGATTTGGTTGTTGAAACTACACACTGATTGTTACTTCTTTATGTTTATTTATTCTATGATATTAGCCAAAGCCTACGTTACTACAAGCAAAGATAATAGTAGTTTCTTCTCAATAGATTTTCTTTTTAGTGTAAGTGGTAATTTTTCCAAAAACGACACACTCACATAAATGATAAAGATCGAAAAAGCTTCATCGAAATCAAAAAAGTTTTTCAAAATTTTTCGAACTGCTTTTAGTTATGTACCCTGTACACAATTATAATGATTTCAATAAAAGTATCTGACACTGTGTAATATAATGAAATTGTTTTTGTAAATCGAGTTATCGAAACTAATTGTGTAGACGAACCATAGTGTTTCGAATTTGTTCTCATTTATAATAAATACTAGCTATACCCTGCGCGGTGCTACGCCACCAACTAAAAAATTCATTTTTCTTTACATTAATCTTGATCTTACGAAGATTACTAAGTTTACGACGTGAAATAAATCCCCTTATTGTCTGTTCAATGTGAGCCTGACATGAATTTCATAATTTACATAAATTCTTATTTCACCCACAACTCGAAACGTCATCATTCATTCGCTGTAATATAAACTTTGACATTTGCAAGGCTAACTAAAATAAAAATAAAAAAATCGACTATATTTTCCGCCTTATCATGATATTCGAAAACGAAACGTTTCGTATCTTTTTGTTAAAAACGCGATCATGATATTCGAAACGTTCCAAATTCAAATGATTTTCATCGTCTACTCAGTCGATAGCATTTTGTTCATCGTTTACATATATTTTGAACGTTTTGTTATTGTTTGCATAGTTCTTTTTTTATTAAACTAAATTGATTAAATATTTTTAAATAATGTCAAAATTAAATGTTTTAAAAAAACCACGTAGCACAAAATATTTTAAAATAATTCCAGTCAACTTGAAAAATTCGTTTGTGTAAAAATTTTATATGGCACCACTAAACGTTTGAAACGATGAAGTTACATGCGCATATTCATTGGACACGCTCGATGGTTGGTAATGTGCGTGATAAGTGAAAATTAGTGTGTATAATAGTACATGCAGGTGTATGTGTATGTGTATGTACACCATGTTTAATATGTACACCATGCGCGTATGTAGATAGAATCGTGGTAAGTAAAGTACATTATGTATATTGTGTGGTGAGCGGAGTTATCGTGATTGCGATAGCTCCACTCGAAGAAAAATTTGAATTAAGGCGTAGTGACTATAAGCTTGTTCCGTCCCGTCCCGTCCAGTTCCGTTCCGTCCCGTACCGTCCCGTTCCGCCTCGTCCCGCTCTGTTCCGACACGTTTCAAAACATACCTGTTATAATAAAACGGAACAGTATATAGTAATGCTGAAGGCACAATGGCACGTGTCCGTCCGTTCCGTCAGTCCCGTTTTTCGTCTTTTAAATTTTTAGATGTTACAATAGCAACGTTCCGTTTAGTTTTTTTAAATGTCAGTTAACTGTCAATTTGAATTTTATAGTTTATAACGAAGGTTAAATTTGAAATAGTATATTATAAATTTGTGAAAAAAATAATTGAAAAAAATGGAAAATAATTTAATAGAAGATTTTGAAAATTTATGTCATTTGTACGAACTATATAAATTATATCAAAATGTTAAAGCAAAGAAAAAACAAAGACGGTGGTGGGTTAGACCTATGAATATTAATAGAAATGCATTAGGATATTTTAAAACAACATTCCTAAAAATGAAATTAACTGACCCCAAAGATTTTTTTAAGCACACGAGGATGTCGAGGGAAGTTTATGATTTGTTATTAAATTCAGTGGAAAATGATTTAAAAAAGAATTCCGTTAGAGAATCAATAAAAATCTGAATGTAGGCTCGCAATTACACTTTCGTAAGTATTATAATGAAAATCTATAACAAAATTTTAAAATCATTAAATGGATGCACGGATCCAACTCACTATCACGCCCGATGGATATTTTTGCTTTTTTAATTCTTAAGTTTTGTACATCTATCTAATTTTCACAACATAAATCGCACACTGTTAACTGGCTAACTGACTGACTGATTGACTGACAAACTAACTGACTGACTAACTAACTAACTGGCTAACTGATTAACTAACTGACTAACTAACTAACTGGCTGACTGATTAACTGAATAATCGATCTCTGACCGAACGATAACAACTGTTAGTATGTTTCTAATTTTTCACATTTTATATTAATTTTGTTAGTCATACACAAAATCTATTATCCCTACATGTTTTCTATTTCTTCCCTATCTATACTTATTCGCTATATCCCGTGATAGTGAGAAGGATGCATTGTATCCCATCCCTTAACAATACCAACCATTCGGCCAATCAGGGTTTTATTGACCAACAACATTTTCAATTACATATATACTTCATTTATCACGTCTCCTTCCATGAGACCACATAAACCATGCATGTCACACGTACTTCAAACAGTACCTTTTCTTACGTATTATTCTTATATACTAGTATCTTCTTCACTCACGTACACCTATAGCGTACCACATTATCCTTAATATTCATATATTTGTCTTTTTTCATTACAGCTTACCCATAACTCTATATTAAAATTCCTTTATCAAACGTATACTTATTTGCAGGATTTAAAGAGGATTTTGGGTATTTCCACCAGACGATCTCACATTTTATGGATAGGCCATAAAACCTTTCTCTTGAACTAAAAAATGCATTAGTCGCGACGGAATCATAAAATTTATAAATTTCTTTTTTTTTTTTTTTTAAAACATTTATTATACGAGGGGACTAACAAAAATTCTCCGAAAATTATTTTAAAAATACAAAAATAGCTTAATCAAATATAAATTATGAAAGTTCATCTTGTTATTACTTTTCTACATAATTTCCGTTTATGTCGATACATTTTTTTAGTCTGTAGATGCATCTTTCAAAACAGTGCTCAAAATCGTCCTTTTTTATCACTTGAAGCTGTTCATTCACTGCATTTATCACACCTTCTCTGCTTTGGTACACTCTCCCGCGAAGTGTTTTTTTGATTTTTGGAAATAGCCAAAAATCGCACGACGCCAAGTCAGGAGAATAAGGTGCTGCAACGATTTCGTTTATCCCCGACTGTGCTATAAAATTTGATGTTAATTCTGCCTTATGAGCAAGTGCATTATCATGGTGGAGAAAGTATCTTCTTAATTCACTTTTATCTCGGCCATTTAATATATTTTTAAATACTTTTGGTAGGCATATGTTCGTGTACCAGTCTGCTGTTACTGTTGATCATTCTTCAAGTGGCACTGAAGCTATAATCTTGCTTCTGCTGAAGAAAATCGCAAACATGACTTTTCTTAATGACTTTTGACGATATGCTTTCACGGGTGAAGGTTCTCCTTTATGGCTCCATATTGAGGATTGTTCTTTTGTTTCAGGATCGTTACTATAAATCCATGTTTCGTCACCTGTAATTAAGTCATTAAAGGTATTTGAACAACCGTTCGAGAATTTATCTAAACAAAACTTAGCGAGTTGTACGCGAGCCTCCTTTTCTCTATCGCTCAAAAGTCTTGGAACCCATCTGACACATTTTTTGCTGTACCCAAGACTGTCATTCAAGATTCTTGAAACAGCCATGGCATTTATTCCTATCCTCTCCGCTACCATTTCTTCGGTCATTCTGGAATCCTCGTCCAATAGTTTTTTTACAGCCGCAACATTGGTGTCATCGGTTGATGTTTTTGGGAGCCCTTCACAAGGTTCGTCTTCTACATTAAAATGGCCAGTCTGGAATTTTCTGTACCACTTGTAAATAGTGTCCAGACATGGAGCATTACTACCAAAAGCAGTTTTACACTCTTCGAATATTTGCTGTTTGCTGATACCTCGACGATAACCAAACAATATCGCGAATCGTACTTCAATTTTGCTAGGAGCTGGGAATATACTAGAACTGCTTTCACCTGCTTTCCGTTTTCTCGTTTCCATCTTCACACACCTGTCTCAAATTACGTATTAACACTAATTAAGAGTCCGTCTTTCCTTATATACTGCAATTTTGCAGATAAATCTGCAGGTAATTCGTTTTTCGGAGAATTTTTGTTAGTCCCTACGTATATGTTAATTACATTATTATTTTCTAGCTTCTAAGAACTCTTTGAAAATATTCATTACAATATAAAACATTTATTACATATGTATTACTTTAATATTTTCTAGCTTCTAAGAACTCTTTGAAAATATTCATTACAATATAAAATATTTATTACATATGTATTACTTTAATATTTTCTAGCTTCTAAGAACTCTTTGAAAATATTCATTACAACTCGGCCAACCGACTTTAACACTGACCTCAGTGTTCTTAGGCACTTAAACATATCTCCATCATATCTCATTTTTTTTTTTTTTTTTTTTTTTTTTTTTTTTTTTTTTTTTTTAAACGCTGTAATACTTATTGATCTTCAGCCATAGATATATCTATTGGCTCGTCTATATCATCATCTATAAAATCTACGTCGAAGTTTGCGTCCTCTAAGCTGAACCATTTTTTAATATGATCAGCTGAGTGTATTGACTCATATGGTTTTTGACTAATCTGAACTGTATCTGGATCGGTAACCAAATATCGATCATTTCCTAGTTTTTGTCGTATAACGTACGGGCCTTTATAGCGTGGTTGAACTTTTCTAGATTGACCTGTAGCAATTGGGTCTCTTTTAAGCATAACTAGGTCACCCGTCTCAAATTGCGTAGGAGATGGCTTGGATGAATTATGTTGTTGTGCTTGTAAACTTTGGTTACTTTTCATTCTTTCTAAAACTTTTTCCCGTAACTTGGTTAGAGGTAAGTCTTCCTCTTCCTCTTTTCTGGAAGTTTCATGTAGTGCAAGAATTAATTTATTCTTTAAAATACATTTTGGTTTATAACTCATAAGTAACTCGTGAGGGGTTTGCTTTGTCGTCGTGTGCTTCATATTATTTATAGCCCATTGAATGATTGAAATATTTTTATCCCAATCCTTTCCATCGCTCCGTTCAGTCATTGAATTTATAGAATATTTTTACTGTTCTAAAGTATCGTTCTACTTGTCCGTTAGCACGTGGAGTCTTCACAGCTACCTTTACATGTTTCACGTCATTCTCTGAACAATACTTTACGAACTCTCTTGATGTAAATGATGATCCACGATCCGTTACTATCCTGGTAGGTAAGCCAAAATATTGTGTAATTTCATCTAACAACTTTATGACCCACTTAGTGCATGTCGATTTTACAGCTTTTAATATTATGAATTTTGTAAAAGAGTCAACAATTCCAATTATATATTCATTTCTATCTTTACTTTTAGGGAATGGGCCCAAGAGATCAATGTGAATCGTGTAAAAGGGCACTGGCTGTCTTTCTGGTTTGTAGAGGGTATATTTATTCTCGTTTTCTCCTCGTTTATTGTATGCGCATTCGATACAAGATTTTAAATACTTTTTTACATCTGAAGACATATTTGAGAACCAAAATGTTTTGCGTATGTTACTCATTGTCCTTGCTATTCCGCAGTGTCCCATATCATCATGAGCTGCTTTTATAATTCTCCATCGGAGGCCTTTTGGTACAGCAAATTTTTCACCTTGTTCGGTTCTTTTATATATTCTATTATCTCGTAGTGTGAAGTTCTTTTTTTATGTTGCATTTTTCATTGTGGTCTTTAATACTACCGTTCAATACGCCTCTTATCTCTTTAAGTTTGAAATCTTGTTCCTGTAGTGTTGATATCCAATCTTCTGGTTCAAGTCCTACGATTAAAATCTTTTCTGCAATCGTCTCAGGTTCCCTTCCCTCTTCATGGGGTGCACGGCTTAACGCATCTACGTGATTCAGTTTTGTACCGGGTCGGAATTCCATTTCAAAATCATATTCGAGGATTTTCAACCACCACCTAGCTATACGAGGGACGATATCTTTTTTTGCTTGTGTCAGTTTCAAGGACTGACAGTCAGTTACAACTTTAAAATGTTTATTGAGAAGATAGAACTTAAATCGTTCCAGACTTTCTACTACAGCTAGAGATTCCAACTCGTAGCTATGATATTTCTCTTCTGCACTCGTCGTCGCTCGACTAAAGAAACTAACTGGTTTTAGTGTCTCATCTACTTCCCTTTGCATTAGAATTCCTGCAATCCCTAAACTACTAGCATCAGTATGTAATTCATGTTCTTTTTTCACATCGTATATCGTGAGTAGGGGTTTTGAAGATAATTTAGACTTTAGTGATTGAAAAGCATCTTCTGCAGCTTGATTCCAGTCAAATTTAGTATCTTTTCTGGTTAACTTGTAGAGTGGACGTGCGATTGTGGAGTAGTTTTCAATAAACCTTCTGAAATATCCTGATAGACCTAAAAACTGTTTAACTTCTTTGGAGGTTTCTGGCTTTTTGTAATTTTGAATCGCAGCAGTTTTAATGGATCCTGGCTTAATCCTTCCTGCAGATATTTCATGTCCCAGAAATTGAATAGACTCTTTGAGAAAAGTACATTTATCTAATTTTAATGTCAAGCCGGCTAGCCTTAACGCTTGCAAGAATTTTTCTAGCACTTTTAAGTTTTCTGAAATTGTTGGGGTAGCAATTAATATGTCGTCCATATAAACGATAATATTTTTATCTTTAATTTTTTCTAACACTTTAGATATCACACGCATAAAACAGCTGGAGAATTAGTTAGACCAAATGGCATTCTATTATATTCGTACTGACCGTTCGGTGTCACGAACGATGTTAGTTGTCTCGATTCTTTTGCTACTTTAATTTGGTAGTAGCCGCTCAGGAGGTCTAGTGATGTGAAAACGGTTTTATCTGATAATAAATTTAAGGCCTCTTCAATATTCGGAACTGGGAAGTTTTCTCTTTTCGTTATTTGATTAATTTGCCTATAATCTACGCATAATCGATAGTCACCCTCTTTTTTCTTGACTAATACCGCTGGACTTGCGTATTCTGATGATGATGGTTGAATTATATTTAGTTCTAACAATTCTTTTATTTTATCTTCTAGAACAGATGTAAGTGCATAGGGAACTTTGTATGGACGATATCTTATGATTTTCTTTTCTTTTAAAACAATTTTCATCTCTTCTAATGAAGTTTCACCTAATTCTTTCAGATTAAGAGCAAAACAGTCTCTATATTTGTTTATAATTTCTGTGAGTTCCAATTTAATTTCTATAGGTACGTTAATTTCTATGGCAATGTCGCTCTGTTTTATTTTATTCAACGAGTCTAGTTTTAGAACAGAGATTTCTTTAGAAACATCTATAGTTTCTGACGCATCGTCTTTTTTTAACTCAAAAGTATTATGACGTTTAACTATTTTCAATCCGGGTCTATCTAGAAAGTTTTTTCCAACAATCATTGATTCAGTTTGAGTAAAGTCTTCTACTATCATTATGTCAATTACAAATTCATAATTATCCACTTTTAAACGTTTTTCAACTTTTCCTTTTACCTTATTAAGTGTGCCACCGAACCCACGTAAAGTAGAATGACACTCTTCGATTTCTAATTTTAATTCACGAGCTTTACTTTCCTGTAAAGTAGTGCATTCACTTCCCAAATCAAGAAAAGCTATGATTGGTTCCCCTTCTAGAAATACTATTTTATAATACTCGTTTTTTAATTCAACTGCATTGACGTTTATTTTCTGAATTTTTAGAGAACACTCACGCTGAAAGTGACCAGTTTTATTACAGAGAAAACATTTCTTTTCTGTCTTCTTCGAACAAACGTTAGCAAAGTGCCCTAATTGATTGCATTTAAAACAACGTCTTTCCGTCTTGGTGTCAGATTTCAAGTTACTTGTTCTAACATTATTATTTCTGAATTGTTCTTGTCTGGTAAAAGGCATAAATCGACTATTGCTAGAAATTCTATTTAAACTATTGGATTGCAGACGGAAATTTTTACCACTTAATACATTAGATTGTTTCTCCGTCTCCACGATTTCTTCACATCGTTTAATGTGAACTAAAAGTTCGTTTAGTGTAAGATTAGGTCTATTAATGGACATAAGTACTGTCGTCATATTCTGATTATTCATATTTGAAATGATGTGTTTAATGATAGAATTTTCCGGTAAATTTATCTTTTTTCCTAATGAAACTATTTCATAAAAATAATTTTCAATACATTCGTCGAATTTTCTCTTTCGCGTCATTATTTGATATAAAGTGGCTGACGTATCTACATATGATGGAAAACTCTGAAGGAAAAGTATCTTAAAAGACTCCCATTCATTTATATCTTGTCCCGAATACCAAATACGTGCTGCTCCATTTAAACGAGATGTAGCATAAAACAGCGTCATCCGTTCGTCCCATGCATAAATGTTTTTTTAATGAGTCTATATTTTGAACCCAATTTGAGGCAGAGAGTTTACCCGGATCAAATTCAGGGATTATTGTTTTTATATCGTTCAGAGAAAATTTTAAACAACTCGGATTTTCTACACTTGTGAGGGAAGATGACGAGGTTTGAGTATCGATGTTAGAAATTGATGTCAATTTTTCTCCTAATTCCACGTTCATACGTTTCAGTTGCTCTATCTCATTATTTAGTTTTATAATTTTACTTTCTAAACCACTCACCTTGCTATCAGGTTTTGTTTTTACCTGTTTTCTTTTCCTTTGATTTTCTTCTGGCTTCTTTTCCATGTTGTTTGTTGTTTTTTTTTTTTCTAAGTCAATTTTAATTTGATGACTTTTGTCTTATCTGCACAAAACTTTCACAGAAAATTATTTCTTAATTTTTTTTTTTTTATTATGATTCAGAATTATATACATATATACTCTTTTGTTTAAATTATAAATTATGTATACACTTTTGTTTTATTTTAATTTAAGTATTTATATATTTTTGATTAGATACAACTATATTTTTTTTAATATTTTACTTAAATGCCACTATATTTTATATTTTTTTCTTATGTACCACTATATTTTTTTTTTATATTTTACTTATATGCCACTATATTTTTATATTTTTCTTATATACCACTATATTTTTTATATTTTACTTATATGCCACTATATTTTTATATTTTTTCTTATATACCACTATATTTTTTCTTATATTTTACTTATATGCCACTATATTTTTATATTTTTTCTTATATACCACTATATTTTTTTATATTTTACTTATATGCCACTATATTTTTATATTTTTCTTATATACCACTATATTTTTTATATTTTTAAAACGGTAGGGCACGTCAAGTTTTGACCCCACACCTGAATTTTATAATGAAAATCTATAACAAAATTTTAAAATCATTAAATGGATGCACGGATCCAACTCACTATCACGCCCGATGGATATTTTTGCTTTTTTAATTCTTAAGTTTTGTACATCTATCTAATTTTCACAACATAAATCGCACACTGTTAACTGGCTAACTGACTGACTGATTGACTGACAAACTAACTGACTGACTAACTAACTAACTGGCTGACTGATTAACTAACTGACTAACTAACTAACTGGCTGACTGATTAACTGAATAATCGATCTCTGACCGAACGATAACAACTGTTAGTATGTTTCTAATTTTTCACATTTTATATTAATTTTGTTAGTCATACACAAAATCTATTATCCCTACATGTTTTCTATTTCTTCCCTATCTATACTTATTCGCTATATCCCGTGATAGTGAGAAGGATGCATTGTATCCCATCCCTTAACAATACCAACCATTCGGCCAATCAGGGTTTTATTGACCAACAACATTTTCAATTACATATATACTTCATTTATCACGTCTCCTTCCATGAGACCACATAAACCATGCATGTCACACGTACTTCAAACAGTACCTTTTCTTACGTATTATTCTTATATACTAGTATCTTCTTCACTCACGTACACCTATAGCGTACCACATTATCCTTAATATTCATATATTTGTCTTTTTTCATTACAGCTTACCCATAACTCTATATTAAAATTCCTTTATCAAACGTATACTTATTTGCAGGATTTAAAGAGGATTTTGGGTATTTCCACCAGACGATCTCACATTTTATGGATAGGCCATAAAACCTTTCTCTTGAACTAAAAAATGCATTAGTCGCGACGGAATCATAAAATTTATAAATTTCTTTTTTTTTTTTTTTTTTAAACATTTATTATATATGTTAATTACATTATTATTTTCTAGCTTCTAAGAACTCTTTGAAAATATTCATTACAATATAAAACATTTATTACATATGTATTACTTTAATATTTTCTAGCTTCTAAGAACTCTTTGAAAATATTCATTACAATATAAAATATTTATTACATATGTATTACTTTAATATTTTCTAGCTTCTAAGAACTCTTTGAAAATATTCATTACAGTATACATACAAAAAAAATATTATATGTATAATAAAATGAAATCACACTAATTGTAATAAATTTGTTTTGTATTAGATATTTATCACAAGGCGTAACACCACAATATTTAGCCTGGTCGTATAAATTGGGAAGAACGACTGTTAGAAAGATAATTCTAGAAACCTGTGATGTGATATGGAACAATTTAATGGTTGTCTATGTTTGCCCACCCACTGAAATGGATTATATTCAAATTTCCAAGCAATTTGATACCCGCTGGAATTTGCCAAATTGCGTCGGTGCACTTGATGGGAAGCACATCAAAATTCAATGTCCCCCTCATAGTGGATCGGCATATTATAATTATAAAAAATATTATAGCATTGTTTTACTTTCTGGTTGTGATGGGAATTATATTTTTACAAATATATGCGTAGGTGGCTATGGCAGCAGCAGTGATGGGGGTAAATGATACATTCATAATCATTGTGTGAATGTGTAAATAATTAATACTTTTGTGTTTGATAGGAATTTTGCAACATTCATAGTTCGGAAAGGACTTGTTAAATAAAAGACTTCCTCTTCCAGAAGATAAGTGCTTAACAAATAGCACAATACAATTCCCCCACTTTTTCGTGGCTGATGCAGCTTTCCCTTTGAGGGAAAATATTTTGAGGCCTTTTCCTGGCAGAGTTCTCGACAGAGAAAAAGTAATTTTCAATTACAGGTAAAACATACAAATATGAATATTCAAAAAGTATAATTAAAAAATTTATAAAATATTGTAGATTGTCAAGAGCCAGGAGAGTTATTGAAAATGCTTTTGGAATTCTCGTAGCACGTTGGAGAATTCTCAAGCAAGAAATGAACCTTCTACCAGAAAATGCGGAAAAGGTGGTTTTAGCTTGTGTAGCGTTACACAATTTTATTAAATTAAATGATAAGCGCAATGTTTACTGCCCATCAAGATATTTAGACTGGGAAGACGAGAACCATAACGTGCAACCAGGTGAATGGAGAAAAGAAATTAGCAATCCACTAAGATCAGTTCGCGTAGGTTAGAATAATGCAACGAGAAATTCTTTTCAATTACGCCAAATTATGGAAAATTATTTTATGAATGAAGGTTCAGTTCCTTTTCAATATAGATAAATAAATAAGATTATTTTTGAAAAAATTAATTTATTATTATATTCTAATTTAAGATTATTTTAATGTTATTTTTTTGATTTTATTATTCATGTGCTGCTTTGTCAGCTTCCATTAGCATCTTCATCTGGAACTGTGTTTTTGCTTCTCTACTCATTTTTTTCATTTTGCAACCGATACTCTTCAAGAAGAAGTCGTCGTCTTCATTTGAAGAGTATGTCATATTTTGTGATGACTGCGTGTGGTTGCTAGAAGACATTTTGTTTTTAAAAATACTTATGGCCTCCAATATAATTTCGTTTATTTTTTTTTGCATGAATGTCGCTGATTCTTGCCTTCTTCTTTTCGGATGTGGAGATGAAGGTCTTGAATTTTTTCCTTATTCATTGAGTCATCCGACTCCTCAATTTCTACTTCCTCAGTGTACTTTTCTTGGTACTCAAATAACGGTGGTGACATTTGGCGGTGACATTATCGGTGATGTTGGTGGTGATTTCAAAGTATCGTTTTCGATTTGTCTGTATATTAAAAATTAAATATCTATGTTGTTTTTCGGTCTTTTTTAATATATATATGAAAAAATTTACCTACGAGGCTGAAGACTATCATTTAAAAATTGCAATAAATAGAAATACTCCCATACACCTTGCTTCATTGTTGCTGAGCCTGATGGCTGATCAATTCTTTTTTTTCCCGAACATATTTGTCTCTTAAATATGTCCACTTTTTCTTGGCTAAAAACATTACAATAACATTTTTTTCAATGGAATTTTAAACAAAATGTTTAGCAAATATCTCACCATCAACACCATTATTATTATTATTATTATTATTATTATTATTTATTAAGCAGAGAGGTCAGTAAACTGCCTCCCTACTGCCCACACCACGACCCCCCAGGCCCTTTTGGCGGTCACCTACTTCGTTACTTAACCTAACAAAGAAAAATCTAATACTAGAAGACTTATTGCAGAAGGCATAAACTTAAAATACTACCCTTACACCTTACTTATAGTAAACCCAAGTAACTAGAATAAGAGCAACTTATGGCTTAAGGCTTATTTTACTTAACTACCTATATACTAACGAACAAATAGGACGAGACAAAGCTAGTCTACAAGTTCCACACCATCCCACACATAGCAGAGCCATGAGAAGGGTGGTGAAGAATTTATAGACCCGCTACATATTTACTAACATAAGACTCTGAAAATAAATGTGCTGTATAGTGTCCTGTCTGAGTTAAGCGCGTACGTAATGTTATGTCCAGTCTGGTATACGACACATACAATTCTCAATCTAATCAATGAAGTCTGTCGAACCCTGCCTAACAAAGGGTTGAATTTCGGAGCAGAGAGATCCCGGTTAATCTCCTAGTATTCACGTGTTGTGTCTGAACCAATATCTAGAAAGGCAGCCAGCCTTTTCTCTCTCAATCGGCTCAAACCCATTCTATAAATAGCATTAGGACTTGGAGGAATGAAAAGGTCAGACTCGCTATCCACACCAATAGCTGCTTTGGCGGCCTGGTCTGCCAGTTCATTTCCTGCAATACCCATATGCCCAGGTATCCAACAAACACGAATGTCATACTGGCAGATGATACTTCTCATTTCATCATAATCATCATTTCCGAGATTTTTTAGCGCATGACTGACAGACAGTGAGTCTGTAAAGATCACCAGAACTCTGCCATTTTTAGATTTCCTAGCTGCAGCAAACAACACAGCAACTAGTTCAGCATCAAAGACTTGAGTGTCTATTGGTAAACCCCTACTTATCACCGTCTTCCACCCATGCGAACCATGTTTTCTGATTACTGCTATACCAACGCCAGCAGAAGTTTTACTGGCATCAGTATAAAGCTGCAATCTATCTCTATACTCCTCACAAAGCTCCGCATGCAGAGCTCGGAAGACCTCGGGACTGTAAGCATCCCTACTGTACCTACTCAGGTCGTCCGTAATGTAATTTTGTACAAGGCTGGGATTGGTGAGAAAAGTTTTTACAAAGGGAGGGAGGAAAGGGCGTGATGGGAGAGAATTCACGAGTCGTGGAACAGACATTCCAGTCTTACTTAGGGTAGAGAATCTGTTATTGTAGTTATTTTCAAAGAATTCCCAGATGATGTCAAACAGAGGAGATTTAGGATCAGCCATCTGCTTGGCAGCAAACCTCAGTCTGGATTTCATGATTCTATCCTCAATTTCCCAACAGCCGCATTCAGCTAACAGAGTAGGTATTGGGGTGGAACGATAGACACCAGATGCTACCCTTAGGATAGAATTTATTGCAGTTAGGATCTTCTTTTTAGAAGAAGGTGAAATATCACCATAAAGGGATAGGCCATAACCTACAATACCATTTATTAAAGTGTTTGCAATATGAATGAGTGCGCTAGGAGATGCACCCATTCTACCTGCTGCAAGTGATTTTTTGAGATTAAGAACCTTTTTGAGTTTATTCACCACAACATTGACGTGGTCTAACCAGTTAAGTCTCTTATTGAAATGGATACCTAAAATCTTCAAGTTCCTTACGGGGGTTATCACACGCGAGAATAACTGAATGTGATGAACATTACAGTTCCTTTTTCTTCACATGTGAATAAATTCCACTTTTTCAAGTGGAATTCTTCCACCGTGCTCCTCAGCCCAACTGATGGAGAATTCTGAAGCTCTGCGAAGTTCGTACATAGTCTCAGGAGTGCTATTCGTGACACTAAGCAAGATATTGTCAGCATATACCAAGACTTTAACACTTGGATATCTTGCTAATGCCAGCAGTAACGAATCCAAATAGACTATGAGTAACGTAGTAGAGAGGGGGGATCCTTGTGGGATCCCATTATTCAGAGAGTAGCGACTAGAGTAATAACCGCTAGTTCTAACCCTAACTTGCCTGTTAGACATAAAACTGTAAACAGTTTTAACATAACATGGGTCAACACCCCAAGAGATCAGCTTACGACATACGAATACGGCTGGTATCTTATCGTATGCCTTCTCTAGGTTCAAGAGAAATGACACTAGCGTGATCTCTGGCTGACAAAGAAGAGGCCAGCCCCTCTTCTAAGTCATGAAGTGTGATGGTCCCTCTGCGAGGACGAAAACATGCTGTCCAGTATGTAAGAGATCTTCAGTTACTCTCCGGATCCGACATCCCATAATCCTCTCCAATGTTTTAGATAAACAAGGGAGAAGAGAAATAGGACGGAAATCCAGAGCGCGTTTTGAACTAGAGGTTCTCTTCGGAATCGGTATTAAGGTGGCCAATTTCCAATCCTGTGGGAAAGTACCACTGCTAAGAATGTTTGAGTATAGCTTGGCAATTCTTTCCCTAATCTCAATCGGTAATTTCCTCATTATGTGGTAGCTTATTTGGTCCTCCCCAGGAGATGATCCACTGAACGATTTCAATGTATCATCTAATTCCCTAAGTGAGACCTCATAAGCTAAATTAAACCTCACATGATAAGATGCTTCAATCGAGAATATGTTCTTCACATTAATAACCGATTCCGGCATGTTCATATCGCTGGAAACTGAGGACCAGGAAGATGCGAATTCGTCTGCAATCTCAAGTGGATCGGTGATAGCCCCATCAACTGTCAGAAGAGATAGAATGGAAGAAGGAGGTTTGCCATAGAGGCGTTTCACCTTCATCCATGCATCTCTTAGCGAGTCAGATGGAACTATAGAGCTAGCAAATGCCTGCCAAGAGGCCTTTTTTGCTGCTCTGACTGCCCGTTTCCCTTGAGCGGTAAGTCTTTTAAGATTGATGGAATTATATACCGAGGCACACCTTTGATAATTCTTCCATGCTATGTTTTTCTCCTTGATCAGATTTTTGATGTTATTATCCAACCAGGGAGGTCTATGACAAGTAGAAGTGCGAACTAAGGGTATGGAAGAGAAAGCAGCAGATCTGATGATTTTCTTTATGCTGACTGCTTCTTTATTAACATTGCTGCTATGTGGAAAAACTCGATGGGCGTTAAAACCGCCACCAATAATGGAGGAGGTAGGGAGTTGATTTATAAAGTTATTTAAGATGGAAGGACTAATAAAGTCGGTTCTATTAATATATAAAGAAGAAAAAGTCACTGGAGGAGATGTGTGTACAGTGATCGACACATTTAAGAGATTTGTTGATATGTTGAGAAGGGAGTGACTTATACTTGACCGTACTAAGATTGCAACTCCCTGTGAACGAGTCGAGGTAGAGTTGTCTGAGAAATAACAACTGTAACCTCGAAAGTTCAAGGGCCCATTTTGGGAAAATGAAAGAGTTTCCTGTAGCAGGATGACATGTGGTTTATATTGGTGTATGAGAAGTTCCAGGTTGTGCTGGTTGGCACGAAAACCTCTAATATTCCATTGCAGGCAGGTGAGCTTACGAGATGATGTTTGTAAGCTCGACATGAAAAGATCTAAGTTTTATTTTGTTATACAAAATAAATTAG
Source organism: Villa cingulata (assembly GCA_951394055.1). Lineage (NCBI taxonomy): Eukaryota > Metazoa > Arthropoda > Insecta > Diptera > Bombyliidae > Villa > Villa cingulata. The sequence goes on along the minus strand of OX596017.1, from coordinate 31,854,760 downwards.
ATCTTAAGATCAGAGGTTTTCTGAAGCCATGGAGAGTTTAGAATGCTCTTAATGAGCAGAAGAAACATCCATAGCTTCATCATCTGAGGTATGAACGGATGATGGGGTTGATGTGGTTTGTTTTTTAAAAGTTGATTCGAAGGGGAGATGAACCGTAGAGTGAGTTGTTATATAGTCAACTATTTTAAGTCCAGAGTTCAGGAAGTTGTTACCTTCCTGTTTTATGAATGTAGCGAATTTTTTTCTTGATTTTTTATCTAAATTCATTAAATCTTTAGTTGGAACCTCAAAAGTTTTTTGAGGTGATTTTTCTGAACAGGTGATAGAGGTAGATGTAGAGGCGGAATTTAGGCCATCTACAATGCTACCAGAATCACTAATAGAATTATTAACAATCATGTCTGTCTGTGTGTTATCATGTATGTTTAAAGTGTTATCTGATTCTACAGTGGTAGAAACAGTTATGTACTAGCGTTAGCTAGAGATTTTGTCAAATTAGAGTTTTTAATTAGTTTAGAAGCTACTGTATTAGTTTTAGGTTTAGTAGTAGCTGTATGCGATACTGTTTTGATATTTTCGGCAGCTTTCGCTGCGTAGGAGATCGAACCAGTACGTTCGGCGAAAATGGGAGTAGGAGCGTCCTTCAACTTGTTGATGTTGTTGTTGTTGTTTCTACTATTTAGTGATGGAGCCAATGGGTTGAGAGCGTAGTACCGTTTTTTAGCCTGGTATTTTGTCAGACGTTCAGTAGTCATAAGTTTTAAAATGTCCTTCTCAATGAGGTACAACGGGCAAGTCATGCTGAGTGAAGGGTGTGTAGAATTTTTGCAGTTTCTACAATATTTTGATGTGCAGTCACCCTCGTGGACGGGACTACCACAGACTGAACAGGGGGCAACATTGTTAGGGTCACACCTATTCTTGTTATGACCGAGAGCATGACATCTAGTGCACCTCATTGGGTTGAGAACGTATTCTCTAACCGCTAATTTCATAAAGCCACCTAGTTTGACTTTAGATGGAAGCCTATATGAGTCAAATGTTAAAATTATAGCTCCGGTGTTGTATTCAGTGCCCCTACGATTGATGTGCTTAGCCGCAATTACTCCTTGTCCATTCAGATCTGACTTAATTTCTTCCTCACTTGAATTTATCAGTAAGCGGTAGAAAATTACTCCCCTAGAAGAATTGAGGGCAGCAAAGCTTTCACATTTTACTTTAAAGGTATTATTGGGGGTAAGTCGGAGGCTTTTTTTGTCGTAAAATCTTTGTGCTACAGCACTATTCTTCACAAGGAGCTGGATCTTCCCATCATTTCTCCAGTCAATGTCCAGTATTTCCTTAGAAATAGCTGAAATAGCAGCAAGAACTTGGAAAAAGTTCTCATCCTCTAATCTTTTGTACACGGTCACTGCTGGTGTTGACGCTTTAGGATCTACCTCGTCGCTGGAGATGAGAATATATTTCGCTTTATCTTTATTGGTGTTGACATCCTGTAGAGCAGGGAAAAAGCTAGATGTAACGTTGGTAAAGTTCTTTTTACCCTTTGCTCTTTTCCTTGGTATATTTGTAAATCCATCATCATCAGACAGGATGTCGAATCTGTTTTGGCCCCCAGGGGGCTCTGCCATGCTGGTACCTTGTTTTAGAGTAGTTAAACAAGAATATCCAGCCTAAAAATATATATAAGAAAGGGGGCAAAAATAGTAGATGTATCTACTTTAATTTGCCTATGTGGCAACTCTGGTGTATTAATAAGATTATATAAAATACTTCAAATATGTGCAACAAATGTTATTAAATTAACTATAAACTGTTCAAAATTAAACACAAAACCACTTTTAATAGTTTTTTATTTAAAAAGTTGATATTTAGCAGCATATAGCTGCTAAAATGTGTATACACACACAAATACCAAGTGGTATAATACAGAACTGTCACTTTATATGAAGACTTTTTAATAACCAGTTTTATGATAAAAAGTTAAATAAATTAAATGTTCTTCACTTGAATAATTGTTCTGAGTTATTAAATAATTATATTCAACTATTTTTTAAATTTTTTATAACTTGCAAACTTTAATTTTAATTAAAAATTTGGACCACTTAAAAAGAGCACAGTGTGACGATCGGTGATCAAAACCATATTTTTGTTCTAATTCCTTCCATATTTTCGTTTTGTAATTGGTGTTTAAATAATTTGCATTTGTTTTATCATAAAGTACCTTTCTGTCTCGGACGTCTTCTATGAACTTTTCCACTATTTGTTAAACATAATCAAAAATATTTTAATATGTATATGTAGGTATATTATTATAAAATATTTAATATGCAATAAATAAATTTACTTACTGTTAATAATATTTATTGAAAAAACAATAATAATAACGATATTTTTATAATTTACTTAATTCACTCACTTTAACAACTCAATACTCACTTTGTTTACAATCAAATCAAATCCTATAAATAGTATGAAATATATTTTTAAGATTATCCGTTCCGTCTAAAAGTTGAAAGTTGATCAACTTTTAACGTGTCCGTCCGTACCGTCTTTTCTATTGTGACAGGGCTAACGTTTCCGCTACATAAATTAAATGGAAATGTCAAATGTTCAACTTTTGAAAAACGGACGGAACGGACGGACACGTGCCATTGTGCCTTCAGCATAAAGTTGAAAGCTAATATTGAAAATTTATATGGAAACAGGTTATGTTGTCCGTGAAATTTGTTCAACTCCGACGTTCCGCACCGTTCCGTTCCGTCAATCATAACATCTTTTCGGTCAATCCATATAAATAACATGGAAATGTCAAATATTCTCCTTTTTTCTTTTTACGGAACGGGCTTATCATGACTACGCTCTTACACTACTTGTCATATCTTTTGTTTTTATTTAGCTATGTTAATATGCTGATACTACTACTAACTTGTATTACGACTGGTAGTAAAATCACAACTAATGCAGATGTGAACATACAATTAAGACTAACCATGTGAACATGGGCCTTAAATGTTATTTTGATATTTTTGGGATATTTGTTCTGTAGCACCTAGAACCCGAACTCTGATTTTAAAAAAAAATTTTCAAAAACTTTTCCGGGGATATACCTAATAATTTCCCAAATTTTCAAGGAAATTGGATGTATGTGTTTTGAGTCTATCGAGAACAAACAAACATACATTCATTTTTATATATATAGAAGATTTGCTCTCACTAAATGAAATGAATACCTGTCAATGTTTTGCAGCACTAAACAATACACAATGCTATTTAAAATGTACATTTAATTCATATGATATTCCACACATATAAGTATTATTTATGTGTATTTGTATATTTTGAGTATTGAAAATAGAATAAATGAATATCATTGGCTGGAACATATAAATATAAATTTGAACATTTTTGAGAGATTTTGATCATATATATTTATTTTCCATGTATGGTTTATGCTCGTGCATAAGGATATGTAAAGATCCATATTGAATTGAAGACGATCACGTATACATACATACATACATAAATCATATAACATGAATAAACAACGTTTGATATAACATAACCAAAGACCGATGTAATATAATATATTGTATCATGGTATATTATATTGGTCTTTGGTATAACATTAAATGCGATGTAAAAATTCATTCTAAAAGCTACTTTACATTACATGTTTTTTGCATATGTTTTAGACATACAATTTTCATATGGCATTCCATATGTGAAAAAAATCATGGCGTTGGATATTTGCTTGTTTACACCTATTTGACATTTTGTATGATTTGATTCTATGTACAATTAGTACAATTGTGAAAATAGTGAAGAAGAACTTTTTGTACTTTTAAATGTTGTAATGATATTGTTAGTTTATAAAAAAAAGAAAATAAATAAAACAAAAAAGAAGAAATATGAAAAGTGATCGATTTGTTCAAGAAAATGGCTTTTGAGAAGAGGATGTGGTAAGGATATAGTTTCACTTGTATTCAATGAACTGCAGTTTGAGGATCCTTCATCTTTTAATAACTATACAAGAATGCGAAAGGAAACTTTTTGTAAACTACTGCACAAAATTGAATCTAAAATTAAGAAACAAGATACAATTTTACGCGAATCAATACCAGCATCAACAAGGTAAGTTGAAATTGCTTTTTCGTTCATTTATTTTTATAATTGAAAAAAAATTTTATTTTGTGATATTATGAATTTCTACAGATTACTTCTTACACTTCGATTTTTAACCACAGGAAATACATACAGAGAACTCTCATACAGCTTTAGAATTTCTTTCAATAATAATCCCTGAGACATTAAAAGCAATTTATAGTTCGCTACAAAGGGAATATTTGAAAGTAATATGCACTGAAAATATTATTTAATTTATTCATGAAATTTATCAATTGTATTTTTATGTACTGTAGATGCCGGACTGTAAGGAAGAATGGAAAACCATTGCTAGAGGATTCCAACAACAATGGAATTTTCCACACTGTTTGGGAGCTCTAGGTAAATAATTTCTGCTTGTAATGCAGTCAATAATTTATTCATATTATTTTCATTTGCAGATGGTAAACATATTGCTTTTAATGCACGAAAAGCAGATGGTTCCTTTTATTATAATTACAAAGGATTTCACAGCATTATTTTGTTAGCATTAGTAGATGCTAACTATTGTTTTTTGTATGTGGATGTGGGATTTAATGGACGCGTTCATGATGCTGGTGTATATTCAAACTCCACATTATGCGAAGGAATTCAGAAGAATCATTTTGATTTTCCTGAAGAAGAAAAACTGCATGAAACTGACGCCAAATTGCCATATGTAATAGTTGGAGATGAAGCTTTTAGGCTGACTACAACAATCATGAAACCATACAGCCAGCGTTCTATGACTGAAAATAAAATATATAATTGCAGATTGAGTAGGGCTCGAAGGGTTGTTGAAAATGCTTTTGGCATAATGGCTAACAAATTTCGAATTCTCCAAAAGGAAATAAATCTTGATGTGACAAAAGTAGAACTGATCGCCTTATCAACTTGTTTTCTACATAATTTTATTCGAAAAGAGGATGGAGCTAGATATATTGATGATATAGACAAGGAAAATACAAATGAAATTAGTTTTCATCCAGCAGGATGGCGAAATGAAATATTTGTGACTAATTAGCAAAGGCCTACAGGAAATAGATCATCAGATACTGCACTGGAAATACGAAACAGATTTTCAAATTATTTCAACACAATTGGCTTTTTCCCATGGCAGTGGGAGGCCGTCAAAAAATGCAATTTTTAATTGTTATTTCTTTTATTTTAAATTTTTTTTCATAATGTATTTTAATATTTTTTTTTTAAAGTTTAGATAATTTCAAAATTATAATTTAAACAAGTTTTTTAGGATTCCAATTAATATTAAATTTTGAAAATGAATGAAGTCCGGACTTAATGAAATAAAATTTTAGAAAATTAAAAAAATTATTTTGTTTTTGATATTTTTATATATTTGTGGATAATCTGCATTACTTCTACTTTTGCATCGTCTCTGGCTTCCTGACTTTGTATTTTAGCTAACTCTGCTTTAATATACTCTCCAAATGTTTCGACATCCGGAATATATTTGTTTTCTGCATGTTTGTTTTTATTTAGTATACTGGTAGATACTATTTTAATGGCTTCCGACGCCTCAAAAAAAAATGTTGTCTTCTTTAATTGATTGTGATTTTGAGACTGCCAATGGTGTTGCCTGCACTTCCTCTGTCTTTATAACTTTCGATGGAGGTGACATCAATGTTGAATCATCTGTATAGTCGATTGAATCTACATTCACGAATATGTTATTTGAATTTCCTTCGTTTTCCATTGCTTGTGTTAATTCATAGTTTTAATGCAAAAGGAAAAAAGATAAATTAATTGCCAAATTGTGTGAAATGTATTATAATAATATAATATAATATTCTACTTACTTCTTTAGTGTTGGATTTGCTTTTCCTTGCTTCAATAAAATTTCTTAGGAAATCCATTTTATAAAATCAATATATTACTTCGAAGCCTTCATCTGCACCAGCACCACTTCTGCCACATTTTCTTTGTTTTTCTAGTTCGTGATTGTAGTGACTTCTACAATTATTATAAAACAATTTTTAATTTAATATAGTTAATAATTTAACTGTTGTTAAATTATTATTTAAATTAAGTTTCCTTTGTATTCTCAATGTTTGAAATAAAACACCTTTTTAAAGTTTTAAGAAGAAACCAACATTTATTAATTTTCACTAAAATTTAATTTTAACTATCTTGTCTGAAGGCTAAATTCTGACTGACTAATAATCTTATAATTATTATTCTAAACAAAGCTTTTTTTTTTTACTCTAAACAAGAAAAAGATAGGAATTGCATTCCATAAACTGTGAATTTCTCAATTATTCTTTTCTCATGAAAAATGCTAACGTTTACGTTTGCATTTTTCATGTGAACGGAAATTATGGAATTTTTGGTTTAATTTTACATTAATAAAAATTAAGAATAATACAGTAATATAGCATTATATTACTATATTAAATTGCAAATTTTCAGCGAAAAACGAAATATACATACCTTATGTTGAATCCAGTCAATATAATATGACATGAAAATAAAAAAAAGAAAAGGGAATAAATAGTTATTTAATCAATATTATAATAATAATAAACAACACAATAAGTAAACATAGAACAACACAAAATATAAACATAAAAACATAACCAAAACTACATATATCACAATTACAAAAATATTTACGAAACACAACAAAACAATAATAGAATTATTTACACTACAAATACATAAATAGAAACACAACAGTATAATTAATTACAAAACATTTTACACTACACAAAACACTTAAGTAAGAATTTAATAACTATATATTTAAATTACATAAATCACGATCACAAACATATAACACAATAAGACAGACTATGAGACAAATAGAAAATTTATCACCAACGGGGAAATTAGAAAATTCCAGAGTTTGCAAATTTTGCTATATAAAGAATGAAATTCGCAGAAGAAATTGTCTTTTGCGATTACCTGCCTATATGACGTGTTGAGTCTGAATCAGGGAAACCAAAAGATCAAAAAAACCAGGACGTGTTGAGTCCTATAAAAGTCTAGCGTGCTGAGCTAGTAAATAGGGATCGTTAGGAATTTCTGTAGAAATACTTGTAATTTCTACAGAAAATAGGGCAAGTTAGGCCAAATTATCTACATCGAGAAAGGTGTTGAGTTTCCAAGTATAAAAATGAAAACGGACTTAGAAATTTTTTCACAAATTTCTAAGCATCGAAAATTTTTAAAGTATAAAATTAAAAGGGAACTTAGAAATTTTTATTGAAAAATTTCTATTTGCTAAACCGAGAACTACGATATTTGGTTTGGTACGACTTTTATATTCAATTCATCGAATTCACGAAATTACTCATCATAATTTATTTGGGATAAATAATTGCTGCCAGTAACTCAATTTTCCGGAAGTCATTGGACGGTTAAAATTTTGAATTTTAAATCTTCAAGTTCGGGTACGAGTTTTCTTCAATCAAATTGTATCAACAAATTTTAATTAAAATTAATTTTGTAATTTGAATTTTTTTAAAATTAAACTCAATTAGTAGATTAAAATTCTTATTTTGAAATTTGACATTTATAGTAAATTAAAGAAAATTCATACTTTGAGAAAATTAGTAGAGTCATTTATTATTTTGAAATTATAAATTTGAATTAAATTTTTTGCTAGTAGATTATTATTTTTAAATTTTAAATTATTTTTTAAAAAAAAATAAGAAAGTTGCAACTTAACGTTAAAATTTGTAGCAATAATTTCACATTAATTAAACTTACATATATATATTTAAATTATAATTAAATTATCATAATCTTTGTTTATTATTTAAATTTTGGTTATTTTTAATTAGAATTAAGTTTTGAATTTTTAGATTTAAGAGATTGATTTTCAATAAAGGTTTTTTTTTATATAACGTTTTGTAAAAAAATTGTGTTCTTATTTAAAGAATTGAAACCGACACCTTATTTATTTTTTATTGTTGAATCAAATCATTTTGAGGATTTAACACCTTAAATTCGTGAACTTTGATTTTATTTCTTCTATATTCACATCTTTAACTTTTGATGCCATAGCTTCTGTTGTTTTGGACAAGGCGTCATATCTGGCATGTTTATTATGATACAGTCTATTTCTACTGTCGTATAATACAGGAAATTGTTCCCAGAGTTCAATTAGGTGTAATGTATTATCTCTAGTCCACTCAAACTGCAAATATTTGAAAAAAATATTTTATATATATGTATATGTTAGTATTATTATACTTATCTAAAATATAATTTTTTACCTTTTTTATTATTATTATTATTATTATTATTATTAGTGTAGCAAAGTAAATTTGCGTGCACTAATTTACAAATTTAGCGCTAGCTACTAAGGCCATCGGCTGTACTAGTTTTAATGTATATTGGTTTAAGTGTTAAATTTTTGTATATGTATTTTATATATTATTGTACAGATTAGTGTTTTTAAGGAACTGAAGTAAGTTAAGACAGTTTTCGATATTCAAATTTTGTATTTAGATTTGTTTGTTTTTGTCAATAATTAAGTGTCTATGGTTAGTGTAGTTGTTGCAGTGGAAGATTATGTGCTGGATGTCGATGATAGTATTGCAAGGATGGCAGAAAGGAGGGGTGGAGGTATTGGATAATAAATGTTGGTGAGTGGTTTTGGTGTGTCCTAATCGAATACGACTGATTTTTATGCAATGTTCCCTATTTAAATCGGAGGGATATTTGATATTTTTTCGACTTTTGTTGATGAAGGTGTTGTAAAAATTTTTTTTGTTTGACCAGATGTGAGTTTGGGATGTGCGGATGTTGTGGGAAATGAATCTGGTTAGATCTTTGGGTGAATGATTTTTCGTTGTCGTGAGGGGAAATTTCACGGATGAGTTTGCTGTGTCGTCAGCTAGTTCGTTACCTGGGATGCCTATGTGACTAGGAATCCAAAAGAGTTTGATTAATTTTTTGTGTGTAATTAGTTTGTTACGAATTGAGTTTATGAGGGGGGAGTGATGCTCTAGGTTTAGTATCGCATTTAGTGAGGATAGACTATCTGTGAAGATGGCGTGTGGGAACTTTGAGGATATTGTGTAGTTTATGGCGTTGAGGATGGCTGTGGCTTCAGCTGTGAAAATTGAGGTGAAATGGGGAAGGGATGAGGTATGAATGATGGAGTCGGTTTTTGTGATTGCAAAAGAAACTGAGTTGTGACTTTTTGATCCGTCTGTGTAAATTTGTTTGAAGCGGGCGGGTAGGTTATTATAAAGACTCATAAAAAGTTGGTAGAAAAATGTGGGGGGCATTGAATTTTTTACGTAGGTTGAAAGTGATGTGTTAATTTGTGATTTGTCTAGGAACCATGGTGGATGAGATAATTTTGCTTGGGTGAGGTTGAGTGTTTTTGTGTCTATATTTAGGTTTTTTATCAAATCAGAAAGTTTGTTTAGTGCAGAAGGGAATTTGTTTTTGCGTTTTTGTTTGAGTATGTTTAGAAGGGGAGTTTTGAGTAGTGGTTTGTAATTGAAGAGTATCTTTGGGATGATGTTACCACTGAGTGTTTGAATCCTTTCTTCTATTGTTTGGAGACCAGCTTCGGCTAGAAGACTGGGTATTGGAGTGGTCCTGAATGCGCCTAAAGCTATTCGAGCCGATTGGTGGTAGATTGGTTTAAGTTTATTGAGTAGGGTTTTTGAACAGTTGCTGTATATGGGAAGGCCGTAATCTATAGTTCCTTGGATTAATGATTTGATTATAGTAATGATGGTGTTGAAATGTGCTTGGCTATTTTTTGATGTGAGAATTTTTATAATATTTAGTTTTATTGCGAGTTTATTGTGCACATATTCTATGTGGTGTTTCCAGCTAAGAGTCCGATCGAAGATGAGTCCAAGTATTTTAAGCTCGTTTACAGCTTTTATTGTAAAGTTGTTTAAGTTAATGGTGAAATTGCAGTTTTTTTTTCTGCAAAAATGAATTTGTTTTGACTTTTCCAGGGAAATGACGCCACCATTTTCTAAAGCCCAATTGTGTAAATCGTTGTATAACGCGGAAACTTTTGACGCATCATTTTCTTTGCAAATTACAAACAGATCGTCTGCGTAGAAGGTGTATTGAAAGTTTTTGTGTTTTACAAATATGTTGTTTATTCCATAGTATGCGATTTGGAAGAGGATTACTGATATTGGAGATCCTTGGGGGATACCCTGTGTAAGCTGGAATGAATCAGAGTAGTGGCCGTTGACTTTAATAAACATTCTTCTGTTGTTTAAACATTTTTCTACGTATTTGTAAATTGAGGGACCTATGGAGAATTTGATTAATTGTTGAAGTACGGTGCGTTTGTGTATTCTGTCAAATGCTTTGTTGAAATCTAAGGCTATTACTGAGCAGTGTGATTTGTGGGACAAGGCTTGATGTGCTAAATGGTCTATGAAAAGGCATGTGTCAATAGTGCCGGAACCTCTTTTAAAGGCTGTTTGGTTGGGGTTATTGAAAATGTCATTTTGGAGGAACCATTGTAGTCTGTTAGATATAATTTTTTCTAATAGTTTGCTGATGCAGGATAATAAAGATATAGGTCTATAGGATTGTGGATGATTTTGTGGGTGTTTGGGTTTTAAAATTGGGATTGTGACGGCTGTGTTCCAGGAGTGGGGAATTATGCCAGAAGTTAAAATATTATTGTATAGGTGTAAAAGTCTGGATTTGGCTAGTGTGGTTAAGTTTTTTAGCATTGGGTAGGATATTTTATCTAGTCCTGGTGTGGTGCCTTTTACTTGGTTCAGAGCTAATTGTAGTTCGTCTTCGTTGATTGGGGCTTCAATGCGTTTGGCTTTGGGTCTGACCGATTTGGGATCTATATTGTAGGAGACTTGTGTATTCTGATTTGGATGATTGGTGTTGTCAGTACTTGCCCAGCAGAGATTTAGATGGTTGGCTATGTCTTGTGGGGAGGTGGCGGTAGAATGGTTCGATACTAAATGACTAATGTGGAAATGTTTTTTATTGCTAGTTAGTGCCCTAACTGTGTTCCAAATTGTGGTTACTGATGATTGGGGGTTTAGGGTTTTTGTTAAGTCAGCGAAAGCGTTCTTTTTAGATAATTTGATTGCTCTTTTTAACAAGGCGTTGAATTTTTTATAGGTGACTAGATTGGCTGATGAAGGATTTTTTTTGAATCGGTTCCAGGCAGTTTTCTTTTGTATTTGAAGGTTTGAAATATCTTGATTCCACCATGGTATTAGTTTGTTGTGAGCCTTTTTTGGCGGGTGGGTAGTTGGAATGGACTCGGTAGCTGCGAAACGAAAGGCTTTACGAATCTGTGCTGCTTCCTTGTTGATGTTTGGGGATGATGGGTGAGTATTTAAGTATAAGTTTAGACGTGTTTGAAATTTGTGCCAGTTTGCTTCTGAGGTTTTGAATTTGATGTTGTATTTTAGACAAATTGTGGGGCTGGAGATATAGGTGAGAATTGGGAAGTGGTCGCTGCCGAAAAGATCGTCCTGGATTTCTGTTTTGCATAAACGGGCAATGCTGGAAGAACAGAAGCAAAGGTCTATATGGGTGAAGGTGTTTTGTGTTGATAAATGGGTTGGTTTCCCATCATTTAATAGGACTAAATCTGTTTTGTGTAACCATGCTTCTAATGATCTGCCTCTGTGATTGTAAGATGGAGATCCCCAAAGGGGGTTCCAAGCGTTGAAATCGCCGGTAAATATGCAGGGTGTGTTTATTTGTGTGTAGATGTCGTGTAGATCAGATTGTGATATTGTTTCTGAAGGCCTTATGTAAAGTGATAATATAGTAATGGGATAGTTGGGAGTTTTTATTTCTACTGCTATGCAGAGTAAGTTGGTGTTGATGTTGATGGGTTTGTGTTGGAGTTTATTATTTATGAGTAGACCAACACCGCTGCATTTGCGGGAGGTGTGGTTAGTATGGTTGTTTTTTAGATATACAGTAGATGATTTGTAAGATAGATTGTGATTATTAGTGATGTGGGTTTCTTGTAGTGAAATGATATCTGGGTTATGTTTGATAAATAGTAGATTAAGGGATTGAAGGTTGTTGTAGAAGCCGTTAATATTCCATTGCAACAGTAACATGACTTATGTGATTGAAATTTATTGGTTAATGCTTGGGTCCATAGCGATATCGAAAACTGTGGTTTGATTATTATTTAAGTTGTAAGTATTTGGATTTGTGATATTGGATAGGGAATTTATGTTGTTTGTGTTGATTGCAGTTTGTGTAGTTGGTTGGTGAATTGTGTTGATTGTAGTTTGTGTAGTGTGTAGGTTATTTGTGTTGATTGTAGATTGTGTAGGGTGTTTGTTATTTGAGTTTGTTGAGTTATGATGAGTTGGTGTAGATTGTGCTGTGAGTGTAGAGGTAGAAGCTGATTCAATATCTTCGGGGGCATCGGGATGATTGTTTTTGTGGATGGATGTGTAGTTATTTTCTAATCTGGAATTGAGTGTGTGGTTGTTTTCTTTGTATTCTGGTACTGCTTTATCGGATGATGAGTTTAGAGTTACTTTGTTTTGTTTGAGAGCGATTTCTAATGTTTCTATGGGAGAATTGATTATGATGTTTTGTTTTTCGTATTTTTCGTTGATGAATTCTACTACTTTATTGTAGTTCCATTTGTTTGTGGTTTTTATTTCGAGGATAGCTTGCCTTTTTATGTAGTTGGGGCAGTGTTTATTTGTTGCGCTATGCTGCTGGTGACAGTTTATGCATTCAACTTTTGTACAGGTGTTGGGTGAGTGTGTAGCTAAACCGCATACTGGACATAGTGGAGAATTGCGACAGTGTTTCATGGTGTGGCCCAATTTGAAGCAATTTTTGCATTGCATTGGCTTGGGTATGTATGTCTTGACTTTGAAATTTAGAAAACCTATTTTGATTTCTGATGGTAAAGACAGGGTGTCAAAAGTTAATATGTGAAGAGGTGTGTTGATTGTTTTGCCGTTAATGTATTTTGTGATTTTTTCACATTTGACTACACCTTGAGTTGTAAGTTCAACTTGTATTGATTTGGTGTCTAAATCTGTGAGGTATGGGCAGTGAACAATGCCTTTTGTTTGGTTCAAAGTGGGATGTAATTGACATTGTACTTCTATACCGCAGTTAAGTTTTGAAGTTTTTAGAAGTTGATTAGTTTGTTTTTCATTTTTTGTGAGAAGTAATAAGTGCCCCTGTGATGTAAATGAAATTGATAAGAATTCTTTTGAAATATTTTCAATTGATTTGCTTAAAGCAAATATGTTTGTTTTTTTAAAATTTATTTTGTCATCGGTGGGTTTTATTGTTATAAATTTTGAAAAATTTTTTATTGTGTGTGAATAGTTATTGTTGTTTTGTTCTAGATATGGAAATTCACTTGTACTGTATGTATTGATGTTATGTAACTGTTTTGAATTTGATTTTTTTGATCTCTTGTTAGGTATAACACTATATTCACTATGATCACTTAGTTTACTTAACGGTGCCCAGTAGTTGGAGGAATTGTGCCCTCCCCCGGGGTCGGTGGACATGGTGAGGAAGATCAATTAAATTTAGTTGGGAAGAAAAAATTTGTTTTTTGAGTAAATTGTTAAATTGTAAAGTGTAAAATGTTTTTATAATAGAATAAAAAAAAAAAGAAAAAGTTTTGTAAAAACTATTAATAGCACTAAAGATTATATGCACTCCGATAAAAATAAAAAAATAGCACTATTGATTATATACACTTCGATAAGAAAATTGCCTCTTTACTGTTCAAATGATTTGATACGACTGTTTACCTTTTTTAAAAACCTTTTTTCACTCATATTTTACTATTTTTCAATATATCAAACACAAAATGTCCACTAATAATGACTCAACTGAATTAAAATAGCATATGCTTTTGACATACAGATTAGAATTCGTTCTATTTCCAAAAAAGCATATGATTCTGTCATTTGACTGACAAATGAAAGATATGAACGAGTTTACACTGTAGATTTGCCAGACATAACAAAAAGCATATGAAAAAACATGTAGTGTAAAGTAGCTTTAATACAATTTTAAAAATTGGAGTAAAAAAAATGCAACCGGCCGTTCACACGTTCACACATACACATACACTTATAGTTGTGTTCCTTTTAGGCAGGTGTATCTACTCCAGTGTAGTTTAGCGCAGTTTGTAAAAGGAACAACATAAACTCACCCAGCAAATGTCATTTACGCTATATTTGAGGTTACGCCATTGTATAAAGGTAGATATGTTATGTTATATGAAATATATATTGTTCTATGGTTACGCGTTTGTTGTGGTGATTGTTATTTATTATTAGTATTTATTTTTTTATTTTAAATCTAATTTTTTACCAACATTTTTATTATTTTAATTTTTTAATTTAGTTTAATAAACTATTTTCATTTATTTTACTCCCTATCTATTCTATTATTTTTAATAGAATTAAAATTAAATTAGATTGTTGAATTAATTGAATTAAAATGGTAAGATAAAATCTTTAGCAAGTTGTTTACAAATACCAAATGATTTTTTTACTGGATTAATTGTAGGAGAACGTAAAAATAATAAAAAATTGGACTTATGAAGAGGGAAGAGCGTTTATTGCAGACTATGACAATAGGAAAGAAGAGTTCCATAAATACAGAAATAAGAAACATTTTTGGGAAGCAATTCTCACTGACATTGAAAATTCAAATGTTCTTGTAAGTAAAGAAGATTTTAATGTATTTATTATTACCTAATTTAATTAATTTTTTATATAACCAGGTTTCTCCTACAACCGTAGAACAAGTCCAAGCAAAATGGAAAACGCTGTATAGGGCATATAAATCTGCCAAAGACAGAGGTACAGGAACAAGCACCTCGAAATTTCTTTTTCTGGAAGAAATGGATCAGATTTTCCATAAAAATCCTCTTATAAGTTCAGCGCATGTTGTTTCAGTAGGAGTTGAAAGACAACCAATACCTGCACCATTAGAATCGCCAATACGAGGAAATCTATGTTTATTAGATTCAGAAGAATCGTCAACTTCGGCAAAAGGAACATCTTCATCGTCAAATAAAAATTTGAATAAAAAAACAAAAATGAAGCAACATGAGAGTTTATTTGATGTTAAAAAAAATTATTATGATATGAAAATTAAGGAACAAATAAAAAAAAGAGAAATGATAGAAAAATATTTTGAAGAAAAAGAAAAAGCGAAAGAATGAAGACACAGAGAAATTTTGAGTGCAATTAAAAGTGTTAATAGCAATAATAATTAAACAATTAAGAATGAAGAGTGGACTTCAACGTTTATATTAATGTAATTTTTAAGAATACTTTTTTTGTTTCTATAGAAATATTTTTTTATGTTATGCTAAAGAACTTTTTCTGTTATTGTTTTATGGCACAGTATGTAAAAAACACATTGTAAAAAACATGAATAAAAGTTTGTTGAAAAATTAATTCTTTATTCAATTCACTTGCAAAATATGTTTTATAAAAAACTATGCAGTAAGTTTAATAATATTTAATCTAAGAGACCTAAACTATCTAAAACATTGAATATTCTTTGTCTGCTGTTATTGTTTTCACTGTCATTTTCACTAGCATTTTCAATATCTTCTTCATTATAATTATTGGAAGAGTTTTCAGGTTCTAACCATTCTTCAAAGTTATTGTCCAATAAGCACATATTATGTAGAGAACATGCAGCTACAACACAATTAGCAATAAATCCTATATTGCGACTTTCAAAAATCTCAATCTTCGAAAACGACATTTTAAAAGCCCGAACGCATTTTCAACTACCACTCTCGTGGCTGAATGGAGATTATTGAATTTATTTTGCTTCCGAGTTAAATTTCCAAAATCTTTGAAAGGAGTAACTAAATAGTTTGTTTCAGGATAGACTGAATCTCCTAGTAAGATACATCCTTCTGGAATTAAATTTGAATTTTGTATCTTTGCGTAAAAAGTTGATCTCCTGAAAAGACGAGCATCGTGCATTGCACCCGGTTCTCCGCAATAAACGTCTATGAATTTTTTCTCCGGGTCGACTATTGCTTGAAGTAAGATGCTATGGTACTTTTACGATTATAATATGCGATGTTATCATCTCTAGGTGGCTTTATCCTTATGTGTGTACCATCAATAGCGCCTACAACTCGCGGAAAATTCTTCATTCGCATAAATTTCATTTCATTTATTTTCATTTCTCCTTCTGTGGGCCACTGTATAAATTTATGGCTCTGTGAAACTAGCCATTCAATAACTCTATGTAGGACTCTAAACACAGAACTCCTCGTTACATTAAATCTGTCTGAAATTTGTCGGTATTTTTCTGTATTAGATAAATACCATAGTGTTAAATAAATTTCCGCTTCAGGTCCTATTTTTTCTCGACCACGTTTAAATTCTAATAATTGATAATAATTTTTATAGTCATCTGAAAAAAGTATAAATATAGTAAAGTTTTATCTTTTATATTATATATCATATATATTATATATATTATCATCTTTTTATAATTACTAATCAGTCTCTCTACACACGTCCGTTGAAGACGAAAATGTTCTTTGAATTGAATATTTGTATATTCTTCAATTACATTTAGAAAATTTTCCACTCGAGCCTTCTTATTCATTTTTTCTTCATCAGAGTCTGATGAAGATGAAGATGAACTAGAAAACAACAAATGCAGAGAATCATCACTACTTTCGCTATCGTTGAGTAAAACATTTAATATCTGAAAAATATTTTAATAAATAGTAAAATGTTAATAATATTAAGTATGCATATATTGTTTATATCATACATACAACACATACGTTTTCTTTATCCATCGTACAATTCTGAAATTATTACAGTTATGATTATTATTATTATTATTATTATTTATTTATTTATTATTATTTTATATATTTATTTATTATTTATTATTATTATTATTATTGCTTTTCCAAATGAATTCAAATTTACGTGTACGATATTCAACAAAAACATAACCTTTAAAAAGGAAAAGCCATCTCGTAGTTTTACATGTAATTAGACAATCCTAGCGGCAAGTATTGTCGTAACTACACCAGAGAAATCTCATTCAACTACACCGCAGTACAAGTTGGGGTAGTTGAATCTACGCCAAACTACGCCAGGGCACATGCACCTTTTAAATGGAACACAACGATAATAAGTTGTAGACATGAATAACAACATGCTGCTTGCTTATGCATAATAACAAATACTATAGGTATAAAATGAATATTATATTGAATGAATGAATATACTATTTATGTGATATATATGAATGAATTTATACATCTATATAAATATATGGTCTTTTGTACACACACAAGTGTAATGATAATAAAAATAGATTAAAATTAAATGATATATACGTATACCAGGATCTGTAATGTATATATATAGTATCCATGAATTATCTTGATATAATTTATTCATGAAATTATTTGTTTATAATGTTAAATAAGCACCTGTTATTTAGTGATAGATAATTTGAATTATTTTCTTATAAAGTAAAATTTTTTTATATTTTACATAGATACATGAATATTTATTAATTACATAGGCCTGGGATGGTTTTGGCCTAAAAAAATCAAATAAAAATTTGGACAGGCATTAGGCCTCAATCTACGAAGAAAACATTTAGAAAATTAAATCGCTGAGAAAAGGATTTGCATATTTTTAACCTTTTTTAACATGATCTAGTGGATCTAGAATACATGTTACACTTCCAGACACTCAATTCTTATTTAAACTCTCGGTCACTTGGACGACAGTAATCAATGCAATACTGGGAAATAATATATTATAATATAATGTAAAATTATATCAATATTTTTTAGGTATTCAAAGTAAAAAAAATATATCAAACGATCATCAAAAAATTACAATCAGCTTATAATTAATTCATAATTTCAGATATTTTATTTTTATATAATTTTTTAAAAAATGAAGTAGAAGATTAGGCCTATTGGGGAAACCTCTTTAACTCTTCTCTTGTAAAAAAAAAGGTAATAAAAATTATATTTTTCTGTGTTTTTTTTTATCAGGAGAAGGATCTAAAAAAAACGCGTCGTTGACCCTACCTCAAAGGTGATGTGGAAATGGGTTAAAATATTAATGTGAAATTGAAATAAAGATATAAATAAAAATTTAATACTTTATATCATTTCATTTTTTTTTCTTATCGACGTTGTTTTTTTTTTTTTTTAACACACACCTCTTGTTCGTTATTATTATAAAAGCAATACCTTCATTTTGTATGTAAATACATACTTTTAATATAATATTGTACTTATTTTCTGATCTTGGTCGTTTTTTAAGATATTTATGCTTAGAAATGTTATATATTTTGGCAAACTGATAATTCTTTGATACTAAATATAATATCTTATACTTTTGATTACAACTAATTTCTTTTTCAATTTCATTGCTGTTCTTGTTTTATAAAAATTTCAATATAGAAATATTTAGAAATATTTATTGGGATTGGTTTTAAGTTTTTATAAAGAAATAAAACAATTATAATTTCTTTTTCCAACAAAAAAAACTTTATTTCTTTACAATTTCCTTTTTTCTAAAAGAACTCTAACATTGACAAAAACTGAAAACGAACTAACTAACTTTTTTACATATTACTTAGTTCTAAATTAAATTTTTTTGTTTTTTTTTTTCTTTTTAATTGTTTGAGAAGAAAAAGTGAATCTGTTTTTATCGTTTTCCCACAAATATTAGACGCGTGGTCAGCAGTTTTAGTTTTTCAGATTTTGTGGGAACGGAAATTCGCGAAATATGATAATTTTGTTTTTCTGAATTTAAAAAAAAAATAAAAAAGTTTAACATACATAGCATTATATTACTCACATACATAGCATTATATTACTATATTATATAAAAATGAATGTATGTTTGTTTGTTTGTTTGTTCTCGATAGACTAAAAAACCATACATCCAATTGCATCGAAAATTTGGGAAAATATTAGGTATATCCCCGGGAAGGTTTTTGAAAATTTTTTTTTAAAATCAGAGTTGGGGTTCTAGGTGCTAAAGAACAAATATCCCAAAAATATCAAAATAACATTTAAGGCCCATGTTCATATGGTTAGTCTTAATTGTATGTTCACATGTGCATTAGCTGTGATTTTAATACCAGTCGTAATACAAGTTAGTAGTAGTATCAGCGTATTAACATAGATAAATAAAAACAAAAGATATGACAAGTAGTATAAGAGCGTAGTCACGATAAGCCCGTTCCGTTCCGTTCCGTAAAAAGAAAAAAGGAGAATATTTGACATTTCCATGTTATTTATATGGATTGACCGAAAAGCTGTTATGATTGACGGAACGGAACGGTGCGGAACGTCGGAGTTGAACAAATTTCACGGACAGCATAACCTGTTTCCATATAAATTTTCAATATTAGCTTTCAACTTTACTATATACCGTTCCGTTTTATTATAACAAGTATGTTTTGAAACGTGTCGGAACAGAGCGGGACGAGGCGGAACGGGACGGTACGGGACGGAACGGAACTGGACGGGACGGGACGGAACAAGCTTATAGTCACTACGCCTTAATTCAAATTTTTCTTCGAGTGGAGCTATCGGAATCACGATAACTCCGCTCACCACACAATATACATAATGTACTTTACTTACCACGATTCTATCTACAAACGCGCATGGTGTACATAATAAACATGGTGTACATACACATACACATACACCTGCATATACTATTATACACACTAATTTTCACTTATCAGGAACGATACCAAAGTTGACTGGAATTATTTTAAAATATTTTGTGCTACGTGGTTTTTTTAAAACATTTAATTTTGACATTATTTAAAAATATTTAATCAATTTAGTTTAATAAAAAAAGAACTATGCAAACAATAACAAAACGTTCAAAATATATGTAAACGATGAACAAAATGCTATCGACTGAGTAGACGATGAAAATCGTTTGAATTTGAAATGTTTCGAATATCATGATAAGGCGGAAAATGTAGTCGTTTTTTTTATTTTTATTTTAGTTAGCCTTGCAAATGTCAAAGTTTATATTACAGCGAATGAATGATGATGTTTCGAGTTGTGGGTGAAATAAGAATTTCTGTAAATTATGAAATTCATGTCAGGCTCACATTGAACAGACAATAAGGGGATTCATTTCAAGTCGTAAACTTAGTAATCTTCGTAAGATCAAGATTAATGTAAAGAAAAATGAATTTTTTAGTTGGCGGCGTAGCAACGCGCGCAGGGTACAGCTAGTATTACTATATAATAAAATAATTTTTCTGTGTTTTTATTTAAGAAGTTTTGGTGATTGAGGATGAATGGAATGATGAAGTAATGAATATGAATACAGAAATAAAATAATATAAAAAAAATTAATATTTCGACGGTTTGCAAGAAAAGCGGCATAACTCAAAAAATGTCATTTTTCACAATCGTAATTTTAAAATAATGATTTCTTTCAATAGTGTACAACTTTAAAAAATATACTGTTTTCAATTGAACAACTAATATTTTAAATAGCCTAGAATGTCAACTTCAAAACCATTATACTGTTTAAACATATACAAGAACATTTGTCGTTTTATATCCTGAAAAATGAAACCTATTTTGATATGTGTCACTTTTCCTGAAAATATTATTCAAGACATTAACTTGAATGCCATAATGAAGGATTTTAATAAGAAACACAGTGCTTGTTTATAATTTTCATAAATTTCATTTTAATTCATATTATCAAAAAAATTAAAAAACACAAAGAAATATAAGGAAATAGAAAAAAAAACAATTAATTCAGTCATATTAAACATAGTAAATCACATAAATAAGTTTTAGAAACTAAAGAAAAATATAGAAAAAAAAAAACTCATTATATTAAATTAATAAGAGTGTTTAACTACAAAAATAATACTTTTCAGAATACAGATTCAAAATTACAAAAGCTTTTCATAAAAGAATGAATAATAATTAGGTACATTGTTTTTGCGTAATAATTTCAGGAGTCCCTGTTTTTTATTTTCTGCAACTTTTAGCTTACCATTATAAACTTGGTTCAAAGTTATTGGAGTTCTGGAGGCTCGATGCTTTTTAACTTCCGCAGTTTTGTAATTCTCATCGGCATACGATGTTTTCATAATTTTGAAGTTTTCATTTTCTGCGGTTTTAATAATATTAAAACCGGATGTTGTAGCCAAATTTTTAAGATCATAAAACATTTCATGGCTTACTTCTGTAAGTTTATAGGGATCACCTGTTTTTTTTTGCTCCACGAATAAGTGTTACGTATTGTTGGGGGACAAAAATAGGTCCAGCTTTCAACGACTTTTTTATTTTTCGTTCAATATTTGCATGTACACAATCCCCTTCGTTTTGACTGTGACCTTTTATAAGGAATTTGTGTAATAGATTTAATAAAGGTGTAATTTAACATAATACGGTTTTTTTGTTGACCACTTGTCAGAGTAGAATACTACGTCAACGCATTTATTTGCTGTACAATTAGCTGTTTGTTCTAAACTTTCAAGATATTTTAAAACACATGTTCCGATCTCGTTAAAACACCTCGGTTGCCTTCAGTTTCATCCCACAAAAAACAATCGACTGTTTTACTTCTGAGTTCAAAAATACTGTAAAGTTAAAAACATTGATTTTCGAAACATAGTAAAAACTTGAAACATCTCCTCTTGGACATTATAAAACAGCCTGCAAATCATACAATGCAACAATTAAATTATTGCTGACATTTTCTTTATCTTCTTTTTCTTCTTTTCGCGATAGCTCTTTTTCAACCAGATGTCTATCATATTTTTCTTTTAACTTTTCTTTTTCTTGCTCTGAAGAATTGCTGAACATTATACAGTCTTCACACTGATCTTTCTTAGGTTTGAAAAATGAAATGTTATATTCTTCATGGAAGATTTTGTAATACATTGAATTGCAATGTGGCAAGTTATTGTCCTCGCAGCATTTAACGTAATCTCTGTGCAAATCTGCTACAGATTTATTTCCTTCAATATACTCACGATTTGATTCTTTTCGTCAATAGTGGCTCTCTACTCGTGGAATTGAGTCAATATGACCATGACCATGACCATGACAATATTACCATGTTTTCCTCTCGAATCTTTAGCTATAATGCCGCCTACTGTATTATTTTTTTTTTTCCAAAACAGTTCTTATTGTTCGATCTGTAATAGCTAGAGTTCCTTTGAAAAATGTTTTGCAAAATCGAAGTTTTTTATTTTCTATTGAAAAATAGAAAGCGTTATTATTTCCTCTATTGCTCCCTTCTCGTGCGTACCTGTAATTCGTTATTAAGGTTTCTATATTGAATAAAAGAAATTCGCGTCGTCTTTGCAAATCTCTCAATTTTCAATAATCATTGAAAATCTTCTTGGGTTCATTTTCGTTTACTTTTGATTTACAATTTAATCTGCATTTTTCCTAACAAGTAGGACCAATCCCAACTAGCAATTTTAGTGTTCGCTACGATACTCAAGTGAATCGCCACGAAAATGTAGTTAAGGGCACGTAATTGCTACTTGTTTTGTCACTGTATTGTGTACCGGGACTTTGTAGGCATAGTTCGAACTTATTTAGTACGTGGCCATAGAAACCATATGTAGACAAATGTTACAAAAAATTTGGAGATTCCAGAGCAGTGGCAGAAACCGTATTTTAAACCTTTTAAGGTTGTTGCCACTTTCAAGGAATTTTTTATTGAAACAGTTACGTCTTTGACACCTAATTTTTCCACTAATAAGTGGCGAAGACAAAGTTATTTTTTTCCGTGGCAGATACGGTTTTGCTACATTAACGAGAACACCAATAAGTAGCCTCAACTCTACAGTAAAATTCGTAACATCCCAAGGCCACTTTTTAGTGGATGGTACTTTTAGGCAAGTTATTTTTGTTTCTTTAGAGTAGCTTTAACTTCAACGTTGTTCCTTTCACGTATTTCTAGTCTTGTGCTTTATAAAAAAATAATGAGTTGTATGTAATTATATTCTTATGATTTTAAGAGTAATATATTTCAGAAAATTTTAAATATTAGTTTTATTATAAAATGAAACCTACAAAATCTAAATTATTTAAACATTCTACGACATTTTATCGTAAAGTGAATAAAGAAATAAAAATTTATGAAACATCCAATTTAAACATAAAAAATTATTCAAACATTATTCCAAATGAAACACAAAATCGAGAAATACTTAGAGATATAGTGAATGCGAATCGAGTTACAAGTGAACAGAATTTAAGCGCTAATATTAATATACCAAACGATATTTGCTGCGTTGAAAAAGAGTTAAATGAATTTAATTCAGATGTTAATATCTTACGACGAGAAGAGGACAATTTTATAATTGATGAAAACGAATTAATTATTTCTGATGAAGATAACATACACGATGAAGAGTATTCTATGGAAAAAAATTTAATTTTAATTGAAAGTTTGCGAAAATGGGCTTTAAATTATCGAATACCTCATTCATCAATAAATGAATTACTGAAAATTTTAAAAATATATGGAGCTAACTTACCATCCAATAGCAGAACATTGTTAAAAACACCAAGTTCAATCAATATTGTTCCTATGGGCACAGGTTATTATTGGTACTATGGAATTGCAAATAATTTAAAATTATTGTTTAATGAATACGACATTCAACAAGTAAGAAATCTAAGTCTTGTTTTTAACATCGACGGTTTACCTCCATTTAGAAGTTCCAATACTGAGTTCTGGCCAATTTTATTCAATATATTTGAAATGAAGCAAATCAAACCTATGGTAGCAGCTTTGTACTGCGGTAAAGGAAAGCCTCCGATTCAACAGTATTTATCATGTTTCGTCGAAGAACTCACACATTTATTGAATGAAGGAATCGTAATTAACAATCATAGTATTCAAATAAAAATAAAATTTTTTGTTTGTGATACTCCAGCCAGAAGTTTCATTAAAGGTACAGTATACATCTTTATTCATTTTGCGAATGTTTTCTTTTAATTACTTGCTTTAACTTTTAGGAGTTGTGGGTTTCAACTCAACTTATGGATGTATTAAATGTACAGTAGAGGGAGAATACGATAAAGCTGGCAGGCATATGAGTTTTCCCGACATAAATAGTGTAAAAAGAACTGACGCATCTTTTCGCAACAAACAACATCCCGAACATCACAAAGAAGAGACACCTTTACTTAATCTTCCTATTGACATGGTTGAAGACATAATTATAGCTGACTCACTTCATCTGATTGATCTAGGTAATTTCTTTCTTATAAACGAATATAAATTCACATATTTATTAAATTTCTTTTCAGGTATAATGAGAAAATGTTTGCTTGGTTGGGTTAATGGTTCATTAAATTTTCGAACAAAGTTATCTGCAAAACAAATTGGACAAATATCTGAGCTGCTTGAAGAATGTAATAACATTAAGCCATCAGAAATTCATCGTGCTATTCGTAATCTAAGTGTTTTAAAACTATGGAAAGGCACGGAGTATCGAACATTTATTCTATATACAGGTCCAATCGTTTTGAAAGACTTTTTACCAACAGATACTTACAACCACTTTATAGTTCTGTTCTGCATTATTCGAATACTAACCTGCTCAGCATACAAAAAATACTTGCATTTGTCCGAAGTGTTGGTTAAAGACTACATTGAAGGTTTTATTAAATTGTATGGCAGAGACTCCATTTCAAGTAATGTGCATAATTTATGTCATATGATTGACGACGTAAAAAAATTTGGTCCTCTATCTGACATTAGCTCATATCCTTTTGAGAATTTTCTTCAATGTTTAAAGTCGTTACTTCGATCAGGGAAAAACCCTTTGCAACAAATGGCAAAGAGAACCATTGAACTATCGCAATTAAAACAACAAATTTTACCTCATTCTTACAATATTAAACCAAATTGTGAGATAAAAAACGTTCAACATAATTTAGCAGGATGTAATCAAGTTTATAAAAAAGTATGTTTTGGAGATAATTTTGTTATTACATATACCAAAAAGGACAGATTTTTCATGACCAATTCAGGTGAAATAATTGAAATGATAAACGCCACTTATTTCAAGAACATTTTACATATTTTTGGTTTTCCCATCAAAGAAAAAAGTGATTTCTTTTCATTGCCAATCAAATCGTCGTATTTAGATGTATTTCGATCAAAAAAAGAGCGAAGTGAACCGAAATTAGTTCCAGTTTCTGAAGTTAAATTAAAATTTTTCTGTTTAGAGTATCAGTCTGATTTTATTTTTATTCCTTTATTACACACGTGTACATGAAATAAACTTTAAATATTTAAATTTCATCATTTGGTTGCGTTTCATTTTCCTCCATAATATTCGGATCAATATTCTCTGGTTCTTCAGCGTCACCTTCATTTTCCACCATAATATTCGGATCAATATTCTCTGATTCTTCAGTGTCACCTTCTCTATTATTATTCAAAAGTTTAATTTTTTTTGCTGTTTTCTCTCTGTAATAAAAAATTGCAAAAATTTGCACTACAAGGAAATTCAATATCTTACTGATGACGTGAATGTCTCTTTTTGGCTTGTTTCAATATGTTATCTTTCAAAATTAGTTCTGTTTTATTTAAACTCCAATGATTATCAGCCTTTTGTATAACTTGGAAGAGAACGTCAATAATCCCATGAAAACCACTAAATGACTTCTTTAAAGATTTGTCTCTAGATATTCCCGTCCATGTGTAACTTGTTAATATTTCCTTTGTAAAAATGTAGTCTACAATTTTGTATGATATGTGGTTTCCAACTTCCATACCTGTCGTTCCTCCGATTTTTGATAATTCTTTAATCTAAAAAAAAATTATAAATTGATATATTAAGATGTTCACATTTTCTAAACTAAATTTTTTATTACAATTTTTTCTTTGAATCCTAGATCAGTTTTAATTTTTTCATTAAAACTATTAATTTCGTCGCAGGTACTCAGTGGAAATTTTTGTTCAAATAATTCGTTAGATCCTCCTGGGACATTTTCATTTTGGTTTTTACTTTGATTATTTCTAATTATTGAATATATATTGTCCAAACGTACATTAATTTTAGCAATCTCTGTTTTCTGATATGTTTCAATACGTTGAATTTCTGATATTATGTTATTGCTCAAATCAATCAATGTTTGGAGTTGATTTGATTGAACCAAAACAATATTGTTTGTATTCGAATCTTGATTTTCATCATAAATGGATTCAACATTTTCATTTGTATTAACAACTGTTCCACTCAAGTTTATATTTGGTCTACACGAAACAAGATTTTCAACGAGTTCTTCATTTGGTGGAATTTCTTTAATAATAATCTCCTTTTCTAAAATTAGATTTCTGTCTGGGATGATGTGTTTATCTGTTTTTTGTTTTTTTTGTAAATATGTAACGAAAGCCCTACAAAAATGAAATGTTAAAAATTTTTGATCAGAACGATCTGCAGTGTTTAAAAAATGTCCCGCAGCCAGGCTCAATAAAAAATTAAAAAATTACAAAATCCGCTTTAATTTATTCATGTTTTTCGAAAAACAACAATAAAGTAAGAACCAATTTTGTAATTTTTTTTACTCCTCATCGAACCTAAATGGAAGATGCGTATACATTTTGTACTAACTATGTGTGTGATATATATAGAAAAGATATTATGTTACTTACAGTTCTTCTGCGTCACTGTCCGAGCATTTCGCTAGTACATTTTCTAAATTTAATGCTTCATTAAAAGTTGATATGCCAGAAAATTTTACGATACAATCGTAACTCCTCCACGAATCTTCTGGAGTACTTCCTCAGTTTGACCTGAGAGATTCTCTCACTGAATGTGGAATATCTTCAGGCCACTTTAAGATATTTTTATTTTCCCAACTACTTGGAACACCTGTAAATAATATTCTCCCCCTTTCACGGGTTGCAACAACTTTAAAACTCATTTTTTTCTACAGTATAATTTGTTATAACCAAATGCACTTATTCACACTAAACATTAATATGCAACTGACAGGTGAGAGTAACAAATGATACTATAAATTGACGAAAGCCTGGATAAGGTAGCGAGTGGAACTTTGTAGTAAATTTAGATAATAACAAGTTTCTTTTGAGATGTAGAGGTAATATTTGCAACTTTACAAAGTTCCCGTCACTAAAATGTTGCATTTGCCACGTGAAATCAACTTTAATTTAAGTAACTGGCACTTTCAAGTAATATTTTCCAGTAACAGGAACTTTACAGTAGCATTAATTATTCTGCCATTTCTAAATGAAATGAAAAATTTGTAAACTAAGCATGTTTGAAAACTTTTGCAGATTATACGATATAATTACAATTGTTAACATTAATATGAATAAAAAATTTAATAATCTTATGTATATTACATTTTAAAGTCCCAAAATAATCAAAAAAAAATGTTTGAAAAAAATTTAGATTTAAAATTTAGAAAATTTTTCAATTATTTTAGAGTTTTTTGATGGGGCATAAGTTATTTCGAAGTACAAGGTCTATTTCCACCATAAAATATCATTTGCAATAACTTCTATTGCCAGGAAAAAATCATTTTTTACTAAAATTATTTTAACTTTTCATATATAGAAAAATATTCATTTATTAGTTAAGAACTTTATAATTGTATTTTTCTCTTCGATCTCAATAAATATTAGCTATTTATGTATGCTTTAGAAATTTAATGAGAATATATTAACAAATTATCTGAGTAAATTTTTCCATATAGTCTAAGCTACAAGCTAGAAAATTACTTGTAGGTTCCAAACACGAATGTGCTTCGTACCGGTTACCATTCTGCAACGGTTTTGGTACGTAGCGAGCAACGTCCCAAAAACGTAACAGGTACGTAACAATTCATTCCCCATTTTAGTAACAAATACGTAGCTGGTCCGTTTTAAATACGTATTTGTCACTAGTATCAGCCACTTTATGGTAACGATTTTGGTGGCAGGCACGTAGCGAACACGTAAAATGCTAGTTGGGATAGTTTTCGCCAAAACAGATTTTCGAGTTTTTGATGTTGAGACATACTGTTTTCCAGAATTTCGTAAAATCTTTGCAATATTTTTTTTCCACATTTCAGGTTTCCTTTTTCTTTTTTTTCGTTCTTCATTTTCAGGTTCATCATCTTGTGGGATTTCGGCCTGTTTCTCAGTCTCAGATTTATTAGAAGAAGAGGTTCTTCTTCTGCTTGGTAATCTGGATCTTCGTATGCATCATCTGATGAAAAATCTTCGTTGTGGAATACATAAGGATTATTATTTATTGACCTTTTCTCATGTCTCTCAGTCGCAGATTCATTAGAACAAGAGGATGAAGATGTATTTTCCGCATCATCTGGTGAAAAATCTTTGTAGTTCAGTGCATTATCATCAGTGTTGCTTTTATTTTCACAGGTGTGTTCTGCAACCATTATATTATCGTTATTTACAAAACTGGTTTGGAGCACTAATTTATTAGTATTCAAATCAAGATATTCCAAAGGCGTTGCATTTTTCTTATTTTCTAATATAAAAAATGAAAAAAAAATAGGTAACATAAGTGTATTCCAAACTAACAGTAATATTGCAACTGACCTTGATCTGGTTCTAATCTAACTTTTTCTAACTGATTAACTGATGGGTTTATCGTGAACCACTCCATGTTTCTATCATCTGATACATCATTTTTATTTTCAGGAATTCTTTTTGCTAATTTTAGAATTAACTTTGTACGTTCCGATACTATTTTTTCCATTTTTTGTACAGAAGAATTCGTCAAAACATCATAATAAAAAATTATTATATTTGTTGCTTAAGTTAAAAATTATAAGAAGCTGTCACATCTCAGACAATTTCATTATAAAATTAAAATTATGACTTAAAAATAATCTTACCTTTTCGTGAACAACGGCACAACTCAAAATATGCCAATTTTCTTAGAAAAAAAAAATGAAAACCACTGAAAACAAACTGCCACTCTTTGAATTGTATCGGCTTTCTTCAAAAATTTATGATCTGTACACATGAAGCACAAAAGCGCAACTGACATTTGTTATTACGGTATTAACTTATCCTCATCTGTTGCATTATTGAGATATACCAAATAATTAATACAATGTATACTAATGGCTATTATTATGCAAATTATTAAAAATAATGTACAGTATATAATGTACATATGTATATAAAAATATATTTTTATTACAGTGGGTTCCGCTTAATTGCCTCACAAAAATTGCAGAGATTTTGAAGCAATTAACCGAAAAAGTATTTATACGGAAATCACTTAATTACCTCAAATATTCAATTATACGAAATTCCGTTTAATTACCTTATATGTGCAATTATCTGCGAAATATATTTAATTACATACCAGATATATGGGTAATTATGAGATATACATAGTATGTACATATGTATTTCATTAAGTATGAGAATTTATATACGTATATATATATATGTTCAAAGGAAAGCAAACAATACATTATATGTAAATAAAGAAAAAAACAAGTTTTATTTCCATTCTTCGGATAATATGTACATTTTTTTACTGTGAAAAATAATCCGTTATTTTGGCTTATTTCTTGCCCTTTATTTGTTTTAAAAAAATTTCCTTCTCTATGTTCTCAACTTCAATAATGCTCATATTGCTTTGAATTAAATGGGATCGTATTAAATCAAGGGCTTCAAGAACGGATTTCAAGTTAATTTGAGTTTCATTTCCTTGAATCACTACCTCTTCTGCTTCAGAAGAATCACCTCCGCCATCTTCTTCTTCTTCTAGGACTTCTTTAATTATATCTTCGTCAGATAACAATCCATAACATTGCACATTATCATCACAATGTATAAATGATTCAAATTCATTTTCCGTTAGCAAATCATCATCGGGTGAAGGTGGTACGACGAATTCTACTTCAATATCTGCTTGGAAGTCAGGATGAATAAACTGAGCCTGAAACACAAAGTGCTTTATGTATATGTATGTAGTGTCACACAATTTAAAAAAATATGTAAAATACCTTTCTAAAACACTTGGTAATTACTTCATTACTAATTGATTTCCATGACTGTGCTGCAAAATGTAAAGCACCCAAAATATTTATCGATTTTAGAAATTCCTTGACTCCTAATCCTTTTTCAATTGCAATGATTTGATTTCTCACAATAATTTGGCGGTACTGAGGCTTAAAACAATGTATAATACCCTGATCTAAGGGTTGTATAAGTGAGGTCGTATTTGCTGGTAAAAATTCTACTTGAATATTTTCGAATTCAAATGAACATTTATGACAGCTCGCATTGTCCACGAAAAGCACAATCTTTCTTTTTTCTTTTCCCATTTTTTCATCCAGAGTCAGAAGAATTTCTTCCCAAATTTTACTCGTCATCCATGCATTTTTGTTGCTATAATACGTTACAGGAATGGTTTTGTTCTTAAAACAACGAGGATTTTTAGATTTTCCAATTGCTATAATATCTCTATACTCGCCAGTTGCATTAGTGATGAAAAGCAAGGTGATTCGTTCTTTTGGAATTTTAGAGCCTTTTATGTTGACTTCCTTCCGATTCATGGTGGAATTTGGAAGTGATTTGAAAAATAAACCACTTTCATCTGCGTTAAAAATGTTGTCTGGTTTATATTTTTGAAGGATTGGAGGTAACGTATTTTCAACAAAAACAGCTGCAGCATTGCTGTTAGCAGAAGCACTTTCACCATGAATTTTTCTGATTGCAATATTTTCTCGCTTCTACCATCGAGACAGCCAACCACTACTGGGTTTGAAATCTAAATTGCATTTTTTTGCTAATTCTTCTACTTTATTTAATAAAATTTCTCTTGAAATAATAGCCCCCTGTGTTTGTGCCTGATCGAGCCACTTTGCTAAAGCACTTTCTACTTCTTTATGACAGCCTCCTATTATACGTTTCTTTGCAATGTTTTTGTATTTTGAATACTCAATTATGTTTTTTTCATTTCTGATGATTCTGATTGTAGAAATATCACATTTAAAATGAGCGCAAAGTTCTTTTTTCGATTTTTTTTTCAGTTTTATATTCTCTTATTATTTGTACTTTTTGTTTATAGGTCAATGCCACATATATTTTTTTATTCATTTTTGATGTAAAAAATACATATTGAATTACATATTAAGTAAAATAAATAAAATCTACATCTCCTTTAAATCTTTCTTATATACTTACCAATCAAAATAAATTACTATGTATGGATAATTTTATCCTTTTTAAACTTTAAAACTTTATGAAATCAACAACTGTCACTTTAATTAGGGTGTGTTCTTTCAACAACATGTATTATCATCTATATCCCTCTAGTGCATGATTTTTTTTGGGCTATTGAAAAATTCACGAAATGATTTTAAATGTATTTTAAATGTCAACTTGTTCTAGCGGATTTCGGTATAATTGAAGGATATTTAGTTATCCTAAAAAAAGGATATGATGCATTTGTGAATCAATGTGCATTAAAGAGTAACAAATAATAACATAATGCAAAAATTCAGAATTTTTATTTGATATGGATTATTATAATATTATTATTATTGAAAATAAAAATAAGTCTATCTATAAAAAAATAAATTGATTTTAACAAAAATATTAAAAAGCTTATTTATTTTTGCTTTTCAAGAAGTCTCAAAATTAATTTTTGTGGAATTTCGTAAAACAGTTTTTATCTCTATTGAAGCATAAAGCTATGCAACATTTTTCGCACTTCACATACGTCTGAGCAGTACAAAGAGGCATTTTACAATTAAGTCTTGTTGGATTATGTAGTGGGAAATGACCGACATTATCTTTTCTCACATCCTTTGGTGGTATTGCCTCGACGGGACCTCTTCTTCTCTTCTCCAAATGATTTTGTGCTGTTTATTTTAAGTAGTGTCATAGCTATTTCTTTTCTGAAATCCAATAGTTTACATGAAGAATGTTCACTATTTCTCTTATACAGGAACCAAGCATTTACAATGCTTATATCTAAAAGATGATAAAAGAGCCGCATGCATGTACCATTTTCTGGATTTCATTCTTATTTTATATCGGCCAATCATGCTATCTAAAAGGTCGACCCCACCCATATGTTTATTATAAGTCTTCACGACTGCAGGACAATTTATTTCTATTTTTTGTTTCGCTTTCCTATCATATCTGCTTATTTTTGATATTGGTTGTACGCCAAGAAAAGATGATAGAAAGGTAATACATTTGTTATCTTTCCATAGCACGTTAGACAGTTGTACTTCCTCTTGCTCTGCAACATATTCAAAAGATGTTCCTCGCGGTTTTTTTTTTACATCCTCTTCTTTGGGTAGTTTGCAATTGGGAATCCGGTTCCTTCGTATAGTTCCCAAACTATGTATACCTGCCAAATGTATATCTTGAATATCATGTAATACCGTAAATAAAAGAGGACTTACCTTGCTTGGCTAAAAATATCTGTAATTGTACCGACGTATAATAATTATCAAAATATACTTTGTAGTTACAATTTCTCGGAACATCTCTTAGTAACCGTACTACTACGTTGCCTGAAGCTCCGAGGTCAAGTTCACCTGGCAGTCGTTTGCTGGCAAGATTTTCTATGCCACTGTAAATTTCAAATTTATATGCGAATCCGGAAACTCCACATAAAATGAAAAGCTTATATCCCCATTTGTTGGGTTTCGCAGGCATGTACTGCTTCAGATGATGGCTACATTTTGAAGCACACATCTGCTCATCCACTGAAAGTGATTCTTCCATAGGGATTGTGGAAAACCGCTCATTCAAATGGTCTATAACTGGCCTAATTTTATGAAGTTTATCATAGTTTGGACTTGTAGAATCAACAACGTTAGTACTATTATCATTGAAGTGTAGTGCTTGTCGAATTTTTTCAAAACTTGCTACAGACATTGTTTCACCAACGACTGGGATTCCAAATGTTTTGTCCCAGAGCATTCTTATATTCGGGAAGTCGCAAAATGATGACAAAATCATAATACCCAAATATTTCCTTAAATCATCAATTTTAATTGAAAAAGGATTTTCAATGCACTTTTGCGCACAATAAAGATTTGTTTGCGCAACAATATTTTCCATCAAATTTTGATTGAAAAAATATGTAAAATACCCATAAGGGGTTTCCAAATTTAATTTCTTCTCCGGTTGAGGGCGGAATGTAACTTTGTCTTCAGAAAAATTGATTGACTTTTTTTTTCAAAGCAATGTATTTCTTTCTTTTCGTAATATATTGTTCTGAACAGAAGAAGGTTCATCCTGTATATTATTATTTACAAGAGGAACATTCTCCTCATCTTCTGTAAATTCGAAGTTTAATTCTTCCTGATTTGCAAGAAGTTCATCCAGATCAATTTGACTTAGAGGAAGATAAATCTTTGCATTTTCGTCATCCATACTTTCATTATCATCTTCACTTTCAGCTCCATCAAAAAGAATTTTATCAATTTCTTGCTCAGTTAGTCCTTTTCTCTTCCCCATAGCTTCAAACTCTTCAATAAATAGAAATAATCATAAATTTTGAAAAAAAAACAAGTAAAAAAACAGTTGATTTATACATATTATTATATACACAAAAAGTATACAATATACTCGACAAATGCATGGTGTACCACAAATGAATCATATAAATAATTAACTATTTCTCGAGTTTTTTTTTATAAAATGTTATAATTTTTGAAAACTATAATTTGTAAAGATCTAAAATTCATAAAAAAATTTTTAACTTACCAAAATCCCAATAAAAAAACTTAAAAATGTATATAAAATATGACGATATCTATACAAAACACTATACACCACGAGAGTTAAATTCAGACTGGATAAAATGCATATTATAACAACAGTTATACACAGACAATAGTTTTATAATAAAGAACGATTGATTCAGAGTTGAATCATAAGCTAACAAAAACAAAAATAAAATTGTACTTATTGTAATAGAGAAAAATGCAGAATGATTCAAATATGCATCATTATGCACTAGAGGGATATAGTACATTTTTTAAGTACATATTACTTTTTAATCAAATTTGACCTAAAGACTACACACTTTTCAAAGAGGTAATAAAACGAAATTATTTTACTTGAAAAATTTTGTAATAGATTACAAACATGGAGTAATAAAGCGAAAAAAGTAATAAAACGAAAAGCAATTATACGAAAAAAAAGTACTAGATTTATATTGGAAATTTTTTGAACATAAAATTTTGGCGCGATAAAGTGAAAAAAGCAATTAAGCAGTAAGGCAATTAACCGGAACCCACTGTGTATAATATTAAGAATTTTTTTTACTAAATTTTTACAAGTTGAAAATACACAAGAATTTGTTATTTGTAAATAACATACAATATACAAAAAAAATTAAAATCTATTTTTTACGTAAAACACGTTTATTTTTATTTCAAAATAAACCATTTTACTCCTAAAAAAGATAATAAACATTAGTTTTTTAACGATAACTAAGGACTGTCCCAGAAAAAATTGACCCTTTTATTTTTAGTTATTGAGGGAATATAACGTATGATAAAGATGTTCTTTTTCCGACAAATGTTTGCTATAAAAAGCGAACTTCAAGATTATTAATACTCATTCGTGTTTTGAAATTCAAAAAGTTACAATGTCTCTAAATGAAGAAGAGATGCGTCGTGCTATTTTGAACAAATTTATAGAAAATAAAACAATAAAATATTCAAAAATAGCAAAAGATTTAGAAACATCTGTTTCAACTGTAAAGAGAACCATTTCAAAATATAAGAAAGGTATTTCTATCGAAAGGCAACAAGGATCAGGTAGGCCTTCCCGTCCTTCTAATTTAAATTTAGTGAAAGAGGTACAAAGGCGTTATTCAGATAATCCCAATACCTCTATTAGAGATATGGCGCAGGTAGCTGGAACATCGAAATCTACGATGCAGAGAATAAAAAAAATTTGCAACTTAAGAACATATAAAGTTCAAAAAATACCAGATAGATCGGAAGAAAAGGAAAAAATTTGCAAAACCAGAGCTCGGAAATTGTATGACCGTTTTTTAACCAAATTCGACTGTATCATTATGGATGATGAAACATATTGTAAGACGGATTTTGCTCAGCTGCCTGGACATGACTTCTATACAGCGAAAAAAAAGGGCGGTGTGGATAAGAAATATTCAGCAAAAAAAATATCTAAATTTCCAAAGCAGTTTATGGTCTGGCAAGCCATTTGTTCTTGTGGACTTCGGAGTAGTGAATTTGTTACAAATGGTACTATAAATTCCAGAGTTTATATAGAAGAGTGTTTGAAAAAACGCCTGCTCCCATTTATACGTCAACATGAAGGCACTGTAGCATTTTGGCCAGATTTAGCTACCTGTCACTATGCGTCAGCAACGATGGCGTGGTATGCAGAAAACAACATAAATATTGTCACAAAAGACGCAAATCCTCCAAACTGTCCAGAATTAAGACCAATTGAGAGATACTGGGCTTTGATTAAAAGGGAGTTACGGAAAACAAAGAAACACGCCAAAAATGTGGTAGACTTCAAAAATAGGTGGAGAAAAACATATGATATTGTGACGGATACGACTGTACGAAATCTTCTAAGGGGCCTCAACAGAAAAGTCAAATTATTTTCTATGTCCAACTAATTATGAATTTTTTTATTATGCATTTTAATTGTAAAATTATGACAAATAAATATTGAAATTTTTGTAATAATACAATAACTGGTTTTTTAATTATGTCGAAAAATAAAAGGGTCAATTTTTTCTGGGACAGTCCATATAAAGTTAATTACCACAAATAATAATCAGAACAACCAAAAGAAAATAATCAAAAATTTTCCTACATTACGTAAATTTTATGAAGTAAAAATGATTTATTTTGAAATAAATTTTTTTTTTTAATTAAAAAAAGGCATCTTACACATAAAAAGTATATATATAAGTATATGAAAATTTGTTCAATTGATTGTTTTTAATCAGAAAATTTTTATTTTCATGGCTAGACTTATTTATGTAATATTATTTAATCGCAGCAAGAAATTTATATAACATATCTACATACTGTTTTAAGAAAAGGAATACATTTTATTACAATCTTAAAATAAGTGATTTCCCACGCCAACAATGACCTTTATATACATATATGTGGGATTTTATAAAAAAAAGACTTATACTTTTTCTTTTAAAAAAGATCGGTAAAAATTATACGTTATTAAAGATATAGAAAGATTATGATAAAGAAAAGTACTTTAACCGATTTACTTCTACTTTTAATAATTCACAAAGAACTCAATTTTAAAAAAATACTTGATATTATGTGTTGACTGTTTTAAATCCAAAAAGAGAGTGAATTTCATTATTTAAAATTATACCTGCAATGATATACTGCCTATTTCTAAATTTAGAAATACATAATTGATAATAACTGATAAGACTCATATAATTTACAGTTTTTTAAACAAATTTAAGAGAAAAAGAAAGAAAACAAAATTAATAAATCATTAATCGTTCCTACATATATGTACATTCTATACCAATTTTTAACTTATAATATAAACACAAGTGACAAGTGTTAAAATAACACAAATAAAGTGAGAATGAATGAAAAAAAAAGTTTTGAATTTGTGTGAGAAGTTTAATGGAAAGGATGTACCTACATTTGAACTACATACATAATCTAAATGTAATTATGTCTTGCATTGCCTAAGTCAATTAACGGCAACTAACAAGCAAAATACAGTACATATTAATATTTGCATTGATATGTAGGTATATATAACACATAATGTATAAATTTGTTACAAAATCAACTAAGATGTGAAAACCTATAGCCAAAAAATGTATACACTATGTATAGCATAAGAATCTATACATTTTACCATATTTTACTTATTCAAGTATGTATACAAATACCAAATAAGTAGTGATACTAAAAAAAACGCATAAATATTGTATACTGCATGAAAAAGTGTATATTATGTACGATGCATGTAATTATGATGTATGCATATGTAAAAACCTCTGTTTCCAAATATTCTACAATCATACATCAGAAAATAATGTAGATCTATACAAGTAATACATATAATCAAAGACCATATAAATGTATATATTTATATGGTCTTTGATATAACTACAATTGTATATATGTATTTCAATTAGAAGAATAGTAGTAATTTATATCAGAGCATATAGCACGCAACAAGGCATATTAACAAAACAACACATACATACAAGTTAAAATTATTTGGTCGCAGAAGATTGAAAAAAAAGAAGTTTGTTTGGTTTACTTAAAACGTCTTTATTCTTGCAAAGTTTACTTAAGACTAACTAACAATCTTTAATCTATATTCTTTTACATTTTTGTATCTTAAGCTTTTTAGAATTGCCATTAAGAAAGATAATGTGAGAATTATGTGAAATAAAAAATGTTGACGCATCAAAAATATTGTTTTTTACTTAAATTTGAAAATACCGGATGCGCGTGTATTACTTAGTTAGTGAGAATTTTGTGGGAATATGGAAAATAGAATGTTGATGCAAGCAAAAATATAATGCAATATGCATCGTGTTAACTTACATATATAAAAATACATAAAATATGAAATACACCCTTTCTCAACTCATTCATATATTAAATAGTTAACTATAGTTATCATTTGTCGTTCAGAATGGTGGTGGTATATAGTAAAACATAACTACCAACATAACTTTTTAGCGTTCATAAACATCTGAAATAAAGTAAATTTTTAACTATTTGATGTCAAAAATTAACCCTGCTCGAGAGCATGGTTAACGATAGTAACGATAGTAAACCTTTAAATGGTAATGACATTGACAATAAAAAAATCGTTTGTAATTTAATTTTGTGTTGTGAATTGTGAAAATTTCAATTTAATTTATTTGAAATTAATTTATTTTGTTTTAAACTTAATTTTTAAAAAATAATTAATTTTTGACAAACAAAAAATATAATAATTATATGTAAACATTTTTTTAACTTGACTTGACAGCTGAATGACAATTTATTGCTACTACTATGGTAAAAATCGCGTTCAAAAACTACTTGAAGTTAAGATAACTATGACTGTAGTACAACATAACTTTGCTTAAACTATACTGTACCATGACTATTGTTAAAGTAATGTTCATGAACGCACCCCAAATAAGTGATGGTACCACTCAAAACCATATTAAATTTAATAAACCAGACATGCAAATCACAAACTAATTCATCTATATAAATATTCTTATGTTTCTCTCATATTTACATCCCTCCTGAATTATAAACTTTCGCTCTTTTTCGATATTGTTTCGAAAAACTTTTTCGATCTTTATTTTTGGCAAACATACAAACATTTAAATAAAAAAAATGAAATGGTTCATCTAGTAGATTGTATTATCTTTGCTACAAGCGTTACTACAGCATTCATCGGGAGTCCGATGATATTCATATTGAAACTTCAAATTCTTTGTGTTATTATTGAAACGGGTGATTTTTTAAAAAATTTAAACAAATTATAACAATAATTATCGACAAAAATTTTAATTTTTAATAAATTTAATATTACTAAATAACGTAAACAAAACAGGAAGTAAAATATATATGATCATAAAGTTTATTGTTAAAATAGTTTGATAATTTCATATAAGTGTTTTCCAGGTTATGTTTATTATTAGATTCCTGATAAATATTGTAAAAAGAATATTTGTAAAATATTTTGTTTTTAGATGGATAATAATAAGTGTTTGCCAAATAGGCAATAAAAGAAAAGTAATTCCAGAGGAGCTGCAAAAAATGT
Source organism: Villa cingulata (assembly GCA_951394055.1). Classification (NCBI taxonomy): domain Eukaryota; kingdom Metazoa; phylum Arthropoda; class Insecta; order Diptera; family Bombyliidae; genus Villa; species Villa cingulata. The sequence continues at coordinate 31,815,830 of OX596017.1, read as the reverse complement.
TTATTGCATAAGAATAGTAAGCTAGACTGGATAATAAAAGACTGTTCGAAGCAATTGGAAAACATTTTTCAAGAAGGAAGTATTTTGTTGAAATAAATTTCTGTTTATTATTTATTTCCTTTTTGTTAATCTCAATTATATTATTTTTTTAATCTCAGTTATAGTTTTTGTGTAGTTTATTGATTCTTAATTTTGTTTTAGTTAACCATGTTAAAACTATTGAGTTCAGTGCTGCCGAAGATATGTACTACCATGGTAGTATTTCTACTACCCTCATGCTATCGGTACTACTGTACTACCTCTTTACTAAAAACACTAACCTCTGGCCTCATTAACCAACTTTTAAGAAAAATTTAATTTCAATTTGTACATTTCCAGTTAAATTTTTATACCACATCTGCATTCCAAATGCACTTATATTTTACTATGCTGTGTGACAATGCAAGTGTAATGATTGTAGAAAAAGGAGGAGTGAGACACTTTTTGGAACAGTATAACCCTCATTTGTTTGTCATGAGATGCACATGTCATTCACTGCATTTATGTGCAAGTAAAGCAGCAAAAGAAATCCCGAATAATATTGAAAAATTACTTAGACCAATTTACAATTATTTTAGTCATAGTGTGAAAAGACAAAATGAGTTCAGAGAATTCCAGGAATATTTCAACGTACCTCAACACAAAATTTTAAGAGCAGCTGCTAATCGGTGGTTATCACATGAATTTGCTGTGAAACGAGTTCTAGAGCAGTGGATATCATTGCAACACTTTTTCTTATCTGTACGATATGAATCAGATGATGACGTTGTAATGTATAGGTGGTTTCCATGTGATGTCTGTAGATATAAGTGTTGTTAAATAAGGAAGTTGAAAATCTGAATTAATATCAAGATAAAACTGAGTTTAATTTAATAAAGAAGTAATCAATACATGGTCAGATGGGACCAAACCATGCAGCACAATGCAGAATCCACTACCCTAATGAGAGGTAGGGACCCACATCAATACTACATGGTTAGTTTCCATCACACCAAACCCGATTACTACCTTTATGGCTTACGGCTTTACAAATATATATGTGAAAAAGTAGACATCACACGATCCTCTAATTTCTAATACAATACAGTTGGGTATATGGTCGGTGGTAGTGGCAGCTGCCCGAGTTGGCTAGCGCGTGCTAGCTCGCCGGATGGGGCGAGGGTAAGCCACTCACCATAACCCTTTTGGTTTCGGCAGCTAGGGACGGTGGAAGGTTGTGAATTCCTTCCCCGAAATGCCCTAAAATTCAAAAGCAATGGAAAGAGAAAAGTTTGCACCACACCGAAGTTCGAAACAATTGTGTTTGGCCCCGCTCAGGCCCCCATCTGCAGCTATGGTCGTCGGTTGCCTCTGTATAAAGAATTAAAATTTTGCCCCGGGCAACCGACGCCATTACTTACCCACCTCTATATTACAAGTGCTGCCGTGGCTTGTAATCCCATCCTAGGATTATAATTTCTACATTTTAACCATTTATATCATATTTTATCAACCATTTTGCAGTTTCGAAGGAGAGGAAGATGGTGAGCGAAGCACTAAACCGTTTATTCTTGGGTGTTCATTATATTGTTTCTTTTTTTTTTGAAAAAAAGATAAATTTACTTGATTCTATATAAAATAATCTTAATTAATGACACGTTAAATTTTCTTTATAGTAGTATATAAATTTATTATGATATGATTGTAATAAATCCAATTTTCATTTATTCACATTTATTTACTATTCATTTCATTTCATTTATATATATATTTATATCTATATATATGTATGCATATATCCACATATCAACATTTTCTTTGTTTGTTTAACAAAATAAAACTACATTTACGCAGTTTTTAGCATAACAATATCCATTATATCAATACTCTTACTATACTTTATCTGTATAATAAGACTTCTTCATGTATACACTGAAAAAAATTGTTTGTTACTAGCAGGTATGGCATAGGTTTCAGTTACAGAGATTGCGAAGTGATTTGCGAAGTGGTGTGCCCCGTTTCGGTCGTACAAAGAAACATTGGACCGGTTATATAGCCTAATTTTTATTTAAGCGTCAAATTGATTATCTTGATCTAATCGAAACATTTTTTAACAACATGGCAGAAATGTATCCGCTCGCTGATAACGATTTTTCGCGAGAGGCCGCTAATTCGTAAAAGGAATTTTAACCTCCCATCCTGCTCCTATACTTTGCCGTTTCCAAACTTCAGCTCCCAAAGTGAAGTCCTTGAATCTTCCTCTGTCACCCCCATTCATTACCAACCCCCTCCGACCCCCCTAGCCCACACTTTTACAATAAACACATATGACAAATTGATAAATTTTTGATTTTTAACCCCCCGCCCTGCGCCGCCTCTGTTCGTCCCCCCAGGTTTGACCCCCGAAGTGTGATCAGGGGACATGCCCCTACCATTCCCCATCATTAGTTACCCCACCCTAGTGTGTGTACCATAAAGTAAACATTTACCATTAATTATTTTGTGTTATGTTATATGTATTGCGCAGTGTGAATAATTTTATTTGTTTTATGATTGTTAATAATTTTGTAATTGTGCATAGTTTTGTATGGTGTGTTTTTGGTTATGTTGTTTGTTTACTTTTGTGTTGTTCTATTTGTGTATTGTTTATGGTTTTGTGTTATTTGCTATTAATTTATTTATTTTATTATTATTAGTTATTATTTCTAACAAGTTTTATTATTTTCTTTCTTTTCCAGATTTTTAAAATGTTGAATGACGATTCAACATTATGCTTACTATACATTTTTACGGGATGTGAATACTTCTATGAAAAACAATTATACAATTTGAATTTTGCTGATTCTAATTTTCTATGAGAACGGAATTTACATAAAATTTTTACATAGGATTAATTATAATAAAAATGTGTATATATAATATATTTATTGTGTATTATTATAAAATATATTCGGTGTAGATTGTAATCGTAACTCCTCCCCCTTTGGATGAAGCGACGACCAAAGAAAAATCCTTGGATTTTCTTGAGGAGCATTTTTGGTTGTTATGGACGGAAGTTGATTTTGTTGACTTGATGAATTTTGTCGATGCTTGACTACAATATATGTAACGAGGATACCCATGATGATTAGTAACCCCAGAGTTAACATATCCTTTTGCACTGTTTTTATCTGCAGCAATTCTATAGCATTTTGATTTTCGAAATTGTAAGAGTTCAATTTTTCCAAACTTAATTTTTCTATTGTTTGTGATGAGTTGATTTTATTGAATAATGTTGGGTGTATTATTATGTTTTCCCAATGTATGCTCGTTGTGCTCTCGTAATTTATTCCATTTATTGCTATTGTGCAATTTTCGAAATGAATTTAAAACTGTTCCATTAACCAATGATTTTGAAGGGCTGCAAGTTGTTGTTATATTTGTTTCTGGAAAGTTGATGCAAAGGATATAGTTGGGTTCTGGTTGAAAAATGTTACTGGATTCGACGTCTTTTGATAATGTGCATTGAACTGGTATGTTTTTCATTATATTGGGTATGCATTCTCTATCGTTGACCATAGGTTTGCTTTCGGACAATTTGCAATAATAAAATCAATCATAGGGCAGATTTCATCGAAGTAGAGTAAATCGAGGATAAATAGAGGATAAATAGAGGACCAAATAAGGTTCGGTTATTATTGATAGTGTTTTGTTAATTGGTAAGGGTATTAAATGGAAAAAGGAGTATGTTCTATTTGAAAATGTAGGAATTTGAATATTAAATATAATATTTGTGTTGTTATAATACGCTTGTAATCCAAGAAATTCGTAAATTTGTTCATCGGAATGTATTTTTATATTTTGATTTTGGAAAATTTCATTTATTTCGTCTAGTTCTTGTGAATCCAGAATCTGTTTTGAAATAATATTTAATCGAGCCAAAACAATTGTTTCTGCTAAATTTGTTAAATGGTTATGCAACAAATCTATATTGAAATTTATTTGATTTATGTATTGAGAAATTTTGACATACTGATTTTCTGTTCTTATTTTATTATTTATTACCATACTATAATTACCAAAAAATGCTTCTATCAATTCCTGCTGTTTATTAATGTGAGTAGTAACATTCCGAAATCTTTCAATCATTTGATTATTAATTTTTATTTGGTTATTGAACCCGTTTTGCATTTGTTCATTTATCGAAATTTTTTGTATTTCATCATTAATCTGTAATGCATCCTCATGGTTCATATTTCCCGTAATTGCTTTTATAAATGAACCTACTATATTAAGTGCTCCTCTTTTGTTCCTACGTATAGGCAAGAGACTTTTGTACGTTTTTTTCTAATTCCGTAAGCATAGTATTTGTGGTTTCAACAATATTTCTAAAATCTTCATCATCTGGAATTTGATTTAACGATTGTCGTATTTTGTCTATGTTTCCTTTATAGTCAGTCAGTTTAACTATATGTGTATCAGTTTTTTGTACGTTAGTATTGTCTTCGCGGTTCCTAGTTTCATCGGTAGTAGTCCGTGGTGATTGTTTAGGTCTTGTATTTCCATTCTCTGGGCCACGTGCCTTATGCACGTGATTCCAATATATTTCCAGACCATTCCATTTCATATACTTTATCAATTCAATACCTGCGCATTTTATTTAAATTATAATGGCCGCGCACGCATACATATATACTCTCTCAATTTTTGCATTAGTTTTCAATTAGTTCCCCATATTCTCATCAATCCCATTTTCATCTTTATTTCACACTCCATTTTATAACTCAAACGTCAAAATTTTACATGGCCACCCTAATTGATTAATTTCAAAATTTTAAAACTATACGTTTTATTTCAAAATTCAAAAAATTTTCAAAAATTATATTATAATTCATTGCCTTTATCCAAAGAATATAGAGCTAAAGCAATAGAAATAACATTCGACGGTTAAATTCAAATAATGTCTGTATGTTTGCCAAAATACATATTTTCTTGCTTCAAAATTTTGAAAAAGGGGAAAGTTACAATTAATGTGGATGATGTGGAATGAACCGAAAAAATTTTGGATTTCGCACATGTTTGAAATTAATGTGTATGACATGTTGTGTATAATTTTATACTTCGAAAAAATACTTCGAAAAATAATTTCGTATTTATGAATGAAAATAGGTTTACACATAGCATTTGTGTGTGCGTTAATTTGATTATTCATACGCCATTATAGTTTTCAAATATACATATAATGTAGATATATTATATACTATATATACATATATAATTTTTATACTGCTGCTGGTTGACTGCTATGTTTTTATTTCTATCGATCATTTCTTTATTGCTGTATTGTAATGTAATTTGTGCATAAGAGCATACATTGATAATGGTAATTGGTATACGAGCAAATAATACAATGTAAATTTATATTTTATATTGTACATTGTATACGCTAATGCAATACGATTATATATGTATGCGGATAATCATTATAATACATAATATGATGATGATGATGATATGATATTATGATATATATATGTACTATATACATATTTCAGGTTTTTTTTATAAATGCATTAGCCGAGATATTTTTAAAGGGATAATATATATGTATTATATACATATATGTATATTGTATTATAATTATAAAAATATGTATTTTACAATATTGAACAAAATGATTTTTGGTATTTGTGTACTACTACGTAATGTACGTAAGTAAATGTATATGCTGTGCTGTTTGTTCATATCGACGTTCATATTATATTGTAGACACTATGTACATATGTACATATACACTTGTAGGATTGAGTTTATAAAAATTAATGGGCCCTATTATGAATGTCGATAATATCGACTATCGACAAAATTAAGACGAGACGAGACGATGTAAATTTTGTATTATGCAAATCGGTCGTCTCGACAGTAAGATATTGTCATATCAAATTTTATTTTCATTCAGTTTCACCATGTAATTTCTATAAAAATTGTCAAATATATCGATACAAAAATTTATAATTCATTTTTTTTTTCAATTTTGAATAAATATTTAATTAATTTTTGTAATTTTTAATAAATATTTGATTAATTTAAATAATTTGTAGCTATAAATATAAAATATAAGTGAAAATATAAAACATTAATTTATTACTGATTTTTTTTTGCATAAAAGAAGAGCGTTCATGTTTTTTTTTTCAAACAGCATTTTTAGTGATTTTTCTTTAATTAATTAAATTAAACTTAAATAAATTGAGCAGAATAATTAAATACAACTTATCTTATATACAAAGCATAATTGAAATATCAAATCACCATAGACTACTATGCCTGTCGATTAGTTTTAACTGATCGACTCAAAATGTCGATATTCTCGCCTCAAATCGCCATTTATAAAACAAAACTTGTCGAGTCAAGGTGATATTCGATGACAAGACGATATTATCGACACTCATAATAGGACCCAATATAAAATAAACAATTAAATAATAAGTGTGAATGGCTGGTTATAGGATAATACAATTCTTATGCATTTATATCGGGTTTTCCAATAGGGACATAACGATTTTGTGTTTTAATACAAAGGAGGCCTTGAACATTTGGCATAATCTGTCAACTTCAGAACGTCAGTCAATGTTAACACTTTTATCATGGTGAAGTTCACGAACGAGCAACATTTAGAAATTATTAAAAATTACTACCGCAATTCTGAATCGGTAGTCACAACTTTAAGAGCGCTTATTCCAATTTTCGTGCTCGCGGTGGTCATATGAATGAGATCGAATTCCATAATTAAATGTAATTTGTGTACTTCACTTGGAATAAATTTTAACCTTATATGTATATTAATTATTCTTTATTTTACTTAAATATAAAATTGTTATGTCCTTACTGGAAAACCCTACATTATTAGCATAATGTATTATATTATATTATAGAAGTTGTTAGACAAGTAAGCAATATAGTATTATTGGTATTATATTTAATACAGTATTATTGGTATTATATTCAATTTTGATAACTATTAAATTATTGTTGTTTTCGTTGGCTTATATTTTTTTCTTTATTTTTTTTTATGTTCGTGCGATCTTGTTTATATACAAATGTACACACACACATATGTATATAGTATATTATTACCCTTCGATATTGATATTGTACAATTTCACATTGCTTTTGTACTATTTTTATGTACATACATATACGTTTTTATGTACATGTATATTATTATTTATATGCGTATTGTATTAAGTATATACCTATATATTACCACAATATTTGTATATTGTTTGTGATATTACAATAACTACAATATTTAGGGATACAGGTAGAAAGAAAAAGTAACGATAAAAAATATATATTTAAATCAAATTGCATATATAATCACCTGTAATATTAAAATTATATCTAAGCAAGTGTATAGATATACCATTCATGCGAAATATCCACATATATGTAATGCATAGTATGTATATTTAAGAATTTTTACTTATTACATTCATAATTAAAATTCAAAAATTATTCTTATACATATTCATACGAATATGTAATGATATTATTGTAATTCATAATACTCGAATAGAGATTATGAAATAATTAATATAAGACCACGCCAAAACAAAGAACATAAGGAAAAAATATTTCAATTTATAATCAATGCAGATCATACCAATCATATACAAACATACGTATGTTTGTCATTATGTCATTCGTTTATATATTATTATGTATATTACTCCCTATTAAAAACAAATGTTTGTTTACATTTCTTTGAAAAAATTTTTAATTTGTTATTCCCTTTTACTTATCATTCACAACAATTCATATACATATATACATACATTTAATATTCGCATATAAATTCGTATTATACTAATACATAATACAGATAAGGATCTTTGTTAATATACATCTTACCAAATACCAATATAACAACTTGTTATCTAGTCTTTGATACTACATACTACATAATATTCCGTAATGAATATTATACACGTAGCTATATACATTATCATAATACACAATAAACTTGTATTTACCTTTAAATACAATACAATTCACATTATTCCATTGCACACATACATAATGTATAATACAAAATATAATATTATATCGATTCCCTTCCCCGCAACATATTTTAATCTAGATGATTTGTATGGCAAATATATAATATAATTCTGAATACCTCTTAAATAGCAAACAGATAGCTTCCTCTCCGTCAACTAGCATCGTTCACCAGTACAGTACACTATCATCAGTCATCACGCTGCCTCAGTGATAGTACTGTTTGACGCTGAACATACATGTGCCTTATTTATATAGTCAGGTACGTGAGGGACTTGAATAGCTCGATGGTTGGGTTTCGTCTTGTGATCCTGAGATCACGGTTCGAACCCAAGCCAGCGCGCTACTCTTGCCCAAGTCGATCATTAATTTTTCCCATCAACAATATACACCAGTAACTGATTACTGATGATAATCTGGATGGTATATCTGACATAAATTACTGATCGGCTTTGCCATAATGGACTTCGTGCACTTAATATATACTATATACATTGTATGTATATATGTATATTTGGAAAAGAAAAAAAAATATAGTCAGTACTGTTTATTACGGCACGGATGTTATCTGTTTCCATCTTTACCTCAGACATGGTAAGTAAGAAAAATTATGTGTATTTTAATACAATTATGAGGAGAAAAATTTATGTTCGAAACATGTTTCGAACGAAGATATTTATGTAACTTTATGTGTTCTGAATTTTTGACAGATTGTGGAATGAAAATTCTATTGCTTTAGCTCTATATTCTTTGCTTTATCATATATGTTTTCCAGGGATTAGTATTAATTTAATAATTATGTGGTCTTGTACATCTTTTCCCATTATATAAGTAAAATTTTTTCTAATTTTTATTCCATATCCGGTTTCTGACTTCACTTCCTTACCTTTTTAATCACCCGATAATATAGTTTAAAGTCGGTTATATAGGCCCAATATGAAATGAAATGGAAATGATTATGAAATACAGCATTGCCTATAGTCCAAATTTTTTTTCAAATTTTGAAAATTTAAATTTTAATCAGAAAATATATCTAATAGATTTTCATCTCGGATTTCTTTTCCCTCAAATTCTGAAAATTATCAACTAATTTTTCTTAATAGCCTCCCGTTGAAATCTATTCTATAATTCGTATATTTTAATTAAATAGGATAAATTTTCATTTTTTTTACACACACATATAAAGCCCCATTTCAATTTCCACATTATTACATAAAAATTCCCCACTCATACTTCCAATAAGTAAAACACATCTATTGTTTTGGCGCACTATAAAAGTGCACCACGCGTTTTAATTTCCCTTCTAGTTGGATATTCAAGTGCAAGGCAACCTCTGCCAAAATTAATTTTTATTCAAGTGCCGGTAGTTATAGGTGAAAAACTCACTTAAAATTAAATTAAAGTTTTTGGTAAAATAAATTTTTTTCTTTTGGAAACATTCATTTTTTTGGTATATAGATTTTTTTTGTGAGACTTTGAGTTCATAATACCTACATATATAGATACCAAATAATACTATAGTAGTGTAGAATAACTTTATTTTTTTTAGTTTTAATTAAAGTTTAAATTTATTAAAATAATTAAGCCATAATTATTCCACTAGATTAATAAATTCAACCAAGAAAATGAAATAAATAAAAGTGCATAAGTGAAATGCTATCAATTTATTTTGCAAAAAAAAAATTCAATTTTCTTTTATGTTCTTGGACATAAGCGACATATGTCATTATAATTACACATGCATATATTGAAAGTGTAATCTTTTACTTTAGTACCGTTAATTATATTGTAATATTTAAAAAAAAGGAAAAAGAGAAAAAAAATGGTTAACAATGTAAGTGTTGAAAATATTGATAATTGTATATTAATTGTATTGTTATATTTTCTATGTTTCGATGAACTTTATATACACTATTCATAATTATATTTATATAGTATATAATAGTATACATTATCATTATTCAATATTGTAATTTTCTCTTTGTAATGATTTCTCTCTCTAAATTGATAACATTGAAGATGATTGAATTGTAAGTTTGTAAGTCAGTCGATAATTAGAATTATAGCCATAACATGTAAAATAGAAATAGTTTTTTATTTTTTTGTAATAATAAAGAATAATTTTTCTAACAGTAAGAATAACAAAAAAAAAAATAACGAAAGTGATACATAAGTTGTATGCAGGATTATACTAAGAAAAATTATTATGTCTTTATAATTTATAATTTTAAAATAGTGAAAATTAAATATCAAACGGATTATAAATTTTAAGAAGAAAACTGCATAAAACTTACTAGTAAAATTTTCGGTTTTTATACATAAGCTTTTATAATATCGATAATATTCAACAAATAAAAGTCAAACATTACCAAAATTATTATATAAGATTTAATTAAGTGAAAAGAAAAAAAAGAAGAAAAATTAAAGTAGTTCTTAAGAAAGAAAAAAAAATTTTTGGAGAAAAAATATAAAGGAATAAAAGGAGCGAGAAGTGGGCTTAAAGAAATGAATTTATATATGATGATAAAAAAAATTTAATCTTTTTTGTCACTAACATAATATAAAAAAAAAACAAAAAAAAAGTTTTTTTTATAAACACAAAAAAAAATGTTTGAAAATGGAGTAATGAAGATAAAGTGATAAAGTTTAAATTGAGTCAATCACATAGCAGTGGTTTTTCTTATTTATTTTTTTGCGCAAAGTAATTTTTTTTTAATTGATTCAAATTAATGTGCAAACGTAAATTATATTAATTATTGTCGTGTACAAGCATATAAATAGTCGTACATTTATGTATGAGTACATTTGTACATAACAATATAATGTTAATAATAGCAATTTGGAATACAAATTTTCGTTTAACTAAAACTAATAATAATAAAATTTATATAAACAAAATAAAAAGAAAAAAAAAATTTTGAAAATAACAAAAAAAAATAAAAGTAAAAGAAAAAAAAATTTTTTTTGTTCATATAAAAAAAAAATTGTAAATCAAAGTGATTTAAATAAATCAAAGGATCGACACAAAGGATAAAGCAGAATTCATCATCATCACCGTCATAATTTGCTTCAATTATATCACCAGCTTCAACTTCATACCAGCCTCACCAACACTATTCTACTTCAGCGCCTCACTACACCACATGTTATCGTCATCATCTTTCACACCAACATCTTTACGCGAGTTATATTACAGAGTAATACAACTGATAAAAAAATGAATCATTGATTGAAATTATCGAAAAATATAAAAATCAAAAATAGTAAAATAAAATATGTATGTAGAATTTAAAATAATATTAAATATTTTATTGTAACGCCCAATCATTCTTTTTAGTAAATAAAAATGTATAATCAGCATAATTATATTATATGTACAAAATTCAGCTTCCCACACAAAAATTCTTTTTTGTATATATTTTTTTTTTAATCTTTTTTATTTCTCATATCTCCACATCCTGTTGTAGTAAGTAAACAAAAATATTATATTACATTACATTATATAAAGAACAAACAATGTAAGATTCTAAAAAGAAATGTATGTATAAGAATTTTTCTTTCAAAAAGTCAGTTCTGAATTAAAATTCGAACTGGATTGACAAACTTAGGAATAAATATAAGTTAAATAAATAATAAAATAAATTTTTATTTGAACTAAAATTGTATTGAACTAAAATTGTATTAAACGAAAATTGTGTTAAACTAAGATTATGTTGAATTGAAATAAAAGTTTTATTAAAAAGTAAACCAATTTTTTGTTTTAATTTTTTTTTTATTGATTAAAATCAATATCTTTCAACTGGCGCAGTCGGTAGGATACTTTTCTGAAGAAAAGGATCTAGTGATTTAAAAATCGAATCTAAAATTAATTTAATAAATAAAATAAATTTCAAAAGTGTCTTTTAATCTGTCGCAATAAACTATATATATATAATTAAAATTAAAATTATTGTGAATGAAAGAAAACAGGCTTAATAGTTTCGATAAAAATAGATTTAAAAACATTTGATAATGAAATTGAAAATGTAATCGAACAACAAGAAGCTCAAATACGAGATCTCCGATCGAGATTAGAACAAATGAATACACAATTATTGGCATATCAAATGCAACAACAACAACCAAATCAATTCACATTGTCAGCCGAACAATTTCTTAATTATGTTGGAAAATTAAGAAGTTTCAACGGAAAGGACGAATTCACAGTTCAAGAATTTATCTCATCAGTTGAAAGGACATTGTTATTGTGTCCGCAAATAGCAGGACTTAGAGAATTCGCTCTACAAACTATAATTAACGAAAAAATCCAGGGAGACGCAAAACGAGCCATACAACGATTGGGTGTCAACGGCCAAAATAACTGGGACAGCGTCAAAAGAGAAGTTACTTCAGACCACGATATGACTACTCGGAATTATTGAATCAATTTGGGGGTATAAAAGTAAGTACACTAAGAGAATTATTCGATTACGTCAGGGAAATTATTTATAAGCTTAATGAACTATATGAATTCGATGAAACTAAACCCACAACATACCACCCAGATAATAACGATAAGTACTTACGAGATATCATAAGTAATAAAGTTCATGATTTCTTACGTGGAAATATTCCACAAGATAGTACAATTGTTGAAATTTATAATATATTTGAAAATTTAAAATTACTTGATAGTGAAGAAGCCGTAGAATTCAAAAGTAGAAAGTACAATAAATCAAATTTCAACAAAAATCAAAATAATAAAAGTGAAAATATGAATAGAAATAATTATAATCATAGCAATGTTAATAATGCGAATAAAAACAATAATTTTAGTAAACATGTCCCTAACAATAAACCAAATCAAAATGATAATTATAGAAATACACATAACAATCCCAATTATAGAAAAAATAATAATAGTTTTAATCAGGATTTTAAAAATAATCCTGGTCAGTATCGTGATAATCGTAATTCTAATTCACAACAATCAAGAATAAATTCCCCTCCTGAACCGATGGAAATCGGAAACTTGTATGAAGATAGTGACGTAAATTTTTTCGTAGAGCCTCGGAATACGGAGTCCCAATAATAATTGTTAGTATTGGAAATAAAAAAATTAGATGTCTAATTTACACTGGTTCCGCAACTAGCGTCATAAGACCAAATATTTTAACTGAATTTTACGAAAAAAATTAAAACAACCCATATTCTTTTCAACAATTAACGGTACAAATAAAATAACACATAAACTGGTAACAAATATGCCTAAAGAATTTAATTTTTATGGTACTCTATCTTGGAAAATAATTGACTTAAAGAACCGTAGTTATGATGCTATTATTGCACAAAACTTTTTGCAACCTTTTAAAGCGAAAATTGACCTAGAACATAAGTATATAGAAATAAATAATAATAAAATCCCTTTTGAAAAGAAAATTTGTCCTTTTATTATTAGCGAAATTTGCAATATTGAAAAGGAAAGCGAAGATATTATCGATAAATTAGATTTAACCCATTTGAATATTGAAAAGAAAACCAAAATACTGAACCTACTTAAACAATATAAAACATTATTTTTCAAAGAAGGAGATCTATTATCTGCTACACATGAAATAAAACACGAAATAAACACAACAACAGACAGGCCTGTATATTCAATATATAAATATCCCGAGATCCACGAAAAGGAAATAGAACGGCAAATTCAAGAAATGCTACAACAAAAAATCATTAAATCATTCAAGAAAGTAATTCACCATATAACAGTCCGCTTTGGATTGTTCCGAAGAAAACTGACAATTCCGGCCAGAAAAAATGGCGAATTGTCATAGACTACAGAAAATTGAATGAAATCACCATAGATGACAAATTTCCCATCCCAAACATTGAAAGTATTTTTAACAAACTCGGTAGAGCACAGTACTTTACTACTATTGACCTGGCAAAGGGATTTCATCAGATTCAAATGAAAGAATCTGATAGAAAAAAGACAGCATTTTCTACCTTTTTTGGGCACTACGAATATGTTCGTATGCCCTTTGGACTTAAAAATGCACCATCAACCTTCCAAAGATTGATGAATTCTGTTCTTCGCGAATATATAAATAAAATACGTATCGTCTACTTAGACGATATACTCATATTTAGTACCTCCCTAGAGGAACACCTTTTAAATTTAAATAGAATTTTTAAAAAATTAGAGTCTGCTGGATTGAAAATGCAAATTGATAAATGTAACTTTCTCAAACGAGAAACCGAGTTCTTAGGGCACATCCTCACAAGAAATGGAATTAAACCCAACCCTTCGAAGATTGATGTAATCAGAAATCTAAAATTACCAACTACACCTAAACAGATTAAATCATTTTTAGGGGTAACTGGCTATTATCGTAAGTTTGTAAAATACTATGCTAAAATCGCTAGTCCAATGATTAAATACTTGAAAAAAAACACAAAAATTAACGTTAATGATCCAAGTTACATCGTAGCTTTTGAAAAACTTAAGGAACTAATAACAAGTCACCCCATTCTCAGATACCCTGATTACAATAAGAGGTTCAAATTAATTACTGATGCCAGTAACTCAGCTTTAGGTGCAGTTCTCACACAAGAAAATCACCCTATAAGCTATGCATCCAGAACCCTAATGAGCATGAAAAGAATTATTCGACTATTGAGAAAGAATTGTTAGCAATAGTTTGGGGATGTAAATATTTTAGACCCTATTTGTTCGGTAGAGAGTTTGATCTGCAAACAGATCACCAACCGATCAAATGGTTACAAGCAAAATACACCGGAAAATATATTAATCCTCGATTACAGCGATGGTTAATTGACTTAGGGGAATATAACATAAAAATTGACTATATAAAAGGAAAAGAAAATAAAATTGCAGATTTCTTAAGTAGAATAAATTCAGAAACCAGCGAGATTAATGTATTAAATGAAACATATGAAAATAATGATGATACGGATACTGATAATTTGGGTGTCCAACCAAACAATTAAAACCTAGAAAATCAGATCGACACTGAAGATACCAGTGAAAATGAATCTGTAGAGGTACAAACAATACATTCACAAGAAGAAGAACAAAATGATCGAATTCCAATTTTAGAAACTGTAGTTAATCGCTTTAAATTACAAATAATCCTTGTAGAGACGAAAGAAAAAGATATTAAAAATAAATTTAATAATAGACGAATTTACATAGACAGAAATGACATCGAACAAGAAACAGACATATTTAAAAGATATATAGAAAAAGGGAAAATAGGCATCTACTCAAAATTGAATGATCGAGAATATAATAAATTACAAATGAAACTTATAGATTTGTTCCCCGACAGGAGATTAGTAAAATTTGTTAGATGTAGTTTTTTTGCAGAAGATATAGAAAACGAGGATGAACTAAAACGAAAGATATCAATTTTTCATAAGCTAGAGTCAGGTCATTGTGGTATGTTGGGTACTTACGAAGCTTTAAAAAGTAAAATTTATCACCCTAAATTGAAAATTAAAATTAGTGAAGTTTTAAGTAACTGTGAAATATGCCTAGGTGCGAAATATGACCGCAAACCAATCAGAAAAAAAATTCAAGTTAACAGAAACTCCCAAAACTTTGAATGAAATTGTGCATGTTGATATTTACACAAATAACAAACACAATTTTATCCAAATGATAGATAAATTTTCCAAACATGCAACAAACAGAACACATATCACGATATTAGAAAAGATTAGACAGATAATATCAATAAGGGGAAAAATGAAAAAAATTGTCTTTGATAACGAATTTGCCTCTAGATATATAAAAGAATTTTGTGAACAAGAAGGCATCGAATACCACTTCACTAAACCAAACAGTCACAATGGTAATGCGAATATAGAAAGGCTTAATGGTAGTATCACGGAAAAAATTAGAGCACTGAACTTAGAGGAAAAATTGCCGATAAGGGTCCAGATCTTGAAAGCTATCGAAATATATAATAAATCTTACCATTCTTCGATTAAAACCACTCCATTATCTGTACAAAATATAGAAGTAGACTTCGACGTAATATATAATAGGTTGCTCAAGTCTAAAGAGAATATTATAAATAAAAGAAACAAGGATAGAGAAGATTATGAAGAACGTAGGGAGGCAGGGTTTATCAAAAATTATAAATCCCTTAGACATAAGGAAGAACCTAAGTTTAGAAAATATAGTTTAAGAAACGTACATGAAAACAACATTAAAAGACCATTAAAATTTACAGATTGAAGCATTGAAGACGAAAACATGGAAGTTGAAACCAATTCTACTATGGACAATACTAATGCTACTGACAATGCCGACAGAAACTAACCAAACAATGACGATAGAAAAAATAGAATCGGAAACAGGTTATGCTGAAATTAAAGTAAGTATGGTAGAGCTGGCTGACAGATTTGACATAATCTTACATAGGATATACCCAGATGAAATATCTAGTTTAATCTCAAATTTAGAATTGACGTTTAAGACTCTAGTATTAGATGATCATAAAGATATAATCAATAAAAGATTAACTCGAATCAAGAATAAATTGAAAACGCTTCTGCCTTATAGACAGAAAAGAGGGCTTATAAATTTAGGAGGTAATATATTAAATTGGGCTTTTGGTACAATGGACAATCAAGACAAAGAAACTATCGAAGATCGCCTTAATGCAATTGATCAAAACAATCACAATCTCATAAAAAATTCTAACCAGCAAATAAAAATTAATGAAAATTTCAATAGAACTTTCGTACAAATTAAAGATATAATAGAAGCAGATCGAAAGAAAATTTTACTCAAATTCAATAAACTTAATGTGACAGAAATGAAAATAATTTCAGAATATAGTTTTTTAGAACAAATGTTTAAATTAGATTTTATAGAGAGACAAATAGAACATATCCAGGATAATATATCCTCAGCACGATTAGGATTTCTACACCCTAATATATTGACAGACGAAGAAATTAATTTCTATAATATTGATTTCAATAAATTATCTAACATACGTTTAGCCGTCGCTAAACACATAAATGATTCCATAATTCTTGCAATTAAAATACCAACTCATAGCATCAAAACTAGCAAAATTCTCCGAATACCAATAGTAAATTCAATAAAAACTCAAATAGCAGCCGAAATCGAATATGTCATTCGATACAACGATCAAATATTAACATTTGTTGAAGGCAAAACAAGAATTTTTCTTTCAAAAAGTCAGTTCTGAATTAAAATTCGAACTGGATTGACAAACTTAGGAATAAATATAAGTTAAATAAATAATAAAATAAATTTTTATTTGAACTAAAATTGTATTGAACTAAAATTGTATTAAACTAAAATTGTGTCAAACTAAGATTATGTTGAATTAAAATAAAAGTTTTATTAAAAAGTAAACCAATTTTTTATTTTAATTTTTTTTTTATTGATTAAAATCAATATCTTTTAACTCGCGCGCTAACGTATTTAGGTTAATATTTAGGTAAATTTTATCAAGTAAAATAAACAAAATAATCATAATTTTTTTTAAATATATGTAATAAAAAAAAAGAAGAAAAATGTTTATTGTAAATATACAAATTTGGAAGGAAAATGGCTAGACATTGTAATAGTTGAATATACAGGGTGTTCCAAAAAACGAGGACAATATTTAAAGAGGTAAAAGTAGACGAGATTTACAATCGAAAATTCCATATGACATTTTTTCGTTTGCGCTTTATTTTCGACGCTAGAGGGCGTTTTAAATTTTGAATATTTTGCCATACCTTTCAACACAAAATTATGTAAAATTTTTTTATACCCCACATATCAAAATTTATTGTTCAAATCAATGATAGCAAACAAAATTATCTTTCTTTTGATATACTACAACAGGTAATTAAGAATTCAGTTCGTAGTAAAAAAACATCCTGAAGTCAAAATTCATGATTCATTTTTAAAAACCACTTTTATTACAAACAGATTTCCTGAAAAAAATTGGCATAACAACAAATGTTCACATTTTAATAAAAAAACAGTGGAAAAGTGTCCTCTTTCAAACAAAAAAAATTTCACATCGATTGCATGAGCCGTTTTTGAGTTATTAAGGATCAAAGATGTGCGGAGAGGGTCAAAAATGTGTTTAAAATCGCGGAAAAAAGGAATTTTATATGAATAATGATAAAGAAATCCTTTTTATAGCTTATAATGTGCGATTTTAAGCAAGATTTCACCACTTTCACTACTCCAGGCTACGGAAATCAAACGAGGTATGGAATAGTGGCAAACTCATGCCCCATCCGGCGAGCTAGTACCGTGCTGACCAGCTAGCGTAGCCGCCACTACCACCATTCATCATCTCAAGACGTAAGTATGACGTCATGTGTGTGATACTAAATTTTCACATGTACAATCCGGCCTTGTGTATAAATATCATTATACACAGTACATATATTACATCTGGTCACAGACAAATAAATACCAGATTAATATGGAAAACGTTAATGCGCAATTAGCGTTGGATGAAGTATTTTCGTCCAAGTAAAATACAATTGCATATCCGATACACCAATCAAAATTTTGTTCACCTCTTTTTTTATAACAATCCGCCAAATCCACTCAACTGTAATAATAGAAATGGTGAAATTGTCATCTTACATTATTACATATACCATATAAATCCTATATACTATATACATACATAAAATATACACGTTGTGTAGTTGATGGTAATACAATGCATTTAACAACTAGTTTTTGCAATATAATGTGATTTTCATTTCATTCAAGAATTTATAAAATTAGGGTGAGAAATTTTAAATTTCTACATATAAATATAATATTTATGTATGGTGTGTGATGTAGCTGCATATACTCGTATAGTATATAGATAGGAGAAAAATGATGAGAAGTAGTCCTTTCATTATAAAATGATTTAGATTTTTCATATCTGTACATGATTGTTTTGTTGCTATATCAATTAACTCCACTTCCTTAATATTACAGGTCTTAATATTTAAACACTTTTCAATGTGGTATACTATGTGTGGATGTATACTATTTGTTTATGTTTGTACGATTTGTATTTGTAATTAGTTTGCTCATTTTGAATTTTTTATTTATTATTTTTCAATGTATATTGATGTTGTTTAACAACCAATTAGTTATAAAAGTCTTTTATATCCATATCTTATTTTTATCATTAATTTTTAATATTTTTCAAAATAATCAAAATAGTAAATTAGGTTTGATTGAAGAATTTCCCAAACGGAAGTTTTTATCTGCATCAAAAAAAAATCCTAAATACGCAGATTGAATAAGTGTATATATAAAGAATCAAAGAACTTAATGTAATTAAAGAAAAAAACAAACGTGTAGTTTACATTTTGAAAATAATTATTTTTTTTGGCAAGAAATTTCCGAAGTTAAATTATATTCCAACTCGTTTTTTACTTCGTGAATATTGCATATTTAAGCACTATTTCTACTTCTACATTACAAACTGTTTATTCAAAATAAATTTTCTGGTAATAAATTTCTAAATGAAAATTGTTTTTTAGATGGTATATTATATTATCTTTTTTTAAGGAGTCAATCGATTTGAAATGCCCCCGCATATTTTTAAATATATAGAATAAATTTGAATTTTTAGAATTTAGAATAAAAAAAATATTTTCAGTTATTCTAAAATTTATTCTACTTATCCACATATTATTTTGCAGATTATTGTGTGGTAGGATGTATTCATATTCATTTTTTGGCCTTGGTTTAACTTGAAAGACTCAAAATAGTACTGTAAAAAGGGTCATAAAATATGAAGAAATATAATGAAGAAATCATAAATATTGTACACAAATCTTATAAAATTCTACCCATGCTATAGTTCGTTTCATATGTAATGTTATGTTAAGCAGGTATAATTAAGAATAAAATTTATAACTTCGACATAACAATGGTGATAAACATTTACACCTTTAAAATCAATGAAGATCATATAATTGTTTTTTTTAGCTCGAGTTTTTCAAAAATGAAATGAAGATTGTTTTTCGTATTCAGGTATAATATATGATATTCCCTTTTCATCAAAAATATATTTTTTGTACAGAAAATGTGTTAATCTATAATAAATTACATTTTATGAAAAAGAAATTATGAATCCTGTTTTGAACATGTATCATGTATGTATACTCTGTTCATAAAATTCGTTCAGTACACGGCTTATGGAAGAGCTCAGTAGCGTTACTTTTAAGAGGAATATATCAAATTACTCATACCCTCATCTATTTTATATATAATGAGACGCTGTAAAAGAGAAAAAAACAACAGCACCCATAAATTTCATATTACCGTCACCGCAACCATACGGTGACTGATTATTATTTCTTGTCGTCCATTATTCATCAATCATATTCACTGGATTGCACAAACAAAAACTATAAATGGAAAAAAATTTATCATATGCGAAGAAAACGAAGTATGACGAAGGAATTCATATGCGCACACGATTGTCGCTTAATGAGGAAAAAGTTGCTTGATTCGGCTAATCGAGATGTGGAAGAACAATAGACTGAATGATGAATTAGTGCTGCCGTGTAGTCATAATACTCAAATTAAGTATTGCCGTTTTTGAAAATCAAAAATTTTCATTTATATGACTTTTTGTCATATATTATTATTAATTATATATTACAAATATTTTATGATGCAATTTATTTATATATTATTATTAATTAATAGATATGTATAGTAAATATATATTCTATAATAAATATTTATGTCATGAAAAAAAATTTTTGCTTTTACGTTGTGTTGTAAATGTATTACTGTTGCAGAACAGTTAGTTTTTCGTTACATTTTTTGTTGCATGAAAATAGAGATTATTTTCGTTCTTTAGTTGATATTTGCTGTGATTTGTGAAGTGAAGATTGCTGATAAAAAAATAGTTAAAAAAATTAAAATTTAATAAATTAATTAAAGTATATAATACAGATTTTTTTTAAATGAGTGCAGTGGAAGAAAGAAAAAAATTAAGTGTGGAGAAAAAAAAGCAAATTTACTCCACATTTAATATATTTTATAAAGAAAATAAAAGTGTAGGTAGGTCGAATGAAAAGGTGGCAAGTATTTTTGGGATTTGTGATAGGAGTATAACTTTGAAAATCAATTTAATTTTGAAAATCAAGGTAAAACGGCAGCACTTATAAAAATTTCATCCGATTTTACATAGAAAATTTGAATTAAAGGGGCAACACTTTCAGAGGTGTTAAACAGAAACACATTTATACGAATTTACCAAGTTAGAATAGAGAAAATATATCCCCATAAGCCTCCGTACTGAATAAACTTTATGAACAAAGTATAGATGTAATGAATATATTTTATCTGTTTAAATTATACAAAATTATACAAAGGTTTTGTTCTAACGAGAAGTGCTATACTCGGAGTGAGTGAAAAATTGTTTACAATTCATGAAGATTTGTATTACATATATTTCTCTAAGTTTAATCAAGATTGTTAGGAAAACCTTTTCTCTCACATTAGATGTAGGAATGCAAATAAAAACAACCCAAGTGTTTTAGAATTTCAAAGACTTATTGCAAAAATAATGTCTATTAAATTTCTTTTTAGTTGTAAGTCTAAGAACTGTATAAGGATGACAGCGAGGAATTTTTAAATTTAGATTGGTCTATGCTATTTTAATTTCTTCTGAATCCAATGCAGAAAGTTTTCCGAATAGTGATAATAATTTAACACCTGATATGAATGAGCTAGAAAATGTGGAGGTATGCGAAGAATATGATATCAGATCAGAGTCTTATCTTCTTCATCCTTAAGTGCAAAATATTTCACAGGGTATGGCATTGCACATTTGTTTAAAATTATTAAAAACGCATGTAAAACATGTAGAACAGCTCTGACTAAAGGTGTAGTTGATCAAAGTGCTTCTACAGATATACGAGTATTAGTTGATTTGAAAAATTTTAATTCAAAAATTCCAAATTCTCTAATAAGACCGTCTGAATCATATTTTGAAATAATTAAATACCAATTAGAAATATTCAAAAAAAAATTTGAAAAACATCCTCACAAACCAAATATAAAGAGACTTATTAAAAACATGTATGTAATGGTTACAAATTTAAAGTTCAATAATTGGTATAATGTTACTCACCCATGTTTTGAGCACAGAATGGCTATACTTGATTTCATGATATTGGTATTATTACGAAAAAATTGTGCTTGGATGGTTGATAAGTTAAGACACTCCAAAAAAGTAAAAAGTAAAAACAAAAAGTTGAATAATATAATACATAACTAGTTAATGTAATATTACATGATATTATTATTATTTATTAGTAACAATTTCAAATCTATAATCTTTATTTTCAATCAATAAAATGCACTTTTCACAACTATAGTATTAATTTGTTTCAAAAATTAACTTATTGTAAACCCTGTAAAACATACTTATTTCTAATGTAATAACAGACAGAAATTCTCGCGGAATGCAAAGAAAAATGTATGAAACATATGCCTAAAACTATTTCTATACTATTTTCAGAAATCGAAGTCAGTATTGTGCTTATGGGAATAGTTACCCGATGAATTTCTGATAACTTCACATATAATATTTTGTAGGATATTCTGAATAATATATCTCTGTCAACCCTGAAAAAGGTACTTTTTAACATATGTTAACAGGATGTTCCAAATTGTGCATAAATAATTTTATAATTTTGTTCACTAATAATTCTTAAAAGGGAGATTCCGTACAAATTTCACATTCCTGTAAATTTATATTTGATAAAAAAGTAGCATTATTTGAAAATATCATAAAAATGTTCGGTTTTTAAGAGAAATTTTAATTTTTGTTTGCTGATTTTTTCATTTCTAATAATGAATCATCCTGTTTTTTTTTTGCAAAAAGAAATACACCCTTCCGTTTGATGTTGCCTATCACACAGCATGAAGGCAACTGATTTATTCAGTTAACGCAATTTTGCTAATATGAAAAATAAAAAACCGAACTATAAAATATGAAGTCGTTGCGCAGCCGATGTCCACTCAAAGTATAAAATGTTGATTGGTTCGTGTCAGCGGGAAGATGGGCATAAAAGAAAATGATGATAATTCAGGGTTGCCGTAGCTACTGGGAGTTTTGATTAAATTTAGAAAAAAAAATATGAATTTATGATTAAACCATATTCAGTATTTTTAATTTTATTTATAAAATTATGTGTTCAGTATCAATTTGATATTAAATCTTGTATACATACGTACATACATTCATTTTCATATTTGTTTATTTGTCCATTTTCTTCTATTTTGTTTCCTTTATGTACTTGTTAATGATTTCGTTACTTTACCGTTACATTCTGAATTTTATTTTTTGTTTTGTCTTTTCTTAGAATAAGAAAGAAAATTATTTACAATGCAAATTGCTATCATATTATTCAAATCAGCTTGTTATTATATGTTATTTTGTAAAGAAATGAACATATTTCATAAAATTTCCCAAAATGTCAAAAAATTACCTTTTTTTTTGTAAAATCTAAAAAAAAAGTTTTTCGCAAACTGGCAGCCCTCCATAATATAAAATTTAAAAAATTTCCCTCGGATTTAAATTGAGATCTGATCACCTCACACACGAGACAGATTTATACAAACGCAATGTGAAAGAATATAGAAAAGCATGCCTATCTTGCCTGTACTGACTTCGATTTCTGAAAATAGTATATTGTTGAATCGTCATTCAACATTTTAATAACCTGAAAAAGAAAGAAAAATAAAAGTTATTAAAAATAAAAATAATTAATAATAATAATAAATAAATTAATTAATAACAATAACACAAAACCATAAACAAATAGTACAAACAGAACAACACAAAAATAAACAAACAACATAACCAAAACATAACACACATAACATAATACTTAACATTCCACAACATAAGTATAACATAAATATGCACAAAACATATAACACAGAAGTATACCCAACATAAAAACTGTCTATAAACATAGCACACAAAACAAAACTATTCACATTGCACAAATATATAACATAAAAATTTATGAACACAACATCACAACACTGATATCAAACATTTATCACAATAAACAAAATAAACAAATTATTACTTGCACAAAACAACTAGCACGACACTGAATCATTATTTTAAACATAAAACAGAAAATATAAAAAATATCACAAAACATTGAACACAAAATACTTAATTGAACTACACTTTCATTTTTAAACAATGAACACTAACAAAATAAAAACATTGGAATACATATAACATATATATTGTATATATATACATACATTACATACGACCATGTCAAAACTGTCAAAAAGATACCAGCTGAATATAATTACCAATAGAGTTATTCACAATCACCACAAATTGTCATTCGAATTACCGGACACAATTTGAACAAACGGTTTCATAAAAAAAGACGAGAAGATGAGACAAATAGAAATTTTATCACCAACGGGGAAAATAGAAAATTCCAGAGTTTGCAAATTTTGGTATATAAAGGGTTGCGATTCGCAGAAAAATTTGTCTTTTGCAATTACCTGACTATATTGTCGTACTGAGACTGAACCAGAGAAACCAAAAGACCACCTCATCAGCCAGGACGTATTGAGTCCTAAAAAAATCTAGTGTATTGAGCTAGTAATTAGGGAAAAGTTAGGAATTTCTGTAAAAATACTTAGAATTTTTACAGAAAATAGGGAAACGTTGAATTAAATCATCGTCAAAAAATACTTAGAAAATTTCTTATACAGAAATTTTCTAACACTTAGAGCCGGAATTTATCATCGTAAAAACACTTAGAAAATTTTTCTTACAAAATTTTCTAATACTTCGAGCCGGATCATCGAAAATTGTTAAAATTGATTTTTTAAAAAAGACTCAGAAAATTTTTTTACAAAATTTTCTAATATTTAGAGCAGAAATTCATCATCGTTAAACTTAGAAAATTTCTTGGACTTAGAAATTTTCTAAAGAAACATCGCAGAAAAGTATCATCAAAAACTTGAATTATTTTGGAAATTAAAATTTCATCGAGACAGTAAAAAATATTTTCATCTCGACAGTCATCAATTCCCGACGGCAATCTTCAGTTCGCATAACGATTTTTTTGAAACTTTAAAAATTCAAACAATCATTGTTTAATTGGTTCGTCATCGTTATATTCAGCAGCAGTTCTTCAATCAACATAGTTTCTATAACGCCATCTATTCGTGTAGGTCGACCTATACCAACGAATAATTAGTTAATTAATATTTAATATTTAAGAATATATGCAAAATTTATAATTGAATTTGATATATTTCATTTGCATAAATTCATAATTTTGTTTCGATTGTAACATATTTTCGTTAAATTTATTTGCATAATTATTGTACATATACAAAATTATAATTAAAGCAAAATTTTATATATTTCATTTGTAAATTCAAAATTTGTTTTGATTTGTAAAAAACTAATTGCATAACTATTTCCGGTCTAACTGAAATATTATCATATAATTGAAAATATTGGATTTTTTTCATTGAATTAAATTTATTTGAAATCTAAATACATATTAATTTAAGGAATTCATAATTGTTTTGTAATTTAGTTTTAAGATACTGAATTGTTAGGCTTAAGTCAATATATATAAATAAAATTTGTAACGTAAATTGAAAAACATTGTGTTTTTATTTTATTAAAAAATTTTGAACCGGCACCTTTTCTAATTAATGTTAAATTGAAAATATTTTTATATTATATTTTTTTGGTGGATTTAACATTTGGTCCTTCGAGCCGGATAAAATAGAAACTCAATTTTCTCCAATTTATAGATAGACTATAAAAATTTGTAAAAATGCAGAACATTCAGAATTTAATTAAATTACAAACAACTTTGGAAAGGGAATTAAATACTGTTACAATAAGAATTACACAAAATCTAACTGAAAATCAACCAATTAATGTATATGAACGTAGAATACAAAAATTAAATGAATTAACTGATAAATTCAGAGATAATCATTATTTAATTTGTCAAACTGAAGATTGTAAAATCGCTTCTGAGTATATTGAACAAAATAAGTACGATGTATTTGAAGAAACTTGTTTTAGTTTAATCACAGAGCTACAAGAAAAAATTACTTCGTTAACCAGATCAAGTAACGTTTCAAATGACGGTGGTTCCACAAATGTTACAACTCTCGTATCTCCACAAAAATCGAAAATAAAGTTACCTCCTATTTCTTTGCCTAAATTTGATGGTACCTACAAATCTTGGCGATCATTTAAAGATTTGTACACCAATTTAATTCATAATAACAAGGAAATTTCAGAAGTTGAAAAATTACACTACCTAAAATCTTGTGTTTCTGGTGAGGCTGCAAGAATTATTAAACCATTTGAAGTCATTGGGACAAACTATCATAAAGTTTGGCAAACATTGGAAAAAAGGTTCAATAATAATAGGGTGTTAATCAATGCACAATTAGAAAAACTGTGTAAAATAAATTTAATAAAAACCGAAAATGCTCAATCCATGAAGGATGTGCTTAACAACACAGAAGAGATCCTTCATGAATTGAAAATATTAAAGGTTAACATTGAAAACTGGGACCCTATTATTGTGTACCTTACTCTGCAGAAATTATCGCCCGAAACACGAGAATTGTGGGAGATAAAACAAAGCGAGAAAAATGAGGTGGCTTCATATAAAGAACTGGTGGAATTCTTAGAATCCAGATTTCGCGTATTAGAAGCAATTACTACACCAAAACGAAGTAATGTTTTCTTAGCTCACAATAATAAAAATACTAATCAAAATTTAAAATGTACAAAATGTAAATCAGATCATAGGCTGTTTAACTGTTCGAGCTTCAAATCACTATCAGCGACAGAGAAATTGAACTTCATCAAGAAAAACAACTTATGTATGAACTGTCTCACTTTCGGCCATAAATACAATGACTGTAAAAGTAAATATACATGCGGTATGTGTAAACGAAAACATCATTCCCTATTACATACTAGCTTCAATGTCACATCGAACGCAAATCGGGACAAACTTTCTGCTCAACCAACAGCTACACAAAACTGCGATAGCACTGCAAACGAAGCTTTGCCAGTTAGAAACTCTAACGAAAGGAATGAAGTAAAGACTTTCTTTTCTTCAAACACGAATCAAGTACTACTAGCAACGGCTTTAGTCAGAATACGGAGTAAAAGGGGTCACAACGAAGTATTGCGAGCCTTGATAGATCCAGGGTCACAATCAACATTCATAACTGCTTCTGCAGCAAAGCGCCTGCAACTTCAACTTACACGAACGAATCAGCACATCAGTGGACTCAATCAGAGCAGTGCCACTGTGGCTAAGTCGCAAACTGAATTTATTCTAGAATCAGTAGACGGAAAATTTGAATATTGCGTAAATGCGTTAGTGGTAAAGAGTATCACTAACGATTTACCTACTCATCGGATTGAAACGACAGGTTTCAATCACTTGAAAGGTTTGAATTTATCTGACCCTAGTTTTGCGATACCTGGAAGAATAGACTTATTAATTGGAGCAGAAGTATACGCAGCTATAATTCGAGAAGGAATTAGACGCTCAACTGAACCGAATCATCCGATTGCAATAAATACTGAATTAGGCTGGATTGTTCTGGGTAGCATAGGTGATGCTACACAATTCAGTAGGACGTTCATGACAAGGGTTCATGAACATTCATTAGACACGCGATCAAGAAAATCTTGTAAACAAAAACAAAGGTTAACGGCAATAAAACGTGAAAAATCTAAGAATAAGATATTTGAAGACATTAGTGAAAATACAACGAAACGAATAACGAAAACACAAGTAAAATTGAAAGAACCACAGATCAACAAACACAAGAAAAAACTTAAAGACATAATAAAATGCAACGAACCCTTTGAAACAGGAGGACTAATAAAAATTCCATCTAAAAGGCGAAGGAAAACAAAGGTACCAAATTGGTTACAAGCACCAGAGGACATAAAGCATTTCATATCCCATTGGTACATTCCTTGGCAACAGATTCACAAAAGTAGAACTTTCAGATTAAAACAAGAAAATATAATGATGCGCTTTACGAAAACAAAGGATGGCATGGTCAGAGTAAAAAGTTTAAATTTCTAAATAAATCAAAAAGTGAATTTGTAATTAGAAAATAAAGAGAACTAAAATGATTCAAAGTGACATTCATTTATTGCTTAAATAAAACTAAAATTAACAAATTATTAACAATTTACAATATAATAAGTTTATTTTTTTTTGTTTTTTTTTTTTTTTGCGCGTTCGGGGAGGATGTTGAATCGTCATTCAACATTTTAATAACCTGAAAAAGAAAGAAAAATAAAAGTTATTAAAAATAAAAATAATTAATAATAATAATAAATAAATAAATTAATAACAATAACACAAAACCATAAACAAATAGTACAAACAGAACAACACAAAAATAAACAGACAACATAACCAAAACATAACACACATAACATAATACTTAACATTCCACAACATAAGTATAACATAAATATGCACAAAACATATAACACAGAAGTATACCCAACATAAAAACTGTCTATAAACATAGCACACAAAACAAAACAAAACTATTCACATTGCACAAATATATAACATAAAAATTTATGAACACAACATCACAACACTGATATCAAACATTTATCACAATAAACAAAATAAACAAATTATTACTTGCACAAAACAACTAGCACGACACTGAATCATTATTTTAAACATAAAACAGAAAATATAAAAAATATCACAAAACATTGAACACAAAATACTTAATTGAACTACACTTTCATTTTTAAACAATGAACACTAACAAAATAAAAACATTGGAATACATATAACATATATATTGTATATATATACATACATTACATACGACCATGTCAAAACTGTCAAAAAGATACCAGCTGAATATAATTACCAATAGAGTTATTCACAATCACCACAAATTGTCATTCGAATTACCGGACACAATTTGAATAAACGGTTTCATAAAAAAAGACGAGAAGATGAGATAAATAGAAATTTTATCACCAACGGGGAAAATAGAAAATTCCAGAGTTTGCAAATTTTGGTATATAAAGGGTTGCGATTCGCAGAAAAATTTGTCTTTTGCAATTACCTGACTATATTGTCGTACTGAGACTGAACCAGAGAAACCAAAAGACCACCTCATCAGCCGGGACGTATTGAGTCCTAAAAAAATCTAGTGTATTGAGCTAGTAATAAGGGAAAAGTTAGGAATTTCTGTAAAAATACTTAGAATTTTTACAGAAAATAGGGAAACGTCGAATTAAATCATCGTCAAAAAATACTTAGAAAATTTCTTATACAGAAATTTTCTAACACTTAGAGCCGGAATTTATCATCGTAAAAACACTTAGAAAATTTTTCTTACAAAATTTTCTAATACTTCGAGCCGGATCATCGAAAATTGTTAAAATTGATTTTTTAAAAAAGACTCAGAAAATTTTTTTACAAAATTTTCTAATATTTAGAGCAGAAATTCATCATCGTTAAGAGCAGGTTATTCTGATTTTACTGATTTTGGGTGATTTGGGTACACGTTTTCTCAGCCATTTTTTATCCAATTTTTATGAAATATGTTTTAAATGAAAGCTCAATGGGTCTAGAGTGAACTAAGTGGAACAAATTTTTCGAAAAGGTTTTAGTTTTTCCTGTACAGGATAATAAGGACGAGACTTTCTTCAAATTTCAACGTGCTATGGTACACTTTTTCTCCGTAACTACACCATGTATTTTTCTAAAATGTTTGTCATACATCATTCAAAGGGTGTAGAGTGAGCTAAGTGGAGCACTTTAGTGATTTTTGTCCTTATTAGTCCTGTAGAACGCTTTGAGGATTTTGAGAGAGAAGGATTTTTACAAAAAATGTATAGATTTTAAATGTAATTTTTCATGGGTAGATGATTGCGTATTATACTGAAATTTTCATATAAGGTAATTCGAATGTTCTTTTTTCGATTTCGAAATAGAAAAATAAAAGTTTT
The DNA here is from genome assembly GCA_951394055.1 of Villa cingulata. Classification (NCBI taxonomy): domain Eukaryota; kingdom Metazoa; phylum Arthropoda; class Insecta; order Diptera; family Bombyliidae; genus Villa; species Villa cingulata. The sequence goes on along the minus strand of OX596017.1, from coordinate 31,785,699 downwards.
TACATTATTTCAGAATAATTAGTAATATAAAATTCCTATTTTTCACAAAAATTTTGTCACAGATAATAAAAATGTTTTGCATAACTCTTGGCTCTAAATATATCAATTTTTCACCGATACGTTTATTCATTTTATATGAATAAAAATATTATATATGTGTGAGTGGTACATATTCAATAAACAACAAAAAAAATGTTTCCAATTGCTATCATACGATTGCCGAAAATAGAAGAAAAAAATATAAATAAAAAAACAAACAAAAAAAAAACATGGCATAGCCAACATAGCAAAGCATTGCAAAAAAACTACCTGCTATTATGATGTACAATATTGTATATTGTATATAATGTGTATAATAAGCACTAAGAATAAAATAGCTGGAGTAAGGAGTAACCTAATGATATTTATATTGTATGAATATATGTATGTATATGTTATATGTATATATAGTATATATATGATATACGCAAGTATATACACAATAATGTTTATATCTTGTATTTCAAATATCATTTAAAAATTATCAATACAGGTTTGTAACTCGGTAATATGGTAGTATAATTTTGTTTGCAGGATAATGGATAGGTCCAGGTATAATTATGTTATAATATAAGTATTTATACTATCATGATGTACAATATGTATTACAAAAAAAAAAAAACAACCATTTGTACAATACAATGCTTTATCGTTGCAAATAAAGTAGTTAGAGTAACATAATGAATATTGTATATTGCATGAAGTATATTGCATGAATATATAGTACATGTAGTTTTTTGAAAGTGTAATATAATTTTGTTTTCAATGATTATATGTACACTATGTTGTTTTTTTATGACGTGTACTTTTTTTATGAAATTTTTTTTTTGCTTTTTCTGCCTTCGGTCCTCATATAATATTAAGAATTGAATTTCTTTTTTTATTAGTTGCGCATTTCATATACCCACAAAATTTACAAAACAAAATAAAAGAAGGTTAGTGTAAAATAAATAAAAAAAAAAATAACAACAGAAAGTAAACTAACACAACGATAAACATATTTTTTGAATGTATTTGTTAGATATTTTCGTCGTGTGAGTTTTCAATTTTAATTTTTGATTTCAGGAGGACATGCTCTTAAACTTAGAAAATTTCTTGGACTTAGAAATTTTCTAAAGAAACATTGCAGAAAAGTATCATCAAAAACTTGAATTATTTTGGAAATTAAAATTTCATCGAGACAGTAAAAAATATTTTCATCTCGACAGTCATCAATTCCCGACGGCAATCTTCAGTTCGCATAACGATTTTTTGAAACTTTAAAAATTCAAACAATCATTGTTTAATTGGTTCGTCATCGTTATATTCAGCAGCAGTTCTTCAATCAACATAGTTTCTATAACGCCATCTATTCGTGTAGGTCGACCTATACCAACGAATAATTAGTTAAATAATATTTAATATCAAAGAATATAGAGCTAAAGCAATAGAAATAACATTCGACGGTTAAATTCAAATAATGTCTGTATGTTTGCCAAAATACATATTTTCTTGCTTCGAAATTTTGAAAAAGGGGAAAGTTACAATTAATGTGGATGACGTGGAATGAAACGAAAAAATTTTGGATTTCGCACATGTTTGTAATTAATGTGTATGACTTTTGTATAATTTTATACTTCGAAAAAATACTTCGAAAAATAATTTCGTATTTATGAATGAAAATAGGTTTACACATAGCATTTGTGTGTGCGTTAATTTGATTATTCATACGCCATTATAGATTTCAAATATACATATAATGTAGATATATATACTATATATATATAATTTTTATACTGCTGCTGGTTGACTGCTATGTTTTTATTTCTATCGATCATTTCTTTATTGCTGTATTGTAATGTAATTTGTGCATAAGAGCATACATTGATAATGGTAATTGGTATACGAGCAAATACAATGTAAATTTATATTTTATATTGTACATTGTATACGCTAATGTAGTACGATTATATATGTATGCGGATAATCATTATATATATACTATATACTATATATATAATATGATGATGATGAAGATATGATATTATGATATATAAATATATATGTATATATATATATATATATATTTTGGGTTTTTTTATAAATGCATGAGCCGATATATTTTTAAAGGGACAATATACAGCTATATATGATGTACATATATGTATGTATATTGTATTATAATTATAAAAATTTATGTATTTTACAATATTGAACAAAATGATTTGTGTACTACTACGTAATGTACGTAAGTAAATGTATATGCTGTTTGTTTATATGGACGTTCATATTATATTGTAGACACTATGTACATATGTACGTATAATACTTGTAGGATTGAGTTTATGAAAATTAATGGGCCCTATTATGAATGTCGATAATATCGACTATCGACAAAATTAAGACGAGACGAGACGATGTAAATTTTGTATTATGCAAATCGGTCGTCTCGACAGTAAGATATTGTCATATCAAATTTTATTTTCATTCAGTTTCACCATGTAATTTCTATAAAAATTGTCAAATATATCGATACAAAAATTTATAATTCATTTTTTTTTTTCAATTTTGAATAAATATTTAATTAATTTTTGTAATTTTTAATAAATATTTGATTAATTTAAATAATTTGTAGCTATAAATATAAAATATAAGTGAAAATATAAAACATTAATTTATTACTGATTTTTTTTTTTGCATAAAAGAAGAGCGTTCATGTTTTTTTTTTCAAACAGCATTTTTAGTGATTTTTCTTTAATTAATTAAATTAAACTTAAATAAATTGAGCAGAATAATTAAATACAACTTATCTTATATACAAAGCATAATTGAAATATCAAATCACCATAGACTACTATGCCTGTCGATTAGTTTTAACTGATCGACTCAAAATGTCGATATTCTCGCCTCAAATCGCCATTCATAAAACAAAACTTGTCGAGTCAAGGTGATAGTCGATGACAAGACGATATTATCGACACTCATAATAGGACCCAATATAAAATAAACAATTAAATAATAAGTGTGAATGGCTGGTTATAGGATAATACAATTCTTATGCATTTATATCGGGTTTTCCAATAGGGACATAACGATTTTGTGTTTTAATACAAAGGAGGCCTTGAACATTTGGCATAATCTGTCAACTTCAGAACGTCAGTCAATGTTAACATTTTTATCATGGTGAAGTTCACGAACGAGCAACATTTAGAAATTATTGAAAATTACTACCGCAATTCTGAATCGGTAGTCACAACTTTAAGAGCGCTTATTCCAATTTTCGTGCTCACGGTGGTCATATGAATGAGATCGAATTCCATAATTAAATGTAACTTGTGTACTTCACTTGGAATAAATTTTAACCTTATATGTATATTAATGATTCTTTATTTTACTTAAATATAAAATTGTTATGTCCTTACTGGAAAACCCTACATTATTAGCATTATGTATTATATTATATTATAGAAGTTGTTAGACAAGTAAGCAATATAGTATTATTGGTATTATATTTAATACAGTATTATTGGTATTATATTCAATTTTGATAACTATTAAATTATTGTTGTTTTCGTTGGCTTATATTTTTTTCTTTATTTTTTTTTATGTTCGTGCGATCTTGTTTATATACAAATGTACATACATATGTATATGGGATATTATTACCCTTCGATATTGTACAATTTCACATTGCTTTTGTACTGTTTTTATGTTTATGTTTAATATACGTTTTTATGTACATGTATATTATTATCTATATGCATATTAAGTATATACCTATATATTACCACATTATTTGTATATTGTTTGTGATATTACAATAACTACAATATTTAGGGATACAGGTAGAAAGAAAAAGTAACGATAAAAAATATATATTTAAATCAAATTGCATATATAATCACCTGTAATATTAAAATTATATCTAAGCAAGTGTATAGATATACCATTCATGCGAAATATCCACATATATGTAATGCATAGTATGTATATTTAAGATTTTTTACTTATTACATTCATAATTAAAATTCAAAAATTATTCTCATACATATTCATACGAATATGTAATGATATTATTGTAATTCATAATACTCGAATAGAGATTATGAAATAATTAATATAAGACCACGCCAAAACAAAGAACATAAGGAAAAAATATTTCAATTTATAATCAATGCAGATCATACCAATCATATACAAACATACGTATGTTTGTCATTATGTCATTCGTTTATATATTATTATGTATATTACTCCCTATTAAAAAAAAATGTTTGTTTACATTCTTTGAAAAAATTTTTTAATTTGTTATTCCCTTTTACTTATCATTCACAAAAATTCATATACATATATACATACATATAATATTCGCATATAAATTCGTATTATACTAATACATAATACAGATAAGGATCTTTGTTAATATACATCTTACCAAATACCAATATAACAACTTGTTATCTAGTCTTTGATACTACATACTACATAATATTCCGTAATGAATATTATACACGTAGCTATATACATTATCATAATACACAATAAACTTGTATTTACCTTTAAATACAATACAATTCACATTATTCCATTGCACACATACATAATTTATAATACAAAATATAATATTATATCGATTCCCTTTCCCGCAACAGATTTTAATCTAGATGATTTGTATGGCAAATATATAATATAATTCCGAATACCTCTTAAATAGCAAACAGATAGCTTCCTCTCCGTCAACTAGCATCGTTCACCAGTACAGTACACTATCATCAGTCATCACGCTGCCTCAGTGATAGTACTGTTTGACGCTGAACATACATGTGCCTTATTTATATAGTCAGGTACGTGAGGGACTTGAATAGCTCGATGGTTGGGTTTCGTCTTGTGATCCTGAGATCACGGTTCGAACCCAAGCCAGCGCGCTACTCTTGCCCAAGTCGATCATTAATTTTTCCCATCAACAATATACACCAGTAACTGATTACTGATGATAATCTGGATGGTATATCTGACATAAATTACTGATCGGCGGTGCCATAATGGACTTCGTGCACTTAATATATACTATATACATTGTATATTGTATGTATATATGTATGTATATTTGAAAAAAAAAATATATATATATAGTCAGTACTGTTCATTACGGCACGGATGTTATCTGTTTCCATCTTTACTTCAAATATGGTAAGTAAGAAAAATGATGTGTATTTTAATACAATTATGAGGGGAAAAATTTATGTTCGAAACATGTTTCGAACGAAGATATTTATGTAACTTTATGTGTTCTGAATTTTTGACAGATTGTGGAATGTTACTTCTATTGGCTTTAGCTCTATATTCTTTGTTAATATTTAAGAATATATGCAAAATTTATAATTGAATTTGATATATTTCATTTGCATAAATTCATAATTTTGTTTCGATTGTAACATATTTTCGTTAAATTTATTTGCATAATTATTGTACATATACAAAATTATAATTAAAGCAAAATTTTATATATTTCATTTGTAAATTCAAAATTTGTTTTGATTTGTAAAAAACTAATTGCATAACTATTTCCGGTCTAACTGAAATATTATCATATAATTGAAAATATTGGATTTTTTTCATTGAATTAAATTTATTTGAAATCTAAATACATATTAATTTAAGGAATTCATAATTGTTTTGTAATTTAGTTTTAAGATACTGAATTGTTAGGCTTAAGTCAATATATATAAATAAAATTTGTAACGTAAATTGAAAAACATTGTGTTTTTATTTTATTAAAAAATTTTGAACCGGCACCTTTTCTTATTAATGTTAAATTGAAAATATTTTTATATTATATTCTTTTTGGTGGATTTAACATATACATATACTTTCAATTATTTCCGCCTTAATATTTGAAAATTAAAAAGCGTCGGATTTTGTTGATTTGCATTTCTACATCTGATTTTAGGAAATAATTTTGCAAAAGGATCTTGACTAAATTTTGATATTTTGATTTACTCATGTTAATCATGTTTTTCAAACAAAATTTGTAAAACTGTTTGGAGTCTGTATTATTTTTACGAGTCAAATTATGAAAAACATATTTAAAACTTTCTTCCCAGCTTATGTCATGAATATACAAAGGTTTTTCACAACCAAATTATTTCTTTTATTATCACTATCAACAATATGAATTCAGTAATCTATTATAAACTATATTTTCTTATATTGACATTTCGCCAAAAACTAAAAGACTTTTTTATTTTTTGGTTGTTGATTTTTAATATGCGTTTTTAATATTCATTCTAGAAATATATTATAAATACCAAGAAAAAAACGTTGAAAGGTAATACAAAAATATGTAATAAATTTGTATGAGGCGTGTGGAACTGCAACACATTCTTTGAAAATGTATTTCCGGCAGAAAATTCAAATAAAAATTACATTGACTAATGCACTTCGCTTTTCTATAGTATAAACAATAGGATTCCAAAATTAATTTAGCGAAAGTTTTTGAATTTTCTGAAATGTCTAAAATATCATCAAACTTTTAAAAATAGCTTATTAGTTTTTTCTCAAATAATTATTACTTTTTTCAGTGTTCTGCATTTTTTTTTAATTTTTCTATTATCTATAATTTTTTTAAATGATATACTAAAACAGTAATTATGATAGCATTATATTTTCAATAATAAAATTTAAGCTTTAACTGCTGGAGCATAATCAAGATCTTCTAGTTTATTTTCAATATTATGTACTTGTTTGAACTTCCATCATACTATCAACATCAAGCAGCATATTTTTAAAAACGAGTGGGAATATAATTTAACTTCGGAAATTTCTTGCCAAAAAAAATAATTATTTTCAAAATGTAAACTACACGTTTGTTTTTTTCTTTAATCACATTAAGTTCTTTGATTCTTTATATATACACTTATTCAATCTGCATATTTAGGATTTTTTTTTGATGCAGATAAAAACTTCCGTTTGGGAAATTCTTCAATCAAACCTAATTTACTATTTTGATTATTTTGAAAAATATTAAAAATTAATGATAAAAATAAGATATGGATATAAAAGACTTTTATAACTAATTGGTTGTTAAACAACATCAATATACATTGAAAAATAATAAATAAAAAATTCAAAATGAGCAAACTAATTACAAATACAAATCGTACAAACATAAACAAATAGTATACATCCACACATAGTATACCACATTGAAAAGTGTTTAAATATTAAGACCTGTAATATTAAGGAAGTGGAGTTAATTGATATAGCAACAAAACAATCATGTACAGATATGAAAAATCTAAATCATTTTATAATGAAAGGAATACTTCTCATCATTTTTCTCCTATCTATATACAAGTATATGCAGTTACATCACACACCATACATAAATATTATATTTATATGTAGAAATTTAAAATTTCTCACCCTAATTTTATAAATTCTTGAATGAAATGAAAATCACATTATATTACAAAAACTAGTTGTTAAATGCATTGTATTACCATCAACTACACAACGTGTATATTGTATGTATGTATATAGTATATAGGATTTATATGGTATATGTAATAATGTAAGATGACAATTTCACCATTTTTATTATTACAGTCAGTGCTGTCGTTTGACATTTTCAAATCGGAGTAAATAAAATCTAAAATCGGAGTATTTTCCAGAAAATTGGAGTATCAATTGATTTACATACTTATTTTTGAACAGAATAACAAAAATGATTAAAAATAAATTAATAAACCGAAAATAAAAATAAAAGAACAAAATAGAAAAAAAAATGCTTAGCATAGACTTTTATATATAAAATAAAACCAAATTTTAGTACAGATAATTTTTATTTCAAAAATAATTCATTTCCGTTTAAGCGTTTACATACATATAAGATAACAAGAAAAAAGATTTGCATACAGAACTCAGGAACCGAAAATAAATAAATAAAACTCAAAAATAGTTCATTACAATATTGCATCATAAAATAGCACTCGAAAAGTGATTTTCTTCTCACTATTCTGAAAGAAAGTTAATATTTAAGTAAAATGAAAAGTTAAATATTGACAATATTTTACCTTTTGACTAATATTTTTTGAAATATGTTTCTACTAATTCTGCAGAAGGTTCCCAGTCGGAAACGTCATAGCCTGATAAAATTTCTTTTGAGCACATGATTGCAGACACTGTTTCCACTAACAGTGAATTTCTTGTTTTATTTTTAATCAAGTTAAGCATTGAAAATATTCTTTCAGCTGTAGCACTGCTATGCGGTAGGCTAATTATACTTCCAATAAAATTTTCTACATTAGGAAACATTTTTTCTCCTAGTCCATTCTTAGTATCAAAGACATTCGACCAAAATTCCTGAAGGTCTTGTTTATTGGATTCCATATTTTTACTGGTCACTAAATTTCTCCATTCCATATCTAAATCTTCAATTTTATCTTGTTCTATAAGATTTGGAAACTGAATTATTAATGTAGTAATGCTTTCTGCTAAATTATTAGGATTTATTCCTTGCATTGCTACTAAAACTGTATCATCAAATTTAAATCGTTTACATATCTGATTACAAAGTTCGATATAATAATTCAAGCAATTATGTTTTATATTTTTCACTTCTGCCTCTGATAATCCCGAAGATTGTAAAAAAATTGTTGCTTGTGCTCCTATATAAATATCATTAACAGGTACGTGAAAACTTGAGTCATTAAAATTTATTTCGTTTATTTGTTTTTCAAGATGTTCCTTTTTTATAAAGTTGAATAAAATAAGTTTGAAAAAATTTGTTATTGTTGGAAGCAGTACGTGTATTCGAGGAGTTTCGGATTGAAACTCGATGTTCATCTGATTAACTATTTTTAAAATGTATGACAGGAAGAGGAAATAAACTTTATTTGTGTCATTGAGGCTTTCATTTATTTTGCACGCAAAGTCTTGATTAAATTCGAAATGTTGAGAAACCATAAAATATTTCAGGGGAGTCCACTGCTCTATAATACGATTTACTACTGCTTCAAGTGATAACCATCTTGTATTTGAAACTTTTAATATTTTGTGTATTTTTGTATCAAAATATTTTTGAAACTCTAGGTATTCAGTTTGCCTTTTAGAGCTATGGGAAAAAAATGCATATATATTTCTAGCCAAATTTTCAACACTAGGTGGAATTTTATTGGCAGCTGATGAAGCGCAGAGATGTATAGAATGGCATACACAGCCTATTACAAACAAATGATTATTTGTTTTTCGTAATAATTCTCTTAAACCGTTTTTATCTCCCATCATTACAGACGCATTGTCTGCAGCAAATCCAATTATGTTACCCATTGGAATTTTTAATTTCTCAAAGAAATTTGAAATTGAATTATACAGACTCTGTGCGTCACTTTTTTCAACTTTTAATAAGCTAAGAAATCTGTCTTTAACTTTTTTGATTTTATAATCATAATACCTTACTACTAAGGCAATACATTTGGAAGTCGAAATATCTGTCGCTTCGTCAACAATTAATGAAAATTTCTGATTTTGCAATATATCTGATATAGTTTTTAAATATTCTTCAGATATTAAATGTACACTTTCAGTCGCCTTTGTCTTACCACAATGTAACTCCTTACAAATTGCTGAATCTACGGCTACACTTTTTATTAATTCAAAAATTGCCGGAATTATGCAAAATGGTAGGTTATGTTGTACTGCGAACATAATTACTTTTAGTTCTGCGATTTTAACTTTTGTTTTTCTCTTTTTATATTCATCATATTTAGGAATTTTATTTATGTCTATTTGATTCTTTAAGGCTGTAAAAGCCTGAATATGAGCATTAGTCTTACTATGTCTATCAATGTGGGATATATTATTAGACATGAGTTTATTGCATGGCTTACAAAAAGGTTTTCCTTGTTTTTCTTCTAACCATTTATATTTTTCTTTCCATATTACTCTAAATTTTTGTGTTTGTTTATTTACTGTTTCTGGCAATTTTTTCGAAATTTTTACATTATCATCACATTTAACGCTAGTATTAATACAATTCTCAGGCTCGATATTTCCTTCTGTATTACTTTGCATTTCCACCTGCAAAATATCTTCCACCAAACGTGGGCGTTTAATAATAAATCTAAAAGTTTTATAGATTTTAAATCAACCAATATCAGAATTATTAATATAATAAAACTAAAACACTTTCACTTACCGATTCATTTCTAATTTCTTTTCACACTTTTAGGGTATTATAATTTATAATATAATATATAATAATGTACATATGCAAACAAAGCGGACCATACCAACTAAACGAAACCAACTTGTTTTCTGCTTTGCTATTGAAATGTCACTTCATTTGTCAGTAATGTCACCAACTCAGTAACTCACTACTAGGGATGAGATCAACTTTAATAAATAAATCGTCAACAATTATCCATTCGAATTCCCAGAAAATTACAAATCGGAGTATTTTGTTAAAAGGTGGAGTAGTGGAGTGATATAATTCAAATTGTAGTAAAAATACTCCGATCGGAGTAAAACGACAGCGCTGATTACAGTTGAGTGGATTTGGTGGATTCTTATAACAAAAAGAGTTGAATAAAATGTTGATTGGTGTATCGGATATGCAATTGTATAACATAAATTTTACTTGGACGAGACAACATCGTCCAACTAAATTTTCTCTATTAAAATGAACTATATCGAAATGTGAGTCTGGTTATATTATATTGTTTGTGATCTGGTGTGGTGTATTGTATGCAGTGTGAGGTCAGGGTGGGCTTCCATCTCTCATTAGGATGGAAGATACTGCCATGACGTCACACAGCATATATACTATATATACTATATATAAACAAACATTTTGATTTTTGTTTTGTAGTTTTTTTATTATAGATTTATAGTGGCCGTAGTACTACAGTATGTACACACATTACTGTACATACCTTACACATTTTACTTAAATTAAAAGAAAAAACAAACCAAAAATAAAAACCTGATTAAATTTAAAATAAACAAAAATCAACAATTAATTTTGACAAAACTAAGTAAACATACGTATATATAAAAATTATAGAATAAGAACAATAATAGAAAGAATAATTGATTTTGATAATTGAAAAGTAATTAATAGCAAAAATAATTATAAATAAAATAACAAAAAGAAAATATAACAAAATAAGTACAAGAAATACTCGTAATGTGTAACAAAAATTGTATAATAACGAAACAAATCGATAATACAATATAAATTTATAGTTTTTATATTGCATAAATAATTTTTGTATCCACTCCTCCAAAAACAGTATATCTGAAAGGAATAACAAAAATTCAAAACAAAAATAATTATAAATAAAATAACAAAATAAGTAGAAGAAATAACAAATGAAAGGAATGAAAGGAATAACAAAAATTCAAAACAAAAATAATTATATAAATAAAGTAACAAAATAAGTAGAAGAAATAATGTGTAACAAAAATTGTAAAATAACGAAACAAATCAATAATATAAATTTATATTTTTCATATGACATAAATTATTTTTTTATGTATTTTATATAGCAAATAAATAATAAAAAATTTATTATAAAAATTTTGATAAAGTTCTACTCGAACAAGGTAACTGTTTATCACGTTCCGTGTTAAAATTTTTTACAAAATTATTTAATAAAATATTCGATAGTCGGTAACAAATATTTGAAAAAAGTAAAAAGTTTGACGAACCGCAAGGACATTCCCGATCATAATCAAGGCAGAATCCCTCTTCCATGGTGGGTTTTATTGTTAGTGAACATAAAATTCCTTTTTGATTTTTAAGTAAGCCACACATGGTCAATATTATTGTCAATAATCACTTCAAAATTATTGTCAACATTTTCCAAACTACACTAATAATCAATATTATTGTCATTATAATTGTCAATAAAAACTTCAGATCATTTGATACCGAGCTGCTGTTGTGTCATGTGTGTTGTGGTCATATGAATATTTTAAGAAGTTAAATTTATGTGAGTATAAATATCATTAATTTATTCAACAAATTTATAATTTTAAAGTGAAAGTTATTTTAATTTATTTGTTTCTACTGATTTCACAATTTCGTAACTTTATAATTAATCACATATAGTTATGCGTATAATATGGATGAGGATAAAATTTACTTGGCCATAGTCCTAGCATTGACCACAAAGAGAATACGTGATCGTAAGGTCTGGGTGAAAAAATGGATGAAAAGTCGAAATAAATATACCCATATAAATTTAATAAAAGAAATTAGAGTTTGTGATAAAAATGCTTTTAAAAACTATTTTCGTATGAGCGACCAAATTTACGATTACTTGTTTAATCTTGTGAAACCCCATATAACAAAGCAGGATACGAACATGAGGTCTGCAATTCCAGCTGACCGCAGATTTGCTGCTACATTAAGATTTTTAGCTACGGGCAGGTGTTTTCAGGACATGACATATTCAACAATAATTGCTCCAACAACAATGAGTATAATTGTAATGGAAACATGTCAAGCCATAATACATGTTTTAAAAGATTATATTCAGGTTAGTTTTTTTATTTGTTTCAAAATTTGAATACAATAGCTAACATATTATTAATTAATATTATATTGATGAAAATACAATTTTTTTTTATTATTTTTTGTTCTATTATAATTTTTATTGGAGTGTTTCATAGTATTCTGACAAAGAGTTGGTTTCAAGTGTGGGCGTCAGTGGTGTAGACGTTCTTGAATACTCATTCTCATTAATTTTTACCGAGTTTTTGGTCAAATTTCCTAGCTCGGCTTCCAAAAGAACTTCATTAATATCCTTTTCAGCAAAAATTCTCTGAAGTTGTGTTACTGATTTCAGTTTAATGGCCCAGGATTTGGCCAAGTAGTCCGTATCAGTGTTTTCGCTTCGGGAAAAATAATTGCATGCCTGCTTTAATAAATCCTGTTGATCATATTTCCTTTTTTTTGATGGTATCGTTTGTTTTGCAACTTCTGCACAAGTGACGTTTATATTTTCGTCTTCATCTTGTTCCTGAAAATGTTTTAAATTTCAATTTTACTATTACATATTAATATTACAGTATTAATATTAATTAATAAATTAATAATACATTAATATCATTAATATCATTATATTATTATTATTATTATTATTATTATTATTAGTGACATTATATGAATATTATTAAATTAATTCTTTCAAATATTTTAGTTACCAGAAAATGAACAACAATGGAAAAAAATCGCCAACGATTTTGGGAATAAATGGAATTTGTTTAATTGCTTGGGCGCAATTGATGGCAAGCATGTTGCGATTAACAAGCCGGCAGGAACTGGATCGTTCTACTTTAATTATAAAAATCATCACAGTATTGTGTTGATGGCGATAGTTAATTCAAATTATGAATTTATCATGGTTGACGTTGGTGCTAATGGACGAATATCAGATAGTGGCGTACTTTATTATACCGAATTTTGGAAACACTTTGAAAATGGTACTCTTAATTTACCATCTGAAGAAAATTTGCCCGATTCTAGTCATCCATTACCATATGTTTTTGTAGGAGATGATGCGTTCGCTCTCAATTATAATTTATTAAAGCCATATGGTGAGATAAATCTTTCGAATGAAAAGAAAATTTTCAATTATCGTCTTTCTCGCGCTAGAAGAGTAGTTGAAAATGCTTTTGGGATATTGACTTCGAGATTTCAAATATTCCAGAAGAATATTAAACTTGATCCAGATAAAGCATCAATTTTAACATTAGCTTGCTGCTACCTCCATAATTTTTTGATTAAAAAAAATAAAAAGAGATATTGTCCGAAATCACTTTTAACATATGAAAATACAGAAACAGGAGAGCTTGAAGTTGGGAAAGATGTTACGAAAAAACTAATGACTTCTTTGCAATCAACATTAAATCGAAATTCAACAAGTGCAGCAAAACAAATAAGAGATAAATATTCTCAATATTTTAATACTGTAGGTCAAGTGCCATGGCAAACCAAATTTGTTTAAAAAAAACTTTTATTAAAATATATATTATACCTATTATTAATAAATTTTCATGATAAAATAAAGTACTAAAACTATTTTTACTTACATTTTGTGTTGATAAATCATTTGTTTCATCTATTGGACTTCTTGATTTCATAGTCGATAGTCCTTTTTTTGGAACTTCGAGGTCTTTCAAGAACATTAAATCATAAAATATCCGGGATGTCGGCTCATAAATGTCGTCTACACCACAACCCGAACGTTTAGAATTCTCTATTTTCTTAAGTTCTTTTCGAAAATTAACTCTTAATGAATTTATTTGTTTTTTGACATCATTTTCGTTTTGTGCCGCTGGCTTAAACATTCTTAAAAGCGGTAGTAATTTTTCGTAACATTTTGATTTTATATTTTTCTTATAGTAATCTTTATGTTTTAAGTTCCAAATTTCCGGCTTATTCCGGTATGCTTCAATGAACTCTACAAGTCCATTTGACGCAGATCCACCTTTATCGAGGTCTAAATCTTCTTGGTCCTCGTCGTCAAAATTTATCATTTCATACGTTATTAGTTTAACTTATAAAATAAAGAACTGTACTTAACACAAAACAAATAATTTTCAGTGTAAGAAAATTTAAAATAATAATTATAAAATTATTTTTTAATTTATATATTTTCAAATTATTATTATTTGAATGACAATTATTTTAATTATTTTTTCAATTACTATTACTCCAATTGTCAATACTGTCATTTTGACAGAAAATATATATATTTTATCAATAATACCCATACACTATCAATAATATTGTCAATATCCCTGCCACTCCTAAAAAATATTGATGAAAATCAAAATTTTTTGATTTCCATCAATATTATTGACAAACCCATCAATATTACGCTTACACGGTCAATAATATTGTCAAAGTCATTAATATTGACAATAATATTGACCACGTGTGGCTTACTTTAGTTGAAAAAAATGTTTTTAAATTTTCTGTTTCGCGAATTTTTTGAAAAATTGCGCACATATGATACATTAACGCATTTACATTTACAGTCGAAATACTTAAGCCTCCTCTTTGGAGAAAATCAAAATATTTATCATTAATTCCGACTCCTTTTTCTTCGACAATTAAATCTTTACAAAATTGACATTTAATTTTTTTCACAACAGCAAAGGAGGCGTACCCGCAAGCATACAGATTTGCAAAATGATCTATATGAACTCGAATTTTTTTCTCTGATTCGATTAATTCAGTGAAAGAAATTCGATAATTGCATCCGGCCAATGATCGATATAATCCAAATCTACCTTCCAGATCGTCTGTTTGAAATTTTCCTAATAAAACATAATTAATTTTTAATCGTCAAGAGAATATATTAAAATATCTATTAAAGTACGTGTAGTCAAAACCGCCGCGTTATAGGTTTCCGGAATTAATGTACCACTATTATTGACCGATTGATTCCAAATATTTAACAGCTGAAAAAATGTTTTCAAATATGGAATTCTAAAATCCTGCGTGTTAAAGAAAGGATCACTGTATGGATCTCTTTTCAATGTTCCTTTCAAGATATTTTTTACATTCACTAAATTCCACCATTTTCGTATGATTTGACAAAATTCTGCATTTGATTTTGTTTTATCCGATTCGGAGAGCGCAGCAATAGTCGAATCATGAAACAAGTTATCTACTAAAAGTACATTTTGGCGCTCCATATTATGTGGTCTTAGTTTTCGAATTTAATTTAAAAGCTTTTTTTAATTGTAAATTAATTTCTTTTTCGTATAATTTAATTATGTCTGTAAATGACGCGTGTTTTACTTCAAATGTTCTTAACATTTAACCAATTATTTCGAAAATTTTTAAATAAATGTACGGTATCAAATAGTAAAAATATTTTCTCATATTGAAAATCCGGATTTATAAAGAAGTTCTCATTACTGAGTCTTTTGAACATTAATGAATTCGTTTTATTGTTATCAGTGATAATAACAATGACACGAAAGTCTAATTTTTGAACAAATTTAATTACCTCTAAGACCATTTCATGCACTGAGAGAAATAAATTGTCAAATACAACTATAAATAAACCATTTTCATGTTTGAAAACAGGAAAGCCATGGAAATAGTTTATGATAACTATGATAAATTGTTGGAGAAAAGTCGATATTGCAATGGTAGAAAACAACAATTAGATATAGTTAATGATAGAAGACAGTAGTAAAATGTGACTAACATAATAGTTGCAAATATACTAACTATCTTAATAATTATCGCCAACCAAGAAATGTTGAAATTTAGCTAATCACAAAAATTAACTATTTCATGTTTGAAATCAACCATAATGAGTAATTAAAAAAAGAACCAAATTAATCGTCAAAAATAACAACAACATTGTAAATAAAAATATTTGTCCTTTTTTTGGTCCACAATGCAGACTTAAATAAATTAAAAACACAAATAAAACTCTTTTATAAGGAAAATTTTAAATTTTAATTATATGTGAAAATTAATTAAATGAAACACCGGAATTGGTTTACTTATTCGATCCAATTATCTTTATTATATTTTTAATTATTCTTAATTAAATACACAATCGTTTTTATTAAAATTTACATATTTTTATATATCTTTGCACACAGCTTATTTTCTTATAATCTTTCTACTGTCTACATATTTTTATCTATCTTTACACACAGCTTACTTTCTTATAATCTTTTTACTATCTTTAGCAGCACACACAGCTTAGCTATATCACCTCTTCTTTTTGAATGCACACAGCATTCTTCTCTTTTCTTTTTTTTTTCTTTGACATTCCTCATTTATTTTTCTTCTTCTTCTTTTTTTCTTACATTATTAGTTACTACATTAAGATTAACCTTACACTTTATATAAATTTTATTTGGATGTACATATATTTATTTTTATATCTACTGTACTTAACATAATCAATGGAAACTTAATTTAAAAAATTTGTAAGATATATGAACATAATATAGTAAGTGTTGTACTATCAGGCACATAATACAACTGTATGTGTAGTCCACACTACAACATAAGTGTTTATCTGAAAATAAAAAAAACTGAAATTCAAAATACATAAAATTCGTTTTATTTTATATGTGTGATCAAGTCGTATGACGTCACAGCAGTATCTTCCATCCTAATGAGAGATGGAAGCCCACTGTGATATCACACGACCCAAACACACCTAATCATAAAACACAATTTAAATATTTAACATAAGTACAACAAGTATTTAAAACTTGATGTACAGGGCCGGCTATTGAAATTGAAATTTTAAGACAACACTTATTACGTCATACTTACTCATGGGAGTATGGAGGGTGGTGGTGGCGGCTACGCTTGTTGGCTAGCACGAACTAGCTCGCCGGATGGGGCGTGAGTATGCCACAGCTCCATATCCCTTTTGATTTTCGTAGCCTGAAGCGGTAGACGGTTGTGAAATCCTTCTACCTAGAATGCTTCAACATAAATAGATCAAAAAAAATGCACCCACACCGTAGATCTGAAAAGAAAAGTGGCCCCGCTCTGGCCCAGAAAACAGCTTCTACCATCGTTGGATCTGAAAAAAATTATAGATGGAATGCCTCGTCCCAACGATGATAGATACTTACCCACCTCTTTAAACATAGTTGCTGTTTAGAAAACTATGTTCCCAACCAATGTAAAAGGAGTATTAGAAGAAAAGAGTAAGATTACATCTTGAAGTAAGTTCTGGAGAGGGGTAGAAGTGATAGACAAAAGCCAAATTTAATCAATTCTACAAATACATTTTATTTAAAGGCAATTAACCCTTAACCTTAAACTTATAATTTAATTTATAATACATTAATCCTTTTTTTTTCTTTTAATTTCAATTGTAAACATATATATTCATCTTTAAAAAATGATTTCACTCATAAATCCATCATCAAAAAAATAAAAGGATTTGAAATTTGCATACTTCAAATAAAGAAAATTTTACATCGAGGATAATATTTTTGTATGTATTTATAGTATGAAGTGTGTCAACAGGAATTATCGCATACAATATTTTAAATTACAAATAAATCAAAATTTATATAAAAGATAATTTAGTATATACATATAATTTACTTAACCTTAAAAGTTATACATTCGAAATTTTAATTAATTATATTGTTCTTCCCTTTATTTCTAATTTATCTTCATCTAGCTTAGGTAATTTTGTAAATTTATTTTTTTTTTTTGTTTATTTTTGGTTTGTTTGTTGTTTTGTCATAGAAAATAAAATTGATCTTTCGTTTTAATTTCAATTGAGAATCTATCTTTACATTCTAATTTTCTTCATTTGAAAAAATTGTTTACAATTTCCTAATCTTTACAATCTACAATTTCATCTTATTCTTACATATATTTTTTTTCTATTTCTTTTTTTTGGGGCCCCTGTAAATGTTATAAAAAAAAAAACAAAAAATACTGTTGGCGCGCTTACCGTAATTTGTAATGAAGATATTGATGGCGATGTCGATGATTACGTTGATGTTGTTGAGGGTGTTGATGTTGTTGATGAATTTGATGATAGTGTTGGTGCCGATGAAGATGATATTGAGGATGATAAAGATGATAATGTTTCTATGTAGGATTCAATCTGTTTGACTCTAATTTCAATTAATGGGCCAGTGCTTAATATATCCTTTTGTAATTCCTTTATTTTGGCCAAATCTTCTTCCATATTCTTTTTCTTTTCTTGTTTTTTTTTAAAGTTTTGTTTTTCTAATACACCTAAAATCAATTTATGTACTTTATTTTATTTTACTTTGTCAGTCAGCCATTTCAATTTTCTTTTTCTTAAAAAAAAATTGACCAACAGTATACAAAATTTAGTAATTACTCGGGCAGAGGTTGCCCTTGACCCAGACCAAAAAAACTTTCTTTAAAAATAAACGGGCAAAAAAAAAGAATTAAAAATGATTTTGTATTCGGGCAGAGGTTGCCCTTAACCAAGATAGAAAAATACTTTTTTGATGCCGATACGCACCGCGTATTTATATGAAAAGTGAAAGTCGGAGAATTTGGTGGGGGTAATTTTTAATAAATTTAATAATTTTAATTGATGAGAGTGAAATTTTATGAAAATTTTAAAATGGTGTAGTACCGATACAATAGGTACTTATTTTTTTAAGGAAAAATTGGCATTCCTGAAACCTATCGAAGTTAAAATTTATGTAATTTTAAGAAATATGCATGCCCCCTTTTAGATAAATATGTTTTTTTCAGATATTTTTTATTTATTTCAGAAATTTTTAAAATTTTAAAAATTGTGGTGGATAATGAAAGTACATATAAAAAAAATGTACTAATAAGAAAAATGATAAATGGTAACACGGAAATTAATAAAGGTGATTATAGTTATACAAATATGTCAGAAATTTTGCATGTATATGTGAAAATTGAGCGAGTAGCCGAACAGGGATTAACGATCGGCTACAATAATCGTGCTTTTGAGTACATAATTGGGGAAAATATTGGTGAAGCATAGAAATTTCTGGAATTTTTGCTTCACATACCTGAAACATGCAACTGCATCATCCGATGCATATATATGTATATATAGCAACGCTATAATTTATATGTATGAATGCGCGTGTAAAAATAAGAAGAAGAAATAGTATTGTAATGCGTTATACATAACCGCATTACAATACAACAGATGGTCAATATGACCAAACGGTTTAAAGTATATACTAAGAGGTATATACTAATGCAGGGTACTCAACCTAGTACTAAGTACAGGTTATTTATTAAAGTACCCTCACATTACATAACAGGCTCATTAGAGGGCTTGCCAGAAGAATGAGGCTGAAGAGGTTAAGCTGGTTATGTATGTCCATGAATGGTTAAGTGCCCAACGTGGGGAAGCCCCATGACCCTGAGATTAAGAGTCTCAAAAAAAAATGAAAAGATAAGGAAGATTGAGCTAGTCGGGCTACGCGCACAAATAAATTTGATACCACGAGGAAAAATTGGTGTGTCTAGCACAAAAGGAGATAATCTTGAAACGAATTAGATACCCTTAACTGAGTTTGTTAGAGCATACTGCCATTCGTACCTACAGTGAGCTCAGAAGAAAAAAAACTTTAAGGAAGTAGTACTTTGAAGTATCGTGTTAAGGGTATGGATGATGCATTACACTACATAATTCATATAACTACATCCACACTTTATATCCAATGTAACCATAGGTTAAAATGACCACAAGATCAAATCATATAAAGAAAGGAATTATGATAAACTATTAAGTTCAGTTCGAATAAAAGGAACTGACTTAAAGGGGCATTGTACATTTGAACAAAATGAATGAAGAAAAGAGAATAGAACTATCAAAATGAAGATAGATTTCCTGATTCAACTCCCCATTTCCAAATTCTTCGAAACACACTTACATATTTACAAAAATTATTATTGTCATTGCCGAATGTCTTTTGCGTGGTAAATACCGATGGAACGACCTTTCAAGTCCTCTAATTCGTACTGACTGTTGCCTATAGCTTTTACGACGCGAGCCTTTGCAAATCTGTTGTCCAGTTTAGCATTCCTACCTTGGGCCATATTACTGAGGGTGAAAACTCTACGGTAAACTTCTTGACCTGGTATGAATCTAACTGGACGGCTACGGATATTGTAAACATTCGCGTGACGTTGATGAGACTGAGACAATTTTTCTAAAACACGTTTCCGGATCATTTTCAATTTATCATCAGACGGTACAATCTCCACATCTCCGCCTAAATTCCTCAAGAGAGGGTAGACAGACCCATGCTGAGCCATATATTGACCAAAGAGCACATAATAGGGGTTCACACCGATGGACTGGTGGTAAGAAGTGCGTAGGGCGCAAGCTATCTTGGGGAGATAGATGTCCCATGCACTGTGGTCATCCTATATATATGCCCTCAGAGCCGCCAGCACAGACCTGTTCACCCTTTCTGCCGCATTAGGATGAGGAGAATGCACTGCAGTCTTGATGTGTTTGATCCCATAGGCGTTTAATAATTCTTGAAAGGTTTTCGACACAAACTGTTTTCCGTTATCAGTGAGAATGGACTCAGGCACACCGTACGTACAAAATATCTCGTCCTCTAAGAATTTGCAAACGTTAATGGCCTTTTCAGCTTTAAGGGGCTCTAGGAATACGAATTTACTAAAAGCATCAAGAACAGTCAAAATAGCTACATTACCAAGTTTAGTCCTGGGGTAGGGTCCGAGGAAATCAATGTACAAAAATTGAAAGGGTCTAGTTGACTTAAAAGCATCTCCCATTTGAGGTCTTAAGATTTGATTAGGGTCTTTAGTCTCCTTACATGTTTGGCAATTATTTACATACTCACGAATTTGAGATACCATTCCGGGCCAATAATAGTATTGTCGGACGCGTTGTAGGGTCTTATGAAAACCACCATGTGCGCATTGGGGTGGAGCATGAGCCTGCTCGATTAGACTTCCCGATAATTCGTCTGGAACCCAAAGTTTCCAGGTAAGGTCGTCTACATCTGGGTCACCTGAACGTGGTTCCAAACGCTTATACACATAACCCTCGGAGACACATAGGTCTGGTAGTCTGTCTTGATTGTTCAGGATAGTTGACTTCAGCTCCTCATATTTTCCTGCAGTAAAATATGGGGAACCAAGGTCAACTTCCGCCACATTCGAGACCATCAGACCTAACTCCTCCGAGTATACCCGTGACAAAGCATCCGGCGCCACATTCAGGCTTCCTTTACGATGCTCTATCGTGAAGTCAAAACCTTGCAGTTTCAGGCTCCATCTCGCCAATCTACCGCTTAAATCATTTTGGTTCATCAGCCAACGTAGACTAGAGTGATCTGTTATGATAGTGAAAGGATGACCTTCTACGTACGCGAATTATTTACTTATATAACTTTAGTATATAAAAAAAACAAATTTTTTAATTTTAAATATAAGTTTATTATACTCAATATTTATTTATACACTTTAGTATATAAATTTTATAATATTTAATATTCACTTAAATTAATATTTATTTGCACAAATTTATACTTAAAAAATTAAATTGTACAACACAATAATTATACTGTCGGATTCTTCAGAACCGATATGTACTATATTTCTGTGGTCTTAAGACTAATTTCTTTAATTTCTATGATTTCTTTTTATACCTTTGAAAATTTCGTTTTCTGTAGATTTGCTTGTTTAGCATTATTTTCTTATTAAAATTTTTTATAATTTCTCACGAGGAAATTGGAGAAGTTGTTTTCTAAGCTTTTCCTGTTTACTTCAATTTTTGTTAATTTTCGTGAGAATTTGAAAAAGTGAAATTTTCCATTAATGTTGTGTAATCAAAAAAAAAATGTAATATACATATATTCTTATATATTTATTTTTATTTTATTTATTAAATCGGAATTTTGTTTGTTATCAACATAAGTCACATTTTCATTACGTATTTCTTTGTCTTTTATATGACTTATGTTAGATAACATAACTCCTCCCCCATTAGATTCTTGGTTCTCCTGAACTTTATTAAATATATTTAAAGTATTTTTTCTTTTTCTTAAATACAATACAAATGCTATTATTATTATTGACAATATTGAGCTAAAACTTAAACTAGTATTTATATATTTTTGATATGTTAACTTTTTAATTTCTTTCATATTATTTTAATCTTTAATGACAATATCTTCAAAAGTTATTTCTGTTATGTTCGTACCTAATGTTTCATTTATTGGTATAATAAATTTGTTTATATATTGATTAATTTTGTTTTTATATATTCTATTATTTATCTGTATGCTACAATTCTGAAAATTAATTAAATAATTGCCCTTTAAAGTAATTTTTCTTTCATCACATGAACTGTTGAATATTTTATTATTAATGTTGTTTAAGATTAAAATATCGTTTTCAACTTCTATATATTCTTCTTCATTTTTCATTTTAAATTTACAATTTTTCTTAAAAATACAATTATTACTTATACTTAATTTTTTAATTGACTTTTCTCCATTATATGTATAAATTATATTATCTATTTCTATGATATATTCCGATACTTCATTAATTTGTTTTTGGTTTGTATTAACTATTGGAATCATTAGGTTTTTACTATATTTCTTAAATTTTGTAGGTATTTTGATTGCAAAAATGATAGATTGATTATAATATTGTGCTACATCTAATTCTATGTATTCTAATTTTTTTAAATCTATATTGTAAATCTTAATTTCTTCATCTGTCAATATATTTGGATGCAAAATTCCTAATCTAGCTGAAGCAAAATTATCTTGTATATTATCTACCTGTTTTCTGATAAAATCGATTTTTATCATTTGTTCTAGAAATAGACTATTTTCAAAAACTCTTTTTCCTATCTCGTTCAATTTTGAATTTATTTTTAGTCGATCTGTTTCTACTGCATTTTTAATGAGAGTAAATGTTTTATTGAAATTGTCGTTAATTTTTATTTGTTGGTTTACGTTGTCTAAAATTTGTCCGTTTATGTCTATAGTTCTTAGCCGTTCTTCAATGTTTTGTCGGTCAGTATCGTCCATTGTCCCGAAAACCCATTTTAGAATTGTTCCACCTACGTTTATTAGTCCTCGTTTTTGTCGATGTGGAATAAGTGTGTTTATTTGATTTCTGATGTGTTCTAACTGGTGAATGGCAATATTTTTATGTACTTCAGATTCGATATGGTTAACCGTTGCTTCTATCTTATCAATTATTGTTAGAATTTCTTTTATATTGATTATATGTAATAATATGTCAAATTTGTTTACGAATTCTACTTCACCAGTTTTAATTTTCGTGTATCCTAATTCTGAATTTATCTTTTCAATTATCAATGACTGATTCGTCGCCGGGATTAGTAAGATCAATACTCCTATTATCGTTGTGAGCTGAAAATTTAAAAGGTCGTTTTATATTATTTTCGTGTATCCCTTGGAGTTTATATTTTCTATATTTAGGCTGTTCTTTGTGTCGGACTGATTTGTAATTTTTTATGAATCCTTCACGTCTTTTCTCAGTATAATTTTCCCTAACCTCATTTCTCTTAGTTATAATTTTGTTCTTTGTGTTTTCTAATCTTTCATGAATGAGTTTTTGGTCTATTTTATGCTCTTGAACTTCTTGAGGAGTAGCTTTTATAGTTGAATGAAAAGTGTTGTTATAAAATCTTACAGCTTTCAACATTTGTAATTTAATGGGGAGTTTTTCTTCTAAATTGAGAGTTCTGATTTTTTCTGTTACGGTATTATTGAACCGCTCTATATCAGAATTACCAGTGTGACTGTTTGGTTTCGTGATATGATATTCAATATTTTCACTCATACAAAAATCTTTTATAATTCGAGTATTGAATTCATTATCAAAAATTAATTTCTTGGGTTTTTCTTTAATTGATAAATACTGTTTAAGCTTTTCTATAATTGTTTGCGAATTTCGGTCTTCTAAATAAAAACTAACAACATGTTTAGAGAATTTGTCTATGAAATTAATAAATGAGTGCTTACTATTGACATAGGTATCTACATGTACTATTTCATTGGTTGTAGACGGGGTTTCTGTAAAATGAAATTTCTTTTTGATTGGGTTCCTATCATATTTACCTGCTGCGCAAATGTCACAGTTATTGATTATTGAATGGACTGCAATCTTCAGTTCCGGATTGTAAATTTTATTTTTTATACCTTCATAGGTGGCTATTATCCCCGAATGCCCTACCTCATTCTTGTGAAGAAGTGAGATTTGTTTATTTAATTCTTCTCTATCTTCTATATCTATTGCAAAAAGAGTGCATTTAACAAATTTAATGTCATTGTTATTTGGAAAAAGATTGATAATTACTTGCTGTAATTTGTTATAATCATGATCGTTCTCTTCAGAATATATTCCTATTCTTCCTTTACTGATGTATCTTCGAAGTATGTCATTGACTAATCCATTTTCTAAATCTTGTACACTAATGTAAATTCGTCTGTTTTTGAAAATATTTTCAAACTCTTTTTCTTTTATTCTTCTTCATAATAATTTGTGTTTTGAACCTATTCACAACAGTTTCTAATATTGGAATATGGTCATCAAAATTTTCCTCTTGGGAGTGAATAGTAGCATTGTCGGAGGCTGCATCTAATGCATTTACTTCTTTTTTATTTACTGAGTCTTCATTTTTATTTATATATCCGTCTTCATTAATTTTATAACTCAAATTTTTATGAAATATATTATATAAGTCGAAACTCAAATTTTCAGTTTCTAATATATTTTGCTTATTTTTACTTTCTATATTATTTATTTCTTTTGTTTCGGCATTTATCCTGCTCAAGAAATCTGCAATTTTATTATCTTTGCCTTTAATATAATCGATTTTTATATTGTATTCCCCGAGAGAAAGAAGCCATCTTTGTAATCTAGGATTGATATCCTTTCCTGAATATTTTGCATGAAGCCATTTTATTGGTTGATGGTCGGTTTGTAAGTCAAACTCCTTACCATATAAATATGGTCTAAAATATTTTGTACCCCATATAATGGCTAATAGTTCTTTCTCTATCGTAGAATAATTCTTCTCATGATCATTTAATGTTCTGGAAGCATAACATATTGGATGACTATCTTGTACTAACACTGCTCCAAGTGCGAAGTTACTTGCATCCGTAATTAGCTTGAATCTCTTATTAAAGTCGGGATATTTCAGAATTGGATGATTAGTAATTATATCCTTTAATTTCTCAAATGCACTAATATAGTTTGGATCGTTTTGATTTATTTTCATTCCTTTCTTCAAATATCGTGTTATAGGGTAAGCTATTTTAGCATAGTCTTTAATGAACTTCCTATAATATCCTGTTACGCCTAAAAATTTCTTTATCTGTTTCGTCGTTGTCGGTAATTTTAATTCTTGTATGACCTTTATTTTATTTGGATTTGGTTTAACTCCCATTGGAGTGAGAATGTGACCTAGAAATTCTGTCTCTTTCTTCAGAAAGTTACATTTATCTACTTGAATTTTCAAACCAGAATCCCGTAACTTATCAAAGACCCTTTTTATGTTATTAATATGCTCATTCAGAGAAGTACTAAAAATCAAAATATCATCGAGATATACGACGCAGACTTTATTTATTAAATCTCTCAATATGGAATTCATCAAACTTTGAAAAGTGGCGGGAGCATTTTTTAGTCCAAATGGCATCCTGACAAATTCGTAATGACCAAATGGAGTTGAAAATGCTGTCTTTTTTCTGTCTTCGGGTTTGACAAGGATTTGATGAAACCCTTTCGCTAGGTCTACTGTTGTAAAATACTGAGCCTTGCCTAATTTGTCTAGAATACTTTCTATATTAGGAATAGGAAATTTGTTACTAATGGTAACTTCATTCAGCTTCCTGTAATCTATCACTATTCGCCATTTTTGTTTACCCGAATTGTCAATTTTCTTCGGTACTATCCATAAAGGGCTGTTATAAGGAGAATCACTGTGTCTTATAATGTTTTGCTCCAACATTTCTTTGATTTGCTTCTCTATCTCTTTTTCATGAATACGAGGATACCTATAAATTTTCGAGTAAATGGGATTATTTTTGGTAGTGACAATTTCATGTTGAACTTGATGTGTAAAAGTTAGTTTGTCTCCTTCGTTGAAAAATATCTGATAAATATATGATAAATTCTTCATATTCTTTCAAAAGTGTAGTTATACTATGTTTCTCCTCTTTGTTCAAGTGTTCTAAGTCAAGACCTTTAATATTACTTGTTTCTATGTTACATATTTCACTTAAAAGGTAATGGCGATCATTATTTTCAAAATAAATTTTATGGCCAAAGACTTCTATATATTTATACCCTAAATCAATTTTAGCTTTTAAAGGAGTTAAGAAATTTTGCCCTATAATTGCATCATACTTCCGTCCGTTTAGATTCATTTCTTTCCAACACAAAGTGCCTGTTTTATTAAATTCATAAGGAATAGGGGTAATAATCTTATTTTCAATTTTTGAAATACCATTAAGTGTAGAGAAGTAGAGTGGTTTATCTAATTTTATTATTGGATAATTATTAAAAACATTTGGTTTCAAAATGCTTATGTCTGATCCTGTATCTATTAAACATTTGAATTTTTTATTATTAATTGTTAGAGTTACTATTGGTAATCGTATGTCCGAGGCTCTGTTTGAAAATTTACTTCCTCCTGTTGAATATTTTCGACTTCCATTGGTTCCACGTTATCATTTTTGTTCCTTTGTCTGAATTGTCCTGAATTACTATTAAAATTTTGTTTATTAAACTGTCTTTGTCCAAAATTGTCGTAACGTCTGTATTGTCCTGAATTGTTGTTATTATAAGAAAAATTTCGTCTAAAGTTTCCTGAATTATTTCCTGAGTTGTTGCTATTTTGTTTTTTATTTTGATTATATCTATCATTATTGTCATGGTTATTATTTACTTGTTTTTCGGGGTTGTGTTTAAAATCTCTACGATGTATATTATTGTTATGTTTATTGTCACGATTTTTTCTATACTTATAATGAATTACATCACTTTCATATAATAAATCTAAATCATCGAATACATTGAATACATCATTTATTGTCATATCATGTCTTATATTTACTCTATAGCTTCCTGTTAACATATCTTTGATTATGTCAACTAAATTTCTATCGTTATTTGGAGGACTATAATTTGGTGGTTTATGATCATCAAACTCATAGAGTTCATTTAATTGATAGTTTATTGATCTTATTATATTAAATAACTCATTTAAATTACTTACTTTAATATTGCGGCAATCGTCATACAGTTTTTTATAACTTTTCCTTGGTCTGAATTCAGCTTTCAACTCTGCTTTTACTCTTTCCCAGGTTAAATTATCACCAAGTCGTTGTACACATCTTTTTGCTGCTCCTTGTATCTTCTCTGTAAAGATTATATGTAGTCCATGTTTTAACAGAGCGATGTTGTTGTTGCATAATGAAGCGGCATTTTCTACTGAACTGATAAATTCTTGTAGGCTGCATTCCTCTATTCCATTGAATGTCTTGATGCGTTGAAATTTGTTCAGCACTTGGTCCACTGTGAGTTGAAATTGTAGGACTCTTTCCGGTTGAGCCAACTGTTGCCGTAGAGCCTGAATTTCCCTTTGATTTTCCTCGATGATCTGATGTAATTCTTGTATTGCATTGTCGTTATCCATTATTCTTCTATTATTGTCAAAAATTTCTGCTCGACTGTTCATCGAATTTAATTTATTATAAATATATTTTACAGTATATGTTACTATTATAGAATGTGTTTGATTAGTATTATATATTTTATTTTATATATAATTTTTTTTTTTTTTTTTTTTTTTTTTTTTTTTTTTTTTTTTTTTAATATTTATTTTATGTTCACTTAACTTGACACTTTATTTATTCATGTATTCACAGTGTTTTTCATCCACTAAATTTTTTATTAGTATCAACTGTTTGTGTATAATAATATGATTAACAATATCTATTCCAGTATCCTCTTCAAATAACGAACGAAGAATTTCATTTAATTTGTTTTTGATGTTTTTGATTTCTTTGGATTGTTTCCTTGTTAGTACCATTTAGGAAAACAAAAGAAATATTTTATTGTATTTATTATTATTTTTGAAATAATATATATTGATTTTGTTCGAACACTGGATTGCTGATCTTTTGATAGCAATCCTACCGACTGCGCCAATTATCTTCTTATATAATTTTAGTATATAAAAAAAACAAATTTTTTAATTTTAAATATAAGTTTATTATACTCAATATTTATTTATACACTTTAGTATATAAATTTTATAATATTTAATATTCACTTAAATTAATATTTATTTGCACAAATTTATACTTAAAAAATTAAATTGTACAACACAATAATTATACTGTCGGATTCTTCAGAACCGATATGTACTATATTTCTGTGGTCTTAAGACTAATTTCTTTAATTTCTATGATTTCTTTTTATACCTTTGAAAATTTCGTTTTCTGTAGATTTGCTTGTTTAGCATTATTTTCTTATTAAAATTTTTTATAATTTCTCACGAGGAAATTGGAGAAGTTGTTTTCTAAGCTTTTCCTGTTTACTTCAATTTTTGTTAATTTTCGTGAGAATTTGAAAAAGTGAAATTTTCCATTAATGTTGTGTAATCAAAAAAAAATGTAATATACATATATTCTTATATATTTATTTTTATTTTATTTATTAAATCGGAATTTTGTTTGTTATCAACATAAGTCACATTTTCATAACGTATTTCTTTGTCTTTTATATGACTTATGTTAGATAACATAACTCGCGCGAAACTTTTTAACGCTTAGAACTGCAGCGTAGCACTCTAGTTCGGTGATGCTGTAATTCCTCTGTGCCGGATTTAGCTTTTTTGAAAAATATGCGATAGGCCTTTCGGAACCGTCGTCGTGTTTCTGAAATAGAACACCCCCGACTCCGGTTGTGGAGGCATCGCATTGTATGTAGAAGTGTCGGTCAAACTCTGGGTTGGCCAAAACTGGTGCTTCGCAGAGTGCCGACTTTAATTTTTCAAAAGACTCCTCGCCTTCAGAAGAAATACAGAATCCCGACTTACAAGTCTAAAGCGCATCCGTTAACGGAGCGGCTACACTAGCATAATTAGCGACGAATCGCTGGTACCATCCGGTCATTCCTAGGAATCTACTTAACTGTTTGGCTGTTTTCGGTAACGGATAGTCACGTATGGCTTCTATCTTTGAAGGATCGGTCTTCAAAGTGCCATCACCAACAATAAATCCGAGATACTTAACTTCTTTAACACAAAATTTGCTTTTTTCGACATTAATTGTTAAACCCGATTTTCGTAGGTGCCATGCTACTTCTTCTAACAATGTAAGGTGACTGTCAAAATCAGGGGAAACTACCAATAAATCATCTAAGTACACGAAAACTCTCTCTCGTAACCTTCCAGGAATCACTTTGTCCATGAGTCTACACATCCTTTGAGGAGCATTACATAAGCCGAAAGGCATAACTGTGAATTGATAAAGAGGTCTACCTGGTACAGTGAATGCCGTTTTTTCTCTCGAATGTTTCTCTAAAGGGATCTGCCAGAAGGCATCCTTCAAGTCAATACTAGATATGTATTTGGTGTCTTGCAACCTGCTGAGTAATCCAGAAATGTGAGGTAAAGGATATGCATCTTTCTTAGTGACTTCATTCACTTTTCTCGAATCTAAACATAACCGGACTTTGCCTGGCTTTCGTACTAACACGACTGGAGAATTCCACGGACTGTTTGACTCCTCTATGACACCTAGAGAGAGCATCCGGTCAAGCTCTTCATACATTAACTTTTGTACGGCTGGCGAGACCGGATAATGTTTTTGCTTAATCGCGGCTACATCTCCAGTGTCAATCACGTGTTCTTCCAAGTCGGTTTTGCCAAGGCCCATTCTTGCGAACGACGGAAATTTAGATTTTACAGTCTCTAATCGATAATTTTGTGCATTAGTCAACTCATGCATCACGTTGATCTCACATTTGGGATTCATATCTTTAATTGACATTTCAGAAATTACCTCTGGTGCGATCTTAAACCTTTTCCAGAAATCTACACCAAGATATAACTCTTGTCTCAACGACGGCACTATGCTCAACTTCATTAGATGCGTAAAACCCATAAAAGTAATTGGAACTTCGATATAACCTTGTATCTGTTGATCCTTGCCATCAGCGGTCATGACTGATTGAGAACGAGGTATGACATCAACATTAATTTTATCAATCAGTTTTAAGGCATTTCGGCCTAAACATGAAATGCTTGCTCCGCTGTCTAATAATCCGATAACTTCAACATTTGCGACTTTAACTTTCGCGTAAGGGCGATCGTCGTACGGATGTCTGATTAGACCGGCGAGGTGTATGAGATGTCTACTCTTCCTCAGTTCTCTACGTATTTGACGAAATTTACGAAGTCTTACTGCACGCTTAAGACAGTTTACTTCAGACACAAAGGCCGGACTAAAAATTCTATCGCGGACTTGCGAGTACTTGGACCAACGAATATGCCAAGGAATAATTGGCGTTAATTTAGGACATTCGGTGTTTGGTAATTCAAACATAACAGACTTTGGTAATAATTTTAATTCGGATGGTGAGCCAGTGGTGGTGGATGGGTCTGGTTCAATGGTCGTATGGGCTGATTCGCGGGAATCGTCGTCGAGTGGTTCGTCCCGTGGCGAGGGCCACTCGTTGTCCTGTTTCCCGAACACTTTTGACACTTAGGTGACGTTGTGCCAGGATTACCACATTTAAAACAGAACAAATTTCTTTGCTCTTCGGGACAGTCTTGAAAATAATGGCCACTTCGACGGCAATTCCAACAAATCGCTCGCACTTTGCCATTGGCCACCTCATCAACCCTCACAGGCTCCTCCTGTCTGGATTCAACATAATGAACATTTGGAACTGGAACCTCTGGTTCAGGTTCAAAATCAAAATAAGCATCCTGAGGATTCCATGAAAAATTTGTATTGATCTCGTTAATTCTGGGTCGATAAGTTTGTCGTATTCTATTTGTTTGTACGGCGATATAACGCTCAGCTTTTCTACATTGCTCACGAAGTTGTGGCAGAGTTGAGACTGGTAACATATAAACCATTGCGGCTAATCTAGAATTTAAATTGTCTCGAATTATATTAATGAAGTCAAATTCGGACATTGGCGATCGCATCTGATTACGGAGTACTATTAATCTTTGAACATAATCATCGAAACTTTCGTTACCTTGACGCGTATTCATCATCGCACTTACAATCTCGTAATCGGATGTAAGACGCTGATGATATCGTATAAATTCATTCCTAAAGGAATGCCACGTAAAGTTTCGGGCATCTCTACAAAACTGTGTCCAATACCAATCAGAAGCACGATCTTTTAATAATAAATGAATGTTTGCACATAATTCGCCATGTGATATGCCATATTTGTCTGCTAATGTCTCAACTCTGAAAATGAATTCGTCACAGGGCAATGGATCTGAAAATCCAGAATACGTTAAACCCCATGTTAACATAGATGATTTGTGGGGTAGTTTTGGGACATAACCAGAACTACGAAAGTGTTCACTGTTGTTTCCGCTAGGCGTACTCGGATTGCGTTGTTCCGGTTGCTGAATATTATTTGACGCAATTGTATTTTGATTTCGTTTGGGTTGCAGTTTACGGGGTGGGGTGTAGACAGTTTACTTGAAAGCAATTGGTGATTAAGACCAGAAGAAATAATGTAATTTGGATTGGTATGTGTAGTGATTGAGTTAATGGAATTCTTAATTGGGATATTTCCCAAATCTGTTACAAAACTATTTTGCCACACTGACGAATGGATAGGCTGAGTTAAAGTTGAAGGACGATCGGTATAAGTAACAGATACGGGACGTTGATAATCAGAGTTGACAGCGCCAGCCACATTATTTAAAAATTCTTCGTTACTCAATCCGGGCTGTATAATCACTCTAGGGTTACTTATCTTGGGCACCGCACCTCTACTGGATGTTATAAGTGGTGGAGAGTGCCGCAACGGACGGAAATCGCCATAACCAGTACTGAATTGGAGATCTGTAGCACCACTGGATGCTAATCCTGATTCTGTAACATGAGATAAGGTGTAAACGTCTGAAAGTGATGACGGAATTGTCATGGATGGTGATACCATCGAATCCCCAGATCCTATAGCTCCTTCTGACATCGTTGTCTCTCCTGTAGCTTGTGTTGACATTGTTGTATTTGATTTATTCTTACTGCTCGTCACCCGCTGTTGAATATTAACTGGTTTATTCACCTTTGATGAAGGCATTTAGTGGTATATAAAGAATGATAACAATCACTACGTTTTATTTAAAGGATAAAGAAAAGACAAGGGATAAATAAGGAAATAGAATTTATCAAATGTTGTGTGTGAAGACAAAATGAAAGGCGAAAAATAATTAAAACTACGTTAATTTGTCTTAAAAGTTTATAAAATTTTATTTAATAAATTGTAAAAAAAAAACTCACAAGCAAAAATTAGTCTAAAAGTGTGCAAGAGATTACGTTAATTTAAATAAATTCAAAAAAAATTGTATAACCGAATATAAATAATACGAGTAAAGGGAAAAAATTATAAATTGAGCAGTTGCGAAAAAAAAATTAAGTAGATGGGACGTTAAATACGACGCCGACGGTAACATGACATGTCCGAAATATTAGAAAGAAAACGTTCAGTGTTTACGGAAAGACAAAAAGAATCCTTATTGAATAACCGGAATTAATAAATGATCGTGTATGTAATTTGTTAAAGAATCATCGAGACAATATTCAAACGAATTAATTAAAATAACTTAATATACAAGGTACTGTTATTAAGACGCGGATTATAAAAAAAATTCGATATGTAAATACGGAAAAAAAATTAGATATTCACACTAACATGAATCTAATACGGAATGTCAGTAATGCTGAAATTTAAAAGTATGTTAACGTTGTGAATGACGCGCTCTATATAAAAAAATTAATGATACAAAAAAAAAATTTTAAAAAAAATTGTTCAGCCGTCTGATACTTTTGATAAATACAAAAAAAATTCACTAATCCAAATTTCTGAAAATTAATTAAATATGCGACCGCTATTTATCCATATATTATAAAAAAAAATTGTTAAAAAAAAACAATTTAATAACCGATGGATCAATATAATTAACATGCACTTGTGCGATAATATTCAAAAAAAAAACATATAAAAAAAATTTTATGGTGGACCGTAAATTATGTTGCTGACTGTAATATGACTCGAAATGAAAAATAAAAAAAAATCGACAATAGTATATTTTGTATTTTATAATTACATTAATTAATTAAACATCCATAATTAAATTTAATTACCGTAAACGCGAATTTAATTATGTTTCAGAATAAAAAAAAATTATTAAATTAAATTAATTTATCATATACCGAACTTTTACAATCGACGCGTATCGCATAAAAAATTCAAAAAAAATTTTATCAAAAATTTGAACTAATCTATGTGTCCAAATAATTTTGTGATTCACTGTTTAAAAAAAATATTCACTTTATTTGTTTATGATATTCAACACATATGTTTCATTAACTTACACTCCTGAAAAAAAATTTTATTAAAATTGTATAATTAATACATGTAATTTGTATTCCAAATATACGGACGCGTTAAAAAAAAATTTTCGATAAATTTTATATATAATAAAAAAAATCAAATAAAACAACAACAAAATTTGAATGTCCTTTATTAAAATAGGTGGACTTGTATTTT
This sequence comes from Villa cingulata, assembly GCA_951394055.1. NCBI lineage: Eukaryota > Metazoa > Arthropoda > Insecta > Diptera > Bombyliidae > Villa > Villa cingulata. The sequence goes on along the minus strand of OX596017.1, from coordinate 31,751,339 downwards.
TGTCGCTGACTATGTGATATGTCCCAACAGGGTACTATATCACCAATTAATACATTCAAGTTATATAAAAAATATGTAAAATTCGACTTTGCTGTATACACAATGTAAAAGCAGCAAAACTTCACGCGCGCGTCAACGTTAAGTTATAAGTAAAACATAAGACATATCAATATAAATGTTGTCCGTCAGAGAAAAGACAAAGCCAGGTATAACGACAAATCAGGGACTATAACCTATAATATGTTATGCAACGATCTAATACAAAATGTTTTCAAGAAAATAATTTTCGCAAGAAAAATATAACGAATCAACGTAGACTTCAGATTTGCATAGGCTCGTACCACACGCGCTCATAAATTTTCATATGTACACAAATAATCGACGAAGTTATAAATAATTGACGACTTCAAAAAAAAACTTTCAAAAGAAATTAGAGAAAATCGAAGTTATATGGTGCTTCAAAAAAAAGAAAAAAAAATCAAAATAATAAAGTAATTACATAAAATTTGGCTTTTGCTTTAGACTTCCCCCCTTTCAGAACTTCAGACCCTGGAAAAAAAAATTTTGTTATGTAAAAAAAAAAAAAAAAAACGAGGCTATACAAAAAGTTATGCTACATTATGTGTAGAGCGGACAAAAACTTTTATGGATTGAAATGACTCACGAATGCGTCACTGTCTGAACTTCACAATAGGATGTTGAGGAATGAGGTACAATTCTGGTCCCCAACATTGTAGTTCGAAAACTGCAAAGTGGTATGCCCATCAGAACTGACCCATAGCCTCAACTTCCCAGACTTGTGACCGTTGTGATGGTATATGATTGACACGAATACTGGAACCCAAGTGAACAGTTCGAAAACTATTCAGATGGTATCAACAGTAATCCCATCAATCAAACACCACCACACGAACGTGATATCATTTCTACCCAAAACTTGGAAACTTTTGGGTTGTATAACTCTAAAGAAGCTTCGACCACTCAACAACCTGGTACCAAACATTGCAGCTCGAAGACTGCAAAGTGGTTAGCCAATCAGGTTGATGAGTAACCAAAACAACTTCAAAGTTACCCAACCCAAATTTCCAAAACAAAATGTAATTTATTAATATAACGGTGTATAGTCCGTAAAGGACATTAAGTGTTAGCCTATGCTAACAAGGGTGTATAAAATTTTTTCCGTAAAGGAACAAAGTGTTGAAATAATCAACAAAGGGAAATTTTGTACATTCATATGAATGTACGAAGTACCACCTAAGTTTGTCCGTGAAGGACTAAATGTGACACAGTTCCGTAAAACTGTGTCCACGAAAAGAACCAATTTGGGCGCCAATTTGTAAGTATTATATTAAGCAATAGCATCCGCATGTGTAGCCAAAGCCACACATTGGGCGCCATTTTGTAAGATATATGAACATAATATAGTAAGTGTTGTACTATCAGGCACATAATACAACTGTATGTGTAGTCCACACTACAACATAAGTGTTTATCTGAAAATAAAAAAAACTGAAATTCAAAATACATAAAATTCGTTTTGTTTTATATGTGTGATCAAGTCGTATGACGTCACAGCAGTATCTTCCATCCTAATGAGAGATGGAAGCCCACTGTGATATCACACGACCCAAACACACCTAATCATAAAACACAATTTAAATATTTAACATAAGTACAACAAGTATTTAAAACTTGATGTACAGGGCCGCCTATTGAAATTGAAATTTTAAGACAACACTTATTACGTCATACTTACTCATGGGAGTATGGAGGGTGGTGGTGGCGGCTACGCTTGTTGGCTAGCACGAACTAGCTCGCCGGATGGGGCGTGAGTATGCCACAGCTCCATATCCCTTTTGATTTTCGTAGCCTGAAGCGGTAGACGGTTGTGAAATCCTTCTACCTAGAATGCTTCAACATAAATAGATCAAAAAAAATGCACCCACACCGTAGATCTGAAAAGAAAAGTGGCCCCGCTCTGGCCCAGAAAACAGCTTCTACCATCGTTGGATCTGAAAAAAATTATAGATGGAATGCCTCGTCCCAACGATGATAGATACTTACCCACCTCTTTAAACATAGTTGCTGTTTAGAAAACTATGTTCCCAACCAATGTAAAAGGAGTATTAGAAGAAAAGAGTAAGATTACATCTTGAAGTAAGTTCTGGAGAGGGGTAGAAGTGATAGACAAAAGCCAAATTTAATCAATTCTACAAATACATTTTATTTAAAGGCAATTAACCCTTAACCTTAAACTTATAATTTAATTTATAATACATTAATCCTTTTTTTTTCTTTTAATTTCAATTGTAAACATATATATTCATCTTTAAAAAATGATTTCACTCATAAATCCATCATCAAAAAAATAAAAGGATTTGAAATTTGCATACTTCAAATAAAGAAAATTTTACATCGAGGATAATATTTTTGTATGTATTTATAGTATGAAGTGTGTCAACAGGAATTATCGCATACAATATTTTAAATTACAAATAAATCAAAATTTATATAAAAGATAATTTAGTATATACATATAATTTACTTAACCTTAAAAGTTATACATTCGAAATTTTAATTAATTATATTGTTCTTCCCTTTATTTCTAATTTATCTTCATCTAGCTTAGGTAATTTTGTAAATTTATTTTTTTTTTTTGTTTATTTTTGGTTTGTTTGTTGTTTTGTCATAGAAAATAAAATTGATCTTTCGTTTTAATTTCAATTGAGAATCTATCTTTACATTCTAATTTTCTTCATTTGAAAAAATTGTTTACAATTTCCTAATCTTTACAATCTACAATTTCATCTTATTCTTACATATATTTTTTTTCTATTTCTTTTTTTTGGGGCCCCTGTAAATGTTATAAAAAAAAAACAAAAAATACTGTTGGCGCGCTTACCGTAATTTGTAATGAAGATATTGATGGCGATGTCGATGATTACGTTGATGTTGTTGAGGGTGTTGATGTTGTTGATGAATTTGATGATAGTGTTGGTGCCGATGAAGATGATATTGAGGATGATAAAGATGATAATGTTTCTATGTAGGATTCAATCTGTTTGACTCTAATTTCAATTAATGGGCCAGTGCTTAATATATCCTTTTGTAATTCCTTTATTTTGGCCAAATCTTCTTCCATATTCTTTTTCTTTTCTTGTTTTTTTTTTAAAGTTTTGTTTTTCTAATACACCTAAAATCAATTTATGTACTTTATTTTATTTTACTTTGTCAGTCAGCCATTTCAATTTTCTTTTTCTTAAAAAAAAATTGACCAACAGTATACAAAATTTAGTAATTACTCGGGCAGAGGTTGCCCTTGACCCAGACCAAAAAAACTTTCTTTAAAAATAAACGGGCAAAAAAAAAGAATTAAAAATGATTTTGTATTCGGGCAGAGGTTGCCCTTAACCAAGATAGAAAAATACTTTTTTGATGCCGATACGCACCGCGTATTTATATGAAAAGTGAAAGTCGGAGAATTTGGTGGGGGTAATTTTTAATAAATTTAATAATTTTAATTGATGAGAGTGAAATTTTATGAAAATTTTAAAATGGTGTAGTACCGATACAATAGGTACTTATTTTTTTAAGGAAAAATTGGCATTCCTGAAACCTATCGAAGTTAAAATTTATGTAATTTTAAGAAATATGCATGCCCCCTTTTAGATAAATATGTTTTTTTCAGATATTTTTTATTTATTTCAGAAATTTTTAAAATTTTAAAAATTGTGGTGGATAATGAAAGTACATATAAAAAAAATGTACTAATAAGAAAAATGATAAATGGTAACACGGAAATTAATAAAGGTGAGTATAGTTATACAAATATGTCAGAAATTTTGCATGTATATGTGAAAATTGAGCGAGTAGCCGAACAGGGATTAACGATCGGCTACAATAATCGTGCTTTTGAGTATATAATTGGGGAAAATATTGGTGAAGCATAGAAATTTCTGGAATTTTTGCTTCACATACCTGAAACATGCAACTGTATCATCCGATACCAGATTTACCTTACTACCGAATTTTCCTTCTACAAATGCACACACACACTACCAGATTTTCCTTCTACAAATGCACACACACACTATCAGATTTGCCTTCTACAAATACACACACATACATTTACATACACACTACCAGATTTGCCTTCTACAAATGCATACACACACAAACCCGCAAGCGTACTCTATCATATTTGCCGATATACGTGTAGTGTATATGTATGCCTGTATAGAAAATACTTAATGAACACACTGTTAGATTTACCTTCTACAAATGCACATACACATGCATATATACGCACATACAAAAAATATCATATATTTGACTTCTAAAAATACACATACTCACATACATACACGTGCACACGAACATAAAATTGCAAAATTCAGCATTAATAAAATTATTTCTCTGTAGGACATTTTCCTTTTTCATTAGGATCAAAGTAATGAATGAAAAATCTTGCTCATGATGTCCTTTTTTATTTGCAAAAATTTTGAACCGATTATCCTTACTCCTTTCTGGGAAATTGTCAAAAATGTGAAAATAGCCAAAAATCACAAAATGTCCTTTATTATCCTTCTACTAGGAGCTTTTGAAAATTTTTTTTTTTCAGAATATAGAGCATCTTAAGACGCATCTTTTTTGAGATGTAAAACATACCTGTATCATGTACCGTTACAGACATATTGCTAAAATAAGAATTTTGACAAAAAATTTTAAATGCGAATTGTGACCGATAGAGGGCTTTCCGACAAAAAATATTAGAGTTCTGTGCTTTGCGTCACAAGGACTATCTGTGGTCAAAATTTCAAGAGGATCAGAGGGAACACCTTTTCGGAACTCCAGCCGGTCCTATTATATAAGCTTCTAAATGCTCATCAAACATTTCAACATCGTATTCATAACAAATAGTAAAAACTTCATTTTCATCGGTTACAATCAATGAAAAAATTTGAAAGATTTTCATTGAATCTTCACTTAAGCATTAAAAGTATTCTTTTTTATAAATTGTTCCTCTTATTTCTAGTTTTGTTTCTTTAAAATCAATGCAATTGTTACTTAAATCTAAATCGGAACTTATAATATCATTATAAAAATTTTCATTATTTAAATTAATTTTTCGTAAGTGACGAACATCAATATTATCGTTAAAACCTTTTTTTTTAAAAACCTAGGAGCGTTTATGTACTGGAATTTTATTCCTACAGACCAACAAATATTTATCCGGCTAGTTATATTATTTGTATATAATTTGACCTGCCTGTGTTTAGCCTCAAATCTTAAGCAATTGAGGTATTTTATAGGGCCACTGTTTTCAATAACAGTTGCGTAATGAAGGAGAAAGTGATGTTTTGGTTTAAGTTGTTCATCAAACAATCGTACGTACATATCATTCATTTCACGTACTATAATTTGGAGCATAGAAATAGTATTAGAATTAAAACTTAGCAGTAATATGGTGTCTATAAATTTCAACATCTTCAAAAAAAAGGCCCAAACCTCATTATCTTTCGGTATCAAATCTCCAATAAATAAAGAAAAGTGATGAACAAAACAAAACATTTCGCTTGCTGACATCGTAAAATGGTTGTTTTTAATACGATCTAGTGTAGTTTCTGGTTGAATATAACCTATTTCTGTTTCACGATATGAAAATAATCTCATTCTTGCGTTTAGCGTCTGGAGGGAGAAAATCTTAACGTCTTCGATAAAGTATAGAAGGATTTTACTCATATTGTAATGGCATCAACATAAAGAAAATAAGGTATTACTAATTTGCTTCCGTACTCTTTCGATTTTTTTTCCCAAATATTTCCATTAATGAAGTTCTGTTTATTTGTAGAGTTTTTCAAATTCTCCATGTTTTCCAAAGTTTTTTCCAGAACAATAGGTAATTCAAAAAACGTTTTAATTTGAAATTTAAACGGCATTAACACGCCTTTAGAGTCTTTAGATTCTAGCAAAGTTGAATTGTTTTGTGAGACTATATCAATTTCGTTATGTATGGTAAACTGTTTTGGAGACTCTATAATTTTTTGTTCTGTTAATGTTTTAAAAAATTTAAATTCTGTATGATGACTTAGAAATGGTCTAGAAATAGCTTGAATAAAATTGTTAACCAGATCCTGATATTCATCAGAAACAAGTGGGGCCAATATTGCTTTCAAACCGTCACAAATACCTTGTGTTATATATTTAATGATATTATCAATTAATTGTTGGACAAATTTTCGTGATAAGAATGGTTTACTATATAAATTACAAAGAAATTCAAGTGAGTTTTTTTCAAAATCTATTTTAAAATTCTCAAAATCAACACTTTTTTCATCTTGTTCTTTTTGTTTTTTCTCTGATATATGGTTAGAATTAGAAGATATATTTTCTTCGACACATATGATTTTTGTTTTTTGAGTTTTTAACAAAATTTGTTTAACCCGTTCTGCATGCACATTAGAGTAATTTTAATGAGATTTTAAATGTTTTTTAAATGAGTTTAAACTATGGTAGGTGTTATGACATTGGTATTGGACACAGTTGAATTTACTAGTTGGTTTGAGATCGTGAAGAAGTTTCAAATGTGATATGAGGATCTCAATGTTTTTAAAATGTTTCAAGCAGAGATAACACTTAAACATTTTGATCAAATGTGTATATTTTAGTTACTGCTATCAAGTTCTTTTAAAATATATGTTACTGAAGTTTTTTAAAGTTGTAAAAATATTTTTCAATGAACAACCAAATTTGTTCACATTCTAAAGCATATTCTAAAATTAAAACCATATAGATTTTAAAACAAATATCTAATGCCTTGATGAAACTATCAAGTTTGTATATAATATTGTCAAGAATTATGAAATAGTTTTTAATTTCCAACAGTGTATTACCAGTTACTATCATATAGGGTTGACAATTCAAACCCATTTCTGTATATATTTTAGACCTCTTTTCAACTGTTGGCAACACATCACTTTCGTTTATAACGTGAATAAGAAAACTGTCCTGAGAAGCAGCAATACTTGGTTTCCAGTAATCCTTCTTCGTGGTGTTGAATTTTATTTTTATGCGTTGAACGGGTTGTATTATACTGTGAAGAACTAGCATTAATATTACATCTCGCGAATCTGAAAATAAAAATGATAAGAAGTGAAAATATAATATATGAATAAAGTTTTATTAAGTTTTACACACTCTTACCGTTTGATGTTTCTGTTGTGATAGACCCATACACTGAGAAAAAAACGTGTTAAAATTACTAAGAAAGATATATTTAACTTAAGTACGTTTAAATTAAAAAAACAGTCGAATTTGAACACTTTTGTTTTAAAAGTAATCACTTTTATATCTTCAGTGAACACAAAACACTTTTAAAACAAAAGTGAAAACTTTTAATTAAATATTTAATACAAACAACTTTTGAATTTAAAGCGAAAACTTTAAAAAAATTTAAAATTTTTCACTTTAAAATCAAAAACGCCCCTTTTGAATTTAAATGACAAATTTTAAATTTAAATACGAATAATTTTTGAATTTACAACAACAACTTTTGAATCAATCAAAGTATCAATTTCAAGTATCGAATCGAATTTATTTTGTAAAAGAATAATTTCAAAAAAATTTAATGAGCCCTCAAAGGGCTATTATGAAATTGGAAAAAACAAATTAGTAAAACAAAGTTATATATTGATTAATTATTATTTTTTATTACATTACATTTTATATTAAATACATAAATTCATGTAGAAATTCTAAATAACAATTATTTCTTATAAACTGAAAAACAAATTATAAGTATTTGTGTCTTATGTATCTTTTACCATTATTAATTTGATGCAAGTGCATTGGTAAACTGTCAAAATAAGATATTGGAATAATTTTTATAATATCTATTTTTCTACCTACTTCATATGATTGGAAATGCTTACTAAACTTTATTATTTCAATAGGATAAACCAAAACATATATGTCTTCATTTTCATAAATAAATCACTTAATTTTAAAAAGCTCGTAAGTACAATTTTTTGTCGATGCTAAATAATATGATTCTTTATAGACAGTTCCTTTATAAGTAATATTATCAGACATTTTAATTGACTTGTAATTGAAGTCATCAATTTTTAATATCTTTGAAAAGTATTCTTCTGATGTTAAGTCTTTTACATCAAAACTAGCAACTGAAAAACATTGAGGAAATCCATTTTTATATTTAATTAAAAAATTTGGAAAATTTATAGCACTTTTAATAGCTATTGAATGAGAAGGATTTACTCTAGATGTTATATTATGAAAATATAATTTTGCATTTTTATGTTTGGCTTCAAAACGCATCGACCAAACATATTTAAGAGGACCGCACATTTTTATTGATCTTGCATAATGTAATAAAAAATGATGTTTTGGCTTCAAACAAACCGTAGAGTTTTATATATAGATGATGATGTTGTTGAATTAATTTTTTTAATTTGTCTAGGTCCTCTTCTGTAAAATTTGAATGAAATAAAAAATCTACTAGTTTTACAAGTAAAATTAGCAATTGCCAATCTTGGTTTTGTTGTGGAACTAAATCACCTATCATCAGTGGAAGGAAATGGAGAAAACATAAAATTTCACTGGCAGTCATTTTAAGATTATAAGAGTTGAGTTTGGAAATTTCTATAGCTTGTGACGAATTTCCTACATTTATTTCTCCTAAAGGGAATAATTGCTTTCTATAATTCAAAACTTTAAGTGAGATTACATTATCTTTAATTAAATTGAGTAGAACATTGCAAATGTCATAAACGCATACTCCTTCTAAAACATCGTGCATTAAATCGAAAAAAGTGTTTTCAGTAACATGAAATGAATCAATTGAATTGAAAATGCAAATGTTTTTCAAACCAGTATTTATAGTGCCTTGCAAAATATCTTGTTCATAATTAGTTTTATTCCTTAATAAATGTGAACGTTCTGATGTATCAACTTTTGCTTGTTCTTTAGTTGCTTTGCAACATCGACAATAACTGGCTGCGCTAAAAGACTCTACAAACCCTAAAATACTGTTTAATGCTAAATTGTCACCAGTAATAATTCCTAGGACAAAATGGACTTTGATGTTGTCTCCTGGAATTTGAATTTCTATACCTTTTTCTAGCAATTTTAATTCTTCAATTAAGTGATAAAATACAACTTTGAAACTAAAAATTATGGCATAGTTGGAAAATTGTAATAACATCCGCAAATTGAAGTAGTATGAGTGCCAAGAGGATTATTAATTTGAAAATCATCGAAGTATAAATTGAAAGGAATAACATTTTCAGAAGCAAAAATTTGTTTTTTTGAACGGAAAATTTCCCCGTTTGCAAAATTACTATAATTTTTTTTTCCCAGTAAATATTTTGTATTTTCTAATGTAAGGTTGAATGCATTAGGTAACTCAAACAAAGATTTAAACTGAAATTGCAGTGGCATTATTTGAATAGTTAGAGATTTAGAAGCTAATGTGGAATAACCTTTCACAACTGTCTCATTTACTTGATTATCTATGATAAATGATCGATGTTTTTCGTATAATTTCATCGATTCTAGAATTTTGAACAGACGATATTCTGAACTAATATCCAGGAAAGGATTTTTACAAAAATTCAAAACGTGAACAAGATTTACACTATCTTTATAATTAATATCTTCACTTTCAGATATGATCATTTCAATACAATTTGAAATAATTAGTAAAAATTCGGATATCATATTCTGAATTTCTAATACTTCGTTTCGAGGCATTGAGTTTTTCGAATAAAGTTTAAGAGATAGAACTAATGCATGTCTTTTCAATTCTGAAATTGCTTTGTCGCTGTCAATTTTTTTTACCTGATTATCATCAGTGGAAATATTTACTGTTGAACACTGTTTTGGATTTGAAGAAACTTGAGCTGTTTCTAAAATAATATTAGTAAAATGTGAATTGTCTTCAAATTTTTTGTGTGTTGACAAATGACGTTTAAAGACACTAAAGTTGGAAAACAGTTGCTTACAATTTTCTTGCATACATTTGATAGTATTATTTTTATTTATTAAATGTTCATATTTAAGATGCTTGATTACATTTTCAATGTTTGAGATTTTTTGAAAACATTTGTAGCAGATATACATTTCGAGGTGTTTTGTAAAACAGAAATGAAATAAAAATTCAATTTTTGTTTGTACTTAGTCCTCATTCATAAATTTTAAAAGTGATGCAAGCTTAGGTGATTTAATATTTTTGTCATGTGCAGTCGATATATTAAAGAAAAATAATTGAATAAACATCAAAGTGACATTACAAATCTCTGGATATTCTAAGTCAAGTACATGAAATATTTTAAAGCATGTATCCAAACTGTCTATAAAAGAATCGAATTTATATAATATCCTATCAATATAAACATAAAATGATTTAATTATTTCTACGTCACTTGCCTCAACTATTAGAAAGGGTTGAATAGTTAAATTCTTACTATAAAATTTTGAAGTTATTTCTTCAATATGTTTTTTATAATCATTAATTGAATTTAACCTTAAAATAAAACTTTCGTTGACGTCATCTATCGTTGCTTTTTTCCTTTTTGATCCTTTCGAATCTTTAAAACGCGCGCATGAAGGTAGAACTGCATTCAACAAAGTGACAAGTATGTAGTCTTGTGTATCTAAAAGAGTAAAATAGAGTATTTTGAAATGTAATTATAATCAAGTAGATAATTAACTACAAATCTACAAAATAAAATTAATAATTACCAATATTTTTAGAGTTTTTATAAGTTTCAAATAATTTCTGGCAAGCTGGGTTTTTAGTATTTATTTCGTAGTACTTTTGAATTTTATTTTTGAAAATTTCCCATTTAGATTTAAGGAGATGATCCTTTTCCGGAAATAGTAATTGAAAATCTAGTTTTATCTGAAATTAATAAAATTAAATGAAAATTTAAAAGTAATTTTGATAGTGTGGATTGAGTGATTATTGAATTAGTTTTTACCAAATGAGGTGCTCTTGAGTCTTTAAATTTACACCAATTGGACATAAATTCGGCTTTTGGAGAATTACGGAGCTCAAAACGTCGTAAACTAAAAGTTTTCTGTCACTTATCACAAATTTCTTCCCAGTTGGAATTGTTTCTCTGCAACTCAACCTTAAGTGCTATGGAAATTGATTGATCTATTTCCACTTCCTCAGTTTCTGTTTGTTGAGTGTCTTTGTTATTATTATAACATGATGGTGATTCTGTACTTAAAGATTCTATTTTCTTTTTTTTTGTTTTTATGTTGAAGTATTTTGCATAAAGTTTTCCTCCGGGGTTTTTCTTTGGTCTTCGTGGAATATAATAGTAATCCTAAAAATTAGAAAGAAAATTACAAAATTGTAATAGATAGAGAATTGTGTATAATTACTGAAGCGTTTTTTTCATTCGGAAATATTGAAACAATTTCATTACAATTAGAGGAAAATAGGATGGAGTTAATTTAATTCCTCTAAACACTATTTCTTCAATTATGATTTGTATTAGTTTATCTCTAAGTCGATCTGTAAGCATTTCATTTTGTTTATAAAATTCAATTAAATTTTTCCCTTTTGGATTATTGTTGATTAATGTTGATATACACTGAAATTTGAGATTGTACAATTTTGTTATTTTGTTTTGGTATTATAGAATATTAGTGTACAATATGTAAAATTTATGTAATATATAATTATACCGTCAAAACCCGAAATCAGTGAATAATAGAATAGTATTAACTATAGTGAATTTTAGTTAATAGTGGTTTTCATTATTACGAAATTTATGAAATTTTTCGAATAAAAAGGAAACAAAAATAATAAATTTGCATTTAATTGCAAAGAAGCTTTGTGAAAACTAGAATTCACTGATTTCGGGTTTTGACGGTAGCATATACGTGCAAACAAAATTTTGTATGTAAAAAAAAATTGTTCATGTTATATCCTTTTTTTAAATAAAAGATTCTTAAAAGACTTACTGTTTGGTTCAAAGTATTAATAAAAGAAAAAGATGAAGGAGAGGATGGAGGAGTTTGGCTCTCTTTTTGTACTTTATTCAGCCATGCCTCAACCTTAGATGATGCCGTGATTGTATCATCATCAATTCCAAACTACAAATATATTATATATATATATATATATATATATGTATAATATATGTAAATTTATTTGGTCTTTTATATTCAAATACATGCAACATTTTTCTTTCAAAATTTTCAAAAAGAAAATTCAATGTTTTAAAATTATTAATAAATACTCATTTTTTGGTACATTACCTCTTTTTTTCTCCACGTAAATAATTTTTCTCTAAATTCTGCTCTATATCCAATATTTTTGATAGCTTCAGCAATATCTTCTTTTTTTAAATATTTTAGGCATCGAAAAGTAACATATTAAAGATTCTCAAATACGAATAAACATACTCTTTAAACTAGGATACAAAATTTCCAGATCAAATTCTTTCAAAAGATTAATAAGTTTAGTATCATCTTCAATAGCACATTCATTATAATCTACGATTAAATTTGACGTAGTAGTATTAAAAACACTTGATGAGTACACTGAATTTATGATAACACTACTATTATCTGGATCAAACACAATATTATTATTCCTTAATATTTCTTCAATATTTTCCTGTTCTGAGTTACACACATTATTAAAAGAATTTTCCATTTATTACCCAAAATAAAAAAATTAAAAATTTATTGATATTGCTAAATAATAAAACTCACTGACTTTATAACGAAAAATGATTTAACAGCACTTCGTTGTATGGAAACCAAAACCTAAATAAATAATAGATAACAGTCAAAAGCCATTGTCTTTGTTATCACTCGTAGGGCAGATCATAATGCAACTTTAAAAATTATAGTTTTTACTTTAAAATCAAATACGAGTATAGTAGAATAAATTTTTAATTTTAATGCTGAACTTTAAAATTAAAAGTGTTTATTTTAAAATCAAATACAAATATCAGAATAATTTTTGAGTAGGAAAGTAATAACTTTAAAAACAAAGTTATAACTTTAAAATTAAATCGATATAATATAATAATGTGTAGTATCATATAATTTTTAATTTTAAATCGGAGTTTTAAATGTTTAATTTTTAAATATAAAGTGAAAACTGTAAATTGAAAAGCGTTCGACTAAAAATTATGGAAAAAAACGAAAATTTGAAATCAAAAACGATAACTTTTAATTTTAAAATCCATTTTTTTTCTCAGTGTACAGTTCTTTACAATGTCTGTCTTTTATTTTTGGTTCCAATTTTTTGTAATTTAAAACAAATGTTGGCCATTTATTCAGAAGACTCATATATTGCGCTTCTCCATAAGATAACTAAAAGTCTTTATTTATCTAAAGTATATGAAAATATTACTATGAATAAGTTAATTAGTAGTAACTAAGTTGATAGCAAAACCTACTAAAGTGTAACCAAGACTATGCCTCAAAATAGGCCATTCCTCCAATATAATTGTAAGAGTAGCGTCATGGCAGGAATCAAATGTTGATTTGCGATGAGGAAACAATTCTTCCCATTTTGTCAAACAGGCATTCCAGTCTTCTTGGTGAAATTTTAAAAAGTTTTTGTCCGATTCGATTTTATCTTAAGAAAAAACAAATTCATAACTACGAATGAAAAAAAGAATAGAAGTTGTTCTAATTACTTTTGTCACAATTAAGTATGTTTTCATCATGATTTTTCAAAACAGCAGCATCCAATTTTGTTTTTTTTTCTGGTTGATTCCGGGAATAAGTTTTTTTTTCTAAGTGATTTTAATTTGTTGTTATAGCGGTCATATAATCTTTCTCTAGGTGGGCATTTGTTTGTCCTTGGTATGTAATAAATAGCCTACGTATTTGAATATAGATACATATGTATATCTTTATATACTAAGATGATTATGTATTATAAGAAATATTTTCACCTTGCTTTCCGAAGGAAAAATTTTACATATTTCTTGTGAATATTCTTCTATATGATGATTTGATATAGGTTTTTCTTTTTCTAAAATTTTAGCTGTAATTAATTCTATAAGCTTAGTTCTATTATCATCATCCAAGCGTCCATTTAGTTTAAAAAAGTCTTTAATACTGGAACCTATGAAGCAATCTAAAATTTCTTCTAACATCTAAGAAAACTTAAAAATTTAATTTACGGAATAATTTAATGTGCTCAAAATATTACAGGTTTAGAACACGCAGGAGATGGACTTCGACTTAAACAGTTTACACTACTACCCCAAGATTGGCTGGAAGAAACTGAAAGAGTTTCGGCATTTGATAATTTATCGTCTTGAATAGGCTCAAAGAATCCCTGAATTAGAATATTTAAATGATTATCTTGTTTTTCATTTGAATGCTCAGCAAACCTTTGATTTTCTCCACTCTTTAAGATTTCCTTTAAGTTTCACGAAATTTCCGTATGAGCCTTCTAAATTTCCAGTAACTTTTATAATATCAGATGTGTCCATGTATTTTAAACATTCTTCATCTAATCCCAATTTTTGTTTTAATGACGAATTTAAAAATTAGTTAATCATTTTATAGTTGCTTCAGTGAAATAAATAAATACAGTGATCCTTTGAAATTATTTTAATAAAATGATACACTGTATAATACACATGTACATACATAAGGTCATAAGTATTTTTACACAGAAATTTTTTTCTAACAAAAAACTTTAAAGTTACATATCTTTTTAATTTTCTTCTTTAACACGAAGCAACAATGATTTACCGCTATTTTCTCTGAATTTACTGACCATCTGGGTTAGAAAAATACAAATTGTTTTCTAGATAATGAAAAAAACAAAATGCAAAAAAATTGAAATTGATTTATTTAAAAATTGAAAAGATATGCAACTATAAAGTTTTATGTTAGAAAAAACTTGTTACTGTGTAAAATAATTATGACCAATATTGTAATGCATTTTTAATTTTTACTGTATCTAGCTAGGTACCTTGAAATCGATCAAACAAATGATGGAGATTCCGTGATTTTAAAATGTTTTCCCAAGAATTTTGTTGCTGTTGCTGATTTTCTTGGAATGTTATGTTATCAAGATCGATAAAAAATGCAACTTGTGACTGTTGCTCTTGCACGTGTGAAGTAGCAACGTTAGCTTCTGTTGTATTTATTTTGTCCAATATTCCCTCTATTATATTTTCATCAGTAGAATTAAGATCACTTACATATGTTTCACTATTCATTATTCACAACTCAAAAATATTTTATTTCAAATATATTATCCGTATCACAATTAATTTAAAAAACACACAATAAAGTACTTTTTCCGTCTGCACTTGATGAAATTCAACGAACAAGTAAAGTGATTTGTCCAGTTTGCATGTTTAACTTTTCAACTATAAAGCTGGAGTTATAATGAACATGTGTCAACATAACAAAAATTACGAATGTTGACATGAGAAAGTGTCAAAACTGCGACATATGTTAACTAGTTATATTCAACATAGAAAATTTGTATTTGAAAAAGTGTAAAATTTGGACAAATTTTTACTTTAAAGTTAAAAAATGGATAGAAAACGTTTAAATATGTTGAGAAAATTAAAAAAAATGATTTTATTGTTAAAAATGTTAAAAGAATTGAATAATTTAATAAAAGAAATTCCGCAAAAAGTGAAAAAACAACGATCTTGTGCAGTGCGTGAAATTAATCGAGATAGGAAAAGGCATGGGTACTACACAGTTACATTTTTGAAAATGAAGGAGTTAGATCCAGAGCAATTTTTTGTGCACACGCGTATGTCCAAAGCGATGTATAATATTTTATTAGAATTAATGAGACCATCTTTGTGTAAAATTTCTATTCGTGAACCAATAATCGCAGATTGTCGTCTTTCATTGACGCTATTGTAAGTAAATTAAGGATTTTCATAAAATATCGCTTACATTTTTTTGTATTGTATTGTATTTTAAGATACCTTTCACAAGGAACATCGATTCAAAGTTTAGCCTGGAGTTATAAACTAGGAAAAACAACCACACGGAAAATTATTCTTGAAACTTGTAAACTAATATGGCAAAACTTATTTCCAATCTATGTTTCTGAACCAACTAAGACACAACTGGAAGAAATAGAAAAAGACTTTTGGACAACGTGGAATATGCCAAATTGCATAGGTGCAGTAGATGGCAAACACGTTGCTATTACTTGCCCACCTAATTCTGGAAGCGAATTTTTCAATTATAAAAAATTCTACAGCATAGTTCTCATGGCTGCAGTGGATGCGAAATATATATTTACTTACGTTGATGTCGGAGCATATGGCAGCCAGAGTGATGGAGGTATATTAAAAAAAATATGCAAATGATAAATATTCTAAGTTTCAAAATTTTGTTCCAGGAATTTTCCAACTTAGTAGTTTTGGCAGTAGATTATTGAATCAAAAATTAGATATTCCATTACCAAAAACACTGCCTCGTACTTCTAATGTAGTGCCACACTATTTTGTTGCAGATGCTGCTTTCCCACTGCATATAAATTTGATGAAGCCATATCCTGGTCAGTGTGTTCCTAAAGATCAGGAAATTTTTAACGCCAGGCTTTCAAGAGCAAGAAGAGTCGTAGAAAATGCGTTTGGAGTATTAGTAGCACGCTGGAGAATACTACTTACTACGATCAATATGTTGCCAGAAAATGCAGAAAAAATTGTACTGGCATGTGTAGCACTGCATAATTTTTTAAAGCTTCACGAGGAAAGCCGACGATGTTATTGTCCAGACAATTTTATAGACTGGGAAGATGAAAACAACATTTTACATCGTGGTTTATGGCGAGAAGAAGTTTCAAACAATCTTCAATCTATTCGACCATCAACTAACCAACATACATTTGGAGGAAAAACATCTCAAAATTTAAGAAATGAACTTTGTTATTTTGTAAATAACATTTATAAATTGGACTGGCAAAATAAATAAACATTTTCAAAATATAGTAAAAATAAGTATTTTATTTTATATATTTCTTCACATATGTATTTATTTTTTCTATGAATAAATGTATTTTTTCCTATATTCATTGACAGTATTTAAAATTTCCATTCTGGCTAGATCCTGAGCTTGCTCTGGTAAATCCTTCATCATTGAAACAACTGATTTCATGAATAATTCATTGGTGTCGGTAATGTTGGTGGTATTGTTAAATTCTGATTCCTCATTAAATTTATCAAGTTTTTCATTGAATTTGTCTAGTATTTCGTTAATTTTATCATCTGCTTTTCTTTTTCTAGACACGTGTGGTGTTTCAAAGTTAAAATTCTCAGTATTTTGAGAATTGCCTGGTGGTGAAAAAGGATTTGAACTGTCTGATGATATTTCAATATAGTTGGATGTGGTTCTACAATTATAAATATGTGTTATTAGTTGTAAAACTTATGTTAAAAACTTAAGAATACATACGTTCGTGGTTTTATGAAGTCCTTTAAAAACAACAGTCTGTTAAAATGTACCCACGTCTCATTTGTAGCACTACCACTACCCGATGGAAGATCTGTCTTTTTCAATTCTCTGCTAAATCTTTGCCTTAGAGTTGTCCATCTTCCTTCACTCTCAGAAGCTAAAAAATATGGTTCAAAGTAGTTTAAATATGTTTAAAAAAAGTCAAACATTTTAAATTACCTGTTTTGCCAAGCTTTTCACCTATTTCAGACCAAATTTTTTCTTTCATTTTTTTATTGCGATATCCAGATGTTGATTTATTATACAGAATTTTATAATTAAATACCTCATCAATTAAACGCTCCTCAAATTCTGTTTGGAAATTTTGTACTTTTTCACTTAAACTTGAATTTAATTCCATATTATTTTAATAATTTTTAATTTTAATTTTAATTTTAGTTTTAATTTTAATTTTAATTTCGTAAATGATAAAACACCAATCAATACGTCGTACTTTTCCACAACAATTAACATATGTCAGGTGCGATTGAAATCGCATTTATTGTGCTTAACGAATGTCATTGCTGTATTTAACGAAAACAAAAAAGGGGAAACAAATCGACATATGTTCATTATAAGTTTCCACATTAAAGTCAATTGAATCGAATTTGACATATGTCGGTGTTAATGTTGACACATGTTCATTATAACTCCAGCTTAAGTCAAATTCAACTATTAAAATAGTTATGTCTAACTTATTAAATGGTAATTTTCAAGAAATGACTATTTAAGCATAGTGATTTATAACTAATTCATAGTCAATTTTTAAGAAAAAAAATCTTTCCGTTAGTTTTTTTCATGAAATTTAACAATGTGAGTAGTTATTACTGACTATTTGTACGTTATTTTAGCAATATCTTTTCAACTATTTTAAACAGTAAATAATATCTATTCGATTATTTGGAACTAATTACGTTCAAATTGTAATATTAAACAATTATATTAGTTGCTCATGACTATGTCGACTTAAAAATAGTTGATTTTGAATTTTTTTAGTAAATTTATGATTAACAACTGAAAATAATTGATTTTTACAATTATATTTTTCTCAGTGTGTAAAATTTCGGCAGTTGGTTTTAAAACGGGTACCAACCGAACAATTTCTTTGTAATTCCCGAAAACCGACTTGATCGTGAACGACTCTACTGTTCTTGCTGCTTCGATCGGATTGTTAGTAGCAAATCCAGAAATATGATTTGCTTTATAATGAAGACCCTTTTCAATGTAAATTTCATCGATTAATAAAGCAACTAATTTTTCGCGTTCCGATAGAGTCTTCGACATATTTCTTAAATAATTTTCATCGTTATTATTTGTTGCGTCTGGTGTAAGGTGCATAGATGAAGAAAGAAAACGTAATCTGTTTTTGGTCGGTAAGGTCGAAAATTTTCGGATCTGAGTATACGCTGCAGGCGATAATGAATGGATTAAAAATGCAGCAATCATGCTACAACTTTTATACTGCACTTGAGTTGAAGAGAAAGTTAATAATTCTAATTGATTAACCAGAAATTCCAATTTTCCCGTAATTTCTGGTCTTTCTTCAATATTTAAGGCTTTTTCCGCGAAATATACCGCATTTTTAATTAAATCGATTGAAGATTGGGAATGATTTTTTTCAAATTTGTAACGCGAAAGTATATTACTAATTTGTGACCATAATGTCAATTTTCCGTTTTGCGGCAATACCCAAACCAAATCTTTACGAGGTACTTCAGTACTTCGTAAAAGAACTTTGACATTCATATTATGGTCAACTATAATACGTACAGAAAATTCAGACCTAGTTTCTGAACTCTCTTCTAGTTAATAAAAAGTTATTTGATTTTTGCACCGAAATTGCAACCAAGTATCAAGGGTGATATTTTTTTCTAAATTAATACTAAAATTTTGGAAATCTCCTATAAAATCACCCTGTAAAAAATTGTCGCAAACAACTAACAATCGGCTATTAGCTGCTTCACGACGACGCTCTGGGTCTGTTCTTGAAGTATGGACTATTTTAGACAAATAATGGGGTAAATTTGGAAATACCGAGGGAATTGCCGTTTTATTTAATCTTTTCCGAACAACTGAATCAGAAAAGTCGTTCTCTTTAAAATGCTTAGAGCATACCGCAGAATACTTATTTGGAGTCCACTGCTTTCGTGGTATAGCAGATAACCACTCAGCATGTAAATTTGGATCCGTAGGGAAAGAAAATGTTGGAACCGATTTATCACCTGCTTTTACGGTTGAATTATAATTTGAGTAACAACCAGTAACACAACAAATACGCGGCATAGTTGCAAAACTATATAAAAAGTAACAAAAATAAAATTAAAAAAAACAATTTATAAATGAATACCACAAACAAAACTGATGCCGATAAAAATCTGGTAAAATAATATAAATTTAAAAATCACTTATCTGTTATATATTACTGCTGCTGTTGTTGGTGCTGCTGTTGTTGGTGCTACTATTGTTGCTGCTATTGTTTGTGCTGCTGTTGTTGGTGTTACTATTGTTGGTGCTGCTATTGTTGGTGCTGCTATTGTTGGTGCTACCGTTGTTGGTGCTGATGTTGTTGCTGTTATTATGATTATTTTTTTTGGCTATCTTTAAAAAAAGGCAAATAAATTTATTGAAAAACAAAACACAAACAAACAAAATATTTTACATTTACCTTGTAATAAATGTTTTCTCCTTTATTTTTCTCCTTTATTGGTTTTTCTATTCCTCTAATTTTACCTACAATTAAAATGATTAAAAAATTAAATTGATTAAAGTGATTAAAAATTAAAATAATTGAAATGATTAAAATGATTAATTTTAATCCTATTACCTTATTACACATCATTTTAGGTTAGAAAAAATCATAATTTTGTTTCCACTTTTTTGTTATTTTGTTTAATTTTAGTTAAATTTTAATATTAAAATAATTTTACACAATTTTAACATTATAATTTTGAAAAGAATATAATATTAAAAAATAAATTATAGAACAAACATTTTAATTTTACTTATACCTTCTCTATAATTTCACTTTTTATTTTATCCAATATCAACACTACTAGTAATTTACTTTGTCACTTGTTTGTTTACATTTTCGTGACTCTACTATTTAATACATATGCACGACGTTGACAGGCTTGTATAAATATAGAAGGCTGTGATATTGCATAAATAATATGTTTAAATGTGTTAACTAATTAGGCTTGATAAATGGTATCATGGGTAAGTAGGTATATATAAGATATTTGCATTCGGCACTATTGGTGATAATGAAGCAAGAAGGTATATACATTTATGTATACATATGTGGGGTAAGTATCATGAAAAGAAAAACGAAAATTGTGCGATCAATGTCCAAAGAATTCTCTGGAATTTCTTTGTTAATATGTATAACAAATATACATTGGAAACATGGTCATGTATGGGATAAGTAGGGACGTAACGATACCTGCATGGTATCGATACCTACTCATATCGATACTTTTACGAATAATAATGTACATAGTATGCTTAGGAAGGAATAGAATAAAATACTATACTACTACACATTTCTAGTAATGTGACATATAGTATAGTACCTCACAGCCATGTATAAATTTTTATAAAATAAAAATAAATTAATAAAATTGAAATTTTTTTTTGTTTTTTTGATTTTATTTAGTACAGAAAAAAGTTATAATTTTTTAACATTCTTTTAAAGAAATAACAAATAACATGTTACTACTTTTTGGAATTAAACATTTCACATCAAAAATTTAAACTTATTTGGGTCATGCAAATGCAAGATATCACCATCATGAAATAAATTGTTTATTATAAATTATTTTGTATAGTTTAAATAAGTGTAAGTTATGAATGTGAACTGTGTAATTCCGAAAACGGGCTTAACATTAATTACAATTACAAATTTTATGAAAAAAACTCTTCCTTATCTAAATTACCCAAAAATAATAATTTTTCCAAGTATTTCGGAGATAATCTTGTAATGTGAGGGTCTAATTTTTTTGAGTGACTGTTATCAGTCACTCCATGCGCACATGTTTCATCTGAAATAAATATGCCTACCTTCAAGTTCAATGTCATAGACCCCATTTACACAGTCATGGGCATGACGCATGGTCATGAGCGTGACGTCATAAACTTGGGAAAGAAGATTGAAGAGCAAAGACGGAGGTTGTCATGCAAGCATGAGAGAAAATTGGTGGTTTGATGCATGCTTATGACTACGATAACTCTTCTTTACTTCGAGGGTTCACAATATTTTATGAATTTCACTCATATCATTTACCAAATAGCAACGAAACAGTAACGATCTCAATTGAAAAAGTTTTTAATATTATTTTAATTATAGTTACACAGTTCAACATTTAATTTTTTTTAAGTTTTAATATTCTGTGTTTAAAAATTCTTAATAAGTGAAGAAAAATAAATAAACAAAATGTCTACGTGGTCAAAAGAACAAACTAAGGTGCTCATAACTCTTTATGAACAATATACCAATTTGTATGATGTAACACATAATGAGTACACAAACAGAATTAAAAGGAATCAAAGTTTGCAAAGTATTTGTGAAACAATAAATAATCATAGACCACAAACTACAATAAAAGATATTTTAACAAAAATCAGAACATTAAGGACACAATATAATGTAGAAAAACAAAAAACAAAACAAAAGAAAAGTGGAATGGGAGCGGATGAAATTTATGAGCCGAAACTATGGTGTTATAATTCACTTCAGTTTTTAGATAAGCACTTAGAAAAGAGAAAATCATTGTCAAATGCTAAAAATGTAAGTTAAAATTTTATAATTTATAAAATAAAGTTGACATCAAATATTTTCTCTTCAGCAAAACATCGATTTGTCACAAAATACTGAATGTTCGGTGGATGAAACGCAGAATATACCAAAAAATAATCAAAAAGTAAGTGTAATTGTAAAATTTTTGTTTATTTTAAAGTTTCTGATATTGCCAATTAACTTGTCCTTCATTAATAAAATAATCTGCAAAATCCTTTCGTATAGCATGAGCACATTTATTCCTAACTCCGTCTGAAATGTTGGAGCTATTGTGCGTTGTTTCTGTTTGTTGAATTTGTTGATTACTTTCCAATGACTGTAAATACTGGTCATCATTTTTTATTAAAAAATTATGAAGAGTACAGCAGGCTAAAACAATTTTTTCAACAGTTTCAACTTTCAAATTAATTTTAGTTTGCAAGACTCGAAACCTATTACATAACATTCCAAATGCATGTTTCACTGTGTGTCTTGCTGTACTTAAACGAACATTAAATACTCGTTCAGATTTATTCACAGTATTAAACGGAAATGGCTTCATGAGGTGTTTATGAAGAGCGAAAGCATCATCTGCTACAACCACATAAGGCAATTTTCTATTATTTCCTATTATAGTATCAGGAGGTAGGTTTTTTTCGTCATTTAAAATATAAAAAAGTTCACATTGCCTGTATACACCTCCATCGCTTATACGACCATTACATCCAACATCGACGTAAATAAACTGACAATCGGCGTCAACTAGTGCGAGTAACACTATACTGTCGAATCCTTTGTAGTTTCTATAGAATGCTCCATCTAATCGGCGAGCTTGAAATCTAAAGTGTTTTCCATCCAGAGCTCCAATGCAATGTGGAAATTGCCATTTTATTGTAAATCTGTTAGAAATGTTTTGCCACTCTTGAAGGGTTGTAGGAAACTAAAATTTTTATTAGAAAAAATGATTAAAATTAAAAATTTTAAATTTTTACGTACTTTTAAAATATTTTTCAATTTTTTTTCCAGAAAAAATCCAGGACAGAAAAAATAAACAACCTACAGGAAGAAGCTCTATCAGCTATAAATTTAGCGAAACAGCTTGCTGAAAAAATATCAACAAATAATAATGAAAACCACTCTTTCGCTAAATTCATCGAAGGGCAACTAAATGCAATTGAAAATGCAGATATTTTAGAAGACCTAAAATGGGAAATTCAGGTGGCAATACGAAGAGCCAAAATTCAAGATAAGCAGAAACCAAGTAATTGTTCTACGCCAACGAACCCATTGATGGTTTCAATAACCCCACCAATATTAAGCCCAGTTGAGGACTCAACCTCATATAATATTTCATATCAGCCATCAATGGAAAACCAGGCAGATAATCAAAAAATTATTGTTGGAAAAATGTTTTTTATTACATTTTTCCTACTCTTAACCCTTTTTTCCTTTTCTGTAGAAATTCTACAGAAGCAGAAAAAAGGGTTAAAAGTCTTAAAAAAAAAAGAAAGGAAAGGTTTTATTGGAGGCCGAGCGGAGCCTTGTTGGAGGGAATTTTAATAAAAATAATAAAAAGAAACTACTTACCCTTTTCTATAATCCTTCACCTTTTTTTTTTTTTTTTTTTTTTATACAAAAAGAAAAACCAACTTTCTCCTTACAAACAAAATTTTATTTTTACAACAAAAAAAACGAATCAAGTTGATTTACAAAAAAAACTAATTAAATTAAATTTCATTAATTAAAAAATTAATCTAAAAAAAAAAAGAAAGAAAATGAAAAATTTAACTAACAAAAAAAAAAAAAAACTACTTAATCAACTCAATTAACTAAAAAGAAAGAACTCGAATGAATCACTTGAAAGAACTGCATAGACTCAATAATAAAAACTGCATAACTAACTAAAAAAACGTGTATAGTGACGACAGCATTCATATACCTGTCGTCACATACAAAAAAAAAAGAATCGATCTTCTGGAAGTTTCTATCAATTCGCCGAAAGATGACAACGTCAACGAATTGATAGAGACTTCCAGTGGAAAGTGAAACAACTTTCTACAACGAATGTCAACGAAATAAAAAAAAGTGATTATAACGTTGACATTTGAGGTTGTAGAAAGAAGAAGAACACGTAAAAAAAATGTAAACAAAGTGGTGTCATCACAATGTTACAGGTAAGTATATGTGACATTATTTTAATTAAAATTATTTTATTTTAAAGCAATCAATTTATTAATTAATTATTTCTTTTTTTTCTTTTGCAGGTTTCCAACACGACCCCCCGTTTGAAGGCTCAAAGTTCCGACTGAGCCTTTAGAGTGTCCAGATGTCACTGATAGGCCAGGATTACCTGAAAAGAAAAGAAAAACAGGCTTTCCGCAGTGAAAAGTTCTAGACAAATAAAACAAAAGCAATAAAAGAAAAGGCTCACTGGATCGGAACGAGGAGAAGTGAGGAAAGTAAGAGTTTGGGTGTGAAGCCTTAGATAATTCTAGGAGCTAGACAATTACAGCAATGCATATGCGATTGAAAGTTTGAGGCTTTAGGGTACTCTACATGATTAACTCTTCGCCCCATATAAAACATCCCATTCCACTACCGTGCTCTAAATTAGCGAGAGAAGAGAAAGAAAGGCAAGTAGGCTTCCCAAATTTAGGAAGGTAGGTTTAGATGGTCTCCACAAGTCGCTCTCCTGAATCCTCCTTTCGCAATGGTTCTAAAAAAAAAAAAAAAAAAAAAAACGCACTCAACTCACTAACGTCTCTGCCACTTTTCAGCCCATCAATAGCCCAGCACCTCTTCGTTCTTTAAGCTTCAGAGCTAATGGACTTTCCATTCGCCATTTCCCCCCTGAGGTCCAATCGTTGTCCAATATGCTACAAAAACTTCCATTGTGTTTCTGCCACTGTCGCTCATCGTGCCGTAGCGGAACAGTTGTCCGTAGTAGGTCTCCGCGATAGCCTAAACTATCAGGTCTTCTCTGATGAGCTACTTCTCCTTGAGTCTACCACAGTACGCTCAGGGGGATTTCTGCGTAGTGCCCTTGTGACATCGCATCTGCGTATCATGACTTTTGTATGCAATGTGGATGATGGGAAAATCGAATTTCTGAACTGTATCTGTCCAGAAAGCTCGCAAGGGGCCCATCAACCACGCCAAAAATCATTACAACGCAGTAGGGGTCGATGTCTCACAAGGTAGGATCGAGAGAGCTAGGCAGCTTTCTTCGGACTACGCAGAAAATCTGTTACTCACTGGGCGTTTTACTGTGGGACTTGTTGACCTCATAGCCATCTTGGAGTCACCGCAGCACTGCTCCCGAAAAGTCACTTTCCCGCGACATTGATGGCTTTCCCTCAACAAAAGTTCCAATAGTCACAGATGCATATTGGACAAGAAGTCCTCAAAAGTCCAGGAACGAACGAATGGACTGCCCAAATAGCCCGATAATGTGCCGCAGAGACCTCGCACAGGACCATTTCGATTAGGCACCGAAAAGAAGCAGGGACGTTAGTTAATTTAGAAGGCGGACTTCGTGAGAAGCGAAAAGAAAAGATCCATCTATTTCCTTCCAGTAGATTGTAGGGGACTGTATTGCATCTTGCCTCTTAATCCCTCTCACCACTTCCGTTAGGGTATAGGACTCGTCTCCATAAGAAGAAGAGGGGAATAATGATGAAAATTTTCAATCCGCAGGCCAAACCAGATAAAGGAAGGGTATAGATAAAATTTCCACAAAAAAAAATCAAATCAAAATGTGGGGAACACCCTGTAACAATTATACACTATTACCTGGTTTTGCCCGCAGACACGAAAATGGTCACCCTGTCATGGAGCAGTCTATACAACACTGTAGTGGAAAATGTGCAAACAGGAATATCTAAATTAAAGAACAACAAGGGTGTACAATGAAAGTAAAATTCAAAATTTGTTACAAGTAAAAAGATGAACAACAGTCTTAAGAAGGAAGCAAGAAAGTTTGATAACAGGAAGGGAGTGGTACACTTTATGCGCACAGGATAGGTAGAAATTTCTACTAAAATGAAGCACTATAAAGAAAGGGACCACCTGTTACAAAAGAAAGTAGGCCTTTTGAAACAGAAAGGGTGTGGTATACTTTATGCGCACAGGATAGGTAGAAATTTCTACTAAAATGAAGCACTATAAAGAAAGGGACCACCTGTTACAAAAGAAAGTAGGCCTTTTGAAACAGAAAGGGTGTGGTATACTTTATGCGCACAGGATAGGTAGAAATTTCTACTAAAATGAAGCACTATAAAGAAAGGGACCACCTGTTACAAAAGAAAGTAGGCCTTTTGAAACAGAAAGGGTGTGGTATACTTTATAGGCAGCAGAAAATCGAAATTTCAATTTTAGCACTACAAAGAAAGGGACCACCTGTTACAAAAGAAAGTAGGCCTTTTGAAACAGAAAGGGTGTGGTATACTTTATAGGCAGCAAAAAAATTGAAATTTCAATTTTAGGAGCGATAAAGAGAGGGACCACCCTGTTACCAAACAAAAAAAAAATGATCTTCGTTAGGACTGAAGAGATCAAATTCACTTGTAACAAAAAGAATTTAGGCCACCCTGCAAAGCATTAAACACCCTGTTGCAAGAAAGTAAGAAACAGTTTTTAGATATTCCACTTGTTGCAAGAGGAATTTAGAACACCCTGTAGAATTCAATTTTATAAATAACTGATTTCATATAACCTTGGTTGAACTATGTACTACACGTGTATAACTGTATCACAAAACACGTGTATAACAAAAGAAAAGAAGTAAAAAAAAATGAAATACACGTGTTTTATATAACGTTGTCCATAGAACAACCAAGATTATATAAAAAAAGAAACTAATGCACTGCACTTTTTTATAATTGCACCCCTTTTTTATACAAAAAAAAAAAACACAATATCCAATTATAATGGAACTTCACAATATACCCCAAGAGTCTCTACTATACAACCTTTATGTACTTTTCAAGTACATAAAAAAAAACTATGCGAAAAAAAGAAAATTTATAAAATTTGTAAAAAAAAAAATGGTAAAAAGGAAAAAAAAAGGAAGAAAAAGGGTAATAAGATCAGGTGGTGGTGGCAGGATCCTATTTCTAAGATCAATCGAAGCACCCCACACCTGACACCAATGTTGGAAAAATGTGTTTTATTACATTTTTCCTACTCTTAACCCTTTTTTCCTTTTCTGTAGAAATTCTACAGAAGCAGAAAAAAGGGTTAAAAGTCTTAAAAAAAAAAGAAAGGAAAGGTTTTATTGGAGGCCGAGCGGAGCCTTGTTGGAGGGAATTTTAATAAAAATAATAAAAAGAAACTACTTACCCTTTTCTATAATCCTTCACCTTTTTTTTTTTTTTTTTTTATATACAAAAAGAAAAACCAACTTTCTCCTTACAAACAAAATTTTATTTTTACAAAAAAAAAACGAATCAAGTTGATTTACAAAAAAAAACTAATTAAATTAAATTTCATTAATTAAAAAATTAATCTAAAAAAAAAAGAAAGAAAATGAAAAATTTAACTAACAAAAAAAAAAAAAACTACTTAATCAACTCAATTAACTAAAAAGAAAGAACTCGAATGAATCACTTGAAAGAACTGCATAGACTCAATAATAAAAACTGCATAACTAACTAAAAAAACGTGTATAGTGACGACAGCATTCATATACCTGTCGTCACATACAAAAAAAAAAAAGAATCGATCTTCTGGAAGTTTCTATCAATTCGCCGAAAGATGACAACGTCAACGAATTGATAGAGACTTCCAGTGGAAAGTGAAACAACTTTCTACAACGAATGTCAACGAAATAAAAAAAAGTGATTATAACGTTGACATTTGAGGTTGTAGAAAGAAGAAGACCACGTAAAAAAAATGTAAACAAAGTGGTGTCATCACAATGTTACAGGTAAGTATATGTGACATTATTTTAATTAAAATTATTTTATTTTAAAGCAATCAATTTATTAATTAATTATTTCTTTTTTTTTCTTTTGCAGGTTTCCAACATTATTATCCTGAGTAACAATATAATCAGACAACCTGATATTCTTTCTCAGGCTATAAGCGATGTAATAGATGATTAAGTTTTGGGAAATAAAATATTTTTTTATCTTAAGATAACTGGATTTT
Source organism: Villa cingulata (assembly GCA_951394055.1). Lineage (NCBI taxonomy): Eukaryota > Metazoa > Arthropoda > Insecta > Diptera > Bombyliidae > Villa > Villa cingulata. The sequence goes on along the minus strand of OX596017.1, from coordinate 31,722,934 downwards.
AATTTTTGATAAATCGCGTTGCATACCACTGGGATACATTTGCTTAAAAAAGATGAAGACAGTCTTGAACCATGATCGAGACTTTTTAAAGATTCTCCAGTAGCTAAAAATCGGAGAACGATAGCTAACTTTTGTTGTGTTGAAATAGCTAGTCTCATTGTAGTATCTTCTGTCTTGATGTCATCGTTTATGAAAGACAGTAATTTGATGAATAAATTATGATCCATCCTGATGTAATTTCTGTAGTTGTCGATATCCTCAAATTTTAACTCTTTATTAAGTTGGTAGAAGGCTCCTGTTAAATGTCTTCTTTGTCTTCAAGTTTTTATCCAACATCTTTTCTTTTTTTTCTCTTGAGAAGCTAATAACAATCCAGCACCACCAGCTGCACTGCATATCGCTATTATATTTTCTACTGCAGATGTATCTAAATCACTTGAAATATTCATCTTTTTTCAGACCACAAATTACAATTATAACCAAAATTATTTATCACTATCGAAGAATGACAGTCGATTCACATGACAACTGACAACATGACATCATGACAGTCATGCCTACTTTGTAGTGTAAATTCTACGCTCATGTTCATGACGAATAATACTCATGACCATGCGTCATACCCATGACTGTGTAAATGGGGTCATATGCATTATACTTACCCTATTTTTTTTCTTACTTTGTATTGTAATGCCATAATCAAAGCATTCCCTAGTAGACCAAACTAATGAGTATCTCATGAACAAATAATTTATGCCGAATAGCTGTTAAATTTATTAACTGTTAAACTAACAGTTCCAATTTCGTTGAAGTCAAAATATTTTTAATTATTGTCACTTTTAGTTTATCTTACAAGAAGTTAAAAGTGTTTTTAGAACAAAAGTGAAAATAATATGTAAAATAATAAAATTAATAAAAAATATTAAATATCAAGTTTTAGTACATTAAAGGTAAGTCAATTTTTGCTCAATAGATTGAAAATGTCGAAAAAAACTATTTCAAATCAAATGAGTCTTGAAGTGGCTGCATATAAAAAGGACATCGAAAAATATAAAAGCGAGTTTAAAGCTCGTGAAATTGAAAATAGTACGCTTATTCGGCCTTCACCATCAGCTTTTACAAATGAAAACTGTCGACAATCACAACCATTTTCAACTATATCACATGAATGTGTTGATCTTTCTACATCAGATTTATCCTCTAATGGAAGTGAAGGAGAATGCCCTCGCCCAGAACTATCTACAAATCTTTCGAAATGGGCAGTAAGAAATAAGGTCCCACACACACACGTCACAGATTTGTTGAAAGTTCTCAAAGAATCAGGTATTGAAAATTTACCGAGGTCATCCAAAGTGCTTCTCAAAACTCCAATTAAAAATATTAATTTAGTCAATGTGAATCGGGTGAATACTTTCATTCGGAAGACAAAATGCTCTTTCATCAACACATTATAAATCTTTGGAAAATTCCGATTTAATCGAGATTGACATAGGGATTGATGGAATGTCGGTTTTTAAAAGTTCAAAACTTCAATTGTGGCCAATAATTGGATCGATCTCAAACGAAAAAAAGCACAATTTATTTGTAATTGGATGTTATAGTGGAAAAAAAACCCCATGATGTTAATGTATATTTAAAAGAATTGGTTGAAGAAATTAAAATTTTAAAAAATGAAGGAGTTTTGATTGGACCCAATCAAAAGCTAAAAAGATTCCAAATTCGTCTATTCACCTGTGACGCACCTGCAAGAGCATTTGTTACTGGTAGTGCATATCATACTGGAAAAAACAGTTGTCCTAAATGTCAACAAAAGGGACATTATTCCAATCATAAAATTGTATTTGAAATCAGTGTAGGAATTGAAAGAACGGACAAAATTTTCACAGAAAGAACAGATATTTCTTACCATCAATCACAGTTTCAACACAATAAAAATATATTAGAATCTATTGGAATAGGGCTTGTGTCACAATTCCCAGTTGAACCTATACACTTGATTGATTTGGGCGTTGTAAAGAAATTATTGAAAATATTTTCTAAGAAGCAGAGTGGAACATACACCGCTAATGTTTTAGAAATAAACGAAAGACTGTTATGTCTTTCAGATAAAATTCCTTGTGAATTTTCAAGATCTTCGAGAACATTACACGATTTGCCATTATGGAAAGCAACAGAATTTAGAACATTTCTATTATATACAGGAATAGTTGTTCTCAAAGATCTAGTTCATGAGGATGTATACTATCATTTTCTGCTTCTGCATACTGCAGTACGAATTCTAGCTTGTGAAAAATCTTATTTAGCAAATATTTCTACTGCAAAGGATATACTTCAAGAATTTGTTGGATTATTTCCTACTCTCTATGGAGAAGACAGTGTAAGTTACAATGTACATTGTCTTCTACATATATGTGACTCTGTTCAACAGTTTGGGACTTTGGATAACTTCTCAGCGTACAAATTTGAGAACTTCATACAACTCCTAAAAAAACTAATAAGATCACCACAAACCTCTTCAACAACTACACAGAAGGTTAAAGGAAGGTGCAGAAATGAAACAATACAATTATGAAGAAAATAAAAATCATTTCAAACTAAACTGTAAACGGGAAAGCGACAGTTATTGTTTAGTTAAGCCTAACGTACCCTTTAAAGTGTGGGCAATTGGACTAAATAGTGGCACAGAAACAATACAGGGTTATGAGTTCAAGAATATTTCCAATTTTTTCGAAGAACCAGTTTTGTCTTCAGAAGCTCTTGGAATTTTAAAATGTGGACAACAAAAACCTGGATTAAAAGAGTTCAAATGAAACGATATAGAATATAAGTTTTTCCCTATAAAACTAAATGAAGAAGTAGTATTAATTCCTTTGCTTCATAATTGTTTCAACCGCTTTTAGCATTAATTTTTCAATGGATTTGGAAAATACACCTCCAAGATGCACAACACCCTTATCACCTGTCATCGATGGATATGTAAATCAATTAAACAGTCCAGATATAACTGGATTTTCAACTTCAACCAAAAAACAAGGAGTCCTTCAGTGATTTCTAGGACAAAATATAATGTGAAACATTATACAAAACCACGTAAGAATATAATATTATATTATACTCGTATATAATGAATTATATTTATTTTCAATTGAATTTTAGAAACAAAATTGCACAATGATGATGACGATTTCAAAAACTTAATTATAAAAAAACTTGACGATATTTCCAAGCAATTTGAGGATATAAAAGCATCACAAAGACAATTGTCAGAAAAGGTACTACAAAAACATTCTTTTTGTCGCAAAATATTTCATTTTCCTTTTTTTTTTTTCAGATGTCCAAATATGAAGCTGAAAGTACAAAAAATCATGAAGAAATATTAAAAAAGGTATATCTTTTATATTTGAATTTTAAATATTTTGAATTGTTTTAAATATCAAATATCTTAGATAAGGACGTTTGTTTTGAAAAATGAACGTATCAGGATTTATTAATAAAATAAATTGAGGTTGTGTTATGCTTTATTGATAAAATATAATTACTTAAAAAATAACAACTGAATTAACTAAAGTAAAACTTAAATATTTGTAATAACTGGATGAATGAATGTTGAATGTAGACTCTTCAAAATGCACGTGATGAACTGATTCAGAGGTTGCTGGTAGAAATGAAACGAACTGTTGAAGTTAAATCATTTATATATTATTACGATTAATTGTTGCATGTTTGAAATTCAAGTATCGATTTGGTTTGATTAGACTTGATATTGAATTCAAATTGTGTATTGTAAGTAATCAGTCTGTATGTTGTGTAACAATCTTTGAATTGTATAGCTGTTTCTATGTACTTTATGTTCATTGTAATGCAGGTGTTCAAATCCAATACAAGTATGTATCTTGAATTGTATAGCTGTTTCCTTGTATTTTATGTTTATTGTAATGCAGATGTTCAAATCCAATACATTCTCCCCCCGTTAAGTCTTCTTAACATATTGGTAATTTACATAGTTTACTTATTGGACGTTTAAAATTTCCTTTTATAGTTTTCAGTGTGACAACTCGTACTAACCCATCTTCACCTGGATGAAGTTCAATTATTCTTCCTAACGCCCAATTACTAGGGGCCATTTTGTCTTCTCGTATGATTACCAAATCACCAATGTCAAAGTTGATTTGTCTAATTTGCCATTTTGGTCGATGTTGCAGCGTTACTAAATATTCTTTATACCAGCGATTCCAAAAATCTATGAACATTTTCTTTGTTAATTTCCATCGTTTGTTTAGTGTTGGGTTGTTCTCAATTGATAGTTCAGGTAAAGCTACTATGGGTTTTCCAATGATGAAATGTCCTGGAGTAAGTACATCATAACAGTCGATGTCGTCAGAAACTGATGTGAGTGGACGTGAGTTTAATACTCCTTCTACTTGTGCTAGTAATGTACTGAATTCTTCGTAGGTTATTTTAGTCTCTCCAATTGTACGTTTAATGTGGACCTTTGTTAATTTTACTCCCGATTCCCAATTGCCACCAAAATGAGGTGCAGATGGTGGATTAAAATGCCAAGATATTCCATTTGTGGCTGCAAATTCGGCTATTGATTCTAAATTATACTTAGATGCAGTTTTGAACAATTGTTGAAGTTGTTTATTTGCACCAATGAAATTTGTTCCGTTGTCACTAAAGATCTTTTCAGGTATTCCTCTTCTTGATATGAATCTCTTCAAGCATGCAATGAACGCGTCGCTGCTTAAATAGGTTACAAGTTCCAAGTGAATTGCGCGTGTACCAAAACATATGAAGATGGCAATATAACCTTTGTAAGATCGTGCTCCACGTCCTCGATATCGTAGTAATGAGTAAGGTCCTGCGTAATCTATCCCTACGTTTTCAAATGCTCTTGTGTATGATGTTCTTGAATATGGTAGACTTGCCATAAGTTGTTGTGCGGTTTCACCTCGTTGTTTTACACATTCAACACATGATTTGATGAATTTTTTGATCAAAGATCGGCATGATACGATCCAGTAATTTAGACGAATAATATTTAATAAACCATTTGTACCTATATGAAGATATTTTTTATGCAGCTGTCGAATGAGTAGTGTTACAAAAGGACTATTTTTTGGTAGAATGATTGGATGCTTAGTATTAAATGAACAGGACGATTTTTCCAATCTACCACCAACTCGTAAAATTTGATGACTGTCAAGAAATGGATGTAAAGACTTAATGCTACTACTGTTATAAACCTTATTGTTGTTGAGTGCCTCAATTTCTTGACTGAATTCACAATGTTGTACCCATTTTATACAAATTTGAAGCGCAGTATTTAATTCACTCTTTGGTAACCACTTGTTTTCCCTGGAGAATTTTGTTGTCTTACAGTACCGTGCAAATTACAAACATCTTGCTATTATTTGTAATATCTTATTTAAACATGAGTGTCTGTTGAACAAGTTGTTTAATGAGTCATTTTCTACTGTGACCTTGAGACATTGAAAAATGCGATTCTTTTCCTTCAAATTTGTTGAATAATTTGTATTTTTAGTTGATATGTTTGTTTCGTATTGCTTCCAATCCTTTAATAACCATGTTGGACCATTCCACCATAAATTTGCTTGTAATAATTGTTGTACATTAATGCCCCGTGAAGCCACATCTGCAGGATTGTCTTGTGATTTTACGTGATGCCATACAGATCGAGGTAAGGTGTTTAGAATTTCAGATGTACGATTTGCTATGTATGTTTTCCAATGACATGGATGAGTTGCTAACCATGCTAAAACTATTTTTGAGTCCGTCCATGCAATGCATTCAATGCTTGTTTGATCTAAAGCTGCACACACAGTTGTCATCAACTTTGTTAATAATAAAGCAGCGTTTAGTTCTAGTTTAGGGATTGAAATTTGTTTAATTGGAGCTATCCGTGTTTTGGCTGCAACTAAAGTTACTGAAATCTTTCCTGTTGTGTATTTTGCTCGACAATATATAGCAGCAGCATATGCTCGTTCTGAAGCATCTGCAAAGCCATGTAGTTCGAAGTTTGTATTGGTTGTGTTCAACCATCGAGGTATGCGCAGCTCTGTTAATTTTTTCAAATCTGAATGTGCTTGTAACCATTTTTCAGCTACTGGTCCCTGAATTTGATCATCCCAAGTATAGTTTTCTAACCAAAGCTGTTGCAGAATTATTTTGAAAGTGACTGTTACAGGAGATAGTAATCCCAGTGGGTCGAAAATTTTGCTGATTTCGGATAACATGAATCGTTTGCTTAGATTATCAGTACTATTCGTATTTACGTCTATTATGAAGCAATCATTGGATGATGTCCATGTTAAGCCTAACACCTTGAATGATTCTGATTGCTCCTGTAACTGTAACGATGAATTTGAGTTCTTTTCTGAAATTGCTGACAACAATATAGTAGAATTTGATGCCCATTTATGTAGTGTGAAACCTCTACTGCACAATGCTGTTGTTAGTTCTTTATGAAGCTTAATTGCTGTACTGATGTCATTTGCTCCGCCTAAAAAATCATCGACATAAAAATTCTCTAATATGGCCTTGCTTGCTAGTGGGTATTGTTCCTTAAAATCAATTGCAGTTTGTTTTAATGCTCTTGTAGCTAGAAATGGTGCTGCTGAAGGGTACTGCAATCTGAAATGTACGAAAGGAAATTAAAATTTCAAATAAGTCTCGCTCCACTTTTGGCCCAACACATAATTTTTGATTGAGTGATGATCCTGATGATGACAAAGCAGATCCATCGAATACTACACGGAGTTTTGTCGTACTGCTACTTGGTTTTAACACTGCATGATGTGGAAGATAAACAACTTCTGCTTTCTTATACTGTGATTCAGTTGAAATCAATTCCATATGTTTCAACTTCTTATATTCATTCATGAATTGATGATACTCATTTCGAAAGTTTGTATCATTGCTGAATTTTCTTTCCATGGATTTGAGTCGAGAATTTGCAATGGTTAATGTATCACCAATTTCCTTTTCCGTTTTCTTTATGGGTAATCTTACTACATATTTTCCTGTTTCTTTGTCAATAGTATGATTTTGAACAAATGAATCTTCACAGAATTGTTCTTCTTCCGTGTAAGTTGTATAAGTTGTAGGTAATTCTTCGATTTCCCAAAATGTTCGTAATGTCTTATCAATTTCAGCAATATTTGCATGTAGTGATGTGGTATGATTATTATCATGATGTGTGTTGATTGATCTCGATGCAATGTACCCAAAAATTGTATTTTGTAACCCAATGTTGTGACCTAATTTTTGAATTTTTCCATTTTCTAATATGTTTATAAAATGTTCTGCTCCCAATAAAATGTCAATTTCATGTGGTTGGTTGAAATAAGGATCAGCTAATTGAACACTTTTCAATGAAGTAATACTCAATTGAAGTGAAGGTTGAGGCGCTGTCAATTTTGATAGTATATGAGCACTTATTTTTATTTTCTTTTTTATATTGAACCTTGAACACAGAATAAGTTGAATATGACCTTTTGTTAGTCCTGACTTACATGACCCAATTCCTTGGACTAAAAACTTATCTGGTTGTCGCTTATTTCCCAGTCGTTGAGCACAATTTTCTGATACAAATGAGGCTTGTGAACCAGAGTCAATTAATACACGGCATGGTTGTAGTTTGTTATATTTGTCATATACTTGAACTACAGCAGTTGGGAGTATTGTTAATGATGTGTTCCTTTTATTATGTGTTAATAGTGATGTAATTGTAAATGAGTTGTCCTGTTTTTCATTAGACTTGTTGCTTGTAGAAGAATTTGCATTGAGTTAATTGTTTGATGGACTAATTGTGCTTGCTTCATTAGATTGAATATGATCTTGATGAAGTAATGAGTGATGACTTCTTTGACAATAATGACATGAAACTGTTGATTTGCATTCACTTGCGCGATGACCCTGACCTAAACAATTGAAACATAATCCATTTTTCAATACAAGTTGTCTTCTATTTTCAATATTTAAACGTTTAAACTCAGTACACTTGAATAACGGATGCGTTTCTTGACATGTAATGTACTTAAGTTCACGTTGCGTATGATATGATTTAATGATGTTTGGTTTAGCTGTTATTTTCTTGTTAGATTGTTCACATGCTTGAAGAGCGTCACATCTTTTATTCAAAAATTTAAATAACAATTGTAACGTCGGTATGTCATTATCAACTGTTTCTTCAGCCCATGCTTTCCTAGTTTCTGGATCAGTTTTGTTCAATATAGTGAATACAAGCCAAGGATCTCTTCCTTGTGCGTCAGTGCTCAAAGCATTTACCCCTCTGATGATTTCATCACTTGTATCACATATTGTCCTTAATGCTGTTGCTGATGGCTGAGTTATGCTAGGTTGGTTATAAAAATGTCTAATATATTCAGTGAGAATATGTTTCTTCTGATCGTATCGTTTCTGTAATTTATCCCATGCTTCTTTATAGTTGTTTTCAGTGATTGGTAGATGTTTGATGAGAGTGAGAGATGCTGCATCTCCAGCAATAAGTCCTTTAAGGTACTGAAATTTTTGTGCAGGTGATAAACTGTCTCTTTTATCAATTATTGTTGTAAACAATTCACTGAATGTTGCCCATTCTTTAATGTCACCAGTAAATGTTGGTATGTCTGCTTTTGGCAGTTTAATATCATTAGGTTGAGCTGTACTTGAATGAATGTCCCAAAGTGATCTCTGTTGATCAATAAATTTATTTAGCGTTGAGTTCAATTGATCAAATGCAAATTGTGGTGAATGTACACTTTCTTGATGTTGATGATGATTTTCTCTATTTGAAGTATCATAAATTGTATTTAATGCTTGACGATATGATGCTGATATTGTAAAGAAGTTTGTTTCAAAATCTTCAATCTCAGATTGTACTGACAATTGAGATAATTGGTCATCTATATTTACAAATTCATCCCATAAATTTTTAACTCGATCAAATCGTAATTCAATGTCTTCAACTTTTGTGTTATCATTGATATTCTCTATGTAATTTCCAAGTCTTGTTAACGTAGCCTTGATTCTACCACGTTTTTGTTTTAATTCTGTTTCAGCCATTTCCAGTTTCCCTTGTTGAATAAATAAGTTTTAATTTATTTGATTAATTATTTTTTATCAATTCCCGGGTTTCGGCACCAAAATTTTATGTTTTGAAAAATGAACGTATCAGGATTTATTAATAAAATAAATTTAGGTTGTGTTATGCTTTATTGATAAAATATAATTTCTTAAAAAATAACAACTGAATTAACTAAAGTAAAACTTAAATATTTGTAATAACTGGATGAATGAATGTTGAATGTAGACTCTTCAAAATGCACGTGATGAACTGATTCAGAGGTTGCTGGTAGAAATGAAACGAACTGTTGAAGTTAAATCATTTATATATTATTACGATTAATTGTTGCATGTTTGAAATTCAAGTATCGATTTGGTTTGATTAGACTTGATATTGAATTCAAATTGTGTATTGTAAGTAATCAGTCTGTATGTTGTGTAACAATCTTTGAATTGTATAACTGTTTCTATGTACTTTATGTTCATTGTAATGCAGGTGTTCAAATCCAATACAAGTATGTATCTTGAATTGTATAGCTGTTTCTTTGTATTTTATGTTTATTGTACTGTTTTAGATTGAGTTCTTCAAAGCACAAATTGAAAAAGTCGGTCTTGAGAAAGTTTTCAGACTTGTTGCTCATGATCGAACATATATCGAATATAATGTTGATGGAAGGAATGGAAAATTAAAACTTTTAAATTTAATATTGTTTGATGAGGTTTTATTTCGTAAGTTATTTTTTAAAACTTCAAATAAGTACAATAATGTACACATGCAAAATTCATTTTTAATTGGTATGTTATAACTATTATTTTACTGCTTTTAGGATGTTGTTCAGATAAGATGTCCAGGAAAGATTATGTGAAAGATCTCCGAAATTTCATCCTTCGGTCACATAATCGTTTTACGAGAACTAAATGCACAGCTAAGTACGTGTATTATATTTAATTATTCTGATTTGATTGAATTTTGCTATTAATCTGTTATTCTTTTTTTTAAATTTTAGTCAAAAGAGAAGTGAGGGTAATCAAGATGACCAAGACCTTTAAGTGTAGGAAATATAACTTGATATTTAAAATTAATATTAGTGTAAACAATAAATGTAGTAAATAATAATAATAATTTTTTGTATATGATAATATTTGTAAAAAAAATCAAATGTGTTTTTATTTATTCAAATGTCATTGCAGCTGTAATATGAATTTAGAACCAAACTCATGGTAATAATTTCATTTCTAAATATTTTAAAAATTTAAGCAATAGCCCCTATATATTTCCTACCATACTTATCATGAACTCAGGACAAAACTCATGATGATACTCAGCTATATACTCATCATGAACTCAGGACAAAACTCATGATGATACTCAGTGATATGCTCATCAGGAACTCAGGACAAAACTCATGATGATACTCAGCTATATACTCATGTGAAAACTCATCAGAACGTACCTATGTACTCATCACAAATCACTTGTAAATGAACGAGAAGGAAAATTACAATTTGTAAAGGGAATAAAAAGGATGAAGCATTTCATGTACACTATGCGTGTAAAAGTAAATAGATGAGTTTTTTCCCGACTTTTGAAAATTGTCATATAAAACTCATGTAATACTCATGATGATGTTCATCTAAACACTCATGATGAGCTCATTGATGAACTCATCATGAGTGGTCTACTAGAGTTACAATACACTCTTTATTTACTTTAACACGCGCATATATTTTGTATAGTACTTTGCTATACACCGTTAGGTCATTTCAGCTATATAATGCATTTTTGTTCTTTTGTTTCTTAAATTACGCATGTTGGAAAGTTCCAGATAGTTTTACCGTTAGTTTTTTTCGTGAAATTTAACAATGTGAGTAGTTATTACTGACTATTTGTACGTTATTTTAGCAATATCTTTTCAACTATTTTAAACTGTAAATAATATCTATTCGATTATTTGGAACTAATTACGTTCAAATTGTAATATTAAACAATTATATTAGTTGCTCATGACTATGTCGACTTAAAAATAGTTGATTTTGAATTTTTTTAGTAAATTTATGATTAACAACTGAAAATAATTGATTTTTACAAGGAGAGAAATGTTGTCATGTATTATTCGTATTAAGCACAACTTATGCCTAAATTAAGTATAAAATACAGCCAACAGTAACTAATCATAAATTTATAATTATTACTCAGAACTTAAGACAAAGCACTTTTTCATCGTTTATGAATAATATGTATAAATTTATTCTTAAATTTACTTAATTTTTATGCTCATATATTCATAAATGAAGAACAAAAAGGAATAGCTGCTATGCATATATTATGATTTAAACGCACTGATCATAATTAAGAATTGCATAAATTTTAAGATAATTAGTCAGAGCTTAAGAATAAAGTTTCATATGTTATGAACAAAATATTTAGAATATACTTACACATTATGATTTAGAATCATAACTTATGCTTTTGAAAAACATAATTCTGGCGATTAAAGGAATAGGTACTATGCATATGTTATGATCTAAACTCACTTATCATGATTAAGAATTGCATAAATTTTAAAATAATTAGTCAGAGCTTAAGAATAAAGTTTCATATATTATGAACAAAATATTTAGAATATACTTACATATTATGATTTAGAATCATATAACTTATGCTTTTGAAAAACATAATTCTGGCGATTAAAGGAATAGGGCCCATATAGACATTTTATCATAAATCATGATTTATGATCAAATTTTATGAAATACGCAATTATTCTTCATGGTTTTAATAAATAAAAACATATTTTAAATTTGAATCGAATATTTATTTTATTTTTTCATTACAATAACATAACTTACAAAAATATTACAGAAATTATTTTAATTATTTTTAATAATACATTTATATTTTGTGTACATAATAATATTCAGATCTAATATTACAGTACTCTTATCATGAAACATTTTTCTTCATTTAAAAATGAATTTAGCTCAAAAGGCTTTTTATTTTGAAGATCATCGAAGCTAATGCAAATAACTTCATTTTTCTTTCTCCCAATTATATACACTGAATAATGATCATCAAATCTTGTAATTTCATATTCATGAAGTATTAAAAGCCAATTATTATTTAGTATGACAAAATCGATAATTTCATAGACGCATTCATTAAGAAATACATAATATCCTACTTTGAAGTCGGTTCCTTTATAGTTCATAAAATTACACCTTTTAATTGGTTCTTGAAAATCAAATGGGAGCTTAAAATTATTTGAAAAGTATACGATATCTCTCATATAATCAAATTTAATATTCTTAGCCTCAATCGTTTTAAACGGATTACTTTTTGTTAAAATGTTACTTGAAAATTTAACACAACATTTTTTTGCTATTGAATACTCTAAGTTTATTCGTGAAAATGAAATTTTAGAGTATTCTTTGAGATTTTTATTTTTGCTCTCATGTCTCATACACCACAAAGGCTTGAGCGGCCCGACCGCCTGAATTATAGAAACATAATGAATAAGATTGTGATGCTTCGGCTTTAGATTTTTGCCTTGAAAACATTGCATATACATTGTGTGATGTTTCTTTATAATATTGGTCAAGCAAATCAGTTCAACATTAGTAAAACTATCTTTAAGTAGAAAATCTACCATTTCTTTTAATTTTAAAATATACTTCCAAACCTTATTTGTTTTAGGAACAAATTCTCCAACTAGCATACTAAAATATCGCAAAAAACAATACGTTTCTCTCGCTGAAAAGTTAAGTTTATAGTTCTTAAGGTGCTCTGGTTTTATGTTTCCAGGAGGTTTATTTCTTTGTTCAATTTTTCCGTATTCGAAGGTATTTATTTTTTTGTTTAGAATCTCTATTGAAAAAAACTTTTTATTATATATAAAATAATTCAAGGATTCAATAATACCAAATTTTATACACCCCTCAAAGCAATCATGCATTAGATCTGCATAGAAATTTTGTGTTACATGAAACAGTTTTAATGAATTTAACATAGAATTTTCTTTTATACCGGTATTGGCATAATCACTTTTTTTAATGTCTTCATTATAATTATTCAAATCTCTAATAGCTCTTTCATTCTCTACTACTGCAGTATTCATTTCAGATTTTGAAGCTTTACAAAGTCTACAGTAAAAATTATGACTAAACGATCCTGAAAATCCCAGAAGGTTATTTAACGCCAGATTATCACCTATGAATAAACCTACTACAAAGTGGACTGTAAATGTTCCATCTTCAGTCTGTATATCTATTCCACTTTCTAGTTTTTTTAATATATCAATAAACGGCGCCAAGGTTTTAGAAGCTGGAAATTTTTTAAAATAAGCGCTTTTCATTAGCATGGCAACAAATATATTTTCTAATGAATTAGAGTTTTCTGGCAATGTTGGAAAATGATAATAAAACGCGGAAATTGACTGCTTGCCAGAATGACTACCTAACGAATTACCCATCTCTATATCGTCATAATAATAAACGACAGGTAGGACGTACTGATTTTGTTTAAACTGAGCTATTTTATCTTTCCAAATTTTCCCCTGTGCAAAGTGATAAATATTACTTTTAGAATCATTATTCAAATAATTTGTGTAGTTAAGAGTATCTTTTAAAATACTGCCCTGTCCAAAAAAAGATTTAATTTGATGCACTATTGGCATTAAAACTACTTCAGATTTTTTATTGGTTAAAATACTTTTACCGTTTTTATAAACTTGTGCCACAGATTTATCTATTTCAACTTTTTGGGGATTTTCATAAAGTTTCTTTTCACTCATTGTCTTTAGAAATAAATGTTCCGTATCAATTCCCTTAAATGGTTCAGAGCATGAAAGCAATAGTTTTTCCAGCATTAATTTATTTTCACTATCTAAAATTGGAAATAATATTTCAGATAATGATGCAAATATAACCTTCGTGATATTTTCCGTAAAATATGATAAAATATTTTGAATTATTTTAGTAGTAAGGTGATTTTCACTGAACAATTTGCTGACAAATAATAGTGAAGCATTTTTCAAACTTTGTAAAACTTTTTCAATGTCTTCACTATCAATAGTATTTTTCAAGTTTTTGGGATTCATATTGTCATTTTTAATTAAATTTGTAGCATCGTTTTGAATCGCACTCAGATTACTCCGACTTACAATGTGATTTAAATTTATATTATTTTCAGAAACTTCATTTATAATTGAAATTTTTACTGAGTTTCTCTTATCATTAGAGTGTACATTTACAATATGTTTTTTATATGATGAAAAATTATAAAATCTTGAACAGCAGTCGTCTTGTGAACAAATTAGTTGTGAATTGTTTTTTAACCCATGAATTAATTTTAAATGGTTTATTAGTGATTCTACAGATGTAATATAAGAACTACAAATGAAGCAATTATACATTTTTTAGTTTAATTTTGTACAAGCTCAATAAATTTATTATATTCTGTAAAAATAAAATTTTCTGTATCTATCTTATAAAAAAAGCATTGAATGAACTGCCAAAATTTTGTGTTTTCGAAGGGGTATTCTAAATTTATTACATAAAAAATTTTAAAATACGTGTCGAAAGCTTGCAAAAAGTTTTCAAATAAATAACTTATATTATCTGTCACTAGGATAAATTGAGGAGACTCTTCTTTCAACAAAATTAAAAATGGCTGGAAAGTAATTTTATGACTTACACAAAATTGCTTTCTTTTGTTGATTAAAGTAGGTATATCAGCTACAGTGTTGGTCTCAACACTAAACGAGTTCCACGCATCGCCAATACTGACTTTCCACACTTTTTTATCTATATTTTTACGAGCTTTCGGTTTCACCACAGCTTGCAAAGCTCGACAAATCTCGTAACGACGTAATTCTAAAAAATACAGAAAATTTTGTTATTAATATGAAGGATTATTAAATTTTGTAATTTCCTTACCTATATTAGTTAACAGGTTTTCTAGTAATTCTAGCGCCGGTGGAAATTTGATGACTTTCTTACAAGCTTCTATTAGTTTTCCTTCAATGGAATTCCATTTAGAAAAAAAGACGCTTGATTTTTCCGGGAAAATTAATTCAAAATCTATTTCAATCTAGAAATTTTTAACATAATATAGTACAAATTTGCATGAGTTCAACACACACTTACTAAACGACTGCCGTTGCTATGCATAAATAGAGGCCAGTTAAGTAAAATGTCGCTGGTCGAACTGTTAATAATTTCTCTTCTCCTTACTTGATAGCACTCCTTCCACTTGATTTCTACTGTTTCCCAAGGGGAATTTCTGGTTTTCAGCCACTCCTTTTCCTCACACTGGTTTTGACTTGTCTGTTCTCTTGAAGATTGTTGTTCATCAATTTTATCACTTCCTGAAGCTAAAATTTATCGAATTCAATAAAGATATAACTACGTATATTAAATAAAGATTATCATACAAGGTGATTTGGATTTATTTTTTCTAAGACGAGCTGTGAAAAGTCCAGCGCTTCTAAAAGAAGCTGCCATAGACCGATATTTATTGTAAAGTTTGCCACTTGCTTTTGGCTTTTTCTCGAAATAATATCCCTAAACAAAGAGGAAACAAAACAAAATCATTGATCCGTATATTATAAATTTTAATTGATATTCCAAACATTGGGTTGGTACATACCAAATGGCGGATTTCTATTTGCTGAAATTTTCGTAATAGTATTCTAATCAAATAATTAGTTTCAGTAACTTAGTAAATTAGTAATAGATTTAAAGCCAATTGATGTAATTATTTCAATCGAACTGTAATAATAACAACAGATGTAGCAATTTGAATTATTATTTATTCAAGGAATGAATTTGTTAAATCCCCTTAAAAGATTAACATTAAAAATAAAAAGGTGCTAATTCATAAAATTTTTATATAGAATAAAAACACAATTTTTTTACAATTCGTTATAAAATTTATTAAAAAAAATAATATCTTAAAAACTAACAATTCAAAATCTTAAATTAAATTACAAAATTGATTTTAGGCAAATTATTTCAAATTGTTTAATTTAATTAAATTTAATTGGAAAATTAATTCAAATTATTCAAATTCTAAATTTGTTAATTTAAGTTTACAATTTAACATTTACTAATTCAATATTTTTCTGTTTATTAGAAAATTTTAATGTAAAAATTTTCTAAGTCCAAAGCAGCGTCGATTAGAAATTTTCCTTAAAAATTTCTAAGTATTTTTTTTTTTTATTTCGGCGATTTATTAGAAACTTTTTCTAAAAAAAATTTCTAAGTTTTTTCCTAATTTTTCCCTAAATTCTGTAAAAAATTGTAAGTTTTTTACAGAAATTCCTAAGTTCCCTATGTACTAGCTCAATACGCTAGATTTTTGAGGACTCAATACGTCCAATGGTTTTTGGTCTATTTGTTTTCTCTGCTTCAATCTCAATACGATATTATACACAGATAATCGCAAAAAGACAAATTCTTCTGCGATCTGCAATCCTTTATATACAAAAATTTCACGGTTCTAGAATTTTCCTTTTCTCCGTTGGTGAAATTATCTTTATATTTGTCTCATCATTTCATCCTTTTTTATAAAACTGTTTTATTTAAATTTGAGTTTGGTAAATCGATTGATAATTTTGATGATTGTGAATAACTCTACTGGTACTGGTAATTCAGCTTCTATTTGACAATGGTCATTTTTAATTGGAACAGTTGGTAATATGTAAGTGACGTTTTGTTTACCATATTGTTGTGTCATGATTGTGTTGTGTTGTCAAAAATTATTATGGTAGTTAAGTTTGTGATGTTGTGAATGTTTTTATTTAAATGGTTTTTTTTTTTTTTTAATTTGTAATAATTGTTATTTGTGTTATTAATTAATTATGTTTTATATGTATTTTAATTTATGTTGTGCAGTGTGGATATTTTTGTTTGTTTTATGTTTGTAAATAATTTTGTGATTATGGTGTAAATAATATAGTGTTCATGATGTGACTTGTGCAATTAATGTTATGTTTCTTGTTTGTAATTTTGTCCTTTGTTTTATAAGTAAAAAAGTGTGTAATTGTTACATTTTTTATAAAATATTTGTGGTTCACTCTTTTTTTTAATGGTATTTTGTTTGTTCTATTTTTGTTGTAACTATGTTATTATGGTATATTATTATGTATTGTATTCATTATGTGTGATATGTTTTGGTTATGTTGTTTGTTTATATTTTGTGTTGTTCTGTTTGTACGATTTGTTTATGATTTTTGTGTTATTTATTATTAGTTTATTTATTTATTTTCATTATTAATTATTTTTATTTCTAATCTTTTATTTTTTTCTTTTTCTTTTTCAGATGATTAAAAATGTTGAATGACGATTCAACATCCTCCCCGAACGCGCAAAAATAAACTTATAATTTAATGTATTGTAATAATTTGTTATTTTAATTTTTATTTATGTAATAAATGAATATCATTTTGAATCATTTTAGTTTTCCTTATTTTTCTATTCACAAAATTCACCTTTCGATTTGTTAATGCTTTGTTTTGATTTTAATTTATATTGTTTATAATTGTACCATTGTCGAATTTTTGGCGGTATTTTCACAATAATTTTATTCGTGTTCCAGTGTGTGAAACGAATGACCGTCTTATCATCCACCCTGTGTCGGTATGATTTCTTCATTGTTTTAACCCTTTCCCAAGGAATAGGGAATCTTTGAAGCATTTTTCTAATGCTTGCTGCTTTTTTATGTTGAATATTCTGTTTTACAAATTGTTGTAGTTGTTTGTTAAGAGTTTGTGGTTCATGTGTGTGTAACATGAATACGTTTGTTGATTGTGTGACACGCCCTGTGTTGCCCATCACAATCCAACCCAATTCTGTTTTCAATGCTATTGGTTTATCTAGGTGTTTTGATCGTATTATTCCATCTTGAATAATACTAGCATATACTTCTGCTCCTAGTAGCAAGTCTATATTTCCTGGAATAGCATAGTCAGGATCAGCTAGCTTCAAATTTCTTATATGATTGAAACCTGATGTTTCAATGTGTTGTGGAGGTAATTGGCTAGTGATACTGTTTACCACTAGCGCTTTGACTCTCTGCTTGTAATTTCCATTTACCGATTCCAACGTGAATTCGGTCTGTGATTTGGCTCTAGTGGCACTGCTTTGGTTGAGTCCACTAATAAGCTGATTAGTTCGTGAATGAGAGAGCTTCAAACGTTTTGTCGCCGCGGCGGTGATACATGTAGCTTGAGACCCTGAGTCGATCAGAGCCCTTAGATTTTGTAGCTGACCCTTACCGTCTCGTATTTTTACTTGTGCTGTTGCTAGCAAAGTTTCATTAACATTAGTTGAAAAGAAATTCTTGAGTGAATCTTCTTTTTCATGTAGTTGAACAGAAGTCTGATTTGTCGCTGATGAATTCGCCGAAAAACTATCATGTAACAAAATGTGGTGCCTTTTCATACACTTCTTGCATGAACTGTTGCTTGTGCAGTTGATGAATCTATGACCTGGTTCAAGGCAGTTTGTACATAAATTATTTTTGATAATGAAATTTTTTCTTTCTACTTCTGATAATGACTTGAATTTCATACAATGGCAAAGTCTATGATCAGACTTACACTTTGGACAATGTGTACCCTGATTGGTACCCTTAATATTTTGATTTGAAGAAATCTTGGTTTCACTTGAAGTGTGTATAGCTTCTAATACTCTAAAACGTGCTTCTAAAAATTCTACTAATTCTTTGAACGTAGGCATTTCGGTTTTTGAGCTTTGTTTGATTTCCCAAAGTTCTCTTGTTTCAGGTGGTAGTCTTTGTAATGTCAGATAAGTTATTATTGGATCCCAATTTTCAGTATTGATTCTCAATGTTTCTAGTTCGTGCAGAGTTTCTTCCACGTTACTCAAAACATCTTTCATAGCTTGTGCACTCTCTGACTTCATAGGAGTAAACTTACACAACTTTTCCAATTGTGTATTAACTAGAACTCTGTTGTTGTTAAATCGACTGATTAGAGCAAACCAAGCCTTTTGATAATTCGCTGCTATAATATCGAACTGTTTGATAATTCTAGCTGCTTCACCAGAAGTACATGATTTCAAATAATGTAATTTTTCAATTTCAGAGATATCGTTATTGTTGTGAATCAAATTCACATATAAGTCTCTAAATGATCTCCATGATCTATATGTGCCATCAAATTTTGGTAACTGTATGGGTGGTAGTTTAATTTGTGGTTTTGCTGACGGTGGTAAGGCTGTATTATTGTTCGCAGTTTGGTTTGATACATTTGCTGTGGTTAATAATTCAATTTTTTCATCTAATTCAACAATTAATTCGAAGCATTGTTCTTCAAAGTTTTTAAATGTGTTTTGTTCTAAGTACTGTGTAGTGCTATTCGCGTCTTCAGAATGACAAATCTCATAATGATTTTTCCGAAACTCTTGGGATAATTCTTTTAACTTTTCAATTCTGCGTTTATATACTACTATAGGTTTTATTTCGTCAAGACTCTTTTTTATACTAACAGTAACGTTGTTTAATTCTTCAATCAATAAATTTTGCGATTTAATTAAACCTTGAACCTTTTCCATTGTTTCCTTTTTCTTTTTACTGCTCGAACTTTTTGGTTTAACCATTTACAAATAAATATTTTTTTTTATTGATAAAATTTTTAAATTAATAAAATTTTAAATTGATAAAATTTACACATTAGCAGCAAGCATTTACTAATTCAATTGTTTAAAATTTAAAAATTTACTAATTCAAATATTCAGTTTAAAAAATTTCCGGAAATTAATTTTGTTCAAAATTTAATTAATAAATTCAAAAAAATATGCAATAATTGAAAAATAAAATTTACTAATTTACATAGAATGATAATGACAATTAATAGTTTGTGTCTTAGCTCAAAATGATGATGAAAATATGCAATAATTAAAAAAAATAAAATTTACTAATTTACATAGAATGATAATGACAATTAATAGTTTGTGTCTTAGCTCAAAATGATGATGAATTATCAAAAATATCGATGTTTTTTAAATTTTGATGTAGATGGCGCTGAAGGATAGTTCCGGTGATGTTAATGATATTTACCGTCGGTAAATCACTGTTCAACTCTATAGTAGTACGACGATAAAAATTTCTATGAAGAAACTTCAATTCTGCTGATTGCAATTACTTAGATTCGAATTGTCTCGGCAATAGAAAAATTTAAATAAATTTTTCTATGTTCAAACAGCAATGTTGATGAAAAAATTTCTAAGTATTTTTCTGTTTATTAGAAAATTTTAATGTAAAAATTTTCTAAGTCCAAAGCAGCGTCGATTAGAAATTTTCCTTAAAAATTTCTAAGTATTTTTTTTTTTTATTTCGGCGATTTATTAGAAACTTTTTCTAAAAAAAATTTCTAAGTTTTTTCCTAATTTTTCCCTAAATTCTGTAAAAAATTGTAAGTTTTTTACAGAAATTCCTAAGTTCCCTATGTACTAGCTCAATACGCTAGATTTTTGAGGACTCAATACGTCCAATGGTTTTTGGTCTATTTGTTTTCTCTGCTTCAATCTCAATACGATATTATACACAGATAATCGCAAAAAGACAAATTCTTCTGCGATCTGCAATCCTTTATATACAAAAATTTCACGGTTCTAGAATTTTCCTTTTCTCCGTTGGTGAAATTATCTTTATATTTGTCTCATCATTTCATCCTTTTTTATAAAACTGTTTTATTTAAATTTGAGTTTGGTAAATCGATTGATAATTTTGATGATTGTGAATAACTCTACTGGTACTGGTAATTCAGCTTCTATTTGACAATGGTCATTTTTAATTGGAACAGTTGGTAATATGTAAGTGACGTTTTGTTTACCATATTGTTGTGTCATGATTGTGTTGTGTTGTCAAAAATTATTATGGTAGTTAAGTTTGTGATGTTGTGAATGTTTTTATTTAAATGTTTTTTTTTTTTTTTTAATTTGTAATAATTGTTATTTGTGTTATTAATTAATTATGTTTTATATGTATTTTAATTTATGTTGTGCAGTGTGGATATTTTTGTTTGTTTTATGTTTGTAAATAATTTTGTGATTATGGTGTAAATAATATAGTGTTCATGATGTGACTTGTGCAATTAATGTTATGTTTCTTGTTTGTAATTTTGTCCTTTGTTTTATAAGTAAAAAAGTGTGTAATTGTTACATTTTTTATAAAATATTTGTGGTTCACTCTTTTTTTTAATGGTATTTTGTTTGTTCTATTTTTGTTGTAACTATGTTATTATGGTATATTATTATGTATTGTATTCATTATGTGTGATATGTTTTGGTTATGTTGTTTGTTTATATTTTGTGTTGTTCTGTTTGTACGATTTGTTTATGATTTTTGTGTTATTTATTATTAGTTTATTTATTTATTTTCATTATTAATTATTTTTATTTCTAATCTTTTATTTTTTTCTTTTTCTTTTTCAGATGATTAAAAATGTTGAATGACGATTCAACATCCTCCCCGAACGCGCAAAAATAAACTTATAATTTAATGTATTGTAATAATTTGTTATTTTAATTTTTATTTATGTAATAAATGAATATCATTTTGAATCATTTTAGTTTTCCTTATTTTTCTATTCACAAAATTCACCTTTCGATTTGTTAATGCTTTGTTTTGATTTTAATTTATATTGTTTATAATTGTACCATTGTCGAATTTTTGGCGGTATTTTCACAATAATTTTATTCGTGTTCCAGTGTGTGAAACGAATGACCGTCTTATCATCCACCCTGTGTCGGTATGATTTCTTCATTGTTTTAACCCTTTCCCAAGGAATAGGGAATCTTTGAAGCATTTTTCTAATGCTTGCTGCTTTTTTATGTTGAATATTCTGTTTTACAAATTGTTTTAGTTGTTTGTTAAGAGTTTGTGGTTCATGTGTGTGTAACATGAATACGTTTGTTGATTGTGTGACACGCCCTGTGTTGCCCATCACAATCCAACCCAATTCTGTTTTCAATGCTATTGGTTTATCTAGGTGTTTTGATCGTATTATTCCATCTTGAATAATACTAGCATATACTTCTGCTCCTAGTAGCAAGTCTATATTTCCTGGAATAGCATAGTCAGGATCAGCTAGCTTCAAATTTCTTATATGATTGAAACCTGATGTTTCAATGTGTTGTGGAGGTAATTGGCTAGTGATACTGTTTACCACTAGCGCTTTGACTCTCTGCTTGTAATTTCCATTTACCGATTCCAACGTGAATTCGGTCTGTGATTTGGCTCTAGTGGCACTGCTTTGGTTGAGTCCACTAATAAGCTGATTAGTTCGTGAATGAGAGAGCTTCAAACGTTTTGTCGCCGCGGCGGTGATACATGTAGCTTGAGACCCTGAGTCGATCAGAGCCCTTAGATTTTGTAGCTGACCCTTACCGTCTCGTATTTTTACTTGTGCTGTTGCTAGCAAAGTTTCATTAACATTAGTTGAAAAGAAATTCTTGAGTGAATCTTCTTTTTCATGTAGTTGAACAGAAGTCTGATTTGTCGCTGATGAATTCGCCGAAAAACTATCATGTAACAAAGTGTGGTGCCTTTTCATACACTTCTTGCATGAACTGTTGCTTGTGCAGTTGATGAATCTATGACCTGGTTCAAGGCAGTTTGTACATAAATTATTTTTGATAATGAAATTTTTTCTTTCTACTTCTGATAATGACTTGAATTTCATACAATGGCAAAGTCTATGATCAGACTTACACTTTGGACAATGTGTACCCTGATTGGTACCCTTAATATTTTGATTTGAAGAAATCTTGGTTTCACTTGAAGTGTGTATAGCTTCTAATACTCTAAAACGTGCTTCTAAAAATTCTACTAATTCTTTGAACGTAGGCATTTCGGTTTTTGAGCTTTGTTTGATTTCCCAAAGTTCTCTTGTTTCAGGTGGTAGTCTTTGTAATGTCAGATAAGTTATTATTGGATCCCAATTTTCAGTATTGATTCTCAATGTTTCTAGTTCGTGCAGAGTTTCTTCCACGTTACTCAAAACATCTTTCATAGCTTGTGCACTCTCTGACTTCATAGGAGTAAACTTACACAACTTTTCCAATTGTGTATTAACTAGAACTCTGTTGTTGTTAAATCGACTGATTAGAGCAAACCAAGCCTTTTGATAATTCGCTGCTATAATATCGAACTGTTTGATAATTCTAGCTGCTTCACCAGAAGTACATGATTTCAAATAATGTAATTTTTCAATTTCAGAGATATCGTTATTGTTGTGAATCAAATTCACATATAAGTCTCTAAATGATCTCCATGATCTATATGTGCCATCAAATTTTGGTAACTGTATGGGTGGTAGTTTAATTTGTGGTTTTGCTGACGGTGGTAAGGCTGTATTATTGTTCGCAGTTTGGTTTGATACATTTGCTGTGGTTAATAATTCAATTTTTTCATCTAATTCAACAATTAATTCGAAGCATTGTTCTTCAAAGTTTTTAAATGTGTTTTGTTCTAAGTACTGTGTAGTGCTATTCGCGTCTTCAGAATGACAAATCTCATAATGATTTTTCCGAAACTCTTGGGATAATTCTTTTAACTTTTCAATTCTGCGTTTATATACTACTATAGGTTTTATTTCGTCAAGACTCTTTTTTATACTAACAGTAACGTTGTTTAATTCTTCAATCAATAAATTTTGCGATTTAATTAAACCTTGAACCTTTTCCATTGTTTCCTTTTTCTTTTTACTGCTCGAACTTTTTGGTTTAACCATTTACAAATAAATATTTTTTTTTATTGATAAAATTTTTAAATTAATAAAATTTTAAATTGATAAAATTTACACATTAGCAGCAAGCATTTACTAATTCAATTGTTTAAAATTTAAAAATTTACTAATTCAAATATTCAGTTTAAAAAATTTCCGGAAATTAATTTTGTTCAAAATTTAATTAATAAATTCAAAAAAATATGCAATAATTGAAAAATAAAATTTACTAATTTACATAGAATGATAATGACAATTAATAGTTTGTGTCTTAGCTCAAAATGATGATGAAAATATGCAATAATTAAAAAAAATAAAATTTACTAATTTACATAGAATGATAATGACAATTAATAGTTTGTGTCTTAGCTCAAAATGATGATGAATTATCAAAAATATCGATGTTTTTTAAATTTTGATGTAGATGGCGCTGAAGGATAGTTCCGGTGATGTTAATGATATTTACCGTCGGTAAATCACTGTTCAACTCTATAGTAGTACGACGATAAAAATTTCTATGAAGAAACTTCAATTCTGCTGATTGCAATTACTTAGATTCGAATTGTCTCGGCAATAGAAAAATTTAAATAAATTTTTCTATGTTCAAACAGCAATGTTGATGAAAAAATTTCTAAGTATTTTTCTGTTTATTAGAAAATTTTAATGTAAAAATTTTCTAAGTCCAAAGCAGCGTCGATTAGAAATTTTCCTTAAAAATTTCTAAGTATTTTTTTTTTTTATTTCGGCGATTTATTAGAAACTTTTTCTAAAAAAAATTTCTAAGTTTTTTCCTAATTTTTCCCTAAATTCTGTAAAAAATTGTAAGTTTTTTACAGAAATTCCTAAGTTCCCTATGTACTAGCTCAATACGCTAGATTTTTGAGGACTCAATACGTCCAATGGTTTTTGGTCTATTTGTTTTCTCTGCTTCAATCTCAATACGATATTATACACAGATAATCGCAAAAAGACAAATTCTTCTGCGATCTGCAATCCTTTATATACAAAAATTTCACGGTTCTAGAATTTTCCTTTTCTCCGTTGGTGAAATTATCTTTATATTTGTCTCATCATTTCATCCTTTTTTATAAAACTGTTTTATTTAAATTTGAGTTTGGTAAATCGATTGATAATTTTGATGATTGTGAATAACTCTACTGGTACTGGTAATTCAGCTTCTATTTGACAATGGTCATTTTTAATTGGAACAGTTGGTAATATGTAAGTGACGTTTTGTTTACCATATTGTTGTGTCATGATTGTGTTGTGTTGTCAAAAATTATTATGGTAGTTAAGTTTGTGATGTTGTGAATGTTTTTATTTAAATGGTTTTTTTTTTTTTTTAATTTGTAATAATTGTTATTTGTGTTATTAATTAATTATGTTTTATATGTATTTTAATTTATGTTGTGCAGTGTGGATATTTTTGTTTGTTTTATGTTTGTAAATAATTTTGTGATTATGGTGTAAATAATATAGTGTTCATGATGTGACTTGTGCAATTAATGTTATGTTTCTTGTTTGTAATTTTGTCCTTTGTTTTATAAGTAAAAAAGTGTGTAATTGTTACATTTTTTATAAAATATTTGTGGTTCACTCTTTTTTTTAATGGTATTTTGTTTGTTCTATTTTTGTTGTAACTATGTTATTATGGTATATTATTATGTATTGTATTCATTATGTGTGATATGTTTTGGTTATGTTGTTTGTTTATATTTTGTGTTGTTCTGTTTGTACGATTTGTTTATGATTTTTGTGTTATTTATTATTAGTTTATTTATTTATTTTCATTATTAATTATTTTTATTTCTAATCTTTTATTTTTTTCTTTTTCTTTTTCAGATGATTAAAAATGTTGAATGACGATTCAACATCCTCCCCGAACGCGCAAAAATAAACTTATAATTTAATGTATTGTAATAATTTGTTATTTTAATTTTTATTTATGTAATAAATGAATATCATTTTGAATCATTTTAGTTTTCCTTATTTTTCTATTCACAAAATTCACCTTTCGATTTGTTAATGCTTTGTTTTGATTTTAATTTATATTGTTTATAATTGTACCATTGTCGAATTTTTGGCGGTATTTTCACAATAATTTTATTCGTGTTCCAGTGTGTGAAACGAATGACCGTCTTATCATCCACCCTGTGTCGGTATGATTTCTTCATTGTTTTAACCCTTTCCCAAGGAATAGGGAATCTTTGAAGCATTTTTCTAATGCTTGCTGCTTTTTTATGTTGAATATTCTGTTTTACAAATTGTTGTAGTTGTTTGTTAAGAGTTTGTGGTTCATGTGTGTGTAACATGAATACGTTTGTTGATTGTGTGACACGCCCTGTGTTGCCCATCACAATCCAACCCAATTCTGTTTTCAATGCTATTGGTTTATCTAGGTGTTTTGATCGTATTATTCCATCTTGAATAATACTAGCATATACTTCTGCTCCTAGTAGCAAGTCTATATTTCCTGGAATAGCATAGTCAGGATCAGCTAGCTTCAAATTTCTTATATGATTGAAACCTGATGTTTCAATGTGTTGTGGAGGTAATTGGCTAGTGATACTGTTTACCACTAGCGCTTTGACTCTCTGCTTGTAATTTCCATTTACCGATTCCAACGTGAATTCGGTCTGTGATTTGGCTCTAGTGGCACTGCTTTGGTTGAGTCCACTAATAAGCTGATTAGTTCGTGAATGAGAGAGCTTCAAACGTTTTGTCGCCGCGGCGGTGATACATGTAGCTTGAGACCCTGAGTCGATCAGAGCCCTTAGATTTTGTAGCTGACCCTTACCGTCTCGTATTTTTACTTGTGCTGTTGCTAGCAAAGTTTCATTAACATTAGTTGAAAAGAAATTCTTGAGTGAATCTTCTTTTTCATGTAGTTGAACAGAAGTCTGATTTGTCGCTGATGAATTCGCCGAAAAACTATCATGTAACAAAATGTGGTGCCTTTTCATACACTTCTTGCATGAACTGTTGCTTGTGCAGTTGATGAATCTATGACCTGGTTCAAGGCAGTTTGTACATAAATTATTTTTGATAATGAAATTTTTTCTTTCTACTTCTGATAATGACTTGAATTTCATACAATGGCAAAGTCTATGATCAGACTTACACTTTGGACAATGTGTACCCTGATTGGTACCCTTAATATTTTGATTTGAAGAAATCTTGGTTTCACTTGAAGTGTGTATAGCTTCTAATACTCTAAAACGTGCTTCTAAAAATTCTACTAATTCTTTGAACGTAGGCATTTCGGTTTTTGAGCTTTGTTTGATTTCCCAAAGTTCTCTTGTTTCAGGTGGTAGTCTTTGTAATGTCAGATAAGTTATTATTGGATCCCAATTTTCAGTATTGATTCTCAATGTTTCTAGTTCGTGCAGAGTTTCTTCCACGTTACTCAAAACATCTTTCATAGCTTGTGCACTCTCTGACTTCATAGGAGTAAACTTACACAACTTTTCCAATTGTGTATTAACTAGAACTCTGTTGTTGTTAAATCGACTGATTAGAGCAAACCAAGCCTTTTGATAATTCGCTGCTATAATATCGAACTGTTTGATAATTCTAGCTGCTTCACCAGAAGTACATGATTTCAAATAATGTAATTTTTCAATTTCAGAGATATCGTTATTGTTGTGAA
Source organism: Villa cingulata (assembly GCA_951394055.1). NCBI lineage: Eukaryota > Metazoa > Arthropoda > Insecta > Diptera > Bombyliidae > Villa > Villa cingulata. The sequence continues at coordinate 31,695,448 of OX596017.1, read as the reverse complement.
TCAAATTCACATATAAGTCTCTAAATGATCTCCATGATCTATATGTGCCATCAAATTTTGGTAACTGTATGGGTGGTAGTTTAATTTGTGGTTTTGCTGACGGTGGTAAGGCTGTATTATTGTTCGCAGTTTGGTTTGATACATTTGCTGTGGTTAATAATTCAATTTTTTCATCTAATTCAACAATTAATTCGAAGCATTGTTCTTCAAAGTTTTTAAATGTGTTTTGTTCTAAGTACTGTGTAGTGCTATTCGCGTCTTCAGAATGACAAATCTCATAATGATTTTTCCGAAACTCTTGGGATAATTCTTTTAACTTTTCAATTCTGCGTTTATATACTACTATAGGTTTTATTTCGTCAAGACTCTTTTTTATACTAACAGTAACGTTGTTTAATTCTTCAATCAATAAATTTTGCGATTTAATTAAACCTTGAACCTTTTCCATTGTTTCCTTTTTCTTTTTACTGCTCGAACTTTTTGGTTTAACCATTTACAAATAAATATTTTTTTTTATTGATAAAATTTTTAAATTAATAAAATTTTAAATTGATAAAATTTACACATTAGCAGCAAGCATTTACTAATTCAATTGTTTAAAATTTAAAAATTTACTAATTCAAATATTCAGTTTAAAAAATTTCCGGAAATTAATTTTGTTCAAAATTTAATTAATAAATTCAAAAAAATATGCAATAATTGAAAAATAAAATTTACTAATTTACATAGAATGATAATGACAATTAATAGTTTGTGTCTTAGCTCAAAATGATGATGAAAATATGCAATAATTAAAAAAAATAAAATTTACTAATTTACATAGAATGATAATGACAATTAATAGTTTGTGTCTTAGCTCAAAATGATGATGAATTATCAAAAATATCGATGTTTTTTAAATTTTGATGTAGATGGCGCTGAAGGATAGTTCCGGTGATGTTAATGATATTTACCGTCGGTAAATCACTGTTCAACTCTATAGTAGTACGACGATAAAAATTTCTATGAAGAAACTTCAATTCTGCTGATTGCAATTACTTAGATTCGAATTGTCTCGGCAATAGAAAAATTTAAATAAATTTTTCTATGTTCAAACAGCAATGTTGATGAAAAAATTTCTAAGTATTTTTCTGTTTATTAGAAAATTTTAATGTAAAAATTTTCTAAGTCCAAAGCAGCGTCGATTAGAAATTTTCCTTAAAAATTTCTAAGTATTTTTTTTTTTTATTTCGGCGATTTATTAGAAACTTTTTCTAAAAAAAATTTCTAAGTTTTTTCCTAATTTTTCCCTAAATTCTGTAAAAAATTGTAAGTTTTTTACAGAAATTCCTAAGTTCCCTATGTACTAGCTCAATACGCTAGATTTTTGAGGACTCAATACGTCCAATGGTTTTTGGTCTATTTGTTTTCTCTGCTTCAATCTCAATACGATATTATACACAGATAATCGCAAAAAGACAAATTCTTCTGCGATCTGCAATCCTTTATATACAAAAATTTCACGGTTCTAGAATTTTCCTTTTCTCCGTTGGTGAAATTATCTTTATATTTGTCTCATCATTTCATCCTTTTTTATAAAACTGTTTTATTTAAATTTGAGTTTGGTAAATCGATTGATAATTTTGATGATTGTGAATAACTCTACTGGTACTGGTAATTCAGCTTCTATTTGACAATGGTCATTTTTAATTGGAACAGTTGGTAATATGTAAGTGACGTTTTGTTTACCATATTGTTGTGTCATGATTGTGTTGTGTTGTCAAAAATTATTATGGTAGTTAAGTTTGTGATGTTGTGAATGTTTTTATTTAAATGTTTTTTTTTTTTTTTTAATTTGTAATAATTGTTATTTGTGTTATTAATTAATTATGTTTTATATGTATTTTAATTTATGTTGTGCAGTGTGGATATTTTTGTTTGTTTTATGTTTGTAAATAATTTTGTGATTATGGTGTAAATAATATAGTGTTCATGATGTGACTTGTGCAATTAATGTTATGTTTCTTGTTTGTAATTTTGTCCTTTGTTTTATAAGTAAAAAAGTGTGTAATTGTTACATTTTTTATAAAATATTTGTGGTTCACTCTTTTTTTTAATGGTATTTTGTTTGTTCTATTTTTGTTGTAACTATGTTATTATGGTATATTATTATGTATTGTATTCATTATGTGTGATATGTTTTGGTTATGTTGTTTGTTTATATTTTGTGTTGTTCTGTTTGTACGATTTGTTTATGATTTTTGTGTTATTTATTATTAGTTTATTTATTTATTTTCATTATTAATTATTTTTATTTCTAATCTTTTATTTTTTTCTTTTTCTTTTTCAGATGATTAAAAATGTTGAATGACGATTCAACATCCTCCCCGAACGCGCAAAAATAAACTTATAATTTAATGTATTGTAATAATTTGTTATTTTAATTTTTATTTATGTAATAAATGAATATCATTTTGAATCATTTTAGTTTTCCTTATTTTTCTATTCACAAAATTCACCTTTCGATTTGTTAATGCTTTGTTTTGATTTTAATTTATATTGTTTATAATTGTACCATTGTCGAATTTTTGGCGGTATTTTCACAATAATTTTATTCGTGTTCCAGTGTGTGAAACGAATGACCGTCTTATCATCCACCCTGTGTCGGTATGATTTCTTCATTGTTTTAACCCTTTCCCAAGGAATAGGGAATCTTTGAAGCATTTTTCTAATGCTTGCTGCTTTTTTATGTTGAATATTCTGTTTTACAAATTGTTTTAGTTGTTTGTTAAGAGTTTGTGGTTCATGTGTGTGTAACATGAATACGTTTGTTGATTGTGTGACACGCCCTGTGTTGCCCATCACAATCCAACCCAATTCTGTTTTCAATGCTATTGGTTTATCTAGGTGTTTTGATCGTATTATTCCATCTTGAATAATACTAGCATATACTTCTGCTCCTAGTAGCAAGTCTATATTTCCTGGAATAGCATAGTCAGGATCAGCTAGCTTCAAATTTCTTATATGATTGAAACCTGATGTTTCAATGTGTTGTGGAGGTAATTGGCTAGTGATACTGTTTACCACTAGCGCTTTGACTCTCTGCTTGTAATTTCCATTTACCGATTCCAACGTGAATTCGGTCTGTGATTTGGCTCTAGTGGCACTGCTTTGGTTGAGTCCACTAATAAGCTGATTAGTTCGTGAATGAGAGAGCTTCAAACGTTTTGTCGCCGCGGCGGTGATACATGTAGCTTGAGACCCTGAGTCGATCAGAGCCCTTAGATTTTGTAGCTGACCCTTACCGTCTCGTATTTTTACTTGTGCTGTTGCTAGCAAAGTTTCATTAACATTAGTTGAAAAGAAATTCTTGAGTGAATCTTCTTTTTCATGTAGTTGAACAGAAGTCTGATTTGTCGCTGATGAATTCGCCGAAAAACTATCATGTAACAAAGTGTGGTGCCTTTTCATACACTTCTTGCATGAACTGTTGCTTGTGCAGTTGATGAATCTATGACCTGGTTCAAGGCAGTTTGTACATAAATTATTTTTGATAATGAAATTTTTTCTTTCTACTTCTGATAATGACTTGAATTTCATACAATGGCAAAGTCTATGATCAGACTTACACTTTGGACAATGTGTACCCTGATTGGTACCCTTAATATTTTGATTTGAAGAAATCTTGGTTTCACTTGAAGTGTGTATAGCTTCTAATACTCTAAAACGTGCTTCTAAAAATTCTACTAATTCTTTGAACGTAGGCATTTCGGTTTTTGAGCTTTGTTTGATTTCCCAAAGTTCTCTTGTTTCAGGTGGTAGTCTTTGTAATGTCAGATAAGTTATTATTGGATCCCAATTTTCAGTATTGATTCTCAATGTTTCTAGTTCGTGCAGAGTTTCTTCCACGTTACTCAAAACATCTTTCATAGCTTGTGCACTCTCTGACTTCATAGGAGTAAACTTACACAACTTTTCCAATTGTGTATTAACTAGAACTCTGTTGTTGTTAAATCGACTGATTAGAGCAAACCAAGCCTTTTGATAATTCGCTGCTATAATATCGAACTGTTTGATAATTCTAGCTGCTTCACCAGAAGTACATGATTTCAAATAATGTAATTTTTCAATTTCAGAGATATCGTTATTGTTGTGAATCAAATTCACATATAAGTCTCTAAATGATCTCCATGATCTATATGTGCCATCAAATTTTGGTAACTGTATGGGTGGTAGTTTAATTTGTGGTTTTGCTGACGGTGGTAAGGCTGTATTATTGTTCGCAGTTTGGTTTGATACATTTGCTGTGGTTAATAATTCAATTTTTTCATCTAATTCAACAATTAATTCGAAGCATTGTTCTTCAAAGTTTTTAAATGTGTTTTGTTCTAAGTACTGTGTAGTGCTATTCGCGTCTTCAGAATGACAAATCTCATAATGATTTTTCCGAAACTCTTGGGATAATTCTTTTAACTTTTCAATTCTGCGTTTATATACTACTATAGGTTTTATTTCGTCAAGACTCTTTTTTATACTAACAGTAACGTTGTTTAATTCTTCAATCAATAAATTTTGCGATTTAATTAAACCTTGAACCTTTTCCATTGTTTCCTTTTTCTTTTTACTGCTCGAACTTTTTGGTTTAACCATTTACAAATAAATATTTTTTTTTATTGATAAAATTTTTAAATTAATAAAATTTTAAATTGATAAAATTTACACATTAGCAGCAAGCATTTACTAATTCAATTGTTTAAAATTTAAAAATTTACTAATTCAAATATTCAGTTTAAAAAATTTCCGGAAATTAATTTTGTTCAAAATTTAATTAATAAATTCAAAAAAATATGCAATAATTGAAAAATAAAATTTACTAATTTACATAGAATGATAATGACAATTAATAGTTTGTGTCTTAGCTCAAAATGATGATGAAAATATGCAATAATTAAAAAAAATAAAATTTACTAATTTACATAGAATGATAATGACAATTAATAGTTTGTGTCTTAGCTCAAAATGATGATGAATTATCAAAAATATCGATGTTTTTTAAATTTTGATGTAGATGGCGCTGAAGGATAGTTCCGGTGATGTTAATGATATTTACCGTCGGTAAATCACTGTTCAACTCTATAGTAGTACGACGATAAAAATTTCTATGAAGAAACTTCAATTCTGCTGATTGCAATTACTTAGATTCGAATTGTCTCGGCAATAGAAAAATTTAAATAAATTTTTCTATGTTCAAACAGCAATGTTGATGAAAAAATTTCTAAGTATTTTTCTGTTTATTAGAAAATTTTAATGTAAAAATTTTCTAAGTCCAAAGCAGCGTCGATTAGAAATTTTCCTTAAAAATTTCTAAGTATTTTTTTTTTTTATTTCGGCGATTTATTAGAAACTTTTTCTAAAAAAAATTTCTAAGTTTTTTCCTAATTTTTCCCTAAATTCTGTAAAAAATTGTAAGTTTTTTACAGAAATTCCTAAGTTCCCTATGTACTAGCTCAATACGCTAGATTTTTGAGGACTCAATACGTCCAATGGTTTTTGGTCTATTTGTTTTCTCTGCTTCAATCTCAATACGATATTATACACAGATAATCGCAAAAAGACAAATTCTTCTGCGATCTGCAATCCTTTCTATACAAAAATTTCACGGTTCTAGAATTTTCCTTTTCTCCGTTGGTGAAATTATCTTTATATTTGTCTCATCATTTCATCCTTTTTTATAAAACTGTTTTATTTAAATTTGAGTTTGGTAAATCGATTGATAATTTTGATGATTGTGAATAACTCTACTGGTACTGGTAATTCAGCTTCTATTTGACAATGGTCATTTTTAATTGGAACAGTTGGTAATATGTAAGTGACGTTTTGTTTACCATATTGTTGTGTCATGATTGTGTTGTGTTGTCAAAAATTATTATGGTAGTTAAGTTTGTGATGTTGTGAATGTTTTTATTTAAATGGTTTTTTTTTTTTTTTAATTTGTAATAATTGTTATTTGTGTTATTAATTAATTATGTTTTATATGTATTTTAATTTATGTTGTGCAGTGTGGATATTTTTGTTTGTTTTATGTTTGTAAATAATTTTGTGATTATGGTGTAAATAATATAGTGTTCATGATGTGACTTGTGCAATTAATGTTATGTTTCTTGTTTGTAATTTTGTCCTTTGTTTTATAAGTAAAAAAGTGTGTAATTGTTACATTTTTTATAAAATATTTGTGGTTCACTCTTTTTTTTAATGGTATTTTGTTTGTTCTATTTTTGTTGTAACTATGTTATTATGGTATATTATTATGTATTGTATTCATTATGTGTGATATGTTTTGGTTATGTTGTTTGTTTATATTTTGTGTTGTTCTGTTTGTACGATTTGTTTATGATTTTTGTGTTATTTATTATTAGTTTATTTATTTATTTTCATTATTAATTATTTTTATTTCTAATCTTTTATTTTTTTCTTTTTCTTTTTCAGATGATTAAAAATGTTGAATGACGATTCAACATCCTCCCCGAACGCGCAAAAATAAACTTATAATTTAATGTATTGTAATAATTTGTTATTTTAATTTTTATTTATGTAATAAATGAATATCATTTTGAATCATTTTAGTTTTCCTTATTTTTCTATTCACAAAATTCACCTTTCGATTTGTTAATGCTTTGTTTTGATTTTAATTTATATTGTTTATAATTGTACCATTGTCGAATTTTTGGCGGTATTTTCACAATAATTTTATTCGTGTTCCAGTGTGTGAAACGAATGACCGTCTTATCATCCACCCTGTGTCGGTATGATTTCTTCATTGTTTTAACCCTTTCCCAAGGAATAGGGAATCTTTGAAGCATTTTTCTAATGCTTGCTGCTTTTTTATGTTGAATATTCTGTTTTACAAATTGTTGTAGTTGTTTGTTAAGAGTTTGTGGTTCATGTGTGTGTAACATGAATACGTTTGTTGATTGTGTGACACGCCCTGTGTTGCCCATCACAATCCAACCCAATTCTGTTTTCAATGCTATTGGTTTATCTAGGTGTTTTGATCGTATTATTCCATCTTGAATAATACTAGCATATACTTCTGCTCCTAGTAGCAAGTCTATATTTCCTGGAATAGCATAGTCAGGATCAGCTAGCTTCAAATTTCTTATATGATTGAAACCTGATGTTTCAATGTGTTGTGGAGGTAATTGGCTAGTGATACTGTTTACCACTAGCGCTTTGACTCTCTGCTTGTAATTTCCATTTACCGATTCCAACGTGAATTCGGTCTGTGATTTGGCTCTAGTGGCACTGCTTTGGTTGAGTCCACTAATAAGCTGATTAGTTCGTGAATGAGAGAGCTTCAAACGTTTTGTCGCCGCGGCGGTGATACATGTAGCTTGAGACCCTGAGTCGATCAGAGCCCTTAGATTTTGTAGCTGACCCTTACCGTCTCGTATTTTTACTTGTGCTGTTGCTAGCAAAGTTTCATTAACATTAGTTGAAAAGAAATTCTTGAGTGAATCTTCTTTTTCATGTAGTTGAACAGAAGTCTGATTTGTCGCTGATGAATTCGCCGAAAAACTATCATGTAACAAAGTGTGGTGCCTTTTCATACACTTCTTGCATGAACTGTTGCTTGTGCAGTTGATGAATCTATGACCTGGTTCAAGGCAGTTTGTACATAAATTATTTTTGATAATGAAATTTTTTCTTTCTACTTCTGATAATGACTTGAATTTCATACAATGGCAAAGTCTATGATCAGACTTACACTTTGGACAATGTGTACCCTGATTGGTACCCTTAATATTTTGATTTGAAGAAATCTTGGTTTCACTTGAAGTGTGTATAGCTTCTAATACTCTAAAACGCGCTTCTAAAAATTCTACTAATTCTTTGAACGTAGGCATTTCGGTTTTTGAGCTTTGTTTGATTTCCCAAAGTTCTCTTGTTTCAGGTGGTAGTCTTTGTAATGTCAGATAAGTTATTATTGGATCCCAATTTTCAGTATTGATTCTCAATGTTTCTAGTTCGTGCAGAGTTTCTTCCACGTTACTCAAAACATCTTTCATAGCTTGTGCACTCTCTGACTTCATAGGAGTAAACTTACACAACTTTTCCAATTGTGTATTAACTAGAACTCTGTTGTTGTTAAATCGACTGATTAGAGCAAACCAAGCCTTTTGATAATTCGCTGCTATAATATCGAACTGTTTGATAATTCTAGCTGCTTCACCAGAAGTACATGATTTCAAATAATGTAATTTTTCAATTTCAGAGATATCGTTATTGTTGTGAATCAAATTCACATATAAGTCTCTAAATGATCTCCATGATCTATATGTGCCATCAAATTTTGGTAACTGTATGGGTGGTAGTTTAATTTGTGGTTTTGCTGACGGTGGTAAGGCTGTATTATTGTTCGCAGTTTGGTTTGATACATTTGCTGTGGTTAATAATTCAATTTTTTCATCTAATTCAACAATTAATTCGAAGCATTGTTCTTCAAAGTTTTTAAATGTGTTTTGTTCTAAGTACTGTGTAGTGCTATTCGCGTCTTCAGAATGACAAATCTCATAATGATTTTTCCGAAACTCTTGGGATAATTCTTTTAACTTTTCAATTCTGCGTTTATATACTACTATAGGTTTTATTTTGTCAAGACTCTTTTTTATACTAACAGTAACGTTGTTTAATTCTTCAATCAATAAATTTTGCGATTTAATTAAACCTTGAACCTTTTCCATTGTTTCCTTTTTCTTTTTACTGCTCGAACTTTTTGGTTTAACCATTTACAAATAAATATTTTTTTTTATTGATAAAATTTTTAAATTAATAAAATTTTAAATTGATAAAATTTACACATTAGCAGCAAGCATTTACTAATTCAATTGTTTAAAATTTAAAAATTTACTAATTCAAATATTCAGTTTAAAAAATTTCCGGAAATTAATTTTGTTCAAAATTTAATTAATAAATTCAAAAAAATATGCAATAATTGAAAAATAAAATTTACTAATTTACATAGAATGATAATGACAATTAATAGTTTGTGTCTTAGCTCAAAATGATGATGAAAATATGCAATAATTAAAAAAAATAAAATTTACTAATTTACATAGAATGATAATGACAATTAATAGTTTGTGTCTTAGCTCAAAATGATGATGAATTATCAAAAATATCGATGTTTTTTAAATTTTGATGTAGATGGCGCTGAAGGATAGTTCCGGTGATGTTAATGATATTTACCGTCGGTAAATCACTGTTCAACTCTATAGTAGTACGACGATAAAAATTTCTATGAAGAAACTTCAATTCTGCTGATTGCAATTACTTAGATTCGAATTGTCTCGGCAATAGAAAAATTTAAATAAATTTTTCTATGTTCAAACAGCAATGTTGATGAAAAAATTTCTAAGTATTTTTCTGTTTATTAGAAAATTTTAATGTAAAAATTTTCTAAGTCCAAAGCAGCGTCGATTAGAAATTTTCCTTAAAAATTTCTAAGTATTTTTTTTTTTTATTTCGGCGATTTATTAGAAACTTTTTCTAAAAAAAATTTCTAAGTTTTTTCCTAATTTTTCCCTAAATTCTGTAAAAAATTGTAAGTTTTTTACAGAAATTCCTAAGTTCCCTATGTACTAGCTCAATACGCTAGATTTTTGAGGACTCAATACGTCCAATGGTTTTTGGTCTATTTGTTTTCTCTGCTTCAATCTCAATACGATATTATACACAGATAATCGCAAAAAGACAAATTCTTCTGCGATCTGCAATCCTTTATATACAAAAATTTCACGGTTCTAGAATTTTCCTTTTCTCCGTTGGTGAAATTATCTTTATATTTGTCTCATCATTTCATCCTTTTTTATAAAACTGTTTTATTTAAATTTGAGTTTGGTAAATCGATTGATAATTTTGATGATTGTGAATAACTCTACTGGTACTGGTAATTCAGCTTCTATTTGACAATGGTCATTTTTAATTGGAACAGTTGGTAATATGTAAGTGACGTTTTGTTTACCATATTGTTGTGTCATGATTGTGTTGTGTTGTCAAAAATTATTATGGTAGTTAAGTTTGTGATGTTGTGAATGTTTTTATTTAAATGTTTTTTTTTTTTTTTAATTTGTAATAATTGTTATTTGTGTTATTAATTAATTATGTTTTATATGTATTTTAATTTATGTTGTGCAGTGTGGATATTTTTGTTTGTTTTATGTTTGTAAATAATTTTGTGATTATGGTGTAAATAATATAGTGTTCATGATGTGACTTGTGCAATTAATGTTATGTTTCTTGTTTGTAATTTTGTCCTTTGTTTTATAAGTAAAAAAGTGTGTAATTGTTACATTTTTTATAAAATATTTGTGGTTCACTCTTTTTTTTAATGGTATTTTGTTTGTTCTATTTTTGTTGTAACTATGTTATTATGGTATATTATTATGTATTGTATTCATTATGTGTGATATGTTTTGGTTATGTTGTTTGTTTATATTTTGTGTTGTTCTGTTTGTACGATTTGTTTATGATTTTTGTGTTATTTATTATTAGTTTATTTATTTATTTTCATTATTAATTATTTTTATTTCTAATCTTTTATTTTTTTCTTTTTCTTTTTCAGATGATTAAAAATGTTGAATGACGATTCAACATCCTCCCCGAACGCGCAAAAATAAACTTATAATTTAATGTATTGTAATAATTTGTTATTTTAATTTTTATTTATGTAATAAATGAATATCATTTTGAATCATTTTAGTTTTCCTTATTTTTCTATTCACAAAATTCACCTTTCGATTTGTTAATGCTTTGTTTTGATTTTAATTTATATTGTTTATAATTGTACCATTGTCGAATTTTTGGCGGTATTTTCACAATAATTTTATTCGTGTTCCAGTGTGTGAAACGAATGACCGTCTTATCATCCACCCTGTGTCGGTATGATTTCTTCATTGTTTTAACCCTTTCCCAAGGAATAGGGAATCTTTGAAGCATTTTTCTAATGCTTGCTGCTTTTTTATGTTGAATATTCTGTTTTACAAATTGTTTTAGTTGTTTGTTAAGAGTTTGTGGTTCATGTGTGTGTAACATGAATACGTTTGTTGATTGTGTGACACGCCCTGTGTTGCCCATCACAATCCAACCCAATTCTGTTTTCAATGCTATTGGTTTATCTAGGTGTTTTGATCGTATTATTCCATCTTGAATAATACTAGCATATACTTCTGCTCCTAGTAGCAAGTCTATATTTCCTGGAATAGCATAGTCAGGATCAGCTAGCTTCAAATTTCTTATATGATTGAAACCTGATGTTTCAATGTGTTGTGGAGGTAATTGGCTAGTGATACTGTTTACCACTAGCGCTTTGACTCTCTGCTTGTAATTTCCATTTACCGATTCCAACGTGAATTCGGTCTGTGATTTGGCTCTAGTGGCACTGCTTTGGTTGAGTCCACTAATAAGCTGATTAGTTCGTGAATGAGAGAGCTTCAAACGTTTTGTCGCCGCGGCGGTGATACATGTAGCTTGAGACCCTGAGTCGATCAGAGCCCTTAGATTTTGTAGCTGACCCTTACCGTCTCGTATTTTTACTTGTGCTGTTGCTAGCAAAGTTTCATTAACATTAGTTGAAAAGAAATTCTTGAGTGAATCTTCTTTTTCATGTAGTTGAACAGAAGTCTGATTTGTCGCTGATGAATTCGCCGAAAAACTATCATGTAACAAAGTGTGGTGCCTTTTCATACACTTCTTGCATGAACTGTTGCTTGTGCAGTTGATGAATCTATGACCTGGTTCAAGGCAGTTTGTACATAAATTATTTTTGATAATGAAATTTTTTCTTTCTACTTCTGATAATGACTTGAATTTCATACAATGGCAAAGTCTATGATCAGACTTACACTTTGGACAATGTGTACCCTGATTGGTACCCTTAATATTTTGATTTGAAGAAATCTTGGTTTCACTTGAAGTGTGTATAGCTTCTAATACTCTAAAACGTGCTTCTAAAAATTCTACTAATTCTTTGAACGTAGGCATTTCGGTTTTTGAGCTTTGTTTGATTTCCCAAAGTTTTCTTGTTTCAGGTGGTAGTCTTTGTAATGTCAGATAAGTTATTATTGGATCCCAATTTTCAGTATTGATTCTTAATGTTTCTAGTTCGTGCAGAGTTTCTTCCACGTTACTCAAAACATCTTTCATAGCTTGTGCACTCTCTGACTTCATAGGAGTAAACTTACACAACTTTTCCAATTGTGTATTAACTAGAACTCTGTTGTTGTTAAATCGACTGATTAGAGCAAACCAAGCCTTTTGATAATTCGCTGCTATAATATCGAACTGTTTGATAATTCTAGCTGCTTCACCAGAAGTACATGATTTCAAATAATGTAATTTTTCAATTTCAGAGATATCGTTATTGTTGTGAATCAAATTCACATATAAGTCTCTAAATGATCTCCATGATCTATATGTGCCATCAAATTTTGGTAACTGTATGGGTGGTAGTTTAATTTGTGGTTTTGCTGACGGTGGTAAGGCTGTATTATTGTTCGCAGTTTGGTTTGATACATTTGCTGTGGTTAATAATTCAATTTTTTCATCTAATTCAACAATTAATTCGAAGCATTGTTCTTCAAAGTTTTTAAATGTGTTTTGTTCTAAGTACTGTGTAGTGCTATTCGCGTCTTCAGAATGACAAATCTCATAATGATTTTTCCGAAACTCTTGGGATAATTCTTTTAACTTTTCAATTCTGCGTTTATATACTACTATAGGTTTTATTTCGTCAAGACTCTTTTTTATACTAACAGTAACGTTGTTTAATTCTTCAATCAATAAATTTTGCGATTTAATTAAACCTTGAACCTTTTCCATTGTTTCCTTTTTCTTTTTACTGCTCGAACTTTTTGGTTTAACCATTTACAAATAAATATTTTTTTTTATTGATAAAATTTTTAAATTAATAAAATTTTAAATTGATAAAATTTACACATTAGCAGCAAGCATTTACTAATTCAATTGTTTAAAATTTAAAAATTTACTAATTCAAATATTCAGTTTAAAAAATTTCCGGAAATTAATTTTGTTCAAAATTTAATTAATAAATTCAAAAAAATATGCAATAATTGAAAAATAAAATTTACTAATTTACATAGAATGATAATGACAATTAATAGTTTGTGTCTTAGCTCAAAATGATGATGAAAATATGCAATAATTAAAAAAAATAAAATTTACTAATTTACATAGAATGATAATGACAATTAATAGTTTGTGTCTTAGCTCAAAATGATGATGAATTATCAAAAATATCGATGTTTTTTAAATTTTGATGTAGATGGCGCTGAAGGATAGTTCCGGTGATGTTAATGATATTTACCGTCGGTAAATCACTGTTCAACTCTATAGTAGTACGACGATAAAAATTTCTATGAAGAAACTTCAATTCTGCTGATTGCAATTACTTAGATTCGAATTGTCTCGGCAATAGAAAAATTTAAATAAATTTTTCTATGTTCAAACAGCAATGTTGATGAAAAAATTTCTAAGTATTTTTCTGTTTATTAGAAAATTTTAATGTAAAAATTTTCTAAGTCCAAAGCAGCGTCGATTAGAAATTTTCCTTAAAAATTTCTAAGTATTTTTTTTTTTTATTTCGGCGATTTATTAGAAACTTTTTCTAAAAAAAATTTCTAAGTTTTTTCCTAATTTTTCCCTAAATTCTGTAAAAAATTGTAAGTTTTTTACAGAAATTCCTAAGTTCCCTATGTACTAGCTCAATACGCTAGATTTTTGAGGACTCAATACGTCCAATGGTTTTTGGTCTATTTGTTTTCTCTGCTTCAATCTCAATACGATATTATACACAGATAATCGCAAAAAGACAAATTCTTCTGCGATCTGCAATCCTTTATATACAAAAATTTCACGGTTCTAGAATTTTCCTTTTCTCCGTTGGTGAAATTATCTTTATATTTGTCTCATCATTTCATCCTTTTTTATAAAACTGTTTTATTTAAATTTGAGTTTGGTAAATCGATTGATAATTTTGATGATTGTGAATAACTCTACTGGTACAGGTAATTCAGCTTCTATTTGACAATGGTCATTTTTAATTGGAACAGTTGGTAATATGTAAGTGACGTTTTGTTTACCATATTGTTGTGTCATGATTGTGTTGTGTTGTCAAAAATTATTATGGTAGTTAAGTTTGTGATGTTGTGAATGTTTTTATTTAAATGTTTTTTTTTTTTTTTTTAATTTGTAATAATTGTTATTTGTGTTATTAATTAATTATGTTTTATATGTATTTTAATTTATGTTGTGCAGTGTGGATATTTTTGTTTGTTTTATGTTTGTAAATAATTTTGTGATTATGGTGTAAATAATATAGTGTTCATGATGTGACTTGTGCAATTAATGTTATGTTTCTTGTTTGTAATTTTGTCCTTTGTTTTATAAGTAAAAAAGTGTGTAATTGTTACATTTTTTATAAAATATTTGTGGTTCACTCTTTTTTTTAATGGTATTTTGTTTGTTCTATTTTTGTTGTAACTATGTTATTATGGTATATTATTATGTATTGTATTCATTATGTGTGATATGTTTTGGTTATGTTGTTTGTTTATATTTTGTGTTGTTCTGTTTGTACGATTTGTTTATGATTTTTGTGTTATTTATTATTAGTTTATTTATTTATTTTCATTATTAATTATTTTTATTTCTAATCTTTTATTTTTTTCTTTTTCTTTTTCAGATGATTAAAAATGTTGAATGACGATTCAACAGAATTCCTTCATCATTTTTTATTATATCAAAATAGACTTGTTTTTCAATTTTCCACTTTAAATTCTATTTTTTAAATAAAATTTAACAATTTTTTAACAAAACATCCGACTGGTTTCCGACCAACCAGAAGTCCTTGATAATGTCTTTATCAGACGAAACCGATCGGATTTTTTGTTAAATGATTGTTAAAAAAAATTTTGAAAATAAAATTAAAAGTGAGAAATTAAAAAACAAGCCTGATTTAGTATAATAAAAAATGATGAATAAGAACATTTTCCACCAAGTACCGTTAAGAGATGCAACTAATAATAAAAAATAAATTCCTTATTTAAAACAAATTAAATTAAATAATTTTTACAAGAATAATTCCAGCTAAGAAAATCTGACATTTCATATAAATCCAACCCAATACTACATTTTTAATAAAAATATATGCATAATTCGTACTTTTGTCTCGTTTTTAAACTTCCTAGCTATTTCTCCTGAAATGTCTTCAAAAATATTGGATGTCATGGGCACATCTTTTTCAAGATGTTCTCTTATAATACTAGAAATTAGTATTTCTCTTTCCGAAGGTTCAAATTTTTGATTTTCTTTATATTTTTGAAATAATTTTCTCCCCACATCGGATTCCAAAAATTTATCAATATCCTGAAATAATGAAAAACGTAATAAAGAATAAATGATGATATTTTACATTCAGTAATCAGCAATTACAAATTTGTATTTAGTTCTTCCAGATGAATGCTCGGAAAAAGTCCCTATAGAGAGGAAGAAGGAATTGAAGATGTGCTTTCTATTACTTTTGATCCCATGTTTTCCGATGAATTATGGCAACAACATGTCGCTATTGGATAAATATTCTAAATATGTAATAAAATATTTTAGAGTAATAAATTAATTTTCATCTCAATTTCTTACATTAGACATCCGCCATTCATCTACAAGTGCCCGAAATTGTATTCGAGCGCCTATATTATTACCAAAGATATCTTTCAAATCAGTCTCCTTTATATATTTTAACGAATCCATATTAATTTGAAAACCTAGAGTTAAAACATATATCTTTCATATAATATTCTCCTAAATAATATGCAAATACATGTATAGGTAACCTTTCAGAAAAAGGAAATATTTTTCCATTTTATATTTCGTCAAAATATTTAGAAACTCAGTTTCTTCTGGCGGAATTTGATAAATTTCTGTATTTGTACTTTCCTCCAACGGTATTAGTTCAGATTCTGAATGAAAAATCAAGTCGTCAGGAAGACTATCATTCATTTTGGTTATGGAATATGTTCAAAGCTAAAATTAGACATAGAAAATAAGGTAATTTAAAAATGTTGGGAAGTGCTAGGTGTAAGACAATTCGAAGATATATTAAATGTAGAAATCAAAGACAAAATTTGTGTTTCTTTTGTTTTTTACGAGTTTTTTGTTATTAAGAATATATCTATTTAATTATTTGCTTATTTATTTGTATTAATCTATTATTAATTCATCAATAGATATTTTTAATTGTTTTTAAAAAGTAATTATTCCGATAAAATGACTTGAAAGTTTGAAAAAGTGGTGATTGTATCCAACATTTCACAAAATTACCTTATTTATGTGTGCGAAAGTAAAGTAACACAAATGAAAGCAAAAGATTTGATTAATATAAATGAAATAAATTTTATTTTTCAATTAGATAAAAAAGATAACAGATCTATTAACAGTTACTAAAGATTTAAATTGAAGAAATAATTAAAAAAATTTTTAGTTTTAATAAAGGTTTCAAATTAATAGGTCTAAGTTAAAAGTTTCTTAAAAAATATGTTAAATTAGCAGAATAAGCACGAAATTATACATATTAAAACAATGATTCATTCTTGGAAATTTTTTTTTGCATTTCAAGACACTTTTTTAACTTTCACAGTTAAGTAATTAAATTTAAGTCCAAAATTTAACATTCAAAATAACAGAAGTTTTTAAATTAAAAACAAAGCTTAAGTTTCTTGAATTTCTGTGCTGTACTCTAAATTCAATAAATTTGTAAAAAATAATGGACATTTAAAATTTGTGCTAACTTCTAATAGAGTGTTTAATTTAAAATAAAAATCTCCATGCATACATATGTAAATACATAAATCTATTTAATTTAAAATTTAATTATTCATGCTTACCTTTTTCCAGTTAATTTTTTAACAAACACTATTATAAGTTATAATTTTTAAAATTTTTTCAAATTTAATTATGTACCACTATCACTTTTCAATCGCCTTACTGAAATGAAACTGTTGCTATTTTTACACAAACACAATTCAAAAAACGGTAGATTATGAATATTATTCATCAGTTTTGAATAATAATTCATAATTTATACTTGATACACGGTATAAAGTTGGGTTTTATGTGCAACTTACTCATCAATCATACGTACAAGTTTTCTTGAATTTAGTTTTATGCGTAAGTTACTCATGAATTATTCGTACAAGTTCTTGAATTTAGTTTTATGCGTAAGCTACTCATGAATTATACGTACAAGTTCTTGAATTTAGTTTTATACATAAGTTACTCATGAATTATACGTACAAGTTCTTGAATTTACAAGAAAAGGTCCCAAGGTGTACACTTCGATTTTGATGATTTTTGGATATGTTGTAGAGCATTGAAAAATAAGACACGTATTTTTTTTATTTGCGGAAAAACGGTTCTAGGGGCTAAACTGGTCCTCAAAGTTGGGGGTCAAAACATGAAATTTTACAATTTCATACAGAAGGACTTGTTCGATTTGAACGAAACATAGTACAAAATACTTATTTTAGTAAGTAATGAAAAATATGTTCTGGCCGATTTTTCGGATATTAGTGGTTTAAATTTGGTACCAATTTAAGTGCTAACTCTAATATAGAAGCAGTTTAAGCGTCATGAACCTATAGTTATACATAACTAAAAAGCTCTCTATTAGTAGAATAAAAGTTGCTTCTGGACCAAAGTTCTATCTCCTATCCTTGTGGGGCTAAATTGCTTTTTCTCTCATTATACCAATCACCCTGTATTTTGTGTTTGGTGAACGATATACGGACAGTTACACTACCAATAAATAGAAAACCCTCTAACCTTACATTTGATATTAATATCAAATAATCATATTGGCATACCTTCTCTATCAAAAGTTATGAGGATTAGAATACCTGGGGTTATTGTTGACCCCTACACATTTAACATGAAAGCAAGTGAATTTTTGTGAATAATTTTTGATTGGAGTTGAGTATAAAGATGCTTAATATCTCAAAATAACGGCTAAATGATTCTTTATTCAACAGAAAGAACTTTGGAAAAATAGGGTGTGCAGAAATCAAAGTGGAGGGTTTTCCTAAACGTAAATTTAAAGGTAAATGCAAAAAAATCCTTCATTGTACGGAAAGTATAATTAGTTTTATTGTTCGGGCAATCAAGTTATCTACGATGTGATGTGTGTATGAGAAGATCTCGTAAAAAATTGTAGGGTAGAGCAGGGTAAGTGGGAAAAGGTGTGAAAAAATTGCTTGTTATATGGGTACTATGACAGAACTTCAGACGTTGGCTGATGCTATCAAAGTGATGCTGCAAAATGTTCAGTTTGCCATCTTGTTGAACTGATTTTCTGGATTTTCTAGGTGTCATGTTGATCAAATTATTTGAAATGCACTTCCAACAGATACTACGTCACAATCACGCTTTGAATGAGTGTTTTCAAAATGGCGATGTATTTAATATCAGTTTGGAATGAAAATAATTCCATTCGATAGGAAATTAAAAATCTATAACGTTCCCCCGTGCATCTGCCTTTTGTATTTCCAATTCTTATATGCGATTCTTAAGATCTTTGGTTTTTTGCTAAAATTTTCGCCAAAATATGAAAAATCTCCGTTTTTATAAAAATTGGTCATTAAATAAATTTTATGCTCCTAAGCACGATGGCGTTTTCAGTTTTTTACATTTCGAAGTAATTTCGGAGATATTAGCGCTCCAACTTGGCAAAAATGCATGTTTTTTGCCTATTCACGATTATACCTCGAAAATGCTGCACTCTATAAAATTTCTGTAGTACTAAAAAATTGTTGCCATACTATGGTAAAACTTTTGGTATCCTAAGGTTTTTGATAGAGTGAAACATTTTTTTCCGAAATTTTCATGTACAAAAATGTGGGTATAAGCCCGCAATTTAAGTGAAAAATTTTACGGTCATCGATTTTCAAAAAAATTTGCTAAAATGCTGAAAATTACGAGTGTTGAATAGGTACGAAACATTTCGGCCATGCGGGTAACCCTCTCTGAGATAATGGGGGCTGAAAGTGTGAAAAGTTGCAATTCATATAGGGATGATGATACGAAGCTAAAAATGTCAGGTCGAAGGGGAATAATGAAGGAAAAAAAGAAGGAACAAAATAATTTTAAATAACCCTCTTCTCCTAAACAAAACTTTTACGATATCCTCATTCCTATATAACACCCTGTACTTTGATTTCTTTGATTTTGTACTATGTTTCGTTCAAATCGAACAAGTCCTTCTGTATGAAATTGTAAAATTTCATGTTTTGACCCCCAACTTTGAGGACCAGCTTAGCCCCTAGAACCGTTTTTCCGCAAATAAAAAATAATACGTGTCTTATTTTTCAATCCTCTACAACATATCCAAAAATCATCAAAATCGAAGTGTACACCTTGGGACCTTTTCTTGTAAATTCAAGAACTTGTACGTATAATTCATGAGTAACTTATGTATAAAACTAAATTCAAGAACTTGTACGTATAATTCATGAGTAACTTATGTATAAAACTAAATTCAAGAACTTGTATGAATGATAATTATTTAGTTTTGTGCGTAAGTTACTCATCAATTATACGTACAAGTTCTTGAATTTAGTTTTATGTGTAAGTTACTCATGAAGTGTACTTACGTGGTGTTGAATGAAATACAATAAATATGATTGAATGCTTAATCATAAAAATCATAACACTTATAAATTTTGTTCATAATATAAGAATAGCGCTCTATAACCTTTTACACATGATTTATGGAGACAATCTCATCATTTCTGAGTATTGCGTACAAGATATGAATATGAATCAAAAAATTAAGAACATTTCGAAATTAACAGTTTATGAGCATTGAATTCATAATTTATGATTGAAGATTTCTTTCCGTGTACAATTATATTTTTCTCAGTGTGTAAAATTTCGGCAGTTGGTTTTAAAACGGGTACCAACCGAACAATTTCTTTGTAATTCCCGAAAACCGACTTGATCATGAACGACTCTACTGTTCTTGCTGCTTCGATCGGATTGTTAGTAGCAAATCCAGAAATATGATTTGCTTTATAATGAAGACCCTTTTCAATGTAAATTTCATCGATTAATAAAGCAACTAATTTTTCGCGTTCCGATAGAGTCTTCGACATATTTCTTAAATAATTTTCATCGTTATTATTTGTTGCGTCTGGTGTAAGGTGCATAGATGAAGAAAGAAAACGTAATCTGTTTTTGGTCGGTAAGGTCGAAAATTTTCGGATCTGAGTATACGCTGCAGGCGATAATGAATGGATTAAAAATGCAGCAATCATGCTACAACTTTTATACTGCACTTGAGTTGAAGAGAAAGTTAATAATTCTAATTGATTAACCAGAAATTCCAATTTTCCCGTAATTTCTGGTCTTTCTTCAATATTTAAGGCTTTTTCCGCGAAATATACCGCATTTTTAATTAAATCGATTGAAGATTGGGAATGATTTTTTTCAAATTTGTAACGCGAAAGTATATTACTAATTTGTGACCATAATGTCAATTTTCCGTTTTGCGGCAATACCCAAACCAAATCTTTACGAGGTACTTCAGTACTTCGTAAAAGAACATTGACATTCATATTATGGTCAACTATAATACGTACAGAAAATTCAGACCTAGTTTCTGAACTCTCTTCTAGTAAATAAAAAGTTATTTGATTTTTGCACCGAAATTGCAACCAAGTATCAAGGGTGATATTTTTTTCTAAATTAACACTAAAATTTTGGAAATCTCCTATAAAATCACCCTGTAAAAAATTGTCGCAAACAACTAACAATCGGCTATTAGCTGCTTCACGACGACGCTCTGGGTCTGTTCTTGAAGTATGGACTATTTTAGACAAATAATGGGGTAAATTTGGAAATACCGAGGGAATTGCCGTTTTATTTAATCTTTTCCGAACAACTGAATCAGAAAAGTCGTTCTCTTTAAAATGCTTAGAGCATACCGCAGAATACTTATTTGGAGTCCACTGCTTTCGTGGTATAGCAGATAACCACTCAGCATGTAAATTTGGATCCGTAGGGAAAGAAAATGTTGGAACCGATTTATCACCTGCTTTTACGGTTGAATTATAATTTGAGTAACAACCAGTAACACAACAAATACGCGGCATAGTTGCAAAATTATATAAAAAGTAACAAAAATAAAATTAAAAAAAAACAATTTATAAATGAATACCACAAACAAAACTGATGCCGATAAAAATCTGGTAAAATAATATAAATTTAAAAATCACTTATCTGTTATATATTACTGCTGCTGTTGTTGGTGCTGCCGTTGTTGGTGCTGATGTTGTTGCTATTATTATGATTATTTTTTTTGGCTATCTTTAAAAAAAGGCAAATAAATTTATTGAAAAACAAAACACAAACAAACAAAATATTTTACATTTACCTTGTAATAAATGTTTTCTCCTTTATTTTTCTCCTTTATTGGTTTTTCTATTCCTCTAATTTTACCTACAATTAAAATGATTAAAAAATTAAAATGATTAAAGTGATTAAAAATTAAAATGATTGAAATGATTAAAATGATTAATTTTAATCCTATTACCTTATTACACATCATTTTAGGTTAGAAAAAATCATAATTTTGTTTCCACTTTTTTGTTATTTTGTTTAATTTTAGTTAAATTTTAATATTAAAATAATTTTACACAATTTTAACATTATAATTTTGAAAAGAATATAATATTAAAAAATAAATTATAGAACAAACATTTTAATTTTACTTATACCTTCTCTATAATTTCACTTTTTATTTTATCCAATATCAACACTACTAGTAATTTACTTTGTCACTTGTTTGTTTACATTTTCGTGACTCTACTATTTAATACATATGCAAGACGTTGACAGGCTTGTATAAATATAGAAGGCTGTGATATTGCATAAATAATATGTTTAAATGTGTTAACTAATTAGGCTTGATAAATGGTATCATGGGTAAGTAGGTATATATAAGATATTTGCATTCGGCACTATTGGTGATAATGAAGCAAGAAGGTATATACATTTATGTATACATATGTGGGGTGAGTATCATGAAAAGAAAAACGAAAATTGTGAACACGTGCGATCAATGTCCAAAGAATTCTCTGGAATTTCTTTGTTAATATGTATAACAAATATACATTGGAAACATGGTCATGTATGGGATAAGTAGGGACGTAACGATACCTGCATGGTATCGATACCTACTCATATCGATACTTTTACGAATAATAATGTACATAGTATGCTTAGGAAGGAATACAATAAAATACTATACTACTACACATTTCTAGTAATGTGACATATAGTATAGTACCTCACAGCCA
Organism: Villa cingulata; assembly: GCA_951394055.1. Taxonomy (NCBI): domain Eukaryota; kingdom Metazoa; phylum Arthropoda; class Insecta; order Diptera; family Bombyliidae; genus Villa; species Villa cingulata. The sequence goes on along the minus strand of OX596017.1, from coordinate 31,673,048 downwards.
TGTATAAATTTTTATAAAATAAAAATAAATTAATAAAATTGAAATTTTTTTTTGTTTTTTTGATTTTATTTAGTACAGAAAAAAGTTATAATTTTTTAACATTCTTTTTAAAGAAATAACAAATAACATGTTACTACTTTTTGGAATTAAACATTTCACATCAAAAATTTAAACTTATTTGGGTCATGCAAATGCAAGATATCACCATCATGAAATAAATTGTTTATTATAAATTATTTTGTATAGTTTAAATAAGTGTAAGTTATGAATGTGAACTGTGTAATTCCGAAAACGGGCTTAACATTAATTACAATTACAAATTTTATGAAAAAAACTCTTCCTTATCTAAATTACCCAAAAATAATAATTTTTCCAAGTATTTCGGAGATAATCTTGTAATGTGAGGGTCTAATTTTTTTGAGTGACTGTTATCAGTCACTCCATGCGCACATGTTTCATCTGAAATAAATATACCTACCTTCAAGTTCAATGTCATATGCATTATACCTACCCTATTTTTTTTCTTACTTTGTATTGTAATGCCATAATCAAAGCATTACAATACACTCTTTATTTACTTTAACACGCGCATATATTTTGTATAGTACTTTGCTATACACCGTTAGGTCATTTCAGCTATATAATGCATTTTTGTTCTTTTGTTTCTTAAATTAAGCATATTGGAAAGTTCCAGATACATGCATTTCAAATTGGAAAAATTCCTCCTCACATACATAGACATATTTCCAAGTTTCATTCATCATCAAATTCCCCTATTCACTTCCATTTCATACTCTTATTCATTTCTCATGTCACATTCCAATTTTATCTACTATGTTATTATTTTCGAGTTCGGTTTACTTAATTTGGTTGATTTGAATTTTTGAATTCCATTTCCGGAAAAGAATGAACTTTTCAAAATTTAAATAGTTACATGTCCGTATACTGCGCCTATATATATTAAATTGATTGAATGTCCAAATTATAGATATTTTTACCAAATTCCATGCATGAAATATATTATTTTTCACAAGTTTGTAATCAAAACCCAACGGACGGAAGTATTGTGTTGTAGCGTAATTAGGCTACTCTGGTTCAATATGGAACGAAATGACAAATTATGCTAATTATCCAGACTTGCCATATAGCACATTTTCTTGAATTTTTTTTAAATTTTTAATTAATCTACAACGATTGATTACATGATGTACAAGATAAATATATATCTCACATGATGCAAAAAAATATAAATTAATTTTATTACATAATTGAAACCTGAATTAATGCCTGGATATCTAAATTTTATAAATTTTTAACATAAAATTTCTACTACTCTACACGTATATGTAGATATTTCATTTCATTTTCTTCATAATACATGTCACCACATTCAAACTTTCCAATGGAAAATGAAATTTTAATAGAATTGAAAAACCACGCGCATTTTTAGCGCCAGCCAGTCTAGAATTCAACGTGGAGTGCAACAGGCAATATTTTCTTTCAGTGCGAAACTACTTTAGAATCTTAACAAAAATTCAAATTTTTTTAATAAAAAGATTAAATTTTCGGCACTAAGTAAGGTAAAATGTATAGTGGTCGATTGATAACTAATTGTATAAAAAAAAAAAAAGTTATGCAGAATTATGTGAAATAAATAGTAGTCATACATTATATGAGGAATCCATTAAGAAAAAAAAAAATGTTTAATCTAAAAGTAATACTGAAAATTGTAATAAAGTGGGAAGTGGGATTATAAAATTAAAATAAATATGTATAGTGATTAATGAATAATGATAGTATAATTTCATAGTAAATTAAAATATATATAAAAAAAGAAAGAAAAAAAAAACAAAAAATTTTTCTGATGGAAAGTAAAGTAAAATTAGATTAAACCCATTAATTATTTTTTTTAATTAATAATATACTCGTATGTAAATCTTAACTCGTTACAAAAAGGAATATGCAATACAAAAAATAACAAAAAAAAAAATGATATAAATTAACAAAACGAGAAAAGTGAATAAAAGAAAAAAAAAAGAAAAGATTATAGGGGTCATTTTGAGTGTTAAGAAAATATATATATATACGTATATTTGATACATAACTATGTAATGACTGCATTAATATAGTTTTGACTATAATAAAATATATAATACTAGATTCGCCTTGTTTGTCGATAACTAGGGTGCATGTACATAAGGTTTTTTTTTACTGGAAAGGAAAAAAAAAATTTTTTTTAAAAGAAAGAAAAAAAGAAGGAAAGAAGAATGTGTAATTAATATCAAAACAAAATAATAAGTAAACAAAAAAAAATTATAAAATTTAATGAACAAATAAAAAAATATTGCTTAAATTATTATTGTTACGAAAAGCAACTACATTAAACAAAATAGCTTACTTGTGTATTTGGTATATTTAAATTTGTTAGTAAAAAAATAATAATTTAATTGAGAAAGTACAATTTATTAATTTTTTTTTCAAATGTTTCGTTTTCATAATTGAAAAATATAACATAAATATCTATAAATATAAATATTTATATACGTATTTCAAAGGCTATTTAAAGTAGAGCAAGTATAAACTATAAATAAGTTGTCACATTTTCATCTATAAATAAAAGAAGAAGAAGAAGAAAAATACAATTTTAGATTTATAATAATATTATTAAAAAAAAAAAAATTATACAATTTGAGAATGAAAAAATTTTAAAATTAAAAAAAATAATAAATTAAAATCAATAAATTATAAAATAGTTTTTATAAATTTGAAGGAGTAAAATTTTCTTAAGATATACATATCATACATATATGAATAGCATATTATATACATACATAGTATATAAATAGTAGTAGAATATTTTTAAAATTATAAATGTATACAAAAATTACATAAAAATAACTTTCAAAAAAAATAAAAAGAAAAAAAAAAGAAAAAAAATAAAACTCAAAATACCTATAGAAAAAAAAAAACGGAAATGGCTGATTTCGATTTAAATGTAGATAGTTTACTTAGTAGACTTCTTGAAGGATTTACTATCAGCTTATTCATATTCCTCATTTCATTTTGATTTGATCTAAAATTGACGAGAATTAAAATTAGACGACAACAGAAGGTGGTATTAATACAACTTGTGGTACGAGAATGTCAAATTTACCACCAAATTTAGCATCACGGCAACAACAAATTCTGCACTCTCAAAACAGTACAACAGCAACAATAACTTAATTATATCGTCTACAGCGCGCCAACGATTTTATTTTCCTTATTGCTGGGCCCAAGGTACATATTTGACATATTTATAATTCTAATTACTTTTTGATTCATTTTTCTTTTATTGTAAAATTATCACTTAAATATAAGTCGCGTAAAGAAAAAAAAAAAATTATATATAGTTTAGAAAAAAATGAGTAGAATATCATATGATTACAAATAAGAATCTGATTGATTGGAAAAATATATAATAGTACTATAAAGAATTTGAATAAATTGAAAATATAAAAATATGAAAGGGAACTTAGTAAGATATAGATAAATAAGGAATACAATATGAATAATAAGTTTGACGATTATCTGTAACTCAAAAGAATATGTAAAACTGGCTACTATGTTAAGACGTAGTTAAGAAAAGTTTATCTTGTAATCCATAATTTTTTTTTTTTTTTTTTTTCTAAATAAAACTATTGGAAGAAATGAATTGGTAATGAATCGAATTGGTTTTGCTTCAACATATTTCACCTTTACAGGACCCAAATTTAAAGGCTTCATAGCATGAATAGATAACAATTGGTTCCGGATTTCCGGTTTAATGCTCATTTTCAAAAAAAGGATGGGAACATAGTTTTCAGCAAACTATGTTTATTTGAGGTGGGTGAGTCACTATCATCGTTGGGCGAGGCATTCTTTTCTTTGATTTTACAGGACCAACGATGGTAGTAGCTGCTTTCTTGGGCCAGAGCGGGGCCATAATAACAGATTCAACGGTGTGGGTGTTGTTTTTTTTTTTAATTTGATATAGTTTATTTTGAAGCATTCTAGGTGGAAGGATTTCTCACCCTTCTACTGCTTCATGGCTACGGATAATCAAAAGAGAGATGGATAGTGGCAAACTCACGCCCCATCCGGCGAGCTAGCACCGTGCTAGCCAACTAGCGTAGCCGCCACTACCACCATCCATCATCTCAAGATGTAAGTATGTTGTTATGTGTGTCCATACTTTAATTTTATACTACTAGTAAAGACACACATATAATTAACTTTATACATATACCATACCCTGTACATCATACAGTGGTCATATAAATAAATCATTTTGTTTCGGATTTTGTTCTTCTATTCTATTTCAGGTTTCAGTATGCTGTGAATTGATATATGGTCGACAGTATGACACGCATAACACACCTACATTACAATCTATTCCTTGCTTGCGACACAGTAGCATCAGCTTTAGAAAACAGGCTTTCACAAGGCACTGACGTAGCTACAACAATTAAATACTGCAATGCATGTTTGTGTAGCATGGGGTATATCAACTTCATGTCATCCCATTCAGCGAAAGGATTATTCCTTAGTGGTATAACAGGATTTGAAAGATATAATGACACTTCTTCACAACGAGATCCTGGTTTCTTCTTTTTCTGACCATGTGCCAACTCTTTGTGGTATTTCCAGAAATCGTATGTATTTGTGTTTGAATTTGAAACGCTATCTTCTTCAGATCCACTTGCACTTTCTCGATTTGATTCTCCAGCTACTATTTATTTTAATTTTTGTATAGCTCTTCCACATGCAGAAGCATCTTGAAAATGTATGTTCTTAAATCTTGGATCTAATAAGGTAGCAAGGGCAGCGTGATCATTAAATTCAATTTGTCCATATCTTCTTTTTAATTCTCTGTTTAAAACATTTTTAAATTCTTGAACAATTTTTGAGTCCGTTGTAAAATTGGCAATTTGACTGGTTAAACAATTTAGCATTGGTATAATTTTATAAATAGTGATATATTTCTGTCCAGATGCGTCTTTCGTGACGTATTCAAATGGCTTCAATAAAGCTGTCAATTGATTCAGTATGTCCATCTCTATTGAATTTGGCATATCAGGTGCTGTTACACTTTCTAGAACAATCTCAGATACAACTTTTTTCAAAGTAAGAAAACGCTCTAGCATGTAAAATACTGAATTCCACCTTGTTCGTACATCAAGTATTAATTTTAGAACAGATCCCTCGGTAACGTTATTACGCATTTGAACTTTTCTAAGTTTGTCGGATTGAACAACACTGTTTTTTATCAACTTAACGATTTCTCGAACTTTTGAAATAATTGTTTTAACTGATTGTAATTTCAATGCCTCCTCAACCACGAGATTTATTGTATGCGCAAAGCATGGTAGATGCTTTTTTTCGCCTAATGAAATCCTTATAGCAGCTAGCATAGAATTGGCGTTATCCGTTATTACTGCCCGAACTTTCGATGTTGGTATTTCCCATTCATTAAGAATGTTAAGAAGATTTTCAGAAATATATTCAGCAGTATGTTTGTTGTTTAATGGACGTGTTGCAAGATAACACATCTTCATTGTATTATTTTCCAAGTAATGTGCCGTGACACCCATGAAACTCTTTTCATTCATCGTGTCTGTCCAAATATCAGCCGTTAGGCACATATTTTCTATTTTTTTTAGTTTAATGATAAATTTGTCTACTGCTACATCATATTTTTCATCCAACTTCTTTTAAAAGTAATTTGCGCATGGCACTTTAAAATTCGGTACAATCTCCCTCATGAGTTTCAAAAATCCTTCACCTTCAACTACATAAAAAGGCCTCATATCTTTGCATATAAAAAATAACACAGCTATGACAATTTTATTATATCTTGTACCTCCCTCTAAAAGTCGGAGGAAAAACATTGAAAAAGTAATTAAGTCAATACAATATAAAGATTATACACATAACACATACAAAAACATAACAAAATAACTTTTTTAACTTGATTTTTAGTTATGCTTGCGAACGTATCTGGTAGAGAATTTTGCTTACTTGTTGTTGCTCGTGTTGTTGGTACTAGTTGGTGCATGGTTGTAGGTGGATTTGAGTTCTCCCCTTTTATCGCCGAAGTCGAAGAAATATTATCAGTTGAACTGAAACTAAATCAACTAAAATATTATTATCCATTCCTTTGGAGAAAATTCTACTCTAGTAAATCAAATTCAAATATAACTGTACGGAACAGTGTAAAGAAATTATGGATTTTAATTACCTTTTCTGTGTAGCTGTGTCAGTGTCTGTGCCATTTCTGTTTTGTGATGGTGGTGGTGAGGTACAAACTTTCTTTCTCTGTATAGTAATACCATGAATTTTTGCATGTTTTATTAAATTTGACGTGTTTCCACAAAATTTTACAATTTTAAAACATTGTTTACAAGATACAATGTTATTGCTTTTTTTTGTGAAATAGTTCCAAATTTTTGACGTTGGTGGTGACATGTTATTATATTTATATCTGGTGTCCCTAAGATCAAGATCAAAAAACAACAAGATTGTGGTAATAATATAAAAAAGAAAGAGAAAAGCAAAAACCAAAAACTACATTATATTAATGAAATACATACATATCTACCATCACCACGTGAATTATAAATTGCAATGTAATCTGAATCTGAATCTGAGTTCTGAAATGAGTAGATGCATTCACTATGATGCCAATATGAAATATATTATATCTATTTTTCTTACCTTACATCCAATTTATATCTGCTATTTATTTATTTATTATTTTAAATTTATATTTTTAATTGAAAAACACTGTTCACAATCACAGTACACAAAATATCACCAAATTAATAAATATATAATAATCGTACGTGGTGTTGTGTTCTTACTTACAATCGAAAATGATGATGGCGAAAATGGTGGCGGTGGGTGAACAAAGAATTGAATAAAACGCTAACAAAGTATATTAAATATATTACTACTATATAACAACATCACCATCCACATAGTGTTAGTTTGCTTAGTGATTAAGGTTTCCGAAAAAAATTAAAGTAGATTACATAAAAAACATGCAGTAAATTGAATCGAAGTAAATTGTCAAATTCCACTCAACCTTGCTCAAGCACAGTGGGTCGTTTTCATTATTTTCTTTCGATACCAAGTAAATAATCGGAAGAGAGTACTCGATTACAAAAATACTTGGTATCGAAACGAAAGTATCGATACCTACTCATATTTACTTGGATCGTTACGTCCCTAGGGATAAGTATTTGTACTTGTATCATATTGTACATTTTCTATAGTTACAATAGACCAAAGAAATTTCTAGATGTGAAACATCCAATATATACATAATGTCTATTTAGTGCAACTGTGTGTAAGTAAGTATGTATATGCTAGATAAAGGAATATTATAGGGTATACCGCACATATACGAATATAAAAAAAGAAATGAAATTGAAAAGAGAAATATGAAATTTACTTTATAAATGTATGTATATATGCAAAATATAGATTATACCCTGGTAGGCTATACCCATGAGTTTTTCATTATTCGGGGATAAAGAATTGAAGTAGAAAATAATATGGTATTTGTCGCCTTCTATGTATGCTTATAAATATATATATATTAAAAAACATATCGCAAAAATATAGATGAGTTTTCACCTGAGTTTCCGATGAGCAGCTCATAATGTAAACTTATATATATTTTATACGTCTGGATAACTGTAAAGTATAAAACAGTTATTTTTGCATGAGTTGAAAATGTTTACATTTTAATCATTACTATTGTTTGCGTTATTAGAACAAGTTAAAGTGAAAGTAAAGAATTATTTATTATTATATTATTTTTAACTATTGGAAAAATATTTTTTGTAAGAGAAAACTATTGCATTTTAATTTGGTAAGTAATTTATTTTTCTAGCTTTTATTAAAATTTATAAAAAAGTAGAAATTTTTTTTTTTTGAATAATGGAAACATAAGCATAATTCAGTAGAAATAAGTTTTCCTATAAAATCGAATATTTCGATTATTTATTTATTAGTCCAACAAAACTTAATTACAATCGTGTGTGTCATCCACAAAAAAAAATTTTTTTAAAAAGAAAATATATTTTCACAATGTCAAGATTCAACTATGGCCAATAATGGGATCATTATCAAATGAAAAAAACTATAGCCCATTTTTGATTGGATGTTATTGTGGCAGAAAAAAGCCAAACAATGTCAACGAATATTTGAAAAGATAAATAATTAAATTAAATAATTTCAAAGAAACGAAATGGAAACTATGTAAATAATATTACAGAAATTAATAATAGACTTTTGCTTTTTGCAGATAAAATTCCTTGCGAATTTTCAAGATCTTCCAGAACATTAGATGATATACATCTCTGGAAAGCAACTGAGTTTAGGATATTCTTAGTGTACACCGGAATAGTGGTTTTGAAAGATTTGTTTCACGAAGATATATTACCACTTTTCACTTTTACATAGTGCTATAAGATCAATTTCATGTGAAAAAACATGTTTACCAAATCTTTCCAGTACCAAAGACATGCTTCGCGAATTTGTAAGGCTATTTCCTACTATTTATGGAGAAGACAGTGTAAGCTACAATGTTCATTGCCTCCTACACGTTTGTGATTCAGTCCAGAAATTTGGAGCACTAGACAATTTTTCGGCGTATAAATTTGAAATTTTATACAATTTTTAAAAAAATTAGTAAGATCTCCAAATAAACCTCTGCAGCAATTATGGAGAAGATTAAAAGAAGGTGCAGAAAATATGCAATTTAATTTTTCGACAGAAAGTCAAAACCATTTTAATCTGAATTACAAACGCGAAACTGACAGTTATTGTCTTATTAAACCAAACATACCATTTAAAATTTATGCAGAGTGATTCAACAACGGCGCGGAAACAATACTGGGTTATGAATTTGCAAATATTTCTAATTTTTTCGAAGAACCTGTATTATCTTCAGAAGCTCTTGGAATTTTAAAATGCGGTCAACAAAAATCTGATATGAAAGAATTTAAAAAAACATATAGAATATAAATTCTTTCCAATAACTCTTAGTGAAGAAATTGTATTAATTCCTGTACTACACAATTGTTTTCAACGTTTTCAGCACTAATCATGATGAATGCAGAAAATACACCACCCCGAAATAAAGCACCTTTATCACCTATTATTGATGGATATGCAAATTCTCTTAATAGTCCAGATGAGTATGATTTTAAAACATCAACTCAACGCACCAAGAGCCCTTCAGTGCTTCGAATTTCTAAGGCAACCTATAATATGAAGCATTATTTAAAATCAGGTAATAATATTAATTATATAATATTAAAGGCTTTTAATATCCAGAAACTTATTTCCTAGGAAAAGAGCATCAAGAGGATGGCGAATTCCAAAATCTTGTTTTGGAAAAACTAAATAAAATCACCCAAGAAATTGCGGGCATTAAAGCCGAGCAAAAATTATTATCAGAAAAAGTATATAAAGAAATTATAATATTTTATCATATTATGGTTTTTTAATTTTATTTCTTTAATTTTTTCAGATTTCTAGTAGTGAAGATCTAATGAAGAAAAATTAAAAGGCGTTGATGGAAAAAGTATATATATAATTTTGTTTTGGTGTAATATGTTTCATTTAATTTAGTTTTTCTCAGATAACTAACTTCGAAAGTGAGGTATATGCTTGACAAATGGCAGCCAATAAGATTTCGAGAAATTGTTTAGTTTTATGTAAAAGAATGTCTAGAAAATTAAATAATGACAACGAAGGCAGTGACAACAATTTTCTTAGTATACTTCCAGCAAAATCAAAAAAAGAATTACTAGGCATTGAGGAGTTTGTGAAAAATGATGAGAGTACTGCAATTGCTGTAGGTTATGTTATTTTTATACTTATTCTTATTCTTTGCAAAACTCATCCTTTTTAACTCATCTTAGATCGCTTTTTTTAAAATTCAATTGGAAAAATCAAGCATCGAAAAAGTTTTTGAATTAGAGCTGATGACAAGGTTTACGTTGAATATAACGCCGATGGAAGAAATGGAAAAAAGAAGCTACTGAGCCTGAAACTGTTTGACTCTGTTTTACTGCGTAAGTCCAAAGTTTTTGACTTTAAATAAACAGTATTCAACCATATATAATATTCAAATTTTTAATAAAAACTTTAATTTCCTCAGGTTCTTGTTCACAAACCTCTAGGAAGGACTACGAAAAGGAAATAAGAAGTTGTATTCTTCGTGCCCATAACCGCTATTCACGAGCAAAATGGACAGCTAAGTATGTATTTCATATCTTACTCATTCGTCATAAGTTTGAATCTATTTTCTCCATTTTTTTAGCAAAAAAAAAGCACTCAAATGGACCAGACCAACTAGTAACTAAGTAGTTGTAAATTAATGTTTTTTCAAAACTGTAATGTATGAAAACATTATGTGTACTACTATGTACTACGACCACTGTAAACCTGTAATAAAGAAAATCAAAAAAAAATATCAAAAAAAAATGGTTGTTTATATGTATGGATATATATATGCTGTGTGACGTCATGGCAGTATCTTCCATCCTAATGAGAGATGGAAGCCCACCCTGACCTCACACTGCATACAACATACCACACCAATTGTAATACGTTGTGTATAATGATTATTATACACAGGGCCGGATCGTACTTGTAAAAATTAAGTACCACACACATGACGTCATACTTACGTCTTGAGATGATGGATGGTGGTAGTGGCGGCTACGCTAGTTGGCTGGCACGGTGCTAGCTCGCCGGATGGGGCGTGAGTTTGCCACTATCCATCTCTCTTTTTATTTCGTAGCCTGAAGCGATAGAAGGTTGTAGAATCCTTCTACCAAGAATGCTTCAACATATAGTACAAACAAAAAAACAACTGCACCCACACCGTTGAACCTGAAATTATGGCCCCGCTCTGGCCCAAGAAAACAGCTGCAACCATCGTTGGTCCTGTAAAATAAAAGGAAAATGCCTCGCCCAACGATGATTGGGACTAACCCACCTCAAATAAACATAGCTTGCTGTGGAGCTATGTTCCCATCCTTAATAGAAGAGAAAAGTAAAACAAAGTCAAACCAAATATTGATAAATATCCATGCTGTATCGAGTTTTGAGGTTCTGATAAGGGTAGAGTTTTAATACAAAAGCCATCATGTAATTCTTTACAAATCCATTTTTATTCTTAAAGTAATTCTAATTAAAAATTCATGTTATAATGGCGTTATATAGTGTATTTTTACATTATCATTATGGTAAATCATTATGAAAGCATTTATCTATATCATTCATATTAATAATAATATAATCATTACTAAATTGTTATTGGTCGGCTATAATTTACCAATAGTTATAATATATCGATTTATTTTATCTAAAAATTAATGATTTCTTACATATAACATACTATCCAGGTATTGATTTGTGTATATAGTTATATATGTAAATATTTTATGTTGTATGTACGAGTATAAGTTCTATGTATATTCATATGTATATGCATATATATATATATATTATAAATCTAATATTTTTTTTTCATTTTTTTTTTTTTTTTTTTTTTTTATTTCCTTTTTTTTTTTTTTTTTTTATATAAATATTTTCTTATATTGATGAAAAGTAATGAAATTAAATTAACATATTGCCAATAATAGTTACATTATATATGGTATTATATTATGTGTTATATATATATATGGGTATGATTTTAGACAAATAACATTAGTAGTAACAGTAATAATTTATGGTTATATGTGATATAATAAGTATGAATACATTATTTTTATATACATAATGCGTGTCTATATCCATATCTTAAATTTTAATTCCTTAAAAATTTTTTTTTTTTTTTTATATTTTTTTTGTTTTATTTTCGAATATGGGGCCCCTACTTTGGTTATTACAAGTTTAAAATAAATAATACAGAAATCGTTGGCGCGCTTACCGTGATAGTGCTGACCAAGATGTTGTTTATGATGTTTTAGATTAGGGTAGTGATGGTGTTGATGATGATAATGCTGATGATGGTGATGCTGATGCTGCTAATATGGTTACCGATGTTTCAAAGAGCAATTCACTTATATCATTTATAATAAGTAATATTGATGATTTTATTTCAATATGACATTCCTTTAAATTATATTTATTATTATTATCATGATGATTTTTGAATCATCCTAAATTGTGATAGATTTAGTTAAATTAAATATAATATCATTAATACCAAATTTATTGTGATAAGCGTTATGTAAAAATTTTACATTTTGTTCTGAATTTATTATATCAAATAGATTTGAATAATATTACTAATTTAAAATATTATCATAATTATTATTAATATTTTTATAATATTTTATTTTATTCAATTGGTATTGACGTATACTAGCAATCAATTCCAAGACCCATGTATGAGTTCAACTCAATTTACACAATTATTTGATAATAAATTTGTCAAGTTACTATTATTTAACTCTAATAAAATATGCAAAAAAAATTTTTTTTTTTTTTTATTTTTTTTTGTTTTTTGAATTCACTAAATCATTATTATTTAAGTTTATATTTATTAAGTTATATACATATATATTTTCACCTCCAATCACATCACCCCTATCATTATGATGACTATGTTTTATAAATGAATTTGATTAATATTCATTAACTAATATTATTTTATTTTATAATTAATTTGATATTCATATAATTTGTTATTTTACAAATCGATAATTTTTCTTGTTGATTTTTTTTTTTTCTTCCTCACATATAGTATAATTATCATACCATTATTTTGATATATTAGGTATATATTGTTTCTTTATTATATAACTGTCTAACCTAATCACTAAGTTATTTTGGAGTTATCACATTGATATATACTAGTTAAATTTTCGTATTTAATATCAAGCAAAAAAAAACTATACTGCTATACACATACGAATATTATACTCTTTTCAATTAATTGCGTGTATGCGTACGAATAAGCTCATATTATCAATCGTTATATATATACTTCCTTCAGGATATTCTAAAGGAAAAATAATAAGGTATAACGCCATGTAACAATAAATCACTACATATGCGATTTTAAAGACACTAGATTATGATTTTTTTTATTATTATTTTTTTTTTTATTTCCTTTTTTTTTTTTTCTTTTTTTTTTTTTTTTTTTTTTTTTTTATTATGAAATTATTCTAAGTTAAAAAAAATTCATTAAATTTAATTTGAATTCATTTCATTGGAATTATAAACAAAAAAAATTATTTGAATTTATGTCTTTAATATAACAACCGATAACTTAATTTGGAAAATTATTTTTCTTTCATTTTTATATTATCAAATTGGATTGAGCCAGAAACTTAGTGTCGCACCATAGTAGATTTTAATCAGACTGCCCTACCAAAAAAAATACCGGCACTTAGATAAAATTTAAATCGGGCAGAGGTTGCCCTAACTCTTAATATTGGTCAACTGGTCCCGGTTAAACGCATGGTACACTTTTATAGTGCGCCAAAACAAAAGATGCGTTTTCTTATTGGAGATTATGAGTGGGGATTTCTTATGAGAAAATGTGAATTTTGAAACAACAGACTTACATGTGTGCGTAACGTATAGAAAAATTTTTTCATATTATGCAAAATATGCGAAAATCTGAAAGAAATTTTCACAAGTAATTAATTTTCAGGATGAAATTTAGGACCTTTAGAACATTTTAGTATTTAGAATTCTTTAAACTAATTGTATAAATAAATATTAAATTTTCAAAAAAAAAAAATTCGAAATAAAATTGGATTAGGCAACACGGTACTTCCTAGTCATTTTCCATATCATTTCATGATAGCCTATATTATCGATTTTAACTAGATTATCGGGTGAATTTAGAAGGTAAAAAAAAGTGGAGTCAAAAACCGGATATAAAAAAAATTAAGAAAAAAAATGCAAATATACAATGAAAAGGACATACATAATCACCTAGATGATAAATTAGTTATTATTCATGGAGAATATTTATAAAAGGACGAAGAATTATGATTTAAATTGAAAAATTTTGAAATTTATGAAATAAAACATAGAATTATAAAACTTTTGTAAACAACCAATTAGTGTGGCCATAAAACTTTTGACGTTTGGGGAACAGTCTGAGATGTGAAACAAATATGAAAATGGAATTAATGAGAACATGGGGAAGATATTGAAATATAATGGAAAAATTGAGAGAATATATATGTATGCGTGCGCGGCCATTAAACTTTTAAATAAAATTTAAATAAAATGCGCATGTATATGTGCATATTGTTTGTATGGGAATACATGTATGTGGGCGGCCATTAAAATTTATAATAGAAAATGTATATGTGTGGGCATAATTCAAATAGTATATAGGGGAATGGAATAATATGCTAACCTTGACCATGTATTTGTAACAAATTGACAAAAAAAATGGAATGGTCTGGAAATACATTGGAATCACGTGCATAATACATGCAGTTGTTCTTATCTTATACGTATTATACATAAGAACAATGCGAAAAATTATGCGCGTGTTATGAAGATAATTGTATTGTTGCGCAAAACAACACTTGGGCCTTTTGAAAGGTAATTATGTGTACTGTTAGGTACACATAATTAAGAATAGATGAAAATATGGTGTGACTGATTACAGTCACACACAAAAAAAATAGTACCCTCACATTACAAAACAAAAACAAATTTTGATAAAAATAAGAATAAAAAAATAAAATAAAAATATATGATAAATGTAAAAGTTTTTATTTAAAAATACATATATACATATTTTAAACAAAAATAAATTTTGAATTTTTAGAGAAAAATGCCCTTTTAGCTTCAAAAAAGTTCCGTGAGTTCTGAAGGAGATTTAAACGGAAATTCCAGATGATATTCAGGACAAAACTCATCGTGAGCTCAGCGGAAAACTCATGATGATTTTTGAAGCAAAACTAATCGTGAGCTCAGTGGAAAACTCATGATGATTTTTGAAGCAAAACTCATCGTGAGCTCAGTGAAAAACTCATGATGATTTTTGAAGCAAAACTCATCGTGAGCTCAGTGAAAAACTCATGATGATTTTTGAAGCAAAACTCATCGTGAGCTCAGTAGAAAACTCATCTACATGGCTATTATATACTCATCGCTGTACTCATGCTAGTGAGAGAGAAGTAAAATTATTATATATAACTAGAATGAAAGAGATATAAAATCTCATGCACACTATTCGTGTCAAAGTAAATAGATGAGTTTTTTCCCGATTTTAGAAAAATTTCATATAAGACTCATGATGAGCTTCATCTAAGCACTCACGATGAGCTCATCATAGAACTCATCATGAGTTGGCTACTAGGGTTTTCTCTTGATACTTTATGCCTAATGTAAATATATGTAAAAAAATTATCGTACGATTTTTGTACGGTATATAAAAACAATTAGGTAAAAAAAGATAAGCAAAAAAAATGTAGACAAAAACAATCATCACGCTATGATGTGATGTATAGTGTACAAACTATACTCTATATATAAAAATTATTGTACGATTTTTGTACGGTATATAAAAACAATTAGGTAAAAAAAGATAAGCAAAAAAAATGTAGACAAAAAAAATCATCACGCTATGATGTGATGTATAGTGTACAAACTATACTCTATATATAAAAATTTGAAAATAGGAATGGTAGTAAACCGTTATGCACGTGTTCGCGATTGGTATAGTTTCTTCAGTAAATATTGCCTCACATTACAACGTTGAGCAAATAATTGATGCTATGTGTCCAAAAAACAAAGTATATCTTCTTTTTTTGGAATATGCATTAAAACTAACAAATCCTCTAAATCTAGAATTTCAGTCCGAATCTCCGAGAATTTATACTTTGCTTTCTTTACTAAAAACTTATCTGAGAACAATTTTATCTAATTTCCGATATTTAGAAAATTTTAACGATGATTATACGACGATTAATTTAGATGATGTTCGAGAACAAAATATTATAGAACAAATTTACGTTGGACCTAAAACACAGCTTTTCATTAATTCATGCATTACAAAAGGTGAATTGACTCAAGGTGATGTTACAGAAATTAAAGAAAAATGTAGACAATATTATATATCGCCATGCAAACAAATACTGAAAAGGATTAAATTTGATGATAAAGTATTATTAAACCTGGAAATAATAAATCCTAAAAATCTAGGTGAGTCACTAGTTCCTTTGGTGCAGTCATTTCCAAATTTAGTACAATATGGAGAAGTTGAAATACTTGATGAGGATTGGAGATTACTTGTTAATCATGTGGATGTGTCAAAGAAAATGAAAGATATGGAATTTGAAGAGTTTTGGAATGCTGTGTTCCACATGAAAAACGCAATCAATGAAAAAATGTTTCCTCAAGTACAAACATTTGAAACATGAATTTTTTTGATCAATCGTTGTTAAGCTAATTACTTATTTTCATTGTTTTTTTTTTGTTTCATTTATAAAAAAAGTTATGTAATGAATTAAATAAATATGACTTCAAAAATATGTATATGCTAATTTTTTAACTCAGTACAATTTTCAGATTTACTACCCTCTTTCCTCAAATACTACCCTGGTTAAATAAAATATACTACTATAGCGAAGAACAAGACGACACCACTGATTGAGTTTCTTTTTCGTTTTGTTTTATTCTAGCCTACAGTCCCTGATTACATCATTGGTATAAGCAAAAGAATTAATTTTGAAAAGCAAAAATTCATTTATAAAAAAAAAGTTGTAATAATAAATTCAAATAAAATTTAGATTATTTGAAATAATCTTTTGTCTTTTATTTAGTCATTTTTCTTTTTGTTCTCGAGAAAATGAAAATTTTATAAGTAAGTAGTATATTGAATTTGATTTATTATCGATTCAATATATGTACTTATGTACTACACAATCAATATTCACAATTAAAACTCTATTATTAGAATTATTTTTTACTGCACCATCTTGAACCAGAAAATATACATAAGTAAAAACACATTTTTTTTTTTATTAAATTAAAAATATTTTTTATTGCATCATTTAGAAATAAATAAAAATGGAACAAATATAAATAAAAATATCACTAGATACTGCCACTTTAAATAATAATAATAAACAAACACAACAATAAATTTCAATTAAGTATTTCAATAAAATTTAAAATTAAATATTTAACCCTTTGGCGGACAGTGACGTGTAATCTTAGTGGGGCTGAGCCCTCCTAGCCCTATACGAAGAGCCGCTACATCAATACATACATCAATATTGCACGCAACAACAACACTTTATTAGAAAGCATTGGTATCAAAATGGTCACAAAGTTCCCATTAGAACCCATGCATTTAATAGATTTAGGTGTGACTCGAAAAATAATTTTGTGCATATTAAATAATCAAAGAAAACAGAAATTAACAAAATCTGAAAAACAAACCATATCATCCAGACTTCTTTCTTTAGTAGCACACATACCCAGGGAATTCACCAGGAAACCTAGAAGTTTTGATGAAATTGCAAAATGGAAAGCTGTAGAGTACAAACAATTTATTTTATACACCGGAATTTTAGTTTTGAAAAATATTATTAAATTTTAAATTAATCTAATGAATTATTAAATTAATAACAAACAAGACTCAGTTTTTTTTATTTTGCTTCATTATCATTATATCAACTTTACGTCTTTACGAATCATAGGACTCCCGCTTGCTACCAGTGTGTGCGTGCCAAATGTCTGAGTTTATTGTTAAATGTTAGTCCGAGGTATTTATGTTCTTTTGATTGTTCTATGGTTTGCTTTTCTACAGGGTGTTTCTTTTCTAAGTACAAATATGTATACCACAATATTTTTCAGACTATTTCATGAAAAAAATTGTACTAACAAAAATTTCTATCGACCCTATTTTCGACGCTAGAAGGCGTTGAAAATTTTGATTTTTTTGCAGGACCTTCAAACACAAAATCATGTGTAACTTTTCGTACACCCTACTTTGGAAAATTTAGTGTTCTGGAGAATAATAGGAAACTAAATGACCTTTCTTTTCATATACTATAACAAGTATTTTGGAATTCGGTTCTAAATAAAAAGAAATCCTGAAGTCAAAATTTATAATGAATTTTTTAAAATTTGTTGTGTATAAATTGGGTTCCTGAAAAAAATTTGCACTACAAAAAATATTTTTATTTTTGGAATCGAAGCATAAAAATGTTCTTTTTCAAACAAAGAAAACCAGAGCATGATATCTTTATTCGTTATCGAGTTATCAAAGATCAAAGGAGTGCAGAAATGGTAGAAATGTTTATCATTCTTTCTAGAACTTTGCATAGACAGTTAGTTAAGGTTATTGGTCTGTAGTTAGTTGATATTTTTGGGTTAAGTATCTTTTTCAAGTATCGGAATTAAAAGGGCTTCACGCCATTTCTGGGGGAAATTACGTCTTTCCCATATGATATAGAATTTTAGTAGATATCATTTTTGGGTATCGGTTAGATTTTTGATCATATCGTAGTGGATAAGATCTGGTCCTGGAGATGAGCATTTTCTGTTCCGTAGGGTTTGTTTCAATTCATGTAATGTGAAAAATTGATTATAATTTTTCTATGGTGTCGTCAGGAAGATAAACTTTAGTAGATTCATGTTGTATGGAACACCCTTTTAAAATACAGTAAATGATTAATATAATTGCTGATGTACACGTGCTGTATATTGAATAGTTAGTTTTGAATTGTATTATGTATTAGAATAGCGTAATTATTATTTATCATTATATACTTACAATGTTACCTTATAATATAAACAGCAACTGAAAAAGAATGTAATAATTGAACTTGTTTAGTAAGTAAGTCAGTAACTTAGTTTTAGTAGAGTATAAGAATTTGTAAAAGAAGCTATTATAGTGCGTCTATTGAAATAAAGAAAATGGTATTAAAAAATTATTTTTTTTTAATCTGATGCTACAACAATTCAGTTTTATTTTTGTGTGTAAAAAAATGTGTTTTATAGTTATTATTACTAAAGGAGGCTTCGAAGTGATTGGCTAATGCATTGCATATTTCTTTTTTGCCAGTGATGATTTTTTTGTAATTCTAGTGCTGTTGTTTCTTTAATTTTATGTTTACCGTTTAGTGTCCTGATTTTTTGGTATACTTCCTTTGTGGTTGTTTTATTTGTTATTGTCGATGTAAATTCTTGCCAGGCTGTTTTTTATAATATCGGATAAGTCTTCTGGTTTTCGATTTTGCTTTAATGAAATTTATAAAATTTTCTTGACTCATATTTTTTTTAAATGTTTTGAATTTGTTTTTTTTATCGTGTATATCTTCTTTAAATTCGTTGTTCTACCAAGGAACGTACTTTTTTTTTGGTGTGTTTGGAATAAGAGTATTGCTAGTTTTGCGGATTTTAGAATTTCATCTTGAATATATTTTTCGAAGGAGTCTATATTGTTGAAATTATCTGGGGATTCGGTGAAGTGTATGTTGTTTTGATATTTATCCCATTTTTAATATTAAAAGTGTGTCTACACTTGGAATTTTGTATGCCTGAATTTATTCTGGAGATTATAGGAAAGTGAATGCTGCCGTAAAGGTCGTTTTCTATGTACTAGTCTATGTTGTTTTGTATTTGGGGGAGCATATGTTCTCTTATTCTACCCTTCTCTTTTTTACTCTATTCTTTTTGAAAATTTTCCTCGAGATTTTTTGAGTGTTAACGAACTTTTTTTGTATTCATTTCTACTACAAATTTCAATTAATGACTACTAAATTTTATTTTGTTTATCTGGCGGGCTGTCAAAGTGTTAAAACAACGTCAGTGTTCATTTTATTCTGTATCTATTGTGCAATGTTGTTTCGTGGTTTGGTTAGGTTTGGTTTGGTTTCATGATCCTGATTTGATCTAATAAAAATTTGAAACAAAATTATTGATATTAAATGGTGAGTGGAAAAAATAAATTAATTTAAAAAATTCATTTCAGATTAATTAATTAGAATATATATTTTTTAGTAAATAAAATGTTTTCATGCTTTCATCTAATAAAAATTTAAAACAAAATTATTGAAATTAAATGGTAAGTGGAAAAAATAAATTAATTTAAAATATCCATTTCAGATTAATTAATTAGAATACATATTTTTTAGTAAATAAAATGAGCCGCAGTAATTGTAAATTTAATGAAAAATTGAAAAAAGAATTCCCCATGTGTAAGAGAACTAAAATAGATTATGAAGTTTTCTGCGACACATGCAATTCAGTGTTTTCAATTACAAACAAAGGGGAACATGATATAACACAACACTTGAAATCTATGAAACATATTTCATGCATACAAGGTACAAAGGCTACGAAAAAAATAGACGAGGTATTTTTTAAAGATTCTCAATTGGATTTGTGTACGGCAGCAGAAGGTGCACTCGCTTTCCACACTGTTGTTCATCATATGAGTTACAAATCATCAGACTGTTCAGTCAAGTTATACAGGCAAATTTTTTATGATTCTATAATTGCCTCAAAGCTATCGCTAGCACGAACTAAATTAGAAGCTATAATAAATAATGTACTAGCTCCATATTCAATATCTATCATAAAAGAAAAAATTCAAAAAGGCGAAATATTATTTGTAGGAGTATCTACAGATAGTTCAAACCATGGGGCAATTAAATTATTTCCAATAACTATTCAATATTTTGATCGAGTGAATAGCATTACAACTAAATTAATTGCAGTAGGAGAATTACCCGATGAAAAATCAGAGACTGTAATTAAGTTTCTTCGAGATAAACTTCTAAATCTTGATTTATTCGATAAAATGACTTCACATACAGCTGACAACTGCAACACTAATTTCGGAGGTATTGGAAGAAAGGGCAAAAATAACATTTATTTTCATTTGAATCAAATATCACAGAAGGAAATAATTGGAGTAGGATGTCCAGCTCATATATTGAATAATTGTTTTCATAATGCTGTTGACCAGTGGCCTCTAGATGTTGAATCTATTTTAATTAAAATTTATAAATTCTTCAGCATATACACGGTGAGAGTAGAACAACTTAAAATTTCCTGTGAGTTTGTTGAAACTGAGTACAAGTCTATGTTATCATTTTCAAAAACAAGATGGCTTTCAATGTTTCCCACTGTTAATAGGGTATTACAAATGTACGAACCTCTAAAAGCCTTCTTTCTTTCAGAATCCAATACGCCTTTTTTAATAAAAACTTTTTTTGAAGAGCCACTCAATGAAGCATATTTGTGGTTCATTCATTCTTTATCATACGTTTTTGATAAAAAAATTAAAGAAACTGAACGCGAAAATAATTCAATTTTTGAAATTATTAATTTGATAAAAGAAGTAAAACAATCTTTGCAAAATAGAATTGATGAAGGGTTTTTGCCACTGCAAGTAAGAGACATATTCAAGAAAAATGAAGACAGATTTGAACTTTGCATTGCAAGAAAAGAAACGTTGCTTCATGCATATGAAAAATGCTTAGAATATTTGAGTTTATGGTCCAGTCAATTCAATGACTTTCAAAATTTTTCTTGGATAGGTTTAAAAGAAATGCCTGATTGGGAAAATATAGAAGAAACTTTATTATATTTGAGAAATAAACATATTTTTATAAATGACTCATTAATAATTGATCAGTTGCATAATTTAAAGCAATTTTTAGAAATTATGAAAAATGATGAAGAATTTAAGAAATTTGTATCTCACAAAAAATGGTTGACATATTTCGAAAAAACTACTTCAGAGCAACATTCAGAATTTTTAAAAATTTGTATGTTCTTTTTTTCTAGCGAATTTTTCTAGAATTTAGAGCGAATTTTTAGTGAAATCAAAGCTCAGTGGACCGATGAACGTAATAAATCATCAGTTTCTTCAGTAGAAAGCATTATACAAGTAAAATATAACTTTAAAAACCAAGGTATATAGACAATAAGGTGTGACAGTCAAAGCCATATTCTCAATTCTATGCTCATGACGTCATCAGGTCGCTCATATATGTAAATGATATGCATAAATCATAATAGTACATAGGTACATAGACAGGAATTGGGTTTATAAAAATAAAAGATATATGTGTATGTTTAAGTACACGTTTTTATGTTTTTTTTATTTAAATTATTGTATTTTACTTGTTTTTTATTTAATTCCTTAATTCTAAAATACATCCTACACCTAAAAAATAATTGTTTAATTTCGACATTTAAGCCAATTTTTTCTGACGAATTTAGAAGATTACTTAAATAGTCTCTTCTGACATTGATTGTCTCTTTGTTTATAAAATTAAATATATTTTCTAGTTTTCTGAGTTTTATTAAAAAATGGTCAGTTGGTCTTTTCAAGCCTCCTTCACTCACTTCATCAATCCATGTGTACATTGATTGGCTACTCATTCCACTTGGATAAATGAATTCTTCGCCCAACTTCAATTTTTTTCCAATATATCCTGCTAGAGATTGAAGCGCGTCCTCATGTAGATCGTCATAATTATTATCGTTGTCAACTATATCTTCGTTTGCATCGTTTATATCATCTTCATCAGATATGCACCCAGTTGGACAATTAGAATCATTAAGTGAATAATTTCGAATGATTTGTGACGATAAAATGCCTCTATTGGCATTTTCTGTAACCACTGTATTGGAACTTAGGCTAACTAGCAAACTGCTATCTGATCTTCCTATAAATAATGTAAATAATAAAAATAATAATAGTGTTATATTTATTCATTCTATACATATGCCAAATTTAATTCAACATAAATTTCCCACGTTAGTTATAAATTGTTTGTTATATACCACCAAAAATCTACGAACAAATTGGACAAACACGCACATTTATATACATAATTATAATTAAAATATACCCAAAATAAACGAACGTAATCGATATTTAAATTCTATCGCTGTGGGATGGTCGTTTAAACCGCCTTTTGATCTTATAATACCAAAAAAGTTTTCTAAAGTATCTTGGTTTAAACGATTAGTAATTATATAAGATATTTTGTATTTTGTTTGTAAAAATTGAAACAGACTATCAAGCGCAATATTATTAATTATAATTCGTCTTTGGAATGGAAGAAGTGTTTTTTTATCGACCACTCTTACATTTTTAATCATTTGTGTCATGTCATTAAGAATCTGTTTCTGTTTTTCGTACTCAAGACCATATGCTTTTTTACTAAATATGGAACTTGAGGACGATACTCTTGAATTAAAAATATCAAACCAATCATTTGCTATTTTTATAAGATCAGCACATTCTAAGGCATTTAAACTTTTACACTTTCCCGTAGAGACACACCATCTTATACAGCTTGACATAGAATGAGAAAGTAACTGGACTGCAAATTTCACCTTTTGGCGACTTGATCCATCTACCTCTAAATGAGCTGAAGTTACTTTATTACAAATTTTTAAATCCGATTTTTCCAGCTGAACTATTTCTGCAATGGGTCGTGTAGTTACTACCTTTTCATTACATACGAAACCACTGTCGATAAAATGATTTCTCAGGAGCTTCATTAAGTGCGGCACGTCAGCAAATACAAATATTTTTTTCAATTCGTCAGAAGGATGAATGAAATATGGTTTATCTTCACTTATTGTAAGAGCATTTCGCAATCCTGTGTTTGTAGGTCCTAAATCCGACGTAATAGCAACTACTGTGAAATTTATATCTTCAAGTTTTTTAATAATATTCATTAAAATTCCAAGTTTCATGGGAGTATCATAGTTATAATAAATGGGTTGCATCCAATTTTTAAACAACCCTCTTATCACAGCGACTTGTACATATGATGACGGGCTCAATAACTCATCATTAACCTTATCATATTCATAACAACTTTTGATCTTCATCTCATCAAATGAAAGAATACAAACTTTTTCAAATTCTACATAATTAATTTCTTTCAAAAGATCAAAAACAGATGTTCAAATACCAGGTTTCAATTTTAAATGTACAGCCCGCGCCCTTAATGTCGAAGGTGCTGGTAAAGAAAAACCTTTACGGTACATATATCTATAGCAGCGAAATCCAGAAGAATGTAGTGCTATGGCAGATGAAATGTCTTCTGAAGACCATATAACTCTTTTGTTTCCATTTTTCAATTTTCTAATCTGCCCTTCCGTGAAAATTGTTCTTAGATTATCGTACACTAGCTTTGTATTTGAACTTTCTTTTTTCAACATTTGTAGTTCCTTTTTCAATTTTTTCACTTCACTTTCTAATTCAAGTATTTTTAATTATTGACTACAACCGTAATTAAGTCTGAAATATTATTATAATCAAAATTAGTATAGTATATATAGTAGATATTTTATTTACATTAAATTCACATACGTTGTTTGAGTCCCAATATCCTTTACATCAAAATCATCTTCATTTTTACTATACTCTCTGAAATATGCATTTTAAATTTTAAACAAAAATTTGAAGTTGAACTTGTTCTACATGTATATAATATTTACGTATACGTTTGAGTTCCAATTTCATTTTGAATATCTTTAAAATTTGCACACGTTAGATCCATTACATCTGCACTTCCACATTTTTCATTTTCTCTATAAAATAAAATTATATTCATAACTTTAAATATCTAATTAGTAAATTTATTATTTACTTACATAAAATTCACATGCATTGCTTCAGTTTGTAGTGGCATTTCGTCAAAAGTTTCATCCATGGTAACTACGTCCTTATAATACATTTAATTAAGCAGTTTTATACATATAACACTAAGTATTTCCAAAATAATATAAGTTTACCTTTGATAATCATTGAGTTAATCCTCAACTAATTTCTTCTGAACCCTTTTATTATATCTTAAAGACCGACCTGGTGAATTTGCTGGTGAAGGAAAATTTTTACTGGGTATAGAACTGTCTTTTAAATGGCGTTTTTTAAAACAAGTATTCAGTAACTGATCTTTCAATAAATAATCTTCATCTTCAAAATGATCAGAATAAATTCTGCTTGATTCTGTAATAATGTTTTTTTTTTAGTTTACACGCAATTATCCATTTCTTTAAAACATCCTTATTTTTCGGAAAACGAAAGTATTTTATATGTGCACTTTGATTCTTTTTTTGTCCAAAGTATTTTTACAATTATTCACTAAACACTTCACCATTTTTAAAACAATATTTTTGTTAATATTTCATTTAATAAAAAACACAAAATTAAATATTTCAGTTCACTCGTAAACAACTTATATTACATGTGAAGTTCAAATATAATAAAAAACTTATTCGATACTCATACCTGATGACGTCAGAAAACGGTATAAAACAAGATTGAGAGAGAATTGAGAGAAGACAGCTGTTAATGGATAAAAAAAATTTTGTTTCATATGCAGCACGGTCATACCTTATTGTCTATGTACCTTGTTTAAAAACTATGATTGTACAGAGTTTTATAATTTTATTAGTAAAAATAAAAGTTTATTACAACAGATAAGAGGCTCTATGAAATATAATAATCTAATATTATAAAATATGTAATATAATATAATTGTTCGTTATCACTGAGTTTTCACTTCACCCTTTTTCTTAGTTGATTTTCAGGTGTTGACAAAACTATGATGGTTAATCGGTACAAATTAATTTACATACCATCAACCCCATAATTCTACCAAAAAACACCTAAAATTACACTTGTAATTGCACTTAAAAATTATTGTATATACACAAATTAAACACATTTTTGAAACTTTTATATTTAAACAGTTCACATTTTTTCACTTTGCCGACGGCATTTACATTGATAAACAAATTTCAATAAAAATGAAGTATTTTGATTTACATGAATCAAATATACATTCAATCAGATCTTCATTAATTGAAATTTAATAAATAATAATTGTAAACACAACACTTTTGATTAATTTCACGACACTCGAAATATCCAAAAACATAATTATAAAATATAAACACTAAACTGTCAAATATTCAACAATAAACAATTACTCCAATAAGACTATTCAATGTTGATCTCAATAATTGACGCAAACATCAACATACATTCCACTATTCATTATAATTATAATTTAGACAATCAATAATCAATAATATAATACTGTAACAAAACTACACAGCAACAGACTATTATTTAAGTAACATATAGTTGTAAGATATACAATAGAAGATATAGACACCTGCATTATATAAGTTAACGAAAAATGTCTTTAAGTTTCTTAAAAAAAATTAATTTTTATTTTTTCAACTTTCTCTTACAAATTTCTGATTAGAACTAAACTTTAATCTAATTTACAAAATTATTATTCTTAAAAATTATAATTATGCTTATGCGTAAACATTAGGTCAGCAGTTTAAGCAATTTAACTTTCCCATGAGAATGTTTGTCACGTTGCGTTGCAACCTGATCGCTGATGTTGGCTTATTTTTATATTTTTGTGGGAAAAAATGTTAATTTTGTTAACTCCCCCACACTTAAATTCTGATGTCCTCATCAGTGTTATTGTTGTTCTTTTATTTTTAAGGATATATTTGAGATATCGACGATTGCTGATAATGATGTGGCTTATCGAAGAAACTGGGTAGCGGAAGATTGTTTGTCATTGATGAATTGGTGTAATTATGCTCTTCATCTGCTGTTTCTGTGATTTTTCCAACCTGATTTATGATGAGTCTTGTTTTATTTCCGATTTTGATTTTCCGGATGACTATAATAACCAGAATGATCATTAATATGGTTATAAATCCACAATTAGCCCATCTTTCGATTTTGGTCTCTTTTTTTAGAAGTTCAATTTTTTTTGTATTGTTGACGTTCAGTTCCTTCATATTCTCCAAAGATATAATTTCTTTAAATTGGTTTTCCTTTGGAGTTGGTTGCATAATTGCTGGAAGGGCGTTCAAACTTGATACTTCGGTGGTAACGAACGTTTTGCTGTTTATTGAAATTGTGGCATTGTGAAAATTGATGAGATATGTACCATTAAGATTTCTTGTTGTATTATCTATTTTGATAGTTCCTTTGAAATCGTTGAGTAGAATCATGCCGGGACTAATTTCTTCTAATGTAGGAATATAAAACCCTTTTAACTTGTTGCATGTTGAGTTAATAAATTTGAGTAAATTTGGAATACATAGAGAGTCACTTATATCTATTACATTCATTTGATTACATATACATAGAGAATTAAAGTTTTTACAATTTTTTATAACTGAATAAATTTTGTTTTGATTTCTTAATACAATATTTTTTTCTATCTCAATTATAACATCATTTCTTTTTACTGGTTTAATAATTAATTTATCAAAATTTTCATATGTTGTAATAGGAATATTTATAACTAGAGTGTGTTGCCTGCGACTTCGTCCGCATTGTCATAGAGCTATAAAACGAACCACGATATACAGAATAAGGTGATCCCGAGCGAAGAAGCTCTTTGTAAAGCTTTATGTTATTAGGTCATTTCTATTGAGTTTGTAATTCAATTACCACGATTGCCACGATCAACCACGATTATCAGTTCATTTAGAAGAAAAAGCTTTTCATACATTTTATAGATTTTTTTCAGACCTTCATCTGTTTAATCCAAATTTTTATTGTTTTAAATAATTAAATTTGAAAAAAAAGTAGCCTATTATTTGTGGGAGGAATCACTCTTTAAGATAAAAAAAATTCCATCAAGATTGGTTCAGCCGTTTTCGAGATTACCCGGAACATACATACATACAGACAGACAGACAGACAGACGCAACAAATTTATTTATAAGATGTACAAAAGTGATATATTATTGGTTACAATTTTCACATTGGCAAATTCTAGTGCTTCTTCTGATGTTGAATAAGGAATTCTTTCTTTGTCTAAAATACTAATGGCTAATCCTATTTCCTTTTTTGATAACATTACTGAATTCAAAATTCCTGATTTTGCAAAATTTATTGCATATTTAATATTTACTAATTCTTCTTTTAACAATTTTATTTTATACGGCAAGCTCGATATAGATTCATATTGAAATTTAACATCATTTTCGAAAAGTTTAACTATACTATTAGAAATTTTTGTAATATTATTCAATCTATCACTGAGCTGTTTGTTTATTATTACCTGGTTATTATTGTTTGTAAGGACATTGTTCATTTTATCCTGAATTGTAATGAAGTCGTCGTGGTCCGGGTTGCCGGCGATCCACTTCCATGCGGAACCTATGAAATCTAGGGATCTTTTAATATTTTTGGGTCTCAGACCACCTAGAAATTCTTCAATTTGGTTTAACTGGTGATGGAGATATGGATAGAGTGGATTTTCTCGTGGTACTTCATGTTCAAGTGTGTCAGTTATTTCTGTCTTTATCTGGTCATACTGTCTTAGGTCGATGTCGTGGATTATCTTAAAATTCCCTGTTTGTATTTTAGCTTTACCGCTTTCGATTGCCACTAATTGAGAGTTCCTGTAATCCAAAATTTGGACTTCGCCTTTTCCGCCGATGAGGATAATTCTAAAAAAGTTTTTCGTTTTTAATGTTACTTTTATGTACTGTTTTTCCTGATTGAGTAATAATTGTAGTGTGTCTGTTTTCCTTAACTACTTCTCTAATGTATCTAACGGTAAGTTTGGACCCTATTCTTTTGTTGTGCCTAACATACACAATTTGTCCTACTTCGTAATCTTTCAATGGTTCTCTTTTCCTATTGTGACATTTTATATCCTTCTTTTGTTTTCGTTTTATCTTTTCTATGTTATCTAACCTAGCCTTTTCAAAATCTTCAGGAGAGAGCCTGGGAGATCGACCGAAAAGTAACTCTACAGGTTTTTTCTTTGTTACAGAGTGAATGGTACAGTTATATTCGTACGTTGCCCTTTCAAGGAGTTCTTCAAATGAGCGAGATATCCTATCAGATTTTAGACATCTCATAATCTCTGCAAGGGTTGAGTGGAATCTCTCGATCTCTCCATTCGTTTCGCTCTTGTAAGGTGGGATTTTGATTACCTTTATGTGTAGTTCGTCTTCCAACATTGAGGTAATTGATGCTGAGTTCAGAGCTTTCTCGTTGTCTATGACAACGACTTCAGGCACTGAAAAGAAGAATAATATGTCCCTCAGAGGTCTTCGAATATCTTCAGCTGATCGAGATTGGATGATGGTGGTCTTGGCGTATTTTGTGAATTTATCTATTGCTGTAAGAACCAGATGTTTTTCGGTAGAAAAGATGTCGACATGAATAATGTGTCCTGGATAATTTGGAACGGGAGTGGGATTCAAAAAAGGTGTATTAGGGTGTCTATCATATTTGTTTGACCTACAAGTAGCGCAATTCTTTATTAATCTCTTTATCTTTGCGCTCATCTTAGGGAAATAAAAGTTTTCCAGAAGTTGTAGTCTGTTCTCTTCGGCGTTTCTATGTGCTCTTTTATGTATCTTCAATATTTTTTCTTCCTGTTCATTTTCATTTGGTATATCCTCTACAAGTAATTGTGTTCTTCTAATTTTAAAGTTTCTAAAGTGTATTGGATACACTTCCTGTATAATACCCATTATACTATCTTCTGCAGAAAGTCCGTTGATTGTGTTTCGATTCAGATATCTCCTAAAAATGTTTATAATGTCTTTGTCAGTGTATCGAGGCTTAATGAAAATATGTCTCTTATAAATTTCGAACGGATTTCTAATTTCATAGGAGTCTTCATTACCTAATTTAAGGATAATTTGATTACGGAAAGCGTTAATTGGTGTTTCTACACTAGGTATCAGATCGTGACCTGAGCTGTCATGGCTGTGCTGAGTTGATGTCATGGCATTGGTTTCTGTGCTTTGCGGAAGTCTGGACAATCCATCTGCAACGATGTTCGTTCTTCCCCGTTTGTAGTGGATCTCGTGATTATACTCTTCTAGAATCGCTTTCCACCTCTTCATTTTTGCGTTTGTATTTTTGTGACTCAGTGCGTATGTTATGGGTTGATGGTCTGTATAGATGATGACTTTTCCGGAACCATAAAGGAAGTTCCTCAGAGAGTTGAGTACCCATATGATGGCAAACATCTCTTTTTCGTTAGTCGCATAATTCTCCTCAGTTTTACTGAGTGTCCGCGAAATGTATGTTATTGGTTTATTATTTTGCGACAGAACAGCTCCAATCGCATAATTTGAAGCGTCTGTAGTCAACTCAAAAGGTTTGTCAAAATCCGGATGGGTAAGGAGAACATCTTCTGACACCAACATACTCTTTATTTTTTCAAATGCTTGCAGAGCTGGAGGGTCGAGTATAATTTTTTTGTTTTTAGAGATGGTTTTAGATATTCGACCATCCTCCCCTCTTAAAAGGGATGTCAGGGGTTTTGCCAGTTTGGCATAGTCACGAATAAATCTACGATAGTACCCTGACATACCAAGAAAAGACCTGAGATACTTTAAGGTTTTCGGAGGTGAGAGATTTGCGATTGCTTCAATTTTTTTTTGGGTTCGTCCTAATTCCGTTGGTGAATACAACAAATCCTAAGAATTCTATTTCTTCCTTCATGAACTCGCGCTTATCAATTTGAACCTTCATATTCGCTTTTTCAAGTGTTTCAAAGACTATTTTTAAATTTTTAAGGTGTTCATCTTCATCTCGGCCAAAAATTATGATGTCGTCTATGTAGACGTAACATCGTATTCCTATATGTTCCCGTAAGATATCGTCTAATGTCCTCTGAAAAATTGAGGGTGCGTTTTTAAGACCAAATGGTAGTCGAACAAACTCATACTTTCCGTTATTAACGGAGAAAGTGGTTTTTTCAATATCGGATTCTTTTAAAGGGATTTGATGAAATCCGCTTTTCAGATGGATTATTGTGAAAAATTTATTTTTGCCCAGGTTGGCTAATACATCAGATATCTCTGGGATGGGATATCTCTCAGGAATCGCGATAGAATTTAATTTACGATAATCTACAACGAGACGATATTTTTCCTCTCCCGATGCGTCCATCTTTTTTGGGACGATCCAGACTGGGGAGTTGTATGGTGATTTAGATGGCCGGATAATTCCATCCTCGAGTAGCTTTTGTATCTGATTATTTACTTCTTGTTTTAGCGCTGTAGGATAGGGATACGATTTCGAATAAACAGGACTGTCTATTATTGTTCTAATTTCGCCGACGACTCTAGAAGTATAGGTAAGTTTTTCCTCAGGATCGGAAAATAGATTTGGACATCCATCCAATAATTTTTCTAGTTTAATAGTTTGTTCTTTAGTGAGGTGGTTGGTTCTTAGACCAATTGAATTTACAGACTCCGACAGGTATTGTTTAAGGGGTATTTTGATACCAGGATCAATGGTCATATAATTATCTTGAACGTGAATGACTGCATTTAGGGCTTTTAAAGTATCGTTTCCTATGATACCACTGAATGATACGAGATTGGGAAGTATAAAAAATTTTATTTTATCGGTATTAGGTCCGAAGAAATTTATAAACGAATGGTGTGTGATTTTTATATTTCCGCCCACAGAGTTTGCATAAAAGGGTTTTTCATTGGGAATGGGAAATCTAATCAAACGGGATTGTACGTAATTTTTATTAGAACCGGTGTCGATCAAAAATTTAGGAATTTCTCCGTTCTTCATTACTTTTTCGACATAAGGTCACTAATTAAATAAGTATCACTATATACATAATTGAATAAGTAACAGATCAAAGATCAAAATGTAATAAATGTACCTAGCAACAATTACTTACAATATCAATATTATTACTTACAATTCAATATACAAAGTCCAATTAGAATAATCATAATTATGCAAATAATTGTTATTGTAACTATTATTATTATTATTAGTAAAATTAAATAATTGTATTATTTTTTGTTGCATACTATTTGGTGACAAAAGTAAATTTCAAAAAAAAAACAATGACAAATAAAATAAATAATTAATTTTAAATATTCAAATAATTACAATAGGGCTCAAAAATAATAGAAACCGTTAATTTTCTAGAAATTTACTTTTGTTCAAAAAAGTATATAAACTGAAGAAACCGAACATCTTCACCTAAATTCCTATCCTAACTAACCAAGTGTAAATTACTGGGTGCTGACTAGCAATTTACACATTCTTCCCAATTCCAAAAACTTAGTAGATATTCTGGGTGCTGACTAGAAGTTTACTAAGAAATATAAATTTCGGGTGCTGACTGAAATTTATAAATACTTAATTATTCCCATACTAAAACTTAGTGAATTTTCTGGGTGCTGACTGGAAATTCACTAATAAAATAAACTTCGGGTGCTGACTGAAGTTTATATTCAACATATATTCCTGGTGTTGACGGGAATATAAATATTAACTATTTATCTTACTCTTGACTAGAGTACTAGGGTATTGACTAGATTATTCATATCATAATATTCCTAGTGCTGACGGGAATATGTACATACTAACTACTCCGGGTGCTGACTGGAGTTTCTATTAATATTCCTGGTGCTGACGGGAATATTAAACTATTTTTTTTTTCTTTACTAGAGAAATTGAACTACTTAGTACAAATAAATACTTTGTATTTATTAGTTATTATAATACTGAAAATTTAAGATTATCAATTTAAGTTTGGAATTACTTTACCATAGATTAAGCAGATAATTGTAATTATTTTAATTATTGTATAAGTTGAATTTGAAGAGAAATAAAACATAAACTCAAAAAAATATCTATCTTTTTATTTTTTGAACCAGCACCTTCTTAATCGTGTACTAACGATTGTAGGTGTTTGTCACATATACAACCAATAATAAAATAATGTTATAAAATATATAAATAAATGGCAATTATATAATTATAAATATATATTTGTATATATATATATATGTATGTATATATATGTATATATTATAAATATATAGATTTGTTCATTTTGAAATGCAGAATAAAATCTGAAATTTAATAAATTTTGTAAAACAAAAGAAATTTATGTCGTTATTTTTAAAATGTTATCTACTTGCGCTTTGGTTAATATGTGCAAAGATAATAGCAGTTTCTTCTCAATAGATTTTCTTTTTAGTGTAAGTGGTAATTTTTCCAAAAACGACACACTCACATAAATGATAAAGATCGAAAAAGCTTCATCGAAATCAAAAAAATTTTTCAAAATTTTTCGAATTGCTTTTAGTTATGTACCCTGTACACAATTATAATCATTTCAATAAAAGTATCTGACACTGTGTAATATAATGAAATTGTTTTTGTAAATCGAGTTATCAAAACTCATTGTGTAGACGGACCATAGTGTTTCGAATTTGTTCTTATTTATTATAAATATTTGCTCTCACTAAATGAAATGAACACCTGTCAATGTTTTGCAGCACTAAACAATACACAATGCTATTTAAAATGTACATTTAATTCATATGATATTCCACACATATAAGTATTATTTATGTGTATTTGTATATTTTGAGTATTGAAAATAGAATAAATGAATACCATTGGCTGGAACATATAAATATAAATTTGAACATTTTTGAGAGATTTTGATCATATATATTTATTTTCCATGTATGGTTTATGCTCGTGCATAATGATATGTAAAGATCCATATTGAATTGAAGACGATCTCGTATTTATTTTATTTATTCATTTAATACTATATTAAGATTTAGAAAGATCTTAAAAAATAAAATTTCCAAAATTAGTTATACAATTTTAAATAAATTCAAAATAAATCTGAGGACCATCTACCTGAATCTACGGTTCGATTAAAAGAGAAAGAACATTACTACATTACTACTTTACTACCTCGTTATCATCTTATTTTAATATGTTCAATTATACATAATTCAAACTGGTACTCAACAGTTAGTTATGAGAATTCAGGTATAAAATACAAGCTGATATAAAATATATCATTATATACTACAAAATTACAAATTCAGGTATAACTGAATTCTCATTACAATCATAGCTGATAAATTATATATAAAGACAATTGCTTATATACTACTTATATTATACTGTTTATACTATTTATCCCACAATCGGCCATACTGACTATTCATCAGACCCTGATGAGACTTGTTTTAACCTCATTGTTTCATCTTCTTCAACGCTTTCTGCATCTGTTAACTCCAAATCATGTATATCATTCTCTTGTACTTCGTCTTCCGGCCACGGTTTCATTCGGTCGGCGCTACATTCGGTAATCTTCGGACCTTCATGATCACCTTCCTTTCGGACCACGTATCTATCGAAGGACTACACAGCTGCAGTTCGATATGGACCAAAGAACCTCGGACGAATCTTTAAGCCCGTTCCAAACTGCGTACTTTCTACTGCAACCATGCCTCCTATATCGTATATTCTTGCTGGTTTTCGTTTTCGGTCGAAATATTTTTTATTCTCTTGCTGTATCGCCGCAATGTCTTTTTTTGCTTGCTCTCGTACCTCTTTTCGCGTATCCTGGAATTGTTTCGCCCACTCCTCCTCAATAGCATCCATTATCTTGATATCACGTTCGGTTTTCATTTCGATTCCAACTAACAAATGGAAAGGTGTCGTTTTTATCGCCCTCTGGAAGGTTGAATTTAATATCTGTTGAAGAGGCTTCACAAAACGGTACCATTTCTCTGGATCTTCTAGTGAAAATTTCGTTAGTGCTGCAATAACTGTAGAATGAAGCCTTTCGATTTGTCCGTTTCCCCTAGGAGTTCCAACAGTAGTAAATATGAGCTTGATGTCATGTTTCGTGCAGAATTCTCGAAAGATATTCGATGTAAACGCTCCGCCATGGTCGACCACTAGTCTAACTGGATACCCAAATGTTTCAGCGACATCTTCTATCTTCTGTATAGCTTCCTCGGCGTTTAGTGTCTTGGTAGGATACAGCCAACAATATTTGGTAAACCCATCGATGATGCTGAACAGATATCTATACCCTTTCTTTGTATTTTGCATCGGACCCAAGTGATCTATGTGAAACGTCTGAAGTGGTTCTTCGCCCTTGGGTATAGGTTGAAGAAGACATTCGGTTCTACCGCTTTTTCTTTTCGCTAGTATACATTTTACGCATCCTCTGATATGATGCTCAATTCTTTTCTGCAGGTTTGGTATATAATAATCCTTTTCGATTACCTCCTTCATCTTTTTTGCGTGAAAATGACCTTTTTCCTGTACTTCTCTCATAATGCAAGATCTTTTTTCTTTAGCGTACAATCGAAGGCCTTGCAATCTGTCACCAACTTAAACGACTGCCCCAAAAAGTATACTTGGAATCGTTTCACCGCTTCGACTATCGCCAACACCTCCAATTCGTAGCTACAATATTTTTTCTCTGCTTCCGAAGTTTTCTTACTCATGAAGTAAACAGGATGTAGTGCATTGTCGTCAAGACTCTTGCTCCATAGCCATTTTTCGAAGCGTCAGTGTGTAACTCAGTTTCATTTCCATACTCGAAAATTTTCAGTACTGGTTTTGATGCCAAGGTGTTTTTCAAATCCTGGATGGCTGCTAATTGTTGCTCTTCTAATCTGAAATGAGATTGCTTTTTTAATAGGTCACTTAAAGATTTTGCTCGCACTGCAAAATTCGGAATAAATTTTCTGAAATAACTGGCCAAGCCCAGAAAACTCTGCAGCTGCTTCACAGTTGTAGGTTCTTCACAGTTAATTCAATGGATTTACTTTTTTATTATAAATTTAAACTTGCATTGTCTACATTATCTACATTATCTTCTTTGTCTACACAAAAATCTGACGATTGTCTACATACATACTTTACGTGTAGACAACCGCGTAGATTACGTCAACGTAGATTACATGCACAACACTGGTTGGTGTATTAACTGCGTATACAGATCTCTGAACTGTATCCACTTTGTATAATTTCCATCAAATATCGGAACTGTAATTTTTGGTAATTTGATTTGTGTTGCATTCTGATTTTGACTGATTTGCTTATGTTGATGTGTGAATGTAGGTATAGAATGGGGAATTTTTTGTTGTAATGCAATTATAAAATCTTGAATTTTATGATCCAGCTCATGATACGACCTTGTATCATACCGTTCTGGACCCATTTCGTCACTAAGTAGCCATATTTTCTGGTGATTGGCACTTAATTCGTCTTCGTAGTTCATTAATGTTTTAATTTTAAATTCGTAGTATTGAATTGGTTGACTTAAATTGATTTTGCCTTCAAGATCGGTTAGAAAACATTCTACCTTTTCAAATAACGCTCGTTGCTTCTTTAATGCTTGATGTAGTTCACTTTTTACACTATCTTTATTTATGTTATGATTAAAATCCGATTGTTGAAGTGCAGTAGAAAATGAAGCTTTGGGTTCGGTTGATTTAGTCTCCATAATTGATGGTGTATTTGAATCTTCTGAGGGTTGAAGTTTTACCAAAAATTAATTTATTATCTCCTTGTATTGTGTATAAATTTTACGAACTTGTTCGTAGTAATTACATTTTAAATACAAATAAGATGGATTTTCTTCTTTATATGGTAAAAGTTTTTGATGAGTCAAATGAAATTCAGACCAATGTGTTTCTAAATTTGCTAATTTTTTCTTGAAGTAATCTTCTGTTTTCCTTGAAGAAGGATCTTTCTTGAAATTGGATAGTTGCTTCTCAATGCTTCTACCCAATTCGTCTTGTGTTGTTGCAAGCTCTTCCATCGTCAAAAATGCCTTACTTCTGGATTATTCTGTTAATAATAGAGTCTTATGTACTTGTACTTAGGCTGATATGTAGAGTATATGAGTGGTTCTATGTACCACCATACAATCACGTCGGGGTCACCAAATGTTTTGTTGAGCGGTAAATTCCTTTATTTATCGCTTTGGTTCTGTATTAATATTCTTTATTTTAATTAATTCTTCTGTGGTTGAACCTGTACTGTCTATTTAGGTACAATGATCTGACTTCAAAATTACAGCATCTTATCTTATCACTAATAATTGCCTGACCTAACTGTTGTTGTTATAAATATAGAAATATTAATAATTACATTATTTTACTTTCTTTATACCTGCTACAATACTCTATATCTCCCCTTTTGAGTTATTTTAAAACGTATTCATATTATTGTTACTTTTTTTTTTTTTTTTTTTTTTTACTATATACATATACATTATGTATGCATACTTAAATATATATATCTATATTGTAAAATGTAGAAAACATAACCATATGATAAGCATTTCATCAATTTTGCACGCCGTTAGAACTGGTTCTTCTAGGTCTCAAAAAATATGTATTTCTTCTTACCACTGATTGATCGTCTTTCTTCACTAAATATGACCTTGGAGCTTCATGTTTTGTCACTATCACCCCTTTCTGCCACTTACTACCTTCTCTCAACCATATGTTCTCATTTTCTGTAAACTTCTGTTCAAATTTAGAGGCTCTTTTGTTGTAATAATGTTCATTCCGTTGATTATTACTTTGAATTTTATTATAAATTTCTTTCATATTTTCTGACTTATATATTGATTCTTTTCCTGGTATTAACGTTCGACTTTTCCTACTCATTAATATTTCATTTGGAGACAGAGACATACCTTTTATCGGAGTATTCCAGTATTCTAATAAAAGATACCAAAACTCTTGTTTTGTCTCATTCGCTGTTCTTAGCAACATCTTAGCTGTCCTTACTGATCTTTCTGCTAATCCATTGGATTGTGGGTAATGTGGACTACTCGTAGTTAATTTAATATCATATTTCCTCATAAATTCTTTAAATTCTTTGCTTCCAAAGGGCACACTATCAGCTATAATGTGTCTAGGTAGACCATGAACAGCGAAAATAGTTTTCAATTTGTTAATTATTTCACCTGCTGTTCCGTTTTTCACCAACAGTACCTCACTATATTTACTAAAATAGTCCACAACTACTAAATATTTTTTCTTTGCAAATTCGAACAGATCCATACCAATCTTATTGAATGGTATTGGTTCAATTTCATGTATCTTGTATGGTTCCTTGGTATTAGCATTCCTATATTTCTGACATACTTCACATCTAGCTATCCTATCCTCTATCATTTAATTCATATTCGGCCAATACACTACCGTTCTAGCACGTGCTTTAGTCTTCTCTATACCTAAGTGAGGTTTGTGAATTATCTCTAAAATTGTCTCTTGTCTTAGTGACGTTGGGACTATAATCCTTTCATTTAAAAATATAATCCCATTTTCTAGTGTTAAGTCATTCTTCATTTTCCAAAAATACTTTATCTTTTCATTTAGTCTATCTTTTATACCTGGCCAACCTTCTACTAATACTTTTTTTAACTCTTTTAGCACTACATCTTTTTCTGTTTCTCTTCTAAACTGTTCTGCTCGTGTAGCAGAAGTGTTGATAGAATGCACAACGCATTCTAAATCAGGAATTTCATTTCCTTCTATGTTGTTACTTGGATACCTTGACAGTTAGTCTGCTACATACATTTCTTTTCCAGGCCTAAATTGGAAATTTAGTTCATGCTTTGTTAATTTTATCATCATTCTCTGTAATCTTGCATTAGGAATTTTACTAATTTCTTTTTTAAATACTCCTATTAATGGTTTATGATCTGTGATCACATCTATTTTCTTTCCATAGATAAACAAATGAAATTTTGTGCATGCAAACACGATTGCTAATAATTCTTTTTCTATCTCAGCATAATTTTTCTCGGTATCAGTTAAACTTCTAGATATGAAATAAACAGGTTCCTTATTTTGCATTATACATGCACCTAATCTATATTTAGATGCATCTGCTTGTATAGTAATTTGTTCTCGTTCATTAAATGGTTTCAGAACAACCGCTTTTTTAATTATATTTTTTATTTCCTATAGACAATTTCTATGCTTATCATCCCACCTAAAGTGTACATCATTTTTCAACAGTTCTCTGATTGGATGAGATATGGTCACCAAATTAGGTATAAAATTTCTTACATAATTGATCATACCCATAATTTTTTGTAGTTCTCGCTTATTTTGTGACTCTTTTATTTCATCTATGACACTTACCCTCTCAGGATCACATGCTATTCCTTTGTTTGAAATTATATGTCCTAAAAACCTAACCTCATTCACTTTAAATTGTATTTTTTCTTTGTTAAATTTGATGTTACACTCCCGTGCCCTGTCTAATACCTGTTTAAAAATTTTATCATGTTCGATCTCATTTTCAGCAGCGATCAAAATATCATCAATATATATTATGATTCCTTCAATACCCTCAAAGTTCTTTTCATTGAACTTCTGGAAAATTTCTGGTGCCGTTTTAATACCAAAAGGCAACCTTCTAAATCTATAAGTACCAAATGGAGTACTAAATGTACACAGTTTACTTGATTCTTCATCAAGATGTACTTGCCAGTACCCATCTTTAAGATTCAGTACTGTAAAAATAGATTTACCTGCCAACTTTGAAAAAATTTCACTTAAAGTTGGTATAGGATGGTTTACTGGTTTTATTGCTTGATTGAGCGGCCTAGGATCTAAACACAACCTAATGCTTTTGTTGGGCTTTTCTACAATTACCAGATTTGAAATCCATTCAGACGGGACATCTGTTTTCTCAATAATTTTCAAATTTTCTAATCTTTCTAATTCTTTTTTTACAGGTTCTTTCAACGCTAAGGGGATTCGTCTAGCTGGTTTTGCAACAGGTTCAATTTCTGATTTTATTTATATTTTTAAATTTTCTACAAATTTTCCTAATCCCTCAAAAAGACCTTTATAATTAGACAGTAATTCTTCTTTAGTAAGCAGGTGCTTAATATTATTAACTCGCTTCAACAGTTTGAGTTCAATGCATGCTTCTAAGCCTAGTATTGGGGTTGTACCTTCTTGAACTATGACAAACCTCATATTATACCATTTGTTTCTAATTTTACAATTTAAATTAACCTCACCTATAGTAGTCAACGAATTTCTTCCAGAAGCCTCTAATTTTACATTAACTTTATTATATGATTTCATTTTTAATTGTCTCCAAGAAGCTAGTGGCAAAACATTAACATCTGCTCCAGTGTCTAATTTAAATTTAAGTTTAATATTATTTATTTCTACTTCTTCGAACCATATCTATATATACTTCTTCAAGTGACGTTATGTTATTATGATATTTTACTTCACGTACCTGTTTTGTATTCTTATTACCAATTACCTCGTTCTTAACTTGAGTTTTGCATGCTGCCGCATAATGGTTATATTTTCCACATCTTTTACATTGTTGTTGATATGCTAGGCACTTTCCTTTTCTATGGTTTAGTAAACAATATTTACATTTTCGTTCCTGACTATACTGAGGTTCTTCCTTGCCTACATTATGCTTATTAGTAGGTTTTATATTCCTGAAATTAAATTTATTTTTTACTACATTATGTTTATTATTAGTATTAGCTATAATATTTAAAAATTTCACATCCTTTGTCATTCTGTCTACTTGTGATTTTGTCACTTCCGCTGCTCGAACTATCTCTATTGCCTTTGCTGCATTTAAATCTTCCTTCTCCAAAAGACATTTTTGGATCTGCTTATCCCGGATTCCTTGCACAATTCTGTCTCGTAACATTCTATCTTCCTGGTCTTTGTATTCACATGTTTTCACTAGTTTCTTTATATCCACCCGGAAATCATCAAAATGTTCACCTTCTTCTTGCTTTCTACTGAGGAAAACAAAACTCTCGTACACTTGATTTTTCTTCGGCTTACAGAAATCCTTGAATGCTTGCACCACACTATCATATTTTTTTTCTCACTTTCACTTAGATTGAAAGTATTGAAAATTTCTATCCCTTCTGGACCTATTGCGTTTAGAAATATCGCAATTTTCACTTCATCCGTCTTCGTATGAAGTTCTGCTGCAGTGAAGAATACTTCATAATTTTGCCAGAAAATTCTCCAGCTTTCTGATATATTAGATCCCGAAAAGTTCAATTTTTCTACTTTACGTATATAGTCCATTGGTTTAACTTGCCAAATATATTGTATGTTTTTCACCACCGCCCACACCATGACCCACCTGGGACTTTTGGTGATCATTTCACAATTATAGTAAATCTTTAATTTAAACTTACTTATATCCTACTTACATGTTCCTGTGTTACTATCTATGATAGGAGCGTGTTCGCGCTATCCCCCCTTGCCGCTAACGTGGTAGAGGAGGGGGTATCGGTACCACTAGCTCGCATAGCTAGTACACTGGTTCTTATCACTATGTGTTAGTAGTGGGATTAAAATATAATGTTAGTCTTAATGCTTAGTTCTTATTCCTAAACCTCTTGGGGGAAGGGGTCCAGTATGCTTACATCTATGAAATTTTGTGTGAGGAATCAACCACGTCTTCACTTTATCCTCCACGTAGTGAAAAGGTGATGACGGTTCCGATTTCCCACCCAATAGCAGTTATTTCTATTGTTTTAATCTTATGTTATACCCCTTAGAGGAAGGGGTACAAGTGCTTACATCTATAGGAGACTTTGTGTGAGGGGTAGGCCACGTCTTCATCCCGTCTACCAATTAGAGTGCGGAGGATGATAACGGCTCTTATTTCCCACACCAAAGCTTTGAGCTTGACTTAGATTATTAATTCTTACTGTAAGGCCCAATCATTATTTTATAAGAGGCGATTTACTTTTTTTTTCGTTCTTATATCTCACGGGTACTTGCCCTACTTTACTTTACAATTTGTCCGTCAGTCCGAGTTGAGTCAGTGTTGTGAATAGAGGGGAGTTCATGTCCTGCGAAGGGTCTAGTAACTCCTCCCTATTCACGACTTGCTGTCCTAGTCTTGAAAGTCAGGCTGTAATCGCCGTACAGTCTTTCAGAAGCTTCGTCGCGTTGGTGTGGAGTGTGTTCCCACAACAAGGGCAGGCTGACCTCTCCCCTCTGTTTGCTGAGAAGGGATGGGTCAGCCTCGTATGTCCAGTACGCAATCTCAACAGTGAAATCTGCCGGGCTCTACTCAACGCAGGGTTGAATCTTGGAGCCTTGAAGCCGCGGTTAATCTCCATATACTCCAGCGTGGTGTCCGAACCAATGTCTTGAAACCGAGCCAGTTTTCTCTTGTACAAGTGGTTCGGACCGATCCCATATATAGCGCTCGGGCTAGGCGGGACGAGCAGGTCTGACTCTTCTACTAAGCCAATGGCTGCTTTGGCTGCCTGGTCAGCCTTCTCGTTACCCACAATACCGATGTGCCCCGGGATCCAAACCACGCGTGTGTCGTACTGGGAGATGTAAGCCCTGATCCTGGCAACCAAGTGGTCTGGGTGACCTGGATTTTTTAAGGCCTGGACGACCGACAAGGAGTCAGTGAAGATCACCGAGTCACTGTTATTTTCCGCCCTCTTGGCTGCAGCGATCCACACTGCTGCCAGTTCGGCGTCAAATACCCGAGCCTCCGCTGGTAATCTCCTCTGAATCACCATCCTCCATCCAGACACACCGCGTTTACTGACCACTGCTACACCGACTCCAGAAGCGGACTAGCTTGCATCGTTGTACAGAAGCAGCCTGCCACTGAACTCCTCACATATCAGCGAGTGCAGCACCCGAAAGACCTCGGGACTGGTGTCTTCCTTCCTGTGGGAACTTAGGTCGTCTCTTATGTATCGTCTTGTGTCGTAAATTGTGTGGGGATCTTGGATGAATGGGATTGGGAGAGGTTTCGAGGGGAAGGAGCTCCCTAGCCGAGGGATTGTCATCACAGATCTTCGCAATGATGAATATCTATTCTGGCTCTCCCCCTCCAGGAAGCTCCAACCCCTATCAAACAGGGGAGACCTTGGGTCCCCTACCTGCCTACCAGCAAACCTTAATTTTAATTTCAGTATCCGGTCCTCCAGCACCAGGATCCACATTCTACTAGTAGAATGGGGATAGGGGTTGAACGATAGGCCCCTGAGGCCACCCGGAGGACGTTGTTCATTGCTGTCTGTATCTGTTTTTTGTTCTTTAGTGAGCAGTCACCAATAAGGGTCAGACCATACCCTGTAATACCATTTACGAGTACATTTGCAATGTGAATGAGTGTTGATAGTGGGGCACCCATTCTACCTGCTGCTAACATCTTAATAAGATTTTGAACCTTGTGGAGTTTATTCACCACGTCGTTCACCTGATCTTGCCATGTGGCACGCTTATTGAAGCGGATGCCTAGAATATTCATGCTGGTAGACGGAGTAATTTCGCGTGAAGCGACTGTTATACTATTGATGGTGCAGTTGCTTTTCCTGCAAACATGAAGGAATTCTACTTTTTCAAGCGGGATACTTCCTCCATTATTTTGGGCCCACTTAAGGGATAGCTCTGAGGCTCCTCGAAGTTCGTTGGTTGTTTCTGGAGTGCAGGAGGTGTCACTGAGCAAGATATTGTCGGCGTATGCCAGCACTTTGATGTTGGGATATCTTGCTAGTTCCAATAGCAGCGAATCCAAGTAAACAACAAGTAGCGTTGTGGACAAGGGGGATCCTTGTGGGGTGCCGTTATTCAGATTATAACGGTTTGAGAGGTAACCATTCGTACGGACTTTGATCTGTCTGTGCGACATGAAACTGTAGACTGTCTTTACAAAGTTCGGGTCCACGCCCCAAGAGGTCAGTT
Source organism: Villa cingulata (assembly GCA_951394055.1). NCBI lineage: Eukaryota > Metazoa > Arthropoda > Insecta > Diptera > Bombyliidae > Villa > Villa cingulata. Next base: position 31,629,455 of record OX596017.1, on the reverse strand, counting down.
TATGGCAAACGAAACAGGCTGGTATTTTGTCGTATGCCTTTTCAAGGTCTAGTGAAACAACACTAGAATGTCTCACTGCCAAGGAAGAAGACAGCCCTTCTTCAAGGTCATGTAGGAGGGTAATAGTGCCTATCCTAGGGCGGAAACCATGCTGAACAGAATTCGTCAGGTTTTCAGTCACTAGCTGGAGTCTTTTTCCCATAATCTTCTCCAAAGTTTTGGATAGACATGGGAGAAGGGATATGGGTCGGTAGTCCAGTGCGCGCTTTGCAGTTGAGATTTTCTTCGGGATCGGTATCAGTGTGGCTATTTTCCAGTCGTGTGGGAAAGTTCCGCACGCCAGAATGTTCGAAAACAACTCTGCTATTCTGATCTTTATTTCATTCGGGAGCTTCCTCATCATGCGGTAGGTTATTCGATCCGCACCCGGGGTGGAGCCACCGAAGGACTTCAGTGTAAGCTCCAATTCCCCAGGTGTGATCGGATAAGACAGATGGTGGCTCACATGGTGAGATGTATCAACCGAGTAGGCAGATTTCTGGTCGATAACCGATTCCGATAGCAAAGGTCACTAGTGACTGAGGACCATGAGGATGCAAACACTTCTGCGATACCAAGTGAGTCGGTGACCGTTCCATCAACTGTCTTAAGAGATAGTACGGATGAGGGTGGTTTGCCATATAGGCGATTCACCTTCATCCAAGCATCTCTCAGCGAGTCTGATGGAACTATCGAATTGGCGAATGCCTGCCAGGAGGCCTTTTTCGCATTCTTCACCGCCCGCTGCACTTGGGAAGTTAATCTTTTGAATGTAGTTGAGTTCGCGCTTTCTTTGAAATCTCTTCCAAGCCGAGTTCTTCTGTTGGATCATGGTTTTAATTTGGCTGTTGAGCCAGTAAGGCTCAGAGCAGATCGTTGGTCGTACGGATGGCATCGACAAGGCTGCAGCAGATTTAAATATTCTTTTGATGCTAGCTGCCTCTTTGTTAATGCTGCTGCTTTGAGGGAAGATATGGTTTAGCTTGAGTGCCGATTGGGCAAAGAGATCCCATTCAGCTTTCTCTTCAGCAAAACGCATGGAGGTTTTTTGAACGGCTAGCCTGTTTACGCTGTTTATTATGATTGGGAAGTGGTCGCTTCCCTCTGGATTTTCATGTACTGTCCATGAGAAGTGCTAGCTAGGTGGCATGCCGCCAGGGTGAGATCAATTGCGGAGCTAGTGAGGTGTGTCGACGACACGAAGGTGTGGGTTCCGTCATTTAAGAGCATGTGGTCAGATTCGAGTATCCAATCAGCAATAATTGTTCCTCTAGGGTCAGATCTGTGATCCCCCCAGAAGTGGTGATGAGCGTTGAAATCACCGCCAATTATTGAAGCTGATGGGAGTTGGTTTGCAAAATTTTCTAGAGTGGAGGTGTCGATGACGTCGGTTCCGGTAATGTATACCGATGAGAAAGCCATTGGGGGTGATGTGTGTACGGTGACAGACACGTTCAGGAAATTCGAGGCTATGTCGAGAAGTTAATGGCTTAAACTAGATCGTACAAGAATACCAACTCCTCGTGAACGAGACGAGGGATCACTGCCAGAGAAGTGGCAAGTGTATCCTCGAAAGTTCGATGGTGCGTTCAAGAAAAATAAAGTTTCCTGTAGAAGGATAATGTGCGGTTTGTGCCGACTTATTAACAGTTCTAGGTTGTGCTGATTAGCACGAAAGCCTCTTATGTTCCACTGCAAGCAGGTGAGCTCACGAGATAAAACGTGCGAGCTCGGTCTGAAATTAGTCATGGCTTGTTTTGATAAAACAAAATAACTGATTGAGGCCGGGCTTTTTAGCAATGGGCGTCTCGGAGGTGTTTAAGCGTTCTCCGAGATCTCCATTTGCTGGTTGTCCGGGTCGTTGACCGGTTCGTTTGATGTTATTGGTTGGATAAAAACGGGTGGGAATGGGATGCTTACTTTCTCATACTGTTTAAGTAGTGTGAGAAAGGGAAGTTGACTTCCAAGGTAGTTGTTCCCTTGGGATTTTATGAATTTTTCTAGTTTTTCTTTGAAGGAGACCGTCAGATTGCGTACGTCCTCCTTAGAAATGAAGTGAGTTGCTGTATCTGTAGTTGTGTACGTTGAGTCTTGTTTGGAGACTGTGTTATCTTTTGTATGTGAATTGTTCTGTGTAGTTATTTGGGGTGTCGTGGGGTTACACTTGGTAACCACGGTTGGGGAGGGGGTGTTTGTGCCTGTGCTTTTTGGCGCAGGAGTTTTTTGCGCATTTTGCGACTTTGGTAAGCTATTTGTACGTTGTTTTTGTTTTGGTTCAGTTTCAGGTCTTTTGTTGTTTTTATTCGTTGTCTTTGGGGTTGTGTTTTTGTTGGTTGTTGCATTCTGTGTCATGTAGTTACTAGTGTTTGTGCTGGTCGTTGGTGCCGTCTGTATACTTACGTTACCTAGTGTTGCTACTTGGGCGTAGGATACCGTGCTCAATCTGTCTGCTAAGTTGCTGGTGGTTGAGCCTAGGTGGAGGTTGCTGATCTGGTGTCGCTCGAAGTACCTCTTCCTGGCGTGGAATTTGGTACACCTTTCATTAGCCATGATGGCTAAAATCTCTCTCTCTTGGATAAAGCTGGAACAGTTCACGTCTGCTGCACCGTGCCCTGTAATTTTGCAGTTAATACAGAACGATGTGGTGCACTCAGTACCGTGGTTCTCTTTGTCTACTCCGCATGCTGCACATCTTGCTTGGCCCCCGCATCTGTTCTTCGTATGGCCCATCATTTGGCAATTGTGGCAGCGCATGGGGGTCGTTTTGTATTCCCTGACTGGAATGCGCATGACTCCGCACGCTTTCACATATTGCGGCATTTTGTGTGTGTCGAAAGTCAGTATGATGGTACCGGAGGGTGATGGTTCGGTTGCGCCGTTATTCCTTCTCAGAACTTGTCTGACTGCCATTACGCCTTGGTCGGGGAAGTTTTCCAGTATTTCTGCTTCTGTCACATATCTTAGCTGGGGGCACCAGATTACCCCTTTCGACGTGTTAAGTCCTGCTACATATTCTACTTTTATTGGGATAGCGTTGTTCTTGCCCAAGATCAGTTGTTTGGACTGGATAAACTTTTCTGCATATATCTTGTTTTTTAATGAGGAGCTGGATTCTCCCGTCATTCCTCCAGTCAACCTCGATGATCTCTGTGGAGATGCTCTGTAATGCTTTTAGGACTAGAAAGGCATTAAAAGTTTCCAATTTCTTGTAATTCTTTTCTGTTTCGCTACATCTGTCCTCGTCTAAGACTTGGCTCTGTACTATTATGTACTTCGTTTCTTCATCAGCTGCTTTGCGCGATTTTAGTTCCGGGTAATCGGAGCTGTTCACCGTGATCGTTGTTGAATGGTTGCTCAACTTCGCTCTTTTCCTACTGTTAGGCTCTTTAGCTGCCAGCAGGGCGAAGTAGTTGGTATTGTCCCCTGGGGGCTGCCCCATCGATGTTGTCTGTCTTCCCTGTTTTCCTTTACTTACTTCTATGTAGAACCTAAACTAACCTGTATTTTATATTTGGCACCCTGTTTTTTTTGTATCACTGTTTTTTTTTTGTATCACCCTATTTTGTTTTTTTTGTATCACCCTGTTTTCATACTTTTTGGTGCACCCTGTTTTTATTTTATTTGCACTTTTTGTGGGATCACCCTGTATTTTTATTATGGTGTCTATTTCACAATTTTTTGGATTAATTTCCTTCTTTAATACACTAAATTAATTTATTCAATATGGAGTCCTTTTTTCATTTAAATTCACTTTTTGACATATATAGATACAAAATATTTCTATTCAAAATGGAGACTATGGTATCCTTTTTTAAAATAAATTTATTAACAAGATCCTATATTATTTTAATTTTAATTTTAATTTATAATTTTAATTTTAATTTTAATTTAATTTAATTTTAATTTTCATTTTAATTTAATTTTAATTTTAAATTAATTTTAATTTAATTTTAATTTAATTTAATTTTAATTTAAATTATTTTAACACAATTTAACATGCTCTGCAAAACACGTCTGTACACTACCGCTGTTCCATATGGAATGATAGACGATGATTGATGACCTATGTATTTGTTTCTTGAACAACGCATCTTCTGAGTCATAAATCACATCTTTATCACTTACCGTTATAAAGAAATTGACGCAAAAGAAGAAATATTTTTTTTTGTTTATGGGGTATATCCTTTGAAAGGGGGGAGGGATTGAGTGTCACGAATTTATTAAGATTCTTCTGCTGATCATTTGCATTAACACCTCACCCTCTCCGGACATGGGGTTAAAATGTAAACATTTACAAATTTTTATTTTTCAATTATTTCACAAACAAAAAAGAAGAAAAAAAAAAGTTTAGTTAAATTGATTGATTGAACTGATTCAAAAGCAAAAAAAAATTATTGAACTGATCAAGCAAGAAAGACTCAAATTAACTAACTCAAAGAAAGAAAAACTAACTCAAAAGAACTGCATTGACTGACTGATAAAAAAAACTGCATAACTAACAAAAAAAAAAAAAACGTGTATAGTGACAAAAAAAGAATCGATCTTCTGGAAGTTTCTATCAATTCGCCGAAAGATGACAACGTCAACGAATTGATAGAGACTTCCAGTGGAATGTGGAACAACTTTCTACAACGAATGTCAACGAAATAAAAGAAAGTGATTATAACGTTGACATTTGACGTTGTAGAAAGAAGAAGACCACGTAAAAAAAAATGTAAACAAAGTGGTGTCATCACAATGTTACAGGTAAGTATATGTGACATTATTTTAATTAAAATTATTTTATTTTAAGCGATTAAATTCATTAATTAATTATTTTTTCTATTTCAGGTGGTTTTCCAACAATACATAAATGTTTTATTAGATCATCTGAAAGGTTTTTTTTATCCTCTTTCCAATGATATCATATTTCTGTATAGAAACTAAATAAATAAAAATAATAAATGCACAAACAGTATACAAAAAAAAAAAAAATGCGAAATAATTACACATTTTAATTTACAGATACTTACAGATTACTCATTCTATCTTTGAAGATATTTTACATTTTTTTTCTTCTCAAAAGAAGATACATATTTGTTATATTTAGTATATCTTAATGAAAATATTTTTTTCCAAGTAATGATGATGACATCAATTTGCTTTTATATTTCTAATTTTTTTTACTACCGATGAATACAGAATATCTACACATATGTACGTGCATACGAACATATATCCTGTACATTCAGATTTTTGGGACAGGGACATAAATACAAATTTATATTATTAAAAAAATTAAAAAAATATATATAGAAATGGTACGAAGAAAATTAATGTAAACAAACAAACATTTTTTTAAATGTTCATACATACTGCAGTTTCAGTTTATTTACTATTTCATTCGATAAATTTCTATCAACTTATGTATGGTATGATACATAAAAATATAAGCAGTGGCAATTTAGGTTCAAGTACAAGGAAATAGCAATAGCAACAACGATGGGTAGGTAATATGATATTCCAATCCAATCTACATGCATAATATACAGAGTGATTCTATTCAACATGTACATATTGGTACCATGGTATTCTTTGAAGTATTTCATGAAAAAAATTGTGCTAGCTAAATTTTATATCGACTTTATTTTCGACGCTAGAGGGCGTTGAACATTTTAAGTTTTTTGCAGGACTTTCTAACACAAAACGCGTATAACTTTTTGTACACCCTACTTTGGAAACTTTAGTGTTCTAGAGAATAATAGGAAACTAAATTACCTTTCTTTTGATATATTACAACAAGAAATTTGGTATTCGGTTTTGATTAACTTTGAAACGTAATTCAACACCAGGAATGGACAATATAACAGTTGAAGACATAACCCTAGTAGCTGATGTTATTAAACAAAACTTACTAGGTGCATAAATAAAATGTTATCAGATTAAATATTTCCTTAGTGTTTGAAAGAAACGGTAATTATTCCAATATACAAAAGTGGTGACAAAAGAGACATATCCAATTATCGACCGATTTCTCTACTCAGCACAGTTGGTAAAATATTTGAGAAAATCATTAAAAAAAGAATTACAAACTTCATACTAAGTAATAGTGGTTTTGATTCAAATCAATTTGGCTTTCAGAAAAAATGTGGTACAGAATCTGCAATGGTACAAGTACTAGAAACAATCAACCAACCTTAGATAAAAACCAGTATAGTTGTGCAGTATTTATAGACTTAAAAAAATCATTTGATACGGTTGACCACAAGCTCTTATTACAATTTCTACACGAACTAGAGCTAAGAGGAAAAAGTAATGAACTTATAAATAGCTACCTATCAGCAAGAAAAATAAAAACAAAAATAGATAATACTTACAGTGACTGTCTATATCTAAATACTGGTGCACCGCAGGGTTCTATATTAGGTCCGCTATTTTACACATTATATACACAGCATCTGTAAAGCTAATCTTTGTGCTAAATACACAATATATGCTGATGACAGATGTCTTGTTTACAAAGGTGAATCGGAAAAAGAAATAGAAGAAATAGTAAACACAGACCTTAAAAAATTCAAAAGATGGGCGAATGGTAATTGTCTAATTCTTAACGCAAGTAAGATAAAATACATGATTTTCAAAATGAAAAATAAACCGGAAATTCTGCCAATGATCCAAATAAATGATGAGGAAATCAAGAAATTTGAGTCTTTGAATTACCTAGGTATAGAAATAGATAATAAACTTTGTTGGAACTTGTATGTTAACAACGTAGTTAAAAAAATTCTACCAATGGTTGCTGCAATTGGTAAAAGTCCTCGAATAGATAGGAAATTAGCCAAGCTGATTTACAGTGCACATGTTCTGTCGCATGTAAGATACTTAGCCACTCTATGGATACAAACGGCCAAAGCAAACATTGAACTAATACAAAGACTACTCACAAGATCACTGAAGATACTGTATAGAATCCCTTACACAACACCAACTACAGATGTATTAAGAATCACCAATAATCTTGCAATTAAAGATTTTGTATATAAAGAGAAAGTAAAACTGATATTTAAAATAAAAAAAAAATTGATAAAATCAAATGTAATTTTGACATTAAATAAAAATGTTCACAACTATGAACTCAGATATTGTGAAAATATACATTTAAAAACAAGAAGAACGGAACAATACAACAAATGTATCATCAACTGTAAAAGTAAATTATATAATGAACTTCCACAATAGGTTAAGAACTGCTCTACGACAAAAGGATTCGTAAAAAATGTGATAAAGTGTAAATGACTGGGTGTAGAATAGGTTTAGTTCTTCTTCTTTTATCTAATAATTGTTTTTTCCTACAAATTTTTCCTATAAATTGTAAAATAGAATTGTAAAGTTCTAATAATTCTATTTTTACTAATGAATGTATTTATTATTGTTACTTTTCTTTCTTAGATATACAATATTTTTTTTTTTTTTAATTTCTTAATTAAATAATTTTTTAAATTCATTAAGCTTCAAAGCTTTATCTCATTCTGTTATATAATTTTAATATTAATTGAATAATATAGAAATTATTGGCTATTAGATCAGTACAAGCTGTTTGAGTCTACTAAATAAATAGATGTAGTTAGGATAGTTTAAAATTTAAAAAGAAAATTAATTAACTTTTGGATTAAATATTTATGTAAACTTTGATGAAATAAATAAATAAATAAATTATTGCAATTTGCAAAATGTGTTTTAACAAAAATTTTTTAAAAGGGATAAAGAAAAGATACTGAACAAACAGGAGAAACTGGACTTTGCATTTGGCCATTCACACTGTGCATACCATGGGAGACGTAATTAGGCTGCTATTTGATCCAGATGGGAATCTAATGATCCAATCCAATGAAACCAGTATTCAAATTCAAAGTATATCACCAGTAAATTTGTCCGATGATCAGAATAATATGGCTACAGAGGAAATCGTCGAGCAAAACGTTATTCAAGAATTACCATCAGACATATCAAGATCAAGTATCTCAAATCCCTCCCAAAGTAACAGCAACAATATGCCATCATCATCCTAAATAATATAAAAAGTAGATACTTAATATCTAAAAATTTGAAATTTAATTTTGTAAGAATAAATAAAAAAATAAAATAAAATAAAAAGAAATCCTCAATTCTTAATTTATGATGAATTTTTTAAAAAGATTTGAGTGTTGGGTTCCTGAAAAAAATTTGCTCCACAAAAAAATATTTTTATTTTTTGAATCAAAGCACAAAAAACAAAAGAAAACAAGGATATGATATTTTTATGCTCTATCTTATATATCTTTATTTATAAAACACGTAACACGTAACAACGTAACTTTTATATTACCAATTTATATATAATATAATACTACGTAATAATGTGTATAAGACTTTTAATAAGGAAGTTTGGTATAGACCAAAAAAAAGAGCTTGTTGTTTTTGTTTTGTTTTTTTTTTCTTTATTTTCACAAAAAATTATTTTTACAATAAAATGGTCTTAAAATATTTTAAAAATGATTTAAAAATTATTTATATCAACACTTTAAATAATTTATACTTTAACAAATAAAATTAATTTAAAAAAATTACTTTCAGTTTCACGAATTAACTTTTTCTTTAAAAGTTGGAATTGGTGCTGAATTTAAATTTAATTTAATTGGTGCTGCTTATTTAAAATTCCTCTTTTTATATGAAAACCAAGTATGGTTTTAATTTAAGCTTCTTGACAGGAAATACATAAGAAAAATAGATGTATGTGTAATATAATTCTGAATTATATGAATTAAAAAAAAAATAATTCTATAAGAGTTATGATGCAACGTGACATTAAGAGTTTATGAAAAAAAATGAAATTGAACACTTTTGGTTTTCTGAATTTAAAAAAAAAGAAAAGAAAAATATTTGCAAAAATGCAAAAAATGTGTGAATCTAGAGGAATTTATATAATTTTAGGTATTTGTAATAATTCTGTTGTCGTAACATGTCCATTGTAAGTATATATTTTAACTAAAGCCACAACTAATTAGTATTCATATGTATTGTAGAGCCACTTAACCCTAGAACCGTGTACGTCTTAAATTATCCATTACCGTGTTATGAGACACTCAACGCCGATTACCATACAAAGTAGTAACCTATAGTAATGTAAATTCATACTATATTATATTTATTGATAAAAAACCAAGTAATAAAAAGTTTTTATTCTAATTGTATGCAAATTCATGTTTATTTGATACAAACTGCAAATAGACAAAAATTCATTATATTAGATATATTTTCTTTTACACTAATGAGTTTTTCCTCTTTCGAGATTCTCTTGATCTTGTTGTAGATGGTGATGGAGTATTACTCTCGTATGTAGCTTCATCATTATCTGCTTCTTGAGATCTTGATGGCAACATGTAACAATTCTCACAAAACCTGATGTTACGAAATGATGATGTACATACAATATGTACATATAATACATATATTTATCAAATACAGTAATTTTGCATAGCGTAATATATTTTGTCTACCTGCACTCTGCAGTTTTTTTCTTTTACTTGAATTTTCATATTTTTTTGTATTTTGAATTGTATAATACGTATTCATATTATATTGTATTTACTGTTATCAACTATTCTATATCATAACTACTTATGTACATTTAAATTGTATAATCAACTTTTGAATTTATACCTACATATTATAAATGAAACTTACATAATTGTAAAATAATTTGTGTGTTCATCTCACTCGATAGAATATTTTTGTATTGATAATAATTAAATTAATTTTTTGTTGTAATTTTGATATGTATTACATTTGCATATAATTCATTTTTTCTCAGCCTTTTTTTTTCGTTTCATCTTTCATCGAGTGAGGTCAGCAACTTAAAGTTAAAAGTAAAATAAATTGTAGTCTTAATATTAAATTCAACTTTTTTTTTTATTGTAATAAAATTGGCTTTTTTAATTTTTTTTAAAACAAAAATTAGTCCTTCGAGCCGGATCCTTTTTAAGGAAAATTTTGGTAACATTTTTTGCAATATTAAAACATAATTTTTGAATTTCTGAAGTGTACAGGTTTCGACAATACATACATTAACCTTTGTTCTAAGCAATATATGAGCCACGTGTAATATTTTTCTATATACATGATATTCAACTTGCAATTATTTTATCATATTTGAACTCGTGAATTAATTTATTGACAGATTTAAGACAGATATGTGAAATAAATTAATCGAAAAATTAAAAAAAAATTCATTAAAATTAACTATTCATTATTAAGGTCCATATATCAGTGATTCGAATAACCTTTGGAATAATACCCTATCACGTGAATTTGTAGTGCCGTAATTTTTTTTTGACTTAACATTTTTTGTCGTAACACTTATTACATAATTGATATTTTCAACCTATTATCTACTCAAATTTAAATACCTTTGGTGATCACGTGAAATTGTTATCTATAATGGCTGAACAAATTATAGACGCCCTTAAGGCAAAACGTGGCTACAATAAGGCTACCGTGTCTCGAATTGCTTCATTTGGTGAAAAGATTTCAGATACAACGACAATTGAGGCTATTCAAATGCGTTTATAAAAATTGAACGACACATGGACTGAATTCTACACAATACAAAATGAATTAGCTCAGTATATAACGGATCCAAGCATTGGAGATCTTGACAGCGAAAATGAACAATTTGAGACAAAATATTACCTGGCTAAGAAATTATTGTTAAGGGCAATTCACCTTCGTCAGAATAGTGATTCATCGACATCTAATGGCATCATCGGAAGATTAACTGATCAGCAAACATCATTCTTTGAACGAGTTTCAAGTACACTTAGACCCTATAATAGTAGCAGCAGTACAACTGATACAAGGCTACCCAAACTTGAAATTCCAGCCTTTTCTGGCAACTATAATTAATGGACTTCATTTCGTTACTTGTTTGTAACTACTATTCATGATAACACAAGGCTAAGTTCCAGTCAGAAATTGAATTATTTGAAAACACTTTTACGAGGCGATGCTGCAGCGTTGTTACGTCATATAACGATATCTGATTCAAACTATGAACAAGCTTGGGATCGTCTAAATCAACGTTATGATAAAAAAGGCCAAATCACCAAAACCTTTATTAAATTATTTATGACACTACCGTCTATCAATACTGCTTCTCCTTCAGGACTTCCCGACTTGCCGACGGAACAGATGAAGTTATTCGAGGATTTCGAGCTTTAGGAACTGAAGCTGAACAACGAGATCCATGGCTCATTTACTTGTTGCTTAGTAAAATCGACCCTATTACTCGACAGGATTGGTCAGAAGAGATTGCTAGTAAAGATTTTCCAACAATTTTTGAACTATTAACCTTTTTAAATAAACGCTGTAACGCTCTTGAAGATTCTCAAATTAATTATCGACACACTGCCACATCATCATCTAAACAAACTAGCTATCAATCCAGTGCTAAAATTCATGCTGCCTCACTTGATATTTGTCCTAAGTGTGCATCATCTCATCTACTCTACCAGTGTTCAACTTTCAAATCATTAGATATTGAGTCTCGTCGCAAATTTGTCAATGAGAGGAAACTTTGTTTTAACTGTCTCCGACCTGGTCATAATGCTTCGCTTTGCAGTTCAACAAATCGCTGTCGATTCTGTAAGGGAAGACATCACTCATTAGTGCACATGAATTCAAAATCGTCAAATCAACAACAGCCTCAACCTCAACCTCAACCACGACCAACAACTTCTAATATTGTCAATCCTGAGAGCACAGTTCCATCATCAAATTCAATCGTAAGTTCTCATACACTATCACCACATAATGTTCCAAGTTTGTCATCGTTATTGCCCACTGCTTTAGTCAACATAGAAGACTATCGAGGTAATCTTCACGTTTGTCGCATATTACTTGACTGTGGATCTCAGACTACTTTCATCACTGACACACTTATCAGAAAACTAAGACTACCAAGGCAACATGCAAGGATCTCGATCACTGGTGTTTCATGTGTTACTACTGGCATTACTAAAGGTTGTGCTTCTATCAAATTACATTCTAGAGCGACCTCTGCAAACATTGATGTGGATGCATATATTTTAAATTCGCTAACATCAAAATTGCCTAATTTTGAATTTGAACCTATTCATCAGCTCAAATCACTCAATTTAGCTGATCCATTCTACAATATTCCAAACTCAATTGATATCATTCTTGGTGTCGACAAGGTGTTTCACGTTTTTGAAAGTGAACGTTTCGTAATTTCCAATGACTTCGTTGCACAATTAACGAATTTTGGTTGGGTTATTGCTGGAAGAATTCCACTCCAACTTAATGAAACATCACATGTTAATTCAAATTTGGTTTCATTTCATGGTTTATTTGATATTGACGCAGCTCTGCAAAAATTTTGGGAACTAGAAGAGATACCAAAACAATCAGAAGTCAGCCAAGAAGAGAACGAAGCTGAAACCATATTTCAATGTTCAGTGACCAAAGCAGATGACGGTATATATATTGTAGATCTTCCGTTTAAAAAACCTCCTCTACCTTTAGGAAGCAGCTATCACGTCGCACTTAGGCGTCTCCACTCGATGGAACGACGATTTGATCGAGACAACGAATTGAGACAGCATATTGTCAGTTCATGAGAGAATATTTGACCCTAGGCCACATGGAAAGGGTACCACCTAATGAAATTCGAGTTGCAGCCAGTTATTATTTGCCTCATCATGCTGTATTTAAGCCCGATAGTAGTACTACAAAGCTATTCATTAAATGATACTTTACTAATAGTCCATCCATACAACGAGATCTGTTGTCAGTGTGTGTCAAATTTCGATTACATCGTTATGTGTTTACTGCCGATTTGGAAAAGAAGTATTGTCAAATTTGGATATCAAGGTCCCATCAAAATTTTCAACGAATATTGTGGAGAGAATCTTCTGAATTGCCAGTCGAGATTTTTAGGTTACGTACAGTGACCTACGGTACGTCATCAGCACCATTCCTTGCTGTACGTGTGTTACATCAGTTAGCATCTGATAATACCACAATCAAACCAAATGCTTCTAAGGTTTTATTGGAGAACTGCTATATGGATGACATTCTTACAGGAGCTGCCACTATTGAGGACTTAATAAATCTCAAGACTGAATTAGTTGAGTTGTTATCCTCTGCTGGATTCAATTTGCGAAAATGGAGCAGTTGCGAATTTCTTGCCACCATTAATGATACCCAATGTGAGTTTACGGCAAAGGACTTCAGTGATGGATCTAAATCGATAAAAACTTTGGGGTTAAAATGGTTCCCTTCAAGCGATACATTATCATTTTCCATTTTGTTGCCACCTTTAAAACCTGTTACAAAACTTTTCTTTCCGATGCGTCAAGGATTTTTGATCCTCTAGGGTTTCTTACACCAGTAACTGTACTAATTAAAACACTTTTTCAGTCACTATGGTCCAGAAAATTAGACTGGGACGATTCTATTCCAGATAGTATTGAACGTGAATGGTTGTCTATACGGAATAAACTTGATCAGCTAACCAACCTACACATTCCTCGTTGGTTAAGTATTCACCGAAACAGTCAGCCTTATTCTGGTTGTCATGTGACTCGACTAGCAGTCGTCAGTTGCTGTCTCACCTCACCTTAAATTTGGTATTCTTGTTGTCATGTGATACGAGTGTGAGGAACATGTGAAATTGGAACAAATTCTATGTTGACATACGGGTTATGGTTGTAATTTTTTTATTGATATTTTTACATTCATTGAGAATTTTAATTATCATTATAATTATTCAAAAATTTTTTTTAAAAAAGGAAAATTAATTTAAAAAAAAAATAGCCATAAAATCCACCATTTCTTCAAATTGTTTCTTAGTTTAATTTTTACACTAAAAATATCGAAAATATAATTATTTTTATTTAAATTGTATTAAATTATAATTTTTCTATAAAATTATTTGATATATTATGCTTAATTTACCTTTTTTCTGCTTGCATCTTGATTTTCTTTTATTAGTCACTTCTTAAAACGAATCGACTAAAAATCTCACTTCACTTGTCACTTTACTTGTCACTTACGACAACAAGAATGCAACAAATGTCGGTGCTGCCGACAAATGTCACCTCACACGACAACGAGAATACCATTTCCAAGTCGTTTCGTCATTTGTCACTTCACTCGAAAACGAGAATAATGCCGAGTATTGAGCTTCATGGATTTTCAGATGCGTCTGAAAGAGCATTTGCAGCCGTCATTTATTGTAGAACATTACTTAGTGAAAATAAGTACCAATGTCACTTTGTAATCGCCAAAAGCAAGGTAGCACCATTAAAACAAATTTCTATTGCGCGTCTGGAGTTGTGTGGAGCATTATTATTAAGTAAATTATTCGAAAGCGTACAAAAAATCTTAACCAATATAACCTACACGGTATTCGCTTGGACTGACTCAGAAATTGTTCTGAACTGGTTATCGTCGCCATCACGACGTTGGTCAACATTTGTCGGTAATCGGACATCCGAAATTGTATCACGCGTTCCTCGAAAACATTGGCACTATGTTGCTTCTCGTGATAATCCAGCCGATGTCGCGTCACGCGGGACTAGTCCGAATCAATTATTAAAAAACAAGGTTTGGTGGAATGGGCCACAATGGCTTTATTTATCTGAATGGCCAAATTGGACATCTAAACCTTTACATGACAATGAATTGAAACACGAAGCCAGAAAACAACCAATACAAGTATGCTCTACAAAAATTGATAATACCTTTTTGGATAAGTTATGTCATAAGTTTTCTCGATGGTTGAAATTATTACGCATCATTGCATATTGCAAAAGATTTATTAACAGTCTTAAATTGATACATCAAACCGGACCGCTTACTGTGGCTGAGATACAAGCTAGCAAGGTAGACGTTATTCGACATGTACAAACGTTATCTTTTGCCAACGAAATACGAGCCATCAAATCTAATAAACCATTAAAAGGCCGGAGTCAATTAATGAAACTTACACCATTCATCGATGACCAAGACTTGCTACGTGTAAGCGGAAGATTACATAATTCAGAACTGGCATATGAGTCGAAACATCCTATCATTTTACCTGGAAATCACTTCAGTATTTTACTGATTGTGAGATACTTTCATATTAAATTTTGCCACGCAGGTATTTCTGAACTAATAAATCTAGTTCGAGAAGAATTTTGGATAATTGGTTGTAGAACACTCGTACGTAAGGTGATTCATAATTGCATCAACTGTTTTCGCCACCGACGAGAAACTGCCTCGCAACTTATGGGACAGCTACCAGCTTCAAGAGTAACTCCTTGCAAACCTTTCTCACGTGTTGGATGTGACTACGCTGGGCCCATCACCATTCGTTTATTTCGTGGAAGAAATCCAAAATTTTCCAAAGCATTAAATTTGCTTATTTATTTGTATGGTCACTAAAGCAGTTCACATTGAATTAGTAACCGATATGACTACGAATGCATATTTATCAGCGTTACGTTGTTTTATAGCCCGTCGTGGTAAATGCAGTCACATTTTTTCTGACAATGGCACCAACTTCAAAGGAGCTGAACGAATATTAACTGAAATGTATGAACACTTACAATCTGAAACACATAACAAAATCATTCAAGATGCACTTTCTCAAGATGGTATACAGTGGTCGTTTAATCCACCAAATGCACATCATTTCGGTGGGTTATGGGAGTCTAATATCAAGTCGATCAAAACTCATTTAAAACGCGTAATTGGAGAGCATATACTGACTTATGAAGAATTATACACCGTTCTAACTCAAATCGAAGCAGTGCTGAATTCTCGTCCTTTATATTCTGTGTCTGACAATCAAATTTAATGCATTAACTCCATTTCATTTTCTAACAGGTTTTCCTTACACTGCCGTTCCAGAACCAGAGCAGCCTGTGACTCAAATCCACATTTGCTCAAATTGGAATCTATTACAGAACATGCTACAAGGATTTTGGAAAAGATGGCACCAAGAATACTTAACTTCATTACAACAACGACCAAAATGGTGTACTGTACAGCCTAACATCAGTAAAGGTGACATGGTATTATTACGGGAAGCTAATCTCCCTCCAGGGAAATGGAATTTAGGGAGAGTTATAAATGTACACCCAGATCAACATGGAACAACTCGTGTTGTTACAGTTCGTACTAAATCAGGCAACTTTATACGACCCATAACGAAATTAGCAAAACATCCAAATCAAGACATTCATCACCAACCGGCCGAGGCCCAAGATGTTACGAAATGATGATGTACATACAATATGTACATATAATACATATATTTATCAAATACAGTAATTTTGCATAGCGTAATATATTTTGTCTACCTGCACTTTGCAGTTTTTTCTTTTACTTGAATTTTCATATTTTTTTGTATTTTGAATTGTATAATACGTATTCATATTATATTGTATTTACTGTTATCAACTATTCTATATAGTAATATAATGCATAAAGAATTTTCGTTCTTCACTGAAAAATTAAACTAAAATTATTTTTTTTTTTTTATTATTCCATAATTTCCTTTCACACGGAAAATGCAGACACAAACGTCAGCATTTTTCGTGAGAATAAAATAAATTCTAAATTCGCGTTTTCAAAAATTCCGCATGTTATCTTCTTTTCTTTATTTTTAGAAAATTAATTAGTTAGTTAGTCAGTTTCAAGCTTCCAGTGAGTAAAGATTAAAGTAAAGTCTAAAAGGTTGATTACAAATGAAGTTATTGTTAAAAATAAAAACTTAAAGTAAAGTAAATTAAGTCTAAAGATTAATTATAAATAAAGTTACTGTTTAAAAGAAAAAGTGATGTGTTTTATTCTAAAACCTTGTTAAAGTTGTATTTTGAATTTTATTTAACAGAAAAAAGACCTTTATAAAATAATTGGCGCAGTCGATAGGATCGTGTAAATTGTGCAAAGTTTATAGCACTGTAAAGCACAACAACACGACTCGATAAATAAAAATAAAAATAAAAATAAAAATAAAAATACAATAAAATTGTGGGACTCAAAATTTTGAAATTTTTTTTTGTAACAAAAAAAAATTCGTGTGCAGAAACATCAATTTTTTTTTCAACATCAGAGTCCAACATCAAAATTCATCAGTGTGGAATTATTGTGTTCATCAATTTTTCTTTTTCATCAATCAACGACGAAGTGATTGATTTCTTGACTCATCTACATTCCAACAAAAAAAAATTATTATCATCAACTATAAACGAGACGCATCTGTTTGAGCAGGAGCTAGGAGAAATCTGACTCAACCAAATTAATCAAACTTCTGGTGAAAACTCTTTCCATTTTTCACTTCATACAACAACCGCAAGTATCAAATTTTTCTTACCTATTTTATTTTAATAAAATAAATAAATCAAAATAAATAACAAAAAAATTAATTGTGCTTTATAATTGTGTTTGTTTTATTAGTAAATAAGAATTTTTTTTTGTGTGTGTTATTAAAACTGAAAAAAAAACTAGAATTATTAGTTATTTAGAATCCTTTTTTTGAATTTTTTTTTTGTATACATTAAAATGGAAGCTGAACACATGGAAACATTGCAATACATTGCCAAAAATATAAGTTACATTACACCATTTAGCGGTGATAAATTTAGTCTATCCAGTTTTATAAATAGAATTGAGTCACTAATACCTATAATTGAACCTTTAAGTAATGAAATTAAAATAATTATTTTGGGATTCATTACTGATAAAATCGTCGGTAAAGCCAAAGAATCCTTAATAAGAAATGGTGCTACGAACTCTTGGGCTGATGTAAAGCGCGTTTTAATAAAAAATCATGGTGAAAAAACACCTGTTATTGATCTTATTGATGAATTAAAACTTTGTAGATGTGATTTGACAGTGGAAAATTTCTATAATAAAATAAATTCGTTATTGTGCAGGATAAATAACGCGAACATTTTAAACGATGAAAATTCAGCGGAGGAAATTGCAGCAAATCAAAGATTGGCTTTAAAACATTTTACTGAGGATCTTCCTCCACTTGCAAGAAATTTAGTTGGTTGCAAAAATCCTCCAACTCTTGAAGAAGCTTACGATTTACTAGTTAAATTCGGTTATTTATCCTTCACGAATAATAGAAACAAAACTGCACAAAATAAAAATTCACATAGTAATCGCACTCGAAATGACAGTTCTAACAATCGACAGACGAATACTAATGATCATAATAGACATTCGAACTATCAATACAATAATAGAAATTTTTTAGGTCAATCAAGAAATTTCCATAACAATAATAGAAGTTTTCAATACAATAATAATAGAAATTTTGCTAATAGTGGCCAGTCTCATAATAATAGAAACAATTTTCAAAGAAATGGTGGTATTTTATCTAATAACGGAGTTGAACCAATGGATATTTCCATTAATGAAATTGGCATAAATTCTCCAAATAATGAATCTTGTAATCGTAATAATTTCTCGAATAACAACAATCGAAATATGAACTCTCAATCCCAGCAAAATTTTCGGTCAAACCAAAAAACAACTGCCTTATATAGTGATTAAAAACAAAATTCGCGACATGAGGTTTATAATCGACAGCGGTGCAGAAAATAGTGTCATCAATCCAAATATTTGCAGCGAAAAATGGAAAGTTTCACCTATTGATAAATTACTTAGAGTACTTAATCGACAAATTAAAATTAAAACACGATATATGTTTCCTTTATTTAAAGAATTTAATGAAAAAGATAATTATTATGTAGAATTTTTAGAGTATAATTTCACGAAAATTTTGACGGCTTGATAGGTAATAACGTATTAGTAAATTTGGAAGCTGTCATCGATTATAAGCAAAGATTATTAAAAACCAGAAACGCTGTTATACCATTTTATCTCAATAGAGAAGAGGCATCATACGCTAACAATTGTTATAGAGACGAATCTATTAACATTTTTAGCAATGAATTAAACCTTAAGGAAGTTCCTATCGATAATTTCGCGAAACATTTGAGTAAAAAAGATATTTGTAAATAACGGTCGCTTCTTAAGGCCTACAAAGATGTGTTTTTTAAAGAAGGTGACAATCTCTCTTTTACAAACGAGATAAAGCACGAAATTAAAACTAAAACAGATATTCCCATCTATAGCAAGTTATACAGATACCCTGAGGTCCATAGACAAGAGGTTGATCATCAAATTAAGGAAATGCTGAGCCAAGGTATTATTAAACCCAGTAACAGCCCGTATAATTCTCCAATCTGGGTTATCCCCAAGAAGTTGGACAATTCTGGAAAACAGAAATGGAGAATTGTCATAGATTACAGGAAGCTCAATGAGCAAACTGTAGATGACAAATTTCCCATTCCTAATATGGAGGAATTGTTCGATAAATTGGGTAAGTGCAACTATTTCACAACAATTGACCTCGCAAAGGGATTCCACCAAATTGAGGTGTTACCGAAAGATCGTCCCAAAACAGCTTTTTCTACAGCTAATGGGCATTATGAATTCATTCGTATGCCCTTTGGGCTAAAGAATGCACCTTCGACCTTCCAAAGGTTAATGAACAGTGTTCTATCAGAATACATAAATAAAATTTGCGTCGTTTACTTAGACGATGTTTTAATCTTTTCGACAAGTTTTGAAGAACATCTGTTATCAATCAAAAAAATTTTACAGAGATTAAGGGAAACCAATTTAAAAATTCAGATTGACAAGTGTCATTTCGCTGATGAAACGACAAATTATTTAGGTCACATAGTCACAAGTGAAGGTATAAAGCCTGATGATAGGAAGGTAGAAGCGATCAAAAAAATGAAAATTCCTAATACTTTAAAAGAAATTCGACAATTTCTGGGTATCACAGGATATTACCGTAAGTTCATTAAAGACTACGCGAACACTGAAAGAAAAACATATGTAAAATTAAAAAAAAACAGTATGTAAACTAATAAAGTACTTGGGCATTATACAGCCAACCAAATTAAATGGCAATATAGCGAAAAAAACTTTTGTAATTGGAAAAATAACTAACTTATTGTAAACCAACTAAACTATTGGGTCAATTACAAAAAATGTTGTGTAAAAAGGAGAAAAAAACTGAATGGATTCAAACATATTATTGTTTAAATTTGCTTAAATATACGTTGTTTTACCCAAAAACATTGTGTATTTATTCAAACAAAATGCAAGTTTAACAAAGTTCTTTGGAACAACACCAAAATCTACAGTAAAACTTGCGTAAATTGTCCACATTTATTTTGTAATTCTGCATGAAATTTTGGTAACAAAAATGTTTGCCCAAAATTATTGTCCATTCCACCAAAAACAAAGTATGTTTCAACTGCTGAAACTTTCGCAAATTGCCCAAGTTTCTTTTGTAATTCTGCATGAAACTTTGTGAACAGTAAGGTTTGCCTAAATTTTTTGATAAAATGCCCAAAATTATTGTCCATTCCACCAAAAACAAAGTATGTTCCAATAGCTGAAAATTTGACAAATTACCCAATTTTTTATATATTTCAGAATTTTTCATTAATATAGATTTTTATAAAATTTGGAAAAAGTACATTTTAGTGTTGAAATAAAAAAATCAATTTTATTACAAAATGAAAAGTTATTTATTTGGTAATTTAATTTTTTTTGTAAAATAGCTATTTAATTATTAATACAATTTTTTAAATCTACAATAAATGTATCTATAACAGGAAAATTTTCTGAATCCTCGATTGAAAAAAAATATTTTTGAATAAAAAGCCAAACAAATTTACATTCCTCTGGATACTTTAAACTAAATACAAAATAAGATTTGAAACAATATTGAATTGCTTCAAGGTAAGTATTAAATTTAAATTTCACATCATTAATTACTACATAATAATTTTTATAGTAAAATTTAGTTCCTGTTACAATAATGAACGGTTGTAAAGATTTTTTAAGTTTGATACACTCATTTTGTTTTTGGATGATAATCTCTTCAATATGTTTTTCTTCTTCAACTGCAAGTGTGAATGAGTTTTGTGAATCCCTTATGGTAAATTTAACTCTTTTACCATTTTGAATAGTGGTCGATGGTATTAAAATTGCATGTAATAATTGCAACAAAGTAATGTTGATATTGTCTGTAATTGTTATGTGTAATTAATCTTATAAAAGAAATAGAACATTCAGTTTGAAATATGTACCTGTATTGATATTTTGCTTGTTAGTTTGAAGCTCTTTCAACAAAGTCTTGGAATTTGCATCTTTAATTCTTGTTTTAAATATTTGTTCTGCAACGGTGCAAAATTTGTCCCACAACAAAAACGAAAAATTTTTTCCAGGTTGAACGAACTCATAATCGATATTTATCTACATAAATAAAATGTTGAATATATGATACATAAATTTTTGCGATATATTTTTAAAATATAAATTTACCAATTCTTCAGCCTGGGCATATTTATACAGTGGCCAGTCTTGCAATATGTCAACTATGTTTTTACTTTTGTCATTTTGTATTCTGTCCATGCGGTATGATACTGTCTTTTTCCAATTTAAAATAACTTCATCCCATTTTCTCAGATATTTTAGTGTAGCTGCAATTTTTTCACATTCTTCAGTTGAAATAAGGAGTTCTTTTGTTGAAGAGCAGGCATTTTCTTCTGAATTTTTAATTACATCACTTAAAACCCGTTTTGAATTTAAATTCTTCCCCAATGTTTTCATTAATCGTTTCCTTCCTTGGTATCTGTCCCATAACTTTCCTTTTGGCGGAAGCTTACCTCTCCCGAGAAAATATGTTTTCTATACATTTAAAAATGAAATACATAGATAATTTATAAATTTGTTGATAATTTTCACCTGACTCACCTGATCTTCAGAAGGAAAAATCTTAACTATTTGTTCTGACAAATTTCTACATTTTGCAACTGATAAGGGTTTGTCATTTTCTATGTAATATTGAATGACTTTATGAACTAACATTGTTCGTTCATTTTGTGTAAAGCTGTTTTTTGTAAGGTATGATGTTATTAAATTTTTTCCTTGTTCATTCGTCTGCAGAATTTCCATTACAGAAAACTGTAATATAAAATTTTAAGATTATTTATTTAACATGTATTATTTCAGTTAGTACCTCATCATCATTCTCCTTATTTGAAGATGAAGGGGATTTCAAATTTTGGATCCATGAATCTATAGTTGAATTTACAGACATTGTTGTAGTGTCTGTTTCGAATCTAGGTCTCAAGTTATAGACACCCTACAAATGAGTAAACGAAAAATTGATTACACAATTATTATCTATCTTCAAAATTTTTTTTTTAATTTACGCATTCATTTTGCCAATCTGCTAGCTTATTTTCCAAAATAATTTTTGTATTTAAGTCCCCTCCGTTAAATAGTTCATCAAGATGACGTTCTTTGATATATTTAAGTCCTTCTACTGTGATACCTTTTGCTATAAAACAAAAAGAACAAATTTAATTTCTATACATTTTATAATAAAAAGCTTTGAATCTTACATTTTAGAAATACATATAGTTCTTTGTATAAATTCCAGCTTTGCAGGAGCTGGGCTAAGGAATCATGCTCCGCAGAAACTTCCACATTACTGCAACACGCAGATGCATCCATATTTATTTGATTAATGGGCCTCGATATAAACCCTTGCGTGATCACACTATTGTCGTTTACAATAATTATATTCGCATTTGATAAATCATCCGGCTCCATTTTTTTACCTTAAAAATAATCAAGAGGCCTTATAGAAAATCAAAATGGTATGTGTATCTGTATATACCTATATAGTATATGTGTCGAATTAAATGAAATATCTATTACCATTTTCGATATTTATCGAACTTGAAACGATACATATAATTATTCCATTCGATTGTAGTTTCGCTGAAATTTTACTCTTTTATTTATTCGCCATAAGTCATAAAATTTTAATCAAAAATATTTTTAGATATTTTATTAACCGTTGATACCGTGTATATAAAATAAAAGTGAAATACTTAAGAGGTCATGAAGCTTATTTTTTTCTAATTTATTAGAAGTAAAATTTTGGTCTAATCATTTCTTTTCCATTTAAAAGCCTTTGAGAACTGAGAGACGGGCCATTAAAACGTGCAATTTGTAAAACAGATTCACGAGTACTTTCTGATGCTTGTAAAATTTCAAATGATAAATAATGATCACTGTAATTAGTATTTTGCTTCAGACAGACTAGGTATAAATCAGTTTTTTTAACCACAACTACCTCCAAAATCTTAAAAATTTCTGTTTCTTTGTCAAAATTTTGTATAATATACATAGTTATCTTTTTTGTAACAGTTACTTCGATATACTACTTTTGAAAAGCAATCAATTTCAGATTCTGATACTCCCAGATATTCAATAACGATATTTTTGTTTGAATTATTAACATTGTTCATAACATCCATATGCAAAAAGTTTTCGTTTTTATGCAATAACGTAAAAGAAAATTTCAGTTGAAACTTTGTAGCCAATGTCAGAAGTATATTTTTTCTGCTTGTAGTAACTCTAGCATAAGTCTTCAATTCTCGGTGTTTAGCCTCAAATCGAAAACAACAGAAAAATTTCGGTGGTCCAGAGTATTTTATGATTGTAGGGTAGTGTACTAATAAATGATGTTTAGGCTTCAAATTATCTTTGAAAAGTCGAACGTACTGCTTATTATGGTTTTTTATTAATTCTTGAAGTTCTGTAATTAATTCATCATCGAACTTAGGTAAAAGAAGGTAATCAAGAATCTTTATTAAATTACGAACAAACGTCCATACTTTATCATTTACCGGTACAAGATGACCAACAATTAACGGGAAATGATGTAACAATGTCCACATTTGTCGAGCAGACATGTTGAATTTTTTTCTTTGTAGATGTGTTTCAGATATATCTTTACAAATATAATTAACCTCAGTTTCTCCATAAGAAAAATTCTTCTTCAACCGATTGAAATCATCTAAAGAAAATGTATTTTTTCCAATGTAGTAGTTTAATACATGTGCGAGATCATAATGAGCAATCCCTTCAAAAATATCATGCATCATATCAACAGCAAAATTTTGTGTGACGTGAAAGGACGGAATTCGATTTAATGGAGAATTTTTAATAACACCTGTGCTTGACGGATTTGCAATCTCTAAATTCTGTTGATAATTTTCTATATTTCTTAAGGATGACTCATTCTCTATTGAAGAACTTCCATTTGAATCTTTAGCATCTAAACAAAATCTACAATAGTAATTTGCGGAAAATGATCTACTGAAATCCAGTATTTGATTTAAACCTAGATTATCTCCCAGGATAAGTCCCAGGAGAAAGTGAACTTGAACCTCTTCTCCATCTAATTGCAAACTTAACCCTTCAACTTCTAATGATATTATATTTTCTATCAACGAGTGCAGCGTTAAGTCGTTGTCATATTTCTTAACATCATTAGCTTTAAGCAGAGCAGCTAAATATATTTTATTTAATTTAGACTGATTATCAAGAACTGGAAATGTATAATACATTGCTGTTACAGACTGTGATCCTGCATGAGAACCAAGTGGATTGTTTATTTCAAATTCATCTGTATATAAGAAAAATGGAACAAGAATTTTGTTTGGGTAAAGTTTTGTTTTTTCCAACCATAATTTTCCCTGAATAAACTGTTGTATTGTTGTATTGGACGAGGATAAGTCTCTCATTTTATCAAGGCAATCTTTAAGTGTACTGCCATTTTCAAATATTTTTCGAAATTGAAAATTCAATGGCATTAAAACACCTTTATCTATTTTTTCATCAAGACAGGCTACTCCTGCTTTGAACACATTTGAAATTTCCCTGTTTATGTAAAATTCAGTAGGTTTTTCGTACTTATCGGTTTCTACCAGATATTTTATTAATTTATGTTCAGAATCAAGTTGATCAAACAAATACTCACATTTTTCTAAAAGTTTTTGCAATTTATTTGAATCTTCTCCACAAATATTTTTTGAAAAATCGCGAAATAATTGAAGTAGTGGATTAATGACTAGATTTTTAATATTTGATTGAAGAACTGTTACATCTTTTCTTGTAAAATTGTTATTGTTATGTAAGGACAAAATAAATTCGAAAAATTTATTAAAAATATTGTTTTCAATATCTGACACATTGACATTTTTGCTGTTTACTTCAAAACTTTTTGTTATATTTTCGGAAAATTTGTATTTGATATTTTTACTCTTTTTGTATTATTTTCAACTTGTACATCTAAAATTTTCTTTTTTTTCTCATAAGTCGTAAATGGATGAACAATGTTAGGTTCTAAAGCATGAGATCTAATTAAATGCTTTTTAAAAGCCGAAGGGTTTTGAAATGATTGACCGCAAAAATTTTTAACACATGTGTAAAAACTATTTTTTCCATGTCCATGTATAATTTTCAAATGGTTAATTAAAAATTTTGCATCATTAAATTTATTTTGACAAATATAGCATTTAACCATATTGATGTAATATAACAATAATCGATTTAAAAAAAAAAAATCTGTTTATGTGAATAAAAAAAAATGACTTATATCTATCAACTTGAAATCAAAAATTAATTTTTTACAAATAATTGTTATAATTTTTTAATACTTATCTGCAATAAAGCGGCAAAAATAGTTTTTCAGTTTTACTTACGTTAGATTCACTTTTAAAATTATCAAAATTTAAAGTATGTAGTAAAAATATTTATAGTTTTAATTTTTCTTAATTTATTTGCACTACGACTGTAATCTTAAAAACACATTACACATCTGAACTTAACTGCAGCTGAAATGCAAATAAACTGATTGATATTGAATATTGACCGCTTCGTTAATCGATGGACATTAATTATTTGTGTAAATGTGCAAAGCACTTATGTTGAATTACAATGGGCTTAGGTAAATTTAAACATGATCGAACATGTTCAGCCACCCGAACAAATGGTATTACAGTTATAGAATAGAAAACCAAAGGAACTTGTGCAATTTATTCAAATAAATTGTGGTAAATCACCTAAACCTTTGTTAATCTTTGTTTTCTGGCATTTGATTATAGTTTAGTTTACCCAAAACTTTGGTGATATGTGAAAGGCTAGGTTGAAATACACTTGGGCTATAGTAGATGAATTACACATATATTTTTTTATTTTGGTTTTAACTATAATTTGCCCAAAGTTTTTGTAAAACACCAAAAGCTATGCTACATTGCACTGGATTAAAATGCATGTTAAAAATAAAATGTAAAGTATATTGCCTGAATTTTTTAAGGCATATCAACAAAAATTCATGAAACTTAACCATATACAATATAACAAAACACTAATATGATTTAACATAGGTTTAAAAATTTCATACAAAATTTTTTAGCAAAGCCGATTTGTGTGATTTAACAATTGTTTTTTCTTTCAGTGAAGGTAGCATATCCGATAATTAAATATTTGAAGAAAGGTAGGAAAATAGATCAATCAGATAAAGAGTATACTGCTGCATTCAATAAATTAAAAACGTTGTTAATCAAAATGTTAAGTGTTAAAATGTCCAGATTTTAACAAAAATTTTGTTTTAACGACAGACGCTTCAAACTACGCGATAGGTGCAGTTCTTAGTCAGAACAATCACCCAATATGCTACGCAACGCGTACGCTTAACGACCACGAAATACGGTATTCAGTTATTGAAAAGGAATTACTGGCGATTGTATGGTCCGTGAAATACTTTCGCACATATTTATACGGGAGAAAATTCACCATCTGCACTGATCATAAACCTCTAGTCTGGCTCAATAATTTAAAGGAACCGAATATGAAATTACAACGATGGAAGATACAATTGAATGACTATGACTTTGATATCTCGTACGTTAAAGGTAAAGAAAATTATGTTGCTGATGGATTGAGCAGGTTCATAGATCGAGAAGATAAAATTGATAAATAACCTTGTATACAATTCTGATACTGTTAGTAATGATGATATAGGCTCAACTGATGCAACTATACATAGTGCCATAGAAGACGAAATTCGCCATATTTTTATTACGGAAAAACCTATAAATTTATACAAGAACCAAATTTACATTCAAAAGGGAAGTAAAGAAAAATTCATAATTAAAATTATTCATAAGAAAGTTCATAATTATATTACCGTTGATGAAAACAGTAATTTACTTGAAATTCTCAAAAAAGTTTTAAAAGATAAGGGGATTATGTGTATTTACTGTATTGATAATGAAATGTTCGTTAATTTACAAGATTTGTATGTTCAATATTTCTCCAATAATAAAAATTTAAAACTTCTAAAATCAAATGTGAAATTAATAGACATAACAGATAAAGAACAATGCTTAGCTCTTATTAAAAATGAACATTTAAAAAACAATCATCGAGGAATTAACGAAGTTTTTCAGGAGCTAAAAGAGAAATATTTTTATCCCAATTTAATGAAAATTATCACAGAATACATAAATAATTGTGATGTGTGTATGTTGGCGAAACATGACCGTCACCCAACAAAAATTTCCTTTAAAATAACCGAAGTAGCGGGCAACTTCAACGACATTGTTCACATAGATATTTGGTATCCTTATAGAAATGTGATGTATCTAACAACCATAGATAAATTTACTAAATATGCCACTATACATAAACTTATCTTCAATTCTTAATGCCTTAAAAGAAAGAATTCAATTTTTAGGAAGGATGAAGAAATTAGTTTATGATAATGAACGATGCATCCTTCATAATTCGGTAGACCTATTTCTTAGGGAAAATTCGATAGAATCGCACATAACTACAGCTCATAATAAAACAGGTAATTCAGATGTAGAACGCCTTCACGGCACTTTAAATGAGCACTTAAGAATATTAGAAGCGGAAAATTCAAAAGATGAACTCGGTGACAAAATTTTTATAATAATTACTGCTTATAATAATACAATACACTCGACTACCAAATTGCGTCCAATAGATTTCTTCAAAAATAATTTAACTAGTGACGAAATCAAGATATTAGCTACTAAATTTGAACAAGATAAAAAGGCTAGAACAAACCAGTTGAATAAAACACGTAGTAATAGTTATGAGCTTTTAGATAATGTCGTTTGCAATAGAAATATCATGAAAAATAAGCCTAAGTACAAAAAGTTGACAAATTATGAGCAAAATTATTTCCCAGTTATTTTGGGAAATACTATTGAAATTATTCCGGTGAATAGCGATTACGGATTTACATTATTTAGAACTGAAATAAAACGAGTAGTAGATTCTTATACTAAAATTTTGCATTTGATCGAACTGGACAAATACAAAAAAATCTTAAACAATTTGGAACTTAACATAAAGACATTAAATTTGATTGACAAAGACGACTACGATCTACTTAACAGAGAACTAATACTGGCAAGAAATAGTCTTAATACCATCGTACCACATATTTATAAAGATAGTCGACAGAAAAGAGGGTTGATGAACTTTGTCGGAACGGGAATGAAATTTTTGTTTGGCACTATGGATAACGACGATGCTGAGCAAATATACGAACATGTAAAAAACTTGGATCAAAATACAAGACAAATAACAGATCAATTGAACAAACAAGTCATCGTCAATAACGATTTGATCAAAAACTTGAATCACGTTGTTGATCACGTCAATAAACAACAAAACAAATTAAAAGATTTACTGAATAACATTACAGGAGCAACAAACAAAGTATTGAATTTTACTGAAAAATCTAAAATTATTCTACGAATGTATGCCGACCTTAATCTTATTAACAAACAATTAGAAAAGATAACAGACATTATACTTATGAGTAGACTAGACGTATTACCACATGGCATACTCACAGAACAAGAAAAATTGAATTACAATATTTCCGTATCACATCTACCATTTGTTAAAACACATGTTCTTTACATAAATGAAACGTTAATTTTTGCTATTAGTATACCAAATTTTACAATTGAAACATACCAAAAGGCATTAGTGATTCCATTCCCTAATAAAAACGAAGAATTAAATTATGTAGTAGAGCAAGTAGTCATACAAAACGACAAAGTTTATGTTAGTAATGATAAAGTATTTGTTAAAAAAGAACTTAAGCTCCATGAAAATGAATGTATAAGAAATATGTTTAAAACAAATAATGTTTGTAAATTAAAGGTAAATAATGCATCGTCTATAGAAGAATTACAAGAAGGACTAGTAATAAGTAAAAACTTTCCTGTTACTCAAATAAACCAAAATTGTATAGCTCAGAAATTGTTAATAAAAAATAATAACATTATAAAATTTTGTAATTGTAAGATTCAAATTAATGAATTTGTATCTAGAAATAAAATGAAAAATTATACTAGTGGTACTATAACACCTATAACTCATGTAAATTTCACCAAATTATTTAATAATGTAACTTCATTAGAAAAACTTAGTATAGATAACATTAGGAATAGGGAACAGATTAGGTACATTGAATTCAATATGCTGTCACAACAGGAACTTCAATAAGCCTAATTTCTATAGTAATAATTTGTATAATTATCTATAAGTTGAGATTTTGTAAAAATAAAGAAAAGACGATCAACGTAACAAAACTTGAATCGACAAATAGTCCAAAATCAGATCCATTTGCAGGGTCTGCAAATCACCTTGAGGGTGGAGGAGTAATATAATACATAAAGAATTTTCGTTCTTCACTGAAAAATTAAACTAAAATTATTTTTTTTTTAACTAACTAATAAAAACTGTGTCATTCACAAGTAAGCCAAATTTCAAGTACTTTTCCTGGCTGAATATAATGGTTGGGCTCAAAACTCTGAAAATTCGAATAAATTTTATTATTTATGTATAATACAACAAAGAAAATTTGGGAAAACTATACTTGACTTATGTTGTTTTATCAAGAAATAGGGTACGGTAGTATATAATTTATACAAAACGGTCATTTTTTCATATTTTTATTCAAAATTAATACATATTACATGTAAAAATAACATATTTTGCTGCTTTTATTATGGTACGTAATCGAATTCTCCGTCATTTTCATCTGGATTTTCATCAACATTTGCAGTTGGCCAGCTAAATATGTTTTGATAAAATGGCATATGCTCTTCTGGAATACTATCCTGAACTCGCTTTAAATCGTCTAATTTGTTGCTATTAATTGGCACTTTCGATGCATAAGCTTTGGCTGCTGGAAGTGACACATGACTTGAAATATTTTTCATTAAAATAAATGAATGTTTGATGAATCCGTCAATAAACTCCTCGACTATGATTGTACCTTTTATATTGCAATCATAACAAAAACTGTTATATGTCGAAGGTGAAAACGTTCTTTTTTGTTCTTTTGGAACACTTTTCCCGTACGATTCTGTTAACAAACAGGTTTTTTTGTATAAAGTCGGCCACCATTTCTTAAAGTCCAAAACATCTTCGGTTTTCAGTGCTTTGACTGTAAATGTTGAACTGGCGTTCGAAACTAAATTGATGTATTCTTCCGGGATGTAGATACGATCATGTTTTCGCACAGCTTTTTTTATCACCCCAAAATCACGGTCATTTGGTAAAAATGAATGACCACGTATAGGAAAATATTGATGAATTTTTTTCAAATCGGTTAGAATCAGTTAAAGCCAACATAAATTTCAGCAACGTGTTGTTCTTATTTTGTCCAGGGCAACCGTCGGAAAACAGATATAAATATTTTATATGTTGTCCAATATTATTTTTAATATAATCCCACAACATAGAACAAACCTCATTTGCTCCTTTTTTAGCAGTACCTTCGTGATAAATATAAAAAGTTGATTTGCCTGTTTTCAAGTCTTTTATCCCAAAACAGTTAACCCAGAGTTGTCGTAGATAAAAAATGTTTTGTATTGGTATGTGTGGCAGTGGTAGATTTTGCATAAAGTCGAATGATATGGCTGCAATGTCGTCTTTTTCTCTACAAAGATCTTGAATTGATGAAATTTTGTTATAAAATTTTTTGGATCGTCTTCTGTGAATCATCAATTCAGCGTTACACGAAAGTATTGCATTTTCTGATAAATGAGAATGCTTTATTTTCGTCGTAAGTTCTTCGCAAGTTATACATGTATCAACTTGTGGCCGACCAAATCTTAGAGAAAAGTTTTCTTTGAAGTATTTTAAATACAATTTGTAGTTTATATCCAAATCTGGATATTTCTCCTTAAACATTGAATGCATAGTCTTGATATCCAAGCGGGCATCAAGATATTGTATGTCCTTTCCTGCGTAGTGTGTCTTTTTCCTAGGAAAGCAGAGAATATGTTCATGTATTTTCTGGCATATTTCAGGAGGTTTTGTATTCGGTTTTGGGTGACATCCCCTTTTATCCTCAGGACGCTTTCCACCATTGAGCAAATCACAGAGCCGGCGAACTCTGGCTGCAGTAACTCCATGTAAACTAATAAATGCTTTCTGGCAAACTTTAATTTTATCAGTTGGTTTCAAAATATAAAATCGAAAGGCACTTTGCCTCTGTGTACCGCTGTCCTTTCGTTGACGTCGTTGCTTTATTTTTAACTTTTCTATAAGTGATTGTGTAAAAGTGATATAACTTTTCTATCCTGCTCATCTTTCGTTGAAAAACTTTTTATTTTCGTAATACAAAAATCCTTATCATCCTGGTTGAAATTCGCAAAACATTGCATTTTACACCTGCAATATGATCTTACTACGATTAAAGTATAAGTTGAAAAGTTAAAAAAATGGGACTAAATACAAGCTTGTTGAAATAAAATAAAAAAAAAATAGTAATACGAACCTGCAACTTTCGCCAGTTGATCTAGGTGCTATTTGTTTCCCTTTATAGTTGGTATGTGCCTGTCCTTTAACATTAGAAGTTTTAATAATATTTCTTTTGTATTTTAACGGATTATACACTCTTTTTTTTTTGGCTCACTACTTTCTGAATCACTTGAAGACATTTTTCAAATACTAAATATCACAACAATATCATTCAACTAACTAAATCCGAATATTTCAAACAAGTCAAAAATAGCAACACTGTTTAATTAATACCGTTATCCTATTATCTGGAATTTTTTATTCATGGTTTTTTTTATTTATTTCATTCATTCTAGATTACAAACTAACTTTTGTAGTTAACAATGAAAATAATAACAGAACAATATAATAGAATTGCTTGCAAAAACCACTTAAGTCACTGACTTATGTTGTTTAAGCAATGAACAACAATTATGAGGTATTATTTAAAGAGAAACAAATGTATTGATTTGCGTGATTTTTGCCCAGAATATGAGTCTACCTCAAAGAAAACGTTTGCAACAAAAAAAGGGTGTTTCGAAAAAACTTGACTTATGTGGTTTTTGAAATGACAGATTCAAATAAAGTTATTGTTAAAAATAAAAACTTAAAGTAAAGTAAATTAAGTCTAAAGATTAATTATAAATAAAGTTACTGTTTAAAAGAAAAAGTGATGTGTTTTATTCTAAAACCTTGTTAAAGTTGCATTTTGAATTTTATTTAACACAAAAAAGACCTTTATAAAATAATTATATCATAACTACTTATGTACATTTAAATTGTATAATCAACTTTTGAATTTATACCTACATATTATAAATGAAACTTACATAATTGTAAAATAATTTGTGTGTTCATCTCACTCGATAGAATATTTTTGTATTGATAATAATTGAATTAATTTTTTGTTGTAATTTTGATATGTATTACATTTGCATATAATTCATTTTTTCTCAGCCTTTTTTTTCGTTTCATCTTTCATCGAGTGAGGTCAGCAACTTAAAGTTGAAAGTAAAATAAATTGTAGTCTTAATATTAAATTCAACTTTTTTTTTATTGTAATAAAATTGGCTTTTTTAATTTTTTTTAAAACACCTGATGTAATAGTTGGAGCATGTAGGTGTGTGGCATATATCACAAACATATCTGTTGTTTCTGTCTCACCCTTTAATCTTTTGCGAAAGCTTTTACACAATTCACAACGTCTCGCGATTTTATTTTTATGCATTTGAGGAAAATGTTTTGTGTTTGGAATATTAAAGTCTAAAAAAGTTAAAGCTGTCTTCACTGATTCCTTCAAATGTCCTTTTACTATTCTTTTATTTATATGTGGGGTCGCCAATTCTAATGCCATTTTTTGATTAGTAATTTTCGTTTTTCAGATTTTTTGGAGTTCCAGGCTGGATGAGAGAACTCGTATAATCGATATGTTGCCAAAGCCGCCACATCTGGCATATTGCAAAATAGTAATAAAAAGAGCACCAATATAATCTGCACAATACTTTATTGATACTAATTAATTACATATAATTTCCTCGTTTATATACAATTTTAATTCTACTATGTATTTGTATTAGGACAACAATAATTACATATATAATAATTCATAATATACAAAAAATAATAATAAAAATACTAAGGTTTATTGACATAGAAAATGCTGTCTAAGATTATTTATAAAGTATAAAGAGGACATCCAGGTTTTGAAAGAACAAGCGAGATCTTAAAAAATATGTATGGTTTCCGAGCATGAAAACAGTAATTAAAAAATATGTAGCACCCTGTATAGATTGTTTGTACAAAGAACGAGGAGAAGATGAAACGAAATATGTGTTACACTCACCAGAAAGACAGGCAAAACCATTCCATACAATTCATATAGACCATCTGGGACCCTACCCTAAAAGCAAAATGCAGAACATGTATTTAATAGAAATAATAGATCCCTTCTCAAAATACATAATCTTAAAACCTACCAAAATACCGAATAGTAAAGGTGTCATCAGACTTCTTGAAGAAATGACTCAATATTGTGGTGTAGCTACTCGAATTATCACCGACAGAGGAACTGCCTTTACGAGTAAAGAATTTGAAAAATATTGCCATGAGAATGCTATTAAACACATATTGACAACAGTTAAAACTCCACGATCAAACGGACAAATAGAAAGATACTTTCGGACAGTAAAGTCAGCCATCAATACAATGACTCAGGATGCAGACGGTCGGGACTGGGATAGACACATAAAAGCAATACAATGGCCGCTGAATTGCTTGAAAAATACTACCACAAAAATTGCACCACTCCAACTCATATTGACTTACCAACCGCGTGATATATTGCAAAACAAGTTGTTACTTGCTTTACACGACACCCTTGATCAAGCAAATGAAGAATATATGCCATTATCTGAGTTGAGAGAAATAGTATTAAAAAGAATAAAAAGAACACAACAATTACAAGCGGAAAAATTCAACGCCACTCATGAAAGTCCGCGTAAGTTCAAGGAAGGGGATCTAGTATTGATTAAACAAGAACCAGTAGCAACGGGGCAACCTCGTAAAGTTTAACCTCGATTCAAAGGACCATACGCTATAAAAGCTGTGTTAGGCAACGACAGATATGTAGTAACCGATACAGAAGAATAGCAGGTCACCAGGAAGCCGTACGAGTCTGTAAAATCCGTCGAAAGATTGAAACCCTGGTGTCAGCTACAAGATTTAGACTGGGGCGATTATTTAGAAGACAATAATTAAGATGTAACATGGAAGATTAATGTCTTTTTTAATAATATTTTTTTTTAAAAAAAAACGTAATGTATAAGAAAGAATGTAAGATATGTACTTTATGTACTTTAAGTGTGTTATGTAATAAATATAAAAAAAAAACTTTCTCGTATTGATTTCTTTAAAGAAAATTTTCATTTTAAGATATTAAATTGCAGGTGCGATGTGAAAAATGGTCAGAGATTTTGAAGTAGTACAATGCTTCAATCAGACGAAAATTGATTAGTTGCAACATTAAAAAAAATAATAAAACGTTGCAGTTGTTGTCAGTAATTAGAATATGGGAAACATCGAGAAGGTAAAGTATCTGCCAGGGGCCGAAGTATTCATAAAATTGAAAAAAAAAGAAAAAATAATATGAGGAATTGTCAGTCTGGGACTGACGGAGAAGATTTTAGAATGTCGGCCGGGAGCCGAAGTACATATATGAGAAAAAAAAGATAATGTGAAGAATTATCAGTCTGGAACTGATGGAGAAGATTTTAGAATGTCGGCTGGGGGACGAAGTATATGAGAAAAAAAGAGAATAATGTGAAGAATTATCAGTCTCGGACGAGAATGTCGGTCGCGGACCGATTGAAATAGAGTTGGTCAAGTGAATGTCTCTGTGGACAGTAACAAAGTAGGTTGGCCGAACTGTAGTGAGTAGTAAACAGGCAAAAGCCCGTCCTGAAACAAAGAAATAAAGAAACACGCTAAGGCAAGTCGCCCAACTAACATTTTTCGACACTAGCTAATATTTGTTACGTATTTGTGCCTAAAAGTATTCTTATCAAGAAACGTTGTTTCGGAACTACGATGTCGCTGAGTTCTTTGCGTTACGGAAGTGGTGCAGCACAAAGTAGGCGCAATGACGGCATAGTGTCAGAAATGTGGTTAAGTATTTGCATCTTGAAAGACGCAGTGCCAGTGCCGTGACGTAACAATTACTTTGCATTTACGTAAATGTGTCTAAGTTTGTGCCATCTTTGAAACAAATTCAAAGAACAATTTCACAACGGCTATGGTTTTGTTCCTATAAAAGCTTGTATTAATTTTTTACTAATACAATTAAAAGTAAATAATAATTATATATACACATAATATAATTATTTGAATATAGTATAATATATATAGTATTTGCTTATAAAATAAAATTGAAGTATCTATTTAAAAAAGTGTTTTCATGCTGTGTATTGTGTATGTTATGTATGAACTTCAAAATTAAAGATGAAACTTTTAAAAATTTTCAAAATGAATTATATTAATATAATGTTTATTAATATATAAGATTATTTCATTTCTTAATTCCTGTACCGAATTTTCTAAACAAAATTAATTTTTCTGCAAAACCATTTAAAAAATTTTGAAATTTTCCAAGGGCCATCAGAATCTTTAAAATTTATTAATTATTTTAAAAATATTATAAATTTTTAAATTTTTTTTTTTAAAAAAAATTTTTTTTTATAACTATAATTAGTTGAAACGTGATCATACAGAAATATATTTAGGTTATTCGGTTTTTTCAATATGAAAATGTTTAAATTTGGAATATTTTAAACATGAAAATTTTATGCATTTTTGTAAAAAAATTTATCAGCCATTTTTAGAAAATCTTTTAATCTATAAATGCCGATATTGGCAATCTGTCTATTTTGTGCCCATAAAGGTTTTACATTGAAATGATTCCTATATCGTTTTCATCATTTATTGCCATACATTACTTTCTAGGCACTGTTACTCTTCTGTGCTATTACATATTTCTATACGGGCACTGTTCCTATGTTGTGCTTTGTTGTTTTTAAAAAAACAATGTTAATTTTCTGTGCTACACTGAAAAAAATTTCGTTTCTGATGACAACAAATTGTGTTTGTCAATCGATTTTTGCCCATATTTTTGTTGCTGCTACATAGTATTTGTTATTATAGTTTTTTTGAATAAATGCAAAAAGTGCTTTTTGTCATAACACTAAAGAAACAGTGTAAGTGCCAATAACGTAAATAAACATTTTCATATTTGAGCAATTTTTCAACAGACAAAATTATGTTGTATTATCAAACATATATTTGTTGGGCAAAAATACTAATAATTTAGTGGTTGCAATATTTTTTTTGTTATATTTACCATAGTTTTTGGTTTAGTGTAGTAAATGTTTCTGTACAGACACTGTTCCTATACTGTGTGTTGTTATGTTTCCAATAAAGCACAGTTACTTATTTGTGCTAGTAAATGTTTCTGTACAGACACTGTTCCTATACTGTGTGTTGTTATGTTTCCAATAAAGCACAGTTAACTTTATTTGTACTGGTAAATGTTTCTTTACAGACATTGTTCCTATACTGTGCGTTGTTATGTTTCTATATAACAAAGCACCTAGCTATTTAACTTTATTTGTGCATAATTTTAATTGTATATATATATGCAAAATATATATATTATTTATATAATTCAGTCGTGATATAAACGCAACGTGTCTAAAATAATATAATTTAAAGTGTAATTACATTTACTTATAAAATAAAAAGAACTATGTATTTCAAAGTGATTGAAACAATTGAAAAAAACGGGAAAAATTTAAGTGTAGTTCCAGCTAGTTGGGAGAAAAATAATATATTATTTTGGCCGACAAATTTAAAATCATGGGATATTGAAAAAATTAGAAAGACGGCAGCTAGTGTTCCAGACCCAAATTGGGAACAAATGCCTTGCAAAGTGAAAATTACAACTAATACATTTGAAGAGGGCTTATCACTAGAAAAAGTGTTTGCATCGTTCAGTGACACTGAATCGGAAGAAAGGTGAGTTGTTTGTTGTAATTGAATGTGTTCATTGTTGTAATCTTCATATACCATTGTTACAGATTTTTGGAAAGAAAACCTGCTAATCGTAAAAAGATGAAAAAAAGTGTGAATCAAAAACTAATTGTTATCGAAGACGGAAATTACAACTCCTTAGTGGAGAAAGCAATGGCCCAAGGATCCATTGGTGCTGATGATTTACAAAATAATGAAGAACAAATTGATAATAACGTAAGTCTTACGATTGAAGATAACAATGGTTTCATTCTGTCAGATTTAGGATTACAAAATATTACGAACACTACACTAATCTCTGAAGTTCAGGTGGAGAACAATGAAACAAATGTGATAAACTTACTTTTTGAAATAAAAAATGATTTAAACAGTGTAAAACAAGAAATAACTAATTTGAATGATAGACAAAATAATTTTGAAATACTCGTCATAGAGGAAATGGCTCGAATAAATGTCAAAGTTGATAAAATATTAAGCTTAAATAAAAACAAAGATTTTGATATTGAACGAGTAGAATTAAATTTCACAAAAGATGTATGTTTTCCTGTAAAACGAGTCGAGGAACTATACGAGATTGAAAGAAAATTGCAGGATGACAATTTTTC
Organism: Villa cingulata; assembly: GCA_951394055.1. Lineage (NCBI taxonomy): Eukaryota > Metazoa > Arthropoda > Insecta > Diptera > Bombyliidae > Villa > Villa cingulata. The sequence goes on along the minus strand of OX596017.1, from coordinate 31,591,407 downwards.
GAAAGAAATGGTAATATACTTAATAATTTAAAAACAAAAAACGCAATATAATATCAGTACTTATTTTTAAAACTTTTTTCAGATAACTAGATTATCCAACATTTGTGGTACACAAAGAAATGCCGATGGAGTCAAATGTACATATATGATTATAGATTTTTTATTTACTCCCGAGGTAATAAATAATTTTACTTGGACTGGAATATCGAAAAAAGGAGAAAAGAAACTTTGTTTTCAAAAACTGCCAAATATTGTGGAGTTGATTTTTAATCTTGTTTTTCTTGCTGACTCTCGTCACTCTAGACAAAAGAATGAAGAATATTTAAAAGAAAAGATTTTGAGACATACAAACCAAAGATTAAACAGAAAGAGGTATTTTGAATCCTATTAAATCATTTTCTAATAATAATTATGATCTAATTTATTTCAGACAAATTGAAAAAGAAAATCAGCCGTCGAACAAAAACTTATTAGCAGAAATAACTGATGCAGAAAATGTACCAGAAAAATAATTATATTTGCACATACATATATTTACATATATTTACACCATATGACTTTGTCATACGATTTTTTATGTGAGTATTAAAATGGGCTTGGAAATTTCACATAAAATTTAAAAATAACTGTATTTATTTAAACACATTTAGTTCAGAATATGAAAGATTACTTCAATTCTCACATTTTAAGTCATATGACAAAATCACATAGTGTAGAGACGACTTTGATAAAATAAATCAGAACCATAAGAAAGAGCAGTAATTTAAAATTTAAATTTAAATCAAAAAAATTTTTATAATTATTTTACATTTATTATCATGTTAATTTTCGTTTTATTTTTTGTTTCCTACACTTTTTTAAACTTTTTTTCAATAAATACATGAATGTAATCATATAAAATAACTATTATTTTTGTATTAATTTTTTAACAATTCTATTGTATGAATAAGTGGCATGAATATGAGACTGCTATGATAATTTAACGCTATTAATTTACACTTGATTTCGGTTGTTTTGTAGAATTTTGGTGGATTTAATTTTTCTTGACATTGGAATATATTGAGATATTCAGATTTAATCGGCTTCATGAAAAATGACTGTTTTTACTTAATGCTGGAACCAAAAATATTTAAATTGTTTTCAATAAAAGTAGCATAACTCATGCACACTATTTCATTTTGCTTTGTCATGAACCATTTGTTTTTATTATTATTTTTCAATATGAATCCATTTGCTAGTTCTATTCCTGCAAAAATTTTATTATTTTGCCTCGTGAATACTGCTTTTAATTTCCCATTTTGCTACTGGATACATTATTTTAATATTTGGATATATTTGCAGCTTGGACATTTCTGTTATTCTTTTTGCACATTGAGATAAAGGTTTATTTCCTTGTCTTATTGTAGTTTTCAAAAGCCCTAAATAATTTTCAAATTTGTAGGTGCTAATAGATGGTAAAGGACCAAAACGAATAACATCATCTACCAAATGACACAAATTGTGAACATTGCTTGTAATTGTGCCACGGCCATAGATTTCCTTATACTTTTCAATAAAGTCGTTTAACATTACCTTAGCTGTTTGAAGAAATTTGTCATATTCACGAGTTGAACAAATTATATTTGCACAATATAAGAGCAAGAAATGCTCATAAATATTTGCTGGTAAGTTGTCTTTTAATATAGTTGGTCCGAGATATGTAAGAAACGTTCTAAATTCTAACCCTTTCCAATATTTCAAGCAATCAAGTGTTCTGACAGCACGGTGAATTTCGACAGGCATATTATTATTACATTTAATCAGTAAACACGAAATTTTTTTTATATGATTTGCCGACCATTTAGAATCAAATGTGTATTTCCCTGTAGTCCAAATTAATAACAGTTTTTTCATTATTCCTAAAACAAGTAGGTGTAGGGAATCTGCAACAACGAAATCATTGATCATATCAATAGGAAGCTTTTCCAATGGTGTGAGCTCTTTATGATGATCTTCATCAAAGCGATTTCGAAATCCTTTATCACTCCTTTTAATACAATCACTTCTTGCAAAGCTCATCTTAAAATTTTCGAAGTCACCAATTACAGTACATCTTGTACAGCCGTGATATGAATTAAAATTGACTACACCTGAAAATATTAATTGATATACATACATAATGTAAATTAATAAAATTTAAATGTAAGTCATTATATCGAAAAAATTGAAAAAACCTTTAATGAAGGCCCTGGCCGGCGAACCACAGATAAAACATTTAATTTTTTAAAAAATTTGATTTCCACTGATTATTAATCCATCTTTCAATATCGTTGTCATTTCTTCCACAAATGGGTTAAGAAAATGCTTCAATACAGGTTTAGTTTCACCACAATATATTCCAGCAACAATAATAGGAAGATAAGGTACTTCATCAACAGCACAAAGAATAGGCCAAAATTCCGTTTTAGAACTATTTGCAATGGGCAATCCATCAATGTTTATGATTAAAGATATTTTCTCAGGAGTCCAGTCTTAAGTCCATTATGCCAATAATTTCCATTACCAATCTGAATGCAATTCGAAATGTAATTTGGAGTTTGCAGCAATGTTCTGCTATCTGCTGGCAAGTAATCAAATCCGTTCTCACGAAGTATCCGTAATAGATCCTTTAAAGCGCAATGTGAAATGTTTTTACTTAGTGCCCAGATTTGTAGTGCTTCTGATATATTTATTTTTTCTTGAATCTTTTTGAAATCAGAAATTTCCTTAATGAAAATATCTTCATCACCATCATCACTATTGTTATTGTTACCTTCATTATCAAATGAGTTGGTTGTTACGTATTCATAGTTTGATTTGTCAAAACCAGATAATTTTTCACTGAGTAAATTAGAATTGTGGTCCTCAAGAATTGTTGATGTCGATGATTCTTGACATGAGAATTCTTTCTTGAGAGATGAACTGTTTTTATTTACAAAATTTTTTACATTATTATCAAACTTTTTTTGATATAGTTTCACTTTTCTATAAAATGAAGATGTTGTCTTAAATGGACGTTTTTTATCACAATTTTTTTTAGTGGAACCCATACGTACGCGATTTATATATTTACGTGCTAAGTTAAAAAAATTATTTTAAAAATAAAAATATAATTACATATTTATATTGATTATATATATCTACTAACACAGTTTCTATAAAGGAACTACTATAGGCACATTTACGTTTCTATTCCTACAAAAACTCTTCTTTAGGCATCATCACCTCAACGAAACAAGACAAAGAAACATTTACGTATTTGTCCCGATGTAGGAACGAAACATTAAGAAACAGTTTCTCAGATAAAACTGTTTCTATGAAAGAATTTCCAAATGCACATTTACGTATATTTACCATCTAATGTGTCTTTAGAGGTATATGCCAACAAAGAAAATGTGACGAAACATTACCGGAATAACGACGTAATATAAACGGCTTGGCGTCAAAAACGTAATTTTAGGAACAAATTGGCACAAAATGTTAGTTGGGTGTCTTCTCGTAGTCGTGAATAATAGCATTGGTATTTCAAAACAACTGTTTAAACATATGAAATTGATATGAACATATGCTGCATTGTAGTAAACATATCCAGTTAGGTTTAAAAAGAATCCTAAGTGTTTTGGTGCCGGCAATTAGAAATAGCAGTTAAGATAAGATATAGACAGATGTATTACATACTTACACATAGCGAACAAAGGATGAGAAATAATAATATGAAAGATACAGTTAGAATATAGCATATATTAGAATATTAGGAACAAAGGATTGAGATACAGTTGTAGTATGTAAATAAAATGAACCACGCATTGCCAAGACAATTCTTAGAATTACAATTAACATCTAGAACAAAGGATTAGATATAGCATTAGGGAGAGAAGTAGATATAATGCATAATATGTTTATATACGATATACAAAGAATTATTGCGCAATGATACATAACTAGAATGTTTTTGAGTACAGAATCAGATTACTGTTGGGCGCGACTAGGGGTTCACGTGTTTTTTACTCTTAACGTAAAGCAATACAGTCAGTACCTATTATAAGTTGTGTTATAGTTACGTAAAGTTATACACAGTAATACAATCAGTAAAGTCAGATTGTATTATAATATGTATTAAAATTTAACAAAATTCTAGAAAATTTTAAATTTTTTAAAGAAAGCAATGTATAGTTTTATATACATACATACATATGTCGTCTCTTTTGAAAAGGCTGTATATATAATTTTGTTTCATCACTTTTGTAAATGTATTGTATTAAACTTATAAATGTATGTATTATATATGTATATAATAAGCCACTATACATATATATTGTAGGAAATCCCACTTCTGATAATTGTAGGAAATCCCACTTCTGATAATTGTATTATTAACCAAAAAAAATTATTTAAAAGAAACAACACAAATGATATTTAATATTTCATAAAATTTTTTATTTAACAGCTAACTTGACAAAATCCAAACTAAAACTAACTTACTCTAATACATAACTCTGAAACATTATTTTCTCCTGTGTTACTATCAGTGTTGCCACTTTGGATTTTGTGTTTGTAACATTGCTGTGTAACAAATTTAGTATGAGTGTAACATAGTTAGAAAAAATCAAAAAACCATATAAAAATGAAAGACAAGGTCATATACTGAACATAAATTTATTGTACATAAATACACATCATATATTTCCTTCAACAAAAATAAGAAAAAAAAAACAAAAAGAAAACTAAACTATGTAACATAAAACATACGCTTCATTGTTTTTTAAACAAAAATAAAATATACACAAATCGATTTGATTAAATTTTCATTGTTTTCTTTTTCTAGCTGAATAGAGCTTAACACAAAATTCAACTGGTAAAAATTTGATCACATCGAATTGTGCAGTACATAACATTAACAAAAACAAAATAATTAAATTAACAAAAATTTTTTCTTAATTTTATAAGCTTATTGTTTCATTTTTTCTATTTTCTGAGAAAGTTCGTTAGGACAAAAATTCTCGCAATTTTCATTTCTTGATTTTATATATGTAGCCAAAGACATCTTCGCGTTTATTGTTTCGTAGTTGTATTTATTTGTTTTTTTACTTAGCAAATTATGTTCCACCAAAAACGCCAAACATTTTAATTCAGACAGAATTGGTCTAACAGCAGTTTTCTTGGATATTTGGCTTTTGATAAGTGAAGAAACATCCAATGTTCCACTTGATATTACTTGATTCTTCTGATGAAGTACAGAAGACTGATGTCGTATAATATGGGATTTTGATTTTGATATTTTCATATTACACAATTTGCATAAAATAATATTTTTTTGTTTCTCTACGGAAATCCATGGAAATTCATTTTTCCAGTCTTCGCGAATGTTTCTTGCATGAAACTTTTTCGTTTTTGTAGTACTACTATTGCCTACAGAAACAGATTCAGGAACTAGTGCAGACGTAGTGGTAGTAGATAAATTTACTGTTAATTCTGGTTCATCACTTTTTTTAATTAAAAATCTTTAAAACAAAATTTAAATAAAATATACTTGAATGAAATCTTTAAAAGAAAATTATATATAAAGCTTACCTGTCCATTTTATAAAAATTTAATTTAACTTAATTATTAAATAAATTTTACAAAATGACGCCGCCAACAACTACAATGAAACAGGGACAGTGATTATGATAGTTTCGTGTTCGTGTTCAATCAAAGTTTTGACAAGTAACATGTAACATCAACAATCAACATTCAACATCCATCTATGTTAAAATTTAGTAACACATTACTATGTTAAAATTTAAAATGCCTACAATTCGGCCAACCTGACAATTAAGTCGACCTCGACTTACGATATCTTTTACAAAATAATATAATGAATAAAATTTTTTTTTTTGTTTTTATTTCTTACGAATCATTGTTTACATAATTTCTTAAATTACTAGATGCATATACTCCTGTGAAAGGACGTTGAGAATTTTGATATCCATTAGGATCAGTTATTACATATCTATCATTTTTTAAAATTTCTTTTACTACAAATGGACCTCTAAATTTAGGAATAAATTTTTTACTTGAACCTATACATAGACGTGTCTACATTCTTAATCATGACCAAATTTCCTATTTCAAACCTCTTAGGCTTCTTATGCCTCAAATTATACCGTTTTTCATTGTCTGCTTGCGTTTTAGCATTATTATCGATAGCGTTTTTCCATATTTCATCTAAATCCGAGTCTTTTATTTCGAACACATGACTTTCAAACCGCTCCTTTAAAGGATCAATCAATTTATTTTTTTGTTCCACGCCAAATAAAATTTTGCTAGGTGATTCTTTAACCGACCTACTCTTCGTATTATTTATTACAAATTCTGCCTTATTCAAGACCATATCCCATTCAACATTCGTGTTATGATCAATCAACTTTGATATTACTGGATTTAGGACGCGATTAACTCTTTCAACGGCACCGTTAGATTGTGGTGAAGCAGTTGCAACTAAAATATGAAAAATGTTGTTATCTTCACAAAATTTCGAAATTCACCTGACGTAAAGCAACTTGCGCAATCCGAAACAATACGATGTGGACGACTAAAATAGTTGAAATACTCAATAAGACATTTGATCATCTCCTTAGTATCCGTTTTTTTTACAGGATAAAGTTTGACAAAACGACTAAATCCATCAACTACCACCAATATAAATTTATTTCCACGTTTTGACCGACCTAAAGGACCATAATGGTCAATATGTATAGTTTGGAATGGAATTTCACCTTTAGGTAAACTGTGTAGTACACCTTCATTTTTACCACTATATGGTTGATAAGTAATGCATTTCAAAAAATTGGATATGTAATCCTTTATTCTTTTTCTCATTTCAGGAAACCAATATGTTGGTAAAATTAACTCAGCTGTTTTATCAACACTAAAATGACCCATTTGATCATGATTTGCTCTTATGATAGAATTTGTTATATTTGAAGAAACATAAAACAAAATCTTATCTTTCATTTTCCGATAAACTAACCCATTTCGTAATTCAAACCACGGACTTTCTGACTTTTCCAATTAACACCGAATCTTTTCAATTTCTTTATCTTGATATTGATGTAATGCCAAACTTTGTTCTAAGGTATTTTCTTTTAAAATTAAAATATTTTGCATCCTGCTAAGAACATCAACATGTCGCATATTAACATTACTTTTATGTAAAATTTTATAATCGAAATTTTCGAGAAATAGTGCCCATCTGGCAATACGCGGGTTAATATCTTTTTTCTTTAAGGCTAATGTTATCGCACTACAATCTGTAACAATAGTAAAAGCAATTCCTTGAAGATATACTCTAAATCGTTGTAATGCATATATGATAGATAAAAGTTCTAATTCAAAACTGGAATATTTAGCTTCTTGAATTGATGTTTGTTTGCTAAAATAGAATACGGGATGAAGTTTTCCATCTATCTTTTTTTGTAAAAGAGTTGCCCCAAAACCCAATGAACTTGCATCACAATGAAGTTCCATTGGATCTTGTGGTGAATAAACTGCGAGTATTGGCACCGAAACTAACAATGATTTAAGTTTTTCGAAAGATATCAAGTGTTTATTTGAAAAATCAAAAACAAAATTCTTTTTAATGAGATCATATAGTGGTTTTGCTATGAGAGAAAAATTCGGTACGAATTTTCTAAAATAACTACATAATCCTAAGAAACTGTGGACTTCTTTTGTGTTTTTTGGAATAGGGAATTTAGTAACACTTTCCAAATTTTTTGGGTCAGGACGAATACCTTCTAAAGTTATCTCATAGCCTAAATAGCAAATTTTTGTTTTTAGAAAATGACATTTGTCCCATCTTAATTCCAAATTATTAATTGATAAAATTTCAAACCCTTTTTCTAAAATAACTAAATGTTTTTCAACAGAAGAATTAGCAATGAAAATATCTTCTAAATAAATCAAAATCAGATTTTTTTCTAATAAATCTTTAAACAAACCATTTATATATCTTTGAAAAAGAGCAGGTGCATTTGCCAGACCAAATGGCATGCGAAGAAATTCATACTGGCCAAATGGAGTGACAAATGACGTGAACTTGACCGAATCTTTCGAAACACTTACGTTATGAAACGCACTTTTTAAATCAGTACTCGTGAAAAATTCTTTATTAGCTAATGCATCTAATTGATCCTCAATAAGAGGTAACGGGAAGTAACCCTTCACTGTTATCTTATTCAAAGTACGGTAATCAACGCAAAGTCGTAGATCAGCCTTTTTCTTTTTAACTCAGACAATCGGACTACTGTATGGCGAATTACTGTTTCTAATTATTCCTTTATCTAACCAATCATTTATTATTTTTCTTACTTCAGCCTTTTCAGATACTGAAAGTCTTCTGGGTTTGAAATAAAAAGGTTGGTCATGGGTAACACAGATTTTCATTTCTGTATCTGAATGTATGTTCCTTTTATATTTTAACTTTGTTACATAATTTTCACATATTTCATAAATGTTTGAATTTTTTTCTAATGGAACACATCAATATCAATTTTTTCAAAATTTTGTTCATTACTTTCAATTACATCTATGTTTAAAATTTCTTGAATTTCATCATTTACAATATTTGGCTTAACAATTACTTCACCATTTTTATTGAATTCGAAATTAATTTCTTTTTGGTTTAGCAAATCTCTACCTAATATAAACGGTTTTATTATAGCAAATTGTGGTATATCATATAAATCTAAAGAAACTTTTATTCCATTAATCAAAACTTTACCAATTATTTTACCTAACACTTCAAGTGGTGAATTATTTAATCCAATTAAATTTAATTTTTTTTTGAACAGGTTCAATGTCCAAGGATTTTACAAAATTTTCTTTAATTAAAGTGACCGGGCTACCGGTATCTACTAAAGCACTTACAGAAAAATCATTTTCTAAATTTTCAAAATTAGTTTTGGAAAATTTTAAATCAATTACATATTCTGGATTAAATTCTAAAATAGCTATTGGTTTTTTATTATTCTTCAAATTGCAGTTTTCTGACTTATGACCTGTTTGACCGCATTCAAAACAGCTTCCCCATAATCGTTTCGGCTGTTCGCATTCTTTTGCCCAATGCCCAGCTTTGCCACAATTGAAACAATAATGACCACCTTGCTGCATTTTATTTGATTTAACTGATTGTTGTGGTTGCGATTTATAATTATCCTTATTTGTTTTATTATTGCTGCCAAATTTTGTTCTATCCGGTAATGTGATTTGAGAGACTGCTGTTACTAATGAGTTAAGATTGTTAAACATTTGTAACTTTATCTGATTTCTTAAATCTTGGTTTGGGATACCCTCAACGACATAATCAATAATTTCTTGTTCACTAAGATGAAGTTGATTCGCCAAATTTAATTTTTCTTGAAAATATATTAAAAACGACTCACCCTGTCTCCAAACACGATTCTCGAGTCTACGTCTGAACTCCATGCGATTCATGCGATGTTCGAAAACGATTTTCATTATATTTAATAATTCCCCTATCTCCATACTGACATGTTCTGCTCTAGAGTTATACCATTCTAATGCCTTTCCTTTTAATTTACTAATAAGTAGTAATTTCATGTTTTGATCACTAATATTGTATTCTTTCTGTACTATTGTCATTTGTTCAACCCAAGTATTAAATAAAATATTTTCACCATTATATTCTGAGATGAGTGAACTATAGTAACTAATTAAGGGCAATTCACTTCGAAAGTCGCTTTTTGAACAACCTTTATCTTTTAAATCCATTTCTTTTTTTAATAGTTCATTTTCTTTTTCTAATAGTTTCACTTCTCTTTCAAACAAATTTAACTTTTTTATCAATAACTCATTTTTACCACACGATAATGTGTCTGTATCGTTAACTCTGTCTGGACTAGAATTATTATTATCTATATCTCTATTACTCATTACTTCGATCAATCTTGTTGTTAATTCTTTTTTACTCCCTTTCGTATTTTTGCCTTTTTATTTGAGCTGTTCACGTAATTCTTTCACATTTAAATCATACACATTGTATTCCTTCATTTTCGTTTATAGATATTTATTTCAAAAATAGTCTAATCACCAACTATATGTTTAAGTTATATGTAAACAAGCCAAAGCGACGCCATTAGCAAATTGGTTTCACAATTATGTACAACAATGCGACAACAAAAGGAACAATAAACCACAATATTCAGGCTCGAATCCCACTTCTGATAATTGTATTATTAACCAAAAAAAAATTATTTAAAAGAAACAACAAAAATGATATTCAATTTTTCATAAAATTTTTTATTTAACAGCTAACTTGACAAAATCCAAACTAACGGTGCTATTCTACTTTAGAGGCTAAGAAACTCTTAACCTCTTAAATGCAGATTGCATAATTTTAGGAGTTGTAGTTAAAGTAGATAAGAGATGTCAATCAGCTGATCTCTTAATTGTTATGGTGAATTTAGCTATTGACGTTTATAGGTTTTGGTATTGGGAATTAGTGGATAAAATACGTCAAAAAATATTGTTAACGGAAAAAAATCTCTTAACTTTAGAGGACATCGATGAGGTTTACATCTCTTATCGTATGATGTACAATAAAAATATTGTTGCATAATAATATTTGAGTGTTTATTTATATAAAATATGAATGCCATTGCAATATTTAATAATAATACAAAAAAAAAAAAAAAATAAAAAATAAAAAATAATAAATTAAAAAAAATACATATATGTACAGTACATACATATACATATATAAATTATTTATATTTTGTATATTACATATATGATTATTTATAATTTATTATATGATTATTTAATATTTCAATATCAATAATAATTAAGATAATAATATTGTAAAAATAATAACATATAAAAAATAATTATTATACAATTCAGTATTATACGCATATAATTATATCAATACACACAGATAGCCGTCGCCATTTTTACAACATTTCAAATGAAATAGCTGACTTTGGTAAGTTAAAATATCTTATGCACTTTTGTGTGGTAAATCTGTTATCTAGAATACCAATTCTATTAAAAAATGGATTTCTCCAAAAATTCAAAATAATAAGAGAATTAAGAGATCTCTAAAGTAGAATAGCAGGGTAAAACTAACTTACTCTAATACATAACTTTGAAACATTATTTTCTCCTGTGTTACTATGTTAAAATTTATATAATATATGTTATATATATATATAAGTTAACACAGGGCTATAACAACCTAACCGCATAAAGTCAACGATCAATACAACGCGTGCAATCAAAATTGCAACGCACGCATTTCCTGTTTTTCAATAATTATTTTCGATTTTTGATTAAAATTGTAATTTTTATTAATGTTGTAATTTTTGATTGAATAATTTGTAAGCATTTTTTTGATTTGCGCGTGTACGAAAATTCTCGATTAAGCAATAAGAAAAAGATATAAAAACATGAATTGTAACTAGAATGGATTAGTCTTAAGTTGACCATTGTAAAGTTTAGTATAATTGACTTTTTTTAGAAAACTAAAGTAAAGGTTTTCTTAACTTATATATATATGTATACAGGGTGATTCTCTATCAGATGAAAACCTTGAGACAGGTGATTGGTCGTGCCGAGAAACGAAAAAAATTGTAAGGCAGGGAGAGTCTATTCTCAAGGGGTAAGGAGTTAGGGGGCTACGAAGTTTTTTTTTTAGGTCAAGTCACTTGTTCCGTATTTTTGGCCATAACTCACGAAATACTCAATACTTTTGAGTCATCCTGCACTCATTAGAAAGAGAATCAATGTTTATCATCATCATAGAGAATCATCAATCTTTACATCAGAACAACAACAAACAGAAGTACAAATTTTACAGCAAGCTTCTGAAGCTATTAAAAGCGTTGTATCTAACTGCAAATCAAAAGAATCAGTTTCTAATATTGATAGTTTTTGTGAATATATAAAAGCTGAATTAAGATCAATAAAATATAAAGCACTCATCGATGACACTAAAACTGAAATAATGAAAATTATCTTTGAAACAAAAAGAAAATCAAGAGAAAGTGAACAAACAAAAAAATGATTTGATTATGATAAATGATATTAATTACATTTAATAAAAAATCTCATTAATGAAAAAATAAATAAATAATGTTAATTAGAAATGAATTTTTTAATTGCTTCCCATTGCCATGGGACGAATCCTTCTTTATTGAAGTATCGGCTGAATTTATTTCTTAGATCCATGGCTGAATTTAAAGTTCTATTTCTAACTGCTTTTTGTAGTGTTGTCACGAAAACATCTTGTCTCCACTGCCCAGGTGTGAACGTTACACTTGTTGTATTTTCACGATCAATATCTTCAAAATATTTTTTCCCATCATTTTTTCGAATATAATTGTGTAGAACACACGTTGTCATAGTGATCATTTCTACTTTTTCCACATTTAAGTTAATATCTTTCGATAAAATTTGAAATTTATTAGCCAAAATTCCAAAAGCATTTTTAGCAACACGTCTTGCTCTACTGAGGTCTTAGCATCCGAGTAGTGAAGTAGTGAGACGAAAACCTTCATCACCTACTATTACGTAAGGCATCATTTCTCCACAGAGTAGCTCGTCATCAGGAAAGTTAAAAGAATTGTTTTGTATACCTTTACATAAAGTTGAGTTGGTATAAACACCTGCGTCGTTCACTCTGCCATTGCATCCAACGTCGATATATAAAAAACAATAATTTGCATCTACTAGAGCTAGGAGAATGATGCTGTGAAAGCCTTTGTAATTATAGTAAAAAGATCCGTCTTTTTTTAGCTCTAAATGCAATATGCTTCTCATCTGAAAAAGAGAAAAATAATCATTGAATAAACTTTAAATTTATTTCAACCCTTTTGTGAGGTAATTATGATTTGTTTTCTCTATTATGCACTACCTAGTGCACCTAAACAATGTGGAAAATTCCATTGATTTTCGAATTCGTAAGCTATTTTCTTCCATTCAACTTTAGAAACAGGCATCTAGAAATGAAATAAGGTATAATTTCTCTAAACTTATTAAAATTAAATTTTTTTAAAAATTATATTTACTTTTAAATAATCATCTTTCAAAGATGTATAAATTGCATTTAAAGTTTCAGGAACAATAATAGATATGGCTGGAACCGATATTCTATAGTTGTATGATAATTCCTGATAGCTGCTTCTTGTTGCCAGAAACCTTAATGTGAGAAGTAATCTTCAATTTAAATTTTGTAGTAAAACTTCTGTAAAATAAATGAATACCTAGTTGAAGCTTGAATTGCTTCTCTCAAAATTGTGTCCTCTTTTTCTATTGTTGGTTTAACTAAGTTTAGTAATTTAAAGAATGTTTCCTTTTTCATCCTAGTATAGTTCTGAAAAGAACTGGGATCTTCAAATTGTAGTTCCTTCATCACTAGCTGTGTGATATCTCTACTACAACCCCTACGTAACAACCATTCTCTTGACCACATTCGTCTTTTTCCACGAGGTTTTTTCTTGTTCTTCAACTTAATACTACATATTATAGAAACTATAAATTCAATATAATAAATTTTTCTGTGTCATCCATATTTTTAATACACACTTTACTTCCAATGACACCACGCAATAATTAAAATCATAAGCAAAACATACACAAGTATGAACGTTAAATTTGACAACTCGCAAGATTTTCAATCACAAGTGTCGTCGTAGGAAAATCCTATAATAAAAAGTCAGAAAAATCACATGATAAAATCTTACGAGAACCGTATAATGTAAAGTACACTTAAGTCTTGCAGTACATATTTTAGAAAATAAATATAACAGATGAAATAAAAACAACTACGAGAAAAGTAAACTACGAAAAAATTTGATATGGTCGTTCATTTCAACAGATCTATACGAAACTTGAAAACTGAAAAATGACATGAATCCCCTAAATATTTGTTCATAAATTTGAATAAATAAAATATTTCATAGATAAATCGAAGCAGATATTTGCCAGCAGGAGCAAAAATCTGCTGGTGTAGGCAGAAAATCTGCCGCAACCAATTTCAGAAATACATTCAAAACAGATTATGATTTTCTCTTTACTCTGTGCTTATCCTTGTAGTTATAAACTTGTCATAATTGTGTTTCTAAAGCAGCAAAGCAGCTAAATTTAAACATTGTTTTAAATTAGGTAGCCAACGGATTTTCGGCTTGAATACTGCTGTCGTCATTGTATTCATTTAATAAGCACATTAATTGATAATATGCCGATTGTACCACTGCGGTCTGCTAGGATTGTGTCTACCGCATAAATGTAATTATTCTTTTCTATGACTTTCTTCTTCTTCTTTTATGAGTTGCTTCTGAAATCAATAAATAAAATTTAATTAGAAAACAATACAATAATTCATTATTTTTACTTTAAAATTTCTTTTATATCTCTTCTCATATACAACACATTCGGTAAAGAAAATTAAATATTTTTGATTCCCTTTCTTTAATGCTTAACACTACATCCGTTAACTGTAAAAATTGAAATAAAAATCGAAAATAATTTTCCATTAAAAATATAAATTTAACTTTTTGAAAAAATATAATTCCGGTTTGTACTGCGACATCTAGAAGTCAGTAAAATAAATGTCATATTATGTGTCATCACATAAACATTAGTTTTTTATGTGTGGTAATAAAATATTACAATTTATAAAGAAGAAGATCAATTGATTTGACATATTAGAATTTTAATTTTTTAGTATTGCTTGGCTTGCAGTGTTTAAATTAAACATTTGTTGCATTTTATGAATTCTTTTTTAAAAAAATCATTCAAATTATAATTTTTTGTTAAAAATTAAAGTAAGTACACTGTTTAAGTTAATGCGCATAAATGTACATAACTCAAAATACCTTACGTAGCATATCATGATTTGTTAAATTAGATTGTAACATAATTTAATTGAATAATTAATCAATGTTTGTTTACATATATCATTTTTCATAACATAGCATATTTAACTTTTTTTGTATTCAACAATTTAATTATACTATTTTTGCTTGGTAGACAATTTTTATAATGGTCAATGTTCTTTAATTCGTTCACCTTATTACTTTTTATTATTATTATTTTTTTATAAGTATTAATATTGTTAATTACTAATTATTGGTATCTATTTTTTTATGATATTCCAATATTGCTTATTTAGCATTTTATGTAACTATAAAAGTAAGAATTTTAATAAAGAAATTCAGATTTTTGCGAACAGTGAAACAAGCCTTTTATTTTTCCTTTGGTGAGGCTGCCAAAGGCACTGAAAGTGAAAATCTACGTGCGCAGGTACAAGAACTTGAGCACAATTGAAACGAATTCAGGTACAAGCACTTGAATTCAAAACTCATAAAAATCAAAGCGATAAATAAAAGAATTTACCGCTCAAAAAACATTTGGTGACCCCGACGTGATCAAATTGTATGGTGGCACATAGAACCACTCATACAGTGTACGTATCGTATTCGTAGAATAAATCAGAATTAAGGGAATTCTGATTCAACGTGATGGAAGATCTGCTACACAAGACGATTTAGGTAGAAACATTGAAAAACAATTCAGCAACTTTAAAAAGGACTCGATTTCAAGAAAAACAGAAGAGTATTTGAAGAAAAGATTGACCAATTTAGAGACTCATTGGTCAGAATTTTATTCAACAAATCAAAAAATTTTACTATACAAAGAACAAAATAAATCTCATTTGTATTTTCAAAATAATTATTACGAATACGTGTACAAGGTTTACACACAATACAAGGAATATATCAACGAATTATTGAAACAAATTCGATCACCACAAGATCAATCTTCAACACCAAATATCGATACTAAAACAATTGAATCGTATTTGCTGCCTACCATGTCACAAGATTCAAGTACAAGAAACGAGGGCTTAAATTCTGAAAACATGGAAAAGAAATTAAGTCAACTTCTTTAAAAACAACGAACATTATTTAACACCATTGAATATTTTCTTACGGAAATGAACACAAAAATCGATTCGAACCAACCAATTCAGTATTATGAATACAAATTAAAAATGTTAACAAAACATCATGATGAATTAAGTGCTAATCATCAAGATATATGGTTGTTTAGTGAAAACACAGACCCAGAAGGTTATGATGCAGATGCTTATCATCTACTAGATCACAAAATTCAAGATCACATAATCTTGCTACAGCAAAAAATCGCACATTGTGAAAACGAAAGTTCAAATAAAGGTAACAATGTCAGTCAAGGCCAAGTTTCCACACAAATAAAATTACCAAAAATAACACTACCAGTGTTCGATGGCAATTACATCAAGTGGATCCAATTCAGAGATCTTTGTACACAGTTGATACATCAACAAAACATAAGTGATGCACAAAAAATGTTTTATTTGGTCACAAATTTGAGTGGAGAAGCACGTTCTCTTATTCAACACTTACCAATTTCGGATGAGAATTACCAAGACGCGTGGAGCACATTAAAATACCGATAAGATAATAAACGATTACTAGTTACAGCATTATTAAACAAGCTCTTGTCTCAATCTGTCATACAAGCAGAATCGGCCACAAGTATTAAAACTCTTCATGACGTTACCAATGAATGTTTACTAGGTTTGAAGAACCTAGGAATTAGCATAGATTCTTGGGATCCAATTTTAATTCATTTATTAATCAAGAAAATTGATGAGACAACACATACGCTATACCAACAATCTCTAAAAAATCCTAGAGAACTTAATTCAGTTCAGCAGTTTCTGCAGTTTCTTGAAAAGAGATTTCAAGCATTAGAGGCCATGGGTGAAAAACATTATAAACCACAAACTATGCAAAAAACATCCTCACTCATAGCAACTGCTAACGTCTCAAATTGTGTTGTATGCAAACAAAATCATCCTTTGTTCGCATGCAAAACTTTCTTGACTAAATGACCATCTGCTAGAATACAAATTGCAAGGAAAAATAATTTATGTTTTAATTGTTTAAAAACTGGACATTCAGCAAGTTCATGTTCATTGCGCACATGTACCAAATGTTCCAAAAGGCATAACACCTTGTTACATCAAGATGAAAGAAAAATTAACAAATATACACAAAACGTTAAAGACAATTTAAAAAATGAGAAGTCACAAAAGAATGAAAGTATAGAAGAATCAAATAAATCAAACCATTCTACCACATTAGTCGCAAGAGCAAGAAATTCAGAGCATTATGTGCTTCTGAGTACTGTAATAGTTAAATTGATTACAAATTCTGGGAAGGAACTAGAATGCAGAGCAATACTTGATTCTGGTTCACAAGTCAATCTTATAACAGATAGAATTGCAAAACAATGGGCCACACATGAAGAAATTGAAGTATTATATATTAATGGTATAGGAAAATCTACACAACAAACTTCTCGACGAATTAATATACAAATTCAGTCCAAAACTAGTGGATATACGAGCAGAATGGAGGCATTTGTAATGCCGAAAATATCAAATTATCAGCCAACAAGGTTACTAGATGCCTCTAAAATGTCAATACCCAAAAATATTAAACTTGCTGACCCTCAGTTCTATCAACCAGGACCTATTGAACTTTTAATAGTAGTGTTTGATGCATCGGCAAAAACGTCGTCGAACATTTCACTCAATGATGTTTTGTATACCGGTCCCAAGGTTCAAGATGAACTTTTATCAGTATTGCTGCGATTCAGAATGCCAAAATATGTATTCACGGCCGATATTGAAAAGATGTATCGACAAGTTTTGATAGAAGAACAGGATAGAAAATATCAGTTAATTTTATGGAGAAGTGATCCTCATCTCCCGATCGAATGTTATCAGTTAAACACAGTGACTTATGGAGTCACCACTGCACCATATTTAGCAATCAAGTGCATACAACAACTATCCGCGCAAAACGAAATTGATTATCCTGAAGGATCAAAATCACTAAAACGAAATATTTATGTAGATGATTTGATGGCTGGATCAAACACATTACAACAAGCGATAGAGAAACAATCTCAAATAACAAAAATCCTCAACAGTGGAGGGTTCAAGTAACGAAAATGGTGTTCAAACCATGCATCATTATTACAAAACATCCCAGAAGAAGATCGAGCAATACAACTTGAGTTTCACAATAACGAGGAATGTCATGTAAAAACGCTAGGACTCGTATGGCTACCAAAAGGTGACGAATTCCAGATAACCACGACACATTTAGAAGAAAGCAAGGTTACCAAGAGGCAAATTTTATCAGAAATTGCACATTTATTCGATCCGTTAGGGATCATGAGCCCGGTTATAGTAACGGCAAAGGTGATTCTTCAGAATTTATGGAGTTTAAAATTGGATTGGGATGCTGCAGTTCCTATTGAACTACATTCTCGTTGGCTTAAATTTCGTGAAGGCTTAAAGCGGCTCGCTAGTATCAAAATATCGAGACATGTTTTTGCTAATAAGTCACCAATGTTAACACAACTGCATGCGTTTTCCGACGCTTCTGAAAAGGCATATGGCACTGCAATTTATGTACGATCGGTACTCACAGATGGAACAATCATAGTACGATTATTGTGTGCTAAATCTAGGGTGGCACCATTAAAAACAACTACATTACCTAGATTAGAATTATGTGCAGCAAAATTATCAGCACAATTAATCCACAGAGTAAGGATGGATTTAGAATGGAAGGAACCATGTTATCTGTGGACAGATTCTGAAATTGTACTGGCCTGGTTAGAAGCGCCTTCATCTTCGTTTCACACGTTTGTAGCCAACAGAATAGCAGCTATTCAACAGTTAACCGCAGCCGACCAATGGAGACATGTACCATCGAAACAAAATCCAGCAGATATAGTATAAAGAAGAGTTGACCCAGAAAAATTTTCATCTTTTCATTTGTGGTTTTATGGACCACTATTTCTACATGCAGCAGAATCAGCATGGCCAGCGAAACAAAAAAATTTAGAAAATACACTAGAAAAAAAACAATCTCATACCGTATTAGTAGTAAATCAAGCTTCTCAAGGTCTAATAGAGACCATAGATCATAAAAACTCCTTCAAACATTTACAGCGTGTTTTAGCATACGTACTTCGCTTCATTGGTAAACTGCAAGGAAGGAACACTCAAGTTCATGTTGACTTAACAGTAGAAGAGTTAGATGCAAGTTTAATGCGAATAATTAAAGAAGTTCAACAGCAAGGATTTAGAGAAGGCTTACTACAATTAAAAAAAACGAACTGTGTGGATGTTAAAAGTAGACTGAGTAGCTTAAGTCCATTTATAGATGAAATGGGAATAGCAAGAGTGGGTGGCAGACTAGAAGAATCGAATTTGTCCTTTGATGCCAAGCATCCAATATTACTACCTTATCCGCATCCGTTGTAATCGTTTTAAACCACAATTATTAACCCAAGTTATGGGAAATTTACCGCCAAAGAGAGTACAGTCATCCAGACCATTTATTAACACTGGAGTTGATTTTTGTGGACCGTTCTGGATACATTATAAGATTAGAGGCAAAAAACCTCAAAAGGCTTATGTTGCTTTATTTTGTTGTTTTGCAACAAAGGCAATTCACATCGAGGTAGTCAGCAATTTAACCACTGAAGCTTTTATAGGTGCGTTAAAACGGTTTATCAGCAGACGAGGACATTGTCGAAATATCTATTGCGATAATGCTACAAACTTCGTGGGCGCTAAAAATAAGCTGAAGGAACTAGAAGAGAGTCTACATGGTCATAATTCACAACAACAAATTTCAAAATATTGCACGATAAAAGGGATTGATTTTCATTTTATACCTCGTCGAGCACCACATTTTGGCGGGTTGTGGGAAGCAGCTGTAAAATCGGCAAAACATCTATTTTACAAAAGCGTTACGACTGCTTCATTGACATATGAAGAGCTTGAAACAGTAATGATTGAAATTGAAGCGATACTCAATTCTAGACTACTAGTTCCCATGTCCAATGATCCTAACGATCTTACGGCACTTACACCAGGACATTTCTTGATCGGTGAGCCTTTTACAAGTAAGGTAGATACAAATGCAGAACTACAAAAGGTCAGTCTACTACAACGATGGAAACTTGTATCACATCTAAAAAATCAGTTTTGGCAGAGGTGGACAAGAGAATACTTAGGCGAACTTCAACATCGACATAAGTGGAAAAAGGTTCAGAACAATGTAGAACCTGAAATGATGGTGATCATTAAAGAAGATAACACACCTGTGCTATCATGGCCGCTGGGAAGAATTATCCAACCAATCAAAGGAAACGATGGTATTGTTAGAGTCGTGGATATTAAAACTTCATCAGGAGTTCTACGACGACCAATACACAGATTAGCACCTTTGCCAGTTAATGATGAAGAAGAAGTTCTACCTTCAGACATAACCAGAAATTTAGTAGAAGAAAATCAAAACCAAACTAAAATAAAGGATCATGATGATGATGATGGGCCCACCACTAGCAAAAGAATTCGTAAATCGCCAAATCTATTAAGTTTATTATTATTAATTTAAATTAATCGCTCTAATTTAAACTTTATAATAGATTCACATTTAACACTGGCCTTCAGCCACCAAATGTGCACATGTAACCATTTTTGGATTCCATTTTTTATAAATAATGTAATATAATAGACTATTATTTTCATATCATTGTAGCTAGTGGTGGAAGATAATCATTGTTCTTCTTTTTTTTTATTTTTTTATTCTTAATTATGTAATATTATATGAATTATTTTGTTAAAATTGTAACCAGAAATGGATTAAATAAAATAAATAAATAAAATAAATAAATAATTGGTCTAATAATACCAGCATTAGGCACAAAAATTGATGTTGTCCAATTTACTTCCCAGCCTGGATTATATTTTGAAGAATTGGGATCAGCTTATTTAATTCCTACTGAATGGAACATAGTAGTATACTACAACATGAAATTATACTGGCAGGAGTTTGATCTAATAAAAACCGGAATTCACAAACTTGGAATAATATGTGATACAATCACAGACTCAACCATTTGTAATGAAACGATCTCTCACTTTTACCAAATTTTGACAGAAATTACAAACAGCAACAGTATATTAGTTCCACAACTGAGTAACAGATTCAGAAGGGCACCTCTAGATATAATAGGAAATGTGGCTAGTTCTCTCTTTGGAGTATTAGATTCGAAATATGCAGAACAAATGACAAATGTAATACAGAGCTTAGATAAAAATGATCAATACTTATTGAAACTGATAAAAAATCAAACAACAGTAATTGATTCAACAACAAATCTAATTAAAAAATCACAAGAAACTACAGAAAAACAACTTCGAGAATTTGACAAATATCTCAATCAAACTGTAGCATCGATGATGGTCCTAACAACGGAACTAAACAAACAACGTATGCTAGAATTGATAAATACACTTTCGGTAAGACTAATCTTAGCAATTACCAATTATCAAAGAATGCAAGCAGTATTACTCGATGTTTTAATTGATACACATCATGGAAAATTAAATCCACAGTTATTATCTCCTGTCCAGTTAAAAGCACAATTAAATATAATCAAATCAAATTTACCTGCGACACTTCGGTTACCATCTGACGAAACACATTTATTGGAATTGTATAGCATCATGACATTAGAAAGTCGTGTAACATCCAGTCATATAATATTCAGGATTAAAATGCCAATTTCCTCATATGAAAGATATGAAATTCTACAAGTGGTTCCAGTTCCAATAATACAAAGCAATACATTCCTCATCATAAAACCAACATCTAAATTCCTCATATTGAATATGCATCGAGACGAATATTATCGCATCCTTTATATCATGTAGGATATCAGAATCACATTTGTGAAATTGATATTCTTTCACAACAGTCCAGCAATCCAAACTGTGAAGTAAGTAAATCAGCAGATGTACCACGGTGGATTCCATTGTCAACACCAAATCATTGGATATTCGTTTTAAGGTCTGAAGTCGTGATAAAGGTTATTTGCGACAATAAAATGATTCAAAAATACATCACGGGCTCAGGAATTATAAATGTAACTAACGGATGCTCAGTAAAAGATGATATAACCACTCTCCAAACAACCAATTTGTACACGAGTACTGTCGAGTCAGGCTTTCTGCCGTCAATTAATTTCACAGAATTGCTTCAGCCTGAAAAACTATCAACTTTAATTCAATATCAACCGATGACTACGTTCAACATAACACAAGATATTACTCATATAAAAAATGAAATACAACATCTGCGACATCAAGAACACCTGGTCACAAACATCAGCGGGCATGACATTCATCAGTACACATTAGGGTATAGCAGCTTATTCCTGATCATTCTAATCATTATCTCCTTATGCACGAGATACATCTGGAAGAAGCGCCAGGACAATCCACTAATACCACCACCACGATTTCGAGTAGACAACATGAATATAGTTGAACAATCCGTTCAACGCGGGGAGAATGTTTAAGTTAATGCACATAAATGTACATAACTCAAAATACCTTACGTAGCATATAAATATAAATCATGATTTGTTAAATTAGATTGTAACATAATTTAATTGAATAATTAACCCTTTAACCCCTAAAGTCGAAATATCAATTTTTTTTTAATGAGAATTTTGGTTCTAGTAAGATTTTGGGCTGAAAAAGACGAATATGGAGTCAGCTTCTCAAAAAAATTTTGGATGAAAGCGCTAAGATAAAAAAATTAAAGACCGTTTGTAGACGGTCTTAGTGTGTTAGGTGAAAAAAATTAAATATATTCTGTATAATCCAAGTACACCAAAAATCGTTTTTATTTTAATTATGCTCAATAAAAGAAATCTTTATTTCACATGATATTTTGTGAAACAATTTTTAGCTTTAGAAAAACACAAATGTATATTACATTTGGTACAAAACGTGTGTGTATCCGATTTTTTACATAGTTTACAGGACTTTTTAGATCCCCATTCGGGGAAATGATTTATTCCGTCAAATCTCACACTTTCCACTGGATGAACAGCTTTTTTTCCAACGTCATTGCTTTTGGTCGGCTGTGTGGCTGATGGACGTCCAACGCACCGTTTTTCAATAGAAGCACAGAGTTCTTTTGCAATGCTTAAACGAAATTCGTACATTGTCATGTCTTTTATATCTAGGTCCTCATCTGCAGTTTTTTTTCAGCATTGAGCCTTCGATACAAAACGAATGCATTCGTTATCGCCATGTCCAGAAGATGATAAAAAATTCTTGTTGCCATATTCTGCGTTTTGACTCTTAGTCCATTACGGCCCATGTAAGAGTCCATTAAATCAACACCACCCATGTGTGCATTGTACTCATGAATAATCTTCGGACAATCAATATCATTGTATGATTTTTCCTTCCGATTATAACGAGGAATTTTCGATGGCTGACTAATTAAACTGGTTCTCTGGAAAGGCTTAGCCCCAACATATGTTGAACACAGTCTGACATTTTTCGTGTCCTTCCACAAAACTGTGGTGATGTCGACACCATAAGCCGATCCAACGAATTCTGTTGAATACCCTCTTGGTGCTTTTTGCAATTCTTCGCTTTTATCTGTTGGAAGTTTGCAGCCAGGAATGCGGTTGGCTCTTACAGTGCCAAGACTATAAATACCACGTGCTCTTAGGTAAACCAAAAGAGGTAGAGACGTATAAAAGTTATCAAAATATAATATATGGTTTACAAAATTTGGCACTGTTTGTGACAACCTGATTTGGAAAAATAGAAAACAAAGCAATTTAAGTGTAAGAAAACCGAGAACTTATTCTCAAAAAAATATATAACCTGATTACAACATTCCCTGTTGCGCCAATGTTTGGTGTATTCGGCAAAATGATGTCATCATTTTTGGCTCCAGTATATATTTCAAAACGGTACGAGTAACCATTGCTGTCGCACAAAACAAAGAACTTCACGCCCCATGGATGTGGTTTATCTGGCAAATACTGCCGCAAATGATGAGCCATTTTAGTTGAACACATTTGTTCGTCGATACATAAACGAGAAGTTTTTGGAATTGAATCAAAGCGCTCTATCAAATATGTCGCAAGTTTTCTGATCCGGAAAAGAGGATCATATCCTGCATGACCTTTTTTGATCCGTTCAGATTCGTTATTGAAGGATAAATATTTTTTAATTTTTTCAAATTTATTTTTCGGCATGCAGTCAGGTATGTGTCGAAATCCGTATTCACTCCAGTGTGATTCAATGTTCGGGTAACGAAATATCGACATAAAAATCAAAATTCCAATGTATCGACGAATTCCATGCTTATCCACTTTGAACTGTGTGTTGACGTTTTCTGCAATTGCAGTTCTATTCGTCTCCACACTTATCAACTCAATGATATCGTCGGTAAAGAAATAACCGAAAAAATTCACCGGCGTTTGTAGTTTTTTTACTTCGAGCGGTAAATCTGTTTTTCCTCTGAATGCAATTTCATTTACATGTAACTGCATGCACGTTTTACGCCACAGAATGCCTTTGAACTCAGCCGAATCTTTGTTTATATTCACTAAGTCTAAAAAGGCATATAATAAATACAATAATTGAATATTCAATTTTGTTTGAAATTCGTTTTGAAATATAAACCTTCTCCAGTGAAGCCACCAGCTGATGGTATTATACGTGGTCCTGATGGTTCTAAACTTGGCAATGGTGATCGAGCTCTCTTCTTTGGCTTCAACGATATCGTTCCTTCTGTTTGACGTGTTTGTTCCATTGGGATCGATTTATGTAATTCAATTACACTTTCACCCTGTGGTGTAGTATTCTCTTTTTCGTTTTCGTTAATAGTAGTTGTTTGTTGTGATGTATCATTTATATTTACACTAAAATCACTTATGTTCATTGACAAGTCAATTGCATTCATAAGCGCTGAGGAGTTAATTAATTGCAAACAATCGTTTATCATTGCACTATCCTCAGGTTTGCATTCATCACAACGATAATCTGGATCTTCAATGCTATCGTCAAAGTCTTCGAATTCATCATCTACATCAATCGAATCCATTAGTTCTACAATTTCTTCATCACTCAATAAAGCAAGATTGAATTTTTTATGCTTATAGCAGTCTCTATTTCTTTCACTTCTTCGTGACATTTTCTAAGTACACAAAAAAACATAAAAACACCTTTACTCACAATGAATACATTTGATTGAGGTAAAAAAATGAACACAAGAACGGCAAAATAACACAAAGTTAACATTATGTTCCAGGAAATTTTTTTCTGCTAATTCACTAAGGCCGTCTACAGACGGTCTTCATAAAAAGCTCGATTCAAACAAAAATTTCTTTTCACAAACCAAACTAATAATAATTTATCAAAATATAAACTGCAAATAACTTACCAAAAAATTACTAAGTCGATCAAGCTGTTAGAAAGTATTTTTTTTGTTTAATTATTTTACACAAAATTCACGCACAATTTTCAATTGTATTTCCACAAAAATCTAGACAGAAATGACTGTATCTGTCAAACTATTCAACTAAATGTGTTCAAAGTGTTACCATTCTATGTTAAATTTAATCTACGAAAAACGCATTTAACGACAAAAGCTTAAAAATTTTTGAATTTGAATAAAATTTGATTTTAGTGATGACCTTCTGTAAACGGTCTTAGTGGTTAAAGGGTTAATCAATGTTTGTTTACATATATCATTTTTCATAACATAGCATATTTAACTTTTTTTGTATTCAACAATTTAATTATACTATTTTTGCTTGGTAGACAATTTTTATAATGGTCAATGTTCTTTAATTCGTTCACCTTATTACTTTTTATTATTATTATTTTTTTATAAGTATTAATATTGTTAATTACTAATTATTGGTATCTATTTTTTTATGATATTCCAATATTGCTTATTTAGCATTTTATGTAACTATAAAAGTAAGAATTTTAATAAAGAAATTCAGATTTTTGCGAACAGTGAAACAAGCCTTTTATTTTTCCTTTGGTGAGGCTGCCAAAGGCACTGAAAGTGAAAATCTACGTGCGCAGGTACAAGAACTTGAGCACAATTGAAACGAATTCAGGTACAAGCACTTGAATTCAAAACTCATAAAAATCAAAGCGATAAATAAAAGAATTTACCGCTCAAAAAAACATACACATTATCAATAATATTGACAATATTCGAATTGATATCAATACTGTTAATTTTAGAATATTGACAATATTTTGTTCAGACTATCAATAGTTAAATTGTCAATAATTTGATGAAATTTTGCAAAGTTTTCAACTCATTCGTGATTTTAATGTGGTTGAAAATGGACTATAAGAAAAAGGCTTGTTTGTGTATAGTTTTATATTATGCTCTAAAACAAAAAAGGATAAATAGGAGTTGTTGGGTGAAAAAGTGGATTTTAAAACGTAATAAATATACACACATAAACGTGTTAAATGAGATGAAAATCTCGGCTATTGAGGATTACAAAAATTACCTGAGAATGGACAAAAATACATACACTGAACTTCTCAACTTAATAACACCTTTAATTAAAAAACAAGATACTCAACTAAGAATGGCTATAACTCCTACTGAGAAGTTGGCTTTAACTTTGCGCTATTTAGCCACCGGAAGAACATTTACGGATCTAAAGTTTTCTGCAATCATGGTTAAATCAACCGTCAGTGAAATAATAATAACAACCTGTAAAGCCATTAATATCGTGTTAAAAGATTACATCAAAGTAAGTAAACTTGAATAATCTTCCAAAAAAAATGTTTTTATTAGTTTTTTAATTTACAAATTTTAGTACAGATTATTTGAATACCGTAAAATAAGAATGTTAATTTGATGGTAGTGGTGACAAAAATTCATGACTTTCTGATTCTTCCGACAAAATTTGTTGACTTTCTGATTCTTGTGACAAAATTTGTTGACTTGCTTGTTGTGGCGATAAAATTTGTTGACTTGGTGGTTGTGGCGATAAGATTTGTTGACTTGCTGGTTATGGCGATAAGATTTGTTGACCTGCTGGTGCACATGTTACCGATGTTGAACTGATCGACGGTGATGGTGCATTTATAAAATACGGATATCTCGACATTAAATGAGGTTCTTCTACATTTATTTCAATGGAGTGTTTCTCCAATGTACCCATTTTGGCATGAAGTAAAATGTCATTTATAGCTTTTTCTGCTATTAATCTTTGTGTTCTTTCCAAATTTCCTATTTTAGCTGCCCACACCTTTGCTAAATTCAAATCCGTGTTTTCTTTATTAGAATCTTTTGTTAAATATCCACATGTAAGATTAAGAAGCAAATCTTGTTTTGCTATTCTTCGCTTTTTTGATGTTGGTGGTCTTATATCCAAATTGTCTTCATTCTGAAATTAATAAAAAAGACATAATTATTTCGAATTCATTTCAGATGCCAAAAACTGAAGCAGAATGGATAAAAGTTGCACATGAGTTTGGAGATAAGTGGAATTTTTATAACTGTCTTGGAGCGATTAACGGCAAGCATGTCGCAATTCGTAAACCTCAAAATTCCGGAGCCTTGTATTACAATTATAAAGGTTTTTTCAGCATTGTGTTGATGGCACTAACGAATGCAAACTATGAATTACTTATGGTGGATGTAGGTGTGAATGGCCGAATTTCGGATGGTGGAATTTTATTTTACACAAAATTTTGGCAAGCATTTTTGAAAAATAAGTTAAATATTCCAAAAGAAAATTTTTTACCCGGAAGTGCAATAAAATTTCCTTTTGTTTTTATCGGTGATGATGTATTTGCACTTAAACATAATTTTATGAAACCATATAGCCATCAGGATTTAAACAAAGAAAAAAAAATATTTAACTATCGTTTAAGTCGTGCTCGTCGGGTTGTTGAAAATTCTTTTGGAATATTGGCATCAAGATTTGGAGTTTTCGGACATACAATGCGCGTTTCAGCAGAAAAGGCAACTATAATTACTTTATCCTGTTGTTTTCTACATTTATTACCTTATTAAAAGTAACAAAAGAAAGTATGCACCACGAAGTGTAAAAATAACTGAAAATATAAATGCCGGTTCTATAGAAAAGGGACATGAATTAGGAGACGAACTGTTACATTCTTTGAAACCATCAACGCAACATAATTCACCACAAGAAGCAAAAGACGTGCGCGATAAGTATGCAGAATACTTTTGTTCCGTAGGACAAGTTCCTTGGCAAGAAAATTTTATTAAATAAATGAATTATAATGGATGCTATAGTTTGCTTCTTAAATCATGAAATAAAAAAGTATTAAAAAAAAAAAAAATATGTTTTTACTAACCTCTTCACCTTTTTCTGAGTATTCTTCATCTTCCGTAGTTGTCATGCTCAATGTGGGACATTCATAATCACTTAAAAATTGCATTTGATCATACCACCAAACAGATGGTATGTATACATCTTCACTTCCAGCACCACTCTTTTTGCTACATTTCACTTTTTTATGTTCTTTTTTAAAATTGCTTCTCAAACTATTTATTTTTTTTTGTACATCTGCAATCGTAGCATCTTCTTTTAATTCTTTATAAACATCTAAAAGTTATTCATACGCACTTGACCTTATTTCTTTTAAATGATAATATTTTCTTTTAACATTCCATAAAGCGGGTAAATTTTTATAACACTCAATAAACTTTTCTGTTACATCTCTCTCAATATTTACTGCTTGAAATACGATGCAGACTGACGATTGATACAATGGCTGTTTTTCTTTATTCATTCTGGACGTTCGGAATATTCCATATGCGTTTCTTTATTCTATAAAATTATTCCGAATGTTCCGTTTCGTATTTTTTAATTTTTTCGGAATATCTAGAACGTATTCTTTTCGATTATATGCTGATTTTGGAATAAAAGCAGAATAAATGGAATTAACCCTACTTTTAGTTTGTGATCTGTCAAATTTCATAATAATATAAAAAGACTGAACAGGAAAAACCGAGAAATAAAAGTGGAATAAAACATTTAAAATATTTTTTAAAATGAGTTCAAATGAAAATCGTAAGATTATTTATTAAATTTTTAATAAGTTTATAATTAATAATTTTAAAAAATTATTCTAGATGAAATTGCTTTTAAGTGGACAAATGGGGACATCAAGTGCCTTATTGATTTATATGAACAAAAAATGATCAAATTCGATACGTTCTCAAAAAAAAATATGGGAAGACATTGCAAGAGAAATGGAAAGAATTAGAAACAAATCTTTCTCCGGGGACCAGTGCAATGGGAAGTGGAAAGGCCTTAAATTAATGTATAAAAAAATTAAAGACTACAACAACACAAGTGGTAACAACAAGAAAAACTGGGAGTATTTTGATGCAATGGACAAATTACTATTCCAACGTCCTGAAATAAATCCACCAGCCACTTGTTCAAGTGAACAAAGTATTGTAGTTGTTAGAGAGGACATTGAGGCTCAATACAATTTCCACGATATCATTGAAGATACATCGCAATTAAACTCTAGTTCTGAGATGTGTACGACGAGCTACTCTCGAAAGAGAAAATCAACCTCATTTCAAGAAGAACAAAATAAACGACACAAGGAAAAAATGGAGAGAACAGATATATTCTTAAATCTGTTTGAAAAATTAGTCAATAATATAATAAAAGATTGAATTTTCGATAATGTTATGTTATTTTCATTTTTTTATATGCCAAGGATACCTTAAATTTTATGGTTTTAATTTGTTGAACATTTTTATACTAATTCGTGAAATATTTTTAATGAAATAAATATAGTTTTTTAATGTCATACACTTTTTATTTATAATATAATTATTCGAAATGAACATTCGTAAACATTATTAAATATGCAGTACAAAAATAATATTTATGTACATCTATATTAGGTATATAAATAGAAGTTAATTTTAAGAAGATGTAAAAAGTATCCAAATGTTAAAAAATAATCGTTTGTCTTGAACCAAACAAAATTCTATATAAAATTCTAAATAAAACAAATCTAATAAAATTTTTATATTTTTTAATATTTTATAATAAATGTTTATACATTTTGTCTTAACAATACATACATATATCTTATTTTATTCTAATTGTCTCGCTATTATATTTCTTTTTTCCTGTGCTGCATTGTCATTGTTGTTATTATTATCATTTAGTTGAGAGTTGTTATGGTTTTCTTCAATATTTTCTTCAAATTCCCATTCAAAAAAATCTCCTCGTTTCAAACAAATGTTGTGTAAAACACAACCCGTCATAATAATTAGCGGAATGAAGTCTGGCCTTTTAGTTTGTAACTGTTGAAGTCGTCTAAAACGAGACTTTAATAGGCCAAATGCTCTTTCAATGATCACCCTTGTCGATGACAGCTTACGATTATATTTTTTTTGAACGTCCGTCAAGTTTCCATTGTCTTTGAAAGATGTCATCAAATAGGTTTTTAATCCGTACGCTTGGTCTCCTATTAAATGTTGGTCGCTAGGAATTCTCAATGAACCTATTTCAATCAGAAGAAAATTTTTAAGATTAAGAGTTCAATTTTAAGATAAAATCATATAACCATTAAAAATTCTTCTGAAAAGACTCGATCTACGAAACAAGCAAGAATCATGAATTGAACCTGCTTCTCCTGCGTAACAGTCAGTAAAAATCATCTTTTCATTGCAAACACCTTGCAGCAAAACAGAATGGTAATTTTTCCTATTTACATATGAATTTTGGAAAACTTTAGGTGCAGGTATGCAATATGACTACCGTCTATACAGCCGATGACTCCTAAAATAAAATATAAAATTTCGTTATTTAGTAAATTGTATACAAATGGAGTATTCAAATTTTCTCTTATCTTTACCTGGAAAACCGGTGTGGGCTCTAAAAAACTGTTCAGTCTGCCTTGCTTCTTCTGAATTTGGCCATTTTATAATGCCTTTCTCTTTATTCAACTTCAAAAGCAAGTTACAAATAGAGTGAATGGCAACCCAGCAGGCTTTGATAGAGACACCAAATCTATCTGCTACTGATCTGTTCTTATGTATGTATTTAGATCTTAACATAGTAAAAAATAATTATTTTTGATCATATAAATTCATACCTGAAACATTCTGTATTTGATAAATACCATATCATGATTAATAATTGTTTTTCTAATTCTATATTTGGTCTGCCGCGTCTAACATGCATTGATTCCACATTTAGAAGTACAATTTCTTTGTACAAACTTTCGAAACTTTCAGGTGAAATTCTAAAGTGGAATTTAAATTGCTGTGAATCGAACTGTGGTATTGTTTTTTCCCAAAAATCTTTATATTTTTTGCAATACGTCTAGTCTTAAATTCCTCTTCATCACTGTCACTATCATTATTAAACAAAAGATCCCAAGCTAGTTCTCCAATAACAGAAAAAATTAAATTACTTTCTTCTCCACTACCACTCATTTCAGTAAAACTATTTACAATACTGTTTTGTTTTTTTATTCATTCTATTCCGCATATTCCTACAAGTATTCTATTCCTTCCATTCCTTCTACAGAATGAATAAAGAAAAACAGCCAATATTTTGTTCGCATTATCAATACATGGATTGAAAATACGAAGATTGATAGATTGATTGATAGATTATTCAAAATTTTTAAAATTCATCAATCTTCGCGTCAATGTTGGTGTCAATCGTCAATGTTGTGTTCAGACTATCAATAATTATTGACAATAATACAAATATTGTCAATTTTATTGATAATGTGTACCTTACTTAATAAATAAATTGTTCTGTAATATATTTCATCAAAATATAAAATGGAATCAACACCAAATAAAAAATTTTTAGTTTTAAGAAGTCGTAAATTTTATATTACAATCATTTCAATTCTTCAATTTTGTTGAAATCATTCAACCTAAAAAAGATAAACAAAGATAAATATTAAAGAAATTAGAAAGAAATTAAAGTTGTTAAATTGACTTACCCTTGTTTTTGAAATCAGCCCACAACCAATGATACTAAAAAAAAAAAAAATTAGAATAAAATAAAAAGAAAAAAGGGATTAATATTGAATAAATATAAAATGTCCAACAAACAACATAAACAATAAATACACAAAGAGAACACCATTTAAATATCACCAAAAAAAAAAACACACAACATATAATTACAGACAAATAACAATTATAAAAAAAAACAACAAAAACTTCACGAACACAATAAACAAAAACAGAACAACTTCACGACACTGCACAATTTTTTTAAATATTATTTTCATGTTTAACATTAAAACTTTCTTCCTGCTCCCAAAATTTTCTCAATTGTAAATCTAAAGAAGGTTCATGGACCTGTACCATGAACGTCATATTAGATTTTGTAGCATGACCTATGCTACCCATAATAATCCAACCTAGCCTTGTTTTAATTGCAATAGGTTGATTAGGTTCAGATGAGCGTTTAATTCCCCTTTGAATTATTGCTGCATAGACTTCTGCTCCAAATAATAAATCTATTTTTCCCGGTACTGAAAAACTAGGGTCCGCGAGATTTAGTCTCTTTAAATGATTGAAACTTGTTGTTTCAATCCTATGTGTTGGTAGATTATTAGTTATGCTTTTTACTACAAATGCATTCACCCTCTGTTTGAAGGTACTGTATACCAATTCTAGGGTAAATTGTGTTCGTGAATTAGCCACAATGGCACTACTCTGGTTAAGTCCACTGATGTGCTGATTCGTCCGTATAGTTTTAAGTTGCAAGCGATTTGCTGCTGAAGCGGTGATAAAAGTTGCTTGAGAACCTGAATCTATTAAGGCTCGCAAAACTTCGGTGTGACCCTGATCATTTTTTATTTTTACTAAAGCCGTTGATAATAATGCTTGATTCATATATGATGAAAAGAAGGACTTCACTTCGTTCTTTTCGCTGGGTTTGACAACAGGCAGAGCTTGGTCTCCAGTGTCATTTTGTATTGGTTGAGCAGAAGGTTTCTTAATACTGAAACTAGTATGCAATAGGGAATGGTGTTTTTTCTTACATGTACTGCAAGAGTATTTGCTTTTGCATTCGTTATATCCGTGACCGAGAGTAAAACAATTCATACATAGTTTATGCTTTTTGACGAAGTTCAATTTTTCTGTAGCTGATAATGATTTAAATTTCAAACAGTTAAAAAGTCGATGATCAGAATTGCATTTTGGACATCGAATAATTTGATTAGTAGTTTTATCGTTTTGTGCCAAGAAAACATTGCTTCGTTTAGGTGTATTGATGGCTTCTAATACTCTGAAACGTGATTCTAAAAATTCTACTAATTCTTTGAATGTAGCTACCTCATTTTTCTCACTTTGTTTTGTTTCCCAAAGCTCTCGAGTTTCTGGTGGTAATTTTTGTAGTGTGAGATAAATGATGATTGGATCCCAATTTTCGTTATTAACCTTCAATGTTTTCAATTCATGAAGAATTTCTTCAGTGTTGTTAAGAACGTCCTTCATATGTTGAGCATTTTCAGATTTTGCTAGACTTGGTTTACACAATTTTTCTATTTGCGCATTGATTAACACCCTATTATTGTTAAACCTTTTTTCCAAAATTTGCCAAACTTTATGATAGTTTATTCCAATAACTTCAAACGGCTTAATAATTCTTGCAGCCTCACCAGAAACACAAGACTTTAAGTAATGTAATTTTTCAACTTCCGAAATCTCTTTATTATTGTGTATTAGATTAGTATATAAGTCTTTAAATGAACGCCAAGATTTGTATGTGCCATCGAATTTAGGTAGAGATATAGGAGGTAACCTTATTTTAGATTTTTGTGGAGATACGAGTGTTGTGATGTGTGTAGAATCGTCATTAGATGCGTTACCAGCTTTGGTTAACGAATTAATTTTTTCTTGTAGCTCAGTAATTAAATTGAAACATGTTTCTTCAAATTCATCATACTTATTCTGATCAAGATATTCAGTTGTACTATTACAATCTTCTGCTTGACATATTAAATAATGATTATCTTTGAACTTATCAGTTAGTTCATTCAACTTTTGAATTCTACGTTCGTAGACATTAACTGGTTGATCTTCATTTAGATTGTTTTTTATTCTAATAGTAACGCTACCTAATTCTTTCTCTAAATTTTTTTGCAATTTGATTAAATTTTGTATGTTATCCATTTTTTTTACAGATTGATTTCAAAACTTACGAAGTTGTATTGTAAATAAAAATGTTTCTAATTTTGAACTACTGTTTTAATAAAAATTGTGTTTTTATTTATTACCGGCTCGAAGGACCAAATGTTAAATCCTCAAAATGATTTAATTTAACAATAATAATAAAAAAAAATAAAATAAGGTGCCGGTTTCAATTTTATAAATAAGAACACAATTTTTTACAAAACGTTATAAAAACTTTATTGAAAATTAATCTCTTAAATCTAACAATTCAAAACTTAATTCTAATTACAAATATCAAATTTATAAATAATAAAAATGAGTGAAAATTTAATTATAATTTAAATATACATATATATCTTTTAATTAATGTGATATTATTATTACAAAATTTAACGTTAAGTTGCAACTTTCTTATTTTTAAAAATGATTCAAATTTTCAAAATAATAATCTACTGGCAAATTTAATTCAAAATTTATAATTTTCAAATAATAATTTTACTAATTTTCTCAAAAAAAATTAATTTACTTTAATTTACAATAAACGTTAAATTTCAAATAAGAATTTTAATCTACTATAATTAATTTTAATTCAAAGATTTAATTACAAAATTAATTTTAATTAAAATTTGTTGATGCAGATGGCGTTACTAATCGTTTGTTGATTGCAGTATGTTGATTCAAGAACTCGTATCCGAATCTGAAGATTTAAAATTTTTTAAAAAAATTTAACCGTCCAACGACTTCCGGAAAATTATTTATCCCAAAATGTGATGAGCAAATTTGTAAGTTCGATGAATTTAATATAAATATTGGATCAAACCAAATATCGTAGCTCTCGGTTTTAACAAATAGAAATTTCTTAATAAAAAATTTCTAAGTCCCTTTAAAATTTATACTCTGCAACAATTGTCCGATGCTTAGAAATTGTTAAAAATTTCTGATTCCCCTTTTAATCTTATACTTTAAAAATTTCCGTTGCTTAGAAATTTATGAAAAAATTTCTAAGTCCTCTTTTAAATTTAGACTTGGAAACTCAACACGTTTCCCAACGTAGATAAATTGGCCTAACTTGCCCTATTTTCTGTAGAAATGACAAATATTTCTACAGAAATTCCTAACGATCCCTATTTACTAGCTCAGCACGCTAGATTTTTATAGGAATCAACACGTCCTGGTTTTTTTGATCTTTTGATTTCCCTGGTTCAGTCTCAATACGACAATATAGTCAGGTAATCGCAAAAGACAAATTCTTCTGCGAACTTCATTCTTTATATAGCAAAATTTGCAAACTCTGGAATTTTCTATTTTCCCCGTTGGTGATAAATTTTCTATTTGTCTCATCGTCTATCTTTCTTATTGGAACATTTTTCCGAATGGTAACTGATGTGACATATGGTACATTTTTCGGTTGTGAATGATATTAGCCGGTAATTTTCAATTCGGCTGGTACATTTGATAGTGATTATTTGGAATTGGAACAGTTAATAATTAATCAAATAACTTGGTAAATATTTTGTTTACATTTACCGACATTTTGTTTTAAAAGTGTCAAATGTTGTGAAGTTGTGACTTTGTGTTGTGTGATAAATATTATTAATTTTTTATTTTGTGTTTATAATTTTGTGATTATTGTGTTATATGTTTGTGATCGTGATTTACGTAATTAAAATATATAGTTATTAAATTTTTATTTATGTGTTTGTGGTGTAAATAATTCTATTTATTGTTTTGTTGTGTTTTGTAAATAGTTTTGTAATTGTGTTATATGTAGTTTTGGTTATGTTTTTATGTTTACATTTTGTGTTGTTCTATGTTTTGTGTGTAGTGTTCTGTTGTTTTTTTTTTGTTATTTATTATAATATTAATTAATTAATTAATTATTTTCCTTTTTTTTTATTTTCAGATGAAATCATGTTGATTGGAATATTATAGTTAGGATCAGCTAGCTTTAGATTTTCTAAATGATCGAAACCTGTCGTTTCAATGCGTTGTGTGGGTAGTTGGCTAGTGATACTGTTTACCACTAGCGCTTTTACTCTCTGCTTATAATCTCCGTCTACCGATTCCAATGTGAATGCGGTGTGTGATTTAGCTCTAGTGGCACTGCTCTGGTTGAGTCCACTGATGAGTTGATTGGTTCGTGTGTTAGAGAGCTTCAAACGTTTTATCGCCGCAGCGGTAATACATGTTGCTTGAGACCCTGAGTCAATCAGAGCCCTCAAAGTTTGTAGCTGACCCTTAGCATCTTTTATCTTCACTTGTGCTGTAGCTAGCAGTGTTTCGTTTACATTTGTTGAAAAGAAATTTTTTACTGAATCTTCTTTTTCATGAGATTGAGCAGAAGTCTGATGTTTCCATAATGAATTCGATGTATTAAAATGATCGTGTAATAACGTGTGGTGTTTCTTCATACACTTCTTGCATGAAATATCCGGCTCGAAGGACAAAAAAAAAAAATATTTAAAAAAATTGTGCAGTGTCGTGAAGTTGTTCTGTTTTGGTTTATTGTGTTCGTGAAGTTTTTGTTGTTTTTTTTTTATAATTGTTATTTGTCTGTAATTATATGTTGTGTGTTTTTTTTTTGGTGATATTTAAATGGTGTTCTCTTTGTGTATTTATTGTTTATGTTGTTTGTTGGACATTTTATATTTATTCAATATTAATCCCTTTTTTCTTTTTATTTTATTCTAATTTTTTTTTTTTTTTAGTATCATTGGTTGTGGGCTGATTTCAAAAACAAGGGTAAGTCAATTTAACAACTTTAATTTCTTTCTAATTTCTTTAATATTTACCTTTGTTTATCTTTTTTAGGTTGAATGATTTCAACATTCTCCCCGGGCAGCGCAATTAATCACTGTATTTAATATTACTAGTGTTGTTTTGTTTGTTTTTTAAAAGAAATCAATTGAGAAAGGAAAGAATTTTTTTTGAAAATAAAAAAATAATATTTCATTTAGAATATTTATTAAATTGTATAAAGGAAAGGTTACATGCTTTTCATTATAATTTTATAATTTTAACTGTCGTTTTATTGTTTTTTTGTTTTTTAAATCTAATGGTCATTCCATGCAGTCTATGACGATAGTTTTTTTTTCTTTTTATAATATGCCATGGAATTGACCAGTCTTCCATAAGACGTTTTATACCTTCTGGTGCGTCCAACCAGTCTGGTACTCTGCTTAATTCTCCTTTAGAGTTTGGTTGATTGGTTATAGATGCATCTCCTGCCTTGAAAGTTCGAGAAAAACTTCCAGGTTCAGCAAATGGTGTCTTTTCCTTTACCATTTTTCTCCGTTTACCTATCGTTATATTTTTTTTGGTTTTGAAGATTTTTATTTTTGGCACCTTGCCTGCTTCACCTTCTATGTTGATCAAGCTCCACTCGTCGATTGATCTTGCACCGAAAGATTGGTACTCCGAAGGTACTGGAGTAGTGGATTTAGTACCTTTTGAACTCATTTTGTATATATATATTTTTTTTTTTAGAGCCCTTTTTCTTTTTTTTTTTTTTGGAGAAAATTTCACTTTAAACCTTTCACTTTAAATTTTATAGTCTTAATTCTTGTGGGTTTCTTGTTTGAATGAGCAAAAAAAAACAAAAACGGTAAAAAACGACCTTTCCTTAACCTTGTTGTTGTAAAAATTTTTCACTATGTGCATAGTGCAAATTATTTTCAATGATTAGGGATGTGATTTTTCATTATCGATTATTGGTATTTTGCATAATTTCACGATTGGTCGTAAATAGGTTTTTTGATCTATTTTTACTAATGCAGATCTTACTAGTCCATCACTTCCTGGATAAGTTT
The DNA here is from genome assembly GCA_951394055.1 of Villa cingulata. Lineage (NCBI taxonomy): Eukaryota > Metazoa > Arthropoda > Insecta > Diptera > Bombyliidae > Villa > Villa cingulata. The sequence goes on along the minus strand of OX596017.1, from coordinate 31,553,423 downwards.
CGACTATCCGGCCCAATGGCCATAACAGTGGAGGATAATTTTCTCGTTTTACCAGCACAATATCATTAGGTTTTAAATTGGTTTGTGGATATTTCCATTTATATCTCGATTGTAATTGTTGTAAATAGTCTTTCGACCAGTTTCGCCAGAAGTTTTGCTGCAATTGTTTCAACAATTGCCATTGTTTTGTGGGGTTATTGTTTTTTATTTCAGTAATTTCTGGAATTGTTTGCAAATTTCTTTGAATCAAGAAGTGACCTGGAGTAATAATTGTATTGCCTTCAGGGTCAGTGTTAATCGGTATTGACGGTCGTGAATTAATACACGCTTCGATAGTACATAGAACGGTATACAGACCTTCAAACGTAAGTTTTGTATTCTGCAGTGTTCTTTTCAAATGTATTTTTACTAGTTTGATATGCGATTCCAAAATATTTAAAAAAATTGTGCAGTGTCGTGAAGTTGTTCTGTTTTGGTTTATTGTGTTCGTGAAGTTTTTGTTGTTTTTTTTTATAATTGTTATTTGTCTGTAATTATATGTTGTGTGTTTTTTTTTGTGATATTTAAATGGTGTTCTCTTTGTGTATTTATTGTTTATGTTGTTTGTTGGACATTTTATATTTATTCAATATTAATCCCTTTTTTCTTTTTATTTTATTCTAATTTTTTTTTTTTTTTTTTTTTGTTGTTAAATTAAATCATTTTGAGGATTTAACAAATTTTCATTTTGATTTTAGCTCAAAAATTTTCTAAATTTCATTAACTTCCAATAAAAAATCTGACGTAATTGTGAATAGTTTTTAATTTACAAAATATACAAAATAGTTTGGAAACAGCACATAAATGTGGTTTTATTAAACAAAAAATTATTAAAATTAAACAAAACAAAAATAATGAATTATCTTTTTTTTTCGAAAAAATGATAATATAAAACTTTTAATTATTTTCTAATCGAAATAGACTTTAATTTTGCTCTTTTCGAAGTGGAATGAATTTGTAAATAAATCCAAAATTATTTTTAATAAACAAATAAAAGACCCGAATAGTAAGGAACTATTAAGTTGTTTGGATACCGATATATGTCATAGCAAGTTAATTTTTATTTCTCTTATACATAAAAATTTCATTCATATACTTTGCAGACGCAAGAAACTATATATTATGTCTACTTCTGAACGCCATATAAATACCGAGAATTATTGATCACAAAAAAATAAATCAGAAATCTCACTGGAAACGCTCGATTCTAGACGCACAAAATAGTTTCGTAATTCATGTCAAAGTAAGTAAATTTTCATTGATTTTAATATAAATATATATATTTTCATTATTATAATTATTTGAAAATATCAATTAACAAACGTTTTATTTTACTTAGGCTGCTAATGATATGCCGCCAGCGTTGGAGCGACAAACCAAAAAATATCAAGAGATCGAAGGAACTATGAAGTCTTATATTATTATAGGTGGGGAAGAAAAGACTAAACCACAGGAAAAGTTAATAATTTGTTGAAAGCATTCTCATTGACATTTAAAATTCATCATGTTTTGAATTTAGAATATGGAAAAGAATTTTGCCAAATGTGGAACTTCTTTGAAATTTTTTTCTTATGAGTTCAAATGTAATAATAAGCAAAATACAGCATTGACAGCTTTACTAAACGATTTTAAAAACGCGAATATATGAATTAAAATATTATTCATCATAATATTATAATATCATATTATTAATAAATTCAAATTAATTAAATTGAATAAAATAAACTACAAACTATTCCAATGTATGCATGCAGCTGAAAATATTTGAGGTGTAAAATTTCAATTTCTTTGAAAATTAATTTATTTTAATTTTTAATTAAATTAAATTTAGTCTATTGTAAAATTTTGTAATATATGAATATGGATGATTAGATTTAAAAATAGTTTAAGAGTAAATTCCTAATCAAATTTCCTAATATTTTCAAAGCAGATTAGCTGAAACAACTAATTTTTCTGTAAAATTGTCTAATGTTTATTAGAAAATTCAAAGAATGTTTTAGTTTTGTAGGGGTTTTTTTTTTTTAATATAATTTTATTTTATTATTACTAGAATATAAAATAATGACTACTACCTTCTACCAAGATAAATAGAATCCTCATAAGGTATGATCGAAAAATTTTTTAAGAGAGTGTGACGTCATCCGAAGTCAAATTGAGTAAAATAATTTTTTGTACACAGCAATGTTATGGGAATATGCATTTAAAAAATGCTGTTTTTGATAGTTGAATTTTAATTTTTATTCATTTTTTCTAAGATAATATTTTAATAACATGTGTGCTACATAAAGTATGTAAGTTTTAAGATTCTTTTTTTTTTGTTTTTTTTTTTTCTTTTTTAAATGTAAGTTTTACATTATTATAAGTAATTGAAATTTAATTTATTGCATTTTTTTTAGTTTTTTATTTGGTTTAAATTCGAATGAAAATTTTTTAATACGAATTTCATTATTTTTAGCTGGCGATGACGTCAGTCAAGAGAATAAAAACACTCTTTCACAAAAATAACGATCATACCTTATGAATATTCTATTTATCTTGCCTTCTACGACTGATGAGATGAGAATAATCTCTTATATCAGTCTAGTCTACCTGCTTTACATGTTTTTTAGTACATAAAATCATTATATATTTTACACAGTTAAAATAATTAATATTATTATATTATTTTATCAATTTTAAGGCACTTTATATATTCACGTCGATCGTGGAGTTCGATTCGATAATATCGAGCTCGTAAAACTTCACTTCGATACGATTTTTTATGTGTATCGTAGAACTCCATAATATCGAATCGAACTTGCTACCAACTTAATAAAAAAAAATTAAAGATTACTCGACATTTTTTGAAGTTTATTCATTTTAAGGATTTTGAAAAAATAAATTTTGCTGTTTGAAAAAATAAAATAAATTTTTTTAAAATAAAAAATGATTTCGACCGAGTTATTTTGGACAGGTGAAAGTGAAGAAGAACTAGAAGAAAATCGAAATGTGATTAGAATTCAAAAAAGGAAAATTAGAAGCGAATTCAATTTATTCCAACTACCAGATATTTCGTAACTTTTTAGTCTTTTATGTGATTTTTTAATTCATGCAAACATTTACAGATTTATAAAGCTTGTACGTTTATCCAAACCTTCTTTTCGATATTTGCTGGATGAAGTGCAAAACAAATATACACCAAAACTGAGCTCGTGTAGTATTCCACCTGAAGTGAAATTAGATGCAGTTTTAAGATTCTTCGCTCAAGGTTCTTACCAACGAGGGGTAGGAAATGACTATAATTTTGGTTTAGGTCAGTCAACATTCAGTGAAATTTTAGCCGAAACCTTAAATATTTTTGAAAATCATTTGTGTCCCAAATGGATAAATGTTTTGATGAGTCACGAAGAAAAACAAAAGCTCAAACTAAAAACTTATAGAACTACAGGTTTTCCCGGAGTAATAGGCTTTTTGGATGGGACACATGTGAAAATATTTAAGCCACACATAAATGAAAGGCATGTTTACTTCAATCGTAAGGGATTTTATAGCATAAATGTAATGATCGTAAGTAAAGCAAGATTAGTTTCGAGTGAATGTTTCAATTTTTTTTTTATTTTTAGTTTTGCGACTGTAATCAAGTAATAAGATACGTTAATGCAAAATATCTTGGATCATGTTACGACTCATTAGTATGGAATTCAAGTGATTTGAAAATTTACCTGAAGAGTCAGTTTGAATCTGGAGACACTAATTCCCGCATTTTGGGTAATTTTTAAAATTTTTAAAATTGTTTATAAAATGTATATTTCTTAATTTTAAGGTGACTCAGGTTATCCGCTTGAGAAATTTCTAATAACCCTATCCAGGTCAGTGACAGATGGATCACGAAGAGCACAATTTAATTCAATTCATGCTAAGGCACGAAAATTGTGTTGAAAGAACGATTGGCGTTCTCAAAAACCGCTTCCGTTGCTTACTCGGTGCTCGAGAGCTTCATTATACACGCAAGAGCAAGAAAAAGCAACGCAAATAATAAATAGTTGCGTGGCGTTACATAACATCTGCCGCCACTTTAGTGTGAATGATAGTGAATATAATCAAATTTCAGAAGAAGAATACGATACAGACGAAACATTAGAAGAAAGTGGTGAAGATTGTAATGAAATAAGAGATAGATTATTGAATGCAATAACATTTGACACTCGTGTTTAATATATTTCAAATATAATAAAATAAAATAAAATTTTAAAAAAAAAAACAAAAACAATTCATCTGTAAATTAAATCATTTCATTTCTTAAATTTAATTCTTCTTTTTTAAGTTCTAATTTTTGTCTTTTAATTGCCAACTTTTCACTATTACTTTTCTTTTTTTCCTCATATATATCTTTTTTTAATCTGCACTTTTTTTCTTGAAGATAATAATTTTTTTGGCATATTTCAGTCTTTCCTCTCCCTGTTAAATTAGTTTATCTAATTTATTGTCTGGCTCTTCAAAACCTGATTTATAAATATTTGTTTGCGTTTGCAACAAATCCATTCTTTGTTTAGAATCAGTTTTTTGGCCATCATGCATTTTTCTTTTTCTGTTTTCCGATTGTGTAGTTTTTTCCTTAATTGTTATTTCTTGATGTTGTTCTACTTCTAATTCGTTGCTCGTGTTTTCATTTTCTTCGTGAATAACATGCTTAGGCACTCCAAATTTTTGCCCTTTTCCTCCTTCTACAGCTATTTTAGAATTTAAAACTCTTATTACCGTCTTTTCCAAATCATTAAAAACAATCTCCTTTTGTCTTCCTCCACCTGTTTGTTTCATATCACAAAGTTGTTGTTGTTGTTTTTTTTTTATTATTCCATTTAAAATCAGTCCACACCTACACAACATATATATGTAAAGTACATGTAAATTATATCTAGGAAAAATCATGATTAAACTGATTATGCCTTTTTCCATTCCTCAGTACTTTTTTGTGGAGATCTTAAAGAATTAAATGTTTCTTTTAATTGTTCCCAAAATTCATTTTTATTAATTTTTATCAGTCCATTTGAGAAATTCTTAGCGAAGTCTTGATTTTGATCCATAAACTCCACTAATTTTGCAAATTGGTCTGAATTTGTATATCTGGCAGTTTTCCTACACATACAATTTGTTTGTGAGAGAATTTTATACATAAATAAAACAATTTAAAATTATAGTCAACTTACATTTTTCCCTTCGAAAATAAATTTCTTGATTAATTAACACGAACAAAATTAGAAGAAAGAAAACAAAATTTTAAATGACACAAGCACGATAATAATTATACTGTCGAGAAAAAATTCGATATGATCGTTTGACGTTTAGATAATATCGAATTCCACGATAAACTATTTGTTCGATAAATCGAGGTAAAGAATTCGATATCGAACTGCATGATCGACAATGCTCGATATATCGAAATAAAGAGTTTAATATCGAACTCCACGATCGACGTGATTAATATATTATTTTTGGAACTAAACTAGAGTCAGGTAGACTAGCACTATTACAAATATATTTTAATAATTGATATATTACATTTATAACATTTTTCTTATTATTTAATACCATATGATTTTTCTTATAAGAACCCTGCAGCTCGACCAACCTGACAATAATAATCGTCCCGATTATTTCCCTTTCATTTTTTTCCTATTATGGTCATTTATTTTATTTGTATTACATTTGTTTATTATGTTACATATATTATTTTTTTTTTTTTATTAATTAACTAGTGACATTAAAATATTTATTATAACATACATTTATCTAAAAATTTTACATATAATTATTATATTACACAATAATCTTGCGTTCATGATGGTTGCTCAGATGTAATACAAAATGGTTTCATGTTAGCTGGAGAACAAACTCCGCGATAAGGAATGCGAGAAATTTGCATCCCATCTATATCTTTAACCAAATATCTATCATTTTCGAGTACATTTTCGATTTCGTATGGTCCACGATATTTAGCAAATAACTTCTTGTTAACTCCAGCTAAGTTAGCATTATTTCTAAGTAACACGTAATCACCTTTCCGATATTTATGCGGTTTTTTATGAGCCATATCATATTTTCCTTTATTATACTCTTGAACGTTCCGTATATTTTCATCAGCCTGTTTTTTTTATCTATTAAATCTACTTCTTTATTGTTGTCTAACTGGTTTTGAATATATTCTGAAACCTTGTCATGAACCTGTCCCTTTTGATTTACCCCAAATAATAATGAGTTCGGTGAGAAGCCTGTGCTTCTATTCACGGTATTATTTAGAGCGAATTATATTTTCGTCAAATGTTTATCCCAATCTGATGTTGAATCAGCTTCACACTCTTTAGCTAACATACTTGTCAGAACTCTATTTGTTCTTTCAATTTGACCATTAGCCTGGGGGGTAAAAGTAGCAACCTTGACATGCTGAACATTATTATTAGCTAAAAATTCCGTAAATTCACGCGACGTAAAACAAGATCCGCGATCATCTTAAGACACATCTTTTGAGATGTAAAACATACCTGTATCATGTACCGTTACAGAGATATTGCTAAAATAAGAATTTCGACAAAAAATTTTAAATGCGAATTGTGACCGATAGAGGGCTTTCCGACAAAAAATATTAGAGTTCTGTGCTTTGCGTCACAAGGACTATCTGTGGTCAAAATTTCAAGAGGATCAGAGGGAACACCTTTTCGGAACGCCAGCCTTTTTTTTTTACTAAAATTGTTAATATACCTAAATAAAAAATTAAAAATTAAAATTCATATTTTACATACATTTATATATTATTACATTTATATATATATCAATATATGCAATACAAATAGCATACAAATTGAATTACAGTTAAAACATCGATAATTTGAACAAATGTACATAATTGTATCATCTGTAAGTACCTGAAAAATCAACATAACATTGATAAGAATATAAAATACATACAGTCACATCATCAAACAAAACCGTAAGTACAAATTCCAAATTTATTACTTTTTCTTTGTTCACCTAAAAAAAAAATTTAAAATTTTAAAGAATTATTATATATAGAAATTACCCGAAATATTTATATTAAAGTGTTTCATATTGCATATTTTCTTACGTACAGTTGTTTTCAATATTAACACTATATGTACATATGTATTTAAATTATTTTATGAATAAATATACATAGCTGCGATTAACGTTTTGATTGATTCGCGAATTTATTGATAATTTTTGTTAACTATTGTCACTATCTTTCCTATAAACATGTCTGTTGACGATGCAAAAACTAAGGAATCAACGAGTAATAAAATGGATGAACATTCTTCACAGTTTATATCTACCCTTAAAATCCCTCCATTTTGGAGTAGTCGACCTGATTTATGGTTCATCCAAGTTGAATCTCAATTCAAAATCAAAAATATAACAACATCAAATGAGGGGTATAGAAGCAAAACGTGCCATGTCCACATTAGGTCGTTTTGAGATATTTGTAAAAAACTTGCAGAGAAAAAGTGTTCGTGTGTTTTTAAAAAATGCCAGTAGATATAATAATATGTTAATTAAGATTTAATTTGCGAGTAGTTGATAAAACATAATAATAATCCTAATAAGATTTATTAAATGAAGAATTTTTGACATGGCCTGTTTTGTTTCTAAGTAAGAGACATGACCGTTTATGGTACTCATAAAGTTGGACAAAGACTGTTTTGAAAGAAGAAATAAAACATACGTATGTTATAAGAAAATAAAATATTTAATTTCAAGAAAAATGAACAAAACTTTTATTCAAATTAAAGTTTATAATAAAGTCATAAGATAAGAAAAAAATAAAAAAATTTTAAACTGTAAACTCTGAATCTTCCCGTTGCTCGCATAGAATTTCTTCGTTTTCTGTACTAAAGTATGCATCATTTGCATCTGATGGATCAATAACACTTTTATAGTACTTTAAGAAATCTATTTTTCTCCAATCCATTCCATAATGCTTTTTTAAAAGATTGTCAACATCCTTCAACTTTTCTTTTTTTATGTACATATTATTCTCATCTATTTCTTCTACGTTCATTGTAGAACATTTTTTTCCTCTTTTAAATATGCCTTTAAACTGACCAACTTCGGTCCTGTAGTTGGGCTCTCCGCGCACTAAAATTGTCTGTTTATTCTTTGATCTTTTTACAAATAATCTTTTGGTCGAATTGAATTTGAAATGCCAAGCTGAAGTAGGTTTAATTGTTGAGAAGCTCAAATTTTTCCAGTTATACATCTTGCTATCTGTTCCATGTTGAATAACTGATCCGTGATTTTGAAATATTTCTAAATACTCATTTGGAAGAATAATGGTATCTTTTCTTTTGAGTTCTTGTTCAATACGACCAAAAACCCGATCAGGAGGGATGAAGGAATGTCCGACAACTGGAAAGATTAAAATTACTTGGCAAATATGATCTGGAGCATTGTGATAAAGCCAGTAGCATATCATAGCCACCATTGAACTATTTTTATTTTGTCCCCCACAACCATCTGAAACTAGCCTCAATTCCCGAATATTCGAAGAAAACTCTGTATTACATAAACGATGAAATACCGCTGACGCTATTTCATTACTACCCTTAGGTGCATCTGTTTCCTTCCAGGCATATATAAAAACGTTCTCCTTTGTTTGGACGTCTTTAGAAGTTCCTACACATATTGTGAAATTGTATAAATATAATTGTCGTGAATAAAACGCAGTCTGGTCTGGCACTTTTGGAAGGATTAAATTCTTTTGACAGTCATAGGAAAACATTACATAATCCACACTTTTTTTTCTTAAAATATTATAAAATGCCTGAGCTCTGAGCTTGTGTATCCTTTTTTCTACCATTAGTTTGTTTTTTTCCAATTCTGTCTTGGATCGTTTGATTTTTTCTGTTAACGAGATACATTGTGAGCACACATCTTTTGCTGGTTCACCAAAACCGATGTTAAAATTACGATTTAAAAAATTTCGGAAGTAAGAGTTTTTTACTTTTAAATTATCAACAACACCATCGTTGTAAAATTTCCAAAGTTTGTTGATGTTCAAATCGCTGGGTAGGTATTTTCGACAAACGTTTTGTCCTCTGCAGTAGTGGTTCTCAAGAGGTTTCAAACTTTCTATGAAATTTTTCATGGTGTTTTTCCTTGATGAAAATTTTTCAGCATAACGGTCACCACCTCTTCTTTCAACAGGAGTCGATCCTGTTTTTAAATGCTCTTTACAAACACGCTGAATTCTGCTTTTGGACACTTTTAAAATTCCTATAAAAGCTTGTCTACAGATGGGTATGATCGAACTCTTCCTTTTACCAGGTATATTCAAACTCTTTTTAATGAAATATTTAATGCTGCATTGTCTTTTAGTTGATTGTGATGTGGGTTCTTTTCTTGATCGTGCTCTTTTCGGCAAACTCGCTTGTGTATACTTTAAAATAAACGCGTCTTGCACAATTTTGTTTGGCACATTGTGAAAAGAAGAAAAAAAGTGATTAATATCATATGATGACAGAGTTTTACATTGGTAAGCTTTGGATGAATGATTGCAATTCGGAGTTGTAGGCTTTCCATGAGCTGAATGTCTTAAAATATATACAGCTGACTTAAATTATGCAAAATTCCAAAAATTATATAAATATCTTACCTTTCCTTTTTTTTCACATTTTTTTGCCAATTTTCAGGATTCCTGTCTGACTTCCTACCTCTTCCCGGGTTATATTGCACTTTCGAAACATTCATAATTCACTTTTATTTTAATTCACTTACACTATTAAAATATTTGAAACAACTAGTTCTTTGCAAAGACATAAAACAACTGATGATAATTAATTATACAGAGCAGCAATCTATCGCGATCACCGTTATTAACAATAAAATTCATATTTATAAGAATGCATAAAAATTTGTAGTTTAAAATTTGAAAATATGCAGTAATTTGGTAACAAAGAAATGCTTAGTAGTTAGACATAGATACGAGGGCAGGTCAACAATTTTTGTGGAATGGTATATTTTTTTGGGAATTTCCCGAATTTGTTTTATATTGCCGATAGATCGGACCCTTGAAGGTATATAAACGAGGTTTGAGATTAATATGTTATCTAGTAATTTTGTGACAATTGTTTAAGGAAAGTGATCTCTTCATGCTGAATCATAATGTACTCTTACTGCACGACAATGCACCACCACATAGATCGTCAACTGCGATGAGTGCCATACAGAAGTGCGGCTTCTCAGAAATTAGTCATCCGCCCTATAGCCCAGTCCTCACTCCTAGCGATTATTATTTTCAAAATTTATTTCCAAAATTGAAAAAAGAACATTTTGCAGACAATGAAGATCTGAAGGAAGCCATAAATGAGTACTTTGGCTGTCAATATCAAATTTTCTTTTCTAGAGGATTACAATTACTTCCAGAGCGTTGTAAAAAATGCATTAGTAATAAAAGAGATTGTTTTAATATCTATTATTATTATTAATATTTATTGACCACTACAATATTACATGTTTAATGTTCAATGACTCTATTACAAGTGAAGTGCAGAATGTGTGATGTACAATACATATACAATACATATATATAATTATATTTAGCTGTATACGTAAAATAACAAATGTCATCTTACGACTGTGTTACCGTGACTATATAATTCAAAGTTATTATCATAACAGAGATTATATTGAAAAATAAATCTAACAAGTTTCATTTATCCCTACAAAAATATACCACTACTCAAAAATTGTTGACCTGCCCACGTATTTAGTAACAGTAAAACAAAGGAATTTTTATACAAAAACTTGTCATGCATGTTCTAACCCTTTGTTTACATTTCACATAAATGTGAGATTATTAATGAATGTACAAGAAATTAAATAATGATGATAATCCAAATGTATATGTAAATGAACCTAATATGTATTAATAATATATATATATTATCCTGACAATAGCATTCTTATATTCCATCTATACTTATATTATCTCTATATACTTATATCTTGTCTATATCTGTATCTATCTATCTAATCTAATCTATTTATAAAGCTATATTACATATTTTAAAGTTTTTTGCAATTACATACACATAAGGACATAGCCGATTTTAAAAATCTAGTCAATTGTCTTCAGTAGTATTGCTAAGGACATGGAATATTTTGTGAATAACTGGACATAGCTAGTTATGTGTCTCACATATGTATGGACATAACCGGCTTTGAAAATTAAACAGATTTTTGAATGAATATTATTAAAAGACAAAGTAATATCTTTTAATACTACTTTAAGCAAATTATTCTAAAATATCTGCTCTTTGTGATGGCATCATTATATAAATTTTTTCGTAAAGTGGACATGGCACGTTTTGCTTCTATACCCCTCAAATACGAAATACGACTATCTAGTTTCATCGTTACCTACCGAGGTAATGGAATTGGTAGCAGATGTATTGATTAAACCACCTGCCAATGATAGCTATGAGAAACTCAAAGAACAATTATTATGTAGAAGTAGGGATTCTGAAGAAAAAAGGCTCGACGAACTTTTAAATAAAATGGACCTAGGGGATTCTAAACCATCCGATCTGTATAGGAAAATGGAATCGTTAGCTGGTGACAATACATTAGTAAACCAAAACCTTTTAAAAAAACTCTGGCTTAATAAATTACCTACAAATATACATACCTGTTTAATTGCAATAGACGGTTCACATTCTTTACCAGAGCTTTTTACAATAGTTGATAAAATCTTTGATTCTACCGCTCCGAAGTCAGTTTCAGCAATCATGCATTCAAACACAACCGAACCTAAAGTCGATGTCTCAACTCTTATTCAAAAACTTGAAGATAGAATTAAAAAATTAGAGACTCGTCATTCAAAGACAAGATATAGAAGTTCTTCACGAAATCGTAGCAAATCAAACACATCTAAAGAAAGAAAAACTCTTTGTTGGTATCATAGACGTTTTGGTGATAAAGCAAGCAAATGTACACCACCTTGTTATAAAAAAAGCAATACGAAACCGAATAGTAATCCAAAAAACGGGTAAATACATCTTCGTCTGCGGCTACGAAGAGCAAGAAATACCCTTGCCGCCTTTTCATTGTCGACAATCTTACAAAAATTTCTTTTCTTGTAGATACAGGTGCAGAAATATCCATACTACCAAAAAAACTCTTTCCACAAAATACTATGCAGTCTGAATTCAAGCTCATAGCTGCAAATGGTACGCCAATTTGCACATTTGGTTTCAAATCATTAACATTAAATCTTAATTTGCGTCGTACTTTTGATCATGTTTTTGTTGTAGCCGCTGTAGACCACGCAATCCTTGGGGATGATTTTCTTCACAAATTCAAACTTTTAGTAGATGTTCACAATAAGAAAATGATTGATGAAAAAACCTCTCTAAAAGTATTGTAGTAAAGCAAATATTTGCAATTCTGCAACTTTAACAATTCGCGTGCACTAAAATGCATATACGTATATCAATAAGCTAATATTGCAATTCTGCAACCCTTGCAATTTCTTCTCACGTTAACTTTAAAGTCATTGATAAAGAACATTCCAAATACTTTTTTATTTGCAGTAATATGATATACTTCTTCCGTTCGTTTTGTTCTATTATTTGTCACGTTGCTAATATAATTCCTAACCCTTCCCCATATCCAATAAGTTAAGTAAATTTCGTATGTAATTCATTCCAGTTCTGAAATTCTTAGTAGTAGGAACATTCTTGTAAATCTAAATTTATCTTGAAAATAAACGGAGTTTAAACATAAATCAACTTGCATTGTTTTATTAACGGTAAAGTAGAATTATTAAATTTATAACAGTATATTGTATTTCACGACACATTGATTTTTCTTCGCCTAAATTATTATCAATGCAAGACGAATATGGATCTCTCCTAAGTAAATTTTCTTCTCTGATTTCACCTTCTGACTTTAATTCTGACGTTCGTCACAACGTAATTCACCACATAATCACTCAAGGTGCTTTACTTTCCGGCACGTGCTCGACGTCTCGACCCTCAAAAATTTAAAATAGGAAAAGCAGAATTTGATCTTATGGTAAGAATGGGCATATGTAGATCTTCGTTTTCTCATGTAGCATCACCACTTCATGTGGTTCAAAAGAAAACACCAAACGAATGGAGACCATGTGGAGACTACAGGCAACTGAATGCAGCAACTATTTTTGACAAATATCCTTTGCTGAATATACAAGATTGCAATCAAAATCTTAAAAATTGCAAAATATTTTCAAAAATAGATTTAGTTCGTGCATATCACCGCAGTTATCACACCTTTCGGTTTATTTGAGTTCGTACGTATGTCTTTTGGAGTCAAAAATGGGGCACAAACGTTCCAAAGATTCATGAATGAAGTACTTTCTGGTCTAGATTTTATCTTCTGCTATCTAGACGACATTCTGGTTTCAAGCAAAGCTGAGGAACATAAAGAACATCTTCATGTTTTATTTTCTCGCCTGCATAAATACGGGATAAATATAAATCCGAGTAAATGTATTTTCGGTGTAGAAGAAATTGACTTTTTAGGTCATATTGTTTCATCTCAAGGAATTTCCCCTGCGAAAGAAAGAATAAAAGCCATTACAGACTTCCCAACAGATTCTCATAAAAAACTCCAACGTTTTCTAGAAGTAGTGAATTTTTATCATATATTCATTCCTAAAATAGCGGAGTTTTCAATACCCTTGTATTCTCTTTTAAAAAACTGTAATATTAAAAAACGCGTTAAACAAGAATTCGTTTGGTCTGAGGTTCACGAAAATGCATTCAACAAAATCAAAAAAAGATTTGAAGATAAATTACTTTTAGTACACCCTGATCCCAATGCAAAGATAAGTTCATACACTGATGCATCTAATGATGCAGTGGGAGCTGTGTTACAACAACTTAACGGTTATAAATGGGAACCCCTTTCATTTTTCTCTAAAAAATTAAAGCCAGCAGAAACCAGATATTCTCCTTTCGATAAAGAGTTATTAGCAATTTATCTGGCTATTAAGCACTTCAGGTATCTGGTAGAAGCGAAAGACCTAATTGTATTTACAGACCACAAACCGTTGACCAATGTTTTGTTTTCAAGAACCGATAAATCACCAAGACAAACACGACATCTTGATTTCGTAGCACAATTTACAAACGATATCAGATACATCAAAGTTAAAGATAATATTGTAGCTGACACTTTGTCACGTGCATCTATTGATTCTTTATAACAACCATCACTTAGGATTCATAATCTGCACAAAGAACAGTCCCAAGATAGCGAATTAAAAACAATCATTGAAAATGAAAATCACACAAGTTTCACTCTTAAAAAAGTACACATACCATTTGAAGAAAAAGAAATATGGTGTGAAATATCCACAGGTGTGAATAGGCCTTATGTCCCTGGGAGCATGAGAAGAATAATATTCGATAAAACACACGGTTTGATACACCCTAGTATACGTACAACTCGATTGATAGACTTAAACCCGCATACTTACTAAACCAGAATGTACTCACGGATGATACTATTATAACAACTAGAAATCAAAATAAGAAAAAAGTTCATTTCGTACTTTAAATTCATAATTTTCTATGATTTTTTATTTTTTCACTTTTTAATTTAATTTTAAAAATTTTTATTTAGTTTATAATTTCAAATTGTATTATATTTTTGATCTTTCTATATAAGAGATTTTTTTTTTCTTTGTAATTTATATTGCGCTTACTAGTTATTTTAAAATATATATGTATGTATGTGGTAATGAATAGTTGTGCATTCTCTTTCTCCGTTTCACTGTCATGATCATTATTCATTCGTTACTCAGCAGTTGACAGTGGAAGTCGAACATCGTGTGCTTGCAGTGAAGATTACAGTGGAAGTAGAATTCATTTTCAGATAATTTCATAAATAATTTATATATTGATTTTGCATATAATTTTACATTAATTAAATATTGTATAGTAGTGTTGAATTAAATTTGGAATTCTTAAAATTCATTTATATAATCAGATATTGTATTAATAAAAACCACATGTATATAAGTAAATAGTAAATTATATGTAAAGAATATTAAGACTATTGTAGTTTAAGAGATGAGAATAGTACTACATCAACCCACTTCTTTCCCAAACGTCGACGAGACAACATTTAATTATATTAAATAAAGTAATTACTATATTATTGAAAATACGGAGTTTTATTTATTACCACGTTTGTGA
The DNA here is from genome assembly GCA_951394055.1 of Villa cingulata. NCBI lineage: Eukaryota > Metazoa > Arthropoda > Insecta > Diptera > Bombyliidae > Villa > Villa cingulata. The sequence goes on along the minus strand of OX596017.1, from coordinate 31,538,151 downwards.
TATCCAACAATCATATTTAAACAATTTAATTTTCATCCGCTGGATACGAATCGAATAATTTTTTCTAATGGTTTTGTCGAAATTGATACTATAGGCTTATGGTCTGTATGAATAACTACATGCCTACCATATACGTAATTGTGGAAATTTTCACATGCATAAACTTTTGCTAGCAACTCCTTTTCTATTTGTGCGTAATTAATTTCGGTTTCAGGTAAACTTTTGGAAGCATAAGCAACAGATTTGCTGTTCTGCAAGAGACAACATCCTAATCCATTTTTTGACGCGTCTGTTTGAATTATTATCGGTATCTTAGGATCAAAATTACACAATGCATTGCATTTTTCAATTTCTGCTTTAATTTTATCAAGTGCTTTTGTATGAGTTTCAGTCCAGCAAAATATATTATTTTTCTTTAAAAGCTCGCGTAACGGCGAGGACAACTCAGCTAAACCGGGAATAAAGGAGCGAAGAAAATTTATGGTACCGAGAATTTTCTGTAACTCAGTTTTGTTACTGGGGTTATTAATATGTCTGATGGCTTCAATTCTTTTTGGATCTGGAGCAATACAATCGGCAGAAAACACATGGCCTAAATATCTAACTTTGGTTACTCGGTACTGAAGTTTTTGCGGATTAAATTTTACATTGACAGATCTTGCTCTTTCTAAAACCCTCTCTAGGTTTCGATCGTGTTCTTCTAATGTAGCTCCTCCAACTATTATATCATCTATATAAACGAATACTCCAGGTAAACTTCCGAAATACTTTGTATTGAGCTTTTGAAATTTTTCAGGAGCTATTTTTATTTCGAACGGCAGTACATTGTATTGGTATGAACCAAAAGGTGTGCTAAATACGGTAAATTTCTTTGATTCTTCAGATAGTTCTAACTGCCAAAATCCTTCTTTTAAGTCAAGGACAGTAAAGTATTTTTTTTCGCTCATTTCTAACATAAAATCTTCAATTTTAGGAATAAGAAAATGTTCTTCTTTAAGAACGATATTTAGATCGCGGGGATCTAAGCAAATGCGAATGGATTTATCTTTCTTCTCTACTACCACCATATTGTGTGACCAATCTGAGGGGCTGTCAACTTTCGTAATAACATCTTTTGTTTCCATTTCTAACAAAGTTTCTTTTACTTTTTGCCGTATACCGAACGGAATTTTTCGCGGGGGCTTATTAACTGGTTGCGCCGAGTTTTTTAGTTCCAAATAGCATTTATCTGGAAAACGACCGTGTCCCGAAAAAATATCTATATTCCTTTTAATGAATTGATTAACTTTATCAACATTCTCAATATTATCTACACGATTAATTAAGCCAAATTGAATGCAAGTGTTTAAACCTAATAATGCTCTTGAATTTAAGTCAACTACTACGAAATCTACTACAAAAATTTTATTTTTAAATTCAGTTTTTGCTGCAATAATTCCTAGCGCGCACAATTCAAACCCACCGTAGGCTTCAAGTTTATTACCAAAGGGCAATAGCCGTACTTTATTTTTAATTTTTTCAAAATAAATTCTAGGTAAAATATTTACCTGAGAACCAGTAACTAATATAAACTGTATAGGATGCTCTTCAACAAACAACACCTCAGTCCAACATCCTATTCTGTTTATATTTGTTGGCCCATCAAGATGATCAATATATATATCACTGACATCACTGATCTCTTCACAAGCTACATCACTTACCTGGTTTCTTTTGCTACATACAACTGCGAAATGATTATTTTTTGCACATACGTTACATTTCTTCCCATAAGCAGGGCATTTTCCTTTCACGTGATCGTAGTTGCAGTACTTGCACACACTCTTTGTTCTTACCGAAGTGTTGCACTTTGTTAACCGTTGAGCACACCCTTTCAAATTTTTATTACAAGATTTCTGAAATTGAAATTTATTAGAATTTAATGAACTGTTTTTTTCTATTGTATTTTTATATTTTCCTTGTTATGGTTTTTTTATCACGTGTACTTCAGATGTCGCATCATTTTGCATGACCTTTATTTGTTCGTTCGTGATTTCAGCTATCCGGCATGTTTCTACTGCTTTCTCCAAGGTTAAATTTTTTATTTTCAATAACTGTGTTCGCGTATTGTGGTCCCCAATTCCAATAACTATTCTATCTCTTAACATATTATTTTTTTTTCGTCTCCAAAGGCACAATTTTCTATTAACGTTGATATATCTTTCAAGAAATGATCAAATGGTTCTCCCTCCCGTTGACATCTTTTATAGAACAAATAGCGTTCGTAAACCACATTGGTACGAGGGTTGCAATACTGTTCAAACTTTTCCTTAACTTTTTCCAAGTTTTTCTTTTCTTCTGCAGTCAAATCAAACGTTTTGAATAATTCAATAGCTTCTAGTCCAGCGTAACTTAAAAATCTGTCCACCTGGATCTCTTCATTTTCTTTAAACGTTTTTGTTGCAGTAGCATATATATCAAAATGCATTTTAAATCGCTTCCAATTTTCTCTTAAGTTACCGTCCAAATTCAAAATCACTGGTTTAGCATATGTGCCCTCCATTTCCATAATTTCTTCGAATAAAATTTTCACTTTACATTTGAGTAAAAAAAAAATTTACTATTATTCACTTTTTTCTTATTAAATTTTTTAGCAACACCGGCTGGGCCATGTGGTATTTCATTTATTGCAAAAAAAAATGTATTTTTGTACAATATAATTATTACAATTTAACTTTACTTTAAGAATACAGCATTGCAACTGACTTGATTACATTATATTTCTAATTTTAACATTATATTGATAAATATGGTATGATCTTATTATTTCCGTTACCATATTCAATTTTCTTATCAAATTCATAAATATTACAATAATAATAGTACGAGGGAGTGCTCAAAAGTTATACAGCATTATCATTAGTTTATGTTTTCACAACAGAAAGTAACGGTTTGAGAATTTTTTTCATATACCTTTCAAATGTCGCCGGAGCGTTTTTCAAACCAAACGGCATTCGTAAATATTCAAATTGCCCTAAAGGTGTTATAAATGAAGTGTATTTGATTGAATTCTCTGCTATTTTAACGTGGCGAAACCCCTGCTTCAAATCTAAAATAGAGAAATAACTTTTCCCTTTTAATCGGTCAAGATGATCTTCTATAAGAGGAAGTGGGAAATTATCTCGTACCGTCAATTTGTTCAACTCACGATAATCAACGCACAACCGTAATTCATTATTTTTCTTTCGTACTAAAACTATTGGAGATGTATAAGGAGAATGACTCTCACGAATTACATTCCTCTTAAGAAGATCATCAAGAATTTCCTCAAGTTCCAATTTATGTGCATAGGGTGGGGCTTGAATAGGTCGATGGTTGCGTGTCGGTCTTGTGATCTTAAAGATCACGGTTCGAACCCCAGCCAGCGCACTACTCTTGCCCAAGTCGATCATTAATTTTTCTCATCAGCAATTACACCAGTAACTGATTACTGATGATAAAACTGGATGATATATCTGACATAAAATTACTGATCGGCGGTGCCATAATGGACTGAGTATCCGCGTGCACTTAATATATACTATATACATTGTATAAAAAAAAAAAAAAAAAAAAAAAAAAATGTGCATAGGGTAATCTACGGGCTGTACAGTAGAATGCCTTATCACCAGTAAGTTTGATTTCCATTTCAAATTCTACTTTAGGTTTTCTATTATTCGATAAAAGAAAACAAGCTGGTTTTAATATACTTTTGACTCGACGTATTATATCTAAAGGTAAGTTTTCATTTATTTTCAAATTTTCTTCCTTGTTACTTTCAGGAACATTGATACATAAAATTTGTTTTTCGAAATTTTCTTCGTCTATTATACTATTATACAGACCTGAGCTTCCATCACTTACGTAAGATTTCTCATCTTCAATCGTGTTGTCATACATTTCTTGCCTGCCGTTAATTTCATTTAAGTTTACTGTTTTATTTTCAATTTTTCTATTTATTAGTCCCAAATTAGCTTTTTCCATAAAATTTCTTTCTAAAATGATGGATACAACAATGAATTATTCTTAACTACATGTAATTCTACTTTGTAACTAGCATTATTAAAGTGTACTAATGTTTTGCTAATGCCTAATATACATAGTGTACTATTATTAATGCCACAAAAGTTATACTTATCTGATTCCACTGGAAATTCAATGATTAAATTCAATTAAAGGAATTCAATGATTCTTCGATATCATTATAATGAAATGCCGACGAAGTAGAAGGTAGTGTGTCGTCAAAACTGAGTGATGCTAACTGCGATTTTAATTCGTTGATTTCTGTTTTTTTCTTCACCAATTCCCTTAAATTTTCTAATTCTTTGTCAATGTTAATAATTTCGTCGTTTTCATTTTCATCAGGTGATTCATTTGAAATTGGGTAATTTATTATTTAAATGTACAGGAAAATATTTTGCAATTTCATTCGGTGAAAGATCTTTTGCAGCATCTTCTAACCTCATTAAAAGTGTAGCTTTATTACCTGTGGTCGTAAGATTCATCTCTTGTAACTTGGATCTCAACATTACAACAGTTGCTTTGTCAAGGAATTCTATAACTTTTTCGTCCATAATTTCTTCTATTTTTAATAACAAATTTTCTATTTTTCTTAAAATTGTAATCTCCTTTGTTTTCAATTTAATAAATGCAAGAGATCGAAAATATGTATTTATATAGATATTAAAAATACAGTCTTACCACGTGTGCAACACCAACATTTCAAGGTACATATAAAACATGTACGCTACACAAATATCACAATTTTTAAAGTTTTTCTTGACTTTTTTACCAAAAACTAATTGAAATACATCTGTTACTGATTATCAAATGTCTCAAAAATTATTCGATTGCAATAATTTATTATCAATGCCAAAGATATTTACGGATTAATAAATGGACGTGAAAATTTTTAAGTGCACACATAAAAGTACATAACCTAAAGTACAAGAGTCACGTGAAAAAAAAATTATTCTCCACAAAATTACATAAAAATTGTAGATTTTCCGTAAATATATTTGCATACCAATAAAAACACAAAATAATTTTTCTAAAAGTACCTCATAAAGTGTTTAATACAATAAAATGTCCAGACAATAAAATTTTCGCACACGTGATTTTTCATAAAAAATTTTCACATAAATTCTAATTTTTTACACCTTTTTTTTTAACAAGTTATTAATTTAAAATTAACAATATTTTAAAATTTTGGCGAATTTGTATCCCACTTCTGAATTTGTAGGGGTTGTTTTTTTTTTTTAATATAATTTTATTTTATTATTACTAGAATATAAAATAATGACTACTACCTTCTACGACTGATGAGATGAGAATAATATAAATATAATTCCAATCGTAGGAATTAAAAAAAAACAAATTTTATTCACAAACTAAGCAACTTTATTTCAGAAACTTAATTTTAACTAATTACATTAATTTCTATTTCAAAAACTTAGTTTTTAATTACATTAATTTCTATTTCAAAAACTTAGTTTTTAATTACATTAATTTCTATTTCAAGAACTTAGTTTTTAACTTTAATTTTTATTTCTTTTCCATCTACGTCGTTTAACCCCAAACTTCAGACTGACTACTTAATTTTTATTAATTAATAATTATACTTATGTTTCCGGTCTCACGTTATGAAAATTGCTGATTTCATATCACGCGTTTACTTTCTATGTGAAAAGTCATATTTCTTATATGACATGATTGAATATAATATTCTAGCTATAAGAATTGCTGATTTCGTATCACGCGTTTACTTTTATGTGAAAAGTCATATTTTTTATATGAAATGATTGAATATAATATTCTAATTGGACAATATAATGCAATTGGGAAATGCAACATGATTACGCTGCAATAATACATGTTTACAAGACTTACAATTTAAAATTTGAAGAATTAGTGAAAAGTTCGCAATTCTAAAGAAATCGTTTACGTTGACAAACGGAAGTTTTTATGTAAATTAAAAAGTAATATGTACCTAATATATTTGTACAGGTATAATTATTATATTATATTTATTGGTTTTTTATGTGTAATGGTACTATCTATAACTAATAATCTCTTATATCAGTCTAGTCTACCTGCTTTACATGTTTTTTAGTACATAAAATTATTATATATTTTAAGTGAAGGTTGCATTTTTTGTGTATAAATTTCCAAATTTGTTGTGACATAGGGTTATTTTTTTAAATCAAGGTAAGTTAAGGATAATTTAATTTGTTGAAAAAATTGTTTTATTAGTTTTGTTTCACTAAATGAAACATTTTTAAATTCTTTATTGCTATTTTATAGTATGCTTATTTTGTTATTGACCTTTTAGAGTTTCGTGTATTTTCGGTATTTCCCAAACTCTATTTAAGTTTTATGTTATTAATTTTTTTTCAAAGCTATTTTGTTCATTTTATTTTAGTTAAATATGAAAGACAAAATACAATTGAGAGCAAATATTCAACAACTTTTTAAGGAAGGGCACTCCATCTCGTCAATAAGCCGACAGCTGAAAATTTGCAGGAAAACTGTAAGATCATGGATAAGCAGACCAGAAAATAATCTCCAAAATAAGAAGGGAGCTAGAAGACCAACAAAGCTATCTCCAAAAACAAAAAGAAGGATTAGATATCTTGCCAAGGATAAATGGGGAATTGGGACCCGAAAGATAACGTCTCTACTAAACTCCTCGGAAAGTTACGTCGAAAGAGGCAAAACGATAAGCAGAACCACTGTAAAGGACTACATTAGAAGCCGTCCTTAGGGCAAACATGCGTATGTCCGACCAGTTAAACCCATCTTAACTGAAAAAAATTTAGAAGATAGAAGAAACTTCTGCGAAAGGATGATGAGAGAAGGATTTACAGACGACACAGATCGTGGGAAGAAGCAACGGTCAAGAATTTTGTTTACTGATGAATCTATTGTTGAATTACATCCTAAATTGAACAAGCAGAATTATAAGATACGAACATCTGATCCTACTTCAATATCCCCATTACAAAGACCCAAACAAAGCGTCAGAATTATGGTGGCTGGTGGAATAAGTTCAAGGGGAAAAACGGAGTTAGTGATTGTCGACCAGAACTGCACTGTAAATGGTCAATATTACAGGGAGAACATCTTACCAGTCTATGGGCAGGTAGCTAAGAACTTAAATCAGTTCCCTCGGCGAAATCCTGCTATACTAATGCAAGATGGAGCAAGATGCCATATGGCAAAATTGAGCATTGAAGAGGCTAAGAAGTGGTTTTCATGTGTATGGACAGATTGGCCTGGAAACTCACCCGATCTCAACCCAATTGAACATTTATGGACAAGACTTCAGCAATCAGTGTTTAAGGATCCCCGTCCATCGAATAGAGAAGCTTTGATTGAAAGAATAAGGCAAGAATGGGACAGCATCAGTGTAGATGAATTATTTGTCCTCACAGAAAGTTTCAAGAGCAGAATACTGGAGTGCACCGAAAACCAAGGGCGCCATACGCATTATTAATTATTCTACTTAATTTCTTTTAATGTAAGCTATATACAAAATAAAAATCATCTAAAATACTTAGACATCTTTTTTTATTTTCGAATTAATAACTGGTACCATAATTTCCGTCCACCCTGTATATCCAGCTTCGATGTCTAGTTTTTCAATGTTTATCATCGCTTGCACTCGGAACGGACTCAGCAGGATTATCATTATCATTAGCACTTTTGCGATTTTCTGAAAAAGTTTTAAAGTTTCTTTTGATGCGAGTTGGATGCATTTTTCGACATTGTTTATCTATTAAACTGTTTTATACTTTTTTGCAAAAGATTTTCTTATACCTGGGCAGTTCTTTTTATCTTAAAGCAGTTGGATTTTTAATTAAAATTTCCTGAGCATCTGGTACTTTGAAATCTATTCTATCTTTATTTAACTTCGTTATCATTTTTTCTTTCTTTTCTTATATTCTATTTCTTATACTTTTCAAAGTATGTAATTTTACCATTTATGCCCGATTTCTTCATACCTCGAGATAGCTATCTATTAGATAAAGTCAACCGGCAGATAACTCGTAGATTGGTTTTCTTCATAAATCTTATAGATTAGCTATCTTTCGGTTAGAAATCCCAGCCCTAGAATTGTAACATGAGGGCAACTTCATGTGTAATTTGAAGCCATTTAAAATTTGAAATGCCAACTTCATGTGAAATTTCAAACCATTTAACGTTTAACATTTAGGTAATTGTTTCTTATTATTTTCAAAAAAGTTGGTTGAATGGATAGTTTGATGTTTAATAATTAGTTAATTTAATATTTAAAAATATATTTATAGTGTTACATATTATTATTTTATAATTATTATAGGAAATTTATTTATTTAAAAGTAATTTCTAAATTATTATTATTATTATTATAGAAAGTTTATTTATTTAATGAAATTATTAGATTTAATAATATAATTGATTTTAAGCAAGCGACCACACAGCACACGTCTTATCAAATAAAATGTCTCTGCTGAACTAACTCTCAGATTTTTCCCACAGTTCGGCCATCCTGCATCTCATTGGACTCCAATGATGAATTATCAATCCATGGTTTTATGTATTCCGCACATGTGGAAGTGTATTTAGGACCTTCAGATAAACCATATTTTTTCACGTCGTAGGTGTCATTCCCTTTTTTAGATACTATTTTATATTGACCTAGGTATTTACTCTTAAGTTTAATCCCTGGACCAAACTGCACTCGTTTGATAGCGACTATGTCCCCTACATCATAGTTTCTGGCCTTCTTACGTTTCTTGTTAAATTCTCTCATGTTTTCTTTCTGGATTTTTAAAATATTGGATTTGGCTTCACGACGAATTTCTTCGCGTTTGTCAAGGAATGATAGTCTTATCTCTTCTTCGATCAATTCTTTTATCTCTAATTCTGTTTCTCTCTAAGTTTAGCTCCAAACATTAGCTCGAATGGCGTCCTATTTATGCTACGATTATATGTGGAATTTATAACTCTCTGTACGGCATCTATATGTTTATACCATTTCGTCGGATCATTCAATGATAATTTGGATATAACGGATATGATGACTGAATTAAGTCTTTCCACTTGACCGTTTGCACGTGGTAGACCTGTAGTAATGATATGATGACTAATCTTTCTATCATTACAATAAGTTCGAAATTCATCACTAGTAAATGCACTGCCTCTGTCAGATATTAATTGACTTGGATTTCCAAACGATTTTCTTTGAAGTTTTAGTTTAGCAATCACTTCTTTTGAGGTAGTTGATTTGGTGGGATACAACCAAACGAATTTAGTAAAATCATCAATTACTGCTAGTACATGTCTGTAGTTCTTGTTTGTAGATTTCAGTGGGCCTAAATGATCTATAATATATATGATAACAATATAATGGTACCTCACCTTTAAAACGAGGATGTAAAAGTACTTCTTGTTTACCAAGTTTTCTATTGCTTAGGATACATTCCACACAGTTACTAATAATTTGCTCTACCTTTTCTTTTAATTTTGGAATATAAAGATCTTGATTTACTCGTTCAATTGTTCTTAATGCATTAAAATGTCCTTGCTGATGATACCTTTTGATGACTTCGTATTGCATAGCACTAGGTACAACTAACAATTCTAATCCGTTTACGAATTTATACAAAACATCTTGTTTTAGGACATAGTTTTGATACGTCTGTTTTTTCAATATTTCTTTAATATCAGCTATATGCTCATCTTCATTTTGAGACTTGGTCATAACTGGCAATATTTCATCATAATAATTTTTTCTTGTTATCGTCATAGCATCAGGGTGTCTACAAAGGCTGTCTACATGTTTTAATCGTGTTCCATGCCGATGTTCAATCGTATAATCAAATTTTGAAGAAAAAAATTGCCCATCTCGCAATTCTTGAGACGACACCTTTTTTTCCATTGTCTTAGTAAACGCAGCGCAATCGGTTATTATTTTAAAAGTTTGACCGATCAAATATATTCTAAATTTCTTCAAAGCGAACACGATAGCCAAAACTTCGAGTTCATAGCTGGTATAGTTTTGCTCTGCAGGTGTTGTCTTCTTGCTAGCGTAGTATATTGAGTGAAATTCATTATCTTCATCAGATCTTTGCATCAATATAGTTCCAAAGCCAACTTTACAAGCGTCTGTGTGTAACTCAGTATCAGCATTTCGTTTGTAAATGTTTAAAACCGGTTTATCTATTATTGCGTTTTTCAGTGAATTAAATGCATGTACTTCTTCATCCAGAAATTGAAAAGGTTTGTCCTTTTTAATCGAATCTGACAACGGTCGAGCGATAATTGAGAAATTTTGTATGAATTTGCGGAAGCAACCGCTTAATCCTAGGAAACTTTGGGTATCTTTAACTGTTCTCGGTTGAGGATATTTTATGACTGCTTTGACTTTTTGTGGAGAAGGAAATACTTGTCCGTTCTTAACGATAAGTCCAATATATTCTATTTCCTTTTGTAGAAACTGGCACTTTTTAAAATTTATTTTCAAACCTTGATCTCGAGCTACCTCAAACACTTTGACCAATTTTCTGACCGCTTCCACTTCCTCTTGAGCTGGGATAACGAGATCATCTAGATATAAAAGAACTATACCTTCATTAACAAAATCACGAAATATTGTATTAAAATAGCGCTGGAATACCAAAGGTGAATTACAAAACCCAAATGGGACGCGTAGAAACTGATATTGTCCTTGATGAGTCACAAATGCAGTATATTTTTTACTGTTTTCTTCAACTCGTACGTGGAAGAAACAATTTTTCAAATCGATAGTACTGAATATACGAGCATTTTGTAGAGCATCAATCTGGTCCTCAATTGCTGGTAACGGATACCTATCTTTAAATACAATTTTATTTAATTTTGGTAGTCGATACAAACCCTCGATTGTCCGTTTTTCTTTTTTACTATTACTACCCGACTGGCGTATTCGAAAACACATGGTTCAACAATTTTGTTGTCTATCCATTCTTTTACTTGCTCGTCGACAATAGACTTTTCTGGTTCGGGAAGACGTGATATATGATAAATTGGACTATGATAAATTCTGTGGAAACACAAAATAACAACATACATAACTGCAATTTTGTAATTTTTCAGTAGAATGTTTTTAAGTAAAAATTATTGCCATTTTTTCTGTAATTCGATTTTAAGACTAATTTTCTTAATCTGTGATATAAGAGTAAGTTAGAATAGGGTAATAGTTGAAAAATGTTGTTTTTGGATATTATTTCTTCCAAATTTTGATAATTTTGCAGATAAGTACTTCTCACTTCAAGTTGAAGTTATTTATAAAAACATCTTAAGTGGAGTTATGCTGTTATTACAAATGAAAACATTTTACGTGAATGACATGATTCTAATACTTAAGTGTAGATAGGTCGTTTTTTTAAAACAAAAAATTTTATCATTGTGTACGTATTTTAGGTAAAGGTTCCTATGAAAATTTCAAAAAATAAAAACAACAGTTTGGTTTTGCAATTTTATTGAAAATGAAAGGAAAAGTTACACATTTTTACATAGTATATTATTATTCTAAATCTTCGGCAGCAGATGAATAAATGTCATAATCTATATCTTGTTCTTCTTTATTAGATTTAAGCTGTCTGTAAAATTCATGAAATACTGATGGTACGAAAAAAAGTAACTGTAATAAATCCTTTTTTTTTCTGCTCGGATATAGGTCTTATACTATACGGTCAATCCATACATGCACATAAATATGTAGGTACATGTATACAAAATTGAAATCACGATATACAGATAATACACTATACAATCATAATGCTATAGTATCCTCTTATATTATCTAATAATATAAAAAATATACAAATTTTTAGTTACACTTAATTTTTAAATCCAGAAAATCAAAAAAAAAAAAAATACAAAAATAGTGTGGTGTAATGTATATACATAGCTATAGATATATGTATATACATATATACATATATATTTGCACATAACAATTAAAACTACACCAATCTTCGGTACCAATAAACCCAATGTATGAATGATGTGTAAAAAAAATATACACACAACCACACAACCATGATCTATATAAGAATCAAATCACTATAGCCTGACGTGGCATACAGTCCATTTCATATTTATACATATAATAGTAAATAAATAGAATATGAACAACAAAAGACTACTATAGCCACTCATGTCGGGTACATAAAGTTAGTAAAGCAAAGTACACATCTATCAATCAGATTGAAAATCAATGATTGTTGACTTTTTCTGATCGTACACATTATCAATCTTTGATTGTCAATCTTTCGGATGTTTTTCTGGATTTTTGTGTTTAGTTCAAGTTTTAGTTTCAATCAGTTAAAACGTATTTCGGTATTATCATGGATAATAAAGAAAAAGCATGTGTCTGCATTATTTTGGCTCTTTGTATTAAAAAAAGAAAGAATAGAACAAAGTGGGTGAAAAAATGGATTGCAAAACGTGAAATATTTAGTCATACTAATCTTATTAATGAAATAAAATTAACTGATCCAAGTGACTATAAAAATTATTTTAGAATGAATAGTGAAAATTATGAAGTGATTTTAAAAAAAATAACACCATTAATTAAAAGACAAGATACGAAATTTAGAGATGCTATAACTCCGAATGAAAGATTAGCAGTAACTCTTTGGTTCCTTGCCACAGGTAGATCATTTGCCGATATGAAATACAGCAGTGTTATGGGTGGCACAACAATTGGTGAAATTGTGATAGAAACCTGTGAAGCCATCAACTTTGTTCTGAAAGATTATATTAAGGTATGAAAAAATTTTTATTTATTTATTTATTTCATAAAATTCTTTATTAATTTATATAAATACATATAACCTTATAGTTTATTCAAAATTATAATTTTCAAAGAAAAATTTAATATTATTCAAACTTGATTGTGTTTGTTGTGTGGGTAATGTGGTTGAAGTTGAAGGTGTCACTGGTGATGAAGTTGACGGCGGAATTGACATCGATGAAGATGCTACCGATCCTGGCGAAAATAGTGGTGCAGGAACTATGAATGATGAACTTGGGGCATTAATTTGTATTGAATTTCTTGTTAATGTCCCCATTTGCGCCTCAAAGAGAACGTCATTTATAGCTTTTTCAGCCAGAAGTCTTTGCATCGGTGATAATTCTCTTAATTTGTTAGCCCATGCCTTTGCCATATGGTCATATGAATCGTTCTCTTTTGTGAGATAGTCGTAGGCAACCGACAAAATTTGTTCCTGTTTTGTTTTCTGTTGTTTCGGTTTGGTGGGCGATAAAATTTCTTCGTCTTTATTTCCCTGAAATAATACGAATATTTATTTTTATTTTACAAATAAGATAAAAAAATAAATTTATTTTTAACTTCTAGATGCCGGAAACAGAGGATGAATGGAAAAAAATAATTAAAGAATTTGGAAAAAAGTGGAATTTTTACAATTTCCTAGGAGCTATTGACGGCAAACATGTAGCAATTCGAAGACCACCGAATTCAGGATCACTGTACTACAATTACAAGAAATTTTTTAGTATCATGCTAATGGCTGTAGTAAATTCAAATTATGAATTTATTATGGTTGATGTTGGTGCCAACGGACGAGTGTCAGATGGTGGAGTACTATTTTATACTAATTTTTGGCAAAAGTTTATGAATAAATCATTGGACATTCCTAAAGAAGATATTTTACCAGGAAGTGAATCTGCCTTTCCTTATGTGTTCGTTGTACGCATTTGCTTTGTCTGAAAATTTGTTAAAACCATATTCTGACACGGATTTAACTGAAGAAAAACGAATTTTTAATTATCGTTTAAGTCGTGCCAGACGTGTTGTTGAAAATTCTTTTGGAATACTCGTATCCCGTTTCAACATTTTTGAAAAGCCAATGCGTTTGAATGCTCATAAAGCAGCAATTGTAACATTAACTTGCTGCTATTTACACAATTTTTTAATTAAATACAACAACATAAACTATGCCCCAAAAATAATTCAAATAGTTGAAAATATTCGAACTGCAGAGATAGAAATAGGATATGAGAGGAATAAAGAACAGTTAACATCTTTACAAAGTGGAAAAGTTCATAACACTTATCAAGAGGCAAAACACATTCGCAACCAATTTTTCGATTACTTCAATTCAGTAGGTCAGGCACCTTGGCAAAAACGTTTTATAAAATAATGTACAAGCTTCTTGCATTATGAAATATTTTTCAAAAAAAAAAACAAAATCTGAAATAAATTTATAATGTTTGTATGTAAAAATTTTTTATTTACCGTTTCCTCTTCCTGAAATTCTTGCGTCAAACTTAATGTGGAGACACTCTGCATTGATCTGCACTGATGGAGACACTCTCCATCAATAAAATTTTTAAAAAACATTTTTCATCCATTTTAATCACTACTTTGAAAATAATTTATTATGATCACAAATTATTTATAATTATTTATCAGATTTTCTATATAATTACTCAGAAATTGATCCCTTTTTACATATAAATCTTAATTACTTTACACTATCGAATCTCTCTCAAATGTACTGTACGATTTAAAATCAATTTTTGACTGATGATTGACAAAGTTTATGCACACATTTGTCAATCATGATTGACAATCACACACGATGATTGAAGAAATTCAAAATTTTTGATTTTTCTTCAATCAGACTTTCAATCATTCAATCACACGTACACATTATCAATCTGATTGTAAATCATGGATGATTGTCAATCTGATTGATAGATGTGTACTTTACTTAATGTTAAAGGAAAATATACATACAACAACATACAACTACACAAAAGCTCGCCACTCTATCGTGTTGTATTGCCACGCATTGGCTTGTTTTGTTCTGCTGATAAAATCAATTCATGTTGAACATTATATAAATCCTATCCTATATTACAGTGGATTGAGATATTAATATCACAATAACATCAGTAAAAAAGCTATAGCCACCAATGTTGGGATATGATCTTAAAGCTATTTTTTCGATTATAATCAGCTTGGAACGTCTTATTATATTCTATGGTTTTTGGTTGTAGTCATTTCGGTTACAACAAACGAATGCTTCTTGGTGGAGCAAGACCTTACCAGCTGACACCAATCGTGTGGGTGATAGAACCCTAAGTTATATTGCTTCTTTTTTTCTTTCAATAACACTGTGGTCAGAATCACACTCTAAATGAGTGTGTCCTGGTTCTAGAAATTTATGTTCAATTTTCTGTACATTAAATGTATCTTTTTTCATTACTAGCATCATCATTGCACTAACAATATTGTTCCGGTTTTGCCCAGCACAAGTATCAGAATAAATAATAACGTGTTGTTGAAGATTCTCGTTCTGTTCAAAATATTTCCAAAGACATGAGGCAATTTCGTTGGCTCCTCTTCCACTTTGGCTTTCATTCCACATGAAGCACCTTGTTTCATTGGAAGAACAATTTCTTATTGTTAAATTAAACGTCCAGAGTTCACGTTTGTAAAAGGCGATTGTAGACTTTAGAAATGGTGTCGGCAAACATTGTTGTAAGTCCATACATAACACTGTTTTAGTGTTATCAGCTGTGTCCATTCTTTTTGAATTATATGCTACATTCGCGTAATCATGATGTTTTTGCTGTTCTTCAATTAACTTGGCTTTTGTCTCATCATTTTCTGTTGATTTTATTTGCAGTGCCAGTTTATCGCATTTCGAACATGAATCAATTTGCGGCTTTTTAAATTTTAAGTTCATTTTATTGAAAATTTGTCGATATTTGGTCAAACTAACTAATGAATTACTACATTTTACTTTGTACAAATTATACATCTTAGATAAATTTAAGTTTTCCCCAAGATATTTTTTTTTGGAATGCGACCTACCATAATGAGATTCGTATGCTGGAAACGACATTATATGGTTTTTAACTTCTTCGACACGTGTTTCGAAAATGTTTCTTCTTTGTGATGTCTTTTCACCTCGATTATCTTTAAAAGCAGTTTTTTTGACCACCTTATCTTTAACACTTCGAATAAAGCCACTGGTTTCTCCAAAAACACACAAGAAACAAGTTTTGCACAAAGTTATTGATTTCAAGCCAATTATTACTTTATATTCTATAGTGTAGGATCTTATATTTTTCGGGCTCAACAAGTTAGTTGCTCTTTTTTTTGGGGTGATATTTATTAGTTTATTTATATAAGCAATTCTATTAACATAAGAACCTAATTCTCAAATAGTTGACGTTGTTCTTCTATAGTAATCTTATTTTTGCACGAAAACTTACAAGAAGAAAGAAGTTTCAATTCCCTTGCAGGCACAACTTTCTTTGTCTTCGATGAGACATATTCCTTGCCTGCATTCCTATTTTTTTTTTGCTTGTGAAATCCTGGCAGCTTTCGTGACCTTAATTTTCTCATTTTCAACTATTTTCTTTTCAAGACTTATGTTCACATCGATAGTCTGAACATTCATTTCAACATCTGCGTTCGTAGTATTATATATTTCTTTGTCTTGAAATAGATTTGGACCTATTTATGTAAGTGGAAAAAAATTCAAAACTTTGGATATGATTTTCATTAATTATAGAGAGTTACACTCACTTTCTAAATTTCTTATTTCAATTGATGCGCTAAATTCTCTTCTTTTCAACGATACATCTAGTAATAAACAAAGAGGAATACATAATTTAATAATAATAAAAAATAATATTTGTGCATTTTCTGTACCATTATTTTCATCTTTTTTTGGTAAAGAATTCGCAAATTTTTCATTATCCTGATCCTGAGATGTATTTTTAGTTTCATTGTGATTATCTTGAGAATCCGGAATGGTTATAGTTTCTACATTTTCACTAACTATTTCACAGTAATCCGATTCTGCATCGGGAAAAATGTTTTTAAACCAATCGGAATTCAATGAATTACTCATAATCACTAATTATTTTTACACTGTTTATATTTTTTAAAATGAAAAACAAAAAATAAAAATTACTACTTATACAATTTCACTTCACGAAAACCAAAACCTAAATGTTAATAAATCTCCTTAGTTCAGTTCAAAGATAACAATACTCGTATTGTACAGTTTAGGCCAACTTCAAAATTTTAAATAACAGCAGAAGTGTACTGTATGCAGATAAAAAAATATTCATTTCTATTGTGATTGATTTCAATGAAGTAACATAACTGCACATACAATCCAGTTTAAACTGCTTATCTGCAATGTTTGAACGTAATATGATTCAGACAAATGAACAAGTCCCGATATTATATTCTTTACAAAAAGGTCACATTGCATAATAGATTCCTTATAAAGGAATAACTCTACATAGACATTTAAAAAAATTTTTTTTTATAAAAACTATTTTCGATTTATGCATAATTTGATGTTATGATGTTATTAAGAATTTATTTTGTGTTCGATCCTGTAGTTATGTTGTTATTTTGAAATTTATTTTAGTAAGTATAGTTTTTTTTTAAAAAATTGATTTTCCCAAAATGAAGAGAGCATAACATTAAAAACTATTACATATATATCTCAAAATCGACAAAAATGCAGTTATGTTGTTATTTTGTGTTTCCACAGATATATTAGGCATAATAGCCACAGTGAATGATAAAATACTTTGCAATTCAAACAACTTATCATTTTATGATTTTTGATAATTCATGTTAATTTTTAAGTGCAACACTTAGCACTTTTACTTTGCAAAAACTGATAATTAAATGATAAGTGAGTGGAATTCAAAATTTTTTCGTGCAACACTTATCACTTACAATTATCAAAAAATATTTTTCTTAAAAGTTGATAAGTAATAAGTGATAAGTTAGAAGAAGTAATAAGTAACCACTTTTCATACTTTTCATTATCAACTTTTCAGTTTACCTTGCAGTTTACGTTGCACAAATAAAATAATTTGAAAACTTGAAAAGACTTTTCTGCAAAGAAAATTTTTCAAAATGTTTAGCATTTTTTCAATTTCTGTTGCACCAATAAAAGTTGGAAAAAAATGAAAAGTAAATTTTGAAAAGCAAAAGACTTGGCGAATTTTCAACAGAATCCACGTTTTTGTTGCATCAATATTTGAATCGAGTATTTCAGAAACACCATAAGTCAAATTTGCATAATTTTTCAGGGGAGACAAAAAACTGTTTCTGGAAAATAGGTGTTCTAAAGTGGGTTAACTTTCTTAACTATATTTTACATTATGTCATATTACAAAGTCTTTTTTAGAAAAAATAATACTTTGATCATTTTTACTGCCCCAAAAACCCCTTGAAAGTCTGTTGACTTATGGGGTTTCTAAAATATATGAAAAAAAAAAGAAATATTTGTTTATGTTATATTATGATTGTAATTTATTATTAATTAATTTGATTCACTTTAAGTTACTCTTCAGTATTTTCACGGTCACATACAGGCCATTCGAATATATGTTCAAAAAAACGTTGTACTTTTTCCTCTTGAGGTAAGTAATTTTTTAATTTTTTTAGGTCTTCCATCTTATTTTTATTGATAGGTCTTAAACCAGTGTCATCAGATTTTGTGGGTAACTGCAATACTGCTCTTGACGCATTTTTCATAGAAACTGAATGTGAAACAAATCCACCTATATATTCCCTTGTAGTGACTAAACCATCTAATTCAACAGAGTAATGAAAAAAAGAATATTGGCTTATTTTAAGTGTGATTTTTTGATCCTTTGTAACATTTTTGCCTGCAGAATCGAGAGACAGCATGTTTCTTTTATAATATTTTGGCCACCATTTCTTGAAATCAATAATGTCCTTGGTTGAAGGCAGAACGACTTCAAATCTATTGGAGGTTGATGCACTCAATAATATACCCGCAACTTCTTCGACTGTAAATATTCGGTCACATCTTCTTAGTTTGCGTTTTAAAACTGCAAAATCCCTGTCGCAGGGAAGGAATGAATGTCCTCTTATTGGAAAGTATTGTGCAATGTCTTTGAACATTTTTATAGATGTTAGACTGGACAACATACGAATCATTGTATGGTTTCTATTTTGCCCGCCGCATCCATCTGAAAAGAGGTGCAAAGACTCCACAGAATTCATGTTTTGCTTCAGGTATTCATACAAAAATGTGCACACTTCGTTGGGTCCTTTTCCACCAACTCCTTCATGATATACTACGAAAGCAGCTTTATTATCTTTCAGGTTGTGAATACAAAATACATTAACCGTTAATTGCCTCAAGTAAAAAGTCTCCTGAACAGGTACTCGTGGCAGGTCTAAGTTTTGCATGTAATCAATGCAAATGGCACCTATTTTTCCAGATGTGTCACTCCTTACTAATTCTGTAACCTCTTTTATCTTCTCATAAAATTTCCTGGCTCTCTTTAAGTGCACACATTTTTCTGTGACTGCTACACGCTTTGCTGAGTCATTTAAAAATTTGCTTTTTATTTTAACACTCAATTCTTCGCAAGTACAACAGGTATCAACCTGCGGTCGTCCAAACTTTAGGGAAAACTGCTCATTGAAAATGTTCTTGTAATACGAATAATTGACATCAAATTCAGAGTATTTCGCCTGAAACATGCTATGCATTATTTTAATTGAGAGCTTTGCATCTAAGTAACGAGTCTCTTTCTGTGCATAATACGATAGTTTTGATGGAAAACTCTGAATATGCTCCATAATAGCGTTTTTCAGTGATGGAGGCTTAGCATTTCCACTCACAGTTTTTCCTCTCATATCTTTAGGAGTCAACCCTTGGGATAACAAGGAGCACAACCGTCTAACTCTATCAGGTTTGATACCATAAATGTTTAAGAAAGCCTTCTTGCATATTTGATACATTCCTGAACATGTTGTAATATGCTAATTATAACTTGACCCACGAGATGGTTTGGAAGAGTCAGATTCAGGTTTACGTCGTCTTCTTTGCTTTACTTTACACACTGATATCATGCTCTGTAGATACGCATCTTGTTCATTTTTATTGTCAAAATTCAAAAATTTGCTGAAGATCACATTTCTTTCCTCCTCCTTTATACGATCAAAACAATGTCTTTTGCAACTGTAAGAGAAAGGATAAATCAGGAACTTACAAATATTATGGACCACGTATGATAATAATGTGGTTTACATAACTTACTTGCAACTATCACCAGGCTTCAAAGCTGGAATGTTTTTACCTCTATGGTTAATATAAGCGGTACCCTTCACTCTTGCTTTTTTTATTACTTCTGACTTGTATTTTGATTTATTTATTACACCTTTTTTTCTCTTTGCTGGTACCTTAAAGCTGGAGTCACTCGTTTCGTTCATTTTATTCAAATTTCAGAATAATAAAAATCACTAATTATACCAATAATTATTCCGTTCGATTAGTTATTAGTCTAACATCAGTACGTATGGTGTACGTGAATGATCAAAATATAACTAAAATTAAAGAACTGTGTGACACTAGTGACAGCTACATATTATTGGTAGTTCAGTGTTACCAATCATGTATTATAAAAACCCCACAAGTCAGTGACTTAAGGGCTTTCTGAAATACACGCAATTTTTGTCAAGCTGTCGTTCTTTGGCAATTGCACTGACTAATGGGATTTTATGTTGACTTGTGAAGCTATATAAGAAGAACACAAAGACGCAAAAACACCATTTAAAAAAAAAATTGACTTATGGTGTTTCTGAAATACGCGATTCATTTACTTTTCAAAAAAAAATTTTGTTATTTGATAACTTTATTAAAAATTTTGTAAAGAGTAGTGTTGACTCCAGTCAACATAATCTAAAAAAAAAAAATATATATATGTATATATAATTAAAAAAAAGGGGTAATGTTATAGATATAATACAAAAAAGAACAACCAAAAATACTATACATTACATAAATACAACACAATACTGAACATATACACAACATAAACTGTCTACATATAAACATAACACAAAACAAAACTATTCCATTGCACAAATAATATAACATAAAAATTTATAAACACAAAATCATAACATTGATATCACAAACATCACAACACAAAACATTTATAAAAACCAATAAACAGATTATTCTTGTCACAAACAATTGGCACGACACTGAATCATTATTTTAAACACAAAAAAACAGAAAATATAAAAAAAAATATCATACATCATTAAAAACAAAATGATTAATTACATTTTCATTAAAATTAAAAAAAAAAAACTTAAAACTATATTAAATGTCACATACGAATATAATGAACACACTAACAAATACATAAACTAAATGAAAGCATTTAAACATACATGTATAATATAATGTACACCTACAGATATATGACCATGCCAGTACCATCAAACTGTCAAAATGTACCAGCCGAATATATTACCAATAAAGTTATTCACAATCGAAAAAATGTACCATAAATTGTTATTTGAATCATCAGACACAATTTGAACAAACCGATTTTATAAAAAAGACGAAACATGAGATAAATAGCAAAACATTTCAACAACGGGGAAAATAGAAAATTCAAGAGTTTGCAAATTTTTGTATATAAAGGGTTGCGATTCGCAGAAAAATTCGTCTTTTGCGATTACCTGCCTAAATTGTCGTATTGAGACTGAATCAGGGAAAACAAAAGATCGCCTCATCAGCCTGGACGTATTGAGTCCTACTTAAAATCTAGCGTATTGAGCTAGTACAATAGGGTTGTTAGGAATTTTGTAAAAAAAACTTATAATTTTTTTTACAAAATATAGGAAAAAATTGGTAGAATTTTTTCATCGGCTAAGTACTAAATTAACAGAATACTTAGAAAAATTTTGGATAAAATCATCGAGAGGAATTTATCGGCTAAGTGTAAAAATTGGAAAACACTTAGCAAATTTTTTCATATATTTTTAACAAAATTTTAAAGTTGAGAAATTTTCTAACACTTAGAAAATTTCTGCTGCGGACAACGAATTTATTGAAAGAAAAATTGTATTTCAAATACTTAGAAAAATTTTGCGAAATTGAATTTTTAAAAAAAGACTTAGAAAAATTATAAAATTGCAGGCAATTTGAAGTCAACAAACACTTAGAAAATTTGATCAGAAAAAACTTCGATTCTGCTTGATAAATATTAATTTGAATCGCCGTCGGGAAAATTACATCTTGTATACTGCGTATACAGAACATTCATTTATCGCTGTTCACATTAGAGGGCAACCATTTTCAACGAAAACTACTTCAACAACCGGAAACTGAATCTTCAATCAACATTTCAACGTATAGATCAATGATTCCCAAAGTGGGCGCCACCACCCCCTGGTGGGCACTGCAACCATCCAGGGGGGCGATGAAGGCTCTCTCTGATGCCAAGTACTAATATCGATATCGAATGCTTCCTTCTCTTTTATTGACATTTTTCATTTCCCAGTTTCCTCTGTTCACACATCTTGGTTTAAAATCGGATTGAAAAAAAGTATCGACTAGTTAAAATTTAAAATTATAACGAACAGCTGTTTATGGCTTTATTGAGTCGCCTGTAAACAATACATTACCAATGTGCTTGATTTGCCAGAAAGTTTTATCAAACGAAGCTATGAAGCCTTCCAGACTACAAGAACATTTGACTAAAATTCATGGTGATAAAAAAGATAAGGATTTATCTTATTTTCGAACACTAAAAGAAAAACTTATCAAACAACCGACATTAGCAAAACTCTTTTCAACCGCAAAAACACAAGATGGCGATGGCTTGCTTGCCTCTTACAATATTTCGTTAATGATTGCCAAATCGGGAAAACCTCATACTATTGGTGAAGAACTAATTATACCGGCCATAAGTGAAGTAATACGTACTGTACTACACAAGCCAGCATCTGATATTATCAAGAAAATTTCGTTGAGTAATAACACAGTGCAAAGAAGAATTGATGAAATGGCTCAAGATGTTGAAGATTCATTGTGTGAATATTTAAAAACATCTCGGTTTTCCATTCAAATTGATGAATCAACTTTGCCAGGAAATGAAGCTTTACTTTTAGCATACGTGCGGTTCACAAAGGAGGAACAAATTTGCCAAGAATTATTATTTGCAAAATATTTGCAAACAGATACTAAAGGAGAGTCAATATTTCATGCATTGAATGATTTTTTTAAAGAAAAAGAAATACCTCTGAGTAATTTTAGCAGTAAAAATGTTACATCACAATTATTTGTTTGAAGCGGAAGACTCCAAAAATGAAATAAATCGCGTCTATAAACAAAGAATAAACTTTAATATTAGTGATAATATTCATTTTAAAGAATGTTTTGGCTGAACTTCCGAATCGCTAGCTCGTGATATCGAAACAGAACATTTTCAGGACGATACTTTGGAATGTCCTCTTTAATGTGTCATATGTCCTTGTTGGCGGAAATTTGATATTTGGGAAAATCAAATCAAATCAAAAAAAAACGATTTTCAAACTTCTTTTGATATTGATATATCTCCGAAAGTTGAAGGATAACATAGGTAAATTATGATGTCAAATGAAAGATAATTTTGTCCTCTTTAAAATGGTACCCCTTACACCCTCATATGTCACGCCACTAAGAAACTATGGACAAATGTATGCAACAAAGTGCATGTTTTTTTACATAACTAGTTATTTTTTGTTAAAATAATGAAAAAAAACAAACAATAACACATCAAATAATGAAAATGATTAAAAAAACAGATATGTATGTATTTATTTTTATTAATTTTACTCTTTGTTATTTTTTTGTGGTCCTGAAAAAGACCGATTTTATTTTTCGATTATTTTCCGATGTTATTTTTGGTTTTATTTCACAAATTAAAATATGTAATCACTAATCACTTAGGTTTGTGGTACTCTGTTACCAAATCTTCTTAAATCACCATTACAATATATTACTAATTTTTTATATATATTGTAACTGTAATATTTATATGCATTTTCTGGTTTTTTTATATAGGTGTATAAATCAAAAATTTTTCTTTTATCTGTTGATTTGAATGGATTCCACTTTATTAGATCTAAAAGCTGGTACGGACTTATACCATTAACAAGTCCAAGGGTCGTTACTAGTAATCACCAAAAAATGCATTTATAATAAAATTTGGTACATTTGAAAAATCAACTATATCACTTCTATTGAGTAATCGCTTTCTTGCGTTGATGCGGATTTGTTCTATTATTGAATTGTTTGTTATCATTGTCTTTATTTCGTTTTTATGAAGAGATGTAATGATGTAAACAATGAAAATGAAATTACAATCAACTTGATGTTTTATGTAAATATGTTAATTTTATTCCCTTCTGTTAGCTGTTGGAAACAAGATCTGTATAATTTTAATTGTGAATAAAAGTGTTTTATGAAAGTTTTAAAAATATGAATTCAAGGTGAGTAAAATGTTTTCATTACTTATTTTTTTATATTTATTTAAAATTATAATTGTATGAAATTATAAAAATTAATGTTTTGTTCACAGTGCAACGCTAAGTCAAAGTGAAATTTATATGTGTTTTGTTCCTTATTTTCTTACACGACATTATATGTCTGCGTCACTCTCTAATTGAAATTGACATTGCCAACGTAATGTGAAATTAGGTTCTATTCCTAATTTCAATTTCACTTAACAAAAGCTATAAATCTAATTACAAAGATGTTGTTAGGAAATTGACCAACAGATGGAGACTTCCAAAAAATGCAATGCACTTAGCGTTACATTATGAATCAGGCTTAAGAATTTTATTAGTTTTGAAAATTATTAATAGTCCATAGAGAATAATTACAATATCAATATTTTTTTATAAATATTAAAAATGTTTAAAAGAAGTGAATTTTAACATTTAAAAAAATTCAGAAAAAGGTGTTTCCAATTTACCTTTTACTAAAAATTTAAAAAGAAATGGAATAATAGTGAATTTAAATTAACCTTTTACTATAAATTTAAAAAGAAATGCAATAATAATGAATTTAAATTTACCTTTTACTAAAAATTTAATATAAATGCAATAATAATGAATTTAAATTTACCTTTTACTAAAAATTTAATATAAATGCAATAATAATGAATTTAAATTTGCCTTTTACTAAAAATTTAAAAAGAAATGCACTAACAGTGGAATTAAATTTAGTTTTTGCTAAATGTAATAAATTCATTTGTTATATAATAGTAGAATGAAAAAATTTTGTTCGATTAAAAATGAAATAAATAAACTTTTATTACTTTAAAAATAATAATCTTTATTCACTACTTTGACTCATCTAATATTTATAAAATATCGTTTGCTGAACGACCGATCTAAATGCGTGTTTGACTCTAACTAACTTCTTAGAAGAAGAAGTTCACAATGACAAAGAAAATGACAAAGATAAAAAAAGGGAGAAATACATATATACTATAATTCACAATCTGAACAAATTTTGTTAGGAAATAAATGTAAAAGCTAAATTATTTATTTTTTTTTTTTATTATTACAGTACAAAGTGGAATTTGTTTAAACTTTGCCAGGAGTTGAAGGATGCTGAGTCAACAGAGGCGTGGTTATATAAAGTCGGTTTATTGTCTTCAGAAAAAATATGCAAAAAGCATAGAAAAAAAATGAATATACAATCTGGACACAATTTCGGTTTATTTGTGTGTAATTACAAAGGAAAACGGCATTCAATCGCCAGAGCAAGCAATACGTGGTTTGAAAACTGTCACATTTCACCTGAGGAATGTATGGTAATCACGTATTGCTTTGCAAATAAATTTTCATTTGAAAGCACTATAAAAGAGAGTAGTATCAAGAGTGATAGTACAATTTCACCTGAAACTGTGGCCGACAGGTTTACATTTGCACGTGAAGTATGTATGATCGTGTAATAGTATGAAAGTTAGTGTGTCATACTGTCAACCATATGCACATGCACAGTATATTGTAATCTGAAATAGAAAATAGAAGAACAAAATTCCACAAAAAAAAATGATTTATTTAAATGACCACTGTATGTTGTACAGGGTATGATATATGTATAAAGTTAATTATATGTGTGTCTATGCTAGTCGTAGAAAAATTGTAGTATGGACACACATAACAACATACTTACTTCATGGGTTTAAGACTGGTGGAAGTGACTGCTGCGCTTGCTGGCTAGCACGAACTAGCTCGACGGAGGGGGCGTGAGTTTGTCACTTTTCCTTAACCCTTTTATTATCGCAGCTTGGAGCAGTAGAAGGTTGTGAAGTTCTTCTACTTAGAGTGCTCCATATCGAATTTTAAATAAAAAAAAAAACAACACCCACACCGTAGAACTGAAAAGTATGGCCCCGCACTGGCCCCGAAAACAGCATCTATCACTGTCGGTCCTGAAAATTTAAAGGAATTGCCTCGCATTGCCTCGAACAGAACATGTTAAAATAACCGATGGCAATTCTGAAGTGAGGGTGTTATAAAGCAAAGCCAATTTATACATCAATTACAAATTCATTTTATTTTATTTATACGCAAACCCTTAATTCAAAAATCCATTAATAATTTCATTTCCTTTTCTTAAAACCTACCTATACATTTTATTCCTTTTTTTTTTTGTTTACATTTTAAAATCATTTTACAATTTCATTTTTTTATAAATAGACTACCTATATATGTTATTTTCATTTAAAATCATCTAAGTTTAATTTTTCTTTTTTCCTTAATAAGCTACCAAATACATGTTATTTTTATTTTTCCAATTGGGGCCCCTGTAATTATTATATAAAAAAAACAAAAAAAAAACTGTTGGCGCGCTTACCGTGACTGTTGATGATGATGAATGATGTAGATGTTGATGATGGCGACGATGCTGGTATGATGTTGCAGGTGATGCTTGTGATGATGATTTCGATGACAATTGATGGAGTTGTGTAATATAGTATAACTATTATTTGAATATTATACTATAATATAATATTTTTTTATCCTTATCATTATGTGTTATTTAACGTTCTTCCTCTTATTACCAGTTCATAAGTTTATATTTATATATATATATATATAGTTATGTTATGTATTGTATGTATATACTGCATTTATTATATTTATTATTTATTCATTTAGTATACTAAGTTACTATATTATTATTATTATTATTATTTATTATTTTAATTATTCAATTTATTATTTTTATAATTTATTATTGCTGAACATTATTATCATTATTATTTTTCCAAATGTATATTATTTTGCTCGTGAAGTAAAATATTATTTTATATTTTTTTCTTTTCCTTTTTTTTTTTTTTTATTTTATTCATTTATTTTCAAGTAATTTATATGTGACCCTACTACTACAAACTAATACATATTACTAAATTTTATTTACTTTATAATTTTTATTATGTATTTGTTTTTTTTTTTTTTATTTATTGTTATTATTTCATTTTCATTATTATTGTTATTATTATTAATTTTATTATTATTTTGTTTGTTATAATCTATCAAACTACTGGATATGGCAGATTTTTAGTGTTCTTTTATATTCTTTAATTTTATTTCCACTTCCTTTCTAATAATTTTTCTTGTATAATTTATATCCTCTAATATGTTTTATCCTGTTACTGTTTTATAATTACTTTAATAATTTTTCTTTTAAATATATTATTATGGTCACATAAATGTATGTATAATACAAATTTATCCTTTACAATAATGTTATTTAATATTATATAGGGAATATAAGTTAATAAACCTTAGAAATATTTATTTATTGGCTTCAAGAACTCTGTCTTACTAAATTATTATATATAATTGGATTTTATTTTATTATTTTCTTATTCTATATTTATTTCTAAATTTGCATATTAATTACATTACACATACATATATATTTATATGATATTCTATGTATATATTTTTTTCTTTTTTTTTTTTTTTAAAAAATTTACCTTATAATATTTTGAATTTCAATTCATTTCATTTCATCTCATTTCATTTCATTACTTTCTTTCTTTTTTTTTTTGTGTGTGTAGATATGTAAGACACTTTATGATTTAATTTTATAAGGCACTTTTTTTTTTTTTTTATTTTGTTTTAATTGACCTTCACAAATATTTGTAACCATGCTAATACATATAGCATAGTCTAACTCCAGAAGAATCTACGTGTTCTCTGTATTAAAATCTATCTGAACTCACAAAAAAATTTTTAACATAATGCACACTGTACGTACGTAACCATGAAGAGCATGTAAGTACAATTTCCACCAAAGACAAATATCAAATCAATTCAAATAAAAACTAAACCTCCTTTTTTTTTTTTCTCTTTTTTTTTTTGTAAACCCAAATTGAATGAATTATGCACTGTAATTTTCCATATAGAATAGTTAGTCTACTTAATTATCTTTATAATTTTATTATTTTTATAAATTTCATTAAATTATTTTAAATTTTGATTTTAATTAATCCTTTTTTTTTGTTTGCACATTACGTGTTAAAAGAAAAAAAAAAATTTGCTTTCCAATTTGAATTAAATCAATTTTCATATCCACTGGACCCGTATCGTAAAAAAATCATTAAAAAAAACTGGCATGATATTGATTTTAAAGACTAACTATAAAAAAATTTTTTTTTGGCAGGGGTTGCCACTAATTTGAATATCACCAAAAAAGAAACTAAAAACGCGTGATGCGCTTTTATAGTCCGCCAAGACAATAGATGCAACTTGCTGTATGTGAATACTATGAGAATTGAAATGGGGTGTAATATGTGTGTGTGCAAAGATAGAAAAAAAATTATCCTATTTATTAGAATGTGTAAAATTTAGGACAATTTTGCACGGGATATTATATAAAAAGAAAAGCTACAATTTTCAAAATTTAAAGGAAAACAAATCTGAAATGGAAAACCTTTAATTAAGTTTTATATTCAAAATTTAGATTTTCAAAATTTTTTAAAAAAAATAGAACTTGGCAATGGTGTATTTTCATCATCATTTCCACTTAATTTCATATTTGACCTACATTACCGATTTTTAAATTACGTTATCGGGTGATTTTAGAAGGTAGGAAAGTGGAGTCGAAAACCGGATATGGAATAAAATTAGAAAAATTGTAACTATTTAATGGAAGAAGGATGTACAGAATTAGATAATTATTAAATTAGTAATAATTCTTGGAAAACATTTATAAAAGGATAAGGGACTATGATATAATTTGAAAAAAAATTTAAATTTTGAAATAAAACATGGAATTTAAAAACCTTTGAAAACAACCAATTAGGGTGGCCATACAATTTTTGACGTTTGAGGAACAACCTGAAATGTGAAATAAATATGAAAATGGAATTAATGAGAATATGGGGAACTAATTGAAAATAATGGAAAAATTGAGAGAATATATATGCATGCGTGCGCGGCCATTAAAATTTATAATAGAAAATGTATATGTGTGAGCATAATTCAAATAGTATATAGGGGAATGGAATAACATGCTAACCTTGACCATGTGTTTGTAATGAATTGACAAAAAATATGGAATGGTCTGGAAATATATTGGAATCACGTGCATAATACATGCAGCTGTTCTTATCTCATGCGTATTATGCATAAGAACAATGAAAAAAAATTATGCGCGTGTTAAGAAAATAATTGTATTGTTGCGCAAAAACAACACTTGGGCCTTTTGAAAGGCAATTATGTGTACTGTTAGGTACACATAGTTAAGAATAAAAGAAAAATATGGTGTGACTGAATACAGTCACACAAAAAAAATAGTACCCTCACATTACAATCGCTCTTGATAAGGAGTATGATGATAGAGGGCGAATTGGTGGTCCAGGTTGTATTGTAGAAATAGAGGAGACAAAAATTGGAAAAAGAAAGTACGGACGTGGTAGACTTGTTGATGGTAGTTGGATTGTCGGTATGATACAACGGAATTCGAATAATTATAGGTTAGAAATATGTCCGGAGAATTCACGTAATAGTGATACTCAAACCGAAATAATTAAAAAACATATTAAACCCGGCACTGAAATACAAACGAATTGTTGGGCGGGTTACAGAGAGTTGAATTCTCACGGATATATTCATAAAAAAGTTTATCATACCAAGCACTTTGTTGACCCAGAATCTGGAGCTCATACTCAAAACATCGAGAGTAGCTGGCGAAGTTTAAAATACAGATTAACACGAGGTGGAGTACGCAAAGAATATTTAGACCTCCATTTATGTGAATTTCTGTGGAGGAGAATGCTTGCCAAGGAGGGAAAAGATCTTTTCCAACAACTAATGGAAGACATCAAAGTTGTTTATTGCGGCAAATAAGCGAAAAAAGAAAAATAAAATCGGTCTTTTTCAGGACCACAAAAAAATAACAAAGAGTAAAATTAATAAAAATAAATACATACATATCTGTTTTTTTAATCATTTTCATTATTTGATGTGTTATTGTTTGTTTTTTTTCATTATTTTAACAAAAAATAACTAGTTATGTATAAAAAACATGCACTTTGTTGCATACATTTGTCCATAGTTTCTTAGTGGGGTGACATATGAGGGTGTAAGGGGTATCATTTTAAAGAGGACAAAATTATCTTTCATTTGACATCATAATTTACCTATGTTATCCTTCAACTTTCGGAGATATATCAATATCAAAAGAAGTTTGAAAATCGTTTTTTTTGATTTGATTTGATTTTCCCAAATATCAAATTTCCGCCAACAAGGACATATGACACATTAAAGAGGACATTCCAAAGTATCGTCCTGAAAATGTCCTGTTTCGATATCACGAGCTAGCGATTCGGAAGTTTCCCCGAATGTTTTAGACTGAATAAAGTGCAAGTTGAGTATGTTGTGCAACAATTATCCGGCAAAATTAAATATAAATCGGAAAGAAATCATCCGATGTCTCCAATGCAACAAATTTTGTTGAGTTTGAATTGGTTAGAAAATGGGAGTCAATACCATGCTTTGGGTTTCATTCACGGAGTCCATAAATCAACAGTATGCAGAACAATTCATAGAG
Source organism: Villa cingulata (assembly GCA_951394055.1). NCBI lineage: Eukaryota > Metazoa > Arthropoda > Insecta > Diptera > Bombyliidae > Villa > Villa cingulata. The sequence goes on along the minus strand of OX596017.1, from coordinate 31,507,195 downwards.
TTGTCGATGCCATCATAAGTGAGTTATTGAAAAATATAGTTTGTTGGCCTAGAAACTCAACAAACATACCAACACTGTTTTTTGAAAAAGGCGGTTTTCCAAGTGTTTGTTGATGTGTAGACGGAACTTTGATTAAAATTGATGCTCCACCTACTCATGAGGAAATATTTGTAAACCGGAATGGAAACCATTCACTAAATGTAATGATGATTTGTGGGCCAAATTATGAGTTTTATGCAGTCAATGCAAATTGGCCGGGAAGTGTTCACGATTCTAGAGTATTAAGAAATTCTACTGTAATAATTCTTTTGATGTTGGCTGCCTCTTTGTTAATGTTGCAGCTTTGAGGGAAGTTACGGTTAAGCTTGAGTGCAGCTTGGGAAAAAAGTTCCCAGTCAGCTACCTCTTCAGCAAAACGCGTGGAAGTTTTTTGTACGGCTAGCTTGTTTACGCTGTTTATGATGATAGGGAAGTGGTCACTTCCTTCTGGATTTTCATGGATTGTCCATGAGAAGTTGCTAGCAATGTGGCATGATGCCAGGGTGAGATCGATTGCGGAGATAGTAAGATGTGTCGGCGACACGAAGGTGTGGGCTCTGTCATTTAACAACATGTGTTCAGAATCAAGTATCCAATCAGCAATAATTGTACCTCTAGGGTCAGATCTGTGATCCCCCCAGAAGTGGTGATGAGCGTTAAAATCACCGCCAATTATTGAATTTGATGGGAGTTGGTTTGTGAAATTTTTAAGAGTGGAGGTGTCGATGATGTCGGTTCTAGTAATGTATACCGATGAGAAAGCCATTGGGGGAGATGTGTGTACGGTGACAGACACATTCAGAAAATTTGAAACAATATCGAGAAGAGAATGGCTTAAACTAGACCGTACCAGGATACCAACTCCTCGTGAACGAGGTGAGGGGTCACTGTCAGAAAAATGGCAAGTGTACCCTCGAAAGTTGGAAGGTCCATTATTTGAGAAAAATAGGGTTTCCTGTAGAAGGATAATATGCGGTTTGTACCGATTTATTAATAATTCTAAATTGTGCTGGTTAGCACGAAAGCCTCTTATGTTCCATTGGAAGCAGGTGATCTCACGAGATGGAACGTGCGAGCTCTGACTGAAATTTGTCATGGCTTATTTTGATGGAATCAAAATAGCTGACTGAGGTCAGGCTGCTTAGCAAGGGGGGACACGGATGCTTTTAAAGGCTGGGTATTTGCTGGGTGTCTGGGCCGGTGAACGGCTCGTTTTGTGGGATGGGTTGTTTAAAAGTTGGAGTAAAAGGTATAGGAACTGATTTATTTGTTTTCATTAATGAAGTAAAAGGAAGATTAGAACCAAAGTAGTTGTTACCTTGGTTGTCAATTAGTCTATCTAATTGATCTCTGGAGACATCCGTCAGATTGGGGATGACATCCTTAGAGTTATAATTGTCTGTATTGTATGTGGTGTTATTTGGTAATTCTGTTGGGACTGTTAAGTCCTGTGTTTGAGTTTGGTGTTGTGTGTCGTTTTGTGCTGATGTAAGGTTACGTTTGGTAACCTTAATTGGGGAGGGGGTGTCGGTGTCTGTGCTCTTTGGCACAGGAGTTTTTTTAGGATTTTGGGATTTCGTCATGTTGTTTGATGTTTGTTTTTGTTTTGTCGGGTTCGTGTTTGTATTTTTGTTGTTGGTTTTTGCAGTAGAGTTGTTATTCGTTGCCGTATTTAAATTATTGCTGTCTTTGGTAGCTACAGTCTGAGTACTTACATTACCTAGCGAAGCTGCTTGGGCGTAAGAAAAAGTCCCAAATCTGGCCGCTAGGTTGCTGACAGATGTACCAAGTTGAAGATTGGTTGTTTTATTCCTTTCGAAGTACCTCTTCCTAGCATGGAATTTGGTACATCTTTCCTTACCCATAATGGATAAAATTTCCTTCTCTTGAAGAAAGCTGGGGCAGTTAACGTCTGCTGCGCCATGACCTGTTATATTGCAGTTAATGCAAAAAGATGTGTTGCATTCCGTTCCATGAGTCTTCTTTTCTGTTCCACATGATGCACAACGTGGTTGGCCTCCGCATCGGTTTTTAGTATGACCCAACATCTGGCAATTGTGGCAGCGCATGGGGGTCATTTTGTATTCCCTGACTGGAATACGCATGACTCCACACGCTTTCACATATTGCGGTGACTTGTGTGAGTCAAACGTTAATATTATGGAGCCAGAGGGAGTTGGATCAGTCTCCCCATTCCTTCTTCTTAAAACGTGTCTTACCGCCACCACCCCTTGATCGGGGAAGTTTTCTAGAATCTCTTGTTCCGTGACATATTTAAACTGGGGGCACCAAATTACCCCCTTGGACGTGTTTAGCCCAGCGACATATTCAATTTTGATGGGTACACTAATATTATTACCTAAAATTAATTCTTTTGTTTTAATAAATTTTTCGGCGTAAAATTTGTTTTTTATGAGGAGCTGGATTCTTCCATCATTCCTCCAGTCAACCTCAATAATCTCTGCTGAAATACCCTGCAATGCTTTTAATACAAGGAAAGCATTGAAGGTTTCCAATTTCTTGAATTGTTTTACTGTTTCTGTGGATGTTTGTGAATCTGGAACAATACTTTGGACTAATATATATTTAGTCTCATCGTCCGAAGGTTTATTTGACGACAGTTCCGGGTAATCGGAATTATTAATTGATACTTTGAATTGTTCATTGAACTTAGTTCTTTTTCTAGAATTTTTATTTTTTTCTGCCAGCAAGGCGAAGGAGTTTGTGTTGCCGCCAGGGGGCTGCCCCATCTTGGATTACTTTATTATTAATTGATTTAATTAACTATTTTATATAAATTTATTTTAATTTTAATTTATTTTATTTTATTTTATATAATTTTATTTTATTTTATTTTGTCTTATTTTTAATTGTTATTTTTCTTTTTGTTTATTTAAGTATTATTTTATTTTTTTTTTAAACACCCTATTTTCATTTTAATACCCTGTTTTTTTTTTATAACACACTGTTTTTCTGTTTTTTTTTTATAAAACACGCTGTTTTTATTTTTTCACCCTGTGTTCTATATTTTCTTACAGTATGAACACCCTATGTTATAGTTTATTTCTGTATAACAATATTATGCGAAGTGCATTGCCTCCCCACTAATTGTAGAGGAAGCAAACGCACGGCTAATGTTATACAGTATATAGTTTATGTATGGTTATTCTCACTTAACACCCCTTTGTATAATTGTAATTTTAAATTTAATTAAAAATTTAAATTACTCTACACCAAATAAGATTTACTAATTGCTTATTTAGTTTTAAATAAACACCAGTATAATCACATGAATGATTTTTATACGATGCTTCGCTCCCACACCAAATGTGTTGGAAGCGAACGCACGGTTAATGTTTAATTAGCTTAACACTAGTGGCTTCTATTTCTGTTTTTATGTATGTAATAATAACTAATATTAAAAAACACTTTTAGCCAGTTTAATATTGTTTTATTTTAATTACGAGGCCACAACTAAATGAATTATAACTTAATACTTAACACTAATATTTTTAATTATTCCAAAATATAATAAATAAAATTTACACTTTATACTATTTATATAAATTCCGCTACCAGCAACACGTCTTCTCCCTCTCGTTGTTCACAGTGGAATGATTAACAATAATAAAATTTACTATTCACAATAAATTAATTTCAATAATTATAAATGACTTAAGTCTTAACTAAAGAATGAAGATATTGCAGCTTGATATCAAATTGAAGATGATAATGTTGATTGAAGAGTAGTTTGATGACGAACTTTAGAATTTCTTGATGTAGATGTCGCTGAAGATAACTCCGGTGATTTTAATGATATTAATTATCGTCGGTAATATATTACTCAAATCTAGTAGTACGACGATAAGAATTTCTTATGAAGAAACTTCAAATTCTACTGGTTGAAAAATAATTTATGTTTGTGTTGTCTCGGCAATAGAAAATTTTGATATACGTTTTGTTTTTGATACAAAAATTTTCTAATTCCGAACAATGACGTTGATTAGAAATTTTTTCTGAAAAATTTCTAACTATTTTTTCTTCGTTTATTAAAAAATTTTTTAATGTAAAACAAATTGTAATGTAAGACAAATTCTTCGGCGATCTGCAACCCTTTATATACCAAAATTTTGCACATCTAGAAATTTCTATTTCTCCGTTGGTGAAATTATCTTTCTAGTTATCTCATATTTCATCCTTTTTATAAAACCGTTTTATTAGAATTTGTTTTTGGTAACAAATATGACGATTGTGAATAACTCTACTGGTACTATTCAGCTTCTATTTTGACAATGATCATTCGTTTAAATGGAACAGCTGGTAAGTGACGTTTTGTTTTCCATATTGTTGTGTCGTGATAGAAATTGTGTTTATATTTTTCTGTAATTTGTGTTTATTATTATTACTAATATTATATCGTCATTATGATTAGTGTTTGTGATTGTTAAATTAAGTATATTGTTAAATTTTTATTTCAGATATGTTGATTCCAATCAACATGATTTAATCTAAAAATAAAAAAATAGAGAAATTTTAGAAAAATGATCAAAAACATACTTGAATAAAATAACTCACCTTGTTACAGTAAAAGTATGATCCGCCCAGCAACCACAGTAGCTAAAAATAAGAAAATAAATAATTAATTAATTAATATTACAATAATAATAAATAACAAAACAATAGAACACTACACACAAAATGTAAACATGAAAACATAACCAAAACTACATATATCACAACTACAAAACTATTTACAAAACACAACAAAAACAATAAATAGAACTATTTACACTACACAAATACATAAATAAATACACAACAATATTATTAATTATAAAACACTACACTAATTACAAAATTATAATATTTAAACAGAGAATAAAATACAATATTACACAAGACAACATCACAAATACACGATATTTGACACTTTTAAAACAAAATGTAGGTAAATGTAAACAAAATATTTACCAAGTTATTTCATTAATTATGTTAGCTGATCACTGTCAAATATACCAGCTGAATTGAAAATTACCAGCTAATATTCACAATCGAAAAATGTACCAGATGTCGCATCAGTTACCATTCGGAAAAAATGTTTCAATAAGAAAGACAGATGATGAAACAAATAGAAAATTTTATCACCAACGGGGAAAATAGAAAATTCCAGAGTTTGCAAATTTTGCTATATAAAGGGTGAAATTCGCAGAAGAATTTGTCTTTTGCGATTATCTGCCTATATGACGTGTTGAGTCTGAATCAGGGAAACCAAAGGATCAAAAAAAAACCAGGACGTGTTAAGTCCTATAAAAATCTAGCTTGCTGAGCTAGTAAATAGGGATCGTTAGGAATTTCTGTAGAAATACTTGTAATTTCTACAGAAAATAGGGCAATTTAGGCCAAATTATCTACATCGGGAAACGTATTGAGTTTCCAAGTATAAAAGTAAAAACGGACTTTTTAAAGTACAAAATTAAAAAGCGACTGTTTTGGATTAAAATCCAAAATTTTTGTTTTTGCAATTTCTTTTCAAGATATTGCTTAGTTTTTCTTTCTTCACCATCAATGTTAAAACTTGTTTGGAGTCTTATGATGGCTTCACCAAGTTTTTTCTGTTTTGCAACCAATTTTTCAAACATTTTGATTTGAATTTTGGTCTTTCAAATTAATTTAAAATTTGTTTTTTATTTGATTGAATCTATAGATTCGTTTTTGTTAAAAAATATAGATTCGATTGAATCTGTAGTTGATTATAAAATTCAGTAGAATTTTATAACTATGTTTTGAACCAACGTTTTTTTTTTTGACTTTGTTTTGTTTGCTATAATTTGTTTATTGGACAGTAGTCCGTTTTTGCTCGAAGGACCAATGTTTTGGATTAAAACTCCAATTGAATTCTCAATATGATGTTTATTGAAAATTGATTGATTATTACAAATTTGACTGCTTATATACTATTTACAATACATTAAATTAAATGTAAATTGATGATCTAAGTACATATAATAATGTATAATATATATATATATATAATTATATATATAATATATAATTTATATAATAATTACAGTAAAGGTAAAATGCAATCTAAACATTTTAATGCTAAATAAAGAAATTATGCTACTTAAGCTTAATATGAACAAAGGTTATTAACTTAATATAAGTGTTTTATGCTGTGCTTGCAGTACAGGTAATTGACATAATTAAAAATTGTTTATGTTGTTTTTACAACATCTTCCCGACTCGCGATAAGCTTGCGTGGAATGTCGAAGTCTGTGGGTTTAAAATTTCGTTTTGGTGGTGTCGGTTTCCATGTTTTTGTTTTGTAGCATTGGATTATTGTGATTGCTATTATGATTATTAGAACGATGTATAGCAAGCTAAAATGATGAATATGATGATAATTTAGATTGTTAGGTAATTTTTGTTGTTGTTGTTTTATATTTTGTATTGCGTAATCAAGGTCAGCTATATTTGAATGGTTGAGTAAAATTACTTTTGGACTGTCTATTGTTTCTGCCGCATATGGTGATATAAAACTTAATTGCTGTGATATGTTGATATTAGGTATGAATGATGTATTTAAAATATTACTGAAGATGTTGTGTGATTGAATGGTGAGAGTTGGTTGTTTAATCATGCATGTTTCATTGATCTCTAGGATATCTGCTCCAGATATGTGTCTTGACAAGATTTGTTTATTACTGACGATGTCTATTGTATACTCTTTATCGAAAACGTAAATCCAAGTGTTTGGCGTATAGAGTTGGATCCAGTATTGTTCAGGAAGACTTGCCTTTATTGTACAGTAAGATGATAAGTTCTTTTGGTCATTAAGTAAGTCGATTTCACAACGACTAATTGCTGCTTCTCGATTGTAGATTGGACGTTGTTGCTGACATAAAAACTCTGTCCTCTTAATGACTTCGCAGGAAGTTAGTTCTAATTCTTGTAATGGATAATAACGATCTCTATGAAGATTTACTGCTAGAAACTTGGTTGACGGTTGAATAGTCATAAAAAGGTCTTGATGTGGTGCAGGAACTGGTATCAGATGGAACAATTGAAATTCTTCGTTGGTAAGAAGTGGTAACTTGACTGATATGATAATATATTTTTCTTCAATTCTACCCTCAGCCTTCATTAACATATATATTGTAAGTGAAATTTTTTGTGTGAAATTGATATACACATCAAATATTTCTGGAAGCGTAAGTAATTTTCATATTTTTTATATTATTTTTATTTATATTATTATTTTCATTCATATAAGTTAAACATTTTTATTTAAGGTTCTTTAAAAAAATAAAAATTCTAATTTTATTTTTCGATACATCTTTATTCGAATCCGACTTAAGACTAAATTACAATTCTTAATATTATCTATTATTACAATTTCTATAATCAATAAAATATTGGAATAATCATAAATGAAAAAAATGTTGACAAATCAAAATTCGCTAAATTACTTAAAAAATGCTTTTTACAAAAGAATGAAAGATTTTACCGGATGCGCGTGTAAGTTGATTGACTGAGCAAAAAGCTGACCTAATGCAATTAATCAATAATGTGCAAGTTATTGACTTATGTTAACTTTGATTCGTGTTAACTCCTCCCTCCTTTAAGATCCACGTCCCGTGGGTCCAATATTCAAGTTTATTGGCTGTAGTCTTGATGATTGAGATAAGTCTTGTGTATTTAAAGTTGGAAATAGGATAATTTCTTGGCGATTCTTAAGATATCTTCTGATTACTATGATCATAATCAAAATTATGATAACTGATGCTGTGCTGATGTTTGTACCGGACATTATTTTTTGACTTGAAAATAATTCCTGCAATTTTTCTACATTATTTAGATGCAAATTGTGTAGATATTCCATGTCGAGCTTCATACTTCCTTCAGTTATGTTAGATTGTAATGCAGGTGGTAAAACTTGTGACATTTTCGTCTCTGTATTAATGAAAAGTCTGTTGTCAATTTCTATTGTTTGTTTACATTTTTGATTTGAGACTTATGAACTCGCCTTCCAGAGGCTGTAATAACAGTAACTCGATTATCTTTACAAACAATTTCTTTTTTAAACTTTGGTTTATCTTTTCCTTGGATCTGTTTTACAGCAACAAATATTGTCTCACCAGGATTATAGGTTCTTGGCTTACTTTTTTTACAATTTTCTCTGTCAATCTTGTTCTTCAGGCTTCTTTTGATTCTATTCAGTACATCTTCGCTAACCTTTGTTTTAAAATCGATCAAGTTTTGATAATTTATACGTTCTGTTCTACCGAAAAATAGGTCACTAGGCTTCCTATTGGTAACTGAATGCACATAATTATTATAGCGATCGACGGCTATATTAATTACTTCTTTTAGTGTAAGGTCTTTATATTCATTTCGTAAACATCGCACAATTTCGTTGACGGTTGAATGTACTCTCTCGACAGTCCCATTTACTTCACTTTTTTGGGAAGGCGTTAAATACACTTCGATTCCCAATGTTTTAATATAGTCAAGTATAACTGGACTTATAAAACTCGTTTCATTATCCATTACTAGCATACTAGGGCTAGTAAAGTAATGAAGTATTTTTATAATTTTATCTCGAAGATGTAAGACAGACTTATCATCAATAGGGAAAAATTTTGCAAATTTTGTAAATTTATCTACACATGTGATAAATTTTTCATTTTTCATTTCGATAATGTCGATATGAATTATTTCAGTGGAATAAGTTGGGCTGTTTTGGTTATTTCTATTCATATAATTGACTTGTCTAGATTGGATTGATTGGTCAATATCCATAGGTTCAGTTGGTTTTGGATACGTTGGCCTGGGAGGTGCCCTGTTGTTAGAAGAATGTCGAGTATTATATACCATGTTTTTATGCTGTAATGATATTTGATTAGTTGTCCTACGTCCTAACAGTTGTTCGTTCCTAATTGGCGTCATTTGGTTTATGGGGGCAGTTATTGAATTGTTAGAATGTCACTTGTGTATTGGCATATTTCTGAAATTTAAATTTTGTATTTCCAGACAAGAAGAGTAAGCTTCAGGAAGTGTCTGTAGTCTCTGAATAATTAACATCTTCGAAAGATCTCCATTAAGTCCTCGGATGAATACATCTAGTGCCTTATTTCTATAAGTTTCAACAAGAACATTGATGATATCTTGGCTGTAATCCTCTGTTTTTATCTTATTTACTATGAGCGAAAATTGATGGTTAACATTCGCATAGTATTCATCTAGATTCATATTTCTTTGAGTTAAGTTACTCAATTGATGTTCGAGGGTTCGCAGATCTCGCTTGTCTGCGTAATGTAGGGATAGACATTTCTTTATCGATAGACCAGTCATCATCGAAAATATTGTAGGAAATGAGTGCGGAATCGGCATTCCCTCTTATTTTTTGTCTTATACTTTTCAAGATAGCACGGTAGATGGGCTTATTGCGTACAATTCTCATAATCTTGTAATATACTCTCAACGTGATGTACCCAAGCAACATATTGAACTGGGTTTCCATCAAATGGTTGGAGTTCTTTAACACTATCTGGTAACTTACCAATTTCTTTAAGTTCTTCTTCGTTCTTTGGTATTGATAGACTGTCTTGTGCTACACTTGCAGTAGTTGATAAAAATGTTGCTTCTAATTTCTGAAGTCGTTGCTCTAGTTTGTTAGTTAATTCGATTTGAGCATTTACTGCACCCGTTAATTGTTTAATTGCCTCTTGAATTTGCTCAGTTAGCGTCATAGTGAAAATCGTTTTATTTACCGTTCAATACAATACAATACAACAGACTTAATTGGATTTTTGATAGACTTGGAGCGATTTAATGATTTGTCAATATTTTTACAGAAATTAGATCTTACAATTTAATACAAATTATTTTTATTTCTATTTATCTCTCGTGTTTGTAATTTTATTGTAGACCATATAAACTTATTTTAAACTTTATTATTTATTTCATCTATTATATTTTACAAGAAATTAAATTCTTATCTTATGATTTCTTTATTTTTCAATTTAATTTATTCAATTACAATACTTCTCCTTAAATAATTAAGGTTACAAGCAAAAAAAAAAAAAAAAATTCAGAATATCTTGTTTTCTTTATCTCTTTATTTAACTCGGAATAAATCTTATTACAATTCAATAATTTCACTTAAACTATATTTCTTTATTTTATGATTTATTCGTAAATATTATTTATTTGTCAATTCTTTACTTAAAATGCATTAATCTCTGAATATCCAAGAATAATTGATTTAATAATTTAATTAAATGATTTAAATGATTTAAATTAATAATTTAACACTCTTTTGTTTATATATATTTTTCTGATAGTTTTACAAAAAAAAAAATTTTTAATTTAATTCCTCTTTCAAATAATTAAAAAAAAAACAAATAATTTGGGATAAATCATTCTATATAAAAAATTATTTTGCTACTTTCACTATATTTTATTTATTGAAATGACAATTTCTTTTCTGTATATTTTTTTATTTATTCTCTTCCTTTTTTTTTATAAATCAAAAAAAAAAAAAAATGGATTAAAAAATTCTTCCTACTTACATAAGTATGAAGAGGATTCTCATATTTTCTGTCTGACTTAACTTGTTACTTTGTTATGTACTTAACTAATGTTAACTTTGATTCGTGTTAACTTATATGTTATTTATATTATTATTTTCATTCATTTTATTTTATTTGCAGTAAATAATGGATGATTTGTTTGCCGATTTGGAGCAGGACGAAGAGACACAAGATCGTGTTACTCCTAGAACAACGAAAAGAAAACTAAAACTACAGTTTTCTTTTTCAGAAAAAAAAAGAAACTTGCCGGTTTGATGAAAAATCATCCGCCAATATGGGATTTGCAAAATGAAAATCATTCAAACTCATTTTGCTTATCCAGGGCCTGGGAGGATATTGCTGAAAATATGAACAGAAGTGGTACGTATATATGTTTGTATTATTTTATGCTATGTAAGTTTAACACAGTTTTTCAATACAGTACAAGAGTGCAAAATGGCCTGGAAAGCTATTCGTGATAGCCGTCGTTATCACATAAATGTGAGTAAAAAGAAGAAGTCCGGCAGTGCAGGTGGAGAACCAATAGAAATAGAAGATAACGTGCCTTTTGATTGGGAGTTGTGAGAAGATCTATCATATCTTAAAGATACTGAAAGGAAAAGAAGGTGTGTTCTGATATTATTGTAATTACGTCTGATTGATATGTTTTTTAATCGTGTTATGTATTTTTATCTATAGAACAATGACATCAGAGGATTCTGGCAGTACAAGTAAAGGTTTGAATTTGGAACGAGAAACCAGCTCTAATTATTCATACAGTGTTAAGGTAATACAAACTAAATATTAAATTTTATAAATAGAAGCTAAATATCAATTTAATATGTTTTCTAGAAAACCAAACATTCAGATTCAGAAGATGTGGATTTTATGAAAGCCTCTATTGACAAAATGATGAACACGTGCAGTGAATTAACAAAAACGGAACCAGAAACACAATTAATACCATTTATCAAAAAAATATCAAATAAATTACATCAGTTACCAGAAGCAGAGGCAGAACAGCTCTGCATGGAATTTATTGGAAAAATAAATGATAAAATTAAAAGTATAAATAAGTAATTACTGTTTTTTTTTTTTTGAATTTAATAAACAAAAATTAATCAACATGTGTGTCTATTAGAAACAAAGTGCGTCTATTCCTATGTAACAAAAAAATTAAAATAAACGCCATTTTCAACATAATGCAAGGCTACCCAACTTTTGTAATACTTTTCATATTCATACCTTGCTTATTCTCTTGAATATATTGAGATAAAAACTGCTATTTCAAACAAAACCGTCTATTCCATATGAGGGAAACTTTCAAAACTTGTGTTTTCCATTTTAAAAATCAAAACTTGTCTATTCCATGCTTAATTGTTATTCAAAAACATACAAACAAACTCACTTACTTCTAATTTGGCGGGAAATTAGACATTTTTGTTTATAATTTGTTAAACAATTATATACTATACACTTAATCTAGTTTCAGACCTTTTGATGAAAACTAGTGTGTTAAATATCATTGTCGTAAGGACACATACAATCACCGTATGATTCTTTGTTTCGAACATTGGTTCAAATGTAACACGATTGAATACGGTAACATCTTTCACGATCCTTTGTCTTGGGCTTAGAATAATAGTTTTATGGCTGCACAAATATTTAATTAGGTTTTTATTGATTTTAACCTAAGAACATGCGTAGATCATAACACATATTACATAATACCTACATCATATAGTTGCTTGGTATATTGGTATAGATCTAGATGTACTTAGCATATACAGTTGCTTTATACAAGATACAAACACATCTCGTAATGCCTATAGCATATTGTTGCTTGGTATAGAACAAATGCATCTTGCGATACAAGCATGCACATGTTTCGGTTATCTAACATTCACATTATCCTATGCAAATATTTGCTAAGACGGTTATATCCTTTCTTTGTGATCACAAAGGATATCGTTTCTTGGTTTCATGTACTCCGGTACAATAAATGCGTTATTGCATACTTTGTTATGGGTATATGGATACTCAGAAACAAAGATTTCGTCGGTTACAGTAATTGCATGAACTTTCTATGCTTCGGAATGAAGCATACTACAAAGATCTAGGAAAATCAAAGAAAAAGGGATAGTGTTATTACACAAATTTCACTTCAGTGTGAAATTTGTCGTGTAGTCGCAAATCGAAACATGCTTTTCACACTTTTTTTCTCGTTACAGATTTTTCTTTTTTTGAAGAAGGAACAGTCCAACACAAGGGAAAAGGACTGTTCACTTCCTGACTGGCTCAATTCCATCCCGACAGTGAAGCTGACCGATCGACATAACATATCATCAGAGAATATTTTAACATAAAACAAAGTAGAAAAGTACTTATTTTAAAAAGTAAAATTTTGTTCATTTGGTGTTGTAAGTTAAATTTATATAAATTTGTATATACATAATAAATAAAACTCTTTGTGTGAAATAAAAGAAGATAAACTTTTGTGAAGAAAATTCGTGTTTCTATTTTTTTCTAATTATTAATATCACTAAAAAGGCTTAGTGATACTGAACGTAGTGTTTTTTATTAGTAGTGCTTCATATATTTTTAAATTTTGTTAGAAATATAATAAAATAAATGGAATCTGTAGAAGAAATTGTAACTGTTGAAGAAAGGTTTGCACGGAAAAGAGGAAGGGGTAATAAAACTCGAAGTGTAGAAAAAGAAAACAGGTGACTATAATTCATTTTCTAGCTGGAAATAAATATTTTAATTAGGTCAAAAAAGGAAGCAAAAAAGCCTTTTTAAAAACATCTTTTTGAAATAATTTCCCATATATCTTTTATTCTGTAGATATAAAAGAAAAGATCTGCCGGAACATGTCCAATGTGGCCATAATAATAAAGCCTACAAGTGCCAATTATTAAGCATGGCAGATTTGCTTGCATTTTCTGAAGCATTTTACTCTTCAAACAACAAAATTAGTCAAGACGCTTTTCTTTTGACGTATTGCTTGATGGAATCGCCTAAACGCAGAGATCGCTGCATCAAAGGTGGTTCTCGGAAAAACATATCAATTGAATATTACATTAGGAAAAAAAATGAGAAGAAAAAAATGATAAGAGTTTGTCAAAAAACATTTTTAAACACTCTTCGAATATCAAGAGACCGTGTGCAAAGAGTTTGCAAAAAACATTTACTATCTGGCACTGCACCATACGAAGCACGCGGAGGTGATCATAGGTCTCAAAAATTTATTGAAAAAAAACAGTCAGTTATTAATTTTATAATACAACTGAAACCGCTGGAAATTCACTATTGTAGAAGCAAGATTTCAAAAAGACAGTATTTACCCGCATCACTTTCAATTAATAGACTTCAATTAATCACTTCAATTAATCATAAGTTTTAACATTGATGGTGAAGAAAGAAAAACTAAGCAATATCTTGAAAACAAATTGCAAAAAGTTGAAAATCTCTGGGAAGAATTCGAAGAGAATCACGATGAAATTCTAACCAGTGATGACGCTGATGACAATCACGTGTATTTTCAAAAAACATATTTTGAAAAAATCAAGATCGTATACGACACGATAAAAACTGCTATTGAAAAGAAAATGAGAGAAGTCGTAACAACGAACGTGAAGCAAACGTATGAAATTCAAAAAGAAAAAATATCACATTTTCTTCAATTGATTGGAGATATTGAAAAAACTGACGGAAGTCATTCCGATATATATTATAAACAAAATATGATCACAATTCAAAAATATTGGCAAGAGATAGCCAAATTTCACGAAATGATTGTGTCATCGGGAGTCAGAAATGAAGAAGATATTTATAACAAACCAAGTGCATTCGAAGAACTAGAGTATAAATATGACACAATAACTATCAAACTTAGCGAACTAATGCATCAAAATATCGCAGAACAAAATCAACGAATTCAAAATAATGAACAAAACATTCAAAAAATTCAATTAAAACTCGTGGAAATTCCTACCTTCAATGGAAATTATAAACAATGGAGATCGTTCCGAGATTTGTTCATTGAACTCGTACATAAAAATCAGCATGTTGGCAACGCAGTAAAACTACAATATCTCAAAACACATCTAAATGGAGAGGCACAACATCTCGTAAAACTTCTATCTATTACCAATGAAAATAATCTAACAGCATGGAATATACTCAACGAAAGATATGAGAACAAACGTCTGTTATTAGCAACACCGTTGCAAACTATTTTAACACAATCAGCTCTAACAACAGAGACAGCGTATGGCATAAAAAAATTGCATGACACCACGAAGAAATGCCTACATGCAATTAACAATTTAAACATCGACACTGAAAGTTGGGGTCCAGTAATTATTCATATAATTTTGCAAAAACTGGACAAAGATTCGAGAAAAAGCTATGAAGAATCATTAGCTAATCCAAAAGAAATTCTGAATCTAGACGAATTCTTCAAATTTCTAGAAAATCGGTTCCAAGCGCTAGAAGCAACAGGAGATTTCAAGAAGAAGGAAAATACTTCAAAACACCAAACAACGTTAAAAACATTTCATACAACAATTGATGCTCATTGTCCACTATGGAAAGCAGCTCATCGCATCTATGCATGTTCAAAATTTCAAAAACTAAATCCACAACAACGAAAGGATACAATTAAAGATTTACAATTATGTACAAACTGTCTTCTATCAGGGCATAACACACTACAATGTGTGAGTAAATCATCATGTAAAGTATGCAAGAAGCGACATCATACAGTTTTACATATGTCGTGCAAAATTAAGGCTCATTATCAAGAACAGCCAACAGCCAACATGACCGAAATTCATAATCACTTCTCGGCAGTTCAAACCAGCTCTCTATTGGCTACCGCACTTATCAAAGTGGAATGGAATAATTATGAAATAGGTCTGAGAGCCTTACTAGATCAAGGTTCACAATCATCATTTATAACTGAAAATGCTGTACAAAAATTAAACCTAAAGAAGCAAAAAATAAATGCAGTAGTGTTTGGATTAGCTGTCAATGATCCACAAAATGCCAGACATTCAGTCACGTTCAAACTAAAACCAAAATATGCATCTAATTTTGTCACAACAGTAACATCAATTGTCATGAATAAACTAACACGAAACTTACCAAGTCAAAATATGCACCAAGAAGGTGGAACCATTTAAATAATCTAATCTTAGCAGATCCTTCATGTTGTGTACCAGCACAAATTGATGTCATACTAGGAGTCGATATAATTAGTGAAATAATACGAGACGGAGTCATAAGAGGCCCAGAAGGAACACCCATAGCTCAAAACACTGAACTTGGATGGATTATATCAGGCAAAATAACTACCAAGGACAAGAACGCTAAGCGACAAGTAGTAAGTTTAATTTCAGAAATTGATTTAGATAATCAGTTGAAACAATTCTGGAAGATAGAAGAAGTACTATCTAGCAATAATTTGACGTCAGAAGAAGAAGAAGAATGCGAACAATTCTACAAGAAAACTGTTAATAGAGATCCTACTGGACGATACATTGTCAGATTACCGTTAGATTACGCTAAATTGAAAGAACATACGCTAGGAGATTCAAGAAAAAAGGCATTGGCTAGATTGATGCATGTGGAAAATAAATTTAACACAAACAAAACATATGAGTACGAATATAAGAAATTCATGGCAGAATATAAGGGACTTCAACACATGGTTCTAGCACCATCAATAACAGAATCTCATAATACAATCATATCTTACATACCACATCATGCTGTCATAAAAGAAGACAGTACAACGACTAAATTAAGAGTAGTTTTTAATGCGTCATCAAAAGCAACAACTGGAGTAAGCCTCAACGACATAATGTTAAAAGGACCTAAACTACAGAAAGATCTCTTCGAAATCTTAATTAGGTGGAGATTTCATCGAATAGCACTAACAGCTGATATCGAGAAAATGTATAGATAGATCAAGGTTGCAGAGTCTGATCAAGATTTACAAAGAATACTGTGGAGAAATTGAAC
Organism: Villa cingulata; assembly: GCA_951394055.1. Lineage (NCBI taxonomy): Eukaryota > Metazoa > Arthropoda > Insecta > Diptera > Bombyliidae > Villa > Villa cingulata. Next base: position 31,490,552 of record OX596017.1, on the reverse strand, counting down.
AACTAAACAAATTGAAGATTATAAATTAACAACTGCAACATACGGAACGAGTGCAGCACCATTTTTAGCGATTCGAACGCTCCAACAATTGGCATATGATGAAGAATCTAAACATCCATTAGCTTCGAAAATTACATTACGAGATTTTTATATAGATGATCTAATAACAGGAGCAGATACAAAAGAAGAAGCTCTCCATTTACACAAAGAAATGAACGAATTAATGAAAAAAGGAAGATTCAACTTACGAAAATGGGCCAGTAATACGTTCGCTTTATTTGACAACATAACGGAAAACAGTACAGATATATTTCAGATCGAAAAGGGTGAGACTATAAGAGACCTACTTGGCTGGCTAGCTCCAACAACAGTCAAAGCAAAATTAATTATGCAAGACCTATGGAAAGAAAACATATCATGGGACAGCGAAGTACCACAATATATCAATACTAAGTGGAACAAGTTTCATAAAGAATTAATATTACTTGAAAATATTACCATTGCACGATGGTTACATTTCAGACCAACAACACAAATCGATCTTCACGGATTTTGCGATGCGTCAGGAAAAGCATAAGCTGCAGTCATTTATAGTAGAATAATTATAAATGACAAAGCAATCACATCGTTACTCACCGCTAAAACAAAAGTCGCTCCATTACGTAATACAGTAACTCTACCAAGAATGGAATTACTTGGAGCCACATTACTATCCAAATTAATTAGAAAGATTTTAGATGCATTAACAGAAAATACTCAACCAACAATATACTGCTGGGCAGACTCAACAATAGCACTTAGTTGGATACAGAATCGATCTACTAAATGGAAAACCTTTGTTGCCAATAGAGTTGCCGAAATACACCGGAATGTAAATACAAAACATTGGTATCATATAAAATCAGAGCAAAATCCAGCGGACTACGCGTCTAGAGGGTTATTTCCTTCTGAATTAATCAACTGTCAGTTATGGTGGAATGGTCCAGAATTTCTAAAAACCATCACAATAAACGTTCTAAAGGAACCAAAGTACACAACGACAGTAGAACAGAAAAGCGTACAAGCTACAACTTCAACTACGATCAGAAAATCAGATGATGAATTAATATGCAAATTTTCCTCGCTCACAACATTAATCAATGTTACAGCATACTGTCTACGATTTATATACAACCTTCGGACGAAGGAATGGCGAACAGGAGAACTTAATGTACAAGAACGCGATCAAGCAAGAATAATGTTAATTCAAAAAATACAACAAGCATATTTCAAGGACGAGTTTTTAAGTCTAAAAATCGGAAAACCGGTACCTTCAAAAAGTGTATTGCTATCACTAAATCCATTCATTGATGCAGACAATATCATAAGAGTTGGAGGAAGATTACAATACGCAGCAGTTCCATACAATCAACGACATCGAATGATCATACCACACGATCATCATCTAACAACGCTTATAATATTACAATCACATAAAATCACAATACATGGAGGTGTAGAACTAACATTAGCACATCTATGTCAAACATTCTGGATAATTAAAGGCCGACAAACTGTAAAGAAAATTATACACAATTGCACTACATGTCACAGATATCGTTCAACACATTCACATCAACTGATGGGAATCCTACCAACACCTCCTGTCAACATATCAAAACCATTCACACACACTGGAATTGACTATGCGGGACCAATCAGTATTCCAACAACAAAAGATCGAGGTCATAAAAGCTATAAAGGATACATAGCACTATTCATCTGTCTTAGTACCAAGGCTGTACATATCGAAGCTGTCAGTGATTTAACGACTTCATCATTTTTGACCGCCTTTAAAAGATTTATAAGCAGACGAGGTAATGTTGCACACATTTATAGTGATAACGGAACACAGTTCGTAGGAGCAAGCAAAATTCTACAAGATAATTATTTACGACAAGTCAAAGATATTGAAAAGTAAACATCAGTATTACTAACACGCCACGACATTGAATGGCATTTCATACCACCTGCTACACCACATTTTGGTGGACTATGGGAAGCAGGAATTAAATCAATTAAAATACATCTGAAAAAAGTGATTGGAAACGAAGCATTAACCTTTGAAGAGCTGTCCACTGTTCTAACACAAATTGAAGCCTGTCCTAATTCCAGACCACTATGTCCTCTTTCAGACGACCCAGAAGACTTAAACGTGTTAACACCAGCACACTTTCTGATCGGGAACTCATTACTGGCGCCACCAGACAAAGACTTAACGGAACATAATCCTAATTTACTTACAAGATGGCAGTTAGTAGAAAAACTAAGTCAGGGATTCTGGAATATATGGTCCAAGGAATATCTTTCAAGACTTCAACAGAGACCTAAATGGAGAAAACAGCAAAATAATATCAGCAAAGGTCAACTCGTATTAATAAAGGATGAGCAACTCCCTCCAGTACAGTGGATATTGGGCAGAGTTATTGAAACACATCCAGGCACAGATGGAATGACACGAATCGTCACAGTCAAAACAAGCAAGGGTATTCTAAAACGACCAATAGTTAAAATTAGCCCTTTACCAACACCAACTACAACAATACAGGAACAAGAATAAACTAAAAAAGTTGAAGTTAATGCACACTGCGCAGTTACCACGACAGAAGAATCATCGACACTCCCTGTACCCAAATCTAAGAAAAACAAGGTTAAAATTATGACTATCAATTCTAATTGGTTACAAAAAATTGATCAAACTCCTCTATGTTCTTCACTTAAAAAATACTTAGAGCGAGATCAAAGAAATAACACAATGAATACATTGAGAAAACGCACATCAGAAGATAACTCAACAACCACTACACCATCGAAAGTAAAAAATACTGGACTATTTATATTCATCATTTCACTACTCAGTCCGCTAGTTTTCACTCAAGAACAAAACATTGAAATTACTCCATTTACCACAAACCCAGGAATCTACTTTGAAAAAATGGGTAATATAGATCTTATAACAAATGAGTGGAAACTAATTATATATTATAATCTCACTTCATACTGGGCAGAATTAGAAGCACTGGAATGACAAGTGGCATCAATCACACATCTCTGCAACACTAAAGCCTATGTTGAACAGTCAAGATGTGTACACAGTGAACATCAGTTAAACTATCTTCTCCAAACAATTAAAAATTAAAATCAACTCATCTATCAACATAATGAACATATACCATCTACTCCTAGATTTCGACGTTCTCCGTTAAACATCGTTGGAACGGTAGCCAATAAACTGTTTGGAATATTGGATAATGACTTCGCAGAACAACACCAAGAGCAAATCGAAAAAATGCAAGCTAATGTATAACATCTTTTATCTCTAATAAGAAATCAAACATCAATCGCAGAAGTCACCAAAAATATACTAAAGAAGAATCAAATAGATATGAACACTCAATTAGAGACATTTTACACACAAATCAAAAACATGATGTTACAAACCAACCAACTAGTAGGGTTCACGACATTGTCTCTAATCATTAATCAATTAACACTTAATTTAATTAATTTCATTAATACACAAACCGTTAAATCGATACTCAGCATGGAAAAATGAATCCATATTTATTAACACCAGAACAATTGGAAAACCAAAAACACATTATTCCAGACAACATACCACCAAATCTGAGACTTCCTGTAGAAATAGAACACGGAACATTTCTACTAACATAATATTGTCAAAATTCTGCCGTGAAATAACAATTTTTGTTCATTTCACAGTGAAATTTTGATGAACTGCCATCTATTCTTCAAATTTTAAAAACTTGAAATTCCACTTGAACTGCATACCATAAAGTGAAATGTCAGCGAAAGTTTTGTTCGTCAGCATTTCACTCAGGTTTTTTGACATATATTTTAAATGGGAAGCGGAATTTCACTCGATCTCCATACTGGGCTTAGTTTGGGATAAATAGTTGCTGACAGTAAATTAATTTTCCGGAAGTCTTTGGACGGTTAAATTTTTGAATTTTTAATCTTCAGATTGGGGTACGAGTTCTTCAATCAACACACTGCAATCAACTAAGCATTAGTAACGCCATCTGTATCAACAGATTTTAATTAAAATTAATTTGTAATTGAATTTTTAAATTAAAATTAATTAGTAGATCAACATTTTTATTCGAAAATTTGACATTAAAGTAAATTCAATTTTTTTGAGAAAATTAGTAAAATTATTTTTTTGAAATTTATAAATTTGGATTAAAATGTTTGTTAGTAGATTATTTTTTTGAAATTTTGAATTATTTTTTAAAATAAGAAAAAGTTGCAACTTAACGTTAAATTTTGTAACAATATTTTCAAAATTAGTAAATTCATTAGTTAAGTTAAAGTTATATATACTAATATATATATATTTAAATTATAATTAAATTCTCATTATCTTTGTTTATTATTTAAAATTTGGTCATTTACTTACTTTTTGTAATTAGAATTAAGTTTTGAATTGTTAGATTTTAAGATTGTTTTTCAATAAAGTTTGTTATAACGTTTGTAAAAATAATTGTGTTCTTATTTATAAAATTGAAACCGGCACCTATTTTATTTTATTTTATTGTCGAATCAAATCATTTAACAATGTATTTTGTGCAGTGTGAATAGTTTTATTTGTTTTGTGTTTGTCAATAATTTTAAGATTGTGCATAGTTTTGTGTTATATTTTTTGGCTATGTTGTTTGTTTATACTTTGTGTTTTTCTGTTTGTACTATTTGTTTATAATTATTATTAATTATTTTCATTTTGCTTTTATTTTCACTTTTCAATTTCAGACTAAATCTTCATTTGAAATTTGGACAAAATGTAAGTTCAATTTCTATATATGTAAGTTTGTTACCATTTTATAATATCTTGTCTTTTTTTCTTTTTCAGGTTTCGAATATGTTGAATGATGATTCAACAACCTCTGTGATTGGTGTTTTCATGTGTTTCTTTTATTATTTTGATTAATTCGTCTTCGTTATTTACATTTTTTGCAATTTTGTTGCATTTAATAAATTTAATTTTTGGTTCGTTACCGAATAACTCGACCAGTTTGCTTTGAAGAATTGCATATTCGCTATAATTCAATTCAGAATTTATGGCTGTAGTTCCACTTTTAATTAGTCTTCTTAGCAGATCGTTTAAGTAATTTTCATCTTTCAGATTTTCTTTAGAGATAAAAATTATTCTATACCTTTTATATAAAGTAACTAATTATTCTTGATTGTTTTTTTTCTACTAAATGAATTTGAGTAAGATATTTATTTACATATTATAAAGTCACCAGATTCTTAGATGTAAAAAGCGGGACAAACAGAACATTATCTAAATATTATATATTATTGTGTATAAAATAATAATACACTATCATCGTTTGTAATTCATGTACATATTCAATTTATTCAAAGTATTATTTACATATTTAAAAAATTAAAAATAAATGACCAGACTTACTTTAATTGCACAGAAAAAATTACATTTCAATTTACATTTTTTTTTTAACTTTTTAAAAAATTACATCACGTCTTTGCCTAGATATATTTTCCAGTTGAATGAATCTCCCTCAAAAGATCCGGGTTATCGTTAAGGATTTCGTAAAATTTTTCACAAGAATCGGCTAGATTATATTTTACATACATAATTGCTTTGAGTGTTTCAGCTTCTAAAACTTCTTAAACTGAAAATCAAGTTCGCATTTCCATTAATTGGTGTACACCACACCTTGAGTACATCAGAAGACACAGCAGCCTCTATAACTCTAAAATTTTTCCATGTACCTTTACAGATACAAAATTTACTTGTATCGTGAATTATTTCAACCCAGAACATGTTGATTATACTTGCAGACGAGACCAAAACTGATGTGTGTTTAATATTTCATACCTTTATATATCCAACAGGTGCAGATCATTCTTACAACAACAATAATTAAAGATATGTTTTATGAGATATCATATGTTTTCTATGTAATCATGTAAATTATAAAAAAGATTTATTTTAAATCTCATGTTCAAGATCGTTATACTTTTTATATAAGTTTGAAGTTTAAAATACATAAAAATGTATATTTAATTGTTTCAATATAACATTCTTATCAGTTAAATTGGTCTATAAATGTGTATACAACCATATACATATAAAGTTATATATTTTTAAAATATATTTTAAGTTCTTGCGCAAGAATAATACGCAAATATGTTACATTTACTAAAATTGACGAGACGAGATTAGCACGAGCCTCTGCGCAAGAATAATACTCAAAATCACAAAAATAGTAAAAAGTGTAATATTATAAGTTTTTAATCATTTTTAAAGTTTTCAAGGTACATATTGTTTTCAGGGTAGTTAAAAGTCGCGAAATTTTGCGAAAAAATTTTTTTTGCATTTTTGGTGATTACATGACACACAGATACAGAAAAAAACAAAAATAATAAAAAACACAAAATGTCCTTTTTTATCCTCCCGGAAGGACTTTTTTTTAAAGAAAACAAAATTAAATTTTAGAGCATTTAAAGACGAATTTTTTGAGCCATAAACTAAATTTGTATCACTTACCGTTATAAAGATATTGGCGAAAAAGAAAAAAAAAATTTTTTTTCAAAGGGGTTTTTTTTTAAGGGGGGGTGAGCGCCACGAATTTTTTTCTGATTGTTGATTGTGGTCACCCCCTCTATCGAATGTGATACCTCTCCACTTGCTCCTGAGATGGGGTTAAAATCTATACCTTTACTTTTTTTTGAATTTTCATATTCAAATTATAATGTATATTAATATATTATTTTTCATCAGCAGCAGCAACAACAACCAACAGCAGCAGCAACAACAGCAACAGCAGCAGCAACGCAACAACAACAACCAACAGCAGCAACAGCAACAACAGCAGCAGCAACGCAACAACAAATCGATCTGAGAATACCAAAACGTCACTCTCAATCTCCACCAACCATTCCATTAAAAAGAATAAAGGTGGAGGTTGAGAGTGAAGATGAAGAAGAGCTCAACTCCGTGTTGAGTAATGCTCTTGAGGTTTTGGATCTCCAAATGAAGGTTCAAAATCTCACGACAAAAACAACGAAGTACAAAACCAGCATTATCAACACCAACAACAGCTGCAACAATTCCAACAACAACACCAACAGCAGATGTACCTTCAACATCAACAACACCAAGATTTTTTGGTTGAAAGAGATATCTATATATAATTTAGAGATATCTCTAAGACAAAGTCATAACAGCAGAGCTGCAAGAATCCATGATGCAATTCATGGGTTCTTGCAGTATTTAAATAATGTATAATTTATAAAAATGTTTTTTAAATAAAAATTAAAAATTAAAAAAATTTATAAATAGTGTTTTTAATTAAAAACTCCCTCCTTGCTTTTCTTTCAATATTTTTTGTAATTTTTTATTCTAATAGAAATTGTGTTGGGTATAATTTGAATAAACTTCTTTCTATCAAGTCATCTTTTCTCTAGACAATTTTTACAACATTTATGAAATATTTAGTTTTTTCACATTTTATATAGGTGAACAAACTTTTAAATAATAAATTGTATTTTAATTAAAAAACCTTGCTTTTCTCTTAGTATGTCTTTACATTTTTTATTATTTCAAAAATATTTATACATTATATAATATTGTTTCTTCTTCTGAATACATTCTTTGTAGTTTAAGTTTATAAGATTTGCCTAATTCTCCACCATTTACAATACAAAATTGTTTACTTTCTAGCTTAGTTAATTTTTCATCGTTTAGATCAATAAATCTTGAAAGTAAAAATATATTGTAGTCATCAAGTTCTAGTACAATGCGTTGTCCATATTTCGTTTCAACTCTCCGATAATTTATAATTCGATACTCTTTTCCTATTTCCATATCTTTCATATGTAAAATGCTTTTTAAAGCCTTCTCATTAAATGACTCCAAAAGATCATCTCCACTATTTCTTCGTTCTGTGTAAAACCCGTTGAAATCCATTTCTCAATTAGAAATCTAAATAAAACAGGAAAAGAATTCAAAAAATAATTATTTTAAAACAAAAACTTGTATATATAATCTATAACAAACATACATACTTATATTCACTTAAAAATTCAATATCAAAGAATTTTCGCTTCTTCTATAAATTCTAATTCTAAGAGTGTTATGATATCAGAATGCTCGTAACGCTTAATTATATATGGTATCGTTAGTTTTTTCCGTATAGGTTCTACAGGCCAACTATATACCATACAAGTCAAATAGTCAGGAAAGAAAAATGTATTTTCTAACTTTACTCTTAAAAGCGGTTTTTTTAATTCTGCTTTCCACTCCTGAATTGTTAAAATCCTGTTATTCCAAATATTCAATATACTTATTTCAAATAAACTTTGAGGTTCAGTTATAAATTTATAATAACACAAACTGCTGTTCCAACTGTAACAATTGTTGAATCACTATCACTATACTCTTCCACAGAATCCATGAACTGAAATCATCATTCAACTCGCAGACTTTTATATCAAAAAGTTTTAAAAATTTACAACAACAACTTGTATTACAACAACAAATACTGGACCGAGATAACCTCTCACCTACGCAGAATTCCGAGAAACCAACAACAAATTCAATACCACATAGCAACAACAAATCGAGATAACCTCTCACCTACGCAGAATTCCGAGAAACCAACAACAAATTCAAACACCGGAAACCGACTTCCTGCCGCCGCCGCCGCCGCCCCCACCCCTTATCTCTTCTTGAAACTAAAAATACCGCTTATCTCTGAAAATTCGAATACGTCACCTAAATCTTGTCTCTACGATTACGTCACAACTCCTTATCTCTACGATGACGTCACAACTCCCATATCTCTACGATGACGTCACAACTCCCATATCTCTACGATGACGTCACAACTCCCTTATCTCCACGATGACGTCACAACTCCCTTATCTCCACGATGACGTCACCGGAAATACGATGACGTATACGATGACGTAATGGACCCCCACCCTCTGTGCGCTGGAATCCCATATTCATACTACTGTAATTATTATCGAATGAATTCATTGTTGTCAAAATAATAGCATCATTGACCAACCAAGCATTACTGCTATATCGAATTACATGAGGCAAACAATCTGCTTGTGTATTTAAGAAAAGCAGTATATTTGTTTCGAGCATTTGAAGTGGCAGACAGTATTCAGGTGAAAGGTTTTATTTTGTTTAAAAGAAGGGAAACTTTGAAATTTGTCAGTAATTATTATCGAATGAATTCATTGTTGTCAAAATAATAGCATCATTGACCAACCAAGCATTACTGCTATATCGAATTACATGAGGCAAACAATCTGCTTGTGTATTTAAGAGAAGCAGTATATTTGTTTCGAGCATTCGAAGTGGCAGATAGTATTCAGGTGAAAGGTTTTTTTTGTTTAAAAGGAGGAAAACTTTGAAATATGTCAGTAATTATTATCGAATGAATTCGTTATAGTCCAAATAACAGCATCAGTGACCTACCAAGCATTACTGCTATTTCGAATTACAAGAGCCAAAAAATCTGCTTGTGTTTTTAAGAAAAGCAGTATATTTGTTTCGAGCAATCGAAGTAGCAGATAGTATTCAGTTGAAAAGTTTTTTTTTTGTTTAAAAGGAGGGAAACTTTGAAATTTGTCAGTAATTATTATTGAATGAATTCATTGTTGTCTAAATAATAGCATCATTGATCAACCAATCATTACTGCTATATCGAATTACATGAGGCAAACAATCTGCTTGTGTATTTAAGAAAAGCAGTATATTTGTTTCGAGCATTCGAAGTGGCAGATAGTATTCAGGTGAAAGGTTTTTTTTGTTTAAAAGGAGGAAAACTTTGAAATATGTCAGTAATTATTATCGAATGAATTCGTTATAGTCCAAATAACAGCATCAGTGACCTACCAAGCATTACTGCTATTTTGAATTACAGGAGCCAAAAAATTGCTTGTGTTTTTAAGAAAAGCAGTATATTTGTTTCGAGCAATCGAAGTGGCAGATAGTATTCAGGTGAAAAGTTTTTTTTTTTTTGTTTAAAAGTAGTCAAACTTTGAAATATGTCATTAATCATAGAATGAATTCATTATTCTCAAAATAATAGCATCATTGACAAACTAAGCATTATTGCTATATCGAATTACATGAGGCAAACAATCTGCTTGTGTATTTAAGAAAAGCAGTATATTTGTTTCGAGCATTCGAAGTGGCAGATAGTATTCAAGTGAAAAGTTTTTTTTTTTTGTTTAAAAGGAGAAAAACTTTGAAATATGTCAGTAATTATTATCGAATGAATTGATTATTGTCAAAATAGCAGCATCAGGAACCTACTAAGCATTACTGCAATTTCGAATTACATTTGACAAAAAAGATTGTTATGTAAGTAAGAAAATCAGTTTATTTATTTCGAGCATTCGAAGTGGTACATAGTATGCAGTTTAAAGCTTTTTTTTGTTTTGTTTAAAAGGAGGACATTTTTTAATTTCTCAGTAATTATTATCGAATGAATTCATTATTGTTCAAATAATAGCATTATTGACCAACCAAGCATTAATGCTATTCTGAGTTATATTAGAAAAACAAAGTACTTGTGTATTTAAGAAATGCAGTTTCTTTGTTTATCGTATTCGAAATGGTACACAGTATGCAGTTTAAAACTTTTTTTTTTGTTTAAAAGGAGGAAGTTTTTGAAATTTGTCAGTAATTATTATCGAATGAATTCATTATTGTCAAAATAACAGCATCAGTGACCTACCAAGCATTACTGCTATTTCGAATTACATTACATGAGCCAAAAAATCTGCTTGTGTTTTTAAGAAAAGCAGTATATTTGTTTCGAGTATTCGAAGTGGCAGATAGTATTCAGGTGAAAGGTTTTTTTTTGTTTAAAAGGAGGGAAACTTTGAAATTTGTCAGTAATTATTATCGAATGAATTAATTGTTGTCAAAATAATAGCATCATTGACCAACCAAGCATTACTGCTATATCGAATTACATGAGGCAAATAATCTGCTTGTGTATTTAAGAAAAGCAGTATATTTGTTTCGAGCATTCGAAGTGGCAGATAGTATTCAGGTGAAAGGTTTTTTTTTGTTTAAAAGGAGGAAAACTTTGAAATATGTCAGTAATTATTATCGAATGAATTCATTGTTGTCAAAATAATAGCATCATTGACCTACCAAACATTACTGCTATTTCGAAATTCATGAGGCAAACAATCTGCTTGTGTATTTAAGAAAAGCAGTATATTTGTTTCGAGTATTCTAAGTGGCAGATAGTATTCAGGTGAAAGGTTTTTTTTGTTTAAAAGGAGGAAAACTTTGAAATATGTCAGTAATTATTATCGAATGAATTCGTTATAGTCAAAATAACAGCATCAGTGACCTACCAAGCATTACTGCTATTTCGAATTACAAGAGCCAAAAAATCTGCTTGTTTTTAAGAAAAGCAGTATATTTGTTTCGAGCAATCGAAGTGGCAGATAGTATTCAGGTGGAAGGATTTTTTTTGTTTAAGAGGAGGGAAAATTTTAAATTTCTCAGTAATTATTATCGAATGAATTCATTATTGTTCAAATAATAGCATCATTGACCAACCAAGCATAAATGCTATTTTGAGTTATATGAGACAAACAAACTGCTTGTGTATTTAAGAAATGCAGTTTCTTTGTTTATCGTATTCGAAATGGCACACAGTATGCAGTTTAAAGCTTTTTTTTTGTTTAAAAGGAGGAAGTTTTTGAAATTTGTCTTTAATTATTATCGAATGAATTCATTATTGTCAAAATAATAGCATCAGTGACCTACCAAGCATTACTGCTATATCGAAATCCATGAGCCAAAAAATCTGCTTGTGTTTTTAAGAAAAGCAGTATATTTGTTTCGAGCATTTGAAGTGGCAGACAGTATTCAGGTGAAAGGTTTTTTTTGTTTAAAAGGAGGGAAACTTTGAAATTTGTCAGTAATTATTATCGAATGAATTCATTGTTGTCAAAATAATAGCATCATTGACCAACCAAGCATTACTGCTATATCGAAATCCATGAGGCAAACAATCTGCTTGTGTTTTTAAGAAAAGCAGTATATTTGTTTCGAGCATTCGAAGTGGCAGATAGTATTCAGGTGAAAGGATTTTTTTTGTTTAAGAGGAGGGAAAATTTTAAATTTCTCAGTAATTATTATCGAATGAATTCATTATTGTTCAAATAATAGCATCATTGACCAACCAAGCATAAATGCTATTTTGAGTTATATGAGACAAACAAACTGCTTGTGTATTTAAGAAATGCAGTTTCTTTGTTTATCGTATTCGAAATGGCACACAGTATGCAGTTTAAAGCTTTTTTTTTGTTTAAAAGGAGGAAGTTTTTGAAATTTGTCTTTAATTATTATCGAATGAATTCATTATTGTCAAAATAATAGCATCAGTGACCTACCAAGCATTACTGCTATATCGAAATCCATGAGCCAAAAAATCTGCTTGTGTTTTTAAGAAAAGCAGTATATTTGTTTCGAGTATTCGAAGTGGCAGATAGTATTCAGGTGAAAGGTTTTTTTTTGTTTAAAAGGAGGGAAACTTTGAAATTTGTCAGTAATTATTATCGAATGAATTAATTGTTGTCAAAATAATAGCATCATTGACCAACCAAGCATTACTGCTATATCGAATTACATGATGCAAATAATCTGCTTGTGTATTTAAGAAAAGCAGTATATTTGTTTCGAGCATTCGAAGTGGCAGATAGTATTCAGGTGAAAGGTTTTTTTTTGTTTAAAAGGAGGAAAACTTTGAAATATGTCAGTAATTATTATCGAATGAATTCATTGTTGTCAAAATAATAGCATCATTGACCTACCAAACATTACTGCTATTTCGAAATCCATGAGGCAAACAATCTGCTTGTGTATTTAAGAAAAGCAGTATATTTGTTTCGAGTATTCTAAGTGGCAGATAGTATTCAGGTGAAAGGTTTTTTTTGTTTAAAAGGAGGAAAACTTTGAAATATGTCAGTAATTATTATCGAATGAATTCGTTATAGTCAATATAACAGCATCAGTGACCTACCAAGCATTACTGCTATTTCGAATTACAAGAGCCAAAAAATCTGCTTGTGTTTTTAAGAAAAGCAGTATATTTGTTTCGAGCAATCGAAGTGGCAGATAGTATTCAGGTGGAAGGATTTTTTTTGTTTAAGAGGAGGGAAAATTTTAAATTTCTCAGTAATTATTATCGAATGAATTCATTATTGTTCAAATAATAGCATCATTGACCAACCAAGCATAAATGCTATTTTGAGTTATATGAGACAAACAAACTGCTTGTGTATTTAAGAAATGCAGTTTCTTTGTTTATCGTATTCGAAATGGCACACAGTATGCAGTTTAAAGCTTTTTTTTTGTTTAAAAGGAGGAAGTTTTTGAAATTTGTCTTTAATTATTATCGAATGAATTCATTATTGTCAAAATAATAGCATCAGTGACCTACCAAGCATTACTGCTATATCGAAATCCATGAGCCAAAAAATCTGCTTGTGTTTTTAAGAAAAGCAGTATATTTGTTTCGAGTATTCGAAGTGGCAGATAGTATTCAGGTGAAAGGTTTTTTTTTGTTTAAAAGGAGGGAAACTTTGAAATTTGTCAGTAATTATTATCGAATGAATTAATTGTTGTCAAAATAATAGCATCATTGACCAACCAAGCATTACTGCTATATCGAATTACATGATGCAAATAATCTGCTTGTGTATTTAAGAAAAGCAGTATATTTGTTTCGAGCATTCGAAGTGGCAGATAGTATTCAGGTGAAAGGTTTTTTTTTGTTTAAAAGGAGGAAAACTTTGAAATATGTCAGTAATTATTATCGAATGAATTCATTGTTGTCAAAATAATAGCATCATTGACCTACCAAACATTACTGCTATTTCGAAATCCATGAGGCAAACAATCTGCTTGTGTATTTAAGAAAAGCAGTATATTTGTTTCGAGTATTCTAAGTGGCAGATAGTATTCAGGTGAAAGGTTTTTTTTGTTTAAAAGGAGGAAAACTTTGAAATATGTCAGTAATTATTATCGAATGAATTCGTTATAGTCAAAATAACAGCATCAGTGACCTACCAAGCATTACTGCTATTTCGAATTACAAGAGCCAAAAAATCTGCTTGTGTTTTTAAGAAAAGCAGTATATTTGTTTCGAGCAATCGAAGTGGCAGATAGTATTCAGGTGGAAGGATTTTTTTTGTTTAAGAGGAGGGAAAATTTTAAATTTCTCAGTAATTATTATCGAATGAATTCATTATTGTTCAAATAATAGCATCATTGACCAACCAAGCATAAATGCTATTTTGAGTTATATGAGACAAACAAACTGCTTGTGTATTTAAGAAATGCAGTTTCTTTGTTTATCGTATTCGAAATGGCACACAGTATGCAGTTTAAAGCTTTTTTTTTGTTTAAAAGGAGGAAGTTTTTGAAATTTGTCTTTAATTATTATCGAATGAATTCATTATTGTCAAAATAATAGCATCAGTGACCTACCAAGCATTACTGCTATATCGAAATCCATGAGCCAAAAAATCTGCTTGTGTTTTTAAGAAAAGCAGTATATTTGTTTCGAGCATTTGAAGTGGCAGACAGTATTCAGGTGAAATGTTTTGTTTGTTTAAAAGGAGGGAAACTTTGAAATTTGTCAGTAATTATTATCGAATGAATTCATTGTTGTCAAAATAATAGGATCATTGACCAACCAAGCATTACTGCTATATCGAATTACATGAGGCCAACAAAATTGTTATGTAATTAGGAAAATCAGTTTATTTATTTCGAGCATTCGAATTCGAAGGGGTACATAGTATGCAGTTTAAAGTTTCTTTTTTGTTTTGTTTAAAAGGAGGAAATTTTTGAAATTTGTCAGTAATTATTATCGAATGAATTCACTATTGTCAAAATAACAGCATCAGTGACCTACCAAGCATTACTGCTATTTCGAATTACAAGAGCCAAAAAATCTGCTTGTGTTTTTAAGAAAAGCAGTATATTTGTTTCGAGCATTCGAAGTGGCAGATAGTATTCAGGCGAAAGGATTTTTTTTGTTTAAGAGGAGGGAAAATGTTAAATTTCTCAGTAATTATTATCGAATGAATTCATTATTGTCAAAATAATAGCATCATTGACCAACCAACCATTAATGCTATTTTGAGTTATATGAGACAAACAAACTGCTTGTGCATTTAAGAAATGCAGTTTCTTTGTTTATCGTATTCGAAATGGCACACAGTATGCAGTTTAAAGCTTTTTTTTTGTTGAAAAGGAGGAAGTTTTTGAAATTTGTCAGTAATTATTATCGAATGAATTCATTATTTTCAAAATAACAGCATCAGTGACCTACCAAGCATTACTGCTATTTCGAATTACATGAGCCAAAAAATCTGCTTGTGTTTTTAAGAAAAGCAGTATATTTGTTTCGAGCATTCGAAGTGGCAGATAGTGTTCAGGTGAAAGGTTTTTTTTGTTTAAAAGGAGGGAAACATTGAAATTTGTCAGTAATTATTATCGAATGAATTCATTGTTGTCAAAATAATAGCATCATTGATCAACCAAGCATTACTGCTATATCGAAATCCATGAGGCAAACAATCTGCTTGTGTATTTAAGAAAAGCAGTATATTTGTTTCGAGCATTCGAAGTGGCAGATAGTATTCAGGTGAAAGGTTTTTTTTTTTTGTTTAAAAGGAGGAAAACTTTGAAATATGTCAGTAATAATTATCGAATGAATTCGTTATAGTCAAAATAACAGCATCAGTGACCTACCAAGCATTACTGTTATTTCGAATTACAGGAGCCAAAAAATCTGCTTATGTTCTTAAGAAAAGCAGTATATTTGTTTCAAAGCAATCGAAGTGGCAGATAGTATTCAGGTGAAAAGTTTTTTTTTTTTTTTGTTTAAAAGTAGGAAAACTTTGAAATATGTCATTAATTATAGAATGAATTCATTATTGTCAAAATAATAGCATCATTGAACAACCAAACATTTCTGTTTATATCGAATAACACGACGAAAACAATCTGCTTGTGGTTTTAAGAAAAGCATTTTGTTTGTTTCGGGCATTTGAAGTGGCAGATAGTGTGTAGTTTAAAGTTTTGGATTTTTTTTGTTTAAAAGAAGGAAAACTTTGAAATTTCTCAGTAATCATAATCGGATCAATTCATTATTGTAGAGATGACAATATCAGTGACCAACCAAGCATTACTGCTATACCGAATAACATGAGACAAACAATCTGCTTGTGCATTTAAGAAAAGCATTTTATTTGTTTCTAGCATTTGAAGTGGCAGATAGTATGCAGTTTAAAATTTTTTATTTGTTTTGTTTAAAAGGAAGAAAACTTTGAAATTTGTCAGTAATTATTATCGAATCATTTGTTATGTAATTAAGAATATCTGTTTATTTATTTCGAGCATTCGAATTCGAAGTGGTACATAGTATCACAGACAAATATACAGACGTCCCAATGAAACCAAAAATATGTCATCATATAAAATGAAAAAATCGTGTGTCCCCATCTACTTTAAATAAATCAAAATGCTTCAATTTAGTTTAGTTTTGAATCCATAAAAATAATATTCAAATAATACCAAACTTTGAACTTGAAACAAACTTTAAATGAATGTTAATATGTAGTACAATACATATTCATTTTTACACATTTAATACATATGTTCATAAGTTTGTACAACCAGTACAACTAACAAAGCGTATAGCACATACATAGCACCCATTCACCAGGAAACAATATAAATTTGGTACTGTATTGAATTTATCAGTGTATTTACATACGCATTAACGCACATATTTTAACATTTGACAGTATATGTAGTAGTGTCGAATGTCTGCTTTGCCTGTGCTTTAAGAATTAAGAGTGAACCACAATGTGTAGCTGTAGTATGTAGTACTTGTGGTACTACAAGCTGTCAAAAGTACAACACCTTATTTGTAATATGTGGCAACACAATGTGTAGCTGAAGTAGTAGTTGTAGCTGTAGCTGTAGCTGAAAGTAGGAACTTTTCTACTTCATACTACAGCTACAGCTTTGACAACTAACATTTGGTTATTGAATTTTGAATGGTGTGGTTGTTTAAAAAGTGAAAATGGTGTCTGTTGAGGAATTTATTGAAATTTTAAAATCTTATGAAGTAATTTGGAATTTAAAACATTCAGATTAAAAAAATAGAAAAAAAAAGGCTGCAATGTGGGCTGAAATCAGCGAAAAAGTTGGTCTTAATGGTAAGTATTTTATTACATTTAAAATATACATCAAAATTTACTTGATATATTGATTATTTAAATAATTTATAAGTGTTTTTATGAATGTGGTCTAATGCAAGCTAATAAAAATATATATTTCAGAAGTAGTTTCAATATGTTATAAAATATAATAGATAGATGAAATAGAAAATAAATGAAGTGAATTCGTTTTTCAGTTTACCATTTTCATAATTACAAATGTATACATATGTATTGAATATTCTTCGTGTAATACTATTATAATATATGCATGATTTCCTAATCATTTCAGCTGAAGATTGCAAGAAAAAATAGAAAGGGATGCGGGATTCGTATTCCAGGGAAAATGGCAAAACTGCAACATCTGGACAAGAAGCGGAAGAACCACAAGAAAGATGGCAGTACTTCAAACATTTGGAATTTTTAAAAGATAATATAAAGCCAAGAGGGCAAGTATATAGGTAATAAATTTAGTCTAGACATGATAATTATTTTATTTTGTTCAACAGAACAAGCAGCAATTATTCTTCAAGTACCATAAATATATCGAAAGAGGTACCGAGTACATCAAATGAGGCTTCCTCAAATACAGAACAATTGACGGCTTTGTGTGAAGAAGCTGTTATGAGTCCACCGTCAAGATTATTACAAAGTTTGAGAGAGGAATTAGATTCCCCACAACAACCTAAAACTCCACGTGGGAAAAAAAGGAGAAATGACAGTGATTTGATTGAAAGCAATTTATTAGAGACGATAAAGAGACGATGCATTTTTGAATATTCAGGGACGTGAAGACAGTGCGAGTGACGAAGACAAAGATAGTCTTTTTTGCAAAAGTTTAATTAAAAAACTAAAAAAATTTCCATTAGGTAAAAAAAATGAAATGAAAATTAAACTTTTACAAATGTTAAATGACGAAGAAGAAAAACTATTTACTTAATAAATGTTTTTATATTTGAAACACTTTAATTTATTTTTTATTATTATTATTATTATATTTGAAACACAAATTTTATTTTCAATTATTATTTAAATTTCGAATTAAAATTCCTTCATTCATAAAGTAATCAGTTAGTGTATCTCTCACCAGCAAGGCTTCGCGGGTACTGTTATTACTCCCACCAACATGTCTTATGCTCTCCAGTTGAACATTTTCTTGTCGCCAAAGTCCTGAAACCAAGTTACCATCTTCGTCATAATTATCTGTATATGCATTGCAATTATAGAGACTGCTAGTTATTTTTATGAAATTGTGTAAAATAACACAAGCCAAAACTACTTTGTCTGCATTTTTTGGCTGAGATTCTATAGATGTTATGAGTGTTCGCCAGCGAGTGATCAAAATTCCAAATGCATTTTCTATCACACGTCTGGCCCTAGATAGCCGTCGATTGAAAATATCTTTTCTAGGTTCCAGCAGAAGTCCTGGATACGGTCTCATTAAATTAGTTTTTAATGGGAAAGCATTATCAGCAACAAAATACAAAGGAGTCAATTTGTCTGAGTTTGGTAGCTTTTGTGGTGGCAGAACAATTAAATCATTATTGAGGACCTTCTGTCCAAATGCTGAGTTACGAAAGATGCCCCCATCACTCTGACTGCCGTATGCACCTACATCAACCGCTGTAAATATATAATTTGCATCACAAATACCCATCAGAACAATACTAAAATGTCCTTTGTAATTATAATATTGTGATCCAGAATTTGGAGGAGCTTTTATTTGTACATGCTTGCCATCAATGCTTCCAATGCAATTTGGCATTTGCCATTTATTTTGGAAGTCGTTCGCGATATTTATCCAATCGATGGTATTTAGTGGAGCCATATATACTGGAGATAATAATTTCCATAGAACGTCGCATACTTCAATTATTATTTTTCTAACAGTTGAGACACCCATCCGAAAACTCCACGCTAGAAAATGTCGTGAAACTCCTTGTGATAGATACCTAAAATGTAGTAAACATAAAAACATAAACATAAAATATAAACATAAACATGTAAATATCACTTATGTGTAACTTACGCTAAAGTCAGCGCTAAACGACATTTAGCTTTTATGGGTTTTCTTATTGAACACTTCGTTAAATTGTTTTCCACCAAGGACAACAGCAAATCATATTGAAGTCTATTCATTCTTGTATATTTGAAGAATAGTTCTTCGTCATTGTTTTTAATATAAGTGAAAGTAGTCTCAAAAAAACCTAACTTTGCTCTTCTTTGATACACAGGTCTAACCCACCATCGTCTCTTACTTCTCTGTTTTTTAATATGTTTATGTGTGAAATAGCATAATTTCAAAACATTATATATAAAAATTATTTTCCTCCGACTGTACATTTCAACTTTTAAAAAATATGTAAATGTCGAGTTATACAATATTAAGTTTATTGAAATATTTATTATTTTTATTTTAAAATGATTATTACACTATCATAATATACAATTTTCATTTATTTTCATATGTTCGTTTTTTTTTTTTGTTGTCCTATGCAATTCATTGATTCTTTTTTTTTGTTTTTGCTTTTGTTTTTCTTTAAAACACATAACACATTTAATTAATTATAAAATTTATTTTACATACATGAAAAATTAAAAATAATTAAAACTACAAATTTAAATTAAAAAACAAAAAACAATGTTTTATTTTATATTATTTAATAAAATGCCGAGGAACTAGACAACTAAAAAAAAGGGACAATAAAATCGAAACAAACAGAAAAAAAATTATATTTTGGTAATTAAAAAATGATGACAATGTCGCTTATAATCGTGTTTCGTGTAATATTAACAAATTCAAATACACACTACGTACTACGTACTACATCATTGTGTCAGCCGATTTTGATTACGCGCTACAAGTGTTACTACAGCTACAACTTGCACTGTTACTACATACTACAGCTACACATTGTGGTTCACTCTTTATACGCAAACGTATTTGCAATAGCCAGAGTAAATTTGTTTTTGTACATTTCAGTCTACCTGCTATCGCAGAGAATATAATACATACATACATATATATATATTATTTGTGGTGCTGCTATACGAATACTTCGCAGGTTTATTTTTTTCATCATTTTTTTTCTTTTTGATGTTGCTTTTGCTATGCCACTATCTTGACACACAATTATATATATATGCGCAGTGTGTATGTAGTATGTTCACTATTGTACATGGATAGAAAAATTATTTCAGGATTTGTTATAATTTTTGAACAATTTTTGACTTGAACATTTAGAATATTATTTTTTAAAAACAGACAAATAATAAGGGTATTTACGGTTTGGTCTTGTATCATTGTAAACGGTGTAAACTCGTACAATCCTACACCTATTGTAAACATCTTCAATGTAATTTTTACCTACACTGCTTGTAAAAATTTACAATGCTGAACCCATTGTATATTACTATTGCTTACTATTGTATATGCCATTCTGACATTAAATGCTAAAATAATTTGATTATTTTTATAATATTTTAGCTGACATAATTTGCTTGATTTCAATACAAAGTTTTCGTTCACGATATAGTGTAATGTGTAAGATTTTGGTGTACATTCACACTTTTTACACTCTTACAACATTTCGTGAATACCTCTAACATTATAAGCATTTAGACTGTGCACTGTGCAGTGATAATTTTTATATTTCCTTCTGTATGGTACACTATATCACAAACAATAAACATGTTTATTAAAGGGTATTTTATGTATACAACTTGTTATACACATACGCATCATTATAAATCATTATGGTGTACTATATTCTTACTGTGGTCTATACATATACGTGACGCATACAAAATATACAATGTATACAAAAACCAGTGTATATGGATATGTATACAAAAACCAGTGGTGCGTTTCTGTAAGACCGATTGAATATTTTCACAGTAGAATATATTCAATTTGACGTCAAAATGATGTCATTTTCAACTAAGGTGTTTCTGTAGGACCAATTGAAAATTTTCACAGTAGAATATATTCAAAATGACGTCATTTTCAACTAAGGTGTTTCAGTATGCACAACCAGTGGAAAATGAAATTCACCACGGTGAATTTTCAATTTTCAACTGTTTCTGTAAGCATGAAAGTGCGATTGAATATTTTCTATCAGTAGAATTATTTTCAACTGGTAAATAACAGTTGAAAAGAGTATTGAAATAGAAAATAGTAAGAATTATTTTAATAAAATCTTTTGTTAAAAGTACGTAATTTATTTTAAAATTCTTTCTTGGAAAAAAAAAAGGTAAATACTAAATATACGTAGAATTAAGAAAAAAAAAGGATGTAATAAAAAGTAATAAAAGATAAAAGAAAACTGAATCCTTTGGTAAGCCGCATGTACGATATTATTTAAAATAAGATTTAATTGAACATTAGGTAGAAAAGTAACAAGTCTTAAAATCGTATAATTTTATTGCAAGTGGCGACATAAGGATTCGTTTCGGTTAAGTGAAGGAAGAGCATTATAAACAAAGAACATGTTATGCAAGTAATATTGCGTATCAACTTATCACTAATATTTTATAACGTGATATGCAAGGCTTGTGTTTAGATTCTATTTAGTTTTTTTTTAGAGAGAAAAAAAGGGATCCTTTAGGAATATAAGAATTTAGGATAGCCATTCGTTAGTTGAAATTTGAACGATAAAGATTAAATTTATTTTAAAGTGAAGTGAGAGTACAAAAAGAATAAAAAAATTATTAAAAAAAAAAAGGAAAAGAAACATATTTATTTAATTTGAACAAGGTGGGTGTAGTGTGTTGTATGTTGTGTGCTGTGTAAAAATTGATTTAATTATTATTTATTAATATTCTTTTTGATTTTAAAATATATGTATATATATATTAATTGTGTGAATGAGTGAAGTACATATAAAACAAAATACTAATATAAAGAAGGACCTTGGTTTGTCCAGGTTCAAATTTAATCGATTACGGTTTGTCTGAGTCAATTAAATTTCTCAGACTTTGGTTTGTCCAAGTCTACGACCGTGGTTTGTCCGGATTGTGACTCAGTTAATGAAGAGTTTGTTTGGTATGAGTGTTTTTTTTGAGTGGTTTTGATTTAAGCAGGATTTTAAGAAAAATCACCCACTGAGTCTTTGAAATACTCATATATTGTTTTTTTTTTCTTTTAAAAAATTTACTTACAGATGAGGCAGTGTAAACAAGTTTAAGTAACACAACCTTTCTGACGGAGGAAATTAAATTAAGAAATCTTATTCTTAAGTAGTTTTTTATTATTAAGTTTTATTTTTTTTACTTTAACACTTTGAAATGAGTGAACAAGTAAGTAAATATTATATCATTATTTATATATTTTTTTTAAATTAAAAATTCGTAGATGTAGTAAATAAATATTATTTTTATACTTTTAGAGTACCTCCTTGAAGAAAACATACACGGGCAGAGTGTCCCGACAACAGAAGATGAAATTAATAGAGATAATGAAAGCGAATGAAAGTGTTGCTCGTGGGCAATATACTCAAAGAAGTGGCCGTCTTTTGCACATACAAATATGGAAAGATGTGGCCAATACATTAAATTCAATGGGTGGAGCATTTAAAAATCCGGACCAATGGAAAAGGGTAAGTTACATATAAACGATATAATTAATCATTTGTAATACATTGCTCATATTATAGACATGGATTGACTGGAAAGCCTGCGTGAAAAAACAATATTCCAGAATAAGGTCCTTTGAAAACAGGACAGGGAATTTGCCCTCTTCGGAAGGACCAAAACCACTACAAGATTTGGATAAAGAGTTATTAGAATTATTTTCTCAAAATCTTGTAGATGGGGATGGTACTACTCCTGAAATAGGGCTTAGATCTTCGGTGGTAAGTATATAAATCAATCACTTAGGAACAATTTTTTGTAATATTAATTAATACGTATACTAATTTTTTTTACTAATAGCAAACAACAAGTGAAGCGGTGGCTGATCCTGAGATACAAGAGATTGGATCAATGGATGCAGAGGCATCTTTAGAAGGCACCGCGGCAACTGCAGAAGAAACAGCGATACCTCTAGAGAGAGTGGAGCCAAGTCCTGGTCCTTCTGCACTCAGGACTAGAAGACATAGTAGCAGTGGAACAAATTTACGCAGCCTCTTTAAGGCTGCTAAATTAGAAAATGAATATAGATTTAAGAAATTAGAAAATAAAATAGATGAATCAAATAGATTGTTAAAGAATATTAATAACATTTTAGAAAAAATGTATGAAAAAATAAATGAAAAATAAATAAAAAATACATTTAATTGGAATTTTTATTAATACACCCAATTCTGTTTTTACACCTTCTTTTTTCACACGGTCTAGGAAAAAAATTGATTCTGTTTTTACATTATTTTATTCGATTTAGCACGATTATGTGATTGAAAGAAAAATATTTTTATTAACCGTAATTTTTTAGAAATTGTTTTTTCTATGAATTTTTGAAGACTTTAATTTGTTTTAATTTACATACTTTAAGAATTGGATTTTGTTTTTGTTAATCAATTTTATATTGTTTTCTTGTACGAATTTTTGGTTCCTGCAATAATTTTATACTTACATATGTTACTTTTACTTTGAGATTTGAATTGCCTTTTGTTTTTATGAAATAAACTGTGTATTTGCACATAAAAAATTTAATTTGACTTTTATAAAGACTCGTGATAGTTTGTTTTGTATGAATCATTTTATTTTAATTACTTTTTACAAATTGAAAGATATGGAACTTATCTCCTTTTTTTGTATGCATACTTCATGTCTTCCTTTAAACAGTTTTTTCTGGAACATATCTACCGTGTAAAAACAGATGAATTAAGTGTATTTGCAATGAAAATATTACAATAATATTTTTTGTGTAATGAATTTCATACATATTGTTGGAAATTTGTCACCACCTGCAAAAGAAAAAAATAATTAGTTATTAAATTAATTAGTTTAAATTAAAATAATTTTAATTAAAATACTCATACTTACCTGTAACATTGTGATGACACCACTTTGTTTACATTTTTTTTTTTTTTATTTATGTGATCTTCTTCTTTCTACAACGTCAAATGTCAACGTTATAATCACTTTCTTTTATTTCGTTGACATTCGTTGTAGAAAGATGTTTCACTTTCCACTCGTTGACGTTGTCATCTTTCGGCGAATTGATAGAAACTTCCAGAACATCGATTCTTTTTTTTTGTCACGATACATCGAGTTTTTTTTTTTTGAGTTAATCGATTTCTTGCTAATTAGTATTTGAATGGAGTTCTTTTGAGTAGAGTGTAGTAGTCACACGAAAAATTTTATCATTAACTTTTCACTATCAATAACTTTTAATTGAATTTTGTGAATCAGTAATTCTTTTTTTTTTGTGAATCAGTTTTTAATTAGATAAAAATCTAATTTAAGTTAAATTTTATAATTTTGTAAAAAAAAAAAAGAATTGTAATAAATTTCTTTTTTTTCTTTGCTTGTGAGGAAACAATTAGTTTTTTTTTTATAAAAAAAAGTAAAGAGGATCATAAAAAAAAAAGGGGTAAGTCAATTCTTCTATTTTCAGCAAATTATCCCTCTTTTTAAGGCTCCGCTCGGCCTCCTAATTTTCCTTTCCTTCCTTTCTTTTTAATAAAACTTTTAACCCTTTTTTTTCTACTTCTGTAGAATTTTCTACAGAAAAGGGGTTAGAAGAGAAAAAAAAAGTAGGAAAAAGCACATTTTTCCAACAATATGTTACATATTAGCTATTCAAAAAAATATTTAAGTATTACCTAAATAAAATATTATATTAAAAAAAAAGAAAGAAAAGGAAATGTATTACGACGTAAATATTTACAGCCGCAATAAAACCTTTAAAACAAAATATCTTTTTTTCTTAGAATATGCGACAAATCATATATACGGAAATATACAAATCGTCACCCTAATTCTTTAGTGTCGTATATGCAAAATTACCATTTTTTAGATATAAACATGCTTTTTGTATACGAATATTTCTCTGTCTACTACTCTATTCAGAATTCAGCTATCTCTTTTCGTTTCAAAGTTATTAGTGCCCAATTTGTCGTATGTGCATTTTCTTCTTTTTTAAGAGAATTCTTATTTGTCGTATAAGCCTGTGAAAACAAACTTTGTTCAATGTACAACAAAAATATATTACTGCTACGGAGGTTATTTTTCAGTGCTTTATTGTCGTATACGCATTATGATTTTGTCGAGTGTGGTATACGAAAAAAAGTTCTTTTGATTCTTTTTTGTCGTATACAGTACAACTTTGATCACGTGATCAATATAACTTATATAAGCAAGTGCAGCAGCTGTATGATTTTCAGTCTTGTTTTATCCACCAAACTGTAAGGAGATAGTAAGTATCATACTACGTATAATGGAAGACAAAAATTAGAGGTATATCTCTTATCAAATTAAACCCTTTTTGGAAATATAGGTTCTCATAATTTGAATTATTTATAGAAATTCTTCACCTGTACCAGAAATTCCGGATGAATATACTTCAGTATTAGAATCTATTGAGTAAGTACAATAGATTTTAAAAATAATTTATAACTGAGCAATTGACATAATTTTGATAATTATCAGTTTTTCACCACTAATTCCTTGTTGGGACTCTGACGACTCTGTTGAGGATCCGAATTTTATGCCAGGAGAAAATGATGATTCTGATGATTCTGCTCCATTGAAAAAGAGGTTCGGAAAAAAGGAACTACAACATATAGAGAAAAGTAAACTACAACATGACAACTGTATTGAAAATACACCAACAACTGAGCATGTACCAATGGAAACTCCTCCGTCGCGCAAGAGAAAAAGAAGGCCAGAAACTTGGCAAAAAAATATTCAGAAAGTTGCTCGCCAAAGTGGCAAGAATTATGTCGATCAGAAAGGAAATATTCGACAAGCAAAATCAGTCTCTGAAGTGTCCTGCTTACCAAACTGTAGCTATAAATGTAAGAATATTTTTTCAGCAGAGGAAAGGCAAAAAATACATGCGAGTTTCTGGAAACTAGACGATAAATCAAAAAATCATTTTTACGCGAAATTTATTAAAAAAATTGAGGCAAGACGAAAAAAACAAAATCAAAAAAAGCCTAGATTAACATCATATCAATATTTCTTTGAAATTAATGATACATTGTACCGCGTTTGTCAACAATTTTTTCTAAAAACTCTGAATATAAGTGAAAGAAGAATTTATTACTTCTTTAAAAACAAGTATTCGGAGAACGGTACGGCATTATCGCCTAAGAAAGGCAAGCATGTAAAAAATGTTTAAGTAAGGAAAACGTTGACGAAGTTAAGGAACACATAAACAGTTTTCCGTGTGTAGAGTCTCATTACTGTAGGGCAAATACTCAGCGCAAATTTCTTGAACCACATTTAAATATTCAAAAAATGTATAATCTATACAAAGAAAAATGTTCAAGCTCACCAGTTAAGGAATGTATGTATAGAAAAATTTTTAATGAAAATTTCAATTTATCTTTTCACGTTCCAAGAAAAGATCGTTGTGATATTTGCTCGGAATACGAAAAGAAAAGTGCTTTCTTATCAGAAGCAGAAAAAGAAAAATTCGAAAAACATGAAAGAAATAAACTTTTAGCTAAAGTGGAACGAGACTCAGATAGAAAAAATTTGGAAGAAGATACAGTCATAGTATGTTACGACCTTCAAAATGTCTTTTCCTTACCCAGAGCAGAAATTTCGAATTTTTTTTACAAAAGAAAATTCTCGGTATTTAATCTCACTGGTCATTGCAATAAAAATTGCAAAACGTATTGTAGTATTTGGACAGAGAAAAATAGTGGAAGAGCTGGTAACGATATTGCCAGTGCTTTAAACAAAATTCTGAATAATATTTTAATGGACTGTCCAAATATTAAAAGTATTGTCTTATGGTCTGACTCCTGTGTACCACAAAATAAAAACAGGATGCTTTCAATGATGCTTTTAAAATTTCTTGAATCAAATCCTACTGTACAATCTATTGAACACAAATATTCTGAGCCTGGTCATTCTCAAATTCAAGAAGTTGATGCAGTACACAGTGCAATAGAACGTCACCTTAAAGGAATATCTATTTATAGTCCGGTATCTTTATTAAGACAATTGAAGAAAATGGATTATTCCAAAGTATCCTTAAAAATCTTGCAAATGCAAAATGAGGATTTTTTTAATTTTAGTCTTGCAACTCAGGGTTGGAATTTTAAAATTCCTTATACCAAAGCAAAAAGTTTGAAATATAATTCTAGTGATTTGTTATCAATAACAATAAAAACTAGCTTTGATGATTCATATACCAATTATAAATTAGCACCTGCCAGTAAAACACGTTATTCTAGTTTAGAGTTGCCAAAAATCATTAAATCACGTTTTTCTGCTGTAATAAATAAAGAGAAGAAGAAAGATCTTATGTCAATGTTAAAATATATGGACGAAATCGATCAAAAGTATTATGCAACAGTTTTAAATGTTAAGCTCATAAATTAATTAAGAGTTTACTCATGGCCCTATTATGGTGTCCTTTCATAATTTCAAATTTTTGTTATTAAGAAGTATTGAATTATTTTTTATCTTCTGTTTTGTTATTATTTTCAAGAAAATCAACCTTTTGTTTAGTTTTACACTTTCATAAAAATTTTACTTATGGAAAATCATAATATTGTAATATTAAATTAAAAGAATTTTAAAGAAAAATAAAAACTGAAAAGATTAATGAAATTTTTATTTGCACCTATCACTGAAAATTTCTGAAGATTTTTGTCGTATATGCATTTTTTTTTATGACACCTACATTTCTGTCGTATATGCATCAGTTAAAAAAAAGTTAATTAATTTTTTTTTTTGTATGCTAATCATAATAAAAAAAAAATCTGTTCTTATCATTTATATGAGAAAATGAAAGTAATTTTAAAACTAAGTTTTAAAAAATCATGAAATTCTATAGTCTTTTTGTAACTTTAAACTTCAAGACTTATTTCTCTAAAAACAGATTTTGTTGTATACGACACATAAGAATTAGGGTGACGAAATGATATTCGGCAAAGTACAAAGCATATATAGGTAATGCATTCAAAACATTGGGATTTCTAACATATGTCAAAGGATATGAAAATGTGAAAAGAAAGGTAACGAGCTTGTAAGATAGGTAAATGCAGCTCAATATGTTTTGGTCTGTTATCAATAACTGAAAATAGAAAAATATTTATTTTAAAGAAAGTGAGTGTTGTAGTCTAGTATGTATGTATGTAGTTAATAAATTTATAATTTAAATTTTAAGGGATCGATGTATGGAGGAGTTACCTGGTTTGCCGACGGTGCCGAATGTTAATTTCTAATACGTGTTATTTGTATAATATATATATGTATACTGTAATTAAATATACAGAAAGAAAAATAAAGAAAAAAAAATTAACCTATTCTTAAATTTTTAATCAACTTAATACATATATGTTTTCTTATCTTTTATTTTTTTATTTTATTTTATATATTATGAAAAATTATTCTTGAAAATAATATCTTACAATTGTATTTCTAACATTTGTTGCTTCATTTAATAAAGAAATAGAACCACTTTGGTTTTCTATATGTTCCAGTGTTTCAGAAACTTGATCATTATTTACATTATCTTCAAGTAAAGTTAGATTATACCTTAAGCGAAAATTATGAAGAGTGCAACAGGCACTGATGATAGAACCTGCAAAGACAGGATCAACCAAAAGTCCACGATCATGTGATAAACAGCCGAAAACCTTTTTTAATACTCCATTTAACCTTTCTACACAATTCCTAGCTAAAGCATGTTGTTTGTTATATTTTTGTTCCGCATCATTATTTGGATTTCTAAATGGAGTCATTAACCACGGTTGCAAAGGATAGCCAGAGTCACCAAGTAACCAACATTGATTTCTACTTTGCGTGTATTGATCTTCTAAAAATGCCTTCACTGTACTCGATTCTCAAATGAACGCATCGTGTGTGCCTCCAGCATATCTTGCATAGCATGCTAGTATTTTAAGATCGAAATCGCATATAATTTGCACGTTTTTCGAAAAGTATCCCTTCCTATTGATGTAGCAATGCTCAATATCTATTGATGGTTTTTTAATTTTTACATGTGTGCAGTCTATCGCACCTATGACGCCAGGAAAGTTAGTCACAGTAAAAAATCTAAAAATGAAGTTTTTGATATTAATGTTAGTGGTTTGATTTAGTGAATTACAAAACATACCTCCTTTTTATTTCATTTTGTGATTCTTCTGTAACTGGAAATTCAATATATTTGCTAGCCAGCTTTTCTTGAATAATAGATGTTATATCGTGAATTATTCTGCTCATCATTGTTTTACTCAAAGGGCACAAAAAATCTTATCCACAATCTCTTAAATAAGAGCCCGTAGCATAATAATGAAGGCAAACACATAATCGAATGTGCTTTGGAATGTATGTTCTTCTTATTGAATTTCGCATGTGTGGAGTAATTTCATTCAATAAATCCATTGTTGCCTCTCTGCTTAAACGAAATATTTCCACAAATCGTGCTTCTGGAATATCAAACGGATTAGATGAATCTCGTAAGCGTCTTCTTTGAATTCGTAGCATATTTCGTCGATCGTACATATCCGCAATCAATAACATATAAATGCTCATATTTTAAAGCGGTTTACTACACACTTTTAAGAACAACATCACAACAGTTTGTAAAAATTTAATATAAAATAAAATTTTTCTCAAACTCTTTCATTTAATTTACTTTATTTCCAAATAAAAAATTAAAACAATTATTTATTAAATGTAAAATTTATATGAAAAATAAGGAATAATGGTATTGTTTTGTACTACACTGTATTAATAACACTGAGTAAACTTTAATTTATATGAATAAAGTATGTTTTAAGTAAAATAATTCTTTTTAATTTTAAATACTGCACAAATCAATTAAATTAAATAATACTTTTTAATTTTAAACACTATCTACATAAATAAATTCAATTAAAATAATTCTTTATAATTTTAAATACCTACTTACTACACAAAAAAATTCAATTGTTCTTTGTAACCGACAGTTCAAATTTATGTTCAATTTCCAAAATTCCTATAATTCTTTATAATTTTAAATACCTACTACAAATATTCAATTATCTTTTGAAACTGACAGTTGAAATTTATTTTCAATTTCCGAAATTTCTATTCACCTTTCTATTTCACCACAACATTTTTCAATCGCTAATACAGAAACAGTAGAATTGAACTAGTAGAATATGAAATAGAAAAAAGCTGTGTCGTCACAAATAGTAGAAAATATTCAATCGGAAATACAGAAACGCACAACAGGTATATATTTTTTTTCACACAAAAAAAGGAAAAAAATGAAAGAATAAATAGCGATACATATTCCTTCAAAATTTAATGTAATGCAAACATTTAATAGGGTTCAATGTCCAATATTATTGTTATATATACCCCATAAGTATAGTATAATCCTTATTTGTGTTTATACATACATAGAACTAAATGATACCTGCAAGACAACATGTACTATGGTAGCATAGCATCAGCAATAATATTATCATATACATATAGAAATGTTTATGATATTAGATATATATACTGCCAAATTGCAACAAATAAATCGTATATTTTCTATTATGTAAATATACGAATAAACCCAAACACACTCAAATCAGATTGTTTATATGTATGCGTATATATTTTATGAACCATATTTTAAAACTTTTATCGAATGCAAGAACAATCGAATATTAACGTACATTTTGAATTTAAATATATCCAAGACTCGAATCTGGACCTAACAATAGATCCATATGAATTTGATTTTGTTACATATTTGATTATATGTAGTGAAATATCTGTATATTGTCTGTGATAGTATGCAGTTTAAATTTTTTTTTTGTTTTGTTTAAAAGGAGGAAATTTTTGAAATTTGTCAGTAATTATTATCGAATGAATTCACTATTGTCAAAATAACAGCATCAGTGACCGACCAAGCATTACTGCTATTTCGAATTACATGAGCCAAAAAATCTGCTTGTGTTTTTAAGAAAAGCAGTATATTTGTTTCGAGCAATCGAAGTGGCAGATATTATTCAGGTGAAAAGTTTTTTTTTTTTTGTTTAAAAGTAGGAAAACTTTGAAATATGTCATTAATTATAGAATGAATTCATTATTGTCAAAATAATAGCATCATTGACCAACCAAGCATTACTGCTATATCGAATTACATGAGGCAAACAATCTGCTTGTGTATTTAAGAAAAGCAGTATATTTGTTTCGAGCATTCGAAGTGGTAGATAGTATTCAGGTGAAAGGTTTTTTTTTTGTTTAAAAGGAGGAAAACTTTGAAATTTGTCAGTAATTATTATCGAATGAATTCATTATTGTCAAAATAACAGCATCAGTGACCTACCAAGCATTACTGCTATTTCGAATTACATGAGCCAAAAAATCTGCTTGTGTTTTTAAGAAAAGCAGTATATTTGTTTCGAGCATTCGAAGTGGCAGATAGTATTCAGGTGAAAGGTTTTTTTTTTGTTTAAAAGGAGGAAAACTTTGAAATATGTCAGTATTTATTATCGAATGAATTCATTATTGTCAAAATAACAGCATCAGTGACCTACCAAGCATTATTGCTATATCGAATTACATGAGGCAAACAATCTGCTTGTGTATTTAAGAAAAGCAGTATATTTGTTTCGAGCATTCGAAGTGGTAGATAGTATTCAGGTGAAAGGTTTTTTTTTTGTTTAAAAGGAGGAAAACTTTGAAATTTGTCAGTAATTATTATCGAATGAATTCATTATTGCCAAAATAACAGCATCAGTGACCTACCAAGCATTACTGCTATTTCGAATTACATGAGCCAAAAAATCTGCTTGTGTTTTTAAGAAAAGCAGTATATTTGTTTCGTGCATTCGAAGTGGCAGATAGTATTCAGGTGAAAGGTTTTTTTTTGTTTAAAAGGAGGAAGTTTTTAAAATTTGTCAGTAATTATTATCGAATGAATTCATTATTGTCAAAATAACAGCATCAGTGACCTACCAAGCATTACTGCTATTTCTAATTACATGAGCCAAAAAATCTGCTTGTGTTTTTAAGAAAAGCAGTATATTTGTTTCGAGCATTCGAAGTGGCAGATAGTATTCAGGTGAAAGGTTTTTTTTTTTGTTTAAAAGGAGGAAAACTTTGAAATATGTCAGTAATTATTATCGAATGAATTCATTATTGTCAAAAAAACAGCATCAGTGACCTACCAAGCATTATTGCTATATCGAATTACATGAGGCAAACAATCTGCTTGTGTATTTAAGAAAAGTAGTATATTTGTTTCGAGCATTCGAAGTGGTGGATAGTATTCAGGTGAAAGGTTTTTTTTTGTTTAAAAGGAGGAAAACTTTGAAATTTGTCAGTAATTATTATCGAATGAATTCATTGTTGTCAAAATAAAAGCATCATTGACCAACCAAGCATTACTGCTATTTCGAATTACATGAGCCAAAAAATCTGCTTGTGTTTTTAAGAAAAGTAGTATATTTGTTTGGAGCAATCGAAGTGGGAGATAGTATTCAGGTGAAAAGATTTTTTTTTGTTTAAATGTAGGAAAACTTTGAAATATGTCATTAATTATAGAATGAATTCATTATTGTCAAAATAATAGCATCATTGTACAACCAAACATTTCTGTTTATATCGAATAACACGACGAAAACAATCTGCTTGTGGTTTTAAGAAAATCATTTGTTTGTTTCGGGCATTTGAAGTGGCAGATAGTGTGCAGTTTAAAGTTTTGGTTTTTTTTTTGTTTAAAAGAAGGAAAACTTTGAAATTTCTCAGTAATTATAATCGAATCAATTCATTATTGTAGAGATGACAACATCAGTTACCAACCAAGCATTCCTGCTATATCGAATAACATGAAACAAACAATCTACTTGTGCATTTAAGAAAAGCATTTTATTTGTTTCTAGCATTTGAAGTGGCAGATAGTATGCAGTTTAAAATTTTTTAAAATTTAAAAAGTTTAAAATTTTGTCAGTAAAACTGCGATTCCACTTATTGACAATTCGTCAAATATTTTACAAAGAAATGCCAAATATATGGCACTGGGAGTTTACACTACAGAACAATTTGACGTAAAAAAGTTTGACCAAGAGAGTGTCAAAGTAAATATATGGCATCATTATATGATGTTGGTTAACACTATTTAACATATTGCGTTAATTTTTTGTTTGACATCATAGTCGACATTTTAATATAATGTGTTACGACAGTCGTGAAGTGAATTAAAACGAATTTTGAATTAGATTATTTAATTTTATTTTATATACAAATAATAATTTATAATTTTATTTCTGAATATTGTTCTTTTTTAAATAAATCTGAAATATTTTATTTAACAATTTTTGTCAAAAAAAACTATTATTTAAATTGAAGTGATTACTGTATAATTTTACAAATGTATTAAATTGTAAATTAAATAATATAACTAAAAAAATTAAAGTACATTTAATTAAATAATATAAATATATTATATATATATAGCTATATACTATATTTTACAATTTAATACATTAAATTATATTTTCACACGAAGTAGAAACTATGTATTGAAGACCATTATTTCAATAAAAAAAAATCGTGAAGTTTTTGTGAATTTTTCATAATAAGAACAATTTTAACTAATACAGAAACTTTTTAAATAAAACATTGAGTTAAAATTTTAGTTTTCGGAAAGCAATATAAAGTGAGTGATTGATAATAAATAAGTGGAATTCATTTAGAATTTATGTTAATGTATAGATACTAGACTGAATTGAAAATTTTACAGTTTGAAGACTGAATTTTAAAATCTTAAGGATAAAAAAAATTAATTTCTATTTTGATTTTTTTTTAATTTAATTTTTTTCTTGTTTTTTTGAGTGTGTTTTGTAAATTTTAATTTTTAAAATGAGTATTCAAGCTGCTCAGGCAGCTGGGAGACCCACATAATCCCAAAAATATAAAAATCCCAAAACACAAAATCCCAAAACACAATATCCCAAAACACAAAATCCCAAAACACATAATCCCAAAATACAAAATCCCAAAAACACATAATCCCAAACACAAAATCCCAAAACACAAAATCCCAAAACACAAAATCCCAAAAACACATAATCCCAAACACAGAATCCCAAAACACAAAATCTTCAATTTCTAATAAAATATGAATTAATTCTGTGTATTTTTATAACTAATTAAAAAAGCTATAATTTTTATCTAACTAACGAAACTGAATAATATTTTAAGTAATATTGTAAATATTGTAGTACATACATGTAATAGTAAATATTTAAGTTGGTATGTCATATTATTTCTCTTATTTCATTTGGTTGTCTACAATATGAATGTAAAGAAAGATCATAATTTGTACTTTGAATATAAATTTTTTCAATTAAACTAACTAAAGTCTACCTGATTGTAGTCATAGTTTTTGGGTATATCAAAATAATAATCCTTGTATACTGCAATGATACATTTAAACAAACTTACAAAAAATTTTTTAAAATTAAAATATTTGTCACATTTTTCTCTGTTCTCCATTTTATTATGACGGAAACACATATTTGTTTGAATTTAATTTTTGTAAAAATCTATAATAAAGACAAGGATTAAATTAGTTATTTTATCTATTGATTTTTTTTTGTTTCATACCTGCTAGTTATTTAATTGGTAAGTAAATAATATCTTGTGTTATATATTATATACTTTTATACCTCTTTTCGCGTCTTTTCGTTTCCTATCTTTAAATTTTTACATTAAATATTCTAACACAGGCTGGCAAAATAATGAGAAACCGGAATATTTCATTATGAAGCAAGTTGTGGAATATTCCTTTTTGTTTACAGGTAGTGGTAATAGAAGATAAAAAAGGATGTAGGTAAACTGTAGAATTTCTAAAACAGATTAATTCAGTTTAAATAACTAAAACGCGAAGAGTGAATTTTTAGAGAATTGATTTACTAAAATTTGAAAGAATTAAATTTATAAGTGTTTTAAAGTGATAGTTTTTAAATAATAAGTAAAAAAGTAATTTAAGTAATATATAAGTTTGTTATATATTATAGTTGTATTAAAAATATTTATGATATATTCAAGAATAATTAATTAGTAAAAATAATTAATTAGTAATTTTTTATATTTTTCGTAAAATTTTCGTAGTTATATTTAAAATATATATATTTTATTCAAGGAAAATGCATTTATATTCAATTAAGGATTTAGTGAAAATTCAATTTTTTGTATTTTTTATAAAATTAAAATGAATCTAAAAATTTTAAAATCCAATAAAGGAAGTGAAAAATTATTTTTTGAAGGTAATGGGTATCATTTTAGATATAAAACGCAAGATAATATTTACAAATGGTCTTGTGACAAAAGAAAAGATTGTCTCTGTAAAAGTGTAGTTTGCACTAAACAAGAAAATGGTGAGCATGTGATTTATAAACCACCAACAGATCACAATTATGCAAGTGAAGTTGTTTCAAAGGATGTGTGTGCAGCAAATATTAATGTGAAAGAATTAGCAAGTGGTACGTCACAGCAACCTTCACAGA
This sequence comes from Villa cingulata, assembly GCA_951394055.1. NCBI lineage: Eukaryota > Metazoa > Arthropoda > Insecta > Diptera > Bombyliidae > Villa > Villa cingulata. Next base: position 31,454,616 of record OX596017.1, on the reverse strand, counting down.
TTATAAGTGATGTGAAAGTGCGTACAAAAGAATATAGCAGAGTTTATCTGCCATTAAAGAGGGCATTTAAAGAAAAAATACGCAGAGCACGCAAAGGATTTAATTACAGTGAACCACAAGATGTAGAAAGCATCGATTTCTTCACCCCGAACAATTTAAAATTTTTAGAAGGTGAGGTTTTTGTTTTATCGGAAAAGAGGTTCGGAAATAATATTAATATAATATTAGGGACAAAAACGTCCCTAAAAGCTTTGAGTGATTCGAAGTGTTGGCTGGTTGATGGTACTTTTTATGTTGTACCAATAATAATGAGACAACTTTTTACAATTCGTGGCTTTATTAATGGACACGTTATACCATTAATATTTTGTCTCATGAGTGAAAAAAGTAAATGTGCATATTTTGAGATTTTTTATGAATTATGTAAGGTTGCTGTTGATGAGGGCATTAATTTAAGGCCAGAAAGAGTAATTTCAGATTTTGAATTGGCTATTCCTGGAGCAATGAAAGAGTTTTTTCCGGAAGCATCTTTTAAAGGGTGCTTATTTCATTTCGGGCAAATTCTATGGAGGAGAATCCAGAAAGAACATTCTCAAAAAAAATACGGTACAAGTTTTGATTTTAGTTTGTCCGTAAAAATGATTAAAAGTTTGGCTTTCATTCCTGAAAATGAAATTCCAGAATATTTTAAGGAGTTGAAAAAATATTCAAAAGATAAAGACTTCAAAAAAATATGTATGTGGTTCGAAAAGTTTTATGTCTCTGGTTCAGGAAATTCTGGACCAAAATACGATCCCAAATTTTGGTCTGTAGTGGATACTTTAGAAACAAATTTTCCACGAACACAAAATAGTGTTGAAGGTTGGCATCGTCGATTAAAAGTATTAATAAATCAAAAACATTGTGGTGTGTATAAAATTATATATGAGTTATTCAAAGAAATGATTGTTGTAAAAACGCTTCTTGCAAAACTCTCTATTGAAGAAGTACCTTCAAAAAAAAAAAGAAAAACAATAGAACAATTAGAACATTAAACAAGTTATTAGACAACGTGGGGAAAAAGACAAAATTGAATTTTTGAAATCAGTTGCATTAAATTTAAATATATGTTAAAAATATAAAAAATATAAAGTAGAATTTAAGAAAATGATGAGAGTGTGTAAAAAAAATAGGATTGAAGTGTAAATAGTGTGCTTTAAAAAAACTACAAAATACTAGAAATAAGTTTAAGTTTTGAAAAATATAAAAAAAAACAAAAAAAATATATTGTGGAAAAATAATAAAAAAAATTAATAATAAATAATAAATAAATAGGATTTAAGTGTAAATAGTGTAAATAAAAAAAAACTAGATGGAACAGTTGTTTCACCACGTCCTCGTCGTTGTTCCGGGTAGCGCTAAGAGTGAAACATTATCATCAAAATGAATAAACACAATGTTTTTTATTGAGTGTTTATATATTTTGCATGATTTTACTTTTGTAGTGAGAGTAAAAAGATTCCAAAAATCCCCAAGCTTGGGGATTTTTGGGATTTTTGGGATTTTGTGTTTTGGGATTTTGTGTTTGGGATTATGTGTTTTGGGATTTTGTGTTTGGGATTTTGTGTTTTGGGATTTTGTGTTTTGGGATTTTGTGTTTGGGATTATGTGTTTTGGGATTTTGTGTTTTGGGATTTTGTGTTTGGGATTATGTGTTTTGGGATTTTGTGTTTGGGATTATGTGTTTTGGGATTTTGTGTTTGGGATTATTTTTTGGGATTTTGTGTTTGGGGATTTCAACACCAACCCCAGGCAGCTGCTACTATTGTAGCTTTGTTTTTATTGGAGGATGAAGAAAAATGTGAACGTAAAAGGAAAAAGCCCAAAAGAAATGTTTGGGCCCGTGAATTAATGTTGAAAAGGGAAAGTTTCGGGTTTTATATGGATTTTTGCATAGATTGTCGTGAAAAAAATCCTGAATTGTATAAAAACTTTGTAAGAATGTCGCCAGAAGATTTTTATCATTTATTGGATAAAGTGAAACCATTTATAGAGAAAAGAGATACCAGAATGAGAAAAGTAATCAGTGCAGGAGAACGATTGGTGATCACATTGCGTTTATAGCTACAGGTAAATATAATATATTATATAAATTTTTAGATTAATATAATAATATTATATTAATAATAACATTTTGTACATAGAGGATAGTTAAAAAAGTTTGATGTATCTGTTTCGAGTACAACAGAGTACAATCTCAAAAATTATTCCGGAAGTTTGTGCTGCATTGTATGAAGTTTTAAAGGATGAATTTCTGCAGGTAACTAAAACAATTATATATTTTACATTTTTAAATTTATTATAAAAAATATACATTATTTTAATTTTCCTCTGGTGATTGAGATGACTGAGATGAATGAGGTGATTGTGATGTTGGTGGAAGTATGACTATTGATTCCACATTTTCTGCAGAACTAATTAAGTCAAGCTCATCAAATATATTGAAAATTTACTATCTTTTGTTGAATGATTCTCTGAAGCTGTCTGCTTCGATTTTCATTCAACTGGCGCAAATGATCAGCAACAAAATCACCAAATATTTGAGCTGAATCACTCCTTTGTTGCAGAACAGAAAGAGCTTTATTCAAAATAGCTTCTTTCTGAATATTTTCTGTTAAAGCAGAAGATTGTATCACCCGTCGTTTTCTTTGCGGTTCAATATTTTCTTCTGGTGTTTCTTCCGCAGTACTCGAACCGCCTTCCATTACTGTTATCTGCTCTGCTTCGACAGATATTTTGTCCTGTGAAAAAAGTTGAACAAGACAAAATTATAATGAAATATTAAAATATTACATAATATTTAATTATTTTCAGACACCACGTACGACATCAGAATGGAAACATATTTCCCAGGAATATTATAATAAATGTAATTTTCCAAACTGCATCGGAGCCCTTGATGGAAAGCATAAAACTTTGAAAGCACCGGTGAATAGTGGTGAATAGCCGTTGCAGTCTATCAAATGCATTAAAGGATAATACTTTATGCCTACCATCAAATCAAGATCTTCCGAACACCAACAAATCAATGCCATTTTTTATTGTTGCTGATGACGCCTTCGCAATGAAGCCGTATCTGCTTAAGCCGTATCCTTTCAGAAACTTGGATTGCGGACAAAGAATATTTATTATATCTGCCAGATTCAGAGTATTACACAGACCGATTGAATTAAATCCAGAAAAAGCAACAACATTGGTATTAGCAATTTGTGCACTACATAATTTTATAATGAGCAAAAAAAGCCATTCTCTGTATGTAGAGTCAAGTGATTTTGACAGAGAGAATGAACATGGAAAAATTAGTCCAGGATCTTGGAGAAGTGAAAACACTGATAACATTTTTCCTCTTCATACTGCACATCATGGAATTATATCCACAGAAGCTAAACAGATTCGTGAGGAATTAAAAAATTATTTTATGACGCCAGAAGGCGAAATATCGTGGCAGTATAAATTCATATAGAATAATTTATTATTTTAAAAATGTTCAAGATTTTTTTTTCAAAGCATTTAAAAAAAATAGTGTCATATGTAAAAAACTACAAGTACGAGTATATTAATTAAACAGTAAATTTAAAATACATACCATATTTGATCTGCTTGTTGTTGATGAAACATATTTATTAAAAAAATTTAGTGCGTTGTAAAACTCCCATTTGCTCTCATAATTATTTTCAGAGCCCTGTCCACTTTTTCTTTCCATGATCTTCCTATTCTCACTATTATACTGCACTCTCAAACTGTTCCATTTATTAGTGCACCTTTCAACGTCTTTATTGAGTTCACTTGAAATTTTATTCAAGCTATCACTTCTTTTATTTCTATTTTTATAATCACTTCGCGTCATATCCCAAAGATGTTCATTTTGTTCGAAAAACATTATTAATTTTATAATGTCCTCCTTTTCCCAATTACCCGTATTCCGAATTCTCTTTTTTTTCATTCTTTCTTCTAATTCCGCCATTTTTATCACAACAAAATATTTCATTCCTATATATTTTTATCTTATTTCTATTCAATAATATTTTTTTTTACAAACACAATTAACACCAATTTGAACAAAAAAAAATTCAATTTTATTAAACAATTTTATTAAGTTTTTTAATTAAATCAGGAACAGTAATAAAATAATAGTATATTAATCTTTTTTCTATTCAATATTTTTCTTTACAAACACAATTAACACCAATTTGAACATAAAAAAAATTCAATTTTATTAAAAAAAATTCAATTTTATTAAAATAATTCAATTTTATTAAACAAATTGTTATTAAATTTTTAAATTAAATCAGGACAGTAATAAAATAATATGTATATAAATCAAAATAATTAGTATAAAGGCGGTAGAACTATGACGTTGATTGACACTGTTTCACATCCAATTATCAAATATTTAATTTGACAAAATGTTTGATGTCAAATATGAAAACAGGAGTTTCCACACAACAAAATATTTGACAACAAATATTTAATGCCATACTTGCCATACATCATTTTGACAATATTTGACAAGGGTTTACACGTCTATGACATCAAATATGGTCAAATTTTTGACAAAGTGTCAATAAGTGGAATCGCAGCTTAACTATTATCGAATGAATTCATTATTGTCAAAATAATAGTATCAGTGACCTGCAATTATTACTGCTATTTCGAATCACATGAGACAAACAAACTACTTGTGTACTTAAGAAAATAGTTTAATTGTTTCTAGCATTCGAAATGGCACATAGTATGCAGTGTAACGCTTTTATTTTTTTTTTTTTTTGTTTAAAAGGAGGAAAACTTTGAAATTTCTCAGTAATCATTATCGAATCATTTCATTATTGTCAAAGTAACAGCATCAGTAACCTGCCAAGCATTACTGATATTTCGAATTAAATGAGACAAACAAACTACTTGTGTATTTAAGAAATGCAGTTTATTTGTTTCTAGGCATTGGAAATGGCACATAGTGCGCAGTTTAAAGTTTCTGTTTTTTTTTTGTTTAAAAGGAGGAAAACTTTGAAATTTCTCAGTAATTATAATCGAATCAATTCATTATTGTCAAGATGACAACATCAGTGACCTACCAATAGTTGCTGCTCTCCCGAATCACATGAGACAAACAATCTGCTTGTGTTTTTAACACGTTAATCGCCACGATAATTTCAACCAAATTTTTCAACTGGCCATGGTAGTTTTATTCAAAAATTTTCCGTCACACGTATATGACTGACGTGGCCCTGCATGCAACTTTATTTAACTGAAAGCCGTGTCAGTCATATACTCGTACGTGTGACATGTCTTATCATGCTTTGACAAGTGTTAACCAACATTTTCTTGAATACATTGTCTGTAATAAAGATATCAGTTGTACATATAACCTGTATCGAGCAACAAGTGATTGTGATTACTATTTCTTTTATCATTTTTTTTTATAATTACAAATTATGGCAAAAAGGAAGTGTCTTAGTGAGAGAGAAGTGCAAGATATTATCGAAAATATATCCGATGATGAGTTCGAAGATTTTAGTTCGGATGATTCGATTCGAGATCCTGATTTCGAAGTCCATCTTGGCGAAATTCTTGAGGATTTAGAGTTGGAAGAAACTGCAGAAGTCATTGCGAATAATGAAGTACCCGAACGTGAAATACTTGAGAGCAGTGATGTTGAATGGAGCAATTATGAAGGTAGACACCAACATTTTGATTTCACTGGAAAATCTGGTTTATAAATAGATTTATCTTCAAATATTTCTGCTTTTGATGCGTTTACTCTTTTTTTTGACGAAGAGATTATAAATCTTATTGTAACTGAGACGAATATACACGCTGAACGAACAATTCAACGTACGCGAACAACTCGACAAAGTCGTCTAAATAAATGGGTTCCGACTAACGCTGAAGAAATCAAAAAGTTGTTTGGTCTCTTAATGTGAATGGGATTAGTACGAATGGGAAATATAACTTCATATTGGTCAAACGAGCCTATTTACAAAAATAACATATACTCAAGTGTTATGTCTCGGAACAGATTTGAGTTATTATTACGCCTTTTACATTTCTCAGACAATGAAAAAATAATTCCTAGTGACAGATTAGCGAAAATTAAACCACTGTTGGATTTGCTTGAAGCAAAGTATAAAAATGCATTTGTTCCAGGCGAAGATTATGTAATTGACGAAACTCTTGTTCCCTGGAGAGGTAGACTAATTTTCCGCCAATATATACCCAATAAAGCGCACAAGTACGGAATTAAACTTTTTAAATTGTGTACTTCAGAAGGATACACGTGGGCAAGCAAAATTTATTCCGGTAAATCTGAATTGTTTGATAAAAAATACGAATTAGCTACAAAAATCTGCGATGATCTTTCGCAAGGGCTTCTGAATGAAGGCAGAACGTTCTACATAGACAGCTTTTACACCAGCTTTCCGCTAGCATTAGCATTTCTTCGCCAGAAGACGCATGTTGCCGGTACCATAAGAGCTAATAAGAAGTTTATACCGAAGGAAGTTATGAACGCAAAATTGAAAAGAGGAGATATGGTAGCGAAAGAAGACAAAAACGGTATTGTGGTACTCAACTGGCTAGACACTACGAATGTAAGAAAATTGACAACAAAACATGCTCCAGAAATGGTAGATGTAAACGTAACTGATGTCAGCACAAGTAGGCGTAAAAATAATATACAAACGCCACTTCCGATTTTTGCTTATAATAAAGGTAAAGCAGGGATAGATATTTCAGACCAAATGGATTCCTATGCGACAACTCTGAGAAAAGGAATAAAATGGTATCGAAAATTAGCCATAGAATATATTCTTGGAATATCAGTTGTTAATGATTATATCATAATATACAAAATATCGACGAAAAACAATATGGGAATTAGACAATTTCGTGAAAATCTGATCACTGATATGCTTAGTTTAAGCTCGGAAACTAGGAACATGGCTAACAGACTAAAAAATGTAACGCATACACTAAAAACCATGTACAATTCTGAAAGAAAGAAAATAAGAAGAACATGCATCAGATGTTACGCAGAAATAAAGGAATCAGAGGGTCGGGAAATGGCGAGGAGAAAAGCGAAAAAAGTTTCAAATTATTGTTCGGACTGCAAAGAACAACCCTTTTTTTGTTTAGATTGTTTCGGGCAACATAATAATTCAATGTAGTATTTTTTAACATTGTAAATTACTGAAATGTAACATTTTGTAATATTTTGGCATCATAATAGGTCGAAGAAAATTTTTTATTCGTAATAAAAATTATTGAAATGTAATTTTTTTTTTTTGTGACAATATAGCATTGTAAAACCAATCGTATTTTATTCATTATTTTTCTAGCAAGCCAAGCAATTTTCAAGTTTTGTTACTACCAGGCCATGTTTTCAAAAGATATAGAAAATTTTTATTTAGCGTCGGAAATTTCTGGTTGACGTGGCTTCTTACGAAATCTCATTTGTCGGACATATATGTCTGACATGGCGCATGTAGAAACTACTTGTGTCGGACGCATATGGGTGGCATGGCGATTAACGTGTTAAGAAAAGCAGTATATTTGTTTCGAGCATTTGAAGTGGGAGATAGTATTCAGGTGAAAAGTTTTTTTTTTGTTTAAATGTAGGAAAACTTTGAAATATGTCATTAATTATAGAATGAATTCATTATTGTCAAAATAATAGCATCATTGTACAACCAAACATTTCTGTTTATATCGAATAACACGACGAAAACAATCTGCTTGTGGTTTTAAGAAAATCATTTGTTTGTTTCGGGCATTTGAAGTGGCAGATAGTGTGCAGTTTAAAGTTTTGGTTTTTTTTTTGTTTAAAAGAAGGAAAACTTTGAAATTTCTCAGTAATTATAATCGAATCAATTCATTATTGTAGAGATGACAACATCAGTTACCAACCAAGCATTCCTGCTATATCGAATAACATGAAACAAACAATCTACTTGTGCATTTAAGAAAAGCATTTTATTTGTTTCTAGCATTTGAAGTGGCAGATAGTATGCAGTTTAAAATTTTTTAAAATTTAAAAAGTTTAAAATTTTGTCAGTAAAACTGCGATTCCACTTATTGACAATTCGTCAAATATTTTACAAAGAAATGCCAAATATATGGCACTGGGAGTTTACACTACAGAACAATTTGACGTAAAAAAGTTTGACCAAGAGAGTGTCAAAGTAAATATATGGCATCATTATATGATGTTGGTTAACACTATTTAACATATTGCGTTAATTTTTTGTTTGACATCATAGTCGACATTTTAATATAATGTGTTACGACAGTCGTGAAGTGAATTAAAACGAATTTTGAATTAGATTATTTAATTTTATTTTATATACAAATAATAATTTATAATTTTATTTCTGAATATTGTTCTTTTTTAAATAAATCTGAAATATTTTATTTAACAATTTTTGTCAAAAAAAACTATTATTTAAATTGAAGTGATTACTGTATAATTTTACAAATGTATTAAATTGTAAATTAAATAATATAACTAAAAAAATTAAAGTACATTTAATTAAATAATATAAATATATTATATATATATAGCTATATACTATATTTTACAATTTAATACATTAAATTATATTTTCACACGAAGTAGAAACTATGTATTGAAGACCATTATTTCAATAAAAAAAAATCGTGAAGTTTTTGTGAATTTTTCATAATAAGAACAATTTTAACTAATACAGAAACTTTTTAAATAAAACATTGAGTTAAAATTTTAGTTTTCGGAAAGCAATATAAAGTGAGTGATTGATAATAAATAAGTGGAATTCATTTAGAATTTATGTTAATGTATAGATACTAGACTGAATTGAAAATTTTACAGTTTGAAGACTGAATTTTAAAATCTTAAGGATAAAAAAAATTAATTTCTATTTTGATTTTTTTTTAATTTAATTTTTTTCTTGTTTTTTGAGTGTGTTTTGTAAATTTTAATTTTTAAAATGAGTATTCAAGCTGCTCAGGCAGCTGGGAGACCCACATAATCCCAAAAATATAAAAATCCCAAAACACAAAATCCCAAAACACAATATCCCAAAACACAAAATCCCAAAACACATAATCCCAAAATACAAAATCCCAAAAACACATAATCCCAAACACAAAATCCCAAAACACAAAATCCCAAAACACAAAATCCCAAAAACACATAATCCCAAACACAGAATCCCAAAACACAAAATCTTCAATTTCTAATAAAATATGAATTAATTCTGTGTATTTTTATAACTAATTAAAAAAGCTATAATTTTTATCTAACTAACGAAACTGAATAATATTTTAAGTAATATTGTAAATATTGTAGTACATACATGTAATAGTAAATATTTAAGTTGGTATGTCATATTATTTCTCTTATTTCATTTGGTTGTCTACAATATGAATGTAAAGAAAGATCATAATTTGTACTTTGAATATAAATTTTTTCAATTAAACTAACTAAAGTCTACCTGATTGTAGTCATAGTTTTTGGGTATATCAAAATAATAATCCTTGTATACTGCAATGATACATTTAAACAAACTTACAAAAAATTTTTTAAAATTAAAATATTTGTCACATTTTTCTCTGTTCTCCATTTTATTATGACGGAAACACATATTTGTTTGAATTTAATTTTTGTAAAAATCTATAATAAAGACAAGGATTAAATTAGTTATTTTATCTATTGATTTTTTTTTGTTTCATACCTGCTAGTTATTTAATTGGTAAGTAAATAATATCTTGTGTTATATATTATATACTTTTATACCTCTTTTCGCGTCTTTTCGTTTCCTATCTTTAAATTTTTACATTAAATATTCTAACACAGGCTGGCAAAATAATGAGAAACCGGAATATTTCATTATGAAGCAAGTTGTGGAATATTCCTTTTTGTTTACAGGTAGTGGTAATAGAAGATAAAAAAGGATGTAGGTAAACTGTAGAATTTCTAAAACAGATTAATTCAGTTTAAATAACTAAAACGCGAAGAGTGAATTTTTAGAGAATTGATTTACTAAAATTTGAAAGAATTAAATTTATAAGTGTTTTAAAGTGATAGTTTTTAAATAATAAGTAAAAAAGTAATTTAAGTAATATATAAGTTTGTTATATATTATAGTTGTATTAAAAATATTTATGATATATTCAAGAATAATTAATTAGTAAAAATAATTAATTAGTAATTTTTTATATTTTTCGTAAAATTTTCGTAGTTATATTTAAAATATATATATTTTATTCAAGGAAAATGCATTTATATTCAATTAAGGATTTAGTGAAAATTCAATTTTTTGTATTTTTTATAAAATTAAAATGAATCTAAAAATTTTAAAATCCAATAAAGGAAGTGAAAAATTATTTTTTGAAGGTAATGGGTATCATTTTAGATATAAAACGCAAGATAATATTTACAAATGGTCTTGTGACAAAAGAAAAGATTGTCTCTGTAAAAGTGTAGTTTGCACTAAACAAGAAAATGGTGAGCATGTGATTTATAAACCACCAACAGATCACAATTATGCAAGTGAAGTTGTTTCAAAGGATGTGTGTGCAGCAAATATTAATGTGAAAGAATTAGCAAGTGGTACGTCACAGCAACCTTCACAGATTATAAGTGATGTGAAAGTGCGTACAAAAGAATATAGCAGAGTTTATCTGCCATTAAAGAGGGCATTTAAAGAAAAAATACGCAGAGCACGCAAAGGATTTAATTACAGTGAACCACAAGATGTAGAAAGCATCGATTTCTTCACCCCGAACAATTTAAAATTTTTAGAAGGTGAGGTTTTTGTTTTATCGGAAAAGAGGTTCGGAAATAATATTAATATAATATTAGGGACAAAAACGTCCCTAAAAGCTTTGAGTGATTCGAAGTGTTGGCTGGTTGATGGTACTTTTTATGTTGTACCAATAATAATGAGACAACTTTTTACAATTCGTGGCTTTATTAATGGACACGTTATACCATTAATATTTTGTCTCATGAGTGAAAAAAGTAAATGTGCATATTTTGAGATTTTTTATGAATTATGTAAGGTTGCTGTTGATGAGGGCATTAATTTAAGGCCAGAAAGAGTAATTTCAGATTTTGAATTGGCTATTCCTGGAGCAATGAAAGAGTTTTTTCCGGAAGCATCTTTTAAAGGGTGCTTATTTCATTTCGGGCAAATTCTATGGAGGAGAATCCAGAAAGAACATTCTCAAAAAAAATACGGTACAAGTTTTGATTTTAGTTTGTCCGTAAAAATGATTAAAAGTTTGGCTTTCATTCCTGAAAATGAAATTCCAGAATATTTTAAGGAGTTGAAAAAATATTCAAAAGATAAAGACTTCAAAAAAATATGTATGTGGTTCGAAAAGTTTTATGTCTCTGGTTCAGGAAATTCTGGACCAAAATACGATCCCAAATTTTGGTCTGTAGTGGATACTTTAGAAACAAATTTTCCACGAACACAAAATAGTGTTGAAGGTTGGCATCGTCGATTAAAAGTATTAATAAATCAAAAACATTGTGGTGTGTATAAAATTATATATGAGTTATTCAAAGAAATGATTGTTGTAAAAACGCTTCTTGCAAAACTCTCTATTGAAGAAGTACCTTCAAAAAAAAAAAGAAAAACAATAGAACAATTAGAACATTAAACAAGTTATTAGACAACGTGGGGAAAAAGACAAAATTGAATTTTTGAAATCAGTTGCATTAAATTTAAATATATGTTAAAAATATAAAAAATATAAAGTAGAATTTAAGAAAATGATGAGAGTGTGTAAAAAAAATAGGATTGAAGTGTAAATAGTGTGCTTTAAAAAAACTACAAAATACTAGAAATAAGTTTAAGTTTTGAAAAATATAAAAAAAAACAAAAAAAATATATTGTGGAAAAATAATAAAAAAAATTAATAATAAATAATAAATAAATAGGATTTAAGTGTAAATAGTGTAAATAAAAAAAAACTAGATGGAACAGTTGTTTCACCACGTCCTCGTCGTTGTTCCGGGTAGCGCTAAGAGTGAAACATTATCATCAAAATGAATAAACACAATGTTTTTTATTGAGTGTTTATATATTTTGCATGATTTTACTTTTGTAGTGAGAGTAAAAAGATTCCAAAAATCCCCAAGCTTGGGGATTTTTGGGATTTTTGGGATTTTGTGTTTTGGGATTTTGTGTTTGGGATTATGTGTTTTGGGATTTTGTGTTTGGGATTTTGTGTTTTGGGATTTTGCGTTTTGGGATTTTGTGTTTGGGATTATGTGTTTTGGGATTTTGTGTTTTGGGATTTTGTGTTTGGGATTATGTGTTTTGGGATTTTGTGTTTGGGATTATGTGTTTTGGGATTTTGTGTTTGGGATTATTTTTTGGGATTTTGTGTTTGGGATTATTTTTTGGGATTTTGTGTTTGGGGATTTCAACACCAACCCCAGGCAGCTGCTACTATTGTAGCTTTGTTTTTATTGGAGGATGAAGAAAAATGTGAACGTAAAAGGAAAAAGCCCAAAAGAAATGTTTGGGCCCGTGAATTAATGTTGAAAAGGGAAAGTTTCGGGTTTTATATGGATTTTTGCATAGATTGTCGTGAAAAAAATCCTGAATTGTATAAAAACTTTGTAAGAATGTCGCCAGAAGATTTTTATCATTTATTGGATAAAGTGAAACCATTTATAGAGAAAAGAGATACCAGAATGAGAAAAGTAATCAGTGCAGGAGAACGATTGGTGATCACATTGCGTTTATAGCTACAGGTAAATATAATATATTATATAAATTTTTAGATTAATATAATAATATTATATTAATAATAACATTTTGTACATAGAGGATAGTTAAAAAAGTTTGATGTATCTGTTTCGAGTACAACAGAGTACAATCTCAAAAATTATTCCGGAAGTTTGTGCTGCATTGTATGAAGTTTTAAAGGATGAATTTCTGCAGGTAACTAAAACAATTATATATTTTACATTTTTAAATTTATTATAAAAAATATACATTATTTTAATTTTCCTCTGGTGATTGAGATGACTGAGATGAATGAGGTGATTGTGATGTTGGTGGAAGTATGACTATTGATTCCACATTTTCTGCAGAACTAATTAAGTCAAGCTCATCAAATATATTGAAAATTTACTATCTTTTGTTGAATGATTCTCTGAAGCTGTCTGCTTCGATTTTCATTCAACTGGCGCAAATGATCAGCAACAAAATCACCAAATATTTGAGCTGAATCACTCCTTTGTTGCAGAACAGAAAGAGCTTTATTCAAAATAGCTTCTTTCTGAATATTTTCTGTTAAAGCAGAAGATTGTATCACCCGTCGTTTTCTTTGCGGTTCAATATTTTCTTCTGGTGTTTCTTCCGCAGTACTCGAACCGCCTTCCATTACTGTTATCTGCTCTGCTTCGACAGATATTTTGTCCTGTGAAAAAAGTTGAACAAGACAAAATTATAATGAAATATTAAAATATTACATAATATTTAATTATTTTCAGACACCACGTACGACATCAGAATGGAAACATATTTCCCAGGAATATTATAATAAATGTAATTTTCCAAACTGCATCGGAGCCCTTGATGGAAAGCATAAAACTTTGAAAGCACCGGTGAATAGTGGTGAATAGCCGTTGCAGTCTATCAAATGCATTAAAGGATAATACTTTATGCCTACCATCAAATCAAGATCTTCCGAACACCAACAAATCAATGCCATTTTTTATTGTTGCTGATGACGCCTTCGCAATGAAGCCGTATCTGCTTAAGCCGTATCCTTTCAGAAACTTGGATTGCGGACAAAGAATATTTATTATATCTGCCAGATTCAGAGTATTACACAGACCGATTGAATTAAATCCAGAAAAAGCAACAACATTGGTATTAGCAATTTGTGCACTACATAATTTTATAATGAGCAAAAAAAGCCATTCTCTGTATGTAGAGTCAAGTGATTTTGACAGAGAGAATGAACATGGAAAAATTAGTCCAGGATCTTGGAGAAGTGAAAACACTGATAACATTTTTCCTCTTCATACTGCACATCATGGAATTATATCCACAGAAGCTAAACAGATTCGTGAGGAATTAAAAAATTATTTTATGACGCCAGAAGGCGAAATATCGTGGCAGTATAAATTCATATAGAATAATTTATTATTTTAAAAATGTTCAAGATTTTTTTTTCAAAGCATTTAAAAAAAATAGTGTCATATGTAAAAAACTACAAGTACGAGTATATTAATTAAACAGTAAATTTAAAATACATACCATATTTGATCTGCTTGTTGTTGATGAAACATATTTATTAAAAAAATTTAGTGCGTTGTAAAACTCCCATTTGCTCTCATAATTATTTTCAGAGCCCTGTCCACTTTTTCTTTCCATGATCTTCCTATTCTCACTATTATACTGCACTCTCAAACTGTTCCATTTATTAGTGCACCTTTCAACGTCTTTATTGAGTTCACTTGAAATTTTATTCAAGCTATCACTTCTTTTATTTCTATTTTTATAATCACTTCGCGTCATATCCCAAAGATGTTCATTTTGTTCGAAAAACATTATTAATTTTATAATGTCCTCCTTTTCCCAATTACCCGTATTCCGAATTCTCTTTTTTTTCATTCTTTCTTCTAATTCCGCCATTTTTATCACAACAAAATATTTCATTCCTATATATTTTTATCTTATTTCTATTCAATAATATTTTTTTTTACAAACACAATTAACACCAATTTGAACAAAAAAAAATTCAATTTTATTAAACAATTTTATTAAGTTTTTTAATTAAATCAGGAACAGTAATAAAATAATAGTATATTAATCTTTTTTCTATTCAATATTTTTCTTTACAAACACAATTAACACCAATTTGAACATAAAAAAAATTCAATTTTATTAAAAAAAATTCAATTTTATTAAAATAATTCAATTTTATTAAACAAATTGTTATTAAATTTTTAAATTAAATCAGGACAGTAATAAAATAATATGTATATAAATCAAAATAATTAGTATAAAGGCGGTAGAACTATGACGTTGATTGACACTGTTTCACATCCAATTATCAAATATTTAATTTGACAAAATGTTTGATGTCAAATATGAAAACAGGAGTTTCCACACAACAAAATATTTGACAACAAATATTTAATGCCATACTTGTCATACATCATTTTGACAATATTTGACAAGGGTTTACACGTCTATGACATCAAATATGGTCAAATTTTTGACAAAGTGTCAATAAGTGGAATCGCAGCTTAACTATTATCGAATGAATTCATTATTGTCAAAATAATAGTATCAGTGACCTGCAATTATTACTGCTATTTCGAATCACATGAGACAAACAAACTACTTGTGTACTTAAGAAAATAGTTTAATTGTTTCTAGCATTCGAAATGGCACATAGTATGCAGTGTAACGCTTTTATTTTTTTTTTTTTTGTTTAAAAGGAGGAAAACTTTGAAATTTCTCAGTAATCATTATCGAATCATTTCATTATTGTCAAAGTAACAGCATCAGTAACCTGCCAAGCATTACTGATATTTCGAATTAAATGAGACAAACAAACTACTTGTGTATTTAAGAAATGCAGTTTATTTGTTTCTAGGCATTGGAAATGGCACATAGTGCGCAGTTTAAAGTTTCTGTTTTTTTTTTGTTTAAAAGGAGGAAAACTTTGAAATTTCTCAGTAATTATAATCGAATCAATTCATTATTGTCAAGATGACAACATCAGTGACCTACCAATAGTTGCTGCTCTCCCGAATCACATGAGACAAACAATCTGCTTGTGTTTTTAACACGTTAATCGCCACGATAATTTCAACCAAATTTTTCAACTGGCCATGGTAGTTTTATTCAAAAATTTTCCGTCACACGTATATGACTGACGTGGCCCTGCATGCAACTTTATTTAACTGAAAGCCGTGTCAGTCATATACTCGTACGTGTGACATGTCTTATCATGCTTTGACAAGTGTTAACCAACATTTTCTTGAATACATTGTCTGTAATAAAGATATCAGTTGTACATATAACCTGTATCGAGCAACAAGTGATTGTGATTACTATTTCTTTTATCATTTTTTTTTATAATTACAAATTATGGCAAAAAGGAAGTGTCTTAGTGAGAGAGAAGTGCAAGATATTATCGAAAATATATCCGATGATGAGTTCGAAGATTTTAGTTCGGATGATTCGATTCGAGATCCTGATTTCGAAGTCCATCTTGGCGAAATTCTTGAGGATTTAGAGTTGGAAGAAACTGCAGAAGTCATTGCGAATAATGAAGTACCCGAACGTGAAATACTTGAGAGCAGTGATGTTGAATGGAGCAATTATGAAGGTAGACACCAACATTTTGATTTCACTGGAAAATCTGGTTTATAAATAGATTTATCTTCAAATATTTCTGCTTTTGATGCGTTTACTCTTTTTTTTGACGAAGAGATTATAAATCTTATTGTAACTGAGACGAATATACACGCTGAACGAACAATTCAACGTACGCGAACAACTCGACAAAGTCGTCTAAATAAATGGGTTCCGACTAACGCTGAAGAAATCAAAAAGTTGTTTGGTCTCTTAATGTGAATGGGATTAGTACGAATGGGAAATATAACTTCATATTGGTCAAACGAGCCTATTTACAAAAATAACATATACTCAAGTGTTATGTCTCGGAACAGATTTGAGTTATTATTACGCCTTTTACATTTCTCAGACAATGAAAAAATAATTCCTAGTGACAGATTAGCGAAAATTAAACCACTGTTGGATTTGCTTGAAGCAAAGTATAAAAATGCATTTGTTCCAGGCGAAGATTATGTAATTGACGAAACTCTTGTTCCCTGGAGAGGTAGACTAATTTTCCGCCAATATATACCCAATAAAGCGCACAAGTACGGAATTAAACTTTTTAAATTGTGTACTTCAGAAGGATACACGTGGGCAAGCAAAATTTATTCCGGTAAATCTGAATTGTTTGATAAAAAATACGAATTAGCTACAAAAATCTGCGATGATCTTTCGCAAGGGCTTCTGAATGAAGGCAGAACGTTCTACATAGACAGCTTTTACACCAGCTTTCCGCTAGCATTAGCATTTCTTCGCCAGAAGACGCATGTTGCCGGTACCATAAGAGCTAATAAGAAGTTTATACCGAAGGAAGTTATGAACGCAAAATTGAAAAGAGGAGATATGGTAGCGAAAGAAGACAAAAACGGTATTGTGGTACTCAACTGGCTAGACACTACGAATGTAAGAAAATTGACAACAAAACATGCTCCAGAAATGGTAGATGTAAACGTAACTGATGTCAGCACAAGTAGGCGTAAAAATAATATACAAACGCCACTTCCGATTTTTGCTTATAATAAAGGTAAAGCAGGGATAGATATTTCAGACCAAATGGATTCCTATGCGACAACTCTGAGAAAAGGAATAAAATGGTATCGAAAATTAGCCATAGAATATATTCTTGGAATATCAGTTGTTAATGATTATATCATAATATACAAAATATCGACGAAAAACAATATGGGAATTAGACAATTTCGTGAAAATCTGATCACTGATATGCTTAGTTTAAGCTCGGAAACTAGGAACATGGCTAACAGACTAAAAAATGTAACGCATACACTAAAAACCATGTACAATTCTGAAAGAAAGAAAATAAGAAGAACATGCATCAGATGTTACGCAGAAATAAAGGAATCAGAGGGTCGGGAAATGGCGAGGAGAAAAGCGAAAAAAGTTTCAAATTATTGTTCGGACTGCAAAGAACAACCCTTTTTTTGTTTAGATTGTTTCGGGCAACATAATAATTCAATGTAGTATTTTTTAACATTGTAAATTACTGAAATGTAACATTTTGTAATATTTTGGCATCATAATAGGTCGAAGAAAATTTTTTATTCGTAATAAAAATTATTGAAATGTAATTTTTTTTTTTTGTGACAATATAGCATTGTAAAACCAATCGTATTTTATTCATTATTTTTCTAGCAAGCCAAGCAATTTTCAAGTTTTGTTACTACCAGGCCATGTTTTCAAAAGATATAGAAAATTTTTATTTAGCGTCGGAAATTTCTGGTTGACGTGGCTTCTTACGAAATCTCATTTGTCGGACATATATGTCTGACATGGCGCATGTAGAAACTACTTGTGTCGGACGCATATGGGTGGCATGGCGATTAACGTGTTAAGAAAAGCAGTATATTTGTTTCGAGCATTTGAAGTGGTAGATAGTATTCAGTTGAAAGGTTTTTTTTTTTGTTTAAAAGGAGCAAAACTTTGAAATTTGTCAGTAATCATTATCGAATCAATATTCATTATTGTCAAAATAATAGTATCAGTGACCTGTCAATCATTACTGCTATTTCGAATTATATGAGACAAACAAACTGCTTGTGTATTGAAGAAATGCAATTTATTTGTTTCTAGCATTAGAAATGGCACATAGTGTGCAGTTTAAAGTTTCTGTTTTTTTTGTTTAAAAGGAGGAAAACTTTGAAATTTCTCAATAATTATAATCGAATCAATTCATTATTGTCAAGATGACAACATCAGTGAACTACCAATAGTTGCTGCTCTTCCGAATCACATGAGACAAACAATCTGTTTGTGTTTTTCAGAAAATCAGTATATTTCGTCACCTGAATGCTGAATTGTTCCATACGCTATTTTCACTTTTTTCGAGCTAGAAATGGAAACATAGGTTTTAAATTGTGCTTTTTCAAAATTCGGCATCTATTTTACCCTATCTTCTATAGCTTTCAAGATGTGATGTAGCGAGTTTATGCCATAATCACATTTATAAACTGTAAGTAATGCAAACTTCTTCCACATCCATTTTTGATGGCGTATGGAATGAAGTTTTTATGAAGAATGGGAATTAATAATATTTTATGCTAGTTTGTTCCATGTTATAGTTGTTAAAACTTTTTTAAGTGTAAGTTTGTGCCATGTGTTCAGCTTCAGTAGATGTATATGGACATGTCATATTTGTATTGATTAATGTATTTCAGACTTGCGAAAGATTTACTGCTGTCAGATTTTAATACGGAAAATAATCAAAGTTCAGATTCCGATTTTTCACATAACTAACACTTTTGATTATGTACTAAGTGCATGTTTTTAATACTTTTATTTCATATGAATTAGGTGATGACGATATTGAAGATCCGACTTTAGTACCGCAGAAAATTTTAAAACAAAAAATAATAACACATAATAGGACAAAACAGTCAAGAAACAGAAGGAAAGACGGTAAGAAAGCATTTTATTTTTAAATACGAAGACTATATGTGTATCATGTTTTTTTTTTGTTTTTCGAAAGATTCAAACACTTCTGACGATAATGATGAAAATGACTTCTTGGTGTAAAATTATAGGGAACTGCCTTCTAGTTCAAGTACTTATGGTAAACAAAACTAAATTAAGATATATGCAGTTATTTTAATCTTGATTTTACAGATTCAGAGAATTCTACACCCAAACTTGTTCGAAAGAGAAAAAATAATCCAGACTTGTAGAAGAGAAACATACACAAAAAGCTGCGACAATCTGGAAAATCATACATAAATTGGAAAAATAAAGAAATTCCTCCCCGAGAAATGAAGCCTTCATGTAGTCATACATGTTTTTTCCTATGCACGAAAAATTTTAGTGAAGATAAATGACTAAATATGTTTAATCACTTCTGGAGCCTTCAGGCGACGACAAAACTAAATTTTATTTGAAATTTGTGAAACGACAGGTGGTTAAAAGACGACGTGTTGTGGATTCAAAAAAGAAAGATTTTTCATTTCAGTACTATTTACAAAAAAACGACGAAATTGTTAGAGTTTGTAGGTTATTTTTTTTAAATACGCTGTCAATTACAAAACAACGCATTTAATATTGCTTCGAACATTTGACCGATGTTGAAACTGGATGCCCAATTCCGTCAAAAAGAGGCAAAAATACAAAATACGTCACTCCAGAATTAAAAATAGAAACAGTACGGAAACATATTAACAGCTTTCAAACTGTCGATTCACACTATTGCCGATCTGGTACGCAGAAGGTATATCTTAAATCTGGTCTTAATATTTCGAAAATGTATCAACTATATGTTCAAAAGTATGATGATCCTGTTACAGAATCTATTTACCGAAAAATATTTAATACAGAATTCAACATAAGCTTTCACAAGCCAAAAAAGGATTTATGTGATAAATGCTTTTTATTTAAAAAAAATAAGCAACCCACTAGTGAGGAAAAAATGGAGTTTGAGGTTCATCAAAATGAAAAGAAGGCATGCAAAGCAGATCGATACATTGATAGGAGTAATATTGATGAGCATCATTATGTTTTGTGCTATGATCTCATGCGTGTAATTGGCCTTCCAAAAGGTCACTCTTCAATATTTTACTACAAACGTAAATTGAACTTTTTTAACTTGACGGGAACCGCCATAATACCAAATAAAAATAAGATAACGTACTGCGCTGTGTGGACTGAGACGCATAGTGGTCGATCAGGCAATGACATAATAAGACAGATGACAGAAATAAGAAGAATTACTCTTTGGAGTGATTCTTGCGTACCGCAGAATAAAAACAAAATAAACACAACAGCCTTGAAGATTTTTTTACATTCCAATTCGAACATTGATAACATTGTTCAAAAATTTTCTGAGCCTGGCCACTCCAATATTCAAGAAGTGGATTGTATCCATTCAGTAATAGATAGGTATATAAAAGATAAAGAAATTTACAGTCCACTTAATTTTGTTAAACTTCTTTTAAAACTGAATTCTCCGAAAGTTATTTTAAAAATATTACAGATTAAAACAGAAGACTTCAAATTCTTCTCTAATCTTGCTCAGAAGTTAGATTTTTCTAGAGTTTCATTTTCAAAAATTAAATGCATTTTATATCAAAAAGATAATGATGACACGTTTAATCTAAAATATACATAAATTGTCATTTTTAGAAATAGATTTTAAGGGCGTTTCAATTATAAAAAAAAAGTACTCCAGAAAAGTTCTTGGTACACCGAAAAATCTATTTTCCATTCCATTAATTACTTTACCTAAAGGCTCTGTTGCAAAAGAAAAAATTAAAGATATGGAAGATCTTTACGTGTATCTTCCAGAAAAAGATAAAGATTATTTGAAAGCATTGCTCCGAAATAAATAAAATTAAAAATATTTTAAAATGTGGAAAATCATTTTATTTTCTTTGTTAACTTTCATTTGGGTGCATTATTTACGTATACTTTTTTCAGTTGTTTTTTATTTTGTAAAGAGAGTTTTTGAATAAAGATTTGTTTTATTTTTGTGACACATTAACAATTGCATTTTATTTTCTTCTTCAGAACTTATTTTTATTTTAGATGCTAGTCTATTCCACGTTGAACAAACCTGAATGTCTAGTTTGTGCCACGTAGCATAAAAACAAATTTTTTGTTAAAAAACTGGTGGATATAGCAAAATCTGAAAATCAAATTGTAAGATAGATATTTTAAATAACTTTATCACACCAACAATTTAAAAAAACTAATAAAAGATTGTTTAAGTGCACATTGTATAGAACAAAATATGAAAAATTCAAAACTTTCTATCGAATGATATCTGAATAATTCGTTAACAATATTTTAAAATCAGTTATCTCAAAACAAGCTTAATGGCATATGGAACAAACCAGGATTAGGGTGACGTTGTTCCTCGCATTCAAAATGGCATATAGTATGCACTTTAGGAGTTTGTGGCACAACACGCTTCACCTTGACGGCTGTACATATACGGATGTCTTTTACACAGACGGCTCAAAAACAGACGACAGCGCTGGGGCCGGCTGGTGTCTGGAATCTTCTGATTCTAGACATTCGTACCCATTTGGATCGCATACCTCTGTCTTTCAGGCAGATATATGCTATTCTTAAAGTAGCTCATTGGACAATTGAAAGAGGATGGAAGGGCAAGTCCATTTGTAGTTATAGCGACAGTCAAGCTGCGCTGAAAGCATTGAACTGAACCAGTAATTGGTGTGCCCACGACGGTGGTGAAAAATGCTGTAGATGCACTCACAGGTAATCTGCATGAGAGTCTATGGCAAAATCTCCCAAAGTGTAGACAAACCAAGCGCTTTATCAAAAAGCCAAACCGGACTCTAGCGGCTTTTCTACTCAAACAGGGAAGGAAGGACTGCAGAGGTATGGTCAACGCTCTTACAGGGCATAACTCCTGTGGAAAGCATCTCGCCACCATAGGAGTCATCAGTGATGCACTGTGCGCTTCTTGAGGAGAGGTGGAGGATACCACGGAACACTTCATGTCTGAGTGCTTGACCTTCTCCTCTATTAGAATGCGCATTTTCGGCACTGATGCCATTAGACCCGAACAAATTGGGCCTGAAAGTCGAGTGGAACTCCTTCGTTATCTGAGAGCAACGAAGAAGTTTGACTAGACGGGGGTTTCGAGTACAATGTACAGGGTTATGTCTAAGTGCTCTGGTTTTATACTTCCCCCCTAACAAACAACAACAACAATTTATTTAGTCCATTTTTGCTCCTCGATTTGTTTAAAATTTTTTTTAAATACGTGCAAATTTTTTTCGTACCCAAATATGTTACTCAAAAAAAAAAATTACTAAAATGTAGTTAAATAAAAGTGGATAAAGCAAAAAAATAATATGTGGGTTATGATATCATTACGCATATGTACAAACACATAAATAATTTTTATTAACAAAAAAAAAAAAAAGGGACTCATTTTTTTAACTGATTGTTGGTGTAAACTTTATCAAAAATTTTTATAAGTTATCTACAACACATAAACATTTTATTATTGTAGTATAATTACTAAGATATAATTTTTATAAAATTCAACTAAAATTTCATCATCTTCAGTATCGTCACAGACATTACAATTAAAGCCAGGTGTTCTCCAATCAAATAATGTAGATTCTTCGATGTATCCAACAACATTTAAAAGACTTCCTATCAGAAATTCAAAATTCAAATTTCCATAGTGAAAGATAGAAATGTATCATCAACATTATTATCGACATCGCCATCATTTGATGTAAAAATATTTAAGCATCAGATAAACACAAAATCAAAATCAATCAAACCGGAAATTAAATTTCCATCGTATTGCTATAAAACGAAACAAATAGAACCTGCTGAAGAGAATTTCAGATCTTTATATATTTTTGCTGAAGCAGCTGAATTATTGCAAGAATTAGAAGAAAAAAGTAGGATAAGAAGACACGAGAAGAAGAAGCCTTCAAGGAAAACGATCAATTTTAAAATTTCGGTTTTACTTTTTTTTTCTTCATTAATCACTTTTTTATGGTTTTTGAAAATTATTGGGGCAAAATTGGGCAAAATTGGGCAAAATAGGGCAAAAATTGGTATTTCCAAAATACTAAAATGTCACCGGTCATATAATCGGTGCACCTTGGTTATAATTTTTTTTAAATAATCTTGGATCTTATTTACTATGTCCATGGCAATTTTCTTGCTAAAACTGTCATTATTTATATTCATTTGTTGAATATCATGAAAATATGTACATACATACTTACCAATAAAAATCTATAAAATCTTTTTCACAATAATGTACGAAGGGGTTAATTCTATTATTGTAAGATTTAGCTTTTCTGCAATAATTAAATTCTCTTAGAATTTACAAATCCCTGAAAATTTCTGCTTCCATTATCTATGTTTTGTTTTCTTTATTTATTTATTTTTTATTATTTATATTATTTACAATAATAATAATAATGTATATTTTATATTTTAAATATAAATATTTATAATTTTACATTTTAATTATATATATTAATATATTTTTATTATTATTTAATTGTTTTTATGTTATTTATTTTTTGAATAGCAATTGCGAAATAGCACTGCACGCCTTAGTTTCTAAGGTGAAAAGTACACTTCACAGGAAAGGAAAGAGTACGCGCTGGGCGTGTTCATTGACATTGAAGGTTCCTTTGACAGCCCAACTCATGAATCGATATGTAACGCAATCAGCAGCTTCTGTGTAAACGAAGTCATAGTTAAATGGATAGAGGGCATGTTAACTAATAGAATCCTCTTTGCTAGAACTGAGAGTGAAAGATGCGTCGTAACCAAGGCGACCAGAGGATGTCCACAAGGAGGCGTCCTCTCACCGCTATTATGGTGCATCCTTATTAACTCTCTGTTACTAGAACTAGGGGAGTCTGATTCTCATCCGCAGGCTTCACTTCGGGATGTCTGTACTAAGATACAGACATCCCTGAATAATGTTAGTGACTGGTGTGATAGACACGGTCTCTCGGTAAACCCGAGCAAGATCACTCTCGTTCTTTTTATTAGAAAGATAAGGATCGAGGGTCTTGTGTTACCAGAGATGAATGGTGTTAAAATACAACTCTCCACAGAGGTTAAATATTTAGGTGTAATCTTAGATAAAAAACTACTCTGGAGGACTCATGTCGAATACAAGGTTAACAATGCATTGACTTTATATAATCAATGCCGAGTAATCTTTGGAAAGACGTGGGGTCTTGGCCCTGAACAGACATTGTGGCTGTACACGGCAATTATAAGACCCATCTTAAGCTACGCATGTGTAGTTCGGTGGACCAAGACAAACTGTAAATGGGTTATGTCTAGTCTCGCCAGATTAAAGCGAAAAATTTGCATCGGCGTCACAGGTGCCTTTAGTACCACTTCTGGTGCCACTTTCGATGCTATTCTAAACTTGCCTCCTTTGCATTTATTCATACAAAGTGAAGCAATGAAAGCTGCATATAGACTTAAATATTTAGGTCTATGGAAGTTTTCTGATATGGTCGGACATGGTTCTGTCTTAGCTAAAAGAGGAATTTCGACTCTCTCTCAGATGCCTACTGATATCACCATCCCTCAGACCATATTCCGACAAAGATATCGCATAATGTGCCCGCACAGGAGTTTGTGGCACAACACGCTTCACCTTGACGGCTGTACATATACGGATGTCTTTTACACAGACGGCTCAAAAACCAGACGACAGCGCTGGGGCCGGCTGGTGTCTGGAATCTTCTGATTCTAGACATTCGTACCCACTTGGATCGCATACCTCTGTCTTTCAGGCAGATATATGCTATTCTTAAAGTAGCTCATTGGACAATTGAAAGAGGATGGAAGGGCAGGTCCATTTGTAGTTATAGCGACAGTCAAGCTGCGCTGAAAGCATTGAACTGAACCA
Organism: Villa cingulata; assembly: GCA_951394055.1. NCBI lineage: Eukaryota > Metazoa > Arthropoda > Insecta > Diptera > Bombyliidae > Villa > Villa cingulata. Next base: position 31,429,338 of record OX596017.1, on the reverse strand, counting down.
GTAATTGATGTGCCCACGACGGTGGTGAAAAATGCTGTAGATGCACTCACAGGTAATCTGCATGAGAGTCTATGGCAAAATCTCCCAAAGTGTAGACAAACCAAGCGCTTTATCAAAAAGCCAAACCGGACTCTAGCGGCTTTTCTACTCAAACAGGGAAGGAAGGACTGCAGAGGTATGGTCAACGCTCTTACAGGGCATAACTCCTGTGGAAAGCATCTCGCCACCATAGGAGTCATCAGTGATGCACTGTGCGCTTCTTGAGGAGAGGTGGAGGATACCACGGAACACTTCATGTCTGAGTGCTTGACCTTCTCCTCTATTAGAATGCGCATTTTCGGCACTGATGCCATTAGACCCGAACAAATTGGGCCTGAAAGTCGAGTGGAACTCCTTCGTTATCTGAGAGCAACGAAGAAGTTTGACTAGACGGGGGTTTCGAGTACAATGTACAGGGTTATGTCTAAGTGCTCTGGTTTTATACTTCCCCCCTAACAAACAACAACAACAATTTATTTAGTCCATTTTTGCTCCTCGATTTGTTTAAAATTTTTTTTAAATACGTGCAAATTTTTTTCGTACCCAAATATGTTACTCAAAAAAAAAAATTACTAAAATGTAGTTAAATAAAAGTGGATAAAGCAAAAAAATAATATGTGGGTTATGATATCATTACGCATATGTACAAACACATAAATAATTTTTATTAACAAAAAAAAAAAAAGGGACTCATTTTTTTAACTGATTGTTGGTGTAAACTTTATCAAAAATTTTTATAAGTTATCTACAACACATAAACATTTTATTATTGTAGTATAATTACTAAGATATAATTTTTATAAAATTCAACTAAAATTTCATCATCTTCAGTATCGTCACAGACATTACAATTAAAGCCAGGTGTTCTCCAATCAAATAATGTAGATTCTTCGATGTATCCAACAACATTTAAAAGACTTCCTCTATCAGAAATTCAAATTTCCATAGTGAAAGATAGAAATGTATCATCAACATTATTATCGACATCGCCATCATCTGATGTAAAAATATTTAAGCATCAGATAAACACAAAATCAAAATCAATCAAACCGGAAATTAAATTTCCATCGTATTGCTATAAAACGAAACAAATAGAACCTGCTGAAGAGAATTTCAGATCTTTATATATTTTTGCTGAAGCAGCTGAATTATTGCAAGAATTAGAAGAAAAAAGTAGGATAAGAAGACACGTGAAGAAGAAGCCTTCAAGGAAAACGATCAATTTTAAAATTTCGGTTTTACTTTTTTTTCTTCATTAATCACTTTTTTATGGTTTTTGAAAATTATTGGGGCAAAATTGGGCAAAATTGGGCAAAATAGGGCAAAATTGGTATTTCCAAAATACTAAAATGTCACCGGTCATATAATCGGTGCACCTTGGTTATAATTTTTTTTAAATAATCTTGGATCATATTTACTATGTCCATGGCAATTTTCTTGCTAAAACTGTCATTATTTATATTCATTTGTTGAATATCATGAAAATATGTACATACATACTTACCAATAAAAATCTATAAAATCTTTTTCACAATAATGTTCGAAGGGGTTAATTCTATTATTGTAAGATTTAGCTTTTCTGCAATAATTAAATTCTCTTAGAATTTACAAATCCCTGAAAATTTCTGCTTCCATTATCTATGTTTTTTTTTTTTATTTATTTGTTTTTTATTATGTATATTATTTATTTATATATTTTAATTTATATTTTATATTTTAAATATAAATATTTATAATTTTATGTTTTAATTATATTTATTAATAATTTTTATTATTATTAAATTATTTTTATGATATTTATTTTTTGAAAAATTTCTATTCAAATACTAGTCACTGAAAAACTATCAAATTTTTTGTAAAAAAATAATTTTTAAAAGGTTAGTAATCGGTAGTAAACAATTTAAAATTGGCTTTTCAGAAGCTGACACTAAAGTCTAGGCTAACTAAAAAGTATTTGCTGAAATTGTTATTGGTAAACTTTTTTGCTAAAAATCAACTTTTTTTAATAAAGACTTTAGTATACTGTTACTAAAACGGGCCAATGATATTAAAATTATTCTTCCCGAATTTGATCCGTAGGGTAATAATCAATTGAGTGCCACAAACTGGTTAGAAAATATTAAATGTTTATAAAGAATATATGGTTGAAATGAACGAATCACTCTTTTTTATGCTTCATCTCGATATATTATGAATCAGTGGCAGAATCGCATGAAGAATAAAGTGAAAGGAAAAATTTGTAAACATTTGAAAGTAGATAATTTTGAATATGAAGTAGATATCATGATAGTAGAAGATCAAAGTCAAGACGTATCAATGATAATAGGTAAAAATTTCATGAATACACCATGATTAAAAGTTATGGTACCGTTGATTTAATGGAAGATAATACATCTAAGCTCGAGGAAGAACCATCAAAAGTTGAATAACAATTTTTTTCTGTAGTGAGTTCGAAACCAGTAAAAGTTGATTCTTTACATATAAATGCATCAGTGCAACCTAAGTTCAAATTGAAATTCATTCTGCCCAAGGCGTTTGATCTTGTTGATTATGACTTACTGCTGATGATATTAAGTAAAACTGGTTTAAGAGGAAATTCTCTTCTATGGCTTACTTCCTTATTGAAGAATAGATATCAATTAGTTCGCTTCAAGGAAATCATGCGTGATAAATTGCCCATGACTAACAAGGGATCAGTTTTGGGTCCTCTGCTCTTTCTAATTTATTTCAACTCGATATGTTCTTCGAACCTTAATGGTAGAAAATTTGCTTTTGCTGATGATATGTCGATAGTCTACAGCGCGACGTCAACCCTTGAAATTCAAAACAAAATTGAACATGACTTAGCTATGATAAGCAGTTGGTTAGACTTCCACAGTATGATTCTAAGCAATAAAACAAAGTTGATGCTTTTTAATCTAAAAAGTACATGTCTTACTATAAATGTAAAATATCATAAGCATAATTGCAGTGGAGATAATTTTTGTAACTGCTGTTATTTTCTGATTGACTGTGTCTCTGATTTTAGATATCTTGGAGTTATAATAGATAATAAACTTAAATGGAATTCTCACATTAATAATCTAAAGCAAATCTTATACATGTCTTTAAGAAAACTTCAGCTATGTCGTTCCTCTTGTCCCAAAACCATTTTAAGATTACTATACTTTTCACTTATACAATCCCGATTAGAATATGGCCTTACATGTTGGGGAAATGCGTATGCTAATCATCTAAAACCACTATTGGTCTACTCAAAAAGCAATAATTAGAACAATTCTTGGTAAAAACAGACGTGTACCATCACTTTCTTTGTTTAGATCTTTGAACATCCTACCGCTACGCTATTTATTTATCTACAAAGTTCTAAAAATATTTTTTTTCAGGAGCTACGCTTTTTTGTTTCAAAGACTGCAATGATTACTTCTTTAGAAGACAGAACACTTTTCCTGTTCCTTCAGTTCGCACTGAAGCTTCTAGCTGGTCTTATGTTTATGTTGCTCTATTTATCTTTAACAAACTACCGAATGATATCAGAATTTTGATGAAAATAAAAGTGTTCCTTCGTGAGATCAGAAAATGGCTTTTTGAACAGAATGATGTTGAATTTATGTTTGAGTCTGTAAAATTATAAATTTTAGTTATAATTTTGTTCGCATACTCGTACTTCTATTTTCACTTCTATTTTTTAAGTACTTGTTATTATTACATAGTACATAGTGGTACGATATAAATTCCTTAATACAAATGAAATTTTCCTGTTTTCTTCATACAACTTTCAGTTTTGCTCTAAGAAAAAAGGATCCGATGTCATTTCTATTATATTGTTGATGTTTTGTTTTGAAATATCATTTTTAATAATAATTTCCATTTTTTTAATAAAATTAATTTAATATTAATATTCACAAATATCAGTAATATATGCTTTAAATAAAAAAAAAATTCTATTAAAAAACCCAAAAAAAAATAGACTAAAAAATTGTATGTATAGACTAAAAAATTATTATTCAGATCGAAGGAGAACATAGATTTGCTTTATATTTAATTTTTTTTGTATTTCAAAAGCTTCAAATCTCAACCATACACAAAACATATCAAACAACCAAACAAGACAACAAAACTAAACAAATAATAGCTCTGCTAAGAATTTTACAGAAAGTTAAGAAAATTACAGCTGTGGCGTTCCAATACAATTTGTTCTGTAAAATTCTTGCATTTCCTCTCTTTAAGAAAATTACAGAATAAAAGTTTTTGTTTTTTTTTTTAATTAAAAATATGTCAAAAAATATATCAATCAAAAAAGTAATATTTATTAATGTGAAATACATATAATATTATTTCTCATAAATAAATCCATTTATTTGATTTGATATTATTTACATTTTGCATTTTGAAATCTTCTACGATTGTGTAATCTGGTATTAACTCTGCCTTTTCTATCTTCTTCCATTATTTAATAATTTGATTTCGTTTAATGATTTTGTACAAAACAGTTGATTTTATATATTACCTATCACTTCTTGCTGTTAATAATTTAAACAACTTACAATTTAATACATGTGTTAAACAATAAAGTTCGTTAACAATATTTCGATTAACTACAAAAAGTGTCAAATTTAAGTATTCTTCTTGAATTTCAGAAAATTACAGCTCTAGCGTTCCAGTGATTTTAAAAACAATTTCCCCCATTCTAATAATCAACTTACAGAAAGTTACAACTGGCTGTACGAATTGGAACGTACCTAATATAAAATAAAATACAGTACAAAAAAATTCATGGATAATTAAATTGGTGAAAAGTTTAAAAGTTTTCATTTATTTTGTATTCGTAAATCGTAAATATCAAAATGCTTAATGGTATTTATATTTGTTTGTATATAATATAGTTTCAAATGTAATTCCTCATTGATTCTCTAAATTTGAGAAAATGAATTATTTAATTTCAGTTCAGCTTTAGCTATGCTTCTGCTTAAATGTTGAATAAATCAAAAGATGAAAGTAAGTGAAAATTTACTATGAATATTGGATACTCCCTAATACTATCCCTACGCACATATGTACAAATAATGGGCTCAATCACAGATAAGGATACAGATATTTCTCTGCATATATTCAAATATGTAACAAAATCAAATTCATATGGATCTATTGTTAGGTCCAGATTCGAGTCTTGGATATATTTAAATTCAAAATATACGTTAATATTCGATTGTTCTTGCATTCGATAAAAGTTTTAAAATATGGTTCATAAAATTATATACGCATACATATAAACAATCTGATTTGAGTGTGTTTAGGTTTATTCGTATATTTACATAATAGAAAATATACGATTTATTTGTTGCAATTTAGCAGTATATATAATATCATAAACATTTATATATGTATATGATAATATTAATGCTGATGGTATGCTACCATAGTACATGTTGTCTTGCAGGTATCATTTAGTCCTATGTATAAACACAGATAAGGATTATATGTGGTATATATAACAATAATATTGGACATTGAACCCTATTAAATTTTTGCATTAAATTTTGAAGGAATATGTATCGCTATTTATTCTTTCATTTTTTTCCTTTTTTTGTGTAAAAAAAAAATATATACCTGCACTGGTTTTTGTATACATAGATTTTGTATGCGTATAGTCACGTATACTATAGACTACAGTAAGGATAGTACACCATAATGATTTATAATGATGTGTATGTGTATAACAAGTTGTATACATAACATACCCTTTAATAAACATGTTTATTGTTTGTGATATAGTGTACCATACAGAAGGAAATATAAAAATTATCACTGCACAGTGCACAGTCTAAATGCTTATAATGTTAGAGGTATTCACGAAATGTTGTAAGAGTTTAAAAAGTGTGAACATACACCAAAATCTTACACATTACACTATATCGTGAACGAAAACTTTGTATTGAAATCAAGCAAATTATGTCAGCTAAAATATTATTAAAATAATCAAATTATTTTAGCATTTAATGTCAGAATGGCATATACATACAATAGTAAGCAATAGTAATATACAATGGGTTTCAGCATTGTAAATTTTCACAAGCAGTGTAGGTAAAAATTACATTGCAGATGTTTAAAATAGGTGTAGGATTGTACGAGTTACACCGTTTACAATGATACAAGACCAAACCGTAAATACCCTTATTATTTGTCCGTTTTTAAAAAATAATATTCTAAATGTTCAAGTCAAAAATTGTTCAAAAATTATAACAAAGCCTGAAATAATTTTTCTATTCATGTACAATAGTGTACATACTACCATACTACATACATACTGCACATATAATGTAATTGTGTGTCAAGATAGTGACATAGCAAAAGCAACATCAAAAAGAAAAAAAAAGGACGAAAGAAATAAACCTGAAGTATTCGTATAGCGTAGAGTACTTAGCACCACAAATAATATATATATACATATATGTATGTATGTATTATATTGTCTGCGATAGCACATAGATTGAAATGTACAAAAATAAAATTTACTCTGTCTATTGCTAATACGTTTGCGTATAATTATTAAAGCACAGGCAAAGCAGACATTCGACACTACTACATATACTGTCTAATGTTAAAATATGTGCGTAAATGCGTATGTAAATACACTGATAAATTCAATACAATACCAAATTTATATTGTTTCCTGGTGAATGGGTGCTATACGCTATACGCTATACTAATTGTACAAACATATGAACATACAGTGCGTTTCACTTGAATAGGGCCACCTTTTTTCAATGAAGTTTTATGATTTATTCGTATTTTTTTCTCGATAATTGTTTTTTTTTTTAATTCAAAACTAAAGTACAACTTCATTCTTGAATTTCAAATCGAAAAAAATAACTGGTTTTATATGTTTAACGTTAATTTTTACTGTTTATTGTCTGGTACTTAGAAAAAAGCACATTTTTGAATAAGGCCACTTGTAGTTTTGATGTTATTAAAGAAGTAGGCTTTGCATTTCTAATTGAAATTAGTTTTTCTATTAAATATTCGACATTTTGTTTCTATCAATATTACATAAAGCATAAAAATTTGATTAAATTTATTAAAATGGGAAGTAATAAAGTGTTATCTGTAGTAGAGAAGGAAAAAATAAAAATTTATAAGAATGAAGGATACTCTAGCCGTGATATAGGCAAAAAAATTGGAAGAAGCAAAACGGTAGTTAATAATTTTTTAAAAAATATTGATGAATATGCAAAAAACATGAAAGGACGTACTTCCGAAGCAACAACTCCCCGAGACAAAGGATTAGTTCTTCGTGAAGCATCAAATTCCAGTAATTCTGCAGTCAAAATCAAGTTCAAGTGTAAGGTTAAAGCAAGTGTTTCGACTGTCCGGCGCATAATTAAAGCAAATTCACATTTAAAATACCAAAAATTAAAAAAAACCACCACTTAATGAAGTTCGAAAACAAAATCGATTACAGTTTTCTAAGCACCATATGGTATGGCAAAAGCAATGGTACAAAGTCGTTTTTTTCAGATGAAAAAAAATTTAATATTGATGGCCCGGACAATTTTAATCATTATTTCCACGATTTACGAAAAGACGAACTGTTTTTAGATAGACATCACAGTAAAGAGGGTAGTGTAATGTTATGGGGAGCAGTTTCTTATTATGGAACTATCGATTTGGTTTTCCAGTCCACAAAAATGACTGGAATTACATATAAAAATATATTGGAAAATGCCTTCCCGAAGTTTCACGACATTTTTGGACCCATACCTTGGATATATCAGCACGATAATGCACCTATCCACACAGCAAAGATAGTTAAAAGCTGGATTCAAAGCCAAAATGTGGAAACACTCGATTGGCCACCCTATTCTCCAGACCTCAACATAATGGAAAACGTATGGGGGTGGTTAGTAAGAAAAGTGTACGAAGGTGGCAAACAGTTTGGTGATAAGGAGTCATTAATTCAGGCCATTAAAGTCGGCTGGAGGGAAATTTCCTTAAGTTATTTGAAGTCACTATACAATTCCTTGCCGAATAGAATATATGAAGTAATTTTAAAAAAAGGAGGACGTACAAAGTACTAAAATTTAATAATAATAAAAAAATTACAATTTTGTTCAAAAACTATGTGTTTGCAATCATTTACTTCCCTCCTTTATATTAATTTTTATGGTGGCCTTATTCAAGTAAAGCAAGCAGAAATGTGCTTTTTTCTAAGTACCAGACAATAAACAGTAGAAATTAATATATAATCTTCAATGATTAACCATGCATAGACAAAAAGGGAAAACATAATCCACTGTGATAATTTAGTTTGGAAGTGAGTACCAGAAAGCGAAATTTGAAACTAAAAATTTAGCTAACAATTTAGCTTTCGATGGGAGTACCAGCCATAAATATGAAAAATGCTGGTCCATTTTAAAATCCATTATTGTTGGTTGTTAGTAAATGTGCAGGTGATCTGGTAAATATCATTGAAAATTTCTTAAACAGAAATTTTCTACTAGAAACTCATCATCAAAAAAATTGTTAAAATTGATTTTTTTCAAAAGGACTTAGAAAATTTCTTAAACTTAGAAATTTTCTAACACTTAGGCTGGTATTCACCAACATAGATTATCTTTTATCTGAGATAAAGTGTATTCATCAACTTGGATAAAACACTACTCGGATATTTTTAAGACAACCTCGGAGTGGTATTATAAATATCGTTCGAAAATAATCTTCGTCGAAAATACTTAGAAAATTTCTTAAACAGAAATTTTCCACTAAACTCATCATCAAAAAAATTGTTAAAGTTGATTTTTTTCAAAAGGACTTAGAAAATTTCTTAAATATTTTTCTAATACTTAGAGCCGAAATTTATCATCGTCAAACACTTAGAAAATTTCTTGGACTTAGACATTTTTTAAAGAAAACCGCTGAAAAGTATCATCAAGAACTTAAAGTATTTTGGAAATTTTAAAATTTCGTCAAGGCAGTAAGAATTAATTTCAACTCGACAGTCACCAGTTCCCGACGGCAATCTTCAGTTCGCATATCAATTTAAAAAAAAAAAAAAAAATTGAAAATTTGAACAAACAGTCATTGTTAAATTGGTTTCATCATCGTTATCTTCAGCATCCGTTCTTCAATCAACATGGTTTCTACAAGGCCATCTATTCGTATAGGTCGACCTCTACCAACAATAATAATTAGCTAATTAGTATTTAGAACGTATGCAAAATTTGTAATTCAAAGTAAAGTAAATTTGATATTTTTTTTTGTAATAAATTCATAATTTTTGTTTTGATTTGTAACATATTTAATTAAATTGCATAACTACTTCCGGTCTGATTGAAATATTATTTAAAAGAATTGAAAATATTGAATTTTTTTTCATTTTTGTATATATTGAATTAATTTGTTTTGAAAATTAAATACATACTAATTTAAGTAATTTCGAATTTTTTTTTTTGTAATTTAGTTTATGAAATTGAATTGTTAGGTTTAAGAGAATATACATATATTTAAATAAAATTTTATAACGTAAATTGAAAAACATTGTGTTATTATTTTATTAAAAAATTTGAACCGTCTCATTTTCTAATTAATGTTAAATTGAAAATTTTTATATTATTTTTTTGTGGATTTAACATTTGGTCCTTCGAGCCGGATAAGATTGAAACGCAATTTTTTTCAATTTAAAGATAGACTATAAGAATTTGTAAAAATGCATAATATTCAGAATTTAATTAAATTACAAACAGCTTTAGAAAATGAATTAAATACAGTTACAATTAGAATAAAACAAAATTTAAATGAAAATCAACCAATTAATGTATATGAACGTAGAATACAAAAATTAAATGAATTAACTGATAAATTTAGGGATAATCACTATTTAATTTGTCAAGCTGAAGATTGTAAAAGCACTGCTGAGAATATTGATCAAAATAAGTACGATGTATTTGAAGAAACTTGTTTTAGTTAAGTCACAGGAGTTACAAGTAAAAATAACTTCGTTAACCAAATCGAGTAACACTTCGAATGACGGTTCCACACATATTACAACTCTCGTATCTCCACAAAAATCGAAAATAAAGCTACCTCCTATTTCTTTGTCTAAGTTTAATGGTACCTGCAAATCTTGGCGGTCATTTAAAGATTTGTACACCAATCTAATTCATAATTACAAGGAAATTTCAGAAGTTGAAAAATTACACTACCTAAAATCTTGTGTTTCTGGTGAGGCTGCAAGAATCATTAAACCATTTGAAGTCATTGGGACTAACTATCATAAAGCATGGCAAACATTAGAAAAAAGATTTAGCAATAATAGGGTATTAATCAATGCACAATTAGAAAAATTGTGTAAAATAAATTTGACAATATCCGAAAATGCTCAATCCATGAAAGATGTGCTTAACAACACAGAAGAAATCCTTCATGAATTGAAAACATTAAAGATTAACATTGAAAATTGGGACCCTATTATTGTGTACCTTACTCTGCAGAAATTATCACCAGAAACACGAGAATTGTGGGAAAAAAAGCAAAGCGAGAAAAATGAGGTGGCTTCATATAAAGAATTGGTGGAATTTTTAGAAGCAAGATTTCGCGTATTGGAAGCAATCACTACACCAAAACGAAGTAATGTTCTCTTAGCTCACAATAATAAAAATACTAATCAAAATTTAAGGTGTATAAAATGTAAATCTGATCATAGGCTGTTTAACTGTTTGAGCTTCAAATCACTATCAGCGACAGAAAAATTGAAATTCATCAAGAAAAATAAATTATGTATGAACTGTCTCACTTTCGGCCATAAATACAATGACTGTAAAAGCAAATATACTTTAGGTATATGTAAACGACAACAACATTCCCTATTACATACTAGCTTCAATACCACATCGAACGCAAATCGGGATAAACCTTCTGCTCAACCGACAGCTGCACAAAACAGCGATAGCACTGGAAAAGAAGCTTTGCCAGTCAGAAACTCTAACGAAAGGAATGAAGTGAATACTTTCTTTTCATTAAACACGAATCAAGCACTCTTAGCAACGGCTTTAGTCACAATTCGGAATACAAAGAGTCACAACGAAGTATTGCGAGCCTTGATAGACTCAGGGTCGCAAGCAACATTTATAACAGCTGCTACAGCAAAACGCTTGCAACTTGAAATTACACGGACGAATCAGCACATCAGTGGACTCAACCAGAGCAGTGCTGTGCTAATTCTCAAACTGAATTCACTCTGGAATCGGTGTACAGAAACTTTAAACATCGGGTAAATGCGTTAGTGGTAAGGAGTATCACTAACTATTTACATGCTTATCGTATTGAAACAACAGGTATTGATCATTTGAAAGATCTGAATCTCGCTGACCCTAAATTTGCTATACCTGGAAAAATAGACTTGTTAATTGGAGCAGAAGTGTACGCAGCTATAAATCGCGGAGGAATTAAACGCTCATCTGAACCCAATCATCCTGTTGCAATAAACACTGAATTAGGCTGGATTGTGATGGGTAGCATAGGACATGCTACACAATCCAGTAGGATGTTCATGGTGCAGGTCCATGAATCTTCTTTGGATACACAACTAAGAAAATTTTGGGAGCAAGAAGAATGTTTGAACATACAACACGAGAAACCTGAAGACAATATATGTGAAACCATATGTACAGAGACAAGTAAACGTTTAACAAATGGTTCATATCAAGTAGATTTACCATTTAAAAGAGTTCCACAATTTGGTGAAAGTAAACGATAAGCAGTATCATCACATTTCTACCATCACAATACCTCGCTGGTTAAATCTCGCTACTAACAATACCGATATTACGATTCACAGTTTTTGTGATGTATCGAATGTAGCCCTTTACTGCATAATTTTCTGTATTTAAAAAAAAAATTTTTTTTGAATTCTAAGATCTAACAAGAAAAAGGAAAAAATCTAAAAAAAAATGTTAAACTCGAATGTTCATAGTATAATTTAAAAAAAATAATCTGATGCATATCTGCAACACCATGCATTTAAACTACAAAAAAAATAAAGAAAAAGTGTTTTATACACATGTTTTATTAAATGAATTACAACCAAAATTAATAATTTTTTCTTATAAAATTAACAAAAGAGAAAGTGTTTGATACAGCAATATGTTTCATTAAATGAATTAAAACAAAAATTATATAAAAATGAATTAAAACAAAAATATTTTCTTATAAAATTAAAAAAAATTAACAAAGTCCAAAAAGTCAGAGAAAGAAAAATATTTAAAATTTACTAATTCAATGAAATAATTTAAAACAATTTTTGTCTTTATTAAAGCATAGGGCTGTGTCACATTTTTCACATTTAATAAACGTGAACCCAGTACAACTAGGGAGTTTGCATCTTAGTCTCTTTTCCATATAAATTGGCCAATGAGAAACTTCATCCTTTCTGACATCTGTAGGTGAAACATGAGAGAATGGAAATACCCTTTTCCTTTCTTGCAACCCTAGAGTTGGTGAATTGCTTGGTCTTCCTCGTGATTTTGTTAGATTTGTACCCATGCGACAAAGTGTTTCACCTAATTCAATTCGAAAGTCACATAAAGAGAGGTGCTTTTCGCTTGAACAAGTTTTTCTATATAATATCCAAGCATTGATGGTCGATATGTCTAAAAGATGATAAAATATACGTATGTACCACTTTTTAGATTTGATTTTAATTCTACATATATCGCCCGATCAAACTGTCTAACAAGTCAACACCTCCCATATGCTTGTTGTACTGCTTGACTATATTTGGACATTCAATTTCTAAATTTGTGTTTAGTTTTTTATCAAACCGCTTCACAGTAGTAATTGGTTCTACAGTTGTAAATGTGGAAACTAAATTTACAACTTTGTTATCCTTCCATGCTACTGTAGTAACATCAACATCGTCAATAGATGTAGAATATTCAGCATGTTTACCTCTAGGATCTTTTTTCATTTCGTTGTCGGTTGGTAATTTACAACAGCCAATCCGATTTCGACGAATAGTGCCAACAGAATATATTTCACTTTTCGCAAGATATACTACTAATGGCAGTGTTGTATAATAATTATCAAAATAAATTTTATGTTTTACGTTCTTTTTTATGTTCCTTGATAATCTGATTACTACATTCGCACAAGCTCCAAGATTTGGTTCATGTTACTGAAGCTTGATCAAATTGTTTTTATTTCCAGTATATACTTCAAAGTTATATGAAAAACCAGAAACTCCACATAACACAAAAAGTTTGTATCCCCATTTATGGGGTTTATTTGGCAAGTATTGCTTTAAATAGCTTCTGGCTTTTGTTGTGCAAATTTGTTCGTCTATGGATAAGCATTCTTCCATTGGTACAGACGCAAATTTCGCATTAAGATGATCAATGACGGGTCTTATTTTATGAAGTCGATCATGTTCTGGACTTGTTCTTGGAAGCATTGAGCTATTGGTGTTGAAATGCAAGAATCTTCTAATTCTTTCAAATTCATTTACAGATAAGGTCTGCATAATTGTTGTATTACCGACAACAGAATTCCAGTAAAGTCGAATATTCGGCAACTGAATAATTGATGTCATAATGCATATGCCAACAAATTTTTTAATCTGAACTGCACTAATTTTATTTGGATTGTTGCAGTTTATTTCTGTTGAATATTTACTGGATTCTTCACTAATATGTTCAAATAAATCTTCAGAGAAGAAATATAAGAAGGAAGACAGTGGTGAAGACAATTCCTGTATTGAAGGTGGAAGTGATGAATCTACTCGAAATTCTATATCTTCTATATTAAATTGTGTTGAACACTTTTTCCATAAGATTTTTTCATATTTTTGTTTGAGTTCTGAATGTTCCGTTTTGAAATTTCTTTGTGTATCATCACCAGGTTCGTCTAAATTTTCTTCCAATGAACCAAGTGGCAAGGATTCCACGTTTTCTAAATCATTCAAAATTTCTTCAAAAGCGTCATTCTTATTAATAAGCTCTGTAATGCAATCGTCCAGTACCTCATCATCACAATCGCAGTCATCTTCACTTTCATCCCAAGTTTCAATTATTTCCTCGATCTCTTTATCTGTTAAATTTTGGTGTGCCATACTATAAAAAAAAGATGTAAAAATATATGAGCTTAATGCATGATGATGCATATCTGCATCATAAGTTAATTGATCATAAAACCCGTTATAAATTTTTTTTTTATTAGGTCAAAACAACTTACCTTATGACTTAAGCTATATGTAATAAAAAAATTTTTTTTTCCTGCTAAATTCAAAGCACTTTATAAAATATTTGTTAATAATCACAACATGTCTAACCACAGTGAAAAGAAATAAAACACTAATGCTTCCAAAGCAAATTCATGTACATCGTTACATTTTTTGGCGGTAATAATATACCGTTGCAATAGTAGAGTACATGCCAATAAAGCGAAATAGTTGGAGAGAAATGAGAAACGAATAATTTACTCGAGCGAAGAACACTTTAAATAACATGATGCAGATCTGATACAGTATGCAGTAAAGGGGTAGGGTACGCGGCGGTAATATACCTACAAGTAAAAGAAGGAGATGAATCCAAAGTATCTTTAATAGCATCGAAGACCAAAGTAACCCCCATTAAATCAATATCTCTGCCTCGCTTGGAATTATGTGGTGTTACTTTGTTGGCTAAACTGATGAAAAACGTAACAAATGATCTTGAATTAGAAAACCCTAAAACCATACTTGGACAGACTCAATGATAACACCTTCATGGATACAAAAACATGCAAGTAATTGGAAAACTTATGTAGCTAATAGAATTGCAGAAATCCATGAACACACTAGTCCTTCATCGTGGCGATATACTAGGTCATTGAAAAAGTTCACAGCCTTATAATGAAGCAGTATGAATTTATGAACTAAAATAAAATTAATCTTCAATATATTCCCCCCTAAGCTCAATGCATTTTTTCCAACGATTTTCCAAATCATTTATCCCTTGCCTGAAGTGATTTTCCTCGAGACATCCAAAGTACTCTTCGACAGCCGTTATGACTTCTTTATTTGATGAAAAATGCTTACCACGTAAGAATTTTTTGAGATTTGGAAATAAATGAAAGTCAGACGGAGCCAGATCTGGTGAATATGGTGGATGCTCTAACAATTCGTAGTGTAGTTCCTTCAATTTGACCATTGCAAGGACACCTTTGTGTGCTGGTGCATTGTCTTGGTGGTAAATGATTTTTTTCCTTTGTAATCCTGGTCTCTTCTCCCGAATTTTTGTGTCTAATTAGCCTAAAAGATTTGAATAATATTCTCCTGTTATCGTTTTACTCGTCTGAAGGTAATCAATTAGTAAAATCCCCTTTGCATCCCAAAAAACTGATGCCATAACCTTCTTTGAAGATTTTGAGAGATCTTTCTTCCCGCATAAATTTTCCCTAGTACTGAACGACCAATACTGGAAATTGTAACTACATAGTTATTATTTTTATTGCCAATTCCGTTATAATAGCGTAGCAGTAACGATTATAGTTTCTATGAGTAAAATTTTTTCTTTGTACTGCACAGATACTAATACAGTATTGGTTGTCAGAATTCAACTAACATCAGTTTGTGTCACAGAAAAAAATACCCACGTAATGAATATAATGCCCACATATCATAAACATACATAACATATAACATATAACATAACACGCGACAACATAACATGAGTAGAAGAAACATGATCTACTCAATAGTAAACAAATATTTAAATATGTGTCAAATTAATGCAATTACCTATTTCGTAATTGCGTATACAATATTAATTGTTTAACATAAGCATGATACAGCATTTTAAGTATGATTCTTAGTTTGAGATTTTTATTGACTTTGTTAGTTTATGCTTGGACTTGAACTGTTGGCTTATTGTAATGTAAGTTTTTAGCGCTGAGAAATATTTCACCTAGAGGGAAGCAAAAATATAATATATTAATTGGTGCGGCATATTAGTGCCGATAATTGCACCATTATATGGCAAATATGCCGTAGTTATATTTTTTAATTAAACTGGCAATTAATATATATATTGGTGCGGCATGTTAGTGCCGATAATTGCACCATTATATGGCAAAAATGCCGTAGTTATAAAATATGGCAATTCAATGCCGACTAGAATAAAAATGCAGTCAATTTGCTTGATGATATTCAACTGTGTCTTTATTCAAAATTTTCTTATCTTTATATACAAAAATTCTTATCATATAATTAATAATAATTAATATTAACTAAATATAAATTGCTTATATCAAGAATTTATTGACATAATTTCAAAGTACAATTATTGGTTTACTTTTATTCTATATACATATATTCTTAATAATATTCTTTCTTTTTATTACTTATACCAATTTCGTAATTATAAATTTTCGGTCATGTACCTTATCTACTAGCAATGCAATATAATGCTTACATATCATATTTATATGTATACAACCTATGTTAACATTTATAACATAATTATTAAAAGCTTAAAATGCTGTATCATGCTTATGTTAAACAATTAATATTGTATACGCAATTACGAAATAGGTAATTGCATTAATTTGACACATATTTAAATATTTGTTTACTATTGAGTAGATCATGTTTCTTCTACTCATGTTATGTTGTCGCGTGTTATGTTATATGTTATATGTTATGTATGTTTATGATATGTGGGCATTATATTCATTACATCCCTCAGGGTCGGGTAAAAAAAAAATTTTTTGTGTGAAGAAAAAAAAATTTTTTTTTGTTGTCTTGTTCTGTTTACATTTTTTTGTTTAAAATTTTATTTTACATTTTTGTTGTTTGTCTACATTTTTGTTTTTATTTTACATTTTTGTTGTTTATTTACATTTTTGTTTTTTATTATTTGTTTATATTTTTGTTATTTGTTTATATTTTTGTTTACAATTTTATTATTTGTTTATATTTTATGCTTTCTTTAATCTATTATTATGTACTTCTTTAATTGTGTTACCTATCTTAATTTTAGAATTTACATTATTGGTTTCTATAACTTCGTATGGTCCCTTATATGGACTTTCAGATTTTCTTCTATTACCTACTCTTAACCATATCTTATCTCCTACTATTATATTTAAAGGATTTATTTTATCATCCAGATAGTCTTTTCTTTTGCGTTTTGCTGTATCTAATAATTGCTTAGCAGTTTCATGTGCACGCTGTAAACGAAATTTTAATTCTTGTGCGTAGTTATCTAAATTATATATCGGTTGCGCATTTTCAGATTCAAGTTCTGATGGTATTTTTGCAATTTTTCCAAATATCAGTTCAAAAGGTGATATACCTATGTCTGAGTGTGGTGTAATATTGTACGAAAACGTAAAATATGGTATCCATTCATCCCAGTTATCATTTTGAGTAAATGCTAGGAAGTATTCATTTAGTACTCTATGACTTCTTTCTATCATGCCTAATGTTTCATGGTGAAAAGGTGTCGATGTGACATGATTTATATTAAAATATTTACATATGTTTTGCATGATTTCATTAACAAATTCTGTTCCCATATCAGTTTTTAGTATCTTGAAGTGACCGTATCTTAATATAAAATTGTTTACTAAAGTTTTGGCTATCGTCTTAGCTTCTTTGTTTTCCATAGGGAACGCTTCTATATATTTTGTCAATTCACATTGGATTGTAAGTATATATCTGTATTCTTTTGATTGTCTTAAAGGTCCGACAGTGTCTATTTGTATTATTTCAAAACTTGATGAAGGTGTGTGTGTTAAAATTGTTTTTTCTTTCGTATGCCTTATTTGTTTATTTTTTGCACATATTTCACAATTATTGACGTAGTTTTTTACCATTTTGTTTAGATTTTTCCATATGTATCTTTGTTTTATTTTGTTTATGGTTCTTTTAACTCCAGAATGTGCTCCTGCATGTGCTGTATTGTGATATTCACTTATTATTTTATTTTGCTTTAGCTTATCAATCACTTTTATAGGTGGTGTATATATAATTATCTTTATTTCTGCATTTCCTTTTTTTATTAATTGTTGCTGCAACTTATTATATTCTTTTTTAAATTTATCAATATTTATAATATTAAATAATTCATCATCTTTTGCCATGGCTAGTTCATATATTTTATTTTTATTTAATTCGAGTGATAGCTTTTTCACAATAATCCTCAGATTCAATTGTGTTTCCTCACTATACTCTATTTTTATCTCTCTTTTATTAATATATATATTAATTATATCTTCATTATTATATTTATTGTTTCTGTGCGCACTTTGTATGTTTAATCTCTTCATAAATTTCAATTTTCTAATATTTCTTACTTGAGAAATTGATGAACATTCCCAGATGCTGAGATGGCCAGCCTCTACCGGTTGTGTTTGATCAATCTCATTTAATGCAGTATTTTTCTGTTTTTCTTTTTCTTTGAGCATGTTGCGTGTCACCACTTTAATTTCATTTGTAGTTGGTATCATTTTTTTAAGCACATTTGAGTCTATTTGTAATCGTGATAAGGCATCTGCATTGGTGTTCAATAAACCCTTTTTGTATTTTATCTCGAAATCGTAATCCATTAAATCTAGTCTAATACGCGTCATTTTAGATGAAGGATTCTTATGTGTGAATGTTATTTTTTATTTATACAATACGTTTTCATTGTTGTTCCCACTGGAATCAATTTCGGATGCTAGCTTAATTGCTTCATTAAGTGTTTTTGGTTGGGCTGCAAATATTGTCATTTTCAATGGTTCTTTCAGTCCAGATTTGAATGCATTTAAAGCTAATGTATCATTTATGCTAGCGATGACTGTTTTATTAGCTTCACCTTGTTCTGATATATGAATTTCATTTAATTCAGCAACTAATGTTTCTATTTTTTCAGCAAATTTGAGTACTGTTTTATTTCCTTGCTGAATGCGATATAAGTCATTTTGAATTTTTAATGGATTCTTTTTTGGTTTATATATTTTTTCAAAGAGTTCTTTAAATTGTTTTAATGTTGTTGGTGTGTGTTCATTACTAATTTTATTACGCACTTTATCTGTTATACGAGTTTTAAGTATAAATTTTATCAATTTTTCCACTTCTGTATTATCTTTCAAAGTCTCTGATAAACATTCAACCAAGTTTACGAAGTTTGTTAATGTTTGTGGTTCACCATTGAATTCTGGTATTATTTTAAGCGTTGTACTAATATCAAATGCTGCCATTGTTGTTGTTTCCTTTCTTTCTTTTTCTGATGAATTTTGTATGCTAAGACTATCTGAATATTCTTCACTACTAGTATTATTACTACTATCTTGATCGCTATCAATATCTTCTATTTTAACTTTAGAATTTATTATATTTTGTATTTGATTATAAATTTCTAAATATTTGTTTTTATGACTTGTACATTCATATGCTTTTGATAATTTTTCTTTTTTTAATTTTTTATGAAAATCTTCTTTTGAATATTCTAAATACAATAAATATTTATCCGAAAAATTTCTATTTGGATTTTTCTTAAATTATATCCAATATATTTTTTAAATCTGTTTTCAAATTTTTTAAATTATTCATAAATGATAAATTTTTAAAGATTAAAAGGGAGAGAAAAAATATATAATATGTGTATGTATATTTTCCCTTTTTTTTTTTTTATTTATTCATTTAATATATATTCAAAAAATTACAATATTATTATTTATTATATATATATTTTTTTTTAATTAATTAATTAGTTTTAAACTGTATTATTTCTATTAATTTCTTTTCTTATATTTTTTTTAAATTTATTCTTAATATAACCTATTACAATTATTAAAATTAGACATACAATTAAACTTATAATTATGGTTTTCGTTATTTCATATTGATAGTTGCCGTTGCTGCTGTTGTTGTTCGATGAGGGTGCATTTACTATTACTATTACTATTACTTCCTCTTTAGATTTTGCGCTGCCCATTGCTCTTTTCGAATTTCTTTTATTTTGTTTAAGGAAAAATTCTTTTCTTCTCTAGTGATATAGCTCCGCTATTGATTTTCTTTCTTTGATTTTTTTTTTTTTTTTTTTTTTTTTTTTTTTTTATTTTATTTATTTTATTTATTTGCATTTTGATTTTTGTTGGTTCAATAGTTCTATTTCTGTTTTTTTTTCTATATTTCTTGAATAAATAATAAATATTTGCAGCTAGGACATTTAACCGATGTTCGCAGGGTCGCCATGTAATGTAAGTTTTTAGCGCTGAGAAATATTTCACCTAGAGGGAAGCAAAAATATAATATATTAATTGGTGCGGCATATTAGTGCCGATAATTGCACCATTATATGGCAAATATGCCGTAGTTATATTTTTTAATTAAACTGGCAATTAATATATATATTGGTGCGGCATGTTAGTGCCGATAATTGCACCATTATATGGCAAAAATGCCGTAGTTATAAAATATGGCAATTCAATGCCGACTAGAATAAAAATGCAGTCAATTTGCTTGATGATATTCAACTGTGTCTTTATTCAAAATTTTCTTATCTTTATATACAAAAATTCTTATCATATAATTAATAATAATTAATATTAACTAAATATAAATTGCTTATATCAAGAATTTATTGACATAATTTCAAAGTACAATTATTGGTTTACTTTTATTCTATATACATATATTCTTAATAATATTCTTTCTTTTTATTACTTATACCAATTTCGTAATTATAAATTTTCGGTCATGTACCTTATCTACTAGCAATGCAATATAATGCTTACATATCATATTTATATGTATACAACCTATGTTAACATTTATAACATAATTATTAAAAGCTTAAAATGCTGTATCATGCTTATGTTAAACAATTAATATTGTATACGCAATTACGAAATAGGTAATTGCATTAATTTGACACATATTTAAATATTTGTTTACTATTGAGTAGATCATGTTTCTTCTACTCATGTTATGTTGTCGCGTGTTATGTTATATGTTATATGTTATGTATGTTTATGATATGTGGGCATTATATTCATTACACAGTATTGAAATCTAACTATACATACAGTGTTGACACACAATTCCGATAGAGTACTGAAAACCATGATTTATTGGCGCAGTATCGATACAGTACCTGTACAATACCGGTTAATTGTGACTGTCAAAAAATAATAAAGTGCATCAGCAGAAAAACATGTTTCAAGTTTTCAAGTTTATTTTGGATAATTCAATTATGGTTTTACCGATATCATGGGTAAAAGATAATAAGGTAAGTATTTTATGCTAAAACTGTGTTAAAATATAGTAACAAAAATACATTTTTCAAATATAGGTACCATTTGCACCAAATGCAAAATTCTCATAAGAAATAATAAAAAGCCATAAAAAAACTGGCCACTTTATGACGTGGAACCAGTTGATGGAAAATTATATGGTACATATTAACAATTTTACATATTTATATACATTTATGCAAAAATTTAAAAAAGTTTTTCTATTATATATAATGTTATATTTTGACTTGTTTTTGAAAGAATTCTATGATGCTGCATTTAGGGCAGAAGAAATATTATTAGATAAAAGTGAATTAAACACTTCAGACTATGAAAAATGCAAAAGAAAAACTCCAGTAAGAAAACGTAAACAGCGCGAACGAACTCTGGCGCAGAATGAAAGCACCGATGATTGTCTTGATGATGAGGATATTTTACCTGCCATCGCTCCTTTGAAGCGGTTTATATCGTGCCATACAGGAGGTGAAATGGATAACACCTTTAATATGATGACTGCAGAAAGAATGGAGGTAAAATGAAAAATAAATAAATTAATGCTGTATTTCTAACATTAAATTTTTAATATTTGTAATCTTAGCAGCAAAGTATTCTATCTGAAGAACCATCAGTTCCACAGATGTACTGTGAATCGCAACAGGAGGATGAAATTATTCCAAGTGAAAATATGCAGAAAAAATAATAATACCATCATCCAACAGACATCAAGATGAAAATCCATCTTTGCTATCTTTTGCTGTTACGGATATAGCCCAAGTAGCAAAATGTGTGCTTTAAGACACAGGGAAAGACACAAATTGTAATCATTATTTCTAATATGTAACTGTTTCTATAATGCTTCTAAACCTTTTAGAAACGAAAACTTTATTCATATGTGACACACATTAGTAACATTTTGATCTTTTGTGTCTAAAATCTTGTTATTACGTGTCACTTTCGAAACAAAAATTGTTGGCTTCTAAATCGTGTGGTATATGTGTAATCAAAATGTTTCTAAACGGTTACTAATTTTTTTGAACTTTGTGTTTTAAATGTTTCTTTTTTGTGCACATTCACCAACTTTGTTTTTCTGTGTGTAAACTGTTTTTAATATGTTTATCAACACAGTTATTATTCTGATTCGTAACATATTTGACACAAGTTTCTAAAGAGTGTATGAAGTTTGTGTACAATTCGTTCATATTTTAATATTAATCTATATTATTTCTGCATTCCGGACATAAAAACATTAAAATCTTTAAAAATGCCAAAAACAAAACCGTATAAATATTGTTCATCTTTTTATAGAAAAATAAAGAAGTGTGATAATTTTGCAGTTAAAAAAAAAATTGTGTTGAAAGAGAAGTGGTAATAAGTGACGAACATCAAGAACCATTAAATAAGTGTGTAAATCTGCCAAAAATTGAACTATTTCTGGAAAATGAATTGTTGTCAAACTGTTCTGAAACTATACCCATAGCAGAAAATCATCAGTTTTCAACAGAAGAAAATACTGAAGAAGGATATGAAGCAATATCAGAAGAAAATTACGTGTTAGAATCACGTTTTTCTGTAATCGAACGATTGAGGACTTGGGCTCTAAAATATCGCATAAATCATGTTGCCCTCAATGAGCTTTTGATCAAGTTGAGAAAGGGTGAATATAATTATTTACCAAAGGACGCTAGGACTTTATTGAAAACTCCGAGAGTTATGGATATTTGTGACATGGGCAATGGAAAATTTTGGTACAATGGCCTTGAAAACTGTTTGAAAAATATATTTTTTAATATAAAGAAATCTATTGACATCAGTTTAAATTTCAATATTGATGGACTTCCTATTCATAATAGTTCAAAAACCGAATTTTGGCCAATTTTATTCAACATACATGAAATTCCGGAACTAAAACCAATGCCTGTTACTATTTACTATGGACAAACAAAACCTAATCTTGAAGGATATTTAACACGATTTGTGGTTGAACTAAATATGCTACTGAAAAACGGGGTTTTAATCAATGGGAAGAAAATCAATATTTATTTCAGGTGCATTATATGTGATTCACCTGCTAGAAGTTTTATTAAAGGTAAGTACAAGATTTCGCTGCCTAATCACATTGTCTATACAATTCCAGTGTTTTAAACAAATATTTTATTTTTAGGAATAGTAAATTTCAATCACTATCATGGTTGATCTAAATGTACAGTTCTTTGAGAATATGATAGAAATCTCAAGCACATGAGTTATCCTCGGATTGACATGCGTTTAAGGACTAACATCAGCTTTCGCAATCAACAAGATCCAGATCACCATAAAACAATCACACCATTAATCAATCTTCCAATTGACTAAGTTGAAGACTTCCCAGTCTCAGATTCACTACATCTATTAGACCTAGGGGTGATGAAGCGTTGTGTTCTATATTGGACAGAAGGTTCGAAGAACTACAGGGTGAAATTATCTGCTTTCGAAATAAAGTGCATATCAGAGTGGCTAGAGGAATCAAACAAATACATTCCTCAAGAAATTCATAGAGCAGCTCGTCGCCTAGATTGTCTTAAATTTTGGAAAGGTGTAGAATATCGAACTTTTATGATGTATTTGGGCCCTGTTATCTTATTATAATTTCCTCAACTTATTTTGTGCTGTAGTTATATGCTCATCAACAGAATACTTAATTTATTTGAATGTTGCAGAGGAATTATTCAAAAACTATATCGATAAATTTATTGATATTTATGGAATTGATGCGATCAGCAGCAATATTCATAACCTTTGTCATATAACTAATGACGTAAGAAAATCTGGTCCTTTAACTACAATTAGCGCCTATCCATTCGAAAGTTATTTAGGATGCATTAAAAGATTGTTACGTAGTGGACATCGACCAATTGAACAAATCGCAGGACGGTTACTTGAAATGTCAATAATAAGTTCAAATTATAACGAAGAAGATACTATATTCGTCCCAACAGTCAAAGATTTTACGAAAAACGTACACGAATTACCAGGATGCCAATATTCATATAAAACCGTTCATGTAACCAAACAAATTGTTCTTTCAAGCAAGCATATTAAAAATTCTTGGTTTATGACAAAGAAAAACAAAATAGTTAGGATGATCGATGCAACATTTTTGAACGATAAACTTTATATTTACGGATCGAGTCTTAGTCAACAAACAGATTTTTTTGAACGTCCTGTAAAATCATCATTCTTGAACATATTTTCTTCTTTTGGCAGAGAAAACGCTCCATTACTATATGGCATAGACGAAGTCAAGTGCAAAATGTTTTGCTTAAAATTTGAAGATGAACTAATTATATTCCCATTATTACACACTCTTTCTTAAATCATAAAACAAATTATTTTCTTCAAACTTTAATTTTTATTATTTTTAATATATATATCATATATAGCCTCAATTTTAATTAAATAAAATTATAAAAAACCAAAAATTAAGAAAATAAAAATTTATTGTGTATTTTTTTCGTCTGTTCTTGTATCTTCACTATCTATGCGTAATGATTTTGTAATCGCCTCACTTCCTAGTTCTGATGCTCTGAAAGTTGTATTCAAATTAGAGATGTGCAATATATTATTATTAATATTCTCGTAATATGCATACCTTTGTCGTTTCAGTCTCAGATTCGTGTGTTTTAGCAGTTTGGTTTTGAAAAAACTTTCATTTTCCAACTTTGTGTGTTTATTATCAGCTAAAAGTAATACCTTATAAAACAAGTCAACTATGTTGACAAGCTTCATGAAAGCGTACTTTGCTATTTCTTTGTTCTTATGTTTTCCAGTTCCCGTCCAAGTGTAGGTAATTAGTACGTCATGAGAAAACAAATTGTAAGCTAATTTCAAGCTCACATTTGAAGCACATCCTTTACCCTCCTTTCCTCCGATTTCCGACAACTTTTGTATCTATCGTAAAAAAACATATATGTATGAAGATGTTGTTGTTCTTTTATTCTAAATATGAATAAAAAAAGGACTTACCATTTGTCTTTCGAATTCCGGCTTATGCAACTGCTCTTCCAAATAAAGTACTTCTTGTTGTGTCGAAAGTGGCAGTTTGAGGTTATTCAATAAATTGGAACAATTTTCCTTTTCCATCACTTCCTGTTTTGTTGGGATCTGTTGAATCAATTCAAGTAGCTTGACAATTTTAACATTAGCTTCTGTCAATTTGCTGTCGATTGATTCAACAGA
The DNA here is from genome assembly GCA_951394055.1 of Villa cingulata. Classification (NCBI taxonomy): domain Eukaryota; kingdom Metazoa; phylum Arthropoda; class Insecta; order Diptera; family Bombyliidae; genus Villa; species Villa cingulata. The sequence goes on along the minus strand of OX596017.1, from coordinate 31,403,829 downwards.
CTTTTCTAAACTCGAAATTCTCGATTTCAACAAATTGCAAATGCAACCGCCTTCCTGGGAAGGAATGGAAATACACTGGTCTGGTATCTGTAAATATTCAATATTCGGAACCTCGGTGCTGGCAACAGCATAGTTATCAGTTGAAATATGACTACTCTGTGCAGTTAAATTGTTGTAGCCTTTAGAATGTTGAAAACTGTTAACAGGTTCCTACGATACCAATATTTCCTCTACTGCCATTGTAGATTGATCGTTGGAGGATACAATATTGACCGGAGTTAATACTGAATTCATATCCATCATCATTTTATTAAAATTTTGTTCCTCTTCATATTGGAAATGTCGAACTGGATGTTTTTTTTTATTTTCGATGCTCTTTAACCCTTTCGTCCCTAGTGGTACAAATATATACCACTTAAATTTTAAGTTACCGGAAAGCTACAAAAGTTTCTAAATGGAATAGAAAATTGTACCAAACCGGTGTATTTGCTATCAGCTGTCAGGTTATGTACTAATCACATGTTATTTTACCTGTTTCATTTGACAAGTAAGCATCGTTAGTTATTGTGATCAGTTTTTCATAATATTTTATTGGGATTTTTTGCTTTTTAATCATTTTTGTTAAATATTTCTAGTGTATTTACATATTTTACATCCAGGTAAATGATTATTTTATTTTAATTGCTTCTCAATTCATTATTTCTTGTAATTTTATACCACGGTTTATATATGTACCAGCCGTATATTCTAGTGGTCTATATATGTACCACCAGGTTTATTTATAAATTTACCTATATTTCAGTGTTGACATGTCAAAAAAAATTCTAAGTGAAAAAGAGCTGGAGGATCTTCTTGAAATGTCCGATTTTTCAGCTGGATCTTCGGATGAATATGAACCCGATGAGACCGACTCGGAAAGTGAAGATGAAATTGAAAATCAGATAAAATCTTCAACATCAAAAAAAAATCTACACGAGATAGAGTCGGAATCCGAATCAGAATCAGATTTAGAAGAAAATAAAGAAAATGTATATGGAATAGATGAACAAGAGGCAGAAATATCTGGACCAGGAAACGAACAAATCATTAGTGATAAGCCATCGGAAAATCGTATTCTTGATTGGATGATGCCGAATGATTCTTTTGAGCCTGCAAAAACAATTCCACCGTATAGAGAATCTAAAATATTGGTAGACATAACCAAGAAATCAACTCCGATGGAAATATTCCACAAACTTTTTCCTCACTCTTTACAGGACTAAACCTGAGTTGGAAAAAGTCCGAAAAAAAAAATAAAGCAGGTGAGATAGAGGAAATTGACTGTCCGCAATCTATTGCATTTTATAGACAGAAAATGGGTGGAGTTGATCGTGCTGATCAATTCATCAGCCTTTATAGTCTTGACAGAAAGTCAACCAAATGGTGGAAAGAAGTATTTTACACATGCTTTGGTATGTGTACAACGAACGTGTGGATCATTTACAATGATTGTAGACGGCAAAACGATAAAGTTCCTTATCTGTCATTTCTAATAGATCTTGCTGAAGAATTGATTGCCAAGGGAAAAGAGAATACATTGTTACCATTACCGAGAAGAGGTCCTCCATCAAAAAAAAAGGAAACTTTTTGGATCGGTATTACATCTTCCAAAAGAAGGTGCAACAAGAAGACGATGCTACCGTTGTGCACAGTCGAACATTCAAAAAAGAACAAAAACAATTTGCCACGAATGCAATGTACCTTTGTGTAAAAATTGTTTTATGTTGTATCACACCAAATAGAAAAAAATCTGTAAAAAGAATAATATAATGTGTTATAATAAATAATTTCTATAGTAAACATTTTTCTTTTATTATCTGTTGGTATAAATTTGTACCAAATAAAAACCCTGTTGGTACACATTTGTACCACCTCCCCCCGACCAATCCTCAAGGATAATTATATTTTTTTCACCGGAAATATTGTATTCGATCTAAAAGCAGTTGTTTCTGGTCGTTGTATGATTCAGTAATAAGAAAAACATATTCAGGGACGAAAGGGTTAAATATCTGAGAACAATTGTATACGAGTATGTATTGTATACATAGTATGTATATGTATTAAAAATAAGTTACAATATCTCTGAGCAGAATCACCTTTCTTCACTTTCTGCGTCCGTTAAATTCGCATATTTTTTTTCCATCAATAAACCGTCTTTTAGGCTGGCGATATCCAAAAGTTTCACTTTACACGCACGAGTCATCCACGATGCATCTGGTACACTATTTTCATTTTTTCTGAAAATATGATCATTTCCTGGAGGCCAGTACAATATATTTTCTTTTTCCCAACTATTTGGAACAGCATTTATGAATATTTCATCATTTTCGATGTAGCTCACTAATTTAAACGGCATACTTTCACTTAAACTATTTAATTTATAACTACACAAATCGAAATCAAAAATCATAAAATGATAAAATATTTTTAAACACAAAAGAAACATTTTAGACACATAGCGGTAAAAATATTCTAAAATGTGTAAATTCAAGATTTAGTAACGGAATAGAAACATTTTAGACACGTGTGTATAAAATAATTGTAAAGTGTGTCTATGTAAATTTTGGCAACGAAAAAGAAACATTTTAGAAACAAGTGTGTAATAAGATTCTAAAATGTGTCTGTTGACTTCTTTGTAACGGAAAAGACACGCTAAAGTAACTATTTATCTTTCTGATTCAAAACAGAGTGTTTGTAACTTTCTTTAAACATAAAAGACATTTTTTAGAAACTTATAAGAAACGTAATGCTAAAATGTGTGTTTACAAAATGAAGAAAATTGCTGATTAAATATGGAAGTAATTTTATGTGTTCATGTTACTTTGTATATGTATATAATGTATGTATTATTAGGTTATTCACATTTGGTTGTAGTTAAGCAACAATGAGTAAAACACATATCTCTGTAACGAAGAATTGCATAAGTTAACATATCTAATACTGCTTATGAAAAATCGAATGTTTATAAAAATTTATTAAAATGCTGAAGAAAACAATATCAAATGCCATATGTTGTTACATATTTTTATAAATTATTAAATTTGTAAATTTACTCTTTGTTGCAAACAGCCCTTGCATCTAGTATTCCTTGCTGATTAGCATTTGTAGCATATTTATAACAACAAATACATGGCTTGAAAGATGCAATAATATAGCAATCATACAAGGCACAAACCCATATGCTATAGGAAATGGATCGTATTACATAGCATATATTCACTTATTCTGTCGAAAATGTACATACGTATGTACTCATCATGATGTTTATATTTTTTCCCTCAGCATTTTAATGAATTTTAAATCTGCTTCTGAATCTGAGACGTAAAATTTCAGATTCAGAAGCAACTTTTTTTCATTCTGATTTCTGAATCTGAAAACTCGTTTTCAATCTTTTTCTTTAAATTTGTTATTGTTATACAACGAACTGATTTTAGAAGACAGTTGACTTGAATGGTGCAGCTGTGAATTCAGATTATCAGATTTCAGATACATGTCACATGTTACATTTACTGTGAGCATGTTTCATTCTCTATTCTGAAAATAATCAGATTACAAAACGGAAGCACAAACCGGAATTTTTTCATACGTTGAAATTTTGAAAGCCATGAACAGGTCATACTTACTACTATGCATTTGAAATTGAATCTGAACTTTTCAGATTTAAAATCAGTTTCATGTGAAGGTACGCTTTAAAATTCAAACATTCAAATGTTATTTTCTTCATAAACAATCTAAACGATGTTTCAATGTTTTTGTACTCACTCTTTGTTGCACAAAATCACTGCAATTATGTACAGTTTGCATACTTGCAACCAAGAGTGAATACCCCAATTATGTACATTCTAAAAGTAATTTTAATTGAATTCTATTCTCCAAAAATAAGTAATTGATTGGGCGCTTGATTTTTGACGAGGTATCTCAACATTTTAATCAGCAAACATGACTTCGTTTATAAAATTCATCATAAAATCAATTCAGAATTTATAATAATCAATAATAAAAAATAAAAAACTGAAAAACATATAACGTTGTCTTTAAATGTTTATATTATATATATATACATTTATATATATGTATACATTTATATTGAAAAGAAAGAGAAAAACTTATACATTTTTGGAAAAAATATATTTTCATTCTTGCAGAAACGGTTTCTAAACTGTTTCTAATAATATCTGAAACGTAATAGAAACATTTTAAACACGATTGTGATAAATGAGTCACAATTTAGAAACAATTCGATGGAACAATTTAGAATCTGTGTAAGACACAGTTCATATCCCCAGTTTATAATAAGTTTAGAAACGAGAAAGAAACAATTCAGAAACACTGAAAATCAAAAGAAACCAAATTTCTAAACAGTTGATAATCAGTTACTCTGGGCTGGTTACTTGGGAGCAAATATAGAAGATACTATAAGAAGAGTAGTAAGAGAAGAGTTGCAAGCTTTCAAAGCAGAATTTGCTAGGAGAACTTCAAAACATAAATTTCCCTTCTCAAAAAACTAAGTACGTAGAATTTGAAAAGAAAAATAATAATTTTCTTTTAAAAACAATCCAAGAATTGAAGAATTTTGAGGAAAAGTTTGAGAGCGATGAAAACATGCATAAAGAATTTGTAAGTTTTTTTTTTGAAATGCATAATATGTTTTATTCATTTTAAAATTTTTCTAGCGTTCTTATATTTTACAAATTGGGGGTAAAACTCCAAAAGAAAATATGAAGACTATAAATCGGATGTATAACTTAGATGTACAGAAGCAGATATCTTATACAGGAAGGGAAGGGAAGAAGTTTGCGGTTGGCAGCTGCAAACATATCGAAGTTTTTATTAGTAAAAATTATATTTTTGAATACACTTATATTTTTACAACAATTAAAAGATATTTTTATATTCATAATTTTTAGACACTGTTGCAGAACATCATGGAATTACTCGGAGCAACGCATTTTCAATTTTACAAAAATATTTGCAACAAACTTTCGACCGTTTCAGAACTGCAGCTAAAAAACTTATTTGCGTCGATTGCAATAATAAAGAAAATAATTGAGATATAAATCTTCTCTAAAAGTAAAAAAATTACAGGAAAATTTGATTTTTTTTTTTATTTCTCATTTGAAATACATATTAATTTTGTTCACGTTTTTGTTCATGTTTTTGTTTAAACAAAATATATTTAAGTTAACACTGTACTGAATTAAAGGAATTAAATTTGTTTTGTATTTTATATTTATTTCTTTTTTTAATTATTAATTTTGTTATAATTTTATTTATGTTATTGTATTTATGCCAATATTTATTTATACTTAAGATTCGTTATACTGAACTGAATTATAGAATTAAAATTAAATAATGAGGGGCTATTTTTAGAAGCAGTATATTTATTGCTTTAATCTAATTCATAAAAAATATCTTGATTTTCATTAACATTTATATTTGTACATTATATAAGTTAACGCACGTTTCATGTACATAAGAATTAAGTTAACACGTTTTATGTACATAAGAATAAATTCACACGTTTTCGCTTTCTTAGCATTTCTTACCGTGAGAACACTATCGCGAATAAGTTTTCCACGTTTAAGTAAACGTAATAATTTCTATATGATTTGTCAGCATTTTCAAATTTTTATATTTTACATAAAATTAAGTATTTTTCTATAAGCTGTAATTAGACTTAAGCTCAAAAATTGTAGTCAGTTCTAAGTAAGAATTCATCGAGGAAACTTGAATTTAAAATAAAGTCAATTGTTAAATTCAAAATAATTGTTTTCTTTTTTTATTGTATGTAAGTATCAAAAAAGTTAACTTATATGTATGCACCCATACTCCTTTTGGACATAAAACATGATTTTTTCCAATGTTGAGAATTACAAATATCATAGATTGCGTAAAGTATGAATCAATGGTGATATAAAAAATTTATCCTTTTTAAATGGCAAGTAACAAATTTTGCATTTAATGTCTTTTTCTAAGTTATTTATATTATATTTAAAAAGTTTTTTACTAAATTTCCCTAACATTATGTTAAATGTTTGTAAATCTGGAGGTTCATTATTGATTGATCTTCCCTCGTCAAGACTTTGACCATACATGAATATTCTATCAATTTGTTTTTCAAAATACTTCACACGGATTATCTGCTTGTTTTGAAGCATTAGACAGTCGTTTCCTATAAAGACTCGTAAGTTATAACAAAATTCGTGAACACACATTTTTTGTATACATTTTTTCAAGATAAGCTGAAGAAGTTCTAATTGAAATTGATTTATTACTAATTTTATTTCGTTCCGAAATTCTATAAAAACATTGCTCAGGTGGCCTATTTCCTGAATTTAAAAACGATTTTATGGTTTTTATATAAGATTCAAATTTGTAGCAAGAATTTTCATCAACAGCACCTAATTGATGTGCATCGCGGGCGAGATGTATAAGGCAATGAACATTATAAGTCATATTTTTCAAACCATAGATTCTAGGAAAATGTTTTACAAAATACTTTAGCAAATCATTTGCATCTTCATTGAATATATTGTAGTAATGCTGAGAAGCTAGGATTCTTATTGCCAAGCTCAAGCAAAGAAAATGTTTGTAAGCAGAAGGCTTTAATAATGATTTTAGGACAACAGGACCTGTATATAAAAGAAATACCCTGAATTCTGAAGCTTTCATAAACGAAGCAAAATGCATAGTTCTTATTTTTCGTGGAAATTCTGAACAGGAATATTTATAACAAAGATTTAAATGTTTATTTAACATTTGGATTTGATTAATCGACTTTTTTTGTAAATTAGGCTTAACCAACCAAATTTGAATCAATTTCTTGCAAACTCCTTCATCCACTAGATGCATTTTGTCCAAAGCAAAGTCCCTAACCATATCAACAGGAAGATGTTCAAGAATTGATCTATCCTTTTTATGATGACTTTCATCAGTTTTACCAAAATAATCAACTCTATTACGAAAATTATGGTCCGTACGTAACGAAGAATTTATTTCCGGATAGATAATTTTTCTCCTACCATTTTTAATTAGTACGCTTTCACCTTTAATAAAACATTTTTGGCAGCAATAATAACCCCCATGACTCTTAACTTGTTTTATAAAAGCCATAGCTGGTGCTTCGCAAACAAAAGACATTCAATCTCTTTTGACAGTTGATGGGGCTATCACCGATCCACTTGAGATTGCGGACGAATTCGCATCTTCCTGGTCTTCAGTTTCCAGCGACATGAACATACCGGAATCGGTTATTAATGTTAAGAACCTTTTCTCAATCGAAGCGTCTTATCATGTGAGGTTCAATTTAGCTTACGAGGTCTCACTCAGGGAATTGGATGAAACACTGAAATCTTTCAGTGGTTCAACCCCTGGGGAGGATCAAATAAGCTACTGCATGTTAAGAAAATTACCGGTTGGGATTAGGATTAGAATCGCTAATCTTTATTCTAACATTCTTAGTAGTGGAACTTTCCCACAAGACTGGAAACTAGCCACCTTAATACCGATCCCTAAGAGAACCTCTCGTTCTAAGCGCGCCCTGGATTTCCGTCCTATTTCTCTTCTCCCTTGTTTATCAAAAACTTTGGAGAGGATTATGGGATGTCGGATCCGGAGGGTGACTGAAGATCTTTTACATCATGGACAGCATGGTTTTCGCCCCCGCAGAGGGACCATTACACTCCTTCATGACCTAGAGGAGGGGCTGGCCTCTTCTTTGTCAGTTAGAGATCATGCTAGTGTCATATCTCTTGACCTAGAGAAGGCATACGACAAGATACCAGCTGTATTCGTATGTCGCAAGCTGATCTCTTGGGGTGTTGACCCATGTTATGTTAAAACTGTGTATAGTTTTATGACTAATAGACAAATTAAAGTTAGAACTAATGGTTACTATTCTAGTCGCTATTGTCTGGATAATGGGATACCACAAGGATCCCCTCTCTCTACCACGTTACTATTAGTCTTTTTGGATTCGTTACTAGTGGCACTAGCAAGATATCCAAGGGTTAAGGTCTTGGTATATGCTGACAATATCTTGCTAAGTGTTATGGATAGTGACCCTGAGACTATGGTCGAGCTTCGCAGAGCTTCAGAGTTCTCCATATGTTGGGCTGAGGAGCACGGTGGGAGAATTCCACTTGAAAAAGTGGAATTCATTCACATGTGTAGAAAAAGGAACTGCAACATACATCATATTCAATTGTTCACACGTGTGATAACCCCCGTTAGGGATTTGAAAATTCTTGGTATCCATTTCAACAAGAGACTCAACTGGTTAGGCCATGTTAATGTTGTGGTGACTAAACTCAAAAAGGTTCTCAACCTCATAAAATCGCTTGCGGCAGGTAGAATGGGTGCATCCCCTAGCGCACTCATTCATATTGCAAATACCCTAATCAATGGGATTGTAGGTTATGGCCTATCTCTTTTCGGTGATATCTCACCTTCTTCTAAAAAGAAGATACAAATTGCAATAAATTCTATCCTAAGGGTTGCGTCTGGTGCCTTTCGTTCCACCCCAATACCCATTCTCTTAGCAGAGTGCGGCTGTTGGGGAATCGAGGATAGAATCATGAAATCCAGACTGAGGTTTACTGCCAAACAGATGGCTGATCCCAGATCTCCCCTGTTTGGCATCGTTTGGAATTTCCTAGATAATGACTACCGTAATAGATTCTCCACCCTACGTAGAACAGTAATGTCTGTTCCACGTATCGTGGGATCACTTCCGTCCCGTCCTGTCCTTCCTCCCTTTGTCAAAACTTTTTTCCCTGATCCTAACCACATACAAAATTACATTACGGACGACTTGAGCAGATTTAGTAGGGATGCTTACAGTCCTGAGGTCTTCCGTGCTCTGCATGCTGAGCATTGTGAGGAGTTTAGTGATAGTTTGCAGCTCTATACTGACGCCAGTAAAACAGCTGCTGGTGTTGGTATAGCTGTTATCCGTAAACATGGTTCGCATGGATGGAAGACGGTGATAAGTAAGGCCTTACCAAAAGATATGCAAGTCTTTGATGCTGAACTGGTTGCACTGTGGTTTGCTGCAGCCAGGAAAGCAAAAAATGGCCGAAATCTGGTGATATTTACTGACTCTCTGTCTGTCATCCATGCGCTAAAAAATCTCGGAAATGATGACTACTTATTACATTTAGTAAGAGGTATCATTTGCCAGTATAAGATTCGTGTTTGTTGGGTGCCTGGGCATATGGGTATTGTAGGTAATGAAATGGCAGACCAGGCCGCCAAAGCAGACATTGGTGTGAATATCGAGTCTGCCCTTTTCATTCCTCCTAGCCCTAATGCTATCTACAGGTTGGGTATGGACCAGTTGAAGAAGAAAAGACTGGCTGTCTTTCTTGAGATTGGTTCGAATACAACACGTGAATACTGGGAGATTAACCGGGATCTCTCTGCTCCAAAATTCAGTCCTCTGTTAGGTAGAGTTCGACAGACCTCACTGATAAGATTAAGAACTGGACATACGAGGTTGACTCATTTCCGCTCTTCTAACGGCGGAATTGGTTCAACCTGCCCCTGCTGTAACCTCTCAAAACACAAGAACGCGACTACCCTGCTACTTGACTGTCCTACTATTAGAAACAGACTAGCAGCATTAGGGATCTCGACTGTGTGTAGAGAAGAGCTTTTGGACCCTTCCCAGGACCAAAACTCTCCTCTATTCAACCTACTGACGGACCTGAACTTATACAGTTACTTGTAGTTTAATTGAGTCCGTACCAGTGCCAGCATAGTTTAAGTGTGTCTTCTGATTGTATATGCCGTCCCCTACTGACTTTATGTGACATGACTGATTGTACTTATTGTAAAGTTTATTGTAGGTATCTGGATTGCAAATCCTACATCATCTTACCTACAGCTGTGGGTGGGGTGGTGTGGGTTTTGTAATCTGGATACCCATTATTCCTTAACTATAGTTAGTTTGTAATTTAGGCCTTAAGCCATAAGTTGCAGCTTATTTTTAAAATTTGGGTTAAATTAAGTAAGGTATAAGGGTAGTCTCTAAGCTTATGCCTTAAGCACTAAGTCTTTTTAGCTAATAATTATAATTAATCTGTAAGGTGTAGGGTTAGCGGTAGGCATAGATGTAAGCATATGCCTTATGCAATAAGTTTTTTATAAATTAAGTTATCTTTGTAAGTATTTTAAGTTAATTGTAGTAAGAGACCGCCAAAAGGCCCTGGAGGGTCGTGGTGTGGGCAGTAGGGAGGCAGTTTACTGACCTCTCTGCTTAATAAATAATAATAATAATAATAACAATCTTCTTCTTCTTCTTCTTCAGATTCGATAGTCATATTTTGTTCAAAGTTTAATCCAACTAACAGAGTTTTCTCGAAGGTGATTTCTTCAGTGACATCTCTTTCTGCATCATCAATTTCGAACTCTACATGGAGAAAAATTTGTATAAAGTTATACAATATTATAATGTGTAAAATACGAAAATTTTGATTAATTTTACCTGTAAAATCAATGGTTTTAGCTATTTTTTTAACATTTTTCGAAGAGCAATATGTATGATCTTCATGTCCTTCCTTTTCAGCTTTTCGAAAATATGAAAAATCCAATGCTCGCGGCATTATTTTCAAATTAACACTTGAATGAAAAATTAAATTAATTAAATTACAATTAAAGTTTTGATTCCATTAGTGTGTTATTTAGAAAACTCGATATTAATTCAACACCCATGCCTTGAGTGATGATGAAGGATCTCACAATCTCTGGCACGTTTGTAGAAAAACCCTTGCAGAGGAAGGCGAGCTGATGGTTCAGATAAGTGGAGAAAAACACCACATAGAAGAAATAGAATGTCGGAAAGAGAGTGAGGATGAAGCAGAAATGAACACTCCAGAAAATAATGTGAATTCCGCATCTAATATAATGACAAAGAAGCCTTAAAAAAAATTGGAAGGAACGTAATTACCTCAATGAAATACCAAATGAACTTTTTAGTTTTAAAAGAAAAGAAACTATCTTTGAACAATCTATTCTGGATTTTGACAAAACACCTACTAACGTTTTCAAGGAACTTTTTTCTGAAAACATAATGCAGAAAATTTGTGATGAAAGTAATAAGTATGCGTCTCAAAAAAATATTGCCAATTCCGACGTCACGGTGCCAGAACTCTATAAATTTTTTGGTATTCTCCTATTATCCGGATATATTCAAGAACCGTCACGAAGAATGTACTGGGAAGTAAAGTTTTTATTAGTCAGTAACGCAATGTCGAGGAATCGGTTTGAGAAAATATTGCAAATTTTCCATTTAAATGACAATACGAAAATTGATCCGAATGATAAAATGTATAAAATTCGTCCACTTTTGGAACATTTGAATACCAACTTTCAAGAATTGGCCAAGCCAGTATCAGAATGTTTTTCTGTAGATGAATCAATGGAACCATATTATGGACGTAATCACATGAAGCAATTCATCAAAGGTAAGCCAGTTCGTTTTGGCTTCAAATTTTAGTGCCTGACATCCAGCGATAGTTATTTTAAAGAAATAGTTTTCATAACTGAAAATGTTTACCTTTTTACTTCCCACTATATGAAATAACATACGTATCCTTACGCGGAAAATACAAGGATTTTGAAAAATTTTAATGGAGATATATAATCTGTGACTGAAAACTAGTCAATTCTCCCATTTTCGTCGTGATCCAATAATTCAGTCGTAGTCTGGGCAGTAATGGGTTAAACTAAACTATTGGACAGATCGATCTGGAATTTATGGTACGTTCATATGAAAGACTAGTGCTGCCAACACCAATAACTTTTTGTTTCTAGAAATGTCACGTATGCGTTAGGCTGCGAACTTTTTGAATGACCTAGTATACCGGGACCTGATAATCCAGCAGATAGTGCCTCAAGAGGTCAAATGCCCGACGAACTAACGGAAAATGTATTATGGTGGAATGGACTGAAATGGTTAAAAGACGAAACGATGTGGCCGAAACAACCGGAATTATTGGATTCTGTTGAAGAAATAAAAAAACAAAAGGTTTTCGCTGCAATTCTAAAACCAGATATTTTATCAAAATATTCATCATATCCTAAACTATTAAGAATAACAGCTTATTGTTTACGCTTCATAAACAATTGTCGCTTGAATCATAAAATTAAAACGCATCATCTAAATAAAAAAGACATTCATCAAGCAGAGGTTTCAATCGTGAAAACAATACAGCAAAATCAAGTTGCAGCAGAGATAAAAAATTTAGAAACTGGACAACCAACACATAGAACTAGTAAAGTTTTAAATCTAAACCCGTTTCTAGATGAACAAAAAGTACTCAGAGTGGGTGGAAGATTAGGAAAATCAGAACTACCATACGATGAAAAACATCCGATTCTTCTACCAGCAGATCATCCAGTTACGAAATTACTAATCAATCATGTTCATGAAAAAACATGTCATGGAGGCATACATTTAGTATTCAACACAATTAGAAATAAATTCTGGATAAGTAATGCGAAAAATACGATTCCCCATCAATTACAGAAATGTCTTAAATGCTTTAGAATGAAACCAGTAAACAATACTCAGTTAAAGCATGAACTACCAGCTGCTAGAGTAACTCAATCCTTCCCGTTCCAACATGTCGGTATCGATTTTGCGGGTCCTATTGAAATGAAAATATCACCATTACGAAACTCAAAAACCACATCAGTTTATCTATGCTTATTCATTTGTCTCTGTACCAAAGCAGTTCACCTGGAACTAGTGACGGACTTAAGTGCTAATGCCTTTATCGCAAGTTTCAATAGATTTATTAACAGACGAGGTCTATGTTCAGACATATATTCTGACTGCGGAACAAATTTTGTTAAGGCCAACAAAATTATGTTTTCAAAACAAACTACTGAGGAAATTGTAGATAAATTATCTACAGAACGAATAAAATGGCAATTCAATCCACCTTCTGCTCCACATTTCGGCGGTTTATGGGAATCGCAGATCAAATTGATCAAAACACATTTGAAAAAGACGCTGCAAAATAAGAAACTCACTTTTGAAGGTCTGTATACCGTCTTATGCAACATTGAAGCTTGTGTTAATTCTCGTCCATTAACACCACTTAATATCAATTCGAATGACAACACAATTATTACACCAGACCATTTCTTAATACAGAGAAATTTACAAACCGTACCAGAAACCAGTAAAATAAATGATAACGTCCCTACGAAACAATGGCAATTTTTAAAACAACTACAACAAAACTTTTGGCGAACCTGGTCAAAGGATTACTTGCATCAACTTCAAGTCAGATACAAGTGGAAGTTTACACAAGAAAATTTGAAACGTGATGATATTGTTTTGATTAAACAAGAAAATTATTCACCTTTAATATGGCCGTTGGGTCGCATCCTTGAAACATATCCTGGTAGTGACAAATTGGTAAAAAGAGCATTGGTAAAAATTGGGCAGAGGGCTTGTGTAAGACCAATCGTTAAATTATGTAAAATTCCGATTAATCAAAATTAAAAAAAAAAAAAAACACCAATCAAAAAAAAGTGATTACCCCTGAATACTAAATAAAATCTACAAACAGTACTGACATATACACAAAGTGGAGAGAAAATTAAAACTCAAAATGAATAGACCGTTTTTTACCTGTGAAGTTTAATTTTCAAGAAGAAAAGTTTTTTTCTTTACATAAAACAAAGAATAAAGGTTTTTAAAAAAATTTTTTTTTAAGGAAAATAATTCAAGAGACTAAAGATATACAGGGTGTTCCAGAATTGGTGAATAATATTTCAAGGGGTTAAAGTAGAGTACATTTGCAATCGAAAATGTTATATGACATTTTCTCGTTTGCGCTTTATTTTCGACACTAGAGGGCGTTTAAAATTTTTAGGTTTTATCATGATCTTTCAACACAGAATCACGTGTAACTTTTTGCACATCCTACCTATCAAAATTTAGCATTCTAGCGAATGACAGAAAACAAAATTACCTTTCTTTTGATATACTATAACAGGTAATTAAGAATTTGGATCGTAGGAAAAGAACATCCAGAAATCAAAATTCATTATGCATTTTCTAAAACCGCTTTTTTTCTGCCTAGGATATCTGAAAAAAATTGCAGTACGACAAATATTCCAAACCTAAAAAAAACTGTGAGAAAGTGTCCTCTTTCAAACAAAAAAATCCGACGTCGATTGCATGAGCCGTTTTTGAGTTATTAAGGATCAAAGATGTGCGGAAGGGGTCAAAAATGTGCTTAAAATCACACATTATAATCTAGAAAGACTATTTTTTATCATTACTCATATGAAATTCTTCAACAAAACATTCATTAGATCTTATGTTCCAGTTAAAAAAAATTTCTCGACTACCTGCCGGAGGAAAAATTATGCCTGTATATTGAATACTTTCATTTATAAAATAAGAAAGTGAGACCTTCTGTGCCAAATAATTCAGTTACCTAATTTCACATCTGCTTATATGTCAGGTAAAAGCAATGATTATGTTTTATAATTTTTTTATTCGTCTTTCCAGTAATTTCATTTTTTTAGCCTACATCATGCCTTTTTTAGATAATTACCAGAAATTAGTCTTATAAAAATTTAATTATTAGAAGTTTGAACATTCTTACGATTATTCTTACAAACATCTTTACGACTTTTATTAATTTTTATTGATTTTTATTGATTGTTAATTTTTATTATTTTTATTGACTTTAAATTAATTTAAATACCTTTTTTTATTTTTATTCGTCTTTATTTCAATGATTTTTATTTATTTCAATTAGTTTCTATTGATTTTTATTGATTTAAATATGTCAAGGAATATTTATAGTTAATCCGAATATAGATATGCACTTTGTTTACGGACTCTGTAACGGTAATTCTACGTTGGCTGCTAATGAATATCGACGAATTTATCCAAACAGAAGAGTACCCAGCTATGGAGCTTTTTCTCGCGTTCGACGAATGCTAGAAGAAACTCTACATACCAGAGGAAGATCATACAATGCCCAATATGAAAGAATTCTTGAAATAGTTAAGGCAGAACCGAGAATAAGTGTGCGTGAACTTTCACAAAGGACTGGTGTTTCTTCAACACAGGTAGACTAACTAATGTAAAAATTGATGATAGACTAATTTTTCACTTTTCTCTTATTAACTTAGATATGGCGAATTTTAAATCGAGAAGGTTTACAGTTTACACCCTTTCCATTACCAACGAGTACAGCATATTCAAGAAAGCGATTTTGTACAGCGAGTAACTTTTTCTAGATGGCTTCTTAGACATAGAGAAGATCTTACATCTATTTTATGGACTGACGAAGCTACTTTCACGAGAAGAGGAATATTAAATATTCATAATGAGCACCAGTGGTCTTCAGAAAATCCTCATTTATACTCATCATCTTCTTTCCAGCATCAGTTTAATGTAAATTTATGGATTGGTATAATTGGGAATCATTTACTGGGACCATTTGAGCTCCCAGGAAACCTGAACGCCGACAGATTTTTACATTTTATAAATAATGAACTTTTTAACCTGCTAGAAGACTTGCCAATTAGCATACGACGTAGAATGTAGTTTCAACTAGACGGTGCCCCAGCTCACTCTGCTTCTATAGTAACATTGAAGCTCAATGAGTTGTTTGGTAGAAGATGGATAGGTCGATTTGGTCCAATAAGATGGCCACCAAGATCTCCAGATCTTAACCCAATATATTTTTTCGTCTGGGGATATCTAAAGTCAAGGGTCTATCGAGGAGATATAAGAAATATAGATGATTTAAGATCTAAGATAAGAGCTGCGTCTGAAGAACTCAGAGCACGTCTAACAGCTGGACGAATAAAACAGTCTTGGAGGAGGTAATTTTGAACATTTTTTGTAAAAGAATTTAAATAAAACCTTAAAAATTAAACTGTTTTTTATTCACATTCCCTTTATTACATTTCATAATGTTCATTAGTATTTACATGTTATATTGGTATAAGCACACAATTGACCTGTATATAACATTTTGGATTGCAAATGCACTCTACTTTAACCCCTTGAAATATTATTCACCAATTCTGGAACACCCTGTATAATAAAGTGTACGAATCGTTTTTTAACCAAAATGAGTTCAAACGCTTCAATTTCATTAACTCCAGTATCATCAAAATATCAATCTTTTGGTATTGAAACAAAACAAACAGAATGGAGCTTGGAAATTATAAATCAAGAAAGTGCTATACCAAAATTAAAGCTAAAAAGAAAGAGAGAAGAACCAGTAGGCGAAAGAAGAAAGAAGTTAAAACAAAGGGCACTCGAGAACGAACTACCAGTTTTTACACCTCCGTTCGAAGCAGCAGATTTATAAAAACCGGCAGAAAAGGGTCCAGCAACCAACGTTCAGGTGCCAGAGTGGTTACAGGCTCCGGAGAGCATAAAATGCCTCATAGCAGAATGGCCCATTCCGTGGCAAAAAATCTATAAAAGTAAAACATACAGGTTGAAAATGGACCAAAAAACAATACGTTTTACTAAAACCAAAGAAGGCAAGGTTACAATTAGATTAATAACTTCATAACAATAAATGAAAGATTTGTTTTTTGAAAAAAAAAAAATAATTAATAAAAATTACATACACAAAAAAAAAACACCAAATATTTTCTTTTCCTGTCATATTAACACAAAAGGGGTTTAGAGTTAAAAAAAAAAATTTTTTTTTATTAAATTTTGCATCATATAACAAAAATATATACAAACAATAATATACATATATTAACACCATTTTCATTTAAAAAAAAAAAAAAAACAAAAAAAAAATTTGTAATTATAAATCTCGTCAACATCGGCGCCCGTGGAGGATGTTGAATTTGTTCAACATTCTATCTGAAAATAAAAAGAAGGGGGTATTATTAATTTTATATCTTTATTACCTCTTGACGCATACTTACATGATAAAATTGGTTCACCATTTCTTTTATAAAATCCAGGAGAATCCTAAAATAAATAAAAAATAGAAATTAATATTGATTCATAAAAAATAATACACAAAAAGACCAACACCAAAAATATATAAACAAAACAACTTAACCAAACATATAACATAAAATAGTACAATACATAACATACAACTAGCTATTCACACTTCACAAATACATAAAAACAGAACATCTAACAAAATATTATGAATCACAACATAATTAATTCTAAATGGAGCAAACATTATTATCACAAAAACACTCATAACACAATATAAAGAACAACATCACAATTTATCACCACACCTCATACATCAAATGAAATTGAAACATAAAAATGTACAATTACACATTAAATATAAAAAGAATACATAAATTTTACAACAACCAATAATATTCATCACCAAACTTAATAATTTAATTTACATTAAAATTAAAAAAAAAAAAAACTTATAAAGGGTAAATGCCTTTACCTTTTCACGTTTATTTTTATTTATATAACCTTAAAAACTTTGAAAATATATATACTCGTATATATATATAGCATTACATACATGTAAATATAAATAAAAATATACATATACATAATTACATATGACAGTACTGTCAGATATGTCAAAAAAGTACCAGTTAAATAGTTACTAATCAATAAGTTATTCGCAATTACCATAAATTGTCATTCGAATTACCAGACACAATTTGAAAAAAAAACGGTTTTATAAAAAAGATGAGAATATGAGATAAATAGTAGAACATTTCAACAACGGAGAAAAAGAAATTTCTAGAACCGCGAAAATTTGGTATATAAAGGGTTGCAATTCGCAGAAAAATTGTCTTTGCGATTACCTGACTATACTGTCGTATTGAGACTGAACCAGGGAAAACAAAAGATCGCCTCATCAGCCGGGACGTATTGAGTCCTATCAAAATCTAGCGTAATGAGCTAGTAAGTAGGGAAAATAAGAAATTTCTGTAAAAATACTTAGAATTTTTACAGAAAATAGGGAAACATCGAATTAAATCTTCGTCGAAAATACTTAGAAAATTTCTTAAACAGAAATTTTCTACTGGAAACTCATCATCAAAAAAATTGTTAAAGTTGATTTTTTTCAAAAGGACTTAGAAAATTTCTTGGACTTAGAAATTTTTTAAAGAAAACCGCTGAAAAGTATCATCAAGAACTTAAAGTATTTTGGAAATTTTAAAATTTCGTCAAGGCAGTAAGAATTAATTTCAACTCGACAGTCACCAGTTCCCGACGGCAATCTTCAGTTCGCATAACAATTTAAAAAAAAAAAAAAAATTGAAAATTTGAACAAACAGTCATTGTTAAATTGGTTTCATCATCGTTATCTTCAGCATCCGTTCTTCAATCAACATGGTTTCTACAAGGCCATCTATTCGTATAGGTCGACCTCTACCAACAATAATAATTAGCTAATTAGTATTTAGAACGTATGCAAAATTTGTAATTCAAAGTAAAGTAAATTTGATATTTTCTTTTGTAATAAATTCATAATTTTTGTTTTGATTTGTAACATATTTAATTAAATTGCATAACTACTTCCGGTCTGATTGAAATATTATTTAAAAGAATTGAAAATATTGAATTTTTTTTCATTTTTGTATACGTAGGGACTAACAAAAATTCTCCGAAAAACGAATTACCTGCAGATTTATCTGCAAAATTGCAGTATATAAGGAAAAACGGACTCTTAATTAGTGTTAATACGTAATTTGAGACAGGTGTGTGAAGATGGAAACGAGAAAACGGAAAGCAGGTGAAAGCAGTTCTAGTATATTCCCAGCTCCTAGCAAAATTGAAGTACGATTCGCGATATTGTTTGGTTATCGTCGAGGTATCAGCAAACAGCAAATATTCGAAGAGTGTAAAACTGCTTTTGGTAGTAATGCTCCATGTCTGGACACTATTTACAAGTGGTACAGAAAATTCCAGACTGGCCATTTTAATGTAGAAGACGAACCTTGTGAAGGGCTCCCAAAAACATCAACCGATGACACCAATGTTGCGGCTGTAAAAAAACTATTGGACGAGGATTCCAGAATGACCGAAGAAATGGTAGCGGAGAGGCTAGGAATAAATGCCATGGCTGTTTCAAGAATCTTGAATGACAGTCTTGGGTACAGCAAAAAATGTGTCAGATGGGTTCCAAGACTTTTGAGCGATAGAGAAAAGGAGGCTCGCGCACAACTCGCTAAGTTTTTTTTAGATAAATTCTCGAACGGTTGTTCAAATACCTTTAATGACTTAATTGCAGGTGACGAAACATGGATTTATAATAACGATCCTGAAACAAAAGAACAATCCTCAATATGGAGCCATAAAGGAGAACCTTCACCCGTGAAAGCATATCGTCAAAAGTCATTAAGAAAAGTCATGTTTGCGATTTTCTTCAGCAGAAGCAAGATTATAGCTTCAGTGCCACTTGAAGAATGATCAACAGTAACAGCAGACTGGTACACGAACATATGCCTACCAAAAGTATTTAACAATATATTAAATGGCCGAGATAAAAGTAAATTAAGAAGATACTTTCTCCACCATGATAATGCACTTGCTCATAAGGCAGAATTAACATCAAATTTTATAGCACAGTCGGGGATAAACGAAATCGTTGCAGCACCTTATTCTCCTGACTTGGCGTCGTGCGATTTTTGGCTATTTCCAAAAATCAAAAAAACACTTCGCGGGAGAGTGTACCAAAGCAGAGAAGGTGTGATAAATGCAGTGAATGAACAGCTTCAAGTGTTAAAAAAGGACGATTTTGAGCACTGTTTTGAAAGATGCATCTACAGACTAAAAAAATGTATCGACATAAACGGAAATTATGTAGAAAAGTAATAACAAGATGAACTTTCATAATTTATATTTGATTAAGCTATTTTATTATTTTTAAAATAATTTTCGGAGAATTTTTGTTAGTCCCCTCGTATATTGAATTAATTTGTTTTGAAAATTAAATACATACTAATTTAAGTAATTTCGAATTTTTTTTTTTGTAATTTAGTTTAAGAAATTGAATTGTTAGGTTTAAGAGAATATACATATATTTAAATAAAATTTTATAACGTAAATTGAAAAACATTGTGTTTTTATTTTATTAAAAAATTTGAATTGGCACATTTTCTAATTAATGTTAAATTGAAAATTTTTATATTATTTTTTTGTGGATTTAACACCATACATATAATTCTATTTCCGTTTCATTCAGTATGAATGTATATTTCTACCTATTCCAATACAAATACATATAATAACAATAATTACCATTCAATCAAACATTCAAACCAGAGATATTTAATAATATAGAGATGTGTCAAGAAAGAAATTTCTCATTAAATTTTTCGAATATTAGAAACAGTATGCTACTTCAGAACACATTTAATGAGGACTATGGCGTGGCTGAAATACACATTTTTTGAGGACGGTGACGTCATTATTCTGTGTGCGATAATATATACTTAATATATTATATTAAGTATTTCTGGTACTATGTTGTTTTATATGTATGTTTATATTAAATATTTCTGGTATTGCGTGGTGTGAATAAAAACTAAGTGAGTACTCAAAGTGAACTTGATTGAGTGGAGTGAATTGTTATGAGTGAGGGACTTTAGGTGGTGTGAATAAGAATTTACTCAAACGCAGTTCACTTACTCAACCATAATTTAAAAATAGGAGATCGAAAATGTCAATTCTACTTGTCAGATAGGCTACAAGAAAAAAAACTGACACGTTTTTTGAAAAATTTTGTGAAAACTAAATTGATTTAATTAATTAATTATGTTTCTAAATATATCTTTACCGCGTAAAGGAAAATATTATAATCTTCGTCGTTTTGGTGAAACGGGTAATAATTTTAAATCATTGTAGCGCTTTGAGTATGAGAATGTACAATGGTTAAGTAATTATTTTCTAACAAATGATTCTAAAGAGACTCGTGGTGGTGCGATCCCGAAAGTAGAAAGAATGAAAATATTTTTAAGAAGTATTGGTGATCCAGGATTTCAAGTTGGATTAAGTGAAGACATCGGTGTGCATAGGACATCAGTATCAAAAATTGTGTGGAAAGTATGCTGTGATATATGTGAAAAAGCAGAGAATTGGATAAAATTCCCAGCATCACGTGAAGAAATGAGGCAGGCAAAGGAGGAATGGCTATCGAAATATAAATTTCCCAGTGCAATTGGTGCTTTAGATTGTACTCATGTTGAGATACTAAAACCACATTTACATGGTGATGAGTACCTCAATCGCAAAGGATATTTTTCACTAAATGTCCAAGCGACTGTAAATGCAAAAGAGTATTTTACAAGTATTGATGTTCAATGGCCAGGGTCTGTTCATGATTCTAGAATTTGGCGAATATTTTACTTGGTGATGAAGGGTATGGTCTTACACCATGGGTCATGACACCTTTGAAAAATCCGGTGACAGAAGCAGAAAAAAAATATAACAAATTACATACCCGCGAAAGAGTGATTATTGAACGTACGTTTGGACAATTAAAACGAAGATTTCCTTTATTAAGTTCTCGAGTCAGGCTAGCTACAGAAAGAATGCCTAAGATGATTATAAGTTGTTGCGTTTTGCACAACGTAGCAAAATATCTTAATGACGAAGATTTTCCTACTGAAGAACATGATGGTTTGGAAATGATCGAAGAAGCACCTGTTCCTGAGCATTCAGAAGAAAACGATACCTTTTACAAACGTGTTAAAGCAAGAAGAAGTGAACTAGTTAGGATTATTCAAGGTTATGCCATATAAAATAAGTATTTTTACGCATAAATTGTAATTTTGTTTCTTATTCAAATGTTCCTTTTTTAGTTGTTTTTGAAATAATTGAACTGATTTCAAAAAAGTAGTCATAGTATCATTTTTCTTGTTGCTTTTTGTTTTTTTAATTTCTTGTTGTGTATTACTTTACTTTATAATTATTTTGAATTAAATTAACTAATGAAACTTTATATATTTTACTTTATTATTAATTTTTATCCTTGAAATCTTGTCTCTAATTCATACTCATAAAAATAAAAAATGAAAGTTATATACTAAATCTACATTGATACTATATTAAAATCAATACTCTTAAATTAATTTTCTTCAATCAAATCATCACTGTTTTCAATTTTTTTAGATATTTTGTTTTTTAATAGTATTTCCTCTAATTCTAAATTTCTTTTTTGCCTTTTTAGAACTTCAATTTGCAATAAAGCTTGTTGCTTTTGGAGACTTATTAATTGTTTTTGTTCTTCATTTAGCTCCTTTTGTTGTTGCAATACCTCGCGCTGCAAATTTAAAACTGCTGTGTTCATTTTGAACAGATTTTTTTTTTGCAGGTTCTAGTGCAGCTTGTAGAGAGTGTGGAGCAGCGTTTTCTTTTTCTTGAGTTTCCTCTTGGATTTGTGTGTGCTCATATGGCTGAGAAGTTCTATCACTTTCATTTTCTTCACACACATTACTGCAACCAGGTACTCCAATTTGTAAAGCGCCTGTAATTTAATAGTGTAATTGTTTTAAAGCATCCAATTGTAAATTTTATTATGAAAACAAAACAGTATACTTATAAAAATATAAAATATTTACTTACCTGATATTTTACTCACAACTGGATTACTTTGGTAATTCATTAAACTCAGTAATTTTTTTTCATGTTGCTTTAACACAATTTTTTTGTTACCAGTTCTTGTTTTATCTGTTTTTTGCTTAACTCTACTGTTCATATTTTCTATTTTCTTTTTTATTTGCGAGATGTTCATCTCGACACCATGATTTGTTTTTATTTTTTTTTCTATTTCAAGAAGAGCATCAATTTTTTTTTTCTTCATAACCGGTGTTTGGCTTTTTTGAAGAAGGCAAGGATGTATCCCAATCAAATCAACAAAATCTCTTTCTTCTATATTAAATTTTTTTTCCTATTTTTTGCTTCATCAGCAACTTGCTCCATCATTGCACATGTAAACAAATCTTGTTCATCCATTTTTTTCACCAAAAAGATTTATACAAATTACTTGAGGCTACTAAAAGGTACACTCCAATTTTACTGAGTACTCACTCACAACAAATATTTTTATTCACACCAAAATGGAGTGCTTACTAAGCTGTCAAAAATTTTGAGTGAAGTGTTTCGTTAAGTTTATCGAAACAAATTTTTTATTCACACCAAACTGAGTGTTCACCAAAGAATATAGAGCTAAAGCAATAGAATTTTCATTCCACAATCTGTCAAAAATTCAGAACACATAAAGTTACATAAATATCTTCGTTCGAAACACATTTTTCCCCTCATAATTGTATTAAAATACACATAATTTTTCTTACTTACCATATTTGAAGTAAAGATGGAAACAGATAACATCCGTGCCGTAATGAACAGTACTGACTATATATATTTTTTTTTTTCAAATATACATACATATATACATACAATATACAATGTATATAGTATATATTAAGTGCACGAAGTTCATTATGGCACCGCCGATCAGTAATTTATGTCAGATATACCATCCAGTTTATCATCAGTAATCAGTTACTGGTGTATATTGTTGATGGGAAAAATTAATGATCGACTTGGGCAAGAGTAGCGCGCTGGCTGGGGTTCGAACCGTGATCTCAGGATCACAAGACGAAACCCAACCATCGAGCTATTCAAGTCCCTCACGTACCTGACTATATAAATAAGGCACATGTATGTTCAGCGTCAAACAGTAATATCACTGAGGCAGCGTGATGACTGATGATAGTGTACTGTACTGGTGAACGATGCTAGTTGACGGAGAGGAAGCTATCTGTTTGCTATTTAAGAGGTATTCGGAATTATATTATATATTTGCCATACAAATCATCTAGATTAATATCTGTTGCGGGAAAGGGAATCGGTATAATATTATATTTTGTATTATACATTATGTATGTGTGCAATGGAATAATGTGAATTGTATTGTATTTAAAGGCAAATACAAGTTTATTGTGTATTATGATAATATATATAGCTACGTGTATAATATTCATTACGGAATATTATGTAGCACGATCCACAGAATACACAAGGTCTGTGCTTTTCATATAAAAAAATTTTCTTCTTTCTTTTGATCAGCTGATCAATTATGACATCACTGAGGCAAGAAATTATTTGTTTACATTTGTGTTTTATATTCAAATTCAATTAAAGCTTGTTGTTAAATTTTATTCATTAATTTTGTGCATTTTGTGAATTAATTAAATTTAAAATTCAATAAAAATGGTGAAGTGTGTAGTATTAGGTTGTAAAAATTATAGAGAAAAGAAAGGATTGGACAAACGTGTAAAATTTCATACATTTCCAAAAACAAAAGAACTTTTAAAATTGTGGATAAGTGCTATTGGTTTAAAAACTGAGATAGGTTTTCATAAATATAGAGTGTGTTCAGAACATTTTGAAAAAAGTGATTATGTTTTAAAAGATCAACTTTTAAATATTTATAAGACTTTGAAAAACACTGCAGTGCCCCATCTAAAATTATTAAATCAAAAAGTTCAGTCCTCAAAAAGAACAATTAGGTATGAAAAACGATCGAGGAAAATAATTGTTGAAGATCTTTTAGAAAATTATGAAAAGTAAGTAAACAGCAAAATTAATTTTAGAAATAATAACACACTATTTATCATACTTTCGATATTTATTTCAGAGAAAATGATCAAGGTTTATTCAATAGAACATCTATCGTATATGAACAAGAAGGAAATTGTGATAGCAGAAGTACTATTCATGAAACCACAAGCTTTTTAAATAAAACTGAACAAAACGAAAGGTATACAAATTTTAAGGTACAATTATTTGATTTTTTCTATAAAATTTATTCGCTTTTTAGAACAACAACTGATGACATGGTTGTCGAACACCTCTGCGAAACAACAGATGACTTTGATGAAGATATGGTTATCGAATACCTAGATGAAACA
This sequence comes from Villa cingulata, assembly GCA_951394055.1. Lineage (NCBI taxonomy): Eukaryota > Metazoa > Arthropoda > Insecta > Diptera > Bombyliidae > Villa > Villa cingulata. Next base: position 31,378,857 of record OX596017.1, on the reverse strand, counting down.
GCAAATGATTATGAAAAGTAATAATGAAAAATTTCTAAGTTTAATTTTTGTTTTTACGCATTGCATATTTTTTTTCTAAAGATATTTGATGAGTACAACAAAAACAAAAATCACAAGGACTGTTGGAACTCAAACCAGGTTTGATTTTTCGACAGCGCAACAATTACAAAATGAAGTCATAAATTTGAAAAAGAAATTAAAGATATGTGCTTCAGAGAAAAAACGTTTAAGAAGAATATTTTCAAATAGTCAGATTGAAAGATTATTGAAAAATAAAAGAGTGAAGTGGACTGCAAATGACATTTCAGCAGCAATATCCTTATACTCAGCAGGACCAAGGTGTTACAAATATTTGGTTAGAAAAGGCTATCCATTGCCAGCTGCTGCAACTCTAAGAAAATGGGCAGCAAAAGAAAAGATGAAGCCTGGGAATTTATCATCAGTTTTAAACACTATGGAAAAGCTTCAATATAGTGAATGGGAAAAAATATGCATTATTACCTTCGACGAAATGAAAGTGAAATCCTGCTTTGAGTATGACAAGGTAAATGATGCAGTTTTAAGCCCAACAAATTATAGCCAAGTAATAATGCTAAAAGGACTATTTAGAAGATGGCAGCAGCCCATATATTACAATTTTGACACACCAATGATAAAAGAAATTTTATGTGAAATTATTCAAAAACTGTATAAAATAAATTTCGAAGTAGTTGCAGTGACCTCAGATCTGGGTCCTGGAAATTCAAAACTGCGAAATAAATTGGGAATAAGTGAAGAACATCCGTTTTTTCATCATCCAGTAAATAAATCTAAAAAGATTTTCGTATTTGCGGATGTTCCTCACTTAGTTAAGCTTCTCCGAAACCATCTTCTAGATAGCGGCTTTGTTTTACATGACAATTTAATAACTGTAGGTCCAATAAGAGAAATAATAAAAATGGAGAAGTCGGATTTAAAAATAAATTTTAAAGTGACAGAAGAGCATTTAACTTGTGTCGGCCCGAAAAGACAAAAAGTGAAACTTGCTACACAACTTTTTTCACACAGAATAGCGAAATGCATTAGATGGTGTGTAGCTCAAGGTTTAGTTAAAAGCCCAAACGCTTTGCAGCTCGCCGAAATTATTAAAATAATCAACGACTGGTTCGATATCTTCAATACAAAATGCACAACCAGTGGTTATCGCTATACCAAAAAAGCGTATGGATTGTCAACAAAATTACAGGATAAAATACTTGATAAGATGACGAATTTAATGAAAACATTATTAATACACAAAGAACCAAATCCACGTTTCTTACCATTCCAAAAAACAATAATTATTAATAATAGTGCTTTAAAACAATTATTGGAATATTTAAAAAATTTTCATAAAGTCACTTATTTAATTACAAGCCGGTTAAATCAAGATATTTTAGAAAATTTTTTTGGAATTATGCGGCAATTGGGGGGATTGCACGATCACCCCACACCTTTAGAGTTTAAGTATAGATTAAGATCGTTTTTACTTGGTAATTGTTTTAATAATTACATATAATATAAATGTTTGTAAATGTTACATATATGTACGTAGTTGTGCCGTCCTAACAACTGATAGTATAATTTTTAATTTTATATAACATAAGTTAAGATAGGTAATCGGATAATTCACTTATTTTTAATATAAATTTTATTATGATTATGTCATCCTAACATTATATATATTTATATACCTACTTCCTTTTTTTTAAATAAGTTATGTATTTACTTTTAGGAAGGTCGGATTCTGCATTCCAACTTAGTTTAGATTCAAATATAACCTATGAAAATGATGTCAACATTGACGAAATTTTGTCTTCACGAATTCTTAATGAAAGACAACGCTTACAGCACGAAGCAGGAACAAGTGGAGAAATATTTAATCAGACAAGTAAGAATGTGGATGATTTATTAAATGATTCTGATATTGAATGCTATAATATGGAATTAGAAAGATCTCATTTTAATATAAACTTAAATAATACGAATGATGAATTACATGACGATGCATTAGAGTACCTTGCTGGATATGTAGGATATAAATTAAATTTAGGAAAAGATTATATTCTCGAAAAAAACAATCAAAATCATTTTTATTTTTCATTTATTGATGAAATTTCAGAAGGTGCTTTGAAAACACCAACTAAAGATTTTTTTAATAAAATAAAAGAATTAGATAACATTTTTAAAAAAATAAATAAAGATTCTATTCTTATTAAAATTAAATTTATAGAATTCCATCTAGAAAACTCTAAACATGTTTCTTTAGATGAAAATATAAAAAAGTTTTTTTATAAATGTAGAAAGTTTTTTAGAATTAGAGAGTTAAATAAACAATTTATAAAAAATTTTTCATCAAGAAAAAATAAAAAAACCTTGTCATAAAAAAATGTTTTAATTATTTGGTTTCCTAAATTAATAATAATTGAAATATTTTCTATATACCATTATGAATATAATTCGTTAAAATTTAAAATATTGCCTCAGTGACGTCACAATACTGGTTAAAACTGTCAAGAATGTCAAGTTATCCAATTAATTTCTTTTATATGAAAAGCACAGACCTTGTGTATTCTGTGGATCGTGTTATGTAGTATGTAGTATCAAAGACTAGATAACAAGTTGTTATATTGGGCTTTGGTAAGATGTATATTAACAAAGATCCTTATCTGTATTATGTATTAGTATAATACGAATTTATATGCGAATATTAAATGTATGTATATATGTATATGAATTGTTGTGAATGATAAGTAAAAGGGAAAAACCAATATAAAAATTTTTTCAAAGAAATGTAAACAAACATTTTTTTTTTTAATAGGGAGTAATATACATAAAATATATAAATGAATGACATAATGACAAATATACGTATGTTTGTATATAATTGGTATGATCTGCATTGATTATAAATTGAAATATTTTTTCCTTATGATCTGTGTTTTGGCGTGGTCTTATATTAATTATTTCATAATCTCTATTCGAGTATTATGAATTACAATAATAATTATCATTACATATTCGTATGAATATGTATAAGAATAATTTTTGAATTTTAATTATGAATGTAATAAGTAAAAAATCTTAAATATACATACTATGCATTACATATATGTGGATATTTCGCATGAATGGTATATCTATACACTTGCTTAGATATAATTTTAATATTACAGGTGATTATATATGCAATTTGATTTAAATATATATTTTTTATCGTTACTTTTTCTTTCTACCTGTATCCCTAAATATTGTAGTTATTGTAATATCACAAACAATATACAAATATTGTGGTAATATATAGGTATATACTTAATATGCATATAGATAATAATATACATGTACAAAATAACGTATATGTATGTACACAAAAACTACAAAACCAATGTGAAATTGTACAATATCGAAGGGTAATAATATACTATATACATATGGGTGTGTGTACATTTGTATATAAACAAGATCGCACGAACATAAAAAAAAAAAATAAAGAAAAAAATATAAGCCAACGAAAACAACAATAATTTAATAGTTATCAAAATTGAATATAATACCAATAATACTGTATTAAATATAATACCAATAATACTATATTGCTTACTTGTCTAACAACTTCTATAATATAATATAATACATTATGCTAATAATGTAGGGTTTTCCAGTAAGGACATAACAATTTTATATTTAAGTAAAATAAAGAATAATTAATATACATATAAGGTTAAAATTTATTCCAAGTGAAGTACACAAATTACATTTAATTATGGAATTCGATCTCATTCATATGACCACCGCGAGCACGAAAATTGGAATAAGCGCTCTTAAAGTTGTGACTACCGATTCAGAATTGCGGTAGTAATTTTTAATAATTTCTAAATGTTGCTCGTTCGTGAACTTCACCATGATAAAAATGTTAACATTGACTGACGTTCTGAAGTTGACAGATTATGCCAAATGTTCAAGGCCTCCTTTGTATTAAAACACAAAATCGTTATGTCCCTATTGGAAAACCCGATATAAATGCATAAGAATTGTATTATCCTATAACCAGCCATTCACAATTATTATTTAATTGTTTATTTTATATTGGGTCCTATTATGAGTGTCGATAATATCGTCTTGTCATCGACTATCACCTTGACTCGACAAGTTTTGTATTATGAATGGCGATTTGAGGCGAGAATATCGACATTTTGAGTCGATCAGTTAAAACTAATCAATAGACATAGTAGTCTATGGTGATTTGACATTTCATGTATGCTTTGTATATAAGATAAGTTGTATTTAATTATTCTGCTCAATTTATTTAAATTTAATTTAATTAATTAAAGAAAAATCACTCATCAGTCGCATTAAACCTTCCAAAGTGATAACAAGTGTGATTACAATTGTGATAGTTTAGAAGTAAAAAATTTCTTTCTTTTTTTTTCAAAACATAACACAATAACCTTTTGATAGTGCAAAAAGTAATATAGTGAGTTTATACTATCATACTACTGTTTGTGTGCGATTAAGTGAATAAATAATTTTATAATGTCTGGTGGTAACCCACCAGTTCTACCTAAAATACCACCTGACCCGGGAAGCAGTACTAGTGGTGAGTATTGAGGGAAAAAATTATTAAAAAATATGACCCCGGGACCGAAATTCCTAATAATGACAAGGAAAGATTCTGGAAAAACACTAACGCCAGTCTCTCCATTCCTAATTAAAAAAGTCATTGATGGCCAAATTAGTGGACAACTTGATATGTGCAAAAAACTCCGGAATGGAACCATATTAATAAAAACAAAAAACATTGATCAAGCTCTAAAAATGATAAATTTAACCCAGCTCGCACCAGAAATTAATATTGAAATAAGCGAACACGAAAAACTTAACACATCGAAAGGAATAATATACAGCACTGACCTAATATACCTAGACGACGAAGAAATTCTACATGAATTAAGAACACAAAACGTAGTAGCAATCAAAAGAATGACCAAAAACACCATAAAAGGCAAAATACCAACGGGACTTTTCATAATAACATTCTCTACTATGACAATTCCAACAAAGATCAACGTAGGATATGAATTAATTCAGGTTAGAAAATACATACCTCCTCCACTCAGATGCTGGAAATGTTTTCATTTTGGTCATATAACAGATTCATGCAAAAAAGAAAAAAAATGTCTAAATTGCAATAAAAATTATCATTTCGACGAAACAAAAACAAAAGAACAAAAATGTAATGCTCAAACACAATGCGCAAATTGCCAATCTACAGCACATATATCAACAAACAAAAATTGCCCTATATATATCAAACAAAAAGAAATTATGAGAATTAAGACAATGGAGGAAACAGACCTTAAAACTGCAAAAATCATTTATGCAAAAAGACACATGATAATTAATACAAAAACATCTTATGCAGCACAATTATCAAATGGAAACCCAAACACAAACATATTAAACATAAATGCAGACAATAATCAATCAATACAAAAAGAAACACTCAAATTAACAAACAATGAACCGAACACTTCAATAGAAAAATTGGAACACAAAAACAAAAATAAAACTGACAATATAGAAAAACTAGACCAACAATACAATCCAAAAAAAGACAATATAGACATGGAAATTAATATTTCAGACGAAGATGTACCATTAGAACCACATTTAACCTTGGAAAAACAACAAATCAAAAAAAGAGGTAGACCAAAAAAAAATAATAGCATTCAAAGTCCAGAACAAAGCCCAGCAAAAAAAAAAAAATATAATTAAAATAAACAAATATAACACACAAAATAGTTAAATAGAAATTAAAACAAATACCAATTTTAAAATTGTATAACATATAATATGACTAATATAATACAATGGAATTGTCAAGGTCTCTTAACTCACTTAAACGAACTCAAATTACTTATAAACAAATATGAGAATAGCATTATATGTCTTCAAGAAACAAAGCTACCTGAAAATTTCAAACCTTATATTAACCATTATAATATAGTATACAAAAACAAAATTACAAACACTATAGCACATGGAGGAGTAGCTATACTAATCCCAAAACAAATCGATTACAAAGAAATAAAAATAAACACTTCATTACAAGCAACTGCCATTGAACTCTTTTACCCAATCAAAATGACAATAATAAACGTATACTTAGATTCGAAAATTAAACACCAAGATCTACAAAAATTAATACAAACAATATCCACACCATACATCCTACTTGGAGATATGAATGTTCACAACACCCTCTGGGGCTCCAAAAAAACAGATAAAAAAGGAAAAATTATAGAATCCTTTACAGAAAATAACTCAATAAACATAATGAACAAAAAATATAATACACATCTCAATTTTTCATATAAAACCTTCTCGGCAATAGACGTAACACTCTGTTCTCCTACCATTCAAAAAATATTTGATTGGAATATAGAAGACGATTTATATGGCAGTGATCACTTCCCAATAATTCTTTCATCAAAAACAAACCAAACGAAAATACAAAAAAGACAGATCTTCAACACAAAAAAAGCAAACTGGTCAATTTTTCAATCAAAAATCAACTTCGCGAAAGATATAAATAAATTCGAAAATATAAATGAATGTGATAAATATATAACTGAAAACATTATAAAAGCAGCCCACTGTTCCATGCCACTAACAAATAATATATCCAAAAAACCACAGGTTCCCTGGTGGAACAAGGAAATACACAGCGCAATTAAACAAAAAAAGAAACTACTAAAAAAATACAAAAAAAGTATGAACCAATCAGATTTTATAAGTTATATTAAGGTAAGACGACAAACAAGAATGCTTATTAGATACCATAAAAAGAAAACCTGGGAAGAATATGTATCAACTATAAATACTTTTACACCGACAAGAGAAATCTATCAAAAAATAAGAAGTCTTGAAGGAAAAAATACATACCATCAATTCCCTACGATAAGAACAAACAACACAATAATATCTGATGTAAAACAAATATGCAACCTGACAGCTGAATCTTTCCAGAACACTTCCAGCAATAAAAACTATACAATAACATTTCAACAAAAAAAAAATTTACATGAAAAAACTCCTCTGATTATTAACAAATTTACAAACGAAAAATATAACGAGGCTTTTAGCATAATAGAATTTGAAAATATATTAAGCAACGTCAATGGCTCATCACCTGGAATAAACCTTATACATTATGATATGATCAAAAATCTCAAACAATACCAAAAACAATACATTTTACAATTCTTCAATCATATATGGACTAAAAGTAACATTCCTATAACATGGAAAGAGGCAATTGTAATCCCCATTCCCAAACAAAATAAGACCCTGAACAACATTAATAATTACAGACCAATATCATTAACAAATGTACTATGTAAGATCATGGAAAGAATGGTTAATAAACGACTTCTATGTCATCTAGAAAGTAGAAAAAAGCTTGACCAAAAACAGTTTGGATTCAGAAGAAACCGTAGCACAATAGATGCAATATCACTTCTACAATCCGACATAATCAGAACACAAAATGAAAGCAAATTTTTAATAGCAGTATTCTTAGACATTGAGAAAGCATATGATAAAATCTGGAGAAGAAGTATATTAGATGAAGCAAAAAATCTCAACGTTGATGGAAACATGCTAAAATTTCTAAAAGATTTTCTAGAAAACAGAAAGTTTAGAGTCCAAATAGGCAATCATTTTTCAGATATATTAGAAACCCAAAACGGAATTCCCCAAGGCTCTGTCCTCAGCAGCACACTTTTCATCTTGGGAATTAACGATTTAAAAACAATTATAAAACACCCTGCAAAGCATATCGCGTACGCTGATGACATAGTAATCTATACAACTCATAACGATATTAAAAAGGCAAGAAATGATTTACAGACAACAATGACCAAAGTTAAAAATGGATTGAAAACAAGGGTATCAAACTATCAACACAGAAAACGAAAGCGATGATATTCACAAAAAGACGAAAATATACCTACCCAGACGAAATAATGATAGATAACAAAAAGATAGATTTCGTAACAAAACACACATATCTTGGATTAACACTGGACCAGAAATTATCATGGAAGCCGCATATAAATGAAATAAAAAATAAATGTATGAAAATAATGAACACGCTAAAAATCCTCGGAAACACTAATTACGGAGCAAATCGACAAACCCTATTAAGAATTTTTAATTCGAAAATTTTAACCAAAATAGATTACGGATGCTTCATATATCAAACAGCAAACGAATCCACACTCAAAAAACTTGACACAATTTTAAACAACGGGTTAAGAATATGCACTGGCGCATACAGAACTAGCCCCATAACAAGTTTACTCGTTGATGCAGATATCTTACCCACTAAACTCAGACACAACAAATCAAACATACGTTACTTCTACAAAATTAATACAAACATAAATCACCCATTACACCAAGAACTATTAAGGCTACAATACAACAACAAAAATAAAAAATACCTTCAACCAATAGACATAACTTATAATAAAATTAAAAAATACAACTTACCTCAACCAAATTTAGTTAAAAGTAATATAACACCGCTACACATCCCATGGCAAAGAAAAAACATACATTTTGAACTCTCTTTAAGTAAACTAAAAAAACAAAGCACCTCAGAAGAAATATATAAACAAAAATTTTTAGAAATACTAAACACAAAATACAAACACCATATAAAGATCTATACAGACGGCTCCAAACTAAAAGAAAAAGCTGGATTTGCTGTTCTTCTAAAAGACCACAAGATACAACACAGAATATATAATGATGCAAACATCTACAATACAGAACTATACGCTATCAATTGCGCCGTCAAACTAATCAATGAAATGAAGGGCAACTGTTTTTTAATCTTAACAGATTCTTTCAGCGCCATTCAATCGCTAAGAAATTTACAAGATGACCACCCCATTATAAATGAAATACATAACACCATCCAACAACACACAAACATTTCACTAACCTTCTTTTGGATACCAAGTCACAGAGGAATAAAATTAAATGAACAAGCAGACCTACTAGCAAAAGAGGCCACAAAACAACACATAAATTATAATTTTCCTATTATAAAAGATGACATTTATAAACAAACTAACCAAAAAATCAGAACGAATTTCAAAGAAATATGGGACATGGAAAAAAACACAAACAAATTAAAAGAAATTAAAGACGAAATAACACCATGGCAAAATCTACATAATTTCAGCAGAAAAGACACAGTAGTAATTACCAGAATAAGAATAGGGCACACTAAATTAACACACGAACATCACATTAACAAAACAACCAAACCCAAATGCATCTGTACACAACCCATTACAATCAAACATATATTTTCAGAATGTCCAGCCTACCACTCATTTAGAAGCAAACATCATATTGAATACACAACTTTAGGAAAAGATAACAACGAAACTACACGTAACATCATAAAATTCCTAAAAGACACCAAATTATATAATAAAATTTAAATTGTAATAAAAAAAAAAGAAACAAATGTACGGTCCGAAATGACAGAAAACTGTTGAGAGACCATTAATTAAAATTATAATAAAAAAAAAAAAAAAAAAAAGAAAAATCACTAAAAATGCTGTTTGAAAAAAAAAACAAAAAAAACCCTCTTCTTTTATGCAAAAAAAAAAAAAAATCAGTATTAAATTAATGTTTTATATTTTCACTTATATTTTATATTTATAGCTACAAATTATTTACATAAATTAATCAAATATTTATTAAAAATTACAAAAATTAATTAAATATTTATTCAAAATTGAAAAAAAAAATGAATTATAAATTTTTGTATCGATATATTTGACAATTTTTATAGAAATTACATGGTGAAACTGAATGAAAATAAAATTTGATATGACAATATCTTACTGTCGAGACGACCGGTTTGCATAATATAAAATTTACATCGTCTCGTCTCGTCTTAATTTTGTCGATAGTCGATATTATCGACATTCATAATAGGGCCCATTAATTTTTATAAACTCAATCCTACAAGTGTATACGTACATATGTACATAGTGTCTACAATATAATATGAACGTCGATATGAACAAACAGCACAGCATATACATTTACTTACGTACATTACGTAGTAGTACACAAATACCAAAAATCATTTTGTTCAATATTGTAAAATACATATTTTTATAATTATAATACAATATACATATATGTATATGATACATATATATTGTCCCTTTAAAAATATCTCGGCTAATGCATTTATAAAAAAAACCTGAAATATGTATATAGTACATATTAACATATATATATCATAATATCATATCATCATCATCATCATATTATATATTATAATGATTATCCGCATACATATATAATCGTATTGCATTAGCGTATACAATGTACAATATAAAATATAAATTTACATTGTATTATTTGCCGTATACCAATTACCATTGCATTATCAATGTATGCTCTTAAGCATAAGCACAAATTACAATAGAGCAAATAGCAATAAAGAAATGATCGATAGAAATAAAAACATAGCAGTCAACCAGCAGCAGTATAAAAATTATATACGGGGTGATTCTCTATCGGATGAAAACCTTGAGACAGGTGATTGTTCGTGCCGAGGAACGAAAAAAATTGTATGGCAGGGGCGGGGGGTCTATTCTCAAGGGGTAAGGAGTTACGGGGCTACGAAGTTTTTTTTTTAGGTCAAGTCACTTGTTCCGTATTTTTGGCCATAACTCACGAAATACTCAATACTTTTGAGTCATCCTGCACTCATTAGAAAGAGAATCAACGGCTCTTTACTTTGATGTCTAAATAATTTAAATTGGACTAGCAGTGCTGAAGATACGGCTCATCAAAGTCAAAAATTCATGGAAAAAAACGGAAAATTTTAAGTTCAAGGTCAAATATCTCAAAATTTTGCGCTATTTTTTTTTTTAATTTTTTTTACTTAAAATATAGTCCAATGCATCGCCTTTCATTTGCTTTTTATTTTATTTGATTGTCTTTCGTAGTTCTTGAGTTCTGCGATAAAATACAACAGTGGTTTTGCATCGAAAAGTTGTTACCTGTTGTTGTTGTTGATATTTCTCGTTGAGAAAAGAAATAAAATGTAAAGTTTCACTCTTTAAGATAATTATTTGGTAGTCCTGAAAAGGACTGATTTGTTTTAGTGCAAAATTTAATTTGTAAGAACATTTTCAAAATGTCCTCCGTCACGTTGGATGCAGAGCAGAGCTCTTTTTCTTATATTCCTTTTTAAAGGAACTGTCGAAATATTTTCTTTAATTGCGTTTGCACAATTAAAAACCCTTGTGATTAACTCGTTTCGTGTCCGTACTTCAGTTGCGTAAACCATGTCTTTCATGGTACCCCAGAAATAAAAATCAAGAGGGGTTAAGTCGGGAGACCTGGGGGGCCACGGATTTGGACCGTTTCGTCCTATCCATCTCTCCCCGAAGTTTTCGTTCAGCCAATTTCGCACACATCTTTCGGAATGAGATGGTGCTCCGTCATGTTGATAATAAATGCGTCCTAATTGTGCCAGTGGCATTTCGTCTAAAAAGTTTTGAATGTCAGTCTGTAAAAAATTCAAATAATTTTGACTATTCAGTCTGTCTGGTAGGATAACTGGGCCCATAACGCGGTTACCTATTATCCCTGCCCACACATTAACGGAAAATCTGTTTTGTGTTCTTACCTGCCGAGCAGCGTTAGGATTTTCTGCAGACCAAACATGTAGATTGTGTAGATTTATTGCACCACTTTTTGTAAATTGAGCCTCATGTGTCCAAATAATGTTATCAATAAATGTATCGTCATCAAAATCCTTTTCAAGCAGCCAAGAACAGAAGTTCTTGCGATTTGTCCTGTCTTGCGGCAAAATTTCATGTACCGGTGTCATGTGGTAAGGGTAGAGGTCTTCCCTATTTAGCACTCTCCAAACTGTTGATTGTGATAATCCGGTAACACGCGCTATGCGCCTTGTGCTGGTCGTAGGATCATTTCTGACCATTTCCAGTATTCTTTCTTCTAACTCTACTGAAATTGACACATCATTTCTATTAGAGGAAGTAATATTTTGTACAGAGCCAGTTTCTCTGAGTCTCTGAAACGTCCTCTGGAAAACCGTATGATGAGGAAGTCTTCTATGTGGAAATCGCTGATGATATTCTCTCCGTGCTTGCATTGAATTTCCATTGCTCAGTGCATAGCAATAAATCATATCTGCATACTCCGCGTTCGTAAATTGAGACATTTTTTCCAAAAAATTTTACTAAAAATTTAAAAATACAGATAAATACTATTAAAACTAGCTGCGCTTAAAGAAAAACCGATCAATGTTGACAAGTAGGATTGTTAATTATTGAGTATTGACTCAAAAGTATTGAGTATTTCGTGAGTTATGACCAAAAATACGGAACAAGTGACTTGACCTAAAAAAAAAACTTCGTAGCCCCGTAACTCCTTACCCCTCGAGAATAGACCCCCCCCCCCTGCCAAACAATTTTTTTCGTTTCTCGGCACGAACAATCACCTGTCTCAAGGTTTTCATCCGATAGAGAATCACCCTGTATATATAGTATATATATCTACATATATTATATGTATTATATGTATATTTGAAATCTATAATGGCGTATGAATAATCAAATTAACGCACACACAAATGCTATGCGTAAAACTATTTTCATTCATAAATACGAAATTATTTTTCGAAGTATAAAATTATACACAAGTCATACACATTAATTACAAACATGTGCGAAATCCAAAATTTTTTCGTTTCATTCCACGTCATCCACATTAATTGTAACTTTCCCCTTTTTCAAAATTTCGAAGCAAGAAAATATGTATTTTGGCAAACATACAGACATTATTTGAATTTAACCGTCGAATGTTATTTCTATTGCTTTAGCTCTATATTCTTTGGAGTTCACTCAACTTTTGTGAGTGAACACTCACACTCAGTTTTTATTCACACCACCCATTATTTTTTACATTTCACTCTATACGCTTTATGCTGGACATTATTAAATGTTTGTATAAATGGATATCATATCGTACACATTTTTGTTACTTCTTGTTATTTCTTTCATTCTTTTTCTTTTCTTATTGATGTGTACTGTGGTACTATATGAATGTACATTGTTTGTGCTATGTATATATGTACATAGAAATCATTGCAGGTGCATTTTTTTGTTGGTTTTTTTAAACCGAACGATTATCATAATGATAATTGTGTATTGGTCGATATTTCAGAAATTATTTTTTAAAAAAGGGAGAGTAGATATAAATTGTTATTGTAATATATTATATATTAAATATCTCTGCTATTATCCATCATATCATGACTCATATATAATTTCAAATTTTATGTTCATTTCCACATCACCTACGAGGTAGAACATACGATGCGCTTTTTTGAATTGAGGTGTCCCCCTTAGGCCTAATCCTCTTTTTTCGTTTTTTTATAATCTCTGAAACCACATCCCAAAACCAAAATATAAATTTATTCTAGCAGATTTTTTAATCTTGGTTTCCGTAAAAAATAACTTTTGATTTCATTTTTGACTGTCCATGAGCAATTTTTTCTCAAGAGAACAAGAATGAGGAAATCAAGTATGGCTTTTTTATGTAAAAAACAAGGACAGCTTTCAAGAAACCATTCCGGGTACATTAAATTCGTTTATTCAACACAAGTCTTCATAATGATTTCTTTTATTTTAGATAAATGTTTAAATTTTTTGTAAAATTTCTGATATATCTTGAATTGTAAACAACAAATTGAAAAAAAATAATCTGACGGATAATTTGAACATAATGAATTATTATTTGTGCTATAAGACACTTTAAAATCTTTATTATAAATATGTTGTTCTGTTGACAAAAGTATTTCTAGTCCTTCTTTTGTCATTACAGATGCAATATGCAAAAGCTGAACAATCAAATTTTTTAAAAATTATTTTTGATATAGCGTACCCCACATAATACCTTTGGGCGTTTTCTTCCACTAAAAATGCAGATGAAGGACATGTAGGCAATATACTGAGTTCTTTTTCAATATTTTTAACACATTCTTCCACATCTTTTGCTTTATCCAATGGCAAAGGATTAACTGTTATTGATCCGTTATCATCATTGACTTCCATAATGCCTACATTATTTTCAATCCAATCAAACATTATATCATCATCGTTTTCACAGTTCTGATTTGGCGAAATCATATTTAACAATTTTATAGACATTAATCTAGCTATTGTATATTTGAATTCATGAACGGAAGGATTTTTATTGTTGCCTCCTTTAGCTCGAATTTGTGAAAAAAAATTTTCGATGGGGTCTTGATTCAATCTGGCAGTTAAAAGGAAGTGTATATCCATCCTATGATCATTCAGAATATCATCACTAAGCATTAGAATTGCACTTATTGAATGAATACACCCTCTAATACAATAATTTTTGTTCTTGTTAACTAATTTGATTTTTTTCATGTAATCCACTGTATCTTCTAGATATTTTCTTACACGACTATTAAGTGCTAAAGGCCTTTTGTAGACATTTCTTTCATTAAAGTTTCTGCTATTTAAACAGCCAAACATCGAATTCATTCTCGCAGTAAAGCAAGCAGTAGCTTCAGCTTTATCATGTGTTTTTTGACTGAGCTTGTTATTGCTTAAGCAGGTTCTTATACCAGCAGCTACTGTCGAACTTAGAACTTGTGTCGCATAACACACTCTCATTTTTTCGAACGTATTTGGCTCCACATGTCTCTTTGTAACTTTAGGACAAATTTTGAAATTCCTTGATTTCAAATCCAGTTCATACAATTCTTTAATGACATCCCATGAAGCAGTTCCATCCGGAGTTTCAATATCAGTAGACATGCGAGTATTTCTTAAGGATTTCAAAAGGTGAGGCACATCATATAAACAAAAAATGTTTTTCTTATCTTTTAAAAAATACGGAGACGACTCAGCTATTTCTAATAATCCTAAAGCTTTTCTGTTATTAGGACCCTGGTCACAAATCACAGCTCGAATATCAAGTCCTAATCCAGAAGCAATTTCGATGTTTCGTATGATGATTTCTTTTAATTTTTCTGCTTTTATACAACTATCAGACACAAAATAACTTAATATATATTTCCAATTACAAAATAAACCTCGAATGATAAACATACAAATTGTCTTTCCAATAAGTCCCTCTCTATCTTTCTCTCCAAACCAACTAAACCATCAATTCGATCATCGTGTAAATCATACACTAAATCTTTTCTTATTGTGATTTCATCGAAAATTATCACAGTTTGCCTGGATTTTTCGTTCATATCTGAAACAATTCTCCTTAAATTAAATAATAAATTTTTGTTAAATCCTGTACCTACACGTTTCAAAGGAGCCCAACGATGAATAGACGACTTTGAAGGCAGATTGAAATCTAAATTTGTCTTCATAAAATTATATACAGAACTTGATTTATAGTTTAAGGTCTGTGCTAATATTTTTTGCTTTTCATCCCATTTTCGGTGGCCTAATAGAATCATTTTCGAAAACTCTTTAGCATTTTCACTGCTATTGTCCAAGGAATCTATTTGATGTCCCACATCTTTCATCTCTCTTTCAAGTTCTTTTATTTTATCTTGTAATTGGCTGTTTTCTTTTTCAAATATTTCTATCTTTTCAGATAATTTTTTATTTTTGTGTCTGTAATAAGACGTATTTTTCTCATTTGTTTCACATCTTCTACAAACAAATGAGTCAGTCAATTTCGAATTTTCAGGTCTACTCTTATTTGGAGACCTTATTTCATACTCCTCCGCATATGAGTTTTCTGATGAAAGCTTAAATTTTTTCTTAACTAAAATAATTTCTCCACTGTTTATACTTTGTTCTTCTATAAAATGATTTTCAGCTGAAGACATTTCAAAATCATACACTGTATTCTTTCCACGTAACTCATATTTAGGTACAGCTCCATGCAAAAGTTTTCTTTTACCCAAAAACTTGTGATCAAAATGACGAGCACATATTTTAATATTTTTTGTTTGCAAATTTTCTGCAAAACCACATACATTTAACCAAAGTTTTCTGTTTTCAACATCAGTTGGAAATTTAAACAAAGAAAACTCTGAATGAGAAGCTTTATAACTGTAAACACAACAACGGTAAAAATTTTTTTTAATCAACTTTTTTTTTAAACAATTATTTAAAATTCTACTTGAAATGAAGTCCGTGTTTGGTATAGCACCTTTCCTTAACTTTTTCAATCCTATAAATTTATTGTCAAAATGTTTCGAACAAACTCTAAAATCCTTGGCATCTTGGACATGAGTTAAATTTAAACTTTCTTTCCACTTTATTTGAATATTCTCTTCAATAGGAAACTTAAATAATTTGCAGTCACTTTGTTTTCTATTTGATGCACATTCCTCAACACAGCATTTTCTAACATTAACATTTTTAGCCTTGACAAAGGCTGATTGAATTTCACTTGTTACTTCACCCATATCAACGAAAATCTTTAAAATATCAAAATTATAAAAATTTTCAATTTTTAATTACTCAAACGCACGAATTTTATCTTCGATAAGCAAACAAAACTTGGAATGAATCAAATACGTGTATTATATGAAAATCATATGGTTGTTAGTTCATCGGTACATGGATCGCACAAGCAGTCTACTGTGTATTGTATTATTGTATATGGAAAGCGTATCAAAAGAAGAAGAATAGAAATGCTCATGCAAAAATAGAAGAAAATATAAGTACATAATTTTACATTCTGCACCTGTATCGTCTTTGATGGCATAACTAGTGAAATGAATCAATGTTCAATGTACTGTTATTGTATACACAAAGCATTGAACAAAAAGAACAACAACAGCATACATATAAAACAACATAGTACCAGAAATACTTAATATAATATATTAAGTATATATTATCGCACACAGAATAATGACGTCACCGTCCTCATAAAATGTGTATTTCAGCGACGTCATAGTCCTCATTAAATGTGTTCTGAAGTAGCATACTGTTTCTAATATTCGAAAAATTTAATGAGAAATTTCTTTCTTGACACATCTGTATATTATTAAATATCTCTGTTCAAACTGTCTGACTGTCTATTCATCGGGACTAATTCACTACCAGCCCGGATGAACTCACCATATAACTCTGCGAGAAGAAATGAATAATTCGTTTTAATTCATTCAGTTTTGATTTTACAAAAACAATTTATATGTGCTCGAACCGGGCTGTTTTGAAGTAGCCCTCTCATATGAATTGTTATTGTATTTCATTTTTGTATTACAGCACAAACAATGATCATAATGTCTATTGTTTGTGCGGTATAGTGAAGTAAATGGTGGTAATTGTGTATTTATACTGCTGTGCTTATTTTCTATTCCTTCATTACTTTCTTTTCTTTGATCTATTCTATGTAGAGATTAACATGTGTTATATTTATATATATTATTTACATACAAGACAAGTTTATATTGGATTGGATTACTCAGTCTACAGTCTTATGTATTTTTTATTGTTGTGTTAATACAAACACGAAATAATTTATATGAGATGGGGCTAATCGGCTTACAGTCCCATCAGTCCATTATGTTGAATAATGTTGAATATGATTGAAATTGTTGAAAAGCAAAATATGAAGTATGAATGATTTATATAATTATAATTATATATACATATAGCTATGTAAACAATATGCATACTTATGTTTTTGTATTAACAAATGCATCCATCCGCATATCGTTTGTGTAGGATGTTGTTTAAATTTTCGTGCGTTTTATATTTAAAAAAGTCGAATAAAACATCCATTAAAAATTACAAACCGTCATATTTAAGTGTTTTTAATAAAAAAATTGTAATAATTTAAGTATAATTTTAATTTCTTATTTCAAATTCAATTTAACTCCGTTTTTTCCTCTTTTGGATCAAAATAATTTTTAATTAGGAAAAAAGTTTCCAAGTTTACAATTTTTACAAATCAAAAATTTTTGCTTTAGAGTTTTAACAATTTTTTGCGCACTGGATAAGACACGAATTTTCAATAGACTGAAAATCATTTCATTTTAAATAATTTCACTTCTCTTGAATTTTGAACTCTGGAATTTTTTTCTCTCATAGAAAAATGAAAATAATGTTTTTTCGTTTGTAACGAGGAAAAGCCAGTTGAACGATTTTTGTCGTTTTACGATTTTCATAATTGGTCACCAGCGTAAATGGTATGTAAGATAGAAAACGTTTTATGCTAGTTCTATCCGAATGAATAAATGATATCGAATTTAATTCATGATATTATCACAACACAAATAAACACACGTTCTAGGAGTTTCGTTCACAATTTATCTTTTTATGTTGCAGACCCAAACAAATTTCTTGAATTTTAGGTTTTTCGCCAAAAATTTTAAAAAATTTTGTGATTCTTGTGATTCGATTTGAAGAAATATTTCAAAAAAGAACTAACCACCATTTAAAGCGATGAGAAGTATGTTTTAAAATGTTTTTCATTTCCGAAACTTTCAAATTTTCTAACGATGAAAATGAAAATTAAAATTTTCAAGATGATTTAAATGAATCCTATTAGCATTTTGGTATCTAAAAGGGTTTTTGGTACTTTAATAAGTATTAAAATCTAAAATCATATATAATGGGAATCTAAGGTCGACTAAATTCCTTTGCAGTTATTTCAATACGTAGAGAATTTATAAATAATATTGTTGGCTCTGCACCTTCTGTCTTTATTAATGACGACAGTAAAAGTCGAAAAAAGAGATTACAATTCGGTTTTACATGATATATATAGGTTTCAATACATACTTAATTATTAATATGATTATAACTAATACTAACTAATAGAAAGTTACTATAAAATTTGACAATTAAATCTATAATCATACAATATTGCCGCCGTTAGCCTGTGGGGTTAAAGTCGCTATTTTTATGTGCTGAATACCATGAGACTCTGCAAAAGCATTGAATTCTTTGGGCGTAAAACAAGTGCCTCTATCACTAATTATTTTATTTGGTTTACTATAAAATCTAAAATACATCTGGAGCGCAGCAAAACTTCCGTAGTTTTTTTGCTTTTAGCTGGAAAAAGTTTTACGAATTTAGTAAAAGCATCAATTATTACAAAAATATATTTGTAACCATGAGAGCTAGGAAGAGGTCCAAAATGGTCAATGTGGATGACATCAAAAGATAATTCTCCTTTTGGAATACTGTGTAAAGATCCTTCGACTTTTCCTGAAGATGGAGAATAATAAAGACATTTCAAACATTTTTTAATATAGGACGATATTTTGGCTTTCATATTTGGAAACCAATATACCCGTTTTAAATATTGATAAACCTTTTCAATTCCTACAGGCAAAGATTATCGTGATGTGATTGAATTATCCTTTCTTCCATTTGTTGAGGAACATAAAAGAGAAGCTCACCATTACATTTTTTGTGGACCATGCCATTAAACAACGCATAAGAAAGACTATCCTTTTCCTCTAACTCATCAGAAATCGATTTGATAATTGGGCCTCTACGCTGAGCCGAGGCTAAAGCCAAATCGAAGGGATCATCGGGTATAGTAACAATACAAGAATATCGACTAAGTGCGTCTACGTGTAACATTCTATCAGAAGTACGATGCTCCGTTTTGTACTTAAATTCCTCTAATTCCAATGCCCACCTTGAAATTCTTGGGTTAATGAATTTTTTGTTCAGAGTAAGTGCGAGGGCTTGACAGTCGGTGATGATTTTAGATTCTAATCCTAGTAAGTATACACGAAATCTACGTAAAGCATATATTATGAACAAAGTCTGTAATTCAAAACTATGATACCTTGATTCCGTTTCCGTACACCTCTTGGAGAAATAAAAGACTGGATGGAATTTTCCATCTTGCTGTTTTTGCATTAAACTCTGTTTCACTGTTCGGATTGTATATTGCTAGAATGGGTGCTTCTAATAATTTTGATTTTAAAAGATTAAACGATTCAAACTCTTTTTCACCAAAGTGAAAAGTTGTATCTTCTTTTTATAAATCGTATAAAGGCTTTGCCAGAAGCGCAAAGTCTTTTATAAATTTTCGAAAGTAAGACGATAAACCAATAAATCCTTGCACTTCTCTAGTACATTTTGGGCTCGGAAAGTTTTCAACTGCCAACAGGTTTTCTCTATTAGGGCGGATACCTTCACGATTGACAGTATAACCTAAATAATTTATTTCTTCGTAAATAAATCTGCACTTTTCATATCTTAATTCAAGAGAGTGTTTACACAAAATTTCAACAACTTTTTGAAGTATCTTAAGATGCTCTTTTTTGGTTTCCGTAGCAATCATAAAGTCGTCAAGAAAAATGAGTACATGTCCGGATTCAATCAATTCTTTGAATATCTTGAATATATCGCTGAAAAACAGAAGGCGCGTTTTTAAGACCGAAAGGCATTTTTAGATATTCAAATTGGCCGACAGGTGTGACGAAAGATGTAAATTTTATCGAATCTGGAGCTACAGTTACGTGATGGAATCCACTACGCAAATCTAAGGTTGAAAAATATTTTTTCCCTCTCAATCTATCAAGCATATCTTCTATTAGGGGAAGCGGATAATTATCTCTTTGTGTTAGCTTATTCAACTCCCTATAGTCTATGCACAACCTCAATTCACCACTTTTTTATTTACCAAAACAATTGGTGATGTATATGGGGAATTACTTTCACGTATAATATTTCGATTTAATAAGTCATTAATAATTTCTTTTAATTTGGTTATATGTGTGTAAGGTAACCGTCGCGGCCTAGTATATACAATTTCATCTTTAACTAATTTTATCTCTAATTGAATATTGTCGTCGGTTTTATTATTATTTACTTGTACATGGGATACAGTCCAACAATTTTTAACTAAGTCATAAACTTTCTTTTGAGTCTTATAGTCTAATTTTTTATTGATATTTAAAATTTTGTCTTTGTCGTCATAATCATAATCTATATTGAAGATACTTGAACATAACAAAGTATTAGTTTTTATGTACATACCCGTATCGTTATTTCCCTGCTGATTTGATTTATCAGCTGATGGATTCATAATTTTATTAACAATTTTGTCAGCTGGTCGATAAGTTATATCTTCTTTTGCAAACGTATCAGCTGATCCATTAACTTTAGTGTTTCCATTATCTATGACTTGATTCTTCTTTACAATTTGCATTTCATTCATGCTGAAGAAATCACGACCTAAAATTGTACAATAACTCATTGAATTATTAGATACTACAAAAATATTTAAATTAATAGAATTATCAAAAAATTTAATTTTAGCATTTACATAGCCTACAATATTTAAACGACTATTATTAATTCCATAAAATTTATACTTATCATCATTAACTTTTTGAATTAAAACTGAAGGAATGAATTTTTCTTGTATAAAGCTTATACCGCTGCCTGAATCCAATAACGTTAATAAATTCGTAGGGTAATTTTGTTCTACATCATTGTTGAAGAACTGATACTCCAGCTGAAATTCGTAGTCATGTTGAAGCTGAATCATGTGCTGAGAAAATAATCTCAATAGTCTCAATACCATTCAAACTTGTCTTACCCTTTCCAAATTTTTGTGGACATTCCTTCTTTTTATGATTCATACTTCCGCAAATGAAACAACTGCTTTTCTCTCGTTGTGGCTTAGAACATTTAGTACTGTAATGTCCGTAAGTATTACAATTGTAACATTTAACAACCTTATTATTTTCTGAAGGTGTTCGACTTTGAACTGGAAGTTCATTATTCTGCATAGTTCTTTGCGTACGATGACTATTATACGATGTGTTTTGATTATTCACCAGTCTTTCATATTTTCTTAACAGGGTTTTCAACTCATCTATGTTTTCAGCTTGATAAAGAATCATTTTATTAAATTCGTTACCTGGAATGCCAGCAACTACGTACTGCAGTAAATCGGACTCATCGATTTCTCCAAGCAATGCAATTTCTTGCATATTTAATATATACTGATGGTATGTTTCACTTTTATGCATTTTTCTTACGCGACTTAAATATTTATGTATTTAAGATACATAAAAAAAATAATTTAATTGTTCATTTTCTTTTTAAAATGAATTAAAACACTATGTATTTAATCAGTTTTAGTATTATATTTATTCACTAGAACTCAAATACAATAAGTAATACAATATTTATAATATAATAATTTGTCTGATACACAACTTAAGACCGATTATGTTTTTTATACCGTTCTTCTCTCTATCACTGCCAAAAATTAACTGCTTCTTTTACAATGTTATTTCTTCACTCTAGCTTTTTACTTAATTATCAAAAATAATAATAATTTTTGTGCTTTATCAGCAATTTTCATGGGAACGGAAAAGTTGAAATATTCTCATTACGAAATACAAAAAAAATATTTTACCACGACATAGGTTTTGGTGTCATATTTTGTTTTTCTGCTAATTTTAAAATTTCCGTTGGACTTTCTTTTTCTTTTACTACAACATATGTAACTCGCGTAATTTGTGATGAATGTCTGCTCTAAAAACATTTTTTCTCAATTCTTTTTGCAGACAAAATTTTAATTCCGACCATGTGGCTACCACTACCGTCCGCATGAACAATTTCGCAGTACCTGTCAATAGTCGTTTGCAATACACCAGTTTTGATTTTTCATCCATTCCTAAAACATTTGCATTATCTTCAAAATTTTTTAAAAACACATCTATTGAGAAGTTATCGTCGCCACTGAATGGAGACAAAGAGTTTTCAATGTCCTTAAAATCGAAACACGTGGCCTTCTTCGACGATATTGTTTCATTGTCTAGTATTTGTGACAATTGTTTTTTTAACTCCAGAAGCTCTTTCTTTTTTTGAATAATTTCTTGCACTTTTGTAATTTCATTATTCACTTCATCTAAATTACACATATTATCAATATTAGCGGCATAAGAACGATTACCTTGCAATGACGTGTCCAACAAGTCCTGCGCCATGTGTTCAACATAACATTCTTCATCCACCTGGTTTTCAGCCTCCTCAACATGAAGTTTCAAATTCTGGATATCTAAATCTTTCCAGGCATTCTCCAATCGTAACAATAGTGCTGCTGTATTTCCCGTAGTAGATAAGTTTAGTTTTCTTTACTTTGCCTTTAATACGTTCACATTTGCTTTCATAATGAAATCATTTATAATTGCCTCTTTATCCATTTTACCCGTGTATTTTTCACAACAATTTTTAATTAATTTTAATCAAATTTTAATTAATTTCACTTCCGATTTAATTATTAGACACAACTTTTAATTGAAATTATCATAAAATTTTCCCCAATTTTTCAATAATTATGTCCGCCATTACCTGACTTGAAAAATATGAGTATAATCCCACTTCTGAATTTGTTGGCTCTGCACCTTCTGTCTTTATTGAAGACGACAGTAAAAGTCGAAAAAAGAGATTACAATTCGGTTTTACATGATACACTCAGAAAAATAATGTAGTTAAAATCAACTATTTTTACTGTCATTTTAAAACTAACTACAAATTTATAAAAATTACTATAAAATTGTTACATTTAAACTTAAATAGTTCATTTTATGGTCAAATTTTGCTTTCTCTATAACTATGATTTTTGTCAGAATCAATAGGAAAATATAGTTATAAAAATATCTATAAGTTTTACGTTTTAAATATATATGTATATAATATACGGGTAAAGGTATAGATTTTAACCCCATTCGCGGAAGGACTTTAGTAGTATGACAATCGATAGAGGGGGTGACCCCAATCAACAATCTGAGAAAAATTCGTGGCGCTCACCCCCCCTTAAAAAGATACACCCCTTTAAAAAAAAATTTTTTTTTTCTTTTTCGCCAATATCTTCATAACGGTAAGTGATACAAATTTGATTTATGGCTCAAAAAATTCGTCTTAAAATGCTCTAAAATTTAATTTTGTTTTTTTTAAAAAAAGTCCTTCTGGAAGGATAAAAAAGGACATGTTGTGTTTTTTGTTATTTTTGTTTTTTTCTCTATCTGTGTGTCATGTAATCACCAAAAATGCAAAAAAAAATTTTTCGAAAAATTTCGCGAATTTTTTTCGCCAAATTTCGCGACTTTAAACTACCCTGAAAACAAAATGTACCTTGTACCTATCATAATTGTATTATAGAATTGTAAAAATTTTAATGTTAATGCAATACTAGCATTTATTTATATTTCTGTTCAAATTTATTTACTAACAATAATAAATAATATTATCATAATGTACAGTTATTCTGTATGATTCAATCAACAATGAAAAAAAAAAATTGATAATGAAAAATGTGTAATAATGTAAATGCAGGTAGCATCATTTGTTTTTGTTTACATTTTTTTTATATTTTACAGTTACAAATGATTTTCGAGCAAAATGATAAATTTGATAATTCAAAGTAACTATATTCAATTAGTTCATGATTAGCAATTAATTCGTGTACTTTAAAATGCGATTGTTTGAATTTTTAAATATTGTTAACAATAAAGAATTATTATTAAACTTTTTATTTTCGCGAAAATTAATTCGTGAATATGTTATATGCAAGAAGTGTGGGACGCGAATTAAAGTCAATCGCGAAGGGTTACATTTACAGTGCCCAAGTAATGTTGTACGTGCGGTGCGGTAAAAGGAAAAAAAAGGCGTATAATAAGATGCTCGTATAGAGTGAGCGCGTTGAGTGGTACGTGGTTTAAGAGTGCACACGAGATTTTTAAACTGTGCGAGTTTATCGGTTATTTTTTGTGGTTTCCTCCTCCACACACGGCAGTAATGATGGCAGAACTAGAAATCAGTAAAATGACTTGCATTGATTATGCATCATTCTGTCGTGAGGTAATTATTTAACAAGCTTAACCATTTTCTATGCAGACATACTTACCCTGTCAGATTTACCTTCTACAAATGTACATGTATGTAGAAGGTAAATCTGACAGGGTGAGTATGTCTACATAGAAAATGGTTAAAAATTGTTTCTTATCCCCTACAATATTTTCATCAATCTTCATTATCATAATTCTTCTAACAGGTTTGCTTTCACTGGGCAAAAAACCAGAAGAAAAAAATTGGTGGAATTGGTCGTATCGTCGAGATTGACGAGTGCAAACTTGGAAAGCGGAAGTATAATAAGGGTCGTCTAATTGATGGACAATGGGTTTTTGGTGGAATCGATCGCGAATCAAAAAAGATTTTTATTGAACCTGTTGATTCACGAGACGCTGACACCCTATTAAATGTTATAAAAAAAACAATCGGTATATGCTGGAAAGCATATAATTGTTTGAACAATGAGGGATTTGAACATTTAACGGTTAACCATTCCGTTAACTTCGTAGATCCTGAAAGTGGTGTTCACACTCAAAATATTGAACGTGTGTGGAGGGATCTACGAAGTGAAATCCCTAAATATGGCAGATCGAAGAAATGTTGGCCATATTACATATCTGAATATTTATTCAAACGAGAGTATGAGTTCCATCAGCGTATTGAAGAATTTTTCAACGCGATGAGAGCTATGTATCCGTTTGAGGAGGATGACTTTTGTACACAGCAATCATCTGAATAAAGTTATAGTTATATATCATATACACAAATACACATATACGGGTTGCGAACGATATCCCCGACGAAATTTTTTTTTTTTTTTTTGAAAATGATTAAAAACTTATAATATTACACTTTTTGCTATTTTTTGATTTTAAGTGTTATTCTTGCGCAGGAGCCCGTGCTAATCTCGTCTACAATTTTAGTAAATGTAACATATTTGCGTATTATTCTTGCGCAGGGGCCAATGCTAATTGTGCTTTCATAATTTCTATTAGAATCAGAAAAATACAGAAAAAATTAGCATTGGCCCCTGCGCAAGAATAATACGCAAATATGTTACATTTACTAAAATTGTAGACGAGATTAGCACGAGCCTCTGCGCAAGAATAATACTCAAAATGACAAAAATAGTAAAAAGTGTAATATTATAAGTTTTTAATCATTTTCAAAGTTTTCAAGGTACATTTTGTTTTCAGGGTAGTTAAAAGTCGCGAAATTTAGCAAAAAAATTTCGCGAAATTTTGCGAAAAATTTTTTTTTGCATTTTTGGTGATTACATGACACACAGATACAGAAAAAAACAAAAATAACAAAAAACACAAAATGTCCTTTTTTATCCTTCCGGAAGGACTTTTTTTAAAAAAAACAAAATTAAATTTTAGAGCATTTAAAGACGAATTTTTTGAGCCATAAACTAAATTTGTATCACTTACCGTTATAAAGATATTGGCGAAAAAGAAAAAAAAATTTTTTTTTCAAAGGGGTGTATCTTTTTAAGGGGGGGTGAGCGCCACGAATTTTTTTCTGATTGTTGATTGGGGTCACCCCCTCTATCGAATGTGATACCTCTCCACTTGCTCCTGAGATGGGGTTAAAATCTATACCTTTACCTAATATACGTATGCATTTATGTTTTAAAGAATAAATAATTACATGTTTACTGAAGTGAAAAATAACGGGAAATGACTTATAGACGTACATTATATATTTTCAGATTTACTATTTTGTCTATTTCAACTTTTTTTTTTGAAATTCAGTAGGTGGTACCAAAATACATATTGATAATATTGACATTAAAAGTTCATCACCTTCTAGTTCAATTTAACTAGAAGCTATTGTTAATTTAAAATGATAGTTGATATAATATAATGTAGAAAGTGTGCTGTAAAATAAAACTGTAAAAAATTGCCAAAAAAAATGTGATCTACATACATACATATTTGACATAACTATAAGCCAACTATATTCTGGTAAAACATTACTGTAAACTCTTGTAACTATCTTTAAAATTGATACTAGGATAACCATAACCCTAGTAACCAAGTCCAAGGAAAAAAAGAAGGAAATTCCATGGAATTTCTTAATTCCAATGTTTCCGTCCGTGGAATATTCTTTAGACTATCCTCGGAATTTTGCATTGGCTTTCCATAGGAAATGCAACATTGTCCATAGAATATCCAAGGCAATCTTCCTTGGAAACCGTATGGAAAATAATTGGATATTTCTCTGGATTAGAAAAAGATTTTTCCAAAGAATGTCATTGGAATTTTTCTGTAAAAAAATTTGTAAAAAAATTTAGATGTAGGTATCTTATTGAAATAAAATATTGTAATTCTGTTTTCATTTTTTTTTATTACAATTGAAAGTAAATAATATTTACAAAAATAAGAAAAAATATGATTTTCGAAGTTTAGTCCTCTTCTCTGTTATTGACGACTGTAGTGCTGGAAAGGAATAAAATTTTTTTATATAAATATGCCATCAAAACTGTTGATGAATTTGGAAGAAATAACAATTTACTTCTCTTTCCCAGGCTTTTTTCGGGCGCAGTCCTTTAATTTGCTGAAGGCAATTCGAAATATCTTCAAATTATCTGTAGTTGAAGTACTACCGAACTTTTCGCAGCAAATTTCTATAATAAAATGAAAATGTTGTTAAGCTAAAAGATATGTATTTACTTAGATAAATACATAAATATGATACTAGTAGTATATAATATTACTTCAATGTGAAACTAAAAGAATTTTGTAAATGTTTAGACGACAGAAACCACTCACCTTCAACATATTCCACGAATTTTGTATGTCGTAATCCCACTTTTTTATCAACTATGTTCCATGACAAATTTTGTACAAAATGTTTATGGAATACAGCTTTCATACATTTTTTAAAATACTCCTCAGCATTCGACGCTTGTATCGACCACCGCAGAAAATCCTGAAATAGTAGCTTATTTTAAAATGAATAAATGAACATATTTTATTTGTTCTTACAAGTTTTTTCAAATTCTCCTTATCAGAGAAGCTTTCTTCCAAGGCATTGAACTCCTCCGTAGTTGAAATGGTTATATGTGCCCTATCACCATCTTGTATCAAAGAAAGAGGCCTGTTAATTATTTTTTTTGCAAATTCCTACAAAAAATTGGAGATTTTTTTTTCCAGCCTTTCTTCAAATTCTTTTAGCTCCTCCCTTACTATCTCTCTCACCAGTTCTTTCAATTCTAGAAATAGTCACAAATACTTCAGTTGAAAATTTTTATAGGACATTTAATTTTTAAGCAATGAAATCAAATACACACAGTACTTTTTTATTCAATACAAATTATTATTAATTTCATAATTATTTTTTCTTGTAATTACTCAATTACCTGCATTTGTGACTTGAGGGAAAGTAATTACATTTCCTATGTCAGCCGGTTGAAAATTTAAATTTCTCAGAAAGGAATCAGCTGCTGAGTTGTCAGTAATGTTGAATATTTCTCCTCGAATTTCACTTCTTATGTCATTTATGGCATTTGTTTTGTCCACTGAGGGAGACTGGCGGTAGTGGTATTCTAACTCTTCGGAAGTCTTCTTGTTACTTTTCTCAGCAGAAACAGGATCTTCTTCATCTTCTGTGCAAGATTGCCACACAGCTCTGTCACACTTCTTGTCTGCTTCTTTATATAATAATTCTTAAAAGGGAGATTGTGTACAAATTTCACATTCCTGTAAATTTATATTTGATAAAAAAGTAGCATTATTTGTAAATATCATAAAAATGCTCGGTTTTTAAGACAAATTTTAATTTTTGTTTGCTGATTTTTTCATTTCTAATAATGAATCACCCTGTTTTTTTTGGGAAAAAGAAATACACCCTTTCCTTTGATGTTGCCTATCACACAGCGTGAAGGCAACTGATTTAATCAGTTAACACCATTTTGGTTATATGAAAAATAAAAAACCGAACTATAAAATATGAAGTCGTTGCGCAGCCGACGTCCACTCAAAGTATAAAATGTTGATTGAATCGTGTCAGCGGGAAGATGGGCATAAAAGAAAATGATGATAATTCAGGGTTGCCGTAGCTACTGGGAGTATTGATTAAATTTATAAAAAAAATATGAAATTTTGATTAAACCATATTCAGTATTTTTAATTTTATTTATAAAATTATGTGTTCAGTATCAATTTGATATTAAATTTTGTATACATACATATGTACGTACATACATTCATTTTCATATTTGTTTATTTGTCCATTTTCTTCTATTTTGTTCCCTTTATGTACTTGTTAATGATTTCTTTACATTACCGTTACATTCTGAATTTTATTTTTTGTTTTGTCTTTTTTTAGAATAAGAAAGAAAATTATTTACAATTGAAATTGCTATCATATTATTCAAATCAGCTTGTTATTATATGTTATTTTGTAAAGAAATGAACATATTTCATAAAATTTCCCAAAATGTCACAAAATTACCTGTTTTTTTGTAAAATCTAAAAAAAAAGTTTTTTGCAAACTGCAGCCCTTCATAATATACAATTTAAAATATTTCCCTCGGATTTAAATTGAGATCTGATCACCCCACACACGAGACAGATTTATACAAACGCAATGTGAAAGAATATAGAAAAGCATGCCTATCTTGCCTGTACTGACTTCGATTTCTGAAAATAGTATAGTATATATTAAGTGCACGCGGATACTCAGTCCATGGCACCGCCGATCAGTAATTTTATGTCAGATATACATATTATCCAGTTTATCATCAGTAATCAGTTACTGGTGTACATTGCTGATGGGAAAAATTTTTGATCGACTTGGGCAAGAGTAGTGCGCTGGCTGAGGTTCGAACCGTGATCTCAAAGATCGCAAGACCGACACACAACCATCGAGCTATTCAAGCCCCTTGTTGTTGTGTTAAAGTTGTTTAAAAGTTGTCTCTTGTCTCTGGTTACTCTCGTATAACATTTAGACGATATCATGCGAAGTTATGCCATATGTTATGCGTTATGATTATATTTTGTAAGCGTATACAAATGTTCAACGTTATATAATATGTTTTCTTGTAACGTTATATAATATTAGCAACTATATAATATATATAATATTAGCAACTATATAAAATAATATTATATATATATAATTAGCAATAGAAACTATATAAAATAATATTATATATGTAATATTATATCATATTATATAGATATACAATATAATTTATAAAAAAAAAATAGATGCTAAAAAAACAATACTTTTTGATAATTTTCTATAATAAAATTATTCAATTATTATTATTATTTCATATGTACATATAACCTAATATAATATACATACATATTTAATATACACATATATGTATACATATATTATTTGTTAATGCAATACATATCACACCAACACCAATAATCAATGAATATAAAAAAATAAATATACCTTTTCAAATGACGGCGAAATTTTTTTTACACTATTAATTTATATTATTTTATTATTATACTATATTATTAATAAAACTGTTGTTTTATTTACTTTATGTAAAATTAAATTTTTTCTATATATTCTTTTTCAACTTATGTTCACAACACTTGTTCACAGCTCTGATATTCAATGAATACTGAATGAAATACATGTTTATTCATTTCATCTTTTACCAATCGAGGAAAAAATTTAGAAGAATTCCATACTTTTTCCGATCTATTTTTTTTTTAACTGAATAGAATAGAAAAAAAGCTGAACTATTCCGCTTTTTTCAGTCATATTCGCAAAGAGGAACAAAAACTTAGGATAATTCCATTCTTTTTCCGACCTTTTACAAATTTCTTTTACAAAAATAAAGGAAATACTTAGGAGAATTCCACACTTTTTCCGAATTTTTTTCACGATTTCTTTCACAAAAGTAAAGGAGACACTTAGGAGAATTCCATACTTTTTCCGATTTTTCTTTAAAATTTCTTTCACGCAAGTAAAGGAAACATATAGGAGAATTCCATACCTTTTCCGATTTTTCTTTACAATTTCTTCTACTCGTTTAAGAAAAAATTAGGAGAATTCCACACTTTTTCCGACCTTTTTTTAAGATTTCTTTCACAAAAGTAAAGGAGACACTTAGGAGAATTCCATATCTTTTCCGATCTTTCTTAACAATTTTTTCTTCTCATTTAAGAAAAAATTAGGAGAATTCTACACTTTTTCCTATCTTTTCCTTGTAACTGAAAATAACGGAAAAAGGCAGGACTCTTCCGATTTTTAAATCATATTCGCCAAAAGAAACAAAAACTTAGGAAAATTCCACACTTTTTATAACTTTTCTTCACGATTTCTTTCACAAAAGTGAAGGAAACATTCAGGACAATTCCACACTATTTCTAATTGCGGAAGATGCTCCTATTTTTCTGGGGAATATTCAACGGAATACTTGGAAGATTTCAAAAAGCAGGAAAAATATCGGAATCATTCCGGTCCAAAGTGTGGATAAACACTGGAAACTGGATCTGGAATCTTGGTTACTAGGGAAGTCAACTATATTCTAGTAAAATTTTACTAGAAACTATTGTAACTGTCTTTGAAACTAATACTCAACGTACGAATGTTTTGTTCTGTTTAACTATTGATCATTTTTAGATTGCAATTTGTAAAGTTAATACATAGAATAATTACATACTACGTAGCTCTTTTCTATTGATCTCCATTACGAGTGTGCTTTCTATATACCTTTATTCAATGGTTAAGATACAAATTTCAATTTCAACAGGTTGAAAATATGGAATGTGAAAATAATGGAAGTAAAGAAAATATTACCATTAATTCAGAATCTATATCAAATATTTTGGAAAATTTTAATAATTTTGATGAACTGATTGAAAACATTTGTGATTGTGGTCCAAATAGTGAAGTTTTAAAAGACACAAGTAATTTTGATGTGCAAAATAATACTTTAGAAAATAACAGTGCTTCAGAAAATATTAATAATTTCGATTTGCAAACTTCCGATTGCTCGTCAAGTTCTGTTTTATTTTCTACCCGGGAAGAAAACACAGCGATAGTGAACAATACTAATATTATTGTCTTGTCTCCAGAGGAAGATATTTTAAATGAAGTTTTAAAATCTTGGAAATTGCAAGATTTATATCAGAGATTTTAAGGTAAATTTTATATAAAACACAATTTTAATCATAGAAGTTTGTTTAGTTTCGATTATTTTCATTGATCTTTTTTCACATTATGTGTACTTACGTTGAATACACTTTTAGACAAAAATCGACATTTCTAATTTAAAATAAAAAAAATGTTTTTATTAAATTAAAATAGAAAATTTTAAAGCTTTTAATTTGTTTTGTATTAAAACGTTTTAATTTTAACAATTAAATTGCAGAACTGAAAATCGATTACGATTGTTTGAAATATTTAAACTTAAGTGATTTGCCAAAAATCACTGAAAATCATCCGTTTGGAACTTTTGTCAAACTTAGGGGAAATTTAATTGAGTGGCGCAAATTGAATGTAATAATTTTTAATTATTTTAAAATTTATAATTTAAAAAATTTGTATTTTAGGGTATAACTGAGGCAATTACAGATATTTATGATTACAATACGTTTTCAGCAAGTTCCAAAGTGTTATCATGGCTAAATGAAGCAAATACATCTACGAGTAATAGTAATTCAACAACAAACTCTACCTCTTCAGAGTCAAAAATTATAATTCAAAAACTAGGACGTACTACAGATAAAATTTTTAATCACTAGTTATTTAACATAATTATAGAATTTACGGGATATATTGATGTCTCAAAGAGGACAAAAAATTCTAAATTATTTTAAGGCAAATAAAAAACTGGACGATAATAACCGAACAGAATTATTAAATTTACTACTGGATCATGTATTTGGAAACGATATTTTATTATCCATCAAAGATATAAGCAAAGTTGCAGATCAAATCCAGCAAGAATTTCCTACCAAAAACAAGGTAAAAAAATATAAATTAATATAAAATACATAATGTACAGTATACAAATAAATTCGTTTATGCATACATGCTATAAATTAATTTAGGCAATATACTTTTTTCCTCGAATAAATGGCCAACCATCAGGTGGGAAATTATACGATAAATATATTAATCGTTTAAAACGTTTAAGAAAAAGAGGACTCTTCTTGTCACCTTCAACAAAGAGTTT
The DNA here is from genome assembly GCA_951394055.1 of Villa cingulata. Lineage (NCBI taxonomy): Eukaryota > Metazoa > Arthropoda > Insecta > Diptera > Bombyliidae > Villa > Villa cingulata. The sequence continues at coordinate 31,345,752 of OX596017.1, read as the reverse complement.
GAAATTTAAAAAAGTTTGTGCAGAAGACTCGGAAAATAAAACTCCAAATACTCCTGAACTTGATGGTTTGTTGTAACGTAGAGAAAGATTCCAAATTTAAAAATTAATGTATTTGTTTTTCAGACAATACAATCGAGTCTTACAAAATCTTTTTAAAATACTGTAATGAATGTAATAACTACATATCATATACCTAACATATAATACAATATGCGACAATATAACATGAGTAGAAGAAACGTGATCTACTCAATAGTAAACAAAAAAGTTAAATATGAGTCAAATTAATGCAACTACTTATTTCATAATTGCATATATAATATTAATTGCTTAACATAAGCATGATGCAGCATTTTTAAAAGCTATATATGAATTATGTTATAAATGTAGATATATGAATATGATATGTAAACATTGCATTGTTTTGATAATGAATAAGGTATATGAACTTAAGTTTGAAATTAGGTTGATTACAAATATTCTATAAATTATGAAATCGTTATAAGTAATAAAAAGAAAGAATATTATTAAGAACATATGTATATAAAATAAAAGAAAACCAATATTTGTACTTGTAAATTATGTCAATAAATTCTTGATATAAGCAATTTATATTTAGTTAATATTAATTACTATTAATTATATGATAAGAATTTTGTATATAAAGAGAAGAATTTTTTGAATAAAGATACAGTTGACAGTTGAGTCTGATCAAGAAGAATTGGCTGTGATTTTTATTTCAGTAAGTCGGCATTTAATTGCCAGTTTAATTGAAAATAAAATTTCGGCATTTTTGCCAAATATCGGTGCAAATATCGGCACTAACATGCCGCACCAAAATTAATAATTATTACTTTTTACAGCTAGGTAGAAATTCCTTATCACCTCGGCACCTCAAGCGTTACAATACAATCAAGACGATTGGTTAAATTGTACTTCTAAGTGAGAATTACTCTATCCATATCGGAAAATATATTTACAGTGTCATCCAGAGTCTACCGTTCAAAAAATTTTAACTGAGTGGCCAATATTACAAAATAGCTTAGGATACAGTCTTGTAAGTACATCCATTGATATTTATTTAACATTTAGACAAAATATAGACTGTTCGAAAAAAGTTTTAAAAATATTTTATGAAAATTAGCAGAATATCAAGTTAGCAGAGCCTGCTAGATCGACCAGAATAACCAATTTATATTCATATGCAATATATGCATAACTGATAAAACAAATTCATTCCAGATAAATAAGGACTTTTTACTCGAATACGGTGAAGAAAAATCCTTAGGTCTACTTACTAATTGGCCTGGATTTATTCTGAAATTTCCAATATTAGCTAAAAAAATCAAAGACAAGGAAAGTTTACAATTGTATAACACAATAAAAGAAAAAACATCTGAAGGTAATTTAATTCTACATTTGTACATGTAAAATATACATAGGGTTGCGTTAAAATTAATAAAAACTACTCCTAACATTTTCCAGATTCTCGGGATGCAATAATTTTTTTGGTACTTCATAGTATTATTCAACCTTCTCGAAGAATCCCTATTGGAAAACCAGGTGAAAAAAAAACGTTACTGGCGTCCTAGCATCGCAGCATCACGAGACAGTTTTTTAATTCAGGTAGTAGGGGATAATGAAGTTTTACCCACAGCCGAGAAGCGGTCTAAAATGTATCGTGAAATGGGATTGGGTTGTCAACCATATATTATAATTGTAGGTAAAGATATCAATTGTATACAATGCTTTTTTGTTGTTTTGGAGAACATTCTTTATAAATTAGATAGTTTACTTAAAGCTATTGATATATGTTTTAAGATATTTACAACGCTAAATATTAAATACCCACTAAGAAAGTGAATTAATTTGGATATTCATACAAACATTTTTTTATAAATTAAACGAAAAGAGTAAAATTCATTTCGATTGCATGTATAATGAATGAAATTTTGTAATTAGTATAGTAATACAAACTGTTTGTATATATGACAAACACCTACAATCGTTAGTACACGATTAAGAAGGTGCTGGTTCAAAAAATAAAAGAGATAGATATTTTTTGAGTTTATGTTTTATTTCTCTTCAAATTCAACTTATACAATAATTAAAATAATTAAAATTATCTGCTTAATCTATGGTAAAGTAATTCCAAACTTAAATTGATAATCTTAAATTTTCAGTATTATAATAACTAATAAATACAAAGTATTTATTTGTGATAATTAGTTCAATTCTCAAGTAAACAAATAAAAAAAATAGTTTAATATTCCCGTCAGCACCCGGAATATTTTTATGTGAATACTCTAGTCAACACCCAGAGTAAGATAAACAGTTAATATTTATATTCCCGTCAACACCAGGAATATATGTTGAATATAAACTTCAGTCAGCACCCGAAGTTTATTTTATTAGTGAATTTCCAGTCAGCACCCAGAAAATTCACAAGTTTTAGTATGGGAATAATTAAGTATTTATAAATTTCAGTCAGTACCCGAAATTTATATTTCTTAGTAAACTTCTAGTCAGCACCCAGAATATCTACTAAGTTTTTGGAATTGGGAAGAATGTGTAAATCGCTAGTCAGCACCCAGTAATTTACACTTGGTTAGTTAGGATAGGAATGAAGGTGAAGATGCTTGATTTCTTCAGTTTATATACTTTTTTGAACAAAAGTAAATTTCTAGAATATTAACGGTGTCTATTATTTTTGAGCCCTATTGTAATTATTTGAATATTTAAAATTAATTATTTATTTTATTTGTCATTGTTTTTTTTTTTTGAAATTTACTTTTGTCACCAGATAGTAGAGGCGGCTCCTCGTATAGGGCTAGGAGGGCTCAGCCCCACCAAGATTATCGTATTTTCAATCTTATAAATACCAATAAATAAATTTAAAAATTATTTTTCATATCAATAATATTTTTATAAACATTTGTTCCACAAAAATATGTGAAATTTAGCTAATTTGACAACACTCAATTGTGTATAACGTGGTATAACGAATACATTATTTTTTCATAAAATACGCATAAGAAAAAATCGTTATAACTGCCTCTCTGAATTTTAAAAAAATTTATAAATATCGAAGATAATGTAGGGCTTAGCATCTGAAACTGTATTATCTTTGTAAATATATACAACAAAAATGTATGAAAAATAAATTCGAATCAACCATACCTATAATTCTATTTCTGTTTCACTCAGTATTAATGTACATATATGTATTTCTATCTCATCCAGTACAAATACATGCAATAACAATTACCATTCAATCAAACATTCAAACTGTCTGACTGTCTATTCATCGGGACTGATTCACTACCAGCCCGGATGAATTCACCATATAACTCTGTGAGAAGAATGAATAATTCGTTTTAATTCATTCCGTTTTGATTTTACAAAAACAATTTATATGTGCTCGATCCGGGCTGTTTTGAATTAGCCCTCTCATATGAATTGTTATTGTATTTCATTTTTGTATTACAGCACAAACAATGATCATAATGTCTATTGTTTGTGCGGTATTGTGAAGTAAATGGTGGTATGTATGTATGTATACTGCTTTTCTTATCTTCTATTCCTTCATTTCTTTCTTTTCTTTTATCTATTCTATATAAAGATTGACATGTATTATATTTATATATATTATTTACATACAAGGCAAGTATATATTGGATTGTATTACTCAGTCAACAGTCTTATGTATTTTTTATTGTTGCGTTAATACAAACATGAAATAATTTATATGAGATGGGGCTAATCGGTTTACAGTCCCATCAGTCCATTATGTTGAATAATGTTGAATATGGTTGAAATTGTTCAAAAGCAAAGTATGAAGCATGAATGATATAGATATATTATACATTATACATATAGCTGTATATAATATGTATACGATGTATACTTATGTTTTCGTATTAACAAATGCATCCACCAGAGGATGTTTGTATAAATTTTTGTTCGTTTTATATTTAAAAAAGTCGAATAAAATATCCGTTAAAAATTAAAAACCGTCATATTTTAAGTGTTTTTTAAAAATAAAAATTGTAATAATTTAAGTATAATTTCAATTTCTTATTTCAAATTCAACTTAACTCCGTTTTTTCCTCTTTTTGATCAAAATAATTTTTAATTAAGAAAAAATTTTTCAAATTTACAATTTTTATAATTCAAAAATTTTTGCTTTTGAGTTTTAACAATTTTTTTGCATACTGGATAAGACACGAATTTTCTATAGATTGAAAATCACTTCATTTTAAATAATTACACTTCTCTTGAATTTAGAACTCTGGAATTTTTTTCTCTCATAAAAAAATGAAAATATTGTTTTAATGAAAAGCCAGTGTTGAACGATTTTTGTCGTTTTACGATTTTCATAATTGGTTACCAAAGTAAATGGTATGTAAGATAGAAAACATTTTACGCTAGTTACTTCGAATGAATAAATGATATCGAATTTAATTTATGAATTATCACAACACAAATAAACACACGTTCTACGAGTTTCGTTCATAATTTATCTTTTTATGTTGCAGACCCAAAGAAATTTCTTGAATTTTAGGTTTTTCGCCAAAAATTTAAAAAATTTTTGTGATTCTTACCTGTTCGATTTGAAGAAATATTTCAAAACGATGATATGTTTCAAAACGTTTTTCCATTTCCGAAATTTTCAAATTTTCTAACGATGAAAATGAAAATAAAAATTTTCAAGATGATTTAAATGAATCCTATTAGCATTTTGGTATCTAAAAGGGTTTTTGGTACTTAGTATTAAAATCTAAAATTAAATATAATGGGAGTCTAAAGTCGGAGAATTTATAAAAACTTTAGTTTTTATTTTAGCAAATTTGTTTTTGGTCAAGAGAAAGATCGAAGTGTTGAGTATTTTTTTTAATTAAATGTTAGATTACACAGAAATGATACAAATCAATATTTTTAAGTTTACCAACGTTTGTGTTAGATTGTTTTTTTTTAAAGATATTTATTATTAAATTTCTTTTATTATGAAAATATTTTGTTAAGTATTTTTAACGTTTTATTTTTATGAAGTTTGTAAATTTTAAAAGAAGCCCAAAATACATAACTTATTTTCTAAAACACAATATTCTGGGGAAGTGTATCATTCAATATCGACTAACGCTCTAAAAGCGTTACTTCTTCGGTGGTGTGGAAACCCTTGAAACCATTAGCCCCACCATAAATTTTGGTCACGAGCCGCCACTGCCAGATAGTATGCAACAAAAAATAATACAATTATTTAATTTTACTAATAATAATAATAATAGTTACAATAACAATTTTTTTTGCATAATTATGATTATTCTAATTGGAATTTGTATGTTGAATTGTAAGTAATAATATTGATATTGTAAGTAATTGTTGCTAGGTACATTTATTACATTTTAGTCTTTGATCTGTTACTTTTTTTATTATGTATTATGTTTAGTTACATTTTATATTATAGTGATTGTGTACAATTTGTTTTTTTTTGTATGTATAATTAATTACAAGTGTTGTTGTCTTAGTCTAAAATTTGTATTATATTATTGATTATTGATTGGCTAAATTATAATTATAATGAATAGTGGAATGTATGTTGATGTTTGCGTCAATTGTTGAGATCAGCATTGAATAGTCTTATTGGACTAATTGTTTATTGTTGAATATTTGACAGTTTATTGTTTATTTAATATTTGTGTTTTTTGGATATTTCGAGTGTCGTGAAATTAATCAAAAGTGTTGTGTTTGTAGTATTATTATTTATTAAATTTCAATTAAAGTGAAGATTTGATTGTATGTGTATTTGATTCATGTAAATCAAAATACTTCATTTTTATTGAAATTTGTTTATTAATGCAAATGCCGTCGGCAAAGTGAAAAAATGTGATGTGTTTAAATATAAAAGTTACAAATGTGTTTAATTTGTGTATGTACAATAATTTCTAAATGCAATTAAAAGTGTAATTTCAGGTGTTTTTTGGTAGAATTATGGGGTTGATGGTATGTAAATTAATTTGTACCAATTAACCATCATAGTTTTGCAAACACCTGAAAATCAACTAAGAAAAAGGGTGAAGTGAAAAAACTGAGTGATAACGAACATACTGCCCCCCGTTGAAAAAATACATTTCTTTTTATTTTTTCAAAAGAAAATCGAACAAAATAAATTTTATTGTTTATTTTAATTTTATTAAATAATTTTAATTGGTTTTTAATATTTTTATATTGTTATCAAATGTTAATTTAAAGGCGATGCGTGTTCCGTCTGGTAATGTATGCCGTTGTTTTTTTCTTTTTTGTAATAATACGTGTTAGGAATAGTTTCTGAAGTTATGGTGAAAAGTACTGGTTCTTCTTGATTATGGATGTTTATAAGTAGTGATTTGGTTTTATTCGAAGATTCGAACGTACCACCAAAGAGAATCCATCCAAGCAAACTGTTTTGTGCAACAGGTGTACCTGGAGGACCTTAGCGCAAACCTTCTAGTAGGATAGAAGAATATGCATCAGCACCTAGAAGGATATCTATCTTTCCTGGTAAATGGAAAGTTGGATCTGCTAGATCGAGATCTTTAATATGATTGAAATTATGAGTGTTAATTTGTGAGGGTGGTAGAAGATCAGTAATTCTAGTAACAATTAATGAATTTATGTTTATAGTTTTGTTTGTGCGAGTTTGTATGGGTAGAGTAGTTTGATATTTAACAGGTACTGTTTTTGAATTACCGAATCCAGATACTTGTATTGAAGTACGATATTTTTTTAAAGATAATTTTTGTGCAGCATTTTCTGTGATGAAAGATGTCTGCGAACCTGAATCTATAAGTGCACGAAATGTAAAATCTAGACCATGTTTAGATTTAATTTTCACAAGAGCTGTGGATAGTAATGCAAGTGATGACCTTCATGAATGTTCGTATGTACAAAATGATTGTAATGATTTTTCAACGCTTTGGTTGGTTTGTGATTTAGTTGAACAATCTTGAGTTGTTACTAAATTTGAATTGTTTGAATTATGAATAGTTTTAGATTTTGTGTTAGTTTTGTTTTGCACATTGTTTGTGCTTTGGTTCGATGAGTTAAAATGTAGTAAAGTATGATGTTTTTTACCACAATTGCGACAAGTGAATTTACTTGTGCAATTATAAAGTTTATGTTTATTAGATAGACAATTTATACATATAGCTGCTTCGAGCGTACGAGTTCAAGTCTTTTGGGTATTTGAAGACTTAAAAATTTTGAACAACGATATGCTGTATGTGATTCTTTACAAAAGAAACATGGTTTTGCTGACTTAATGTGATGTGTTATGGATTTATAACTTTGATTTACTGATGTTTTGTTATCAACTAATGCTTCAAGTGTTCTGAAGCGAGATTCTAGAAATTCCTTCAACATATCGAATGTAGGTAGCTCTTGTGAAGATCCTAACTTTTCTTCCCATAATCGTCGTGTATCAACGGGTAATTTTTGTGTCACGTGGTATATAAGGATTACATCCCAGTTTTTTATATCGACTTTAAATGAAGTTAATTCGCACAAACATTATGTTGTTCTATCAATAAGAGACTTTATGCCTTTGGCAGACTCTGAATTTAACGATTGCTGATTGAATAGAATTTTGAGTTGAGTATTGACTAATACTCTTGTATTTTGATAACGATTTTTCAAGGCAGACCACGCGACTTCGTAATTTGATTCAGTGATTTGGTACTGACGGAGTAAATGTTCTGCTTCACCAACAACGCTGGTTTTTAAGTAATGGAATTTTTGAATAGCAGATAAATTAGAGTTTTTGTGAACAAGAGATGTGAATAAATCGTGAAAAGACCGCCAACTGTCATATGAACCAGAAAACTTGGGTAACGAAATTTCTGGTAATCGAATGGATGGGTTTGAACTACTAACTTAAATTGGTTTTTGTACTGAAGATTCTACTTTGTTAACAGACTCTAAGGCATCATTTAGAATGCCAAGAAAATCATGACACTTCTTTGAAGCAAGATGTCTTGTTCAAGTCCTGTTCCACCGATGGATAAGAAACTTTCACGGTAACTATTATGGAAAAAATAATTATTTTACACTTTTATTTGCTTGTTTAATTTTTAGATTGCTGAATGAATTGTTGGATGAGACCGGTATGCTTATTTAAATGACTATGTGAAATACCCTGTTTTTTTTTAAATATTTTACTTTCATGTTTAGATGGTGATTTTTCATCCGATGATGAAAATTTAAATCCAACAGTTAATTTGAGGGATTTTTATGCAAATGCTAGCCGAAATTTGAATATTTCTGAAAATGAAAACACACTTCGTGATTTACCTTCCAATTACAGTTCCTGTAAGTTCAATAACTTTTGAAAATCTATATTCAAATTAACATGATAACAATCATTTTAGCATATGACAGCTCTCCTGCAATCCCGACAAGAAAACGCCAGAAACATCCTGAAATATGGAAACAGAATGTAAGAAAGCGTTTGCGTCAGGAAGGTAAACAATATGTTGATAGGAAAGGTATTGAACGCCCTGCGAAACAAATGGGTTCTCCTTGCTTACCTTCCTGTTTCCACATGTGCACGAAAAATATCAGCGAAAATGAAAGACTAAAACTACATACTGAATTTTGGGGTCTAAATGCTGCAGGAAAAATCTCATTTTACAGTAATTTCATAAAACAAAAAGACATTAAACGTCGAAGAAAAAGCACAAAAAACCAAGAAGTACAAAGGAAAAATTCTTCCTATTGCTATTATTTTCAAGTTGAAACTACAACATATCAAGTTTGCAAAAAATTCTTTTTAAATACTTTAGCAATCACAGACAGAACAGTTTATTACTTTTTTAATGAGTTATTAAAAAAAGACACTGGAACTTTGAAACTCTCGAAAAAGACTGGAAGAAAGGGGGTTTCAGAAGAAAAACTCAATGAAGTTAAAGCACATATTAACACGTTTCCGACTGTGGATTCTCACTACTGTCGTGCAAACTCTTCCGTAAAATATCTAGAGAGTCATTTGAGTGTATCTAAAATGTATTCTCTTTATGTGATGGGGACATCTGATCCGGTCAGTTTAAATATATACAAAAACACTTTTAATAACTGTGTTGACTCCAGTCAACATAGGCTGAAAAAAAGAATATATAATTAAAAAAAAAAGGGGCAGTGTCGAAAAATATGTATATAAATATAATAAAAAAAAAAGGTTACAAACAATTCAAGACAGACAATGCGACAATATAATATTACATACAAAAAAAGAACAACAACAAAAAATGTAAACAAATCAACAAAATCAAACATATAACACAGAAATTATTGCAATAATATAGAACATATAACATGAATATGCACAAGCAGGTAAAATAAAAAGGTCTATAGACATAGCATACAAAACAAAAACAAAACGATTCACATAGCACAAATATATAACATAAAACATTAAACACAAATATTTAATTACATTACATAACCAATGAACACTAACCTAAAATAAAAACATTTGAATATATATATGTTATACAAACATTATAATATACATTATATAAATACTAAATATTATATACACAATATATATATAATATATATTACGTAACCATGTCAAATTGTCAAAATGTACCAGCCGAATATATTACCAATAAAGTTATTAACAATCGAACGAAAAATGTACCATAAATTATTTGAATCACCAGACACAATTTGAAAAAAAACGGTTTTATGAAAAGGATGAAAACATGAGAAAAATAGTAGAACATTTCAACAACGGAGAAAAAGAAGTTTCTAGAACCGCGAAAATTTTGTATATAAAGAGTTGAAATTCGCAGAAGAATTTGTCTTTTGCAATTACCTGCCTAAATGTCGTATTGAGACTGAATCAGGGAAAACAAAAGATCGCCTCATCAGCTGGACGTATTGAGTCCTACTTAAAATCTAGCGTATTGAGCTAGTACAATAGGGTTGTTAGGAATTTTGTAAAAAAACTTATAATTTTTTTACAAAATTTAGGGAAAAATCGGTAGAATTTTTCATCGGCTAAGTACTAAATTAACAGAGTACTTAGAAAATTTTGGGATAAAATCATCGAAAGAAATTTATCGGCTAAGTGTAAAAATTGGAAAACACTTAGAAAATTTTTAACAAAATTTTAAAATTGAGAAATTTTCTAACACTTAGAAAATTTCTGCTGCGGACAACAAATTTTATTGAAGGAAAAATTGTATATCAAATACTTAGAAAAATTTTGCGAAATTGAATTTTTTAAAAAAAGACTTAGAAAAATTACAAAATTGCGGGTAATTTGAAAATCAACAAACATTTAGAAAATTTGATCAATCAAAAAAAAAAAACATTCGATTCTGCTTGATAACTATTAATTTGAATCGCCGTCGGGAAAATTACAATTTGTATACTGCCTACACAGAACATCTATTGATCGCCGTTCACATTAGAGGGCAACCATTTCAAACCGAAACTACTTCAACAACCGGAAACTGAATCTTCAATCAACATTTCAACGTATAGATCGATCTATACCGTCGATAGTTAGATTTAAGTAATAAACTAAATTAAATCAAAATTTGAAATTAAAATTGAAAATTAAAATTTGAAAATTTAAAAAATATATAATCACTTATAATTAAAATTTTATTTTGATAAATTTTCGTTATAATATTATTATTTCCATTGTAAATCATTTATTAAATTTATTGCATACCTCTGTAAATTTGAATTTTTTTGAATTTTTTATTTCCGTTGTAAATTGTTATTAAAATTGTTGCATACTTTAAAAATTTGAATTTTTTTGTATATTTAAAAATTTTTAATTTTTTTATTTCCGTTTTAAAGTACAATATTTTCATTTTATTTTATTATTAAACTAATTAATAGATTATTAGATTTAAGATTAAATTGTTAGGTTAAGATATTGAATTAAATAAAATTTATAACGTTTGTGAAAAAATTGTGTTTTTATTTTATATTCTTTTTTTGAACTTTGCACCTTTCTACAGTTTAATGTTAAATTAAATTTTACGGATTTAACAAACTGTTTTAATTTGTCATTCTTTATGCCAAAAAAAGACCGATGTGATAAATGTGCTTTATATGAATCTAATAAAAATGACATGACGGAAATTTATAATTTACATATTGAAGAGAAACGTTTCACAAAAGCTGAAAGAGATGCAGATCGGCAAAACATTGATGAAGCAGTAGCAATTGTTTGTTATGACCTACAGAACGTATTCAATTTGCCAAAAATGTATGTTTCAAATTTCTATTATAAACGAAAATTGAACGTTTATAATTTAACGGGTACATTGATTGAAGCTAATGGGCAAAAAATGACATATTGTGCTCTTTGGAATGAGTCTTGTAGCGGAAGATCTGGAAACGACATAGCTAGTGCCCTCATCAAAATATTAAAGCGAATTGTAAAGGACCATCCGAATATTAAAAAATTCGTACTATGGAGCGATTCATGTACACCCCAAAATCGTAATCGAATAACTGCCACTGCTATCTTTCAATTTCTCCATGACAACCCTTCCATTGAACAAATCGTTCAAAAGTTTTCCGAACCGGGCCACTCAATGGTTCAAGAAGTGGATTGTGTGCATAGCACGATTGAAAAGCATTTACATAATCTGGAAATACCAAGCCAGTTAACATTAATAAGGTTGTTAATGAATATGAATCATGCCAACACAAAGTTAACAATTTTACAGATGATACCAGATGATTTTAAAAACTATGCTAGAAAAGCACATTTATTCAACTACCAACGAGTTCCTTTCACCAAAGTAAAGTCAATAGACTATAGAGCAGAAGATCTTTTGATGAAAATGTTACATACAACAAATGCTTGCAACGTTAAATTACATTTTGCTCTTTAATTTTTTGGAGGAATAACTAGAAATTTTACAAAAATATTTTAATAATATGTATAAAAGTGTGGTATCATTTTGAAAGAAATCTACCGTCTAATTTTCGAGTGATACGCAATCAAATTTCAAACGCTTTTACTGAAAACTTGTAGTTTGTAACATACAACATTCGTTTTCTGAGGTGACGATTTTTATTTAGCGACAAGAATGAATGTTGAAACTTTTCAGCTACTTCTTTCTTTAATTAAAGAAAGGCTCACGAAATTCTCTCGTAGAAGACCTATAGAACCAGAGAATAGATTAGCTGTAACCTTATTGTAAGTAAACAAAATACAACACAATATTTGAATTTTTCCATAATGTTTACCTTTTAATGATTTTGTAGATATCTTGCACACGGATGTTCTCCTCAAATTTTGGCCTGGACATTTAAAATCGGTGTCAGTACAATAAGGAGAATTATATATGAAACATGCAGCGTCATTTGGGAAGAGCTACATTAATTTTATGTTGCTGTCCCCAACCAAGAAGAATGGAGATCAATCTCCAATAAATTTTACCAAAAAACTGGTATCCCAAACTGTCTTGGTGCGATAGATGGGAAGCACGTTAACATTGTTTGTCCTCAAAAAAGTGGTTCCGTCTACTATAATTACAAACATCGTCACAGCATTGTTCTCCTCGCTTCTTGTGATTCTAATTATACATTTACTTTTATTGACACTGGTTCTGTCGAGAGTAAATGTGATGAAGGAATATTTGCTCGTAGCGCATTTAGAAGAAGAATTTTAAATGAGGACGTGGATTTTCCATCAGAAACAACCCTACCAGAAAGTAATGAGTTTTTTCCTTACTATTTTGTGGGTGATGCTGCATTTCCGCTACGGAAAAATTTAATGCGTCCTTATCCTGGAAGAATTTTGGATTCTTCAAAAGAACATTTCAATAAATCGCTATCCAAAGCCCGAGTACATATTGAAAACACGTTTGGAATTCTGCCAAATCGATAGCGAATTCTTCGGAACGAAATATTTTGTTCTCCAGAAAATGTTAATAAAACAGTGCTTGGAACTGTTGTTCTGCACAACTTCTTGATGCTACAAAAAGATAGCAGTTATTTTGCAAATGATTTAGTGGATCAAGAAGTCAACGGAGAATTGATTCCAGGAAGGTGGAGGATGGAAGGAACATTTTTGAATTCAACTCGTTTATGTCGAGGAAATCGTGCATCTCACGAAGCTTTTGTTATTCGTGACCATTTATGCCAATATTTATATTCACGAAGAAATAAGTAATGTATAATTTGTTTTGCAAAATAAATAATTACATATATATTAAATAAGTCCATTAGTATAGTTTATAATTAATTTCATTTTTGTTTTATTCCATTTTATTTACATTAACAGTTTTATTACACTTATTTTAAGAAAATTAGAAATAAAAAATTAACTGAAACAACAATATTAACAAAATATAATGAAAAATGAAACATTTATTTTAAAAAGAAAATCAAAAAAAAAATTATATTATAATTTTAATAACTAATTACACACTAAACATATTCAAATATTAAAAACTTAAACTATAATTATAATTTTATTTTAATCTCAAATATCTTTTAATAAACCATAAACGAAATTAGTGGTTTTCAATTCAATTTATATTTTCTGTTTTTTGGATAAATTGCACTCTTCTATTTTGTTAGCTAATGACATAAATACGCTTCTCGTTCCACTTTCTTTTTTTGAACTTCCAGCAATGTCTTTCACTGCCTCAGAAGCTATATTTAAAAATTTCGAAAATTCAGGATCAATTCCTTTACTTTTTTTGCTGATGATGTCGATGGTTCCGGCGTTGATTTAATTGGTCGATTTACCGTGGTTGCATCGTTACCACTCATTTCCAAATTTTCAAAAAAATTTGAAGCATCGCTTCCAATCTCCACCTGTACATTTTCTTCTAAAAAAGGTAAAAAATAATTGAAAAGTATTAGAAATTTTATTTATTTTTTTTTGATAAAAATTTAATCTTATTTTACTTAAAATATTTTCTTCGGTCTCACATTCTACATCCACCTCCAAATTCCTTTCATCAACATCACCACAATTGCCTATAGTTCTGTAATGTTATAAAATTTAATTAATATATTTTATTTTCATTAATTATGTATCATACTTACTCTGTTGTATTTTGGAAATTATCTAAAAAAGACATTTGCATTTCATATCTCCATTGTTTTTTTGGAGCACTATAACCGCTTCCAGATGGAAGAACTTTTGCTTTTGACCTCCTGTAACTATCTCTTAAATTCTTTCATTTTCTTCTACATGTTTTGCCTAAAAAATTAAATAAAATGTGTTCATTATAATATAATTGTTATAATAAATTAAATGAATAATGAATGTATCAATAATGAGTTATTTTTTATAGTGTGCAGTTTAATATAAATAACAAGGTAAAATTAAGAATGTTATTAATAAAATATATGTAATATGTATAATAAGGCATTTATATAGTAAATATGTATTAAATCTTTACGATTTCTTAAACGAGCCTTCATATATGTAAGAAGAAATATTAAATATGTGAATAGAATTTATAGATTAAATTAATAAACATAAATATTAAAAGCTAAACGTAAATTATTGAAATCAGAAATTAATTAAATGAAATGAATAAATAAAATAAATCTTGTTTTGTACTTACCATCTCTTTTCAATTGTCTTCCTATATCCTCCCATATTTTATCCCTTTTTATAATATTTCTATAATTTTTGTCAATCATGTTATATAACACTTCTTTTTGACGAACGCACTCAATTAATGTTTCTTCGAAACTCATATTATAAAATAAAAAATTAACCTTAATATATATAAATATTTAATAATGTTTATAACTATAATAACTATTGTTATATGGTAAAAATAAATAAAATAAACAAAGAGAACTTATGTATAAATTAATTTATATTGAAATAAAAACAAATAAATAAATAATAACTCTACCAATTAAAATTAACCCGAACATAAACAAAGCATTTACTAACTGAATCTGAAATTATTAAAAATGAATTAATTCTTCTTCTTACACACATAAACAGACCTCACTAAAGGCGTAGTCACGATAAGCCCGTTCCGTCCCGTCACGTTCCGTTCCGTCACGTTTCAAAACATACCTGTCATAATAAAACGGAACGGAACGGAACGGTGTAAAGTAAAAATGGAAGCAAATATTGAAAATTTATATTTATTTTATAATTTATATTTATTGTACAAATCATATAATAAATATAAATGTAAAACACGAAGAAGATGGAGTATTAGACCAGTAAATTTGGAAAGAAATATGTTCGGTTGGTTTGTAAGAGGTTTTTTAAAGCTGAAGAATGAAGACGATGAGCAGTTTTTTAGAATCACAAGGATGAAAAGATCAATTTATGATTTATTATTAAAATTATTGGCAACTGATTTGAAAAAGAAATCGAAAACGCCTGCCATAGATGCTGAATGTAGATTGGCAGTAACACTTTGGTAAGTACAATTAATAAAAGAACATGTAAAAACAAATCATTTTAATTTTCTATATATTTCAGCTACTTGTCTCAAGGAATAAGCATCCAATACCTTGCTATGACTTTTAAAATGGGAAGGACAACAGTAAGACAAATTATACTGGAAACATGTGAAGTGATATGGAAGAACTTATCAATAGTTTATGTAACGAAGCCGACGAAAACTGATTACCTCGAAATCGCAAAACAATTTGAACTGAAGTGGAATATGCCAAATTGTGTAGGAGCTATCGACGGCAAGCACATCCATATTCAGTGCCCTCCTCGTAGTCAATCGTTATATTTTAACTATAAGAAGTCTTTTAGTATAATTCTATTTGCTGCTTGTGATGCCAATTATATTTTTACGGATATATGCATTGGGGGTTACGGTAGCCAAAGCGATGGAGGTAAAGTAGTGTAGAAGTTAAAAATATATTGTTTATGAGAATTTCGTTACTGTTGTATATTAGGAATTTTACAGTGTTCCAAATTCGGGCAGCATTTGATACTTAATCGATTGCCTTTTCCGGCAGAAAAAGAATTACCAAATACACAGGTGAAGTTCCCACATTACGTAGTAGCAGATGCTGCATTTCCCTTAAAAACAAATATTATGAGACCATTTCCTGGGAAAAATTTAACTCAGCCAAAAGAAATTTTCAATTATAGGTATGATCTAAAACCTTTAAAAAATTAATATAATTAAAATTTACATTGGATAAATTTTCAAGGTTATCAAGAGCTAGGAGGGTCATTGAAAATGCTTTCGGTATCTTAGTTGCTAGATGGAGAATATTGAGGGTGTAAGCTATCCTCTACCTGTTATTACTAAATTTGAACACAATAGAGTATGCTTAAGGTTTCTTTTGTAGTGTTTATTACAATTTCAAAACTATAATGATAATGCATTACAAGATTCTCTGTTTATATACTTTTTTTTTCAACAATTCACCAATTAGGGGAGATAATAGAAATTTAGAATAAAGTCAAGGGATATGGTTATTGGTGATTTATATCTGGTTCAAAGCAGTTACTCCTAGTGTTGTTACATTCTCCCCCTCTAGCAGTGAAATAGTCCCTATGAACTAGCTAGTAATTAACGTGTCTGTGCTTCAGATTGCTTAGGGCGACCTCTTCTGCGGACCGGATTTACAGGATTTGGTATTTCTTCAGTGTCCCCTTTATATGGGGTCAGAGCTGATGTGTGATAAGTTCCGATAGGACAGCGGGGTGACGCTTGTGAGGCGACTTCGTAGGTGTTAACTCCAGTTTTTGCAAGAACTACGTAGGGTCCATCCCGTTTTGGCGTGAATTTTGATGTTCTGCCTTTTGCTGCGTTGCTTAGTGTTTGCGTTTTGACCCAGACCTTATCGCCGGGATTATAGTGGACGTCTGGTCGACGTTTGGCATCGGTGTATGTTTGATTACGAGTTCGCATTTTTTCTGTAGTGGTTTTAGCATCTTTTAGAATATCGGCTAGAAGTAGCAGCTGAGGTGTCATTTGTGGTATATAGTTTTCAGTTTCGACAATGACTCGGAGGTCGTTTGCCACATCATCTGGAGTTCGCAAGTCTCTTCCGAAAGTCAGGTAGGCGGCAGAGTAACCTGTAGCTTCGCAACGGCTTGTATTCATGGCAAATCGTACGGCTGGGAGCTTAAGCGACCAATTAGAGTGTTTGCTTCCTACAAGGATGGATAGCTGAACCTTTAAGTCCCGATTCTTTCGTTCAACCGGATTGGCTTCAGGGTGGTAAACAGGCGTAAAGCTTTGTTGTATTCCTAGGCAAAAAGTAAGGTGTTGCATAACAGCGGCGATAAATTGTGTACCATTGTCACTGATGATACGTCTTGGTAACCCATATCGCAAAAATATTTCATTTAATAATGTCGTTGCGCAATTTTCAGCAGTTGCTTCTTGTAGAGCAAACAATTCTACCCATCTGCTTGCGGTGTCTTCCACGATTAATATCCATCGGTAATCGTTCACTGAAGCGGGTAAGGGTCCGAATAAGTCGATGGCGATGATTTCGAATCTTTGTCGGCTTGCGGTTGTTTGAAGGAGCCCTGCAGGCTTTGAGTTCGGATTTTTGTATCTTTGGCACTCAATACATTTTGATATATACTTAGCGATATCTTGTCGCATCCCAACCCAAAAATATCGTGCAATAATACGATGATAGGTTCTGTCGATCCCATAGTGGCCAGCCGTAGGTGCATCATGGTATTCCTTTAAAATGGTTATTCTTTCCTGCTTTGGGACAACCAGCATAGCATTTTCGTTGTCGAATTCTGGTAAATATTTATACAGTACTCCACGGTTGAGGATGTAGCCCATGTTTGACCATCTGACATATTTTTCTTCTGTATCAATATTCTCTAAATCGTTTATAATGATTTTTAGTTCGTCATCTTGAAGTTGTTGCTTTCTTATTTCCTCAGCTCCTTTATGAGGCAGGTCAATTTCTGTAGCGCAGATTTCATAGGATGCTTCGGTATGTTCTGGACATACTGGTCGTGATAAGCAATCAGCAATCACATTTGTTTTACCTGGGGCATATTGAACCTCTAAGTTATATGCTTGCAAGGTCAATGCCCATCTAGCTAGTCGACCAGATGGTGATTTGAGGCTCATCAGCCACTTCAAAGGCTGGTGATCAGTTATGACAATTACTGTAGCATCTTCGAGGTATCCTCGGAATTTATTTATTGCCCAGACGATTGCAAGAGCTTCTCGTTCCATTGTTGAATAGTTCCTTTCTGCTTGAGTCAACAATCTACTGGCATATTCGATAGGGTGTTCATTTGCACCCTCCCCCTGGACCAGAACTGCTCCGAGGGCGTAACTACTGGCATCAGTTTTCAGTATAAATGGTTGATAGATGTCAGCTTGTTTTAATATAGGTTCTGAAGTCAATAATTCTTTAAGTTTGTTGAAAGCAATGTTTTGCTTTTCCTCCCACTTCCAGATAGCATTCTTTTTGGTGAGCATACTTAATGGTTGCGATATTTCTGCGAACTGAGGGATAAATCGTCTATACCATGAACATGTCTGTAGGAATGAGATCATTTGTTTCAGATTTTTCGGTACAGGTCTGTTGAGTATAGCGTTTATTTTCTCTGGATTGGGTAAAATACCATCTTGTGTTATTAAGTGACCCAAATATTTTATTTCACTGCAGCAAAAGTTGCATTTACTTCTGTTAAGATTCAGCTTAAATAGTTTCAGTCGTTTGAAAACTTTATTAAGTTCTTCTATATGATCGTTGAAAGATTCTGATATCACGATTAGATCGTCCAGATATGCTAGCACGCAGGTGATTCCTAGGCCTGCTCTGAATTTATCAATCAACCTTTGAAATGTTGAAGGAGCATTGCGTAATCCAAATGGCATACGCTTGAAACGGAAGGTACCAAATGGAGTTATGAATGAAGTTTTATCTTGGTCAATATCTGCCACTTTAATTTGCCAATAACCTGACTTGAGGTCTAAGGTGGACATAAATTTTGTGCTTTTGATATTTTGTAATAGATCGTCCATACGTGGCAATGGGTACCTATCTGGTATCGTGACGGAATTTAGTCGGCGGTAGTCGACGCATACTCGTATTTTACCATCTTTTTTTGGTACTAAGACCACAGGGGCAGCCCATGCTGATTCGCACTCTTCAATTATATCATCTTGAAGCATGATGTCTAGTTCATCTCTTAGTTGCTTCTTTTTCAAAGGACTAAGACGATAAGGGGGAACAGCAATGGGTTCGTTTTTATTTAATTTAATGAAGTGCTCAATGTATGGTGTATGTTCTTTATTATTGATAAATACTTCAACATTTTCATTTAAAATTTTGTTTAATACTTCTTTTTGTGTATTACTAATATTTGTTGCCTCTTCTACTGTGAGGTTTACATCGATACTTCTGAATTCAACTTGTGTGGATGTTCGCGGAGGTGTCATCAAATTAGGAACTGCATCCCTGAATATTTCGTTGATTGCATGAGGTGAATAATCTGTTTGTTCCTGACCAAGTATTCTTGGTGGCGTTTTAAAAACATTTAGGTCTTCACTGGAATTTTCATATTCTTCCTCAGTATCAAATATTTCGATGCTGGGATTGAGTGGGTCATATTCTAAGAATTTTGATATCCGTACTCTTTTGTTTACTGAATCTGCTGCGAATACCTTTGTAGTGGTTCTTTTTGGTGGAATAGCTATTTCATGTAATTTCCAAGGTATTCTATTTTCTTTATTAGCTATTTTAGGTTGTCGTGATGTATTAGTTGTTAGTGTAGATTGAACTTCATCCTGTTGAATAAAGTTATGCCACTTATTTGGTTCATCGGCAAAACGCCATGATAGTTGGGGTAGATGTAACACAAATGTTTTTTCCAGGAAATCCATACCCAATAAGGTACGATTGTCTTCTGTTGTTGGTAGTGCCAATAGTTCAATGATGAAAGCGCGCCCCCCCAGCTCAATGTCAGCAATGGTACTTAAACAATTTTGTTGTTTCCTTGAGCCATCAGCTAAAGTTACTGTGACGTCGATTTGTAGAAACTTTACTTGTTTTTGCTGCATTTGTTCAACCAATCGTTTGCCGGCAATACTGGTTCTAGCTGCGGTGTCTATATATGCGCATCCATGAATTCCAGCGATTTTAATTGGAATGGTTGGTGGATTCTTTCCAAGTTTAACAATTGTTTCAGCTGCATGGAAATTGACGTGTAGTGGAGATTCACTTTTCTTTTCTTTACAGGTAGGACAATTGCTTCTGTAATAACCAGGTTTTCCACATCCGTAGCATGATATTGTGGCTTCGCAAGATTTTGTTTTTTCTTCAACTACAGCTTCTTGTTGAGTTTTGTTATCATTATTTTTATTTAGTCTTTTCCTGCAGATTTCATATGAATGGCCTTTAATTCCGCAATAACTGCATCGAGTCTTCTTTTTCTTTGGATCTGCATTACAGTAGGTTCTTTTCTCTTTCATTTCGTTATCCGTTTCGCATGCTAATGCTTCGATGTTTCTTGCTTTTTCGAGCAGTGTTGCAAATGAATTTACTGATGAACGTGGTACTTTCTCTCTAATCTTTAGTTTCAGTAACCCATAAACCAAATCTAATTGTGATTCTTCGTCATGCTTGTTGTTTTGCAGCTGAGAAATAAGTGCTCTTTTCTTACAAATGAAATCATCTGTTGATATCTTGTTATCTTGTTTTTCATTGAATATTTCAAGATAAATTTGATAATTAGGTTTTGCCGGTGCAAAAGCCGATCTTATTAGTGAAATGACGTCTTCGAATTTATTAACTCCTTCTTTGATACCCTGCCACCAGGTCGAAGCAGTGTCGGTTAGCAATAACGGGAGACCCTCAATTGCATCTGCATCTGTAACATTTTCGATGTTTTTATAAATAGTTATTTTATTTATAAATTCCTCAACGCTAGCATGGTCTCTTGTTCCACTAAATCGTGCATTACAATTGGTGAAGTTGCCATTGCGAGTACTACTAGTGACTGTTCCACCTGATGTCGTTACTGTTTGCAGTAGTTTTGCAAATTGCTCTTCTGTCATTTGAATTGACATGGCTGGATTTATTCGAGGACTTCTTCTTACAGGTATTTGCGATTTTCTGTGTTCCACGTTGAATTATGATTTGAAAGTCAATTATGTGGGTATGTGTATGCCTTTGTGTCGATTGTGCAAGTCACTGTTGATAGTTTATTATGAGTAGATTGTATGTATACATCCGTACAAACCATGCAAGTCAATGTGATTAACGTTGATAGTTGTGTACACTTGTATATAGATATATTTGCAAAAATATTTATCGAAATGAATATGAATGTATATTTATACAGACGATACAGGCCAAAAGAATTAGCGCTGATGGTCGTGTACAATTATTCATTAATATTAACACGGGCAATTTATGAATATGAATGTATACTTGTACAGACGATACAGACCAAAAGAATTAGCGCTGATGGTCGTGTACAATTATTCATTAATATTAACACGGGCAATTTATGAATATGAATGTATACTTGTACAGACGATACAGACCAAAAGAATTAGCGCTGATGGTCGTGTACAATTATTCATTAATATTAACACGGGCAATTTATGAATATGAATGTATACTTGTACAGACGATACAGGCCAAAAGAATTAGCGCTGATGGTCGTGTACAATTATTCATTAATATTAATGTGTATAATTTCCAAAAATATTTACTTTATTATGAGTAGATTGTATGTATACATCCGTACAAACCATGCAAGTCAATGTGATTAACGTTGATAGTTGTGTATCGTTAGGTATGAATACAGTTTTTCTAACTCAATCTATTGTTCGTTATTTTCGTATATTACAATCGAGTTCAGTATCAACATACCAGATGTGCACAAATTCTATTGTTTGCTATTTGCTAACTTGCTATTGTTTTGATACCGCACGATTGGTTTGAAAAAAAAAAAAATTTTTTTTTTTTTTTTTTTTTTTTTTTTTTTTTTTTATATAATTTGGTTTTGCGTTGGGCGCCAATGTAAGCTATCCTCTACCTGTTATTACTAAATTTGAACACAATAGAGTATGCTTAAGGTTTCTTTTGTAGTGTTTATTACAATTTCAAAACTATAATGATAATGCATTACAAGATTCTCTGTTTATATACTTTTTTTTTCAACAATTCACCAATTAGGGGAGATAATAGAAATTTAGAATAAAGTCAAGGGATATGGTTATTGGTGATTTATATCTGGTTCAAAGCAGTTACTCCTAGTGTTGTTACAAGGGGAATTATGAATTTGCATCCCAACAATGCAGAAAAAGTTGTGCTGGCGGCAGTTGCTCTACACAATTTTATAAAACTACATGATCAGACAAGGACTTACTGCCCAACAAGCTATATTGACTGGGAAGATGAAGATCATAATATTCATCCAGGAAAATGGAGGGAAGAAATAAAACCTTTAGAAAAAGCTCGTTGTGGATCGAATAATGCAACTCGAACTGCATTCAATTTACGAGATATATTAATGAGGTATTTCATAACAAAAGGAGCAGTTCCTTTTCAATATAAAAGAATTAAAGGCAGTATTAATGAATAAAATGTATTAAGAAAAAAAAAACAAAATATACGCAATTTTTTTTCAATTTATTCAAAGAGTTTCATTTATATTTTACTTTATCATATCTTAATCTATCTTCACAAATGAGTTTTTTTTGTTTCACATGTATTTATTAAACTTATACTTAAATCTTAATATTAAATCTTATCTTTATCTATCTTCACAGATGAGTTTTTTTGCTGTTTCACATGTATTTATTAAACTTATACTTAAATCTTAATATTAAATCTTATCTTTATCTATCTTCACAGATGAGTTTTTTTGCTGTTTCACATGTATTTATTAAACTTATACTTAAATTTTTTAAACATAATTCAATATAAAAAAACTAAAAGCAAAACCAAAATCAAAAAAAAAATTAATCACAAAATTTATCAGCTTCTAACAATAATTTAATTTTAAACTGAGTCTTTGCTTCCTTCGACATTTTTTTCATCTTAGCACCAATACTTTTCAAGAAAAAGTCGTCCTCTTCATCTGTTGAATAAAATGTAGAAACTTGTTGTGAAGTGTTTGATGTTTCTGCTTTTGATTTGAATATTTTAATAGCTTCCATAAATTCATCATCGAGTGAATTCTTTTTCTGACCGGTTCTTTTTAAATTTGTAATTTTTCTTTTTGTTTGCTGTCCACTGTTGATGCAAGATTCAGTCATTTGTGTTTCATCCATAGAATCACTAAATAATTCTGTGATTTCAGAATCGTCTCCAATGTTTGGGCTGTCTGTTTCTTCATTTTCCCTCATTCTATGTAAGAGAGAAAGAAGAAAAAAATTAAGAATCTTAATTTTTATTTTAACATGAAATATATTTATTATACTAACTTTCTAGGTTTGATGCTATCATTTAAAAATTGTAAATATGGAAATAATTCCCATTGTTTCTGCACAGGTGCTGCAGATCCAGATGGTAGCGCCAATTTCCTTTTTTCACGTACATATCTGTCTCTTAATGTTATCCATTTACTTTTGGCTACAATTAAAATTTATTTAAATTGTTTATGTAACTCATAACAAATAAAATAAACAAAACTATTACACTTTTCTTACCACTAAAATTATATTTTTCACTTAATTCCTTCCATAATTTTTCTTTTCTCTGGTGGTCACTATAAAAAGCATTCCGCTTATCATATAATTCTGGATTGTTTTCTATGTCAGATATAAATTCTTCCATTATTGAAAAAAAAACAATTTAAAGAACTTACGTTTAAATAAATGTAGTCAATAATAATAATAAATTTAACTTAATAATAACAACTTAATTTTCACTTCACTTAATATTCACTTCACAGAGTTAAACAACAATAATTTATGAATTTAATTGGATGAAATCATACAACATACAATAAATAAATTTAAACCTTAACAAATTTATATTTCATAAACAATAACAAAAAGAAAAACAGGTTATGTTATCCGTAAAAAGTTGAAATTTGTTCAACTTTAACGTTCCGCACCGTTCCGTTCCGTCAATCGTGACAACTTTTACGTCAATCCATATAAATAACATGGAAATGTCAAATATCCAACTTTTTTCTTTTTACGGAACGGAACGGAACGGGCTTATCGTGACTACGCCTTAATAGAATTTTCTTTTAAAAATAACTTGTCAAAATGAATCGAGTCTTCTTCTTCCCAGGCGGCAGGCGACAAAATTAGAAATAGGTTTTAATTTTGTCGCCTGGCGATAATATCGCTTGTCGTTGTCGCTTAATTAAATTCAATTACATTTTTTATTTCTTTATTTTTATTTTTACCCCCTTATTCTAGGTAATAGATTAATAGCTATTAGTCTATTAACTTTTAGTTAATAGAAAATTTCCTATTCTACTTAATAGTTAATAGATTGACAATCAGCTGGTCTATTAATTTTGTGGAGACTTTTATTTAATAGATTTTCGTATTCTAGCGAACAGGTTAATAGATTTTTGTGGTTAGAAAATTCTATTAGCTAATAGCTCCTCTCGATGAGCTATTAGATCTATTAACTATCACGTTTGAATGTTTAATTTGTGAAATGTTGTTTTTTATAAAAATAAATAAATATAAATAAAAATAATTAAAAATAAATAAAAATAATTAAAAATTATTATTATTAAATATAAGTAGTAAGTAACCCACCTCTGCCTTTAAATATACATAGTGTACGGTAAGGACAGCAAACACGGAAGTGGACACATTTTCGAATCGCGTGTATCGGAGCGGTCGAAATGGAGTGATTTTCTGAGACGGAAAGCTGGAAAAACGAGTTTTTCTGTGTGGGATAATTTTTATTAAATGGTGATGGTAAAATAATGATGTTTATTGAATAGTGATGGTAAATTAATGATGTTTATTGAATAATGATGGCGGATTAATGATACTGAATAGACCAATGTTGTGAGTGTGTAAAGAGTAAAACAGGTGCATTTAATTTCTACAAAGCTTTATTTTGAAAAGCTATCTGACTGCGACTCGATTTTGATACCACCGCACATATGTAAAAGCATGTATTTTGAAAGTGGGTACAAAATTGAAAAAATAGTAAAGAGCTTGAAAGTTTTCCCTACCAAAAATGAAAGTGAATTTTTAAGTCCGTCCTATGTAAACAAAAATTGTTATCACATTACGGTAAAATATATGTCAATAACCCTAGTAACCATTCGTCCTATGTCCTGATTATATCCAATAAATTATGCGGACAGTGTCTCTAGTTTGTACTAATAGCTTGGAATTTTTATGGACAAAATTCCTGTATTGTCCAGAAAATTATGTGTCTAGCCAAAGTCCCCAATTTTTCCTATTTTCGTCTGTGTATTGTCCAAGCTACTTCGCAACATAGTCCATGCGGTATTGACTTTGATTGGAAAATATCCACTGTTTTTCCATCGTAATTTGTTCTTGGATAATGAGTGGATATAATCCGTATTTTTTCCTATTGCCGGTCTGAGTTTATCTCATCTATTTCGCAACATAGTCCATGCGGTATTGACTTTGATTGGAAAATATCCACTTTTTTCCATCGTAATTTGTTCTTGGATAATGAGTGGATATAATCCGTATTTTTTCCTATTGCCGGTCTGAGTTTATCTCATTTATTTCGCAACATAATCCATGCGGTATTGACTTTGATTGGAAAATATCCACTCTTTTTCCATCCGAAGCTATAGTAAAAGTTTACTACTACCTACTACTCACTTTATTTTATTTATAAGTAATTCTAGTTGTGGATGGTTGTAAAATTGTGCGTGCATAGTGTAGTATCTTTAAATTTTGTTAAACAAGCTGATTAATTATTATAAAAAGCAGTGAACAGTAAGTATTTTATATTAATTATTTATAATTTATTTATATTTAATCAGAATATTAATGTGGATATGATGTGTATTATTTTGAAAGTTTTATATAGTGTCTATACATACATAATATTGTATAATGCATATAATGTATAATCCATTGAATAACTGTAAGAAAAGAATTACAGACTTATTGAAAACGAAAATTTCAAAATACATATACATATATATTTTTTTTCAGGAGCCACTTCGTAAAATCAGAGCCAACGATTCGGCCGAATTTTTCAAAAAATGTATTTTAAATACATTTAATGAAAATATGATAAGTTTATTAACTTGGAATACAATGAGTGATCAAGAAAATAAGATACCATTGAAAAGAAGTAAATTTATTCAGTTTATTGAAGGTAATTTAAACTATAGTATTATGTTTAATTTTAATTAGAAAAATCTGCATAATGATTCTTTATATATCTCTTCTTTTATATTTAAAGTTATTTGTGCAGAAAGGTTTGCGTCGACTTCGGCAACAGACACAATAGAAATATTTAAAACAACTCTTGGGAAATTGAAAGACGCACACAGAAAGCAATTTCAAAGAAGACGGAACAAACGGGAAAAAGTGTAAGTTTATATGCCATTTTCACGACGAATACGTCATATTTCGAACCAAATGCAATTTTTGTTTCATTGTTATATTTTATACCTAAAAATTTATATTTTCTAACAATATGGTGCAATTGGTACGAAAAATGATACATTTGGTTCAAAATATGACGTATTTGTCGTGAAAAAAATGGTATGCAATACTTAATAAATGTATGGAAAATAAATAATACAATTAAATTTTTACAGGGAAAATAATGTGCTTGCTGAATCAAAGCAAAATGAAAATGAGGAAAACAATAAATGAAGTATAATAGATAATTTAATTTTCTTATATGTAACATCTTTTAATTGTTTTGTTTTTTGTATTTCATTTTTTTTTTTTTTTCAATAAAAGAACATATTTAATAAATTTACTGTGAAGAAATATAATATGTATTTATTTTACAATGGAACTGCACTTTTTCTGAAAACACATTAATTTATATAACACGTTCAATTGTTGCAGTGAAAAATAGAGATGTATTTGCTTCCTAGATCATATACTTCATTATATTTTTTGTACAGTATATGTACAACCTGGATATATCTTATACTTTTTTCTTTTACAGCATTGATTGAACACGCTGGGTACATTCTTGTTATAAATTTATACACATTTTTCCAAGGAAATAATAAGTACAAATTCGGAAGAAATTCCTAAGAAAATATCCGAACTTTTCCGACGTAAAAAAAAACCGACTTAATCGTTGGATTGTCCGAGAAAATTTTCCCGAGAAATATTTCTGTAAAATCTGATGAATTTCATTGGAATATTTCTGGAATAAAACATTGGACAGAGTTGAAAATATCATTGGAAAAAATCGGAGAAAATTCGCAAGATAATATCTGCCCTTTTTCCATGGCAAAATAATTGACATTTTCGTTAGATTGTCCACGGAAACTTTCACCAGAATTTTTTGTTGTGAAATCTGTGGCATTTCATTGGAATATTCCTCAATTTAATCCTTGGAAAGCGTTGCAATTACCATAGGACAATCGTAACAATGTCGTAAGAATTTATGTGGATTTGTCCGCGGATATAAACTTTGGACATGGACAATTTCTGCAGATTTTTCTTTGTTTTTCCTTGGATATGGTTACTAGGGAATAAAAAGTATTGTATGTGAACCCTACCAGAAATGAAAGTGAATGTTTAAACTTTAAACATTAAGTCCGTCCCATGTAAACAAATTGTTATTTTTTGTAAAACATAGTGAAGAAGAAAGAATAATCACAGGTACTTGGGTTATTCCGGAAATTTCATTAGCTATTAAGAAGGGATATAGGATAAAAAAAATTTTTGAAGTTTGGAAATACGACTACACTATCTACGACCCAAAAAGTAAAAGTGCAGGGTTGTTTACAGAATATGTGAACACTTTTTTAAAAATTAAGCAAGAAGCAAGTGGATGGAGTGAAAAGTATGCGTCTGAAAAAGAAAAGGAAGATTTTTTAAAACGCTATCGGATAAAGGAAGATATTGTTTTAGATAAGGAGCAGATCCGAAATAATCCTGGTAAGCGTAGCACAGCTAAAATCTGCTTAAATTCATTTTGGGGGAAATTCGCACAAAAAGAGGATAGAACTTTCACTAAGGTTGTTCATAATTTTAAAGATTTCAATGAGTTTATACAATCTCCCGGTATAGAAATTTGTTCTTTATTACCAATAAATGATGACACTATCTGGATTACTTGGAAATATATACATGAGAGCCTAAACTCCTTGCCTCATGTAAATATACCAATTGCTGCATATACAACTGCATTTGCAAGAATAAAACTCTACGAAGCATTAGAAAAGGTTGGTAAAGCAATTTTGTATTGTGACACTGATAGTATAATTTTTGTAGAAAAAAAAACTAATCCATTCCCGTTTGAAATTTCGGGTTTTTTGGGTGATTTAACAGATGAGATTGAATGTTTTGGTCCTGGTTCTTACATCTCAGAATTTGTAAGCACTGGACCTAAAACTTACAGTCTCAAAATTGAAACTAGTAAAGGTCCTGAATATATTACTAAATGTAAAGGTATATCTATTAATTTTGACAGTTGTAAAATTGTTAATTTTGAACGATTGAAATCTATGATACAAAGTGACATTGAAAAAGAAGATTTTTGCGTAAAAAACGACAGAAAAATCAAGCGCAAACAACCAGGAGTTATCATATCCTCTGTTGAAAAAAAACATTTATCATTTATCTTCATTGATTTTAAAGGTGTAAATGTTTATCACCATTGTTATGTCGAAGTTATAAATTATTTTATTAATTATACCTGCTTAACATAACATTACATATGAAACGAACTACAGCATGAGTAGAATTTTATAAGATTTGTGTAAAATATTTATGATTTCTTCATTAAATTTCTTCATATTAGATGACCCTTTTTACAGTACTATTTTGAGTCTTTCAAGTTAAAACTAAGGCCAAAAAATGAATATGAATACATCCTACCATACCACACAATAATCTGCAAAATAATATGTTGATAAGTAGAATAAATTTTAGAATAACTGCAAATATTTTTTTTATTCTTAATTCTAAAAATTCAAATTTATTCAATATATTTAAAAATATGCGGGTGCATTTCAAATCGATTGACTCCTTAAAAAAAGATAATATAATATACCATCTAAAAAACAATTTTCATTTAGAAATTTATTACCAGAAAATTTATTTTAAATAAATAGTTTGTACTGTAGAAGTAGAAATAGTGCTTAAACATGTAATATTCACGAAGTAAAAACGAGTGGGAATATCATTTAACTTCGGAAATTTCTTGCCAAAAAAAATAGTTATTTTCAAAATGTAAACTACACGTTTGTTTTTTTCTTTAATTACATTAAGTTCTTTGATTCTTTATATATACTATACACTTATTCAATCTGCATATTTAGGATTTTTTTTTGATGCAGATAAAAACTTCCGTTTGGGAAATTCTTCAATCAAACCTATAATTTACTATTTTGATTATTTTGAAAAATATTAAAAATTAATGATAAAAATAAGATATGGATATAAAAGACTTTTATAACTAATTGGTTGTTAAGCAACATCAATATACATTGAAAAATAATAAATAAAAAATTCAAAATGAGCAAACTAATTACAAATACAAATCGTACAAACATAAACAAATAGTATACATCCACACATATACCACATTGAAAAGTGCTTAAATATTAAGACCTGTAATATTAAGGAAGTGGAGTTAATTGATATAGTAACAAAACAATCATGTACATATATAAAAAATCTGAATCATTTTATATTGAAAGGAATACTTCTCATCATTTTTCTCCTATCTATATACTATACGAGTATATGCAGCTACATCACACACCATACATACATAAATATTATATTTATATGTAGAAATTTAAAATTTCTCACCCTAATTTTCTAAATTCTTGAATGAAATGAAAATCACATTATATTACAAAAACTAGTTTTTAAATGCATTGTATTACCATCAACTACAAAATGTGTATATATGTATGTATATAGTATATAGGATTTATATGGTATATGTAATAATGTAAGATGACAATTTCACCATTTTTAGTATTACAGTTGAGTGGATTTGGTGGATTCTTTTATAACAAAAAGAGTTGAATAAAATGTTGATTGGTGTATCGGATATGCAATTGTATAACAAAAATTTTACTTGGACGAGACAACATCGTCCAACTAAATTTTCTCTATGAAAATGAACTATACCACAATGTGAGTCTGGTTATATTATATTGTTTGTGCTTAAGCTGAACGTTCAATGTATACGTTGAATACGTTACGTACGTTGCGTCCGTTGACAGATAAGTAGAATACAACTAAGTATTATGTGTTTTGATTTAATACACAACGCATGCAACGTATGCAACATATGCAACGCAAAAAGTAGATCAACTTTCTACTTTTACATCCGTTGCTTGCGTTGACAGGTTATGTTTTTTTAAATTGACGGTGTTTTTGTTTTAAAAATTAAAAGTGTGTTAATATTATTATTAAAAACAAAATAATTAAAATAAATAAAAATGAGTTTTGAAGAAATATTAATAGAAAATGTAAAAGCTTTCCAGTTTTATATAATAAAAAATATAGTTTTTATAGAAATAAAGTGTCAAAAGAAAAAGCGTGGGAAGAAATTTCGAAAAATACAGGACAAACAGGTAGGTATCTTTTTATATATTTTTTGTTTTATTGTGATAAATATTTTCAAAATTATTGATAAAATTATTATCTCTTTATTATTTTTTACAATATGTCGTATTAATAATATCACAATAAAAATTATTAATATCGGAAATTTTGATAGAACATTTCGAACTTTATCAATCTAGAAACTTTTCTATTGACATGTAGTTCTTTATTTTATCAAATTTTTTCTAATAAATTGATTATATTTGCAGTTGTTGTTTGCAAAACAAGATGGAGGAGCTTGAGAGATCGTTTTGTACGAGAAAATATAAAATTATCTTTACCATCTGGTAGCGCGGCAGTGGAAAAAGACATATGGGAATTTTATGAGTCCCTGTTATTTTTAAAGGACTTCATAGAACCACGAAAGTAAGTGGAAGTTTAGAATATTTTGTAAATCTTTTTTATAACCATTTAGTTTAAATGTCCACTACTTAAAACTTAAACTTAAAACTACTTTTTCAGAACAAGTTCAAGTATAACTCCAGAAGTTAAGATTAATGAAAAGCAAAATCGTGATTTAACAAGGTAAGAAATATTTTTCCGGAAAAATTCTAGGTTACTTTGTACTCCTTTTTGTTTTTTTACAGAGATTTGTTAGTGACAGTATCATCACAATCAGCTCCATGGTCATCACAATCAGCTCCATTGCTATCACCATCAGCTCCATGGTCATCACAATCAGCTCCATTGCTATCACCATCAGCTCCATTGCTATCACCATCAGCTCCATTGATATCACCATCAGCTCCATTACCATCACCATCCGCACAAAAAAGGAAATCCGCAATTTCGAGTGCTGGAGCTGAGTTCTCAAATTTTCTAAGTAAAATGACAAAAATTGTTGAGAACCGTTTTCAGGAGCCAGCTCCAAAACAAGACCTACATGAAGGGCTTTTCCAAATGCTAAGATCCAAAATAGACAAACTACCTCCGGATCAACAGGAAAATGTAAAAATGGAAATTCTACAATATGTTCATGAAAAACAATTAGAAAATGGAAAATATAATAAATAAATTTTTAAAAAATCATTTTATTTTTATTCATTTTTCTTTCATGTATGTACAATATAGATTCTCTATTTCACAATTTTATTTGTAAACAAATATTCATTTAGCTCATCTCGTAATTGGAATGCATTTCTGCTAGCGTTATTAGAACTGAAGTTCCTGATTTTTTCTAAAGGACGAACTTCCTTTCTCCATAGACCTTCAATAACAACATCATCTTCATATCTGTCTACGTATTCTGGTGGACAATAAGTGGAATCTGTCATTTTTACAAAATTATGTAAAACAACTGCGGCTTTAACAATGGTCTCAGCCGATTCTGGTGACATATTAAGTGTATTTCTTAATATCCTCCACCTTGCCGTCAATATACCAAACGTATTTTCAACTGTTCGACGAGCTCGTGAAAGGCGTTTGTTGAAATTTCCTTTTTTATCGGTTAAGACAATAATATCATAATAATAAGACCTTACCTGGGTAAGGTTTCAATAGAAATTCTTTAAGCGGGAAGGCTGCGTCTCCAACAAAGTAATGAGGAAATTTGTTATTTGTACTTGGTAAATGAGTCTTCTCTGGCAAATCTAAATTACCTTGGAATAAATTTTTTCCAAACTCAGAAAATGAAAGTACACTTCCATCATGTTGGCTTCCGTAGGCACCAATATCAACGCTTATGAAAGTATAATTGGCATCGCAAACACCTAGAAGCACTATGCTGAAGGTTTTTTTATAATTAAAGAACATGGAATTCGAATTTGGAGGACATGTTATGTTGATGTGCTTCCAATCAATAGCTCCAACGCAATTCGGTAAATTCCATATGTTCTTGAAATCATCTGCTATTTTCCTCCACTCATAACGATTTGGGATTGAAATGTAGGTACTACATAGCTCATCCCATATTATTTGACATGTTTCTAATGTAATATTTCGCACAGTTGATAATACCATTTTAAAAGTAAGTGAAAAATATTGTCTGCTACCACCATGAGCTAAATATCTAAATAAAAAATAAAAATAGAGTTATGTATATATTAAGACACAATTCATCACTACACAGTTTAATTTATTATAAATCTTACACAAGAGTGAGAAATAATCTGCAGTCAGGTGGAATCGGTGTTCTAATGGATGTTTTGGTCAATTTATTTCTTAATAAATTGAGTAGCACATCAAAAGTTTTTGAATCCACTCTTGTGGCAATTCTAAACTGCTCAGGATCCTTTTCCTTCAAATGATTAAAGGTGGTAGCAAAAAAACCAGATACATCTCTTTGTTTATATAAATCTCTCACCCAGAACTGTCGCCCACAAAGAACATTATTAAGATTTTCATAAGCTTCGAATGCTACAAACGCGATAAAAACAATATCTATAATGTCCTTAATATCCATTTTCCGTAATAAATTATTTTCTTTATACTTAAACTACTTTAAAATGATAAATTTTAAAAAATTTCAACCATAATTTCTACTTCTAAGCAAGCAAACAAACAACTGACAGACGCATGTAACGCATTCCATTGGAACATAGTAGATACAACGCAAGCTAACGTATACAACGCAGTAGCTATCAACGCAACGTACAACGCATTCAACGTATGCATTGAACATGCAGCTTTATTCTTTGGTCGTTGTTCCATGTTCTATTTGTACTCATCGTTCGTTGGGAAAAATCGTCGTTCGCTATTCGTCGCATTGTGCTGAT
The DNA here is from genome assembly GCA_951394055.1 of Villa cingulata. NCBI lineage: Eukaryota > Metazoa > Arthropoda > Insecta > Diptera > Bombyliidae > Villa > Villa cingulata. The sequence goes on along the minus strand of OX596017.1, from coordinate 31,312,334 downwards.
ACTATAAATGAAACGGAATTTTGCTGCCTACTGGTTTGTTTTCGTTCTTTTGTCGTGCGTTTTTTATTCTTTTCTCGCACGTTTCTCGTTATTTTGCAAAGGCTGACATCATGTGAACGATTAGAATTGAAATAAGAAACGTCAAAATTTTGGAATTTATTTATTTATATATTTCAAGCTACCTCAATTTACAATTATATTTACACATTTACAAAGAGTATATAAAAGAGAGAATTTCCAAGGGAAAACTCGTGAAACAAAATATCAAAAATGCAATAGACGGGAAACGAAAAATTGACAGTTGAATTGTTTTGAATTTTTCCGTTTATAACTGACAACATCTGAAATTTATGAAAACACATGCAATGATTTAATTTCTTTTATGAAATTAAGAGCATGTTATCCTGAAATCAAAAATTAAAATTGAAAACTCACACAACGAAAATACCTACAAATACATTCAAAAAATATTTTATCGTTGTGTTAGTTTACTTTCTGTTATTTTTTTTTTTCATTTACTTTACACTAACCTTCTTTTATTTTGATTTGTAAATTTTGTGGGTATATGAAATGCGCAACTAATAAAAAAAAAATTTCTTTTCAATTCTTATATGATGTGGCAACCGAAGGCAGAAGAAGCAAAAAAAAATTTTTTTGAAAAAAAAGAAAATATAACAAAACAATACAAAGCAAACACAGTGTATAATCAATTGAAAGACATTATTACAGACTGGACTTATCTGCTATCGTAATATGTACAATAAGTGTTGTATGTATTGTGCATAATATGCATAATCATAACTAAACTATATTTCTAGTTTTTTTTTATGGTACAATATAAGCATTGCGTTTTAGGGATATATAGTTTTGTCGTCAATATTTACGGAATTCATAAAATAACAACAAAAACCTGACTACCTACAATCCTGTAAAACAAAAAATAATATTACACAAGACTACATATAATGTATACATACAGTCATTCCACGTCATATGTTCATGCAATATACAATGTTCATTAGTACTCCAGCTCAGCTATTTTATTCGCAAGTCGCAACGATAAAGCATTGTATTGTACAGACAGATTGTTTTTTTTTAGAATACATCATAGTAGCAAATATAATATAACACAAATATATCTGACCTATCTACTATCCTTCAAACAAAATTATTTTACCATACATATCACCGAGTTACAAACCTGTATTGATAATTTCTAAATAATATTTGAAATACAAGATATAAACATTTGTGTATATAATTGCGTATATCACATATAACATATAAATATATTCATACAATATACAATATCATTAGGTTACTCCTTACCCTAGCTATTTCATTCTTAGTGCTTATTATACACATTATATACAATATACAATATTGTACATCATAATAGCAGGTGTCTTCTTTACAATGCTTTGCTATGTTGGCTATACCATGTTCTTTTTTTGTTTGTTGTTTTATTTATTTTTTTTTCTTCTGTTTTCGGCGATTGTATTACAGTGATTGGAAGCATTTTTTTTGTTGTTTATTGAATATGTACCACTCACACATATATAATATTTTTATTCATATAAAATGAATAAACGTATCGGTGAAAAATTGATTTATTTAGACCCGAAAGTTATGCAAAATATTTTTATGATCTATGACAAAATTTTTGTGAAAAATAGGAATTTTATATTACTAATGATTCTAAAATAATGTAAAAATTTTTATTTTTCTATTTCGAAATCGAAAAAAGAGCATTCGAATTACCTTATATGAAAATTTCAGTATAATACGCAATCATCTACCCATGAAAAATTACATTTAAAATCTATACATTTTTTGTAAAAATTCTTCTCGCTTCAAAGCGTTCTACAGGACTAATAAGGACAAAAATTACTAAAGCGCTCCGCTTAGTGCACTCTACACCTTTTGAATGATGTATGACAAAAATTTTAGAAAAATACATGGTGTAGTTACGGAGAAAAGGTGTACCATAGCAATTTGAAATTTGAAGAAAGCCTCGTCCTTATTGTCCTGTACAGGAAAAACTAAAACCTTTTTAAAAAATTTGTTCCGATTAGTTCACTCTAGACCCATTGAGCTTTCAATAAAAATATATTTCATAAAAATTGGATAAAAAATGGCTGAGAAAGCGTGTACCCAAATTACCCAAAATCAGTAAAATCAGAATAACATCCTCTAAGTAAAAATGTATTTTTATAAAATATTTTTTAAAATTAAATACTCTATCAAACATAATTAACTTAATAATGACAATATATATATAGCCATATAAATTAATATTAATATTATATTGCTGTTGCCTGTTGTATTTTATATTATACACATCATCAACTCATACATACATGCAATATACATGTATGTGTATATCTATTTTATATACACTTGTCTTGCAGTCATAAGTCATAACAATGATGTATTTATGTTCAATGTTTATATATTTTGTATATTTGAGCTTTATGCATATACAAAGATATAAACCAATATTATTGCATATTATTGTATAAACATAAACATTATATGAGTATGAGTGTCATATCATAATATAATACCATAATGCCATATAATAATACAATACACCTTACACTATTCAATAACAATACATAGAAACTGTATAGTATTATTATGTTTGTATATTATATACCATATATACCGTATTGCTATGCTGTGATATTATCTAACTGCTCCCCTTCACTTCGAACCAATATATTTTCTATTGGATTTGATCAGCAAATTTTTATTTTTAAATCAATGATTTCTGTTTGAATTTAATATTTTCGTATTTTAGTTTTCAGTCTACAGTAAGGGACAAAATGGTTACTCCTTTTTAATATTTTTTAAAAATCGGTAATTTCCAAAAATATAAATATGCAAAATATATAATACATAATATAAATTAACATATTTTATATCAATTTATTATCTATTATTCACATTGCTCGTATCTTCGTTTTAACATATTTTTAAGATAAAATTAGACTGAAAAGTTGCCTTGCAAAAAAAAAAATAATTAAAAACTACAAATTAAAAATTTTAAATAAAATAAACATTATTAAATATAATTTTTAAAAAATTGTAAAGGATATTTTTGTTTACGCAATGTATTATAAAAAAAAATTAGAAAATGTATTATAATACATAATTATGTCGCGGGCTGTAGACTGTACAGTAACAAAAAGCATAGCACTCATAATCATAATCAATTATCAAAGACAATGTAGCACAATTTAGCAATATAGTATGTATAAAATAAATGATAATATCTGCCAGAAGCATTTCCCAATCAGTTGTATAGGAAATAAAAAATTGAAAAAAAATGTAGTTCCATCTCTTAATTTATTAGCACCCTCTGGTATTGCTGATATTGGCATTTCTGTAGAACATCCTCTGATTGAATATCACAACAATGAGTCAGACACAGATTCGAAAAATTCATCGAATGAACATATTCCTGTACTATTCAGCGGAAAAATATACTCGCGTAATCGAGAGGAACTTTTATTTGAAGAACTTGAAAAATACGAACCTCACTAATCAAAGGAAATAATAGACTTCAGCTGCAATAACTGTCTTCAAAATGAGAGGAAAATGAAATACTACAGACATAGAATTCTGTATTTAGAAAGAAGAAATAAGGTTCTGAGGAAAAAAATAACAAAATTTACGAAAACATCGCACAAAATTAAAAGAAATAAAAATAAACAAAATAATACGGCAAATAATACTGCCAATATTGATACAAGCGAATTGAGTGATGCCTCGAAAACATTTGTAAAAATGCTTTTGTGCAAAAGAAAAAAAAATCAGGTGTGGAGTGAAGAAATTAGAAATTTGGCACAAACATTACACTACAAATCACCAAGCGGTTATAGATTCATGGAACAAGTACTAAAATTGCAAATGCCTACGACAAGATCAATTTACAATTGGTTGCCACAAAAAAATGTACAACCTGGAATCAATTTGAATCTTCAGTCAGAATTATCCAAAATTATATCAAAATGGACCACTGATCAAAAACAGGCAGTATTAATATTTGATGAAATGGCAATCAAGCAAGAATTAGAGTATGATTGCACAAAAGATGAGATAGTTGGCTATGTCGATATGGGTGATTTTAAAATTAGGAGGATTGCTAAACATATTTGTCTCTTTATGGCAAGAGGAATTTTTAGTAATTGGAAAATTGTATTAAGCTATTATGCTGTTGACGAAAAAATAAATGCAGAAGATCTGCTAGAAAAATTAAAAGAAAATATTGAATACGCCACAAGTATTAATATCGCAATAAGAGGTATAGTTTGCGATCAGGATGCCAAAAATAGAAAAATGTATAAAGTGTTAGGTGTTGATAAATTTAGTCCGCAATTCACATATGAAAATGAGATTATATATGCTTTTTATGACACTCCACACTTGTTCAAATCAATTCGTAATACTCTTTTAAAACAAAATATCAGTTGTTCAGATGGAACAGTGCGATGGAAAGTAGTTGAAGATTTGTACACTATGGAGAAAAATAATAGGACGAAAATGTGTACTAAACTTTCCCCAAAGCACATAAGTCCTAATACGTGGGAAAAAATGAGAGTGAGATATGCCGTACAGGTCATGAGCCACACGTGCAGCGCTGCAATAAAGACAGCCAATTCACTGAATAAATTTAAAGAAGATGTTAAGCCGTATGCTGAACCAACAGCTGAATTCTTCGAGAAAATGGATAAAACATTTGATTCATTGAATAGCAAATAGTTCATTGATTCGAATCCATATAAAACTGGTTTAAAACGACACAGTGTAGCTTGGAACCATTTAGAGAATATATTGGAATACATAGATTCTTTAAAAGTTGAAAGAAAAGTATATTGTTTTGATGGACTCAAACAAACAATTAATGCAATACTTGAACTGGCCAATAAACTTTTTACAGATTTTCAGGATAAACATACTTTATTTACAAACAGAATAAATCAAGATTCAATCGAAAATCTGTTTTCAGTAGTTAGGTCTAAAGGAGGAAATAACAAAAATCCTTCTTTGTACAAAGTAAATTATATACTGGGAAGAGTAATTTCAAATAAAATAATTTTTCTAAAATCAGATTCAAGCAATTGCGAACACGACAATAATGATTTATTGGAATTAATAGATGAGAATGAAGAAAAAACATATAGTAGCACATCTTTCATAACTGCTGAAATTCCAGAAAAGGCAGTAGATATAAGCATGAATAAAAGTACAAGGTGTAAATATAGATCTTAAGATTGGACAAGATATTAGAAAGATACATAAGAATAGACTAAAAATACGTTTGAAAACGAGAATATACTTGATGAATGCTTGTCAAATATTAAAAATATATTGTATATCTTACTCGTAATAATGTAATCGAAAATTTTATTCAAGGAAAATTGTGGCTGGAGAAATCTAGTTTATATAAAGATAAAATTTTGATTCCCTATTTTCTTTACGTGGATGATTTTGAAGTTAATAATCCATTGGGATCTCACACTGGTACACAATCCGTAACAGCAATTTATTATTCCTTTCCAACTTTAGAAAATTCATCGAAATTAAATAAAATTTATTTAGCTGCTCTTATTAAAGCCGAAGATGTAAAAATATATGGAAATGACCTCACCATGAACAAATTAATTAAAACTTTAATCTCATTGGAAGTATGTAGATGGATTAAATTTTATTTATAAAAAAGAAACAATTACAGTCCATTTTGTGCTAGGATTAATACTCGGAGACAATCTAGGGCTAAATCAAATTCTAGGTTTTAGCAAATCTTTTGCTTCTAATTATTTTTGCAGATTTTGCGTTGAACATAAAAATTCAACTAAGAAGTTAAATAAAGAAAATTCGTCTACACTACGTAACGAAGAAGAATATGACGATAATGTTGAAACTTCTTTATATGGCGTCTCCAGTAAATCATTACTAAATACAATTCCTTCATTTCATGTAACAAAGAATTTTGCAGTCGATATTATGCACGATGTTTTTCAAGGAATAGCGCATTATAATAACAAATATTTTAAACTATTTTATTGAGGAAACAAAAACTTTTTCACTCGAACAATTTAATGATTTGAAACAAAATTTCTGTTATGGAGATAGAGAAATAGGAAATATAAGTAAAATTATTTTACCAAAGAATCTGAAAAAAAAATTAAACATGTCAGCGAGAGAAATGTGGACTTTCGTTCATCATTTTCCTTTAATAGTGGGATCTTTAGTGTCTCCAAGAGATAAAGTTTGGAAATTCGTTATTATATTTATAAAACTACTTGACACTTTGCTTTTACCGTCTTACAATGAAGAATCTCTTCATATTCTTAAATTCTTAATTGAAAAGCATAATAAACAATATATCGAACTTTTTAAAGAATCTCTGAAACCAAAACATCATAATCTGATTCACTATCCTAGAATAATCGAATATTCAGGACCACCAAAATTTTACTGGTGCTTTAGATTTGAGGCCAAGCATAGCGAAATGAAAAATTATGCAAAGGTTACTTCAAGCAGAAAAAACATACTTTTGACTCTTTCGACAAAATATCAGCTAAAATTTGCAGCATTTTATTTACAAGAGCATAATCAAGCCATTCTTCAATATGAAAAAGAGAGTAAAATAGTCGACAGCAAAAATCAACAAATTTTTTGTGAAAAATTTAATGTTCCTCGCGAGAAGGTTTTGTTTTATAACCAAGTTATTTACAAAGGATTGGTTTATAGAGCGGGACATTATTTATCAATTACAAAGAACAACAATACATTTTATGAAATAATTGAGATAGCCATTTTGGCAGAGAAAGAACTATATTTTATTTGTAGAGAACTGATTTCGCATTTTAAGGAACATTATGCTTCTTATGAAATTCGTCAAAAAGAAGATGATAATCTGCATGTTTTCTCCGTTAATTATTTCAATAGTCCACCAATGAATTCACAATGTTTGTCAAATGGTAAAATTATGATTCGTCCGAAAACTTATTTCAATAGCAAAAATAGTAATTAATGTAGCATTTCGACATACATATATACTAGCCATATAAAAATATAAATATGATAATACAGATATAATATTTCATTTAAATTTCAAATCAAGATTCTGTCATTTCATAAAACTTCACAGTACTTTATCAAGTTGAAATGAGTTCCACTCAATACTCCGAGCAAAATAAACTCAATTACATTGTTTTGGAAAATCTATCATTGCCTCAAGGAAATGAAATATCTGGTGATAGTCAGAACATATTTCTCAATCCTGATGGAGAAATAGTACAAATTCAAAACTGCAATCCACGGTCTGGATTCCAAACTGTGAATAATGAAATGTCGCATACAGATGCTCTTCCTGCTCAAGAAGATCCATTGGCAGCTCTTTTAAACAGTTGGAATTTATACACTGAACTATATCAGTTTTTAAAATGTAAGTATACAATTTTTTTAGTTTTTGCAATATATTTCGTTTTTATTCGATTTAAAAAATTCATAAATTTTCTAGCCAAAGGAATCACGATCGAAGGTTTGAAATATTTTAAAGAAAGACATCTTGATGAGCTTTTTAAAGGGGAAAGTCAGAATTTGAAGGCTATTTTTGAAAATAAACTTGCTGATTGGCAAGTGGAAAAAGTAAGTTAATATGGAAATGTCCTAAAAATTAATATAAGACATAAAATTTAAATTGTTTCTACTAGAACATACACATTCTAAAACCGTCATGTACGTGTTTCAATTCACCAATTCAGTCCTGGTTAAAAAGCATCGATTCTCCTTCAACAAGTAGTATGAGTTCAGAAATTGACGTAAGTTACATTTTAAATTTAACGCGAAATTATTCTACAAAAAATAATTATTACTTTAGGCATGTGTCACAGATATTCTCAAAAAAACTGAAGAAGGAAAACTGATTGTGGAAACATACAAGGAAAAAAAGATTCTTACACCACATGATCGAACTATTCTTGTTCATAAGGTAGTTCAATACTTCATAGAAAATGATAAACATCTTCCGGTCAAACAATGTAAAATTTTAGCAGAACAAATCGTCAACATATTCCCCAGCGAAGAAATTGTTAGAATAAATATATACATTACAAAATATATCTGTTATAATAATGTTATTATTTAGAGTACGTACTTCATCCCAGGTAAAAATAAGAGGCCACCTAAAGGAAAACTTTGGGATCGCTATCAAGGGCGAAAAAAATCATTAAAAAAACTAAGCGGATTTACAAAACCTCGTTTATTGCGTGATGAAATGGAAAATGTTGAGTATGATATACCCAAAGAAGTAAGCTAATTTATTTTTTATTCCTGCCTTTAATTATGCGTAATTATGAGTACAAATTATGCACTTTCTAATTACAGATATTTGAAAATTCATCAACAGAAGAAATGCAAAAAATCAGCACACAGTTAAAATATATAAGAGATTGGGATGCAGTGATTCCCAAGTGGAAAAATACCGTTGAATTTAGACGAAAGTATATAAAGGATCCAAACAAAGCAGTAGAAGATATTTTAACAGAATGGCCGTTATTCAAATATTCAAAAGCACCTGAACTGGTAAGTTTATTTGATTTTTATATATATTTAGAAAACGATTTATACGAAATTTCAATTTTCAATTCCAATTTCAGGTTGATATTGATTATATTCATTTATACCCCTCGAAAAGTTTCAATTTCAATTTATGGGACGGCTTCTGCAATGTAGCAGAGAAAATATTTAAAGATATGGTGAAAGATACTTCCTCAAAAAACTTTTTAAAAACGTATAATGAAAAAAAAAATTATATTACTTCAGGTGTGTATATTAAAAATAAAATAAAATAAATGTATCACCTAACTTTTTCTAGTAAAAATTTTAACTATAATTATTCCTTTTTATTTTTATAATTATTTTTCAGACAATATTCACATATGTTATATGAGACTTTTACACGCTGTGTTAGTACCAGCATCAAAAACAATCAATGGACGCTGTGTAAAATATACTATTCATGACTCGCAGCAGGCGTTCACTCTACCGATTATTTTGGAAAATCAAGTAAATAGTACATTAGATGTACTAACAGATCACCATTTCCAAAATAAAACAACTTTACAGCCGTTTGTTATGATTATTGCACCAGAATTTGATTACCAAAAATTTTATGTAATTATGGCAGGTACAAAATATGAATTTAATTCCTATTTAGAAGCAATTCAATGTTGCTTCAAATTTTTTTATGTTCTAAATATTGAATATCCAAAAGAATGTCTCCTTGTTTGGAAATTTATACAAACATTTTTTTTTGGGATTGAAGACAAGGAGAAAAAGCTACCCGTTATTGAAACATTTATAAAAGATTTGAAAAATAAAATTTATTCAGAATAATAAAAAAAAACTTAATTTTTTTTTTTAATTCTAAATACTTCTTGTCTTCATATTTTCCAAATGTAAAATTCTAAAATTAAAAATATGTATTGCATAAATAAACAATGTTTTTTTTTCTTTTTTTTAACAAAAATTATTCTAAAATAATCATTGTCTTATTCTAATAATATAAATAATCTATAAATGTAAATAAATACATACATATATGTAAATAAAAATAAAGATATAAATATGAATAAATTTACTAATTTGAAGAAAAAAAAAATAAACATAAAACTTTTCATTACAATTTAAAATTTTTTATATACCTAATGAATTTGGTTAAAATACCTAAACCTTTTGCCAGAACACCAAATTACTTGGGTGAATTCTTTATTTCTTGTTTATAAAATTAGGTATAATACCTTAATTGCTAAGTAAAACTTTTAAAAACTTTGGAAGATCACCTTAGTCTTTTGTTAAATAACTTATTCTTGGTTAAAATACCTAAACCTTTCGCCAGAACACCAAATTACTTGGGTGAATTTTTTATTTCTTGTTTATAAAATTAGGTATAATACCTTAATTGCTAAGTAAAACTTTTAAAAATTTTGGAAGATCACCTTAGTCCTTTGCTAAAATAACTTATTCCACTTGTTAATTACAGCTAAAAACTTGTTTAAATCAGCTATATTTTCTTAGTAAATAAAAAATGTTCACGTAAACTATTTGCTGTTTTAGCCAAGCTAATAAGCTAAATTTTATCTGGAATTTCCTAAGCTATCGTTGGTAAATTGCCTTAAAATTGGCATATATACCTTAGTGATTTATGTGAATTTTTACACAATTTTTTTTGTTAAATTACCTAAAATCTTAGTTGACTGAAAAACACCATAGGAATATGCAGTCAGTTAGATACGAATTTTAGGTAACTTAACCTTTTCTTTTGGTTCAGTGTATGTATATATGATAAATGCTTTCACGGAAGTAGTGGGACAATAATATCCCAATTCGAACTTTTGTTCCATTTTACAGATGACTAAGAAAAAACTCAATGAATCGGAAATAGATGCTCTTTTAGATGAAATTTGTAGCGAAGATGATTCAGATCACAGGAAAGTTCCAATTCCGGAGAAGATAACCACATTCACAATGAGGGTGAACCTGAAAATTGAGAGGAGTCTGAGCAACCGGAAGAATTGAGGGACGCTGTTCAACAGATATGTTGTAGAATGGAGACAATATACAGAAAACGTCACTTTTGATCCAAAATTCACTCTTCCTCAGGAGAAACCGACTTCAATTTTAGTGAAATTCCAACGAGGTTCACGGGAGTTTGATTATTTCAAAAAAACCTTTCCTGCGGAGAGAAGTGAGAGCGCATATCAATCAATCGACGAAAGTATGGCAAAATTTAAAGGACGGTCGGTTTTGAAACAGAATCTGCCATTAAAACCGATAAAAAAAGGAATTAAAATATGAATGCGTTGTGATGCCAAAGCGGGGTATGCCTATGATTTGGATATTTACACAGGAAAGGAGAACAAAATGGCGATACATTAGTTGAAAGATTTGTTAAAAATTTGTGTAGTACAATACGAGATGCAGATACAGTGATTGCTTTCGATAGATTTTTTAAGGTCAACCACAGAACTTTTATTCTTCTCCAATAAGTTCAACTAAAATTGACATATAAAAACTTACGAGCTATGAAGTTTCTTCAGTTTGCTTTTCACTGAACTAGAGTGCTATGCTGCAGTATTATGTGTTAAAAAGTTTCGTGCGTACGTTGAAGGTCATCTCTTCACTATAATCACTGACCATTAAAGTTTAAAATGGCTTATGAACCAGTCTGATCTTAGTGGTAGATTAGCACGATGGAGTTTGAAGTTACAGGGTTTCGACTTTTCGATTGAACATCGTAAAGGTACTCTGAATGTGGTTCCTGATGCCCTGTCGAGAATGTATTCAGACGAACTCAGATCTGGAATTTTGAATGGAGCTGAAGTTGGTCTCAATTTTCCAGATTTTTCTTCGGAAGAATATGAAGAATTGAAATCAACCATCATCAGCAATCAGGATAAACTTCCAGATCTGTGTGTAGTCGATGGTTATATATACAGGCGCACAACGCCACGTTCAGGTGACTCAGATGCTGACGACCTAATTTGGAAACTATGGGTGCCAACCGAATTGTCGAATGGAATAATAGAACAATCTCATGCTCCATCGAATTGTTCCCATGGAGAATTCCATAAAACTTTATATCGTGTCCGTCAATATTATTATTGGTTAGGTATGGTTACCCAGATAAGAAATTTCGTAGAAAATTGCCAAGTGTGTAAAGAAGCAAAAGACACAACTAAAGTGTTAAGACCACCTATGAGTAAACAAATTGAATCATCTATACCTTTTCAGTTCTTGTATATTGATTTTTTAGGTCCATATCCCTATCCTTAATATCGCTATCCTTAATATCCATACCCTATGTGGTAATATCGCTATCCTTACAGTGTTAGATACGTTTACCAAATTTGTGATTTTAGAACCCCTCAAAGCTGAAACTGCAGCTAATATTTGTAAATTTCTTGAGGATGTAATATTTTGTACTTATGGAGTGCCTGAGACAATTTTTACAGACAACGGTAAGCAATTTGTCTCGAAAATGTTCCAGGATCTTCTAAATGTTTATGGTATTAAGCATGTTCGTACAGCAGTACATTCTCCACATCCTAATGCAGAGAATGTTCAATGCTTTATGTATGATATATACATATACGAGTATATATTAAATCTTCTCTTTTATATACACACACACTCATACGCACCCACTCACACACACACAAATCATATGGGGATATTCGATGATTTTCAATATATATTACATATAATATAAAATTTATTTGCAAATGTGTATGTATTTGTGTGTGTATGGATGCATATGATGTACATGTATGCATTTGTAAATTATATTAAAATTTATAGTGAAGACAACAAGTGAAATTCAAAACACCTTCGCTTCTATTCTATTATATTCTCCAATTTCCAAATCAAATAAATTTGAAATTGAAATAAATTGGATTGTAATATTGAACAAGAGAGAGGAAAGGAGGAATAATGATATTGATAATGATGATGATGGATTACTTACTCTATTACCACTATATTACTATATTATTGTAAAGCTGGTTGTTTTGTTTGTGAATTTTAAACAACCTGTATGCGAATGCTTGTTATATTTTTATCGAAATCAAATTAGATTGGAATCAAATCGAATTAAGAAATTGAAGAGTGCACTCCATTTGGTGAAGTCATTAGATTGTGTAGTGTAGATATTCATTTTTTTTGTTTTTTTTTGTTTTGAGTAGTGAATTAGTGATCGAATAAAAATTAAAAATACTTTTGAGATGATTAGATTAAAAAAAAAGGATTCAATAACCATAATCCATATCAAATACTTAATTGCATTTGATATACATGCTGTTAGAGTAGCTAGTAATTTAAAAATCCTAAGTAAGTGAGATTTAAAAAAAAATTGTTTTTGTTTTACATTAATTTTAATTGAAAGAATGGATGAAAAAGAAAATTTTTTTTTTTTTGTTTTTGTAAATTTAATAAATATAATATACATATTGTTTTTTATAGAAATTCCGGCAGCTTTGGTCAATGTAGAGACCGGTGTTGTAGAGAAAGTTTTTCGGAAAGACTTTCATTCGATTTACACAATAGCACAACCAGCACCAGCTTCATCATCATCATCATCATCATCATCATTGTCGCCATTATCATTATTGACGTCATATGTGAAAGTGCAAAATGAATATGCTCTTTACGCCTTTGATAATTGGATAACAATGACATGTCGTAGAAATTCTTTGATAATACCGAAAGTAAAATCTCACTATTCAAATCCTAATTTAAATTGTTTACTCTGTATTTGGAATGATAATGATATAATAGGAGTAAGTAATATATTCAATGAATGCAATCGAATTGATACCGATATACCAGATTGCTTAAAATTATTTTTTGAAATGCGCGAACTATTTGAAAAATTTGTGAACATGAAAGATATATCATTTGAAAATGCCTTAAAACTATTTGGAAAAAAATTTGAAGGAAGAAAAAATTATATCGTGAATAGAGTAATAGATGTTGCTAGATTATCTGCAGAATTGATTAAGCAAAGTAAATTTAAAGATTAGACAAAGTTAATTTTTGATTTTTCAAAGTTTTTAATAAAAATCTTTGCATTATAACAAAAAATTTCACTTTACTTTATTTTTCTTTATTATTATTAATTTTTATATTCACTTAGTATGTAGCTGTTATAACGATTACACTGAAAACTGAATTGTCATCTTCTATGACATTTTGCTGATATACATATTAATACATATATGTATGTCAACCCTCTCTCAATATTAGAAGCTCATCGCGACAGGTTCTTTAAAAAATAGCCAATAACTAATAATATGTGTAATTATTAATTTACTTATTTAAATTAAGAAATAATAAAGAATTCATATAAATACATTTGTGTGTTCTTAATTTACAACAACTGGCGACGAGGATGAGTAAGAAACAAAAACATTTTTAAAGTTTTGATTTAGTACCTTACATAGTGAAATATTACATCACATTTGTGAAACACAATAAAATACATGTACAAAACATGGTGGATAAAAATAATACAGAGCATAAGGTAAATGGAAATAAATTTACAATGCCTGCAAATTTTACTTTTCCTATTGAATTTTTTGATGATTCTAAACGTAATTTTGAAAGATTTTAAAACATATTTGGTGTACAAAATGATGAGGTTAAGAGAGACTACTTACTGCACTATATAGGAGCTACATCATTTGATTTACTATGTGATGGAGTATCGCCAGAAACTCCTAGAGAAAAAGTGTATGGAGATTTAGTGAAAATATTTAAAGAACATTACAATCCAAAACCTTTGGAAATTGCAGAAATTTATAAATTTCACCATAGAACCCAAACTGAGGGAGAGGAAGTAAGAGAATATGTAGCAGTCCTGCGAAAATTAGCGGTTAACTGCAATTTCGGTACTATTTACAAACTGCTTTACGAAATCAAATTGTATGTGGACTACGTGAAAAAAGAATAAGAGACAGATTACTTGAAATCAAAGATTTGACATTTGAAAAAGCAGTAGAAATAGCCACGAGCTTAGAAGCATCTCAACGTAATGCAATTACTATGCAAAATACAACCAGTACACATGCAATTACTAGTACCCACCGAGGCAACAAATTCAAGAAAGGACAGACACAAAAAAAGAAAAACAACTTCAACATGCAGATGAAGCAACATAAAACGAATACAATACAAAAATCAATTAAATGTTACAGGTGTGGGGAACCAAAACATTTCACTTTACTTTATTTAATTTTTTTATTCACTTAGTATGTAGCAAATGAATTTGTGAACTATACTATACATACGATAGACATAATTCGCTTAAGTCGCTCCTTCCTGACCCTACATAGTTATATGGGTTACACGTAAGTATTCTTTATACCATGATTACACGTATCTAAGTAGCACAATTCTAGATCTCTGCACATTTTCAATTGTTATGACGTCATAAAAATAAGACTGATGTGTATTGTGTATATACCATTGAGAATGTGCAGTACAGAGAACTGACCAGCAGATACGTTTAATAATAGCGTGTAATTATCACCATAATATGAACTCGCTTGGAAAGCGAAATTAAATTCGTAAATTATTAACGAAATTTGTGTTTATTTTACTTACCACCATGCTCTCCAACATCACTTGTTGATTGCAAAATGTAAAAGTAATGGTACCTACTACCTATAGTAAATGATTCTAGAAAATAATTAACCTTTTGTATGTGAAGGCGTGTGATTGTGCGAAGAGTGACAAAGCAGAATAAATGGTACAAATGCTGCATGACTATTTTTTCTATTTCTAAAAAAGCTAAAAATTTCTTATTAAATATAAGAAAATTTAGAATTGCATTGCAAATTTCATTCACTCACACACAACAACACACAATCGTTGAAATGAAAATTTTTTTATGTATAAATTATGATTGTTGCTTGATACATAATGTTTGAGGATGATGATGTTTTTATTAATATTATTATTATTATTATTATTATTATTATTATTATTATTATTATTATTATTATTATTATTATTATTATTATTATTATTATTACTATTATTACTATATTATTATCATTATTATTATTCTTACTATTACTATTATTATTATTATTATTGTTATTATTATTACTAAGTATATTACTATTGGTTATCTTCAAAAATGTCAAATTTTTTTGTAATGATGCGGCATCACTACAGTATCATGACTTTTACTACGTACTGATGCGATACGTAACATATGCGATGCTGATGCAACTTTTTGACGTTTTTGAATGATTCATAGAGACGGTATTAAATGTAATGTGCTGTTTATAGAGTTTGCGATTAAATGCTGGTGTTAAAAATGAAATTTTTGTATTAAATAATAATAAAGTAAAAAAATTTTGCCAATAATGAATAATACTGTGGTGAATATTATAATAAATACTGTAATAGACAATTCTGTTTCTATTGAAAATAAAATCATTAAAGATCTCACTGAAAATATGAAAAGGGAAAAAAAGGGGAGATTGTTTCTAATCAATTACATTTTAAATAAAAAAAAAATTAGAAATATTCCAAAAATAAGAGACTACATGCGTATTATTTCGAATTATCCGGAAGATATATTTCAAAACCATTTCAGAATGACGCGTGAGACATTTAACCCTCTAATCCATAGTTTATCATATATGATATGCTTCTTTATTTTTAAATTATTTCAACTTTTACTGTCGGGATTTTGGTTCTGTAAGTCTTAGCATATTGATTTTACTTTGAACTTTTTGATTTTGAAGATTGGCAGCAGTGTATGTAATTGTAAACAACGTGTTCTATAATCGTAGTGACAGTGTTTGATGAATAGTGAAGTGTATAGTGTAGTTGATAAGAAAATCCCACTTTTTTGCCAAATATCTAGTATTTTATAGTAAGGTAAGTCAATTTATTGAAAGATTATGATATTTACTGAATTTAACCTGGAATTACTTGAATTTTGATAATGATTTCACGTTAAATAACCAATAAAAATACATATCATATATTATATGTCATGCATTTGCTCTGCATTAATCGTTATATATCATATATGATATGTTATCATATATGATATATCATGCATTACAGATTACAATGTCCAGTCAAAAAAAAGCGCTAACAGATGCTGAAATTTTAAAATTTCTTGATGAATGGGATGAAAGTGAAGATGAGTTCGGGAAAATAGGTGAATTTGACGATTTATACGATGATGTTTTAGCCCAGCGAATATTCAATGAAGCACCTGACGAATCTACTGACAAAGAAAATGAACCAGTAAATATACTAGAAAACATGAGTTCAAACACAAATGAAATCATTCTAGAGGAACTAGACATCAACTCAATTCCAATTATTTTTGAGCAAGATTTAGAACAACTACCATTAGAATCAAAATCCTCAGCTAAGGAATTAAAAGAAATAAGGGCAAAATTATCCAAATGTATTTGGAAAAAAAGATCGTTTGAACCGAATAATGATTTTAATTTCAAAGGTAGTACTCAATTACCACAAAATATAATGGAGTTATCCACACCATTTTCATTCTTCAGTTTTTTTCTGGACAAAAATATAATAGACAATATCACAGAAGAAACAAACCTGTACAGCCAGCAAACGAATATACAAAGTACATTTTCAGTCACAAGCTTTGACATATATAAATATATAGGAATTTGTATGCTTACATCAGAAATTCAATTAAAGAATGTTCGTAAATATTGGAGTCCAGTAATTGGTAATGAAATCATTCAAAAAACCATGTCTGTCAATAAATACGAGAAAATCAGAAAAATAATACACTTCAATGACAATAATAACATGCTTCCCCAAAACGACCCACTTCGCGACAGATTATTTAAAATTCGTCCTTTTTTTGACAGCCTGGTTAGAAATTTTCAAAAAGTTCCATTAGAAGAATGTCTAAGTGTGTACGAACAAATGTGTTCAACAAAGGCAAGAAATTTTCTCAAATAATATCTTCCTGCCAAACACTGTAAATGGGGATACAAATTATTTGTATTATGTGGATCATCCGGTTACGCTTATAATATGGAAGTGTATACCGGTCAGGAAAACAATGATTGTTTCCGTCTAAATTCGGAGAAAAATTTGGGTGCAAGTGGAAATGTTGTGATAAGATTACTTCGTATTTGTCCTTCAGATCTGAATTTCCAAGTATATTTTGATAATTATTATACTTCCTTGCCTTTAATGCTACAATTATATACAAGAGGAATATATAGTCTTGGTACAGTTCGACAGAATCGTTTACCAAATTGTAAATTTCCTTGTGAAAAGCAATGGAAGAATAAAGAAAGAGGATCTTCTTATGAAATTGTGACAAACATCGATGGAATGGAGGTAGCAGCAGTTCAATGGAAAGACACGAAAATAGTCACTCTCGTATATAATTTCGTCGGAGAATCGCCTTCATTGACTTCTGACAGACATGAAAAAGGTAAAAGGTTAGTCAATATTAAATGTCCTTCTATTGTAAAGGAATATAATAAATTCATGGGTGGCGTGGATTTACTCGACTCCTTATTGGGAAGATCTAAAATAAGGCTAAAATCACGAAAATGGTATATACGTATTTTTTACCATTTATTAGATATCACAGTTGTGAATTCATGGTTGCTTTATAGGTTTGTATAACCTCTTATAAATTAATTTTGTTAAATAAAAATTAAATGTAAAATTTTAAACAAATTACTTACAGAAGAGTGGAGGCTCAGAGAGGAAATAGTACTGCGATTCTGTCTCTGACGGATTTTAAAATTGAAATCGCCCAGACATTATGTGGAATGGGCTATCAGCAGAAAATTGGACGTCCTTCGAAATCATTAAATAATAAAATCGAAGTGAAGAGGAAAAAGGTCTGTGCAGCTCCCTTACCACCAAAAGATGTTCGCACTGATGAAATAGGACACTGGCCCGAATGGATGCAGAAGAGACTCACGTGCAAATACCCCACCTGCGGTGGGCGATGGCTGTTACGCTCGTCGCTCAGTTACGTTACGCTCTTAGTCTGCGCGCGGCCTAAATCATAATCGTATTGTCGTACGTATCACTTATGATAAATGACTATTGAAAAGAAGTGTTGTTTTAATTTTAAAGTGTACTACCACTATTTAATATTATTATAATAATATATATTTGCTACCGAAATAATGTGTTAAAAATTGTTTAATCAATTATATTTTCCTCGCTTTCATATGTAATATTTGACTAGTTAAATATCGACAATATAATAAAAATTTAGTAAGCTAATTCGGGAAAGAAAATGTGTGAATTAAAGTTTTCAAGTGGTTTAATAATTTAGAAAGAAAAAAAAGGTAAGTGATATATTTTTATATGAACTTGAATTGACCTTTGACCTATGAACTTGACTTATTTCAATCTTAATATATAAATGTAATAGTTGAAGATAGATTGTTTACAAAAAAATTTCGTTTTTACAAGTTTTCTTGGTTTTACATCGACTGAATTGGAATGTGTATTGATGTTTATTAATGTGTATTGGAATGTTCAATTTTTTTTTTTTTTTTTTTTTTTTTTTGTAAATATACATATATACATAAATGTATATAGTATATATTAAGTGCACGCGGATACTCAGTCCATGGCACCGCCGATCAGTAATTTTATGTCAGATATACATTATTATCCAGTTTATCATCAGTAATCAGTTACTGGTGTACATTGCTGATGGGAAAAATTATTGATCGACTTGGGCAAGAGTAGTGCGCTGGCTGGGATTCGAACCGTGATCTCAAGATCTAATAATGCTGTTGAATTTACAACAATGCTCGATATTTCAGCTACAGATGTTGATGCAATGAGATTCAAAGTTTATTGATTTGTGAATGAATAATATACCATAATATACCATTATTTGATGATGTATTATCGGTATTTAAATTATTAACTAGTTAAATATTAGAATCACAGAAATTATTACAATTACGACCAGTATATTGATCGTGTATTAAAATGTGTTATAGATTTAATGTATTTATTCAGTTCACTGTGAACAGCGAGCGAGAGCGGACGTGTCTTGTAATCGTGAGTGATTATATATAGTAAAAATTTTTATATATTTAATTAATAGTAGTAGTTGAGTTTTGAGGTTAATATTAATTTATAATTAAATAGTGGGTGTTTATTGACTGGTGATTTATTAATTAAGGTGGTTTAATAAGTTTTTTAGTGATTTTAATTAATTTTAAGGTGATAGAGACACCAAGATTAGTAAGTGGTGATAACATTAACCGTGCGTTAGTTCCCACCGTAGTAAGCGTGGGGACTAAAATATTAAGGTGGTAGTTATTTATTAATGTTTATTTTTAATTAAATAAACAATTAGTTAATAATATACAAATCAAAAGAGATTTACTGTTATCTAAATTGGTGAAAATTTAAATTTATATTAGTGAAAAGTGCATAGACGCCTTTTTTTTTTTTTTTTTTTTCTCTACCAAATACAAGATAACATTAGACGTACGTTAGTGTCTTCCACTATATATGGGGGACGCTACAATATATCAAGAAAAAGACATCAAACGGTGTTGCCACATGAAAAAAAAAATTAAAAATTATAAAAATTAAAAATTAAAAATTAAAAAATAAAAATTAAAAAATTAAAAAATTAAAAAATTTTTAAAAAATTAAAAAATTTTTAAAAAATTAAAAAATTTTTAAAAAATTAAAAAATTTAAAAAATTAAAAATTAATTAAAAATTAATAAATTAAAAAAAAAAAAAAATAAAAAATAAAAATTATAAATTTTAAAAAATAAAAATGGTAATACTGTAGATTAAGGGCCACACCTCTGATTTTCTTGAAATTTTGACCACTGGTTCTAGTTGACAATACAAAAAAAATGGACAAAATATTTTTTTGCGGAACGCCCGCTATCGGCCACAAATTGCATTTAAAGAATTTAGTTAAAATTTGTTTTTTCGCAATATTTCCATAACGGTACAAGGTACAAACATGTAACATGTCTCAAAATATGCGTCTCAAAATGCTCTATATTCCATAAAAAAATTTTTTTCACAAAATCCTAGTTAAAGGATAATAAAGGACATTTTAGATTTTTGACTATTTTTACATTTTTACCAGTTTCTCAGAAAGGAGTAAGGATAATCGGTTCAAATTTTTTGCAAATGAAAAAGGACATCATAAGGAAGTTTTTCCATTTATTACTTTGACCCTGATGTAGAAGGCAAATATCCTAGAGAGAAATGATTTTAATGGTGCTAAATTTTGTAATAAGTTACAGCATTTTATTAAAGTATACTCATGTGTGTGTGTGTGTGTGTGTGTGTGTTTATTTGTAAAAGGCAAATCTGATAATGTGTGCATTAAGCATTTCTATCAGATTTGCCTTCTACACACACATGCACATGCATAAAATATTAGATTTGCCTTTTACAAATGCACATACAACACGGCCGTACGCACGCACACACATACAAGCGCAATGCATACACTATCAGATTTGCCTTTTACAAATGGATTAAATTCTCATATACCAGAGAGGAAGAAGAAGAGCCTAAATTATTTTTTTATGCAAAAAGGTGTTATTGGATGCATAGATGGAACTCATATTAAAATAAGAGCACCTGAGCAACAGCTTCAGCATTTATATTACAACAGAAAAGGTTACTTTAGCATTAACACCATGATTGTCTGTTGAAAGAAAATCTATGTGATGTACCTATTTCTTAATACTTTAAATATATTTTATTTTATTTTCAGGTATGTAACCATAAAAAAATTATAAAATTTCTAAATGCCAAATATCCAGGAGCATCACATGATTCAATGGTATGGAATATATTTGCGTTGAAAAGCCATTTAGAGGAAAATATAGGAATGAGATGAGAAATACGTACATTCTAGGTATAATAATGAAATTTATGTGCACATAAACATAGTTAATTTTATCTAGGTGATGCTGGTTATCCCTTAACTCCTTACTTGATAACTCCATTCAGGAGCACAGAGGAAAATTCCCCAGAGGCATATTTCAATCATAAACACTCACAACCACGGATTATAGTAGAGCAAACGATTGCACTTTTAAAAAATCGTTTTAGATATCTACTGGGAGCAAAGGAGCTACATTATAAACCATATAAGACCACGATGATAATAAATGTTCGTGCAGCACTTCATAATATTTGTTTGCATCATGGGATTGAATTAGAAGAATTTACTGAAAACGAAGAACTGACCAACGAACCATTAGAAAGTGAAAATGCTCTAAGTACTAATGCAGGTGAAAATGTTCGAAATGAGCTATTAAATACAATATTTTAAGTTTTTCATCAAATAAATGACATAAATTCTAAAAAAAAAGTTTTTTATTTCATATAATAAGGCACAAAATAAAATTTAATAAAATTAAATTGCTTAATTTATTTGCAGTGAAATCTCTCTGTTTTTAAGTTCGATTAGTTCCATTTTTAAATTTAGTTTTAATGCTCTGTCTTTTTGTTTTTGTTCGACCTCTTGTTTATATATTTTCAACTTTTCTTTTTTTAAATTAATTAGTTCTTTATTTTTATCTTTTTTCAAATAATAATTTCTTCTGGTATATTCATAAGTACCTTTAATATTTTCTTTGTTTTCAGATATATTGTCGCCAATTTGTTTTAATTGCTTCTGTGTTGTCTTTTAATATCTTTAATCTCTCATCTGTAAGGTTCCTAATTTTTGTGGTGTGTGAATTGTTTTTACGGAAGTATGGTGTTGGTATCTTTTCACGGACGACGTTATCGCTGAGAATTATTGTTGAGTAATGGTTATCATACACAGTGTTCTCCGTTTCTATACTTTTATTTGTTTCAATCCCGTATTCCGGTCCAGGAGGATTTATACATGTTTCTACACTTAGAAATTCACAAACTATTTCCTCCAAAGGAGTCAAAACATGTAAATTATTGGGTCCACCTCCGATACTTTGTATTTCTTTTTTATTTTTATTAGTTTTTTTTTTTTAGTTTAGCTTTAAGATCTATCCAAACCTAGATAATAGATAAAAATTTGGATTGTTCAGAAAAAAAATGTATTACTTTTGCTCACTTGTCGCTTGTTTTTACAGGTGCCCTAGACTATTCAGTTCACAAGTGAATTTCTTCCAACTCTCATCAGCCTCACTTTTTTTACATATTCCTTTTCCAATCAAAGGATTTTGTTCCACAAGAGAAACTAACCTCTCTAATTGTTGTTTATTGCTGAAAATCTTTTTTCTAAAGCACAATTATTATGAAAAATAGTATAATAAAAATGTAATAATGTAATTCAGAATGTATATAATTCACTTTTACTATTAATTACGTAATATATTCGTTTTCCATCCTGATAAACAGAAACAATTAACGCACTTCTATGAAAGTCACTTAAATAATTGTGATAGATTTGACAAGTCAATCATATTGACATATTTCTATTCCAATAGACATTCGCAATATGATACTCGACTTTAAAGGCCAAAACCAAATGCATACCTCAAGACTCATACTTCAAAATTTAAATGTCAAAATTGATTCTGATATATGAAAATGTATTGAAGCAATCCAAATGCATACTTCACGACTTCAGCCGCAAATGAAGGTGAGTCCAAGATTCTGAAAATTTAGAATTTTGAGTCTGAGGTAACAATAATGCCAACATCTATAATACAAAATATGCTTCTTGAGTCTTGACATTTATCATTTTTATTTGTAGTATAGTACAGAATATGGCAAGCGTCACCGTCATAAAAAACGGTGACCGTCATTTTTCAAATACACAAAATTAATGTTAGAGAATATGATACGATATAAACGTTTTTATGATGGTAGCGGGGACGGTGACGGCTAGCCATATACAGGCCTTTATGTGCACAAAGGTTATATATTACATTATACATATATATTTTGTGCGTATATAATCTTTGATATGCTTTGTTTTGGTTTTGATCTTAACGAAGTGGTTTTTGAATTGATGTGTTGTGAGTTTGTGAGTTGAAAAAATAAATTTTTAATAAATAATTGTGAAGGAATTTGTAAATTTAAATTCCAAATAAGGTGTTGAAAAAAATAAATTTTAATATAAATAATTATTTTATTATAATTATTTATTTAATATTTAAGATTTAATGAATAAACGCTGGTCTCGATTGATCAAACTATTCAAATTTTAAACTTATTTAGACTAAGAAATTTTTTATAGTGTTTATAATAAAAAGAAGTTAAAAAAATGGAAGAAAAAATTATTGAGTTTGTGCGTGAGCACAAATGTCTATACGACATCACGGACAATAATTATAAAAATATAAAAATTAAAGAAAAAACGTGGGCAATTTTAGCCAATGAATTAAAAACAAATGGTGAATTATTGGCTAATAATATAATAACAGAATAATAATAATATTGACAAAAAATTAATAATTGATATAATTTCAGTGAAAATCATAAAAAACAAGTGGAAGACTCTGAGAAATTCATTTTTTAGAGAAGACCAAAGACTCCAACTACCATCGAGAAGTGGTGCTGTTATAAAAAAGGAATGGCGGTTCTACAACCAAATGTTATTTATAAAAAAATGTCGAAACGAACAAAGTAAGTATTTAAAGTCATCAAGAAAATTTGATTGTATTTATATATATATGTGCACCATTATATATGTATGTTTAATATTCCTGTTTTGTGTTTTCTGTTATTTTGTAGCACTAATATAATGGAGGATATGTATGAAGAGTCTGACTTTCCGGATACTGAAGAAGCAACAGAACCCATAGAAACATGCTCACAAGAAGTCTTCTCTTCCTTCGAAGAAGATATTTTATTATCACCATCAACACCAGCGAGAAGAAAAAAACAAAGCCAGAGGGATAAAATAATTGAAAAAGCCACGATGCAGTTGGAGGTAGTGGCCAATACCATTCAAAGACATGTTCAACCATTTTCTAAGGAGAGTATGTTTTTCAACATGGTTGCAGAAATGGTCCAGGAGGCTGATTTACCAATAGAGAAATTTATAAATTTACAAAAAAAAGTTTTAGATTTAGTAAAAGATGAAATAAATAATAACTAGTTTTAGATTTGGTAAAAGATGAAATAAATAATAAATGAAGTTTTTTTTTTTTTGCTAAAAAATAAATATTTATTTCTATATTTTTAATCTTATATGTTAATTATGTCGCAGTGACTATGACAAAACTATGCATTATGTTTTTCTTTTAAATAATTTTTCAATATGTCACGCAACTGGAATGCCTCTTTTGTTAAGTTTCGCGCTCTGCAACCCCGAAAATCTCGTAGAGGTGTAATTTCAGTTCTCCATTCTCCATTCAATAATGCTTGATTTTCGTAGTGGTCTACATAATTTGGAGTAGAATATACACTGTCATTCAATTTTACAAAATTATGTAGTACAACAACGGCTTTTATAATTTTAATTGCATTTTTCGGATGACAATTAATTTTATTTAACAACATCCTCCATTTAGCACACATTATTCCAAATGTATTTTCAATCATCCTTCTTGCAGAAGAAAGTCTGTTATTGAAAATTTCCTTGTCTCTTGAAAGAAGTTGCCCTGGTCTTAACAAATTTTTTCTCAGAGGAAACGCTGAATCAGCAACAAAATAGTACGGAAATTGTATATTACTTGCAGGCAGT
This sequence comes from Villa cingulata, assembly GCA_951394055.1. Classification (NCBI taxonomy): domain Eukaryota; kingdom Metazoa; phylum Arthropoda; class Insecta; order Diptera; family Bombyliidae; genus Villa; species Villa cingulata. The sequence continues at coordinate 31,287,089 of OX596017.1, read as the reverse complement.
AGACGGTCATTTGATAAATTCAATTTATCTTGAAAGTTTTTTTCCAAATAAACTTTTAGAAAATATACCACCATCGCTTTCACTGCCACATGCTCCAATATCCACAAATGTAAAGCAATAGTTTGGATCACATGCAGCCAGTAAAACAATACTATGATGGCCTTTGTAGTTATAATATTCTGATCCAGCATTTGGTGGACAAAATATGTTAACATGTTTGCCATCAATTGCCCCTACACAATTTGGCATTCCACTAACATTATAAAACAGTTGTGCGTAATGCAAATAATCAGTTTTATTTGGAGTGCTTAAAAAAATAGTGTGCAACTCCTCCCAAATGGCTTCGCAGGTTTCGTATACAATTCTCCGAATTGATGTTACTCCTCCTCTAAAAGCCCATGATAAAACCTGCCTTGAACATCCCTGTGATAAATACCTAGATAGAAGCATGCAATTTTTTACATATTTTAAATTATTTTCATTTGAAAAACACACAAGGTAACTATAATTACTTACAATAAAGTAATTGCCAAACGACATTCAGGCTCGATTGGCTTTCTTTTGGAATATTTTTTCAATCTTTCTGACAAAAGACTTAATAAATAGTCGAATTGCTCAACTCCCATTCTTGTAAGCTTTCGAAATTCATCTTTATCATATTCTTTCATCACTTTAAAAGTTTTATTAAAAAATCCATTCAATTTTCGTTGCTCAGCACTATTAAAATTTCTTTTCCACTTTTTTTTCATCAAAAATCGAGTCAATGAAGATAATATAATTTAAAATAGCACAATATGCTAAAATTAACAATTCTTGGTTTGTTAACATATTGGCGAATTGTTTATAATAATTGTTTATATAATAACTATCGTATATACTAAATATTAAAAAAAAACCTTTTATATTAAATCACACTTTAAATTAAAATTAATTGTTTATAATAATTGTTTATATGTATAATAATTATCATATACTAAATATTAAAAAAAAACTTTATATATTAAATAATCACACATAAAATTAAAATTAATTGTTTATAATAATTTTTTATATGTATATTAAAAAAAAAATGTTTATATCAAATCACACTTAAAATTAAACTATTATTTTATGACTGTTATTAAAAATTATTAATTATTAAATAAAATAAAAAAGTTATTTCACTAATAAATAATTTGACGGTTGATGTTGAATATTTCTTTGCAATTTAAAAATGACAAGCGTCAAAGTTTGGATAGATATTTGTTTTCATAATATTGGCAACAGTTTGAAGCTGAGGTAAGCATTTGGTTTTGTTAAGATTCAGAGTCTTGAAGTACACTTTTTGAAGTATGAGGTATGAGTCTTGAGGTTTGCATTTGGTTTTGGCCTTAAGTCAATTCGACTTTGAGTCTATCGAGAATTGACTCTCGCAATTGACTCTCCCCGGACACTGTGTAATATAATGGAATTGTTTTTGTAAATCGAGTTATCAAAACCAATTGCGTAGACGGACCATAGTGTTTCGAATTTGTTCTTATTTATTATAAATATTTGCTCTCACTAAATGAAATGTACATCTGTCAATGTTTTGCAGTACTAAACAATACACAATGCTATTTAAAATGTACATTTAATTCATATGATATTCCACACATATAAGTATTATTAAAATGTATATACATATTTTGAGTATTGAAAATAGAATAAATTAATATCATTGGCTGGAACATATGTAAATATGAACATTGTTGAGAGATTTTGATCATATATATTTATTTTCATGTATGGTTTATGCTCGTGCATAAGAATATGTAGGGATCCACATTGAATTGAAGACGATTTCGTATACATACATAAATCATATAACATGAATAAACAACGTTTGATATAACCAAAGACCGATATAATTAAATATATGATATCATGGTAAATTCTATTGGTCTTTGGTATAACATTAAATGCGATGTAAAAATTCATTCTAATACAATTTTAAAAATTAGAGTAACCGGCCGGTTTACATAATAAATTGTAGACATGAATAACAAGATGCTGCTTGCTTATGCATAATAGCAAATACTATAGGTATAAAATGAATATTATATTGAATGAATGAATATACTATTTATGTGGTATACATATATGAATGAATTTATATATAAATATATGGTCTTTTGTACACATATAAGTGTAATGATTATTGTTATATATAATTCATATACTTTATTTAAATTCAATTTTTATAATACACTAATTGATACAAAGGTTACTTGCGGACTAAAAAATGAATATAGACATTTACTATTTCAAGTTTTTCTAATTATAGTTACAAAATGTGATAAGAAGAAACAAGATAAAAGATGACAAATTGTATTATAATAATATCAATTAGACAATTACTTTAAATAATTGTATATTTATAGAAATATTATATTGTCTCTAATACTCGTACTTATATATATATATATATATATAATTAGTGTTGCCTATATAACAATTATAAAAATAGATTAAAATTCAATGATATATACCAGGATCTCTAATGTATATATACAGTATCCATGACCTATCTTGATATAATTTATTCATGAAATTATTTGTTTATAATGTTAAATAAGCACCTGTTATTTAGTGATAGATAATTTGAACTATTTTCTTCAAAAGTAAAATTTTTTTTATATTTTCCATAGATACACGAATATTTATTAATTACATAGGCCTGGGATGGTTTTGCCCTAAAAAAATTAAATAACAATTTGGACAGGTATTAGGCCTCAACCTACGAACAAAATATTTAGAAAATTAAATCGCTGAGAAAAGGATTTGCATATTTTTAACCTTTTTTAACATGATCTAGTGGATCTAGAATACATGTTACACTTCCACACAATCAATTCTTATTTAAACTCTGGGTCACTTGGACGACAGTAATCAATGCAATACTATGAAATAATATATTATAATATAATGTAAAATTATATTAATATTTTTTAGGTATTCAAAGTAAAAAAAATATATCAAACGATCATACATATGTTTCTTTTCTATCATGTGTAATAAAGGTACATTATATCCTTGGACCTGTGAGTGATATTACATATTAACATATAGACATATATTAGTATTTTACACTACCTGCACAGAACAAATACTGTAAGGTTAGTGTTCAATACTAACATCATAAGGATAACTGTCTGTGATAATATTACAATTGTACTGAATGGGGAAACAAACAATGATAACAAACAATTCAATAATAGAACAAAACCGCATCAACGCAAGAAAGCGATTACTCAATAGAAGTGATATAGTTGATTTTTCAAATGTACCAAATTTTATTATAAATGCATTTTTTGGTGATGGCAATTATAGAACTCGGTTACTAGTAACGACCCTTGGACTTGTTAATGGTATAAGTCCGTATCAGCTTTTAGAGCTAATAAAGTGAAATCCATTCAAATCAACAGATAAAAGAAAAATTTTTGATTTATACACCTATATAAAAAAACCAGAAAATGCATATAAATATTACAGTTACAATATATATAAAAAATTAGTAATATATTGTAATGGTGATTTAAGAAGATTTGGTAACAGAGTACCACAAACCTAAGTGATTAGTGATTACATATATTAATTTGTGAAATAAAACCAAAAATAACATCGGAAAATAATCGAAAAATAAAATCGGTCCTTTTCAGGACCACAAAAAAATAACAAAGAGTAAAATTAATAAAAATAAATACATACATATCTGTTTTTTTAATCATTTTCATTATTTGATGTGTTATTGTTTGTTTTTTTTTCATTATTTTAACAAAAAATAACTAGTTATGTATAAAAAACATGCACTTTGTTGCATACATTTGTCCATAGTTTCTTAGTGGGGTGACATATGAGGGTGTAAGGGGAATCATTTTAAAGAGGACAAAATTATCTTTCATTTGACATCATAATTTACCTGTTATCTTTCAACTTTCGGAGATATATCAATATCAAAAGAAGTTTGAAAATCGTTTTTTTTAAAACATGAAATTTTGAGTCCTTATAGCTCAGGAACCACTTATTATTTCAGGACGAAATACATATATTTCGTTAGAAAGAGGAGAAAGTTCTCTTTAAAATGCAATATCTTCTGTTATCCTGCATTATTCCAAAAAATAAATATAACGGTTTTTGTGAAACACAGTGAATTTTTTGAAAAATTTTTAACGGTACTTTTCTCCCAAATATCAAATTTCCGCCAACAAGGACATATGACACATTAAAGAGGACATTCCAAAGTATCGTGCTGAAAATGTCCTGTTTCGATATCACGAGCTAGCGATTCGGAAGTTCAGCCGTACTGAATCCTCTCAATCATGATCACTTATGATCGCTCATGAATTATACTTCTTACCATATATAATATTTTATATACATATATATATTGTTCGTGCAATTAAGTACATGTGTAGTCTATTTTGTGTAGTCTGTTTTGTTAAAAATATTTAATAATGTACCTGAATTACGTTTGTAATGAATGAAGCTAGTAGTCGGTGTGTAGAAAAAACATGTACATATCTCACTCATACCCACACAAACGTGTAGCGGGTATGAATGAGGATGATATGAAAAAACTATATAATAAGATAATGGTATTGTTTTTTTCAAAATTCGTTTCATACTGTTTATGCATGATACAATGAATAACAAGATATGATATTGACATATGTTCAGGCGCCATCTTTTTTGTTTACATCATCATTTGGTGAAAGATTTCTTTGATAAAGTGGTTGTGATTTTGATGTTATAAATTTTGTTATTTTTGAAGTGTTTTAAATAAAATATTATATATAAAAATGGTGAATTGTGCAGTAAAAGTTTGTAAGAGCAATAATGGACTCAAAAATTTCGATAAAAAATCCGTTAAACCTGTTTTTAACATATTTTTTAGTACTATCTGTATGTGCATTGTAGACAAAGAATTAAACAAATTCGTCAATTATTTTACGTACAGCTGTTGAAAATATAATACCATGTCAGTGTCAAGTGGAAAAATATTTTCTTTGGAATATCGTGCAGTTATTAAATTTCTTACTAAAAAAGGAATATCACCGAAAGATATCAAAAGTCAAATGGACGAGGTTTATTGCGAAGCTGCTCCTTCATATTCCACAGTTAAAGAATGAGCGAAACTATTCCGTCAAGGTAGAACATCAATTGAAGATTACCCACATGGAGGGAGCTCAGCATGGGTGACTACTCCAGAAAATGTGGAATTAGTATAAAATATTGTATTAGAAGATCGTCGTAAAAAGACTACAGAAATAGCAGAAGAAAGTTGCCTTTCAAAAACGACCGTACTGAGAATTCTTCACGCACATCTTCATATGTCGAAAGTTAGTGCAAAATGGGTTCCGAGAATTCTGAGCGCTGTACAGAAAAAACAAAGGGTGCAATGTTCTCAAGAGTTTTTAAACCTATTTAGTGAAAACAAAGGTCATTTTTGGAACAAATAGTAACTGGAGATGAAACAATGGTGCTTTATTATGATCCCACTACCAAAACAGAGTCCATGGAATGGCGTCGAAAGGGGGAAGGGGCGCCAATAAAGGCGAAAGTCGCTAAATCAAGGAAAAAAGTGATGGCAACAGTATTCTGGGACTGTAAAGGTATTTTATTAATTGATTTCTTGGAACCAAATACAGTAATGACTGGCGAGTATTATGCTAACCTACTGCAGTAATTAAGGGAAAAAATTAAAGAAAAACGACGAGGAATGCTTTCCAGAAGTGTTTACCTACTTCATGATAACGCTCCAGTCCATACAGCAGCTGTAGCGAAGGCCGCTTTACAGCAGTGCGGCTTCATAGAAATTGATCATCCGCCGTATAGTCCAGACCTGGCACCAAGTGACTTTTATTTATTTCCAAAATTAAAAAAAGATTTACGAGGAAAAAAATTTGAGAACGTTGAAGCACAAACAATATAATATAACCAGACTCACAATGTGGTATAGTTCATTTTCATAGAGAAAATTTAGTTGGACGATGTTGTCTCGTCCAAGTAAAATTTATGTTATACAATTGCATATCCGATACACCAATCAACATTTTATTCAACTCTTTTTGTTATAAGAATCCACCAAATCCACTCAACTGTAATACTAAAAATGGTGAAATTGTCATCTTACATTGTTACATATACCATATAAATCCTATATATACTATATACATACATATATACACATTTTGTAGTTGATGGTAATACAATGCATTTAAAAACTAGTTTTTGTAATATAATGTGATTTTCATTTCATTCAAGAATTTAGAAAATTAGGGTGAGAAATTTTAAATTTCTACATATAAATATAATATTTATGTATGTATGGTCATTGACTATATAATAATATATGTATTATTATATAGTCAATGGTATGGTGTGTGATGTAGCTGCATATACTCGTATATAGATAGGAGAAAAATGATGAGAAGTATTCCTTTCATTATAAAATGATTTAGATTTTTCATATCTGTACATGATTGTTTTGTTGCTATATCAATTAACTCCACTTCCTTAATATTACAGGTCTTAATATTTAAGCACTTTTCAATGTGTTATATGTGTGGATGTATACTATTTGTTTATGTTTGTACGATTTGTATTTGTAATTAGTTTGCTCATTTTGAATTTTTTATTTATTATTTTTCAATGTATATAGATGTTGCTTAATAACCAATTAGTTATAAAAGTCTTTTATATCCATATCTTATTTTTATCATTAATTTTTAATATTTTTCAAAATAATCAAAATAGTAAATTAGGTTTGATTGAAAAATTTCCCAAATGGAAGTTTTTATCTGCATCAAAAAAAAATCCTAAATATGCAGATTGAATAAGTGTATAGTATATATAAAGAATCAAAGAACTTAATGTTTATAAAGAAAAAAACAAACATGTAGTTTACATTTTGAAAATAATTATTTTTTTTTGGCAAGAAATTTCCGAAGTTAAATTATATTCCCACTCGCTTTTTAAAATATGCTGCGTGATGTTGATAGTATGATGGAAGTTCAAACATGTACATATATTGAAATTAAACTAGAAGATCTTGATTATGCTCCAGCAGTTAAATCTTAAATTTTATTATTGAAAATATTATACTATCATAATTAGTGTTTTAGTATATCATTTAAAAAAATAATAGATAATAGAAAAATTAAAAAAAAAATGCAGAACACTGAAAACAGTAATAATTATTTGAGAAAAAAACTAATAAGCTGTTTTTAAAAGTTTGGTGATATTTTAGACATTTCAGAAAATTCAAAAACTTTCGCTAAATTAATTTTGTAATCCTATTGTTTATACTAGAAAAGCGAAGTGCATTAGTCAATGTAATTTTTATTTGAATTTTCTGCCGGAAATACATTTTCAAAGAATGTGTTGCAGTTCCACACGCCTCATACAAATTTATTACATATTTTTGTATTACCTTTCAACGTTTTTCTCTTGGTATTTATAATATATTTGTAATATCTTTTAATATCTTTTAAAAAGTCTTTTAATTTTTGGCGAAATGTCAATATAAGAAAATATATGACAGAAGCTGGGAAGAAAGTTTTAAATATGTTTTTCATAATGTGGCTCGTAAAAATAATACAGACTCCAAACAGTTTTAAAAATTTTGTTTGAAAAACATGATTAACATGAGTAAATCAAAATATCAAAATTTAGTCAAGATCCTTTTGCAAAATTATTTCCTAAAATCAGATGTAGAAATGCAAATCAACAAAATCCGACGCTTTTTAATTTTCAAATATTAATGCGGAAATAATTGAAAGTATAGAAATAGTTTTAGGCGTATGTTTCATACATTTTTCTTTGCATTCCGAGCGAATTTCTGTCTGTTATTACATTAGAAATAAGTATGTTTTGCAGGGTTTACAATAAATTAATTTTTGAAACAAATTAATATTATAGTTGTGAAAAGTGCATTTTATTGATTGAAAATAAAGATTATAGATTTGAAATTGTTACTAATAAATAATAATAATATCATGTAATATTACATTAACTATAGTTATGTATTATATTATTCAACTTTTTGTTTTTACTTTTTACTTTTTTGGAGTGTCTTAACTTATCAACCATCCAAGCACAATTTTTTCGTAATAATACCAATATCATGAAATCAAGTATAGCCATTCTGTGCTCAAAACATGGGTGAATAACATTATACAAATTATTGAACTTTAAATTTGTAACCATTACACACATGTTTTAATAAGTCTCTTTATATTTGGTTTGTGAGGGTGTTTTTCAAATTTTTTTTGAATATTTCTAATTGGTATTTAATTATTTCAAAATGTGATTCAGACGGTCTTATTAGAGAATTTGGAATTTTTGAATTAAAATTTTTTAAATCAACTAATATATCTGTAGAAGCACTTTGATCAACTACACCTTTAGTCAGAGCTGTTCTACATGTTTTACATTCGTTTTTAATAATTTTAAACAAATGTGCAATGCAATACCCTGTGAAATATTTTGCACGTAAGGATGAAGAAGATAAGACTCTGATATCATATTCTTCGCAAACCACCACATTTTTTAGCTCATTCATATCAGGTTTTAAATTATTATCACTATTCGGAAAACTTTCTGCATTGGATTCAGAAGAAATTAAAATAGCAGACCAATCTAAATTTAAAAATTCCTCGCTGTCATCCTCACAGTTCTTAGACTTACAACTAAAAAGAAATTTAAAAGACATTATTTTTGCAATAAGTCTTTGAAATTCTAAAACACTTGGGTTGTTTTTATTTGCATTCCTACATCTAATGTGATAGAAAAGGTTTTCCAAACAATCTTGATTAAACTTAGAGAAATATATGTAATATAAATCTTCATGAATTGTAAATAATTTTTCTCTCACTCCGAGTATAGCACTTATCGTTAAAACAAAACCTTTGTATAATTTTGTATAATTTAAACTGATAAAATTTATTCATTACATCTACATACATGATACATGTTCAAAACAGGATTCATAATTTCTTTTTCATAAAATGTAATTTATTATAGATTAACACATTTTCTGTACAAAAAATATATTTTTGATGAAAAGGGAATATCATATATTATACCTGAATACGAAAAACAATCTTCATTTCATTTTTGAAAAACTCGAGCTAAAAAAAACAATTATATGATCTTCATTGATTTTAAAGGTGTAAATGTTTATCACCATTGTTATGTCGAAGTTATAAATTTTATTCTTAATTATACCTGATTAACATAACATTACATATGAAACGAACTATAGCATGGGTAGAATTTTATAAAATTTGTGTAAAATATTTATGATTTCTTCATATTTTATGACCCTTTTTACAGTACTATTTTTAGTCTTTCAAGTTAAAACTAAGGCCAAAAAATGAATATGAATACATTATACCACACAATAATCTGCAAAATAATATGTCGATAAGTAGAATAAATTTTAGAATAACTGAAAATATTTTTTTTATTCTTAATTCTAAAAATTCAAATTTATTCAATATATTTAAAAATATGCGGGTGCATTTCAAATCGATTGACTCCTTAAAAAAAGATAATATAATATACCATCTAAAAAACAATTTTCATTTAGAAATTTATTACCAGAAAATTTATTTTGAATAAACAGTTTGTACTGTAGAAGTAGAAATAGTGCTTAAACATGTAATATTCACGAAGTAAAAAACGAGTGGGAATATAATTTAACTTCGGAAATTTCTTGCCAAAAAAAATTATTATTTTCAAAATGTAAGCTACACGTTTGTTTTTTTCTTTAATTTTATTAAGTTCTTTGATTCTTTATATATACACTTATTCAATCTGCGTATTTAGGATTTTTTTTTTGATGCAGATAAAAACTTCCGTTTGGGAAATTTTTCAATCAAACCTAATTTACTATTTTGATTATTTTGAAAAATATTAAAAATTAATGATAAAAATAAGATATGGATATAAAAGACTTTTATAACTAATTGGTTATTAAGCAACATCTATATACATTGAAAAATAATAAATAAAAAATTCAAAATGAGCAAACTAATTACAAATACAAATCGTACAAACATAAACAAATAGTATACATCCACACATATAACACATTGAAAAGTGCTTAAATATTAAGACCTGTAATATTAAGGAAGTGGAGTTAATTGATATAGCAACAAAACAATCATGTACAGATATGAAAAATCTAAATCATTTTATAATGAAAGGAATACTTCTCATCATTTTTCTCCTATCTATATACGAGTATATGCAGCTACATCACACACCATACCATTGACTATATAATAATACATATATTATTATATAGTCAATGACCATACATACATAAATATTATATTTATATGTAGAAATTTAAAATTTCTCACCCTAATTTTCTAAATTCTTGAATGAAATGAAAATCACATTATATTACAAAAACTAGTTTTTAAATGCATTGTATTACCATCAACTACAAAATGTGTATATATGTATGTATATAGTATATATAGGATTTATATGGTATATGTAACAATGTAAGATGACAATTTCACCATTTGTATTACAGTTGAGCGGATTGTTATAAAAAAAGAGGTGAATAAAATTTTGATTGGTGCATCGGATATGCAATTGTATTTTACTTGGACGAAAATACTTCATCCAACACTAATTGCGCATTAACGTTTTCCATATAAATCCAACTATACTGAAATGTGTATCTGGTATTTATTTGTCTGTGGTTGAAGACATCAAGTCAGCAGTTTTTGCCCACTTTGAAGATAAAACTCCAGATTATTTTTTCAAGGGTATAGAAATGTTAACGTCAAGGTGTAATAAGTGCGTTGAAATAAAGGGAGATTATATTGAAAAATAAAAACAATTTTGTTTTATTCAGACTTTTAAATATATATCAGGCCGGAGATGGTTGGACCACCCTACGTATGTTTTCTGCTGATATTATGACATACGCGTCAACTGCTGCTAATTTCATTGGTAGAATGAAAAAACTTTTCGACGCCCTCAATAGTGAGTCCTTCAAAAATCAAAATGTTTTTAATTCTGCCTTGTGTTCTTTGAACGCTCATAGAATTCATTTAGAACGTATGAAAGCATATCTTCAAAATATCAAAATTGATACTTCATCTACTATTTATTGGAAGGATAGAATGATTCAGACAATTTCTGCTATAACATCACTATACGATGACTTAACATCGGAATTTTCAATTCGATATTTATTAACTGCAAGATTCAATCAAGATGTTATAGAGAATTTGTTCGCTTTTATATTCGATCTGACGGAGGTTATAATTCACACCCATCAGTTGAAGACGTAAATTATATAATGGCAAAAATAATGTCATTTCGGTTATGTTTCAGATCATCAAATTCAAATTGCGAATCCGATGATGACTACTTTCTCACATTAAATTCTGAATCAGAGGAAGGAAATACTAATTTTAATGAGAAAAGGTAATGAAAAATGAAAATGAAAAAAATTACAATCAGCTAATTATTAATTCATAATTTCAGATATTTTGTTTTTATATCATTTTTTAAAAAATGAAGTAGAGGATTAGACCTACTGAGGAAACCTCTTTGACTCTTCTCTTGTAAATAAAAAGGTTATAAAAATTATATTTTTCTGTTTTTTTTTTTTTATCAGGAGAAGGATCTAAAAAAAACGCGTCGTTGACTCTACCTCAAAGGTGATGTGGAAATGGGTTAAAATATTAATGTGACATTGAAATAAAGATATAAATAAAAATGTAATACTTTATATCATTGCATTTTTTTTTTGTATTTGTTATCGTTGTTTTTTATGTTTTTTTTAAAACACACATCTCTTGTTCGTTATTATTATAAAAGCAATACCTTCCATTTTGTATGTAAGTACATATATACTTTAAATTTAATATTGTACTTATTTTCTCATCGTGGTCGTTTTTTAAAAAATTTATACTTAGAAATGTAATATATTTTGGCTAACTGATAATTCTTTGATAATAATACCTTATACTTTTGAGTACAACCAAAGACGATAATAATATATAGACTTCACAAGTAGAACAAAATGTGGTCACGGTTTTCCATCAACTGCTCAGTGTTCTATTAACTCCTACTTAGCTTTCATGAAAAACTTTTATTTGGAATTTCAAAATTCAAATACAAACGATCAAAAATAACGAAAATTTTTTATTTAAGTTGTAATGTTGTTTTTTGTATAATCATATATAAATAAAATAATATACCTTACCATTGACTATATAATAATACATAGGCTCAGAAACCATACAAAGAGTGGTATGTAAATTCAGAGCCGCAGCTGGCGAATTTATGAACTAAATTTTTTGATTTTGAATTAAAAATTATCAATTTTGCATAATAATAGGCACGATATTTTGAAAATCCATTTAAAATAATAAAATTTGTCTAAAAATAAACGCGACATTTTGAAAATGAATTCATATAAGTATTACGGTATTACATTAGTTTGTAGATAGTGTATATTTGATATTGTTACTATATAGTTATTATGTTGTAATCTATATATACGTATATTATATGCATACATATAGAAAATATTACACGGCGATTCAATCCTGATTGTATTCTGTATAACGTCTGATATCTTGATTGTATTGTGTTAACTGATACAACACATGTTAGTTAAATACAATAAATATAATAAATATGGATCGTATCATAAGACATATAATGAATGATCTTTTTTTTTATTAAAAGGGTAGATTTTTTTTCTCTGTATAATTTTCTTATTGTTTACGACTATGACATAATGAATGTATTCCATTTATTTCATTCATTATTTTTGTGCCTTACTTTATTATGATAATATAAATTTAAAAGAAATGTGAATTTCACTTTTAAATTTGACATCGTCGATTTTTATATGCATTACATGATTGATATCCTCTTATGAATAGTATAGAGAAAATGTATGGATGAAATTTCACTTATGTAATGTAAAAATTTACAGTATACTACAAATTACATAACGAATTTATTCATAGGTAAATAGATACTTTATATAAATTAAATGTATTTTAATTTCAACATTTAAAAATTTATGAAACTAAAATAAAGGATGATAAAATTTCACTTACATATGTATTCAGTATTTATTAATGAATATATATAATATATAATATCAATAGATAAATACATATATATATATATGTATATATATATATATATATATATATATATATGTGTCTATGTATGCAGTATGATAAATTATTTCTTTGAAAAGTCCCTTATATTAGTCTTATCTATATTTTATTTTACAAAGTAATTAAATATGTACAGTAATTCCTTTCTTTTTCGGTTCTTTTGTTTAAAACTAAGCAGTTTTTTTATGTCTATATACTTAAATGTACAATTTTATAACTTCATGTGCCGAAATTTACCATTCAATTTATTGAAATGCAAATCTTTTATTATAATATCGATTTTTTTATTTTTTTTTTTTTGTGAATTGGAAAATTAAATTCAGAACCTTTTTCTGCATTAAATCTAATATTAGACTACATATAATATTTGTAAATTTTCATTCATATAAAGAGGTATGTAGATAAAAAAAATAATTTTAATATCCTTGACAGGTAGATTTTTAAAATATTGTATTATTTTTGATATTTTATTCAATGATTTTTGTGTCATTATAATCAATCTGTTTAATGATTTAACGCATTTCAGACTCATTGTAGAATTCAAATTTAAATTTTATAAAAAAAACGGAGTGAATCAATTTAACTTTTTTAATATTTTGAAGAGTGATATATGTTAAATCCACCAAAAAAATATAATATGAAAAAAATATTTTTTAATTTAACATTAATTGAGAAAGAAAGGTGCCGGTTCAAAATTTTTAATAAAATAAAAACACAATGTTTTTCAATTTACGTTACAAACTTTATTTATATTGTAATCTCTTAAACCTAACAATTCAATATCTTAAAACTAAATTACAAACAATTCTAAATTACTTAAGTTAATATGTATATATTTCCAAATAACTTTAATTCAATTTGTATAAAAAAATTTAATATTTCAATTATACAATAATATTTCAATTGACCGGAAATAGTTATGCAATTAATTTTAATTAAATATACTATAAATCGAATAAATTTTGAATTTATGAAATATAAAATTTACTTTAATTTATAAATTTTGGATATGTACAATATTTCAATTAACCGGAAGTAATTATGCAAGCAAATTTAACAAAATATGTTACAATTGAAACAAAATCATGAATCTATACAAATGAAATATATCAAATTCAATTATAAATTTTGCATATATTCTTAAATATTAAATATGAATTAACTAATTATTCGTTGGTATAGGTCGACCTACACGGATAGACGGCGTTGTAGAAACTATGTTGATTGAAGAACTGCTGCTGAATATAACGATGACGAACCAATTAAACCACGATTGTTTGAATTTTAAAGTTTCAAAAAAGAATCGTTACGCGAACTGAAGATTGCCGATGGGAATTGACGACTGTCGAGATGAAATATTTTTTACTGTCTCGATGAATTTTCTGATTTTCCAAAATAATTCAATTTTCTGATGATACTTTCAGCGATGAAACTTTAGAAAATTTCTAAGTCCTAGAAATTTTCTAAGTGTTTAGCGATGTTGAATTTCTGCTCGAAGTATTAGAAAATTTTATAAAAAAAATTTTCTAAGTCTTTAACGATGATGAATTTGTTCCAAGTATTAGAAAATTTTGTAAAAAAATTTTCTAAGTCTTTTTTTTTAAAAATCAATTTTAACAATTTTCGATGATCCGGCCCGAAGTATTAGAAAATTTTGTAAGAAAAATTTTCTAAGTGTTTTTACGATGACAAATTCCGGCTCTAAGTGTTAGAAAATTTCTGTATAAGAAATTTTCTAAGTATTTTTTGACGATGATTTAATTCGACGTTTCCCTATATTCTGTAAAAATTCTTAATTAAAAAAGTATTTTTACAGAAATTCCTAACTTTTCCCTACTTACTAGCTCAACACGCTAGATTTTGAAAGGACTCAACACGTCCAGGCTGATGATTTGGTCTCTTGGTTTCCTTGCTTCAGTCTCAACACGACAGTATACACAAGTAATCGCAAAAGACAAATTTTTCTGCGAATCGCAACCCTTTATATACTAAATTTTCGCGGTTCTGGAAATTTCCTTTTCCCCGTTGTTGAAATGTTCTACTGTTTATCTCATGCACTCGTCTTTTTTATAAAACCGTTTTTTTTTTCAAATTGTGTCGGGTAATTCGAATGACAATTTATGGTAATTATGAATAACTTTGATTGGTAACTATTTAACTGGTACTGGTACTGGTAACAGATCTGACAGTACTGGCATGTGTAGTTATCTATGTATATTGTTATTTATATTTTGTATGTATGTATGATTATATATATACCATCTATATATATATTTTTATCTATATTTATATTATTATTGTTTTTTTTTTAAGGTTATTTATAAAATAATTGTGAAAAGGTAAAGGTATTTACCTTTTATTGACCCCCTTTTTTTTTTTTAATTAAATAGTAGTTTAAATTAATCCAAATATTAATTTAAACTAAAGTTAAGTGTTTTATTTATATTTACTGTGTGATTGTGCATTTTATGTTTTAGTTTTATGTGGTACAAGATATGTGGTGATACATTGTGTTATAAGTATTTTGTGATAGTAATGTTTTGATTTTGTGTCCATTTCCATTATGTTGTGATTCGTAATTTGTTAAATATTTTTCTTTTGTAAAAGTGTGAATAGATAATTGTATGTTATGTATTTGTATTATTTATGTTATATGTTTGGTTAAGTGGTTCTGTCTACATTTTTTTTTTTTTTGTGCTGGTCTTTTTGTGTATTGTTTTATAACTTTTAATATTAATTCCTTTTTTTTTTTTATTACAGGAGAACTAAATTTAAGTATAATGGAGAGTTGATTTTTTCGTAAGTTTTTTTTTTTTTTTTTAAATACCTTTAAACCAAATTAAATTTAATTAATAATTTCTTATCTTTTGTTTTTTTTTTTTAGACGAAATGTTGATTGGATTCAACAGATATATTTAAATATCAATTAAATTTAAAAGTAAAATTTTGAATTTTAGTTTTGAAAAGTGTTGTTCTTTTGAAAATAATAAGGAAGTGATAGAGTAAATTTATTATTTTAACTAATTATTTTATTTTTTCAACATTTATTTTAGGATATTCCGTTATTGTTTTATATTTCCGTTTAAATAACATTTTTAAAATTTTATTTTCAAATTTCTTTTTTTCTGGGTTTATTTTGGCCATTTTTTTTGCTTGTTTTTTATTTTTTTAATTTGAGAATATGAATAGAAAAAGAGAGTTCATATTCAACTGTGTTGTGAAATTGTGTGAATCCTCTTCGAGACTTGATAAATCTCAAAAGTTTTCAATTTTTCCACCATATGGAACAAACAGATTTAAAAGTTGGTGTGATGCTCTTAATGTTGATTTAAATCCTGGTCGATATTATATTTGTCACAAACATTTCACTCCAGAAAATTTCGCTGCTTGTCGACTTTCAAGACATGCAGTCCCATCATTAAAATTATCTGATGATTTTGAATACGACTTTGAAACTGAAGAAAATTCTACATTTAACAAAAATGGACCTAAACGCACCTATTCAAAATGTATTGCTCCTTTTGAGGAAACTAACGAAAATTTTGAAAATTTTATTGAACAAGAACCCATAAATAAACGAAGTCGTTTTTCATCAGATATGGAAACTTGTTGCAATCAATGTATGAAACATCAAAAAAATTCTTCATACTGGCAACGTAAATATTTCGAATTGAAAAAGAAAACATCTAAGGATGGAGATATAACGAGGAAATATTTACTGTTGAAAAAAAAGTATGCCAACTTTTCAATTGAAAATGCTATTGATAGTTTAAATATTGCAGAAGCACCCAAAACATTTTGCAAAATGTTATTAACTAAAAAGTCCAAGACTGAATCTTTTCTTAAAGATCATAGGATTCTTGCTCATAATATATATTATAATTCTCCTAAATCTTATAAATATATGAGATCTCTTAAATTTAATTTGCCTCATCCTGACACCTTACGTAATTATCTTCACGTAAAAAACATTGTTCCTGGTATATATTATTCTGTTTTAGACCAACTTAAATTAAGGTTTAGAAATTCTGATCTAAGAACTCGTCAAGCCGTTTTAATTTTTGATGAAATTCGTCTAAGACGTGAGTTAGAATACAACAGTAAATTGGACTATATTGAAGGCGTTGTTGATAGTGGTATCACGCGAGAAAATGCTGTTGCTACTGACGCATGTATGTTTTTAATACGAGGTCTTTTTTCGAGTTGGTCTTATATAATCGGCCATACTCTATCTGCTGGTCCAATAAAATAAAATTTATTAAAAGAAATGATTTTGAAAATTTTAAAAATTGAAGAATCTCACATAAATATAGTTGTTCTTATTTGTGATCAAAGTTCTAACAACAGAACATGCTTCAAGGAATTAGGAATTTCCAAAGAAAATCCATATTTTCGTTTTGAGGAAAAAAGACCAATAATTGCCATGTTTGACATCGTTCATTTATTAAAATCTTTAAGAAATATCCTTTTATTTAAATTATTTACAAACCATTGATGGCAAAGTTGATTGGAACATAATTGAAAAATTGTACATTGAAGATAAAAGTAGAACAACTAGGTTGTGTGTCAAATTAACTTCAAGGCACATTTGGCCAAATAATTTTCAAAAAATTGAAGTCAAAACTGCTGCTCAAGTTTTTAGCTGGTCTGTAGCATCAGCTATTAGGGCAATGCAAAGTTTAAATAAATTTGAAAATAAAGATTCCGAAGTCGCTACATCGACAGCTAATTTTGTTGAAAAAATCAATCACTTATTTGATGTTTTCAATGTAAGCAAATGTAGTTCCAGCAAAAATATATACAAACGACCTCTTTATTCAGGCAACAGATTTTCCATAAATTTTTTGCATGATATGAAAATTTATCTTGAAAAAATAAAAGTTTTTTCAAAAAAAAAATAATAAACCCGTTAGAGTATGTATATACCGTAGATTCTTGTATTTATTTTATTAACGGCATTTTCAAATTATTAGAAATTTTCAAAGGTGTACCAGAAACTAAATTTCTCCTAACTTCAAAACTCCAACAAGATATTGTAGAAAATCAGTTTTCTACCTTACGTTCTATGGGTGGATACAACCGATTCCTTTCTGCTAGAGAATATCACACAAATGTGAAACACATGATAGGAAAAAAACATGTTAGATTAGAATTGATCCAGACTTCATCCAATTGTCTTCCTTGTGATGAACTTGATCCCTTAACGGCACCAGATTCTTTAATTAAATTATATAGAAGTATGGGAAGCATATCTGAACAAATTCAAGAAAATCAAACTGATGGTAGTGATTGGATAGCCGATACAAAAGAAACAGAAAAATTAACAGATCTTTTATCACAAAATTCTTTGAAATATTTTTCTGGATATGTTGCCCATAAAACGATTGAAAAGTTCAAGTGTGATCGTTGTCTAAATTTAATAGTTGAAAATAATTTTACAATATACATACCAAATAATTTTTTCATATGTCATAAATCTTACACCAAAGATTTGCACAAAAGTGTTGCACTCAAATGTCCGTCGGAAGAATTTTTCAAAATTTGTTCGACACAAGTTGAAGTTTTTGAAAAATATTTCAATTCAAATAAGCACAGTAGGAATATTAAAAAAATTCTGAAACAAAAAGCTATTGAATTAACAAATGTTCGGCATCCAACGTGGTTTCGTCAAGATGATGAGTGCAATGACCATAAAATTCAAATTTTAGTTCTTTTAATATTAGTTTTAATGAGAAAAACTTGTATTTGGTTGTCACAAGGTATTAAAGAAGCCAAAGAAACTGTTAGCAGAATGGAAGTTTTAAAACAATAACGAATAATTTTAACTTTTTGGCTGTAGGTTTTCCGAGCTGAAATCAATAAATCAATAATATATAAAAAATTGGTCCTTTTCAGGACTACCAAAAAAATACGCAAAGAGTAAAAGATTTCAGTATTGAAAAACAAAGTTAAAATGTTTTAGGTATACACGAATAAAAAACAGGTTCTTAATTGTTTTCTTTATTTATCTAATTTAAAAGTTAAGTCAACATTTACACATGTAAATATTTACATACGCAAACTAAACCTTTAAGCATAGGTACTTAGTCTATGTTTTAGTTGTATAATTCAACACACACAACACATAATATTGATATTATATATTATACACGTTTTAAACTCACATTGAGGTACAGTATACGAGGTTGATATACAGTATCATCAGAGGTATCATGGTTACACACATAAGGATACAGTATACAGTATACAATATAGAGCAACAGCACAGCAACATTACACTAACAAATAGTACTCTATGCAGTTATCAAGCAGTTTTCTTCCTGTTTTTTTTTAGATCAAATGAAAAATATTTAAAACCCCATTAGTATGCAATATTTTGAGTTACTTTATTTGCCGCATATGGCTCTGAAATCAACTACCCGATTTAGAAAATAATTCGACATAAAAAATGTATGGGCTTTCTGAGTCTATTAGCCCTATTCTGTTGAGTATCAGTGACTAGTCATAAGTCATAAGTTATAACATAAGTCACAAGTTGTGAATTTTTGTATTCCGCAGTAAAATGTCACAACATGCCAGAGTCACAAGTTGTGATCTGCTACTTCAGTCGTCACAAGAATAATTTTAAGGTTATGTGAAAAATTTAAAATATATCATTTTTCTTAAAAAAATTTGACGTTTCAAATTCACCACTAAGAGGTGAAATTTTTGTGATTTTTCTTGTGATTACTTATTCAGAATACGAAACAGCTGATTAGTCACAAGGAAAATCACAAGAAAGCCAGTCACAATTTTGTTGTGACTTGTGATGGGTCACAATACCAGAATAGGGCTATATGTATTATTATATAGTCAATGACCTTACATACCACGAACACGATTCTATCTACATATTCACCATGCGCATATGCATTGCACACAGCGACACAGCACACAGCTTGTACTCGATGATATCTATTATGCTATGCATATACATATCCAACATATCATATATCTAACAAGGAAGATTATGTGTATTCACGGTGTATGAATGTATACATAATTTAGATATATACACTGAACCCCCCAAATTTGCGAAGGATACGTTCCGTGAAAACCTCGCATATGTTGAATTCGCATATGTGGAGAACCGAATGCAATACAAAATAAACAGATTGGTTCCAAGTTTTAAAAAAAATACATATTTATTCATAATATGATTGCTAAACTAAATATAATTCTATAACAAAACATTAAAAAATTAACAAAAATAGAAAGTTAATAAAAGTTCATGAGAAAATAAACAAAAATATAAAATTAACATAAATAAAAAATTATTAAAATTGTGTACATTAATTTAATTATTTTGTGAAGTTGTAGGAGCAAAAAATTGTATTATACTGGGTTGTTTTTTTTCTTTTTGCTTTTCATATAAAATTTGTTTATATGGAGCAATAGAATTCAGCTTTTCTGCTCTACAAATTGATGCTCTTATATCATTTGAATCAATCGATTCAACAAATGAAACTACCTCTTCGATCTTTTCTACTAAAATTTCTAAATTTTTTATGTCCAACTTGTCTGGTTGAGGGTTTTCTCTTGTTTCATTGTCGTCATTCTCCTTATAATGCTCTGTTTGCTCAACAAGTTCTTCTATAGACAGCTCAGTATCATATGTTTTTTTTTCCTCCTGCGAAATGTATGTTCGGCCAGGCATACGCTTCTAATAAAGACCCGTTTCATCTACATTGAAAATTACCCGTTTCATCTACATACGCAATGCACATACAAAATATTGTAAAAAATCAAAAATTTCATTTCACTTACAATATACAATAGAATATCAAAGTTGTCAGATTTAGAAATATTTCAAGTATGATACATACAGTGAAACCTCTCTAAAGCGGACACTCTCGGGACCAAAAATTTTGTCCGTCTACAAGAGGTGTCCGCTTATTAGAGGTGGTCTATATTAGTCAAGTAAAAAAAGTTCACTTTTATTTCACCTTTTCCTTTATATCAACAATGCAAACACATAATTATACGCATTATTTTTTCTATATTTATTCTAAATAACAAACAAAAACAAAAAACAATTAATTTTGATATTTGATAGAAAAAAAGAAATTGAAATTTATTTATCTTCTTAATTAAAAAACGAATCAATTCGAGTTTGTCGAAGATGATTTCCGGTGGCAATTCTTGTCTCATAATGTTGCAGAAGACTAGATAACATATAACAGGCCTTGTTATCATCTGTTTGTAGAGCAAATTTTCTCAGCTTTTCACATGCCTTGTGTGCGGTTTTCAACGAATTGATTGGATTCTCTACATCTTCTAGCTCATGTTCTTCTTCTGAGGAACTGTCATCATCGATTTCCATGCAATTATTTTCATTATTGGAGTTCCACTCTTGGTCAGTATACACATTGTCGTCACAAGTAATAAATGTCATAGGATTTAAAATTTTGTCAGGTGAAATTTTTCTAATAAAAGATGTAATATAAAATAACGTGGACAAAGGTAGATCGTCTTCTGGTTCAAAATCAGTTGAAGTGGCATAATCACTTTTAATAAAACCTGATTTATGAAAACAGTTTCTTATAGTTTCTTTTGAAACTTATTGCCAAGCCTTATCCATCCAGATGACTGCATCTAAAACACTAATAGTCTTAGATATTTCCGTTGCTGATGAGACCTCATCAATTTTTGTAATAATATGTTTAAGAACAAGCTGTCGATAAAATGTCTTGAAATTTTTAATGATGCCCTGGTCAAGAGGCTGCAATACAGCTGTTGTATTTGGTGGTAAAAATACAATTTTAATATTGCTTAAGGTCAAAACTGGATGCGAAGCCGCATTGTCGAGAAATAGTAATATCTTTCGGTTTTGATTTTTCATAACTTTATTGAGATTGTAAAGCCATTCTGACATAATCTCTCTAGTCATCCATGATTTGCGATTAGCTTTCCATGTAGCAGGTAATGTATTTCGACTCAGATTTTTGAAACAACGTGGTTTTTCAGATTTTCCTATTACCAGTAATTTTAGTTTTTCACCGGCCATACTAGTACAGTGAAGAATAGATAATCTCTCCTTTGAAAGTTTACCACCAGAACACGTTTCTCCTTTCAACGCAAATATTTTGGAGGACAAAGCTCGAAAAAATAGTCCGGTCTCGTCAGCATTGAATATGTCTTCTTCATGATAATCATTAATTATATCCGATATTCGAGCCTTCCAGTCAGCTGCATTTTCAAAATCAATATCAGCTGCTTCACCAGATATTGCTCGAAATGACACATTATGTCTTTTCAAAAACTTCTGCAGCCAACCGTTAGAGGCTTTAAAATCTTTATCAAGATTTCGGGAAAATTATAAAGCTTTGCTTTTTAAAAGTTTTTTTTTTTTTGGACCCGAAATAGGGATATTTTTAGATCGCATATTTTTGAACCACTCAAAAGTCATGGAATCAACTACTCCTCCTGCTGATTTTGAAAAATTTTTTTTCGCTTTTTTATTTACGCCGTTATGCCAGGCTTTCAATAAATCATCCTTCTGTTTCAAAATTTCTGAAACACTAGTTTTCCCAATGTCAAATTTTTTTGCCAACGAACGAACTGAAGATACATTTTTATTTGCTGGGTTCTCTACAAAATTTATTATTTTAATTTTTTCTTCTAGACATTATAATTTTCTTTTAGGTGTCATTTTTGATCTACTTTCACTTTATTGTGTTGCGTGAATATGTTTACTTAAAAAATTTTTTCCCTGAACACAGCACAATTTACACCGACAGCACTTTATAACATTTTTTTAACAAATGAATTAATAAATTCATATTATGTATATTTTAGTTAAACTGCTTAAAACACTAGAATTCGTCTATGCAAAATACAGTTACTTGCCGCCAGTAAAAAAATATAATATGTACTACATAGTCACACTTGCATTATCTACAAATAAAATTTATACAGCCGGACATTTTTTTCGTTCTCTAGACAACGGTAAGAAGATAAAGACATGATAACGATCTTTCTATTTGAAATTTTTGTTTTGTTTGTCTTTTGATTTTCTAGTACATAATATGTAAAAAGTGTCCACTGAAGAGAATATTTTAACTCAAAATAAGTAAATTTAGTGTCCGTGTCCGTTAAGCAGAGGTGTCCCTCTACAAGAGGTGAAACGCCCATACATGCTACACGGTGACGGCCAAAATGTCAATTTGTGTCCGTTAGTGAGAGGTGTCCGCTAAAGAGAGGTGTCCACTAAAGAGAGGTGTCCGTTAAAAGAGGTTTCACAGTATTCATACATATACTATACTCCTTTATAGTATAAATTTACACACCATAAGTATATCATATATATAATATATATACACTGAACCCCCGACATTCACGGTCCCAGTATTCGCGGATTCGCTTATTCGCGAATAGATTTTTCTGAACTGTCCTTCAACATCTGCGATTTTGTACGCGATTTGAGATTTGAACTCTGTTCTAACTTGTTTATTTTTGTTTGGTTTTGTCTTTGTTGTTTTACATAGATTTGTCATAAATGCATATTAATAATGTATGCATTTAGTTTTCAATTTTAGAGCAATACACAGTTCTTTTTGGTGCATTACAGCGATCAAGATCAATAATAGATATAATTCTACAAATCGTTCTTAAAATTAAATAACAGTGTGTTTCACTACAGAAAGTACTCAAAAAAGAAAAAACGAATGATTGTTTTGACTAGGTATAAACTTTATTTTAATCAGCTATATAAACTCTAATTCGCGTTATATTCAATAGCTCGTCCAGTCTCCACTCCCTTCAATAACATGGCGGCATCTTTCATCACAACTTTTCACTAATTTCTTGGCGTACTCCTCACTAAGGTTCTTCCAAATTCCTTTTAGCACTCGAATTAAATGATTTGTGCTTTTTTATTTTTAACTCCCGTAATTTCTGCTTCATGTAAGCCCACACATTTTCTATAGGGTTAAAATCTGGGGATTGTGAAGGCCAATCCATAGTATTGATCCCATTTTGAGATTTCCACTGGGTGCAAAGTTGACTCCGATGTTTGGGGTCATTGTCTTCTTGAAGAATCCAATCTAAATTTCCGTGTCCAAACCAGTTATTTGTTAATCGTAACAACCCATTTTTATATATTTTGGTCATTCGTTTCGCATCCAGTATCCCCGTGAAGCATATCAAATAACCGAACCCCTTTTGACAAAAGGCCCCATAAACGTGTGCCTTTGCAGGGTGTTTTACAGAACGTTCTATGTATCGATCAACTTTTTTCGTCCAAGCACGTCTCAAAAGATTTGAAACGAGAAAAGAAGCCTCATCCGTGAAGACTACATTACTCCAATCTTGGTTAATATTCTTTCGGGCCCATAGTAACCTTTTTTCCATATGGGAACTTGTCAATAAAGGTTTTTGCATCGTTGACAAGTTTTTATTTGAAATTCTTTGAGACGTCGCTGAATAGTTGAAGTGGAGATGTTTATACCCTTTTTCAATAACTTTTCAAGTGCTTGTCGAATCGATATTGAAGGATTTTCTAAAATATCTTCTCTATTGTCTTATCGTTGCGCTTTGTTGTAGATCACCAACTTTTTGACGGTGATAAACTTGTAATTCGAGTGATATAATGGTGAGATAATATAATTTTTTAGTAGAAATAATTTTGAAAAGAAAGCAAAAATTTGTATTTTTATTAAATATTCTATATTTTTTATTGTTATTATTATTTTTTTTTTCATTTATTTATTTATTTATTTATTATAAATAAAAAAACTAAAATTAAGTCAAATGTACATACGATAATAATATTTAAATAAAATTATAATAATTATAATATTTCAATATTTTTATTTAATTAAACTTACATTATAAACAATAAACAATTCGTCTGACTGCTAGAGAAATACAAGTATGTATTAACGTATCTTGAAATTTGAATTTTTAAATTCAAAATTTGAAAATATATTAGGATTTGACATTTTTGTATTATCAGTATTATCAAAGAATATAGAGCTAAAGCAATAGAAATAACATTCGACGGTTAAATTCAAATAATGTCTGTATGTTTGCCAAAATACATATTTTCTTGCTTCGAAATTTTGAAAAAGGGGAAAGTTACAATTAATGTGGATGATGTGGAATGAACCGAAAAAATTTTGGATTTCGCACATGTTTGTAATTAATGTGTATGACATGTTGTGTATAATTTTATACTTCGAAAAAATACTTCGAAAAATAGTTTCGTATTTATGAATGAAAATAGGTTTACACATAGCATTTGTGTGTGCGTTAATTTGATTATTCATACGCCATTATAGTTTTCAAATATACATATAATGTAGATATATTATATACTATATATATATAATTTTTATACTGCTGCTGGTTGACTGCTATGTTTTTATTTCTATCGATCATTTCTTTATTGCTGTATTGTAATGTAATTTGTGCATAAGAGCATACATTGATAATGGTAATTGGTATACGAGCAAATAATACAATGTAAATTTATATTTTATATTGTACATTGTATACGCTAATGCAATACGATTATATATGTATGCGGATAATCATTATAATACATAATATGATGATGATGATGATATGATATTATGATATATATATGTACTATATACATATTTCAGGTTTTTTTTTATAAATGCATTAGCCGAGATATTTTTAAAGGGACAATATATATGTATTATATACATATATGTATATTGTATTATAATTATAAAAATATGTATTTTACAATATTGAACATTGAACAAAATGAGTTTTGGTATTTGTGTACTACTACGTAATGTACGTAAGTAAATGTATATGCTGTGCTGTTTGTTCATATCGACGTTCATATTATATTGTAGACACTATGTACATATGTACGTATACACTTGTAGGATTGAGTTTATAAAAATTAATGGGCCCTATTATGAATGTCGATAATATATAATATCGACTATCGACAAAATTAAGACGAGACGAGACGATGTAAATTTTGTATTATGCAAATCGGTCGTCTCGACAGTAAGATATTGTCATATCAAATTTTATTTTCATTCAGTTTCACCATGTAATTTCTATAAAAATTGTCAAATATATCGATACAAAAATTTATAATTCATTTTTTTTTTCAATTTTGAATAATTATTTAATTAATTTTTGTAATTTTTAATAAATATTTGATTAATTTATGTAAATAATTTGTAGCTATAAATATAAAATATAAGTGAAAATATAAAACATTAATTTAATACTGATTTTTTTTTTTGCATAAAAGAAGAGCGTTCATGTTTTTTTTTTTCAAACAGCATTTTTAGTGATTTTTCTTTAATTAATTAAATTAAATTTAAATAAATTGAGCAGAATAATTAAATACAACTTATCTTATATACAAAGCATACATGAAATGTCAAATCACCATAGACTACTATGTCTATTGATTAGCTTTAACTGATCGACTCAAAATGTCGATATTCTCGCCTCAAATCGCCATTCATAATACAAAACTTGTCGAGTCAAGGCGATAGTCGATGACAAGACGATATTATGGACACTCATAATAGGACCCAATATAAAATAAACAATTAAATAATAATTGTGAATGGCTGGTTATAGGATAATACAATTCTTATGCATTTATATCGGGTTTTCCAATAGGGACATAACGATTTTGTGTTTTAATACAAAGGAGGCCTTGAACATTTGGCATAATCTGTCAACTTCAGAACGTCAGTCAATGTTAACATTTTTATCATGGTGAAGTTCACGAAAGAGCAACATTTAGAAATTATTAAAAATTACTACCGCAATTCTGAATCGGTAGTCACAACTTTAAGAGCGCTTATTCCAATTTTCGTGCTCGCGGTGGTCATATGAATGAGATCGAATTCCATAATTAAATGTAATTTGTGTACTTCACTTGGAATAAATTTTAACCTTATATGTATATTAATTATTCTTTATTTTACTTAAATATAAAATTGTTATGTCCTTACTGGAAAACCCTACATTATTAGCATAATTTATTATATTATATTATAGAAGTTGTTAGACAAGTAAGCAATATAGTATTATTGGTATTATATTTAATACAGTATTATTGGTATTATATTCAATTTTGATAACTATTAAATTATTGTTGTTTTCGTTGGCTTATATTTTTTTCTTTATTTTTTTTTTATGTTCGTGCGATCTTGTTTATATACAAATGTACACACACCCATATGTATATAGTATATTATTACCCTTCGATATTGATATTGTACAATTTCACATTGCTTTTGTACTATTTTTATGTACATACATATACGTTTTTATGTACATGTATATTATTATTTATATGCGTATTGTATTAAGTATATACCTATATATTACCACATTATTTGTATATTGTTTGTGATATTACAATACCTACAATATTTAGGGATACAGGTGGAAAGAAAAAGTAACGATAAAAAATATAATATTTAAATCATATTGCATTTATATAATCACCTCAAATATTAAAATGATATCTAAGCAAGTGTATAGATATACCATTCATGCGAAATATCCACATATATGTAATGTATAGTATTTTTAAGATTTTTTGCTTATTACGTTCATAATTAAAATTCAAAAATTATTCTTATACATATTCATACGAATATGTAATGATAATTATTATTGTAATTCATAATACTCGAATAGAGATTATGAAATAATTAATATAAGACCACGCCAAAACACAGATCATAAGGAAAAAATATTTCAATTTATAATCAATGCAGATCATACCAATCATATACAAACATACGTATGTTTGTCATTATGTCATTCGTTTATATATTATTATGTATATTACTCCCTATTAAAAACAAATGTTTGTTTACATTTCTTTGAAAAAAATTTTTAATTTGTTATTCCCTTTTACTTATCATTCACAACAATTCATATACATATATACATACATTTAATATTCGCATATAAATTCGTATTATACTAATACATAATACAGATAAGGATCTTTGTTAATATACATCTTACCAAAGCCCAATATAACAACTTGTTATCTAGTATTTGATACTACATACTACATACTACATAATATTCCGTAATGAATATTATACACGTAGCTATATATATTATCATAATACACAATAAACTTGTATTTGCCTTTAAATACAATACAATTCACATTATTCCATTGCACACATACATAATTTATAATACAAAATATAATATTATATCGATTCCCTTCCCCGCAACAGATTTTAATCTAGATGATTTGTATGGCAAATATATAATATAATTCCGAATACCTCTTAAATAGCAAACAGATAGCTTCCTCTCCGTCAACTAGCATCGTTCACCAGTACAGTACACTATCATCAGTCATCACGCTGCCTCAGTGATAGTACTGTTTGACGCTGAACATACATGTGCCTTATTTATATAGTCAGGTACGTAAGGGACTTGAATAGCTCGATGGTTGGGTTTCGTCTTGTGATCCTGAGATCACGGTTCGAACCCCAGCCAGCGCGCTACTCTTGCCCAAGTCGATCATTAATTTTTCCCATCAACAATATACACCAGTAACTGATTACTGACTGATGATAAACTGGATGGTATATCTGACATAAATTACTGATCGGCGGTGCCATAATGGACTGAGTATCCGCGTGCACTTAATATATACTATATACATTGTATGTATATATGTATATTTGAAAAAAAAAAAAAATATATAGTCAGTACTGTTTATTACGGCACGGATGTTATCTGTTTACATCTTTACCTCAGACATGGTAAGTAAGAAAAATTATCTGTATTTTAATACAATTATGAGGGGAAAAATTTATGTTCGAAACATGTTTCGAACGAAGATATTTATGTAACTTTATGTGTTCTGAATTTTTGACAGATTGTGGAATGAAAATTCTATTGCTTTAGCTCTATATTCTTTGGTATTATGTATATAATAAGACGAATCCATCTATATTGCAGCACTGAAACTACGAAGCTTTGGTTAGTTATCTATGGCAAAGATAATAGTAGTTCTTCTCAATAGATTTTCTTTTTAGTGTAAGTGGTAATTTTTCCAAAAACGGCACACTCACATATATGATAAAGATCGAAAAACCTTCATCAAAATCAAAAAAGTTTTTCAAAATTTTTCGAATTGCTTTTAGTTATGTACCCTGTACACAATTATAATGATTTCAATAAATGTGTCTGACAGTCTGTGATATAATGGAATTGTTTTTGTAAATCGAGTTATCAAAACTAATTGTGTAGACGGACCATAGTGTTTCGAATTTGTTATCATTTATTTTAAATATTTTCTCTCACTAAATGAAATGAACATCTGTCAATGTTTTGCAGTACTAAACAATACACAATGCTATTTAAAATGTACTTGAATGTACATTTAATTCATATGATATTCCACACATATAAGTGTTATTTATATGTAAATGTATATTTTGAGTATTGAAAATAGAATAAATGAATATCATTGGCTGGAACATATAAATATAAATTTGAACATTTTTGAGAGATTTTGATCATATATATTTATTTTCCATGTATGGTTTATGCTCGTGCATAAGGATATGTAAGGATCCATATTGAATTGAAGACGATCTCGTACACATACATACATAAAGCATATAACATGAATAAACAAGTTTGATATAACCAAAGACCGATATATAAAATATCCCAGCTGACCATTCAGTGAACTACGTTCACAGTGAATTCATAGTGAATGCCAAAAATCTTCACGAAATGAATAATTTTTCTCTTATTCATTTTGAAAACACGAAGTGAAAAATAAGTGAATTATTCAAAAATATGGGTACATTTTGAATACACCAAGTGGTTGAAATATGAATTATATTCATATAAAATTCATTTGATGAATGACGATTTATGTAAACGAATGACGACTATTTATTTTAATTTTATGATTAGGCGAATTCATTCGTTTTATCTTCGTAAAATGGTTGCGATTCACAAAGGCTAACACTATGGAATCACTTAGTGAACGTAAAGTGAAATTTTGTATTTCTTTTTCATGTACTAATTTGTAAACTGAAGCGATATAAAATGTAGTTATTTGAGTCTAAGAATAAGGAATAAGCAAGTGTTTTAAATTCTGTGTAATATTAGTATATTAAAAATAGAAAGTAAAATAAATAAAAAATAACGAAGTGATTAATTATTAAGTGATTAAAGAGTTTTTATTTAAATCAATGAAAAAAAAATCGAAAAGTAGGAATATAATAATTAGAGCCAGGATTCATTGATTACTCACATTGTGAATGATATTTTACCCTCACAAAGTGCATTCAATATGAATTCATTTCGTGTTTTCATTAAACATTCAGTAAGTGGTTTCAAAATGAATTCATTAAGTGAATTCACTGTGACCAGCCATAGCGTAAAAATTTTTGAAATAAAATATCTTCACTGTGAATTCACTGTGAACGTTCACGTGAAGAATCACTTGTTTGAAATGAATTCAGAATGAATTCACTATGAGTTCACTTGGTCAGCTGGGATATTATATCATGGTATATTATATTGGTCTTTGGTATAGCATTGAATGCGATGTAAAAACTAATTCTAATACATACATAATAGACATGAAATAGTATAGCCATTAATAACAACATGCTGCTTGCTTATGCAGAATAGATAATAGTAAATACTACATGCAATGAATGTGCTGTTTATGCGATATACATGATTGTATGTATAAATCGTATATATGGTATTTTGTACACATACATACAAGTGTAATTATAAAAATAGATTGTTCAATGATATATATCAGGATCTATAATGTATATAGTATCCATGCATGACCTGCCTTAATATATTTCTTTATGAAAATTTTTGTGTGTAATGTTAAATATGAACCTTTTTGTTATTCATAGATATATGAATACATATTTGGTAATTACATATACACTTTCGCTATCAGCTGGTTTTTTACTCTTAAAAAATTGAAAAGTCAACCTTTTTGTTTTTTTTTCAACTTTGGTTTGATTTCGGAATTATGAATAGAATATAATAGTGGTTGTTTGATGCGGGGGAGTGGTGTGGGGGGTGGTGGGTGGTGATTACTCATGAGTAATTTTTCATTAGTAAGATTGAAAAATTTTATAGAATGAAAGATAAAATATAAATGAAAAAAAGTGAATATTGGTAGGTGGGTGCGGGGATGCTAAAAGAGTATGAAAAGTGTTGTATAATTAGCGTCATTCGTTAACACTGATCAACATTTTTGAACTGAATTAAACTGATTTTTTCATATGCTCTTTTAACTATCTACCCACACTCTCCTACGCATCAAACTGTAACTATTATACTTTTTTCATAAATCCGAAGTTGAATGGAACTTTTTGAGACTAGAATCATGAAGATTCATATATTTTTCGATTTTTAATGTTTAAAAAAAACTAGCTGACCGCGAAAGTCTATAATTACCGAATATTTATCAATCACACTGCACTGCGACGATTTTCCTCTAAAAAGAATTAAATAACAATTTTGATAGGTAACAGCCCTCAAGCAAATATCCTTTTAAGATACCACAATATCTATATTTGAAGAATATATCATTCATTTACTACGTTACCACTATTATTCAGGTTGCGTAAATGCAAAATCCACTTTGATCGTGATCAAATTTCTTCTGCTTTGCTATGACTTTCTTAGATATTTTTATACAGAATTTGCATATAAATATAATACTTCATAAATCATATATAGTAATATATTTGATTTTAAAATTTTTAAATTTGAAAACTGTCTTCCAACTATGGTTAAACTAAAACTGGATGTACGGTATTGGTCACAACTACTTTTACACGGCATTTAATTTCTAATTAATAAGTAATGAGAAATGCATCCTCGAAACATTATAAATTCATAAATATAATTTCAACTGTATGAAAATATTGTGAGAACAATTGATAATTCATCGCTTTTTTGTCCGAATTCATTAGAATCATTTTAGTTCAAAACAAAGTTACATATATTTTATAGAAAAGAACAGAATTAAAAATTAAAAAATTAGGAGTTTATTTTATTTATATAAAAAACCTGCAATTTTAAAAACTTTTGTTCAAAAAAAATGCTGTATTCAAATACATATTTATGAATAATACTAAATGTCAAAGGCTATTCAAGTTTCTGATAATATATTCTAAAGTAGAGGCAGGTCAGATTAATTTCCTCTTCTTTGACAACACCATGACCGCACCATGCAGAACTGACCAGTTCTCGCGCTTTTTAAATGAATGCATAAAATTAAAAAATTTCCATTCAAAGTTATAGGTAGAAATATATTATAAATTTTACAATTTAATTTTTTATGATATGATATGATGTTAAATAATTTATGAGCTATCAATTTAATAGAAATGTTAAAATACAAAGGTAAATTTTGAAATCAAAATTCAAATAAGCAATTATAATTTACTATATACGTAAACCTATTCCACGTTATTTTGAAACATAATTTTTTGAATCACTACTGGAGATATTTTGATAATACGGATCTCCAAAATATTTCTAGGACTAGAATTATAGGCACATTCTACTTAATCATTTATTTTTAAGCAAACATAAATGAAAAAAATTTGATTGTATTCAATCATAAAAATACATAAATTTACAAACAATTTATTTTCGATTTCATGACATCTTGTTTATTGTTATAATTTGTGAACAAAAATATAATATTTTTCAAGCTACAAATGATTATCAATTTTCATTGAATCTAATTAAATGTTCATCAGCGCTAGTATTTAGAATTTTTTGAGTTTTTACTTTATACCACACACAAAAAACATCAACGAAATAAAATTTAAAAATTTTCAAATAAATATTTTTAAGCTTTCTGTTTTTAAAAAATACCCCCCTATTCTAGGTAATAGATTAATAGCTATTAGTCTATTAACTTTTAGTTAATAGAAAATTTCCTATTCTACTTAATAGTTAATAGATTGACAATCAGCTGGTCTACTTAATATAGATTTTCGTATTCTAGCGAATAGGTTAATAGATTTTTGTGGTTAGAAAATTCTATTAGCTAATAGCTCCTCTCGATGAGCTATTAGATCTATTAACTATCACATTTGAATGTTTATTTTGTGAAATGTTGTTTTTTTGGTTGATGATAAATACAAATAATTAAAAATAAATAAAAATAATTAAAAATTATTATTATTAAATATACATTTACCGGATTTTAAAAAAAATAAATATTTTTAAATTTCCAAATATTAATAATAAATAACAGCTGAACTGTTTTTTAAATGTCTACAAATCTATTAACTTTTCAACTTTTTAATGTCTACAAAACCTATAAAGTAGAATAGCACTTTCTACTAACTTCTTAGTTAATAGGTTAATAGATCTATTAGGCATCTATTACCTAGAATAGAGGGGATATTTTAAATAATTTAAAATTCATTATCCTCAAGATTTAGAAAAATAGACATATTTATAAATTATGTTCCATATTAATTGAAAATAAAATATCAATTTTTACCTAGTTATAGAAAAAAAATTGACTCAGTCTATAAAAGAATTTGGTAATGCTCAAAACACCTGATTTTTAAATTTTTATATTATGATCAAAAATCAGAATAATACTTTATGTATTCAGAAGTCCTAAGGCCAAACTTTAAAAAAGACATTCATTAAAAATTTCAAGAAGAAATTCAATTCACGGGATATTATATAATATATAATCGTATCTTGCATTCATATGTCAATGAACTCAAAAAGATAACAAAAAAAAACCATAATATATCCATATGTATACATATATATTATGTATAATCAAAGATACTATATACTATCGCAGATAAGGGTGTCTGATCTGTGATACTATGTAAAAACATATTTATATGTATTTATATAGTATCTCTGGTTTAATGCTACAGTAATTGTAATGTATGCTTATGTAAAAACCTCTGTTGCCAAATATTCTACAATCCTACATCAGAAAATAATGTAGATCTATGCAAGTAATACATATAATCAAAGACCATATAAATGTATAGAGTACAGTACAAATGCTACAGTAATTATAATGTATATATACGTAAAAACATCTGTTGCCAAATATTCTACAATCCTACATCAGAAAATAATGTAGATCTATACAAGTAATACATATAACCAAACACCATATAAATGTA
This sequence comes from Villa cingulata, assembly GCA_951394055.1. Lineage (NCBI taxonomy): Eukaryota > Metazoa > Arthropoda > Insecta > Diptera > Bombyliidae > Villa > Villa cingulata. Next base: position 31,252,690 of record OX596017.1, on the reverse strand, counting down.
TATATTTATATGGTCTTTGATATAAATACAATTGTATATATGCTGTATTTCAATTAGAAGAATAGTGGTAATTTATATCAGAGCATATAGCACGCGACAAGGCATATTAACAAAACAACACATATGTACATACATATTTAAAAATACATAAAATATGAAATACACCCTTTCTCAACTCATTCATATACATATTAAATACGACTATCAAATCAATACAATAAAAAAAAATTTGGAAACCAGCCCTATTGTCAATTGTTGTATTCATAAAGCATTTGCGTACAAAATATCCATTTATTTTTACTTAATCAAGTATAATATCATATCAAGGGTGCGTTCATAAACGTTACTATAGTTAACTATAGTTATCATTTGTCGTTCAAAATGGTGGTGGCATAGTAAATCATAACTACCAACATGAATTTTTAGCGTTCATAAACATCTGTAGTAAAGTAAATTTTTAACTATTTGATGTCAAAAATTAACCGTGCTCGAGAGCATGGTTAACGATAGTAACGATAGTAAGCCTTTAAGTGGTAATGACATTGACAATAAAAAATCGTTTGTCATTTCATTTTTTGTTGTGAATTGTGAAAATTTCAATTTAATTTATTTGAAATTTATTAATTTTGTTTTAAACTTCATTTTTAAAAAATAATTAATTTTTGACAAACAAAAAATATAATAATTATAATATGTAAAAATTTTTTAAACTTGACTTGACAGCTGAATGATAATTTATTGCTACTACTATGGTAAAAATCGCGTTCAAAAACCACTTGAAGTTAACATAACTATGGCCACATATAAAATAAATACTCATATGTCCAACGTCCATATAAAGAAGTGTAACCAATTTTTTCCAGCAACCGACACGACCAACCGACAAAAAGCACAAAAAGCAACCGACAGAAGCTTTCGTGAGAAAGGCTTTTTCTTTATTCTCTCTGTTTTCTCAACTTGTTATATATACACATAACATTCATTCAATACATACATATTTTGTTATATGAACAAAACGAACAAAACATAGGTACATTTCAATATCTTCAAATGATCATGTACATATATAATGTAAGGATCAATATTGAGTTCATAATATGATCTGGTATATAAATATAATATACGTTTATTCATATACATGAATAAACAATGTTTGTATACATGATAACTGTGTATATGTATGTATGCTTTGGTGATAACGCGATAAAAATAATAGAAATCCATTTTAATACAATTTTAAAAATTAGAGTAACCGGTTTACATAATAAATTGTAGCCATGCATTACAACATGCTGCTGCTTATGCATAATAGCAAATACTATATAAAATGAATAATATGTGTCTATTAGAATCAAAAGGCGATCATAGGAGTGTTAAGTGAAATTGAGATAATCATGAAAATGTTGTCATATCCATATTACTGCTATTGTCACAAATTTTTAAAACCTATCCTTTTCTTTAGCAGAAATAAACACGATTCAACAAAATAAAAAAAAAATATTTCTTACGGTTTTAGTTAAAACTACATATAAAATTTGGAAAGGTTACTTTTTGAAACTGATACATGGAAAATGCTACCTTTTGAAATTAAATATCTAAAATGAAACTCGTGAAAAGGAAGAAAACATATATAAAAAAATTCGAAACTTAATTATTTTTTATCAATAATTCATAAAAACAAAAAAAAAGTAACAAAAAATAATTCCTACAAATAAAAATAATCTTTTTGATACTTAAAAATAAGGAAATGGTTACCTTTTGAAAAAAAACACTGATTTTCGATTCGATTTTTAAAGGAGAAATGGAAACTTTTTCAAATTATTTAAACTATTTCTAATAGAAAAAAATCTAACTAACAAACTGGCATATCTAACTCGTTTTTGAAAAACTCCTCTGATACCCTTTTGATTCTAATAAACACATATATACAATTTATGTGATATACATGAATGAATGTATACATCTATATAAATATGATCTTTTGTACACATACAAGTGTAATGATTATAAAAATAGATTATTCAATGATATATACCAGGATCTGTAATGTATACAGTATTCATGACCTATCTTAATATATTTATTCATGCCAAAATACTAGATCCACTAGGAGTGCGTTCATAAACGTTACTATAGTTAACTATAGTTAACCATAGTTATCATTCGTGGTTCAGAATGGTGGTGGTGTAGTAAAACATAACTAACATAACATAAGCCAAACCAACAACATAAACCAACATGAATTTTTAGCGTTCATAAACATCTGTAGTAAAGTAAATTTTTAACTATTTGATGTCAAAAATTAACCATGCTCGAGAGTAAGCATGTACGTAGTAAGCCTTTAAGTGACATTGACAATAAAAAAATCGTTTGTCATTTAATTTTGTGTTGTGAATTTGTGAAATTTCAATTTAATTTATTTGAAATTAATTAATTTTGTTTTAAACTTAATTTTTAAAAATTAATTAATTTTTGACAAACAAAAAATATAATTATGTATTTATAAAAATTTTTTTGAAAATAACTATGGCTGTAGTACAACATAACATTGCTTAAACTATACCATACCATGACAATGGTTAAAGTAATATTTATGAACGCACTCTAGATCATGTTAAAAAAGGTTAAAAATATGAAAATCCTTTTCTCAGCGATTGAATTTTTTAAATATTTTGTTCGTAGGTTGAGGACTAATACCTGCCCAAATGGCTATTCAATTTTAGATGTATACATTCCTTCATGTACATAAATCACATAAACAGTATACATATACATATATTCATTCTATATAGTATTTGCTATTATGCATAAGCAGCAGCATGTTGTACTGCATGTCTACAATTTATTATGTAAACCGGTTACTTTATTTTTAAAATTGTATTAGAATGGATTTCTATTATTTTTATCGCGTTATCACCAAAGCATACATACATATACACAGTTATCATGTATACAAACATTGTTTATTCATGTATATGAATAAACGTATATTATATTTATATACCAGATCATTATGAACTCAATATTGATCCTTACATTATATACATGATCATTTGAAGATATTGAAATGTACCTATGTTTTGTTCGTTTTGTTCATATAACAAAATATGTATGTATTGAATGAATGTTATGTGTATGTATAACATGTTGAGAAAACAGAGAGAATAAAGAAAAAGCCTTTCTCACGAAAGCTTCTGTCGGTTGCTTTTTGTCGGTTGGTCGTGTCGGTTGCTGGAAAAAATTGGTTACACTTCTTTATATGGACGTTGGACATATGAGTATTTATTTTATATGTGCTATGGCTGTAGTATAACATAACTTTGCTTAAACTATACTATACCATGACTATGGTTAAAGTAATGTTCATGAACGCACCCCAAATAAGTGATGGTACCACTCAAAACCATATAAAATTTAATAAACCAGTCATGCAACTCACAAACTAATTCTTCTATATAAATATTCTTATGTTTCTCTCATATTTACATCCCTCCTGAATTATAAACTTTCGCTCTTTTTCGATATTGTTTCGAAAAACTTTTTCGATCTTTATTTTTGGCAAACATACAAACATTTAAATAAAAAAAATGAAATGGTTCATCTAGTAGGACTGTATTATCTTTGTCTATGGATAATTTACTAGATAACTTTCATAATTTTGTTTGTGAAACAGTAGTTTTAATTTATCTCTTGAATAAATTTATCAATGAGTTAGTTATCCCTAGATTTATCTATTCTTTGTGAATCTGGGCCTTAGAAATCTATTACCTAGAATAGAGGCGTAAATTCGAAAATAAATTTTACCTACAATAGGTTGATAAATTAATATAAGTTGAAATTATACACATACCCGGCTAAAATATATGTATTCGACGAATAATTTTGATTGGTGAATACGAACCAATAAAAGCATTCAATCATATGTACATTACGTTAATATTATTATAATGTAACTAAATTAATTATACGCATGCGTTTTTATAGAAAAATATAAATATATGGTATACACGTATATATGTATGTATGTATGTACATGAATACACAATTATTTGTGCATATATATACATGAATTGTTCATGTAAAATAATAATAACAAAAGCACACCAGTTCTCATATATTATTATAATTAATTTGCTCTCTCGTAAAATTGATAAGAAATAATAATTTATAATAACCTTGTATGCATATATAAATATTAAAATTAAAACATAGGTACACCTATATTATTTATAGGTATGTAATTAATTTTAATAAAAATTTGGAAAACTGTTAATTATATTCCAGTTGTTATTATTATTATTATTATTATTTTTTTTTTTTTTCGAATGATTTTATTGTTATGTGTGCATGGTGTGCATATATACCTAAAACATTATTTGAAAAATTTTGTATAATAATAATCTAATAACGAATAACGAATCTAACGAATATCTATACAAAAAGGAAGAAAAGAAAAACAAAAATTATGTTAGTGGTAATGTGATAATATAAATAAATATGAATGTGCATTTATGAAAAAATGATGTTAATTTTTTATAATTTAAATTCAAGTTATTTTCAAGATATTTTCTATTTTGTATTTCCTTTATCTCTTCAGTATTTATATGTATTGTATAAATATATTATATATATACCTAGGTATATAATACAACATAAATTATAGGTACTATCTGTATAATATAAAATATAATAATAACTCCTATGATTCTGATTCTGATGTATAAGTTTTTAATCGCATTACGCAAATATATTATATATGTATATTATTTACATATATATGTAGGTAGGTACCTGCTGTGATTTGCTTAGCCATACTATAATAATACTTAAAATAACAAAAAATTTAGGCAAATAAATAAATACATAATGATCAAAAAAATATCAATCATGTAAAATCATCAATATTTGTATAAGGTAGAAGAAGAAATGGGCAAATTAAAAATCTAAAAAAACAATAAACTTTGATTTCGTTTTCCTCCTAATGATTTTGTATATGTGTATGTACTATATTTTAAATCTTTACACACATATACATATGTACAATTACATATTATCAGTGGCGTAGCGAGGATAACTTGCGCCCGGTGCGTTACAATCAATTTGCGCCCTTCAGAAACATATAATATTAATATAAAATATAAAATTTATGTGTAACGAATTATATATTTATATGTACGTATTATATATTGATCAGTAATAATAATAATAATAATAATAATAATAATAATAATAATATAAAAAATTATTACTTAATAATATGTAATTCTATATATATTTCTATATATATGTATTCTATATATAATTCTATATATTCCACACTTAAAAATACCAGCTCACTTAGGCGATATTTGTCCCATTGTTGATCTTAGATATATTAAAATTAACTTTAATTTACTACATGAACGCTGACAACTAGTTATTGATAGCGAAATCGTGAGGAGTATTTGAAGTGCAACTCTCAAGTTTTGAAAAACACCTTCTCCGTGCGATATTACAAAAGTAAGTAGTTCTAACGGAGTTTTAGACTCATTTCTTTTTTGCTGTGGAACATCCTACAATTACATATTTCGACGTGAAGCTCTGTTCCATCAAAATCTGTATTATAAATTTCAATAAATTTATTTTAAAATTTCATCACTATTTTTGTTTAATAAATTTTCAACATCCAGTAAAAATCAAAATTTAGAATCAAGATCACGTCGCTAATGATTGAAGATCATGGAATGCTTCTCCAAAATTCATTTTAGGATCTTCTAATCTAATCTGCACTTAATCAATTCTTCTCAATATTTCATGCCAGAAATGGAGTAAAGTTATGAAATTAAAGTTTAAATTTAACAAAATTGCAGCTTCACTTCTGGTGTCACTTGTGGTGTTACTATCCTGAAAAAAAGATGTTTTATCAATTATTCCAAAACAAGCTACAACGATTGGATCTTGCTTAGCTGCAGTAAGTCCTACTAAATTTAAAGAGTGATTATCACAATTTACTAATAACGTTTTGTTATTTTTTTTTTTCAGTATTCTTTTTTGAACACTAGATATGCCACCAGACATCACTGCAGCGTCATCATAACATTGTGATCTGCAGTTTACCAATGAAATACGATCAGAATTAAGTTTTTCCAAAATTGTATTATTCCAAAGGCTGAATCTTTAGCATGTATTTCAATGAATTCAAGAAAAAATTCTTTGATGGAGCTTTTCGATTGTTAAAATAAATATCTACATACCTAACAACTTGCGACATTTGTTTTCGATGAGCAATATCAGGAGTTGAATCAAATAAAAGTCCATAATATTTATTTCTTTTGATATCACTTATTAATTGATTCCAAACTGTAGTTGACAAAAGGTGAATAAATTCATTTTGAATTTGTTGAGATAGGTATGAGACTGTTCTTGGAGTTTCCATGGTATTTTTGAGATGGTTATCTATAGAATTGGATCAAACTGAGCTACAAGTTTAAGTAGGGATAGCAGGTTTCCGATATTTGCACCATTTTGAAGCGCTAGATTTTCAACATGACAACGCAAAGGAAGATCTTGATGATTGTTAATTTAAAATATATTTTCCAAAAATCGCTCAAAATCTTGCTTGTCTTGAAGATGATTTGGCGCCCGGAGCATGATACACCCCCATGACCCCCCTTGCTAAGCCATTGAACATTATATTAAATGACTTTTTAATACTACATTTATACGTATATACATATATACCTATATGTTGCGATTATACATATGTATATGTATTTAAATACATTTTTAGCATATTATTTTCACAACAATGATGTGTTGTTTATTATTTATTTTTCTTCTTTCGAATTCATAATCATAAAATTGATCTATGTATGTGATTGTTTTTTTTATTTTGTACATTATATGTGATGATAAAAAAAAATAAAAAATGAAACAAACAAAAAGAAATCGACACAACATCTCGGGTCAAAGACCTTTGAGAATTTTTAATATTGTATGTTAAATTATTCGTTTAAAGCATTCTTACTTTATTTACCGTCGTAGAGAAGCATATTGTAATAATAAGAAAATAAAAAATAAAAAATACGTATACATATTTCCATTTTCTAAGAATATATATTCTTCAAGAAAGTAAATACATATGTAACTACTTTAATTCTAGTAATATACTATCTAGTCTCTAGAGATAACTCCTCTTTGTATTATTAAAGAATAAATATTGAACATGAATCTTAATGAATTTATAAAAGTAAATTTATATTTTTATTTTCTATTTACAGATATAGAAATTTCAACAAAATTGAGAATGGGTGACGATCAACAATTCTGCCTACGTTGGAATAACCATAAAAGCACTTTAGTTAGTGGATTTAATGCACTTTTGGAAAGTGGAAGTCTTGTTGATTGTACACTTGCTGCTGAGGGAAGATTTCTTAAAGCGCATAAAATTGTTCTTTCAGCATGTAGTCCATATTTTGCAGTAAGTAATTATGTCATATAATTAATTTGTACATTATTTGCATTTATATATATACATATACAATTTTTAATTAATTTTATTTATTAATTCAATAGACATTATTGGCGCAACAATATGACAAACATCCAATTTTCAACTTGAAGGATGTTAAATTTCAAGAATTACGTGCTATGATGGATTATATGTATCGTGGTAGAGTTAATATATCTCAAGAACAATTGCCGTCACTATTGAAATCAGCTGAATTCTACAAATCAAAGGTTTATCTGATAGTCGTGATGAGAATGATCCTTCAGAATTACAAACGAATGAACAGCGCCAGCAGGTAACTTTACGACGCAGAAGTGTTGAAAATATCGTTGTTGGTGGTAAGTTATATTATATTTTAATATTATTATTATGTATTATTATATTATTAGGTAAATTTAAGTAAAAAAGAATTGCGAGTTGTTCTAGAGTCGCTGCATGGACGCCTAAAAATCATTTGCAGTACTTAATAGACTCGTAGAGAAATGTTTCTACATCGCTAAAACAATTCTTTCAAATTATATTTGGAATTGTTAATAGTTTGAAACAACAACTTATTTATATTTAAAAAAATGATATATACGAATCTTTTTCCTCGAATCAAGTTTACAATAAGTCTGTTCAATCCTTTTATTTTTCAATTCGTTTTTAAATTACTGATAGCTCAGATAAGGATCAGATATATGTCAGATGTTTCTCTGCATATATTCAAATATGTAACAAAATCAAATTCATATGGACGTTCTGGAAAATCTAGTCTTGGATATATTTAAATTCAAAATGTACGTTAATATTCAAATGTTCTTGCATTCGATAAACTTTTAAAGTATATGGTTCATAAAATTATATACGCATACATACGAACAATCTGATTTGAGTGTATAGGTTTATTCGTATATTCACATGCAATAATAGAAAATATACGATTTATACTAGGGACAGATATCAACAATATTATAATATGTATATTACTATTTACCAGAATATTATAATTTCATACTGTCTGTTTGTGAATATTAGGTTTTAAATTACTATTTGGTCGTAATATGGAAATTACGTTCCCAAACGTAATTTACGAAGCTTTAATGTAATATACCTTATACAAAAACCTAAAATTCAATATGGCCATCACAGAAATTCACAATTCACAATTCACAATAATTCTTTTATCCATTTTTTAATATTTATTTATTCACACTCAATATAAAAAATTCTTCACTTTAAAGCTTTTAACAAAATCAGCTGACCGATATTATAATATTATGTGTGTTCGGGTAGTATCTATATTATAATATACGTGATATTATAATATCTATATTATAATATACAAGTTAATGTCTGTACCTAGTATTATAAATATACGCATACATACGAACAATCTGATTTGAGTGTATATGTTTATTCGTATATTCACATGCAATAATAGAAAATATACGATTTATTTGTAGTAATTTGGCAGTATATTATCATAAATATTGAAGCAATTTATTGTATAGCATATAACATTTATATATGTATACAATAATTATTGCTGATGGTATACTACCATAGTACATGTTGTCTTGCAGGTGTCATTTAATTAATTAATTAATTTTGTTTATTTTAGATAAAAAGTTTTTAATAAAAAAATTTGTATTTTTTTAAATGGGTATACCCTATAATAATGTTACATTTTTTAAAACGGTTGGTGTTTCAGTTCCATTTTTTTTGTCTCTTTTTCGTACAAAGACTTAATTACTATCAGCTTTTAGCAAAACCGTTAAGGCCGAATGAATAACGGGACAAAGGTCATGAGAAATTTTTGCTAACACGTGCTCAGTGTCAATACTGTATAAATATAAATTTACTGTGATTGTATTAATGTAATATAGTAAGCATGATCTATCAAAAAGCAAATTTTTTTTTGTTTGCTTACAAATGAAAATAAAAACAAGTCTATTGTTAGTGATATAGTGTACCATACAGAAGGAAATATAAAAATTATCACTACTCAGGCCAGTCTAAATGCTTATAATATTAGAAGTATTCACGAATTGTTGTAAAAGTGTAAAAAGTGTGAACTATATCGTCAAAGCACCAGAGAAAACTTTGTATTGAAAGCAAACAAATTAATAACATTAACATATGTCTGCTAAAATATTATAAAAATAAATTTAATCAAATTACTTTATAAAACATTTAATGTCAGAATGGCATATACAATAGTAATATACACCGTATACAATGAGTTTCAGCATTGTAAATTTTTACAAGCAGTGTAAGTAAAAATTACATTGAAGATGTTTACAATAAAGTGTAGGATTGTACGAGTTTACACCGCTTACAATGATGCAAGACCAAACCGTGAATACCCTTATTTTTTGTCCGTTTTTAAAAAATATTATTATTATTATTATTATTATTATTTATTAATTATATAAATTAATTTACATAATTAAAATTAAGAAAGGAAGCGCTGGTAGCTGAGACCTTCGGCTTCTTACAATATTAGTTTAAATTGCTTAATATGTATCATATATATATATATATATATGTATATATTTTTTTTTTTTATATCTGATTACTTATATTTATATTATAGTTAAGTTGGTTAATTATTAGGAAAAAACAATGTTATATGTTTACTTATTCTTAAATGTGTTTGTAAAGTTTGGATAATTTTAGGAAGGTGATTAAGTTTTGAAGATTTTGTATATTAGTATCTATGAATGTAGGTATTTTATTATTATCTAAAATAATATTTCTTAAATTATTATACTTCGTGCAGTGAAATAATATATGTGGTATATCTAATTTGGAGTTACAATGCGTACATTTTGGAGGGAGGGATTTGTTGATTAGGTGTTGGTGTGTCATTAGAGTATGAGATTTTTATGGAGTGTAATCGAGAGAGAACAGGCGGATAATCTGAATTGAGGGTGTTAGTCTTAATAAATTTGAAATAGAAGTTATTGTACTTCAAACGGTTGGCGTGTTGTTTTTCTATAATCGCTTTAGATTTAGAAGGTTAAGGTCTTTTAAGGATTTATTTTTTGAAAGACAAGGGGGAATTGGTTTGAACGTGAAGCTGTTAGGTCTGCAAAATGGTTACCTTGAATGCCTATATGGCTGGGAACCCAGATTAATTTAATTTGCTTGTAATGGGAGATCATTTTGTCTCTTTTTTGATTAATTAAAATTGAGTTATGATTTATATTAGAAATTGCTTTGAGAGCAGATAGGCTATCTGTAAAAATAGCTGATTGTGATTTTGTATTTATGGTATGGTCTATGGCTGTGAGAATTGCAGTGGTTTCGGCGGTAAAAATTGAGGAATAATTGGGTAGGTTTGCATTGGCAACTATATTGCCTTTTTCTGATACTACTGCGAAGGATACTGAGTCATTTTTGACAGAGCCATCAGTGTACAGAAGGTTAAAATCTTTATTTAATGAATTTGATTGGATTAGCGGTTTTCGAGATATAAGGACTTAAAGTCAAAATTTCGTGTTTTTTAAAAATCACTTTATCAACTTCTTTTGATTACGGTATAACTTCTAAACTTGAAGGATGACATAAATATTGTATTCTTTCATTTGAAAGGTTTTTTTTGTCCTCTTTCCAATGATATTATATTTATGGATAGAAACTGCATAGATAAAAAATAAATGCACAAATATACAAAAAATTGCGAAAAAATACACATAATTTCATGCATTTTCATACATATTTGAGTAATTATTTCAAAGCTTACTATTTTTCGTAGTATTATTTACCTTTTACTAAATATGTATGTACGTAAAAAATTCAGTGAAATTCAATTTTATTTACTATTTACAAAAATATACAAAAAATTCAGTTTAATATTAAATTCAGCTTTTGTTTACCCTTCTACTAAAATTTATATAAGTTAAGTAGTAAAATTAAGTTTCATTTACCTTTTACAAAATCTCATATAAAAAATTCAGAAAAAAATTACTAACTTTTTTCTAAAAAATTATTTTGTATGAAAAATGTGTATTTTTTCGCATTTTTTTTTGTATATTTGTGCATTTATTTTTGATTCCTATAGAATCGATCCCATATGTTTGGCTGAGTGTACATGATTAACATAATGGAAATGTGAACCAACAACATAACATGCATGCATATTGTAAAATGTACAAATTGTATTTGTATATTGTATTCTGTATTCTGTTTAATTAATTGTAATTGTACAGCTGTACATTCTCTGTACATTTACATAATTTCTTATAAGTTTATAAGTGTTGAAAATATTGATAATTGTATATTAATTGTATTGTTATATTTTCTATGTTTCGATGAACTTTATATACACTACTCATAATTATATTTATATAGTATATAATAGTATACATTATCATTATACAATATTGTAATTTTCTCTTTGTAATGATTTCTCTCTCTAAATTGATAATATTGAAGATGATTGAATTGTAAGTTTGTAAGTTAGTCGATAATTAGAATTACAGCCATAACATGTAAAATAGAAATAGTTTTTTTTTAGTAATAATAAAGAATAATTTTTCTAACAATAAGAAAAAGAAATTTAAAAGAGAAGAGTATAAAAGAGATCAATATATGGAGTTCCACCAACTTACATTACATTACAAATTACAATACAATTACAACTCAAACAAGATGTTTCATAATAAATGATTATATTCTTCTCTCTTAAATTTCTTATCTTATATAAAGAGAAGATATCTTATAATTTAAAGAGAAGAGGAATTTCTTATAAGTTTATTAGAAAAAGAAATTTAAAAGAAAAGAATATAAATCAATGTATGGAGTATCAAGTCAAGATGTTTCATAAATGTTCATTTCAAAATATGAACACTTAAACAACCTCAACTTGATAATATAAATTCAAAGTTTTGTGCCGGTTCATATACAAAATGTGAACCAGATTGATATATGTATTATAGAAAAACGAACTTTAATATGTTTGTTTTAAAATGTGAACACTTAAACAACCTCAACTTGATAATATATGATAAATTGAAGTTTTTGGTCGGTTCATATCTAAATGTGAACCCGGCTTATATATAGAAAAACGAAATTTAAAAGAGAAGAAAATAAATCAATATATGGAGTATCAAAATTTTTCATATGTTCATTTCAAAATGTGAACACTTAAACAACTTCAACTTGATAATATAAATTCAAAGTTTTCTGTCGCTTCATATATAAAAATGTGAACCAGATTGATATATATAGCATTTTAAATTTAAATTCAACTTTTTCCAACTTAAATTAATCTTTGTACAAGTTAAATTAATCTTTGTCCAAGTTAAATTAATCTTTGTACAAGTTGAATTAAACTTTGTACAAGTTAAATTAATCTTTGTCCATGTTAAATTAAACTTTGTACAAGTTAAATTAAACTTTGTAGATTTTAAATTAAACTTTGTACATTTTAAATTAAACTTTGTCAATTTTTAATTACAGTTGAAAAAGATTGAAAATGTGAGTGATGCATTGATTATTCTGGATAATGTCAGAATCCATAAAACTTCTGAAAATAGAGAGCTAATTTCTTCGAGAGCTCGGTTGGATTACTTGCCACCATACTCTGCAATGCTCAATCCCATCGAAAAAGCATAAAATGCTATAGAAAAACGAATCTTAATATTTTGTTCATTTCAAAATGTGAACACTTAAACAACCTCAACTTGATAATATAAATTGAAGTTGTCTGCCGGTTTATATTTATATTTGAACTTTAGTGAAGTAATGTATAGAAAAACGAATTTTTTATTGTTTTCTTTCTCTTTTACGATAAAAATTTGTTTTTGAATTAGTTACAAAATTTTATGATCATGTTCATATAATTTTAGGGTGTTCACTGAACACCCTGAACACTACCACCCTCCGCCGATGGTTAATAAAATTCACTTTTATTTTTTTAACATAAACTTTATTCACCAATTTTTAAACATTATTCTTTTAACTCTAGATTACAACTAACTTTTACATTAATTAATTATAGTACAAGAAAATTTTCTGACCTACAATAAAATGCTTAATTAGCAAAGAACCGAAGTTGGTTAATTTCTTAATTTTTATTTTTAATTTCTTTTTACCTATTGCACCAATTTCTGTTTACCAAAGCTTTTTTGTTTTTAATATTACGAAATACTAATTTTGTGTTCTAATTATTGAAAATGTTGTCAATTACTTAGTTTTCACGACGTTTGCAATAAATAGTGTGTTAACTTATACAAATACCAAATAAGTGGTGATACTAAAAAAACCCCATAAATATTGTATAATGCATGAAAATGTGTATGTTATGTACAATGCTACAGTAATTATGATGTATGTATATGTAAAAACTTCTGTAGCCAAATTTTATACCCTACATCAGGACAAAATAATGTAGATCTATATACAAGTAATACATATAATCAATGTAACTACAGTTGTATATATGTATTTCAATTAGTAGTATATCTATGGTAGTAGTAATTTATATCCGAGCATAGCACACGACAAGGCATATTAACAACACATACGTAGATATATAAAAATACATGAAATATGAAATACATCCTTTCTCAACTCATTCATATATTAAATACGACTATCAAATCAATACAATAAAAAAAAAATTGGAAACCAGTCCTATTGTCAATTGTTGTATTCATAAAGCATTTGCGTACAAAATATCCATTTATTTTTACTTATTCAAGTATAATATTATATTAAATAAATGATTGTACCACACAAAACCATATAAAATTTAATAAACCAGTCATGCAACTCACAAAACTAATTCATCTATATAAATATATTGTAAATATTCACATTTTTCTCATATTTACTTCTCCATGACTTATAAACTTTCGCGCTTTTTCGATCTTTGTTTTTGGCAAACATACAAACATTTAAATAAAAAAAATAAAATGGTTCTTCCAGGTAGACTGTATTATCTTTGCAGTTGTCTAACAATACTGAATTGCGTTCAAAAAAGCATGTTTACTCATCCCCGCAAGTGAATCAGACGACGATAATCTGACAAGCAAGTTTAACGTCATGTTAGCAAGCAACAATACATTGTATAAACATTATAAGAGTATGAGTGGCACAGCATAATACATACCATAATATACCACAGATCTAAATAGCTACACAGATATGCCAACATCGCAAAGCTTATTTCAAAAAATTCAAGTTTCCATTTTCATCTATAAAACTAGGGGCTTGAATAGCTCGATGGTTAGGTGTCGGTCTTGTGATCCTGAGATCACGGTTCGAATCCCAGCCAGCACGCTACTCTTGCCCAAGTCGATCATTAATTTTTCCCATCAGCAATATACACCAGTAACTGATTACTGATGATAAACTTTGTCGCAACATTTCTTCAATCTGCCGGTCAACTTCCTTTCTATGTATTTCCGGATATCTATACAGTTTGCTATAGATCGGAACATCGTTTCGCGTTTTTATTTCGTGTTTGATTTTATTGGTAAACGAAAGATTATCACCTTCTTTGAAAAGTACGTCTTTATAAGAGGCTACGAGCATTTTTAATTTATTCAAGTCTGCCTTATTTAGGTGTGCTGCAAAGCTTTCGTCAGGAATAAAATTTTGCTTGTATTCATTGCTAAAAACATTTATACAATTTTCAGGTCGGTTCTGCGCGTATGATTCTTCTTCCTCATTAAGGTAAAATGGGATTACAGCATTACGAGTACTTAGAATACGATTTTTATAATTGATGTTAGCATCTAGATTAACTAAAACATTATTTCCTATAAGGCCATCGAAGTTATTATGAAAGTTATATTCCAAAAATTTTACGCAAACATCATCTGGTTCATTAAATTCCTTAAAAATAGGAAATTCGTAGCACGTATTAATTTGAATTGTTCTATTTAATGCTTTGATAGACGTTTTGGGCAGAGATAGTTTCCATTTGGGGTTACATATACCAGGATTAATTATGCTGTTTTCCGCGCCTGTGTCAATTATGAATTTAAGGTTTCGAATTTTTGTTTTAATCGTTATATAGGGAAGTTGTTTGTTGGATCGAACTGAAAATTTCGTGAATTCGAATTAGAATTTTCATTAGTGGAGACATCCATAGGTTCAGGTGTATTTCTTTGAAGATTTCGTTCAAAATTATGGTTGTTGGTATGTCTTCGTGTCTACATGCTTTGTGGTTGATTATTTCTAAAATAACTTTGATTTTGGCCATTGTTGTTATAATGATTACTCTGATTTCTGTAATAGCCATTGTTGCGATAATTATGATTGTAGTGATTATTGTTACAATAATTATTGTTACGGTTGTTGTGACTACCATTACTATTATTATTATTGTTAGTATTACTGGAGTTATTTCGGTCTGAATTACGATAGTAATTTCGGTAATTATTTCGATTGCCTCCAGAAATTGATCTAGGGTTATTGCTCGACTTGCTATTCTGTCTTGGGTGATAGGAATTATTATGTGTAAATGAGAGGTAACCAAATCGTCTTTATAAATTAAAATTTTTGTTATTACTTATATTTTATTGAAAATAAATATATTTTATATTAATTAACACATCATTCATAAAATTTTCTTAATGAGTGATTCAATGGAGACACATAAAATGTATCTGTTTTGGAAGGTAAATAGAAAATTTTGCAAATTATGTCTGTCTCCAAATCTCGAATATCATGTTTAAAAATATTTGTGCTAAATTTTCCAAAGACCATATTAAATTCTTGAAGATCGCTAGGTTCATTGTTGATAATTCGTTGATCACAAAAGTTCTGTCCATGAATGAATATTTTATTCCTTGTTTTTTCAAAATATTTTATGCGAACGATTTTTTTACTTCTTAACATAATACAATTATTTCCTAAAGAATTACAATTTATAATAAAATTTGAAAAAATGCACTTTTCGTAGAAATTTGTATTTGTTATATTTTTATCTAAATACGGTGATACTTTTGAATCTTTGGATGTTTTTATTTTACTCCTTTCTTTTGCTCTATTGTAACATTGTTCTAGTGGCCTGTTCGAAGAGTGTAACCATGATTTTATACACTGAACGAAAAAGGTACACATATTCAACAAATTTTTACATTGACACAATGAAAATATTCGTCAATTTTGGTCCAATGAACACGTTCATCTATTTAATGTACTACGATTGATTATTTAATGAATGCATTCATTATTTGATGAAAATTTCATTGCATTTATGAAGAACATTATTTTACGAAAAATTAATAAAGTTCGTCAATTTAATGAAAAACGTTCATTGTATCGAGTAATTATTCATCAAAAAATACATCAAATTTGATGAAAAATTCATCATATTTATGAATACTTTTTGGTGAAATTAATGAAAAAACATCAAATTTGATGACGAATTCGTCATATTTATGAATACTTTTTAGTGAAATTAATAAAAAAACATCAAATTTGATGACGAATTCGTCATATTTATGAATACTTTTTAGTGAAATTAATGAAAAAACATAGTTTTTATGTACGATTCGAATTTATAACATGAATTTTCATCTGTAGGTCCCAAATCACGCACGTCATTTGCTAAATGAATGAGATTATGTACATTATATGTCATATTTTTTAACCCATACAATTTGGGAAAATGTTTTACAAAATAATTAAGTAAATCATCTGCATAAGAGTTATACAACCTGTAATAAACTGGAGATGTTAAAATTCTCACAGCCAAACTGTAACACAAAAAGTGTTTGTAGATTGAAGGTTTCAATATTCGTTTTAAAATAACAGGACCAGTGTATAACAAAAATACTCTGAATTCAGATGCTTTCATGTAGGCAGCAAAATCTAAAGTTATTACTTTACTTTGAAATTCAGAACAGGAATATTTGTTCAATAATTTTAAATGTTCGTTTAATTTTTGAATTTCTATATTTCATATTCATAAAATAAAGAACAAAAATATTCATAAATTGTATTTTAAAATTTGAGCAGGTTTTTTTTTATTAATTCCTATTGAAATTCGATACTAAATGATAATAATTTTAAAAACTATTTTTTCAGGATGATAAAGCCACATTAAATGAAAATGAAACAAAACTACTAAAACTGAAACTATAAAAAAAATAAAACAAAAGTAAAAAATGATGAAAATAAACCACATGGAAAAAAAATTCATAAATAATTTTTTTAATATTCTATATGTAGAAAATTTAAAAAATATTAAAAAAATAAATTTATGAAAAAAAAACAAGTTAATACTTAAAAAAAAAAAACACGAATAAATTATCAAACTTTTTAACTCCTAAAATAATTTAAAACCCAACTAAATAAAAATTTAAAAACGAAAAAAAGGAAAAACAATATTATACTCCTACCATACTATGTATAGCTACTTTTCATTGCATTAATTCAATAATTGAAATTTTAAATTGAAAATATATTTTATTTTATTTTTTTTTCTTTTTACAAAGAATTTACTACATAAAAATAATAAAAAAATTATATATATTTAAGCTAACCAAAAAAAAGGTAAATAGAATTACATACAATTTTTGATAAATTAATTTAAAAATAAAATAAAAAATGTAAATTACAATAAAATTTTAACAAAATTCTTCTGATATGTTATATCAAAAATTTTTGAATTTTAATTTAAATATTTTAAACAATATGAAAAAAATAATAATAAAATAAAAACAATAATTATAATGTAAAACAAAAAAAATAAAAAATAAAATTATTTAAAAAAGCCATGGATCGCTGATTTCTTCGAATTTCAAGACGCCATAACTCAAGAAAAACGTAACATATTGCAAAATTAAAAAATTAGTTTTTTATTTTTCACGAATTCTACTAATCATCAAAATTTTAGACAAATCGGAGGAAGTCGTGTTAAAAATTTGGTCGAAATTAGTCGATATTTAAGAAAATGACCATATATTTAAATAAACAATATGATCGATCTCATTTACACTATAAATTTACAGTGTTAATTTTATGTCTATATAATCGCGTCAAGGATATAAAATGTATTTTAAAAAAAATTAAAAGTTCAATGAACTTATACATGTTCTATTTAATAGTAATATCATATACATGTACTACATATGTATGGGCATACGCAACGCACATACAAAATATTGTACAAAATCAAAAATTTCTTCAAAATCAAAACTTACAATATACAATAAAATATCAAAGTTGTCAGATTTCGAAATATTTCAAGTACATATTCATACATATACTATACTCCTTTATAGTATAAATTTACACACCATGAATATATCATATATATAATATACATAAATATATTATATATAAATTATGTATACATTCATACACAGTGAATACACATAATCTTCCTTGTTAGATATATGAAATGTTGGATATGTATATGCATAGCATGATATCATCGAGTACAAGCTGTGTGCTGTGTCGCTGTGTGCAATTGGTGCAATGCATATGCGCATGGTGAATATGTAGATAGAATTGTGGTAAGTAAGGTATATTATTTTATTTATATATGATTATACAAAAACAACATTACAACTTAAATAAAAAATTTTCGTTATTTTTGATCGTTTGTATTTGAATTTTGAAATTCCAAATAAAAGTTTTTCATGAAAGCTAAGTAGGAGTTAAGAGATCACTGCGGAGTTGATAGAAAAGCGTGACCGTTTTTTGTTCTACTTGTCCGGTCTATATATTATTATTGTCTTTGTTGGTATATAATTTTCTCTATTCTCTTTACACTGTATTCTATATATTTATATTGTATACTAGTGTGTGCCTGCTACTTCGTCCGCATTGTCATAGAGCTATAAAACGAATCACGATGTACAGAATAAGGTAATCCCGAGCGAAGAAGCTCTTTGTAAAGCTTTATGTTATTACGTCATTTCTATCGAGTTTGTAATTCAATTACCACGATCAACCACGATTATCAGTTCATTTAGAAGAAAAAGCTTTTCATACATTTTATAGATTTTTTTCAGACCTTCATCTGCTTAAATCAAATTTTTATTGTTTTAAATAATAAATTTTGAAAAAAAAAGTAGCCTATTTCAAATGGGAGGAATCACTCTTTAAGATAAAAAAAATTCCATCAAGATTGGTTCAGCCGTTTTCGAGATTACCCGGAACATACATACAGACAGACAGACAGACAGACAGTCAGACGCAACAAATTTATTTATAAGATATATTATATTGCATGCAAAACCTATAAATAAAGCAAAATGACAACTGATAAAATATCAGATGTTGTAAACAAATTTATTCATTTTCTCATTTTTCCTATACAACTCCATGTAAAGGGAGAAAAGCTTTATACTGAAAAAGTTTGGGCTTGGCAAAAAGAAATCCCGTTATTTTTATATGGAGTTGGGTGCTTGGCATAAAGAAATGCTATTTTTTTTATATTGAGTTTTACGCTGGCATCACTACCGACACCTACAATTATTGAAACATTTTTTGGTCCGAATGTTCCTATGAATCAGTTTCTCTCCTACTTTTATATACTTTTTGTATGTCCGTTCCGTTCCGGAAAAGAAAAAAGTTGGATTTTTGACATTTCCATGTTATTTACAAAGAGTATAAAAAAGAAGAGAGTTCCCAAGTGAAAACTCGTGAAACAAAATATCAAAAATGGAATAGACGGGAAACGAAAAATTAACGGTTGAATTGTTTTGAATGTTTCCGTTTATAACTGACAAAACTTGAAATTTATGAAAAAACATACATTGATTTAATCTTTTTTTATAAAATTAAGTAAAAATGTATTTTTATAAAATATTTTTTAAAATTAAATACTCTATCAAACATAATTAACTTCATAATAACAATATATATAGCCATATAAATTAATATTAATATTATACTGCTGTTGCCTGTTGTATATTATACACATCATCAACTCATACATACATGCAATATACATGAATGTGTATATTTATTTTATATACACTTTCTTTGCAGTCATACTCATAATACTAGGTACAGACATTAACTTGTATATTATAATATAGATATTATAATATCACGTATATTATAATATAGATACTACCCGAACACACATAATATTATAATATCGGTCAGCTGATTTTGTTAAAAGCTTTAAAGTGAAGAATTTTTTATATTGAGTGTGAATAAATAAATATTAAAAAATGGATAAAAGAATTATTGTGAATTGTGAATTGTGAATTTCTGTGATGGCCATATTGAATTTTATGTTTTTGTATAAGGTATATTACATTAAAGCTTCGTAAATTACGTTTGGGAACGTAATTTCCATATTACGACCAAATAGTAATTTAAAACCTAATATTCACAAACAGACAGTATGAAATTATAATATTCTGGTAAATAGTAATATACATATTATAATATTGTTGATATCTGTCCCTGGTATAAGTCATAACAATGATGTATTTATGTTCAATGTTTATATGTATATTTTGTATATTTGAGCTTTATGCATATACAAAGATATAAACCAATATGTATTTAATGTGTTATGTTTTGCTATTATTTTCATTCCTTTTGCAGTATATAATTGCATAAATAATAAATAAATAAATAAATAAAAAATAAATAAAATATTATTTATAATGTATAAACATTATATGAGTATGATTGCGGCATATCATCCCAGTCGTGAATTAGTAAGGCATTACTGGCAGAATCAATTCTGTAACTAGTTCACCATTTTCCAATTCGAATAAAGTAGTTCAATAATACATTACTTCGTTAAAAAAGTAATGTGGAGTCCTGGAGTGTAATGCAATTGTACTCCGAACAATGATACTGTTTCAAATCGGATGCTATGTAATGCAAGCGGTATTGTGTATAACAATATACGCATTATTCGCATTATAATTATTGCGAAATTAGAAACATGTATTATGAACATGGAAAGTTTTTGCGTTTTCTTTGTTAATCATAGTCAATGTCAATAGTCATTAGAAGTTATAAACTCGATATAAAAAGGAGTATAAAGTAGTGACTATAAAATATAATATAAATAAAATATTAATATAAATATAAAATATAAATATAAATACAAACATAAAAAATAAAATATAAATATAAAATATAAAATATAAATATAAAATATAAATATAAAATATAATATAAAATATAATATAATATAAAATATAAGTTAATATAAAATATAATATAAATTAATATAAAATTTAATTAACTGTGAATGCTAAATAGGTAAGGTTTATTAAATTTAATAATAAATATTTATTATAATTTATTATAAGTACGAGTATAGTAAAATTTAGATTTATAGAGTGATTCAGAAAAAATTGATTCCTTTATTTTTATATTTCACTGTGATAAATGAAGTGTTTGCTTCTTTAGCAATTATGCTGTATTTTTTTAACATATTATTTAAATAAATGGATATAACTGCTTTTCTAACTTGTTATTGTTTACCATATATTTTAAAAACATGTCGGCTAGAACACAAATGATTAGCATACGACTTTTTGTCACTATTTACAAAAAAAATCAGTAGAAGGAACTACAATCCTATTTCTTTCCAGTTTCAGATAATTTAGAAAAGTAAAAGGGTCAATTTTTTCTGAATCAATCTTTAAGTAAAAACGTCAGGGAAAAAAATAAGTAAACGTCATTTAGCAAGTTTGATAAAGGCAGAAAAAGAAAAATTATTAGTAAAAATAAGCAATTGTGTAGAAGAAAATCAACATGTAAACCAAACACAGAATATTTTTCCGACAAGTTCGATTGATAAAAATATAATCAACAATATTGATTTTATTTGTGTGCCAAATCCTCTGCCTCCAGAAAAATATTTGCAAGAGGAATTAAAGGAGTGGTATATACAGTATAATCCATCCAGAGATATTATGGAGAAGCTATTGAGTATTTTAAGATCAAAAAACTTAGATGTACCAGCCAAAGTTGAGTCTCTTCTATCTAATAGGAAGAAAATTATTACAAGAATATTGGCACTACGGAATTAAAACACAATTAGAAAAAATTAATAACATAATAGTTGAATATGCCGAGATCATTATGGATATAGGTATACATGGATTGCCGCTGTATAAAAGTTCAGGATTAAGTTTGTGGCCCATTCTGGGTAAAATCGTAAATATTCCAAACATAAGAGTATTTTTAATCAGTACATATTTGGGCAAGAGCAAACCTTATACCTTCGACAGTTATTTGCTCGATTTTACATACGAAATTGAAAATTTGATTAAGAATGACGTAGAAGTTTCAAATAAACTAATCAAGTTTAAAATTCGATCATTTATTTGTGATGCACCTGCCCGAGCATTTATTTGCGGTATAAAAGCGCACACGTCATTCAATGGATGTGACAAATGCAAACAGGTTGGTCAAAAAATAGATAACGTTGTGACATTTAGTACTACAGTAGGTGATATTCTGTCTGACCAAGATTTTGTTCAAAGGAATCATTTATGTTTGCATCAAAGTCAATTTCAAAACCGAAGAAATACATTAGAAAAAATAGGAATTAATATGATATCTCAATTTCCATTGGATTGCATGCATCTGATTGACCTGGGAGTTACGAAAAAAATAATTCATAGAATTATGAATAATAAAACATATTTTGAAATAAGTAAAGAAAGAAAAACCAGTCTATCCATTCATTTGATGACACCAGACACCAGATTCCATTCATACCAAAAGAATTTGCCAGAAAACCAAGGAGTTTAGAGGAAGTTTTAAAATGGAAAGCCACAGAATTTCGACAATTCACTTTATACACAGCAATTTTGGTTTTAAAAGATAGTGTTAACGACGATTTATATTACCATTTCCTACTATTGCACCGTGCTTAACGTTTGTTATCATGCCCTAGAAGTTTTCGACAAAATATTTCTACTGCTAAACAAATTATGGAGCTATTTGTAGAAAATTTTCCTATTGTCTACAGAAACAGTAGTGTGACATATAATGTTCATAATTTGTTGCATCTTACGGATAACGTTGAACAACTTGGGCTACTATATGATTTTTCAGCTTATCCATTCGAAAATTTTATGCAACTTTTAAAAAGGAAAATAAAAAAACCGTCAAAAATCTTGCAACAAATATTTAACAAACTCAAGCATGAGGGCTTGACTGCAGAAAAAAATTTAATAGGTTTTAAAAAAAGTGCTTCTGGAAATATAAAAAGTCACAGTTCTAATTCACAGTTTCTAAGTCTAGTAGAACCTGACAACTACTGCTGTATACGTCCTTATATACCCATAAAAATAACAGGTTTCATTGAAAAAGGAGAAAATTTTATCACCGGGAAAAGACTATTAAATTTAAGAAATTTCTTCACCGATCCATTAGAATCAATGCCCGCTTTAGGTATAAGTGTTGCAGATAAATGCCCTGCCGAAATTGAAGAGAATTTCAATTTTAATGAAATACATTGTAAATTAATGTCTTTGCCATACAAAAATAAACTATTGTTGATTCCTATTCTTCACGAGTGCACTTAAATATAAATTAAAAATTAATTATATTTAATAAATTAAAATATAAAAAGAATTGGTGATTATGGAGAAAGTTAAGTTCATCTACAAGATGCTGCATAGTGGAATAAAAACAAATATAGTGCTGAGACTAAATAAAAGCTTTCACAACTACGAGACCAGATGCTTGGAGAATATTAGGGTTGACAAAGCAAGAACAGACCGTGTGAGAAAAGGCTTACTAGTAACAGCAAGCAAAGAATACAATGATCTTCCAGAGTGGGTAAAAAACAGTAGCTGTCTATATATATTTACGAAGAAAGTAGTTAGTATGCTAAAAGATAAGAGGCAATAATTGATATTGAGAAGTAAAGATAATTTTTAAGTTAGTTAGCTAGAATAGTTTTAGATTAGGCTAGGTTAAGTAAATTAGGTTAAAAAAATAAGGAAGTTTAGGTTAAAATTAATTAATTAAATGTAGTAGGAGTTACGAAATGAAATGATGCATGATAAGAATGTAATGAAGAATGTCATAATTATATAAATAATGTATAAAATGAATAAAGTATAGCATAAATAATGAATAAAAAAGTACATAGCATGCGTATATATATATTAAAACACGAAAGAGAATAGAAGTTCCCAGCTCAGGAATCAGCTTTTGCTGTTTAGAGTTAGGGCTTTAGGAACTATAATATATAGTTAAAAATTAAAGAATGAATTTTATTTATTGGTTATGTATAAGATTGTAAACTAATGAGTAATGAGTAATAAAAAAAAAAAAAAAAAAAAACAAAAAAAAAAAAACATTCAACAAAAAAAATTTGGTTTTGATGTTGTTCTTGTATGGTTATGGATAGGCAAAAACATGTTCAGCAATATACACCAGTAACTGATTACTGATGATAAACAGGATGATATATCTGACATAAATTACTGATCAGCGGTGCCATAATGGACTGAGTATCCGCGTGCACTTAATATATACCATATACATTGTATATATATATGTATATTTTAAATAAATAAAATAAAATCTATAAAACTTTTTATTTAAAATAAACTTTAACGTAAAATAATAAGCACAAACAATTATTATGAACAACGTTTGTTCGAGGTTCAACAAAAAAAATTTGGTTTTGATGTTGTGTTCTTGTATGGTTATGGATAGGCAAAAACATGTTCTTTATCTTTATTCGAATAGGAAATAGACATTTTATTTATAAATGTTTATCTTTTATAAACATGATCTGAATATTGAAAAAATTTATGACTGAAATAACACTAAAATTCTTTTTTCTAGAATCAATTTTTTCATTTTGTAAAAAAAAAACATATTATTAGGTTTCTGTTTCTACAGCCTTTAAATCTCTTAAATGCACAAATGTGCCTCTGAAAACACTGTAAACATTTTGAATGTAGCTAACTCGTTGTCTACACGTTTACATTCTGCTATTCGCAATATCTTTCGAGTGTCTTGCAGAAGCTTCTCGATTGTGAGTCAAATAAAAACTGGTTTACAACCAATAGTTAACGGCTCAAGACTCTGCAGCTTATGAAATGCTTCCTCATGAATTAGGCAGATTGGCATTTAATTGGTGGAACATAGCAAAGTTTTAATAAATTGTGTGTTAATTGAACAATTCAAATAATTTCGCATAGTTGTTACCAATTATGTCAAACTACCGTAATATTCTTTCAACTTCTGCAGAAACCATCGATTTTAAATAGTATCCACGTCCAGAATACTGTTATATATATATACATATAATATAAGATTTCGACGACTTTACGTCCTGTTCAATGGGAGAACACTGATGTTCAATTTCCACAGAACTTAAGACACATGAGTACGAGTTTTACACATTTTACACATTTTACAAGTGTTTGAGGCATATTTTTCTGTTGCTGAGATACTTTTTTACTATATTTCTCTACAAAAACCAATAATATATTCTGCTGATATGTGTGCAACATTCTAGAGAAGTAATGCTCGAATTCATCTAGTACGTATTTATATGTAATAATACAAAAATAATATAAGGTTTACGCGATATGGAAAAACTTTTTTTAATTTCAGAAACTTTTCAATAATCAGATCAGGTAACAACTAGTGGGAGTATTTTCTTTAAATTGAAAGCAAAGATTTGAATATCTTTCTGGAAATCTCTGACTCTTACTATTAATGAACTACTCATTGTAAGAATTGTATTTAACAAAATAGTTTACCACCAAATAGTATACATGAATCTGGATATCCTTCCTGAAATCAAAAATTTATTACATCCAGCTCTTTTTCCAGACATATGAGATCTGAATGTGATATTCTAAATAAAAATGCGAATGTACAAGAGAATTATTTTTCCTTATCAGGAATAAACTCAACTATTTCACATAATTTACTGAATATAAATAATGATATCCACTTTTGTCCCGACATTGTTGAATACAAAGAAAGGAAATTTGATAAACCACATTTAAAACGGTCTACTCTTGAATTTTCTATGAAATATTTTGGAAAACAAAAGCCTTTACAGGAAAGATGCTTTGGATATCCAACATGATGTGAAAACTATGATAACAAGCAAAATAGCTAAACAAACTCAAAATAATGTATTAAAATTTGTTAAAGATGAGGGCATTTGTAAAATTTTAAAAAATTTAATTGAATTTTGTAACAATCCGTTTTAAGAAATAGATACAGAATACAAATAAATTAAAGAACATTGCCGCTTGAACTTATACGAAAGATATAAAATAGTTAACATTAATAATTCGGTTCAACCTATAATTTCGAACGGATATAACAGTATTGATTAGAAATTAGCAAACGTTGTAATATCTCCTTAAATAAGGAAAACAAAAAATAAGTATTTCTAAGTAATAGGTAAATAAACCAGAGAGCAATGTTTTTCTAATGATTAAAGTAAATAAAAAACGAATTGATTAATAGGTGTGAAGTAACAATATTTCGTGAAAACTGGAGATTAGTTTCAATTTATAAAAAACGATTTAAAAAATATTATGACTGGCACTCTTTCAATTAAATTTTCTTGGTCAGGTACGCCAGAGAAGCAGAGCGTGCAGCCCCTAAACAGCATAGTAGAAATAAAAAGTAAGATTTTTTTCTTTATAATATGCCTAATAACTAATAAAAATAGTTAAAATACATTAAATTTCTCAGATACGTGTTTCACAGTTTTCCCTTAAGCCTAAAACAACAGAGTCAACAGTAAACAAAATTTTGAAAAGATAATATCAATATTCAAAGCAAAAGACCATAAATACAGAAAATAATTCTAATCAAAATATTCATATGGATTATTATATACAAATATATCCATCTAAAAAAATTGCTACACATATTGTAAAGTTGTTAAATTATGAATTAGTTATTATTATTTTATACTAATTTGTTGTTATTTTTGAATTGAATTTTAATTATTATTTAAATTAATGAATTTTTAATAAAAATATTTTTAGAAATTGAAAAAATTTAAAGAATTTTTATTTAAATCATTGAAAAAACAGAACGAAAAAAAATGGGTTCAATGGGTGATTTGAAAATGGGTTCAATAAGTGAATTCACTAAGGCCACTTCACCAGCTATAACGTAAAAATTTTTGAAATAAAATATCTTCACAAATTATTCACTGTGAACGTTCAAGTGAAAAATCACTTGGGTGAAATGGTGAAATGAATTCAGAACGAATTCACTATGAGTTCACTTGGTCAGCTGGATGTATTTATAATAATTTTCATATTTCAATTAAAATTATGTAGGTATGTATATATGGATATGTAGTATTTATTTGTATTATTTAAAATGTATGTATGTAACAGTATTTCAATTTTCAACTTTTACTTTACTCGAACATTTAAATTCACACATTGATGCAGTACAAATTCTTTGTTTCGTAGAACTCCAGCCAATTACATATTTTTATATAGAAAATCACATTATAACTTATCAAAAATCAAAACGATTCATAAAAACTGAAAAAAAAACAATCAAAAATCCATATCCATCAAAGTACACCCTAGTAGAAAACACTCATCAGTTTTTCAATTTTTCAGGGGTCGGGTATGAGTATGAAGGCTGGAAGTAAGATGGTATTAATTGTTTATTTCAAATGATATATATGTGGTCGTATTAAATGCAATTTTAAAACAAAAAATACTGTATACTCAGTAATGTTTTGATGATTTCTCCACTGAGGATTTCATTTTTGTCATCAAAAAAATCATTGATAAGTACTGTACGTAAATTTCTAATGAGTTTTCCGATGAGTGTTTCATTTTTGTCATCAGAAAAATCATTGATGAGTATTGTTCGTTAATTTTTAATGATTTCTTCGATGAGTGCTTCATTTTTATCATCAGAATAATCACTGATGTGTTTTATTAATAATTACTTATGTAAATAAACAACGGTACTTTTTGACTCACTTTTCACAGTAATGAAAATTGTATTTTTAAATTTTACAATTGATTGCGAAATCATTTAAAGTAAAACATTCTATGCAACAAGTTCGTAAGTTAAGTGATAAAGTATTAATTTAAAGTGAAGTTTTTAAAATAAAATAAAATTTTTATAATAAAGATAGGTAAGTATTTTACATTATTAAATAAGAACTTAGTATTTTTTTTTAATTTAATACAAATTTTTTTAAAATTAAAGTTATTCAATTTTATTTCGGCAATTAATAATTGAATTTTCAATAAAACCCAGTTGTACACATAATTAGTCAATTTGAATCCATTTACTAATAAAAAGCATTTGAAATATATTCTTTTAAAAGTATTTTATGTACGCCTGCTTCTTTCATTTAAGAAAAATATAAAATAAAGTACAGAATGTCTTCGAAACAAACTTTGTATAATAGTATGAACATAGAGCTTTCGAAATATAAAAAAGATGTTGAGAGATACATGCAGTTAGACTCATTTGCAAGAACAACTGAACCTTTACCCGATTTTTCACAAGAAAGTTGTAGCAATATGAACATAGAGCCTGAAAACTCTGAAACTAATTTAAATGCCAGTCTTAATTTCAATTCAAGCAATGACGAATCTATGGAAATTGATGAGTGCATTTCGAATGATTCAGAACAAACATATGTAAAAAATAATATCCTTACCAAAAATATTGCAGAATGGGCTCTTAGGAATAAAATTTCTCATTATGCAGTTACAGATCTTCTTAAAACTTTAACTAATTCTGGAATTAAATATTTGCCAAAGTCTGCAAAAGCTCTCCTTAAAACTCCAACACAACAATTAAAACTTGTTGATGTTAATCCAGGTGAATTTGTACACTTTGGAATACAAAAATACTTTTTATCTGAGGAGTATGAGAATTTTGAAAATTTAATCGAAATAGACATTGGAATCGATGGAGTTTCATTGTTCAAAAGCTCGAAAAAGACTTTGTGGCCTATTATGGGAGTTCTCGCCAATAATAAAAATTCATCTTTATTTTTAATAGGTTGTTATTATGGTGCTTCAAAGCCAAATGACATAAATATTTTTTTGAAAGATTTAGTAAACGAAATTAAAGAACTTCAACAGACAGGAATTCAAATTGGAAAAGGTGATAAAATTTTAGAATTTAGAGTGAGATTATTTACTTGTGATACTCCTGCAAAAGCTTTTGTGACAGGTTCTATATATCATACTGGCAAAACAAGTTGCCCTAAATGCACACAAAAATGTGAATATATGAATCACAGAATGGTGTTTGAAAATAAAAAAGGAGAAGAGAGAACTGATGAGAGTTTTAGCAATAGAAGAGATCAAACTTTTCATCAACGTAGTTTTCTCACTCAGAAAAATATTTTGGAAACAGTTAACATACGTATGACAACACAATTTCCGATGGAGCCAATGCACCTTATTGATTTAGGTGTAATGAAAAAAATGTTAGTAGCAATAAGCAAAAGCAAAACTGGCAAATACCATGTTGATATTAATGAAATAAATCATAAGTTAGATACAATTGTCAAAGAAATACCATGTGAATCTTCCAGAAGTCAAAAACTTGAATGAAGTTTTATTGTGGAAAGCAACACAATTTCGATTATTTCTATTATATATTGGAATAGTAGTTTTGAAAAATTAAGTTCACGAAGATCTATATTATCATTTTCTTCTATTACATTCAGCTATACGACTTTTATCTTGTGAAAAATCGTGTCGTCCAAACTTGTCTAATGCAGAAGAAATAATACAAGAATTTGTAAAGATTTTTTCAAATTTTTTATGGTAAGGACAGTGTAAGCTACAATGTTCATGGGCTTTTACATTTGGCAGAGTCAGCTGAAAAATATGGTGTTCTAGACAGTTTTTCAGCTTATAAATTTGAAAATTTTATCCAACACATAAAACGTCTTGTTAGATCACCAAATAAAGTGTTACAACAAATTTTTAGAAGACTTGAAGAAGGCATTGTTTTCAATCACAACAAATTTGATAACAAATGTGATATACAAATAAATTCGAAAAGAGAAGTTGATTCTTATTGCCTTATCAAGCCAAATATTCCTTTTCGAATTATAGCTGAAGAAAATCAAGAAAACCAAGAAATTGTAGTCGGATATGAATATCAACAAATAGAAGACTTTTTTATTGAACCATTAAGATCTTTTGAAGCTCTGGGTACAGGACTTTGTTCACAACAAAATTCGAACACGACAAAATATAAAAAAAAGACATTGTATATAAATACTTTCCTATTAAATACACAAATAAAATGCTACTTATTCCAATTTTACACAACTGTTTCAAAAATTTTTCTTCCTGAAGAAAGATCATGGCACAATATCAAGAAGATCCGTTATCACCTATAATTGATGGTTACAACAATTCACTAAATAGTGAATTTGTTTCACGAGCGTTTACCACATCAACACCAAAAAGTCCATCTATTTTGAGCAGAAGAACTTTTAATGCAAGACATATAATAAGCGGTAAGAAAATGCAATTAAAATCAATAAAAATTATTTATGATTTAAATAAAATTTTGGTTTTTACTTACAGAAACTTCAAAAGAAAATAATGATTTGCCAGAAATTTTAAGATGTGTTCGAGAAATACAAGAGCAAGTGAAGGACGTGAAGAGCACGCAAAATATTATTTTAGAAAAAATTAAAGACATAACAAAAACGCAAAATATTATTTTAGAAAAGGTATATTATAAAATATTTAAAATATTTATAAATCATTTACTTAATAATTTAATTCCTAGATTAATCACAATGAAAACAAAAGAAGTGCAACGCAAATGGCGGATAATAAAATAATTAGAAATAGCCTGGTTCTCCTCAAAAGAGTGAACAAAAATATGAACAAATTAACAGGCACATCAAACAACAAATTTGAAAATGAAATTACATCAGACTTACCTATTAAGTCTTTAACTCAACTGAGTGATGTTGAAAAAAGTTTTGAAGACAATTCTCTTCTATTAGATGCCGTAAATTTTTTTCAAAACTGTATGAAAATACATAATTTTAAAACGATGCTTTCTGTTTCAGATTGAGTACTTCAGGAAAAAAACAAATAAAAAATTTGAAGAATTATTTAAATCCGTTGCAACTGACGAAGTTTATTTCCAGTTCAACGTAGAAGGAAAATGCGGAAAAAGAAAATTAATGGAACTGAAGTTATTTGATGAAATTTTATTTAGTAAGTTTATTCTAATCTTGAAAGTAATTTATATAAAAGCTACTTTTTGTTTTTTAAGAATTTTACAGTGGACAAATGACGAGGAAAGATGATTATATAGCGGAATTAAAAAAGTGCATATTAAAATCGCATAACCGCTTCAACAGAATTAAATGTACAAAGAAGTATGTTATTTATGTTTATACAAAATGGCTGAAACACAATATAACATTATTTTTTAAACAGTTTGTGCAAAAAGAACTAATAGAGAAAATTAATAATTGATAAAAAAATATATCCATTTAATAATATATTGTGTTCCAGTCGTAAGAATGTAAACATTAAGGTTTTTAATAAAATGATTTTACATACAATTTTTTTCTTTATTTCAGCAAACTCGACAAAAACAACAGTCTATAAAATAAAATAATAAATAATAAAATGTAAAAATTCAGATATAATAAAAATAAATGTGTAATTTTGTATATAAATAAAATCTAGTGTATGATTGAATATTATTTTGTAGGTAATGCGATTTAATTTTTGCTGATCCTGTTTAGAAAACTCATCGGTTTAATCATCAATATAATTTCTGGTGATATTCCTTATGATCTTTTTAAAAAACTCATTAGTTTAATCATCAATAAAACTTCTGATGATATTCCTTTTGATCTTTTTAAAAAACTCATCAGTTTAATCATCAATGAAATTTCTGATGATATTCTTCATGATCTTATTAGAAAACTCATCAGTTTAATCATCAATGAAATTTCTGATGATAGTCATTATGATGCTCATTACAAAACTCATCTTTAATCATCGATGAAACTTCTGATGAAAATCATCTAACACTCATTGAAACATTCATTTAAATTGTTTTATATAAACATAAAGTATATAAATGAGTTTTTCTACCGATGCTAGAACAAAACTCATCATGATTTTCATCTAAGAAATCATCATGAACTCATCGATGGACTCATCATGATCTTTCTACTAGGGCAGTTACACAACCAATATATATATGTACCTATAATGCTATAATGTAATAGAGCTGACAAACTATCGATATACTATCGAAACTATCGATAGTTTTTCCGAAATCGATTGCTATCGATATTTTTGAGACTATCGATACTATCGACATCTAGTTCTTTTTATTAAAATGTAGGTATTTTGGATTTTTTAACGAACGCACTCATGCTTATGATGAAATGTCATACATAATGACATTGATGATAATTTTTCTTCTTTCTCTTTTTTCATTTTGTTCAAATAAAAGTCGTTTGTCGTTCTCGTTTCTGGTTGTCTTTTGCGTATGCAATATGCATGCGTTACTCAGTTAAGATTTAACCTTAAATTGTTAAGTAAAAGTTAAAATACTCAAACAGAATACAATAATTGGTAAGTAGAAGTACATATTTTTTTCACATTTATTTAAATCGTCATGAAAAATTGTTCTTATAATACAAATTGTTTTTAATGATTTTTAGTTTAATATAAAATGAAATTCGTTGTATGGAATTATTTTGTTAAAAACTACCAGAATTCAAAAAATTTGGTTAAGTGTAAAATCTGTGGAAATGTTTTTAAATATTCCCAAAATACAACCAATTTGCGTGATCATTTAAAAAGAAAATGTAGGGCTATATAATTGAAAAACTATTTAATAAATTTACATTTTTACTTTATTAAGGTTCTCTCACGACTGACTGATTTACAATTATTACAAAATGTTGCAGGTAGGCAGTTGATCTTATATAATATAATTATCTTATGATATTACGGTATGGTGTATGTATGTATAATTGTATACTTATATGTAGTTATAGCAATTATACAAATGACCTACAAATCGGCCGTCCTGACATCATAATCGTCCCGATTATTCAATTATTTTCACATTGAAAAACACATGTAAAATCTTATAAATTTTACCTTTTCTAACTGATCAATTGCCTATTACAATTTAAAGTGTCAAGCCAAATATTTTTTTTTTTTTTAGAATAATTTTTGCCATTTGTTACAATATTCTTTTCTTTTAATACAGATAATGTTGAATTACAAACATTTGAACAATTTATATTTTAAAATTAAATACAGTACAATATATAAATTCTATTCTCAATATAACTATAGATTCAGACACTGAAAGTTTCACATTTTTTTTTTCAAAATTTTGTAATACAAATTAAAATATCAGTGCTCAACTAAACTGTTGACATATAAGGTTTCATATTAGCAGGAGTACAAATTCCTGTATAAGGAACTCTACTTATCTGCATACCTTCGATATCTTTAATCAAATATCTATCATTATTCAAGACTTCGATAATTTCGTACGGTCCCTTATACTTGGGTAAAAGCTTTTTATTTACACCCGGTATAGTTATAACGTTCTTAATCATAATATAATCTCCCTTTTTATATTTGTAAGGAGGCTTGTGTTTTTTATTATAATATTTTTCATTATACTTTTGATTTACTTCAATTTTATCGTTTAGTTGAACACTGCTACTTTTTACATTTTCGTTTCCTTCCTTTTTAGCTATTGTCATATTATTTACATTTAAAAAATCTCTACCTAAAATACAATTGAAGCTCATTGTGAAATCTTTTACAACAAATAAACATACATCAATAACATCACCTTGAAAAATCATTTTGCTATCTATTTTACCTATCACATTCAATGCACTCCCATTGATACCATAATACCTATGGTGATTTGGATTGACTTCTTGGATTCCAAACGGTTTTACGAATCTTTGCTGCACAAGGCTGATTGGGCTACCAGAGTCAATTAAAGTTTTTAAAGTTATTGTATGATAGTCTTGTTGATTTTCTGTAAAAAACATAAATTCTAAAAAATGAGAAAATTCATTGCTGTTACCACATGTTTCTGCTGGCAAGACTTCAGGCTTTGTAAGCAAGTTGTTAACTGTAGATTTTTGTACACAATTTCTGAAATGATGACCAGTTTTACCACACCGAAAACAA
This sequence comes from Villa cingulata, assembly GCA_951394055.1. Taxonomy (NCBI): domain Eukaryota; kingdom Metazoa; phylum Arthropoda; class Insecta; order Diptera; family Bombyliidae; genus Villa; species Villa cingulata. Next base: position 31,218,091 of record OX596017.1, on the reverse strand, counting down.
GCATTGTGCTCTCTTTTAGGTTTAACACAAGCTTTACTAAGATGACCCTTTTCATTACAATTATAGCAGGTAGGAACACGTTGCTTTTCACCACGATTTTCATATTTACTTGAATTACCATATTGGCCATGTTGCTTAGTTTTTAATGGTAAAGATTGATTAAAATTCACTGACTGAGCTTTAATTTTTTCATATTTTTTCAACATATATTTTAAATCTTCAATATTACTGGCTGTATACAAAATTAACTTATTTCCTGGTGCGTCATATATTCCATCAATAATGTATTGAATGACGTCACTTTCATCAATATCTGCAAGAGACCCAATTTCTTCCATTGCAAGCACATATTGTTGGTAAGTCTCACCCATTTTCTTTTTTCTATTTCTCAACATATTATGCACTTCTGCTTTTGACGTTGTTTTCCGGAACTCTTTTAACAATACGGATTTTAATTCTGACCACGTTTTTACAAGTTTGCTTCTTAATAAAAGTTTTGCCGTTCCATCCATCAACCTTCTAGCATATATTAATTTTAATTTATCATCCCAACTGTATATTAATGACGATTCTTCAAAATGCTGAATCCATTTTTGGATTGTGAAATTATCATCACCGCTGAACTTGTGCAAAGATTCTTCAACATCTCGATATGATGCACCACATGATTGTAATCCGAAATTATCTTGGCCATCCGTTAATTCAGATAGTTTTTTCTTCAGCTCCAGAATCTTTTGCCTTTTTGCAATAGTTTTTTCTAATTCTTGAATTTCATTATCTAAAATTTGATTTTCTGTAGCATTTTCTACCACGTGGGTCGTCGATGTGTTTTCATCTTCATCATTATCATTGTTTTCAGTATACAAATGGATATCTGATAAAACCTCAGAAATTTTGTTGCTTTCCATATTTTCAAATGCTTCTAGAACTCTTAATTTTAATTCCGGTTTATTACCATTTGTACGTAAGTTCAATGTTCTCAGCACGTCTTTAAATTGCTGTAATTTTGCACTTTCTAGAAACTTTTTTACCGGTGAATCCATATGACCTTCAACAAGTGCACGCTTATATTTTCACAGATTTCACAATTATATAATAATATATATATATATATATATATATATATATATATATTCTTCACAAATTAAACAAGTTCTTAAAATAGCAAATTACACAATCAAATACAAAAACATAATTTTAATTTTTTAAGCCCGTATGACTGATATTACATTTTTCAAATAACACTAGTTTATTCACAATTAAAAAGAAATTTTCTTATCATTATTTTTTCTTTTAGCAGGTATAACTTTAAATTTTTTAAGAAAAAAAAAATTTTTTTTTTTTTAAGTTACACGTGGATTTCATTCCACTTCTGAATTTTGTAGGGCTATATAATTGAAAAACTATTTAATAAATTTACATTTTTACTTTATTAAGGTTCTCTCACGACTGACTGATTTACAATTATTACAAAATGTTGCAGGTAGGCAGTTGATCTTATATAATATAATTATCTTATGATATTACGGTATGGTGTATGTATGTATAATTGTATACTTATATGTAGTTATAGCAATTATACAAATGACCTACAAAAACATCCTGAAATCATTACAAAAAATTCCGTCATCCAGGGGGATAGTAAGTTGTGTGCTGAAAATGTTAGCAGCATCAGTAAAAATTGTTCCGAAAACAAAGAAAAAGAAGTGAAAGGAAATAAGTTGACTGAGTTTATAAAAAGAAATAAAAAATATGAGGAAGATTCAATCCGGAAAAGAAGTCTTGATATGAAATTGGCATTAATGTTAGCAACAGACCTTGAACCGTTTTGCTTTGTTGAGAGAAAAGGCTTTCAAGAATTTGTTCATGAACTTGATCCAAAATATAATATACCATCTAAGACTCATTTGAAGGAAAAAATATATCCTGAAGTATATAATCTGTACGAGAATAAATTGAAAGGAATTTTAAATCAAATTTCATATGTTGCAATAACAACGGACATATGGACATCAATGAATATGGAATCATACCTTGGTGTTACTTGTCATTTTATCATGGATTCTAAATTATTTTCAGCTGTATTAGAAACAAAACAATTAATTGGAAGTCACACAGGTGAAGCTATTGCAGAGGTAAGTAATTAATTTGGATTTTAAAAGCTATATATGAATGAATTTTTTTTATTTTTAGGCACTATCAGATATTTTAAATACTTGGAATTTATATCAAAAGACTGTTTGTGTTGTTACAGATAATGCATCTAATATGCAAAAGGCAATTAGTAAAATAAAATTGCGTCACATGCCATGTTTAGCTCATACGTTAAATTTAGTATGTGAAGATTGCTTTAAAAATACTGAAATTTTGGAAATAATTAACAAGTGCAAGCAACTGGTAACTTTTTTTTAAATGTAGTGCAAAAGCGAGTGATAAATTGAGAGAAGTTCAAAGTGGAAGGTGTCTCAAATTAGTTCAAAGCTGTCCAACCAGGTGGAACAGTACATATTTTATGATAAAACGTATTATAGAATTGAAAAATGTCTTAGCTGTTGCACTTACATCACTTCCGAAAGCACCTACATTATTATCAGCAGAAGAATTTGATTTTTTAGAAGACTTTGTTCTTTGTTTCGAAATAATTCAAATTTCAACAAAAGAGATTAGTGGTAGTCAGTATGTAACAATGTCAATTATAATACCATTAATCAAAGGCATTCACTTGAAAATACAAGAAATTGAGGCAAATAAGCAACTTAAAACACCTTTAGGTAAAACATTAATGTTTTGCTTAAAAGAAAGTATTTCAACGAGACTTAATAATTTTGAGATAAGAACATCTGCAATGCTGGCGACATTTCTTGACCCAAGATTTAGAAAATTAGCATTTAGATTGGAAAGTAATGCTACTAACGCACAAAATTGCCTCATGAATGAATTAAATTCGATAAAACGAAGAAATGCGACAGAACTACAAAATACAATAAATGTGGACGAAAATATTGAAATTGGAAATCAAGAAGTTGAAAAGAGTGAATATTCGTCCAGCGTTTTAAATTTCTTGAAAGAAAAGAAAAAAGAACTTACAAAACAAAGAACTATGACATGTGTAGATGAATTTATAGAAATGAGACAATATCTTGAAACACCTCTCATGGACAATCATGAAAATCCGCTACATTTCTGGGAGCTACGTAAGCATTCACTACCTGATTTATACAACCTTGGCTGTAAATATTTATGCATTCCAGCCACTTCAGTTCCATGTGAACAGCTTTTCTCAGCTGCTGGATTATTTATAAATAAGCAGAGAAACTGCTTAAAATCAAAGCAAATTAATAAACTATTGTTTATACGACAGAATCAATGGTTGAAGCAGTATTTATAAAAGTTAAAAAATTAAAAGACGTGATTTTTAGGTTCCTTATTCTGTTATATTTTAGTTTATATTATCTTGAATTTTTAGGTTCTGTTATGTAATGATAAAAAGATATTTTGTTTACTTTTTTGTTACTTCTTATTATTTTTCCTTTTTTTAAATAAAAAATATACAATAAGACAACAGTAATTTCATGTTTTTTGGTTTTTGAAAATAAAATAATAGAAAAATATAAATATTTTGTAACCTTCAAGCACTATCGATAGACTATCGACACTATCGATAGTTTTCTTCAACTATTGAAAAACTATCGATAGTTTTATTTTCGATAGTTTGTCAGCTCTATAATGTAATAACCAAAAAAATAACCTTAAAAATTAATTAATAATCTTACCTTTAATCTTACATTTTTTTAATTTTGCCACCAAAAAAAATGTTTTTCTTTTATACACAAAAATTATCATTTTCGAAATTTTCAATTTCTTTTTTCAAAAACATTTCATTTACAACTATTTATTTTTTTCAATCTTTCAATTTCAAACCTAATTTTTGAACCACTCAAAAAAAATAATTTTTATTAAATTTTTACAAAAAAAAAATTACATTTTATTTGGCTACAATAATATTTTTATCGTTCATTTTATTTTTCAATTATATTTTTTTTGTTGAATTATTTGTTAAAATGAAAATTAAATTAAAAATTAAATTTTTTTTCCTAGTATGTTATTATTACACTTTATCATCCACCACGAACATTGAACATATAAAATAAATCCATCCATCATGGATTTTAATGTCAGTCACTGTCACGTCACGGTATACATACACATTTCTTATAGCCCAATTACAACCAAAGCAGCAACAGCAACAGCATTCTAGGCAGCATTATAGGCAGCATTTTAATAATGCTGCTTCGTGAATTACAATCAAAGCAGTAGCAGCAAAATTAGTTTGACATTTGAAAACTACACAAAACAAACAAATTGTGAAGATTTTATTTAATTTTTTTCGTTGATATTTTTTTCTATTATAATTAATTGTTTTTAAAATGATTGTGCCATATAATTTTATTGATAAAATTTTGCTTATTATTTGTGCATTAATAATGTGCATATTGCATATTATGTTTCTTTTGTGAATTTTATCTCTATGTGTGTTCTAAAAATAAAAGAACGATATGGACAAGAAAAATTTAAAGTGAACGTGAAAGAGACGTTCATGGATGTTTTAATAGTGTATTTAGTTTTTTTAAATCAGATGATAGTTTTCAGTTCAGAAAGGCAACTAGAAAGAAAGCTTAAACTCCTTGCCTCATGTAAATATACCAATTGCTGCATATACAACTGCATTTGCAAGAATAAAACTCTACGAAGCATTAGAAAAGGTTGGTAAAGCAATTTTGTATTGCGACACTGATAGTATAATTTTTGTAGAAAAAAAAAACTAATCCATTCCCGTTTGAAATTTCGGGTTTTTTGGGTGATTTAACAGATGAGATTGAATGTTTTGGTCCTGGTTCTTACATCTCAGAATTTGTAAGCACTGGACCTAAAACTTACAGTCTTAAAATTGAAACTAGTAAAGGTCCTGAATATATTACTAAATGTAAAGGTATATCTATTAATTTTGACAGTTGTAAAATTGTTAATTTTGAACGATTGAAATCTATGATACAAAGTGACATTGAAAAAGAAGATTTTTGCGTAAAAAACGACAGAAAAATCAAGCGCAAACAACCAGGAGCTATCATATCCTCTGTTGAAAAAAAACATTTATCATTTACATTTGATAAGCGAATAGTAGAAGATGAATATTTTTCTTATCCATATGGATTCAAAAAACCTAAAATTTTATAATTAGATTAGACTTTTGTATTTAATGTTAAGTTGAATTTATGTACTACATTTTTTTTAAAAAAATATAAAATGATGACAAAATAAAAAAATTTTTAATTTCACTCCTTGCTCTCTGTTCAAAAAGATGAATAAATTTATTTTTGATATTCAATTTGTTTGTGGAAATAATGGGCAATATTTTGCGAAGGAACTCGCAATACTTTCTTTTGAATCAATCTGTCCATTACGTTACCATCTTTAACCACCGTATCCATTTCAAGAATTATCGGACAAAGCACGGAAACAAAATCAATATGACATGGAAAATATAAATGGTTTAGATTGGAATGACAGAGACACCAATTACAGTGTTATGACACAAATATTCAAGGATTTTGACAACGCTACCATATACGTGAAAGGCGAGGTAAAAGAAAAGTTCATAAAAAAGTATTTACCAACATCAGAAGAATTTCAAATGGTTCTGAAACAGCTCAAAATAACTAGACTAAGGGAACTTCGAAATTTTCAAACAGATTGTAATATTCACAAAAAAGAAATATATAGTGAATGTGCTGAATGATAATAAATAAAATTGAATAAAAAAACTTTTTTATTTTATGTTATTTCCATTGTTTTATTTTACAAAAAATATTTACATAAACGTATATTTACTAAACTAAAAAATAAAAATAAAATTACATGTTCATAATCAGTTTATTAAGAACTATATTATAACTACAGAAAAGGGGAAATTCGTAAAAAAGTCTAGAATAATTTATGTGTACGTACGAAGATCGTGTTGGTATAAAAAAATCGTCGTTAGATAATTTGTCCACATCTTTTGTTTTACATCTGCTAACGTACTGGTTGAAGTACTCCTTCACACTTTCCGAAGCGGAATGATTATGGTACATCACAATGTTTAAAAACTCCAACATATCAAATAATTTAAGAAGTTCCAATTCCTTCAGTCGAATACTACCAATTTCAACTGGTATTCTGTATTCCTTTTTTGGTTTATGGTTATTTTCAGATATACGTCCACTAATTTCACTTTTCAGATTAGTGAGATATGTATAAGCTGAAGTCCATCCTGTATAGTTTGCTGATACAGGAAAACGGCCAATGTAACTGAAGATAATTTTTGCTTCGAAAGTTGTTGTATCAAATCCAAGTGTAATTTTTCGTTTTTGGTAATCATCCAAATAGTAAGTGTAGTTTAATAACACATTTTCAGTTGGAATTAAAATTATTTTCTTGGTAGATTTCTTAGTACTTTCTTTATCACTTGATTGCCTCTTGCGTGGTGATTCCATTTTTTAAAAATGCAATATTAAAGTTTAGAGTTTAAATATTTATACTCTTCGGAACAACATAAATAAGTTTTTCATATCTAAATTGTTAACACGTTTGATCATGTTCAATCTTGTCTTGGTTTACAAATCTGAAAACAGGTTTTTCGTTGTGAAATTCCCCCTTTCTGATTTCTGTTACCTTGAATTTTTTTGTTTTTCTTCTTATTCTTGAACATTTTTGTATATACTGCTAGTATTTTTTGATCATTTGATGCATAGTTGTATGGAGAGAACTGTTTTATAAAACGAGGCATACTCCAACCTTTACATTTAGAAAATAAATATACACAGCAGTAGATAATGTCCACATGTAGAGGAAAAATCTCCCTGTATTTTTCGAGAGTTACTTAAAAATTATGTGGAATTACGTAGTAAAAATTTTAAAAATAATTTATTATGGGGGTATATACCGAAAGAATCGAAATATTCGGCGGGGCCATGTTTAGGTAAAAAAAATGCAACCCAATGAGTGCCTTCTTTATGTGCTGGATCTGTATTGGCAATAACGAGAGCTGGTTTCGTAATTCTTTCCGGTAGATAATCACATGGGAATACCCCTATAAAATTGATTTTTGTTGTTTTGTTATTTCTCAATGCATTTCTTATTTCAATAGTGTTCATTTTGTAGTAGGCTCGATTTCACATCTTTGCTGGAGGTCAATGATTTTTGTAGAATTACTTGTGTAGTTCATGATAAATTCTTTGTTTATAGAGCCATTTACCAAGATAGTATCAAATTTGCTGATAACTTTTGTCAAGTCTGCATCAACTCGTCTAAATTGAAAATTACCAAATGTGGTTGGTTTGTTAGTTACCTCGATTCCTTGACATTGTTCGAAGGCATCTCTTGTTGGATACTGATATAAAATTTCTCGAGTAAACGGTTTACACGGACATGTGAATCCACAGAATGAAATTTTTCGAGCGAATACGAGATTCGCATCGTTTACTAAATATTCGATGTTAACAATACACTGACTCATGTTGAGAATTTTTGAATGAAAACAGTGTATGCACTACACTGTCAAGAAATCTAACTGCGAGAGTCCTTATATACTTTTTCTTCACCTTAAAAAATCGTGTATACGTTTCTATCTTTATCGATTTCAACAGAAGCATCGTGTTCAGTATAAACAATACATGTCACGGTATTTTTGAGTGCTTCATGAAAGCGTTCTTCGATTCTAACAGTCCCTTGGTTGAGTAAATTCCCAAAGTTGAATTGTACGAAACGTCTGCCGTAAGATCGAAAGCAAGTAAGAAACAACCATTGTCGAAAAAGTTTTTAGTTATTTGATGTCCCTTATCAAAGTAGTGTATACCTGTTCCTTTGAATAGTGTGTTGTACCCTCGTGTACTTATAGGTTTATTTTTCGAATAATCAAATTCTAGCGGTTGATTAGGCACTTGTACACCATTTACCAGCAAACCAAAATGCGTGATTTTATTGTGTTTGAAGTTGAAAGGGTTTTGTGTACGATTTCCTGTATATGCACTATTGTCAACCATTCCAAATACTAGTAAATTTGGTAATTGTCCGATAACAGTGTTGTCAAGAGAAAATGTTGAACTGCTTGCTGGAATTGTATATGTTTTTACTTCAACACGTTTGTATGGGTAAATCGCATTTGATTTTTGAAGTACTCGTTCATGCCACAACATTATACTTGGTTTTTTCAGTCACATGATTCATGTACATCGTTGAATCCAAAATTTTCAAAACTGGTGTGGCATCTGACTTACATAAAAAGTAAAAATCAATTTTCTCTAATGACAACACCACACGTAAATCAACACCGTTAATTAGCAATTTTTGCTGATTGAAAATGTCACCATGTATTTTACCCATCAATTCAACTTCACAACTTTTATCAAACAATTTCCTTCTGTTCAAATAACCTTCATTCTCTTCATTCGATACGATCGGTTCCATGTTATTCAAATCTAGATACCATCCGCTACTTTCTAAATGAGTACTTACTGCATCTTTTCCATAATTCAGTAAATTTTCAATGTATGCTCTGTAATTATAATTGTTGTCGGTTTGAGAGATTGGCTTTCCGTTTAAATATATTGAACATTGACGAAAAAGTGAATGTACAATATTATTCACTACACCGGCGGCATCCCCTGCATAAAGTGTTTCCTTACCATCTTTCAATTCTACCATTTGTAACCTTAATCGAAGGTATATGCTATGTATCACCATGTCCCAAAGAAACAAATTCGATGACGGATGCATTATCCAGTGAGGCTATAGGCTTATAGGCTATTTCTTCCGTTTTCAAAATACTACTTTGAACAGGAGTTCTCGAAAATAAATCTAATTCTGATTTCATGCATTCAGTATATGTACCCATTTTTTTATTAATTGTCAAATATATCTAAAACACGTTTTTTTTCCTTTTCTCTGCTGCGTTTTCCGCTTCTTTTTTTTTGTTTTCTGACTTGTCTTTTATTCCTTTTACGTGGTGGTGCACGTCTCTTTCGTTTTGCCGAAGATACCAAATGAAGAATTGCACCAGGATTACGTCTTTTTATAGCCATTCTATTTATATTTCCCAAAAATTCCTGTTCCTTTCTGATCTTGTGTTTGGAATAACTTATTTATCCCCTTTTTGGCTAATTCTTCTACAGCAACCTTTCCTTGCTCTTTTAAAATCTGTTGAATTGGCTTGTCAGAACTACCTATTTCTGACCAAACAGATTTACCTGTTTTCAGTGCTTGGTTTTTGACGGCAGTCAGGCCAGAACTCAAAAGAGGCTTTAAATATCGTAATAGACCCCCGAAAAAATTTCCAATACCTCTACCACGTTGATAGATTAAAGGTCCCCTGTATATTTCTCCAATATCACTGTATCCACCTCCAGATTGACGCAGATAATATTGTGTGTAGTAACCATCCATCACCACATCCTTTCTAAATTTTGCAAACGTGTCTCATATTTATATCTTTTTCTCGTAGCGCAGGTACAGATTTTTGTAACTGAATCAATCTACGCATCTCTCTTTTATAGGGACACATTGCTTTATATGTTTTCGGGCAAAGTTTATGATTTCCATTTAAAGTGTTCATAGTAATTTCACATAAAGTTTTAATAATTTCAGGTTCCGCAGCCTTGATTATGGTCTTCCGAAAACTTGGTTTAGCATTTTTTAGTACATATAGCATATGCCTGTTGTCCTTTAATCGTTTCAATTTCCGCACCATTTTCAGAATTCAATAAACTTCTGGGACAAAAACAGACAATGTAATCTTTATTAAAAATATCTGTTCGGAATCTCAGCAAATCACTAATATCTTGTGTTAAATCAATTAACAAGTACCCGTGTGGCTTTTGCGTGCTTTCCTTATATATTCTAATCAGTTCCTTCGGATTTTCTGGATAAATCTGTCGAGCCAGATAGTTGAACTGGGCTACATCACGAGGGTTTTTTAGAACGATAATATAGTTACTGTTAAGAGAAATATCCCGGCTAAATTTACCTTGATGAAATACATTTTGGGTGATTAGAATAACTGATAGGTTTCGATGATGTGAATCTTTGATAAACAATTCACACACTTGTTTACAGTATGCATTCATCATTTGATCATCTAAAACTATTAAAGTGGGTTCGTTTTCATAATTTGTATAATTTTCTGGTATAACATCAGTGTAATGTACATTCTCAAAATTCATATTTTTGGGTACAGCATTTTGTTCACCATTACACCAAATTACTTTTCTGATATTGGGTTTAATAAACCGCTTATTGTCATTTAATAAGTTCTCTACAAATGTGGTTTTTCCGCTTTTTGTCGGACCTGCAACCATCATTGTAAATGGGTGTCGAAAAGGTATCATTATCTATATTTAATCTTTATTCTTATAAACTTTTTGTAATTCTTGATAATAAAAACGACCCTGGATTTCCTTGCCTTTCAAGTCTTGTAAGACAAATAATGGATATGGTTCACGATTAATCACTTTTATAACTTTAAATATCTCTTTTGACCATTTTTCAGTATATCCATGTTCGAAAGTGGGTTTTTTCTTAATCACTCTAACGTAGTCCCCAACGAATAAGTCAACTTTTAATTGCGAATCTTTTCTGAAGTTATTCTTAATAGTTTCAATTATTCTTGGTACATCTTTTGATGTTACGTCTATCGGTTTCATTTTTATTGTAGTGTGAACTGTATTATTATAAGAATTTAATAAATAAGGTAAAATATCAATGTATCGTTTAGTCAAATGATTCGTAAAATATTTAAACATTTTCTCCTTTATTGTACGGTTAAATCTTTCAACAACAGCTGCTTTATTTGTTGAAGCTATTTGCGGAAATCTTTGTTGTATCCCATTAAATTTAAGATATGAAGTTGAAATCGAGTTTTTAAATTCTCGTCCTCTATCACTTTGAATAGTATCTGGTTTTCTTTTACTGTCACCAATAATCTTTCTTAAACCCTTAGTAACTTCGGCACCAGTTTTATTTCTCAATGGAACCATCCAGCCGTATTTTGAAAAAACATCAATAACTGAGAGTATAAACGAATAACCATCATTGTATTTTTTAAACATCTTCATATCGCATAAATCAATTTCCCATAACTAGTCAATATATTGCAGATAATAATGATTCCGTTGAAATCTTCTTTGAACTGGTTTGTGTAGTGTATAAACATCCTGTGCTCTAAGCCAATCTTTTATTTCCTTGTGTGAAATTTTTTTATTTTTAACTGCCTTATGCAATCTAGATTGCGACGCATATACTTCACTATTATTAAGATTGTAGAATTTCTTTTCAAGCAAAGAGTAATCTTTATTTTGTGCCATCACTTTTAAATTTACTCAAATCCTTTTATAGAACAAGTGTTATAATATATATATACTATTCTAACCCGATTAGTATAAAAGGAATTTTTCAGTTTTTCAATTTTTCAGTAAGAATGTTAAACTTGTAGCGAGATCACGATCGTCTGAAAACTTTTAGTAATTAAATATTACTGAAACAAAGTCACAAAAATTTGCGAAAAGTGGGTTTTATTATACTAACTGTAAAGACTGTGTTAAGTGTTTTTTTTGTTCCTTAGAAATAAGTGCATTCAATTGTCCAACAGAAGTAGAGGCAGAACATTTACGTCTTTCTCCAAATTGTTTTTATGTTAATGGAAAAGATGAATGTGGACCATACGGAAGAGTAATTGAACCACAAAAAACATCAAAAGCCTCATATGTATTGTTTCACATACTAAAATTTCTTTTATTACTTATTATAACAGGGCTTTTTTGTGAAATATACCATGTTATTACTTCAATGAGAAAATAAGATAAATCAGATACCAGAAAACAAAAAAAAAAGAAGTACAAGTATTCAGAAGATTCAAATATGTAATTGATATTTATGATTTGTTAAAAGCAAAAAAAAAAAAAAAGTATAAAAGCTGAAAATTGAATGCGAAAATTACAGAAGCCTTTCAAAAATAAAGACAGACGAAACATTATGTTAAAAAGTATTACACGTACATATAAAGATAAAAAATGGTGAGTATCCATAGTAAATATCAATTAGTACATAATATTCGTAACTTCATTTTTTTTTCATTCCAGAATACCTTCGATCTTCTAAATACGGTAGCAGAGGGTGACTGTGATACACTCATACCCATCACAAACCTCGAGGTCAACAAAAGGTACAAAATACGTACCTTTAAATATATTAAAACAAAATATGGTATGACTTTGTTGATAAGACGTACTCTTTTCTACCGCCAAGATTCTCGGAGAAGATTAAAACCCAACGTCAACTGGACGAACTCAATCAGATACCAGAAAATTATTTGGTATTCGAAGGTAAAGATGAAGCCAGAGGAGGTTTTATTAAGCTAAAATTTACCACAAACCAGTAAAAAAGATAAAATAAATTTTATTTTGTTTACATGGGACGGACTTAATGTTTAAACATTCACTTTCATTTCTGGTAGGGTTCACATACAATACTTTTTATTATTGACATATATTTTACCGTAATGTGATAACAATTTTTGTTTACATAGGACGGACTTAAAAATTCACTTTCATTTTTGGTAGGGGTCATATCAATACTTTTCATTCTGGTAGGGAAAACTTTCAAGCTCTTTACTGTTTTTTCAATTTTGTACCCACTTTCAAAATACATGCTTTTACATATGTGCGGTGGTATCAAAATCGAGTCGCAGTCAGATAGCTTTTCAAAATAAAGCTTTGTAAAAATTAAATGCACCTGTTTCATTCTTTACACACTCACAACATTGCGTCGTCCCACTAAATACTTGTCGTATCTTACATTTGGTGATTTTGAGTTAGGAGTGCATTCTTAGGTTTTAAGACCTGCTCTTTCATTTGCGCTTATCAGTTTATTTCTCTGAGCTACCGTTTTCAAGTTATTTAGTCTATACTTTGTTGTATGTGTACCATTTTGAAGAGTTTTTGGTAAATGATTGTAGTAAGTGTAAAAAATTTGTACATACGACATTTTTGTACTGAGTTTTGTGATATATTTTTTCCATTATTTATATGTCTTATGTTACATTTTTATTTTGTATCCAATAAATATTTGTCTTATGTTACAACGATATGCTACATACAACAAACATTTATTGGTTGTTGTAAATAAATGTTTGTCGTATTTGTTCTGTGGGTTAGTATGACGGAGTATGTATATGTAATTGCGTGATCAGTATTGTTCTTAATTTCAATGAGTACAGATACGCATGCTAGTTAAGGTAGTATTAATTCAGGTAAAAGTAATTCGATGTTAATCATTTAAAAATGAAGATACTATGTTTGAATAGTTTAATTTTGTTTGAATAATTCCAGAATGCAAAACAAACCTAAAAATACGAGTAATCCTTCCTTCCTTACCGTACACTATGTATATTTAAATGCAGAGGTGGGTTACTTACTACTTATACATATTTGTAAATTATGTTCCATAATAATTTGAAAATATCAATTTTTATCTAGTTAGAAAAAAAATTGACTCAGTCTATAAAAAATTTTGGTAATGCTCAAAACACCTGATTTTTTAATTTCTATATTATGATCATAAATCAGAATAATACTTTATGTATTCAGTAGTCCTAAGGCCCAAACACTAAAAAAAGACATTTTTTAAAAATTTCAAGGAGAAATTCAATTCACGGATATGATATATATTATAATCATATCTTGCATTCATTTGTCAATGAAATCAAAAACATAACAAAATAAAACCATAATATATCCATATGTGTATATATATTATGTATAATCAAAGATACTATATACTATCACTGATAAGTGTACCTGATCTGTGATACTATTTAAATACATATTTATATGTATTTATATAGTATCTCTGGTATAATGCTACAGTAATTATAATGTATGCATACATAAAAACCTCTGTTGCCAAATATTCTACAATGCTACATCAGAAAATAATGTAAACATATACAAGTAATACATATAATCAAAGAGCATATAAATGTATACAGTACAGTGCAAAGGCTGCAGTAATTATAATGTATGCATACGTAAAAACCTCTGTTGCCAAATATTCTACAATCCTACATCAGAAAATAATGTAAACCTATACAAGTAATACATATAACCAAAGACCATATAAATGTATATATTTATATGGTCTTTGATATAAATAAAATTGTATATATGTATTTCAATTAGAAGTAGTAGTAGTAATTTATATCAGAGCATAATAGGACGCGACAAGGCATATTAACATAACAACACATACATACATATATAAAAATACATAAAATATGAAATACACCCTTTCTCAACTCATTCATATATTAAATACGACTATCAAATCAATACAATAAAAAAAAAAAATTGGAAACCAGCCCTATTGTCAATTTCTCATGACCTTTGTCCCGTTATTCATTCGGCCTTAACGGTTTTTCTAAAAGTCGATAGTAATTAAGAGCCTTTGTACGAAAAAGAGACAAAAAAAATGGAACTGCAACACCAACCGTTTTAAAAAATGTAACATTATTACAGGGTATACATCATTAAAAAAAGTACAAATTTTGTTATTTAAAATTTTTTGTCTAAAATGAACAATATTAATTATAAATGCATTACACTTAAAATTTTTTGTTTGCTATCAAATATTTTTACATTTTTGTTAAATTTCTTAATTATAAAATAAATTCTTACTCTAATATATAGCTTAACAAAATAAACATTTTCTTGTCTTCAAAATTCTCAGAAATTATATAAATCACCTTATATCTTGATATAATGACGCGTCAGGTAGTCAAAAAAAAAGTTCCAGATCGCCTTTAAAAATACATACATTATGAAAAAATGTGAACATCTGCGTATCAGTTTCAATTTTCCCTATGATTTACATTGTCTACCTAACCATACTAACACAGTGAAAAAGTTCCAGATCGCCTTTAAAAATGCATTGTGAAAAAATCGTATACATGTACAATATGATTGTATTGCTCACATTTATATATTGTTTTGTATCTTTTCTTCATTATGGCGGTTTATAAGGAAATATGGATTTGATATAAGTACATTAATTCTGTACTATTTTTGTAAATTGAATTTTGTTTTTTCTTATTATTTTTAAATATTTATGTATGTCGGTAAATTTAAAAAAAAAGAGTGTCACATCTTGTTAGTGGTTGATCAGTGTTCAAGTATAATATCATATCAAATAAGTGATGGAACCACTCAAAACCATATAAAATTTAATAAACCAGTCATGCAACTCACAAACTAATTCTTCTATATAAATATTCTTATGTTTCTCTCATGTTTACATCTTTCCTGAATTATAAACTTTCGCTCTTTTTCGATATTTCTTCGAAAAACTTTTTCGATCTTTATTTTTGGCAAACATACAAACATTTAAATAAAAAAAATGAAATGGTTCATCTAGTTCTAGTAGGACTGTATTATCTTTGATGTATATACATATATACACATACCATATACATATATACTATATATATAAAAATATAAAAAAAATCACAAAATGTCCTTTATTATCCTTCTACTAGGACTTTTTGAAAAAAAAAAAAATTAAATATAGAGAATTTTAAGACACACTTTTTGAGCCATAAATCACATCTTTATCACTTACCGTTATAAAGATATTGACAAAAAAGAAGAAAAAACTTGTTTTTAAAGGGGTATATCCTTTGAAGGAGGGGTGAGCGCCGCTTCACCATCGATTCCGTTGTATGAAATGACTGCGTGAGAGTTTTTTTTATGGGTTCTTAGAAGACTTTAAGAAAATTAATGCTAGCCTAGCATTAAATCTGCTTTCTTTTTACACAACATATTTTCGAATGATGTCCTTCTAATGCCCTTCATAAAAAATGATCAGAGAAGCGGGTACGCTTAAATCAGCTATTAGTAATTAAATAAAATAATATGTACACATAAAAGTATAATGCAAATCAATACAATCATATTCGATGTGATATCGCTAGAGAATTAAAATTATTTAAACTTTAACCTAAATAAGTAAGAGGAAATCCATTAAATAAAAAGAAAACACACATACACTTATAACAACACACTTAAAAAAAAATACGAGAAAATACAAAAACCTATACAACATCGTGAAAAAAGAAAAAAATAATAATTCAATGATTTTTAATAAAAATTTATTATTTATATTACTCGTATGTATGAAAAATCGATCTCCATTCAATAATAATTAAAATTACTCTCAATATATATACTAATTTTTTTTTAATTTTTATTTGCTATGTCAGCGATTAACAAAACAAAACAAAAAACAAAACTAAAAGCAAAACAGAAACTAAAAATTCGAATCTCATGACAGAAAAACAGAAAAGCAATAAAATCAATAAAAAAAAATTATGAAATAATTTTCAATCAGGCTTATTTCATTATGTTCTTACATTAAAAAAATAATTTATTTTTTATGAATGAACCGTGTACCTGTACATATTAGCTTTATGTACAAAATACATATAAGTATTTATTATTATTATTATTATTTATTAATTATATAAATTAATTTACATAATTAAAATTAAGAAAGGAAGCGCTGGTAGCTGAGCTGAGACCTTCGGCTTCATAAGTATTTATATTCGTATATACTCGTATGTGCGGTATTTTATGATTATATTGTTGATTGAATGAAAATAAAATCCAATTTCTAATTATGTATATATGAATCTTTCTTTCTCTTCTCTATATATATGTACATACATATATATGTAATGTTATGAATATACGAATACAATATTATGACTTATTTGATCTACATTATAATCCGCATTTATACACGTAACAATAATTAAGTATTAATGTTTATATACAGTATAGAAATGAAGAAAAACAAAAAAAAAATGTAATATACATATTTATTTTTTTTTTTTAAATCTATACACCCTATACTATACACCCTATACACCAAAGATACACTATACAGCAATATTACAATAACTTCATAACTTTATTTGACTTTGGCTTTGACTTTATATAAATAAAATCAAATCATTCTCAATTAACTACAACCACAGAGCTAAATAACTTACACTACAACTACAAGTATAAACACTTTTGAAATTACAGGTTTCGGTTTTGGTTTTAATATTGATAATAATGAACGAGACTATATAGCTACACCCACCATGACAAAATTGTATAAAAATATTAATATTATTTATTATTCTACTTATCTCGAAAATTATATTCTCTATTTTATTTCTACTAAAAAGAAGCATAAAAAAATAAGATAATACACAATGATCACTGATGATCAGTTCAATTTCAATTTCATTTCGTGTATTATCTTTATCATTTACTACCGTATACGAATATAAACTTCTTCCATTGTATTTCGGGTTTTTTATGCATTTATTAAAACCGTTTTTTGAGAGATTTTAATTTAATTTTTTTTTAATTCCCTATTTCTTTTATTCTCATGTATACATACCTTCACAATACTTATATTATGGTATTTTATCTCATTACATACATTTAGTCTGCTCGTTACTGCTAATTAAAATAAAATCACTTGTTTAAAATAAATTAATTGGCTGGAGTTCCGAAAATGTGTTCCCTCTGATCCTCTTGAAATTTTGACCACAGATAGTCCTTGTGACGCAGAGCACAGAACTCTAATATTTTTTGTCGGAAAGCCCTCTATCGGTCACAATTCGCATTTAAAATTTTTTGTCAAAATTCTTATTTTAGCAATATGTCTGTAACGGTACATGATACAGGTATGTTTTACATCTCAAAAGATGCGTCTTAAGATGCTCTATATTCTGAAAAAAAGAAATTTTCAAAAGCTCCTAGTAGAAGGATAATGAAGGACATTTTGTGATTTTTGGCTATTTTCACATTTTTGACAATTTCTCAGAAAGGAGAAAGGATAATCGGTTCAATTTTTTTGCAAATAAAAAAGGACATCATGAGCAAGATTTTTCATTCATTACTTTGATCCTAATGAAAAAGGAAAATGTCCTACAGAGAAATAATTTTATTAATACTGAATTTTGCAATTTTATGTTCGTGTGCACGTGTATGTATGTGAGTATGTGTATTTGTAGAAGTCAAATATATGATATTTTTTGTATGTGCGTATATATGCGTGTGTATGTGCATTTGTAGAAGGTAAATCTAACAGTGTGTTCATTAAGTATTTTCTATACAGGCATACATATACACTACACGTATATCGGCAAATATGATAGAGTACGCTTGCGGGTTTGTGTGTGTATGCATTTGTAGAAGGCAAATCTGGTAGTGTGTATGTAAATGTATGTGTGTGTGCATTTGTAGAAGGAAAATCTGATAGTGTGTGTTAGTTAGTGCATTTGTAGAAGGAAAATCTGGTAGTGTGTGTATGTAAGTGCATGTGTGTGTGCATTTGTAGAAGGAAAATCTGATAGTGTGTGTATGTAAGTGCATGTTTGTTTATTACTATTATTATTAGATATAATTTTATATTATATTACATTTATTTCAATGACTGGAATAATACTCTACAAACAATCTGAAAATACTAAACGCGCGCGCGTTTGTGTTGTGTGTGCGTGCGTGCCTGTGTATATGCGTGCTCTTATGTGCATTTGTAAAAGGTAAATCTGATAATTTCTGCATTAAGCATTTTCTATCAGATTTGTTTTCTACAAATGCACACACACACATGCACTTACATGCAAACACTATCAGATTTTCCTTCTACAAGTGCATACACACACTTTCAAATTTTCCTTCTACAAATGCACACACACACATGCACTTACAAACACACACTATCAGATTTGCCTTCAACAAATGCACACACACACATGCACTTACATACACACACTATCAGATTTTCCTTCTACAAATGCACACACACTACCAGATTTTCCTTCTACAAATGCACACACACACTATCAGATTTGCCTTCTACAAATTCACACACACACTATCAAATTTTCCTTCTACAAATGCACACACACACATGCACTTACAAACACACACTATCAGATTTGCCTTCAACAAATGCACACACACATGCACTTACAAACACACACTATCAGATTTTCCTTCTACAAATGCACACACATTACCAGATTTTCCTTCTACAAATGCACTAACTAACACACACTATCAGATTTGCCTTCTACAAATGCACACACACATACATTTACATACACACTACCAGATTTGCCTTCTACAAATGCATACACACACAAACCCGCAAGCGTACTCTATCATATTTGCCGATATACGTGTAGTGTATATGTATGCCTGTATAGAAAATACTTAATGAACACACTGTTAGATTTACCTTCTACAAATGCACATACACACGCATATATACGCACATACAAAAAATATCATATATTTGACTTCTACAAATACACATACTCACATACATACACGTGCACACGAACATAAAATTGCAAAATTCAGCATTAATAAAATTATTTCTCTGTAGGACATTTTCCTTTTTCATTAGGATCAAAGTAATGAATGAAAAATCTTGCTCATGATGTCCTTTTTTATTTGCAAAAAATTTGAACCGATTATCCTTACTCCTTTCTGAGAAATTGTCAAAAATGTGAAAATAGCCAAAAATCACAAAATGTCCTTCATTATCCTTCTACTAGGAGCTTTTGAAAATTTCTTTTTTTCAGAATATAGAGCATCTTAAGACGCATCTTTTGAGATGTAAAACATACCTGTATCATGTACCGTTACAGACATATTGCTAAAATAAGAATTTTGACAAAAAATTTTAAATGCGAATTGTGACCGATAGAGGGCTTTCCGACAAAAAATATTCCGTGACTTTTCTGATATTGTCGAGTAGAATCTGTGATCAAAATTTCAAGAGGATCAGAGGGAACACCTTTTCGGAACTCCAGCCAATTAATTATTATACTTAGATGAAATCGATTAAAATATGGTCCAAAATTTAGAGATAAATAAAACAAAAATTAAACAACAATGGCAACATTTACTTCATGTACTCAAATAAAATTTAATTTTTTTAATCTAATAAATTCTTAGATTTTAATAAATTTTGATTTTTTGGTCATGATTATCAGCATAAAGCCAGTGTATTAAATTATTGATTATTTCAAGTTTTTCAAAAAAAGCTCGAAAAGAGGCTACTTACAAGTAGCAGTTACTAGGTAAAGGACCGTTTTTGGTACTATTTAAACACTACTTTGCCACCAAAATGGAGAATGAATTCCATCTTTTTGATACGAAACAAAGAATATAGAGCTAAAGCAATAGAATTTTCATTCCACAATCTGTCAAAAATTCAGAACACATAAAGTTACATAAATATCTTCGTTCGAAACATGTTTCGAACATAAATTTTTCCCCTCATAATTGTATTAAAATACACATAATTTTTCTTACTTACCATGTCTGAGGTTTATTTATTTATTTATTTATTATAGGGATGAGGTCAGTAAACTGCCTCAACCCCACCCACACCATGACCCACCAGGGCCTTTTGGCGATCATTTACATATTATTAAATCTACTTATTTCTAATTTGTTTCTGTGATACAATTTATGTAA
Source organism: Villa cingulata (assembly GCA_951394055.1). Lineage (NCBI taxonomy): Eukaryota > Metazoa > Arthropoda > Insecta > Diptera > Bombyliidae > Villa > Villa cingulata. The sequence continues at coordinate 31,197,455 of OX596017.1, read as the reverse complement.
TGAGCGCGGCCACGTTATTATCTTTGACCGCATGTGTGGTGTAAAGGCAATAGCGGCTCCACAGGCTCACATCCATTGTATCCAGATTCTTACTCCTATATGTTGTTAGTATATACTTAATACTATGGTTAGTACTTATAGACTAAAAAACTTAAAATAGAAGGTTCTAAGATTTATATTAAATTTAATTTTGTATGGTGCCAGGCCGCGTCACCATTCCTTCCACTTCTTAGTGAGAGAGAAAGGTGACCGTTCCTATGCACCATACAAAATTACATTTTTGACAAAAATTATGTATTAAAATTTTTATTTTTTTTTATATATTTGTTTTACTTTAATTATTGCTTATAATATATTCATTTATTTAAATTCTCTTTTTTTTATTAATTAGTTTTATAGTTTGTTTGTCAGTCTGTATTGTGTCAGAAGAGTGAATAGAGTGGAGTTGCCATCCTGTGAGGGATCCAACAACTCCACTCTACTAACTCCTTGTCGTCCCAGTCTTGTAAGTCTGGTTGTGAGAGCCGTACAGTCCGTTAGTAGATTCGAAGCGTTGGTGTGCATTGAATTCCTACAACAAGGGCAGGTTGACCCTTCCTCTCTGTCTGACGAGAAGGGATGGGTCAGCCTCGTATGACCAGTGCGTAATCTTAACAATGAAATCTGTCGGGCCCTACCCAACGCAGGGTTGAATCTTGGAGTCCTGAGGTCACTGTTAATCTCTAAATACTCACGCGTGGTGTCTGAACCAATATCTTGAAACCTAGCCAGTCTTCTCTTATGCAATTGGTTCAGACCTATCCCATAAATAGCACTCGGGTTTGGCGGAACGAGAAGGTCGCACTCTTCTACTAAACCAATGGCTGCTTTGGCTGCCTCGTCCGCCCTCTCGTTACCCACTATACCGATATGCCCCGGGATCCAAACTACGCGCGCGTCATATCTAGAAATATATTGCCTGATCCTGGCAACCAAGTGGTCTGGGTTACCTAGATTCTTTAAAGCCTGGATGACCGACAGGGAGTCAGTGAAGATTACCGAAGCTCTGTTATTTTCCGCCCTCATGGCTGCAGCGATCCACACTGCAGTCAATTCTGCGTCAAATACCTGAGCTTCAGATGGTAATCTCCTCTGAATCACCGTCTTCCATCCAGACTGACTTCTTTTACTGACTACTGCTAAGCCGACGCCAGAAGCGGACTTGCTGGCATCAGTGTATAGCAGCAGCCTGCCACAAAACTCCTCACAAATCTGCATGTGCAGCACCCGATAGACCTCGGGACTGGTATCTTCCTTCCTGTAGGCACTCAGTTCGTCACGTATGTAATGTCTGGTGTCAAATGTCTGATGTGGGTCTAAGAAAGATGGGATTGGAGGAGGTTTTTGGGGGAAAGAGCCGTCCAAGCGAGGGATCGTCATAACAGACCTTCGCAATGACGAATATCTGTTTCGACTCTCCCCCTCTAGGAAGCTCCAGACTCTGTCAAACAGGGGGGACCTAGGGTCCCCTACCTGTTTGGCGGCAAACCTTAACCTTAACTTCAGTATTCGGTCCTCCAGGCACCAAGATCCACATTCTGCTAGTAGAATGGGGATTGGAGTCGAACGATAGGCTCCTGAGGCCACCCGGAGGACGTTATTCATTGCTGTCTGTATCTCTTTTTTAAGCGATAGTGAACAGTCACCAATTAGGGTCAGACCATACCCTGTTATACCGTTGATGAGTACATTAGCAATGTGAATGAGTGTTGAGGGAGGTGCACCCATTCTGCCTGCTGCAAGCATCTTAATAAGATTGTGAACCTTGTGGAGTTTATTCACCACGTCTTTCACCTGATCTTTCCATGTGGCACGCTTATTGAAACGGATGCCAAGAATCTTCATGCTGTTTGACGGTGTAATATTGCGAGTAGCAATTGTGAGATTATTTACTGTGCAGTTTCTTTTTCTGCATATATGAAGGAATTCCACTTTTTCAAGAGGGATACTTCCTCCATTATCTTGAGCCCACTTAAGGGAAAATTCTGAAGCTCCTCGGAGTTCTCTGGTTGTTTCTGGAGTGCACGAGGTGTCACTAAGCAAGATATTATCAGCATATGCCAGCACTTTGATATTGGGATATCTTGTTAGTTCCAAAAGCAACGAATCCAAATAAACAACTAGTAACGTTGTGGACAACCATGTCTGAGGTAAAGATTGAAACAGATAACATCCGTGCCGTAATGAACAGTACTGACTATATATATATTTTTTTTCAAATATACATACATATATACATACAATATACAATGTATATAGTATATATTAAGTGCACGCGGATACTCAGTCCATTATGGCACCGCCGATCAGTAATTTATGTCAGATATACCATCCAGTTTATCATCAGTAATCAGTTACTGGTGTATATTGTTGATGGGAAAAATTAATGATCGACTTGGGCAAGAGTAGCGCGCTGGCTGGGGTTCGAACCGTGATCTCAGGATCACAAGACGAAACCCAACCATCGAGCTATTCAAGTCCCTCACGTACCTGACTATATAAATAAGGCACATGTATGTTCAGTGTCAAACAGTACTATCACTGAGGCAGCGTGATGACTGATGATAGTGTACTGTACTGGTGAACGATGCTAGTTGACGGAGAGGAAGCTATCTGTTTGCTATTTAAGAGGTATTCGGAATTATATTATATATTTGCCATACAAATCATCTAGATTAATATCTGTTGCGGGGAATGGAATCGATATAAAATTATATTTTATATTATGCATTATGTATGTGTGCAATGGAATACTGTGAATTGTATTGTATTTAAAGGCAAATACAAGTTTATTGTGTATTATGATAATATATATAGCTACGTGTATAATATTCATTACGGAATATTATGTAGTATGTAGTATGTAGTATCAAATACTAGATAACAAGTTGTTATATTGGGCTTTGGTAAGATGTATAATAACAAAGATCCTTATCTGTATTATGTATTAGTATAATACGAATTTATTTGCGAATATTAAATGTATGTATATATGTATATGAATTGTTGTGAATGATAAGTAAAAGGGAATAACAAATTAAAAATTTTTTTCAAAGAAATGTAAACAAACATTTTTTTTTTAATAGGGAGTAATATACATAATAATATATAAACGAATGACATAATTGTTAGATTTGTAATTATGTGTCAAAATCCCGAATTATAAATATCGTTAAGATGGCAACACTAAAAGTAAATTAATAATCATGTATAAATATAGATAACATAAAAAATGTCAAGTACAATGTATATTTTGTAAAGAAGAAGAATAATAAAAAGTTAGTTGTAAAAGAACTCAAAATGGAACGCCATTAAAAATTAATGTAAATTTAGTTTAAGTAATTTTGTATATTTATATAAGTGAATAAAATTATCCTAACGGATAACAAAAAAGATTTACGGCTGTTTTTTATTTTAAAACACACAACAAATTGGTAGCAGAGCGTGGTTCTTCAAAATGGAAAGAAATTCAAATATTGAAATTTTAAAAGGAGACAATTTTCAAATATGGGAAATGCAAATGGAGGCACTTCTTGACTCAAAAGATTTATTTGAAGATGTGATTCTGAAGGAAGAGCCTGTAAAGACTGAAGGAAATAAAGACAGTGTTACTGCCCACGATGAGTGGAGTAAGAAAAATAAAATGGCGTATAGTTTGATTGTGTTGGCGATGTCACCTGAGATTGCGATTTTATTCAAAGGAATAAAAAACGCAAAAAGGATTTGGGATTCCATAAAACAGAGATTTGAAGGGGAAAAAGAAGACAAAATTATGAACTTGTATCTGAAATTATCCAAGTTGAAAAAATGCGATAAAGAAACTATTGACCAATATTTAAACAAAGCACAAGGTTTAACAAACGAAATTTCACAGATGGGCAAACAAATTTCTGAAAGAGAACTAGTAAGATATGTAGTAGAAGGATTACCTGAAAAATATTGCGTAATTACGGCATCTTTAATGGCAAACAGAGGAATTAGTTTAATAAATTTGAGACAAGTTTTATTAGATTTCGATGAAAAAATGAATATACCTAAATTCGAAACAAACGCGTTCAAGATATTTACACCAAAAAGAAATGGCGAAACATCAGGTAAAACCAATGTAGATAAAACAAAAAAGAGGTGTTATATTTGTAAAAGAAAGGGGCATTTGAAAAAAGAGTGTTGGTTTAATACAGAAAATAGAAATTATCCCAGAGATAAATCACAAAAACAAGAACAAGCTAAATGTTCAGCAGAAAGAGACAAAAACAACAAATTAGAGTTTGCACTATGTACAAATGTGAAAAATGTCAACAATAAAAGTACTGAATGGCATTTAGATTCTGCATGTACCTCACATATGACAAATGATAGTAAAATTCTTTCCAACAAACAATATTGTCAAAAAGAAATCAACACTGCTGAGAATAATAGAACTATCCAATCTGAATATGAAGGAATAATAGCTGTGACATCAAGTGAAAATAAAAACTTAAGTTTAAAAAATGTTTTGTATGTGCCGGAGTTAACAGGTAATTTATTATCAGTATCTAGCATTATTGAAAAAGGTAACAAGGTAATTTTTAACAAATATGGAGTTAAAATTTTTGCACCAAATAACGAATTCATATGTAAGGGTAGTATAAACAATGGTTTATTTACTATAAAATTTAATCATACTAATTCAGTATATAAGAATAATTTTTGTTTCAAAACTTGTACAAGCACTTTTGAACTATGGCACAAAAGATTGGGTCATGTGAATCCTAATTACATGCAATTAATGGCTAAAGAAAATATGGTTCGTGGGATGGATAAAATAAAAAATAAAATAGATTTTTGTGACAGTTGTTCAAAAGGAAAAATATCAAGAACTGCAGGTGAAAGTCCATTTCAAGTATATATTACTAAACCACTAGAGAGAATTCATGTTGACCTATGTGGACCTATGAAAGTAGATTCGCTGGGAGGTAGAAAGTATATGTTGATTATAGTTGATCAATTTTCGAGAAGATACTTTGTTGAGATATTGTTTTCAAAACATGAAGCTGCAAAAGAAATAAAAAATTTTATTGAACAAAGAGAAAATGAAATTAATATGAAAGTGAAGAAAATAAGGTCAGACAACGGCTCTGAATTCTTAAATAAAGAATTATCAGAATATTTTAAAACAAAAGGTATCAAACATGAGAAAACAGAAGTTTATTCACCAAGAAGCAATGGAATAGCTGAGAGAGGAAACCGTACAATTCTTGACATGGCACGTTCAATGTTAATTGAAGCTGGTTTACCGTTAAATTTCTGGGCTGAAGCTGTGAGAACTGCCGCGTATATATACAACGTCACACCATCAAAAAATAATTCTAAAAGTACACCGTTAGAATTATGGTCTGGAAGAAAACCTTCCGTGAAACATTTTAAAATTTTCGGATGTAATGTTGTGTATAAAATCAATGGACCTTATAGACATAAGTTGGAACCAAAGGGTAAGGAAGGAACATTTATTGGTTACTCAACAACTCGCAAAGCTTATCGAATATATTGTCATGAAGATAATAAAGTGTATGAAACAAACGATGTCATTTTCAATGAAGACAAATTTGGAATTCCAACTGTTAAACCTGAAAAGAAAAATTACATTCATATTGAATATAATATATTTGAAGACGATAAACACTTAAATGAAATACTAAATTCTGATGTTGAATCAAATGATTTTGACGACACTTACATACAAGAAGATAATACGAACATTCAAGATGAAGCCGAAAAAGATTTGTATGATTCATCAAAAGATGATAATAAGGATCATGACGAAATATTAAGTGAAAATGATGAAAAAGAATCAAGAGAAGATGATGTAAAAAGAAAAAGAAAAATTCCAGAAAAATTTAAAGATTACCACGTTTATAAGGTTAATGAAGACGTACCTAAAACATATATCGAAGCCATTGAATCTCCTGAAAGTGAATTATGGCAAGAAGCTATGATAAATGAATTGAGTTCCATGGAGGCTAATAATGTTTGGAAATTAGTTACCAGACCCGAAAATAAGAAAATTATTAAAAGCAAGTGGATATTTACTAAAAAACAAAACAACATGGGTATGATTTATAAAGCGAGATTAGTTGCTGCAGGGTTTAATTAGAAGAAAGGAAGAGATTACGAAGAAGGTTTTAGTCCCGTCATGAGATTAGCGACTTTCAGATTATTACTGTCTATAGCAAATTACAAAGAATATAAAATACGATTTTTTGATATAAAAACAGCGTATTTAAACGGACATCTAGATTCACCTGTGTACTTAGAACATCCACCAGGTTTTAATAATGATGATAATAAAGTTTATTTAATTGAAAGAAGTATTTATGGATTACCTCAATCTGGTAGATGCTGGTACGACGAGTTATCTAAAGTTTTAAGATCACACGATTTTTCAAGATTAAGTTCAGATCCTTGCGTATTCGTTTATAAAGATGGAAACGTTTATATTTTAATAGCAGTTTACGTTGATGACATAATGATAATAGCAAATTCAGATAATAGTATAAATGATATGGTTTCAAAAATCTCAAAATCTTTTGAAATAAGAGAAGTCACTCAAGCGAATAAATTTTTGGGAATCGACATTAAAATAGAAGATGAAAAAATTATTTTAAGTCAACAAAATTACATAAACAAAATACTCGAAAAGTATGATATGAAAGAATGCAAGCCAGTGAAAACTCCAGGAGTAGTAGGAGAAATGTTAAATGATACAACAGACTCAACACCAATTTCTAGTACGCAATATCAAGAGGCCATAGGTTCGTTAATGTACTTGGTAACGGGTACGAGACCAGATTTAGCATTTACTATTTCGAATTTATCTCGATTTAATAAAAATCCAACTCTGAGACACTGGAAAGCAGTAAAAAGAGTGTTCAGATACCTAAAAGGAACTGAAAATATTGGATTAGTGTATAACGTAAAAAATGCTGAAAGATTAAATGCTACATCGGACGCAAGCTGGTGTACGACGGAAGACGGAAAATCATTTGGAGGTTATTTCATTAAACTGGGCAATAATATTATAAATTGGAAAAGTGGTAAACAAAAATTAGTAGCGTTGTCTTCTATGGAATCTGAAATGCTGGCGTTTTGTGAATGCACATGTGAAGTAAAATGGTACATGGGCATAATACAAGAACTCGGACAAGAAAACTTTATACAAAAACCAGTCGTAATTAAAACTGACAGTCAATCATTGATTGACTGGATAAAAAATCCAAAGCAGAGTTATAAATCTAGACATATCAACAGAAAATATTTCTTCATTAAAGACGAATATGAATCAAGAAACATAGTTCCAGAATTTGTCTGTTCAAAAGAACAGGAAGCAGATATTTTAACAAAACATGTACCTTACGAAAACTTAAAGATGTATTGTAATAATTTTATAAAGGAAATTTAATTATGTAAAAAATTCTTATTTTAACACAAAATTAAGAGGGGGATTTGTTAGATTTGTAATTATGTGTCAAAATCCCGAATTATAAATATCGTTAAGATGGCAACACTAAAAGTAAATTAATAATCATGTATAAATATAGATAACATAAAAAATGTCAAGTACAATGTATATTTTGTAAAGAAGAAGAATAATAAAAAGTTAGTTGTAAAAGAACTCAAAATGGAACGCCATTAAAAATTAATGTAAATTTAGTTTAAGTAATTTTGTATATTTATATAAGTGAATAAAATTATCCTAACGGATAACAAAAAAGATTTACGGCTGTTTTTTATTTTAAAACACACAACAATAATGACAAACATACGTATGTTTGTATATAATTGGTATGATCTGCATTGATTATAAATTGAAATATTTTTTCCTTATGATCTTTGTTTTGGCGTGGTCTTATATTAATTATTTCATAATCTCTATTCGAGTATTATGAATTACAATAATAATTATCATTACATATTCGTATGAATATGTATAAGAATAATTTTTGAATTTTAATTATGAACGTAATAAGCAAAAAATCTTAAAAATACTATACATTACATATACATATGTGGATATTTCTCATGAATGGTATATCTATACACTTGCTTAGATATAATTTTAATATTTCAGGTGATTATATATGCAATATGATTTAAATATTATATTTTTTATCGTTACTTTTTCTTTCCACCTGTATCCCTAAATATTGTAGGTATTGTAATATCACAAACAATATACAAATAATGTGGTAATATATAGGTATATACAATACGCATATAGATAATAATATACATGTACATAAAAACGTATATGTATGTACATAAAAACAGTACAAAAGCAATGTGAAATTGTACAATATCGAAGGGTAATAATATACTATATACATATGTGTGTGTGTACATTTGTATAAACAAGATCGCACGAACATAAAAAAAAAATAAAGAAAAAAATATAAGCCAACGAAAACAACAATAATTTAATAGTTATCAAAATTGAATATAATACCAATAATACTGTATTAAATATAATACCAATAATACTATATTGCTTACTTGTCTAACAACTTCTATAATATAATATAATACATAATGCTAATAATGTGGGGTTTTCCAGTAAGGACATAACAATTTTATATTTAAGTAAAATAAAGAATAATTAATATACATATAAGGTTAAAATTTATTCCAAGTGAAGTACACAAATTACATTTAATTATGGAATTCGATCTCATTCATATGACCACCGCGAGCACGAAAATTGGAATAAGCGCTCTTAAAGTTGTGACTACCGATTCAGAATTGCGGTAGTAATTTTTAATAATTTCTAAATGTTGCTCGTTCGTGAACTTCACCATGATAAAAATGTTAACATTGACTGACGTTCTGAAGTTGACAGATTATGCCAAATGTTCAAGGCCTCCTTTGTATTAAAACACAAAATCGTTATGTCCCTATTGGAAAACCCGATATAAATGCATAAGAATTGTATTATCCTATAACCATCCATTCACACTTATATTTAATTGTTTATTTTATATTGGGTCCTATTATGAGTGTCGATAATATCGTCTTGTCATCGACTATCGCCTTGACTCGACAATTTTTGTATTATGAATGGCGATTTGAGGCGAGAATATCGACATTTTGAGTCGATCAGTTAAAACTAATCAATAGACATAGTAGTCTATGGTGATTTGACATTTCATGTATGCTTTGTATATAAGATAAATAAAATTTGATATGACAATATCTTACTGTCGAGACGACCGATTTGCATAATAATAATAAGAAAATGAATGAAAATAAAATTTGATATGACAATATCTTACTGTCGAGACGACCGATTTGCATAATACAAAATTTACATCGTCTCGTCTCGTCTTAATTTTGTCGATAGTCGATATTATATATTATCGACATTCATAATAGGGCCCATTAATTTTTATAAACTCAATCCTACAAGTGTATACGTACATATGTACATAGTGTCTACAATATAATATGAACGTCGATATGAACAAACAGCACAGCATATACATTTACTTACGTACATTACGTAATAGTACACAAATACCAAAAATCATTTTACAATACATATTTTTATAATTATAATACAATATACATATATGTATATAATACATATATATTGTCCCTTTAAAAATATCTCGGCTAATGCATTTATAAAAAAAACCTGAAATATGTATATAGTACATATATATATCATAATATCATATCATCATCATCATCATATTATATATTATAATGATTATCCGCATACATATATAATCGTATTGCATTAGCGTATACAATGTACAATATAAAATATAAATTTACATTGTATTATTTGCCGTATACCAATTACCATTGCATTATCAACGTATGCTCTTAAGCATAAGCAAAAAACAATAGAGCAAATAGCAATAAAGAAATGATAGATAGAAATAAAAACATAGCAGTCAACCAGCAGCAGTATAAAAATTATATATATATAGTATATATATCTACATATATTATATGTATTATATGTATATTTGAAATCTATAATGGCGTATGAATAATCAAATTAACGCACACACAAATGCTATGCGTAAACCTATTTTCATTCATAAATACGAAATTATTTTTCGAAGTATTTTTTCGAAGTATAAAATTATACACAATATGTCATACATATTAATTACAAACATGTGCGAAATCCAAAATTTTTTCGTTTCATTCCACGTCATCCACATTAATTGTAACTTTCCCCTTTTTCAAAATTTCGAAGCAAGAAAATATGTATTTTGGCAAACATACAGACATTAGGTTCGTTCCAATTCGTACAGCCAGCTGTAAAATTCTGTAAGTTGATTATTAGAGTGGGGGAAATTATTTTTAAAATCACTGGAACGCGAGAGCTGTAATTTTCTGAAATTCAAGAGGAAGACTCAAATTTGACACTTTTGGTAGTTAATTGAAATATAATTGTTAACGAACTATATTGTTTACAAATGCATCTATTATTTGGTAGTTGTTTAAATTTGGTTTAAATTTTTAGCAGTAAGAAGTGATAAATAAACTTATTGAAAATAAATGAAAAATAAAATAAAGAAGTGAAAAATAAACTTATTTGTAATTTTAGCAGTAAGAAGTAATAAGTAATATATAAAATAAACTGTTTTGTAAACGTAGTAAAATCATTTAACAATGGAAGAAGATAGAAAAGGCAGAGTTTTGAAGATGATGATGATGTTGGACAGTGAAGAAGATGAAAATTCATCCAGTGATGATGAAACTGAAATTTTATCTCTGGTTACAAGAAAATCTAATGTTGATATATTGTTACCGCAGCTAGCTGTTTTAAAAGAAAACCGAGTTCGCATGTTAAACTATGTACATCGAAAAAGTAATACCATATTACACGGATGAAGATTTCAAAATGCATTTCAGAGTGAATCGTGGAACATTTACATATCTTTCCCAACGTTTTGAACAACACGATTTGTATAGCCAGTTACATTCTACTAAGAAATTTCCAGCATCTACACATCTTCTAATATTTTTGTGGTTTGCTGGTCATGAAGCCTGCAGTTTTAGAGATGTCTCGGACCGTTTTAATTCATCATTATCTAGTGTTCATAGAATTATTGACCGAGTAACAAACTTCATAAGTGATTTATCAACGGAAATAATACGTTGGCCAAATTTGCAAAATATGGAAAACAGTTCGGCTTATTTTGAAACAAAAACTGGAATTACTAAAGTTATCGGTAAGTAGATTTATGGGTTTCAAATTAGATAGTTAAAAAGTATACATATTTACATTATAATTATTAATTTAAAGGAGCAATCGATGGAACGCACATTAGAATTGACCCTCCAAAAGAAGGAAGAAATGACTACATCAACAGAAAACATTTTTCAAGCATCTGTTTGCAAGGAATTTGCAATCAAAATAGAAAATTCATTGATATCTTCGTGGGGTACCCCGGTTCTGTGCATGATAGCAGAGTATTTCGAAATTCTTTTATATATCCTCAGTTGGAAAACTTGTGTAAAGGTAAGATAATATACAGTTTTAATAAATTATATAATTTACTTAATGAATTGTTCAATAAATTTGTTTGGTTCGTTCACAGATTATTACATTCTCGCCGATTCGGCATACCCGTTGATGAAAAATGTACTTACTCCGTACAGAGACAATGGACATTTAACATTAGCGCAGAAGAATTACAATAAGAAATTAAGTTCAGGTAGAGTTGTAATTGAACACGCTTTCGGAGTCTTGAAGCAAAGATTCCGTCAATTATATTATTGTAAATTGAAAGGGTCAAAAAAACTTTGCCACTTCATACGAGCATGCTGCGTTCTACATAATATTGCGAGTGAAGATGATTTTGATTTTGAAGACGAGAATGATGATGAAGAGGAAATCATAGACAGAGAAGACTGCCAAGCCAACAGTGCAGCAACAAAAGCTATGAGGGATTTAATCTGCAATAGATTATGGGAACAACACAGATAAGGATGTATTTGGAATATGTACTTAAAAATTTGTTTTGTTACTTATTTTACCTGTTTTCCTTTTGTTAAATTAAGTAAAATACAAAAACACTTATTTTCGTTTATTATATTATTTTATTTATTTTACTTTATTATAAATCTTTAAAGTTTTTCTAACATTTTTTTTAAAATTTCGTTCTTTTCTTTTACTAATTCTTCTTTTTTTTTGTTTTTTTCCTCCAACAATTTTAAAATGTTTTTATTGAATTCTCTATTCTCCTCTCTTATGCTTTTTAACTCTTCCAAAATTTGTTTATTTGTTGTAATTTTTGTTTTAGAAGCACTTGGATTTGGACTTAACATTTCTTGTTCACTATCATCGTTGGAGAAAGATGCGTTTCCTATAATTGAATAATTAGATAAAATGCACATAATATAATAAAGTAAATATATATAATGTACTTGTACGAGATGTAGAAGTAGGATATATTTCCAAATTGGCGGCAATTAAATTTCTACTGGTGGACGGTTCGGTAATAGTTGTAGTCCTGCTGGTGGACGGTACGTCACTACTTAAATTACTGCTAGTGGACGGCTGTGATGAATCTCGAACACCCAACAAATAAGGTGGAAACACGGCTGGTCGGATATTAAATAATTCACCTAGTTCTCTAAACAAAAATAAATTTTATTATATAATACAGGAGAAATGATAAAATATATTATATTTAATTTACTTTTCATAAGGGCTTATAATCCGGTTTCGACCTGTTTTATTATTATGGGCGACCGCTTTTTTGTAGCCTCTTTCGAGTGCAAAATACTTATTTTGAATTTGCTTTATACTAAACTTATAATTTTCTTCGTTCATTTTGTTTTGTATAATTCTCCACATTTTTCCTTTATTACTGAGGCTCTGGCTTTTTCCAATTTTCGGCATCAGTCCTCCAACCAAAGAAATGAGTAATCTGGTTGGTTTGTCTAACCATAACGATGCTGCTTCTCCAGATAACTCTATTTAGATTTGAGTAACCAAATAAATATACACTTATTATAAAAAAATTAAATAAATTTTGTGGTACTAGTATTACCTTCAACTTCACTTTGTTCTTCAATAACATTTTGCTCCTCTATATTTATTTCTTCAATTGCATCAACCTCTTCAATGTAAGTAGAAAATAATTCATCTTCTTCGACATCATGTATTGTTTGAATTAAATTTGAATCTGTAAATAATATCAAATAAATGGATATGTATAATATATGAATAAATAAATTATTTATATTATTATATTATTATCTTTTGAATATTTTGTATATTGATAATTATAATATGTAGATAAAATTTTGTAAATAATTAAATTATAAATAAATAAATAAAATAAATAAATAAATAAAATAAATAAATATGTATTTAACATTAATAAATCTTACTTTTTGTAGCCATTTTTGTAGTTATTTGATATTAAAAAAAAATTAAAATAAACTTTCTCTACAATTTAAATTCAAAAACTCAAATAAAAAAGAAAGAAAAATGTCAATTCAAAAATTTAAATAAAAAAGAAAGAAGAAGACATAATAAGTAAGATAAATCTGGCTGTAAAATTCTGTAATTTTCTTAAAGAGGGGAAATGTAAGAATTTTACAGAATAAATTGTATTGGAACGCCACAGCTGTAATTTTCTTAACATTCTGTAAAATTCTTAAAGTTCTGTAAAATTCTGTAGCAATTGAAACAGACCTATTATTTGAATTTAACCGTCGAATGTTATTTCTATTGCTTTAGCTCTATATTCTTTGTACGAAATTGGAACGATGCTAAAAAGTATCATTTACGTTCCGGAATGGTAATTAATAACATAGACTAGATATAGATGTGAAATGCTTATGGCAGAAATCGTGTTCATAAGTATTAAGTAAACATCAAAATAGCTTTTGAGAGATTTTGAAAAAGCTATAAAATCAGAATAAGGAAAATAAATGAGAGAACTTTTGTAATCTTTTGAAATCTTGTATATCTTGAAGAAAAAACAAATTTAAAAATCAAAAATCTATGTAGCTATATCCTTATCGGAAATGATAAAAAATATCAAATAACAGGCAAATGTACAAAATCGTATATTTTAAAGGAAATTTAAATTTTCAACAAATTTATGTTATGACTGGCAATGAATATAATAATATATATGATCACAGGCAAATATCCTTAACTGTGATATTATATACAATTAAAACTGGTTTTGAAAGTATCTAACACATGTGTGCATGCATATACTATCAAAGAATATATATCTACGTTACGTTAGTTATATATTCTTTGATACTATGCAATCTGTATTGTTGGCTACATGAATATAAATATCACTGATCAACCTCTAGAAATAGATGTGACACTAAACACGTGTTAGCAAAAATTTCTCATGACCATTGTCCCGTTATTCATTCGGCCTTAACCAGTACTAACCAGTACTAACACAGTGAAAAAGTTCCAAATCGCCTTTAAAAATGCATTGTGAAAAAATCGTATACATGTACAATATGATTGTATTGCTCACATGTATATATTGTTTTGTATCTTTTCTTCATTACGGCGGTTTATAAGGAAATATGGATTTGACATAAGTACATTAATTCTGTACTGTTTTTGTAAATTGAATTTTGATTTTTTTTATTATTTTAAAATAAGTATTTATGTGTGCTAGTAAATTAAAAAAAAAAAGAGTGTCACATCTTATTGCTTTGTTGATCAGTGATAAATATTCTATATTCATGATTCAAGTATAACAACATAACATATAACATATAACACAGTACTATTGCCAGAGTGCCAGCTATTGCAATGAACATGTATTGTGTATTGTTTTTTAAATAAATATGCATGTATTTTCATTGCCAGCTATTGAAATATTGAATGAAATCTACAAAATATGTAATATATATGGAAATTCGTGAGCGAAAAATTATCTCTCCTCTCAGTAAAAGCTCCTGCCAGCCATTCTTCAAGTTTCTGCCAGCTATGATCGATTTCAAAAGTGTATTAAAAATTTATACGGTTATTTCCAATCTATATCTAGTCTATGTCTATGGTAATAAGTTATATCAAGTTATATCCAAACACGTAAATGGAACGTTTTCGCTACTACCTTACCAATACAGTAGTAAAACTTTACTAAAATAGCATTTTACATAAAAATTGAATATTATATAGTATTAATAATATATGATTAAATGCCCAACACAAATAAAACATGTTATTTTCAGAAAAAAAAAATATTACCCATATAATATCTCATAATAAATATATATAAAAATAATTTTTAAGCACTTAATATTTTGATTCTATCTTTTTGCGAGGTAAATTTTATATAGCACAACACGAATACAATATTTGGAATATCAATCCGTTAAAAAAGACTTTTTAGGTTAGAAACGTTCAAAAGTAGAATATCAAAATTCATTAAAAATTCACCACTGAAGTTAAGAGATCAGCTGATCACATCTCTTATCTAAATTAATTTAACTTCTAAAAGTATGTAATTTGCACTAAAAACGATAAGAGGATTAAGAAAAATAAGAGATCTCTTATCCAGAATCGCACCGAAAATTTGTTTTCGAACTTCGTTTTCGGGTCGAACATGTGTGTCAAACATGTCAGCTTATTGTATTTTTATATTACAAAATGAAAGAAAGGTTCTGTGATATGATAATTATATGCAAAGATGATAATACAGTATAACTACATTATCTTTATTTGTGCTGTTGTTGTTAATAACAAGGCTATGTTCGAACGATATTTATAATACCACTTCGAGGTTGTCTTAAAAATATCCGAGTAGTGTTTTATGCTATAGTATACGTTTATACCTAATCCCAATATAATTCGAATTTGAGATCATCCCAATTTAAAAGTCGTGTATACAGTCATAATTCGAATTTTGGGTTAAACCGAAATCAATTCGATTTAATCCCAATTTTTTGAGCATGTGTGTGTGACAAATTTTCAATATGGCGAAAAATGAAAAATGTCATAATCACAATGTACAGAACTCTATGACTGAACTGGCAGCGTGATATAAGCGTTAAGTAAAAGTGAAGTAAATTAATATAATTTTTTTTCAATTTATATATTTTTTTTTTCAAATCCAATAAAGTTTTGTACATTTAAAATTTTTTTTAAATAAACAAAAATGAACAACCAAAAAAGAATGAATTGATCAAATTCTGAGGTATCAGAAATGCTTGAAATAATAAAAGAAAGTAAGTATTATTATTATATTTACATATATCTATAACTTGGACTTAAAATATGAGTAAAAAATTTTAACATGTTTCAGAAAAAATTCTGAATTTATGTGATGGAAAAAAATACCGCTCATTAGAAATTTATAAGAATGTTGCTGGTGAATTAATCAAAAAAAATATAACCCGTACTCCAGACCAAATCAGGACCAAATTAAAAGCGTTGAGAAAATTATATTCGGGCATAAGAAAAAAAATGCAAAATCCGGCTCCGCACGCGAAGAATGCGACCACTACAATCTTCTTGAAGAGATATTCGGTGATCGACCGATATTAACTTGCCTTAGCAGTGGGATCGACAGTGGTCGAAGCGCAAATAAAGGTGAATTTAAGAAATTTCTTTAAAAATGACCAAATAAAAGCAAAAAAGAAGAAGTGTATATAAATATTTCTCCTTTCATTAGATACTGATAGCAATGAAAGCAGTTGCAGTATGGAAGAGTTCAACAATCTCTCTACGTCGTCATCATGTAGTGACAGCAATAAACAAAGAAGAAAAAGAAAAATAACCAAAGAGGAAAAATTGATGGAAATGCACCATAAATGGTTAGAAGAGGAATTTGAAAAGCAGAGAAAATTCGAAAAGGATATTGTTGAAGATTTCAAAAAAACAATTAAAGATAGTATTAGAAACTTGGTAATATTCAAAAATAGAATTAATATTTACGTGCATATGTATATAATTTGCTTTTTTACAGATGCAACCTGGTAGTAGCTCTGAAAGGGAGACATCTACACCTGAACGAGATACAGATGATTCATCATTTTCTTCAATAAGTGATTTTTTTGGAAATTTTGATCCAAATACATAAATTTACTTTATTTACTTTATTTATGTACTCATTTTATTAAACTTTATTTAAGCATTTATAAAAAATTTTATAAAATTTTAAAATTTACTTAATAATTAAAAAATATGTTGAAATTCAGAATTTGTTTTTTTTTAAAGGATGATTTTGTTCTAATTCGGTTTTCAAA
Source organism: Villa cingulata (assembly GCA_951394055.1). Classification (NCBI taxonomy): domain Eukaryota; kingdom Metazoa; phylum Arthropoda; class Insecta; order Diptera; family Bombyliidae; genus Villa; species Villa cingulata. The sequence goes on along the minus strand of OX596017.1, from coordinate 31,180,178 downwards.
TGTTTCCTTATTATTACCGCTGAGTGAGAATAGGATGTAGATGGAAGTTTACTAGGTTGACGATACTGATTTTCAGAAGTAAGTTGTTCTGATTCTTGTAGCCAGGTTTCTCTAAATATTTCCTTATTCCTAACGACAAGATTATGAAGAATACAGCACGTTGATACCAAATCTGGTACGAATCCATAATGCAAATCTATCCTTTTTCCTAATATTCTCCAGCGACTTTTTAAATGTCCTATAGCTTGCTCAACGAGAACTCGTCCTGAACTTAGGTAAGCATTGAAAGATTCTTCCTCTTCTGTTTTATTTCCAGTAAATCCTTTCATCAACCAAGGTAAAAGAGGATAGGCTGGATCTCCTAAAAAATAATTATGAAGAGAATGAATATGATGTTAAGGTTAATATATAATTGGTTGCGTTTCAAACCTATAATGAACGGGCTAATTGGAACATCATTAGAGATTCTTTCGTACTTCGGGATAACATTGATAAAACTCTTGTATATGGTGGAATCTTTAAAAACTGTGGCGTCGTGACATGATCCTGGATGATTAATACTAATGTCTCTAAATTGCATGAAGGAATCCACAACAACTTGGAATATGAGTGAGGGCCAACTTTTCCTGTTAACATAATCTCTGTATCCTTCTAGAGGAGGAGTAATAGGGATATGAGTTCCATCGATTGCTCCAACAATTGGTTCCATTTTTGTTATTAGTTTGAATTTTTCACTTATTATTCGAACTTCTTCTTCGGAAGAAGGTAATTTAATTTCTTCGTGTAGAAGATTTTTATTAACACTTCTACAAAATCTGTAGACACATTTCTTCACAGTTGTTTTGTGAACACCAAAGGCAATTCCGACTACACGATATTCTGCGCAGCTTGCGAGTTTAAAAAGAGCAATCGCAACTATCTTTTCAACATCAAGGCATGGCAAGAATGCGAGTTTAGACGGTTGTAAGTCCTTTTTCAATTTATCAACAAGATAAAAAAATGTTTGTTTGGTCATCCTGAAGTTTTCGAGAATATCATCGTCTGAAAGTCATTTTTTACAATATTTCTCCACCAAATATCATGTCGTTTCTTTGATTTTTGTCTTTTTTTTGAACCAGCTCTCAACTTTACAATTTTATTCATGAACCTGGAATGATTTCTTATTGTATATCAACACTGTGATACAAATGAAATGTATATGTACGTACCTTAAATCCTTATAAATAATCTTTTTCATAAAGTCTTCTTGATGAAAAAAGTCTTTCAAAATAAAATATGGATGTTTCATTTATTATATTTAAAACAATTGATACATTTTTAGGATGCATTTTTCTGTATATATTGAAATTTTAAACACAATAATGACAATTCACATACCTACGTTGATATAATTTAATAATTTTCAATATGATTGAAGTATAACATATACATCAGATGTTATATGACAGTTGAATAGTTTAGGTGTGTAGGTAAAATCCAAACTCCCAATTTTGATCGTATATACCTTAATCCCAAATTTTGGGATGATCTCAATTTAATTCGAATTATTTTTCATCGTGTATACGTGTACATAGACACATATAATTGGTTAACTAAACCGTTTAGTTTGTAACTAATTCGAAACCAATTGCATGACACACTGCTTTTTAGTTTAGTTATCTTTTTACTTTGGTTATCTTTGACATTTGAAGTTGAAATTTTGTTTATGTGTTGTCAATCGTATTATTTGTACAGTTAGTGACCAAATTAAAAGGACACGTATAAAAAACATAGTTTTTATTAACATAATTACTTTTTTTTAAAATTATTTGAATTACGTAAATAAAATTAATTTAGCAAAAAGCAAGTAGTGAGAATATTAAATAAGAATAAAAAAAAATATATTTTATTGTATAATAATGTAACACAAATTTTTTCAACAGCCTGTAGTTTTTGATATTTCAAATGTTTTAGCTATAGAACGAAAACTTTCACCTCTTATCCGATAATTTACTACTAATTCACGCGATTGTATACCAATTTCTTTTCTACTCGATATTCTGTTAAAATTAATATTAAAACAAAAATAAAAGAAATATTTTTAATATAATTTATACAATTTAATTTTTTTTCGTTCTTTTTTAATATTTACGCATTATTAGCTTTCTACTAAATTAATTTTATGTAATTCAAATAATTTAAAGAAAAGTGATGTTGTTACTAAAAGCTATGTTTTTATATGTGTCCTTTTAATTTAGTCACTAACTGTATATATTATACAATAACCAGAATTACAATATAAACCAGAGATCATCTATTATATAGAGATATGACACTCAAATTTAAAAAAAAAATTACCAACACATTAACAAAATAAATCCATTTGTTAGAAGAGTAAAAAACGAATGGCTTAGTTCAATCCCATTGTCTTATACAATTCTGACATGAAATAGAATGAAACCAATATACATAATAAAGAAATATGTTAAATTTCCCATAACGTAATTTTAAAAGCGGTACGAAAGGTTTTTTTTTGTGTTAGTTATGTTGCTTTTAAAATGTAAACTATAGGAACTTTGAAAATGAAATATATCGCACACATGTATTATGCTGTGTCTGTACACATTTTTTTTAAATACGATTTTAAAGGCGGCATGAAAGGATTTTTAATGTATTGTCAATTATATATGAATAAAGTAAAAGGTGATACCAAATTTTTCCGGCGAGTTTTGTAATTTTTCAGTTGTGGTTGAAATATACTTAGGTGATTTGAAATTAAAATTTATTTGGTAATTAGTGATTATTTTGGAAAGTGTAAATAAAATTTAAAATTTAAGTTAAAAAAGACGATCAGGAATTAATAACCATTTAAAATATTTTTTTGTGTACATTATATACATACATAATACATATAAGTAGTTATAGAATTTTAGATAATTGAAAATCTGTGAAAATTAAAGACATTTAAAAAAGCATAAAGTGATTTAGTTTAATTAGAAACTTTTTATAAATTTTTTAAACATTTAAAAATGGGAAAACACCATATTAAATGTTTAGCATGCAGTGTTAAAAAGGATGAAAATCCAAAATTTAAGTTTTTTCTATTGCCAGAAAATAGTATAAGGTGAGCAAAGTCATACATTTTAAATTAAAGTAGAAAAGTAATAATTTTATTTGATGAGTATATATGACTTTTAAGTAATAATTTATATTAAAATACTTTGGATAGCTGCTGCTGCTACAAAATAGTGGTTATAAAGTTTTTTCAAATATAGTTATACAAGCGTATCAATTTTTAAATATGTAAATGATAATGAATTATTATTTATTTTATAGAAGAAATATATGGTTAAAAAATTTAAACAGGAATGATTTAATTAACCAAAAGATTTCAAGAGACAATCGAGTGTGTCAAAAACATTTTAAGCAGGAAATGTTCTCTAAGTCGAAGAATAGGTTAAAACGAGATGCATATCCGACTATGATTACCGATTCAGATGAACCTCCACAAAAAATAGTAATCCTGGAAAATATTTTGGTTAAGGCAGGTGAAAACACTGAAGGTAAGTAAAATATTGCAAACCAAATAAAAGAAAACATTATATTAGCATGTTATGTATTATATACTTATATAAACATACTTGCATATATACTAATGTGTATACAAATATATTTGTATTTTGATTATAGAAATAAATGTGCCTGAACGAGTTTGTGCAGAACCTATGGTAGAAGAGTCAAGCCAGGTGATATTTTCCAAAACAGATAAAAGCACTCAAACAAAAATTTCAGGTAATAACTCAAAAGAAATACAAAAATTAACTAAAAAATGTAAAAATTTAGAAAAAGAAATTCAGATTTTGAAAGAAGAAAAAAATGAATTGAGTAAAAATTTCGAAAACATTTTACCTCCAGAATTGGCAAATATAGTAAAAAGCCATAGTCAAAATAAAATTAAAGAACGTCATGGTTGGAGGTATACAAATGAGTTAAAAAATTTTTGTTTGAGTGTTTATTTTTTGTCAACCGCTGGTTACAACTTTTTAGCCAGAAATATGAACTTACCTTCTGTAAGGACATTACTGAGGTATGTTGAAAAATGGCCTTCCGATCCTGGCTTTCATGCAGTTTTATTTGAGGCTTTAAGATTGAAGATAAAAAACTTACCAGAAATGGCAAAAAATTGTTTAATATGTTTAGACGAAATGTCATTAAAAAATAATTTATATTTTAATAAGTCTGCAGGGAAGATTATAGGTTTAGAAGATTATGGCACTCATAGAACTAGATTACCTGCTAATTTTGCTCTCGTAGTAATGATACGAGGCATTACTCATAGATACACACATCTATTAGGTTATTTTTTTGTCAACTCTGCTTGTGAAGCTAAGAATCTCAAGCAAATAATTTTCAATTGTGTCAAACACCTAATTGATGTAGACATGAATCCCAGACTTATAGTTTCTGATCAAGGAGGAAATTTTATTGGTTTGAATAAATTGCTAGGTATTTCAGTGGCTGACCCTTATTTTTATGCTCACAATCAGAAAATATTTTACATGTATGATACGCTACACTTGTTAAAATCCTTCTGGAGAAATTTCATGAAATACCAAATAAATTTTGAAGATAAAACGGCTAGATGGCAAGATATTGAGAAGTTTTATCTACGGGAAAGAAACCATAAGTTTAAATTAGCACCTAAACTGACTGATGGGCACATTTTTCCTAATAACTTTCAAAAAATGAAAGTAAAATATGCTTCTCAAACAATTAGTGCTACAGTGGCATGTGGTCTGTATACTCTCGGTTCTTTTGATAAAACGTATTCAACTGCCATTAATACAGCAGAGTTGGTAGAAAAATTTGATAATTTATTTGATCTATTTAATTCTTCGAAATTTAAAGAAGGAAAAAATTTTCGAAAACCATTTTCGTGTACTGAAACACAAATGAATTTTTTGAAAGAAATGAAAATTTTATTAGAAAATATTAAATTCTTTGAATTACGTGGTGATGAAAAAAGAAATGTCGCAACAAAAATGAAATTTATAAAAGGATGGCTACAAAATATGAATATACTGCCCTTATTGTTTAAAGATTTAAATGAAGTAGGTATTTCTTTTATATTAACAAGAAATTTAAACCAGGATTGTTTAGAGAACACATTTGGCATGTTAAGAAATCGTGGAGGCAATACAAAACTACTTAGCCCGTTCCAGTTTGCCTGTTCGTTTAAAAAATCATTTTCTGCTATGTATATGGAACATATAACATCTGGTAATTGTGAGCCAAATGAAAATATGCAATTACCAGATGTTAACATAAATTTTGTGAATGATTTTACAGAAAAATCAAAAACACAATATACATTTTCTATTGATACAGAATACAAATCATTAGATTTCGGAGAGGAAAATGCATTTTATTATTTCTGTGGGTGGTTGCTGAAAAAATATCGGAAACAACATCAGTGTAAACTGGCACAGACCAGTGAGTTTTGTCCTGAATTTACTTTCGTTGATTTTAAAGAATATAGTAGCAATAAATTAGTCAAACCCCAATCGATATTTGTAAGTAGTATAAAAAAATTAGAAAATAAATTTATTCTTCTTTTTAATGAAATTGCCTCAGAAACTAAAACCCTAGACATACCGGATTTGAAAGTACGTACTTTCGTGAAAGCACGTAAATTGAAAGTACATAGTGACACACCGCGGTTTCAGTTTTCAACTGTCAAATTAATTTTTCATATTTGTGAGTTTATTCAGGAAGTGATTTTTTTAATAATATAATAGATTATTCAAATTTGTTAATTTGCTACATTAATCAATTAAATAAATTGATGATGTTAATGGAGCAATCGACGAATAAAATTGCATGTAAGCGTATAGAAAGATACTCACATGCAGTTTCATCTAAAGCGTGACGTAGAAGAATGCATATAATAACAACGTACTAATCAAAAAATTCAATTGTTTTAAAATTATGGTGCCTTATAAGTAATAAAATAATAATAAATATCAATATTAAATGATATTTCAAATAACATATAGTAATTAATATTGTGTAATAGGAACGTAGTTCGAAATTTTGGGAAAATGATGTCCTTAAAAACGATGAGCAGAAATTCAAAAATGATTTCAGAATTTAAATTAAGGTTTTCGAATTATTATGTGCTTTATTAGAAAACATGAAAATAATAGACAAAAATTATAGGAAATGTGTTCCTTTAGAAAAAAGAATTGCTATTGCTCTGTATGCGTCAGGATCCTCTGCAGAATACAGAAGCATAGCAAATATATTTTATTATATTTTTCTTGAAAAATGTTTATTAAATATTTTTCTGATTCATCACACCACATTTGTCGTGGTTTGTATTGTCTTTTCATTTTTTTTTTAAATTATTTACAAAATTTCTAATATTTTATTTTTCTCATTTTTATTAAAATATATTTTGTTAATATTATGTATTAAAATACACTCTTTACCGATGTCTTCTAGTTATCAGGAATAAATATCAAGTGTCAACGTCAACTATGAAAATGACAGTTCACTGTTGCATTAATCAAAAAGGAACAGAACAAAAAACTAGGAACGATAGAGAAAATGAAACATTTTTAGTTCATATGCTCATATACAGATGGTGTTTTTACGTACTTTCAATCGAAAGTACGTAATTTTAACTTGCTTTCATTTCATCCAAAAGCAAGTTGAAAGCAATCAAAATATGTACTTTCGGGTGCGAAAGTACATATTTTTACAAAAGTACGTACTTTAAAGTCCAGTGTGTCTACGATTTAATATAGAATTGAAATTATATGAAAATTTAAAAAATTATTTTGATTACGATTGTTGTAGCAATCAAGATAAATCGTATTTTGTTAAATTGTACATTAGGGTAAGAATTTATAATATTATTAAAAATTATAATAAAAATGTAAAAAAATATGACAGTAAACATAAATTGTTTAGTGTAATGCATTTATAAAAAAATTAATAAATTATAAGAAAGTGCCTATAAATATTTTGAGCATTTTTTATTATATACACCTTGTAATAATGTTTCAATTTTCACTTTTCAACTCTAAAAATATTGTTCTTTTCTGACAAACTTCTTTTTACTCACTGTCTACTTTTCACAATTCTCTTAAAATCATTGTGTGATTTTATAAATAACTGATAAATAAATTACGCAGTGTCATATCTCTATATAATAGATGATCTCTGATATAAACAATGATATGTTTGACACGAAGTTCGATGGTTCGATCCGTGTTCGTCATACTTTTCGATGGTTTGACGTTAGTTAACTCGTTAACCACTGTAATTTTCAGTGGTTACTAACTAAAGTAAATGTACTACTAACCACTCGATTTATAGTGGTTATCTCAGTTAACCAACTCGCGAGTTGGTTACCAATTATATGCAAAAAGTATATAAAAGTAGGAGAGAAACTGATTCATAGGAACATTCGGACCAAAAAATTTTTCAACAATTGTAGGTGTCGGTAGTGATGCCAGCGTAAAACTCAATATAAAAAAAGTAGCATCACTTTATGCCAAGCTCCCAACTCCATATAAAAATAACGGGATTTCTTTTTGCCAAGCCCAAACTTTTTCAGTATAAAGCTTTTCTCTCTTTATATGGAGTTGTATAGGAAAAATGAGAAAATGAATAAATTTGTTTACAACAGCTGATATTTTATCAGTTGTCATTTTGCTTTATTTATAGGTTTTGCATGTTTTGTGTGCAATATAATATACATACAATATAAATATATAGAATATAGTGTAAAGAGAATAGAGAAAATTATATACCAAACACAAAACTTTTTCATATTATATTTGTTATTTGTTTACATATGTGTACATTAAAGTATATAATACATAAATCCATTCGCATGTATGTATTGTATTACAAATGCCATATATAATTTATATGCATGCTTTGGCATTTTTGAATACAACATGCAATATACAGGGTGTTTCAGTTCAACGGTAAAAAAATTGAACAGTAGATAGGTTTCGCCGAGACAAACAAGAAATCGTTCTACAGGTGGGGGGGTAATCTCAACCGTTTAGCCGCTAGAGGGCGTCAGAGTTTTTCTTCTCTTGTTTTACTAAACACCCTGTATTTTTGTTATTTTACATCCCAGCTCGAAAAGTATACCACCATGCAATAGTAGGCCCCTTGCCGTTTCATTTGACTTATGGCTCATCCCTGTCGCCCGCCCCCTTAAAAAGTTATGGGTAGTCAAATTCAAAAATCTACACTTTTTCACGTGATTTTTTGGAAAAAATCAATGATTTCTCGAAAAAACACCCGTTTAATGTGCAATTTTTTTTCCGTCAGTAGAAAGTCCGATTCCTTCCGAAAAATTTTTGTCTGTGTATTACGTTGTTATCTCTTTTCGTTCTAGAAATATAGCAAGATATGTCAGTTAAGGTTTTAGTCAATTTCTATAAATCCAAGAAAATTTTTCATATTTACATTCAATTTCCAGAAATTAACTAAAACCTCAACTAACATAACTTGCTATATTTCTAGAACGAAAAGAGATAACAACGTAAGACACAGACAAAAATTTTTCGGAAGGAATCGGACTTTCTACTGACGGAAAAAAAATTGCACATTAAACGGGTGTTTTTTCGAGAAATCATTGATTTTTTCCAAAAAATCACGTGAAAAAGTGTAGATTTTTGAATTTGACTACCCATAACTTTTTAAGGGGGCGGGCGACAGGGATGAGCCATAAGTCAAATGAAACGGCAAGGGGCCTACTATTGCATGGTGGTATACTTTTCGAGCTGGGATGTAAAATAACAAAAATACAGGGTGTTTAGTAAAACAAGAGAAGAAAAACTCTGACGCCCTCTAGCGGCTAAACGGTGGAGATTACCCCCCCACCTGTAGAACGATTTCTTGTTTGTCTCGGCGAAACCTATCTACTGTTCAATTTTTTTACCGTTGAACTGAAACACCCTGTATACTTGATCATTATATTTATATATATGTATTTTATATGCAAGTTTGTATGTATGTTAAGCACTTTGTTTAAATTTTTATATATTTATACCAAGTATTTGTATGTATACATAATAAATAAATACGTTTTAATTTTAACATTATGCAGTTGTATTTACATATAAATTGCTAATTCACAGGCGTGAAAAAATTATGGGACTAGCAAGACTTTTTTAAAAAAAATACTTTAAAACGTATTATGTAGATTATTAATTAATTTTTATAATAATTATTATTTTTATTTTTAATTAATTCAGAAATATTAAAATATAATAAAAAATAGAAATATTGTTAATTTCGTTATTCCAAAAAAAAAAAAAAATAAAAAAGATAAACATTATAACAAAACTACTTTGAGTAAATGATAACCTTTAAATCCAACAGACCACCTCTAATCGTCGCTATTAACTCCGCAAGGATTTTACGAACTTTTGTGGATTCTTTCCTGTTCCCTTACTCTTCTTGTAATAATTTTTCTTAAAAATTAACTGATTTATCTTGATATATTTTTCCATTTCTTTTAATTGGCAATAGATGTTCTATGAAATTTTTATGAAAGCAATATGTTTTTACATTTTGTTTTTTTATGCTAAATATCGAATATCCATATATCAGTGTGATTATGTTTTCTAATGATGAAAGATTATGTTTGTCCCATAACTTTTTCACGTCTGTAACTATAGTTAACTATAGTAACGTTTATGAACGCACCCTTGAAATGATATTATAATTGAATCAGTAAAAATAAATGGATATTTTGTACGCAAATGCTTTATGAATACAGCAATTGACAATAGGGCTGGTTTCCAAATTTTTTTTTATTGTATTGATTTGATAGTCGTATTTAATATATGAATGAGTTGAGAAAGGGTGTATTTCATATTTTATGTATTTTTAAATATGTATGTATGTGTTGTTTTGTTAATATGCCTTGTCGCGTGCTATATGATCTGATATAAATTACCACTATTCTTCTAATTGAAATACAACATATATACAATTGTATTTATATCAAAGACCATATAAATATATACATTTATATGGTGTTTGGTTATATGTATTACTTGTATAGATCTACATTATTTTCTGATGTAGGATTGTAGAATATTTGGCAACAGATGTTTTTACGTATATATACATTATAATTACTGTAGCATTTGTACTGTACTCTATACATTTATATGGTCTTTGATTATATGTATTACTTGCATAGATCTACATTATTTTCTGATGTAGGATTGTAGAATATTTGGCAACAGAGGTTTTTACATAAGCATACATTACAATTACTGTAGCATTATACCAGAGATACTATATAAATACATATAAATATGTTTTTACATAGTATCACAGATCAGACACCCTTATCTGCGATAGTATATAGTATCTTTGATTATACATAATATATGTATACATATGGATATATTATGGTTTTTTTTTGTTATCTTTTTGAGTTCATTGACATATGAATGCAAGATACGATTATATATTATATAATATCCCGTGAATTGAATTTCTTCTTGAAATTTTTAATGAATGTCTTTTTTAATGTTTGGCCTTAGGACTTCTGAATACATAAAGTATTATTCTGATTTTTGATCATAATATAAAAATTTAAAAATCAGGTGTTTTGAGCATTACCAAATTCTTTTATAGACTGAGTCAATTTTTTTTCTATAACTAGGTAAAAATTGATATTTTATTTTCAATTAATATGGAACATAATTTATAAATATGTCTATTTTTCTAAATCTTGAGGATAATGAATTTTAAATTATTTAAAATATCCCCTCTATTCTAGGTAATAGATGCCTAATAGATCTATTAACCTATTAACTAAGAAGTTAGTAGAAAGTGCTATTCTACTTTATAGGTTTTGTAGACATTAAAAAGTTGAAAAGTTAATAGATTTGTAGACATTTAAAAAACAGTTCAGCTGTTATTTATTATTAATATTTGGAAATTTAAAAATATTTATTTTTTTTAAAATCCGGTAAATGTATATTTAATAATAATAATTTTTAATTATTTTTATTTATTTTTAATTATTTGTATTTATCATCAACCAAAAAAACAACATTTCACAAAATAAACATTCAAATGTGATAGTTAATAGATCTAATAGCTCATCGAGAGGAGCTATTAGCTAATAGAATTTTCTAACCACAAAAATCTATTAACCTATTCGCTAGAATACGAAAATCTATATTAACTAGACCAGCTGATTGTCAATCTATTAACTATTAAGTAGAATAGGAAATTTTCTATTAACTAAAAGTTAATAGACTAATAGCTATTAATCTATTACCTAGAATAGGGGGGTATTTTTTAAAAACAGAAAGCTTAAAAATATTTATTTGAAAATTTTTAAATTTTATTTCGTTGATGTTTTTTGTGTGTGGTATAAAGTATAAACTCAAAAAATTCTAAATACTAGCGCTGATGAACATTTAATTAGATTCAATGAAAATTGATAATCATTTGTAGCTTGAAAAATATTATATTTTTGTTCACAAATTATAACAATAAACAAGATGTCATGAAATCGAAAATAAATTGTTTGTAAATTTATGTATTTTTATGATTGAATACAATCAAATTTTTTTCATTTATGTTTGCTTAAAAATAAATGATAAAGTAGAATGTGCCTATACTTCTAGTCCTAGAAATATTTTGGAGATCCGTATTATCAAAATATCTCCAGTAGTGATTCAAAAAATTATGTTTCAAAATAACGTGGAATAGGTTTACGTATATAGTAAATTATAATTGCTTATTTGAATTTTGATTTCAAAATTTACCTTTGTATTTTAACATTTCTATTAAATTGATAGCTCATAAATTATTTAACATCATATCATATCATAAAAAATTAAATTGTAAAATTTATAATATATTTGTATCTATAACTTTGAATGAAAATTTTTAATTTTATGCATTCATTTAAAAAGCGCGAGAACTGGTCAGTTCTGCATGGTGCGGTCATGGTGTTGTCAAAGAAGAGGAAATTAATCTGACCTGCCTCTTCTTTAGAATATATTATCAGAAACTTGAATAGCCTTTGACATTTAGTATTATTCATAAATATGTATTTGAATACAGCATTTTTTTTGAACAAAAGTTTTTAAAATTGCAGGTTTTTTATATAAATAAAATAAACTTCTAATTTTTTAATTTTTAATTCTGTTCTTTTCTATAAAATATATGTAACTTTGTTTTGAACTAAAATGATTCTAATGAATTCGGACAAAAAAGCGATGAATTATCAATTGTTCTCACAATATTTTAATACAGTTGAAAATATATTTATGAATTTATAATGTTTCGAGGATGCATTTCTCATTACTTATTAATTAGAAATTAAATGCCGTGTAAAAGTAGTTGTGACCAATACCGTACATCCAGTTTTAGTTTAACAATAGTTGGAAGACAGTTTTCAAATTTAAAAATTTTAAAACCAAATAAATTACTATATATGATTTATGAAGTATTCTATTTATATGCAAATTCTGTATAAAAATATCTAAGAAAGTCATAGCAAAGCAGAAGAAATTTGATCACGATCAAAGTGGATTTTGCATTTACGCAACCTAAATAACGTAGTAAATGAATGATATATTCTTCAAATATAGATATTGTGGTATCTTAAAAGAATATTTGCTTGAGGGCTGTTACCTATCAAAATTGCAATTTTATTTTTTTTAGAGGAAAACCATCGCAGTGCGCAGTGTAATTGATAAATATTCGGTAATTATAAATTTTCGCGGTCAGCTAGTTTTTTTAAACATTAAAAATCGAAAAATATATGAATCTTCATGATTATAGTCTCAAAAAGTTCCATTCAACTTCGGATTTATGAAAAAAGTATAATAGTTAAAGTTTGATGCGTAGGAGAGTGTGGGTAGATAGTTAAAAGAGCATATGAAAAAATCAGTTTTATTCAGCTCAAAAATGTTGATCAGTGTTAACGAATGACGCTAATTATACAACACTTTTCATACTCTTTTAGCATCCCCGCACCCACCTGCCAATATTCACTTTTTTTCATTTATATTTTATTTTTCATTCTATAAAATTTTTCAATCTTACTAATGAAAAATTACTCATGAGTAATCACCACCCACCACCCCCCACACCACTCCCCCGCATCAAACAACCACTATTATATTCTATTCATAATTCCGAAATCAAACCAAAGTTGAAAAAAAAAACAAAAAGGTTGACTTTTCAATTTTTTAAGAGTAAAAAACCAGCTGATAGCGAAAGTGTATATGTAGTTACCAAATATGTATTCATATATCTATGAATAACAAAAAGTTTCATATTTAACATTACACACAAATATTTTCATAAAGAAATATATTAAGGCAGGTCATGGATACTATATACATTATAGATCCTGATATATATCATTGAACAATCTATTTTTATAATTACACTTGTATGTATGTGCACAAAATACCATATATACGATGTATACATACAATCATGTATATCGCATAAACAGCACATTCATTGCATGCAGTATTTACTATTTACTATTATCTATTCTGCATAAGCAAGCAGCATGTTGTTATTAATGGCTATACGATGTCATGTCTATTATGTATGTATTAGAATTAGTTTTTACATCGCATTCAATGTTATACCAAAGACCAATATAATATACCATGATATAATATATTTTATATATCGGTCTTTGGTTATATCAAACTTGTTTATTCATGTTATATGCTTTATGTATGTATGTGTACGAGATCGTCTTCAATTCAATATGGATCCTTACATATCCTTATGCACGAGCATAAACCATACATGGAAAATAAATATATATGATCAAAATCTCTCAAAAATGTTCAAATTTATATTTATATGTTCCAACCAATGATATTCATTTATTCTATTTTCAATACTCAAAATATACATTTACATATAAATAACACTTATAAGTGTGGAATATCATATGAATTAAATGTACATTCAAGTACATTTTAAATAGCATTGTGTATTGTTTAGTGCTGCAAAACATTGACAGGTGTTCATATCATTTGTGAGAGCAAATATTTATAATAAATGATAACAAATTCGGAACACTATGGTCCGTCTACACAATTAGTTTTGATAACTCGATTTACAAAAACAATTCCATTATATCACAGACTGTCAGACACATTTATTGAAATCATTATAATTATGTACAGGGTACATAACTAAAAGCAATTCGAAAAATTTTGAAAAACTTTTTTGATTTTGAAGAAGCTTTTTCGATCTTTATCATATATGTGAGTGTGTCGTTTTTGGAAAAATTACCACTTACACTAAAAAGAAAATCTATTGAGAAGAACTACTATTATCTTTGCCATAGATAACTAACCAAAGCTTCGTAGTTTCAGTGCTGCAATATAGATGGATTCGTCTTATTATATACATAATACCAAAGATAATACAGTCCTACTAGATGAACCATTTCATTTTTTTTATTTAAATGTTTGTATGTTTGCCAAAAATAAAGATCGAAAAAGTTTTTCGAAACAATATCGAAAAAGAGCGAAAGTTTATAATTCAGGAGGGATGTAAATATGAGAGAAAAATAAGAATATTTATATAGAAGAATTAGTTTGTGAGTTGCATGACTGGTTTACTAAATTTTATATGGTTTTGAGTGGTACCATTACTTATTTGGGGTGCGTTCATGAACATTACTTTAACCATAGTCATGGTGTAGTATTGTTTAAGCAAAGTTATGTTATACTACAGCCATAGTTATGTTAACTTCAAGTGGTTTTGAACGAGATTTTTACCATAGTAGTAGCAATAAATTATCATTCAGCTGTCAAGTCAAGTAAAATGTTTACATATAAAATTAAAATAAATAATAAAATTTTATATTTTTTGTTTGTCAAAAATTAATTATTTTTTAAAAATGAAGTTTAAAACAAAATTAATTAATTCCAAATAAATTAAATTGAAATTTTCACAATTCACAATAAAAAATTAAATGACAAACGATTTTTTATTGTCAATGTCATTACCACTTAAAGGCTTACTATCGTTACTATCGTTAACCATGCTCTCGAGCACGGTTAATTTTTGACATCAAATAGTTAAAAATTTACTTTACTACAGATGTTTATGAACGCTAAAAATTCATGTTGGTAGTTATGCTTTACTATGCCACCACCATTTTGAACGACAAATGATAACTATAGTTAACTATAGTAACGTTTATGAACGCACCCTTGATATGATATTATACTTGATTAAGTAAAAATAAATGGATATTTTGTACGCAAATGCTTTATGAATACAACAATTGACAATAGGGCTGTTTCAAATTTTTTTTTTATTGTATTGAGTTGATCGTCGTATTTAATATTATGAATGACTTGAGAAAGGAGGTATTTCATATTTCATGTATTTTTATATATGTATGTATGTGTTGTTATGTTAATATATGCCTTGTCGCGTGCTATATGATCTGACATAAATTACTACTACTACTTCCAATTGAAACACATATATAGAATTGTATTTATATCAAAGACCATATAAATATATACATTTATATGGTCTTTGGTTATATGTATTACCTGTATAGGTTTACATTATTTTCTGATGTAGGATTGTAGAATATTTAGCAACAGAGGTTTTTACGTATGCTTACATTATAATTACTGTAGCATTTGTACTGTACTCTATACATTTATATGGTCTTTGATTATATGTATTACTTGTATAGGTTTACATTATTTTCTGATGTAGGATTGTAGAATATTTGGCAACAGAGGTTTTTACGTATGCATACATTATAACTGCTGTAGCATTATACCAGAGATACTATATAAATACATATAAATATGTTTTTACATAGTATCACAGATCAGATACACTTATCTGTGATAGTATATAGTATCTTTGATTATACATAATATATGTATACATATGGATATATTATGGTTTTATTTTGTTATGTTTTTGAGTTCATTGACTTATGAATGCAAGATACGATTATATATTATCATATCCCGTGAATTGAATTTCTTCTTGAAATTTTTAAAGAATGTCTTTTTTAATGTTTGAGCCTTAGGACTTCTGAAAAAATAAAGTATTATTCTGATTTATGATCATAATATAGAAATTGAAAAATCAGGTGTTTTGTGAATTACCAAATTTTTTTATAGACTGAGTCAATTTTTTTTCTAACTATGTACAGTGAAACCTCTCTAAAGCGGACACTCTCGGGACCAAAAATTTTGTCCGTCTACAAGAGGTGTCCGCTTATTAGAGGTGGTCTATATTAGTCAAGTAAAAAAAGTTCACTTTTATTTCACCTTTTCCTTTATATCAACAATGCAAACACATAATTATACGCATTATTTTTTCTATATTTATTCTAAATAACAAACAAAAACGAAAAACAATTAATTTTGATATTTGATAGAAAAAAAGAAATTGAAATTTATTTATCTTCTTAATTAAAAAACGAATCAATTCGAGTTTGTCGAAGATGATTTCCGGTGGCAATTCTTGTCTCATAATGTTGCAGAAGACTAGATAACATATAACAGGCCTTGTTATCATCTGTTTGTAGAGCAAATTTTCTCAGCTTTTCACATGCCTTGTGTGCGGTTTTCAACGAATTGATTGGATTCTCTACATCTTCTAGCTCATGTTCTTCTTCTGAGGAACTGTCATCATCGATTTCCATGCAATTATTTTCATTATTGGAGTTCCACTCTTGGTCAGTATACACATTGTCGTCACAAGTAATAAATGTCATAGGATTTAAAATGTTGTCAGGTGAAATTTTTCTAATAAAAGATGTAATATAAAATAACGTGGACAAAGGTAGTTCGTCTTCTGGTTCAAAATCAGTTGAAGTGGCATAATCACTTTTAATAAAACCTGATTTATGAAAACAGTTTCTTATAGTTTCTTTTGAAACTTATTGCTAAGCCTTATCCATCCAGATGACTGCATCTAAAACACTAATAGTCTTAGATATTTCCGTTGCTGATGAGACCTCATCAATTTTTGTAATAATATGTTTAAGAACAAGCTGTCGATAAAATGTCTTGAAATTTTTAATGATGCCCTGGTCAAGAGGCTGCAATACAGCTGTTG
The DNA here is from genome assembly GCA_951394055.1 of Villa cingulata. Lineage (NCBI taxonomy): Eukaryota > Metazoa > Arthropoda > Insecta > Diptera > Bombyliidae > Villa > Villa cingulata. The sequence continues at coordinate 31,163,048 of OX596017.1, read as the reverse complement.
TATTTGGTGGTAAAAATACAATTTTAATATTGCTTAAGGTCAAAACTGGATGCGAAGCCGCATTGTCGAGAAATAGTAATATCTTTCGGTTTTGATTTTTCATAACTTTATTGAGATTGTAAAGCCATTCTGACATAATCTCTCTAGTCATTCATGATTTGCGATTAGCTTTCCATGTAGCAGGTAATGTATTTCGACTCAGATTTTTGAAACAACGTGGTTTTTCAGATTTTCCTATTACCAGTAATTTTAGTTTTTCACCGGCCATACTAGTACAGTGAAGAATAGATAATCTCTCCTTTGAAAGTTTACCACCAGAACACGTTTCTCCTTTCAACGCAAATATTTTGGAGGACAAAGCTCGAAAAAATAGTCCGGTCTCGTCAGCATTGAATATGTCTTCTTCATGATAATCATTAATTATATCCGATATTCGAGCCTTCCAGTCAGCTGCATTTTCAAAATCAATATCAGCTGCTTCACCAGATATTGCTCGAAATGACACATTATGTCTTTTCAAAAACTTCTGCAGCCAACCGTTAGAGTCTTTACAATCTTTATCAAGATTTCGGGAAAATTATAAAGCTTTGCTTTTTAAAAGTTTTTTTTTTTTTGGACCCGAAATAGGGATATTTTTAGATCGCATATTTTTGAACCACTCAAAAGTCATGGAATCAACTACTCCTCCTGCTGATTTTGAAAAATTTTTTATCGCTTTTTTATTTACGCCGTTATGCCAGGCTTTCAATAAATCATCCTTCTGTTTCAAAATTTCTGAAACACTAGTTTTCCCAATGTCAAATTTTTTTGCCAACGAACGAACTGAAGATACATTATTATTTGCTGGGTTCTCTACAAAATTTATTATTTTAATTTTTTCTTCTAGACATTATAATTTTCTTTTAGGTGTCATTTTTGATCTACTTTCACTTTATTGTGTTGCGTGAATATGTTTACTTAAAAAATTTTTTTCCTGAACACAGCACAATTTACACCGACAGCACTTTATAACATTTTTTTAACAAATGAATTAATAAATTCATATTATGTATATTTTAGTTAAACTGCTTAAAACACTAGAATTCGTCTATGCAAAATACAGTTACTTGCCGCCAGTAAAAAAATATAATATGTACTACATAGTCACACGTGCATTATCTACAAATAAAATTTATACAGCCGGACTTTTTTTTCGTTCTCTAGACAACGGTAAGAAGATAAAGACATGATAACGATCTTTCTATTTGAAATTTTTGTTTTGTTTGTCTTTTGATTTTCTAGTACATAATATGTAAAAAGTGTCCACTGAAGAGAATATTTTAACTCAAAATAAGTAAATTTAGTGTCCGTGTCCGTTAAGCAGAGGTGTCCCTCTACAAGAGGTGAAACGCCCATACATGCTACACGGTGACGGCCAAAATGTCAATTTGTGTCCGTTAGTGAGAGGTGTCCGCTAAAGAGAGGTGTCCGCTAAAGAGAGGTGTCCGTTAAAAGAGGTTTCACTGTAGATAACAATTGATATTTTCAAATTAATATGGAACATAATTTACAAATATGTATATTTTTCTAGGATATTTCTTGAGGATAATGAATTTTAAATTATATACAATATTTTTTAAAAACAGAAAGCTTAAAAATATTTATTTGAAAATTTTTAAATTTTATTTCGTTGATGTTTTTTGTGTGTGGTATAAAGTATAAACTCAAAAAATTCTAAATACTAGCGCTGATGAACATTTAAATTAGATTCAATGAAAATTGATAATTATTTGTAGCTTGAAAAATATTATATTTTTGTTCACAAGTCTTAACAATAAACAACATGTCATGAAGTCGAAAATAAATTATTTGTAAATTTTATGGATTTTTATGATTGAATGCAATCAAATTTTTTTCATTTATGTTTGTTTGAAAATAAATTATTAAGTAGAATGGGCCTATAATTCTAGTCCTAGAAATATTTTGGAGATCCGTATTATCAAAATATCTTCAGTAGTGATTCAAAAAGTTATGTTTGAAAATAACGTGGAATAGGTTTACGTATAGTAAATTATAATTGCTTATTTGATTTTTGAATTCAAAATTTATCTTTGTATTTTAACATTTCTATTAAATTGATAGCTCAACTATTTAATATCATTCTCAAACCAAATTTTAAAACTTGAACCATTCATTTAAAAAGTGCAAGAACTGGTCAATTCTGCATGGTGCGGTCATGGAGTTGGCAAAAAATAGGAAGTTAATCTGACCTGCCTATACTTTAGAATATATTATCAGAAATTAGCCTCTGACATTTAGTATTAGCATTATTATATAGCATTGACTTTTCAATTTTTTATGAGTAAAAAACCAGCTGATTGCGAAAGTGTATATGTAATTACCAAATAATGTATTTATATATCTATGAATAACAAAAAGGTTCATATTTAACATTACACACAAATATTTTCATAAAGAAATATGTTAAGAAAGGTCATTGATACTATATACATTATAGATCCTGATATACATCATTGAACAATCTATTTTTATAATTACACTTGTATGCATGTGTACAAAATACCATATATACGATGTATACATACAATCATGTATATCGCATAAACAGCACATTTGTAATGTGAGGGCATTATTTTTGTGTGTGACTGTATTCAGTCAGACCATATTTTTCTTCAATACAAATTATGTGTACCTAACAGTACACATAAATTGCACTTTATCTATATAAATGGCATTCTTCGCATTATAATGCTTGTTTACCAAAAAGCATTATAATACAACATTTTTTTTTCTTCTTTCTTTCTTTCATACTTCCAACACGCGCATTTGTTTTCTTATTGTCTTATGCACAATGCGCATAAGATAAGAAACAGATGCATATTTTATACGCGTGATTCTTTTATTTTGGCATGTGTATATTCATAATATATACTAATGCAATACATATGCATATTATACAATGCCCTTGATCTAGATTTTTCTCTATCTTTCTTTTATAGAATACACAATGTATAAGTATGAATATTACTCATACATTCATAATTATAATTTCAATTTTAATGGCCGCCCCCATACATGTATTCCCATACAAACAATATGCACATATACATGCGCATTTTCTTTAAATTTTATTTAAAATTTTAATGGCCGCGCACGCATACATATATATTCTCTCAATTTTTCAATTATATTTCAATATCTTCCCCATGTTCTCATTAATTCCATTTTCATATTTATTTCACATATCAGACTGTTCCTCAAACGTCAAAAGTTGTATGGCCACCCTAAATGGTTGTTTTCATAGGTTTTAAATTTTTATGTTTTATTTCAAAAATTTAAAAATTTTCCATTTATATCATAATTCCTGATCCACTTATAGATGTTTACCAAGAATTACTACTAATTTAATGTTTAGATGATCCTGTACATCCTTTCCATTACTTAAATGCAATTTCTTTTAATTTTTTTTTTATCCGGTTGTTGCCTACACTTAATCATGTTCCTTAATCGTCCGATAATACAGTTCAAAATCGATAGTATAGGCCAACATGAAATGAAATGGAAAATGCTTATGAACTGCATCAGTGCCAGTCCAAGTTTTTTTTTTCAAAATTTTGAAAATTTTAAATTTAATCACAAGATCTATTTAATGAATTTTAATACAAAAATTATAAGTCCTAAAATTCTAAAATTTCTAAATTCCCTACCATAAATAACCACATGTGGAAATTTCTTTTAGATATTCATAGAATCTTTCATAATTGTATAAAATATTTTGTACTTTACACATACATGTAAAGTTATCGTTTCAATTCCCATCTTTTACATAAAAACCCCACTCATATTTTTCCAATAAGCAAAATGCACCTATTGTTTTGGTGCAATATAAAAACACACCACGCGCTCGATTCGGCCTTCTTGCGTATTCTAAAGTGCAGGGGTAACCCACGATATACAGACACAAGGTATTATCTAAAAATTTTTGACAGTTTATAATGACGTCATTCATATTCGGAAATTTTTCTGAATGAAAATAAAAGACAATTATAGTTTTATGTACAAATCTTTTTTATTTTTCTTTTTTTTGTGTTCATATTATTATTATCATTATTTAAACGTTTTAATCTAAAATACATTCTCGATCTGAAAAACAATTTTTTTACATTTTGTGGCAAGGGAATATTTTCAGATTTTTTCAAATGTGTATCTAAAAACTTCCCTTCAGTGAAAATGACACTTTTATTAATCTCAATAAAAACATTTTCCATTTTTTTAATTAAATTTAGAAAGTTTTTAGAAGGCTTCTTCAATCCTCCTTCTGATACTTCATCTACCCAAGTATATCCTGGTTCTAAATTTTCTTCTACTACTGCTTCTAAATGTTGTCCACACCGTTTAATTATGTATCCTGCCAAGTACTCCAAGGCGTCGTGTTCAGCTTCTGTGATGTCAGTTTGTGGAATGTCAATATCATCATCAAAAACAGTAAAATTATTATCCCAAGACTCTTCTGAAATGTTAATTATTGGCGACAGAATCTTGTTTGAGATTTGTATATCTTCAAAATGTTCTGTTGTTACTTCAACGTTGGAAGAAGTGCTCACTTGCTGATGAGAATCTGATCGTCCTTCAAATAAATTAAAAATGTACTTTAGAAAGTTTAATTTTAATTATATATATGTACAACAATATAATAAAAAAAAAATTAATACGTTAATATATATTCCACCACCAAAATAAAGTTAGTTTATTGAATTTGATACTTATGTTACTGTTAGTAATTACAAGGACGGCACAAACATTGATTGTGATTTTTTGAAAGCTTACCCAATATGCAGGATCTTAATCTATATTTAAATTCTATAGATGTAGGGTGATCATGAAGACCACCCTTTGAACGAATAACACTAAAAAAGTGTTCTAACTCGTCTTGGTTTAGACGACTTGTTATGATATATTTAATATCATATTTACTTTTTAAGTATTTAAAAAGTTCGCACAAGGCTTTATTGTTATTTAAAATACCTAGTTGAAAGGGTAACATATTCTTGTGCCCAACAACTCTCATACTTTTGGTATTTTCCGTCATTATAGAAATTATTTTTTCATGCTCTTCAGCAGCCAAACCAAACGCATGTAGTCTTTCTCTACAGTCTTTTTTTGGTATTTTGGAATTAAAAATATGAAACCAATCGTTGATTAGTTTGATAAAATCACTCGTTTGTATGGCATTGTGAGATATAATTGTGCCTAAAGAAAAACACCGCCGAATTGCTTTAGACACAGAATTTGAAAATAGTTGTGTAGCAAGCTTCACTTTTTGTCGTGCAGCATCTTTACAATTAACATGATTTTCTGTAAGCTTGCTACAAATTTTTAAATCACTTTTCTGAATTTTCAATAATTCCTTAATTGGATCACTATTAATAATATTATTATCTAATAGAAATCCTTTATCTAAAAAGTGATTCCTAATTAATTTTATCAGATGTGGTACATCTGCAAAAACAAAAATTTTTTCTCCCTCTATAATATTAAAAAACGGTTTTTGTTCACTTATATCTAATTTTTTCCACAAACTATAATTTTTGGGTCCTAAGTCTGACACTATTGCCACTACTTTGAAATTAACACTATTTAAAGTTTTAATAATACTATTTAATGTTTCTATTGTAATGCCTGTATCATAGTCGTAAAAAACTATCTGTTTCCAGTTTTTTATAAGTCCTCTAATCATCACAACTTGAACATAATGACATGGTTTTAAAACACTATCATTAGTCCTATCATAAACATACGATGCTTTTATCTTTATTTCATCAAATGACAAAATGCAGATTCTTTCTAATTTATTGTATTCGGAATTTTTTAATAAATTTATTACACTTCGAAGAATACCTGGTTCTATTTTTATTTTTGCTGACCACTTATGTAAAGTTGTTGGTGCAGGTAGAGGAAAATTTCTTTTTAAAAGTAGCCTGTATGCTTTTGGTCCTGCTGAATACAATGATATGGCTGATGATATGTCCTCAACACTCTAGTTAAATTTTTTTTTCTTCGGTTCCTGTAATATCCTCAATTGTCCTTTAGTGAATATCCCTTTAATATTCGCATTTATTGATTCAGCCATTCTTACATGATGTTCCATAGAAGCACACTTTTTCTTTTCAGCTTTCAGTTGTTGTTTTAGATGTAATATTTCTACATCTTTAGTGGTTTCTATATGTACTCTGAAATAAAAAATATATTGTAATTTTTGAAAATAAAAATGTGCACATTTTTCTTACATTGTTTGAGTAGCAACTTCTTTAGTAAATGAGGTACTTTCTTCTATGACAGAGAGTGCTTGTTGCACTTCTGATCTGTAAAAGCAGAATTACATAACCCATATTTTAAAAATTAAAAAAAAAAAACATCATTAACAAACCTTTCTTGAGAAAGTATTTCTTTAACAATCTTCTTATTTTCTCGTTTCTTGTATCGAACTTTCCTTTCAGAATCAACATCAACAAAATCAGATAAATTTTGCGATGGAATCGCACTTTTCTTCAAATGTCTTTTATTTTTATCAACGTTGAGCAAAATGTCTTTTAAATTGTAATCATTTTCAGTAAAATGATCTGAACATATCAATCCACTTATTTTTACACTTTCAAGTCCACATGCATTTAACCACTTCCTTTTCAATTCATTGTTCTTAGGAAAGTGGAAAAATTTCTTCTTTTCACAAGTTTTTTTCCCTTCATAGTTTTTACACTTTTTTACATTACATTTACCCATTTTAACTATTTTGTAATGTAATTTTTATTTCACTAAGTATTACTCACAATTTGTTAATAATATGTTATTAATAATTCACTAATAATAATTTTTAATATTTATTTTTCACCTTTAACACAACACGACTCCTATTTCACATATGTAAAGAAATGTTTTGTTTACATGAATTTCGTGGTTAATGACGTCACATAATGGCGGACAAAATTTTTTTTAGATAATACCTTATGTGTCTGTATACCGTGGGGTAACCTATGCCCAAATAAATTTTGAAGTGCCGGTAGAATGTAATTGAAAATTTCAACATTTTTTTTTTAAAATTACCATATAGTCAAGACTACAATTTTACAAATTCATAGAATCATTTTTTTAAACAAAAATTTTTAATAAGAAAATTAAAACTAATCAAAGTTAACGTATGTAGTATCAATTAATTAAGTTATTTTCTTATTGTGAAATAATTATTTTAATCTAATAAATCATAAAACATATTGAAATGTAAATCACGTGTATTAGGTATATATATTAAAATTTATGATTTGTATTATGTATAGGTACTACTTTAAAAAAAAAAAAAAAAACTTAAAGTTTCCGAACAATTTATTAGAAATGTTACGGAATTTTAAAGATTAAAACGTTTTAGTGAATAAAGAGTACGTGATTTGAAGTCAATAAAACAAAATAAAATTGTAATAAAATTTTGCAAATAAATCATATTTAAATGTAGAAATCCAGTTAATTTTCTAGTTGGTGAATGTATAAGATTACAGAAAAAAAAAAAATTTTCATGGAATTTGCATATAAGTTTTATTAAGGTAAAGCTATGAAAAGAAAACCGGCTTTTAAAACGTAATGATAAATTGAGATACAAAGAAAAAACATAAAAGAAAAAAAAGAAAAAAAAAGAAATGAAATAATGAAATTAAATAAAGAAATATATATACTTATTTGCAACATATAATATAAATGTAAATGATTATAATAATAAGTAAATAAATATAATTATCATATAAAAAAAAACAAACAAAATATTTAATTTAAGTTTATAACAGCATAAATAGTGATGATAATGAATAGCTATATATATAAAAATAATAATAATAGTATCTAATAATAAGAGTTTAATTAATACATACACATTTATTGTTCGTAATTTTTTTTAAAAAATATAATTCATATTTATAAAATCATACAATAATAATAATTATTATAAAAAAAAATAATAATAATACATATATACACACTTGCACATAAACATAATACATACATAAATTATAACCACAACAATAACAGCAACAGTATTCATCATTTGGGAATGCTGGAAATATTTGAACGGTGAAAATAATGTAAATACTAGCAACAATAATCCTTTCTTAGTTAATACTTCAAGGACTGCATCACCTGTATTATATAACTAATCACCATCAACATCTTCATCTGCATCATCATAGTCTTCATCATCATAAAGTATTATTAATATCATCACCTGCGACAACACACCAGCAACACCACCAACCTCAACAACAGCAACGGTAAGCGCGCCACCGATTTTTTTATTATTATTTTAAATTTTTTTTATAAAGGAAAAGAAAACGAAAATAACAGGGGCCCCCTTACTAAACAAAGTTTAAAAAAAAAAAAAAAAAAAAAAAAAAAAAAACATAATTATATTCAAACAAATGTAAACATAAAAAAAAAAGGAAAAAAAAAAAATTTATTGTTACGTTAAAATTACAATCAATCATATCATAAACAAATTATATATACATATAATTAAAATTTAAGTTTTCATATGTGTTTTTAAATGATGAAAGAAATCAGAAATAAAACATCTTGTTAAGGTTTAATTTTAATTTTTTTAGTATTATATCTCAAAAGAAGAAGTCAAAACACATATGGAAACAAATATAAATTAATTTCGTTATGTATCAGGTTTTTTTTAATAATATATTCCATTGAAATATGTATATGGATTTAAATATTTATAACTATCTTAAGAATAGAAAAGTTAGTAAATAAATAAATATGTGAATTTACGGATATATTGGTTTTTGCTCACTCACAAACCCTAATTCAGACACAAAAATTTTATTTTATCCATCATGCATTGAAATTTAAATTTTCAAAATTTTGCTCATTTTATAAGGATGGGAACTTAGTTTTTTTACAGCAAACTAAGTTTAATTGAGGTGGGTTAGTCCCAATCATCGTTGGGCGAGGCATTCTGCTTTTTTATTTTACAGGACCAATGATGGTTGCAGCTGTTTTCTTGGGCCAGAGCGGGGCCATAATAACAGATTCAACGGTGTGGGTGTTGTATTTTATTTAATTCGATATAGTTTATTTTGAAGCATTCTAAGTAGAAGGACTTCTCACCATTCTACTGCTTCATGGCTACGGATAATCAAAAGAGAGATGGATAGTGGCAAACTCACGCCCCATCCGGCGAGCTAGCACCGTGCTAGCCAACTAGCGTAGCCGCCACGACCACCATCCATCTTCTCAAGACGTAAGTATGACGTCATGTGTGTGGTACTTAATTTTTACAAGTACGATCCGGCCCTGTGTATAATAATCATTATACACAATATATTACAATTGGTGTGGTATGTTGTATTGTATCACAGAGTAAAATAACTATATACAGAGTGTGCAATACAATCCTTTCAATTGCCGAGCTAATTTTGGAAGTGGATTTAGCGAAAATCCACCTCTCTCAAAGCTTCTCTTATAAAATGAGTACATTTTGAAAATTGAGAGTAGAAAATATAAATAAAACAAAACAAAACAACACAGTTTCAAATATACATTCTTACATACACGTAAGGTAATGTACAAAAAGGAACCAATTTTATTTCTTGTTTGCGTACATATTTTGTATTGGGCAATAGAAATATGTATGTATGTACATAAGTATATAGAATATGTATGATACTAGAATATATACTGTTTTGTACCATAATGTTAAATATAATATATTTATGTATATCTACGAGTATATATGTATATATATATACGCACATTATAGTTTGTTTTGGTTTATTTTTGTTTTCGACCCTTCGTTACTATTTCATTGTTATTTTCGACCCTAAATTCATGTTTGTTCGATTATGATTTCATTTTTTCAAGTTAATATGCATCTTACAAATTATGCTGCTTCTACATTATATGTGTATACACATTGTATACACATGTACAGTAATCGCAAAAATTATTTCTGCATAATTAAAGTATCGTAATTTGGATTTAGACACTTGTAATACTTTTAAATTTTAATATTTATTTTTTCAAACTTTAATAAATACAATTTCTTAAAATAAATCATAATTATTCTTAGAACAAATATATTATTTGAATTATTCCAAAAATTATTCCTGCATTAATTCTATCGCAAAAATTATTATGAATATTAAAATGAAAATAATTGATTTAATTTTGACTTTCAAGAAAAATGCCAAGGAAAATTGAATTATTTAGTAAAAATTTGAAGTTTGTTGTGCACAAGTAACACCAATAATTTTTGTGATCACTGTACATACCTATCAATTTCTTCATATAAACAGAATCTAAGATCTAACATCTACCAACTATCAACTATAAAATCCGGTATTTGATGTAAGTCAAAATATAGAAAAGACAACCAAGCCTCCTTGTATACGAAGTGACAATATAGTTGCGTTCCCTTTGGCCAAGTAAAGTACTCGCAAGTACTTGCAGTCTTGATCATCTACACCACCTCTTGTATTCGAGTAATTTACTTGACAGTTGCATGGTTATTTACGCCAAAATTCGCCGTCGGAGGTTTTTGTGTTTTAATCGTTAGAGATTAAAGAAATAGGTTTAAGTCTATAATATTTTTAATACACGTTTTATTCAATAGGTGGCTTTTTATTGTTTAATGTTATGAAGCATCTAAAATCAAAGCAAAACAAATTTGAAATACATGACAGCTGAAATTGGAGCATGGCCAACTGTCACTCCAATATTTACATTGCCTTAGAAATGTGTATGCTTTCAAATTTGAGGTTACTTTTTACTTCCAAGTAAAAAAATTGCGTTCCATTTACAATATACTCCCGAGTACTTGAAAGTTCTTTACTTGGTCAAAAGGAACGCAACTTATGTGTAATGATAAAACCTGTCTGTACATTTACCTACATCTATATCTAGCTATTGTGGTATGGAAAAAAAAATTAAAAATTAAAAAGGGTAGCAGGTAGCAGTATGTATGAATAAAAAAAAAGTAAAAAAAAACATTTCTTTTCTGGGAGAGAATTATTCTCACAATTTACGAATTTTAAGTTTCAAATCAAAAGTTTTATAGATGAAAATGCAAACTTGAAATTTTTTAAAATGAGCTTTGCGATATTGGCATATCTGTGTATCGTTATTTAGGTCTGTGGTTGTATGCAGTGTGAGGTCAGGGTGGGCTTCCATCTCTCATTAGGATGGAAGATACTGCCATGACGTCACACAGCATATATACATCCATATATATAAACAACCATTTTTTTTTGATTTTTTTTTGTAGATTTTCTTTATTACAGGTTTACAATGGTCGTAGTACTATAGTAGTACACACATAATGTACATACATTACACATTCATTGCATATAGTATTTACTATTATCTATTCTGCATAAGCAAGCAGCATGTTGTTATTAATGTCTACTATGTCATGTCTATTATGTATGTATTAGAATTAGTTTTTACATTGCATTCAATGTTATACCAAAGACCAATATAATATACCATGATATAATATATTTTATATATCGGTCTTTGGTTATATCAAACTTGTTTATTCATGTTATATGCTTTATGTATGTATGTGTACGAGATCGTCTTCAATTCAATATGGATCCTTACATATCCTTATGCACGAGCATAAACCATACATGGAAAATAAATATATATGATCAAAATCTCTCAAAAATGTTCAAATTTATATTTATATGTTCCAGCCAATGATATTCATTTATTCTATTTTCAATACTCAAAATATACATTTACATATAAATAACACTTATAAGTGTGGAATATCATATGAATTAAATGTACATTCAAGTACATTTTAAATAGCATTGTGTATTGTTTAGTGCTGCAAAACATTGACAGGTGTTCATTTCATTTGTGAGAGCAAATATTTATAATAAATGATAACAAATTCGAAACACTATGGTCCGTCTACACAATTAGTTTTGATAACTCGATTTACAAAAACAATTCCATTATATCACAGACTGTCAGACACATTTATTGAAATCATTATAATTATGTACAGGGTACATAACTAAAAGCAATTCGAAAAATTTTGAAAAACTTTTTTGATTTTGAAGAAGCTTTTTCGATCTTTATCATATATGTGAGTGTGTCGTTTTTGGAAAAATTACCACTTACACTAAAAAGAAAATCTATTGAGACGAAGAACTATATTATCTTTGATAATACCAAAGAATATAGAGCTAAAGCAATAGAATTTTCATTCCACAACCTGTCAAAAATTCAGAACACATAAAGTTACATAAATATCTTCGTTCGAAACATGTTTCGAACATAAATTTTTCCCCTCATAATTGTATTAAAATACACATAATTTTTCTTACTTACCATGGCTGAGGTAAAGATGGAAACAGATAACATCCGTGCCGTAATAAACAGTACTGACTATATTTTTTTTTTTTCAAATATACATATATACATACAATGCATATAGTATATATTAAGTGCACGCGGATACTCAGTCCATTATGGCACCGCCGATCAGTAATTTATGTCAGATATACCATCCAGTTTATCATCAGTAATCAGTTACTGGTGTATATTGTTGATGGGAAAAATTAATGATCGACTTGGGCAAGAGTAGCGCGCTGGCTGGGGTTCGAACCGTGATCTCAGGATCACAAGACGAAACCCAACCATCGAGCTATTCAAGTCCCTCACGTACCTGACTATATAAATAAGGCACATGTATGTTCAGCGTCAAAAAGTACTATCACTGAGGCAGCGTGATGACTGATGATAGTGTACTGTACTGGTGAACGATGCTAGTTGACGGAGAGGAAGCTATCTGTTTGCTATTTAAGAGGTATTCGAAATTATATTATATATTTGCCATACAAATCATCTAGATTAAAATCTGTTGCGGGGAAGGGAATCGATATAATATTATATTTTGTATTATACATTATGTATGTGTGCAATGGAATAATGTGAATTGTATTGTATTTAAAGGCAAATACAAGTTTATTGTGTATTATGATAATATATATAGCTACGTGTATAATATTCATTACGGAATATTATGTAGTATGGTAGTATGTAGAATCAAAGACTAGATAACAAGTTGTTATATTGGGCTTTGGTAAGATGTATATTAACAAAGATCCTTATCTGTATTATGTATTAGTATAATACGAATTTATATGCGAATATTAAATGTATGTATATATGTATATGAATTGTTGTGAATGATAAGTAAAAGGGAATAACAAATTAAAAATTTTTTTCAAAGAAATGTAAACAAACATTTTTTTTTTCAATAGGGAGTAATATACATAATAATATATAAACGAATGACATAATGACAAACATACGTATGTTTGTATATAATTGGTATGATCTGCATTGATTATAAATTGAAATATTTTTTCCTTATGATCTGTGTTTTGGCGTGGTCTTATATTAATTATTTCATAATCTCTATTCGAGTATTATGAATTACAATAATAATTATCATTACATATTCGTATGAATATGTATAAGAATAATTTTTGAATTTTAATTATGAACGTAATAAGCAAAAAATCTTAAAAATACTATACATTACATATATGTGGATATTTCGCATGAATGGTATATCTATACACTTGCTTAGATATAATTTTAATATTTCAGGTGATATGCAATATGATTTAAATATACATATATTTTTTATCGTTACTTTTTCTTTCCACCTGTATCCCTAAATATTGTAGTTATTGTAATATCACAAACAATATACAAATAATGTGGTAATATATAGGTATATACTTAATACAATACGCATATATATAATAATATACATGTACATAAAAACGTATATGTATGTACATAAAAACAGTACAAAAGCAATGTGAAATTGTACAATATCGAAGGGTAATAATATACTATATACATATGTGTGTGTGTACATTTGTATATAAACAAGATTGCACGAACATAAAAAAAAAAATAAAGAAAAAAATATAAGCCAACGAAAACAACAATAATTTAATAGTTATCAAAATTGAATATAATACCAATAATACTGTATTAAATATAATACCAATAATACTATATTGCTTACTTGTCTAACAACTTCTATAATATAATATAATACATAATGCTAATAATGTGGGGTTTTCCAGTAAGGACATAACAATTTTATATTTAAGTAAAATAAAGAATAATTAATATACATATAAGGTTAAAATTTATTCCAAGTGAAGTACACAAATTACATTTAATTATGGAATTCGATCTCATTCATATGACCACCGCGAGCACGAAAATTGGAATAAGCGCTCTTAAAGTTGTGACTACCGATTCAGAATTGCGGTAGTAATTTTTAATAATTTCTAAATGTTGCTCGTTCGTGAACTTCACCATGATAAAAATGTTAACATTGACTGACGTTCTGAAGTTGACAGATTATGCCAAATGTTCAAGGCCTCCTTTGTATTAAAACACAAAATCGTTATGTCCCTATTGGAAAACCCGATATAAATGCATAAGAATTGTATTATCCTATAACCATCCATTCACACTTATTATTTAATTGTTTATTTTATATTGGGTCCTATTATGAGTGTCGATAATATCGTCTTGCCATCGACTATCGCCTTGACTCGACAAGTTTTGTATTATGAATGGCGATTTGAGGCGAGAATATCGACATTTTGAGTCGATCAGTTAAAACTAATCAATAGACATAGTAGTCTATGGTGATTTGACATTTCATGTATGCTTTGTATATAAGATAAGTTGTATTTAATTATTCTGCTCAATTTATTTAAATTTAATTTAATTAATTAAAGAAAAATCACTAAAAATGCTGTTTGAAAAAAAAAACATGAACGCTCTTCTTTTATGCAAAAAAAAAATCAGTATTAAATTAATGTTTTATATTTTCACTTATATTTTATATTTATAGCTACAAATTATTTACATAAATTAATCAAATATTTATTAAAAATTACAAAAATTAATTAAATATTTATTCAAAATTGAAAAAAAAATGAATTATAAATTTTTGTATCGATATATTTGACAATTTTTATAGAAATTACATGGTGAAACTGAATGAAAATGAAATTTGATATGACAATATCTTACTGTCGAGACGACCGATTTGCATAACACAAAATTTACATCGTCTCGTCTCGTCTTAATTTTGTCGATAGTCGATATTATCGACATTCATAATAGGGCCCATTAATTTTTATAAACTCAATCCTACAAGTGTATACGTACATATGTACATAGTGTCTACAATATAATATGAACGTCGATAGGAACAAACAGCACAGCATATACATTTACTTACGTACATTACGTAGTAGTACACAAATACCAAAAATCATTTTGTTCAATATTGTAAGTAAAATACATATTTTTATAATTATAAAACAATATACATATATGTATATAATACATATATATTGTCCCTTTAAAAATATCTCGGCTAATGCATTTATAAAAAAAACCTGAAATATGTATATAGTACATATTAACATATATATATCATAATATCATATCATCATCATCATCATATTATATATTATAATGATTATCCGCATACATATATAATCGTATTGCATTAGCGTATACAATGTACAATATAAAATATAAATTTACATTGTATTATTTGCCGTATACCAATTACCATTGCATTATCAATGTATGCTCTTAAGCATAAGCACAAATTACAATAGAGCAAATAGCAATAAAGAAATGATCGATAGAAATAAAAACATAGCAGTCAACCAGCAGCAGTATAAAAATTATATACGGGGTGATTCTCTATCGGATGAAAACCTTGAGACAGGTGATTGTTCGTGCCGAGGAACGAAAAAAATTGTATGGCAGGGGCGGGGGGTCTATTCTCAAGGGGTAAGGAGTTTCGGGGCTACGAAGTTTTTTTTTTAGGTCAAGTCACTTGTTCCGTATTTTTGGCCATAACTCACGAAATACTCAATACTTTTGAGTCATCCTGCACTCATTAGAAAGAGAATCAATGGCTCTTTACTTTGATGTCTAAATAATTTAAATTGGACTAGCAGTGCTGAAGATACGGCTCATCAAAGTCAAAAATTCATGGAAAAAAACGGAAAATTTTAAGTTCAAGGTCAAATATCTCAAAATTTTGCGCTATTTTTTTTTTTAATTTTTTTTACTTAAAATATAGTCCAATGCATCGCCTTTCATTTGCTTTTTATTTTATTTGATTGTCTTTCGTAGTTCTTGAGTTCTGCGATAAAATACAACAGTGGTTTTGCATCGAAAAGTTGTTACCTGTTGTTGTTGTTGATATTTCTCGTTGAGAAAAGAAATAAAATGTAAAGTTTCACTCTTTAAGATAATTATTTGGTAGTCCTGAAAAGGACTGATTTGTTTTAGTGCAAAATTTAATTTGTAAGAACATTTTCAAAATGTCCTCCGTCACGTTGGATGCAGAGCAGAGCTCTTTTTCTTATATTCCTTTTTAAAGGAACTGTCGAAATATTTTCTTTAATTGCGTTTGCACAATTAAAAACCCTTGTGATTAACTCGTTTTGTGTCCGTACTTCAGTTGCGTAAACCATGTCTTTCATGGTACCCCAGAAATAAAAATCAAGAGGGGTTAAGTCGGGAGACCTGGGGGGCCACGGATTTGGACCGTTTCGTCCTATCCATCTCTCCCCGAAGTTTTCGTTCAGCCAATTTCGCACACATCTTTCGGAATGAGATGGTGCTCCGTCATGTTGATAATAAATGCGTCCTAATTGTGCCAGTGGCATTTCGTCTAAAAAGTTTTGAATGTCAGTCTGTAAAAAATTCAAATAATTTTGACTATTCAGTCTGTCTGGTAGGATAACTGGGCCCATAACGCGGTTACCTATTATCCCTGCCCACACATTAACGGAAAATCTGTTTTGTGTTCTTACCTGCCGAGCAGCGTTAGGATTTTCTGCAGACCAAACATGTAGATTGTGTAGATTTATTGCACCACTTTTTGTAAATTGAGCCTCATGTGTCCAAATAATGTTATCAATAAATGTATCGTCATCAAAATCCTTTTCAAGCAGCCAAGAACAGAAGTTCTTGCGATTTGTCCTGTCTTGCGGCAAAATTTCATGTACCGGTGTCATGTGGTAAGGGTAGAGGTCTTCCCTATTTAGCACTCTCCAAACTGTTGATTGTGATAATCCGGTAACACGCGCTATGCGCCTTGTGCTGGTCGTAGGATCATTTCCAGTATTCTTTCTTCTAACTCTACTGAAATTGACACATCATTTCTATTAGAGGAAGTAATATTTTGTACAGAGCCAGTTTCTCTGAGTCTCTGAAACGTCCTCTGGAAAACCGTATGATGAGGAAGTCTTCTATGTGGAAATCGCTGATGATATTCTCTCCGTGCTTGCATTGAATTTCCATTGCTCAGTGCATAGCAATAAATCATATCTGCATACTCCGCGTTCGTAAATTGAGACATTTTTTCCAAAAAATTTTACTAAAAATTTAAAAATACAGATAAATACTATTAAAACTAGCTGCGCTTAAAGAAAAACCGATCAATGTTGACAAGTAGGATTGTTAATTATGACTGATTAACAAAATAAAAATCCTCATGAAAGATCTTTTGACCTGCAGTAATAAAGATCCTTTTTGAATATTTTTTTTATGTATTTGCAAATCGAAATGTATGAAACAAGGTAAACCACTTTTATTTCTTTTCTCAACGAGAAATATCAACAACAACAACAGGTAACAACTTTTCGATGCAAAACCACTGTTGTATTTTATCGCAGAACTCAAGAACTACGAAAGACAATCGAATAAAATAAAAAGCAAATGAAAGGCGATGCATTGGGCTATATTTTAAGTAAAAAAAATTAAAAAAAAATAGGGCAAAATTTTGAGATATTTGACCTTGAACTTAAAATTTTCCGTTTTTTTCCATGAATTTTTGACTTTGATGAGCCTTATCTTCAGCACTGCTAGTCCAATTTAAATTATTTAGACATCAAAGTAAAGAGCCATTGATTCTCTTTCTAATGAGTGCAGGATGACTCAAAAGTATTGAGTATTTCGTGAGTTATGGCCAAAAATACGGAACAAGTGACTAGACCTAAAAAAAAAAACTTCGTAGCCCCGTAACTCCTTACCCCTCGAGAATAGACCCCCCCCTGCCAAACAATTTTTTTCGTTTCTCGGCACGAACAATCACCTGTCTCAAGGTTTTCATCCGATAGAGAATCACCCTGTATATATAGTATATATATCTACATATATTATATGTATTATATGTATATTTGAAATCTATAATGGCGTATGAATAATCAAATTAACGCACACACAAATGCTATGCGTAAAACTATTTTCATTCATAAATACGAAATTATTTTTCGAAGTATAAAATTATACACAAGTCATACACATTAATTACAAACATGTGCGAAATCCAAAATTTTTTCGTTTCATTCCACGTCATCCACATTAATTGTAACTTTCCCCTTTTTCAAAATTTCGAAGCAAGAAAATATGTATTTTGGCAAACATACAGACATTATTTGAATTTAACCGTCGAATGTTATTTCTATTGCTTTAGCTCTATATTCTTTGATAATACTGATAATACAAATGTCAAATCCTAATATATTTTCAAATTTTGAATTTAAAAATTCAAATTTCAAGATACGTTAATACATACTTGTATTTCTCTGGCAGTCAGACGAATTGTTTATTGTTTATAATGTAAGTTTAATTAAATAAAAATATTGAAATATTATAATTATTATAATTTTATTTAAATATTATTATCGTATGTACATTTGACTTAATTTTAGTTTTTTTATTTATAATAAATAAATAAATAAATAAATGAAAAAAAAAATAATAATAACAATAAAAAATATAGAATATTTAATAAAAATACAAATTTTTGCTTTCTTTTCAAAATTATTTCTACTAAAAAATTATATTATCTCACCATTATATCACTCGAATTACAAGTTTATCACCGTCAAAAAGTTGGTGATCTACAACAAAGCGCAACGATAAGACAATAGAGAAGATATTTTAGAAAATCCTTCAATATCGATTCGACAAGCACATGAAAAGTTATTGAAAAAGGGTATAAACATCTCCACTTCAACTATTCAGCGACGTCTCAAAGAATTTCAAATAAAAACTTGTCAACGATGCAAAAACCTTTATTGACAAGTTCCCATATGGAAAAAAGGTTACTATGGGCCCGAAAGAATATTAACCAAGATTGGAGTAATGTAGTCTTCACGGATGAGGCTTCTTTTCTCGTTTCAAATCTTTTGAGACGTGCTTGGACGAAAAAAGTTGATCGATACATAGAACGTTCTGTAAAACACCCTGCAAAGGCACACGTTTATGGGGCCTTTTGTCAAAAGGGGTTCGGTTATTTGATATGCTTCACGGGGATACTGGATGCGAAACGAATGACCAAAATATATAAAAATGGGTTGTTACGATTAACAAATAACTGGTTTGGACACGGAAATTTAGATTGGATTCTTCAAGAAGACAATGACCCCAAACATCGGAGTCAACTTTGCACCCAGTGGAAATCTCAAAATGGGATCAATACTATGGATTGGCCTTCACAATCCCCAGATTTTAACCCTATAGAAAATGTGTGGGCTTACATGAAGCAGAAATTACGGGAGTTAAAAATAAAAAAGCACAAATCATTTAATTCGAGTGCTAAAAGGAATTTGGAAGAACCTTAGCGAGGAGTACGCCAAGAAATTAGTGGAAAGTTGTGATGAAAGATGCCGCCATGTTATTGAAGGAAGTGGAGACTGGACGAGCTATTGAATATAACGCGAATTAGAGTTTATATAGCTGATTAAAATAAAGTTTATACCTAGTCAAAACAATCATTCGTTTTTTCTTTTTTGAGTACTTTCTGTAGTGAAACACACTGTTATTTAATTTTAAGAACGATTTGTAGAATTATATCTATTATTGATCTTGATCGCTGTAATGCACCAAAAAGAACTGTGTATTGCTCTAAAATTGAAAACTAAATGCATACATTATTAATATGCATTTATGACAAATCTATGTAAACCAACAAAGACAAAACCAAACAAAAATAAACAAGTTAGAACAGAGTTCAAATCTCAAATCGCGTACAAAATCGCAGATGTTGAGGGACAGTTCTGAAAAATCTATTCGCGAATAAGCGAATCCGCGAATACTGGGACCGCGAATGTCGGGGGTTCAGTGCTGAACCCCCCACATTTGCGAAGGATACGTTCCGTGAAAACCTCGCATATGTTGAATTCGCATATGTGGAGAACCGAATGCAATACAAAATAAACAGATTGGTTCCAAGTTTTAAAAAAAAATACATATTTATTCATAATATGATTGCTAAACTAAATATAATTCAATAACAAAACATTAAAAAATTAACAAAAATAGAAAGTTAATAAAAGTTCATGAGAAAATAAACAAAAATATAAAATTAACATAAATAAAAAATTATTAAAATTGTGTACATTAATTTAATTATTTTGTGAAGTTGTAGGAGCAAAAAATTGTATTATACTGGGTTGTTTTTTTTCTTTTTGATTTTCATATAAAATTTGTTTATATGGAGCAATAGAATTCAGCTTTTCTGCTCTACAAATTGATGCTCTTATATCATTTGAATCAATCGATTCAACAAATGAAACTACCTCTTCGACCTTTTCTACTAAAATTTCTAAATTATGTTCAACTTGTCTGGTTGAGGGTTTTCTCTTGTTTCATTGTCGTCATTCTCCTTATAATGCTCTGTTTGCTCAACAAGTTCTTCTATAGACAGCTCAGTATCATATGTTTTTTTTTTGCTCCTGCGAAATGTATGTTCGGCCAGGCATACGCTTCCAATAAAGACCCGTTTCATCTACATTGAAAATTACCCGTTTCATCTACATACGCAATGCACATACAAAATATTGTAAAAAATCAAAAATTTCATTTCACTTACAATATACAATAAAATATCAAAGTTGTCAGATTTAGAAATATTTCAAGAATGATACATACATATTCATACATATACTATACTCCTTTATAGTATAAATTTACACACCATAAGTATATCATATATATAATATATATATGTATATATCTAAATTATGTATACATTCATACACCGTGAATACACATAATCTTCCTTGTTAGATATATGATATGTTGGATATGTACATATATGCATAGCATAATAGATATCATCGAGTACAAGCTGTGTGCTGTGTCGCTGTGTGCAATGCATATGCGCATGGTGAATATGTAGATAGAATCGTGTTCGTGGTATGTAAGGTCATTGACTATATAATAATACATATAGCCCTATTCTGGTATTGTGACCCATCACAAGTCACAACAAAATTGTGACTGGCTTTCTTGTGATTTTCCTTGTGACTAATCAGCTGTTTCGTATTCTGAATAAGTAATCACAAGAAAAATCACAAAAATTTCACCTCTTATTGGTGAATTTGAAACGTCAAATTTTTTCAAGAAAAATGATATATTTTAAATTTTTCACATAACCTTAAAATTATTCTTGTGACGACTGAAGTAGCAGATCACAACTTGTGACTCTGGCATGTTGTGACATTTTACTGCGGAATACAAAAATTCACAACTTGTGACTTATGTTATAACTTATGACTTATGACTAGTCACTGATACTCAACAGAATAGGGCTAATAGACTCAGAAAGCCCATACATTTTTTATGTCGAATTATTTTCTAAATCGGGTAGGTGATTTCAGAGCCATATGCGGCAAATAAAGTAACTCAAAATATTGCATACTAATGGGGTTTTAAATATTTTTCATTTGATCTAAAAAAAACAGGAAGAAAACTGCTTGATAACTGCATAGAGTACTATTTGTTAGTGTAATGTTGCTGTGCTGTTGCTCTATATTGTATACTGTATACTGTATCCTTATGTGTGTAACCATGATACCTCTGATGATACTGTATATCAACCTCGTATACTGTACCTCAATGTGAGTTTAAAACGTGTATAATATATAATATCAATATTATGTGTTGTGTGTGTTGAATTATACAACTAAAACATAGACTAAGTACCTATGCTTAAAGGTTTAGTTTGCGTATGAAAATATTTACATGTGTAAATGTTGACTTAACTTTTAAATTAGATAAATAAAGAAAACAATTAAGAACCTGTTTTTTATTCGTGTATACCTAAAACATTTTAACTTTGTTTTTCAATACTGAAATCTTTTACTCTTTGCGTATTTTTTTGGTAGTCCTGAAAAGGACCAATTTTTTATATATTATTGATTTATTGATTTCAGCTCGGAAAACCTACAGCCAAAAAGTTAAAATTATTCGTTATTGTTTTAAAACTTCCATTCTGCTAACAGTTTCTTTGGCTTCTTTAATACCTTGTGACAACCAAATACAAGTTTTTCTCATTAAAACTAATATTAAAAGAACTAAAATTTGAATTTTATGGTCATTGCACTCATCATCTTGACGAAACCACGTTGGATGCCGAACATTTGTTAATTCAATAGCTTTTTGTTTCAGAATTTTTTAATATTCCTACTGTGCTTATTTGAATTGATATATTTTTCAAAAACTTCAACTTGTGTCGAACAAATTTTGAAAAATTCTTCCGACGGACATTTGAGTGCAACACTTTTGTGCAAATCTTTGGTGTAAGATTTATGACATATGAAAAAATTATTTGGTATGTATATTGTAAAATTATTTTCAACTATTAAATTTAGACAACGATCACACTTGAACTTTTCAATCGTTTTATGGGCAACATATCCAGAAAAATATTTCAAAGAATTTTGTGATAAAAGATCTGTTAATTTTTCTGTTTCTTTTGTATCGGCTATCCAATCACTACCATCAGTTTGATTTTCTTGAATTTGTTCAGATATGCTTCCCATACTTCTATATAATTTAATTAAAGAATCTGGTGCCGTTAAGGGATCAAGTTCATCACAAGGAAGACAATTGGATGAAGTCTGGATCAATTCTAATCTAACATGTTTTTTTCCTATCATGTGTTTCACATTTGTGTGATATTCTCTAGCAGAAGGGAATCGGTTGTATCCACCCATAGAACGTAAGGTAGAAAACTGATTTTCTACAATATCTTGTTGGAGTTTTGAAGTTAGGAGAAATTTAGTTTCTGGTACACCTTTGAAAATTTCTAATAATTTGAAAATGCCGTTAATAAAATGAATACAACCATCTACGGCATATACTCTAACGGGTTTATTATTTTTTTTGAAAAAACTTTTATTTTTTCAAGATAAATTTTCATATCATGCAAAAAATTTATGGAAAATCTGTTGTCTGAATAAAGAGGTCGTTTATATATATTTTGCTGGAACTACATTTGCTTACATTGAAAACATCAAATAAGTGATTGATTTTTTCAACAAAATTAGCTGTCGATGTAGCGACTTGCATTGCCCTAATAGCTGATGCTACAGACCAGCTAAAAACTTGAGCAGCAGTTTTGACTTTCATTTTTTGGAAATTATTTGGCCAAATGTGCCTTGAAGTTAATTTGACACACAACCTAGTTGTTCTACTTTTATCTTCAATGTACAATTTTTCAATTATGTTCCAATCAACTTTGCCATCAATGGTTTGTAAATAATTTAATAAAAGGATATTTCTTAAAGATTTTAATAAATGAACGAAGTCAAACATGGCAATTATTGGTCTTTTTTCAAAATTTTACTTTAAAATTTAATTGATATTTAAATATATCACTATTCAAAATATTAAAAAAGTTAAATTTATTCACTCCGTTTTTTTTCTAAAATTTAAATTTGAATTCTACAATGAGTCTGAAATGCGTTAAATCATTAAACAGAATGATTATAATGACACAAAAATCAATGAATAAAATATCAAAAATAATACAATATTTTAAAAATCTACCTGTCAAGGATATTAAAATTATTTTTTTTTATCTACATATCTCTTTATATGAATGAAAATTTACAAATATTATATGTAGTCTAATATTAGATTTAATGCAGAAAAAGGTTCTGAATTTAATTTTCCAATTCACAAAAAAAAAAAATAAAAAAATCGATATTATAATAAAAGATTTGCATTTCAATAAATTGAATGGTAAATTTCGGCACATGAAGTTATAAAATTGTACATTTAAGTATATAGACAAAAAAAAACTGTTTAGTTATAAACAAAAGAACCGAAAAAGAAAGGAATTACTGTATTTAATTACTTTGTAAAATAAAATATAGATAAGACTAATATAAGGGACTTTTCAAAGAAATAATTTATCATACTTCATACATAGACACATATATATATATATATATATATATATATATATATATATATATATGTATTTATCTATTGATATTATATATTATATATATTCATTAATAAATACTGAATACATATGTAAGTGAAATTTTATCATCCTTTATTTTAGTTTCATAAATTTTTAAATGTTGAAATTAAAATACATTTAATTTATATAAAGTATCTATTTACCTATGAATAAATTCGTTATGTAATTTGTAGTATACTGTAAATTTTTACATTACATAAGTGAAATTTCATTCATACATTTTCTCTATACTATTCATAAGAGGATATCAATCATGTAATGCATATAAAAATCGACGATGTCAAATTTAAAAGTGAAATTCACATTTCTTTTAAATTTATATTATCATAATAAAGTAAGGCACAAAAATAATGAATGAAATAAATGGAATACATTCATTATGTCATAGTCGTAAACAATAAGAAAATTATACAGAGAAAAAAAATCTACCCTTTTAATAAAAAAAAAGATCATTCATTATATGTCTTATGATACGATCCATATTTATTATATTTATTGTATTTAACTAACATATGTTGTATCAGTTAACACAATACAATCAAGATATCAGACGTTATACAGAATACAATCAGGATTGAATCGCCGTGTAATATTTTCTATATGTATGCATATAATATACGTATATATAGATTACAACATAATAACTATATAGTAACAATATCAAATATACACTATCTACAAACTAATGTAATACCGTAATACTTATATGAATTCATTTTCAAAATGTCGCGTTTATTTTTATGCAAATTTTATTATTTTAAATGGATTTTCAAAATATCGTGCCTATTATTATGCAAAATTGATAATTTTTAATTCAAAATCAAAAAATTTAGTTCATAAATTCGCCAGCTGCGGCTCTGAATTTACATACCACCAAAGATAATATAGTTCTTCGTCTTAATAGATGTTCTTTTTAGTGTAAGTGGTAATTTTTCCAAAAACGACACACTTACATATATGATAAAGATCGAAAAAGCTTCATCAAAATCAAAAAAGTTTTTCAAAATTTTTCGAATTGCTTTTAGTTATGTACCCTGTACACAATTATAATCATTTAAATAAATTTGTATGACAGTCTGTGATATAATGGAATTGTTTTTGTAAATCGAGTTATCAAAACTAATTGTGTAGACGGACCATAGTGTTTCGAATTTGTTCTCATTTATTATAAATGTTTGCTCTCACAAATGAAATGAACACCTGTCAATGTTTTGCAGCACTAAACAATACACAATGCTATTTAAAATGTACTTGAATGTACATTTAATTCATATGATATTCCACACTTATAAGTGTTATTTATATGTATTTGTATATTTTGAGTATTGAAAATAGAATAAATGAATATCATTGGCTGGAACATATAAATATAAATTTGAACATTTTTGAGAGATTTTGATCATATATATTTATTCTCCATGTATGGTTTATGCTCGTGCAAAAGGATATATAAGGATCCATATTGAATTGAAGACGATCTCGTACACATACATACATAAAGCATATAACATGAATAAACAAGTTTGATATAACCAAAGACCGATATATAAAATATATTATATCATGGTATATTATATTGGTCTTTGGTATAACATTGAATGCGATGTAAAAACTAATTCTAATACATACATAATAGACATGACATAGTAGACATTAATAACAACATGCTGCTTGCTTATGCAGAATAGATAATAGTAAATACTATATGCAATGAATGTGCTGTTTATGAGATATACATGAACATGATTGTATGTATACATCGTATATATGGTATTTTGTGCACATACATACAAGTGTAATTATAAAAATAGATTGTTCAATGATGTATATCGGGATCTATAATGTATATAGTATCAATGACCTTTCTTAATATATTTCTTTATGAAAATATTTGTGTGTAATGTTAAATATGAACCTTTTTGTTATTCATAGATATATGAATACAGTATTTGGTAATTACATATACACTTTCGCTATCAGCTGGTTTTTTACTCATAAAAAATTGAAAAGTCAACCTTTTTGCTTTTTTTTCAACTTTGGTTTGATTTCGGATTTATGAATAGAATATAATAGTGGCTGTTTGATGCGTGGAGTGGTGTGGGGGGTGGTGGGTGGTGATTACTCATGAGTAATTTTTCATTAGTAAGATTGAAAAATTTTATAGAATGAAAAATAAAATATAAATGAAAAAAAGAGAATTTTGGCAGGTGGGTGCGGGGATGCTAAAAGAGTATGAAAAGTGTTGTATAATTAGCGTCATTCGTTAACACTGATCAACATTTTTGAACTGAATTAAACTGATTTTTTCATATGCTCTTTTAACTATCTACCCACACTCTCCTACGCATCAAACTTTAACTATTATACTTTTTTCATAAATCCGAAGTTAAATGGAACATTTTGAGACTAGAATCATGAATATTCATATATTTTTCGATTTTTAATGTTTAAAGAAAACTAGCTGACAGCGAAAGTTTATAATTACCGAATATTTATCAATTACACTGCAATCTGATGGTTTTCCTCTGAAAAGAATTAAATAACAATTTTGATAGGTAACAGGCCTCAAGCAAATATCCTTTTAAGATACCACAATATCTATATTTGAAGAATATATCATTCATTTACTACGTTACCACTATTATAAGTGCAAAATCCACTTTGATCGTGATCAAAATTTTTCTTCTGCTTTGCTATGAGTTTCTTAGATATTTTTATACATAATTTGCATATTAATATTATACTTTATAAATCATATATAGTAATATATTTAATTTTAAAATTTTTAAATTTGAAAACCGTCTTCCAACTATAGTTAAACTAAAACTGGATGTACAGTATTGTTCACAACTACTTTTACACGGCATTTAATTTCTAATCAATTAATAATTGGAAATGCATCCTCGAAACATTATAAATCCATAAATTTGTTTAGTGTATACATATATAATTATAATAATAAATAATTAAATATAATATCAACGATTAAAATATTAAAATATTGTATAATTTCAACTGTATTAAAAGACGATTGATAATTCATCGCTTTTTTGTCCGAATTCATTAGGTTCATTTAAGTTCAAAACAAAGTTACATATATTTTATAGAAAAAAACAGAATTAAAAATACATCCAATTTTAAAACTTTTGTTCAAAAAAAATGCTGTATAAAAATATTTATGACTAATAGTGCTAATACTAAATGTCAGAGGCTATTCAAATTTCTGATAATATATTCTAAAGTATAGGCAGGTCAGATTAACTTCCTATTTTTTGCCAACTTAATGACCGCACCATGCAGAACTGACCAGTTCTTGCACTTTTTAAATGAATGGTTTAAGTTTTAAAATTTGGTTTAAGAATGATATTAAATAGTTGAGCTATCAATTTAATAGAAATGTTAAAATATAAAGCCAAATTTTGAATTCAAAAATCAAATAAGCAATTATAATTTACTATACGTAAACCTATTCCACGTTATTTTCAAACATAATTTTTTGAATCACTACTGAAGATATTTTGATAATACGGATCTCCAAAATATTTCTAGGACTAGAATTATAGGCCCATTCTACTTAATAATTTATTTTCAAACAAACATACATGAAAAAAATTTGATTGCATTCAATCATAAAAATCCATAAATTTACAAATAATTTATTTTCGACTTCATGACATATTGTTTATTATATATATCTATATATATATATAATATTTTTCAACCTACAAATGATTATCAATTTTCATTGAATCTAATTAAATGTTCATCAGCGCTAGTATTTAGAATGTTTTGAATATATACTTTATACCACACACAAAAAACATCAACGAAATAAAATTTAAAAATTTTGAAACAAATATTTTTAAGCTTTCTGTTTTTAAAAAATATTGTAAATAATTTAAAATTCATTATCCTCAAGATTTAGGAACTAGATCTAGTTAGAAAAAAAATTGACTCAGTCTATAAAAAAATTTGGTAATTCACTAAACACCTGATTTTTAAATTTCTATATTCCGATCATAAATCAGAATAATACTTTATGTATTCAGAAGTCCTAAGGCCCAAACATTAAAAAAGATATTCTTTCAAAATTTCAAGAAGAAATTCAATTCACGGGATATGATAATATATAATCGTATCTTGCATTCATAAGTCAATGAACTCAAAAACATAACAAAATAAAACCATAATATATCCATATGTATATCTACATATATTATGTATAATCAAAGATACTATATACTATCACAGATAAGTGTATCTGATCTGTGATACTATGTAAAAACATATTTATATGTAGTTATATAGTATCTCTGGTATAATGCTACAGCAATTATAATGTATGCATACGTAAAAACCTCTGTTGCCAAATATTCTACAATGCTACATCAGAAAATAATGTAAACCTATACAAGTAATACATATAATCAAAGACCATATAAATGTATAGAGTACAGTACAAATGCTACAGTAATTATAATGTAAGCATACGTAAAAACATCTGTTGCCAAATATTCTACAATCCTATATCAGAAAATAATGTAAACCTATACAAGTAATACATAATCAAAGACCATATAAATGTATAGACCAGAGTACAGTACAAATGCTACAGTAATTATAATGTATGCATACGTAAAAACCTCTGTTGCTAAATATTCTACAATCCTACATCAGAAAATAATGTAAACCTATACAGGTAATACATATAACCAAAGACCATATAAATGTATATATTTATATGATCTTTGATATAAATACAATTCTATATATGTATTTCAATTAGAAGTAGTAGTAGTAATTTATGTCAGATCATATAGCACGCGACAAGGCATATTAACATAACAACACATACATACATATATAAATACATGAAATTTGAAATACCTCCTTTCTCAAGTCATTCATATATTAAATACGACGATCAACTCAATACAATAAAAAAAAATTTGAAACAGCCTTATTGTCAATTGTTGTATTCTAAAGCATTTGCGTACAAAATATCCATTTATTTTTACTTATTCAAGTATAATATCATATCAAGGGTGCGTTCATAAACGTTACTATAATTAACTATAGTTATCATTTGTCGTTCAGAATAGTGGTGGTATAGTAAAACATAACTACCAACATAACTTTTTAGCGTTCATAAACATCTGAAGTAAAGTAAATTTTTAACTATTTGATGTCAAAAATAAACCCTGCTCGAGAGCATGGTTAACGATAGTAACGATAGTAAGCCCTTAAGCCCTTATTAAAATTAGTATTTCCTTCCTCTGATTCAGAATTTAATGTGAGAAAGTAGTCATCATCGGATTCGCAATTTGAATTTGATGATCTGAAACATAACCGAAATGACATTATTTTTGCCATTATATAATTTACGTCTTCAACTGATGGGTGTGAATTATAACCTCCGTCAGATCGAATAAAAGCGAACAAATTCTCTATAACATCTTGATTGAATCTTGCAGTTAATAAATATCGAATTGAAAATTCCGATGTTAAGTCATCGTATAGTGATGTTATAGCAGAAATTGTCTGAATCATTCTATCCTTCCAATAAATAGTAGATGAAGTATCAATTTTGATATTTTGAAGATATGCTTTCATACGTTCTAAATGAATTCTAGGAGCGTTCAAAGAACACAAGGCAGAATTAAAAACATTTTGATTTTTGAAGGACTCACTATTGAGGGCGTCGAAAAGTTTTTTCATTCTACCAATGAAATTAGCAGTAGTTGACGCGTATGTCATAACATCAGCAGAAAACATACGTAGGGTGGTCCAACCATCTCCGGCCTGATATATATTTAAAGTCTGAATAAAACAAAATTGTTTTTATTTTTCAATATAATCTCCCTTTATTTCAACGCACTTATTACACCTTGACGTTAACATTTCTATACCCTTGAAAAAATAATCTGGAGTTTTATCTTCAAAATGGGCAAAAACTGCTGACATGATTGTAGCGGTACACTTTTCTATTAGTGATGTCATCATCACCAATATAATATTTATTAAAATTAACATGTACATTTAACTACATATACAAATAAATGTACATACCCAGCATCTCTCATCTCTAGAGAAAAGATGAGAATAAGTACATATGCACTACCTACATCACATTTCCCTATATACATATAATGGTTAATAATATCACATTGATATTTTATACCTGCTATTCTTAAAATATAATATGTAATAGAATATGTAACAATTATATATAACCAAATATAACATAATATATAGTAATATAATAGATGTTAAGTTTTAACTTTAAGATAAAAACTTTTTTACAAAATTGTATAACTTCTTCTTAATTTGGATTTCATCAAGTGAGCATTAAAATATTAAAAATTAATTTACGAGCATTTTTTATTTTCCACGTCGCTACATAATTGGTGACCCCGATAAAAATTATTAAAATATAAAATTTAGATCAATTAATAAAATTGAATCAATAATTAAAATTTAAAATTTGAAAAATTTAGTTAAACAAATAAAAATTATAAAAATATAAAAATTTAGATCAATTAATAAAATTGAATCAATAATTAAAATTTAAAATTTGAAAAATTTAGTTAAACAAATAAAAATTATTGTGAAACTTTTAAATAAAAACAAATTAATTAGAAAACATAAATAAAATATTTAATTTGGTGGAAATTTATCCATTATATAAAATGGAAACATAGTAAAATAAAGTTATATTCGAAAATAACCATGCTTCATACTTGCAACGTAAAGAGTCTTCACGTGCAATTTGCATAAATCAATCAATAAGGGCTAAAATACAAAAATATATGAAGACTTAAATTCATCATCATCTTGGAACATCAATCGCATATCCAGCAAAACCGATTCTTTCCTGAAAACCCGGATGAACGTGGATTTTTCTGCACCACATGGACCAGTCAACATAACGACGTGAACCAGTGGTTATATAAAAAAAACGACATACACATACACATACACATATACAGCGCAGCAATATAATATAATATACGGCAATAGCAATAATCATACACATACATGGAACTAAATATAATTAATATTTAATTAAACAATAAAATAATATAAAAACATCATCTGTAAGTACGGATCTAAAAATTTTTTACCTAACTCAAATAATATTGTAAGTACATTTATATTACATTCTTATATACTATACATATATACATATTGAATAAAATTTTAGGTGAAACAGATTTATATACAATCATAATATAAAATATATATATATATATAGATTATATAGATTTATGATAAATCTGTACAGTCTGTATATATACATTTATGTAGTATATTGATCATCATTTATAAATTATATTATTAGTGGTAGCATTGGTAAATTATATAAATTATGTGAATTAAAATTTTATTGTACATTTTTTGCATACAACTTTGTGAA
Organism: Villa cingulata; assembly: GCA_951394055.1. Lineage (NCBI taxonomy): Eukaryota > Metazoa > Arthropoda > Insecta > Diptera > Bombyliidae > Villa > Villa cingulata. The sequence goes on along the minus strand of OX596017.1, from coordinate 31,131,216 downwards.
TTAAAATTCTATTGTACATTTTTTTTTTGCATACAACATAATTGGTGATTTATTGAATATTGCATTGTAGCATGTGTGTATGTATATAGGTATACATATGCCTATTTTTACACATATTTTGTGCATTTTCATTTATATATATTAATGTGCATGTGCCTACGTATATATATACACACATTATATATGTCTATATATGTGAGTATATAATATATTATATCGAAATAAATACAATATGGTATATTGTATGCATATACATATATATATTTATTATTAGTATATCCAAATAACGCATATAATAAAAAATACAGTGATTTTGAAATTGTGTGTGAACTCTCAAAAATGTATAAATTCGAAATGTAGAAACGTGGAACAATCTCGAATATATATGTATATATATAAACATATACTTCCGCTCGTATATAAAGACACAAACATTTATATTAACATTTTTTTCTTCAACGTTCTCAAATTTTTTTCCTCGTAAATCTTTTTTTAATTTTGGAAATAAATAAAAGTCACTTGGTGCCAGGTCTGGACTATACGGCGGATGATCAATTTCTATGAAGCCGCACTGCTGTACAGCGGCCTTCGCTACAGCTGCTGTATGGACTGGAGCGTTATCATGAAGTAGGTAAACACTTCTGGAAAGCATTCCTCGTCGTTTTTCTTTAATTTTTTCCCTTAATTACTGCAGTAGGTTAGCATAATACTCGCCAGTCATTACTGTATTTGGTTCCAAGAAATCAATTAATAAAATACCTTTACAGTCCCAGAATACTGTTGCCATCACTTTTTTTCTTGATTTAGCGACTTTCGCCTTTCTTGGCGCCCCTTCCCCCTTTCGACGCCATTCCATGGACTCTGTTTTGGTAGTGGGATCATAATAAAGCACCATTGTTTCATCTCCAGTTACTATTTGTTCTAAAAATGACCTTTGTTTTCACTAAATAGGTTTAAAAACTCTTGAGAACATTGCACCCTTTGTTTTTTCTGTACAGCGCTCAGAATTCTCGGAACCCATTTTGCACTAACTTTCGACATATGAAGATGTGCGTGAAGAATTCTCAGTACGGTCGTTTTTGAAAGGCAACTTTCTTCTGCTATTTCTGTAGTCTTTTTACGACGATCTTCTAATACAATATTTTCTACTAATTCCACATTTTCTGGAGTAGTCACCCATGCTGAGCTCCCTCCATGTGGGTCATCTTCAATTGATGTTCTACCTTGACGGAATAGTTTCGCTCATTCTTTAACTGTGGAATATGAAGGAGCAGCTTCGCAATAAACCTCGTCCATTTGACTTTTGATATCTTTCGGTGATATTCCTTTTTTAGTAAGAAATATAATAACTGCACGATATTCCAAAGCAAATATTTTTCCACTTGACACTGACAATGGTATTATATTTTCAACAGCTGTACGTAAAATAATTGACGAATTTGTTTAATTCTTTGTCTACAATGCACATACAGGTAGTACTAAAAAATATGTTAAAAACAGGTTTAACGGATTTTTTATCGAAATTTTTGAGTCCATTATTGCTCTTACAAACTTTTACTGCACAATTCACCATTTTTATATATAATATTTTATTTAAAACACTTCAAAAATAACAAAATTTATAACATCAAAATCACAACCACTTTATCAAAGAAATCTGTCACCAAATGATGATGTAAACAAAAAAGATGGCGCCTGAACATATGTCAATATCATATCTTGTTATTCATTGTATCATGCATAAACAGTATGAAACGAATTTTGAAAAAAACAATACCATTTTCTTATTATATAGTTTTTTCATATCATCCTCATTCATACACTCAGAAAAAAATTTACTCAGATTAATAAAAATTTGGTGAAAATTGATAATGATTTAGAGCCTATGAAATATGTTTTTGAAAGAAGTAAACCGATTAACACAATTTAAGAAATTCAATATTTCTTAAAATAATGAAAAGATTCATACTACCAAAGATAGATTTACTCGATTCAATGAAAAAAAATATTTAACACAATAGTTGATATTTCTTGAATCAAGATATTCTTTCATTAATTCTAAAACAAAATAATGGTAAATTTGTTTAAATTGTGTAAAATAATTGACTTAGGACAATGAAATATGGATTAAAACTAATTAAAACACTTACTTACGTCAACTGTAGTTTTCTTTTAATTTATTTTACATATTTAATTATTGTAAGGGATTATTTTCACAATTATTTTATCAAAACAAGAAAAAGGATTCTTGAAACAAGAATAAATTTTTATTAATTCAAAGAAAAAGTATGCGAAAATTTATTTAAATTATATAAATATATTGGAAAATATTATGTTTGAGATAATGGAATAAGATTTTAAAATAATTAATTATAATTGTTTGAAATAATTACTTTATTTAATTCAATGTATATAATATGTAATTTTAAAATTAATTTCTTACACTTATTATTATAATAAAAATGAAAAATATAAATTCACAAAATTTAGTTAATTGTAGTACTTATATGTATTACATAGTATGTTAATATTTAATAATAGTAATAATAATTATAAAAATATGTATGTATATAACTTATGAATTTAACACAATATGAATATATTAGAATGCATTTTTCACTCTTATTACTTTATCCCCTGAAGGTAAATAATACAAATGTATTGGAGGATTTTCGTAAAATTTAATATTCTTTAATGTAAAATTAAAAGTACTTTCTCCTACAAAATAGCTACTAAAATGTTTCTCATATTTAATAATCTGAATTTCTTGACAATATAGTAATATGTTTTTTTCATACAATAAAATTTCTTTTATTTCGAACGCAGAGAATTTTACTTTGGTGGAGCAAACAATATAATCTTTCTTATAAAAAGTTCCTAGGAACTCGACAGATTCGTAACATAATACTTTGTCTAAATTGTCTGTAAAGAGAGTTTTCAAATGTTCATGATAAGGGGATGCAACTAACGCATAACTTTTACTAGTGAGAATAAATTCTTCCATTTCAAATTTGGAAATACTATTTGAAAAATTGATTGAGAATTTTGTTGCCAATGATACAAGAATATTTTTTCGGGATGTAATATTTTTAGAATACATTTTTAAATCTCTATGTTTAGACTCGAAAGGGAACGTCCAAAGATATTTAAGAGGACCAGCATTTTCTATAATGTTGCAGTAATGAGTTAAGAAATGATGTTTAGGCTTTAGAGTATCGGAAAACAAAGTAACATATTTAGTATTATGATATAATATACATTCCTTTAGCTTTGCTATTGTAATATGATTAAAACTTGATAAAAGAATTAAGTCTAGCATTTCTATTAAATTTATTACAAAGTCCCAATGAGTATTGCCTTTTGGAATTAAATCGCCAATAATTAAAGGGAAAAAGTGAACGAATGTAAGCATTTCTCTAGCTGATAATTTTAAATTAAAAGTCACTAAATTATTCATCGATATAGACTGCGATAAATTTCCAATCTCACTTTCCCCGTATTGGAAGGAATTTTTTCTGTAATTTAAGGTTTCTAAATCGAAAAAATTATTATGTATAAAATGTTGAATAATGTGGCACATATCGTATACCATAATGCCTTCAAAAAGATCATGCATTATGTCCACTGCGAAATTTTGTGTCACGTGAAAATTACTAATATCATTAAATATGGAGTTTTCTTTTATGCCTGTTACAGTATATTCATTCATTTCAAAGTCTTCATTATAATTATCTTTCGTTCTTAAAGAATTTTTATCTTCTTCAGCGAGGGATTGACATACTCTTTTACTAGACTTACAAAACCTACAATAAAATGTAGAAGAAAAAGAACCAGAAAATCCTAAAATATTATTTAGTGCTAAATTATCACCCACAATTAAAGACATTATAAAATATACCCGAACTACACCATTTTCTGTGTTAATATCTATGCCGTTAACTAATAAGTCATTTATTTCATTAATTAAATTATAAAAGCATTTGTCATTACCGAAATATTTTACATCTTTCGATTTAAAAAGCGCAGCTAAAAAAATGTTTTTCAAATTATGTCTCAAAAACAAAGGTGCTGTTGGAAAAGAATAGTAAACCCCAAGAACGGATGAAGCGTGGGGGCCGAGTGGATTATTGACTTCGAAATCATCGAAGTAGAGAAAAAATGGAATAATAATTTTATTCCCCATATTTTTCAGTTTTTCTCGCCACAAGCGACCGTCAATGAAATTTACAATATCAGGATTTATTTTAATTGAATGCTCGTGTTCTAAGAAAGATTTTAGCACACCGTTAATTTCGAAAAACTTTCTAAATTGAAATTTTAAAGGAAACATTACACCGTTTGTTAATTTCTCATCAATACAGTTATATCCGTTCAAAATTATAGGTTGAACCGAATTATTAATGTTAACTATTTTATGTCTTTCGTATAAGTCTAAGCGGCAAAGTTCTTTCAAAAATTTGTATTCTGTATCTATTTCTTCAAACAGATTGTTACAAAATTCAATTAAATTTTCTAAAATTTTACAAATGCTCTCATCTTTGACAAATTTTATTAAATTATTTTGAATTTGTTCAGCTATTTTGCTTGTTATCATAGTTTTGACATCGTGTTGGATATTCAAAGCATCCTTCCTGCAAAAACTTTTTTTTCCAAAATATTTCATAGAAAATTCAAGAGTAGACCGTTTTAAATGTGGTTTATCAAATTTCCTTTCTTTGTATTCAACACTGTCTGTACAAAAGTGGATATCACTATTTGTATTCAATAAATTATGTGAAAAAGTTGAATTTATGTTTGATAAGGAAAACGAAATCTGTTGTACATTCACATTTTTATTTAGAGTATCACGTTCAGATCTCATATGTCTGGAAAAAGACCTGAATGTAGTAAATGTTTGATTGCAGGAAGGATACCCACATTCATGTATACTACTTGATGGCAAAAAATGATAATATTTTAAATGCATAAACAGTTTTTCAATAATTTTAAATTCAGTTTTACATATAAAACAAAAAACTAACATCATTTCTAATATGTAGTATATAAATTCAAAAAAGTCTTTCTCACATTAGATTGTAATGTGAGGGTACATTACTAAAAAAACAACTTGAACATAATACTTACCTGTGTACCCTGCATTATTATATACCACTATAGTATATACCATAATCCACTCCGTCATATTGACCATCTGTGGTATTGTAATGCGGTTATGTATAACGCATTACAATACTATTTCTTCTTCTTACCTTTACACGCGCATTCATACATATAAATTATAGCATTGCTATATTATACATATATATGCATCGGATGATGCAATTGCATGTTTCTGGTATGTGAGGTAGAAATTCCAGAAATTTCTACGCTTCACCAATACTTTCCCCAAATAATTACTCAAAAGCACGATAGTTGCAGCCGATCGTTAATCCATGTTCGGCTACTCGCTCAATTTTCACATATACATGTAGACCTTCTGTCACATTTATGTAACTATACTCACCTTTACTAATTTCCGTGTTACCATTTATCATTTTTCTTATTAGTACATTTTTTTTATATGTACTTTCTTTATCCACCACAATTTTAAAATTTTAAAAAATTTCTGAAATAAATTAAAATATCTGAAAAAAACATATTTATCTAAAAGGGGGCATGCATAATCTTTAAAATTAAATAAATTTTAACTTCGATAGGTTTCAGGAATTTCAATTTTCCTTAAAAAAATAAGTACCTATTGTCTTGGTACTACACCATTTTTAAATTTTCATAAAATTTCACTCTCATCGTTTAAAATTATTAAATTTATTAAAAATTACCCCCACCAAATTCTCCGACTTTCACTTTCATATAAATACGCGGTGCGTATCGGCATCAAAAAGTCTTGTTTTGAATTTGGTTAAGGGCAACCTCTGCCCGAGTAATTATTAAAACTTTATTCCGCCGGTATTTTTTTTTGATAGAAAAGTCTTTTGGGTATCTCGGTTGAGGGCAACCTCTGCCCAAGCGAAGTATTAAATTTGGTCGGTCATATTTTTTTTTGAGAAAGTTTTTTTTATATCTTGTTTTTATTACTTTTGATTTGATGAGGGTAGCCTCTATTAAAGTAAAATTAAATTTGATGTTTAGCGTATATAGTGTAGCAGGTTCCATAATGTAAAATCATAATATTAAAAAAATATATTATCAAAAAATTGTGAAAAAAACGTGAAAACGTGGAAAATATAATATAAAATACCTACATATATAACATTTTTTTTTTCCCTATTGTTTTTCATTTACAATCATTGCAATTCATCCATTTTTGTTCTTCTCAATAAGAAAACATTTTTTTTGTATTTGCTCACTTTAAATTAAGTTTTTTTTTTGAAAATAATTTTTATATAAAATCGAAGAAAATAAGCAAATCGAATAAAATAAATTTGACATAAAAAAAAAAAAAAGCGGTCGATTAAAATTTGGAATTCCACCATAATCTTTCCAATTTAAATTGCTTTTATTATTAGTATTTTGTATTATAATTAATTAAAGGAACAGATAATTAAACTGTAGACAATTAAAAGAATTTAAACTACTGTACTTTAAAAAAATATTAAAAAAAAAAAAAAAATATATTCTGAAGACTGTTAATTGATCATACTCACACGTATGTATGTATGATGTGAAAATTTTTATGAAACATTCATTTTATAATTTTATCAAAATTAAAATCTTAAAGAAAATCAATTAGTAAAAATTTACAAAAAGGCCTATAAATTATTTTGATTTTGTTTTTAATGTATAGAATTAAATTCATAACACAATCACTTCAATATCTAGCCATTGCTCTAGCTCATGATATTACATTTTCACAAATAAAATTGTTAAATTTTTATTTTATTATACACATATTACATATAATTTTTTTTGCATATAAAATATAAATAAGAAATCTAAACATAAGAGTGATTTGTGCCTTCTTTTACTTAATAATATCAATATTTGAAAATAATACAACATTTATGATTTTATATAAAACAAAAATCTGCTTTCTGTAAACAATACTCAGATTTGTATTTGTGTATAAAGAGGCATAAACGCAAATTATCTAATAAGTTTGGAAATTTAGTTTTCTTTACACCGATCATTTATCATTGCAATTGCAAAAAAAATATATATAAGCAAAACAAAACAAAACAAAATTAAAACAAAACAATACAAAGTAATGCAAAAAAAAATTTTAGAAATTAAAATTGGATTAATTATAATTATGTTAATGACATATGTGTACATATTAATAAAAAAATTCATCAATAAGTTGTGAAAATATAAAATTAACAATAATAATGATAATGATGAAAATGAAATTTTAAAAATAAAAAAAAAAAAAAAAAAAAAAAAAAATTCTTACTTACTACAAAAAAAAGATAAGGTTAACATAAATTTTGATTAACAACAAAAAAAAAAAAAAAATGGACGAGGAGAGCTTCAAGAAGCTTCATACTCTGAGATGGGAAATATTAATAAAAAGGGTGCCCGTGGAGATGCGATTTTATCAAATTAATACATTGATTGCATCACTAGAATCGCATAGTCGACCATCATCATCAGCATCACCATCAGTAACATCAACAACATCAACACCCACAACAATAACAACAACACCATCACCATCATCAGCACCACCAACAAATCCATCGTCATCTTAAAAACGACAACAATTCGCCAAATCATCATAAGCATCCGCTTCAACATCATCAGCTACATCAACATTTTCACCAGCCCGGTAAGCGTGCCAACGTTTTTTTTTTTTATTTTTATTTTATATTAATATTTTAGAATTTACATATACATATAACAAAATATAAAAACGAAAGTAACAGGGGGCCCCAAGAAAAATAAAATTAAATATAGAAATAAAAAAACAAAAAAAAAAAAAACAAAAGAAGGAAAAGAAAATATAAATTAACAATGAAACAAAATATAAATAAAATAGATCAAGGATCAAATTAGTAAATAAAATTATGAACATTCGATTTGATGATTTAGTGGATATCCATTATATAATTTTTCGTCATTATACTAATTATTTTAAAATTTATTTAATTTATGATGCTACATACATATTTGAATTATATTAATGTTATTTTGTACATTATGCGCAAGTATTAAGTGAATTAATACTAAAATCATTCTTAAGTTATGTAAGATAACCATAATTAATTCGATTTTTTTTTATTATTATTATTTTTATTGCCACGTAAAAAATAAGAATGCAATTAATTAAACTCCTTCTAATTGATAGAAATTAATAAGAAAGAGAAACAAAAAAAAAGAAAATATTACCTAATTATCAAAACATATGTACGATATTATGTTCTATTAAATCAACATCGAATTATTGTAATGAAATTATAATTTTAATGTTATAGAGTAATTTGTTCAAATGTTCATTTATATATATAAAAAAAAAAGAAATGAAAATGATTTGAATTTGAATTCGAAAACAAAAAAAGAGAATTAAAATGAAATTATGAATTTAGAATATAGGATTATAACGTTAAATAAAATGTATTAGTATACTTGAAAACATTGGCTTTGCTTTGAAATTCTATCCCCTCTCAGAACTTCCGAATCCCATGAAACCAACATGGATATTTACCAAACTTTGATTTGATTTTTTTCTCTTAAATATTCTCTACTTTTATTGGTTGGGAACATAGTTTTTTTAAAAACAGCAACTATGTTTAATAGAGGTGGGTAAGTACCTATCATCGTTGGGACGAGGCATTTTTTTTTACAAGTTTTTTTCAGCACAACGATGGTAGAAGCTGTTTCTGGGCCAGAGCGGGGCCATATTTAGTTTCAGGTCTACGGTGTGGGTGTGTTATGTTTTATTTATTTATGTTGAAGCATTCAGGGTAGAAGGATTCCACAACCTTCTACCGCTTCAGGCTACGGTAAACAAAAGGGATATGGAGCAGTGGCATACTCACGCCCCATCCGGCGAGCTAGTTCGTGCTAGCCAACATGCGTAGCCGCCACTACCACCCTCCATACTCCCATGAGTAAGTATGACGTAATGAGTGTTGCTACTAAAATTTCAATTTCAGTAGCCGGCCCTGTACATCAAGTTTTAAATGCTTGTTGTACTTATGTTAAATATTAAATTGTGTTTTATGATTGTGTGTGTTTGGGTCGTGTGATATCACAGTGGGCTTCCATCTCTCATTAGGATGGAAGATACTGCTGTGACGTCATGCGATTTGAACACTCATATGAAATAAAACAAATTTTATGTATTTTGATTTTTTTTATTTTTTCAGATAGACTCTTATGTTGTAGTGTGGACTACACACAAAGTTATATTATGTTGACTGTACTTACATATAGTACAACACTATCATATATTACGATCATATTTCTTACAAAATGGCGCCCAAGCTTATTGGTATTTCAGTGTCACAGAGCTACGGCTCTGTGTCACATTTAGTCCTTCACGGACAAACTTAGGTGGTACTTCGTACATTCTTATGAATGTACAAAATTTCCCTTTGTTGATTATTTCATCACTTTGTTCCTTTACGGAAAAACTTTCTTTCTTTCTCACCCTTGTTAACATATGTTAACACTTAATGTCCTTCACGGACTATACACCGTTATTTTAAAAATCTACATTCTGTTTTGGGAATTTGGGTTGGGTAACCTTGAAGTTGTTTTGGTTACTCATCAACCTGATTGGCTAACCACTTTGCAGTCTTCGAGCTGCAATGTTGGGTACCAGGTTGTTGAGTGGTCGAAGCTTCTTTGAGGTTATACAACCCAAAAGTTTCCAAGTTTTGGGTAGAAATGACGTCATGTTCGTGTGGTGGTGTTTGATTGATGGGATTACTGTTGATACCATATGAATAGTTTTCGAACTGTTCACTTGGGTTCCAGTAATCGTGTCAATCATATACCATCACAACGGTCATAGTCTGGGACGTTGAGGTTGGGAGTCAATTCTGATGGGCATACCACTTTGTGGTTTCAAACTACAATGTTGGGGACCAGAATTGGATCTCATACCTCAATATCCTATTGTGAAGTTCAGACAGTGACGCATTCATGAGTCATTTCAATCCATGTAATCTTCTTTGTCCGCTCTACACGTAAAGTAGTTTAACTTTTATTACAGCCTCGTTTTTTTTTTTTTTATATAACAAAATTTTTTTCCATGGTCTGAAGTTCTGAAAGGGGGGAGTCTAAAGCAAAAGCCAAATCTTTATGTAATTATATTATTATTTTGATTTTTTTTTATTTTTAAAGCACCATATAACTTCGATGTTTTTTTTTGATTTCTTTTTGAAAACTTTTTGAAGTCGTCAATTATATATAACTTCGAATATTTTATGTATGAAAATTTATGAACGCGTGTGGTACGAGCCTATGCAAATCTGAAGTCTACGTTGTTTCGTTATATCTTTCTTGCAATTTTTTTTTGAAAACATTTTGGTCTTAAAACTCTGCATATCAATTTATAATTTATAATCCCTGATTTGTCTTTATACCTGGCCTTGTCTTTTCTCGGACGTACAACATTTATATTGATATGTCTTATGTTTTACTTATAACTTAACGTCGACGCGCGCGTGAAGTTTTGCTGCTTTTACATTGTGTATACAGCAAAGTCGTATTTTACATGTTTTATATATAACTTGAATGTAGTATATGGTGATATAGTACCCTGTTGGGACATATCACATAGTCAGCGACAAAAGTATAGGTCCACCCAATTATAATAAAGGACATTAAAATTTTTGTTGTTGTTTTATTTGATTTTCATCGAACATTTTTTTTTAACGCTTCCGTGTATTTACAATTTAAATTATATATATAATTAAATAATTTTCTTTTTCCAGCAGTGTAAATTAATGAAGTATATACAGTGAATACCATAAATATATGGTGAATTTCTTTTACAGTGAACTACAAAAATGTTTGGACACATCGATTTGTTTTAAATTTTAGATTTGATTTAAATTTTTTTTTGAATTTTTTTTTGCGATACGCGTCGATTGTAGAATTCGGTATATGTTAAATTAAATTAATAATTTTTTTATTTTGAAACATAATTAAATTCGCGTTTACGGTAATTAAATTTAATTACGGATGTTTAATTAATTAATGTAATTTTAAATATAATATATGCTATTGTCGATTTTTTTTTGTATACATTTCGGGTTATATTACAGTCAGCAACATAATTTACGGTCCACTATAAAATTTTTTTTTTATTTTTTTTTTTGGAAATTATCGTACAGTGCATGCTGATTATATTGATCCATCGGTTATTAAATTGTTTTTAACAATTTTTTTTTAATAATATATGAATAAATAGTGGTCGCATATTTAATTAATTTTCAGAAATTTGGATTAGTGAATTTTTTTTTTGGATTTATCAAAAAGTATCAGACGGCTGAACAATTTTTTTTTCTAATTTTTTTTTGTATTATTAATTTTTTATAAAACGCGTCATTCGCAACGTCAATATATTTATTGAATTTAAACTTTACGGATGTTACCATAATATATCTAATTTTTTTTATATATCGTAGTTTTATTTCCATATTTACATATCGTAATTTTTTTTTTACAATCCGCGTCATAATAACAGAACATTGTATATTAAGTTATTTTAATTATTTCGTTTGAGTATTATTTGGATAATTTATTAACAAACTACATACACGATCATTTATTAATACCGGTTGTTCAATAAATTTTTTTTTTCTCGTCTTTCGTAAACACTGAACGTTTTCTTTCGAATATTTCGAACATATTAGGTTACCGTCGGCGTCGTAATTAACGTCCCATCTACTTAATTTTTTTTTTACAACTGTTAAATATATAATTTTTTTTACCCGTCTTTTTTATAAATATTCGGCTATACAAAATTTGTTTTTTTTTCGAATCTAGATAAATAAACATAATCTTTTGCATGTTTCTTTTGAATTAAAAATTTTTTTGTTTTTTTCGCTTCCTGATTTTTTTGTAAACAATCTATTAAATAAAATTTTATAAACTTTTGACAAAGTAACGTAGTTTTAATTATTTTCGCTTTTCTTCATCTTTACACACATTGTTTGATAAATTTTATTTCCTTAATTATCCCATTAAATTACTGTTTTAGTTAAAAAGAGCACCAATATAAATTGCACATATGCTTTATTGATACTGAATAATTACATATAATTTCTTCGTTTATATACAATTTTTAATTCTACTATTTCTATTAGATCAGCAATAATTACATATATAATAATTTATAATATTCAAGAATAATAATAATAATACTAAAGTTTATTGACTTGCAAAATGCTGTCTAAGGTTAATAATAAAGTTCATTAAAACGGAAATGCATATGCTGTATAAACGATGGTTAATGAACTATGTAGTTGTTTCTTGAACATCTTGCCCGCCTGTGACGGTGTCACATTGCACTTCGAAATCTGTGGCCTTGAGTTTAGGTGTAGAATGTCGTGTTCTATATTTGCAGTAAATAAAGAATGCAATTATAATTGCTAAGGTAATATAAATTATTGTATAATGATGAATATGATGAATGATATTAGCATGTTGTGGGAATTGTTGTTGCGTTTTTAATTGGTTTATTGAAGTTTCGAGTTGGTTTATGTCTGTTTGATCAAATTTGATTAGTTTCGGTGTTTGTAAACTTCTGCTGGAATTGTTGAAGATGGCTTGAAATTGTTCCGTGATATTTGTGCTGGGAATTAATGATGATGTCATTGATCCGGTGTATATATTGTGCGACTGGATAGTCATGGTTGGTTCCTTTATCATGCAATTGCCTTCTACTGTTAATATTCCATCACCTTTTAGACTTTTTGGTGTAATTGTTTTGTCACATACGATGTCAATTGTGTGTTCTTCCTTAAATACGAATATCCAGCTGTTCGGAGTATGTAACTGAGCCCAAAATTGGCTCGGCCTTTCTATTTTGACTGTGCAGAACGGTGATAAGATTTTTGCATGCGTTAATAGATCTAATTCGCACCTGCTAATTGTGGACTGCCTGTTGTATGTAGGGTGTTGCTGGCGGCATAAATACTGAGTGTCATGGACCCTTTGGCATTTGTTTAATTCTGTTTTTTCCATTGGATAATATCGATCACGATGGATATTAACTGCAAGATATTTAGTTTTCAACTGTATATATAGAAATGTGTTGTTATGAGGTGTCGGTACAGAAATCAAATGGAATAATTGAAAATCTTCATTATTTATCAATGGTATTTTTGCGCTAATAATTATGCAGTTTTTGTTGATTCGACTTTGTGCTGACATCAACATATAAGTTACTAAAAACGTGCCGTGTTCTTCTCCCGGAATCCGAAGATAGGGTGGCAGACTATGTTGAATTGTGTGTTTTTGCTCTTCCAGTTGTTCGGGTGTTATGATATGCGGATTCATTTTCCCGTGCTGTGAATCGATCAATACTTGTAGAATCATTGCTTGTATATCAGAAAAATTGATTAAGTTGAGTGTTAGATGTTGAATCATCATTGTAAATGTAGTTCCTGCAGTATCCAAGCTATTCATTTCACTAATTTTTGATGTTAATATTTTTATATGATTTTCGAATTCTTGCAGCTGTTTATATATTTGTTCTTGGTTTTTTCTTATGATGTTTTTTGTAGAATCTGCAATTGATGTTTGATTACGTATTAAGGTCAACAAATGATTTTCGTTTTGCTGGAGGTGTGTTATTTGTTCTTCATATTTCTCCGCAAACTCTTGATCCAAAATTCCAAACAATTTGTTAGCGACCGTGCCTATTATATTTAACGGAGATCTTTTACTTCTGTTTGAACTATGTTCATTATTGCGATAAATTAGGTCATTCTTGTGTCGAATTCTTGTTAATAGTTGATCCAGTTGATTTACAATTGGTTCACATGTATGCATTAACGAAATGAAAGTTTTTGGATCGTGGCACAATTTCTTGGTTTGTGTTACTTGCTGTTCTAACAACGCCAGTTCTGTCCAATAATTGGTCAAATTATAATATATGAGTAGGTGCCATTCATTGGTGATTAAATTCACTTGACCGATTTTTTCAAAATAGATGCCTGGTCTAGTCTTAAACGGTGTTATCTTAATTGGAGTTTTGACTGGTTGAGCGGCTAGCAGCGGAGTTAATAGTAATATAATAAAGATGATCATACTCGTACGTAGTCTGTATGCCTTTTTAGTTGATGAGTCCTTATTACATTCTTCTTCAAGTTCATCACGTTTCATTCGTTTCTTCAAGGATGAGCAGGGCGGAATATCATTGATTATATCTTGCCATAATGGGTGGATCGGGTAAATTTTACGTTTCTTAGCTGTCGATGTTTTTTGATGTGATATTTTCGTACTAACGTGGGTACTTAAGACTGGTTCTCTATTGTTATCATGTATATCATTATCACCAATACCCTTACTAGGTAGTGGACATAATTTTACGATGGATCTTTTAAATAGGCCCCTTGCGGTCTTTACAGTAACTGCTCTCACATGTCCATCGGTACCTGGATGTGTTTCTGTTACCCTTGCTAACGCCCATCGTGCTGGTGGTGTGTGTTCATCTTTTAGAAGGACTAGATCTCCTACTTTGATATTTTCTTCTTGCTTTGCCCATTTTGGTCGCTGCTGTAGCCGTGATAGATATTCCTGAGACCATTGTCTCCAGAACCCTTGATGCAGTCTTTCGACGAGTTGCCATCGTGTGAGTAAATTTGGATTTTCTTGACTTAAATCTCTTTCTGGTGGTGTTAATAATGATGTTCCAATTAAGAAGTGTGCAGGTGTTAATGCGTTGATATCTTCTGGATCGTTTGAAAGGGGGCACAATGGTCTTGAATTAAGACATGCTTCAATTTGAGTGAGCGTGGTTGATAGTTCTTCGAATGTGAGTGTAGTGTTGCCAATTACCTTTTTCAGGTGCGCCTTCATTGATTTCACGCCCGCTTCCCATAGGCCACCAAAATGTGGAGATGCCGGAGGGATAAAATGCCAGTCTGTTTCTTCAGATACTAACATGACTGCGGCTTCCTTTTCTATTGTTTTTATCTGATTTTGAAAGTTATCTTGCATCACTCTATGTGCGCCCGTGAATTGAGTACCATTGTCGCTGTAGAGGTGGGCCACATTACCTCTTCGACTAGTGAATCTTTTAAAAGCAGCCATAAAGGATTGTGTTGTTAAGTCGCTAACGGTTTCGAGGTGGATAGCTTTTGTGCTTAAACAGACAAATAAGCATATATATCCTTTGTATGTCTTATGTCCTCTTCCTTTTGAAGCTCTTATATCGATCGGTCCTGCGTAGTCTACTCCAGTGTGAGTAAACGGTCTTGACACATTAACCCTTGGTGCTGGTAATGTACCCATGAGCTGGTGCATGTTTTGTTTTTTATGTCTTCGACATGTAACACAATAATGCAAGATTCTTTTTACCGTTTGTCTTCCATGAATGATCCAATATTTTTGACGTGTATGCGCTAATGTTAATTCGACACCACCATGTAATGTCTTCTCATGCGCCCATTCAACAATTAGCTGCGTTACATGATGATCTTGTGGCAGGATAATTGGATGTTGTTGATCGTATGGGAGAGTTGAATTTTGTAGTCTCCCTCTCATTCGTAAGATTCCCTTTTCATCTAAGAATGGGCTTAACGATAGTAGTCGACTTTTAGAACTAATTTCGGTTCTGGCTAATAATTGTTTTATTTCTTTTTCAAAGCATTGCAGTTGAACCTGTTTTAAAATTGTACGTCTGGCTTCTATGATTTCTTCTACATTTAATTGTCCTGTAATTTTTTGTTTAGTCCTGGTGTTATGTATAAATCGGTTGCAGTATGCGATGACGTAGGTTAGTTTTTTAAGGGATGAATATTTCTCAAATATGCTGTTGTCTTTGTTTGTAACTGTGGCTATATGTGTTATAATCGATTTTTTCTGTTCTATGTTTGTAGAAAAGTTTGAGTTTTCGGGTATTTTTAACGTTTGCTCGTGTAGAAAATCTGGTCCTGTCCACCACAACTTATGGTTGGGTAACTCAGACGGGTATATGCCTCTTGATGCGCAGTCTGCGGGATTTTGTGCTGATGTTATATGATACCACTGTTTGGTGTCAATATTTCTATTGATTTCTGCTACCCTATTTGCCACAAAGGTTTTCCATTTTGATGGATGATCTCTTAACCAGCCTAGAACGATGGTTGAATCGGTCCAACAGTAGACTTCATATTTATGATCTTTTATTTGTGGTATGTTATCAATGATTCGTCGTAACAATTTGGATAGAAGAGTAGCTCCACACAATTCCAACCTTGGCAATGTTACCTTATTTCTTATTGGTGCTACTTTAGTTTTCGCACTTAACAACGTGACATAAGACTTATTGGTTGTTATAATTCTGCTGTATACCACTGCCGCGTAGGCTTTTTCTGATGCGTCGCAGAACCCGTGTATCTCTAATTTATCAATGTTTGAAGTCCATTGATTCCATCGTGGTATTTCAATATTTTCTAAAACAGGTAGTTCTTCTTGAAAGCGTTGCCATTTTGATATCATGTCGTCTGGTACGTCTTCATCCCAGGTTAGGTTTTTTGTCCACAAGATTTGCAACATTATTTTAGCCTTGATTGTTATTGGTGCTAGCCACCCCAAGGGATCAAATATTTTGGATGTTTCTGATAGGATATTTCTTTTTGTGTTATGCTTAATTTCAGACAAATTTACTTTGAATCGACATGTATCATTTCTCGGATGCCAATATACGCCAAGTGTCTTTATCACATCACCTTTTTCGAATTGATGTATGTCTTCTTCGGACGAACTTGTGGGGACACCCTGTAGTAATCCAGGTTGGTTACATGCCCACTTTCTTAAATTGAATCCTCCTGCTTGCATAAGTTGATTTAATTCCTTGAAAAGTTTGATTGCTTCGTTAAATGTTTCTGCTCCTGTAATTAAGTCGTCTACATAGAAGTCTCGAAATGTTATTTCTGAAGCTATCGGATAATTATATTTTTCATCGTAAGCTAGTTGATGCAAGGTTCGAATTGCTAAATATGGAGCTGCTGCCGTACCATATGTCACTGTTGTCAATTTATATTCTTGTATTTCCTTAGTTTGAGGATTTCGCCATAATATTCTTTGTAGATCTTGGTCTTTATCATGAATCTTGATTTGCCGATACATTTTTTCGATGTCGGCTGTGAGAGCTATTTTGTGGAATCGCCATCGCAGTAGAATATCAAATAATTCATTTTGAAGTTTGGGACCTTTCATCATTATATCGTTTAAACTTATTCCCGAAGTTGTTTTTGCAGAAGCGTCAAAAACAACTCTTAACTTGGTAGTCGTGCTATCATTTTTCATTACTGCATGATGAGGGAGGTATGATATGAGCTGTTGTTCTGAATTAGACACTTTTACTGGTTTCATGTGCTCTAAATTTTTATATTCGCCCATGAATTTTTTGTATTCGTATTCGTATACTTTATCTGTTTTGAATCTTTTTTCGACATGAAGTAATCTAGCTAGGGCCTTATTTCTCGTGTCACCGAGCTGTGTTATTTTTAACTTTTCTGTGTTCAATGGTATTCTAACTGTATATCTGCCAGTTTCATCTCTTGTTACTGTTTGTTTATAGAATTCTTCACATTCTTCCTCCTCGAGTGTTAAAGGCTTGTTTTCTACGATTTCTTCCATGGCCCAAAATTTTTCTAATTGATCGTTTAATTCTATTTCTGATATTAAACTTATTATGCCAGTATTTGTATTGCACGCCTCTCTTGATATTTTTCCAGAGATGATCCATCCCAATTCAGTATTTTGTGCGATTGGTGTTCCCTCTGGCCCTTTAACGATTCCGTCTAAAATAATTTCACTTAGAACGTCTACTCCACATATAATGTCAATCGGACCTGGTTTATAGTAAAGCGGGTCTGCCAACATTAGATTATTAAGGTGGTTCCAAGTAACTGGTGTATATTCGTTGTTTGGTAAGCTTCTTGTTAGTTTTTTCATGATGATTGCAGTGACCGTCGTCTTGAAGTGAGAAGGATATCTTGGTTGTATAGTGAATGTTGCTGAATATTTGGCTGTTTGTGGTTGTGTGCTTCCCAGACTGAATATAGATGCGATTATCTTTTGTCTAGTTAAGTTGAGTCGTTGTGTTGCTTCTTCCGTAATAAAGGAAGACTGGGAACCTTGATCTAAGAGTGCTCTGAGGAGTATTTCCTGTCCTTTGCAATTGATTTTTAGCATGGCTGTTGCCAATAATGAATGCTTCTGGTTACCTGAGAAATGATTGTGGATTGGTATACTAGATGTTGTAGCTTGTTGTTGTGGTGAGTTTATCGCACCTGATTGGTTATTGTGTTTGTTTTCTATGTGTAAAGACGTATGATGTCGTTTTTTACATGTCTTGCATGCTGATTGACTCGGACATTTATTCGTAGTATGTCCCGGTAGTAGACAATTGGAACATAATTGTAGCTTGCGAACTGTGTTATTCCGCTGAGTGGTATTTAGACTATTATATCGTTCACATGCATATAGTCTATGCTTTAATTGACATATTGGACACATGATGTCTATTGTAGTGTGAAATGCTTTAAGCCCATTATTGTTATTATACTTAGGTTTAGCTTGATTCTCTTGCCTTTTGTAATTTCCTGACGCTTCTAGAGCGTGAAACCTGGCTTCGAGAAATTTTAAGAAATCGTCTAAATTTGGTATCTCTTTGGGGTTTTCTAAGGATTCTTCATAATATTTACGTGTTTCCTTGTCTAGTTTTTGTAATATGATGTGTATAATCATAGGTCCCCAACTGTCTGTGTTGATGTTGAGATTGTTGATAGCATGTAGACATTCTTTTGTTGTGTCATGTAATTTTCTTAGTCCCATTGAATTTTCTGAATGTAGTGTAGCTTGATTCAATAGTATTTGCAATGGTGTTGCTAGTAATAATCTTTTATTCTCATACCTATCTTTCAGAATATTCCATGCCGTTTGATAATTGTCTGATGTGATCGGTAAATGCTGTATTAACTGCATTGCTTCCCCTTGTAAATTTGTTTTTAAATATTGCATCTTTACAGCATCACCAATTTGTATGTTTTTGTGGATTAATTCGTTAAATAAGTCATAGAAGGACCTCCATTGTCGATAATCCCCGTTAAAGGCAGGTATTTCGATAGGTTTTAGTTTTATTTTTTGATATTCATTTTGTGGTTTTCGGTCTGCTATTGGTAATATATCTGATGGGCCTGTACTATTTTTGGAAATCATTTCACTCAGTTTAATTGACGCTGTATTATATCTATATTGTAAATCTTCGTAGGCAGATGGTGTGTTGTATACATCTTCCTGGATTTGTATGCCTGAGGTCGTTATGATGGAGTGAATTCTTGCAATTTCTTGCCAATATTGATTTATAGTTGTCATATTTTGTCTATAATAAGCCTCAGACCGATCTCTATCCATGTTTTCTACGTCACCAATTAATTTTAGAAAGTGTATGATTTTTTCTTTCTGTATTTCAAACTCTTGTTTGATGTTAGCTGTAACACTTTCTTTTAGTTTACTCGTCATCGCTGTTTTTGTTGAGTTGTATATTTCGTGTATTTTATCGAAGTACGATTTGGTGAAGTATGCATGACTTTTGTCTACCTTTTCTAATGCTTCTATTTCTTCGTGGTTATCTTCAAATTCTTCCCAGATTGAGTCCAGTTTTAGAAGCTTTTTCTCTAAATAGTTTTTCGTTTTTCTTTCTTCACTCTCTCTTGCATAGTTTGTCTGCATCCTGATAATTGCTTCACCTATCTTCTTTTGTTTAAGCTCATAGGCATCTTGTTCTCCCATGTCTGTTGACTGACGAAGACGTTTGCAATCTCAGAAGTATGATAAGGTGATTGTTGTCGTTTGTTTTTGTGTATGTAAAAATGTACTATTTCACTGAATATTCCAAATATTTTCTTGGAATATAGTATAATATAGTACTGTTGCACTTGTTTGGTTTTTTTTTTTTTTGAATTTTCTGGACTGTAGTCCGTGATTGCTGGTTATAATAGTCGAAGGACCAATGTTTTAGTTAAAAAGAGCACCAATATAAATTGCACATATGCTTTATTGATACTGAATAATTACATATAATTTCTTCGTTTATATACAGTTTTTAATTCTACTATTTCTATTAGATCAGCAATAATTACATATATAATAATTTATAATATTCAAAAATAATAATAATAATACTAAAGTTTATTGACTTGCAAAATGCTGTCTAAGGTTAATAATAAAGTTCATTAAAACGGAAATGCATATGCTGTATAAACGATGGTTAATGAACTATGTAGTTGTTTCTTGAACAATTACCTTGTATTTTTTTTTATCCTTTAAATAAAGCGTAGTGATTATTCTCATCCTTATATACTATTAAATGTCTGCACCAAAGAAGGTGAATAAACCAATTATTATTCAACAGCGAGTGACGAGCGGTAAAAATAAATCAAATACAACAATGTCGTCTCAAACTACGGGAGAGACAACGATTTCAGAAGGAGTTATAGGATCAGGGGAATCGATGGTTTCACCATCTATGTCAATACCATCTATAGTTCCAGAGGCGTACCCTCCAAATCATATCATGGATTCCGGATTAGCATCCAGTGATGCTACAGATCTCCAACTCAGTACGGGTTTTGGCAGTTTCCGTCCGTTGCAGCACTCTCCACCACCTATAACATCCAGTAGTGGAGCAGTGCCCAAGGAAAAGAACTCTAGAGTGACTTTACAACCTGAGATGAGCAATGAAGATTTTTTAAATAATGTGGCTGGGGCTGTCAACTCTGATTATCAACATCCCGTCTCTGTTACCTATACAGTTCGTCCTTCATCGTTAACTCAGCCAATCTATTCATCAGTATGGCAAAATAATTTTGCATCAGATTTAAGAAATATCCCAATTAGAACATCCATCAATTCAATCACTACACACACTAATCCAAATTACATCATGTCTTCTGGACTTAATCACCAATTGCTTTCAAGTAAACTGTCTACACCTCGTAAACTGCAACCAAATCGAATTCAAACTACAAACGCGTCAAATAGTATTCAACAACCGGAACAACGCAATCCGAATACGCCTGGCAGAAACAACAGTGAACACTTTAGTAGTTCTGGTTATGTCCCAAAACTACCCCACAAATCATCTATGTTAACATGGGGTTTAACGTATTCTGGATTTTCAGATCCATTGCCCTGTGACGAATTCATTTTCAGAGTTGAAACATTAGCAGACAAATATGGCATATCACACGGCGAATTATGTGCAAATATTCATTTATTACTAAAAGATCGTGCCTCTGATTGGTATTGGACACAGTTTTGTAGAGATGCCCGAAACTTTACGTGGCATTCCTTTAGGAATGAATTTATACGATATCATCAGCGTCTTACATCCGATTACGAGATTGTAAGTGCGATGATGAATACGCGTCAAGGTAACGAAAGTTTCGATGATTATGTCCAAAGATTAATAGTGCTCCGTAATCAGATGCGATCACCAATGTCCGAATTTGACTTCATCAATATAATTCGAGACAATTTAAATTCTAGATTAGCCGCAATGGTTTATATGTTGCCAGTCTCAACTCTGCCACAACTTCGTGAGCAATGTAGAAAAGCTGAGCGTTACATCGCTGTACAAACAAATAGAATACGACAAACGTATCGACCCAGAATTAACGAGATTAATACAAATTTTTCATGGAATCCTCAGGATGCATACTTTGATTTTGAACCTGAACCAGAGGTTCCAGTTCCAAATGTTCACTATGTTGAATCCAGACAGGAGGAGCCTGTGAGGGTTGATGAGGTGGCCAATGGCAAAGTGCGAGCGATTTGTTGGAATTGCCGTCGAAGTGGTCATTATTTTCAGGACTGTCCCGAAGAGCAAAGAAATTTGTTCTGTTTTAAATGTGGTAATCCTGGCACAACGTCACCTAAGTGTCAAAAGTGTTCGGGAAACAGGACAACGAGTGGCCCTCGCCACGGGACGAACCACTCGACGACGATTCCCGCGAATCAGCCCATACACCCAATGAACCAGATTCATCAATCCCCACCGGCTCATCACCTGAAATAAAAATATTACCAAAATCTGTTATGTCCGAATCACCAAACACCGAATGTCCTAAATTAACGCCAATTATACCTTGGCATGCCCGCTGGTCCAATTACTCGCAAGTCCGCGATAGAATTTTTAGTCCTGCCTTTGTGTCTGAAGTGAATTGTCATAAGCGTGCAGTAAGACTTCGAAAATTTCGTCAAATACATAGAGAACTGAGGAAGAGTAGACATCTTATACACCTTGCTGGTCTAATCAGAAATCCGTGCGACGATCGCCCTTACGCGAAAGTCAAAGTCGCAAATGTTGAAGTCATCGGATTATTAGACAGTGGAGCAAGCATTTCATGTTTAGGCCGAAATGCCTTAAAACTAATTGATAAAATTAATGTTGATGTCATACCTCGTTCTCAATCAGTCATGACCGCTGATGGCAAGGATCAACAGATACAAGGTTATATCGAAGTTCCAATTACCTTTATGGGTTCTACACATCTAATGAAGTTGAGCATAGTGCCATCATTGAGACAAGAGTTATATCTTGGTGTAGATTTCTGGAAAAGGTTTAAGATCGCACCAGAGGTAATTTCTGAAATGTCAATTAAAGATATAAATCCCAAATGTGAGATCAATGTAATGCATGAGTTGACTAATGCACAAAATTATCGGTTAGAAATTGTGAAATCTAAATTTCCGTCTTTCACAAAAATGGGCCTTGGCAAAACCGACTTGGAGGAACACGTGATTGACACCGGAGATGTAGCCCCGATAAAACAAAAACACTATCCGGTCTCGCCAGCCGTACAAAAATTAATGTATGAAGAGCTTGACCGGATGCTCTCTCTTGGTGTCATAGAAGAATCAAACAGTCCGTGGAATTCTCCAGTCGTGCTAGTTAGAAAGCCAGGCAAAGTCCGATTATGTTTAGATTCGAGAAAAGTGAATGAAGTCACTAAGAAAGATGCATATCCTTTACCTCACATTTCTGGATTGTTGAGCAGGTTACAGGACACCAAATATATATCTAGTATTGACTTGAAGGATGCCTTCTGGCAGATCCCTTTAGAGAAATATTCGCGTGAAAAAACAGCATTTACTGTACCAGGTAGACCTCTTTATCAATTTACAGTTATGCCTTTTGGCTTATGTAATGCTCCTCAGAGGATGTGTAGACTCATGGATAAAGTAATTCCGGGTAGGTTACGAGAGAGAGTATTCGTGTACTTAGATGATTTATTGGTAGTTTCCCCTGATTTTGACAGTCACCTTATATTGTTAGAAGAAGTAGCATGGCACTTACGAAAATCGGGTTTAACAATTAATGTCGAAAAAAGCAAATTTTGTGTTAAAGAAGTTAAGTATCTAGGATTTATTGTTGGTGATGGTACTTTGAAGACCGATCCTTCAAAGATAGAAGCCATTCGTGATTATCCATTACCGAAAACAGCCAAACAGTTACGTAGGTTTCTAGGAATGACCGGATGGTACCAGCGATTCGTCGCTAATTATGCTAGCGTAGCCGCTCCGTTGACGGATGCGCTCAAGACTTGTAAGTCGGGATTCTGTATTTCTTCTGAAGCCGAGGAGTCTTTTGAAAAATTAAAGTCGGCACTCTGCGAAGCACCAGTTTTGGCCAACCCAGAGTTTGACCGTCACTTCTTCATACAATGCGATGCCTCCACAACCGGAGTCGGGGGTGTTCTATTTCAGAAACACGACGACGGTTCCGAAAGGCCTATCGCCTATTTTTCAAAAAAACTAAATCCGGCACAGAAGAATTACAGCATCACCGAACTAGAGTGCTACGCTGCAGTTCTAAGCGTTAAAAAGTTTCGCGCGTACGTAGAAGGTCATCCTTTCACTATCATAACAGATCACTCTAGTCTGCGTTGGCTGATGAACCAGAATGATTTAAGCGGTAGATTGGCGAGATGGAGCCTGAAACTGCAAGGTTTTGACTTCACGATAGAACATCGTAAAGGAAGTCTGAATGTGGTGCCAGATGCTTTATCACGGGTATACTCGGAGGAGTTAGGTCTGATGGTCTCGAATGTGGCGGAAGTTGACCTTAGTTCCCCATATTTTACTGCAGGAAAATATGAGGAGCTGAAGTCAACTATCCTGAACAATCAAGACAGACTACCAGACCTATGTGTCTCCGAGGGTTATGTGTATAAGCGTTTGGAACCACGTTCAGGTGACCCAGATGTAGACGACCTCACCTGGAAACTTTGGGTTCCAGACGAATTATCGGGAAGTCTAATCGAGCAGGCTCATGCTCCACCCCAATGTGCACACGGTGGCTTTCATAAGACCCTACAACGCGTCCGACAATACTATTATTGGCCCGGAATGGTATCTCAAATTCGTGAGTATGTGAATAATTGCCAAACATGTAAGGAGACTAAAGACCCAAATCAAATTTTAAGACCTCAAATGGGAGATGCTTTTAAATCATCTAGACCCTTTCAATTTTTGTACATTGATTTCCTCGGACCCTACCCCAGAACAAAATCCGGTAATGTAGCTATCTTGACTGTTCTTGATGCTTTTAGTAAATTCGTATTTCTAGAGCCCCTTAAAGCAGAAAAGGCCATTAATGTTTGCAAATTTTTAGAAGACGAGATATTTTGTACGTTTGGTGTACCTGAGACCATTTTCACTGATAATGGAAAACAATTTGTCTCAAAAACTTTTCAAGATTTATTAAATGTTTATGGGATCAAACACATCAAGACAGCAGTGCATTCTCCACATCCTAATGCGGCAGAAAGGGTGAACAGGTCTGTGCTGGCAGCCCTGAGGGCGTATATTAAGGATGACCATAGTGCATGGGACATCTATCTCCCCAAGATAGCTTGCGCCCTACGCACTTCTTACCACCAGTCCATCGGTGTGAACCCATACTATGTGCTCTTTGGGCAATATATGGCTCAGCATGGGTCTGTCTACCCTCTCTTGAGGAATTTAGGCGGAGATGTGGAGATTGTACCGTCTGATGATAAATTGAAAATGATCCGAAAACGTGTTTTAGAAAAATTGTCTCAGTCGCATCAACGTCACGCTAATGTTTATAATATCCGTAGTCGTCCAGTTAGATTCATACCAGGTCAAGAAGTTTACCGTAGAGTTTTCACCCTCAGTAATATGGCCCAAGGTAGAAATGCAAAACTGGACAACAGATTTGCAAAGGCTCGCGTCGTAAAAGCTATAGGCAACAGTCAGTACGAATTAGAGGACTTGAAAGGTCGTTCCATCGGTATTTACCACGCAAAAGACATTCGGCAGTGAACATAACAAGTTTTTTTTTGAAAATATGAAAGTGTGCGTCGAAGAATTTGGAAATGGGGATGTGAATCAGAAGTCTGACAACATCTTGATAATTTCATTTTTGTATCCATTTTGTTCAAATGTACAATGCCTCTTTAAATCAGTTTCTTTTGTTCGAACTGAACTTAATAGTTTATCATAATTCCTTTCTTTATATGATTTGATCTTGTGGTCATTTTAACCTATGGTTACATTGGATATAAAGTGTGGATGTAGTTGTATGAATTATGTAGAGTAATGCATCATCCATACCCTTAACACGATGCTTCAAAGTACTACTTCCTTAAAGTTTATTTTTCTGAGCTTACTGCAGGAACGAATGGCAGTATGCTCTAACATACTCAGTTAAGGGTATTCAATTCGTTTCAAGTTTTCTCCTTTTGTGCTAGACACACCAATTTTTCCTCGTGGTATCAAATTTTATTTGTGCGCGTAGCCCGACTAGCTCAATCCTTCTTATCTTTCCATTTTTTTTTGAGACTCTTAATCTCAGGGTCATGGGGCTTCCCCACGTTGGGCACTTATCCATTCATGGACATACATACCAGCCTCACCTCTTCAGCCTCATTCTTCAGGCAAGCCCTCTAATGAGCCTGTTATGTAATGTGAGGGTACATTACTAAAAAAACAACTTGAACATAATACTTACCTGTGTACCCTGCATTATTATATACCACTATAGTATATACCATAATCCACTCCGTCATATTGACCATCTGTGGTATTGTAATGCGGTTATGTATAACGCATTACAATACTATTTCTTCTTCTTACCTTTACACGCGCATTCATACATATAAATTATAGCATTGCAATTGCATGTTTCTGGTATGTGAGGTAGAAATTCCAGAAATTTCTACGCTTCACCAATACTTTCCCCAAATAATTACTCAAAAGCACGATAGTTGTAGCCGATCGTTAATCCATGTTCGGCTACTCGCTCAATTTTCACATATACATGTAGACCTTCTGTCACATTTATGTAACTATACTCACCTTTACTAATTTCCGTGTTACCATTTATCATTTTTCTTATTAGTACATTTTTTTTATATGTACTTTCTTTATCCACCACAATTTTAAAATTTTAAAAAATTTCTGAAATAAATTAAAATATCTGAAAAAAACATATTTATCTAAAAGGGGGCATGCATAATCTTTAAAATTAAATAAATTTTAACTTCGATAGGTTTCAGGAATTTCAATTTTCCTTAAAAAAATAAGTACCTATTGTCTTGGTACTACACCATTTTTAAATTTTCATAAAATTTCACTCTCATCGTTTAAAATTATTAAATTTATTAAAAATTACCCCCACCAAATTCTCCGACTTTCACTTTCATATAAATACGCGGTGCGTATCGGCATCAAAAAGTCTTGTTTTGAATTTGGTTAAGGGCAACCTCTGCCCGAGTAATTATTAAAACTTTATTCCGCCGGTATTTTTTTTTGATAGAAAAGTCTTTTGGGTATCTCGGTTGAGGGCAACCTCTGCCCAAGCGAAGTATTAAATTTGGTCGGTCATATTTTTTTTTGAGAAAGTTTTTTTTATATCTTGTTTTTTTTACTTTTGATTTGATGAGGGTAGCCTCTATTAAAGTAAAATTAAATTTGATGTTTAGCGTATATAGTGTAGCAGGTTCCATAATGTAAAAGCATAATATTAAAAAAATATATTATCAAAAAATTGTGAAAAAAACGTGAAAACGTGGAAAATATAATATAAAATACCTACATATATAACATTTTTTTTTCCCTATTGTTTTTCATTTACAATCATTGCAATTCATCCATTTTTGTTCTTCTCAATAAGAAAACATTTTTTTTGTATTTGCTCACTTTAAATTAAGTTTTTTTTTTGAAAATAATTTTTATATAAAATCGAAGAAAAGAAGCAAATCGAATAAAATAAATTTGACATAAAAAAAAAAAAAAGCGGTCGATTAAAATTTGGAATTCCACCATAATCTTTCCAATTTAAATTGCTTTTATTATTAGTATTTTGTATTATAATTAATTAAAGGAACAGATAATTAAACTGTAGACAATTAAAAGAATTTAAACTACTGTACTTTAAAAAAATATTAAAAAAAAAAAAAAATATATTCTGAAGACTGTTAATTGATCATACTCACACGTATGTATGTATGATGTGAAAATTTTTATGAAACATTCATTTTATAATTTTATCAAAATTAAAATCTTAAAGAAAATCAATTAGTAAAAATTTACAAAAAGGCCTATAAATTATTTTGATTTTGTTTTTAATGTATAGAATTAAATTCATAACACAATCACTTCAATATCTAGCCATTGCTCTAGCTCATGATATTACATTTTCACAAATAAAATTGTTAAATTTTTATTTTATTATACACATATTACATATAATTTTTTTTGCATATAAAATATAAATAAGAAATCTAAACATAAGAGTGATTTGTGCCTTCTTTTACTTAATAATATCAATATTTGAAAATAATACAACATTTATGATTTTATATAAAACAAAAATCTGCTTTCTGTAAACAATAATCAGATTTGTATTTGTGTATAAAGAGGCATAAACGCAAATTATCTAATAAGTTTGGAAATTTAGTTTTCTTTACACCGATCATTTATCATTGCAATTGCAAAAAAAATATATATAAGCAAAACAAAACAAAACAAAATTAAAACAAAACAATACAAAGTAATGCAAAAAAAAATTTTAGAAATTAAAATTGGATTAATTATAATTATGTTAATGACATATGTGTACATATTAATAAAAAAATTCATCAATAAGTTGTGAAAATATAAAATTAACAATAATAATGATAATGATGAAAATGAAATTTTAAAAATAAAAAAAAAAAAAAAAAAAAAAAAAAAATTCTTACTTACTACAAAAAAATGGACGAGGAGAGCTTCAAGAAGCTTCATACTCTGAGATGGGAAATATTAATAAAAAGGGTGCCCGTGGAGATGCGATTTTATCAAATTAATACATTGATTGCATCACTAGAATCGCATAATCGACCATCATCATCAGCATCACCATCAGTAACATCAACAACATCAACACCCACAACAATAACAACAACACCATCACCATCATCAGCACCACCAACAAATCCATCGTCATCTTAAAAACGACAACAATTCGCCAAATCATCATAAGCATCCGCTTCAACATCATCAGCTACATCAACATTTTCACCAGCCCGGTAAGCGCGCCAACGTTTTTTTTTTTTATTTTTATTTTATATTAATATTTTAGAATTTACATATACATATAACAAAATATAAAAACGAAAGTAACAGGGGGCCCCAAGAAAAATAAAATTAAATATAGAAATAAAAAAACAAAAAAAAAAAAAACAAAAGAAGGAAAAGAAAATATAAATTAACAATGAAACAAAATATAAATAAAATAGATCAAGGATCAAATTAGTAAATAAAATTATGAACATTCGATTTGATGATTTAGTGGATATCCATTATATAATTTTTCGTCATTATACTAATTATTTTAAAATTTATTTAATTTATGATGCTACATACATATTTGAATTATATTAATGTTATTTTGTACATTATGCGCAAGTATTAAGTGAATTAATACTAAAATCATTCTTAAGTTATGTAAGATAACCATAATTAATTCGATTTTTTTTTATTATTATTATTTTTATTGCCACGTAAAAAATAAGAATGCAATTAATTAAACTCCTTCTAATTGATAGAAATTAATAAGAAAGAGAAACAAAAAAAAAGAAAATATTACCTAATTATCAAAACATATGTACGATATTATGTTCTATTAAATCAACATCGAATTATTGTAATGAAATTATAATTTTAATGTTATAGAGTAATTTGTTCAAATGTTCATTTATATATATAAAAAAAAAAAGAAATGAAAATGATTTGAATTTGAATTCGAAAACAAAAAAAGAGAATTAAAATGAAATTATGAATTTAGAATATAGGATTATAACGTTAAATAAAATGTATTAGTATACTTGAAAACATTGGCTTTGCTTTGAAATTCTATCCCCTCTCAGAACTTCCGAATCCCATGAAACCAACATGGATATTTACCAAACTTTGATTTGATTTTTTTCTCTTAAATATTCTCTACTTTTATTGGTTGGGAACATAGTTTTTTTAAAAACAGCAACTATGTTTAATAGAGGTGGGTAAGTACCTATCATCGTTGGGACGAGGCATTTTTTTTTACAAGTTTTTTTCAGCACAACGATGGTAGAAGCTGTTTCTGGGCCAGAGCGGGGCCATATTTAGTTTCAGGTCTACGGTGTGGGTGTGTTATGTTTTATTTATTTATGTTGAAGCATTCAGGGTAGAAGGATTCCACAACCTTCTACCGCTTCAGGCTACGGTAAACAAAAGGGATATGGAGCAGTGGCATACTCACGCCCCATCCGGCGAGCTAGTTCGTGCTAGCCAACATGCGTAGCCGCCACTACCACCCTCCATACTCCCATGAGTAAGTATGACGTAATGAGTGTTGCTACTAAAATTTCAATTTCAGTAGCCGGCCCTGTACATCAAGTTTTAAATGCTTGTTGTACTTATGCAAAGAGTATATAAAAGAAAGAGAGTTTCTACCTGAAAACAAAACATCAAAAATCGAATAGACAGGAAACGAAGAATTGTTGGAATTGTCGGTTGAATTGTTTTGAATTTTTCCGTTTATAACTGACAACACCTGAAAGTTATGAAAAAACATACAATGATTTAATTTTTTTTATGAAATTAATTAAAAATGTATTTTTATAAAATATTTTTTAAAATTAAATACTCTATCAAACATAATTAACTTCATAATAACAATATATATAGTCATATATATTAATATTAATATTATATTGCTGTTACCTGTTGTATTGTATATTATACACATCATCAACTCATACATACATGAAATGTATATGTGTATATGTATATTTATTTTATATACACTTGCCTTACAGTCATAAGTCATAACAATGTATTTTTGTTCAATATTTATATTTATATATTTTGTATATTTGAGCTTTATGGCTTTATGCATATACAAAGATATAAACCAATATATATTTAATTTGTTGTTTTGTTATTATTTTCATTCGTTTTGCAGTATATATAATGTATAAACATTATATGAGTATGAGTGGCATTTCATAATATAATACCATAATACCATATAATAATACAATACACCTTACACTATTCAATAGCAATACATAGAAACTGTAAAGTATTATTATGTGTGTATATTATATACCATATATACTGTATTGCTATGCTGTGATATTATCCAACCGCTCCCCTTCACATCGAACCTATATATTTTCTATTGGTTTTGAACAGCAAATTTTTATTTTTAAATCAATGATTTCTGTTTGAATTTAATATTTTCGTATTTTAGTTTTCAGTCTACAGTAAGCGACAAAATGGTTACTCCTTTTTAACACTTTTTAAGAATCGGTAAATTCCAAAAATATAAATGCAATACATATAATAATATAAATTAACATATTTTATATCAATTTATTATCTATTATTCACTCACAATTTTATAACTTCATTTTAACATATTTTTAAGATAAAATTAGACTGAAAAATTTCCTTGCAGAAAAAAAAAATAATTAAAAACTACAAATTAAAAATTTTAAATAAAAAAAAAAATTATTAAATATAATTTTTAAAAAATTATAAAGGATATTTTTGTTTACACAATGTGTTATAAAAAAAATTAGAAAATGTATTATAATACATAATTCTGTCGCGGACTGTAGACTGTACACTAACAAAAAACATAGCACTCATAACCAATTATCAAAGATTAAACAGCAAACAGACAACATTGCACAATTTAGCAATATAGTATGTATAAAATATATGATAATAAATATCTAAGTATATGTATACATATAGAGTTGAGTTAATTATGATAATACTCTTTCACACAGACGTGAAAAAGTTATGGGACAAACATAATCTTTCATCAATAGAAAACATAATCATACTGATATATGGATATTCGATATTTAGCATAAAAAAACAAAATGTAAAAACATATTGTTCTCATAAAAATTTCATATAACATATATTGCCAATTAAAAGAAATGGAAAAATATATCAAGATAAATCAGTTAATTTTAAAAAAAAATTATTACAAGAAGAATAAGGGAACAGGAAAGAATCCACAAAAGTTCGTAAAATCCTTGTGGAGTTAATAGCGACGATTAGAGGTGGTCTGTTGGATTTAAAGGTTATCATTTACTCAAAGTAGTTTTGTTATGTTTACGAGTATTTATTTATTTATTTTTTTTTTTTGGAATAACGAAATTAAAAATATTTCTATTTTTTATTATATTTTAATATTTCTGAAATTATAAAAAATAAAAATAATAATTATTATAAAAATTAATTAATAATCTACATATAAGATATAAGTTTTAAAGTATTTTTTTTTAAAAAAGTCTTGCTAGTCCCATAATTTTTTCACGCCTGTGAATTAGCAATTTATATGTAAATACAACTGCATAATGTTAAAATTAAAACGTATTTATTTAGTATGTATACATACAAATACTTGGTATAAATATATAAAAATTTAAACAAAGTGCTTAACATACATACAAACTTGCATATAAAAAAACATATATAAATATAATGATCAAGTATATTTATATAGGTATTGCATGTTGTATTCAAAAAAGCCAAAGCATGCATATAAATTATATATGGCATTTGTAATACAATACATACATGCGAATGGATTTATGTATTATATACTTTAATGTTGCTGGTCTGGTTGCTGTGTAGCCTTACATACATATAAACAAATAACAAATATAATATGAAAAAGTTTTGTGTTTGGTATATAATTTTCTCTATTCTCTTTACACTATATTCTATATATTTATATTGTATATATATTATATTGCATGCAAAACATGCAAAACCTATAAATAAAGCAAAATGACAACTGATAAAATATCAGCTGTTGTAAACAAATTTATTCATTTTCTCATTTTTCCTATACAACTCCATGTAAAGGGGGAAAAGCTTTATACTGAAAAAGTTTGAGCTTGGCAAAAAGAAATCCCGTTATTTTTATATTGTGTTGGGAGCTTGGCATAAAGTGATGCTACTTTTTTTATATTGAGTTTTACGCTGGCATCACTACCGACACCTACAATTGTTGAAAAATTTGTTGGTCCGAATGTTCCTATGAATCAGTTTCTCTCCTACTTTTATATACTTTTTGCTTATGTTAAATATTAAATTGTGTTTTATGATTGTGTGTGTTTGGGTCGTGTGATATCACAGTGGGCTTCCATCTCTCATTAGGATGGAAGATACTGCTGTGACGTCATGCGATTTGAACACTCATATGAAATAAAACAAATTTTATGTATTTTGATTTTTTTTATTTTTTCAGATAGACTCTTATGTTGTAGTGTGGACTACACACAAAGTTATATTATGTTGACTGTACTTACATATAGTACAACACTTACTGAATTACAAATTACGTACATATTTCTTACAAGATTATTTTGTAATGTTAGTTTAATAATGAATTTTTTAAAATTTTGTAATTTCTAATTTTTAAATGGAATGGTAACCTAACTATTTATATACATTTATTGTTTAAGAAAATTCAAAACTTTACTTTTTCAAGTCAGCTAAATGTGTTAATAAAGTTGAATTTTTTTCGTCGTGCTGTGTATGAATTTCATATATATCTTTCTGAATTACATTCCAGACTAATTTGCATTCGGCAGGATATTTTAAATTGAAAACGTGAAATATCTTAAAGCAAATATCAATACATTTCATAATATTCTGTAATTTGTAATAAGTATTGAAGTAATAAACGTAAAACTCTGTAATATTAAAAATATCCTGTCCAACAATGCATATAATTGGTTGTATTGTGGTCTTTTTTTCAAAACTATTATCTATTAAATTTTTAATTTTTACATATAGATCACTTAGAACTCTTACGTGTAAAATAAAACTATTTCTAGAATCACTAATTGATGTCTTTTTAAATTTTCTCGATTTTAAATTCCCAGTTGAAATTCTTGACGTTGGGACGATTAACGATGACAAAAGCATTAATATAATTAAATCATTTGTATCTGAAATATAAAATTAAAAAACATTTCAATATTTTACTAAAAACATCAAACTTAAGAATTACCCGAACAAGTGTCTTCATTATCATATTTTTCTAACAATGATTTGCTGAAATCATCTTTAATTTTTGTTTTCATCAATGGTAGGACACGAGTGCAGAAACCTTTCCAATTTTGATATAGTTTATTTTCTTAAGTAAGTAAATTTTACCAATTGATATCCAAAAGACTGCTTATAAATTGGCCATTCTTCCAGAGTTTCAGCAATAGTTTTATGTTTTTCTAAAGAAATCAAACGGTATTTTGTCGTTGCTTTCCATTTTTCCATAACGACTTCAAGGGGTTCTATATTATATTTAAGCCATATTTTGTCCGTTTCATTCGATGTGTCTTATAAAAAGAAGTTTTTTTTTTTTTTTTAATTTTCTTTAGTTATGAAAAAAACTCAAATTACCTGGTATTTCATATGCTTCTTCAAGCTGTTTAAAACATAAGCTGGTTGAAAGCTGATTGGTTGGCTTTGTTGTTTTTTCTGCTAATCCTTCAGATTTTAATTTAGACAAGACGTTGTGATATCTTGCATATAAGATACCTCCAGGACGACGTTTTGGAATCTTTAGATAATATGTTTCCTAGTAAAATATGAATTCAAAAATGTGAGTTGATTGGAAAATATGGTAATTCGATTAATTTTGAAATTACATACCTCGACTTCAGTTGGGAATATTTTTACAATTTCTTCAGAAATTCTTTTAAAAAATTTTGGATTTGCTTGAATTTTTTTATCAATTATACTTTCAATTATTACTTCTCCTAACATCCGTCTATATTTCTCATTTAAAAAGTTTCCTTTTTTGTAAAATTCTATTACATGTTTTCCTTTTACAGTTTTATTCAAATCATCTGTTATATTTTTTGGGGGAACCTAAAATACTAGTTTTAATGAGTGAATTTCAATTATTGCCATTTAATTAAGTTGAAATACTTCATCAATAGCTTCGTCACAAAAATTTTCGAAGCTTGAACTGCAGGACAATGTAGGAGATGAAGACGGAGATGAAATAGTGTGTGTTTTAATAATTCCCTATATAAAATTAATTCGAAACGTACAATTTAACTCAGTAATCATTAATTTAAAACATTTAAATTTAACATACTAATTGTTCTTGCCATCTATGGAGATTATATTCAAAAATCACTCTTGGTCCGTATAATGCTTTTGGGCAAATTTCACTTAAATGTGCAGGTGTTATATATTTTAAACTTTCACAATCAAATCCGTGTTCTAGATAATTAATGATATATTCAATAATGTATTTTTACAATAAAAATTAATTTGTCAAACCTAATAAGAGTTTGTAGAAAATTTCACCCTTTAGATTTTTTAACAATTCCAAAAAAGCGTCTGATACAATTTCATTTATATTTTCACTCACTGTTATGTTTAATGTGTTATATTCTAAAGCATTGGATATATCAATGTTTTCATCATTTAGCACTTCACTTATTAGATTATTAAAAGAAGTATCACTAGCACCTTCCATTTTAAAACATATTTCAAAAAGTGAAAATTATAATTTACTTTTTACTTTGCAACAGATTTTGAATAAATGAGCAAAGCATATTAAAACTGATACTGATCAACTATATGCGTCATAAAAATAAAGAAATGGTTTTTTTTGCGTAATTCAAAATTACATTGTTGCAATAAAAATTTAGTGGTATTTAACTTACAGCAAAAATATATTACGTTCTGTGTATAACCTTTTACATTGATTCAATGTAATTAGAAACAAAGAAATATTTTGTACATCTAATTCCAAATTACGTTGTTACAATGTAAATTTGACTTATTATTATTCAAACATTATCTTCTGTTTATAATCATTAACATTAACTCAATTTTATTATATTGATAGGCAAATAACATGAAAATAAGACAACATTTCATCAGTTTGGAGTAATTATTTCTTTAATTCAAATACCGATCTCATTGTTCCAAATCCCAAAGTTTTTCTGCCATGTACAATGTATTTTCGTTTTTATGAAAACAATGTTCTTAATATGATTATAACGTCTTTAATTTTTGATAAATTAATCTTATTGATTTAAACAAATTTTTCTTACTTTAAGTAACATTACCTAAAAAAAAGGAAAATTACTTTGTTTCGAGTAAAAACTTGAGTTCTTTGAATCAATAACACGTTTATCTTGAAATAAGTTCGTTAATTTTTCTGAGTGTACCCGCTACACGTTTGTGTGGGAATGAGTGAGATATGTACATGTTTTTTCTACACACCGACTACTAGCTTCATTCATTACAAACGTAATTCAGGTACATTATTAAATATTTTTAACAAAACAGACTACACAAAATAGACTACACATGTACTTAATTGCACGAACAATATATATGTATATAAAATATTATATATGGTAAGAAGTATAAATCATGAGTGATCATAAGTGATCATGATTGAGAGGATTCAGTACGGCTGAACTTCCGAATCGCTAGCTCGTGATATCGAAACAGGACATTTTCAGCACGATACTTTGGAATGTCCTCTTTAATGTGTCATATGTCCTTGTTGGCGGAAATTTGATATTTGGGAGAAAAGTACCGTTAAAAATTTTTCAAAAAATTCACTGTGTTTCACAAAAACCGTTATATTTATTTTTTGGAATAATGCAGGATAACAAAAGATATTGCATTTTAAAGAGAACTTTCTCCTCTTTCTAACGAAATATATGTATTTCGTCCTGAAATAATAAGTGGTTCCTGAGCTATAAGGACTCAAAATTTCATGTTTAAAAAAAAACGATTTTCAAACTTCTTTTGATATTGATATATCTCCGAAAGTTGAAAGATAACAGGTAAATTATGATGTCAAATGAAAGATAATTTTGTCCTCTTTAAAATGATTCCCCTTACACCCTCATATGTCACCCCACTAAGAAACTATGGACAAATGTATGCAACAAAGTGCATGTTTTTTATACATAACTAGTTATTTTTTGTTAAAATAATGAAAAAAAACAAACAATAACACATCAAATAATGAAAATGATTAAAAAAACAGATATGTATGTATTTATTTTTATTAATTTTACTCTTTGTTATTTTTTTGTGGTCCTGAAAAGGACCGATTTTATTTTTCGATTATTTTCCGATGTTATTTTTGGTTTTATTTCACAAATTAATATATGTAATCACTAATCACTTAGGTTTGTGGTACTCTGTTACCAAATCTTCTTAAATCACCATTACAATATATTACTAATTTTTTATATATATTGTAACTGTAATATTTATATGCATTTTCTGTTTTTTTTATATAGGTGTATAAATCAAAAATTTTTCTTTTATCTGTTGATTTGAATGGATTCCACTTTATTAGCTCTAAAAGCTGATACGGACTTATACCATTAACAAGTCCAAGGGTCGTTACTAGTAACCGAGTTCTATAATTGCCATCACCAAAAAATGCATTTATAATAAAATTTGGTACATTTGAAAAATCAACTATATCACTTCTATTGAGTAATCGCTTTCTTGCGTTGATGCGGTTTTGTTCTATTATTGAATTGTTTGTTATCATTGTTTGTTTCCCCATTCAGTACAATTATAATATTATCACAGACAGTTATCCTTATGATGTTAGTATTGAACACTAACCTTACAGTATTTGTTCTGTGCAGGTAGTGTAAAATACTAATATATGTCTATATGTTAATATGTAATATCACTCACAGGTCCAAGGATATAATGTACCTTTATTACACATGATAGAAAAGAAACATATGTATGATCGTTTGATATATTTTTTTTACTTTGAATACCTAAAAAATATTAATATAATTTTACATTATATTATAATATATTATTTCACAGTATTGCATTGATTACTGTCGTCCAAGTGACCGAGAGTTTAAATAAGAATTGATTGTGTGGAAGTGTAACATGTATTCTAGATCCACTAGATCATGTTAAAAAAGGTTAAAAATATGCAAATCCTTTTCTCAGCGATTTAATTTTCTAAATATTTTGTTCGTAGGTTGAGGCCTAATACCTGTCCAAATTGTTATTTAATTTTTTTAGGGCAAAACCATCCCAGGCCTATGTAATTAATAAATATTCGTGTATCTATGGAAAATATAAAAAAAAATTTACTTTTGAAGAAAATAGTTCAAATTATCTATCACTAAATAACAGGTGCTTATTTAACATTATAAACAAGTAATTTCATGAATAAATTATATCAAGATAGGTCATGGATACTGTATATATACATTAGAGATCCTGGTATATATCATTGAATTTTAATCTATTTTTATAATCATTACACTTATATGTGTACAAAAGACCATATATTTATATATAAATTCATTCATATATGTATATCACATAAATAGTATATTCATTCATTCAATATAATATTCATTTTATACCTATAGTATTTGCTATTATGCATAAGCAAGCAGCATCTTGTTATTCATGTCTACAATTTATTATGTAAACCGGCCGTTTACTCTAATTTTTAAAATTGTATTAGAATGAATTTTTACATCGCATTTAATGTTATACCAAAGACCAATAGAATTTACCATGATATCATATATTTAATTATATCGGTCTTTGGTTATATCAAACGTTGTTTATTCATGTTATATGATTTATGTATGTATACGAAATCGTCTTCAATTCAATGTGGATCTCTACATATTCTTATGCACGAGCATAAACCATACATGAAAATAAATATATATGATCAAAATCTCTCAACAATGTTCATATTTATATATGTTCCAGCCAATGATATTAATTTATTCTATTTTCAATACTCAAAATATGTATATACATTTTAATAATACTTATATGTGTGGAATATCATATGAATTAAATGTACATTTTAAATAGCATTGTGTATTGTTTAGTACTGCAAAACATTGACAGATGTTCATTTCATTTAGTGAGAGCAAATATTTATAATAAATAAGAACAAATTCGAAACACTATGGTCCGTCTACGCAATTGGTTTTGATAACTCGATTTACAAAAACAATTCCATTATATTACACAGTGTCCGGGGAGAGTCAATTGCGAGAGTCAATTCTCGATAGACTCAAAGTCGAATTGACTTAAGGCCAAAACCAAATGCAAACCTCAAGACTCATACCTCATACTTCAAAAAGTGTACTTCAAGACTCTGAATCCTAACAAAACCAAATGCTTACCTCAGCTTCAAACTGTTGCCAATATTATGAAAACAAATATCTATCCAAACTTTGACGCTTGTCATTTTTAAATTGCAAAGAAATATTCAACATCAACCGTCAAATTATTTATTAGTGAAATAACTTTTTTATTTTATTTAATAATTAATAATTTTTAATAACAGTCATAAAATAATAGTTTAATTTTAAGTGTGATTTGATATAAACATTTTTTTTTTAATATACATATAAAAAATTATTATAAACAATTAATTTTAATTTTATGTGTGATTATTTAATATATACAGTTTTTTTTTTAATATTTAGTATATGATAATTATTATACATATAAACAATTATTATAAACAATTAATTTTAATTTAAAGTGTGATTTAATATAAAAGGTTTTTTTTTAATATTTAGTATATACGATAGTTATTATATAAACAATTATTATAAACAATTCGCCAATATGTTAACAAACCAAGAATTGTTAATTTTAGCATATTGTGCTATTTTAAATTATATTATCTTAATTGACTCGATTTTTGATGAAAAAAAAGTGGAAAAGAAATTTTAATAGTGCTGAGCAACGAAAATTGAATGGATTTTTTAATAAAACTTTTAAAGTGATGAAAGAATATGATAAAGATGAATTTCGAAAGCTTACAAGAATGGGAGTTGAGCAATTCGACTATTTATTAAGTATTTTGTCAGAAAGATTGAAAAAATATTCCAAAAGAAAGCCAATCGAGCCTGAATGTCGTTTGGCAATTACTTTATTGTAAGTAATTATAGTTACCTTGTGTGTTTTTCAAATGAAAATAATTTAAAATATGTAAAAAATTGCATGCTTCTATCTAGGTATTTATCACAGGGATGTTCAAGGCAGGTTTTATCATGGGCTTTTAGAGGAGGAGTAACATCAATTCGGAGAATTGTATACGAAACCTGCGAAGCCATTTGGGAGGAGTTGCACACTATTTTTTTAAGCACTCCAAATAAAACTGATTATTTGCATTACGCACAACTGTTTTATAATGTTAGTGGAATGCCAAATTGTGTAGGGGCAATTGATGGCAAACATGTTAACATATTTTGTCCACCAAATGCTGGATCAGAATATTATAACTACAAAGGCCATCATAGTATTGTTTTACTGGCTGCATGTGATCCAAACTATTGCTTTACATTTGTGGATATTGGAGCATGTGGCAGTGAAAGCGATGGTGGTATATTTTCTAAAAGTTTATTTGGAAAAAAGATTTCAAGATAAATTGGATTTATCAAATGACAGTCTACTGCCTGCAAGTAATATACAATTTCCGTACTATTTTGTTGCTGATTCAGCGTTTCCTCTGAGAAAAAATTTGTTAAGACCAGGGCATCTTCTTTCAAGAGACAAGGAAATTTTCAACTACAGACTTTCTTCTGCAAGAAGGATGATTGAAAATACATTTGGAATAATGTGTGCTAAATGGAGGATTTTGTTAAATAAAATTAATTGTCATCCGAAAAATGCAATTAAAATTATAAAAGCCGTTGTTGTACTACATAATTTTGTAAAATTGAATGACAGTGTATATTCTACTCCAAATTATGTAGACCACTACGAAAATCAAGCATTATTGAATGGAGAATGGAGAACTGAAATTACACCTCTACGAGATAAAAATTTTTTTGAAAATAACTATGGCTGTAGTACGACATAACATTGCTTAAACTATACCATACCATGACTATGGTTAATGTAATATTTATGAACGCACTCTAGATCATGTTAAAAAAGGTTAAAAATATGAAAATCCTTTTCTCAGCGATTGAATTTTTTAAATATTTTGTTCGTAGGTTGAGGACTAATACCTGCCCAAATGGCTATTCAATTTTAGATGTATACATTCATTCATGTACATAAATCACATAAACAGTGTATATATACATATATTCATTCTATATAGTATTTGCTATTATGCATAAGCAGCAGCATGTTGTACTGCATGTCTACAATTTATTATGTAAACCGGTTACTTTATTTTTAAAATTGTATTAGAATGGATTTCTATTATTTTTATCGCGTTATCACCAAAGCATACATACATATACACAGTTATCATGTATAAAACATTGTTTATTCATGTATATGAATAAACGTATATTATATTTATATACCAGATCATTATGAACTCAATATTGATCCTTGCATTATATACATGATCATTTGAAGATATTGAAATGTACCTATGTTTTGTTCATATAACAAAATATGTATGTATTGAATGAATGTTATGTGTATGTATAACAAGTTGAGAAAACAGAGAGAATAAAGAAAAAGCCTTTCTCACGAAAGCTTCTGTCGGTTGCTTTTTGTGCTTTTTGTCGGTTGGTCGTGTCGGTTGCTGGAAAAAATTGGTTACACTTCTTTATATGGACGTTGGACATATGAGTATTTATTTTATATGTGATAATAGTTTAATTTTAAGTGTGATTTGATATAAAAATTTTTTTTTAAGAGCATCTTATTCTGATTTTACTGATTTTGGGTGATTTGGGTACACGTTTTCTCAGCCATTTTTTATCCAATTTTAATGAAATATGTTTTAAATGAAAGTTCAATGGGTCTAGAGTGAAATAAGCGGAACAAATTTTTCAAAAAGGTTTTAGTTTTTCCTGTACAGGATAATAAGGACGAGGCTTTCTTCAAATTTCAACGTGCTTTGGTACACCTTTTCTCCGTAACTACACCATATATTTTTCTAAAATTTTTGTCATACATCATTCAAAGGGTGTAGAGTGCAATAAGCGGAGCACTTTAGTAATTTTTGTCCTTATTAGTCCTGTAGAACGCTTTGAAGAGAGAAGGATTTTTACAAAAAATGTATAGATTTTAAATGTAATTTTTCATGGGTAGATGATTGCGTATTATACTGAAATTTTCATATAAGGTAATTCGAATGTTCTTTTTTCGATTTCGAAATAGAAAAATAAAAGTTTTTACATTATTTCAGAATAATTAGTAATATAAAATTCCTATTTTTCACAAAAATTTTGTCACAGATAATAAAAATGTTTTGCATAACTCTTGGCTCTAAATATATCAATTTTTCACCGATACGTTTATTCATTTTATATGAATAAAAATATTATATATGTGTGAGTGGAACATATTCAATAAACAACAAAAAAAATGTTTCCAATTGCTATCATACGATTGCCGAAAATAGAAGAAAAAAATATAAATAAAAAAACAAACAAAAAAAAAACATGGCATAGCCAACATAGCAAAGCATTGCAAAGAAGCTACCTGCTATTATGATGTACAATATTGCATATTGTATATAATGTGTATAATATAATAAGCACTAAGAATGAAATAGCTGGAGTAAGGAGTAACCTAATGATATTGTATATTGTATGAATATATGTATAAATGTTATATGCATATATAGTATATATATAGTATATTCATTACTTGATATTATATACACAATAATGTTTATACTTGTATTTCAAATATCATTTAAAAATTATCAATACAGGTTTGTAACTCGGTAATATGGTAGTATAATTTTGTTTGCAGGATAGTGGATAGGTCCAGGTATAATTATGTTGTTATAATATAAGTATTTATACTATTATGATGTACAATATGTATTACAAAAAAAAAAAAAACCATTTGTACAATACAATGCTTTATCGTTGCGAATAAAGTAGTTAGAGTAACATAATGAATAATATTGTATATTGCATGAACATTTTTTGTACTGTATAGTGTATACATGTAGTTTTTTGAAAGTGTAATATAATTTTGTTTTCAATGATTATATGTACACTATGTTGTTTTGTTATGACGTGTACTTTTTTTTATGAATTTTTTTTTTTTGCTTTTTCTGCCTTCGGTCCTCATATAATATTAAGAATTGAATTTTTTTTTTTATTAGTTGCGCATTTCATATACCCACAAAATTTACAAAACAAAATAAAATGAAAATGTAAAATAAATGAAAAAAAAAATAACAACAGAAAGTAAACTAACACAACGATAAAAATATTTTTTGAATGTATTTGTTAGATATTTTCGTCGTGTGAGTTTTCAATTTTAATTTTTGATTTCAGGAGGACATGCTCTTAATATACATATAAAAAATTATTATAAACAATTAATTTTAATTTTATGTGTGATTATTTAATATATAAAGTTTTTTTTTATATTTAGTATATGATAATTATTATACATATAAACAATTATTATAAACAATTAATTTTAATTTTAAGTGTGATTTAATATAAAAGGTTTTTTTTTTTAATATTTAGTATATACGATAGTTATTATATAAACAATTATTATAAACAATTCGCCAATATGTTAACAAACCAAGAATTGTTAATTTTAGCATATTGTGCTATTTTAAATTATATTATCTTAATTGACTCGATTTTTGATGAAAAAAAAGTGAAAAAGAAATTTTAATAGTGCTGAGCAACGAAAATTGAATGGATTTTTTAATAAAACTTTTAAAGTGATAAAAGAATATGATAAAGATGAATTTCGAAAGCTTACAAGAATGGGAGTTGAGCAATTCGACTATTTATTAAGTCTTTTGTCAGAAAGATTGAAAAAATATTCCAGAAGAAAGCCAATCGAGCCTGAATGTCGTTTGGCAATTACTTTATTGTAAGTAATTATAGTTACCTTGTGTGTTTTTCAAATGAAA
This sequence comes from Villa cingulata, assembly GCA_951394055.1. Lineage (NCBI taxonomy): Eukaryota > Metazoa > Arthropoda > Insecta > Diptera > Bombyliidae > Villa > Villa cingulata. The sequence goes on along the minus strand of OX596017.1, from coordinate 31,087,652 downwards.
ATAATTTAAAATATGTAAAAAATTGCATGCTTCTATCTAGGTATTTATCACAGGGATGTTCAAGGCAGGTTTTATCATGGGCTTTTAGAGGAGGAGTAACATCAATTCGGAGAATTGTATACGAAACCTGCGAAGCCATTTGGGAGGAGTTGCACACTATTTTTTTAAGCACTCCAAATAAAACTGATTATTTGCATTACGCACAACAGTTTTATAATGTTAGTGGAATGCCAAATTGTGTAGGGGCAATTGATGGCAAACATGTTAACATATTTTGTCCACCAAATGCTGGATCAGAATATTATAACTACAAAGGCCATCATAGTATTGTTTTACCGGCTGCATGTGATCCAAACTATTGCTTTACATTTGTGGATATTGGAGCATGTGGCAGTGAAAGCGATGGTGGTATATTTTCTAAAAGTTTATTTGGAAAAAAGCTTTCAAGATAAATTGGATTTATCAAATGACAGTCTACTGCCTGCAAGTAATATACAATTTCCGTACTATTTTGTTGCTGATTCAGCGTTTCCTCTGAGAAAAAATTTGTTAAGACCAGGGCATCTTCTTTCAAGAGACAAGGAAATTTTCAATAACAGACTTTCTTCTGCAAGAAGGATGATTGAAAATACATTTGGAATAATGTGTGCTAAATGGAGGATTTTGTTAAATAAAATAAATTGTCATCCGAAAAATGCAATTAAAATTTATTATAAAAGCCGTTGTTGTACTACATAATTTTGTAAAATTGAATGACAGTGTATATTCTACTCCAAATTATGTAGACCACTACGAAAATCAAGCATTAGTGAATGGAGAATGGAGAACTGAAATTACACCTCTACGAGATTTTCGGGGTTGCAGAGCGCGAAACTTAACAAAAGAGGCATTCCAGTTGCGTGACATATTGAAAAATTATTTAAAAGAAAAACATAATGCATAGTTTTGTCATAGTCACTGCGACATAATTAACATATAAGATTAAAAATATAGAAATAAGTATTTATTTTTTAGCAAAAAAAAACTTTATTTATTATTTATTTCATCTTTTACCAAATCTAAAACTAGTTATTATTTATTTCATCTTTTACTAAATCTAAAACTTTTTTTTGTAAATTTATAAATTTGTCTATTGGTAAGTCAGCCTCCTGGACCATTTCTGCAACCATGTTGAAAAACATACTCTCCTTAGAAAATGGTTGAACATGTCTTTGAATGGTATTGGCCACTACCTCAAACTGCATCGTGGCTTTTTCAATTATTTTATCCCTCTGTCTTTGTTTTTTTCTTCTCGCTGGTGTTGATGGTGATAATAAAATATCTTCTTCGAAGGAAGAGAAGAATTCTTGTGAGCATGTTTCTATGGGTTCTGTTGCTTCTTCAGTATCCGGAAAGTCAGACTCTTCATACATATCCTCCATTATATTAGTGCTACAAAATAACAGAAAATACAAAACAGGAATATTAAACATACATATATAATGGTGCACATATATATATAAATACAATCAAATTTTCTTGATGACTTTAAATACTTACTTTGTTCGTTTCGACATTTTTTTATAAATAACATTTGGTTGTAGAACCGCCATTCCTTTTTTATAACAGCACCACTTCTCGATGGTAGTTGGAGTCTTTGGTCTTCTCTAAAAAATGAATTTCTCAGAGTCTTCCACTTGTTTTTTATGATTTTCACTGAAATTATATCAATTATTAATTTTTTGTCAATATTATTATTATTCTGTTATTATATTATTAGCCAATAATTCACCATTTGTTTTTAATTCATTGGCTAAAATTGCCCACGTTTTTTCTTTAATTTTTATATTTTTATAATTATTGTCCGTGATGTCGTATAGACATTTGTGCTCACGCACAAACTCAATAATTTTTTCTTCCATTTTTTTAACTTCTTTTTATTATAAACACTATAAAAAATTTCTTAGTCTAAATAAGTTTAAAATTTGAATAGTTTGATCAATCGAGACCAGCGTTTATTCATTAAATCTTAAATATTAAATAAATAATTATAATAAAACAATTATTTATATTAAAATTTATTTTTTTCAACACCTTATTTGGAATTTAAATTTACAAATTCCTTCACAATTATTTATTAAAAATTTATTTTTTCAACTCACAAACTCACAACACATCAATTCAAAAACCACTTCGTTAAGATCAAAACCAAAACAAAGCATATCAAAGATTATATACGCACAAAATATATATGTATAATGTAATATATAACCTTTGTGCACATAAAGGCCTGTATATGGCTAGCCGTCACCGTCCCCGCTACCATCATAAAAACGTTTATATCGTATCATATTCTCTAACATTAATTTTGTGTATTTGAAAAATGACGGTCACCGTTTTTTATGACGGTGACGCTTGCCATATTCTGTACTATACTACAAATAAAAATGATAAATGTCAAGACTCAAGAAGCATATTTTGTATTATAGATGTTGGCATTATTGTTACCTCAGACTCAAAATTCTAAATTTTCAGAATCTTGGACTCACCTTCATTTGCGGCTGAAGTCGTGAAGTATGCATTTGGATTGCTTCAATACATTTTCATATATCAGAATCAATTTTGACATTTAAATTTTGAAGTATGAGTCTTGAGGTATGCATTTGGTTTTGGCCTTTAAAGTCGAGTATCATATTGCGAATGTCTATTGGAATAGAAATATGTCAATATGATTGACTTGTCAAATCTATCACAATTATTTAAGTGACTTTCATAGAAGTGCGTTAATTGTTTCTGTTTATCAGGATGGAAAACGAATATATTACGTAATTAATAGTAAAAGTGAATTATATACATTCTGAATTACATTATTACATTTTTATTATACTATTTTTCATAATAATTGTGCTTTAGAAAAAAGATTTTCAGCAATAAACAACAATTAGAGAGGTTAGTTTCTCTTGTGGAACAAAATCCTTTGATTGGAAAAGGAATATGTAAAAAAAGTGAGGCTGATGAGAGTTGGAAGAAATTCACTTGTGAACTGAATAGTCTAGGGCACCTGTAAAAACAAGCGACAAGTGAGCAAAAGTAATACATTTTTTTTCTGAACAATCCAAATTTTTATCTATTATCTAGGTTTGGATAGATCTTAAAGCTAAACTAAAAAAAAAAAACTAATAAAAATAAAAAAGAAATACAAAGTATCGGAGGTGGACCCAATAATTTACATGTTTTGACTCCTTTGGAGGAAATAGTTTGTGAATTTCTAAGTGTAGAAACATGTATAAATCCTCCTGGACCGGAATACGGGATTGAAACAAATAAAAGTATAGAAACGGAGAACACTGTGTATGATAACCATTACTCAACAATAATTCTCAGCGATAACGTCGTCCGTGAAAAGATACCAACACCATACTTCCGTAAAAACAATTCACACACCACAAAAATTAGGAACCTTACAGATGAGAGATTAAAGATATTAAAAGACAACACAGAAGCAATTAAAACAAATTGGCGACAATATATCTGAAAACAAAGAAAATATTAAAGGTACTTATGAATATACCAGAAGAAATTATTATTTGAAAAAAGATAAAAATAAAGAACTAATTAATTTAAAAAAAGAAAAGTTGAAAATATATAAACAAGAGGTCGAACAAAAACAAAAAGACAGAGCATTAAAACTAAATTTAAAAATGGAACTAATCGAACTTAAAAACAGAGAGATTTCACTGCAAATAAATTAAGCAATTTAATTTTATTAAATTTTATTTTGTGCCTTATTATATGAAATAAAAAACCTTTTTTTTAGAATTTATGTCATTTATTTGATGAAAAACTTAAAATATTGTATTTAATAGCTCATTTCGAACATTTTCACCTGCATTAGTACTTAGAGCATTTTCACTTTCTAATGGTTCGTTGGTCAGTTCTTCGTTTTCAGTAAATTCTTCCAATTCAATCCCATGATGCAAACAAATATTATGAAGTGCTGCACGAACATTTATTATCATCGTGGTCTTATATGGTTTATAATGTAGCTCCTTTGCTCCCAGTAGATATCTAAAACGATTTTTTAAAAGTGCAATCGTTTGCTCTACTATAATCCGTGGTTGTGAGTGTTTATGATTGAAATATGCCTCTGGGGAATTTTCCTCTGTGCTCCTGAATGGAGTTATCAAGTAAGGAGTTAAGGGATAACCAGCATCACCTAGATAAAATTAACTATGTTTATGTGCACATAAATTTCATTATTATATCTAGAATGTATACGTATTTCTCATCTCATTCCTATATTTTCCCTCTAAATGGCTTTTCAACGCAAATATATTCCATACCATTGAATCATGTGATGCTCCTGGATATTTGGCATTTAGAAATTTTATAATTTTTTTATGGTTACATACCTGAAAATAAAATAAAATATATTTAAAGTATTAAGAAATAGGTACATCACATAGATTTTCTTTCAACATACAATCATGGTGTTAATGCTAAAGTAACCTTTTCTGTTGTAATATAAATGCTGAAGCTGTTGCTCAGGTGCTCTTATTTTAATATGAGTTCCATCTATGCATCCAATAACACCTTTTTGCATAAAAAAATAATTTAGGCTCTTCTTCTTCCTCTCTGGTATATGAGAATTTAATCCATTTAGGGCAGATATGATTTTCCATAACATTTCACTTAACACGAGAGACACAGTAGATTGACCAAGTCCAAGATTATAATCGTTCCCTACACTCATTTGATAGCTTCCTTGGGAAAGAAATCGTAGCTAACATGCCAGTTTTATAATATTTGGTATTGAAGAAAATCTTTTAGTTCGTCTTAGGTGTGATTCTATATCATCTAATAATTTTAAAAATACTTCTTCTGTCAACCTAAAGTTGTTTTTGATTCTATAAAGTTTAAAACTACATTATTATTATCTTAATTTACTATTACATGATAATGACATAATTTCATCCATATCCAAAGGGTCCGACATCATCCTTAAACTCCGTCTTCTACGAAGTGTTGAAATAATCATATTTCGACGAATTTCATCTATTTCGTCCTCAAAAGCATCGAACCAAATAAAACTCATTTTATTATTATTTTTTGCTAAATTTTTATTTACTACACTTCAAGTTTTATTGCACATATATATTTTTTCACAAATCAAAACAACAAATTTGACAGATACGTAGTACGGTCCACTGAAACGCGACCTGGGATATAAAGACAGGCAGGAAATAAAAATTTTTTTTTATTTTTCAATATATTCTTTTATTTCAATACATTTTTTACATCGTTTAATTAGCGCTTCTATTCCATTAAAATAATACTCTAGAATTTTGTCCTCAAAATGGGCTAAAACTGCCTGTTGAATCTCTTCATCGGTCTCAAATTTTCTTCCTCCTAGATCTGCCTTTAATTTTGAAAATAGAAAATAGTCGCTAGGTGCAAGATCGGGACTATAAGGCGGGTGGTCAAGCTCTGTGAATCCACAATCCTTTATAGCGACCTTAGAAGTAACGTCTGTGTGTACAGGAGCATTGCCATGCAAAAGCAATACACCACGACTCAGCTTTTCTCTTCTTTTTTCAATAATAGCCTGTTGAAGTTTATGAATTAAATTGGCGTAATATTCGGCGTTTACAACGGTATTTCGTTCTTTGAAATCAATCAACAGTATTCCTCCACAATCCTAAAATATTGTGGCCATGATATTTTTAGTGCTTTGGGAGACCTTCACCTTTTTAGGTGCTGGTTCTCCTTTTTTGTGGCAATCCATTGATTCTTTTTTCGTTGTGGGATCGTGATACAGAACCATTGTTTCATCATCAATCACAATCGCCCGTATAACTTGTTCTTGATTGTCACCACATAGACTTAAAATCTTCCTGCATCATTCGACTCGTAGTCTTTTTTGAATGAGACTGAGAATTCTCGGTACCCATCTTGCACTGATCTTAGACATGTCTAAATGTTCATGTAGAATTCTAAGAACACTTGTTTTCGAAATGCCAGTTTGTGCTGCAATTTCTTTTGTTTTTAATCTACGATCACTCAGTAAAACTTCTTCTACTAATTCAATATTCTCTGCTGTCACCACAGTTGCCGAGCTGCCAGGATGTGGATCATCTTCTATCGTCTCTCGTCCCCAACGAAATAGTTTTGACCACTTTTTGATGGTCGTATAAGATGGCGCAAATTCCCCATACACTGCATCCATGTGCTCTTTTATTTGTGCTGGTGTTTGTCTTTCTCTAGCAAGAAATTTTATGATAGCGCGATACTCTAGTTATTTAAACGCGTTATTTTACGCTTTTCACTGGACCTTACTACGTATATTATATACAAAATTCTATTTACATATGGCAATGCTAATTCGAACTTTAATTACTTTACACAATACCACGACCTTGCTCAATAGACTTAAAAAAAGTAGAGTCCATTTGAATATAATAGACTCTCGCAATAAGCCCCTCAGACACTTTTATACAAATTATTATAATTGTGTACAGGACACATAACTTAAAGCAATTCGAAAAATTTTGAAAAACTTTTTTGATTTCGATGAAGCTTTTTCGATTTATATCATTTATTTGAGTGTGCCGTTTTTGGAAAAATTACCATTTACACTAAAGGGAAAATCTATTGAGGTTAAACTACTATTGTCTTTGGACAACTGTCAGGTCGGCTGTTAAATTGTCAGGATCGGGATACAGATTGTATTAATAAAAATATTTTAAAAATATACTGCAAAAGTGTTTCTGTAAGCCTGTTGATTTGAGTTAATTCTCTACTGGTTGAGTTCCTTTTTCGATAGAATATTATCAGTTGATAAGGATATAAAAGTAAAAATTTGGCGGTAAGATTGGCAGTAATACAATATTTTTTAAAAATTTAAAATTAAATATTAATTAATTAAATAAAAAAAAAAATTATTCAAATTTAATAAAAATATATTAAATCAATAAATTAAAATATACAAATTATTAATACATTAAATTTAAGCACAAATAGATATAATAAAATAATTAAATAAATAAAATATAAAGCACAAAGAAAAAATTAAACAAAGAGAAAAGTAAATTTGAAAGAATGATGAGTATAAGTGAGGATTTTCAGGACTATAGTGTGATGGATGAAAATGAAAATTGTATAAAGTGTAAAAAGATTGTTGGCAAATAGGATAATGCGTGCAGTTTGATGGATTTTGTAAAGCCTGGTATCATGCTAAGTGTGTGAATATTGGCCAAAAAAAATATGAATACATAACGAAACCATTGATTAATAAATAGATAGATGTTTTAAGTAGTGTATTTTAAATGGAACGCTTTTCGTTTTGCATCAAATCACTCTCGCACCCACATAAGCGAAGTTTCACCACGAAAATTATTTTTGGTTTTGAGACGAAATAAATTGTTGAATATTTTTTCATTCCTAGATGGTGGAAAATACGACATAATATATAATATATAAATTGTGCACATTATCACAAACAATAAACATAAAGTATGTTGATTGTTAGTGACATTATGTAGTCTTTATAAAGAGATAAAGATCTTTATATACATAGCTTGTTATATGCTATATGCTGGTCGATGGAGAATATTAGATGTTGATATAAATATGAATTTGTATGACTGTATGGATTATTTTGTTAGTTGCCATTTCTTTATTCTTTTTCTTTTCTTTTTTTATGTTGATATTTTGCTGCAAAATTATTTGTAATGCATAAATTATTTGTTATTTGTAAACATACATACATTATTTATAATGTTTATGTTGTGATATGTATATAAAAATCATTGCACCTTGGATTTATATTTTGTTGCTGGCTTTTGAAACTGAACGATTTTTATGATAAATTCTGCTTTCAATATTTTAACTGCAGGTAAATTTGTAAACAACAACAACATTTCAATATTATAATAATGACATATGCGATGAAAATTTTTCGCACTTATTCTACAAAACACTTTATAACAACTACGGTGTAATGGCTAGAAGAAAGTAGTTTAAGAGAAATCTATAGGAAACTTCCCCCTCTTTCTGATGACACCTTACTTGCTTAACTACGTCTTTCCTTCCAATAGTTATTGTGTTTTTAAAATCAGAATATAGTGATTTGACATTTTTTTAGAGACTGAGGAAGTACTTCTTAGAATTATTTTGTATTGGTTTTCGCTATTTATCACAAGTAATTTTTTTTTTGAATTTATACAATTACTTTGAATAAATTTATTGAATAATTTTTATTCGATTGGGGCGCTAAATGCGAAATTGTATCATGTAAGAAAAATAAAAGGCTTCACCCATCCAAAAAATTTTCGGCAAAATATCAAAAAAGAAAAGAAAAAGAATAAAAAAATTTAATTTTGGCTGAACTTCCGAATTGTGACCGCCAGTTTTTGAAACGAGACCTTAGGATAATGATATTATGGAATGTCCTCTGTAACATGATACATATATTTATTGGCGCTAATTCATTCTAAGGTCGCAAGGCCTTTAAAATTTGTTTGTTCAAATTTGCGCGCTTTACGAAAATCGTTATTTCTTCGTTTCTTGGATTGGATTAGTTGATATACGATTTTAAATCGTATTTATTTCAGTTTATTTTACTTTGATTGGATTAGCGGTTCTCGAGATATAAGGACTTAAATAAAGAAGATATATCAACATCTATTATTCTCCATCGACCAGCATACAGCATATAAATATGCTATGTATATAATAGCCCACTCAAATTAGCCATAAAAATGGCTTAAGCCTACAATAATTCAGACCTAGCTGAAAATTGGTGGAAGTCTTAAGTTCGTTGTTAGAAACAAAATGCCAAAGTTCCTCATCGATGTGACCTGCAAAAAAAGTTATTCAAGTCAAAAGGTCACGAAAATCGGTTTTTGCCTTTTTCTTGGAAACGGTAAGTGTTATCGCAAAAATAGGTTATATAAAAGTTGTAAGTCATCTAATTTCCTTTAATAAATGTTCTCATACTTTTTTTCGTATGTATTACCATTTCTGAGATATCGCGATTTTAAACATCAAGCGCTGATGATAGGCGCGCTTATGCGGCTTATACGGGTCATCGACCATTTACCATAAGTAAAAATGCGACAGTATCTATGTTGTAAGCAAATTAAACAATAAAATTTCATTAAATATAATATTTATATAAATAATATCCACAAAAATAATATTTTTAATATAATTCAATATTATATTTATTAATATACATAATATAATACAATACTTATAAAATGTACAAAACAATATGCACACGTTTGCACGCCACCCGTGAGGTAGTGCACTTGGCGCATTGTTTTTAAAGTGGTTTCCCCTGTAGGTATACTCCACATAATCTATTGGAATAAATGTTTTTAGATGTTATATTATTGATTTAAAAAATTTTAATATAATAATTGATTTGTCATTAGCAGAACTATTATGAAAGTGGAATTATTATTGAAGCAGAACTATTATTGAAATGGAATTATTATTTAAGTGGGTAGATTGTTAATTTATAAAAATGGTTAATCGAATTGATATTCATCAGGTGATATTTCAACTATAATATCTTCTTCGTTGTCTTCTTCTTCTTCGTTTTCATCTTCATTTTGTGTTTCTATAAACTGTTCCAAAAAGGAAGTCTCAGACATTGTCTCCTCGTTAGTTTCATCAAATTCATCATCTACTGTATGGCTACATTGGAGCAAGACTCGCCTTGAAAATTAGTGCATATTAAATAACAAGGTAAACCAACTTTTTTACAGCTACAATTTTTGCTGCAACCCTTTTTGCAATTACAAAAGATGGTGTTTAGAAGTCTTTCCGGAGCAGGCGGGAGTAGCGTTTGAACTGGCTCCAAACTGTCATCAATCAATTTCCAACCCCAGTATTCTGGGTTCAGTTGATTGCCCAGCTACACTTGAACCTGATAGTAAACGCGACATAAGTGCTGAAAAGCAGATGCTGATGTTGGAGGAAGACACTATAGCTGAACTCTTTTATTTTTCCGTGTATTTTAGGCAAAGCTCAAATATCTATACTTATCTATACTATCAATTTTTTTGGGGGCTCCATAAATAGCAAGCAGAAACTTAATTCCATTTGTCATGATGTCTTGTGGTGAAGAATCAATTTTTTTAAATACTTCTGCGTAGACGATTAAATCATTTCTTTTTTCAAACAATTTAAATGCTGTTATCTTACCCCTTTTAAAAATTGCTGATGCAGTATCACAGCCAGTTATTGCGTGCAAAAATAATATATTAGCTTCACATTTGGGGTATGCAGGTAAACTTTTTGACGAATATATTTTTGTTTCTACTTGGGCTTTCCCTGGTTTTAAAAAATAGATAATTTTATCGGATGGTGTTCGTGCAGTAAGCAATATTAACAAATCAACATCTTCACCAACAACGATTATAGTATTTACATTATTGTATTGTTCTATTGCTGTTTCAATTATAAGAACATCAGCGTCATTATCAGCTTGTTTAATTAATATGTTTTCATCTTGAAGTTTTTCACATAACATGTTAATGAAGCGAGATTTATTGTGAGCATTTGTGAGGAATTGTTGTTGGTTTGTTGGAACTGTCATAGATTGATCAAAAATTACATCATAACATGAAGATAACACTTTCATAATAGTTCTGCTTTAATGACAATTCAATTATTATAATATTAAAATTTTTTAAATCAATAATATAACATCTAAAAACATTTATTCCAATAGATTGTGGAGTATACCTACAGGGGAAACCACGTTAAAAATAATGCGCCAAGTGCACTACCTCACGGGTGGCGTGCAAACGTGTGCATATTGTTTTGTACATTTTATAAGTATTGTATTATATTATGTACTATATATTAATAAATATAATATTGAATTATATTAAAAATATTATTTTTGTGGATATTATTTATATAAATATTATATTTAATGAAATTTTATTGTTTAATTTGCTTACAACATAGATACTGTCGCATTTCTTATGGTAAATGGTCGATGACCCGTATAAGCCGCATAAGCGCGCCTATCAGCAGCGCTCGATGTTTAAAATCGCGATATCTCGGAAATGGTAATACTTACGAAAAAAAGTATGAGAACATTTATTATAGGAAATTAGATGACTTACAACTTTTATATAACCTATTTTTGCGATAACACTTACCGTTTCCAAGAAAAAGGCAAAAAACCGATATTCGTGACCATTGACCTTGAATAACTTTTTTTGCAGAGGTCACATCGATGAGAAACTTTGGCATTTTGTTTCTAACAACGAACTTAATACTTCCACTAATTTTCAGCTAGGTCTGAATTATTGTAGGCTTAAATGCTAATTTGACTGGGATATAAAGATCTTTATCTTTTTATAAAGACTACATAATGTCACAAACAATCAACATACTTTATGTTTATCGTTTGTGATAATGTGCACAATTTATATATTATATATTAGGTCTGTTTCTTTACTTTCTGTGAAAAAATTTCTTGGATAAGTTCGGGTAAGTTTGTACTTGTGTAGTGGGGGAAATGCTACGCATAAAAACGAAAAGTACAGAAACACTTTCCGTGCAAGATTTATTATTTAATAAGAAGAAGAAGATTTTTAAATGTCATTTAAATTTTATATCCACAGGTATTTTTTTTTTGTTATTCCGGTGTTTAATAAAAATTAAAGTGAAAATTATAATAAAAATAATATTAAGGACTAATAATAAAAATGGACAACTTAAAAAAAAATAGTTTTGTTAATTTCCGAAATGAATGAAGATGAAGACAGTTCAGATTCATTAGAAATTATGAATTCTTGTGAAAGTGAAATGAAAGAACATTTAATTAGACTTCTACGACAACAAAGAACAAAAAGAAATTCAATAAAAAATTATATTGAAAAATTTGTTTCTAAATATACGGAAAATGAATTTCGTACACATTTTAGAATTAGTTTTGAACTATACACAGAAATATTAAAACGTTTTGAAGCACATGAATTATTTGACAGTCTTCGTGCCGATAAAAGACATCCTGCTTCAAAATATGTGCTGTTGTTTTTATGGTTTGCTGGCCACGAATCATGTAGTTTCAGAGATTTAGCCGATCGATTCGAGGTCTGCATTGCCACAGTAAGCAGAATAGGAACAAGAGTTTCGATGTTTTTAAGTTTATTTGCTGATGATGTTATAACTTGGCCCAACGAGGAAACCTCAACACATTTTATGGAGAAATATGGTTTTCCTAAAGTTATAGGTGAAGTGTTTTAAAATATGTTGTACCACATTAATAATACATTATAATAATTATATTTAAAGGAGCTATAGATGGCACACATATAGTGATTGATCCTCCAAAAGAGGGGAAAGATGACTACATTGATCGCAAAGGACGAACAAGTATATGTTTGCAAGGAATCTGTGATGAGAAGAAAAAGTTCATCGATATTTTTGTTGGATTTACTGGATCTGTGCATGATAGCAGAGTGTTCAAGAATTCTTTCATTTATTCGGAATTTGAAGCACGGTGCAAAGGTATGTATAAATAAAAGCAAATTTCAATTATTTTATCATTCACTTAATTACAGAATATTACATTCTTGGTGATTCTGCATATACTCTGATGCCGAATTTATTAACACCGTACAAAGATAATGGCCATCTATCTGCAGCTCGAAAAATATACAACGGAAAGTTAAGTTCTTGTCGGGTAGTGATTGAACATTCTTTTGGAATACTGAAACAAAGATTTCGTCAACTGTATCACTGTAAGTTGAAAAATATGAAAAATATATGCCACTTCGTAAAAGCATGTTGCGTTTTACATAATTTAGCAAGTGATACAGATTTTCCTTTCATAGAAGAATCGGAAACTCATTTAAATACAGAAAACATCACACCAGGAGAGGCAGAAGAAACAAATAGATCGTTGGTACAAAAAATTCGTGATTGTGTTTGTGTACAAATTCAAGAATCCCGATAAGCAGACAAAAAAAAATTACAAAAACATACTACTTATATATATGTACTTGTATAAAAAAAATGAAAATTTAATTAATTAAAAACAATTTTGTAATTTTATGCAAAAAAGTGTTTATTCTTTAATTTCTTAAACTATCTGTTAATGAACGTAGAATTTCATTCCTCTCTTTCATCAATTCTTCCTTCCTTCTATTACTTTCCTCTGTTATTTTAATAATATTTTCATAATGCTGTTGACGTTCCTCTCTCAACATTTTTAATTCTTCTAAAATTTTTTCGTTAATATTTTCTTTTCTTTTTTGTTGATTTGTGTTTTGATATGTGTTTCACATATTGGTAATGTTTGCTGCTTATAAAGGAAAAAATCAAAATAGTTATATTTTTTCATAATATATTTACCATAAAAATATTTATACTTACAACAACTCGGTACATTCATATCTTCGTCTTCAATTTCTTCTGTATTCAAGGCAGCACTTGTACAGGCGGCATCATCGTAAGTAATTTCTTTTTCTCTTGTCCTTACTTCACTGCTAGAAGTTCCAAAAACGATTATTGAATTTACTGCCGGTCTATCCTCTAATATTTCTCCCAGCTGCCTGTAAATGCAAAATATATAACTTTAGAAATTATTTAATTAAAATGATTTCTCTTATTGTACATACTTTTCATATAGACATGTTACTCTATTCCTGCAAGTTTTTGAATTATGTTGCTTTGCTTTTTTATACGATCTTTCCAAAGCTCTGTATTTATTTTCTATTTGGATTGCCGTGAATTTATATCCTGCTTCTTTCATTATATTTTGTATATATTTATACATTTTGGTTTTACTTTTAAATTTTATACTTTTCCCTAATTTCGGTTTACATTCGGCAACCAAAGACAAAAGCAATTTAATAGTTGGTGTTGATATAATTTCTACACATGCATATTTGATTATTATTTTATATATTAGAACATAAATTTGAATCACTTACCTTCTAAAACTAGCTTTACACTATGTGTTTTTTCATATGCTTTTTGTTATGTCTGGCAAGTCTTTTAGTGTGAACTCATTCATGAAAGTTGTATGATCAAATCATATGCTTTTTTGGAAATAGAACATGTTCTAATTTCCTGTGACAGTCATATGCTTTTGTTTTATTATTTCGCGGTTGATTGTTTCGAAAAAAACGTGTAAAGTGAAAAATATAATATATTTTTAAAAGATAAAAATTTTTAAAAAAAGTAAATTGATATGAGTGAGAAAAAAGAATTTAAAAAAAAGGTGAATATTATAAACAAAATAAGTAAATAAATATATTAAACAATAAAATAATAAAATAAATGAAATATAAATAATGTTTGTAATTTATATAGATTGAATGGACAAGGAATACAACATTGCAGTTAATTGAGCTGTGGGAACAATATCCATTATTGTATGATACAAGACACATAATGTATCACAATAAACATGCCAGGTACGATGCTTTGACTAAAATAACTGAGGGCATGGAAGCATACATTCCTGGCATAACTCAGGAAGATATAAAAACAAAATTATCAAATTTAAGGTATTCTAATCGTATATTATTATTAAAGTTTAAAAATAGATTAATAATAAATGTAATATTTGCAGAAGTCAATACAATCATGAATTGGAGAAACGCAGAAAGAGTCAAAAAAGTGGTGCTAGTGCGGATGATTCCATAGATGTAATATACTGGTTCGATAAAATGATATTTCTGAAACAATTTATTAAAACAAGAAAGGGAAAATCTACCTTTGAACAAGTAAAAAAATAATTATTTTTACATATTCTTCTAAATAATTTGTATAATATACTTGTTTTTCTGTTTTGTTTATTCCAGCAACTTTTAAATACGGAGGAGAATGATTCTTCAAATAACATATTGTTCTTCGATTTCGAATCGCAAGAGATATTGAGCCAACCGAATCCCTCAAAAATACCAAGAGTACAAGAAACACAGGCAGACGCAGTACCATCGACATCAAAAGAAAAATCTTCGACTGAAGACAACATTTTAATTCAGGTCTCCGAAGCCATAAAAGTGGTGTCTGAAAACATGAAAAAAAATGAACAACGAGTGAAATTTGCTGAAGATGTTGAAAGATTTGGCGAGTACATAAAGGTCGAGATGAATAACATCGGAAATCAAGATTTGAGGGATGATGCCAAGCAAGAAATTACAAAAATAATTTATAAATATAAGAAAATGTCCAAATAATCTAATTTTTAAGAAAATTTATTTATCGAATCTCATGAATAAAAGATTTATATGTTTATTCAGAAATTGAATTTTTTTATTGCTTCCCATTGCCATGGCAAAAAGCCAATTGTTTTGAAATAATTTGAAAATCGATTCCGGATTTCCATCGGAGCATCTGCAGATCTATTTCCTGTTGGTCTTTGTAAGTTCGTCATATATATTTCATTCCGCCACCTTGCTGGAGTAAAAGTTACTTCATTAGTGTTTTCTTTGTCAACATCTTCAATATATCTCATTCCATCTTCCTTTCGTATAAAATTGTGTAAAACACATGTTGACAGAGTGATTAGCTCTACTTTTTTCACATCCAGATTTATCTCTTTCTGAAGAATTCGAAATCTGTTTGTCATAATCCCGAAAGCATTTTCAACAACTCTGCGCGCTCTACTTAGTCTGTAATTAAATATTTTATTTTCAGTTGTAGAGCGTTGACTGTATGGTTTCATTATTGTTGTTGACAATCTAAAAGCTTCATCTGCAACAAACACATATGGAAATTTTTTTCTGTTTGTGGTAGTCTTTCTTCTTCGGGAAAGTCAAAATAATTTCTTTGAATCCCTTCGCACAACGTTGAATTCGAATATACTCCTGCATCATGAACTCGGCCATTGCATCCAACATCCACATATAAAAATCAATAGTTAGCATCTACCAATGCTAACAAAACAATGCTATGGAATCCTTTATAATTATAATAGAAGGAGCCATCGTTTTTTTTTGCGTTGAAAGCAATATGTTTTCCATCTGCAAATTAAAATAATGTAAATATAAATTAATTAAATACTTTACAAACGAGAGTATTTGCCTAAAGCTCCCAAACAATGCGGGAAATTCCATTGTTTTTGGAATTCTTCAGCAATTTTTTTCCATTCTGCCTTACTCACTGGCATCTGCAATATAAAGTAAAACTTTTATAATATAACATAAATTTGATATTGTAGTGTATGTTACTTTCAAATATTCACTTTGAAGTGAATTGTAAATTGCTTTTAGAGTTTCTGGAATTATTGCTGAAATAGTCGGGATTGCAATTCTAAAGTTGAAAGAGAGATCTCTGTAGGTACTTCCTGTAGCCAGAAATCGTAATGTGAGAAGTAATCTGAAAAAAATCATGACACGAAAATTCTTAATTTTCTTCAACTACAAAACTAAAAAATATACAACATCCAACCTTGTTGATGCTGGTATTGATTCGCGTAAAACTGTATTTTCTTTTTTAATTAAAGGTTCGATTTTATTTAATAATTTATAAAAAGTATCTTTGGTCATTCTTGTGTAATTATTAAGAGATGCTAAATCCTCAAATTGTAATTCTTTGAACACAAGTTCTGTAATATCTTTGCCAGAACCTCTTTTCAAAAGCCACTTTCTTGTCCAAATTGATCTTTTTTTTCTTTCCTTAATTTTTTTCTGATTTATTTTCTTGTTTTTGTAAATTAAAATCATCGTTAGAATATTTAAAAGTACAAAATGTTGTTCTTCACTATCCATTTTAACAACACAACACGAACTTGAATCACACTCAAATGTCAAACAGGTATCAAATACCGTGATTTTCTGAAGCATATGAAAAAACATAAGCAAATCATATGACTAAAGCATATGAAAAAACATGTAATGTGAAGCTAACTTAAGTTTTCAAATGCTCTAAGTGTTTCATTTGGTTCAATTTCTTGAAGTTCAAGTTCATCTTCTTCAACAATTACAGAGTAAGAACAATGATCTAAACAAAAAATAAAAACTACAAATTTTTTTATTTTTTTTAAACTATTTATACTTACTTTCAATATCACTTGAGTTTGGAGAGTAATCGATGTAATTATTCGTTTCCATTATTTTATTTTCCATTAATTTTTATTTCTTTATTTATATTTTAAATTTATTAATAGCTTAAAAATTAGCACTACAATACAACAAACAACACAAACTAATGACAAATGACATTTAAAATTTTCAAATACAAAATATGTACGGAAAAATGGCTGACATGCACGGAAAAAATTGTATGGGTAAAATTTGTGTAAGTTCGTACTGGAGGGGAAATTTTATGTCAACAAAATTTCTGTCAATTTGTGCGTACGAAAAAGTAAAGAAACAGAAATTGTGTAAGTTCGTACAAATTCGTACAAACGCGTTCACACATTTTTGTGTAAAGAAACAGACCTATTATGTCGTCTTTTCCACCATCTTGGAATGAAAAAATATTCAAGAATTTATTTCGTCTCAAAACCAATAATAATTTTCGTGGTGAAACTTCGCTTATGTGGGTGCGAGAGTGATTTGATGCAAAACGAAAAGCGTTCCATTTAAAATACACTACTTAAAACATTTAATTTAATTTAATTTAATTTATTTAGCTTAGATCAAGCATACAAAAAACAAGTTGTTACAATATAAATTAAGAAAATTAAAATAAGAAGATTAAAATTAAAATATTTAAAACTAAAGAAATAACAAAAATAGAAATTAATTAATAAATAAAATTTATAAAGTTTAAATTAAAAATCAAAGTATGGGCCTAGGACCCAGCCATCAAAATTAATTTTTTTTGAGAAGATTTGGAGATGTTTAAGTCGATCAACTTTTTGTAAATGTTACAAATAATTAACATACGGTTAATCGGCTCGAATTTACCATAATTGGTTCTGTGGAAGTACAATCTACATATGTATTTATTAATCAATGACGAAACTGTCTGATGTGGTGCTATGGTTATGTGATGGGTGCAAGAAAAATATTGAAAAAATAAAGGAATGCAATGTTGAAAAGGTACTGAAAATGTCTGAAAAAAATTATGTTAGTGAAAGAAAAATGCTGAATGATATGTGTGAAAGGATGAAGAGGTTAAAAGAAACGAAGGAAACAAGTGCAAACAAAAGCCTACTAAAATTATCATATGCAGAAATAGATAAAACAACAAAAAGAAGTAAAAGAAATAGTAATGAAGCAATAATTATTAAGCCTAAAAAAGGAATTGAAGAAAAGGGAAATATAAAAGATATGTTGCAACAAAAAGTTGATCCTGCAAAAATTGGGGTACCAATAAAGAAAATAAAGAACACAAAAAATGTTAGTGTAGTTATTAAAACAGACTCAAAAGAGAATAATATTAAACTAATGAGTGAAACAAAGAATAAATTAGGAAATAATTTTAAAGTTACTATGACCAAACAAAGAAATCCCACTATATTTTTGCCTAATCTAAGAAAAGAATATACAAGTGAGTCTATAATGAATGAAATGAAATCATTAAATACATGTATCAATGATGAAGATAAAATTAAGGTTATTCACAATAAAAAAATATGATAAATCAGAAATATACACTATTCGCTGAGATTAATGGTAGGCTATATAACAAAATCATTAACAAATATATAAATATTGATTGGAGTTCTGTATTAGTCAAAGAAGATTTTGGAATCATTAAATGCTACAGATGTTAGGGATATGGTCACAAATCTTTTAATTGTGGGGCTAAGCATCCAATATGAAAAATTGTGGTGATCAACACAACACTAAAGATTGTAAAATTTATAGATAGATATAATCATAAAAGTGGAACTTTAAACTAATCGATAATGCAACAAAAAATTAAAATGCAGATTAAACGAACAAACTAAAGGGTTCACCAATAGTAACGTCAGAACTTTAAAATGAAACACAATGATAACTGCAAGTGATATTTACGTGATTTATTTATTATTTTGAAGAATAATCGATTACATTACGTTCTGAAAATAATATCGTTTAAATGTCCTCCTCGGCTCCGTCTGGCTGAATGCAGTCTTGAGACCCAATTTTCCATTACTTTCTCACACATACCGCGTGGTAAATTTTCAATGGTGCGTTTGATTATCTGTCTAAGATCGCGAATCGTTCTTGGCCTATTCCCGTAGACCAAAGATTTCAAATAGCCCCATAGGAAAAAGTCCAAGGGCGTTAGATCACACGATCTTGGCGGCCAGTTTACATCAGCATTTCTTGAAATAACTCGTCCATGAAATTTTTCTTGCAACAAGTTGATTGTCTGACGAGATGTGTGACAAGTCGCACCATCTTGTTGAAAGTAAACATTGCTTATATCAACATTTTCCAGTTTAGGCCAAAAATATTCTGTTATAATATTCCTGTAGAGCTCGCCATTCACAGTTACGTGATTTCCACTTTCATCTTCAAAACAATAAGCCCTGATCACGCCTCGAGCCCAAAAACCGCACCAAACGGTAATTTTCTGGCTATGAAGAGGCAATTCGTGAATCGCTTGTGGATTTTCCTCATCCCAAACTCTACAGTTTTGCTTATTCACAAACCCACTGAGCCAGAAATGCGCTTCATCCGAAAAGATGATTTTCTTCGGCGAACCGAACACCCATTTTGGTAACGAATTCGAATAATTTCTACGCGTTCTTGAATCGTATACCTTTCCATAATCACTTGTCACACAGTACTGAGCACATCAATCAAAGCTTGAGTTTGACATCATGTTGTCATTGTGACTGTTAAAAGTTCTGACGTTCCTATTGGAAAACCCTTTATAATGTTGTCAATCTCTAGTCAAAAATATAATAGGCAGTATGATAATGTATGAATGATATTATGTTGTGAACGAATCGATTGAAGTAATGAATGAATCAAATGATACTTCGAAAAAATGTGATAGATGTGTGAATGAAAGATGTATGAATGGTAGTTATATGAATGATGGTACTACAAATATTGATGTACTTTACTTAAATATAAGAAGTATAAGAAGAAAAATGGATAATTTAGAATTATTAATCAAGAAACATAATAATATTCATATTGTGATATTAAATGAAACTTGGTTATACGAAAATGAAACCCAATACTGTAGCATAAATGGATACAATGCTGTCTTCAATTGCAGAAGTGAAAACAGATGTGGGGGCACAGCTGTATATGTTAAAGATAAACTGAATTTTAATGTTCTTGAGCTAAAAAAACTACACAATACTATCATAATTGAAATATTTGAAAAATGTATTGAAATGTTAAAAATATGTACATTGTACAGATCTCCCAAATATGGTTATAATAAGTTCTTGAAAGACTTGGAGCACATAGTGCATTATAAGAACATAGTTATTTTTGCAGACACTAATATTGATTTAATGAAAAAAAAAATAAAACTACTGAATATAGTGATCTACTAGAACTTCATGACTTTCAAATAATAAATGAGAACATAACAGAGACAAGAGAGACATCAGATAAAGTTTCAATTATTGACCATATTGTTTCTTCTTTAGATCAGAAAAAATATAAAGTTTATCTAGAAATAGAAGATTGCTCGTTCTCTAATCACAAGAGCATGGTGGATCGAACGGCAACACTGAGCGACAGCGTTTCCTTTATATAAGTGGTCTATATAATTTAGTAAATTCTTTAGTATTAATATTAAATTAATTTATAAAAAGTACTCAATAATAACAAATTAAGTGCCTTTTAGTGTAAAAAACTGAAGTTTACTTCATAGATAATTTTATAAGCATTTGAAAGTGTTTTTTTAAAAAAAAAAAACTATTATATTTTTGACAGTTCACGAGCTGCTTTATATGTATTATAAGTTATATAAGCATATTGTTATTTTCATGATTTAAGAAAGGATCTTTATTAGTCTCTTACATTTGTTTAACTTAAATAGTGCTAATTATTGTGTAAATAACCGGTTTTTTGACAATTTGCCTTATTGGTGTTTGTTTTATTTTCATTCAAACAATAACAGGGTTGCCTGATAGACTGTAGATCCACTAGATCTACTACATTTAATTTTCAATTACTTTTTTCTTCTATTTTTAGGCTGGATAGTATATTTTAGTTAATTTATCCAGCCTTCAATCATGTTGGACCCCCCGGGGGGCCAGAATAGGTTTAGTCCTCTCAGCGATGACGGCTTCACTACCGTACCCCCGAAGAGGGCTAGAGGCAAAAAAACATACATCGAGGTCTCCAGCAGCCTGTTTCCAGCACTTCAGGACATCTCAATATCTAAAGAAGAGGCTAATTATATCTTGATCTCCAGTAACGAGATCGACAGTAAAGCCTCCACCCCGTCTACAACAATATATAGGAAGTTAGAGGATGAGAACTTGTTCCAAGTTCTTGGGGCCATTTCAGCGATTTCGAAGGAGGTTCTGGACCTTGAGTGGAGAAATGACGGGAAGATTCAACTTCTCGTCAAAAACAACACTATAGCTAAGAGGTTTTATGACACCAAGGTTCTTCGCTTATCACCAAATAAAATATTTAACATCAAGTACGAGAATTTTACTGCCCTAAACTCTTCAAAGGGGGTAATTTTTTCTTTTCTATTAAAAAATTCTTCTGAAGAAGAAATAAAAGCAGACCTGGCCAACCAAGGTGTAATAGGTGCCAAGCATATCAAACGACGTGGGACCCAATTTAACTCAGGCGCAGTGGTTCTTACCTTCGATAGTTACAGGCTACCGTCCAGCGTCAAACTATGTAATTTCTTAAAACTATCTGTTCGAGAATACGTCCTCAATCCTATGAGGTGTATGCGTTGTCACGCAATTGGGCACACAAAGAACAGATGTGACCCCAACAACGATGCCCCTTGTTCTACTTGCGGTAATCCGGTACACGAAGGGGATTGCAGCTCTACATTTTGCAAAAATTGCAACACCGATTCTCATCCATCGCTCAGTATGAATTGTCCCATGTTTCTTAGGGAAAAAGACATCCTTAAGATCATGACGACAGAAAGATGTACGAAATATCAAGCGAAGAAAAAATACTTTCAACGTTTTCCGCAAGTTTCGTTAAACAACAACAAGAACAACAATAAGAAAAACAACAACACCAACAACAACAAGAACAACAACAACAACAATAACAACAGCAGCAAGAAGGACGCCTCCCTACCCGCTATGGCAGAACGCGTTGGTACGGTCCCTTATGCCATGAAAGCTGCACAAAAAACCACTGTATCTCCTACAGATACAACCAATACTAATACGACTGAGCCTACTAATTCTAAAAAAACTCACACTAAACAGACTAGACTACTTTCAAATAACCCAATTAACGAAACAGTTACACCAACCACTGTAACTGTTCACAATATTAACAATAATACTACTTCTAGACCTAATTCTCCAACTGAGAATGTAAATAATACATCTGACAGCAATTTAAAAACACAAAATTTAGCTTCCACATCTGCCAATAACATTAATCTTGATGTAACATCTACTCCTCAAAATACATTTGAGATTCCTGTAGTGAATCTTAAAGATTTTGATGACTACGTTAAGAATTTTTCCTCGGTTCACATCCCCTTCGAACCAACTTGTATAAAACAATCCCTTCCTTCCATATCTTCATCTGATGATGTTGTTATGGAGAGTTCGTCTGCTCAGTAAGAGCTTTCAACTTTCCATTTCATCAGTAAACCTCTGATTATGATCTAAACTATTTTATATAACAAAATAATAATTAGATCATTTCATGTCGAGCTTACAACCTCCACCTAGTAAGCTCTCCTGCCTGCAATGGAATATGAGAGGTTTTCGTGCTAATCAGCACAATCTGGAACTCTTAATTCACCAGTACAAGCCTCACATCATACTATTACAAGAAACGATGTTATATTCACAAAATGGGCCCTTGAACTTTCGAGGTTACAGTTGTTATTTTTCTGACAACTCTACCTCGTCCCGTTCACAGGGAGTTGCAATTTTAGTACGGTCAAGTATAAGTCACTCTCTTATCAACATATCATCAAGTCTCTTAAATGTGTCCGTCACCGTACACACTTCTCCCCCAGTGACTTTTTCTTCTTTATATATAAGTAGAATCGACGTCATTAGTTCCTCCACTTTAAATAATTTTGTCAATCAACTCCCTTTTTCTTCTATAATTGGTGGCGATTTTAACGCCCATCACCACTTCTGGGGGGACCATAGGATTGACCCTAGAGGTACTTTCTTGGTGGATTGGATATCAAACTCGTCCTTCTCGCTCCTAAACGATGGTGCCCCTACCTTCGTCTCTTCGACTCATCACACTACCTCTGCAATAGATCTCACTTTAGCCTCAAACAGTATAGCTAGCGATTTGGCATGGATTCTCCATGACAATCCAGAAGGTAGCGACCACTTCCCGATTCTTATTTATAGTAATCAAGAGCTAGCTAAGCGTAAAATTTCTGCTCGACTTGCTGAAGCTAAGGCTAACTGGGACCTGTTCTCTCGGCTAGCAATACAGCAAGATCGTGTATTTCCAAACAGCAGCAACGTTAATAAAGAGGCAGTCAGTATTAAGAAAATCATTAGATCTGCTGCTTTCTCCTCCATACCCTTAGTTCGTACTGATATTTGTTCTAGACCTCCTTGGTTGGATAATAACATCAAAAATCTGATCAAGGAGAAAAACATAGCATGGAAGAATTACCAAAGATGTCCCTCGGTAACTAACTCCATAAATCTTAAAAGACTTACCGCTCAAGTGAAATGGGTAGTCAGAGTAGCAAAAAAGGCCTCCTGGCAGGCATTTGCTAGCTCTATAACCCCTTCTGACTCGCTAAGGGATGCATGGTTTAAGGTGAAACGCCTATATGGCAGACCACCCACGTCCATTCAATCTCTTTTGACAGTTGATGGGGCTATCACCGATCCACTTGAGATTGCGGACGAATTCGCTTCTTCCTGGTCTTCAGTCTCCAGCGACATGAACATACCGGAATCGGTTATTAATGCTAAGAACCTATTTTCAATTGAAGCATCTTATCATGTGAGGTTCAATTTGGCCTATGAGGTCTCACTCAGGGAATTGGACGATACACTGAAATCTTTCAGTGGTTCAACCCCTGGGGAGGATGAAATAAGCTACCACATGTTGAGAAAATTACCGGTTGGGATTAGGGTTAGAATCGCTAATCTTTATTCTAACATTCTTAGTAGTGGAACTTTCCCACAAGACTGGAAACTAGCCACTTTAATACCAATCCCGAAGAGAACCTCTAGTTCTAAGCGCGCCCTGGATTTCCGTCCTATTTCTCTTTTTCCCTTGTTTATCTAAAACTTTGGAGAAGATTATGGGATGTCGGATCCGGAGGGTGACTGAAGATCTTTTACATCCTGGACAGCATGGTTTTCGTCCCCGCAGAGGGACCATCACACTCCTCCATGACCTAGAGGAGGGGCTGGCCTCTTCTTTGTCAGTTAGAGATCATGCTAGTGTCATATCTCTTGACCTAGAGAAGGCATACGACAAGATACCAGCTGTATTCGTATGTCGCAAGCTGATCTCTTGGGGTGTTGACCCATGTTATGTTAAAACTGTGTATAGTTTTATGACTAATAGACAAATTAAAGTTAGAACTAATGGTTACTATTCTAGTCGCTATTGCCTGGATAATGGGATACCACAAGGATCCCCTCTCTCTACCACGTTACTATTAGTCTTTTTGGATTCGTTACTAGTGGCACTAGCAAGATATCCAAAGGTCAAGGTCTTGGTGTATGCTGACAATATCTTGCTTAGTGTTATGGATAGTGACCCTGAGACTATAGTCGAACTTCGCAGAGCTTCAGAGTTCTCCATCAGTTGGGCTGAGGAGCAAGAATTCCGCTTGAAAAAGTGGAATTCATTCACATGTGTAGAAAAAGGAACTGCAACATACATCATATTCAATTGTTCACACGTGTGATAACCCCCGTTAGGGATTTGAAAATTGTTAGTATCCATTTCAACAAGAGACTCAACTGGTTAGACCATGTTAATGTTGTGGTGACTAAACTCAAAAAGGTTCTCAACCTCATAAAATCGCTTGCGGCAGGTAGAATTGGTGCATCCCCTAGCGCACTCATTCATATTTCAAATACACTAATCAATGGGATTGTAGGGTATGGCCTATCCCTTTTCGGTGATATCTCACCCTTTTCTAAAAAGAAGATACAAATTGCAATAAATTCTATCCTAAGGGTTGCGTCTGGTGCCTTTCGTTCCACCCCAATACCCATTCTCTTAGCAGAGTGCGGCTGTTGGGGAGTCGAGGATAGAATCATGAAATCCAGACTGAGGTTTACTGCCAAACAGATGGCTGATCCCAGATCTCCCCTGTTTGGCATCGTTTGAAATTTCCTAGAAAATGACTACAGGAATAGATTCTCCACCTTACGTAGAACAGTAATGTCTGTTCCACGTATCGTGGGATCACTTCCGTCCCGCCCTGTCCTCCCTCCCTTTGACAAAACTTTTTTTCCTGATCCTAATCCCATACAAAACTACATTACGACTTGAGCAGATATAGTAGGGATGCTTACAGTTCCGAGGTCTTCCGTGCTCTGCATGCTGAGCTTTGTGAGGAGTTTAGTGATAGTTTACAGCTCTATACTGACGCCAGTAAAACTGCTGCTGGCGTTGGTATAGCTGTTATCCGTAAACATGGTTCGCATGGATGGAAGACGGTGATAAGTAAGGCCTTACCAAAAGATATGCAAGTCTTTGATGCTGAACTAGTTGCAGTGTGGTTTGCTGCAGCTAGGAAAGCTAAAAATGGCAGAAATCTGGTGATATTTACTGAATCTCTGTCTGTCATCCATGCGCTAAAAAATCTCGGAAATGATGATTACTTATTACATTTAGTAAGAAGTATCATTTGCCAGTATAAGATTCGTGTTTGCTGGGTGCCTGGGCATATGGGTATTGTAGGTAATGAGATGGCAGACCAGGCCGCCAAAGCAGCCATTGGTGTGAATAGTGAGTCTACCCTTTTCATTCCTCCTAGCCCTAATGCTATATTCAGGTTGGGTCTGGACCGGTTGAAGAAGAAAAGACTGGCTGTCTTCCTTGAGATTGGTTCAGATACAACACGTGAATACTGGGAGATTAACCGTGATCTCTCTACTCCAAAATTCAATCCTCTGTTAGGTAGAGTTCGACAGACCTCACTGATAAGATTAAGAACTGGACATACGAGGTTGACTCACTTCCGCTCATCTAACGGCGGAATTGGTTCAACCTGCCCCTGCTGTAACCGCTCTAAACACAAGAACGCGACTACCTTGCTACTTGACTTTCCTACAATTAGGAACAGACTGGCAGCATTAGGGATCTCGACTGTGTGTAGAGAAGAGCTTTTGGATCCTTCCCAGGACCAAAACTCTCCTCTATTCAACCTACTGACGGACCTGAACTTATACAGTTACTTATAGTTTAAATGAGTCCGTACCAGTGCCAACATAGTTTAAGTTTGCCTTTTAATTGTACGCGCCCGCCGTCTTACTGACTTTATGTGACATGACTGACTGTACTTTATCTGTTTTATAATATCTTCCCTTATTGTCTTATTGTAAATATCTGGATTATAAACCTTTCATCATCTTACTCCCAGCCTGGGGTGGGGTGGTGTGGTGTTTTGTAATAGTGATATGCACCATTTTCCTAATTTTAGTTAGTTAGTTATTTAGGCCTTAAGCCATAAGTTGTATTTTTGTATTAAGTAAATTGGAATAATTTAGGTAAGGTATAAGGGTAGTCACTAATTTTACGCCCTAAGCAATAAATTTTTTCTAGTCTATAATAATAATTAATCTGTAAGGTGTTAGGGTAGCTGTAAGTATAGAAGTAAGCATATGCCTTATGCAATAAGTTTTTTATAATTTTAAGTTATTATGTTAGTTTTAACGAAATGTAGTAAGAGACCGCCAAAAGGCCCTGGAGGGTCGTGGTGTGGGCAGTGGAGAGGCAGTTTACTGACCTCTCTGCTAAATAAATAAATAAATAAATAAATAAAGAGCACGGTTGCTAAAATAGAAATAACGGAAAACAGAACTATAAAGAAAACTCCAATAAGAAGAAAATTAAAAGTTGAATATATATGCCCCCTACAATATAGAAAAAATGTCATAAAACATACCATGTCATCCGATTCCTCTTGATCTACCTTTTCTTTATATAAATGAATTAAAGATTTTAACTCCATGGTCACGTCGTCATTTTTCTTCCTTTTTTGGGCAGGTGTAGATATTATTCGATCTGTTTCTGTTGACTCTGGCATTGACTATATAATAATACATAGACTCAGAAACCATACAAAGAGTGGTATGTAAATTCAGAGCCGCAGCTGGCGAATTTATGAACTAAATTTTTTGATTTTGAATTAAAAATTATCAATTTTGCATAAAAATAGGCACGATATTTTGAAAATCCATTTAAAATAATAAATTTTGCATAAAAATAAACGCCACATTTTGAAAATGAATTTATATAAGTATGTATTACATTAGTTTGAAGATAGTGTATATTTGATATTGTTACTATATAGTTATTATTTTGTTTGTTGTAATCTACATATACGTCAAAGATATACGTATATATATGCATACATATAGAAAATATTACACGGCGATTCAATCCTGATTGTATTCTGTATAACGTATGACTGATATCTTGATTGTATTGTGTTAACTGATACAACACATGTTAGTTAAATACAATAAATATAATAAATATGGATCGTATCATAAGACATATAATGAATGATCTTTTATTAAAAGGGTAGTTTTTTTTCTCTATATAATTTTCTTATTGTTTACGAATATGACATAATAAATGTATTCCATTTATTTCATTCATTATTTTTGTGCCTTACTTTATTATGATGTATGCAGTATGCAGTATGATAAATTAATTTTTTTGAAAAGTACCTTTTATTATCTATATTTTATTTTACAAAGTAATTAAATACAGTAATTCCTTTCTTTTTCGGTTCTTTTGTTTATAACTAAACAGTTTTTTTTTGTCTATATACTTAAATGTACAATTTTATAACGTCATGTGCCGAAATTTACCATTCAATTTATTGAAATGCAAATCTTTTATTATAATATCGATTTTTTTATTTTTTTTTTTGTGAATTGGAAAATTAAATTCAGAACCTTTTTCTGCATTAAATCTAATATTAGACTACATATAATATTTGTAAATTTTCATTCATATAAAGAGATATGTAGATAAAAAAAAATAATTTTAATATCCTTGACAGGTAGATTTTTAAAATATTGTATTATTTTTGATATTTTATTCATTGATTTTTGTGTCATTATAATCAATCTGTTTAATGATTTAACGCATTTCAGACTCATTGTAGAATTCAAATTTAAATTTTAGAAAAAAAACGGAGTGAATAAATTTAACTTTTTTAATATTTTGAATAGTGATATATTTAAATATCAATTAAATTTTAAAGTAAAATTTTGAAAAAAGACCAATAATTGCCATGTTTGACTTCGTTCATTTATTAAAATCTTTAAGAAATATCCTTTTATTAAATTATTTACAAACCATTGATGGCAAAGTTGATTGGAACATAATTGAAAAATTGTACATTGAAGATAAAAGTAGAACAACTAGGTTGTGTGTCAAATTAACTTCAAGGCACATTTGGCCAAATAATTTCCAAAAAATGAAAGTCAAAACTGCTGCTCAAGTTTTTAGCTGGTCTGTAGCATCAGCTATTAGGGCAATGCAAGTCGCTACATCGACAGCTAATTTTGTTGAAAAAATCAATCACTTATTTGATGTTTTCAATGTAAGCAAATGTAGTTCCAGCAAAAATATATATAAACGACCTCTTTATTCAGACAACAGATTTTCCATAAATTTTTTGCATGATGTGAAAATTTATCTTGAAAAAATAAGTTTTTTCAAAAAAAATAATAAACCCGTTAGAGTATATGCCGTAGATGGTTGTATTCATTTTATTAACGGCATTTTCAAATTATTATAAATTTTCAAAGGTGTACCAGAAACTAAATTTCTCCTAACTTCAAAACTCCAACAAGATATTGTAGAAAATCAGTTTTCTACCTTACGTTCTATGGGTGGATACAACCGATTCCCTTCTGCTAGAGAATATCACACAAATGTGAAACACATGATAGGAAAAAAACATGTTGGATTAGAATTGGTCCAGACTTCATCCAATTGTCATCCATACCAAATCATTTTTTCATATGTCATAAATCTTACACCAAAGATAAAAGTGTTGCACTCAAATGTCCGTCGGAAGAATTTTTCAAAATTTGTTCGACACAAGTTGAAGTTTTTGAAAAATATTTCAATTCAAATAAGCACAGTAGGAATATTAAAAAAATTCTGAAACAAAAAGCTATTGAATTAACAAATGTTCGGCATCCAAAGTGGTTTCGTCAAGATGATGAGTGCAATGACCATAAAATTCAAATTTTAGTTCTTTTAATATTAGTTTTAATGAGAAAAACTTGTATTTGGTTGTCACAAGGTATTAAAGAAGCCAAAGAAACTGTTAGCAGAATGGAAGTTTTAAAACAATAACGCATAATTTTAACTTTTTGGTTGTACGTTTTCCGAGCTGAAATCAATAAATCAATAATATATAAAAAATTGGTCCTTTTCAGGACTACCAAAAAAAATACGCAAAGATTAAAAGATTTCAGTATTGAAAAACAAAGTTAAAATGTTTTAGGTATACACGAATAAAAAACAGGTTCTTAATTGTTTTCTTTATTTATCTAATTTAAAAGTTAAGTCAACATTTACACATGTAAATATTTACATAGTCAAACTAAACCTTTAAGCCTGCATAGGTACTTAGTCTATGCTTTAGGTGTATAATTCAACACACACAACACATAATATTGATATTATATATTATACACGTTTTAAACTAACATTGATGTACAGCATACGAGGTTGATATACAGTATCATCAGAGGTATCATGGTTACACACATAAGGATACAGTATACAGTATACACTATACAGCAACAGCACAGCAACAGCACAGCAACATTACACTAACAAAAGTACTCTATCACTCTATGCAGTTATCAAGCAGTTTTCTTCTTTTTTTTTTAGATCAAATGAAAAATATTTAAAATCCCATGAATATGCAATATTTTTAGTTACTTTATTTGCCGCATATGGCTCTGAAATCACCTACCCGATTTAGAAAATAATTCGACATAAAAAATGTATGGGCTTCCTGAGTCTATGTATTATTATATAGTCAATGACTCTGGTGATAGAGGGTCCTCTATTGAAGTCGGTGACAAAATTTGGCTTTCCAAATCTTCATTACTTTTGGTACTGAAAGTAGATGAAAATAAATAAAAAACAAAATATGTAAATGAAAAACAAAGTGAAATGTATACATATGTTTGCATGGCTACATTATTAATTGTACATACCTTCTTGGCTTAATATGTATTCTCAGGAAACTCATTGTTTCAAAGTACGGCCATGTTGGTTCTAGCGAAGCCCCACTGATGGGGCATTTCTTTTTTTCACTTCCCTCG
This sequence comes from Villa cingulata, assembly GCA_951394055.1. Lineage (NCBI taxonomy): Eukaryota > Metazoa > Arthropoda > Insecta > Diptera > Bombyliidae > Villa > Villa cingulata. Next base: position 31,057,084 of record OX596017.1, on the reverse strand, counting down.
AAAATCTCTCCCTCAACAGACTCTATCTCTTCTCACATACTTCTGCTAAAAGAAAAAAAAAATTCATACAAATTAAAAAATTAAAATAATATGCTTATCTATTAATACGTACGTGGTTGTCCTACTTTTTCACTAATTTCTTTCCAAGCTTTAGCTCTTGCCACATTGTTAAAATGTCCTGGGTGCTTTTTGTTATACAGGACGCTTTTTTTCATAACTTCTTCAATTAAATTTACATAAAAATCTTCACTTAGCTCCATCTTAAATAAAAAGAAATAAAAATTTAAAAATAAACATCAAAATTTTCTGTTAGTAAAATTTTCTATTACATTTAATTTACTACCGCCACTACGTACGTGAACGAAAATATTAAAACAAATTATTTTACCCAAAATGAAACACTAAGATACACTTGCAAACGAACGTCAGCTGCGAAGTATACGGTATCTAACGTCTAGCAATGTGACATTTCAATTTTATCGAACTTGAACGAACGGAAGCTATCGTCAATTTTGGTTAATTTCATTTGTGCCTCTGTTCTCGTTCCTAACGTTTCGTTTATTAACGTCTCGTTTCGTTTCATTTTGGGTAGGCTATAAGCAAAGATACTATAAAATTACAAAGATGTGAAAAGCAGTACAAAATTCTAAAAATGGTTTATTTTTTTCCATCGCATCGCAATCAACTCTTCTTGAATTTTCTTGTTGGATTTTAAGTTCTAACCGAAGAAATTTTTAATTTGAATTGTCAGTTATGTTATGAAATTTTGTTAAATTCCAATTGAAAAGCTATGTATTAGAACTTTCTTTCATTTTAAATTAAGTATTGAAATATATGAAATATATAGTATTGGTAGTGTGTGTAGTATGAATATATGAATATATAGTGTTTTGTTGTGTTGTATTACATGTAAAGTATGGTAGTATGATTATATCACATACCATATTATTACTTGTAACCTGTAGATACTATATGTATATAGGAAAATATAGGAAGAAAGGACTTGCTTTCATATTAAACCTGTTTTGTGTATGAATTGTTTCATCTTACATATACAACATACTTATTAATTCTCGAATTTTGAATGATCTTTCATATTACAAGGGATCATAGTATAAATTTCGTATTGTGTACGATATATGTATGAAAATGAATTTGTTTTTTCAATGTGATTATCACATTACGATGCATTTAGATTTAGAGCATATATTCATATATACATATGCATATAGATTTCATATATCTTACAAGGAAGATCGTGTGTATTCACTGTGAATGAATGTATACATAATTTAGATATATGTATATACTTATATTTATAGTGTGTAAATTTATACTATAAAGGAGTACAGTATATTTAGGAATACGTCTTTTGAAATATATGTTATATTTCGAAATATGACAACATCGGTATATTATTGTATGTATATATTGTAAGTGAAATGAAATTTTTGATTTTTAACAATATCTTGCATGTGCGTATGCACATACATATGTACATGTATATCATATTGTTATTAAATAGATATATGTATAAGTTCATTGAACTTGATCCCTTTGAATTTTTTTAGAATATATTTTATTTCAATGATGCAATTATATAGACATAATTTATTGCTGTACATGAAATCGATCATATTGTTATTTTGATATCATGTACAGAATAAGTTTGATATATATTTTACTGCACATAGGTACAATATATGTATATGTACTTATTATTATTATGTCTTGCAGTTTGTAGCGGCTTTCTGCTACTACATAATGCTATGTATTTTCAAATATACTCTTTTCACATCTCTTATCAATGAGAGAAGAAATGTGAGAAGATGTTAGCATCATACCGTTTATCATACCCCAAGACAGTAAATTATTAATTATATAGAGTTCATTCTTTTTTCGTACTTTCTACCGATAAGGCAAATAAAATAATTTTTAAAAAATAAAAATAACTACCTGTTTTTTTGATACAGACAACCATAATTGGTGACCCCGATAAATTTAATATAATAAATAAAATATTTATTTAATTAATTCAAAAAAATTTTTTTTGAAGTGTTTTTTTTTTTTTTTTTTAAAAAATAAATATAAAAAACGAAAATATATAAAATTAAGCCGACATTGGACAATATTTTTTTTTTCTGTTAATTATATTACATTAAAGATAAATTATATATTTGGTGTGAACAGCATGCACATGCAAAATAACATACAAAATGTTTTTCAATTTATTAATAAAAAATTTAAATAAGTTTGTGAAAATTACGAAATATATACTAAAAATATAATAAATGCAGAAAATTTAATTAAAAAAGAAAAATTTAATTTGTTGATAAATTTTCTTTATCACAACGAAGTTTAAAGTTATCATCATTCACGTGCTCAAAGTGATGACAATGAAATATAAAAATAAAAATTAATCAGAAAATGGGGGATAAACGAGCGAAATATACATCACAATTAATAAATAATTAATAAAATTTACCAACTGCTAAAGGAGGAGCGGATTCAACACAGGATTGTTTTGATAAAACAGGATTACTTTTCTCAACTATACTTACATCACCAAAGCATACATCATACATTTTTTTTTGGGTTTCATTTTTCTTCTCCATTTTTCTTTAAATATATATATATATATATATAGAAATTATACATAAGTAATTAATTAAAATTTCTTTTAGGTAACGTAAGCATTTCACGTAAAACCTACAACATGTAAAACACAATATATAGAAATAAGAATGCAATAAACAGCAATGTAAGTACGTTTTCTTGAAAAAAACACATGTACGCACATATGTACACCTAAAAATACATATATACTTACCAAGAATTTAAAAATATATAATACATACGGAGACAACAATATTATTTACTGTAAGTACGTTACAACAATATTATAACATATATATGCTAATTTCGTATAAGTGAAAAACACAAAAATTCGGGAAAACAAAACAAATATTCGTAACTTACCTATTTTCTATCTCAATTTGTCTTAATTTAATTTTATACAGTTTTGTGAAAAGTTGAAAATATATTACATACTTCCTAATACGAGGTTATATAAATTTTAATATATAATATTTAATATATATATTTTTTTTTTTTTTTGTTTGCTTTGAATTTTTCTAATTGCAATTAACAATTGTTTAATCGGAATCTAAATCTATTTATTTTAATTAAAAAATTAACTTGATTTGATTTTGTAATTATCAAAAACAAAAAAAATTTTTAAAAAGTGAATTCTAGTACTTACCTTTTACGCATTCAAAATGTCAAATCTAGATGACAAAGATAAAAATATTACTAACACCGAAGATGATAGAAAAAACACTAACACTGGAACTGACGATTTTCCTTATCTATCGTCGGTTAAAATTCCCCCTTTCTGGAATTCACGACCAGAATTATGGTTTCTACAAGTTGAAACCCAGTTTAAACTTAAAAATATTACATCTTCAAACACGAAGTACGATTACCTCGTAGCAAACCTTTCCACTGATATCATGGAATTGGTCGCTGACATACTTTTAAATCCACCCTCGTCTAACAAATACGAAAATTTAAAAGATCATATTTTAATACGAAGCCGCGATACCGAAGAACGACGATTGGATACATTATTGCACAAGATTCAACTGGGAGACTCAAAACCCTCAGAATTATTCAGGCAAATGGAATCACTTGCCGGAAATAACAGCTTAGTAAACCAATCGTTGTTAAAAAATCTATGGCTCAAGAAACTTCCAGCCAATATTCAAACATGTTTAATAGCTATTGATTCTAAACACTCACAGGATGAATTGTTTAACATAGCTGACAAAATCCATGACTCAAATTTATTGCACGATACAAAGATCGCTGCTATTCAAACAAATCCAAAAGTACCAATCCAAACCCCAAACAATCTAATCGAGTCAAATACTTATGACCAAATCAAAAAATTAGAAAAGCGTATCAAACAGTTAGAAGTTAATATAAAAAACCGTGGTAGACCCCCCTTTCAAAATAGTAATAATAATAAAAATCGTAGTAGTTCTGCTCCTCAAAATCGAATTTCAAACAAAAAATATAATTTTCCTCGTAACCAAACGAATTTATGCTACTATCATAGTCGATTCGGAAATAATGCTAAGAAATGTGTCGAACCTTGTCAAAAACAACAAATTAACAACGACCAAAAAAAACCAAAAATAGATGCTTCGCAAGCGGCACCGAAGCATAACATCAAACTTTGCCTCTTATTTATTTACGATAAAGCCACTAACATAGAATTCCTAATCGACACAGGTGCCGACATCTCTATAATACCCAAAAAATTTTTCCCAAACTACAAAGTAAAGACAGATTATAATCTGGTGGCAGCAAATGGTGCTGCAATTCATACTTACGGATACAAAGTTCTAACCGTAAACCTCAACCTCAAACGAAATTTCGTTCATAGTTTTGTAATAGCCGCAGTTGATGTTGCAATTTTAGGAGCCGATTTCTTATACAAATTCAAATTAATGGTTGATCTTAACGGAAGAAAATTAGTTGACGAAACAACTACTCTTTACACAAATTGCCTTGCACGACAGATAGCAGCTATTACACCTAAATTACTTATTGGTCATAGTGAATTTGACACCATTCTAAATAAATTTCCATCAATAATTGCTCCACCAGATTTCAATCGTGAAGTGCGTCATGATATAAAACATTACATTCTTACACAAGGACCACTTCCATCCTCACGACCTCGTCGTTTAGACTCCGAAAAATATAAAATAGCCAAATCCGAATTCGAATTAATGACTCGTTTGGGAATCTGCAGACCTTCTTCTTCACCTTGCTCGTCTCCCCTTCACATGGTTCCAAAGAAAGCAACAAACGAATGGAGACCGTGTGGAGATTACAGGCTACTTAACAACGTCACCATTTTCGACAAGTACCCTTTGCCATTTATACAAGACTGTAATTTAAACGTGCATGACTGTAAAATATTTTCTAAAATCGACTTGGTACGCGCATACCATCAAATACCGGTCGCGGAAGAAGATGTCTATAAGACTGCAGTCACGACTCCATTTGGTCTTTTCGAATTTTTAAGAATGCCATTTGGAGTAAAAAATGGTGCACAAACCTTTCAACGGTTTATTAATCAAGTACTGTCTGGTTTAGACTTCATATTTTCTTATCTTGACGATGTCTTAGTTGCAAGTAAATCATCAGCAGAACATAAAGAACACTTGAATATTCTATTTTCGAGACTTGATAAATACAATATTAATATTAACCCCAACAAATGTATTTTTGGGGTAGAACAAATCGATTTTCTTGGACATAACATTTCAGCTAATGGAATAAAACCTACAGAAGAACGGATAGAAACAATTAAATCATTTCCTATTCCAAATTCCTTCAAAAAACTTCAAAGATTTTTGGGAATGGTAAATTTCTACCACAGGTTTATCCCAAATATCGCTCTCCTCGCTATCCCCCTTTACAAGTTATTAAAAGATTGTAACAATAAAAAGAAAAAAGGAAGAAGTTTTGAATGGACAGATATACATACCCAAGCATTTAAAAAAATCAAGTCTTCTTTTCATAATTCATTGCTTTTGGTTCACCCTAATCCAAAGGCCAAAATTAGCATGTATTGTGATGCTTCAAACGAAGCCGTTGGAGCTGTCTTGCAGCAAAAAGGCACACAAGGGTGGGAACCTATCAGTTTCTTCTCAAAAAAACTCAAAATTGTGAAAAAAGATACTCAACATTCGATAGAGAGCTTTCGGCCATTTATCTATCAATTAAGCATTTCAAATATTTGGTTGAAGCCAAAGACATCACAATTTACACTGATCATAAGCCACTGGCTACTGTTTTGTTTTCAAAATCAGAGAAATCCCCACGACAAGCTCGTCATCTGGATTACATTGCTCAATATACAAACGATATCAGATATATCAAAGGTACTTCAAATATTGTCGCTGATACTCTTTCTCGACCTTCGGTTGACACTATAGAGAGTTCTCAAATTAGCTTACAAATTCTGTCAGAAGAACAAACCAAGGATTCAGAACTCAAAACGATCCTTCAAAAAATATCCGATAATAAATCGAAAACAAAATATAGACTGAAAGAATTTACCATACCAGTTGAAAATCATAAATTATGGTGCGAAATTTCAACCGGTACAAATAGACCATACGTACCTTATAGTCTAAGACGAAACATTTTTAACGAAATACACAATCTTTCTCATCCGGGTATCAGAGCTTCTAGAAAGCTAATTACTTCAAAATACTTTTGGCCAAACATGAACAAAGAAATAAATTCTTGGTCTAAAACTTGTCTGCAATGTCAAAGAGCAAAAGTCATAAAACATACCATTTCACCACATGGACTCTTTGAAAACCCAACTGGTAGATTTCAAAACATACATATGGACCTAGTAGGTCCACTACCACCTTCACAAGGCTACACTTATATTCTAACTATTAAAGACAGATTCTGTTATTGGCCAGAAGCTATACCCATTAAAAACATTTCTGCGGAAACTGTAGCCAAGTTCTTTATTCATCATTGGATTGCAAGATTCGGTATACCATGCACTATTACTACCGACCAAGGTACGCAATTCGAGTCCCAACTCTTCAAAGAAATATCTATAATTTTGGGTAGCAACAAAATTAGAACAACAACCTATCATCCGCAGTCGAATGGTCTTGTAGAGAGGTTTCATCGACAATTAAAAACAGCGATTAGAGCCTCAGAAAACCCCAAAAATTGGTACAACTCTTTACCTTGGATTCTCCTAGGTATTCGTAATGTTGTCATCCAAGATATCAACCTTACACCCGCTCAAATATTATATGGCCAGTCTTTAAGACTTCCAGGACAATTCATCATTTCTGATCAAAATAATAACATTAACCTTACTAATTCAATCGCCCAGAGTTTATTCGAAACGATAAACAAAATCAAACCAAGTTTTAAAAAACATCGTAAACAAAAAAACATTTTCGTACCAACAGATTTAAAAACTTGTAGCCATATACATATTTATACGACAAGATATACTCAAAGGAAGTTTAATTCCTCCATACGAGGGTCCGTTCAAAGTATTAGAAAGAAACGATAAATTTTTCAAAGTCTTGGTTAACAATAAAGAACAGATAATTTCTATAGATAGAATAAAACCAGCATATGTGTGCGATCAAAATGTACTTACTTTGCAAAATAGCGGTAAAATATTAAGAAATAATCAAAATAATGTAATATTAAAAATATAATGTAGCTATAATTAATAAGTCTTTATTAGACATGAAAGTAAATAATAATATATTTATAAATCACATTAAAATTATTGTAAACTAGTATAATTACTATAGTAATTTTATTTATAATGGTGCTTATTATGGTTTTCGATTCGATGGTTGATCGAATAATCTTCTTCAATTCGATTAAATTTAATTTTGGTATTATGTAAGTTAATCGAACGACTGAAAATGTCAGATGTCATTATTTTGAATTATTGTGAATATTTTCTTGGTTAAGTGATATCTTTTTTAAATTTTCTGTGGCAAAATTGCATGAAGTGTATTTTCAAAATAATTTATTAAAATAATTGTTTGTTTAACTGTGCTGTTGTGGTAATTATTTTGATCTTCATTTAATCAATTAAAATGATAAGCGTGGAGCTCGGTTTCGATTCGGATTCGGATTCGGATGAAGAAAGCAATGAAAATGAAACTCGTTTACTAAAACAAACAAGAAGAATAATAAGAGATGCATCCAATCCTCTAGATTTGGATGAATTTTGGTAAATTATTAATTTTTTTTGAAGAATATGATGATGATGAATAATTTAAATTTCTTATACAGTTTTAAACAAACATTCCGTCTAACTAAAGATGTATTTATAAATCTACTGGAGGATATATCTACGAAAATGACAACATCAAAGCGGTCTTTTGCTATACCAGAGATAATAAAATTGGCGTGCACCCTAAGATTCTTCGCGCAAGGATCCTACCAAAGTAGTGTAGGAAATGATTTTCATTTAGGACTAGCACAGTCAACAGTTTCCGTGGTGCTGAAAGAAATGTTTGACATTTTAGAAGAGTGCTTGTGTGTTAAATGGATAAATTTGATCTGTACAGAAGAGGAAAAAGTAGAGGCGAAGCTATATTTTTATGAAAAGAGTGGTATTCCGGGCATAATAGGTGCTGTAGACGGAACTCACATTAGAATTAGAGCTCCTAAAAAAGAAATACAGCATTTATATTATAATCGAAAGGGTTTCTATAGCTTGAACGCCATGATTGTAAGTAAACAATAAAATATAAACGTTAATTCTTGTATCTAATCGTTTTTAAGTATTGTTTCCCAGATATGCGACCACAAAATGAGGATCCGATACGTTGATGCCAGATATGCAGGAGCCACTCATGATTCACTGGTGTGGAATATGTCTGCCGGTAAGAGCGAGTTCGAGGAAAGATATCGAAACGGAGAACGGAATACTTGGCTTGTTGGTATAATAAAATGAAATTTTATAAATTTTGAGTTAGTTTGTACATACGAGTACATACATTAAAAACATTAACAGGTGATGCAGGATACCCATTATCAACTTATTTATTGACACCATTCCGCAGTGTCAGCGAAAATTCAAATGAATTAATTTTAATGACAATAGGTGTTATAAAGAATAGATTTAGATGTCTTTTAGGAGCCAGGGAGCTGCATTATGCACCAGAAAAATCGACAAAAATTGTTAATATTTGTGCGGCTCTTCATAATATTTGTATTCAATATAAAATTGATTCGAGTCAATATGAAAATGATTCAAGTGAAAGAACTGAAAATGTTAGTAATGATAACAGCAATGAATTTGAAATTGAAAATGAAAACAATGAAGCCATAAATATAAGAAATTCTATCCTAAATGCAATTATTTAAGCTTTAGAAATTTGTTTTAAAATGATATGCACTAGATAAGATAAAATTTTGGCTTTTGGAGAAAATTTTTATTGAAATAAAGTTTTTACTGAAAATAATTTTTTTTATTTTTTATATAATTTAAAATAAAATAAATTGCCTCCTTGGCTTTAAACGTGAACAAATTACATTAAAATATTACTAAAAATAAGCACTCTAATACAAGCCTTTTTGCATCTTTTTTATTTCTAGAAGTTCTTTTTTCAATAGTAGTTTTGCATGTCTATCTTTTCCTTTTTGTTCTATTTCTTCTTTATACATTTTTAATTTTACTTTTTTAATAGTGATCAATTCTTTGTTTTTATCCTTTTTTAATTTCAATTTTTCTTTCTTTAAATTAAGCATTTTTTTATAAAAGTCTTTTTGTAAATAATAACCTTTTTTCACATAATCATAAATATTTTTTAAATCCTCTTGCAAGAGTTTAATGTCTTTACCAAATCCATCTTGGCATTCAGTTTGGCGCTGCAATAGTTCCAGACGTTTGAATGAGTTCTCATTCTTTGGTGTTTTTTTTTCTTTTTGAATTTCCCAATCCCGGTGGAATAGATACTTCCATCTCTGTATCATTATTTTCATTTTCAACTTCCACATCTGCATCATTGTTCATATTTATAACTTCTATTTCTGCATTATTGCTTATATTTTCAATTACCACTTCATGAAATTTTTCATTTGCTCCAAAAACTCTTCCGGGAGGATTTGTGGAAATATTCAAATTCAATAAACTAGCAATTTCTTCTTCCAATGGTGTGAGAGGTTGTAAATTGTTTGGACCACCACCAGTGCTCTTGACTTCTTTTTGGTTAAAAATTAATTTTTTTTTTGTATTAAATTTAAGATCAGTCCAAACCTGAAAATATGTTCTATTATAAATAAAAATTTTCTAAAATGTTGCACGGCCACAATTTTCTTAAAATAAATTCATCTAGCTTACCTTCATTCACTTATCACAAGTTTTTATTGGTGGTCCAAGGCTGTTTAACCTTTGAGAAAATTTCTCCCAATGTTCCAAAGCATGACTTTTCTTGATTATTCCTCTCGCAATATCGGAATTGTCTTTCATTATATTTACAATCTCTTCTAATTGTTTTCTGTTGCTTGTTGTTTTCCTATTTATCAACATCATTATATTGTTTTTATAATAAAATAATTAAACAAAAAACCCTGAAAGCTTTATATACTTACATTTTTTTGAACTATCCATTTTTCTAATGTTCTTTGTTCAATGTTGTTATACGTAAATATGACAATTCGTCAGTAAAAATGTAATCGAATAAGCTGTTCGATAAAATCGAAGGCTTCGAAAAAAATCGAAAACTATAATACCGAAATTTGAATTTGACAGATATTCGATAATTTTACGAAAATCATAATAAGCACCAATATCTATTTCAATAATAAATAACTAATATAAAGTATAAATATGTACTACGTGGGTTGATAAGTTTCCTGTATTAACATGTAGATGACACTTCGATGAGTTCGGAGTATTTTTTTTAGAAATTATGATCTTTTATGAGACGCCATTTTTATTTTCAAACCTATCTGTCAATTAATTTATATTTTACAAGCAATTGAATTACGTGTGTTTAGCATTTTTTATAAAATGGATAAAGTTCAAGTTCGTAGTGTGATACATTATCTCCATTTGAAAGGCTTATCAGCAACCGATATTAAAAAAGACATGGACGAAACTTTGGGTGAGTCTGCACCATCATATGAGACTGTTCGTTTTTGGGTCAGTGAATTTAAACGTGGATGTACAAGTGTTTATGATGATGAACGCGGTGGAAGGCCAAAAGAGGTAACAATACCAGAAAATATCGAAAAAATCCATGATATTGTGTTGAGTGATAGAAAAGTGAAAGTGAATGAGATCGTGAACATCGTCAACATTTAAAAGAACGTGTTATTAATATCTTGCATGAACATTTGCATATGAAGAAACTTGTAGCAAAATGGGTGCCGCGTTTGCTAACAATCGACCAAAAACGCAGACGTGTGACCACTTCACAGCAATGTTTGGAAATGTTGACAGACAATAAGGCGGATTTTTTTTCGTCGAATAATAACTGTTGACGAAACATGGATTCATCATTATACACCTGAATCAAATAAACAATTTGCAGAATGGATGGAACCAGGTGAAAGCCGACCAAAGCGACCCAAAACTCAACAGACGGCTGGGAAAGTCATGGCCACTACATTTTGGGATACACATGGAATAATATTCATTGATTATTTGGAAAAAGGAAAAGTGATCACTGGTGAGTATTACTGCACATTGTTAGACAAATTAAATGAAGAAATTTTAAAAAAACGACCACATTTGTCGAGGAAAAAAATCCTCTTTCTTCAGGACAATGCCCCAGCTCACACGTCAACAATTGCGATGAATTTCATGAATTAAAATACGAACTGCTTCCACATCCTCCTTATTCTCCAGATTTGGCTCCCAGTGATTACTTTTTGTTTCCAGAGTTGAAAAAATGGTTACGGGGAAAGAGATTTTCATCGGATAGTGACGTCATAACCGAAACAAACGCATTTTTTGAAGGGTAAGACAAAGTGCGATATAGGGAAGGGATAAAATTGTTGGAGAAACGTTGGAATAAGTGTGTAGAGCTAAAAGGAGATTATGTAGAAGATTAAATAAAAAAATTGTGAAAATTTACGTGCTTTACTATGAATACAGGAAACTTATCAACCCACGTAGTATATGATAAGCATTATTATAATAATATATATATATTTTTCTTTTTGTGAGGGGGAGTGATGTAGCGGCTTTCTGCTACTACATAATGCTATGTATTTTCAAATATACTCTTTTCACATCTCTTATCAATGAGAGAAGAAATGTGAGAAGATGTTAGCATCATACCGTTTATCATACCCCAAGACAGTAAATTATTAATTATATAGAGTTCATTCTTTTTTCGTACTTTCTACCGATAAGGCAAATAAAATAATTTTTAAAAAATAAAAATAACTACCTGTTTTTTTGATACAGACAACCATACAGTTCTTGAGCCACCAATAAATTGGTAATTTTCAAATAATATGTAACCATTATGTAATATATGTAATATTTAAATAGAAATATGTAATGTATATATTATGTTGTTATATGTGTTTAGAAAATTTTATCTTATGTATCTTTTCAACATTACATATTATATGTATTACATATGTACTTTGTAATCCATAAGAAATAATTTTTATTTATTATTACTTTGTTGCATGTATTTAATATAATTATAATTTTTGGCTGAACTTCCGAATTGGTGCCACCAGATTTTGAAACGAGACCATCCGATAATGATACTTTGGAATGTCCTCTTTAACGTGGTATATGTCTCTGTTGGTGCAAATTCATCTTAACGACGCAAACTACCCTTACAAATTTTTGCTCCAAAATGTTGGGTTTGACGAAATCTGTTATTTCTCCAGATCAGGATCTTCGATCGGATTAGTTAATATATCATTTGAGAGATAACTTCCTGCTCTATTTGTCACATTTTATTTCATTTTGATTGGATTAGCGGTTCTTGAGATATAAGGACTTAAAGCAAAGATTTTGTGTTTTGTGTTTTTTAAAAATCACTTTTTCAACTTCTTTTGATGACGGTATAACTTTAAAACTTGAAGGATGACATGTATGTTTTGTTATATCATTTAAAAGGTTATTTTGTCCTCTTTCCAGTGATATCACATTTATGTGTAGAAACGGCATAAATAAAAAAAAAATAAATGCACAAATATACAACAAATTGCGAAAAAATACACATTTTTCATACATTTTCATACATATTTGAGTAATTACTTCAAAGTTTACTATTTTTAGTAGTATTATTTACCTTTTACTAAATATGTACGTGAAAAATTTAGTGAAATTCAATTTTATTCACCTTTTACAAAAATATACAAAAAATTCAGTTAAATGTTAAATTCAACTTTTGTCTACCCCTTTAAAATTTATATAAGTTTTAGTAAAATTAAGTTTCATGTTTCATTTACCTTTTACAAAATTTTATATTAAAACTTCAGAAAAAAAATTATTACTATCTTTTTTCTTACAAATTATTTTGTATGAAAAATGTGTATTTTTTCCCATTTTTTCCTATATTAGTGCATTTATTTTTTTTATTTTGTGAAATTTTGTGAAATCTAATCAAAGTGAAATTAGCTCGTGAATAGGGATTTATTTGAAAATGCAAGATTTCGTTATTAAATATTTTAGCATGTGGTCAATCGTACCGCTCTCATTTTTCCATTTTCTTCATAATTTTTTTTTATTTACTTGAAAATTCGGTATAATATACGAATAAAGTTTTATTAATAAATTTTTCAATATTTTATATGAACGTGCATATGCGCCTTTCAAATGATCGATTTCACTTACAGTATTAATTATATCTACATAATCGCGTTAAGGAAATAAAATTTATTTACAAACAATTTAAAGGTTCAATGAACTTATCCATGTATCTATTTAACATCAATATCATATGCATACATACATGTACATATGTATGTGCTGTACATACGAACATACAAAATATTGTAAAAAATCAAAAATTTCATTTCACTTACAATATATAAAATAAAATACTGACGTTGTCAGATTTCGAAATACAGGTATATTTCAAAAGACATTATTCCTACATACACTGCTTTACAACATAATTTACACAACATAAATATCTGCACGTATATTTAAATTATGTACATATACATTCATGTACAGTGATTATACATACAGGACCTTCCTTGTAAAATATATGATATGCATGAATATATGGATATATGCTCTAAATCTAAATGCATCGTAATGTGATAATCACATTGAAAAAACAAATTCATTTTCATACATATATCGTACACAATACGAAATTTATACTATGATCCCTTGTAATATGAAAGATCATTCAAAATTCGAGAATTAATAAGTATGTTGTATATGTAAGATGAAACAATTCATACACAAAACAGGTTTAATATGAAAGCAAGTCCTTTCTTCCTATATTTTCCTATATACATATAGTATCTACAGGTTACAAGTAATAATATGGTATGTGATATAATCATACTACCATACTTTACATGTAATACAACACAACAAAACACTATATATTCATATATTCATACTACACACACTACCAATACTATATATTTCATATACATAGTCCTGCCATAAGTTCTGTCCACCAATTAGAAAGGTCTTGTTGATATGGAAAATGAAACAGTGTTTAAATTTTATATACATTTTATTTATTACTTATAATATATTACAAAAAACCAAAAATCTATTCAAAATGACCACCTTTCGCCTTCACACATTTCTTTAAACGCTCCGGCCACTCATCTATCGCTGCACACACGACCTCAATTGGAATTTCTGCTGCTGTCTTCACTAAATCTGCTTTTAATGCTTCAATATTTCGATGAGGTTTAGCGCACGCTTTCTCCTCTAAAATGTTCCAAAGACGGTAGTCTAGTGGATTCAAATCTGGGCTTCCTGATGGCCATTCTTCTGCACGGATGAACTCAGGTAGATTATTCTCACACCATCGCTGCGTTGTTTTAGCCTTGTGTGCTGGTGCTGAATCCTGCTGGAATATCCAATGCTTTCCAGCGAACAAAGTATTACTTAAGGGCTTGACAACTTGCTCCAGGATGTCGCTTTGATAGTTTTTAGCTGACGTTTTGACACCTTTTTCACAAAAATGGAGCCTGGTTACACCCTCATAGGAAACCCCCCACCATACCATTACCGTGGCGGGGTGGTGACCTCTTTCAACTCGTGGAATTTTTTCTGCAGCTTCTTTGGAACTGTGAGCTAACACCCTGTCATTTTGTTTATTGAATTTTTCCTCTACAGTAAAGATTTTTTCATCCGAAAAAAGAATCTGACGGTGTTTGTTATTCGCGTGCCGCTGTAGCAGAACTTTCGCTCTGGTCTCACGAATATCCCTGAGAGCAGTTGTAAGCCGCTGGCCAGTACTTCTGCGGTAAGCACCAAGTCCCAGGTCTTGTTTAATAATGCGGGACATTGTCCTAGTAGGGATATTCATCTCACGAGCCATAATTTTCTGCTTACGAAGTGGATTTCTGCGAACCCTTTCCTTTACGGCTTTAACAGCTGCTGCCGTCCTGCTTGTACGAGGACGACCACTTCGTGGCCTGTCGTTGGTAGAGGACGTTTCGTTGTACCTCTTAATAGCTCGCTGAATGAACTTGCTCGAAATTTTCAGCGGCTTTAGCAAATTGAAAATCTCCTTCGGTTTCTTTCCACACTTGTGTAAAGCAATCACTGCAATTCTGTTTTCTTTTATTCCCCACTCCATCTTAACTATTCAAATGTTTAACAAATACTGTTAATTTTTACATTGTTCCCACCTTATTTATACTTCTACAAAACATAGCGATGTCATTTATAGGACATGAACAAAATAACGATTGTTTTATTTTAGTGGACAGAACTTATGGCAGGACTGTGTATTTCAATACTTAATTTAAAATGAAAGAAAGTTCTAATATATAGCTTTTCAATTGGAATTTAACAAAATTTCATAACATAACTGACAATTCAAATTAAAAATTTCTTCGGTTATAACTTAAAATCCAACAAGAAAATTCAAGAAGAGTTGATTGCGATGCGATGGAGAAATTCAAGAAGAATAAAACTATCCTTCTTTTTTGTACTAGTTTTCAAATCTTTGTATTTCTAGTATCTTTGCTATAAGTCTATAATAATGTCCTTCAATTGATTATACACTGTGTTTGCTTTGTATTGTTTTGTTATATGTTCTTTTTTTTTCCAAAATTTTTTTTTGCTTCTTCTGTCTTCGGTTGCCACATCATATAAGAATTGAAAAAAATTTTTTTTTTGAATTAGATACGCATTTCATATACCCATGAAATTTACAAATAAAAATAAAAGAGAACTAGTGCAAAATAATTAAAAAAAATAACAGAAATTAAACAAACACAATGACAAAAATATTTTTTGAATGTATTTGTTAGGTATTTTCGTTGTGTGAGTTTTTAATTTTAATTTTTGATTTCAGGATAACATGCTCTTAAAAACAAAATAAATTATTATAAAAAATTATAATAAATAAATTATTATATTTTTATAATTATTATAAAAAATTTGAAAAACTTTGATACTTCAAATTCAAAATATGGTGTGAAAATTAATGTTTTCTTTCTTTCTTTTATTAGTTTGACATTTCGAAAAAATGAAAATAGTACTGCCATATACATTTTCAGCTAGGTTAAGAGTGCTTGGTGAATAGCAAAATATTTTGCAGTTTTGTTATGTTATACTCAGGGCAAGTATCACAGTGGGAGCTTAAGTATGAGCTTAGCTAAACTCTAAGCAAAGATAATACAGTCCTACTAGATGAATCATTTCATTTTTTTTATTTAAATGTTTGTATGTTTGCCAAAAATAAAGATCGAAAAAGTTTTTCGAAACAATATCGAAAAAGTTTTTCGAAACAATATCGAAAAAGAGCGAAAGTTTATAATTCAGGAGGGATGTAAATATGAGAGAAACATAAGAATATTTATATAGAAGAATTAGTTTGTGAGTTGCATGACTGGTTTATTAAATTTTATATGGTTTTGAGTGGTACCATCACTTATTTGATATATTATACTTGAACACAATAAATCTATATTCATACAGTGGTGACACTGAGCACGTGTTAGCAAAAATTTCTCATGACCTTTGTCCCGTTATTCATTTGGCCGTAACGGGTTTCGCTAAAAGTCGGTAGTAATTAAGACTCTTTGTTCGAAAAAGAGACAAAAAAATGGAATTGAAACACCAACCGTTTTAAAAAATGTAACATTATTAAAGCGTATACTCATTAAAAAAAGTACAAATTTTGTTATTAAAATTTTTTTATCTAAAATAAACAAAATTAATTGTAAATGCATTACACTTAAAATTTTGTGTTTGCTATCAAATGTTTTTACATTTTTGTTAAATTTCTTAACTATAAAATAAATTCTTACTCTAATATATGGCTTAACAAAATAAACTTTTTCTTGTCTTCAAAATTCTCAGAAATTATATGAATCACCTTATATCTTGATATAATGACGCGTCAGGTAGTCAAAAAAAAAGTTCCAGATCGCCTTTAAAAATGCATTGTGAAAAAACGTATACATGTACAATATGATTGTATTGCTCACATTTATATATTGTTTTGTATCTTTTCTTCATTACGGCAGTTTATAAGGAAATATGGATTTGAAATAAGTACATTAATTCTGTACTGTTTTTGTAAATTGAATTTTGATTTATTTTATTATTTTTAAATATTTATGTTTGTTGTTAAATTTTTAAAAAAAAAGAGTGTCACATCTTATTGCTAATGGTTGATCAGTGTACTTGAATAAGTAAAAACAATTGACAATAGGGCTGGTTTCCAATTTTTTTTTATTGTATTGAGTTGATCGTCGTATTTAATATATGAATGACTTGAGAAAGGAAGTATTTCATATTTCATGTATTTTTATATATGTATGTATGTGTTGTTATGTTAATATGCCTTGTCGCGTGCTATATGCTCTGATAAAAATTACTACTACTACTTCTAACTGAAATACATACATATATACAATTGTATTTATATCAATCAAAGACCATATAAATATACATTTATATGGTTTTTGGTTATATGTATTACTTGTATAGATCTACATTATTTTCTGATGTAGGATTGTAGAATATTTAGCAACAGAGGTTTTTACATATCCATACATTATAATTACTGTAGCATTTGTACTGTACTGTATACATTTATATGGTCTTTGATTATATGTATTACTTGTATAGGTTTACATTATTTTCTGATGTAGCATTGTAGAATATTTGGCAATAAAGGTTTTTACATAAGCATACATTACAATTACTGTAGCATTATACCAGAGATACTATATAAATACATATAAATATGTTTTTACATAGTATCACAGATCAGACACCCTTATCTGCGATAGTATATAGTATCTTTGATTATACATAATATATATGTATACATATGGATATATTATGGTTTTTTTTTGTTATCTTTTTGAGTTCATTGACATATGAATTCAAGATACGATTATATATTATATCATATCACGTGAATTGAATTTCTTCTTGAAATTTTTAATGAATGTCTTTTTTAATGTTTGGGCCTTAGAACTTCTGAATAATTTATGATCATAATATAAAAATTTAAAAATCAGGTGTTTTGAGCATTACCAAATTTTTTTATAGACTGAGTCAATTTTTTTTCTATAACTAGGTAAAAATTGATATTTTATTTTCAATTAATATGGAACATAATTTATAAATATGTCTATTTTTCTAAATCTTGAGGATAATGAATTTTAAATTATTTAAAATATTTTTTAAAAACAGAAAGCTTAAAAATATTTATTTCAGAATTTTTAAATTTTATTTCGTTGATGTTTTTAGTGTGTGGTATAAAGTATAAACTCAAAAAATTCTAAATACTAGCGCTGATGAACATTTAATTAGATTCAATGAAAATTGATAATCATTTGTAGCTTGAAAAATATTATATTTTTGTTCACAAATTATAACAATAAACAAGATGTCATGAAGTCGAAAATAAATTATTTGTAAATTTATGTATTTTTATGATTGAATGCAATCAAATTTTTTCATTTATGTTTGTTTAAAAATAAATGATTAAGTAGAATGTGCTTATAATTCTAGTCCTAGAAATATTTTGGAGATTCAAAAAATTATGTTTCAAAATAACATGGAATAAGATTACGTATAGTAAATTATAATTGCTTATTTGAATTCAGATGTTACCTTTGTATTTTAACATTTCTATTAAATTGATAACTCATAAACTATTTAATATTATTCTTAAACAAAATAGCCGACAATAAAAAATAAAATTGTAAAATTTATAATATATTTCTACCTATAACTTTAAATGGAAATTTTTAATTTGATGCATTCATTTAAAAAGCGCGAGAACTGGTCAGTTCTGCATGGTGCGGTTGTGGAGTTGGCAAAAAAGAGGAAGTTAATTTGACCTGCCTCTTCTTTAGAATATATTATCAGAAATTTGAATAGCCTTTGACATTTAGTATTAGTCAAAAATATTTTTATACAGCATTTTTTTTAAACAAAAGTTTTTAAAATTGCATGTTTTTTATATAAATAAAATAAATTCCTAATTTTTAATTTTTAATTCTGTTTTTTTTTTCTATAAAATATATGTAACTTTGTTATGAAATTAAATGATCCTAATGAATTCGGACAAAAAAGCGATGAATTATCAATTGTTCTCACAATATTTTAATACAGTTGAAATTATATTTAATTAGTTATTATTATAATTAATTTTAATCACTACTTTGAAAATAATTTATTATGATCACAAATTATGGTAAAGGTATAGATTTTAACCCCATTCGCGGAAGGACTTTAGTAGTATGACAATCGATAGAGGGGGTGACCCCAATCAACAATCTGAGAAAAATTCGTGGCGCTCACCCCCCCTTAAAAAGATACACCCCTTTAAAAAAAAAATTTTTTTTTCTTTTTCGCCAATATCTTCATAACGGTAAGTGATACAAATTTGATTTATGGCTCAAAAAATTCGTCTTAAAATGCTCTAAAATTTAATTTTGTTTTTTTTAAAAAAAGTCCTTCTGGAAGGATAAAAAAGGACATGTTGTGTTTTTTGTTATTTTTGTTTTTTTCTCTATCTGTGTGTCATGTAATCACCAAAAATGCAAAAAAAAATTTTTCGCAAAATTTCGCGAATTTTTTTCGCTAAATTTCGCGACTTTAAACTACCCTGAAAACAAAATGTACCTTGTACCTATCATAATTGTATTATAGAATTGTAAAAATTTTAATGTTAATGCAATACTAGCATTTATTTATATTTCTGTTCAAATTTATTTACTAACAATAATAAATAATATTATCATAATGTACAGTTATTCTGTATGATTCAATCAACAATGAAAAAAAAAATTGATAATGAAAAATATGTAAAAATGTGTAATAATGTAAATGCAGGTAGCATCATTTGTTTTTGTTTACATTTTTTTTTATATTTTACAGTTACAAATGATTTTCGAGAAAAATGATAAATTTGATAATTCAAAGTAACTATATTCAATTAGTTCATGATTAGCAATTAATTCGTGTACTTTAAAATGCGATTGTTTGAATTTTTAAATATTGTTAACAATAAAGAATTATTATTAAACTTTTTATTTTCGCGAAAATTAATTCGTGAATATGTTATATGCAAGAAGTGTGGGACGCGAATTAAAGTCAATCGCGAAGGGTTACATTTACAGTGCCCAAGTAATGTTGTACGTGCGGTGCGGTAAAAGGAAAAAAAAGGCGTATAATAAGATGCTCGTATAGAGTGAGCGCGTTGAGTGGTACGTGGTTTAAGAGTGCACACGAGATTTTTAAACTGTGCGAGTTTATCGGTTATTTTTTGTGGTTTCCTCCTCCACACACGGCAGTAATGATGGCAGAACTAGAAATCAGTAAAATGACTTGCATTGATTATGCATCATTCTGTCGTGAGGTAATTATTTAACAAGCTTAACAATTTTCTATGCAGACATACTTACCCTGTCAGATTTACCTTCTACAAATGTACATGTATGTAGAAGGTAAATCTGACAGGGTGAGTATGTCTACATAGAAAATGGTTAAAAATTGTTTCTTATCCCCTACAATATTTTCATCAATCTTCATTATCATAATTCTTCTAACAGGTTTGCTTTCACTGGGCAAAAAACCAGAAGAAAAAAATTGGTGGAATTGGTCGTATCGTCGAGATTGACGAGTGCAAACTTGGAAAGCGGAAGTATAATAAGGGTCGTCTAATTGATGGACAATGGGTTTTTGGTGGAATCGATCGCGAATCAAAAAAGATTTTTATTGAACCTGTTGATTCACGAGACGCTGACACCCTATTAAATGTTATAAAAAAAACAATCGGTATATGCTGGAAAGCATATAATTGTTTGAACAATGAGGGATTTGAACATTTAACGGTTAACCATTCCGTTAACTTCGTAGATCCTGAAAGTGGTGTTCACACTCAAAATATTGAACGTGTGTGGAGGGATCTACGAAGTGAAATCCCTAAATATGGCAGATCGAAGAAATGTTGGCCATATTACATATCTGAATATTTATTCAAACGAGAGTATGAGTTCCATCAGCGTATTGAAGAATTTTTCAACGCGATGAGAGCTATGTATCCGTTTGAGGAGGATGACTTTTGTACACAGCAATCATCTGAATAAAGTTATAGTTATATATCATATACACAAATACACATATACGGGTTGGGAACGATATCCCCGACGAAATTTTTTTTTTTTTTTTTTGAAAATGATTAAAAACTTATAATATTACACTTTTTACTATTTTTTGATTTTAAGTGTTATTCTTGCGCAGGGGCCCGTGCTAATCTCGTCTACAATTTTAGTAAATGTAACATATTTGCGTATTATTCTTGCGCATGGGCCAATGCTAATTGTGCTTTCATAATTTCTATTAGAATCAGAAAAATACAGAAAAAATTAGCAAAAAAATTTCGCGAAATTTTGCGAAAAAATTTTTTTTGCATTTTTGGTGATTACATGACACACAGATACAGAAAAAAACAAAAATAACAAAAAACACAAAATGTCCTTTTTTATCCTTCCGGAAGGACTTTTTTTGAAAAAAACAAAATTAAATTTTAGAGCATTTAAAGACGAATTTTTTGAGCCATAAACTAAATTTGTATCACTTACCGTTATAAAGATATTGGGGAAAAAGAAAAAAAAATTTTTTTTCAAAGGGGTGTATCTTTTTAAGGGGGGGTGAGCGCCACGAATTTTTTTCTGATTGTTGATTGGGGTCACCCCCTCTATCGAATGTGATACCTCTCCACTTGCTCCTTAGATGGGGTTAAAATCTATACTTTTACCCAAATTATTTATAGTTATTTATCAGATTTTCTATATAATTACTCAGAAATTGATCCCTTTTTACATATAAATCTTAATTACTTTACACTATCGAATCTCTCTCAAATGTACTGTACGATTTAAAATCAATTTTTGACTGATGATTGACAAAGTTTATGCACACATTTGTCAATCATGATTGACAATCACACACGATGATTGAAGAAATTCAAAATTTTTGAACTTTCTTCAATCAGACTTTCAATCATTCAATCACACGTACACATTATCAATCTGATTGTAAATCATGGATGATTGTCAATCTGATTGATAGATGTGTACTTTACTTTAAGCTATACTTAAGCTTACACTGTGAAACTGGCCATCATAAATTTATGAGAGATCTAAGAGTGGTTGATGAATTTGGCCCTAAAAGAAACTGACTCTACTACCTTCATCGCTCTGGTATATTTACTCTACTAAGATTTCTAGAAACATTCTACTATATTCGAGTTAAAGAATTTTCTATTGCAGACACTTATTCGAGGTTTGAACATTCGAGTATGACGTTTCTCGAATGTTTCTCAGTTTTTTTTTATGTAATGTACGAATTTTGATATAGTTGCGAAGTAAATGACGAAATACTTTTGCCTAATATTAACACTAAATTAAGATAACGAATATACTGAAAAAAACTTTATTACTGAAAATGAAGCACTTGATATGAATTTTGGCGAAATAAATGCATTCAATTATGTAGGAGGTTGGTTGTTCAAAAAATATAAGGAAAATCACAAGTTTAAAAATATAGGAGAAAATAATCAAAACATAAACAATTAACAGGTATTTATAGATTTCAAACAATATGAAAATGCAAAATTGATAAGACCGTATGAAGACTTTATGAATTATTTGATACAATTAGAAGCAAAATTAGAAGAAACTTTTGAACAAATAATGTTGGAGAAAAATATAGGTATGAAATTTTATAACGAATTATCAAAAAAATTCGCCCTATAAATGTCCTGAAGCAGATGAAAATTATTTAATAAAATTGTATATCAGAAAAAGGATATATTATATATAGTGAAAAATTATAATAACGGAATAAAAGCTGGTAAAAATAAGAATAAAAGCTTCACAATAAAGCGTTTTTTAAAAGGAAATAATAGAGGAACACGCAACATAGTTGTGTGAATTTCTACATTATTCTTAAATGCATTTAAAATAATTTTCAAGTCACAAGAAGAATTTTTAAAATTGCTAATAGTCAATAATGATGTGCTAGAGTTGCTCATAATCATAATACAAAATAATAGAATAATAGAAAAGGCAATTAAGCCTAAATATATTTTGAGAGCTGAATTAAAATTATGTAAGTAAAAATTTGATACTTATTTTTATTATCTCTAACCATTTATTATTTTACAGTGCAGCAGAAAGTCATGAATCATTTACCACGTTTATACTTCACATCAAAACGATCTGAATCAAAACCATCTAAGATGGAACGATTTGAATATTTAGTATAAACGTCTCTTAAAACGTTTTATCATTTTTAAATCGCTTTAACTAAAACCATAATTAGAGCGGTTTGAGAGCTGTCAAAACGATATGAAAATCGGTATAAACCGTTCAAACCGTTTCAATAATCATTTTGACAACTTGACAAAATTCAAAAACCAGCTGTATATTTAATCAGCTGTAAATCCAAAATAATTGTCATATGGACGATTAGTATTATACGTATACCATTACATTACATTCTTTGTTTGCATCGTGACATAAAATTATTAGTTATTAAAATTATTAAACAATCGTTTTGTTACTGTGCTTTTTAAATTTATAAATTTTAGTTAATCTTTTTGAAAATGCAAAAAACAAGTAGAGTATTTTGGAATGATAAAGAAGTGGATGCAATGCTGTCCATAATAAAAGAAAAAAATACGAGTCGTTTCTATTCATATAGACTCTCGCAATACGGGCCATTATTTTTCAAATCAGATCTGCCCAGAGAGTACAGATCTTGACGTGGTTGGGGAGCTTGCGAGCACAAAAAATTTTATTTTTCTAATTTTTAAGAAAATTTGTTGTGCCAGAGTAACTATTCTCATATTTTTAGAAATATTCTGTTTTTGTACGTTAATTAATCGAAAATCAGAAATAATTAAATAAATAACTAAATAAATAGAAATTAAGCCCAACAAAGAAACAATTTTTTTATTGAAAATTTAAAAAATATGTCATCTCTAATAATTATAAACAACGCTGGCAATACTGCATAACGAAAAAATAAAAACAAAATTAAAAATAAACATGACCGATGACAACTAAAAAAATGATTTCATTTTTTTTCTTTCTCCATCGTCCATCCTTCACTACTCTTATGTCTATATATTTTTTTAAAAAATATATGTATTAGTGAAAACAGTTTTAATGTATTGTGATTGTGAATTAAACAATAGAAATAAGTCGAGTCCAACGAGTAAAAACAGTAGTTTTATTCAAAGTGAATATTCTTTGTTATATGATATATATATTATTCAATGGTTAAGCGGTTGAAAATCGTATTACGTCACAGAATTGAGAAATTTCTCTATCAAGTTACAGAAACGCACCAGTTGTAATAAAACGAAACGGTATATAGTAAAGTTGAAAGCTATATTGAAAATTTATATGGAAACAAGTTATGTTATCCGTAAAAAGTTGAAATTTGTTCAACTTCGATGTTTTGCACCATTCCGTTCCGTTATGAAAATTTCAAAAATCCAACTTTCTTCTTTTTACGGAACGGAACGGGTATATTGTAACTTAGCCTAAGAAATGTGTATATGCGAAGGTCCAATGTATACGGTGAATGCGTTGTGCGTTATTCTAACATTTGTTGCGTTGTATGCGATATGTGCGTTGAACTTTATTTCTTACAATGAATTGCGTTGTATGCGTTTGACATTTTGTTTATTTATTTCAAATATTTCAAGACTTTATTCAAGACTATTTTATTATAATTTGTAATTTTTGGTATTGTGTTAAAAAATTTGTTTAAAATGGATGTGATGGATATTATAGATATTGTGCTTATTGGTTGTATAGCGTACGAAGCGTATGAAAATTTAATGAAATTAGTGCAAGGACCAAGATGCCAATATTGGGTTAGAGATTTATATAAACAAAGAGATGTTTCCGGTTTTTTCGCTACCACCTACAAGCATTTAAGAGAAAAAGACCCAGATCAATTTAGAATTGCTACAAGGATGGATATAGAAACCTTCGATATGTTGCTGAACTTAATACATGATAAATTATGCAAAACATCTATCAGAACACCAATTGCACCTGATTGTAGATTGTTTCTCACTCTTGTGTAAGTTTTAGAAATTACATAAAATAATAAAATTGAAATTTATCGTGTATTTTTTTTGTATTTTTTGTATAAATTCGTATTAAAGGTATTTATCTCATGGTGGTAGCAGACAATACTATTCTCTTACTTTTGAGGTAGGCCGCACACTTGTGCGATAAATATCGTATCGCGCGATACAATTTAAAATTGCGAATATCTGTATGCAACATAAAGCCGCACATTATGCGATATTGCATCTTACATGCAACATATTTCGAGGTTAGTAAAATTTGTCAAGCATGAGTTCAAGTGATAGTGAGGACGAAGTACCTTTTCTTTGGTACTATTTAAGAAGGAAAATAAATGTTAGTAGAAAATATTGGATACATCCTGTAAATTCAAGAAATATTTGCCATAGCTATACTGTTGCTGCATACGAATTATCCAAAGATGAAAAGATTTTTAAGACTGTTTACAGAATGGATAAACAAAACTTTTTCGACCTCTTGAATTTAGTATCACCTCAAATTGTAAAACAAAACACACGATTTCGATTATCAATACCTCCAGAGGAGCGTTTATTAATTACTATTAGGTAAGTAAGAAACAAAAATAAAATATTATAAGTTAGTTTCGTCCTGTGTTAGGAAAAACACAGGGGATGGCAAAACAACTGATGCAGATGAAGTTGAGCTATTGGATGGTACAGTTTTGTCATCTTCGTCCAGTATCTCATCTATTAAGTCCATTACTTTTCTACGGAACATTCTATTCTGTTTACTAGACATTTCTGTAATGAAAGGCAAAAGACTCTGTAAAAAACTGTCGTTCGCGTTTGGTTTTTCTGGTTTCTGGGTTTTAGATTCAACCCAACGAACGAAAGCAGCATCTGCATCTGATAAAGGTCGTTTCCTTGAAACTTTTCTAGGACCTGGAACAGCTGGTGTCGATGACGCTTGTGCATTTGAAGTTCTGGCCGTATTGTTAGCATCAGAGGTGCTGGATTGACTTTCATTTTCCTGTTGTGCAAATATTATGTTTTCCTCAGCTTCTGTACTATGATTCAAAAAAACCTGTTCATCACACGTATTAATGATAGATGAGGGTTCCTTTTGTAAATTTCCGCTTGAAGTTCCACAACGTAAATATGGAACGAGAAATTCCAAATAAGGTGTTAAATAGTAATCTTTTTTCCTTTTTGCACCCGATCCACTTGGAGCAGCCTTTAAAGCACGACTAAAAGCCGTTCTTATATTCCTCCACCGCTCACGACAATTGGAAACTAAAAAACACAATATATATTTTAATTTTAGATATCTTGCTACTGGAAAAAGTTTTAGAGATTTGAGTTTGGGATTTTATAGAGGTGAAACTACAATAGCGCTTATAGTGAAACAGACATGCAAAGCCATATGGAATGTACTACAACCAATATACATGCCAAGTCCAACAAAAGAAACTTGGAAACGTGTAGCTGAAGAATACTCAAACATATGGAATTTACCAAATTGTGTAGGATCTTTGGATGGAAAGCATATACGTGTACAAAAATTTCCGAAATCAGGTTCAGCATATTATAATTATAAAAACTATTTCTCCATAGTTTTAATGGCATGTTGTGATGCTAATGGTATATTCACTATGATTGATATTGGACATTTAGGCCGTAATAGCTATAGAGCTATTTTCGGATCTTCTACTATCGGCAAGTTTTTACAGTGTCCAGAAGTTTCCTTACCTGAGAACTCAAAATTACCTAATGATGATGCATTATTGCCATATTATATTGTGGGCGACGAAGCATTTCCTTTATTGCCATACCTTATGCGTCCGTATCCAAAAAAAATTTTAAATCCGAAAAGAAGGATATTCAATTATAGGCTCTCCAGAGGAAGAAAATCAATTGAATGTGCCTTTGGCATGCTTCGTTCAAAATTTCGTATGCTTGAGCAATCATAGTGAAGAATAAGGAAACGGCTGAAGAATTCGTTAAAGCAGCTTGTGTTTTACACAATTATATTCGTATAAGAGAAGGCAAGGAATACTCCAATGCTCAATTTGAACGAGAAATAACTGTACCATAATTGAATTGTTTACCAGATAATTATCAGTCTAGAACTCCAGCTATGAAGCTCCGGGATTATCTCACCGAATATTTTATATCTACCAAAGGTTCAATACCTATACAATGGAAACATGCGTGAAAAAACCTTATAATAATTAAAATTAAAACAATAAATAATTTTTCTATAAAAATGAAATTTACCTGTGTCTTTCATATCTTCCGCAATTTGTAACCAAGCTTTTTCTGTAACATTTTTATTGCTGTAGTCTACTTTTGTGTAATTCCACAAACATGTATGCTTTTCGATACATTCTATGAATTTAATATTTATAATTTGTTCGCTTTTAATATTTTTCGAAGACATAATTTTTAATATTTCACTACACTTTACACAGACAATCAATTAAATGTGACAGATTGCGCGATCGATATTGAAACGCAACTGGTTGATTATATTGCAAGGCGATATCGCTGCACGTGTCGTTTCGATGTCGCCCTTGATATTGCATGGTGCGCGGCGAGTAAGCGATATCATGTACTTATTGAATTGAAAATGTTGCATTCAAACATTTACAATTTGAGTCGCATCATGCAATACGATATTTATCGCACAAGTGTGCGGCCTACCTAAAATGGGCTTATCAACAGTACGTAAAATTACTTTGGAAACATGCTCAATAATTTGGAGTGAACTATCAGGAATTTATATTTCAATTCCTAATCATCATGAGTGGAAAAGTATAGCAGAATATTTTAATAATATGTGGAATTTGCCAAATTGTGTTGGAGCTATTGATGGCAAGCACAAAAATATAACATATCCTCATAATTCAAATGCTATGTTCTTTAATTATAAGAAAACATATAGCATAGTACTCTTGGGTGTGTGTGATGCCAACTATACATTTACAGTTGTTGATATTGGTGCTTATGGTAGCCAAAATGATGGTGGTGTTTTCTCGTATTCTGAATTTGGTAAATGTTTGCTGCAAGGCAAATTAGATTTACCAAAGAGATCATATTTACCAAATTCAAATATTGAGTTCCCTCATTACTTTGTTGGAGACGCAGCATTTCCATTGAAAGAATATCTGATGAGGCCTTTTCCAGGTGTATTATTAAATGACAAAAAAGAAAATTTTAATAAGCGCTTATCACGAGCTCGTCGAACAATTGAAAATGCATTTGGCATACTGACAGCAAGATGGAGAATTTTAAGAAGCACACTAGATGTGTCACCAGAATCGGCTGAAAGTATCGTTAAAGCCACTGTTATTTTACACAATTTTTTGAAAATGCATGATAATACTTATTGCCCAACAGAATATGCAGATAGATATAAAGGTGATATTATTATAGAAGGCCTGTGGAGAAAAGAAATTCAGCCCTTACCGAAAATTCGGAATTTCGCATCAAATAATGCCAGTAGAAACGCATTTCAATTAAGGGATATATTAAAACAATATTTATTTATTAATAAGCTCAATAATTAATTTTAATAAAAAAATAAAATGTAAAATTAACTTTTAAATTTAACTTTTTTTTTACTAAAATTTTAAAAAACAGTATGTTACATAAGTACTAATATACATAACAATATATATCCATAATAAATTATTAATTAATATTATTTAAATAATAATAAATTATTATAAATAAATTATAATAATAAATTATTAATTAAACTCATATGTATTACATAACAATATATTTCCATAATAAATTTATTCTGCAATCCTGTGATGTACATATTGCAAAATTTCCATTTTTACATCCTCCTGATCTTTTAACGGTAATTTATCTAATTTTGTCCTTAGCATCTTAAAAAATCCTTCATGGGGATCGTCATCATGCTGCGAACTAAACCACTTTTGTACAAGCTGGCCCATATTTTGAAGAAAGCTTGTAAATTCTGCTTCTGCATTTGCCATCATCGTATTTCGCTTTCTACGTGCTGCCGATGGTTGTAATGCTGCTGGTGATTATAATGCTGCTGGTGATTGTGATGCTGCTGCTGGTGATTGTGGTGCTGCTGCTGGTGATTGTGATAGAGGTGGTGACATTAACGAAGAGTCACTACAAAAGAAAAAAAAGTGAAACTGCGAATGCTGATTTATTAGTTGTTTTCTGTTTTGTAATCTTACTCTGTGTAAATTCTGTCCTCTTCTTCCATCTCAATTTGTAAACTCGAACTCGTTCTAAAAAAAAATGGCTTTTAACAATTGAAGATTGTAATAATATATTATAAGCACAAACATTTAATAATTTTACTTCCTTTCTGGGTTGGACAAATTCATTTAAAAAGTTGAGGGTTTCATAATGTTCCCATATGTCATATTCCATGGCAGCACTTCCAGAAGGCAGAGACATTTTTGTCCGCTCTTTGACAAATCTGTCCCTTAAACTTCTCCATCTTGTTTTACAAACTGAAAATAGAAATAATTAAATGTATTTATTTAATTTATAACAACACAAGACATATTAAATTTGAAAACCTCGATTCATATTTCATTTAATGAAAAGCAATACATAATATAAAACAAAAATATTTTCACGAGTATTTTGAAAACAAAAAAATTACTTACCAGGTTGTCCTGTTGCATTTCCCACTTCTACCCACATTTTTTCTTTTAATATTTTATTCCTATAACTTACACATTTTTTATTATAAATTATAGGAAATGATTTAACAGCTTCAATTAATTTTTCTTCAAAACTCATTTTTCAATATGAGTAAATTATAAAAGTAAAAATAAGACTAAATTAAGTAGTTTAATATTTTTCTATTTTTCTTAAAACCACTAAACAAAGCACAAACAATAGCCAAATGTTTTTATTATATTATTTTCTTTATATTTTTCTTAAAAATGGATTTTTAAATATATTTTATATTAGTGTCACTGATAATAATAATTAGTTTATAATATAGATGATCTATAAATTATGAACTTATAAATATTAAATCAAATTGTTTATATTTATATCTATATACCTTTACAGTATTTTTCTTAAAACCACACTAAACAAAACACAACACAACCAATAACCAAATGTCAACGCAGTCAACGCATATAAAAAGTAGAAAGTTGGTCTACTTTCAGCGTTGATTGCGTTGCGTACGTTATATGCGTTACTCATTGAAACACAACACATAAGAAAACACAGTTTATATTTAAATGTCAACGCACGCAACGTACGCCACGCAATCAACGTATACATTGGACGGTAACCTTATACCGTGTCTGACATCATTATTCATTCACCACGATCACGAACATATAAATCCATCCGTCATGGATTTTAAAGTTAGTCAAATAAAATGTAATTTTTTTTGTAAACATTTAATAAAAAGTATTTTTGTGGTTCAAAAATTAGGTTTGAAATTGAAAGATTGAAAAAAATAAATAGTTGTAAATGAAATATGTTTTTGAAAGAAGAAATTGAAAAATTCAAAAAAGATAATTTTTGTGTATAAAAGAAAAACAAATTTTTTTTGGTGGAAAAATTAAAAAAATGTAAGATTAAAGGTAAGATTATTATTTAATTTTTAAGGTTATTTTTTTGGTTATTACATTGTAGCATTATATGTATCTATATTAGTTGTGTAGTTGTACTTTGATAGATATGGATTTTTAATTATGTTTTTTTCAGTTTTTATGAATCGTTTTGATTTTTGATAAGTTATAATATGATTTTCTATATAAAAATATGTAATTGGCTGGAGTTCTACGAAACAAAGAATTTGTACTGCATCAATTTGTGAATTTAAATGTCCGAGTAAAGTAAAAGTTGAAAATTGAAATACTGTTACATACACACATTTTAAATAATACAAATAAATACTATCCATATATACATACATAATTTTAAGTGAAATTTGAAAATTATTATAAATGAATCTAGCTGACCAAGTGAACTCATAGTGAATTCATTCTGAATTCATTTCACCATTTCACCCAAGTGATTCTTCACTTGAACGTTCACAGTGAATAATTTGTGAAGATATTTTATTTCAAAAATTTTTACGTTATAGCTGGTGAAGTGGCCTTAGTGAATTCACTTATTGAACCCATTTTCACATCACCCATTGAACCCATTTTTTTTCGTTCTGTTTTTTCAATGATTTAAATAAAAATTCTTTAAATTTTTTCAATTTCTAAAAATATTTTTATTAAAAATTCATTAATTTAAATAATAATTAAAATTCAATTCAAAAATAACAACAAATTAGTATAAAATAATAATAACTAATTCATAATTTAACAACTTTACAATATGTGTAGCAATTTTTTTAGATGGATATATTTGTATATAATAATCCATATGAATATTTTGATTAGAATTATTTTTTGTATTTATGGAACAATTGAAAGGAAGACTTTATCACACCGTCATTTTCGAAAATTTTTCTAAATTAAAATTTTAAAGGAGATATTACAACGTTTGCTAATTTCTAATCAATACTGTTATATCCGTTCGAAATTATAGGTTGAACCGAATTATTAATGTTAACTATTTTATATCTTTCGTATAAGTTCAAGCGGCAATGTTCTTTCAAATTTATTTGTATTCTGTATCTATTTCTTAAAACGGATTGTTACAAAATTCAATTAAATTTTTTAAAATTTTACAAATGCCCTCATCTTTAACAAATTTTATTACATTATTTTGAGTTTGTTTAGCTATTTTGCTTGTTATCATAGTTTTCACATCATGTTGGATATTCAAAGCATCTTTCCTGTAAAGGCTTTTGTTTTCCAAAATATTTCATAGAAAATTCAAGAGTAGACCGTTTTAAATGTGGTTTATCAAATTTCCTTTCTTTGTATTCAACAATGTCGGGATAAAAGTGGATATCATTATTTATATTCAGTAAATTATGTGAAATAGTTGAGTTTATTCCTGATAAGGAAAAATAATTCTTCTGTACATTCGCATTTTTATTTAGAATATCACATTCAGATCTCATATGTCTGGAAAAAGAGCTGGATGTAATAAATTTTTGATTTCAGGAAGGATATCCAGATTCATGTATACTACTTGGTGGTAAACTATTTTGTTAAATACAATTCTTACAATGAGTAGTTCATTAATAGTAAGAGTCAGAGATTTCCAGAAAGATATTCAAATCTTTGCTTTCAATTTAAAGAAAATACTCCCACTAGTTGTTACCTGATCTGATTATTGAAAAGTTTTTGAAATTAAAAAAAGTTTTTCCATATCGCGTAAACCTTATATTATTTTTGTATTATTACATATAAATACGTACTAGATGAATTCGAGCATTACTTCTCTAGAATGTTGCATACATATCAGCAGAATATATTATTGGTTTTTGTAGAGAAATATAGTAAAAAAGTATCTCAGCAACAGAAAAATATGCCTCCAACACTTGTAAAATGTGTAGAATGTGTAAAACTCGTACTTATGTGTCTTAAGTTCTGTGGAAATTGAACATCAGTGTTCTCCCATTGAACAGGACGTAAAGTCGTCAAAATCTTATACATATATATAACAGTATTCTGGACGTGGATACTATTTAAAATCGATGGTTTCTGCAGAAGTTGAAAGAATATTACGGTAGTTTGACATAATTGGTAACAACTATGCGAAATTATTTGAATTGTTCAATTAACACACAATTTATTAAAACTTTGCTATGTTCCACCAATTAAATGCCAATCTGCCTAATTCATGAGGAAGCATTTCATAAGCTGCAGAGTCTTGAGCCGTTAACTATTGGTTGTAAACCAGTTTTTATTTGACTCACAATCGAGAAGCTTCTGCAAGACACTCGAAAGATATTGCGAATAGCAAAATGTAAACGTGTAGACAACGAGTTAGCTACATTCAAAATGTTTACAGTGTTTTCAGAGGCACATTTGTGCATTTAAGAGATTTAAAGGCTGTAGAAACAGAAACCTAATAATATGTTGTTTATTTTACAAAATGAAAAAATTGATTCTAGAAAAAAGAATTTTAGTGTTATTTCAGTCATAAAATTTTTCAATATTCAGATCATGTTTATAAAAGATAAACATTTATAAATAAAATGTCTATTTCCTATTCGAATAAAGACACAAACAATATAATATAACCAGACTCACATTGTGGTATAGTTCATTTTAATAGAGAAAATTTTGTTGGACGATGTTGTCTCGTCCAAGTAAAATTTATGTTATACAATTGCATATCCGATACACCAATCAACATTTTATTCAACTCTTTTTGTTATAAAAGAATCCACCAAATACACTCAACTGTAATAATAAAAATGGTGAAATTGTCATCTTACATTATTACATATACCATATAAATGCTATATACTATATACATAGATATATACACATTTTGTAGTTGATGGTAATACAATGCATTTAAAAACTAGTTTTTGTAATATAATGTGATTTTCATTTCATTCAAGAATTTAGAAAATTAGGGTGAGAAATTTTAAATTTCTACATATAAATATAATATTTATGTATGTATGGTGTGTGATGTAGCTGCATATACTCGTATATAGATAGGAGAAAAATGATGAGAAGTATTCCTTTCATTATAAAATGATTTAGATTTTTCATATCTGTACATGATTGTTTTGTTGCTATATCAATTAACTCCACTTCCTTAATATTACAGGTCTTAATATTTAAGCACTTTTCAATGTGGTATATGTGTGGATGTATACTATTTGTTTATGTTTGTACGATTTGTATTTGTAATTAGTTTGCTCATTTTGAATTTTTTATTTATTATTTTTCAATGTATATTGATGTTGCTTAACAACCAATTAGTTATAAAAGTCTTTTATATCCATATCTTATTTTTATCATTAATTTTTAATATTTTTCAAAATAATCAAAATAGTAAATTAGGTTTGATTGAAGAATTTCCCAAATGGAAGTTTTTATCTGCATCAAAAAAAAATCCTAAATATGCAGATTGAATAAGTGTATATACAAAGAATCAAAGAACTTAATGTAATTAAAGAAAAAAACAAACGTGTAGTTTACATTTTGAAATAAATTATTTTTTTGGCAAGAAATTTCCGAAGTTAAATTATATTCCCACTCGTTTTTTACTTCGTGAATATTACATGTTTAAGCACTATTTCTACTTCTACAGTACAAACTGTTTATTCAAAAGAAATTTTCTGGTAATAAATTTCTAAATGAAAATTGTTTTTTAGATGGTATATTATATTATCTTTGTTTAAGGAGTCAATCGATTTGAAATGCACCCGCATATTTTTAAATATATTGAATAAATTTGAATTTTTAGAATTAAGAATAAAATAAATATTTTCAGTTATTCTAAAATTTATTCTACTTATCGACATACTATTTTGCAGATTATTGTGTGGTAGGATGTATTCATATTCATTTTTTGGCCTTAGTTTTAACTTGAAAGACTCAAAATAGTACTGTAAAAAGGGTCATAAAATATGAAGAAATATAATGAAGAAATCATAAATATTTTACACAAATCTTATAAAATTCTACCCATCCATATAGTTCGTTTCATATGTAATGTTATGTTAAGCAGGTATAATTAAGAATAAAATTTATAACTTCGACATAACAATGGTGATAAACATTTACACCTTTAAAATCAATGAAGATCATATAATTGTTTTTTTTAGCTCGAGTTTTTCAAAAATGAAATGAAGATTGTTTTTCGTATTCAGGTATAATGTATGATATTCCTTTTCATCAAAAATATATTTTTTGTACAGAAAATGTGTTAATCTAAAATTAATAAAATTAATTGAAAATTGTTGAAAAACATCCTCACAAACCAAATATAAAGAGACTTATTAAAAACATGTGTGTAATGGTTACAAATTTAAAGTTCAATAATTGGTATAATGTTATTCACCCATGTTTTGAGCACAGAATGGCTATACTTGATTTCATGATATTGGTATTATTACGAAAAAATTGTGCTTGGATGGTTGATAAGTTAAGACACTCCAAAAAAGTAAAAAGTAAAAACAAAAAGTTGAATAATATAATACATAACTAGTTAATGTAATATTACATGATATTATTATTATTTATTAGTAACAATTTCAAATCTATAATCTTTATTTTCAATCAATAAAATGCACTTTTCACAACTATTGTATTAATTTGTTTCAAAAATTAATTTATTGTAAACCCTGTAAAACATACTTATTTCTAATGTAATAGCAGACAGAAATTCGCGCGGAATGCAAAGAAAAATGTATGAAACATACGTCTAAAACTATTTCTATACTTTCAATTATTTCCGCATCAATATTTGAAAATTAAAAATCGTCGGATTTTGTTGATTTGCATTTCTACATCTGATTTTAGGAAATAATTTTGCAAAAGGATCTTGACTAAATTTTGATATTTTGATTTACTCATGTTAATCATGTTTTTCAAACAAAATTTTTAAAACTGTTTGGAGTCTGTATTATTTTTACGAGCCACATTATGAAAAACATATTTAAAACTTTCTTCCCAGCTTGCGTCATGAATATACAAAGGTTTTTCACAACCAAATTATTTCTTTTATTATCACTATCAACAATATGAATTAAGTAATCTATTATAAACTATATTTTTTTATATTAACATTTCGCCAAAAATTAAAAGACTTTTTTATTTTTTGGTTGTAGATTTTTAATATGCGTTTTTAATATTCATTCTACAAATATATTATAAATACCAAGAGAAAAACGTTGAAAGGTAATACAAAAATATGTAATAAATTTGTATGAGGCGTGTGGAACTGCAACACATTCTTTGAAAATGTATTTCCGGCAGAAAATTCAAATAAAAATTACATTGACTAATGCACTTCGCTTTTCTAGTATAAACAATAGGATTCCAAAATTAATTTAGCGAAAGTTTTTGAATTTTCTGAAATGTTTAAAATATCACCAAACTTTTAAAAAATAGCTTATTAGTTTTTTTCTCAAATAATTATTACTTTTTTCAGTGTTCTGCATTTTTTTTTTTAATTTTTCTATTATCTATAATTTTTTTAAATCATATACTAAAACAGTAATTATGATAGCATAATATTTTCAATAATAAAATTTAAGCTTTAACTGCTGGAGCATAATCAAGATCTTCTAGTTTAATTTGTAATAATGTAAGATGACAATTTCACCATTTGTATTACAGTTGAGCGGATTGTTATAAAAAAAGAGGTGAATAAAATATTGATTGGTGTATCGGATATGCAATTGTATTTTACTTGGACGAAAATACTTCATCCAACACTAATTGCGCATTAACGTTTTCCATATAAATCCAACTATACTGAAATGTGTATCTGGTATTTATTTGTCTGTGATAAAGATAAAGAACATGTTTTTGCCTATCCATAACCATACAACAACAACATCAAAACCAAATTTTTTTTGTTGAACCTCGAACAAACGTTGTTCATAATAATTGTTTGTGCTTATTATTTTACGTTAAAGTTTATTTTAAATAAAAAGTTTTATAGATGAAAATGCAAACTTGAATTTTTTGAAATAAGTTTTGCGACATTGGCATATCGGTGTAGCTATTTAGATCTGTGGTATATTATGGTATGTATTATGCTGTCCCACTCATACTCTTATAATGTTTATACAATGTATTGTTGCTTGCTAACATGACGTTAAACTTGCTTGTCAGATTATCGTCGTCTAATTCACTTGCGGGGATGAGTAAACATGCTTTTTTGAACGCAATTCAGTATTATTAGACAACTGTCAGATCAGCTGTTAAATTGTCGGGATCGGGATACAGTTTGTATTAATAAAAATATTTTAAAAATATAAAAAATTTTTACATTTTTGATTATAAATTAAAAAGTATTGTTATTTAAACAGATAAATAATTATCGAAATAGCATCATAAATTGTGTCAAGATGTTAAGAATACCTACAGTAATAGTGAATTTACGATCTGCTATACAAAAATGTATTCGATATAAAAGAAAAAGAAAACTTTTTTTTTATTGTGCCATATTGAATGTTGTGACGCGTATTAGGAGGAAAATTCCAAAATATCAAGATTATTTCGACGTCATAGAATCATATCCTGACGATGTTTTTCGTAATCATTTTCGAATAACGAAAAATTGCTTTTCAATAAGTATAATGTATTTCAAATGTAGAAAATATGTGTTAAATACTTATAACCTTTTTCCTTTTAGAAAATTCTCTTCGAGTTAAAACCAATTTGGAAGACTCAAAAACGAGGCAGACCAAAAGAAGAACTAAAAAGGTGCATATATATTACATTGTGGGCACTAAGCAATAAAAATGTATATAGAGAAATATCGGACAGATTTGACATATCCATTGGAAAAGTCCATTATTCTGTGATAAGTATATGTAAATTAATATTCCTTCTAAGCAAAAAATGTAAAATGACCATCTGAAAGTGAACTCCATGGGATTTCTTAGTCATTTGAGAATAATCACTCTCCAAATGGAATACCTGTGGTGTGTTTCTGTATCTCAGTCGAGAAGTTCTCGATTGAAAGTGACGTCACAGCTTCTCGACTGGTAATTCTCGATCCAAAAAATTTTTGCGTTTCTGTATCTCTCATATCATTTTTTACAGTACAATTTATAAAACGTACTACAACTTCATCATTTGTAATAAACCACTGATCTCTTTCTGTACTTTTCAACACAAAGTGTTCAAATTTAAGTTCCAAATAAACTCCAATGCAATTTGATGCAGGATGAGAATCTCCTATTTTTTTTTGAGAGAACAGGGTATGATGGTTTTTTATGTAATAATGTCGAATGGTTTTCCATATTTTCAATGATACGATTTGCTACTTGTTGTAATGGTTTTGATCCCGTTCTTACTAAAATTTTTATGTTTTGTAGTTCGTTTTCATATGGAAAGGCACTAAAATTATCCAATGGACCCCATTCTTCTACATCATCAACTAAATGAATTAGATTATGAACATTATAACTTACACGGTCCATCCCATATATAGAAGAAAATTCCAAAACAAAATTTTCGAGCATTTTTCTTGCAATGGAACTGTATATTATATGGCTTTTACTAATACATATTCTAATAGCGCTGTGAAGAAGAAGAAAATGTTTGTATATTTCATGTTTTAAAATGTCTTTCAAGGCAACAGGTCCCGTATAGAGTAGAAATGTACGCAATTCAGTGGCTTTCCAAAACGATAATACATCTTGTTCATTAATTACAAGAAAATGTTTTATTTCACAATTATTTTAAGTTTTCAAATTTTTTACAATATTGATTCTATAATATATTCACAATACAGATTTAATTTAATTTAAAATTTGTACAATTAAACACTGATATTTTATTATTACTATGTTTTAACTGATTGTGCTGAAGGCCAAAATACAAGTAAAATCAAAAAATTCAACAAAGGTTAAAAATTTTCTAAATTTAGGTAAAAATTTAATT
Source organism: Villa cingulata (assembly GCA_951394055.1). Classification (NCBI taxonomy): domain Eukaryota; kingdom Metazoa; phylum Arthropoda; class Insecta; order Diptera; family Bombyliidae; genus Villa; species Villa cingulata. The sequence continues at coordinate 31,018,257 of OX596017.1, read as the reverse complement.
TCTTTTATATTTGAGAACAATTGATAACTGACAATGATTATTTAAAAATAGATTTACAAGTGAGAATCAAAGTGTAATATACATAATACTATGTGCAATATATTTATATGAAGACAGTGATAGCTAATTACAATAATAATATAATTTTAGTACTATAAACGTTATATATAAAAAAAAGGCAATTAAGAATACAGTTGATGAATTCACAACATTCTCCCCCAGGTTAAGAGTATTCTTAACATCACTTCACCGGTAATTTACACAATTTTGTGATTGGCCGTTTAATAACTCCTGATGATGTACGGACAGTGGCAACTCTGACGAGATTGTCTTGACCAGGGTGTGTCTCGATTATTCTTCCCAATATCCATCTACCTGGAGGTAAGTTGTCATCTTTAATCGTAACAATGTCACCTGTTTGAATGTTGTTCTGTATTTGCTGCCACTTTGGTCGATGCTGTAACGTTGTAAGATATTCGCGATACCATCTTTTCCAAAAGTCTTGTTTCATATGCTTAATTAATTGCCAGCGTTCTTGTAATGATGGTGTATATTCAGGAATTTCTGGTAAACTTGTGATTGGATGACCAATTAAAAAATGTGCAGGCGTTAAAACATCTAGGCTGGAAGGATCATCATTGATGGAAACTAATGGTCTAGAGTTTAGTAGGCCTTCTATTTGAACCAATGTAGTATACATTTCTTCGTATGTGAGTCTGCTTGTGTTGATGACCTTACGTAAAATAACTTTGATCGATTTTACTCCGGCTTCCCAAAATCCGCCGAAATGAGGTGCTGATGGTGGATTGAATTCCCAACTGATACTATTTTCTGAAATAAAATCTGATATTATTTGTGTCTTGTTGATCAATGAAATTTGGTGATATAATTCATTTAAATGTCTATTGGCACCAACGAAATTTGTTCCATTGTCACTAAATATTTTACTTGGTAAACCTCGACGAGCAATAAATCGTTTCAAACAGGCAAGAAATGTTTCTGCAGACAAGTCACCTGCTAATTCGATATGCATTGCGCGAGTGCTAAAACATATGAATAAGGCGATATATCCTTTGGTGTGTTTTGAACCTCTACCTCGGTAAGTTAATAATTCCAATGGTCCAGCATAATCTACACCTACATGCTGGAATGGTCGATAAGCTCCTACTCGTTGCTCCGGTAAATTAGCCATTAATTGTTGTGACGTTTTGCCTCTATGTTTTATACATGTTAAACACTTGTTAATAATTGATTTCACAAGACATCTACATGAAATGATCCAATATCGTTGTCGTATGATTCCCAGTAACAAATTTACACCTGCATGTAAGAACTTTTCATGTAAATAAATCACAAGATACTTGACAAAAACATGATTCTTAGGTAAAATTATTGGATGTCGAGTGTTGTAAGGCAATGTAGCATTTTCCAATCTGCCACCAATGCGCAATATTCCGACTTTATCAATGAATGGTGATAAAGATGAAAGAGAACTTGATGATTTAACAGTTGGGTGAGATTTTAATGAATTCAATTCTGATTTGAATTCTTCTTGTTGTGCCCATTTAATCAAGTGGTGATAAGAATTGTTAATGTCTTCTGAATTAAGCCATGACATCGAATTGCTTCTTCTACATTTTCGAAAAAATTGGAAGCAACGACCTAATATTCGCAAAATAGTGTATAATTTTGAATGTCGCTTGAATAGTTGATGTAAAACATTGTCATCAAAATTGAGGTGAAAACTCGTCATGTGCTTTGTTCTAATTTCTGGATCATCTTCCTTAAGATTGATATCGATGTTCTGTTTGTTGTCCATCAGACTTGTTTTCCAATCTGTTTTCAGCCATGGAGGACCATTCCACCAGAGTTCAGAGCATAGTAACTGTTGAGGAGTCAAACCCCTGGAAGCTAAGTCTGCTGGATTACTAGAAGATTTGACATGATACCACTGGGACCTCGAAATTAGTGATAATATTGATGAAGTTCTGTTGGCAACAAAGGATTTCCACTTGCTTGGGTGTGATGACAGCCAGGCAAGTACGACTGTAGAATCAGTCCATGCGAAACATTTTTCAATTGGAATATGTAGATTTGAGATTACAAAATTGATAAGACGCGTGAGTAATACAGCAGCACATAATTCTAATCTTGGTATAGAAATTTGTTTAATAGGACATACTCTTGTTTTGGCAGCAACAATAGTAGTATGAATATTTCCATCAGTATCTAAAGCTCTAGTATAAATGACAGCAGCATATGCACGTTCTGAAGCATCAGAGAATCCATGCAACTCTACATTTGAAAGATTAGAATGAATTAACCTTGGTATGTGCAATTTTTGTAGTAAATGAAGATTGTCTCGAAGTGATTGCCATTTTACTCTAACATCATCACTGCATTCATCCCATTCACATTTTTGCAACCATAATTGTTGTAATAAAATCTTGAATGAAATAGTGACAGGAGCAATTAGACCCAAAGGATCAAAGATTTTACTTGACTCTGATAAAATATTGCGTTTTGTTGGAACGCTCTGCTCTGGAAGTTGTACATTAAAGGTGAAATAATCTTCAGATGGAACCCATTTAAGACCAAGTACTCGCAAGTTATCAGTATGATTATCGATGATGTAAGCTTGATTGTTGTTAGCATTAGATACAATTGATTGCATGAATGACTGAGAATTCGAACACCATTTGCGAAGACAGAATTTGCGTCTTCCTAATAGACTCGTTAATTGGTGAAACAATTGTATTGCTTGATCATCATCTTCAGCTCCTCCTAAAAAATCGTCAACATAAAAGTTATTTTTAATTGCTTTTTCAGCTAGAGGATATTGAGTTGCAAATTCAATTGTTAGCTGATTTAATGCTCTGGTTGCTAAGAATGGAGCACACGATGTTCCATACGTTACTGTAGTAAGCCAATAATGCTTTATTGGACTTGAAGGATTTGTTCTCCAAACAATTCGTTGATAGTTTCTGTCAGCTTCATGTACGAGTACCTGCCTGTACATTTTCTCAATGTCTGCTACCATAGCTATTTTAAATGATCTAAAAGTAAGCAAAATATCAATTAAATTTTTTTGTGTTTTTGGTCCTGCAATTAATCTATGATTTAATGTCAATCCGTTCGTTGTCTTGGCAGCTCCATTGAAGACTACTCTGACCTTAGTAGTTACACTTGATGGCTTTATGATAGCATGATGTGGCAGATACATGTGCTCAGCATCATTAGTTAATTTTGTTGAAGGAATTATTTCCATATGTCCCAATTTTAGATACTCGTCCATAAAATTTTTATATTCAATTGATAAATGTGGAGTTGTTCTAAATCGTCGTTCAATCGAATATAAACAATGTGTTGCATGAGAAAGTGATTGTCCTAAAATTGGTGTATCATTCCTGATTGGTAATCTAACAACATATTTGTTTGTAGCAGGATCAATGTAATGAGTTTCTACAAAATGTCTTTCACAAAATTCTTCTTCTTCAGTATAGAGTTGATCTGGCATAGGTAGCTCTTCAATTTCCCAAAACTTCCGTAGTGTTGACTCAATAGTACTAATTTCTGTGTGAAGTGAGACGATGCAATTATTTTTATGATTCATATCTAAATTACCAGCTAAAACATATCCAAATATTGTTTGTTGTAGAATTGGAAGATTTGGAGAAATGCACTGCTTTCCTTCCTGCAAGATTTGAAAAAAATAGTCGGCACCAAGGATAATGTCTATTTGATTTGATACATTGAAATTAGGATCTGCCAATACAAAATTTTCCTTAATGTGTGACATGTTGAAGTTAAACGTTTTCGACGGTTGGGGTGCAGTTAGTTTGGCCAAAACATGTGTTTGTACCCATAATTTGTTTTGGGGTTGATGACGTGATATCAGTAGTAATGAAAGCTTTCCTCTAGTGGTTACTGTCTTAGTAGCAGACAGGCCGTGCACAATAATCCTTGAAGGTTCTCTCTGAAGTGATAATCGATTTACACAGTCTTCAGAGATGAAGGAAGCTTGTGATCCTGAATCCAAAAGAATACGACAAGGTTGTGTTCGATTGCTTGAATCAAGAACGTAGACAAGTGCTGTAGGTAAAAGTGTGATTTTAATTTCTTGATTTTGATTGATTGTATATGTATCAACGTGATGAGTTTTTGTGCCATGATCAGAATCATGTGTGATGAATTTTCCTTGGTGATTTGCAGGCAATTGTATACGTGACTGTGAATGTTGTGAAACTGATGATGATAGATCATTCGTATTGTCTGAGTGTAATCCCTTGGTGTGATCAGTAAGATGTAGTGTTGTGTGATGCGATTTTTTACAAATATGGCATTTGTATTTTGACTTGCATTTTGGTGATGAATGCCCTATACCAAGACAGTTAAAACAAAGAGATTTTGTAGTGGCAAAGTTACGTCGTTCAGAAACATTTAGTGCTTTATATTGTGGACATCGATACAAGTGATGATCTTGTGAACATTTAATACAAGAATTTGTCTGAATAGATAAAGCCTTGAGCTGTTGACTAGTTGTTGATCGTTTTGATGAATCCCAAGTTTCCAGTGCATCACATCTCTTATTCAAAAAGCTAATGAATGAAGTAAATGATGGAAACTCATTTTCTGATGTTTCATCTGCCCATGCCTTTCGTGTTTCATTATCTAACTTGTTTAAAATTATATGAATAAGCCATGGATTTCGACTAGTAGCATCATCTCCTAAAACATCGATTCCTCGTATCAATTGGTCTGAATTATCAGCTATACGACGTAACGAAGACGGTAATTGATTGCACGCTGGTTGATTCATGAATGCCTTCATGTATGCTGAGACAATGTGTTTTCTCTTGTTATACCGTGAGACTAGTTTATCCCAAGCTTGAGTGTAATTGGCATCTGTTATAGATAGATGCTTTATTACATTTGCAGCTTCACCCTTCAATGATCCCTTGAGAAATTGTAATTTAGCTGAATTAGTTAAATCAGAGCGACTACCAATACAAGATAGAAAAAGGTCCATAAAGGAAGGCCATTCCTTATAGTCTCCAGAAAATGAGGGTATTTCGACCTTTGGAAGTTTAGCGGTTTGTGTTAGGGATGTATTGATTGTAGAGTTTGCATTACGCGTCAAATTGTCAAGTAATGTGCTTTGTCGATCAAGTAGAGTCGAAATATTAATATCATTAGCAAGGGCTTGTTGATTTGGTATACTTTCAGACAGTTTATCATTCAATAATTTACGTAAACTACTTTTTACTTCGTAATATTTATCCTCAAATGTATCATATTCTGATTCAACATTTTCAATAGCCAATTTTAGATCAATAGTTTTAAAATCCGCATATAATTCCTCTAGCTTTTCCAATCTAACCTTAACATCTTCAACTGTTTTATTTCCCATGCCTGATTCAACAAATGTTTTCAATTTCGTTAATGAGGCCTTCAGACGACCTCTTTCCATTTTCCACGTGGTTATGTCAGACATGATTTAAAGATATTCAATTATTGAATGATTTCAATTAACAAATTTTATTTTGTAATTATAATTGTATTTATTTAATTGTATTTATTTTATTTGTAATTATATTTTATTATATAGTTTTTACAATAAGTGTTTATGAATTAATTTGCATTGCGTTTTATAAGACAGTAATTGTCTAGACATACTGATCACTAAATAAAATTTGTCCGTTTACACGCAGCTATAAAATGAATTATCTTTTGTGATTCAATGTATGATAAAACACAATTGTTAATAAATGTATAGTATGTGTGGTTTATTACTATTGCATCCTATTGATAATGTTCACTACCTTATAACATATTACACATGTGATTACTACTTATATTGAATATTGTATAAAATTTTGTAATTTATAATTTGAATGTCCAAAATGTGTAATTTCAAGTATTTACGAAATTTTACATTGATAATTATTGTCTTTTGGCATTCACAATTCTATATAATGTTAGTAATATACGAAAACCATGTGGTGCATTAAATTATCGAAAATTTCGATTTATTGTTAATTTTGATGTAAAATATAATTACACGTTAAAATATAAGTAAATATAGATTAATTTTATTGTTACTTATCTTTATTTTTTTGTCTGATGGCCATGAATTTTCTGGATTATAATTCTACAGTTCCATTTCTATGTGATGGGTTTATGGTCCACATGGTATCACCAAGTTATAATTAAGAAAATGTTTTAATTATAAATTTAATTAATTTAAATAATTTACTTCCCGGGTTTCGGCACCAAAAATGTTCATTAATTACAAGAAAATGTTTTATTTCACAATTATTTTAAGTTTTCAAATTTTTTACAATATTGATTCTATAATATATTCACAATACAGATTTAATTTAATTTAAAATTTGTACAATTAAACACTGATATTTTATTATTACTATGTTTTAACTGATTGTGCTGAAGGCCAAAATACAAGTAAAATCAAAAAATTCAACAAAGGTTAAAAATTTTCTAAATTTAGGTAAAAATTTAATTTCTTTTATATTTGAGAACAATTGATAACTGACAATGATTATTTAAAAATAGATTTACAAGTGAGAATCAAAGTGTAATATACATAATACTATGTGCAATATATTTATATGAAGACAGTGATAGCTAATTACAATAATAATATAATTTTAGTACTATAAACGTTATATATAAAAAAAAGGCAATTAAGAATACAGTTGATGAATTCACAACACATCTAATCCTCTAACACTTCGATTGAATTCTGTGAGCAAAGTTTTTCTATAAGAAAGTAATTTATTTGTTATCGCAGTTATATCCTTGTTTGATAATTTAACATGAAGAGTAGTTCCACCTTTAATCCAATAAATTAACATTTTTTTAACAACGCCAAGACAAACCAAATGCATATAATCCAGTGGAAATTGTGATATCATATTAATGCAAAGATTTTCCAACGGAGATACACCATTATGATGTTCCTCATCTAGTTTTTGCCTAAAACTATCATCTGTTCTTAGGCGAGATGATAATTCTCGATAGCTCATACGATGTTTATTCATGTCGTAATCCCCTTCCACATTACATCTGTCACATCCAAAATAGCCATTATGTCCTTTAATACATTTAATAAAAGCTTTGGCTGGTGAATCACAAATGAACTTTCCTATATTTACATTTACAATTTTTCCCTCTATGTCAATTCCATTTTCAAGTAATAATATCAGATCATTGATAACAAATTTCAGAAATTCCCCCACATCTTTGGGTTTTGAATCTCCGTAATATACTCCTACAGGAAAAGGTTTATTTCGATACTGATCAATTTGAAACAGTATTGGCCAGAGTTGAGATTTTGAAGAAGTACTTATAGGTAAGCCGTCAATATTGAAATTCAAATGAATATCATGTGGTGTAGGAACAATTTCTTTTAAATTTAATTTCAATATCACATCTAAGCCTAAATACCAGTATTCGCCTGGATGCATAGTAATAATATTAATAATACGAGGTGTGCGTAATAATAAATCCATTATTTCGGCACAAAATCAAAAGATCATTTAGAGCTTTTGAAGTTTCTGTAAATAAAAACCAAAATTTTATTTAAATCATCAATCATATTTAAAGATTGTAATTAAACACGTTTATTAACAACAATGTAATTTACAAGTGTGTATGACAAGTGTAATCTGTCAACATGAAGTATATGAAATACACCTATCCCCCGATTTGCACGGTACTTTTTTTACACGATTTCGCTTTTACACGGTTTTTAAAATGGTTTAAAAAAATTTAAAAAAACTGGTAAAAATGAACATTTTGGCTGTATACATATGTATTTCTAGTCATTTTTAAATTCTCTTCTTTTGGTAATACTGGTATCAAATCTAAAATATGGGGATTCCCCGTTTTGTATGCACAACAAAGCTGTCTGATTCATATGAATTAGTGCAGTACAATTTTAGCAGCAGAAAGGTTTATTTCATCTAATCGTAGTTTTCAGTGTTTAAGTGTTTAACAATAATTATAGATTTTGTACCATTTTTATAATTTAATTAAAATTGTACGGGTTTTACCATGCCAAAAGAAATTAAAGGAAAACAAGTGAAAAGAAAAGTTATTTCTTTAGAAACAAAAATTAAAATATTAGATCGTTTACGTAAAGGAGAAAGAATAACACATGTTGCTAAATTTTACTCCATGAATGAAGCCACAATAAGAACAATAAGAAAAAATGAAGACTCCATTAGAAAAAGTGTAGCAGCTGGATCTTGCACGAGTATGAGCACAATTTCATACGTAAGAGATGTTGCAATGGAAAACATGGAAAAGGCATTAATGATATGGATAGAAGACCAAACTCAAAAGTGGATTCCAATTGACACCAATGTCATTACAAATAAGGCTTTGCAAATTTATGAAAAAGTTAAAGGTCAGTTACCATCTACTTCTTCAGCTGAAAAGAAGCTATCTTTTTCCGCAAGCTCTGGTTGGTTCGATAGATTTAAACGAAGACATTCCTTACATAATTTAAGACTAAAAGGTGAAATAGCATCTGCTGATTCAGATGCAGTGCAAACATATCCAGAAAAATTTGCTGAAATTATTGCCGCCAACTCATACACTCCTGACAAGGTCTTCAATGCTGACGAGTTCGGGTTATTTTGGAAAAAAATGCCAAAAAGAACCTATTTGGCTAAAGCTCACAAATCAGCTAGTGGTCATAAAGCAGCGAAAAGTCGTATAACAGTTCTTTTCTGTAGCAACGCTTCAGGCGATTATATAATGAAACCATTGGTTATAAACAAATCAAAAACACCACGCTCATTTAAAGGAATAAGCATCAACAACCTTCCCGTTTATTGGATGGCTAATAAGAAGGCATGGGTCACTGCCACACTTTTTAATGAATGGTTTCATAACTTTTTTGTTTCAGACGTCAAAAAATATTTAAGTAAAAGGGGGCTGCCTTTTAAAGTCCTTCTCTTAATTGATAATGCACCAGGTTATTCTCAACATTTACAACACGAAAATGTACAAATTGTATTTTTACCAAAGAATACGACTTCTTTATTGCAGCCCTTGGATCAAGGGATAATTTCGACTTTTAAGGCACTGTATATCAAGCGAACCTTCAGATATATTTTAGACCAAATGGAGAATGATGGATCTCTTACACTTATAGATGCTTGGAAAAAATTTACAATCTTAGATTGTGTTAAGCATGTTGGACTGTCATATACCGAAATTAATCAATCAACGCTCAATGCCTGCTGGAAAACAGTATGGCCGGATGTCGTTAAAGGTGAGAATTCTAGATTACCATTGGAGCATGAATATTGTCAGATAACTGAGTTGGCGCTTACAATGGGAGGAGAAGGTTTTGAGGATTTAGCTGCAGCAGATATTGAAGAACTAATGGCTGACGATGAACTAGATGAGGATGATTTAGTTAACATGGTTAATGGAACAAATGATCGCGACAATGATTCTGATAAAGAGGAGTCTGAACCAAATGTGTTCACAACAAAAGTAATCCGTGTAGGACTTGACTTGGGGAGAAAATTGGGTAATCATTTTTTACAAAATGATCCGAATGTTGAAAGAGCTCTCCGATTCCAACGAGATATTAATAAATGCTTGAATCAATATGAGGAGGTCTATAAAGATTTAACAAAAAACCAAACACAATTGTTGATTACGGATTTCATCACCAAGACTCGCCGATCTGAGACTGTCACTAATTCATCAACCATTGAACGAGAATCGCCCCTAGTACTATCGAGTGATGAAAGTCAGTAATTAAACTTATCGTTAAATTTTTTAAGAATTTTATATTTATTGTTTCTCTAATTATATTAATACTTATACCTTTATATTTTTATTATTTTACGAATGGAATGTTGTTTTTATGTTTTTCAAGATATGTTACTTTTATTTTATTTTGAAATAAATAACTGAATTATGCACATTTTAGACTATTTTCGATTTACACGGTTTTACATATCAACATCCACGATTTCGATTTACACGGTTTTCTGGGGAACCTATCTTCCGTGTAAATCGGGGGATAGGTGTATATCACTTATGGTGAATACACACAATGTATGATTATGCTTATACCACATATAAAATAAAATACTCATATGTTCAACGTTCATATAAAGAAGTGTAACCATTTTTTTTCAGCAACCGACACGACCAACCGACAAAAAGCACAGAAAGCAACCGACAGAAGCTTTCGTGAGAAAGGCTTTTTCTTTATTCTCTCTGTTTTCTCAACTTTTTATACATACACATAACATCATTCAATACATACATATTTTGTTATATGAACAAAACATAGGTACATTTCAATATCTTCAAATGATCATGTATATAATGTAAGGATCAATATTGAGTTCATAATGATCTGGTATATAAAATATATAATATACGTTTATTCATATACATGAATAAACAATGTTTGTATACATGATAACTGTGTATATGTATGTATGCTTTGGTGATAACGCGATAAAAATAATAGAAATCCATTCTAATGCAATTTTAAAAATTAGAGAACCGGTTTACATAATAAAGGTGTCCATTGCGAGTGTCGATTCAGCAATCGATCGATTGGCCATGCTTAGTCGATTAAAAAATTTTTCGGCATTGTGTAACTTAATCGATAGCGCAAGAATCATTACCATGTAAGCATAGTTTTTGTTCGGTAAAATAGTGATCTATTGTGAATTTTTTCTGTTCATATGTGACATTTGACATTCCAAGTGTAATTAATTTTCAATAAAATATTTAAATTTGTTTGTTTTTATTGATAATAAAATTAAAATGAGCTTTTTGGAGTTGTTTTTTGAAAATTCTGCTGATACAAATAGTGAAAAAACAGAAACAATTAGAAAAAGAAGACTTTTAAGGAACACATCTAATCCTTTAGAACTGGATGAATTCTGGTAAGTATTAAATTGACAATTAATTTTTTCTCACGTTTTAGTTGATTTATTTATATTATGAATATATTCAATAAAAATTCACAACTATGTATATTAAAATTAATTTGATCAGCTTCATATTTATATACACATATTCCAACAGTTTTATACAAACCTTCAGATTGTCGAAGGCAGCTTTCAAAGATATTTTGGAAGAGATAGATTCAAAATTAAAGCCAGCTATAAGATCGACATGCATCCCAAATATAATTAAATTTGCCAGTGTGTTAAGATTCCTGGCTCAAGGGAGCTACCAACATAGCGTAGGCAACGATTTCAGCCTCGGACTAGCGCAACCAACAGTATCGTTGATATTTAAGGAGGTGATAGAGGTATTGGAAAATCATCTTTGTCCGAAGTGGATCAAATTTGAATATTCCCCTGTAGAAAAAAACCAAGCAAAACTCTTTTTTTACGAAAAGAGTGGGATTCCAGGTGTAAGTGGCTGCGTAGATGGGACGCACATCAGAATCAGAGCACCAGCAAAACAAATTCAACATTTGTATTACAACCGGAAGGGTTTCTATAGTTTGAACGCCATGATTGTAAATAAGTACCACTTTGTAAAAAGACAATGACTTTTCATAACTTTTTTATTTGTTTTAGGTTTGTGACCACAATATGATTATTAAATATATAAATGCGAAGTTTCCGGGAGCGACACATGATTCTATGGTTTGGAATACATCAAGTTTGAAAATGAAATTAGAAGAGGACTACCAAAATGGAGAGCGAAATTCATGGCTTCTTGGTGAGGGTTTAATTACACAAAAGAATGTATAAAACATACATATCTCATATATTTATATTTTTTAGGCGATGCAGGTTATCCTTTGGCGGTACATTTAATAACCCCATTTCGCAACGCTTCGGAAAATTCTGTAGAATCACGGTTCAATAAGAAGCACACTCAGGCAAGGATAATTGTGGAAAGGACGATTGGCATTCTTAAAAATAGATTTAGGTGTCTTCTAGGAGCGAGGGAGATGCACTATTCTCCGGAGAAGGCAACAAAGATTATCAACGTGTGTGCAGCATTACATAATGTATGTATTAGTTATAAAAGTGATGTTGATACTACAGCATATGAACTTAATGAAGATGGTGATGATAATAATGACGATAATGAATATCTGAATTTAGAACCAAGCAGTAACGAAGGAGAAAATATTAGAAATAGAATTGTTAATAGTTTTATGCAATGAATTAACCTGAAAATTGGAAATTATGTATGTACTACTTATTTCTTGATGAATTATATATGAATTATGCATGGAAAACATGACTTTTATTCGGTTTTAGCTGAAATGAAATGAATATATAATAAATTAGGTATTTTATGTAAAGTGAAAACATTTTAATAAGTATCAAAAACAACTTTTTAATTCACTTTGAAAAAAATGTATAAATGAACAAAAATAGAAATTCAGTGGCTTACAATCTTAACTCAGAATAAATAATTCTAGATTTCATTTTTTTCGTTTTTCTTTAATTCCAATATTTGCACTTTCAATTTTAGTTTTGCAGTCCGATATTCCCTTTGGTTTTTTATTTCTTCTTTATATAATTTTAGCTCTTCTTCTTTTTTTTTAAATATATCCCTGTGAGTATCTTTTTTTAAGTAATATAGTTTTTTTTTATGCTCAATACTTTCTTTTAAATAGTTTTTTATTTCTTTCAACTCATTTCTTATTTCCTCCTGTATTCCAGTATGATGTTCCAGTATTTTTAAACGCCTATCACATGAATCATTTATTGCAGCTTTCGTTGATCTTATTCTAACCCTTGCATTCGAAGGAGTTCCATTTACTTCAGCTGGTGTTTCTTCCTCATTATCCTCCACAGATATTTCCATTTGATCACTAATTTTATTCTGCTCATTTCTAATTAGTGATAATTGTGTACCAAACTCGTTCCCTGGTGGATTTGTACTTACTCTAAGATTAAGCAAGTCAATCACTGCTTCTTCAGATGGAGAAAAGTTGTATAAGTTATTGGGTCCACCACCTGTTGCTTTTAACTCCGTTTTATTTTCTATCAACTTTTTTTTCAATTTGAATTTCAAGTCTGTCCATACCTAGTTTATGTAAGATAAATAAGATATGTAAGATAAGTTTATGTACTAGGTTACTTTTATAGATTATTTTTAAATGTCTTACTCACTTTTAACCATTTATCTGCTGTACGAAGAGGTGGACCAAGGCTATTCAACTCTTGTGTAAGTTTGTCCCAATAAGATAGCGTTTGAGATTTTTTGATGACACCTTTTGCAACATCAGGATTCTGTTCCATCAATTGGATGAGTTTTTCAATTTGTTTCTTGCTGCTCACAACTTTCGTCCTACATTAAACAAGATATTTTTTATAAAAAGATAATTATGAAAAATGTGTACTTACATGTTTCTTCCTTGAAATTTGGTTATAAAAGTATATTTTTCCTTCGTGAAATTGACAGTCGAGAGGTTAGATGCAATCGCTAGAAAATATCGATAAAATCGATCACCGACGATATAAACGATACTCGCAATACCATATTTGACATTCGATACTCGATCGATCGATTGTCGACACTCGCAATGGACACCAAATTGTAGACATGCAGTACAACATGCTGCTGCTTATGCATAATAGCAAATACTATATAGAATGAATATGTATATGTATACTGTTTATGTGATTTATGTACATGAATGAATGTATACATCTAAAATTGAATAGCCATTTGGGCAGGTATTAGTCCTCAACCTACGAACAAAATATTTAAAAAATTCAATCGCTGAGAAAAGGATTTTCATATTTTTAACCTTTTTTAACATGATCTAGAGTGCGTTCATAAATATTACTTTAACCATAGTCATGGTATGGTATAGTTTAAGCAATGTTATGTTGTACTACAGCCACAGTTATTTTCAAAAAAATTTTTATAAATAATTATATTTTTTGTTTGTCAAAAATTAATTAATTTTTAAAAATTAAGTTTAAAACAAAATTAATTAATTTCAAATAAATTAAATTGAAATTTCACAAATTCACAACACAAAATTAAATGACAAACGATTTTTTTATTGTCAATGTCATTACCACTTAAAGGCTTACTACGTACATGCTTACTCTCGAGCATGGTTAATTTTTGACATCAAATAGTTAAAAATTTACTTTACTACAGATGTTTATGAACGCTAAAAATTCATGTTGGTAGTTATGTTTTACTACACCACCACCATTCTGAACGACGAATGATAACTATGGTTAACTATAGTTAACTATAGTAACGTTTATGAACGCACTCCTAGTGGATCTAGTATTTTGGCATGAATAAATATATTAAGATAGGTCATGAATACTGTATACATTACAGATCCTGGTATATATAATTGAATAATCTATTTTTATAATCATTACACTTGTATGTGTACAAAAGATCATATTTATATAGATGTATACATTCATTCATGTATATCACATAAATTGTATATATGTGTTTATTAGAATCAAAAGGGTATCATAGGAGTTTTTCAAAAAAGAGTTAGATATGCCAGTTTGTTAGTTAGTTTTTTTTCTATTAGAAATAGTTTAAATAATTTGAAAAAGTTTCCATTTCTCCTTTAAAAATCGAATCGAAAATCAGTGTTTTTTTTCAAAAGGTAACCATGTCCTTATTTTTAAGTATCAAAAAGATTATTTTTATTTGTAGGCATTATTTTTTGTTATTTTTTTTTTGTTTTTATGAATTATTAATAAAAAATAATTAAGTTTCGAATTTTTTTATATATGTTTTCTTCTTTTTCACGAGTTTCATTTTAGATATTTAATTTCAAAAGGTAGCATTTTCCATGTATCAGTTTCAAAAAGTAACCCTTCCAAATTTTATATGTAGTTTTAACTAAAACCGTAAGAAATATTTTTTTTTTTATTTTGTTGAATCGTGTTTATTTATGCTAAAGAAAAGGATAGGTTTTAAAAATTTGTGACAATAGCAGTAATATGGATATGACAACATTTTCATGATTATCTCAATTTCACTTAACACTCCATGATCCCCTTTTGATTCTAATAGACACATATTATTCATTTTATATAGTATTTGCTATTATGCATAAGCAGCAGCATGTTGTAATGCATGTCTACAATTTATTATGTAAACCGGTTCTCTAATTTTTAAAATTGCATTAGAATGGATTTCTATTATTTTTATCGCGTTATCACCAAAGCATACATACATATACACAGTTATCATGTATACAAACATAATTTATTCATGTATATGAATAAACGTATATTATATTTATATACCAGATCATTATGAACTCAATATTGATCCTTACATTATATACATGATCATTTGAAGATATTGAAATGTACCTATGTTTTGTTCATATAACAAAATATGTATGTATTGAATGAATGTTATGTGTATGTACTATATAACAAGTTGAGAAAACAGAGAGAATAAAGAAAAAGCCTTTCTCACGAAAGCTTCTGTCGGTTGCTTTTTGTGCTTTTTGTCGGTTGGTCGTGTCGGTTGCTGAAAAAAATTGGTTACACTTCTTTATATGAACGTTGGACATATGAGTATTTATTTTATATGTGCTTATACTGAAGGTATAAACACAATATGTTGTGTAGCCATTTTTACAATTTAATACAAGAAGAACGATAACTTTAGATTATGGTAGCATTTTGGGCTCGGGAGTAGCACAGTAGTAACAATGACTTGAAAGTAGCAAAAATGCTACCATGGTAGTAACTTCGGCAGCACTGTTGGTAAGTAACTTGCGACTCAATAGAATGTTTAATATTTATTTTCATATAGATATAATCATTTTATATTGATGTTCATGATGAAATTTCTGGCTCTATGACAAACGGTCTCATATTAATTGGTGAGCATATGCCACGATACGGAACACGAGTAATTTGTAGCCCTTCTAAGTCCTTTACTGCGTATCGACAATTTTTGAGAAAATTTTCAATCTCGTAAGGGCCGCAAAATTTTGCAAATAGTTTTTTATTGATGCCCGGCAAATAAACATTATTTTTTAGTAACACATAATCCCCCTTTTTGTACACGTGTGGGTTTTTGTGTGACTTGTAATAAATTTTATTATAATTTTGACTTTTTTTGATGTTATCATCAGCTTGTTTTCTTTTTTCCAATAGGTTAATTTCCTCTTTATGTTCTTGTATATGATTCTGAATATATTCTGCAAATCTATCGTAGATTTTACCCTTCTGATTAATACCGAACAACAAAGAGCTTGGAGAAAACCCGGTACTTCTATTTATCGTATTATTCAAGGCAAACTCAATTTTTGTCAAATGTCTGTCCCAATTTCCAGTTGTATTGGATTCACACTCCTTAGACAGCATAGATGACAAAGCACGATTAACCCTCTCAACTTGGCCGTTTGCCTGTGGTGTTAACGTTGCGATTTTAACATGTTGTATGTTATTGTTCGCTAGAAACTCTGTAAACTCACGAGAGGTAAAACAAGAGCCTCTATCAGAAATAACCCCGTTAGACGTAGCAATCAAAATAGGACTGTAAGCACTTGATGGCCTCTTTACTATCAGTGCTTTTCACCGAGTATAGTTTTACAAATTTAGTGAAACCATCAATTATTAAGAATATGTGACGTTTCTTTGACACGGAATGAGCCAAGGGACCGTAATGATCTACATGCAATGTATCAAATGGCAAACTTCCTTTGGGTATGTTATGCAAAGAACCTTCTTATTTGCCAGTATTAGGGGAGAAATAAGCACATTTCAGGCAGTTCTTGATATAATTTTTGACCTTTTCTTTCATTTTTGGAAAATAATAGGTTTTACTTAAATTCTGGTAACATTTCTCAGTACCTAAATGGCACATCGCATCATGGTGAGTTTGTATTAACCTACCTTCCATGGCCTTTGGTACTTAAAACCGAATTTGGTCATTAATTTTTTTGAATATTAGACCGTCGATCATTTCATAAAAACAACTTTCCTGTTTTTCTAAACTACGTGCGATTTCTACTATAACGGGGTCTTGCCGTTGAGAAACAGCCAGTATATACTCGAAAGTTTCGTCTGTGACATTGAGAATATTAATCGATCTACTTAAAGCATCAGTGTGAGCCATGCTATGGTTTCCGCGATGTTCAACTACAAATTCGAAGCTTTGTAATTCTAGGACCCATCGTGATATTCTTGGATTGATAAACTTTTTATTAAGAGTAAGTGCTAACGATTGGCAGTCTGTTACCACCTTAAATTTTAATCCTATTAAATAGACACGGAATCTACGAAGAGCATAAATTATGGCCAACGTTTCGAGTTCGAAGCTGTGGTAATTTCTCTCAGCTTCAGACGCACGCTTTGAGAAAAATGAAACAGGATGAAATTTTCCATCCTTTTGCTTTTGTAGCAAAATAGTCCCATACCCTATGCTACTTGTTAGGAATGTAGCTGGGTTTCATTGCGTGGAGAATAGATTGATTGTACTGGTGGATCAAGTAATTTAGATTTTAATGATTCAAATGAATTGTGTTCCCTTTCTCCCCAGGAAAATTTAGAGTCCTTTTTGAGCAGATCATATAACGGTTGAGCAATGGTGGCGAAATCCTTGATAAATTTTCTGAAATATGAACCAAGTCCTAAAAAGCTTTGAACTTCTTTCATGCATGTTGGAGTTGGAAAATCTTTAATTGCTTTTAAATTTTCATCGTTCGGTCGAATGCCATCACCACTAATTTTGTACCCTAGATAAATAATCTTTTCTTGTATAAAGGAGCATTTATCTAGCCTTAATTCAAGAGAATTTTCTATAACAACGTCAATTACGCGCTTAAGAATATCTAGATGTTGATTTAATGTTTCCGTTGCAATTAGGACATCATCCATATACGATAATACTTTTCCAGTAGATATCAGCGGCTTGAATATTTTTTTCATAAACTTTTCGAAAATCGCGGGTGCATTTTTTAAGCCAAAAGGCATTCTCAAATATTCGAACTGTCCAAGAGGCGTAATAAATGAGTTATATTTAATTGAACTCTCAGAGAGTTTAACGTGATGGAAGCCGTTCTTTAAATATAATACAGAAAAGTATCTTTTATCTTTAAGTCTGTCCAAATGATCTTCTATTAGAGGCAACGGAAAGTTATCCTATAACGTAATTTTATTTAATTCTCTATAATCGATACATAACCGTAATTCTCTATTTTTCTTTTGTACTAGAACGATAGGAGACGCGTATGGTGATGAGCTTTCACGAATAATTCCGCGGTTTAATAAATCGTCAAGAATTTTTTCCAACTCCAATTTATGTGTATGAGGCAGTCTTCTTAGTGAACAATAGAAAGGTTTGTCGTTTGAAACTCTTATTTCCATTTCGAAATTATTCTTATCTACACCTATGTACTGTTTATCTTTCAGAATACAAGCTGATAATAAAATCTTTCTAACCTTTTCTTTAGTGTCAAAGGCTAAACTTTCATTAATTTTTATATCTTTTTCTAATTTTTTTAAAACTTTGTCATCATCATCAATATTAATACAAAATATTTGCTTTATAAAATTGTCTTCGTCACTACATTTTATAAATTTTCCATTGGACGTACCTGAACTTTCATCATTACTGCTGAACCTTCCATTTTAGTCATTAAATGTTTTATCTTTTTCCTCTAAATTTACATTGCTTCTTTCTTTAGCTTCATCGTACGATGCTCTGTCTACTAGTTGCAAGTTACTCATCTCCATAAAATTCCTGCCTAAAATAATAGGATATGACATTGAATTATTAGTAACCACCAAAAGTTATAAATCAAATACAAAATTATTAAAATATATTTTTGAATCTACAAGACCTAAAACATTTAACATACTATTATTTATACCACAGAATTTACACTTATCTGCACCAGTTGGACGCACAATGATGGATGGTAAATATTGCTGCTGCACAAAACTTATGGGACTCCCAGAATCAAGCAGAGTACACAGTTCGCTGGAAAATGACATCACTGAATTTAGATCTCCCAAAATATACTTGATGTTATGCTCAAAACTATGATTTTGACTGCTCTGATTGGTGTCGATGGCATGTACTGGTCTTCCTGATGGATCCCCTTTACAGTCTTGAGCCTTGTGACCTCGTTTTCCACAGGTGTAACAAGATCCCTTTTCTCTTTTTGGAAATGGATATTTGTCCATTAGATGATCAGTTTTGTTACAGTTGTAGCATATGGGTTGAAATTTGTGCTTATCTTTACTTTTGTCACCTTTTGTAAATTGATTATTCTACTTTCGGCGTTCATAACTTGAAGAACTAGCTTGGTCCGCTTTGATATTCTCGTACTTTTTTAATGCACCTTTTAATTCAGCAATTGTGTTGGCGTGGTATAGTATCATTTTGTTTACTGTTGAATCATTAATGCCTTTAATGATGTAATTTATAAGATCTGCTTCGTCGATGTTTGCTGATGCAGCTATTTCTTGCATTGAAAATATGTATTGTTGCCACGATTCATCTGACATTCTCTTTCGTCGACGTAGTTCTGAGTGAATTTCTGCGCTTGTTGCTTCCCTGCCGAATTCTTTAATTAACTCGTTTTTAAGTTCCTGCCATGATTTAACAAATATAGTTCGAAGAAATAACTTTGCTGTACCCGTCAAAAGCCGTCGTCCATACACTAGGCGAGATTTTTCATTTAAATTTAAAACCTCTGCAGACTCTTCAAATTGTTGTGTCCACTTTTTGATATTGTAGTTATCATCACCACTAAATGAATTTAAAGATTCTTCAATATCTTTAAAGTTCAAAGACGGCGCACATCGAGAATTTTCTTCTCTATCACTCAACAATGCAAGCTGCCTTTTTAATTCAACAATTTCCTTCTTTTTCCTCACTTTCTCCCTTAAAGATTCTAATTGAAGGTCTATGTTACTCATTGTTTCCTCCTGATTTTCATCATATCTCCCATTTCCTGATTTTCATCATTATCGTCGGAAGTTGGTGAGTTCGAAAAAGAAGTAAATTCTTCAGGGAAGTATTTATTCGTTGCATCAGAATTTAAGTCTTTGGCTACTTCTCGTAATCTCGTAATGAGTTCTGTTTTATTCCCTGTTGTTTTTTGACCTAATTCACCCAGGTTTGCTCTAAGGGCAGCACATGTGCCACTTTCTATAAAGCTTTGTACTCTTTCTTCCATATTTGTAATCTATAATTTCCCAGTTATAACTTTCTTCAATGCTAAATTATATACTTCGTTAGAGGTATTCATTCAACCTCAATTAACGAATTTAAATTTCATATAAAGCACCTCAAAAGGTTTCAGAATAAAATATAATTATTGAAATAGAATTATGTTTCCATTACACGTTCATTTCAGGAATTAGAAAATTTAAATTATATAGGATGGCAAAGATTTTAAAGGATTTCTTCTATAAGCGACCATGTGCTTTCAGTATAGAAATCATTAAACACAGAAATTTCAGAGTTCTATGAATTTCACTAAAGTCTCAATGTATAGTTTTTTCGCCAATTTAAATTTTTTATTTTATTTAATTTAATTTTACAAAGATAAAGTACATAATCGTGAAAATATAACACTGGAAGATTGTCTCTTATGAATAAGATTTTCAAATACTTGCAATCGTCCAGAATTTTACTTTAGAATTTTATTTAACAAAAATTAATTTATCTTATCTTTATAAAACAGACTTTTCAAGTTATTAACTATACTTTACTTTATTTTTCACTAAATATATTTTCACCTTATATTAATTTTATGTGATTCCATTTTCTTTTTCTTAATCTCGATGTTCCCGTCAGGATGGCCGAGTTAGTCGTGTCTCTTTTTCTTCCTTTTTCCCATCATGAATAGGTTACGCATGTAATATATGATAATAATCGAACTACCACTAGTCTAATATTTAACTATTAGACGATGCCGACATCTGTACTTAAATAGACAAAATATAATACATAATATAAGTATATTATGTTAAACTCTTACACAATGAATTAAAATTTTAAACTATTATAGGATTATTTATTTAATAAAAAAGTATAATGAATATGTTAATACAATTATTTAATAGCTTTCAAATATTAATATTATAAAAGTAGGATGATGATGTTAATAATACAATAATACAATTCCGCTGGTGAATAGCAACTAACTAATTCATATAGCTAAATGAATGAATGTTAATGCTACGGCTACTGCTGTTCGCTTTTATTTATTTCTTGGCAAGCGAATTATCAGCTCCTACACTATCAATTTTTTGTTTTTTTTTTTTTGAATTTTTAACTTTTATAAAATTTTCAAATAATTTTTCACAATAAAAAAAAATGTATATGAACTTAACCGTTTTTTTAAATTTATACTTTATTAATACAAACTCAAACTCACTATAGATATATGTATAAAATGAAAATCAAAATGAACTGCAAGGAAATTGTAAAAGGGATGTAATGTGTAAAAGTATTCAAAGTGACTTTTAAATGATTTGTTTTAATTAATCAATCTGGATTCTAACTTGATCTCTATTCCTGATCTGACGGTGATAAATTGATGATCTAATAAATTCATCAACATCAACAACAACACGGCATAGCACGCGCATTGCGAACGCACCAAATCCATCACACCAACATCCCACTTTCAATTTACTTTCTGTATATCCGCATATACGGTATGTTATGCATACAAATACAGTGCTGTTCAATATTATTTGTGCTATGCTGTTTTTATACTGAAGGCAGAATTTAATTTATCATAACTATTAAACAAATAGAATTTTCCATAAAATTTTTTTTCTAATATATTATGAATGCCTTAGAAACTTAAAAAAAAAATAACATTAAAAAAAATTCGTTCGTATCGCTACAAAACAAGTGTAAAATAATGTACATGATTATTTGTGCTCCCGTTTTCTGGTTCATGATTATTTGTGCTCGTCTATAAATTGTTAATAAAACTAACATTTGATGTGAATTTCCAATTTTTTTGCAATTATTTATGATATTGAAAGAAAATGAGTAAGTGCAAAAAAATTGAGAATTCAAATCAGCTGTTAGTTTCATTAACAATTTATAGACGAGCACAAATAATCTTGAACAGCATTGTACTTACTTTCACTTCTTCCATAATAATTTGTTTCTTTTGGTTTCTTTTATTATTCTTGATCATTTACTCGTTTTACTCGATTTGGTTGGATCTTGAATGTATTGGATATACATACATACATACATAAATACATAAATATAAAATAATAAATCATCAACTCTATTTGACTCTATATCTATCAATTTCTCTAAAAAAAAGTACCAATACCAATAACAATTATTACACCAACACTAACACCTTAAAAAAAGAATATTTTTTTACATATGCATCCATACATTTATGTACATATACCGAAAACCGAATCTGGCCGGACCGGACCGGATCGGGATAACCAAAACCAAACCATTATAGCTAAATTCTTTCTCTTCATTTCTTCAATAAATTTGTCCTTCTCGCTTCTCTATCTCCATTTCTCCATCGCAATCTTCAAATTTGCTAAATGGCCTAAAAATCAAGAAAATGAGTATGAATCTACATAAGCAATAAAATAAGTTCAACGAAAATTGAAAAGCTCAAAACATGATAAAACAGAACCAACAACAAGAACCAAACCAGAACGCATCATTTCACAAAACGACAAATCACAAATATGTATATGAATGACGTGTCACGTGATATAAAATAAGAAATAAACGCAAATATTATTTGTTGGTTATATTATATGTATCAAGCAACAATCATAATTTATACATAAAAAAATTTTCATTTCAACGATTGTGTGTTGTTGTGTGTGAGTGAATGAAATTTGCAATGCAATTCTAAATTTTCTTATATTTAATAAGAAATTTTTAGCTTTTTTAGAAATAGAAAAAATAGTCATGCAGCATTTGTACCATTTATTCTGCTTTGTCACTCTTCGCACAATCACACGCCTTCACATACAAAAGGTTAATTATTTTCTAGAATCATTTACTATAGGTAGTAGGTACCATTACTTTTACATTTTGCAATCAACAAGTGATGTTGGAGAGCATGGTGGTAAGTAAAATAAACACAAATTTCGTTAATAATTTACGAATTTAATTTCGCTTTCCAAGCGAGTTCATATTATGGTGATAATTACACGCTATTATTAAACGTATCTGCTGGTCAGTTCTCTGTACTGCACATTCTCAATGGTATATACACAATACACATCAGTCTTATTTTTATGACGTCATAACAATTGAAAATGTGCAGAGATCTAGAATTGTGCTACTTAGATACGTGTAATCATGGTATAAAGAATACTTACGTGTAACCCATATAACTATGTAGGGTCAGGAAGGAGCGACTTAAGCGAATTATGTCTATCGTATGTATAGTATAGTTCACAAATTCATTTGCTACATACTAAGTGAATAAAAAAATTAAATAAAGTAAAGTGAAATGTTTTGGTTCCCCACACCTGTAACATTTAATTGATTTTTGTATTGTATTCGTTTTATGTTGCTTCATCTGCATGTTGAAGTTGTTTTTCTTTTTTTGTGTCTGTCCTTTCTTGAATTTGTTGCCTCGGTGGGTACTAGTAATTGCATGTGTACTGGTTGTATTTTGCATAGTAATTGCATTACGTTGAGATGCTTCTAAGCTCGTGGTTATTTCTACTGCTTTTTCAAATGTCAAATCTTTGATTTCAAGTAATCTGTCTATTATTCTTTTTTCACGTAGTCCACATACAATTTGATTTCGTAAAGCAGTTTGTAAATAGTACCGAAATTGCAGTTAACCGCTAATTTTCGCAGGACTGCTACATATTCTCTTACTTCCTCTCCCTCAGTTTGGGTTCTATGGTGAAATTTATAAATTTCTGCAATTTCCAAAGGTTTTGAATTGTAATGTTCTTTAAATATTTTCACTAAATCTCCATACACTTTTTCTCTAGGAGTTTCTGGCGATACTCCATCACATAGTAAATCAAATGATGTAGCTCCTATATAGTGCAGTAAGTAGTCTCTCTTAACCTCATCATTTTGTACACCAAATATGTTTTAAAATCTTTCAAAATTACTTTTAGAATCATCAAAAAATTCAATAGGAAAAGTAAAATTTGCAGGCATTGTAAATTTATTTCCATTTACCTTATGCTCTGTATTATTTTTATCCACCATGTTTTTTACATGTATTTTATTGTGTTTCACAAATGTGATGTAATATTTCACTATGTAAGGTACTAAATCAAAACTTTAAAAATGTTTTTGTTTCTTACTCATCCTCGTCGCCAGTTGTAAATTAAGAACACACAAATGTATTTATATGAATTCTTTATTATTTCTTAATTTAAATAAGTAAATTAATAATTACACATATTATTAGTTATTGGCTATTTTTCAAAGAACCTGTCGCGATGAGCTTCTAATATCGAGAGAGGGTTGACATATATGTATTAATATGTATATCAGCAAAATGTCATAGAAGATGACAATTCAGTTTTCAGTGTTATCGTTATAACAGCTACATACTAAGTGAATATAAAAATTAATAATAATAAAAAAAAATAAAGTAAAGTGAAATTTTTTGTTATAATGCAAAGATTTTTATTAAAAACTTTGAAAAATCAAAAATTAACTTTGTCTAATCTTTAAATTTACTTTGCTTAATCAATTCTGCAGATAATCTAGCAACATCTATTACTCTATTCACGATATAATTTTTTCTTCCTCCAAATTTTTTTCCAAATAGTTTTAAGGCATTTTCAAATGATATATCTTTCATGTTCACAAATTTTTCAAATAGTTCGCGCATTTCAAAAAATAATTTTAAGCAATCTGGTATATCGGTATCAATTCGATTGCATTCATTGAATATATTACTTACTCCTATTATATCATTATCATTCCAAATACAGAGTAAACAATTTAAATTAGGATTTGAATAGTGAGATTTTACTTTCGGTATTATCAAAGAATTTCTACGACATGTCATTGTTATCCAATTATCAAAGGCGTAAAGAGCATATTCATTTTGCACTTTCACATATGACGTCAATAATGATAATGGCGACAATGATGATGATGATGATGATGAAGCTGGTGCTGGTTGTGCTATTGTGTAAATCGAATGAAAGTCTTTCCGAAAAACTTTCTCGACAACACCGGTCTCTACATTGATCAAAGCTGCCGGAATTTCTATAAAAAACAATATGTATATTATATTTATTAAATTTACAAAAACATTCTTTTCATTCTTTCAATTAAAATTAATGTAAAACAAAAACAATTTTTTTAAAATCTCACTTAGGATTTTTAAATTACTAGCTACTCTAACAGCATGTATATCAAATGCAATTAAGTATTTGATATGGATTATGGTTATTGAATCCTTTTTTTTTAATCTAATCATCTCAAAAGTATTTTTAATTTTTATTCGATCACTAATTCACTACTCAGAACAAAAAAAAAATAAATATCTACACTACACAATCTAATGACTTCACCAAATGGAGTGCACTCTTCAATTTCTTAATTCGATTTGATTCCAATCTAATTTAATTTCGATAAAAATATAACAAGCTCTATGTATTTCCGGTAGTCGATAAGGTCTTATGTTCAATGGTGCTTGATTTTCTAACGTTGGAATTGAGTGTGATATGGAAGGGGTGAAAGACAACTTGTCTCCCTCCAAGAAAAACAGAGAGTTGTACTCACGGCAGAGTTCAAGAATAGAATTTGACTCCTCTTGGTTCAAATGTTGAAGGTCCAGAGATGTTGCTAATTTAGCAAGACGTTTTTCCAATTTATTATAATTTTCGATATTTCTGATATTAAAGATTTCGTAATCGGAAAGTTTGTCGTATCTAAAGTTTATTTCATTATTTATTACAACATCTTCTCCCGATGAGTTTACTACGGATAGGAAAATATATCCCTCTCTGGGTTTGGCGATGCAACCTGATGTATAGACTTGGGGAGCAATTTCTTTAGAAAAACAAACGATTTCCTCCGTTTCCGAAATGGGCCCGAATTTAAGAGTAGTTTCTGTTCTTGCGGGAATTCTAATATTTTTCCCAGAACATTGAAAAGGAACATTTATATGTCGTTGATTTCTAATTAAGGAAAGAGTTTTGGTTTGATAATTCAGTACAGAGTTGAATTTAGAAAAAAAATCTTCTCCTATGATTCCATTACTAGTAATGGGAAAGTCGGACGATACAACATGAAACGGATATTTTAGGACTGAATCCTGAAATTGAATGTGTAAAAAACAAATACCTTTTGTGTGAATGACGCAATCGGAAACACCTTTTATAGGCGTAGCTAAATCAACGAAAATTTCTGTTTCGCCTTTGAGACTTGAAAGTTTAATTAAACTGATTGAGGCTCCGGTATCTAAAAGAAATGAATTTTGATTGTCTGAGGACTCTAAAATTTTAAGGACAACTTTTATTTTAAAAAAAAAAATGATGATTAACTTACAGTTTGATCTTCAGATCCATTGGAATTGACTTCGTGTTTTCCTTCAGATGGTGAACTGATAGCTTTTAACCTCTTACTATAAATGCAGAAATTTAAAGTTGCTCTAAGTTGATTTAAAGATGGATTTGATGGTGTTGAAGTTGAATTTGGATTTAGGCTAAAGATGAAATTTTATATATTTTTGTTGATTGGAAGTTGACTACGATTCTGAACTATAGATGAATATTTTTAGTAAAGTTGATGTGAAGCTGGTTACGTAAAACTTATGTGAACTTGTGTTTTTTTTTTTTTACAATAGCAGGAGAAAAAAAATTTTAAATTTGGTAGACTAGACTTAGTCTACCCCACACCTGACACCAATTTTTTGTTGTGTCCAAAACACCAGTATTAAAACACCAATTTTTGTTTTTTGTTGTATTTTATTGTATTTTTATAGCACACAATTACATTTTGTTTTTCCTTTTTTTTATATAAATTTTTAACAATTCTGGTTCTTCAATTTGAACTCACAACATTTTTAATAATTCCGGGTCTTCAATTTGAACTTACAATATTTTTAATAATTCTGGTTCTTCAATTTGAACTCATTATTGCAACTTTACAGACTGTCCTGAAACAACGCTCGTCTAATTGTCCGAGCTCTTGTTTTTGTGCTAGACTTTTTATTTCTTCTGTCTTTTCTTTTTCTTTTTGTTGTGAAGTATTATACCCCATACAACAAGGGGAAATTTGATACTTCGCATGTATAGATATGCGAATTTTTGTTAATATGCATAAGTTAACCAAATCATTTGCAATACATGTGATACATGTGTGAAAATGCTTTGGTTAGCATTTTTGCTGATAAGGTATTCTTTAAGAATTTGAATGCTAATAATTAATTTTTTGCAAATTTAAAGTACATATGCACTAAATAAGTAAAAATGCTAATCATCGATTTTGAATATATTTAGACAGGAAATGAATGAAATTTGATGTCTGATTCAAAGAGTATTCTACTTCACAACAGTGTAATGATTTTATTAAGATGTATGATAATTTTGATTTTTGTGTTTCGAAATATAAATTGGATCATTCCTTTTAATTTATTATAATTGAATTGATTTATAGAATCTTCGAAATTGGGCATTGATATACTAATTGAATTTTCAAATTTTGCAAAGTGTAAAATAAATCTTTGTATGTCGCTTTTTCCCAGAAATTTTGTTTTATGAAGGAATGATAGATGAATTTTTGTGTAGTTGTATTGGTCGATTTAAAAATTGAGTAAATTTCATGCGATGAATTTAAAAAAATTTCTTTATTTGCAGACAGATTAATTAATTCAGAGGAAAATTTATCAACCTCATGGAGATCCACACTAGTAATATATGCAATTGAATTGCGGGATTTGATTAAATGGGAATTCTCTTCTGTGAAATCAAAAATTTCAAGAGTAAATTATAATTTAATTTAATATAATCATCAAATGTGTCTAGTACAGTATTTGTAATATTGACTTCCGCGGAGGAAATTCTGGACAAACAATCAGCGTTGCCTTGCTTATAAACAATTTCGTAGTCATATTCTTCTAATTTAAGCCGCCAACGTACCAACTTTGATCCTGGATCCTTGCAATTAAACAACCAAACTAGTGGCCTATGATCAGTTACGAGTTTAAATTTTCTGCCATAAATATATGGTCGAGAATGATTAACTGCCCATATGATCGCAAGCAATTCTCTTTCAGTGGTACTGTAATTAGATTCAGCTCTGTTTAGAGTTCGTGATGCAAAGGCTATGGGAAGATCCTTTCCGATTGGTCCTTGTGAAAAAACGGCTCCTATGGCTGCATTTGACGCATCTGTATTGATTATAAATTCTTTGGTGAAATCCGAATATATGAGAATAGGGTCTTGAATAAGTTTATCGCGTAATGTTTTAAATGACTCTTCTTGTTCAAAATTCCATTCAAATTTAACTCCTTTCTTAAGAAGAGAAGTTAATGGTTTAGAAATTTTACTAAAATCTTGTATAAATCTTCTGTAGTAACCTACGAGTCCGAGAAAGGATTTTATTTGTTTAGCTGAGGTAGGAGGAGGAAAGTCTTTGATTACCTTAATTTTGTCCGGATTTGGCTTAACACCCTCGTTTGAAATGATATGACCTAAGTATGCGACTTCCTTCCTGAGGAATTCACATTTATCAGGTTGGAGTTTGAGATTATTAGTTTCGAAACGTTCAAAAACTTTAGTTAATTTTTCTTCATGGTCTTGAAGAGAAGATGAGTAAACGACTACATCATCGAGATATACAAAGCAATGGGTGGAGGTTAGACCGGAAAGAATTGAATTCATCAGTCTTTGGAAGGTTGCAGGTGCGTTTTTTAAACCAAACGGCATCCTGTTATATTCATAATGACCGTTAGGGGTGGAAAATGCTGTTTTGCATTTATCTTCTTCAACCATTTCTATCTGGTGAAATCCAGATGCAAGGTCTAACGTGTTGAAATTTATAATACTTAAATTTCCAGATTATTTAAGATAATCTTGGATTAATATTTAGAAAATAAAACACGATACTTTATTCTGTGACGAATAACCTTTTATTATTTATCCTTACAAAAATAGTAAATAGAAGAAGAAGAAGAATGACAATTATATTTTACAAACAATTATTTTATTCTTTAAAGAATTGGTATTGCCAGATATATGAAATAAAACTCCTGAGCAAATGTCAGACTGTTCAACAATTCCAACACTCCTCCTCATTTGCTCATCTTGACCAATCCGCATTGTTCGCGAAGTTGTTCGAATCGAGCTTTCCCCAAAGGTTTAGTTAATAAATCTGCAATCATGGTTTCTGTTGGGCAATATTTGCAGCTTATTAAATTCTTGTCAACATGATCTTTCACGAAGTAGAATTTGGTGTCTATGTGTTTGGATCTATTGCTTAATTTCTCAAGTTTAATTAATTTAAGACAACTTTGATTGTCTTCCCAAATAATCGTTGGTGCCTTGGTCAATTCATTTAGATCATCCAATAAACTTCTTATCCAAATTGCTTCCTTACATGCTTCTGATAGTGCTATGAATTCTGCTTCTGTAGAGGATAATGCTACACAAGTTTGTTTTCTACATGTCCAACTCACTGCCCCTCCATTCACAAAGAAAACGTATCCCGTATTAGATTTACGATCATCCTTATCGTCTGCCCAGCTTGCATCTGCGTAACCATAGAACCCTTCACTGTTTGTCTTACCCAGTACTAATGTAATGTCGCGTGTATACTTTAAGTATTTCAATATTTTCTTCATTGCAGCCCAGTCTTCTTTTGATGGTGAATTCGTTCTTCTAGCAAGTATTGCAACGCTAGCAGCTATATCCGGTCTTGTACATACAGCGATGTATAATAAACTGCCTATCAGCTTCTGATATTGTTGATTATTAATAATTACTTCTCCCTTTTGTGTATTTAAATAACTAGGGTCCATTGGAATGTTTGATTCTTTGCACATTTCCATGTTGTATTCCTTTAACAGTTTTCTTATATAGTTTAATTGCGATATGGTATAAATACCGTCTTCATTTTTCTTAATTTCAAGTCCAAGATAATAGTTTAAATTACCCAAATTGGTAATGTCAAAGTGTTCCTTCAAAAATTGATATACATTCTTTATATTCTCTTCTTTTTCACTTCCAACAATTAAATCGTCTACATATATTAGAATGAAACTCGTTGATGTTTCTGTTTTTCTTATATAAATACATGGATCAGCTCTACTTTGTTGAAATTCGTTTTTAATGATAACATCATGAATTGATTGATTCCAAGTTCTTGCTGCTTGTTTAAGTCCGTACAAACTTTTTCTTAATAAGCAGACAGCATCTTTAGCTTCATCGAGTTCATAACCTGGTGGTTGTTTCATATAGATAATTTCCTTTAGTTCACCGTTTAAAAATGCAGTTTTTGCATCAAAATGCTGCAAAATCATATTTTTCTTCATTGCAATCGATAAGAATATGCGTAACGTGGTTTGTTTCACTACGGGTGCAAACACTTCATCGTAATCGTGTCCGAACTTTTGCGAGTAACCTTGCGCTACTAAACGAGCTTTAAATCTTTCAATTTTACCGTCAGCATTGGTTTTTACTTTATACACCCATTTGCATCCAACAACGTTCTGCCCTACTGGAAGTTTAACTACATCCCATGTATGATTTTCTTCTAGTGATTTTATTTCGTCATTCATGGCTTGAATCCACTGTGCTTTATTTTTACTTTGAAAAACTTCATCAAAATTCTTTGGTTCTTTTATAGTCTTATCTTCTGTGATTCTTCCGTGATCTTTCTGTGATTCTGTGAAACCTTCAATTTCGAAACGTTTTGGTTTTATTCCTTTAGTTGCTCGTTCAGATTTTCTTACTGTTTGTTTAGTTTCGATATTTTTGTGTACTGATTTTGCCTTTATAGTTTCTTCTTCACAAGTTTCTTCATATGTTTCTTTATCATTAATTTCTTTATTCTCATTTTCAAGATTTATGTATACTTCTTTGGTATTACCATTTTCATTATTTTCATCCACAATAGTTTCACAATTTTTTAAATCAACTTTATCTTTCTTTACAAATTTCACATCTCGACTTACAATTATTTTATTTGTTAATCGATTCAACATTCGATAAGCTTTTGAGTGTTCATCGTAACCTACAAAAGTTAATAACTCAGCTTTTTCATCTAATTTCTTTCTTTTTGCTTCAGGAATGTACGTATAACCTTTCGATCCAAAGATTTGTAAATGATTAAATTTTGGTTTTCTTCCTTCCCATAATTCATATGGTGTTGAATTAATACCTTTAGTTGGTAATCGATTCTGTAGATAATTTGCTGTCATGATAGCTTCACCCCAATATGCCTTACTCAATTTTGCATCTAACAACAAACACTTTGTCATTTC
Organism: Villa cingulata; assembly: GCA_951394055.1. Taxonomy (NCBI): domain Eukaryota; kingdom Metazoa; phylum Arthropoda; class Insecta; order Diptera; family Bombyliidae; genus Villa; species Villa cingulata. The sequence continues at coordinate 30,986,819 of OX596017.1, read as the reverse complement.
AATTAATGATCTATTTTTACGTTCTGCTGTAAACTGATAATGTATACCTTGTTCTCTTAAAAAATTTATTAACTTTTGGTTATTATATTCTCCTCCTCTATCTGATCTTATTGTTTTTGGCTTTTTATCAAATTTTGTTGAAACCATCTGTACGTACTCCTTTAATTTCTCATTAACTTCGGATTTTTCTCTTAGTAAATAGATTATTGTATATTTGCTGAAATCATCAATAAATGTTAGTACGTACCTTTTACCTCCAGGGGTAATTGTTTGTATAGGTCCGCATACGTCAGAATGTATCAATTCCAGTACAGCCTCTGATTTTGTTTCAGATTCCTTTGGAAATGGTACTCTTGTCATTTTTCCTTGCATATAAACATCACATGTTTTTCTTATGCCACAATCCTTTATATTTATGCTGTCTGTCATTTGTTTAGACCTCAGCTCTTTTATAGCGTTTATATCTCTGTGACCAAATATTCTGTGCCAATAATGATGACAATGCGATACATGCTTGTAGTCTGAAGTAATCAATGTCTTTGACGAAATAATTTCCTGTCTTAACACATACAAACGTTGATGCAAATCTGCTACAGCTATGATTCTGTCGTTCTTTATTATTTTACAAGCATCGTTCTCGAAGATGACCGAAAAAGCCGCTTGATTCAATTTACAGACTGATAGTAGGTTACCCTGTACTTCTGGAACATACAATACATTGTTAACTGTTGCATTTAACTGTTCATTTTTGTCATTGAAGAATTTTATTTTACAAGAGCCAATTCCTTGTGCTGTAACTTTATTACCATTAGCAAGCATGATGTTTTCTTTATGAGTTGTGTCTAATTCTGCAAAGTTTTCTTTTACACTTGAAATATGAACTGTTGCTCCGGAATCAATCACCCAGATATTCTTTGGATATTCGATGGTTTTTGTGGAAAAACAAAATTCATTATCATTACTTGCTTCTGTTACTTGCTTTATAACTTGTTTTTCTTTATTTTCTTGTTTTCTTTTCCAGATTTTATATTTTTGACAATCCCTTTTGTAGTGTCCTTTATTGTTACAAAAATAACATTTTAATTTTGACTTACCATCTCTTGAATCAGTTATTTTTAATACAGCATCATTGTTCACTTCAAAATCAGTTCTTCTATGTCTATTATCTTCTTCAATCAATTTTAATTTAACCAATTCCAATGTTAAATCTTCTTCATTTCTTGTTTCAAGTGCAGTGACCAATATGTCAAAACTTCTTGGTAAACTACTTAATAACATTGCTATTATCCATTTTTCTGATAGTTCTTCTCCAATAGCATCAAGTTTATCAAACAATGTTATCATCGCTTCTATGTGAAATTCGATTTTTGTTGTTTCATCAAATTTCAAACTGCAGATTTTCCTCATTAATTGGACTTTATTGGTTAATGTTGATTTTTCATACTGATTCCTTAAATTGTCCCATGCTTCTTTTGCTGTTTTTGCTTTACGAATGAAGTTTAATAGATTATCTTCAATCATGAGGCCAATAAGCATTAATGCATTTGCATCCTTATTCGTCCAATCATTTGTAACTGGATCTGGTTTTGGTTCTGTGATAACATTCCATACACCTTCTTTCTTCAACAGGAGTATCATCTTGAATTTCCAATTGTGATAATTTTCCCCATTTAACTTTATAATACATGTCCGTAAGCCTTCCATAGATGAACCCATGCCTCTTAACCTTATTCTTGAAATTTCTTTATTTGTATATTTATAAATTAAATACAATTAATATTTAACTTTACGTATCTGGGCCCATAACCTGTTGAAATTTATAATACTTAAATTTCCAGATTATTTAAGATAATCTTGGATTAATATTTAGAAAATAAAACACGATACTTTATTCTGTGACGAATAACCTTTTATTATTTATCCTTACAAAAATAGTAAATAGAAGAAGAAGAAGAATGACAATTATATTTTACATACAATTATTTTATTCTTTAAAGAATTGGTATTGCCAGATATATGAAATAAAACTCCTGAGCAAATGTCAGACTGTTCAACAATTCCAACATAACGTTGTGAAGTATTTGCTATGACCAAGTTGATCAAGTATTTCGGTTATGTTAGGAAGTGGAAATGTGTCACCAACTGTTACATTATTTAGTTTTCGGTAGTCAATGACTATCCGCCACTTCTGTTTTCCAGAAGCATCAGACTTTTTGGGTACTACCCATAAAGGAGAAGACCACGGTGAAACCGATGGTTTGATTATGTTTTGATCTAACATTTGATCTATTTGTTTATTGACTTCTTCTTTATAGCATTCAGGAAAACGGTACGTTTTACTTGCGATTGGCGGCGAATTGCCCGTGTTGATGGAATGCTTTAAATTAGAAGTTGATGTGAGTGTATTTCCTTCGAGGAAAAAAGTTTATTGAATTTACTGCATATCCGAATTATGCTTTCTTTTTCTTCAGAGTTAAGATGATTCATTCGAATTTGTGATTTGAGGATTTCAATTCTGTTAACATTGAAATCAGAATTTGTTTGAAACCGAAATAATTCTTGTGGAACTGGATCAAGAGTCACTTTTGCAGATGTAATAAGAACTTTGTTTTCGTTTGTATTATATACGGTTGCGATTGCTTTATTATTTGATATTACAGAGGTTATCGCTTTGCTTAAATAAACACCGTCTAGAATTTGCAATTCCGGTAGAATGCCTTCTTTTATTTCAGGATTAAGGACATCGATTTCGATGATTGTTTCTGATCTGGCTTGTAAAATAGTTTGTTCTGAATTATCGGTTAGAAAAAATGGGTTTGAGGCCAGACAGTTGTCATTTATTTTTAAGACGAGTTTGCGAGATTCGTAGTTTAAGACGGATTTTTAAAAATTAAGGAAATCATTTCCGAGTATTCCATCGTAGGGAATATTTGATTCTGAGGCGATAATATGAAATTTATGAGTAATTTTTATGTCATCAATAAACAAATTTAGATTAGAATAACCAATTGTTTTAATAAGATTAATACTTTCATCAATTCCACGTAGTGTTAGAATTTGGTCATCGAAATATTTTGTTTTAGAATTTAGAGAGGTAGATTTGACTATTGAGACATTTGCGACCGGGTAATTCGTCTTTTGAGTGATTTCCTTGTTGGACAGAGGCTAAAACTCTTTTCAAAGCAGTTTCAATGCGGAACTGAACTGCGAAATCGATTCATTATGTTCTTGTTTACAACTTAGTAAATCCATTAAAAGATGTCCATGATGTTTCTTATCTAGGTACTACGTGGGTTGATAAGTTTCCTGTATTCATAGTAAAGCACGTAAATTTTCACAATTTTTTTATGTAATCTTCTACATAATCTCCTTTTAGCTCTACACACTTATTCCAAAGTTTCTCCAACGCGTACAAGTTTCTTCATATGCAAATGTTCATGCAAGATATTAATAACACGTTATTTTGAAATGTTGACGATGTTCACAATCTCAGTCACTTTCACTTTTCTATCACTCAACACAATATCATGGATTTTTTCGATATTTTCTGGTATTGTTACCTCTTTTGGTCTTCCACCGCGTTCATCATCGTAAACACTTGTACGTCCACGTTTAAATTCACTGACCCAAAAACGAACAGTCTCATATGATGGTGCAGACTCACCCAAAGTTTCGTCCATGTCTTTTTTAATATCGGTTGCTGATAATCCTTTCAAATGGAGATAATGTATCACACTACGAACTTGAACTTTATCCATTTTATAAAAAATGCTAAACACACGTAATTCAATTGCTTGTATAAATTAATTGACAGATAGGTTTGAAAATAAAAATGGCGTCTCATAAAAGATCATAATTTCTAAAAAAAATACTCCGAACTCATCGAAGTGTCATCTACATGTTAATACAGGAAATTTATCAACCCACGTAGTACATATTTTTCAAATAATCTTTAAGTGATTCCCATGTACGGAAAACATGATTAGCGCAAGCAGCTTCGGCTTTACCAGTTAACTGTGCTCTGGTATAAGCAAGTAAAATGACGTGTTGATCTTCATTTGCAAGTGAAAAAGCGGAGTCACAATGATTTAGAAAAGGAACAACTTTCTCACGATCACCGTCGAATGGTTTTATAAATTTAATTAATGTATATATTTCAATTGGATTAAAACTTCGAAACGCATCAGATACAGCAGTATTAACAGAATCAAAAGCAGTACCTGGTTCACTTGAGACAGTATTAATATTGGGAGGATTACTTGGACTGGTTATAGTTTGAGTATTTGTTGCTTCAACTTTCTCTTCTGCTTTTTGAGCCTGTGTTTGATTTCTTGTATTAGCCATTTTAAATAGAAAAAAATTTTTATATACCATATATGTAGGTTTTACCTTTACAATTAATATTATATAATTTATAATTTATACTACTCGTATATTATGAATAACTTTTTTTTTTTTTTTTTTGTGTTGATATTAATTTAGTAATATTTAATATATGTAAGTATGTGTCTGTTTATTTTATGCAACATTTTATTATTATTTAATTAAAATGATATACATGTTATATACAATTTATATTCAAATTATTATTTTTTTTTTTTATTTAATATTAAAATTATGTATGCAATATATATGTATTTGTGTTTTAATATATAATTATGTATGTTTTATCCACAAAAAAAAAAAAAATTTGATAAATATGATTGAGCTAAATAGATTTTAAGCAGGAACAAAAATATGTATATACTTTGTATGTTTATTTGTTGTTTTGTAAAATTTACGTTTTGATGAGAGGCTTCCAATTGTAGCTCAGGACTAATTAAAATTCACTGCATTTTCACTGACACGACAAATATAAAAATTGTACTTACAGTAAAATTAGTTGAAGGGTGATTGTTGATCGAAAATTCGTTTTGATGACGAAGATTTCAGAGTGTTGAGATGTTGCGGCAGATGGATCAAAAATATCTGAAGACTTATCTGGAATCCAGATGAGATGCAGTTGTTGAAAGTTGTATGCTGTCAATGTTGTTGAGTGTTGATGTTGGATTAAGAGTACTGATGTTGTTTATGCGGATTTCAAGATTTATTTATTGAACAAAATTTGTGTAAAAAAAAAAAATTAATTGTGAATTTTTTTTTTTTTTTTTTTTTTTTTTTTTTTTTTTTTTTTTAAAGTGATCAAACTTCTGACACCAAATTTTATGTTAGCATTCTATCACTTTTAAATATTTTCTCAATAAAAAAAGCAACACTTGTTCAATATAAATCTTTATTAAATTCAATTTAATACAATATTTAATAATACAATACAATATTTAAAACTTTTATACAAAATTAATTTTATGACCGCACAGTTTGGACTCTAGAACAACTCTGATCTTTTCTTACCATTCTTTTCTATAAATCTAATTCTTAATTATGTATATCATGCAAATATCAAGTTGATAAACGGAACTCAGTCAGCAAATTCCTTACTTGCACGTGTAGTTTAATTTGTTGCATAAATAGAAATATGATATCGCGATGACAATGTAATGGAATATTTCTTGCAAGTAAATAAAATATATATATATACGCAAATAAACGTGAAAGGAAATGCGAACTTGACAAAAATTATGAAAAGAAGACGTTGTATATGATAAACGACAATGTAATAGAATTGGTGGTATATGGGAACATAACAAAATACACACTTCAATTTAAAATTTCATTAAAACTCATTTTTTAAACTTTTAAAAATTAATATATTGTTGGAAAAATGTTATTTTATAACTTACTTTTAACCCCTTCTTTTCTGTAGAAAATTCTACAGAGGTAGAAAAAGAGAAGGGTTAAAAGTTTTATTAAAAAAAAAAGGTAGGAAAGGAAAAGGTTAAATAGGAGGCCGAGCGGAGCCTTATAAAAGGAGGGAATTTTAATAAAATAAATAAAAAGAGACTACTTACCCTTTTTATGATCCTTTTCCTTTTTCTTTTTTTTTTTTATATAAAAAAAAAAAAACCAACTTTTTCGTTACTAACAAAAAAAAAAAATTTTATTTTTTTACAAAAAAAAAAAAAAACGAATTAAATTACTTTACAGAAAAAAAAAGAGTTAATTCAACTAAATTTCATTTAATTCAGAAAAATTGATTCAAAAAAAATGAAAAAAGAAAAAAAAAATTAACTAAAAGAAACGACTTAACTAAAAGAACTCTACTACTTAACTCACGAACAAGAACTACATAGACTGGACTAACTACAAAAACTCGAATCACTTACTCAAAAAAAAAAAAAACTGCATTGACTCCACTAATAAAAAAAAAAACTGCATTACTCAATAAAAACGTGTATCGTAAAAAAAAAATCGATCTTCTGGAAGTTTCTATCAATTCGCCGAAAGATGACAACGTCAACGAATTGATAGAGACTTCCAGTGGAAAGTGGAACATCTTTCTACAACGAATGTCAACGAAATAAAAGAAAGTGATTATAACGTTGACACTTGACGTTGTAGAAAGAAGAAGATTACATAAATAAAAAAAAATGTAAATAAAGAAGTGTCAATACAATTTTACAGGTAAGTATGTGATTCTTTTAATTAAAATTATTTTATTTTAAATTAATTAATTTATTAATTAATTATTTATTTTTTTTTAGGTGGTTTTCCAACACGACCCCCCGTTTGAAGGCTCAAAGTTCCGACTGAGCATTTCGAGTGTCCAGACGTCACTGATAGGCCAGGATCACCTGAAAGAAAAGAGAAGAAAAACAGGCTTTCCGCAGTGAAAAGTTCTAGACACTTTAATAAAATAAAGCAATAAAAGAAAAGGCTCACTGGATAGGGACGAGGAGGAGTGAGGAAAGGAGGAGTTCGGTGTGATATTTAGATTGCGGCGGGAGCTAAGCGATCGCGATGGACAACACTCGTGCGGTTGGATGTCTGATGTTTTATCCGATAGACTACGTCGGTGACCAGCTCAATCACTTTATAGGGACCATCCCAGTCTTTTTGTAATTTTGGACAATGTCCCTTTTTCCGTTTCGGGTTAAACAGCCAGACAAGGTCGCCCAATTGAAAGGGGTTAGCCTTAGCAGACAGGTCGTATCTATCCTTCATTCTCCGGCTCGCTAAGTCCAATTGAGTTCGATTAAAGGCATGGACTTTAGTGAGCCTTTCCTGAAGGTTTTTGACGTATTCTGGCAGTTCTACAGGATGGTTGCCAGGAGGGTCTCCAGTTAATAGTTGGATGGGTAATCGGAGCTCCCTCCCTAGGTTTAGAAGAGCAGGGGTACGTTGCGTAGACTTTTGTACAGCAGACCGATAAGAGAGAAGAAGGAGAGGCAGATAGGTGTCCCAGTCTCTTTGGTGTTCACTTACGAACTTGGAGAGATAGTCCAAGATGGTCCTGTTAAATCGTTCCACTAGGCCATCACTCTGGGGGTGCAAGGCAGTGGTCCGAGTCTTTTCTATTCGGAAACGACGCAAAACCTCAGTAAAGATCGCGGACTCGAAGTTTCGCCCTTGATCTGAGTGTAGCTGTCTACAAAGCCCGAATCGCGAGAAGACTTGACTCACCAATGCTTCTGCCACTGTTTCCGCGGTCTGGTCAGGAATAGCTATGGCCTCAGGCCATTTGGTAAAATAGTCCATCAGCACAAGTATATACCTGTTGCCAGTCTTCGTTACAGGTAAAGGCCCCAAAATGTCTACAGCAACCCGTTCGAATGGTGATCCAGAGTTCCGAATTTGCAAAGGCGCCTTCCTTTTCGGGATGGCTCCTTTGCGCTGCTGGCAAGTCGGGCATCGGAGGCAATATTCGCGAACACTAGCCGAAAGGCCGACCCAGTAGTACCTGAGGCGGACCTTCGCTAGGGTCTTGTCGATGCCGTAGTGACCTCCAGCAGGGCTGTCGTGTAACTGCTGCAACACCTCGAGTCGTAGACATTCCGGCACCAGTATCTGCAACTGACCGTCCGGGTTGGTGGACTTCCTGCAAGCCACTCCGTCCTCAAGTACCAACGAGGAGAACATTGCCCAATAAGCCTTCAACGATGGTGAAACAGAGCTAAGGGTTTCAGCGGCTGGTCTTTCGCCGGCGCTTAGCCACTGTCGGACAGTCTGTAGTTCCGGATCGGCTTCCTGGAGCTGACTCACATCGATGGCTTGCACTGTTGAGGTCCTTATTAGTAGAGACTGCTTCTCCTCGAGTCGACTACAGTACGCACAGGAAGTTACTGCGCAAGGCCTTCGGGACATCGCATCTGCGTTACCATGACTTCTTCCGGCGCGATGATGAATTTCGAAGTCGAATTCCTGAAGCCGTTCTAGCCAACGGGCGACTTGGCCTTCAGGTTCGCGAAAATTCATCAACCACCTTAAGGAGGCATGGTCGGAACGCAGTAGGAATCGACGTCCCAGAAGGTAAGGCCGAAAATGAGCTACCGCCTTGACGACAGCTAATAGCTCTTTTCGGGTAACGCAGTAATTAATCTCAGGTCTACTGAGCGTTTTACTGTAGTACTCGATGACCCTCTCTTCGCCATCTTGGAGTTGCGACAGGACCGCTCCCCACGCATACTGACTGGCGTCGGTGTCCAAAATAAAGGGATCGTCATCGTTCGGTTGGGCAAGTATAGGTGCTTCGGTCAATTTCTCCTTGAGGGTAGCAAATGCTAAATCACACTCCTCCGACCAACTGAATTTGGCAGACTTTTCAGTCAGTCCCGTCAAGGGTTTAGCAATGGCGGAGAAATTTTTCACGAAGCGCCTATAGTATGCGCACAATCCGAGAAAAGATTGAATGTCTCTCTTGCTGCGGGGAGTGGGCCAGCCTCTGACAGCTTCAATCTTTTCTGGATCGGTCGATAATCCTTCCTCCGAGATCACGTGCCCCAAAAATTTCACCTCCCTACGACATAGATGGCACTTCTTCGGCGAGAGTTTTAGATTAGCTTCTTGGAGGCGCTGAAACACTACTCGCAGATTGGACAGGAGTCCCTCGAAGGTCTCGGAATGGACCAGCAAGTCATCCAGGTAGCCCAAAGAAGTGGTATAGGGTATGTCGTGGAGGACTATTTCCATCAGACGTTGGAAAGTGGCAGGAGCATTGGTTAGACCGAAAGGCATAACGTTGAACTCGTAAAGACCCGAACCAATACTGAAGGCGGTTTTCTCCTTGTCGGCAGGATGCATTTCTACTTGAAAGTACCCTGAAAGTAAATCCAAGGAGGCAAACCACCTAGATCTGCCTAGTGCCTCCAGAGTGAGGTCCATTCGCGGAAGTGGGTAAGAATCCTTCTTGGTCACTTCATTTAGGCGTCTGTAATCTATACAGAAACGAAGTGACCCGTCTTTCTTCTTAACCAGGACTACCGGCGAGCTCCAAGGACTCGTAGAGGACTGGATGACACCTTGCTCCTTCATCTCTCTCACCATTTCTTCTGCTTCCAATCGTCGAGAATAGGGCATGCGACGTGGTGGCTGCTTAATTGGTTGAGAGGTACCAGTATTGATTTGGTGTTGCAGGATGTTAGTCCGTCCAATGTCATCTTTTGACAAGGAAAAGACGGTTTGGAAATCTGTTAGTAGTGTTTGTAGGGCTGCTTTCTGGGTAGGTTCTAAACCTTCGCTGCTGTTTAGAAAAAGATCTTGTAGGGCAGGGGGCAGAACAGGGGAAGTCACTCGAGTTTCATTACACAGGAGAGTGCAATCGGTGTCCAAATAGGCAACAGGTAGGTGGCTAGGTAGGATAACGTTTTGAGAGGAGACGTTAGAAATCCTAGCCCAAACTTGGCCATTTGAAACACGAGAGATAGAAGGCATCATACTAAGTTGTTCTGGCAACAAGGAAGAGGCTGAGAGGAGGACATCCTTGTTCGGCACCAGAGAAGTATGAAGAGGTGTAATTATCTCCTGGAAGGGTTGAAACTCGAGGGACTGTAAAGTTCTTGCCAGGAAAGAGGAAGAGTGATGTAAAGGAATCGACTCTTCCTGTAAATGTAGGAGATCTTTTTCTAAGTCAAGAATGCAGCCGTACTGTTTTAGGAAATCCATACCCAGAATGCAGTCGTCGTGGATTTCCGCGGAATAGGTTAAGTGTTTGACCGAAAAGTGGCCTATTGATAGTTGGATTAGGACTTTACCTTCGACGGGGATGGTCTCACCAGTGACGCTTTGTATAGTAGCATAGGATGGTAGGACTTCCACCGCACAAGGGCTTCGTTGTAGGACTCGGGGGTGTACGATCGTTCTAGTAGCTCCTGTATCCACAATCATCATAATAGGTATGTCATTGACAGTGCCATGGACGCTAAGGTTAGGTCCAGTAGAGACCACTGTAATGGGGATTGTGATTGGGGCTGATTCTTCCACCAACTCTGGCCCCAAAGGGTCAGTGGAAACTAGTTTAAATCTGCTGTAAGGGAGTGGGAGGCAGAATGGGAGGCAGACAAACCAGAAGTGTAACAACTCGATGGCCGAGAAGAGGGTTCATTGTCCGGTTTGTCGGCACTGGAAGGCTGAGGGGGTGACTTGGTGTTCGGTTCAGGAGGGCTTGGTGACCTAGAAGGACGTGCAGGGGACTTTGGGATGCACTTAGAAGGGCTAGGTGACCTAGAAGGGTGTGCAGAGGATTTGGGGATGGATTTGGAATGGCTGGGTGGCCCACTAGACTTTCTAGGTGACTTGCGGTTTGACTTGGAATGGCTGGGCGACCCAGTAGGTTTACCGGATGATTTGGGGATTGGCCTGGCAGGGCTAGATGACCTGGTAGGCTGTGCAAACGCCTTGGGGCTTGTGTCACTAGGCCCAGTAGGTGGCACGGATGGCTTGGGGCTAGTGTCGGGTGTCCCAATAGGCTGCACAGGCTTGCCTGAGTGCTTGGGGCTTGTCTCAGAAGGGCGAGATGGCCCAACAGGGTTGCCAGATGGCTTGGGGCTTATCTCAGGGAGGCGAGATGGCCCAGACGGGTTGCCAGATGGCTTGGGGCTTATCTCAGAGAGGCGAGATGGCCCAGACGGGTTGCCAGATGGCTTGGGGCTTATCTCAGAAAGGCGAGATGACCCAGAAGAGTTGCCTGATGGCTTGGGGCTTATCTCAGGAAGGCGAGATGGCCCAGAAGGGTTGCCAGATGGCTTGGGGCTTATCTCAGAAAGGCGAGATGGCCCAGAAGGGTTGCCAGATGGCTTGGGGCTTATCTCAGAGAGGCGAGATGGCCCAGAAGGGTGGCCAGATGGCTTGGGGCTTATCTCAGAAAGGCGAGATGGCCCAGAAGGGTTGCCAGATGGCTTGGGGCTTATCTCAGAGAGGCGAGATGGCCCAGAAGGGTGGCCAGATGGCTTGGGGCTTGTGTCCGGAGTGCGAGATGGCCCAGCAGGGTTGCCAGATGGCTTGGGACTTGTCCCAGAAGGCTGCAAAGACGATTTGGGGATTTGTTTGGGGCAAAGAGATAAGTCTGTCTCAGATGGATTCAACCCCTCCTCGTGTTGCAATTTCAAATTAGTTGCTCGAGGGGTACGAGAGCTAGAAACCACATCGAAAACTACCCTATGCCCCTGTCTCAAACGAAGTTTTCCCTCGTCTTTGGAAACACAGTCTCTATGGACGAAAACCTCCTGCCCGTTGTCATCTCGCACAATAAACCCGAAATTTTTGGTAGTGTTGAAGAATTTTACTTGCCCTGTGACCCCAGTGGCAATCACTTCAGCGGTAGGTGGAGTGTCTTTAGGGAAGGGGTCCAGCTCGCACTCCTTCAAACTGGACCGGTGGCTTTTCCCGAAGGTGCCTTGTTGTTATTTGGGGACTCGTGGATAACCACCTGGTATGCCCTTGCCCCTTTTCGGCTAATTCGGGTCGCATCTCGACTGGCCTCCATTCGGATAGCTAGGGCCAATGCTTCCTCTAAACATTCTGGGGCTGCATCTCTGACCCTCTGTTGGATGTCCAAATCCGCAAGGCCATCCACAAACTGCCCCAAAGCGATTCTGTCACGAGCGGCCTCTGGGCAGTCAGGAAAAGCGAGATATACCAACCTCTGAATATGTGTGGCAAAATCAGGTAATGGCTCCTTGTCTTTCTGCAGGCGTCCACGCAGCTGGATGTGAGCCACGGACTGACGGTATTGCATGCTGAACCTCCTATCCAAGGCCTGATCTAGAAGGTCATAGTTGTCCTGGACAGCTCTAGGTAGAGTTTCATAATAGGCCAGGGCTGTACCCGTTAGGTGTGGTGCTAACCCTAGGGCCTTGAACTCTCCAGGCCAACCATTTGCCCTTGACACAGCCTCGAAATGGGGCTTGTAGCTCTGCCATGGCTCACGTCCATCAAACTCCTTGGGGGACACTCTCATAAAATGATGCCCTGAGCCCATCATAACTCTGCTGCTAGTCACTGATGGTTGTCCAAAATGTACGCTCGATCTACGCTGACTAGGCCAGGAAGACCGATTGTTAAGGGGTACATTTTGGACAGGGTTCTGCAGATCAACATTCTCCCCTACTACTTCATACCGCTGCCTGAATTGATTTTCTGGCTCTATTTGGAAGCCTGCCACAAACCCGGATTGCTGATTTGAGCCACGGGTTAGGAAAGTACACCCTGTATTTACAGGTAGTGACGGAAAGTCAACTTCTGGTCCAAGGGATACTTCGTTAGGGACCACATGGCTAAAAGTTTGATTAATAATAGGGGTGGCAGCTAAATCGTGTCCAGAATTTCGTCGGGTAGAAGTTGGAACTTCCCTGGTGGATGGAAAGACAGGAGCGCCATCTGTGCAGAGTGCAGGGGCAATAGATGTTGTTATGGCATTGGGAGTGCACACAGTCTCAGATAGGGTCATTTGTTGTAGCATTGTTGAAAAATTGGACTCAACAGTGCTAACAGGAACAGTTGGCCTCGCTCTGACAGCCTCAGGCGTAGGTAGACTAGCTAAGCGCTCGATTTCACTCAATCTCATAGCACTTGCTGTTTGTCGGCTCTGTTCTAGATGCTCAACTCTCTGTGACAGTCCCTTTAGTGCACTCGTCATGTCAGATACCAGCTGCACCTGCAGCGCCATCTGCTTTGCCAGTTCTGAAAGAGTAGATTCGAGTGTGTCAGAGATGGGTCGCTTATCTCCCACACCAAGGGCGGAATCCGATGAACGTTCTCCCTCAGACATATTAAAGCAGTAAGGGTAGGTATAGAGTAGCCCGAAAAGTAACCAAAAGCTATGGCAAAAGTAACCGAGTCGAAAACGAAAGGAAAAGTGGTGAAAATTTTCAATCTGCAGGCAAAATCAGACAAAAGAAGGGTATAGACAAAATTTCCACAAAGAAAAATCAAAATGTGGGAAACAAATGTGGTTTTGCTTGCAGACAAGAAAATAATCACCCTGTTATGAAAGTATTGTTTACGACTTTGTGGCCGAAGATGTACAATCAGTCAACGTTAGTGGAATAAAATCGTAGATAGTAGCCAGTAAAAAGAAAAGCAACAGCAAAAAGAACAAGATTGGATAACAGAAAGTGTGTGGCAGGTTTTATGTGCACAAAATGGATAGAAAATTCCTACTAAATTCGAGCACTATAAAAGAAAAGATCACCCGTTACAAAAAGAAAACAGTCTTATGGAAGATAGAGTGCTACTTTTTGCAACAGAAAGAAGTGTGACAGGCTTTATATGCAAGACGTAGGAATTTCTATTTTCAGGCCCTATAAGAAAAACACCCTGTTATAAAGAAAACAAAAGAAGTAGTCTTTATAAAAGACAGAAGTGTGTAAAACAGTAGAAGAAGGAGAATAAACCACCCTGTTACCAAAAAAAAATTTGTCCACACAAACACTAAAATTTACTTGTACTAAAAAAAATTGTGACACCCTGTACAATAATCCAACTTTCTAACCCGTTACGATTACGGCTTCTTTGTTCAAAGAACCACGAGTTTATACACGGTAACAAAGAGAATGTAAGTTACACGTGTATAACGGCTAAAAAGAAAGAAAAACAGAATGCTGTGTTTCACCCAATATGAAGAAAAGGGGGAAAGAAAAAAAACTATGCTGCAAAAAAAAACACAAAGAAAAATATTTCAAAAAATAAAATTTTATTTAATGCCCCCTTTTTTATTTTCTATTTTCACACAACAAAAACACTATCTAAATATAGAGGGACTTCTAACACTTTATACTAAGAGATGATGCCCCAAGTGTCCCTACTATACCTTTTATGTACTTTTCAAGTACATACAAAAAAAAAATAATTTTATGCAAAAAAAGAAAATGTGTAATTGTTTGTAGGATTGTAAAAAAAAATAAGGAAGAAAAAGGGTTATAAGATCAGGTGGTGGTGGTAGGATCTTATTTCTAAGATCGATCAGAGGACCCCACACCTGACACCAATGTTGGAAAAATGTTATTTTATAACTTACTTTTAACCCCTTCTTTTCTGTAGAAAATTCTACAGAGGTAGAAAAAGAGAAGGGTTAAAAGTTTTATTAAAAAAAAAAGGTAGGAAAGGAAAAGGTTAAATAGGAGGCCGAGCGGAGCCTTATAAAAGGAGGGAATTTTAATAAAATAAATAAAAAGAGACTACTTACCCTTTTTATGATCCTTTTCCTTTTTCTTTTTTTTTTTTATATAAAAAAAAAAAAACCAACTTTTTCGTTACTAACAAAAAAAAAAAATTTTATTTTTTTACAAAAAAAAAAAAAAACGAATTAAATTACTTTACAGAAAAAAAAAGAGTTAATTCAACTAAATTTCATTTAATTCAGAAAAATTGATTCAAAAAAAATGAAAAAAGAAAAAAAAAATTAACTAAAAGAAACGACTTAACTAAAAGAACTCTACTACTTAACTCACGAACAAGAACTACATAGACTGGACTAACTACAAAAACTCGAATCACTTACTCAAAAAAAAAAAAAACTGCATTGACTCCACTAATAAAAAAAAAAACTGCATTACTCAATAAAAACGTGTATCGTAAAAAAAAAATCGATCTTCTGGAAGTTTCTATCAATTCGCCGAAAGATGACAACGTCAACGAATTGATAGAGACTTCCAGTGGAAAGTGGAACATCTTTCTACAACGAATGTCAACGAAATAAAAGAAAGTGATTATAACGTTGACACTTGACGTTGTAGAAAGAAGAAGATTACATAAATAAAAAAAAATGTAAATAAAGAAGTGTCAATACAATTTTACAGGTAAGTATGTGATTCTTTTAATTAAAATTATTTTATTTTAAATTAATTAATTTATTAATTAATTATTTATTTTTTTTTAGGTGGTTTTCCAACAATATGTTTGATAATAAATAATATTTAAATATAATTATGTATATTAATTATAATTAATAGTTGTCGTGTATAATGTAGTGGTGGATGTGACTGCTACTTTTGTACATGTTATGAAATTCTTTAATGTTTAATAATATAATAATGATTTATTGAACATTATTAAACAATTAATTTCACAAACTTTATTGATTTTAAAGAATTATCCAAAAATGACATTAGGCGGAAATATTTTCATTCTTTCTTCGCCTGTTCCGCACTACCTGATGAAAACTTTCTGATATATTTTTTCCTGGTGTATTGGGTCCTTACAAATTTCCACTTGTATTTGCATTTGTCAGCTGAAAACTAATGTAATTAATAATAAAGCTTAATTTTTGGTTTGGAAAAATAATAGTCATCAGGTATTCTTAATTCTTTTCAAATTTCAACCCACATTTTTTTCCGTATTATTTCTATAAAACTTATTTTCTTTTACATATAATATTTCTTTATGTTTTATTAATTCTATTAATTTTTCAAAACACATTTTTAAAACTTTTAAAAATTAATATTTGATTATAAATAATATAAATAATAATATTAAACGAATTAATATTAATACACCTATCCCCCGATTTACAAGTCACTCGATTTACACGGTTTTTTAAATATGAAATTAAAAAAAAAACCACACATGTAGCATTTTTTAGTGACCATACTGTAAAATCGTACTGATGTAAATAAGCAACTTCATTATGTATTTAACCCTTTAACTATGGGTTTTATCTACCAAACTATAGGAGATAGCAGATTGACATTTTAAGTAATTTCTCACCAATGGATTCTATGATTTCGGTAATAAAAATTTGTTCAATATCCTTGTTATTATCCTGGGACATATAATCTCAATTGTGTTTTATATTGGGTCATATATGTCCCAGTTTTGAATTAGAAAATAAAGATGCTTATACAAAATTTTATTAAAGTTTATTGCATTCATTTATGAAAATAAAAATATACTTTTTATTCATTTATGAAATGATGCAAAACATAAAAAACATAAAGCGTTATTAAACCCTGAACAAACGTACTTCGTACGCTTTTCTTTTCCTTGTGAAGAACATCGAACACAACGTTTCCTAGAAGTAACGGCGACTGGTAGATGTTCTCCAACATTTAGAAATTTTTTGTTTTTACATGGACGTCCACCACATCCTCCATATTTGACTTTTTTGTTTTTTACTCCTTTATTGATCATTTGCTCTGCCAGAGGGACGAGAAATTCAAGTAAGGAAGTTTTGCGACTCTGAGATTCTTGGTGTTGTATCCATGCATTTACCACGGACAAATCGGAATCAAATAATACAACTACAGTTGACGCAATGAACATAATCAGAAATCAAAATAGATTAATCGTGAATCTAAAAAGATATTAATAAATATTGAAAGTATTATCAAAACACAATCTAAGGCTTACTATGACATAAAAACAAAGTTTATTAATGAAATGTATGAAGAAATTGAGAAAAACCATAAAATAATATGGGAATTAGTACAAGACCCAGATCAAGTTGGACACGACAACGAAAAATTCTTCGATATACAAGAAAAATATCAGAATGTGCTGATAAAATTTATGATGGAAAAAGAACAGTCTGGATCCAATACAGATATGATACAGTTGAACCCAGATAATATCAGTTCAACGCCGATTATGAAGTTGCCGAAAATCGGCGATTGTATTACAGCGATTGGAAGCATTTTTTTTGTTGTTTATTGAATATGTACCACTCACACATATATAATATTTTTATTCATATAAAATGAATAAACGTATCGGTGAAAAATTGATATATTTAGACCCGAAAGTTATGCAAAATATTTTTATGATCTATGACAAAATTTTTGTGAAAAATAGGAATTTTATATTACTAATAATTCTAAAATAATATAAAAATTTTTATTTTTCTATTTCGAAATCGAAAAAAGAACATTCGAAATTCGAATTACCTTATATGAAAATTTCAGCATAATACGCAATAATACGCAATCAACCCATGAAAAATTACATTTAAAATCTATGCATTTTTTGTAAAAATCCTTCTTTCTTCAAAGCGTTCTACAGGACTAATAAGGACAAAAATTACTAAAGTGCTCCGCTTATTGCACTCTACACCCTTTGAATAATGTATGACAAACATTCTAGAAAAATACATGGTGTAGTTACGGAGAAAAGGTGTACCATAGCACGTTGAAATTTGAAGAAAGCCTCGTCCTTATTGTCCTGTACAGGAAAAACTAAAACCTTTTTAAAAAGTTTGTTCCACTTAATTCACTCTAGACCCATTGAACTTTCAATTAAAACATATTTCATAAAAATTGGATAAAAAATGGCTGAGAAAACGTGTACCCAAATTACCCAAAATCAGTAAAATCAGAATAACATCCTCTTAATGTAGAAATAAAGTCACCTACATCAAGTTACAGTTGCAAGATTGAAGCATACATTATGAACACAATTTCTTCACATCAACCACAACAATTTATTAATACAGAAAAATGGAATTTACCAAAACATATTGAATTAGCTGATCCAGAATTCAACAAGCCAGATAAGATTGATATACTACTGGGAGCAGAATTGTATGCTGAGATTATGATAAATGGACAAATCAAACTTGACAAGAATCTACCACTGCTTCAGAATACCGTGTTAGGTTGGGTAGTACTTGGCAAGGTAGTATACAATTGTCATACCAATTCATTCTGTGGAATGACAAACCTGGAATTGGATAATCAGTTACAAAAGTTTTGGGAGCTTGAAGACTGTG
This sequence comes from Villa cingulata, assembly GCA_951394055.1. Classification (NCBI taxonomy): domain Eukaryota; kingdom Metazoa; phylum Arthropoda; class Insecta; order Diptera; family Bombyliidae; genus Villa; species Villa cingulata. Next base: position 30,968,746 of record OX596017.1, on the reverse strand, counting down.
AATCAGTTAAACCAGTAAACATCGCAGATCAAAGATGTGAAGAGTTCTTTAAAGCGACAACATATCGAAACGATCGGGGAAGATATGTCGTTAATTTACCAATTTTAACAGATCCAGAGTTATTAGGAGACTCATGGCATACGGCGTTTAAAAGATTCAAAAACATGGAAAACATTATTACGAACAATTAGGACAAATGTTTATTACGTCTCATGAATGAAAATGGTACGTATATTACGACATGAAAGGGTATTGGGACATGCTTGCAAATATACAGAAAATTATAGAAAACTTAGATATGTTAGAAAAAACGATACCAAAAAATGTCACTTATGGAGAAATTTTACAGCAGTATAAACAATCAGAAAAGGACTTCAGAGTTATAAATGAATTGCTACTACTACAACATCTATCACATCAACAAAGTCGCAGTAAAAGAGGACTGATCAACGTTGTAGGCAATATAGCCCATCAGCTATTCGGAGTTCTAGATGAAGATTTTGCCAAGGAAGTATCTAATACAATAAATAAAGTTCAAGAAAATGAGGACCATCTATTATTATTGATTAAGAATCAGACATCAGTTATTGAAGCAACTGAATTATTCATACAAAAAACAGAAAATGAAAGAAACGAACAAATGAAAACTATTGAAAAGACATTTCAAGATAACATGGAGTTAATAAAGTACTGAAGTTGATGTTTGTTGACTTGTGGCATTATGTATACCTTCTAAGTTTTGTATTCTTATTTCTAATCTTTTTACTAACTCAATCTGAGCATTAACTGCTCCAGTTAATTGTTTAATTGTTTCTTTTAATACTTCCATTTCAGGAATTCCGAAAATTTGTTATTAACCCTTTCAATACTGACGGGACATATACGTCCCATTAGTTGATTTTTTGTTACTTATATATTATTTTTCTATTTATCCTGCATTTAATTTCATCCCAACAGTAATTTTTTCATTTATCTATTGCACGTCCACTATTTAACATGTTTTAACATGTTTTAATGTCCACAGTTATTCTTCAATTTGCATTTAGAAGTGGTCGAGTACAGAAGTAAAGTTTTATTTTTGAATTTTTATATAAAATTAATTGGTGAAATTCGTTAAAAAAATAACTAATAGCGAGGTAAGTAATTAATTAACGCTGTTAATAAGACTAAATATATAAATTTTCAAAAATGAAAATGGGACATATGTATCCCATCAGTAACTACAAACGGGACATATATGTATTTTAATTATTTTAATTATTCCTTTTGATACTGCTGGGACAATTACGTCCCATTTCGTCCCATTATAAATCACTTCTGGGACATACGTCGTCCCAGGACATTTTCTCTGTCACAGGACATGCGATTTTAGTGAGATCAAAAAATTAGCTCAAATATGACCCAATGATTTAAAAAATCGAATTAAGTAATTAAAATGTTGAAAAAAAAAATCCGTATTGAAAGGGTTAAATCACTAAATTTCACCATTTCACTATTTCACTTTATGTTACACTAATTATTATTTGCAATTCTTTGTTGCTATTGTTCTTTTACTTTGTTGATTTCTAAAAAAATTATAAAATTTTATTAATACTTACAGTAATAAAAATGTCCTCATTTGTGTCTTTCTTTATGTTATTTAATAAAACTCCTCATTAGGACGGATAGATCGTAGTTCTCCCGTTTGGCTGATCCTCGTTTGAAATTTGAAAACCGCCTACTAATGGTACGAATTCTATCACAACTTATTTCAATGTTGGGTACGTTTTATTCTCCAACAAAAAATTTATTACTACGTTTATTGTTGGGTACGTATTATTCTCCAACAATAAGTGATTTATCACAGAACACAGGTTAGTTTCGGATGTACAGAGATTAACCTTACGGTTAGTGTTGCTACGTCTAATTCACACACACCGATTTACCGTATAGGAACTAATGTTGCTACGTATTATTCGCAGACACTAATTATTACTGTACGATCGCGACTGTGTTTTAAAACTGTTCGGGCGCCAGTTAAGAGAACTTTTACTTTAGTTTTCTAAAAAAAAGTTTATTACACTAAACTTTACAATGGTCAACTTAAGACTAACTAATTCTAGTTACAATTCATATTTTTATATCTTTTTCTTATTGCTTAATCAAGAATTTTCGTACATGCGCAAATCAAAAAAATGCTTACAAATTAATTCAATCAAAAATTACAAAATTAATGAAAATTATAATTTTAATCAAAAATCGAAAATAATTATTGAAAAACAGGAAATGCGTGGGTTGCAATTTTCATTGCACGCGTTGTATTGATCGTTGACTTTATGCGGTTAGGTTGTTATAGCCCTGTGTTAACTTATATACAGGGTGTTTCGTTAGTCGTGGACTATATTTAAAGGGGTGAAAGTAGAGGCGATTTGCAGTCGAAATTGTCATATGACATTTTTTCGTTTGCGCTTTATTTTCGACGCTAGAGGGCGTTTCAAATTTTGAGTTTTTATCATGAACTTTCAACACAAAATTATGTATAACTTTTTGTATACCCCACGTATCAAAATTTAGTGTTCAAATCAATGATAGCAAACAAAATTATCTTTCTTTTCATATACTACAACAGGTAATTAAGAATTCAGTTCGTAGTATAAAAACATCCTGAAGTCAAAATTCATGACTCATTTTTAAATACCACTTTTATTACAAACAGGTTTCCTGAAAAAAATTGGCATAACAACAAATGTTCCAATTTTAGTAAAAAATAGTGGAAAATGTCCTCTTTGAAACAAAAAAAAATCTTTCACGTCGATTACATGAGCCGTTGTTGAGTTATTAAGAATCAAAGATGTGCGGAGAGGGTCAACATTTTTGCATACCTGGAACATATAAACACATTAAACACGGTCACTTGCAGGTAATATTTTGTAATAAAGAAAACAATGTTTTTCATTCTTGGCTTCTTCGTTTCTTGTTTTGAGTAGTGTTTTTATTTATTATTTGTTTACTATTTTTCAAGAAAATACTAATGGTTTAAACTAATTAATTACCTGACCCGAGATTTTTCATTTTTCTGACCTGACAAGCTATTTAAAAGATGTGAGTTGTTAAACATTTATTAGTCATAGTTTAAATTTAATGAAAGTTCATAGTTTAAATTTAGTAAAAGTGAAAGTAATTACCAATATTGAAAATGTCTCGTAATATTTATTCCATAAGTGAATATCTGGATATGTATTTTGTTTACGGCTTCTGTAATGGCAATGCAGCCGCTTCTGTTGAAGAATATCGACAAAGGTATCCACACAGGAGGATACCCGAAAGAAGAACTTTTTCGCGAGCTCGAAGAATGCTGGAAAACAACATTCAAACGAGAGGTAGATCTATTGTCGATGATGAAAGAATTTTGCAAATAGTTCAAGATGAACCCACCATAAGCGTGAGAGAAATTTGCCAAAGAACTGGATCACCATTGTCACGGGTAAGATGAATATAACATTATTTCATAACACTCAACTAATTTTTTTTTTATGTAGGTATGGCGTACGTTAAACCGAGAAGGTCTTCATCCGTATCACTACCAACGCGTCCAAAGTCTTGAACCGACTGACTTCCAGAGACGAGTAACATTTGCACGATGGCTTCGAGATAGGAGAGATGATATTACGCGCATTTTATGGACAGATGAGGCTACGTTTTCAAGATCAGGGATACTGAATATCCATAATGAGCATCATTGGTCGTCAGAAAATCCTTATCTGAGATCAGAGTCATCTTTTCAGCACCAATTCAGTATCAACTTATGGGCAGGTGTAATTGGAAATCGACTTCTAGGACCTGTGGAACTTCCAAGACGACTTAATGCAGAATTATTCCTTCAGTTTCTCAACAATCAATTTGCAGATATGTTGGAAGATTTGCCTTTGAGCATACGACAAAGAATGTGGCTCCAGCTAGATGGTGCACCTGCTCACAGTAGCTCTGCAATTTCTTAACACTTGAACGAAATTTTTCCTAGCAGATGGATCGGAAGACATGGTCCAGTACGATGGCCGCCGAGGTCTCCAGATTTGAATCCACTGGATTTTTTTGTTTGGGGCTTCTTAAAATGTAGAGTTTCTCGTAGTCCGATGCAAAATATAGAAGATTTAAGGGAAAAGATTACAGCGGCAGCACAAGACTTACGATCATGTATTAGAACAAGTAGATTTAAGAGATCTTTAATTAGACGTCTCCGAGCATGTTGTGAAGCAGGGGGAGATCATTTTGAACATTTGCTATAATTAATTAAGAAATTTATTTTACTTTTAGGATAAAGATAAATATGACAATTATAAAAAGTTACTAAGAAAAATAACTGTAACGTATTTTAATAGAAATTTTTAATCATAATAAGCCTTTACATGTTCCAGGTATGCAAAAATTTTGACCCTCTCCGCACATCTTTGATTCTTAATAACTCAACAACGGCTCATGTAATCGACGTGAAATTTTTTTTGTAACAAAGAGGACACTTTCCACTTTTTTTTTTACTAAAATTGGAACATTTGTTGTTATGCCAATTTTTTTCAGGAAACTTGTTTGTAATAAAAGTGGTATTTAAAAATGAATCATGAATTTTGACTTCAGGATGTTTTTATACTACGAACTGAATTCTTAATTACCTGTTGTAGTATATGAAAAGAAAGATAATTTTGTTTGCTATCATTGATTTGAACACTAAATTTTGATACGTGGGGTATACAAAAAGTTATACATAATTTTGTGTTGAAAGTTCATGATAAAAACTCAAAATTTGAAACGCCCTCTAGCGTCGAAAATAAAGCGCAAACGAAAAAATGTCATATGACAATTTCGACTGCAAATCGCCTCTACTTTCACCCCTTTAAATATAGTCCACGACTAACGAAACACCCTGTATATGTACCTTTGTATGTATGTCGTATTTTAATTAAAACAAATAATTTCCTTTTTATATTTATTATAAATTCACAAATTTATTTTAAAATGTTAGTATATTGGATAGTATATTAAATTAAATATAGATATATAATTAATAAATTTTACTTAGCTTTTATATGTATGTTCAACAAATCCCAGATTTTCCACTATCGCTCCACTCAGTTCAACGGTCAACGGCAGAAGAGCAAGCACGACAGTAAAATTTTCAAATTATCGGAAAAAATTTAAGAACAACGGTAAGTATGTACAACAGATTTATTTACTGAGAGCGATAGTGATTAATACAATGCATTTGTTCAACATTTACATTTTCATACAATATATTTACATATTTTATTTTCATTTACAGGGTGTTCAGTAAGGTAAGTATTAATTAACAAAATTTCAAACAATTTACAGAATTATATTATTTACAATATTATTTACAGAATACGTAAAAAGGTAAGTATTTAATCAATTAAACTAAATTAACCATTCCCACATGTATTCATACATTATAAAAATTATTTTTGGTAACAAAAATGTACATATATGCACATTTACATACATCAAATGTATAAGGTGGTAAGGTGATAAGGTGGTATAAGCCTATGAAGAATATGTACAGCAACAATTATAAGCATTATAGTGAAGGAGCGAGATTTTATTTTGAACAGTTGAACATGTTATTGTTTTTGTACTGTGTGCCTATCTATCTGTGCACAGTGATTGATTTTGAACAGTGATAGAAAGAATTTATATTAACTTGTGCGTACACCAAATGTACAAGCCTATGAAGAATATGAACAACAACAATTATAAGCATTATAGTAAAAGAGCGAAATTTTATTTTGAACAGAATTGAATATGTTATTGTTTTTGTACTGCCTGTCTATCTATCTATACACAGCTTACTGACTGTATATTGAATATGCACACTGCACAGTGATTGGTTTTGAACAGTGATAGAAAAAATTTATATTAATTTGTACATATACCAAATGTGTAAGCATAGAAAAAATTTATATTAATTTGTACGTATATCAAATGTATAAGCGTATGAATAATATAAACAAAAAAAATTATAGGCATGATAGTTAGTAAAGAAGCGATATTTTATTTTGAACATAATTATATACATTATTTTGAGTTTTTACTATCTCTGTTGGCGCCTCACTGAATTTGTCGCCCTGTTCAGCCGCTCCTTCTGCTCATATGCAAGGACCGACCCTGCATGTGTCTGTTGTACTCTCGGACTATAGATGGGTATTTAACATTAACAGACTGTTTAATTTTCCTGTGGAATCTTTTTATTTCTTTTTCAGGATTGAGCTAAACAAAATTCGAAATAAGTGACACCGTTTTGTTATCTTTCCACAAAATATTTGCAACTTCAATGCCATCACAAGTAGCCACAAATTGTAATAATGTTTCCCGTGGTTTTTGGTTCATTTCTTCCTCACGTTGGAGATTGCAATTCGGAATTATATTTTTTCTAACAGTTCCTATGGAATGTATACCTGTGTAATATGAAATAAAAAATAAAACAAAATCAAATAATTGAAAATTAATTTTCAAAATTTTAGATTACCTTGTTTTGCAAGAAACGTTATGAGTTTAATAGAAGTAAAATAATTATCAAAATATACTTTATAATTGCAGCCAGTTGGAACGTTCCTCAAAAGCCTCACAACCACATTTCCAGATGCACCTAAGTCAGGTTCGTTCTGTTGTCGCTTGTTGTTGGAATTTTCTAGTCCAGTGTAGATTTCGAACTTGTAGGCGAATCCAGATACTCCAGAAAGAACGAATAATTTATACCCCCATTGATGAAGTTTAGCTGTCAGTTAATTGATGAGACGCTTTTGAGCAGATTTAATTGATGAGAAGCACACATTTGTACAGTGTTTTTCTAAAGTGATAGAAAAAATTTGGCATTTTAATGATCTACAAGCGGTCTTATCTTGTGGAGCTTGTCAAACTGTGGACTTTTAGTGTCACTAATAAAATTCTTCTCGTTGTTATCTAAATGCAAAATAGATCTAATTTTTTCAAATTTTTTTTGTATCCCAAATTGTATTTATATTTTTTTTTGTATTTGACATTGTATCCCAAATACACCTAAAGCCAACAAGAGAGTCCCAGAAAAACCTGATGTTCGAATAATTTACGATTGATGACATAATGAGCATCCCTAGGATTTGATTTATGTCGACTGCATTAACAACGAAAGGATCATCTATGTTTTTTTTGTTTACAATACAAATCCATTTCCATAACTATTTTATCGAGAACTTGGTTGTCGAAAAAATATATGAAGAATTGATATGGAGTTTCCAAATCTTTTAAATTTAAAAGCAGTTCAGTATTTCCATGAGATTTTATTTGCTGTACAGTTATTCCTAATTTTCTTTTTTTCCAAATTATGCTTTAAAAGTCTTCTTTTTTGAAGATGACGACGGATTGTTTTGGCTGGTCGATATAATATTTAGTAAACTCTCATTTGGATCTACATTTTTTATGTCTTGCACAAATTCAAAAATATCGCGGTCATCAAGTAAATTTTCTAAATCTTGTTGAGTGAGAGCATGTTCTTCGATTTTTTCATTATCTGAGAAATCTAAATCATCCTCACTATTTTCAGGATCGAAAAGTATACTTAGTATTTCTTCTTTTCGTAATCCTTTTTCCGACATAGCTTATTCTTGAAAATCTTTTACAATTAGGCAAATGGAAAAATAATTACACGAAAATATATAAATATATAAACACAACAATTCAAATTTATATTTTTGAGCTATTGTTTGGTGCATTGTACCATTTATGAATCAAACAGTTTCTTCTTCATGAAAAAGTCAAACATAGATAAAGTTTTTTAATATAAATTTATTCTCAATAATAAATAAAAAAGGAAAAATAAGTACTTACCGTTATGATCATAAAAAATAACACGAAACTATTAACTAAATCACTTCTACTTTGCAATACGTCCGGACTATGTTAAGAATAATTTCAAACTGATGTAATAGTTGTTTATAAACTGATTGATATAATTTGATTCTTCAATTACAATAGTTTGTCTCTGATTTGAATCGTTGAGCAATAATACGAAAAATATTTTCTAACAACGAAAATAATACTAAAATAAAGTATGATTCAAAAATGATTCATGAAGCACTTGAGGGTAATACTTAGTTGTCGTAGATAGTGAACTGGTGGATGTAGCTGTAGCTGTCGTAGATAGTGAACTGGTGGATGTAGCTGTAGCTGTCGTAGATAGTGAACTGGTGGATGCAGCTGCAGTTGCCGTAGATGGTGTAATGGTGGATGCAGCTGCAGTTGTCGTAGAATAATTTACAGACGATGTAAATAATGATAATGGTGACAATGATGATGATGATGAAACTGCATTCAAATTCAATTCAGATGGTGCTATTGCATGGATTGAATGAAAATCTCTACGAAAAACTTTCTCAACAACACCGCTCTCTACATTAAGACAGACAGACGCAACAAATTTATTTATAAGATAATTAATAGTTGACGTAGATAGTGAACTAGTGGATGCAGCTGATATTCTTGTACATGCTATGAAATTCGTCAATATTTAGTAATATAATAATAATTTATAAACAATAACAATTAAATTCACAAACTTTATTGGTTTTAAAGAATTATCAAAAGTTGACATTAAATGGAAATATTTTCATTCTTTTTTCGCCTGTGCCGCACTATCCGATAAAAACAGTCTGATATCTTTTTTCCTGGCGTTTTGGTTCCTTAGAATATTCCACTTGTATTTGCATTTGTCAGCTGAAAAATAATGTAATTAATAATAAAGTTATTATTTTCGGTTTGTAAAAATAGTACTCACCCACACTTCCTACCCACACCTTTTCTTTCATATTATTTTTATAGAACTTATTTTCTTTTACATATAATATAATTATATTAATTACGTGTAATATTTCTTTTTTTTCTTTAATTATATTAATTTTTCAACATTAAAATCATTTTTTAAACTTTTAAAAATTAATATTTGATAATAAATAATGTAAATAATAAAAATAAAATATAATTATATTAATGTATAATTAATAGAAACGGAATAGATGTTCATGATATTTGAGACAATAATTATAAATGCAAAAAGTATATAAAGGTAGGAGAGAAATTTTTTCATTGGAATATTCGGACCAAAACATTTTTCAACAATTGTAGATGTCGGTAGTGATGCCAGCGTAAAGCTCAATATAAAAAAAGTAGCATTTCTTTATGCCAAGCACCCAACTCCATATAAAAATAACGGCATTTCTTTTTGCCAAGCCCAAACTTTTTGAGTATAAAGCATTTCTCTGTTTATATGGAGTTGTATAGGAAAAGTGTGAAAATGAATAAATTTGTTTACAACAGCTGATATCTTATCAGTTGTCATTTTGCTTTATTTATCCTCTAGCGACCCGGGTAATTGCTAATTAAGTTATTTTATTTTTGTTATAGTTCCAATGTAACATTCTATATAACAATTTTTTTAAAAAAATATTAATAATAGTATTTTTAAGATGTACACAAATGTGTACACTAGGTCTCGGCACTAACAAAAAACAAAAAATTTTGCAATTCAATTTATTGTTCTAAAAAAATCTGAAGTTAAAAATCTAAATGAAAACTAACAAAAAACATTATAATTCATCAAACAAAACGAGTATTATACATTGCCTCTCCTTGCACCTACACCTTGTCGCGGTGGAGAGGCTTGTGTGCGACAATGAGCAGCTGGGCTACGTCGACGGGATGGAGTTTGCATATATGAGTACGCATTTGCACGCCCCATCCCGGTAGGGTCTCCCATGTCGAACAGGCCAACTGTGAGTTGCCAGACCAAGCTAGGTGCGGGGGGAGTAAACCCCCCTTACAAAAATCCCACCCAAGCATAAAGTGTTGAGGCACCCGTGCTGATGTGCTGCGTGATCAGCAGGTGGTAAAAAGTGCTGATCGTTAACGGTCCCCTCCGATGCCCGGGCAAGGTCGGTTGTATAAGTGCCTTATCCTGGTATGCCGGCTCTGCCAGGATGGACCATCTTTCCGGCTCACTCGTGGGAATAAAAATGGAAGAAGTACAAAAAGAAAAAATTAGAAAACAAAGGCTGTCCTCGGACAGCACGTCGTCCTCAGGGTCGGACGATACGCTGGTCTCCAAGGAGGAGACCATCGCCCTTTTAGAGAATAAGGCGAGTGCTAGCAATAGCACACCCTCGTTCTCTAAAAGTGTCAGTGAAACCAGGGTAGCGGCCAAAGGTGGTAGCCGCCCTGATAAAAACAACAAAGAAAAGAAAAACAAAAAATCCATGGGTAGGATACTCAAGAACCGCTACCAATTCGCTCTGCACATTCTCAGCAAGATTGCTAAGAATGAGAGCGAAGGTAAGGTTCACGAGAGAGACGCGAAGGATAAAGTCAAATACCAGGCGGTAGTTGACGAATATCTGAAGCTCTCACCCATGGATCAGAAATCACAGCCTTCCAAGGCTTCTAAAAGGAGTAGGTCTCAGGACAAGACCGAAAAGGAAGCCAAAAAAAGGAAGGCTGTGAAACCCCAACCAACACCATCAACATCAACGGCCTCTAGCATCCAGCCAGGCAAAAAGTTCTGCGAGGTGGCAAGGGACCACCTGCAGGTAGCTTTGGTCGACGAAAAGTCGACCAATGGCCGGATAAGTCTAGAGGCCTGGAACAATATAGAGGCAAGACTGTCAGAGATGGTAATGGACTACGTCCTCTTAGGGAAGAGCACACCATTGCCATCTTTTGACTCGTCTGAAGTAGTACGCGGGTGCAGGGTAATCAAGTGCGAGAACGAGTTCTCAAAGGATTTCCTGAGCAAATGCGTAGAAAGCATTAGCGAAGCATGGGAGGGCTTGAAGCTCAAGCTCATCCCAGCTAAGGAGATCCCGAGGAGTCCTCGGGCCCGCATTTGGCTGCCCAAGATGAAGCTTGAATCGGACAAGCTTCTCAAGTGCCTGCAGCTACAAAATCCTGAGGTTCCAATGCATGACTGGAAAGTCATTAAAACAGAGGAACCTCAGAAAAACTCCACCTCCTACCTCCTCCTTCTAAATGAGGAATGCCTAAAGGCATTAGAGAAGGCGGACAATAAACTTAAGTTTGGCATAAGGCATGCCAAGCTTAAGATTTTCCGCCCCTCAGGACAGGAGGAGGAAGCAGAAGAAGCGATGCTTGAGGACATGATGGCCCTCGACATCGCTAAGCAAAACAAGGATGGGTCTACAAGTAGTGCAGATTAATCTGAAGCACTCAAAAACTGCTTCAGATAATCTGAGAGTTTTTCTCAGGGAGGAAGACATCGATGTAGGTCTTATCCAAGAGCCCTGGGTTAAGAATGAAACCATCATGGGCTTAAAAGATAAAGATTTTAACCTGTTTTACAGGAGTAAAACAAGAGATGAAGGTAAGCCAAGAAGTTGCATTTTAGTTAAGAAAAATGTAAAGGCCTTCCTTTGTCCAAATTTTAGTTCTAACGATATAACCGTCATCAGGCTAGAGACGACAAAAGGAGAGGAAGTCTATCTCTCCTCGATCTACATGCCGCACGATGAGGAAGTACCACAGGTACTTGTCAACAATCTGATCAGATACGTTTCATCAAGGAAAGCCAAAGTAATCCTTGGCTGTGATGCAAACGCAAGACATACGTTGTGGGGAAGCACCGAGGATAACGAAAGAGGTGAGTCCCTTTACAATTTTATTACTAACAATAACCTAGTCGTAAGTAATAGAGGTAGTACCCCAACATTCGTCTTTCCAAGTACGGATAGGTTTAATGGTTGGGAAGAAGTACTAGACGTTACTTTGACGACGACAAACGTAGATATACAGAAGTGGAGAGTGTCTGTGGAGAACTCATATTCAGACCACAGACTAATTCTTTTCACGATAAACCTCGAAACTGATACTGCCTCCTCAGCCTTCAGAAATCCCAGAAGAATTGAGTGGGGCAAGTTTAAACGAGTTTTTAACTCAAGGTTCCAAATCCCTTCAACCAAAGAGAGATTTGAAACCGTTGAAGAGCTGGATGCAGGAGTGGGGGCTTTAGAAAAGGCCATGGAAACGGCTTTAAAAAGCTCTTGCCCAATCCGGCGAAGTAAAAAATCATATCCGTGGTGGTGGAATGAGGACCTGGCTAACTTACGGAAGTTGACCAGGAAGATCTTCAACATCTGCCATAAAAAGAAATTCTGGCAACCCTACAAGGATTGTTTAAGGGAATATAAAAAAGCAATCAGGGAAGCCAAAGCAACTACATGGAGAGAATATTGTCAATCCATAGAAAATATCGGGGAGTCAGCAAGACTTTGCAGAATCCTCGCTACTGAACACACAAACCCATCTTTCCTCAGGAAGAAGGAAGGGGCGTGGACAGAGTCAGCTCAAGAAACATTAGAGCTACTCATCGATACACACTTCCCAGGGAAAGGAACGGAAACTCTAAGGTCGCCTAATGCAAGGAAACCTTCGGACCTACTCTGGGAAGAGGCGAAAAAAATAATTACGAGGGAGAAAGTTTCCTGGGCGCTGGATAACTTCTCCCCATTTAAATCACCAGGGCCAGACAACATTTATCCAATTATGCTACAACGGCTACGAGATGTAGTGGTACCAGGGCTGGTATCCCTCTTCAGAAGCAGTCTTTGGCATGGGTATGTCCCACAAAGATGGCGAGTAGCACGAGTAGTGTTTATTCCAAAGGCGGGCAAAAGAGGTCATGAAGTAGCGAAGGACTTCAGACCAATAAGTTTGACCTCCTTTGCACTTAAAACAATGGAAAGGGTGCTTGACATGTACCTGAGGCAGATATTAGAAAGCACCATTTCCAAATCACAACACGCATATCTCAAGGGAAGATCCACGGAAACGGCACTACATAGTGTAGTGCAAAACATAGAGACATCCCTTGAGTATAAAGAATACACTCTGGCGACCTTCTTAGATATTGAGGGCGCTTTTAACAACATAAGAAGTGAAACAATTCTTGAGGCTCTAACCGAGGAAAAGGTGGAGATCAGTGTCATTCAATGGGTGAAAGACCTGCTCAACTCAAGAATTATCAACGCAGAATTGGGGAACAGCAAAGTCGTCAGGGCGGTGCAGAGAGGCACACCACAGGGGGGAGTAATCTCACCACTGCTCTGGCTGCTTGCCATGAACCGAATTCTTAAAATCTTAGAGAATGATGGGGTAAGTGTTGTAGCCTATGCGGATGACCTGGTCGTAATGGTATCGGGGAAGTATCTCGACGTGATGAGTAACATCATGGAGAGAAGCCTGAGGAAAGTTGACAACTGGTCCAAAGAAAGCGGATTAAGTGTCAATTCAGGCAAAACCGAACTGATGCTTTTTACGACCAGAACAAAGGTACCTGCATTCAACCTACCCAAACTAAACGGCACATCTCTGACACTAGCCTCCAGAGTTAAGTATTTGGGTCTAATTTTAGACCCAAAGCTCAACTGGAAGCCGAACGTGGAAGAGAGGGCAAGGAAAGCCAGTATCGCTTTCTATGCATGCAAGAAAACATTCAGTAAAAAATGGGGTCTTAAACCCCGAATGACCCTATGGGTGTACACAGCAGTGGTACGCCCTATTCTTACATACGGCTCTACAGTTTGGTGGCTAGCACTAAACAAGAGATACAATCAGGACAGAGTGAACAAGGTACAGAGATCAGTAGGATTGGGAGTGACGGGGGCCATGAGGTCATGTCCCTCCGAAGCTCTAAATACTATTCTTGGTCTCGTTCCTCTGCATCTGTTTATCAAATTTACGGCAACACGGGAAGTGCTAAGATTAAAGGAAGCGGGATGCTGGAGAGCCAAAACATATGGCCATAGCAGCATCCTAGAGGAAATTCCCAAAAAACTTAGCACGGTACAAACAGATTACAGTTCCAAAATATTGCATTTTGAGAGAAATTTCCAGGTGAAATTTCCCTCCAGGAAAGAATGGAGGCAGAATGCAATAATAGGGAATTACGACTTGGTAATATTCACAGACGGATCTAAGACGGATGGGGGAGTGGGCTCGGGTGTTTACATGAGTTCACCCCCGGTCTCAGAATCCTTTCGCCTGCCAGATTTCGCAAGTGTCTTTCAGGCGGAGATACTCGCGATCCTCAAGGCAAGCGAAATTCTGTATGATATGACAGAAGTAACAATACAAAAAACCGTCGGTATATGTACCGATAGCCAGGCCGCAATCAGAGCTCTGGGAGCGGTATCTTTTAACTCAAAGATAACAGAAAGATGCAGGAGAGCACTAGATAGACTAACGAGCAAGACTCAAGTTACCCTCATATGGGTTCCAGGTCACAGGAACATAGAGGGTAACGAGCGGGCTGACTCGTTGGCGAAACAGGGCTCATCTCTGTGCCTTTCGGCAACAGTACCAATAAACATTCCGGTAAATAGTGTTAAGCGAGAGATCTGGCTTTACTACTTGTCGGAAGCAAATAACAGATGGAAGAACTTATCCACATGTTCTGTGTCAAAAGCTACTTGGCCGGAATTCGATAAGAAAAGAACCTTATCACTCATCGGTAGAGACCGACGAGAGATCGCTAGAATCATGGCGATTCTAACAGGTCACTGGCCTGTGGGAGAGCACGCAGCCAGATTGGGTCTACCGTATAACACACACTGCAGAAGCTGCAAGGACAATTCAGAGAAAGAAACTCTGTTACATTATCTTTGCAGGTGCCCAGCATTAGCTAAAACTAGACTAAGGGCTTTTGGCAAGCCTTTCCTCGAGGAACTCGCGGAGGTGGCCAGTCTAACAGTAGGCAGCTTGGCCTACTATCTGAACAGGACGAAATGGCTATAGCCTAGAGAAAACAACCAACACCTACGAGTCTGTGGTAACAAAACGGTACACAAAGTGCTAATTGAGCCTGTTTTCGGGGGAAAACGGACTGCCACTGCAACCAACCAACCAACCATACATTGCAAGATTTACTTTTTTTTATTTAATATAATAACAATTGAAAATTGAAAAAAAAATATTGCAGATTTAAGAGTTTTTTTTCAAGTGATACTTTAAGAAGCAATCGGAAGATTGATTGCACAAGTACATTTTGCATTTAACGCAAACACATCTGGTTCGGTTTTTTACATGTAGGTAAACGGCAACGTGATGCTGTAGAAGACTCAACAAATTTTGGTAAATGTCCAATACCATCGAATCGAATCTCATTAATTGTTTGTGGAACTACAGTCCTTATTTTCTTTTTCTGTGGTTCATCATCATCTTCTTCCTCATTCATAATTTGTTTTGCTGAATAATTGATTAGCCCTTTGTAGCCCACAATCTTAAAAATGAAAATTTTTTTGATATAGGTCAGGTATAAATAAAGAAAAAAACACGTATTTCTTAGAAATTCAAAAATATCCTTTATTAATTATTTATTTAACGTTTTAAGGAGTGTGACATTACTGTAACATTGAATTAAATGTTCAAAAAATACTTATGTGGTGTGGAAAGATCTAAAACAATTATTTTGTTTGTTATAGCATAATGCTACACCGAATTTTTCGCAAACCGTTTGTGATACGCCTTTACACTTGGGAAACTTACATCGAATCCTCTTTTCTTCCCAAATTGGCCAGTGACCAATTTGGTCTTGACGTACTGCAATTGGCGGAACATGTTGAGCAGGGAATTTACGTTTTTTGGCTTGTATTTCATTTTCTGTAGTTCTTCGACTTTTCATATTGGGTTTTAGGCCAAGCTTGCACAAAGTCTCACCTACTTCAAGTCGAAAATCTGCTGAAGACATTTGTTTGCAAGTGAGGTTTTTTTCTTTTCGGATTCTTCGGTAGAGCAGCCAGGAATTCGCCATGGTGAAGTTTATTAAATGGTAAAACATTCGAACCAGCCATCCTTTGCTCCGTATCATTATTTTATATCTTCCCATAATACTGTCTATTAAATCTACACCTCCCATGTGTCGATTGTACTCATCAACAATATGAGGGCGATCAATGTTGATGTACTTCTTATTGGCCTTATCGTAACGTCTGACTTGGGACTTTGGCAATTCACCAGAAAAAGAAGATACGAGCGTTACAACTTGATTGTCCTTCCATATGACGTTTGACACATCAAGACCATTCACATCAGCTACATATTCAATAGAAAATCCACGTTCCTTCTTCATCACTTCCTTATCTGTGGGCAATTTACAATCGGGAATCCGATTGCGTCGAATTGTTCCAAGACTCAAAATACCCTCTTTGGCTAAGTACTCCAGTAGAGGCAGAGAAGTAAAGTAATTATCAAAATAAAGTTGATAATTTTGATGTCTTGGTATGCCTCGCGCCATTCTAACAACGACGTTTGATGATGCTCCTAAGTCCGGTTCTTCAGGATGCACAACATTTTCAGCTCCTGTTTCAGGTTCAATTTTATAAGCGAAGCCTGAAACCCCACTGAGAACAAATATCTTATAGCCCCATTTGTGAGGCTTTTTTTGGGTTATAACGTTTCAAATTACTTTTTGCTTTTGTGGAACAAATCTGTTCGTCCACGCATAGATATTCCTCCATGGGAACTCTACTAAAAGCCTCGTTTAATTTTTCTACGACGGGTCTAATTTTAAAGATCCTATCGATATTTGAAGCATCACGTGGTGGTAAATTAGAATTATTGAAATGTATAAATTGTCTAATTTTTTCAAACTTTTGTTTCGGCATTGTTTCTTGGATCATAGGTGTTCTAATAGACGAATTCCAATGGCTGGTTACTCTCGGTAGTTGTATCAATGACATCATATAAGTTGCTCCAATGAACTGCTGGATATCGATATCAGTAACATGGAAGGATTCGTTAGGATTTTTTTGAGTAATATAAAGATTCGTTTGTTCTGTAATATAACTTATCAGTTCTTTAGGGAAGAAATATAAAAAAAATTGAATAGGAGTATCAAGCTCTAATAAACTAGATGGTAAGGTTGCGGTGCATGTAAATCGTATTTGTTGGATGTTTAGAACAATGTTCTTTTTTTTCCAATTCAATTGCAGCTTTTGGCGTTTTTGACTAGTCGATGGTAATTGGCTTGTTTGCTGTCCAGGATCTGGGGGGCAAGCCATAGGCTCACTACGACCAACATCTTCATTGATGGAATCTATATCAACTGTAGTATTTTCTGTACAATCAGGGAAAAGTTCAAAATCTTCTAATGCTGGTTGATAATCGGGATCTATAACGCTATCATCGTCGCCATCTAACCCATCTTCACTATCATATTGACACAACATGTCGTATATATCACCATCCCGCAGTGATCGCGACGCCATTCTAAAATAAAATGAGAGAATTTAGTACCAAAATTCACATATGTTACCTACAATATGTTTACAACTAAAATTGGCACTGTTTCTCAATGTGACAGAAATGTTACAAACATGAAAAGATGCTTTTTTCATATAAAAAAGTTAAAATATTATTTGCTAACAATAAATTACCAAAATTATTCACTTACCTATAAGTTTCAAGCAAAATAACACGATATTTTACACTTTTCGGATTTTTTTACAAATTTCTAGACTTGCACGAGTTCAAACTTTTTACTTTTAGTAACACCAGAATTTTAATTGTCGTTTTTTACTAGGTTATGTCATTTCTGAATTTTGTTAGACACTCAGCTGTTTAATAGTATGCTACATTAGTGTTAATCTAGTTCGAATGAATTAAATATATTTAGTACATTATTTTCGCGGGCTTATTGAAGTTTGTTACAGTAATGTCACACGAGGCTACAAAGGGTTAATATCTTTGCCAAATAAATTTTGTAATTGAGTAATCTCATAACATTGTTGTTGTGTGAATTTGTGAGATCAAGGGTCGAATTTTCCAAAGTCTGTCCGTTTTATCTATATTTGCAGTATTATCGA
Organism: Villa cingulata; assembly: GCA_951394055.1. NCBI lineage: Eukaryota > Metazoa > Arthropoda > Insecta > Diptera > Bombyliidae > Villa > Villa cingulata. The sequence continues at coordinate 30,950,858 of OX596017.1, read as the reverse complement.
CAAAATGTAAATAGTTTCTCAGCTCAGAGAAACGATCTCTGGTCATACATTCGGAAATTTTACTTTTTTAAAATCATTCGACCAGTACATTCGCATTTGCGGATAGTTTATTACGCTCATATACATGTTTATACCAACAAATCTTTTTATTTCTTCTGCAGAAGTTTTAATTGATCTTAGATCTCTTTTCTGACACGAATAAAGATTTGTTTGGCTTGCTACTTCTTTCCAAAATTCTAAATCTAGGTAACTGAAAAACATATCCGAAATACTGCAGTCATTTTGAATATTTTCGTCGCTTTCATCTCCAATAACCGGCATTTTCAGAGACATCCTGAAAAAATTAAATGAATAAAATTTTTATATAAATTAATGTTGTTCACTTTTGTGCTCTCCATTTCATAGTGCGTTTATCTGGCACCACGGTTTCAGATATATTTATTTCGTTCCTATCATTCTCCTTATTTTCGTTATGATAGGAATTACTGACATCACATTCGTTCACTTTGTCTGTCTCGTTACACAATTCATCCAAATATTCTTCTATATCTCGGTCCTCCTCTTCATCATAATCTAAATCTGATAGATTTGCATCACTTTCATTTAGCAAGTCAGCAATTTGATCATCACTGAGAACATTTCCTTAAATTGGAATTGTAAAATTAATATACTAATAAAAACCTGAAGTACACTTTTGTGTACATGGGGAAATTGACAAATTTAAATGTACAGTCCTAATGTACACATACGTGTACTTCTTTGTTGACGTTGCTATGATTCTAGAAAAACATATTATACTACTTTGATCACTTGGAAAACAGAAATCCGAAGGTTTATTAACATTTTCCAAATAAAATGATTGTTTTATTTAGAATAAATTTTAAATTATAATCAAAAATTGTCACTTACCTCTTGAGTGCGTCATTCTTTAATTAAGCACGTGACAAAACTTGTTTCCACATACAAATCTAAACATAAAATGATGATTGAACAAAAACCAAATCATACAGAAAGGTATTAAGAAAGAGAGAAAACATTAAAATGAGATATTTGGCTTTTCGCACTCTTTTTATAGCAATTTTAAGAAACGTACACACAGGTGCACACTAGGTTGCTAGAGGTTATAGGTTTTGCATGCAATATAATATATATATACAATATAAATATATAGAATATAGTGTAAAGAGAATAGGGAAAATTATATACCAAACACAAAACTTTTTCATATTATATTTGTTATTTGTTTATATGTATGTAAGGCTCTAAACAACCAAACCAGCAACATTCAAAGTATATACCCTGACTTCCAAAATGCATCTAAAACAGTTTAGATACAAAGTCATATGTTCCGAAATGTCAAAGTATAATATTTGATGATGTCACATGTTCCAAATCGTTTTCTAAATGTATTTAAAACGCATCAAACGAGTAAATGGTGCATCTACTATATAATTAACGCTTTCATGACATTTAGGGTTATGTGTGAATTTAAAAGTTAAAATCTTGTGAAGACTGTAAGTTAATTTAATTTAGTTAATTGAATAATTTCTAATATTATTAATTAAAATCATAAATTTGTTGTGTTAAAATTGTATTCGTTTTTTATTTTTTTTTAATAAAAACAAAAGAAAAAATAAATTCTGCATTTAAATCTAAAGTTTTTGTAATTTAAAAAGTAATGGAGATGGATCAATCTAAGTGAGTTATTTTAGTTGGTAAATGTTTACTTTATGGTACACACACTAGGGTGGGGTAACTAATGATGGGGAATGGTAGGGGCATGTCCCCTGACCACACTTCGGGGGTCAAACCTTGGGGGACGGACAGTGGCGGCGCAGGGCAGGGGGTTAAAAATCGAAAATTTATCAATTTGTCATATGTGTTTATTGTTAAAGTGTGGGCTAGGGGGGTCGGAGGGGGTTGGTAATGAATGGGGGTGACAGAGGAAGATTCAAGGACTTCACTTTGGGAGCTGAAGTTTGGAAACGGCAAAGTATAGGAGCAGGATGGGAGGTTAAAATTCCTTTTACGAATTAGCGGCCCCTCCCGAAAAATCGTTATCAGCGAGTGGATACATTTCTGCCATGTTGTTAAAAAATGTTTCGATTAGATCAAGATAATCAATTTGACGCTTAAATAAAAATGAGGCTATATAACCGGTCCAATGTTTTTTGTACGACCGAAACGGGGCACACCACTTCGCAAATCTCTCCAAAATCTTTCAATATTTTGAGTGTGAGCGCCAGTTAAAGGATCTACAAAATTTAATGAATGATTGACTGTTAGATGTTGATAGCCTGATTGCTCGAGACAATTATATGCACGCCAACAATCAGAATAAATGACTGTGCCATCAGCAATATATTACCAGATTTGAATTTGTAGAAGGCAAATGTGTATAAAGCAAATCTGACAATGTGTGCATGTTGCATTTTCTATACAGATATACACACACTGTCAGATTTGCCTTCTACAAATGCATATCCACACTTATGCACACACACACACACACACACACGCACACACACATTTGTAGAAGGCAAATCTGACAGTGTGTGTATATCTGTATAGAAAATGCAACATACACACATTGTCAGATTTGCCTTATACACATTTGCCTTCTACAAATTCAAATCTGGCAATGAGTGTATATCTGTATAGAAGGCAAATCTGACAGTGAGCACCAGTTAAAGGATCTACAAAATTTAATGAATGATTGACTGTTAGATGTTAATAGCCTGATTGCTCGAGACAATTATATGCACGCCAACAATCAGAATAAATGACTGTGCCATCAGCAATATAGTCTCTAATAACTGTTAATAGTGTTTCACTGTCTCGTGTATCAACGGGAACTAAAAATACATCTTTTGTTTCACGACAAATACCTCCAAAAACCCATTGGCCCGTTATAAGTCGACCGCGATTACTCTTGCGCTTGCCGACCTTACACCTTTACAACTTTCTAAACGGAAGTATGTTGCATTTTCTCTACAGATATACACACATTGTCAGATTTGCCTTCTATACAGATATACACTCATTGCCAGATTTGAATTTGTAGAAGGCAAATCTGACAATGTGTGTATGTTGCATTTTCTATACAGATATACACACACTGTCAGATTTGCCTTCTACAAATGCATATCCACACTTATGCACACACACACACACACACACACACACACACACACACACACACACACACGCGCGCGCACACATTTGTAGAAGGCAAATCTGACAGTGTGTGTATATCTGTATAGAAAATGCAACATACACACATTGTCAGATTTGCCTTATACACATTTGCCTTCTACAAATTCAAATCTGGCAATGAGTGTATATCTGTATAGAAGGCAAATCTGACAATGTGTGTATATCTGTAGAGAAAATGCAACATACTTCCGTTTAGAAAGTTCAGCTCCCAAAGTGAAGTCATTGAATCTTCCTCTGTCACTCCCATTCATTAGCAACCCCCTCCGACTCCCCTAGCCCACATTTTAACAATAAAAGCATATAACAAATTGATAAATTTTCGATTTTTAACCCCCCGCCCTGCGCCGCCACTGTCCGTCCCCCAAGGTTTGACCCCCTAAATATATTCATTGGACCTTCCTTTATCACCTCCATTCATTACCCACCCGCTCCGACCGCCCTAGCCTACACTTCAACCATAAACGCGTATGACAAAATGATAAATTTTCCATTTTTAACCCCCCGCCCTGCGCCGCCACTGTCCGTCCCCTAGGGTTTGACCCCCTAAGTATATTCATTGGACCTTCCTCTATCACCTCCATTCATTACCCACCCGCTCCGACCCCCCTAGCCTACACTTTAACCATAAACACATATGACAAATTGATAAATTTTCGATTTTTAACCCCCCGCCCTGCGCCGCCTCTGTCCGTCCCCCAAGGTTTGACCCCCGAAGTGTGGTCAGGGGACATGCCCCTACCATTCCCCATCATTAGTTACCCCACCCTAGTGTGTGTACCATAAAGTAAACATTTACCTTTTAGTTTGATAAATACTTATTAGGTGTGTAATAAATTTAAAATTGTGTTTCTAATTTTTTTAGTAAAAAACGATGGACATTCGAACGTAAAAAATTGCTTTTGATGATCAGGCTGAAATATGAAGAAGATTTTATTGCCAAGCGCAAAAAAAGAACAGCTTTGTGGGATAAAATATTAAATGAAATAAAGGAGATTGAAATTGATTTCCCATTTACTCGTGAATATATATATAGAAAATTTTTGAATTTTATGGTTACCTATAAAATAATCAAAAAAAGAAATGGTACTTCAGGTGAAGCAAGTACTTCATAGGAGTTCTTTGAAATTACAGACGAGGTATACGGCACAAGAAGTTGTATAGTCGTTCCTGAAAATATTTTAGATGCATCATTCTCACAGGATATATTTTCATCAAGTGATGAACCTGGTACGAGTTCACCACATCACGATACTACTACAGAAATATCACGATCAATTCGAAAACGTAAAAAATGTGAAGTGCTAGAATTTTTGGAAAAAGAGTCTGAAGAAGACAAAAAAGTAATGAAAGAATTAATAGATATAGAAAAAGAGAAAATAAAGGTTGAAAAGGAGAAAATAAGAGTCATGTCAGAGTTAAAAGATATATTAAATTCTGTTTTGAAATCAAAATAGAAGGATTCAGGTCTTTGGTCCACTGGAAGTGTGAAATTTGTTTGTGACAAATTATGTGATCTATATTATCATTGATTTGAAAAAGCATCAATATATGAATTTTTAGTTAATAAATACTTTAAAAATGAAGAAAAATATTTTTATTTTATTTTATTTAATGCTCAATAATTATAATTTGTTTTTTAAATTGCTTAAACTTAAGCTGAAAGTAGGGTTTTCAATCGATCCCTTTTACATCGTGCTTCATCTGATTCTTCGTTCTCTTCATTTTCAGCTATATCCGAAGCATTTCTAACATCTTCATCTATAGTGGCATCTGAACTGGCTGTTTGATAATTGTTGATGATAATATTGTGTAGAACAATACACGCCATTATTATGTGTTTTGTCAAATACAGACGTCGAATTTCAATATAATTTAATATTCTAAATTTTTTTTTAAAATTCCGAAGGCCTGTTCCACACAAACACGATTTGAACTCAAGATCGTATTGGATTTATTTTCTTCAATGGAAAGGAATCCATTGTCCTTATATGGAACCATTAAACAAGTCTCTAATGGATACGCCGCATCCCCAAGAAGGTGACATTCCGCAGAAATATGTATACTTTTATTCGTAATTGCTCTTTTCAATGGACTATTTTTCCAAACATTAGCATCATGACACCTTCCTGGGTATCCTACAAAAGCATTTATAAATCTTAATTTACTGTCAACGACACCCTGGAATTTAAATTATATATTATAGTAATAATGAATTCTATATTGTAAGTAAAAGGAAATTACCTGTACTAATAATGAATGTGTCCCTTTGCGGTTGTAAAAACTAACGGCATCTTTTGTAGGTGCGGATATTCTGATATGCATGCCATCGATGCAGCCTAGAGTGAAAGGAAAATGATGCGATCGTAAATTTTCGAAATCTTCAACCTGCCTTTGACTAAGTTGACTAGATGGAAATTTTAATATTTTGGATTTCAACTTTGATATTAATTTTATCATTTTAACAAAAATCCGATATGCTGAACTCCAGCTAATATTGAATCGGTCACTTATCTCTCTAAAGATGTTCATATTACACAATTTCCACAGGCAAATGTACAAACATTGTTTTAATGAATATCCAGGACGACCAACTTTTTCTTTACTCCACAAAACTGTCAACATATCATGTAATTTCTAAAATTATCATAAATCTATAACACAACCAGTAAATATATCATATATCGTTATTTACCTCAAACGTACTCCTTGTCATTCTAAAATGATTATAAAAAATATCATTGGGATATTTATCAATAACTTGAAAAAACTCGCTAATTTTTGGTATTTTTCTTCGCAAATTTAAAGTTTTCTTCCGTAAAGCCAAATCACGTCTTTTTTGTTTATTTTTTAATTTAATTCGAATTATATTTATACAATTGCTTTTATCACTCGAGGAACAACAATCTAAAAGTTCCGAAATTACAAATTTATATATCGAATCCATTTTTTACATTAAAAATATTCCAAAACGTCAAACAAATACAATGCATTATATTACAGCGTATGTATTATGCAACAAAACTTTGTATTATGACAGTTGTAATACTGTATCACAACCTATTTTTCTACATTTTGGAAGTCAACCATAATATATAAATCCATTCGCATATGTACATATAACGGCATCTATTTCAATTTTTTGTTGTTTTCTATTAAAATTTAAAATACTTTTAATGTGACACCTCGTATTTTGAATCACAATTTGAGCAAGCACAAGTGTGATATCACTTAAGTTAGTTTTTTTTAAAAGTTAATCCACACAACTTAAAAATTATTATCTCTCATGTTTTGTATTCCACTAAACAATTTTTTCCTGAAATTTTTTTTCCCTAGGTTAGATCGTTGCAATCTTATTAAGTTTTTTCCATCTCCTGAACATTTTGTATTTTTCAACTTACGAGGTATCACAGCTTAACCCTTGGATGCATGAATTTTTTTTTTTGAAAAAAAAATTTTTTTTCTTGTGTAAAAGCAACTCAATAAAGCGAAAATTAAAATATTTAAAATTTTTTACCTGCTATTTATCGATAACAAGTAAAAAAACAGTATGTGACAGATATGGCACATTATGCATTAACGCCTAGTTATAAAATTTTTTTTAAAAAAGAAATTGCTTATTTAGAAAAGGAATTAGGTAACGGAAAATTAATATAGCTAAATAAAAACAACAAATAATTCAATTTTAAGAAGTATACATATAATGATTAAATATAAATTTAAAATGCATTTAAATTAAATATGCAATTTTTTAATTATCGTTATATCACTTTGACTTAGTTCTGATGGAATTTTATAAAACAGTTTTTGTCTTTATTCAAACAAAGTGCAACACCACATTTTTTACAATTCATGTATGATTTTGATGTACATGAGGGATATTTACATCGCATTCGAATTTGACTCCAAATCGGCATATGATCAATTCGATCTTGTCTTACATCTTTCGTCGGTATAGATGTTGTTGGTCCTCTTTTCTTTTTAATTAAATATTGTGACGCAACGGAAGGACTGCCCGATGGTCTACCGCGTTTTAAACCTGAACTAACACCAATATTGCATAAGGTTTTCGCCAATTCAATCCGATACCTCACAAGATTCATAACAGGGCCACAGCCTTGTCTTTTATAAAGCAGCCAGGAGTTGATGACTGATAGATCAATAATATGGTAGAATAAACGCATATACCATTTTCGGGATTTCATTGAAATTTTACTTCTTCCAATTAAGCTATCTAGCAAATCCACTCCTCCCATATGAATATTATACTGCTTTATAACTGCTGGACATTTAATAGAAATATTTGATTTAGTTTTTCTGTCAAATCTGTTCACCATACCTTCAGACTGTTTACCAACGAAGGTTGATAACATGCTCACACATTTGTTGTCCTTCCATATTAAATTTGAAATTTCTATGCCATGAAAATCAGCTACATATTCTACAGAAGTTCCTCGTGGTTCTTTTTTCATAATCTCTTCCGAAGGGAGTTTGCAGTTAGGAATTCGATTACGTCTTACGGTTCCTAAAGAGTGTATTCCCTGTTGCGCAAGGTAGTATTGGAGCTGAATTGAAGTGTAAAAGTTGTCGAAGTAGATTTTATAATTGCAGTTACGAGGAACATTCCGACACAATCGAACCACTATATTGCTACTAGCTCCTAAATCTGTCTCCTTGAATTCAAGACGTCCTGCAACGGTGTTTTCTAAACCAGTATATATTTCAAAGTTGTAGGCAAATCCAGATACTCCACAAAGCACAAAAATTTTATAACCCCATTTATGAGGTTTTAGTGGCATATATTGCTTGAGATGATGCCTGGACTTAGATGCACAGATTTGTTCATCGACAGATAGATGTTCTTCCAATGGAATTGATAAACACTTTTTTCGAAAAGCCTCAACTATTGGACGAATTTTAAAAAGTTTGTCAAATTCAGGTGAAGTTTTGTCCGTTATCATTTTTGAATTATCGTTGAAGTGGAGAATAGAACGAATCTTTTCGAAAAAGTTGAGCGGCATTGTATTTCGAATCATATCCAGGCCGATATCGTTATCCCAGTACAAACGAACATTAGGACATTTGGCTACTGACGTCATGATCAAAATACCTAAATATTTCAAAATGTCATATTTTGATACATTAAATGTTTCTTCAATATTCCTCGATTGTGCGTAAAGATTTGTTTCGTATACTATCTGCAATAGAATGTCATCATCAAAAAAATATCTGAAGAATTGATAAGGTGAGCTCAACTCTGCAATAGTCGTTGGCAAATCTGTAGAGCCTAGAAATTTTAATTGCGTTTCGGGAATTAGTAGGTTTTTTCTTTTCCATCGAAGAGATTTCTTAATATTTTCGAATTCATTCGAATTTTCATGCGATGTGTTGTTCGTTGTATCTAAATTTTCAACGTCTTCACATTGAAGCTCCAAAAAATCCTCGTCACCTAACAAGTTTTCCAGTACTTCTTTGCTGATTACATCGCTCACAATTTTATCTTCTTCATCACACAAAATATCATCTTCATCTGTGTCCATACCATCTTCACTATCGCTTGGTATTTCAGCGAAAATTTGTAAAAGTTCATCTTCCGTCACACGTTTACTTCTCTTACCGTCATTAAAAATAATAGACATCTGTAAACAATAAAAGTTCAACGCAATGCATAGTGTGCCATATATGGCACAATCATAATTTTTGTATTATAAATAAGATAAGAGTATACAGTACCTTTTTTTATTATTGATATTGAATGCACAAGACTGAACTATGATTTGAATATTTTATAAATAATAAATAATAACTAGAAACTTATGAAACACTGTATAAACTGAAACTGAGCAAGTCAAAATCAGAAATGAGTAACCACCTGGACAAATAATCACTATTTCTTTATACAGTTAACTTGCGTAACTGAAAATGTTATATTCAATACTAATAATGTGCCAGATGTGTGTCATCATGCATTTAAAGCTAAAAGTTGAACAAATATAATTCTAATAAAAGAAAATAAGATTGGGTCATATATGGCACACTATGCACCTAAGGGTTAAACGACAATATATTGCATGTTGTATTCAATCAAAGCCAAAGCATTGCATATAAATTATATATGGCATGTGTAATACAGTATATACTTTTTTCTGGTCCCACGACATAGAGGACCAGAAATTTTCATGATTGCTTTTCCTTTGCTCTTCTGTTACTTCATTGCATTTTCTAATCTTAGATTTTCTACAAAAATTCGATATACAAGGTGGTCCAATTGTTTTTTCCTGCCTTATTTCCCCTCTCCTGGCTTTGCCTTTTGTTCTGCACCAACCAACATAAATTAGTCCTTGTTCACGACGCTTTTTGTTTTTACCATCATTCCAATCTCCCGGATCGCAGATACGTTTCCTCATAGGTTTACTTTTCACTACTGAGGGTTCGAAATATTTCACAGCTGCTTTTGTGCGGGAACTATCTTGAGAAGCTTGGTAATTTTGTATTGAGTCTAGAACAGAGTCATTTTGTGCACACTGAACTTTGTTTAGGTCGTCGTTTGCAGATGAAGTCATGTCTTCAAACAGACTCGGTGATGAAATATCTGCTTCAATTAAAATAAATTGAATCTAACACAAATAATTCTACTATTAATTTGAAACTTACTTCCATTAATTTCAAATGATCTTGCGCTAAGACTCAGTTGATTACTGATATCTACAAGGGCGAAATTTCCATGAATATTTTGATTTCCAAATGTGGGTAATGTTTGATCAGAAAAATCGGAGTCTATAATTTCAATGTCTTAAAATTCTGATAGGATATATTTGATTAGTTGTTACTTACGTTTACTATTTTCAATGCAAATCTCTTCTTTTATTCTTATCTCTGGTGGTTTGTCTGGTAAGTTGTAAGAATCCTCATCTATGATTTCATTATTTTCTTCAATAACCTCACAGTACTCTTCACTTTCACCGAAAAGCTCTTTATAAACGTCTTCAATATCACAATATATTTTATTATCCATATTTTGAAATATTAATTAATTATTCAAACTCAATAATATAATATTATGAATAATTTTTAGCAGTACTTTGCCACGATGTCATAATTTATAGAGTGAATGCGTAATGTGGCATGTTATATTATTGTTCTCTTTTTTGACGTTTTCATTGTGAAGTAAAAAGTGACACCAAGTATTATATTTTAAGAGGTATTGTTTTTTGTTATGCTATTTCCAGCAAATACGAGATGTCACTTTTATCTGTTGGGGAAAGAACTAGTGGCAAAGATAATACAGTCCTACTAGATGAACCATTTCATTTTTTTTATTTAAATGTTTGTATGTTTGCCAAAAATAAAGATCGAAAAAGTTTTTCGAAACAATATCGAAAAAGAGCGAAAGTTTATAATTCAGGAGGGATGTAAATATGAGAGAAAAATAAGAATATTTATATAGAAGAATTAGTTTGTGAGTTGCATGACTGGTTTATTAAATTTTATATGGTTTTGAGTGGTACCATCACTTATTTGGGGTGCGTTCATGAACATTACTTTAACCATAGTCATGGTGTAGTATAGTTTAAGCAAAGCTATGTTATACTACAGCCATATTTATGTTAACTTCAAGTGGTTTTTGAACGCGATTTTTACCATAGTAGTAGCAATAAATTATCATTCAGCTGTCAAGTCAAGTTTAAAAAATTTTTACATATTATAATTATTATATTTTTTGTTTGTCAAAAATTAATTATTTTTTAAAAATGAAGTTTAAAACAAAATTAATTAATTTCAAATAAATTAAATTGAAATTTTCACAATTCACAAAAAAAAATTAAATGACAAACGATTTTTTATTGTCAATGTCATTACCACTTAAAGGCTTACTATCGTTACTATCGTTAACCATGCTCTCGAGCAGGGTTAATTTTTGACATCAAATAGTTAAAAATTTACTTTACTACAGATGTTTATGAACGCTAAAAATTCATGTTGGTAGTTATGTTTTGCTATGCCACCACCATTTTGAACGACAAATGATAACTATAGTTAACTATAGTAACGTTTATGAACGCACCCTTGATATGATATTATACTTGAATAAGTAAAAATAAATGGATATTTTGTACGCAAATGCTTTAGAATACAACAATTGACAATAAGGCTGTTTCAAATTATTTTTTTATTGTATTGAGTTGATCGTCGTATTTAATATATGAATGAGTTGAGAAAGGAGGTATTTCATATATTTCATGTATTTTTATAATTGTATGTATGTGTTGTTATGTTAATATGCCTTGTCGCGTGCTATATGATCTGACATAAATTACTACTACTACTTCTAATTGAAATACATATATAGAATTGTATTTATATCAAAGAACATATAAAATATACATATACATTTATATGGTCTTTGGTTATATGTATTACCTGTATAGGTTTACATTATTTTCTGATGTAGGATTGTAGAATATTTAGCAACAGAGGTTTTTACGTATGCATACATTATAATTACTGTAGCATTTGTACTGTACTCTATACATTTATATGGTCTTTGATTATATGTATTACTTGTATAGGTTTACATTATTTTCTGATGTAGGATTGTAGAATATTTGGCAACAGAGGTTTTTACGTATGCATACATTATAATTGCTGTAGCATTATACCAGAGATACTATATAAATACATATAAATATGTTTTTACATAGTATCACAGATCAGATACACTTATCTGTGATAGTGTATAGTATCTTTGATTATACATAATATATATGTATACATATGGATATATTATGGTTTTATTTTGTTATGTTTTTGAGTTCATTGACATATGAATGCAAGATACGATTATATATTATATCATATCCCGTGAATTGAATTTCTTCTTGAAATTTTTAATGAATGTCTTTTTTAATGTTTGGGCCTTAGGACTTCTGAATACATAAAGTATTATCACAGAGTAAAATAACATTATACAGAGTGTGCAATACAATCCTTTCAATTGCCGAGCTAATTTTGGAAGTGGATTTAGCGAAAATCCACCTCTCTCAAAGCTTCTCTTATAAAATGAGTACATTTTGAAAATTGAGAGTAGAAAATATAAATAAAACAAAACAAAACAACACAGTTTCAAATATACATTCTTACATACACGTAAGGTAATGTACAAAAAGGAACAAATTTTATTTCTTGTTTGCGTACATATTTTGTATTGGGCAATAGAAATATGTATGTATGCACATAAGTATATAGAATATGTATGATACTGGAATATATACTGTACCATAATGTTAGATATAATATATTTATGTATATTTACGAGGATATATGTATATATATATATACGCACATTATAGTTTGTTTTGGTTTGTTTTTGTTTTCGACCCTTTGTTACTATTTCATTGTTATTTTCGACCCTAAATTCATGTTTGTTCGATTATGATTTCATTTTTTCAAGTTAATATGCATCTTACAAATTATGCTGCTTCTACATTATATGTGTATACACATTATATACACATGTACAGTAATCACAAAAAGTATTTCTGCATAATTAAAGTATCGTAATTTGGATTTAGACACTTGTAATACTAATAAATTTTTATATTTATTTTTTCAAACTTTAATAAATACAATTTCTTAAAAAAAATCATAATTATTCTTAGAACAAATAGGTGTATTATTTGAATTATTCCAAAAATTATTCCTGCATTAATTCTATCGCAAAAATTATTATGAAAATAATTGATTTAATTTTGACTTTCAAGAAAAATACCGAGGAAATTTGAATTATTTAGTAAAAATTTGAAATTTGTTGTGCACAAGTAGCACCAATAATTTTTGTGATCACTGTACATACCTATCAATTTCTTCATATAAACAGAATCTAAGATCTAACATCTACCAACTATCAACTATAAAATCCGGTATTTGATGATGTAAGTCAAAATAAAGAAAAGACAACCAAGCCTCCTTGTATACGAAGTGACAATATAGTTGCGTTCCTTTTGACCAAGTAAAGTACTCGCAAGTACTTGTAGTCGTGATCATCTACACCACCTCTTGTATTCGAGTAATTTACTTGACAGTTGCATGGTTAGTTACGCCAAAATTCGCCGTCAGAGGTGTTTGTGTTTTAATCGTTAGAGATTAAAGAAATAGGTTTAAGTCTATAATATTTTTATTATACTTGTTATTCAATAGGTGGCTTTTTATTGTTTAAGGTTATGGAGAATCTAAAATCAACAACAAAATAAATTTGAAATACATGACAGCTGAAATTGGAGCATGGCCAACTGTCACTGAAATATTTACATTGCCTTAGAAATGTGTATGCCTTGAAATTTGAGGCTACTTTTTACTTGCAAGTAAAAAAATTGCGTTCCATTTACAATATACTCCCGAGTACTTGAAAGTTCTTTACTTGGTCAAAAGGAACGCAACTTATGTGTAATGATAAAACCTGTCTGTACATTTACATACATCTATATCTAGCTATTGTGGTATGAAAAAAAAGGGCAGCAGTATGTATGAATAAAAAAAAGTAAAAAAAACATTTCTTTTTTTGGGAGAGCACAATTTACGAATTTTAAGTTTCAAATCAAAAGTTTTATAGATGAAAATGCAAATTTGAAATTTTTTAAAATGAGCTTTGCGATATTGGCCTATCTGTGTATCGTTATTTAGGTCTGTGGTATTATTCTGATTTATGATCGGAATATAAAAATTTAAAAATCAGGTGTTTTGAGCATTACCAAATTTTTTTATAGACTGAGTCAATTTTTTTTCTATAACTAGGTAAAAATTGATATTTTATTTTCAATTAATATGGAACATAATTTATAAATATGTATATTTTTCTAAATCTTGAGGATAATGAATTTTAAATTATTTAAAATATTTTTTAAAAACAGAAAGCTTAAAAATATTTATTTCAAAATTTTTAAATTTTATTTCGTTGATGTTTTTTGTGTGTGGTATAAAGTATACTCAAAAAATTCTAAATACTAGCGCTGATGAACATTTAATTAGATTCAATGAAAATTGATAATTATTTGTAGCTTGAAAAATATTATATATATATATAGGTATATATAATAAACAACATGTCATGAAGTCGAAAATAAATTATTTGTAAATTTATGGATTTTTATGATTGAATGCAATCAAATTTTTTTCATTTATGTTTGTTTGAAAATAAATTATTAAGTAGAATGGGCCTATAATTCTAGTCCTAGAAATATTTTGGAGATCCGTATTATCAAAATATCTTCAGTAGTGATTCAAAAAATTATGTTTGAAAATAACGTGGAATAGGTTTACGTATAGTAAATTATAATTGCTTATTTGATTTTTGAATTCAAAATTTACCTTTGTATTTTAACATTTCTATTAAATTGATAGCTCAACTATTTAATATCATTCTTAAACCAAATTTTAAAACTAAAACCATTCATTTAAAAAGTGCAAGAACTGGTCAGTTCTGCATGGTGCGGTCATGGAGTTGGCAAAAAATAGGAAGTTAATCTGACCTGCCTATACTTTAGAATATATTATCAGAAATTTGAATAGCCTCTGACATTTAGTATTAGCACTATTAGTCATAAATATTTTTATACAGCATTTTTTTTTAACAAAGAACTAAAAATACATGCAATTTTAAAACTTGTTTTTTTCTATAAAATATATGTAACTTTGTTTTGAACTTAAATGAACCTAATGAATTCGGACAAAAAAGCGATGAATTATCAATCGTCTTTTAATACAGTTGAAATTATACAATATTTTAATATTTTAATCGTTGATATTATATTTAATTATTTATTATTATAATTATATATGTATAAACTAAACAAATTTATGGATTTATAATGTTTCGAGGATGCATTTCCAATTATTAATTGATAAGAAATTAAATGCCGTGTAAAAGTAGTTGTGAACAATACTGTACATTCAGTTTTAGTTTAACCATAGTTGGAAGACAGTTTTCAAATTTCAAAATTTTAAAATCAAATATATTACTATATATGATTTATGAAGTATTATATTTATATGCAAATTCTGTATAAAAATATTTAAGAAAGTCATAGATAGCAAAGCAGAAGAAATTTGATCACGATCAAAGTGGATTTTGCATTTACGCAACCTGAACAATAGTGGTAACGTAGTAAATGAATGATATATTCTTCAAATATAGATATTGTGGTATCTTAAAAGGATATTTGCTTGAGGGCTGTTACCTATCAAAATTGCAATTTTATTTTTTTTAGAGGAAAACCATCGCAGTGCGCAGTGTAATTGATAAATATTCGGTAATTATAAACTTTCGCGGTCAGCTAGTTTTTTTAAACATTAAAAATCGAAAAATATATGAATCTTCATGATTATAGTCTCAAAAAGTTCCATTCAACTTCGGATTTATGAAAAAAGTATAATAGTTAAAGTTTGATGCGTAGGAGAGTGTGGGTAGATAGTTAAAAGAGCATATGAAAAAATCAGTTTAATTCAGTTCAAAAATGTTGATCAGTGTTAACGAATGTTAACGCTAATTATACAACACTTTTCATACTCTTTTAGCATCCCCGCACCCACCTGCCAATATTCACTTTTTTTCATTTATATTTTATCTTTCATTCTATAAAATTTTTCAATCTTACTAATGAAAAATTACTCATGAGTAATCACCACCCACCACCCCCCACACCACTCCCCCGCATCAAACAACCACTATTATATTCTATTCATAATTCCGAAATCAAACCAAAGTTGAAAAAAAAAACAAAAAGGTTGACTTTTCAATTTTTTAAGAGTAAAAAACCAGCTGATAGCGAAAGTGTATATGTAATTACCAAATATGTATTCATATATCTATGAATAACAAAAAGGTTCATATTTTAACATTACACACAAATATTTTCATAAAGAAATATATTAAGGCAGGTCATGCATGGATACTATATACATTATAGATCCTGATATATATCATTGAACAATCTATTTTTATAATTACACTTGTATGTATGTGTACAAAATACCATATACGATGTATACATACAATCATGTATATCGCATAAACAGCACATTCATTGCATATAGTATTTTCTATTATCTATTCTGCATAAGCAAGCAGCATGTTGTTATTAATGTCTACTATGTCATGTCTATTATGTATGTATTAGAATTAGATTTTAAGTCGAATTCAATGTTATACCATAAGATAATATAAGACCAATATAATATACCATGATATAATATATTTTATATATCGGTCTTTGGTTATATCAAACTTGTTTATTCATATTATATGCTTTATGTATGTATGTGTACGAGATCGTCTTCAATTCAATATAGATCCTTACATATCCTTATGCACGAGCATAAACCATACATGGAAAATAAATATATATGATCAAAATCTCCTAAAAATGTTAAATTTATATTTATATGTTCCAGCCAATGATACTCATTTATTCTATTTTCAATACTGAAAATATACATTTACATATAAATAACACTTATATGTGTGGAATATCATATGAATTAAATGTACATTTTAAATAGCATTGTGCATTGTTTAGTGCTGCAAAACATTGACAGGTGTTCATTTCATTTGTGAGAGCAAATATTTATAATAAATGAGAACAAATTCGAAACACTATGGTCCGTCTACACAATTAGTTTTGATAACTCGATTTACAAAAACAATTCCATTATATCACAGACTGTCAGACACATTTATTGAAATCATTATAATTGTGTACAGGGTACATAACTAAAAGCAATTCGAAAAATTTTGAAAAACTTTTTTGATTTTGATGAAGCTTTTTCGATCTTTATCATATATGTGAATGTGTCGTTTTTGTAAAAATTACCACTTACACTAAAAATGGAGAAGAACTACTATTATCTTTGCTAGTGGTTATATCAACAACAAAATTTTATCATAGATGTATTATTTTATGTAGATTTCATTTATGCAAAAAAGTAAATTTCGATAATTTTGCAACTTACGAGGTATCACAGCTTAAACGACGATATATTTGATCATTATATTTATATATATGTCATTTATATGCAAATTTGTATGTATGTTAAGCACTTTGTTTAAATTTTTATATATTTATACCATATATTTGTATGGGCTGGAGTTCCGAATAGGTGTTCCCTCTGATCCTCTTGAAATTTTGAACACAGATTCTACTCGACAATATCAGAAAAGTCACGGAATATTTTTTGTCGGAAAGCCCTCTATCGGTCACAGTTCGCATTTAAAATTTTTTGTCAAAATTCTTATTTTAGCAATATCTTTGTAACGGTACATGATGCAGGTATGTTTTACAGCTCAAAAGATGCGTCTTAAGATGCTCTATATTCTAAAAAAAAAAGAAACTTTCAAAAACTCCTAGTAGAAGGATAATAAAGGACATTTTGTGATTTTTGGCTATTTTTACATTTTTGACAATTTCTCAGAAACGAGTAGGGATAATCGGTTCAAATTTTTTTGCAAATCAAAAAGGACACCATGAGCGAGATTTTTCATTCATTACTTTGATCCTGATGAAAAAGGAAAATGTCCTACAGAGAAATAATTTTAATAATGCTGAATTTTGCAATTTTATGTTCGTGTGCACGTGTATGTATGTGAGTATGTGTATTTGTAGAAGTCAAATATATGATATTTTTTGTATGTGCGTATATATGCGTGTGTATGTGCATTTGTAGAAGGTAAATCTAACAGTGTGTGCATTAAATATTTTCTATATAGGCATACATATACACTACACGTATATGGCAAATATGATAGAGTACGCTTGTGTGCGTGTGTGTGTGTGTATGAATTTGTAGAAGGCAAATCTGGTAGTGTGTGTGTGCATTTGTAGAAGGCAAATCTGATAGTGTGCGTTTGTAAGTGCATGTGTGTGTGTGCATTTGTTGAAGGCAAATCTGATAGTGTGTGTATGTAAGTGCATGTATGTGTGTGCATTTGTAAAAGGAAAATCTGATAGTGTGTGTATGTAAGTGCATGTATGTGTGTGCATTTGTAAAAGGAAAATCTGATAGTGTGTGTATGTAAGTGCATGTGTGTTTATTACTATTATTTTTAGATATAATTTTATATTATATTACATTTATTTCAATGACTGGAATAATACTCTTCAAACAATCTGAAAATACACGTGCATACAAACACTATCAGACTAAACGCGCGCGCGTTTGTGTTGTGTGTGCGTGCGTGCTGTGTATGTGCATTTGTAAAAGGTAAATCTGATAATTTGTGCATTAAGCATTTTCTATCAGATTTGTTTTCTACAAATGCACACACACACATGCACTTACATACACACACTATCAGATTTGCCTTCTACAAGTGCATACAGACACTATCAAATTTTCCTTCTACAAATGCACACACACATGCACTTACATACACACACTACCAGATTTGCCTTCTACAAATGCACACACATAC
The DNA here is from genome assembly GCA_951394055.1 of Villa cingulata. Taxonomy (NCBI): domain Eukaryota; kingdom Metazoa; phylum Arthropoda; class Insecta; order Diptera; family Bombyliidae; genus Villa; species Villa cingulata. The sequence goes on along the minus strand of OX596017.1, from coordinate 30,932,182 downwards.
ATGCACTTACATACACACACTATCAGATTTGCCTTCTACAAGTGCATACAGACACTATGTTAAATCCACCCAAAAAAAATAATATGAAAAAAGTTTAATTTAACATTAATTAAGAAAGGTGCCGGTTCAAAATGTTTAATAAAATAAAAACACAATGTTTTTCAATTTACGTTATAAATTTTATTAAAAAAAAAAAAATTCTCTTAACTCTAACAAATTCAATATCTTAAAACTAAATTACAAACAATTATAAACTATTTAAAATAATATGTATTTCTAACTAATTTTAATTCAATTTATAAAAAGAAATTCAATATTTTTAATTATAATAATATTTCGATCAACCGGAAATAGTTATACAATAAGTTTTTTACAAATCAAAACAAAATTTGAATTTATACAAATGAAATATATAAAATTTTACTTTAATTTATAATTTGTATATGTACAATAATTATGCAAATAATTTTAACGAATATGTTACAATCGAAAACGGAATATGAATTTATGCAAATGAAATATCTCAAATTTACTTTAATTATAAATTTTGCATATGTTCTTAGCTTATTAAATACTAACTAAAAATTCGTTGGTATAGGTCGACCTACACGGATAGATGGCGTTGTAGAAATTATGTTGCTTGAAGAACTGCTGCTGAATATAACGATGACGAACCAATTACAATGTTTGTTTGAATTTCAAACTTTCAAAAAAAAATCGTTACGCGAACTGAAGATTGCCGACGGGAATTGACGACTGTCAAGATGAAATATTTTTTACTGTCTCGATGAATTTTTCTGATTTTCCACAATAATTCAATTTTTTGATGATACTTTCGGCGACGAAACCTCAGAAAATTTCTAAGTCCTAGAAATTTTCTAAGTATTCAGCGATGTTGAATTTCTACTTGAAATATTAGAAAATTTTATAAAAAAATTTTCTAAGTATTTTTACAATAATAAATTCCGGCTCCAAGTGTTAGAAAATTTCTATAAGAAATTTTCTAAATATATTTTTTTGACGATGATTTACTACGACGTTCCCTAATTTCTGTAAAAATTCTAAGTATTTTTACAGAAATTCCTAACCTTTCCCTAAGTACTAGCTCAACACGCTAGATTTTGATAGGACTCAACACGTCCAAGCTGATGAGTTTGGTCTCTTGTTTTCCTTGCTTCAGTCTCAACACGACAGTATACACAAGTAATTGCAAAAGACAAATTTTTCTGCGAATCGCAACCCTTTATATATCAAAATTCGCAAACTCTGGAATTTTCTATTTTCCCCGTTGGTGATAAAATTTCTATTTGTCTCATATTTTTGTCTTTTTTTATAAAACCGTTTTGTTCAAATTGTGTCCGGTGATTCGAAATGACAATTTATGATGATTGTGAATAACTCTGACTGGTAAATATATTCAGCTGGTACTTTTTTTGACAGTTTTACAGTGCTGACATATGTAATTACGTGTTATGCATATGTATATGTATATGTATTTTATTTATTTATTTTTTTTTTACATTTTAAGGTTAAAAAATTAAAGGTATCTATCTTTCATCAATATTTTTGTCAAGACTTGATTTTAAGTGCTGTTTTTTTAATTAAATTTAAATATTTCTTTATATTTATTGTGCGTGATTGTGCATTTCAATTTTATGTGGTTCAAGATGTGGTGGTATATTATTCTTTATTGTGTTATGAGTGGTTTGTGATAATGTTTTGGTCCATTATGTTGTGATTCGTGATATTTTATTCAATTTTTTTTTTTATAAAATGTGAATAGTTAATTATATGTTATGTATTTATGCTATTTTATGTTATATGTTTGGTTAAAATGGTTTTGTCTACATGTTTTTGGTGTTGGTCCTTTTGTGTATTATTTTATAACCTTTAATATTAATTTCTTATTATATATTTTTTTTTTTATGTATTTTAGGATTTTTTTCTTGGATTTGTGAGGAGATAGTGACCAATTTTATCAGGTGAGTATGCATCAAGGTGTAGAGATGGAAAATTAATAATACCCCTTTTCTTTTTACTTTCAGAGAAAATGTTGAACGATTCAACATCCTCCACAGGCGCCAATGTTGACAAGTTTTATTATAAAAAAAATTTTTTTTTTTTTTTAAGTATAAAATGGTGTTGAAAATATTTAATAAAAAATGTTGTTGTTGTTTTTTTTTTTTATATATACAAATTTTATTAATTATTATTATTAAAAAATCCTTTATTTAATTATGATGTTGTTAATCGGATAGTAACCATGCCTTCCTTTGTTTTGCTAAAACGTATTGTTTTTTGGTCCATTCTGAACCTGTATGTTTTATTTTTATAGACCTTTTGCCAAGGAATTGGCCATTCCGATATAATGCGTTTTATCCCTTCCGGAGCCTGTAACCACTCTGGTACTTGAGTTGTGGTTGCTGGACCCTTTTCTGCTGGTCTTTGTAGCCCTAGTGCTTCAAATGGAGGTTTAAACGTCGCTGGACGGTCATTCATTATTTTTTCTTTAATTTTTTTTCGTTTCTCTCCTATTTCGGTAGCTATAGTTTTTCTTTTCAATTTTAACTTTGGTAGCCCTTTGTCTGGCTGGTTCACCATTTCCAGGCTCCAATTTGACTCAATACCAAAGGATTGGTATTCTGAAGGGACTGGAGTGATTGATGATGTCTGTGTCGAGCTCATAATAAATTTAAATTTAGTGTACCCTTTATTTATTAATTAAAATACTATTAATTTTATTTCACTTTTGTTTTGAATAAAATGTTTTTACACCTTTGGTTTTTTTTTTTTATAAGGAATTTTTCTTTGAAATTACTATACGTCACCGGTAAGTAACGGTCTATTTTTTTTTTGAGTTTTCAATTTTCTCTCCAATTGTGTATATGGCAGTACTGTTTGTAGACTTTATGTAGTATTCAGGGGTGATCATTCATTTTTGATTGATTGATTTTTTTTTTTTTTTTAATTTTGATTTATCGGAATTTTACATAATTTAACGATTGGTCTTACATACGTTTTTTGCCCGATTTTTATCAACGCTGTTCTTACCAATCCGTCAGTACTAGGATATGTTTCAAGGATACGACCCAATGGCCATGTTAAAGGTGGATAATTTTCTTGTTTAATCAAAACAATATCATCAGGTTTCAAGTTTTCTTGTGTAACTTTCCATTTATATCTGACTTGGAGTTGATGCAAGTAATCCTTTGACCAGCTTCGCCAAAAGTTTCGTTGTAGTTGTTTTAAAAATTGCCATTGTTTCGTAGGGACGTTATCATTTATTTTGTTGGTTTCTGGTACTACTTGTAAATTTCTCTGTATTAGGAAATGGCCTGGTGTAATAATTGTATTGTCATTTGAATCGATATTTAGTGGTGTTAATGGACGAGAATTAACACACGCTTCAATGTTGCATAAGACGGTATACAGACCTTCAAAGGTGAGTTTCGTATTTTGTAGTGTCCTTTTTAAATGTGTTTTGATCAATTTGATATGCGATTCCCATAAACCGCCGAAATGTGGAGCATAAGGTGGATTGAAGTGCCATTTTATTCGTTCTGTAGATAATTTATCTGCAATTTCCTCAGTAGTTTGTTTTGAAAACATAATTTTGTTGGCCTTAACAAAATTTGTTCCGCAGTCAGAATATATGTCTGAACATAGACCTCGTCTATTAATAAATCTATTGAAACTTGCGATAAAGGCATTAGCACTTAAGTCCGTTACTAGTTCTAGGTGAACTGCTTTAGTACAGAGACAGATGAATAAACATATATAAACTGATGTAGTTTTTGAATTTCGTAATGATGATATTTTCATTTCAATAGGACCCGCAAAATCGATACCGACATGTTGAAACGGGAAAGATTGAGTTACTCTAGCAGCTGGTAGTTCATGCATTAATTGAGTATTGTGTACTGGTTTCATTTTGAAGCATTTAAGACATTTATGTAATTGATGACGAATCGTATTTTTCGCATTAATTATCCAGAACTTATTTCTAATTGTGTTTAATACCAAATGTATGCCTCCATGACATGTTTTTTCATGGACATGATTGATTAATAATTTCGTAACTGGATGATCTGCTGGTAGAAGAATTGGATGTTTTTCGTCGTATGGTAGTTCTGACTTTCCTAATCTTCCACCCACTCGGAGTACCTTTTGTTCGTCTAGAAATGGATTTAGATTTAAAACTTTGCTAGTTCTATGTATAGGTTGTTCATTTTCTAAATTTTTTATCTCTGCGGCAAATTGATTTTGCTGTATTGTTTTCACAATTGAAACCTCTGCTTGATCAATTTCTTCTGTATTTAGATGATGTGTTTTAATTTTATGACTCAAGCGACAATTGTTTATAAAACGTAAACAATAAGCTGTTATTCTTAGTAGTTTAGAATATGATGAGTATCTTAATAAAATATCTGGTTCCACAATTGCAGCAAGAACCTTTTGTTTTTTTGTTTCTTCAATCGAATCCAGTATTTCCGGTTGTTTTGGCCACATCGTTTCATCTTTTAACCATTTTGGTCCATTCCACCATAATTCATTTTCTGTTAGTTCGTCGGGCATTTGACCTCTTGAAGCACTATCTGCTGGATTATCAGGTCCCGGTATATATCGCCACGATGAAGGACTAGTGTGTTCATGGATTTCTGCAATTCTATTAGCTACATAAGTTTTCCAATTACTTGCATGTTTTTGTATCCATGAAAGCGTTATCATTGAGTCTGTCCAAAGTATGATTTTAGCGTTTTCCAATTCAAGATCATTTGTTACGTTTAGTTGTCTCTGTATATATGTTTTCACATATCTTGTCTTCAGGTTTCTCGTGTTTTACATTCAAACATTCTTCTTGCTCCCAAAATTTCCTTAATTGAGTATCCAAAGAAGATTCATGGACCTGCACCATGAACGTCCTACTGGATTGTGTAGCATGTCCTATGCTACCCTTCACAATCCAGCCTAATTCAGTGTTTATCGCAACAGGATGATTGGGTTCAGATGAGCGTTTAATTCCTCCACGAATTATCGCTGCGTACACTTCTGCTCCAATTAGCAAATCTATTTTTCCAGGTATCGCAAAATTAGGGTCAGCTAGATTTAGATCTTTCAAATGATCAAAACCTGTCGTTTCAATTCGATAAGTAGGTAAATCGTTAGTGATACTCCTTACCACTAACGCATTTACCCGGTGTTTAAAGTTTCTGTATACCGATTCCAGAGTGAATTCAGTTTGAGAATTAGCCACAGTGGTACTGCTTTGGTTGAGTCCACTGATGTGCTGATTCGTCCGTGTGATTTCGAGTTGCAGGCGTTTTGCTGCAGCGGCAGTTATAAATGTTGCTTGCGACCCTGAGTCTATCAAGGCTCGCAATACTTCGTTGTGACCCTTTGTATTCCGAATTCTAACCAAAGCCGTTGCTAAGAGTGCTTGATTCGTGTTTGAAGAAAAGAAAGTCTTTACTTCATTCCTTTCGTTAGAGTTTCTGACTGGCAAAGCTTCGTTTCCAGTGCTATCGCTGTTTTGTGTAACTGTCGGTTGAGCAGAAGGTTTATCCCGATTTGTGTTCGATGTGGTATTGAAGCTAGTATGTAATAGGGAATGATGTTTTCGTTTACATATACCGCACGTATATTTACTTTTACAGTCGTTGTATTTATGGCCAAAAGTGAGACAGTTCATACATAAGTTGTTTTTCTTGATGAAGTTTAGTTTTTCGGTCGCTGATAATGATTTGAAGCTCGAACAGTTAAACAGCCTATGATCAGATTTACATTTTGTACATTTTAAATTTTGATTAACATTTTTATTATTGTGAGCTAAGAAAACATTACTTCGTTTTGGTGTATTAATTGCTTCTAATACGCGAAATCTTGATTCTAAAAAGTCCACCAATTCTTTATATGAAGCAACCTCATTTTTCTCACTTTGTTTTATCTCCCATAATTCTCGTGTTTCTGGCGATAATTTCTGCAGCGTAAGGTACACAATAATAGGGTCCCAGTTTTCAATGTTAACCTTTAATGTTTTCAATTCATGAAGGATTTCTTCTGTGTTGTTAAGCACATCCTTCATAGATTGAGCATTTTCGGTTTTTGTCAAATTTATTTTACACAATTTTTCTAATTGTGCATTGATTAATACCCTATTATTATTAAATCTCTTTTCCAAGGTTTGCCATGCTTTGTAGTAATTAGTCCCAATGACTTCAAATGGTTTAATAACTCGTGCAGCCTCACCAGAAACACAAGATTTTAGGTAGTGTAATTTTTCAACTTCTGAAATTTCCTTGTTATTATGAATTAAATTTGTGTACAAATCTTTAAATGATCGCCAAGATTTGTAGGTACCATCAAATTTAGGCAAAGAAATAGGAGGCAACTTTATTTTCGATTTTTGTGGAGATACGAGAGTTGTAACATGTGTGGAACCACCGTCATTTGAAACGTTACTTGATTTGGCTAACGAAGTAATTTTTTCTTGTAGCTCTGTGATTAAACTAAAATAAGTTTCTTCAAATACATCGTATTTATTTTGTTCAATATACTCGGCAGTGAGTTTACAATCTTCAGCTTGATAAATTAAATAATGATTATCCCTAAATTTATCAGTTAATTCATTTAATTTTTGTATTCTACGTTCATATACATTAATTGGTTGATTTTCAGTTAAATTTTGTTTTATTCTGATTGTAACAGTATTTAATTCATTTTCCAAAGCAGTTTGTAATTTAATTAAATTCTGAATGTTATGCATTTTTACAAATTTTTTAGAGTCTATCTATAATTAAAAAAAATTGAGTTTCTATTTTATCCGGCTCGAAGGACCAAATGTTAAATCCACCCAAAAAAAATAATATGAAAAAAGTTTAATTTAACATTAATTAAGAAAGGTGCCGGTTCAAAATGTTTAATAAAATAAAAACACAATGTTTTTCAATTTACGTTATAAATTTTATTAAAAAAAAAAAAATTCTCTTAACTCTAACAAATTCAATATCTTAAAACTAAATTACAAACAATTATAAACTATTTAAAATAATATGTATTTCTAACTAATTTTAATTCAATTTATAAAAAGAAATTCAATATTTTTAATTATAATAATATTTCGATCAACCGGAAATAGTTATACAATAAGTTTTTTACAAATCAAAACAAAATTTGAATTTATACAAATGAAATATATAAAATTTTACTTTAATTTATAATTTGTATATGTACAATAATTATGCAAATAATTTTAACGAATATGTTACAATCGAAAACGGAATATGAATTTATGCAAATGAAATATCTCAAATTTACTTTAATTATAAATTTTGCATATGTTCTTAGCTTATTAAATACTAACTAAAAATTCGTTGGTATAGGTCGACCTACACGGATAGATGGCGTTGTAGAAATTATGTTGCTTGAAGAACTGCTGCTGAATATAACGATGACGAACCAATTACAATGTTTGTTTGAATTTCAAACTTTCAAAAAAAAATCGTTACGCGAACTGAAGATTGCCGACGGGAATTGACGACTGTCGAGATGAAATATTTTTTACTGTCTCGATGAATTTTTCTGATTTTCCACAATAATTCAATTTTTTGATGATACTTTCGGCGACGAAACCTCAGAAAATTTCTAAGTCCTAGAAATTTTCTAAGTATTCAGCGATGTTGAATTTCTACTTGAAATATTAGAAAATTTTATAAAAAAATTTTCTAAGTATTTTTACAATAATAAATTCCGGCTCCAAGTGTTAGAAAATTTCTATAAGAAATTTTCTAAATATATTTTTTTGACGATGATTTACTACGACGTTCCCTAATTTCTGTAAAAATTCTAAGTATTTTTACAGAAATTCCTAACCTTTCCCTAAGTACTAGCTCAACACGCTAGATTTTGATAGGACTCAACACGTCCAAGCTGATGAGTTTGGTCTCTTGTTTTCCTTGCTTCAGTCTCAACACGACAGTATACACAAGTAATTGCAAAAGACAAATTTTTCTGCGAATCGCAACCCTTTATATATCAAAATTCGCAAACTCTGGAATTTTCTATTTTCCCCGTTGGTGATAAAATTTCTATTTGTCTCATATTTTTGTCTTTTTTTATAAAACCGTTTTGTTCAAATTGTGTCCGGTGATTCGAAATGACAATTTATGATGATTGTGAATAACTCTGACTGGTAAATATATTCAGCTGGTACTTTTTTTGACAGTTTTACAGTGCTGACATATGTAATTACGTGTTATGCATATGTATATGTATATGTATTTTATTTATTTATTTTTTTTTTACATTTTAAGGTTAAAAAATTAAAGGTATCTATCTTTCATCAATATTTTTGTCAAGACTTGATTTTAAGTGCTGTTTTTTTAATTAAATTTAAATATTTCTTTATATTTATTGTGCGTGATTGTGCATTTCAATTTTATGTGGTTCAAGATGTGGTGGTATATTATTCTTTATTGTGTTATGAGTGGTTTGTGATAATGTTTTGGTCCATTATGTTGTGATTCGTGATATTTTATTCAATTTTTTTTTTTATAAAATGTGAATAGTTAATTATATGTTATGTATTTATGCTATTTTATGTTATATGTTTGGTTAAAATGGTTTTGTCTACATGTTTTTGGTGTTGGTCCTTTTGTGTATTATTTTATAACCTTTAATATTAATTTCTTATTATATATTTTTTTTTTTATGTATTTTAGGATTTTTTTCTTGGATTTGTGAGGAGATAGTGACCAATTTTATCAGGTGAGTATGCATCAAGGTGTAGAGATGGAAAATTAATAATACCCCTTTTCTTTTTACTTTCAGAGAAAATGTTGAACGATTCAACATCCTCCACAGGCGCCAATGTTGACAAGTTTTATTATAAAAAAAATTTTTTTTTTTTTTTAAGTATAAAATGGTGTTGAAAATATTTAATAAAAAATGTTGTTGTTGTTTTTTTTTTTTATATATACAAATTTTATTAATTATTATTATTAAAAAATCCTTTATTTAATTATGATGTTGTTAATCGGATAGTAACCATGCCTTCCTTTGTTTTGCTAAAACGTATTGTTTTTTGGTCCATTCTGAACCTGTATGTTTTATTTTTATAGACCTTTTGCCAAGGAATTGGCCATTCCGATATAATGCGTTTTATCCCTTCCGGAGCCTGTAACCACTCTGGTACTTGAGTTGTGGTTGCTGGACCCTTTTCTGCTGGTCTTTGTAGCCCTAGTGCTTCAAATGGAGGTTTAAACGTCGCTGGACGGTCATTCATTATTTTTTCTTTAATTTTTTTTCGTTTCTCTCCTATTTCGGTAGCTATAGTTTTTCTTTTCAATTTTAACTTTGGTAGCCCTTTGTCTGGCTGGTTCACCATTTCCAGGCTCCAATTTGACTCAATACCAAAGGATTGGTATTCTGAAGGGACTGGAGTGATTGATGATGTCTGTGTCGAGCTCATAATAAATTTAAATTTAGTGTACCCTTTATTTATTAATTAAAATACTATTAATTTTATTTCACTTTTGTTTTGAATAAAATGTTTTTACACCTTTGGTTTTTTTTTTTTATAAGGAATTTTTCTTTGAAATTACTATACGTCACCGGTAAGTAACGGTCTATTTTTTTTTTGAGTTTTCAATTTTCTCTCCAATTGTGTATATGGCAGTACTGTTTGTAGACTTTATGTAGTATTCAGGGGTGATCATTCATTTTTGATTGATTGATTTTTTTTTTTTTTTTAATTTTGATTTATCGGAATTTTACATAATTTAACGATTGGTCTTACATACGTTTTTTGCCCGATTTTTATCAACGCTGTTCTTACCAATCCGTCAGTACTAGGATATGTTTCAAGGATACGACCCAATGGCCATGTTAAAGGTGGATAATTTTCTTGTTTAATCAAAACAATATCATCAGGTTTCAAGTTTTCTTGTGTAACTTTCCATTTATATCTGACTTGGAGTTGATGCAAGTAATCCTTTGACCAGCTTCGCCAAAAGTTTCGTTGTAGTTGTTTTAAAAATTGCCATTGTTTCGTAGGGACGTTATCATTTATTTTGTTGGTTTCTGGTACTACTTGTAAATTTCTCTGTATTAGGAAATGGCCTGGTGTAATAATTGTATTGTCATTTGAATCGATATTTAGTGGTGTTAATGGACGAGAATTAACACACGCTTCAATGTTGCATAAGACGGTATACAGACCTTCAAAGGTGAGTTTCGTATTTTGTAGTGTCCTTTTTAAATGTGTTTTGATCAATTTGATATGCGATTCCCATAAACCGCCGAAATGTGGAGCATAAGGTGGATTGAAGTGCCATTTTATTCGTTCTGTAGATAATTTATCTGCAATTTCCTCAGTAGTTTGTTTTGAAAACATAATTTTGTTGGCCTTAACAAAATTTGTTCCGCAGTCAGAATATATGTCTGAACATAGACCTCGTCTATTAATAAATCTATTGAAACTTGCGATAAAGGCATTAGCACTTAAGTCCGTTACTAGTTCTAGGTGAACTGCTTTAGTACAGAGACAGATGAATAAACATATATAAACTGATGTAGTTTTTGAATTTCGTAATGATGATATTTTCATTTCAATAGGACCCGCAAAATCGATACCGACATGTTGAAACGGGAAAGATTGAGTTACTCTAGCAGCTGGTAGTTCATGCATTAATTGAGTATTGTGTACTGGTTTCATTTTGAAGCATTTAAGACATTTATGTAATTGATGACGAATCGTATTTTTCGCATTAATTATCCAGAACTTATTTCTAATTGTGTTTAATACCAAATGTATGCCTCCATGACATGTTTTTTCATGGACATGATTGATTAATAATTTCGTAACTGGATGATCTGCTGGTAGAAGAATTGGATGTTTTTCGTCGTATGGTAGTTCTGACTTTCCTAATCTTCCACCCACTCGGAGTACCTTTTGTTCGTCTAGAAATGGATTTAGATTTAAAACTTTGCTAGTTCTATGTATAGGTTGTTCATTTTCTAAATTTTTTATCTCTGCGGCAAATTGATTTTGCTGTATTGTTTTCACAATTGAAACCTCTGCTTGATCAATTTCTTCTGTATTTAGATGATGTGTTTTAATTTTATGACTCAAGCGACAATTGTTTATAAAACGTAAACAATAAGCTGTTATTCTTAGTAGTTTAGAATATGATGAGTATCTTAATAAAATATCTGGTTCCACAATTGCAGCAAGAACCTTTTGTTTTTTTGTTTCTTCAATCGAATCCAGTATTTCCGGTTGTTTTGGCCACATCGTTTCATCTTTTAACCATTTTGGTCCATTCCACCATAATTCATTTTCTGTTAGTTCGTCGGGCATTTGACCTCTTGAAGCACTATCTGCTGGATTATCAGGTCCCGGTATATATCGCCACGATGAAGGACTAGTGTGTTCATGGATTTCTGCAATTCTATTAGCTACATAAGTTTTCCAATTACTTGCATGTTTTTGTATCCATGAAAGCGTTATCATTGAGTCTGTCCAAAGTATGATTTTAGCGTTTTCCAATTCAAGATCATTTGTTACGTTTAGTTGTCTCTGTATATATGTTTTCACATATCTTGTCTTCAGGTTTCTCGTGTTTTACATTCAAACATTCTTCTTGCTCCCAAAATTTCCTTAATTGAGTATCCAAAGAAGATTCATGGACCTGCACCATGAACGTCCTACTGGATTGTGTAGCATGTCCTATGCTACCCTTCACAATCCAGCCTAATTCAGTGTTTATCGCAACAGGATGATTGGGTTCAGATGAGCGTTTAATTCCTCCACGAATTATCGCTGCGTACACTTCTGCTCCAATTAGCAAATCTATTTTTCCAGGTATCGCAAAATTAGGGTCAGCTAGATTTAGATCTTTCAAATGATCAAAACCTGTCGTTTCAATTCGATAAGTAGGTAAATCGTTAGTGATACTCCTTACCACTAACGCATTTACCCGGTGTTTAAAGTTTCTGTATACCGATTCCAGAGTGAATTCAGTTTGAGAATTAGCCACAGTGGTACTGCTTTGGTTGAGTCCACTGATGTGCTGATTCGTCCGTGTGATTTCGAGTTGCAGGCGTTTTGCTGCAGCGGCAGTTATAAATGTTGCTTGCGACCCTGAGTCTATCAAGGCTCGCAATACTTCGTTGTGACCCTTTGTATTCCGAATTCTAACCAAAGCCGTTGCTAAGAGTGCTTGATTCGTGTTTGAAGAAAAGAAAGTCTTTACTTCATTCCTTTCGTTAGAGTTTCTGACTGGCAAAGCTTCGTTTCCAGTGCTATCGCTGTTTTGTGTAACTGTCGGTTGAGCAGAAGGTTTATCCCGATTTGTGTTCGATGTGGTATTGAAGCTAGTATGTAATAGGGAATGATGTTTTCGTTTACATATACCGCACGTATATTTACTTTTACAGTCGTTGTATTTATGGCCAAAAGTGAGACAGTTCATACATAAGTTGTTTTTCTTGATGAAGTTTAGTTTTTCGGTCGCTGATAATGATTTGAAGCTCGAACAGTTAAACAGCCTATGATCAGATTTACATTTTGTACATTTTAAATTTTGATTAACATTTTTATTATTGTGAGCTAAGAAAACATTACTTCGTTTTGGTGTATTAATTGCTTCTAATACGCGAAATCTTGATTCTAAAAAGTCCACCAATTCTTTATATGAAGCAACCTCATTTTTCTCACTTTGTTTTATCTCCCATAATTCTCGTGTTTCTGGCGATAATTTCTGCAGCGTAAGGTACACAATAATAGGGTCCCAGTTTTCAATGTTAACCTTTAATGTTTTCAATTCATGAAGGATTTCTTCTGTGTTGTTAAGCACATCCTTCATAGATTGAGCATTTTCGGTTTTTGTCAAATTTATTTTACACAATTTTTCTAATTGTGCATTGATTAATACCCTATTATTATTAAATCTCTTTTCCAAGGTTTGCCATGCTTTGTAGTAATTAGTCCCAATGACTTCAAATGGTTTAATAACTCGTGCAGCCTCACCAGAAACACAAGATTTTAGGTAGTGTAATTTTTCAACTTCTGAAATTTCCTTGTTATTATGAATTAAATTTGTGTACAAATCTTTAAATGATCGCCAAGATTTGTAGGTACCATCAAATTTAGGCAAAGAAATAGGAGGCAACTTTATTTTCGATTTTTGTGGAGATACGAGAGTTGTAACATGTGTGGAACCACCGTCATTTGAAACGTTACTTGATTTGGCTAACGAAGTAATTTTTTCTTGTAGCTCTGTGATTAAACTAAAATAAGTTTCTTCAAATACATCGTATTTATTTTGTTCAATATACTCGGCAGTGAGTTTACAATCTTCAGCTTGATAAATTAAATAATGATTATCCCTAAATTTATCAGTTAATTCATTTAATTTTTGTATTCTACGTTCATATACATTAATTGGTTGATTTTCAGTTAAATTTTGTTTTATTCTGATTGTAACAGTATTTAATTCATTTTCCAAAGCAGTTTGTAATTTAATTAAATTCTGAATGTTATGCATTTTTACAAATTTTTTAGAGTCTATCTATAATTAAAAAAAATTGAGTTTCTATTTTATCCGGCTCGAAGGACCAAATGTTAAATCCACCCAAAAAAAATAATATGAAAAAAGTTTAATTTAACATTAATTAAGAAAGGTGCCGGTTCAAAATGTTTAATAAAATAAAAACACAATGTTTTTCAATTTACGTTATAAATTTTATTAAAAAAAAAAAAATTCTCTTAACTCTAACAAATTCAATATCTTAAAACTAAATTACAAACAATTATAAACTATTTAAAATAATATGTATTTCTAACTAATTTTAATTCAATTTATAAAAAGAAATTCAATATTTTTAATTATAATAATATTTCGATCAACCGGAAATAGTTATACAATAAGTTTTTTACAAATCAAAACAAAATTTGAATTTATACAAATGAAATATATAAAATTTTACTTTAATTTATAATTTGTATATGTACAATAATTATGCAAATAATTTTAACGAATATGTTACAATCGAAAACGGAATATGAATTTATGCAAATGAAATATCTCAAATTTACTTTAATTATAAATTTTGCATATGTTCTTAGCTTATTAAATACTAACTAAAAATTCGTTGGTATAGGTCGACCTACACGGATAGATGGCGTTGTAGAAATTATGTTGCTTGAAGAACTGCTGCTGAATATAACGATGACGAACCAATTACAATGTTTGTTTGAATTTCAAACTTTCAAAAAAAAATCGTTACGCGAACTGAAGATTGCCGACGGGAATTGACGACTGTCGAGATGAAATATTTTTTACTGTCTCGATGAATTTTTCTGATTTTCCACAATAATTCAATTTTTTGATGATACTTTCGGCGACGAAACCTCAGAAAATTTCTAAGTCCTAGAAATTTTCTAAGTATTCAGCGATGTTGAATTTCTACTTGAAATATTAGAAAATTTTATAAAAAAATTTTCTAAGTATTTTTACAATAATAAATTCCGGCTCCAAGTGTTAGAAAATTTCTATAAGAAATTTTCTAAATATATTTTTTTGACGATGATTTACTACGACGTTCCCTAATTTCTGTAAAAATTCTAAGTATTTTTACAGAAATTCCTAACCTTTCCCTAAGTACTAGCTCAACACGCTAGATTTTGATAGGACTCAACACGTCCAAGCTGATGAGTTTGGTCTCTTGTTTTCCTTGCTTCAGTCTCAACACGACAGTATACACAAGTAATTGCAAAAGACAAATTTTTCTGCGAATCGCAACCCTTTATATATCAAAATTCGCAAACTCTGGAATTTTCTATTTTCCCCGTTGGTGATAAAATTTCTATTTGTCTCATATTTTTGTCTTTTTTTATAAAACCGTTTTGTTCAAATTGTGTCCGGTGATTCGAAATGACAATTTATGATGATTGTGAATAACTCTGACTGGTAAATATATTCAGCTGGTACTTTTTTTGACAGTTTTACAGTGCTGACATATGTAATTACGTGTTATGCATATGTATATGTATATGTATTTTATTTATTTATTTTTTTTTTACATTTTAAGGTTAAAAAATTAAAGGTATCTATCTTTCATCAATATTTTTGTCAAGACTTGATTTTAAGTGCTGTTTTTTTAATTAAATTTAAATATTTCTTTATATTTATTGTGCGTGATTGTGCATTTCAATTTTATGTGGTTCAAGATGTGGTGGTATATTATTCTTTATTGTGTTATGAGTGGTTTGTGATAATGTTTTGGTCCATTATGTTGTGATTCGTGATATTTTATTCAATTTTTTTTTTTATAAAATGTGAATAGTTAATTATATGTTATGTATTTATGCTATTTTATGTTATATGTTTGGTTAAAATGGTTTTGTCTACATGTTTTTGGTGTTGGTCCTTTTGTGTATTATTTTATAACCTTTAATATTAATTTCTTATTATATATTTTTTTTTTTATGTATTTTAGGATTTTTTTCTTGGATTTGTGAGGAGATAGTGACCAATTTTATCAGGTGAGTATGCATCAAGGTGTAGAGATGGAAAATTAATAATACCCCTTTTCTTTTTACTTTCAGAGAAAATGTTGAACGATTCAACATCCTCCACAGGCGCCAATGTTGACAAGTTTTATTATAAAAAAAATTTTTTTTTTTTTTTAAGTATAAAATGGTGTTGAAAATATTTAATAAAAAATGTTGTTGTTGTTTTTTTTTTTTATATATACAAA
Organism: Villa cingulata; assembly: GCA_951394055.1. Taxonomy (NCBI): domain Eukaryota; kingdom Metazoa; phylum Arthropoda; class Insecta; order Diptera; family Bombyliidae; genus Villa; species Villa cingulata. The sequence continues at coordinate 30,916,423 of OX596017.1, read as the reverse complement.
TTTTATTAATTATTATTATTAAAAAATCCTTTATTTAATTATGATGTTGTTAATCGGATAGTAACCATGCCTTCCTTTGTTTTGCTAAAACGTATTGTTTTTTGGTCCATTCTGAACCTGTATGTTTTATTTTTATAGACCTTTTGCCAAGGAATTGGCCATTCCGATATAATGCGTTTTATCCCTTCCGGAGCCTGTAACCACTCTGGTACTTGAGTTGTGGTTGCTGGACCCTTTTCTGCTGGTCTTTGTAGCCCTAGTGCTTCAAATGGAGGTTTAAACGTCGCTGGACGGTCATTCATTATTTTTTCTTTAATTTTTTTTCGTTTCTCTCCTATTTCGGTAGCTATAGTTTTTCTTTTCAATTTTAACTTTGGTAGCCCTTTGTCTGGCTGGTTCACCATTTCCAGGCTCCAATTTGACTCAATACCAAAGGATTGGTATTCTGAAGGGACTGGAGTGATTGATGATGTCTGTGTCGAGCTCATAATAAATTTAAATTTAGTGTACCCTTTATTTATTAATTAAAATACTATTAATTTTATTTCACTTTTGTTTTGAATAAAATGTTTTTACACCTTTGGTTTTTTTTTTTTATAAGGAATTTTTCTTTGAAATTACTATACGTCACCGGTAAGTAACGGTCTATTTTTTTTTTGAGTTTTCAATTTTCTCTCCAATTGTGTATATGGCAGTACTGTTTGTAGACTTTATGTAGTATTCAGGGGTGATCATTCATTTTTGATTGATTGATTTTTTTTTTTTTTTTAATTTTGATTTATCGGAATTTTACATAATTTAACGATTGGTCTTACATACGTTTTTTGCCCGATTTTTATCAACGCTGTTCTTACCAATCCGTCAGTACTAGGATATGTTTCAAGGATACGACCCAATGGCCATGTTAAAGGTGGATAATTTTCTTGTTTAATCAAAACAATATCATCAGGTTTCAAGTTTTCTTGTGTAACTTTCCATTTATATCTGACTTGGAGTTGATGCAAGTAATCCTTTGACCAGCTTCGCCAAAAGTTTCGTTGTAGTTGTTTTAAAAATTGCCATTGTTTCGTAGGGACGTTATCATTTATTTTGTTGGTTTCTGGTACTACTTGTAAATTTCTCTGTATTAGGAAATGGCCTGGTGTAATAATTGTATTGTCATTTGAATCGATATTTAGTGGTGTTAATGGACGAGAATTAACACACGCTTCAATGTTGCATAAGACGGTATACAGACCTTCAAAGGTGAGTTTCGTATTTTGTAGTGTCCTTTTTAAATGTGTTTTGATCAATTTGATATGCGATTCCCATAAACCGCCGAAATGTGGAGCATAAGGTGGATTGAAGTGCCATTTTATTCGTTCTGTAGATAATTTATCTGCAATTTCCTCAGTAGTTTGTTTTGAAAACATAATTTTGTTGGCCTTAACAAAATTTGTTCCGCAGTCAGAATATATGTCTGAACATAGACCTCGTCTATTAATAAATCTATTGAAACTTGCGATAAAGGCATTAGCACTTAAGTCCGTTACTAGTTCTAGGTGAACTGCTTTAGTACAGAGACAGATGAATAAACATATATAAACTGATGTAGTTTTTGAATTTCGTAATGATGATATTTTCATTTCAATAGGACCCGCAAAATCGATACCGACATGTTGAAACGGGAAAGATTGAGTTACTCTAGCAGCTGGTAGTTCATGCATTAATTGAGTATTGTGTACTGGTTTCATTTTGAAGCATTTAAGACATTTATGTAATTGATGACGAATCGTATTTTTCGCATTAATTATCCAGAACTTATTTCTAATTGTGTTTAATACCAAATGTATGCCTCCATGACATGTTTTTTCATGGACATGATTGATTAATAATTTCGTAACTGGATGATCTGCTGGTAGAAGAATTGGATGTTTTTCGTCGTATGGTAGTTCTGACTTTCCTAATCTTCCACCCACTCGGAGTACCTTTTGTTCGTCTAGAAATGGATTTAGATTTAAAACTTTGCTAGTTCTATGTATAGGTTGTTCATTTTCTAAATTTTTTATCTCTGCGGCAAATTGATTTTGCTGTATTGTTTTCACAATTGAAACCTCTGCTTGATCAATTTCTTCTGTATTTAGATGATGTGTTTTAATTTTATGACTCAAGCGACAATTGTTTATAAAACGTAAACAATAAGCTGTTATTCTTAGTAGTTTAGAATATGATGAGTATCTTAATAAAATATCTGGTTCCACAATTGCAGCAAGAACCTTTTGTTTTTTTGTTTCTTCAATCGAATCCAGTATTTCCGGTTGTTTTGGCCACATCGTTTCATCTTTTAACCATTTTGGTCCATTCCACCATAATTCATTTTCTGTTAGTTCGTCGGGCATTTGACCTCTTGAAGCACTATCTGCTGGATTATCAGGTCCCGGTATATATCGCCACGATGAAGGACTAGTGTGTTCATGGATTTCTGCAATTCTATTAGCTACATAAGTTTTCCAATTACTTGCATGTTTTTGTATCCATGAAAGCGTTATCATTGAGTCTGTCCAAAGTATGATTTTAGCGTTTTCCAATTCAAGATCATTTGTTACGTTTAGTTGTCTCTGTATATATGTTTTCACATATCTTGTCTTCAGGTTTCTCGTGTTTTACATTCAAACATTCTTCTTGCTCCCAAAATTTCCTTAATTGAGTATCCAAAGAAGATTCATGGACCTGCACCATGAACGTCCTACTGGATTGTGTAGCATGTCCTATGCTACCCTTCACAATCCAGCCTAATTCAGTGTTTATCGCAACAGGATGATTGGGTTCAGATGAGCGTTTAATTCCTCCACGAATTATCGCTGCGTACACTTCTGCTCCAATTAGCAAATCTATTTTTCCAGGTATCGCAAAATTAGGGTCAGCTAGATTTAGATCTTTCAAATGATCAAAACCTGTCGTTTCAATTCGATAAGTAGGTAAATCGTTAGTGATACTCCTTACCACTAACGCATTTACCCGGTGTTTAAAGTTTCTGTATACCGATTCCAGAGTGAATTCAGTTTGAGAATTAGCCACAGTGGTACTGCTTTGGTTGAGTCCACTGATGTGCTGATTCGTCCGTGTGATTTCGAGTTGCAGGCGTTTTGCTGCAGCGGCAGTTATAAATGTTGCTTGCGACCCTGAGTCTATCAAGGCTCGCAATACTTCGTTGTGACCCTTTGTATTCCGAATTCTAACCAAAGCCGTTGCTAAGAGTGCTTGATTCGTGTTTGAAGAAAAGAAAGTCTTTACTTCATTCCTTTCGTTAGAGTTTCTGACTGGCAAAGCTTCGTTTCCAGTGCTATCGCTGTTTTGTGTAACTGTCGGTTGAGCAGAAGGTTTATCCCGATTTGTGTTCGATGTGGTATTGAAGCTAGTATGTAATAGGGAATGATGTTTTCGTTTACATATACCGCACGTATATTTACTTTTACAGTCGTTGTATTTATGGCCAAAAGTGAGACAGTTCATACATAAGTTGTTTTTCTTGATGAAGTTTAGTTTTTCGGTCGCTGATAATGATTTGAAGCTCGAACAGTTAAACAGCCTATGATCAGATTTACATTTTGTACATTTTAAATTTTGATTAACATTTTTATTATTGTGAGCTAAGAAAACATTACTTCGTTTTGGTGTATTAATTGCTTCTAATACGCGAAATCTTGATTCTAAAAAGTCCACCAATTCTTTATATGAAGCAACCTCATTTTTCTCACTTTGTTTTATCTCCCATAATTCTCGTGTTTCTGGCGATAATTTCTGCAGCGTAAGGTACACAATAATAGGGTCCCAGTTTTCAATGTTAACCTTTAATGTTTTCAATTCATGAAGGATTTCTTCTGTGTTGTTAAGCACATCCTTCATAGATTGAGCATTTTCGGTTTTTGTCAAATTTATTTTACACAATTTTTCTAATTGTGCATTGATTAATACCCTATTATTATTAAATCTCTTTTCCAAGGTTTGCCATGCTTTGTAGTAATTAGTCCCAATGACTTCAAATGGTTTAATAACTCGTGCAGCCTCACCAGAAACACAAGATTTTAGGTAGTGTAATTTTTCAACTTCTGAAATTTCCTTGTTATTATGAATTAAATTTGTGTACAAATCTTTAAATGATCGCCAAGATTTGTAGGTACCATCAAATTTAGGCAAAGAAATAGGAGGCAACTTTATTTTCGATTTTTGTGGAGATACGAGAGTTGTAACATGTGTGGAACCACCGTCATTTGAAACGTTACTTGATTTGGCTAACGAAGTAATTTTTTCTTGTAGCTCTGTGATTAAACTAAAACAAGTTTCTTCAAATACATCGTATTTATTTTGTTCAATATACTCGGCAGTGAGTTTACAATCTTCAGCTTGATAAATTAAATAATGATTATCCCTAAATTTATCAGTTAATTCATTTAATTTTTGTATTCTACGTTCATATACATTAATTGGTTGATTTTCAGTTAAATTTTGTTTTATTCTGATTGTAACAGTATTTAATTCATTTTCCAAAGCAGTTTGTAATTTAATTAAATTCTGAATGTTATGCATTTTTACAAATTTTTTAGAGTCTATCTATAATTAAAAAAAATTGAGTTTCTATTTTATCCGGCTCGAAGGACCAAATGTTAAATCCACCCAAAAAAAATAATATGAAAAAAGTTTAATTTAACATTAATTAAGAAAGGTGCCGGTTCAAAATGTTTAATAAAATAAAAACACAATGTTTTTCAATTTACGTTATAAATTTTATTAAAAAAAAAAAAATTCTCTTAACTCTAACAAATTCAATATCTTAAAACTAAATTACAAACAATTATAAACTATTTAAAATAATATGTATTTCTAACTAATTTTAATTCAATTTATAAAAAGAAATTCAATATTTTTAATTATAATAATATTTCGATCAACCGGAAATAGTTATACAATAAGTTTTTTACAAATCAAAACAAAATTTGAATTTATACAAATGAAATATATAAAATTTTACTTTAATTTATAATTTGTATATGTACAATAATTATGCAAATAATTTTAACGAATATGTTACAATCGAAAACGGAATATGAATTTATGCAAATGAAATATCTCAAATTTACTTTAATTATAAATTTTGCATATGTTCTTAGCTTATTAAATACTAACTAAAAATTCGTTGGTATAGGTCGACCTACACGGATAGATGGCGTTGTAGAAATTATGTTGCTTGAAGAACTGCTGCTGAATATAACGATGACGAACCAATTACAATGTTTGTTTGAATTTCAAACTTTCAAAAAAAAATCGTTACGCGAACTGAAGATTGCCGACGGGAATTGACGACTGTCAAGATGAAATATTTTTTACTGTCTCGATGAATTTTTCTGATTTTCCACAATAATTCAATTTTTTGATGATACTTTCGGCGACGAAACCTCAGAAAATTTCTAAGTCCTAGAAATTTTCTAAGTATTCAGCGATGTTGAATTTCTACTTGAAATATTAGAAAATTTTATAAAAAAATTTTCTAAGTATTTTTACAATAATAAATTCCGGCTCCAAGTGTTAGAAAATTTCTATAAGAAATTTTCTAAATATATTTTTTTGACGATGATTTACTACGACGTTCCCTAATTTCTGTAAAAATTCTAAGTATTTTTACAGAAATTCCTAACCTTTCCCTAAGTACTAGCTCAACACGCTAGATTTTGATAGGACTCAACACGTCCAAGCTGATGAGTTTGGTCTCTTGTTTTCCTTGCTTCAGTCTCAACACGACAGTATACACAAGTAATTGCAAAAGACAAATTTTTCTGCGAATCGCAACCCTTTATATATCAAAATTCGCAAACTCTGGAATTTTCTATTTTCCCCGTTGGTGATAAAATTTCTATTTGTCTCATATTTTTGTCTTTTTTTATAAAACCGTTTTGTTCAAATTGTGTCCGGTGATTCGAAATGACAATTTATGATGATTGTGAATAACTCTGACTGGTAAATATATTCAGCTGGTACTTTTTTTGACAGTTTTACAGTGCTGACATATGTAATTACGTGTTATGCATATGTATATGTATATGTATTTTATTTATTTATTTTTTTTTTACATTTTAAGGTTAAAAAATTAAAGGTATCTATCTTTCATCAATATTTTTGTCAAGACTTGATTTTAAGTGCTGTTTTTTTAATTAAATTTAAATATTTCTTTATATTTATTGTGCGTGATTGTGCATTTCAATTTTATGTGGTTCAAGATGTGGTGGTATATTATTCTTTATTGTGTTATGAGTGGTTTGTGATAATGTTTTGGTCCATTATGTTGTGATTCGTGATATTTTATTCAATTTTTTTTTTTATAAAATGTGAATAGTTAATTATATGTTATGTATTTATGCTATTTTATGTTATATGTTTGGTTAAAATGGTTTTGTCTACATGTTTTTGGTGTTGGTCCTTTTGTGTATTATTTTATAACCTTTAATATTAATTTCTTATTATATATTTTTTTTTTTATGTATTTTAGGATTTTTTTCTTGGATTTGTGAGGAGATAGTGACCAATTTTATCAGGTGAGTATGCATCAAGGTGTAGAGATGGAAAATTAATAATACCCCTTTTCTTTTTACTTTCAGAGAAAATGTTGAACGATTCAACACACTATCAAATTTTCCTTCTACAAATGCACACACACATGCACTTACATACACACACTACCAGATTTGCCTTCTACAAATGCATACACACACAAGCCCGCAAGCATACTCTATCATATTTGCCATATACGCGTAGTGTATATGTATGCCTGTATATAAAATATTTAATGCACAAATTGTTAGATTTACCTTCTACAAATGCACATACACACGCATATATACGCACATACACAAACTATCATATATTTGACTTCTACAAATACACATACTCACATACATACACGTGCACACGAACATAAAATTGCAAAATTCAGTATTAATAAAATTATTTCTCTGCAGGACATTTTCCTTTTTCATCAGGATCAAAGTAATGAATGAAAAATCTCGCTCATGGTGTCCTTTTTGATTTGCAAAAAAATTTGAACCGATTATCCCTACTCGTTTCTGAGAAATTGTCAAAAATGTAAAAATAGCCAAAAATCACAAAATGTCCTTTATTATCCTTCTACTAGGAGTTTTTGAAAGTTTCTTTTTTTAGAATATAGAGCATCTTAAGACGCATCTTTTGAGCTGTAAAACATACCTGCATCATGTACCGTTACAGAGATATTGCTAAAATAAGAATTTTGACAAAAAATTTTAAATGCGAATTGTGACCGATAGAGGGCTTTCCGACAAAAAATATTAGAGTTCTGTGCTTTGCGTCACAAGGACTATCTGTGGTCAAAATTTCAAGAGGATCAGAGGGAACACCTATTCGGAACTCCAGCCTTTGTATGTATACATACTAAATAAATACGTTTTAATTTTAACATTATTGAGTTGTATTTATATATAAATTGCTAATTCACAGGCGTGAAAAAATTATGGGACTAGCAAGACTTTTTAAAAAAAATACTTTAAAACGTATATGTAGATTATTAATTAATTTTTATAATAATTATTATTTTTATTTTTAATTAATTCCGAAATATTAAAATACAATAAAAAATAGAAATATTTTTAATTTCGTGATTCCAAAAAAAATCAAAAAATAAACATTATGACAAAACTACTTTGAATAAATGATAACCTTTAAATCCAACAGACCACCTCTAATCGTCGCTATTAACTTCACAAGGATTTTAAGAACTTTTGTGGATTCTTTCCTCCCTTACTCTTCTTGTAATAATTTTTTTTAAAAATGAACTGTTTTATCTTGATATATTTTTCCATTTATTTTAATTAGCCAAAGATGTTCTATGAAATTTTTATGAAAGCAATATATTTTCACATTTTGTTTTTTTATGCTAAATATCGAATACCCATATATCAGTATGATTATGTTTTCTATTGATGAAAGATTATGCTTGTCCCATAACTTTTTCACGTCTGTGTGAAAGAGTATTATCATAATTAACTCTATATGTATATATTTCTATACTTAGATATTTATTATCATTTATTTTATACATACTATATTGCTAAATTGTGCTACATTGTCTGTTTAATCTTTAATAATTGATTATGATTATGAGTGCTATGCTTTTTGTTACTGTACAGTCTACAGCCCGCGACATAATTATGTATTATAATACATTTTCTAATTTTTTTTGTATAATACATTGCGTAAACAAAAATATCCTTTATAATTTTTTAAAAATTATATTTAATAATGTTTATTTTATTTAAAATTTTTAATTTGTAGTTTTTAATTATTTTTTTTTTTTGCAAGGCAACTTTTCAGTCTAATTTTATCTGAAAAATATGTTAAAACGAAGATACGAGTAATGTGAATAATAGATAATAAATTGATATAAAATATGTTAATTTATATTATTATATTTTTTGCATATTTATATTTTTGGAAATTACCGATTTTTAAAAAATATTAAAAAGGAGTAACCATTTTGTCCCTTACTGTAGACTGAAAACTAAAATACGAAAATATTAAATTCAAATGAAATCATTGATTTAAAAATAAAAATTTGCTGATCAAATCCAATAGAAAATATATTGGTTCGAAGTGAAGGGGAGCAGTTAGATAATATCACAGCATAGCAATACGGTATATATGGTATATAATATACAAACATAATAATACTATACAGTTTCTATGTATTGTTATTGAATAGTGTAAGGTGTATTGTATTATTATACGGCATTATGGTATTACCCTGGTAGACAAGTTATCATTAGCTAATCGATTAACTATGTATTAGCGTTTAGATTAAACTCATCATTACTTTTATTCTAGCGCTGGGAAAAAACTCATTTATTTAACTCCTTATTTACTTTACACAAATAGCGTATATGAGTAATGAGCACTACGATGATTCCTAGATTATAAAATGAACATTATTATCAATAGTTGATCGATTATCATTTCGATTAGCTATTGATGAAAAGATGAGCAAAGCTTGAAAATATTCATCGATTACCATCATAATGAGTCTTAGATTAAAACATGTAAATGGGTTTCGAAATAAAACATGTGTACACATAGTTTTTCTTAATTTGTTATTATTATTATTATTATTATTATTATTATTTGTTATTATTATTATCATTTATTATTGTTTTGCGATTTTGACTTGTTCTGCTAGTTTCTTTTAAATGTAGCAGCATTATACCTATTGTGGGCTTTATGAATTAACTTCCTCAATTCCTTGTCGTATTCTTTTTTTTGCATTTGGTGTGGCGTTGATTCTGTAATTAGGGCGAAAATTACCAAATTGTCTTATAGAATTTAGAAATTAGGATTAGAAGTAAACTCACTAAGCAAAACACTTTCAAACAATTTTAGTGCCAGCAGTTTCCTTTTCTCACTTTTTCCATCCAAATTAAATTCGAAATATACATTATCTGCTGCTATTATTCTGAACACTGCTTCGAAATCCATTTTTAAGAATTTTTTTTTAAGAAAAACTATCTATAATTACATAATAAGAAAATTAATTTGAAAAAAAAATTTTGCAAATAACTATGTCTGTGTAACTTACTACGTGGGTTGATAAGTTTCCTGTATTAACATGTAGATGACACTTCGATGAGTTAGGAATATTTTTTTTTAGAAATTATGATCTTTTATGAGACGCCATTTTTATTTTCAAACCTATCTGTCAATTAATTTATATTTTACAAGCAATTGAATTACGTGTGTTTAGCATTTTTTATAAAATGGATAAAGTTCAAGTTCGTAGTGTGATACATTATCTCCATTTGAAAGGATTATCAGCAACCGATATTAAAAAAGACATGGACGCAGCTTTGGGTGAGTCTGCACCATCATATGAGACTGTTCGTTTTTGGGTCAGTGAATTTAAACGTGGACGTACAAGTGTTTATGATGATGAACGCGGTGGAAGGCCAAAAGAGGTAACAATACCAGAAAATATCGAAAAAATCCATGATATTGTGTTGAGTGATAGAAAAGTGAAAGTGCATGAGATTGTGAACATCGTCAACATTTCAAAATAACGTGTTATTAATATCTTGCATGAACATTTGCATATGAAGAAACTTGTAGCAAAATGGGTGCCGCGTTTGCTAACAATCGACCAAAAACGCAGACGTGTGACCACTTCACAGCAATGTTTAGAAATGTTGACAGGCAATAAGGCGGATTTTTTTCGTCGAATAATAACTGTTGACGAAACATGGTTTCATCATTATACACCTGAATCAAATAAACAATTTGCAGAATGGATGGAACCAGGTGAAAGCCGACCAAAGCGACTCTAAACTCAACAGACGGCTGGGAAAGTCATGGCCACTACATTTTGGGATACACATGGGATAATATTCATTGATTATTTGGAAAAAGGAAAAGTGATCACTGGTGAGTATTACTGCACATTGTTAGACAAATTTAATGAAGAAATTTTAAAAAAACGACCACATTTGTCGAGGAAAAAAATCCTCTTTCTTCAGGACAATGCCCCAGCTCACACGTCAACAATTGCGATAGCCAAATTTCATGAATTAAAATACGAACTGCTTCCACATCCTCTTTATTCTCCAGATTTGGCTCCCAGTGATTACTTTTTGTTTCCAGAGTTGAAAAAATGGTTACGGGGAGAGAGATTTTCATCGGTTAGTGACGTCATAACCGAAACAAACGCATTATTTGAAGGGTTAGACAAAGTGCGATATAGGGAAGGATAGAATTGTTGGAGAAACGTTGGAATAAGTGTGTAGAGCTAAAAGGAGATTATGTAGAAAATTAAATAAAAAAATTGTGAAAATTTACGTGCTTTACTATGAATACAGGAAACTTATCAACCCACGTAGTACAACTGTTGAATAAAATGCTTCTCCTTCCAATTGTTTTTCAAAATCCATTAATTCATGAATAGAATTGATTGGAAGAAGATTCCTAATTTGTTCTTCCAACTCATTGCATGTTTCGCCACTGATACTGCATACGTTTTTATTAATTTTTTTTAATAAAACTAAGCAGTGTTTTGTTGTTTTGCTTTGAGCAGCGAAATTTGCTGAGGAATTTTCTTCAAGTTTTTTTACCTTGAAAATAATAAATTAAATTGTTGTTTTATAAAGTCAAATCTTTTAATACCTTCTCTTTTATTTCACTAATATCTCTTGTAATTTGTTCTAAATAACTTATTACTAGAGACTGAAAATCCTGTTTATTTTTTTCTGCTTCCTGATGAGTTTGTTGTGTTTGTTGTGATTGTTATTGTTGTTCTTCTTCTCCTTCTCCTTTTTCTTCTTCTTCTTCTTCTTCAAATAAATTTTCTGTTTCTAAATAATAAATAAGTACTAAAGTCTTTTTTTGTTGATTACGTTCATATTACACAAACTAACTTACCAATTCTTATTTGTTTTATATTATAGCTGGACCTACTTAAAACTGAAGGACTGCAAGGACGTTTATAAGCTGTGTTCGGCATTTGTGTGGATGTCACAAAACAACCCCTTATATTTTCACTATTGAGTGGATTTTTATAATTATTTATAATTAGTGACAAAGGCTCCATTTAACTGATGAAATTTCTGTGAATGTTGTTTGATTTGAATTTAATTATAAAACTGTTTGAAGCAATGATGTAAAATTGGAATCAATATTATTTGATTTTCATATTTCATTGGAAAAAATTTGTATAAAATGTCACTTGTCTTGAAAATTTCTATTTCTGGCTTTATTGACGAATAGATTACGATACCCAAAGCTTCAGAAGATTTGACGGGTTCCACGAAAAAATCTGATACAAGTTCAAATCTATTTCCCAATATAGTTTCTGATCCAAAAGCACAGACTTTGAAGAAAATATCTGTTTTAATAAGGCAATAGGAATCTGCTTCTCTTTTATATGTTACTTTAAAATTCTCATTATCATGATCATAATTAAATTGATTAGCACTGATGCCTTCTTCTATCCTTCTATGGAGCTGCTGTAAAATTCGATTTGGGGATCTTATGAGTTTTTTTAAATACTGCATATAATTTTCGAATTTATATGCCGACAAATTGTCAAGGACTCCATACTGTTCAACAGAATCGCAAAGATGAAGAAGGCAATGAATATTAAATGTGACATTTTCTTCCCCATAAATTTTCGGAAAAAGCTTTACGAATTCATTTAATATTTGTTGAGCAACAGACAAATTCTTTAAGTATGACCTTTTGCACGAAATAGTGCGTATGGCTGCATGCAAAAGTAGAAAATGATAGTAGGTATCGTCATGAACCATTCCTTTTAGAATCACTACTCCTGTGTACAATAAGAAGGTTCTAAACTCTGTTGCTTTCCAAAAGGATAACTCATCTAGAGTTCTTACACTTCTTGAAAACTCGCAAGGTATATTTCTTGAAAGTCCCTTTAATTTTTCATTTATACCACGTACATTAGTCACATAATTCAGAATTTTTGTTTTTGTGAGCAATTTTAGCATCTTTCTTATTACACCCAAATCAACCAAATGCATGTGTTCAACAGGAAACTGAGACACAAGACCGATGCCAACGGATTCTAAAATATTTAAATTTTCTCTGAAATAAGCATGGTGATATGTTGTGTCCTTTCTTTGGCAAAATGATTCATCAGTTCTTGGTTCGCCAACATCGGTTTGGAACACTGTTCTATGTTTGAAATATTTTCCATTCTGTACACATTTGGGACAGCTATTTTTACCAACGTGATATAAAGAACCGGTTATAAAAGCCCTAGCAGGGGCATCACAACAAAATAATCGAATTTTGAATGTTTTAGAATTTTCATCATTTCCAACCTTAATTCCACTTATTTTAAGAACTTTTATTTCGTTTACTAAATCAGTCAAATACTCGTTTACATTATCTGGCTTTTTAGTACCCACATAACACCCTATTAAAAACAAATCCGACTTTTTCATATCACATACTGCTCCAATTATTGGCCATAATTGCATTTTTGAGCTCTTAAACAAAGGAAGCCCATCTATTCCAATATCAATTTCTATATTATTAAAGTTTTTAAGATATTGAAACCTCTCAGCTGATAGGGTATTCTGTATACCAAAGTGATAATATTCTCCTGGATTTATTTTAACAGTTTCTAAACGCTTATCGTTAGTACGAAGCAGTTTCTTTGCAGAAGTAGGTAAGTCTTTTACACCTGAATTTTTTAGGGTTTTCAAGAGGTCTGTAATATGCGAATGTGGAGTTTTGGTTCTGATTGCCCACTTTGCAAGATTAACATTTAGTTCAGAACACATATCTTCGTCATCTTCTTCTGTGGATGATAATTCTGAAAAACTCCACTTATCATTATCTGATTCTGTACTCGAAACTTCTGTTTCATTGGTTTTTCTAATATCTTCAGTGTTCGAAGATTCTAACAGAAAAGAAGCAGAAACATTCTTTGTTTCTTGACCACTTGTTGCAAAAGAATTTATTTGCTTATATCTTTCTACATCTTCTCTATAATTCTTTAATTCTTCGCTTAAACGATTAGATATAGTTTTTTTCGACATGTTGCAAACAATTTAAAACAAACTGACTTTAACGAACAATTGTAGATAATATAAATAAAAATGAAATAATTGATAAATATTAAAAAACAAATTTTTTATTTACAAATTGATAAATTATCAAACAAATAATAAAAATAAATATTGAAATCCGAAAAATATAAATTGGATATTTGAAGAATAAAGCTGTTTATTTGGTATTTTGGTTTTAAAATCAAAGCCAGGATAGAACAGTACTAAATTTTTTGTTTGCAATTTAGGAATTATGTAAAATTTAAAATATGTACTTACCAGGTATATGTATTCCCAGGTTATATATAAAATTAAATTACTTTACAATTTCACTACTTTTTCACTTATAAATCACTTAAAAAATTTCAACCTAATTAATCAACTTTCTGAACAATAATGCAGTCAAAAGTACAAAATTTAACCAGCAAAAAAAACTGTAAAAACAAAAACAGTTATCTTATGATATGACACTCATACTCATATAATGTTTATGTTTATACAATAATATGCAATAATATTGGTTTATATCTTTGTATATGCATAAAGCTCAAATATACAAAATATATAAACATTGAACATAAATACATCATTGTTATGACTTATGACTGCAAGACAAGTGTATATAAAATAGATATACACATACATGTATATTGCATGTATGTATGAGTTGATGATGTGTATAATATAAAATACAACAGGCAACAGCAATATAATATTAATATTAATTTATATGGCTATATATATATATTGTCATTATTAAGTTAATTATGTTTGATAGAGTATTTAATTTTAAAAAATATTTTATAAAAATACATTTTTACTTAGAGGATGTTATTCTGATTTTACTGATTTTGGGTAATTTGGGTACACGCTTTCTCAGCCATTTTTTATCCAATTTTTATGAAATATGTTTTAATTGAAAGCTCAATGGGTCTAGAGTGAACTAATCGGAACAAATTTTTTAAAAAGGTTTCAGTTTTTCCTGTACAGGACAATAAGGACGAGACTTTCTTCAAATTTCAACGTGCTATGGTACACCTTTTCTCCGTAACTACACCATGTATTTTTCTAAAATGTTTGTCATACATCATTCAAAAAGTGTAGAGTGCACTAAGCGGAGCACTTTAGTAATTTTTGTTCTTATTAGTCCTATAGAACGCTTTGAAGCGAGAAGAATTTTTACAAAAAATGTATAGATTTTAAATGTAATTTTTCATGGGCAGATGTTTGCGTATTATGCTGAAATTTTCATAAAAGGTAATTCGAATGTTCTTTTTTCGATTGCGAAATAGAAAAATAAAAATTTTTACATTATTTTAGAATGATTAGTAATATAAAATTCCTATTTTTCACAAAAATTTTGTCATAGATCATAAAAATATTTTGCATAACTTTCGGGTCTAAATACATCAATTTTTCACCGATACGTTTATTCATTTTATATGAATAAAAATATTATATATGTGTGAGTGGTACATATTCAATAAACAACAAAAACAATGCTTCCAATCGCTGTAATTCAATCGCCGAAAACAGAAGAAAAAAAATAAATAAAACAACAAACAAAAAAAGAACATGGTATAGCCAACATAGCAAAGCATTGCAAAGAAGACACCTGCTATTATGATGTACAATATTGTATATTGTATATAATGTGTATAATAAGCACTAAGATTGAAATAACTAGGGTAATGAGTAACCTAATGATATTGTATATTGTATGAATATATGTATATGTTATATGTGATATACGTAATTATATACACAAATGTTTATATCTTGTATTTCAAATATTATTTAGAAATTATCAATACAGGTTTGTAACTCGGTGATATGTATGGTAATATAATTTTGTTTGAAGGATAGTAGATAGGTCAGATATAATTGTGTTATATTATATTTGCTACTATGATGTATTCTAAAAAAAAAACAATCTGTCTGTACAATACAATGCTTTATCGTTGCGACTTGCGAATAAAATAGCTGAGCTGGAGTACTAATGAACATTGTATATTGCATGAACATATGACGTGGAATGACTGTATGTATACATTATATGTAGTCTTGTGTAATATTATTTTTTGTTTTACAGGATTGTAGGTAGTCAGGTTTTTGTTGTTATTTTATGAATTCCGTAAATATTGACGACAAAACTATATATCCCTAAAACGCAATGCTTATATTGTGCCATAAAAAAAAACTAGAAATATAGTTTAGTTATGATTATGCATATTATACACAATACATACAACACTTATTGTACATATTACGATAGCAGATAAGTCCAGTCTGTAATAATGTCTTTCAATTGATTATAAACTGTGTTTGCTTTGTATTGTTTTGTTATATTTTCTTTTTTTTTCCAAAAATTTTTTTTGCTTCTTCTGCCTTCGGTTGCCACATCATATAAGAATTGAAAAGACATTTTTTTTTATTAGTTGCGCATTTCATATACCCACAAAATTTACAAATCAAAATAAAAGAAGGTTAGTGTAAAGTAAATGACAAAAAAAAATAACAGGAAGTAAACTAACACAACGATAAAATATTTTTTGAATGTATTTGTTAGGTATTTTCGTTGTGTGAGTTTTCAATTTTAATTTTTGATTTCAGGATAACATGCTCTTAATTTCATAAAAGAAATTAAATCATTGCATGTTTTTTCATAAATTTCAGATGTTGTCAGTTATAAACTGAAAAATTCAAAACAATTCAACCGTCAATTTTTCGTTTCCCGTCTATTGCATTTTTGATATATTGTTTCACGAGTTTTCCCTTGGAAACTCTCTCTTTTATATACTCTTTGTAAATGTGTAAATATAATTGTAAATTGAGGTAGCATGAAATATATAAATAAATAAATTCCAAAATTTTGACGTTTCTTATTTCAATTCTAATCGTTCACATGATTTCAGCCTTTGCAAAATAACGAGAAACGTGCGAGAAAAGAATAAAAAACGCACGACAAAAGAACGAAAACAAACCAGTAGGCAGCAAAATTCTGTTTCATTTATAGTATCAGCACAATGCGACGAATAGCGAACGACTATTTTTCCCAACGAACGATGAGCACAAATAGAACATGGAACAACGACCAAAGAATAAGGAATATCGTTGATATATATACATAATTGAGCGAAAATTTCTCTTTGTCTTGTCATTGTTCATTGACATAAAATTCACAACCATTTTTTTTATTTTTACTTTACTTGTGTTCCATTTAAAAGGTGCATGTGCCCTGGCGTAGTTTGGCGTAGATTCAACTACCCCAACTTGCACTGCGATGTAGTTGAATGACATTTCTCTGGTGTAGTTACGACAATACTTGCCGCTAGGATTGTCTAATTACATGTAAAACTACGAGATGGCTTTTCCTTTTTAAAGGTTATGTTTTTGTTGAATATCGTACACATAAATTTGAATTTATTTGGAAAAGCAATAATAATAATAATAATAATAAATAATAAATAAAAATATAAAATAATAATAAATAAATAATAATAATAATAATAATAATCATAACTGTAATAATTTCAGAATTGTACGATGGATAAAGAAAACGTATGTGTTGTATGTATGATATAAACAATATATGCATACTAAATATTATTAACATTTTACTATTTATTAAAATATTTTTCAGATATTAAATGTTTTACTCAACGATAGCGAAAGTAGTGATGATTCTCTGCATTTGTTGTTTTCTAGTTCATCTTCATCTACATCAGACTCTAATGAAGAAAAAATGAATAAGAAGGCTCGAGTGGAAATTTTTCTAAATGTAATTGAAGAATATACAAATATTCAATTCAAAGAACATTTTCGTCTTCAACGGACGTGTGTAGAGAGACTGATTAGTAATTATAAAAAGATGATAATATATATAATATATATGATATATAATATAAAAGATAAAACTTTACTATATTTATACTTTTTTCAGATGACTATAAAAATTATTATCAATTATTAGAATTTAAACGTGGTCGAGAAAAAATAGGACCTGAAGCGGAAATTTATTTAACACTATGGTATTTATCTAATACAGAAACATACCGACAAATTTCAGACAGATTTAATGTAACGAGGAGTTCTGTGTTTAGAGTCCTACATAGAGTTATTGAATGGCTAGTTTCACAGAGCCATAAATTTATACAGTGGCCCACAGAAGGAGAAATGAAAATAAATGAAATGAAATTTATGCGAATGAAGAATTTTCCGCGAGTTATAGGCGCTATTGATGGTACACACATAAGGATAAAGCCACCTAGAGATGATAAAATCGCATATTATAATCGCAAAAAGTACCATAGCATCTTACTTCAAGCAATAGTCGACCCGGAGAAAAAATTCATAGACGTTTATTGCGGAGAACCGGGTGCAATGCACGATGCTCGTCTTTTCAGGAGATCAACTTTTTACGCAAAGATACAAAATTCAAATTTAATTCCAGAAGGATGTATCTTACTATTAGATTCAGCCTATCCTGAAACAAACTATTTAGTTACTCCTTTCAAAGATTTTGGAAATTTAACTCGGAAGCAAAATAAATTCAATAATCTCCATTCAGCCACGAGAGTGGTAGTTGAAAATGCGTTCGGGCTTTTAAAATATCGTTTTCGAAGATTGAGATTTTTTGAAAGTCGCAATATAGGATTTATTGCTAATTGTGTTGTAGCTGCATGTTCTCTACATAATATGTGCTTATTGGACAATAACTTTGAAGAATGGTTAGAACCTGAAAACTCTTCCAATAATTATAATGAAGAAGATATTGAAAATGCTAGTGAAAATGACAGTGAAAACAATAACAGCAGACAAAGAATATTCAATGTTTTAGATAGTTTAGGTCTCTTAGATTAAATATTATTAAACTTACTGCATAGTTTTTTATAAAACATATTTTGCAAGTGAATTGAATAAAGAATTAATTTTTCAACAAACTTTTATTCATGTTTTTTACAATGTGTTTTTTACAAGTATGTTTTTTACATACTGTGCCATAAAACAATAACAGAAAAAGTTCGTTAGCATAACATAAAAAAATATTTCTATAGAAACAAAAAAAGTATTCTTAAAAATTACATTAATATAACCGTTGAAGTCCACTCTTCATTCTTAATTGTTTAATTATTATTGCTATTAACACTTTTAATTGCACTCAAAATTTCTCTGTGTCTTCTTTCTTTCGCTTTTTCTTTTTCTTCAAAATATTTTTCTATCATTTCTCTTTTTTTTATTTGTTCCTTAATTTTCATATCATAATAATTTTTTTTAACATCAAGTAAACTCTCATGTTGCTTCATTTTTGTTTTTTTATTCAAATTTTTATTTGACGATGAAAATGTTCCTTTTGCCGAAGTTGACGATTCTTCTGAATCTAATAAACATAGATTTCCTCGTATTGGCGATTCTAATGGTGCAGGTATTGGTTGTCTTTCAACTCCTACTGAAACAACATGCGCTGAACTTATAAGAGGATTTTTATGGAAAATCTGATCCATTTCTTCCAGAAAAAGAAATTTCGAGGTGCTTGTTCCTGTACCTCTGTCTTTGGCAGATTTATATGCCCTATACAGCGTTTTCCATTTTGCTTGGACTTGTTCTACGGTTGTAGGAAAAACCTGGTTATATAAAAAATTAATTAAATTAGGTAATAGTAAATACATTAAAATCTTCTTTACTTACAAGAACATTTAAATTTTCAATGTCAGTGAGAATTGCTTCCCAAAAATGTTTCTTATTTCTGTATTTATGGAACTCTTCTTTCCTATTGTCAATTGTCATATGCTGCAATTAACGCTCTTCCCTCTTCATAAGTCCAATTTTTTATTATTTTTACGTTCTCCTACAATTAATCCAGTAAAAAAATCATTTGGTATTTGTAAACAACTTGCTAAAGATTTTATCTTACCATTTTAATTCAATTAATTCAACAATCTAATTTAATTTTAATTCTATTAAAAATAATAGAATAGATAGGGAGTAAAATAAATGAAAATAGTTTATTAAACTAAATTAAAAAATTAAAATAATAAAAATGTTGGTAAAAAATTAGATGTAAAATAAAAAAATAAATACTAATACATAATAAATAACAATCACCACAACAAACGCGAGTTACATCAGATAGCCAAATTCCTGTGGAAAATTCCCATAGTCTTAACTTTGAAGAATTGAAATTAAAATATCAAATTAAATAAAATATCTGATGTAACATTCTTTTCGTATATGTAGAATAAATCATTTTTTTTTACAAAATTTCCGGTCACGTTGTTTTTAGAATTCTCATGAAAATATGATGACTGCAAACTTTTAGTTTTTAAGAATGTACATGTTAATGCTCATCGTATTATATGAAGAATATCAGATTACTATATTTTAATAAAATATTTGAAAATCAAAGTTCTAAAACTAAGTAAAAAGCTCAGTCGGTAGTTGTACTTGTAAGTGATACATAGTAAGAGTTAGATCAAAAGATCTCATATATTAAAGTAAAATTGTTAAACTTAAGTTTAATATTAAAAATTGTATGATTTAAAAAATCTAAGTGTAAAATAAATATTTTTAGTTAAATAAAAATTGTTAAAATATAATAAAGCTGAAGTTTTATTAAAATAAAAATTCTTTTTTTTTTACTCATAAAAAGTGAGTGAATTTGTAAGTCGCGTAACCATAGAATAATATATATTTCATATAACATAACATATCTACCTTTATACAATGGCGTAACCTCAAATATAGCGTAAATGACATTTGCTGGGTGAGTTTATGTTGTTCCTTTTACAAACTGCGCTAAACTACACTGGAGTAGATACACCTGCCTAAAAGGAACTCAACATTTATTGGTCACTCAACAGTTATTTATCATTTTGGACCGTTTTATTCTATTTGTTACATGTTAAATTAATTACATTTTAAATTAATTTTGTATATGCTATCGATATCATCTTTTCCTAGGGTTTTATATTCAATATTAGCTGTGTTCCTTTCATATGAGCAAAGTACTTAAAAATCAGTTTGGTTTAATACTTCACTAAATTTTTATGTGTGAACTACTCAAACAATTTTTCAAAAGTAGTTCACTCATACTTTGTAAGTAGTTACGTTATTTCTTTCTACCAGATGTCTTCTTAGTTTCACATTATCCAACAAAAAATGGAAATTGACTGTTTAGGTTAGATTTCTTGGTATAAACAAATATCATATGGAGTGTTTTAAATAAATTTTTCAGATTTAGAGCGTGTGCGAATTGGTTGAAATGTTTGGTGAAAAATTTGGTGAAATGTTTTGGTGATTATTTTTGTCTATGGTGTATTTAATTTTCTTTTCTACTGTTTGAATTGGTTGAAATTTTGACAGCTAAAATTGAAGTAAAAATAAATATTATTCTACGTTCAGTATATATTTGATATGAATTTAATTTTAAGAAAATATATTCCACTTTTATTTTTAATTTTATTAGAAATGAAAAAAAGGATGAAAAATCGTCATTTGTGCTTGCTGATGTTACAAAAATTACGAAGACGTACACGGCAGGTTTATAATTATTTATTCATCCAAGTTAAATTGACGTATGTTAGTGAATCAAATTTTGTTTTTAGAATATCCAGTATATGAAGCCAAGAGCTTTCTCAGAAGATATTGAAGAAATTATGAACGGTTCTGAAAAGATAACAAAACAACATTTAAGAATTTCAAGTGGAACATTTCGAAAAATTGTAAATATCTCGCCACAAAAACACCATGGATGGTCTTTAGAATACGAATTGATTTGTTTCTTATATTGGATGGCTTGCGGTTGTAGCTACAGAGTTGCTGCTGGTTTTATGGGTTGGAGCCGATATACAGTTCGAGATGTTATAGTTAAAATGCTTGATGAATTTATTAAACTTCGTTATATGATAAGTCATGGAACTGTGGATCAGTATGAAATAATTGGCTCGAAGTTTATCAGAAAAACGAGATCAAATTGTTTTTCTAAGTTTATTGGGTCTATCGATGGAACTCACATCCGAATAAAATGTCCTGTAAAAAGGAATGACGAGCACTTTAACCATAAACAATTTTATTCGATACAAGTACAAGCTGTTTGTGATGCTGACATGAAATTTATAGACGTTTTTGTAGGCTTTCCGGGTTCGGTTCATGATACTCGTGTTTTTCAAAATAGTCCTCTTTATGTTAAAGGCAACTAATCTCAGAAAGGATATTTTTTGTTCGGTGATAAAGGATATCCTTGTCAAACCTATCCCGTAGCGATAATTATTCCATTTAAAGATAATTTGGATACCAATAAAAAACGGTTTAATGAAGCTCATAGCAAAGGCAGAATTATAATCGAACGTGCTTTGGTGTTTTGAAAACTAGATGGAGGAACATTTTCAATAGAGATTTGGAGTTATGATTGAAAAATTGTGTTAAAACAATTTTTGGTGCATTTGTGTTATATAATATTTGCATTATGCAAGAAGATTTTAATCCGAACGATTTTATTATAGAGGAAGAGCCTGAAAATGATGAAATAGATCTTTCTGACGTATTTCTAGTAGATACTGACGATGGTTTAAGAATGCGAGATGAGATTTTTAGACAATTCTTGTCTAATTAAGCAAAACGAAGTCAAATAAAAGAAATAATATAATCGCAATTAATTGACATGGGTTAACTGGATAAATAGTTAAAATGGAAGTTTGTGAATTATAGATTATATAGATAATATCGCTTTGAATTATAATTTCGACAAGAAAACTGAAATTGTAAAAAATAATCTAGCAAATATGGAATTTTTTGGAAAATAAATAAACAGCATAATATTTGAAATTTCATTTTTTATTTTAATTAAAACAACTTACACCTAATTATAACTATAACTAAAACTATCAAATAACTACACTTAATTATAACTAAAACTATTAAACAACTGACACCTAATTATAAATATAATTAAAACTACTGGACAAAATTGGAGGGCAAAATCTGTTTTTGGAAAAAGTAATATAAAATTTATTTTGCCTTCTACAAAAACAGAATTAGTCCTTACATTCTTTACTTGGAGTATTTGAACAAATAGCTCAGACAAAATTAATCTGAGTCAGAGGACTCGATTAATAAATTATCCACATTAATACCTGGATAATCTGTCTGAACCATTTGTCCAAATACTGCAAGTAAAGAATTAAATTTTTTTGAAAACTTTCTATCGCTTTTCTTGATATAATTTTCTAAATTATCCAATTTATCTTTATTTGACAATCCTCTTGCAGTAGAGGTTGATGATGACGACTTTGTTGGTGATATAGCTGCATCTGCAGCTCTCGACGTTGTTGGTGTTTGAGCCGACGTTGAAGGTGCAGGAAGTGTGGGAGGAGATTGCTCTTCAGCAGTAGTACGATTAACAATCTCCCCCTCGGCACTATGTAGAAGATAAAAATTATGCTTTTGTCTGGAATATTCATGCATTTTTTCTAAATATGGCCAGTCATGAGCTTCTTCGGTAGCTTCTGGTCCTGTACCTTATTAAGGTTTTATATTTTTTTAAAAGAACTGAAAATTGAGCTTTGCAGGCTCGGTAATCTTTATTTATTTCCATGGCGAGATCATCTGCGATTCTTCTAAAAAGTATAAAAACATGTTACAATTAATTTCAAAATATATGTATAAATTCTATGTTCAAAATTACCTCCAAGCTTCATTGCTGTTTGCATTTTTATTCGTAAAAAGATAATCCAAATCGATTCTTTTTTTTATTAATAAGAATCTTTCTTCTCTAGTCCCTGAAACGTAGAAAATATACATGTAAATTTTAATTTAATTTTATACATATGAAATATTAAATATTTTATTAAAATTTTCTTTTTTCTATTCATATTTTACTCACAAGTTAAATAACTTTTTCTCCTACGTTTTGCTGGAGGTTCCATCATCTATTTTTTCTTAAAATTTTAAAAAATTCAGAACAAGCTTAATTTAATGCTTTTTTAAAAATCTTGAAACAAATTTCAAATTGTCAACGACTATGGTATTTGCTACTGCCCCAATAGCTAGGTAAAATGTTGACAACTGAATTCACTACGAATTGTGTCAAAATTTTATTCATTAATGTCAAAAATTCAATTTTTCGACCAATTCACACACGCTCTTAAAGTAAAATAATTTTAAGCTTATCTTTTGCTTCACTTGTCAAATTTATTTATGTTTCTTTGAATAGTTTGAGTCATTGCTCAAATAATTGCTCAAAAGTACTTCGCTAACGTGAAAGGAACACAGCTATTGTGTTTCAATCTCTTGTTTTGTTATATTGGACAGTTCTCTAGAATGTGTTTCATTGTGGGTTCGTTGTTGCATCTGCACAGTGGTTTTGTAGTTTTGTTGATGTGGTGTTCATGTGTAAGCTTTGCGTGTCCTATTCTAATAGCATAAATACAATTATACTACAAAGCGGCGTACGACAAGCGACATAAGACATTTATATGTCAAAAATTTTTTAAATACATGTAGTTGTATGTAATTGAAAAGAGGGGCTTGAATAGCTCGATGGTTGTGTGTCGGTCTTGTGATCTTGAGATCACCGGTTCGAACCCCAGCCAAGGCTAATAGAATATATAAGGTTAGCTGTAGCCGTATATAGGAAAACTTTTTGCTTTTTTTACAATCAGATTTTCAACCGATTCTGACGTCATATTGTAAGAAATGTTAAATTGTTATTGTTGTTTTTTAAAACACGAATGTATTTTAGAATTAGAGCACTAAATCTATATTTTATCAACTATTAAAAATAACATAATTTGTTTTGTTTAGTAATCTTTAGTAATTTTTTAACTTTTAATTCATCTTTTTAACATCGAAATTTCGACTAACATAATACGGTCTTATGAATGCTTCAAGAAATCTTACATTGTGACGTCACAACTTAATTTGTAGGTTATTAGTATCGCTACAGCTAACCTTATATATTTTATTAGCCTTGACCCCAGCCAGTGCACTACTCTTGCCCAAGTCGATCATTGATTTTTCCCATCAGCAATGTACACCAGTAACTGATTACTGATGATAAACTGGATGATATATCTGACATAAAAATTACTGATCGGCGGTGCCATAATGGACTCAGTATCCGCGTGCACTTAATATATACTATATACATTGTATGTATATATGTATATATTAAAAAATAAAAAAAAAATTAAAAATAAAAATAAAGAAATAAAAAATGTAATTGAATTTAATAAAGCGACAACGACAAGCGATATTATCGCCAGGCGACAAAATTAAAACCTATTTCAATTCAGTTCTAACTGAACTGAAACTAATTTTGTCGCCTGCCGCCTGGGAAGAAGAAGACTCAATTCATTTTGACAAGCAGCGTTGTCGTTTGACAATTTGCAAGAGGAGTACGAAAGGAATTGAAAACGGAGTATTTTGAGAAAAAAAGTAGTACATACATTTTGAAATTTGTTGAAAAGTGTAACAAACAAAATGAAAGACAAAATTAAACATTACTACCTTTACTTTTTCCATATAAATTCAATTTTATTTTTTTATTTAATTTTATAATTTTAAGAAATTCAACATAAAAAAACAAAAAAAGGCAAAAATTTTCAGTTTAATATTTTTTAAAGTATTCATTAATTATTTCTTCAGAAGGTTCCCAATTATATGCTTGATCAAAGTTCATTAAAATTTCCTTAGCACACATTACTGAATTTATTGTTTCAACCTGGAGTCTATTTTTTGTTTTATTCTTCATTAGATTTACAGTTGAAAATATACGTTCTGCGGCTGCACTGCTATGTGGAAGGCACAGTATTGCAGATATAAAATTTACCAATTTTGGGAACATTTTTTCACCCAGTCCATTTTTTAAATTAAAGACGGATGACCAAAATTTTTCTAAAGTCTACTTCACATTTAACGATTTATAAAATGATACTTTATTTGACTGTATCATATGATTTGTCAATTCCGGTCAAAAATCGCATCAAATTTAATTTCTATGTTCACACTGATTTTATATGTCATTCGATTTCTTGAAATTTGATTTTTAAGTTTACACTCTTTTTATACATATGTCATTCGATTTAGGTGTTTCGTAAATATATTATTTAAAGAAACAAATGGAGAATCATGTAAATTTATTATTGTTATTAAATTTAACCAACATTTTTGTTGTTCTAAAAAGTAAGAAAATTAAAAAAAAAACCATTTGGAGTCTCAAATGGCTTTTAAGAAGAAACAGTGGACGTGATATTACGCATCTTTTGTTTAGTGAGCTTCTTGTGGAGGATGTGAGTTCATTTCAGAATTTTACAAGAATGCAGAAGAATACATTTATGAATTTGTTAAATAAAGTCAGACCATTAATTGAAAAGCAAGACACATATTTCCGTCAGGCCATACCAGCATCAACAAGGTAACGAATGTAATTTAACTGTTATTCAATCATTTATTTACATTTCGTTCTGTATAGACTTCTAATTACTTTAAGATATTTGGCTACTGGAAGCACATTTAGAGATTTGTCATACAGCTTTCGAGTTTGTGTACCAGCTATTTCTCAGATTATACCTACAACTTTGAAGGCTATTTGCACTGTCCTTAAAGATGATTATCTGAAGGTAAAATTTATTAAAAGTAGAATATACTTCGAATATTATACAGTAAGTAATTTACAGATACCAACTACAGAAGAAGAATGGAAAAAAGTTGCAGCTGAATTTGAAAAACAATGGAATTTTCCTCACTGTCTTGGAGCGCTGGGTAATTTATTTTCAAGGAGAAACTGAATTTTTATTTTATTCAGAAACGCTTTTCTTTTTAGATGGAAAGCACATAGCATTTAAAGCTCGAAAAAAAGATGGATCCTTCTACTTCAATTATAAAGGATTCAATAGCATAATTTTGCTAGCGCTTGTTGATGCTAACTATTGCTTTCTATATGTTGACGTGGGATGCAATGGCCGTGTCAATGATGCAGGAGTGTATTCTAACTCAACTTTGTGTAAAGGAATACAGGAAAAAATGTTTAACTTTCCAAGTGAAGAAGAAATACCAAATGCTGATGGAAAGTTCCCATACGTTATTATAAGTGATCAAGCGTTTAGACTGAGTGAAATAATTTTAAAACCTTACGGATTAAGATCAAGTACTGAAAATAAAATATTCAACTACCGATTAAGTAGAGCACGTCGAGTAGTTGAAAATGCGTTTGGTATTTTGGCAAATAAATTCCAAATTCTACAAAATGATATTAATTTGACAGTAGATAAAGTAGAATTAATAACAATGACATCATGTATATTACACAACTACATAAGAAAAAATGATGGAAAAAAATATGTTGCAGAGGCTGATTATGAAAACACAACAAATATTACAATTTCCCTCGGAAACTGGCGAAAAAATGTTTTTGTAACACGTTTACAGAGGCCTGTTGGTAATCGATCAGCAAATACAGCACTTGAAGTTCGAGATCAGTTTTCAAACTATTTTAATACTGTTGGATATGTTCCATGGCAATGGGAGGCTGTTAAAAAGTTCAATTTTTGATGTTTTTATATCTAATCTTTATTTCTTATACTTTTTTTTACATCGTAAATTAAATTAATGATTTTGTATTTTAAATTGTCTCTCACATCATTATCAATTGATTGCAATTCTGCTTTAATAAATTCACCAAATACATCCACCGAATGGTCACATTTGGACTTTGATGAACCTTGCATTGCAGTGGTAACATAACGTATAGCGGCCGACGTTTCTTTTGAAATTCCACCTTCAGATAAATTTCTTTTTTTCTTTTTTAGAGGAGGTACTTCAAGTGAAGGTTCATTTGAACAACCAGAAGTAGATGGAAGCACTACATCTTCGAAGTCCACAATTGATTCACTGCTCAAGCTTAAATTCTGTGTTGCTTCAATATCTTTTTGTGATCCTTTTCCTTTATCACTCTGTATTAAAGAAAAAAATATTCATTACAATTAATTTTTTTTTAATTTCATTGTTAAAATTACCAATTCAAAAGTAGTAGATCGGCTTCTGGTTTTCATATAATTTCTTAGGAACTCCATTTCATTAAACCAATATGCATTGGACTGATATTTTTCAGAAGTTCCGCTCCCACTTTTAATACTCGTACTTTCCTTTTTTAGCTCATGATTGTATTGAGTTCTACAATAATTTTGTTTGTGTATATGTTAGACTTTTTTAAAATTAATTTCAAATATAATATTATTACCTCAAATTTGTCATTTTAGTTTTCACTTCATTTTCCGTCAAATTTGGAATTAATGTTTTCAAATTATCCACTATTTTAAAAAGTGCATCGTGCCTTGCATGTTTATTACTGTACATTATGTTTTTAGTGTCGTATAACAAGGAGTACTGTTGCCATAATTCGATTAGCTTAATTGTACTTTCTTTTGTCCATTCGACCTGCAAAAAAATAAATATAGTAATTGTTATTCCACTATATAAAAGTTAATGCATATTTTAACACAATACCTCTATTATACTGCTCATTATCAATCTATTAAATTTTTTTTCTTGAATTTAATTTTTATATTAGTAAAATAAAAAATTGAATTAATTTTTTTCTTTTCAATATATTTCTTTTTACTTTTAAGATTCTCAATCTCAACACTATGATTATTATTTCATTTTACAACCAACTCAATTTTTAGGTTAGATCATTTAATAAATCGTATGAAAATAGCAACAGTTCTAATTTCAAAATATCATTTGATCTGTCAAATAAAAAGTTGCTTGATAAATTTATGAGTGTTCAGATCTATACGAGTTACCGTTTTTGACGAATAAAATGACAAGTCAAATGATAAATCGTTAAGTGTGAAGTAGACTTAAATCATTCGTGTCTTTTTCCGATATTGCACATTTTCCTAAGGTTAACAAGTTTTTCCATTTAATGTCCATCTCTTCAATTTCATTATATTCGACAATATGAGGAAAAAGTGCAATCAATGGTGAGATGTTATCACCTAAATTCAGAGGATTTATTAATTGAACTGATATAAGCACTTTGTCCGTAAAGTCAAATCTATTCGTTATTTGTTTACACAATTCTAAATAATAATTCAAGCAGTTTTTCCTAATCTTATAAATAAATTTGTTGCGTCTGTCTGTCTGTCTGTATGTTCCGGGTTATCTCGAAAACGGCTGAACCAATCTTGATGGAATTTTTTTTATCTTAAAGAGTGATTCCTCCCACAAATAATAGGCTACTTTTTTTTCAAATTTAATTATTTAAAACAATAAAAATTTGGATTAAACAGATGAAGGTCTGAAAAAAATCTATAAAATGTATGAAAAGCTTTTTCTTCTAAATGAACTGATAATCGTGGTTGATCGTGGTAATTGAATTACAAACTCGATAGAAATGACGTAATAACATAAAGCTTTACGGAGTATTTCAACACTCGAAGGTAATTTTTTAGAAGCTGCCGATGCACATAAATGCAGCGAATGACAAGTGCATTTTACTACACATAAATGGTCATTAATAGATTTCAGTAAACTTTGCAACCCATTCTTTTCTCCCATCATTACTGACGCATTGTCAGCAGCAAAACCAATCAAATTTCTTAATGGAATTGCCCATTTTTCAAAAAAACTGTTAATTGAATTGAAGATGGATTGTGCATCACTTTTCTCTAATTTCAACAATCCCAGAAATCTATCTTTTACTTTTCTGATAACTTTGTCATAATATCTCACCACAATCTCTAGAGATTTAGTGTTAGAAATATCCGTTGTTTCATCCACTATCAGAGAATAAGGCTGCTTTTTCAATATATTTGCCATATTTTTAATGTAATTTTCTGATATCAAATTTATAGTTTCTATCGCCTTTGTTTTTCCACTATGTAATTCTTTAGCTATAGCAGAATCACTGGCAACTTTTTTTATTAATTCAAAAATTAGCGGAATTATAGTAAAGGGTAAGTTGTTTTGAACAGTAAACATAACCACTTTTAATTCCGCAATTTTTACTTTTCTTTTTCTTTGTACAAATTCATTATGTTTTGCACTGGTACGAATACCTATTTGATTTTTCAAGACTTCAAAATTTCTTTTATGAATTTCCGACTTTTCATGTCTTTCGATATG
Source organism: Villa cingulata (assembly GCA_951394055.1). Taxonomy (NCBI): domain Eukaryota; kingdom Metazoa; phylum Arthropoda; class Insecta; order Diptera; family Bombyliidae; genus Villa; species Villa cingulata. The sequence goes on along the minus strand of OX596017.1, from coordinate 30,886,685 downwards.
TTTTATATTGTTTGTCAATGATTTATGACAAATCGTACAATATGGTTTTCCTACCTTTTCTTTTATCCAAGGAAATTTATTTTTCCAAGTACTCCTAAAGAATTGTGAATGTGATTTTTGTTTTATTTTCGAAGATGTACTTGCAATTGGGGAAGATAATTGGTCTGATTCAGTTTCTACTTCGCAAATTTCATCTTGATTTTTCATCAAGGAAGTGGAAGTACTAGGAGTATAAAGAAAATATCACATTATACTATTATTTGAAAAAGAAAACGAGATTAATTTAACTTAGCCTTATTCATAAAATCTTAGCCTCATTATTTTAAAACTAAAATAAATTCAACTTTAAAGAAGTTTACTTTAAAATTGTGTACAGAAAAATGTGCAAAAAAAATAATCCATTTTTATGAAATTTTAAAGTACATTCCGTCTTTTAATTTGAAATTATTATTATAAAAAAATGCTTATACGAGTAAGGAAGATTTTGATTTGTGGAAATAACCTAACCTTATATTTATACATCTACTACTGCTTTCTTCAGATTCAGAACAGGTTGGGGCTAGGTCTGCAGCCTCAAGTGCAGCAACAGCAACAGGTGCAGGCATTTTTATTTGAAATCTAGAAAATTAATTTTGTAAATAATGTGATATTATTCCATTCTAATGTAACTTACCGATCCATTTTTTGAAAAAAAATTTTCAATTTGATGCGTCTTTTACAAAATACACAAAGCAAGTGACAAGTGACAAGTGACGTACAAGTGACGTTTAAATTTAAATTTGAAAAAAGAATAGAAGATAATCAATTGCTGTACTAGCATAACACTAACCAATAATCAAAACAAAATTAATACTAAACTATAATACTATGTATATAAGAATCGATAATAATTAATTTAATCAAAAACAATACAAAAAACTAAAACATATAAAAAACAGATGAAAATGAAAAACGGAGTATAATTTTAAAAAACGGAGTTGCGGAGTACTGCAGTCAAAAACGGAGTACAAATACTCCGATCGGAGTCAAACGACATCGCTGTTGACAAGTCATTTTTAAAAGAAAATTCTATTAGTGAGGTCTGTTTATGTGTGTAAGAAGAAGAATTAATTCATTTTTAAAAATTTCAGTTAGTAAATGCTTTGTTTATGTTCGGGTTAATTTTAATTGGTTTATAGTTATTATTTATTTATTTGTTTTTATTTCAATATAAATTAATTTATACATAAGTTCTCTTTGTTTATTTTATTTATTTTTACCATATAACAATAGTTATTATAGTTATAAACATTATTAAATATTTATATATATTAAGGTTAATTTTTTATTTTATAATATGAGTTTCGAAGAAACATTAATTGAGTGCGTTCGTGAAAAAGAAGTGTTATATAACATGATTGACAAAAATTATAGAAATATTATAAAAAGGGATAAAATATGGGAGGATATAGGAAGACAATTGAAAAGAGATGGTAAGTACAAAACAAGATTTATTTTATTTATTCATTTCATTTAATTAATTTCTGATTTCAATAATTTACGTTTACCTTTTAATATTTATGTTTATTAATTTAATCTATAAATTCTATTCACATATTTAATATTTCTTTTTACATACCTGAAGGCTCGTTTAAGAAATCGTAAAGATTTAATACATATTTACTATATAAATGCCTTATTATACATATTACCAGTGGCGGCTCGTGACCAAAATTTATGGTGGGGCTAATGGTTTCAAGGGTTTCCGCACCACCCAAGAAGTAACGCTTTTAGAGCGTTAGTCGATATTGAATGATACACTTCCCCAGAATATTGTTTTTTAGAAAATAAGTTATGTATTTTGGGCTTCTTTTAAATTTACAAACTTCATAAAAATAAAACGTTAAAAATACTTAACAAAATATTTTCATAATAAAAGAAATTTAATAATAAATATCTTTAAAAAAAAAACAATTTAACAAAAACGTTGGTAAACTTAAAAATATTGATTTGTATCATTTCTGTATAATCTAACATTTCATTTAAAAAAATACTCAACACTTCGATCTTTCTCTTGACCAAAAACAAATTTGCTAAAATAAAAACTAAAGTTTTTATAAATTCTCCGGGTACTGAAATAATTGCAAAGGAATTTAGTCGACTTTAGACTCCCATCCTATTTAGTTTCTCTGTTTTCAGTTTTTATAACAAATCAATTTCGTTGACTGCTTGGAAATTCATTTCAGAAATTTCATGTATATACTCATCGTATGGTTTTAACTCACTTTGGAAGGGTATTGATTCATTGTTAATTATTAATATTTTAGTTCCGTATAATTATTGTTGTTTCTCAGTTTAATTTATTAGAATAAAAAGTGTTATAGTCCTATAAGCACAATGTACATATTTAGTATACTTATTTGTTTTGTGCTAGGAATTAATTTTTTTTGTAGTTCGTTAAAAAAATGTTTCACAAATCACTTTTCAATTTTATGATTTTATGTGAAGTACGAGTATATATGTATATTTATTTTTTTTAACATTACTTTTTAAGAAAAAATTTCACTATAAAAACACTACTGAGATCCTACCGACTGCGCCATTAATAATATCAATTCCGATATTTAAGAAAAAAAAGACATTATATTTAAAACATTTATTAAAATTATATATTATTTTACAATAATTAAAATTAAATTCTAAATTATATTTGATTGAGAACTAAATAATAACTGAACTGCATAGTAAAGACTAAATAAGAAATATTACATATATTTTATTAATAACATTCTTAATTTTACCTTGTTATTTATATTAAACTGCACACTATAAAAAATAACTCATTATTGATACATTCATTATTCATTTAATTTATTACAACAATTATATTATAATGAACACATTTTATTTAATTTTTTAGGCAAAACATGTAGAAGAAAATGGAAGAATTTAAGAGATAGTTACAGGAGGTCAAAAGCAAAAGTTCTTCCATCTGGAAGCGGTTATAGTGCTCCAAAAAAAACAATGGAGATATGAAATGCAAATGTCTTTTTTAGATAATTTCCAAAATACACAGAGTAAGTATGATACATAATTAATGAAAATAAAATATATTAATTAAATTTTATAACATTACAGAACTATTGGCAATTGTGGTGATGTTGATGAAAGGAATTTGGAGGTGGATGTAGAATGTAAGACCGAAGAAAATATTTTAAGTAAAATAAGATTAAATTTTTATCAAAAAAAAATAAATAAAATTTCTAATACTTTTCAATTATTTTTTACCTTTTTTAGAAGAAAATGTACAGGTGGAGATTGGAAGCGATGCTTCAAATTTTTTTGAAAATTTGGAAATGAGTGGTAACGATGCAACCACGGTAAATCGACCAATTAAGTCAACGCCGGAACCATCGACATCATCAGCAAAAACAGTAAAGGAATTGAATTTTCGAAATTTTTAAATATAGCTTCTGAGGCAGTGAAAGACATTGCTGGAAGTTCAAAAAAAGAAAGTGGAACGAGAAGCGTATTTATGTCATTAGCTAACAAAATAGAAGAGTGCAATTTATCCAAAAAACAGAAAATATAAATTGAATTGAAAACCACTAATTTCGTTTATGGTTTATTAAAAGATATTTTAGATTAAAATAAAATTATAATTATAGTTTAAGTTTTTAATATTTGAATATGTTTAGTATGTAATTAGTTATTAAAATTATAATATACATTTTTTTTTGATTTTATTTTTAAAATAAATGTTTCATTTTTCATTATATTTTGTTAATATTGTTGTTTCAGTTAATTTTTTATTTCTAATTTTCATAAAATAAGTGTAATTGTTGAAAATATAGACAATTGCTGAATTTATTTTTGAAGTAAATTATTAATTTTTGAAATTGTACTAATTTATAATATTTTGATTCATAATACTTAATTATTGACATTGTATAATTGAATTTATTACATTTTGAGTTATGATCTATTACATTTTAATCTGTCATTATCAATAAGTGTATATTATGATATGAAATAAATTACTTCACTTGTCATTCAACTCTTGTTTAATTTGGTTCAGTTGTATTATTTTTATTCTTTTTCAATAGGTTATGGGCCCAGGAAAATATTTTTTTTTAATCTGAAAATTTTATAATTATGGGCGCGTGACTTAATTCAACATGTTGAGAATGTTGAACAACCAAATATTTTTACGTGTGACTTTTTTAACCAATAAACCGAACGAAACCTAATATTGTGACTTATTTCACCTTGTTTAGCTGTGGTGAGTTTAACACTGTCACCGTAAATAAAAGTAGGTTAGGAAGTTAAATAATTGTTTATTTTCACTTGTCACTCACAGACATCATAAATTCCATATATTTCATCATAGTTTCCTTATGAAATGCGTTTCTTATCAAAGAGTTTTTCATTTAAAAGAATTTGGAACAAATTATTATTTCTTGATTTTTGGTTTTGCAATAGCTGCAAAATTCGGAATGAATTTTCTGTAATAGTTACAGAATGCTACAAATCTTTTAGTTTCATTTGCATTCGTCGGAGTTGGATAATTAACTATTGTGTCATATTTTTTAGGATCTGTTTTTATTCCTTCGCTAGTTATCAAATGTCCTAGATAGACTACTTCTGATTGTAAGAAACTGCATTTTTCTGGATTCAATTTAATGTTATATTTTCTCAATCTTTGAAAAGTTTTAATTAAATTGTTGTTGTGATGTCGGAGACTACATCCGAAGATAATAATATCATCTACATATAAGAATGCTTGAGCATCAAGACCTGATAAAGCTATAGATAACATACGTTGAAAACTATTTGTTGAAATTTTTAGACCAAATGGTAATCTTTTGAATTGGAAATGGCCTTTACTGGTTGAAAATGCTGTTAAAGGTCCAGATTCTTTTTCCAGTTCAATTTGATGAAAAGAGCTTGTTAGATCCAGCGTTGAAAAATATTTTGCTTTGCCTAAATTATCTAGAATATCTTCTAGTCTTGTTAATGGAAATTTATCATCTAAAATCTTTTTATTTAATTGTCTAAAATCAACTACCATTCTCCATTTTTTCTCTTTATTGCTGCTTTTCTTAGGTACTATTAACAAGGGGGAGTTATATGGGCTAATCGATGGTTCTATGATATCATCTTTTAAGAGCTTTTCTATTTCCGAGTTTATTTCTTATACTTGAGATTGCGGCAAACGATAGTTTTTTATATACACTGGGTTTTTATCGTGTATATTTATTTTTTGCGTATAAAAGTTATTTACACCTAAACGGTTTAGTTATTTACACCTTGTTCAAGATTTTCTGGATATTTTTTTAAGGCCAGAAGAGTTCGTATTCCGCTTGCCACACTGTGACTTAGTACTTGAACGGCTAATTTTACACTCATTTTTTGAAAACTTGTAGGATATACATGAGCGAATAATAATTTCGTACATATTCTGGTAGTTTCATTTTTTTCTAACTAAATGATAAAGAAAGGTTAATACTTCCTAGTTAACTATTCCATCTAAGTATTAAGTTTACTTTCAGCTAAATTATTACGAATACTTTTGAAAAGATGTGGGTAATCGTATATACAAAAAATTTGTTTATTTTGTATGGATATACAAGGATTTTCCTTATTACAGCCAAAAGCGTTGAAAAATCGTCTATTTGTTGGTCCTCGATCACAGACAATCCCGATCACAATTTTAGCCTAAATTGTCACATACAGTGACACATCTTTCTATTTCAATTTTTATATTTTCTGCTGGTATAGATCCTGGCGTTGCAACGTAATATAAGATCTGCTTTAAATTTCTACACACGCTTCGAACCATAAATACACAAACCGCCTTAGCTTGAACTCTATAATTTTTATCTCCAAAGCCAACGAATCCAAGAATTTCATCTTTATGTTCATCAGAAACTAAACCTTGTTGAATGGACATTTCATCAAAAATAAGAAGAACGTCTTTTTCATGCAATTCTAATTTTTCTATTTGATTTTGAAATAAATTTGGAACATTTTTGTTACATCCTGGTAAAAGACTTTTAATTTTAATCCAATTATGCAAAGAACGCACAGTTGGTAAACGAAGTTCTAAAATATCTTTCAAAAATTTGTAGTCTACAGACGAACGAAAATATATACTCTGACATATCCACTTCTCATCTTCAGTATAAAGACGATCATTTCTAGCATTCATAATCAATTTTGCAAAAATTCTAGAATTTTCGGAAATTTCTGTACTCTCATTCAAAGTTGACAACAGAGAATTGTTTTTAGATAACTCTTTGATTTTTTTTAAGCGAAGCAATTTACTTTTATTCCTTCTTTTGAGAATTTGCAATTGCTTGACTTTATTTTTTAAATGAATTATGGAATTAGTCAATCTTCTGACTTTTTTATTATAATATTGAATTATCTTGAAATTTTTTAAGCAATTCGAACAAAACGCATTATCTGCATCAGATGTTGCTACTTCATTCATTTGTGCCATATGAGTCATTTCTTCTTCATTCATGTCATTTTCTTGTTCAAATGTAAAAATATCAGTTGAACTTATATTTTCTAAATTTAATGAAGGAAGAGCAGATTTCTTTAAAAATTTTTTTCCAACAAAACGCGGATCAAAATGAATTTCACATATGTAGAGACGTTTAGGCAATCTACAACTATTATTTAATTTAAGAATTTCTATCCACGTTTCATACTTACCCACATCTAACTTAGGAAATTTGAAAAATTTTCTATCCGGAAAATCTGAATGACAGCAAGGAACAACACATTTGTTTCTTTTCCAAGAAGAAATTTTTTCACAATAACGAAAAACACTTTTCAAAATTGAATAATAAAAATAATTTAAATTCTTTTAAATAATTATATCAATAATATATAATATTCAAGATTTTGATAAAAACGAAGAAATATTATATTATTAAAATTAACGGACACACACAGCGTACACTGAAAATCGCGATAATGTTTTTTTTTAAAAACGAATATTTTCACACAAGTAGCGATAATCTTATCAAAGATGTTAATTATTCTTAGATTTGATTTGAATAAAATTAAAAAAAGTGCAAACATTATTATTATCAAGTATTCAAAAGTTCTCTCATTTATTTTCCTTATTCTGATTTTATAGCTTTTTCAAAATCTCTCAAAAGCTATTTTTATGTTTACTTAATAGTTATGAACACGATTCCTGCCATAAGCATTTCACATCTATATCTAGTCTATGGTATAATGGTATTCTTTTATTGTGGTTAAATGTTATTTTACTGTTTTAAAAAGCGGTTTTGGTAATGTTTGTTAAATATCATTGTCGTAAGGACAAATGCAAGCACCATGTCATTCTTTATTTCGAACATCAGTTCAATTATAACACGATTGAATGGGATAACATCTCTCACGATTCTTTGTCATGGTCTTAGAACCATAGTTTTATGGCTGCACAAATATTTAATTAGGTTTCTATTGATATAAACCTAAGAACATAATTGCGTAAATCATAACACATATCACACAATACCTATAGCATATAGTTGCTTGGTATATAGATCTGGATGTACTTAGCATATAGTTGCTTTATACAAGGTACAAGATACACATAATAATACCTATAGTATATGGTTGCTTGGTACATAACAAATGCGTCTTTCGATACAAGCATGCACGTTTCGGTTAATCTCTAACATTCACACTATCCTATGCAAATATTTGCTATGATGATTATATCCTTTCTTTATGATCACAAAGGATATCGTTTTCTTGTTTTCATGTACTTCGTTACAATAAATGCGTTCTTGCATACTTCGTTATGGGTATATTGTATATTGATACTCAGAAACAAAGATTTCGTTGGTTATCAACCAATACAAATAATTACGTAAACTTTCTATGTTTCGGATGAAGCATACTACAAGGATCTAGGAAGATCAAAGAAAAAAAGGATATTGTTATTACACAAATTTCACTTCAGTGTGAAATTTGTCGTGTAGTCGCAAGCCGAAATATGCATTTCACACTTTTTTTCGTTACAGATTTTTTATTCTTTGAAGAAGGAACCGTCAAATACAAAGTGGAAGAACTTTTCAGTTCACAACTCATTCATGTATTAACAGTGGACCTGACATCATCGAATGGACATCACCTTCTAAATTCAAATTTAAATTCAATGTTTTTGTTTTGATTGTTCTCTAAAATGTAGTTGTATTTAAAAGTTTTTGTGGAATTAACATTTTATATTAAATAAAAATAATTCTTGTAAAAGTGCTCACTTCGAAAGTTCGTGTTTCATTTTATTTGACTAATTTATTGAAAAGAATCTTACTAAAACGCTTAATTAGACTGAACAATGTTGTTTCAATCTTTATTATTTGAAAAACTTCGAACTGTGAAAATCAATTAATAATTTCATAAAAGTAATTAATAATTTTATTTGAAAATAAAAATAATGGATTCTGAAGAATTTGCAGAATTAGTAGAAGATGGAAAAGCAAGAAAAAAAATAAAGTTGGATGATAAAAGGAAAACAGAAAAAGAGAAGAGGTAATTATAGTTTTGATAACTATTGTCTAGCGACTATTTTTTTATAATAAATTATTAATACTTGAAATTACGAACTGTGTTTCTCTAGGTATAGTGCAAAGAAGTTACCTAAAATAACAACTTGTTCCCATAAAGAAAAATCATTCAAGTGTAATGAAATTTCAAGAAATGAAATTTATGCTTTTTTTAAAATTTTTATAAAGTTCCGAATAAGCTTGCTCAAGACTCATTTTTGTTGAGCTACTGTTTACCGAAGCACACACAACGTCATGATCGACGTAAAGGAGGTAGGCATAAAAATGAAACAACAAATTATTACGTGCAAAAAAAAAAAAAACGGGCAAAGCAGCAAAAGTATGTCAGTCGTTCTTTTTGAACATACTTAGAGTTTCTAAAGACAGAATGCAGAGAATTTATAAATTACATTTAGAAAATGGAACTGCAACTTTAGAAAATAGAGGTGGTGACCGTAAATCAAAAAAAAAAATGCTCAGAAGAAGCAGGCAATCATATATTATATAAAATCTGATAAGGTGCTAGAAATACACTACTGCCGGGGTAAAACGAAACGCCAATATTTGCCAAGCGAATTAAATATCAATAAAATGTTGGAGCAGTACGAATCGCAATTACCTTCAGATTTTTCAGTGAAGCGAAGCTATTTTAGAAAAATATTTTGTGAAAACTTCAATATAAGCTTCAAAACTCCTAGGACTGATGTTTGTTCAACATGTCTTATTTTGAAAGAGCAAATAAAGGTTGCAGCAGGTAATGGTGATAATGAATCAAAAAACACTTATATGATTTAGTACAAACTTCATAAAGAAAAAGATAAGACATTTTATAAGCTTCTCAGTACTGAAACGGAAGATGCAATTGTGATGTCATTTGATTGCCAGAAGAATATGTTCTTGCCTAAACTACCCGATCAGTCAGCTTATTAAATCAGACAATTATTCATATATATATTTGCGGTAGTTGTTGGTACATCTCAGACACAGCTAAATAAAAACAATGTTTTTTTATAAACTTAGGGTGAAGATGATTTTGGGAAAGGCTCAAATGAAATCGCATCAGCTTTATATCATCAGCTTTGTCAAGCCGAGTTTTCTCAAAAGAAAATTCTTCTCCTTTTCTGTGACGGTTGTGGAGGACAAAAATATATATAAAAATATAATATCATTGGAATGTTAGCCAGTTAGTTTTCTTCAAAAGCACCAAAACATCTGAAACAAATTGAAATTATACATATATTCGGTTCCAGGGTCTTTGCATTGTTAGAAAAAGAAATACGGCGAAAAGAAACAATAATTACAAAAGAAGAATATATTCAAATTTATAAAAATTATGGTCAAGTTATTAAGCTACGAGGTGAAACCTGCCCCGACAAAGACTGGAAATCGGAATGTTTGCGCATAATCAAGCCACCAGGGAGCTGGAATTTTAAATTCAAGGCTGCTAAGAGATTTATTATTACTAGTAATGGAAAAAGCTTACTACTCCGAGGCGAAACGTTTGACAAAAGTGATTTGTACATTGCGAAAAGTATCTTCAAAAAAGGAATGCATATTAGTTCTTTCGATCCCATGATAGTACCAAAAGGAGTATCAATAAAAGAGAAAAAAATAAAAGATGTGCAACATTTATTCAAGAAACATTTTGGAGAAAGATGGCAGGATCTGGAAGAGTTGTCATTTTATAGAAATGTGTTCGACACAAATGAATCAATGCCTGGTAATAATTTGGAACAGCTGTGTGAAATTACTGAAGAAGATCCTGAGTTGAGAATTTGATGGAATCTTTATCGTTTTTTAAATATTTTTGCTATTTTATTCCGTTTTTGAGACATTCACTTTTGAAAAAAAATTTTATTTCTGTTTTACACATATTATTATTTTTAATTCACTTATTTCACGTGTTATTTTGACTTAAGTAATATAAAAAAAGTTTTGTTTTAGAAACTGCTGGTTTTTTTCTTCAAAATTCTCCTTTTCCATAAATGCAATCACCAAAAGTTGTCTTTTTCACTCCATGAAATCAAAACTCGCCTTTTCCAAAATTTGAACTTAATTTTCTTGGAAACAATGATCTTGTGATTTTTGAACAAAATATAAATAAAATAGTACAATCAGCGCCAACCAAAAAAAATAAAATTCACGGGTTTGCAGTACCTTTTATTGATGTAACACGTTTTCATCATTTTCTAAGAAATTGTTAAAAGTGGAAAAGACGCTGTTTGATTTTAATCGACTCAATTACTTGATTCTCGTTGAAAAATTTATCCTTCGTTTTAGAAAAATATGATTGTTCACTTGAGTTTTCTAAGACAGAATTACCATTTTCTCCTGTTTGTCCTTCTTCAAGTAATTTTGTTTTGAGTGCAAATGTACTCGGCAAGGTGTCTCTTGACTCTATCGCGATTACAAAATTTTCGTAAGATTTAGGTTGACTTGAAAGTAAAATTATACTAAATAACTCATTTTCACTATCTATTAAAGAAATTCCGATTTCACTTAGTTTTTCGACTACATCAAAAAATGAATTCAAATACTCTGAAATAATTTGACCTTCGGTCATATTGTTTTGAAGTAATTTTTTAAACAAGATGACTTTTCTTGCCGGACAACGAGTTTGGTAAATTTCTTCCAATTTTTTCCAAGCCTCGTTAGATGGTTTATATCTTTTAACGTGGTTTAATTATGTGACGGTTTTAAACACAGTAAGATAGTTGCAAGTGCCTTTTCATCCTTGGTTATCCAAGCACTTTCAGCAACCGCATTTTGGCTTCCTTCTGGCTTAGCAGTGCTACCATTTACGTATGTCCACAAATCACTGTGTACCAATACACTTTTTATCTGGATTTTCCATCCGTCATAATTATTTTCATCCAGTTTTTCAATCTGGTGCAGAGACGAACTCATATTATAATTTATAGTAACGAATAATATTTTCACAATAGTTTTTACTTAAATTCAATTTTTTTTTACTTAATTCACACACGACACACGTGTTGGGAAACTGGGCCCATAACCTTTGTTAGCTATAATTTTATTATGAAAATGAGAACACCGTCTTACTATATTGAGAGTTTATTACCAACTGTGAGGTTAGAGTAAGTACAATGGTGAGTACATATGATGATATGATTATCAGTTATTATCATTATCAATTTACATTTACATAGTAGTGAAGACACTTATAACTAGTTCAATTTACATAGTAGTAAAGAAATTTATAAATAGTGTTTCTATTGACAATTGCAAACCTAAAAATAATGACTATTAAAATAACCTGCATTGAAAATGTGTTATTGAAATACTTTTTTCTATTCAGTCTTTGATTTGAATGTTTAAGGATTTTTTCTTTAAAAAATTCCTCGTTTCTTTGTCGTGAATGACGAAAATCCGAAAGGAACACCAGTTGAAATACTAATTCTACAATTTCGGACAGCTTTTGGAACCACTTTTTTCAACATTTTTTCTTGAAATGCCTGTCCATGAAAATTATGCTAGCAAATCCAGCGAAAAGAGATAATCCATTAATTTATACATAAATTTGCATCCATCTGACGTCTTGATTGTACCACAAATGCTCGAAAGTCTTGTTAGCTGTAAAAATATAATATGAAAAAATAATAAAATAATATTTCCAATTATTTATTACAACACGTTTATACCATTTCCTGTTTGAAATGTGTATCTTTCAATTTTTTTTCCATTTCATAAGCCTGCTATGGGATTCTCTAACTCACTAATTTAGATTTTAGAGTCTAAATTCCAAATGTAGAAAGAATTTTTATATTCTGTAAACTAAAATGTGAGTTATTTTGACAGCTCTAACCTAGTGTAGAACGTGGTGTAGAACGAGTAGAACGAACGTAATTTTTTGTACTAGATCTACTCTAAATTTAGATGAATATCCGATTCTCTATCCTTTTTTATTCTAAGTTAGAATTGTATTTTAGAGCAAATTTTCTCACAAATAAAAATAAGTTAGAGCGGTGATAACACCATTAAAATTTTAAATAATTAATTTTTTTTTTAAATATATTCTTTTTTAATAAATAAATTACAAAAATAAAATAAATAAATTATAAAAATAAAGTAAATAAATAAATAAAATATAAAAATAAAATAAATAAATTAATAAATTATAAAAAATTATTAAAACATGTAAGTACGTAATTTTTTTCAAAAAAATTGTTTTCATTTTTTTTTCATATGCTTAGGGACAAAAAAACAAATGAAGGTCAGTTTGAAATTTTAGTTTCCTTTATGGAAGAAAATCCGGATTTGGCCAAAAATAAACTGCACAGCCAATCGGGAAGAGAAAAGTCGAAAGCTTTGTGGAAACAGTTATCTGCAAATTTGAATGCTGCTGGTCCAACAGAAAAAAATGAAGAACAATGGAAAAGGGTAAGATAAGACTTTTTTGAACTAATTTTATGTTATTTGTAAAGTATATTTGATAGAATAACTATACTAGTATACGTATGCTATAAAATTCTATATGTATTTATTTTTTAGGTTTGGTACGATTTTAAAAATAATTCCAAATCTAAACAAAGAAAAATCGTATCGGAGAGAAATAAAACGGGGGGTGGAACTCCTAAAATAATTCCACTAAATAATTTTGAAAGAAGAGTTTTGGATGTCATCAGCGCATCAACATCCATTGAAGGAATACAAGGAACTGTATCCTTCGGAATCACCAACGATGATGATGACGATTGCATTGATCTACAGTACTTAGAAGAATTTCATGAAATAAAAAAACCAAGCTCCACCAGAAAACGAAAAACGATTAAAGAAAATAACAAACTTTTAGAGGAGCAAAATGAAATATTAAAAGAAACTTTAGAGTTCAACAAAGAGTATAAAAATAAAAAAATAATAGTAATGGAAAAAACAAATTTATTGCTACAAAAAATTTTAGAAAAATTAGAAAAGTAAAGTATTTTTAATAAAGAAAAATTAAGTGTTTTTATTTATTTCAAAATATCTTGAGAATAGTTCAAATTACTTAATGAGACCTATTATGAAAAGTTTCGGCTAAGGAATTTCTCAGTAATTCAGCTTGTTGTCTGCAAACAGTATTCTCATTGTATCTAATATTCTCTTCTGTCAACTCATTTTCGTCAACATTTTGCACTTCATTTTCATTTACGTTGTACCGTAAGCACATGTTATGGAGAGCACAACAGGCATTAATAATTCTAGAAGCTTTTTTTGGTTTATACTTCAGTGTTCTTTCTTGAATCAAACACCGAAGTCTGCCTTTAAGTACTCCTATACATCTTTCAACACAGTTACGAGAACGTATATGTGTTGTTTGTTGAAACTCCACTCTTTAGTTCCTTCGTTGGCTGAGCGAAAAGGAGTCATCAGCCATGGCTCAAGTGGATAACCAGAGTCACCTACAAATTTTGTTATAAAAAATAATAATGTAAAAAATATAAGCATCATTTTGACTAAATTGTTTTCGTACCTAACAAATAAAAGGGAGCTTCACGCCGCCAAATTCTCTGCAAATATATTTTTTCTTTGCATAAACTCCAAATTGATGAATCATGAGTAGCGCCAGGATGTCTTGAATTGACTGCTAAGATATTTAATTTGTAATCGCATATTATTTGCGTGTTTATAGAATGTAATCCTTTTCTATAGAGATACAGATGCTCATCAGCTACAGGTTGTGAAATGATTACATGTGTCCCATCTATTGCTCCAATTACTCCAGGAAAACCAACATTTTCATAAAATTGCCTTTTTACATCATGAAAATCATTTTCTGTGGGAAACTTTATCCACTTCATGCATAAATATTTTTCGATTATGCCTGTGATTTCTTCTACTATGCGACTTATAGAAGTCTGACTCATCGCAATAAAAAAATCGCTCCCAATACTGCCTTGGTAACAGCCTGTTGCATAGAATCTTAATGCTGCTAGAACCTTTAAATGGGAAGGCAGCTTCGTTATTCTTCTTGCTGGCTTTAAATGTGGTTGAATTTCATCAAGTAAATATTTAAACAATTCCCTGGATACTCTGAATAGTTCTTGAAATCTAAATCACGAGTGTTAGACATTGTTTTCGACTTTTTTTTTATATTGAAAAGCACAAATTTTTTTTCAGATATAGAAAGCGGGTCGCTTACATCTCTTAATAACTTCCTTTTCATAAAAAAGTGGCTCTCCATCGTATTCTTTCATTTCTACTTCTCTCGTTATTTATTCCAATAAAAAAGGGTATTGACGACATATTTAGAAATTATGCTTAATTTTATTTATAATTTTAGATTTTTTATAGTTTATCCAACAAAAATCTATATTTTAAAGTTTTGTAAACAATATTAAAAGCAACTGACAAATGACAATTGGAAGTGAAATTAGAAATATACTAGTTTCCTTTGAAAATCTAGTACTCATCTCTAAACTGGTTACAGAATACGAAATAGATCTAAGTTAGAAAAAAACAAGTTAGTTAGAGTAGTAGACTCTAAATCCTAATTTAGAGAGTTAGAGAATCCCATAGCTGGTTTGATTCTTTTAGTGGGAAATTTAATTCTTTAGTTAAAGTTAAGGCCTCTGGATCACTTTCGTAGTTAAAATTGTAATGATCACCACTTAGCATTTTATCCAATTTTATATTTATTTGAGCCATCTGTTCTGTACTTCTGTATGGCTTTTTCAAAATTATTTTGTCTGAATTTTAAATTTTCTACATCGTTTTTAATGTTTTGAATTTCATTTTTAATTTCTAATAGAAGTGACATAATATTAAAATCTTCATTATTTGTTGTCACAATTTCTTGCATTTGAGATTGCATTGGAAAATATGTCACATAAACACTATTATTTGTGGCAAAAGTAATATTTTCGTTATCACGAATATTTTCCAATAATATTGGTATTGGTGTCTGCTGTTCACATTCATTATTATTTTCTATTATCAAACTGTTGTAATCAGATACAGACGGTAACTTATTCGCTAAAACATTTGATTTTTTTTCTTACTTCTTGTTGCAAATATCTGTAGTGAAAAGATAAAAAAATATAATAATGATTTTATTTATGTTATATTCTTTACGTTACCTTTCTTCAGATTCCGTGTCACTAAAAGTAGCAAACAGTTTTTCGACGGAAATGCCTTCTTTGAATGAATTCACACTTGCTTTTATTTTACATCCAATTTTTTTTTTAATTTCCCACGTTTTCATTTTAGAGGGCCAAAATAAAGTACCATATTCTTCTCACTTTGCAGGGACTACACCTAAATTTTTTTTTATTTTTTTCAAATGTTTCTACAACTTTGAACATTATAACAATCACTTAAGTATATTATAATTATGATATTATAATTATATGAATTATAATTAATTCGTTAAAAGACTTATGATATCACGTGCACTTTAGAAGAAAAATGAAACTGATATGATAACCAGTGCTTGTATTGACACATATTTCGTTAAAAACAAAGTATCCAGGCCCGCACCTACTTGCTCCACTTGCTCCGGGCGCTGCAATCTTGGGGGGCCAAAAATAATCTACATTTTTTCTATAAAACTTTTTATATAAATATTCAAAAAAAAATATTTGACTTATGCAAATAATACAAAAAATATAAACATTTCTTATGTCTATATTATTATTATTATTATTTATTGCAAGGTTAATAGAGAGATAAGGTTAGACATTCCCGTATATGAAAATAATTTTTGGTTATTTTTGATCAGCTGTTTCATAATTGTGACGTAGCATTGATCACAATTTTATTGTTTACATTTAGATTGTGTTTTTAGAGTTTGTGATTAGTTGAATCGAGTTAGTTTGAATAATTTAAATTTTTGATAATAATAATAATAATAAAAAGTGACAAAATGGTCGTTGTGTTGTAGAAATTATAATAACAAAAAAAATAAAGATTTTCCTTTAAGATACTTTAGTTTTCCTAAAGAACAAGGATTGTTAAAAAAGTGGATTAGTGTTTGTGGTTTAGAACCTAACAGGGATACAAAATGTTGCCGAATATGTTCTTGTCATTTTAAAGATGAAGACTATTTATTAAGAGACATATTATTAAATATTTCTCTAGAAAAAAGAAAATTAAAGAATGGTGCAATTCCTTCTTTAAATTTACCGACTTCTTTGACTGTGTCCCAAAGAACAAAAAGAATAGAAAAAAGATGTATGAAACAACTAGTTAAAGAAATGATATCTACTTCAGAAAAGTAAGTTCAGGATATATTTTTTATGTTTACTATTATTTAATATATTTTATAAATGCAATTTTTATCAAAATTTGTTAATGTAGTACTACAGATGAAAATATTTATAATAGTTCACCACAAACACCAGAAAATTCGGAAATATCTACTAATAGTATAGAAAAGTAAGATTTTATTATATTGCAAAGTATAATTGTGCTTACTTTTAATACATACGTGTATATATTCTAGGTGCAATGATGAAGCGGTAAAAATAAGTAGTCATCGTGAAGCTTTTATTGATAATGATTTGTATTTGAATTAATCATTTGTAAATTTTTATAATTTAATCTAAATATTTATTTTCGAGAAGTAATAATTTTAGTATAATGTGCTAGTCAAACCCAAAATGCCTTTGTAAGAGATACAGGAACGCAAACAATGTTAGTATTAATTAACTAAAAATGTACTGACGTATGTCTAAAATTATATTCTATTTCAGGATGGATATAAACAACGCTCAACAGTTACGGATATTAGAATTGGAAAGGGAAATACGTGGTTTAAAAGCGGAATTAAAAAAAAAGAAAAAGGATTCAACGATTTGTAAAAATCTAAAAACATTTTTTACTGAAGGCCAAATAGATAAATTATGTAAAGATAGCAAAAAGGTGGTTTGGAAACCAAAAGATATTTCGAATGCAATTTCTTTACATTCAGCTGGACCTAGTTTATATAGATATCTATATAAAAAGGGTTATCCACTACCAGCTACTTCTACGCTAAGAAAATGGTCTTCAAAGCAACAACTTAGTCCTGGAATTTTAACGAGCGTATTAGAGGTAATGAAGAATATTGATTATAATGAGCGAGAAAGACTCTGTGTCATTTCTTTTGATGAAATGAAAGTGAAATCTTGCTATGAATATGATAAGGTAAATGATTTGTTAATGAAACCTTCAAAATATGTTCAAGTAGCAATGATTAGAGGCTTATTTAGAGGTTGGAAACAACCTGTATATTATAATTTTGATTCTCCTATGGATGTAAATACACTGAAGGATATAATAATACAGCTTGAAAAAATTAACTTCACTGTAGTTGCCATAACTTCTGATCTTGGTTCAACAAATTCATGTCTTAGAAAGAACTTAGATGTTACAGATCAGCACCCATTTTTCGACCATCCAATAGATAAGTCAAAAACAATATTTGTATTTTCCGACGTACCCCACTTAGTGAAATTCATCAGGAACCATTTTTTAGACAGTGGATTTATTCTAAATGGCAAATTAATAAATGCAGAGCCAATTGGTAAAATTGTACAGTTGGAAAAATCAGATCTGAAGATTAATCATAAGGTTACACTAACGCATTTAGAAGTTACACGTGCTGTTACACAAAAAGTTAAATATGCAGTACAACTTTTTTCACACTCCATGTACTCTTGTATTAAATGGTGTGTGAGTACAGGGAATTGTGAATGTCCAAACGCGTTAGAATGCGCTGACTGTTAAGAGTGTTAACGATTGGTTTGACCTTTTTAACAGCAAATGTTTATCTTCAGATATGATACATTCAAAACAAGCCTATGGTCTTTCACATGAAAAACAGAAAGATATATTAAAAGACATGACATCTAAAATAGAAAACCTGAGAGTTCACGGTAAGAGAAACTTATTGCCTTTCCAAAAGGGGATTTTAACAAACAATCTTGCGTTAGAAAACATGTACATATGTGTATTTGAAAACCAAATATAACATATCATATTTATTAACCAACCGACTAAACCAAGATTGTTTAGAAAACTTTTTTGGAATTATACGATCAAAAGGGGGTCTTCACGATCATCTGACCCCCATTGAATTCAAATATCGTTTAAGATCTTTTGTTTTGGGTAAACAAGTTTGATTTTACATATATATGTTTCGGTGAAGGAAAAAATATTTTTAATTTATTGTCCATTTTCTTGTGTTGTCATTTCCTAGTTCCACAAAATCCTAAATATAATATCTTGTTAGTAAAGTAGTTCATTTTAAGAAATAATTTTTATTTTGTAGGAAGAGCTGACAGTAGCTTACAGGTAAGTTTGAATTCAAATACAAATACAACACAAGATAATAATGAAATAGATGGCGAAATAAATTTTAACATCAAATATATTTTTAAAAACTGATGTTGAATCAGAAGAAAATATTATATTTGATACTGATTGTTTTATTGAGGAACTACCAGAATATGAAAGTATTGATGATGGTTTTGTAGACGATTCTTTGCAATATTTAGCAGGCTATATCAAGCTTTAACGACAGCACATTTCCTCAATGGCTCATCCTTACTACAACCTCCAGAATCAACTATTGATCAAGCCATGTCATTACGATCAAGATGGAATCACCTTCAATTATTATATCAAACCTTCTGGAAACAATGGTCAAACCAATATTTAAATCGTTTGCAAAATAGACCAAAATGGCAAAAACAAACAATTAACCCTAACAAAGGGGACTTAGTAATAATTAAGGAAGAAAATTTACCACCCTGTAAATGGTTATTAGGAAGAATTGTTGAAGTTCATCCAGGTACTGATGATCTTATTCGTGTTGTATCGATCATCCTAGAAAGATGCAAATACTACAAAACACTAACAGATCTAGCCCTTTGTCGAACTTTCCAGACACCTAAAATTAGGTATAAATACTTTGCATACAGAGCCCCAGCAATTAGTCAAATTTAAAAAAAAAAACAAACGTTTAAAGTCGTTAGTCGTAATCTGTACAATTAGTGCAAAATTTTTTAATTATTTTTTGGTAATAAAACTTTCAAAATGGACAAACCACAAAAAAGAAAAATTTCGCTCGAAGAATATCGTAAACGGTCAGTAAAACACGGTTTTTTATTTATAAAATTAATAACTTTCGAGACTATTCACAGAACTCAACAAAGAATTATTTTGTACATTGATCTAACTAAAGACGACATACAAGAGACACCACAAAAAATTCAAATACTCGAAAATAAACAAGTCGTACCACCGATCGATATGGCATTTCTTAATGCTGATGAACAACAAGAAGAGCCAGTTTTGTTCACCATAAAATCAAACAACATGGAAAACACGTACTATTACGTTCTTATATCAAAAAAAAGGCTTAGGGCTTCTCAAAAGAAAAAACAACGGCATACATTACCAGACGGAACACGCATCGCCTTTAAATTAACATTTGATAACAATATAAAAATATTAAAAACAAATTAAAATTATTTAATAAAATTCAAATAAACAATAAAATTTATTTTGTTCGATTTTCTTTTGAAAAAATAAAAAGAAATGTATTTTTTCAACGGGGGGCAGTATGTTCGTTATCAGTCAGTTTTTTCACTTCACCCTTTTTCTTAGTTGATTTTCAGGTGTTGACAAAACTATGATGGTTAATTGGTACAAATTAATTAACATACCATCAACCCCATAATTCTACCAAAAACACCTGAAATTACACTTGTAATTGCATTTAAAAATTATTGTATATACACAATTTAAACACATTTGTAACTTTTATACTTAAACACTTTACATTTTTTCACTTTGCCGACGGCATTTGCATTAATAAACAAACTTCAATAAAAATGAAGTATTTTGATTTACATGAATCTAATACCCATACAAACAAATCTTCATTTAAATTGAAATTTAATAAATTATAATTATAAAAACAACACATTTAATTAATTTCACGACACTCGAAATATCCAAAAACACAAATATAAAATATAAACACTAAACTGTCAAAATATTCACAATAAACAATTAGTCCAATAACACTATTCAATGCTGATCTCAACAATTGACGCAAACAGCATACATTCCACTATTCATTATAATTATAATTTAGACAATCAATAATCAATAAAATAACACATATTTTAGACTAAGACAACAACACTTGTAATTAATTATACATAAAAAAAAAACAAATTGTACACAATCACTATATATAAAATGTAACTAAACATAATACATAATAAAATAAGTAACAGATCAAATATCAAAACGTAATAAATGTACCTAGCAACAATTATTTACAATATCAATATTATTACTTACAATTCAACATACAAATTCCAATTAGAATAATCATAATTATGCAAAAAAATTATTATTGTAACTATTATTATTATTATTAGTAAAATTAAATAATTGTATTATTTTTTGTTGCATACTATTGAGTGACAAAAGTAAATTTCAAAAAAAACAATGACAAATAAAATAAATAATTAATTTTAAATATTCAAATAATTACAATAGGGCTCAAAAATAATAGACACCGTTAATTTTCTAGAAATTTACTTTTGTTCACAAAAGTATATAAACCGAAGAAATCAAGCATCTTCACCTTCATTCCTATCCTAACTAACCAAGTGTAAATTACTGGGTGCTGACTAGCAATTTACACATTCTTCCCAATTCCAAAAACTTAGTAGATATTCTGGGTGCTGACTAGAAGTTTACTAAGAAATATAAATTTCGGGTGCTGACTGAAATTTATAAATACTTAATTAGTCCCATACTAAAACTTAGTGAATTTTCTGGGTGCTGACTGAAGTTTATATTCAACATATATTCCTGGTGTTGACGGGAATATAAAATATTAACTATTTATCTTACTCTGGTTATTGACTAGAGTATTCATATCATAATATTCCTGGTGCTGACGGGAATATTTACATACTAACTACTCCGGGTGCTGACTGGAGTTTCTATTAATATTCCTGGTGCTGACGGGAATATTAAACTATTTTTTTTTCTTCACTAGAGAAATTGAACTACTTAGCACAAATAAATACTTTGTATTTATTAGTTATTATAATACTGAAAATTTAAGATTATCAATTTAAGTTTGGAATTACTTTACCATAGATTAAGCAGATAATTTTAATTATTTTAATTATTGTATAAGTTGAATTTGAAGAGAAATAAAACATAAACTCAAAAAATATCTATCTTTTTATTTTTTGAACCAGCACCTTCTTAATTGTGTACTAACGATTGTAGGTGTTTTGTTTGTCATATATACAAACAATATCAGTTAGTGTTATTTAACGCCGGCTACTGTGCAATATATATATAACATTAAAGTAACAACATTACGATGAATTTTTTGATAAAGTACATAGTATATGATATAAAAACAAAAACAATAAGATCCTATTCGCTATTCCTACACATAATACCACATGAGAAGTAAATTGTAACAACAAAATATTTTGACCAAAACAATATATAAACTCGATTATGTACACTTCTCAATATCAATGCACATAGAAAAAAGAAAAGAAAGAGAATGAAAGAAATAACAATTATAGTAAAGTGTGTACGTGTACAGCATGATACCAATGATACCACAAACAATAAACATACGTATAATGATACACATTAATTTGTACATACATTTGTGTATACTAACCATTGAAAGCACTAAATTATAAATCTAAATAATTATAAGAATTGATGCGTTGGAGCAAATTTCCTAAGTGCACCATTCTAACGCACACCTCATAGAAAAAACTAAATAATATTTGTATGCGATGCTTTCTGTTTTAATATGTAGATATTATAATTTTTTCATGCGTTGGAGCAGATAATTTTAGTGCTCCATTACAATGTATTTATGAATTTAGATTTAGACTGTTTGCTTTGCAGTCTAATAAATAGAAATACTAATCAATCTAATTATGTTGCTTTTGAATATGGATAGACAAGACAGACAATATACATAAATGATAATAGATGTTTGAATATTTACATATAGAGTACATGGGATATAGGAATATAAGAATTTATATCTACATATTATGTATACAGTATATGTATATTCAAATGTAGTACATATATTTTTTAATATGTATATCATACTTATATAAGAATGATTTTATATTTTAGTTTTAATTTTTTTTGAATATCAGTTTGGATTTGGCTCTCCATTCCCATATTGTACATACACATAAAAATTATATATAAAAAAAAATTTTTGAATTTTTTTCTAAATTTGATATAAATTCATATATCATTAATGGTCTAGAACACATAGATAGTAACATATAGACCAAGGTTAATAGAGAGATAAGGTTAGACATTCCCATATGAATAACCTATAAATGTGATAGTGACGTCACATTGATCATTTCTAATCATTCATATACTTTGTTCAAGTTATATGGAGAAGTTTATTATTCAAACATTGAATGAAAAGTTAAAAATTAAATACTTAATAATCTTGAAATATCATAATAATACTTCTAAGAGCAAAAATAAGGTATTATTAATTCCAGGTATAAGTTTTAACACAAATAAAAGACGAAATATACGAAATCTTTCTATTAACCTTGGTGAAATATTATATATGTATGTTTTTCATGTTGTAGACAGTATTTCATTGTTTAATTTATGAATGAAAAGTTGAAAAATAAATAATAATTTTTAAATATGATTGAAGTAATACTTCTCAAGAGATAAAAATTCAAATAAATACATAATAATAATTATTACTTTATGCATTATTTATAGCATAAACAAAACATTGTAAAAACTGAAAACGAATAATGAAAACAATGATTGATTAGGTTTAGAAATAAATTTTATTTTTATTATGTGTATGTTTTTTTTCTTTTCAATTCATCTTTTTTAAAAAAATTCGTGTTCTTATTCAAAGATCTTATTCTAAAATACATTCTAGTCCTAAAAAATAGTATTTTAATATCATTACTTAAATCTATATTGTCGCTTAAATTTAAGTGGTATTGTATATAATAATATAATTATTTTTAATGAGTATCTTATCTCTATTTATAACATTAAAAATATTATTTAGTTCTTTGATTTTGTGAACAAATTCCTCTGTAGGCTTTTTCAATCCTCCTTTATTAATTGCATCTACGATCTACCCACGTATATGTTGAGCAAGGCATATCGATTAGGTACACGTAATCCTTATTCAACTTCAATTTTTTCGCAAAAATATATAAACACTCAATAAAAAACATTGTGTTTATTCATTTTGATGATAATGTTTCACTCTTAGCGCTACCCGGAACAACGACGAGGACGTGGTGAAACAACTGTTCCATCTAGTTTTTTTTTATTTACACTATTTACACTTAAATCCTAATTATTTATTATTTATTATTAATTTTTTTTATTATTTTTCCACAATATATTTTTTTTGTTTTTTATTATATTTTTCAAAACTTAAACTTATTTCTAGTATTTTTGTAGTTTTTTTTAATCACACTATTTACACTTCAATCCTATTTTTTTTACACACTCTAATCATATTTTCTTAAATTCTACTTTATATTTTTTATATTTTTAACATATATTTAAATTTAATGCAACTGATTTCAAAAATTCAATTTTGTCTTTTTCCCCACGTTGTCTAATAACTTGTTTAATGTTCTTTAATTGTTCTATTGTTTTTCTTTTTTTTTTGGAGGTACTTCTCCAATAGAGAGTTTTGCAAGAAGCGTTTTTACAACAATCATTTCTTTGGACAACTCATATATAATTTTATACACACCACAATGTTTTTTATTGATTAATACTTTTAATCGACGATGCCAACCTTCAACACTATTTTGTGTTCGTGGAAAATTTGTTTCTAAAGTATCCACTACAGACCAAAATTTGGGATCGTATTTTTGTCCAGAATTTCCTGAACCAGAGACATAAAACTTTTCGAACCACATACATATTTTTTTGAAGTCTTTATCTTTTGAATATTTTTTCAACTCCTTAAAATATTCTGGAATTTCATTTTCAGGAATGAAAGCCAAACTTTTAATCATTTTTACGGACAAACTGAAATCAAAACTTGTACCGTATTTTTTTTGAGAATGCTCTTTCTGAATTCTCCTCCATAGAATTTGCCCGAAATGAAATAAGCACCCTTTAAAAGATGCTTCCGGAAAAAACTCTTTCATTGCTCCAGGAATAGCCAATTCAAAATCCGAAATTACTCTTTCTGGCCTTAAATTAATGCCCTCATCAACAGCAACCTTACATAATTCATAAAAAATCTCAAAATATGCAGATTCACTTTTTTCACTCATGAGACAAAATAATAATGGTATAACGTGTCCATTAATAAAGCCATGAATTGTAAAAAGTTGTCTCATTATTATTGGTACAACATAAAAAATACCATCAACCAGCCAACACTTCGAATCACTCAAAGCTTTTAGGGACGTTTTTGTCCCTAATATTATATTAATATTATTTCCGAACCTCTTTTCCGATAAAACAAAAACCTCACCTTCTAAAAATTTTAAATTGTTCGGAATATCGATGCTTTCTACATCTTGTGGTTCACTGTAATTAAATCCTTTGCGTGCTCTACGTATTTTTTCTTTAAATGCCCTCTTTGACGGCAGATAAACTCTGCTATATTCTTTTGTACGCACTATCACATCACTTATAATCTGTGAAGGTTGCTGTGACGTACCACTTGCTAATTCTTTCACATTAATATTTGCTGCACACACATCCTTTGAAACAACTTCACTTGCATGATTGTGATCTGTTGGTGGTTTATAAATCACATGCTCACCATTTTCTTGTTTAGTGCAAACTACACTTTTACAGAGACAATCTTTTCTTTTGTCACAAGACCATTTGTAAATATTATCTTGTGTTTTATATCTAAAATGATACCCATTACCTTCAAAAAATAATTTTTCACTTCCTTTATTGGATTTTAAAATTTGTAGATTCATTTTAATTTTATAAAAAATACAAAAAATTGAATTTTCACTAAATCCTTAATTGAATATAAATGTATTTTCCTTGAATAAAATATATATATTTTAAATATAACTACGAAAATTACTAATTAATTATTTTTTCTAATTAATTATTCTTGAATATATCATAAATATTTTTAATACAACTATAATATATAACAAACTTATATATTACT
Organism: Villa cingulata; assembly: GCA_951394055.1. Taxonomy (NCBI): domain Eukaryota; kingdom Metazoa; phylum Arthropoda; class Insecta; order Diptera; family Bombyliidae; genus Villa; species Villa cingulata. Next base: position 30,860,969 of record OX596017.1, on the reverse strand, counting down.
TAAATTACTTTTTTACTTATTATTTAAAAACTATCACTTAAAAACACTTATAAATTTAATTCTTTCAAATTTAAGTAAATCAATTCTCTAAAAATTCACTCTTCGCGTTTTAGTTATTTAAACTGAATTAATCTGTTTTAGAAATTCTACAATTTACCTACATCCTTTTTTATCTTCTATTACCACTGCCTGTAAACAAAAAGGAATATTCCACAACTTGCTTCATAATGAAATATTCCAGTTTCTAATTATTTTGCCAGCCTGTGTTAGAATATTTAATGTAAAAATTTAAAGATAGGAAACGAAAAGACGCGAAAAGAGGTATAAAAGTATATAATATATAACACAAGATATTATTTACTTACCAATTAAATAACTAGCAGGTTTGAAACAAAAAAAAATCAATAGATAAAATAACTAGTTTAATCCTTGTCTTTATTCTAGATTTTTACAAAAATTAAATTCAAACAAATGTGTTTCCGTCATAATAAAATGGAGAACAGAGAAAAATGTGACAAATATTTTAATTTTAAAAATTTTTTTGTAAGTTTGTTTAAATGTATCATTGCAGTATACAAGGATTATTATTTTGATATACCCAAAAACTATGACTACAATCAGGTAGACTTTAGTTAGTTTAATTGAAAAAATGTATATTCAAAGTACAAATCATGATCTTTCTTTACATTCATATTGTAGACAACCAAATGAAATAAGAGAAATAATATGACATACCAACTTAAATATTTACTATTACATGTATGTACTACAATATTTACAATATTACTTAAAATATTATTCAGTTTCGTTAGTTAGATAAAAATTATAGCTTTTTTAATTAGTTATAAAAATACACCGAATTAATTCATATTTTATTAGAAATTGAAGATTTTGTGTTTTGGGATTCTGTGTTTGGGATTATGTGTTTTTGGGATTTTGTGTTTTGGGATTTTGTGTTTTGGGATTTTGTGTTTTGGGATTTTTATATTTTTGGGATTATGTGGGTCTCCCGTTGTAAAAGTGTAAAAAGTGTGAACTATATCGTCAACGCACCAGAGAAAACTTTGTATTGAAAGCAAACAAATTAATAACATTAACATATGTCTGCTAAAATATTATAAAAATAAATTTAATCAAATTACTTTATAAAACATTTAATGTCAGAATGGCATATACAATAGTAATATACACCGTATACAATGAGTTTCAGCATTGTAAATTTTTACAAGCAGTGTAAGTTGTTATTGAAGATGTTTACAATAAAGTGTAGGATTGTACGAGTTTACACCATAAAATTGCATGTACATATTATGTGCACATTACACATATACATGTGTAAGTCACGATAGCCGAAGCCGATAATAAATACAGTGTTTCACTACAGAAAGCCAGCGAAAAATAAAAAACGAATTATTGTTTTGACTATGTGTATGTATATAATTTATTTTAATCAGCTTTATAAACTCTAATTCACATTATATTCAATAGCTCGCCTAGTATCCACTCGCTTCAACAACATGGCGACATCTTTCATCACAACTTTTCACTAATTTCTTGGCGTACTCCTCGCTAAGGTTCTTCCAAATTCTTTGTAGTACTCGAATTAAATGATTTGTGTTTTTTTATTTTTAACTCCCGCAATTTCTGCTTCATGTAATTTTCATGAGGGCTATTTTTCATCACACATTTTCAATAGGGTTACAATCTGGGGATTATGAAGGCCAATTCATAGTATTGATCCCATTTTGAGATTTACACTGGGTACAAAGTTGACTCCGATGTTTGGGGTCATTGTCTTCTTGAAGAATCCAATCTCGATTTCCTGTCCAATCCAGTTATTTGTTGATCGTAATAACCCATTTTTATATATTTTGGTTGTTCGTTTCATATCCACTATCCCCGTGAAGTATATCAAATAACCGAATCCCTTTTGACAAAAGGCCCCATAAACACATACCTTTGCAGTGTTTTACAGTACGTTCTATGTAGCGTTCACCTTTTTTCGTCCAAGCACGTCTCAAAAGATTTGAAACGAGAAAAAAAGCTTCATCGGTGAAGAATACATTACTCCAATCTCGATTAATATTCTTTCGGGTCCATAGTAACCTTTTTTCCATATGGGAACTTATCAATAAAGGCTTTTGCTTCGTTGACAAGTTTTCATTTGAAATTCTTTGAAACGTCGCTGAATAGTTCAAGTGGAAATGTTTATACCCTTTTTCGATAATTTTTTCATGTGCTAATAATTTTTTTTATTATTTGGTGAGATTATCATTTGTACCAGTAATTTATTTAGTCCATTTTTTTTTCATCAATTTATTTAAAATTTTTTTCTAAATACGTGCAAATCTGTTTCATACCCAAATATGTTACACAAAAAAAAACAAAAAAAAAAAAAAAAAAAAAAAAAAAAACAAAAGGGACTCATATTTTTTTAATTGATTGTTGGTGTAAAATTTATCAAAATTTTTATAAATTATCTACAACACATTAAAATTTTATTATTGTAGTATAATTACTAAGATGCATCTTCAGTATCGTCACAGACATTACAATTAAAGCCAGGTGTTCTCCAATCAAATAATGTAAATTCTTCGATGTATCCAACAACATTTAAAAGACTTCCTCTATCAGAAATTCAAATTTCCATAGAGAAAGATAGAAATGTATCATCAACATTATTATCGCCATCGCCATCGCCATCTGATATAAAAATATTTAAGCATCAGATAAACACAAAATCAAAATCAATCAAACCGGAAATTAAATTTCCATCGTATTGCTATAAAACGAAACAAATAGAACCTGCTGAAGAGAATTTCAGATCTTTATATATTCTTGCTGAAGCAGCTGAATTATTGCAAGAATTAGAAGAAAAAGTAGGATAAGAAGACACGTGAAGAAGAAGCCTTCAAGGAAAACGATCAATTTTAAAATTTCGGTTTTACTTTTTTTTTCTTCAATTATCATTTTTTTGTTTTTTGAAAATTATTGGGGCAAAATAGGGCAAAATTGGTATTTCAAAAATAATAAAATGTCACCGGTCATTTAATCGGTGCACCTTGGTTATAATTTTTTTTAAATAATCTTGGATCATATTTACTATGTCCATGCAATTTTCTTGCTAAATCTGACATGATTTATATTAATTTGTTGAATATCATGTAAATATGTACATACATACGTACATATTTACCGATAAAAATCTATAAAATCTTTTTCACAATAATGTCCGAAGGGATTAATTCTATTATTGTAAGATTAAGCTTTTCTGCAATAATTAAATTCTCTTAGAATTTACAAATCCCTGAAAATGTCTGCTTCCATTATCTATGTTTTGTTTTTTTTTATTTATTTATTTATATATTTTAATTTATATTTTATATTTTAAATATAAATATTTATAACTTTATGTTTTAATTATATTTATTAATATATTTTTATTATTATTTAATTATTTTTATGTTATTTACTTTTTGAATAGCACTTGCGAAACAGTAACTGCTGGAACAGAATGCTGCAGCTGAGTCTGAGGCTGAAGCGTGAAGTGTAGTATGAAGCAGTGTTGTTATTCGTGGCACATTTGTGCCTTTTTTGGCACATTTCAACTGGACTGGCACTTTTGGCACTTTCAAATACAATTTGGCACCTTTTTTTTTTGAAAGTAATAAATAATTTAAACAAAGAATTTCAAGGAGAAAATCCAATGCCACATCTTATAATTAAGAGATGTAATTTTCTTTTACGTTTTTGTTTAAGAAATTTTATTAGGTCAGAAGTACTAAACAAAGCTTCATCATTAGCTGCCATAGACTTCCAAAATGAAAACAACTTTTTACCATTAAACAAAGTTTATTGTGGAGTTGAAGTTGAAAATTTTATTATTTCAAACGATTTAGTTAAAAAGTGTGGACAAAAACTTGAACACTTTCAAAGATGTGTTGTAGATTTCTATGCTAGTTTTTGTTCAGAAATTATCAAAAGAGTTAATCTAGAAGATTCATTTTTAATGAAATTATCTTGCTTAACACCAGAAATTGCTGTTTCTGGTAGTGAATTGTCCATACACCATACTTCAATTACTACAAATATTTCCGTCAGATTCAAATGAAATAGATCGAGAACAATTAAACACTGAATGGCGACTAATTTCTGAATGCGATTTAAAAATTTTAAAAATTTGCCAGTTGAAGAATTTTGGAGCAAAGTAGAAAAATGTAAAAACGGTTTAAACGAGCCAATGTTTCCAAATTTATGTCGAATAGTAAATGGATTACTATCATTACCACATTCAACAGCCGGTGTTGAAAGGATATTTTCGCACAATAAACTTATTAAAACTCCACATAGAAATAGATTACTGTAAGCACATGTTCGGCTTTGTTAAGTGCAAAAGACCTTTTAAAAAGTACAAACAAAAGTTGTTGCTCTTGGATACCGGGAGATGAGCTGTTGAAAAGAAATATAACGAAACAGGCAGACGAAATTTTGTAAAACATGCAAAATCAAAAAATAATTTAAAACACACAAGTGATTATCAGGAAATACATAATAACAATATTGTTTTTTTTTTTTTTGATTTTTTATATATTTTTTGTTTACTGTGAATTTTATTTAGTTTTTGTTAATTTTTATTAATAAAAAGATATTTTTCGATATTTATATTTCGATTTTTTGATTCATTTGAAATGTAGATGGCCATGTAATTAAAGCTCTGGTAAAGATAATTACTTACATGAGAAGCATTACTTTTTTTGGCACTTTTTCCATCTTTTTGGCACATTTTTTAAGTAGAATTTGGTACCATTTGAAAAATGCTCATAACAACACTGGTATGAAGTATACACTGCAGCGCTGTGTGAGATTATAACAAACAGAATGGTGTAGCTGCAGCTGACTTTAATGTCAAAGCAAATGAAAGTAAATTAACCCTTTCGACCAAGCTTTCGAGGAATGAAGTAAAATTAAATTTCTTTTGTGAATTATGTTATGGAGAGCTAAAAAATAAATTTTGCAATCAAAATTTTTTGATTATATATAAGGGGGTAGGCGGGGATGGTGGTACAAAAATATAAAACTCGGCGGGTTCGGTGGTACTATTATGTACCATTCATACTATTAATGGGATATAAAAAAATCAGTTTTCTTTTTATTTATGAAATCATCAATTTGTTTTTTATAATTCACATTATTCATGAATAATAGCTCGTCTAGCTCGTTTTGCCATATCTATATGCATAAAAATTAATATTTGGATTTTAGTTATAACCATTATAAAGGAAGGTTGGTACATATTTGCACCATGAAAAAAGACGACTGGTATTTACATGAACCAACTTCTAAAAAATATGTTAAATCATCTATGATTTATCTCTAAATACTCATAGTATGTAATTTATTTACTAAATATAATATTATAAATAAGTTATAGAATATTTCCGTTGAAAATCACTAAAAAAACTACTTTTATTTAACACAAACTGTACTCACTAACGATTACAGTACAGTCGCAATGAAAAGCAAATAGCGATCAAAACTGAACATATTTCAACATGCAAATTACTTCTTCTAATAAAAAACATCACCGAACGATCTGGTGCAGTTTACAACTAAATATAATGAAAAATAGAAGTTTTAGAGATGTTTTTAATAGACTGGTACAAAAAAGGATCGGCCGTTTCGAAAGGGTTAAGTAAGTTTTGTGGCTATGTGCAAATTTTTTTGAAAAATACTCGAATTATTAAAGTACATACATATATTATAAGCTAAATAAAGTATTAATTTAAATTAAATTGAATTCTTCGCGATTTATTAAAAAAGTGTTTTTGTTTTTTTTTTTTTTATAAAAAATGAGTGTACTATAAAACGATTAAAATTAATTGAAAATTTTATTAATTAAAAAACATTGTAAATGAGAATAAATTAGTTTTGTGGGTTTGTGAATATTTTATAAAAAATACTCGAATTATTAAGAGCAGGTTATTCTGATTTGATTTATACTGATTTTGGGTGATTTGGGTACACGTTTTCTCAGCCATTTTTTATCCAATTTTTATGAAATATGTTTTAAATGAAAGTTCAATGGGTCTAGAGTGAAATAAGCGGAACAAATTTTTCAAAAAGGTTTTAGTTTTTCCTGTACAGGATAATAAGGACGAGGCTTTCTTCAAATTTCAACGTGCTTTGGTACACCTTTTCTCCGTAACTACACCATATATTTTTCTAAAATTTTTGTCATACATCATTCAAAGGGTGTAGAGTGCAATAAGCGGAGCACTTTAGTAATTTTTGTCCTTATTAGTCCTGTAGAACGCTTTGAAGAAAGAAGGATTTTTACAAAAAATGTATAGATTTTAAATTTAATTTTTCATGGGTTGATTGCGTATTATTGCGTATTATACTGAAATTTTCATATAAGGTAATTCGAATGTTCTTTTTTCGATTTCGAAATAGAAAAATAAAAATTTTTACATTATTTTAGAATTATTAGTAATATAAAATTCCTATTTTTCACAACAATTTTGTCATAGATAATAAAAATGTTTTGCATAACTCTTGGCTCTAAATATGGTATATCAATTTTTCACCGATACGTTTATTCATTTTATATGAATAAAAATATTATATGTGTGAGTGGTACATATTCAATAAACAACAAAAAAAATGTTTCCAATTGCTATCATACGATCGCCGAAAATAGAAGAAAAAAAAAATTAATAAAAAAACAAACAAAAAAAAAATATGGCATAGCCAACATAGCAAAGCATTGCAAAGAAGCTACCTGCTATTATGATGTACAATATTGTATATTGTATATAATGTGCATAATGTGGTATAATATAATAAGCACTATGAATGAAATAGCTGGAGTAAGGAGTAACCTAATGATATTGTATATTGTATGAATATATGTATAAATGTTATATGTATATATAGTATATATATAGTATATACACAGAGTAAAATAACTTATACAGAGTGTGCAATACAATCCTTTCAATTTCCGAGCTAATTTTGGAAGTGGATTTAGCGAAAATCCACCTCTCTCAAAGCTTCTCTTATAAAATGAGTACATTTTGAAAATTGAGAGTAGAAAATATAAATAAAACAAAACAAAACAACACAGTTTCAAATATACATTCTTACATACACGTAAGGTAATGTACAAAAAGGAACCAATTTTATTTCTTGTTTGCGTACATATTTTGTATTGGGCAATAGAAATATGTATGTATGTACATAAGTATATAGAAGATGTATGATACTGGAATATATACTGTTTTGTACCATAATGTTAGATATAATATATTTATGTATATCTTACGAGTATATATGTACATATACATATATATATATATATACGCACATTATAGTTTGTTTTGGTTTATTTTTGTTTTCGACCCTTTGTTACTATTTCATTGTTATTTTCGACCCTAAATTCATGTTTGTTCGATTATGATTTCATTTTTTCAAGTTAATATGCATCTTACAAATTATGCTGCTTCTACATTATATGTGTATACACATTATATACACATGTACAGTAATCACAAAAAGTATTTCTGCATAATTAAAGTATCGTAATTTGGATTTAGACACTTGTAATACTAATAAATTTTTATATTTATTTTTTCAAACTTTAATAAATACAATTTCTTAAAAAAAACAATAATTATTCTTAGAACAAATATATTATTTGAATTATTCCAAAAATTATTCCTGCATTAATTCTATCGCAAAAATTATTATGAATATTAAAATGAAAATAATTGATTTAATTTTGACTTTCAAGAAAAATGCCAAGGAAAATTGAATTATTTAGTAAAAATTTGAAGTTTGTTGTGCACAAGTAACACCAATAATTTTTGTGATCACTGTACATACCTGTACATATAACATCTACCAACTATCAACTATAAAATCCGGTATTTGATGTAAGTCAAAATAAAGAAAAGACAACCAAGCCTCCTTGTATACGAAGTGACAATATAGTTGCGTTCCTTTTGACCAAGTAAAGTACTCGCAAGTACTTGTAGTCGTGATCATCTACACCACCTCTTGTATTCGAGTAATTTACTTGACAGTTGCATGGTTAGTTACCCCAAAATTCGCCGTCAGAGGTGTTTGTGTTTTAATCGTTAGAGATTAAAGAAATAGGTTTAAGTCTATAATATTTTTAATACACGTTTTATTCAATAGGTGGCTTTTTATTGTTTAATGTTATGAAGCATCTAAAATCAAAGGAAAACAAATTTGAAATACATGACAGCTGAAATTGGAGCATGGCCAACTGTCACTCCAATATTTACATTGCCTTAGAAATATGTATGCTTTCAAATTTGAGGTTACTTTTTACTTCCAAGTAAAAAAATTGCGTTCCATTTACAATATACTCCCGAGTACTTGAAAGTTCTTTACTTGGTCAAAAGGAACGCAACTTATGTGTAATGATAAAACCTGCCTGTACATTTACATACATCTATATCTAGCTATTGTGGTATGGAAAAAAAAAATTAAAAATTAGAAAGGGTAGCAGGTAGCAGTATGTATGAATAAAAAAAAAGTATAAAAAAAAAATTTCTTTTCTGAGAGAGAATTATTCTCACAATTTACGAATTTTAAGTTTCAAATCAAAAGTTTTATAGATGAAAATGCAAACTTGAAATTTTTTAAAATGAGCTTTGCGATATTGGCATATCTGTGTATCGTTATTTAGGTCTGTGGTATATATATAGTATATATATAGTATATTCATTACATGATATACGCAATTATATACACAATAATGTTTATATCTTGTATTTCAAATATCATTTAAAAATTATCAATACAGGTTTGTAACTCGGTAATATGGTAGTATAATTTTGTTTGCAGGATAGTGGATAGGTCCAGGTATAATTATGTTATAATATAAGTATTTATACTATCATGATGTACAATATGTATTACAAAAAAAAAAAAAAACAACCATTTGTACAATACAATGCTTTATCGTTGCGAATAAAGTAGTTAGAGTAACATAATGAATAATATTGTATATTGCATGAACATTTTTTGTACTGTATATAGTGTATACATGTAGTTTTTTGAAAGTGTAATATAATTTTGTTTTCAATGATTATATGTACACTATGTTGTTTTGTTATGACGTGTATTTTTTTTTATGGATTTTTTTTTTTTGCTTTTTCTGCCTTCGGTCCTCATATAATATTAAGAATTGAATTTTTTTTTTTTTTTATTAGTTGTAGGAAAACGATGAAGAAAGAAATGAATAAGAAGTATGAATTACTCTCAAAGCTACAAAAAGAAAAATTACTTGCTGTTGAAAATGTCGTACTCACTACAGATATGTGGACTCATACGCAGACAACTCGGAGCTACTTGGGTGTGACTGCCCATTACATGGAAAATTTTGTCATCAAATCGGTTTACCTGGGAACATTTGATTTCGACATGCAACACACCGCTATTAATATCACCAATAAACTAAGAAAAATTTTTGAAGATTGGAAAATTGACGAAAAAAAAGTTTTCAGTATTGTAACTGATAGTGCAGCGAATATTAAATCTGCAAGTCAAATGATAGTTGGGGATAACCATGTAAAATGTTTTGCGCACGTTTTAAATTTAATTGTATCTTATGATACGATTCCCATAATAAGTGCGCTAAAAAACATTGTGAATGAAGTCAAAGAAATCGTAACATTCTTCAAGCATAGTGTAAAAGCAATGGATGAGCTGCGCACAAAAACTGATCTCAAACTTATTCAGTGTGTTCCCACCAGGTGGAACTCTATTTATTTTATGCTAAATCACTTTATTCACATTTCAGACATTATTAACAGCATTTTATTCAACCACAATAGGCCATCTATGTTATCATCACAAAAAATACTTGAATTAAAAGCCATAACAAAAATTTTGAAGCCGCTTTCAGACATCACAATAGAGTTGAGTTCTGAAAAACATATTACTTGCAGTAAAGTTATCCCAATATCTGTGTGTCTTACACAATTAATTGAAAATATTGAACTGGAGGATGACGTTCCAATAGCAAATGAATTAAAAATTACTCTTCTAAAATGTGTTAAAGCTCGCTTTAAAAATATCGGATCTAATCGATTATTATCTATTTCAACAGTTTTAGATCCTAGATATAAAACTGACTTATTTCTTGATCCTTTGGATGTTAGCAGATGCCTAAATCATATAAAAGCAGAAATGAATTCCACTGAAATATCCACCTTCGAATCAGTATCACAAGTAGATAATGTGCCCACAAATAGCACATCTCTTGAATTTTTGAAGGAATATCAAAAAAATATACAAGAAAAGAAAAATATACAGCGATTAGATAATTCAAATAAGTATGGAGAACTCACAACATATTTGAATGAACAAACATGTCTTTCAATCGATCCTTTAGAATTCTGGAAAGTAGAAGGTGGAAGATTTCCCCGTCTTCGAGTACTAGCATTGAAATATTTATTGGTGCCTGCAACATCTGTTGCTTCAGAACGGCTTTTTTCAAAAGCGGGACTTATTTTAAATGACAAAAGATCTTGCTTGAAACCATCACATCTCAATTATTTGTGTTAGTTCTTTAGATAATGATATGTGGAATGGACATTTCTAATGATTTATTAATTATTACACATATTATTATTTTTTTATGATTATTATTATTATTATTAAAATTAAGTTTTCTTTATGTTATGTTTATGTTATTACATATTTTGTTTTGTTTTTTAATAATCATTAAAAATTACATAAATTTTGTAACCTATTTAATTGTTTTATTAAAATAAACACTGGCGATTATCGATTAATCGATTAGTTTTTAACCGATTAATCGTCTTGTCGATTATATTCAAGTTTAAGTAATCGATTATTTTTCTGCAAAAGTCCCAGCTCGAAACTGAAGCGAATATGTTTTTTACATTCATTTTACTACTACATACTAAACATATTCTAGTTTACATTAAAAAAATTTGTATTATGAAAATAGTACCCAATCAGCCAGTTTAAAAAAATTGACTTCGTCTTGTGTACACGCATTTTTTGTCTAGTCGGTTAAAGTGTGCGTGCAAATAACGTCATGTACATTTTAATTACGTGAATTGGGGAATGGTTGTGTGCAAAATAAAATGCACGCAGCGTATATAATATGTAGACGAAATATCACTGACATTTAATTTCATTTTGAAATGTGTCCACACTTTTCACTGCTGTACAAGCATACATTTTCCTAAAAGTAACCACCTCGTGACTATAATTCAAGCTTTTAGATTATTTTTATTATCTTTAAAGCAGAGCAGAAAAGAATCTTATTTTTATTTTTCTTTCTGACAAATAAAGTATTTCTGTCCTTATTACTCTCTTTAATTTCGAATAACTTCTAACTTTCAAATTTATTCCATACTTGAATTTTACACATTACATATTATTTATACATAATTGTTGGGATTCATTTTTTCATTTTCTTTAATTTGCAGTTTTCGCACTTCTTATGTTTGAAAGTATGTGCGGTTTTAGATTCTTAATTCTTAGTGAAATCTTAAATGATATTTCTAAAAAATCAAAGCGCTTTCTTCAAAAATAAAACTTAAAGAAAAGGTGAAATTGTTTCTCTAAAATTGGAAAATTTCTCAACAAAACTACTAGTCGCGTGTAAAATATAATTATAAGTTTCCATATCATACGGTAATATGTAAAGAATTTATTTGGATCACGTTTTAAATATGGTTGCGGGTGGTGAAACTCTCCAAATTCCTTACGTTTAGAAAAAGTTTCACAGACCCACAACTTTCTTCTATTAAAAAAATGTCTTTTAAAATATGAATTTTCCAATAAGAAAAGATCTTCCTCCATTTCGATGGTTTTCTTCAACTGAAATGCATCGAAATGTACAATTTTTTTCTGATACAATGTGCGCACATTGTCTTGCGAATTCTGACGAGAGTTTTCACACGAATTCTGACGAACAAAAATCGCATAAATTCTGATACAATGTGCGAGCAGGCTAAAGTAACAACATTACGATGAATTTTTTGATAAAGTACATAGTATATAATATAAAAACAAAAACAATAAGATCCTATTCGCTTTTCCTTTCCTATTCGCTATTCCTACACATAATACCACATGAGAAGTAAATTGTAACAACAAAATATTTCGACCAAAACAATATGTAAATTCGAATATGTACACTTCTCAATATCAATGCACATAGAAAAAAGAAAAGAAAGAGAATGAAAGAAATAACAATTATAGTAAAGTGTGTACGTGTACAGCATGATACCAATGATACCACAAACAATAAACATACGTATAATGATACACATTAATTTGTACATACATTTGTGTATACTAACCATTGAAAGCACTAAATTATAAATCTAAATAATTATAAGAATTGATGCGTTGGAGCAAATTTCCTAAGTGCACCATTCTAACGCACACCTCATAGAAAAAACTAAATAATATTTGTATGCGATGCTTTCTGTTTTAATATGTAGATATTATAATTTTTTCATGCGTTGGAGCAGATAATTTTAGTGCTCCATTACAATGTATTTATGAATTTAGATTTAGACTGTTTGCTTTGCAGTCTAATAAATAGAAATACTAATCAATCTAATTATGTTGCTTTTGAATATGGATAGACAAGACAGACAATATACATAAATGATAATAGATGTTTGAATATTTACATATAGAGTACATGGGATATAGGAATATAAGAATTTATATCTACATATTATGTATACAGTATATGTATATTCAAATGTAGTACATATATTTTTTAATATGTATATCATACTTATATAAGAATGATTTTATATTTTAGTTTTAATTTTTTTTGAATATCAGTTTGGATTTGGCTCTCCATTCCCATATTGTACATACACATAAAAATTATATATAAAAAAAAATTTTTGAATTTTTTTCTAAATTTGATATAAATTCATATATCATTAATGGTCTAGAACACATAGATAGTAACATATAGACCAAGGTTAATAGAGAGATAAGGTTAGACATTCCCATATGAATAACCTATAAATGTGATAGTGACGTCACATTGATCATTTCTAATCATTCATATACTTTGTTCAAGTTATATGGAGAAGTTTATTATTCAAACATTGAATGAAAAGTTAAAAATTAAATACTTAATAATCTTGAAATATCATAATAATACTTCTAAGAGCAAAAATAAGGTATTATTAATTCCAGGTATAAGTTTTAACACAAATAAAAGACGAAATATACGAAATCTTTCTATTAACCTTGGTGAAATATTATATATGTATGTTTTTCATGTTGTAGACAGTATTTCATTGTTTAATTTATGAATGAAAAGTTGAAAAATAAATAATAATTTTTAAATATGATTGAAGTAATACTTCTCAAGAGATAAAAATTCAAATAAATACATAATAATAATTATTACTTTATGCATTATTTATAGCATAAACAAAACATTGTAAAAACTGAAAACGAATAATGAAAACAATGATTGATTAGGTTTAGAAATAAATTTTATTTTTATTATGTGTATGTTTTTTTTCTTTTCAATTCATCTTTTTTAAAAAAATTCGTGTTCTTATTCAAAGATCTTATTCTAAAATACATTCTAGTCCTAAAAAATAGTATTTTAATATCATTACTTAAATCTATATTGTCGCTTAAATTTAAGTGGTATTGTATATAATAATATAATTATTTTTAATGAGTATCTTATCTCTATTTATAACATTAAAAATATTATTTAGTTCTTTGATTTTGTGAACAAATTCCTCTGTAGGCTTTTTCAATCCTCCTTTATTAATTGCATCTACGATCTACCCACGTATATGTTGAGCAAGGCATATCGATTAGGTACACGTAATCCTTATTCAACTTCAATTTTTTCGCAAAAATATATAAACACTCAATAAAAAACATTGTGTTTATTCATTTTGATGATAATGTTTCACTCTTAGCGCTACCCGGAACAACGACGAGGACGTGGTGAAACAACTGTTCCATCTAGTTTTTTTTTATTTACACTATTTACACTTAAATCCTAATTATTTATTATTTATTATTAATTTTTTTTATTATTTTTCCACAATATATTTTTTTTGTTTTTTATTATATTTTTCAAAACTTAAACTTATTTCTAGTATTTTTGTAGTTTTTTTTAATCACACTATTTACACTTAAATCCTATTTTTTTTACACACTCTAATCATATTTTCTTAAATTCTACTTTATATTTTTTATATTTTTAACATATATTTAAATTTAATGCAACTGATTTCAAAAATTCAATTTTGTCTTTTTCCCCACGTTGTCTAATAACTTGTTTAATGTTCTTTAATTGTTCTATTGTTTTTCTTTTTTTTTTGGAGGTACTTCTCCAATAGAGAGTTTTGCAAGAAGCGTTTTTACAACAATCATTTCTTTGGACAACTCATATATAATTTTATACACACCACAATGTTTTTTATTGATTAATACTTTTAATCGACGATGCCAACCTTCAACACTATTTTGTGTTCGTGGAAAATTTGTTTCTAAAGTATCCACTACAGACCAAAATTTGGGATCGTATTTTTGTCCAGAATTTCCTAAACCAGAGACATAAAACTTTTCGAACCACATACATATTTTTTTGAAGTCTTTATCTTTTGAATATTTTTTCAACTCCTTAAAATATTCTGGAATTTCATTTTCAGGAATGAAAGCCAAACTTTTAATCATTTTTACGGACAAACTGAAATCAAAACTTGTACCGTATTTTTTTTGAGAATGCTCTTTCTGAATTCTCCTCCATAGAATTTGCCCGAAATGAAATAAGCACCCTTTAAAAGATGCTTCCGGAAAAAACTCTTTCATTGCTCCAGGAATAGCCAATTCAAAATCCGAAATTACTCTTTCTGGCCTTAAATTAATGCCCTCATCAACAGCAACCTTACATAATTCATAAAAAATCTCAAAATATGCAGATTCACTTTTTTCACTCATGAGACAAAATAATAATGGTATAACGTGTCCATTAATAAAGCCATGAATTGTAAAAAGTTGTCTCATTATTATTGGTACAACATAAAAAATACCATCAACCAGCCAACACTTCGAATCACTCAAAGCTTTTAGGGACGTTTTTGTCCCTAATATTATATTAATATTATTTCCGAACCTCTTTTCCGATAAAACAAAAACCTCACCTTCTAAAAATTTTAAATTGTTCGGAATATCGATGCTTTCTACATCTTGTGGTTCACTGTAATTAAATCCTTTGCGTGCTCTACGTATTTTTTCTTTAAATGCCCTCTTTGACGGCAGATAAACTCTGCTATATTCTTTTGTACGCACTATCACATCACTTATAATCTGTGAAGGTTGCTGTGACGTACCACTTGCTAATTCTTTCACATTAATATTTGCTGCACACACATCCTTTGAAACAACTTCACTTGCATGATTGTGATCTGTTGGTGGTTTATAAATCACATGCTCACCATTTTCTTGTTTAGTGCAAACTACACTTTTACAGAGACAATCTTTTCTTTTGTCACAAGACCATTTGTAAATATTATCTTGTGTTTTATATCTAAAATGATACCCATTACCTTCAAAAAATAATTTTTCACTTCCTTTATTGGATTTTAAAATTTGTAGATTCATTTTAATTTTATAAAAAATACAAAAAATTGAATTTTCACTAAATCCTTAATTGAATATAAATGTATTTTCCTTGAATAAAATATATATATTTTAAATATAACTACGAAAATTACTAATTAATTATTTTTACTAATTAATTATTCTTGAATATATCATAAATATTTTTAATACAACTATAATATATAACAAACTTATATATTACTTAAATTACTTTTTTACTTATTATTTAAAAACTATCACTTAAAAACACTTATAAATTTAATTCTTTCAAATTTAAGTAAATCAATTCTCTAAAAATTCACTCTTCGCGTTTTAGTTATTTAAACTGAATTAATCTGTTTTAGAAATTCTACAATTTACCTACATCCTTTTTTATCTTCTATTACCACTGCCTGTAAACAAAAAGGAATATTCCACAACTTGCTTCATAATGAAATATTCCAGTTTCTAATTATTTTGCCAGCCTGTGTTAGAATATTTAATGTAAAAATTTAAAGATAGGAAACGAAAAGACGCGAAAAGAGGTATAAAAGTATATAATATATAACACAAGATATTATTTACTTACCAATTAAATAACTAGCAGGTTTGAAACAAAAAAAAATCAATAGATAAAATAACTAGTTTAATCCTTGTCTTTATTCTAGATTTTTACAAAAATTAAATTCAAACAAATGTGTTTCCGTCATAATAAAATGGAGAACAGAGAAAAATGTGACAAATATTTTAATTTTAAAAATTTTTTTGTAAGTTTGTTTAAATGTATCATTGCAGTATACAAGGATTATTATTTTGATATACCCAAAAACTATGACTACAATCAGGTAGACTTTAGTTAGTTTAATTGAAAAAATGTATATTCAAAGTACAAATCATGATCTTTCTTTACATTCATATTGTAGACAACCAAATGAAATAAGAGAAATAATATGACATACCAACTTAAATATTTACTATTACATGTATGTACTACAATATTTACAATATTACTTAAAATATTATTCAGTTTCGTTAGTTAGATAAAAATTATAGCTTTTTTAATTAGTTATAAAAATACACCGAATTAATTCATATTTTATTAGAAATTGAAGATTTTGTGTTTTGGGATTCTGTGTTTGGGATTATGTGTTTTTGGGATTTTGTGTTTTGGGATTTTGTGTTTTGGGATTTTGTGTTTTGGGATTTTTATATTTTTGGGATTATGTGGGTCTCCCGTTGTAAAAGTGTAAAAAGTGTGAACTATATCGTCAACGCACCAGAGAAAACTTTGTATTGAAAGCAAACAAATTAATAACATTAACATATGTCTGCTAAAATATTATAAAAATAAATTTAATCAAATTACTTTATAAAACATTTAATGTCAGAATGGCATATACAATAGTAATATACACCGTATACAATGAGTTTCAGCATTGTAAATTTTTACAAGCAGTGTAAGTTGTTATTGAAGATGTTTACAATAAAGTGTAGGATTGTACGAGTTTACACCATAAAATTGCATGTACATATTATGTGCACATTACACATATACATGTGTAAGTCACGATAGCCGAAGCCGATAATAAATACAGTGTTTCACTACAGAAAGCCAGCGAAAAATAAAAAACGAATTATTGTTTTGACTATGTGTATGTATATAATTTATTTTAATCAGCTTTATAAACTCTAATTCACATTATATTCAATAGCTCGCCTAGTATCCACTCGCTTCAACAACATGGCGACATCTTTCATCACAACTTTTCACTAATTTCTTGGCGTACTCCTCGCTAAGGTTCTTCCAAATTCTTTGTAGTACTCGAATTAAATGATTTGTGTTTTTTTATTTTTAACTCCCGCAATTTCTGCTTCATGTAATTTTCATGAGGGCTATTTTTCATCACACATTTTCAATAGGGTTACAATCTGGGGATTATGAAGGCCAATTCATAGTATTGATCCCATTTTGAGATTTACACTGGGTACAAAGTTGACTCCGATGTTTGGGGTCATTGTCTTCTTGAAGAATCCAATCTCGATTTCCTGTCCAATCCAGTTATTTGTTGATCGTAATAACCCATTTTTATATATTTTGGTTGTTCGTTTCATATCCACTATCCCCGTGAAGTATATCAAATAACCGAATCCCTTTTGACAAAAGGCCCCATAAACACATACCTTTGCAGTGTTTTACAGTACGTTCTATGTAGCGTTCACCTTTTTTCGTCCAAGCACGTCTCAAAAGATTTGAAACGAGAAAAAAAGCTTCATCGGTGAAGAATACATTACTCCAATCTCGATTAATATTCTTTCGGGTCCATAGTAACCTTTTTTCCATATGGGAACTTATCAATAAAGGCTTTTGCTTCGTTGACAAGTTTTCATTTGAAATTCTTTGAAACGTCGCTGAATAGTTCAAGTGGAAATGTTTATACCCTTTTTCGATAATTTTTTCATGTGCTAATAATTTTTTTTATTATTTGGTGAGATTATCATTTGTACCAGTAATTTATTTAGTCCATTTTTTTTTCATCAATTTATTTAAAATTTTTTTCTAAATACGTGCAAATCTGTTTCATACCCAAATATGTTACACAAAAAAAAACAAAAAAAAAAAAAAAAAAAAAAAAAACAAAAGGGACTCATATTTTTTTAATTGATTGTTGGTGTAAAATTTATCAAAATTTTTATAAATTATCTACAACACATTAAAATTTTATTATTGTAGTATAATTACTAAGATGCATCTTCAGTATCGTCACAGACATTACAATTAAAGCCAGGTGTTCTCCAATCAAATAATGTAAATTCTTCGATGTATCCAACAACATTTAAAAGACTTCCTCTATCAGAAATTCAAATTTCCATAGAGAAAGATAGAAATGTATCATCAACATTATTATCGCCATCGCCATCGCCATCTGATATAAAAATATTTAAGCATCAGATAAACACAAAATCAAAATCAATCAAACCGGAAATTAAATTTCCATCGTATTGCTATAAAACGAAACAAATAGAACCTGCTGAAGAGAATTTCAGATCTTTATATATTCTTGCTGAAGCAGCTGAATTATTGCAAGAATTAGAAGAAAAAGTAGGATAAGAAGACACGTGAAGAAGAAGCCTTCAAGGAAAACGATCAATTTTAAAATTTCGGTTTTACTTTTTTTTTCTTCAATTATCATTTTTTTGTTTTTTGAAAATTATTGGGGCAAAATAGGGCAAAATTGGTATTTCAAAAATAATAAAATGTCACCGGTCATTTAATCGGTGCACCTTGGTTATAATTTTTTTTAAATAATCTTGGATCATATTTACTATGTCCATGCAATTTTCTTGCTAAATCTGACATGATTTATATTAATTTGTTGAATATCATGTAAATATGTACATACATACGTACATATTTACCGATAAAAATCTATAAAATCTTTTTCACAATAATGTCCGAAGGGATTAATTCTATTATTGTAAGATTAAGCTTTTCTGCAATAATTAAATTCTCTTAGAATTTACAAATCCCTGAAAATGTCTGCTTCCATTATCTATGTTTTGTCTTTTTTTATTTATTTATTTATATATTTTAATTTATATTTTATATTTTAAATATAAATATTTATAACTTTATGTTTTAATTATATTTATTAATATATTTTTATTATTATTTAATTATTTTTATGTTATTTACTTTTTGAATAGCACTTGCGAAACAGTAACTGCTGGAACAGAATGCTGCAGCTGAGTCTGAGGCTGAAGCGTGAAGTGTAGTATGAAGCAGTGTTGTTATTCGTGGCACATTTGTGCCTTTTTTGGCACATTTCAACTGGACTGGCACTTTTGGCACTTTCAAATACAATTTGGCACCTTTTTTTTTTGAAAGTAATAAATAATTTAAACAAAGAATTTCAAGGAGAAAATCCAATGCCACATCTTATAATTAAGAGATGTAATTTTCTTTTACGTTTTTGTTTAAGAAATTTTATTAGGTCAGAAGTACTAAACAAAGCTTCATCATTAGCTGCCATAGACTTCCAAAATGAAAACAACTTTTTACCATTAAACAAAGTTTATTGTGGAGTTGAAGTTGAAAATTTTATTATTTCAAACGATTTAGTTAAAAAGTGTGGACAAAAACTTGAACACTTTCAAAGATGTGTTGTAGATTTCTATGCTAGTTTTTGTTCAGAAATTATCAAAAGAGTTAATCTAGAAGATTCATTTTTAATGAAATTATCTTGCTTAACACCAGAAATTGCTGTTTCTGGTAGTGAATTGTCCATACACCATACTTCAATTACTACAAATATTTCCGTCAGATTCAAATGAAATAGATCGAGAACAATTAAACACTGAATGGCGACTAATTTCTGAATGCGATTTAAAAATTTTAAAAATTTGCCAGTTGAAGAATTTTGGAGCAAAGTAGAAAAATGTAAAAACGGTTTAAACGAGCCAATGTTTCCAAATTTATGTCGAATAGTAAATGGATTACTATCATTACCACATTCAACAGCCGGTGTTGAAAGGATATTTTCGCACAATAAACTTATTAAAACTCCACATAGAAATAGATTACTGTAAGCACATGTTCGGCTTTGTTAAGTGCAAAAGACCTTTTAAAAAGTACAAACAAAAGTTGTTGCTCTTGGATACCGGGAGATGAGCTGTTGAAAAGAAATATAACGAAACAGGCAGACGAAATTTTGTAAAACATGCAAAATCAAAAAATAATTTAAAACACACAAGTGATTATCAGGAAATACATAATAACAATATTGTTTTTTTTTTTTTTGATTTTTTATATATTTTTTGTTTACTGTGAATTTTATTTAGTTTTTGTTAATTTTTATTAATAAAAAGATATTTTTCGATATTTATATTTCGATTTTTTGATTCATTTGAAATGTAGATGGCCATGTAATTAAAGCTCTGGTAAAGATAATTACTTACATGAGAAGCATTACTTTTTTTGGCACTTTTTCCATCTTTTTGGCACATTTTTTAAGTAGAATTTGGTACCATTTGAAAAATGCTCATAACAACACTGGTATGAAGTATACACTGCAGCGCTGTGTGAGATTATAACAAACAGAATGGTGTAGCTGCAGCTGACTTTAATGTCAAAGCAAATGAAAGTAAATTAACCCTTTCGACCAAGCTTTCGAGGAATGAAGTAAAATTAAATTTCTTTTGTGAATTATGTTATGGAGAGCTAAAAAATAAATTTTGCAATCAAAATTTTTTGATTATATATAAGGGGGTAGGCGGGGATGGTGGTACAAAAATATAAAACTCGGCGGGTTCGGTGGTACTATTATGTACCATTCATACTATTAATGGGATATAAAAAAATCAGTTTTCTTTTTATTTATGAAATCATCAATTTGTTTTTTATAATTCACATTATTCATGAATAATAGCTCGTCTAGCTCGTTTTGCCATATCTATATGCATAAAAATTAATATTTGGATTTTAGTTATAACCATTATAAAGGAAGGTTGGTACATATTTGCACCATGAAAAAAGACGACTGGTATTTACATGAACCAACTTCTAAAAAATATGTTAAATCATCTATGATTTATCTCTAAATACTCATAGTATGTAATTTATTTACTAAATATAATATTATAAATAAGTTATAGAATATTTCCGTTGAAAATCACTAAAAAAACTACTTTTATTTAACACAAACTGTACTCACTAACGATTACAGTACAGTCGCAATGAAAAGCAAATAGCGATCAAAACTGAACATATTTCAACATGCAAATTACTTCTTCTAATAAAAAACATCACCGAACGATCTGGTGCAGTTTACAACTAAATATAATGAAAAATAGAAGTTTTAGAGATGTTTTTAATAGACTGGTACAAAAAAGGATCGGCCGTTTCGAAAGGGTTAAGTAAGTTTTGTGGCTATGTGCAAATTTTTTTGAAAAATACTCGAATTATTAAAGTACATACATATATTATAAGCTAAATAAAGTATTAATTTAAATTAAATTGAATTCTTCGCGATTTATTAAAAAAGTGTTTTTGTTTTTTTTTTTTTTATAAAAAATGAGTGTACTATAAAACGATTAAAATTAATTGAAAATTTTATTAATTAAAAAACATTGTAAATGAGAATAAATTAGTTTTGTGGGTTTGTGAATATTTTATAAAAAATACTCGAATTATTAAGAGCAGGTTATTCTGATTTGATTTATACTGATTTTGGGTGATTTGGGTACACGTTTTCTCAGCCATTTTTTATCCAATTTTTATGAAATATGTTTTAAATGAAAGTTCAATGGGTCTAGAGTGAAATAAGCGGAACAAATTTTTCAAAAAGGTTTTAGTTTTTCCTGTACAGGATAATAAGGACGAGGCTTTCTTCAAATTTCAACGTGCTTTGGTACACCTTTTCTCCGTAACTACACCATATATTTTTCTAAAATTTTTGTCATACATCATTCAAAGGGTGTAGAGTGCAATAAGCGGAGCACTTTAGTAATTTTTGTCCTTATTAGTCCTGTAGAACGCTTTGAAGAAAGAAGGATTTTTACAAAAAATGTATAGATTTTAAATTTAATTTTTCATGGGTTGATTGCGTATTATTGCGTATTATACTGAAATTTTCATATAAGGTAATTCGAATGTTCTTTTTTCGATTTCGAAATAGAAAAATAAAAATTTTTACATTATTTTAGAATTATTAGTAATATAAAATTCCTATTTTTCACAACAATTTTGTCATAGATAATAAAAATGTTTTGCATAACTCTTGGCTCTAAATATGGTATATCAATTTTTCACCGATACGTTTATTCATTTTATATGAATAAAAATATTATATATGTAACCTCCAGAAGCAAAATAAAACTTTTCCACTTTTAGTAATTCTGAGAAAAACGCGAAAAACTGCATGAGCTATAATTTTCAACGCAAAACATTCAAATTTTAATTTTCTTATTATCATCACGATTATATTACTATAAACGTTGTCATTTTACTACAAAAAGAATAAATAAAGAAGATTTTATTAAAAATAAAATGGAAAAGTTGTGATTTGATGCAACATATCGGAAAAGTATTGTTTTGTCACCAAGTGTTAAGGAAATGATGGCTTTTGCTATTACAAGAATTAAACAACATAACCATTTTTATTTGAAAAAAAAAATTTATTCAAGAAAATATTTGAAATTAAACCCGTACATCTATTTCATATTCTCGGGGCTCACATAATGAATTATCTGCTTCGTTTTCCACAAAGTCTTCTTCGTTGTTTTCAATATCTTCGAATAATTTTCTATAAAATATTAGGTCTTCTGTATTTTTCCAATTTTCTCCGAAATGTTTGGTTAGAAGTTTATTGACATCGCTTAGTTTTTCATTTTTTACTTTGATTCCCTTTTGAGTTAATACAGGTGAAAAGTCTGAAATTCTCATTTTGGGTTTCAGAACTGATTTTGCAACTCCTACGTCAGATTTATAAAAGCATTCACCTCGAATTAAAATAGATCCTTTTTTGGTTTTTTTGACAATGAGTCTTTTGCATTTACTAAACTGAAAATGCCATTGACCAGGAGGTTTAAAAAATTTTGTTGTTTCGGATTTCCAGTCCTTTACAGGGCAATCAAAACCGCCTAATTTTTGCACTTTTCCGTGTTCGTCAAAAATGTCAAAGTATTCTAAAGGAGAAATTATTGTTTGCCTGTTTTTAACCTTTTTTTCAATGAGTGCAAAGACACGGTCAGGAGGTATATAAGAATGTCCCGGAACTGGAAACACTAACTGAACTTCATTAATATTTCGTGGAGCATTATTTTTTAACCAATAACTGCACATAGCTACCATAGTCGAATTTTTATTTTGGGAACCGCATCCATCACATATAAGTCTGATCGTTTTAGTTGCTTTTTCAAAAGAAAAGGAACAAAGCGTATGATAAACTGCTGAAGAAATCTCATTTGATCCTTTTGGAAATTCATTTTCCGTCCATGTGAACAAGATTACATTTTCCCTTGATAGTTGATCCTTTGATGATCCACAAACTACTGCAAAATTATACAAATAAAGAAAACGTCAATAAGAAAACCTATTGAACCAGAATGCAGGCTTGCTTTGACACTAATGTAAAAAAATAATGAGTATACAAAATTTTGTGTTTGCAATATAATTCAATAAAGTATTAATTTTTCCAGATATCTATCTCAAGGTGTTTCAAGGCATTACCTAGCATGGACTTTTAGGATGGGGGTTTCAACAGTTAGAGAAATCATTATAGAAGTATGTGAATTATTATGGAAATCTCTATCTCCTATTTATATGGCAGAACTGAATACTGTGGATTGGAAAAGAGTTGCTGACCAATTCAATGAAAGATGGCAAATGCCGAACTGTATAGGAAGTGTTGACGGAAAACATGTAAAAATAAAGTGTCCACCAAATTCAGGCTCCAAATATTTCAATTATAAAAAGCATTTTAGTATAGTGCTTTTAGGATTTTGTGATGCCAACTACACATTTATTGCTGTAGACGTGGGAGCTTACGGTAGTCAGAGCGATGGTGGAATATTTAAACAATCAGCACTTGGCGAAAAAATATTAAAAAACAAAATTAATTTGCCTACGCCGTCAACACTTCCCAACTCTGAAAAGATAGTGCAGTATTACTTCGTGGGGGACAGCGCTTTTCCACTAAGTAAAAATTTAATGAGACCTTATCCAGGCACGTTAATGAGCATGGAAAAAGAAGTATTTAATTACAGGTTATGCAGAGCGCGGCAGGTAATTGAAAATACTTTTGGTATTTTGACCAATCGTTGGAGAGTTTTATGCAGTGCTATAGAGTTTATGCCGAAAAATGCAGATAAAGTAGTTCTAGCTTGTACAATCCTTCATAATTACCTAAAAATTACGGATGAGATTTATAATTGTCATACATATTGCCCACCCAACTATTGCGATACATATGATGACACAAATAACGAAATTATAGAAGTACAATGGCGAGAAGAAAACTTTAATCTAGAACCCATCCAGAGGTCTGAAAGTAATAATAGCTCAAGATCAGCTTTTAGAATTCGCCAAACCTTAACAGAGTATTTTGTAAATGAAGGTAAAATTTCTGGTCAACCTTCATAAAATAGATAATTATTATGTACATACATATCTTCTTTTTTTCATTACAAGCAATACTAATAATAATTTTATAAATAAAATAAACACTAATTTTAATTCACTTAGTATTTTATTTTATACATCATTAAAAACTATGTCCTATTTCATTTAAAACAGTTAATATTTTAATTTTTGCTAAATTTTTTTTATTTGCCGGTAATTTTTTAATTTGCTTTGCAATACTTTTTGCAAACAAATCGTCTTCGTCCTCAGAATCGTCCTGTCTCACGTCGGTATTTAAAAATTCTGAAATGGACGTCATTGTCCCAAATAACATTTGTTGTAATTGGGAATCTGAGTCCGTTCTTTGTCTTTTTTTGTTTTTGTGTGATGCTTCGCTGCGTGTCGGAGTACTGGTTTGTCTTACTTGACTGGTACTTCCTTCGTCTAAGACGGAAACTGGTTCAGAGGCAGGGGGACTCATCATATTTTCTTCGTATACTAATATGTCAGGATCCATTGAAAAATGTTCTTGTTCTTCTGACATATTTTCCGAAGACTCTTTTCGATAATTTGATTGCAATCTGAAATAAAATTTTTGTTTAATATAAAAAATAATATTGAATAAAATTATTAACTTACTGCCTCGGCTTCATAAAGTCACTTAGAAATTCCAAATTTTTGGTATATTTCCATTTTTCATCTGGATCTTCTGCTGCTTGACCAGATGAACTTTTATTTTTCTGCCTAGTATATGAATCTCTTAGTGTCTTCCACTTCTTTTTTATGTCCTCCTCTGAAAAGACAAACAACCATATTTTCATATAAAAAATAAATAAATTGGCATTGATAAAAAACAAATTCGATAAAAATTAAGTATGTATTCCATAATGCTAAATATTAAATAGTAATGGAAATACTTTATCATATTTCTTATTAATATAAAATACCAAAATATAAAAACTCACCATTTACATTAAATTCTTTAGCAATTTGCATCCAGATTTTAGCTTTTTTTTTTAATATTTTTGTAGTCTTTATTAGTAATATCATATAAAATAGGGAATTCCTTGATATTTTCAATTAATTTTTCAATGTCCATTTTGATTTACAGTCACTTGTAACCATATAATTTTTTACTTTAAACTTTTTAATATATCTGATTCTAATGCACTTTAAAATATTTTTAATTCATATATGTATATATTTTTTCAATACTTTTAACTCATTAATATTTATTTATTTATTTATAATTTAATTATTTACAAAATTTATCTATATAATATATTATAATTATCAAAAATAAATATATTATTATTAAATACTAGATTTTTTATGGGAAGGATAAACTTTATATATGTACCTACGTTTACTGTATGTTTTTTATTGTAGTTCAGCTGCCAAAACTTCCTTACGCGCGTGAAATTCGAAATTCATTGAAACTTAGCTGCAGCCTCAGCGGCTACTTCAGCCGCAGCGACATATTCTGTTGATGTACATTCATTTTCGTTGTTTTGAATTTTGACAGCTCGTGCTACAGCCTCAGCCTCAGACTCAGCTACAGCATTCTGTTCCAGCAGTAATGCACGCCTTATGCGGTAAACACAACAAGAGCGGATTGCGAAAGCGATGGCGGTAGCGACTGTCAAAATTATTCGCCTAGCATGTAAACTAATAAATCTGAATACAAATGCGACGAATTGCGGAAAGCGAATTTTCCGCTGTCGTCGGAATAGATTTAAATTTTATTTTATCGCTATCGCCGTAATATTTGACAGATGAATTTTTTCTTTTTCTATTATAAATATCTATGTATGTATCAAAGTGAATCAAAATTGTTAATTATAATAAAATATAATAATAAAATAATAAATAGATAATAAAATAAATAATAATAAATAAATAGATAATAAATAAGTAATAAATAATAAAATAATAAATAAAATATAATAAAATAATCAAAAAAAAAAAATTTTTTTGTTTAAAATTGTATAGTGTTAATAAAATATAAAAATATGACTTTTGAGGAAAGATTAATAGAATTTATTAAAAATCACGAATTGATTTTTAATAAAAAATTGAAATGTTATAGAAATGTAGATAAAAAAGAAAAGATTTGGGCTGAAATAGCAAAAACGCTGGAAACAAATGGTAAGAGTATTATTATAAATGTTTATTTCTTTAAAAAAATTTATTTTTTTCAAGTAATAAGAAATTAAATGTTATTATTTTTCAGCTGATGTTTGTAAAAAAAAATGGAAGAATTTGAGGGATACGTATAAAAAAGCAAAAAATAGAAATTTTCCTTCTGGAAGTGAAGCACCAGAATTTGTAAAGAAGTGGAAGTATTTTGAAAATTTGCAATTTTTAGATAATTTTGAAAGTTGTAGAGAGTGAGTACATAAAAACTTGAAACATATGTATGTGTATATATTTTAATAAAATTTTTCCATTGCAGTACAATTGGCAATCCTTCATCCCACCAGCATCAGTACACCACCAATGAAGCAAACGGTAATGTGGTGATAGAAATTATAACTGGTAAAAAAATTTGTTACTTTTTTATTATTTATACAAAAATAACACAAATATTTTATTTTAGACGAAGTTTCTGAAAGAGAAGGGAGCGTGAGTACTGCAGATGAAAATGCATTAATCTCTACAACACCACCAAATAAAAAGCAGATATTTGATTCGTGCTCAGAAGGGTACAACGAATTAATTAAAAGTGCAACAGAGGCGATTCAGCAAATAGTAGCACTAGCAGCACCAACAGAGATGTCTACCGTAGAAAATATTTTCTTGACTTTAGCAAGAAAAATAAAAGAAAGTGATTTGCCAACACATGTCGTAAACGAAATTGAGATTTTTGTTACCACATATGTTTATGACAAAATCAAAGAAAATAGTAAAAATGAATAAATATATTTTTTTTATGTATCTAAGTTTTTTAACACATGTACATATGTTCTAAATTTTAATTAAAACAAAACACATTTAGTGATTTTTTTTAATTGTTTCATTTAGGCATACGAGTACATATTAAATATAAAATTACAATACAATTGCATATAAAATTTAAATAAAATTTTTATATTTCAATCATGAAGGCTGCTGAAGTAATTCTTTAATTAATCACGCAATGCGAATGCTTCATAGAAGCACGATTTGAACGATTATGTGGACGTCTAAGATTTACTCTTTCGTTTCTCCAAGTGCCTAATACTGTTTCACCATTTACATCGTGATCTACAAGATTTTCGGTAAAATATGAGATGTCGTTTTGGAGCATTAAAAAATTGTGCAGCAAGATTGTTGCCAACATTATTTTTTCAACATTTTTAGGAGCAGCGTAAATATCTTGTAATAAAATTCTCCATCTACTCGCTAAAATTCCAAATGAATTTTCTATGTACACGCGAGCTTTTGAAATCATTGTATTAAACTTTTCCTTTTCAGGAGGTAAATTTCTACCAGGATAGGGTCGCATTATATTATTTTTCAGTGGAAATGCCGAATCCGCAACAAAGAAGTATGGAAAAACTTTTTCTGTACCTGGTAAAGCCATAGGGTTAGGAAGTGCCAGAGTGTTGTTGATAATTTGTTGTCCAAATGCACTTCGGCTAAAAATTCCACCATCACTTTGACTTCCAACAGCTCCGACATCTAACAAAGTGAATGTATAATTAGCATCACATGCCGCTAACAACATTATGCTGTATTTTCGTTTATAATTATAATATGTTGACCCACTTGATCTTGGACAAACTATGTTCACGTGTTTCCCGTCTATGGCTCCAATACAATTTAGCACTCCTGTTTTTTGGAAAAATTTTCTTGAAATATCTTCCCATTCATTTACTCCTACCGACAAATACACTCCATTCACAGGTTTCATATATAATTTTCCTCACAGTAGACACACCCATTTTAAACGCCCATCCTAGTACTTGAGGTGAGCATCCGTGAGCTAAAAACCTGTAATGTATACATGACTTTTAGAATGATGCTAGTAAACAGTCATAGCATAGTATATATTATACTTACATTAATGTGACTGCCAAACATTGCTCTGTGATTATGGATTTTCTCCTTGAATGTTTTTTTATTCTTTCACTTATTAAAATATGTAATAAATTAAATTTTTCTCTGGACATTCTTGTTAATTTATAAAAATGTTCCTCATCAGCGTGCTTTATATGTTTAAAGGATTTTTCGTAAAATCCATATAAATCACGTGTAAGGTTAACTTCACGTACCCACCAACGTCTTTTACTTTTCTTCCTACCAATTTCCATTGTTTCATGTACTATTAACATTAGCTGTTTTTCTTTGGTCACGATTATCTGATAATTCTCAGTTCTCAATTGAGCAATGCGTTTCTTTGGTATGTGTTTTTTCTATTCTGTTATAGGCGGCAGCAGCAACGAAGTGAGAATTATGTAATCCAACTGAGGAAAAATATTTTTGCTCACTTGATGTGAGGAACTGAGAATCAAAAATAAAGACACAATTTTTACAGTCTTCTTGTAAAACTTGGTAAATTTTTGGATATAAGTAGTTTATTAGCTGTTTTTCTTTAATCACAATAATCTGATAATAATTTGTAAAAATTAATTTCTGAAAATAAAAACAACTCTGAAAAAGTAAAATAAAATGGAGTATGAAGTATTAATACGAAGTAAGTAAACAAGAATCTTGTTTTTATTAGAACAAATAATGAAATTTTTTTTGGTTAGGTGATAGTGAATCAGCAAGTCTATGGACTCATGAAGAAACGTTACTTCTAATAACAACCTACGCAAAATATAAAGATGTTTTTGCAAAAACAATAGAAAACATGGTTGGGATATTATAAGTACCCATTTAAACAGCGAGGGCGTTCATGTAATTTTATCAAAATATCATGTAAAAAATAAACAATTTATTAGCAATTTTAACTATTGCAGAAAACCAGTACAAATATATCTAAAAAGTGGGCAAATCTCTTGAGGACTTACCGTGCAATAAAATGTAATAATAAAAAAACTGGCTGTGCAATAATAAAATTTAAATATTTTGAAGAAATGGACCAGATGTTAGGAGAGAAATCTGTATACAGCAAATCCGGTATAAGTGTCGGTCTGAATAGCACGATATCTGAAATAAATAAAGAAAATTTAGAGCAGGAAGAAAATTGTGAAATAACTGAGAGTCCTTCTAAGCTATCGAATAAACGTAACAGAAGTGCAAAGCAGGATTATTATAAAGCCAAAAAAAAATTTCTCGAGGAAGAAAATGAGAGAAGAAGAGAAGATCATTCATCAAAACTTAGTGCAAGAAAACAAAAATTAGATATTTTGAAACAATTAGTAGACGCACAAAAAAATAAAAACACTTGAATTTTTATTTCAATTACTATTATTACTTTTGAATTTAAATAATATTTAAGGGCGGTTCACGATCTGTGACAAGTCTCGTAAATCTCGCATATGTGATAAATGGTATAAACTTTTATTTATAAAGTTTAACCATTTACCATTATAAGACTTTTATGAGACTTATCACAAATTGTGAATTACTCTTCAATGAAAAAATGAACAAACTTTATACATATGTATTTTCATTTGAAATAAAATTCTTTGTTTATGTTCTTCAATTTGTTTTGTTTTATTGATTTGCATTGTATTAAGTACAATTTTTGTTTTGCATTACAAAATAAAAATTATTTGTTTAAATTAATATTAAGTATATGAATTGAAAAATAGGAATTCAAAAAATATTTAACTAATTATTGAACATTAGGTTGAATATTCGATCTCTTCTGTTGGCATTTCTATCAAATGCTTCCAATTCCTGTTCCTGTACATTTTCGAATCCAGCATTATTTTCTCCCTTTATTTCTTCAATAATAATTTCATCCATATTGTCAATGCATATATTATGCAACATTATATACACTTTTCGAATCTTCGAATTCTTCTAAATCGGTTTTTTAATAAGCCAAATGCATGCTCCACAACAATTCTTGTTGATGAATGTATTATGTTGAAGCGTATTTGATTGTCTGTTAAATGACCGTTGTCTTTAAATGACGGTATCAACCAGTCTAATACAGGATCTCCGAATCTCCTAATAAAACGAAATCATCCATCATCTCATGATTATTTCTGAGACTATTATACAAATCAGATTTTCTCAAAACACGTGCATCATGCTGAGAACCTGGTTCACCTACAAATACGTCGATAAACTTCTTTCGACTGTCAACAACGCCCTGTTTAATAATGCTGTGATAGCCTTTTCTATTATAGTATTCTTCCTGATTTTCAGTTCTTATAATTTCAACATGTGTGCAATCTATGGCACCAATGACATTATTTATCCCTTTTCGAGCAAAGATTGCAGCATTCATTTGTCTTTCCTCTCTATTTGGCCAATAATCTATCTGCGGTTTGTCGAAAACTCTCTGTGTTTGACATATACCATAAAGTCATTAACAGCGCTTCATTAGTTGGCATTGCTTTTCTTCCTCCTGAAGATTTTCTCAAGTATTTTTTATACGAATTTTGAATATAATCTATAACAAATTTCGATGTACAATAGTTTTCGCTGTGATTCAATAAATATAATCATATACTTACTTTGGAGATAAGAAAAAGTTTCACGACTAATTCTAAAATGGCTTTTAAATTCAATATCACTATAAAAAGAGACTACTTGTTTAACATAGTTCTTCACATTGTTCACTGTGTTCTTTTCTTCCTCAAAATCGCTTGATGAAGTATCTAAGAAAGAATCGGACTCAGTTTCTGATTCTGATGTTAATAATAAATCCTGTAAATAAAATTTAATATATTATTATAAATTTTTTATTATTATTTACATTAATATTTATTAAAAGAAAACAATTTGCTTACACACTCCCACTTACTAATAATAAATCCATATTCTTAAAATATTCGTGTGTGAAAAATTATTTCTAATATTTATAATATATATATTTTTAATTATTTCTTTTCAAAATGACAATCAACTGAGAATAAAAGTATCAGTCCGTTTCTTTCAGTTTGTTTGCTCAGTTAGTAACAAGAAGAAGATAACTGATCTAAGTGAGATGTCAAACTGAGAATTATCAGATAACTGTGACCAAAGAAAAACAGCTATTATATAAATAATTTTCATTATTTTCACGACACTTTCAATTTTTTTAATTGATGCACAATCCATTTTTAATTGAATAAACTTTTGCACTACTAAATAAAACCAAAATGAACAAAACACAAAACCAAATATCAAACAACGAAACAACTTAAACTATTACATTTATATACAATGACATTCGTTGTCGTTGTCGTTGCCGTCTTAATTGTGTTCAATATGCGAATCCGCCATCGCTTTCGCTATCGCTATCGCCATCGCTTTCGCAATCCGCTCTTGTTTTGTTTACCGCTTAAGGTGGAAAGGAAAGAGTACGCGCTGGGCATGTTCATTGGCATTGACGGTGCCTTTGACAGCCCAACTCATGAGTCGATATGTGACGCAATCAGCAACTTCGGTGTAAACGAAGTCATATTTAAATGGATAGAGGCCATGTTAACTAATAGAATCCTCTTTGCTAAAACTGAGAGTGGAAGATGCGTCGTAACCAAGGTGATCAGAGGATGTCCACAAGGAGGCGTTCTCTCACCGCTATTATGGTGTTTATTAACTCTCTGTTACTAAAACTAGGGGAGTCTGATTCTCATCCGCAGGCTTATGCGGATGATTTGGCCATATTAGCCACTGGCAGTTTACACTGGCAATAAAGCGAAAAATTCGTTTCGTCTCCATTTAAAATACGAGACTGGTCGTTCATAATTTGGATAAGGTCTCTTGCAACTAAATAGTTTTGGATTTGATCAAAAACCACAATTGAATACTGGAAATGCCAACAGCGGCACTAGCTGTTGTTACATGATCTGGCGTCCTATATGATATTTTTTGATGTCTCTTCATAAATTTCCTGGTTTATATTGCTCTCCAAATGGATGATCTCTAGAGGTTTTTGAGAGAAATTCCTGTACTGCATGGATAACATCCTCTTTTCTTTTGGGAAATCCCTTTTTTTGAGATGTCAAAATCCAGTCTTCAATTATATTTTTTTCTCAGTTGTCAGAACTGTAGGTGGACCAGGTTGTCTTTTCGAAAACTTTGAACTTATTCGGAAATGTATTGTAGATCAAGATATAGATTAAATTTTCGAAGCTCTTTTTATTGAAATGGGTTTTTTCTTTATTTCAGCGATTGCTTTCTGGAGCGTTTCTTCAGAGTATGTATTTATTTTCTTTGGTATTTTTTCTAAAATAAATCTAAAATAATATGGTATTAATAAGAAACTATTGTTGGCTCCATTTAAACAATTTAAAAATATGAAGAAATCTTCTGAAATACAACTATTGACACTGGACAAAAGTATAATTATTGGCACGTGAATAAAGTTGTATTCTCATACAACATAATTATTGTCACGAGGAGACTATAATAGAACAAAGAGGTTTATTTGTTACAATTATTGACACCCCAGTTTAATAATTATTCAGCTAATTTTAGTAAATTATTTTTACAAAAATAGTTAAATTAAATTTTCTTTATTATAATAAAATAACATTTTTAATGATTTATTGTATACGTTTGATAATTAATCATTTTTTACCTTACGAATTTCACAAAATAAGTTCCAATAAGCAAAACGTGTTTCACATTTGACGTTAGTTACTAAACTGAAGTAGGCCTGGGACTTTATAATCGATTATCGATTAATCGATTAAATTTGGCAGAAATTCTGTCGATTAGTACTCGTAATCGATTATATCAACAATGTCGATTATCGATTATTCATATGCCACGATTATTCATTCATATGCCAGACTCAGTTTTGTTTTGTTTTGATTCGTTTTCGTTAGATATTTGACTTACTTCATTGTAAATATGTACTTATTTTTATTTCTAATCATTTCGTTTTCGTTCTAATTTATTGTTCCCGTGTCCCATTTTCCCGCTTTAGTTTTGTAGTTGTGTATAAAACAAGTGAAGAAAAAGAAGATGTAACTTCGTTCGCCTGTTTCTGTTTCTTTTCTGCCTTTTGATTAGTTGTAGGTATTATTGTACAATGTACGATTTGATTCATATGCTCATATTCATTTCATAGTCATAAATATATCCATATATGTGTAAATGTAAACTGTAATGTAAAGTGTAAATACATATGTTTTAATAAATAACCTAAGTAAGTTTTAAGGTTTAAGCGTGCTTTTTGAATTTTACAAATAATTGTTTTTGAAACTATTAACAGTATAACAATTATATATAACTATTAACAGTAACTATTAACTATTTTACAGTATCTGCATATTTAGCTTATAAAACGTTGTGAAATGTGAATGTGAAATATGGATATCGAATTAAAAAAGGGAAAATATACATCTGAAGTATGGCTGTACTTTGAAAAAGGAAAAGGCACAGATGAAGAAGATAATGGCGCAATCTGCAAATTATGTAAAAAATTTATAAAAAACAAAGGAAATACGACAAATCTAAGAAATCATTTGGTTTTTTGCCATAAATTACATATTTCAACCACTTCACTATCGACGTCTACTTTGAAAAAGGTAAACTTAATATTTAAATTTGTCATACTAATTTGGGTTAATGATAATTATTATTTAATTATAAATAGATAAGAACCATGCTTGATTTTGGTGTTGTTGAACACCAAGATAAAAGAAAAACAACTTCATTAATTGATAAAAACAATAACGAAAGTGATGGAATTTCCCAGCCATTACCGAAAAAATTTCAGTTATCCATAAAGGAAGCCCTATTCACAGCAGGTATTTCGTTTATAAATTAAACGTGTAGTGTAATATATTTTGAACATACTTTGAAACTTGTAACTTATTATTTTTAAGATAATGAAACAAAACACCATAAGGTGCTTGATGCTATGCTGTTTATGATGGCCAAAGAAAATTTACCGTATTACTTTATAGAAAGTGAAGGACTAAAATATTTCATGAGCGTTGTTTACCCGAAATTTCAAATTCCGTGTAGGAAAACGATGAAGAAAGAAATGAATAAGAAGTATGAATTACTCTCAAAGCTACAAAAAGAAAAATTACTTGCTGTTGAAAATGTCGTACTCACTACAGATATGTGGACTCATACGCAGACAACTCGGAGCTACTTGGGTGTGACTGCCCATTACATGGAAAATTTTGTCATCAAATCGGTTTATCTGGGAACATTTGATTTCGACATGCAACACACCGCTATTAATATCACCAATAAACTAAGAAAAATTTTTGAAGATTGGAAAATTGACGAAAAAAAAGTTTTCAGTATTGTAACTGATAGTGCAGCGAATATTAAATCTGCAAGTCAAATGATAGTTGGGGATAACCATGTAAAATGTTTTGCGCACGTTTTAAATTTAATTGTATCTTATGATACGATTCCCATAATAAGTGCGCTAAAAAACATTGTGAATGAAGTCAAAGAAATCGTAACATTCTTCAAGCATAGTGTAAAAGCAATGGATGAGCTGCGCACAAAAACTGATCTCAAACTTATTCAGTGTGTTCCCACCAGGTGGAACTCTATTTATTTTATGCTAAATCACTTTATTCACATTTCAGACATTATTAACAGCATTTTATTCAACCACAATAGGCCATCTATGTTATCATCACAAAAAATACTTGAATTAAAAGCCATAACAAAAATTTTGAAGCCGCTTTCAGACATCACAATAGAGTTGAGTTCTGAAAAACATATTACTTGCAGTAAAGTTATCCCAATATCTGTGTGTCTTACACAATTAATTGAAAATATTGAACTGGAGGATGACGTTCCAATAGCAAATGAATTAAAAATTACTCTTCTAAAATGTGTTAAAGCTCGCTTTAAAAATATCGGATCTAATCGATTATTATCTATTTCAACAGTTTTAGATCCTAGATATAAAACTGACTTATTTCTTGATCCTTTGGATGTTAGCAGATGCCTAAATCATATAAAAGCAGAAATGAATTCCACTGAAATATCCACCTTCGAATCAGTATCACAAGTAGATAATGTGCCCACAAATAGCACATCTCTTGAATTTTTGAAGGAATATCAAAAAAATATACAAGAAAAGAAAAATATACAGCGATTAGATAATTCAAATAAGTATGGAGAACTCACAACATATTTGAATGAACAAACATGTCTTTCAATCGATCCTTTAGAATTCTGGAAAGTAGAAGGTGGAAGATTTCCCCGTCTTCGAGTACTAGCATTGAAATATTTATTGGTGCCTGCAACATCTGTTGCTTCAGAACGGCTTTTTTCAAAAGCGGGACTTATTTTAAATGACAAAAGATCTTGCTTGAAACCATCACATCTCAATTATTTGTGTTAGTTCTTTAGATAATGATATGTGGAATGGACATTTCTAATGATTTATTAATTATTACACATATTATTATTTTTTTATGATTATTATTATTATTATTAAAATTAAGTTTTCTTTATGTTATGTTTATGTTATTACATATTTTGTTTTGTTTTTTAATAATCATTAAAAATTACATAAATTTTGTAACCTATTTAATTGTTTTATTAAAATAAACACTGGCGATTATCGATTAATCGATTAGTTTTTAACCGATTAATCGTCTTGTCGATTATATTCAAGTTTAAGTAATCGATTATTTTTCTGCAAAAGTCCCAGCTCGAAACTGAAGCGAATATGTTTTTTACATTCATTTTACTACTACATACTAAACATATTCTAGTTTACATTAAAAAAATTTGTATTATGAAAATAGTACCCAATCAGCCAGTTTAAAAAAATTGACTTCGTCTTGTGTACACGCATTTTTTGTCTAGTCGGTTAAAGTGTGCGTGCAAATAACGTCATGTACATTTTAATTACGTGAATTGGGGAATGGTTGTGTGCAAAATAAAATGCACGCAGCGTATATAATATGTAGACGAAATATCACTGACATTTAATTTCATTTTGAAATGTGTCCACACTTTTCACTGCTGTACAAGCATACATTTTCCTAAAAGTAACCACCTCGTGACTATAATTCAAGCTTTTAGATTATTTTTATTATCTTTAAAGCAGAGCAGAAAAGAATCTTATTTTTATTTTTCTTTCTGACAAATAAAGTATTTCTGTCCTTATTACTCTCTTTAATTTCGAATAACTTCTAACTTTCAAATTTATTCCATACTTGAATTTTACACATTACATATTATTTATACATAATTGTTGGGATTCATTTTTTCATTTTCTTTAATTTGCAGTTTTCGCACTTCTTATGTTTGAAAGTATGTGCGGTTTTAGATTCTTAATTCTTAGTGAAATCTTAAATGATATTTCTAAAAAATCAAAGCGCTTTCTTCAAAAATAAAACTTAAAGAAAAGGTGAAATTGTTTCTCTAAAATTGGAAAATTTCTCAACAAAACTACTAGTCGCGTGTAAAATATAATTATAAGTTTCCATATCATACGGTAATATGTAAAGAATTTATTTGGATCACGTTTTAAATATGGTTGCGGGTGGTGAAACTCTCCAAATTCCTTACGTTTAGAAAAAGTTTCACAGACCCACAACTTTCTTCTATTAAAAAAATGTCTTTTAAAATATGAATTTTCCAATAAGAAAAGATCTTCCTCCATTTCGATGGTTTTCTTCAACTGAAATGCATCGAAATGTACAATTTTTTTCTGATACAATGTGCGCACATTGTCTTGCGAATTCTGACGAGAGTTTTCACACGAATTCTGACGAACAAAAATCGCATAAATTCTGATACAATGTGCGAGCAGGCTAAAGTAACAACATTACGATGAATTTTTTGATAAAGTACATAGTATATAATATAAAAACAAAAACAATAAGATCCTATTCGCTTTTCCTTTCCTATTCGCTATTCCTACACATAATACCACATGAGAAGTAAATTGTAACAACAAAATATTTCGACCAAAACAATATGTAAATTCGAATATGTACACTTCTCAATATCAATGCACATAGAAAAAAGAAAAGAAAGAGAATGAAAGAAATAACAATTATAGTAAAGTGTGTACGTGTACAGCATGATACCAATGATACCACAAACAATAAACATACGTATAATGATACACATTAATTTGTACATACATTTGTGTATACTAACCATTGAAAGCACTAAATTATAAATCTAAATAATTATAAGAATTGATGCGTTGGAGCAAATTTCCTAAGTGCACCATTCTAACGCACACCTCATAGAAAAAACTAAATAATATTTGTATGCGATGCTTTCTGTTTTAATATGTAGATATTATAATTTTTTCATGCGTTGGAGCAGATAATTTTAGTGCTCCATTACAATGTATTTATGAATTTAGATTTAGACTGTTTGCTTTGCAGTCTAATAAATAGAAATACTAATCAATCTAATTATGTTGCTTTTGAATATGGATAGACAAGACAGACAATATACATAAATGATAATAGATGTTTGAATATTTACATATAGAGTACATGGGATATAGGAATATAAGAATTTATATCTACATATTATGTATACAGTATATGTATATTCAAATGTAGTACATATATTTTTTAATATGTATATCATACTTATATAAGAATGATTTTATATTTTAGTTTTAATTTTTTTTGAATATCAGTTTGGATTTGGCTCTCCATTCCCATATTGTACATTACATACACATAAAAATTACATATAAAAAAAAGTTTTGAATTTTTTTCTAAATTTGATATAAATTCATATATCATTAATGGTCTAGAACACATAGATAGTAACATATAGACATAAGAAATGTTTATATTTTTTGTATTATTTGCATAAGTCAAATATTTTTTTTTGAATATTTATATAAAAAGTTTTATAGACAAAATGTAGATTATTTTTGGCGCCCCAAGATTGCAGCGTCCGGAGCAAGTGGAGCAAGTAGGTGCGGACCTGGTTACTTCATTTTCAACGAAATATGTGTCTGTGCGTGGTTATCATATCAGTTTCATTTTTCTTCTAAAGTGCACGTGATATCATAAGTCTTTTAACGAATTAATTATAATTCATATAATTATAATATCATAATTATAATATACTTAAGTGATTGTTATAATGTTCAAAGTTGTAGAAACATTTGAAAAAAATAAAAAAAATTTAGGTGTAGTCCCTGCAAAGTGAGAAGAATATGGTACTTTATTTTGGCCCTCTAAAATGAAAACGTGGGAAATTAAAAAAAAAAATTGGATGTAAAATAAAAGCAAGTGTGAATTCATTCAAAGAAGGCATTTCCGTCGAAAAACTGTTTGCTACTTTTAGTGACACGGAATCTGAAGAAAGGTAACGTAAAGAATATAACATAAATAAAATCATTATTATATTTTTTTATCTTTTCACTACAGATATTTGCAACAAGAAGTAAGAAAAAAAATCAACTGTTTTAGCGAATAAGTTACAGTCTGTACCTGTTGAATCCAGTCAACATAAAATGACCTAAAAATAAAAAAAAAAGGAAAATAAATAATTAATTAATTAATATTATAATAATAATAAATAACAAAAACAACAGAACACTACACACAAACATAGAACAACACAAAATGTAAACATAAAAACATAACCAAAACTACATATATCACAATTACAAAACTATTTACAAAACACAACAAAACAATAAATAGAATTATTTACACCACAAAACACATAAATAAAAATTTAACAACTATATATTTAAATTACATAAATCACGATCACAAACATATAACACAATAATCACAAAATTATAACATTTATAAACACAAAATAAAAATACAATATTACACAACACAATATCACAAATACACGATATTTTGACACTTTCTAAACAAAATGTAGGTAAATGTAAACAAAACACTTACCAAGTTATTTGATTAATTATATTAGCTGTTCCAATTCCAAATAATCACTATCAATTGTACCAGCCGAATTGAAAATTACCGGCTAATATCATTCACAACCGAAAAATGTACCATATGTCACATCAGTTACCATTCGGAAAAATGTTCCAATAAGAAAGATAGACGATGAGACAAATAGAAAATTTATCACCAACGGGGAAAATAGAAAAATCCAGAGTTAGCAAATTTTGCTATATAAAGAATGAAGTTCGCAGAAGAATTTGTCTTTTGCGATTACCTGCCTATATGACGTGTTGAGTCTGAATCAGGGAAAACAAAGGATCAAAAAAAAACCAGGACGTGTTGAGTCCTATAAAAATCTAGCGTGCTGAGCTAGTAAATAGGGATCGTTAGGAATTTCTGTAGAAATACTTGTAATTTCTACAGAAATTAGGGCAAGTTAGGCCAATTTATCTACGTCGGGAAACGTGTTGAGTTTCCAAGTCCAAATTTAAAGGAGGACTTAGAAATTTTTAAAATTTCTTTAAATTTTTTTTTCGAAAATTTTTTAAAGTATAAAATAAAGAAGGGACTTAGAAATTTTTTCACAAATTTCTAAGCATTAAAAAATTTCCAAGTATAAAATTAAAGGAAGACTTAGAAATTTTTTAACAATTTCTAAGCATCGGACAATTGCAAAGCATAAAATTTAAAGAAACTTAGAAATTTTTATTGAAAAATTTCTATTTGCTAAACCGAGAGCTACGATATTTGGTTGACACGAAATTTATATTCAATTCATCGAATTCACGAAATTTCTCATCATAATTTATTGGGATAAATAATTGCTGATAATAAAATTAATTTTCCGGAAGTCATTGGACGGTTAAAAATTTTGAATTTTAAATCTTCAAGTTTGGGTTCGAGTTTTCTTCAATCAACACACTGCAATCAACTAATCAGTAGTAACGCCATCTGCATCAACAAATTTTAATTAAAATTAATTTGTAATTGAATCTTTAAATTAAAATTAATTATAGTAGATTAAAATTCTTATTTGAAATTTGACTTTTATTGTAAATTAAAGTAAATTTATTTTTGAGAAAAAATTAGTAGATTTATTATTTTTGAAAATTATAAATTTTGAATTAAATTTTGCTAGTAGATTTTTATTTTAAATTTTGAATTATTTTAAAAATAGGGAAGGTTGCAGCTTAAACATAAATTTTGTAACGATATTTTCAAAAATTAGTAAATTTATTTATATACATTTAAATTAAATTTTCATTATCATTTTTTATTATTTAAAAATTTAGTATTTGTAATTAGAATTAAGTTTTGAATTGTTAGATTTAAGAGATTAATTTTCAATAAAGATTTTTTATAACGTTTTTTTGTAAAAAAATTGTGTTCTTATTTATAGAATTGAAACCGGCACCTTATTTTATTTTTATTGTTAAATTAAATCATTTGAGGATTTAACAGTACCTGATTACAACAGTTTGATAATAGAAAATAATAATGAATGTGAACAGCAGACACCAATACCAATATTATTGGAAAATATTCTTGATAAGGAAAATATTACTTTTGCCACAAATAATAGTGTTTATGTGACAGATATTCCAATGCAATCTCAAATGCAAGAAATTGTGACAACAAATAATGAAGATTTTAATATTATGTCACTTTTATTAGAAATTAAAAATGAAATTCAAAACATTAAAAATGTTAAATCCACTCAAAAGATTAACATTAAAAATGAAAAGGTGCCGGTTCAAAATTTTTAATAAAATAAAAACACAATTTTTTTACAATTCGTTGTAAAACTTTATTTAAAATATATTCTCTTAAGTCTAACAATTCAATATCTTAAAACTAAATTACAAACAATTCTAAATTACTTAAGTTAATATGTATGTATTTCCAAATAACTTTAATTCAATTTGTATAAAAAAATTTAATATTTCAATTATACAATAATATTTCAATTAACCGGAAATAGTTATGCAATTAATTTTAATTAAATATACTATAAATCGAATAAATTGAATTTATGAAATATAAAATTTACTTTTATAAATTTTGGATATGTACAATATTTCAATTAAACCGGAAATAATTATGCAAGCAAATTTAACAAAATATGTTACAATTGAAACAAAATCATGAATCTATACAAATGAAATATATCAAATTCAATTATAAATTTTGCATATATTCTTAAATATTAAATATGAATTAACTAATTATTCGTTGGTATAGGTCGACCTACACGGATAGATGGCGTTGTAGAAACTATGTTGATTGAAGAACTGTTACTGAATATAACGATCACGAACCAATTAAACAATGATTGTTTTGAATTTTAAAATTTCAAAAAAAATCGTTATGCAAACTGAAGATTGCCGACGGGAATTGACGATTGTCGAGATGAAATATTTTTTACTGTCTCGATGAATTTTCTGATTTTCCAAAATAATTCAATTTTCTGATGATACTTTCAGCGATGAAACTTTAGAAAATTTCTAAGTCCTAGAAATTTTCTAAGTGTTTAGCGATGTTGAATTTCTGCTCGAAGTATTAGAAAATTTTATAAAAAAATTTTCTAAGTCTTTAACGATGATGGATTTGTTCCAAGTATTAGAAAATTTTGTAAAAAATTTTGTAAAAAAATTTTCTAAGTCTTTTTTTTAAAAAATCAACTTTAATAATTTCCGATGATCCGGCCCGAAGTATTAGAAAATTTTGTAAGAAAAATTTTCTAAGTATTTTTTTTGATGATTAATTCGACGTTTCCCTATTTTCTGTAAAAATTCTAAATATTTTTACAGAAATTCCTAACTTTCCCTAATTACTAGCTCAATACGCTAGATTTTTTTAGGACTCAATACGTCCCGGCTGATGAGGCGATCTTTTGTTTTCCCTGGTTCAGTCTCAGTACGACAATATAGTCAGGTAATCGCAAAAGACAAATTTTTCTGCGAATCGCAACCCTTTATATACTAAATTTTCGCGGTTCTGGAAATTTCTTTTTCTCCGTTGTTGAAATGTTCTACTATTTATCTCATGCACTCGTCTTTTTTATAAAACCGTTTTTTTTCAAATTGTGTCCGGTAATTCGAATGACAATTTATGGTGATTGTGAATAACTCTATTGGTAATTATTTCACTGGTAACTTTTTGACAATTTGACAGTACTGGCATGGTCATATGTAATATAATGTGTATATATATATGTATTTCAATATTTTATTTGTATGTATATATTATATATATTATTATATATATATTATATGTATTGCAATGTTTTTATTATACGTGATATTTTGTGTTGTGTTGTTACAATAATATGTATACTGTGATAGTTATGTTGTGAATGTTTTTTAA
The DNA here is from genome assembly GCA_951394055.1 of Villa cingulata. Taxonomy (NCBI): domain Eukaryota; kingdom Metazoa; phylum Arthropoda; class Insecta; order Diptera; family Bombyliidae; genus Villa; species Villa cingulata. The sequence goes on along the minus strand of OX596017.1, from coordinate 30,817,892 downwards.
TTTGTAATTATTATTTTTGTGATTAGCGTTTTTGTGATACATATGTTTTTTATTAATGAATTTTATTTTATGTTATATGTGTTTGAATTATATTGTGCAGTGTGAATAGTTTTATTTGTTTTATGTTTGTAAATAATTTTGTGATTGTGCATAGTTTTGTGTGATATGTTTTTGGTTATGTTGTTTGTTTACTTTGTGTTGTTCTGTTTGTGTATTTGTTTATGGTTTTTGTGTTATTAATTTATTTATTTATTATTATTAATAATTATTTTTATTTTTAATAACTTTTATTTTTCTTTTTCTTTTTTCAGATAAAAATGTTGAATGACGATTCAACAAAAAACGATGTAGAAAATTTAAAATTCAGACAAAATAATTTTGAAAAAGCCATACAGAAGTACAGAACAGATGGCTCAAATAAATATAAAATTGGATAAAATTCTAGGTGGTGAACAATACAATTTTAACTACGAAAGTGATCCAGAGGCATTAACTTTAACCACAAGACAAATAAATATACAGATGTAGAATACTGTATAAAAGAAGTGATAACCAATTACTTGGCTATTGGATATTCTCATAGCCAAGCAAAAGCTATAAGCAAAGCTTAGAACGGTTATATTATTTTAATGTCACCAAAAATATTCAAAATTCAAACTTGAAACTCGTTTTCACCTTTATGCATGCATTGTATGGTGGTGAATAATGGCATATAGATTGAATTAAATTACATATATTCCTATGTGTAAATGAAGAATAGCTTGTTGTTAGTGCTGTGAGAAAAGGAAATAATATATACCTAATTACATTTTTCTCTAGTTTGGTGTTACATACAAAACAATATACTGTATATCATGTGTATTATTATGTTTATGTACTCGTATATATGTTTTATGTATACAGAAAACATTGCACATCATGTTCATGACATGATATGCCTGTGTAAATTATTATTTTTCACCCATTCCTCATTCTTATTTTTGAATTCGACTGATCGACAACACAATAAGAGCAATCTGAAAAATATTTTTTATACATATACTCGTATACTAAGATCCACAATTATAAAATTATATTTTTGTTTCAATAAAATCTTCGAGTATTTTTTCTAGTCTTTTGCGTCATTTTTTTTTTGCTTAATTGTATATTATATCTATTATTTTTTTCCTTTATTTCCCTGATCCTTTTGTTATTGCTTTTAAATATATAAATATATATAATTTCCAATAGTTTTTTCTGTTTATTTTTTTAATTATGAATAGAAAGTGGTGTGTTAAGTGTTGCGTCAAGAATTGCAACGCTACAAAAGACAAGTATCCTAGCAGACGATTTTTCTTATTTCCAAAACCAAATAGTGAAAAATATGTAATTTGGATTAATGCCTGCAACAATTCTCAGAGTTTAATCGAGTCTAAAAAGAAACCATACATTTGTCAAATTCATTTTGATGATAAATACATTGGAAAGAAATTTTTAAAAGGTGCTGCTCCAACTCAGTTTTTATCCACTGATTTGTAATAAATCAGAATAATGGTTCTCGATCTCCGTCTGTGCACTTTCCACCGTCGCGGTTATTACGAACGTATTCAAAACCACATGGAAATGAAGATTTTATTTTTGAAGACCTTGATCATTCATCCTTAATTTTATCCAGGATACATAATAATCAACATTTGAATTCTCCATCTCCTTTACCTTCTTATGAATGTCGTATGTGTTTAAAATTGCAAAAAGTGTTCAATTATACAGACGAAAATCATCCAAAGAGGAAATCAAAATTAAAAAAATCGAAAAGAAAAATGATTATTTAAAAAAGAAAAATAAATATTTAATGATAAAATTGGCAAGACAAAGGAAAATTAACAAAAAACTTAAAGAAAAATTTAACAATAAATCTAAAAAATTAATTTCGGATACAATAGATCATGTTACTTCTTCGTACAATTGGATTTCCTTAAAAAGTATGTATCCTGGAATAAATATGTATATTATCCAAGAAATTCAAAAGCAGGTAATGTCTTTAGAACCAAAAGATAAAGAAGTGGTATTAATTTTCGACGAAATGTCAATTCAAGAAAACAAAAAATAAAAACAGTGGTAAAAGAAACAGGTAAAAGTAGGAAGTAAAAACAGATAGTGTTAAAAAGAAACAAGTTCAAAGTGGAAGGGTGAAAAGTACAACCTTGAAAAGGAAATTAAAAAAACAGTGCTATAGAAAAATAACCAGACATAAAGTTAATATTATAATTAACATAAATTCAGGGTTAAAAGAGTCAGTATAAGACCAAAGTTCATACTCAACAAAAATCCAAACTAAGGCCTCAAAATGGGGCAGCCCCCAGCGGGCAATACTAACTCCTTTGCCGCCTGGCAAAAGAAAACAATCCAGAACCCCCGAGAAAGAAAAGGGCTAAGTTTACTAGACAGCCCCTTTCGACCTTTATCTCGACTGATTACCCGGAGTTACCTCCGATAGTAACAGCCGCCCATGAGACGAAGTACGTCCTAGTACAGAGTCCCATTACAGAACCTGAGGAAAACAAAACACAGGGAGATAGCAAGGCTTTTAAGAAACTTGAGACGTATAACGCGTTGCTTGTTCATAAAGCGTTGCAAGGAATCTCAAGAGAAATCATAGAAGTGGAATGGCGCAACGATGGGAGAATACAGCTCCTGTTGAAGAACCAGACCATAGCAGAGAAATTTATAAGCGCCAAAAAGCTTACACTCTCGAAAGAAATTGAAATCCCCATAAAAATTGAATACGTTGAGGCGCTCAACACCTCTAAGGGGGTGATTAGATGCCCTCAGTTTAAATTTGTTCCAGAAAATGAGCTCATCGAAGACTTTAAAGGCCAGGGGATCATAGCAGCCCGTCACATCACACGCCGCAGCAACGAAGCAGAAGCAGTATCATCACCGACAGGCACCATTGTGCTGACGTTCGCGTCACACAAGGCGCCCCAATATGTCAAAGCATGCGGAGTCATGCGTATCCCAGTTAGGGAATATGTAATGAATCCCATGCGTTGTCACAAGTGCCAGCTGATGGGGCACACTAAGAACCGATGCGGTGGTCAGGAGAGATGCCAGAGATGTGGAGAAGAGAAAGAAAATCACGGAGCACAGTGCAGCACCCTGTACTGTATAAACTGCCGCTCAAACGACCATGGCGCAACAGACCTCGAATGCCCAAGCTACCTTAGGGAAAAAGAGATTCTTCAAATAATGACTGGTGAGAGGTGCACAAAGTACCAGGCGAAGAGGAGGTATTTTGAACGCCACCCAGAGGTTGCAGAAACACGCAGAGCTACAAACCCCACAACGTCAACCAGAGGCCTAGCTGATAGATTGGGCACGAAGTCCTATGCCCAAACGGTATCAGGTAAGTCGCAAACAGCCCCAACTGCCTCGACTTCAACGACCACAACTCAACGACAAAACAAGGACACAGAGGACAAGACGGGACAAAAACAAAAAACAACACCAACACCCAGCAAAAACTCTCTAAACAATCAGACCAAAAAAACACCACCAAAGAACAAGCAGAAGAACCAAGACACGACCGCTGAACAAACCAGCCAAGAAAAACCTGTGCCCTCCAGCACACTGTCCACAATACATAACACAGAACCAAATTCACACACAACACCAAACCATAACACTACACGTAACGCAAAAAACAACGAAACACAGAACACAACACAACTACACAAAAATATTACATTTCAAAGGAGGAAGTCCTCAGGCTTGAGGAATCCTCCAGACAAAAACTTGATGCATTCATCGCTGCCCAAGGTAATAACTACATGGACAGCAACTTAACATTCACTTAACTCCTTAGACAGTATTCCAAGGTTGAAATCCCCTTTCAACCTATACTGACTGAGGAATACATCATTCACCTTTCGGAAGGTGAGGATATGGATGCCATGGACGAGGTTTAAACCCCCGTGACTTTCAATCCTCAGCGAACCTCTACCAACGTCAGTCATTTGGTTTTTCATAAAACCAAATGGCGATTAACTCCAATCCGAGCTCGCTCTCAACATCACGAGAGCTCACCTGCCTGCAGTGGAACATAAGAGGTTTTCGTGCTAACCAGCACAATCTTGAACTCCTGATTAGTCGGTACAAACCGCACATTATCCTGCGGTTATCAGGAAACACTCTTTTTCTCCAATAACGGACCCTCGTACTTTCGAGGATACACTTGTCACTTTTCTGACAGTGACCCCTCGTCACGTACACGAGGAGTTGGAATACTTGTACGGTCCAGCTTAAGCCATTCTCTTCTCGACGTAACGTCGGATTTCCAGAATGTGTCTGTCACCGTACACACATCTCCTCCAATGGCTTTCTCTTCGGTTTACATAACCAGAACCGATGTTATCGACACCCCCGCTCTAATACATTTTACAAACCAACTCCCACCCTCATCCACAATTGGTGGCGACTTCAACGCCGATCACCACTTCTGGGGTGATCACAGATTGGACCCTAGAGGTAACATTATTGCAGACTGGATACTAGAATCTGACCTCATGCTCCTAAATGACGGAGCCCATACGTTCGTGTCACCGACACACCTCACTAGCTCCGCAATCGACCTATCCCTGGCTTCTTGCCACATAGCTAGCAATTTTTCATGGACACTCCATGATAACCCAGAGGGAAGTGACCACTTCCCAATCATCATCAACAGCGTTAACCGGCTAGCAACACAGAAAATTTCCTCGCGTCTTGTCGAAGATAAAGCGGACTGGGACCTTTTCGCCCAGGCTTCTCTTAGACTTAACCGAGACTATCCCCAAAGCAGCAGCATAAACAAAGAGGCAGCCAGCATTAAAAGAATAATAAGATCTGCTGCAGCCTTGTCCATGCCATCTGTGCGACCTAGTTTTTGCTCAGAGCCCCCATGGCTCAACAAAGACATCAAAAGCCAAATAAAACAAAAGAATGTGGCTTGGAAGAGGTACCAAAGAAACCCTACCAGCGCAAACTCGACCAATTTCAAAAGATTAACTGCCCAAGTGAGGAGGGCGGTGAAGACGGCGAAAAAGGCCTCCTGGCAGGCATTCGCGAGCTCGATTGTTCCATCAGACTCGCTTAGAGATGCATGGATGAAAGTGAGACGTCTTTATGGCAAACCTCCTTCAGCCGTACTTTCTCTCATGACAGTTGATGGGACGGTCACCGACTCATTTGGCATTGCAGAAGAGTTTGCATCGTCATGGTCCTCAGTCGCCAGCGACGACGGCCTTCCGGAATCGGTTGTCGACCATAAGACTGCATACTCGGTGGACACAACTCATCATGTGAGACACCACCTTTCTTATGCGATCACACTGGGAGAACTGGAACAAACACTGAACTCGTTCGGTGGCTCCACCCCGGGTGCGGATCAAATAAGTTACCGCATGTTGAGACAGCTACCGAGTATTATCAAGATCAGAATAGCAGAGTTGTACTCCAACATTCTGGAGTGTGGTACTTTCCCACACGACTGGAAATTAGCCACACTGATTCCGATTCCGAAGAGAACATCAACGGCAAAGCGCGCACTGGACTTTAGGCCCATATCCCTTCTTCCATGTTTATCAAAAACATTGGAGAAGATTATGGGAAAGAGACTCCAGATGGTAACTGAGGAACTTACGAATTCTGGCCAGCACGGTTTCCGCCCGAGGAGAGGCACAATCACTCTCCTGCACGACCTCGAAGAAGGGCTGGCTTCTTCCCTGGCAAAGAGAGGTCATTCTAGTGTTCTTTTACTAGACCTTGAAAAGGCATACGACAGAATACCAGCCTGTTTCGTATGCCAAAAACTGACCTCTTGGGGCGTGGACCCAGACTTTGTAAAAACAATATATAGTTTTATGTCAAACAGACAAATCAAGGTTCGCACAAATGGCTACATTTCGAACCGTTATAATCTGGATAACGGTACCCCTCAAGGATCCCCCTTGTCAACAACGCTACTCGTTGCCTACCTGGACTCGCTGCTAGTCGAACTAACAAGATATCCAAACATCAAAGTGCTGGCATATGCCGACAATATCTTGATTAGTGACACAATATGCACTCCAGAAACAACGACGCAACTTCGTGGAGCCTCAGAATTTACCCTTAAGTGGGCTCAAGACAATGGTGGAAAAATTCCCCTCGAGAAGGTGGAATTACTCCATGTTTGCAGAAAAAGAAACTGCACCTTAAACCAACTACGCATCGCTTCACGCGATATCTATCCGTCAACTAGTATGAAGATTCTTGGCATCCGCTTCAATAAGCGTGCCAACTGGCAAGATCATGTAAACTTTATGGTGACCAAACTCCACAAGGTTCAGAATCTTATGAAGATGCTAGCAGCAGGCAGAATGGGTGCACCTCCATCAGCACTCATTCACATTGCTAACGTTCTTATTAACGGTATCACAGGGTATGGTCTGACCCTTTTCGGTGACTGCTCACCAACAAACAAGAAAGTGATACAAACGGCAATTAATAGCGTCCTTCGAATAGCCTCAGGGGCATACCGCTCGACCCCTATCCCCATTCTACTAGTAGAATGTGGATCTTGGTGGCTGGAGGACAGGATTGTAAAGTTAAGATTAAGGTTTGCCTCCAAGCAGGTAGGAGACCCTAGGTCCCCCCTGTTTGAAGCCGTCTGGAACTTCCTGGAGACGGAGAGTCGGAACAGGTTTTCATCCCTAAGAAGATCCGTAATGACGATCCCTCGACTGGAAGGAGCCTTCCCTGTCAAACCCTTCCCTATTCCTATTATACAAACTAACCCCCCCGACAGAGACATTATACAATACATTATAGACGATCTTAGTTTCTACCGCAAGGAAGACACCAGTCCGGAGGTCTTCCGGGCGCTGCACTCGCGGGTCTGTGAGGACCTCGGAGATAGGCTGCTTCTGTACACCGACGCCAGTAAAACCAATACTGGTGTCGGCTTAGCAGTGGTCAGTAAACGCGGTACGTCTGGATGGAGGACAGTGATACAGAGAAGATTGCCAGCGGAAGCTCAGGTATTTGACGCCGAATTGACTGCAGTGTGGATCACTGCAGCCATGAGGGCGGAAAATAACAGAGCTTCGGCGATCTTCACTGACTCACTGTCAGTCGTCCAGGCACTAAAAACCCCGGGTAATGTAGACCACTTAATTACCAGGATTCGAGCAATCATCTCCCAGTACGACACACGAGTAGTCTGGATACCGGGGCATGTCGGTATTGAGGGGAATGAACAGGCGGACCAGGCAGCCAAAGCAGCCATTGGCGTAATATACGAGTCTGACCTGATCGTCCCCCCATGCCCGAATGCCATATACAGGTTCGGTCTGGACCGATTGTACAAGAGAAGACTGGCTGAGTTTCAAGAAATCGGTTCAGACACTGCTCGGGACTACTGGGAGATCAACCGTGATCTCAGGGCTCCAAAATTCAACCCTGCGTTGAGTAGGGCCCGCCAGACCTCCCTGATAAGACTGAGGACAGGACACACGAGGCTGACCCACCCCTTCTCATCAAACAGAGGGGAAGGATCAGCCTGCCCTTGCTATAGAAACTCTCTACACTCTAACGCGACTGGACTGCTGACGGACTGCCCGGCTGTTACAGCCAAACTGACAGCCCTAGGCCGACAAGGTGTGAATAGGGGGGAGTTGCTCGATCCTTCTCAGGATGCTAACTCCGCCCTGTTCACAACTCTTACTCAACTTTGACTAACAAACAGACTATAGAGGCATCTTCGTGCCCACAGGAAGACACAAGCTAACAAAAATGAAAAAGTATAAAATTAAAAAATAAAAAGTAATAATAATAATAACAAAATAAAAACAAAGAAATAAATAAATAAAAGCAACAAAATAACAATAATCCTACATAAACTAGAAAAACTACGATCTAATTAAAAACATATCTTAGCACACTTAAGCACGAAGTTTAAGGCAGCGGAGCCGAGGCCGCTCCGCCCACTCTAAAGTGGACGGAGGGACGTTGAGGCCGCCTCCTTACACATCAAAAACTAGACATAAGAAATTTGAACCCCCTTCCTCAAAGGGGCTTTAACGATAAACTAACATAGGTCATAAGTAAAAACCTAACCCTAGTACTAAGAAACAGTGCACTACCGGCGGGAAATTGTGGTGCCTCTAACGTCCGTCCCACGACACAAGTCATGGTCCGGGTGATAGCGAGGTCAAGTCCCTAACGCCGATGGTAACACAGAGTCAATCCCTGTAAATAGAATAAGAAAAATGTAAAAAGATCGCCAAAAGGCCCTGGTGGGTCGTGGTGTGGGCGGGGGTGAGGCAGTTAACTGACCTCGCACCCATAATAAATAAATAAATAAATAAATTAAGGATTTATCCTTTGTAGCCAATTGGCAACACTGAGCATTAGAGACATCTTTTCAATATAATTAAACTCTTTTATTTCATTATATTATATTACATTTATATTTTTGAAAATTACAAAAATATTAATTGTTATGAAAATCAAAAAAACAATTATTTTTATTATTCAGACAAAGAAATGTTGAACACTTACTGCACTTTATAACTGAAAATCCAGTACACGATGGATACTTGCAACGTTGTTTTTTTTCTGCATGGATTGGCCAGTGTCCAATTTGATCACGCCTGATGTCTTTTGGTGGGATATATGCTGTGGGACCCTTCTTTTTCTTCTTAGCAATTTCAATTTCCAAAGAGCCCGTTGGTCTGCCACGTTTAGGTTTTGGGGCATTTGAGTGAGTCAAGCAAAACGCAATCTCTGCTTTAAAATCTGCCAAAGTGTACTTCAAGAGATTCGGCTTATATTTCTGGACTTTTCGGTATAACAACCATGAATTCACAATTACCAAATCCAAAAGATGGTAAAAAATGCGGATATACCACTTTCTAGACTTTATTTTTATTTTAGATCTTGCTATCAGACTGTCCATTAGATCAACGCCTCCCATATGCATATTGTACTGCTTAACTACTGCAGGACAATCTATTTCAATTTTTTTTTTGTTTCCTATCGAAACGTTTAATTTTGTCTTGTGGCAAAATTCCACAATAATTGGACAAGAAACATACAACTCTATTGTCTTTCCATGCAACAGAGCATACATCAATGTTGTCTATTGTTGCGACATATTCTGTCGATGTTCCTCTTGGAAACTTTTTGAGATCAAGATCAGTCGGCAGTTTACAATTCGGTAAACGATTTCGTTTGATAGTACCGAGGGACAGTATTCCCTTTTTGGCTAAGTGAATCACTAAATCAGGACTTGTGTAATAGTTATCGAAGTATATTCTGTGATTCCTATTTTTGGGTACATCTCGTGTAAGTCTAATAATAACGTTTCCAGATGCTCCAATATCTGGTTCATCAGGCAACCTAAATCTCTTTCCATTTTCTTGCCCGGAGTAAATTTCAAAGTCATACACAAAGCCCGAAACTCCGCTAAGAACAAATATTTTAAAGCCCCATTTCTTTGGCTTTATTGGCAAATATTGTTTGAGGTAGGATTGCATTTTCGTTGAACAAAGTTGTTCATCTGCCGATAAATTTTTTTCAAAAGGAACGGTTTTAAATCTGTTATTTAAATGATCAATTAACGGCCTCAACTTATATAAACGGTCATGATTTTCTTCGTCCTTTTTCGGCATTTTACTATTATCATTGAAGTGCAAAAACTTCTTCATCTAAAATTAAATAAAGAATTATTTTTTTAACAATAAAACACTGTTTAAGTCTCAACCCAGCTCTACGTATAACTTTACCTGCTCATATTCTTTGCACGTCATGCATTGATTGATTTTTTCGTATCCGAAGTGAGAACTCCAGTAACTTCTGAGACTTTGTGCTTGCATCAACGATGTATATAAGCTTATGCCAATGAACTTGTCTATATCAGACTTCAAAATTGATGAATTATTCTGTATGTCTTGCTGATTTGCATATAAATTACTTTGGTTCACAAAGTGTCATTAAATCTTCTGTAAAAAAGTATCTATAAAATTGAAGTGGTGTCTCCAGCTCAGTGATAGCTGCAGGAAAAAGATTTTCTTCAAACTCTAGTGCAGATTCGTTTATTACAAGATTTTTTTTTCTTCCACAGAATTTTGTTTATTTTCTCATATTTAGTGTTTTCTATTGATTGTAAAGGTGGTGTTGAAATTCCACTTTCCGGAAGATCACGTTCTTCTGCATGTTGTACACCTTCTGCATCCTGTACGTCTTGTGCATCCTGTACGTCTTGTGCATGCTGTACATTTTCTGCATCCTGTACATTCTCTGCATTCTGTACACCTTCTGTATTTTCGAGCTCATAACCTGTCAATATATTGCCATAATCCATATCAATTGGCATATTTTCAATGTCAAACAGGTTTTTTAAATCATCTTCTTCATCAGATATTTCCAATTCATCTTCACTCTTATCCCAAAAGTCATCATCATTTATAAGTTCTTCTAACTCCTTATCAGTCAGAAACTGTCTTTGATTGCGCCGTGTATCCATTCGACTACAAACAGAAAATTATACGTAAAATTAAAAAAAAAGAATTTTCCCATAAATTTTAACTCAAATAATACAAACCTTAATCTGTTAAATCCGTTATTAATTTTTATTATCAAAAAAACTTTGAAATTAAACATAAAAAACACTACTGAAATGTTCACAAATCCACTGTTGTCACTTGATCAGAGATGACTGAAAACTAGTTCATTTTTTACATTGGTTGCATAGTAAAAATATAAAAAATAGGTATTTTACTATTGAAGGAGAATGTGTTCTTTTGGATACAGAGTGCAGTAACGCAAAATTTTTTATAAATATGGTATTATAGTAGAAAATTCACTTTGTAGCCGATTGGCTACACGACGCGTTTAAGGGTTAAAGGAATAATCCGCAGATTTTTTAATTACTGCACGTGCATAACGGTAAAAAGTCTGATAAGAAACGTAAAATAGTTTAATGCATTTTAAATTATTATTCATTAGCAAAGTGTTCGTTGCCTAGTGATAATAGTGGATTCATAGTTTTGTGATATAAAATTTATAAAATAAAATAATATATAATATATTAAAAAGTAGAGTATATATACTTTTACTTATAGTATATATATAGTATATATACTTCAATACTATTTAATTTTAAAATTTTTTTGGTAAGTGGCGAAATAAATGATTTATTCCTAAATCTTTTTGTAATAAAAATAATAATATAAATTTTTTAATACACAAATTTTTTTTTCTTTTTCTTAACTTAACATTATTCTAAACATACATAATATGTATATTAATTCTTCCATAATTATATTTTATATGTTTGGGCATCTGTATTTATTTTGGGTATCTCTTCAATTTGGACAGCAGCCGATCGTCGCATTTTAGATCTGTAAAATAATTATAAAAAAAAGCACGAATTCCATCATTCAACTAAATTAGGTTCTATTGTAGTTTGTACATTTATAAACAAATATTTTTTTTTTACTATCGTTAACACCACTAGAATCTGTGTGCAAAATTATATACAACTGTCAAGGTTACACCTCACAAGACAGTGTAGTTAAACATCCGTTGCAGAACACCACATCAACGGATAAACAATTCGGTAGGAGCTCAACCTTCGTATCATTAGAACTTACGTGATAGCTGTCAAGGGTAAACCTCACAAGACAGCTCACTCTAATCAGTCATTGGGGAACACCACACCAACAGACCATTTGAAGGGAGCCCAATCCTGCCTACAAAAATTCACTAATATTGCGGTAAACCACAGCCAACGAATATAGGATTTGCACACAAACTCAAGTATGTACGCGATTAATTATAACTAATTCAATTAGAATTATATCCACAATATATCAACGGACAAACCACAAAATACATATTATTCATTAAACTTATTAATAAAACTCTACTATTATAATCAACAATTTAGGTTAATTTATACTTACAATACTAATATTATTATTACACAAAGGAGTGCCTATTTAGTTTCATCATTGATGAATTCAATGATTACTCACATTACTAATATTAATAATACACAAAGGTTTGCACCACAGAATCTAAAGGATATGTATATTAGTGTAAGTGTACCATGCTAGCACATATTTATTTTCGTCCTTGACGAACTCAGTGATTACTTACACCCACTAATATTAATCTAATAAATAGGCTGGTGCCTATTTAGTTACATCTAAACGATGAACTCAGTGACTCAGTGACTTACTTAACTTTTTTTTAAACTCCAATATACAAATCAACTTTGATTACTAGCACTTGCTTATTTCACTTAATTTTTTAACAATATCCACGTCTTAAATATATATACTTCTTTTTCAATAAACTTCTAAAATAAGACTGTGAATATAAATTGCGTAATGCAGCAAGGATGTATGCATCAGTATGCATATTACCCTTCCTCAACATTTTTTTTTTTTTTGAAATCTTTATCTCCAACAATGGATATAAGCAATTGCATGTTTTTCTCACTCAATTATTGATACATATTTGTATTTATTAATATGGTATAGAATTTAACAAGGATATGAGTAATGAAAAAGGAATTTATGACTCGTTGTTCAAAACTGTTGAATATTGAACACTATTAAATATTGTATACCTGCTATAATTTCAATGTTATATACATATAATATCAATGACCTTCACATGTTTCTACAATTAAGTAAATAATGTTTTTGTCAGATCTTTCTGGAATATTTCTTTTATATTTATACTCAATATGTAAAGATTAATATATCATTATATATTAAGTATTAGGTAATATGATGAAAAGGTTTTTTGCTATTGTATTGTTCTTTTAGGTAGTAGCATATTGGATTTTGTAGTGGCAACATTTGGAAATAATATTTTGTAGTAATAATAATGTAATATATTTGGTTTGAATTGTAGATTGTAACATTATAAATTTATGAATTATTCAGAATAAAAACTAACAAAAACAAAGTCATAAAATAACTTAAAAAGAGGGAATATATTTTTCTATTTTTCTAGCATATAATTTTTCTTTATTGAGTCTTCATTATAATTTATTTCTACTTTATAATGAACTGCAATTGAACACACTATTCATTAGTAATTTTTTTTTATTTTCGAAATTATTAAATAGAAATAAAACTTAAAATCTTGAATATGAATGGCGAAAAAAAAATTGAAATAGTCAATTTCAGAAAAATGGGTTCAATTTCATCGTTCGTTCGAGAAAAACCAAGCGACAAATTCAAATCGCCTTTTTTAAAAAATGACATACCTAATTCGGCAGAAGTAGATATAATGTTTAAGCTTGCCAAATTTTGAGATCGCAAAGATTGTGGTAAAATGTGCTTTGGACACTATTGCGGGGAAAATTACGTATAATGAGATGGAATCAACAGACAAAGATACAAATCAGTTTTTGTCATTATAAAGGGTCATCCAATAGGGACTTCCGAACTTTGACAGTTGATAGCGGCCATCTGGTTGAAGCTACATATGCCAAAGTAGTTGTCATTTATTCAGTCTGTTTTGCCAAATCACCATGGACGGATATAGCATTCAACAACGCATGCAAATAATAAAATTGTTTTATCAAAATGAGTGTTCTGTTCGGGCAACGTACCGCGCACTTCGCCCAGTTTACGGTCGCCATAATCGTCCTACCGAAAGGACTATTCGCAGTGTGGTGGATAAATTTGAGAACGACGATGGCCAGGCCTTTTGGCCTCCTTTTGGCCTGAATTGGATAACCTGGACACCAGCAACATGTGGTTTCAACAGGACGGCGCTACGTGCCACACAGCTCATGCCACATTGGATATTCTGTACGAGCGATTTGAGGGCATGGTCATCTCACGTGGAGGTGATGTGAACTGGCCACCGAGATCGTGCGATTTGACCCCGTTAGACTTTTTCTTGTGGGGTTTTCTTAAGTCACAGGTCTATGCGAATAAGCCGCAAACCACAGCGGCCCTCAAAGCCAACATAACCCATGCCATCGGTCAAATTCAGCCTGATATATGCGCCAGAGTCATGCAAAATTGGACACTTCGGATGCGCGCCACCCAGAGAAGCCGTGGCGGACATTTGAACGATATTATATTCCACACATAATGGCATCGATAGGCCTTTCAAACGAATAAACAATTTTTATATCTCACAAACTCTTTGTTTTATTTAAATGTAAAGATAGGAAGTGCTTAATGAAAGACCCTGTTATTACTTAACAGAAATAAAAACCTTATACTTGAGTATGCAATCCGAATAAAAAGAAGAAAACGTATTAGTATTTAAATTTATAAAATATAAGTATTGTTAAACTTAATATAAGTAAAATGAATCAACGTTATAAAAAACACCGTTTATTGAAAAAAGAATCTTCTTACCTTATTCAAAAATATTTTGGGGATACAACTAGTAATTATAAGTTTAGAAATAAACCTTACGCTTCTATCACTGTAAATGCTTCTGAAACTAACAATTCTAATGAAAGTACTAGTCAAAACACGCCCAAATGGATAAAACATAATGAATGTGAAATCGAGAAAACTGTGAGGAATACTGAAAGTCCTTTGAGCAATATTGTTTCTGATTCCAATGCTGAAAACAATGGAAGTGATGTCATAAGATCATTGATTTCACATTGAATTTTATAACTTCGAAATGTTTTTAAACTAAAGAACAGTTTGAACAAAACCTCGCAGAATGGGTTTGTAAGTCTAGATGCCCCGCAGCACACGTTAATTCCTTACTGGAAATATTGCAGCCTCACTTTCCTCAGCTTCCAAGGGATTGTAGAACACTTATGTCAACTCCTCGAGAACATAATATTTCTAATATGTTAGATGGACAGTACCTGCATATTGGAGTTTCAAAATGCCTTCATCAACTTTTCCAAGCTCAGGAAAAATTAATGACAGAAACCGTATATGTTGACATTGGTATTGATGGGATACCAGTAAGTAAATCTTCAACAAGCACTTTATGGCCTATTTTAATTTGGATCATCCAAGCCAAGTAAAGTTGATGTATATTTAGAACCCTGTGTTAATGAAATGAAATGTATAATGGATTTTCGTGGAATAATAAAATTTACAAAATTGTGATCAGATACATTATATGAGATGCTCCTACTAGGGCTTTTATTTTAAATGTAACTACATTTTCTGGTTACAACAGCTGCACAAAGTGTCAAATTCGAGGTTTATATATGCTCCATCGAGTTACATTTCCATTCGGTAATTATCAAATGCGAAGCAGTGATGACTTTAAAAATAAAACTGATAGAAACTACCATCTTACCCAAAATATAACTATGGTAGAACATCTTGGAATAGACTGTGTTTCCCAAATTCCTGTGGACTATATGCATGCTGTATGCTTAGGAGTGGTAAAGCAAATACTATGTTAATGGATCGAGACTAGATTAAGACTGTACAGTTTATCACAGAAAAATATTGAAAAAATTTCAGAAAGGATTAGTTCGATATCCACACAATTTCCATCAGAATTCAGCTGCTCACCAAGACCACTAAGTGTACTAAGACGATTTAAGGCTACAGAATTCAGACAACTGCTTTTGTATATCCTACCCATAGTTTTGAAAGACATTGTCTAGCCACTTTATTACAATCATTTTTTAAATCTGCATTGTGCAATAAAAATTTTATGTTCATCAGAAGGCTGCATAATAAACAATAAATTAGCAGAAAAATTACTGATAGATTTTGTGAAGGAGTTTGGAGATTTATATGGAATTCATACTCTTACTTTTAACGTTCACAGTCTTCTGCACTTGGCAAAAGATGTTGAATATTCCAAATCATCTCTCGAGAGTTTTAGTGCTTTCAAATTTGAAAATTTTCTTCAATATCTAAAAAGACTCTCAAGGACTGGTTATCGAGTGTTAGAACAAATAAGCAATAGAATTTCTGAGGAATATAATTACAGTACAACAATTATTACACAAATCTTACTTCGTTGTCATCGAAATTCAGATGGAAAAATCGATTTTGTGGATTACGGGAAAGCGAAATTCTCCACAAAGTCTCCAAATAATGTATGCATGTTAACTGATAATTCCATAGTTGAAATTAATAAAATAGAAGAAAATGAAAACAAATATTTATTTACTGGACAAGTTATTAATGGTCTAAGAAATTTTTATATTTTTCCTATTAAATCAGAGTATATGAGAATTTTTGTATGTAATGAAAATCTAACCTTTGATCGATCAAAATCATTTAACAGGGAATCAATTAAACATAAGGTCGCGGCTATAAAATTCGAAGGGCAATTTTATTTTCTAGGATTACACCAGATCTAACAAAACACTAAACGACATGAGGTAAATCATTACGTTACTTTTTTTCCTCAACCGATAAATTCTATTAAAATAGTTCCAGTTTGTACTACATTGTTGCCTTCGATGAGGAAGGATCATGTGATTTGATTCCAGAAAATTGGCTTTTTTCCGACAAAGTGCATTGTTTTTGGCCCTCTGTAAGAAATATACGGAAATTACAGAAAGAAGCTGCACAGCCACAGAATGACTGGCTGGTATATTCATGCAGAGTTCTAATGACAGCAGGTATTATTATTATTATTATTATTAATGTTAATAAATGATTATTCAACTTAAGAAAACAAACCCCTAGACACATATGAAAATGCTTTCCACAAATGCGATGTTGCACAGTGGCAATCTTCAACAGAAAACGAAGACCATGATGAAAACCAAAAAGAAAAACGGCAACAAAACCAAGAGCAAACAATTCAACAACAAAGCCAATAAATCATTCATATTCATGAAATACAAGACCAAGGAATTTCAGTTAAAGCTGGAACGTATGAATATATTGATTCGGGACCAATTATAGATTTAAACATTATAAATCAGAATAATGAAATCATTTCCACAAGTAAATTAAATATAAAATCTCTTTTGAACTGCTTATTATTAAGTTTCATTTTCTCTTGCATTTTAGATGATACACAGAACACACAATCGGTATCAGTAACTGATTTAAACATGATACAGCAGAATAAGAAAATTATCTATACAAGTAAATCAAATATACAAATTTTTTTGAACTGCTAATCATCAAGCTTTTTTTACGTTTCAGATGACACACAGAAAACACAATCGGATCCAGTAACTGATTTAAACATGATAAATCAAAATAACGAAATCATTTCTATAAGTAAATCAACTATACAAATTTTTTTTAACTGCTAATCATCAAACTTCTCTTGTGTTTCAGATCATATTCAAAATACTGACGCTATGTTTGAAAGACTAGAATCAAAAATGGAAAATTTAATTAGTCAAAAATTCCAAGAACAAGAAGCTAAAATAGGACAGATTTTGCAAAATTTTGAAAAAAATTTTGCAAAATGCCTAGAGAACGTGGCATCAAAAATTATAAATATTCCAGTACAAAACGGAACAATTTTACCATTCCAACATAAAATTATTTCAACCAAAGAAGAGTTTTTAAAATTGTAATAAGACATAGAATCCGATAATTTTGACGACTTCATGGTATTATATTCTCACAATATTATTACATTAAATATTCTACTTTCAATTATGTATATTATATTTTTAGAAGTTCCTAAAGAGATTGCAAGCTGCAGATGCAGCAGATTTTTTCAAACACCCAGAAAAATTTCTTATGTAAAATTGTATAAAACGTTTTGGGTAGAAATTCTTAGAGATTCTTAGGTAGAGATTCTTCAAGCTTGTGCATTTTACATAATTTATTATTCGAATTATACGTGATCTTGGTAATCAAATTTAGTGCAATACACATAAAAAGTGTTCGATATTTTGACTATTGCAAATTGTTTATTATGTCTCATGCCTAAGATAATTTGCCCTATATATTGTATGTCCGACTTTTGTTAATTTGACAAAAATATATTTAAGTACATATATATATGACTGTATCAGATTTCGTTGGTAAAACTACCTAATTTTTAAAACATATTTACTAAGCGTTGTGTTTTTTTAAGACAGCCAAAATATTTTTTTCAAATTCACACAATATCTTAGGTAAGTTAACATAACGCCTGGTACAGTTTAACAAACGATTTTTTTAATTACCGTTATCTGGTCAGTATCAATACCATATTGTTTAGTAAAATTACTTAAGTACTACAGAAATTTTACGTATCGTTTTGTGTTTAAAATAGTTTTTTTCAAATTTACATAATATCTTAGGTAAGTTAACATAAAATATAGTGCAGTTCAAGTAATATTTTGCAAATTTCTATATAATACGTATTTTACGTTCACGTGTGTTCATTTCAGTCATTGAAGCGTAAGTAAGAACATTTAAATTGTGAAGTGAAAGGAAAAGCTGTAAAATACTGAAGTTTAAAAAAGTAATAATTTGAAAATTAGCAAAATCAAAAAAAGGTAAGTTTGTATTTAATATTTTAGAATTTTTAAGTTATTGATATTTAGAATAAATTTTCAAAACGTAGGCTGCTTCGAATGTATTTAGCGCCTAATACTTGTTGCATTCTAATTTCTTCTTTTCATAAGTGAAATTGTTTATAAATATTCCAGTTTTCAAAAATGTTATGCTTTATCTGTCAACGCTGTTTCAAAAATGTTAATCTCCTCATAGGTCATCTTAAAATTATTCACGGCTGTGGAAAATTTACTTCTTACTTATGTTTTGTGATTCATTTAATCAATAATTTCAAAGCTTATGTGCCTATAAAAAACATATAAAAAATCATATTGCATATAAAACTTTAAAACAGAATATTGAAAATAAGGAAAAACAGATAAATTGCAACATTAATTTGGAAGAACAAAGCAATACATCAAGAGAAGAAATACTAAATTCCACTACACTTGATTCAAATTGCGAGAGTTGTTTAGATAATGAAAACATTGAAGATATTTTACAAAATTTTTCTTAAAATGTCTATAAATTTGTGTTAAATCTCCACAATAACAACAATTTCACCAGAAAAGATGTAACAAATATACAAGGAAATATTACTAATCTTATCATCACTCCTTTCCTGAATATATTTGGCAAATTGTGTCTTCAATTTTGTACAGAAGATTCGAGAAAAACTAAAATAATTTTAGATAATTTCAAGAATCCCTTCCAAGAAATACAATCTGAATATAAATTACTAAAATATTTAGAAGATCATGACTTGTATCAAAAACGTCAACAATTCGATATAAATAGAGAAATAAAAAATGTAAATAAAAACGGGATTTCGATTCTTGCTGAAAAAGTTGATAAGGGCTTATTATTAGATTTAAAGTTCCAGTTTAAAAAAATTTTCGAAAATGAGAATGTTCTTGATGCTTGCTTAAAGAAAATTCAAGAATATAAAGAAAATAATGTTCATCTAACGAATTTTGTACAAGGGTTGTTGTGGAGGACAAAACAAGATATGTATAAAGATGAAATCACTGTGCCCTATTTCTTATGTATTGACGATTTTGAAATAAACAACCCACTTGGATCACACACTGGTTCGCAATCAATAACAGCTATATATTTCTCATTTCCAACGTTTGAAAACTTATCAAAATTAAATCAAGTATATTTAGCAGCTCTCTTAAAAGCTGAGGATGTTAAAAACTATGGCAATGATTTAACAATGAATGTTCTAATTAAAACTATAATTTCGTTAGAAGTCGATGGTTTACTACTTGACTTTAAGAGTGAGATGATAAATATTCATTTTATTCTGGGCCTTGTGCTTGGAGATAGTTTAGGACTTAACCAGTTTTTAGATTTCAGCAAATCGTTTTCATCGAATTACTTTTGCAGGTTTTGCAATGACAGTAAGGAAACAACAGCCAAATTATGTAAAGAAAATAGATTTGCACTTAGAAATGAGAAAAATTATGAAGATAATCTAAAATTTTCAAACTTTATTTTACACGGAATTCACAAAGATTCTATTCTAAATACTATTCCGTCCTTTCATGTTGTTAATAATCTAGCTGTTGACATCATGCATGATGTGTTTGAAGGAGTTGCTCATTATAATTTTGCACATGTTTTAAATTATTACATAGAAAAGAAAGTTTTTTCTCTAGACGACTTTAATGAATTGAAGAGAAATTTTTCATATGGACAAACAGAAATAGGTAATATTTGCAAGATATATCTCAGGCACACCTAAACAAGAAAAAGTTTAATTTAACTGCGAGAGAAATGTGGACTTTAATTCATCATTTTCCACTTATTGTTGGACATCTAATTCCAGTAAACGATAAAGTGTGGCCATTTGTTAAAACTTTTACCAAATTATTGGATCAACTTCTTTTATCAAACTACGACGAGGAAACAATATAAAATTTAGAAATCCTAATTGAAAAGCATAATAATAAATATTTGAAATTATTTAATGATAACTTAAAACCAAAACACCATAACTTAATACATTATACTCGAATTATTCGTCATTCTGGGCCTCCAAAATTTTATTGGTGTTTTCGTTTTGAAGGAAAACATAAGGAACTGAAAACATATGCGAAAGTTACTACTACTAGGAGAAATATTTTTTTATCAATTGCAACAAAATTTCAATTGAAATTTGCTTACTACTTATCAGAAGAAAATGTAAATCTTCTTAATTTCGAAGAAATCCACAGGCAAGAAAGTAAATATCAAGTTTATTTAAGTAACGAATTAAATATTTCTTCAAAAAATATTAACGCCTACCAACAAATTTTTCAATCATTCAATCAAATCAGTCCTCCAAGTATCTTTGACCATGACTTTCTATACCTAATTTATGCATTTCCTTTGTCTATTCCTGCACACAGTAAGTTGAAATACTCTTATAGAGACTATGCAAATATTAATTACCCCTCTCTATATTCTGAATGTAGTAATGTTAAGTGGGATAGTATTTATCGCACTACTTCTACTGATGACCAGGTTAATTTGTTCAATTCAATTGTTTCTAATCTTTTTGAGTCATATGTCCCTCTTAAATCGCGGTGTGTACATTACAATTCCTATCCGTGGTTTTCCAATGAAGTGAAGGTACTGATTTCTGAGCGTGAATACCTTTTTCAAACTTTTAAGAGATCAAAATCGTTAGCGGTTCTTTTTGAATACAAGAAAGTTAGAAATAAAATCAATCATATAGTACATAAGCTTAAACGTAACTATTACATTTCTAAATTGAAACCTGAACTGCCACCTCGAACACTATGGAATAATCTTAAGACATTAGGAGTATATGATAGAAACAAACCAGTTTGCGAATTTGATTCGAATGAACTTAATCATCACTTTCTATTGTCTTCGCATCATCACATGCCTACTTCGCAGGAGCTTAATTTTCATCCGACTTCTGGTTTTAGTTTTCGTAATGTTTCCTCCTCAGATGTTTTACAAGCAATCTATTCTATTAAATCATCAGCAGTAGGTGTGGATGGAATCTCTCCTAGATTTCTTAAATTAATTTTGCCGTATATTATCCAGCCATTGACTCATATTTTCAACACTAGCTTGATGTCTTCCAAATTCCCGTCTCTTTGGAAAAAAGCTATTGTTCTTCCTATTCCTAAAAAAAATTTCTGCGAAGAACCTTCAGATTTTAGACCAATCAGTATATTATGTATACTGTCGAAAGTTCTTGAGAAACTTATGTATGAGCAAATTGTTTCATATTTGAATTCAAATAATTTGCTAACATCTGCGCAATCAGGCTTTCGACGACATCACAGCTGCGAAACTGCTATGATCAAGGTAACGTCGGACATTCGTGAGATCTTAGATAATAATGAAGCAGCAACTCTTTGTCTACTGGACTTCTCAAGAGCTTTTGATAGTGTACCACATTCTCGACTCATTTCCAAACTTACCGAGTGTTTCAAGTTTTCTTCGTCTGCTGTTTCACTTGTACGCGATTTCCTTAGTAACAGGTGGCAACAAGTTAGAGCGAATAACATATATTCCGACTTTTTACCGGTGACTTGTGGAGTGCCACAAGGTTCTGTTCTTGGTCCATTACTTTTCAGTGTTTTTATTAATGATTTATCGCAGAATGTAATATTCTCCAATGTCCATTTGTATGCCGATGATGTTCAGTTGTACATTAACTGTAATCTTGATAACATTGATGATGGTGTCAATAAACTTAACCATGACTTACATACTATTGGAATGTGGGCAACTCTTAATGGTCTTCTGCTGAATCCGTCTAAGTCTCAGGTCTTATTTTGTTGTTTTCGTGAAATTTCTTTAAACCATGTGCCCAAAGTGATCCTTGGCAATGTTCAACTAGATTTTGTTTTGCGAGTCAAAAGTTTGGGTATCATAATCAACAACAGAATGTCCTGTTGTGACTTTGTAAACAGTATCTTAAATAAAGTTTATTATGGTTTACGTTCTTTGCGGCTTGCAGGCAAGCTACTATCATTTAACTTGCGTCTAAAACTTGTTCGTTCTTTGATTATCCCTCATTTTCTTTATGGTAGTGTAATCTTCCCTTCTTTGGATTCTGTATGTGCTAATAAAATTGACATTGCCTTCAACGATTGTATACGTTTCATCTTTCAGTTACCTCGTTTTGCTCATGTCTCAGTCTATAAAAACTGCATACTCGGCTGCTCATTACAACAATACATTCTTTATAGATCCGCAATTTTATTACATAAGGTTTTCTACACTTCACTCCCTAAGTACCTGAATTGTCGACTTAAACCGTTAAACTCTTGCAGATATTTGAGATTTCAGATTCCTAGATTCAATCGTACTGTTGGAGAACGCTCTTACTTTGTTCAAATAATTCGTTATTGGAATAGTCTACCCTCTGATCTACAAAGGGTAGGTCTATTTTCTGAATTCAAGCGAAGGCTCTGGTTGTTTATTATAAATTCAAATATTTAGAACTTGTGAGCATGGTGGTACACCCTCACCAGACAATTTTATTAATATTTTGTTGCTTTTTGTTTACTTTAGCTATCTGTAATATTCCAAATTGTTAGTTTTAATTTTATCATATTCTATATTATCTAATTCTAAATAATTTGTATTATCATTTTTCTTATTTAGATTTTTTTTTTTTTTTGTGTCTTTTACTAGCTTTTAATACTTTCAATTTTTTTTTTACTATAATTTCACTTATTCTTTATCAATTTAGATATTTAATTCTTTTAATATTCAATATGCAGTATCTATAATGTATGTTTAGCTAGTAGTTCATAGATTTTTTTTTTCTCTCTAGTATGCTAAGTTAAAAGATTCTATTATCTTGTAGCATAAATGTATTTAATGAAATAAATAAATAAATAAAATAAATAAATAAACAAATTATATTCCACGGAACCAAATACAAAAATGGCCAGTTTTTGTCAATTACTAGAGAAAAAATAACAAAGATATATGAAATACTGGAAATTATAATTGTTTTTGAAAAAGATGTTCATGTATTGTGCTCGGAACTAAACACAAATTTCAATGATCACTTTATGTCATTTGAAATACTAAGCTCAAACAATGATTTAACTTCATTATGCATCATGCCTCTTAGATATTTTGACGGTCCTCCAGTTAATTATCATAAACTTAACAGTGGAAAAAAAATGCTACGAGCAAAGATTTATTTCCGACTATTTTTTTTTTCAAATAAAATCATACTTGAAACTTATAGTAACAAATTGTTTATATTCAGACAGACTATTAAATGAAATGAAAAAATTAAAACGGAATCATACGACTTAAATAATGCTCAAATTGTATATATGGAAGCATTGCCGTATATTCAACAAGATCAAATTGTCAATACATGTAATGACAATATGGAAAATATAGTTATTGAAAAGGATCCACTTGCATCTCTCCTGAAGGAATGGAATTTATATGAACAACTGTATGATTTTTTAAAATGTAAGTCAAGTTTGAAGCTTTTGAATAACAAGTATAAAACAATGTTGTACTCCACAGCAAAACATTTCACGGTCGATTCTTTAAAATACATGAAGAAAAGACATTTAGATGATCTTTTGGAGGGAAATAACCTAAATTTAAAGATTATTTTGGAATACAAACTCGGAAAATGGCAAAATGAAAATGTGAATATCTATTTAAAAAACAAGAAGGTTCGAAATAACATTTATTTATTTTCAATGTTTTCTATGTTCTTAACAGGGAGTATATTTCTTAAGTCCAAAAGCTGAAGCTGATACTTTGGGCTCACCAGTTGAAAAATGGCTCAACACCGTGAATTCTGTGAATTCACCATCTTCAAGTAGTATCGCTTCTGAAATTGGTGTAAATATGCTAATACTTTTTTCCAGAGATTCTCAGTAATAAAGTTTACTTTTTTAGCTTTCAGTTAAGGAAATTTTGGAGAAAAATCAGCTGGGAAAATCAATTCTTTTTTCATATGAACAAAGACCATTTTTAACTACAGACGATAGAACTAACATTGTGCACACTATAATTCAGCATTTCGGAGAAAATGACAAACACTTGTCAGTTAAAGATTGTCAATTATTAGCGGAACAAATAGTGAAAGTATTTCCTTCAGAAAATCAAGTAAGTTTAACAATAATCTAATTTCTAAAAAATCAATTTTTGTATAATATCATTATAAGAGTTTTGAATATCGATTACTCAAATTCATTCTAATTGGAAACATTATTTATTTTTATGAAATAGATAACGGCTTTTAGAATATTTTTGAAGTGTAAATGTTAAAAAAATATATAAATTTCACTAAACAAATTTTCAATTATTTAGAACACCTATTTTGTACGAGGTAAGGGCAGAATGCCACCGAAGGGCAAGCTTTGGGACCGTTATCAGGGAAGAAAACGGTCTATTAAAAAATTAAGTTGCTACGAACGCAGGCCAAAAAAATTGATTAAATATTCAGAAGAAGCAGATGAAGCTGAGAGTAATGAAGAAATGAATATTCTATTTGAAGAACTCAAGCATGTGCGAAACTGGGAAGAGGTTTTAAAAAAATGGAAAAAAACCATTCAATACAGAAGAAAAAAATTGAACAACGATGACCAAAATCTTGAACAGATTTTTAAAGATTGGCCGCTATTTAAATATTCGAAAGCTCCTGAATTGGTGAATAATCAAAATTAGAGGCTAGAAAATAATTACACATTTTATAATTTTAAATCTCCTATAAAAATTTTGGTTTTCATAAAATTGAAAATTTAATTTTAAATTTTGTGGAAATACACTGCCGTAAAAAAAGAATAGGACAAACATAATTTTTCGAAGCAAATTACTCTAAAACGTACATTATGAAAAAACAATTAAAATCCTTTAAACATAATATTTTTTTCAATTTATCTTAAAAGAATACAAAGCAAAAATATTTTTAATTCCGTTACTCAAAAAAAAAATTTCAAAAAGTAAAAATTGTACCAAAAGTGCTTGTGATTACATCATGGGACATAGTACAAAATGTTGTTAAAATTTATATGGAAAAATGAATCCTATATCAACTACAACATCCGTAGATCTTCTCTAAATGTCTTGAAATCGACTCAACAAGGTTTCCAACAAAATTTTGTACGATCTTACTTCATTTTTTTTACGATAATTTTTTTAAATTAGCACTGTACACATGGTGACATTTTTTTCAAATTTATTTTTCTATTTATTGTACAGAATTTTGTTGAAAACTTTGTGTATAAATAAGTATATTTCACTAATTCTTCTAGTATATTTTGTAAAAAATTAAGTTAAATTACCTAAAAGATATAAGGAAATTAATCTTAAATAAATTTTCAAATTACCTAACACTCATTTACTATATTGCACAAAAAAGCTTATGAAGTTTGTCTAACTCTAAGGCAAATTAGCATAAAAAAATTGTATGGCAAAATAGCAAAAAATTATTTGCTATGACATCAAAACTCTTAGCTGGACGAAATATGCCGTAGAGCTTAGAAAGATTTTACCTTGATTTTGGTTGTTTTAACCTAAGTTTTTAACCTGAAAATATATGTATGTAAGTATGGATGAGTAAAGTAATAAGAATGATGAGAAAAAGTAATAATATCAAATATACTTTTACTCTGGATTCCAACCTTTCCAGCCCATGTGTATTTCACTAATAACTCCAAGGACACCAATCTTTGCATAACAAATGTGACCGATTTTCTTAAATCGCCAACAAGTAAATCTTGAAAGCGCAAGGCTTGAAATAATTAATTAAAATTGGAGAGGAATATCAAAATATATGTTTTTAAAATGTAAATATCTTATAAAAGGCATTGAAAATTGTGTTTTCCATACTTACTAATTGTTCTTTAAATTCTTTTTCTGTAATTATTTTATTGTTCAAAGAAAGCAAATTCTCCGTTGTCTCAATTGGCAGCTTCGGCATAGAGAAATTTGGATTGATTATGATTTTTTCTTTTGACATTCCTTGCAGGAAAGTATTCAAGGGCTGCAAGGTATCGTTTATAACGTCAATTTTCTTCTCAAATGAATCAAATTTAATATTTAAATTTTGTACTTCCTGTTTAATAATTTCAAATTTTTTTCAATTTTTTTGTTTTGATTTTTTTTTTTTTCAGCAGGTTCATCAGATTCTTCCTTGTACTTTTCTAAAGCATCTGTCTGCACAGTAAGTGACGAACATGGCGAATTAGGTGGGAAGGAAAAAGGTGAAGTAGGATGTACACTCGAGCATTCAAGATTGTCCAAAATCTTATTCTTGTCTTTTCGTTTTTCCTGCTTTTTGTGTGTATCGTATTCTTTTTCTCCATGTACAGATTTTTGAATATTTGCTTTTTTAAAACTTTCTTCGGTGATGTAATGTTGGGGTTTTGTGCTGGATATGGATCCTACATTTGGATCAGTCTGCGTTGGAAGTACTTTCACTGAATTGGAAGAGTTTTGGTGTTGATTCTCTTTGTTGGATGCGTCAAAAATGTTATGAGCAGATGATAGACCGATGTTAACAGGATGCTTTCTACGTTCTTGCCTTTCTCTTATATCTTCTTGCTCAGACTCCGTATTTGTGTATTTGCTATTATATATTTCCTTTTCTTGAGCATGCTTTTAATTATCTAAAAATTAAAATGAGAAAGCACATACATATATATACATAATATTATTACATATAGTGAAATGTTATCAATCAAAAATAAATTTCGTACTAATGTCAGAAGCCAAGACTTTCACTGAATTATAAATTTTCCAAATTTTTTGTGGAGTAGCTTCATTTTTTATTCATTTCATTCAGCTTCATTTCAGCTTCATTTTTATTTATTATTATAAGTTTTCGTATTTCATGGTCTTTCAAGTCTGGCCAGTATAACATTCCATTTACATACCAAGTGTTTGGTATAACTGTGACCATTTGAAGATTATCTTCTGTCATTTCAACAACACTTTACATCTGTAAAATACACATAACATTTGAAAACGCATCACAGTAAAAGTTTATCCAAGATGCAAGAATTAAAAATACATATATTATCTTAGCATATACGGTACTGCATGTTATACAGATATGTATGTTCAAAAAGTATTTCGAATTACATAAAACATAAAACATTGTGCAACGAAAGTACCTGTTGTATGAATGAGAGGAAAGAAAACAGCGAAATTCTCATTGACTTTCATGGAAAAAAGTTTTTTATCAATATCTTCAACTTTCCAAGATGTTTCAATTTCATTTTCAGTTGCGATACGCTGAAATATATCGAGTTTACTTGAGCTTATAGGATAATCGAAGTAATTTCTTTTTTGACTTTCTAAACGATGACCAAATAGAATGGTTAATTTAAAAGATCATTCAGCATGAGAGAAATGGATGAGGTGCTTATTTTTCGTTAAAAACCAACAATCTTTCTGATTATTCTGAAGTGTGAAGTTTTCAAAAACTACTTTTTCATAATATATTTTATTATTGATTTTTTTTGCAGATTTTAAAATTGGATACACACAATCGGAATTGGAATATTGTTTCATGCAAGACTTGCTTCTGTTATACGATTATATAATTGAGATAGTGGCAAATGTCCTTTTCTCAACAACTTTTTAATTTTTCCCACGAAACTTTCGAAGGGAAATGCGCTGAAATTGTCCAACACTCCAAATATTTTTGCATCTGACAGTAAATGTATTAGTGAATGAATGTTGTATACTGCATGATCTCTTCTATAAATATCACACATTTTGTCTACAAATAATTTAAAAATTGTTCCGCTAAATTTGCTTGATTTTTTATCAAATTATTATCACAAAGCAGTCTAATAGAAATGATGATATTTCATTCATTTGGAAACCTGATAAAGAAAATACTGGATTTCCCTAAGTCCAGATTTTAAGCAGCTTTTTCATAACTCCGAGGCAGACGAGACACAAGTAATCAAGAGGAAAATTTGATATTATATCAATATCATGTAATTCTTCTAGAATACTAATTCCTGTATGATGATTTTCATCACGTTTGTTTCTAAAGTCCTAATCTGTTTTTAGACGAGAATTGCATTCCGGAAAACACATTCTGTTGTTAATATATTCACCTTCTTCAAAACATTTAGAACAGCCAAAATATCCAGTATGAGATTTAATAGCTTTTATATTAGAAAGCGCAGGTGCGTAACAAACGAATGCATTAGCTTTAATTATGAACAGTTTATCTTTAAATTTAAAACTATTTCCGCTCAAATTCTTGAGTTCATCAACTAATGTTGAACGGAAAATTCTTTTGGTTTGGTATAACCATGATAAGCACATACCACTTATTGTATGCTATCATAATATTTGATATTCACGAATTTCAGCAGAATCAGCCAAAACAAAACTTTACTACTTCTTCAAGCGGTAAACCATCAATATTGAAATTAATGTATATTTCAGTGGGTATTTTTTGAACTTCATAATTAAAAAATAAAAGATTCAATGCTGAATTAATTCAAAGATAAAAGAATTCTCCAGTATCCAATAATACAATATTTCTAGACCTCGGTGTATACAGCATACTTCTATTCCATTACCTCCATTAGTAGCTCCATTGTCGATAATCCCTGCTGAAGGCAGGTATTTTTTCTAAATAAACCATTTCGGTAACTGTTAATAAAAAAAAATTAAAAAATATAAAAATATCTGATAGAATTTATTGTGAATCCGCAGAAGCAGATTCCTTATTATTTGATAAATAATAATTTTTTTGGGACTCGCTGGGATTCGAAATCGGCACTTTTTTTTACCAGTCTACCAGCATAATAACCGAGCTATATTCATTTTATAATTTTTTGTCAAAAGTTAACACTCGTCAGATTGACTGCAAATATATACAAAGAATTTTCAATGAACAAAAGCTTAAAGGTATTGTCAATTAAATTGCTAATTTCAACAAAATTTTAATGTCAAATTTTCCAATTTCAAGATTCTTCAAGTCCAACTCCTTACCAATCGAACCATTCAAGCTGTTAAATTTGTTTGATTATTACTTCAATATAAATCATTTCGGTGACTACTAATAAAAAAAATTAAAAAAATTAAAAATATCTGATAGAATTTATTGTGAATACGCAGAAGAAGATTCGTTATTATTTGGTAAATAATAATTTTGTTGGTACTCGCTGGGATTCGAACTCGATTTAGAATTAAATAATGCAAGAGAACTTTTCAATTCTTGTAACTTTACGAAGTATATTGAAGCTTCAATATCCTTATCGATACCATGCCACCATACGTAGCTTCTGGATAATGCCTTCATTTTCACCATTCCAATATGGGCCGCATCTAATTCGTCTAATACTTTTCTTTGTAATATTTTCGATATCATGACTCGGATGCCATTGAATATACATCCAGCACCTTTAGAAGTTTCCTTTCTTATTTTAGCATTTGTAACAGGTAGAGTATCAATTTGTTGTAGCTGAAAAACATCTTCATGACTGTAGTTTTCTTCATTTGGTAAATCAACCGGAAATCTTGAAAAGTAATCTGCATTATAATGTTTAATTGTGTTTCTTTAGCGTAATTCGTAATCGATCGGATAGGAAGTTAGCGTAATGTAGAAGTTGTGAAGCTGATTTGGCAGGTGTTTATTAGGATGAAGAATACTTGTTAATGGTTTGTCATCGGTCAGCAGAATTATCTTCCTACCATAATAATATTGAAAAAATTTTTATGATGCCAAATGATAGTTAAGGCCTCCTTATCGATTTGGGAGTAACCTTTCTCTGCTTTTGTGAGGGATCGTGAGGCAAATGCTATGGGTCGCTCTCCACCGTCTGGAGTTTCGTGTGATATGACTGCCCCTAGTTCAGTTGGTAATACATCGGTTGCAAAAATAAGAGGTAGATCAGGATTGTATGGCGTAAGCGTCTTGTTACTTGTAATTTCTTTTTTTAGCCTTTCAAAAGCAATTTTGCAATCTTTGGTCCATTTGAACTGCTTGTCTTTTTTCAAGAAAATGTTTAGCGGTGCTAGCTTAGTAGATAAATTGGGCAAGAACTTGCGGTAATAATTGACTAAACTAAAAAACGTTCGTAATTCATTAACATTTTCAGGATGACGACTTTTTGCGATGGCGTCAACTTTGTCTGGTACTGGATGCAATCCCGTTTTGTCAATGACATGACCCAAATATTCCATGTTGTCAAGTAAAAATTGACACTTTTTCCTATTGAAATTCAAATTGTATTTCTGCAATCGATCGAATACTGATCTAAGATTTATAAATAACTCCTTTTATGTACCTCCTTGGACTAAAATATCATCGAAAAAACAGAATACCCTTCGTAAATCATGTAGGCTTTGGTCCATAAAAACTTTGACTCCGAACATCAATCGTTTAACTTTGTAATTACCCTTATGGGTCGTAATTGTCTGCAATAAGGCACTCTAGTCGTCGACGCACATGTGTAAGTATGCCTGGCGGATATCTAATTTGCAAAAATGTCTGCCTCCACTTATTTTTGCAAAAATATCTTCAGTTCTCGGTATAGGATGGTTGTCGTCACTGATAACTTGATTTACTGTCGACTTATAGTCTGCAAACAGCCGTAACTCACCATTCTTTTTTACGACAGGCAATATTGGAGTTCCCAACGGAGCGTAATTTGTTTTTCCTATAATGCCCGGATTTTCCAATCTGTCAATTTCTTCTTCGATTCGCTGTTTCAAGGCGTATGGAACTGGACGTGATCTCATAAATATTTGATTTCAAACGGAAAGAACATTTGTAATCCGGTATTGTACCGATTTTTTCAGAAAATATTTCACTACATTCTTTAATTAACTTATTGATTTCTTGCTTAGATTCTTCTTCTGAATAATCATCGTGTAACTGATTAATGAATTTATTATGTAGTCCCAATTTGTTTATTAAATCTCTGCATAAAATTGGATTAAATCTTCAGTAAAAATTTTTAACTTTGCATTTGTCCTTTCAAGTTGCTTATTTAACTTTAATCGCTTCAAGGTGAGAATAGAAATATTTGAGACTGCCGCTCCCGTGTCTAATTCCTTTTCACACATTTTATTGTTTATACGTATTTGCATTATGAACTTTTTGTCGTCGATGTAATGACAACTTTTAATATTATTAATAAAATACGTTTCGCTATCTGTGTCACTGTCTGATTCACTGCAAACTTTACTGATGACATTTTCGCTTGCTGAACTTTTACCTAAACAAACATTACGTACATGACCAGTTTTTTTGCATTTACTGCATTTCAAGTTTTTCTCCGTACACTTATAAGCTCTGTGATCATTTTTCCTACAACGGTAACACTTTCCACGCAAGGATTGTATTGTATGCGACTTGTTATTATAAAAGCATTGACTTTTACATTTGTTTTTAAAACTTTGTTAATGACATTTACTGGTTCTGCTTTACATATTTCTTTACTTTCTACTTTTGAAAAAAATACAGTCACTTTAAATAATTTTAATTTTTATGCACTTAATATTCAAGAAATATTATTTAACTCACTTTTTCCAATACGTATACTATATCCTGCCGGCTGCCGATGTCGACTGTCGATATGATATTGAATGACGATGGTTACTTGCAAGATAAATAGAATACACATGGTATGATATTCATTGAAGAGAATTTTTTGTGACGTCACAGCTTGACAATTTTCAATATACTGGTATATTGATACATATTGATATTATTGCTGGTTTGTTAAAGACGAGCCGATGAGCGTGACATGAATGTCTATCTTTATATAATAAAAAGCAATTATCAATTTATTTTTAATAAAATTTATTTTATTTACATTAACTTACATTTATTTAATTTCAATCAGTTTTAAGGTTTGATTACAAAAAATGTGTAGTAATGTGCACACAAAGGATTTTCATGTAATAATTTTCTTCTTCTTTTTATAATTACTTTAGTACTATTAGATACAGAATAATTTTTGTTTAAACTTTTTAAACGGAAATACATACGGCATTTAAAAAATAAGATTTTTATATCATTTTTTAATTCAACTGTTTTTGCTGCATTTAAAAGTTTTTTGAAGTACTGCACAATTGTAGAAATTTTGTTTTTGTTGAAACATTCGAAAATAACTTCTAGTAATGTTTAATTTTTCGTAAGAATTCTTCTTTGGGTTTCTTTAAACCTCCGTCAGTCTTTTCATCGATCCATGTCTATTTGCTGCATGTACCACCTTCACAAACAAAATACTTGCAAGTTTTAATTTTTTGCAGATGTAACCAGCCACATATTCAAGAGATCTTTAACAAGTTCATCGAAATCAAATTCTGTTTCACCGAAAAGTTGATTTATTGAGTCCTGAACAGGTTCTGGTTCTAAAGCCAAGATACTCGAAAAACTTTCTCTTGACAGGACTTCCTCATCAGAATCAGAAGATCTAATGTCTTCTGTATCATCATATTCGGTGTTAGAACTTAAACCTACTTGCAATCTAATATCTGATGTCCCTGTAAAATAAAACCAAATTTTATAAATGTTACTACGCTTCTTGCACTTGATTATCTTCCAAAAATATTCCTCAAACAGTGGACAACACGAACATTTATAGTATTAGTATATGTTTGCATAGTTAGAACAAAAAACCAAAAAATGCAGTTAGTACACATAATCGCCAACCAACACTAACATTTATATAAATTTACTTTAATTAATTTACCCAAAATAAACGATCCTAAACGGTATTTAAATTCGATTGGTGTAGGGTGATCGTTTAGCCCTCCTCTAGATCGAATAATACCAAAAAAGTTCTCCAAACAATCTTGGTTTAATCTATTAGTGATATATATGATACTGATAGATACTATTTTTCTTTCAAATACATTAAAAGCTGTTTGAGTTCAGAATTATTTATAATAATTCCTTGTTGGAAAGTCATTAATTTTTTTTTGATTAACGCGTAAATTTTTCACGGTGTGTGTCATATTATCTATAATTTGATTTTAATCATTAAGTGCTAAACCATATGATTTTTTAGTGCTTTTGAAGTCTAAAGATAACGCTTTAGAATTGAAAATATCCAACCAATCATTGATCAATTTGATTATTTCAGCACATTCTAAAGCATTTTCACTGTTACACTTTCCTAAAAAGATACATCGTTTAATACAACTAGAAACATTATGTGAAAATAATTGAACCCCCAATTTTACTTTTTGCCGAGTTGCTTTCATTACTTCTAGATGTGTTAAACTCACTTTATAACAAATTTTTAAATCAGGATGTCTCTTTCAATTATTTCAGGAATAGGTTTGGAATTTATTAGCTTTTTTAACATTCAATAATTTTTTCTTGGAAACGGTGGAAGAACTTTGTAGTTTGATTCAGAGTGGTTACGTTAATCAAGACAGAAAAAAATACAACATAAAAATAAAATGTATAGTAGCCGATGCTCCAGCTCTAGCCTACACAAAACAAGTGAAATCTCATGGTGGCTATTGGGCAAGTACTAAATGCGAAATTAAGGGTCATTATTCCAATGTCAGTAATTCAGTCATACATACACAAATATATGCTCCGCTGCGAACTAATGACAGTTTTCGTCTAAGGAAATCTAATACTATGAATGATGCATCATTTATCTGAAGAGCACAGTATACTTGAACAATGCCTATCGATTAGGTCAAAGACTTTCCATTGGATAAAATGCATTTAGTGGATGAAGGCGTAGTGAAAAAAATACTGATTCTACTTACAGTGAAAGTTAACAGGCAAAAACTACATCCAAGAAAAATATTAATAATAAATGAACGTCTGGAACATTGCAAGAACTATATTCCTATGGAGTTCCAAAGAAGACCCAGAATTTTGAAATATGTGTTAAAAATGAAAGCAACAGAATTCAGGTAAAGCAGAAACAACAATTTTTATATCATAATAAAATATCATACATAGACATATTATCATATGAATTTCAGAAATTTTTTGCTATATACTGGACCCACTGTCTTAAAAGACGTGGTATCTCAACCAACATATCAGCATTTTTTAACTTTAAGTCTAGCTATCAGAATATTGACTTCACATTTAAATTCTATAAATTACAAGATTTATGCCAAAAATTTGCTAAAATATTTCGTTGAATCGTTTCCTAAAATATACGGTGCACATAATGTGACCTACAACACACACGGCTTACTTCATCTAGCAGACGATGTGAAACAACATGGCCCATTAGACAGTTATAGTTGCTATGTTTTTGAAGCACATATAAAAAAGATAAAAAGGCAAATTCATTCTTCAAACATGTCTCTTCGTCAGCTGTTCAACAGACTGCAAGAGGACATTCGATTAGAGCAGCAGAAAATTCAGGTTGATCATACCGATTCAGATATTGAATTATTTCAATCATCAGGTGAAAATATGTATTATAAGGCAAAGTTTAAATCATTTATTCTACGAACAGATAAGCATGGAAATAATTGTGTTATGCTCACTGATAAGACGATATTTCGTATTCTGTTCTTTTACCGAGACAGTAACGGAACTCCGAAGTTCATGGTAGGACAGAAATTTATTACGATTAAGCCTTTGAATGGAGATGAATATATGTTATTATTTGGTTTGTTAATTGGAAATTTCATCTCATAAAAGAAATATCATGTAAAATGTGTTGTTTACCACATAATTTGCACGGAGCAAAGTACTTTGTAGCTCCAATTGTTCACTCACTATTATAAATAAATTACAAAACAAAATAAAAACAACAATTTTTATTCAAAAATTCAATTACAATTCAATGTATTACACTACATAATATAAAAATAAAAATTAATATAACAATAAATGAAAAAAATAATTCAAAAAAAAGAACTAATGATACTCGATATTCTATTTGTTTATATTTTACTATAGTTTTACAAGATAATTATACTTATAACAATTTAATTTTCTTTATTGCTCTCCTGATTTTCAAAGTTCAACTGCTGAGTAAGAGTTTGCCGTTGCATTGTCATTTTTCGATCGTAATAATGTTGGAGCTGATATTTGAATTCTGCTTCTGCTTTTCCGACTTGTTCGTTTTCATCTGGTAAAACTGATACTTCGGGTACAGTATCACTTATTGTTCCTAATAAAATAAAAAGTAAAAATATTATATATGTATGTGGATATATGCATGTACTGTTATTATTACGTAAAATAATGTCGGTAGACAATATTCCTTTTCCGTCTGTATAATTACTTTGTGCTTGCAACTCCATTGCATAGACTTTTGTCACAATTATTCTTGTAAATGCTCTGAGATCACGAGCTAAAATCCTCGTAGACAAATAGTTTTCTGAAATTAGAAGTCATCACATTTTATTTCAAAGTGTTAAAATTGTACTAACTTTTTTCAAAGTAAAGCAACTTACAAATTCAGCAGCTAGACTTTTATCATTTAATAATTTGTCTTCAAATTCTACAAGATTTTCTATATCTTTTAAGGGTAGAATTTCGATGCATTTATTAAAATCATTTTTTTCCACACCAACCAAATTTTTTTTGCAGGTGCAGTTATTTTCCCGTAACAGCCCTTTCAATTCTTCAATGGATTTTTCCATACTCTCTAATTTGTTGAAAATTGTTTTCAGAGTATCATCAGATACCAAACATAATGGTTGGCAAGCTTCATTGCTTTCTATTATAATATGTTGTTCATTTTCCGGCTGAAAGTTATTTTCTATTGTGTCAGAAACCATAATAGGATTTTCTGGCATATTGATCATAGGCTTGATCTTTTTCAGAGGATTCTCCTGATCCTCTTCATCACTTGATGAGGACACACTTCTTTTTAGTGTGGAATCTGTGTCCAGATCTTCACTTTCTATATCTGTTTTATTTATATTAGGAATTTTTTTTAGTGCTTCTTCAACACGCATATGATCACCTATAAAAGTAATTAAATTCAGAAAAAAGTCGAAACAAATTTATCTTATTGGTTGAAAACTTACCATAAGTTCTGTTAGTGACGGCTTTTACCACGTATTCCTTCCAACTATTTTTTGGAAAAAATCCTTTCTTCGCGAAAGAAGGAGAGTGTTTCTCATTCCATTTGACCTATGTTATACAGAAAACTTGAAAAATATGTAATTAAAATCATTAAAATATTGTACTTACTTTGCCGTTATTGACCCAGTTCACTAGAACTACAGCTACACTTTTACTTTGAACAAATTCGAAAATTTGAAAATTCATTTTTTTATTATTTATTAGTTCAAATTTAATAATATTGATTTTTTTTTTAATTTAATAACTTACACTTCAAACTATAAATAATATAATTTTTTATTAATAAAACAATACACCGAAAAACGTGTTATATTATAATGACAGGAAAAGTTATATTACAGAAGAAAAGTTATAGGAACAGATAGGTTAATTGAAAACGAAGAAGAAATTGACGCAACTTCAAGAAACTTAAAGTTGCGTTGAAATTCTTTAACTTTGATTGAAAAATTCATTTTGTTTCTATAATATGTTGGTGCAATAAAGTTCGACGTTAAGAGTAACGTTAAGAAACTTGAAGTATGTGAGGGGTAGTAATATCGAAATATAACGAGACAACGTCGAACATCTTTATCGTCACAAACGTTAAGTATCGTTGTGCAGTGTTATGAAATTTTATTTAACTACATTAATCTTTAAAGATCTTTAAAGAATAAACGTTAGATGTCTTTACGTATAAAAACACAACGATGAATAACGCAATCTTTAATGACAGTTACGAGGCTTTATACATACTATATATATCGTTATCGATGTTTAAAGCTACGTACAGCTAGGTTGTGCGGGTTAGTGGTGTTTCAGGATTCAGCTATGATTTTGATTTATTTGCTGGACAGCAGAGTAATACGTTCCCAGAAGATGCACCTGACCTTGGAGTACGCGGGAATGTTGTAACAAGACTAACTTCCACAGTTCCCCGTTGCATGAATCACAAAATTTTTTTTGACAATTGGTTTAATAGTCCAAGTCTTCAAGTTTATTTATTTAAGAAGTAGAAAAAGTACAAAGAAATCTTGTCTCCTAAAGCAGTCGATATCTATAATGAACATATGGGCGGCGTAGACTTGCTAGACTCTTTGCTTGGTTTGTACAGGATTCATTTGAGATCTAAGAAGTGGTACAAAAAATTTTTTTTCCACATGATTGATTTATGTGTCGTGAATGCATGGGTTTTATAGCGCCGCAAGAACAAAGATCACATTCCATTATATGATTTCAAAATAGCTATTGCTGAACATCTTTGCAAAGCTGGTAAAAGAATTAAAAAAAAAACGAGGACGTCCTTCTAATAAAACGGGAAATGAAACTCCAAGTAGCTCAAGAGCAAGTACAACACTGTACACAGATTCAACTCTCAAGAGTTCAAGTGCAGTGAAAAAAAGTAGACACCAGGACTTGCCTCTAAACTCCGTGCGCACTGATAACGTAGGTCATCTACCAAAATGGGCTAAAAATCGACAATTATGTCAAAATGAATGTACGCTCAGATCGTACACTGTATGCGAAAAGTGTCATGTTCATTTATGCTACAATGCTTTGCAATGAATTGCTTTGTGCAATTCCATACAACATAATTAAGAAAATAACTTGCATAACTTATAACTAAGGATTTAATTAATGTAATAGAATATTTTTAATAATTTTTAGGAATAAAATCTATTATTTTCAGTTCAATTTTGTAAAAGTATGAAAAATAAAAATTAATAATATGAATAACTGGATTGAACTAAAGTCTCCATTTTTTATTAAAAAAATTTAGTAAAAATATCTAGAAAGCCTTTAACACATACGGAGCCATATATGCCAAGTTAATTTTTCTATATTTTTGTCTTAAATGCATACAAAGCCAAATATGGCTTTTTAATTTTTTTTTTTCTCAAAATGTGAAAAATTTAAAAATTTTTGATTATTCTGCTTTTTCTATTGCCAATAACAACATATTTTGATAAAAATAACAAAAAAATTGATAAAAGGTAAATATCTTTACCTTTTCACGATTATTTTTTTAACCCTAAAATATAAAATAAAAATAAAAATATATATATAACCACACGTACATGTAAATATAAATGGAATATACATATACACAAATATAAAACAAAAATATACATAGTACATAACTACATATGTCAATACTGTCAGATCTATCAAAAAATATATGTACCAGTACCAGTTTAATAGTTACCACTCAAAGTTATTCACAATCATCATAAATTGTCATTTCGAATCATCAGACACAATTTGAAAAAAAAACGGTTTTATAAAAAGGACGAGTACATGAGATAAATAGTAGAACATTTCAACAACGGAGAAAAAGAAAATTCCAGAACCGCGAAAATTTAGTATATAAAGGGTTGCGATTCGCAGAAAAATTTGTCTTTTGCGATTACCTGACTATATTGTCGTACTGAGACTGAACCAGGGAAAACAAAAGATCGCCTCATCAGCTGGGACGTATTGAGTCCTAAAAAATCTAGCGTATTGAGCTAGTAAGTAGGGAAAAGTTAGGAATTTCTGTAAAAATACTTAGAATTTTTACAGAAATTAGGGAACGTCGAAGTAAATCATCGTCAAAAAAATATACTTAGAAAATTTCTTATAGAAATTTTCTAACACTTGGAGCCGGAATTTATCATCGTAGAAATACTTAGAAAATTTTTTTATAAAATTTTCTAATACTTCAAGTAGAAATTCAACATCGCTAAATACTTAGAAAATTTCTAGGACTTAGAAATTTTCTAAAGTTTCATCGCTGAAAGTATCATCAGAAAATTGAATTATTTTGGAAATTAGAAAATTCATCGAGACAGTAAAAAATATTTCATCTCGACAGTCGTCAATTCCCGTCGGCAATCTTCAGTTCGCGTAACGATTTTTTTTGAAAATTTAAAATTCAAACAAACATTGTAATTGGTTCGTCATCGTTATATTCAGCAGCAGTTCTTCAAGCAACATAATTTCTACAACGCCATCTATCCGTGTAGGTCGACCTATGCCAACGAATAATTAGTTAATTAGCTCTTAGTAGTTAAGAATAAATGCAAATTCATAATTAAAGTAAATTTGATAGATTTCGTTTGTACAAATTCATGATTTTATTTCTATTTTGTTAAATTCATTTGCATAGTTATTTCCGATTTAACAGAAATATTGTACATATACAAATTTTTAAATTAAAGTAAATTTTATATATTTCATAGATTTAAATTTGTTTGTATAATTAAAATTTATTGTATAACTATTTCCGGTTAATCGAAATATTATTATAATTAAAAATATTGAATTTCTTTTTATAAATTGAATTAAATTTATTTAGAAATACATATTATAATTGTTTGTAATTTAGTTTAAGATATTGAATTGTTAGACTTAAGAGAATTTTTTTTAATAAAATTTATAACGTAAATTGAAAAACATTGTGTTTTTATTTTATTAAACATTTTGAACCGGCACCTTTCTTAATTAATGTTAAATTAAACTTTTTTTTCATATTATTTTCTTTGGGTGGATTTAACATTATGGCTGGAGAAATTAACGGTTTGCAGGCTAAATTTAAGCAGAGCGTTAATGGTAATTTATTTTTCTTGAAATGCAATTGTCATTCCTTGCATTTATGTTCAGCTTATGCGTGCAAAAAAATTCCAGCTGACGTAGAAAAATTGTGTCGAAATATTTATAAGTTTTTCGCATATAGTCCAAAACGAGTGAATGAATTAAAAGATTTCCAAGATTACTGTTCTGTTAAACCACACAAAATTTTAGGCATTTCTTTAACACGGTGGCTATCTGTGGAAAATGTTATTAACCCTGTTTCAAATTAATAAAAATACAAATATTTAATTTAAAAAAAAAAATGATGTTTAATTAATAAAAAATACAAATGTTTAATTTATATAAATTTGATTTCAAATGAATTACACAATTAAGTATGTTACAATATTTTCTTATCAAAAAAATGAATTGAACCGATGAAAATTATACAAAAGAAAAAATTAAATTTGAACATTACCGGTGAAAAGTTAACAAGTGAGTGAGTCTAGAAAAATCTACTTTTATGAAAATTCAATATCACAAAAAAAATTGTGATAAGAATTACAGTAAATGTACTATTAATAGATTATAAATATAATTAAGTGAATATGAGAAAGAAAGTTATGTACCATATGATGAGCAAGAGATTTAGTTTTATTTTCTTATTATTGCATATTACATATTACTTATGTACGTATAACGCAAATGTAAGGTACATAAATATGTACAGTTGAAATCAATTTCATTATAAATTGATATGATGTTTTTATTTTTTGTTATTGTAAATTGTGATGATTGAGTATTGCGTGGTACATAAATTTCTCTATCACATTCACAAACATACTCCCCCCCGTTAAGATATATATTACAAAATATTGCTAGAACTACTTATATCTATATATCTTAACTAATTTAGGTTGTATTTTTACATAATTTCGTGATTGGTCGTTTGATGTCACCTCGGCTTGTTGTCACCGTTACTACTCGAACCAAGTTGTCGTTTCCATGATGAATGTCCTTTATGCGACCGATGATCCATTAAGAAGGTTGAAGATTTGATTCCTTGATGAGTACCATGTCACCTTTATCTAAATTTGTCTCGACCTTTTACCATTTGGGCCTTTGCTGAGGAGTTGTCAAATATTCGAGATGCCATCGTTTTCAGAAATCTTGCTTAATTTTTTGTACCAAACGCCAACGTTCTCGAATAGAAATAGTTGATTGAGTTATATTCGTTTCAGGTATTGCAGTTAACGGCTGCCCAATTAGAAAATGTGCGGGAGTTAGTGCATCTATGCATGTGCTATCATCAGAAACTGGAACTAGTGGTCTGGAGTTAAGTAAACCTTCAATTTGTACTAATACTGTGAGCATTTCTTCGTATGTCAGATGTGTGAGTCCTATAACCTTTTTTAAAATTGCCTTAACTGTTTTTACACCAGCTTCCCAAAGTCCTCCAAAGTGTGGTGCTGATGGAGGATTGAATATCCAATTGATGTTGTTAGTTGCTAAAAACTGAGCCGTTGCTTCATCCTTATGCAATGATAGTAGTGTATTCTGTGTTTCGGTCAGTAGTCGACATGCACCTACAAAATTTGTCCCATTATCGCTATAAAGTCTTGATGGAATTCCGCGACGCGAAGAAAATCTTTTCAAACATGCAATAAATGTTTCGGATGATAAATCAGTTGCCAATTCCACATGAATTGCCTTAGTACTAAAGCATACAAATAGTACAATATATCCCTTGATCTGTTTTGAACCTCGACCTTTTCTGCTTAATAATGAAGTCGGTCCTGCGTAATCTACACCGGTATTTTCAAAAGGCCTAGATGCATTAACTCTGCGTTCGGGCAGATTTGCCATTAGTTGTTTAGAGGTCTGAGCTCGAAATCGAATGCATGTCAGGCATTTGTTGATACATGATTTTATTAATGTTGTGCATGATATTATCCAATAAGTTTGTCTAATAATTGCTATGAGTGATGACACACCAACATGAAGATATTTTTCGTGTAGATATTTTATTAAATACGTGACAAATATATGTTGCTTTGGAAGTATTATTGGATGTTGTGCATTGAATGATGTAGATGAATTTGAAAGTCTACCACCTACTCGAATAATTCTGTGTTCGTCCAAGAATGGCATCAGTGATGATAATATACTAGATGAGTTGACTTGATGAGTTTTTTCAAGTTCGCGTATTTCTTTGTTGAAGGAGTCTGCTTGTGCCCACATAATACAATTGCGAAATGCCTTGCTCATGTCTGCAGCGGTAATGAAACGAGCATGAATAGTATCACCATTTTTTTTGGCCTGACAATGCCTGATAAACTGGAAGCACCTGCTAATAATACGAACAATTCTTGTTAATGAAGAATATTCATTAAAAAGTGGTAACATAATGTCTTCTCTAATTTGAATGTGATATGCTTCGACGTTATGTTGTCGTCTTTCCACATCTGGTATTCCCTTTTCAGAAGGTTTGAACCTTATCGCTAAATTTCTCCAATCCTGAATAAGCCACTTGCATCCATACCACCAAAGAGATGAATGTAATAGTTGTTTAACAGTAATGCTTCTTGATGCCAAGTCGGCAGGATTTTCAGTTGATGGCACATAATTCCAATGACTTCTAGGTAATACCTGCAAAATTTCGGATGTTCTATTTGCTATAAACGGTTTCCATGTTTTGGGCGATGATGACAACCACGATAATACAACTGATGAGTCAGTCCAAGCAAACCAATTTTTGTCTGAAATTGTTAAATTTGGTTTAATGTATTTCATTAATTTTGTTAGTAAAACTGCCGCGCATAATTCTAAACGTGGGATTGAAATTTGTTTTATAGGTGCAATTCGAGTTTTCGATGCTATTATAATAGTTGTGACGACATTGTCTTTGTCGATTGATCTGCAATAGACAACAGCAGCATATGCATATTGTGAGGCATCTGCGAATCCATGAATTTCTATAGCGTGAGAGAAAATGTCACAATGACGAGGTATTTTTAAGTGATGTAGAGCATTAAATTCAGTACGTAATTTTATCCACTTCTCCTTTATGTCGATGCAGGGATCATCCCATTCATAATTTTTCAGCCATAGTTGTTGTAACAGTAGTTTTGCCCTGATTGTAATAGGTGAGTTTAGCCCCAATGGATCGAAGATTCGACTAGTTTCTGATAATATTGATCGTTTTGTTATAACTGAGTTTTCTGGCCAAGAAACTTCAAATGTAAAACAATTATTGTATGGTAGCCAATTTAGTCCCAATACCTTAAGACTGTCTGAATTTTCAGTAATTGTTTTTGATTTACTGTGTGAAACTGATGACTGCAAAAGGTTCCTAATTTTAGGTGAATTTGAAGCCTATTTCCTAAGTGTGAATCCACGTTTTCCTAATGCAGTTGATAATTCATGATATAATTGGATTGCTTCTGTCTCGGTTTTGGCTCCTCCCAAGAAATCATCGACATAAAAGTTATTTAGTATTGCATGTTTTGCTAGAGGATATTGCTTTTCAAATTCTATAGCAACTTGATTTAATGCTCGTGTAGCCAGAAATGAAGCTGATGCAGTTCCATATGTAACAGTATTCAGCCAGTACTGTTGAATTGTTTCTTGTGGGAATTTTCTCCATAGAATCCTTTGATAATGTCTGTCAATGGGATTTATCAGAACTTGCCGATACATTTTTTCAATATCGGCAACTAGTGCTATTTTGAAAGTTCGAAATCTCAATAAAATTTGATGTAAATCCCCTTGAGTTTTTGGACCAACGAGTAATTTTTGATTCAATGACATTCCATTTGAAGTTTGAGCTGACCCATTGAAGACTATCCTAATTTTTGTAGTTGTGC
This sequence comes from Villa cingulata, assembly GCA_951394055.1. NCBI lineage: Eukaryota > Metazoa > Arthropoda > Insecta > Diptera > Bombyliidae > Villa > Villa cingulata. The sequence goes on along the minus strand of OX596017.1, from coordinate 30,774,042 downwards.
TGGATTGTTTAAAAACAGCATGGTGTGGGAGATACATGTGTTCAGGTTTGAGATTACACTGCTTGTAACTGATGAGCTCCATGTGTCCTAATTTCATATATTCTTCCATAAATTCTGAATATGATCCCTGTAATTTAGAATTTTGTTGAAATCTCCGCTCTAATGATTTCAGACATGATGTTGCAATTGAAATTGATTGTCCTAATTGTAGTTCATTCTGTTTAAATGGCAATCTGACTACATATCTCTGAGTCAGTGGATCTACGTAATGAGTATTAATAAAAAATGATTCACAGACTAATTCATCTTCTGTATAGCTGCTTGAGTGATCAGGTATGTTTTCTAATTCCCAAAACTGTCTTAAGGTATTATCTAGGTCAACAATGTCTGCATGAAATGAATTCATGTTATTTATTTGCTTATTAGAGGATAGTGAACCTGCTACAACATAACCAAAGATGCTGTTTTGAAGCATAGGTGAATTAATAGATTCTGATACCTTACCATCTTGAAGAATGTGAATGAAATAGTCAGCTCCGAGAATAATATCAATTTTTTGTGGAATATAAAAATTTGGATCTGCTAATGTGTAATTCGTAAAAATATGTTGAATATTGAGTTGAATTGGACTTGAAGGTTGAAACGTTGTAAGTTTATTTAAAATGTAGGCCTGTGCACATAGTTGCTGTTTTGTTGTTCGTGAAATCAATGTAATTGAAACCTTTCCTCTTGTAATTGCATTTTTAGATGAACCGAGACCGTTTACTACAATTTTTGCATTTTCTCTGACAAGTCTTAATCTTTGTACGCATTCCTCAGATATGAATGTCGCTTGTGATCCAGAATCAATTAAGATTCGACACGTTTGCAATACACCACTAGCATCAGCAATATCAACTAGTGCTGTAGGAAGAAGTGCGAAATGACTTATATGACCGTGTGTTGCTGTGTGTGAAGAAAGTTGTGGTTGAGATTGTGATGTTATATTGAGGGGTGTTGAATTTCCATTAAGATTGGTTGTAGACGAATTTCGATATTGAGTATTGGGTGTAGCAGAATGCGATTCATGATTGTGAAGACTAGAATGATGTGACTGTTGACAATAATGACATTTAAAATTAGACTTGCATTTGGACGCAGTATGACCTGTTGCTAAACAGTTGAAACATAATGCATTGGTTAATATAAATTATCTGCGTTGATTGGTGTTCATTGCTTTGCATTCGGGGCATTTGAAAATATTATGATCACGTTTGCACTTTGCGCATTTAGATGCAGATAAATGAAGATTTCGTATTGTAGTGCTGTTGTACTTCCGTGAAGCATTATCGAAGGCTTCCAAGGCATCACATCTTCTGTTGATAAATTCAATTAACGCTGCAAATGTTGGAAAATCATCAGCAGCTGTTTCCTCAGCCCAATATTTACGAGTTTCGGAGTCCACCTTGCTGAGAATTATGTGAATTAACCATGCGTCTCGATTTGAAGCTTGATCACCCAAAACCTTGATGCCTCTGATTACTTGATCAGAAGTATCTGCCAATTTTCTGAGAGATGAGATATATAACATTGACTGAGATGCTTGATTACAAGTTGGTTGATTCATAAACGTCCGAATGTATTCATTTAGTATTTGTTTCTTTTTGTCATATCGAATAACAAGTTTGTCCCACGCTTCAGTAAAGTTTGCATCTGTAATAGTTAAGTGTTTAATTAACGCTGCTGCTTCTCCCTTCAAGGCTCCCTTTAAGAACTGCAGTTTCATTGCGTTTGTTAATGAATCTTTATTATTTACGGAAGATTCAAATAGATCCTTGAAGGATGGCCAGTCCTTGTAATCTCCTCCAAACACAGGAATATCAATTTTTGGTAGCTTTATGGGATCTTTACAAGAAGAAGAAGAGGATTGAGGTAGCGCTGCGATGAAAGTTTTTTGTTGTTCTATTAATTTAGTCAGAGATTGTTGAATGAATCTTGATTGAAAGATGTATCAGCAGATTGGTTTTGTAACTTTTCATGTAAATGTTTTCTTAACACTGTCTCAATTTCGATTGATTTATCTTCAAATGCGTCGTATTCAGAATCGACATTATTAAGTGCAAGAATGTTATCAATGCGTTTGAATTCGATAGTAATGTCCTTGAGTTTTTCTAATCTTAATTCAATGTCTATAACCGAACGCGTGCCTGGCAAACCATCAGCGAAAGTTTTTAATTTGGTAAGAGACGCTTTCGCACATCCTCTTTCTATTTTTAATAATGCCACATCAGTCATAATTAATAATAATTATGAACACAGTAAATTGATTGTAGAAGAATTTATTAATTCAGAAAACACAAACATATGTAATTATGATTCATTCAATTGTAATGAGTTTATGTGATAATTTTCCGATGATAAATATTCACGTGATGAAAATTGCCGATGCTAAATATTCACGTGATGAAATTACCGATGCTAAATATTCACGTGATGAAAATTGCCGATGCTAAATATTCACGTGATGAAATTACCGATGATAAAGATTCACGTGATGAAAAATGAAACACGATTCCAAATGTTCACAATGTTAATTCAATATATACATGTACATATTATAATAAGTGCATTCCGTGTCAATTTTCAAATTTACAAAATTTTTTTTTTTTTTTTTAATAAATTTTAATTTATATTTTCGGGTTTTTTCCCGGGTTTCGGCACCAAAAAATGTTTCAAATTAATAAAAATACAAATATTTAATTTAAAAAGAAATGATGTTTAATTAATAAAAAATACAAATGTTTAATTTATATAAATTTGATTTCAAATGAATTACACAATTAAGTATGTTACAATATTTTCTTATCAAAAAAATGAATTGAACCGATGAAAATTATACAAAAGAAAAAATTAAATTTGAACATTACCGGTGAAAAGTTAACAAGTGAGTGAGTCTCGAAAAATCTACTTTTATGAAAATTCAATATCACAAAAAAAATTGTGATAAGAATTACAGTAAATGTACTATTAATAGATTATAAATATAATTAAGTGAATATGAGAAAGAAAGTTATGTACCATATGATGAGCAAGAGATTTACGGTGCGATTCTGCATAAGAGATCTCTTATTCCTCTTATTTCTCTAAAGTTTTGGTGAAATATATTTTTTAAGAGGAATCGGTATTCTGGATAAGAGATTCACCACATAAAATGACATATGATTCACCACAGGTTTTAAACTCACCTGACGAAGAATGATAAGATATTGACAACGTCAAATTTGGAATTAAATTAAAGGCAGTTACACACTACTGCGAAAATTATAGAATTTTTCGTTTTTGTAACAGTAAGTTATTGATTGAAATTATAAAAATTAACTTTTTGTTAAAAATATAATGAAAAAACAAACAATTTAAGTAAAATAATTTTATATTTTTAATTTTCATTATTATTTGTAATGTGTCATAGCGTTTTTAATTCACACAGCGTTTAATTCTCAATAAATCTAATGCTAAATAGATACACACGTGTGTTAATGCCTTTATCTGTAAAATGGAAAGAAGGCAGTACATGTACATAACGGTAATATTACTTTTGAAGTTATTTTTCTAAAAGTTTTTGTTCAAATTAAAGTGTTGTGGATTATTTTTTAATTATAAATATAAAAATTTAATTGTTGCTTAAAAATTAGCAAAAAATTAAGAAAATGGAAAATTCAGGTAAGTTTTTAAAATTTTTAAATTTTAAGTGTAAGTTTTGGTGCTGTTTGAAATTCATTTAAATTATTAATTAATATAATTCAACTTCATTAAAAACAATTAAAGTAGTGTAATAGATAAGTTTGTTATATCCCATATTTAGAAATAATATAAAGTAATAAATAAAATGTTAAAATATTATATTGTAATATTGGAATAATACAGCAAATCTCCACTATAACAAATCCCTATATAAATGTTAACTGTCAGTTTTAACGGTAATATATAACTGTGTATTATTAGTGAGAGTTTAATATATATAGATAGATAGATAAGCACCAAAATAATATGTGAAAACAATTTTTAAAATAATATTTTTAAATTATTTTTATTTTTAGAAAGTGTGTTGGTGCGAAAAAGAAATGCTAGGACATCAGAGGACCAGCATGAAGCGTATATTGCATACGCATCAAGCAATAAAGAAGTTTTGGATTCAATGAATCCAAAATATAATAATTGCTGGCAGGAGCTAACATCAATTCTGAACGATAAAAAGGGACCAAAGAGAACTCGTAAAGAGTGGCAAGCGGTATGATTTTTATTAATGAAAGTTTATTTAAAGTTTTTAATAATATGTTTGTAGAATTTGAAATGTTGGGAGTACCAGCTGAAGTCTCGTAAGAGACAAATCATTATTTCTATGGACGCAACTGGCGGCGGACCACCAGCAAAAAAAATGAAAGATTTAGAGGAGAGGGCTCTGTCAGTGTTTGGAAAAATAACTGTGGAGGGCAATAATAGTGTAACAGTATTGGGAATTCCAGTTAATGTTGAAATTCTCAATACTAGTACTTCTGTTGCCGAGGAGCAAGTTGCGGAGCCAAATACGGAGGAACCTGTTGCAGAGGCGCTAGTTAGAGAGGAGCCAGTTGTTGAAGCGCCACGAAGAAAAAAACAAAACTGTAAGAAATATTAAACACAATAATATTGTGAATTAAGAATAAATTCTCATATTTTTATTATATTTTATAGCTTTTGAAAGACTGGCTGGTACTATCAATCGATCGATTGAAAGCAGACGAGTAATTGATCGTCAATTACAGGAGTCAATTTCTCGTCTAACTACTGCAGTAAATGATATGGCTGCTGCACAGATTGAATCAGCTAATATCATATCTGCAGCTATCGCAACAGCTACAGATAAAATTATAAACAATTTTAATAAATAGTTTTTTTTTATTAGTTTATTAGTCAAGGAGGCCTTTTTTATTCTTAACATTATTACTATTATTATTATATTATTAGTATTATTATTATTATTATTATTATTATTATTATTATTATTATTATTATTATTATTACTATTACGATTATATTATTATTATTATTATTATTATTATTATTATTATTGTTATTATTATTATTATTAATATTATTATTATTATTATTATTATTATTATTATTATAATTATTAGTATTATTGTTATTATACTATTATTATTATTCACATTATTATTATTATTAATCTTTAGTTATATTATTTAGTTACTCAGTTATATTATTTAGTATAAAAATAAATTTAATAAAAATCTTTATAACGTAATGCTACTCTTTTTATTTGTTACTAAAACATTTGTTCTTAGAATAAAAACTTTAGGATATCCATCAAATAAAATTTAATCTCGTCTTAAATGTATGGCATAATTATTCCGTATACGAGTAGCTCTGTGATAGAGATTCGAATTTTCATCATCTAAAAAGAAAAAGTAAATGTAAAGTTATATATCTTGTTGTATACTTTTCAAATAATTTAAAACGTTAGTTATTATGAAGTGCTTACTTGTAAATAAATATTCAGCAACATCTTCATCTTCAATTACCACTTCGGCTTGTAAAACTCCTTCTTTATGTAGGAAATTATATAAAATAAAGCAGGAGTTTATAATTTTACCAGCTTTAGTTGGATGGTAATGAAGAGTTCGATGTTTTAATAAACATCGAAATGTGGATTTTATAATACCAAACGCTCGCTCAATGGAATTTCTTGTTCTTATATGCAAAGCATTATATCTTTCTTCCCAATCCTGCGATGGATTAAGATATGGAGTCATTAACCATGGCTCAAGTGGATACCCAGAATCACCTAAAATCCAGCAGCTACTTTGGCTGTGTAAGCGCTGAATATAAGGTCTTATAGGTGATGTGGTCCATATGGCACTATCATGGCATGACCCAGGATGTTTAGCATTGACATATAAGAACATCAAGTTAGAGTCACAGATCTGTAATTATATATATTATATTTTTACATATTTTATCTTTATGTTTTATATATTTTTAAAAATCATACCGCTTCGACATTAATACTGTAGAACCTCTTTCGATTACGATAGACGCGAGGTGGATGGCGATCATCTGATTCTGGCGGGCTTACTATGGCAACGTGTGTGCAATCTATGCAACCAATTGTATTTTCTATGCCATATTTATTTAAAAAACCATTTTTTACTTCCAGTTCTTCTGCTGCATTTGTCGGAAATTTTATAAAATTGTGCATATGCTTATTCAGCATATCTGAAATATATTGCACAATTCGGGATATCGAAGACTGGCTCATATTAATGTTATTATGATGTCCGACAGAATTCTGATATGAACCAGTTGCAAAAAAATTTAATGCCGCCAAAACTTTTAAAAGAAATGGTATATTAGAATTTTCCAAATCATGTATTTTTAATTTTTCAATTAATTTTATCACAATGCTTTGAGGCATGCGAAAATTTCTCACAAATGCAGCACGAGACGTTGTAAAAGGGTTGGTATCATCCCGTATGCTCCTCAAAGAAATGCCTTGTGAATTTCTATAATATATTATGTAGATATTAAATTTTTTATGTTAGTACAAAATTATCACTATATGTAATTATACACTGAACACATGATATTATGTTATATAGTGAGAAAACTATTATAATATGCAATACAAAAATTAAACTAGAAAGATACAAACAAGATAAGAAATCAAAACAATAATATTTTACCTTCTTTCCACCGTATTTGCCGCTTCATTTAAAATTAATAACAAAAATTCCTCTTCCATTTTAACAATTTCTTTATTAAATCGAAATATTCAATTTATTACTTATTATTATAATTATTATTATTATTATTACTGCTGTTTGAGATTTTATTATTACTATTACGATTATATTATTATTATTGTTATTATTATTATTATTATTATTATTATTATTATTATTATTATTATTATTGTTATTATTATTATTATTATTATTATTATTATTATTATTATTTTTATTATTATTATTATTATTATTATTATTATTATTATTATTATTATTATTATTATTATTATTGTTATTATTATTATCACTTTATTTCACAACATGCACGACACGAACACAATACTTTGAATATCAATAATTAATAAGAGATATAAGAGGACCTCATCGATGACCTCTTAAGTTTAGAGATTTTTTCAGTTAAAATATACTTTTTTGGTTAGAAACGTTCAAAAGTAGAATGTCAAAATTCATTAAAAAATTCACCACTGAAGTTAAGAGATCAGCTGATCACATCTTTTATCTAATTTAATTTAACTCCTAAAAGTATGTTTTGTAAAAAAATTTGCACTAGAAAAAATAAGAGGAATAAGAGAAATAAGAGATCTTTTATGCAGAATCGCACCGTTAGTTTTATTTTCTTATTATTGCATATTACATATTACTTATGTACGTATAACGCAAATGTTAGGTACATAAATATGTACAGTTGAAATGAATTTCATTATAAATTGATATGATGTTTTTATTTTTTGTTATTGTAAATTGTGATGATTGAGTATTGCGTGGTACATAAATTTCTCTATCACATTCACAAACAAACCCTCTAATGCATACACCCGCCTACAGACTGGCATTACTAATTTTTGAATATAAAAGCAACGGAACATTTTTTCAAGAAATCATGACCACCACTGACTTTAGAAGGTTGCTTTAATGTAATAAATTTTGTTACTCGAGTTTCTATTGCTTATTAACTGTAATTTATAATCATTCAGAAATGAATTGTTACTCAAAGTGAACGAAAAATTATTTAGTGTGTGTATAAAGAATTAAAAAATTAGAAAAAAAAATTTATAATTGTATCAGATATTAAATAAAATTACTAGTGAGTAGTGTAGTGTACCCAATGTAAATATGTAAATAATTTAAATGTAAATAATGTAAATAAAATATGAATATGTATAAAATAAATGAAGTAAATATGTATGTACACAATTATGAATATATTAGAAAATAAGTAATTATTATATATTTTACTACCTGCTATATAATATGATTCTTATCAGTATCAATATATAAAAAATTATATTAAAATAAGTTAAAAATAAATTCCATGAAAAATGAGATTATGTAAATGTGTTATATTGTAAAATGAACTTCTTCTTGTTTTAAACGTAGGGTAATAAAGTCATATATATTGGAGCTAAAACTAAATTTAATTTTTTATTTTTATTTTACCCATAATACCTACAAGTAGTATATCTTATTTACAACAACTTTTGATTTTATTGACTTAAAAAATAATAAACAGGGTACTCAAAATTAAGAAAAACGAGAGCCAGTCTTGAGGCGGACTTGTGCAGAATAATAAAATTTTTTTACAAATTGCACGTCATTTTTATTGGTGAGAAAATAAAGTTATATGTTAATTTAACCGTTGAAAAGATATAAAATTGAAACTATCGAAAGATAAAATTATTGAAATTCCTATGTATTTATAAATTATTTACGTAGTATATCAAAAAGTGACTTGAAAAATTGTTTTAGAAATGCCTCTACACAAATTGACAGATGATGATATTAGAGAGTTAATGGAGCTTGAATTATCAGACATCGATATCAGTGACAACGACAGTGATCTCGACAGTGATGATGATGTTTTGCTGCCATGAAATCCTAAAGATGAACTTGCTGCTACTTCTGAAGAATAAAGTGCTAATATTGTTGCACAAGCAATCAACGCTTCTATCAATATCAGATATGATGAACAGAAAAGAGAATTAAATGAAAATATACAAAAGACATGTGTACAATCGAAAAGACCTCGATCACCTGGAACAGTTGAAGAAGGTGAATATTCAATGTCAACCGCGGGATTATTTACGGGAAATGTTAAATCTATAGGAAACGATGCTCCAGAGATAAAATCAATTCTTTGGAGAAAAAAAAACTTACAACTCTATGTCAATGAGTTGATATTTCGTAGAGGTAAGGAAATTCCCACTATACTAAAAGAGCTACGAACTCCATACGATTTTTTTAAGTATTTTCTTAACGATGAGATCCTCATCTTTATCTCAGAACAAATGAATTTGTATGCTCGCCAAAAAAATATAACAACAAAATTCAGCGTTGATCATGTTGATATAAGAAAGTTTACAAACCACATAAATGGGAATTCAAATGTTTTACACTTTGTGACTAGAAGGGGTTCTCTAACGCTTTCGAAATTTATGGAGGGGCAGGAGACAACTTGGTACCAGAAGACGCACAAATCTCGGAGCATCCTCGAATGCCATCATTCGTTTGTCAAGAAATATCCCCAACAATGTTAACCACATTATTTATTTTGGCAATTTTTATACCTCAGTTGGTGTCCTTGTCTATCTACGTTCTCGCGGAATATATTCTCTAGGCACAGTCAGAACGAATCATGTACCGAACTGTAAACTTTCAACAGATTATAAAAAAGGATGAACCGAGAGGATATTCTGAAGAGTATATTGGCGAAGCCTTTGGAATCAGCATTTCCTCCGTATTATGGCATGACACCAAAACAGTGCGGCTTTAATCGACGTATGTTGGAGAGAAATCATTCTTATCGAAAAACTCTACATCTCAGCTAGAAAAAATCACCCGATGGGATAAAAAACAAAAAAAAGACGTGAAATTGATTGTCCTCACATAGAGTACAACCGTCATATGGGTGGTGTCGACCTGATGGATGGTTTGCTCGGCCGTTACCATGTTCGAATGAAAACTCGGAAATGGTCAAACCGAATATTTTTCCATCTTCTCGATGTGGCTATGACAAACGCATACTTGCTGTATCATAGAATGCATCCGCTTGAGAAAGTAGAGCTACAAAATTTTCGGACAGAAGTGGCGGAGTCTTTGTGCAAGTATCAGAAAAAAAGAGTGTAGGACGACCATCTACATCGTCTTTAACGGCTTCTCCAGTTTCTCCTGCAGCGAAAAAAGCATATATACCTACAGACGATGTTCGGTACGATCAGGTGGGTCATTAGTGCAAATTCCTGGATAGAACGGGAATAAAACAATGAAAATTCCCAAAATGCAAATCGGAAACGCAGCCATTTTGTGCTAAATGCAACCTAAATTTGTGTAATTCAACTTCAAAAAATTGTTTTTTTAACTTTCGTAATAAAAATGTATAATTTTCTTTATAATCTAAATGTTATTTTATTTCGCATTTTATGTTTTAAAGCAAAACTCCGCCTTAAGGCGGATTACGAAATTTTACCTATATCAGGTAAAATAATACAAAATTCGGTTTTTCACGAACAAAATCACCGTTTTTATCATCGACTTAGTACACTCTGGATTTTTCATCAAAAACAAAAATTCATGCATTAGAGGGTTAACAGAATAATTGAACAGTTGGACACTCTCAAATTGTATTTTCTTTCATGCTGTTTAGAGGTGAATGGAATTCAAAGCGCTAATTCAGCAGAATTAATGAACAATGCTTCAATTAAAGTATATTTTCTATTTCTGTCGTATACCTTACAACTAATAAATAATTTGAACAAGGAATTTCAGTCTGAGAATGTTCGCTTGCCATACTTATATTCACACATGGAAATGTTTTCTAAATAAATTTTAAGTAATTTTGTAAGAAGTAGTTTTATACAACATGTCGATTCATTAGCAGTGGAGAAAATTATCGAAAACAAAAATAATTATTTACCTACTCAAGAAATTTTTATTGGATTTCATGCTGAAAATTATTTAACAAAATTAAATTATTCAGAATTAGAAAAAGCTGAAATAAAAAGCAATATCCTTTCTTTTTATTTGGAATTAGTAAAACAAATTAAGTCAAGATTTGATTTTCAAAACAATGATATAAAGCATTTAGCTATTATAACTCCTCAAAAATTTTTATGAGAATCTGAAATATCCATAATGCCGCTGATATCAAAGCTTTCTAATCTAACAGAATGTGATCCAGAAATCATTGTCACGCAGTGGAAATTACTTAAATTTTTGAATCATAATCTGGAGAATGAAATGGATATAAATGAATTTTGGAAAAAAGTTAGTTGCATTAAAAACAGACTAAGGACTGTCCCAGAAAAAATTGACCCTTTTATTTTTAGTTATTGAGGGAATATAACGTATGATAAAGATGTTCTTTTTCCGACAAATGTTTGCTATAAAAAGCGAACTTCAAGATTATTAATACTCATTCGTGTTTTGAAATTCAAAAAGTTACAATGTCTCTAAATGAAGAAGAGATGCGTCGTGCTATTTTGAACAAATTTATAGAAAATAAAACAATAAAATATTCAAAAATAGCAAAAGATTTAGAAACATCTGTTTCAACTGTAAAGAGAACCATTTCAAAATATAAGAAAGGTATTTCTATCGAAAGGCAACAAGGATCAGGTAGGCCTTCCCGTCCTTCTAATTTAAATTTAGTGAAAGAGGTACAAAGGCGTTATTCAGATAATCCCAATACCTCTATTAGAGATATGGCGCAGGTAGCTGGAACATCGAAATCTACGGTGCAGAGAATAAAAAAAATTTGCAACTTAAGAACATATAAAGTTCAAAAAATACCAGATAGATCGGAAGAAAAGGAAAAAATTTGCAAAACCAGAGCTCGGAAATTGTATGACCGTTTTTTAACCAAATTCGACTGTATCATTATGGATGATGAAACATATTGTAAGACGGATTTTGCTCAGCTGCCTGGACATGACTTCTATACAGCGAAAAAAAAGGGCGGTGTGGATAAGAAATATTCAGCAAAAAAAATATCTAAATTTCCAAAGCAGTTTATGGTCTGGCAAGCCATTTGTTCTTGTGGACTTCGGAGTAGTGAATTTGTTACAAATGGTACTATAAATTCCAGAGTTTATATAGAAGAGTGTTTGAAAAAACGCCTGCTCCCATTTATACGTCAACATGAAGGCACTGTAGCATTTTGGCCAGATTTAGCTACCTGTCACTATGCGTCAGCAACGATGGCGTGGTATGCAGAAAACAACATAAATATTGTCACAAAAGACGCAAATCCTCCAAACTGTCCAGAATTAAGACCAATTGAGAGATACTGGGCTTTGATTAAAAGGGAGTTACGGAAAACAAAGAAACACGCCAAAAATGTGGTAGACTTCAAAAATAGGTGGAGAAAAACATATGATATTGTGACGGATACGACTGTACGAAATCTTCTAAGGGGCCTCAACAGAAAAGTCAAATTATTTTCTATGTCCAACTAATTATGAATTTTTTTATTATGCATTTTAATTGTAAAATTATGACAAATAAATATTGAAATTTTTGTAATAATACAATAACTGGTTTTTTAATTATGTCGAAAAATAAAAGGGTCAATTTTTTCTGGGACAGTCCATAGATGAATACTGTTTTAAAGATTTATGTGATTTTGTATTTAATCTAATGTCATTACTTCGTTCTGATGAACCAACAAAAATGTCACGAAATACGCACTTGTGATCACATATAGCTAAAGCAATATGAATTTTCTTATACATTATATTCTTTATATCAATAACTACCTTGAAGAACTATAGATTGAAATCCTTTTCGATTATAATAATCATTAGGGTTTCCAGGTGGTTGTTTAATTGGTATATGGCATCCATCAATACAACCAACAACTCCACGAAAGCCACACTTCTTTTGCAATTCTTAAATGTGAATATGTATATAAATATATATATATATATTTATATATATACTCGTATATATATATATTATATATGTATGTGGGATTCTTTATATACTTACTTTTGTTAGATTTTATAAATTTCATAATTTTGTTAAATTCATAAATTTCAAATAGTAGGTAAAATAATTGTAATACTTACCGTTAGGTTCATTTTGCAATTTCTATGTACTTATTTTCTATTATAAATTTTGTATTTTGAATAGTAGGTAAAATGTTGATACTTACCGTTAGGTCTATTTTACAATTTCTATTTTCATATTGCATTATGTATTTAAAATATTAGGTAAAATTTTTAATACTTACCGCTAGGTCTACTTTTATTGTAAAATAATAATTATAAAGAAATACAATTTTCTTTTTAATCATTAATTACGTAGACGTTGAATATAGAAGACCTATTACCGTGGCCGTAGTGATTAATTATATTTTTTTTTCTGAATTATTTAAAGTAAAGTAAAATTTGTAAAAATAGTGTTAAAATTAAATTAAATTAAATTAATTGCTTTAAATAAAGTTGTATCTATATTTTTAAAATAAAACTCTTTTCTTTTTATTAATAATTTATAAAAAAAAACACATTTTGGGGGCTCAACCGGGATACGTCCCAAAATAAAATTATTTTGAGAATTAAAAAACAAATTTTTTTTTTGTGAAAGTGCAGTGAATTTTAATGACAGGACGGCGAGATATGAAGTAAATTAACGTGGACAATATAAAATTTTATTATTTAAATTTTAAAAAAATTGTGGCTGAAATAAAGAAAAATTAAAAAAAAACAATTTTGTTTTCTTGTGTCGAATATTTATTTTAATTTTTTTGTAAAAAAAAAGTGGAAGAAATAGACTTGAGAAGTGAACAAAATTTAGTCATTTTTTTTATAAACTTTTTTTTGTTGAAAATTTGAAACGTGGTCGAGATCAAAGGTCATTTAAAAGACTTATTATTAAATACCCATTGTAGATAATTTTATTTTTTTTTTTTTTTGTGAATTCTATTGCTGAAGTTTGAATACTGAACTTTTATTTTTCAATTTTTCTTCGTTTTTGTTTTATTTTATTTTTCCACTTTTGGTGACTTTTATTTTGTTTGGGAAATACCAACGTTACATACAATTTTTTTTCGAAACGCGGTTTTTAAATTTAAAAATGAGTGGTCGAAGAAGACGTACCATGCAACGATCAGACACGGTGCCAGATACAGAAATTAACAATTTTGAACGTTCGAATTTCGTTGATTTTGAGTCGGCTACTAAAATAAATTTTTCGGATTTTGAACATTTGATTAAAAAGTTTTCCGGTGACGGTGGAATAAATGTCAAGACCTGGTTAGAGGAATTTGAAATGTATGCTGATACATTCAAGTTGAACAGTGTTCAGATATTCATTTTCTGTAAAAGATCGTTGACCGGATCCGCAAAACTTTTTATAGAGTATAGACTGTGAATGTAAATCTATGAGCTACAATTTGATAAAAGACGCATTATATAAGGAATTCAGTCCGAAACTAAATAGTGCGGATGTACATAGACTTTTACGTGCGCGAAAAAAGAAAGATAACGAATCACTACGTGAGTACTTGTACAATATGATAGATATTGCTTCGCAAGCTGCAGTCGATGAAGCGTCTATTATAAGCTACGTGATTGAAGGTATTAAAGATTCGCCTAATAATAAGATGGTATTATATGGTGCGCGTACTATAACCGAGTTAAAAGAAAAATTCGTTATATATGAAAAAGTTAAAATTGATCACTTGAGAATAAATAATGTAGAAACTGTTGAAAATACGAAAAAAAGAGAAGATAGAGAAATTGAAAGAAAAAAGAATCGGAAATATTGTTTCAATTGTGGCGACTCACGTCATGAAGCGTATGCGTGTCCAGAGAAGAAAAATGGACCGAAATGTTTTCGATGTAATCAGTTTGAACACAAATGACCCGATTGTCCGAATAATCCGCGAAAGATTGCACACTTGGTTCAGTCGGATGCAATACATTATCCGCTGAAAGTTAACGGCGTTCACGTTAGAGGTCTAATAGACACAGGCAGCGATATTTGCATCATCAAAGAGCCTCTTGTTCAGTCAACTAATCTTGGTTTTATTCATCGTGACAATCGCATTGCAGTAGCCAGATTGGGTGCTAACGTGATAACAAAGGGTTCCTATAGCGCTGGAATTGATATCGGTGGTATTACTTTTGACGATGTGGTGTTGCACATTGTAGGCGCATCTTATATGAAGCCTGACTTAGTAATTGGTATGGATTTACTGTCGAGAGCTACCGTTAAGATAGAAAAGGTTAAGGTAACAATAGAAAAGAATAATGTAAGTGATAACAGAAACAAAAACGAAGTGAAGAGGACAACAGAAGAAGCAGATTGTTTTTTGGCGCATATAGATGATGATCTCTAAGATGGAACTTTCCCAGATCTGTCGCAGATAGTGAATCCTGTAATGAAAAAAGAGGTTCGCGAACTTATTTCTAAATACTCACATAAAAATGACCATCGTGCCAATAAGTGAAGAACCTGTTTTTAGGCCGCCACGAAGGTTTCCACCTCATGAAAGGAAGATAATAGACGACCAGATACAAGAATGGCTCGATGACGGAGTAATACGGGAGAGCACATCGGACTACGCTAGTCAAGTAGTGCTGGTGAAAAAAAAAGATAATTCTCATCGATTGTGCGTCGATTATAGAGCACTAAATAGTAGAATTCATAAAGATCGTTATCCATTACCTAACATCGAGGACCAGTTGGGTAAACTTCAAGGAGCTACATATTTCACAACATTGGACCTTGAGAATGGATTCTTTCACGTGACAATCGAAGAGCGCAGTCGCATGTTTACTGCTTTTGTAACTCAAAGCGGGCATTTTGAGTTTAATAAAGTGCCGTTCGGGCTTTGTAATTCACCCAGTATCTTTCAAAAGTATATTAACTATATTTACAGAGAACTCCTTAGAGATGGCGTAGTAATTATCTACATAGACGACATTGTTATCCCTGCAAAGACTATAAATGAAGCAGTAGAACGACTCAAGTTGGTTTTAGAAGTAGCAGCATCAAATGGTCTACGAATTAAATGGAAAAAATGTCAGATTCTGAAGGACGAAATTGAATACCTTGGACATTGTGTTCGCAGAGGGAAAATTACTCCATCCTCAGTTAAGGTTAAAGCTGTAGTTAACTTTCCCGATCTTAAAACGACAAGACAAGTCCAGAGTTTCCTTGCCCTAGCTGGATACTTCAGAAAGTTTATCCCAAACTTTGCGTTAATATCAAAACCATTAAGCGATCTTCTCAAAAAACAATCGAGATTTAAAATTGGAGCAGAGCAAATACAAGCATTTGAATCGATAAAACAACTATTATCTACTAAACCTGTTTTAAAAATGTTTCAGTATGGTGCTACAACAGAGTTGCATACAGATGCTTGCAAATACGGTTATGGCGCCATTTTGCTTCAACGAGATGTAGATGATGGGTTCTTACATCCGGTGTATTATATGAGCAGAAAGACCAGCGAAGCAGAGCAAAACTACAATAGTTATGAGTTAGAGGTGCTTGCAGTCATCGCAGCAGTGAAAAAATTTCGAATATATCTGATAGGACAAAAATTTAAGCTCGTCACAGACTGCCAGGCCTTTCAACTTACGCTTAAAAAAAAGGATTTGACAACAAGAGTTGCCAGATGGGCGCCTTTGCTAGAAGAGTTTGAATACGAGGTAGAATGGGTTTTGAGAATGGGTTTTCTGAAACTATAAACGCTCTACGTGGTTTGAATTTACCTACAGACCAATGGGATTCTTGGTTAAACTTCACATTAATATCGAAATTAGATGCAGAATCCGCACAATTATGGCGTCGTAAAACTGCCTCGAGAGACAGTTCTACCTTCGGCGAAATACTTAATTTTCTAGACAACAGAATATATGAATTAAATAATCAGCCAGTTATTAAAACTGCACATGTAATGTCTAATAAACCATTCATACAATCAAGAACGAGATCTGCAAATTCTTCCTCTGTATTAAATTGTGCTTTGTGTAATTCCAATCATTACTTATATGCTTGTCCATCTTTCATCCAGATGAATATTTCAGAACGACAAAATATTGTACGTAAGAACGGTTTATGTTATAACTGTATTAAAGGCAGGCATTTCGTTAAGGATTGTCAAACCTCATCTACCTGTAAGAATTGTAGAAAACGACATCATACGTTACTACACATATCATCAAATGAGAGTGAGGCAAAAACAGATAAATCACAAGTGTTGACAGTCAATGACAACTATAACAGAAATTCTATCAGTTTAACACCGACCGCGATAATATTAGTTAAGGATTGCACAGGTCAGTTTCAACCCTGTCGATCTTTGCTTGACTCAGGATCTCAAATCAACCTAATAGCTGAGTCATGTATGCAACGACTACGTCTCAAGCGAACTAATGCACGTATTTTAATCACTGGGATAGGTGGTTCCAGTCAGAACGATTCATGTTGTAGAGGAAAGGTTGATATTGAACTAAGATCAACATATAATAAAACGACATTCAAGACTACAGCGTTTGTTTTACGAAAGCTCACGAATGATACTCCTCCTGTACAAGTAAAAGCTACTGATATTTCTAAATTTAAGAATTTATCTAACCTAGCTGACCCACGATTTAATTATCCTGGTAAAGTCGAACTTATTTTGAGTGCTGATATTCTATTCAAAACAATACTTAATGGAAAACTGATTGACGACAACGGTGATCTATTAGCAATAGAAACTACTTTTGGATGGGTTATAACAGGCAACATAGATATACGAAGAGAAGTATCTTGTTTATTTACTACTATTGACATTGATAAAAGTTTATCTAGATTTTGGGACCTTGAAGAAATTCCAGACAATATACGATTGAATCCAGAAGATGAGGAATGTGAGCAGCATTTCAAATCAACACATATTCGTTTAAATAGTGGGCAATATATGGTTCGCTTGCCATTCAAAAGAGCTACACCTAGCTCCAACGATTCAAGAACGATTGCTATTAATAGATTCTATGCTGCCGAACGTCGCTTCATGAAGAACTCTGAGTTTGAATCAAATTACAAGGCATTTATGAATGATTACCTTCAAAGCGGTCATATGTCTAAAGCAGTCACTACATTACCACAAAAGAATGCAGACGATAGCTTCTATTTACCACATCACGGAATTATCAAACAAAGTAGTATAACCACAAAACTTAGAGTCGTTTTTGATGGTTCCAGCAAAAATTTCCGCGGGCATTGGGTTAAATGATTTGCTACACATTGGTCCAAGAATCCGTAATGAACTTAATGCTGTATTACTAAGATTTCACAAGGGTAAAGTTGGATATGTTGCTGATATCGGACAAATGTTCAGACAAATACTAATGCATCCAGATGATAGAAAATATCAAAAGATACTATGGAGATTTAACAACTATGATGACCTACAAGAATATGAGCTAAACACAGTTACGTATGGTACTGCGAGTGCTCCATTTTTGGCTTTAAGAACTCTGCAACAATTAGCGAAGGATGAAGTAACACATCAACGTGGTTCTCATGTGCTACTTCATAGTTTTTATGTAGACGATTTGATCGGAAAAAGAATCGGAAATATTGTTTCAATTGTGGCGACTCACGTCATGAAGCGTATGCGTGTCCAGAGAAGAAAAATGGACCGAAATGTTTTCGATGTAATCAGTTTGAACACAAATGACCCGATTGTCCGAATAATCCGCGAAAGATTGCACACTTGGTTCAGTCGGATGCAATACATTATCCGCTGAAAGTTAACGGCGTTCACGTTAGAGGTCTAATAGACACAGGCAGCGATATTTGCATCATCAAAGAGCCTCTTGTTCAGTCAACTAATCTTGGTTTTATTCATCGTGACAATCGCATTGCAGTAGCCAGATTGGGTGCTAACGTGATAACAAAGGGTTCCTATAGCGCTGGAATTGATATCGGTGGTATTACTTTTGACGATGTGGTGTTGCACATTGTAGGCGCATCTTATATGAAGCCTGACTTAGTAATTGGTATGGATTTACTGTCGAGAGCTACCGTTAAGATAGAAAAGGTTAAGGTAACAATAGAAAAGAATAATGTAAGTGATAACAGAAACAAAAACGAAGTGAAGAGGACAACAGAAGAAGCAGATTGTTTTTTGGCGCATATAGATGATGATCTCTAAGATGGAACTTTCCCAGATCTGTCGCAGATAGTGAATCCTGTAATGAAAAAAGAGGTTCGCGAACTTATTTCTAAATACTCACATAAAAATGACCATCGTGCCAATAAGTGAAGAACCTGTTTTTAGGCCGCCACGAAGGTTTCCACCTCATGAAAGGAAGATAATAGACGACCAGATACAAGAATGGCTCGATGACGGAGTAATACGGGAGAGCACATCGGACTACGCTAGTCAAGTAGTGCTGGTGAAAAAAAAAGATAATTCTCATCGATTGTGCGTCGATTATAGAGCACTAAATAGTAGAATTCATAAAGATCGTTATCCATTACCTAACATCGAGGACCAGTTGGGTAAACTTCAAGGAGCTACATATTTCACAACATTGGACCTTGAGAATGGATTCTTTCACGTGACAATCGAAGAGCGCAGTCGCATGTTTACTGCTTTTGTAACTCAAAGCGGGCATTTTGAGTTTAATAAAGTGCCGTTCGGGCTTTGTAATTCACCCAGTATCTTTCAAAAGTATATTAACTATATTTACAGAGAACTCCTTAGAGATGGCGTAGTAATTATCTACATAGACGACATTGTTATCCCTGCAAAGACTATAAATGAAGCAGTAGAACGACTCAAGTTGGTTTTAGAAGTAGCAGCCAGTAGTATAACCACAAAACTTAGAGTCGTTTTTGATGGTTCCAGCAAAAATTTCCGCGGGCATTGGGTTAAATGATTTGCTACACATTGGTCCAAGAATCCGTAATGAACTTAATGCTGTATTACTAAGATTTCACAAGGGTAAAGTTGGATATGTTGCTGATATCGGACAAATGTTCAGACAAATACTAATGCATCCAGATGATAGAAAATATCAAAAGATACTATGGAGATTTAACAACTATGATGACCTACAAGAATATGAGCTAAACACAGTTACGTATGGTACTGCGAGTGCTCCATTTTTGGCTTTAAGAACTCTGCAACAATTAGCGAAGGATGAAGTAACACATCAACGTGGTTCTCATGTGCTACTTCATAGTTTTTATGTAGACGATTTGATGCATTCATGCGATACAGTGGACGAGGCCATTCTGAATAAAGAAGACATAATATTAATGTTGGAATCGGGTTGCTTTCAGCTGCATAAATAGGCATCAAATTCTATTGAATTTCTGAACAGTATTCCAAGTGAATTGAAAAATAGTCACTCACATTTGGTGGTTGAAGAGGACACCGTTGTCAAGACACTGGGTCTTAATTGGCATCATAATGAAGATTGCTTTTCATTTACCGTCAACATTTCTGGTTATAAAACTATGACAAAACGCTCTGTACTTTCAATAATTTCTAGAATCTACGATCCTCTTGGACTGTTAGCACCATGCATCTCCTTGGCGAAAATATTAATGCAACGAATTTGGATGTCAGGCATATCATGGGACGACATTCTACCTTCAAACATATTGCCACATTGGTAATCACTGTGTTGTCAACTTTCTGAACTTGAAAAAATAAGAATACCTAGATGGTTGCAGATGTATTCACATTCACATGTGCAGCTGCAAGGCTTTTCAGACGCATCAGAGCAGGCCTATGCCGCAACTATATATCTGAGAGTTATCTCAAATGACGTAATTATGATGAATTTATTGATAGCTTAAACTAGGGTAGCTCCTATTAAACAAATCAGTATAGCAAGATTAGAGTTATGTGCAGCACATCTTTTAGCGAAACTATTTAAATGGACAAAGGCAGTCTTACAACACGACAACTTAGAATGTTTTGCTTGGACTGATTCTACTGTTGTATTAGCATGGTTAAATGGTTTTCCTAGAAAATGGAGTTCGTTCGTAGGCAACAGGACATCTTTTATATTAGATATTTTGCCATTCAGCTGTTGGCGTCATATTGATTCAAGGCAGAATCCAGCAGATTCAGCATCCAGAGGAATCCTACCTCAGGGCCTTTTGTTATGCAATTTATGGTGGCATGGACCTGACTTCCTTCATGACGTGAAGTACGATTTATCAGCACGTAGTACCATGCATTCTACAACTTTGGAATTGAAAAAATCCAAATTAGTTGTTGCGGTAGTCGGCACCCACCTTGATCTACTCTACAAATATTCTTCATTAACACGGTTGTTGCGAATCACATCATGGATATTAAGATTTTATAATAAATGTCGTCATGTCGAAATAAATTCGAAATTTATAAGCAGTCAAGAATTAAATGCAGCTCTATATATGTGGGTGAGATACGAACAAATCAGAACATTTGAAAGAGAAATATCGACAATTCAAAAGGGGGAAAATCTGCCTATTAAAAACATGCTGGTGAAGTTAGATCCATTTATCAACGAAAACAACATTTTGAGAGTTGGGGGAAGATTGAAATTAGCAAATATTCCATTTAATCAGCGTCACCCAATTATTTTGTCCAAAGACTCGAATCTCAGTCGACTTATTGTTCATCATTATCATTATCAAACACTTCATGCTGGAGGTCAACTACTAGAATCAACACTTCGTTTGAACTTTTGGATAATTGGAGTCAAAAGACTCATTCGTCAACGTGTTCATAGTTGTGTGATTTGCCAACGTTATCGTATCGAATCAAGTAAACAAAAATTAGGAAATCTACCAACTTCTAGACTAGAAGGTAGCGAGGCCTTTTTGTATACCGGTCTAGACTATGCTGGTCCATTCATCGTAAGGACATGGAGGGGACGAGGTGCCAAGCAGCAGAAATGTTATATTTCATTGTTTATATGTATGGCCATTAAAGCTATACATCTAGAATTAGTCGCTGATCTATCAGCCTAGGGCTTCATTGCAGCGCTAAAACGATTCATAGCTCGTCGCGGTGGAGTACAGACACTCTACAGTGATAATGGAACCAACTTTCATGGAGCAGTCAAACATTTACATGAAGTTCATCATTATTTTAAGAAAACATGCAATATGGAAATGATGCATCGATACTTTGCTGAAAACAACATTACATGGAAATTCATACCTCCAGGTGCTCCCCACTTTGGTGGTTTATGGGAGGCAGGAGTCAAAAGTGTTAAATGTCATCTAAAAAGAGTGATTGCAAATGCGCATTTAACGTTTGACGAGTTCTACACCTTGTTATGTCAAATTGAATTTTATTTGAATTCACGACCATTGTTGCCGATTAGTTATACGAGGGATGACGTTGAGGTTCTAACTCCTGGACATTTCCTTGTAGGGGGTTCATTGATGTCCGTACCGGAAGTTCCTGTAGACGTTGAAGAGAAATGTTTAGCTTCACGCTGGAAATATGTTCAACAGCTTCATCAGCATTTTTGGCGTAGATGGTATAAAGAATATTTATCTACTCTCCAACAGCGAACCAAGTGGAATTGCAAACAAAGAAATTATTGCATCGGAGATTTGGTTCTCATTATAGAAGATAATTATCCTCCAGGTCAATGGCTACTGGGACGAATAATGGAAACACATCCAGGCGACGATTCTTTGGTTAGAGTGGTGTCTATTAAAACCAAACATGGAGTTATTAAGCGTCCTATAACTAAGCTTCGATTGCTAATACCAAATAATAATTCTATACTCTGTTCATAAAATTCGTTCAGTACACGGCTTATGGAAGAGCTCAGTAGCGTTACTTTTAAGAGGAATATATCAAATTACTCATACCCCCATCTATTTTATATATAATGAGACGCTGTAAAAGAGAAAAAAACAACAGCATCCATAAATTTCATATTACCATCACCGCAACCATACGGTGACTGATTATTATTTCTTGTCGTCCATTATTCATCAATCATATTCACTGGATTGCACAAACAAAAACTATAAATGGAAAAAAATTTATCATATACGAAGAAAACGAAGTATGACGAAGGAATTCATATGCGCACACGATTGTCGCTTAATGAGGAAAAATTTGCTTGATTCGGCTAATCGAGATGTGGAAGAACAATAGATTGAATGATGAATTAGTGCTGCCGTGTAGTCATAATACTCAAATTAAGTATTGCCGTTTTTGAAAATCAAAAATTTTCATTTATATGACTTTTTGTCATATATTATTATTAATTATATATTACATATATTCTATGATGCAATTTATTTATATATTATTATTAATTAATAGATATGTATAATAAATATATATTCTATAATAAATATTTATGTCATGAAAAAAAATGTTTGCTCTTACGTTGTGTTGTAAATGTACTACTGTTGCAGAACAGTTAGTTTTTCGTTACATATTTTGTTGCATGAAAATAGAGATTATTTTCGTTCTTTAGTTGATATTTGCTGTGATTTGTGAAGTGAAGATTGCTGATAAAAAAATAGTTAAAAAAATTCAAATTTAATAAATTAATTAAAGTATATAATACAGATTTTTTTTAAATGAGTGCAGTGGAAGAAAGAAAAAAATTAAGTGTGGAGAAAAAAAAGCAAATTTACTCCACATTTAATATATTTTATAAAGAAAATAAAAGTGTAGGTAGGTCGAATGAAAAGGTGGCAAGTATTTTTGGGATTTGTGATAGGAGCATAACTTTGAAAATCAATTTAATTTTGAAAATCAAGGTAAAACGGCAGCACTTATAAAAATTTCATCCGATTTTACATAGAAAATTTGAATTAAAGGGGCAACACTTTCAGAGGTGTTAAACAGAAACACATTTATACGAATTTACCAAGTTAGAATAGAGAAAATATATCCCCATAAGCCTCCGCACTGAATAAACTTTATGAACAAAGTATAGTTAATGTATATTTCATTGAATTGTAATAATCAATTAATTGTTTGAAATGTACAACATTTCAAGGTGGGCGGGATGTTCATGAATGGTAACACTGAACCAAAATGAAAGTTTGACACGCAACAGTTGTACTCTTGCATTTTTATTTGTTGAGTAGTTGAATTTTGCAAAGAAGAAGACATACTACTTGTTTTTTGTCAATAATTAAAAAATGGCGTTAGAATTTCAGATTGTGGTGTCTTTTTTTACCGTTCATCTTCCTCCATCCATCAATCATCATAAAATTCACAATTTAGTTATATTAGTAATAAAACCTATCAAAATAAATAAAATAAATAAACAAACATTCAACAAACTTAGTTACGGTTTATAAGTAAGGCCATTGTATTTATATACAGATAATGGCCCTTACCAATAACAAACACAAGTTTCGAAATTATTAAATCAAAAATACATAACATTTGTACTGTGAATGTGTGTGTGAGTATAAGAAAGTTGATTTTATAATTTTAAAAATAATGAATAAAAGTTTTGTAAGTATTTTTCTCTTACATGAGTCAAAATATGTTACATATTTATAATAATATTACAAATATTTCATTATAATAAATATATATAAATATCATAATAATTTATGAATTTGTGATATAAATTGCTTGCTAAAAGAAATATAAATTAAATGAAATAAATCGTAGCAGAATCAAGAACGTCTAGCTAGTACAACACATTGCGAGACCTGTATGAGTATATTTCACTATTTTAAAGATTGTTATATATAGGTAAGTTTTAAAATCGTCAGATTTTTTTAAAAATTGGAAAAAAATTTAAAACAGTGGTCATTTTAAACGTCAAGCTAAAAAAAATCATCTTAAAATCCTGTATGCAGAAGAATAAGCAGACAGTGAGTGAAAAATTATATAATGGAAATATAAGGGTTCAGCCAGAACTGCCACAACCAATCGCAGTATATACAGGCTATCTCAAACTGTGTTTAAATACAAGTCAAAACAATATTGAAACAGAAAAAAATAAATAGGAAATTGATCTTCAAGACGATAATAACTCAGTTTGTTCCGAAGGTGATAAAAATTTAAAAAAATTAATAGGGAGTATTGGTCAAGGTCAATATTTGCATCAAGGATTTAAACTATGTATTGAAAAAGTTTTTGCAAACCTTACAAAGTCAACATCTTTTTTAATCAACATAAACATGGATGTTTTACCTAATTATAAAAGTTCAACAGATCAGTTTTGGCCGATATTATTTAACGTTCATGAAATGCCCGATTTGAAGCCAATGATTATTGGAATTTATTGTGGTAAAGGCAAACCCGCTGATTTGAATGCATTTTTAACCCCCTTCGTTGATGAGATGCAGGAAGTTTTGAAAACTGGAATTTGTATAAATGAATATAAAATCATATTAACTATTCGATGCTTCATTTGCGATTCCCCGGCAAGAGCATTTGTGAAAGGTAAATCATTTTGACACGATTCAAAAAAACTAAAAAATTTCTATTTCCTATTTAATATCCAGGTATCGCCAATTTTAATTGTCAAAACGGTTGCCTTAAATGCACTACTGTAGGCGAATATTCATACATATCTCATTGCAATTACTTCCCTCGTGAAAATTGTAATCCAAGAACGGATTCTGGTTTTCGTAATAAAATATATAGATCTCATCATAAATATCTCATCATCACGCCCTTATTGCGCCTTCCTATCGATATGATTGCAGATTTTCCAGTGAGTGATGCACTACACTTAATTGACCTTCGAATAATGAGAAGATGTTTAGTTTGCTGGCGAGATAGCTTCTTTGGAAACTATAGGACAAAGTGGTCTGCAAGAGATATTGCAAACATATTAAAATTCTTGGTACAATGTGAAGACAATTTCATGTAATCATAGCAGGTAGTTAATACAATACGTAATATTTATACTGTATAATGTAGAACAATATAATAGAACTGTAAATGCTTTATTAGTTTTTCAATAATTATTATAAATGTAATGTACCCGTAATTATATGTAATGTAATAATAATAATTTGTATTGAGAACTTATATATAAAATAATATACATATATTATTATATTTACATGGTAAAAGTGACCTGATATGATATTTTCTCTCTTGTAATAAAGTCACCAAACAGTACGGACGCGTTTTTTTTATTTTTAATATCGATCCTACAAATCTCAGAAGTGTGATATGTATGTAATATGTATGTATATAGTCTGATTAAAAAATCTAAAGACCAAAATTTTTTTTTACATATACATAAGTATGTGATTAAAATAAAGAAAATCATAATAGAAAATTAATTAATAAATTTGCAAATAAAATTCCAAATAAATATACGAAATAAATTTTAGTGGCCATATGGACAAAATAAATTGTGTTAAATATCAATTTTGTAAAAATTTGTATGATTTTATGATAGATCCACGTGTTAAAAGTTTTTTAAATAAAGTCAATATAGCAGGTTCGAAAAAAGTTCTATTAAAATTAAACCTAAAAATAAGTGGAAATAAACCAGAGTTATTGATGAAACGTTGATGGCATGTGGTGGTATCTTAGATCCAAAAAATTCTTTGGAATTTAATGAAGCAGAGCAGTTTTCAGCAAGAAATTGATAGGCTACAAGACATTATTTCCAACAAAATGAAAATTTGTGAATTAAAAAAGCAACTGTCTTTGCTAACTAGTGATGATGTAGTAACCTTGCGGTCTTTTACATTTACATATAAAGATGTAGACGAATCATTATATATATTTAGCGGCGATGATAATTTTGCTATCCAAAAATGCATTCAACACTTTGAAGATGTATCACTGCTTCACAATCGAGACGATGACGGTTAACACTTGGTTAGATTTAAAACGTGCTTTTTTGAAGAAATTTCGAAAAACTACGTCAAAAGCAGATGTTCACAATATGCTGAGGAATCGAAAGAAGAAAACCGAGGAAACTTTTCATTAATACGTTTTGACCATGCAAGAGATTGGAGCGATTTCAGATATAAACGAGGAGGGCATATAGGGTAAAACACCCGATTTCGAGTCTCTCCTCCTATTTCGAGCCACCTGAAAAGTATTTTACAAAAATTTAAGCATGTAAAGAAAAAAACTGTATTTTTTAGCTCATATTATGTAGCTTGATATGTTCTCAGTACATGCTGAATATTTCACAACAATTGAAACAATGAATCAGTTCTTAAGCAACTGTGAATGCGATCAGTTTGTCATGCGCATGTTAAGGTGTTATATTTAAGTGAAATTTGTTAAAAACGTGTTTTGTATTTTACAGAATATCATTAATTAAAATTACAAAAAGGTAAGTGTCTAATGTTATACAGACTATTAACATTATAAAATTCATTATAAAATCAAATTCATATTATAAAAATGTTAAATTATTAATTAAATTTACAAGGCTCGAAGCTAGAACCTATAGCTCTAGTTTTTCAATTTCGAGCCTCAGGCTCGAATTAGGTTTTTCCGTGAAATTTTTTATGTCTTTTCACTTAAATCAGAGTATTTTATGCCACATTAACTGGAAATAAACCCTATCAACAATCTAAAAAAACTCACCTAGTGAGAAAAAACCTTTTACATGATATATACTGAAACTTTGAATATAAAATTCCGCTTAAGGGGGCTCGAAACTGGGTATCTTACCCTAATTGATCCAGTACATATAATTGATGGTACTAAGAAAAATTGTTTTCAGTGTAAAGAAGCAATTTATTCCTCTTTGAAGATGATCTTTTTATTATCAAACATATCATACCAAGCATAACTAAATAAACATATCTTTCTTTATTTTTTCATTATTTTTTTTAAGTTTTATTATTTGTTCAAAAATGTGCCCGAAATTATCTGAAGAGGGGGCTGGGCAAGGCCCTAAAGGGTAGGTACTTCTTGTACTGCAACTGTAGGCACCTGTCAATGGGTACTTACTATACCTCCTCGTGGTGGCCCCTGGGTAGTTTTGGTCTGTGATGTTATGCAATGTAGATGGGTGGATGTGATATCACAGACTGAAACGAGCTAAATAGTAAGCGCCAAAATAAAAACCATGGGGGACAAGCCAGGGACTAACTCTCCAAGTGGTAAGAAGGAAACTTCGAATCCACCTGTCATTTCGATGGCAGCAGAGGCAAGGATTTTGGAGGCCTCAGATCTCATGACCCAATTTCCACTGGTTAATCCAGTGAGTACGTTTGATGAGGAGGTGGCAATCGACGACGATTCGCTCGTTGACGACACTTCCTCCACTTGCACATTAGTGCCAAATATGAGCGACGTGGAAACCTGTACTGGTCCACCAGCTCAACCCTCCTCATCGGCCGTGACTAATGTCACAGTAGATGAGTTGAGCAAGTCTCAGAAGAAGAGGAAGAAGAAAGCTGCGGCCAGAACCAGGAAAGCACTAGAGGAAATGAAAATCTCCGACAGTGCCCCTGGACCTGACCAAAAGCCTTCGAGTGTCAGCGGCAAAAGATCAAGATCTGCTGAGGACTTGTCCTTAGCGGATCAGTCTGCTGCTACTGACGCGCCTCCACTGTCTTCTGAGACATCAGGAAGAAGGAAAAGGAGAAGGAAAACGACTGTGCCTGGTAATGCGACGAATGCACAAACTGAAAAAGGGAGTGCAACCGTTGCAAAGCAAGGTGGCAGTTGTCTTCCAACTCCTTCCCCGAAGATAGAGACCAAAGCGGTTGACCCCTCGGGGAATGCTGCCACGGTCTCTGATTCGGTTCGAGGACCCAGCCAAAAGAGCGGCAAGCGGAAAGGAGCAGCAGCGGACAGACGAGTACCTAGTACAAGTCAATCTGCTAATGCTACTTCTGCAGCTACTCCAAAAGCCGGAACCTCGAAATCTTCCGATCAGCCAAAAGCCGTTGTTAAAAGTGGCAAAAGCTACTCCAATGTGGCTGCTGCTGCCTTAACAGTGGCGATAACGGCTGATTCACAGGAAGGAAATCTTTCAAAAGACCAGATTTCCTTCCTGGTTGATCACTTATGGAAGCTACTGGGAGAGACGAAAGAATCTCCCAGATTCGAGGGGATGCTTGAAAGAAATGGCGGACTTTTAGTACGCTGTTCTAACGAGCAGAGCCTCGAGTGGCTCATCCAAAAGGTGATCAACATACCAGCTTGGAAGGGCACGAAATTTGTCGCGGCAAAAAGTAGTGACATTCCAAAGCTGGTGCGAGCAACTTGCTGGATCCCTGGTAAACCCAGAAAGATCGGCGAGTTGTTAGCAGCGATCAGTAAGCAGAACCCAGGGCTTAACACTAAAATCTGGAGAGTCTATGCTTACGGTCCCAAGAAGAGTACCCAGTATGAATCTGAAGGTGCCCTGCTTGTGGCCGGCATAGATGAAGATAGTGTTAAGGTCCTGAGATCTACTTACGATCTTCGTCCTTACCTTTTCCTTGGCAGGGTGAAATTCAATATTCACCGCTGAGAGGGTAAGGTCCACACGGGTCTATACGCATATGAAGATAGTATTTACCCAGATTAACTTGCAAAAAAGCAAAGCTGCTACTGCTCTTCTAAGTAAGCGGCTGGCTTCATTGCACACAACACCACACATAACACTAATACAGGAACCATGGGTACGATCAGGACGTATCTGTGGCCTGAGAGGTGTACGTGGTGCAAATATCTTTTATGACGAAAGATCAGATAGACCGCGTAGCTGTCTCGTGGCTTCTAATTGTCTCGAGACGGCTGTGCTGAGACAATTCTGTTGCCAAGATTTGGTAGCAGTTAAAATCACATTCCGGACCCCGGAAGGCTGGCAAGACATCCTTATAGCCTCTGCCTACCTTCCGTATGACTCCATACTGCCTCCTCCCTCCAAGGAGATAGTGGAATTGGTCCGGTATGCTGAGTCTTCAAAGCTGGACCTCATCCTAGGTTGCGACGCTAACGCCCACCACATCGCGTGGGGCAGCACGGACTGCAACCGAAGAGGCGAAGATTTGTTAGACTTCATTCTGTCTAATGGTCTGGTGATTAAAAATGTGGGCAATAAGCCAACATTTGTCACCAGCAGAAGACAAGAAGTAATTGATCTCACTTTGACAACAATAAATGTTGCAAGATCAATTACAGACTGGAGAGTATCCAGTGAAGATTCTCTCTCAGATCATAGATACCTGGAGTTCTCCTGGATGGCTGACGCAGTCAAGCGACAAGCTTTCAGGAACCCCAGGAATACGGACTGGAACAAGTTTGGCCGGATGCTCCAACTTAATGTAAAAGCGTCTAACAAACTACGCACAGTTAAAAGTCTGGAGAAAGCAGTTCAAGTTATGAACTGTAATCTTTTAGACAGCTATGCGGCCTCCTGTCCGATCACTACGAGTCCGGGCAGCAAAAACGTTCCATGGTGGAACAAAGAACTGCAGAGACTCAGAAGAATCTCCAGGAGACTTCTTAATAAGGCTCTCAAAACCAAAAAAGAAGTGGACTGGGAAATATATCGCTCCACACAGAGGGACTATAAGAGGCTGATAAGGAATTCCAAACTAGTCTCTTTTAGAACCTACTGTGAAAGAGTAGAAAATACTAGAGATACAGCGAGGCTCAAAAGTGTCCTGCAAAGAGATCCGAGAGCCAAGCTTGACTCTCTTAGATTGCCAGATGGAAGAAGCACCGACTCTACGTCAGAATCAATTAAGATTCTGCTGGAGACGCACTTCCCTGGCAATCCGGCTTCTTATGATGAACCAAGATGTCAACCCATTATCTCCAATGGGAAAGCATCTAGATATAGTTGGTTTATCGCATCCAGGGTGGTTGACGAACGAAAGATAAGGTGGGCTTTATCTTCGTTCAGTAACTTTAAATCACCTGGCGACGACGGGATCTACCCAATTATGCTAAGGGAAGGAGTGGATGCGCTAGTGAGGAACATAAAACACATTCTTATGGCAAGCCTCGCTTTGGCGCATATACCCACTTCCTGGCGACCAGTGAGAGTAAGCTTCATTCCCAAACCGGGCAAGGAAGACTACTCCTCTCCGAAAAGCTTCAGACCTATCAGCCTAACATCGTTTATGCTGAAATGTCTGGAACGACCAGTTGACAGTCACATTAGATCTGAGGTGCTGAGAGAACAACCTTTAAGCGTCGATCAGCATGCTTATCAGCGAGGAAAATCTTGCGAAACGGCACTGCACGCTTTAGTTTCTAAGGTGGAAAGTGCACTTCACAGGAAAGAGTACGCGCTGGGCGTGTTCATTGACATTGAAGGCGCCTTCGACAGCCCAACTCATGAGTCGATATGTGACGCAATCAGGAACTTCGGTGTTAACGAAGTCATAGTTAAATGGATAGAGGCCATGTTAACTAATAGAATCCCCTTCGCTAGAACTGAGAGTGGAAGATGTGTCGTAACCAAGGCGACCAGAGGATGTCCACAAGGAGGCGTCCTCTCACCGCTATTATGGTGCATCTTTATCAACTCTCTATTGCTAGAGCTGGGGGAGTCTGATTCTCACCCGCAAGCTTATGCGGATGATTTGGCCATACTGGCCACTGCAGCTCACTTAGGGATGTCTGTACTAAGATACAGACATCCCTGAATACTGTCAGTGACTGGTGTGATAGACACGGTCTCTCGGTTAACCCGAGCAAGATCACTCTCGTTCTATTTACTAGAAAGAGAAGGATCGAGGGTCTTGTGTTACCAGAGATGAAGAATGTCAAAATACAACTCTCCACAGAGGTTAAATATCTGGGTGTAATCTTGGATAAAAAACTACTCTGGAGGACTCATGTCGAATACAAGGTGAACAAAGCATTGACTTTATACAATCAATGCCGAGTAATCTTTGGAAAGACGTGGGGTCTTGGCCCTAAGCAGACATTGTGGCTGTATACGGCAATTATAAGACCCATCTTAAGTTACGCATGTGTAGTTTGGTGGACAAAGACAAACTGTAAATGGGTTATGTCTAGTCTCGCCAGATTACAGCGAAAAATTTGCATCGGCGTCACAGGTGCCTTTAGTACCACTCCTGGTGCCGCGCTAGACGCTATCCTAAACTTGCCTCCTTTGCACTTATTTATACAAAGTGAAGCAATGAAAGCTGCCTATAGACTTAAATGTTTAGGTCTATGGAAGTCTTCTGATATGGTTGGACATGGTTCTGTCTTGGCTGAAGGAGGAATCTCGATTCTCTCTCAGATGCCTACAGATAGCACCATCCCCCAGACTATATTCCGACAAAGATATCGCATAATGTGCCCACACAGGAGTTTGTGGAACAACACGCTCCAACTTGACGGTTGTACATATACTGATGTCTTTTACACAGACGGCTCAAAAACAGGCGATAACGCTGGAGCCGGCTGGTGTCTGGAATCTTCTGATTCTAGACATGCGTACCCACTTGGATCGCATACCTCTGTCTTTCAGGCGGAGATATATGCGATTCTTAAAGTAGCTTATTGGACAATTGAAAGAGGATGGAAGGGCAGGTCCATCTGTATTTACAGCGACAGTCAAGCTGCGCTGAAAGCATTGAGCAGCCCAATCGTCTCCTCAAAAATTGTTCTCTAACGATTAAAATCACTTTACACAGCTTTGCACCATGCTTTGCACAGACATTTAACACGGTGTAAAAAAGTTTACATATGCAAAATTTTTGACATTTGTTATTATGTTTACACGGTATTAGAATCACAAACAATGGTGTAAGCGTGTAAACTCTTTTCATTTTTTCACTGCACGGAACCAGAATTGACCCCCAGAACATTTTTATGCTCGGAGTTTGACGTATAGTGATTTAAAATAAATATATAAATAAGAAAATATAATTAAATAAAAATCAAAAGTTCTGATTAAAAGAAATAAAAAGAAAATGAAAATTAAATTGATTTCCTAGTACGTTATTATTACACTTTAAAATCCATGATGAATGGATTTATATGTTCGTGGTGGATGATAATGTCAGTCACGGTATACACATTTCTTAGGCTAAATTACAATATACCCGTTCCGTTCCGTAAAAAGAAGAAAGTTGGATTTTTGACATTTTCATGTTATTTATATGTATTGACGGAAAAGCTGTTGCGATTAACGGAACGGAATGGTGCAAAACGTTGAAGTTGAACAAATTTCAACTTTTTACGGATAACATAACTTGTTTCCATATAAATTTTCAATATAGCTTTCAACTTTACTATATACCGTTTCGTTTTATTACAACTGGTGCGTTTCTGTAACTTGATAGAGAAATTTCTCAATTCTGTGACGTAATACGATTTTCAACTCAAACTCGCGAAGCAACCGACATTGAAAGAACAATATATTGCCTTTCTAGATAAGTAGCTGCAATTAGGACACATGCAGGAAATTGATTCTAAAAAGTTGAAAAAACCATATTACTTTCTTCCACACCGTTGTGTGTTAAAACCTTGGAGTAG
Source organism: Villa cingulata (assembly GCA_951394055.1). Taxonomy (NCBI): domain Eukaryota; kingdom Metazoa; phylum Arthropoda; class Insecta; order Diptera; family Bombyliidae; genus Villa; species Villa cingulata. The sequence continues at coordinate 30,740,889 of OX596017.1, read as the reverse complement.
TGCGACGAAATTGCGAGTTGTGTTCGACGCTTCTGCTAAAACATCAAACAATTTAGCATTGAATGATTTACTTTTAAATGGACATCAAATTCAAGATGATCTGATGTCTATTTTATTACGGTTTCAAATGAAACGATATGTGTTCACAGCTGACATCGCAAAGATGTGCAGACAAATTATGGTGGTTGAAGAAGATAGAAATCTGCAAATAATAATGTGGATAAAGGAACCAAAGGATCCCATGAAATACTATCAATTGTGTACAGTAACATATAGAACAAAATCAGCACCGTATCTAGCCGTAGAATGTTTACATAAATTAGCAGAAGAAGAAGGTCATAACTATCCATTAACAGCGAATATAATTAGGAAATTTTACGTCGATGGTGTCATGACTGGTAGTGACGATTTAAACGAAGCCGTAAGCATTCAAGCAGAATTAAGATCACTATTAAAAGCAGGATTTCATTTGAGGAAATGGTGTGAAAACCATCACAGGCTTGTACAAAACATTCCAAATGAGGATTTAGAAATTCAACTTGATTTCTCTAATATCAATGATGAGCAAAACATTAAGTTTAGTTTGACAACCAATTGCAGACATGTTTACTATTACAACACAATTGAAGGTTCAAACATCTAAATTGTTTTTTTAAAACTCCAAATGTTCGTTCAATGCAAACTCTCATTGAAGAATGTATAAAATTAAATTTCTTCTCTCTTTCACTTTAGCAACCATTATCCTGAAAAGGAGTAATTATATACGGTGAAAGTGGGTATGCAGCGTCACTTAATATGTGCATGCCTTGTTGTAGTCTTAAATTTCAATTGACAAAATTTTTTCCAATGAGCTATTCTGGAAAACTGTAGCATCATGACAGCTCACATGATATCCAAAAAATGCGTCACGAATAATAAGTTTGTCGTCACATACACACTGTAATACCATAGACAAACAAGTAAACCAGATTTCTACTCTAGTATAAAATTATTTTTACACTTCAGATTTTGATGTTGGCCTCCAATCCCGCATGGTGGAATCAGTGGAATAACATTCTAACATACACATTTCAAAACTAGTATTCGGTGTGGAATGAATTTATACCGGCTATTTTAAGTATGTATAAACAAAAAAGGATACAATATTAATTTCAAATTAGAAACAAATCGTATGTAAATATAATTCATGTATAGTAGGTATAAATAGATATAGAGTTTAACCAGACTTTCATTATTACATGCTATAATGCATGCATATTATTATACTTCATGTTCATATAAAAGGATGTTTGGTTGCTTTTTTTGTTTTGATTTCATATCAAATACTCTTTTTTAAATAATTGTTAGATGTTAGATTGTGTTATATGTTTATTTGGTTACATTTCCATACGAAGAAATTGATTATTTATATGGTCATATATATATTAATACAATTCATGTATAGTATAGACAGATTTAGAGCTAAACCAGTTTTATTATTACATACATGCTTTATTCATATTATATATTATTATACTTGATGTTCATATACAAAAAAAAAGGATGTTTGGTTGCCTTTTTTGTTGTTTTGACTTCATGTCAAATACTCCTTTTTAAATAATTTTTAGATGTTAGATTGTATTATATAGTTACATACATATTTTGTATACCTAGATTGTAATATAGGAATACATATTTCATATACATATATTTATTATGTACATATATATAGTAGAGCCACTGAACAGTGGCGAAGGAGAAGCATGCGCAGTAGAACCTACTTACCCTTTCCACTGGAATTTGAAACAGTGATGTGAGTTGTTAACATACCATTTTTCAAAAATTCTTTTTAAAAGGAAATTCTCAATTCAAGTGGGAAATTATTATTTACACTACTTCACAGTGTATTTTTAAAATAAATACACTTTTACAGTGTATTTATTTTAAAAATATTAATTAAAATTAAGAAATAAAAAAAAAACAATAAAATTTAAAAAAGTAAAAATTAATAACAACAATTTCAATATTTTAATTTTCCGAACTTTATTCATCGGCTATAAAAAAACAAAGGAGGCAGAATCAAACGATTACTGTAGTACATTACATTACCAATAATTTTCAATGAAAATGTTGCTGAAGAGATAATTTAGCTTACAACATCAATATTAATATTTGAATTACTAATAGAAATAGATTCAATTCATTCATGCAAATAGCAAATCAATTAATGTTACATAAATATAAATGTTTCAATCAAATAAGTTAGTGAGTATACTAATCAAACAAAAAGTAGCAGTAATAATCAAATCAATAAACAGATGTATTTAATATAAAAATTCGATAAGGAAATATTTTTGTAAATTTTAAAATTGCAGTTAACAATTAACATCACTGTTCGTTCGCACATATTGTTATTGTTATTCTGTATTTTATTCATTTTGCTTTATCTAAATTCCAAATTTTTCTTTAGTAGCATGGCATTCGTCATATAATCACCATCATTACAAAGGTGCTGCTATTTTTTAAGCTAAAAAAGAGGATATGCATTGTGTGTACGGTCGATAATCGGCAGTCGCTGTGTTCACTGACTGAGTGGATAATTTAATTCTTATTTCCTTTGATTTTTGCTTTATCCTATTTTATTTTTATTCAAATGTTTCTTCAGTTGTATGGCAATCGTCGTACAGTGAACATTATATATTGGAATGTTGTTAATTTTTTAAGCAAAAAAAAGGATTTGCTTTGATGTGCGATTGATAACCGACAGTAATTATACCCACTGAGTGGAAGACTTAATCTTTGTTTCTTTTTGCGATTTTTCGTATTGAAGGGGAAATTAAAGGAAATTTTGAAAATATCTCCCATCTGCGCGAGTTTTCGCCATCGTTAGGTGGCTATATAATACATATAATGAAGAATGTAGAAGCAGCACATTATTTGTAAGGTGCATACATATATAATGTTTTATCCTTTTAATATAAAAATATGCAGTTGATTTCACTTCATATCAGCGATGCGAACTGGCGGGAATTTTCCCGAAATACGGGAATTTTCGTTTCTTGCGGGAGTTCGGGAATTTTCAATCAAAAACGGAATTTTCAAAGTAATTTATTGACTTACTATGGAAACACTGAAAACAATGAAAACTAAAATGTCAAACTGTTGTCAGACAATAACATCGAACTCTAAAAAAATTCACTGTCAGTCAGCTGTCTTGTTAGTGTCACTTATTCACGGTCCATGCCTTTGTTCTTTCTTTATAACATTCAAAATTTTGAGTCGTAATTAGTGTGAAGTGAAAAATACTTATTATATTATAATTTTAGAATTCACTACGAGGAATAATTTTTGAACTTAATTAACTGGATTATGTAAGTATAATCTGAAAAAAGTTTTTAATTAAGTATGGTCGTAAGGTTTATATTATATATTGTATTTAAAAATTAATAAGATTCCCTTAACCTAAATTCGATCACATTTTTTGCAGATTTGTGCATATTTTCTGAATAAGTATCAGTAATTACAACAATTTTTACACAAATTGAGTAAGTATAAAATCAATGCATTAAAAGAAACTGTCACTGAATTGAAGTTTTATTATTTCCTTTTAATCAATAAAGAAATGTCTTCATCCGAGTCCGAGACATCGTGGTCGAATCAAGTTGAAAGGAAGAAGTTGAAGTATTCTAAAACAAAACAATATAATCCAAAGTGGGAAAATGAAGCCCAATTTTCCTCATGGATTACATAGAGTAGAAAAGGAAACTGCTATTTTTTTTTGCAAAATTTGCAACTGCAACAGAAAATGTGGTCGCAGTGAAATAATTAAACACTCAGAAAGTGATAAACACATAACGAATGCTGCAAGCCTAAAAAAGCAGCAAACAATAGGTGAGAGTTTCACACATTTGCAGTCACATTCTTTGGAAACTAATACAAAACAAATAGAAATTATTTTGTGCAAATTTCTTGCGGAACATAACTTACCTTTTGATCTAATTGATCACTTATGTAAACTAATGAAACTAATTTGTGAATTTCCTCATAAAGCAATCGAAAACGTAAAGTGCCATCGAGACAAAGCTACTATGATCGTAAAAAATGTAATTGGAAAAGTACAAAAAAAAGAAATTGTGGAAAAGATGAAGAAAGAACCATTTTCACTGCTCTGTGACGAATCTACGGACAGAACATGTGTCAAACAACTTGCTGCAGTAGTGAGACTTGTTAATGAAAATGTTGAAGTTGAAGATACAATTTTTTCATTAAAAGAAATTGTTGACTGTACTGCACAAGGTATATATGATACAATTACTAAGCAACTATGCGATTTAGATATTCCATACAAACAAAACTTGATAGGCTTTGCAGCAGACGGAGCTAACGTTATGATGGGCTCGACAAATTCAGTGAAAACTCGCCTTAAATCTGACTGTCCAAATATTGTTTCTATTAAATGTGTATCACACACATTACATCTCTGTGCATCTGCTGCATGCACAAAACTTCCTGATTATTTGGAAAAATTGATAAGAAATATTAGTTCATATTTCCATTCAAGCCCGAAAAGAACATACGATCTAACAGGTTTTTAGGAACTTTGGGAGTTAAACCCCAATAAAATGTTACATCCGTCAGCTACTCGGTGGTTATCACTTGCTTCATGTGTCAACCGTATCATTAAACATTATATTCCTCTTAAAGGATATTTTAAAGTACAAGCTAATATAGATCAAATAACTAATGCTAAAGAAATATCAGAAGCTTTGGATAATCCTGTTACAGTAATTTATCTGCATTTTCTTTCTTATTTTTTACCATATTTCACAAATCTCAATCTTGAAATGCAAAGTGAAGAAACAAAAATTCATGTAATCGCGGAAAGAATTGAAACTTTTGTGAAGAGTATTTTAGAATTTTTTGTGAAACCAGAAGTTATGAGAGATATTGATGTAAATGATGTAGATTTTTTAAATTTTCTGCCACTTCATGAAATTTATTTTTGTGGAAAAGTTACAGCATTTTTAACTTCAACGACTACTTCATCTTCTTTAATTCAAGATGAAATCACGGAATTTAAAAAACGATGTCGTGATTTTCTTATTGAAAGTTTATTGCAAATTAAGAAAAGATTTCCATTTGATTTAATACAAAAATTTTAACTTTTTCGTGTACTGGACCCAACAAAGATGAAAGATATTAAGACAATCATACCTCTTGTAACTCTATTTCCGAATATTGTAACTTTTGAACAATATGATGACATAGAAAGAGAATATAAAATGCTGAAAAATCATACAATTAATGAAAAAAATGTAAATGAATTTTGGAAAGAAGTCAGTCAAATAACACGCAAATGTATCCAACTTTGTGCAAATTGATAAGATATTTACTCACATTACCTCACTCGTCTGCTTCAGTTGAACGTATATTTTCTGTGGTAAATTTAAACAAAACAAAACTTCGAAACAGATTGAATACCAATACTTTAGAAGGAATTTTGCATACAAAAAGAAGTTTTAATAAAAACACATGTTTTGATGTACATATTAAAGAGAATGAACTAAAATTACATAATCAAAATATGTATGATTTGAAAAATAAAGACTGAATTGAGCCAAGCAAGCCTTCACTTGGTTTAAGTAAATATTAAGTTTATATTTAATTTAATTTTAATTTTTATTTTTTTTACTTATTGAATTTTTGTTATGTTCTTTTTTGTTATTCATACAATGAAATAATTTTTTAGTTTTATTTATATGAAATAAATTTTTATTAAAAATATTTTGTTTTTTAAAATAAAAAAATAAATTGGAAACAATAAAATGTTATTTGAAAAAATTGAAACTATACAATTTTTTAAAAATAAAATAAAATGATGTGTAAACGATTGGATACACCACATAAAATGACTAAATTCTAAGGCGGGAATTTTGGTTCGATTTCGGGAATTTTTTGGAGATAAAGCGGGAATTTTTCTTTGAATCAGTTCGCATCACTGCTTCATATACTCTTCTCAATTATATGTCACACTTGAAAGATAATTTCTCTAATGTTTTACAGGTAAAAATAACCACCTACATGTTTTAAAATATGTTCTGTAAATTAAACCGTTACAAATGATTCACTTTGATTATTACACTAAAGGGAAAAGTTGAAATTTGATAGTCTAATTTTATAATATTTTAATTTATAATTATATAGATATAAATATATAATTTTTTAATTACATGTGTATGTCTATTTTTGTGTTTTAAAAAAAATTACAAATTTATGGTGTGAAATATTAGATAATTTTTTAAAATATTTTAATACTTTTATAAAAATTCGTACATCCATTGTGTTTGTTAAAAATATTTTTAACTTTAGTTCTTCTACGTGAGTGTGGAAGTGTTTTTAAAAAAAATTTATAATTAAAAAAAAAATAATAAAGTTTATAATTTAAGATTATTTTTGGTTAAAAAAAACTAGTGTTCAATGCAATATACATATACATTAATTTATATTTGAATACAAAGAAGTGTATTGATTGAAATGTTAGATATATTTTTTAAAAATATTTAATAGTAAATATTATGTACTTCTACATACTTCTACCTCCTCTGTATTTGTAAAACAACTGTTCTTAACTTCAGCATAAGGTAGGAAATTTCAAAAAATTTATAATTTGAATATTCAAAATTTTATTAACCAAATAAAATTTACTTTTCTAAAATTTCAATTTAAAAAAAATATTTAAACATATACGTATTAATATATTTTATATTGAGAACTACGGCCAAATTTGTGATGTGGTTTCTAATATTATAATATATCGTAAGACACATTACTTTGATTAGGTGCCTTTACCATTTACAAAAAATATATCTTGTACGTATACATCTTATATCTACTCTTTCACATTAGTTGATTTTTGTTTAATAATTTAAATAATAAATTTTTCATTTTTACTACAACTAATTTTTCTGTATAAGATTTTCCGATTTTTTTATCGCAATTGCGATTGCATTGTGTGAAAAGATATAAATATTTTTAAATTTTAAAGCATTTTATATTAAATTTTATAATGTTTCCTATTTATAAAAAATGCCTTCACATAGACGTAAATGCTGCATTCTGGAATGCAAAAATAATTCGAAGGAATCAAAAAAGCGTTTTTTTAAATTTCCCCCCAAAAATTCTTCAAAATGGCATGATTGGATTTATGTGTGCTGGAAATCTTCAGAATCAATTTCGGCTTTAAAAACTCCGCTAATTTGTGAAGATCATTTTGAAAAAAAATATTTATCGTCTAAAAAACTTTATGTAGATGCAATTCCGTCACTTAAATTAGATAGCATAGAAGATGATAATGAGATTAGTTCTTGTTCCAGTGGCGATATTGATATTAATATAGAAGAATTTGAATTAATGTGGAAGGAACAGGACAATATTAATATCCAAGAAGAAGACATAGAAGTAACATGCAATTTTTGCGAAACAAAAGCTCGAAATGAGAGGTATTATATATCAAAATTACATGAAAGTAGAGAACTTATAGCAAAATTAACAAAACAAAAATGTTACTTAAAAAATGTTATTAGAAGTTTGAAAAACAAAAGAAAATATAATTCCCGTAGGAAGATTCTGAAAAAAGTAGATTTAAAGACAATGATATATTCAAATACCGCCTTATCAGATAACGCTAAAACCTTTTGCTCCTTACTATTAAGGAAAAATTCTTTCTTCACTGAAAAAGAAAAAATTATTTCACAAAAAATTTTTTTCAAATCATCTACAGCTTATTTATTTTTGAAAAATAGATTAGGTTTTAATTTGCTTGCAATTTCAACAATTTACAAATGGGTTTCCTCAAAGACCTTGACTACTGGATTACAGCACGATCTTATGAATGCTCTAGGGGAAACAGTACTAAAAATGAATATTAAAGATCGGCAAATTATACTACTATTCGACGAAATATCCATAAAGCGTAGTCTTGACTATAATAAAAAAACTGACCGAATTGATGGTTTTGTAGACTATGGATGTGGTAAGAATCCAAGACGAAAAAAGTTAGGAAAAACTATTTGTACATTTATGGCAAGAAGTCTTTTTGGAAATTGGAAACAACCAATTAGTTTTGCCGTTGCTGAAAAAACAATTCCTTTTTCCTATTTAAAATGTTTAATATTTCAGATAATAAGATCGTGTGAAAAAATAGGTCTGCGATCAGTCAACAAATAATCAATTATTTTATAAAAAATTAGGAGTGACTGAAGAAAATCCCTTTTTCCAAAATGAGAAGCTACTGCAGAACAAAAAAATATATTGTTTGTTTGATGTTCCCCCTATTTTTAAGTGTTTAAGGAATAACTTAATGAAATATCCATTGAACAGAGGTGATTTTATAGCTAATTGGCAGGTTGTAGTAGATTTATTTAATTATGACTCAAAAAATAGTACACGAATTTGTCCGCGTTTGAAAACACATCATATCATTCCAAACAGATTTGAAAAAATGAAAGTGAAGTATGCAGTTCAAATTATAAGTGCTAGTGTTTCAGCTGGAATACGAACAGTTAATGAGCTGAATTTATTCAAAGGTGCTGTGAAAACAGATGCTTTATCAACTGCAAGTATTTTCGAAAAATTGAACAATTTGTTTGATGTTCTAAACAGTAGCACTAAGTTTTCGAAAAATCCTTACAATTCTGCTTTACAGATGAATAGTAAATCATGGTTGTATTTTTATGAAATGAAGGATTATGTATCTGAACTTGAATTTCTAGTTCCGAATAGGAAAGTTAAAATTAATAGCTTAACGGCTTTGTCACAAACAATCAATAGTATTCTTCAAATATATCTTGATTTATGGAATGAGTTTGATGACTGGAAATATATATGTACAAAAAAGTTCAATCAAGATCGTCTGGAAAACTTATTTAGTCATATCAGATATAAAAAACAAAATCCATCTGTCATGGAATTTGCTGATATATTATCGCGTATAGTATTTGTGAAACAGTTAATGCATACTTCATAATCAGCAAACTGTGAAGATGATAATGAAGTAATTTTAGGTGTAGACTGGAAGGCAATATTAGACATTTCGCACGATAAAACCACATTCCTAAACTCTAATGAAGAAGAATATTTTGATAACGATCTCAGAAATGATAATTACAATTATCCAGACATTTCGGCTCCAACACACAATAATGAAAACTCCACTGCATTACAAATTCTTTCTGAAAATGCTACAAGATATTTCGCAGGATATGTTATGCATCAAATGTTGAAAAGAAAAATTATACAAAATTGCGATGTATGTAAGTCGTATATTCATCCAAACGACGAATTAAGAACAATAGATCAGTCAGAATTATTATTACATTTCAAAAATTTCACCCATCATGATACTGACTTTGGAACCCTAAAAACTCCGACAGAAAACTTTTTCCAAGTTTTCAAAAAACAAGTTAATATTTTTGAGAATATTTATACAAAAAAATATTTTAAAGAAGGTATATTAAAACTAATTGTTAACGAATGCCTAGATAATTTGAAAGATTGGCATGACGAAGAACATTCTTGTTATTTTCACCGCATTTCAATTTTAGAATATAATGTACTTATTTTATTGCGAAAAAATGCAAGTTGGAAAATGGATTTGTTAAAAAAAGAATTTGCTGATTCTTCTCAGAAAAAAAGAAGAATAAAAATACTGCAACAATAAATTTTATGTTTTTTCGTCAATTTTGATTATTATGGTATCGATATCATTTTATTGCTTTCTATTACTTCTTATTTTTTTTTCTGATATCACTTTAATTTTACCGTAACGATAATGATAATGTGTCCAATACCCTTATGTGGTTATGTGTGATTATATATGCATAATAAATATATTTGAACAAACATATACCTAATCTATGTATTTCTTCATATGTAAATGTAACCATATAATACAATCCAACATCTAACAATTATTTAAAAAGGAGTATTTGACATGAAGTCAAAACAACAAAAAAGGCAACCAAATATCCTTTTTTTTGTATATGAACATCAAGTATAGTAATATATAATATGAATAAAGCATGTATGTAATAATAAAACTGGTTTAGCTCTAAATCTGTCTATACTATACATGAATTGTATTAATATATATATGACCATATAAATAATCAATTTCTTCGTATGGAAATGTAACCAAATAAACATATAACACAATCTAACATCTAACAATTATTTAAAAAAGAGTATTTGTATGACATCAAAACAAAAAAAGCAACCAAATATCCTTTTATATGAACATGAAGTATAATAATATGCATGCATTAAAGCATGTAATAATGAAAGTCTGGTTAAACTCTATATATATTTATACCTACTATACATGAATTATATTTACATACGATTTGTTTCTAATTTGAAATTAATATTGTATCCTTTTTTGTTTATACATACTTAAAATAGCCGGTATAAATTCATTCCACACCGCATACTAGTTTTGAAATGTGTATGTTAGAATGTCATTCCACTGATTCCACCATGCGGGATTGGAGGCCAATGTTAAAATTTGAATTGTACATAATTTTATACTAGAGTAGAAATCTGGTTTACTTGTTTGTCTATGGTAATACACAAAACTCATTGAGAGTTTCATATTTAAATAATATTTAAACTTACTTGTAAAATCATTGAATGGAATCCATCCCTGTTATAGTAGTTTATGACATCTTTTTTTGGTGCATTGATTTTTATATGAGACCCGACAATGCATCCTACAGCTCCAGTGCTGCGTTTCTGTATCACTTCTCGATTGGTTTTCTCGGCTGGTAAACTCGATTTGACGTCATTATGACGTCGTTCTCGATCGGCCTGTTTCTGTGTCTGTGCACAGTAAAAAAAACGGAGTGATGCGAACTGCAAATCGAGGTTGGATACGATCCCACCGTTTGGATAACAAAATTATTTATCCAATAGTATACTATTAATTTTACTCCTTATGTATAAATTTGATTTATTTTCGTCGGAGATTATTTAATAATTCTATTTTATCTTAAGCTAAACATTATATGCTTAGATACTATATAAACAGAACTAAAATCTTGAGCAAGGTATAACAATTCAAATGGTTCAGGAAATTTTAAGTCGACTTAAGAAATGCGTACGTTTTGTTCAGTTAATTTCAATTTATAAGCATTTAAACAAAAATCGAATCTAATTGTTTCGAAAATATTACATAAAAAAATATTTTTTCATTACATTCAACAATCATATTAATTACAGTAAATTTTAAATGAACTAAACTAACTAACTAACTAATAGTATTTGTTAAGTTTTCAAAATTAAATCAATTTCAACTTTTGTTATTCTTATATAATGTATATAAACTTAAACTTTATGTAAAACTAAATATTCATTATGTATGATTTTAAGCTTAAATATTATTTACATATTCATAAATTAATTTTTTATTTCTATTAGTTTGGGTGTGAGTTTTTTGGAGTTCATTTCGTAAAAAAACTCTTGCAGAAATAGGAAAAAATAATACGAACATTTAGGATATTGACATTTAAAAACAAAAAAGCTTTTAAAATAAGTGTCAAATGCGTCTATGCTGCTTTCTTTTCCAATTGGTAATTCTAATCCGTCTATATATATTGAAAAGTTCTGAATTTCCTTTTTGTTTTGTCCAGTGGCCAGCAAATATGGTTGAGTTTCAATATGTTTTTCTGGAATAGATCCAGTCTGCAAATAAAGTGAAATAAATAAAAAAATAAAAAAACTTATTTAGTAAATAAATAAATAAATAAATATTGGATATTTGGTTTAATCAATTTTTTTACCTTTCTGAAAGTAATGAAACGACTATTTTCTTTATTTTTCCCGTATTTTCCAACTGTACGTAATACTTTTGAAAGAGTCAATAAAGCAGTGAGGTCAAAAAATAAAGTCTACGTATTTACCTTAATTCAAAAAATAATAAATTTCATTACTTTCTTCTTCATCAGTAAACTCATCATACAAAGAAATTTTATTTTCGTCAGCCAAATTGTAAATTTTGTTTATATGTCAGCCACTTTGTTTGAAAATCTTTAGCACCATACATTAATTCAAAATCTTGGTTGATCTGAAAAAAGTACGTTTTAATTTTTATATTTATGAAAAATCTACAAAACAGCAAGAGATTAAGTAAAAATTAACATGTACTACATAATATCGAATCTCAAAATTTAAATGACGAAAGCAGTTAAGTTGAAATTAAACGCAACTTACTAAACCAGGTGTATCTAAAAATCTAGGAAAGTCCGTTATTTTAAAATCAATTTTTCGGCATTTGATTGTTTTGGCCATGGCTTTAAAAATATTTTCTTTTTCTGTTTTTGGACTGGCTGATTTTAGCCATTCCAAATAAGAGCTGTAATTTTCCTCTTCATTATTCGAGATATTTTCCTCGCTAATATCAATAATTTGTTTTAGACGAGACGAGTTTCCCAAAGATTTGTTGATCGTTCTTAACCGAAAGCCAAAAAATCCTCCTCTTGTTTCAGGTTCATAAAATATCTCCTTAAATTATAAATACAACATTAACATGTTTTGAACTAATCTAAAAGCAGGAACTAAACTTGATACACTTACAAATTTTTCAGGGTCTTTATTTTCGCATAAGTTTGGAAACAATTTTTCTGTGGCCTTAGCCCACAATATTTTATTTTCACTTGATGGTTATGAGCCGTAAACTGTAATCAAATGACCAACTATAATATTGACAAGCTTGATTCTATATTTTTTGGTTAATGTTCCATTTTTGTTATAAATTTCTAAAATTCTCATGCCTTCTGCTTCTTTTTTAAGGTGGTTCTCTATTTCCTGTTTAAAAATCATATTGTAGTAGCACAATAGTAAATATTGGTTTTTAGAGCCTTCTTGAATACATCACCTTAACAATTAATGCATGCATTTGATATGTTAACAAAAATTAATATCGCAGACGCGAAAGTATTCGAATTATATTTTTATAAGTTCACTTACTTTATATATCATTTTGCAAAAATATTAAACACCGCAAAAAATATTGCATTTTAAATGTATGTTAATCAGTATATCATCCAAAAAGTGTAAGTATTAAGTGTAAGAGTAATGAATTCAAAAAAGCCCTATGATTAAAAATTTGATTAAAATATACATTTTTTACTACATCTGATACCAGCATCATTCTTTTTGGCAATGAACCTATGAAGCAATCTTGTCTGTGCAAAGCCCCAGGTTCTCTTGGCGGTGAACAAGACAAATCAGTTTGAATTGCAACTGATTTGAATTTATCTTTAAAATACATTTGAAAGTTAATTTTTATTCTAATTACATATGTAACTATTGTAAAGTTACCATTAATTAATGATGTCCTGACATATAAAACCTTTTCAAGTGTCGTAGCACAATTTTCCATTATTATATCGAACACTTCTTGAGTATAACAAATCTCTCTTTCATCACAAAGACTCAGATTAAATTTATCAATTGAAATTTCAAATTTTTCTACACCTAAATCATATTATGTACACCATTTAATATTAATTTATAAATTAAACTAAAATATAAAATAATAATACTTACATTCTTGTAATATATCCAGGACGTCAGCACTTTTATTTTTATTTGAATTTACACAAATTAAAATTTACACAAAACACTTTCTTCATTTTATACTATTATACAACCGATTTGAACGAAATTTCTTTTATGAATGGCAAAATATCCAACTGGAGATTCGAAACACTCCGATCTGATATTTTTTTAGACATGTTCACAATTGATTTCAAGTACAGTTGTGATAACAGAAAGATAACTGTTGAAATTTTTATCAATTCACTCCATACGGAGTGAAATAAAAAACCTTAATTGGATATCAGTTGTTTTTGAAAAATTTAATCCATATTGTATCCGTTTGGATAACTTTATTATTTATACAGTGCAGGGTAATAATAACTATCCGGAGGGTTAAAAAAACTTTCGCCTTACGGATATTCTTCACATCACTCCGTCATATTTTTTACTGTGTAGTGAATAGAGAATGTAGCGATCGAGAAACTTCTCACCGAAAATTTAGGTAGTGAGAACTAAAAAAGGCGTTGAATTTAAAATATTTTTGAATTTTAAAATTGTAATACAGTAATAATAATTACAATTATTACATTAATAGTGAAAATTATAATATATATTTGTTATTATAATTATAAATTTAAGAAAAAATAATTTGAATATATAATATTATACCTATCCTTATTAATAAAAAAAAAAAAAATAAAAGCGGTGTAAAAAAAAATAAGAATAATAAATTAATATACATATAAGCACATATAATATATTTTTTATTTTTATTGTAGGGGAAGGTCAGGTAAAACTAATAATATATTACAGTCGTGCTCATGAAAACTGCAACACCTCATTAATATGCGATTTCGTACTTTATCCCCTCCAAAGAGTACATAACTATTAATGATATCATTGTTTAGACGAACAAGGGTATAAAAGGAGTGAGTTAGGTAGTGTTCTTTTCAGTTTAATATAATTAGCTGCTGAAGTAGGTTAGAAGTGTGTAAAAATAGAAAAATGAGTGGAAAATACAAACAATTGTGTAGAGATGATAAAGTGAAAATTTTAACGTTAGCTTTAGAAAAACTATCTTGTAGGTAGAGAAATTGCAGGAAGGATTGGATGCTCTTATTCTACAGTGTCGCGCCTTTTGCAGAAAAAGGAAAATTCTGACCCTTTAGAGAGGAAAAAGGGAACAGGACCGAAAAAGAAGACCTCTAATAAAGATGACCGAATATTAACAAGGATAAGTCTGCAAGATCGTTTCAAAACAAGCTCAGAAATTAGACATTTCGCACGATAAAACCACATTCCTAAACTCTAATGAAGAAGAATATTTTGATAACGATCTCAGAAATGATAATTACAATTATCCAGACATTTCGGCTCCAACACACAATAATGAAAACTCCACTGCATTTCAAATTCTTTCTGAAAATGCTACAAGATATTTCGCAGGATATGTTATGCATCAAATGTTGAAAAGAAAAATTATACAAAATTGCGATATATGTAAGTCGTATATTCATCCAAACGACGAATTAAGAACAATAGATCAGTCAGAATTATTATTACATTTCAAAAATTTCACCCATCATGATACTGACTTTGGAACCCTAAAAACTCCGACAGAAAACTTTTTCCAAGTTTTCAAAAAACAAGTTAATATTTTTGAGAATATTTATACAAAAAAATATTTTAAAGAAGGTATATTAAAACTAATTGTTAACGAATGCCTAGATAATTTGAAAGATTGGCATGACGAAGAACATTCTTGTTATTTTCACCGCATTTCAATTTTAGAATATAATGTACTTATTTTATTGCGAAAAAATGCAAGTTGGAAAATGGATTTGTTAAAAAAAGAATTTGCTGATTCTTCTCAGAAAAAAAGAAGAATAAAAATACTGCAACAATAAATTTTATGTTTTTTCGTCAATTTTGATTATTATGGTATCGATATCATTTTATTGCTTTCTATTACTTCTTATTTTTTTTTTCTGATATCACTTTAATTTTACCGTAACGATAATGATAATGTGTCCAATACCCTTATGTGGTTATGTGTGATTATATATGCATAATAAATATATTTGAACAAACATATACCTAATCTATTTCTTCATATGTAAATGTAACCATATAATACAATCCAACATCTAACAATTATTTAAAAAGGAGTATTTGACATGAAGTCAAAACAACAAAAAAGGCAACCAAATATCCTTTTTTTTGTATATGAACATCAAGTATAGTAATATATAATATGAATAAAGCATGTATGTAATAATAAAACTGGTTTAGCTCTAAATCTGTCTATACTATACATGAATTGTATTAATATATATATGACCATATAAATAATCAATTTCTTCGTATGGAAATGTAACCAAATAAACATATAACACAATCTAACATCTAACAATTATTTAAAAAAGAGTATTTGTATGACATCAAAACAAAAAAAGCAACCAAATATCCTTTTATATGAACATGAAGTATAATAATATGCATGCATTAAAGCATGTAATAATGAAAGTCTGGTTAAACTCTATATATATTTATACCTACTATACATGAATTATATTTACATACGATTTGTTTCTAATTTGAAATTAATATTGTATCCTTTTTTGTTTATACATACTTAAAATAGCCGGTATAAATTCATTCCACACCGAATACTAGTTTTGAAATGTGTATGTTAGAATGTCATTCCACTGATTCCACCATGCGGGATTGGAGGCCAATGTTAAAATTTGAATTGTACATAATTTTATACTAGAGTAGAAATCTGGTTTACTTGTTTGTCTATGGTAATACACAAAACTCATTGAGAGTTTCATATTTAAATAATATTTAAACTTACTTGTAAAATCATTGAATGGAATCCATCCCTGTTATAGTAGTTTATGACATCTTTTTTTGGTGCATTGATTTTAATATGAGACTATATATCCTTTTTGATTATACTGCATTTATCTTTTTGTTTTTTTTTTTTTATAAAATTATCTTGAATTTTAAATTGTACTAATAATTTTTGTAATTAAATACACTTATAACATGAATTCATAAAATGAAAAATATTGGTTAAATCTAACTATAATATTCATACATATAAACTTTTGTATGATAGAAATTTCAAATATTTGAAATAAGCGGTTTAAATATGTAATTAATATTGAATACCCTAACAATTTAAATGTCATATTGTTTCATTCCCGATATTCCCTCTCGATTATAGATACTAACCAGCGTTGCCACTCTAAATTTTGAGGTGTCAATTTTTTTAAAAAAATGTGTCAAAATGTGCCAACAGAAATTTTGCTCGTAAACAATAAAAAAAAGAAGATACAACTGCCAAATATTCAAAATTTTCATTTTTATTTTATATATGAGCCCTTCAATATCATTACATTAATTTAGGAAAAAAGTAAAAAATAACAAAAACAAATAAAATAAAAAATGTATGTACTTAAAATTAAATAAAGAATGACAAAAATCAACAAAATTAATTCAAATTAAATACACAAAGAGTATTCACTTTACGACATTTATTATTAATTCTCAAACCATATGGTGTTTCGATCAGCTATTAGTTCTTTAGCTGCCATTATGTTATCGACTGTTGTAATCAATAATTTATTCCTGAGTTTAGTTTTGATTAAATTAAACTGAGAAAATTTCCTTTCGGCTGCTGCCGAACTGTGGGGCATACATAAAATATTGAAAATAAATCTACATAATCCTGAAAACATTGGCTTGTTGAGAGCATTTTTAATTAAAAAAACTTGACTCCAAAATTCCTCTACAACTTGTGTAGGAAGATCTTTTTGTAATTTAAGTAATCTCCACTGTGTAATTATAATTTCTATATCTGTGTCCACCAAATTTGGAAATCTTGTCAACAATGGTATGATGGATGTTTCTTGGCATAAAGCCTTTTCTGGCTGAATAATCGAAAATAGTTTCAACTCTGTGCTTTTATTTTCAAATCTTTTTTTGATTTGCTTAGATAGCTCTACATAGAATTTTATTATATTTTCTTTTATTTCAATTATCTCACTTTCACCAAGGCTCATTTCATTTATAAACATTTCTGTTTTTATGCCAATATACATATATGTCTTTTACACTTAAATAGTTTTTTTCGTCATCTAGATCAATTTCACATAAATCGTTTTGTTTTTCTATAATTTCAGATTTTATAAAACATATTAAAATACTTTTGAAGCCCAATTACATTGAATTATATAAATATGGCAGTCTTATTTTCTCAGATTGAAATTCGAGGTTCAGAGAATTGACAATATTTAAAATGTACGACAAAAAAAGAAAATATATTTTATTGCTTGGTTTATCCATAGCCTCTGCCAAGTCTTTTGAGTTAACACCGTTTGCTTCCAATGTTTGGGAAAGAAAATACAATTTTAAGGCATCCCACTGTTCGAGAATTCTGTCAATAACTCCTTGTAACGATAGCCATCGAGTTTGGGACAGTCCTGTACTCTGTGATGTTGTAATGAAAAATAATCTTGAAATTCTTCAAACTCAATAATTCTTTTAGAACTATGAGCAAAGAAATTATATATATTTCTACATAATTGCTCAATAAAAAATGGTATTTGCTTAGCTGCATACGAAGCACAGAGGTGGAGCGAGTGGCAAATGCACGGCATGAAGAATAATTTAGAATTCTTTTCTGCGAATTTAGCTTGCACGCCATTCATTTGTCCTGACATTACACTGGCGTTATCTGTAGCCAAACCGACCATGTGTTTTAATGGTATGACATTATCGTTGAAAAAGCCTACTAATTTTTGAAAAATTGAGTTTGAATCACTTGTACTTAGAGTTAAAAGTCCAAGAAATCTGTCTTTTATTTCTTTTGCTGTTTCGTCAAAATACCGGGCTACCATAACCAGTGCTTTTGTGCTAGATATATCAGTTGTTTCGTCAATTATTAGGGAGAATTTTTTGACTGTAAATGTTTAATCACATCACTTCTACCTCTTTGTCCCAAAGATTCTGTTATATTTGTAGCTTTAGTACGTCCACAACGAATGTGTTGAGCTATATCAGTCAGGACAACATTTTCGCAAAAGATCTGGTAAAAAATCCATTATTAGAAATGGGAGGTTATGCATTACGCAAAACATGACCAAAGCATTTTCAGCTGCTGCTACTTTTTTCTTTAAGCTTGTTTTTTTTATGTCAGTGAATTCAGTAATTTGTGCTTGTTTACTTTTCTGTGAAATATTTTTCTTATGACTATCATTGCTTCCATGTCGATTCAAATTCCAAAGATTATTATGAATGAATCTTTCACAAGCTACACAAAAGCATTTATTATTTTTATTTTCCAACCAAGGAAAAGTGGTAAGCCACTCGCTGCGAAAATCTCTGTTTGGTTTTTTTCTTTTTTCTTCATCGTTTTCATCTAAATTTTCATTTCTATAAATTATTTAAAGAAGTTTTAGAAATTTTTCAAAACTATACTATAACCTATAAAATATACCGGTCAATAACTTCTATACTTTGATCGCCTTTATCCTCCCCTATGTCTGTGTTGTTGTTTTTTTTTTATTAAATATCTAGAAAAAATGTCATAAAAACTTAAATTCTAAGATCAAAATAATTACATTACGTTACCTTTCCATTATCTTTGAAAACAGGAGCAAAAGAATAATATCAAAACTCAAAAATCACCACAATTACATTACATACTACATTTAAGCACCAACTATACCTATAACATTAACATCATAGATCATCAGCTGTTCCCTACTCATTGAAAAAAGAAAAAAAAATAAATCATTCGTCATCTCATAACCGTAAACATAATTTTAATCAATAAGTAGACAGCATTCAGCAATTACAATTTCAGCAATCAACTTCACTGCTGAAGTGCTGATACTTGGTAAATCTAAATAGTGTGGCCAGACGTTTTAATCATGTGAAAGCGAATGATGAATATACCTATGACTTATTTTTTTTCAGTTTGTATTTAAAATGTGAAAATGTGTCATCTGGATAAAAACTGTGTCATGGTGTAATTTTTAACTGAAAATCTAAAAATGTGTCACAAATGACACAATTGTGTCAAAGTGGCAACGCTGATACTAACCACGAATTTCTCGATTGGTGAATTTCGAGAGATACAGAAACGCAAAAATTTTTTGGATCGAGAATTACCAGTCGAGAAGCTGTAACGTCACTTTCAATCGAGAACTTCTCGACTGAGATACAGAAACGCACCACAGGCAATGCTGCCGTTTATACTCCGATCGGAGAACGGAGAACGTAGAAAATCTTGCTAAAAGTATCCATTTCTTCTTTTCACATAGTGCGAAAAGACAGAACGATTTTCAAGAGTTCCAGGACTACTTTCAAACCAAAACACACAAGATTTTGAAAATGTCGACAACTCGGTGGCTTTCACTTGAAAATGTGGTACAACGAATTCTTGAACAATGGCAGCCGTTGCAACACTATTTCTTATCATGCAAATTAGAAAATAACGATGAAATGGCAGTGAAATTATATTCTGAGATGAATGAAAAAAATAAAATTTATTTTACTTTCCTCAGCTATATTTTAAAGTTGACCAATAAGATTAACATTGAATTTCAGACAGAATCCCCTCGAATTCACTTGTTACTTCCGATAATAAAATCGTATATTAAGTCAATTTTAATGAATTTTGTAAAACAAGACATTGTTCTGAATGAACCAAATATTAATGAGATAAATTTTAATGATAAGAATTATATGAAAGATATAAATGACGTGTACTTGGGTCCCAAATGTGAAATGTTGATTCTAAATGGAAATTTGTCAGAAAATGAAATTGTGGAAATAAAAACGTACTGTAAGAAATATTACATAGAACTTTGTAATCAAATTTTTAAAAGAATAAATTTTAACGATAAAGTTTTGATAGCGTTGCAAGGCATTGATCCCAAGAAATTGTGCCAAAGCTTGGTTGAGCTGATTTCATTATTTCCTAACATTGTGGAAGAAGAGGAAATAGATATAGAGGAATTAGATGAAGAATGGAAAGCTATTTTAACGTTGTCATCTGATATTGTAGAAAAAATGGAAATAGAAAAGTTTTGGACAAACATTTTTTATAAAGAGAATGGTTTAGGTGAGAATATGTTTATTAATGTTAAAAAGTTCATAGGATCTCTACTGAGTTTACCTCACAGCAGCGCAACTGCAAAAAAAGAAATTCTCTAAAAACAGAAACAGTGAATTCGATTATGATTGCCAAATAATTAATGGATAGAAATGATGCCTGGACCTGGATTCCAACAAAACAATTAATAACAAATTATCATAAAATGTAGACTAAAATTTCATTTTTTATAAATTTTATTTTTGTTGTTTTTTGAATTTTATGTTATTATAAAATATGAAATAATGAATTAATTAATTTTGATACATTTTTAATTGTTTGTGCATATGTACTTGTACATATATACATATTTCATTATTAATAAAGAAAATTAAAATAAGTAAAGTGAATTTCACTCTACTCCCCCGAAATCCTAAATACTCCCCTGTAAGAGCTCATTTTACTCCGCTCAGAAATTTCAAAACGGCAGCATTAACCACATGTATTCCATTTGGAGAGTGATTATTCTCAAATGACTAAGAAATCCCATGGACTTCACTTTCAGATGGTCATTTTACATTTTGTTTGCTTAGAAGGAATATTAATTTACATATACTTATCACAGAATAATGGACTTTTCCAATGGATATGTCAAATCTGTCCGATATTTCTCTATATACATTTTTATTGCTTAGTGCCCACAATGTAATATATATGCACCTTTTTAGTTCTTCTTTTGGTCTGCCTCTTTTTTGAGTCTTCCAAATTGGTTCTAAATCGAAGAGATTTGTCTAAAAAGAAAAAGGTTACAAGTATTTAACACATATTTTCTACTTTTGAAATACATTATACTTATTGAAAAGCAATTTTTCGTTATTCGAAAATGATTACGAAAAACATCGTTCGGATATGATTCTATGACGTCGAAATAATCTTGATATTTTGGAATTTTCCTCCTAATACGCGTCACAACATTCAATATGGCACAATAAAAAGAAAGTTTTCTTTTTCTTTTATATCGAATACATTTTTGTATAGCAGATGTAGAATCACTATTACTGTAGGTATTCTAAATTTCTTGACACAATTTATGATGCTATTTCGATCATTATTTATCTGTTTTAATAACAATACTGTTTAATTTATAATCAAAAATGTAAAAATTTTTTATACATATTTTTAAAATATTTTTATGAATACAAACTGTATCCCGATCCCGACAATTTAACAGCTGACCTGACAGTTGTCTAATAATACTGAATTGCGTTCAAAAAAGCATGTTCACTCATCCCCGCAAGTGAATCAGACGACGATAATCTGACAGGCAAGTTTAACGTCATGCAAGTAAGCAACAATACATTGTATAAACATTATAAGAGTATGAGTGGCACAGCATAATACATACCATAATATACCACAGATCTAAATAGCTACACAGATATGCCAACATCGCAAAGCTTATTTCAAAAAATTCAAGTTTCCATTTTCATCTATAAAACTAGGGGCTTGAATAGCTCGATGGTTAGGTGTCGGTCTTGTGATCTTGAGATCACGGTTCGAATCCCAGCCAGCAAGCTACTCTTGCCCAAGTCGATCATTAATTTTTCCCATCAGCAATATACACCAGTAACTGATTACTGATGATAAACTGGATGATATATCTGACATAAATTACTGATCAGCGGTGCCATAATGGACTGAGTATCCGCGTGCACTTAATATATACCATATACATTGTATGTATATATGTATATTTTAAATAAATAAAATAAAATCTATAAAACTTTTTATTTAAAATAAACTTTAACGTAAAATAATAAGCACAAACAATTATTATGAACAACGTTTGTTCGAGGTTCAACAAAAAAAATTTGGTTTTGATGTTGTTCTTGTATGGTTATGGATAGGCAAAAACATGTTCTTTATCTTTATTCGAATAGGAAATAGACATTTTATTTATAAATGTTTATCTTTTATAAACATGATCTGAATATTGAAAAATTTTATGACTGAAATAACACTAAAATTCTTTTTTCTAGAATCAATTTTTTCATTTTGTAAAATAAACAACATATTATTAGGTTTCTGCTTCTACAGCCTTTAAATCTCTTAAATGCACAAATGTGCCTCTGAAAACACTGTAAACATTTTGAATGTAGCTAACTCGTTGTCTACACGTTTACATTTTGCTATTCGCAATATCTTTCGAGTGCCTTGCAGAAGCTTCTCGATTGTGAGTCAAATAAAAACTGGATTACAACCAATAGGTAACGGCTCAAGACTCTGTAGCTTATGAAATGCTTCCTCATGAATTAGGCAGATTGGCATTTAATTGGTGGAACATACCAAAGTTTTAATAAATTGTGTGTTAATTGAACAATTCAAATAATTTCGCATAGTTGTTACCAATTATGTCAAACTACCGTAATATTCTTTCAACTTCTGCAGAAACCATCGATTTTAAATAGTATCCACGTCCAGAATACTGTTATATATATATACATATAATATAAGATTTCGACGACTTTACGTCCTGTTCAATGGGAGAACACTGATGTTCAATTTCCACAGAACTTAAGACACATAAGTACGAGTTTTACACATTCTACACATTTTACAAGTGTTTGAGGCACATTTTTCTGTCGCTGAGATACTTTTTTACTATATTTCTCTACAAAAACCAATAATATATTCTGCTGATATGTATGCAACATTCTAGAGAAGTAATGCTCGAATTCATCTAGTACGTATTTATATGTAATAATACAAAAATAATATAAGGTTTACGCGATATGGAAAAACTTTTTTTAATTTCAAAAACTTTTCAATAATCAGATCAGGTAACAACTAGTGGGAGTATTTTCTTTAAATTGAAAGCAAAGATTTGAATATCTTTCTGGAAATCTCTGACTCTTACTATTAATGAACTACTCATTGTAAGAATTGTATTTAACAAAATAGTTTACCACCAAGTAGTATACATGAATCTGGATATCCTTCCTGAAATCAAAAATTTATTACATCCAGCTCTTTTTCCAGACATATGAGATCTGAACGTGATATTCTAAATAAAAATGCGAATGTACAGCAGAATTATTTTTCCTTATCAGGCATAAACTCAACTATTTCACATAATTTACTGAATACAAATAATGATATCCACTTTTGTCCCGACATTGTTGAATACAAAGAAAGAAAATTTGTCAAACCACATTTAAAACGGTCTACTCTTGAATTTTCTATGAAATATTTTGGAAAACAAAAGCCTTTACAGGAAAGATGCTTTGAACATCCAACATGATGTGAAAACTATGATAACAAGCAAAATAGCTAAACAAACTCAAAATAATGTAATAAAATTTGTTAAAGATGAGGGCATTTGTAAAATTTTAGAAAAATTTAATTGAATTTTGTAACAATCCGTTTTAAGAAATAGATACAGAATACAAATAAATTTGAAAGAACATTGCCGCTTGAACTTATACGAAAGATATAAAATAGTTAACATTAATAATTCGGTTCAACCTATAATTTCGAACGGATATAACTGTATTGATGAGAAATTAGCAAACATTGTAATATCTCCTTTAAAATTTTAATTTAGAAAAATTTTCGAAAATGACGGTGTGATAAAGTCTTCCTTTCAATTGTTTCATAAATACAAAAAATAATTCTAATCAAAATATTAATATGGATTATTATATACAAATATATCCATCTAAAAAAATCGCTACACATATTGTAAAGTTGTGAAATTATGAATTAGTTATTATTATTTTATACTAATTTATTGTTATTTTTGAATTGAATTTTAATTATTATTTAAATTAATGAATAATAAAAATATTTTTAGAAATTGAAAAAATTTAAAGAATTTTTATTTAAATCATTGAAAAAACAGAACGAAAAAAAATGGGTTCAATGGGTGATTTGAAAATGGGTTCAATAAGTGAATTCACTAAGGCCACTTCACCAGCTATAACGTAAAAATTTTTGAAATATCTTCACAAATTATTCACTGTGAACGTTCAAGTAAAGAATCACTTGGGTGAAATGGTGAAATGAATTCAGAACGAATTCACTATGAGTTCACTTGGTCAGCTAGATTCATTTATAATAATTTTCATATTTCCAGTGATGCCAAGTGAGCACAATTTGTGCTTTTTTGGCACATATTTTCAAGAAGAGCACATTTATTTTGCTAAAATTATGCCGGCACATTTTTAGCCCATTTGATTGAAAATGGCACAATTTTCCCACATTTTAAATTATATTTTTCAAATAAGAAATAAAACAAATTTGAAAAGAACTTTATAATTATCTCAAATCTGTAAAGTAATTACATACATTAACTTTTCTTTTTTTTTTTAAATTCGACTTAAGTTTAATGCGTTTAAACGCGTCGCACGTTATGTGAAGTAATATGAACCATATCCAAAACTTGACACTTGATGAACTGAAGTAATTTAAAATATAATCCATCATAATCTAAACATTTAATATTTAATAAAGTGGAATAATTTAACCTACATATTACATAAGCAATGTGCTATTCTGATATTCAATTCTTTGGATATTTTAAAATTATTTGGGTGTAATTTTAATATTATATTTAGTTCTTTTAATATAAATATGTACTGAAAATATTAAATGTGAATATTATTTAAATTTTCAATTTTACAGTGAATTATATGAATTATATTACTGAATATAATAATTGAACATGTGTTCCATACGAAGGTTAGTAAAAATGTTTACATAACATATTTTAATTAGAGCAATTTCTTAAATAATCTTTTTTTTTTCATATTTGTATAGTTGGTTAAATAAATCTAACACTCAAAATGAAATTTTGGAGTCGCCACAAGAAGATGAAATCAGTAGCACAAATAAAAATGAAAAATCGAGGAAATACAACAAATCAAATCCAAAAACTAAAGCGTAAATATATTTATTTTTGTTTTTTCGTTATATAACTAATATAGTTATAGCATAGCACTAAAGTTGTTTTCTTTTCTATAGACCTAAAAATGCTAAATTTGCTTGGGTAAAAAAAGACATCTACAAAAATTGGCAGGAAAAGTTTCGGCTTATTGTTCAAAATGTTCATCCTCATTTGTTCCGAAATTATCTGTCGTCAATGCTCATATGAGCAGCCAAAAACATCAAAATCAAATAAAAAGTTTGCATTTTAACAAAAAAATTGATGAAATAGTCAACACATCGGTAAAAAAAATGAAATATATTCCGGTTTATTTGTAGCCTGTCACACGTCGATTTCATCTTGTAATCATCTATTAAAGTGCCAAAAAAAATTGAGTGAAGATTCAAACATAACAAATATGAAACTGAATAGAACAAAGTGTACTGCAGTGATTAACACAATTGCTAAATACTTTAGAGAAAAAATACGTGAAGACATATCAGAAAGTCCATTCAGCATCATTATTGATGAATCTACAGATGTTTCTGTAATGAAATTTTTGGGAGTTGTAATAAGATATTATAGTTTTTCAAAACGAGATATCGTAACAATTTTTTTGAAACTACAAGAGTTGGAAAAATGTGATTCGAATGGAATAGTGGCAGCTTTAAAGTTAATTTTAGATGAATTTAAATTGAATTTGACTAAATTGTCTGGATTAGGCACTGATAACGCGAATGTAATGACAGGTATAAATAACAGTGTTTATACCAAATTGAAACATGAAAATCCTTATCTGTTTTTAATACCATGCATATGCCACTCTTTACAGTTGGCAGTGAGTCATGCTGCTGGCCAAACTATACCAAATGAAGTAGAATATGTATATATTTGAAGAAACATATGTTTGGTTCAGTAAATCTAGTAATAGACAGTTACAATATAGAAAACTGTATAAATTAATCAATAATGATTTAAAAAATCGTAAATTCACAAAATACTGTGAAACTAGATGGTTATCAATTTTACCAGCGATAAATAGGATCTCCGAACAATGGCTTGAATTGGGTACTTATTTCAATAT
The DNA here is from genome assembly GCA_951394055.1 of Villa cingulata. Taxonomy (NCBI): domain Eukaryota; kingdom Metazoa; phylum Arthropoda; class Insecta; order Diptera; family Bombyliidae; genus Villa; species Villa cingulata. The sequence continues at coordinate 30,714,201 of OX596017.1, read as the reverse complement.
AAATAAAAGTGTCAGTCATAAAGCTGAAACTCTTTCAATTTTATTTTCAAAAAAGGAAAATCTGGTATTTTTAAAATTTTTACAATATATGTATTTTGGGAGAAGTAGATAAAGTTAGCGACATATTTCAAAGTCGTAATGCAAATATAACAAAGATAGTTGATGACCTTATTCTTTTATTAAAATTTGTATGTTTTTCAATGATAAGTAGAGATATTCCAGATTTCAATATATTTGAATCTAATATCGAAGATTCAATGTTCTTAGAAGTTCCTAATGTTGGATGTAGAGCCGAACAAGAAATAAAAGAATTGAATACACAGCAAGCCAAAATAGTTCGACAAAAATGTAAAGATTTTTTGTATAAGCTTTTCACTGAATTAAGGTGCAGAACGCCTAAAAATATTGAAATTTTTAACAAAATAAAATGTTTTGAAATCCAGAATATAATTGTTCAGACAGATAAAAATAAAAAAAATTTGAAAGACATTCTAGATATGTATGAAGAAAATTTACAGCAAAGATTTAAATTACTAGATCAAGCTAGTAAACTAAGTTTTGTAAATTGGATAGAAAAAGAAAATTCTGTAAAATTTTGGACTGAAGTTTACAAATATGCTAATTCTAATGGAGAAAAGCCATTCAAAGAAATTGCCAGTTTCATATTCCGATTTTATGTACTTCCGTTCTCAAATGCTGAAGTAGAGCGTGTATTCAGTCAAATGAATTTATGTAAAACTAAACTTCGTAATCGAATGTGTCCAAAACTTTTAAATTTACTTATAACAGTGAAATATTTTTTGAAAATGAATGATAAGTGTTGCTATGACTATGATATACCCGAAGATTTAATAAAACGGATTAACTTGTCAATGTATGATTTCTCTGGAGAACGTGAAGAACAAAATCCGCTTGAAGAAGTTACAATTTCAAGTATACTTTTTGATGAAAATAACGAAGAAACATGAAAATTGGTTCACTTGAAATGAAAAAAATGAGTCTTTCACGTAAAGAAAGTATATAATATTAACTTTTAATTTGATTTATTATTGTTTGTTTTTTCTGTTGATTTTTTTGTTTACTTTACTTTTTTTTTAAAAGAATTTTTTGTTATATATTATGTTTGTAATGTATTGAATTTTTATATGAATAAAAATTTTTGAACTGAACTGAATTAAATTGTTTTATTTCGAGCATAAAAAAAGCAAATTTTTATTTTTCAGCACAAAATTAGCACATTTTTTTTCAAAGAATAGCACATTATTTTAGACAATACTTGGCAGCATCACTGTATTTCAATAAAAATTATGTATGATATGGATAGTATTTATTTGTATTATTTAAAATGTGTGTATGGAACAGTATTTCAATTTTCAACTTTTACTTTACTCGGACATTTAAATTCACAAATTGATGCAGTACAAATTCTTTGTTTCGTAGAACTCCAGCCAATTACATATTTTTATATAGAAAATCACATTATAACTTATCAAAAATCAAAACGATTCATAAAAACTGAAAAAAACATAATTAAAAATCCATATCCATCAAAGTACAACTACACAACTAATATACATACCTATAATTCCACAATGTAATAACCAAAAAAATAACCTTAAAAATTAAATAATAATCTTACCTTTAATCTTACTTTTTTTTAATTTTTCCACCAAAAAAAATTTGTTTTTCTTTTATACACAAAAATTATCCTTTTTGAATTTTTCAATTTCTTCTTTCAAAAACATATTTCATTTACAACTACATATTTATTTATTTTTTCAATCTTTCAATTTCAAACCTAATTTTTGAACCACTCAAAAAAAATACTTTTTATTAAATGTTTACAAAAAAAACTACATTTTATTTGGCTACAATATTTTTATCGTTCATTTTATTTTTCAATTAAATTTTTTTTGTTGAATTATTTGTTAAAATGAAAATTAAATTAAAAATGAAATTGTTTTTCTAGTATGTTATTACACTTTAAAATCCATGATGGATGGATTTATATTATATGTTCGTGGCCGTAGTGGATGATGTCGGTCACGGTCACGGTATACACATTTCTTAGGCTATATACAATATACCCGTTCCGTTCCGTAAAAAGAAGAAAGTTGGATTTTTGACATTTTCATGTTATTTATATGTATTGACGGAAAAGTTGTTGCGATTAACGGAACGGAATGGTGCAAAACATCAAAGTATAAAAAAGATATATAAAGTAGGACCACTCTCGATGGGACCGTTATATTTACTTTTCACCCTCTCGCGGGGAAAAGAAATTCACACACACCTTGACACAGAAATTTCCATTAGATAGAAGAACTGACTACATTAATAAAAATTTTAAATGAAATTTCCTTAGATTATAAGTGAGACAAGTAGTACTGCATTATAGCAACACAGTCGCACGTTCGAAAATCGTCATGTACGTATACGAAAAATTTATAATGCATTTTTAAATAGCCCGACTATACCAGACAATACAACAGCAAAATTCACGCATATCGTATTCGTACACAAAGTGCTTTCAAGCTTTAATGCATTTCAAATAGCCCGACTTTATTTCTTGAGTCAAGAAAATTATTTGAGCCTAAATTTACCTGTGCTCGAACAAAAACTGAAGCGATAGTGAAACATGTACTAGCGCCTTACACGCATGATCAACTTTTAGAAGCTTTAAAAAACACAAGCTTTATAACAATATTCACGGATGCATCAAATCATAAAGAAACTAAACTATTTCCATCACTGATTCGTTTTTTTGATTCTAAATTAGGAGTACAAATAAAGCTCTTGGATTTTATATCGCTTCCAGGAGAAAATTCGGAAATAATTGCGAATTCAATTATTGAAATATTGAAAAAAAACAATCTGGAAAACAAGATTATAGCAGTTTGCGCCGATAATGCAAACACTAACTTTGGTGGCCTTCTTAGAAAGGGGACAAATAACGTCTATGCTAAATTGAAGAGCCATCTTCAAAAGCAAATTATTGGAGTAGGGTGTGCTGCGCATATAGTGCATAACACCATACAATCAGCAGCAGATCAACTTCCTGTTGACATAGAAGGCATCATAATGAAAATCTACAGTCATTTTTATATATTCACAATAAGAGTGGAGCTACTGAAAGAATTTTGTGAGGACGTAGAAGTAGAATACATGCGTCTGTTGGGATACAGTAAAACTAGATGGTTAGCGTTGATGCCAGCAATTGAAAGAGTGCTGAAATTATATTCCGCTTTAAAGTCATATTTTCTGTCCATAGACAATTGTCCAAGAGTTCTGAGAAATTTTTTTGAAGATGAAAGCTCAGAAGCATGGTTGTATTTCATGCATAACCAAGCAAATATTTTCCACAGCACAGTGACAAGAATTGAAGGCGACAAGAATACCATTATGGAGGTTGTTACAGAAATAGAAGACTTAAAATTCAAATTGAAAGAGAGACTAAATATGCAGTATTTGCCATTGGCTGTACGCAATCTGCTAACAAACTTAGAAGAGAATGGTTGGTCTGAAACAAATTCCTTCAAATCCAATGTCAACAGTTTTTATCAAAAAAGTCTTGAATATTTAGAAGATCGTTCATCACAATTTGAACACATTAACTGTTTTAAATGGATAAATCTTAAAAGTAATATTGACTGGACAAACGTACAAAAAAGTTTTGAATACATTTCAAATTTCTGTAAACAAACGGAGTTGATTGATGCTGACAAAATTGAAAACAAACTTTTTGATGAGATGTCTTACGTGAAGAAATATGTTGATGAAAGAAAAATAAATGCTTGGAATGAAGAGAAAATGTCAACTGAAGCAAGATGGATAGAAATATTTAGCCACTTTAGCACATACAACGTACCATTCACCAATATTGAGAAGATCATACGATTTGCATTATGTTTGCCAGGTACCAATGGTGCAACGGAACGAATTTTTTCTCTAGTAAATAAGTTTTGGACTTCCGAGAAAACGCAAATGAGCGTTGAAACAATGAAAGCAGTATTGCAAGTCAGGTGCAATTTTTCTAATACATGTGAAGAATTTTACGAAAATATTTTAAATAATGAGAATTTATTAAAAAAAGTTCATTCAGCAGAGAAATATGTAAGAAAATGATATTCTGTAAATATTGAAGTGGAATGTTATTTTGTTATTTTGTTACTAATAAACGTATTACAGTATGTACATAAAAACATGAATTTTTATTTTAATTGAAGCACGTCCCGCATTCAACTATAAAATATCTGGTCACTTTATTCTTGACCTACACATAAACATTTTTGAAATAGTCGGGCATATATTTTTTCATATATTCCTAAATATGATTAATGCACACAGAAACATTCTACACACCATACAGTTTGCGTTTTTGTATGCTACAAGTATATATCTAACATATACATTCACTCATCGAATACATTATAGCCCGATTATACGACCTAACCTTCGCATACAAATTTTTAAAATAGTCGGGCAGAAATCAGTACATTCTTTATATTATTTTAAACTAATTTAAAATAAAAAAAATACATATATAATATATTACATGTATTTTCTTTATGATTCATTTTATATAATATGCTAACATTAATTTTTTAATTCATGATTTGTGATATGAAAATTGATTGAAACCATGTAATGTATTATATAGTTCTAATTATTTAATATCCTTTATTTTCTATGCTGAAATATACAACGTATATAATAAAACAAGTTATACGTATACATTCACGAATCATATACACCACTCGCGCTCGACTTTACACGATTTAACCTACACATAAACATTTCTAAATAGTCGGTCAGAAAAATATAGTCGGGCTGTTAAGAAGTATTGAAAATTGATTGAAACCATGTAATGTATGATATAGTTCTAATTATTTAATATCCTTTATTTTCTATGCTGAAATATACAACGTATATAATAAAACAAGTTATACGTATACATTCACGAATCATATACACCACTCGCGCTCGACTTTACACGATTTAACCTACACATAAACATTTCTAAAGAAGTACATATTGAAAATTGATTTAAACCACATGTAATATATATATATGAAAAATTCCATTGTAACGGGTGTGTCTAAAAATATATTAAATAAATTAAGATAAAAAATAAATAAATTATTTTGGAAATTTATGGAAACAGGAAACAGGAGATATTAAAAAAAAATTTCGATTTGAAGTTTCATACGTTCGAAACAAGGGCAAAAGTTACATTGTAAAGGGCCTGAACGTTACATTTTATAAATTTTGAAACTTTTCATATTTTTTGCTGAATCTCCTAAAGTTTTTCTGTTTATTTACAATTTATTTACAATTTGTGTCAAAGATTCATAGATACATATTGAAATTAATATAGGATCAAAAATATTTAATTATTAATTTTATTGAATATTATAATTGTAAAGGGCGGGATAAGTCTAAAATTTCATAAAAATAATAAGTAATACAGTTCAGGTTTATTAACATATTATTTATCGTAACCAACCTTTAACACCATCAGGCATTCATAAACAAAAATACTGAAATATAAAATGGACAAATTATTTGATTATGGTTCAAAAACGTACCTACCTGCCTACAAATTACAAAGGACCTGTTCCTCTTAAAACCAGTTGATTGTCTCATTTTAACCAACTCAATACCTTCTCTTTCTTGCAACATATGACATATTTTCAAATTAAAGTTGTTTTTTTTCAAATGTATTTCAATTTTTCAAAGCATATTTCATAGAACAAGCAAGCATACGTGTTTAATTGACGACTTAATTTGAAAATAAAAATTGTGTTATAGTAGTAAAGTTCAGTGATTTTTTAAATATAATTAAGAAATAACTGAGTAAAAATGAGTACTCGGAGTCATCACAATTATAAGTGTATTGTTTGTGGATGGACAAAAGGAATGATTCCAGACAAAAATTGGTTTTTATTTCCAAAGAATGAATCAAGGTACGTAATTTTATTGCCCTAATTCAATTAATTTAGTTTAGTTTATTTTAATCATCTGCTAATAAATGTTCCATTTGTAATATCAAAAATTGAATACAGAAAGCGGCAATGGCTAGAAAATATTGGACGACTGGATTTAATCGATGGAAATTTACCAAGAGACACAAGGATATGTGAGAAGTATTTCCAAAAAGAAATGATCGGCGTAAGCGGTACGAAGCGCAAGAAGTTGAGAAAGGGAAGTTTACCATCAGTTCAACAAGAGAATAATTGTCCGAAGATTGAGATATTAGAAGACATCATCATCGCGCCTGGTTCTAGCATCAAAAATAATATTGAAGATGAACAAATATTTCAGGAAGAAGCTGTCACTGGTCATCAAGGGACACAAACAACTTTGTCTGTTGAAGATCTTTTACAGGAGATTGCCGACATGAAAATAAAAGAAATAAAAAGGGAAAAGGAACTGCAGGAGCTTAAAAATAAGGTTAAAAGTAAAGCACATTTTATAGATTTAGCTCATAAATTTTTGCCAAATGATTTGGCAAATATAGTAGAGTGTCATGTAGTGAATAGTGATAGGAAGAGGAAAGGATGGCGTTTTTCAGGAGAACATAAGCAGTTTTCTCTTAGTTTATTTTTCTTTTCACCTTCAGTTTTTAATTATTTATCCAAAAGCATCAACATGCCTTCCAAAACCTCATTAATGCGTTATATTGAATCTTGGCCTTTTGGACCAGGGTTCCATCCTATTCATTTTAAATCGTTAAAGCTAAAGTTAGAAAGTTTACCTTCATTTGCAAAAAAATGCATTCTTTGTTTTGATGAAATTTCCTTGAAATCCCATTTATTCTATGATAGATCTAGAGGTCAAATAATAGGTTTTGAAGATGATGGAGAAGAGCGTGCAAAAAAAGCTGCGAGGTATGCTTTTGTCATAATGGTTCAGGGTATAACATATAAGTATAAACACTTATTAGGTTATACTTTAATTTCTTCTGCATGCCAGTCGAAAAAAGTTTACAAATATATATTAAAATGCGTCAGAGAATTGATAAGTGTAGGAATGGAACCCAAAGCTGTCGTATGTGATCAAGGAGGAAATTTCTACAATTTACCAAGACTTCTGCGAATAAGTGAAAGCAGACCCTACTTCTTGATAGATAATATTAAAATCCATTTCTTTTTTGACTCGCCTCATTTAATTAAGTCTGTTAGGAACAATTTAATGAAATATAATATTAATTTTGAAGAAAATAAAACTGCTTCGTGGAACGATATTGTACATTTTTATCAAGAAGACAAGTTAAGGCAATTTCGATTGGCTTCAAAACTAACAAACGATCACATTTACCCTAATACATTTCAAAAAATGAGAGTTAAATATGCAACTCAAGTCATAAGCGCAACAGTGGCTAGTGCTTTGTATACTTCAGTTAGTGGAAATGAAGCTTCTCCAACCGCAGCTTACACTGCAGAATTATTAGAAAAATTTGACACCTTGTTTGATATTTTTAATTCAAGCACTAATTCTGATGTTAAGGAATATAGAAGACCTTTTAAAGCAAATATTTCTCAGGTTTCTAAGTTAGAAGAAATGAATAAATTCCTGAAAAGTATAACGATCATAGATAATACAGGAAAAAATGTCACAAAAAGTATTAAATGTCTGTTAGGTTGGACTTTGAATATCAGTAGCCTTGTAAGTTTATTCAAAGATTTAGAGTCTGAAGGTGTCAAATATATTTGTAGTAGACATTTAAATCAGGACGGCCTTGAACATGCATTTGGAACCTTTAGAAAAAAAGGTTGTACTTCTAGAACCTTATCTCCCTATCATTTTGCATGTGCCTTCAGAAAGTCATTTTCCGTAAAGTATATGGAACAGGTTAATGATGGAAATTGTGAGCCACATTCTGAATTTGTGTTACCAACTCTTGCCAACTCATTAGGTTTAGATAGTAATTTACCTCTCAAAAAATCCGTTCCGTACGTAAAATTAACACAAGATTATAAGAAGATAAGTTTTGGAGAGGAAAATGCTTTTTATTATTTTGGAGGTTGGTTATATAAAAAATTAAAAATTAGCCACAAATGCTTATTAGACGACGATGAATCCGATCCTCTTCCTGAACATACTTTTATTTATTTTAAAGAATATAAGGATTGTAATTTATCTATACCTAGTAATAGTTTTATGGAAAATTTAAGAAAATTAGATTATAAGTTTACTAACAGTTTTAATAATTTTGTACTTGACGCCGATATTGAAAAAAAGATATTCGAAGAAATTCAGGGTGAGTTTAATTACATATGTTGTAATGATTTAGATAGAAATTATGTAATATGTTTATTTATACGAGTTAGATTATATTATATTTTAAAAACATTTAACAAAGATGTAAAAAGGTTTGACAATAGAAATAAAATGCTTTGTATTTCTCATTTGTAAATTTGTCTTAAAATTTCGAATACACCCTGTATTTTACATATCTAGTTAGAAAATGACAAAATTTATTCACAAAGATGTGTTATTTTATTTCTCTTTCTCTCGTTTATTTCAAAATCGAAACAAAATTTTCTGTCTACTTTTGATAAAACTTTGAAAGTTTCTTATGTTTTGAGACAGTGTTAGTGTTGCTTTTGTTTACCAACATAACGGTCCCATCGAGAGTGGTCCTACTTTATATATCTTTTTTATACTTTGCAAAACATCGAAGTTGAACAAATTTCAACTTTTTACGGATAACATAATCTGTTCCATATAAATTTTCAATATAGCTTTCAACTTTACTATATTCAAAGATAATACTGTCCTACTAGATGAACCATTTCATTTTTTTTATTTAAATGTTTGTATGTTTGCCAAAAAAAAAGATCGAAAAAGTTTTTCGAAATAATATCGAAAAAAAGCGAAAGTTTATAATTCAGGAGGGATGTAAATATGAGAGAAAAATAAGAATATTTATATAGAAGAATTAGTTTGTGAGTTGCATGTCTGGTTTACTAAATTTTATATGGTTTTGAGTGGTACCATCACTTATTTGGGGTGCGTTCATGAACATTACTTTAACCATAGTCATGGTGTAGTATAGTTTAAGCAAAGTTGTTGTAATGAATATAATAACTACATATCATATACATAACATATAATATGATACGCGACAACATAACATGAGTAGAAGAAACGTGATCTACTCAATAGTAAACAAACATTTAAATATGAGTCGAATTAATGCAATTACTCATTTCGTAATTGCATATATAATATTAATTGCTTAACATAAGCATGATACAGCAGTTTAAGCTTTTAAAAATTATGTTATAAATACTAACATAGGTCGTAAACATATGAATATGATATGTAAGCATTGTATTGTATTGTTACTTAATAAGATATATGAATTTAAGTTTGAAATTAGGTTGATTACAAATATTATATAAATTATGAAATCGTTATAAGTAATAAAAAGAAAGAATATTATTAAGAGCATATGTATATTGAATAAAAGAAAAACAATATTTGTACTTTGAAATTATGTCAATAAATTCTTGATTAAGCAAATCATATATGTAATATAAGTGATTTATGTTTACTTAATATTAATTACTATTAATTATATTATAAGAAATTTTGTATATAAAGGGAAGAATTTTATGAATAAAATATAGTTGACAGTTAAGTCTGATCAAGAAGAATTGGCTGTGATTTTTATTTCAGTAAATCGGCATTTAATTGCCAGTTTAATTAAAAATAAAATTTCGGCATTTTTGCCAAATATCGGTGCAAATATCGGCACTAACATGCCGCACCAAAATTAATAGTTTAACTTCTTTACAGCTAGGTAGAACTTCTCCTCAGCGATATATCTAGCGTTACATGGCGACTCTGCGAACATCGGTTAAATGTCCTAGCTGCAAATATTTATTATTTATTCAAGAAATATAGAGAGAGAAACAAAAATCGAGCAATTGAAACACCGAAAATGCAAATAAGTAAAATAAAAAAAAAAAAAAAAAAAAAAAAAATCAAAGAAAGAAAAGCAATAGCGGAGCTATATCACTAGAGAAGAAAAGAACTTTTCCTTAAACAAAATAAAAGAAATTCGAAAAGAGCAATGGGCAGCGCAAAATCCAAAGAGGAAGTAATAGTAATAGTAATAGTAAATGCACCCTCATTGAACAACAACAGCAGCAACGGCAACTATCAATATGAAATAACGAAAACCATAATTATAAGTTTAATTGTATGCCTAATTTTAATAATTGTAATAGGTTATATGTATTAAGAATAAATTTAAAAAAATATATAAGAAAAGAAATTAATAGAAATAATACAGTTTAAAACTAATTAATTAAAAAAAATATATATAATAAATAATAATATTGTAATTTTTTTTGAATATATATTAAATGAATAAATAAAAAAAAAGGGAAAATATACATACACATATTATATATTTTTTCTCTCCCTTTTAATCTTTAAAAATTTATCATTTATGAATAATTTAGAAAATTTGAGAACAGATTTAAAAAATATATTGGATATATTTAAGAAAAATCCAAATAGAAATTTTTCGGATAAATATTTATTAACAAAGAAATTGTATTTAGAATATTCAAAAGAAGATTTTAATAAAAAATTAAAAAAAAAATAATCAAAAGCATATGATTGTACAAATCATAAAAACAAATAGATACTTAGAAATATACAATCAAATACAAAATATAATAAATTCTAAAGTTAAAATAGAAGATATTGATAGTGATCAAGATAGTAGTAATAATACTAGTAGCGAAGAGTATTCAGATAGTCTTAGCACACAAAATTTATCAGAAAAAGAAAGAAAGGAAACAATAACAATGGCAGCATTTGATATTAGTACGACGCTTAAAATAATACCGCAATCACTAACAAATTTTACCAACTTGGCTGAATGTCTATCAGAAACTTTGAAAGATAGTACAGAAGTAGAAAAACTAATAAAATTTATATTTAAAACTCGTATAACAGATAAAGTGCGTAATAAAATTAGTAACGAACAAAAACCAACAACATTGAAACAATTTAAAGAACTATTTAAAACAAATTTTCAAAATTCAAAATGACTTATATCGTATTCAGCAAGGAAATAAAACAGTACTCAAATTTGCTGAAGAAATAGAAACATTGGTTGCTGAATTAAACGAAATACATATATCAGAACAAGGTGAAGCTAATAAAACGGTCATCGCTAGCATAAACGATACATTAGCCTTAAATGCATTCAAATCTGGACTGAAAGAACCATTGAAAATGACAATATTTGCAGCCCAACCAAAAACACTTAATGAAGCAATTAAGCTAGCATCCGAAATTGATTCCAGTGGGAACAACAATGAAAACGTATTGTATAAATAAAAAATAATATTCACACATAAGAATCCGTCATCTAAAATGACGCGTATTAGACTAGATCTAATGGATTACGATTTCGAGATAAAATATAAAAAGGGTTTATTGAACACCAATGCAGATGCCTTATCACGATTACAATTAGATTCAAATGTGCTTAAAAATATGATACCAACTACAAATGAAATTAAAGTGTTAACACGTAATATGCTTAAAGAAAAAGAAAAACAGAAAAATACTGCATTAAATGAGATTGATCAAAGACAACCGGTAGAGACTGGCCATCTCAGCATCTGGGAATGTTCATCAATTTCTCAAGTAAGAAATATTAGAAGATTGAAATTTATAAAGAAAGTAAATATACTGTTCAAATTGCCTTTAATTTGAAGTATATCTATTTTTTTGGAAAGTGATCTGAGGCACATAAAGCTTGTACGAAAAATTATCATGTACAAGTAAATGCATATAAATATATACATCTACATGTACTTATACTTACCATGTTGCAATTATATAAACATTATGGTTTATATACATACATAAGTTTAATTTTCTCTATACATGTAAAACCTTGTTTTTTTCTTACATAATTCCTACCCAAATTGCATTTATTATAATCAAGATTTGAATATTTCAAATATATTATGTATAATAATGAAATAATGTATGTACCCAAATTCACTATAATTTGTTAATAATGAAAATTATAGAAAAATAGCTTATCAGTTAATTTTGCAGTTAGGTAAAATTCCAAAAATAAATTTTATATTGTAATGTAAAATTAATAATAATTCAGGTCATTTTTGGGTACAAAATTTCTCTATGTAATTTTTTTTTTACTTACTTACTTTATCATTTTATATTGCAAGGTTTATATTTCATATTGCATCTCTTATCATTCATATTATAAAGTTAATTTTTAAAAATTTGTAAAATAAATTCATTATAGAGTTAGTTAGTGATTGCAACTTTTCGAATATTGAAGTTTTAAAATAAGTAATGTAATTTTTTCAAAATTCAATTAAGTTTAATAAATTTATAATGTCATTGTAAATAGTGTGTTTTATTCATAATAAATTTTCAAATTAAAGTGATTAATTTTTCAACATATAAAATTTTGGTGCCGAAACCCGGGAATTAAGGGAATCAATTCAAGCAAATTTTCAACATAAACACGTGGAAATTGGTAAGATTGTTCTAATTTCATAGGTTGGAGTCTTCAGGTGTTCATATGCAGTTCATCCAGATATATATGTTTTAAATTCAAAATTCACATTCAAGGAACATTATTCATTATTAAATAAATAAATTAATAATTATAATTGGCGTGTTTTTATTTCATGAATATTTTAAATATATACATATAAGGTTGTGAAGTGAATTTTCTTACAATTCGGGACACGTGTACCAATCATTTTTCGTATCATAGACAATAGATATTACAAAATGGCGGATATTGCATTATTGAAAGTTGAACGAGGCCGGATAAAGGGTTCGCTTACTAAATTAAAGACTTCTGCAGACAGTTTACCAGGACAAAGAACCGCGGTAGAAATCGAAACACGCTTAAAAAGACTTAGTGAGTTAATTATTGAATTTAAAAATGTTGATGATCAACTTGTGCTTCATGAGGTTGATTCTGAGTTTAGTGCTTTCGAAGATAAATATATCGAAGTTGAAACTACGTTGCGTAAATACTTGCATTCAAAATTAGAACCAACTTCTCCTACGTCTGCACCTAACATGGATTCGCTTAACACATCTATGACCAAACTCATTGAGCAACAAAAAACGTTTATTGCCGCGTTACCCCACAATATATCTTCTTCTTCGAAAGATCTGGTACGGTTGCCTAAGATAGACATTCCTATTTTTAGTGGAGATTATAAGGATTGGGCATCTTTCAAGGATTTGTTTGAATCTTCTGTGAAGAACAAGGATGGTCTAACTAACGCGATGAAGTTACAATTTTTAAAGGGGGCATTGACGGGAGAACCGGCTTCTTTAATCAAACATCTTACCATAACTGATGGTAATTTTCCGGAAGCCTGGTCAAAGTTAGTTGCTAGGTATGATAAGAAAAAGCAAGTTGTGTCTGAATATATTAGAACCTTCATAAATCAACCTACGTGTAATGTTTCGTCTCGTTCGGGGTCATACATTTCGACACTTCGTAAGTTGTCTGACACGTCTGATCAAATTATCAGGGGCATCAAGGTTCTAGGAGAAGATGCATCTCAACGTGATGCTTGGCTCATTTACGTTCTCCTTAGTAAAGTTGATTCGGAAACCCGTCGAGCTTGGGCAGAAATAACTTCAGACGAAGAGTTTCCCAAGTTTAGTTCATTTATTACATTTTTGAATAACAGATGTGATGCGTTAGAAACATTTGAACCCATAATAGGAAAATCTAATTCACCTTCACTCGTGCGGAACTTACATCTTACTACCCAATCGTGTTCAAAGTGTCGACAAGGTCATCAACTCTTCAAATGCCCTGAATATAAGATGATGAAAGTGCCAGATAAAAGAGAATTTGTTAAAAAAAATGGTCTTTGTTTCAATTGTCTAACCCCTGGTCACCCTGCTAATAAATGCAATTCTACGTTCCGATGTCATTATTGCAAACAACTACACCATTCTAGTTTACATAGCAATGAGCCAATTTCAAACAAACTTCAATTACATACACATCTCACATATACTGAATTATCAAGACAAAACAAAGATAATCACTTAAACCTATTTGAACAATCATTTGAAACAACATCACAATCTACTCCTACAAACAATCCACATACAACAGAGTTGCAAGCAAGCATGCACACTTTTACAATTAACAAAGAAAATAATAACAAAATTGCATTATTACCCACTGCAGTGGTAAACGTTAGCAGCGTAAATGGATTTTCTCAACCCTGCAGAATACTTTTAGATTCAGGATCTCAAGGATCATTCATTACAGAAGATTGCATTAAACGACTAGGCTTAAGTCGAGATCAATCTAGGATTATAGTACACGGAATATCATCAACAAGGTCAGTAACTACAAAGGGTAAATCATCATTCATCATGACATCAAGGACAGCATCTCAAAATTCACTACAGGTCACAGCACACATTTTGGATAGAATCACTGCACCTCAACCTGTAGCAACGTTTAGTTTCAAGGACTGGGATGCCATCAAGGGATATGATCTGGCAGATCCAGAATTCAACGTATCAAGAAAAATTGACATATTAATTGGCATTGAGTATTTCTTTCAAATATTACGAGATGGACAAATATATATTTCACAAGATATTCCACTATTACAGAAAACTATTTTTGGTTATATTTTAGCAGGCCAGTTTAACTCCTGTGACACGTCATCCTTAGCAATAACCATGCATACAACCATCACTGACATTGACGCATTATTGAGACGATTTTGGGAAATTGAAGAGGTACAAGGCCAGCAATATACACTTTCAGAAGAAGAAAACTATTGTGAAGACTTCTTTGTAAAAACACATTATGTTGACCCTATCACAAACAGATACGTAGTGAGATTACCTTTTAAAGATGAGTTAAAACTGGGAGATTCATATCATATTGCCAATTCATGTCTTAAATCACTGGAACGGCGATTTCATTATAACAATAATCTTTTTAATGAATACAAAAATTTCATGAATGAGTATGAGAATTTACATCATATGGAACCGGTTCCTGTAGATGACATTAAAACTCATAACGAGCATGCATATTTACCTCATCACGCTATTATAAAAGAATCAAGTACAACGACAAAGGTTCGAGTAGTTTTCAATGGTTCTGCTACGACTTCAAGTGGTGTTTCATTAAACCAAAAATTAATAGCAGGCCCGAAAACTCAAAGAGATTTAGCTCCTATTCTGTTATCATTCAGAACCTTCAGAGTAGCTATGGTTGCCGACATAGAAAAAATGTATCGGCAGATTTTGATCCATCCAGAAGATAGAACATATCAACGAATTCTATGGAGAAACAATTCAACAGATACTGTCACCCATTACTGGTTGAACACTGTAACATATGGTACAACAGCTGCACCATTTTTAGCGACACGAGCATTGAATCAATTAGCAATTGAGTTCAAAGATGAATTTACTGAAGCTGAAAACGCAATTAAAAATCATTTTTATGTCGACGACTTTTTAGGTGGCTCTTCAGATGTTCAAAGTGCAAAAACATTATATTGCGAATTAAATGAACTCATGAAAAGACGAGGATTCTCACTTAGAAAATGGGCATCAAATTCTGATGAATTTTTACAGTACGTTCATTCAACAGCTAAAACAGATTCAATGCTTATAGAAGAACATTCTGGTGCATTAAGGGTTTTAGGTTTAAAATGGTTACCAAAGGAGGATAGTTTTTCATTTGAAGTAACACTGCCAGAAAAAATGACACTAACAAAACGATGTATTCTTTCAGAAACCAGTCGAGTATTTGATCCTCTTGGGTTCATATCACCTATCACAATCAAATTTAAAATTATGCTACAAAAACTTTGGTTGCAGCATTATGATTGGGATGACAATTGTGATGAAATTGGACGTAAATGGGCTAATCTACGAATTGAATTGTCCAAGTTAACAAGTCTGCGGATTCCGAGATATGTGAACTTCAATTCATCACACATTGAGCTGCATGGATTTTCAGACGCTTCCGAATCAGCATATGCAGCTATAATTTATTGTAGAAATATTGATACAAAGGGTGAAATTAATGTTTTGCTCATCACTTCTAAGACTCGTGTATCACCCATTAAACAGCTATCTATTCCAAGATTAGAATTGTGTGCTGCTGCATTGCTTACAAAATTATTCCAGTTTGTGCAACAAAATGTTACAATTCCCTTGGAAAATTGTCATGCTTGGACAGATTCAACGATTGTGTTAGCATGGTTATCATCGCATCCCTGCAAGTGGAAAAGTTTCGTTGCAAATAGAACATCTGTAATATTATCATACTTACCACGGTCTCAGTGGCACCATGTTGACTCATCTAGTAACCCAGCAGATTTAGCTACAAGAGGTATTTCACCAAGTCAAATTATAGACAATAGTCTCGGGTTGAATGGACCTGCTTGGTTAAAAGGAGATTGGTTGTTATATTCTAACAAAAACCGTTCAAATCAGACTCATCCTGAAGAAATTGATCATGAAATAAGAGCTAAACATATAGGAAATTTTCATATTGTTGAAGAAAACAACACTCTAGCATCTCTTTTTCAACGACATTCGAAATTATCAACTGTTGTTAACATACTTGCAAGATGTTTCCAGTTTATAAGAAAATGTAAATATAAAGATAATACATCATGGTTGAAAACAGAAGATATCACTCAAGCACATCACAGTTTAATAATATGGACCCAAAGTGAAGCTTTTGCAAAAGAAACCAACAGCCTTCGAACAAATTCAGCAGTGAATCAATCCAGCCGTATTTCAACATTAACACCATTTATCGATCATCTAGGCGTGCTTCGAGTTGGAGGTAGATTGCAACGTGCATGGATAAATTATTCAGCAAAACATCCAATAATCTTACCAAGAAATCACATTTTCGTGACATATTTAGTTTCATTCCTACATACGAAACATCTTCATGCTGGAACTTCATTGTTACTGAATATAATAAGACAACAATATTGGATTCTATCATGTCGGACATTAGTGAAATCAGTCATAAACAAGTGTGTTACCTGCATTAGATACAGAGCTATGACTGCACAACAATTAATGGCAGACTTACCTAAACACCGAGTGGGTGCTTGTAGAGCTTTTGAGCATGTAGGAGTGGATTATGCTGGTCCACTGCAATTGCTACAACGCCGAGGTAAAGGAGCTCGGTCTTCAAAAGGGTATATTGTACTATACATTTGTTTCAGTACACGAGCAATTCATCTGGAATTGGTGGGAGACTTATCATCAGAAACATTTCTTTCTAGTTTTAAACGTTTTATTTCAAGACGAGGTGTACCATCTGTAATGTATAGTGACAATGGCACTAATTTTGTTGGCGCTTACAAATATTTACAACATTTGAATAACCTTACGTCTAAATTTTCTGAAAATAAAGCATTTTTAAATTTGTTGTCTTCATTTAGAATTACTTGGGAATTTAATCCACCCTCAGCTCCTCACTTTGGCGGATTATGGGAGGCTGGAGTGAAGTCAGTTAAGCCTGAAATACATTCGATGCGGTCGTGAGTCGTAAGCAAAAGCTTTAAACTACCACAAGAGAGTTGAAATATATTCACTGCGGTCGTGAGTTGTAAGACAACTTAAACTTATCATTGAAAATTGTAATTATATGTGATTTGTTTAGTTTATGAATATTAGATTGATTGGTTTATAAAAATACAATAAAGAAAATCTTTAATAAGTACACCAATTAATTAATTGTAGAAATTTTTAAAATTTTAATTAATTAAAGAAATTTTTAATCATGGGTGAAAATATAGAATTGGCATTGGGATTAGCATTAGGAATAGCTCTGCTAAAAAAAGACGAAAGAAAAGAGTTTGGACAAAACCGTTAAACACTGAAAGTGAAAAAAATAAACATGCATTTCATATAAAAACATTTTTAAATGTAAAGCGTGAAAATCAAAATGCGCACGAAAAAATATAACCTTTCACTTCGAAATGATTTTAAAGACTGAAAAAGCTTTCTCTCATCATTTTATTCGAACGCAAACTCATGACTTTCAAATCGAAACAATCTTTGCGTTGAATTCTTATAACCGCAGCGAATGTATTTCAAGTTGTAAGAATTCTGTATATTTTCTATTAGTTGTGATTTTATAAGATTCTTACAACTCACGACTCACAACTCACGACCGCATCGAATGTATTTTGGGCTTTAAAGCTACACTTCGTCGTGTTATTGGTGACACAAAGTTAACCTATGAAGAGCTAAATACTGTGCTGATACAAATAGAAGGATTGCTAAATTCGAGACCATTGTGTGGAGCAAATGATGATGTTTCAAATCTTGATCCGCTAACTCCAGCACATTTTTTAATTGGTCAGCCTTTAACCACTTTACCTGAAGGATGTACTACTCAACAAATTTCACTACAAGAACGTTGGAGACTTACACAACGAATGTATATCGATTTCTGGAAGCGCTGGTATAAAGAATACCTAACAACATTGCAACAAAGGCCTAAGTGGCAGAAAGTTACTCAAAACCTTGAAGTTGGAGACATGGTGATCATCAAAGAAGACAACTTTCCACCAGCACGTTGGCTGTTGGCTCGCATAACAAAAACACATCCAGGAAGTGACAATCTAGTACGAGTAGCAACTGTCCGAACTAAGAATGGAATTCTCACTCGTCCTGTAACAAAATTAGTAAAATTGCCTGTCAATAGTGGTTAAGATTCTCTTAACGGGGGGGAGTATGTACGAAAAATTATCATGTACAAGTAAATGCATATAAATATATACATCTACATGTACTTATACTTACCATGTTGCAATTATATAAACATTATGGTTTATATACATACATAAGTTTAATTTTCTCTATACATGTAAAACCTTGTTTTTTTCTTACATAATTCCTACCCAAATTGCATTTATTATAATCAAGATTTGAATATTTCAAATATATTATGTATAATAATGAAATAATGTATGTACCCAAATTCACTATAATTTGTTAATAATGAAAATTATAGAAAAATAGCTTATCAGTTAATTTTGCAGTTAGGTAAAATTCCAAAAATAAATTTTATATTGTAATGTAAAATTAATAATAATTCAGGTCATTTTTGGGTACAAAATTTCTCTATGTAATTTTTTTTTTACTTACTTACTTTATCATTTTATATTGCAAGGTTTATATTTCATATTGCATCTCTTATCATTCATATTATAAAGTTAATTTTTAAAAATTTGTAAAATAAATTCATTATAGAGTTAGTTAGTGGTTGCAACTTTTCGAATATTGAAGTTTTAAAATAAGTAATGTAATTTTTTCAAAATTCAATTAAGTTTAATAAATTTATAATGTCATTGTAAATAGTGTGTTTTATTCATAATAAATTTTCAAATTAAAGTGATTAATTTTTCAACAAACCTAGATCAATGATGAGAGTCTAAATGGCTCTTGTTACCACTAGACAAAAGATTTGGAAAGAATTCAAATGGGCAGTGCTTCAAGCAGACTCACCTGAAGAACTGATAAAAGTCTTTGTTCACTGTTAATTGAATTCTAAAAATTTATTTAATCAAAACCTTCTTTATATACAATTTTTACAAAAGAATATTACAAAAGGTGATACAAATACATATTCAAAAGTTGACTTCAGCCATATAAAATTGGTATTTGTTTTTTTTTTGTAATGATATAGTACGATACTGCTCTATCATGTTTTAATTTTCTATGAGAAATTCTTTTGCCTGTTTCCTCTTTCGAGAAAATTTTTTTTTTATTTTATTTGTTTTATTTTTATATCTTCAACTCTTTTCTTTTGATCTCCATTACGAGCTTCTTTACTATATACCTTTATACAATGTCAGACACCCTTATTTGCGATAGTATATAGTATCTTTGATTATACATATGGATATATTTTGGTTTTTTTTTGTTATCTTTTTGAGTTCATTGACATATGAATTCAAGATACGATTATATATTATATCATATCCCGTGAATTGAATTTCTTCTTGAAATTTTTAATGAATGCCTTTTTTAATGTTTGGGCCTTAGGACTTCTGAATACATAAAGTATTATTCTGATTTTTGATCATAATATAAAAATTTAAAAATCAGGTGTTTTGAGCATTACCAAATTCTTTTATAGACTGAGTCAATTTTTTTTCTATAACTAGGTAAAAATTGATATTTTATTTTCAATTAATATGGAACATAATTTATAAATATGTATGTATATTTTTCTAAATCTTGAGGATAATGAATTTTAAATTATTTAAAATATTTTTTAAAAACAGAAAGCTTAAAAATATTTATTTGAAAATTTTTAAATTTTATTTCGTTGATGTTTTTTGTGTGTGGTATAAAGTATAAACTCAAAAAATTCTAAATACTAGCGCTGATGAACATTTAATTAGATTCAATGAAAATTGATAATCATTTGTAGCTTGAAAAATATTATATTTTTGTTCTCAAATTATAACAATAAACAAGATGTCATGAAATCGAAAATAAATTGTTTGTAAATTTATGTATTTTTATGATTGAATACAATCAAATTTTTTTCATTTATGTTTGCTTAAAAATAAATGATTAAGTAGAATGTGCCTATAATTCTAGTCCTAGAAATATTTTGGAGATTCGTATTACCAAAATATCTTCAGTAGTGATTCAAAAAATTATGTTTCAAAATAACGTGGAATAGGTTTACGTATAGTAAATTATAATTGCTTATTTGAATTTTAATTTCAAAATTTACCTTTGTATTTTAACATTTCTATTAAAATGATAGCTCATAAAAATATCATATCATAAAAAATTAAATTGTAAAATTTATAATATATTTCTACCTATAAATTTGAATGAAAATTTTTAATTTGATGCATTCATTTAAAAAGCGCGAGAACTGGTCAGTTCTGCATGGTGCGGTCATGGTGTTGGCAAAGAAGAGGAAATTAATCTGACCTGCCTCTACTTTAGAATATATTATAAGAAATTTGAATAGCCTTTGACATTTAGTATTATTCATAAATATTTGTATACAGCATTTTTTTTAAACAAAAGTTTTTAAAATTGCATGTTTTTTATATAAATAAAATAAACTCCTAATTTTATAATTTTTAATTCTGTTCTTTTCTATAAAATATATGTAACTTTGTTTTGAACTAAAATGATCCTAATGAATTCGGACAAAAAAGCGATGAATTATCAATTGTTCTCACAATATTTTAATACAGTTGAAATTATATATATGAATTTATAATGTTTCGAGGATGCATTTCTTATTACTTATTAATTAGAAATTAAATGCCGTGTAAAAGTAGTTGTGACCAATACCGTACATCCAGTTTTAGTTTAACCATAGTTGGAAGACAGTTTTCAAATTCAAAAATTTTAAAATCAAATATATTACTATATATGATTTATGAAGTATTATATTTATATGCAAATTATGTATAAAAATATCTAAGAAAGTCATAGCAAAGCAGAAGAAATTTGATCACGATCAAAGTGGATTTTGCATTCACGCAACCTGAATAATAGTGGTAACGTAGTAAATGAATGATATATTCTTCAAATATAGATATTGTGGTATCTTAAAAGGATATTTGCTTGAGGGCTGTTACCTATCAAAATTGCAATTTTATTTTTTTTAGAGGAAAACCATCGCAGTGCGCAGTGTAATTGATAAATATTCGGTAATTATAAACTTTCGCGGTCAGCTAGTTTTTTTAAACACTAAAAATCGAAAAATATATGAATCTTCATGATTATAGTCTCAAAAAGTTCCATTCAACTTCGGATTTATGAAAAAAGTATAATAGTTACAGTTTGATGCGTAGGAGAGTGTGGGTAGATAGTTAAAAGAGCATATGAAAAAATCAGTAATTCAGTTCAAAAATGTTGATCAGTGTTAACGAATGACGCTAATTATACAACACTTTTCATACTCTTTTAGCATCCCCGCACCCACCTGCCAAAATTCTCTTTTTTTCATTTATATTTTAGTTTTCATTCTATAAAATTTTTCAATCTTACTAATGAAAAATTACTCATGAGTAATCACCACCCACCACCCCCCACACCACTCCCCGCATCAAACAGCCACTATTATATTCTATTCATAAATCCGAAATCAAACCAAAGTTGAAAAAAAAGCAAAAAGGTTGACTTTTCAATTTTTTATGAGTAAAAAACCAGCCGATTGCGAAAGTATATATGTAATTACCAAATAATATATTCATATATCTATGAATAACAAAAAGGTTCATATTTAACATTACACACAAATATTTTCATAAAGAAATATGTCAAGAAAGGTCATTGATACTATATACATTATAGTCCTGGGGGTCGATTCTGTTTCGGTGCAGTGAAAATGTGAAAAAAAAAGTTTGCACTTGACGTTTCACTCACTGTTTTCACTTTTACACTTCACTGTGTCAGAAAAAGCGATTCTGGTTCGCTTCGTGCAAAAAAAGTGCTGAGTGAACGCTGAATTAAATTTTTTCACCGACGTGAAATGAGAACTGTCAAATAAAGTATGTGTTGTGTTTTTGTATTGTTTATAGTTCAATTTCAATTTGTAAATTAAAAACTTATATTGCAAATTACAATTGTAAAATGCCTTCTTTTATTATACAAATAATTGCAAGAAATGCAGAAAGAAACAACAGAAGGTAAATTTATTCAATTTTGTCATGTGTTATTAACTTAAAAATTTCTTTTTAGACGAAAAATGAAAATTTTAAGACGAAACTTGCGTGATACTCAAAATCCTTTTGAGATGCTTCCGGATGAGTATTTTATCAATTTGTATCGTTTTCCCAAGCATTTGTGCTTAGAACTGTTAGAGGAACTTCGGCCATACATGACAACATCTCGCAGAATACATGGACTTTTTTCGAGTATTAAATTATTAGGTGCTTTACGATTTTTTGCAACAGGAAGCTATCAACGTGCAGTAGGACAAGATAATTTGTCTTCTTTGTCTCAAGCATCTGTCAGTCGTTCTATTAGTGAAGTTGCAATAGCTCTTAACAGAATAGCTCATCACCATGTACAATTTCCTAATGCAGAACAGTATTCTGATATAAAGAGAAAGTTTTTCGAGTTCGCATCTTTTCCAAGTATAATAGGCTTAGTGGACGGAACACATATGAAAATAGTGGCACCGAAAAAAGAAATAGAGCATGTGTATTATTGTAGAAAAGGTGGTCATTCAAAAAATGTCCAGATAATTTGCGACGCTGATTATGTTATATTAAGTGCTACTGCACGTTTTGGAGGAACGGCTCACGACGCGTACGTTTGGCGATGTTCTTCAGCAAAAATAGCTCTACAAGACAGGTATTCTGGTGGTGAGAGAAACTTTTGGCTACTCGGAGACAGTGGGTATCCTTTACAGCCATGGTTGATGACGCCTATTGAAAATCCAACTTCAGAGGCTGAAGAAAAATATAACATTGCTCATAAAAAAACAAGAAGTCACGTCGAAAGATGCATTGGTTTACTTAAAAGTAGGTTTCGCTGTTTATCGAAGGAAAGAACATTATGCTACAGTCCAGAAAAAGCAGGCCTAATTATAAATGCATGTATTGTACTCCATAACATCCTAATGAGAGCAAAAGTACCAATTCCTGATGAACAAATTGTAGAATAGGATTTGAATGCAGATGAAGTTGAATCGGAACAAGAATTACAAAATACTGAAAACTTATTAAGTGAAGGTCGAAGGATACGATCTTCTATTGTTAACACAAATTTTGCTTAAATTACTACTTTCAGTAATCAAAAAATTCAAAAAAATTGAATGAATAAAAGATTATTTTATGTAATTTCTTTCAAATATATAATTTATTTTCGTCAATTATACACGTTTCAATTATTAAATCTAATTTTCCTAAATCTAACTTCTTTTATTTACACTTAATTTCTAACATTTTTCAGTTCATTTAAAATTTCTTTTAATGTGTTTTTTATTTGCCTTTTTTCTTCTAAATCTAATTTTCTTAATTCTAATTCTTCTTTTTTTATTTTAATTTTTTCTTCTTTTAGGAGAATTTTTTTTTCTTCTAATTTTAAAAAATCACTATAACTCGTGTCGGTATTTAATGTCCTACGGCGACGAATTGGACCTTGCAACCCAGGTCTTCTGGATGATTGTTGAGGACGGGTTGTTGATGTTGAAGCTTCTGCAAGGACTGTTGATGATGAAGCTTCTGCAGGGACTGTTGATGATGAAGCTTCTGCAGGGACTGTTGATGATGAAGTTTCTCCTCCTCTGCAGCTCAATGGCTCTATTTCGTCTTCAACATTCAACATTATTTCTCCCTACATATATAATAAAATGCATTTAATATAATTTAAAAATTTTTAATTGAAGTAGGCATTTTATTCACTTACGATCGGATTAAATCCTAAATCTGTAGTAACGAGATCGCCATCAATATTTCTTATGTTTATAATTTTGATTACCCTTTCTTCTAAGACAGACAAAGGCTTCAATCCTCTGCCGTTAATTCCACTTTTACTTTCGCTCTCTTTAATTTTTTGAGCGTTTGATTTCGTATGAAGTCTAAAATAGAAAAAAAAATGTTATTATGTATTAAGAAAGAAAATATTGAATATTACCTCAAATCCGTCCAAAATTTACGCCATTTTGAAGGATCCTTAAATGCTCCTCCAATGGCATTTAGATTTTCCGACAACTTCTTCCACTCGGATTCCTTTTGCTTTGCTCCGTCGACGGTCTGAAATCTTTAGAAAAATATTAAAAAGATAATAATTATAATAATTATAAGCAACAATTACCTGTCGTGTGCTAAGTCTAAATTTTCCTCTAAATAACTGATGAGGAATTGTTTTTGCTCTTCACTTGGCCTTTTGCCTCTACAAGTCTTATCCATTTTGAACATAACATAAATCTTTTCACTTTCAGTAACACGCTTCACTGGTACTTTACGCGGTGAAAAAAATGTTTTCACGTGAAAACTTTTTGACGTATATTTGCACGTTTACACTGAATTAGAATCGGATTTAGCAGTGAAAACGTGTAAACAGTTTACACGTTTTCACTGCACCGAAACAGAATCGACCCCCTGATATATGTACATCATTGAACAATCTATTTTTATAATTACACTTGTATGTATGTGTACAAAATACCATATATACGATGTATGCATACAATCATGTATATCGCATAAACAGCACATTCATTGCATATAGTATTTACTATTATCTATTCTGCATAAGCAAGCAGCATGTTGTTATTAATGTCTACTATGTCGTGTCTATTATGTATGTATTAGAATTAGTTTTTACATCGAATTCAATGTTATACCAAAGACCAATATAATATACCATGATATAATATATATTATATATCGGTCTTTGGTTATATCAAACTTGTTTATTCATGTTATATGCTTTATGTATGTATGTGTACGAGATCGTCTTCAATTCAATATGGATCCTTACATATCCTTATGCACGAGCATAAACCATACATGGAAAATAAATATATATGATCAAAATCTCTCAAAAATGTTCAAATTTATATTTATATGTTCCAGCCAATGATATTCATTTATTCTATTTTCAATACTCAAAATATACATTTACATATAAATAACACTTATAAGTGTGGAATATCATATGAATTAAATGTACATTCAAGTACATTTTAAATAGCATTGTGTATTGTTTAGTGCTGCAAAACATTGACAGGTGTTCATTTCATTTGTGAGAGCAAATATTTATAATAAATGAGAACAAATTCGAAACACTATGGTCCGTCTACACAATTAGTTTTGATAACTCGATTTACAAAAAAAATTCCATTATATCACAGACTGTCAGACACATTTATTAAAATCATTATAATTGTGTACAGGGTACATAACTAAAAGCAATTCGAAAAATTTTGAAAAACTTTTTTGATTTTGATGAAGCTCTTTCGATCTTTATCATATATGTGAGTGTGTCGTTTTTGGAAAAATTACCACTTACACTAAAAAGAAAATCTATTGAGAAGAACTACTATTATACTATATTTGCTATATACCTGTTGGAGTAATAATCACCCCATATTCATTCATACACTATATATTATACAGCATACAACATATAATGTAGTTATAAAGGCCCAACCAAAATTTACGTAAATTTACGTAACTTAACATTACGTAAAGTGAGAGAAAGGTATAATAAATGGTAATGACCAAAACAAACTTAAGATTACGTTCGTTCAATTTCGATAAGTTTGAAATGTCAAATTTACGTAACTTAAGGTGCCGTAAACATCGTACTTTACGTAGACTTACAAAAGTAATGTAAAGAAAAATAAGGTGATTTTTATAATTGAATTCATAAATTAAAATAATATTAAATAATATATATAGTATTAAATAAAATAAATATAATAAATAATAATAATAATATAATAATAAATATAATAAAATAAATATAATAATAATATAATAATAATAGTGTATAATATAGGTTAATATAAAATAGTGTGTAGTGCATAATTATATATTATCATAATAATATAAAGTAGTGAAAAAGAATTGTAAGTGATTGAAGTTATTATTTTTAAATTGAATATTATATTTGAAATTTAGAAATAAATATTTTATAATTTTATATTTGAAGAAAATGGAGAACTTTGCAAGTAATTTAATTGAGGCTGTTTGTGCAGAGCAGATAATTTACAATAAAAGAAGTGCAAATTATTATAATAGATTAGAAAGGAATAAGGCGTGGGAGAGAATTTCTAAAAAAGTGGATAAATCAGGTAGGTGTAAAAAAAATTAAATAAATGTTTATTAACAATACCAAATATTAATAAAATAATATTATTTATCCCTACTAGAAGAAGAATGTGAAAAGAAGTGGATAAGTTTACGAGAGCGTTATGGTAGGGAGGTGAGGAAACGTTATCAGGCGTCTGGAAGTGCTCAAGATCTGGCACTAGAGTGGGAGTATTTGGAAACGATGACGTTTCTAAAGGATTTTGTTAAACCTAGAAAGTAAGTATGATCTAAAAGCATATCATGTTTGATATTTATGTATGTGTGTTTATTTTATATTTTAGAACCAAAAACAATGAATTATGTGAAACAGAATCTCCCTTGCCATTATCTTCCGTGTCAAATGCTCCAATTGAGGATTCGCCTTCACAAGAATCGACGGAACCTCCAACACCAACTTCAAGAAAAAGAAAAATGTATGAAGCACAGGCAGAAATTGCGGAGGAGTTTAAAAAAACGTTATCTTGTTATAAGTCGGCAATGGAAAAAAAAGGAAATCAAGACGAGACAGACGAATTATTTTTAAAAACAATTTTAAGTCTAATGAAAGACATTCCGAGGGCAGAAAAAGATAGTTTAAGAAAAGAAATTTTTAATTTTGTAATAGATGTTAGAAATAAGTATACAAATAATATGTAAAATTAGATGTAAGACTTATATGTAAGAATTAAATATGAAATTATACATTATGTTAAATAAAACTAAATTAAATTAAATTATAAAAAAAACTAAATTAAATTAAATTATAAAAAAAAAAAAATTAAATTAAATTATATTCGGCCCTCGTTATTGACAAATTGAAAAATTAAGTTTCTTGTGTTAAAAGAAGTAGTTCTACAATAATTATGTTTATTGTGAGAAGGATGGATGCTTTGCACATGACCTGTAACGTCTCGTCTCCACAATCCATCATGAAAACTATTATTTTCATCCTCCCAATCGACGAAACCCGATGGCATATATAAACTACGCGACTCTTTATGTAACTGCAAAAAAATGTGTAAAGCTATACAAGCAAGTACCACATTTTCAGCATTTTTAGGAAGCATTTTTAATGTGGTTTGAAGAATGCCCCAACGTGCAACCAACACACCGAAAGAATTTTCAATCGTTCTTCTTGCTCTAGAAATTCTTTTGTTATAAATTTCTTGCATTTTAGATAACTTTTTTCCTGGAAAGGGTTTCATAATGTTATCATGCAGTGGAAAGGCAGCATCTGCTACAAAAAAATGTGTAGTAATTTTTCCCGATCTCGGTAAATTTTTGGGAGAAGGAATGTCTAATTCTTTATTTAAAATCCTTCTACCAAAACTACTGTTTTGGAAAACGCCTGAAATTAATGAAATTATATAGTTAAATAAATGGCACGTTGTAAAGGCTATTTAACTTACCTCCATCACTTTGTGATCCATACGTACCAACATCCACATAAGTGAAACTGTATTTTGCATCGCATGCTGCCATTAAAACAATGCTATGATATTTTTTGTAATTGTAATATTCAGCTACCGAATTAGGAGGGCAACGAATAGCTATGTGCTTGCCGTCGATAGCACCAATGCAATTTGGCATGTCCCATAACTCCCAAAAGTCATTAGCTATTTTTTTTAATTCCTCTGAATTTGGTTCGCTGACAAAAAGTGGCATCAATACACTCCATAAGACTATACACGTTTCATAAATTATAGTCCTCACAGTTTCCTTACCTAATTTCCATGACCAAGATAAGCTCTGAAAGGAACAACCTTGAGCGAAAGTACCTAAAATGAACATTTTTAGTACAGTCAAGAAACAAAATTAAAAACTACTGTATTTTACAATAATGTCAAAGCCAGACGCTGTTCCTCTTTTATAGGTTCTCTTCGAGACTCTTTTTTTAAATGCCGACCAACAATGGACAGTAGATATTCAAACATATCAGTTTTCATTCTACAATGAATGAAAAACTGTTGGTGGTCCATTTCTTTAATTTTTAAAAATGTCACTTCATAATAACCATGGCTTTTTCTGGTTTTATTTATTATCCTGTTTTTCTTTTGTTTTTTAAACATACTCATTGTTTTAGTATATTTTTGCCACATTATGAATAAATCATATAAATTTTGCAAATTATTTTCGAATTGTTTATTCATTTTTATTTTATTTATTTCCACTTCACAAACTAAACTAAAACAACAAAGAAAAAAAAGGACTATTATTCTTATTACTATTACTATTTTTTTTTAATTTTAAAGATTTACACAGATTTACACAGATTTTACACATAAAATTTAAAAGACATTTGTTAAGTTTACGTTTGTTTACGTTTTAATTGTGGTTTACTTATGAAAAAATGACAGACTTAGATTTACGTTCGTTCAATCCTTAAGTTAAGTTACGTAAATTTACGTAAATTTTGGTTGGGCCTTAAGTTAATATTATGTACATAGTTTTTCTCTCTTTGTATAATTTTGTAATGCAATGTATTATTATAATCTAGTTGTTCAGTTCTGTGAGTAAGTTCAATAAAGATGGTTTAAAATTAAATCACATGTTCCAACATAGGTTATGGGCCCAGGCACAGCAACAGTAGGAAAAAAGGGAAATTTATTTGAATTTAATAAAAGTTGAAAAAAAAAAAAGAAAAAAAATTTAGAAAAAATAGAAAATGTTAGTATAATTAAAATACAGAAATCGGTGAAAAAAAAAAGGAAAAAAGAAAAATATTAAAATAAATAAGATGTAGAAGCTGTGGTGTGTGATATAATTAAACAAAATGAGCTCATTATTTCAAATTGAAAAAATAGAAGATAATAATTATGGTGTGTGGCATACACAAATGAAAAGTGTACTTATTCATTCTGATTTATGGAGCTATGTGTGTGAAAAAAATATAAAAACGGAGGAAATGACTAGTGAACAAATGGCCACGTGGGATGCTAAAGATGAAAAGGCTTTGGCCGCAATCATATTGTGCATCAAACCAGGTCAATTAAATTACACAAAACACTGTGTAACCTCATCAGAAGCATGACAAAAACTCAAAGAAGTCCATCAGCCATCAAGTCCGGTAAGAAAAGTCTCATTATTTAAGTCTTTGATTACTACAAAGTTGAATGACGAGTGTATGATACAGCAATTGAATAAATTCTCTGAAATAAATGAAAGACTCAGGGAAATAGATATTAATGTGCCTGATGAACTACTGGTTACTATATTACTTTCAAGTTTACCAAATTCATACGAAAATTTTGTCGTAGCAATTGAATCAAGAGACAAGTTACCATCTTTCCAATCATTGAAAATTAAATTATTAGAAGAAAGTCAAAGAAGAAATTACGAATTAAGTAAAGTACATGAGTCTCAAAATCAGCAAGCATTTATCGCACAAACATAATCGAAAAAAATGTTATAACTGTGGTAGATCAAGTCATATCGCAAAATATTGTAGAACAAAGAAAATGCCCAACTCACAGAACAATAAAGTTTATCAGTTTTCAATGACAGCAACGGTATCAAACCAATTCAATAAAAACCAATGGTGCGTCGATAGTGGTGCGACGTCACATATGTGTTGCCAGAAAAATTTGTTCGTTAGTTATAAGAAAATCGATCAAATAATACAATTAGCAGGTATAGTAAATATTTAAAAGCATGTGGAACGGGAAAAGTAATAATAAAAATGAAAAATCATGATATTACATTAAATGAAGTACTTCATGTACCAGAAATTTCTTATCAATGTCGAAAATTTCTAATAATTTTAAAGTCGAATTCAACAAATTTAATGTAAACATTACAAATGTTGACGGTAAAGTAATTATGGCAGCTCATAAGAGAGACAGCCTATATATATTTGAAAATGAAAGTTTTGTTGAAAAATTAGGGTTTAGTCAATCCACAAAACAAGAAAATATAGTTAAATGGCACAGAAGATATGGACATCTAAATATAAAAGATCTTGTTCAATTAAGTAATAAAAATATGGTGCAAGGAATAAAAATAGACAATTGCGTAGAAAACATCAATTGTGTTAGTTGTATGAAAGCTAAAATTTGTGTACAATCTTTTCCAAAGAAATCGCGTACACAAGATTTATTAGAAATAATACACAGTGACGTATGTGGTCCTATGAAGGTTCGATCATTAGGAGGTTCAAAATATTTTGTCACCTTCATAAATGATAAATCAAGAAAAATGTTTGTGTATTTTATCAAAGAAAAATCAGAAGTTTTGAATGTGTTTAAGAAATTTAAAAATATAGTAGAGAATGAAACAAACAGAAAAATAAAAATATTGAGGAGTGATAATGGTACTGAGTACATAAATAATGAGTTTAGCAAATTTCTTGAAGATCATGGTATAAAAAGACAGCAGACTTCACCGTATACACCACAGCAAAATGGTGTTGCTGAAAGGGCAAATCGCACTATTGTTGAAATGGCCAGATGTTTATTGATTGATTCAAATCTAAGTGAATATTTATGGGCAGAAGCAGTTAATACTAGTGTTTATTTAAGAAATAGGTCACCTTCAAAAATTTTAGAGGATAAAACTCATCAAGAAATATGGTCAGGAAGGAAGCCAATCGTGTCGCATTTAAGAGTTTTTGGCAGCAAAGCAGTAGTTCTTGACAGGACGCAAGGAAGATCGAAATTCCAAGCAAAAGGTCAGGAACATATATTCGTTGGCTACTCAGGTTCATCAAAGGCATACAGATTAATGAATCCTCGAACACATAAAATAATTACGAGCAGAAATGTTTTGTTCATTGAAGAAGGAGGTAAGCTGAATCAAAATGACAGTTTAATAAATTTTGATATTGTAGATACGAACCCGTTGGTTGATATATCATCCGAGCACAGTATGCTGAACAAAAATGATGATAATCCTGAAGATACAATCGAAAATTCTGGTAATGCTGTAAAACGTGAACCTGGACGACCAAAACTCATAAAAACTGGAAAACCTGGTAGACCATATAAACAATATCATCAATCACTGAACATTATCACATCAAACACGATACCAAATTCAGTGAATGAAGCCCTTTCGAGACCAGACGCAGATAAATGGCTGAAAGCAATGCATGATGAATATACATCGTTAGTATCAAACAACACCTGGACATTAGTACCATTACCTCAAGGTCATCGAGCTGTTGGTTGTAAGTGGGTGTTTAACATTAAAAAGGACCAGATGGGAAATATAGAAAAGTACAAAGCCAGACTGGTAGCAAAAGGTTATAGTCAGAAGTATGGTGTGAACTACAGTGAAACATTTTCACCAGTAATCAGATATGCGACATTCAGAATTATTTTAG
Organism: Villa cingulata; assembly: GCA_951394055.1. Taxonomy (NCBI): domain Eukaryota; kingdom Metazoa; phylum Arthropoda; class Insecta; order Diptera; family Bombyliidae; genus Villa; species Villa cingulata. Next base: position 30,682,026 of record OX596017.1, on the reverse strand, counting down.
CAATTTCTGTAGAATACAATTTGCTGGTACATCAGATGGATGTCTCTTCAGCCTATCTAAATGGAGAATTAGACGAAGAAATATACATGAGCCAGCCAGAACAATTTATTGATAGTGAACATCCACAATTAGTATTAAAGTTGAAAAAATCGATCTATGGATTGAAACAATCAGGCAGAGTCTGGAACAAAACCATAGATAAAGTATTGAAAAAAATAGGTTTTAGCCAGTGTCAGTATGAGCCATGTGTATATACGATGAACACGAAAGACAGTATAAACGTGATAGGTTTATATGTAGATGATTTGATAATTGCCTGTAAAGAAGAAAAAATGTTAAGAGAAATAAAAGAGAAAATACAAAGTTCATTTCAAGTTATCGATAAAGGAAAAATAAAGTATTTTTTGGGAATAGAAGTTAATAGAGAAGATGATAGAGGAAGCCTGGCTATAAGTAATAAACAGTATATAAGAGAATTATTAGAAAAATATGAAATGATGAATTGTAAAAATCGTTCTACACCGATGGAAGCAGCATTAATTTGTGAAGATGATAAATGTGAAAAAATAGACAGCACTTCATATCAGTCATTGATTGGTTCCTTACTGTATCTAAGCCTAACAACCAGACCTGACATTTCACATTCGGTTAATAAATTGTCACAGTTTAACAAAACACCACATCGTGAACATTTAGTCGCTACCAAACAAATATTGAAGTATTTGAATTCTACACAAAATACAGAATTGGTATATAGAAAAACTCAGAAGCCGTTACAGGGATATGTTGATGCAGATTGGGGTAGTGATAAAGTTGATAGAAAATCTTATACTGGTTTTGCTTTCCTTTTAGCTAATGGTGTCATTTCATGGGAGTCTCGAAAGCAAAATTTAGTAGCATTGAGTAGTACTGAAGCAGAATATGTCGCTCTGTCAACCGCTTCCAAAGAAGCAGTTTATTTGAGAAAAATTTTGTCGGAGATTGGAGTAAAAAACTTCGTCAACGAACCAACGGTTATTAATTGTGACAACTTAAGTGCTCAGCAACTGGCTAAAAACCCTGTATATCATTCAAGAACCAAGCATATAGACCTGAAATATCATTATGTACGAGAAGCCATTAATAAAAACGAGATCGAACTCCAGTACATTTCTACAGATGAAATGATTGCCAATATTTTCACCAAAAATCTATGCAGAATTAAAAATCAAAAATTCTTCGATGAGCTTGGGTTAACAACAAATAACAACAATATCAACAAATGATGTACAAGTGAATATGCGTTGAGAGGAGGGTGTTGGAGTAATAATCACCCCATATTCATTCATACACAGTGATTCCGCGAGACATATTTTTCATGTAGCAGAATTTACTACATTTTTTTCATGAAATGTAGTAGATTTTGTTTTAACTGAAATGTGCAAAATTTCATATATAAAATAATAAAAACCATCTGATATACATAAGCAATTACATATTTCATTTATTTAAATGCACATTTACATTTCCATTGCATATTTTCATAAAAATAATAAATATATTTGTTCATATATTACTAAGTAAAACAAAACAAAGTCAAAGTAAATTAAACAAAATCATTTCCATGATAACTGAATTAATGATAAATAAAGAATAGTAATAATGAAAAAATTGCAGCCTCATCAGTTCATTCTTTTTAATAAATTTGAATTCGGTTTCCAATTCCAAGAATTCGTACCACACAGAAGTTCCTTTGCACCCATAATGTGATTTATTGTTTCTATTTTTAATCTATTTGTTTTTTTATTTTTAAGGATGTTCAACCTCGAGAATTTCCGTTCTGCTGCAGCAGAACTGTGTGGTAAACAAAAAAGCGCAGCGACAAATTTGCTTAAGTTTTGAAACATACTTTGCTCCAAGGGATTTTTAATTTTACTTATTTCTTCCCAATACTGTTCAACTGGCAAATCAGTCGAAATGTGATTGATAGACTTTAACAATCTCCATTCTGAAGATATCTCTTCAATGTCTAATTTTTCAATTTCAATAATATTTGTGTACGATCTAATTAATTTCATAACAGAAAGATGTTCGCTAGAATTTGCAATTTTTGGACAAAGATATTCCAAAATTTTTAATTTTTCATCTTCAAAATTAAACCTTTTAATTATTTCTTTGCTAAGTGTGACATAAAATTTTACAATATTGAGTTTGAATTCCCTTATATCATCATTTTGCATCTTTTCTATTTCTGACTCTACGATATATCCGGCATATACATCATCCAAACAAAGGTAAATTTCTTTGTTTTCAAAATCAATATCTTTAAACGAATTTAGATTTTGCAGATAATCCAGTTTTATAAAATTTTTTAGAATGCTTTCTAAGTTCATAGCTATGACTTTTCTTACTTTATATATGCGAATACCCTCTGATTGGAATTCCAAATTCATATTATTGATTATTTTTAGAATATAGGCAAGAAATTGAAAATATAGTTTATTATTTCCTGAACCCAATTCTTCTGCTATTAAACGTGTACTTTCTTTGAGACCATTTTCACTGTGATTAGAAATAAAAAATAATTGAAGTGCCTGCCACTGTTCTAGCAACCTTTCCACAACTTGTAAAAGAGAAAGCCATCTAGTCTGGCATGGCCTCAAAAGTTTATGTGGCTTTATGTTGCAAAATGATTGGAACTCAGAAAATTCTTTAAGTCTTTTCGAGCTATGTGCAAAGAAATTATAAACATCCCGTGATAATTTTTCTATATTTTCTGGAAGTGTACAACAAGCCTTACTAGCACATAAGTGAATTGAATGGCACACACAGCCCATGAAAAACAAATTATCGCAAACTTTGTTCATCTCAGTCTTTAAACTTTTAAAATTTCCTGCCATAACATTAGCATTATCAGTTGCAATTCCGATCAGATTTCCCAATGGAACTTCAAGCTTTTTCAAATAATTTATAATTGCTTGAAATAATCCCTCTGAAGTACTATTGTCGCTCTCAATTAATCCCAAAAATTTGTCTCTAGCTTGAAAAGTAGTTTGATTTACCTGTCTTGCAACTAGTACTAATGACTTTTTTTCACTTATGTCAGTAGCTTCATCTAATATTAACGAAAAACAATTTTTTCTTAAGTCTTGACATACTTTCTTGATGCCTTCTTCACCAATGATGGTCATTATTGTATGTGCTCTTGTGTGGCCGCAACAAAAGTTTTTTGCTATTCGGGAGTCTGGAAATATTGTCTTAAAAAGTTTTGACAATGAGTCAATTAATACAAACGGAAGGTTATGTTCTGCCATAAACATGACTGTTGTAAGTAGAGCAAGATTCACACTATTTTGCAAAGAATGATTTTCGTCTTGCATCATGTTGTCAATATAGACTTGATTTTTCATAATGTTATGGAACTTTTCTTTATTGTAATGATGTCTTTCTAATAAGGTAACATTATTTGTCAATGTTTTGTTGCACAATTTACAAAATGAACTTCCATTCTTATTTTCTAACCAAAAAAATTTGTCAAGCCAAATTTGACGAAATTTTTGTTGGTATTTTCGTTTTTTGGTAGACGTACACGCACTATAAATTAAGTTAAATTTAGTTTGAAATATTAATTTATATTTTACAGTCTCACTCTTCTTCGTTATCATTATCATCAGCAGATAACTCTTGAATTGGAAATTCACTTTCTTTTACAACGGGTACAACTTCTGGCTTCTTGTTTCTAATTAAAAATCTGTAATTTCAAAATTTTAAAATAGATGTAAATAAACACTCATAGTTGTACTTACTTGTCCATGTTTAAAAAATTATGTTTAAAAAGTTAAATTTTACATGCTTTTTTTGCCTTGCCCTCCATTATCTATTTTCACTTGTTTTGTTTCACCCCCATCAATCACTTATAGCGAAGGTGCAATTTACGGCGGTTTGCTTTGCTTGCTTTACTTGTTTTGACAGCTGAGTAGATATAATATGTTTAAACGTGATTGTTCCTTATTCGCAAAGCAAGTAAAGAAGCAAAGTTCAAAAAGTGGAAAGTTGATATACTTTAGTAGTCAGCGCAGAAACTTCGTCATTGTTCATTTTTTATGCTTTCAAGATCATTCGTAGTATTTCAAATCAGTTTACTTTTAACCAAAAGCACATATAAAATAAAATACCCATATGTCCAACGTTCATATAAAGAAGTGTAACCAATTTTTTTCAGCAACCGACACGACCAACCGACAAAAAGCACAAAAAGCAACCGACAGAAGCTTTCGTGAGAAAGGCTTTTTCTTTATTCTCTCTGTTTTCTCAACTTGTTATACATACACATAACATTCATTCAATACATACATATTTTGTTATATGAACAAAACATAGGTACATTTCAATATCTTCAAATGATCATGTATATAATGTAAGGATCAATATTGAGTTCATAATGATCTGGTATATAAATATAATATACGTTTATTCATATACATGAATAAACAATGTTTGTGTACATGATAACTGTGTATATGTATGTATGCTTTGGTGATAACGCGATAAAAATAATAGAAATCCATTCTAATGCAATTTTAAAAATTAGAGAACCGGTTTACATAATAAATTGTAGACATGCAGTACAACATGCTGCTGCTGCTTATTTATAACAAATTTTCTTAAAAATTAGAAAAATAAAATTTTTTGTGCTCGCAAGCTCCCCAACCACGTCAAGATCTGTACTCTCTGGGCAGATCTGATTTGAAAAATAATGGCCCGTATTGCGAGAGTCTATATGAATAGAAACGACTCGTCTTTTTTCAAGTCTATTGAAGAAAGTCATGGTATTGTGTAAGGTAGTCGACTTTTTAAAATGATGTTACCGTTTTGAGACAGAAATTTTCTCAATGACATATGTCAAATCACGTTTATTATGATTGTGAAATTTTTTAAGTATTTTCATTTGTAAAGTTTTTTATATTTCATGTTAATAATATAATATAAAGTTAATAAAATAAATTTTTTAAAATATAAATAAACTATATAAAATTAATAACCTATGAACATTGTGTAAATTTAAGTAAATTAGTGGGAAAATGAGTTCTTTTATTTGGTATGATGTCTTTGAAGACGAAATTGATGAAGCTCGTCGAGCCGAGATAGTTTTTACAATTCGGAAAAGAAGGAGCTTGAGAGTAGCTTCAAATCCTCTAGATATGGATGAAATCCTGTAAATTTTGTTTTAATTGAAACAAATATTGAAAGTAATACTAAACATTTCAAATTTTTCAGATTTAAAAAAAATTTCAGACTAACAAAAGATGTTTTTATAAAAATACTCGTATTAGAGGATTTAGAACCTTATTTGAGAATACCACAAATGTTCTCATCTATTCCTAATATTTTAAAATTGGCATGTCTGTTATGCTTTGTGTACACTGGAAAACAAACTCTCGCAAATTTGATGTCGACATCAGATTTCAGCTGTGTGACATAAGTGGAAACAGGTTTGCAAATATTATCTCAGAAAATTTTTTGATGTCGCTGTTGATGTCAGCAAGTTTTTATTTTCGAAGTGGAAACAAGTATTGATGTTGATGTCGCGATCAGATTGAATGATTTCGTCAATGTGAAATATTGTTTTGATGTCAACAAAAAAAATGGAAGAAAATTGGAATCCTGAGTCTATAAAAAAATTAATTGAATTGTATGAAGAAAATCTAGTGTTGTGGGATATTAGTAATTTAAATTATAAAAATAGGGTGCAAAAACAATTAGCAATACAAAATATTGCCTTACAATTAAATAAAAGTGAACAAGAAGTAAAGAAAAAGCTACATAATTTAAGAAGTCAACTACACCAGGAAAATAGGAGACTAAAAACAAAATGTAGTGGACAAGGCGCAGATGAAAATTATACTCCAAAGTGGGAGTATTATGAAAGTTTACAATTTATTGTACATAAAGAAAGTACATCAGCGACAACAGATAATCTGGTAAGTAACTAAAATTAACACATATTAAGCATACATATTTATTTATTTAGAATACCATTTTAAACATATTACTTTTATATATATTTATATTGCCAACTGACTTCTCCTTGTGATGAAACAAAAAAATCTGTGAATGTATCTCTTATTTTTTTTGCATTTGCGGTGTAATTAGTTACATTTAAATTATTCAGTGGTAATAAGCTTTTAGCAGGTAAATCCATTTCACGCCAGTTTCCAGGTTTTATAATTCCTTCTTCATTGTCAACATCAAATGTTCCAATAGGAGCATATCTTTCACAAGATGTTCTTTTCGTCATTAGAAAGTTATGCAAAGCGCATATAGCAGATACAACTAGCACAACTTTTTCTGGACAAAGTTGTATTGGCTTTCTTAAAACACGAAATCTATTACTAATTAGTCCAAAAACGTTCTCGACTATTCGTCTTGCTCTAGAAAGCCGATAATTAAAAACACGATTTGGTGCTGCTAAATTTTGAAAAGGATATGGCTTCATGATGTAAGATTTCAGAGGAAATGCATTGTCTGCCACAATAACATAGGGCATTGGAATTTCTACACCCTCAAGAAATTGAGGTTGAGGTATATTTAATGAATTTTCTTCTAAAGCTTTTGAAATTTTGCAATTTAAAAATACTCCTCCATCTGAGATACGTCCATTGCATCCAATGTCCACATAAATAAACTTATACTCTGCATCTGCCATTGCCATCAACACAATGCTATGTGCTCCCTTATAGTTAAAATAAGTGCTTCCGCTGTTTGCTGGAGCTTGAATAGTAATATGTTTGCCATCTATAGCGGCTATGCAATGGTGGAAGTTCCATCTTGCTTCAAATTTCTCTGCATGACTTTTCCATTCTGCTTCTGATGTAGGTACCTGAAAAATATAAATATATTATAACTTATTTTTTTACTAGAATAAAAAAGAATCAGAAGTGGAACCATTGAAGATATCTACACCAGGACCATCAAATACGAACCAAAAAAGGAAAAGGCCTTTAGAAGAAAAAAATGATATTGCACTTTCTAAAGCATTATCGATTATGGAGAAGCCAGCCGATGAATACCAAATTTTCGCAGATTATGTTGCAAGTGAATTTCGTCATCTTAAGTCAGAAAAATTCAGAAATTTATTACGACGCAAAATTCAGAGAGCTATCATTGAAGTAGCTGAACTGGAGGAGGAACAAGAACAAGTACTAACAGGGTCAGTGACTTCATTCTACAGTTCAACACCATCACCAATGGGCACTTTACAAGGTTCGTAAATTAATAGTACACATTTAGTATTCTTTAAAATGTATATACCTTTAAATATGTATCTTTTAAAACTTCAAACAGTGCAGCACAGCATTCCGGAATTATCCGAGACAGTGTACATACAGGAATACGAAACAAATACGACAGAGAATGATAAGAATCTCCTGTAAAATAAAAAAAATAAATAAATAAATTATACATTAAAAAATTTGTTGCTTATTATTTATTACCTGTTGACAAAAATCTTAGTGTGACAAGCAGCCGCTCACTTGCTGAAATTGATGGCCGCAATATTGTATCCTTTTTTGTTACTTTTGGTGCCACTAGGTCTAACAAAACTTTAAAATCATCTACACTCATCCTCATAAAATTTTCCACAGACTTGTGATCTTCATTTATAAGTTCTTTAAATAATCTGTGGTGAAATCCTAGCTCTTGTCTTCTAAGGATCCATTCTCTGACCCACATTTTTCGTTTTTTTTTTCTTTTCTTTTTTTTTAACAAAATTATAGCTGCAACTGCAGCAGCACATCTTATTGTGTAGCACGACATTTTTAAAATGACATACACAATTTTCGCGAAATAAACTCTTGCAAGTGTAAATATAATTGGAATAATTTGCAGCAAATTTTCATGAGTTATATCGCGGAATGTCAAAAGTGATTTCTAGACATCAAAAATCTTAACAAGTGTAAACAGACTTTGCAAGTTGATGTCGCGAGAACAAAATGATTTCTGAGAGTTTGTTTTCCAGTGTACACAAAGCATTAAGATTTTGTGCTCAAGGGAGCTATCAATTAAGTATAGGTAATGACTATAATCTCGGACTTGATCAATCTACTGTGTCTCTGGTTTTGACTGAAATAATAGATGTTTTTGAAAGATGTCTTTGTTCTGTAGTGATATCTCATATATCATACAAAAGTGTGCCACACATGAGCACCAGAATACTGACCAACAAAATAATAATGATTCATGAAGAATTTTATAAACAAAATCATAAAATACTTTTAAGTATACTGACCAAAATATATGTAAAAGAAAAAGAAAAAGGTCTGGTGTAATATGAGTATTATTTATGCATTGCACATGTTTACATATATCGTGCAATGTGAAAGTATTTAAATAATTATTCTTTTAGAATCAGATTGCATTATGTTAAATAATGTAAGAAATATTTAAGTGCAATGTTATGATATGATATCTGACACCACTTGAGTAAAATAGAAAAATAGTAAAATTATTAGCTAATTATATGCATAATGTGGGTCATAGTTAAATGACATTTATTTTTATACATATTTTGGGATATATTGGGAATATATTAAATATCAATTTATACATAATTAACGATGAATGATTAATGATATTGGAAATATTATAGATATAGATTTAAGTAGGGAGATAAGAAACAATGTAAAATTTATGTATAAATACTGATGCATTTATTCAATAAAGTCACTCTGTATTCAACCAAGAATCGAGTCGTATTTTAATTTTTACTGCACTCCGCAGTCTAGTTGGCAAAACCTGCCTTTAATCAAAAACGCATTCAAAAAACATTAATAACTGCACTCTTGCCAAATAAACCACTGGCTTACATCGGCAATTAATTTCTGCCTGCCAGTACAAAAATAGATAAAAGTAAAACTCAATTACAGCCCCTTTGCTCCAATCATTACAGTTCTAAATGGATAAAGTTCAACTATACCAGGGAAGAAGAAGATGAAGCAAAATTATTTTTTTATGCAAAAAGTGGTTTGCCGGGCATTATAGGCTGTATAGATGGAACGCACGTCAAAATAAGAGCACCTGATCAACAAATCCAGCACCTCTATTATAACAGAAAAGGTTATTACAGCATTAATGCCATGATAGTAAGTTTAATAGACATTTGTAAAAAAAATTTTCATAATTCACATTTTTAATGTTTTTTTTTTAAAGGTATGTAATCATAAAAAAATTATTAAGTATATAAACGCCAAGTTCCCAGGATCATCTCATGATTCGATGGTATGGAACATGTCGGGCTTGAAGAATCACTTGCAGGAAAAATATACAAATGGAATGAGAAATACTTTTATACTTGGTATAATTTATAAGATAACTCATAATGATATACCTTTATTTTATGATGTTATTTTCTTATTTCTTAGGTGATGCAGGGTATCCGCTAACACCCTGCCTCATAACGCCATTTCGAAGCACAACAGAAAATTCACCACAGGCATTATTTAATAAGAAACACACCCAGGCAAGAATTCTAATTGAACAAACGATTGGAATCCTTAAAAACCAATTTAGGTGTCTTTTAAGGGCAAGAGAATTGCACAATAAGCCGGAAAAGGTGACAAAAATTATAAATGTGTGTGCAGGACTTCACAACATTTCTTTATATCATGGTGTTGAACTGGATGATATCGATAATTATGATGTAGATAACGAAGGTGACTTAAATGAGAACGAAGTCAACGATGAAAACCATACAGCAGATACTATCCGGAATGAATTACTTAATTCAAAAGGGAAAAAGGGAATTTATAAACATTGTAATAAAGAAAAGATCGGACCTTAAGTCCAAAAAATAAATTTCTTTTTTTATATTTAAAATTTATAAAAAAAATTAACTGGCTATATTTATAGTAAAAAAGGAATTTTAATAAAAATGTAATTTTAATTTTTTTAAAAAACTTTTATTTAAATATCAAAACTATATAGTCTTCATGACTCATCAAAAAATTTTACTGAAACTAAAAATATAAAAAAAGGAACAAAAAAATACGTCTTCATGACTGTTTAAATTAATTTGAAAAAAAAATTTTGTTTTTAGACACTTTTACATACGATTAAGTATTTCCTGTTTTTGCAACTCTAACAATTCCATTTTTGCTTTAAGCTTCATTTCTCTATCTTTTTCTTTTTTGGCTTTATAATTTTTAAATATTCCTAATTTTTCTCTTTTTAATTTTAATATTTCTTTAGTTTTATCTTTTTTTAAGTAGTACATTTTTTTTAAATATTCTTTCATTTCTTGTACTTCTTTTTTAAAATTTTTAAATTCTTCCCCGTGTTCTTTCAACAATTTTGTTCTGTGTTCTGTATTTATGAACACTCTTCTGCTTTGGCTGGACTTCTGTGCTTCTGCAGTTGTTCTATTCTGAACCAAATCAATATCAGGACTCTCTGTGGCATGTTCTTCATCGGGTACAATATTCGTAGGAGTATCTAGGCCAAATTCTTGTCCAGGAGGATCTACACATTTATCTATACTTTAAAACTCACATATTTTTTCTTCTACAGGAGTTAGAATGTGTAATATGTTAGGTCCTCCTCCTGTGTTAATTGTAATTTCTTTTTTATTTTCCACTAATTTTTTCTTTAATTTGGCTTTCATGTCTGTCCAAACCTAAATTGATATATTATTAGAAAAAATTCATTTTCTTGTAATTATGTTTATATATTTACCTTAGCCCATTTGTCAGCAGATTTGATTGGAGGACCTAGGCTGTTCAATTCAAGTGTGAACTTCCTCTAGTGTTCCTCAACTTCCGATTTTCTGCACACACATTTGGCTATCATCGGATTCCTTTCCATCAGCGTCACCAGCCTATCTAACTGTATTTTATTGCTGAATATTTTTTTTCTAAAAAAATTGTAATAAAATTGGTGAATGTCTAATTAACAAAATCTTCAATTTTTTATTTGAAATACATATATGTATTTTTTTTATTTACTCACTGAAAATAAATTTAATGGAATTAGCAGTTTGCGGAAAATGTTTTGTATTTACAGCAAAAATTACTTTTTGTAACAATTGTAATATTCATTTATAATGAAACTTTTTCCTTGCTAGAAATGAAGTCAGTTATTTCAACTAACCAGGTATTTTTCGGAAAATAAAACTTACAAAAATTTTAAATATCATTTACGGCAAAAGTATAAAAATCATTTCTTCTAAATGATTTTCTATTCTTCGGAAATGAATAAATAGCAAGATTACATCATTTCATACTTTTTATCACAAGAAATAAATTCTCTGTTGCAGTAACTGAAATAGTTGTTACAGAAATAACCGTAAAATATCAAAAATTCGGTTATTTTTTCGTACTTTTGTTGCAACTGAAATCTCTTTTGCAGCAAATGAAATGTCTTTTATCAACGTAGACGTAGACGTATACTGTATATAATGTATTTGTTACGTTAACGTTATAATATCTAGTCTATAGTTATAATTTATTTGAGTTTTTGCATTCAATGAGTGAAGTGTAAAAAGTAAAAGTGGTGTGAAAAGTGAAATACAAAATTTTTTAACAAGTTAATCAATTAAGTTTTATAGTTAAATTAGTTAAAGTTGTAAAATTAAATTAAAGTTTTTTTGATAAATTAAGAAAATATGTATACAATATAATACATACATTTCTTGGAAAACATTTATTATTATTTTGGTGATTTTGTTTCAAATCTACCTACCTGTAATATACATAATTAATCAGAATATGGAAAAAACGTCAATATTTGTAAATTTTAAGAAAGAAAATATTAAAAAATTATTAAAAATAGCATATGAAAAAAAATTGAACTATGAATCCATTCGTGCTGTAGTAGAAGAAAATTTCAATATTACCGATCCCACTTTTTTGCTAAATGGTGCTATATGTAATAACAGCGATTTGCCAGATATCATAAAGCAATTTATATCCAATCCAGATTTTGTAATTACCATCAAATGTAAATTAAATGTATTTACTATATACGTAGGCCACTCCCAAAGTTTTGCAATGCCAGGTAACAGAAAACGATATAACAGAAACTAGTTTTTAGAACCAGTCACTAGTCTTTTAGTAGTCAGTAGTCAAAAATATTTTGAACTGTGTGTTGTGGAAAAAAAATTATTAAAACAGAAAGGTTCTGAAGTTATTGTTGAAATGGAATTAACAAGAGAAAATTTCCGGGCAATGATTTATTATGATTTTCGGTATGGGTTATCTAATCATGAATGCTACGACCGACTTATTTCTGCATTTGGGGATGAAGCTCCGTCCTTTTCAACTGTATTTCGCTGGTACAAAGAGTTCCAGGCTAACCGCAAATACTTGAAGGACGAACCCCGGGAAGGTCGTCCTGCAACTGCGGTAACGGAAGAAAATATTGAAAAGTCGCGGAAGCTCTTAACGGAAGATCGGCGAATTACGTATGCATCGATTGCTGCAACTCTCGATATTGGTATGAAAGCAGTGCATCAAATCCTGCATGATCACTTACGGGTCAGAAAGCTTTGTTGTCGGTGGATACCTCATCGGTTGACCTCCGAACAAAAGAAGATGCGTGTGAATTGGTGCAAAGATATGATTGAAAAATTTCGCAGAGGAGAGTCAACTGCTGTCTACAATATTGCCACAGGTGACGAATCTTGGATATATTGCTATGAACCGGAAACCAAGCAGCAATCTGCTCAATGGATCTTTGAAGATGAAGAGAAACCAACCAAAGTCAAACAAAGCAAGAGTGCTGGTAAGCAAATGATCGTCACTTTTTTTGGCAAAACGGGGCATATCTTTACATTGGCAGTTGAAGATCGTAAGACAGTAAATGCGGAGTGGTATACCAATACTTGCTTGCCAAAGGTGATCAATGAGTTAAGAAAAACAAACTCCCAAAGGCGCATAATCCTTCACCACGATAATGCACCACCCCATGCAGCTCAACAAACAAAGGAATTTTTAAAGGCTGTAAACGTTGAACAAATGACTCATCCGCCCTACAGTCCAGACCTCGCACCTTGTGATTTCTTTTTGTTTCCTTTTATGAAGGACAAAATGCGTGGTTTGCGTTTCGATAACGCCGAAAGTGCAGTAAATGCATATCAACAGCTGCTTTCTGAGGTACCTGAAGAAAAATGGCGATCGTGTTTTAATGATTGGTTTCGCCGAATGGAAAAATGTATCAAATATCACGGAGACTACTTCGAAAAACAATAAACTATTAGGAAATGCAGAACACTTCGTCATTTAGCCATATTGCAAAACTTTGGGAGTGACCTACGTACAGTAGAACTTTAAAGTTTTGTTTTAAAGCAACTTCTACATATTTTTAAACAAATTAATTTTTATATTAATGTATTACTAGCCCAAGAAACATCCAACATTGACATACAGGGTGTTCCAGATAACATTGCACATCAGCTAACCACAGATAGGTCTCGTCTAGATGCGCTGAAAATTGTACTGTCTGTATATAAAACGTTAAGATTGTAAATACTATGTTTTGTTAGACCTACTATCTGTGATTTGCTGATGTGCAGTGCTATATGAAATACCCAGTATATACAATAATTTTAATTTTTTTCACTTTTAAAACAAAGCTGACTATAGCGAAGAAAACATTGATCCCAATGTAATTGATGTAAATTTTAGTGACAGTATTCTTTTACCTTTATACAATGAATTATCCACAAAAGAAGTAAGTATATAGTGATATTTTTAAACCTTTAACACTAATATACATTCTAGACTATTTTGAAGTATTTAGCACATATCATAATATAATTACTAATATTTATTTTAAAAAACATATATATTCCATATATTTACAGGAATTGAAATCATTTTTAGAAATACATTGCCAGCTACAACTAAAAATTTACGAAAAAGAAGGAAATTTTTCTAATTTCAACAGAATTGTCATCAGCAAAACTATAATTAGACATCTGGTTGACAATAAACCTGGAAAAGGGTATAGGAAAATAAATGCAGTAATTCATAGTTAATGTCTAATTCAAAGTTTTGAATTGTATCTCATTTCAGTATTGCTAGAGACGAATTTGAGAGAATTGCCAATTTCATAGCAGAATTATATCCGAATGAATTAATGCAAACGTACTATTCTCCATCAAAAGGTAAAACCAAAGCAAGGGGGAAATTAATTGATGCTTATTATAATTATAAGCATTCCTTAAGTAAAGCTGGAATAATAAGATCAAGGTCGAGCACCCCAAAACGTTCTCAGTCATGTTCAACTATAACGTCTGGTGAATACCCTACGGATTTAATAGATTTAGGTACACACATCTTTTAAAAATTATGAATTATTAAATTTTCTACAAGTTTCTTTTGTATTTTTGTATTTCAGACACTGAGGTAAATGTAGAATTTATATTAAACGAAATTAGAACAACAGCTTGTGTCACTAATCTAGAAGAAAAGTGGTTGAAGTGTTACAACCATAGGCACAGATTTTTAGATTCTGCAGTGAGTACTGCTGAATATATCCATGCCTTTCCACCTTTAAATGAAGCTGATGGTTATAAGTTGGTAATATTAAACATCTAAAATTATACAAAAAATAAAATTTTTATCAAAAATTTATATATAAATTTTAGTTTGCTATTGATGTTGAAAAACAATTTGGAAGACGACCGAATTTTGAAATAAGCACTGGAGTATATAACAAACTTATTTTGAAAGCAAAAGGAAAAAGAAATAAAGAAATTGAAAACATACTTCAATTAATTGAAGCAGAAGCAAATGAAATAAATAAAAAAGTTATATCGCTTTTACTTCTTCCTTTTATAATTCACAATTCAAATTTAAAAAATCAAAAAATTAAAAAGAGAGCATCAAAAATTGAAGTACATGATGCTTTTATAAGTCATTGTAAGGTAAATTTATGAAAAAATTCAACTGAAATTAAAACAAACTCATATTATCTGACCTTTCTTTTAGACAATCGCGGAGGCGGACACAAAACAAAGAGAATACAACCTCTTGTATGGGAAAGTAAAAGAAAATGTGCAGCCTAGATTGATTTTAGTGGCTTCACCGTTAGAAATTGCATATGTGACTATAGCTGATATAAAATATATACACTGAAAGAAAAAACAATTGTTAAATCACACAAATCGGCTTTGCTAAAAAATTTTGTATGAAATTTTTAAACCTATGTTAAATCATATTAGTGTTTTGTTATATTGTATATGGTTAAGTTTCATGAATTTTTGTTGATATGCCTTAAAAAATTCAGGCAATATACTTTACATTTTATTTTTAACATGCATTTTAATCCAGTGCAATGTAGCATAGCTTTTGGTGTTTTACAAAAACTTTGGGCAAATTATAGTTAAAACCAAAATAAAAAAATATATGTGTAATTCATCTACTATAGCCCAAGTGTATTTCAACCTAGCCTTTCACATATCACCAAAGTTTTGGGTAAACTAAACTATAATCAAATGCCAGAAAACAAAGATTAACAAAGGTTTAGGTGATTTACCACAATTTATTTGAATAAATTGCACAAGTTCCTTTGGTTTTCTATTCTATAACTGTAATACCATTTGTTCGGGTGGCTGAACATGTTCGATCATGTTTAAATTTACCTAAGCCCATTGTAATTCAACATAAGTGCTTTGCACATTTACACAAATAATTAATGTCCATCGATTAACGAAGCGGTCAATATTCAATATCAATCAGTTTATTTGCATTTCAGCTGCAGTTAAGTTCAGATGTGTAATGTGTTTTTAAGATTACAGTCGTAGTGCAAATAAATTAAGAAAAATTAAAACTATAAATATTTTTACTACATACTTTAAATTTTGATAATTTTAAAAGTGAATCTAACGTAAGTAAAACTGAAAAACTATTTTTGCCGCTTTATTACAGATAAGTATTAAAAAATTATAACAATTATTTGTAAAAAATTAATTTTTGATTTCAAGTTGATAGATATGTCATTTTTTTTTATTCACATAAACAGATTTTTTTTTTTTAAATCGATTATTGTTATATTACATCAATATGGTTAAATGCTATATTTGTCAAAATAAATTTAATGATGCAAAATTTTTAATTAACCATTTGAAAATTATACATGGACATGGAAAAAATAGTTTTTACACATGTGTTGAAAATTTTTGCGGTCAATCATTTCAAAACCCTTCGGCTTTTAAAAAGCATTTAATTAGATCTCATGCTTTAGAACCTAACATTGTTCATCCATTTACGACTTATGAGAAAAAAAAGAAAATTTTAGATGTACAAGTTGAAAATAATACAAAAAGAGTAAAAATATCAAATACAAATATTTCCGAAAATATAACAAAAAGTTTTGAAGTAAACAGCAAAAATGTCAATGTGTCAGATATTGAAAACAATATTTTTAATAAATTTTTCGAATTTATTTTGTCCTTACATAACAATAACAATTTTACAAGAAAAGATGTAACAGTTCTTCAATCAAATATTAAAAATCTAGTCATTAATCCACTACTTCAATTATTTCGCGATTTTTCAAAAAATATTTGTGGAGAAGATTCAAATAAATTGCAAAAACTTTTAGAAAAATGTGAGTATTTGTTTGATCAACTTGATTCTGAACATAAATTAATAAAATATCTGGTAGAAACCGATAAGTACGAAAAACCTACTGAATTTTACATAAACAGGGAAATTTCAAATGTGTTCAAAGCAGGAGTAGCCTGTCTTGATGAAAAAATAGATAAAGGTGTTTTAATGCCATTGAATTTTCAATTTCGAAAAATATTTGAAAATGGCAGTACACTTAAAGATTGCCTTGATAAAATGAGAGACTTATCCTCGTCCAATACAACAATACAACAGTTTATTCAGGGAAAATTATGGTTGGAAAAAACAAAACTTTACCCAAACAAAATTCTTGTTCCATTTTTCTTATATACAGATGAATTTGAAATAAACAATCCACTTGGTTCTCATGCAGGATCACAGTCTGTAACAGCAATGTATTATACATTTCCAGTTCTTGATAATCAGTCTAAATTAAATAAAATATATTTAGCTGCTCTGCTTAAAGCTAATGATGTTAAGAAATATGACAACGACTTAACGCTGCACTCGTTGATAGAAAATATAATATCATTAGAAGTTGAAGGGTTAAGTTTGCAATTAGATGGAGAAGAGGTTCAAGTTCACTTTCTCCTGGGACTTATCCTGGGAGATAATCTAGGTTTAAATCAAATACTGGATTTCAGTAGATCATTTTCCGCAAATTACTATTGTAGATTTTGTTTAGATGCTAAAGATTCAAATGGAAGTTCTTCAATAGAGAATGAGTCATCCTTAAGAAATATAGAAAATTATCAACAGAATTTAGAGATTGCAAATCCGTCAAGCACAGGTGTTATTAGAAATTCTCCATTAAATCGAATTCCGTCCTTTCACGTCACACAAAATTTTGCTGTTGATATGATGCATGATATTTTTGAAGGGATTGCTCATTATGATCTCGCACATGTATTAAACTACTACATTGGAAAAAATACATTTTCTTTAGATGATTTCAATCGGTTGAAGAAGAATTTTTCTTATGGAGAAACTGAGGTTAATTATATTTGTAAAGATATATCTGAAACACATCTACAAAGAAAAAAATTCAACATGTCTGCTCGACAAATGTGGACATTGTTACATCATTTCCCGTTAATTGTTGGTCATATTGCACCGGTAAATGATAAAGTATGGCCCGATCAACAATTTGCGCTCAGATGGTTGATGTGCCTAACAAACGTACACAAATGTGTAAACAAAATTTCCAATATTATATTTTGCGCACGTATGTTAACATTCAATGCTCAAGTGCCTTATGTGTGCATTACATTCATAGACGTAAAATGGACAACAAATAATAAAATCAGAAATCTTTTTCTGAATAGTTCATCAACGATACAAATAAGCGATATAAATAAAAAACGAAAACAAACAAAAAGAGCAGCTGAATAATATACTGGAAAAGTTATAATTGTGCACGTGCAGTGGTTCACTAACGGGACTCAAAAAATTTATTTGTAGTGTGCTAGTGATTTAAAACAGAAAATTAATTTTAGTTCTCAACTGACTCTTGTGGTTGTGAGAAGGCAAAGTGAAAAAGTGAATTTATCAAATATAAAATTAATTGATTAAAAAAATACATTTTAACTTAAATTCGAATTTTTTTAATAATAAAATAACAAAGCTGAAAATAAAGAAGTAAGTAGATTCATACAATTTTAAATTTAAATATTTACAAATTTCGTATTACATTACCAAAAATATCAGATTTATTTTTATTTGCGTATAACAAGTTTGCTGTAAGTGCCTGTGTTTTGAAGCACACGACCAAAAGATCTCATTTTCACGAAATTTTGCCATTAAAAGATGTTTGGTTTAATTTATTCCAAATAATTTAGACTTTGCTTTATATTTTATAATAAAGTAAAATTGTAAAATGCAATTTTTACAAAGTTCGAACTGGTTTTTACTGTGTATGGAAGTGTGCTGTAAGTGCCTGTGTTGTGAAGCATACGATCTAAATATCTCATTTTCACGAAATTTTGCCATTAAAAGATGTTTGGTTTAATTTATTCCAAATAATTTAGACTTTGCTTTATATTTTACAGTAAAGTAAAATTGTGAAATGCAATTTTTACAAAGTTCGAACTGGTTTTTACTGTGTATGGGAAGTGTGCTGTAAGTGCCTGTGTTGCGAAGCACACGATCAAAAGATCTCATTATCACGAAATTTTGCCATTAAAAGATGTTTGCTTTAATTTATTCCAAATAATTTAGACTTTGCTTTATATTTTACAGTAAAGTAAAATTGTAAAATGCAATTTTTACAAAGTTCGAACTGGTTTTTACTGTGTATGGGAAGTGTGCTGTAAGTGCCTGTGTTGTGAAGCACACGATCTAAATATCTCATTTTCACGAAATTTTGCCATTAAAAGATGTTTGGTTTATTTTATTCCAAATAATTTAGACTTTGCTTTATATTTTACAGTAAAGTAAAATTGTAAAATGCAATTTTTACAAAGTTCGAACTGGTTTTTACTATGTATGGGAAGTGTGCTGTAAGTGCCTGTGTTGTGAAGCATACGATCTAAATATCTCATTTTCACGAAATTTTGCCATTAAAAGATGTTTGGTTTAATTTATTCCAAATAATTTAGACTTTGCTTTATATTTTATAATAAAGTAAAATTGTAAAATGCAATTTTTACAAAGTTCGAACTGGTTTTTACTGTGTATGGGAAGTGTGCTGTAAGTGCCTGTGTTGTGAAGCACACGATCTAAATATCTCATTTTCACGAAATTTTGCCATTAAAAGATGTTTGGTTTATTTTATTCCAATTTAGACTTTGCTTTATATTTTATAATACTACATATATTTCATAATAATACATATATATTTCTATAATGCACTATTTCAAAGATGCCGAAGTATAAAAATATTCTTCTGTTGTCCAAGAGAGCCAAAAAGCGTAGATATGATGACGTGTGTCCCTCATATAAATGTGAAAATCAAGTTGATATGAATGCTGAGAGTACTTATAACATTGATTGTAGTTCGTCAATTCTCCAATCAAATATTGATGTACTTCATAATGATTCATATAAAGAAAATGAAACAGGAGCTAATAACAATATTATTGATTTTCTGCGGAAATGGAGCACGCAGCACAATATTACACACACTGCGTTAAATGAGCTTTTGCTGTTCTTAAAACAATATGGTCATGACTGCTTACCAGCGGATAGTAGAAGTTTACTTAAAACTCCAAAAGAAAGACAAACCGTTGATTTAACTTCTGGTAAATATGTTCATATTGGAATTGAGTCTGCTTTGCAAAGATATGTTTCTACCATACAAGAAAATATTCCGAAAGAAATATTTATTGATTTCAATATAGATGGTGTGCCGGTATCTAAAAGTAGTCAAAGTAGTTTTTGGCTGGTTCTGATGAAAATAGCTAAGATCACTCAAGAAAGAATTGACGTTGTTGGCATCTATCATGGCTACACCAAGCCAAAAGACTTTAAAGAGTTTTTGACACCATTAGTAGATGAATTACAAGTTTTGGAAAGTGGATTTTATATTAAAAATCAAATTATTAAAATCAATATTAATGCATTTATATGTGATGCTCCCGCACTTGCTTCCACTAAAGGCATTAAGTCTCACACTGGTTATTTTGGTTGTGGAAAATGTACCCAGGAAGGTGATTATATTGACAATCGCATGACATTCCAAAACACAAATTCGACCTTGAGAACAGATGAAAGTTTTAGAAACAGAAATGATGAAGATCATCATATAAGCATTTCTCCAATAGAAATGTTAAAAACAGTGGATATGGTCAAGAGTTTCCCTTTAGATTACCTTCATCTTGTTTGTTTAGGAGTTATGAAAAAATTACTTAAAATGTGGTGTTGTGGAGGTGTGGAATCGCTATTATCCAGTTCAGATGTAGCCAGCATATCAACGAAGTTAAAGAATATTACTCTTACACAACCAACAGAATTTCAAAGAAGAATCAGAAGTCTTCAAGAACTTTCACATTTTAAGGGTTCAGAATTCAGAACCTTTTTATTATATAGTGGTCCGTTTGTTCTTCGAGGAATTTTATCGGCAGAGAAATATAATCATTTTTTATTTTTGCACATAGCTATTCGATTATTATGTGACAAAGAACTTGCAAAAAATCAAACAGATGTAGCTGAAAAATTATTGAAAGTATTTGTAAATAAAATGGGTACGATTTATGGAAAAAAACATTTAATATATAATGTTCATTCTTTAATACATCTTCCGAATGACGTAAGAAATTTTGGCTCACTTGATTGTTTTAGCGCTTTCCCATTCGAAAGCTATATGTCACGTATTAAAAAGTTCGTTAGAAAAGGCCATCTGCCTTTAGCTCAAGTTAGTAACCGCATAAAAGAATTGAATATGATCAACTATCAACACCGTACTCCAACAAATATTTCGTATCCTATATTGCAAAAAGAGAAAAAAATGAATGATGGTTCAAAGACATACAGAAGAATAAAATTTAAACAATTTAGTTTTGCAAATAATTCAAAAGATTGTTGGATTTTGTCGAATGACAAAACTATAATAAGATTTAAATTTGCCGTATATCTTGAAAATGAAATTTTTATAAAAGGCTGCGAACTCCAAGGAAAACAAACAAATTTTTTTAATTACCCATTAAGTTCAGATAAATTGGACATATACAGAAGCACAATCACCGAGGATTGTGAACGATTTTATAATGCACGAATCATTGAAAAAAAGCTTTTCGGAATGAAGGAAGATGATCGCACATATATATTTTTTTCTCTTATCCATCATTAAAATTTTTTCAATTAAAGATGTAATACACGAAATGATATCCAAACATTATTTTATATATTCTTAAATTTCTTTTTAGATGTATTCAATAGTCGAAACCAAAGAACAGGATATACTTACGGTATGCCTTACACCTTCGATTTGGATAGATGGACGGGAACTTCGTTGGCCAAGTGTAAAAGGAAGCAAATTAATTAAATTAATTAAAAATCGGGAGCCACCTTGTGCAGACTGGTGTTTATACAGAGACTTTAAGATCTTGCATAGAAATATAGGTAAGATATTAATATGAATTTATTTATATTTAGGAAATACGTATCATTTTTCGTTTATTTCGATTAATTCTCTAGGAAGTTATGAAGAAGCGAGGAAAATGGAAGAGAGATACAGCAAATATACAAATACCGACTCTGAGTACGAAGATCTACGCCATAAAGCAGAAAAAAGAAAACATCCTTTAAATACAAAAGAGAATGAGGATCATAATTTTAATGACGCCTTCACAATTAATATGAAAAAAATCCGCAAAAGTGTGTTGACGGAAGACTTGTCAGATAAAGAAAATAATCCAAGCGAAACAATATCGCAAACTCCATCGCCTTCGACTTTGCCATCTAATTCCCCGCGTAAGTCGCCTTCTATTCCTAAGATTTCGCGGATGGTATCAAATCATCACATTGACGAAAATAGTTTTAAACATGCCAGATCTAGTGAACTTAAGCAGACAGCTGAAGTACAAAAATTAAAAACAAAGAAATATAAAATGAACAACAAAATTGATATTTTGAATCAAAAATTAATTGAGTTCTCCGAATCACACAAAAATGAAATGGATAAATTAAACAAAAAAATTGACACTTTGAATGATGCTATTCAATCACTTATAACAGTATACCAGAAAACACATCTAGATCAAATAAAACAAAAAATTATTTATGACAAAAATTTTATACCACCTAATTTGCCATTAACATCAAATGAAGAATTGAAAATGTTTAATGATAAATTGATCAAAGACAATGTATTCTTAGAACAAATGGTATGTAGTATCTTTTTATATTTTCAAAAAAATATATTTATAGTTATAAATTATCTAAAAAAATTTTTCAGACCATAAGGTTGAACGGACTCGTTGTTTCCGATTTACAGAAATCTGTAAAATATATAATGAAAAAACTTATGGCCATGGAGCTTGTTATCCAATATACATGGACCGGAAAATCTGCAATTCAGGGTCAAATAACAAAATTAATTTTTGCAGACATGCATGGAATACATACTTTAATTGAAAGGAGTCTTAATCATGATGACGGGATGAAATTTCCAAGAGAGAAAATAATTCGACAGATAAAAGAGTATATAAAACGCGGAAAACAAAATTTTAGCCGACAAAATAAAATATAATACTTTGTAACTGCTTATATACATATATATTATAAAATATACTCTAAGTTCTAAGATAATTTTTTTTATTTGTTTGTTTTTATTTATAATTTATTTCACAAAACATTGCAATTTTTACTTGTTCAAAGAATTAGAATGTGTATTTCACTTTACCTACCCAAAAAAAGAAAATGTGTAACTCATTTTACTTACTCAAAGAATTGAAATGTGTAGTTCACTTTACTTACACAGAAAATAAAATGTGTAACTCATTTCAATTACGCAAAGAGTTAAAATGTGTAAGTCATTTTACTTACTCAATGAGTTAAAATGTGTAACTCACGTTATTTACACAAAAAAGTAAAATGTGTAATTCATTTTACTTGCCCAAAGACTCAAAATGTGTAGTTCACTTTATTTGCACAAATATATGAAATCAGTACTTCGTTTTACTTACACATGAGTTTAAAGTGCGTCTTACACAAGTGTTTTACACTTGTCGTCTGTATTTGTGTTCCACACATGAGTCAAGGCGTTTCCCGCAAAGTGGCGATAATTGTGTCAAACTCTTGCCTGTTTGTGTTATACACATAATTTGTGCCTACGTGGACAATTTGCGGTCACATTCTTTGCACAAAATGGCAAAATGTTGATCGGGTGGACGTTTGTTCGTAATTTAATAAAGATTCTTGATTACCTTCTTTTACCTAAGTTCGATGATGAATTAATTACAGAACTTCAAGAATTAATAAAAAACCATAATAAGCAGTACGTTCGACTTTTCAAAGATAATTTGAAGCCTAAACATCATTTATTAGTACACTACCCTACAATCATAAAATACTCTGGACCACCGAAATTTTTCTGGTGTTTTCGATTTGAGGCTAAACACCGAGAATTGAAGACTTATGCTAGAGTTACTACAAGCAGAAAAAATATACTTCTGACATTGGCTACAAAGTTTCAACTGAAATTTTCTTTTACGTTATTGCATAAAAACGAAAACTTTTTGCATATGGATGTTATGAACAATGTTAATAATTCAAACAAAAATATCGTTATTGAATATCTGGGAGTATCAGAATCTGAAATTGATTGCTTTTCAAAAGTAGTATATCGAAGTAACTGTTACAAAAAAGATAACTATATTATACAAAATTTTGACAAAGAAACAGAAATTTTTAAGATTTTGGAGGTAGTTGTGGTTAAAAAAACTGATTTATACCTAGTCTGTCTGAAGCAAAATACTAATTACAGTGATCATTATTTATCATTTGAAATTTTACAAGCATCAGAAAGTACTCGTGAATCTGTTTTACAAATTGCACGTTTTAATGGCCCGTCTCTCAGTTCTCAAAGGCTTTTAAATGGAAAAGAAATGATTAGACCAAAATTTTACTTCTAATAAATTAGAAAAAA
Organism: Villa cingulata; assembly: GCA_951394055.1. Lineage (NCBI taxonomy): Eukaryota > Metazoa > Arthropoda > Insecta > Diptera > Bombyliidae > Villa > Villa cingulata. Next base: position 30,657,837 of record OX596017.1, on the reverse strand, counting down.
ATAAGCTTCATGACCTCTTAAGTATTTCACTTTTATTTTATATACACGGTATCAACGGTTAATAAAATATCTAAAAATATTTTTGATTAAAATTTTATGACTTATGGCGAATAAATAAAAGAGTAAAATTTCAGCGAAACTACAATCGAATGGAATAATTATATGTATCGTTTCAAGTTCGATAAATATCGAAAATGGTAATAGATATTTCATTTAATTCGACACATATACTATATAGGTATATACAGATACACATACCATTTTGATTTTCTATAAGGCCTCTTGATTATTTTTAAGGTAAAAAAATGGAGCCGGATGATTTATCAAATGCGAATATAATTATTGTAAACGACAATAGTGTGATCACGCAAGGGTTTATATCGAGGCCCATTAATCAAATAAATATGGATGCATCTGCGTGTTGCAGTAATGTGGAAGTTTCTGCGGAGCATGATTCCTTAGCCCAGCTCCTGCAAAGCTGGAATTTATACAAAGAACTATATGTATTTCTAAAATGTAAGATTCAAAGCTTTTTATTATAAAATGTATAGAAATTAAATTTGTTCTTTTTGTTTTATAGCAAAAGGTATCACAGTAGAAGGACTTAAATATATCAAAGAACGTCATCTTGATGAACTATTTAACGGAGGGGACTTAAATACAAAAATTATTTTGGAAAATAAGCTAGCAGATTGGCAAAATGAATGCGTAAATTAAAAAAAAAATTTTGAAGATAGATAATAATTGTGTAATCAATTTTTCGTTTACTCATTTGTAGGGTGTCTATAACTTGAGACCTAGATTCGAAACAGACACTACAACAATGTCTGTAAATTCAACTATAGATTCATGGATCCAAAATTTGAAATCCCCTTCATCTTCAAATAAGGAGAATGATGATGAGGTACTAACTGAAATAATACATGTTAAATAAATAATCTTAAAATTTTATATTACAGTTTTCTGTAATGGAAATTCTGCAGACGAATGAACAAGGAAAAAATTTAATAACATCATACCTTACAAAAAACAGCTTTACACAAAATGAACGAACAATGTTAGTTCATAAAGTCATTCAATATTACATAGAAAATGACAAACCCTTATCAGTTGCAAAATGTAGAAATTTGTCAGAACAAATAGTTAAGATTTTTCCTTCTGAAGATCAGGTGAGTCAGGTGAAAATTATCAACAAATTTATAAATTATCTATGTATTTCATTTTTAAATGTATAGAAAACATATTTTCTCGGGAGAGGTAAGCTTCCGCCAAAAGGAAAGTTATGGGACAGATACCAAGGAAGGAAACGATTAATGAAAACATTGGGGAAGAATTTAAATTCAAAACGGGTTTTAAGTGATGTAATTAAAAATTCAGAAGAAAATGCCTGCTCTTCAACAAAAGAACTCCTTATTTCAACTGAAGAATGTGAAAAAATTGCAGCTACACTAAAATATCTGAGAAAATGGGTTGCAGTTATTTTAAATTGGAAAAAGACAGTATCATACCGCATGGACAGAATACAAAATGACAAAAGTAAAAACATAGTTGACATATTGCAAGACTGGCCACTGTATAAATATGCCCAGGCTGAAGAATTGGTAAATTTATATTTTAAAAATATATCGCAAAAATTTATGTATCATATATTCAACATTTTATTTATGTAGATAAATATCGATTATGAGTTCGTTCAACCTGGAAAAAATTTTTCGTTTTTGTTGTGGGACAAATTTTGCACCGTTGCAGAACAAATATTTAAAACAAGAATTAAAGATGCAAATTCCAAGACTTTGTTGAAAGAGCTTCAAACTAACAAGCAAAATATCAATACAGGTACATATTTCAAACTGAATGTTCTATTTCTTTTATAAGATTAATTACACATAACAATTACAGACAATATCAACATTACTTTGTTGCAATTATTACATGCAATTTTAATACCATCGACCACTATTCAAAATGGTAAAAGAGTTAAATTTACCATAAGGGATTCACAAAACTCATTCACACTTGCAGTTGAAGAAGAAAAACATATTGAAGAGATTATCATCCAAAAACAAAATGAGTGTATCAAACTTAAAAAATCTTTACAACCGTTCATTATTGTAACAGGAACTAAATTTTACTATAAAAATTATTATGTAGTAATTAATGATGTGAAATTTAAATTTAATACTTACCTTGAAGCAATTCAATATTGTTTCAAATCTTATTTTGTATTTAGTTTAAAGTATCCAGAGGAATGTAAATTTGTTTGGCTTTTTATTCAAAAATATTTTTTTTCAATCGAGGATTCAGAAAATTTTCCTGTTATAGATACATTTATTGTAGATTTAAAAAATTGTATTAATAATTAAATAGCTATTTTACAAAAAAAATTAAATTACCAAATAAATAACTTTTCATTTTGTAATAAAATTGATTTTTTTATTTCAACACTAAAATGTACTTTTTCCAAATTTTATAAAAATCTATATTAATGAAAAATTCTGAAATATATAAAAAATTGGGTAATTTGTCAAATTTTCAGCTATTGGAACATACTTTGTTTTTGGTGGAATGGACAATAATTTTGGGCATTTTATCAAAAAATTTAGGCAAACCTTACTGTTCACAAAGTTTCATGCAGAATTACAAAAGAAACTTGGGCAATTTGCGAAAGTTTCAGCAGTTGAAACATACTTTGTTTTTGGTGGAATGGACAATAATTTTGGGCAAACATTTTTGTTACCAAAATTTCATGCAGAATTACAAAATAAATGTGGGCAATTTACGCAAGTTTTACTGTAGATTTTGGTGTTGTTCCAAAGAACTTTGTTAAACTTGCATTTTGTTTGAATAAATACACAATGTTTTTGGGTAAAACAACGTATATTTAAGCAAATTTAAACAATAATATGTTTGAATCCATTCAGTTTTTTTCTCCTTTTTACACAACATTTTTTGTAATTGACCCAATAGTTTAGTTGGTTTACAATAAGTTAGTTATTTTTCCAATTACAAAAGTTTTTTTCGCTATATTGCCATTTAATTTGGTTGGCTGTATAATGCCCAAGTACTTTATTAGTTTACATACTGTTTTTTTTTAATTTTACATATGTTTTTCTTTCAGTGTAATCACCAATATCAAGGAAGCACTGGAATCAATTGTATCTATTTATTTAGCACTTAATTTGCAGTATCCAGTTGTATCACGTAAAGTATGGTATTTTTTACAACAACATATTTTTAGCTTTAAGACTCCTCTAGATGAGGTAAATCATGACTTAGAAACTTTGTGGAAAGATTTAAGTAATTAAGAATTGTTAAAAGATGAAAATATTCAAATGTACATTTTGTTCGCGGGATTATGAAAATGTGAGTAATTTTTTTCGACACTTGAGGAATATTCATAAAAATGAGACTAGGTTTTCCTGCCTTTATTGTTCACGAGTTTATGATAATGTATATTACTTTAAGGTTCATTTTATACGACACATAAAAAAAAATAATAACAAACTTTCTCAAGCATCATCCAACGCAGAATGTAAAGTGCAAGAATGCACTGCATATAGTTCTTCAAATTTCCAAACTACAAATTCTGGTGAAAACTTTTCATTACAAAACAGTGCTCCTGATTATTTACATGAATTAATTAAACTTGTGCTTTCATTTTATTCAAAAATTGAGATACCTAGAAAGTACTCTTTACAAATTCTAAACAATTGTCTTAATTTTTTTAAAAATATACTAAAACATGAATTCGAAGTTTCTAAAAATATTAACATAAAAAAATTATTAGATATATTTTCATCTGAAAATTTACCTGTCAGTGAATATAAACTTTTAAAACTACTAAATGAGAATTTTTTTCCAATTTTTATTAATACATACGTAATAAGTTCTCAAAATGAAGAAATAACAACTTCCAATAATCGAGTAAAAACAAAAAATATAATATATTCATCAAAAATAGTTAATTTAACATCATTTTTTTCACATATTTTTAATAATACAGACATAATTGAACATATTGTAGGGTATTTAAAAACTTTAGAAAGCTCTAATCAAATACATAATATTTATCAGACAGAATTTTTCAAAGTTAAAATTCAGAACTGTGGATCGAACACAAAAACTCTTCACTTACCTCTTTTTATATATTTTGACGATTTTGAGGTTAATAATCCTCTAGGCTCTCATGCCAATATAACAAAGCTAGGTGGAGTTTACGTTAAAATTCCTTGTATGCCACCACATTTTCAATCAAAATTAAATAACATTTTTTTGGGTATGTTACATTATAGTGAAGATAGAAAAATGTTCGGTAATACAAGAATATTTAAACCATTTATTGAAGAAATTCAAAAACTATTTGATACAGGTATTCAAGTTAATATATGTGATTATAATACAGTTAAATTATTGCCGTGCTTAATTTTAGGTGATAATTTGGGACTGAATTCAATTCTTGGCTTTACTGAATCTTTCAATGCTAATTTTTACTGCAGATTTTGTAGCTTAAGCAAGATGGAATGTTCTACAAAATGTGTGATAGATTCTGCAAAGAATTTTAACATAAACTCGTACAACTGTTATGTAGAAAATAATTATATTGCCGTATCCATTAAAGAATATTCAGTATGGAATGAACTTCCTTTATATCATATAACAGAAAATTATTGTGTAGATCCTATGCACGATATATTAGAAGGAATTTGTCGTTACGACATGCTATTTTTACTAGATGTTTTTATAAATAAAATGAAACTGTTTACAATTGAGCAATTAAATTTCAGGATTTCAACATTTAACTATGGTCCATATAATCAAACTAAGCCTCCTTTATTTAGATCGGATTTATTTCAACAAAAAAATATTAAAATGTCAGCTGCTGAAATGTTTTATTTTGTGAAACATTTTTCTTTAATAATAGGTAATTTAATTCCTTTTGAGTGCATTGAATGGCAGTTATACGTTGTATTGAGAAATATCATAAATTATTGTTTTAGTCATACGATTGATAAAAATACTTGGCGAGAATTACATTCGGCGGTTGTTGAACACAACGATTTATATATGCAATTAAGTGAATTACTACTTACTCCCAAATTTCATATATTACTTCATTATCCTTATATTATGCGCCAAATAGGTCCTATTAAGCATTTATCTTCGATGAGATTTGAAAGTTTTCACCAGGGATTCAAAAGATGTGCATATACAACAAAGTGTAAAAAAAATATCATTGAAACTCTCTCAAAAAAATATTACATAGGTACTATAAATACTATTTTAAATTTTGAAAATATTATATCTAAATCTACTTCACATAGTAAACAGAAACCAATTAGTAAAGAAATTAAAGCCAAATATAATTTTAGGTGTTCAGAAAACGCTTATTCTTTAGACTTTATTTCTTATAATAATTACATGTTAAGAAAACACACGGTGATAAGATATCAAGCTAATTTTTCGTTGGTTGATTTTATTTTGAAATATAAAAATCGTTTTTATATTGCTCTATCTGAACTTAAAACAAATTTCTTCGATTGGCATTTGCTTGCATATGAAGTAGAAAAGTCGTATAAATATTTTGTTGTTCCTATCGAAAATGTAAATCTAGAGAAAATGTCATACATTTGTGTCTTGGATGATCGTCAATTCGTTGATTTCGATTCATTGTACTTTGAAGATTTAATTAATTAAGATGTTTAAAATAATAATGTAAGTGTAAAGTTAAATAGTTTTTTGTCAAAAATCTTTTCAAAAATATAAAGATAATCACATGAATATAATAATAATAAGTATTATTAATCTATATTGTATTTTCCATTTTTTAGTTTACTTTTTAAAATAATTTGTCTTATTATTACTTTTAAATTTGAAATAAAAATTTTCATATAAAGCATAAAATTTGTGAATCATTTGTAATAAATCTAAACTTTCTTTTCTGAAACAAATTTAAATATTTTACAGTAAGTGGATTTCTTGTATTAATTTCCTTTGACACAAAAGATAGTGAAGGTTATAGCAAAAAAAGTGTATTTTGTGACAACCAAAAAAGTTATTTCAAATAAACGAAATCTCAATTTGTACCAAATGGTTTTGCCTTTGTAAGGAAAAAGAAGGGTTATTCATCTCTACTGAATATTTCATTTGAGACAATATGAATTTTGTTTATTGCAAATACATTACCCAGTCATGCCATGAGGAACATTCTTTTTCTCCAACAAATTTTTTCAATTGCTTAAAATGATTATCATTTATTGTAAATGACTCAAGTATTTTTAGTCAAAAACTATATAATTTCTGGCAAAAGACAATTAGTTATGTTTTGCAAAAGAAATTCCATTTTTAGCAACCGCTTTTCAAGAGACATTTCTCACAAATGAAACCCCCGTTTTTACTGGAAAAGGAAATGTCGTTTGTTTAAAAATTCATTTCTGGCAAACGGATTTTTTTTTTCAGTGCTTACTTATTATTATTATTACTATTATTATTATTATTATTACTATTCTTATTATTATTATTATCACTATTATCCATTATTAAATTTTCACTTTAACCTGTTCAACAATGAAAACTGTAGATTAGATTCAAAGTCGCTTGAAAAATGTCCGTCGACTTGACAAGTCAATAAAATAGAAAAAAGTCTCGAATAATGACTTTCACAATACCAAGTCTCGACTTCAAGTCTATTCGACTTTAAGTCTACTTCAAATCGACTTACACAATACAACCCAATCTATCTATATCCTGAAGTTTATTTCAGAATATGAATATATTTCTAGAATTTGAATTATATGTAGACCTCTTATAATGCGATGAATATTTAATAATTGCTACGTTGTAAGAGGTGTGCTAACACTAATGGCACATTTCAATTATTGTCTAAATATTTTAGTCTTAATTTTTTTCACATTTTTCATTTTTTTTTGCTTCATTTGCTTTCTTTTTTTCAGTTTTTTTGTATATTGGCTCTGTTTTTTTTTTCACTTTTTTTCAATTTTTTAATTATCCTCAAAATTCACTTAGCCAAAATTAACCTCCCGTCGTTAAAAGTCAAGGCTCACCTCGCCTGAAGCTGTAGTGCTATTGAAGAAGAAGAAGAATATATTTTTTTAAATATTTTTTTATTTACTTTTTTATTAAATTTTATTTAATATTAAATATAAATTTTTCGTTATACTTATACTTTTCGCTTTTTGATTTAGACCACAACACAAATATCTAACTATCAATTACCATGTTTATACTTCTCATCAAAACGATATAATTCAAATCGATATGAGATAAAACGATATGATAAAACCTGTTTTATTGACGTTTATACTTACTGACTCAAATCGATTCGAGATAAAACGAAATAGAATTTGAAATGCATTGTTACCACAACAAATAACCCAAAAAAATACTCGTAAATAAATAGTGGATTTTGTGATTTATGTCAAAGTTTGATAATTTTATTATTTATTTAAATTATCATCATTTGTTCATAATAATAATTACTTTTGTTCCGAATTTTACTTAAATTTGTTAATCATAATAAAAGTTAATTATTTATTAATTAGTAATGGAAAATAGTTTTATGTTATTTGTGATTTCCAATATTTTAAAAAAGAGAAGAACACTTCTATTAAGAAAAATTTTTGCGAGGCGGAGAGCATTAATTAAAAAATATTTTACAAGGACAAACATTTTGAACTATTTTTTTCTCTCCCAGTGCAAAATTCCTGAAATGTTTTTTAAGGTGAATGTACCTCGTTTTAGAGTAATTTATAAAAAGCCTCGTAGCAGTCATTTTTGGAATGAGGTTATTTTAAAACAATCAACGGATGCAGATTTTTTTGAGATGTTTAGGATGAAAAAAATACATTCCAAATGATTTGTGAAAAATTAAGAGACATTTTAGAACCTTCGAATAATTTTGTTTTTTTTTTTTTTTTTTTTTTTTTTTTTAATATACATATATACATAAATGTATATAGTATATATTAAGTGCACGCGGATACTCAGTCCATGGCACCGCCGATCAGTAATTTTATTTCAGATATACATATTATCCAGTTTTATCATCAGTAATCAGTTACTGGTGTACATTGCTGATGGGAAAAAGTTTTGATCGACTTGGGCAAGAGTAGTGCTCTGGCTGGGGTTCGAACCGTGATCTCAAAGATCGCAAGACCGACACACAACCATCGAGCTATTCAAGCCCCGAATAATTTTGTTACACCGCCTGTATCACTTGAAAAAAAGGTAGCCGTTGCATTATACAAACTTGCCAGTTGTGCTGAAAACAGAGTTGTAGGTAACGTTTTCGGGATACATAAAAGCACAGTACATAAATGTTTTTATCAAGTGATTAGAGCAATAAATTCTTTGAAATCAATATATATTAAATTTCCTGATCTTGAAGAATCTTTAACAATATGCTCTGCTTTCAAAGAAATGTCGAAAATGGAAAATATCATCGGCTCTATTGATGGTAATTTTCATTTTAATTTTACATCAAATTATTCAATTTTATTTAAAAATTACAATCATTATAGGTACACATATACCCATATTGCCACCAAAACAAGGTTACAGAGATTTCGTAAATAGGAAAGGATGGCCTTCGCTAGTTCTTCAAGAAGTTGTTGATAATATGTACAGGTAATGTGAGATATTTTTAAATGTCTAATATACTGCATTTTATTTTATTTATTTATTTATTTATTTTTTTTTTGTAGATTTAGAGATGTTTCAATTAGATTCCCTGGAAGTGCACATGATGCTACAGTTTTTAAGGAATCCGGAGGATTTAAAAATGCCGAAAACATAATACCAAAACACACTAAATGTGTAGATGGTGTTGAAACTCCATTGATGGTAGTAGGGGATCCCGCTTATCCATTGCTGACTTGGCTTCTGAAGCCATATGTTGGAGTTTTGGATGTTGAGGAAGAATCATTCAATTGCTATCTTAGCTCTGCTCGTATTGTAGTGGAAAACGCTTTTGGACGATTGAAGGCTCGATGGAGATGTCTTTCAAAACGAATTGATATAAAATACACTTTTGTTCCAGAAGTGGTTTTGGCCTGTTGTATACTTCATAATATCGTTGAAGAAAATAAAGAAGTATTTCTATCAAGCTGGACAACGTTTGTTGAAGAAGCGGAAAATACTTTTCCACAACCTAACAGTAGTATTTCAAACCAAATATTAAACACAAATAATATGGATGCTAAAGCGATAAGAAATAAAATTATTTAGTTAAATCTTATCTCATCAGAAAATCATCATATTTTTAAATTTCTATAAAAATACATAAAATCATAAGTTTTTTCATAGTTTCATTTTTATTTGAAATACATCACTAGTTTATTATATATTTATTTATATTATTTTAAGTAATAAAAAGTGTTTTCATTTTTTTTTTTGTTCTTTATACGAATTACGATACGATTTAATTAATTGAAATTATAGATTACATGAAAATAAAATTTATTTTTTGTCTGGTGATTCGGAGGATGATGCGTTATCTGTAAGCCGGGAAACTGAAGCGATTGGTGAGACAGACGGTGAAGGAATGAATATATTGCTTGATAAAGATGATGATGCACTGTTAGAATTATGCTGTGGATGACCAAAATTATGTTGAAAAAAAGGATATCCTATTGCATGTGGAAAGCTTTGATTTTGATTTATCTCTGCAAATGTCTTACAAAAATTTTGTAACATCTCCGATGTTTCTTGCCTATCCTTTTTCAATAACTCCTCCTCAAAAGCCCTCTGCTTTTCCATTTCTTTCACAAACAGGTCATCCTGATGTTTCATATATTTTATTTGATCGTCCTGCATCTTTCTCCATTCATTAGTGAAGGATGATACTGCTTTTTGATAACTTTTTTTTTCTGTAAACATTTTTCCAGCTAGTATCGAATTTTTTAAAATGTTTTTTCAACTTACTTGATTCGACATGTGTCGGTATTCCACTTGGATCCGGTAATGGATCAACTATTTCAGATTCTTGATCCAGGCAGGTGTCTACGACTTCGAGACCAATATGAGGAGAGCTGTAATCTAAATCCAGATCTGAATAAAAATGATTAAGTAACGAATTGTTTGGTAAGAAACTTTTACAAATCACATACCATTGAATGTTTCGTCAGTCATATTACCATCTGAAGTATCTACACCATTAATACCATCAATAGATGGACGAGTTGAGAATATTTCGTTCAAAATATCATAAAAAGAACATGTGACCCTTGCTGAACCGCTGGTATTATTACTCCTTTTTGCTTTAAAATAATCACATTTTAAGGCTTTAAATTTTGCTTTTATTTGGAGAGCAGACATTTCAAAATTTCGTTCTTTCATCTCTTTTTGAACACTTTCGAAAATACTTTTATTCCGCCTTTTTTTTCCGTCTAAAAGTTACAAGATATTTTTTTCTTTTATTATGGACAGCATTGCATCCACTTCTTTATCATTCCAAAATACTCTACTTGTTTTTTGCATTTTCAAAAAGATTAACTAAAATTTATAAATTTACAAAGCACAGTCACAAAACGATTGTTTTATAATTTTAATAACTAATAATTTTATGTCACGATGCAAACAAAGAATGTTATGTAATGGTATACGTATAATACTAATCGTCCATATGACAATTATTTTGGATTTACAGCTGATTAAATATACAGCTGGTTTTTGAATTTTGTCAAGTTGTCAAAATGATTATTGAAACGGTTTGAACGGTTTATACCGATTTTCATATCGTTTTGACAGCTCTCAAACCGCTCTAATTATGGTTTTTAGTTAAAGCGATTTAAAAATGATAAAACGTTTTAAGAGACGTTTATACTAAATATTCAAATCGTTCCATCTTAGATGGTTTTGATTCAGATCGTTTTGATGTGAAGTATAAACGTGGTAAATGATTCATGACTTTCTGCTGCACTGTAAAATAATAAATGGTTAGAGATAATGGGCCTTACTAATAGCCTTTAACTAAGTCGTTAGTAACGACTTAGTGCTCTACTAGTAAAACATTGGTACTAATAACCGATTTAATGTCGGCTTTTGCTTAGTTTAGACATTAAAATTTAGTTGTATGAAAACCTACATTAAGTCATTATTAAAGCGAATTTAACCTAAATTTTAAAAGAACATTTCAGCGTTAGTGTTGTGTTATTTCTGAAATTTAATAAAATGAATAGTTCTGATGAGTTTATTTTTGGAGACCTAAATATAATAAATGAGCGAAATGCGTGCCGAAAAATAAAAGAATACAAACAGCGTAAAAATCCTTTTGATATCTATTCAGATAGAGATTTCATTGATTTGTACAGGTTGGTAAAATAGTTATAAATTTTATATATTCAAATATATTCAACTTTTAACGTTATAGGTTTGATAAAACAACTGCAAGATTCATCGTGAATCTTATCAAAGACGATATAGAGTCTATTTGCTCGGCTCAAGGAACTCCTATTTCTGCTGATGTAATGACCATGGCCACCATACGTTACATCGCAAAAGGAGCATATCAAAAGGACATTGGTAATTAACATCTTCTCTACATTTTAGCTTATATAATTTAACATTATTTTTCCTGTAAGGTGACATACATGGAATATCACAGCAATCCATGTCAATAATAATAAGAAAAGTTGTTGCAGCATTAGCTCGAAAAATGAGAAATTTTATAAATTTTTCACTAGAACCAGCAAATCTGCAAAGATTAAAAGAAGGCGTTTACAGAATAGCGAATTTTCCACAATGCATAGGAGTTATTGACTGCACCCACATAAAAATTAAAAATCCAGGTGGTGAAATTGGTGGACGTCATAGATATAGAAAAGGTTTTTACTCCATTAATGTGCAAGTGGGTTTATGTAGTTTAATATTGTATTGTATTTTTATTTTATTTGTTTTAGATAATTTGCGATTCTAATTTCAAAATATTAGATATTGTATCACGTTGGCGGGGATCAGCACATGATTCTCGTATTTGGCGTGAATCAACAATTAAGGAACGTCTACAAAATGCAAATCTTCAAGGAGGATTGCTTCTTGGAGATAACGGGTATCCTTGTTCTAAAATTTTGTTAACACCATTCAAGGACCAAGAAAGCCTCTCTCGAGAAAAACAAAAGTATAACACCGCTCACATTTTAACGAGAAATGTTGTGGAAAAGCTATTTGGCCAAATAAAAAATAAATTTCGGTGTTGCTTTAATGGACTGCAAGTAAATTTGAATACTGCAAAAAATATGATTATTGCAATTGCAGTACTTCATAATATAGCAAAAGATGCTGGCTCAACATTTGCTGATGAACATAGAGAGAATTACATGAAATAATTCAAGATGAAGAAATGACGAGACAAACAGGAAATTATTTTAGCGAACAATTTGTAAGGAGATATTTTTCATAATTTTTATTTAATTTTCAAATATATAATATACCGTACATATTAAGTTTGTTTGTATTACATTTATTTTTTTCCAAATGAAAAACTAAATAAGAACAAAGAAAAAAAAATGAATTCACAAACGATAATACTTTTTTATTAAAAGAGGAATTACAAATACATAATAATAATAATGATAATAATAATAATAAGAATAAAATTTGTACGAAATTTTGAATAAAATGAAATATTAAATAATGATTTTCTTTTCTCTTTCAACTTTTAATGTTATAAGCTCCAATTCTTTTTTTTTTATTTCCAAATCTATTTCATGAAGCTCTTTTAAATTTTTTAGTTTTATATTTTCTATTTCATATTTTAGCTTAACTAATTCTTCATTTTCTTTGGCTTCCTGTTTAATCTGTTTTATTCTTTGAGCTACCATTTCTTCACCACTCGCGTTTGTAGCAGATCGTCTTTTTTTAGAAGATGTAGGGACAAACATGACTTTTTTCACCGTGTCTTTTGGTGTGTTTGTCCTCACAGCTGCGTCTGCTTCAGGTAACTGAGTTTTATTCTAAAACAAAACAAAATCCAGTCACAATACTCAAAAATAAATCTATATGAAAATGTTTTATTATTATTACCAAATTAGTATGCGGGGAATCAATTGATGTAGAAGAGCTAATAAAACTATTCTCGTTGACTGGTGTTTTATTCTAAAACAATAAAATATGAGAATATTCAAAAGTGAAATTTGTTCACACATAATTATCAATGCGTCTGCATCAAACTCTGCTTCATCAACCTCAAAGTCCATTGGAGCTAAATCCGAAAGGGAATAGTCGAATTCAGTTGGTTCTTTCGGACATTCTCCTCCACCTGTAGCCATCTGTTCTTTACGAAAGGATGAAATATTGGTACGGGCTTGGGTTTTAAGGCGTCCCCATTGTTCTTTCAATCGTCTGGCAGGAATGTTATGACCAGCTGCTTTCATACTTTGTTCAATGGATTTCCACGCTTCTTGCTTTGATTGTACGAAAGCAGATGAGTTGCTTTTAGAATCAATGATTTTTATCTTTGAAGAAACTAAATCTCTAAGCAACTCCTTCATTTCCTGAGTCCAATTATTGGTTCTTATACGAGGCTGGAATGATTAATTCGGTGGTAATAAAACAAAAATTTAAACAATCTAAATATAGTGAAGTACTTACTTTTTTATCCAAATTATTTTCACTCATTTTATTAATTGGTTTTAATGTTAAAGTAAAAATTATCTTTAAACAATTTTACACAATTAATAACAATAACAACACATAACCACAAAATTGTAAATTCTAAATGTCAAATCAAAAAAAAAACTTTTTAAATGAAACTTTATTTAATCGGAACTTAGTAAAGTGTTATTAGTACCAAATATAAAGTCATCTCTAAATCAGAGATGTCGCAACTAAAATAAAGTCGGCTTTAGCAATAGTTTATTAGTAAGGCCCAATAAAAATAAGTATCAAATTTTTACTTACATAATTTTAATTCAGCTCTCAAAATATATTTAGGCTTAATTGCCTTTTCTATTATTCTATTATTTTGTATTATGATTATGAGCAACTCTAGCACATCATTATTGACTATTAGCAATTTTAAAAATTCTTCTTGTGACTTGAAAATTATTTTAAATGCATTTAGGAATAATGTAGAAATTCACACAACTATGTTGCGTGTTCCACTATTATTTCCTTTTAAAAAACGCTTTATTGTGAAGCTTTTATTCTTATTTTTACCAGCTTTTATTTCGTTATTATAATTTTTCACTATATATAATATATTCTTTTTCTGATATACAATTTTATTAAATAATTTTCATCTGCTTCAGGACATTTATAGGGCGAATTTTTTTGATAATTCGTTATAAAATTTCATACCTATATTTTTCTCCAACATTATTTGTTCAAAAGTTTCTTCTAATTTTGCTTCTAATTGTATCAAATAATTCATAAAGTCTTCATACGGTCTTATCAATTTTGCATTTTCATATTGTTTGAAATCTATAAATACCTGTTAATTGTTTATGTTTTGATTATTTTCTCCTATATTTTTAAACTTGTGATTTTCCTTATATTTTTTGAACAACCAACCTCCTACATAATTGAATGCATTTATTTCGCCAAAATTCATATCAAGTGTTTCATTTTCAGTAATAAAGTTTTTTTCAGTATATTCGTTATCTTAATTTAGTGTTAATATTAGGCAAAAGTATTTCGTCATTTACTTCGCAACTATATCAAAATTCGTACATTACATAAAAAAAAACTGAGAAACATTCGAGAAACGTCATACTCGAATGTTCAAACCTCGAATAAATGTCTGCAATAGAAAATTCTTTAACTCGAATATAGTAGAATGTTTCTAGAAATCTTAGTAGAGTAAATATACCAGAGCGATGAAGGTAGTAGAGTCAGTTTCTTTTAGGGCCAAATTCATCAACCACTCTTAGATCTCTCATAAATTTATGATGGCCAGTTTCACAGTGTAAGCTTAAGTATAGCTTAAAGTAAAGTACACATCTATCAATCAGATTGACAATCATCCATGATTTACAATCAGATTGATAATGTGTACGTGTGATTGAATGATTGAAAGTCTGATTGAAGAAAGTTCAAAAATTTTGAATTTCTTCAATCATCGTGTGTGATTGTCAATCATGATTGACAAATGTGTGCATAAACTTTGTCAATCATCAGTCAAAAATTGATTTTAAATCGTACAGTACATTTGAGAGAGATTCGATAGTGTAAAGTAATTAAGATTTATATGTAAAAAGGGATCAATTTCTGAGTAATTATATAGAAAATCTGATAAATAACTATAAATAATTTGTGATCATAATAAATTATTTTCAAAGTAGTGATTAAAATTAATTATAATAATAAATAATTAAATATAATTTCAACTGTATTAAAATATTGTGAGAACAATTGATAATTCATCGCTTTTTTGTCCGAATTCATTAGGATCATTTAAGTTCAAAACAAAGTTACATATATTTTATAGAAAAAAAAACAGAATTAAAAATTAAAAATTAGGAATTTATTTTATTTATATAAAAAACATGCAATTTTAAAAACTTTTGTTTAAAAAAAATGCTGTATAAAAATATTTATGAATAATACTAAATGTCAAAGGCTATTCAAATTTCTGATAATATATTCTAAAGTAGAGGCAGGTCAGATTAACTTCCTCTTTTTTGCCAACTCCACAACCGCACCATGCAGAACTGACCAGTTCTCGCGCTTTTTAAATGAATGCATCAAATTAAAAATTTCCATTCAAAGTTATAGGTAGAAATATATTATAAATTTTACAATTTTATTTTTTATTGTCGGCAATTTTGTTTAAGAATAATATTAAATAGTTTATGAGTTATCAATTTAATAGAAATGTTAAAATACAAAGGTAACTTCTGAATTCAAATAAGCAGTTATAATTTACTATACGTAATCTTATTCCATGTTATTTTGAAACATAATTTTTTGAATCACTACTCAAGATATTTTGATAATACGGATCTCCAAAATATTTCTAGGACTAGAATTATAGGCACTTTCTACTTAATAATTTATTTTTAAACAAACATAAATGAAAAAATTTGATTATATTCAATCATAAAAATACATAAATTTACAAATAATTTATTTTCGACTTCATGACATCTTGTTTATTGTTATAATTTGTGAACAAAAATATAATATTTTTCAAGCTACAAATGATTATCAATTTTCATTGAATCTAATTAAATGTTCATCAGCGCTAGTATTTAGAATTTTTTGAGTTTATACTTTATACCACACACAGAAAACATCAACGAAATAAAATTTAAAAATTCTGAAATAAATATTTTTAAGCTTTCTGTTTTTAAAAAATATTTTAAATAATTTAAAATTCATTATCCTCAAGATTTAGAAAAATATACATACATATTTATAAATTATGTTCCATATTAATTGAAAATAAAATATCAATTTTTACCTAGTTATAGAAAAAAAATTGACTCAGTCTATAAAAAAATTTGGTAATGCTCAAAACACCTGATTTTTAAATTTTTATATTATGATCATAAATCATTCAGAAGTTCTAAGGCCCAAACATTAAAAAAGACATTCATTAAAAATTTCAAGAAGAAATTCAATTCACGGGATATGATATAATATATAATCGTATCTTGAATTCATATGTCAATGAACTCAAAAAGATAACAAAAAAAAAACCATAATATATCCATATGTATACATATATATTATGTATAATCAAAGATACTATATACTATCGCAGATAAGGGTGTCTGATCTGTGATACTATGTAAAAACATATTTATATGTATTTATATAGTATCTCTGGTATAGTGCTACAGTAATTGTAATGTATGCTTATGTAAAAACCTTTATTGCCAAATATTCTACAATGCTACATCAGAAAATAATGTAAACCTATACAAGTAATACATATAATCAAAGACCATATAAATGTATACAGTACAGTACAAATGCTACAGTAATTATAATGTATGGATATGTAAAAACCTCTGTTGCTAAATATTCTACAATCCTACAAGGAAGCTCAGGTATTTGACGCCGAATTGACTGCAGTGTGGATCGCTGCAGCCATGAGGGCAGAAAATAACAGAGCTTCGGTGATCTTCACTGACTCACTGTCAGTCGTCCAGGCACTGAAAAACCCGGGTAATGTAGACCACTTAATTACCAGGATTCGAGCAATCATCTCCCATTACGACACACGAGTAGTCTGGATACCGGGGCATGTCGGTATTGAGGGGAATGAACAGGCGGACCAGGCAGCCAAAGCAGCCATTGGCGTAATAAAAGAGTCTGACCTGATCGTCCCACCATGCGCGAATGCCATATACAGGATCGGTCTGGACCGATTGAACAAGAGAAGACTGGCCGAGTTTCAAGAAATCGGTTCAGACACTGCTCGGGACTACTGGGAGATCAACCGTGATCTCAGGGCTCCAAAATTCAACCCTGCGTTGAGTAGGGCCCGCCAGACCTCCCTGATAAGATTGAGGACAGGACACACGAGGCTGACCCACCCCTTCTCATCAAACAGAGGGGAAGGATCAGCCTGCCCTTGCTGTAGAAACTCTCTACATTCTAACGCGACTGGACTGCTGACGGACTGCCCGGCTGTTACAGCCAAGCTGACAGCCCTAGGCGACAAGGTGTGAATAGGGGGGAGTTGCTCGATCCTTCTCAGGATACTAACTCCGCCCTGTTCACAACTCTGACCCAACTAAGACTAACAAACAGACGATAGAGGCATCTTCGTGCTCACAGGAAGACACAAGCTAATAAAAATGAAAAAGAATAAAATTAAAAAATTAAAAAAAAAAGTAATAATAATAATAACAAAATAAAAATAAAGAAATAAATAAATAATAGCAACAAAAATAACAATAATCCTACAACAACTAGAAAAACTACGATCTAAACTAAAATTAAAAAACATATCTTAGCACACTTAAGCATGAAGATTAAGGCAGCGGAGCCGATGCCGTTCCGCCCACTCTAAAGTGGACGGAGGGACGTTGAGGTCGCCGCCTTACACATCAAAAACTAGACATAGGAAATGTGAACCCCCTTCCTCAAAGGGGCCTTAACAATAAACTAACATAGGTCATAAGTGGGATACTAACCCTAGTACTAAGAAACTGTGTACTACCGGCGGGAGATTGTGGTGCCGCTAACGACACAAGTCATGGGCCGGGGGATAGCGAGGTCAAGTCCCAAACGCCGATGGTAGCACAGGGACACTCCCTGTAAATAGAATAAGAAAAAATGTAAAAAGATCGCCAAAAGGCCCTGGTGGGTCGTGGTGTGGGCGGGGGTGAGGCAGTTAACTGACCTCACACCCATAATAAATAATAATAATAACAATAATCAACCACTCTTAGATCTCTCATAAATTTATGATGGCCAGTTTCAAAGTGTAAGCTTAAGTATAGCTTAAGGTTTAAGTTGAAGCTTAGATAATATTTCAGTTTCACAGTGACAACTTAAGCCAAAAGTAGAGCTTAAGGTGTGGTTTAACTTAAGTGATGAACATCTTAGGCTTAAGCTTCACTTAATTAAGAAGAAGATACGTGATAGCTGATTTTTTTAGAATGTTATATATAGAAATGTGAAATTAAATATGTATTAAAATAATAGAAATGAACAGAAAATAAATATATTTATTTTAGATTAATTAAAAATTAATTACAAAACAAAATTAATAATTGAATAATTATACATTTAATTTTCACAGTGAATAAGTGTATATATAAATTATATATATAATATATATATAAATATATATATATATATATATATATATATATATATATATATAATATATATACATATATACAAGGTGTTCCAAAAAACGTGGACAATATTTAAAGGGGTAAATGTAGACGCGATTTGCAATCGAAAATTCCATATGATATTTTTTCGTTTGCGCTTTATTTTCGACGCTAGAGGGCGTTTTAAATTTTGAATATTTTGCAATACCTTTCAACACAAAATTATGTATAACTTTTTGTATACCCCACGTATCAAAATTTATTGTTCAAATCAATCATAGCAAACAAAATTATCTTTCTTTTGATATAACAGGTAATTACGAATTCAGTTCGTAGTAAAAAAACATTCTGAAGTCAAAATTCATGATTCATTTTTAAAAACCACTTTTATTACAAACAGGTTTCCTGAAAAAAATTGGCATACCAACAAATGTTCCAATTTTAATAGAAAATAGTGGAAAGTGGCCTCTTTCAAACAAAATAAATTTCACGTCGATTGCATGAGCCGTTGTTGAGTTATTAAGGATCAAGGATGTGCGGAGAGGGTCAAAAATGTGCTTAAAATCGCACATTATAAGCTATAAAAAGGATTTTTTTATCATTATTCATATAGAATTCCTTTTTTCCGCGATTTCAAGCTCATTCTTCTTCTTCTATGTGGAAATCGCTGATGATATTCTATCCGTATTAAAAATTTAAAGATACAGATAAATACTATTAAAACTAGTTGCGCTTAAACAAAAACCGATCAATCAACAGGTAGGATTCTTAATTATGACTGATTAACAAAATAGAAATCCTCATGAAAGATTTTCTGACCTGCAGCAATAAAGATCCTTTTTGAAAATGTTGAACTTAAAATTTTCCGTTTTTTTCCATGAATTTTTGACTTTGATGAGCCGTATCTTCAGCACCGCTGAATTTTAAATCCAATTTAAATTATTTAAACATCAAAGTAAAAGGCCATTGATTCTCTTTCTAATGAGTGCAGGATGACTCAAAAGTATTGAGTATTTCGTGTGTAATGGCCAAAAATACGGAACAAGTGACTTGACCTAAAAAAAAACTTCGTAGCCCCGTAACTCCTTACCCCTTGAGAATAGACCCCCCTTCCATACAATTTTTTTCGTTTCTCGGCACGACCAATCACCTGTCTCAAGGTTTTCATCTGATAGAGAATCATCCTGTATATGTATATATATACAGGGTGTTTCTTTCTTAAGTACAAATATGTATACCACATTATTTTTCAGACTATTTCATGAAAAAAACGGTACTAGCAAAACTTTGTATCGTCCTTGCTGTCGACGTCAGATGGCGCTGTAAATTTTGAGTTTTGTGCAAGATCTTCTAACATTAAATCCTGTGTAACTTTTTGTACATCCTATGTATCAAAATTTAGTATTCTAGCAGCTAATAGAAAACAAAATTACCTTTCTTATGTTATACTACAACAGGTAATTAGGTATTCGGTTCTAAATAAAAAAACATCTTAATCAAATTTTATGGTAAGTTTCTTAAAAAATTTTGGGAAAAAATTGCGCTTAAGAAAAATTTTTTATTCGTGTAATTAGAAGGTAAAATTGTCCTCTTTAAAACAAAGGAAATCTGAGGTAGATTCTAAGATTAGTTGTCAAGTTACTAAAAATCAAAAATTTGTGAAAAGGTCAAAAATGTGCATACCTGTATCTTTCAAAGGACCTATTATGATTAAAATTTTTATAAAAAATCTTAGTACATGTTTTTATGTCTATTTATTTTTATTGAGTTTTTATTGTTAGTAGAATTTTGGTTCTTATCATAAAAGTGTAACACAACAGGTGTGATTAGTTAATCTAAAAAAATACCTTTTTATCAACAATCTACAGGCATCCGCTTTGAATTCTTACCCTTCAGTATTTAGTACAAATTTTTCTATAAAAAGGCATAAAATTTCAATTTTTCAAATTATTTGACTAAAACTCTGTGATAAGTAGAGTAAAAACTTAACGATGAGTAGATACACAGTATCAGAATTGGCAGATATGCATCTAATATATGGTGAAGCTGGACGAAGTGCATATAGAGCTAGGATTTTATATGCCTCACGGTTTCCTAACAGGAGGACTCCAAATAACAGGACTTTCGAAGCTGTAGATCGTCGTCTTCGTGAAAGAGGAAATTTGTTACCTGTTATGTTCCCATACACTAACTTTACATTTCCGTTCCCACATATTTTCTGCTTAATATTAAATTTTACTTAAATAAAATAAATCATCATATTTCGATGCGCGTGTAGCTAAATAATGGTATTATACCTATCTACATTATGTGTATGTAAATTCCATAATCATCAAATTTCAATTCACATGTATTTAAGAATTTGTACATGCATTTTTATAATTCTAGTAATTACGTGTAAATTAAAACTGCTGATTAAGGTTGACTGAATTCCGTTTTCTTATTTTCAGAAGTTTCTTTTATTATTTTAATAAAATTAGAATCAGAATTTTAGCAGATTTCAAGTTGTTCGGTACTATAGTGGTACTAGTAAAATTTCGGTTGATAATAAATAAATTGAAATTAATTTGTTTAAAATGATTTAATAACTATTAAATCAATTATAATTATAAATTTAATTATTGTAAAAAAATAGTTTCATTAATAAAATTAATTATTAAATTGTAAAAAAGTTAATTATTAAATTGTAAAAAAAATAGTTCATAATAAAATCATTAAAGCCATCAGTAAAGTGTTTTATTTATAAGACAGTGCAAGCATCAAAGGGGAACTTAACATAAAATTTGGTGTCAGAAGTGGGATGCTTGCATACATCCTTGTCGCAAATAAATTTATTTATAAATAAATAAATAAATAAATAAATAAATCAACAACTGGTGTGTGTGAATAAATTGTGAACTATTTTACAATTCATCAAATCTTCAGCATAATCTGCATATTCTCAACTCACATCTCTACAAGAGTCTTCATAAACCGATTTCATCAGCCGATTCTATCAATCATACATTCACCTATAACCGACTCTCAACAAATTCAGTTTTCATCGCCATCAACATCTATCAACAATCAAGACATGATCTTCAAGACAGCAACTGCCATTCTACTTAATCTACTGTAAGTACAATTTTTATTTCTATAAACTGTGTCAGTGAAATCATCGCAAAAGGCAAAATAATATTTCTTGGTGGAGATATTTTACTGAAATTAATAAAATCTGAACTTATCGAATATTATTGAATCTTATTGGATGAAAAGTGATACCTTGGAAAATTATACAATAAATTATATTTATAGATTACTATAAAACTAGAATAAATTTTTTTTTATGAAATAAAATTAACCAAATTAAAATCAAATAATCAAATAATAAAAAAAAAAAAAAAAAAAAAAAAAAAACATCTAGTTTTCTTTAAATAAATAAAATAGAAATATAATTATATACTAATTACAAAAATTTTAAATTTTTTGTTTAAATTACAATTAAGTTATAAAAATCTAAGAATCCTAAAATACAATATAAAAGTTTTACACATATTTGTACATAACATATATAAATTAAAATGCCTACAACTAGAACTCAAGCACAAAGAACAGAAGAGAAAGTTGAAGTACCAGGCAACTTAGTAACGGGTGGTCAAGATAATCCTCTTAATGTTAACCCTGTGTTGAGTGATCCAGGTACAGCTTTTGGTAGTGCTAGTTGCAGCAGTTTCAGATGTGTTTCGAAGTTTCAACCCTTTAGATATAAATACACTATTCAAGTTTATTAAACCTTTCGATGGAGATCGTGACAAGGTAGTGCCTTTCTTGAACAATTGTGATTCTGCGTTTTCTCTTGCTAATGAAGATCAGCAACTTATTCTGCTCGCTTATACTAAAGCCCAATTAACAGGTAAAGCGGAAGCTGCCTGTGCAAATCATGTTTTCCGCTCATGGGATTCTCTTAAAGAATATTTAAAAAGTATGTATTTAGATAAAAAACATTATGGTCACCTTCTTATGGATTTATTAAGCTGTAAGCAGGCAAATAATGAAACAATTTCGCAATTTATGTTTCGTATCGAAAGTTCATTAAAAAGAGTTTTAACTTCAGTTCAACAAAGTAATCATCCTAAGGAAGAATTATCTGGTCGATTAGCTGCAATGAATGACCTCGCTTTACATACTTTTGTACTAAATGTACGTTCTGAAATTAGCCAAATGCTTCGTGCTAGGGACATCAAGTCACTTAATGAAGCCTTCAACATAGCAGTAGAGGAAGAAAAGGTCTTACTTTTGATGAATAAACAAAAATCCAATAATAAATTCTGCCAACATTGTAAAAAATCTGGTCACAATTCGCAAAACTGTTTCAAAAGGCTAAATCAAATTACTCCAAATAAAAATACTGATTCTAAGGTCGTTCTTAATTCTACAGGCACAAAATTTTGTAATTACTGCAAAAACAAAGGGCATGACATTTCCGAATGTAGGAAAAGAATGCGTGCCAATCAACACAAAAATCAAAAGTTAAATCAAAATCTAAATTCCAATCAGACGCAACCTTCCAAACAGGGAAACATTCGATCTCTCGAGGCACCAGCAGCAGTCCCACGGGAGTTAAATCATTTTGCTGCAGTCAACATACATTAATATTTAATAACTCATGCACAATCTTCACTAAGTTAATCTGTCCTGAATCTAAAATTAATTGCTTAACTCTGTTGATAGATAGTGGAGCCAACGTCTCGATAATCAAATCTTCTTCCTTAAATCAAAAAACAAAATATTTTGACGATCAAATTTTAACTCTACGCGGAATAGATGAAAGCGTTAATCCAATTAAGACAATTGGTTATTCCAATCTAAATATTTTAATCAACAATAAACAAACGACTCATACATTTCACATCATTGCTTCAGAATCAAACATTCCATATGATGGAATTCTTGGAAACGACTTTCTTAGTATTTACAAAGCCGTTTTAAATTACGAATCTCGCGAGATGGTTTTAAAATTAAATAATGATAATCTGGCATCTGTTCCTTTTTTCTTAAATAATAACTCTGAACAAACGATTTTACAAGCCAGATCTGAAACGTTAATTGAAGTAGAAGTCCTAAATCCTGAAATTAAGGAAGGAATTCTACCAGAATTACAAATTCTAGATGGAGTCTACTTAAGCAGAGCTATCACTTCCGTTATTCCAATAACAAAGCTTTTGCCACCATAATAAATACATGTGAAAATAAAGTTCTCATCACATCAGCAAAAGTATCTCTTCAACCAGTTCCTCAAGAAATATTTCAATTCAAAACAAATTCTGATTTTACTTTAAATCGAAATGAAATTCTGCAGTCACAAATCCGAATGGATCATTTAAATTCAGAAGAAAAAGAAAGCTTAATCAAGATCTGTAGCAAATTTAATAAACTATTTTTCCTAGAAGGAGATATACTTACCTCAACTTCTGTTTTAAAACATTCTATCAACACTGGCAGTTCGCCACCAATCGCAAGCAAAACGTATCGTTTTCCTGAATGTTATAAAGAAGAAGTCAATAGACAAATTGATCAAATGTTAGATCAAAACATAATTAAATTATCCACTTCACCGTGGTCGTCTCCTTTATGGGTAGTTCCTAAGAAAACTGATGCTTCTGGAAAGCAAAAGTGGCGGATAGTCATTGACTACCGGAAGTTAAACAACGTAACAGTTGGTGACTCATTTCCACTTCCAAACATAACTGAAATTCTTGACCAACTTGGTCACAGCAAATACTTTACTACGTTAGACCTCGCATCTGGATTCCACCAGATAGAAATGGTCGAAGAAGACAAATGCAAAACTGCATTTTCAACCCCCAGTGGTCATTATGAATATAACAGGATGCCTTTTGGCTTAAAAAACGCTCCTGCAACCTTTCAGAGACTGATGAACTCAGTTCTTTCGGGTCTAACCTCCACTCATTGTTTCGTGTATCTTGACGATGTTGTTGTTTATTCGTCCTCTCTCCAAGATCACGAGAAAAAATTAACGAAAGTATTTGAACGTCTTGAGGCCAGTAATCTAAAACTCCAACCCGATAAATGTGAATTTCTAAGAAAAGAAGTCGCATACTTGGGTCACATCATTTCAAGTGAAGGTGTTAAGCCCAATCATGACAAAATTCAAATAATAAAAGATTTTCCTCGTCCTACCTCTGCAAAAGAAATAAAGTCTTTCCTTGGACTCGTAGGATATTATAGACGGTTCATACAAGACTTCAGTAAAATCTCTAAACCGTTAACCTCTTTACTTAAAAAGGGAACAAAATTCGTATGGAATTTCGAACAAGAGGAATCATTTAATACACTTCGCAAAAAGTTAATGGAAGATCCTATTCTAATATACCCAGATTTTACAAAGGAATTTTTGATAACTACTGACGCTTCAAGTGTAGCAATTGGAGCCGTCCTTTCTCAAGGACCGATTGGGAAAGATCTCCCCATAGCATTCGCTTCACGAACTTTGAATAGGGCTGAATCTAATTATAGCACAACTGACAGAGAGTTGCTTGCTATCATATGGGCAGTGAATCATTTTCGTCCATACATTTATGGTCGCAAGTTTAAACTTATAACTGATCACAGACCTCTGGTTTGGTTGTTCAATTGCAAGGATCCTGGTTCAAAATTAGTACGATGGAGATTAAAATTAGAGGAATACGATTATGAGATTGTTTATAAACAAGGAAAAATTAATTCCAATGCTGATTGCCTTTCTAGGATATCCACCACGAATATCAATACTCTAAACATTTCAGAAGATACCTACGATGATTATATCAAATTTTATTATAATTCTCTCACTCCTAATATTCATGATTTTGTAGAAGATGATTCTCATCTGATAAAATCTCATAATAATATTGCATATATAACCAGTGTCGATCTTCATGAAACAAATAAGTTCTGTCTTCAATTCTTAAACTTATCTGTTAACAAAGAAAGTCTTTTGAATTCTTCACACGAAATCTATTCTATCTACAAATCAATCAACAAAGTTACACAAAAAGCAATATTTCATTGTTTTATAAAACAAAATTATTGGGAAAAAGCAGCTTATAAAGATTTATTCTATACGTTGCGAAATTTGAAAAATCAATTGATTCAAGACAAAATCGATTGTATTTCAATGCCGAATTTTGAAGATATGGTAAATCAGTTGAACTATAATAAACTGAAAGGCATGATTCAATTCATATTTAGGAATACAAAAATCAAAATTATTATTCACTTTGGCAAAATTATTACACCATCTAATGATGATATACCTCAAATTCTCAAAGAAAATCATGACGATCCTCTTTCTGGGCATAAAGGCTTTCACAAAACTTATAACAGAATTAAATCCATGTACTTCTGGCCTAAGATGAAGAAACAAATTAAGAAGTATATTAAGACCTGTGTATCTTGCCAAAAAAACAAAACATTAAGGAAAACTTTCAAAGCACCTATGGAGATTACTTCAACCTCTTCCAAACCATTTGAAAAATTGTGTCTGGATGTAGTGGGTCCTTTGCCAATTACCGAAAAAGGTAATCGTTTCTTAATCACAATGCAAGATGATTTAACAAAATTTTCACTCGCTTATCCCGTACCTAATCATGAAGCTGCAACAATAGCTGAAGTAATACTTTTATTCGTTAGTCATTTTGGAATTCCTAATTCGATACTCACAGATCAAGGTTCCGATTTTACTTCTAATTTGATGAAGGAGTTTTCAAAATTATTACACGTAAAACATCTTCAAACGACTGCATTTCATCCTCAGAGTAACGGAGCTCTTGAGAGGTCACATTCCACTCTTAAAGATTATTTAAAACATTATTTAAATCAAAATTTGAATAATTGGGATGATTGGATACCAACAGCAATGTTCTCCTACAATACCACCATTCACAGCACGACTAAATTCTCTCCTTATGAACTTCTCTTCGGATACAAACCTAAATTGCCAAGTTCGATCACTCAAGAACCTGAATTTAGATACACTTACGATAATTATATCGATCAACTGAAACTTAGACTTTCTACATCTCAAAAATTAGCTAGAGAAAACACTATTAAATCTAAAGAGAACGCAAAAGAAAAATATGACAAATCGATTAATAACCCAGAATACAATATAGGTCAAATGGTATATCTGGAGAATAATAGAACTAGATTAGGGAAAAAATTAAGTCCTAATTACGAAGGACCTTACGAAATAGTCAATATACATAACAATCAAAACATAACCCTAAAAATAAAAGGAAAATTTGTAAAAGTACATCGAAATCGACTAAAACCTTCTGAATAAATTATCTTTACAGATTTTTAAATTCATTCTTAACTAATGAGATAAATGAAGAAATTGATAATTTAGTCAACGCCGTTCTTTTCGCTAAAAGAAACACTCTACACCCAATGGTCATTACTCCGATTCAACTAGTAACCGAACTGATTAACAATATTCAATCGTTACCCAAAGGGTTATATTTTCCTGTTCCATGTGATTTAGAAAATGCTCATAATTTATTTAATATTGAAGAACTTCAGGTATATTCAAAAACTTCAAACTTAATCTTTATAATAAATCTCCCATTATCAGAAAACATTTATTATGATCTTTTCCATTTACTTCCATTGCCTATACCTCATATGGGTTCACATAATACTTACGCATATATTCAACCAAATTTCCCGTATGTTGCAATATCACAAAATCATATGATTTATGCTGTTATACATGACTTAAACGAATGTAAAACTTTAATCAATGAGCATTACTTATGTAAAAATAATATCTTGTATTCCACTAATCGAAATAGCGTATGCGAAATCAATTTGTTCATGATGAACACAAACAAAATTCCCGATAACTGCAACACCCGACTTTTATATGGTGATATTGAGTTAATTCATGCATTAAAATTTAATAAATGGGTAATAATCACTTCATCTGAAAAACCATTAACTATTTCTTGTGATAAAGAAAATATCATCGACAAAAACATTATTGGAACGAATTTACTTACGCTTGATAATTCTTGTGAAGCGTACATTAACTCAAACAGATTAATACCTAATTACGTGATCACTACCGAATTCCAATCAATAATGCCAACGGTTAATATTATTGAAGACGATTGTTGTATACAAGCAAAATTAAATTTTTCTCATGAGTATCTTCAGCTTTCTCCTGTCTCTTTACAAAATATTAATTTAGATAGTCTTAAGATAGTGAGTCATAATTTAGAAAAAATTAATCAAAAAATAGAGGATGCGCACAAACATCCAAATCTAATAAAATATCCTACAATACATTCTTCTATATTGTATTTTGTCGTATTTGTAATAATGTTATATGTAATTTATAAAATCTATAAATGTAAAAAATGTTCAAAAAATATAAAAGATAAAAACAATTGTGTAATAGAAATAACAAATAAATATTGTACAAAATCGGAAAATGAAATTCAGTCAGCAGACGTTAAAACAAAAAATCATTCATTAACGGACGAAAATTCGCCTAAAATAATCCAAATAACTGAAAATCCTCAAAAATCAAAATCAACTTCCAATTTAAAAGATATTGATTATAATCTAACAAATTGATTTTTCTTTTTAATCCCAAAAGTCAATTTATTTAAGGGGGAAGGTGTTATGTTCCCATACACTAACTTTACATTTCCGTTCCCACATATTTTCTGCTTAATATTAAATTTTACTTAAATAAAATAAATCATCATATTTCGATGCGCGTGTAGCTAAATAATGGTATTATACCTATCTACATTATGTGTATGTAAATTCCATAATCATCAAATTTCAATTCACATGTATTTAAGAATTTGTACATGCATTTTTATAATTCTAGTAATTACGTGTAAATTAAAACTGCTGATTAAGGTTGACTGAATTCCGTTTTCTTATTTTCAGAAGTTTCTTTTATTATTTTAATAAAATTAGAATCAGAATTTTAGCAGATTTCAAGTTGTTCGGTACTATAGTGGTACTAGTAAAATTTCGGTTGATAATAAATAAATTGAAATTAATTTGTTTAAAATGATTTAATAACTATTAAATCAATTATAATTATAAATTTAATTATTGTAAAAAAATAGTTTCATTAATAAAATTAATTATTAAATTGTAAAAAAATTAATTATTAAATTGTAAAAAAAATAGTTCATAATAAAATCATTAAAGCCATCAGTAAAGTGTTTTATTTATGAGACAGTGCAAGCATCAAAGGGGAACTTAACATACCACAAATGATAGAACAGGGAAGGAATCCCATCAGCGTGGACTTAGAAGAAAGAGTTTTAGAACTCGTAGCAGAAGACAGGACCATAAGTACTAGAAGACTAGCCGCAATAATGGGAATTAGTCACACCATTATTTGGAGGATCTTGTCCAGAAATGACCTGTATCCATTTCATTTTCAGCCTGTGCAGGCTTTAGAACAATGTGATTTCGCCGCACGATTAACATTTTGCCACTGGTTTCAACAACAAGGAGCTGGATATAGCCGTAAGGTTTGCTTCACAGACGAAGCAACTTTTATAAAAATTTTAATCATAATAGGTCCTTTGAAAGATACAGGTATGCACATTTTTAACCTTTTCACAAATTTTTTATTTTTAGTAACTTGACAACTAATCTTAGAATCTACCTCAGATTTCCTTTGTTTTAAAGAGGACAATTTTACCTTCTAATTACAAGAATAAAAAATTTTTCTTAAGCGCAATTTTTTCCCAAAATTTTTTAAGAAACTTACCATAAAATTTGATTAAGATGTTTTTTTATTTAGAACCGAATACCTAATTACCTGTTGTAGTATATCAAAAGAAAGGTAATTTTGTTTTCTATTAGCTGCTAAAATACTAAATTTTGATACATAGGATGTACAAAAAGTTACACAGGATTTAGTGTTAGAAGGTCTTGCACAAAACTCAAAATTTACAGCGCCATCTGACGTCGACAGCAAGGACGATACAAAGTTTTGCTAGTACAATTTTTTTCATGAAATAGTCTGAAAAATAATGTGGTATACATATTTGTAGTTAAGAAAGAAACACCCTGTATACAGGGTGTCCCAAAAAGCGTGGAGAATATTTAAAGGGGAGAAAATAGAGACAATTTCCAATCAAAATTGCCATATGGCATTTTTTCTGTTTCGGCTTCGTTTATGAGATATTACATTATTCGTGTTT
Source organism: Villa cingulata (assembly GCA_951394055.1). Lineage (NCBI taxonomy): Eukaryota > Metazoa > Arthropoda > Insecta > Diptera > Bombyliidae > Villa > Villa cingulata. The sequence goes on along the minus strand of OX596017.1, from coordinate 30,627,866 downwards.
TTTCATTTTCATCACGTTTTTTGACCTAAATCTCTCTATATCTCATCATTGAATCGACATAGAATAACATTCAAGCACTCATTATGATGGTAAAGAATCTCTTTTTCAAGATTTATAAACTCCTTGCCTGTAAGGGTAGCTTAATTTGTGTTATCGTCTCCTAAACACTGCTAGAGGGTCCAGTTCGAAGTACCAATCAATTTTTCCATTGAAAAAAAAGTCTTTATTATGCAGGTAAACGTATGATCCGATGTTAAAAAATAATTTCTGTAGTCTATTAACTTTCAAATGAAGCCAAAATCATGGTCCTAAACCTTCTACATCAAAAGTTATTAACAAAAGATAATGTGAATATACCTACATTTAAAACAAAAAAACCAATAGAGGCCTATTTGGTTTATAAACAGCGTAATTAAAAAAGCCAATAATGACAAATTTTGAAAACGAAATAAAACACAAATCTAGTAATTTTATGTATTATATGTATTTTCTAAAAAAAAGATCACAACATATGTTCAAAATTATCACCTGCCAATTTACCTGCCAATTTTTGAATCCATATAAATATTCAATTTTTACCAAACTTTGAACTTCAAAGAAACTTTAAATGAATGTTTATGTACAATCAAAGAATATAAAGCTAAAGCCAATAGAAGTAACATTCCACAATCTGTCAAAAATTCAGAACACATAAAGTTACATAAATATCTTCGTTCGAAACATGTTTCGAACATAAATTTTTCCCCTCATAATTGTATTAAAATACACATAATTTTTTTTACTTACCATGGCTGAGGTAAAGATGGAAGCAGATAACATCCGTGCCGTAATAAACAGTACTGACTATATTTTTTTTTTTTTCAAATATACATACATATATACATACAATGTATATAGTATATATTAAGTGCACGCGGATACTCAGTCCATTATGGCACCGCCGATCAGTAATTTATGTCAGATATACCATCCAGTTTATCATCAGTAATCAGTTACTGGTGTATATTGTTGATGGGAAAAATTAATGATCGACTTGGGCAAGAGTAGCGCGGTGGCTGGGGTTCGAACCGTGATCTCAAGATCACAACACGAAACCCAACCATCGAGCTATTCAAGTCCCTCACGTACCTGACTATATAAATTAGGCACATGTATGTTCAGCGTCAAACAGCACTATTACTAAAGCAGCGTGATGATAGTGTACTGTACTGGTGAGCGATGCAAGTTGACGGAGAGGAAGCTATCTGTTTGTTATTTAAGAGGTATTCGGAATTATATTATATATTTGCCATACAAATCATCTTGATAATATCTGTTGCGGGGAAGGGAATCGATATAAAATTATATTTTATATTATACATTATGTATGTGTGCAATGGAATAATGTGAATTGTATTGTATTTAAAGGCAAATACAAGTTTATTGTGTATTATGATAATATAATATAGCTACGTGTATAATATCATTCATTACGGAATATTATATAGTATGTAGCAGGGATGGAATTCAGAATTGCTCAAAATGTACTGAAAGGTTAATGTCAATTGTACTGAGTTTGGCGCGAGCGTACTATATAGCATAATAACATAAATCTTTGAAATTTAAGAATTTAAGACATTTTCCAATTTTTAAAGTTTTCTGTCTAATTTCTTGAGCGTAATGCTGGATATATTTAAATAAGAAAAATTAAAAAATATTAAGATTTAGAATCAAATACATATTATATTTTTCATTTTATTTTACTTATCTATAAGAAGTGATTGAAATTTAATTCAGTTACTTTTTTACATTAGCTCTGATAATTAAATTCATTCAATTAACAAAATGGAACAAAAAATTTAACAAAAATAAAAACAAAAAGTTTAGTAACAAAACTAAACAAACCAAAAAAGTTATGTAGACACTTTAAGTAAAATTCACATATTATTGACTTAATAAAAACCTATAAAAAAGTATAATTTTGCGAATATCTAGTTGATTGGAGTCGATCATCGATCGACAACCACAATAGTACCCATTAATTAATCAAAAAAAAATTCTAAAATTGCAAATATTGTCATTTTCCAGGACATCATTCTTAAAAAGGTAGTATTATTCGCTGTTTTTGCTTTCCATGCACTATATTGTTTTACTCCATTAGTTCATTATCATTGAGCTCTTTATTTATATTTGTGGCAAGAACTCTTTTAGAGGCTTTGTAGTTGAAACAGCATTCACTATTACATCTAAGAAAATCTTTACACTGTATTAAAGCAGAAAGAGTTTTTGTGGCTAACCTGTTACGACACTTATTCTTGAACAATGAACAATCTAACACCTTGAACAATGCGATAAATTTCTCCAAACATACTTTGTCCCAATTCATTTTGCATACAACCGATTTTCCGCCAAAACTCAGATATGGATAATTCATTTAAATTTTTCAATTCTAAATGATCTGCAATAGCTCTGTATTGTTGGTTTATAACTTCTGCTATTCTTAATTCTTTTTCAGGAAACAAAGTCATTAAAAGACTTGTGATATTATTAGATTCGCCAGACAAAACATGAGAAGGCTTACATTTAGGAATAAAATTTAAAATATCGTTATCAAAATCGATTTTTTCTTGTAATCCTGAACAAAATGTTTGGTAAAATTTACGTATGTTGATTTTAAATATTTCTACACTAGCTGCTTCAACGTTTGCCTCCTTCATAAAAATATCACACTGTGACCCGCAGTAAATCTCATTTAAATTAATTTGTGACTCACACACATCTATGTCTTTTATATTTGTGCTGTCTAAATACGATTTTTTTAGAAAATTACGTCCAACAGTTCGGAACAAGTACTGCATTCTTGCAATAAATATATGTACTCGTACTTCTTCAGACTGCATTTCCAAATTTACGTCATTAATGACTTTCAAAATATAAGACAGAAAAAGAAAATACATTTTTATCATTGAATCTTGCAGTTGATTAGAGATAAAATTTATATTTTCGTTGCCATATTCTTTTTCAAAGTTCTGCAAATTGAAATAATGTGTTAATGGAGTCCATTGCTCTATTAATCGGTCAACAGCAGCCTAAATTAAAATGGTAATTAATCAAAAATATGGTGAATTATCATACATAATATACTGACTGTCTGCGTTGTGTTCTGACTAGCTTCACAATGTGGTATGTGTGTAAAGTTGGTCAGAACTCAGAACACAATACAATGCAGACACTCTCTCTGTATTTATAATAACTATACCTGCCGAGATAACCATCGTGTTGCACTTAAACTAAGTATTACATGTAAATCGGTTCCGAAGTATTTTTGAAATTCTGTAAATTGTGATTGACGACTTGAACTGTTACAAAAATGGTGGTTTATTTCCTTTAAAAGATTGTCAATTACTTGAGGTAGTTTTGAAAAAGCTCGTTTTGATATGATATTTAGATTATGGCAAACACAACCATGGACGAATAAATTTGGCACAATTTGTTTTAACTTCGCTTGTATTCCATTTCTAGCACCCATCATAACTGAGCAGTTGTCGGCAGAAAAGCATAAGAGATTTGATAGAGGAATTTCATTTTCCTCAAGAAACTCCTTCAATGAATTAAAGAGTCCCTGTGCTGAGGAATCATCAACAGGAATGAGACCTAAAAATCTGTCTTTTACTGTATCTTCGAAAACTCTTATAATAATAGCTAGATTTTTTTTAGTTGCACTGTCCGTACTTTCATCAATAATTAAAGAATAATATTGATTCTTTGTTAATTTTGTTATTACTGATGTATTTTCAGGTCCAATGGCGTATTTTATTATTTTTTGAGCCTTTTTTCGATTAATAATCATATGCTTTACAATTTTTGAATCTCCAATATTAAATTTTAAAAGTGAATTCAAATGATCGAGAACTGAAAATGGCAAATTATGTTCAGCAACAAATAAAGCAAGAGATATTTCTAACTGTCGCGATGCAGAAGAAAGAGTTGAGGCATTATCAACTTCATGATTATTTAAAAAAATATCTACTTTCGGTGTTTTTAATGCAACTTCAACAGCATTTTTATGCATTTCACTTTCTTGATGTCGTTTTATGTGAGTCTGACCACCTGCTATGAAAGAATTACAAAACCTGCATTTTTTTCCCTGTTTTGAGAGGTTATCTTGGATTAACCAAGTATACTGTTTTGTCCATTCATCTCTAAATCCAGTTTTAGATGCTATTCTTGGTAATTTTGCTTTATTTGTAAAAGAAGAAATATGGTTTTCAACATCCATGTCAGCTTCAATAGTTTTTTCACTCGAACTCGTCGTACTTTGATTTTCAGAAAAAAAATCAGACTTCTGACTTTTGTTCAACCAACTAAAAATTTTTTTTGTGTAGAAGATATTGATAGTGATCAAGATAGTAGTAATAATACTAGTAGCGAAGAATATTCAGATAGTCTTAGCACACAAAATTCATCAGAAAAAGAAAGAAAGGAAACAATAACAATGGCAGCATTTGATATTAGTACGACGCTTAAAATAATACCGCAATCACTAACAAATTTTGCCAACCTGGCTGAATGTCTATCAGAAACTTTGAAAGATAGTACAGAAGTAGAAAAATTAATAAAATTCATACTTAAAACAAGGATAACAGATAAAGTGCGTAATAAAATTAGTAACGAACAAAAACCAACAACATTAAAACAATTTAAAGAACTATTTAAAAAAAATTTTGAAAATTCAAAATGACTTATATCGTATTCAGCAAGGAAATAAAACAGTACTCAAATTTGCTGAAGAAATAGAAACATTGGATGCTGAATTAAACGAAATACATATATCGGAACAAGGTGAAGCTAATAAAACAGTCATCGCTAGCATAAACGATACATTAGCTTTAAATGCATTCAAATCTGGACTGAAAGAACCATTGAAAATGACAATATTTGCAGCCCAACCAAAAACACTTAATGAAGCAATTAAGCTAGCATCCGAAATTGATTCCAGTGGGAACAACAATGAAAACGTATTGTATAAATAAAAAATAATATTCACACATAAGAATCCTTCATCTAAAATGACGCGTATTAGACTAGATCTAATGGATTACGATTTCGAGATAAAATATAAAAAGGGTTTATTGAACACCAATGCAGATGCCTTATCACGATTACAATTAGACTCAAATGTGCTTAAAAATATGATACCAACTACAAATGAAATTAAAGTGTTAACACGCAACATGCTTAAAGAAAAAGAAAAACAGAAAAATACTGCATTAAATGAGATTGATCAAACACAACCGGTAGAGACTGGCCATCTCAGCATCTGGGAATGTTCATCAATTTCTCAAGTAAGAAATATTAGAAGATTGAAATTTATAAAGAAAGTAAATATACAAAGTGTACACAGAAATAATAAATAGAATAATAAAGATATAATTAATATGCATATTAATAAAAGAGAAATAAAAATAGAGTATAGTGATGAAACACAATTGAATCTGAGGATTATTGTGAAAAAGCTATCACTCGAATTAAATAAAAATAAAATATATGAACTAGCCATGGCAAAAGATGATGAATTATTTAATATTATAAATATCAGTAAATTTAAAAAAGAATATAATGAGTTGCAACAAGAATTAATAAAAAAAGGAAATGCAGAAATAAAGATAATTATATATACACCACCTATAAAAGTGATTGATAAACAAAATCAAAATAAGATCATAAGTGAATATCACAATACAGCACATGCAGGAGCACATTCTGGGAGTTAAGAGAAACATCAACAAAATAAAACAAAGATATATATGAAAAAATCTGAACAAAATGGTAAAAAACTACGTCAATAATTGTGAAATATGTACAAAAAATAAACAAATAAGGCATACGAAAGAAAAAACAATTTTAACACACACACCTTCAACAAGTTTTGAAATAATACAGATTGACACTGTCGGACCTTTAAGACAATCAAAAGAATATAGATATATACTTACCATCCAATGTGAATTGACAAAATATATAGAAGCGTTCCCTATGGAAAACAAAGAAGCTAAGACGATAGCCAAAACTTTAGTCACTTCAAAATACTAAAAACTGATATGGGAACAGAATTTGTAAATGACATCATGCAAAATATATGTAAATATTTTAATATAAATCATGTCACATCGACACCTTTTCACCATGAAACATTAGGCATGATAGAAAGAAGTCATAGAGTACTAAATGAATACTTCCTAGCATTTACTCAAAATGATAACTGGGATGAATGGATACCATATTTTACGTTTTCGTACAATATTACACCACATTCAGACATAGGTATATCACCTTTTGAACTTATATTTGGAAAAATTGCAAAAATACCATCAGAACTTGAATCTGAAAATGCGCAACCGATATATAATTTAGATAACTACGCACAAGAATTAAAATTCCGTTTACAACGTGCACAAGAAACTGCTAAGCAATTATTAGATACAGCAAAACGCAAAAGAAAAGACTATCTGGATGATAAAATAAATCCTTTAAACATAATAGTAGGAGATAAGATATGGTTAAGAGTAGGTAATAGAAGAAAATCTGAAAGTCCATATAAGGGACCATACGAAGTAATAGAAACTAATAATGTAAATTCTAAAATTAAGATAGGTAATACAATTAAAGAAGTACATAATAATAGATTAAAGAAAGCATAAAATGTAAACAAAGAATAAAAAACAAAAAATGTAAACAGCAAAAATATAAACAAATAATAAAATTTTAAACAAAAATATAAACAAACAACAAAAATGTAAACAAATAATAAAAAACAAAAATGTAAACAAACAACAAAAATGTAAAATAAAAATTTTAAACAAAAATGTAAACAGAACAAGACAACAAAAAAAACAAAATTTCTTTTCACAAAAAAAAATTTTTTTTTACCCGACCCTGAGGGATGTAATGAATATAATAACTACATATCATATACATAACATATAATATAATACGCGACAACATAACATAAGTAGAAGAAACGTGATCTACTCAATAGTAAACAAACATTTAAATATGAGTCGAATTAATGCAATTACTCATTTCGTAATTGCATATATAATATTAATTGCTTAACATAAGCATGATACAGCATTTTAGGCTTTTTATAAATATTAACATAGGTCGTAAACATATGAATATGATATGTAAGCATTGTATTGTATTGTTACTTAATAAGTTGTACGAATTTAAGTTTGAAATTAGGTTGATTACAAATATTATATAAATTATGAAATCGTTATAAGTAATAAAAAGAAAGAATATTATTAAGAACATATGTATATAAAATAAAAGAAAACCAATATTTGTACTTTGAAAATTATGTCAATAAATTCTTGATTAAGCAAATCATATATGTAATATAAGTGATTTATGTTTACTTAATATTAATTACTATTAATTATATTATAAGAAATTTTGTATATAAAGGGAAGAATTTTATGAATAAAATATAGTTGACAGTTAAGTCTGATCAAGAAGAATTGGCTGTGATTTTTATTTCAGTAAATCGGCATTTAATTGCCAGTTTAATTAAAAATAAAATTTCGGCATTTTTGCCAAATATCGGTGCAAATATCGGCACTAACATGCTGCACCAAAATTAATATTTTAACTTCTTTACAGCTAGGAAGCATTTTTGTTGTTGTTTATTGAATATGTACCACTCACACATATATTATATTTTTATTCATATAAAATGAATAAACGTATCGGTGAAAAATTGATATATTTAGACCCGAAAGTTATGCAAAATATTTTTGTTATCTATGACAACATTTTTGTGAAAAATAGGAATTTTATATTACTAATAATTCTAAAATAATATAAAAATTTTTATTTTTCTATTTCGAAATCGAAAAAAGAACATTCGAATTACCTTATATGAAAATTTCAGTATAATACGCAATCATCTACCCATGAAAAATTACATTTAAAATCTATGCATTTTTTGTAAAAATCCTTCTTTCTTCAAAGCGTTCTACAGGACTAATAAGGACAAAAATTACTAAAGTGCTCCGCTTAGTGCACTCTACACCCTTTGAATAATGTATGACAAACATTCTAGAAAAATACATGGTGTAGTTACGGAGAAAAGGTGTACCATAGCACGTTGAAATTTGAAGAAAGCCTCGTCCTTATTATCCTGTACAGGAAAAACTAAAACCGTTTTGAAAAATTTGTTCCACTTAAATCACTCTAGACCCATTGAGCTTTCATTTAAAACATATTTGATAAAAATTGGATAAAAAATGGCTGAGAAAACGTGTACCCAAATCACCCAAAATCAGTAAAATCACTATAAGATGCTCTTAAATAATTATAAAATAAAATAGAATTTTTGTGATTTTTACTCTTATAGGTAAGTTAAATATAAATAAAAATTGCAATAAAGCATTTCACATCTTAGCCTCCAATAGATATATAATATATGTACATTACTTTCATAATCTTATATGTATTTTATACAGTGATAAAACGTCGCAGAAAAGACTGCCAAATTTAAATTCAAAAGAAAAAGAAGCCATAATAAACATAGCTTTAAAATATAAAAATTTAATTGAAAATAAACTTACAGATAATGTATCTCTGAAAAATAAAGATAAAATATGGACAACAATAGAAACAGAATTTAATTCTACGAGTAATATAAAAAGAAGCAAAAAGCAGTTAAAAGAGATTTCTGCTTATAAATCAGAGATGTACAAAACTGGAGGCGGTCCCGCAGGCCAAAAAATTGGATGAGAATAATCTAATGATTGCAGTAATTGAAAAAGAAACTACTCCATTACGCAACGATTATGACAGCAGTAAAAGCAGTTTTGATATAGATATTAATATATTTTATTATATTCCTACATACTTATATTTATTTGTATATTTTAGGACTGTGCAAATAATATTACAGAAAAGAGTAGTCAACAACATTTTACAACAGAATCTGTTGAAATTGAATCTGAATCCTCAAAGGAAAATACAATCGCAGTGGAAGAGAATTTTCCAGCAAAATCCACACCACATCAAGCACGAAAAAGAACAACAACTTATTCAAAACATCTAGATGAAATTGCGGAACTAAAAAAGCAGAAATTAGTAGCCCAAATAGATAAAAATAGAGCAAAAAAATTATTATATGAAAAAAAATTAGAAATTTTAAAACAGATAGAGGAAGAAAAGGTTTAAACTGAATTAAAATAAAAGTGTATTTTTAAAAAAAGTTATTTATTATATGTTCTCTTCGTGCAAAGTCATTGATTGATCCGGTATGTTGAATATTTACATCTTCGTCAATAGATAAAAGAGCTATTTCTGGTGGTTTCCATTCCGATTCTTTAGTAAATTGTGCAGTACTGCGGTAGCTACAATTACGACCAACGTAGTTTGAATGTTAAGTCGTATTTCTGTGGAACAAATGATATTTTTTCAAGTTAGTTTCATGTATATTTTTTACATTATACTTGCTTGTACCTATTACTGGAAATCTCCTCTTCCACACACCGATGGTTTTCTCTACTTGTATTCTAGTTTTAATAAACGATTTTTGGAATGATTTTTCAGTTACTGTTACTGGATTTGAAAGAGGTGTTATTAAATACATACCTCTTACAAGCGTAACCAGCATCACCAAGAAGAATACTTTCCCCGAATTCACCTGCTTCAAATCTGGCTCGAAGTTTTGAAAAATTGAAAACCATTTGGTCGTGCATAGAACCAGGCCATCTAATTCACAATATCACTATTTATTCAGAAACTCCATATTATTTATAACTTTCTTACCTAGCATTTATATCCAGTATCTTCATGTTTGCATCACACACAATTTGAGTGTTAATTGAAAACACTCCTTTTCTATTCCTAAACCGCTCTGCATCATTTCCTCTTGTGGACTGAATTGGTATGTGCGTGCCTAAAATATAGCTTTATAATCGTATGAATTAAAGTACAAAAACAATGTTTTACTATCAATGATTCCAATAATATGCGGGATTCCTCCTATTTTATAAAACATTTCTTTTGTTTGCATTATATCATTTTGAACAGATGGGAATTTTATTTCATCTTTTCCTAAACTAGGGATAGCTCTAGACACTCTAGATATTATGCGACATATAGTCGGTTGAGATACTCCAAATAGATCTTCTGTCACTGATTGAATGCTGGCAGTCGCATAGTATCTTAATGTAATGAGCAATTGAATTTGTGGACAAATTGGATTATTTCTGTGACCCTCAATTTGAATATCATTTTTTATTCTGTTCAAAAGCTCACTGAACATAAATTTTGGAAGTCTAAAACGGCGTTCAAATTCGTCATCGTCGCACAAATTGTAATAATCAATTTTAGTTTTGACTTTTATTTCTTTGATTCGAGTACCTAGCAGTTCTAAAAATTCATTTTCAGATTCAGAATTCTCATCTGAAGATGAGCTGCTGGTATCAAATAAGTCCAAGTACTCGAAACTCATTATTTATTAAAATGTTTTCTATTATCAACAGAGTTCAATATAAGTAATAATTTTATCTAATTTTTTTATTTAATTTCTTTTCACTAAAACATTTACGAAAAAATTCAGAAATACTATTTGACAGAACACTTATGAGTACCTCCAACCACTCATAAATTCTTATGAGCACTTTTAAGAACGTTCGGTGAATTAGGTTATGACTGTCATAAGTTGTGAGTGGTTGGTGAATACGGCCCTTAATGATTTAAATTGAAAGTTTTACTGATAAGTATAAAAGTGAGTGATAATTTAATTAAGTGTTCAAGTAAACAAAATAAGTATAAAAGTGAGTTAGGATAAAGTGAAAATTTAATTAAGTGTTTAAGTAAACAAAAAAATGCCACCACCAGCAACCAGTACGGTTTGGATGTCTTTCACAAAAGTAGACAAGAATACCGCCAAATGCAAATCTTGTTTCAAAAATTTTAAATAATCTGGAAATACTTCAAATTTGCAAAAACATCTCAAGAAATGTTTGGAATCAAAGTCTGAGTTGAAAAAAGTGAAGTAGCAATGTAAGTAACATTCAATTTCTTGTAAGATCTTATAATTTTGAGTACGTTATGTAACCATTATAAGCACGACTTTTGTTCCGGGAGATAAAAGAAAACATGTAGATGAAGAAGAAATCAACAGAAAAAAGTAGGCGAAGGAGTAAATAACAAGAAATTGAGGAAAAAAAGGTACAAATACATATTGATGAATCCTTTCAACGAATTACGTCTTACTTATCAGGTGAGTGAGTATGTATATATGTACATATACAGGTATGTATATGATATGTTTTATATTTTGCTTTATTTTTTCCAAGGTGGACAAAAATATAATAAACTAATTAAAGGACTTCTGTATTTTATTTGCAAAGGTCAAAGACCATTCGACGTCGTCAATGGAAAAGGATTCCGGCGTTTTGTAAAATTATTATTACCAACATTCCAAATTCCTAGCACAGATAGTTTAAAAGAAAGGCTTAACGACTTCTATGAAATAATATTCAAAAATTATAAAGAAAAATTTAGCAGTACAGAAATAAATCATGTAGCCTTAACATGTGATATTTGGTCTGACAAGATGTCAGCTAGGAGTTTTTTTGGTGTAACAGCTCATTTTTTGGAAAATAATTCTTTTATTTCAAAAACGATAGGATTTAAAGAACTTGAAGAAAGACACATTGCAGCAAATATAACGAAAAAATTGGAAGAAATCACTTCAGATATTAGTGAAAAAATTTCTGCAGTCGTTACAGATAATGGTTGAATGTTTTCTTCTAAATCTTTCTGTGCTGTCTTCTTGATGTATGTATTCTTTTGCTGAATTTCATTGGACATAGGTTGCACATTTTTAATTTTAGATTTTAGCTTAGGACCAATGTTTACAAAATGATTATTAAATATATTTGCTATTTTTTTACTATCAGAACATAAGGTACGTTTCATATTTATAACTCCACCGAAAAATTAACGATACCTGGATAACCGTAGATTCTAGGTAAGTAAAATGTTCTACGAAAATAACATGTGTGACAAGTATTTAGGTAAAAAAAATATATCTAGTACCTTTCTTTTATTAAATATTTTTTAAACTAATAAAATCCGGTTTTTGCATGTTTCAAAATTATAACGCCACTTAATAAAAATAATGCAAGTAAAGGTATTTAGTATTGAAAGTATCTTTATTTAAAAAAAAAGTGTTTGAAAATTAAAAATTTTGTAATTATGCCGCGCGGAAAAAGTTTGACCGATTTGGAAAAAGGAAAAATTCTCGCTTTTAAAGAAGAAAACAACGGCGTAAGAGAAATTGCGAGAAAAATTGGTCGAAGTCATAGGGTGGCCCAAAATTTTTTGAAGGATCCAGAGGGCTATGGCAAAAAAATACGTCCTGGAAGGAAAAGAAAAATAGATAGCCGGGGTGTTGCTAGAATATTACGCACAGCCAGAAATTCAAATAAAAGTTTAAGAGAATTGAGAGATTTAGCTGGTTCATCTGTTTCACGGTCGACTGTATGGAGAGTGTTAAATCGTAGTGAACACATACAGTATGCGAAAATGAAAAGTGCTCCACGTTTGACTGAAACTCATAAAAAGCAAAGACTGGATTTTGCAAGACAAAACATGGACACAAATTGTAATGTAACTTCAGGCAATATATTCCATCTAAACCAAATCCTGTGGGATTAAAAAATTTTGTTTTAGCTGTGCACGATGGATAAATTCTTGATTTTAAAATATACACTGGCAAAGGCACTATTTGTGAGGAAGTTATGAAGACGTTCGGACTAGGTTCTTCTATAGTGAAGGTGTTAACAGAAAGGTTGGATGGTAATTATCGTCACTGCATATACACTGATCGATTTTTCACCAGCATTAAAAGTTTGGATTATTTGCATACACGAGAGATTTTCCAAACTGGAACAGTGATGAAAAATAGTCCAATTATTAATAAGTTGAAAGAAGATAAACATATGAAAAGAAGTGAATGGGATGAATGGGTGCGAGAAAACGAAGGAGCTTGTCTGTTGAAATGGAAGGACAATAAGGCTGTTCTATTTCTTTCATCTTGTGCAGGTTCAGAACCTACTTCAAGTTGCAGTAGGTGGTCAAGAGATCAACAAACAAGAATAAATGTTTCTCAGCCAGCTGTTGTTCAGCTTTACAACGCAAATATGGGAGGTGTTGACCTTTGTGATCGATATCTGGCATTATACAGACCACGTTTGAAAACTAAAAAATGGACAATAAGAACTTTCGATTATTTCATTATTTAACTGTGGTAAATTGCTGGATTGAATACAAAAGAATGTGCCAAAAAAATTTTGAAAACAACAACAATGTTATGAGATTACTCAATTACAAAATTTATTTGGCATAGCTATTAATCAATTATTCAGCAAAACAAATTATGAATGAGGAAGAAGATGATGATGAACCACAGAAAAAGAAAATAAGGACTGTAGTTCCACAACCAATTAATGAGATTCGATTCGATGGAATTGGACATTTACCAAAATTTGTTGAGTCTTCTACAGCCTCACGTTGCCGTTTACCTACATGTAAGAAACGAACCAGATGTGTTTGCGTTAAATGCAAAATGTACTTGTGCAATCAATCTTCCAATTGCTTCTTAAAGTATCACTTGAAAAAAAAATATTAAATTTGCAATATTTTTTTTTTCAATTTTCAATTGTTATTATATTAAATAAAAAAAAGTAAATCTTGCAATGTATAATACTCGTTTTGTTTGATGAATTATAATGTTTTTTGTTTTCATTTAGATTTTTAACTTCAGATTTTTTTAAGAACAATAAATTGAATTGCAAAATTTTTTGTTTTTTTTTTAATGCCGAGACCTAGTGTACACATTTGTGTACATCTTTAAAATACTATTATTAATATTTTTTTTTCAAAAATTTTATATAGAATGTTACATTGGAACTATAAACACTTCAAAAACTATAAAAAAAATAAAATAACTTAATTAGCAATTACCCGGGTCGCTAGAGGATAGATCGATTTATACGTTGAAATGTTGATTGAAAATTCAGTTTCGGTCGTTGAAGTATAATAGTTTCGGTTGAAAATGGTTGCCCTCTAATGTGATTAGCGATGTGATAGCGATAAATGTTCTGTATACGCAGTATACAAGATGTAATTTCCCGACGGCGATTCAAATTTATATTTATCAAGCAGAATCGAAGTTCTTTCCGATCAAAATTTTCTAAGTGTTTGTTGATTTCAAAAATTCAAAATTTTATCAATTCAAATTGCCCTTAGTTTTACAATTTTTCTAAGTCTTTTTTTTTAAAAATTCAATTTATATAGTAATATAATCCATAGAATAAAATTTGTTCAAAAAAAAAAGAAAAAAAAACATTTTTTGTAAATTCAAATTATTTTATTTTTCATAAAAATTTTGTTGTTTAAAAAATTCGCAAGATTGCACATTTTAGTTTCCCACAAAACCAAGAATTTAAATTCGTTCTCATGAAATATGATAAAATTGCATTTTTGTCTTTCAAGTCAATTCTAATGTAACAAGACACCGAATAAATTTTAGTTGAAGCTTTATTTCAAAAAAAAAAAAATAGAGAAAAATTATGATTTCAATAATTTTAATTCTTATCGTAAAAAAATTCAGTCAGTCTTTCTGTAGATTTCAAAGATTAAAGATCAGTTTTTTTATGTTAAAAATAAAATTCAAATGTCTAACTAAATTGTTTAAGTTTTAAGAAAGGTTAAGTTTTGATTTAATTAGTGATGTTTGTAAATTAAATGTAAACGAACATTAAGACTTTTAAATAAAGAAAGAGATTGTAACGGCAACATTTTATAATATTAATTATTAATATTATATTCAACATCTCTTACTATCATAAGAGATGAGAATTGATGTAACGGCAACACTTTGTATAATGTTGATTATTAAAATTAAACTCAACATCTCTTACTATCATAAGAGATGAGAATTGGTACATCCATATATTTTATTCTTACACTTTCTATCACTTATGAAAGATAAGAAAGTTGTTTTACATGTTGCATCATCTTCTTATACATATTAATATTATATATTATTAATTACATTATATTATATTATAATTATGTATATTACTTATAAGTAGGTATATTACCCATTTCAGGTATATTATGTATATTGTATATATTACCAATTTTAAGATAAGGAATTCTAATTTTAAATTTTATTTTTACTTAGTTTTTAGTCTGATTTGTAAATTGGGAGAAATTAGTTGAAAATTAAAATTATATTAAAATATCAAAAAGTATATTTTTTTATATCATTGTACAAATAGTGGCGCCACAAAATGGTGACCCCGACACAAAAGTTTTATTTAATTAAAATTTTGATTTTATTTTAACTCTTAAAATAAAGACATTTAATAAAATCAATTAAATATATTTAAATTAAAAAACTAAAAATAGTGGGTGAAATATTTTTTAATTAATCAAAGTACATAAAATTGCATGTGTGCTATACATTATAATACAATACAGTACAGTACAGCACATTACATACAGCATATTATAGTACACTCTACCAAATTATCTATTAGTGTTAAATAACTTAAAATACAAATTTCTTTTAAAAATTAAATAGTATTTTAATCATACATTTGGGTGCACAAAAAAAAAAAAAAATAAAACAACATACATCAAAATAATTAAAATATAATTAAAATTATTTTATACAATTGAAAAATGGATGTTGATGGCATGACAACGTGTTGAATTTTTTGCTTCCCGAACTGGTGTTAAATTTTCTTCAATCATTGAAATATACACTTTTGCTGAAAACTAAGATTAAAGAGCTCCTGGTGGACAGTATTTTTATAAAATTTTTCAACGGATGCCTGTGATTTAGATGGATTTTTAGTGACCACACGTGTAACAAGGAACGAGCATTACATCATCATCATCACATCTATACATTATATATATAAGCAATTTTATATTTTAACATAAGTCTTTTGTAAAAACAAATATTCATTATATTTTCTTTTTTCTCTTTTAGGAAAATTTGTGAAACAAAATTTTGTGCTAATACTCAAAAAAATTTGTATTAAGTTAGTTAAAAAAAAAAAACATATATGTACAAGGAAATTCGTCACAGTAAACACGTGAACACAACATAAAAGGTACTTTGATTCAGCATAACTACAAGTACAATCCGTAAGTTAAAAAAAATATATTGCTTTTAATCAATTGAAATAACACCAAAATTTCTAAAAAAAAACGATCTAAAACGACTAAACATTACTTATCGGTTTAACCTTTTTTTTTTTTTTTTTATTTATTAAATACCAAATTCTAATGTTGCTTTCATGCCTCTTGTGCACTATATTAAATTTTACACCCTAAACATCTTGTAAAACCGTTATTAGGTACTAATTCACTAATACCACCACTATTTTTAGATTTTTAGATTTCTTTTTATAAATATGACTGACAATAAAGACAAAATGGAAAAAACGTCAGACGACACAATCTCAAATTGTATTTCTACCCTCAAAATTCCTCCTTTTTGGAATAATAGGCCAGATCTTTGGTTTCTTCAAGTTGAGAGTCAATTTCGAGTCAAAAATATTACAGTTTCAAATACCAAATACGATCACCTTGTTTCTTCTTTATCTCCCGAGGCCATGGAATTGGTCGCAGACATACTCACTAGTCCACCTACTGACAAAAAGTATGAAACATTGAAAGAAAGTCTTTTATCCAGAAGTAGGGATTCTGAGGAACTTAGATTAAATAAATTATTACATACCATAGAGCTAGGGGATTCTAAACCATCCGAACTCTATCGACGGATGGAATCACTCGCTGGAGACAATACTTTGGTGAATAAATCACTGTTAAACAAACTTTGGCTCAACAAACTACCTGCAAATCTTCAAACATGTCTGATTGCAACAGAAGCCAAACATACACAAGAAGAACTTTTTCTTATTGCGGACAAAATCTTTGATTCCACCATTCCTACCATTTCTAAAATTTCTTCTGTACAACAGCAACCCTCTACATCTTCTTCAGAAAGTAACCTGACAGACGTTCTACAGAGAATTGAAGAACGGTTAAAAAAATTAGAAATACGCAATTCTAAACCTAGGCAGAGAAGTTTTTCGAAAAACCGTAATTCCACCAAACCCTCAAACAACAACAATTTATGTTGGTATCACAAACGTTTCGGTAAAAATGCCAAAAAGTGTATCTTTCCTTGTAGTAAAAATTATTCAAAAACTCAAAATCAAAAAAACCAAAATTAGCTACTCTGCCAGCGGCAGCAGAAAGTAGCAAAACTTCACGCCACCTCTTTGTCTACGACAATAAAACCAAAATTAATTTCTTGATAGATACAGGAGCTGAGGTATCTATCATACCCAAAAAATTTTGTCCAACGTATAATATTAAATCAAATTACAGTCTAGTAGCAGCTAACGGCGCACCAATCGCCTCTTTTGGTTCAAAAATTTTAACCCTAAGTTTAAATTTACGAAGAAATTTCACTCATTCATTTATAATTGCATCCGTCAACCATGCAATTTTAGGCGCAGATTTCCTCTATAAATTCAAACTACTTGTTGATATTCGTGGCAGAAAACTGATCGATGAGATAACATCTTTGTTTGTTATTTGCACCGAACGTAATGTAGTTTCCTGTTCTCCTAAACTGTGTACAATCACAGGCGAGTATGCTTCAATTCTTAATAACTTCCCGGCACTAATTAAGCCACCGGATTTCAATCATGAAGTTAGTCACAATGTAGTTCATCGAATAGTAACTCAAGGACCTCTACCGTCAGCACGCGCTAGACGTCTGGATCCTGAAAAATTCAAGATCGCAAAATCGGAATTCGATTTAATGATCAGATTAGGAATATGCAGACCTTCATCCTCACATGTTGCTTCACCTTTGCACATGGTACCTAAGAAAAGAGAAAATGAATGGAGACCATGCGGCGATTATCGTCAATTAAATGCAGCTACAGTTTTCGATAAATACCCCCTTCCAAACATTCAGGATTGTAATTTACATCTGCATGAACGCACAATATTCTCCAAAATCGATCTGGTACGTGCATATCATCAGATCCCGGTTGCAGAGGAGGATATCTATAAAACTGCAGTTATTACGCCTTTCGGCCTTTTCGAATTTCTCCGCATGCCTTTCGGTGTTAAAAACGGTGCGCAAACCTTCCAAAGGTTCATTAACGAAATACTATTCGACTTCGATTTCACTTTCTCATATATTGACGACATACTCGTTTCAAGCAATTCACCTGAACAACACAAAGAACACTTACGTCTCTTGTTCACACGATTACAAAAATATGGTATTAGCGTAAATCCAAGCAAATGCATTTTTGGTACGAAAGAAATTGACTTTTTAGGTCATGTCATTTCAAGCAAAGGTATAACTCCATCCGAAGAAAAAGTTCGTGTAATTCAAGAATTCCCAACTCCAAATTCTTTCAAAAAGTTGCAACGTTTCTTAGGTATGATAAATTTTTATCATAGGTTCATACCCAATATAGCAAAAATTTCAATTCCTCTTTATGAGCTTATAAAAGGTAACAATAAGAAAAAAATTAAGAATAATTTTTCATGGTCGAATGTTCATGACGAGGCATTTCAAAATATTAAAAACGCTTTAAAAAATCGTGTCATACTGGTACACCCAAACTCTAACGCTAAGCTCAGTCTTTTTGTTGATGCATCAAATGACGCTGTAGGAGCCGTGCTTCAACAAAGCTGCTCAAAAACTTGGGAACCACTTAGCTTCTTCTCAAAGAAACTCAAACCTGCAGAAAAGAAATATTCGACTTTTGATCGTGAACTTCTTGCTATTTACCTTGCTGTTAAACACTTTCGTCATTTGATTGAGGCTAGAGATTTAACCATTTTTACTGATCATAAACCTTTAACCTCAGCATTGTTTTCAAAAGCCGAAAAGTCACCGAGACAAACACGTCATCTCAGCTATATTTCCCAATTTTCACATGATATTCGCTACATAAAAGGGTCAAAAAATGTAGTAGCAGACACTTTATCTCGTGCTTTTATAGACAATATTGAACAAACTACTTTTAGTTTTCAATCGCTTGTAGATGAACAAGACAAAGATGATGAATTACAATGTATTCTTCAAAATCCACCTAATCAAGAAAAGACAAAATTCAAACTTAATAAAATTTATTTTCCAATAGAAGACAAAGAAATTTGGTGCGAAACTTCCACTGGTAAAAATAGGCCTTTTCTCCCTGAAAATTTGCGACGCACAGTTTTTAACAAAATCCATAATCTATCACACCCTAGCATCAGAGTTACAAGAAAGCTCATTACAGCAAAATATTTCTGGCCAAATATGAATAAACAGATCAATCTTTGGTCCAAATCATGCATTCAATGTCAAAAATGCAAAGTGTATAAACACACTGTTTCACCACATGGTTCTTTCCCAATTCCAACAGGTAGATTTGAACACATTCATATGGATTTAGTAGGCCCGCTACCACCATCAAATGGATACACATATCTGCTGACAATTAAAGATCGCTTTTGCCACTGGCCTGAAGCCATTCCCCTTAAAACTATTTCAGCATCGAATGTTGTTCAAAATTTCATACAACATTGGATTTCACGTTTTGGTGTCCCTTGTACAATAACAACTGATCAAGGAACTCAATTTGAGTCATCACTCTTTAAAGAAATATCAGCTATCCTTGGAAATCATAGAATTCGAACGACTACTTACCATCCTCAGTCCAATGGTTTCATTGAAAGATTTCACAGACATTTAAAATCAGCGATTAGAGCATCTGACAACCCAAAACAATGGTTCTATCATCTTCCTTGGATTCTTTTAGGCATACGATCAGCAATAATAGACTCACTAGACGTAGCACCATCAAACCTTTTATATGGACAATCTTTACGATTACCAGGTGAATTCATCGCTTCACAAACACCTAATCATTCTTTAATTACCAACTCAGAAGCTAAAGCTTTACAAGAAACTATTAATAAAATCAAACCACGGCATGTAGACAAAAAGCATCAAAGTAACATTTTCGTCCCACAAAGTCTACGAGATTGTACTCATGTTTTTATTAAAACTGAAATTAATAAAGGCGTTTTAAATGCTCCATATGAAGGCCCTTATAAGGTCCTTTCTAAAAAAGATAAATTTTATGTCGTACAAGTTAACTCAAAAGAAAGTGTTATTTCAATTGATCGTTTAAAACCTGCATTCATGCTAAATCAAAGTACTCGCGATTTTGACAACACAAATAATTTCAAAAACATTAACAATAAAGTAATGTTCAAAATTTAAAAAAAAAGGAACGAATTTCGTTGCTATATATCTACTATATAATTACACATTATATGTTAAGTATATTAATTATATAAATATATTATGTTCCATTAATTTATTATAAGAATTCATGTTATTCTTTTAAATAAGGGGGGAATGATGTAACGGCAACATTTTATAATATTAATTATTAATATTATATTCAACATCTCTTACTATCATAAGAGATGAGAATTGATGTAACGGCAACACTTTGTATAATGTTGATTATTAAAATTAAACTCAACATCTCTTACTATCATAAGAGATGAGAATTGGTACATCCATATATTTTATTCTTACACTTTCTATCACTTATGAAAGATAAGAAAGTTGTTTTACATGTTGCATCATCTTCTTATACATATTAATATTATATATTATTAATTACATTATATTATATTATAATTATGTATATTACTTATAAGTAGGTATATTACCCATTTCAGGTATATTATGTATATTGTATATATTACCAATTTTAAGATAAGGAATTCTAATTTTAAATTTTATTTTTACTTAGTTTTTAGTCTGATTTGTAAATTGGGAGAAATTAGTTGAAAATTAAAATTATATTAAAATATCAAAAAGTATATTTTTTTATATCATTGTACAAATAGTGGCGCCACAGAGATAATTAAACTTGATGTGATTTGTTTTTTTTATCATTTTTATTTGCCGAAAATCGTGTGTTGGTAACGGATTTTATTATTATAATTAATATTTTTATCGTTCGTAGCAAAATTTTTCTAAGTATTTGATATAAATTTTCCTTTCAATAAATTCGTTGTCCGCAGCAGAAATTTTCTAAGTGTTTGAAAATTTCTCAACTTTATAATTTTGTTAAAAATTTATGAAAAATTTTTGCTAAGTGTTTACCAATTTTACACTTAGCCGATAAATGCCTTTCGATGATTTTATCCAAAAATTTTCTAAGTACTCTGTTAATTTAGTACTTAGCCGATGAAAAAATTCTACCAATTTTCCTATATTTTGTAAAAAAATTAAAAGTTTTTTTTTACAAAATTCCTAACAATCCTATTGTACTAGCTCAATACGCTAGATTTTAAGTAGGACTCAATACGTCCAGGCTGATGAGGCGATCTTTTGTTTTCCCTGATTCAGTCTCAATACGACATTTTAAGCAGGTAATCGCAAAAGACAAATTTTTCTGCGAATCGCAACCCTTTATATACCAAATTTTCGCGGTTCTAGAAATTTATTTTTCTCTATAAATTATTTAATGTATATTTATAATATTTAGATAATGTTTTAATATTTATATAATGTATATATGGTGGTGGAAATTCGTATAAACTCAGGTACCAAAAAATCCCTTTTACCTCTTTTTTTCTGCCTAATTCTGCCTAAAAAGTGTATGTTATTTATAATTAGGTAACATAAATGAGTTGTCCTTTTCACATGTTCGGTATTTTTTTCTCGTTTATTAAATATTTTTATTCTCTGTTGTGAGTTTAAAGTGTAATCATTAAAATTTCTAGTAAAATAACGTGGAAATTCGTATAAATTCAGTTTGAATTTTTGAAATATTATATAAAATTTTTGTATCGGTTTTGGTCACTGTGTTTTTTAAGGTAATATAATTTACTATCAATGCAAAATAGAGCCATTGATTAGTTTTACTTATTAGCTTCATAATGCCACGTGGGAAACGACTTTCAATTGAAGAACAGTCTAAAATTACTGCTTACGCTGATGCTGGATTATCTACGCGCCAAATTTCAGAAAAAATCAATAAGTCACAGACCGTTATCTGTAACTTTCTGAAATGAAAAGAAAATTATGGTAAAAATGGAAAATATGATGCAAATACCAAATAGGAACCGCGCCAAACACGTCGCATTCTGCACTAAGCCTCAGCAAATAAATTGTTTTCGTCGCAAATAGTTGACAAATTAAAGTTAACAGTTACTAGAAGACGGGTTCGACAAATTTTAGCTGCAGACCCAAATTTAATTTACAAAAAAAGAATGAAAAAGCCTCCATTAACTGTAATACATCGTAGTGCCAGATTAAGTTTTGCAAAAAACTATATGCATTGGACTACAGAATGGCATAAAGTTCGATTCAGTGATGAAAAGAAATTCAATTTGAACGGTTCTGATGGGTGCCAGTATTACTGGCATGATAAACGACTTCAGGAAGAAATTCGAATTAGTCGTACGTCCGGTGGAGGTATTGTAATGATTGGGGCCGGTGCGCGACGGGCACAACAAATCTTGGGTGGGTTCCTCCAAAAATGAACTCAGAAAAATACATCGAAATGTTGTAAAGCCGTAATGTTTGATAGAGCAGAAGATCTCTGTGGTGTAGATTTCGTTTTTCAGTAAGATAATGCTGCCATTCATACAGCAAGAATTGTTAAAGAGTGGTTTGCTGAAATGAATATTTCGGTTCTAAAGTGGCCAGCAAGGAGCCCGAACTTGAATCCCATTGAAAATCTCTGAGGAATTATGGCAAGACGAGTTTACGCTAATGCTAAACAATACCAAAGTATAAACGAGCTGAAAGAGGCCATTAAGATAACATGGGAATCAATTACTCAAGTAGAGCTAGAGAAATTAGTAAATTCAATGCCAAACAGAATATTTCAGGTGATTCAAAGGAATGGAGGGCCAACAAAGTATTAATATAAGATTTAGAATTAAAATTTTTTATTGTTGAATATTACTTTTTCAAAAAACTTGCCATTTTTAGTTTTTTTTGTATATTATTACATCAGCTTATAGGCTTGAGTTTATACGAATTTCCATCTATTTTTTCGATATATTTTACAATATTTCCTATTTCTACATAGATTTAGATAAATAAATTAAAAAAACTTTGATTTATTTGTTAAAATATTTGATTGAAAAAATGCACATAAATAAATAATTTATCAAACATAAAAAAATAGTTTTACTGATTGATATTCCATAAAATGTAGGTGAGTTTTTACGAATTTCCACCACTCAATTCAAATGTTTTTATTTTAGGTTAGTGTTCATTGTTTATGTAATGTAAGTATTTCAATATTTGTGTTTAATGTTTGTGGTATTTTTTTATATTTTCTGTTTTGTGTTTAAAATAATGATTCATTGTCGTGCTAATTGTTTTGTAAAAGTAAAAGCTTGTTTATTACTTTTTTACAAATATTTTGTGTTATAAATGTTTGTGATATCAGTGTTATGATTTTGTGTTTACATAGTTTTATGTTATATATTTGTGCTATGTGAATCGTTTTGTTTTGTTTTGTGTCCTATGTCTATAGACATTTTTATGTTACCTCTTTGTGCATATTCATGTTATATGTTCTATATTATTGCATATATTTCTGTGTTATATGTTTGATTACGTTGATTTGTTTACATTTTTTTTGTTATTCTTTTTTTTTGTATGTAATATTATATTATCGAATTGTTTGTATTGAATTGTTTTCTAACCTTTTTTTTTTATTATATTTATATATATATATATATATATATATATTTTACAGACTATGTTGACTGGAATCAACACAATGTATTACTATTTTTTTTTGCTCTGATGCACTGTATAATACTACCACCGCGAATAAATAAAAATTGTAAACCATCTATAAGTGACGCAAAAAATGACTTGTTTGTGCATTTAACAAATTTAAATAATTTTAAACAGAAGGAAGATGAATTAAAAGCATCAGCTGTGGAAGAAAACTTAAAATTACAACCAAAAATTTTCGTAATTGGTGATTCAATTGAAACATTAAAAGAATATTATGTTTATGTAGATGGAATTCGCTATAAGATGTCTAACCTTCTTCGAGCTGTAGATTTGGCAATAAAAATTTGTTTTGTATTAAATCTGGAATATTCAGCAAAGAGCAAATATGTGTGTATGTTTTTGCAAGAGTATATTTATGAAATAACTTCTATTGAAAAAATTTCAAAAATTCAAAATATTATTTCCAAATTAAATAATGTCAACAAACAAGTCTAATGCATGCTATACATCTAATACACATATTTGCTCAATTTGTGAAAATTCATTTTTAGTCTTTAAAGATTTAATTGAACATCTAAAGCATGAACACAAAACCCCCACGACCTTTCAATATTCATGTAAGTTTAATCAGTGTAATAAATACTTTCAAAATTTGTACAAATTTTAATTTCATATTGCAAGACATGATACTCAATCTGAAAATATGTGATGTAAATTCAAATTTACCTGAACCAGTAGTTGTTGAATGTTGAAGCATCTGATAAAAATGATTCCAAAGAAGAATCTAATCTTAAGAAAAATAGGCTGAACTTCCGAATCGCTAGCTCGTGATATCGAAACTGGACATTTTCAGAACGATACTTTGGAATGTCCTCTTTAATGTGTCATATGTCCTTGTTGGCGGAAATTTGATATTTGGGAGAAAAGTACCGTTAAAAATTTTTCAAAAAATTCACTGTGTTTCACAAAAACCGTTATATATATTTTTTGGAATAATGCAGGATAACAAAAGATATTGCATTTTAAAGAGAACTTTCTCCTCTTTCTAACGAAATATATTTCGTCCCGAAATAATAAGTGGTTCCTGAGCTATAAGGACTCAAAGTCAAAATTTCATGTTTTAAAAAAAACGATTTTCAAACTTCTTTTGATATTGATATATCTCCGAAAGTTGAAGGATAACATTGGTAAATTATGATGTCAAATGAAAGATAATTTTGTCCTCTTTAAAATGATACCCCGTACACCCTCATATGTCACCCCACTAAGAAACTATGGACAAATGTATGCAACAAAGTGCATGTTTTTTATACATAACTAAGTAGTTATTTTTTGTTAAAATAATGAAAAAAAACAAACAATAACACATCAAATAATGAAAATGATTAGAAAACCAGATATGTACGTATTTATTTTTATTAATTTTACTCTTTGTTATTTTTTTGTGGTCCTGAAAAGGACCGATTTTATTTTTCGATTATTTTCCGATGTTATTTTTGGTTTTATTTCACAAATTAATATATGTAATCACTAATCACTTAGATTTGTGGTACTCTGTTACCAAATCTTCTCAAATCACCATTACAATATATTACTAATTTTTTATATATATTGTAACTGTAATATTTATATGCATTTTCTGGTTTTTTTATATAGGTGTATAAATCAAAAATTTTTCTTTTATCTGTTGATTTGAATGGATTCCACTTTATTAGCTCTAAAAGCTGATACGGACTTATACCATTAACAATTCCAAAGGTCGTTACTAGTAACCGAGTTCTATAATTGCCATCACCAAAAAATGCATTTATAATAAAATTTGGTACATTTGAAAAATCAACTATATCACTTCTATTGCTTCTATTGAGTAATCGCTTTCTTGCGTTGATGCGGTTTTGTTCTATTATTGAATTGTTTGTTATCATTGTCTTTATTTCGTTTTTATGAAGAGATGTAATGAACTGATGTAAACAATGAAAATGAAATTATAATCAACTTGATGTTTTATTTAAATATGTTAATTTTATTCTCTTCTGTTAGCTGTTGGAAACAAGATCTGTATAATTTTAATTGTGAATAAAAGTGTTTTATGAAAGTTTTAAAAATATGAATTCAAGGTGAGTAAAATGTTTTCATTATTTATTTTTTTATATTTATTTAAAATTATAATTGTATGAAATTATAAAAATTAAGAATTTTATTAGTTTTGAAAATTATTAACAGTCCGTAGAGAATTATTACAATATCAATATTTTTTTATAAATATTAAAAATGTTTAAAAAAAGTGAATTTTAACATAAAAAAATTCAGAAAAAGGTGTTTCCAATTTACCTTTTACTAAAAATTTAAAAAGAAATGGAATAATAGTGAATTTAAATTAACCTTTTACTATAAATTTAAAAAGAAATGGAATAATAGTGAATTTAAATTTACCTTTTACTAAAAATTTAAAAAGAAATGCACTAACAGTGGAATTAGTTTTTGCTAAATGTAATAAATTCATTTGTTATATAATAATAGAATGAAAAAATTTTGTTAGGAAATAAATGTAAAAGCTAAATTATTTTTTTTTTTTATTATTACAGTACAAAGTGGAATTTGTTTAAACTTTGCCAGGAGTTGAAGGATGCTGAGTCAACAGAGGCGTGGTTATCTAAAGTCGGTTTATTGCCTTCAGAAAAAATATGCAAAAAGCATAGAAAAAAAATGAATATACAATCTGGACACAATTTCGGTTTATTTGTGTGTAATTATAATGGAAAACGGCATTCAATCGCCAGAGCAAGCAATACGTGGTTTGAAAACTGTCACATTTCACCTGAGGAATGTATGGTAATCACGTATTGCTTTGCAAATAAATTTTCATTTGAAAATACTATAAAAGAGAGTAGTATCAAGAGTGATAGTACAATTTCATCTGAAACTGTGGCCGACAGGTTTACATTTGCACGTGAAGTATGTATGATCGCTCTTGATAAGGAGTATGATGATAGCGGGCAAATTGGTGGTCCAGGTTGTATTGTAGAGATAGACGAGACAAAAATTGGAAAAAGAAAGTACGAACGGGGTAGACTTGTTGATGGTAGTTGGATTGTCGGTATGATACAACGAAATTCGAATAATTATAGGTTAGAAATATGTCCGGAGAATTCACGTAATAGTGATACTCTCACCGAAATAATTAAAAAACATATTAAACCCGGCACTGAAATACAAACGGATTGTTGGGCGGGTTACAGAGAGTTGAATTCTCACGGATATATTCATAAAAAAGTTAATCATACCGAGCACTTTGTTGACCCAGAATCTGGAGCTCATACTCAAAACATCGAGAGTAGCTGGCGAACTTTAAAATACAGATTAACACGAGGTGGAGTACGCAAAGAACATTTAGACCTCCATTTATGTGAATTTCTGTGGAGGAGAAGACTTGCCAAGGAGGGAAAAGATCCTTTCCAACAACTAATAGAAGACATCAAAGTTGTTTATTGCGGCAAATAAGCGAAAAACGAAAAATAAAATCGGTCCTTTTCAGGACCACAAAAAAATAACAAAGAGTAAAATTAATAAAAATAAATACGTACATATCTGGTTTTCTAATCATTTTCATTATTTGATGTGTTATTATTTGTTTTTTTTCATTATTTTAACAAAAAATAACTAGTTATGTATAAAAAACATGCACTTTGTTGCATACATTTGTCCATAGTTTCTTAGTGGGGTGACATATGAGGGTGTAAGGAGTATCATTTTAAAGAGGACAAAATTATCTTTCATTTGACATCATAATTTACCAATGTTATCCTTCAACTTTCGGAGATATATCAATATCAAAAGAAGTTTGAAAATCGTTTTTTTTAAAACATGAAATTTTGACTTTGAGTCCTTATAGCTCAGGAACCACTTATTATTTCGGGACGAAATATATTTCGTTAGAAAGAGGAGAAAGTTCTCTTTAAAATGCAATATCTTTTGTTATCCTGCATTATTCCAAAAAATATATATAACGGTTTTTGTGAAACACAGTGAATTTTTTGAAAAATTTTTAACGGTACTTTTCTCCCAAATATCAAATTTCCGCCAACAAGGACATATGACACATTAAAGAGGACATTCCAAAGTATCGTCCTGAAAATGTCCTGTTTCGATATCACGAGCTAGCGATTCGGAAGTTTCCCCGAAAAGTATTGATGTATTAAAAATTAAAAACTATATTATATAGGAGAGAATAATGTAAAAATGAAACGAAAAGAGTGAGTCGAGTATAAGACTCTGAACTGAAGACAACTTAAGTAAGACTTAAGAATATTTGGGTGTAAAATAAAAGTTTTTTTTAATAAAAATAAAATAAAAGTTTTTTTTAATAAAAATAAAATAATGTTTTATTTTTTAATTATTTTAATTTCATAATAATGGTCATCTCTATAATACAATTCAGAAGTGGGATAGTGTATCAAAATGGTGCCAAAAAATAAAAATATTATTTGTAAAAATAATTTGGATTCTTTAAGTAAAAAAGAATTACAATCAAAATTAAATGCATGTGGATTACCTATTACGGGTAATAAAAAAACTCTAATACAACGACTAAAAGAGTTGCCGGATAGCGACAGTGAGAGTGAAGGAGAAAACATAGATAGCATTACAATAAGTCAGAGTAGTGAAAATGGAGAAGTCGAGCACTTAATGAAAGAAAAGGAATTAATAAAATATGAAAAAATAATATTGCAAAAGGAAAGAGAATTGCTGGAACGAGAAAAAGTGTTACTTAAAAATAGTGAACATAATACTATTTCATCCGAACAAAATCAAGCAGAAAAATTATTACATGCAAGTGAATTGAGTGAATTTATACCTATTCTAAACATTTATTTTGAAAATACTTTGACGCCGCTGAAATGGTTGCAAAAAATAGAAGAATTGAGATTGGTATATGGTTGGAAAGAGTCAACAATGTTACATTATGCTTGCGTTAGAACATCAGGTTCTGTCAAAATGTGGCTGAATAGCAAAAGTGTTTATGTATCATGGGAGAAATTTAAGACGGAATTAATATAAGCATTCCCTATTATTGAAGACGAAGGAGACATCCATCATAAGCTTACAAATAGGAAAAAAAGAAATGACGAGTCAAATGAAGAGTATATATATATGATGAAGCAATTGGCTTCTCGTGCTAACATTAGTGACGATATAGTAATAAAATATGTTATAAAGGGGTTACCAGATATAAAATTGAAACAGATTTTAGTATTACAAAATTTTGATTCAATTTCAGATTTGGTATTTAAATTAAAGAAATATGAAAACAGTAAGATAGAATTCGAATACAAAAGTAAATTCATCAAACTACAAAATACTGAAGACAATTTGAAAAAGAATCATCAGAAACAAAAATCTAAAGCTGTTAAGTGCTATAATTGTAATGAAGAAGGACATATTGCTACTTCCTGCCCAAAGCCGAATTGTCTTCGTGGATCTTGTTTCGAGTGCGGTAAGCTAGGTCATACAATAAAAAATTGTCCAGGTAAGCAGGTGAAAATATTAAGCAAAGTAGAGAAAAATTTAATTATAAGAAATCTTGATTTTGATGTAAATTTGAATTTTAAAAATAAAAATTGTGAATACAGTGTAAATTTGAAGGTTCAAGTTGATATGGGTAGTCCTGTAAATTCAATTAAAACTGAATATGTACCTACTCATTTAATGTCACAAGTTGAAAATAAATATGAGCTATGTGGAATAAATAATAGTAAATTAGAAATACTATGTACATGTGTAGCTATGGCAAAAATTGATGGAAAAGAATGTACTATTAAGTTTCTTATAGTTCCAAATTATACAATGTATTCCAATGTTTTATTAGGTTTAGATTTCTTCGAGCAAAACAATATGAAATTAGAAATTGATAAGATAAACAAAATTTTTGACAGTAATGATAATTTTGAAAAACAATTATTGCATGATATGATTTTAAATATCAATCCAGAGCTTGATTTGAAAATAAGACAAGAACTTGAAAATTGTTTTTATGATAATTATATGAAAGATAATAATACTGGAGTGTCCTGCACCGAATATGAAATGAAAATTAATCTTTCTGATTCTAATAAGATTTTCAACTGCAATCCTAAAAGATTGTCTTAATACGAGAAGGAAAAGGTTAGAATTATTCTTGATGACTTATTCGAAAGAAATATTATTAGATATAGTATTTCACAATACTCTTCACCAATTGTTCTTGTGAAGAAGAAAAACTCTGATGATTTACGAATGTGTTGTGATTACCGAGTTTCGAATAAATATACTGAAAGTGTTAATTATCCTCTTCTGGTTATTGAAGATTTAATTGAACAATTGTATAATAAAAAATATTTTACGTCGCTTGATTTGAAGAATGGTTTTTACCATGTGAAAATGGAGGAAAGTTCAATTAAATATACTAGTTTTGTCACTCCTCATGGGCAATTTGAATTAACTCGAGTGCCTTTTGGCTTGAAAAATGCCCCTAGAGAGTTTCAAAGATTTATACACACCATTTTTCAATCCTTAATTTATGAAAAGAAAGTTCAGATTTATATAGACGATATATAAATAGCGACTGAAGATTTAGAAAATCATTTTGAAATATTAAAAGAGACGTGTACGTTACTGAAAGCTAATAAACTTGAGTTACGTTCAGATAAGTGTAAATTTTTGCAAACAAAAATTAAATATTTAGGGTATGAAATTAATAATGAAGGAATAAGTCCTTGTCAAGATAAATTGGTGGCTATAAGTGAATTTAGCGTACCGAAAAATGTACAAGAAATTAAAAGCTTCATTGGGCTCTGTTCATATTTCAGAAAGTTTATAAAAGATTTTGCTGTTATTGCAGCACCACTTACCGATTTAACTCGTAATGAAAAAGTGTTTCAGTTTGGTAAAAAAGAATTTGACGCATTCAATGATCTAAAAGACAATTTAATGAGTGCACCAATATTAGCCATATATTCATCATTAGATGAAACGGAATTGCATTGCGATGCGTGCATTTTAGGGTTCGGGGTTCGGCAAGATACTGATGCAAAAGAAGAGTGATGGTAAATGGCATCCAATCTTCTTTCTCTCAAAGCGAACAAGTGAAACAGAGGCACGGTATTATAGTTATGAACAAAAAATGTTGGCGATAATTTATTCCTTACGAAGGTTTAGAATTTATCTTTATGGACTCAAATTTAAAATAGTTACAGACTGTAACGCTTTAGCTCTCACTTTAAATAATAAAATGATTAATTCAAAAATTAACCGTTGGGCCTTAGAATTAGCAGATTATGACTATGTTATTGAACATAGATCAGCTTCGCGTATAAAACATGTAGATTGCTTGAGTCGTAATCACAATATGTTGGTTTTATCCAAAAATTCTTTAGAAATGAATTTGGCAATTTGTGAAAACGAAGATTTTAAAATTCAGGAAATTAAAAAACGGCTAGAAAAAGGAGAAGATTCTTTATATGAACTTAGAGGTGGACTAATATATCGGAAATTTCACAAAAATAAGATTTTTTTCTATGTTCCGAAAGCAATGATTGTCCATATATTGAGAAATGCGTATGATATGCATAGCCACATAGGTGTAAAGAAAGTTATGGAAGTTATTGGTTTCCCAATATGGAAGCGCAGTTTAAGACATGTATACAACATTGTTTGAAATGTATTGTATATAATGCAAATTCAAATAAAAATAAAGGATTCCTGCATCCTATAGATAAATCTAATGTGCCATTTTCTACGTTGCACATAGACCATTACGGACCATTAGATTCTACACCAAGGAAGAATAAATTTGTATTAGCCATTATAGATGCTTTCACCAAATTTGTAAAACTTTATCCATGTAGAACGACAAACTAATTAGAAACCATTAATCATTTGAAGAAATATTTTCGTATTTATAGTAGTCCGTTAAGGATAATTTCAGATCGAGGTACTGCTTTCAGTTCTATTCAGTTTTCAAAGTTTGTTAAAGAACATGGTATTCGTCACGTTATGGTTTCTCAGGATCGCCAGAACGATTCAATAGAGATTTAACATCCATGTTGAGTAAGTCGATAAATGTTGAAAAGAAAATCTATTGGGATTATGTGTTAGGAAAAATTGAATTTAGTCAGAATAATACGTACAATAGAAGTACTGGTTCCACTCCAGCAAAACTTTTATTTGGCATAAATCAAAGGAATGTTGAAGCTAATATTTTAGAAGACTTAGTATTAGGCCAAGAGAGAGAAGATTTAGAAAAGATTAGAGCAGAAGCAAAAGAAAACATCGTTAAGGTTCAAGAAACCAATCAGAAATATTACAATAAAAAGCATAAGCAAGCTGAACAATTCAATGTAGGTGATTTAGTAATGGTTATTAATGTTGAAACAACTGCGGGAGTAGGTTAGA
Organism: Villa cingulata; assembly: GCA_951394055.1. Classification (NCBI taxonomy): domain Eukaryota; kingdom Metazoa; phylum Arthropoda; class Insecta; order Diptera; family Bombyliidae; genus Villa; species Villa cingulata. The sequence continues at coordinate 30,595,564 of OX596017.1, read as the reverse complement.
AACTATTGCCAAAATACCGAGGACCTTATAAAATTACGAAAATTTTAGGCAACGACCGTTATTTGGTCTAGGATATTCCATGATTTCAAATAACTCAAAAACAGTTTAAAGGTGTTTATGCAGTTAAACGCTTAAGGTGATGGATTGATGTTAAACAAAACGCATAAAAAAAAAATCTAATTAATAAATTTGATGTAAGAAATGAAATATAAATGTATGTCAATAAGAAAATTATTAATGTATTAATCAGGACGATTGTAGTCAGGTTGGCCGAATTATAGGAGAGAATAATGTAAAAATGAAACGAAAAGAGTCAGTCGAGTATAAGACTCTGAACTGAAGACAACTTAAGTAAGACTTAAGTAAGACATTTGAATGTAAAATAAATGTATTATTTTTTAATTATTTTAATTTTATAATAAAGGTCATCTCTATAATTAACAAATCTTTTATATTTTTCGCATTAAAACTTCATGTAAAGTCGAATTTTACAAAGAAAAGTATTCCAGAAATATGTACAAAATTGCGTAACAGAAACTATTTTGGATCCTATTTTTGAAATTATAAGTGAATTTCTGCCATTCATTGAGACTGAAAAAAATTTAGTTTTTGAGGAAATTTTACTATATGCCAAAAATACTTTCGAGGATATTGTTTCAGAATACAAGTGTTTTAAAAAAATTGAATTATTAGGGATTTTCAAACCATCGTCAATGTTCACAATTAGTAAGCAATTAGACGAAGTTTTTGTTCGCGGTCATCCGACTTTAAAGGAAAATATTATAGAAGGCTGTCTTTGTGACATAAAATTTCAATTAAAAAAGTTTTTAAGATTCACAAAATATACTGCAACAAACCTTTGATAATATCCAACAAATAAAATCTGCAAATCGTTTAAATCATTTTATAATGGGAGGTTTGTGGAAATCGAAATCTGAAACATTTGGTGAAAAAATAGTTTTTCCGTTATTTTTATACTTTGACTCTTTACAAATCAATGATGCACTTGGACCCAATAACCGTGCAGTTTGCGGTGTATATTATACAGTTCCTGTACTTCCTCAATTTCAACTTTCACATTTAGATAATGTTTTTGTAGCCGGATTTTTTAATTCCAAAGATATGAAACATTTCAAAAATAATGCAGTTTTAGCAAAACTTGTAGAATTTCTTAAAGATTTTAGTGAAAATGGTGTTGATGTTTATATTAACGGTGAAAACATTAAAATTTATTTTTATATAGGACAAATATTAGGTGATAATTTAGGCCTGAACGAGATTTTGAGATTCACAACAAGTTTCAATGCCAAATATTACTGTAGAATTTGTAAAAAATCAAAAGATAATTGTCAAACAGATACTACTGAAATTCCCGAAAGTGTTCGAAGCTTTTCAAAATATTTGCAAGAATTACAATTTTCTGAATCTCAATAGGAACCTACTTCATTGGTTAGAGAAAATTCTATTTGGAATACTTTACCACATTTCCACGTTACGGATAATGGTTTGCGACATAATGCATGATATTTTTCTTGGGGTTGGAAGTTATAATATATCACAGATATTAAATTATTTTATTTTCGAAAAAGAATATTTTACATTAGATGCTTTCAATTACCGCAAACAAATAATGTTTGACTATGGTCCTTTACAGATTAGAAATATTAGTCTTCCGATTGATAAAGCACAAATTAAAAATAATAAAATTAAAATGAATGCAGCAGAAATGAAGTTGTTCTTGCACTTGATTTTATTAATGATAGAAGATTTAGTAAGAGATAGTGACCCAGTTTATGAATTTTTGATTACTTTTATAAAGATTGCTGATATATTAATGCTTAGTGATTTTGATGAAAATATTTTGAATGACTTAAAAAATTTAATTTTTTCGCATAATAAATTTTATGTAGAAAATTTTAAACAAAACTTGAAACCGAAGTATCATTTTTTAATTCATTATCCTATGATTATAAAATTACTTGGACCACTCAATAATTTTTTGTGTTTCAGGTTTGAAAATAAGCACCAAATATTCAAACAATATTCTCATGTAATCAATTCTAGAACTAATATACCTTACACTTTGTCTTTAAAAAGTTCTTCACTTCAATTTTCCTATACGTTATCTGAGAATAGCTTTTTCAAGCCAAATCTATTAAAACTAAATTATATATTACATGTCGACCTAACTTTACTTCCATATTATCAAAGTTTATGTACACAATTTACTGTTGGAGATATAGTTGATAGTTTATACTTTATACTATAAAGGAAAACTTTATCAAAAGGACTACTTTGTTCGATGTGGAACAATCATAATGCAAATACTACTTATCTTTTATCAATCGGAAGGCCAAATTTTTATGATATGTCAAGAAATGAAAACAATGTTTTTAAAAAAATTTCAATCCTATGAAATTTTGCACCCAGTAAGTTGCTATTATTTTAAATGCATTGAAGAAATTTCATTTCCATTAAATATAATTGTTTTGAATAATACAAAAAATGTTTTGAGATTTTAGTAATGTAATCAATTAGCTATTACCTTTATTACTGTATATTTTTAAAAAATAAGTACAAATACTAAATAAAATTGTTTTGAATTATGTAAAAAATATTTTTAATTTTTAATAATGTAATCAATTAGCTATTACTATGAATGTATATGCTTAATAAATAAATATAAATATTCAAAATGTTTATACAAATTTTTCAAATTTTAATATCGCCTAATAAATGATTAACAACAAATTGTTGGAACAAAAATGTATAGTTTTAAACATTTATCAACTGCTTGCCTGTTAATTTAACAATTTTTACTGTCAAAAGTTCAAAGATTTGGTATTTAAAATAACAAAATTCACAGTTGAATTATTCACAATTCTCACTGTTGATTTAAACGAAACATTCTTGGTTCAAGTGCAAATCTGTTAAATAACATCAACTACTTTTTCACATTTATTTCAACAGTGTAAATATTTGGGCACAAAATAACCAACAAAAGTAGTTGAAATAAATTGTGAAATATAGTTGGCATTACAATTTATTTTTCTGAGTGCAATTGATTTCACCAAATTTACCTAACATCATGAATTTATCATTCAATGAACTGACAATATTTTTAGGTGCATTACGCAAATGTATTGATGAACATATAAAAAATGAATAAATAAATCTTGAAAAAAAAATTTTTTTTTTACTTTTGACAAAAGTGAAACAAAATAAATATACATATTATTTGAGAATTATAATGTTTGCATTTCTCTTTCTCTTCTATGATTCTTGTCTCATTCCTCAAATGCTGTATCTGTATATGTCAGCCAGTGCCTCTCAATTTACCTCTCAATTTACAACAGTCTCTAGCCGGTTGTTTCTAATTTACCTTACTATAAAGAGACTTAAAGATTCTGGCAAGGTGGCAGGAGTAATAACTAGTAATTAAATAGTGTTCAAAATGACCACCAAATATGAATAAATTGTCTGTTAAACCTGTTAAAAATAAATTCTTAAAACAATTGAAAATTTGAAATCATTTAATATGATAATAATTTACTGATGATCCAGTATTGATATTCAAAGGCGCCAAATTATAGATTGATAAAATTTTCGCGTTTTGCGATTTTAATAGAGCGATATTGATGATTTTATGGCATTGAATCGGTGCCAAATACCATCGTATATTGTAGAATTCTTTTACAATTTTATCATTCTGTTCAATAAAAAGAAAAAAACAAACACACATGTGTATGTATACACACGCACACACATGAAATCATAAAAAAATAAAATTAAATTGAAATGAATTTACCAGGTTTCAATAATCGTTCCTAGCGAACAGAATAATAGAAATTGACCCAAAGCATATAGTGCTACACCGTATGCAGGATAGTAATTAGTCTGTCATTATAAGGAATAGAAAATCGTCTAAAAAAATTATTTTTGAAAAAATTTACATCTGCTCAAAAATATATTGAGACAAAATAAATCGTTCGAATATCTGTAGATTCGAATCAAATCGATTATCTTTGGGATTATCTGAACAAAAATATTTTGTAGCATACTGTAAATATCATGCGAAAAACTTTAAAATGTAGAGCTACATTTTAATCTTAATGCCGATTCTACATCCAATGCAGTGACTTCAACTTCGACTATGATATAATGGAAGTTAACACGATCCATTTCCGATCCTCAACACAATACATTTCCAATAATGCTTAAATATGCTTTTCATTACACCGCGCATCCGTTATTTTTAGTATTTTTTGTTAAAGAATAATTTTGATTATTTAGCATTATTCCTTTATTCAAAAATCAATTAGTTAATTTTTTTACAAAAGTTATAATTAATTATTAAGAAAAATATTGTATTTAGTCTTATGGCAGCAGTCAATAAAGACGGATTGTAAAAAGTAAAACTTTTATTTTATTTTAACAAATAAAAATTTGTTAACTTGGATATGTGTTAGAACTTCTACAATCAATGCAGTAGACTTGACAACTACTTTCATATGCTAAGCATGCTGTGAAGTCAAAACTCGAAGTCCGAGTTGAAGCCACTACATTGTGGATGGTATTCACCAACATAAATTATCTTTTATCTGAGATAAAGTGTATTCATCAACCTGGATAAAACACTACTCGGAAGACAACCTCGGAGTGGTATTATAAATATCGTTCAAACATAACAGTTATAATAAGAAACCCTAAACCACATAGCAAAAATATTATTTAATCACATACATATATAATTAATTTTTTTTTTTTGCTTTTGTTGTTTCCGTTGCAATTAATTATGAAAAACAACGGAATTTTTCATAATAATTTCCCACAAATCTAATTTACCTAAATTATATATAAAATAACGTCTTATGTATTATACACGCGCATATGAAATTATGTCGCACAACAAAACTTCACTTTGTATGCAATTTTTAATTTACACGCGAGTTACATCATTGAATATACATATGTAACAATGATGTACCCTATGACTCATCGAATATCAGACCTGAATATATAGAATTAATCAAAACATTGACAAATAAATAAGAACTAAATAAATGATAAATATATAAACAATAACATGATAAGAATTATAATAGATAAATAAGAATAACATATAGATAATAAACATATTCAATAACATGATAAAATAAATATTACAAATGAAAAACAAGATGATAAGAATTTGTTTTTAGAACATTATAAATATAAGAAATAGAACATTAGAAAGTTAGTTATTAAGTAACCTTAGAATTATAAACATATATTATTTAATTTTATTTTAAAATAAAATTATTATAAAAATAAAACTTTGTTTTTTTTAATTCAATTAAAATTGAATAACGTAATTGGCGCAGTCGGTAGGATACTTCTCTAAAGAGTGAGTATCCAGTGTACGAATTTAACGCGATATTTTGAGTAAGAAACGAAGCAATGCTAAAAATCAGTAACTCGCGAAGAAACGAAAACTCGAATCGTGTAAATTATTAATATTTTTATCTAATTTTATAAAAGTCTAATCGTGTGAACTATAGTGTTTTTATATTTAATTAAAATTTTACAAAAATCTAATTGTGTCTAATTTATGAAAAAATCAAGAGAAATTCAGTTTGATTCAAACAGAAAAACTGAAGAAATGACGACTACAGAAGAAATCACAGCATTAAAAGAAGCCATCAACCAGATGCACACAAACCACCAACAAATGATAAAACAACTACAGCAACAACATCAGCAACAAATACAGCAAATACAACAGCAACAACAACTACAACAGCAACAGCAGCAAAAACAACAAGCAGCAGTACTAACACCTACAACAGAACAGACAATAAATCATTTTCGACATTTGAAATCCTTCAATGGCAACGATGGATACACCCTACAGAAATTCATTAGAGCTATTGAAAACGCAACTCAACTATATGGAAACAACCAACAACTATACAATTACGTCATGCAAATTGTATTTAACGACAAAATCCAAGGAAATGCAAAAAGATGCATACAGAGACTAGGAAGTAATCCAACATGGACAACAGTGAAAAACGACCTACGTCTACACTTTCGCCCCAGAGAAGACTATGCAGAGTTAATTAACAAATGCAGAAACATCAGAGTAAACACCTTACGACAACTATTTGAACAGGTTAGACAAACTAATTATTTACTTAATGAATTGTATGATTTTGATGAGGGAAAAGAAATAATTTATACTCCAGAAAATAATGATAAGTACCTAGTAGGGATAGTATTAGAAAAACTAGATAATTTAATCCGTGGTTACGTTCCTGAAAATTGTTCATTAATAGAAATGTATAATAAATTTGCAAACTTAAAACTATTAGATGATGAACGTGCTATTTCAAAAACATGTAAAAAATATGATAACAATAAAATAGAAAATTTATACCAAAAGACAAACTCTTATATTATACCAAACAGACAGTATCCTAGAAATAATTCCAATGTACCAAATAATAATAATAATAATAATATTAGAAATAATGATTCAGAAAAGTATAGAGATAATCAAAAACAATTTAAAAAAAATCCAGTACAATACAACAATACTTTTAGAGACACTAACTCAGGACAATTTAGAGATAATTACAGACCAAATTCTGGACAATTTAGAAATAATAATTACAGACAAAATTCAGGACAATTTAGATTTAATTCTTTCTCTCAAAATAACACCGGTAATAATTATTCTGGTCAATATAGAAATAATTATTCAAATCAAAATAATGTTGTGAAAAATAACAATCCAGAACCTATGGAAGTAGAAAATATTCAAGATCAAAGCATAAATTTTATAGAAGAGCCTCGGGATGTAAACTTCCAATAGTACAAGTTACTATTGATAACAAATTAATAAAATGCCTTATTGACACTGGTTCCGAAACCAGTCTCATGAATTCAGATATATTTAAAAATATACCTGAAGAAAAATTAAAAACACCATTATATTTTACTACACTTAATGGAATAAGTCAAGTAACGAATAAAATAGTTACTCCTTTCCCTAAGGAATTTGGTGCCAAAGGTACTATTTCCTGGAAAATTGTTAATCTGACAGGTCGCAAATATGATGCCATTATTGGTCAGAATGTTCTTGTTCCTTTTAAAATAAAAATAGATTTGGAAAATAAAAATATAGAAGTATTAAATAAAAATAAAATACCCTTCATAGAATTGGATTATCCAATTGTAATTGACGAATTGTGTAACTTAGAACCAATTCAAAAAGAAATTATTGAAAAATTAAATTGTTCTCAGTTGAGCAAGGAAGAAATCGAGTCATTAAAAAAATTATTAAAAGAATACGAAGATTTATTTTTCATTGAAGGTGAAAATTTGACTTTCACACATGAAATTCAGCATGAAATTTATACAACGAATGAAAATCCAATATATTCCAAAATTTATCGATACCCTCGTATTCACGAAAAAGAAATTGAAACGCAAATAAAAGAAATGTTGAATCAAGGGATAATTAGAGAGAGTTCATCCCCATATAATTCTCCTTTATGGATAGTTCCAAAAAAAATTGATAACAGCGGAAAACAGAAATGGCGTATAGTAATTGACTATCGCAAATTAAATGAAATTACAATTAACGATAAGTTTCCAATACCAAACATTGACAGCTTGTTAGATAAATTGGGAAAAGCCCAATATTTTACCATCTTAGATTTAGCGAAAGGTTTCCATCAAATATTGGACGCCGAAAAAGATAGGAAGAAAACAGCATTCTCCACCCCTTTTGGACATTTTGAATTTTTAAGAATGCCTTTTGGTCTCAAGAACGCACCTGCAACGTTCCAGAGACTCATGAATTCGGTATTAAAAGAATACATCGGTAAAATTTGTCTTGTATATCTTGACGATATATTAATCTTTAGCACATCTCTAGAAGAACAAATAATAAATATTAAAAAGATTTTTAATAAACTAAGGCAATCAGGATTAAAAATTCAGATCGACAAGTGCAATTTCTTTTCAAAAGAAACTGAATTTTTGGGTCATATTTTAACTCCCCATGGTGTTAAACCCAATCCCAAAAAAGTAGAAACAATTCAAAACCTTAAATTACCAAACACTGAAAAACAAATTAAATCATTTTTAGGGATAACAGGGTATTATAGGAAATTCATTAAGGATTATGCTAAAATAATATACCCAATGACAAAATATTTGAAAAAGAAAAATAAAATAAATATTAGTGATCCAGATTACATATATGCCTTTGAAAAAATGAAAGAAATCATTACAGAACATCCGATACTGAAATATCCCGATTTTAATAAAAAATTTAAATTAATTACCGATGCAAGTAATTTTGCACTAGGAGCAGTATTAAACCAAGACAACCATCCTATTTGTTTTGCATCAAGAACACTCAACGATCACGAGAAAAATTATTCCACTATAGAAAAAGAGTTATTAGCCATTGTCAGGGGAACAAAATATTTCAGACCATATTTGTACGGACAGGAATTTGACCTACAAACCGATCACCAGCCTATTAAGTGGCTTCAAATAAAACATAATGGTAAAGACATTAATCCTCGATTACAGAGATGGCTTGTTTCCTTAGGAGAATATAATTTTAAAATAGATTATATAAAAGGGAAGGACAACAAGGTAGCCGATTTCTTGAGTAGAATAAATACAAATACACAAGAAATTAATGTAGGAGAATTTTCTGAATTTTATGAACAACCTGATCAAGAAATAAATATAAATGAATCAGTTGATATGCAAACTGTCCATTCACAAGAAGAAAATCTTAATAATTATATCCCAATATTAGACACCATAGTTAATCGTTTTAGAACACAGATTATACTTTGCGAAAAGAAAACACAAGAACATGAGAAAATTTTTAAAAATAATAGAATTTACATAGATAAAACAGGTTTAAGTAATGGAAATGTAGTTAATATTTTAAAACAATATATTAATGGAAAAACTGCCATATTTTCTTATTTAAGTGATCATGAGTATAATATTTTGCAAAAAATAATTATAGATAATTTCGAACAAATAAAATTTTCAAAATGTACCTTTTTTGTTGAAGATATTGAAAATGAAGAGAAATTGAAAAAACAGATTGTATTATTTCACAAGAATGAATCAGGACATTCCGGCATAATTGCGACATATACGAAGATATAAAGAATAGAATTTACCACCCTAAACTAAGAGAACATATACACGAAATAATAAACAATTGTGATATTATGTAATAAATCAAAATATGACAGGAAGCCAATTAAAACTAAATTCAAAACTACAACTACTCCCAAAGAAATTAATGAAATCATACATGTAGATACTTACATTAACAGTAAACAATCATTTATAAACTTTATAGATAAACTCACTAAACACGTAGTATGCTTTCACCTAGAAGATAGAAATCATAAAACATTAATTGAAAAATTTAAACTCTTTATCTCTATTAAAGGAAAACCCAAAAAATTCATTTTTGATAATGAATTCAAAACAAATGTCAAACAATTTTTAATTAACGAAAATATAGAATTCCATAGCACAAAGCTAAATAGCCATACTGGCAATTCTGACATAGAGAGATTTCATAATACTATTACCGAAAAAATCAGAATACTTAATCTAGAAAAAGCAAACCCAATCAGAATTCAAATGTTGGAAGCAGTAAAAATCTATAATAATACCTTTCATTCCACTATAAGAACTAGCCCACAAAAAGCTCAAAATAACGAAATTTCGATTGATGTATTGATAAAAAATATTAATACAGCCAAAACTAAATGGATAGAAAAGCATAATTTAAAACGTGAAAATTATGAAGAAAAGCGTGTTACAGGATATGTTAAAAATTACAAGTCCTTAAGACATAAAGAAGAACCTAAATTTAGAAAATTACCTTTAGAAAATATACATAACTGCAATATTAAAAGACCTTATAAATTTACAGATCAAAATAATTCTAGTATGGATATTGATTGTGACACTACTTCCGATATCACAACAAACACTAACAATAGAAAAAATTGAAAACCCATCAGGTTTCACAATAATAAAAACAGACGAAATTGAACTTCCGAAAGATTTTAAAATAATTCTTCACATTATAGAACCTGAAGAAATTTTGGATCTAGTTAACAAAATTGAAACCAACCTTCCACAAATAAGTGACAAACAAAGCAGAGATTCAATTCAATATGAAATAGATTTTATAAAAAACAAAATACACACAATAATACCCTTTAGACACAAAAGAGGACTTTTTAATGGTATAGGTATATTAATGAATTGGCTTTATGGAACAATGGACAATAACGACAGACTAGACATTGAAAAACATCTTTCGACAATTGACATTAACAACCACAATATAATAAATAACATGAACAAACAAATTATAATTAACAATAATTTCAAAAACTCTTTAGATCAAATAAAAAATTTTGATAGAAAATGACAGGAAGATTATTTCAAATAAATTAAATTACTTTAGTCAAATTGAAGAAGAAAATTTTAACACTTTATTAGCAATAGAATTAACAATAAATTTGAACAAAATAAAAGAAAAAATTGAACAAATTCAAGAAAACATAGCTTTGGCACGGTATAATTTATTGAATCCAAGTATTTTAACAAGTGAAGAAATTAAAACATATAACATAGATTTTAAGAAACTTAGCCACATTAGATAAGGAGTTGCAAAATATATAAAAAAAATTATTTTTGCTATAAAAATACCAATAAATTATGTAACACTAAATAAAAAACTGATACTACCAATATCAAATAATGAAAACAGATAAATTAACGAAAATCATAAATTTGGACTAGAATTAAATAATTCATATTATGAATATAATACAGAAAAATCTTTCAAAGAACTAATATCATTAAATAGCTGTATATTTACAGAATCTTGTAAATTAATAAATGATATAGAAGAAAAAATTATAAATTTAGACGACAAAATAATAATAATCGAAAATGCAAACAATTTAAAAATGAATAGTACTTGCGACGAAAGAGAATTTCTTTTAAACGGAAACTTTTTCATTACTTTTTATAATTGTAACATTTTTATAAATGATCAAATATTCCATAACGAAGAAAATAAATTTATTGATAAATTCATTGTACCTAACATAAATTATACTATTTTCAATAACAGCTTAACTTTTGAAGAAATTGTGTTAAAGACCCAAAATAACATCAAAGAAATTCAGGAATTAAAATATCATAACATAATTACTCATAGTTTTAGTTTTTTTGTAATTTTAGTAATATTAATAACAATAACATTTGTATTATATTTATTTTGTAAACAAAAAAGATTAAAAATAAAAACCATAAATAGAATTCAAGAGAATTCTAAACTAAAGGAGGGAGGAGTTACATCATTGAATATATGTAACAATGATGTATCCTATGACTCATCGAATATCAGACCTGAATATATAGAATTCATCAAAACATTGACAAATAAATAAGAACTAAATAAATGATAAATATATAAACAATAACATGATAAGAATTATAATAGATAAATAAGAATAACATATAGATAATAAACATATTCAATAACATGATAAAATAAATATTACAAATGAAAAACAAGATGATAAGAATTTGTTTTTAGAACATTATAAATATAAGAAATAGAACATTAGAAAGTTAGTTATTAAGTAACCTTAGAATTATAAACATATATTATTTAATTTTATTTTAAAATAAAATTATTATAAAAATAAAACTTTGTTTTTTTTAATTCAATTAAAATTGAATAACGTAATTCGCGAGTCACGTTACCTGTCCATGTGGTAACATGAAACTTTTGTTTTTTTGAAAAACTTAATAATATATAATACAATAATATATCATGGGAAAATTTAATTTCAATTTTGTTTAATCAATATAATTTTATGAGAAAATTTTAAATTAATTCAACATAATTTTTCAAATTTATGATTTCAAAAAATAAAAGTTAGTTCTAAGTAGAGAGCCGACAAGAAATGTTGTAATCGGGAAATTCTTAAAATAAATTTAGTCATAACAACTCATTTATAAAAATTGTTAAACATAAAAATATTATAATAAAATTTATATTATAGTAACTTAAAAATTTTAGAAGTTTTATTTTTTTTTCCGAATTATAACAAAACCCGGCAAGGTTCGTAACTCGCGCAACATAAAAAAAAGAACAATATTCTTACGGGAACTATTAAGGTCACACAAATTTAGCAACGTGACCGTAATTAACTTTTGATCACACAAATAAGCAACGTGACCGTAATTAACTTTTAAAAGAAATGAAAACGAAAGTTTTCAGTTTGAATAGAGAGTCCGACGAGGTAACCGAATTAAAAAGTAAATTTAAAGCTTATAATAAAATCTTGAAATATCAAGATTATTTTTTTTTATATAAAACATAGTGTTTTTAAACTTAGAATAAAATCTTGAATGATCAAGATTATTTTTATTTTTTTTATATATAATAAAACATAGTGTTTTAACTTAGAACAAAATCTTTGAAGATCAAGATTATATTTTTTTATAGTGTTTAAATCTAGAATTGAAACTTGTTTTAAATCTTAGAAAACCAAGATAAATAATTGTAAAATAATAATAATAATAATTATACATAATTGTAAAACTTAATTTATAGAAATAATGTTAAATTACATTCAATTTATAAAATAAAAGAACCTTATTTTAAATATACATAGTGTTTTATTATCTTGGAAGACCAAGATTATTAATAAAAAAATATATATAACCTTTTTTTTAAACTCTTGCAAGAGCAAGATTAAAAGTGGCGCAGTCGGTAGGATTGCACATCGCGATTATTAATATATCGTGTTTATTTTAATACTTCATTGTGCAATCAACTTATACAAATGGTTTTGACCCGCAGCAAAACCAAAATAATTCAAAACTTACGAAAAAAATTGTCTTATCTTTTTCGACCATTGGCTGAAGACGACGATACAGTAGATTACGAACAAGTAATCAAAATTCAGAAACAAATCATCAAATTACTCAACAACTAATTGCTGAAACTTCACAGAACTATCCAAGGAATATAAACTCATCAAACTCTACAAATTCATCAAACTCTACAAACTCATCAAATTCAACAAACTCATCGAATTCATCTTCGTTATCTTGGAACACCATCATTCACCACCAATTGATACAACATATTCAACTGGACATTTATTAGCCGTAAGTTAATTAAACTTGTATTAAATACATATATTGTAATTAAAATTATTATTTTATTATATACATATAGTTCATAATTCCTACACAAAAAAAAAACAAAAGAAAATTTGCTTGTGTTGTGTTTATTAAATAAATTAATTACAAAAAAAATATATATCTGTAATTTTGTGTAAAATTTTTTTTGAAATTTATTGAAACTTTATTTAACAAAAATTTGTTTTTATATATGTATCTGTGACGGAAATCTGATTTTCTTTATTATTTGAATTTTGTTTCTATCCATGACATCAGTGAGTTATTCTGATTTAAGTGAACAAGTTGAATTAGCTAGAAGTCGATAACGGGAAATTTCCAATATAATACATAATTTCTTTGATTCCTTACCATCTAACCACAGCCCGAACATGCTTTCATTTAACATTGATCACCTTAAATATTTATCTAAACTACCCGAAATGGGTGGAGACTTTAAAGAATTACAAAATTTTCTAGATTTAGTAGACAAAATTCACCCTACATTATTAAGATACGACGAATTATCGCAAAGTATATTTTCTGATCACATCAAATCAAAATTAAAAGGTAGAGCGCGAGAAGTCATTGAAATTAATTCGCACGTAACATCATGGTCAGACATTAAAGACACTTTAATAAGAAACTGCGGAGACAGATCTACTGCAAAAGAATTATTCGACGAACTCAGGTCAGTAAAATTCAAATCAAATACTGTTGAATTTTATAATGATATAAAGAACATATTGAGACGACTCAACGTAAAATTTAAGCAGACAATAGACGAACTTGACGACCTTACAAATATTATCGAACAAAACAAAACTTCGTCATTAATAATATTTAAAAATAAATTACCGGAACCAATGAGATCGATCATATGTTGCAGAAACCCTAACAGTTTAGAAGAAGCAATGAGCTTCTGTACGAATGTAATTACGCATATTATACCCCCTTCCAAAGGTCTCAAAATTCACAATCTAATCATAGTAACAAAACAAACAACAAAGAACGAACAAGAAATGTTTCCTATAACAATAAACCAAACCAACGCTCTAACCAAAACTTTAACAGAAACGAACACGGAAACACTAGACCACAATTTCCCCAAAATCAATCCCTACCTCGACAATATTCTAATAATTTTCAACGACCTTTCAACAACAGTTCAAACAATAATTTTAATAATAATAATCCCTTCAGACAGGATAATAATAACTTCAGATTTAGATTCAGTAACAACAACAATAATCACAACAACAACAACAACCACAACAACAATAATCATAACAATTATAACAGCAATAGAGATAGACCGGAACCTATGGAAGTAGATCTAATTCATTCATCGCAGGACAAGAAACATAAAGAACAACCAGGAAATTTTTGATCAGAAGCCTCCAGCAGCAACTACCCTATATAATCGTAAAGTCCAAAACTATCCCACTGAAATTTATCATCGATACCGGAGCAACTCACTCAATTATTAACCCATATATTTGTCACCCTAAATGGGAAACAACCCTTAACACACCTCTAAATGTAAAAACACTCAAGTACACAGTAGCAATAGAAGAAAAAGTTAACATACCCCTCTTTGCAGAACTAGGAGACCCAAAAAACAAAGTTGAATTCCTTATATGCCGGTTTCATGATAAATTTGATGGAATAATAGCCAATAATATTTTACTAGAATTAAAAGCCATTATAGACTATAAAACTAAACAGCTTATTGTAGGTCGAAATAAAGTAAAACTACATTTTACATTGGAGAATGAAGACGATGTTGAATACGAATCAATCGAAACTAATTTCACAGAGTCATTAAAGGATGGATGGAGAAAATACACTCATAGTAGAAGAAGGTGTGTATAATATAGAAAATTTTAAAGTTTTTGCTAGAGTAAAAAGGCAAAAAAATGTAGAAAACATAACTGAAATTTCACAACCTCTAGAAGTACAGAAAGTTGATCTTGAAAATTTTAACATTATAGAGGAATTTGAAAAAATACCTATCGAAAGTCAGCTGAGAATAGAACATTTAAATTCTGAAGAAAAGTCTCTTTTACTTAAATTAGTGAAAAAATTTTCGGATATTTTTTATAATGAAGATTCTGATGTCACATTTACAAACGCAATAAAACACGAAATAAGAACCACGAACGACATACCTATCCACCGTAAAAACTATCGTTATCCTTATATTCACAAAGCTGAAGTAGAAAAACAAATAAAGGAAATGCTTGACAAAAACATTATTCGCCATAGCAACTCACCGTACTCAGCTCTGATATGGATCGTACCTAAGAAGGTCGATGCCAGCGAAAAAACAAAATGGAGACTTGTAATCGATTATCGAAAGCTAAATGAGATAACCTTCGACGATAAGTATCCGATGCCTAGTATAGATGAAATTCTTGATAAGCTAGGTAATTGTCAGTATTTTACGACATTAGATCTGGCGAAAGGATTCCACCAGATCGAAATAGATGAAAAAGATGTTCACAAAACTGCTTTCAGTGTCGAGAATGGCTACTACGAAATTTTACGTATGCCATTCGGACTGAAAACAGCCCCTGCAACCTTCCAGAGGTTGATGAATCACGTCCTTCAGGACTATATAAATAAAATATGTTTAGTCTATTTGGACGATATTATAATCTTTTCTATTTCTTTGCAAGAACATATTGATTCCGTAAGAAAAATCTTTCAGAGATTGAAAGATGTGAATTTAAAGGTACAATTAGATAAGTCAGAATTCTTTAAAGGAGAAACAGAATTTTTGGGGCATGTTGTTACCCCAGAGGATATCAAACCAAATCCCAAAAAAATTGAATGTGTACGCAATTACCCAATCCCCAAAACTCAAAAACAACTAAAGCAATTTTTAGGACTCTCAGGCTACTATCGCAAGTTCATAAAAGACTATTCTAAGATTGCAAAACCGATGACAAAATATCTAAAGAAAGATATGAAAATAAATTCATCAGATCCTGAATATAAAAATAGCTTTGAAGTACTCAAAGAATTACTAGTAAACGACCCGATACTACGATATCCTGACTTCAATAAAACATTCACACCTACCACAGACGCAAGCTAATATGCACTAGGTGCAGTGCTTTCACAAGAAAATCATCCTATATGTTACGCTAGTCGAACACTGAACGACCACGAAATTAACTATAATACCATTGAAAAAGAACTCCTGGCTATAGTATGGGCAACAAAATACTTCAGACTGATCACAAGCCATTAACATGGCTATTTTCACTAAAAGAACCAAACTCTAAAGTAGTAGGTTGGCGTCTTAAATTATAGTCCAACAGTAGAATTAAACATGGCAATATAAGACCCCTTGATACCAGTGAGTAAATTAGCAATTAACGTATTCAAAAATCAAGTAATAATAAACAAAACTAGTACAAGTTCAATGAGAATAAAAAAACAAAAAGTATTTCATAAAAACCGAACTATCGTTCCCATCAAATCATTAGATGAACAAACCACTATTACTTTACTGAAAAACCATTTTAACCCAAATGGTCTTAATGCTATATACATTGAAAATGATAAGTTGTATCAAGTCTTAGAAAATTCGTTCAGTAAACATTTTTCAAATAACAAAAACTTCAAAATATCCGCTGTAAAATCTTATTAAAAGATATACTCGATGAAGAAGAACTTGTTGAAAATATCGAGAAAGGACACCTCAGAAATAATCATAGAGGAATTGAGGAAGTCTTTAAAGAAATGAAAACCGTTTATTATAACCCAAAACTGAAAGAGCGTATAACTCAGTTTATAAATAATTGTGAAATATGTAACTATGAAAAATATAATCGGAAACCACCTAAAGTACCATGTAAAGTCACAGAAACTCCCAGAAATCCTAGAGAAATAGTTCATGTAGATGTTTTTTACACTTTTCAAAATCAATTGTTTTTGACTATAATTGATAAATTTACAAAACACGCTTGTGCGATAAAACTATTAGAACGAACTTGGACAGAATTTAAAAGAGCTCTGTCCTATTATTTCGGACAGTTTAGTATAGTACAGAAAATCATTGTAGATAACGAATTAGGATTCAAAGCAATACCTTTAAGAGAATTTAGACTTAGAGAATTTAAGACGCAAAAAAATCCGACGACGACCATATTTTTGACACAAAAAATCAATTAAAATACTACAAAACCCACATTAAACCAAGAAAGAAATTCCAAAACATCGACAAACCCACTATAGAAGTAAAATTAAAAAAAAAAGACAAAACAAAATGTATGCAAGCATAATAGTACTCATAATCTTATTTTTTTCGGTACTTCGCGCTCAAGAAATAGAAATTCATGACTTCAATAATAATAACGGTTATTTAACACTAAAATTGGAAAATGAAAAGATTAACTTCTTAACTTAAGATTATTAGAAACTGTTAAGGTGTAATAACCTTAATAATAATTTGTATTAAATTTAAATTTAAGTAATAATAATTTTTGTATAAGTTGCAAACTTGCATTTTTTTTTATGTAAAGGTAATTATTCATATTAAAAAATATATAGCAATATAATCGCGGTCAATGTACACAGAAATATGTATGTACTTGTGTCAGCAAATATCTACGTATTATGATATTAATATTTACCTTATTATCAAAGTAGGGAAACACGTGAATTTAAGTTCATTGGTATGAATAATTACTTTCTATTTAATTTTTTTTATATATTTAATGATATTACTTATTGTTATAATTATGATATTATCAGCAATTTGTATTAACAAATTTTAGTATATAAGACCAATCAATATTCAATAAAGTCAGTTAGTATTTGGATAACGGTGTGTTTCATTTACTGGCTAGTCAATACTTGAGAGTTAGCGATACCTAATTTCTTAAGTAATTGTGATAAGAATTAGAGTAACCTAATTCTTACAATAAATAATTCAGAGCTAGAGTAACCTAGTATCTGATTGAATCAGTATATATACATTTAGAACTAGCGATATCTAGTTTTACATCCATTGTATGAAAATTTAACATACATTTTTTGGTGACCCCGACGTGATATAACGTTCAAGTGTTTAGTATGGAAACATTAACATCAGAACAATCGGCGATTGGAAAGGAGATCGAAAGATTATCAAGTGTGTATGCAAACGATGCTCCTGAAAGGAAAACTTTAACGTATCTAAACGAAAAATTATTAACATTAAACGCATTATGGGATAAATTCATGGAGAATGATAAAATAATCAAACAATCAAGTGCCGGACAATTGTCGCATCCTTATTTTACAAAAGACTTTTACAATGTTGTTAAACGAGGATACAATCATTTATATACAGAGATTAGTGAATTAATCAATCATATTAAAACAGCGTCAGACAACGCTAAGAGTTCAACTCCAAGGCAGATAAGTACAGGTGCAAATTCAAAGGTGCAAAAATCGAATCAAGATGAGCATAAAGGACAAGTGGATGTTGTGTCGAATGAGATTTTAAAACAAACATTACGTAAATACAAGGTGTATGTGCAATCATTGAAAAATATGTTAAGAAATACAGAAACTACAGGTCAATCTGAATCATACTATCAAGTGAAAATTGAATCAATTACAAATCATTGGAAACAAGCCGAGGAAAGTCATTACAGCATCCATGAACAGACCGATAATATTGACTCAAATGAATATAATATTGAAGATTATCTTCAGTTAGAATTACAAGTGCAAGATTTGTTAGCAAAATTAAGAGAAAATTGTCGTAATAATTCAAATTCTTCAACAAGCAATTATTCAAATCAATCGTTGGTCAAACTACCCAAAATTGTGATGCCAAAATTTGATGGTGATTATTTAAAATGGCAACAATTTTATGATTTATTTAATCAGATGGTGCATACACAATCAATGGGTAACGCACAAAAGATGTGGTACCTTAAAATGAACGTTACTGGAGAGACTGAAAAATTAATTCGCCATTTGCAATTAAGTGACGACAATTACGAAATAGCATGGAATGTACTCAAAAATCGATATGAAAACAAACGGCTTCAAGTTTCAGCATTATTAGAACAATTAACGACACAACCAACAATACAACAAGAATCATCAGTTGCATTAAAACGGTTACATGATACCACAAAGGAATGCATATTAAGATTAGAGAACCTTGGCTTATCAGTTAAGCAGCACTGGGATCCAATAATTATGCACACATTAATGAAAAAGTTGGATACTCACACTCATTCATTATTTGAACAGTCGTTATCATCGCCAAGAGATTTACAATCTGTAGACAAATTTTTAAGTTTTATAGAGAATAGATTTCAAGCTTTGGAGGCTGTAGGCCAAAAATCAAGCAATAGTAAACAGCAGACAAAATCAGCAAAATCATCAGTTCTAATGACTAATAAAAGTGATAAACAAGAATGTATCATTTGTAATGAAAGTCATCCAATATATTATTGTAATAAATTTTTAAATATGAACACATACGATAGACAAAACCAAGCAAGAAAATTGAACTTATGTCTAAATTGTTTGAAGAAAGGACATACATTTAACAAGTGCACATCCCGAGGATGCACAAAATGTTCAAAAAGGCACAATACATTGTTACATTATGATAAAACCTACAATTTATCACGAGAAAATACAGAACATAATGGAAAAAAAACAACACAAGAAGCAACAAGTTTAACGACACAAACACAAGAATACCATGAAAGCTACATATTTTTAGGTACAGCAATTGCAGACACTGAAGACAGAGATGGGAATTTAGTTCAATGCAGAATTCTTCTAGACTCAGGCTCACAAATAAATTTAATAACAGAAAATTTTAAGCAAAAACTAAAATTGAATAATAATCAAGCACAAGTACAAATTACTGGACTTGGTGATTCAAAGGTTAAGACAAATGGACGGGTGAATATAACCATTCATTCAAAAACGAGCAATTACATAACTAACGTAGAGACACATGTGATAAAACATATTACTGAATATCAACCTCATAGATATATAAACACTGATGAATGGAACATACCAGATAACATGGTTTTAGCAGATTCTGGATTTAATAAGCCAGAAAAAATTGATATCCTCCTAGGAGCAGAATTATACGGAGAAATTATGCGAAATAATCAATTGAAATTAGGAAAGGATCTTCCAATGATGCAAAATACTACACTGGGATGGATTGTACTGGGAAAAGTATCTAATATAGAATACACAAAACAATTCTGTGGAATAACTAACGTAGATTTAGATATGAATTTGAGTAAATTTTGGGAAATTGAAGAATGTCCTACGAAACCAATAATGTCATCAACAGATAAAAAATGTGAAGAATTTTTTAATTCAACAACAATACGCAATCCAGATGGCCGATTTGTTGTGAATTTACCGATGGTAAGTGATCCACGATTATTGGGTGATTCAAAACACATAGCTTATAGAAGGTTAATGAATATGGAGAAAAGGTTAAACGCAAATTCGTCATTGAAGGCTCAATATACAGAATTTATGCAGGAATATATAAGGTTAGGACATATGAAGGAAATAAGGACTGAGTTAGTAAAGGCTCCTTATTGCTTTTTACCTCATCATTTTGTACTGAAACCATCGAGCAGTACTACCAAATTAAGAGTAGTATTCGACGCGTCAGCTAAAACCACGAATAATTTGTCACTAAATGATTTATTATTAAATGGACCAAAATTGCAAGACGATTTAATGGCTATTATACTTCGTTTTAGAACTAAACGATATGTATTCACTGCAGATATCTGCAAAATGTACAGGCAAATTCTTGTATCAGAAGAAGACAGAAATCTTCAGTTAATAATGTGGAGAAAAGAAGCAGGACACCCAGTCAAATATTTTCAACTCAATACCGTTACATATGGGACTAAATCAGCACCTTACTTGGCCACCAAATGTCTGAGAGTTTTAGCCGAAGAAGAATCACAGAATTATCCGTTAGGATCAGCAGCAATTAACGATTTCTACGTTGATGACGTCATGACAGGTAGCAATAATTTACAAGAAGCCATAGAAATTCAAAATCAGTTGCGTTCGGTATTAAACTCTGCAAAATTTGAATTGAGGAAATGGTGTGCTAATCATCCACAATTAATCAAAAATATACCAAATGAAAACCTAGAAATCAAACTTGATTTTTCTAATTTAGACAATGACCACGTAAAAACACTTGGATTAGTCTGGCACCCTGTAATTGATTGTTTTTCTATTACATCAATGATAAAAAACCACGCTATTATCACAAAACGTACTATACTAGCTGAAATGTCTCAAATTTTCGATCCATTAGGACTAGTTAATCCTGTTGTATTAATGGCCAAAATATTCATGCAACAATTATGGCATTTGAACCTAGCTTGGGATGAAGAATTACCACTTGAACTACATTCAGCGTGGCTGAAGTACAAAAACGAATTAATTAAATTAAGAGAAATCAAAATTCCTAGATATATGTTCAATAATGAGCAGACAAAATTCATCGAACTGCATGCATTCTCAGACGCTAGTGAAAAGGCATATGGAGCTGCTACATATTTAAGATCAAAAGATATTAATGGAAGAATAACGGTAAGGTTACTATGTGCAAAATCTAGGGTTGCTCCGAAAAGGACTATCACA
This sequence comes from Villa cingulata, assembly GCA_951394055.1. Classification (NCBI taxonomy): domain Eukaryota; kingdom Metazoa; phylum Arthropoda; class Insecta; order Diptera; family Bombyliidae; genus Villa; species Villa cingulata. The sequence continues at coordinate 30,573,640 of OX596017.1, read as the reverse complement.
TTGCCAAGGCTTGAGCTATGTGCTGCAAAATTGTGCGCACAATTAGTAACATACGCAATAAATTCAATGAAATTGAAGATTGATGACATATACTATTGGTCAGATTCCAAAATTGTAATTTCATGGATTCAGGGTGATCCATCATCGTTGAAAACGTTTGTTGCAAATCGAGTAGCAGCTATACAAGAATTGTGTCAAGGCAACAAATGGAGATACGTTAATACACATGACAATCCTGCTGATTTGGTCTCTCGTGGCGCTTATCCAGATCAATTGATAAAATCAAAAATATGGTTTGAAGGACCAGATTATTTGAGAAAATCCAGACAATATTGACCAAACCCAATCATAGAACCAGTACGATTAGAGGAAGAGGAAAAAATTTCAAAGGTGTTGTTATCAAATACGATTGAAATTTCACAACATCCGCTACATCTTATTAATCATAAAAATTCGTTCAGAACACTACAACATGTGATGGCATATATATTACGTGCAACAAGCAATTGCAAATTTAAGAACAAGAATCTGTCCGCAAAGGAACTTGAGAATGCTTTAATGATTATAATAAAAGAAGTACAACGTGAAAGCTTCAAAGATGAATTCAAGGCATTAAGATCGAAGGGATCAGTGTCGAAATCCAGCAAATTAGCAACATTATCACCATTTCTAGATGAGTTCGCAATAATTAGAGTAGGGGGAAGGCTTCAAGCAGCAGAAATCCCATATGATACCAAACATCCATATTTATTGCCGTCAGATCATTTCGTAACGAGACTGTTAATGACACACTTACACAATTTACATTTACATGCTGGTCCACAAGCCTTACATTCAATCACACGGCAAAAATATTGGTTCTTACAAGGAAGAAATATTGCAAGATCAATTACAGCCAACTGTGTTCGGTGTTGCAAAATACGTCCTCGACTATGTAAACAACAGATGGGTAATCTTCCGAGCAGTCGGGTTCAGCAATCTCGACCATTTTTAAACACAGGAGTTGATTTCTGCGGCCCATTATACACTCATTTTAAAATACGTGGAAAAAGACCACAAAAAACATACATAGCTGTATTTTGTTGCTTTGCAACTAAGGCGATACATTTAGAAGTTGTATCTGATTTAACCACTGAAGGCTTTTTAGGTGCTCTGAAAAGATTTATAGCACGAAGAGGAAGATGCGAAAACATATTTTGCGACAATGCCACGAATTTTGTTGGCGCTAAACACCAACTAGAAGAAGTTCATCAGATTTTAACTAAAAATAGAGATGACATTGAAAACATGTGCATAAATCTCAACATTCAATTTCATTTTAATCCACCACGAGCACCCCACTTCGGCGGTTTATGGGAAGCAGCGGTTAAATCTACAAAACAGTTGTTGCGGAATGCATTAACTTCTTTTGCACCTACTTATGAGGAACTTTGTACACTCACTACCGAAGTAGAAGCAATTTTGAATTCAAGACCGCTAACGCCGATGTCTAATGATCCCAATGATTTATTTCCATTGACACCTGCACATTTCCTAATAGGAGAACCAATGACATCAACTGTAACCACACACATACATCAGGGAGAAAAATTGTCATTGTTATCAAGATGGGCACTAGTGAGTGCAATGAAGAAGTTATTTTGGAAACGTTGGTCACAAGAATATTTGATTGAGTTGCAGAAACGATCAAAATGGCTTAATGAATATCCAAACCTGAAGCCTGGAACGCTGGTTATGATTAAAGATGATAACCTGCCGCCATTGAAATGGTCGATGGGAAGAGTTATAGAAACAATCACAGGTCCAGATAAGAAGGTTCGAGTTGCCGATGTAAAAACGACAAATGGAATATTGCGAAGAACCATACATCAATTAGCACCATTACCTGTTAACTTAGATGAAGACAAAGATCCAACTAACTTTGAAGATTACAATATCGATGATACAGATCAAAACACAAAACATGATGATAAGACAAGGCAAGGCAGAAAAAGGAAAGGCAGTGTTGGATCTATAAATCCTTTAAAAGTTTTGTTATTGACAATGCTAGCCTTTCCATTACTGACACATTCACAATCAACATCAACTAAGGTTCAAAAGGCTCAAATACAACGATTAAATCAAAATTCGGGGATTTATTTTGAAAACATAGGGACAGGGTTACTCAAATCAAATAATTGGAATATAGTGGCATATTATGATCTTAGAGGATATCACGCGACAGTTACGAGTATTGAACAATTGTTGAGCTATTTAAATAAGTTATGTCCACTTATATCGCAAAATAGATATTATTTAGAGATAACTGCTCAATATCAACATCAATTACAAGAAATTAAAAATAATGACATATTGTTGAAAAATAACAATATATCAACAATTCGTACAAAACGATCGCCTTTCGACATAGTTGGAACAATTACAAATCGTTTATTTGGAATACTTGATCAAGAATATGCTGAAGAAATGAAAAGGACAATAAAAAAGGTCCAAGCAAATGAAAATCACATATATGATTTAGTAAAAAATCAAACATCTGTTATAGAAACGACAATAAATGTTATTAAAAAAAATGAAGAACAACGGATGCAGCAAACTAAGGAAATAAAACAAGGATTAGACAATGTATTTGACAAAATTCAAAATATGAACGTAGAAATCAAACAACAAAAGGCAATTCAGAACTTCAACACATTGTCAATTCTTACATCATCTTTCATTAGTGAATGCAGATTCATGCAAGACGCGATTATTGATGTAATCACTGACTCGCATCAAGGCAGAGCCAACCAATTAATTATATCACCTGATCAAATTCGATCACAAATAGCCATAATTAAAAACCATCTACCATCAGGCAGCACAATATTACAATCAAATGGAAATATTAACATCGCACTGGTGTATAAGCTAATGAGTGTTCAATGTACCATAACGAACGATTATGTTATTTTTGACGTAAAGATTCCATTAGTATCAACTACAAATTTTCAGATCTACAACTTAATTCCATTGCCGAATAAAATAAAGGATATATTCATAGCAGTCTATCCTGACAATGAATATTTGATGACAAACATTTATAAGGATCAATTTTATCTAATGAATAAAATTGAATTTTTACAATGCCTAGACTTAAAATCCAATGTTTACGTGTGTGATCAACATCGTCCAGTATACAGTAAGAATACACAAGGCGAGAGTTGCGAGATAGAATTATTTTTGCAACACAAAATATCACCATTTTGTTCAATCAAGGCGACTTCGTTTAAAAGGGAATGGATTCTACTTAATGCAGCAAATCAATGGCTATTCAGTTTTGACAAAAAATATGATGTAACAATTGTATGCAATAACGATATAATGCAAGAAACGTTATCAGGTAATGGAGTCATTAAATTAAGGAAGGATTGTACATTAAAGGACGATGAGTTAATATTGCAGCCCATAGGCAATATAAATACCGAAATATCATCAAAATCATTTGAACCAAAATTAAATCTCACCTTTGAACCATTTAACAGTACACAAAAGGGGTTAATTTTAAGTCATTCATACCTTAATGTAACTACTAACAGCGAGCAGTTAAACAACATTGCAGAAGAGATACAAAATATAAAATTACATCAAACAAAACTACAACAACTGCAACCTCATGATGTTCATCAATTCTCCATCGGATATTCTGCGCTGGCCATATTGGGAATTATCATCATATATCTTGTCATCATGCGAATTCGGAACTCTAAAATTCATGCGTTTAAACCAACCGCAGCACCACGTCAACATAAACCAACGGAAACGGAATTCAAATTTAAAGTCACAGACTTTAAGAAGGGGCAAGATGTTAAGGTGTAATAACCTTAATAATAATTTGTATTAAATTTAAATTTAAGTAATAATAATTTTTGTATAAGTTGCAAACTTGCATTTTTTTTTATGTAAAGGTAATTATTCATATTAAAAAATATATAGCAATATAATCGCGGTCAATGTACACAGAAATATGTATGTACTTGTGTCAGCAAATATCTACGTATTATGATATTAATATTTACCTTATTATCAAAGTAGGGAAACACGTGAATTTAAGTTCATTGGTATGAATAATTACTTTCTATTTAATTTTTTTTATATATTTAATGATATTACTTATTGTTATAATTATGATATTATCAGCAATTTGTATTAACAAATTTTAGTATATAAGACCAATCAATATTCAATAAAGTCAGTTAGTATTTGGATAACGGTGTGTTTCATTTACTGGCTAGTCAATACTTGAGAGTTAGCGATACCTAATTTCTTAAGTAATTGTGATAAGAATTAGAGTAACCTAATTCTTGCAATAAATAATTCAGAGCTAGAGTAACCTAGTATCTGATTGAATCAGTATATATACATTTAGAACTAGCGATATCTAGTTTTACATCCATTGTATGAAAATTTAACATACAGAAACTATTAACAAAATCCTTCATATCATCAATATCACAGAATTTGACACAGCAAAAAACACCCGTTGAAATCATTCAACCTAAAAAAGAAAACCAATGGTAATCATTAAGGAAATTAGAAAGAAATTAAAGCTGTTAAATTGACTTACCCTTGTTTTTTGCAACAAAGCCAACAACCAATGATGCTAAAAAAATAAAAAAAGGAGGATTAATATTAATAAATATAAAATGTTCAATAAATAACACAAAAAAAACACAAGACAACACAATTTAAATATCACAAAAAAAAATGTATTTTTTTGAACACACAACATACTATATAATAACACACTTATAACAATTATATATAGACATATAAAGGGACTTCACAAACGCAATAAACCAAAAACTGAACAATTTAACGACATTGAACAACTTTTTCAAATATCTTTTTTAACAAAAATAATAAAAAATAATAAAATACTGAAAAAAATTAAATTGCTTAACCACAAATGATGATAAAAAGTAATCACCTGGTTTACAATTAAATTCAGCATCTTCTCTAAAGGTACCGGCTAGTTTATCATCTTAAAATTAATTTACCAGTTACCATAAAAACGTACCAGCTAATATAATTCACAATCGAAAAATGTACCAGATGTCGCATCAGTTACCATTCCGAAAAATGTTCCAATAAGAAAGACAGACGATGAGACAAATAGAACATTTATCAACAATGGGGAAAATAGAAAATTCCAGAGTTTGTAAATTTTGCTATATAAAGGGTGAAATTCGCAGAAGAATTTATCTTTTGCAATTACCTGCCTATATGACGTGTTGAGTCTGAATCAGGGAAACCAAAAGATAAAAAAAAAACCAGGACGTGTTGAGTCCTATAAAAATCTAGCGTGCTGAGCTAGTAAATAGGGATTGTTAGGAATTTCTGTAGACATACTTGTAACTTCTACAGAATTTAGGCCAAGTTAGGACAAATTATCTACATCGGGAAACGTGTTGAGTTTCCAAGTATAAAATTAAAAGAGAGCTTAGAAATTTTTCACAAATTGCTAAGCATCGAAAATTTTCCAAGTATAAAATTAAAAGGGAACTTAGAAATTTTTTCACAAATTTCTAAGCATCGAAAATTTTTAAAGTATAAAATTCAAAAGGGACTTAGAAATTTTTGACAATTTCTAAGCATCGGACAATTGCAGAGTATAAATTTTAAAGAAACTTAGAAATTTTTATTGAAAAATTTCTATTTGCTAAACCGCGAGCTACGAAATTTTGTTTGATACGATATTTATATTAAATTCATCGAATTCACGAAATTTCTCATCATAATTTATTTGGGATAAATAATTGCTGACAGTAAAATTAATTTTCCGGAAGTCATTCGACGGTTAAATTTTTGAATTTTAAATCTTCAGATTCGGGTACGAGTTCTTCAATCAACACACTGCAATCAACTAAGCATTAGTAACGCCATCTGTATCAATAAATTTTAATTTAAAATTAATTTTGTAATTTGAATTTTTAAAAATTAAACTCAATTAGTAGATTAAAATTATAATTTGAAAATTTGACATTTGTAATTTGAATTTTTAATTGTAAATTAAAGTAAATTCACATTTTTTTTTGAGAAAATTAGTAGAGTTATTATTTTGAAAATTATAAATTTGAATTAAATTTTTTGCTAGTAGATTATTATTTTGAAACTTTGAATTATTTTTAAAAAATAAGAAAGGTTGCAACTTAAACGTAAATTTTGTAACGATATTTTCAAAAATTAGTAAATTTATTAAGTAAATTAAAGTCATATATATATACATTTAAATTATAATTAAATTTTTCATTATCTTTTTATTATTAAAAAATTTGGTATTTATAATTAGAATTAAGTTTTGGATTGTTAGATTTAAGAGATTAATTTTTTAATAAAGGTTTTTTGTAACGTTTTGTAAAAAAATTGTGTTCTTATTTATAAAATTGAAACCGGCACCTTATTTTATTTTTATTGTTGAATCAAATCATTTTGAGGATTTAACATTTGGTCCTTCGAGCCGGATATAAATAAAAACACAATTTTTATTTTTTGTATAAAATTTGATAAAATATACTTGTAGATGGTTAAATCAAAAAGTTCGAGTAGTAAAAAGAAAAAAGAAACAATGGAAAAAGTTCAAGTTTTAATTAAATCACAAAATTTATTGATTGAAGAATTAAACAACGTTACTGTCAGTATAAAAAAAAAATCTTGATGAAAATAAACCTGTAGTAATATATCAACGCAGAATAGAAAAGTTAAAGGAATTATCCCAGGAGTTTCGGAAAAATCATTATGAGATTTGTCATTCTGAAGACGCGAATAGCACCACCCAATACTTAGAACAAAATACATTTAAAAACTTTGAAGAACAATGCATCGAATTAATTGTTGAATTAGATGAAAAAATTGAATTATTAAACACAGCAAATGTATCAAACCAAACTGCGAACAATAATACAATTTTACCACCGTCAGCAAAACCACAAATTAAATTACCACCCATACAGTTACCAAAATTTGATGGCACATATAGATCATGGAGATCATTTAGAGACTTATATGTGAATTTGATTCACAGCAATAACGATATCTCTGAAATTGAAAAATTACATTATTTGAAATCATGTACTTCTGGTGAAGCAGCTAGAATTATCAAACAGTTCGATATTATAGCAGCGAATTATCAAAATGCTTGGTTTGCTCTAATCAGTCGATTTAACAACAACAGAGTTCTAGTTAATACACAGTTGGAAAAGTTGTGCACATTTAATCCTATGAAGTCAGAAAGTGCACAAGCTATGAAAGATGTTTTGAGTAACGTAGAAGAAACCCTGCACGAACTAGAAACTTTGAGAATTAATACTGAAAATTGGGATCCAATAATAACTTATCTGACATTACAAAGACTACCACCTGAAGCAAGAGAACTTTGGGAAATCAAACAAAGCTCAAAAACCGAAATGTCTACGTTTAAAGAATTAGTAGAATTTTTAGAAGCACGTTTCAGAGTATTAGAAGCCATCAATACACCTAAACGAAGCAATGTTTTCTTAGAACAAAACAATAACACTAATAATCAAATTATTCGATGTCCAAAATGCAATTCTAGTCATCGACTTTTTAACTGTTTGAAATTTAAATCGTTATCAGCTACAGAAAAATTGAACTTCGTCAAAAGGAATAAACTATGTATGAATTGTTTTACTCTCGGTCACGGATACAATGAATGCAAAAGCAAGTACTCTTGCAGTACATGTAAGAAAAAACACCATTCCCTATTACATACTAGTTTCAGTATAAAGAAACCTTCTGCTCAACCAATACAAAATGACACTGGAGACCAAGCTCTGCCTGTTGTCAAGCCCAGCGAAAAGAATGAGGTGAAGTCCTTCTTTCCATCATATATGAATCAAGCGTTATTATCAACGGCTTTAGTAGATAGGCTTGCGAGCCTTAATAGATTCAGATTCTCAAGCACCTTTTATCACCACTGCAGCAGCAAATCGCCTGCAACTTAAAACTATACGAACGAATCAGCACATCAGTGGACTCAACCAGAGTAGTGCCATTGTGGCTAATTCACAAACACAATTTACCCTAGAATCGGTATACAGTACATTTAAACAGAGGGTGAATGCATTTGTAGTAAAAAGCATAACTAATAATTTACCGACACATAGGATTGAAACAAAGGGTTTCAATCATTTAAAGAAACTTAATCTCGCGGACCCTAGTTTTTCAGTACCTGGAAAAATAGATTTATTATTTGGAGCAGAAGTCTATGCAGCTATTATTAAAAAGGGAATTTAACGTTCATTTGAACCTAATCAACCTATTGCAATCAATACAAAGCTAGGCTGGATTGTTATGGGTAGCATAGGTCATGCTACGCAATCTATAGTATGACGTTCATAGTACAGGTACATGAACCTTCTTTAGATTTACAATTGAGAAAATTTTGGGAGCAGGAAGAAAGTTTTAATGTTAAACATGAAAATCCTGAAGACAAAATGTGTGAACAAATATATAAAACTACTACAAAACGATTGTCGAATGGTTCATATCAGGTGGATTTGCCATTTAAAAATAATCTGGAACTTGGTGAAAGCAGACGTAAAGCTGTTTCAAAATTTCTTGCTTCGGAACGAAAATTTTCACGAGATTCAGAATATTATGAATTATACAAGAAAAATATTGAAGAATATATAACTGCTGGCCATATGATAGAACTTGAACAAATTGGTAACAATAATTTATCATATTATATGCCACATCATGGTGTACTCAAGGAAAGTACAACTACGAAATTAAGGACAGTGTTCAATGCATCAAGTAAATCAAGCAACGGCATGAGTCTTAATGAACAAATGTTTGTCGGTCCCACAATTCAACCATCTTTAGTCACTACCTTATTAAGATGGAGAAAATTTCGTTATGCTGTAACCGCAGACATAGAAAAAATGTACCGTATGATACACATAAATCCACAACAATATAACTTACAACGAATAATATGGAGAGATTCATGTATAAAGCCTATTAAAGATTATGCATTAACTACAGTTACATTTGGTACTGCTGCAGCTCCATTTTTGGCAATCAGAACAATACACCAATTAGCCGAAGATGAGTATCAGAATCATCCGCAAGCAGCAGAAATAGTTAAAAAACACATGTATGTAGATGATTTATGTTATTCTCACTATGATTTAAATGAATTAGTAAACATCCAAAAGGAATTATGTATATTGTTGAAAAAAGGAGGATTTAATTTGAGAAAATGGATATAGCGAATGATGCTACATTACTAAACCACATTTCTGTTGAAGATCGCGAATTAAAAAATTCGTTGACAATTTCTGATATGTTTAATATAAAAACCCTCGGTATTAAATGGAATCCTGCCACAGACAAATTTAATATTTGTGTCAAGACAAAAGAAAATCAAGAAAGGATTACGAAAAGATCCATATTATCAGAAATTGCCTCATTATTCGATCCTTTCGGTTGGATAGCTCCGTGTATTATGACAGCAAAAATCATAATGCAACAACTATGGATATCGAGATGTGATTGGGATGATCGTCCTCCCGAAGTATTGGTGAAAAGGTGGGAAGAATTCTTAAAAAAACTACATCACATTTCTACAGTCACAATACCTCGCTGGCTAAATATTACAAAAGATGACACCACAATCACAATTCACGGTTTTTGCGATGCATCAAATGTCGGATACGCGGCGGTAATATATCTTCAAATTAAGGAAGGAAACGAATATAAAATATCACTGGTAGCATCAAAAACTAAGGTAGCTCCTATCAAGCAAATATCTTTAACTAGGTTAGAATTATGTGGTGCTAATTTATTAGCTAAATTAGTAAAAAATGTTAAAACAGATTTAGAATTGGAAAATGCTAAAACAATACTGTGGACTGATTCCATGATTTCACTTTCATGGATACAAAGGCACCCTAGTAAATGGAAAACGTATGTAGCAAACAGGGTAGCCGAAATACATGAAAATTCTAACCCATCATCGTGGCATTATGTACCAGGTAAAGATAATCCTACAGATAGTGCCTCCAGAGGACAAATGCCCGATGAATTAGTTAATAATACACTGTGGTGGAGTGGGCCGAATTGGTTAAACAACGAAACATTGTGGCCAGAACAGCCAGAAATATTGGATTCAAACGAAGAATCAAAAAAATGTAAGTCATTCGTTGCAATATCTGAACCAGAAATTATATCGAAATACTCATCGTACACAAAAATGTTAAGAATAACAGCGTATTGTTTTCGATTTATTAACAATTACCGTTCAAAACAAAAAATTAAATCGTCATATTTAAACAAGAATGAAATTGAACAAGCGGAAATTTCGATCATAAAACAAATACAACAAGCTCAATTTTCAACTGAAATAAAAAATTTAGAAAATAATCATCAAATACAAAGAAACAGTAACATATTAAATTTAAACCCGTTTTTGGATAATCAAAACATACTAAGAGTAGGTGGCAGGTTAGGAAAATCTGAATTATCATTCAATGAAAAACACCCAATTATCTTGCCATCTAATCTTACATTTTCAAAGCTGTTAATAAATCATATTCATGAAAAAACTTGTCTTGGAGGCATGCAATTATTGTTAAATACAATTATTGGCTAATTAATGCAAAAAACACGATACGTTATCAATTGCATAAATGTATAAAATGTTTTCGAACAAAACCATTCAACAATAAACAATTGATCATGAATTACCTGGAGCTAGAGTTACACAATCATTTCCATTCCAACATGTAGGCATAGATTTTGCTGGACCTAGACCTAGACATGAAAGTTTCGTCGCTTCGAAACGAAAAAACCATATCAGTTTACATATGTTTGTTTATTTGTCTTTGTACCAAAGCAGTACATTTGGAACTTGTAACAGATTTAAGCGCAGATGCCTTTATTGCAAGTTTTAACAGATTCATCAACAGACGAGGTCTGTGTTCTGATATATATTCAAACTGCGGTACTAATTTTGTCAAGGCTAATAAAATCATGTTTTCAAAGGAGATTAATGAACAAATCGCAGACAAGTTAGCTGTTCAACGAGTGAAATGTCATTTTAATCCACCTTCTGCTCCACACTTTGGCGGTTTATAGGAATCGCATATCAAACTAGTAAAAATACATTTGAAAAGAACACTGCAGAATACAAAACTTACATTTGAAGGTCTGTTTACCATTCTATGTAATATCGAAGCATGTATTAACTCACGACCGTTAATACCGATTAACATTGATCCTGAAGGCAATACCATTATTACTCCGGATCACTTCTTGATTCAAAGAAATTTGCAAACAATTCCAGAAACTACTGAAATAAAAAACAATAACCCCACAAAACAATGGCAATTGTTGAAACAATTGCAGCAAAACTTCTGGCGAAACTGGTCGAAAGATTATTTACAACAATTACAATCGAGATAAATGGAAATATCCAAAAACCAATTTAAAACCTAATGATATTGTGCTGGTAAAACGAGAAAATTATCCTCCACTGTTATGGCCACTGGGCCGGATAGTTGAAACTTATCCAGGAAGTGATGGACTAGTAAGGTCTGCATTAGTAAAGATAGAACAAAACACATATTTACGACCAATCGTGAAATTATGCAAAATACCAACAATCGATAATGAAAAATCACATCCCTAATCATTAAAAATAATTTGCACTATGCACATAGTGAACATTTTTACAACAAAAAGGTTAAGGAAAGGTCGTTTTTTACTATTTTTTTTTCACTCAAGTAAGAATAACATAAGAAGACAGTCGAATTTAAAGTTTAAAGTAAAAAATCTCAAATATATATATATATATAATGAGTTCAATAAGTCCTAAATCCACTACTCCAGTACCTTCGGAATACCAATCTTTCGGTTCAAGATCAATCGACAAGTGGAGTTTGATCAACTTAGAAAGTGAAGCAGGCAAGGTGCCAAAAATAAAAATCTGCAAAACCATTAAAAACGTTCAAACGATAGGTGAACGGAGAAAAATGATAAAGGAAAGAACACAGCTAGCTGAACCTGGAAGTTTTTCTCGACCGTTCGAGGCAGGAGGTTCATCTATCGCCAACCAACCAAGCTTTAAAGGAGAATTAAGCAACGTACCAGACTGGTTGGAGGCACCAGAAGGTAAAAACGTCTTATGGAAAACTGGTCAATTCCATGGCGTATTATCAAAAGAAAAAAGAATTATCGTCATAGGCTGCATGGAATGACCATAAGATTCAAAAAACAAAAAAAACAATAAGACGACTGTTAAAATCACAAAATTAAAATAAAAATCATGTAACTTTCCTTTAATAAATACACTTTATAAATTTGTAATAATAAATGTGATTACACTTCAATAAAATTTAAAAATGAAATATTATTTTTATTCTTCAAACATTTTTTTCTATTGATAATTAAAGTAAAAAAAAAAACTATTAATATTAAATACAGTAGTTAAGTACGCCGCCCGGGGAGGATGTTGAAATCATTCAACCTAAAAAAGAAAACAAAGGTAATCATTAAGGAAATTAGAAAGAAATTAAAGCTGTTAAATTGACTTACCCCTGTTTTTTGCAACAAATTTTTGACAATTTCTAAGCATCGGACAATTGCAGAGTATAAATTTTAAAGAAACTGAAAAATTTCTATTTACTAAACCGAGAGCTACGAAATTTTGTTTGATACGATATTTATATAAAATTCATCGAATTCACGAAATTTCTCATCATAATTTATTTGGGATAAATAATTGCTGACAGTAAAATTAATTTTCCGGAAGTCATTCGACGGTTAAATTTTTGAATTTTAAATCTTCAGATTCGGGTACGAGTTCTTCAATCAACACACTGCAATCAACTAAGCATTAGTAACGCCATCTGTATCAATAAATTTTAATTTAAAATTAATTTTGTAATTTGAATTTTTAAAAATTAAACTCAATTAGTAGATTAAAATTATAATTTGAAAATTTGACATTTGTAATTTGAATTTTTAATTGTAAATTAAAGTAAATTCACATTTTTTTTTGAGAAAATTAGTAGAGTTATTATTTTGAAAATTATAAATTTGAATTAAATTTTTTGCTAGTAGATTATTATTTTGAAACTTTGAATTATTTTTAAAAAATAAGAAAGGTTGCAACTTAAACGTAAATTTTGTAACGATATTTTCAAAAATTAGTAAATTTATTAAGTAAATTAAAGTCATATATATATACATTTAAATTATAATTAAATTTTTCATTATCTTTTTATTATTAAAAAATTTGGTATTTATAATTAGAATTAAGTTTTGGATTGTTAGATTTAAGAGATTAATTTTTTAATAAAGGTTTTTTGTAACGTTTTGTAAAAAAATTGTGTTCTTATTTATAAAATTGAAACCGGCACCTTATTTTATTTTTATTGTTGAATCAAATCATTTTGAGGATTTAACATTTGGTCCTTCGAGCCGGATATAAATAAAAACACAATTTTTATTTTTTGTATAAAATTTGATAAAATATACTTGTAGATGGTTAAATCAAAAAGTTCGAGTAGTAAAAAGAAAAAAGAAACAATGGAAAAAGTTCAAGTTTTAATTAAATCACAAAATTTATTGATTGAAGAATTAAACAACGTTACTGTCAGTATAAAAAAAAAATCTTGATGAAAATAAACCTGTAGTAATATATCAACGCAGAATAGAAAAGTTAAAGGAATTATCCCAGGAGTTTCGGAAAAATCATTATGAGATTTGTCATTCTGAAGACGCGAATAGCACCACCCAATACTTAGAACAAAATACATTTAAAAACTTTGAAGAACAATGCATCGAATTAATTGTTGAATTAGATGAAAAAATTGAATTATTAAACACAGCAAATGTATCAAACCAAACTGCGAACAATAATACAATTTTACCACCGTCAGCAAAACCACAAATTAAATTACCACCCATACAGTTACCAAAATTTGATGGCACATATAGATCATGGAGATCATTTAGAGACTTATATGTGAATTTGATTCACAGCAATAACGATATCTCTGAAATTGAAAAATTACATTATTTGAAATCATGTACTTCTGGTGAAGCAGCTAGAATTATCAAACAGTTCGATATTATAGCAGCGAATTATCAAAATGCTTGGTTTGCTCTAATCAGTCGATTTAACAACAACAGAGTTCTAGTTAATACACAGTTGGAAAAGTTGTGCACATTTAATCCTATGAAGTCAGAAAGTGCACAAGCTATGAAAGATGTTTTGAGTAACGTAGAAGAAACCCTGCACGAACTAGAAACTTTGAGAATTAATACTGAAAATTGGGATCCAATAATAACTTATCTGACATTACAAAGACTACCACCTGAAGCAAGAGAACTTTGGGAAATCAAACAAAGCTCAAAAACCGAAATGTCTACGTTTAAAGAATTAGTAGAATTTTTAGAAGCACGTTTCAGAGTATTAGAAGCCATCAATACACCTAAACGAAGCAATGTTTTCTTAGAACAAAACAATAACACTAATAATCAAATTATTCGATGTCCAAAATGCAATTCTAGTCATCGACTTTTTAACTGTTTGAAATTTAAATCGTTATCAGCTACAGAAAAATTGAACTTCGTCAAAAGGAATAAACTATGTATGAATTGTTTTACTCTCGGTCACGGATACAATGAATGCAAAAGCAAGTACTCTTGCAGTACATGTAAGAAAAAACACCATTCCCTATTACATACTAGTTTCAGTATAAAGAAACCTTCTGCTCAACCAATACAAAATGACACTGGAGACCAAGCTCTGCCTGTTGTCAAGCCCAGCGAAAAGAATGAGGTGAAGTCCTTCTTTCCATCATATATGAATCAAGCGTTATTATCAACGGCTTTAGTAGATAGGCTTGCGAGCCTTAATAGATTCAGATTCTCAAGCACCTTTTATCACCACTGCAGCAGCAAATCGCCTGCAACTTAAAACTATACGAACGAATCAGCACATCAGTGGACTCAACCAGAGTAGTGCCATTGTGGCTAATTCACAAACACAATTTACCCTAGAATCGGTATACAGTACATTTAAACAGAGGGTGAATGCATTTGTAGTAAAAAGCATAACTAATAATTTACCGACACATAGGATTGAAACAAAGGGTTTCAATCATTTAAAGAAACTTAATCTCGCGGACCCTAGTTTTTCAGTACCTGGAAAAATAGATTTATTATTTGGAGCAGAAGTCTATGCAGCTATTATTAAAAAGGGAATTTAACGTTCATTTGAACCTAATCAACCTATTGCAATCAATACAAAGCTAGGCTGGATTGTTATGGGTAGCATAGGTCATGCTACGCAATCTATAGTATGACGTTCATAGTACAGGTACATGAACCTTCTTTAGATTTACAATTGAGAAAATTTTGGGAGCAGGAAGAAAGTTTTAATGTTAAACATGAAAATCCTGAAGACAAAATGTGTGAACAAATATATAAAACTACTACAAAACGATTGTCGAATGGTTCATATCAGGTGGATTTGCCATTTAAAAATAATCTGGAACTTGGTGAAAGCAGACGTAAAGCTGTTTCAAAATTTCTTGCTTCGGAACGAAAATTTTCACGAGATTCAGAATATTATGAATTATACAAGAAAAATATTGAAGAATATATAACTGCTGGCCATATGATAGAACTTGAACAAATTGGTAACAATAATTTATCATATTATATGCCACATCATGGTGTACTCAAGGAAAGTACAACTACGAAATTAAGGACAGTGTTCAATGCATCAAGTAAATCAAGCAACGGCATGAGTCTTAATGAACAAATGTTTGTCGGTCCCACAATTCAACCATCTTTAGTCACTACCTTATTAAGATGGAGAAAATTTCGTTATGCTGTAACCGCAGACATAGAAAAAATGTACCGTATGATACACATAAATCCACAACAATATAACTTACAACGAATAATATGGAGAGATTCATGTATAAAGCCTATTAAAGATTATGCATTAACTACAGTTACATTTGGTACTGCTGCAGCTCCATTTTTGGCAATCAGAACAATACACCAATTAGCCGAAGATGAGTATCAGAATCATCCGCAAGCAGCAGAAATAGTTAAAAAACACATGTATGTAGATGATTTATGTTATTCTCACTATGATTTAAATGAATTAGTAAACATCCAAAAGGAATTATGTATATTGTTGAAAAAAGGAGGATTTAATTTGAGAAAATGGATATAGCGAATGATGCTACATTACTAAACCACATTTCTGTTGAAGATCGCGAATTAAAAAATTCGTTGACAATTTCTGATATGTTTAATATAAAAACCCTCGGTATTAAATGGAATCCTGCCACAGACAAATTTAATATTTGTGTCAAGACAAAAGAAAATCAAGAAAGGATTACGAAAAGATCCATATTATCAGAAATTGCCTCATTATTCGATCCTTTCGGTTGGATAGCTCCGTGTATTATGACAGCAAAAATCATAATGCAACAACTATGGATATCGAGATGTGATTGGGATGATCGTCCTCCCGAAGTATTGGTGAAAAGGTGGGAAGAATTCTTAAAAAAACTACATCACATTTCTACAGTCACAATACCTCGCTGGCTAAATATTACAAAAGATGACACCACAATCACAATTCACGGTTTTTGCGATGCATCAAATGTCGGATACGCGGCGGTAATATATCTTCAAATTAAGGAAGGAAACGAATATAAAATATCACTGGTAGCATCAAAAACTAAGGTAGCTCCTATCAAGCAAATATCTTTAACTAGGTTAGAATTATGTGGTGCTAATTTATTAGCTAAATTAGTAAAAAATGTTAAAACAGATTTAGAATTGGAAAATGCTAAAACAATACTGTGGACTGATTCCATGATTTCACTTTCATGGATACAAAGGCACCCTAGTAAATGGAAAACGTATGTAGCAAACAGGGTAGCCGAAATACATGAAAATTCTAACCCATCATCGTGGCATTATGTACCAGGTAAAGATAATCCTACAGATAGTGCCTCCAGAGGACAAATGCCCGATGAATTAGTTAATAATACACTGTGGTGGAGTGGGCCGAATTGGTTAAACAACGAAACATTGTGGCCAGAACAGCCAGAAATATTGGATTCAAACGAAGAATCAAAAAAATGTAAGTCATTCGTTGCAATATCTGAACCAGAAATTATATCGAAATACTCATCGTACACAAAAATGTTAAGAATAACAGCGTATTGTTTTCGATTTATTAACAATTACCGTTCAAAACAAAAAATTAAATCGTCATATTTAAACAAGAATGAAATTGAACAAGCGGAAATTTCGATCATAAAACAAATACAACAAGCTCAATTTTCAACTGAAATAAAAAATTTAGAAAATAATCATCAAATACAAAGAAACAGTAACATATTAAATTTAAACCCGTTTTTGGATAATCAAAACATACTAAGAGTAGGTGGCAGGTTAGGAAAATCTGAATTATCATTCAATGAAAAACACCCAATTATCTTGCCATCTAATCTTACATTTTCAAAGCTGTTAATAAATCATATTCATGAAAAAACTTGTCTTGGAGGCATGCAATTATTGTTAAATACAATTATTGGCTAATTAATGCAAAAAACACGATACGTTATCAATTGCATAAATGTATAAAATGTTTTCGAACAAAACCATTCAACAATAAACAATTGATCATGAATTACCTGGAGCTAGAGTTACACAATCATTTCCATTCCAACATGTAGGCATAGATTTTGCTGGACCTAGACCTAGACATGAAAGTTTCGTCGCTTCGAAACGAAAAAACCATATCAGTTTACATATGTTTGTTTATTTGTCTTTGTACCAAAGCAGTACATTTGGAACTTGTAACAGATTTAAGCGCAGATGCCTTTATTGCAAGTTTTAACAGATTCATCAACAGACGAGGTCTGTGTTCTGATATATATTCAAACTGCGGTACTAATTTTGTCAAGGCTAATAAAATCATGTTTTCAAAGGAGATTAATGAACAAATCGCAGACAAGTTAGCTGTTCAACGAGTGAAATGTCATTTTAATCCACCTTCTGCTCCACACTTTGGCGGTTTATAGGAATCGCATATCAAACTAGTAAAAATACATTTGAAAAGAACACTGCAGAATACAAAACTTACATTTGAAGGTCTGTTTACCATTCTATGTAATATCGAAGCATGTATTAACTCACGACCGTTAATACCGATTAACATTGATCCTGAAGGCAATACCATTATTACTCCGGATCACTTCTTGATTCAAAGAAATTTGCAAACAATTCCAGAAACTACTGAAATAAAAAACAATAACCCCACAAAACAATGGCAATTGTTGAAACAATTGCAGCAAAACTTCTGGCGAAACTGGTCGAAAGATTATTTATGTACAACAATTACAATCGAGATAAATGGAAATATCCAAAAACCAATTTAAAACCTAATGATATTGTGCTGGTAAAACGAGAAAATTATCCTCCACTGTTATGGCCACTGGGCCGGATAGTTGAAACTTATCCAGGAAGTGATGGACTAGTAAGGTCTGCATTAGTAAAGATAGAACAAAACACATATTTACGACCAATCGTGAAATTATGCAAAATACCAACAATCGATAATGAAAAATCACATCCCTAATCATTAAAAATAATTTGCACTATGCACATAGTGAACATTTTTACAACAAAAAGGTTAAGGAAAGGTCGTTTTTTACTATTTTTTTTTCACTCAAGTAAGAATAACATAAGAAGACAGTCGAATTTAAAGTTTAAAGTAAAAAATCTCAAATATATATATATATATAATGAGTTCAATAAGTCCTAAATCCACTACTCCAGTACCTTCGGAATACCAATCTTTCGGTTCAAGATCAATCGACAAGTGGAGTTTGATCAACTTAGAAAGTGAAGCAGGCAAGGTGCCAAAAATAAAAATCTGCAAAACCATTAAAAACGTTCAAACGATAGGTGAACGGAGAAAAATGATAAAGGAAAGAACACAGCTAGCTGAACCTGGAAGTTTTTCTCGACCGTTCGAGGCAGGAGGTTCATCTATCGCCAACCAACCAAGCTTTAAAGGAGAATTAAGCAACGTACCAGACTGGTTGGAGGCACCAGAAGGTAAAAACGTCTTATGGAAAACTGGTCAATTCCATGGCGTATTATCAAAAGAAAAAAGAATTATCGTCATAGGCTGCATGGAATGACCATAAGATTCAAAAAACAAAAAAAACAATAAGACGACTGTTAAAATCACAAAATTAAAATAAAAATCATGTAACTTTCCTTTAATAAATACACTTTATAAATTTGTAATAATAAATGTGATTACACTTCAATAAAATTTAAAAATGAAATATTATTTTTATTCTTCAAACATTTTTTTCTATTGATAATTAAAGTAAAAAAAAAAACTATTAATATTAAATACAGTAGTTAAGTACGCCGCCCGGGGAGGATGTTGAAATCATTCAACCTAAAAAAGAAAACAAAGGTAATCATTAAGGAAATTAGAAAGAAATTAAAGCTGTTAAATTGACTTACCCCTGTTTTTTGCAACAAATTTTTGACAATTTCTAAGCATCGGACAATTGCAGAGTATAAATTTTAAAGAAACTGAAAAATTTCTATTTACTAAACCGAGAGCTACGAAATTTTGTTTGATACGATATTTATATAAAATTCATCGAATTCACGAAATTTCTCATCATAATTTATTTGGGATAAATAATTGCTGACAGTAAAATTAATTTTCCGGAAGTCATTCGACGGTTAAATTTTTGAATTTTAAATCTTCAGATTCGGGTACGAGTTCTTCAATCAACACACTGCAATCAACTAAGCATTAGTAACGCCATCTGTATCAATAAATTTTAATTTAAAATTAATTTTGTAATTTGAATTTTTAAAAATTAAACTCAATTAGTAGATTAAAATTATAATTTGAAAATTTGACATTTGTAATTTGAATTTTTAATTGTAAATTAAAGTAAATTCACATTTTTTTTTGAGAAAATTAGTAGAGTTATTATTTTGAAAATTATAAATTTGAATTAAATTTTTTGCTAGTAGATTATTATTTTGAAACTTTGAATTATTTTTAAAAAATAAGAAAGGTTGCAACTTAAACGTAAATTTTGTAACGATATTTTCAAAAATTAGTAAATTTATTAAGTAAATTAAAGTCATATATATATACATTTAAATTATAATTAAATTTTTCATTATCTTTTTATTATTAAAAAATTTGGTATTTATAATTAGAATTAAGTTTTGGATTGTTAGATTTAAGAGATTAATTTTTTAATAAAGGTTTTTTGTAACGTTTTGTAAAAAAATTGTGTTCTTATTTATAAAATTGAAACCGGCACCTTATTTTATTTTTATTGTTGAATCAAATCATTTTGAGGATTTAACAACAACATAAAATAAAATATTTTGACCCTTCAACCCAAACAATATCTAATAGGACCAATTTTCAGCACCTTGAGTCAGAATATGAAGCTTTTAGAAGCAAAAATAAGAAATATTAAGCCGCATAATAAATCCGATAATAGAAATAAAAGAGGACTTCTAAACATAGTAGGAAAAGGACTAAAGTACATTACAGGGACAATGGACTACGACGACGAAATAGAAATCAAGACGAAAGTAGACGAACTATATACTAATAGCAACAAATTAGTTAATGAAAATAATAAACAACTTAATATTAACAGACAGATTATTGACCAAATACAGAACATAACTACTCATATTAGAACCCAACAATCAACAGCAGAAAAATACATAAATAAACTTACACATAATTTAACCTACAAAGTAGTAACATTAGAGGATGAAGTTATGTTGATGGAATATGCATACCATATAAATCATGTCATTAATTTGTTAAGAAATCACATTGACGATATCGAGCAAATATTATTTTCAAGTAGACTCGGAATTTTATCTAAAAACATTCTCAATGAAAAGGAAATGAAATTAATTATGAACGTAGAAAGCTAACAGAACATAAAAATTACAGTAACTTCCCATGGTAATGTTATAATAATCATCTTATTTATCCCACAGTATTCCGATTATCAATTTTCCAAAATCCTCATCGAACCAATTCCAGATAGAAAAAATCAATCCCTTTTCCTAACAAAAAACGAATTTCTCGTAAACGAACATAATGAAGTTTTTGAACTACCAGCAAAAGATAATTTAAAGAAAAATTTGGTGTCCGTTACAGATGAATGTATTATAAATATAATAAAAGCAAAAGAAGCTGCTTGTAAAAAAAACAGTTAAAAATAAAGAAGAAATTTTAGAATAATTGTAAGATTAACAAAAAACATTAAAAAATTTATTAAAAAACAGAAAGATAGTAAAAACATTACAAGTTATTTCGTCGGAGCCTCGATCTAACGGTGGGGGAGTTATAATAACAGACCCTAAACCACATATCAAAAATATTATTTAATCACATATATAATTGTTTATTTTTTTGGGCTTTTGTTGTTTCCGTTGCAATTATTATGAAAAACAACGGAATTTTTCATAATAATTTCCCACAAATCTAATTTACCTAAAATACAAAAAAATACGTCTTATGTATTATACACGCGAGTTACATTATCCATTTCACAAAATTAAAAAACATAGTAGTCAATTAGAATTAGTTAATCAAAAAAAATATATAAAAATAAGTTAATTAATAAAATTATTCATTATAAAACAAGATTTTAAAAATAAAACATAATAAAAAAATATTATAAATAAAAATTGTGTTTTATTAAATATTTTTTTTAAAAATTAATTAAAAATATTAGTGGCACAGTCAATAGGATATCTTTCTAAAGAAGGATATCCAGTGATACGAAATTGAAATAAATAAATTATATAAATAGTTTAATAATATATAAAAAAAATTTTTTTTTATATATAGTGACAAATAGTGAAGAAAACAATTTTTGCTTTTCTCTATTATCTTAAGATAATTAGTTTAATAAAGTGTTCAAAATTAACATTCAAAGAAATAAAAATTTCGATCAAAATCGAAATATAAAAATGTCAGAATTGACTATGGAGCAATTAATTGCTCAAGTGACATTATTAACACAAAAATTGGCAGAACAAGAAATAAAAGTCAGCTCAATAAATACAACTAAGTTTAAATTAACAGCAGTTCAAATCATTTGAAATTTTAATGAAATACCAGCATTTTCCGGTGAAGATTCATTCAAATTGAAGTCATTTCTGAAAACTGTACAGGATGTTGAAGCACTTTGTGGTGAAGATACTATACAATTAAAACAATATTGTTTGAAGAAAGTCATCAACTCAAAAATTATCGGTAAAGCAAGAAATGCCATTCTAGAAATTCCAGAACAAAACAGAGATTGGAAAACTGTAGTAGAGACATTAATGTTACGATTCAGGCCAAAACAAACCATTTATCAGTTATTATTCTATGCTAAAGAATTAAAGGTATATAATTTAAAAGATTTGTTTAATAAATTAAGTAGCATTAAGTCAGAAGCTAGTGAAATTTGTGATTTTAATAATGAAAATAACCTTACTTATGAATCAATTGATAAAGAATTAGTACAAATTTTAAAATCAAAATTAGTTCCACTTTTACAAATTCAAATAGATCAAAATAAATCTTTATTTGAATTAGATAATATTTTTTGTCAATCAGAAATATATTTAAGTGATGAAATTATTAAAAATGAATTTCGTATTTCTAAAAATTATAAAAACAATAATAAAATAGAAAGAAAACATTATTATGATAAACACAGTAATTTTAATCAAAATCGCAATAATTTATATAGTAATCGTGATATACAGAATCCATTTAATCCGAATACTTTTTATAATTCGTCAAAACAAAATTTTTCTCGAAATAATAACAACAATAACTACAAAAACTCCCAACTACTTAGTTAGAAGATCAAATTCTACACAAAATAAATCTGGACAGTACAAACAAGACAATATAATCGAATCGAACATATGGAAGTTGATAATATCAATACAGAAATTGACATGAATCAAGAAGTAAATTTTACAAACTAGCCTCGGATAACAAATTGCCAATTATAAAATTGACTTTTGACAATATTACAATAAATTGTTTATTAGATACCGGATCAGATACTAGTATTATGAAACCCAATATATTACCATATAATACTATAAAATTAGAAAAATCTTTGACGTACAATTCTTTAAGTGGTCCAAATCTCATAACACACAAAATCATTACACCTATTCCTGTAGAATTAATTAAGAAAGGAACTTTAGAATGGAAGATTTTCCCTCTTAAGAGTAGAAAATATGATGCAATAATAGGCATAAACTTTCTTATTCCTTTTCAATCAAATGTTGATGTGGATAATCAACATTTAGAAATTTTTCATAAACATAGAATCCCTTTTGAAAATATTGATATACTAAGTGAAATTGCTCAAGCAAATTATTTAGAGCCAATACAAAACACTAATGATGAAATTTTGAGAAAAATTAACCAAAATCATTTAAATGATGAAGAAAAAAGGTATTTAAAAGAATTGTTAATACAAAACAAAAATTTATTCTTTAAAGAAGGTGACAATTTATCTTTTACTCAAGAAATCAAACATGAAATTAGATTGAAACACGAAAATCCAATTTATTCCAAAATATACCGTTATCCTCAAATTCACGAAAAAGAAATCGAAAGTCAAATTAATAATATGTTGAAACAAGGAATCATAAAAAAATCAAACTCACCTTATAATTCTCCACTCTGGATTGTGCCTAAGAAAATGGACAATTCAAATATAAAAAAATGGCGTATAGTGATCGACTATCGAAAAATTAATGAGATTACTATCGACGATAAATTTCCTATACCAAATATAGATAACATTTTAGACAAATTGGGTAGAGCCCAATATTTTACAACGTTAGATCTTGCTAAAGGGTTTTACCAAATATTTGTTAGAGAAGAAGATCAGAAGAAAACAGCTTTTTCAACACCGTTTGGGCATTACGAATATATTCGTATGCCGTTTGGTCTAAAAAATGCACCTGCAACCTTTCAAAGGTTGATGAATTCGGTACTTAGAGATTATATTAATAAGATCTGTGTCGTATATATCGACGATATACTTATTTTTAGTACATCGTTTCAAGAACATAAAATAAACATAAATAAAATATTTAATAAACTACGACAAGCTAATCTCAAAATACAAATTGATAAGTGTAATTTTTTTTGTAAAGAGACTAAGTATTTAGGACATGTGTTAACTTCAGAAGGAATAAAACCAAATTCAAAAAAAATACAAGATATAGTTCAGCTTAAGCTACCTGAAACACAAAAACAAATTAAGTCGTTTCTCGGAGTAACGGGATACTACAGGAAATTTATCAAAAATTACGCTAAAATTGTTCAACCTATGACGAAATATCTAAAAAAGGATGCAAAAATAAATAAACTAGACCCTTCATACATTAATGCCTTTGAAGAATTGAAAACCTTGATAACTTCATATCCAATACTTAATTATCCAGATTTTAATAAACCATTTAAGTTAAATACAGATGCAAGCAATTACGCAATAGGTGCCATATTACTTCAGAATAATCATCCTATTGCCTATGCTAGTAGGACTCTCAATGAACACGAAATTCGATACAGTACCACAGAAAAAGAATTATTAGCAGTTGTGTGGGCAGTCAAATACTTTAGACCATATCTTTACGGGCAAGAATTCGAACTGCAAACAGATCACCAAGCATTGAAATGGCTACACACTAAATATTTAGGAAAAAATTTAAATCCCAGATTGCAAAGATGGATTTTATCCTTGGGAGAATATAAAATTAAAATTGAATATCTTAAAGGTAAAGAAAATAAAATTGCAGATTTTCTTAGTAGAAAAATATTGATGATCATGAAATAAATAAACTGACCGAAACATTCAATCTCAACGAAGGGAGACAATCTCTGGAAACTGAAAATTCTAATTTAATAGAAAATATAAATTATAACTTAATCACAGAAAACGACAATGATAATATTCCACTTCAACCTACTATTCATTCTCAAAGAGAAGAACAAAATGACCACATCCCTATTTTAGATACAATAGTCAATAGATTTAAAACTCATATAATAATTACTTCAAACTTTACACAAGAATTCGAACAAATATTAGGAAATAGAATAATATATATACACCCAAATTCAACAGCAGAAGAAATAATTAGAATATTAAAAATTTATCTATCAAGTAATAAAGTATCCATTTATACTCAAATATTAGATCATGAATTCAATATCATACAACAAATATTAATTAGAGAATTCCCTAACATCAAATCCATAAAATGTACATATTTTGCACAAGATGTCACAACAGAAGAAGAATTAATTAGAATAGTGTCCATACAACACAAAGAACAAAAACATCCCGGTATAATTGCACTTTATGAAGATTTAAAAACCAAAGTATATCACAAAGAACTCAAAACAATAATAAATAAAATTACTAATAACTGCGATATTTGTAATCAAGGGAAATATGATAGAAATCCTATTAAACCTAAATTCAAAAAAACAGAAATACCAACTAATAAAAATCAAATAATACATGTAGATACTTATACAAATAAACGACAGATTTTCTTAGTTTTTATAGACAAATTCACTAAATTTACAACAGCATATCCACTTGAACATAAAAATCATACAGAAATCATAGAAAAATTAAAAATGTATTTTAATCATAAAAAACCTCATAAAATAGTAGCTGATAACGAATTTAATAATTTCAATATCAAAGATTTTCTTAGACAAGAAAACATAGAATTACATTTAGTCAAGCCGAATAGTCATACAAGAAACTCAGACGTTGAAAGACTCAACAATACTTTAACTGAAAAAATACGTATATTGAACCTTGAACAAAATAATCCCATACGAATTCAAATGTTAGAAGCTGTAAAATATTACAATATCCAATACCATAACACTATTAAATGTACACCATTAAATGCTGAAGAAGGAACAATACCAATAGAAAAAATATATAATAACTTAATAAAAGCCCAAAATTTTAGATTAGAAAAACACAACAAAAATAGAGAAGATTATGAAGAAACAAGACAATATGGTTATATAAAAAACTATAAATCTTTAAGACATAAAGAACAACCCAAGTTCAGAAAATACAAGTTATCAAATGTCCATCCAATAAATATTAAACGTCCTCTTAAATTTTCAGATAATTTCACTTATCCTCATATTACTAACAATAGTACAACCAATAATGAGTGAATTACAAATAAAACAAAAAAAAAAATCGAATCAAATACAGGAATTAAAAAATCATAAAATTTTGTATTATTCTAGTACATATAAGTTACCTTAAGCATTTAAAAAAAAAATTAAAGGTTTCAGGAGAATCCTCATCTTAACGAAGGGAGAGTTACATTATCCATTTCACAAAATTAAAAAACATAGTAGTCAATTAGAATTAGTTAATCAAAAAAAATATATAAAAATATGTTAATTAATAAAATTATTCATTATAAAACAAGATTTTAAAAATAAAACATAATAAAAATATATTATAAATAAAAATTGTGTTTTATTAAATATTTTTTTTTTAAATTAATTAAAAATATTAGTCGCGCATATGAAATTATGTCGCACAAGCAAAACTTCACTTTGTATGCAATTTTTAATTTACACGCGCAACATAAAAAAAAAGAACAATATTCTTACGGGAACTATTAAGGTCACACAAATTTAGCAACGTGACCGTAATTAACTTTTGATCACACAAATAAGCAACGTGACCGTAATTAACTTTTAAAAGAAATGAAAACGAAAGTTTTCAGTTTGAATAGAGAGTCCGACGTGGTAACCGAATTAAAAAGTAAATTTAAAACTTATAATAAAATCTTGAAAGATCAAGATTATTTTTATTTTTTTTTTATATAATAAAACATAGTGTTTTAACTTAGAACAAAATCTTTGAAGATCAAGATTATATTTTTTTATAGTGTTTAAATCTAGAATTGAAATTTGTTTTAAATCTTAGAAAACCAAGATAAATAATTGTAAAATAATAATAATAATAATTATACATAAATGTAAAACTTAATTTATAGAAATAGTGTTAAATTACATTCAATTTATAAAATAAAAGAACCTTATTTTAAATATACATAGTGTTTTATTATCTTGGAAGACCAAGATTATTAATAAAAAATATATATATAACCTTTTTTTTAAACTCTTGCAAGAGCAAGATCAAAAGTCATAACCTTGTTATTAACAGCAACAGCACAGATAAAGATAATGTAGTTGTACTGTATTATCATCTTTGCATATAATTACTTATCACATCACAGCACCTTTTCTTCATTTTGTAATATAAAAATACAATCAGCTGACATGTTTGACACACATGTTCGACCCGAAAACGAAGTTCGAAAACAAATTTTATCTGGGTTGATGAATAAGCTGAAATTGCATCCGGCTAAAATATATCCGACGGATATATCTATGTTGGTGAATACCACTTATTATTTTATTGGAATTTGTTACGTGTGGTAACTTACAAAACAGTTTTTCTGTGGATTTGAGCATAGGTATACTCTATATTTGGTGCACTTCGAACGAGGAAATCCTGTTTTACATAATCGATATCGTCCTTTTGAACCCCATTCAATCCAGTGATTATATCCATTGTATCATTCAGATTCAGTTGGCAGACATATGATTTTTTTCTGGATTCACTGTTATGGCTGGTACTCACATCGAAAACTAAATTTTTCTCCATATAAAACCTATGTAAAAAAAATGTCGCTAAATTGTTAGCTAAATTTTTAGTTTCAAATTTCGTTTTCTGATACTCACTTCCAAACTAAATTATCACAGTGGAACTTAATAGTGGAGAGTTGTGGAATTCATTTTTCACAATCATTTTATATGGTGGAGCATAAAAAGGCAAGCGAAATATTGACAGCTCAAATATTTAGACAAATAAATATTTATTTATTTATTTTTACTTAATTTAATTTCATAGCCTCCGCGATTTTTTCAAAAAATTTCAAAACTCTGCATACTCTACACACATTTTCTTCCACAATTTTTAGCTTGTAGAATTATATATGCAATTACAAGCGAAAAATTTCACAGGAACTGAGTACCAGTCTTTAGCTGGAGATGAAGGTGCTGAATCTTCGTTCAGTGCTGTTTGTAATGATGACGGACGACCTCTTTTACGATGAATTGAAACGTTGGATGAGGCATTCAATAGTTCGTGAGCTATTTCTAATTGGAATTGAATCAACGGTATGTGCTTAGAGCCTGGTTTTGATTTTTTCAATTGCCTTCGGTATAGAATCCAACTGTTTAAAACAGCTGCATTAAAACACCCGTAAACTATTCGCATGTAGCATTTCCTCGAACGGTTATCAATTTTGTACAATTCTAAAAGCATGTCTGATAAATCAACACCTCCCATGTGTCTGTTATGGCATTTAACTATTGCTGGCCGAGTAACATCTATGTATTTTTTCTTTTTTTGACTCCATCGTCTGCACTTTCCAACTGGATCAGCACCGATAAAATTGGATAATAATAATACTCCTTTGTTATGCAGTGAGGTCATGTGTAGTTTCGGTTTTTATATTATAAGGTCCTCTACCCAGTTTGGTCAGTTCACTTTCTAATGTAAGGTTACAATTCCCTTATCTATTACTTCTCATGGTTCCAGCAGACAAAATCCCTTTTTATTTCAATACAACCATCAGACTAATAGAGCAGAACCAATTATCAAAAAACAGTTTGAAATTTTTGTGTTCCGGTACATCTGAAGCTAAATATAAAACAATATCTGAAGACAGCCCAAGTCCAAATGAAGGACAAGTACCCTCACCTACATATATGCAGAAATCGTACATAATACCGGATACTCCCGATCTAGTAAATACTTTGAACCCCCATTTATGTGGCTTTTTAGGAAAATACTGTTTCAAGTTCTTTTTTCCTATAAAAAACCTGAAGATAAAAAATTGCCAATACCTAAAATAGTTCAACATTACCTTTGTACGATATTATTTGTTCATCCACGCTTTGATATTCCTCTTGGGAAATTTTATTAAATTTTTTTTAGTGCTTCTAATAACGGACTTTCTTTATATAATTTGTCAAAATTCGGATGACCCTTTTCTACACACTTCTGATTATCGTTAAGGTGATAATATTCTTTGATTTTTTCAAACCGATTTCTGGACAATGAATCAGTTATTGCCGTTAGCTTCAATTCCTTCGTCCAGGCCATTCGTAATTGCGGTATAGTTTGTTCAAAATTCGTAGCGAATATAATATATGCGCAGTGAGACTATGACGTCATTCTTTGAGCGAGGTTATAATTGTAGTGGTTACACTGTTAAAAGTACCTTAACTTTTTTCAAATTTTTCTAAAATAACGGAAAAAATTTAAATTTGAAAAAAATATAATTAAAACGAAAATAAAATAAAAAATGAAGTAACAACAAAACTGTTTATATACTTTCTCATAAATTCTAACTAAGGTAAATTTGACTCAAATACTATTAATCTTTTGTCTTATGTAAGGTGGATTTTTGCCATATCCAAAGACTATATTAATATAATATTATATATTATCTTAAGTACAAATAACAAACAGGATTTGTTAGGTAACAACATTTGTTTCCGATTTTCAAATTATTTTTATTCCAAAAGAATTTCGTATTCAAAATATACCTGCATTTACGTGTTCTTTTTTGAAGACTATAAAAACCTGAGGAAATTTAAATTTTTTATCAGTACAGATTGTGATTATCTGAGATTGTGAACATAAACGTTTTTATTTTTATTTTTGGCGATTTTATTTATACATATATAAAAAAATATATAAAATAGTGTCATCTTATTTAAAATCAAATAATTTTAGAAAACATTCAAAATATATAAATAAAATATTGTGTTAGTGCTAGTGTTAGTGGTAGTGTTGTAGTGCATATCAGCAAACTTTGAATTTGAAAGTTTTAACTATAACTCACATACTTGTAATAAAAATAGTGAAAGTTATGGAAGGAGTTAAAAAGACAAAACCAATCAGGTCCCAAACAAAAGAAATAGTGCTGAATGTAAATGAGTATTTCAGGAAATCATACGGGACATTTAGTCGTCAAATTATTAAGGAAAATCAAATAATTTTGTAGAAAAACACATTTCATAGTAAAACTAAATTCACAGAATGTAATTTACAATATGTTAATTGTAAATTTAAATTTTTTATGTAAAATAACATTTTGTACCAGAATTTTACAAAATTATTATTTAATTTTTACATAATTTATATTTAATTTTTATATTGATTAATTCATTTGAGTTCTAAAGTGCTTATTGATCAGACATGTACAGCCATAAAAATTATTATTCAAAGTTAATTCAAAGTGTATTAAAGTCATATACAGTGAAACTTCGATTATCCGAATGCCCGAAAATCCGAATTTCCAATAATCCGACTGTCTTAAATTTAGGCATTAAACACTCTATAATCGGAATTGAATGTTTTCTGTAATCCGAATTGTTTGATAAAATAAAAAAAAGTGCTCTGTTCCTTTCATAAATACATATTATTTACTATATTATAATTTACTGTTATTAGCTAACTGGAATTTTCCTGTTTTGTTTTGTTTGTTATTTGTACATGAATACAAATTTGTGCATTACTTATTCTTATTATAAGTTCTTGAGTTCAAGTGGTTGGTAGAGAAAAATATTTCAATTTAAAATTTGTTTAAAATGAATTTTTCCAAAAAACTTGCTCATAAAACACTGAATTTACTAGAAAAAGTAAAAATTCTTGATGAAATAAATAAAGGAAAAACTATTAAGGAAGTTGCAATGAAATATGTAGTTGGAAATTCAACAGTGTGTGATATAAAAAAGAAAAGCGAGAAATACAGAAAGTAAGATCTAAATTTGGTTTATGGTTTTTTAATTCATATGTACCTCAATTGGAAGAGTATCAAATTACTAATAACTTACCATTGAAATCCCTACTTCTGGTAGATAATGCTAGATGTCATTATGTAGAAGAACTTGCCACCGCAGACTGCAAACATAAAATAATGTTTTTACCGCCTAATTGCACCAGTCTTATTCAGCCTATGGACCAAAATGTCATAAGAATTGTGAAACTGTACTATAGAAAAAGTTTGGCATTTAGAATTATGGCTGCAGAAGATGATATATCTTCAACTTTAAAAGCCATTAATTTAAAAGACTGCCGTGATATGCTTCATACTGCATGGGAAAATGTTGAAAAAAATACTATTTCAAACTGTTGAAAAAGCTCTTTCCTCGAAAATGGGATTCAGATGATAACTTACCACTTTCAGTTTGGATTCAGAAGAACAGAACTGAAGCAAACGATAGCAATACAACATTGCTATGCATTAGAGATGCGTTAAATAGAAACTCAACTTTCAATTTAGAAACAGGAGACATATTAAAGTGGGTTGATGAAGAAGACAATGACGGTAAGTCCATATCCTCAGTATCATTTACAGATACAGAATCATTAAACGATGCAGTTATTCTTCCAGAAAAGCATACAGTTGCTGCGCAACATTTTAATGCTTGTATCAAATGGGCAGAAGAGAATAATGTGGACATAGAAAAACTATCAATGCTCAGAGAACTTAGAGATAATGCACTTGAATTATCTTTACCTCGAATGCAGCAAACAAATATTAAAGATTATTTTAAAAAACAAAATTATTTTTAAAATTATTTAAAAAAAAAATTAGTTTTTAAAAATTTTTTATAAGAAAATTCTTTGAAATAAATTTTAAAAAGTTAGTTTACTTTGATACTGCACTGTTTTTATATTATTTCGAGTGTATAATACCACCTCGATAATCCGAATTTTTCGGTAATCCGATTTAGGCCTGCCATCAATTGATTCGGATTATTGGAGTTTCACTGTATATGTAAGTATATTATGTTACATTATTTTGTTTCATTTTGTTTACAGCTCTATCGGTTTTTGGTCATCTATTAAATAATATTATACATATTATATGGACAATATTATTTATATTATATATACAAATGGGGGTTGGACAAGGCCTTACAGGGTAGGTACTTCTAGTACTGCAACTGTAAGCACCTGCCAATGGGTACTTACTATACCTCCTCGTGGTGGCCCCTGGGTAGTTTTGGTCTGTGATGTTATATGCTGTAGGTGGGTGGATGTAATATCACAGACCGAAAAGAGCTAAATAGTAAGCGCCAACATAAAAACCATGGGGGACAAGCCAGGGATTGACTCTCCAAGTGGTAAGAAGGAAACTTCGAATCCACCTGTCATTTCGATGGCAGCAGAGGCAAGGATTTTGGAGGCCTCAGAACTCATGACACAATTTCCACTGCTTAATCCAGTGAGTACATTTGATGAGGAGGTGGCAATCGACGACTCGCTCGTTGACGACACTTCCTCCATTTGCACATTAGTGCCAAATATGAGCGACATGGAAAGCACCAGTACTGGTCCACTAGCTCACCCCTCCTCATCGGCCGTGATGTCACACAATGTCACAGTAGATGAGTTGAGCAAGTCTCAGAAGAAGAGAAGGAAGAAAGCCGCGGCCAGAACCAGGAAAGCACTAGAGGGAATGAAAATCTCCGACAGTGCCCCTGGACCTGACCAAAAGCCTTCGAGTGTCAGTGGCAAAAGATCAAGATCTGCTGAGGACCTGTCCTTAGCGGATCAGTCTGCTGCTACTGACGCGCCTCCATTCTCTTCTGAGACATCAGGAAGAAGGAAAAAGAGAAGGAAAACGACTGTGCCTGGCAATGCGACGAATGCACAAACTGAAAAAAGGAGTGCAACCGATGCAAAGCAAGGTGGCAGTTGTCTTCCAACTCCTTCCCCGAAGAAAGAGACTAAAGCGGTTGACTCCTCGGCAATGCTGCCTTGCTCCCTGATTCGGTTCGAGGACCTGGCCAAAAGAGCGGCAAGCGGAAGGGAGCAGCAGCGGACAGACAAGTACCTGGTACAAGACAATCTGCTAATGCTACTTCTGCAGCTACTCCAAAAGCTGGAACCTCGAAATCTTCCGACCAGCCAAAAGCCGTTGTTAAAAGTGGCAAAAGCTACTCCAACGTGGCTGCTGCTGCCTTAACAGTGGCTATAACGGCTGATTCACAGGAAGGAAATCTTTCAAAAGACCAGATTTCCTTCCTGGTTGATCACTTATCGAAGCTGCTGGGAGAGACGAAAGAATATCCCAGATTCGAGGGGATACTTGAAAGAAACGGCGGACTTTTAGTACGCTGTTCTAACGAGCAGAGCCTCGAGTGGCTAATCCAAAAAGTGATCAACATACCAGCTTGGAAGGGCACGCAAGTTGTCGCGGCAAAAAGTAGTGACATTCCAAAGTTGGTGCGAGCAACTTGCTGGATCCCTGGTAAACCCAGAAAGATCGGCGAGTTGTTAGCAGCGATCAATAAGCAGAACCCAGGGCTTAACACTAAAATCTGGATAGTCTATGCTTACGGTCCCAAGAAGAGTACCCAGAACGAATCTGAAGATGCCATACTTGTGGCCGGCATGCATGAAGATAGTGTTAAGGTCCTGAGATCTACTTATGATCTTCGTCCTTATCTTTTCCTTGGCAGGGTGAAATTCAACATTCACCGCTGAGAGGGTAAGGTCTATACGGGTCTATACGTATATGAAGATAGTATTTACCCAGATTAACTTGCAAAAAAGCAAAGCTGCTACTGCTCTTCTAAGTGAGCGGCTGGCTTCATTGCACACAACACCACACATAACACTAATTCAGGAACCGTGGGTGCGATTAGGACGCATTTGTGGCCTGAGAGGTGTACGTGGTGCAAAGATCTTTTATGACGAAAGATCAGATAGACCGCGTAGCTGTCTTGCGGTATCTAATTGCCTCGAGACGGCTATGTTGAGACAATTCTGCTGCCAACATATGGTAGCAGCTAAAATCACATACCGGACCCCGGAAGGTTGGCAAGACATATTCATAGCCTCTGCCTACCTTCCGTATGACTCCATACTACCTCCTTCCTCCAGGGAGATAGTGGAATTTGTCCGGTATGCTGAGTCTTAAAAGCTGGACCTCATCTTAGGTTGCGACGCGAACGCCCACCATATCGCGTGGGGCAGCACGGACTGCAACCGAAGAGGCGAAGATTTGTTAGACTTCATTCTGTCTAATGGCCTGATGATTAAAAATGTGGGCAATAAGCCAACATTTGTTACCAGCAGAAGACAAGAAGTAATTGATCTCACTTTGACGACAATCAATGCTGCAAGATCAATTACAGACTGAAGAGTATCGAGTGAAGATTCTCTCTCAGATCATAGACATCTGGAGTTTGGCCGGATGCTTCAACTTAATGTAAAAGCGTCTACCAAACTACGCACAGTCAAAAGTCTTGAGAAAGCAGTTCAAGTTATGAACTGCAATCTTTTAGACAGCTATGCGGCTTCCTGTCCGATTACCACGAGTCCGGGCAGCAAAAACGTTCCATGGTGGAACAAAGAACTGCAGAGACTCAGAAGAATTTCCAGAAAACTTCTTAACAGGGCTCTTAAAACCAAAAAAGAAGTGGATTGGGAAACATATCGCTCCACACAGAGGGACTATAAGAGGTTGATAAGGAACTCCAAACTAATCTCTTTTAGAACCTACTGTGAAAGAGTAGAAAATACTAGAGATACATCGAGGCTCAAAAGTGTTCTGCAAAGAGATCCATGAACCAAGCTTGACTCTTTTAGATTGCCGGACGGGAGAAGTGCCGACTCTATGCCAGAATCAATTAAGATCCTATTGGAGACGCACTTCCCTGGCAATCCGGCTTCCTATGATGAACCAAGATGTCAACCCATTATCTCCAATGGGAAAGCATCTAAATATAGATGGTTTATCGCATCCAGGGTAGTTGACGACCGAAAGTTAAGGTGAGCTTTAATTTCGTTCAGTAACTTTAAATCACCTGGTGACGACGGGATCTACCCGATTATGCTAAGGGAAGGAGTGGATGTGCTAGTGAGGAACATAAAACACATTTATATGGCAAGCCTCGCGTTGGCGCATATACCCACTTCCTGGCGACCAGTGAGAGTAAGATTCATTCCCAAACCGGGCAAGGAAGACTACTCTACTCCGAAAAGCTTCAGACCTATCAGCCTAACATCGTTTATGCTGAAATGTCTAGAACGACTGGTTGACAGTCACATTAGAACCGAGGTGCTGAGAGAACGACCTTTAAGTGTCGATCAGCACGCTTATCAGCGAGGATAATCTTGTGAAACGGCACTGCACGCCTTTGTTTCTAAGGTGGAAAGTGCACTTCACAGGAAAGAGTACGCGCTGGGCGTGTTCATTGACATTGAAGGTGCTTTCGACAGCCCAACTCATGAGTCGGTATGTGACGCAATCAGGAATTTCGGTGTTAACGAAGTCATAGTTAAATGGATAGAGGCCATGTTAACTAATAGAATCCCCTTCGCTAGAACTGAGAGCGGAAGATGTGTCGTAGCCAAGGCGACCAGAGGATGTCCACAAGGAGGATGGTGCATCTTTATTAGCTCTCTATTGCTAGAGCTGGGGGAGTCTGATTATCATCCGCAGGCTTATGCGGATGATCTGGCCATACTGACCACTGGCAGCTCACTTAGGGATGTCTGTACTATGATACAGACATCCCTGAATACTGTTAGTGACTGGAGTGATAGACACGGTCTCTCGGTAAACCCGAGCAAGATCACTCTCGTTCTATTTACTAGAAAGAGAAGGATCGAGGGTCTTGTATTACCAGAGATGAAGGATGTCAAAATATAACTCTCCACAGAGGTTAAATATCTGGGTGTAATCTTGGATAAAAAACTACTCTGGAGGACTCATGTCGAATGCAAGGTGAACAAAGCATTCACTTTATATAACCAATGCCGAGTAATCTTTGGAAAGACGTGGGGTCTTGGCCATAAGCAGACATTGTGGCTGTAAACGGCAATTATAAGACCCACCTTAAGTTACGCATGTGTAGTTTGGTGGAACAAGACAAACTGTAAATGGGTTATGTCTAGTCTCGCTAGGTTACAGCGAAAAATTTGCATCGGCGTCGCAGGTGCCTTTAGTACCACTCCTGGTGCCGCGATAGATGCTATTCTAAACTTGCCTCCTTTGCATTTATTTATACAAAGTGAAGCAATGAAAGCCGCCTATAGACTTAAATGTTTAGGTCTATGGAAGTCCTTTGATATGGTCGGACATGGTTCTGTCTTGGCTGAAGGAGGAATTTCGACCCTCTCTCAGATGCCAACAGACAGCACCAACCCTCAGACTATATTCCGACAAAGATACCGTATAATGTGCCCACACAGGAGTTGGTGAAACAACACGCTCCAACTTGACGGCTGTACATATACGGATGTCTTTTACACAGACGGCTCAAAAACAGGCGATAGCGCTGGAGCTGGCTGGTGTCTGGAATCTTCCGGTTCTAGACATGCGTGCCCACTCGGACCGCATACCTCTGTCTTTCAGGCGGAGATATATGCGATTCTTAAAGTAGCTCATTGGACAATTGAAAGAGGATGGAAGGGCAGGTCCATTTGTATTTACAGCGACAGTCAAGCTGCGCTGAAAGCATTGAGCAGCCCTATCGTCTCCTCGAAAATTTTTCTCGAATGCAGATCTAGGTTGAATTATGTTGCAAGTTATAATTCCGTGGATCTCATTTGGATACCAGGACATCAGGGCTTTGAAGGCAATGAGGCAGCCGATAGCATTGCTAAAGAAGGCGCCGAAACGCGTTTCATAGGCCCTGAACCAGTAATTGGTGTACCCACAACGGTGGTGAAAAATGCTGTAAATGCACTCACAGGCAATCTGCATAAGAGTCTATGGCAAAATCTCCCAATGTGCAGGCAAACCAAGCGCTTTATCAAAAAGCCAAACCGGGCTCTAGCGGCTTTCCTACTCAAACAGGGAAGGAAATATTGCAGAGCTATGGTCAACGCTCTTACAGGGCATAATTCCTGCGGAAAGCTTCTCGCTACCATAGGAATCATCAGTGATGCACTGTGTGCTTCTTGTGGAGAGGAAGAGGATACCACGGGACACTTCTTGTGTGAGTGCTTGGCCTTCTTCGCTATTAGAATGCGCATTTTCGGGACTGATGTCATTAAACCCGAACAAATTGAGCCTGAAAGTCGAGTGGAACTCCTTCGTTATCTGAGAGCAACGAAGAAGTTTGACTAGACGGGGGCTTCGAGTACAATGGACAGCGTTATGTCTGAGTGCTCTGGTGTCATACCTCCCCCCTAACAAACAACAACAACAACAACATATATACAAATACTTGTATTATTATATAGTCTAATGGCCTAGCTGTAAATGTAAATGCAACGCAAAAGCAACGCATAGGATTTGGAAAACCAGGTGTTCATTGTTCAGGTTCAGAGTTATTTCATCACACTTGAAATATATTTAATTAAAATTTGACTTGGCTTATTAGAGTAGTTGGTGTCTTCGTTTAAAGTAAAGAAAAAAGTACAAGGCAATGTTCAAGTGTACAGAGTGTTGTGTAGAATTTTACATAGTTCAAGATTATAATAAGCATTTGTATATACACAGATTTGAACAAAATTTCATATTTAGATGTTTATTTAAAGATTGTAAAAAAGTTTTTTCAAATTATTCATCTTTTAAATCGCATAATTTTAGAAATCATTTGGTATGTGAAAGCAGTGAAAGTGATAAAACAAAAGTTCAGAATAATGAAAAACGCAAGATTAAGTGTTCTAAACTTCACACCGATTCAAATATATCTGAAATCCATGATTCTATAAGCCCAAAATATGAAGATGCAAACAAAAGTAAGTTTTTTCTACAAAATATAGCAACACTTTTTCTAAAATTAAAATCGTTTTATAATGTTTCCGAAGACGTAATACAGTTATTTATAGACACGCTTAAAAATTTGAACAACATCAATTCCAATAATAACGAAGAAAGAATTAAAAGGTTTTGTGCAAAAATTAAGCGTAGAAATGTAAATCTGGCAGAAGAATTAAATTATAATTTTAATAATGAATACACCGAATATAATTTATCCAAAAAATGAGCACTGCATACAAACGATTAAATTTTTACAAAACTGACTTTAATTATGTGACGCTTGTAGAACTATATTTGGGCCGAAACAATGCACATAAAGAATGTACTTATCATTATATACCAATCTTGGAAACATTAAAAGCTTTATTTGCTAATCTAGAATTTCAAAAACAATTCATTTTCCATGAATTTAATAAAACAGATTGCTTTACTGATTACACAGATGGTTGTCTGTATAAACAAAACACCTTTTTAAATAGTCAAGATAAGAAGATACAAATAATCCTTTACCAAGATACTTTTGAAATATGCAATCCGTTAAGTTCGTCAAAAACTAAACGTAATTTATTGGGTGTTTATATGTTTATAGGAAATATACGCCATATTATCGGTCAAAAATTCATAATATACAACTAATTTTATTATGTAAACAACAGTATGTAAAATATTTTGGAATTGACCGTATATTTGACAAATTGATTGACGATATATCTTTTTTGGAAACATGTGGTATAAATGTTAAAATATTCGGAGTATCGAAAATAATCAAAGGATCACTGGTTGCTATTTCAGGTGATAATTTAGGCAGCCGCCAGATAGGCGGTTTTACATAAAACTTTAGTAAAACAGAATATTTTTGTCGATTTTGCTTGTATTCTCGATACAATTTAAAAAATAAAGATATCGTCATCGCGGAATTAAGAAATTCAGAAAATTACAGCTCGTCAATTGAATATCTTCAAGAAAATTCCCATTTAACGGCTTTCAATGGTATTAAGAGAAATTCAATACTGAATAGATTAAAATATTTTAACATATGTAATCCTGGTCTTCCACCGTGTCTTGCACGTGATATTTTTGAAGGCGTGGTAAAAAGAGATTTTAATTTAATAATTTCATTCTTTGTTCAAGAAAACGTAGTTACATATGATTATTTGAATATGAAATATAAATTTGTAGCAAAGCAGCTAAAAAATAAATTAAATTTTCCAAATCTTTTACATCATCAAAGAAGTATACCAGGCACTGCTTATGAAAATATATATTTTATCATTTATTTTCCATTTGTCATTTATAAGAAAAATGTTGATCATGAATGTGATGTCTGGAATATGTTCTTAATGATGTTAGAGATGTGTCGTTTTATTCTCTTCTCGCACCGAAAATCTCCTTAGAGCAAATAGATTATTTATCTTTTATAATAAAATAATATTTTTCATTTCGTTCAAAAGCATTTCTTGAAAGTAATTTTACACCTAAACACCATTATTTAGCACACTACCTCAACTTAATTAAACAATTCGGTCCACTGTTTCAAGTTTGGACAATGAATTTTGAGCAAAAACACCAATATTTCAAAAGCATTATTCATAAATCGAAAAACTGGAAGAATGTTACTAAAACACTTTCAGAAAGGCATCAGATGTTTCAAGGATTATTGTTCAATAACAGATTTAGTGCCGAAGTAGAATATAAAAAAGTGGAAATACTTATACCTGGAATGTTTGATGAATCGTTTTGTCCAAATTGTAAATTTGTTTCTAAATTGATCAAAATTCGTGGAGTTACATACAAAGAAAATGATTGCGTAATTGTGGATATAACAGACGAATCTCATTTGAAGGTGCTGAAAATAAAATATATTTTTTTTGAGGAAAATTATACAAACGTATATTTCTACGGCATATATTATTTGATGCTTTACAATTATAAACAAAGATTGCATGAAGTTTTGAATAAAATAGCTGATTATAAAACTGTTGCATATAAAGATCTTATTAGTATTTTGTCCTGCAAATTCCTTAACATCACAGATGAAATAATTACTTTCACTGCCACATTCAGTTTGTAAATAATTTATTGATATGTTGTAGGTGTAAAATTCTACATTCATTTTTTGTACACTTTCTGCTATATTATTAAACATTATATGTATATTAGAAATATCTTAAGAAATAAAAAAAAAATAATGCAAAATAATACAACAAAAATATTAAATTAAAGAATATAAATATAAAATTACACTGATAATAATAATGCCTGCTGAAAAAATACTGTTTAAAATGTGGAGTTTCAACCACAAAAATAGAAAAATCATTTTCTCTGAACCTACAATTGAAAACGTAATTCATGCAGGTAAGCTCAAAATAAAATATAAAATTTTTACTATTTTAAGTGTTATTTTACTGCAGCTCATCAAAAAGACTTGGCTGGATCGAAAATTGTCTTTGAAGAAGATGGCAGCGAAGTTGATGAAGATGAAATTCTAAAACACTGCAAAGAAAAAGTATTAATGCTTTTAGATAATAATGAAATTTGTTAGCCAGTTATAGCCATTTCCAATTCTTCAAATAAAGAAAATATACAACATCAAAATAATGATAATAGCGATTTGTTTTTCATTGACTTGCTGTCACAATCAAATTCAGATATCCAAATTAATGATGCTTCAATTTCATTTGCACTTTCAAACAGGTCTCTTGCCACTACCCTCTCAATGACAAGTGGAGCTCTAACATTAGAAAGTGAAAGCAGTAATACATTTATTTCATCCGCTTTAAGAACCAGTTTTGAGAATTTTGAAATACCATGGCAAAAATTCCCTAAGCCCGTTATTGATTTATGCCATAATGGACAAAAAATTGGCTTATATTTAAAGACAATTGTTCATAACATAGTTGATGAATTAAGAACAATATCTTTTTACATACCCGTAAAGGTATTTCGCGATATTACGTCAAAATTAGTTGCACAATATCCAAAAACTTTCATGTTCACTGATATAGAAGGAAATTCAATTACAACACGAAATTCTCCAATTATCACTTCATTCATACAAAGAAATAACTATCTTAATCGTCCGTCAACATCATCTGGGAGAGCAAAGTCCAATATACCCTTAAAAAAAAGAATTTCAAAAAACTTTGAAGAAACTTGTGTCAACTGGGAAAAAACAACTTCAAATTGCAATGATAATAGTGACATCGACAGAGAAAATATCATCACAAGGCACAAAAAAAGATCAATTGAATTAAGCTTAAAGAAAACTTGGGAAAAAGAAGAATTCAACGAAATCAATGAATTAATGGAGCACTGTTACATCATGCAGAGGAAATTTTTAAACGATTTTGTAAATATTCCTTCTTTAACGGATGTTAAAAACAATTGGCCATTTTTACTTCATAAACACTTTATATTCAAACATTTTGAAAAACTAACAGAAATTGATGTAAATAAAACTATTTCAAATTATGAATTTAAGATTAAGACGATAATAGAATACATAAAAGAAAATAAGACAAAAATGTATCTGAATTGCCTTGAAAGATCCAAAAATAATGAAAATGATAGTTATTTAGCTTTCAATTTAATTGCAAATTATTTCAAAGAAGACATAGGGATTTTATTTCAAACCTTTCCGGTAATAAGTATTTATTATAGTTATCATCACTGTAAATTAAAGGAATTAATCAGTTTAATTTTCTGTTTAGATCGGCACAACGTATAATGCAATTACGTCTCCTGGTCCGCATCCATGGATAGGTGCTGTTGGTAAGCATTATATACAAGTACTTATGTGACTCAGATAATGAATTGGTCAACTCATCTTCAAATGATTTGAAACAAGAATTTTTTCAAGCATTCAGCTTGTATTTTATTTTAAATATATCATATCCAAGAGAGCTTTCGCAATGCTTGGAATTTATACAGCTGTAGTGATATCTCATATATCATACAAAAGTGTGCCACACATGAACACCAGAATACTGACCAACATATATGTAAAAGAAAAAGAAAAAGGTCTGATGTAATATGAGTATTATTTATGCATTGCACATGTTTACATATATCGTGCAATGTGAAAGTATTTAAATAATTATTCTTTTAGAATCAGATTACATTATGTTAAATAATGTAAGAAATATTTAAATGCAATGTTATGACATGATATCTGACACCACTTGAGTAAAATAGAAAATAGTAAAATTATTAGCTAATTATATGCATAATGTGGGTCATAGTTAAATGACATTTATTTTTATACATATTTTGAGATATATTGGAAATATATTAAATATCAATTTATACATAATTAACGATGAATGATTAATGATATTGGAAATATTATAGATATAGATTTAGGTAGGGAGATAAGAAACAATGTAAAATTTATGTATAAATACTGATGCATTTATTCAATAAACTCACTCTGTATTCAACCAAGAATCGAGTCGTATTTAATTCTTACTGCACTCCGCAGTCTAGTTGGCAAAAACTGCCTTTAAACAAAAAACCCATTCAGAATCATTAATAACGGCACTCTTGCCAAATAAACGACTGGCTTATGTCGGCAATTAATTTCTGCCTGCCAGTACAAATATAGATAATTCACAAAGTCAATCGCAGCCCCTTGCTCCAATCATTACATGGCGACCCTGCCCAACGACGAAACTCTGGAGGACATCATCAGAAAGGACAAAACAGCAGGTCCAAGGCCGATCACAATAGAAGAGTATAGGAGACGAAAGGCGAACAAGGATATAAGAGAGCTGCAACCACAACAACCCAAAAAGCGGGGAGGAAACAAAGTAAAAAGAAGAAGACAAATTGCTGAATTATATAGGTTGGCAAATCTAGCTGTCAGCAAGCGTGAGAAAACATCATTTTTACAGCAGATACGGATGATAAGACAGCAAGAGAAAGCAGAAAAGCAGAAACGATGGGAACAAGCAGTTCCAAAACAGGAAATGAGGAAATTATATTGAACAACGTAGCGTCAACAAATGAAGCAACAAACAACAATAAAATAGGAATAATAGAATTAGTTTTAATTACTGTAACAATAACTTTAGTAATAATAATATTAATTAAAAATATAAAAAATAAATTTTATAAAATAGTAAGAAAAGAAATAAATAATAATAATGTATAAAATAAATAATGGTAAATAAAGTATTAGATGATACAATTGAAGAATTAAAGCGAATTTTATTAAGTTTCACAAAGAATCCAAATAGAATATTCTCAGCAGAAAATATTTTAAAAAAAAAGAATAATTTTGAGAAATTAACAAAAAATTTTGAAAAAGAATACTTGGAATTAGTAAGGAAGAATATTGATTGTTCTAGATATAAAAACCAATACATAAAAATAAAAATTAAATTACAAGAAATTTTTGAAGAAAAAATTTCTCAGTATATTGACGTGAAGAAGAAGATTCAGAAGGAATGGCAAATTTTGATATTTCAGTATCAGCAAAGTTGATACCAGAATTTACTGGTGATCAAAAATCCCTGAATAATTTTCTAAATTTAATTGAGTTTCTAGCGGATACATTAAAAGATGATAATGAAAAATTAAAATTAATTAAATTTGTGCTAGGTACACGAATAACGGATAGAGTACGGAATAGAATAGCAAATGAAGTAAAACCGGAAAATTTAAAAGATTTCAAAGAACTTTTCACAAAACTATTTGCACAAAAGAAAAGCGCATTAAAAATTCAGAATGAATTAGCAAACGTAAAACAATATAATAGTGTGAATAATTTTTCATCACACATAGAAAAATTAATTGCTGAGTTAAATAATATACAAATATCAGAACAAGGGGATGAAAGTAGGAATGTAATCATCAAATTAAATGATCAATTAGCTCTCAATGCTTTTAAAACTGGCTTACAAGAGCCAATAAAAACTATGGTATTTGCTGCTCAACCCAAAACATTTTCAGAAGCCGTAAGATTAGCACTAGAAACTGACATTAATAATGAAACAGATAATAAAGTATTGCATTATAATTCACGTTTTAATAACAAAAAGAATAATAACAAACGATTCAACCAGAATAGAACAAACGCTAACAGCAATTATCCATCCTACAATTCTACTCAAAATACTAATATAAACAACAACAGAAATTATAACAACAACAGAAACTACAACAATAACAGAAATTATAACAACAACAGAAACTACAACAACAACAGAATTTATAACAACAGCAGAAACTACAACAATAACAGCAACTCTAACAACAACAACAGAAATCATAGCAACTACAGGAATGGCAACACAAGTAATACGAATAATAGGGGATCTCAAAGGGTAAATGTAATAAATTCGGGAAACGTAGAAACCGTCCCCGAAGCCCATCAATCGGAGGACGAGGAGTGTTAAATGAACAGAAAATAAACATATTTCATCTCAATGTCAAAAGTTTGACAAATTATGTAAAAATTGAAACAAATGCAGCTGATAAAAGATGCAGTTTTTTAATAGATACAGGCGCAGATATTTCGATAATAAAGCAGAATGTAATCAAAGAAGATTGGAATATAAAAGACAATCCATGTAGAATAATGGGAGTAACAAAAAATGAGACATTTTCTCTAGGATCTATAATGGCGAATTTATTTATAGAAAATGAAAAGATTAAACAGGAATTTCAGGTAGTAAATAAAAATTTTCCTATTCAAACTGATGGTATTTTAGGAAGAGATTTCTTAGCGAAAAACAGGTGTAAAATCGACTATGAAACATTTGTGATAACTATCTGTGGCGATAACTCAGACATAATTTTACCAATATACGCGAAATATCCACAAATAAATACAATAATAATACCACCTAGAACGCAGATGATTCAAGCTATAAACACAAAGGTAACTGAAGATAGTGTAGTGTTAAATCAAGAAATTCAAGAAGGTG
The DNA here is from genome assembly GCA_951394055.1 of Villa cingulata. Lineage (NCBI taxonomy): Eukaryota > Metazoa > Arthropoda > Insecta > Diptera > Bombyliidae > Villa > Villa cingulata. The sequence goes on along the minus strand of OX596017.1, from coordinate 30,528,689 downwards.
TACATATAGCAAACACGATAATTCCGCATAAAGGCGTACCACACATAAAAATCTTAAACACTTTAGATAAAGAAGTAGAAATAAAAATTCCAAATTTGCAAATACTACCTCTCAAGAACTTTGAAATAATACAGCAAATAAAATACAAAAATTCTGCAAAAAGATTTGAACGTTTAAAAAACGAATTAAATATAAAAAATTTAGATCCTCACTCAAGAGAAAAACTTCTTGATATCTGTAAGGATTATACTGATATATTTTATTTGGATGGTGATCAACTAACGATAAACAATTTTTACAAACAAATCATACGCACTACAGACAACAATCCTACATATGTAAAGAATTTTAGACTACCACAAACACAGATAGAAGAAATAAACAAACAGGTAGATCAGTTATTAAAAGATGATATTATAGAACCTTCAGTTAGCCCTTATAATTCTCCACTACTAATTGTACCAAAGAAAGCGACAGAAGAAAACAAGAAATGGAGACTAGTCGTTGATTTTCGACAACTCAACAAGAAAATTGTTGATGATAAATTTCCTTTAACCAGATTAGAAGACATTCTAGATAATCTTGGTAGAGCTAAATACTTTTCCACGCTTGATCTAACAAGCTCCTTTCATCAGATAGAACTCCACAAAGATTCAAGACCATTAACAGCTTTTTCAACAAACAAAGGACATTTTCAATTTAAAAGGCTACCTTTCGGTCTAAAAATTTCAACTAATAGTTTTCAACGAATGTTATCCATAGCATTAGCTGGCCTAGATGCAGAATCATTTTTATATGTAGATGATGTGATCATTTTTGGTTGTAGTCTTCAGCATCACAACAATAATTTAAAAAAAATTTTTAACAGATTTCGAGAATGCAATCTAAAACTAAATCCTAAAAAGTGCAATTTTTTGCAAACTGAAGTAGTTTATCTAGGTCACTTAATAACAAATGAAGGTGTAAAAACAGACCCTCAAAAATATGAAACGATCGTCAAATATCCAATTCCAACAAATGCAGATGAAACAAAACGTTTCGTTGCTTTCTGTAATTACTACAGACGTTTCATACCAAATTTTGCAGCAATTGCGAAGCCTTTAAATTCTTTATGTAAGAAAAACATACCTTTTGTATGGACAGATGACTGTCAACAAGCTTTCATAACGTTAAAACAGAAACTTATGAATCCACCTATACTTAAATATCCAAATTTCAATAAACCCTTTATATTAACAACGGATGGATCAAATTATGCATTAGGTGCTGTATTGTCACAAGGAGAAATTGGTAAGGACATGCCAAATTCCTACGCAAGCAGAACTTTAAACAAACATGAATTAAACAAGCCTATAATAGAAAAAGAATTATTAGCTATAAATTGGGCTATATCACACTTCAGACCTTATCTATATGGTAGAAAATTTACAGTAGTAACAGACCATCGCCCACTTGTGAGCCTGTTTACACACAAAAATCCATCCTCGAAAATGACACGTATTCGCATAGATCTAATGGATTATGATTTTGAAATAATATACAAAAAAGGATTGTTAAATACAAATGCAGACGCACTATCACGAATCAAATTGGATTCCGAAATTTTGAAAGCCATGATACCAAAAATAAATGATGTTAAGATAGTAACAAGAAACATGGCAATAAATGAAAAGCTTACGAATGAAACACAGGGAGCAGACCAAGAAGAGACTGGCCATCTCGCCATTTGGGAATGTTCATCTATTTCAGATGTAAGAAATATAAAGAAATTGAAATTTAAAAACGTGCACGTAAAAGAAAAATATTTGCCCAAATTTCATATAAATAAAAAGGAGGTTATAATAGAATACAGCGATAATGCATCATTAAACTTAGGATTAATTTTGCAGAAGCTTATTCTTGATATGAATAAAAAAGGAATTTATGAAATCGCTATAGCAAATAATGATATGATATTTAATAATGTATGTATACAAGAATTTAAAGATATTTATAATAAGCTGCAGCATAAAATGATTAATAATGGGCATAGAATGATTAGTATTATTATATATGAACCTCCAAAATTAATTGAAAATGAAGATGAAAAATTGAAAATAATTCGGGAATTCCATGACTCTCCACATATAGGAGGACATACAGGTATCAAAAGAACAATTAATAAATTAAAACAAAGATTCGTATGGAAAAATATGAATAAAATGGTTAAAAATTACATAAATAACTGCACATTCTGCGCACAAAATAAACAGACAAAACATATAAGAGAAAAGATGATGCTAACAGATACTCCAGGAACAAGCTTTGAAATCGTACAAATAGACACAGTAGGACCTTTAAGACAAGCGAAGGATTATAGATATATACTAACGATACAATGCGAATTAACAAAATACATAGAAGCTATACCTATACAAAACAAAGAAGCTAAAACAATTGCACGAGTTTTGTGTGAGCAATTCATTTTAAAATATGGATCATTTAAAGTATTAAAATCAGATATGGGAACAGAATTTATCAATGAAACGATGAAGAATATATGTGAAATTTTTCAAATACAACATAATGTTTCGACACCATTTCATCATGAAAGTCTAGGTTGTATCGAAAGAAATCATAGAGTCCTTAATGAATATTTACTTTCGTTTGCGAAAAATGATAATTGGGATGAATGGATACCATATTTTACGTTTTGTTATAATACAACACCACATACAGACACTGGAATGACACCATTTGAACTTATATTTGGCAAAATAGCACAAATACCAGGTTTTCTGCTAAAAGAAACTAAATCACCGATTTATAATTTGGAAGATTATTCAAAAGAATTAAAGTATAGATTACAAAGAGCTCATGAAACTGCGAAAATATTACTGGAAAATGCAAAGATAAAAAGGAAAACTGAAATAGATAAAAATATGCCAATCCAATTAATGCTAAAGTAGGAGATAAGGTATGGTTAAGAGTAGGAAGTAAAAGAAAATTAGAGCCTCCATACAAAGGCCCATATGAAGTAATAAAAGTACAAGGTGTAAATGTAGATCTTAAGATTGGACAAGATATTAGAAAGATACATAAGAATATACTAAAAATAGCCGTAACAGAATAATACACAAAGATATATATACAAAACACATACAAAAAAAAAAAAAAAAAAAACAAAAAAAAATAATAATAATAATAATAATAATGCAAATAAATACTACCCAAACGCAAAATAATTGATCTAGTTGAATATTTTCCATATGATTGAAAACAATATTTTTGTATTTAGGTAAATAATTTTATTTTTTCATGTAATTCACATTATTTTACAAATTTTATTTATTTACTATTGAAAACTATCAAAATATAAAAAACAAATTTACTTGGAAAAAATAAATTATACAAAAGAAAATTATGTATAGACTGCAAAAGAATTGATCTATTGTATTTTGAATGCAAAATAATTGATCTATTGTAATAACAGATATGTTTTTTGAAAAAATAACGGCGTTTATAATTTACTAATTTTGTTGTGAGGTATAAAATCAAAGTTTTCATCAAAAATTTCTTTAGTGCAGTGATAATTATTATTAAAAATAAATAAAAATGGTTAGAGGAAATCCTATACCAATTGAAGTTCGGAAAATTATAGTTAATAGCTTTAAAAATGGCAAATCTTCATACAAAATCGCATTGGAAACTAATTTGTCTAAGGCTTCGATTCAAAATATTATAAATAAATATAAACAAGACGGCAATCTAGAAGTTCTGCCCAAAACAGGTCGTCCTCCAATAGCAAACAGTAAAGATTGTCGTGCTTTACGTAAAATAATCAAAGAAAATCGACACGAAAATTCTGCAAATTTAACTGTTAAGTGGAGAAATTTAATTAGAAAGGATGTATCCGTAGATACTTGTAGACGGAATATCAAAAAACTTGGATACAAGTTTTACAAAGTAATTTTTTTATTTCATTAATAGATAATATAAATTTTTTTCTCTAATAGAAAAATTACTAAGAATAAAATACAAACAAATTTAATTTTCAGGCTAAAGAAAAGCCTTTTTTAACTAAAGTTAAAAAAAGCAAACGATTAGATTTTGCGAAGGCACACAAGGACTGGACCATGAGACAGTGGAAAAGTGTCATTTGGAGTGACGAAAGTAAATTTTAAATTACTTTGGGCAATAATCACAATCGTGTATTAAGAAATAAAAAAGAAGGGTTTCACAAAGATTGTTTGAAACGCAAAATCAAATTCCCTGCTTCAATAAAGGTGTGGGGATGTATGTCTGGACGAGGTGTCGGTGAACTTGCTATAATTGATGGCACAGTAAATGCAGCGAAATATCGAAATATTCTGGAAAATTATCTTCTTCCGGCAATACCGAGGTTACAATCTCCTGAAGGTGAATTTATTTTCCAACAAGATGGTGCACCGAGCCATACTGCTAAAACAACGAAATCTTGGCTCCGGGCTATTGACATTCCAGTAATGGAATGGCCTTCAAATAGCCCCGATTTGTCACCAATAGAAAATTTATGGCATCAAATGAAAAAAGAACTTCGTGCTAATCCTGCTATTACCACTGAATATTTGCAAACAAAATTGAGAAATATTTGGAACCAATTTACACATCAAGATTGCGAACGAATAGTGGAAACATTGCCTAACCGGATGCAAGACGTAATCCGCAACAAAGGAGATGTAACCAAATGGTAGATCAATTATTTTGCATTCAAAATACACTAGATCAATTCTTTTGCAGTCTATACATAATTTTCTTTTGTATAATTTATTTTTTCCAAGTAAATTTTTTTTTTAAATTTTGATAGTTTTCAATAGTAAATAAATAAAATTTGTAAAATAATGTGAATTACATGAAAAAATAAAATTATTTACCTAAATACAAAAATATTGTTTTCAATCATATGGAAAATATTCAACTAGATCAATTATTTTGCGTTTGGGTAGTATATGTAACTTAGCATAGGTCAGGGAATATAATATAAATATAAGACAATATTGTATGTAGAATGTATGTAGAAACAAAAAGCAAGACGAAGCAATTTTAAAAAAAAAAATTTTGAACCATATGTAACAAAATATTTATCACATTAATATAATATAAACTAGAATATAAACAACAATTAGCGAACTGTAAAAACAAAAAAAAATATATACATATACACTATAAATGTATATATTTTTTTTCCATAACGGTGAGGGATGTAGTGATATCTCATATATCATACAAAAGTGTGCCACACATGAGCACCAGAATACTGACCAACAAAATAATAATGATTCATGAAGAATTTTATAAACAAAATCATAAAATACTTTTAAGTATACTGACCAAAATATGTATATGTAAAAGAAAAAGAAAAAGGTCTGGTGTAATATGAGTATTATTTATGCATTGCACATGTTTACATATATCGTGCAATGTGAAAGTATTTAAATAATTATTCTTTTAGAATCAGATTACATTATGTTAAATAATGTAAGAAATATTTAAATGCAATGTTATGACATGATATCTGACACCACTTGAGTAAAATAGAAAATAGTAAAATTATTAGCTAATTATATGCATAATGTGGGTCATAGTTAAATGACATTTATTTTTATACATATTTTGGGATATATTGGAAATATATTAAATATCAATTTATACATAATTAACGATGAATGATTAATGATATTGGAAATATTATAGATATAGATTTAGGTAGGGAGATAAGAAACGATGTAAAATTTATGTATAAATACTGATGCATTTATTCAATAAACTCACTCTGTATTCAACCAAGAATCGAGTCGTATTTAATTCTTACTGCACTCCGCAATCTAGTTGGCAAAACCTGCCTTTAAACAAAAAACCCATTCAGAATCATTAATAACGGCACTCTTGCCAAATAAACGACTGGCTTATGTCGGCAATTAATTTCTGCCTGCCAGTACAAATATAGATAATTCACAAAGTCAATCGCAGCCCCTTGCTCCAATCATTACACAGCGATATATATTTGCATTATATACTGAAGCATCAAGAGGGAAAAAGAAAAATTTGACGGCTATGGCCAAAGTTATGCGGTTAATGTCAAGTCTTCAAAATTTTAAAATAAAAAAATAAAGATAATTACACTGAAAATAATAAATTGCTATTATTAAGAAATCATATTGCTTAGTAACAAACATGTGTTTTCATGAAAAATGTTGTTTGTATTATTAAAAATGTCATTCAAACCAAGTGAAATCTAAATATCTGTTTTTAGCAGAAGTTTCTCATTGTCAATATTCAGATGGATTGACATTTACTTATTTGTTTTCAGAACAATGTTTCTTCACTCCGTCATTCAAGCAATTTGTTCACATTAATTAATTAAAAATTTCATATGCGTTGCACTTATACTATCAGTTGCATGAATAGAAGAGGTATTCACTCAGGCTAGTATTTTAGCTATTGTGTATTAATACATAATCAAATTTAGTGTGGAGTGAACATACTTTGTAAATACTCTTGTTGTATCAAAATTTTAAAATTTTTAAATTTAAATTTTATCAAAATTTACCAAATGACTACTGTGTGTTCAACTGTCAAAATATAGTTGAATAGTTTGATACTTATTACAGCGAATTGGTTACAAATAAAGTAATATTAACCAAATTTAGTTTAAATAATTTAACTTTTAAAAATAATTGAGAAACAAATCAAAAGTAAATAAAACCAAAATGCCCAAAATAAGTGAAAAAGCCAGAACAATAAGTTTTCTGCTAAAATCGGTTGCATCAGAGATAAATGAGTGTGATTCAGGTATGTTATATACAAGTTTTGCTACAATGTAAATAATTATACTAAAATTACAGAGAATTTTTTTTAGACGATAATATCGATGAACATTTAGACGAACTGAATGCAGACCTTTTCGTTTTAATGGCTCACAGACGGTCAAATTTTTTTTTCATCCCAAAATCTGTTGATTGGAACCAAAATGTTTTAGATAATTTAGACGACGAAAGATTTAAACAAATGCTTAGAGTAAATCGGCAGCAATTTGAATTCATTCTGTCTTTGATTAAGGACGATGATGTTTTTTCCAATTCACAACAATTTCCAGTTCGTTTGCAATTAAAAATTACATTGTTTCGACTTGGTTCATATGGAGAAGGAGCATCAATACGAAAGTTAGCGACACTGTATGGTATTGGTGATGGAGGATCAATCTACAAAATAACTAAAAGGGTTTTCAAAGCTATTTCAAATTTAAATACAAAACGAAAGTGCATATCATGGCCAAGTGAATCTGAAAGAAACGCTATAGTCCAAGAAACTTTATATGAGCTGCCTGGATGTATTGGATACTTGGATGGTACTGAAATAAAACTAGCTGAGGCTCCGATAAATGATTCAGAATTATATTTTTCAAGAAAAAAACAATATTCAATCAAAGCTCAGCTAATATGCGACAACAAATTACGTATCAGACAAGTTACTGTGGGATATCCAGGGAGTGTTCATGACGCAAAAGTATTTGCAAATTGTAATGTATTCAAGTTACAAGAAAATTTTTTTCACACCCACAATGGATTGCTGCAGACTCCGCTTATATGCTAACTAACACGGTGATAACTCCTTTTAGGAAAAACAGCAAGGATTTAACAATTGAAATGCGTGAAAATTTCAATAACATATTTAGTAAATATCGTGTTCGAATAGAACACTGCATTTCTTTATTAAAAGAAAGATTTCGAAGCCTCAAAGAGCTCAAAATACGCCTGAGAGATGAAAAAAAAGTTAAAGAATGTTGCACATGGATTATAATTTGTTGTATATTACACAACATTCTTTTGGATGAAATATATGACACACCTCAACTCAATGAGCACGTCATATTACCATCTGAAATTATTGAAAACAATAATAAAAGAAATGGTATTTGTCACTATTTAAAAAGAGTAAATAAATAAGTACCAAAAAATTATTTACATATAGTTTTATTTAATTCATAAGATATAAATTCATAACATAACTTAATCAGTTCTGCCGTGATTTATGTATTTTAACTCCAACTCCCTCATTGCGATTCGTTCCTGCATTTCAATTTCAAGCTTTTTTAGCTGTTTCTCTTTCGATTTTCATTTTTTGTACATCTATTTCATTGCCTTTCAATTCCAATTCTTTCATGGGTTTTTCTTTTTCAAATATAAATTTTCGTTCACTGAGGTTATATTCTTTATCATTGAAAGATTTTTCACTTTCAAATTTCAGTTTTTGGAATTTAAGTCGTTCGGCTTGAGCCTCAGCAAGCTCTTGAACGCCACTTTTTGCGTAGATACCTTTGGCTGTTTTCTTTTTATTTGAAGAAGAAGGAACAGGAGTTGGATTGTTATCCAGGTCATTCTCAAAGTGTAATTCTGGTTCAGTTTCATAGTTTACAACTGTTGAATTCAAATCATATAGTGGCACATTTTCTTCATCATTAAAGTCTGATATATTTAACGAATCACAGACAGTTGAAGCTGAAATATTACTTTTTGTGCCAAAAATATCATCCAATTCATCATACTGAGGACACATTTTTGAAATAACATCTTCAAAAAATAAACAATCAAATAACATTATGAAAGCTATATTTCTCATGTATAGAAAAATTAAAATAACCTTTGATGGTTTCTCCTTGTAGTGCTCCTGCACCAGTCGAATTTCCCCATTCTTTTGCTTTTAAATACGATTTACGCATATTACGTACTTTCCATCTTATTAAATTCCAGTCAGTAGAAGCCACTTCAACCAACTTTTTATAGTATGCTTGTGCTGTAGGTTTCTAAAAGATAAAGAAATGCTTATAATTCTTCCTTGTTTTTATCCCATGTCTCAGTCAGCTCAGGAAATGATTATACTAATAATAAATAAGTTAAAATTTTCACTAACCTCAAATTCTCTATTATCCTTTAAAAAGTTTAGTAATATTTGCACTTCGTGTTCAGTCCATTTTTTGTTGGGCCCTGATCTCTTTCTTTTCTATTAATAAAAAATTGCAATTATCAAAAAAAAAAATAAATAAATAAATAAATTTAAATAAATTTATAAATAAATTTCTACCTACCTTTTTTTGTGTTTCCATGATGATGTTTCCTAAATACTGCATGCATACCAAATGACTACTATGTCTGTTCAACTGTCAAAATATTTACTACGAAATACTACACAGAAAAAACATGCCTTAACCCTATTGTTTTATTACAATGATTGGCTTACTTGATTTTATATGGGAGAAAATAACAAGGCGTAGTATATTAGCAAAATGTAGTAAAAATACTTCGAGTATAAATATACAAGGCCAAATACTAGAGAGAGTGAATACCTCTAGAGAAATAAATGATTACTGTAAATTATTGAATTACTTTGTTAGAAGTAAATGTATTTTTAGTCTAGTTTTTTTATCGTTGATGTGCACGTTCATCGAAAAAAATCTACATTTTTCAGTTTCCTAAATTTTTATCGAAAAAAATTAACGTTGTGGCAACACCATCAATTCAAAATCACTAAATTTCAGTCAACTTCATTTTAAATAATGATAAGTTGTCAAAAATCACTTCTTTTTGATTATTACAGTAATAAAGAAACACGTTTCGTGAATGGTTGATGCTAATTTATTAAAATCGTATTTGTGAATAATTTTTTAAAATTAAAACTGTGTGTTCAATTTATATACATGTATATATATATATTATAAATAATCAGAAAGTGCATACATTTGGAAAATATGTATTCTAATAATAAAAAGAATGCAAATGATGATGAAAGTTATAGTGATTTGAGCTCATCATCTGAAGCTATTGAAATAGTAATTAAAAGAAAAAGTTTGTTAATTTGTTCATTTGAAATTGAATATGTTTTATTAGTTGTTACTACTTTTTCCATTTTTATAGAACATGATGATGACAATGACAATTCAACATTGAATAAAAAAAAACGACATACATTATTTCAATTTAAGTGGACAACCCAATATCCTTGGGTTGAACAAGATATTTGCAACCCATCTTACGCACGATGTAAGTTATGTTTTACTCGTTTTTCTGTGGCTAGTGGAGGGGATTATCGCATAAAAAGACATGAAAGTTCATCGAAGCATCAAAATATTTCTAAAGGAAAAGGAACACATAATAGTAGTTTTAACAAGGATCAAAAAGTGAGCGAATTTTTTAAAGATTCAGAAATAACTAAATATGCAATAGTATCAGAAGCAACATTTGTTTATCATACTGTGCGACATGCACATTGTTGAATCGTCATTCAACATTTTTATAAATCTGAAAAAAAAAGAAAGAAAAAAAATAAAAGGTATTAAAAATTAAAAATTAAATAAATAATAATAATAACAAATAAATTAATTAATATAAATAACACAAACAGAACAACACAAAAGTAAACAAACAACATAACCAAAAACAAAACACAGAAATATACATAATCACAAAACTATTTACAATCCACAACAAAAACAATAAATAGAACTATGCACAGTACACAAAGTACATGAATAAACACATATAAAATATAATTAATTAATAAAACATATCACAAAACATTAATCACAAAAATAATAATTACAAGTTAAAACTATCACACACAACTTAACACTATCACAATATTATAACAATCTGACATATTGTAATAACACAACACAAAATATCACGTATAATAAAAACATCGGAATACATATAATAGACATATAGATATATATATATATATATATATTACATAACATATGACCATGTCAAAACTGTCAAAAAGGTACCAGCTGAATATACTTACCAGTCAGAGTTATTCACAATTACCATAAATTGTCATTTGAATTACTGGACACAATTTGAACAAAACGGTTTCATAAAAAAAGACGAAAAGATGAGACAAATAGAAATTTTATCACCAACGGGGAAGATAGAAAATTCCAGAGTTTGCAAATTTTGGTATATAAAGGGTTGCGATTCGCAGAAAAATTTGTCTTTTGCGATTACTTGTGTATACTGTCGTGTTGAGACTGAATCAAGGAAACTGTTGATTCCAGCATCAACCTAAAAAAAAGAAAAAATAAATATATATATATATAAATTAATAAAATAAAATAAAGTAAGAAAATTACATTTAACACAAAACAGAACACAACACGAAATATAAATAAACTACATAACCAAACATTTAATAGAAATACATAGACAAACACAGATTCGAAATTACATAAACATCACAATCACAATACAAATTCAATATATAAAACAATGTCAACAAAACAATACAAAATAAACTACTTCACAAACAGTAAACAGTACAAAAACATCACTTTAACACCATATTTTTTAAACAATTAACAAACCACTTAATTAATTAAATACAATTCTAATTAAAATAAAAATATAAAACAAAAGAGGGTAACATCAATTACCTCTTCACAAAATGGTTGTCAAAATTCAACATCATACATCAATGTCAAATTATCAACAACATCATTCACAATAGATAATTTCGACTAATTAGTATACCAATTAAAGTCTCCAATAATTGTGGAATCTGGAATGTACCAGTCCAATAAAAAAGACAGCAGATGGAGATAAATAGTGAAGACACAATAAAACGGGGAAAAAAGAAATTTCTCGAAACAGTGAAAATCATATAAAAGGCCAGACGAATTTCAGAAAAATTTGTCTTTTGAAGAACCGAACTATAGCGTATTGAGCTAGAAAGCGGCAGAAGCAAAAGGCCACTCTTGAAGGACGTACTGAGTCCAAATTTCAAGTTTTTTAAAATTGGAATTTTCCAATCACTAGCGTATTGAGCTAGACCACCAAAAGTACGTATTGAGTCTTTTGGTCTAGGAATTTTTACAGAAAATACTTAGAAAATTAGGGAATATAGGTATTTGCACTTAGAAAAATTTCGACGAATATTTAAATAAAAACTTAGAAAATTTTTCATTGGAGGAAAAATTTTGGACTTAGAAAATATCGGCGAATATTTTTAATAAAACTTAGAAAATTTTTTCACTGGAGGAAAAATTTTGGACTTAGAAAATATCGGCGAATATTTTTAATAAAACTTAGAAAATTTTTTCACTGGAGAAAGAATTTTAAACTTAGAAAATATTTCAGCAACTGCAGAAATCTAACAAAATTAATAATAGTTTACCGACGGGAAAATTCATTTAATTTCATTACCGGAAATATTCAATCGTGGCAGTTACTATATTTTAAATTTAAACTTCATCATCGTACTAAACACCAATCAACTAAATCTGCATTTTCATCAAGATTCAGCAGCGACATCTCGTGTATAGATCGATCTATACTGTCGACGAATTAGTTTTAGTTTTTAAATTATTGAATATTAGAATTGTTGATTATTGGAATTAAAATTATTAAAATTATATATTGTAGAAATCAATTTCTTATTTTTTAATTTTTAATTGCCGAATTGTATGCAAAATTGTAATATAATTAATTGCTTTTTTAAATAATTCAAATTGATTTTTTTTTAGAATTTTTGTATTTTATTTTTGAAAATCAAGATAAAAATTTTGTATAATTTAAAGTTTTGCATATTTGAAAATTTATTTACAATCATTTATTAGTACTTAATAAGATCGAAATTGTTAGTTTTTAAGTATTATTTTTTTCAATAAAATTTTATAACGTAAAATTGTAAAAAAAATGTGTTTTTATTTTATATAACTATTTTGATTCAGCACCATTTTTTCATTTAATGTTAAATCAAGATTTTTCTTTTAGTGGATTTAACAGAAACCAAGAGACCAAACTCATCAGCCAGGACGTGTTGAGTCCTATCAAAATCTAGCGTGTTGAGCTAGTAAGTAGGGAAAAGTTAGGAACTTCTGTAAAAATACTTAGGATTTTTACAGAATTAGGGAATCTACGAATTTAATCTTCGTCAAAACACTTAGAAAATTTCTTAACCAGAAATTTTCTACTGTAAATTCGTCATCAGAAAAAATTGTTAAAGTTAATTATATCTAAAAAGACTTAGAAAATTTTTCACAAAATTTTTTCACAAAATTTTCTAATAGAGCCGAAATTTAGAATCGCCAAACACTTAGAAAATTTCTTGAACTAGAAATTTTCTAAAGAAAACATCGCGGAAAAAATATCATCAAAAAACTTAAACTATTTTGGAAAAATTAAAATTTCATCGAGACAGTAAGAAATATTTTCATCTCGACAGTCATCAATTCCTGACGGCAATCTTCAGTTCACATAACGATTTTTTGAAACTTTGAAAATTCAAACAGTCATTGTTTAATTGGTTTATCATCGTTACCTTCAGCATCCGTTCTTCAATCAACATAGTTTCTACAACTCCATCTATTCGTGTAGGTCGACCTATACCAACGAATAATTAGTTAATTAGTTTTTAAGAACGTATGCAAAATTTATAATTAAAGTAAATTTGATATATTTCATTTGTATAAATTCATGATTTTGTTTCAATTGTAACATAATTTGTTAAATTTACTTGCATAATTATTTCCGGTTTAATTGAAATATTGTACATATACAAAATTTATAAATTAAAGTAAATTTTATATTTCATAAATTCAAAATTTATTTGATTTGTAGTATATTTAATTAAAATTAATTGCATAACTATTTCCGGTTAATTGAAATATTGAAAATATTGAATTTTTTTATTTTATATAAATTGAATTAAATTTATTTGGAAATACATACATATTAATTTAAATATTTTATAATTGTTTGTAATTTTGTTTTAATATATTGAATTGTTAGGCTTAAGGGAATACATTTAAATAAAATTTGTAACGTAAATTGAAAAACATTGTGTTTTTATTTTATTAAACATTTTGAACCGGCACCTTTTCTAAATTAATGTTAAATTGAAAATTTTTTCATATTATTTTCTTGTGTGGATTTAACACACATAGTTTTATATCTGCCGAATGTACTATTGACTTATTAAAAGCATTATTTAAAGATTCAAACATCATTAAAAATATGACGTGTGGTAAAACAAAAATTGCAAAAATTTCACAACAAGTCTTAAAACAAGCAGCAAGAGAATACATTTTAGAAGATTTACATAATAATCATCCATTCTCAATTGCGACTGATGCATCAAATAAAGGAAATGTGAAGACATTTCCATTGATTTTAAGTTATTTTGTTAAAGAAAAAGGAATATGTCGCAAATTGTTGTGTTTTTTCAAAAGCGACTCAGAAAAATCTAAAGATATTAGTTCAATTTTGTTTGACAAAATTGTCAGTGCAAAACTATGTATTAATAATGTTACTGCTTTCTGTGCAGATAATGCTGGTGTTAATTTTGGCAAAAATCAAAGTGTGTTTGTAGAATTAAAAAATCTAAATCAAAAGATAATCCCCGTTGGTTTTATTTGCCATGTTTTGCATAATTCTGCGAAAAAGGGTGCAAAAATTTAAGATATGATATTGAATGTATTATTATTAAATGTTTTAACGAGTTCAGTTCTTCAACAAAAAATGTCAGTATATTGCAGGAATTTATTGCATTTGCTGAACAAGAATGGGTAGAACTTTTACGACATTGCCCTACAAGATGGTTATCTTTAGTGCCGGCGACTGAACGGATTTTAAAACAGTTTGAACCATTAAAATCATATTTTTTGTCACACAATTCACCGCCAAAGTATCTAGAAAAGTTTTTTAATCATCCTTTAGCAGAGGCATACTTATCTTTTATTTTGTATATTGGTACTTTATTAAATAAAACAATAGCTTTATTTGAAGCAGATACTGTACTTGTAACTTCGTTTACATCAATTGTAGAAGATACACTATATGTTCTTAAAGAATCTGTCGAGCAGAAGTTTTTCGGCAACTTAACAATGACTGTGCTAAGAAAGTCTGATGAATTGGATGAAGTGAAACGTTTTGAAAATCAATGTGTAATATTATATTGAAACTGTCATTAAGTACATTGAAATTAATTGTAAAACCAAAGAAACTTTTAAAGAATTTGCTTTCATGGAATTAAAAACCATTCCTGGCTTTGATAGCTTTTCAGATCTCAATAACAAGTATCAAATATTAAGAGAACACAATTTGGATGAATTTTTTACAGAATATACAAAATTTAAAAAATATATTATGAGTATATCAGAAAGTTTGACTACTTTGTCTACCGTGGAAAAATGGCAGAAAATTTTAATAAATAACAACTTTCCAAATATTGAGAAAATTGCAAGTTTTGTTTTTTCAAATACCACATTCAAATGCTTCATCGGAAAGGATCTTTAGTTGCATTTCTTTTTTATGGAGAAAAGAACGAAATAAATTGGATATAAATTCTGTAGAAGCAGAGCTTATGATAAAAACAAATTTCAACTTTTCTTGCAAAGAATTTAAAGATTTTTTATTAAATTCCAACATAGGTCAAAAAGTCTTAACTGAAGTAAGAAAAAATGAAAAATATGTAAATTCAAAGAATGATGAAGATGATTACTAATTTTATTATTAAATAAATTTGTAACTACAATACATAAATGAAGAATATTTTGTTAATTTCTTATTGTATTTATTCTTTTTTTGGAATTATTTGTTATATTTTTACTTTTTTTAAAAAAAACTTTGTACTAAACAAAGAATATTCTGTTAATTTTTTTGTTTTTATTTTTTGGAGAATATTTTGTTAAGTTTCTACTTTAGTTTTTATTCTTTTGTGTACGAAATGTAAAAGATTTTAAGTTTTTACTTTTTTTATTAAAACATTGTATGAAACGGAGAATATTTTGTTGTTTTCATTTGTATATTTTAAAATTAAAAATTAAAGACGCAAATGTATAAGTAGATAATTATAAAATTTTCTTTTCTGGAATGTCCTCCCCCAATGTTTATTTCAGTTCCCCCAAAATCCCCCTTTTTCTTCATCATAATGACCCAAAACCAATTTCGGATCTAACAACCCTAATTGAAGTGTACTTTTTCATAATTTTATTCAGAATTTGGCATAAATATAGAAGTGTTAAAAGTGCTAACGGAATTCGAACTTGAGAAAAATTTTCCTGAAAATAAAGATCTAGGTGTTAAAGCTTTATTTAAAGCTAAATTAATCGAATGGAGAAATGAAAATGTAGGTTCTTGATTTTTTTTTTATTTCTTGATGTTTTTTGTACTCTTTTTATTTAAAGGGATATACACAAGCTATACCAACGATATCAGATACATTAAATCTGAACACTTCCATAAGTTCGTGGCTTTTAGCCAATGCACCAGGAAGTCCCAGTACATCTTCATCATTTATCACATCAGAGCAATTTGTAAGTAATTTTATTAAATTCCAAATTTAATTTTCTTGAAATAAATGCATACAAGAATTTTACATATACGACGGTGCCGTTATAAATTAAATAATCATTTAATTATGTTGTGAAATTCGTTGCTTAAATTTAGAAAGTGTTTTCTTTAATGAATGAATTAGTTGTAAGAATTAAGTAATTGTTGTTTAAAATAAGGAATAAGACTTTCTTATTTCAAGCAAAAATCTTTTAATTCATGAAACTGAAAGTATAAATTACATCGAAATATTTGCATGAACCAAGAAAGTAGTACTTTAAATATTGGAATTTACTTGAAATAAAAAGTGAAAATCTCATATTTTAAGCAAGAGTCGTTTGAATTAAAAGATCAGCCAATGAGTCTTTTCATAAATCATATTAAATATTTTTTAATTTAAGAAAACTAATATCAAATTGAGGAAGGTGATAATCAAATCAATATTGTTTTCAAATAGGATGAATTTTAGTATAATTAAATTATAACTTTTTTGCAGTGAAAATCAAACGTACTTTTTATATTGAATTTAAATGAGATATCGGTAGTGGTAATTATAATGTTATAAAATTTAAATATTATTGCAAATAATAATATAATTCTTGTATGCATAGCATAAGTTCAAGATTTGGGAATTTGTTCTTATTTTTTGAAAAGCGAATATTTTTATATAAGCCATTTGTTTTTAGAATTTGGAAGAATTTCTTGAAAATAATTGTAAATATTTAATTCAAAAAACAACTTTGAATAATGCAATTCGAAATATAATATGTGACAAAATTGTTGAACATTTTTTGCAAAATGAACGTCAAATAAAAGCAGAAGATTGCAAAATAATTAGTGAATCAATAGTGCAGCTATTTCTCCAAGAAAATTCGGAAGTATATTATAGAGGTGGTAGCCGTCCTTCTGGTATTTTAACAACAAATATAGGAATAGTTTTACCAAACTAAAACGAGCTGGTCTCTTCAGAGAAACATTGACAAAAAAGAAGTCCAAAACAATTCTCACAGAAATCACAACAACATCATCACAGGAATTTATTGGTACGGAAGCACGTATGTAGTTTGTATTAAGTAATTTTTATAAGTTTTAAATATTTTTAGAAAATGAAGAAGAATTTTCTAAAGACAAAGAGTGGCTTTCAAACAGAAAATCTCCTTGGGAAACGGTGGAAACCAAGTGGAAAAACACATCAAAACGACGACTTCAACAAATAAAATCGCCATACATTAAAAATCTTGGTGAAATTCTTGATAATTGGCCTTTATTTGCAGACTCTCATGGACATCGATTAGTAAGACTATTCTTATATATAATGTTTATTTGCTTTAAGAAATTTATAATTTTATTGGCTATTTCAGATCGAGATCGACTTTGAAACACTTCAAGAAAATCGTTCTAGTTTATTATTTAAGAAGTGGCCTGAATTCGTTAGAAATTTCGAGTTGAATTTTCAAAAATTTATCAAGGACTGTTCGAGTTTAAACTCACTTAGGGCCGTATTCACCAACTAGTTTTATCGTGGTCTTAATTTTATATCGGGATTAATTTATATTCGAATTTTGCTATTCACCATCGTGTTTTAAGTTTCAAAATTTTGATATATGATAACACTGTTTTATAAGTTTCGAAATGTCAAAGAGTAAAACTGACAGCAAATTTTATGAAAGGTTATTTCAAATATAACATAATTTTGTCTAGTTGTTCATTTGATAAGTAAATTAAATAATAAATAAAAGTAAATTAAAAGTAAAATAAAAGTACCTAAATTAAATAATATTAAATAATACGCGAGTGAAAATGCAGAATTGTATTAAAAGATCTAAAAACTTTAAACCAAGTGAAAAAGAAATTTTAATTAACTTAACATTGAAATATAATTCAATTATAGAGAATAAAAAGACAGATTGTGTTACTGGTTTGGAAAAAGCAAAAGCTTGGGAAAAGATAGCTAATGAATTTAATGCAAATACGTCTATAAAAAGAGATGTTAAACAACTCAAACTTTTTTATAAAAATACAAAATGTAAACTAAAAAAGGATATAGCCGCAGATAAAGTACAAACGTATAAAACAGGAGGAGGAACATTTGTAAAGAATGTGGATGATAAAAATCCATTACTAGCGGTTGTTGAAATTGAAACAACTCCGATGGCAAACAATTTCGATAGTAGCGCAGGTTATATAATAGATGATAATGAAAATGTGGTAAGAAATTTAAAGTAACTCGCAGAAAAAGAAATATTATGTAATTTCCAATTTTAGGATATTTCTAATGCTGATATAAGTGAAGAACTGTTCGAAACTAGCCAAAAGTTTGAAAAAACACAAAATAACTTGACTGCAATAAAGCCAAAAAGAAAAAATAATGATGATATACGTCAATTTGTGGAAGATTACTCTGAATTAAAAAAAAAGTGTTAGAGGCAGTTATTGAAAAAAATAAGGCAAAAACCGAGCTGTATAAAAAAAATGAAGATTTTAGAAAATATTGAAAAGGAAATTAAATAATTGTAAGAATTTGATTAGTTTTTTTTAAGAAGAACATGTTTATTTTATTTTAACACAAATAAAGGATTAAAAAAAATTATTTATTATTTCTGTCCTTTTGTCGAAATCTGATTGATATGTCTCATTTATTCTCTCTGAAGGTATATCATGGTCATCCATTAGTATTTCTGGTTCTGGAACTGGCCTTTGTTTTAATTTATTATGTAGAACGGCTGTCGCTACAATTACTATTAAAGTGGTTTGAATGTTTAGTCGTATTTCTAAAACAAACAAATTCAATTTATCGTAATATTTTGAATAAACTAAAAAATTATTGTTACTTGTGCTTAGTACGGGGAATCTGCGCTTCCAAATTCCAATAGTTTGTCAACTAGCCTTCTAGTTTTAACAAAACTATTATTGAAGGCAATTTTGGCATTACTAGTTGGATTTAGTAGTGGAGTGATAAGATAATTCCTGCACGCGTAACCAGAATCTCCTAAAAGCAAAGCGTCACAAAACTCTCCTGCTTCTAATCTAGCATGTAGTTTAGAAAATGTGAAGATCATTTGATCATGGCAAGATCCGGGCCATCTTAATGAAAGTTTTAAAAACATGTGTTTACTGATATGTATTTTAATTCTGATTTGTATTACCTTGCATTTATGTCCAAAATTCGCATATTTGCATAACAAACTATTTGTGTATTTATAGAAAAAAAACCTTTTCTGTTCCTAAATGATTCAGGATTTCTTCCTCCAACTGATTGTATAGGTATATGAGTCCCTAAAAAATAAACAAAATCATTTTTTATTGTATGTAGTTATAAAGTAAAAAAAGGAATGATTTTTTATACCGCCAATAATTCCAATAACCTGTGGAATTCCTCTTATTGCATAAAAATCTTCTTTAAGTTTTCTTAAACCAAGAGAAGAGTCTGGAAATTTTATTTCTTCGTCAGCAAACCTTGCTATTTCTTTTGATATTCGTAGTATGATTCTGCTGACGGTTGGCTGAGAAATGCCAAATAAATCACCACTAACGATTTGAAAGCTAGCTGTAGCATAATATCTTAATGTGATTAAAATTTGATTAATTGTAGATATAGGGTTGTTTCTTTTGCTTAGAAATTGCACTCTAGGCTCCAGTTGTTCCGCTAAATTAATAACCATGTCTTTCGGAAGTCTAAAACGTCTTTCAAATTCATTGTCATCATATTTTGTTAAGATATTTTCTCTAACATAAGTTTTTTTTTTTTTTGTGGTGCATTAGGAAGACAATTGTATGCATTCAAAATGTCCATTAATTCTTCATCACTTGATATATCATCACTGGAACTACTTGAACTATCACAGAAATCTAAACAGTTTACAAGCCTCAAATCTAGAAAAATTTCACATCTTAATTTACATTGTAATAGGACATGGTATAAAAATATACTACATTCCATCCTATTTTTTTCTTTTTCTTTTTAATTTATCGCAATTTAATTATTCACAATTTATGAATTTAAATATAAAATTAGAATTAAAATTTTTTAAACAAATTACAAAAAAGTCCACTGTGCAAAATATGTTTTAACAAATGTCAAACTTTTGCTTTAATTTTCGAAAATTATTTGAGACTGCTAACAAGTAGTAATAAATTTAATCCAGCGAAACAAAATTCAGATTAATCTATTATGGTGAATAAGTTTACGACCGTAACAAGATAAAACTAGTTGGTGAATACGGCCCTTAAAGAGTTGAAATCAGCAGCGTCTAATGATCATCGAGATGACTTAATTATCAACCTGTTGCATGCTGTCTTCCCATCAACAACTAGGACTCAGTCTTGTTGCAGCTCTCAACCTGTAAAGATATATTCATTCGATTCGAATTACATAAATTTATAAACACATAGTTCGGAATTTTTCAAGCTCATATACTCCCTTACAATGGGAGACGGGTACCGAAACTCAAAATACAATTTTTGTACTAGTGACAATACCAGGCCACCAAATATAACAAGGGGTCCAAAGTTTTTAGTGATCACGAGAAAAAACAGTGATAAAACAATGCAACACGTATCACCATTTCTATTAAAGAAAGTGATTGACGGTGTTGCCGGTGAAGTGAAACAGTGCACTAAATTACGAAACGGAACGGTTTTAATTGAAACCAAAGATGAAAAACAAGCTGAAAACCTACTATCGCTAAAATCATTAAATGACGAGATAAATATCGAAATCACCGAACATAGATCTCTTAACCAATCAAAAGGTGTGACTTATTACCCTGATTTCGAATATTTGTCAAACGAAGAAATATTACAAAATTTAGCCAACCAGTATGTTACGAATATTATAAGATTTCACAAAACAAATAGTGAAAATCAAAGAACAGAAATAGGATTATACAGACTGGACTTCTCCATAAGCAAACTACCATCCTCCATTAAAATAGGATATGAAAATATACATATTAGACCATACATTTCCCCACCTTTGCGGTGTATGAAATGCTTAAAAATTAATAGTCACCCTACAATCAAGTGCCCAAATAATCAAATAACATGCAAAAATTGCGGAGAAGAACACGGCGATATCACTAATAACGATATTTGTAAAAAACCACAAAAATGTGTCAATTGTAACACAAGTGAACATAACTCTCTATACAAAAAGTGCCCAAAATTTCTAAAAGAAAAAGAAATACAGCATATTAAAACTATTGAACAGGTCAGTCATAAAGAAGCAGCTCGTCGTTATCTTTTAAGAAACCCCATACAACTAAATTATTCCAATATAATTAAAACATTCAACAAAAACTGTACATGCAAATGTACATGTAAAACCAGTACAAATACCACAAACGATGTAAATGAAAAGCAAACAACTAATAATAAACCTTATCAGCAACCAACAAACGAAGTTAAAAATAACAAATTTTATCAACCAGAGCAACCAACAAACCCAACAAATAATAACACTAATAACAATAAAAAAACTACAAGTACCGACGATAACAATAAACAAACTACAATAACAAATAGTTCACTATTCAAAACACCTCCAAACCTTCCACAAAAGGAACATGATCTACAAAACAACAACCATGAAACAAAACAAACCAACAAAAGACGAAGTCGACAACGTAATAATGCAAAAAAAAAGACCAAGACAACTAAGGGAATAGAAAACATCAATAACGAATACGTAAACGACATCACAATGACTACAGAATCAGACGACCTAGCATCAACAACCTCATCAATAAACGATGCAATTTAACAATGATGAACTTAAATATCGTGCAATGGAACTGCGATGGATTCTACTCACATTTCGAAGACTTCAAATTATTAGAACAAAAATATAACTCTTTTATTTATTGTATACAAGAAACTAAGTTTAAACATAATCACATCCCAAGATTAAAAAATTATAATATCCATTATAAAAACACTCAATCAGGGACAGTCGCTTTCGGTGGCGTTGCTATACTTATAAACAAAAAATTTAATGCTGAAAGATATACAATAAATACAAATTTACAGGTAATCGCTACAAAAATTTACTTTCCGATTAAATTTATTATATGCAATATTTACTTGTCAGAACACTTTTCATACGCGGACATAGAAAATATAATAAACCAACTAGATAGCCCTTTTTTATTAGTAGGAGATTTCAATTCACATAACCCACTATGGGGAAGCACAAGAATAGATACAAAGGGTAAAGTTATAGAAAAAGTATTAATAGAAAAAAATCTAAATCTAATGAACAATAAACAACCCACCCACTTTAGCTATTCTTACAGAACATTCAGCTCCATCGATTTATCAATAGTGTCCCCATCAATTCAAAATATTTTTGACTGGTACATAGACGACTCTTTACATAACAGTGACCATTATCCAATAATAATCCCAATTCCATCATACAAAATAAATGATCTAAAACGACCACAATGGGCTATGAAATTAGCTAATTGGGAAAAATACAAATCCAGTATAAATCTAAATAAAACCCCCAAATCATTCAATAACATTAACGATTACGAAAACTACCTCCGAGATGAAATTCTCGATAAAGCTAGCGAAAATATTCCCTTATTAACGAATACAAAATCAAAAATCGTACCATGGTGGAATCCTACCATTAAATCTTTAATTAAACAGAAAAAGAAGGCATTTAAAAAATTTACTAACAACATGAATGAAGACAATTTTCGGCAATATTTGAAAATTAAAGCACAGTGTAGACGAACTATAAGACAATCGAAAAAAGAATGTTTCGCACAATACGTGTCATCAATCAACTCTAATACCCCTTCATCAATACTGTACAAAAAAATAAACAGTATTAACGGAAAATACAAACCCACTCAGATCACCTCGATCATAGACAATGACCAATTAATCATAACCCCTCTAGAAATTGCTAATAAATTGGCAAAACACTTTTCAAAAATCTCATCTTCTGAACAATATAATCAAACATTTAAAAATTTCAAAAATGTGAGTGAAACTAACCCACTAATCATTCCCGATGATGACAAACTACCATACAATAAAGAATTTTCCTATCAGGAATTAGAACATGCACTTAAAGCATGCAAAGGCTCTTCTCCAGGACCTGATCTTATCCGATACGAAATGCTTAAAAATATGCACCACAAAGACAAAATATACTTACTGAACTTCTACAACTACATATTCCAAAACAATGTCTTCCCAGACAACTGGAACGAGGCTCTAATTATACCTATACTTAAACAAGGAAAAGACCCCAAAAATGTAAACAATTATAGACCAATAAGCCTAACAAATTGTATCTGTAAGGTCTTGGAAAAAATTATTAACAAAAGACTGCTATGGTACTTGGAAACCAACAAAATAATCACTAAATACCAATCCGGCTTCAGGAACAATAGAACTACTATAGACAATATAACCTATTTTGAATCAGAGATCCAAAAGGCCTTCCACCAAAAACAAACCCTTCTTGCGGTCGTTTGCGATATTGAAAAAGCCTATGATACGGTTTGGAGAAGAAAAGCTATAGAATGTTTATTAAAAATAGGAATGAAAGGAAATCTAATCAAATTTATAGCCAATTTCCTAACCAAAAGAGTTATTCGTACAATCAATGGCGACAAAATATCTGATGTAAAAATTCTTGAAAACGGCTTACCCCAAGGTTCAATCCTTAGCGTCACCCTATTTCTTATCATAATCAACGAGATATCAAACGAAATATCAAACCCAGTAAAATATATCCTATTTGCGGATGATCTATTTATTTTTATGTCTGGTAACAATCCTGAAAAACTAAGACAACATCTCCAGTCAACCCTAAACAACATTGATAACTGGAGTAATCAAACAGGACTCAACTTCTCCTCATCTAAAGCAGTTGCCATCCATTTTTCTAGAAAACGAACCCTATCCCATCCCCCGTTATTTTTTAAAAATGAAGTTATCAATTATGTAGATAAACATAAAATTTTAGGAATGATTTTCGACAATAAATTGAAATGGAACTACCATATACAAGAAATCAAAAATAAAGCGACGAACAAACTTAATCTTCTCAAAATGCTAGCTCATTCAAGATACGGTTCGGACAGAAAACTGTTATTAAGATTACATCATATGTACATTCTACCAATAATTGACTACGGTTGTTTTGTCTACACCACTGCCAGTAAAAAATATCTTGAATCACTCAATGCAGTCCATAACCATGGCATCAGAATATCAACAGGAGCCTACAGGACCAGTCCTACGATCAGTTTATATATTGATTCTGGTACACTCCCATTAAAATATAGACGTGATCAACAAATACTTAACTACGGACTTAAAATCCTATCATTCCATAACCACCCTCTAACTGACGATCTAAATAACACAAATTTACACAGCAAATTCAAAAACCAAAATACACGGCATCAACCTACATTCATTAGAATAAGAGAAAAACTTCGAGAATATCAAATCCATGATAGCCTCAACCTGAATAAAAAAAAATTTAACGATTTCCCACCTTGGCTATGTAATTTCAAGCTTGATTTTGACCTATCTATCTACAAAAAAGAAAACACACCTAATATTGTATTCAAATCACTTCTGAAAGAAAAATTAACCAATAAATATAAAAATTTCAAACAGATTTACACTGACGGTTCCGTCTATAATAATAAAACAGGATGCGCTTTCACTACCCAAAATACAAATTTCCAGTTCCATCTTCCAACTGATACAACAATTTTCTCAGCTGAATCCTACGCAATCCTTAAAGCCCTTCAACACGAATCAATTTCCACAACAAGAGATGTCCTAATATGTACCGATTCCTTAAGTGTTCTGGAGGATCTGAAAACACTTTACTGCAATCACCCCACTATATTAGACATTAAAGACACTATTTCAAAACTTCAGAACAATAACATTGTTTTTCTATGGATCCCTAGTCACATTGGAATAAAACAAAATGATGATGTTGATATTCTGGCCAAAAGTGCAATACACCTAAACATAGATAGAAATTACAAAAGTTTTTATAAAGACTACCACAAAAAACTTAAAAAGAAAATACTATTAGCGTGGAACGATGAGTGGGAAAAAACTGGTAATAATTTTCTACGAACTATTAAAGAAAACAATACGGCGTGGAAAAAAATTAATAATCTATCTAGAAAAAACTCAATAGTTATCACGCGAATTCGAATAAGTCATACACATCTTACCCACAATCATCTTTTTATAAAAGCAACACCACCCACATGCGTGTGTAAAAATGCTCTGACAATATCTCACATATTTGAAAACTGCCCAAATTTTGCTGATATCAGGCAAAAATACAAAATTAATTCAATTAAGCAATTAGCCGACGAAAGTGACGAAAACATTTACAATATTATCAAATTTTTAAAACACATAAATATTTACAATAAAATATGATTAATATATGTATGTACATAATATAAGTTAACTTTTAGTATGTATAAGATAATCTATAAGTAATCACATATAATTACTATATAATGTACAATTGAAAAACTGGGGACTTGAAAATCCTATTGGGTTGAACCCCCTCACAAATATTTAAAAATAAATAAATAAACAACTAGGACTAAGAACAAAAAAAGTGGAGTTTGTGGTAAATCCACAATTTCTGACTCTCAAAAGTCAATGGTAATAAAATTGTCTGTATTAAGTGAGTTAAAACAAAAAATTCAAAGTACTGAAGATATGTTATATGTTTTGAATTTAACATTTCAACCTTGCCTAATTATTATCGGTGATTTTGAACAAATTGTAGTTTATTACGATGAAATTTTTTACACGGCAGATTCATTTTTGTCAGCCTTAGACATATGTTTTAAACTGTTTTTCGTTTTAAATCTAGACTATCCAGCTGAATGCACACAAGTTTGGGAATTTATTCAGAAATACTTTTATGAAATCAATATAGATAGAGAAAAAGTTTCCTCTAAGGTATTGTCAGTAATTTCCGACTTAAAAAAGAATAGTTATTTTTAAAAAAAAAAAAAAAAAATTGAAATTAAAAATATGTATAAATGCTTTTTGTGTAATAAACTTTTCGATTTAGAACCTTTGTTCACACATTTTAAATATCTCCATATGCTTACTAATGGTAATGATTTTAAATGTGCTCAAGATGGATGTCATCAAATTTTCACAATTCCTTTTAGATTCAAAAAACACTTGAAGAAACATCGTTAAACATCTTTGGAGTATGCGTTTTGAGGCTAAACACAGGGAAATGAAAAATTATACAAATGTCACTGCATCCCGAAAAAATTTGCCACTTTCTTTAGCAAAAAAATGTACAATGAAATTTTCATACATTGTTTTGAAAGATGAAATATGTGATGAAATAATATTAGGTAAGCCCATGAAGAAATATTTTGACATCCGAAATTTAAAGAATCTACCAGAAAATTTTGCACTGAATGCAAGTTATAGGGGAACAAACTACAAAATTGGATATTTTTTGTGTATTAGTAATTATATTTATGAAATAGTTGCTCTATTCTATTATAATATGAATTTATTTTGTATCAATAGAAAAATAATTTTTGAATATGATAGTAGAATACGTTCTTTTATAGTAGTAAAAGTTATTGAAAAAATTTGCACAACGAAAAGAGATGAAGTATATTTTTGTATTTGTATATCAAAGCAAGAATTCCCTCTAATACCATTTGAAGCACATTTTTTAGATAATATGAAAATACTTAGATCTCGTAATCTTATTGGCTTATCGTATAGAAATTAAAATTATTTTTCCTGTATTAGTAATTAATATTAGGTCTGTAATAATTAGTGCATAAAATCATAAATATGTGTACTGTATTGAAGATCATTTATATATGTATGTAGTTCATATATTTTAGATTTCATATGTAAATAAATGCATTTGTAAAGATGTATAAAAGAATAAAAGAATGAGTTGAAGTATTAAGGTCTAAAAATTCGATGTAACGAACAAATAATCAGTACACCACAAATGGACAAAGTTAACCCCTTTGGAAAAACAAGTGGTTGAAATTAAATGCTTGTTATCGATATCGATTTTACTGAATGCCAATAACTTTCTTAGAGGTAATTTTAGTCATCTTTTTGAAGATAATCTTAGCTATTCTTCTTGCAAAATTTTTTTCATTTCGCCAAGAACTTTTTATTATGTACTTCCATTCAACTAAATCGAGTTTATATATCAATGACAAACATTTAAATTGCAAACTTTTTTTTTTGTTTCACTTCTGTATCATGTAAGAGGCAAAAGGAAGGAAAAAATTTACGAATGTTACGAATAGCTTCTTCCCTGCTATTCCAGAAACTAATACAAACAAAGATGAGGCTAAATACATCCTCATCTCAAGTATTGAAGAAGTAACTAGAACCTCTACATCTGAGACAATAATTTACAAGAAGCTTGAGGAAGAGAACTTCTTCCATCAACATCTAAGAAGATTTTGGACTTGGAGTGGCGTAATGACGGGAAGATTCAACTTCTCGTCAAAACCAATACCATTGCGCGGAGATTCTACGAGACTAAAGTTCTTCGTTTATCTCTCAGCAAATCTATTAAAATTAAATGCGGGAACTTTGCTGCTCTAAATTCATCAAGGGGAGTAATATTTTCTCGTCTGCTTAAAAATTCTCTAGAAGCCGAGATTACAGCTGATCTGAAAATCTAGGGAGTAATAGCGGCAAAACATATTAAACAACGAGGGACTGAGCACAACACTGGTGTTATAATAATAACATTTAACAGCTTCAGGTTGTCATCCAATGTCAAATTTGGTGCTTTCCTTAAGCTGTCGGTTAGAGAATATGTCCTCAACCCTATGAGTTGCATTAGGTGTCATTCAATTGGACACACTAAGAACAGGTGTGACCCCAAAATCGAGGCCCCCTGTGCGGTTTGTGGAAACCCAGTCCATGAAGGGGAATGTACATCTTATTGCAAAAATTGCAATTCCTCTAACCACACTTCACTTAGTATGGTCTGCCCTAGTTACATTAGGGAGAAAGACATACTCAAAATTATGACAACCGAAAGATGTACAAAATTACAAGCGAGGAGAAGATATTACCAACGTAACCGTTATTTTTATTATCTTTAAAGCAGAGCAGAAAAGAATCTAATTTTTAATTTTTCTTTCTGACAAATAAAGTATTTCTGTCCTTATTACTCTCTTTAATTTTGAATAACTTCTAACCTTGAAATTTATTCCATACTTGAATTTTACATATTACATATTATTTATACATAATTGTTGGGTTTCATTTTTCCATTTTTTTTAATTTGCAGTTTTCGCACTTCTTATGTTTGAAAATATGTGCGGTTTTAGATTCTTAGTGAAATCTTAAATGATATTTCTAAAAAATCAAAGCGCTTTCTTCAAAAATAAAACTTAAAGAAAACATCAATCATTTCAGTTCAAAATTAATTTGCCAATCATAAAAATTCACTAATTTGTGTGCTTGTGACGTCAAATTTATGAAAGCATACTCTATGATAAATTTCGTTTAAAATCAATGCAAAATGTACCTATAATGTGTTCATTAAGTTATTCTTTATGATACACATGAAATTTTGCGGCGCCATTTTACTAAACAGTTCATCACAAAAATCAACACATATGTTGAAAAATAATTTTTTTATCAAACATATTTGAAGCATTGTTTCCATCAATGAAGGAATTACAAAACAAGAATATAAATTCTGATTTTAGAAATATTAAAGAAAATGCGTACACAGGACTGAAATAATCAATCGTAAAATAGAGAATATTTCTTTTTTTTTAAATGAAATGCAGTGCTACCACAACATTTTTTGCATTTTCAATAAAATATGTAATAATTTAAGTTTACAAATTACAACTCAAAGAACGATCACGAAATAAGAGGTTATTTTAGTTTAATTATTTTTTTGTTGAAAAGTTGTCGAAATAATGGCCAAAACGATATGAACGAGTTATACCGAACTTCATATCGTTTTGACAGCTCTCAAACCGCTTTAATTATGTATTTAGTTAAATCGATTTAAAAATGATAAAACGTTTTAAGACGTTATTATATGCTAGACACATCAAACGATAATCGCGAATGAAAACGATTTCGACCCCTAAAATCGTGTATTTTACTAGATTTCAGATCGATTTCAACTGTACGAAATCGTCTAAAAAATACGCGATTTAAGTTTAAATCGTGTAAAAGCACCATCTGTTTATTAATTTTTAAAGTACGTAATTCCACTTTCCATTACTACTTTCCAATATTAGTTGTCATTAATATCAATTATCACATGTCAAATATCGAAAAATTTTATATAGTTGCTGTGTGATTTTAATAAAAATTAAAGAAAATTTGAAAATTTTTAATAAGAATTAAAAAAAAGATATCGTTCTATAAATTTGAAACGAAGGTATATTTCGTGCTTATCATATTATATCTTTTTTTAAAAAAAATTATATAAAGAAGTCTGAAAAAACTCATAAAAGTAAATTTTTAAAAAGAATATTGAAAATGAAAAGAAATTATAGAAAAAGACAAAAGTGGAGTGATGTAGCCGAAAAAACTTTAATTTCAATATGGAAAGAGAAAAATGTAGATTTGAGAAGAAGTAAAAAAAATGGACATGTTTCGAAATTCGGATTTTTTATCGTACATTTGTTTTTTATTTTTTAGAAAAGAAAAAGCTGCTATCGGCGTGTCTGGCGGAAGTCCTTCAGCTTGGGACAATTTTAATTTAATTCATGAAATTCTTCATGTATCACGAGCCGAGAATTTTGAAAATTTTACTGAGGAAAGCTTTATGATAGATACAGATGTATGAATAAAATAAAATATTTTTTTCTAGCATTAATATTTTTACTATGAGATATGCAATAAATTTTAAATATTTTGTTTTTCAGGAAACTGCAAATATATCAATATCAGCATCAATATCATCAGGCGTGTCATCTTCATCATCATCAACAACATCGCCTCCGTTAACGCCAACGTTAATTACACCACCATTATCAACTTCTTCTCCGTCGCTTCCACTATCTCCGTCATGTACCTCTAAAAGGAATAAAAACATAGGTATTGTTAAAAATGAATTATTAAAAGAATTAAAAAAAATTAATGAAACAAATGAAAAAGAGTTAAATGAAACAAAGGAATTTTTAAAAGAATCTGTTTCTTTAGAGAAAGAAAGAAATGAGTTACTAAAAGAGTTATTAAAAAAAAATAATGAAATATTCTCCAAACTAATGGAAAAATTGTAAAAAATGGAGTAGTAATAAAAAAACCCTTTTTTAAAAAGTACGAAATCATGTGTGTATTATTACCTAAATATTGAGAAATGGCATTTCTAATGATTGTCCCCATTGAGTGGTTATTTCCAACTGTAGTACTCTGAATCGGCTGTTCCCTTACACGGGTTATTCTCTCTTCTTCAATCCAAGTTTGTACAACACCGTCGTTTTCTTTTATTAGAAAATTGTGTAAAATACAACAAGCTTTGATTATAATATTTACGTTTTTAATATCATTTTCAAGGTGGCCAAAAGCATTTTCCACAACTCTTCGACATCTCGATAAAATTCTATTGAATGTCCTTTGCCTGTTGGTTAAGTCTGTACAATATGGAAATGGCTTAATTAAAATATCAGATAATCTGAATGCAGAATCACCGATGATTAAAACAGGTACATTAACGGTATTTATGCACCGTTTGTAATTTTTCAGGACTTCTGCTTCTGTATGATACTTTTTTAACGAACAATTTTCGAATAGTTTTGAATCGTGGCAACGTCCTGGAGCACCAATGTTGATGTACATAAATTCATATCTATAATTTTGGAAAGTAAAATTTGAATTTAAAAACGTCCAGTGAACAAAATCAATTAAATGAAACCTGTGATTTACTAGTGCTAATAATACTGTAGAATACCATCCTTTATAATTATGGTAATCTGTTGCGTCTTCTTTATGGGGTGATACTTCTATATGGCATCCATCTAATATATAAGTACACAAATAGAAATAAATTTGCTTGTCTTTACATACTGAATAAATAAGAGAACAACCTAAGGCTCCGATGCACTGTGGTAAACCCATTCTTTCAAAACCAGCAATATTATTCTCAATAGCTTGAGCATTCAAAGGATACGTATTCATATATTTATTTTTTAATGATTGCCATATTACGTGAGAGAATTCAATTACAATTTCTCCTACAGTAGTCCTGCCTACACCAAATATATTTGCTATAGTTCTGTATTCACTAGACGACCCTAAAGCATATAAAGCAATAGCAACGCGTTTTCTTAAAGGAATGCATTTCCTAAAGTTTGTATCTGTGCGTTCCATGCTTTGTAAAAGTGAACACAAAAGATTAAATGTCCTAATTGACATTCTAAAATCATTTTTAAATTTTCTATCATCATTTCTTTGGACGTCATTTTCCCAGAATTGAGAACTACGAATCTATAAAAAATATATGTATGATATGAAAAGTTTAATTTCATTCATTATTGTACTTACAATGCACCATATATTTCTATTTAAGGATTTTCTAATTACAATCGATGAAAGTAATAATTGTAATTGTCTTCTACGTGCCTTACAATATGATAAACGTAACACAGTTTTTCTACGCACAGATGCACTTATATTGGATTCTTCAATAAGTATTGTTAATTGATTTAAATTGTTAATATACGAATATAACAAATTGCAGAGACTCATTTTTCACACTTTACAAACTCGGGGTTTTTATTATTAGTAATAAAGTCAACAATAGAAATGTCACAATTTTTGAAATCGTCTTCTTCAATCTAAATCGCTTATGTTCCAATGTGTCACTATAAATGATTTGGTGAAATCGCGTAGACGAAATCAAGCGATTTCACTTTGATCTGTCTAGGCTATTATACTAAACTTTCAAATCGTTTCATCTTAGATCGTTTTGATGTGAAGTATAAACATAGTAAATGTTATGCTTGCTAAAGTCGACATGAAGTTAAAAAACTATTACGCGTAAAACGATACAATTCGTTCTAATCCTTTGCATTACACCTTAAATCGCAACAGCTTAAAATGTTGCTATACGCACATTTGTTTTTTTGAAGTTGACATTTTTGTTTTTACTATGGTAACAAGTGCATCGTGCTTTATAATTTATAATATTATAATTTATTATAACAGCAAGCTATCAGCGTGCTAAAACATATATTTTGCTATTGTTTTGTTGTTCAGTTAGATCTATTATAAGTTGTATTTTGCAGTTGTTGTTGCTGTTGTTGATCGTCATTTTACAGTGAGTGTGTGCTCTGTGCTGTTAGATGCCTTCCTATATTATTTCAATGAATATAAAATTAATCAAATATTGCATATCTATTATAACAAGTAAAGTGTGAAGTTTTATTTTTATATGAAAATACAATAAATTTGTTGCTACAAAATTGATGTGAATAACTGTGGGTTACAAAAAGCACACATCATAGTCACATGTTTTCAACAATAAACTAAAATGTGTGTGAAATGAGTGATATAAATTAATTTTTATTTTGTTTTTAGCAATGAAATACATTTGATTTACAATTCACACTGGAGTATGCAGAACGTCACTTTAATGCGTTTTTTATGCCCAATTGGTAAAAGAAACGATAATACAAAATTTTGTAACCTTAAGGGCCGGTTTTTCTATCTTCTGGTAAATATCGTGTTACCTAGAAGTAGTGTATCCCGATTATCGAAAAATATCGATTATCGACGATTATCGCGTTAAAAAATATTCGATATATCGTCGATATTGTTTTGTTCGATATATCGCCGATACGATAAATTTTGAGAAGGAAAATTTTTGTTAAGCTAATTCATAATTTTTCTGGCAATACCTATATTCATCGTATTGTTTATTCTCTGAAGTTGTCATTTAATTTTACTCTAGTTTGGTTTGATTTGATAACTATTTTCAATCTGTGATTAGTGAAATGTCATGATGGTAATCTGTCTCATATCTGTCTATTAGGCTAACTATACATACATACAGATTTAAGGCGATTTAAGGCAAGATAAGTTTGTGTACGAAAATCGAAAATATTGTTTTCCATTTAATCAACTATACAGACATAAAAATTTTTACTAAGCTTTCGCAAAACTTATGTAGTTACGAGAAATATTGTTCTAAACTTAGTGACTCAGTTCTCAGTTCTAACTAGTATTTCTCAGTTCTTTGTCCCATGAAACTTGCACCAGTAATATATAAAATTTTTCAAACTCAAAATTAAAATTTAAAAAATAAATTGTAATGTAATGTAAGTCTATATGTACTTTTCTATATGTATGTTTAATGAGAAAAAATATATGGATAAATAAAGGTTACACCAAGTATAATTTTTTTCATTTTTAAAGAACTTATCATTCATCCTAACAAAGTACATTTTTCCAGCTTGAGGGTATATATCGATATTGATAATCGATATTATTAGTCGCGATATATCGTCGATACGATATTCTACTAATACGATATAAATATCGATATATCGTATCGAAATTTTCAATTTCCGGACACACTACCTAGAAGATAACTACCAGCAGGATAGCTTTTACCAGAGACTTTATCTTCTAGGTAATTTTTTGCGTTTTTCCATTGAAATGTAAGTAGCTGGTAACTATCTTCCAGGTAAAGAGAAAAATATCATTGTGGTGAATAACTTTATGCTATGTGAAGTGGTGAAGTACATATATACTCATTTTGTTGTTTTTGCTATTGGTATTTTTTGTTGTTTTTTA
Source organism: Villa cingulata (assembly GCA_951394055.1). Classification (NCBI taxonomy): domain Eukaryota; kingdom Metazoa; phylum Arthropoda; class Insecta; order Diptera; family Bombyliidae; genus Villa; species Villa cingulata. The sequence continues at coordinate 30,494,544 of OX596017.1, read as the reverse complement.
AGAATATAGTGTATTTTATTTATTATTAACATATTTCCTACAAACACAACCAATAACATAGATACCTGAGCAAAAAAATGTTATCGCAAAAATGCAACGAATAACATATAGACGCCGAAGTAAAAATATTTCATCATAAAAATTCATAGAAAAAACCGTTTTTGTTCATAAACTATCCTAATATCCTCATAGCACTTCTCTAATACTCATTTATCATTTATTATTATTTATTATTTTATGATTTGTATTAGATATTATGTAATAAAATTTGTTGTTTCAGTTAGCTTTATGTTTATGTGTGTAGTGCAGGTACTTTTTACCTTTTACTTTACAATAATGATTTTCATAAAGGATGATTAAATATGTATTAAAAATTTAGATAAGCATATTATTCCTATTTTTTAATACTCCTCAGTTTTAACTTAAACATTGCAGGAGTAAGATTCTCATAAATAGTAAAAAAATTATAGTGTTTTTTTAAACAAGAATTTAAAACCAGTGAAAAAGAAAAAAAATTGTAATCCAACTATTTTACATTTTATTTCAAATAATTTTGTTGGTTGTGCCCAAATATTTAAACTAGTGAAATAAATGTGGAAAACTATTTGATATTATTTAACAGATTAGCAGTTGAACTAAGAATATTAATTTGAACTTTCGACAATAAAAATTGTTACATTAACAGGCAAGCAGCTGATAAATGTTTAAAACTATGTATACGTTTTTATTTTATAAAAAATAAAAATTCTTTATTATTATTATTATTATTAGAGTGGTAGGCCTTTCAATAAAAAGGAAAAAAAAACTGAAAATACTAAAAACAATTACATATATATATACTTAAAAATTAAAATTTAAAAATAATTAAAAATTAACTTACATACATAATTGTAGTAATAGTGTGAAATTTAAAAAATGTCAGAAAAAAAAACAAAAAGAACGAAGATCAAATTTTACATCAAATGAGATGTATATATTGATTGAAATAGTTAAAAAATATAAAAATATAGTGGAGTCAAAAAAGACAGATGCATTTTCATGGAGGGAGAAGAGCCAAGCGTGGGAGAATATGGCCACAGAATTTAATATACAAGCTGGGACGATTAGGAGTGCAAAAGCTTTAAAATCAAAGTACGAGGATATGAAAAAAAATTTGAAAAAAAATTGGCTTCTAATAAATTGGAGCGGTTCAAAACTGGCGGTGGCGAGCCAAAAATAAATGAATTAACGCAAATTGAGACAAATTTGTTAAGTTTAATGCCTTCTACTATAGAAGGACTTACACCAATATTAGATTCCGATAATTTGGAAGAAGGTAATAAAGCTTTATCATATATTCATGAACATTATTTTACTATTAATTTTTTCCACAGCAGGATGTTCAACGACAGAAATGGAAACCTGTGCAAATTGGAAAGTGGAAGCCTTGGAAGAAGTAGAAATTGTTGTAAGTATTAATAAATTTTGAAACTTAATATAATATATTCAAAAATTAATTTAATTTCAATTACAGTCCGATAAAGACGAAGATACCGATCAAGATGAGGTAGAAGTTTATCAACCTGACAAATCTGGAGAATCAATTTCCGAGATAATAGATTGCAGTCCGGAGACGAAAAAACAAAAAGTAGCAGGAAATCAAACAAAACACAAAGATATCTTGCACACCAGGATGAGTCGAGAGCTGCAAACAAGATCCAGAAAGAAGTCTACTAAGGCAGTCATGGACTCTCCTTCAAAATCCGAAATTAATGATTTAAAAATACAAATTCTGAAAACAGAATTAAAAATTAAACAAAATCAGTTAAAGTCGGAACAGGAAATTAATGAAGTTAAGCTTCAAAGTGCAATTTTAGATGTAAAAATTAAAGAGACAGAATTGAAAATAAAGCAAAAGATGTTACGACATTAATTAATTTACTTTTTATTTTTTAATTATAAATTAGTCTATATTCAAGCCTTATCAATTTCTTTATTTTTCATTTTACAAATTTTATGTCGATACTTGACAAGTTGTTCTTACAGACTAAATTAAAATTAACTTAACAATATATAATATTGTAATTTTGAGAGTTATTATAACATAATAATATAGTTATACATATAGTTATATAATATTCATATAATTGAATGTGAGAGTAGAAAGTTAGTGATGTATGTACTTGTTTTATATTAATATGTATGTACAACATGTATCGATCAATATACATATATGTACATACATATAAGCTAAAAATAGGGCCGCTACATCACTCCCCCTTCAAAATAAAAATTACTAATTCAATTTCTTTTTTTAAACAGGTATACTTTATAATATACAAGTACTATTATGTAATGCAGAAATAATGTAAATCTAATGTAATAAGCATAAGTACAATATATAAATATAATGTAAATATAAGTAATAAGTAACCTTAGTTCAAATCAAATTTTTTTTTTTTTTTTTTTTTTTTTTTTTTTTTTTTGTTTAAATCTAAGTAGTTCATTTTCTATTATTTTATTTATTATTAATTTGTACAAATTTGTATTTAAATTTTAAGTGTAATTCTGTTGTTGCTATAATTTCTAGTTTCAATATTATAATTGTTTTGTAAGCTAAGTACATCTTGATTAGCAATATATGCAGATTTAATTCTATCGATTGACACATTTTTTTCTTTGCCATTAATTATTACTTTAAAAAATTTTTTGCTTTTCGTTAGAACCTTATATGGTCCTTCATATGGAGGGTTTAGATTTCCTTTGTAAACGTCTTGTCTTATAAAAATATGACTACAATCTTTTAAATCAGTCGGCATGAAAATATTGTTTTGTTTACGGTTTCTGTTTTTTTTTTGGTTTAATTCTACTTATACTTTCGTATATATTTTGTGCAGTGCTATTTGTAAGATTTATATTATCTGGTTGGTTTGTAGCTAAAAATTCTCCCGATAAACGTAACGATTGACCATATAACAAATTTGCTGGTGATAAATTAATATCTTCTAAAATGACATTTCTTATACCTAACAATATCCATGGTAAAGAATCATACCACTTTTTGGGGTTATCTGAAGCTCGAATAGAAGTTTTCAATTGCCTATGGAATCTTTCCACAAGTCCATTTGACTGTGGGTGATACGTTGTAGTTCTAATTTTGCGGCTTCCAAGTATTTGGATTATTTCTTTAAACATAAAGGATTCAAATTGTGTACCTTGGTCTGTTGTTATGGTCACAGGTATACCGAATCTCGCTACCCAGTGATGAATGAATGTTTGTGCAACTATCTCTGCAGAAATACTTTTAAGTGGAATGGCTTCGGGCCAAAAACTAAAGCGATCTTTAATGGTCAGAATGTAAGTGAATCCCTTTGAGGGTGGTAGCGGACCTACTAAGTCCATATGTATGTGTTGGAATCTACCACTGGGTGGTTCAAATCAAATCAAATCATACAAAGGCATTGCCAGATGAGCAATGTTTGGAATAAATCTGTGATAAAAATGTATCATTCCTAAAAATCTCTGAAGGCTTTTGAACGAGTTAGGTGTTGAGAAATTTTGTATGGCTTGAACTCTATCTTTAGCGGGTGATATACCTTCCTTAGAAATGATGTGTCCAAGAAAGGTAATTTCTTCAACACCGAAAACACATTTATTAACGTTAACGTTAATGTTACACTCTTTAAGTCTTGTAAATAGAATGTTGAGGTGTTCTTTATGTTGTTCTTTTGTTGAGCTAGCCACTAAAATGTCGTCGAGATAACTGAAGATAAAATCTAATCCTGATAAAATTTGGTTAATGAACCTTTGGAAAGTTTGTGCTCCATTTTTAACGCCGAAAGGCATTCGTAAGAACTCAAAAAGACCGAATGGAGTTGTGACAGCCGTCTTATAGATATCTTCCTGCGCGACTGGTATCTGATGATATGCACGTACAAGATCAATTTTTGAAAATATTGTACATCCATGCAGATTCGAATTACAATCCTGTAAAAGTGGTATAGGATATCTATCGAAAATTGTTACAGCGTTTAGCTGTCTATAATCCCCACATGGCCTCCATTCGTTTTCTGATTTTTTGGGGTACCATGTGTAAGGGGGATGCCACTGACGAGGAAGAAGGACGGCAGATACCTAGACGGCACATTAAATCAAATTCATTCTTTGCGATTTTGTATTTAATAGGGTCTAGACGACGTGGTCGAGCAAAAGGAAGAGGTCCTTGGGTATGAATGTGGTGCTGAACATTATGATTAATTTTCTGTGTAAAATCAGGTGGTGAAATTAGCGAAGGAAAATGATTCAAAATGCTATCAAATTCACCATTGCAAATTGGAAGTTTAGGAGTAATAGTTTCTATGTAATGTCTAAAACAATTTATGGATAAGGTTGTGGTTTTATCTACCAATTTTTTATTACTTAAATCTACCAATAATTTGTTTTTATATAGAAAATCTGCGCCTAATATAGCGTGATCCACTGCTTCAATAATAAAGCAGTGGTCGAAATTACGACGAAGATTAAGATCTAAAATCAGAATTTTGTATCCAAAAGTTTTGATTGGTACACCATTTGCAGCAACTAAGCTGTAATCTGTTTCATTACCATGGTTATGGCTAGGAAAATATTTTTTGGGTACGATTGAAATGTCCGCGCCTGTATCTATTAAAAAATTTAAATTTGTAGATTTATCGTAGATAAAAAGGCGGCAGGAGTTAATACAATGCTTTGATGCCGCTGCCGAAGCATTTAATTTTCGTTTTTTTGCTTATGTACATTTTTTTTAAAAGTTTTGTAATTACTGCAAAATTCTTTGCATTTTTGGGCTTTACTTCCAAAGCGATTGTGATAATAGCATAGTTTTGGGTCAGTGTGAGAAGAATTATGACTTCTACCTCTATTTGAGTAATTGTTTCTTGAGGGAGATCGGTATTGTATTTTGGAGTGACGTAATTCTAATTTTCTAATACGGCTTTCTAATTTTTTTACTAAATCTAGTGTATTGCTTTCGGAGCCACTAGCATTTGAAAATGTTGTATTTGAATCTTTTGTAATTGCTGCTATTTTATTGTCTTGAAGAGTATTCGAGTCGTGAATTTTGTCAGCAATCGAAAATAACTCGTCTTGAGTGTGTTTCGAATCAATAGCAATTAAGCATGTTTGGATATTGAGTGGCAATTTTTTGAGCCAAAGATTTTTAAGGAGTGACTTATTCACCAGGCTATTATCGCCTGCCAAAGATTCCATCTGTCTGTATAGGTCAGATGGTTTGGAATCCCCTAACTGGATTTTATGTAACAACGTATCTAGTCTATGTTCTTCTGTATCGCGACAACGTGACAATAATTGTTGTTTCAAATTTTCGTATTTGTTATTTGCTGGAGGATTAATTAATATATCTGCAACAATTTCCATTACTTCAGTCGAAAGATTCGCGACTAAATAGTCGTATTTAGTGTTTGATGAAGTAATGTTTTTGATTTTAAATTGTGTTTCCACTTGTAGAAACCACAGTTCGGGTCTAGCGCTCCAAAATGGCGGTACTTTAATAGAGGACAAAAATTTGACGTCATCTTCTTCCTTTTCGTCTGTCATTTTAATAATGTTAAATATTAAAATACGGTCAACGTTTTAAAGTATAACGCAGGATTGGAAAAACAAAAACATTATGTAAGTATATTCACCGGATATTGAATTATAATATAAATATAAACACACAAAATTAACCTGCCAAACTGATATAAAATCTTATACACGTATATACATATATAAAAAAAATGTATCAAAAGAATGTATTAGAGTTAATACCCTTCTGTAATCTTTAAAAAAAAATTTCCACTGTATCTACTTACAGTTTTATGTAAAAAAAAATGAACTTAATATTGCACTGAGTGTAAAAGATGTACTTAGTTACCTCCTACAAAATAGTTTTCCATTAGAATTTATTCAAGTATTTAATGCAATCCAAATCTAAAATAAATTAAAATAATTACAAATTTAAATGTACTTATATTTATGAGAACAATAAGTAATTAGATAAGAAAGGAAAAATGTTGTATGAATTGTTGTTTTTTTTTTTTATACTATTGATGATTCACGAGTCATATGGAAATCCGATGAAATCCTGTCCATCCTTGGTCCGGCGTTGAAAATTTTTATGTTGTGGTAAATTAGATTATGTTTAAATTAATTCCTGTATCGACCTTTTATATAATTATGTGTAAAAGCATCATTCAATTGTTAATGCGTGTTTCACGTGGCACATGTTGTGCTGTAACCTTTGTATTTTGTATTATATTAATATTTGCATAAATATTGCACATTAATATTTTATACATATGTAGCACGTATTTCACAGAATTACTAATTTTTACTTTTATTCTATGGTTCTTTTAAATATTTTTGATAAATAAATTGATTTATAATAAACTGTACTTCGATTACACCAGTATTGAATTTTTATCGCAATTTATAACAATAGAAAAAAAAAAACGGTCGGGGTCACCAATTATTCAAGCCTTATCAATTTCTTTATTTTTCATTTTACAAATTTTATGTCGATACTTGACAAGTTGTTCTTACAGACTAAATTAAAATTAACTTAACAATATATAATATTGTAATTTTGAGAGTTATTATAACATAATAATATAGTTATACATATACAGGGACGGCCCTAGCAATTTTAGCGCCCGGCGCACTTTTGAAATTTTGCGCCCTTCTTGTTTATGTATACATGGTGTCCTGAGTTCGGGTGTAGGCATTTTTCCAGTCTATAGATCTTGCTGAGAAACGAAAAAAATTTAAGGCGCGGGCGGGAATTTTGTTTCTAATATCAACGAGTGAGTAGAAAGAGGGCCCAGAAGTTTTTTTTGAGGTCGAGTAACTTGTTTCCTATTTGTGGTCATAATTCACGAAATTGGTCGTTTCGAATTATTTTGCATTCATTGGAAAGATAATCAATCAGTCTTTACTTTGATACTTAAATTGTACAGATCGGTCCAGTGATGCCAAAGATATGGTACATCAAATTCAAATTTTCATAGAAAAAAATGTGAAATTTTGAGTTCAAGGTTAAATATCTCAAATCTTTGCCCTGTTTTTTTTTTAATTTTGTTTATTTAAAATATTGCCCAATGAATTGCCTTTCATTAGCATTTTATTTTATTCAATTATCTGTCGTGGATTTTGAGTTATGGAAAAAAATGTAACTGTGGGTTCTACCAATTTAATATATAATATATATAATATATTTTATAATTGAATAAAATATATGCTGGCAAAATGCCTGCACCCGAACTCAGGACATCCTGTATAATCTTTTCAACGCCACCCAAGAGGTAAAACTTGATAGACGCGTTTTTTTTAATGAGGATTGTAGGGGATAATTTTTTTTTTCAATATTGCACTCATTTCAAATATTCAAAAAGAAAAATCTTATTAATTTTTGTTATGCAATAAAAATACGCGTAAAAAAAACCAAATATAATTTTTGAAAAACAATAACTTAATTTAAAATAATTTTATATTATGTATAATTTTTTGAACTTGCATGCAGATATATACTGATAAACCCTCTACCATGTATAAAAAAAAATTCATTCAAACATGCAAAATAAAAATGCAAATATGTAATAGGGTATTTCATCTGGTTTTTAAAGAATTTTAAATATGACTTGAACGTTGAACGGTTAAAAACGTAAAACAATAAAAAAAAAGAAAAATTTAGAAATTTTCACATCGTTTAATGGCTAAAATTTAAGATCATAAATTACCCTCCTACCTAAAAAAATTCGAAATTTAAATTTTTAAAAAGTTTTTAATATCATTAAAATTTTGAATATCATAATTAGAACACACAGTGTACAAAATAGTATAAATAATATAAAATATAAGTTATAGTCGGCGTCACAAAATTTTATTCTACATCTTATTTCGTTGAAAGAATATAATTTATAGAAAAAGATGTAGAATATAATTTATACATTGGGTTGAAAATAATATTAATTTCTAAAAATGTTTTAAAATATCTATTTTTTTTTTCAAACAAATATTCTTGAGTAATATATCAAATATCATCTAGATCATATAGAATCAAACGACTAAAATGGTGTAAAATTTCTCACACAAAAATTATTATCAAATATCATATCAGTTAGTCTTATTTAACGCCGGCTACTGTGCAATTGTATATAACATTAACATTAAGTACATAGTATATGATATAAAAACAAAAACAATAAGTTCCTATTCGCTTTTCCTTTCCTATTCGCTATTCCTCTACATAATACCACATGACAAGTAAATTGCAACAACAAAATATTTTGAGCAAAACAATAAATACAATTGATTATGTACACTTATAAATATCAATGCACATAGAAAAAAGAAAAGAAAGAGAATGAAAGAAATAACAATTATAGTAAAGTCTGTACGTGTACAGCATGATACCAATGATACCACAAACAATGATACACATTAATTTGTACATACATTTGTGTATGTATACCTAAACATTGAAAGCACTAAATTATAAATATAAATAATTATAAGAATTGATGCGTTGGAGCAAATTTTCTAAGTGCACCATTCTAACGCATACCTCATAGAAAAAACTAAATAATATTTGTATGCGATGCTTTCTGTTTTAATATGTAGATATTAAAATTTTTTCATGCGTTGGAGCAAATTTTCTAAGTGCTCCATTCTAACGCATACCTCATAGAAAAAACTAAATAATATTTGTATGCGATGCTTTCTGTTTTAATATGTAGATATTAAAATTTTTTCATGCGTTGGAGCAGATAATTTTAGTGCTCCATTACAATGTATTTATGAATTTAGATTTAGACTGTTTGCTTTGCAGTCTAATAAATAGAAATAATAATCAATCGAATTATGTTGCGTTGCTTTTGAATATGGATAGACAAGACAGACAATATACATAAATGATAATAGATGTTTGAATATTTTTATATAGATATACGAGTACATGGGGATGGGATATAGGAATATAAGAAATTATATCTACATAATTATTATCACAGACAATATATTGTCTGTGATATTATGTATACAGTATACGTATATTCAAATGTAGTACATATATTTTTAATATGTATATCATACTTATATAAGAATGATTTTATATTTTACTTTTAATTTTTTTTAATATCATTTTGGATTTGGCTCTCCATACCCATATTGTACATACACATAAAAATTACATATAAAAAAATTTTTTTAATTTTTTTCTAAATTTGATATAAATTCATATATCATTAATGGTCTAGAATACATAGATCGTAACATTTTTTTATTTTTGTATTATTTGCATAAGTCAAATATTTTTTTTTGAATATTTATATAAAAAGTTTTATAAAAAAAATGTAGATTATTTTTGGCGCCCCAAGATTGCAGCGCCCGGAGCAAGTGTTCCACTTGCTCCTATGGTAGGTCCGGGCCTGTACATATAGTTATATAATATTCATATAATTGAATGTGAGAGTAGAAAGTTAGTGATGTACTTGTTTTATATTAATATGTATGTACAACATGTATCGATCAATATACATATATGTACATACATATAAGCTCAAAATAGGGCCGCTACAGTCTATATTTAACTTTTTAATTTTATTAGTGTAATGTAATCTATAAATAGTAATTAATTTAAATGTGTAAGAAATTAATTAGTGTAAATGTAAAATATTTTTGATAACTTAATTATAATTAATTTTTTATTTGTAATACATTTGTTTGTTTTCATTTGACTATTTATGTATAATATTGTAGTCATTTTATAAATTAATAAAATAAAAAAAGGAATGAATCACCTATAATATAAATTTTGGTAAAAAATGTATGATATTTTAAAAGATGTCATATATCAATTTATTCCGCAAACCTGCAAAAGAATAAATATAAATAAATTAATTCAATAAAATTATGTTTGCAAAAATAATATACCTTGCAAAGTATGTATCAATTAATGTAGCTCGTTCACAATTTTCATTTTCAATGTCAGTTGGCAGGTTAAGACTCCAGTCGTGTTCATTTTCATCATAAAATCTTATTTCTAAATCAAGAGGTGGATCACGGTCACCCATTTGTCGCGCAATATTATGCAAAACATTTGTAGCTACTATTACGGCTTGAGTGGTTGATAAATTAAGTCTTAGTCCTAAACTTAGAATAGGAAATCTTCGTTTCCATACCTCGAAAGCGCGTTCAATCACATTACGAGTTCGAATATGTGATTCATTATATAACTCTTCCGCTCGTGAATTGGTCGTTAGTAGGGGTGTTAATAAATATTTTGAGCACGCATAACCACTATCACCAAGTAAAAAGTTGTTTCTAAAATTTCCGGCGTGAAATTTTGCATGTAATACACTTGCATTGAAGATAGTGGAATCATGAGTTGATCCAGGCCAACGAGCAACAATATCTAGAAATTTTAGTTCAGCATTACAAACAGCTTGTACGTTTAAAGAGAAAATTCCTTTCCTGTTGCGAAAAACTTCAGCCTCATCTCCTCCTAAAAAAGTCTAAAATCAGAAAAATAACGTGTATACTAGCCCCAAATATATTTATACCTGGAGATTGTATTTTTACATGTGTACAATCAATAGCACCTATAACACTTGGAAAACGAGCTATACGATAGAAACTTTCGTTTGTTTCTTTAATTCTCTCTTCAATGTTGGGAAAACAAACATATTTAGACCGCAATGAAGCTAAAGCAATACTTACTTTTTAATGATTTTGCAGATGGTTGATTTGTGAAGTCCACCAAAATCACCAATTACAATTTGGAATGTACCAGTTGCATAAAACCTCAATGTTAATAGCAACTGATTCAATGGGCTTATATCATGATTTCTGTAAAATTTATAATGCATTAAAATTTTTGTTTCTAATTATAATTTTATATTTACTTACCTGTTTGTTTTGCTCTTTATTTTATCCTCAATGAAATTTAATATTATATTCACTGTTTTTTTCTCTAAACGAAATCGTTTTAAAAATCCTCACTATCAAAGAATTCTAAAAAGTTTGGTCGTGACCTTAATGTATAGGGTTTACGACGAATTGTTGTAATTATTTCTTCTTCACTTTCTTCACTATATCTTTCGGAATAGTTTATATTATCCACATAAAAATCCATCTCAAATTAATATGCGAATAATTTACAATAAATAATAATATAATAATAATAATAGTAATAAATAATAATAAAAGTAATAGTAACAATTAATAATTAATATATTTTTCTCCACACGCGTATGACAGTTTATATTTGACGTTTCTTTACATTTATCCTCTAGGTAAGGTTTACCAAATACTCAAAGCACCAGGTAAACGTCAACCTAAAAAAATAAATACAATGCATCATTGATGCAAAGCATCTGTCTTGTCGTTTGATTTTGCATTGAAACTGTAGTATTACCGCATCAAAACATGTTTTTTTGACGTTTTGGAAGTCAGCATATTATTTACCAGCAAGATAAATTTTACCAGAGGATGGAACAACGGATACCTGGAGGATAAATTTACCAGACACTTACCAGAAGATGGAAAAACCGGCCCTAAATGAGTTTTCGAGGCACATTTATAGAAAACAAAATAAAGTGAAATTGTAGTGCATTCATAAATTAACTGTTTTCTATCATATGTTGTTATGTAGCATTATAGTTATATTATCAATTATCACTATTAAAGCTGAGTATAGTCGCTATAATAGGTATATATACGGAGTGTGTTGAATCCAATCAACATGATTTTTCATCTGAAAATAGAAAAAAAGAAAATAATTAATTAATTAATTAATATTATAATAAATAACAAAAAAACAACAGAACACTACACACAAAACAGAACAACACAAAATGTAAACATAAAAACATAACCCAAACTACATATATATCACAATTACAAAACTATTTACAAAACAAACAAACAATAAATAGAATTATTTACACCACAAAACACATAAATACAAATTTAACAACTATATATTTAAATTACATAAATCACGATCACAAACATATAACACAATAATTACAAAATTATAAGATTTAAACAGAAAAACCATATTACACAAAAAATACAATATTACACAACACAATTTCACAACTTCACAATATATGACACTTTTAAAACAAAAATGTCGGTAAATGTAAACAAAACATTTACCAAGTTATTTGATTAATTATTAACTGTTCCAATTCCAAATAATCACTATCAAATGTACCAGCTGAATTGAAAATTACCGGCTAATATCATTCACAATCGAAAAATGTACCATTTGTCACATCAGTTACCATTCGGAAAAATGTTCCAATAAGAAAGACAGAAGATGAAACAAATAGAAAATTTATCACCAACGGGGAAAATAGAAAATTCCAGAGTTTGCAAATTTTGCTATATAAAGAATGAAGTTCGCAGAAGAATTTATCTTTTGCGATTACCTGCCTATATGACGTGTTGAGTCTGAATCAGGGAAAACAAAGGATCAAAAAAAACCAGGACGTGTTGAGTCCTATAAAAATCTAGCGTGCTGAGCTAGTAAATAGGGATCGTTAGGAATTTCTGTAGAAATACTTGTAATTTCTACAGAAATTAGGGCAAGTTAGGCCAATTTATCTACGTCGGGAAACGTGTTGAGTTTCCAAGTCCAAATTTAAAGGAGGACTTAGACATTTTTTCACAAATTTCTAAGCATCAAAAATTTTTTAAAGTCTAAAATTAAAAGGGGACTTAGAAATTTTTTAACAAATTTCTAAGCATCGGAAAATTTCAGAGTATAAAATCACATAGACTTAGAAATTTTTATTGAAAAATTTCTATTTGCTATACCGAGAGCTACGATATTTGGTTTGATACGATATCATACGAACTCATCATAAATAATTTGGGATAAATTATTGCTGATAATAAAATTAATTTTCCGGAAGTCATTGGACGGTTAAAATTTTGAATTTTTAAATCTTCAAGTTTTGGGTTCGAGTTTTCTTCAATCAACACACTGCAATCAACTAATCAGTAGTAACGCCATCTGCATCAACAAATTTTAATTAAAATTAATTTGTAATTGAATCTTTAAATTAAAATTAAATTATAGTAGATTAAAATTCTTATTTGAAATTTGACGTTTATTGTAAATTAAAGTAAATTTATTTTGAGAAAAATTAGTAGATTTCTTATTTTTGAAAATTATAAATTTTGAATTAAATTTTGCTAGTAGATTTTTATTTTTAAATTTTGAATTATTTTAAAAATAAGAAAAGTTGCAACTTAAACATAAATTTTGTAATGATATTTTCAAAAATTAGTAAATTTATTTATTTATACATATATATTTAAATTAAATTCTCATTATCATTTTTTTGTTTATTATTTAAAAATTTAGTATTTGTAATAGAATTAAGTTTTGAATTGTTAGATTTAAGAGATTAATTTTCAATAAAGATTTTTTATAACGTTGTGTAAAAAAATTGTGTTCTTATTTATAAAATTGAAACCGGCACCTTATTTTATTTTTATTGTTAAATTAAATCATTTTGAGGATTTAACAGAGTGATTTGTTGCATATTATAATTACATATACTGTTTATTTTTACTTCATAAAATCAATTTTTCTAAAATTGTTTCATAAAATTAAAAATATTAAAATTATTAAAATGAAAATATACCCTGACTTCCAAAACGCATCAAAACCGTTTCAATGCAAAGTCATATGTTTCGAAACGTCAAACTAAAAAATTTTACAATGTCACATGTTCCTAAACGTATTGTGAATGTATCCGAAACGCATCAAATAAGCAAACAGCGCATCGTGAATTTTTATGATGCATTGATGTGAATTTAAAAACTAACCTCATTTTTAATAAAAATATGACGGAGATGGACCAATTTGTTTATGTAAATATAAATTTAATGTTTTTATTTATTAAAAATATATTTCAACTTTTTTGAAATTATTTGACATTTTAATAATTTTTTTATAGTGAAAAAAAGTGGACATTTGAGCGTAAAAAGCTCCTGTTAACAATTAGATTAAAAAATGAAGAGACTTCACATCAAAAAACAAAAAGAGAACAACTTTATGGGAGAAAGTATTGAAAGAAATTAAAGAGGTTGAACCAGATTTTCCTTTTCATCGTGAAGAAATTTATAGAAAATTTCTTAATTTAATGATCACGTATAAAAGAATAAAAAAGCGAAATGGTACTTCAGGTGAAGCAGCAACGTCATGGGAATTTTTTAATATTATGGATGAAGTATATGGAAGTAGAAGCTGCATAGTCGTTCCTTAAATAATTTAGATTCATCTATGTTATCCACTTCGCAGGACATATTCTCATCAGGTGATGAACCCGATATGAATACACCAATTGAAAAAGCACCAGAACCAACTAAGAAGCGTAAGAAATGCGATTTATTAGAGTTTTTAGAAAAAGAAGCTGAGGAAGATAAGAAAATACTTAAAGAAATAATAGAGGTAAAAAGAGATAATTTACAAATTGAAAAAGAAAAAATTAATGAGATGAAGGAACTGAAAGAATTACTTCGTAAATTTCTGGATTGAAAACTGATTATATTTTTGTTTTACTTTAGTTTTATTTTTTTATTTTATTGTTCTTGTTATGAAAATGTATTTTGTTTTGTTTTACGTTTATTTAAATTAAAAATGAAGTTTTATAAAAATAATAAATAAAATTCTATGCTGAAAGTAGATTTTCCAACCTTTCTCTTTTCTGTTTAGCTTGTTTACGTTCATTACATTCAGTATATAACTCGTTGTTTGAATTACTTTGGTCATCTTCGCTTTCATCTCTACAAGAATCTAAAGTTTCGCAACCTTCATTATTTATTATTATATTATGAATTACGATGCAAGCCATAACAATATCCTTTGCTAGCTTCAACCGTTGAAGCTCCAAGTAATTCAAAATCCTAAATTTTTTTTTAAAACCCCAAAAGCTTGCTCCACATGTACGCGGGTCGAACTCAAAATATTATTATACCTTTTTTCCTCCTCTGAAAGGAACCCGTTATCCTTGTAGGGTACCATTAAATATGATTCCAAAGGATACGCTGCATCTCCAAGAAGATGACACTCCGGAGGAAGTTTTAAAGTGTTATTTGTTATTGCTTTTTTTATTGGACTGTTGTGCCAAACAGTAGCATCATGGCATCGCCCTGGGTAGCCCACAAAAGCGTCAATAAATCTTAACTTGCTATCAACTACACCCTGAAACAAAAATATTAAATATTAATGACATACATATGTTTACGTATTTCAAATTTAAAAAATTAAATAATCTTACTTGTACGAGGATTGAATGAAATCCTTTACGATTATAATAACTTATAGCATCAGCAGTGGGAGCTGTTATTCTTATGTGCATACTATCTATACAACCCAGTACAAATGGAAACGGGTGGGAGCGGCTGTTCTCAAAGCCTTCGATTATTCGTTTTTGACTTGATGCAGTGGATGGAAACTGAATTATTTTCTTTTTCAATGATGATATTAATTTACTAGTTCTCACAAAATATTCGGTACGCGAGTTAGATACGAATCTAACGAACAATATAAAAATGCATTAAGCTTAAGTAACATTATAGAAAAATATAGAAATGCAAATACATAATATGTACTTATGTATATCATATATATATGTATAACATTAAAATAAGTTCATAAATACAAAATTCACCTAAAATTTGTAATTTTCACATAAAGAAATGATTGCATTGCAAAACCTTGAAAACTTTCTCAGGTACAAATATGATAACTTTATTTTTCACAAATTTTTATAATATTTTTTGCATTGTAATATGATAATTTGACCATGTTGAATCCAGTCAACATAATATGACCTGAAAATATAAAAAAAGAAAATAAATTAATAATTAATGTTAAAATAATAATACATAACAAAACAATAGAACACTACACACAAAACATAGAACAACATAAAATGTAAACATAAAAACATAACCAAAACTACATATATCACAATCACAAAACTATTTACAAAACACCACAAAACAATAAATAGAATTATTTACACTAAAAATACATAAATAGTCACAAAACAATATAATTAAATTAAAACACTACACTAATTACAAAATTATAACATTTAAACAGAAAATAAAAATACAATATTACACAACATCACAAATACACTATATTAGACACTTTCTAAAAAAAATGTAGGTAAATGTAAACAAATATTTACCAAGTTATTTGATTAATTATATTAGCTGATCACTGTCAAATGTACCAGCCGAATTGAAAACGTACCAGCTAATATCATTCACAATCGAAAAATGTACATCAGTTACCATTCGGAAAAATGTTCCAATAAGAAAGACAGACGATGAGACAAATAGAACATTTATCAACAACGGGGAAAATAGAAAATTCCAGAGTTTGCAAATTTTGCTATATAAAGGATGAAATTCGCAGAAGAATTTGTCTTTTGCGATTACCTGCCTATATGACGTGTTGAGTCTGAATCAGGGAAAACAAAAGATCGAAAAAAAAACTAGGACGTGTTGAGTCCTATAAAAATCTAGCGTGCTGAGCTGGTAAATAGGGATCATTAGGAATTTCTGTAGAAATACTTGTAATTTCTACAGCAATTAGGGCAAGTTAGGCCAAATTATTTGCATCGGGAAACGTGTTGAGTTTCCAAGTATAAAACTAAAAAGCGAACTTAGAAATTTTTTCCACAAATTTCTAAGCATCGAAAATTTTTAAAGTATAAAATTAAAAGGGGACTTAGAAATTTTTAACAATTTCTAAGCATCGGACAATTACACAGTTTAAAATTTAAAGGAAACTTAGAAATTTTATTAAAAAATTTCTAATTGCTAAACCGAGAGCTACGATATTTGGTTTGATACGATATTTATATTAAATTCTTCATACGAATTTACTCATCATAATTAATTTGGGATAAATTATTGCTGACAGTAAATTAATTTTCCGGAAGTCATTGGACGGTTAAATTTTTAAGTTTTTAAATCTTCAGATTCGGATACGAGTTTTTCAATCAACACACTTCAATCAACTAAGCATTAGTAACGCCATCTGTATCAACGAATTTTAATTAAATTAATTTTGTAATTAAATTTTAAATTAAAATTAATAATAGATTAAAATTCTTATTTTGAAATTTGATATTTATAGTAAATTAAAGAAAATTCATATTTTGAGAAAATTAGTAGAGTATTATTTGAAATTATAAATTTGAATTAAATTTTTTGCTAGTGGATTATTATTTTTAAATTTTGAATTTCTTTTTAAAAAAAAATAAGAAAGTTGCAACTTAACGTTAAAATTTGTAGCAATAATTTCACATTAATTAAACTTATATATATTTAAATTATAATTAAATTATCATAATCTTTGTTTATTATTTAAAATTTGGTTATTTGTAATTAGAATTAAGTTTTGAATTGTTAGATTTAAGAGATCGATTTTCAATAAAGATTTTTTATAACGTTTTGTAAAAAATTGTGTTCTTATTTATAAAATTGAAACCGGCACCTTATTTTATTTTTATTGTTAAATTAAATCATTTTGAGGATTTAACAGACCAGAAAAATAATCATACATATAAATGTACGATTAGTGTTAAGTATAAAGTGTATTAGAAGTAGTTAATTTTCAAATAAAGTATATATTTACATATAAATATAAACTGTATTTTTATTTACATAAATAAAGTTAAGAAATATATATATTCAAATAAGTATATATACATCTCAGTGAAATTATTATTTTTTGTGTTTATAAAAACTCAAACATATAACTCGCGCTACTTGATCCAATATTAAATCGATCACTTATTTCACGAAAACTATTCAGATTGCAAAGTTTCCATAGAGTTATATATAAACAAACTTTTAGTGGATAACCAGGACGACCAGTTTTTTGTACATGCCATGCAGGTCTTAGCATTTCATATATTACCTAAAATTAATATACAAAACTTAAGTATCATAAACATGAAAAATGGACACTAGGCATATAAGAATTTTATTTACGTCACCTCATATGTATTCTTAGTCATTCGAAAATGATTAGAAAATACATATATCATCAGGATATCTTTTGATTATTTGTATAAAATGTGGCACTTTCGGTATTTGTCTTTTGTTTTTGATTTTTTTACTTTTAATGTGGCTATAATACGTTTTTTCTGCCTATCTCTTAACAATTTTTTAACTAATTTAACATTTGAATTTTGTTCCGTTGAAGCACTTGTTTCAATAATTTTATTAATTAATATATTACTAAAAATGTTTTTCATTGCCATTTTACCAAAATTTGTTAGTTATTTATATTTTTCGTCGGCTGAGTGCTGAAATGGTCCATACGCCACTTTTGTATATTTTAACTCGAACACATTAATATAGGATTTTCAACATGCTCTTTTCAAATCTGCTATCAGTTTTCGTGTATCTACTTCAGAATTGAAAATATTGAGGATCAAATTTGTTCCATGTCCACTATTTGAGAAAGAACTTACTAAAAATTGTGCTATATCCAAAATATTGGCGTATTGAACAAATTTCATTTGTATTTACAGCAATAAAAACTTTTGGTGCTAGTTCAGTCCACGTACTTTTGATTTAAAGTTTTCTTAAAACTAGGTTGTGACATATCCACGAGTGTGTTTTTCCTATTTCGTTTTCAATATGGATATGGTCGAGTAATCACAGATAATTTTGTTGTTGAAATGTTCCACATCCATTAGTTGAAAATGAAGACAATGCAAAAACTATATAAGTGAGATACGAATCAGCGACGACAGTCAGTCTGCTGATTGCTTTCGAAGTGTCAACATGGAATCGCCATCGCCAGAGTTACCGTTACAATTATCAAGGTGAAAACGAAAAAATATTCTTGTGTTTATTATTATTGACGTGTTTTGATATTTAAACCTATATATTATAAAAATTATATTTTTTTCAGAATGTTACCAGAAATACTACCCCCAGATACCGAAAAAGATTCAGATACAATATCTGATGATGATTTTTCAAGTAATTATTTCTTTCCATTTTTTTATATCCAAATTTTGACATGTTTTTCCATGTACATATTACATTACAGGTGACGATGATATGAAAGATCCAACATATATTTTACCTACAAACCCGATGAGCAAACAGAATAACATTTTTTCAAATGAATCAAATGTACGAAATTTGCCATCGAATTCTAGTTTTTATGGTAAATCTTAGGAAACAAGTCGTTTCAATAAAGATTCTAAGTTTCGTTTTTATATTATATTGCAGAATCTGATTCTTCAACTCCCATACGTGTAAAAAAAAAAAGCGGAATCCTGACACGTGGCGGCGAAACATTAATAAAAAACTGAGGCAATCAGGCCAAACGTATAAAAATTGGAAAAATGAAGAAATGCCGGAACGTAAGCTTAAGTCAGCTTGCAAACATACATGTTTCTTCCCCTGCACAAACAATTTTTCTAAGACTGACAGAGTAAAAATCTTCACACATTTCTGGAATCTATCAGATGACGACAAAATAAAGTTTTATGTCAAATTTGTTAAACGACAGCCGATTAAAAGACGGAGAGTTAAGAATTCCGATAACAAGGAATTTTCATTTCAATATTTTTTGGAAAACAATAACATAATACACAGAGTTTGTCGACTATTTTTTTTGAACACTATATCGGTTACTAAACAAAGAATCTATTACTGTTTCAAAAATTTAACCGATAATGAAACAGGTTGTCCACTAGCAACAAAAAGAGGTAGAAATAAAAAACTTACTACTCCTGAAGGTAAGCTCGGAGAAATACGTGACCACATTAACAGTTTTCAGACTGTTGAATCTCACTATTGTCGATCAAATACACAAAGAGCTTATCTAGAAACTGAACTCTGTCTCAGCAAAATGTACCAACTCTATGTTGAAAAATATGAAAATCCGTTGAAAGAATCGATGTACCGGAAAATATTTAATACAGAGTTTAATATAAGCTTCCACAAACCGAAAAAAGACTTATGTGATAAGTGTTACTTATTTCAAAAAACTAAAGAAGCTTCAAATGAAGAAAAAATACCTTCGAAAAACATCAAAAAGAAAAATTGGCATGTAAAGCAGACAGAGACGTTGATAGAAGCAACATTGATCCCAAACATTCCATTTTGTGTTACGACCCAATGAGAGTTATTGGACTTCCCAAAGGAAATTCTTCAATTTTTTACTATAAGCGCAAGATTAATATTTTTAATTTAAGCGGAACGGTTATACTGGCTGATAAAACGAAGCGTACGTATTGCGCAATATGGACAGAGGCGCATAGTGGTCGGTCTGGAAATGATATTACAAGTGCCTTAATACGTATTTTGGAACAATTATTACTTGATTTTCCTGAAATTAAGAGAATCACTTTGTGGAGTGATTCTTGTGTTCCACAAAACCGGAATAAAATAAATTCGACTGCTTTGAAAATTTTCTTGCATAATCATCAAAATCTAGATAGCATCATTCAAAAGTTTTCCGAGCCCGGCCACTCCAATATACAAGAAGTTGACTGCGTTCACTCAACTATAGACCAATATTTGAAAAATATCGAAATATACAGTCCGCTTCATTTTGTAAAATTACTTCTGAGAATTAATTCAAACAAAGTTAAGTTAAGTATTTTACAAATGAAATCTATAGATTTTAAAGCTTTTTCAACCCCAGCCAGTAAATTTGAATATTCAAGAGTTCTTTTTTCGAAAATAAAATTTATTTTATACGAAAGAGATATTAACGCAGAATTTACTCTCAAGTTCAAAACATATTTTCATGAAATTGATTACAAAACAGTTTCTATTCAAAAGAAAAGTTCGAGAAAAGTCCTTGGAATACCTAAAAATTTATACTTGTCACCGGTTTCAATTCT
The DNA here is from genome assembly GCA_951394055.1 of Villa cingulata. Classification (NCBI taxonomy): domain Eukaryota; kingdom Metazoa; phylum Arthropoda; class Insecta; order Diptera; family Bombyliidae; genus Villa; species Villa cingulata. Next base: position 30,473,611 of record OX596017.1, on the reverse strand, counting down.
TGCTGGGTATTCTATTGCAAAAGAAAAAGTGAAGGACATAACCGATTTATACCCTTTTCTTCCAGAAGAAGATAAGAAGTATTTTTCTGCTTTATTGAAAACATCTAAATGCGACTGATTTATTTTATTTTCATTCTTATGAATTTTTTTTTTTCGTTTTTTTTTCTTCAAGTTATTTGTTAAGCTAATACCGAATTTTTAAGTTTATACAAAGTTATGTTACGAATAAATTTGTTTTTGCTATGTTTTAATTATTTTGTTTGATTCGATAAAATTTATTTGTTCCCACTGCTCACTTGTTCCAGGTCCAATCAATTTGGCCCATGTCTCATATAAGAATCAGATTTTATTAAAAATCTGTGGATATGTCACAACTTGCAATTGGCACCATTTTTGAAATTAGAAAAAAAAAACCGTAAGGGGTTCTAAAAATTTTATTTTCTTATCTTTATAATATTGTAAACAATATTACTAAATATATACTCACGGCACTCAACCGACGTTTTGTAATTAGATATTTGTTTACATCACTTACTTTTGATCAAACACTGTTTCAAAACGTCAACCTAAAAAAATAAATACAATGCATCATTGATGCAAAGCATCTGTCTTGTCGTTTGATTTTGCATTGAAACTGTAGTATTACCGCATCAAAACATGTTTTTTTGACGTTTTGGAAGTCAGCATATTATTTACCAGCAAGATAAATTTTACCAGAGGATGGAACAACGGATACCTGGAGGATAAATTTACCAGACACTTACCAGAGGATGGAAAAACCGGCCCTAAATGAGTTTTCGAGGCACATTTATAGAAAACAAAATAAAGTGAAATTGTAGTGCATTCATAAATTACCTGTTTTCTATCATATGTTGTTATGTAGCATTATAGTTATATTATCAATTATCACTATTAAAGCTGAGTATAGTCGCTATAATAGGTATATATACGGAGTGATTTGTTGCATATTATAATTACATATACTGTTTATTTTTACTTCATAAAATCAATTTTTCTAAAATTGTTTCATAAAATTAAAAATATTAAAATTATTAAAATTATTAAATTGTTTTCTAAATCTTAAAAATCGAAAATGCCTTTTAAATTGTGTGAAACAATTGAATCTGGTGAAAAATTCTTCACTGCTGTTCCCAGTAAATGGGTAGAAAATAACATTTTATCATATTCATCAAAAACCGAACAAAACAAATTGTTAAAATATATCCAAAATGAAGATTCCTTGCCGCAATCACATTGGAACAAGTATATTTGCACGGTTAAGGCATCAAATATAACCTCGTATAAAGAAGCAAAAGAATTAGAGAAACTGTATGCAGAAAAATTTTCAGATACAGAATCAGAAAACAGGTAGGAAAAAGTGAAAAAAATTAATAATTACCATTAAGTTAATTTCCTTTATTATTATAGATATGTTCAAACAAGTAAACATAAACGGCGAGCTGCTGTAAAATCGAATACTAGTAAAAAATTGAGAAAATTTTGATATTGCAATGCAATTGATCATTGCAAATGATCAAAGCATATTTCACAACCATCAGTATCAGCTCAACCCGAAGTTGTTGAATTAAAGTAGCCTGAAAGTATTAATTTTCAAGACCAACCTACACAAAATTTTAACACTATCGTTATTGACGATAATCTGCTGCAAAATATTCAATCAAATGGTATGTTATAGGATTTTTTTCATAGATATCTAAAAATTATGCGTTTTTGATATTTATAGATTACCAATCTGCTAATGAGAAAATTGATTCAATAATAAATATAATCGAAGGATGTTCTACCCAGGACTTAAATACGAGGGACTAAACGTAAAAATGGATATAATAATTAAGAAAATAGATGAACAAATTTCGGAAACCATCATGTCAAAAAGTTCACTAGAGACAGTTTTTCAGGTAGAAGAATTCGAAAATAAACTAGAAGATCCTAATTTTAAATTTAAAGTGGTGTGTTAAATTTTAGTTTTAATACAGTATATTCAATTCGATTAACATTTTTATCCATGTTTTAGATGAAAATTTTAACTACACTTGGTGGAACAAAAGGAAATTGTAATGCAACTATGGTTGCAAATAAAATAGGAAAGATTATTTTCCAACGAATAATGACGTTTTACTTCATAACCTAACTAGCACTCCTTGACACATACTGGTTGCCGTTACGTTATTTTGCCTGCACCTGTGTCAATAAAGTAACCTCTGTTACGACATGACGACGTTGCAGGGTCTTCTATGTTACGAAATTGAAGCAACGTATTATAGGATTAGCGACGTCACTATGCTTACGATGTTACTTGCTCATATTGAAGTAAATAGGAAACAAGGTAGTTGTCGGGACGTGAATGTGTCAACACTTGTGCCTTTTTGGGCAAATTTTCAAGTAAAAGTTTATTTTAAAAATTCCATGTTTGCATATATATTTTGTTTTCTATTTTAGAATACACATAAAAAATATTATGAAATGAATGAAAAGCAAAGTGTATACAATATACATACATGTATGTATAAGACTCATAAGCATATTCGAAAATTGCATTTATTTTATTACCATGGAGTTTCAAATTTTCTTATTATTATGTAGTCGTATGGAAATAGATTCAATTATTTTCGATACTTGAGACGTAAATTAACCAACGAAAAAAATTTTTGAAGCTGAACAAAAAACTTTTAAAAAATTAAAGCGCCTTCCGAATTCATTCATTTTAATAAATTCAGGGGGTCGATTATGAACGTACTTTATTGTTATTTCGCTATCGTTATTCACTCATAAAGATAAATTGGTATTACGAACGCACTTTATCGTTATTAATTAAGAGAGCTTTCTCTCTTTTCTGTGGTGAACTTGAAAATAGCGATAAAGTGGTATTACGAACGTACTTTAATAGCGTTTTCGTATCGTTATTTGTACTTTAACATAACGACAATGAAATTGCCGTCGCAATGCATAAAGTACATTGAAAAATACATCGGCCGTTTTCGGTAATTAAGATCTAAGTTAGATATTAAATTTCAGCGTGTTCGGTAAAGAAGATCTTAGTGGTAAGGCTGTTCGAAAAGTCAGATATGAATATTAAGTGTGTTCGGTAAAGTAGATCTGAAAGGTAAGATAGTTCGAAAATTCAGAAATCTATAAGCACTGACATAGATAAGATAGATTATTAATAGACAATCTGACTTGACTTTTAAAGTGCCAAATTTCGTCAAATAATAAATAAAATAAATTAACTAATAAATTAATTATAATAAATAAACTAGATAACAGTTATTATAATTAAATATCAATTATTATTGCTAAAGTGACAATAAAATTTTCAAATAAAAATTGAATAATAAATTGCTCATCATTTTATCATAATTTCGATAGCCTTAATGGAACATAGCGACGAGTAAGTCAAACAATTATTTCATAATTTTATTTGTTTTTCACATTTCATTTGCATTTCATGTATTTCATGCATTTCATATTTCATTATTTCATAAATCATTTTTTTATTTAAATATATTTGAATTTGCAGTAAGTTTTGGAATCGAGAGAGGACGAAGAATTTATTGGCATCAAGATTTGATATGGAGGTTGAATTCAACACAGGAAAAAAAACCAAAAAAGTATTGTGGAATACTGTATTAAGAAAAATCAAGGAAACGGATGAAGCATTTCCATTCTCTGTGGATGAGATAATAAAAAAATTTCAAAATATGTATGGCACATATAAATCAATTAAGAAAAAGAACAAACAATCAGATAGAGAATCAACTCGGTGGGAGTACTTTGATGTTTTTGATGAAAATTATGGTACAAAACACTGCATAAATCCACCTACAACGAGTTTAGTAGACACAAGCAGCGATTTATTTTTATCAGACGAAAGTTTGACTGAAACTCCACCAAAAAAGAAAAAAAGGATGGATACTGTAGAATGTTTGAGATAACTAAGTCAAATCACAGACAAATACAGATATTTCACTGCATATATTCAAATATGTAACAAAATCAAATTCATATGGACGTTCTGGAAAATCCAGATTCGAGTCTTGGATATATTTAAATTCAAAATGTACGTTAATATTCGATTGTTCTTGCATTCGATAAAAGTTTTAAAATATGGTTCATAAAATTATATACGCATACATATAAACAATCTGATTTGAGTGTGTTTGGGTTTATTCGTATATTTACATAATAGACAATATACGATTTATTTGTTGCAATTTGGCAGTATATATAATATCATAAACATTTATATATGTATATGATAATATTATTGCTGATGGTATGCTACCATAGTACATGTTGTCTTGCAGGTATCATTTAGTCCTATGTATGTATAAACACAGATAAGGATTATACTATACTTATGGGGTATATACTCGTATAACAATAATATTGGACATTGAACCCTATTAAATGTTTGCATTACATTAAATTTTGAAGGAATATGTATCGATAGTTATTCTTTCATTTTTTTCCTTTTTCTGTGTGAAAAAAAATATATACCTGCACTGGTTTTTGTATACATGTATATATACACTAGTTTTTGTATACATTGTATATTTTGTATGCGTCACGTATATGTATAGACCACAGTAAGAATAGTACACCATAATGATTTATAATGATGCGTATGTGTATAACAAGTTGTATATATAAAATACCCTTTAATAAACATGTTTATTGTTTGTGATATAGTGTACCATACAGAAGGAAATATAAAAATTATCACTGCACAGCACAGGCCAGTGTAAATGCTTATAATGTTAGAGGTATTCACGAAATGTTGTAAGAGTGTAAAAAGTGTGAATATACACCAAAATCTTACACATTACACTATATCGTGAACGAAAACTTTGTATTGAAATCAAGCAAATTATGTCAGCTAAAATATTATAAAAATCATCAAATTATTTTAGCATTTAATGTCAGAATGGCATATACAATAGTAAGCAATAGTAATATACAATGGGTTTCAGCAGTGTAGGTAAAAATTACATTGAAGATGTTTACAATAGGTGTAGGATTGTACGAGTTTACACCGTTTACAATGATACAAGACCAAACCGTGAATACCCTTATTATTTGTCTGTTTTTAAAAAATAATATTCTAAATGTTCAAGTCAAAAATTGTTCAAAAATTATAACAAATCCTGAAATAATTTTTCTATCCATGTACAATTGTGAACATACTACATACACACTGCACATATATATGTAATTGTGTGTCAAGATAGTGGCATAGCAAAAGCAACATCAAAAAGAAAAAAAATGATGAAAGAAATAAACCTGCGAAGTATTCGTATAGCAGCACCACAAATAATATGTATATATGTATGTATGTATTATATTCTCTGCGATAGCAGGTAGACTGAAATGTACAAAAACAAATTTACTCTGGCTATTGCAAATACGTTTGCGTATAATTCTTAAAGCACAGGCAAAGCATATGTATTAAATGTGTAAAAATGAATATGTATTGTACTACATATTAACATTCATTTAAAGATGTTTAAAGTTTGTTTCAAGTTCAAAGTTTGGTATTATTTGAATATTATTTTTATGGATTCAAAACTAAACTAAATTGAAGCATTTTGATTTATGTAAAGTAGATGGGGACACACGATTTTTTCATTTTATATGATGACATATTTTTGGTTTCATTGGGACGTCTGTATATTTGTCTGTGGTCAAATAGAACAAGAAAGACATGAAGAGTATATGGCCCTGGAGAGGGAAAAAATGCAAATTGAAAAAGAAAAATTGGAAATTTTAAGGGTTTTAAAAGATCATATTTTAATTAATAATAACATTCAATATATTGAAGAAAATTGATTTCAAAAAATTTTAAATAAAAATACATCTTCTGAAAAGAATTGCTTTTTTAATAAAATATTTGCATATATGTATATCATAAGTTTTTATTACACTGTCATTAGGTAACAAATATTGTTTCTTTTATTACGGCCATTTTCAGTGTCTGATATATCTGATCTTGTAAAAATGTTTGAATCTGTTTCTGTTGTATCTGCTACGACACTATCAATGGAATCTATCGAATTCTGCCCTTCGTATTTAATAATGAAATTGTGAAGAATTACGGATGCAATTACCACATACTTTATCGTTGCAATTTTTCTGAAGGGGATTTTCTCTAATATACGAAATTTTGATTTTAAGATTCCATACGACTGTTCTATTATGACGCGGGTAGAGCTTAATCGTGTATTAAACTGCTTTTGTTCTGTCGTTAAATGACCATTATCCTTGTATGGAACGAGAAGATACGAAGTCAAAGGATATGCAGAGTCACCTAAAAGATGTACATCTGCAGGCAATTTCAACTTCCCGGATTCTACATTTTTAGCAAGACAGCTGTTTTTAAATAATTCAGCATCATGTGACCTTCCAGGCCAACCAAAAAATAAATCAATGAATAATCCTTCGCTGTCACACACACCCTAAAGTAAAAAAGACATACATATGTACGTATTCATATAATTTATGCATCTTCTAGTTGAAATATTTAAATATTTACCTGCAAGATCATGGAGTGATAACCCTTTCTATTATAATAACTAGATGGGTCTGCACTGGGTGGAAATATTGAAATATGGGTACCATCAATGCAGCCTATAACGTTGGGAAAACTATCAGGTCCTCGTAAGGAATTAAATTTTGACACCACTTGAATTATATCAGAATTTGTTTTCGGAAATTGTATAAATTTTGATTTAAGTTTACTAATCAATTTGCAAATATCATAAATGATCGCAGATATTGTACTTATTGATTTATTGAACCTATCCGACAATTCTCGCAAACTATTTCTATTTCCAAGTGCCCACAATGTTATGTATAATCTTTCTTTTAATATTTTTGGCCTACCTTTTCCACCAATAAAATGTGTTTGTAATATATCATTGAGAATCTGTAATCAATAGTTTGTAGTGAATACATATCATATACATAACATATAACATAACACGCGACAACATAACATGAGTAGAGGAAATGTGATCTACTCAATAGTAAACAAATATTTAAATATGTGTCAAATTAATGCAATTACTTATGTCGTAATTGCATATATAATATTAATTGCTTAACATAAGCATGATACAGCATTTTAAGCTTTTAAGAATTATGTTATAAATGTTAACATAGGTCGTACACATATGAATATGATATGTAAGCATTATATTGATAATGAATAAGATATATGAATTTAAGTTTGAAATTAGGTTGATTACAAATATTCTATAAATTATGAAATCGTTATAAGTAATAAAAAGAAAGAATATTATTAAGAACATATGTATATAAAATAAAAGAAAACCAATATTTGTACTTTGAAATTATGTCAATAAATTCTTGATTAAGCAAATCATATATGTAATATAAGTATTTTATGTTTAGTTAATATTAATTACTATTAATTATATGATAAGAATTTTGTATATAAAGAGAAGAAATTTTTGAATAAAGACACAGTTGACAGTTAAGTCTAAGCAAGAAGAATTGGCTGTGATTTTTATTTCAGTAAGTCGGCATTTAATTGCCAGATTAATTAAAAATAAAATTTCGGCATTTTTGCCAAATATCGGTGCAAATATCGGCACTAACATGCCGCACCAAAACTAATAATTATTACTTTTACAGCTGTAGAAATTCCTCATCACCTCGGCACTTCAAGCGTTACATGGCGACCCTGCGAAACCACATGAAAAAATATTTATTTCACTGTGACAGATGTAATTTTAATGCAAGTTCACAAGAAGCGCTACAGCAACATATAAGAATAAATCCATCGCTGCATGAAGATTTAAGAGACAATATTAACGCTGGACCACGACCAATATCCATAGAAGAATACAGAAAAAGAAATAAAAATAGAACAGTTAAAACACCACAGCTTGAAGAAATAAAAATAAAGATAAAAAAAAGAGGAGGAAAAAAAGTCAGGGAAAGAAAAGCTATAGCGGAACTATACCGTTTGGTAAATTTGGCCGTTACCAAAGAAGAGAAGAACTTTTTCCTAAATAAAATAAAAGAAATTCGGAAGGAACAATGGGCAGCGGTAAATCAAAAGAGGAAATAATAATGAATGCAGCCTCGACCAACAACGACAGCAGTATCAATAACAATCAGCGATATGATAATCTAAGAATAATAATTATAAGTTTAATTGTATGTGTAATTTTAATGATTATAATAAGCTATGTTAGAAATAAATTAAGAAAAAGTATAAAAAAAGAAATAAATAGAAATAATGTAAATATATAAAATATATAATAAATAATGATAATAATATAAATAATTTTTACTTTTTCTTTCCTTTTGAATATAAAAATAATTTTCTTTTTATGAATAAATTAGAAGAATTGATAAAAGAATTACAAAACATATTGGCTATATTCAAAAAGAATCCAAATAGGAATTTTTCAGACAAATATTTATTACAAAAAAAATTATATTTAGATTATTCAAAAGAAGATTTTAATGAAAAATTAAAAACACTAGCAAAAACATATGATTGCACAGATTATAAGAACAAATATTTAGAAATTTATAATCAGATACAAAATATAATAAATTCCAAAGTTAAAATAGAAGATATTGATAGCAATCAAGATAGTAGTAATAATAGTATTGACGAATATTCAGATAGTCTTAGCACACAAAATTCACCAGAAAAAGAAAGAAAGGAAACAACAACAATGGCAGCATTCGATATTAGTAACACGCTTAAAATAATACCGGAATTCAATGGTGAACCACAAGTATTGACAAACTTTGTAAACTTGGTTGAATGTCTATCAGAAACATTAAAAGATAATACAGAAGTGGAAAAATTGATAAAATTTATACTTAAAACTCGTATAACAGATAAAGTGCGTAATAACATTAGTAACGAACAAATACCAACAACATTAAAACAATTTAAAGAACTATTTGAAAAAATTTATAAGACAAAAAAGAACCCATTGAAAATTCAAAATGATTTATATCGTATTCAGCAAGGAAATAAAACAGTACTCAAATTTGCTGAAGAAATAGAAACATTGGTTGCTGAATTAAACGAAATACATATATCAGAACAAGGTGAAGCAAATAAAACAGTCATCGCTAGCATAAATGATACATTAGCTTTAAATGCATTCAAATCTGGACTGAAAGAACCATTGAAAATGACAATATTTGCAGCCCAACCAAAAACACTTAATGAAGCAATTAAGCTAGCATCCGAAATTGATTCCAGTGGGAACAACAATGAAAACGTATTGTATAAATAAAAAATAATATTCACACATAAGAATCCTTCATCTAAAATGACGCGTATTAGACTAGATCTAATGGATTACGATTTCGAGATAAAATATAAAAAGGGTTTATTGAACACCAATGCAGATGCCTTATCACGATTACAATTAGACTCAAATGTGCTTAAAAATATGATACCAACTACAAATGAAATTAAAGTGGTGACACGTAACATGCTCAAAGAAAAAGAAAAACAGAAAAATACTGCATTAAATGAGATTGATCAAACACAACCGGTAGAGACTGGCCATCTCAGCATCTGGGAATGTTCATCAATTTCTCAAGTAAGAAATATTAGAAAATTGAAATTTATAAAGAGATTAAACATACAAAGTGCGCACAGAAATAATAGATATAATAATGAAGATATAATTAATATGCATATTAATAAAAGAGAAATAAAAATAGAGTATAGTGATGAAACACAATTGAATCTGAGGATTATTGTGAAAAAGCTATCACTCGAATTAAATAAAAATAAAATATATGAACTAGCCATGGCAAAAGATGATGAATTATTTAATATTATAAATATCGATAAATTTAAAAAAGAATATAATAAGTTGCAACAAGAATTAATAAAAAAAGGAAATGCAGAAATAAAGATAATTATATATACACCACCTATAAAAGTGATTGATAAACAAAATCAAAATAAGATCATAAGTGAATATCACAATACAGCACATGCAGGAGCACATTCTGGAGTTAAAAGAACCATTAACAAAATAAAACAAAGATACATATGGAAAAATCTAAACAAAATGGTAAAAAACTACGTCAATAATTGTGAAATATGTGCAAAAAATAAACAAATAAGGCATACGAAAGAAAAAACAATTTTAACACACACACCTTCAACAAGTTTTGAAATAATACAAATAGACACTGTCGGACCTTTAAGACAATCAAAAGAATATAGATATATACTTACCATCCAATGTGAATTGACAAAATATATAGAAGCGTTCCCTATGGAAAACAAAGAAGCTAAGACGACAGCCAAAACTTTAGTAAACAATTTTATATTAAGATACGGATACTTCAAAATACTAAAAACTGATATGGGAACAGAATTTGTTAATGACATCATGCAAAATATATGTAAATATTTTAATATAAATCATGTCACATCGACACCTTTTCACCATGAAACATTAGGCATGATAGAAAGAAGTCATAGAGTACTAAATGAATACTTCCTAGCATTTACTCAAAATGATAACTGGGATGAATGGATACCATATTTTACGTTCTCGTACAATATTACACCACATTCAGACATAGGTATATCACCTTTTGAACTTATATTTGGAAAAATTGCAAAAATACCATCAGAACTTGAATCTGAAAATGCGCAACCGATATATAATTTAGATAACTACGCACAAGAATTAAAATTCCGTTTACAACGTGCACAAGAAACTGCTAAGCAATTATTAGATACAGCAAAACGCAAAAGAAAAGACTATCTGGATAATAAAATAAATCCTTTAAATATAATAGTAGGAGATAAGATATGGTTAAGAGTAGGTAATAGAAGAAAATCTGAAAGTCCATATAAGGGACCATACGAAGTAATAGAAACTAATAATGTAAATTCTAAAATTAAGATAGGTAATACAATTAAAGAAGTACATAATAATAGATTAAAGAAAGCATAAAATGTAAACAAAAATGTAAACAAATAATAAAAAATGTAAAACTAAAATGTAAACAAATAATAAGAAATGTAAGAAAAAAATATAAACAAACAACAAAATTATAAACAAATAATAAGATTGTAAACAAAAATGTAAGACACAAAAAAAAAAAAAAATTTTTTCACAGCAAAAAATTTTTTTTTTACCCGACCCTGAGGGATGTAGTGAATACATAATATCATATACATAACATATAACATAACACGCGACAACATAGCATGAGTAGAGGAAATGTGATCTACTCAATAGTAAACAAATATTTAAATATGTGTCAAATTAATGCAATTACTTATGTCGTAATTGCATATATAATATTAATTGCTTAACATAAGCATGATACAGCATTTTAAGCTTTTAAGAATTATGTTATAAATGTTAACATAGGTCGTACACATATGAATATGATATGTAAGCATTATATTGATAATGAATAAGATATATGAATTTAAGTTTGAAATTAGGTTGATTACAAATATTCTATAAATTATGAAATCGTTATAAGTAATAAAAAGAAAGAATATTATTAAGAACATATGTATATAAAATAAAAGAAAACCAATATTTGTACTTTGAAATTATGTCAATAAATTCTTGATTAAGCAAATCATATATGTAATATAAGTATTTTATGTTTAGTTAATATTAATTACTATTAATTATATGATAAGAATTTTGTATATAAAGAGAAGAAATTTTTGAATAAAGACACAGTTGACAGTTAAGTCTAAGCAAGAAGAATTGGCTGTGATTTTTATTTCAGTAAGTCGGCATTTAATTGCCAGATTAATTAAAAATAAAATTTCGGCATTTTTGCCAAATATCGGTGCAAATATCGGCACTAACATGCCGCACCAAAACTAATAATTATTACTTTTACAGCTCGGTAGAAATTCCTCATCACCTCGGCACTTCAAGCGTTACAAGTTTTATAAAAACTAACTCAAGTTAAATAGTAAACTTAAATACTAATACGTACCTTGAAAGTGTTGTTATTCATCCTGAAGTGTCTATAAAAAACAAAAGAATCAAACTCCCGAATTGTTTCCAAATAATTATTTATTTTTGGTATTTTTGTTATTTGATGTTTATAATATTTTGTTAATAATAACGCGATTTTTTTCTTATGGTAACTATTTCCTCTTCCATAATTTCTGCTGCTTTCAGTACGCTTACTTATGTTTTCGAGGAAATAATTCTTAAATTCATTTTCCACCGCAGTTATAATTACCAAATTTCAATTTGAATAATCATTTAAATTCGCCATGATTAGTGCAGCTGACTTGACTGACAGGTTAGAAATATCTGATATATCAGACTAAACAGCGCTTACAGAACTTTTTCAACTAAATTTACATACACTTTTTAGTCAGTGTTAAACAAGTCAGATCTGACTGAAAAGTCAGAAAAGATCTGAATTACCGAAAACGGCCATCATTTGTTGCGTCAGTGAACGTGGACTGTGATTATAAAATATTGTGAGAAAATAATATCATATAATGTAAACTACAAAAAATAATTATTATTATTATTATTGTAAAATTTAATATATTTATAAGATATTATTTTTTGCTTCCTATACCTCTTCCGAAATACGTGGAAATAATAAAATAAAAGATAAAAGCGGTGTAATAAAAAAAGGGTATTTATTGCTCATAAGTATGGAAATACCAATATGTTACTTTTATGTATTCCGCCTGTAAGTGTATTAGATTTGTAATTATAACAAAAAAAAAAAGGAAAAATAAGAAGATGTACAGGGAATAGCATAGGCAGTATATAAAAAGATAATATCCAATGTATAGATATACAGTCTTTTAAAATTCTTTAAACTTCTTAGTTGTTTGAATTTTGAAATTTCAAATTAAAGTGTCTTGTTTTTTAATTATTTGTTTATAATAATTAGTAAGTATTCATATTTTGCCTTTTTTTTGTGATATTCAAATTTATAATATGTATTTTTAATTTTCTATATGCACTTTTTTAGGAATGGAGCAAAAAAGAGCCAAGAAAGCAACGCCGGTGCAAAGGGAGCATCTAATTGAACACCTCTTCAATGATAAGAACTTAGCTAGAGATAAGTAAGTAAACATTATTTATTATTAAAATTTACCAATTTAATACTATTCTACTTTCTTTTACACTTTTTTAGATTTGAAACTATATAAGGGAAACGTCTGCAGCAGGAAAAATGGGAGCATCTGACACAGCAATTGAATGCTCTAGGAGGAACTGCAAAAAAACAAGCAGAATGGAGGAGATATTGGTGGGATCTTCTGTAAGAATTTTGCGAAATAAAAATACAAGATATGCTTTTAATCATTTTTATTATTAGTAATTAGTGTACACTTTTCATATTTTTTCATGCTTTTTAGATTTCGAACAAAAGCACGTGCCCGGAGTTTAAGAAGTGGAGGATCCGGTGTGGAAGGCGTGCCTGGGAAGCCTCTAAATCCAGAAGAAGAAGAAATTATTGCCATCATCTCTTCCGAACATATTTACGGCAACGAAAATGTCACCGAAATTGGTATATTTTCAGATGATCAGGTAGTTTGAAAGTAACACTTGTCATTTGTACCAATCTTTAAATTTGAACAATTTTACAGAAAAGTACTTCAACTCCAGCCCTTGCTCCTTCAACGTCTCGCCATAACATTATAAGGAGAGCAACAACTGCGAGGAGGCAGAAACAAGAACTTTTAGATTTAAGTAGAAAGAATATGGAAGCAACTGAAAGAGCAAATGCTGACATTATAAAATTGAAGCAAGAAAAAATTCAGGTGCTTAGAGAGCTAGTAGCTGCAGTCAATCGGCTATCTAGCGTGGCCGAGCACTTGGTACAATTAAATGTCAATAATAATACAACCTAGAAATTAAGTAGACATAAAAATTAGTTATAAGATTAATAGCGTGTAAGACACATGTAAATGTATTTTAACTTTTTTTATTATATAAATATACACTTTAAATTAAATATTTTCTTTTAAAAAACTTTAGGGGAAATATGCCATAACTAATTCATTTCTGACTGCAAATCCTTCGTTGTTGCCGTTGTCGATATTAATTTCCTCATTATTTTCCGCTTCGACAGGATCTTCGACAGGATAGTCTGTCGTATGGAGGAGATTATGCAGAATAGCACAAGTCTTTATTATGTTGCCAGCTGTAACAGGCGAATACATTAAAATACGCTGTCGAGAAAGGCAACGGAATCTTGATTTTAATACGCCGATGCATTTTTCGACACATGCGCGTGTCACAACGAGCGCATCATTATAACGTTGTTGACTTGTGCTTATTCTGCTGCCTCTTAATGGCGTCATCAGCCAAGGTTGTTGCGGATACCCACTGTCCCCTGAAAAATAAGTGAAATAGTAATTAAAAAATTTAAAACAATTTAAAAAATTTAATTTACCAATTAACCAAGTGTATCTCATACCACTTTCATATTTAGCCCTCATGTGTGTATATAATTGTGAGGATAACCACACGTGTGCATCATGTGCAACGCCACCGAATTGAGCATTTATCCCAATTATTTTTAAATCAGCATTACAAACCTATGAAAAATTGAATTAGCGCATGTGTGATGAAATTATTTTAATGCCTAGTTCACTTACAATTTGAACATTCAATGAATGTCCCCCTTTACGACACACATATGAATGCTCATTTTCCGAAGGGGCTAAAATTTGGACATGTGTGCCATCAACTGCACCTATTATCCCAGGGAAGTTTGCTTTACGGTAGAACCTGTTGAGAAATACGTGTGTATTATAAATTATTGAATACAATTAGTTCATTAGGTGAATACCCCAATTTAGTAATTGCTATTTCTGATGATGTGGTTGGAAATTTAACCACATGTTTTTGCATATCATATCGTATGATAGCCGTGCAAACTTCCTTTATACAAGATGAAAGTGCAGACTTAGATAAGCCAACACAGAAGTCCTGACTGATGTTACGTTGGTAGGCGCCTTTAAAAATTGAGTTATGAAAATTAAAAATATGTAATTCTTATTAATGGATTTACCTGTAGCGAAAAATCTTATAGCAGCAAGCACACGTATCTCTTTCGGTATACCTCTGATCGTCTTTCTATCATTTAAAAATAATTTCAAATCCTCAAAAAATACTCTAAAGCCATCTTTTGAAAATCTGAAAATATTTTTAAATTCCTCCGCTGGTAAAGAAAGAGGATCAGAGTTTGAATTCATATTGCTAAAAAAAGAAATTAAAAAATATTCAATAATCTCAATAATAAAATTGTGAACAAATTTCAGTTGAAGTCCGTTCACTGTCAGTGTCAAAAAAAAATTCTAGTTTTAGCGAACAGGCTATAATAAACATATCAATTATTTTAATATTTTACTTCTGAAAATGTTATTTACTAAAATAACATTTATAAAGAACTCATTACAAATATATATGAAAATTTGAATTTTAAATTTTATAATTTATTCTTTCCCGGATACAAAGAAAAATATCATTAAATATTTTCACTACTTGTGTATTTTTAATATAGATATATCACATATCAAATTTACAACTTTATAATAATTAATTATATTATATATTCATATTAAATATGAATATTCAATATAATTATAAAAAAAGAAAGGGATTATGTATATGCAAGTACATAATTTTTATTAAAAAAATTTATAAAGACACTGTAAAATCAATTATATTTGTTCCCAAAAATATTTTTACTCTACACCACATTTAATAATAATATATTTAATTTACAATAATTTATAAAACTTACTCTCTGTATTATTTATTTTTCACAAATTCACTGCACTTCTAATATCACTGCTTCTTGATTTTTTTTTGTTTACACTTTAGAATGTAAAACCACAGTAAATCTATAAATTTCTCATGACCTTTGTCCCGTTACGTTATTCATTCGGCCTTAACGGTTTTGCTAAAAATCGATAAGAATTAAGAGCCTTTGTACAAAGAAGAGACAAACAAAATGGAACTGAAACACCAACAAAAAATGTAACATTACAGGGTATACTCATTAAAAAAAGTACAAATTTTGTTATTAAAAGTTTTTTATCTAAAATAAACAAAATTAATTGTAAATGCATTACACTTAAAATTTTGTGTTTGGTATCAAATGTTTTTACATTTTTGTTAAATTTCTTAATTATAAAATAAATTCTTACAATAAGTAAAAAATAAAATAATTAAAAAATAATTTATAAGAAAAATTGTGTTGGTAAATTAAAAAAAAAGAGTGTCACATCTTATTATAGTGGTTGATCAGTGTGTAAAACATAGAATGGTGAATTTGAAAATAACGTGTGGTAAACTCTCACGAAAGCTCTTTATCGTAGAGAGTTCATAATCGCACTTTCTTTATCGCTATTTTACTTTATCGTTATTTATAACGAAAGTACATAATCGACCCCTAGGACAAAAAAATAAAAATGAACAAAATGATTATTAATTTTTATTCATACATATGATATCTAAATAAATTGGAGAAGGCCATAAGTTTGTAATTTTAGATATTTGATTCCTATACATGCTTTCATTGAACATATTTTTCAAATTTTTTATTTGCAAATTTTAGACAAAAATTGGAGTCCATTTTATTCAATCTTCAAATTACTGAAGTTACCTGCAAGGCAAACTGCCTACTATGCGTCTTAATTTGTTTCGAAGTAGGTATGATTACCATCTTGTGCCTAAATTTGTTTCTTTACAGACATAATTCCTAATTTGTGTTCAAATATCCTTCTATAAAGGTACAATTATTAATGTGAGATAAAGTATATTTTTATAGGCACATTTACTTATTTTCCAACGAAATATGTGTGTGTGCAGGCACAGTCCCTGCTAGACAAAACTCATTGATAGCGGAAATGATATGCTATCGGGGTAAAGAGGTTTTATATACACTAATACTGCTTTAATTTGTCTGCAAATGTAGTAGTAAAAAACTCAAAGAAAATTTCCTATTTTTTATTTCGATGAGCGTTACGATGAGCTTCTCGATGAATATCCTAATGAACTTTTTGATGATTACATGCATCAATGCCGATATTTTCTAGTTGAGTGTTGTGATGAATTAATCGATGAGAGTTTCGATGATTCTCTTGATGAAGTTAGCGATAAATGACGTCTTGGAATTTTTTAATGTAACACCGTTACTTTAACAGTTTTACTATTCGTGACTTAATGTTTTTATGTTTAGCACTCATTTTTATTGGAGAATTTGTAAAGTAAAGTTCAAAATAATTTAAAAAAGTGTTTAAAAATTTAGTGAAATAAATTAAATTCAATAAAATATACATACTCCTTTTTTGTAGCTAAGTTTATGATTTTTAATTTTATATGTACATTAATTATTTCTGTTCATAGCTAAATACATTTCTACTGATACCCTACCCTACCCTACTAAATACATTTCTAATGATTGCCCTGATGAACTAAACCAAAACTCATCAATAATATTCAATACGATCATTGATACATTCATCAATTTAATCATCAATACATTTCTGATGATTGCCCTGATGAACTAAACCAAAACTCATCAATATGATCACTGGTACATTCATCAGTATGTACCTGATGATTGCACTGATGAATTACACGAAAACTCATCGATATGATCATCAGTATATTCATCGAAAACTCATCGAAAACTCATCGATATTCTCACTACTTACTTGTTTCACATACACTATCTGTGTGAAGGTATATAAGTGAGTTTTTTCCCAAGCCTAGAACAAATTTCATGATGATTTTCATCGAAGGGCTCATCATGAACTCATCGATTACTTCATCGAATTGTGTCTAGCAGGGGTTACTACTGTGTGACCAAATATGTTCCTGTATAGGAGCATTTACTTTTGTGATACCAAGTATGTTTCTGTGTAGGCATAGTTACTTCAAGCGACGGCCCTAGCAATTTTAGCGCCCGGCGCATTTTTGAAATTGTGCGCCCTTCTTGTTTATGTATACAGGGTGTCCTGAGTTGGGGTGCAGGCATTTTTCCAGTCGATAGGTCTTGCTGAGAAACGAAAAAAATCGTATGGCGTGGGGGGGGGGGGGTGTAATATCAACGAGTGAGGAGCAAGGGATTCAGAAGTTTTTTTTTTGAGGTCTAGTGACCTATTTGTTTGTTTCCTATTTGTGGTCATAATTCACGAAATCCTTAGGCTGCATTTATACTGAACAGACAAAACGTCTATAAGACTTCGTCTAAGACAAAAAATTATGTTTTTTTGTCTCACGGCTGTATTGTAATGTTCTAGACAAATCTTTCCAGTCAATCAGTCAGACATTACACAAACATTTTGACTAAAAACAAATAATTTTGTTTTAGACAAAATGTCTGAATCACACACCAGACAAGACATAAAACAAACAAGTAATTGATATTTGAATTTTGAATAAATCATTTTTGAAAATGTCTTTATCTTGTAATGTGAGGTACTCAAAAGTTCGCAATAGTACACCCTATACAACTATTTGATTGAGTACCCCGTACCGTATTTGTTAATTATTTGCTAATACGGTATTCTATTTTTATTATGCGTTTCATGGTCAAATTGACCATCTGTTATATATCTATCAGTTAGTTTCTTCACCAGTATGCATTTTTTATATACTTATGCTATATACAATTGTACATAATGCATTTGCATGTACCAGGTGCGTGATACAGAAATGTCTGGAATGTTCACGCTTCACCAATTCTCTTTTATGCGCTCATTTTTGTTACTATATACAAATTGATATATACCTTTCCCCTATATTTGTAGTAATACGCCCACGCAGGGATGTAACTAGAGCATAAAGTCTATTATAATTTGAGCTTTCTACTACTCATACTGGTTATGATATTATATGACTTTCCTGTCACTCCATTAAAAGCAATTTCCCATATCAGACTATAATTAAATAATATGAATTGCAGAAATTTCGTTTTAACCCTCTTCCATAAGAATTAAATACAAAATATGGTAAATATTCAGCTGGTTTACTTGTGTCAAATTTTCTACTATTTTTATTAAGCCATATACTATTAGAAAATATACCTTATGTCACATCCCTAATCCATAGTTACATGCGTACATAAAGAAAAAAATGATGGCCGCTATGTACTATATAAGAATTAAATCCATGATGGCCGACATTAATGTATACGCCCTTTTACTCAATTTTTATTGATATTTCAACAATTCTCATTATATTGTAATGACAGTACTCAATTAAATAATATTAGCGTTGCCATAACTATTGATTTTGATTTAGTACATTTTTTTTGTATGTACATCCAAATTCACCACTCTTGATAAATTTGTAAAATTTCTGTAGATAGATAAATAAAATATGAAAAAAACATTATGGTGCCTATGAAGGATACAATTTTGCATAAACATATATAATTTTTCTATGTTATAGGACCATAAATTGTCCTTAAATGTTAATAATTCAGACGTCTATTGTTTGAATATCCAACCATTTTTAAATTTATTACTCTTTCGCTCTCTGGATACCTATACATTTACACTTTTACTAAAATTGGTGAAAAATCCCCACCAATTTCTCCGACAAAAAAAGACCGGGTATAAAGATACGCATCGGAATGCAATAGCCACCAGTTTTGAATCTTGAAGTGGTATGGGCAACTTCTGCCCGAAAATTTTTTTTCTCTTCTGCTTATGCCGGTATTTTTTTATTATAGTCACAGTCAGTAATGGTAAAGGTGTACGTTTTTTTTTATTAATTTTAAATTAATCAAGTTCAGTGAGGTATAGGGCAAAAGTGAATTATGGGTACAGTTAAGCAAAGCAAAGTGTATAGTGAAAGCAGATGAAATTTATAATTTTTTTTTCACTACAACATACAATAAATTGCTTTTAACTTAAAGATTATTTTTTTTTAATTTTGACACCGGATTTCTTTTAAATTTATAACATTTAGAATAAAAATTTTTTTAAACAAAATGTTACAATAGTATATAGGGTGTGTATAGGCAGTGGATTATAGTTATACATATATACACAAAATGTACAGTGTGCATACTCAGTCAAAAGTGAAACACATACAAGAAAAAAAAAACAAAGAAGATCATATTGCCTTAAATATAAAAATGTGTAACATTGAAAACATTTGCATTGAATTAAGAACGAATAAAAATAAAGTTCAATAACAATAATCTTTTTGAATTAAGAACGAATAAAAATAAAGTTAAATAATAATAATAATAATTTTTTTTTGAAAATAAGAACGAAAAAAAAATAAAGTTAACGAGAAACAAACTAAAACAAGATACATAAATAAAATAAAATAAGTTAGTAAATTTTAAATACAGAATTTTTATAAAACAATATTATGAAAATAAATAAATAAACTAAAACTACTGGAAATGAAACAGAAACAAATCATTTAATATATATATATCTGTAAACAGTTGATAAATAACTAAAGATTAAATTAATTAATTACACATTATTATATACTATTATATTATGATAACATAAAAATTGATAAAATAAAAAAAAAAAAAAAAAAAAAAAAAAAAAAAAAAAAGGAAAAGCAACAAACATAAATTAAAATACTTAAGAAAATAAAATTCATACATTTTTAAAACATAAAAATAAACTAAAAATTTATTAAAAAAAAAAAAAAAAAAAAATTCATCATTTATACATAAATTATATTACTTATGTCTTTCATTAAATTAAAGTTTACAATAATTAGAAAGCAAGAAAAAAAAAGTAAAGTATGTACTCATAACAACAGAACACGAAATATAATATAATAAGAGTAAACCAAAACAATAACATGCCACAGAACAGTAATACATATATGTATTTCTTCTTTTATGGTTGTAATTATATATATATATTTTTTTTCTTAAATTTACTATTATTACATGTTACAATTAATATTGTTTTAAAAAAAAAAAAAAAAAAAAATAATAATAACAAAGTAATTTAAACAAAATATATGAGAAAATCTATAAATAAATAGCCTATTATATACAAAAAAAAAAAAAAAAAAAAAAAACACAAAAAAAAAGGAAAACACAAAAAAAATCTAAAGGTAAAATAAAGTCATAAAATATCGATATACATGACGAAGGAAGCAAGCATGTCTCCAAGAGTTTGCTGGTGGCAAAATAAAGATATAAATTGGTACATAGCGGAGTACCACCAGATCATCCCAGAACGACATCGACCCGTATATATGTCATATTATGAAATAAAAGTTCTAGTATCTCATCACTACTCCAGGTTAAGGCAAATTGCTGATCGTTCCTCAACACCGGCTGCACCAAAATCAGTAAGATTTAATTTAAATTAAAATATCTAAGTAACAAACTTATGACTAATTTTTACTATTAAAAAAAAAAAAAAAAAAAAAAAAAAAAAAAAAAAAAGAGAAAAAAAAAAATGAAGAATTAAGATTATATTAATTTGTAAAATGTTAAAATGAAACCAATATGAAATTGATATAAAAATAAGAAGAATATAGTATGCATGCAATATGAATATAATATGAAGGTAGGATGAAAATACTATTAACTTATTATGAAATGATATAAATATAAGAATATAATGTACATAATACGAATATTATACGAACAGGTTTAATTAGAACTCTATAAACAAAAATTATATAACAAATGAAATAAAAATTGTAGGAACTGTAAAGAAGATTCCATGTAATAAATAATATGTATAACTAAAATCTAACTAACATCTTTGGCTTTGTTCATAGTTTACCTTCCAGAACCTCATGATTCCCTCATAAGATATTTTCATATCAGCATTTGTTTAGGATGGGAACATAGCCTTACAGCAAGCTATGTTATAAGGGTGGGTGAGAAACATCATCGATGGGGCGAGGCAATCCAATTTTTTTTTACTTTTCAGACTCATCGATGGTTTTGCTGTTATCTTGGGCTTGAGCGGAGTCTACGCTTTTTGTTCTATTCTACGGTGTAGGTGCTATGTTTTATTTGAATTTTTTTTGAAGCATTGTAAGCAAAGAGACATCTCACCTCTTAGCTGCTTCCAGCTGCCGTTAAATAAAAGGGTTATGGTAGGTGGCCAACTCACACCCCATCCGGCGAGCTAGTACGCGCTAGCCAACTCGGGCAGCTGCCACCTCCACCAAACCATAAACCCAAGACGTAATGATGTGGTCTTGTGTGTCTATACTTACTAATTTTATGACTAGCATAGACACATATTCAGTTCTTATTGTAGGTATAATGCACTGAATAACATACAGTATTTATATTAATGAAACTGGAATTTTCTATAAATAATTATTTTATTTTCAGATATATAACTAAACATTTTGTCAAAATGCCAGATGGTCGACAGTATAACCACAACCTCCACATACTTACATTACAAAATGGCGCCCAAGGTTATCGGTTTTTCGGGACACAGAGCTACAGCTCTGTGTCACCTTTAGTCCTTCACGGACAAAACTTTGGTGGTTCTTCGTACATTCGTAAGAATGTACAAAATTTTCCTTTTGTTGATTATTTCAACACTTAGTTCCTTTACGGAATACCTATTAGGCACCTTTGTTAACACCTGTTAACACCTAATGTCCTCCACGGACTATACACCGACTTTTAGCACTACGTGCTACTCATTTACCCCTTTTATTTGGAATGTTTTGTCTTCTTTGACTTTTGGGTTGTTTCGGTTAATCATCATCCTGATTGGTTTACCACCTTGTAGTTTCTACACTGCACTGATGGGTACCAGGCTGATGATTGATTGAAGCAGCTTTGAAGTCGCGTGAAACAGAAAATTCCAAACTAGTTGTTTGAAATGCTTTCACGTTCGCGTGGCGGGTTGTGGTTGACATGATTACTGATGAAGACCAAATGAATAGTTTTCGAACTGTTCAAGTGGGTACCGGTGATCATGGCGGTCACGAGCCGTCACGACGGTCACATATCTTGGATATCGGGGGTATGAATCAACTTCTGATGGGATTACCACCTTGTAGTTTCTACACTGCACTGATGGGTACCAGAGGTGAACCTCATGCTTATCGGTATCCTATAGTGAAGTTATAGACAGTGACGCATTCGTGTATCATTTCAAACTATTCTTTGTCCGCTCTTCATTATAACGTAGATTAATTTATATATAGCCTCGTTAACTTTACATTTGATTATCAAAATTTTCTGTTAATAGTCTGAAGGATCTTGAAGGGGGTGTGAACAAAGCCAAAATTTTATGAATTATATTATTGAAATTTTTTTTTTTTGAAAATTTTGTATAGCTTCGTTTATTCATGGTTCTTTTAAAAATTTTTTTTTGAGGTCGTCAACTATAATACTTCGTCAAGTTTGTGTTGTTCATGAAAATTTATAATCGCGTATTGAACGAGTTTTTGCAAATCTGAACTTTACATTGTTTTGATATAACTATTTTGTCTTTATTATATCCTTGCCTTTAACTTTTCTCTGATGTTCAATGATATATACAGCTGAGGTGCATACACATTGGTAACGTTGCTGTCGCTTAATTCTGCTTCGTAGTTGAAATTTTCAGTAGCAACATAGATTTTACTTAGTATATGCACTCAACATACGTTTTGAGTTTAGTCGGAATATAACGTTGGCGCACGCGTGAAGTTTTGCTGCTTTTTTATAGTATACAGCAAATACGTATTACATACATAATATATACAAGTTGAACGTAATATAAGGTGATATAGTACCCTGTTGGGACATATCACACAGTCAACGTCAAAAGTACAGGTCCACCTATTTTTAATAAAGAACATTTAAAAAAAAAAAAAAAAAAAAAAAAAAAAATTTTTTTCCATCAGTTGTTTTATTTAAAATTTTATATCGAATTTCAACGTTTCGAAAATTTTCGCGTCGGCATGCTTATATAAATTAACCTATTATATTAAATTTTTATTAAATAAAATTCTTCTTTCAGCAGTGATATAGTGAATTAGTATAACATAATTATATATACATACAGCGAATTTTTTTTACAGTGAAGTGAATAACTATCGGCCCGCCTATAATTTTCTTGGTTAAATTTTACCAAAATTTTTTGTTTATAATACGCGTCACGTGAAACGAACCACACAAAATTACATTAAATTTCAAATACATTTATTAACGGATATTTAGTGGAAAATAGTCATATACAGTCGGTCCTAAAATTAACGTCCTATTAATAATTTTATATTTTTCTTTTCTTTCAAAGTTCATTTATTTCGAATTTTTTCTGTACAGTGCGCGTCATATTGATAACTTCACTTCCTACAATAAATATAAATTTAAATAAAATTTAAATACGGTATCGTCACTTTTAAAGTAAATCATATGCATTAAAATTTTTTTTTGAAATTTATTTGTATAAGAAATTTTTCGGGTCATCAATTCCATTACGTAAATTTTTCTTACAGTGCGCGACGTATGTAACTTATCACAAAAAAAAAAAAAAATTTGTATTTGGCCGTTTAATAAATCGAGATTCAGTATAAATGAAACTTTTTCTTTATATTACGAACAACATAATCAATTTTGTGTATCATTTTTATATAAACATTTTCATACGTGCGTTGCAAGTTATTTGTCGAAATTTTACAGTCGTTAACACTAATATTTCAAACCCAATTTTCAAAATAAAACAGATTAAATATCAATTTTCTTTTATAATTTTTGTTATATAACGGTCGAACGCTTCAGATAAATTAAATTTTTTTATATAACCGGAATCAGAGTGATCTTGTTTGTAATTTTTTTTATATACAAGTTTTTTTATAAATGCCCGGACGTTCTGTGGATTTATTTGATTGGTCGTATAAAATTATTTGGTCATTTACTAGTGCTCATTTATAATATTGTGAAAAATTTAAGGTGTAGATGTCTGTGAGAACGGACA
The DNA here is from genome assembly GCA_951394055.1 of Villa cingulata. Classification (NCBI taxonomy): domain Eukaryota; kingdom Metazoa; phylum Arthropoda; class Insecta; order Diptera; family Bombyliidae; genus Villa; species Villa cingulata. The sequence continues at coordinate 30,448,662 of OX596017.1, read as the reverse complement.
ATCAAAGGAAATCCAAAACATCGGGACATAAATATAATACGAGAAGAAGGGATTTTAAATTGGAAATGGCAGCCGGAACAGAGAATGGAGAATCAATTACAAAGAGGAATGTAGCCGGAGGTGGAGAAACATTAGCGTTACCTATGTCAACAGCACCGATAGCTACACTAGGTACATCACAGATATCGGATACATCATTTAGAGGCTTCGAGCAGGATTCGGATATGATGCCAGATGCTGATTTAAGTTGGAGGATACCTGGAGCAGCAAGAGTCATGCACTCTCCTGTAACATCGGCTGCAACGTTTAGCAACCAACTTGTAGTGACCACTGTTCAAGCCATTCAAACTACCACTTCAACCTCAACCGGAGCTGTCCCGAAGCCACGACAATCACAACACTCTAATCGTCGTGTGGATTTTGACCCAGCCTTGAATCAACGTCAAAGTAGTGAAAATATGAGGCCATGCATTATAGATACACAGGAGATAAGGATGGATCATGATTCAGGAGTATACTCAGACAGGCATACGACTGAAAGCTGGTCAAGATCCATATCTCTCCCTAGCCAATCGTTGATGTCATCACATGCGAATCCCAGCAGTGTGAATGCGACTTTGTGTTCCACACAACGTTCCCCTGTGCCATCTTCATTTCTTTTAACGGGAATAGCACACAGTAGGAATCAACAACAACCAAGTACACAGGTCACATATTCAAATCAACGACCAATGCAAGCGGTAGGCACTCCAACACGTAGACAAGAGAATGCGGATCGAATGAGTATTGAACATCTACCACCGTATGACAATATGAAACCACAGCAACGTCAATGGGACATGCCATCACATTATGAACAAAATCAACATTATCAGAGAAATTATAATCTGCCAACACAGAACCAACGAAGTCAGGAAGCATATTTGTATTCGCCATCGTCACAGTTCAGCCATCAAGCTCCAGTTATGAATTATTCAAACCGTAATCAACAACGGCCACATGTTGTACAAAGATCTAATGTAAACCATAAGTCAGCGATGACTTCATGGACTATCACATACTCTGGTTTTGCAGATCCGCTGCCATGCGAAGAATTTTTGTTTCGGGTCGAAACATTGGCGCGGCGGTATGCAATATCCGATAGAGAGTTGTGTACAAATATACATGTGTTGTTGAAGGACAAAGCATCTGACTGGTACTGGACTCAGTTCTGTAGAGATGCTATAGAATTTACATGGGATGAGTTCAAACGGAGTTTTATTAATCACTATCAACGTTTGACTTCAGATTTCGAAATTGTGGGGGTAATGATGAATACAAGACAAGGAAATGCCAGCTTTGACGACTTCGTTCAGAAGCTAATCGTGTATCGAAATCAGATGAAAGTTCCAATGCCCGATGTTGATCTTATAAACATTATAAGAAATAACATGGACGCACGATTAGCGCAAATGACTTTTACTGCACCTGTTTTGACATTGCAACAGTTGAGAGATGTTTGTCGGAGAGCTGAGAGATACATAGCTACTCAGACAAATAGAATACGTCAGACGTATCGTCCTAGAGTGAATGAAATTAACTCTTGGAATCCTCAGGACGCATATTTTAATTTTGAACCCGACGCTGAAACATATACAAACTCAACTGTACAAGCAGATGCGGACATTACCAATGCCATATGCAATTATGAGGGCGAGAATGCTGAAGTAGATGAGGTTGCGAATAGTAGATCTAGAGCGATTTGTTGGAATTGTCGCCGAATGGGACATTACTTCCAAGATTGTCCAGAGAACTACCGAAGGTTATTCTGTTTTAAATGCGGATGTCCTGACACTACATCTCCTCGATGTCCAAAGTGTTCGGGAAACAGAGTTCCGAGTGGACAGCGGAACGGGACGTCCCACTCGACGATGATTCCCGTGAGTCAGGCAGAACGACCACTGAGCCAGCCTCCTCGACTTCAGCAGACTCCCAAGTAATTGACCATATCAACCAACCAGATGCGACAAACTTACCTGATGTGTCTTTAAATAAACCTAACGTGACAAATACACCAGATGTGACAAACTCACCGGAAGTGACAATGTTACAACCTGATGGGACAAATATAAGCCTAACAAATATGACCAGTAATAACCCGGATTTAAATTATGTTAATATAATAAAAACAGATAGAAAAGCGAATGTCTTTGAGAGAAAATTAACACCTATTATACCATGGCATGTTAGATGGTATAATTATCTTCAAGTTAGAGAGAAAATTTTCAACGTTTCTGAAGTTAGTTGTCACAAGCGAGCTGTTAGATTGAGAAAATTTCGTACATTCAGAAGAGAAATGAGAAAACGAAAGAAAACATGCGTGGCTGGTCTAGTAAGATATCCCTGCGACGATCGCCCTTACGCGAAAGTTAAAGTCGCAGATGTTGAAGTTATAGGCTTACTAGACAGCGGTGCCAGTATATCATGTTTAGGTCGACAAGCAAACAAATTGTTAGAAAAATTAAATGTCGAGGTCATTTCTCTGTCTGAATCAGTGGCAACGGCTGATGGCAATAATCAACGTATAGAAGGATACATTGAAGTACCAGTAACATTTATGGGTGTAACACATAGGATGAAGCTGCATATAGTACCAACTTTAAGGCAACAAATGTATTTAGGAATCGACTTTTGGAAAAGGTTCAAGATTGCGCCAGATGTTATTTCAGAATTAGCGATAAAGGATATAAATCCAAAATGTGAAGTCAACATTATGCATGAATTAACTGTTTCGCAGTTGGAGAAATTAGAAGTTGTAAAGTCTAAGTTTCCGTCTTTTGCAAAAATGGGACTGGGAAAGACCGATATGGAGGAGCATATCATTGACACGGGAGATGCTGAGCCGATAAAACAAAAACATTATCCGGTCTCGCCCGCCATACAGAAGTTAATGTATGAAGAACTTGACCGGATGCTCTCTCTCGGTGTCATTGAAGAATCAAATAGCCCATGGAATTCCCCAGTCGTTCTAGTACGGAAACCTGGAAAAGTACGCCTATGTCTAGACTCGCGGAAGGTTAACGAAGTTACAAAAAAAGATGCATATCCATTGCCTCACATTGCAGGTTTATTAAGTCGTTTACAAGATACTCGATATATATCAAGCATTGACTTGAAAGACGCATTCTGGCAGATCCCCCTTGAAAAGCAATCTCGCGAAAAGACTGCTTTTACAGTACCAGGTCGTCCACTATATCATTTTACAGTAATGCCTTTCGGGCTGTGTAATGCGCCTCAACGTATGTGTCGTTTGATGGATAAAGTTATCCCTGGTCGTATACGTGAACATGTTTTCGTTTATTTAGATGATCTATTAGTTGTATCTCCTGATTTTGATACACATTTGTCCTTGTTAGAAGAAGTTGCTTGGCATCTACGAAAATCTGGTTTGACCATCAATGTCGAAAAGAGTAAATTTTGTGTAAAAGAGGTTAAATACCTAGGGTACATTGTTGGTAACGGAATTTTGAAAACAGATCCTGGTAAGATCGAAGCCATTCGTGATTTTCCTTTGCCTAAAACAGCAAAACAGTTAAGAAGATTTTTGGGTATGACCGGATGGTATCAACGTTTTGTCGCGAATTATGCTAGTATAGCTGCGCCGTTAACGGATGCATTAAAAAATTGCAAAACAGGATTCGGTATTTCCCCTGAAGCTGAAGAATCGTTTGAAAAGTTGAAGATAGCGCTCTGTGAAGCACCAGTTTTGGCCACTCCAGAGTTTGCTCGTCATTTTTACATACAATGTGACGCCTCTACAACGGGTGTAGGTGGTGTATTGTTTCAAAAGCATGATGACGATTCAGAAAAACCTATTGCTTACTTTTCAAAAAAGTTAAACTCGGCTCAAAGGAATTACAGTATCACCGAATTAGAGTGCTATGCTGCAGTGTTATGTGTAAAGAAATTTCGTGCATATGCTGAAGGTCATCCTTTCACTATAATCACGGATCATTCAAGTTTAAAATGGCTTATGAACCAATCTGATCTTAGTGGTAGATTAGCGCGATGGAGTTTGAAGTTACAGGGATTCGACTTTTCGATTGAGCATCGTAAAGGAACTCTGAACGTGGTCCCCGATGCCCTGTCACGTATGTATTCCGACGAACTCAGTTCTGGAGTTTTGAAGGGAGCTGAAGTTGATCTCAATTCTCCATATTTTTCTTCGGAAGAGTATGAAGAGTTGCGATCAACTATCATTAGCAACCAGGATAAACTTCCAGATCTGTGTGTTGTCGACGGCTACGTGTACAGGCGCACAACGCCACGCCCAGGGGACCCAGATGCCGATGATTTGACTTGGAAATTATGGATTCCAATCGAATTGTCGAATAATATAATTAAGCAGCATCATGCTCCACCGAGTTGTTCCCACGGAGGATTTCATAAAACATTGTATCGTGTCCGACAATATTATTATTGGCCAGGTATGGTTAACCAGATAAGAAATTTTGTAGAGAAATGTCAAGTCTGTAAAGAAACAAAGGATACAACGAAAGTTTTAAGACCACCCATGGGTAAGCAAATGGAATCATCTAGACCATTTCAGTTCTTGTATATCGATTTTCTAGGTCCATACCCTCGTACAAAATCTGGCAACATTGCTATTTTGACTGTTCTTGATGCCTTTAGCAAATTTGTGTTTTTAGAACCCCTCAAAGCTGAAACTGCAGCTAATGTCTGTAAATTTTTGGAGGATGTCATATTTTGTACGTATGGAGTGCCCGAAACAATATTTACCGATAATGGAAAACAATTCGTCTCTAAAACATTTCAGGATCTTCTAACTGTTTATGGAATTAATCATATTCGTACAGCGGTACATTCTCCACATCCTAATGCAGCTGAGAGAGTAAATCGATCGGTGTTGGCTGCATTAAGAGCATATATAAAGGACGATCATAGCTCTTGGGATGTTTATCTTCCTAAGATAGCTTGTGCTATGCGTACTGCGGTCCACCAGTCCATTGGTGTAAATCCTTACTATGTGCTCTTCGGACAACACATGGCGCGACATGGATCTGTTTACCCACTCATTAGAAATCTGGGCATGGATGTAGAGATTGTACCTGCTGACGCAAAGTTAGAATTGATCCGCACTAGAGTTTTGGAAAAGTTGACTCAGGCACACCATCGTCATACAAATGTCTATAATACACGTTGTCGTCCAGTTAAATTCATCCCTGGTCAGGAAGTGTTTAGAAGAATCTTCTCGCTCAGTAATATGACCCAAGGTAGAAACGCCAAACTGGACAACAGATTTGCAAAAGCTCGCATCGTCAAATCGGTAGGCAATAGTCAATATGAACTTGAAGACATGAAAGGTAAATCATTAGGGGTTTATCACGCCAAAGATATTCGACAATAAAACTTTAATGAAATTATGATACGTCGGAGAGTTTGGTTCGTTGGGGATTTAATCACAGCTTTAGTAAATCACAGATATTCTATCTACAAACAATAATTTTCTTTTCTTTCTCACTTTATCTCGTCATTCCTCCATTCCTGTTAAATTACAATGCCACGATCAGTAAATCATTTCCCCGTATATTAGCTGAACATTTCGGTTTGCAATATCCTTCACTTTCTCACTATAGGTCTTATGGTTTGTTATATGTAACATATTGTACACATAGTGTTGTTTGATTGAGTACGGTCATGAGTAATGATATACTATATGGAATAAAACCTCATTCACACCCTTAACATTACGTTTTCAAAGTGCCATTCCTTTTTTTAACTTTTATTTTCTGAGTTACTGTAGGTACGAGTGTACAGTATATTTTACTAAACTCACCTAAGGGTTTCATATTCGTTTCAAAAATATTTCCCTTTTGTGCCAATGCACACCAAGTTTCGTCGCGGATTTAAATTATTGTTGAGCGCTGAGCCCGACTAGCCCATTTTTTTTCTTTACCTTTCCATTTTTTTTGAGACTCTTAATCTCAGGGTCATGGGGCTTCCCCACGTTGGGCGCTGACATATTTTCTGTCATACATAGTAGCCTCACTTCTTCAGCCTCATTATTCAGGCAAGTCTTCTAATGAGCCTGCTATGTAATGTGAGGTACTCAAAAGTTCGCAATAGTACACCCTATACAACTATTTGATTGAGTACCCCGTACCGTATTTGTTAATTATTTGCTAATACGGTATTCTATTTTTATTATGCGTTTCATGGTCAAATTGACCATCTGTTATATATCTATCAGTTAGTTTCTTCACCAGTATGCATTTTTTATATACTTATGCTATATACAATTGTACATAATGCATTTGCATGTACCAGGTGCGTGATACAGAAATGTCTGGAATGTTCACGCTTCACCAATTCTCTTTTATGCGCTCATTTTTGTTACTATATACAAATTGATATATACCTTTCCCCTATATTTGTAGTAATACGCCCACGCAGGGATGTAACTAGAGCATAAAGTCTATTATAATTTGAGCTTTCTACTACTCATACTGGTTATGATATTATATGACTTTCCTGTCACTCCATTAAAAGCAATTTCCCATATCAGACTATAATTAAATAATATGAATTGCAGAAATTTCGTTTTAACCCTCTTCCATAAGAATTAAATACAAAATATGGTAAATATTCAGCTGGTTTACTTGTGTCAAATTTTCTACTATTTTTATTAAGCCATATACTATTAGAAAATATACCTTATGTCACATCCCTAATCCATAGTTACATGCGTACATAAAGAAAAAAATGATGGCCGCTATGTACTATATAAGAATTAAATCCATGATGGCCGACATTAATGTATACGCCCTTTTACTCAATTTTTATTGATATTTCAACAATTCTCATTATATTGTAATGACAGTACTCAATTAAATAATATTAGCGTTGCCATAACTATTGATTTTGATTTAGTACATTTTTTTTGTATGTACATCCAAATTCACCACTCTTGATAAATTTGTAAAATTTCTGTAGATAGATAAATAAAATATGAAAAAAACATTATGGTGCCTATGAAGGATACAATTTTGCATAAACATATATAATTTTTCTATGTTATAGGACCATAAATTGTCCTTAAATGTTAATAATTCAGACGTCTATTGTTTGAATATCCAACCATTTTTAAATTTATTACTCTTTCGCTCTCTGGATACCTATACATTTACACTTTTACTAAAATTGGTGAAAAATCCCCACCAATTTCTCCGACAAAAAAAGACCGGGTATAAAGATACGCATCGGAATGCAATAGCCACCAGTTTTGAATCTTGAAGTGGTATGGGCAACTTCTGCCCGAAAATTTTTTTTCTCTTCTGCTTATGCCGGTATTTTTTTATTATAGTCACAGTCAGTAATGGTAAAGGTGTACGTTTTTTTTTATTAATTTTAAATTAATCAAGTTCAGTGAGGTATAGGGCAAAAGTGAATTATGGGTACAGTTAAGCAAAGCAAAGTGTATAGTGAAAGCAGATGAAATTTATAATTTTTTTTTCACTACAACATACAATAAATTGCTTTTAACTTAAAGATTATTTTTTTTTAATTTTGACACCGGATTTCTTTTAAATTTATAACATTTAGAATAAAAATTTTTTTAAACAAAATGTTACAATAGTATATAGGGTGTGTATAGGCAGTGGATTATAGTTATACATATATACACAAAATGTACAGTGTGCATACTCAGTCAAAAGTGAAACACATACAAGAAAAAAAAAAACAAAGAAGATCATATTGCCTTAAATATAAAAATGTGTAACATTGAAAACATTTGCATTGAATTAAGAACGAATAAAAATAAAGTTCAATAACAATAATCTTTTTGAATTAAGAACGAATAAAAATAAAGTTAAATAATAATAATAATAATTTTTTTTTGAAAATAAGAACGAAAAAAAAATAAAGTTAACGAGAAACAAACTAAAACAAGATACATAAATAAAATAAAATAAGTTAGTAAATTTTAAATACAGAATTTTTATAAAACAATATTATGAAAATAAATAAATAAACTAAAACTACTGGAAATGAAACAGAAACAAATCATTTAATATATATATATCTGTAAACAGTTGATAAATAACTAAAGATTAAATTAATTAATTACACATTATTATATACTATTATATTATGATAACATAAAAATTGATAAAATAAAAAAAAAAAAAAAAAAAAAAAAAAAAAAAAAAAAAAAAAGGAAAAGCAACAAACATAAATTAAAATACTTAAGAAAATAAAATTCATACATTTTTAAAACATAAAAATAAACTAAAAATTTATTAAAAAAAAAAAAAAAAAAAAATTCATCATTTATACATAAATTATATTACTTATGTCTTTCATTAAATTAAAGTTTACAATAATTAGAAAGCAAGAAAAAAAAAAGTAAAGTATGTACTCATAACAACAGAACACGAAATATAATATAATAAGAGTAAACCAAAACAATAACATGCCACAGAACAGTAATATATGTATTTCTTCTTTTATGGTTGTAATTATATATATATATTTTTTTTCTTAAATTTACTATTATTACATGTTACAATTAATATTGTTTTAAAAAAAAAAAAAAAAAAAAATAATAATAACAAAGTAATTTAAACAAAATATATGAGAAAATCTATAAATAAATAGCCTATTATATACAAAAAAAAAAAAAAAAAAAAAAACACAAAAAAAAAGGAAAGCACAAAAAAAATCTAAAGGTAAAATAAAGTCATAAAATATCGATATACATGACGAAGGAAGCAAGCATGTCTCCAAGAGTTTGCTGGTGGCAAAATAAAGATATAAATTGGTACATAGCGGAGTACCACCAGATCATCCCAGAACGACATCGACCCGTATATATGTCATATTATGAAATAAAAGTTCTAGTATCTCATCACTACTCCAGGTTAAGGCAAATTGCTGATCGTTCCTCAACACCGGCTGCACCAAAATCAGTAAGATTTAAATTAAATTAAAATATCTAAGTAACAAACTTATGACTAATTTTTACTATTAAAAAAAAAAAAAAAAAAAAAAAAAAAAAAAAAAGAGAAAAAAAAAAAATGAAGAATTAAGATTATATTAATTTGTAAAATGTTAAAATGAAACCAATATGAAATTGATATAAAAATAAGAAGAATATAGTATGCATGCAATATGAATATAATATGAAGGTAGGATGAAAATACTATTAACTTATTATGAAATGATATAAATATAAGAATATAATGTACATAATACGACTATTATACGAACAGGTTTAATTAGAACTCTATAAACAAAAATTATATAACAAATGAAATAAAAATTGTAGGAACTGTAAAGAAGATTCCATGTAATAAATAATATGTATAACTAAAATCTAACTAACATCTTTGGCTTTGTTCATAGTTTACCTTCCAGAACCTCATGATTCCCTCATAAGATATTTTCATATCAGCATTTGTTTAGGATGGGAACATAGCCTTACAGCAAGCTATGTTATAAGGGTGGGTGAGAAACATCATCGATGGGGCGAGGCAATCCAATTTTTTTTTACTTTTCAGACTCATCGATGGTTTTGCTGTTATCTTGGGCTTGAGCGGAGTCTACGCTTTTTGTTCTATTCTACGGTGTAGGTGCTATGTTTTATTTGAATTTTTTTTGAAGCATTGTAAGCAAAGAGACATCTCACCTCTTAGCTGCTTCCAGCTGCCGTTAAATAAAAGGGTTATGGTAGGTGGCCAACTCACACCCCATCCGGCGAGCTAGTACGCGCTAGCCAACTCGGGCAGCTGCCACCTCCACCAAACCATAAACCCAAGACGTAATGATGTGGTCTTGTGTGTCTATACTTACTAATTTTATGACTAGCATAGACACATATTCAGTTCTTATTGTAGGTATAATGCACTGAATAACATACAGTATTTATATTAATGAAACTGGAATTTTCTATAAATAATTATTTTATTTTCAGATATATAACTAAACATTTTGTCAAAATGCCAGATGGTCGACAGTATAACCACAACCTCCACATACTTACATTACAATCTGAAGAAGATTTTGCAGTTTGTGCATACCATTATTTATATTTAAATAATAAAATTAGAAAACGTAAAATGCGAAGTAGTGAATATTGTGCACGTTGTGAAACTGGCAATTTTAACACAATTTCAGAAAAAATAGATGAATTGAAAGGCTACCCTGTGAAATTTCATAAAATCGTACGAATGTCAATAAACTCATTTACAGACCTTGTAAACTTAATAAGAGATTTCATAAGGAAAAAACATTCTAACTGGAGAAGCAGTCTAACGCCAGAAGAGCGTCTTTTTGTAACTTTAAGGTAAATTTGAAAAAAATGTGCTATAATATACATATAATAAAATGACATTGAAAACTGCTCATTATATAATATGTATTTTATTATATAATATTATATAATATTTAAATAAAAATGGAATCTTCTTCATTCGTATTTTTGTTTTCATCATTCTTATTCGATTCCTCGAACTCATCCAACGTTTCATAGAGCATAGATTGAACTGCTGATTTAAATTTTCTCTTTTTCTTATCTGGAAGCTTCTGACACTCCATTGCTATGCTGGTAAAAAATACTTTGTCTGGATTTTCAGAACCTTCCACTTTTCTTTCAAAATATTTTTTTTATACATTATGAAGTTTCATCAAAAGCTGATGAATTATATTTTGTTCTTTTTGATGGTGGGCTTTCTGCGACCTCAGCATTAGGATTAAGAAAATCTATACGTTGATTGCTGTCAGATAAAAAATATGTAATCATTGGTTCATCTGATGGGCTCTGTGAATTTGAATTCAATTGTATTTCGGACTCTGGTGATGTGGAATCTTGAAGTGAGGATCTAGAAATTTTTTTAAAATAAATGATACAAATATATATATAAAATAAATAAATAAATAAATAAATTTTAAACTTGATGCCTATGTTTCATAGAATCTTTTAGAAACATCATCTTCTCTTCAAGATACCATTTCTTCATTTTTTTTGCACCGGATCCTGATGGCATAGTTTTAGCATCTCTCACAGATCTCGCAAACGAATTACGCAAATTAGTCCATTTGCTTTTAACTTCACTTTCTAGAAAAATAACAAATTTTTTTTTAGATGTTTAGCTACTGGAAACAGCTACGCTTCAATACATTATGAATTTCGAATTGGAATTTCAACCGCACATCAAATAGTGCCAGAAGTTTGTGAAGTATTATGGGAAGTTTTGCAGCCAGAATACATGCCATCATTAACTAAATCAATATTAGAAAATGTTGCTAAGAATTTTGAGCAAAAATTGCAGTTTCCACAATGTTGTGGAGCGGTTGACGGCAAGCATATAAGAATTCAACGACCTGCACATGCTAGTAGCTTGAATTATAATTACAAAGGGTATCTTTTTTTGGTTTTGCAAGCTGTTGTAGATGCAGATGGTTGCTTTTTGGCAGTCAACGTTGGAGACTACGGTCGTCAAAGTGATGGTGGTGTTTTTATGCACACTCCATTCGGAAAGTCTGTTTTAAATTCAACTATCTCGTTAACAGAGCCGAAGAAGCTACTTTGTAACGGGGAATATATTGAACTTCATCCTGTTTTCGTCGGTGACGAGGCGCATAGGTTACTACCAAATTTTCTGGTACCATATGCGCGAGTTATGAAACTTCACTTTTCCTTGCAAAAAAACAACTCAAATTTAAACTTGAAGTTATATTTATTTAAAATATTTATTTTTTTTTTATTATTTTTATTTATTGATTTACAACTTTTATTTATTCGAAATATTTAATCATTTATTTAACAATTACAGTTTTGATTTATAAACTTTATTTATTTTAAATATTTATTGTTATAAATTTTTTTAGTTTGATCACTGACAACGTTCTAACAAGACTGACTACTACAAGTTTTTCTTTATGTTAACATGCATGAAAAATTCTTATTGAAAAATTAATTTATCAGCTATTTTACAATGTGCAACTTGCATCTAAATTGCTGTTGCAATTATTACAATGTATGAAAAAAAAATGTATTGATAAGCAAAATGTGAAAAGTATTTGATTACATTCTTTTTTTTTGATTAACAATAAAACCAAATAATAAATGCATCAAATTACATCCTTCTTATTTAATAAGCAAAAATAATGATTCTTATGATTAGAAGTATATATGTATATATAAAGTTATTCTGTTATTTCCGCTGTTCGTGGTGGCGTGTGTTGCGGTAACGTAACTCCTCCCCCCTTAGTGTGAAGTGATGGCCACATCAGTGAATTTGGGTCCTGTGCTGTTGGTGTGGACTGTTCTTCCAGGTTAATTGTAATTTGTGGTTGATCATTTGTTCGTTTTTTAATTTCTTGGAGTTTATACAACTTATATATTCCAAGTATGATAATAAATGTAGTTATGATTCCAGTAAATGAAAATGAATTATATATGTACATTTTTTGTTTTAGATTTTAGGAAATTTGTGGCTTCGAAATTTTTTATAGTCTGGTTATTTAATTTAGAAGGATTCCATCTTGCCACTATGTTTGTTTTATTAATTTTGCTATATATAGTTGATATGATGTGGATCGTGTCAAAGTATGTTATTGGTTTACTGGAGTATTGTATATTATTTATGTATATACTGTATAGTTATTAAAGCGTATGAGAAATGTTCCCTTTAATATTCTATCGTTCTTGGATATGTCACATGTTGATTTAACGGCTAGGTTTTGTTTGGTGATGATCACTACGTGGCCTGGTTCTATTAATTCAACTTGTTCTGTGATATCTTTTTCGATTACTTCACAATGTGCTTTTTCATTTTTGATTATATTCGGTATACAGTCATCTGATTTGATTTCTTTCAGGTTCTTCAGCTTACAATGTCTTACTTGTTCAATCACTGGACATTCATTTAGTAATATGTATGGAGTTTCACTTTTTGTTATATATGTATTATTGATTGGTAATCCTTTAATATGATAGAGGAAGAAGGGTTCTGGATGAAATAAAGGTATTTTTACGGTGAATATTATATTGGATGCGTTGTAAAAACTTTGTAGTTCCAACAGTTCATATAGATTTTCGTCAGAATATATTTGTATATTTTGTTTATTTATTTGCTGATAAATATATACTATCTCTTGAGGATGCAAAATTTGTTTTGATATAATTTGTAATTTAGCCAGAGTTATTGATTCTAATATGTCTTTTAAATGTTCATTTAAAAGATCTATGTCATATACTATTTGGTTAAAATATTGATTGAACGTAAGGAATAGCAGTAATTTATCCACTTTTGATTGTACAGTATTTTGGTAATGTTTTGTTAATGTGGCTAGTGATGTTGTTGAACCTTTCTATCATTTTTTCGTTAATGAGTATTTGCTTATTTATTTGGTTATTTAGGTTGTTTTGATTTGTTTTTTTTTTTTAAATCATGTATTTCCAACTTTTGTGCTAGTCCTAGATGTGGGATGACCCTGTAAATTTCATTTATTCTTAATCTTTTGTTTGTGTACCCTACGTTTATTGGTATTAACAGTTATCTTATTGTTAGTGATTACTTTATGTTTTACGTATTGAGGTGCTAGCATTGTTTCGTCGATTATCAGATTCGTATATAATATCGTTATTTTTAAAGGTTGGGGGGTCTTTACGATTATTATTTAATTTATCTATTGTTTTTTGTTTGTGATTTAAACTGTGTTTATGTATCATGTGAGCTAGTTTATTGTATTCTTCTATATGTTTTATTAAGTAGGCTTGCTCTGTTTTCTGATTGGGATCTATTGAAAATAGAGTGGATTTATTATAATGACCTGATATTAATTCAAAGGGTGTTAGTTTGGTGGTGGAATGAATGGAATTGTTGTAACTAATTATGGCTTCATTCATGATTTCTCCTATAGGTTTGTCAGGACCCTGGCTACGAATGATTCTTATTAATTCGGTGAGAGTGGAATGTAATCTTTCTACAGGGGAATTACCTGTTGAATTTTTTGCTGTAGTAGTATGTAAATTGACTTTGTATAACTTTAGAAAATCTATGAATGTTGTGGACAAAAATTCGAAACCATTATCTACAACGATTTTATTCGGGATTCCATGATGTGAAAAGAAATGTTTCAGAGATTGTATTATAATGATGCTATTTCTGGAATTTAAAATGTAGGCTCTAGCGAACTTACTAAATTTATCAATTATTGTGATGAAATTTGTTTTATTTACGGAGTAAATGTCTAAATGTAGAATTTGCAATGGTCTGTTTGGTGTTTCGGTAACTTCGTATTTGAGTGGTTGTCGGTTTCTTTCGTATTTGTTCTCTAAACATATGTCACAGTTGTTTATTATTCTAGTAATAATGTCTTTCATTTTCGGAAAATAATATTGTCTTTTTAAGTGATTTAAGGTCTCGGTGATGCCTCTATGATTGGAGTATTGATGGTATTCTCTAACTATTTGTTCTTGTTTGTCTGTTTCCGTAACATCTTGTACCTTGAAAGTGCATCGGATTAATTTAATGTATTCAGTATTAAAATATTTAGAATATATTGTTTGAATGGATTTGAACGTGTTTTCATCAGTCAAAATAGCTGTCGTGCTTTTAGGTTGTGCATAATTTTTAAGAATATCTACTAAAATGGTTTCTTTGTTTTTGTCATTAATTTTGATTATATATCTTTTTTTTGTTTTGAACAATATTTGAAAATGTTTCTCTGGGTTTTTTAATTTATTTATTTTTTCGATTATTATCTGATGGCTAAATTCATTTAAGGGTCGTTCTGATATGGATATATGATCGTTAAGATTTTCTTGAGCTGAATGGACTGTTGACGTCAAGTTTGTTTCATTACCAGGTTGTGGAGTTGTATCTAATGAATAAATTTCAATCCTGGAGAGAGCATCTGCGTTTGTAATTTTCTTACCTTTTTTATAAACAAATTCATAATCAAATTCCTCCAACTTCAGTCTCCATCGTATTAATTTTGAATTTGGTTCTTTCAAGGAAAATAACCAAGTCAAAGGTTTGTGGTCTGTTATGATTTTGAATTTTCTTCCGAAAAGGTAAGGCCTGAAATATTTGGTTGCCCAAACTATGGCTAGAAGTTCTCTTTCTATTGTACTATAATTTTGTTCCGAAACGTTCAACGTCCTACTTGCATAACATATAGGCTTGTCGGATCCTATTGGTCCTTGTGATAAAATTGCCCCGAGTACTACATTACTTGCATCGGTCGTCAGATTAAATGGTTTAGAAAAATCAGGGTATTGGAGTATAGGGTCGTTACATAAAATTGTTTTACAAGTTGTGAAGCAATCAATATATCTTGAGTCTAGTCGTATCTCTTTCCCTTTTCTCAAACATTCCGTGAGAGGCTTAGTTGATTCAGCAAAATCCTTAATGAATTTTCGGTAATAACCGAGAAGTCCAAGGAACGATTTTATTTCTTTCCGAGTTTTGGAAACTGTTGAATAACTTTGATCTTATCAGGGTTTGGTTTGACCCCTTCGGACGTGACTATATGGCCTAGGAATGCAATTTCTTTGTGTAGGATTTCTGATTTATCTAATTGAATTTTTAAATTCGCTTCTCTCAGCTTTTTGAAAACAGCTGTGAGATTTTCAATATGTTCTTGCAATGATGTTGAGAAAATTAATATGTCGTCCATATACACTAAACAGATTTTTCCTTGTAATTCTCGTAATACGTTGTCCATGACTCGCTGGAAAGTGGCGGGGGCGTTTTTAAGCCCAAAAGGCATTCTAATAAATTCGTATCGACCGTTATCAACCGTGAAGGCTGTTTTAGGAATATCATCAGGATTAATTTCAATCTGATGAAACCCCGAAGCAAGGTCTAAAGTGCTAAAATAGATACATTTACCTAATTTGTCTAATATTTCCGTAATGTTGGGTAGCGGATATTTGTCGTCTATCGTTTTCTCATTCAGTTTCCGATAGTCGATAACTAATCTCCACTTTTCTTTTCCACTAGCATCTAGTTTTTTCGGAACTATCCATATTGGAGAAGACCAGGGTGAAAAACTAGGTCTGATAATGCCTTGTTCTAACAAATTTGTTATTTGATTTTGAATTTCTTGCTTATGTATGTATGTAGGGGTAACGATAAGTTTTAGTGTATATGGGAATGTTATCAGTGGTCTTGATGTGGTGTTTGGTTTGATTAGTGAAGCTTAAATTTTCGCCCTCTTTGAAAAAAAATTCCTGCACAGCCTCATGATAGCTTTCCTTTCTTCTTCATTAAGATGGTCTACTCTAATGAGGTCCGAGATATTCGTAGTAGGAGAAGTCCCGTATTGACAGTTGACGGAGAAATTGTGAATTTCAAAATATTGGTCATTACTCAAAGGGTGTACTTTTATGGGTTGGTCTATCATAAACGTCAGTGGTATATTTGAAAAGTTACAGACTTCAATAAACGAAAACCAATTATTAGCTCTATATACCCCTTCAGAGATTAATAAATTTTCCTTTAGAACTACAGGTTTGATGTATATGTTACCAGTTTTAATATCGACTGGTAGATGACATATCATTTTGCTATTTGCAGGAACTGTGTATAATTTAGACATAAAATTCGGTTTATAAATTAGAGGTAAGCATGAAAATTTAGATTCTAGTAAGGATCGATGAAGATCAAGTTTTATTCTGAGTTTTCTCATTAGTTCTAATCCTGTAAGTCCATCGAAATAGTCGTGAAATTTAAAGAGTAGAAAATTTAATTTCTCATTAGTTTTAAATTCTTCCAGTCCATTCAGTATTATTTGTTTGTCAACGATATGTGTGTTAAAAGCTGTTTTGATTCGAACAGGTTTGATTTTTTCAACCGAATTGGGATTGACTAAATCAGGATTTATGAAGGACATATTACTACCGGTATCAATTAAAAATTTTAATAAAGTGTTGTCTGAACTTTTAACCCTTGTGTGCATAACCGAATTATTTTTCCTAAACACATCACCGGCTACCTGGGTAGCCACCAACGAATAAATGAATCAGGTGTGTTATACGTTTTAAATAAAGCTACGCGTAGACTAGAAAACTGAACTTATGCTTGCTTATTCCACAAGTAAAATTAAATCGATTATATTACGTATATATACTTGGTAATACGTATTTCACAATCAGAAAGTTCAGCTGCTGATCGAAACAAACAACAAGAAAGTGCAAATATCAGTAGCTGAAAAATCAGCACCGATAAGTTCATTTACGCTGTTGAATGTTGATGTGCACATAAGCATTACGATGTGGTTTCGGAATCCGCAGAGCAGAAGAACATTGACACACAACATTATTCGTCAAAGGTCTGGACCATCGAGATTTACAAAGTCTCTTTCTGCCCTCGACACATTTAAATCCATTATAAATGGAGTCATTTGCAACATCATCATTAGAGAAACCAATAGAAAAGCGAATAGTGTATATAGTCTGTATAACTCGAACAACAAAGGTAAGCCTGTAAAAGTTTGGAAAGAGCTAACTCTAGAGGAGTTTTATGGGTATGTCGGTATTCTTATTACGGCTGGTGTACGCCACTCGAATAAAGAGAATACTCGGGAGCTTTGGAAATCGAGTGCTTTTCCTCTATACCGCGCAAGCATGGGGATAAATAGATTCGAAACTATTACAAGGTTCATACGATTCGATAGACCATTTTCTAGGAACGACCGCCTGCGGACCGACAAGGCAGCAGCAATCTCTGATATATTCATGTTGCTCAATGAAAATTTACGCCTTCATTATGTTCCATCAGAAGACATAGTAGTTGATGAGCAGCTTTTTCCGTACAGGGGTCGAACGAGATTTACTCAATATATGCCTTCAAAGCCAGCTAAATATGGGATAAAAGTTTGGTGGGTCTGCGATGCTAAAAATTCTTATCCAATAACTGGTCAGATTTACACTGGAAAGCAAGGAGATTGCAGAGAAATCAATCAAGGTGAGCGAGTTGTAACAGACTTGTGCAGACAATTTCAAGGAACTGGTAGAAACGTAGTGACGGACAATTTTTTTACTTCTTTGCCGTTAGCAAGATTATTAATGTCTTGGAAACTATCAATTGTCGGAACGTTGAAGAAAAATAAAAAATACATACCGCAAGCAATGCTTCCAACAAAATCACGTGAAGTTTTGTCATCATTATTTGGCTTTAGTGAGGATAATGTAACTCTGTGTTCCTATGTACCTAAAAAAAATAGGAGCGTAATAATGTTGTCAACTTTACACTACACAGATAATATAACCGGATCTTTGAAAAAACCGGAAATTATTCATTATTACAACAGTAAAAAGAGTGGAGTTGACAACATGGACAAAATGCTTGGTAATTACTCCTGTAAAAGACGAACACGACGATGGCCATTAGCTTTTTTCTACAACATTATCGATGTGGCATGTCTAGCAACCTGTATAATACATAGTGCAAATAATCCTACGACATCTGCAAAAACCAGTAAACGAAGAACATTTTTACAGGACTTAGGGAAGGAACTTTGCTTACCTCTGATACATGCTCGCGCTGAAAATCCAAATATTACGCGACATTTTTCTACTAGAACTGGATTAGAATGCATGCTTGAAAGACCTATTTCTGGAAGATGCACAACATCAAATTCGGGGCAGGAGGTATTGAGAGATAGCAGTGGGAGAATTATGCAAACAGGAAAATGTTATGTCTGCTTGACGGCTGATCCTAAAAAGCGACGTGCAACACGTAAATCCTGCCATATTTGTAACAAACCAATATGCAACGAACACACCATAAGCATTGCAAAGTGTTATGCATGCAACTGAATAATATTGAAATAAAATACATATGATTTCAAATTGAATGTGTTTTATTTGTATCTCTTTCCCAACATTCCTTATTGAAGAAATAATTTTTGATATGAAAACGTGAGTGCCTAGACTAATCTAATATTGAAAAAAATTATTTGGCTACCTAGGTAGCCTGTTATGCACTATCAGAACAAATATTTCTTTAACGGTAGAACATGAAAAGTATTATTAATTTTAATGTGATAATTAAACAAAATCACTTACTTTCACCTCAGCATAGATGACTAAAATCGTTAGTTACATATTATAGCAGAACACTAAATGGCACACTTCTAAACTTGAAATGGCTACCCAGGTAGCTGGTTATGCACACAAGGGTGTGTATGTAAGGTAACACAAATGACTGATGGTGATTAATGTCTAAATATCCCATTGAATTTCCGAGGCATTTTGCTGAAAATTTTCGTCATCAATTTCAATTTGGTTTTGTTCAGTTTTATGATAAAAATTATCCAAATTTTGATAATACATTTGAGGAGAAGAAGGAGACCCTATTGGTTCTCGAAGACCGACAAGGAATGTATTTAACCACATTTCTTGATGCAATGTTTGTTTAGCTTGAATAACACTGAGCTTTGTTTCATTCACCTTTACATGATTTGGCATAGTTGAGAGAATTTCGATAATTTTTGAATAAAATACTTTAATTGTGTCACTTCCTTGTTTTAACAAAATGAAGATCACGAATTAAACTAGTTTCATTTCGTTTGTCTGAATAATGTGTTATTAAATTAGTTTTAATTTCCTCCCAAGTAGTCGGAGTTCCGTACATATTGAGAACCTCATTAGCTCGACCTACAATTTTATTTCTTATGGCCCTAATAATTAATTTTGCATAAATTGTACCGTCAATTTTAGGAAGCAATGTTAATATTTCTTGAACATTGCTAAGAAAATCGTAAAGAG
Organism: Villa cingulata; assembly: GCA_951394055.1. Lineage (NCBI taxonomy): Eukaryota > Metazoa > Arthropoda > Insecta > Diptera > Bombyliidae > Villa > Villa cingulata. The sequence goes on along the minus strand of OX596017.1, from coordinate 30,428,879 downwards.
TTCGCGGATTTCCATCAAAAGTGGGCAGATCTTTAATTGCGTCTGGTATTCTCAGAGAATTAAATATTTCATTATAAGTAGACGTAGCATTAGTTTGAGAAATTTCATTAGTTGAGGCACTATCATTATTCAATATATTAACTTGATTGATTGCTTTTAAATTGTATTGTTGAGTTAAATCATCAGTAGGCATGCTTAAAAGATTTATTGAACCGTTAATCTGAAGTTTTATTTTATCGAAATTAATTTCGTTACCGTAAGCCGCAGTATTAGAATCAATAGCTCTATTTTCACTAGAGAATATTGATTTCTTTTCTATGTGAGTTTTGTAAGGAGAACTGTTAGAACTATCACCTCTGGATGTGGGTTTAAATTTTCTTAACATAAAGGATTGCAAATCAATTTAAATAATTACACATATATAACACTTTTATAAAAATTTGTAAAGTACCCCTTTATGACTTACCAGAACAGTGATATGAACGTTGTCAATTGCATTGCAGTAGATTCCTGAGCCAAAGGATGAAAATCCACCAAGAAAATGAAGCCTTGTGCTCTGATTTTAATTGTAGGACTCTTTCAGTTTCAACTTCACTTTATACCAATGTGCTCTTGATACGAGATGAAATCTCCGAAGTTGATTATTTCACACATGAAAGGATACTTTTGAAGTATCCTACCGACTGCGCCAGTTATGAAACTTCACTTTTCCGTGCAAAAAACAACTCAAATTTAAACTTGAAGTTATATTTATTTAAAATATTTATTTTTTTTTTATTATTTTTATTTATTGATTTACAACTTTTATTTATTCGAAATATTTTATCATTTATTTAACAATTACAGTTTTGATTTATAAACTTTATTTATTTTAAATATTTATTGTTACAAATTTTTTTAGTTTGATCACTGACAACGTTCTAACAAGACTGACTACTACAAGTTTTTCTCTATGTTAACATGCATGAAAAATTCTTATTGAAAAATTAATTTATCAGCTATTTTACAATGTGCAACTTGCATCTAAATTGCTGTTGCAATTATTACAATGTATTGATAAGCAAAATGTGAAAAGTATTTGATTACATTCTTTTTTTTTGATTAACAATAAAACCAAATAATAAATGCATCAAATTACATCCTTCTTATTTAATAAGCAAAAATAATGATTCTTATGATTAGAAGTATATATGTATATATAAAGTTATTTTGTTATTTCCGCTGTTCGTGGTGGCGTGTGTTGCGGTAACGTAACTCGCGCAGAAGCCTCAATCAGGAGAGAGATGTTTTTAATACTCGATTAACGCATGCTAGACGTATAGTAGAATGTGCATTTGGTATTCTTGTAAGCAAATGGAGATGCTTTGAACGACCATTATTATTAAAACCGGAGAATTGTGATAAAGTCGTCTTGACTGCTTGCATTCTACATAATTTTATTCAAAAAAAAAAAAGAAAAAGTACAGATATTTAACGGTCCTTGTAGCCAGTACACTTCGTCGCGCAGATTACCTCAACAACGACCAAACAATAATGCTAAAAGTGTACGAGAAACATTTACAAAATATTTTTTGTATCCAGGAGGAGAAGGAGAAGAAATGGACTGTACATTTTAGTCAGTGATTTTGATGCAATGTATGAAGATAGGTGCAATAAATTGTTTGCAGTTTGGCTAGAGTTAAATAAAAAGATTATTAATTATTGTGTCTCAGTAAAAAAAGTTAAAAATGTTGAAAATTTGACAGAAAATACAAATGACCTTACGGGTTTTCAGTTACTGTGTCATATTTTGTCGTCATCTGTGTACAGTAAAAATTCAAAAACAAACAAGAGAGTAAAGCTGTCTAAAAAAGAAGTTATGGATTCTTTTCTTCTATTGATTCAAGTAAATATGCTAGTATTATTTTTTTAAGCAATAATTTTCAACGGTTTTAAAAATTATGGAAACAAATTGAATACGCATAAATTATGTATAATACATAGAAATTTATTTGAAAACGATTTAAGTATGAACACTAACTTCAGTTGATCTTTTTGAATTTAGGACGCTAACTTGCTTGGTGAAGCTATTGAAAAACGAAGAAAGCAACAAAAGAATATAAAAGGGACTACAACTTTTTGTTTGTTTAGTAGGAGACAATTTTGGTATGACAAAAATTTACAAATAACATTTTCAAATATTATATATTATTAACGAATAAAATTATTATTTTTCAGATAATATTGAAGCTAACTATATTGCGGTAAATGACATCTACCATGTATATACCCAATTTTGTCGGTCCTAGCAATTTTGGCGCCCGGCGCACTTTTGAAATTTTGCGCCGTTCTTTTTTATTTATACTGGGTGTCCTTAGTTCGGATGCAGGCATTTTTCCAGTCGATAGGTCTTGCTGAGAAACGAAAAAAATCGTAAGGCGCGGGGCGGGAATTTTGATTCTAATATCAACGAGTGAGGAGCAAGGGGCTCAGACGTTTTTTTTTGAGGTCTAGTGACTTGTTTCCTATTTGTGGTCATAATCCACGAAATCCTTAGTCGTTTCGAATTATTTTGCATTCATTGGAAAGATAATCAATCATAGTCTTTACTTTGATACTTGAATTATAAGATTGGTGCAGTGATGCCAAAGATATGGTATATCGAATTCAAATTTTCGTAGAAAAAAATGGAAAATTTTGAGTTCAAGGTTCAATATCTCAAAACGTTGCCCTATTTTTTTTTAAATTTTCTGTATTTAAAATATTGGTCAATGAATTGCCTTTCATTAGCATTTTATTTCATTCAATTATCTGTCGTGGTTTTTGAGTTATGGAAAAAAATGTAACTGTGGGTTCTACCAATTTAACATAGTTTCTTTCTCTGAATCGTCCCTGCAGCTTCTGCAGTACGTGTTGTATGGTAGACCCAATCTGGCTGCGTGTTCTCCCGCAGGCCAGTGACCTGTTAGAATCGCCATGATTCTAGCGATCTCTCGTCGGTTTCTACCGATGAGTGATAAAGTTCTTTTCTTATCGAATTCCGGCCAAGTAGCTCTTGACACAGAACATATTGATAAGTTCTTCCATCTGTTATTTGCCTCCGACAAGTAGTAAAGCCAGATCTCTCGCTTAACACTATTTACCGGGATGTTTATTTGTACTTTTGCCGAAAGGCGCAGAGAAGAGCTCTGTTTCGCCAACGAGTCGGCCCACTCGTTACCCTCTATGTTCCTGTGACCTGGAACCCATATAAGTGTAACTTGAGTCTTGCTCGTTAGTCTATCCAGTGTTCTTCTGCATCTCTCTGTTATCTTTGAGTTGAAGGATACCGCTCCCAGAGCTGTGATTGCGGCCTGGCTATCGGTACATATACCGACGGTTTTTTGTGTTGTTACTGATGTCATATCATACAGAATTTCGCTTGCCTTGAGAATCGCGAGTATCTCTGCCTGAAAGACACTTGCGAAATCTGGCAGGCGAAAGGACTTTGAGACCGGGGGTGAGCTCATGTAAACACCCGAGCCCACTCCACTATCCGTCTTAGATCCGTCTGTAAATATGACAAAGTCGTAATTCCCTATTATTGCGTTCTGTCTCCATTCTTTCCTGGAGGGAAATTTCAGCTGGAAATTTCTCTCAAAATGCAATATTTTGGAACTATAATCTGTTTGTACCGTGCTAAGTTTTTTGGGAATTTCCTCTAGGATGCTGCTATGGCCATATGTTTTGGCTCTCCAGCACCCCGCTTCCTTTAATCTTAGCACTTCCCGTGTTGCCGTGAATTTGACAAACAGATGCAGAGGAACGAGACCAAGAATAGTATTTAGAGCTTCGGAGGACATGACACCTCATGGCCCCCGTTACTCCCAATCCTACTGATCTTTGTACTTTGTTCACTCTGTCCTGATTGTGTCTCTTGTTTAGTACTACCCACCAAACTGTAGAGCCGTATGTAAGAATAGGGCGTACCACTGCCGTGTACACCCATAGGGTCATTCGGGGTTTAAGACCCCATTTTTTACTGAAGGTTTTCTTGCAAGCATAGAAAGCGATACTGGCTTTCCTTGCCCTCTCTTCCACGTTCAGCTTCCAGTTGAGCTTTGGGTCTAAAATTATACCCAAATACTTAACTCTGGAGGCTAGTGTCATAGATGTGCCATTTAGTTTGGGTAGGTTGAATGCAGGTACCTTTGTTCTGGTCGTAAAAAGCATCAGTTCGGTTTTGCCTGAATTGACACTTAATCCGCTTTCTTTGGACCAGTTGTCAATTTTTCTCAGGCTTCTCTCTATGATGTTACTCATCACGTCGAGATACTTCCCCGATACCATTACGACCAGGTCATCTGCATAAGCCACAACTCTTACCCTATCATTCTCTAAAATTTTTAGAATTCGGTTCATGGCAAGCAGCCAGAGCAGTGGTGAGATTACTCCCCCCTGGGGTGTAACTCTCTGCACCGCCCTGACGACTTTGCTGTTCCCCAATTCTGCGTTGATAATTCTTGAGTTGAGCAGGTCTTTCACTCATTGAATGACACTGATCTCCACCTTTTCCTCGGTTAGAGCCTCAAGAATTGTTTCACTTCTTATATTGTTAAAAGCACCTTCAATATCTAAGAAGGCCGCCAGAGTGTATTCTTTATACTCAAGGGATGTCTCTATGTTTTGCACTACACTATGTAGTGCCGTCTCCGTAGATCTTCCCTCGAGGTATGCGTGTTGTGATTTGTAAATGGTGCTTTCTAGTATCTGCATCAGATACGTGTCAAGCACCCTTTCCATTGTTTTAAGTGCAAAGGAGGTCAAACTTATTGGTCTGAAGTCCTTCGCCACTTCATGACCTCTTTTGCCCGCCTTTGTGATAAACACTACTCGTGCTACTCGCCATCTTTGCGGAACATACCCATGCCAAAGACTGCTTCTAAAGAGGGATACCAGCCCTGGTATCACTACATCTCGTAGCCGTTGTAGCATAATTGGATAAATGTTGCCTGGCCCTGGTGATTTAAATGGGGAGAAGTTGTCCAGCGCCCAGGAAACTTTCTCCCTCGTAATTATTTTTTTCGCCTCTTCCCAGAGTAGGTCCGAAGGTTTCCTTGTATTAGGCGACCTTAGGATTTCCGTTCCTTGCCCTGGGAAGTGTGCATCAATGAGTAGATCTAATGTCTCTTGAGCTGACTCTGTCCACGCCCCTTCCTTCTTCCTAAGGAAAGATGGGTTTGTGTGTTCGGTAGCGAGGATTCTGCAAAGTCTTGCTGACTCCCCGATATTTTTTTTTAAATTTTCTGTTTTTAAAATATTGGTCAATGAATTGCCTTTCATTAGCATTTTATTTTATTCAATTATCTGTCGTGGTTTTTGAGTTATGGAAAAAAATGTAACTGTGGGTTCTACCAATTTAATATATAATATATATATAATATATTTTATAATTGAATAAAATATATGCTGGCAAAATACCTGCACACGAACTCAGGACACCCTGTATGTTCTTTTCAACGCCACTCAAGAGGTAGAACTTGATACACACGTTTTTTTTAATGAGAGTTCCCCCGTAGGGGATACTTTCTTTTTTTTTCAATATTGCACTCATTTTGAATATTCAAAAAGAAAAATCTTATTAATTTTTGTTATGCAATAAAAATACGCGTAAAAAAAACCAAATATAATTTTTGAAAAACAATAACTCAATTAAAAATAATTTTATATTATGTATAATTTTTTGAACTTGCATGCAAATATATACTAATAAACCCTCTACCATGTATAAAAAAAATTCATTCAAACATGCAAATATGTAATGGGGTATTTCATCTGGTTTTTAAAGAATTTTATATATGACGTCAACGTTGAACGGTTAAAAACATAAAACAATAAAAAAAAAAGAAAAATTTAGAAAATTTCACATCGTTTAAAGGCTAAAATTTAAGATTATAAATTATCCTCCTTCCTAAAAAAACTCAAAATTTAAATTTTTAAAAAGTTATCAATCAAATTTTGAATATCATAATTAAAACACAATGTGTTCAAAATAGTATAAATAATATGAAATATAAGTAAAAGTCGGTGTGAAAAAGATGAAGAATATAACTTATACATTGGGTTGAAAATAATATTAATAACTAAAAATGTTTTAAAATATCTATTTTTTTTCAAAAAATTCTCTTGAGTAGTACTTATTTAACGCCGGCTACTGTGCAATATATATATAACATCAAGGCTGCTCGCACATTGTATCAGAATTTGTGCGATTTTTGTTCGTCAGAATTCGTGCGAAAACATGCGATCGATCCCATTACATGTAATACAATCATAACTCGCACATTTCATACGAGTTTGTTGTTCAGAATTTGTGCGAAATCTGACGACCATCGCATGATCCCATTTCGATGGGATTTGTTCGTACGAATTGATCAGATTTTATTAGTTGGTCAGTGTTGATCAGTGTAAAGTCAGTGTTACAAATTATTAAATTATTACAAATAAATTACATTATTAAAAAAATAAATAAAAAAAATAATATGGACAACGAGAAATTAATTTCTTTAATTTTGAAAAGGGAATCATTGTGGAATATGTCCCTTGCTGCTTATAAAATGAGACTGTAGCGACGATAACGTACCATTATTAATTATATTATAACATTGCATATTAATTATTTACTTATATACATATATACATTTATATGTATATACACGTATATATATTCACATAATATGCAGTTATATACCACACTCTACTATTACAATAATTCGTCTCGAATCACTCTTATCATATAAATAAGAGAGATGAGAGTTTGTTACTATTGATCGGCAAAAATTTCATAAAAATTAATATATACATAAATTCAATAAAAAATTAAATAATAAATAAAATTACAAATAATTTAAAAAGTGAAATAAAATTTTTTTATGGACGGATGACAAAACCTTAATCAAATTTTTTTGGGTTTGGATCACAACGTGGTTTTTTCTTAAACTCACACAGATATACAACATTCATCATTACCACAGCTCTGCAACGTGATTTTATAAAAACTATCGACATCAATCGGACATACAACTTTCATCATCATCTGGAGTACTACATTTTCCATCAGATAATAATTTAAAATTTTAAACAAATATATTCTTTTTTGAAAAATTTAACATATTGAAATTAAATTATTTTTCCTTTTATTTTAGGTTAAGTAACATGAAATGTAATAACTTGCAATCAATGAATTAAAAATTTTTGATTACATAATACATTCTAATACAAAATTCAGCAGAAATAAATTATAATATAAACATCTTCATAACATCTTCAAATATATGTATAAAATTATCACAGTAAGTAATACATTATATTATACTTTAAATTTTAAATACTTACATACATAGTAAGGTGGTTTCAACTTCGTGCAAACAGTCATCACAAAGTTTCATACATACATATAGTGTGGTAATATAAATTTTAGGTAAGTTTCTGTACACTAAAAACTGACAATAATTTATACAAGTGTAAATATTTAATTATAACATGACCACTCCAGGTGAAGAAATCACAAATCCAAGTGTACATAATGAGTCAAATACGAAGCCTGACTTTAGTCGACAACCTTCAGAAACCTTAAATACATTTGTTGATAGTTTCAATTTAAGAATACCAACATTTTGGCATAGTCGACCAGACTTATGGTTCGTTAGTGGAAACACAGTTCCGAATCAAGAGAATTACCTCTTCAGACACCAAATATGACTACTTAGTGGCATCTTTGCCATCAGAAACAATGAAAATAGTAGCAGACATATTACTAAACCCTCCAGAGAACAATAAGTATGAAAATCTAAAATTGCACTTATTGTCTAGAAGCAGAGATTCCGAAGAACGTAGACTGGACACACTTTTACACAAAGTCCAACTAGGAGACTACAAACCTTCCGAGTTATTCCGATACATGGAATCTCTAGCAGGAGAAAATAGTTTAGTAAATCTAAGTTTATTAAAAAAACTGTGGATAAACAAGCTTCCTTCGGCTATGCAAGCCTGCGTCATTGCTATCGAAAGCTCACATAACATAGAACAAATATTCGATATAGCAGACAAAATCTATGATTCCACTACCATTTCCACAGTTTCTACAGTACAATATTCGAATAACAACACAAACAATATCAACGATACAATTCAACAATTGACTGAACGAATTAAACGTTTAGAAAACAGAAATTTCAACAGCAGACAATCAAGACAAAATCAATACAAGTCGACATACAAAAGATTCAAATCAAAAAGTCCACACCATAACAGTGACAAACCCCTTTGCTGGTACCATCAGAGATATGGCTCGAAAGCGGTAAAATGTGTACCACCTTCCACAAATAATAATAAAAATTCAAATTCACCAAAAAACTAAAACTTGCTACCTCGTGTGCGGCAACGAAAGCAAGTTATTTTTCTCGCCGCCTCTTTGTTTTTGAAAGAAAACTCCAAATTAATTTTCTCATAGATACAGGAGCGGAAGTATCAATTATTCCCAAAAAATGTATTCCTTCAACTAAGTAAATCATCATCAAGTTCATATTTAATCTCTACCAATGGCACACCAATTATTACTTTTGGGTCCAAACACCTAACACTAGATCTCGGTTTACTACGTTCTTTTGACCATTGCTTTATAATCGCAGTAATTGATTACGCTATCATAGGTACAGACTTTTTACATAAATTCAACCTATTAGTTGATTTGCGCAAGAGAAAATTCGTCGATCAGAACACCTCACTTTTAACCAACTGTACTCCATACAATTTTAGTATAGTCTCTCCAAAATTATTCTGAATCGAAGGGGAATTCGGGGCGATACTTAATGACTTTCAGCGCCACCCGATTTCAATTTAAAAAGTAATCATAGCGTAGTGCACCACATTCATACCAAAGGACCCCTACCAGCTGCTCGACCTAGAAGGCTCCACTCAAAAAATATTTGATTGCAAAGGAGCAATTCGAGAATATGGTCAAACTCGGAATTTGCCGTCCATCTTCATCATCTGTTGCTTCGCCACTGCACATGGTCCCCAAAAAAGATTGCAGTTGGCGACCATGCGGTGATTACCGGCAGCTAAACGCTGTTACAGAATTTAATAAATATCCGTTACCGAAAATCCAAGACTTTACCATCCATCTACATGGATGTACAATTTTCTCCACAATAGACCTTTTTCGGGCGTACCATCAAATTTCCGGTAGCAACTGAAAATGTATATAAAACGGCAGTAATCACTCCTTTTGGGCTATACGAATTTCTTCGTATGCTTTTCAGGGTTAAAAACGGAGCTCAGACTTTTCAGCGTTTTATTAACGAAGTACTAACTGGGCTAGATTTTACATTTTGTTATATCGATGATATTCTTGTTGGTAGCAAATCTCCACAAGAACACAAAGAACATTTACGTTGCCTCTTTGAACGACTTCAAGAGTACGGAATTAACGTAAATCCCAATAAATGTGTTTTTGGTCAAAATGAACTAAATTTTTTAGGACACAAAATTTCAGAAAATGGCATTCTACCCTCAGAAGACAAAGTTAAGGCTATTAGTGATTATTCTCGTCCCACAACTAAAAAAAGTCTTCAACGTTTTCTTGGCATGGCCAATTATTATCACCGTTTTATTCCTTATTTCTCCAGAATAGCCACTCCTTTCTACGACCTAACCAAAGAAACACATCCAAAAAACAAAAAACTTGGATTTAATTGGACCCAAACTCATGAAAAGGCCTTCGATGAAATAAAAAATAAACTAAAAAATTGTGCATTACTCGCTCATCCCAACCCTGATGCCAAACTAAGTTTATGGATAGATGCATCTAGCGACGCTGTAGGAGCAGTCATACAGCAATCCAAAGACTGGGAACCACTCAGTTTCTTCTCTCATAAATTACAACCAAAAGTACTCTGCTTTTGACAGAGAATTATTAGCTCTTTATCTAGCAATTAAACATTACAGATATTTTTTAGAAGGAAAACATTTTGTCGTATATACAGATCATAAGCCATTAACTAAAGCCATTGGTTCAAAAACAGACAAATCACCTCGTCAAACAAATCATTTATCATTTATTTCAGAATTTACCAATGATATTAGATATATTAAAGGATGTCAAAACGTGGTTTCAGATGCACTTTCAAGAACACATTTAGATTCAGTAGACGTTAATACAAAGTTAGATATTGAAACCTTGTTTCGAAAACAACAAACTGACGACGAATTAAAAACTATTATTTCCAGCTTATATAAAGAAAATCTTTGCTCTTTCACACTCGAAAAAATCAATTTTCCCTTATATAATTTAGATATATGGTGTGAAATCTCGGCACAAACAGACCATACATACCAGAGACACTTAGACGAATAGTTTTTGACACAATTCACAGCCTTTCTCATCCTGGCATTAAATGCACTAACAAACTTGTCACATCGAAATATTTCTGGCCACACATGAATAAAGATATTAATTTATGGTCAAAAACATGTCTCGCTTGTCAAAAAGCAAAAGTTATACGGTACACAGTAGCACCACATGGTAAATTTAACACACCTTCGGGTAGATTCCAACACGTGCACATGGACATCGTCGGCCTTTTAACACCCTCCAATGGTTATAGCTATCCACTTACAATGAAAGATTGTTTCACACACTGGGCAGAAGCAAAGGCACACTCAACGACTTGCCTTGCTCTGGCTAAATTTTCGTTATATATTCTCTCCTCTGCTCCTAGTCTTGATTCAGGATATGGTCTCACCAGATAAAGCTTAAGAGGAAACCCCTCGTCTCCTAATATAACCAGAGGTATAGCAACACTTGTTTCTGGCAAATTGCGTGCAATGTGAATGTCCAGATTACCATTTTCAATTTGCTTACAAAGGTTTAAATTTGAAAATATACCACCATCGCTTTCTTTTCCGTAAGCACCAACTTCAACTGACAAGAATTTATAATTTGATGCAGAAAGTCCAAGCAATACAATAGAAAAAAAATTTTTGTAATTATAAAAAGTGCTGAATCTGCAGGACGCTTTATCCTTATATGTTTGCGGTCAAGGCATCCTACGCAGTTAGGAAAATTCCATTTCGTCGAAAAATTATGTGCTTCTGATTGGAATTGTTCTTTTGTTAGTGAAGGCATATGTTTTGATTGTAACTGTGTCCAAATTGCCTCAACAGTTTCATGTATAATTTCCCCAACTTCGTTATCCGAAATTCTGTAGGAAAACGAAAGAGTTCGAAAGGAACATCCAGTCGCCAGGAATCTACAAAACAATATATATGTATATTTCATGAAATTTTTTTACTTTCAGCTGAAGAGATTAAAAAAAAATGGAGAAATTTAAGAGATACGTTTAGAAAAGAATGCAAAAAAACTACAACTTGTCGATCTGGAGATGGAACAGACACAAAAATCACCTCAAAATGGCCATTTTTCCAACAAATGTTGTTCCTCAAAGACCAGTTCAAACGTGGTGAATTAGAAGGAAATGTTAACGAAATTTTGGAAAGTACGAACGACAACGATGAACGCCCAAATAATACAACAACTGAAACTGCTTCCGAAAAACAAGTTAATAATGAAATTGAACAACAGCAATCACAAAAACATCGTAATTGTGAAAATAATCCTTCATCATCAGAAATTAAAAAAATACCTTGTAAAAGATTCAAACGAAATATTCGAAATACGGAGGAAAAGCTTTTAAAGATTGAAGAGGAGAAACTGAAGATAATTCGTGAAAATAATTCAAACAGGAATGATAGTGATCATCAATTTCTGATGAGTACATATAATATACAATACTCGCTAGGTTACTTCGCAATGCTTATATTATACCACAAATAAACTAGTTTCTAGTTTATGTCTATTATACCAACATTATACACAATACAATACGAATACAATATGCAATACTTATTGTACATCACGATAGCGTCGATAGCAAATAAGTGTCACTTTCTTTATTATATATTATATTAGATAAGACTTTCAATGATTATATGTACACTATGTTGTTTTGTTATGACGTGTACTTTTTTTATGAAATTTTTTTTTGCTTTTTCTGCCTTCGGTCCTCATATAATATTAAGAATTGAATTTTTTTTTTTTTATTAGTTGCGCATTTCATATACCCACAAAATTTACAAAACAAAATAAAAGAAGGTTAGTGTAAAATAAATGAAAAAAAATAATAACAGAAAGTAAACTAACATAACGATAAAAATATTTTTTGAATGTATTTGTTAGATATTTTCGTCGTGTGAGTTTTCAATTTTAATTTTTGATTTCAGGAGGACATGCTCTTAAGTGATTGTTATAATGTTCAAAGTTGTAGAAACATTTGAAAAAAATAAAAAAAATTTAGGTGTAGTCCCTGCAAAGTGAGAAGAATATGGTACTTTGTTTTGGCCCTCTAAAATGAAAACGTGGGAAGTTAAAAAAATAAAAATTGGATGTAAAATAAAAGCAAGTGTGAACTCATTCAAAGAAGGCATTTCCGTCGAAAAACTGTTTGCTACTTTTAGTGACTCGGAATCTAAAGAAAGGTAACGTAAAGAATATAACATAAATAAAATCATTATTATGGCCTTTTTCAATTATTCAATCTTGCCTCAAGCTTGACTTTTCATAGACTTCACTGAATCAATCTTGTCTTTACCTTGTGTTCACTTAATCAAGCTTATCGCCAGCTGTCGACAAGATTGACAAGGTCTGAAAACATCTTTTACAGATAATTTTTAAAAAGAAGAAAAAAAGAGTTACCATATTTGTGAAATTGGTAAAGCATTTTTGTCACCAGCTGTTATTGACGTCTTGTATTTATTCTTTGTAATAATTTGTATTTATTCTTATAATTTACATTAAAAATGAGTGAAACACAGGAACAATTTCCGTAAGTTTTAATTAATTTATTGATTAATTAAATCATATTACAAATTTAATATAAAAACTAAATTTAAAAAATGCACTTTTTATTTTATTTATAGATGTGAAGAAAATGCAACTTCGCAACGGAGTTTATCTTGGACAAAATTACTTATTGAGGAGCGACTGAATAAAGAAAAAGATTTCAAAGAAGGAAAAAGGAAAAAAATTATGGAGACAAATCTTGAATAATATTAAAAATATTGATCCAAGTTTTCCACTTAATATAAATGATATTCAAGCAAAATTTTATAATTTATTAGCGACATATAGAAAAATTAAAAAAAGAAACAATACATCTGGTGAAAGTAGAACCTTTTGGCATTATTATGAAATGTTTAATAACGTGTACAAATACAAACATGCTATTACTCCTCCAGATAGCAATCTGTTTGATTCTTTAAGTGAACTAAATGAAAATATTGGCATAAATCAAATTGAAGGAAGTGAAGAGCTGTCGCTTTCTCAGCCGACAACCAAAAAAAAAAGAAATGATGAAATTTTAGAATATTTAAAAGTTTTCAACAGCGATGAGGAAAGGCGTCACAAAGAATTTATTGAAGAAGAAAAACGAAAAACCGAAGTAGAGCTACAGAAATTAGAAATACTGAAAAATATGGAAGCAATATTGACACAACTTTTATGAATATGTACACTACTTTAATTACCTTTATAGTTTTTAAGAAAAAATGAAGTTTTGTTTTTATTTATGTATATGTTATGTTTCCTTAATCAATGAATTTCTTTTTTTGGTTTTATGTTATGATTTCTGAATAAAAATGAAGAATAAAATATTTTTGTTAATTAAAAAAAAAACGCTTTTTTCATTTGTATTTGAATAAGTTTATTTAAAAATTAAAAAAAATAAAAATAAAAAATTATAAAAAAAGTAATAATCTTGATAAATTTAATTCTTAATCATAAATTTGTGAGCCATTCACAAAGAACATAGCTTTTTGTATTTACATTTCGCATTTCTTCATTATCATCTTCATTTCCATCACCATCTTCATTTTCAATTTCAATCCCTTCGTCGACATTTACAATTTCCAAAATTGATACTGAAGATGTACTGCTATTTATCCTTATAAAATTATGAAGTACCACACAAGCAACAACAATATGTTTTGCATTGCAAATTTTTCTGACTGGTAAATAATTCAGAATTCTAAATTTGGACTTTAAAATGCGAAAAGCTTGCTCGATGCATACTCTAATCGAGCTATGGAGATAATTGAATGTCTTCTGACTTTGTGATAAATATCCATTATCTCTATATGGAGTTATTAAATGTGGTAGCAAAGGATATGCAGCATCACCTAATAAATGACCACCTTTTATTAAATTTATAGTTTTATTTTGCAAGGATTTTCCTATTTCACTTGCACTCCAAACTTGGGCATCGTGGCTACTTCCGGGCCATCCAAAGAAAATATTCCGGAACACCAGATTATTATCGCATTATTATTATTATACTTGTAATATCATAGAGTGATAGCCTTTCCGATTGTAATAGCTCTGTTGTCGATTGTGTTGCATCGACAACACCTACTACCAATGGGAAACGATTTTGTTGCCTTAACGTTTCAAATTTTTCTGGTATTACATGCATTTCACTATCATCTGGCCAGCGAATATACTTCTTTGATAGCCTTGAAATTATTTTGCAAACTTCCAGTGTAATGGCGTATACTCGTCCAATCGAAATATTGAACCTGTCCGAAATTTCTCTTAATGAGTTTTCGTTGCTAAGCCACCATAGTGTCATAAGTAATGCACCTTCTGCACTTATCTTAGGTTTTCCCTTGCAATGATGCACCCAGTAAGTTTTCACTTCATTTAATAGCTTCTAAAATAAAAATGGATTACACTTACTTACAAAAATTCTATTATATATAAATTTTCAAATTGAATATCATCGTTTATATGTAGTATGCATATATACTCACATAAAAACAATCTCTTTTCATTCTGAATTGTGAAAAAAATGTTTCTTCAGAGAAAGATTTTATAATTTTCACATATCTATTTATCATTATCTATTTTTAACACTGTGTTTTTTTTTTTAATCTGGCAGAAACAATAGTTTTCATTATTAATGCTCGTTTTCTACACTGTGTTCTTTTAAAATGTCCTATAGAACTTTTAGAATTTAATACACAATGTCTTAAAACTGTATTTATACTAAAACTTTTAAATAACTTTCTTTTTCTTTCACTCATTTTTATTAAAAAATTTAATTCCTTAATAATAATATCTTTACAAAACAACACAAAACTTAAACACAAAATAGTGGTAACACAAAACTTAAGAATATCAACAGAAAATGGCGGCTTATGTTCAATAATACAAATTTTCTTGAATTCACAAGACAGTCAATCTGTCAGCAAGTTTGTAAATCTTATCTCCAGATGGGAAAGTCAAGCTTGAATAATTGAAAAAGGCCTATATTTTTTTATCTTTTCACTACAGATATTTGCAACAAGAAGTAAGAAAAAAAATCAACTGTTTTAGCGAATAAGTTACAGTCTGTATCTGATTACAACAGTTTAATAATAGAAAATAATAATGAATGTGAACAGCAGAAACCAATATTATTGGAAAATATTCTTGATAACGAAAATATTACTTTTGCCACAGATAATAGTGTTTATGTGACAGATATTCCAATGCAATCTCAAATGCAAGAAATTGTGACAACAAATAATGAAGATTTTAATATTATGTCACTTTTATTAAAAATTAAAAATTAAATTCAAAACATTAAAAACGATGTAGAAAATTTAAAATTGAGACAAAATAATTTTGAAAAAGTCATTATAGACCAGATGGCTCAAATAAATATAAAATTGGATAAAATTCTAAGTGGTCAACATTACAATTTTAACTACGAAAATGATCCAGAGGCATTAACTTTAACCACAAGACAAATAAATATACAGATGTAGAATCAAAAAGTATATAAAAGTAGGAGAGAAACTGATTCATAGGAACATTCGGACCAAAAAATTTTTCTACAATTGTAGGTGTCGGTAGTGATGCCAGCGTAAAACTCAATATAAAAAAAGTAGCATTACTTTATGCCAAGCACCCAACCCATATAAAAATAACGGGATTTCTTTTTGCCAAGCCCAAACTTTTTCAGTATAAAGCTTTTCTCTCTTTATATGGAGTTGTATAGGAAAAATGAGAAAATGAATAAATTTGTTTACAACAGCTGATATTTTATTTGTTGTCATTTTGCTTCATTTATAGGTTTTGCATGTTTTGCATGCAATATAATATATATACAATATAAATATATAGAATATAGTGTAAAGAGAATAGAGAAAATTATATACCAAACACAAAACGTTTTCATATTATATTTGTTATTTGTTTATATGTATGTAAAGCTACACAGCAACCAGACCAGCAACATTAAAGTATATGTATAATGCATAAATCCATTCGCATGTATGTATTGTATTACAAATGCCATATGTAATTTATATGCATGCTTTGACTTTTTTGAATACAACATGCAATATATACTTGATCATTATATTTATATATATGTATTTTATATGCAAGTTTGTATGTATGTTAAGCACTTTGTTTAAATTTTTATATATTTATACCAAGTATTTGTATGTATACATACTAAATAAATACGTTTTAATTTTAACATTATGCAGTTGTATTTACATATAAATTGCTAATTCACAGGCGTGAAAAAATTATGGGACTAGCAAGACATTTTTAAAAAAAATACTTTAAAACGTATATGTAGATTATTAATTAATTTTTATAATAATTATTATTTTTATTTTTAATAATTTCAGAAATATTAAAATATAATAAAAAATAGAAATATTTTTAATTTCGTTATTCCAAAAAAAAAAAAAAATAAATAAATAAATAAACATAACAAAACTACTTTGAGTAAATGATAACCTTTAAATCCAACAGACCACCTCTAATCGTCGCTATTAACTCCACAAGGATTTTAAGAACTTTTGTGGATTCTTTCCTGTTCCCTTATTCTTCTTGTAATAATTTTTTTTTTAATTAACTGATTTATCTTGACATATTTTTGCATTTCTTTTAATTGGCAATAGATCCTTCTATGAAATTTTTATGAAAACAATATGTTTTTACATTTTGTTTTTTTATGTTAAATATCGAATATCCATATATCAGTATGATTATGTTTTCTATCAATCAGGCCGGCAACCCTGTATATACTACACCTTGTTTGCAAGTGCTTGCTTAAATTATATTAATTAATTATTTTTACTATTTTAAAAAATTTTAAAAAATTATCTTAATAGGAGTATTAAAGTATATAGACTATTAATTAAGTAAAAGTTCTATCATTAATTAATTTAATTGTGTAAAAAGTGATTTTTAAAAAAAATCCAAGCAAAAGTGACATTTCAATATATGCAACCACCTGTAGGTTGCATATATATTACATTTTGCCATATTTAAAACTATTTCAAATTAAATAACTTAATAAATCAATAGTGTAGTGGTGGCCAGAATCCTTCTGGTCCTTCCTTTATATTGTGTAGTCATCTATTTCATTAATTGGAGTGTTTTTTATTAAAAAACTTTTTGACAACAGCGCTGCCATACAGTCAGAAAACTAAAAATTAAATTTTTCTTTTTAGTTTTTATTCTATATCTGTTTTTAGGCTGGAATCAACTCAATAGTTGATTCATAAATTCTCTATCATGCAGAAGCCCCCAGGGGGGCATAACCGATTCAGCGTCCTTGCTGAAGAGGACCCATCATCTGTGCGCCGTAAAAAACCTAAAGGTAATACTAATTTCTTAGGTATTACTTCAAGTTTCTTCCCAGAGCTGAGTTCATCAAACACTAACAAGGATGAAGCTAAATTTATACTAATATCTAGTGACGAAATAGACAAAGAAGCGTCCACCCCAGCTAAGAAAATAGACAAACGCTTAGAGAATGAGAACTTTTTTCATGTTCTCACAGCCATTTCTGGAATATCTAAGCAAATTTTAGAAACGGAATGGCGAAATGATGGGCGTATCCAGTTATTAGTGAAAAATAATGCGATTGCAGAACTTTTTTACAACACCAAATACCTAAAGTTATCTACGGTCAAGAAGTTTGCGGTTAAGTGCGAGAGCTTTACAGCTCTTAACACATCTAAAGGAGTAATTTTCGCCAGATTCATGGCCAACTCCTCTGAAGAAGAAATAAAGAATGATTTAGCAGGACAAGGGGTTATAAAAGCTCAACACATTTAACGTCGCGGCACTAACTTTAACTCAGGTGCTGTTATCTTAACATTCGATAGCTTTAAGATACCCTCAAGTGTCAAACTTGGTGGTTTTCTTAAAGTTGATGTACGTGAATACGTCCTAAATCCAATGAGATGCACTATATGCCATCTCATTGGTCACACTAAGAACAGATGTGGAGCCACCGAGACAAACATATGCTCTAAATGTAGCAATACAGCACATGAGGAGAATTGTACTTCAGTATACTGTGTAAATTGCAATTCCTCTACACATGCTTCGTTGAGTACACTTTGCCCCTTGTACATTGTTGAGAAAGACATTCTAAGTATAATGTCTAGCGAACGCTGCACTAAATATCAGGCCAAGAGACGTTATTACGCCCGTAATCCTGCAGCTCCTAGATTGAACGCAAGGAACTTAATCAACAACAACAACAAGAAGGACCTTCCCACCCCTGGATTGGCCGCACGCTCTGGTTCGGCTTCGTATGCTAACGTAGCTGCCTCCAACAAGACAGTATCTCAGACTGCTACCGATAAAACAAATACAGTTAAGACTGCCAGAACCGAAAAAGACTCGCTAACTACAACTGACAAGATTAATAACAATTCAGCTTCTACTTCTACAGAAGCTACCAGTACCATACTCAAAGACAATACCCAAAATAACGAGACACAATCAATTTCGTACCCAAAAACGGATAGTAATGTAGAGGTTCAAAATTCGGCCTCTACCTCTATCGATATCCCACAAATTGTTAACTCTGCCACACCTCAACAAACTTTTGAGGTTCAAGCAAAACAAATTCCTTGCCTAGACAACAAATCTAGAAAAAAATTGTTAAAGTTTTTGAAAGATGAAGGTGTTAACCTTCAGGATTTCAAAAACTCATTAATAACTTACATTCAGTCCCACCCCGTAGTCCACATTCCATTTAAACCAACTTACAAAAAGAATCCCTCCAATTCATCTCCAACTTCAGATGATGATGATATGGATGTCTCGTCGGCTCCTTAAGATCCTTCGAAGCACTCCATTCCTTCAGGAAACCTCTTGTCCCAAGATCTAATTTATTTTGTGTAACAAAATAAACTCTAGTTTGTAGATTAGCTTATTAGTGGTAGTTATTTCATAGTCTAGACATGTAAGCTAGGCCTTAAGTCATAAGTTTTCTTAGTTCTAACGGTAAACACCTGGCTTGTAAATCTCATATCACCTTGCTTACTGCTATGCAGTGAGCGGGGTGATGTGGGATTTGCAAACTAGTCACCTTATTTTAATTTAAATTAGAGAATAAGGTAGGCCTTCAGCCATAATTTTTACTATTGGGTATTTAGTTAAGTCTGGTATAAGGGTAGTTTATAAGTCTAAGCCTTCAGCTTTAAGTTTCTTAGGTTTAATTCTCTTCTATTGTTAATTATAAGTATATTGTAGGAGACCGCCAAAAGGCACTGGAGGGTCGTGGTGTGGGCAGGAGGGAGGCAGTTTACTGACCTCTCTCCTAATAAATGAAATGAAATGAAAATGAAAATGTTTTCTATTGATGAAAGATTATGTTTGTCCCATAACTTTTTCACGTCTGTGTGAAAGAGTATTATCATAATTAACTCTATATGTATATATACATATACTTAGATATTTATTATCATTTATTTTATACATACTATATTGCTAAATTGTGCAATGTTGTCTGTTTGCTGTTTAATCTTTGATAATTGGTTATGAGTGCTATGTTTTTTGTTAGTGTACAGTCTACAGTCCGCGACAGAATTATGTATTATAATACATTTTCTAATTTTTTTTATAACACATTGAGTAAACAAAAATATCCTTTATAATTTTTTAAAAATTGTATTTAATAATATTTTTTTTTATTTAAAATTTTTAATTTGTAGTTTTTAATTATTTTTTTTTTTCAAGGAAATTTTGCAGTCTAATTTTATCTTAAAAATATGTTATAATGAAGATATAAAATTGTGAGTGAATAATAAAAAATAAATTGATATAAAATATGTTAATTTATATTATTATTATGTTTTGCATTTATATTTTTGGAATTTACCGATTCTTAAAAAGTGTTAAAAAGGAGTAACCATTTTGTCCCTTACTGTAGACTGAAAACTTAAATACGAAAGTATTAAATTCAAACAGAAATCATTGATTTAAAAATAAAAATTTGCTGTTCAAAACCAATAGAAAATATATAGGTTCGAAGTGAAGGGGAGCGGTTAGATAATATCACAGCATAGCAATACAGTATATATGGTATATAATATACACACATAGTAATACATACTATACAGTTTCTTTGTATTGTTATTGAATAGTGTAAGGTGTATTGTATTATGATATGGCACTATGGCATTATGGTATTATTTTATATGCCACTCATACTCATATAATGTTTATACATTACAAATAATATGCAATTATATACTGCAAAAAGAATGAAAATAATAACAAATTAAATATACATTGGTTTATATCTTTGTATATGCATAAAGCCATAAAGCTCAAATATACAAAATATATAAACATTGAACATAAATACATCATTGTTATGACTTATGACTGCAAGACAAGTGTATATAAAATAAATATACATATACACATATACATTTCATGTATGTATGAGTTGATGATGTGTATAATATACAATACAACAGGCAACAGCAATATAATATTAATATTAATATATATGACTATATATATTGTTATTATGAAGTTAATTATGTTTGATAGAGTCTTTAATTTTAAAAAATATTTTAAAAAAATACATTTTTAGTTAATTTCATAAAAAAAATTAAATCATTGTATGTTTTTTCATAAATTTCAGGTGTTGTCAGTAATAAACGGAAAAATTCAAAACAATTCAACCGTCAATTCCAACAATTCTTCGTTTCCTGTCTATTCCATTTTTGATGTTTTGTTTTCAGAGAAAAACTCTCTCTTTTTATACTCTTTGTAGAATACTGTATGAAAGAATTGATAACCAATTACTTTGCTATTGGAAATTCTCATAGCCAAGAAAAAGCTATAAGCAAAGCTTAGAACGGTTATATTATTTTAATGTCACCAAAAATATTCAAAATTCAAACTTGAAACTCGTTTTCACCTTTATGCATGCATTGTATGGTGGTGAATAATGGGATATAAATTGAATTAAATTACATATATTTGTAAATGAAGAATAGCTTGTTGTAAGTGCTGTGAGAAAAGGAAATAATATCTATATACCTAATTACATTTTTCTCTAGGTTGGTGTTACATACAAAACAATATACTGTATATCATGTGTATTATTATATTTATGTACTCGTATATATGTTTTATGTATACAGAAAACATTGGACATCATGTTCATGACATGATATGCCTGTGTAAATTATTATTTTTCACCCATTCCTCATTCTTAGTTTTGAATTCGACTGATCGACAACACAATAAGAGCAATCTGAAAAATATTTTTTATACATATACTCGTATACTAAGATCCACAATTATAAAATTATATTTTTGTTTCAATAAAATCTTCGAGTATTTTTTTTAGTCTTTTGTGTCATTTTTTTTTTTTTTTGCTTAATTGTATATTATATCTATTATTTTTTTCCTTTATTTCCCTGATCCTTTTGTTATTTCTTTTAAATATATAAATATATATAATTTCCAATAGTTTTTTCTGTTTATTTTTTTAATTATGAATAGAAAGTGGTGTGTTAAGTGTTGTATCAAGAATTGCAACGCTACAAAAGACAAGTATCCTAGCAGACGATTTTTCTTATTTCCAAAACCAAATAGTGAAAAATATGTAATTTGGATTAATGCCTGAACTTTACATTTGTCAAATTCATTTTGATGATAAATACATTGGAAAGAAATTTTTAAAAGCAGGTGCTGTTCCAACTCAGTTTTTATCCACTGAATTGTTAATAAATCAGAATAATGGTTCTCGATCTCCGTCTGTGCACTTTTCACCGTCGCGGTTATTACGAACGTATTCAAAATCACATCGAAATGAAGATTTTATTTTTGAAGACCTTGATCATTCATCCTTAATTTTATCCAGGATACATAATAATCAACATTTGAATTCTCCATCTCCTTTACCTTCTTATGAATGTCGTATGTGTTTAAAATTGCAAAAATGTGTTCAATTATACAGACGAAAATCATCCAAAGAAGAAATCAAAATTAAAAAAATCGAAAAGAAAAATGATTATTTAAAAAAGAAAAATAAATATTTAATAATAAAATTGGCAAGACAAAGGAAAATTAACAAAAAACTTAAAGAAAAATTTAACATTAAATCTAAAAAATTAATTTCGGATACAATAGATCATATTCAAAATTTATCAGATAATGCAAAAATTTTCACAAAAATGATTTTAAAAACTCCTTTAAAATATAACGATGAAGAAAAGTGGTTATCCCAATGCATATTTTTTAGACCTTCAGAAGGGTATTTATTTTTAAGAGATGTTTTGAAATTCCACATGCCCCATGTTACTTCTTTGTACAATTGGATTTCCTTAAAAAGTATGTATCCTGGAATAAATATGTATATTATCCAAGAAATTCAAAAGCAGGTAATGTCTTTAGAACCAAAAGATAAAGAAGTGTTATTAATTTTCGACGAAATGTCAATTCAAGAAAATATTGTTTATGACCAAGTAAGTGATAAAATTGATGGATTTGTTGATTTTGGAAATAATGAACGTTCAAAATCATATGCCAAAAGTGTTTGTGTCTTCATGATAAAAAGTTTATGTGGGAATTTTAAACACGTATTGCATTACGTTTTATGTGGAACAAGCATACCCTCAGAATCAAGCAAAACCGAAATCTTTAAATCAATAGATATCTGCCACAAAATCGGTTTAAATGTCCGAGCAATTACATGTGACCAAGGCCCAACAAATCGTAAATTTTATAAAATGTTGGAAATTAATGAAAATCACCTTATTTTAGAAGAGCACGAAATGCTAACAAAAATAATCCATCATTGTATGACTTTAAAATTTTAATTGCGAAAATTATTTCCATCAAACTTTTATATACATAGTTCAAAATTGATAAATTGTGAAAAAGATGATGATGAACTTTTGGATATTGATTGGAGGTCGGTTGAAAATTTCATGAACACGGAAGTTATGGAAATAGAAACGCAGGACAATATAAAAGAAGGCAATGAAGTTTTAAGTGAAGACGTTTGTGATGAAATTTTGTATAAAAATAATGATATATGTAACGTGTCTTGTGAAATATCAGATTTATCCTTAAGATATTTTGGGGGATTTTGCATAAAGCAGTTTTTAAAAAAGATGAAAAATCCTTGTCAAAGATGTTATACATTGCTGCGAAAAATAGAAAATGATTTTTTGAACGAAAATGAATCTTTCATAAAAAATAAACAGTATAACCAAAATTCGCAAAATTCGTTAATTTCACCTACAGATAACTTTTTTTTTATTTGCAAATTTCAAATTTCTGTTTTCGAAAACATATTCCATGAAAGTCCTCATGTTCAAGGAATTTTGAAATTGGCAGTAGAAAAGTGTGTAGATGTTATTAACAAGAAATTCCCAACATGGTATGATGTTAATGATCCCTGTTACGAACATAAAATTAGTCTACTAAAATATTTTCTTTTAATATTAATGAGAAAAAATTGTAAATGGCAAATGGAAAAAAAGTATTTAGAAAAAAAACAAAGTTTTTATTTTTATACATACAACCTATATCTTACAACTTTTCTTAAGAATGTGTAATGCGGAATTTTCTGAAATAAGTATCTTGTGGAATTTTTTAAATATTAATTTTCTAATAAAAATTTTATTATTTTCATTAATCCATTGTTGCACGATTTTCATATTCAACAGATCACTGTTTTCTTTTCAAGTATAAAAATTTATAATCATGCTACTTAGCATAATTGAAAATATTTTTTTTTTTTCACAAAAAATCATGTTAATATACATTAGCTATATATTATTATTATTATTATTATTATTATTAGTGCAACAAAGTGAATTTGTGTACACTAATTTACATTATTAGCTCTAGCTGCTAAGGCCATCGGCTGTATACATTATTATATAGTCCATCAATTATATATACACAAACAACAAAATGTACAAGCGATGAGCAAATTCATTCTATTATAAAAACATTAAAATTATTCATTCGCATGCATTAAAACCAACCTAGAGAAAAATGTAAGTCAAAAACTTGATCATATAAAAAGTACAAAGTACGCATAATTATATCCTATTTCCTTTTCTCACATGCATGTGTCCTACAGCACTTATAGGCTATTCTTCATTTACACATAGGAATATATGTAATTTAATTCAATCTATATCCCATTATTCACCACCATACAATGCATGCATAAAGGTGAAAACGAGTTTCAAGTTTGAATATTTTTGGTGACATTAAAATAATATAACCGTTCTAAGCTTCGCTTATAGCTTTTGCTTGGCTATGAGAATTTCCAATAGCCAAGTAATTAGTTATCAATTCTTTCATACAGTATTCTACATCTGTATATTTATTTGTCTTGTGCTTTAACTAAAGAATTAAATTTCCCACTAAAAGAATCAAAGCAGGTTTATGAAATGGAAAAAAAAATTGAAAGATACACATTTCAAACAGGAAATGGTATAAACGTGTTGTGAAAAATAATTGGAAATATTATTTTATTATTTTTTTCATATTATATTTTTACAGCTAACAAGACTTTCGAGCATTTGTGGTACAATCAAGACATCAGATGGATGCAAATCTATGTATAAACTAATGGATTATCTCTTTTCGCTGGGTTTGCTAACATAATTTTCATGGACAGGTATTTCGAGAAAAAATGTTAAAAAAAAATTGTTTCCAAAAGCTGTCCGAAATTGTAGAATTAGTATTTCAACTGGTTTTTCTTTCGGATTTTCGTCGTTCACGACAAAGAAACGAGGAATTTTTAAAAGAAAAAATCCTTAAACATTCAAATCAAAGACTGAATAGAAAAAAATATTTCAATAACACATTTTCAATGAAGGTTATTTTAATAGTCATTATTTTTAGGTTTGCAATTCTCAATAGAAACACTATTTATAAATTTCTTTACTACTATTGTAGGCAAACCATACGACGCTGACTATACCTAACTGATCTGGTCCATAATGTTAAATATTGTACTCTTATTAAAACTACCTGATGTACTATAATGTATATTCCTATTGTTTTTATAGCTGATAGCGATAATGCATCACCCGAACGATGCAGAAAAATGTGAGTACATCAGAGAGATGAGTTAAGTATAGTCAACGTTGATAGTTATTAATTATTAATTGTACAAGTACGGCCGACGTAATATGTAATTCGGTTAAGCGAAGAAAATAAAGGTGATTATTAATAAAGAATATAGTAGAATGTTCAAGACATGGAGTTTTCTTACATTATTATTATTAAAGTGAATTTTTTTTATAAAACCCTACAATTTCAGAAGTGGGATAATAACCATTTTTTTAAGTGATTTTAATTAATTTTTATGATTATGATTTAGTTATTCTTGTGAATTTTTATTTAATTTTTTTTTTCGATAAAGAAGTATTATGTACCTGGAAATTCACATCATTACAATTATCTTAAAAAAAAAATTTCGAATGTGCTAATAACTTATGAAAAATTTATGAAATTATTTTATTTGAGACTTATTTTTCTTTAAAAAAAATATATAAAATCAAAATTTGTTTAAATTACACATAATTACGAGAGTAGTTCGTCAGGCCGTGGAAAACGTGGTTTCGCATATCGTCACATTGTTTCAGTCTTGGTTCCAGTCACATGTGAAAAAAAAATAATCTCAAAATATCACTTATTGTGCAAGCCATCCAAGTTTATTGAATATAATTTTATAAATTTTATTAATATTCATGTTTATTTTAGCATTTATTATAAACCAACGTGTGCAAACATTTATAAGTGCAGCGACTGTAGTTACTTTAAGGGCAAAACTGACCGAAATGGGGCTTTCGTCGACCGGCAATAAAGCAGAGCTGATATTAAAACTTGAAGAAGTAGTAAAGCAGCTCACTGACAATGAAATAGATCAATATTTTCTAAATTCTGATCTTGAAACATTAAAAAATAATCTTACCAGTGTGGTCGGAGCTACTAATACTCGTCCAAGCTCTATTATTGATGATGATGATATGAAGCCCAACGATGACGATTGTGATACCTTGGATAAGGAACTGGAAATACTTAAAGAGAAAAAAGAGATCATGTAGCTTAGAAAACTAGCTGAGTTTGATAAATTAGAAAATTTTAATTCTGTGCCTTCATTTAATTTTAGAGACATAGAAGAATCGATCAACGTTTTTAGTGGTGATGATAAATATGATGTGAGGAAGTGGGTGCAACAGTTTGAAGATGCTGCTGAAATCTACAAATGGAATGATAAAACTTGCTTCACATATGCTCGTCGCCTTTTAACTGGTACAGCCAAATTGTATCTTCGAACACTTTCTGTTAAGACTTGGCATGATCTCAAACAGTCACTTGTACAAGAATTTGATAGAAAAATTACAACTGCTGAAATACATAACGAACTCAGAAATCGGAAAAGGAAAACTGGTGAAACATGGCAACAATATCTATTTGCCATGTAAGAAATTTCTTCAGCTGCAAATATTAGTGATGCTGATCTTATACAGTACGTCTTAGATGGTATCGGCGATTCACCAACGAATAAAATGATTCTCTACAGTGCAAATTCTTTAAGTGAACTTAAGCAAGCACTTCAAAAGTATGATAAGATGAAACAAGCAAGTCGAAATTGCATCAATTCTGAACGACGGAGACATGATAATCCGTCTATGAAGAAAGATATAGCTAAAATAAATTGCTATAATTGCAATAATGTTAGCCACATCCTCAGTAAATGTCCTCATCCAATTCGTCCAAAGGGTTCCTGTTTCACATGCGGTAAAATGGGGCATAAAGCTCAAGAATGTAAAGAAAAATCGATAAATATATTGAAGAAGATTGACACAAACCTGACTCTAAAGCATAATGGGAACAAATTTGAATATAATATCAAATATTTCTTCAGTAGTAAGGATCTTCAGGCAACTTTTAATTGTGATCTACTTACTCTTTTGGATTCCGGAAGTCCCATAAGTCTAATTCAGCAACAGTTCCTGCCATCTTATTTAGTGCAAAAAGTAGACTTAGATAAGTATAAATTTACTGGTATAAATGGTAGTTTATTGAAAATACTAGGCATATCATATGTAAATGTTCATTTTAATAATTCTGTTTTAAATATAGATATTTTTGTTGTAGAAAATTTTACTATGAGTTATCCTGTAATTTTAGGAAGGAATTTTATGCAAGAAGGTAACCTGGAATTAAGAGAAAATGATAAAAATAAAGGAAATAGAAAATTCGGAGAAGAAAATGTTGACCTAATTACAAATAGTGATGATACTCAAACTTCTGATGAGACTTCTAATGATTATGATGAAAACTCAGGCGTTTTTGACTCGGAAAATAATGAATTTTTAAATCAAATTTTATGTATAGATGTAAGCAATAATAAACTAGAAGACCATGTAAATATCAATATTAATGATAAAGTCGATTTTAGTACGAAAACGTGTGTAAAAGAAATTTTAAAATCAGCCTTTCTTCTTAAAAATGATAATTACGTGAATAATGATTTTGAAATGCAAACTAAGCTCTTAGATAATAAGCCATTTTATTGTACTCCACGAAGATTGCCCTACGCGCACAAGTTGGAACTAAAAAAAATATTAAACGATCTTCTATCACGCGAAGTCATACGTGAAAGTGACTCTCCGTATGCGTCGCCGATAGTGTTAGTGAAAAAGAAAAACAAAGAATTAGGGCTATGCGTAGATTATAGACATCTAAACAAAATTACAGTTAGAGATAATTTCCCACTGCCTCTAATAGAGGACCATTTAGATCGTCTAAAAGATAAAAGATATTTTTCAGTTTTAGACCTGAAATACGGTTTTCATCATGTGAAGATCGCCGAAAATTCGATTAAGTTTAATTCTTTTATAACACCGCTAGGCCAATATGAATATTTGAGAATGCCTTTTGGCCTAAAAAATGTTCCGCCAGTGTTTGAAAGATTCATGAAAAAGATCTTTAAACCTCTCATTTCTTCCGGTAAGGTTCTGAGTTATATTGACGATTTAATGATTGCCACCGAAACGATTGACGAACATATTTAGATTTTAAAGGAAGTCATAGATATTGTTGTGAAATATTCACTTCAATTAAGACTCGATAAATGCTTTTTCTTACAGAAAGAAGTAGTTTACCTTGGTTACAAAGTAAATTTTAATGGCAATCAGCCGAACGAAGAAAACTTAAAAGCGGTTAAGAATTTTCCTACCCCAACTTGTGTAAAAACTGTTCAAAGTTTACTAGGACTATACTCCTATTTTAGAAAATTCATTAAGGACTTTGCTTCAATAGCAAAACCGTTGTATTACCTTGTTAGGAAAGATAATAAGTTCATTTTTGGTAAAGAAGAATTTGAGGCATTCGAGACACTCAAGCTCAAATTGTTAGATCAGCCAGTATTAGCTATTTACAGTCCGAGTAGTGAAACTCAGTTACACTGCGACGCCAGTGGTGTAGGCTTTGGTTCTGTTCTATTGCAGAAACAGAAAGATGGAACATCTTGTGGCTTATTTTTCAAAGCGTGCTATACAGAAGCAGAAAAAAAATACCACAGTTACGAACTCGGAACCTTATCAATAATTTATGCATTAAGAAGGTTTCATGTCTATTTAATCGGAGTTAAGTTTAAAATCGTAACTGATTGTTTATCAATAAGGCTTACGCTTAATAAGAAACTTATTAATCCGCGTATCTCACGCTGGGCACTTGAATTGCAAAATTATGACTACACCATTGAGCATCGTAATGGTGAAAAAATGCTTCACGCAGACGCTCTGAGCAGGTCAATAAATTTCCTTTATGTAAAAGATGATTCATTTGAGTATGTCCTTGCAGCCTCGCAAAGACAAGATCCGATTATAATGTTGATAGCTTCCAACCTAGAAAAGCAGGAGAGCTCGTTATATGAAATGGTTGATGGCCTAATATACAGAAAAGTCAAAGACGGTATTAGATTTTACGTCCCTTCAGCAATGGAAAATAGAGTAATTCAGACGCACCATGAAGCAATGTGTCACCTTAGTGTCAAGAAATGTCTTGAAGTATTATGTAAAACTTATTGGTTCCCTGGTATGAAACAAAAAATTCAAAATTATATTAAACACTGCTTGAAGTGTGCATATTTTTCACCAAATTCAGGTAAAACGGAGGGTACCATTGCATAGTATACCGAAAGGTTGTATACCATTTGAGACGCTTCATATAGATCATTATGGGCCACTGGCTTCCTCAAATTCAAGAAAACGACATATATTTCTTATTATTGACGGCTTTACTAAATTTGTGAAGCTGTATCCTGTCAAAAGTACAGATAGTAAAGAAGCTATCAATTGTCTGAAATTGTATTTTGAATATTATAGTAGGCCAAACAGGATAATCTCAGATCGTGGTACATGCTTTAATTCAGCAGAATTTTCAGATTTCATGACGAATAACAATATTCAGCACATCAAAGTCGCGACTATGACCCCCCAAGCCAATAGTCAAGTCGAACGGGTAAACCGTGTCCTGACCACGATGCTTGCCAAGGAATGCGATTTCGATACTTCTTTAAATTGGGATAAACATTTAACTAAACTAGATTTCGCGATGAATAATACAATAAACCGTAGTACAGGGTTTTCTCCGAGTGAATTATTGCTTGGCATAAGTCAGAAAGGAGAAGTTTACGATAAAGTGGCTGAATACATTCAATTGCAAGTAGATAAAGATAAACAAATTGATATTTTGAATATAAGAAGGAAGGCTGAGGAAAATATTAAGAAAACGCAAGAATACAATAAAAGTCAATATGATAGAACACACAAAAGACCGTACAAATATAAAAAGGGCGATTACGTTATATTAAAAAACAATATTTCGATAGCAGGCGTGAATAAAAAGTTATTTTCAAAATACCGCGGACCCTATGAGATTGAGAAGGTTATAGACAATGACAGATACCTTGTCAAAGATCTTGACGGTATGCAACTGTCGTGTATTCCTTATCGTGGCGTTTGTTCACCGTCTAATATGAAACCTTTTTTTATTTCTACTGAGAGCTCATCATAATCAAATTTTAAAGTTCGTATAGTGTAGTATCTATAATCTGTGTAGTACATCGAACATTAATTCCATGTTACCTAAGAAGATATGTTAACGAGAAATGATAATAACCTGATATCTAATTTAAATAATCTAAAGGTAAAATTTAAATTAATTTCAGGAAGCAATAATCTGTAAAACATATAGATAAAAAGAAAAGTTAGAAAAAAAAAACTTTATAAAATCGCATTGTTTTTGGCAAAAGATATATAATAATATTATCCTTACAATTTATAAACATATTAGAGAATATCTATGAAACAAATTAATAAACGATAATATTCATTTTTAATTTGAAATTACTATTATACTTAAAATTATTTTAATCGTTAAGAAATTGGATTTTTTTTGAAGATGTTGAAGAAAAAAAAATTTTAATAAGCTAAAGAAATATATATTCAAAAAAAAAAAAAAAAAAAAACTAGAAAAAAAAATGTAAATTGAATTCTGTATAATGTAATGATCCTAGTGATTTATGAAATTTTGATTATGTTGTATGATTAAGTTGTATGGAATGTATAATCGAGCCGATTATATAATGTCAGGATGGCCGAGTTGTAGGCAAACCATACGACGCTGACTATACCTAACTGATCTGGTCCATAATGTTAAATATTGTACTCTTATTAAAACTACCTGATGTACTGTAATATACATATATTCCTATTGTTTTTATAGCTGATAGCGATAATGCATAATGCATCACCCGAACGATGCAGTAAAATGTGAGTACATCAGAGAGATGAGTTAAGTATAGTCAACGTTGATAGTTATTAATTATTAATTGTACAAGTACGGCCGACGTAATATGTAATTCGGTTAAGCGAAGAAAATAAAGGTGATTATTAATAAAGAATATAGTAGAATGTTCAAGAAATGGATTTTTCTTATATTATTATTATTAAAGTGAATTTTTTTTATAAAACCCTACACTATGTAAATTTAACTAGTTATAAGTGTCTTCACTACTATGTAAATGTAAATTGATAATGATAATAACTGATAATCATATGTACTCACCATTGTACTCACTCTAACCCAGAGTTGGGAAATCTAGTACAATTGTACTTTTTTTAGTACTTTTTGCTTGCATGAGTACAAAAGTCCTCCTTTTTAATAAACGATAGATTTTTAGTACTTTTTAAAATCCATTATAAAATACACGTATAAGAAATATTTTACTACAATATTTGAATATTTACGATTTTCGGTATGGTAATTCTGCTACAAATAAAAAATTGAAGTGAAATTGAAATGAAAAAAATGAAAATGAAAAATGAAAATCTCAAATTGACATTTGCCAAATCAGTCATTCAATCCATCAATTGATAATGTTTTCGACATTACCGAACCGAACGCATGTTTAGATAACCTAAATTTGATTAGTGCTCTGCTCTGAATATAATACACTTTTATAATTTAATATTAATGTGTTTTACATTTGTACACTAATTTTTTCATTAAAAGAAGGTAAGTGTAATAAGTATATAATTTTATAATATTATATTTATGTTATATCATTTTATTTCCTTTATAAAAGACATAATTGGTGAGATGGACATAGCAAAATATTTCTCAAAAAAACCTCGTATTCAACAAGAAAATCCTGTTTTTTGCGATAAAAGTATAAACAAAAAAAAATACTGAAGAACCTGAAAAACGAAAATTATATCTTCAAAATTTCTGCTCAGATTGGCTGGAAGATGATAGATTTAAAAAGTGGCTTGAATCACCAAAAAATAAAAGTGAAGAAAAATTTTGCAAAATATGTAGAAAACATATCAAAGGTAGTATAACACATTTAATTCGACATTCCGAATCTCGAATTCATAAAACAAATGAAAAAGTTGCCGAGCAAACTGCTGATATTTCTTCTTTCATCCACAATAATGAATCAGAAGATGAATCTACCAAAATAAAAGCCAGAAGAGCAGAGCTCAAGTTATGTGCATTTTTATGCGAACATAATTTATCTTTTTTAGTTATAGAACATTTAGTAGCGCTTTTAAAAGACTGTTTTCCCGATTCAAAAATTTTAAATGAAGTGTTATTGAATCGTAAGAAAGCTACGAAATATATTTGTGATATTATATCAGAAAATTTTGAAAATGAAATTTCGGAGAATATCAGAAATTCTTATTTTTCTGTAGTTGTCGACGAAAGCACAGATGTGATTGTGCAAAAGTCATTGGGAATTAATGTCAGGTACTTTGATATTAAACAGGGTGTAGTCTTAGATAGATTTTATGGTTTACTGCATATAGCGTCATCAATGTCAGAATCGATATATGAAACAATTATGCAACACTTCAACAAAAACAACGTTCCAACCAAAAATATAGTGGCATTTTCTGCCGATAATTGTAATACCATGATGGGAGTTAAAACTGGACTCCAGGCAAAATTAAAAGAAAATTGCAATAAATACCTATTTGTACAAGGATGTGTGTTTCATCTTTTACATTTGTGCGCTCAGTCTGCTTTTTCGAAACTACCTGAGAAAATAGAAAAATTTATTGAATACGTTACATTCTACTTTTGTCAGAGTGCTAAAGGAATGAAGACTTCAAGGAATTTCAAGAATATTTTTCAACAGAACAACATAAATGAATTAAAACATCATAAACACTATGGCTTTCTCTTGAAGTAAGTTTGTTATTAATGAAATTCAAATTTAAACAGTATTAAGTGTGTTAATAATTTTGAATTTAGGCTGCGGTGAACCGTCTTTTAGAACAGTGGACTCCCTTAACTCACTTTTTTTTGGAAGCCGAATTCACAGCCTGTTCTTCCGCTGAACGTTCAAAAATAAAATTCATTGCAGAGTGTTTCAGAACTAAAACCGTAAAGTCGTATTTATACTTTTTGTCTTATATTTTGGAACTAATCAACAAATTGAACAAGGAATTTCAATCTGATGGAACAAAGATCTTGGTTTTAGCTCCAAGAATAAGGGATTTATTTAAACAATTAACTCGTAATTTTTTAAAGAAAGAGTATCTGCTTACAAATTTATCTGAAATTGATTTTCAAAATCCATCTAATCAATCAGATTTTCCTGAAATGTATGTACTTTGGTGCAAATGTTGGCATGTTATTAAACGAAAGCAATTGTGGTGAAGAATTTGAAATAAAGAAACACTGCCTAAGATTTTACATCGAGCTTTGCTCACAAATTAAAAAACGATTCGATTTAGAAGGTCCATTTTTAAATTTTTTGCCAAATCTTCAGCCTGACCGCTTTTTATCTGGTGACGTATTAAGTATTACGGTACTTCTCAAATTTTTTCCTGGAAGAAACAAATAAATTTGAAAGAATTGACAGCGAGTGGAGGTCGTTAGTTGACTGCACTGAAGCAAGAAAATTTAAGAACTATCATGTAGAAGAATTTTGGAAAAATATTATGCAGTTAAAAAATACTCTAGGAGAGTTAATGTTTAACAATGTTGGCAGAATAATATGTTCTGTACTAGCATTTCCTCACTCATCAGCCACTGTTGAGCGATTATTTTCATTTCAAAATATCATAAAAACAAAATATCGTAATAAACTTAAAATAAAAACGTGTTCAAGTCTTATTTTTGTAAAAGATGGTTTAAATTCAAAAAAATGTAATTGTTATGAATGGAAGCCCGCCAAAAAGCTTCTTAATGAAAATGTATTATACAAAAAAACTGATGAATCTGAACTTATACCATAAAAAAAAAATGTTTTCTATGTAGATTAAGGCCTCTATTGCAAATATCGATTGTGTTTTTGATCGAATGATGAAAAGCTGTTCGATTGTGAAATAATTCGGTATTGTGTAACATAATCGAAAGCATAAATTAGTAATGCCATATGCATTATTAAAATTATAATCTGTTGTGAATCTTTTTAACACTATTGTGAATCTTTTTAACACTATTGTGAAAAATGCTAGTTTTTCATTGCTTATGTGATTTAAATTTTGTTTTGAGAAAATTGATATTGGGTATTTGGTCCACCACCAGTTGCTGTTTGTTCTTTTTTTTTTGTGGATCAATTTTTTAATATTAAATTTTAAATCAGTCCACACTGACAGATAAAAATGTTGGTATTATAAACATCGGTCGATGTAAATAAAATATCCCTTTAGGGGAAATTTTGTGGAAATTTAAATGACAACAAATTTTGACAGATTTTTAAATAAAGTTACAATTTGTGATTTAAAAAATAAATAAGTTTTTAAATTAGTTATCTTTCCTTTCTAAAAAATAGACAGCATTGCACACTTTTTAGTAATTGATAGGAGCAGAAGAAGAAGGGTATTAATAAATAGGAAAATTTTGAGAGATTTTACAAATCCTCTGGAAATTCCTGAACAACAGTAACTTATTTGAACATGAAAATATATGATGTACCTATAATCTTTGTAACTGATCTTTTTAGATTCATAATGTGTTTTCGGTTGAATAAATGCGCATTTAAATACCTACTTGATGAATGTATCAATAAGATGAAACCTGCCCGACGTCTTTCCTCCATCTCTTTGATATTGAGATTATGCGCTTTTCTTCGCTTTCTGGCTGATGGAAGTTATCAGTTAAGCACTGGCCAAGATTTTAATATTAATATTTCTCAGCCATCAGTTTCTGTTAATTTGAAAACATTTTTGGAATTTTTTGAAAAGGAAATGTGTCCTATTTGGATTTCAATAATTCACAGAAATTATGATGCTGTTAGAAATAAAGAAGTTATATACTCCAAATTTGGAATTCCAGGAGTAGTAGGATGTGTGGATGGCACACATATTCGAATATTGAAGCCAAAAGATAATCCTCATCTTTTTATAAATAGAAAAGGATTCTATAGTTTAAACTGCATGATTGTAACGTATTTAGTATTAATTTTTATCAAAAATTTAACGTATGCATTTTTCTAATCAAGGTGTGCGATCATGACATGCACATACTGACTGTTGATTCCAGATTTGGAGGGTCTACACATGACTCAACTATTTGGAGGCAAAGCAGTATTAGACAATATTTTTCACAGCTTCATTCAAGCGAGGAAAGATCTTGGTTATTAGGTAGATTTTTACAATGAATAGTTTTCTAAAATACTTTCAAATTTAATTTGAAAAAAGTTATTAGGTGATTCGGGATATCCATTAGAATCTTGGTTAATTACACCATTTCGAACAGCTGTTGAAGGACGTAGAGAAAATATGTTTAATATTAAACATGCCAAAGCTAGAAACGTTGTCGAAAGAACAATTGGAATTTTGAAAAACAGATTCAGAGCCATCATAGGAGAAAGGCAGTTGCATTATACACCAAAAAAAGCTTGTCAAATTGTCAATACAGCTTGTGCATTGCACAATATATGTTTGCACTTTAACGTTACTAGGGAGGAACAAACAAACATTGGATATAGAGAAGCGAATTTACAAGCAGATGAAACAACCACAGAAGATGATGAAAGAGGATTGTTAACAAGAAATATGATTTTAAATTCACTTGTTATTTAGATTTTACAAATAATTTGAAAAAAAGTTTCTTTATTTAATAAATGAATTAATCCAGTCTTTTAATTTACATACTTCAATTATAACAAAAACAAAAAAACCGAAAAACAAAACAAGAAAATTATATTCACTTTTTTTTACTTATAGTTCTACTTATATACTCATCTGAGATTCTTTAATTTGTATTTTCTTAAGGCTTATTTCAATTTCTTGTTGTCTTAATTTCAATTTTTCATTATTAACCCTTATAGTCTCATCGAATTTCTTTTTTTTTAAACTGTAAATTTTATCCAAAGTTGATGCAATTCAATGCATATAATTTTCAGAGCTTTTTAATGTTTGCTTAATGGTTTTCAAAGTGTCAGCAACCTCTGTTTGAATTTGTATCTGGGTTTCTAAAAGTTCTTTGTAGTCAGCTTCTTCTGTAGTTGGTGTCTTTTTATTTTTTGGTGTTCTTGTTTTAGTACTCATATCAATATTGGTTCCATTTTTATTAATTTCAGCATCTTCGATGTCGTTGCAAATAGCATTTATTTCGTTTTCATCAACTGTAGCTGATATGTCGTGTTCGTCGATGTCCATACAACCAAAAGATAAGGCACCAGGCATTCCACTTGTTGCTTCATCTAAACCTGTGATTCCCAAAGTGGTCTATATCGACCCCCAGGGGTCTATGACAACCTGCCAGGGGTCTACGTCAGCGACAAAAAAATTTGGGGGTCCATGAAATGAAAATGAAAATTTACTTACAGTATACTATCTTATAATAATAGCTTCCGTGATATGTACTAGTAGTTGTTGAAATCAATTTTATTTGATTCACATACAGTGATTCTACGAGACAAATTTTTTATGTAGCAGAATTTACTACATTTTTTTCATGAAATGTAATAGATTTTGTTTTAACTGAAGTGTGCAAAATTTCAATTGTGCAAATAATATGATTTACTGTTTCTATTTTTAATCCAATTGTTTTCATTCATAGTAATCATGTTTTTTTTAATCATTCATTTCAAATCAATGTACACGTGCGTGATTTTAAAGTTGTTTTTTATAGTGAATTTTTGATTGTATTGTTTTTTACCACAGTATATCCATATTCTCACTCTACAAATACGAATGTGAGACAAATACGCTTATTCGTTTCCTGAATCTTGAAAAGGAAAGTGCTAAGAAAATATTTAAAAAAAATATAAACCGGTAGTTTATCACACAAATTATAGTGAATCAGTGTTATTTTGTTTGAGAGTGCTAGCAAAGGTAGATAAATTACGCCAATCATAACTTCAGTTATTAGTAGTTTAATATTCAAACATACATACTTCTACATACTTCTCTTCTAAATAGATTAATTTTGCCCACAGATGACTGATGCCATGTCACAATCTAAAAAAAAATGTAGACAATACAGTGTTTATTATTTGAAGTTTGGCTTCATTCCATCATTGTCGGACAAACAATTGCCTATGTACCTTTTATGCAACAAAGTGTTGGGCAATGACGCTATGAAACCATCTAAGCTGCAGGATCATCTGAGAAGATGTCACCCTGATAAAACAGATAAAGGTATGAAATACTTTCAAACACTCAAAGATAAACTTCAGAAGAGACCCACGCTGGACAGAATGTTCGCTTCGACGTCACAAAGAAACGACGATGGTTTGCGGGCGTCTTACAATATCTCGCTACTTATAGCAAAATCCGGAAAACCGCATACTATCGGAGAGAAGTTAATTTTGCCAGCCGTTGAAGAGGTTTTAAAAACTGTTTTACACAAACCTGCATCTGATATCATTAAAAGAATTCCCTTAAGCAATAATACTGTTGAAAGACTTATTGATGAAATGAGTTCTGATATTGAAAGCTTCTTGTGTAATTATTTGCAAACGACCGATTCCTCTATACAACTGGACGAGTCAACTTTACCTGGTAATGCAGCATTATTATTGGCATATGTTCGATTTATTATGAATCAAGAAATCTACGAAGAACTGCTCTTCGCAAGAACTTTAACAACCGACACTAAAGGTGAATCAATATTTCATGTTTTGAAGGATTACTTCATTGAAAAAGCAATCCCTTTATCAAATATAATATCAGTAGCTACAGATGGAGCACCTGCCATGGTTGGACGTTATCGTGGTTTTATAAGCTATTTAAAACAAAATGTGTCAGGGGTGTTAGCAATACATTGCGTCATCCATCGACAACATTTAGTTGCTAAAAATTTTAGTGTTAGACTACACGAATCGCTTCAATTAGTCATTGATGCAGTAAACCGAATCCGAAGCAACGCGTTGAATACACGGTTATTTGCGCAGCTGTGTGAAGAAAATGACGAACACTTTCATCAATTACTCCTTCACACTGAAGTACGCTGGCTGTCGAAAGGCTTATGTTTGACAAGATTTTTTGCACTTTTTGAGACTATTTTAGAATTTCTGGATACTAAAGATAACATTTTAAAAGACAATTTAATGAAGCGGAAAACAGACATCGCCTATTTAACAGGTTTATTTACAAAATTTAATATGGTTAATTTGCAGTTACAAGGCGACAGTCTAAATTTGATTAAAACAAAGTCCATCTTATCAGCGTTTCTTGCCAGAGTTAAAACTAATGAAGCAAAATATTGGACGGGGCGAATTTTCGCAGTTCCCCCATTTGTCGGAGACAAACTGCCAGGAAGACGACGTTTCAACCTACTTTCAACATTTAAATGCCCTCTATTCAGATTTTGAAACTAGGTTTGAGGACGTTTTGACTATGATAATACCACCGTGGATAATTAACCCATATGGTGACATAGAAGAAACGAATGTCATAATACAAGAGGAACTGATTGAACTAAGTACAAACGAAGAACTTAAGGTTCAGTTCAAAAACGGATATCAGCAATTCTGCCTGCAAAACAACATACCCGTTACTTATCCCGCACTATGGAAAATAGCGAGGAAATTTTTAATTTCCTTTCCATCGTCGTACCTAGTGGAAAGGGGGTTCAGCCCTGTTACCAATCTTCTAACGAAAAAAAGAAGCAGACTGGACATCGTTAGCCGAGGAGATTTAAGATTAAACCTCACAAAATTGACGCCAAATATAGATAATTTATTATTTAAGCATCAGGTTCATCCTTCCCACTAAAAACATTTAAGTTTTAATTTAAATTCAATTAATAAATGTATAAAACTTAACATGTGTTTTCACTTTAAGCTTTTAACACTAAACTTCACTACAGTTAGAAATTTACAAAAAATCAATATCAGGTAAGTAGAGGGTCTACACAAAACCGAAAAATAAGGCAAGGGGCCTACGACACAAAAAAGTTTGGGAACCTCTGATCTAAACTGAGAAGTTTTATTACACTCTGTTCAATTGGTGTAAATGAAATATGTTTTGGTTTGCTTCCTCCAGTTTTTTTCATTTGGTATATTTGTTCGGTTAGTTTTCTCCGAATTTTGTATTTGAAATCCCACCAAATCTAAAATGTGAAGATATAAACTATTCAGCTATATTTCTATTTCAATTTCATTTTTATTGCACAAAAAAAATTTTTCGATTCAAAAACTTTTAAACATAAACATTTCACCTTCACTGTTCTAGCTAGAAAAGTTGACTTTTAAATACTTCTTCATTATTTTATATTCATATTTAATCTACATTATCAATTATAAAAAATGTATCAATTATCAACAGTTTCATACATTTAAAATAAAACTTCGGATTATCATTTTAAATCTTGAAAAATTGATGATTTGCTACATGTATTGTATGATACAAATTATATACCTTACTCCATCCTGTTCCATCGCGGCAAGGTGGTCCATTTGCATTTAGTTGGACTGCTAGTTTACTCCAAGTTGATTTAATGTTTTTTCCCATTGTCTGTCCTTTAACTAACCAATCATTTTTTTCCATAAATGAAATCAAAATTTCATATTGCTTTAAATTCGTATTAGGAGCCCTCAAAAATTATAAACACAGTATGTACCACAAATTAAAAAGTGCATTATTTATTTAAATAATTATGTATTTTGTATTTGTATAAATAGAAATAAATGTTACAAATTTAATAACTAATAACTTTATACTTACATTATTTTTCTTGAAAACACTTATTGATTAAAATAATAATGAAAAACTCACTTTTTTGATGCAGTCAATACACGAAATAAATGAATCGACAGCTGATCGACATGTCAAATCATGTCGATGAAAAAATCATCGAAAATATCGACAACGTCGATGTTTATAATAAGCCGAATCTGTATTATCGACACTGTCGATCTTCGTAATAAGGGTGAGAATAATTGTTAGATGGATGATAAATGCTATAAAATATTTGTTAAATACTTTTGTTCCTTCAACCATTTTTCAGATGATTTTACTGGAGAACTAAGACTGTTTAAAATTTCAGCATACTTTCCCCAATTATTTAAAATTTGGCTTTTTCTATAAAGTCCCTGTGCAATTTGAGGATTTTGTTTCATAATTTCTATCAGTTTTTCAACCTGATTTTTTTACTTAAATTTCTAATAAAATAATAATAATAAAAATAATAATAATAAAATAAGAATATGTATTAAAATATAATTTTTAGTAATTACATTTAAAAAAAAAACAAAGAACCACGTAAAACAATGAAATATCATCATAAAATGAACAAAACAATGATATTCGTTCGTTAAAAGACAATCGTACGAGTGATACGATCACAATCGAACATATCATTCGCAATCGATACTCGCAATACCAAAACTTCGATTGTACGATTGTTCGTTTATTTGACGATATTCACAATAGAGGCCTAAGATTCTATTCTTTTTTATAATTCTTTATTTTTATTATGTTTATGTAAAGAGTCTAACCTCACAGTTGGTAATAAACTCTCAATATAGTAAGACGGTGTTTTTATTTTCATAACAAAATTATAGCTAACAAAGGTTATGGGCCCAGCTTCCCAACACGTGTGTGAATTAAGTAAAAAAAAAATTGAATTGACGTAAAAACTATTGTGAAAATATTATTCGTTAGTATAAATTATAATATGAGTTCGTCTCTGTACCAGATTGAAAAACTGGATGAAAATAATTATGACGGATGGAAAATCCAGATAAAAAGTGTATTGGTACACAGTAATTTGTGGACATACAAAATGCGGCTGCTGAAAGTGCTTGGATAACCAAGGATGAAAAGGCACTTGCAACTATCTTACTGTGTTTAAAAACGTCACATAATTAAACCACGAAAGATATAAACCATCTAACGAGGCTTGGAAAAAATTGGAAGAAATTTACCAAACTCATTGTCCGCAAGAAAAGTCATCTTGTTTAAAAAATTACTTCAAAACAATATGACCGAAGGTCAAAGTATTTCAGAGTATTTGAATTCATTTTTTGATGTATTCGAAAAACTAAGTGAAATCGGAATTTCTTTAATAGATAGTGAAAATGAGTTATTTAGTATAATTTTACTTTCAAGTCAACCTAA
This sequence comes from Villa cingulata, assembly GCA_951394055.1. NCBI lineage: Eukaryota > Metazoa > Arthropoda > Insecta > Diptera > Bombyliidae > Villa > Villa cingulata. The sequence continues at coordinate 30,387,407 of OX596017.1, read as the reverse complement.
ATCTTACGAAAATTTTGTAATCGCGATAGAGTCAAGAGACACCTTGCCGAGTACATTTGCACTCAAAACAAAATTACTTGAAGAAGGACAAACAGGAGAAAATGGTAATTCTGTGTTAGAAAACTCAAGTGAACAATCATATTTTTCTAAAACGAAGGATAAATTTTTCAACGAGAATCAAGTAATTGAGTCGATTAAAATCAAACAGCGTCTTTTCCACTTTTAACAATTTCTTAGAAAATGATGAAAACGTGTTACATCAATAACAGGTACTGCAAACCCGTGAATTTTATTTTTTTTGGTTGGCGCTGATTGTACTATTTTATTTATATTTTGTTCAAAAATCACAAGATCATTGTTTCCAAGAAAATTAAGTTCAAATTTTGGAAAAGGCGAGTTTTGATTTCATGGAGTGAAAAAGACAACTTTTGGTGATTGCATTTATGGAAAAGGAGAATTTTGAAGAAAAAAACCAGCAGTTTCTAAAACAAAACTTTTTTTATATTACTTAAGTCAAAATAACACGTGAAATAAGTGAATTAAAAATAATAATATGTGTAAAACAAAAATAAAATTTTTTTTCAAAAGTGAATGTCTCAAAAACGGAATAAAATAGCAAAAATATTTAAAAAACGATAAAGATTCCATCAAATTCTCAACTCAGGATCTTCTTCAGTAATTTCACACAGCTGTTCCAAATTATTACCAGGCATTGATTCATTTGTGTCGAACACATTTCTATAAAATGACAACTCTTCCAGATCCTGCCATCTTTCTCCAAAATGTTTCTTGAATAAATTTTGCACATCTTTTATTTTTTTCTCTTTTATTGATACTCCTTTTGGTACTATCATGGGATCGAAAGAACTAATATGCATTCCTTTTTTGAAGATACTTTTCGCAATGTACAAATCACTTTTGTCAAACGTTTCGCCTTGGAGAAGTAAGCTTTTTCCATTACTAGTAATAATAAATCTCTTAGCAGCCTTGAATTTAAAATTCCAGCTCCCTGGTGGCTTGATTATGCGCAAACATTCCGATTTCCAGTCTTTGTCGGGGCAGGTTTCACTTCGTAGCTTAATAACTTGACCATCATTTTTATAAATTTGAATATATTCTTCTTTTGTAATTATTGTTTCTTTTCGCCGTATTTCTTTTTCTAACAATGCAAAGACTCTGGAACCGAATATATCGACGGTTTGCAAGAAAAGTGACATAACTCAAAAAACATGAATTTTGAGTTATGCACTGAAAATCATTGCAAAAGTATTAAATTTTGTTTACGTTACACCGTCATAACTCTAATTGCCAGAATAAAGAAAAGAGGTCACTTGTGTCGTTTTTCCACTCGTATCGAATGAACAAATGCTTAAGTAGAAAAAAGACACATGTCAGTTGCGCTTTTGTGCTTCATGTGTACAGATCATAAATTTTTGAAGAAAGACGACACAATTCAAAGAGTGACAGTTTGTTCTCAGTGTTTTTTATTTTTTTTTTTCTAAGAAAAGTGGCATATTTTGAGTTGTGCCGTTGTTCACGAAAAGGTAAGATTATTTTTAAGTCATAATTTTAATTTTATAATGAAATTTTCTGAGATGTGACAGTTTCTTATAATTTTTAACTTAAGCAACAAATATAATAATTTTTTATTATGATGTTTTGACGTATTCTTCAGTACAAATATGGAAAAAATAGTATCTGAACGTACAAAGTTAATTCTAAAATTAGCAAAAAGAATTCCTGAAAATAAAAATGCTGTATCAAATGATAGAAACATGGAGTGGTTCACGATAAACCCATCAGTTAATCAGTTAGAAAAAGTTAGATTAGAATCAGATCAAGGTCAGTTGCAATATTACTGTTAGTTTGGAATACACTTATGTTACCTATTTTTTTTTTTCATTTTTTATATTAGAAAATAAGGAAAATGCAACGCCTTTGGAATATCTTGATTTGAATACTAATAAATTAGTACTCCAAACCAGTTTTGTAAATAACGATAATATAATGGTTGCAGAACACGCCTGTGAAAATAAAAGCAACACTGATGATAATGCACTGAACAAAGATTTTTCACCAGATGATGCAAAAAATACATCTTCATCCTCTTGTTCTAATGAATCTGCGACTGAGAAACATGGGAAAAGGCCAATAAATAAGAATCCTTATGTATTCCACAACGAAGATTTTTCATCAGATGATGCATACGAAGATCCAGATTACCAAGCAGAAGATACATTTTCAACCTCTTCTTCTAATAAATCTGAGACTGAGAAACAGGCCGAAAAACCACAAGATGATGAACCTGAAAATGAAGAACGAAAAAAAAGAAAACGGAAACCTGAAATGTGGAAAAAAAATATTGCAAAAGTTTTACGAAATTCTGGAAAACAGTATGTCTCGACATCGAAAACTCGAAAAACTGTTTTGGCGAAAACTATTGGTCCTACTTGTAATGAAAAATGCAGATTAAATTGCAAATCAAAAGTAAACGAAAATGAACGCAAGAAGATTTTCAATGATTATTGGGAATTGGGAGATTTGCAAAGACAACGCGAATTTCTTTTATTCAATATAGAAACCTTAATAACGAAATACAGGTATGCACGAGAAGGGAGCAATAGAGGAAATAATAACGCTTTCTATTTTTCAATAGAAAATAAAAAACTTCGAGTTTGCAAAACATTTTTCAAAGGAACTCTAGCTATTACAGATCGAACAATAAGAACTGTTTTGGAAAAAAAAATAATACATTAGGCGGCATTATAGCTAAAGATTCGAGAGGAAAACATGGTAAGCACTTTGTAATTCAGGACACTTTAAAACAGGAAATCCGACGTCATATTGACTCAATTCCACGAGTAGAGAGCCACTATTGCCGAAAGGAATCAAATCGTGAGTATATTGAAGGAAATAAATCTGTAGCAGATTTGCACAGAGATTACGTTAAATGCTGCGAGGACAATAACTTGCCACATTGCAATTATGCAATGTATTACAAAATCTTCCATGAAGAATACAATATTTCATTTTTCAAACCTAAGAAAGATCAGTGTGAAGACTGTATAATGTTCAGCAATTCTTCAGAGCAAGAAAAAGAAAATTTAAAAGAAAAATATGATAGACATCTGGTTGAAAAAGAGCTATCGAGAAAAGAAAAAAAAGAAGATAAAGAAAATGTCAGCAATAATTTAATTGTTGCAGTGTATGATTTGCAGGCTGTTTTACAATGTCCAAGAGGAGATGTTTCAAGTTTTTACTATGTTTCGAAAATCAATGTTTTTAACTTTACTGTATTTGAGCTCAGAAGTAAAACAGTCGATTGTTTTTTGTGGGACGAAACTGAAGGCAACCGAGGTGTTAACGAGATCGGAACATGCGTTTTAAAATATCTTGAAAGTTTAGAATAAAGAGCTAATTGTACAGCAAATAAATGCGTTGACGTAGTATTCTACTCTGACAATTGTTGTGGTCAACAAAAAAACCGTTTTATGTGGTCATTATATTCTTACGCTGTTAAAAATTACACCTTTATTAAATCTATTACACACAAATTCCTTATAAAAGGTCACAGTCAAAATGAAGGGGATTGTGTACATGCAAATATTGAACGAGAAAAAAGTCGTTGAAAGCTGGACCTATTTTTGTCCCCCAACAATACGTAACACTTATTCGTGGAGCAAAAAAAACAGGTGATCCCTATAAACTTACAGAAGTAAGCCATGAAATGTTTTATGACCTTAAAAATTTGGCTACAACAACTGGTTTTAATATTATTAAAACCGCAGAAAATGAAAACTTCAAAATTACTGATGTTGCAATTGTTCGAATAGAAAAGGAATTTCCAACAAAAATTTTATACAAAACATCGTATGCCGATGAGAATTACAAAACTGCGGAAGTTAAAAAGCATCGAGCCTCCAGAACTCCAATAACTCTGAATCAAGTTTATAATGATAAGCTAAAAGTTGCAGAAAATAAAAAACAGGGACTCCTGAAATTATTACGCAAAAACATTGTACCTAATTATTATTCATTCTTTTATGAAAAGCTTTTGTAATTTTGAATCTGTAATCTGAAAAGTACTTATTTTTGTAGTTAAACACTCTTATTATTTTAATATAATGAGTTATTTTTTTTTAATATTTTTCTTTAGTTTCTAAAACTTATTTATGTGATTTGCTATGTTTAATATGACTGAATTAATTGTTTTTTTTCTATTTCCTTATATTTCTTTGTGTTTTTTAATTTTTTTGATAATATGAATTAAAATGAAATTTATGAAAATTATAATCAAGCACTGTGTTTCTTATTAATATTCTTCATTATGGCATTCAAGTTAATGTTTTGAAAAATATTTTCAGGAAAAGTGACACACATCAAAATAGGTTTCATTTTTCAGGATATAAAAAGGGTCTTGTATATGTTTAAACAGTATAATGGTTTTGAAGTTGACATTATAGGCTATTTAAAATATTAGTTGTTCAATTGAAAACAGTATATTTTTTAAAGTTATACACTATTGAAAGGAATCATTATTTTAAAATTACGATTGTGAAAAATGAAGTTTTTTGAGTTATGCCGCTTTTCTTGCAAACCGTCGATATGTATAATTTCAATTTGTTTCAGATGTTTTGGTGCTTTTGAAGAAAACCAACTGGCTAACATTCCAATGATATTTATATTTTTATTTTGTCCTCTACAACCGTCACAGAAAAGGAGAAGAATTTTCTTTTGAGAAAACTCGGCTTGACAAAGCTGATGATATAAAGCTGATGCGATTTCATTTGAGCCTTTCCCAAAATCATTTTCACCCATTTTCACACATTTCATTTTTCAAGTGTATAAAAAAACAATGTTTTTATTTAGCTGTGTCTGAGATGTACCAACAACTACCGCAAATATATATATGAATAATTGTCTGCTATAATAAGCTGGCTGATCGGGTAGTTTAGGCAAGAACATATTCTTCTGGCAATCAAATGACATCACAATTGCATCTTCCGTTTCAGTACTGAGACGCTTATAAAATGTCTTACCTCTTTCTTTATGAAGTTTCTACTAAATCATATAAGTGTTTTTTGATTCGTTATCACCATTACCTGCTGCAACCTTTATTTGCTCTTTCAAACTAAGACATGTTGAACAAACATCAGTCCTCGGAATTTTAAAGCCTATATTGAAGTTTTCACAAAATATTTTTCTAAAATAGCTTCGCTTCACTGAAAAATCTGAAGGTAATTGCGATTCGTACTGCTTCCACATTTTATTGATATTTAATTCGCTTGGAAAATATTGGCGTTTCGTTTTACCCCGGCAGTAGTCTATTTCTAGCACCTTATCAGATTTTATATAATCTATGACTGCCTGCTTCTTCTGAGCATTTTTTTTTTGATTTACGGTCACCACCTCGATTTTCTAAAGTTGCAGTTCCAGTTTCTAAATGTAATTTACAAATTCTCTGTATTCTGTCTTTAGAAACTCTAAGTATGTTCAAAAAGAACGACTGACATACTCTTGCTGCTTTGCCCGTTTTTTTTTTGCACGTAATAATTTGTTGTTACATTTTTATGCCTACCTCCTTTAAGTCGATCATGACGTTGTGTGTGCTTCGGTAAACAGTAGCTCAACAAAAATGAGTCTTGAGCAAGCTTATTCGGAACTTTATAAAAAATTTTAAAAAAAGCATAAATTTCATTTCTAGAAATTTCATGACACTTGAATGATTTTTCTTTATGGAACAAGTTGTTATTTTAGGTAACTTCTTTGCACTATACCTAGAGAAACACAGTTCGTAATTTAAAGTATTAATAATGTATTATAAAAAAATAGTCGCTAGACAATAGTTATCAAAACTATAATTACCTCTTCTCTCTTTCTGATAAAAGGAAAATATCATTCAACTTTATTTTTTTCTTGCTTTTCCATCTTCTACTAATTCTGCAAATTCTTCAGAATCCATTATTTTTATTTTCAAATAAAATTATTAATTACTTTTATGAAATTATTAATTGACCGCAACGATAAAGCATTGTATTGTATAGATTGTTTTTTTTTTTCGAATACATCATAGTAGCAAATATAATATAACACAATTATATCTAACCTATCTACTATCCTTCAAACAAAATTATATTACCATACATATCACCGAGTTACAAACCTGTATTGATAATTTCTAAATAATATTTGAAATACAAGATATAAACATTTGTGTATATAATTGCGTATATCACACATACATTCATACAATATACAATATCATTAGGTTACTACTTACTCTAGCTATTTCATTCTTAGTGCTTATTATACACATTATATACAATATACAATATTGTACATCATAATAGCAGGTGTCTTCTTTGCAATGCTTTGCTATGCTGGCTATGCCATGTTCTTTTTTTGATTGTTTTTTTATTTATTTTTTTTCTCTTCTGTTTTCGGCGATCGTATTATAGCAATTGGAAGCATTTTTTTTTGTTGTTTATTGAATATGTACCACTCACACATATATAATATTTTTATTCATATAAGCGAACCAAAAGAAGAGAAAAGGAAAAGAAGGAAAAAAATGACAACAAATAAATTTATACAATAGAATACACATTTATGCAAACATTTAATAATGTCTAGTGCCAGCATATAGCATATAGAGTGAAATATAAAAAATAATACTGCCTTATTCCTTATTACAGGTATGTATGTGTGTACATACAATTTATATTAAAAGCACATTTCAGCATTACACTTTTCACCAGCCGAATAAAATATTGAACAAACATTTATTTTGTTTCCAAACCGATCAACGTTATGCATTTAAACTTTATGGTGAAAATGTGAAATGTGGAGGTTTGATTATGCTGATTTGGTTGTTGAAACTACACATTGATTGTAACTTCTTTATGTTTATTTATTCTATGCTATATGTCTGTAATACGTCGGTTTTCAATGTAATTTTACCTCTGATTGTCCGTACTTTGTCTGAGCTACCAAAGACAAATAGCGGAAAATATCCGTCTTTTGTCCACCTGACGCTAAACGAACATGAAATTTAGAATTCATGTTCATTCAATCATTTTGTGTGTGAAGTTAAAGTCAACTGTTTAAACATTTTATTGTATAATGGTGTAAATTAATATAAATATTATAAATAAAACTATAATATAATTAGGAAGATTATTTAGAAAAACAAAGTAAATATTTTTCTTATAATTATTTATTCTTTATATAGTAATTATATAAATAATTTGTGTTTTATTGTTATAACAAGTACCACATAAAGTACATAAGATTGTATATTGTGCTATTCTGCATTGATTTTCCAAGCAATTTTAACACTCCAAATTTTGACCGTGTGATTTAAATAAATTTTTCTTAGATTGAAATTCAGCTTTAAAGCGATGGCAGAACGTTTCAAAAAACATCGTTTCATTCGACGTGAAGTTAAGCATGTTATTCGCAGATATTTTAGAAATAATTCCTTGCCGTCAAGAAATATTACAGTCGGAACTCCAAATATTATTCCTTCTCATAACCCAACGGAAACTATTGTGCCTAACTTAATTCAAGTAAATAAAACGAATGGTTTGACTAATAAAAATGATGAAACAAACAACTTTGATCGAAATAATATTTTCCTTATTGATTCGGAACGCAATGCAAATAAAGACGAAGAAGAATTTATTCCAAGTACTGATTCCGAGTGTGATTTTCCAGAAGAATTTAACATACCAGTCTCGAACTCTCCTAATGCAGTGGAAAAAATTGCAAATTGAGTTGTAATATCTAAGTGCCCAGCAGTTCATGTCAATAGTCTGCTTCAAATTCTAAAGCCCCGTATCGCGGAATTGCCTTTAGATTGCAGAAAACTTTTATTTACTCCTAGAAATCATGGAATTGTGGACATGTTGGACGGGCAGTATTTGCACATCGGTGTACAAAAGTGTCTCATTTGTCTTTCAAAATTTAACAGAATGTATTCATCTAACATGCTTTATGTAGATATTGGTATCGATGGAGTTGGAATAAGTACACTGAAAAAAATGGTTTGTAATATCTACAGAAATTGGTCTGCAGATGTAGGTTGATACCATTAACCATCTTACTGTATATACTTTAATCTAACTGTAATATTAACAAATTTTCTTAAAAACTATTTGTTATATTCACATTAAAAGTTTGTAAGCAATGAATTTATGAACTCCATTATATTTACAAACCGTTTGTAATTATAATATACAGTTTGTTGTTTCTGGCTGAACCGTTACTTTTATATATTGTTGTAAACCTAAAAAAAAAAAAAAGAATAAATTAATCCCTAAAATTTAATTAAATAATTAAAATTAAAATTAACATAACTTGTTGTACTTACCTGATTGAATTTGACAGGCACTTTGTTTACATTTTGTAGAATGACATTGTCACGTTTCTTCTTCATTTTTACAACTATCACATAATTGTAACAGATTCAGCAAAACACAACGAACGTTGCCACTGGAATTTTCTGTCAATCCGTTGACGTTACGGCGGGCGGCGAATTGATAGAAAATTCCAGAGTACAACTGTTTACTATTTTTTTTTTATTTTTTTTTTGTGTGTGTGTGACGCAGAGTATATAAACAGGCTCGTCACAACACGGAAAAGTTTTTTTTAGTTTAGTCTTTTTTAGTTTTTTAGAGTTTTTAGTTTGTTCTTTTTTTTAACAAATCTGTTAAATTAGAAGTGTTTGTTTTTTTTAAAGTAAAGTTTTTTTTAAAATAGTTTTTTTAAAGTAGTTTTTTTTAAAGTAGTTTTTTTTTTATTAAAGTAAAGTTTGTAAAATTCTTTTTTTTTTGTTATAAAAATAAAAGTAAAAAAAAAGGGTAATTAAATTTGTTTTCTTGGTAAGTGAAATTTTCCTTTGTCTTATTTTTTTCTTCCTTTTATTTTTTCTCTTCCTTTGGTTTTCCCCATTCATCATTTTATCATTTTATCATTTTTTTCCCATTTTCTTTTTTTTTGGCTCCGCTCGGCCCCTAATTTTAGTCCTTTGTTCTTTTCTTTACCCCTTTTTGGGCTGAATTTTGACCCTTTCTCCTTTTCTTTTTACGATAAGGGTTAAGGAAAAGAAATTAGAAAATCTTCATTTACAACAATATATATTTTTTTGTACTTTATGACGAATTTTATAAACGCATTTGTAATATTTACAAATTATTTGTAACTATAATTCACAGTTGTTATTATGACAAACAGTTTGTGTTTGTAACAAACTGATGATATTATTTACAAAATTTTGTGAATTATTCATTTTTTACAACAAGTGGTTCATTCAGGCAGTGCATTTGGCAGTGAAAGGTTGAGTCTTTCAAGTTATAAATTTAAATGTAAAGTGTTTTTGAATTGGATTGTTTTTTGAAATTAAATAAGTGATAAAATATATATAAATTCTAATTAAAAAGGTGAGTTAAAAGTTATTTATATATGCTTCAATTTCGAACAAAACTTTGTAATATTATATCTGTTTTACTATTGAATTGAAATACCATTATTTATTAATAGCGTTAGCTGAAAGATATAGTAATATTATAGTTGAAAAATATGGTGTACAATTACACTTTGCCCTTAGGAAAAGTTCAAATACCTATGTTTTTCCCACTTTCATTTAGAGTTTGGACAGTGAAAAATATTTTTGAAATGGAAGAAATCTTAGGAGACATTGAATCTATAATCGATTCTAACACCATGTTAGAGGAATTACTCACAAGTTGGGGGTTTAGCTCATGCATTGAAGACTTTAAAAGTATACTTTTTCATTTATGTTCATCATTATACTAAGTATGAACTAATTTGTAAAATATTTTATTAAAATTCGATCGAGAAATTGATTATGAGTGCTTAATAAATTTAAATGAAGAAGATCTCAAAGTAATTTTCCCGGATGACAAATTAGGCAGAAGAATTAAATTCAGATTGCGATTAATAGAATGGAAAAAACAAAATGTAATAGCTATGTTTGTAAAAAAAACTTTTGCACACTCACTGAAAGATTATCATTTTTTCAAATTTTAGAAATTGTCATCTCCTCAAAACGAACCAGAATTTTGGTTTTTCAACACGATAAATAATTCTCCCACTAATACACCAACTAGTTCACGTGTAAATCGAGATAACCTGGTTTTGCAGTCTCCAAAAATGCCTGTGAGCAATTTTTAATTTGATATTTAGTAAGAATTTGATGTGAAATATATCTTGGAATTTTAGCGTCTAGAAAATATTTTGGACTGTCATAAGGGAAAATATTTAGAAGAATATTTCAAAAAAAATGATAGACTAAATTCAGAAGCTCGACAAAAACTTGTGGAATCAATTAGCGATTATTTTATTAAAAAAGAAATGCCAATGACGAAGACAATTTTCGAATATTGTGCAGCGGAAATAGTTAAAAGATTCCCAAAAGAAAGTTCTGTACGTATATAATAAATATTTTATTTTAATACTTTCTACGAGTAAAAATAACTCATTTTTTAGGAAACTTATTTTATTGCAAAAGCAAAAAAAAAAGTCTCAAAGGAAAATTATGTAATAAATATTTTAACGACGTACGCAAATTTCGAGAGATGGGGATATTGGGGATTTGGGGACATTTTTAATTAAAAAGCGAAAATCAGAAGACGAATTAAGTCATATAAATGATGAAAATCATAATATTGAAGCAGAAGGTAAAACTTTTAAATGAATACCATTAGCACATGATAACTTAAAAAGCACTCAAAAGCATGCTTATTATTCTTGGACATTATTTTTGTTCATGCATTATTTTACTCTACATGCGTGAAAATATTAATTATTAAAATATTTGATTTGTAAATTAAGTTATTGTAATCTTCTAATTGATACCTTACTTTTGTAGTCAATGAAAATATTGAAGAGTTTCGAATTTGGTTAAAATTCAATCATCATCCCTGGCCAGAAGTTGTTGAAAAGTGGGATAAATGCTTCAGTCTAAGAAGAAAAAATTATGCAAATCAAAAAATTGATGAATCGACCAATGATTGGCCATTATTAAAACACAACTTGGGTTATACACTGGTGAGAAATTACACGTTGTATTTCTACTTTCAAAGTAATTACATCTTTAATTTACATTACAGATTGAAAAAGATTTTAACAAGCTATATCCAGATAAAGAATTGTCTTTATTTACTAAATGGATGGACTTTTCCTCTAAAATAATAGAATTGTACAAAACAACTGTTAAAGACTCATATTCTAAAAATTTGTTAGAGTATGCTTGCAGTGAGAAAATTCAAAGTGGTAATAAAAAATTATTATTTTCTTTGAACTGCATTAAAATATTTACATTCCTTTACATTTCAGAATCTAAAGATTGTGTAATAACTGTCCTTCTTGGATCAATTCTTCATCTAAAAACAAAAATTGATAACAACTGGAGACCATCAATAATCGAAACCATAAAAAGCTTTATATTGGATGTTGAAGTATGCACATTATGTCAAAAACACTTTAATTATTGTCTTTTTACTACTTTTGTTTTTCTATTTTTTTCTTCTTCTTAAGGATAAAACCAAGGTTTTAGAAGAAATTTCGAACTACTCCAATAAGTGCAAGGAGAGAAATTTGACTGTACAGCCTATGATCATCGCAATTGGGTTGAAAACAATTTCTCCAGAATTCATGGTATTTTTCAACGGAATTTCTTATTCATTCAACACTTTTCAAAAATCGTTGGATATTTTATAAGAATTTGGATAAGAATTTTCTAAAATCTTGTTGTGCAGAAGAAAACTGTGCTGCAAGACAAGAATCAACTTATTTGAAAAATTTGGATGAACAAAAATATGGATGTAAAGATTACTGTTTCTTTAATCGCATTCCTTCCTTTCATGTTTTAGATAACAAAACTGTAGATATAATGCACGACATATTTGAAGGCGTTTGCCATTATGATATATCTTGTATTCTGGATTATTACGTTAACAATAAAATTATTGACTTAGATTTAATTAATGAAAGAATTCAAACATTTTTCAAAAACACTGACGTTTCAATTTCTAAAATAAAAAGGGAACATATTAAAAACTCCCATTTCAAAATGTCCGCTTCAGAAATGTACAATTTTGTATTTTATTTTCCAATCATAGTTGAAGACTTTATTGTTGAAAATCATGTCTGGCGTTTTTTTTTAACATTACTAAAAATCATAGATATTGTGACACTATTTGAAATCAGTAATCAAGATTTAATTGCCCTAAAATCCATAATTGAAGAGCATCACGAAATGTACATAACAATTTTCAAAAAAGATTTAAAACCCAAGCACCACTTTTTATTGCACTATCCATCTCTTATAAAAGATGTTGGACCTTTGAGAAAAATTTGGTCAATGCGACTAGAAAGCAAGCATCATGAATTCAAGCTTACTGCATGTGCAACATCATGCAGAAAACATTTGTGTAAAACTCTAGCAATTAAAGCTCAACTTAAATTATCTTATTGTATTTTGTCACAAACTGGACTTATAATTAAAACTGAAATAAGTGATGGAGACTCTTTATTTTGTGATATGCTTTCAAAGTATGAAGAATTTTCTCCAACTCTGTACTTACGTAAAAGAAAACGAAGTATTTTCTGCAAAGTCTATTAAAAATGGTCACACTTTTTTTAAAATTGGAATGGCAGTAAAATGTGCAACTGGAAGAATTTATCAGATAGTATACATAATTATTGATAAAAAAGAAGTAATATTTTGTTTACAAGAGTTGAAAGTTGTAGATATAAAAAACTATTATTTTGAAATTGTTCACTTGGAAAAATATTATTGTAAAAAAATTACAGAAATAACTAATAGATCTACTTTTGTCCATAGAATTAACAACAAAACTTTTATACGTTTCAAAAATTGAAATCGTTAAAATTATGTAAAATATGAAGATTAATAAACAACACTTTTGTAAAATAATTTAAAAGCTTTTTTATTCAAATTTCAAATAAACCTTTTAACAAACCTTTTATTCCTAAAATACTGAAAGATACAATAAGATTTGAAAACAATACAAATAGTTTGTATACATACAAAAGGTTTACCAATGAATATTACAAACTGTTTGTAGCTAATTATGAAAAATGCATTTTTATAAATACAAATATATGATAATTGATACAAATAGTTTGTTATTTTAACAGTTATACATATTTTTGCAATAACAAACCATTTGTTGGTATAACATAAAGTTGATTAAATATACAAACTCATTTTTACAAATTTTATTAGTAAATAAAACAAACTAAATGTATTATTAACAAACAGGGCTGCCGGACCTGAAATAACAAACTTTTCTGTAACTGAAACCTATGCCATACCTGCTAGTAACAAACAATTTTTTTCAGTGTAATAGTTCATCGAGTACATTATGGTCAATTTTAATAAGTTTGGCTGATCAGTCTGAAGTTCTAATGATCGGAACATATTTTGGTACATCGAAGCCAAGTAATGTTGACGTCTACCTCGAACCGTTTACAAGTGAAATGAAATACATTCTCGAAAATGGGCTTTCATGGAATGGAAAAATATATACCATTAAAATCAGATCTATAGTATGTGATGCTCCAGCTAGAGCATTTGTTTTAAATGTCACAACTTTCTCAGAATATCATAGTTGCACGAAATGTGAAATTCGCGGATTGTATGTCTTACATCGAGTTACATTTCCTTATTCCAGAAATCAAGCTATCAAGCCAAAATCAAATTGAAAAATTACTGCTTGCAGAGTGTTGAAGACAGCAGGTAAAATATTTACACAATAAAAAGTGTTAAAAACAATACCAAACTTTCGGTGATGCGAAATCCATTCCTTTTTTATGACATTTTATATTTTTTGTTATATGATGGATGCACATATGGAGACAAATACTAACAAAATATTACAATATCTAATAGAAAACTACATCGAAGCGAATAAAAAGTGCGAAGAAGCTCTTTGGCAATCTTCCACTGAAGATGAGGCTGAAACTTTACGAAACGAAAATTGGAATGAAAATAATAAATTTAACAAATACTTTCTACAATTACATTGAGCCGACAGACCAGTACAATGTTGTAACGACACTTACTGCCAATAACGTAAATAGAAGTGAAAAAGAAACATCATGTACCGTCAACATATGTGATTCCAATATTCAATGTGCAGAATATGAATCCACTGGTAATAATGACGTGTATGTAACATCAGAACTTCCAACATCTAACATTGAAAACGTTCAAATAACTGCTCCAAATTCAACTGACAACAATATTACTTCTAACGATGACACGCCACAATTATGCACCTTTTTTCAACCTGAATCTTCTTTGAATTTAGGTATTTTCTGAATATAATAAATATTAAATTTTAAAAGTTTCAATATAATTTGTTTATGATTGATAAATCAGACAAACGCTTCGAAGAAATGGAGAGCAGGATAAAAAGTGAAATGAAGTCATATATGGATGAAAAATTTACATCCCTGGAAGAAACAATAAATAAATTTGAAGAAAATGTTCTTAAGTGCATGGAAAATATGGCCACAAAAATAGTTAGAGTTACTCTTCCTAGTTCCAGTAATTCGTTTCCCACAATTTCAACAATAGAAGAATTCCATTCCTTTGAAAAAGTTTTACAAACACCAGAAGGTTTTAACAAAATGGCAGGTTATATTTTGATTTTGATATTTTAAACAGTGTTTTAGCAGTTTTTTCACAGTCTTGTCTCCGAAATATACCCTGTGTAGATACCAGAGAATTTTTTAAGAAATCAATACACATGTCTTTTTCGACAAATATAATAAGAAATTTAACGTGGAACACTACCGATGAGGAGAATAAATTGCCCTTCGCAGAACAAAATTTGTTCAACATCTTGAAGGTAATAACAAGTATATTAAATTAAAAACCCGGTTTTGCAAAAAAAATGTATATTTACTGTGGAATTTGTATTTTGTATTTGATTTCAGAAATATGTGTTGAAAAATTTGGATGCATCACACAAAGCTCAATTTCCGAAGCATTTAGAATATCACTTAGCAAAATAAGAGATGCTGCAAGAAAGGCAGAGTCGAGAAGAATTAAAAAGTAATTTGAAAAGACATATATTATTTTTTATTTAACAATATACATAATAATATAATATACTATTTTAATTTTTAATATTATCTATATATATTTTTCAGAATAGACAAGAAAGAAGGAGAAAACTTAAAAGAATTAAAGGACAACTAAAGTTTTCAATACAATTATATGAAATTTGTTTTATAATTTTTGTCAATGAATTATAATGATGTTTAGTTATAATAATACTTTTTCACTAATTTAAGTAGGACTTTGATTTTATATGTACAAACCTTCATGTTATTAAAAATTTGTAGTAAAAACAAATGTACATAATAATAATAAACGTGAAAAAAAAAAGATGAATATTTTTTTTTATTTTATGATTTGTACATTCATGTGGATTCTTTGTACTGAATTAACAAGGAATTATTCTTTAGATTTTCTAAGGACTTTTTCCGAGGAAATATATGCATACTTTCCATTGAATTTCCACAGAAAGAAACGAGGAAATTCTGTGGATTAAAAACCAGAAAAAGTCAATGGAAAATGTCCTCGAATGTGATGCGGATATTCGGGGTAAATTATCACGATGATATCTTTGGACTAATGTGCGTTTTTCACAGGAAAATCCAACAAAATTCGTCAGATGTTCCGGAAAAATTTCCATGGAATTCAATGATGGACAGGAAGAATTCGTAGGATATTTTAATGAATTTCCATTGACTTGGTTACTAGGGTATTGTTTTTTTTTCATATCTTTCGATATACTATTACAATTATTTTTGTGTTGAACAGAATATAAAAAATTACATGTCATGTCGTACAGTGAATGAACGAGAAATAGCTCTTCTACTTGATGAGTCAAATGATAGTGACCTCACTCCTTCTGACGAAGACAGTTATAATTCTAACGCAAAACTAAGCCCTGAAGAATACAGTACTGAAGCTGGAGAAAGTAATTCTGAAGAGACTGATAGTGAAGAAAGTAATTGTGAAGACAGTGAAGTAAATGAAATTGGAGAACAGTTTCTTTCAAAAGATAAAAAAATAAATTGTTTTTCAAGACAACAAAAAGGCAATAGTAGAAGAAGAGCGGAGAATATCATAAAATTCAAACCAGTCCAACACAATATGCAATTAGTCGAGTAAATGATATTGAAGATACTTTTGAATTATATTTCAATAAAGATATGCTTGATATTGTGATGAAATTTTCCAATAAAAAGGGAGAAAAACTCTACAACCAAAACTGGGAGAAAATTGATGAAATCACTATGAAAGCATACATTAGTTTACTTCTTTTATCTGGTAAATTGCTTCCAAATGCATGTTATTTATTTTGCTCGAAGTAATGCCATGTTTTCAGGTACGTACAGATCTCGAAATGAGAATCTTGAAAGTCTGTGGGACGCAGAAAATGGTCGGCCAATATTTCGAGCAGTAATGTCTTTGAAAAAGTTTCGTAAAATTTCCCGAGCCTTCGTTTTGATGATAGAATTCAGAGACAAACATATATGAGCAGAGATAAATTAGCACCAATAAGGACTTTATGGGACAAATAGGTTACTAATTGTCGTTTTCTGTATAATCCAAAATAAAACCTAACAGTGGATGAGCAACTTGTCGCTTTTAGGGGCCGCTGTAAATTTCGACAATACATTCCGTCAAAACCAGCGAAGTATGGGATCAAAAGTTGGACTCTCTGTTGCAGTGAGACCAAATATTGCTATAATATGCAAATATATCTGGGAAAAGATAGAAATGTTTCACGGGAAGTAATTCAAGGTCAACGAGTTGTCTTAGATTTAGTGATGGATTTGGAAGGATATAACATCACTTGTGACAATTTTTTCTCCTCGCATAGTCTAGCAATGGAGTTCAAAAGGAGAAAGCTCACGATGGTTGGCACTGTTAGAAAAAATAAATCTTTTCTTCCAGAAAAATTACTGCAACAAAGTAAGTGACCTGTGAATTCTTCGGAATTTGCATTCACCAAGGCTGTAACCCTTGTTTCATATATACCAGCAAAACATCGAAATGTTATTCTGATGAGTACCCTGCAGGCTGATGACAAAGTCACCGACGGCGATAAAAAATTGCCAGAGATAATTTCCTTCTACAACTCGACTAAAGGAGGAGTTGACGTTCTCGATCAGATGGTTGGCACTTATACCTGTCGACGTCGAACAAGAAGATGACCTGTAGTATTGTTTGGTAACATTCTTAATATTTCTGCTCTCAGTGGATTTGTGCTATGGACACATATAAATCCACAGTGGAATAGCAACAAATCATTTCGTCGTCGATTGTACTTGGAAATCTTAGGAGAGAAATTAGTTCAATCGGAAATAAAAAGAAGAAGCACTATGCCAAGAAGCAAGGCTGCAGTGAACGTCATTGAAAATATTCGAATGACACTGCCATCCACTTCAGCCGAAGGAAATCAACAAGCCGTGAATTCTCACAAACGATCTCGATGTAAGTTTTGTCCGAGCAGCTTAGATAGAAAAACCAGCGTGAAGTGTAATATATGCAATGCTTTTATATGCAAATCACACTACAATGTTGAGTATAAATGTAATAATTGCACTTAAAGAAAATGTTAATTTTACTAAAATAAAAATTAATGTAAAAGCAAAAGAATATAATAAAAAGATTTAAATTTGAACATAGTTTACTTTAAAAAAAAACCATTATTAACTTAGTCAAATTCTTTGATATTAATAACTTGGTCAGTTTTGACCCGAGGAACATAAGTGTACGAATTTACGAGGACCATCAAAGGGTTAACAAACATTACCAAAACCGCTTTTTAAAACAGTAAAATAATATTTAAACCACAATAAAAGAATACTGTAGCAGCTATAATACCAAATATCAAATAATACAATAAATAATTATATACACCCTGTATATAATTAAAATGTACTATTTTATCATTGAACAATTACACATTAATTACTCAGCATCTCTTATCAGTTTTGAGAAGAGATGAGAATTTTACGTACCTGCTACATCATACCGTTTACCTAAAATTATTTTTAGCATTACATTATTCTATTCTTGTAATTCAACTAGTCTAGAAGTCAGTAAAATAAAATATTTTTATAATAAATAGAAGTTAATATATTATTTTTATATACTATGTTTAATGTATTATACCTACAATTGGTGACCCCGAATTTTTGTGAATAAAAAAACAATCAAATTTTCTTTAAAAAGTACAAGTGTAATCTAAAGAAATTTATTAAAAATTTTTAATATTCGAAAAAATTCACTTATACTTTTAAATATTTTTCTACTAAAATTTGATAATTAATTCTATTAAATCATTGTGTGACGGGTCAGATAAAACGTGATCAAAAAATACCTTATGTACATATGTACATATAGTGAAAGTCATGTTTTCAACAAAAAAAAATTAAGTTTTCTTTAAGAAAATATTAAAATAATAACAGTGAAAACATTTACATAAATATTGGCAGAATTCAAAAATTAAATTCACAATCAACGGCATACAAAGGTCATTTTCAACCTGATGTAATATTTTTCTAAATCATATAACATTACACCACATGGAAAAATTCAACATCCAAAATAATTGAATAAATTTCAACACGGTGAAAATTATATCAAAAGAACAATTGAATCCTACAAAAATAAGGACTAGAGTGCATTTTTTCAACCACAGGATTGAGGATTACGAAGATTTACAAGGATAAAAAAAAAAAATATTTTTTTTTAATATTTTGCAGCGACCTACAATCTAAAATTAACATTATATTTGGATGGAATTAGTCCAAACCCGTTTTTAGTATATCTTTAGTACATCTTTAGTATATTCTAACGGTACTATTGATTTCACGCTGTCTGTGACAGCAATTTTTGAGTATTCTGTGTTAATAAGTTGACAAGTCCAGATCAGAGAAAAATAAAGTTCTTATAATTACTATTCTTTTTTAAGTTTTTAAGATTTTTTGCTAGCAAATACTTTTAAAAGTGTGTATTCAATAGGAAATTGAAGTTTAGAAAAGGTAGGTAAATTTTTGAGCATTTTATAATAATTATTTATTACTGGGACAAATACGTCCCATCAGGTTTTTTATATGGGACAAATACGTCCCAGCCGGTTCCTGGAAATGACTTTTTCTATCTCGATTTGTATACCAAATGTATTACTTTCTAAGTATTCTTTTTATTCTAAGAGCCAAAATGACAAAGAGGATGCTTAATAATAATGAATTTCTTCAGATGTTGTCTGAATTAGATACCGAAGATGATTTTTCTTCTGGTAGTGATGATAATTACCAACCATCGGACAGCGCACTTTCTGAGGATGATGAATATGAACACGAATTAGAAGATGACATAGAATTTCAACAAGAATTGGAAAACGCATCTTTTTCAAATCCTGTAATTTGGTCATCACTTGAACATGATTTTCAATCTTGCAGGACGGTTACTGAAAATCGGAATCCCTTAGTGGGTTAACATTTCAATAGAACTGATTCGGAACTGGCAGTATTCAAAAATATTTTTCCCACTAGCTTGCTCAACTAAATTACGCAGTGTACTAATGAGCGAATTGATTTTTATCGCTCTACCACATCGCAGCCGAAAATATCTGCAACCGACATTGGCGAAATAAAAATTGTCATTGGCTGCCTGATAATAATGAGCTATAATCACGTACCAGCTTTGAGATTTTATTGGTCAAACCACAAATCTATGGCGAACCAAGCTATAAAAGCAGCTATTGCACGTGACCGATTTTTGTTTACCATATCGAAGACGTATTTCGCACCTCCACAAAAACCAGATGGGTCTAGTAAGACTTATTATATTGAAGATGTGGTTCAGTGTTTGAAACAGCGCTTCCAAAGAGCTAGAGAAGAAAGCCCATTCCAGAGCATTGATGAATCAATGACCAAATTTAAAGGCAGATCTAATTTGAAGCAATACATGCCTCTCAAATCCACCAAGAGAGGTATTAAAATGTGGCTTCGAAGTGATGCTGTAACGGGATACACTTACGACTATATATTTATTGCGGAAGTGAAGATCAAACAACTCAGGGCACTCTTGGGGAAAGAGTAGTGCAAACATTGGCCAGCACAATAAAAAGTAACGATGTGACACTTTGCTTTGATCGATATTTTACGAACGTTCATTTACTTGAAACTATATCTTTTCCTGCTTTGGGAACTTGTATGGGAAATCGCAAAAATTTACAAAGATCCCACAAAAACTAAAGCGTGGTGAAGCAATTTTCAAGTCAAGCAGTTTAGGCCTTTTGTTTACCAAATGGCAGGACACGAAAGAAGTTTTGATTCTAAGCAATTGCCATGCTCCGACAATGACAGAAGTCACAAAAAAGTTAAGAAACGGCGAGAATATTACTGTATCATGCCCTGAAATGGTCAAGTTTTATAGACAAATAATGGGAGGAGTGGACAAAGCAGACCGTATGTCAGGGCTGTATGAAATATATCGTAAGTCTAAAAAGTGGTGGAAAAAATCATTTTATCGCATGCTAATGATGTCAATTGTGAATGCATGGATAATTCATTCTGAATTACGAAGAAAACAACGTCCACTCATCGAATTTATCGTAGTTCTGGCCGAAGATCTTATTGAAGAAGGTAAAAAAATTGCAAAAGTGCAATGAAGTGGGAACGCAGGATATGTCTCAAAACGTAGCCGAAAATTCAAAGCGAAACATCTAGTAGTGGATTGTGGAAAAAGAAGACGATGTGTTGCCTGCTCTGCTCGCAAAATAGAAAAAGAGTTGTCTTATTTGAAATGAATATAATGTCTCATTATGTAAAAATTGCTTCGCTCCGTATCATAAATAAAATACTTTTCATGTAACATTAAAATGTTTTTTTTTGTGTTATTAATCCTACTGGGACAAATACGTCCCATTAGTAAAAATCCATAAATCCTAACGGGACGTATGCGTCCCACATCCTTATTCCTTCCAGGAAGGACATACAGAGGTATAGACCGGATATGTTCATAACCAAAGGTCACATTCTTCAAAAAAATTGTGGTTTTACTTTTAGATCTGTGCATTTGTTTTCAGGTTTGAAAGGGTTATATAAAAATTTAAATGTTGTTTTTATCAATTTGATTATTATGCATTATATTAAATTTATATTTGTGAAATTAAAAATACTGTATTTCAATTTCAAGACAATTCATAATCTGTGTATTTTCAATAATCAAAGTTCAATTATAATCATACTTATTTCTTTTTTATGGTTTTCAATTAAATTTTAATCTTAGCTTATTGTTATGCTGTTATGACACTGGCTTAATTTCGTTCTGAATTTCATTCTTAAAATTTTTACGTGAAAGAGATGAAATTTGTATATTATAAATTTACTAATACTAGAAAGAGTAAAAACGATGCACATTAAGTTTCGAAATAGCTTGCGAAAATTGCACATCTAAAAGATAAAATTGTTCGAAGTTAAGCACAAGTTTTTTGACAGCCAGTCTTAATTTGTGACATTTACATTCTTAATTTTTTTTCAAGTTTTTTTAAAAAGTTGTCATTTTAAATTTTGTCAATATTTGTATTTGTGAAAATATTAAATTTTTTAATAAATAATTGAAAAATAATATGGAAGAAAAAAAATTACTTATTGCTGCGCTAGCAAATGATTTATTATTAATCATTGGTCTTATTATAAAAAAAAATAAAAGAATACAAATAAAAATCGTAAGATATTTTCGGCTAAATGGTTACTTAAAGGGAAACCAACGGATTTAGTCATAAATTATTAAAGGAAATCTCAGATGAGGACACAAAATTATATAAAACTATTTTGAGGATGACTCCATCCCAATTTGAAAATATTCTGAATAAAATTGCTCCTTTCATAAAGAAAGAGGATACTAATTTTAGAAATAGTATTTCTCCTGCTGAAAAACTACAAGTAACACTTGTCTATTTTGCTACTGGTAATAGAATAACATAAAGTATTTAAAACTTTTATATAAGTATTACTTTATTGATATTTTTCATTTAGGACTAACTCAAACATACTTGCAGCTAATGTTTAGAATACAACAGTCAACAATATCAAAAATTATAAAGGAAACTGTCTCTGTGTTGTATGACGTTCTGAGTGTAGAATATTTGAAATTTCCAGAACAAGAAAGTGATTGGAGTACAATCTCTCAACAGTTTTATGATTTATGGGGTTTTCCAAATTGTGTTTGAGCTATTGATGGTATTGAAATATTTACTTATACATACGAGTTCATGTGACGGCATTGAATAATGTTCTTTTTGAATTTTAGGTAAACATTGTAAAATAAAACCGTTGAAAAAATTTTGTTCTAACTACTGGTGCTATAAAGGCACTCATTCATTCATAATAATGGCGATAACAGATGCACAGTACAGATTTGTTTATGTTGATGTTGGTGTGAATGGAAGAATTTGAGATGCTTGTTTTTGGTCTAATTGCGACCTAAAATATGCTATTGAACAAGATACTGTGAATATACCGAAGCCAGCCAATCTACCTTTCTCATCAATTTCTGCTCCTTGTACTTTCATATCGGATGATGCATTTCCATTAACAACTTACATGTTGAAACCATATTCGCATTTTGATTTTAATGATGATGAACTGAGATTTAATTACCGTTTGTCTCGAAGTCGTCGTGTTGTTGAAAACGCGTTTGGAATATTAGCAAACCGTTTTCAAGTGTTATTTTCTCCCATATTTCGTGCACCAGCAGAAGCTATCAAAGTTGTACTTTCTTGCATATACATCCATAATTATCCAAGAAATGATAATATAAATAAAAACAGCTCTATAGATAATTTCTCATATAACGAAATAAATGGAATCATTAATGAAAATTTTGAAGACACATCCAAATCTACAAGAAGTAAGGATTTCTCAAATGCAGCACAAATCAGAAATAATTAAAAAAATTATTTTAAAGTTCATACAAATTATTTCAAATCAAGTTATGCTCAGTAACTTTGTAATAACTTTAACAAACATATAGGTAAATTAAAAATAAAAATAAAGAAAACTCATTTCAAAGTAAATTCTAAATATTTTATATTGATAATTTTATTAAATTTATATTATTATTTCATTTTCAAATTGTTGCTCATTTAGTTCATATAATATTTTAGATATCTCTAATTTAGCTTTGTTTTGTAAACTTGGATTTAACTTATTTAATTCATCATCAACAAATTTAGCAAAATTACTGCATTCAGATTTACCATTGGATAAAACTTCAGTTATTTTTTCTGATTTTTGCAGGCATTTTCTTACCAAAACATCCTCCATTTCTTCCTTTCTTGCAGTTCTTTTGCTTTTCATGACATGATTCTTTTTTACACTTGAAGGCACTTCTATTGGTGTTGATATTGAAGATGGTGATAATAACATATTTTCAGTATTCAGTCCTGAAGTAGATGGAGTATTTATTTCTTCAGTTTCTGAAATTGATTGCATATTTGCACCCTCTTTATTTTGTTGCACTAAAACATCTGAAGTTATGTCTATTTTTAGTTTCTTCAAAATGTTTTCTTCAGACATAGCATTACTTTGCCCCCCCAGGAACTGAAATAATTTCAACATAACATGTGAAGTTTATATAGACTTTTAAAATAAAAAATTATAAGAAATTCAAACAACTTTTACCTGTAAGGATTTCTTATTAAAATTGTTCACAGAAGGCAGGGGTTCGGAATTGCCTTGTAAAAACGAGAGGTTTCGGAAGAACTTTCAACCAATGTCTTCAATATATTCTGAAGCTTCCCGAGAAGCACCGCTTCTTTTTGTTTGTTTTAATTTTGCATTCAATTGATGGTAATACGTTTTCATATTATGCCATTTTTTTATTATTTCAGCTACAAAAAAAGTTGAAATGATAATCAAGTAAACTTCAAATTTTTATGTAATATGTACTTACAATATGTTAATTGCTCTTCAAATGAAAACTGTTTGTTTAATTTATCTACCAAATTTATAAAATACAAATGTTTTTTTCCCTTATTTTTATAATCTGTATTGGTAGGATCCCAAATAAATTTGTTCGTTTTAATTTCTTCTATTAATTTATCTAAAGCTTCGTCGGTCCATACAAATTTATTTTTTTCTGTCATTTTTTTTATACTTTTGAGGATATTAGCTTTCTAGATATACGCTTTTATTTTAAAATATGTATATATTATTATAAATATTATTTTATTGTAAAATACTTAATAAAAAAAGATTGTGTTGTTTTTTAAAAGTTTTCTTTTAACCACTCTATGCAAAACTATATGTAAATCGACTAAGACTGCTTGATCGCCATTTTTAATAACTGATGACGTAGCTAGAGTCGTCGATGTAAACAAAACATTTAAAGTAAAACTGTAGAAATTTGAGAGGCGAAAATTAAATTGTGTAGATAAATAAATAAACAAATAATATTAATAATAATAATATTTTATTTTCTACTTCCTACATTTAGAAGTTAGGTAAACAAAACAAAACTCATATAACATTATAATTTTCGATTTTCAACGATAATTCCTACGTCACAGTTGACCTGTCAAAATTTATTTACTTCACATCGTGTCTTTTGACAAATTCTCAAAATTTCGAAATAATTTTCGAAAACTTTATGCATCTCTTTCATTTATCATGCTATCCATGTCACACAATTCGATAATTTTAAGAATGAAATTCAGAACAAAATTAAGCCAGTGTCATAACAGCATTAAGTAAAAATTGTTTATTTTCTTTTCTTTTTCCCTTTTCCTTTTTTCTTTTTTCTTTTTTCTTTTTTCTTTTTTTTTTGCTTATAAAATATTTACATGCAATATTCATTATTTGACTTAATCACATAGTTACTGGTATTGTTAAATAGTTATTGAACTGAAAGAAAGCTATACAAAACATAAGAAATAAATAAAAAAAAAACCAAACTCACACCACACCACTGTATTGCATAAATATAATTACGATTTCTACCGTCGTATACACATACATACCACATATGTATATTATATGTGTGTATAAACATTCATAGCATAATGTTTTATTGTAAATTGGCTTAAAGTGCAAATATAGATAATTCGTACTATAAAGAGTTATATAGACGTATATATAGTATATATACGAGTATATGTAAATAGGTTTTATGTTACATTTCCATTATAACTCAGAATATATTCTAGCCCAGATTAAACCAGAGTAACGTTAAGATTAGATTGTATTTTTAATCTCATTCTAGCGATAGGAGAAATAATATTGAAAACTTGTTAACCAATACCATAATAACAATATAAATTAACATAACGATAATTCACGCTAAATTGCGAATACCATCTAATGTCGTACGTGGTCGTACGTAATATGAACTTCATTGTAAATGTATCTTTATTCTTTAACATAAAAAACTAAAAGTTAAACTCTTTTATAAAAAAGAACTATACCATATAGACGTATATATACGTACTCGTATGTACATATACATATACACATAAAAATAAAATTAATTAAACAGCATGTATAGATGATTTGATATTTTCATTTTCCTCAATAGTTGTTTATTGTTTTTCTTCAATTTATTTATTTTATTTTATTTATTTTCCAATTATTAAAATCATTTTTCAATATTTTTCTGAAAATTTTTACAACAGTCCGACCCGACCGACCACCATATTTTTTATAGATTTAGATTTAGAAATTTAAGTAATGAATAACAGAATATATCAGAGTGAATCAGCATAGGATATGGATTTGACTGTATACGGTATCAGGAGTTAAATAAGTATAATCGTATAATTCAATATTGCGGTAAGAAAAAGTGATAGAAAGTACATACATATATACTACATACCATAAGTAGATGTTACATATTGATATTTTATACGTACTTGACACCCTTCATTACGTGTACATCGTACATGCACTTTGAGACACTTTAGGAAAACACATATTAAAAAAGATATTAAAAAATATTGATGTGTTATATTAGAATAAGCTCTTATATATTACGAATAATAGGTACATGCATAAATATATCATCTCAATAGTATATAGTATACAGTATACAGTATAAATAAGTTTATGTGAGCATACATGTCATCATAAGTATACAGTGGTAGGCAAAAGTATTTTTACACTGGATTTTTTTCTAAAGGAAAAACTTTAAAGCTGCATAACTTTTTTATTTTTTAATGAATCGATTTTATTTTTCATGCGTTTTGTTTTGTTTTTTCTTCAAAAAAAATATGTCTATTTTTTAAGCCCAGATGTTCAATAATTTCTGAGAAAATAACGTTGAACCATTATCGCTTCGTATGACAAAAGTATTTTTACAACGGCAAAAGTATTTTTACAATGGAATAAATAGCTGTTACTTTGAAAATTCAATTTTAATTTTTTTTATTTTTCATTTATTATTTAATACAGAAGATTTCATTCAATATTTCATTCAAAAATTAATTGAATCAATACCAAGACGACTGTTGAATCAATACTAAGACATAATGTCTTGTTGCAAAATCCAGTGGGGATGAGGGAACAGGCTGTCACCAGATGGAAAACAATGATCATTAAGGATGTCCTTTTCTTGGTTTGAGTTATTGTTCCGTTTAAGGGTACCAATTCACCTAAGCCATAATAACAAACACATCCCCAGAACATTACGGAGCCTCCACCATGTCTTTTATAAGTTTGTGCTGCCCTTGACTTTAATTTTCTAGGAAGATGCATGAATTTTTTTCCAAAACATCCATGGAATTGAAAAGAGCTCTCGTCTGTCCATAAAATATTTCTCCAATAATTTGGAGACTTATTAATATACTCTTGTGCGAATTCTAATCTTCTAATCTTATTAGCAGGAGATATGTCGATGACTTTCCGCACAACGTAGGTTTTTACATCAAATTCTTTACACCTTCTGGCAATTGTCCTTGGACTTATTTTTTTATCAATAATATTCGTCGATGCACAAGCAATTTTTTTAAAACCTAATTCAGGGTTTTCTCGTACAACTCGTAATATTTTCCGGTCTTGACGAATATTTGTAACACGTTTTCGACCACAACCTTTCTTGTTTACAAGATTGTACACAGTTTGTCGTGTAATTTTATAAGTTTCGGCTAAAATTGATGCAGAAACTCCACACTTAAATTTTGTTACTATTTCAGCTCGAATTTCCAAACAAATTTCTTTAGTTTTAACCATTTTATAAGCTTTTTTCTAATGAATTAATATTTATTTTTTAAAATTCAATGGATACTATAATGTACAGTTATTAAATTTTGAACATTTACTAATATTTGCTGCACAAATGATAGTCCTGAACTGAACAGATATGATTAAATTCAAATGTAAAAATACTTATGCCCTTGTAAAAATACTTTTGTCCCACAAAGCGATTATCTTTTACCGTTATTTTCTTCGAAATTATTGAACATCTGGTCACGAAAATTGTTATAGTTTATCTACTCATATTTCTAAAGTAAATGCAAAAAAATCGAAATGATTCATTCAAAAATAAAAAAAATATACGATTTTAAATTTTTTTTCGGCGAAAAAAGTCGTTGTAAAAATACTTCTGCCTACCACTGTATACTATATAAGATAAAAAGTATGTACATGAATTTCTGAAAATTTTATTTATAATTCTAATGTACTAATAATAATATCTCCTTATTTTACTTCTGAAATGAAAAATACATACATACGTATGTTCACAGTCGTATATATCATGTATATAATACACGATATGGACATACTCCAGTGGGGCGGATTTTCCGATTGATTAAGAGTCCCTAAGCATCATTCGAAGTTTCCAAATGAAAACTCAAAACCGAGTAGCTACACATGCCATATAGAATACTACTCGTGCACTATCGTAATGTATACTACAGGTACTGCAATATTCAATGACCTCTTCTACCCCCGAATATGTATAGAATAGAGCAAGAAATATTAAATGTTGTTAGCTGATTCACCGCTAGGTCAATTGCTGCCCTCCAAAAATTTGATATCTTGCTTAGATAGTCGCCTACATGTTGCCCATGTGTGAATTCAGCCCTGCATTTACTCGAATTTATTTATACTCTTCTTCTAAAGTTCTTTGACATCATTTATTTCAATTTTATATCATCCGTCACGTACGTTATAGATATTTTGCTTTTACTAATTTTTCGTTTTTTTTTTTTGTATTTGTGTACATATTCACAGTTTCCATGCTCAGTGGATGTTATGTGCATCATCTATCTATGGACAAAAAAATACGTTCTAGTATGCATGTTCGTATGAAAATATGGATGTTTAAACAACTACATAAGCGTGCACTTAATATAAATTGTTATGTACACCCTACACATTTCCGTCATCACCCTCTACAAAATTTACGTATCAATCACTTTAAAACATTTCACTAAAATTCCTTTTCGTTATCTTTAATTTCCGTGTGAAATATATAAGACAATCATAGAATTAAGATAATGTATGATATACTTAAAAACTATGATCAATGGATTTCTTTCACTCTTATTAAAATACATAAGATAATGTATAAGATATACTTAAAAACTATGATCAATGGATTTCTTACATTCCTAGTAAAATACATAAGACAATCATAGAATTAAATATAATGTAAGGTAGTTAAGAATTAAGATCAATGCTTTTTGATCATAAAATAAAACTGATGATCATGCGCATTCTATTAGATTAAGATACACTATTCTCATGTACAAATTATTATAAAAGATATAACACATAAAATAAATATTCATTAGTAATCTAGCAATCAGAGAGAACAGTTAGTTTTATTTTTAAATCGCCCAAATCCATCATAACAACTGGTGTCAGAAGTAAACTTCAAAGTAAAATCTAAAGTGAAATCTAAAAAATTATTCAATATCAAAAGTGAAAGTGCTTTACATTTTAAAAAATATTTTATTCATTGTTTTAATTAAATTTTCGAGAATTTTTGTTTTGAATTTATTCAAAAAAAATTTTTTTTCCAAACTTCATAAAACGTTCTCAATTTAATCAACAACAAATCATTACTAATCAACTTCATTTTTCTTCGAGGGAAACTTCATTTTTAACTCTTTCATCATCTTCTTTACTTCAATCGAGGGAAATCTCACCAATTTCAGCAATTTATAATCAACGATATGCAAACTCTAAACATCATATTCACGTAAGCATTGCAATTCCTTTATTTTAAAATTTCCTTTTCCTTAACACAAATTTAAAAAGAAAATGTTTTCCTTTAAGTCAAATTAAAATAAAAAAAAAAAAACAAAAAAACATATTTTGTATTTTATTGTAAAATATATTATTGCATAAAATTTTAATTATAAGAGTGAAAATAAATTATTATACATAACTGCATATTCATAATTACAAGTGTAATATTATTTATTGATAAATCAAGTTCATCGCGCATAAAATTCCAATAAATTTTTTTGGTTTTTGTTTTGTTAAAATGTTTTTGAAACAAATCTATTGTTAAATCGGTTTAATAGTGAGAGTTATAATTCGGCAATACAATTTTGTCGTTTTAATCTTTTCTTCATAAATAAAAAAAAAAATGTCTCGTGAAAATTTGAATATCGCCAATCAAAACGAAATTAATGATCCACAAATTATGGATGATAACGCATCCTCGGTTTCTACAGAGTTCGCTGAATTACCTATCACTTTTCTAATAAAATTCATTAAATCTTTCGATGGAAGTAGAGATGAACTCACATCTTTCATATCCGATTGTAACAAGGCATTTTCATTAGCCGCTCGATCCCAAAAATTTGTTTTGTTCGACTACATTCTTACTCAAATTTCTGGAAAAGCTAAAGCAGCCTGTATAAATTGAACCTTTTCTAACCTGGACGAATTAAAAAATTTCCTAAAAACTATGTATCAAGATAAAAAACACTATTCTCAACTTTTATGTGAACTCACTACTCTCAAACAAGATCAAAACGAATCTATTTCGCAATTTGTATGCTGCGTAGAAACGTGTCTCAAAAGGACCACGAATACCACACACCAACAAACTTCTAATCCTGCTAACCTAGAAAGCAAAATTGAAATGCTAAATGAAATAGCATTAAACTGTTTTCTACATTTCACTTTACCTACTATCTCCAATGTTTTACGTATTCGAGACCTAAAAACATTAAATGAGGCTATTTCCGTCGCAAATGCTGAAGAACAAGTTCAAAATATGTATAATCACACTAACCCATCGGCTAAAAACACTTTTAATAATTACCCTCGAAATCCTGCTACAAAACCTTTTCATAATCACACAAATAACACCCCTCGTAAAGAAAATCATTTTAATTCAAAATCTCGCGTATATCAAGTCACGAATAAATCTACTGAATCATCTCAAAATCCCAAATCACAAAACGAAAAAACATGTCGATATTGCAAAAAGAATGGACACGAAATCGAAGAATGTCGTAAACGACAATTCAACAATCAAAAGAAAAACACATTTTAAAATTCAAAAAACGGGAATTTCGCCCCAGTTCAAGTCGCCCAACTGGAGCATCCCCCGTCAATAGAGGCGATGTCAATTCAAAACCAAATCTAATCCTATTCTCTGAAACAACTCTTTCGTACAAATTCCATCTCCTGATTCAAACAATCAACAAATCAAACTTTTAATCGATACAGGTGCTAATGTCTTTATCATTAAGGCACAGTCTCTAAATAAAACTACCCTTGTATTTCGTAACGAAAAAATCATTATAAATGGAATAAGTCAAAATAATCCAATTCAAACTGCCGGTTATTCTATGCTAACTCTCGATTTTCCAAAAAGAACCATTGTTTATAAATTCCATGTGCTAACTCAACAATCTAATATACCATATGATGGTATCCTAGGAAATGACTTCCTTCATGAATACGATGCTTTAATAAATTATAAATCAAAAATTCTGCAATTCAAACATGGTAATATTTCAATTCTAACTCGAAATGATATTCCAACTTCTAACTCATTTATTCTAAATCCAAGAACCAAAACTGTAGTCCAAATCAATGTCCTAAATCCCGAAATTAAGGAAGGTATAATACCTGAAATTTTCCTAAAAGAAGGTGTTTACATATCAAAAGCCTTAACTAAAGTCGAAAATGATTCTGTTGTATGCGTTACTCTATCTATATGAAATGATTTTAAATATAGTATGCTTTACTCTATCTTGATTGTAATTAAGTATAAATTATGTAAGCATATAGGAATAAATGAATTGTGAAATGAAATGAAATAAAAAGACTCTGACACTTCATAGTCAGCAGTGAACAAATAAAGACATTATACCAGCACAACAAAAATTATTATAATCTTTCAAAAAATACCACATGGCGCAGCCGGAAATTTATTAAAGGTTATAAATTTATAAAACTAAAAAATATCAATAAAATTAAATTGTGTAGAATTTTTAAAATAATATATATATGAAAGTGGAAATTAAAAAAGAATTTTGATTTTAAAAGAATCAGTGATTTTAAAAAGCCAGGACCATTAGTTCCAGAAGGAAATCTTAAAGAAAACTATGCAAAGTTTAAAAAATTTTACGATATATATGCATCGGCATCTAAAACAGACAAAGAAGAGGAATCTGTACAAGTGGCCAGATTTTTAAGTTGTGCTGGGGATGAGGCCATAGAATTATTTGAAACGTTTGGATTAACAGATGAAAAGAAAAAGAAAATTAAAGAGGTGCAACAGGCTTTTGAAACATACTGCAATCCACATACCAATGAGGTATATGAAAGGTATTTGTTTTATAAAAGATGCCAAAAAGAAGGAGAACCTTTTGACCACTTCATGGCTGACATTATGAAACTGGCAGAAAGTTGTAATTTTGGTGAAGGAAAGGACGCAATGATACGAGATAGAATTGTAATAGAAATATTAGATATCAATGTACAATCGAAATTATTAACAACTGAGGGACTAACTCTAAGTAAGGCGAAGGAATATTGCAGAATTGCTGAAATTACTAATATGCAAGCGAAGGAGATAAGCAACAAGGATTAAGGATTATCTTAAACACTTTATAAATGACAATCAGACTGATTGGAACATCTATATTCCTTTAGCTATGTTCGCTTATAATACAAGTGTTCATGCTTCAACGAAATTTACGCCATACGAATTACTCTTTGGCCATAAACCAATACTTCCTAGTTCTTTGACCTCAGATCCTGAAATGAAATATTCATATCCATCATATTATGATCAATTAAAATATAGACTCAATAAAACTCATAAAATTGCCCGTGATAATCTTATACAATCAAAACAAACATCAAAAACTCACTATGATAAAAATATTTTGAATCCTAGTTACAAAATCGGAGATCATGTCTATTTACAATCAGAAGTAAATAAATCTGGTCAAAGTAAAAAACTAAGTTCAAACTATAAAGGACCGTATAAAATCGTTCGATTACATAATAATCAAAATGTAACAATTAAAATAAAAAATAAATTAACTCGTGTTCACGTAAATAGATTAAATTCTTGCACTTCTATTCCAGGTTACTCTTCACCTTAACAGATAGAGCGCACTCATTTAAAATCAAATCAGTAACTAATGGCAGTGGCATATTCTACGAACAATTAGGTCATGCTAAATTTTACAATGACCTTTAAACTTGCATGAATTGAATAAATCGAAAAGAGCATCAAACTTTTCTATCAATTCTGCAGTGTTAAGAGCAGTCCCCTGATTTTTTACCAAGTCACTTGAAGTTGCATGTGTGTATATGCCACTTACAACTGTTGCACTTATGACTTGAGAATCATATTTAACTCTCTTCTTCTGAAACGTGTTGGGATAAATTTGCTCATTTGAGAGTTTGGGAGCTAATTTGAATTGCCGACTTTTATCTCACAAATAGAAATCTGCAATGTCTTGCCAAGATGCAACCTTGTTCTCATTAAAAACTACTTTGTATTTCATTAAGTTATTCCTGAAGGATTTTAACAAATGTGGGATGTCATACGTATAATACAATTTCATTTTTTCACATAAAAATAGGGCTGATCTATTGTTGTGGTTAATAATTTATTAAGACCGACAAAATTCCCACCCTGATCTGAAACTATTAATCTAGGCTTCATGCCAGCTTTAATTAACTTATTTGTACATTCTGATATCATTGTTTTCAACATCTTGGCAGGACATGAAGAATTCACAAAGGCATAACCCACTAGATGTTTATAATGGTGAGAAATGCCTTTGACTATCACAGCAACATCATACTTTGCAGGTAAGTTAGTTTTTTTACTACCGTTGTCTTCGAAACCTATGATTTACCCCTTTGATTTGTCAAAAAACAGGTTGACTTTTAATGATATTTCATCAATGTATATCATACAATTTTTTGCCATATCTGGTAAATTTTGTAATTTTAATTTCAATGTATTGAAGAGAACATCATGCAACCCAGGTGCAGCAGACTATTCTTCAATAAACCTCATCGTTCTTCGGGTGTGAAATTCATAGTTTTTGATAAAAACCTATAAGCGGATAGAGCTATAAAATATACACTAAGGCAGAATTGCTTAAAGCTATCAGAATATCTCCATCCCTGTGGAGCATGATTAAAATTTCTTATTCGACATTCCACAATTTTAGCTAATTCGGCCGGCAAATACTTAAATGCAGAAGTTAGAGAGAGTACGTACTATGTGTTCTTTTGCATGCATTTTAAATGTTTTAAATTGCGACCCAGCATGTACATTTTGTTGGTTTCCCAGTTTCATATATGTATATTCCAGGTCGCATACAAAATAATGTGAAGAAAAGGAAAATGAAATGCTACTACCACAACTTTAAACCAAATATGTATTCATCCTTATATTTTTTTTGCACTGGTTTATCTCGTATATAAAAAATGCGACCCACCGTAAATACATGTATTTGTGTGCCGGTTTTATTATTATTTGTACGTAAATAAAGGGTGATCAGGTAGGTATAGAAAAATATTTTTATGCATATAATCAAAAGTGGCGGGTACGCGAATAATTTTGAATTTTTATTATTAGTTAAAAAATATTTACGATAATAAGTTTGAAGTGATTTTTGAATACCGAAAATAGAATAGTGGCTTTTTTTAAAATTTAAAAAATCCGTGTTGTATTAAAAGAAAAAATTATAATTGTCATAATTTTCATAATGGGTGAACATTATTTAAAGTGTTTAGGTTGTCAAAATAAGAGAAAAAAAAAGTGATAAAACTGAAAACAAGGTGAGATTTTTCAAATTGCCTACTGATAATATGAAGTAAGTAAAAAATTTAATTTTTGTTTTAAATAAAATTAATTAATTTTTGCTATTTTGATTTTTTAGAAAAGAAATTTGGTTAAAAAGTCTAAAAAAAAACAATTTAATAAACACTAAAATTCCACAAGATTTTCGAGTATGTGAAATTAATTTTAATGATGACATGTTTGGCAAATCAGGAAGATATTTAAAGAAAAGTGCTGTGCCAGTTAAACATTTCCCGAAAATTGAAATTTTGGAACAAATTATCATTCCACGTGGTAGAGACGGTAGACTATTTTGTAAATATTATATATGTATACCATTTACTTTGTAAAAATGTTATATTACCTTTAAATATTGGCCCCATTATCAGTGATGATAGTCGTAGTCTTTTTCTTGCAAAAGGTTAATTATTTTATCAATATGTGTTGCTAAAATCGACTACGATTACCGACAATAATGATCAAGGCCATTATTTTTTGCATTTAACACAATATTGAAGTTTTTCATATCTTATTATAGTTACAGCATTGACTATTGAGCAACATGATGAGAATTTCTTTCAGAGAACCATCAAATAATATGGCAACTGAAGAAGGTACATATCATTTTTTTCACCGTTTATCTATGTTATAAGCGCGTCTTCTTTAACTTTTTTTATTTAATTTAGAATTTATTTTGTGAAATGTATGAAAATAAATACCCTATCTAGTACTACTAATCAATGTATCTATTTATTTATTTATTTGTTTTTATGTTTTTTTCAGAAATAGCAGAAATTGC
Organism: Villa cingulata; assembly: GCA_951394055.1. Classification (NCBI taxonomy): domain Eukaryota; kingdom Metazoa; phylum Arthropoda; class Insecta; order Diptera; family Bombyliidae; genus Villa; species Villa cingulata. The sequence goes on along the minus strand of OX596017.1, from coordinate 30,352,239 downwards.
ATCAGAACCGACATTTCGATCAACGCACAAAGCATCACAAACAAAAAATATAGATGCAGAAAAACAAATTAGAATTATACAAAAGGAAAATGAAGCCTTACGGAGAGAATCGGACAGAATAAAAGTGGAAATAAACAAACTTAAATCAGGTGTAGACAGTGAATATTTTTTTAACCAAAAATCTAAAAAGTATTTGCCGGCCGAATTAGCTAAAATTGTGGAATGTCGAATAAGAAATTTTAATCATGCTCCACAGGGATGGAGATATTCTGATAGCTTTAAGCAATTCTGCCTTAGTGTATATTTTATAGCTCTATCCGCTTATAGGTTTTTATCAAAAACTATGAATTTCACACCCGAAGAACGATGAGGTTTATTGAAGAATAGTCTGCTGCACCTGGGTTGCATGATGTTCTCTTCAATACATTGAAATTAAAATTACAAAATTTACCAGATATGGCAAAAAATTGTATGATATACATTGATGAAATATCATTAAAAGTCAACCTGTTTTTTGACAAATCAAAGGGGTAAATCATAGGTTTCGAAGACAACGGTAGTAAAAAAACTAACTTACCTGCAAAGTATGATGTTGCTGTGATAGTCAAAGGCATTTCTCACCATTATAAACATCTAGTAGGTTATGCCTTTGTGAATTCTTCATGTCCTGCCAAGATGTTGAAAACAATGATATCAGAATGTACAAATAAGTTAATTAAAGCTGGCATGAAGCCTAGATTAATAGTTTCAGATCAGGGTGGGAATTTTGTCGGTCTTAATAAATTATTAACCACAACAATAGATCAGCCCTATTTTTATGTGAAAAAATGAAATTGTATTATACGTATGACATCCCACATTTGTTAAAATCCTTCAGGAATAACTTAATGAAATACAAAGTAGTTTTTAATGAGAACAAGGTTGCATCTTGGCAAGACATTGCAGATTTCTATTTGTGAGATAAAAGTCGGCAATTCAAATTAGCTCCCAAACTCTCAAATGAGCATATTTATCCCAACACGTTTCAGAAGATGAGAGTTAAATATGATTCTCAAGTCATAAGTGCAACAGTTGCAAGTGGCATATACACACATGCATTTTCAAGTGACTTGGTAAAAAATCAGGGGACTGCTCTTAACACTGCAGAATTGATAGAAAAGTTTGATGCTCTTTTCGATTTATTCAATTCATGCAAGTTTAAAGAAGCAAAGAATTTCAGGAGGCCATTCTTCGCAAATCCGGAACAAGTTTCTTTTTTAAATGAAATTAAGATTTTATTAAAAAATATTAGAGTAATTGATGAAAAGAAACAACACAGCGACATAACCAAAAAAGTTAAATTTTTAAAAGGTTGGCTCCAAAATATAAATGTATTAGAACATTTACATAACGACCTCAAGTCAGAGGGAATAACATTTCTTTTAACCAGAAATTTAAACCAAGATGAACTTGAAAAAATATTTGGATTACTGAGAAAAAAAGGAGGTAGCACAAAGCTGTTAACTCCTTTTCAGTTTTCTCGGGCATTCAAAAAATCATTTTCTATCAAATATATGGTAGATGTAAATTCTGGTAATTGTGAAACAGATGAAACATTCCAACTACCAGAAGTACAAGTCCATTTTGAAAAAGAAAAAGACAGTAATAAAGCTTTGAATTATTCATTTTCTATAGAAAATATTCTAAGCAAATGGATTTGGGGGGAAAAAAATGCATTTTTCTATTTTGGAGGCTGGCACATTAGATATTTCAAATGAACCGAGCACATCTTCGATTTTTCTTGACTTCAAACAATATAAAAATGTTAAACTTTTGAGACCGCCTCAAAATTTTATTAATAGTTTAGAAAACCTAGAGAGGAAATTCCTATCAAATTTTAATAATGTAATAGGAGAAAAAAATATTGAATATAAATTATCGGAAATTTTGAAAAATCATTTTGATTATAATTGTTGTTTGAGTGAAGATAAAAATTATTTTGTAAAATTATATATTAGAGTAAGGATTTATTTTATTATAAAAAACTATAATAAGGACGTAAAATTATTTGACAATAAGAACAAATTATTAAGTGTTAGTGATATGTAGATATAAGTTTTATAACGAATTGCAAAAAAAATAAAAATTTAAGAAATCCAAAAAAATGTTTTTATTTTATACACCCTGTATCAGACTTTTTCATTGGTCGTTGAATGTTCCACTTTCCATTGATTTCTTATCTCTGTTTTTCGAATATGCTTTATATACTTATCACCTTTTAGCAATTCAAGCAAGTCTAAATGAGTAACGGGACAAAGGTCGAAAAATGATGAGGAAAAAAAGGGGAAGTGTCCACACTTCTGTTGTTATATACACTTTGATTCGTACTATAAAGAGTTATATAGACGTATATATAGTATATATACGAGTATATGTAAATAGGTTTTATGTTACATTTCCATTATAACTCAGAATATATTCTAGCCCAGATTAAACCAGAGTAACGTTAAGATTAGATTGTATTTTTAATCTCATTCTAGCGATAGGAGAAATAATATTGAAAACTTGTTAACCAATACCATAATAACAATATAAATTAACATAACGATAATTCACGCTAAATTGCGAATACCATCTAATGTCGTACGTGGTCGTACGTAATATGAACTTCATTGTAAATGTATCTTTATTCTTTAACATAAAAAACTAAAAGCTAAACTCTTTTATAAAAAAGAACTATACCATATAGACGTATATATACGTACTCGTATGTACATATACATATACACATAAAAATAAAATTAATTAAACAGCATGTACAGATGATTTGATATTTTCATTTTCCTCAATAGTTGTTTATTGTTTCTCCTCAATTTATTTATTTTCCAATTATTAAAATCATTTTTCAATATGGGCGCGTGACTTTATTCAATATGTTGAATTCCACCAATCAACGTGGTGTCAACATAACCTTATAAGTGGTTAGATTTGGTGTTCAACCACTGGTTTCGTTGAATGGTGAATAAAGTCACAAGTGTATTTCGAAATTAAACCAAATTTGTATATTTTTAAAAAATTTTTGCTAAAAATAACATTAATTATGAATATTGTTGATACTTTAGTAGATTGTGTTATTCAAGAATATGTTGAGTTTTATGCAAAGCCAATAATATTTGATCAAAGTGATGCAAGTAGTGACAGCGCTGATGAGTTATTAATTGAAGATGATAGCATCAAAAACAAATCAAAAATAAAAGGATATGTTAACGATGTCGTTAAGAAATATTCTGATAAGGACTTCCAAGCACATTTTCGCCTAAATAGAACAACCGTAGAAGTAAAAATATCTCAAGCCGAAAATCATGTAATGTTAATAATTGGGAACATTATTTCAGATGTTAGTTGAAAAGCTTGGGAACGAATGGAAGTCAACAAGACGTCCTAAAATAAAATTAGAAGTGGCTATACTTCTAACCTTGTGGACTCTGGCAAATCAAGAATCATTTCGAAGCATTGGTGACAGGTACAGATATACATAGTTATTCACTGAAAAAGCTCTTAGAAAATGAAATTATTTTAATACTTGCATGTATGTTGATTGTATCATAATGGATATGCATATTTTTCAGATTTAATTTAGATCGTGGATCTAAATACTCGTGCAGCAAGAGTATTTAAAAATGTTTGTTTCTTGCTATATCAGCGAAGATCGGAATTTATCACATGGCCAGCAACTCACAATATTCCTCAAATTGCACATGAATTTCAAACACTGACAAGAAATAGTTTTCCATATGTTGTTGGATGTGTAGATTGCACACACATAAGTGTTCCCGGGAGAAAAAATGATAATTCATTTTATAATCGCAAAGGGTACCATTCAATTCTTTTGCAAGGAGTTTGTGACGCGCGAATGAGGTTCATAGATGTTTATGTTGGTTGGCCAGGATCAGTAAATGATGCAAGAGTGTGGAATTCATCTCCTTTGTTTGATTCATTGAAAAGTAATGAATTATTCGACAAAAAATATCATTTAGTTGGAGACTCCGCTTATCCACTACAGTGGTTTTTAATGAAAGAAGAAATTCTGTTTAATACAAGACTAAGCCATACCCGTGTAAAAATTGAGCAAGCTTTCGGAAGACTAAAAAATTCTTTTCGAAGATTGAAATATCTATATTGCATGAATTTAAGAGACGCAAAACATGTTATTATAGCATCGTGTGTTTTACACAACATTTCAATTAATAGTCAGGATTCAACGGAAATACAACAATTTGAAATTGAAAATGGTAATAATGATTACAACGAGCCTACAACTGAAGAAAGTACATCTGAACGAATATAGAAAAGAAGACAGTTAACTGAGTTAATTTATAATCATTCACAACAATAAAGACACAATTATATTCATTAAACGAACATAAGTATTTTATTTTTTAGCTATTATATTAATTACAAAATTCAAAATTTGGTATATTATTTGACTTTATGACATTTTTTTTTTCAGAAAACAAGGTAAATCCCTATACTTATTCAGTTTTTATTATAATTGAGTTCACGTAATTTAATTTGATTATATTCCATTAGAGTTTTATTTAAGTCTATCAGTGCTTTTGTCCTTTCTTTTTCAATTTCTTTTTGTTCTTCCTATTTGTTAAATGCTCATTCACAGTGTTGTGCAATTACACGTAATTTATTAAAGTCTACATGAATACGTAAACAATCGTGTAGATAATAGTTTTGAATGAAGACAATGTAGACTATGTGTAAACTATGTCGACTTTATGAAGACAATGTAGACTACGTGTAAACTTTAACTAATATGTCATTTTATCTGTCAATTCAGTAGTCATCGTCAATGAACTTGTAATTTTGGTGTGTTATTAATAGGAGATTTTACTACAAAATTATTATTATTATTTTAAGATTACAAAATTAAAATGCCTGGACGACCAAAAAACGTGAATTTTAAAAAACTGGGCTTTAATTTAACAAAAAATAATGGAAAATATTGTGCTGTTTGTATTGGGTGCAGCAAACGATTGATGAATACGGCAGCAGAACGGCTGAAACGTCATAGGTGTGTACTATCTGTAGAAATTTATATTAATTTTTTAGATTTTTAAGTGTGCAGGGTCTAAAATCTGGAATTTTTTAGAAACATTTGTAAACTAGAAATCATCCAAGTGTATGAAAAAACAAATAATGACGAGGTTTCGATAGTCTTGGATGGTATCAATAACAGTACTGAACCGATTGCATTAGCTTTAGCACAAAGTGGCTCTGTAAGATCTCTATTTAAAAGTTTTCCAAAAAACGTAGATTTTACAATTATAGTTGCGTTTATTATGTTTTAGATTTCAATTGAAAATGATCAGCCATCGCCAGTAATCACAAATATGATTGATAATGAAACGTTCTAGAATCAGAGTAAATTCAATACATCAAACTCAGATATTCAGTTAAGTAATAAATTTTTAACAATATCCCAAACTACCAATATAATCTTTCTTATCTCCACATAGGAAATGAGTATCTTAATCGATAACGTTCAGAGCGTTGAGAATATCTGTTCATTAAGAGCAGCAGCATCAACTCACAGTGATTTGGTTTCTATGTCCAGTTCTTCTGCATCATTACCATTACCTTCTTCTTCAGGACAATCAAAAAGAATTTCTAAAAAATCTGCAATTAAGCGTGATGGGGTTTCAAATTATATTGACCATTTAACTGGAAAAGGATATATCAGAAATAAATACTGAATTAGCAAATTTTATTTTTGGATGTAATTTGCCACTTCGTGTTATAGAATCAGTACATTTAAAAAATTTCATACGTAAACTGAGACCAGCATATGTTAACAAAATGCCTAACAGACGGGTGTTGTCCACCTCTTTGCTTGATAATTCTTATGAAAGATGTATGAGATTAACACAAACTAGTATGAAACCAGAATCTGTCCTATTGATCGATGGCTGGAAGAATACATCTACAAATTCCAAAACAGTAGTCTGTATGATCCACGATGCAAATGGCAATCAAGCATTCTTGGATGCGTGGGATCTGACTGGAGAGTCTGAAACTGCAGAGAAGCTATCTGAAATTGTTAGAATGTCCATTGATATTGCAAAAAAGCTATATAACACTAATATTTACGCTGTAGTATCTGATAACGCCAGTTCGATGTTAAAAATGGGAAGAATTTCCAGCCATGTAATTTGGCACAGCACATGCAACAGCCACACAGCCAACCTTCTAGCAAAAGATGTTTTAGATAAAACATCAATGGATAAAATTACGTCAGTTTTGAAAGAATACAAACAACCAGATTTCGAACGAGCAATTGTCGACAGAGGAGGCACACGTCTGAAGTTACCTTGCGAAACAAGATGGTGTACATACAGATGCATACAATTCTTTAATTATGAATTTGGAGTACATGAAAGTAATAGCTGCTGATAATCATTTTAAAAAGGTTAAACAGAATGTTATAAAATTAATTTTTGATGATGACTTCATAACTGATGTTAAAGAACAGATAAAACTCTTCGAACCCATATGTAATTTAATAAACGTATGTTAGAAACTAGACTCTTCAGCCGCAGACGCTGTAAATATGTGGCTGAAGCTTGAACTGCCGGACAAGTTTCAAAATAAATTTAAGGAAAGATTAGAACTCCGAAAAAATATGGCCTTTAATAAATACGCATTATCGGCATATTATTTGCATCCTAATTATTGTTATGATAAATTAAGCAATGAGCAGAAAAGCATTATAAACACATTTTTATTTAAACATCTTAATGCCGTTGGAATCGAAGAATGGGATTGTTTTAGAATCGTAAGGGAATTTTTCAAATTTTGTATGAAAAAAATATACAAAAACCACAAGTGTTTTGGAGTATGGCTGGGATCAATTGTCCTCAGTTCGCAAGTTTGGCAACAAAATTACTTCAAATACCTGCTTCATCAGCTCCAATCGAAAGAATATTCTCTAGTTGGGCTCATATACATACTCCGATAAGGAATAAACTTTCTTTCGAAAGATCAAAAAAACTGCTTCACGTTTATTATTCTTTGAAAATATCAGAAAATGTTTCTAATTTTGAAAACTTCGATGAAGAATCTGAAGTTGAAGAATACATGTAACTATTATAGATTAATAATTGTTTTTGAAAAGTTCTAAAAAATAAAAATGAACACTATTATATAATTGTATACTTTATTTAATTGTATCTCCTAATGCTTATCCAAAAAAAAAAAAAGTATAACAAGAACATGCCTTTTATTATTTACAATTTTCTAGATGATGAAAAACGAATCAAATAATGATGTAGACATTGTAGATGGTGTCATTTGCTCATTAATCATATTATCTTCAAATAAATTTAAAATTTTGAAGTTTTTATATTTAATTTTAGATTCCTACGTCCATTAAGATGAGATTTTTAGCATTGTCCTACAATTCATATATTGCCTACATTGTTTACATGAAAAGCGTTGGCATAGTCTACATCATTGTCGACATGTAAATAAACACGTAAATTACACCATGTAGATTACATGCACAACACTGCTCGTTCATCATTATCCTTTTTTCGCTGTAGTTTGGCTTCCAGATACTTTTGTTTCCAATCAATAGTTTCACTCTTTCTTTTCTTCGTTGTACTTTTGTACTTGTTTTCTGCATCACTTTGACTTTCAACTTCTTCCTCCTGTGATCTAATAGTACTTCCAAAAATTTCTTTTGGAGGACTAACACTCATTTTTGATCCAAAGAAATCGTTGAAAACTTTGAAGTACGGCCATACGATGGAACTTTCACCACTTGTTTTTTGTTTATTTTTATTTTTTTTAAAAGTCTGCATAAGATTTCTGAACTTTTGATCACACTCTAATCCTGAAACTTTATAACGACCTTTGTCGAATATATCTTTAGATAATTCTGTCCATAGCTTATTTTTTTTTGCAATTTGGTTTAATAAATTTTTTATCACGTTTGAATCTTAAAGTAATAAGAAGTTTAATACTTTTGTCATTCCATTTGAATTTTTTTTCTTCATCCTTTTCCCTTATTTCTTTAACTATAAGAAAAATCAAAAAAAGAAAATTTCTAATTAAGAAGATTTGTATAAAGAATAATTCATTTACTGCATTAAAAAACTATTAAGAATTTTGATCTTACCAGAGCTATCATCTTCAGAACTAGTTGCGAAAATTTTTTCCAAATTCTTTTCAGTTTCGTCGAAATCTAAATAAATTAAATTATCATTTTTTTTTTTGAATATCAAATAATTAAATTAATTAATATAAATAATAATGAAATGACCAGTTCCATCCTCAAACCAAGATTCCATGTTAAATTATTTAATTAAATTCAAAAATAATCCAAAAATCAAGAAATAATAATTTGTTCCAAATTCTTTTAAATGAAAAACTCTTTGATAAGAAACGCATTTCATAAGGAAACTATGATGAAATATATGGAATTTATGATGTCTGTGAGTGACAAGTGAAAATAAACAATTATTTAACTTCCTAACCTACTTTTATTTACAATGACAGTGTTGAACTCACCACAGCTAAACAAGGTGAAATAAGTCACAATATTAGGTTTCGTTCGGTTTATTGGTTAAAAAAGTCACACGTAAAAATATTTGGTTGTTCAACATTCTCAACATGTTGAATTAAGTCACGCGCCCTATTTTTTCTGAAAATTTTTACAACAGTCCGACCACCATATTTTTTATAGATTTAGATTTAGAGATTTAAGTAATGAATAACAGAAAATATCAGAGTGGATCAGCATAGGATATGGATTTGACTGTATACAGTATCAGGAGTTAAATAAGTATAATCGTATAATTCAATATTGCGGTAAGAAAAAGTGATAGAAAGTACATACATATACTACATACCATATGTAGATGTTACATATTGATATTTTATACGTACTTGACACCCTTCATTACGTGTACATCGTACATGCACTTTGAGACACTTTAGGAAAACACTTATTAAAAAAGATATTAAAAAATATTGATGTGTTATAATTAGAATAAGCTCTTATATATTACAAATAATAGGTACATGCATAATTATATCATCTCAATAGTATATAGTATCACAGATAAGGATACAGATGTTTCACTGCATATATTCAAATATGTAACAAAATGAAATTCATATGGACCTATTGTTAGGTCCAGATTCGAGTCTTGGATATATTTAAATTCAAAATGTACGTTAATATTCGATTGTTCTTGCATTCGATAAAAGTTTTAAAATATGGTTCATAGATAATATACGCATACATATGAACAATCTGATTTGAGTGTATAGGTTTATTCATATATTTACATACAATACTAGAAAATATGCGATTTATTTGTAGCAATTTGGCAGTATAATATCATAAACATTGAAGCAATTTATTGTATAGCATAGCATATAACATTTATATAAATGTATATAATAATTATTGCTGATGGTATACTACCATAGTACATGTTGTCTTGCAGGTAGTCCTGTGTATAAATACAAATTATCTATGTATGTGGTATACATTTATATAAAAATATTATTGGACATTGATCCCTATTAAATGTTTTCATCAAATTAAATTTGGAATGAATATGTATCGCTAGTTGTTCTTTCATTCTTTTTCTTTTTTTGTGTGAAAAAAAAATATATGTACACGCAGACTCATCCAGTATGATACACATTTATATGAACATTGTACTAATGTAATATAGTGTGTATAGATTTACATGGCTTACATAGTATACTTGCAATAATAGAAAATATACGACTTATTTGTAGCAATTTAGAAGTATAATCGTATAATATCATAAACAGTGAAGCGATTTATTGTATACATACATACCATATAACATTTACATATGTTCATATATAATAATTATTGCGATGGTATACAGGTATACTGACATAGTACATGTTGTCTTGCAGGTGTCATTTAGTCCTATGTATAAACCAGTGGCGGAGCCAGTAGTTTTTCCTTGGGTGTTCAGATTTTTTAATAAATATACAGATTCATTACACAAACAATAATAATTCTTTGGTTAAACTTCCGAATTTGTGCCGCCCGATTTTAAAATCGAGACCTTCCGATAATGATACTTTGGAATATCCTCCTTAACGTGGTGTATGTTTCTATTAGCGCATATTCATCTAGAGGACGTAAACTACCCTTAAAAATTGTTGGTAAAAAATGGCGGGTTTTACGAAATTCGTTATTTATCTAGATCAGGATCTTTGATTGTATTAGTTAATAAATCATTTGAAAGAGAACTTCCTGTTCTATTTGTTACAGTTTATTTCACTTTGATTGGATTAGCGGTTTTCGAGATATAAGGACTTAAAGTCAAAATTTCGTGTTTTTTAAAAATCACTTTTTCAACTTCTTTTGATTACGGTATAACTTCTAAACTTGAAGGATGACATAATTATTTTATTCTTTCATTTGAAAGGTTTTTTTGTCCTCTTTCCAATGATATTACATTTATAGAAACTGCATAGATAAAAAATAAATGCATAAATATACAAAGAGTTGCGAAAAAATACACATAATTTCATGCATTTTCGTACATATTTGAATAATTATATCAAAGCTTACTATTTTTCGTAGTATTATTTACCTTTTACTAAATATGTATGTACGTAAAATATTCAGTGAAATTCAATTTTATTCACCATTTACAAAAATATACAAAAAATTCAGTTTAATATTAAATTCAACTTTTGTTTACCCTTCTACTAAAATTTATATAAGTTAAGTAGTAAAATTAAGTTTCATTTAACTTTTACAAAATTATATATAAAAAATTCAGAAAAAAATTACTAACTTTTTTCTAAAAAATTATTTTGTATGAAAAATGTGTATTTTTTCGCATTTTTTTTGCATATTTGGCATTTATTTTTGATTCCTATAGCATCGATCCCATATGTCTGGCTGGGTGTACATGATCAACATAATGGAAATGTGAACGAACAACATAACATGCATGCATATTGTAAAATGTACAAATTGTATTTGTAGATTGTATTCTGTATAATTAATTGTACTGCTGTACATTCTTTTTGTACATTCTTTTTGTACATTTACATAATTTCTTATAAGTTTATAAGAAAAAGAAATTTAAAAGAGAAGAGTATAAAAGAGATCAATATATGGAGTTCCACCAACTTACAATACAATTACAACATACAACTCAAACAAGATGTTTCATAATATATAATATGATTATATTCTTCTCTCTTAAATTTCTTATCTTATATAAAGAGAAGATATCTTATAATATAAAGAGAAGAGGAATTTCTTATAAGTTTATTAGAAAAAGAAATTTAAAAGAAAAGTATATAAATCAATGTATGGAGTTTGGTATGGAGTATAAAGTCAATTTGTTTCATAAATGTTAATTTGAAAATGTGAACACTTAAACAACCTCAACTTGATAATATAAATTGAAGTTTTCTGCCGGTTTATATTAATATGTGAACATGTGAAGTAATGTATAGAAAAACGAATTTTTTATTGTTTTCTTTCTCTTTTATGATAAAAATTTGTTTTTGAATTAGTTACAACATTTTATGATCATGTTCATATAATTTTAGGGAGTTCACTGAACACCCTGAACACTACCACCCTCCGCCGATGGTATAAACACAGCTAAGGATTATGTGTGGTGTATATAACAATATTATTGGACATTGAACCTTAAGTGTTCGCATCAAATTAAATTATTTGAATGAATTATATGTATCGCTAGTTATTTTTTAATTTTTTTTTTTTGTGTAAAAAAAAAATATACCTAGCCTCTTTTTGTTTACATATTGTTTATATACAATATACAATGTACATACGTATATAGTCATGTATAGTATTGTACCACAGTAAGGATAGTACACCATAATAATTTATCATGATGTGTATAGAGTATGATACACATTTGTATGAAGATTGATACATTTTATAAAACACATATTATCGTAGATTAGAATCTATTGATATTATTACTGTTTTCGGTATTTTTGTATTTATATAGGATAATAATAGTTTATATGTGGGTAATGTAATTGGATATGTAGTAATAACCGATAACAAAAAAAAATTGATTTTAACTTATACATGCCAATATTTAATTTTCAAATAGATTTTGGTGCGAGTTGTACTGTACGCATGCGATTTTATATTATAATAATTAAAATATATAATAATTAGATTAACTATAATAATTAAAGCATTAATAATAACAATTAATTTATTAACAATTTTAATAATTTACATAAACATACTAATTTGAATTTAAATTTAATTAAAAAATATTAATACAATTTATATTGTTTATAGTAGTGCAGTTGTGTTAAATTGGTAGTTTTTAGTGCAATTTTTATTTTATAATTGTTTTTATATTTGTATTTGAAGAAATGAGTGTAAATTTGTTCGATTCATCAGTCGTTTTAACGGCTAAACTATATCTTCGAAAGGGTAATAAATGTTGTATAGAAGCATGCCTTAGATCAAGAAGAAATGATCCCGCTTGTAGATTATTTAAATTTCCAAATAGATCATCTGCTCTTTTACCAATTTGGTTGGAAAATTGTTGTATTTCAAAGGAAATATACAAAATTACAAAATTGTCTGTATGTGAAAAGCACTTTGAGTCAAAATTTCTTGGAAAAAAGAATTTAAAATCAAGTGCTTTTCCGTCACTGAATTTGGGAGAAAATATGGAAAATAATGAATTTTCAATTCGAAGAACTCCTTCACAAAAACTATGCAGTGGTCCGAATAATCCCACTTTAAAAAAAACCGATTTAACATTTGAAGAAATTGTAATAGCAGAAAAAGCAGAATATAGCAAAGAACAGAAATAGCAAAAATAGCAGTTGTTATTCTAATATTACGATAGAATCAAGGGGTCGTATGAATAAAACTGAAGCAAATGCTTGTTAGCATGAGCATGAAGTATAAGCATGTGCTCATAAGTAAAAGGTCAAGCTTTAAGCATTTGCTTCGATTCTCATGAATAATGTTTACCTTATACTTCATGCTTATACTTAATGCTCATACTTCATGCTTACATTTTTTGTTTGTGAATTGTACATAATTAGGGAAATCCCCAAATTTTAATAGACAGACTAAATATCTATTTGCTCGTAATAGTGCCAGTCGAAATGGTTCTTTGTACGTATTAACATAACATTAGTGCATATAAATTGTGTTGACGTGTAGTTTGCTAGTTTCCTTATTTTATATTTTTCTAATCATATAAAATGAATTCTGATAAAGAAATAGATAACGATGAAATTTCATCTGAAGATACTCTGATATTTGTGGCTTCAAATTTAAGAAAGTACCCGGAAATAATAGATAAATCACAGTTACCGGACGCGAAAAAAAGAAAAGCCTCTGCTCTACAGGAGTTAATAAAACTGTATGGTGAGAATTTTGGTAAAATATTAACCGCTCAAGCCTTATTAAAAAAAATCAATAATATGAAAACGAGGTTAAAGGAAAAAACAGACAAAAAAGAAACGGGCAACCGACCAATTAAACTTAGTGTGTGGGAGAAGATCTTGTATGAAGTTCTTGATGGTGACTCCAATCCAACAGTTGGAAAGATTCCGGGTACGTATACCGATCTTATCAATAATTTAGTCTATGAATATCAAAAATATAAATCTTAAATTAATTACAGGAGCTATTTCAGTTGGAGTTAGTTCCGATTTACAAGATGTAACAAATCAGCAAAGTAAAAACAGAATATCAACAAGCCCTACACCAAATAGTGAATTTAGCATCGAGCCAAATCAAGAAACACAAATGTTGGCCGGTAAAAGATCACTTCTAAGTCATAAAAAACGAGAACTTAATAAGCATGAGACTGAAGAAACCAAAAATTTAACTACAAGTGAGTTACAAAGATTAGTGCTAATTGAGCAGTTACATACAGCACGGGCTCAAAAGGATGCTGCAAAAGCTCAAGAGGCTTTTTACCGAACTAAAATCCAAGAATCAACTGAGAAAGCTGAAAATGGATCAGAAGTATTTAGTTTGGAGTTTTGAAAGTTATTCAAAATTTTAATAACTCGTTCAAATATCACAAGAATGAAATCAAGTGGCATACATTTTTATTTTATATGATTTTAATTTTTTTATTTTATATAACATGAATTAAAATTAAAAGGACATACATATGTATATATTTTTTTATACTTTTATTAACAGATTACTTTCATTTTTACGTTATTTCCATTTGAAAATGCTCAATTAAAATAGCTATCTGCTCTCGAATTTCTATTCCTTTCGTCCTGAGTTCTCCTTCTGTAAAATCTTCTCCATGGTCAAGATTTACTTCTTCTTCTTCCTCTTCCTCAGAAAAATCTTCATCTTGGAGATATTTTGCTACATTATATATTATAAAGCAGCAAATGATTACGGTTGGAACTCTATCCAACTTTACTCTGTTAACGTACTGTAAAATGGGGAACCGTCTCTTAAGCTGGCCAAAACAGCGTTCAATTATGACTCTTTCAGTTTTTAGTGTTCGATTATACAAAATCTGTTTATTTTCATCAGGACTTCTATAAGGGGTCATTAACCAAGGTTCGATGCCATATCCTGAATCTGCTAGTAAAACACAGTTATTTAATTTGCTCAGTTCTTGACGAGCACGTGAATTTTTCCATATCCTGGAATCATGTACAGACCCAGGCCAGCTTACATCAACACTTGTGAATATTTCTTTTGCATTGCAAGTGGCTTGTACATTTATACTTGCAAAAGTCTTTCGGTTTATGTATTCGTCACCGTGTGGTGGGCCTGGCTTTGGGATTCTCACGTGTGTGCAATCCAAAGCACCAATACAAGTAGGAAATTTGAATCGTTTTTGCCATGCTTCCTTAGCTTCAATCACTTCCTGGGTAGAAGAAGGAAATTTTATCCATACGTCAGCTTTTTTAATTATTTCTGCAGCAACATACTTCACTGTCTTAGAAACACTGGATTGATGTATATTCATTTCCTCTGCTACGCCTGATTGAAATCCTGGATCTGCCATATAGCGTAGAAATATCTGCATCCGTTGTTTTGGTGTAAAAGACCCACCCCTTTTTTCTTCAGTTTCACTTAGGAAATGACCACTTAACCATGTTAAATTCGGCTCAGAAAATCTATACAATGACTTAAAATTATAATAATCTGGCTCTGAACGCCTTTTATACACTTTTTCACGGCGGAGATTTGCAATAACTTGTGCCATATTTAAGTCTGAATCTACTACTGAGTAGACTCATATTTTTTGAAGCATTTACTTGTACTTTTAACCATTTGCTCTGTTTTATTCATACGTATATATAAGTACATGCTCATACTCAAAGAGCAGATGCTCAAGTCCAATTTTGAGCATGAGCATTTGCTTATTTTTATTCATAGAAAGCTGAGCATTTGCTCTGAAAAAGTGAAGTATAAGGTAATGCTCATTTTTATTCATACGACCCAAGGTGTAATAAGTGTGAAGAAAGAGACTTTCAACTTTATAGAGACAAAACAAAAGTCCTTGCGGATAAAAATCGGACTTTACGTCTCAAACAAAAATTAATAGAGTTGAGAAAAATCAAACGAAACGAAAAGGCAAAAAGTAAACGTTTGATTACAAAAAAGGTAACAACGATAATAAAATTAAAAGTTTTGTAGAAAAATTGAATGTTAGTGGAGAAGCCAAGACTTTTTGCAGCATGCTTTCACATGAAAAGAATGTAAACAAATGGGACAAAAATGAAGGAATTCTTGCCCAAAGTCTGCAATATAAATCCAATTCTTCATATTTATTTATGAAAAATACTTTAAAATTTCACCTGCCATCGAAATCCTCACTTTCAAGATGGGCACCAATTAAACAGCTCTCTCCAGGATTCAATTTTTCATTGATTTCAGAACTGAAAACAGTTCTAAATGGAATGTCAGATTTTGCCAAAGATTGCATCATAATCTTTGATGAAATCAGAATCCGAAAAGATTTAAAATTTAATGAAACGAAAGATGAAGTTACCGGTTTCGTAGACTTAGGTTCAGAAAGACAACCTATAATTGCTAAACAAATTTGTGTTTTCATGTTGAGAGGAATATTTGAAAACTGGAAACTTTTATTAAGTTATTACGTGGGTGAAACATGTTTAAATGGTCGTCAGTTAAAATCAGTTTTAATTGATAACATAAAATATTGTTTCGAATTAGGGTTTGAAGTGAAGGCAGTGACCTGCGACCAAGGATCTAATAATCGGTGTTGTTATGATCAACTTGGTATAACGAAAGAACGTCCCTACTTTTGTCATGATGAAAAAAAGATTTATGGCCTTTACGATGTTCCACATTTAATAAAAAATGTAAGAAATACTTTGATTCATCATGACATCCATACTCCTAATTGTATTGTAATGTGGAAAATTCTGAACGAACTCTACAATTTAGATGAAAGTCGTTCAACAAAACTGTGTCCGAAATTGAGTCAGAAGCATATTAATCCAAATGCTTTTGAGAAAATGAGAGTTTCTCTTGCTACACAAGTTTTGAGCAATACTTGTTCAGCTGCTATTCGCACTCTGTCAAAGTTGAATAAATTTCAAGATGAGAACTTGAAACAATCTGCAATTCCAATGGCAGGATTTTTAAAAACATTCAACGACATTTTTGATTGTCTAAATTCGAGAAAACAAAATTATTTAGACAATTTGAAGTCTCCTTTGAAGTCAAATAGCACATCACTGAATTATTTGCGTGGGATTCGCTCATACTTGAGCAATTTACAAGTTAAAGTTTCCAGGGGTAAAATTTATTGTTTTG
Organism: Villa cingulata; assembly: GCA_951394055.1. Taxonomy (NCBI): domain Eukaryota; kingdom Metazoa; phylum Arthropoda; class Insecta; order Diptera; family Bombyliidae; genus Villa; species Villa cingulata. The sequence goes on along the minus strand of OX596017.1, from coordinate 30,335,393 downwards.
AGGGATTGCAACAAACAATAAATGGAATAATATCTTTAACTGATGAATTATTTCAAATGGAAAACATATCCGAAGTTAGCACATATCGTTTCAATCAAGATCCAATTGAAAATACTTTTGCTCAAATAAGATCTTGTGGAGGCTTCAATTCAAATCCTTCGGTATTTGAATTTGGTTTTCTAATACTTAGCTAGAATTATGTCAATGAAGTTTATTTTTACTTCTAAATCTGCAAATTGTGAGTCAGATGAAGTCAAATTTTTAAACGAGAATAGAGAAATTTCTGAAAATAATCAAAGCCAAATCATAGTTGAAAACCAAAGCGATACAATTGAAATAAATTCGGAAGATTTTCTGAAATAAAAGATGATGCTATTCAGTTATCTTCAATAAGATATTTTGTTGGCTATGTTTTTTTTATATGTTTGTCTAAATTCAAATGTGAGCCATGCAAACGCTACCTTTTAAAAGCGTCATGCATTAGCGAAGAGTTGCAACCTTCAGAATTTTTCATTGATGCCAAAAAATATAACAAATGTAACCTCCAAAATCCTTCAGATGACTTCCTTCAAATTTGCACCTTACATATTTCAATATTTCAAGAATTTTTCAAGAAATCTCCTCACGTTAAATTTTTGAAACAACAAATCCTTGAATTGTGTGTACAAGAAACCAATAATAACTCCCTTTATTCTACACACTTTCAAGAAGATTGCCAAGGAAAATACTGCTTCAAAATTTTAGGTTTTCTTTTATTAGTTTTAATAAGAAAAAATTTAACGTGGTTAGTTAACAAAAATAAAACAAATCACTGCCCACGCACAAAACACCGAAGATTAAACATTCTTACAAAATAAAAGAATGTATTTAATAACCTCTCATTCTATTGAAAAAAGGACAGATTCGATTTGAAAATTTATAAAAAGTATTAAATTGATAATTTGTTCAAAGTTTAAAGTATAATATACTTTTATATATTATATGAAACACTTCAATTTTCCAACTTTTATGTATTAAATATATCAGTATTCAGTAGTTTATTAATATAGTAATACATTAATAATACATTAATATTAATATAAACACAGATAAGGATTACTTATATGTGATATAAATTAACATTTTAGACAATTACAATATAGCATTGCATATAATAGTTTGTAGTGGTAATAGTATTAATAGTAGATTAACATTATATAAAATAAAATTTTAAATTAAGCATGATTAAAGTTTTTATTTTACTTAACTATCTATTCTTTTACTAAACGATACTAAAATAACTGGTGGCTGGTCAGGAGGAGTAGGCCTATAGGGGATACCTCTTTAAAATAAAACGCATCATATGTTCTACCTATCAAGGTGATGTGGAAATGAGCATTAAATTTTATACAACATCATATATTATAAATCACATAATTTTAAATCACATAATATACATAATTTTTCAATTGTATGCTTTGTATCATTTTTATTAGCTAAATTTATGAACAGATCACCTATAAACTTGTACAGTAATATCGTAGTTCAATTTTTTAAATTTCTGCTAAATTTTCAGCTTGATAGTTTTTACTTATTGTTAATTTTTTTGTTGACAATAAATTAAATGATTCTTTATTTAATCCATCGCAATTTGCTTTATTTAATTTCAATAATGATGTTTGTAACTTTGTAATTTGAAATACGACGAAATGTATCTAAATTCAATACCTGTATACCATTCAATGAACGCACGGCAGTTTGAATTGTGACGTAAATTAGGTCATTAAATGGCAAACAAATGTGAATAATACAAGCAATATCTCATATAAGGCCTTCTCTGTGGTAATATTGAAAAACTGTATGAAAAAATAAATTCGTTTTGTGAAATATTTGATGTAAAATTAATAATGAATTCGTTATATTTCAAGTTAAATTCAATAAATAGGTAAAATTGTGTGTTGTTGTGTTACATATGTATATAATAAATTGTTTCTTGTTGTTGTGTTGTTTATACTCCGACGACCTGAATAACGACAAACATTAGACTTCTAAATTTCTTCACATTGCCTGAAAGGTGTATTCCGTGCAATGAACGTAAATGTAATTCTTTTAAATTATTACAAAAATTTTGTAAATATTCACCACTAAATGATATATTTTTAATCAAATGACAAACTTTCTAACAACTTGTGATATCATTTAAATTATAAATGAAAAATTGAAATTCATACATACATACATATTTACATGTTTTAAAATAATTCAAATAATATGAATTTTTCAATGATTCGTAAAAACAAAACAATTTTTTTTTTTGCTTACAAACAATAAATTGAAATAAAATAAAAAAAATATATACATATAGGCATATAGTATAAAAACCAACGCTGCGTTTCTGTATCTCAGTCGAGAAGTTCTCGACTGAACTGAAAGTGACATCACAGCACAGCTTCTCGACTGGTAATACTCGATCCAAAAAATTTTTGCGTTTCTGTATCTCTCGAAATTCACCAATCGAGAAAATCGTGGTTAGTATCTATAATCGAGAGGGAATATCGGGAATGAAACAATATGACATTAAGTTATTAGTGTATTCAATATTAATTACATATTTAACCGCTTTTTTCAAATATTTGAAATTTCTATCATATAAAAGTTTATATAGTAAAATAAAACACTGTTTTATTTATGTTTTTTGTATTTTTGGTTTATTGTTAAAAACACAATTTTTATACAATTTTACTTCTTATTGGGCTACTTCAATATTTATTTTTAGAGTATAAATTTATTTATACCACTTAACCCACGTTATTACAATTTTATTTATTCTATACTTTTATTTTATTTTAATTTTTACTTTATTTCAATTAATTTTTAATTATCATTTATTTTATTGTGTGAACGGCTTGATGGTTTTTAACGAACTAACTTAAACTTGAAAATCAAGCTTAGAAGAAGAAATTAAGTTTTACATAAAAATATTCTTGTGAAAAGAAAAAGAATTTTCTCATAAAATGCTAGACGCATCGTTAGCATTTTACTTGGGAACGGAAATCAGAAAAACTAGCGCGTGTAAGAAACATGATCCAATAAAACTTAACAGAAAAATAAAATTTATAATAGAAAAATGCACCAATATGCATTTTTATATTACTATATGTATGAATATTATAGTTAGATTTAACGAAAATTTTTTATTTTATGAATTTATATTATACATACTCGTATGTGTATTTAAATACAAAAATAATTAGTACAATTTTAAAATCAACATAATTTTATAAAAAAACAAAAAGATAAATGCAGTATAATAAAAAAGGATAATTAGTTGCAGGTAAATTTTAGAAATTTACATGTGAAAAAATTAAGTAAGTAAATAAGGAGAAGTGATATAAAATATCTCTATCTTGTAATATTTTTATTTGCATGTATAGTAATGCAATACAAACCGGTATGGTTGGTATTAATCGTAATAAACAATAGCAAAGGATGTGAATTTCCCTTCTTGTTTAGACACCGTAAATACCATTTGTCATTTGTGTCTTTTAATAAAATTCTTTTGTTTTTATTTAGAAGCATAAAAAAACAAAATCTTGAAAATTTCGAAAAAGTTTATAAATTTTACTCGCAATATATTATATTATTTAATTATAATATATTATTAGTTTTACCCGACCTTCCCCTACAATAAAAATAAAAAATATATTGTATGTACTTATATATATTAAATTATTATTCTTAATTTTTTTACACCGCTTTTATTTTTTTTTTAAATTGTTTTTTAAATTTATTTTTATTAAAATTGTAATTATTATTACCGTATTACAATTTTAAAATTCAAAAATACTTAAAATTCAACGGCTTTTTCAGTTCTCACTACCTAAATTATCGGTGAGAAGTTTCTCGATCGCTACATTCTCGATTCTCGATTCACCACAGATACAGAAACAGGCGGATCATAATGACGTCAAATCGAGTTTACCAGTCAAGAAAACCAATCGAGTAGTGATACAGAAACGAAGCGCAAATATATACAGCCATAAAGTATAGTATCCCAGCAGCGTAAATGGGAAGCACTTCTTTATGGAATCGATTCTAGAATTAGTTCTCATTTCATTCGTTCTCATTCCTTGCAATAGTTTTCTTAAATTCTAGAAAAGTGATTCCGTAATGCATTCCAGTTTTCGCCAAAGTAATGTGGCTGTTACGTTAAAAACGTAAACTACTTCTCTTCTGCATTACATTTTCGTAAAAAGTAGTAGGCAACCAAATACTTCCTATATCTTTGTTCACAGTAAATTGCGTCGCGTCATTAACTATGAATTAATGAATCACGTAAATCGATAACATATGCACAATACCAGTTTTCAGATACTGAGAACTGTGAACATGTTTCTTTATTTGCATAATAGAAAAATTTTTTGGAATAATTATCATTTTCATTTTAAAGTGTGATTTTGACCTCGACGCATTTGTTTTTAATATTAGTTTTCAGTTAAAAATTGTTTAAAGTGTTAAAGAGTTTTTAATAATATTATATAATTTCTTTGTTGTGGGTTCTTTGTTATTAATAATTTTGAAAGGTAAGTTGATAAAATATTCTTTGAATTTATATATGTATATGTATAATAAATATGTAGATAATAATAAAGTAGCTAAATTGTTCTAAATTTTATAAATGCATGATTCTCACTCTTTTTCCTTTTTTGGCAAATCATTGAAATATTACATTATTAATAAAATATAATTGAAATATTTTTAAAAATAATATATTAATACTTACTTTAATATGCGTATTTGTGTGTATATACCTTATTATCCATTTTGGAAATAGATTAAAATTGTTCTATATATGAATAAATCGCGAAAATTGAAAAGATGATAAGGAAAAAAATTAGTAAAAGGCATCTTTCACGTTTGATAAAAAGGAAAAAGAAAATTTTGTGGAAAAATTAATTCGAAAGGAGAAAGATAGTGCTGAAAGGAAAGACACTAATGAAAACAACTCTCACATAGTGAATTCAATAACAGAAGTAAATGCTCCACTTGTTTTTGGTTCAGTAGAGAATCATCACAATAAAAAAATTTTAACTGAGGAAATAGAAAGTTCAGTGCATGAAAACAAATATTCCTTGGAAAAAAAGTTAAAAAAATGGTTCATAAAGTATAATCCTTCTAGAGAAAGTTTCCAAGCGCTTTTGCAAATATTAAAATCAGAAAATATAAAAGTTGCAACTTGTTCTGAAACAATTTTATCAAATAGAGACAGGATTACAATAAGAACAGTACCTCCAGGAGAATATTGGCATTATGGCATTAAGGAAAATTTGAAGAAAATATATTGCATATTAGAACATATTGAAGAAGTTGTTTTAGATATAGGTATAGACGGTTTGCCATTATATAAAAGTTCGGGATTAAATCTTTGGCCAATTTTAGGCAAAATAGTTAATATAAAACAAGTGAAAATTTTTTTGATTGGTGCATTTGTAGGTAAAAGCAAATCAAATAATATTGAATATTATTTACACGACTTTGTAAATGAAGTTGGAGATTTATTAGAAAATGCCTTTGAAATGTCAAATAAAATCATTCCATTTTCAATTAGAGCCTTTATTTGTGACACACCAGGGCGGCGATCGTTCATTTGTGGTACGGTTAGACATACATCTTTAAATGGATGTAGTAAATGCAAACAAATTGAAAAAAAGGTACAAAATGTTGTAACATACAGTACTCGAAGTGCTGAAATTCTTACTGATGAAGACTTCGCTGCAAGGAAATACCTACCTATTCATAAAAAATATTTTTAAAAAAGAGAAACACCATTAGAAAAAATAAGAATTAAAATGATTTCACAGTTTCCACTAGACTGTATGCACCTGCTAGATTTAGGTATTGCAAGGAAAATGTTGCTTCGATGTATAAACAATAAAACAAATTATAAAATCAGTCAAGAAAATAAACTTCAAATATCTGGCACATTAATTTCATTGTATAAATTTATACCAAAAGAGTTTGTCAGAAAACCAAGAAGTTTGGATGAATTATTAAGATGGAAAGCCACCGAATTCCGGCAATTTATTTTATACACGGGTATATTAACGTTAAAAGATAATGTTCATGATGACTTTTATTATCATTTTTTATTAATACATTCCGCTTATCGATTATTACTATGCCGCAGAAAATTTAAAAATAATATTAATACTATAAAAGAATTAATACAACATTTTGTTCAAAACTTTCCTAATGTATATGGAGAAGAAAGTATTATATACAATGCTCACAATTTACTTCATATCACGGACAGTGTTCACGAATTTGGAATGTTAACGGATTTCTCAGCATATGACTTCGAAAATTATTTATATATTTTAAAGAAAAAAATTAAAAAGCCCACTAAAATTCTTCAACAACTACATAACAAATTAAAATATGAAAATTAAATAAAAGATAATAGTGTCACAGGTTTCAAAAAAGATAACTCCGGACGCATTCATAGTTATATTTCTGATTCATATTCTATTAGCCTGTTAGAACCAGATAATTATTGCTGTATTAGACCATATACACCTATTAAAATAACCGAATTTATTGACGCAGATGAAAAACTGATTGTTGGAAGACGGCTCTTAAATCTAAGTAATTTTTTTACTGAACCATTTGAATCAATGCCTACTCTAGGCATTAGTGTTTCGGATGCAACATTGATGGAAAGGATGAAACTTTTAATTTAAATGAATTTGAATGCAAGTTCATGTCTCTACCTTATAATAATTCTTTATTGTTAATTCCTATTCTCCACAACTGTTTGTAAATGTATGTAAAAATTGTTCATATATTGAAAAGATGTTTACATTTTAGACTTTTGAAATCTTATTTAATCTTCAATATATTTTACAGAAAATGTCATTTCCTTCAATTTTTGATAAACATTCAAAAAGAAAAATATTACAGAAAAATTATACTCCTACTAAAGTTGCAAAATGCAATGCAGCGATAGGACATAACATACTCTCACCGTGTAAGCTAAAACTTAAAGCAAAACGAAAAAACATATGGTCACAATACATTTTCTAATTCCAGCATATCCCGACAACAGCAGTGAAGATTTTATACAAGTATCAGAAATGATAGATGAGATAGATAAGAGAGTAGAAAAACATTATGATTCCATTAATCAAAAAATAGAAAATCATTTTAAGGATTTAAAAGGTATGTAATTGGAATTAATATGATTTATTTATACATACTGTTGAATCGCCATTCAACATTTTCATCTGAAAAAGAAAAAGAAAAATAAAAGTTATTAAAAATAAAAATAATTGATAATAATAATAAATACATAAATTAATAACAATAACACAAAACCATAAACAAATAGTACAAACAGAACAACACAAAAATAAACAAACAACATAACCAAAACATATCACACATAACATAATACTTAACATTCCACAACATAAGTATAACATAAATATGCACAAAACATATAACACAGAAGTATACACAACATAAAATCTGTCTATAAACATAGCACACAAAACAAAACAAAACTATTCACATTGCACAAATATATAACATAAAATTTATGAACACAACATCACAACACTGATATCACAAGCATTTATCACAATAAACAAAATAAACAAATTATTACTTGCACAAAACAACTAGCACGACACTGAATCATTATTTTAAACATAAAACAGAAAATATAAAAAATATCACAAAACATTGAACACAAAATACTTAATTGAACTACACTTTCATTTTTAAACAATGAACACTAATAAAATAAAAACATTGGAATACATATAACATATATATATATATATATATATATATATATATATATATATATATATATACATATATACATTACATACGACCATGTCAAAACTGTCAAAAAGGTACCAGCTGAATATACTTACCAGTCAGAGTTATTCACAATTACCATAAATTGTCATTGGAAGTACCGGACACAATTTGAACAAAACGGTTTCATAAAAAAAGACGAGAAGATGAGACAAATAGAAATTTTATCACCAACGGGGAAAATAGAAAATTCCAGAGTTTGCAAATTTTGGTATATAAAGGGTTGCGATTCGCAGAAAAATTTGTCTTTTGCAATTACCTGATATTGTCGTACTGAGACTGAACCAGGGAAACCAAAAGATCACCTCATCAGCCGGGACGTATTGAGTCCTAAAAAAATCTAGCGTATTGAGCTAGTAATTAGGGAAAGGTTAGGAATTTCTGTAAAAATACTTAGAATTTTTACAGAAAATAGGGAAACGTCGAATTAAATCGTCGTCAAAAAATACTTAGAAAATTTCTTATACAGAAATTTTCTAACACTTAGAGCCGGAATCTATCATCGTAAAGCACTTAGAAAATTTTTCTTACAAAATTTTCTAATACTTCGAGCCGGATCATCGAAAATTGTTAAAGTTGATTTTTTAAAAAAGACTTAGAAAATTTTGTAAAAAAATTTTCTAATATTTAGAGCAGAAATTCATCATCTTTAAACTTAGAAAATTTCTTGGACTTAGAAATTTTCTAAAGAAACATCGCAGAAAAGTATCATCAAAAAAAAACTTGAATTATTTTGGAAATTAAAATTTCAACGAGATAGTGAGAAATATTTGCATCTCGACAGTCATCAATTCCCGACGGCAATCTTCAGTTCGCATAACGATTTTTTTGAAACTTTGAAAATTCAAACAGTCATTGTTTCATTGATTCGTCATCGTTATATTCAGCCGCAGTTCTTCAATCAACATAGTTTCTATAACGCCATCTATTCGTGTAGGTCGACCTATACCAACGAATAATTAGTTAATTAATATTTAATATTTAAGAATATATGCAAAATTTATAATTGAATTTGATATATTTCATTTGTATAAATTCATAATTTTGTTTCGATTGTAACATATTTTGTTCAATTTATTTGCATAATTATTTCCGGTTTACTTGAAATATTGTACATATACAAAATTTATAATTAAAGTAAATTTTATATATTTCATTTGTATAAATTCAAAATTTGTTTTGATTTGTAGTATATTTAATTAAATTAATTAACTATTTCCGGACTAATTGAAATATTATTATAATTGAAAATATTGAATTTTTCATTTTATATATACTCGTACAAATTGAATTAAAGTTATTTGGAAATACATACATATTAACTTAAGTAATTTAGAATTGTTTGTAATTTAGTTTTAAGATATTGAATTGTTAGACTTAAGAGAATATATTTTAAATAAAGTTTTATAACGAATTGTAAAAAATTTGTGTTTTTATTTTATTAAAAATTTTGAACCGGCACCTTTTCATTTTTAATGTTAATCTTTTGAGTGGATTTAACACATACGTATATTATACTTTTATAATTATATACATATAATTTCAAATTCGATTGAAAAGAATTTGTAATGTAAATTCTAAATTATTTCATTTCAATTGAAATTTGAAATATTAGATTTAAATTTTTGTTTTCAACGAAACTAAATATAAGGATGTTTCAGACCAAATAGAAAGTCAAAACAAAATAATAATGGAAACATTGGCAACACAGCCAATATACCTAAAAAAATTGTCAAAAGAGGATGATGACGTGCAGGAAAAACTATCTCAATTTCCTATAAATAACGTAGAAGAATTGGAAAATTTAGAAAAACAAATAAATGAGGAAAATATAAACATTTATGTAAGTTGTGTTGTGTTAGATAAAATATTTATACTTCTTTATTTGTTTTATTTTTAAATTATTGTTCATTTTTCAGATTGCTACATTTAAAAAAATTGCAAAGCATGGTTTGAAGAAAACATTTTCCAAATTATTTGATGACACTTTAATAACAAATCTTAATTATGATGGCAGTCATGGAAAAATGAGTTTCAAACAATTTAAAAACATAAACACCATATTAGAAAGTAAGTTCATTTAAGTTCATATTTTCACATACATATACATATTTTAATATAAAAATAATTAATTCACAACTACAAATAAAATTTTCAGGAGTTCTTGACGCTGAAGGAAACGAAGAGGAATATTCCAGCAGTATAAAAAAAATTTTTAAAGCTAACAAAAATAAAGTTTTTAAAAAAATTTGCTTAGAAAATAAAAAAAATGTATGTAATAATAATAATAATAATAATGTAGTAATTTAAGTTTTTCTACATCAATACTCTTTTTTATAATTTTTTTCTTTGTTTTTAAATAAACAAATATGAAATTTATGACAGATATTTCATTTTTCCCTTTTCTAATTCCAGCTCGATTATGAAAAGAATTTCTGTAATCGCTATTTAAAAACAACTTCTAGAAGTTATTCCGAAGAAGTGCTGAAAGAACTACTTCTTTTCTTTTGATTTTTCATTAAGGCCCAAGTCCAATGAATGCGAGACTGCGATACGAGATCTCGTATGAATTGTCAAAACTCTTTCAATATACAGGACTGTATGAGGTTATGTCCAACGGAACACGATACGAGAATGCGTGACGGATTGTTTTCAAAAAATTAAAAACTTCTCGGATTGTGAATGCGTGACAGCAAACTGACAATTAAAAAAATATCTCTTTAGTATTCGTATTCGTATTCGTACACAAAAATTTAATTTGAATAGACGTATTTTCATCTACATTTTTACATTAAAAGTAATGAGTTTTTTTAATCGCTTATTTTTGTGTAGTTAAATAATTAAAATATTTAATATATTATTAAGATCGTCAAAGATTACATCCAGTATTTTGTACATTTACTGTTTACTAAATAAAAACAGGATCTCTTTTTTTTTAAAACAGAAAAATACATAATAGCTATGCAGAAATTAACAGCAGAAAATATTGAAAAATTAATTGATGCAGTAAGGGAACATGCCAGCCTGTATGACAAATGGGATATACGATACAAAAAAACAGACTATAATGATAAAATTTGGAAAAAAATTGGTCAAGACCTAAAACTTGATGGTAAAGTTAAAATTATTTTATATTCGAGTATATTTACATATTTAAATTTATATTAAAATGTGGCTTTATAAATTTTAGAAAAGACTTGCAAAGTAGCATGGAGATCACTTCGCGACTAATTTATTAAATCAATGAAGGAAAACAGAGGTACTACTGCAATGGCAAGTGATACAACAAAAAAAAAATATAAATATTTCGACGAATTACTGTTTTTGAGAAAAAGTGTTGAGCCTAAGAAGTAAGTATGACGCTTATTTAGGTATAATTCTCTTTTATGATGAAATCAAAAAGTATTAAATGTTTAATGCATTTTGAATGTTTTTCTATGCAGAACTTCAAACAATTTCGACATATTGGAGGACAATTCGCTTGATAAATCCTATGTAGAGGTAGAAGACGACATATTGTTCGACTGTCAGGACCAGGATTCGTTATCATTTTCACCACCTCTACAACCAAATAAACCGAGTACATCACGTGAAAACGAGGATTCGTTGATATTTTCACCACCTCCACCACAAAATAAACCGAGTTCATCAAAAAAAAAACCTCTAACAATGAAGACTTTAAAAATTTTCTTCAAGAACTATTGTCCAAAATAAAAGAAGATGAAAATGAAATAGATAAATATTTCCAGGTACTAGCGGCAACAGTAAAAAAGTGTAATCTCTCTGTGTCCGAACTAACCTCTTTACAATGTAACTTGATGATTTATTTAAATAATGAATTGAAAAATTTGGGAAAAATGTAAAAAACATAAAGAAAGAAAATAAAATAAAGAAATTAATATTTTTATCATAATTTCCTATGCATTTATTTTTTGTTTTATTTGTGAATAAATATGTGCACAATTTATTTCTTAAATTGTAGGATTCACGCTTAGTTTTACGTTCCTTTGAGCCGTTTAGACCAGGCAAACTATTGTCATCATTCCTCCATAGTCCCTGTTCAATTTTACCATCGATAACTCGATCAGCATAATTAGAAGGGCAATATGATATACAATTAAGAATGAGGAAGTTGTGAAGCAGCACCGTTGCTTTGACTATTTTCGCGACTGTTTCCGGTGCTGCATGAATATTATTCCTCAAAATTCTCCATCGTGATGTCAGTATGCCGAAAGAGTTTTCTATCGTAACTCGCGCACGACTAATTTTCATATTAAATTGTTCCATCTCCTCGGAAAAATTCTTTCCTGTAATTGAAAAATTATTTAATATATTTATCACGTTTTAGAACTGTTACTATTTACCTGCATATGGACGCATAAGATTAGATCGAAGAGGAAAAGCTGAATCACCCACAAAAAAATATGGGAATTTCTCTGAAGATCCTGGTAATTCGATCTCATTGGGAATATTTAATTTATTCGCAGCCAGTAATTTCCCAAATGTACTTTCTGCCAAAATACCACCATCACTTTGGCTCCCATAAGCGCCTACATCAATCATTGTAAAAGTGTATTTAGCATCACAAACGGCTAGAAGGACAATACTATGGTGACCTTTATAATTGAAATATTGAGAACCACCATTTGGTGGACAAATTATATTAATATGTTTGCCATCTATGGCACCCAGGCAATGTGGTAATTCCCACCGTTCAAAATATTCTTCTTCAATTCTTAGCCATTCATGATAATTTGGTGGAGACATATATATGTTACATAATTCCTCCCATATTACCTGACATGTTTCTTTTATAATTCTTCCGAATGTTACATCACTTATTCGAAATTTCATAGCATGAATATGTCTTGGTCCACCATGTGCTAAATATCTGGAAAAGAATAAAAGTATACTGTAATCATTTTAATTAAATACAAAATTAATATTACATTAAAGTTGCAGCCAGACGACATTCAGCTGATATTGGTTTCCTAATTGATTTTTTTTGTAATTTTGATTTTAGCAAAGTACAGAGAAGATTGAAGTTGCTAAGGTTCATTCTGGTTGCTTTAAAAAATAATTCTGGATCTCTTTTTTCAAAATTTGAAACGTTGTTTCAAAATATCCTTCTTTATCTCTATTTTTGTAGGCCTTTCTCACCCACCATCTTCTTTTAGATCTTTGTTTTTTCACTCTTTTATACGCTAAATATCCGAGTACTGCGCTTATAATTACTTTTTTTAGTTTTTTTTTATTCATTTCACACTTTTTTTAATTTTCACTTAATTTTCACAAATTACAAGTTACAATAGTTTTTGAATTGAACACAACCTCTTTCACAGCTTATTTTGTATGTCGTCTCTCAGACTATTGGACATTTAAAATACGATACTTGAACGATACGACAACATTCCGATTCTCGTATCCGTCTCGTATCGCAGTCTCGCATTCATTGGACTTGGGCCTTTAGTTTTCTAATGCCCGATTTTTTCACTTCTAATTATCTTCTTAATAAAGTTAGTAAGAACTTAATATTAGGATTTCGTTTTTTTCACTTGCTATTAAGAGTTAGTAGGCACTTAAATTTAATCGGCAGTTAAAGTTCCGATTAAGATTTTGAGTACTTACTAAATTGACTTCAGTGCTGTTTGTCAAATGAAAGAACTATTTATTTTTGTTTGACAGTTGTGCATGATTACATCTTTATATCAATAGAAGTGAATAAATAAAAATATCTTTAAAATTTGGAATATTTAAAATTCAAAAATAAAATAAAATATAAAGAATAAAATTTATTAAGGAAGTATTAATTTGTATTAAATGTGTAATGGAAAATTATTTTTTATATGATTCTATAATTTACGACGTCGACATTGATTCCGATGAAGAAAAAAGACCTTACACAATTAGAAATAAAATAAATCATCTCGAATTTTGGGATGAAACTGATTTTTTTGCTCGGTTTAGATTGAAAGAATCAACATTTATGTCTTTATTGAGTAAAGTTGAAGATCAATTATTAGTGAACTGGAACAAGTAAGTAAAATGTAACTCTTTCAGTAAAATGTGTAGTGCAAAAAGTAAATCCAATGTGTAAAACAATTTTTAATTTGCAGAAATAGGGCGTTAACACCAATAAATCAATTATTGCTCACTTTAAGATTTTATGCAACAGGGAGTTTTCTTCGAGTGAGTGGAGATTTCTCTGGAGTTAGTATTTCTTCAGCATCTATAATTATAAAGAAAGTGTCGAAAATCATTGCGTCACTTTACAAAGAATTTATTTTTATGCCCAGAAATTCAAGGGAAATTGTAGAAGTACAAGAAGGATTCTATTCCATGTATAGATTCCCAAGAGTTGTAGGTTGTATTGATTGCACGCATGTAAAAATTCAATCTCCAGGTAATTATTCTTATGCTTTAGATAAATAACATAACTTATAAAATTCAACACTTGATGCAGGTGGAGAGTTTTCTGAACTTTTCAGAAATCGCAAAGGATTTTTTTCACTCAATGTTCAAGCTGTGTGTGACTCGAATATGAAAGCTCTCAATGTCGTTGCACGATGGCCTGGATCGAGTCACGATTCCACAGTTTTTCCACATAGCGTTTTAAGTAGCGAATTTGAAGGAAAAAAGTATGGAAATAGTGTTCTACTTGGTGACAGCGGTTATCCCCTTAAAAGTTATATTCTCACACCAGTACTGAATCCCTTAGTTCCAGGTGAAATTCGCTACAACGATGCTCATATAAAAACTAGAAACATAATTGAAAGATTTTTCGGTGTATGGAAACGTCGCTTTCCTGTTTTAAGTGTGGGTATGAGGCTTAAAGTAGAAAATATTCAAGACGTCATTATAGCAACTGCAGTTCTGTTTAATTTTGCCAAAGCACATAATGAAGAAGAGCCCGCAGAATTGGAGATAAGAAGTGAATATGAAGGCATCGTAAGTGAAGTTACAAATAACGATTTACCAACTTCGGGGGACAATTTAACCAGGCGAATGCTAATAAAAATTATTTTTCAAATTTATCTTAATTAGAATTTTAGAAGTTTCATTTCAGATATACATTAATTTTGTACTACATTATAAATGCATTGTTAGAAATAAAAAATTCACACATTTTAATTAAACTTATTTGTTTTTTTTTTCTCATTTAATTGTTTTTTCTTTAATTCTATATCCAGCTTCAAATTTTCTAGTTTTAATTTATAAATATCTTTCTTATACTTAATTAAATCTATTTCTTCTTCAAATAATTTTTTCTGTGTTGCTAAAACTTCCTGCTTGGCATCATAAACAGTTTTAATCCTCTTCTTTTTTGAAAAAAATGGGTGGCCGGAGTTTTTTTCTGTAAAACACGAAAATAAAAAAATGTGTATATTATTTCAATTGAATTATACACGTTAGATGTAAAGTAGATTAGATTTGAGCAAATGGTGGTAGCGTTTGGAAATACTATAATACAGTCAAAAAATTTAGTAAAATAAATAGCTTACGCCTTTTTTTTTTCCTCGTCTGGTTTTGTTCTCTCCGATGTGTTCTCCTCTAGAATGCCCACAGCATCTTCAACTATAAAGTTGTCATCTCTGGAGTTGCTTCCTTCGCCTTGAGTTGAAAAATACAAACATGTATAATTTTTTAATATTTTCTTTTTATTTATATTTTTTTACCTGCATTATCATTTCCAAGCAGAATGTTTATTTGTGCTTCTTCTACATCGATATGGTGAACTGGTTCATCTGCAATGAAAACTCTATATAAAAACACAGTTTACAATTTACTTACTTAATATTCACCTTGAATTTCAATTAAATCTCCACCGGAGATTGCAGGCAATCCTACCATACTCATTTCATTTTCTTTCAATAATTTTTCTTCATAAGATAGTAATTTCAAGTCACTTTCAGGACCTCCACCTGTCACATTTCTTAATCTTTTAATTGTACCACATTTCTGGCGCACGTCTGCTTTTATTGTATCATACTTGTGGCGTAAACATTTTGCAGTTCTGGGATAATTGCCGGACACTGCATTAAATTCTTGTGTTATTTTATCCCACGCTGTGTTTTTCATTACCCATGTTGTACTATCTGTTTTTTTATTTTCAATAACATTCTTATATTTTATTGCAGTATCAACTAAAAGTTCTACTTCATTTTTTGTAAAATTTACACTTCTTTGTCTTTTATTACTCATTTTTTTTACATCTGTAATTTTTTTAATTAAGTACATTAAAAAATATACACCCAACTATTATTTTTATTATTATCAATTTTCAATTTTTAAAATGTCTTCACTATTTATATCTTTCACACAAAGTGACAACACAGTAAATAATAAAAATTAACTGTCAAACTGTTAAAAATGAACTGAAGTTAGCAACGTCATATTCATTTTCAGGGATGAGACTCTATTAGTTAGTATTCGATTAGTTAGTAGGAAGTTTAATTGAAAAAAACCAAAGTAAGATTTAAGTTCTTACTAACTTTAAGTGGAAATTCGTTAATAAGAGGTATGAAAAAATCGGGCATAAGTACTTCAAAACAATTCATTCTCTCATTACTTCTCTGTAATCAATGATTTAATCGGTTATTACTTATTAGTAATGCATGAGGTAGGCGATTGGTTATCTCCTATGACATCGCCATGTTAACGGTAATGGGGGTTTCCTGTGTTTTGGGAATTGAAAGTGGAAGTAGTTGCGGCTCTTTTGCATTGATTCCCGAATCGATTCTAGAACTACTTCCATACACTACTGGGATATTGTATTTGTATATAGCCATGCATATAGTATGTACATATATAATTTATATTTATTCTTTCCCTTTAATGTTTTATTTTATCCACTATACCATCTAAGATATCTTCTAATTCTAGTATTATATGATTATATCATATTATCATAATAATTATAATTCAGGTTTTGAAATAACTTTACTATCCATCTACAACAAATAGTGTACATATATACTGCCAATACTGCACATAAAATTGTGTGTTAAAATAGTATCATTAGCATAGCGAAAGCAACATCAAAAAGAAAAAAAAATGTGAGAAATAAACCTGAAGTATTCGTGTTCGTCTAGCGTATAGCATATATATAGCACCACAAATAATATACATATATGTATGTATATGTATATTGTCTGCGATAGCACATAGATCGAAATATATAAGAACAAATTTACACTGTCTATTACAAATACGTATAATTATTAAAGCACAGGCAAAGCATAAACATTTGACACTACTACATCTAATGTTAACATATATGCGTAAAAATGTGTATGTAAATCCACTGATAAATTCAATACAATACCAAATTTATATTGTTTCCTGGTGAATGGTTGCTATGTGCTATACGTGGCTATACGCTATACTAGTTACACAATCATATGAACATATGTATTAATGTGTAAAAATTAATATGTATTGTACATTGTATATTGTATATAAACATTAATTTAAAGTTTCTTTGAAGTTCAAAGTTTGGTATTATTTGAATATTATTATTATGGATTCCAAACTAAACTAAATTGAAGCATTTTGATTTAGGTAAAGTAGATGGGGACACACGATTTTTTCATTTTATATGGTGACGGATTTTTGGTTCCATTGGCACGTCTGTATATTTGTCTGTGATAGTATACAGTATACAGTATAAATAAGTTTATGTGAGCATACATCTCATCATAAGTATATACTATATAAGATAAAAAGTATGTACATGAATGTGAAAATTTTATTTATAATTCTAATGTACTAATAATAATATCTCTTTATTTTACTTCTGAAATGAAAAATACATACATATGTTCACAGTCGTATATATCATGTATATAATACACGGATTTTCCGATTGATTAAGAATCCCTAAGCATCATTCGAAGTTTCCAAATGAAAACTCAAAACCGAGTAGCTACACATGCCATGTAGAATACTACTCGTGCACTATCGTATTGTATACTACAGGTACTGCAATATTCAATTACCTCTTCTACCCCCGAATATGTATAGAATAGAGCAAGAAATATTAAATGTTGTTAGCTGATTCACCGCTAGGTCAATTGATGCCCTCCAAAAATTTGATACCTTGCTTAGATAGTCGCCTACATGTTGCCCATGTGTGAATTCAGCCTTGCATTTACTCGAATTTATTTATACTCTTCTTCTAAAGTTCTTTGACATCATTTATTTTAATTTTATATGATCCGTCACGTATGTTACAGATTTTTTTCTTTTACTAATTTTTCGTTTTTTTTTTTTTTTTTGTATTTGTGTACATATTCACAGTTTCTATGCTCAGTGGATTTTATGTGCATCATCTATCTATGGACAAAAAAATACGTTCTAGTATGCATGTTCGTATGAAAATATGGACGTTTAAACAACTACATAAGCGTGCACTTAGTATAAATTAACAAAATATAAAGAGATCGTAAAAAATCTATATAAAAAAATATGTACTATGTAATTCAATTAGTCATCCAACAATTCATCCATTCATCTATCATTCTTTATATAAAAATTTAAATGTTGTTTTTATCAATTTGATTATTATGCATTATATTAAATTTATATTAATTTGTGAAATTAAAAATACTGTATTTTAATTTCAAGTCAATTCATAATCTGTGTATTTTCAATAATCAAAGTTCAATTATAATCATACATCGTAAAGTACATCATACATATATATGTATATATGTATGTATACTCATCATAATGTATATTAATTAGTATATAAAATGAAATTCAGAAGTATATATTACACATTACACATAGATATATACTTATTTCTTTAAGATTATTTCTTTTTTATGGTTTTCAATTAAATTTTAATCTTAGTGTAGGCACCCTGTGAACTTAAATGATATGATTATAATTATATTTACCAAATATGGTAATATCATGTGATGTAAAAAATGTTACCTCCATCTCCATCGTTCAATCTCTGAGAGTACAAAACTTCACTTGTATTTCAACCGGCGTAAAATAAAGTCGATAGTCGATTTATATGTAAAAATTAATTTGATCTTTTTTTTCTTCTTTTTTTGTGTGTGCAACTCCTACATTTTTTCAGAAGTGGGATGAAGAAAAAAAAGTATTAAATTTTAATGTCTGTTGTGTGTTTTAGTGCCATACGGAAAAAAAAAACTAAAAAAAAAAAAAAATATTTTTTTAAATTGAGTGTTTTGTGTCATACGGACGATTTCAGAAAAAAAAAATATTTTTTTTTGCTTAAATGTATGTCCTACGGACTCAAATCTAATCTAACGGTGAAAATTTTTGAACAAAAGTTTATGTTTTATCATTTGTGTGAAAAGGCGGTGAAATGGAGTTTCATACAAAAACCTTTTTTGAAAAAGCCATTGTAAATGATTTAAAACTGGCATTACATAAGTTGGGGCTCAAAACTACTGGAAGCAAAGACGAATTGAAGCTAAGATTGGATGATGCTTTCAAAGGAATGACTACAGAAGACATTGACCAACTCTTGCAGAATGACCTTGGGTTCACCTTTGCAACTTCTGGTAACGCATCGAACTACAGTAATCCACGTGATGATCACGCTCAAGTTTTATCTAGTGAAAATGATGATTTGGATGCACAAATTGATGATTTGCAACAAATAGTTGCAAAGAAACAAAAAATTTTAGAATTAAGAAAACAACTATTGGAGCTATCACAGGCAAGTGACGATGTTGTGTTGAATGGCACAAAGTCTAATTATATAACATATCGTGATGTTGAAGAATCATTGCACAAATTCAGTGGCGATGATAACTTTTGTGTAGAAAAATGGATTGACCATTTCGAAGAATCATCACGGTTATATAACTGGGACGA
Source organism: Villa cingulata (assembly GCA_951394055.1). Lineage (NCBI taxonomy): Eukaryota > Metazoa > Arthropoda > Insecta > Diptera > Bombyliidae > Villa > Villa cingulata. The sequence goes on along the minus strand of OX596017.1, from coordinate 30,315,674 downwards.
TTACATAAAATTTATATATGCACAGAGGTTGTTGGTAGGTACAGCAAAAATATTTTCCAGGACAATTAAGGTAATGTCTTGGGCAGAGCTAAAAATTGCTTTGTCTGAAGAATTTAAGAAAAATATTTCTAGAAGAGAAATTCATGAGTTACTAAAAAATCGGAAAAAGAAACAAAACGAAACCTACCAACAATATGTGCTTTCGATGCAGGAAATTGCAAGTGAATTAAGTAAGTGAATTAAAAATTATGTTTAAAAAATACGAAAAAATAAAAGTAGGTAGTCTCAACTGCAACCGTAGCAATAATACAAATAAAACAATAAAACAAACTGATAATACAGAGAATAAAATACAAAAAATTAAATGTTATAATTGTAATGAATACGGTCATTATTCTATACAATGTGATAAAAAGAAAAGATAACCAGGTACCTGTTTCAAGTGTGGGAAAAAAGGTCATTTTTTCAAAGAATGCAAAAATCAGAAGAATGCCGGAATAAATGTGTTGAAACAGCAAATACAGTTGGATGGTGATGTTAATGAATTTGAAAAATTAACTGAATTTACATTTTTTTCAGAAAACAATAAACTTCATAAACAAAATTTACTTGCTTTGATCGACTCTGGAAGCCCTATCAGCTTTATACAAGAGAGATTTGTTACACACTACCACTATGAAAGTTTGGACTCAGCTGATCACTGCTATTCAGGCATCAATAACAGCCCATTAGAGATTATCGGTATAATTAATTGTAGGGTAAAGTTGTCAGGTGATGTAAAGGTACTCGTCCACGATGCAATTTTTCTTGCATGCAATACGATTTTGACATATAAAATTGCACGAAATATTTATTTCGAAGTGTACGCTGCCCAGAAAGATGAAATATTGCACGGAAAACGTATTTCATGCAATATTTCTTATTGCAAGCAATTTTTTTTATTGCATAGTGTACGCAGAAAGATATGCAATATTTCGCGCAAGAAAAATTTATTTCAATAAATATTTCTCTTGCATATGCAATAAAAATCAGTTGAGTAAAATGTAATGGGTTGCTGTGTTATCTATCATTCGTTTGTTTATGTTGTGTTGTGCTGTGACTTTTGGTATGTATTTTCTTTTCTTTTGCCAATTTTTTGTTTCACATTCAGGTGAAATAATTTAAATTAAAATTTTTTGATTTTATAGAAATATATACAAATTTGATAAAAAAATGTGGACAAAAGAAGAAGTTAAAAGCTTAATAATGCTGCTAGAAAATGAACCTTGTTTGTGGCAAGTAAAATCAGATGATTACAAGAACAAAATAAAAAGATTGAATGCAATTAAAAGAATTGCTGAAAACTTAAAAAAGGATTCAGATTATGTCAAAAAAAAAATTCACGGATTAAGATCGCAATATAACAGCGAAACTTCAAAAATGCAAAAATTAAAGTCTGGTAGTTCTACACAAGAAAAGTATAAAATTGAAATTGACTGTCTCATTACGGTGTCTTGTTTTTTTATTTTCGACTCTACTATACTCAAAAGATATTCAAAATGAATAGGTTTCATTCGTAGAAAATTTTTAAAAAAAAACTCATCGCAATTCTTCAATTCTCTCAACAAATTTTGGGCAATTCCACACTCACTACGTCTCTCTATCCACGGTTTAACCCAGCACTTTCTATTTTTTTGTTTATTTTGTTTTTTTATTAATAATAAATTTAATATACTTATTATTTTTATTTTTCTTAAATTTCGCGACATTTTGTAGTACAACGAATATTAAATTAAATATTAAATTATTATTATTAAATATTAACATTGACAAAAATATTTAATATTTGACATATAATGCATAGGCAAGAAAATGAGAAGTTCGTGTAAGTGCTCGTGCAATAAAAATTTCTTGCAAAGATATTTTTTTCTTGCATGATAGAAAAATTGCATATTTTTCATGAAATATTGCGTCGTGTGTACGAAGTACTGCAAGTTTTCTTGCATGCAAGACAAATTTCGCGCAAGAAAAATTGCATCGTGGAGAAGTACCTTAATAGATTTTTGTTTATACATTGTTAAAGATTTTAGTATGAAACATAATGTAATTTTAGGGCGAGATTTTTTTAAAATAAATAAGATGACAATCATTAAAAAAAATGACAATGTTGATGTAAATGTAACCAATGATGACAACAATATTCAATTGATGATGATTGGTTCTGATAATGAGGATGTAAGTAATGAAGATCTTAATGAAATTATGAATATCGAAATCGGGAATGATAATTTAAATAATACACTTAAAATTAACCCGAATTTAACAAAAAAAACTAAATTAGAAATCGAAAATTTAATATCAGAAGCTTTTTCTCAAGATATTCCTGAACCTTTAAGAAATAAAAATAGTAACAAAAATATAAATCTATCTATAAAATTAACAAAAACAGATCCATTTTACTGCTCTCCGCGAAGATTACCATTTTCTCACAGATTAGAGCTGATGAAAATTTTAGACGATCTTCTGCAGCGTAACATTATAAGAGAAAGCGATTCTCCATATGCTTCACCGATCGTATTAGTACAAAAAAAGAATAAGGAGTTTCGTCTTTGTGTAGACTATCGGGAGTTAAATAAATATACAGTGGAGGATAACTATCCGTTACCCTTAATAGAAGATCTTATAGATAGTCTACGCGGTAAAAAATACTTCACTACCTTAGATTTGAAAAATGGTTTTCACCATGTAGATGTTGCAGAAGAATCCGTCAAGCTTACGTCTTTTGTTACTCCTCTAGGGCAATTTGAATATCTCAAAATGCCTTTCGGTTTGAAAAATGCACCATGTGTTTTTCAAAGATATGTCAATAGAATTTTCAAAGATTTAATTGATAATAATAAAATTGTAATTTATCTTGATGACATATTGATAGCGACGGAATCTATTCATGAACATAAAGAAATATTAAGATCAGTTCTCAATTTGATGAAGCTGAACAGACTAGAATTACGGCTAGATAAATGTAAATTTCTTCAAGAACAAATTATTTATTTAGGATACGTTATTGACGGTAGTGGCATACGGCCAAATCCGGAAAGTTTAAAAGCTGTAAGAAATTTTCCGATTCCGCAAAACGTGAGACAAGTGCAAAGTTTTGTTGGTCTTTGCTCTTATTTCAGACGATTTATAAATAATTTTGCATTAATCGCAAAGCCATTGCATGATCTTACTAAGAAGGAAGTGAAGTTTAAATTTGATGAAAAAGAATTAAAGGCTTTTGAGATATTGAAGGAAAAATTGTTAGAATCACCCATTCTATGTATATATAATCCGTTGGCCGAGACAGAACTCCACTGTGATGCGAGTAGCATAGGGTTTGGTGCCATTTTAATGCAAAAGCAGGATGATGGAAAATTTCATCCGATTTTCTATTTCTCAAAAAGGTGCACCGACATAGAATCTCGTTATCACAGTTATGAGTTGGAGACATTATCCATTGTGTATGCTTTGAGACGGTTTCGAACTTATTTGTTAGGAATAGAATTTAAAGTTGTTACTGATTGTAAGTCCCTGACTTTAACACTAAATAAGAAACTTTTAAATCCACGCATTTCTCGATGGGTCCTTGAAATGCAGGAATTTAACTATAAGATCGAACATAGGAATTCAAATCGAATGAAGCATGTGGATAGCTTAAGCAGATGCACTAATATATTGTTAATTCAAGATGATTCTTTTGAGGCTCTTTTAGCTGCTGCACAAAAAAAAGATTCGGTAATTCAGCAAATTTCCTCAGAATTAGAGAAAAGTGAAAGTAAGACTTTTGCTTTAATAAATGGTTTAGTATATAGGAAATTTAAAGATGAAGTTATGTTCTACGTTCCCAAGCAGCTAGAAAACTTTGTAATTCAAACGCATCATGATGCACTAAATCATCTTGGAGTAGAAAAATGTTATCAATATTTGAAAGGAACTTACTGGTTTCCTAATTTAAAGACTAAAATTAAAGCATACATAAAATATTGTCTGAAATGTATTCAGTATTCATTACCGTCTGGGAAAAGGGAAGGGATATTGCATAATATTCCAAAGGGTGTAGTTCCTTTTGAGATCATACATGTCGATCATTTAGGGCCATTACCTTGTACATTTGCGAAAAAGAAACATTTATTTGTAATTGTTAAAGGATTCACAAAATTCGTTAAATTATACGCAGTAAAAAGTACGGAAACGAGCGAAGCAATAAAGTGTCTAGAATTATATTTTAATGCTTATAGCAGACCGAATAAAATAATATCAGACCGTGGTACATGCTTCACTTCGAAAGAATTTTGTGAGTTCGTCAAGGCCAACAATATCCAACATATTAAAGTAGCAACAATGTCACCTCAGTCCAATGGACAGGTGGAAAGAATTAATCGCATCATAGTTCCCATGTTATCTAAGCGATGTGATTCGATAAGTACAGGTAATTGGGATAAATTTTTAAACGAAGTTGAATTCTCTCTAAATAATACATTTAGTAAAAGTACAGGACAAACTCCGAGTATGCTTCTCTTTGGAGTGCAGCAAAAGGGAAAAGTATGTGACAGGATAAAAGAAATCCTAGATAATATGAATAATCAAAAAGTTAGGAATTTAAATATAATAAGAGGAAAAGCTTCTGACAAAATTAAAATCTCACAAGACTACAATAAAGAACAATATGATAAAAGGCACAAAAAGCCAAATAAATATCATGTTGGAGATTATGTGATGATTAAAAATTGTTCAAGTGAACCGGGAATTAATAAAAAACTACATCCTAAATATAGAGGACCGTACGAAATTATCAACATCCTGAGCAATGATAGATATATTATAAAAGATATAGATGGAATGCAAGTAAGTAGAATACCGTATAAGGGAGTTGCGAATCCTTCTAACATGAAGTTATATACAAGTGTAATCAACGAAAATTGAATATGGGTGTCATCATCAGGTATAAACATAGTTAACATAACAACATAATTTGATATTACATAAATGTATTGCTATAAATTATCTTGAAAATAAGAAAAAAAAACTTTTATTAGTAATTATTTTAAATTAAATATAAAATAAAAGAAAAAAATGTTTTATGAACGTAAAATATAAGAGCAGTTTATTTAAATTTTGTATAATCATATGAAAAAGAAATAGTTGAATAGATGATAAAAACTATCTATACATATCTTAAATTAAATATAATTACATTTTAATGTACATTTGTTATGTAAGAGTTTGAACGATGGATATACTGAGGTCTATGTACGAAATGAGTATAATCGAGTCGATTATATGTCAGGAAGGCCGAGTTGTAGGCACCCTGTGAACTTAAATGATATGATTATAATTATCTTTATCAAATATGGTAATATCATGTGATGTAAAAAATGTTACCTCCATCTCCATCGTTCAATCTCTGAGAGTACAAAACTTCACTTGTATTTCAACCGGCGTAAAATAAAGTCGATAGTCGATTTATATGTAAAAATTAATTTGATCTTTTTTTTCTTCTTTTTTTGTGTGTGCAACTCCTACATTAGCTTATTGTTAAGTAAAAATTGTTTATTTTCTTTTCTTTTTCCTTTTTTCTTTTTTTTTTGCTTATAAAATATTTACATGCAATATTCATTCTTTGACTTAATCACATACTCGTAGTTACTGGTATTGTTAAATAGTTATTGAACTGAAAGAAAGCTATACAAAACATAAGAAATAAATAAAAAAAAAAAACCAAACTCACACCACACCACTGTATTGTATAAATACCCAGCAAACCATTAGATGAATATTCTCCTCGGAAGAACATTAAGCGATTCTTCTAATCTTCATCAAATAAGTATATGGGAGAACATTATTTTACGCGAATATAAAACGATTCTCCTAATTTTCACTCGGAAGAATCTTCGTCGAATGTTTTTTCAGTTGAAATTTGCGCGAACCTTTCACATGGATTACGAAAGAATGTTCGCCGAATCTTCTTCCAGTTGAAAAATGTGCGAATCTGTAGTTTATTATATGTTGTATATATTCATATTGTAACTTTTTGCTAGTACTCTAGTTCTCCTATAAGAAAAACATTTTGCATTACCGCTACTGATTACTGCGTATTATGTGCCAAGTACTGCATTGTTTTGCTTATATTATTTTCACTCAGTGATTCAGTCTATTTTCAAGTGCAAAGTGGAAAGGCTATTTACAAAGTTTAAGTATAAAAGAAGTATATTTTTGCAGCATACTATTTAATAAAAGTAAGTTTTATTTAATTAAATATTTCTATTTCTTTATAGTTATTTTTCATATTTATTATTACTATTTATTAAGCGAAGTAAATAGTAATAAAGTTTTAACGCAGAAAAAAATTAATTTTACATTAACATATATTTTTATAAGCATATATAATTAGATGTGTCATAATTTTTTAAAAATTTAAATATAATAATGGCGCTAAAACGTAAGACATTGATTTTACATGATTTAAAAATATTAAGTACTAATTTTGATTTAATAATTTCATCGTAGATGCTACACATTCAAAATTTCACAATATGGACGAAGATATGATAAATATAGTAATAAAACATCATTTTCAGCATGCACAAGACAGATTTAATAAAATTAATAGGAAATAGGGGATATTATATACATGTAAAAAATATATAAATATATAATATAAATAAATATAATATAATATGAAATATAAATAGATTGGCTTTTTTATTATATAATGTTACATTATTGTGATTTTCGAAATACTATAGATGAAAGAATATATAAAAAGTATTTTTATATTTTTTCACATAAAGTTTAAATTTAATTTACAGGTAAATCAACAGCAAAAGAATGGTTCAACGTCGGAAAATTGATCAGATTGGTCTTCTAAATGTTTTCAAATATATTTAAGATAATAATAATAATAATAATTCGCATTAATATCACTAAAAAGATTCTGAATAGGTTCTTCTAAAAGGTTCGCCTGTAATCTACTTTTGTTGTTCTTCTAACCTTCTCCAGGAAGAACTTGACTAGTTTCTTCCATAAGATTCGCTTGCGAACAATTTTTCGATTATCGCGGCGACGTTAACCATTTCATAATACCAGAGATTCGCATTCAGATCTCCGAAGATGATTTGACGAACAAAAATGTTCTTCGAAACATTCATCCGCGATTGTTTGGCGATTCTCCTGGTTTGCTGGGTATAATTGCGATTTCTATATTTATACAAGCCTGTCAACGTCGTGCATATGTATTAAATAGTAGAGTCACGAATATGTCAACAAACAAGTGACAAAGTAAATTACTAGTAGTGTTGATATTGGATAAAACAAAGAGTGAAATTATAGAGAAGGTAAGTAAAATTAAAATGTTTGTTCTATAATTTATTTTTTAATATTATATTCTTTTCAAAATTATAATGTTAAAATTGTGTAAAATTATTTTAATATTAAAATTTAACTAAAATTAAACAAAATAACAAAAAAGTGGAAACAAAATTATGATTTTTTCTAACCTAAAATGATGTGTAATAAGGTAATAGGATTAAAATTAATCATTTTAATCATTTCAATCATTTTAATTTTTAATCACTTTAATCATTTGAATTTTTTAATCATTTTAATTGTAGGCAAAATTAGAGGAATAGAAAAACCAATAAAGGAGAAAAATAAAGGAGAAAATATTTATTACAAGGTAAATGTAAAATATTTTGTTTGTTTGTGTTTTGTTTTTCAATAAATTTATTTGCCTTTTTTTAATGATAGCCAAAAAATAATAATAATAATAATAATAGCAACAACATCAGCACCAACAACGGTAGCACCAACAATAGCAGCACCAACAATAGTAACACCAACAACAGCAGCACCAACAATAGCAGCACCAACAATAGTAGTACCAACAACAGCAGCACCAACAACAGCAGCAGTAATATATAGCAGATAAGTGATTTTTAAATTTATATTATTTTACCAGATTTTTATGGGTATCAGTTTTGTTTGTGGTATTCATTTATAAATTGTTTTTTTTTTTTTTAATTTTATTTTTGTTACTTTTTATATAATTTTGCAACTATGCCGCTTATTTGTTGTGTTCCTGTTTGTAACTCAAATTATAATTCAACCGTAAAAGCAGGTGATAAATCGGTTCCAAAATTTTCTTTCCCTACGGATCCAAATTTACATGCTGAGTGGTTATCTGCTATAACACGCAAGCAGTGGACTCCAAATAAATATTCTGCGGTATGCTCTAAGCATTTTAAAAAGAACGACTTTTCTGATCCAGTTGTTCGAAAAAGATTAAATAAAACGGCAATTCCCTCGGTATTTCCAAATTTACCCCATTATTTGTCTAAAATAGTACATACTTGAAGAACAGACGCAGAGCGTCGTCGTGAAGCAGCTAATAGCCGATTGTTAGTTGCTTGCGACAATTTTTTACAGGTTGATATTATAGGAGATTTCCAAAATTTTAGTATTAATTTAGAAAAAAATATCACCCTTGATACTTGGTTGCAATTTCGGTGCAAAAATCAAATGTTAAGTATTTTTTTTAAAAATATATAAATATGCGCAATATAATTCTAGTTCGGTATAAAGTACATTCCCTATTTACAGTTCACACACCATGTTTTGAAAATTATTTATTTTACCATGAGTAATAAAATTCTAGTTAGATGCAAAGTACAGTCTTTATTTACAGTTCTCATACCGTATTAGTAATCACTAAATTCTTCGTTTAGATTATACGAACAAATAGAAACCATCTGCTAGGAATTACTTATTCCCTGTTCCTAGAAATGTATATGTGTTATCTTCTTATTATGCGTAATAGGATATCTTTATCTCTTTGTTGGTTATAATTTAAATACTAGGAATCCTTTGTTTTTAAATAAAAAGGGGAATATAAGCGTAAGATGAAATGTTAGGACTCGAAGAATATTATTCAATCTGAATATTCATTCGAAGTTTATCATTGAAAGACTGAAGTGGTTGTAAAGTGAAATAAAGTATAATAATAAAGTATAAGAGTAAACATTTGTGTAAAGTGTCTTTCAAAGTGGATATAGGATAGACAATAAATTGTGAGTGTATAACAAATTACCTTTTATATAATTTTCTTATATTTTCCTTTATATGTACTTTGTGGCGAAGTAGATCTAGTGCAGGGTTTAGTGTTAGGCTTACCTATAATAGTGTAGTAATTATTAATATTAAGTCCTGTTTAGAGAATTTTGACAAATGATATGAATGTTGAATGTCGAATATTGTATCTATTGTATCAGGCGTTTGTCGCCGATTGTGTGAGGCGTTTGTCGCCGATTGTTTGAGGTGTTTGTCGCCAAATGTGTGAGGCGTTTGTCGCCAATTGTGTGTGGCATTTGTCGCCAAATGAATGAGGCGTTTGTCGCCTGTAATTTGGATCAGAAGGTGTGTTATATATATATTTGTAGTGGTTGTATATTATTGTAGTAATATATACCTCACTGAGTACATTAGAGTACTCATATTTTTCCTTTTGTTTTTCTTTATTTTCAGATTGATTCACAACCATTTTCCTAATGACGGATGGATTATAGTTTTAAGTTTCTTTTTTATAATAATGTATTTCTTTTATTTTTTCAAAAAAAATTACAAATAAATAAATATGTTTATTACAATTAACTTTTTATTTACTAGAAGAGAGTTCAGAAACTGGGTCTGAATTTTCTGTACGTATTATACGAGGGTAAGGTGAAAAGTTCTCGGCCTGATAGTGAAAGCCTATGTTTTTTAGATTAAAATACATTTATTTCTCTACATAGTCTCCTTTAAAGTCTATGCACTTTGTCCAGCGTTTCTTCAATGAAAGGATGCCCTCCTTAAAGTGCGATTCTGGAAGGTCTGCAAAATACCCATCTACAGCTTCCATAACCTCTTCATTTGATTCAAAATGTTTCCCAGCTACGAATTTTTTTAGATTTGGAAACAAATGAAACAAAATGGTGGACCCACGTCTCGTCCAAGATAACAAATCGGCGCACAAAATCAGTTGGATCCTTTTTAAAACGGTCCAAACAGTGTTTTGAAATTCGTTTCCGCATTTGTTTTTGATCAGCAGTTAACAAATGCGGCACCCATCTTGCACAAAGCTTTCTCATATTTAATTCTTGATGTAAAATGTACCGCACTCGTTCCTCTGGTATGCCTATGGCCTCAGCTATCTCATGCACTTTTAATCGCCGATCGTCCAATACCATATTGAGCACCTTCTCGACGTTTTCCTCTGTAGTGGCCGTTTTCGGTCGTCCTTCACGTGGATCATCTTAAATAGATGTACGTCCACGTTTAAATTCAGCTGCCCACTTTTTAACTGTTGAAAGTGAAGGAGCAGACTCCTTATAAACTTTTACCAACTTTGGATGGATTTCAGAAGGTAATAAACCGTCCAAAACGAAGAATTTAATTACCGCACGATATTCAATTTTATCCATTTTAACAAAACACACAAACACGTCTACTTTAAACATCCGTATAAAAAATACCATTTGACAGATCAAGTTGAAATTTGAAATATGTTGTTTTGACAAGTGTACCAACATAACAACAAAAATTTTAATGATATCACTGCCAAATCTGTGTTAGGCCGAGAATTTTTCACCTTACCCTCGTAGTTGACCATAATATGAATGTCAAAGTTTTTTTACGAAGTACTGAAGTACCTCGTAAAGATTTGGTTTGGGTATTGCCTCAAAACGAAAAATTGACATTATGGTCACAAATTAGTAATCTACTTTCGCGTTACAAATTTGAAAAAAATCATTCCCAATCTTCAATCGATTTAATTAAAAATGCGGTATATTTCGCGGAAAAATCCTTAAATATTGAAGAAAGACCAGAAATTACGGGAAAATTGGAATTTCTGGTTAATCAATTAGAATTATTAACTTTCTCTTCAACTCAAGTGCAGTATAAAAGTTGTAGCATGATTGCTGCATTTTTAATCCATTCATTATCGCCTGCAGCGTATACTCAGATCCGAAAATTTTCGACCTTACCGACCAAAAACAGATTACGTTGTCTTTCTTCATCTATGCACCTTACACCAGACGCAACAAATAATAACGATGAAAATTATTTAAGAAATATGTCGAAGACTCTATCGGAACGCGAAAAATTAGTTGCTTTATTAATGGATGAAATTTACATTAAAAAGGGTCTTCATTATAAAGCAAATCATATTTCTGGATTTGCTACTAACAATCCGATCGAAGCAGCAAGAACAGTAGAGTCGTTCATGATCAAGTCGGTTTTCGGGAATTACAAAGAAATTGTTCGGTTGGTACCCGTTTTAAAACCAACTACCGAAATTTTACATGAAATGGTCTTAGAGGTAATTAAATTTGTTCAAAAATTAGGCTTTCGTGTCATTGTTATTATCACTGATAACAATAAAACGAATTCATTAATGTTCAAAAGACTCAGTAATGAGAACTTCTTTATAAATCCGGATTTTCAAAATGAGAAAATATTTTTACAATTTGATACCGTACATTTATTTAAAAATTTTCGAAATAATTGGTTAAATGTTAAGAACGACCTTAAAACTTTTTTCTATCCAGATTTCGATACATTTGAAGTAAAACACGCGTCATTTACAGACATAATTAAATTGTACGAAAAAGAAATTAATTTACAATTAAAAAAAGCTTTTAAATTAAATTCGAAAACTGTAAGACCAAATAATATGGAGCGCCAAAATGTACTTTTAGTAGATAACTTGTTTCATGATTCGACTATTGCTGCGCTCTCCGAATCGGATAAAACAAAATCAACTGCAGAATTTTGTCAAATCATAGGAAAATGGTGGAATGTAGTGAATGTAAAAAATATCTTGAAAGGAACATTGAAAAGAGATCCATACAGTGATCCTTTCTTTAACACGCAGGATTTTAGAATTCAATATTTGAAAAAATTTATTCAGTGGTTAAATATTTGGAATCAATCGGACAATAATAGTGGTACATTAACTCCGGAAACCTATAACGCGGCGGTTCTGACTACACGTACTTTAATAGATATTTTAAAATATTCTCTTGACGTATTAAAAATTAATTATGTTTTATTAGGAAAATTTCAATCAGACGATCTGGAAGGTAGATTTGGATTATATACAAAAGTAGGTTCTTTTGAAATTAAACAAAATAATTTAATTTTTTTATAAATTTCTTTATTTAAACTTAACTGGCCGAAAATACAAAATTGACTGACTAAATTTTATTACAAAAATTATGATCTTAATTTTACATTTTTTTGAATTTTTTAAATTTTATTTTCTCGTGGGAAATAAGCTAGGTGCAATGTGACACCGGTCACGTTGAATCTAGCTTTTTACTTGAAAACAAACATTATTCGTTATTTTCCCATAGAATTTTTGCTTATGTGACACCTCCCCTCCGTAGTATTTGCAGTCCCTGCAAATGGGTCAACGGTTTCGTTTGGAACCTTCAATTCAGTATTTGTTACATTTTCTGATTTTGTTCTTTGTTTTATTTTATTTATGAAAACTAATATTATCAAAATAACCAATATTAAAATGACTGTAAAATTTAATCCCAAGGAGGTGTATTTAACCGAATCATGTTTGTTTTCTATGTACTCTATTTGCTTCCTATTTTGAATTGTTTTTAAATGTAAATCTTCTAAAGTAAAATTTTTTAATTGCTTTGTAAAGTTTACATGTGTTATTGGTATCATAACATTATTCATAAATTTTTCTTCATTATTAATAAAGGTATTATCATCAATTCTAACTTTACAATTATTAAATCTAATTACATTGTTGTTTTTTATTACTAATTCTTGAGCTATACATGTTTGAAAAATTTTTGTTGTACCTAGATTTTTTGTAACAATTAGATTATCAGATATTCTTTCAATTGAACTTACATTATTATATTTGAATTCACATACATTATCTCTATTGAACAAATTTCGAATACATTTATTTGGATGAAATTTCAAATTTTTCTTCTTTATTACGTACACATTATGTATTATTATATTATCTTTAAGGTACACATTATGTTTTCCAATTACAATTTCTTCATTATCTAAATCAAGTTGTTCGAAATCTTTATTTTGAATAGGTACTAATATTGCATTATAGTATTTTTCTTTTGTTAGCCTTGGTATACAAATGGCAAAGATAAGCAGATCTCGATCGAATAACACGCTGTTCCGTAGGTATGGAAGAATCTATACAGTAATATTATACTTATTTACTTCTTCTTCGGTGAGTATGTCATGAGCTAGAACATTTAATTTGCTTAACAAGACGATATCTGTTAGTTTTTCTAATTGTCTGTTTAGTGCTGTCATGTCACTGTATAGTTGTAAGATGTAATTGGATCGTAGAATTTGATTAGTCTTGTCAGTTATGTTAATTAGATAAGTTTTTAATTGTTTTTGTTGTTTGTCAAGGCTTTTGCTTACTTCTTCCATGTTACTTATGAGATTATTATTTATAATCACTTGTTTATTTATTTCGGTTACCGAATTTTTTACATTTGAATCCAAATTGTTCAAGTGATCACAAATTTCATTAGCATCGTCCTCATCCATGGTAACTGCAATAAATTTTAATCCTTTTCCGATTAAATTTACGAGGCCCCGCTTAGTTCTATGTCTGTATAAAGGAAGTACGATGGCGTTGTAATTGTGTCTTAATGAGGTCAATTCGCTATTAAGTAATGTGTAGTTAACTTCGTCAGTATTTAGTTTCAAAGACGCAAAAGTTTGTTCGATTGTACTTATTATTACGTTGTACTCAGTGAGATTAGTTACATGCAAGACTTTTACAAATGAATCTACTATTATTTTTTCATCTAATCTGAACAAAGTGTACCCATTGTCCGTATTTCTCGGAATAACTTCTATCATCTGCGTTGATGCAGATTTCAGAAACATTAAAAATAGTGGAATAAGTATCATGCTGAAATGACAAAATTAAAGAAAAGCTTATTTTTGATATTTGTACCTACGCTTTAGTTGGTTAAAAACATATTTGGTATTTCTATTATTGCTAGCACCTATTACATAATTTTTGACCGTTTTAAAATTTTTTAACAATTTGTATTTTGGTTTATTCTTTGCAACTTGTCTATTGGCTACTATGTTTTCTTTTAACTTAAAATTCTTATCTCTATTTTCATTTAATTTATTAATTTTATTTGATTTCTGTTCTTTATATTGGTCATGTAACAATTTTATGCCGTTTCCATCAAAATCTTTCGTTATAAAATCAATTGGACGCAATTTAGTCGTGGAATGGATTGTGTTGTTATATACGGTAATTATCTTATAAATTTTATCTTCTAAATCTTTATTTTCATTTGTACATTCTACTTCTAATATTCTCAAATGTTCGTTCAACGTGCCATGCAGTCTCTCTATATCTGCATTGCCTGTTTTATTATAAGCCGTCGTTACATGTGATTCAATGTGATTTTCATCTATACTCTGTTCATAAAATTCGTTCAGTACACGGCTTATGGAAGAGCTCAGTAGCGTTACTTTTAAGAGGAATATATCAAATTACTCATACCCCCATCTATTTTATATATAATGAGACGCTGTAAAAGAGAAAAAAACAACAGCACACATAAATTTCATATTACCATCACCGCAACCATACGGTGACTGATTATTATTTCTTGTCGTCCATTATTCATCAATCATATTCACTGGATTGCACAAACAAAAACTGTAAATGGAAAAAAATTGATCATATGTGAAGAAAACGAAGTATGACGAAGGAATTCATATGCGCACACGATTGTCGCTTAATGAGGAAAAAGTTGCTTGATTCGGCTAATCGAGATGTGGAAGAACAATAGATTGAATAACAGAATAATGATGAATTAGTGCTGTCGTGTAGTCATAATACTCATATTAAGTATTGCCGTTTTTGAAAATCAAAAATTTTCATTTACTATATGAATTTTTGTCATAATATTATTATTAATTATATATTACATATATTCTATGATGCATTTTATTTATATATTATTATTAATTAATAGATATGTATAGTAAATATATATTCTATACTACATATTTATGTCATGAAAAAAAATGTTTGCTTTTACGTTGTGTTGTAAATGTATTACTGTTGCAGAACAGTTAGTTTTTCGTTACATTTTTTGTTGCATGGAAATAGAGATTATTTTCGTTCTTTAGTTGATATTTGATGTGATTTGTGAAGTAAAGATTGCTGATAAAAAAATAGTTAAAAAAATTTTTTTGCAAAATATAAAATAGTATATGTTTTGAAAATCAAGGTAAAACGGCAGCACTTATAAAAATTTCATCCGATTTTACATAGAAAATTTGAATTAAAGGGGCAACACTTTCAGAGGTGTTAAACAGAAACACATTTATACGAATTTACCAAGTTAGAATAGAGAAAATATATCCCCATAAGTCTCCGAACTGAATAAACTTTATGAACAAAGTATAGGAATAACTTTACTGCATTGTGCAAGATACACCTTTCGTTATCATAAACTCTTTTTCTCATTTTCCCTAAGAAACTTATTCTTTCTTTTAGCGCCTCTAATATAGATACCCAAGTTCTGTCCTTTAATTTGTGAAGAGTTGCGTATTTTGAAAATTTATCAATCGTCGATAGATACATGATGTTCCTGTAAGGGAACCAAATATCTATGTGGACTATGTCGTTAAATTTAGTTGGTGTCTCGCTAATCTGGAATGGGATTTTAATGGGTTGCCTATCAAACTTCGCTAGTTGACAAACTTCGCAGTAGTTTATAAATTTAGTTATTATTTTAACCATATTTGGATAAAAGTACTGTGATTTTAATTCATTAAACACTTCATTTATTCCGCGGTGATTATTTTTAATGTTTTCTTCTTTTATTATAGAAATAATTTTCTCTTTATCTGTGATATCTATGTATATACTTTATACTAGATTTGTATACCCTCAAATTTTTATTATTAGAAAAGTATCTTACGTAAACGTATTGAAAATTTGTAAATAGTTCGTTGTTTTCACAATAAACGCAAATTAAACCCTTTTCGATCATGAATCTTTTCATGATTTCTAATAAATTAGAATTTCTAGTAACTGTTATATAATTTTGACATTTTTTATGAATAATCTTAGTGATAATTTTTTCTTTTTCGCCATAAGATAAATAAATTTGATTCTTGTAAATGTTTATACATTTGTCTGTGATATTTATGTAATTTAAAGCATCACTACTTGCGCTATGGATTGTGTCTACCGTAGATGCGACTTCAGCGTCTGTGCTGTGATTTTCATCGCCATCATTGTTTAACTCGTTATGATAATTATGTGTCATATCTGTTTCTTTAATAATGTTTAGCAATGTGGCTTCATCGTCATCATGCCGCTCATTATTATTTGTGTACCTGCTAAGGCCGTCGGCAACTTTATTCTCTTTACCCTTTAAATAATTAATTTTAAAATCATACTCATTTAACATTATTTTCCATCTCTGGAGCTTTAAGGTAGGCTCCTTTATGTTATTTAGCCATACCAGTGGCTTACGATCGGTGCAAATATTGAATTTTCTACCATACAGGTAAGTACGGAAATACTTCACCGACCAGACAATCGCCAGTAATTCTTTCTCTATTGGCGAATATTTTGTTTCATGATTATTAAGGGTGCGTGACGCGTAGCAGATAGGGTGGTTATTTTGCGTTAAAACTGCACCAATGGTGTCTCAAAATTGGGTCACTCATTAATAATTTCTTTAATTTATTAAATGCATCAATGTATTCTTCGTCCTTTACATTGATTTTCTGATTTTTCTTTAGATATTTTATCATAGGGTACGCCACTTTGGCGTAATCTTTCACGAATTTCCGGTAATATCCAGTGATCCCTAAGAATTGTTTAATTTCTTTTACACTCGTTGGTAACTTAATTGCTTTGATGGCATTTACTTTTTTTTCATCTGGTTTAATACCATTAGAAGTTATTACGTGCCCTAAGAAATTGGTAGATTGATCGGCGAAATGGCATTTGTTCACCTGAATTTTTAGATTGCATTCTCTTAATCTGTAAAATACTTTATTAAGTGAATCTAGATGTTCTTGGAAGCTTGTTGAAAAAACCAGAATGTCATCAAGGTAATAAACACAAATTTTATTAATAAAATCTTTTAATACGTTATTGATTAACCTTTGGAAGGTTGCGGGGGCGTTCTTGAGCCCAAATGGCATTCTGTTAAACTCATAATGACCACTAGCAGTGGAAAACGCAGTTTTTGTTCTGTCGCGAAGTTCAAGTTCGATTTGGTGGAAGTCCTTTGCCAAATCGATAGTCGAAAAATAGTTACATTTTCCTAATTTATCAAAGAGGTCTTCCATATTCGGAAGGGGATATTTATCGTCGATTGTTTCCTCGTTTAGTTTTCTATAATCAACAACGAGCCTCCATTTTTGTTTTCCGCTGTTGTAGATTTTTTTTTGGTACAACCCATATTGGGGAGTTGTAAGGACTATTGCTTGGCACAATTATACCCTGATAGAGCATTTCTTTTATTTGCTTATCAACCTCATTTCGATGTACTTCAGGGCATCTGTATAGTTTGCTAAATATTGGGATATCATTTTTAGTAGTAATCTTATGTTTTATTTCATTCGTGAAGGTCAAATTATCTCCTTCCTTATAAAATATATCGCTGTACGAGTGCAATAAAGATTTTAACTTATTAAGGTCAATTTTGCTTAAGTGTTGAGCGAACATTTCGTCGCGAATTCTACCTTCAGTTTCCTTTTCACTGAATATTTCAAGTGATTCATAATTATAACAAATTTCTGAATAAACTTATTCGTTTTCATCTAAATAAATTGGAATATTAGAATCATCTGTTATTAAACGCCTATTTTTATAATCTATTATTGGATTAAGTTTCGCAAGAATGTTATTACCAATAATACCATCAAATCGGTAGTGAAAATCAAACTCAACAAATTCTACAAATTGGTTCGGCTTGTTAAATTCTTTAAACAAGGGTATACTATATTGGATATCAGTTTTAACGTTGCGATTAAGAACTCGTAAGGTATGAATATTTGACTTAATTTTCCATTTAGGATTACACAATTTTGGATTTATGATGCTGTATTCAGCACCAGTATCGATTATAAATCTTAATGTTTCAACAGGTGTGTGTATTACTATATAGGGTAGCTGTTTTCGACGCCTAGCCGAAAATTTTGTTGGTTGTTTTCATTTACAGAGATGTCCATGGGTTCGTGATCTGAATTTCGGCGATTAAAATTATTGTTATTGTAAGAATTATGTGCGTTTTGTCTGTTATAATAATTATTTCTAAAATTTGATTGTCGACTATGACCACTATTTAACTCTTGCCTGTTTGAATTTAAATGTTGTTGTCTGTAGTGTGTATCTGTATTATAGTTTTGACGAGTTGGTGCATTTAAAATTTTGTCTATTTTGAGTATTTGTGTTAAAGTTTCGCTGGTTTTGTCTATTGAAATGTTGATCTCGAGAATTTTGTCTACTATTTCTTTTGTTTCTGTAAGTATTGGAAGAGTATTGCAAGTAACCACCTGCTTGTATTATTTCGTATGCGTCCGTCAATGTGGATGGGTTTCTGCTAATTATAATGATTTTAACTGGTTCTGGTAGACCATGTTTGAATGAATGTAAAGCAATTCTTTGGTTACTATTAATTTCGTCGTTGTCTAGTCTAGTCGCTAACAGATATGCGTTGTTGAGCCTACATAATAATCTGTTCAAATTCTGGTAAAAATTTTCAATAGTACCTTCACATCTACATGTTCTTATTTTATCAATAAGAGTATCTACTGGTGTACGTTCACCATGATTCCTAAGAAGCACTGTTTTCAGATCCGTCCATGTACCAACATTACCATTGAGTAATAGCGTTCTTCGCGCGTCACCCGTAATTTTGTCTTTGATTAAACCTAATATTATAACTTTATAGGCTGGTTCAAAAGTTTCTATGAGGGGGATTAAACTTTCGACTTTATCTATAAAATTTGCTAAGGAGTTTTTATCACCATCAAAAGGTGAAATGGCACCAATGCTATTTGTAACCAATTTGAATTTTTCTATTATTTCTAACTCTTCCATTTCACTTTATTTTAATAATTATAAATTTCAAGAAAACAACAAAATGTTTCACAATATTTGTTTAATTATGTATTTATTGTAACTTTTTTTTTTCAAATATTTATTTATTTATTTATTTATATATAAAAAAAATTTTTTTTTTTTTATTTTTATCTGAGATATAATAATAAAAACTTCGAAATTTATTAAATGTAAATGTCTATTTCTTACTTGTTACTTGCTATAATTAACCTGCTTTATCCGTATTTGGATGGCTCTAGGATTCACAACAGCAATCAAGCACTGGTTCTTATTGTCGAAAATGTTCCCTTTCCAACTGATTACCTGAAGGCGTAGATGTGTATCTAGTTATTTATAGTTGTCTTATAATAACTAGAATTTTGCCCAAAATTCGATTGTTAATAATCGGAGTCAATTTCAACAATTTTAATTGAACTGTTTAACAGTTTTATTTAAAAAAAAATTTTTTTTAACACTTAACTGTCCCACAACACTTTTACTTTACTGTGTTTTTGGTTTTAATTTATTTTATTTTATTAATAAAATTCTACTGTAAAATGGTAGAACACTTAACTGTTCAACAACACTGTATTTTACTGTATTTTGTTTTAGTTTATTTTATTTTATTTATTATTTGGATAGCTGAAAGTTGACAAAAAAACAAGAAAACACTTTGACTGTTTAATTATTATTATTCTTTCAACTATCCTACCGACTGCGCCACAAAAGTAGGTTCTTTTGAAATTAAACAAAATACTTTAATTTTTTTATAAATTTCTTTATTTAAACTTAACTGGCCGAAAATACAAAATTGACTGACTAAATTTTATTACAAAAATTATGATCTTCTTAATTTTACATTTTTTTGAGTTTTTTAAATTTTATTTTCTCGTGGGAAATAAGCTAGGTGCAATGTGACACCGGTCACGTTGAATCTAGTTTTTTACTTGAAAACAAACATTATTCGTTATTTTCCCATAGAATTTTTGCTTATGTGACAATATCGATCATTGGCCGGATGCAATTATCGAATTTCTTTCACTGAGTTAATCGAATCAGAGAAAAAAATTCGAGTTCATAAGGTATTTTCACATAGCAATTATCATGAACTAGTTCAAGATTTTAGTGAAAATTCTCTTCATGAACATGTCGATATATCAGATTAATTAAGTACTTTGGAAACTGAATACTTGCGTACAGTAGATGTAGATCATTCTGCAAATCTGAATGCTTGCGGGTACGCCTCCTTTGCTGTTACGAAAAAAATTAAATGTCAATTTTGTAAAGATATAATTGTCGAAGAAAAAGGAGTCGGAATTAATGATAAATATTTTGATTTTCTCCAAAGAAAAGGCTTAAGTATTTCGAATGTAAATGTAAATGCGTTAATGTATCATATAAGCGCAATTTTTCAAAAAATTCGCGAAACAGAAAATTTAAAAACATTATTTTTTTCAACTAAAAATCAAAAAGGAATTTTATGTTCACTAACAATAAAATCCACCATGGAAGAGGGATTCTGCCTTGATTATGATCGGGAATGTCCTTGCGGTTCGCCAAACTTTTTACTTTTTTCAAATATTTGTTACCGACTATCGAATATTTTATTAAATAATTTTGTAAAAAATTTTAACAACGCGGAACGTGATAAACAGTTACCTTGTTCGAGTAGAACTTTATCAAAATTTTTATAATAAATTTTTTATTATTTATTTGCTATATAAAATACATAAAAAAATAATTTATGTCATATGAAAATTATAAATTTATATTATTGATTTGTTTCGTTATTTTACAATTTTTGTTACACATTATTTCTTCTACTTATTTTGTTACTTTATTTATATAATTATTTTTGTTTTTAATTTTTGTTATTCCTTTCATTCCTTTCATTTGTTATTTCTTCTACTTATTTTGTTATTTTATTTATAATTATTTTTGTTTTGAATTTTTGTTATTCCTTTCAGATATACTGGTTTTGGAGGAGTGGATACAAAAATTATTTATGCAATATAAAAGCTATAAATTTATATTGTATTATCGATTTGTTTCGTTATTATACAATTTTTGTTACACATTATTTCTTGTACTTATTTTGTTATATTTTCTTTTTGTTATTTTATTTATAATTATTTTTGCTATTAATTATTTTTCAATTATCAAAATCAATTATTCTTTCTATTATTGTTCGTTCTTATTCTATAATTTTTATATATACGTATGTTTACTTAGTTTTGTCAAAATTAATTGTTGATTTTTGTTTATTTTAAATTTAATCAAGTTTTTAATTTTTGTTTTATTTTTTCTTTTAATTTAAGTAAAATGTTTTATTTTTATGAATTGAATGAAATATAAATATTTGTGGTTTTATTTTTAATAAAACGTCTTTCATTTGTAAATTGTAAGCGTAAAAAATCAAAATTTAAATATTGAATAAATTATTAAAAACATTTTATTCATTTAGGTATGTTTTTCCATTATCCTCATCATCAACATTATTATTAACTTAACATTAACTTACGTTGTTGTAATTTATTATCAAAATTGATTTCTTCCAATATTTTATCGTCTTCTTTTTTAATTTTATGTGAATATATCAAATTTGTACTATCATGCAATATTTGATTTTTGATTCTTGTTATACTCACTGTTATTCACTGTTCTTATTATCTTTTTGTTGAAATATTCTTGTTATTTTCTCTTTTAATAAACTTTCATTTTCTTTTAAAAATTTATTTAAATTTCTATGAATTTTAGAGCCACATTATTGTTCTTACTGCAAAATGCCAAATCTTTTTGTATGATTCGATTTTAACAAAATCACATAATTTCTTCTCGATTGGTGTTCTTATAGAACGAGTAGTTCCTTCGATTTCATTTTGAAAATTGTTCAAAATATGTAAAACAGATATTAACGTTTCTGAAACAGAAAAAAAAAGTCAAGTTAAATACAATTCAAATGATTTCAGTATTTTTATTCTTATGGTGAAATCAGCATAATTTGATGCTTCGATAAATTGTAACACTTTTGAGATATCATCGATTCGTATACGACATTTACTGTTTGATTTATTTCCAGGAGTGTCTTCGATGAAATTTTCGTTAAGCACTGCTTGATCTGGACACAATTCTAATTGTTTTTGAACACGGCTTTCAAGTTTATCTAGAATATTTGCTGTGAAAATTATTTCCTTAACGTTAGCATCCTTGTAAAAGTTATACGATTGTGAACTGTTATCTTTATGAAATAAATAAATAAATAAATGTTATTTTATTATGTTGTCTTTTATTCAATTTTTCAAACACAAACATTTTATCTTTCATAATAATTTGATGATGAAGATCAACAGCTAAAATAAATGTATTGTACATTGCTTCATCTATGCAATCCGAATTCAAAGAAGATTTATATTCTATTTTTACAACTTCTAAAGTGTCTTCAATTATGAATTCACATAATTATTTTAACTTAATATTGACCATACATTAAATTTTACACTTTTTATTATAAATTTAAATTACACTTTTATAATTTTTAACTAAAATAACACAATTTATCAAACTTTCTAAAATTATTACTGACATACAACTATTTCTGACAGTTTAGGGTTATGATCGATGACTCTACTATTTGTTATGGTTGATTATAAAATTATTATGGATAAAGATTCAATAAAACGCCGGAGAGTCCAAAATTCCTCAAGAAAACAAAACAATTTCAGATATTACCTACAAAATAAAAAATCAATTGAACAAGTATGCAGAATGTTCTTTTTAAACACGCTTAATATAGATGAAAAAAGAATTTATTATTATTTTAAAAATCTTCATGATATGGAAAATGGCACTCCACTCCCAAGAAAAAAAGGAAAAAATATTAAAAAGGTTACAAGTACAGAACAAGTTGATTTAATTCGTAATCATATAAGCAGTTTCCCGGTGATGGATTCACATTATTGCAGAAGTACAACAGATAGAAAATACTTGGATTCAAATTTATCACTTCAGAAAATGTATGAATTGTATAAAGAAAAATTCGATAACCCGGTTTCAGTTGACGTTTACAGAAATATATTTAATTATTCATTCAATTTTTCATTTTACAAGCCAAAGAAAGACCAATGCCATAAATGCTCGTTATTTCGAAATCAGAATAATCATTCAATCCAAGATATTTCAAAATTTAATATGCACACAAATGAAACTAAGGCCCTTAAAGCCGAGGGAGAAATTGATAAAAATAATATAGATTCGACTCATGTTGTGGTTTGTTTTGATTTGCAATCAGTATTTTGAAAATTTCATTTTCACTACCCAAAGGGTTGGCTTCTGTTTTTTATTATAAAAGAAAGTTGAACGCGTACAATTTGAAATTGAATTTGAATTTGAAATTTGAAAATACGTTCTAGTATGCATGTTCGTATAAAAATATGGACGTTTAAACAACTACATAAGCGTGCACTTAATATAAATTAACAAAATATAAAGAGATCGTAAAAAATCTATATAAAAAAATATGTACTATGTAATTCAATTAGTCATCCTACAATTCATCCATTCATCTATCATTCTTTATATAAAAATTTAAATGTTGTTTTTATCAATTTGATTATTATGCATTATACGTATATTAAATTTATATTTATGAAATTAAAAATACTGTATTTTAATTTCAAGACAATTCATAACCTGTGTATTTTCAATAATCAAAGTTCAATTATAATCATACATCGTAAAGTACATCATACATATATATGTATATATGTATGTATACTCATCATAATGTATATTAATTAGTATATAAAATGAAATTCAGAAGTATATATTACACATTACACATAGATATATGTACATAAAACACTTATTTATTTAAGATAATTTCTTTTTTATGTTTTTCAATTAAATTTTAATCTTAGCTTATTGTTAAGTAAAAATTGTTTATTTTGTTTTCTTTTTCCTTTTTTCTTTTTTTTTTTTCTTTTTTTTGCTTTTAAAATATTTACATGCAATATTCATTTTTTGACTTAATCACATAGTTACTGGGGGTCGATTATGTACTTTCGTTATAAATAACGATAAAGTAAAATAGCGATAAAGAAAGTGCGATAATGAACTCTCTACGATAAAGAGCTTTCGTGAGAGTTTACCACACGTTATTTCCAAATTCACCATACTATGTTTTACACACTGATCAACCACTATAATAAGATGTGATACTCTTTTTTTTTTTAATTTGCCAACACAATTTATCTTAAGAATTATTTTTTAATTATTTTATTTTTTATTTATTGTAAGAATTTATTTTATAATTAAGAAATTTAACAAAAATGTAAAAACATTTGATACCAAACACAAAATTTTAAGTGTGATGCATTTACAATTAATTTTGTTTATTTTAGATAAAAAACTTTTAATAACAAAATTTGTACTTTTTTTAATGAGTATACCCTGTAATAATGTTACATTTTTTAAAACGGTTGGTGTTTCAGTTCCATTTTGTTTGTCTCTTTTTTGTACAAAGGCTCTTAATTACTATCGATTTTTAGCAAAACCGTTAAGGCCGAATGAATAACGGGGCAAAGGTCATGAGAAATTTTTGCTAACACGTGCTCAGTGTCATTACTGTAAGAATATAGATTTACTGTGATTTTACATTCTAAAGTGTAAACAAAAAAAAATCAAGAAGCAGTGATATTAGAAGTGCAGTGAATTTGTGAAAAATAAATAATACAAAAAGTAAGTTTTATAAATTATTAGAGTAAAAATATTTTTGGGAACAAATATAATTCATTTTACAGTGTCTTTTATTTTTTAAATAAAAATTATGTACTTGCATATACATAATTCCTTTCTTTTTTTATAATTATATTGAATATTCATATTTAATATGAATATATAATATAATTAATTATTATAAAGTTGTAAATTTGATATGTGATATATCTATATTAAAAATACACAAGTAGTGAAAATATTTAATGATATTTTTCTTTGTATCCGGGAAAGAATAAATTATAAAATTTAAAATTCAAATTTTCATATATATTTGTGATGAGTTCTTTATAAATGTTATTTTAGTTAATAACATTTTCAGAAGTAAAATAATAAAATAATAGTCTATACTGTTCGCTAAAACTAGAAGTTTTTCTTCTTCAGGATTTAGAGGCTTCCCAGGACGCCCTTCACACCGGATCCTCCACTTCTTAAACTCCGGGCACGTGCTTTTGTTCGAAATCTAAAAAGCATGAAAAAATATTAAAAGTGTACACTAATTACTAATAATAAAAATGATTAAAAGCATATCTTGAATTTTTATTTCGCAAAATAAATCTAAAATAAGCGATACAACGTATGTATTAGAACTCTGTCTTAAATAACGCGATTTCAAAATCATTGAAAACTAAATAAATTCATAAGATAAATCAAAATTTTTAAGTAAATTAAACACATTTCAAGTCAGTATTAATGGAAATTATAAAATATATGTATATGCACGTTAAATTTTTATTTCACGAAGTACACATAAACGATACAACGCGTTTATTGGAAACCTATATTAATAGCACTATAATTTCACTCGAATTATTATTTTCGCTCACTTTTTTCCGATAAAATAGCTCTTATTTATATTTAAATTAAATTTATTTTACGAATAAATTCTTACAGAAGATCCCGCCAATATCTCCTCCATTCTGCTTGTGTTTTTGCAGTTCCTCCTAGGGCATTCAATTGCTGTGTCAGATGCTCTCATTTTTCCTGCTGCAGACGTTTCCCTTGTATAGTTTCAAATCTAAAAAAGCGGAAAAGAAAGTAGAATAGTATTAAATTGGTAAATTTGAATAATAAATAATGTTTACTTACTCATCTCTAGCTAAGCTCTTATCGTTGAAGAGGTGTTCGGTTAGATGCTCCCTTTGCACCGGCGTTGCTTTCTTGGCTCTTTTTTGCTCTATTCCTAAAAAAGTGCATATAGAAAATTAAAAATACATATTATAAATTTGAATATCACAAAAAAAAAATAAGCAAAACATGAATACTTACTAATTATATGATATTATTTTCTCACAATATTTTCTAATCACAGTCCACGTTCACTGACGCAACAAATGATGTATTTTTCAATGTACTTTATGCATTGCGACGGCAATTTCATTGTCGTTATGTTAAAGTACAAATAACGATACGTAAACGCTGTTAAAATACGTTCGTAACACCACTTTATCGCTATTTTCAAGTTCACCACAGAAAAGAGAGAAAGCTCTCTTAATTAATAACGATAAAGTGCGTTCGTAATACCAATTTATCTTTATGAGTGAATAACGCTAGCGAAATAACAATAAAGTACGTTCATAATCGACCCCCTGGTATTGTTAAATAGTTATTGAACTGAAAGAAAGCTATACAAAAGATAAGAAATAAATAAAAAAAAAAAAAAACCAAACTCACACCACACCACTGTATTGTATAAATATAATTATAATAATAGTTATTGAACTGAAAGAAATCTATACAAAACATAAGAAATAAATAAAAAAAAAAACCAAACTCACACCACACCACTGTATTGTATAAATATAATTACGATTTCTACCGTCGTATACACATACATACCACATATGTATATTATATGTGTGCATAAACATTCATAGCATTACATAGTTTTATTGTAAATTGGGTTAAAGTGCAAATATAGATAATTCGTACTATAAAGAGTTATATAGACGTATATATAGTATATATACGAGTATATGTAAATAGGTTTTATGTTACATTTCCATTATAACTCAGAATACATTCTAGCCCAGATTAAACCAGAGTAACGTTAAGATTAGATTGTATTTTTAATCTCACTCTAGCGATAGGAGAAATAAAATTGAAAACTTGTTAACCAATACCATAATAACAATATAAATTAACATAACGATAATTCACGCTAAATTGCGAATACCATCTAATGTCGTACGTGGTCGTACGTAATATGAACTTCATTGTAAATGTATCTTTATTCTTTAACATAAAAAACTAAAAGCTAAACTCTTTTATAAAAAAGAACTATACCATATAGAAGTATATATATGTACTCGTATGTACATATACATATACACATAAAAATAAAATTAATTAAACAGCATGTACAGATGATTTGATATTTTCATTTTCCTCAATAGTTGTTTATTGTTTTTCCTCAGTTTACTTTTTTATTTTATTTATTTTCCAATTATTAAAATCATTTTTCAATATTTTTCTGAAAATTTTTACAACAGTCCGACCACCATATTTTTTATAGATTTAGATTTAGAGATTTAAGTAATGAATAACAGAAAATATCAGAGTGGATCAGCATAGGATATGGATTTGACTGTATACAGTATCAGGAGTTAAATAAGTATAATCGTATAATTCAATATTGCGGTAAGAAAAAGTGATAGAAAGTACATACATATACTACATACCATATGTAGATGTTACATATTGATATTTTATACGTACTTGACACCCTTCATTACGTGTACATCGTACATGCACTTTGAGACACTTTAGGAAAACACTTATTAAAAAAGATATTAAAAAATATTGATGTGTTATATTAGAATAAGCTCTTATATATTACGAATAATAGGTACAATTCAATTCAATTTAATTCATTTATTGAGACTTATATTACATAGTATATAGATTGCTTAATATTAGATTACATAACTAAGAATGAGTTTTTTTTTTTTGTTTTTGTTTTCTTTTTAGCTGGCTTAGAATTTCTGCCTTGCTTATCAATACTTATATATTTAACTTAGAGCCTAGACACACTAAAACGAAATCACTTGATTTCACAGTAAAGTTATGATTTCGAGCCTGAAATCATTGAAATCCGTTGATTTCAACATGCTTTCGCTAGACGAAAACATGATTGAAATCACTGAAAATATAAAAGATTTCAAACAAAATCTCTTAAAAGCGACATCTGCAATCTAATAGCTTATAACAATTCTCAAATTCCAGTGTCAAAACAATGCCAAATTCCAATATATTATGTCATTTACAGCATGACATGTATATAAGAAACTAGAAAACAGCTGATGTAAATAATATTGTATACATATTTTTTTAGTAATCGTATAATTTGTTTTTTTTTTATAAATTGAGTGCTGAAAAATATTTTTGAAATATATTATAAAAAATATGGAGAAAATAAAAAAAAATTACAAAAAAGGATGCAGTGGAGTCCGGCGGTAGAAAAAATATTAATAGGGCTTTGGAGAGAAAAAATTACAGAAATAAGATCTGTAAAAAAAACTCACATTTCAAAGAAATGGCCAAACATCTA
This sequence comes from Villa cingulata, assembly GCA_951394055.1. Lineage (NCBI taxonomy): Eukaryota > Metazoa > Arthropoda > Insecta > Diptera > Bombyliidae > Villa > Villa cingulata. Next base: position 30,287,193 of record OX596017.1, on the reverse strand, counting down.
AAGGATGAAGGCCATAATTTTAATAATGAAGAAGTTAAAACAAAATTACACAATTTAACATGTAAATACGGGTAAGTTCTTTTTATTTATCTGGATATTGAAAAATTTTGTGACTGAAATAACACTAAAATTCTTTTTTCTAGAATCAATTTTTCATTTTGTAAAATAAACAACATATTATTAGGTTTCTGTTTCTACAGCCTTTAAATCTCTTAAATGCACAAATGTGCCTCTGAAAACACTGTAAACATTTTGAATGTAGCTAACTCGTTGTCTACACGTTTACATTTTGCTATTCGCAATATCTTTCGAATGTCTTCCAGAAGCTTCTCGATTGTGAGTAAAATAAAAACTGGTTTACAACCAATAGTTAACGGCTCAAGACTCTGTAGCTTATGAAATGCTTCCTCATGAATTAGGCAGATTGGCATTTAATTGGTGGAACATAGCAAAGTTTTAATAAATTGTGTGTTAATTGAACTAATCAAATAATTTCGCATAGTTGTTACCAATTATGTCAAACTACCGTAATATTCTTTCAACTTCTGCAGAAACCATCGATTTTAAATAGTATCGACGTCCAGAATACTCTTATATATATGTATAAGATTTCGACGACTTTACGTCCTATTCAATGGGAGAACACTGATGTTCAATTTCCACAGCACTTAAGACACATAAGTACGAGTTTTACACATTCTACACATTTTACAAGTGTTTGAGGCACATTTTTTTGTCGCTGAGATACTTTTTTACTATATTTCTCTACAAAAACCAATAATATATTCCACTGATATGTATGCAACATTCTAGAGAAGTAATGCTCGAATTCATCTAGTACGTATTTATATGTAATAATACAAAAATAATATAAGATTTACGCGATATGGAAAAACTTTTTTTAATTTCAAAAATTTTTCAATAATCAGATCAGGTAACAACTATTGGGAGTATTTTCTTTAAATTGAAAGCAAAGATTTGAATATCTTTCTGGAAATCTCTGACTCTTACTATTAATGAACTACTCAATGTAAGAATTGTATTTAACAAATTAGTTTGCCATCAAGTAGTATACATGAATCTGGATATCCTTCCTGAAATCAAAAATTTATTACATCCAGCTGTTTTCCCAGACATATGAGATCTGAACGTGATATTCTAAATAAAAATGCGAATGTACAGCAGAATTATTTTTCCTTATCAGGAATAAACTCAACTATTGCACATAATTTACTGAATATAAATAATGATATCCACTTTTGTCCCGACATTGTTGAATACAAAGAAAAGAAATTTGATAAACCACATTTAAAACGGTCTACTCTTGAATTTTCCATGAAATATTTTGGAAAACAAAAGCCATTACAGGAAAGATGCTTTCAATATCCAACATGGTGTGAAAACTATGATAACAAGCAAACTAGCTAAACAAACTCAAAATAATGTAATAAAATTTGTTAAAGATGAGGGCATTTGTAAAATTTTAGAAAATTTAATTGAATTTTGTAACAATCCGTTTTAAGAAATAGATACAGAATACAAATAAATTTGAAAGAACATTGCCGCTTGAACTTATACGAAAGATATAAAATATTTAACATTAATAATTCGGTTCAACCCAAAGAATATCTATATACACCAAGAACTGACACTTTTTACAACAACAAATCTACAGCAACTACACTCTCAAAATATCTATTAGTAAGAATAGTACAAATATCATGTTTGTTTCACTAATAATTTCACATTTAAATCGCATTTAGTATGAAAAGATACAACGTATTGTTTAAAAACACATACTATGTAGTTTAAAATATGTATACATTTTCCCATAATGTAAATTTAAAGGCGATATGAAATTCTCTTCTTCTTCATTTACATGGAATTTTGATATCGCTGGAACGTGTTAAGTATAGAAATACTGGTATTTGAACTGACGATAAAACTGGTTTGAACCAGTCTTATAGAATTTTTTTATCACGTACTTTTTAAAGGCGATATGAAAATTTTATTTATTTTATTATCGGGAAAATAAAAGGTGTTCATGAAATTTGTGTTTAAGAGTTTTGATTTTAAAAAAAAATATTATTTTTTGAAGTTGAAATTTTTAATTTTTTTATATGAAATTCTAATCTAACATCAAATTCAAAAAATAAATAACAATAAAATTTATGAAAATTTTGAAAGTCTATTCTTTAAAATTTTTAGTTTGTTTTTGTGTTTTTTAAGTAAAAAATATTTTAAAAAATGGGCAAACATCGTATAAAGTGCATGTTATGTGGAATTAAAAAAGATGATTTTCCTGAAATAAGATTTTTTCAAGTACCGAAAAATGCTAAAAGGTATGTATGCGTATATGATATATTAACTGTATAAAAATTACTTTTTAGTAAATCTAGTTTTTTTTTGGTTTTTATTATAATACATAAATTTTTAGTTATATAATGTATATGAAAACTTAACATTTATTTTAAATTGGTACTTTCTAAACAATTTTATTTCAATGAATTAAACTGAGAAACAGTTTATTCTATGGGAAAATATGTTATATTACTATATCCTATATATTATAGGCAGGTATTTCCAAATGGACATATCTATCCTTTTTCAATTTAAAAAAAAATTATATAAAACGTGTGAAATTTTTGTTTTTTGAAAATGATATGCATAAAGGCCCCCAATGTTCTTTTTGCAATGATATATGATACATAATATATATATATTATTGAAGATGAATCCAGTTCGAGTACTAATAAGTAAAAGTGTATAGGAATTTCTGTAAAAAGTAGATACAATTGCAAACGGATTAAATCGGAGTACAAATTGAGTTTAATGCATTTAAATTTATGTAAAAGATAAATACAAATGAAAATTGAACAAATTAGTTTTATTTGCAACTGTTTCTGCTTTCTTGTTATTTATTATTTTCTGCTAATTATTTATACAGAAAAAAGGAATGGTTGAAAAAAATAGGAAAAGAGAATTATCTTCAGTGTGAAATTCCGCAGGACCAACGCATTTGTGAGAAACATTTTGACGAAAGAATGTTTGGCGAATCAAAAGTTCGATTATTAAACACAGCCACACCGGTATTAGCATTAGGAAATAAAAAAATAGTAATTTTGGAAAAAATTCAGGTCTTGCCACCAACAGTGTCAGGTATGTGACAAAGAATAATGAGTATTTAATGATAGAATGCTTAATGATTGTGACTTTTAATTTTCCGCGTGAAAATAAATCTACAATTCATTAAATAAAACTTTTATTTATATAGATCCCGAAATTGAAAATAGCGAACTTCAAAGGCTTGGAGAAGGAAGTTCTCATATTGCCAGTACTGAAATGGAACAAGGACCTATTGTTACTATTAAAAGTAATAAAATTTATGACGAGACTCATAATTTTATATTATTTTATTTTATTGTTATTTTTTATTTATTTATTATTATTATTTTCCTTCTTCGTAGAACAAAATAGTTCAATAATTTTTCCTACGACGCACAAAAATACACAGACGTCATCAAGTAGGATTCTTTTTGATCAAGAATTTATTAATCTTAAAAAGGATTATGAAAATTTAAAAAAAGAAGTCGAGACTTTAAAAGCCCAAAGAGAAAATGACGATTTCCTTATTTCTAAGTTAAGAGATATATTACCACCAAACCTTTTCCAAATTGTACAAAATCATATAAACAATTTAGATCGTCATCAATATGGCTGGAGGTATTCAAATAGCTATAAGGAATTTTGTTTAAGTATTTATTTTGTTGCGCCTTCGGCATATAAATTTTTAACAAAATCAATGAATTTACCCTCGACACGAACATTATTAAGATACATTCAAAACTGGCCTTCTGGACCTGGATTTCATGATATCTTATTTTCTGCACTGAATTTCAAACTTCAAACATTGCCGGAAATTGCTCGAAACTGTTTAATATGTATTGACGAAATTTCTCTGAAAACACATTTACGTTATAGTAGAGTGAACGGGGAAATTTTCGGCCTAGAAGATGATGGCATAAATAAAACAAGACTACCAGCGAAATTCGCTGTTGCCATATTGGTTAAAGGTATAACACATCGATATAAACATTTAATAGGTTATTCTTTTGTTAATTCTGCATGTCCGGCAAAAAGTCTAAAAAAAATGCTTTTCTCATGTATTGAAAAACTTATTGAAAACAAAATGAAACCGCGTTTAGTGATTTCTGATCAAGGTACCAACTTCATAGGCCTTAATAAATTACTGGCGGTTTCTATTGAAAAGCCTTATTTTAACGTCCATAATTATAAAATTTATTACATGTACGACACTCCTCATTTGCTGAAATCATTCCGGAACAATTTCATGAAAAATACAGTAGTTTTTGATTCAAATAAAAAAGCACAGTGGAGTGATATTAAAAATTTCTACTTATGGGACAAAAAGCGTTGTTTTAAACTTGCACCTAAATTGTCTGCTGAACATATTTTTCCTAACAATTTTCAAAAAATGAAAGTCAAATTTGCCTCACAAGTGATAAGTAGAACAGTTGCATGTGCACTTTATACTCTTTCAAGCACAATTGGAAGTTCATCTACAGCAATTAATACTGCAGAATTAATAGAGAAATTTGACAATCTTTTTGATATATTTAATTCTTCTAAATTTAAAGATTCTAAAATGTTCAGAAGACCATTTTTTGCAAATGAAGAACAACTAGAATTTCTAGAAAACATGAGAAATTTGCTTTCTAATTTGACATTTTTAAATGGAAATCAAAATGTGACCAAGAAAATAAAGTTTGCAAAAGGTTGGATCCAAAATATAAATGCATTAATTTCTTTACATAGTTATTTAAAATCAGAAAATATTCAGTTTCTGTTAACTCGCAATTTAAATCAAGATGATTTAGAAATCGTTTTCGGTTTATTGAGAAAACGCGGTGGAAATACAAAACTTTTGACGCCTTCCGCATTTGCTAGTGCATTTAAAAAGTCTTTTTCAATAAAATATATGGATAAAATAACCATATCTGGCAATTGCGAACAAAATAGCAGTTTGAATTTACCAAGTGTTAATTTAATTTCAAATACCAAATCTCAACATATAAATAATGAAGAGTTATTTACTATAGATACAGATTATAAACATTTAGATTTTTTTGAAATTAATGCATTTTATTATTTCGGTGGTTGGATTTTGAAAAAATACAGAGAATACCATCAATGTAATTTAAATTTACTATCCGAAGCAAATAAGTACTATTGCTTCATTGATTTTAAAAATTATAAGAACGCCGAACTCATAAGACCACCTTCCGAATTTATGAATATCCTAAATCACTTAGAGAGTAAATTCATTGAATATTTTAATAGTTTTTGTGTAGAAAAGAATATGGAAAATAAATTATTTTCTATACTAAAAAATGAATTTAATTATGATTGTTGTAGAAGAAAAAATAATGATTATTTTATAAGAATGTATATAAGAATTAGGATTTATTTTATAGTCAAAAATTTTAACAAAAAATTAAAAAATTTTAATAATAAGCATAAAATTTTAAGTGTGTCACATTTTTAGATTAGGTCGAAAAAAAACAATAAATATGTAAATTAAAATGAAGAAAATTGTAGTTTTTATCAGTACACCCTGTAAAAATGTTTCAGTTTTCGGGTCAGTGACTGTTTCATTTCCATATCTTGTAACCCTTTCTTACATACGAGTCTTTTAATTACTAGCTATTTCTAACAAAATCGACAAGGCCTTTTAAATAACGGTACCAAGGCCGCAATAATTTTTGCTGTCACGTGGTCAGTGTCACTACTGTATAGATATATAGATATACTGTGGTTCAACCTATAATTTCGAACGGATATAACAGTATTGATGAGAAATTTGCAAACGTTGTAATATCTCCTTAAATAAGGAAAACAAAAAATGAGTATTTCTAAGTAATAGGTAAATAAACCAGAAAGCAATGTTTTTCTAATGATTAAAGTAAATAAAAAATAACGAATTGATTAATAGGTGTGAAGTAACAAGATTTCGTGGAGATTAGTTTCAATTTATAAAAAAACAACTTAAAAAAGATTATGACTGGCGCGCTGTTTCAATTAAATTTTCTTGGTCAGGTACGCAAGAGAAGCAGAGCGTGCAGCCCCTAAACAGCATAGCAGAAATAAAAAGTAAGATTTTTTTCTTTATAATATGCCTAATAACCAATGTTGCCAATCTTTGAGTAATTCCTCAAAACATGAGGATTTTGAATATTTGAGGAATTCATTGATTGAGGAATTTTGAGGAATTTATGAATTTCAAATTTTATCTGATAAAATACATTAGACAAAAATATATTAAAAAAAATAAAAAATAGTTAAGCTGTAATAAAATGTATTAAAATAAATGTTTTCTTGGAAGAAAGGATAATATTAAGAATGTAATATAACAATCTAACTAAACTAGTTTTATAGCTTCTACCTGAAATCGAAGAAAACACTTTTATCGTTGAATGAGAGCAAAGAAATAAGAAATGAAATACATATGTAAGATGAGGATGAGATATAAAAACTAAATATACAGGCAGTCTATTGTTGAACAGCGTTAATATAAGATTCGGAGTTAAAATAAATTTAATATTTTTTTAAAAGAAATTCACATTTTGAGTAGTTTGATTATTTTTATTTAGTGCTTTTAAAAGTTTCTTCAATAATACAAAAATAAAATTTTTTACATTTAATATTGAAATGATAGTTGGTCTTGAAACAGATAATTTTAAAATGGACAAGTGGCTTGGAAATAAAAAGGTAACAGACTTAATTTTATTTTCTTTTTCTTTTTTTCATTTATGCAATGACGATGAAACTGCAATACTTTATAGCATACAAAACTTGTATTCAACAGTTATAACAATTTAATTAACAAAACCTTTTATAACTTTTAGAATGCTCAATTTGATAAAAATCGTAATTTTGATGAAATATCTGGTAAAGAAAAACGTAAAACTTCTTTTATGTTCAATCCATATTGGCTTCAAATTGAGGATTTCAAACTTTGGCTCGTCAAAGGAAGAAAAGAAGGTAATGCATTTTGTAAGATCTGCAATCAAACAATGAATGCACATAAAATTGACATAAAAAGACATGGTAATTCAGTGAACACCAACAACATTTTAAGCAAATAACAACCACCACAAATTTACCAACTTCCGTCAAAAGTAGGTGAGGAACATTGTAAACGTGCTGAGTTAAAATTAACCGGCTTACTTGCAACAAATGATTTGTCTTTTATACTAATGGACACATTAACTCCGGTTTTAGCAGATATATTTACTGATTCAGAAATCGCTAAAAAAACTAGCTCTGCGACGAACAAAATCAACAGCTATCATGAAAAATGTTCTAGGAAAACATTTTGCCACAAAGTTAAATGACAAACTCAAGGTTAATGATAGTTTCTTTTCCTTAATAATGGATGAAACTACAGATAACAGTGTTACAAAACAATGTGCTTCTATCATATATTTCGACAAAGATTTGAACAAGACTTTTGGATGACATTTGGATGAAATTAAAACAACAATTGAAGAGGAAGAAATGAAAATTTTATATAAAAATTGTTTGAATTTTTACGAGGAGTTAGTCACCCAAATTAAGGCTCGTTTTAACTTTGATGATGATATTTTTGAAATAATAAATATTGTAAATCCTGAAAACGCCCAATCTTTCGAAATGCAGTCACTATCTAAGGTATTTAAACGATTTCCGCTTTTAGTCAATTTTCAATTAGTTGAAAATGAAAGGAGAAATCATGCTCTTCTTGATCATGAGAAATATGGTCTGCGTGGTTCTTTAGATGGAGAGACGTATTGGAAAAATGTGTTTGGATTAAAAAACGCAGCAGGAATACCAATGTTTGATAATTTGAAAAAAATTATTAAATTACTTCTAGTATTACCATTCTCGAATGCGTCAGTAGAGCGAGTATTTAGCTCTTTAAACAATTGCAAGACATTCTCGAGAAATAACCTAAAGACAGATACTGTTGGTGCAATTTTGTATTCCAAAGAGGCCATAAACGAAGAAGGAGGAATTATCAAATTTGAGCCGACTACATCTTTAATAAAATCAAAATTTGTGGAAATAAATAATTTTTAAATAATGTATTAAATAATTTTTGTTTTAAATAAAATGGAATAAAAACTGAAATAAATTTTTTATTTAACCTTTTCTACATTTTAACATATTAGACAGTCGTATGTATTTAAAATTTTTGCTTTGAGGAATTGCGTTAAAAAATGAGGAATTTGAAGCTGCATGTGAGGAATAATCAAATTTGAGATTGGCAACGCTGCTAATAACTAATAAAAATAAATAAAATACTTTAAATTTCTCAGATGCGTGTTTCACAGTTTTCCCTAAAGCCTAAAACAACAGAGTGAACAGTAAACAAAATTTTGAAGAGATATACATTTATGTTTTCAATATTCAAAGTAAAGGACCATAAATACAAAAAATAATTCTTATCAAAATATTAATATGGATTATTATATACAAATATATCCATCTAAAAAAATTGCTACTCATATTGTAAAATTGTGAGATTATGAATTAGTTATTATTATTTTATACTAATTTATTGTTATTTTTGAATTGAATTTTAATTATTATTTAAATTAATGAATTTTTAATAAAAATATTTTTAGAAATTGAAAAAATTTAAAGAATTTTTATTTAAATCATTGAAAAAACAAAACGAAAAAAAATGGGTTCAATGGGTGATTTGAAAATGGGTTCAATAAGTGAATTCACTATGACCAGCTATAACGTAAAAATTTTTGAAATAAAATATCTTCACAAATTTTTCACTGTGAACGTTCCAGTGAAGAATCATTTGGGTGAAATGAATTCAGAACGAATTCACTATGAGTTCACTTGGTCAGCTGGATTTATTTATAATAATTTTCATATTTCAATTAAAATTATGTAGGTATATATGGATAGTATTTATTTATATTATTTAAAATGTATGTATGTAACAGTATTTCAATTTTCAACTTTTACTTTACTCGGACATTTAAATTCACACATTAATGCAGTACAAATTCTTCGTTTCGTATAGAAATCCAGCCAATTACATATTTTTATATAGAAAATCACATTATAATTTATCAAAAATAAAAACGATTCATAAAAACTGAAAAAAACATAATTAAAAATCCATATACATCAAAGTACAACTACACAACTAATATAGATACCTATAATCCTAAAATTTAATAACCAAAAAAATAACCTTAAAAATTAAATAATAATCTTACCTTTAATCTTACATTTTTTTAATTTTGCCACCAAAAAAAATTTGTTTTTCTTTTATACACAAAAATTATCCTTTTTGAATTTTTCAATTTCTTCTTTCAAAAACATATTTCATTTACAATCTTTCAATTTCAAACCTAATTTTTGAACCACTCAAAAAAATAATTTTTATTAAATTTTTACAAAAAAAAATTACATTTTATTTGGCTACAATAATATTTGTATCGTTCGTTTTATTTTTCAATTAAATTTTTGTTGTTGAATTATTTGTTATATTTAAAATGAAAATTAAATTAAAAATTAAATTGTTTTCCTAGTATGTTATATATTGCACTTTCAAAAAGTATATAAATGTAGGAGAGAAATTTTTTCATAGGAACATTCGGACCAAAAAATTTTTCAACAATTGTAGATGTCAGTAGTGATGCCAGCGTAAAACTCAAAAAAAAAGTAGCATTTCTTTATGCCAAGCACCCAACTCCATATAAAAATAACGGGATTTCTTTTTGCCAAGTCGAAACTTTTTAAGTATAAAGCTTTTCTCCCTTTACATGGAGTTGTATAGGAAAAATGAGAAAATGAATAAATTTGTTTACAACAGCTGATATTTTATCAGTTGTCACTTTGCTTTATTTATAGGTTTTGCATGCAATATAATATATATACTCGTACATTATAAATATATAGAATGTAGTATAAAGAGAATAGAGAAAATTATATTCTTCTTCTTATTCTATATCTAATACAATATACCAAACGCAAAACTTTTTCATATTATATTTGTTACTTGTTTATATGTATGTAAGGCAAACTCAGCAACCAGACCAGGGCCTAGATTCCGCAACAGTGAGTTTTTCATCAGTTCACACCAAGAAAAAATGCACTGAATATCGTTGTGTGCACTGCTTAAAGTTCACCCGATTCCGCAAGTGATGGTGAATTTTCAGGTGCTGAATGAGTTTAATTTTTTGCTGAATGATTTGACATTTATTAAAATATCAACATATCAATGAAAAACTTTGCTTTAGTATTTTATTTAAACTTTAATAGTATTTTTAAAAACTTTAATTAGTATTGATTTGTTAATTAATACAAACAACAAAATAAATAATTAAATCAGTATTTTATTGCTATTTTTTGTGGCATAAAGTGAAAGTATGAGTTTTTCTTTCAATTTCATCGTAGGAAGATATATTAGAAATTCTCAAAGGTATGACTCTCAGAATTTTTATTTTTGGTTGAATATTCATAATTTGTTTATTGTTTCAGAAAAAGGTTAGTAATTATTAGAAGTCATTTAAGAGACTCACAAAATCCTTTCGAAATAACTACTGAGCAACAATTTATTGATTTATATCGTCTACCGAAGCATCTTTGTTTAGAACTTCTAGAAAAAATTAAGCCTTTATTTTATATCAATGAGCGAAGATCTGCAATTCCTGTGCAACTACGTTTCCTTGCTGCACTTAGATTTTTTGCATCAGGAAGTTTTCAAAGAGGAGTAGGGCAAGATTTCATGGCGTGTATATCACAAACATCAATTCATCGATGTATTCATGAAGTTTCAGATATTTTGAATGAGATATGGAGGGATTATGTATATTTTCTGGATGAAAATGAGCAAATAGATATTAAGGAGGAGTTTTATAGAATAGCATCATTTCCAGGAATTATAGGATTAATGGATGGAACTCACATTAAAATTATTGCACCAAATCGCGATGTCGAACATGTATATTACTGCAGAAAAGGAGGACATTCTATAAATGTATTGTTGGTTTGCGATTCAAAGAATATGATTCGATATGCTAATGCAAAATTTCCTGGGACATCGCATGATGCATATATGGCGCCGATCGGCACTACAAGAGGTTTTGATAAGGAAATATGAAACGTAACTTTTGGCTCCTTGGAGATGGTGGGTTCCCACAACAACCTTGGCTTATGACGCCTCATTGTTCATCAACAACAGCTGAAGAAAATTACAATACTGCACACAAACAGACCTAGATAGTAGATTTAAAAAGTAGATTAAGGTGTATTTCGTCAGGGCGAATATTTAACTATGACCCTACAAAAGCATTAAAAATAATTAATGCATGCGTTATTCTTCATAATGTTCTTCAGCGAGCAAACATGTTGCCACCAAGAGACATTGACGAAGAAGTCGAACTGATCACAAATGATCCACCTTATACCAGTGAAAATCTTAATATATTGCGAGAGGGCCAAGCAAATCGTCAAAACATCATTCAATCATATTTTTCTTAATTGTATTATATAAAAAAAAGAACAAAAGTGAAATAAAAATAGCATGTTTATTTTAATTTAAAAATTGCTTACATTTAAAATCTAGTTCTTTTTCTTTTAAAGCTAATTCTTTTTCTTTTAATTCTAGTTCTTTTTCTTTCAATTTTAATTTCATTTTCATATTTTCTTCTTTTATTTCTAATCTCCTTTGATTTATTTCTACATTTTTCTTTAATATTTTAACTTTTTCGTCTTCTATTTTAATTATTTGCTGCAAGCCATTTTTCCCAGTTTTCTGGAAATTGTATTTTAACAGAGCTTCTCGCTCTTTTACTCTTAACCTGTAATAAATTTATAGCCATATAAATAATAATGAATAGAAATAACTTAAACTATAAATTATATTAGCACACTTACTTTTGGTCATTCCAAAATTTTCTCCATTGATTTGCATCTTTCATGGCACCTCCAATACTATTTAATTTATTTGCCAAATCTTTCCACTTGGCTTGTTTTAAGTGGGCACCATCTGCTGATTCAAATCTATGCAATAAAAATAGGCAAATTTTTTTTTTATATTTTGAAATTCTTAATTAAAAAGTGTACCTGTCATGTGCGAATTCCAAATTCCAAATATATTCCTCTATATATTGAATTATATATATCTTCTGTTCGTCGCTTGCGTTTTTTGCTTTTTTTTCCATTTTTTTAACTCACTAGCTCACTACACTTCAACGGAATATATAAAAGTGAACAAAACTCATCATCTAAAACGCGGTGAATAATTTACTTTCAAAGTGTGCACTGCTGACGTCAAAAAAACTCACCATCGCAGTTGCGGAATCGGAAAAACATGGTGAACACGAAATTTCGTGCACACTCAAAAACTCACTGTTGCGGAATCTAGCACCAGCAACATTCAAAGTATATAATATATAAATGTATTTGTGTGTATACATACTAAATAAATACGTTTTAATTTTAACATTATGCAGTTGGATTTATATATAAATTGCTAATTCACAGGTGTGAAAAAATTATGGGACTAGCAAGACTTTTTAAAAAAAATACTTTAAAACGTATATGTAGATTATTAATTAATTTTTATAATAATTATTATTTTTATTTTTAATTAATTCAGAAATTTTAAAATACATATAATAAAAAATAGAAATATTTTAATTTCGTTATTCAAAAAAAAAAAAATCAAAAAATAAACATTATAACAAAACTGCTTTGAGTAATTAATGATATCCTTTAAATACAACAGACCACCTCTAATCGTCGCCATTAAATCCACAAGGATTTTACCAACTTTTGTGGATTCTTTCCTGTTCTCTTACTCTTCTTGTAATAATTTTTTTTAAAAATAAACTGATTTATCTTGATATATTTTTCCATTTATTTTAATTGGCCAAAGATGTTTTATGAAGTTTTTATGAAAGCAATATGTTTTCACATTTTGTTTTTTTTATGCTAAATATCCGCATATCCATATATCAGTATGATTATGTTTTCTATTGATGAAAGATTATGCTTGTCCCATAACTTTTTCACGTCTGTGTGAAAGAGATATTATTATAATTAACTCTATATGTTTATACATATACCTATACTTAGATATTTATTATCATTTATTTTATACATACTATATTGCTAAATTGTGCAATGTTGTCTGTTTGCTGTTTAATCTTTGATAATTGAGTGTAAAGTCTACAGTCCACGACAGAATTATGTATTATAATACATTTTCTAATTTTTTTTATAGTACATTGTGTAAACAAAAATATCCTTTATAATTTTTTAAAAATTATATTTAATAATTTTTTTTTATTTAAAATTTTTAATTTGTAGTTTTTAAAAAATTTTTTTTTTTTTTTGCAATGAAATTTTTGTCTAATTTTATCATAAAAATATGTTAAAATGAAGATACTATGAATAATAGATAATAATTTGATATAAAATATGTTAATTTATATTATTACATATTTTGCATTTATATTTTTGGAAATTACGATTTTTAAAAAATGTTAAAAAGGAGTAACCATTTTGTCCCTTACTGTAGACTGAAAACTAAAATACGAAATTATTAAATTCAAACAGAAATCATTGATTTAAAAATAAAAATTTGCTGATCAAAACGAATAGAAAATATATTGGTTCGATGTGAAGGGGAGCGGTTAGGTAATATCACAGCATAGCAATACGGTATATATGGTATATAATATACAAACATAATAATACTATACAGTTTCTATGTATTGTTATTGAATAGTGTAAGGTGTATTGTATTATGATAGGGCATTATATGGTATTATATTATATGCCACTCATACTCATATAATGTTTATGTTTATACAATAATCTGCAATAATATTGGTTTATATCTTTGTATATGCATAAAGCTCAAATATACAAAATATATAAACATTGAACATAAATACATCATTGGTATGACTTATGATATGACATGACTTATGATGACTCTCTCTTTTATATACTCTTTGCACTTTATCATCCACCACGAACATTGAACATATAAAATAAATCCATCCATCAGGGATTTTAATGTCAGTCACGGTATACATATTTCTTAGGCTCATGTACAATATTTCCGTTCCGTTCCGTAAAAAGAAGAAAGTTGAATTTTTGACATTTCCATGTTATTTATATGGATTGACGGAAAAGCTGTTGCGATTAACGGAGTGGAATTGCGCAAAACGTTGAAGTTGTACAAATTTCAAGTTTTTACGGATAATATAACATGTTGCCATATAAATTTTCAATATAGCTTTCAACTTTACTATATACCGTTCCGTTTTATTTTAACAGTGGTGCGTTTCTGTAACTCGATAGAGAAATTTCTCAATTCTGTGACGTATTACGATTTCCAATCGCTAAACTCCACTAGAAGAGTTCTTCTGTTTCTATAAAGGCGTAGTCATGATAAGCCCGTTCCGTTCCGACACTTTTCAAAACATACCTGTTATAATAAAACGGAACGATATATAGTGAAGTTGTAAGTTAATATTGAAAATTTATATGGAAATAGGTTACGTTTTCCGTAAAAACTTGAAATTTATTCAACTTCAACGTTTCGCACCGTTCCGTTCAATCGTAACAGCTTTGAAAAATATATATTTTTAACAACATTAAAAATATATAATAATATAATATATGTATATTTTTACAATAAATAACATAATGTACTTGAATTTATGATAATTCACATTTATTAAGTTAAAATGACTATATTATTGTTATTATTATTATAATTATTATTACCATTATTATTATGTAATAAATTTTGTAGAAGTGAATAGAATTGTTATTGCTAAATACAATACAATACAATACATATTACAATTTTATACTTTTTACAAATTTTATATATTTTATGTATTGCAATTTTATAATAACAATAAGTGAGTGAAGTGAATAAACAATAAAAAAAAATACTACAAATTATTATAATTAAGAAAAGTTAATAATTACACTAGTTAAAAAAAATTCTATTTGTTTGTAACAAGAAAACTTCTTACTAATTATAGAATAAGTTTTTCTTCTCTTTCATTAATTTCTATTGGTAATCACTTTCCTTGTTACAAAAATTTGTTAACTATTGTATTGAAAATTTATAATATACTTATATATATAGCAAATAATATACGTGAATTTAGCATCATTGACATTTACAGTAAAAGCTAAAATAATAACAGTTAAAAATAATAATGGAGGAGGAATTACTTTTAGCAATTTTAAATGGAGCAGAAAGTAGAGTAGAAAGAAGGTAATGATATAAAGTTTATTTTTTTATATATAAAACAAAAACATTATTTTATATACAAATTACAGACGTTCACAGCACATTCCGCTTAGAACTCTTCGAGATGATTCAAATGCATTCACAGTATCCCATGCTGTATTTGTAAGGAGTTTCCGAATGTCTCAGAATATCGCATTAAAACTTATTGAAAAACTGAAGGTATATAATGATCTGCAGCACTCAAATATTCCATTTCATTTAAGTCTTGTCTGCATTAAATTTTTTTGCAACTGGCTCATATCAAAATTCAGTTGGCTACAATTACAACATTAATATGAGCCAGTCTTCGATTTCGCGAAGTGTGGAATATATATCAAATATGCTGAATGAGCATTTGTACACTTTTATGAAGTTTCCTACAAATACAGCAGATAAACAGGAAGTGAAAAATGGATTTTCAAGTAAGTACGGGATACAAAATAGGATCAGATGATGTTCATCCACCTCGCCTTTATCGCAACAGTAAGAGATTCTACAGAATTAATGTTGAAGCGGTATGATTTTTCAAAATATAAAATGTAAATATGAAATATATAAAAATATATATAATTCCATATATGCGACTCGAATCTGATGTTCTTATATGTACCATAAATACTAGATATCCTGGTTCATGTCATGATAGTGCTATAAGGACGAGATCACATATAAGACATCATATTCAGCTATTAAAAAGTCAAAGTAGGTGCTGGATTCTAGGTGATTCTGGATACCCACTTGAACCATGGCTAATGACTCCATACCATAATCTATCAGTGGATTATGAAGAAAGTTTCAATGCTTTATATATAAGAACAAGGAACTGCATTGAGCGAGCGTTTGGAGTAATAAAATCAACATTTCGCTGCTTACTAAAACATCGTACTCTTCATTACTACCCAAATAAAGCTAGGAAAATTATAAACTCCTGCTTTATTTTATATAATAATTTATATAAGAGTTTTACAATCCGAAGTGGAGCATGAAAATGAAAATGATGGTCAAATCATATTTACAAGTAAGTACTAAATAATTATTAATGTTTCAAATTATTTGAAATATAAAAAACAAAATACGTAACTTTGCATTCATTTTATCTTTTTAGATGATGAAAATTCGAATCTCTTTCACAGAGCCACACGCATTCGAAATAATTACACCATGCAGTACTTATAAATTATATATAAATAATATTATATTGATATATCAATAATAATTAGCAGCAGTAATATAATAATAATATAATATAATAATATAATATGTATAATAATAATCCAGCTAAGTCATATATGTATAAATGATAAAAATATAAATGTTTAATTTTCCTGATGATGATTATGATGATTATGATGATGATGCTGATGATGATAACAATAAAAATCAACGGAATAAAATGAAACCAAAAGCAAAAAAACAACAGCCTGCAGTTAGTAGAGATCATGAATATACTACTGAACAGATTAAAAGTTCCACTAATAAATAACCAAAATGTTCGGTAAAAACTACAAATAATAAAACTAGTAAAATCAATTTGGGTAAATCGAAGACATCAATTGATAATGTTGATAAGGATACACAAAAGAAATATACAAAAACGAGGCACTTTAAGGCATTCTATTTAAAGGCAAAATTCATTGTGTTGACAGTATTGGGGTAAGACGGAAATAAATGGAGTAATTTACCAATTACAAAATAATATATTCTGCGGTATGTATAGTAATAGAATAGTAATAAAAAATATAAGAAAACAAATAGAATAGAGAAATAATTAACCGAAAAGAAAACAAAAGCAGACAAAAGAACAAAAGTTATTGGTCTGCTGCTGCTCGCCCCGCTCTAGTCTTATTCTACTTTAGCAGCAGGCTGACTGACAGGCAAATCCCTTTTTTGTTTGTTGTTTTGGTTGGTGAAGAAGTAAAATTTTAAAAAAGGAATTTAAATTTAAATTAAAAGCGAATAAAAATAATTCAAAGTCGAAAAATTCGAATTTGTGCATTCAAATAAGTAAAAAAAATATAAACACAAGAAAAAGGCTGGATTTATAAAATAGTAGACACATCAAGGTTCTAAACATGCAGGACCCCCCCGGGGGCCAGAATAGGTTTGAAGTTTTCAAAGACTTCAACAACGATAATGATGATGACTTCTCAACAGTTCCCCGTAAGAAGTCCAGAGGTAAAAAATCCGTTACTAATGTCACCAACAGTTTTTTTCCTGCGCTTCAGTCAGTCAACTCTACAAAAAATGATGAAGCGAAATACATACTAATTTCTAGCGACGAAACTGACACCAAAGCCTCTACGCCAACTTCTGTAGTATATAAAAACCTTGAAAGTGAAAATTTCCTCCAAGTTCATGGAGCCATTTCTGCAATTTCAAAGGAGATTTAGGATCTCGACTGGAGAAATGAAGGAAAAATTCAGCTATTGGTTAAAAATAACACCATCGCTAAACGCTTTTACAACACAAAGGTTCTTCGTTTATCTCCGACCTAAACTTTTAAGATCAAATGTGAGAATTTTACAGCCTTGAACTCCTCTAGAGGTGTTATTTTCTCATTTTTATTAAAAAATGCGACTAAAGAAGAAATTAAAGCTAATTTGGAAGGCCAAGGAGTTATCGCCTCTAAGCATATCGAAGCGTCGTGGTACTCAGTATAACTCTGGTGCAGTTATACTGACTTTTGATAGCTACAAGCTTCCGTCTAGCGTTAAACTAGGCGGTTTTCTTAAAGTCTTTGTTAGAGAATATGTCTTCAATCCTATGAGGTGTATTCGATGCCATTCAATCGGGCACACGAAGAACAGGTGTGATCTCAGCAATGATACTCTCTGTGCTGTCTGTGGTAAGCCTATCCAGAAGAGGGAATGCACTACAGTATATTGTAAAAATTGCAACAACAACACTAACCCTTCACTAAGCATGGCTTGCCCAATTTATCTTGGAGAGAAGCACATTCTCAAGATAATGACTACTGAGAGATGCACGAAGTACCAAGCCAAGAAAAAATACTTCCAACATAACCCGCTAGCTCCTACATATAATACCAACAGCAACAGTAACAACAAGAAGGATGTCTCCAACCCAGTTATGGCCGGTCGTTCTGGTACGGTTTCTTACGCAGCAAAAACTGCCGAAAAAATTACAGTATCTCAAACTGATACTACTATAACAAAAACAAATACAGTAATGACTGCTAAAAACACAAAAGATAACACTATAAACTGTCACAACTAAAAACAAATCAGCTTCTCCAATTACAGAAGCTAATACTTCCTTTAATAAGAACAATAACGAAAAAACTGACACTACAAACAAAAACATAACAATTGATTCTGGTAGCTGTGTAGAAGGTCAAATTGAACCCTCTACATCTACCTCAGATACAATTACAACACCTCAAAAAACTTTTGAGGTATTTACCAAAAACTTTTTAAAATTTGATGAAAAATCAAAAAAACTATTGTCAAAGTTAGCAATCCAGGAAGGAGATAACTTCCTTGGCTCCGGACTGAACCTTGCTGACTACGTTAAAAATAATCCTACGGTTCAACTCCCCTTTGAACCAACATTTGCTATACAATCCCCTACAACCAAATCTACTTCAGATGATGTTGACATGGAAAGTTCGACTGCTCAATAAGAGCTCTTTAAACTTTCCATGTCATCAGTAAACCTCTTTTTTGTGAGATCTAGTTTATTTTGTATAACAAAATACAACTTAGATCTTTTCATGTCGAGCTTACAAATAGCATCTCGTAAGCTCAGCTGCTTGCAATGGAATATGAGAGGTTTTCGTGCCAATCAGCACAACATGGAACTTCTCATACACCAGTACAAACCACATATTATCCTTTTACAGGAAACACTGTTATTTTGCCAAAATGGGCCCTTGAACTGTCGAGGCTACCATTGTTATTTTCCAGACAACACCACCTCGACTCGTTCACGAGGAGTTCTTATCTTAGTACGGTCAAGTATAAGTCACTCTCTTCTAAATATATCTACAAATCTCTTAAATGTGTCAATCACTGTACACACATCACCCCCAGTGACTTTTTCTTCATTATATATTTCTAGAACCGACTTTATTAGTCCTTCCGTCTTAAACAACTTTATTAATCAACTCCCTTCTTCTTCCATAATTGGTGGCGATTTTAACACACATCACCACTTCTGGGGGGACCGTCGGATCGACCCCAGGGGGGTTATTTTGGCGGACTGGATATCTATTTCTTCATTTTCACTCTTAAATGATGGTACACATACCTTCGTCTCTTCGACGCACCATACTAGCTCTGCAATTGATCTCTCAGTTTTGCTTCAAATAATATAGTTAGCGATTTGTCATGCATACTCCATGACAATCCAGAGGGCAGCGATCATTTCCCTATTCTAATCTATAGTGACAAAGAGCTAGCAAACCTTAGAGTTTCGCCCCGACTTGTTGAAGCTAAAGCTAACTGGGACTTTTTCTCTCGGCTAGCACTTCAACAAGATCGGGTTTTTTCACACAGCAGCAATATTAACAAAGAGACCGTCAGCATTAAGAAAATTATAAGATGTGCTGCTTTCTCTTCTATGCCTTTGATTCGCACTGAAATTTGCCACAAACCTCCTTGGTTAGATAACAACATCAAAAATCTAATCAAAGAGAAGAACATAGCATGGAAGAAGTACCAAAGATGTCCATCGGTAGCAAATTCCATCATTTTTAAAAGATCTACCGCTCAAGTGAAAAGGGCAGTTAGAGCAGCAAAGGCCTCTTGGCAGGCATTTGCTAGCTCTATAGTCCCATCTGATTCGCTGAGAGATGCATGGCTGAAGGTGAAACGCCTGTATGACTTCTTCCATTATCTTCTTCTTCTCCTTCTTCCATTCAATCTCTTCTGACAGTTGATGGGGCTATCACCGATCCATTTGAGATTGCGGACGAATTTGCCTCATCCTTGTCTTCAGTTGCTAGCGTCATGGACATGCCGGAATCGCGGTCATTGATGTTAAGAATAAGTTCTCGATTGAAGCATCCTATCCTGTAAGATTCGATCTAGCTTATGAGGTCTCACTTGGGGAGTTAGATGATACATTGAAATCCTTCAATGGATCATCCCCTGGGGAAGACCAAATAATCTACCACATGATAAGGAAATTACCAGTTGAGATTAGGAGCAGAATAGCTAAACTTTACTCCAATATTCTTAACAGTGGAGCTTTCCCTCAGGACTGGAAATTAGCCACCTTAATACCAATTCCGCAGAGAACTAGTTCAAAACGCGCTCTGGATTTCCGTACTATTTCTCTCCTCTTTGTTTGTCAAAAACATTGGACAAGAATATGGGATGTCGGATCCGGCTGGCCTCTTCTTTGTCAGCGAGAGATCACGCAAGTGTCATTTCTCTTGACCTTGAGATTTGAGAAGGCGTACGATAAGATACCAGCCGTTTTCGTATTCCGTCAATTGATCTCTTGGGGTGTTGATCTATGCTTTGTTAAGACTGTGTACAGTTTTATGTCACATAGACAGATTAAAGTAAGAACCAATGGATATCATTCTTGTCGCTTCCATCTGGATAACGGGATTCCGCAAGGATCCCCCGTCTCTAACACGTTACTTATAGTCTATTTGGATTCGTTATTAGTAGCCCTGGCAAAATATCCAAATGTTAAATCCTTAGTATATGCTGACAATATCTTGCTTATCGTTACGAACAGTACTCCGGAGACTACGTACGAAATTCGCAGAGCCTTAGAATTTTTCATTAGTTGAGCAGAAGCACACGGTTGGATAATTCCACTTGAAAAAGTGGAGTTTATTCACATGTACAGAAAAAGAAACTGTAATGTTCACCACATTCAGTTATTCTCGCGTGTGATAGCCCCCGTAAGAAACAGGATTTTAGGTATTCGTTTCAATAAGAGACTTAACTGGTTAGACCACGTTAACGATGTGGTGATTAAACTCAAAAAGGTTCTTAATCTTATCAAATCTCTTGCAGCAGGAAGAATGGGTGCAACTCCAATAGCACTCATTCATATTGCAAACACATTGATAAATGGTATTCTAGGTTATGGCCTATCCCTCTTTGGTGACATTTCACCTTCTTCTCAAAAGAAGATTCAAATTGCAATAAATTATATCCTTAGGGTAGCCTCTGGTGTCTATCGTTCTACCCCAATACCTATTCTCTTAGCAGAATGTGGCTGTTGGGGAATCCAGGATAGAATCATGAAATCCAGACTGAGGTTTGCTATCAAGCAGTTGGGCGATCCTAGATCACCTCTGTTTGGCATTATCTGGGATTTTCTTGAAAACAATTTTTATAATCGCTTTTCAACTCTACGTAGGTCGGTGATTTCTATTCCCCACCTCGTAGAATCCTTACCTTCTCGTCCTTCTCTCCCTCTCTTCGTTAATATGTTTCCCCCAAATCCTAGACTCATACAAGAATACTTTACGGACGATCTGAGCAGGTACAACAGGGAAGCCACCAGTCCTGAAGTCTTCCGTGCACTATACACAGGGATTTGTGAAGAGTATGGAGATATATTACAGCTATATACGGATGCCAGTAAAACCTCTACTGTCGTTGGTATAGCTGTGGTTAAAAAACATGGCTCGCTTGGATAGATGACAGTGATAAATAAAAGATTACCAATAGACACTCAGGTATTTGACGCTGAACTAGTTGCAGTGTGGTTTGCTACAGCTAGGAAAGTTAACAATGGCAGAGGTCTGGTAATCTTTACTGACACACTATCTGTCATCCGTGCACTAAAAATCTCGGAAATGATGATTACTTGTTGCACCTAGTAAGAAGTATCATCTGCCAGTATAACATCCGTGTTTGTTGGATTCCTGGACATATGGGTATTGTATTGAAACGAACAGGCAGACCAGGACGCCAAAGCAGCCATTGGTGTTATTAGTGAGTCTGACCTTTTTGTTCCTCCAAGCCCCAATGCTATTTACAGAATAGGTTTGAGCCAACTGAGAAAGAAAAGGCTGGCTGCCTGCCTTCCTCGAGATTGGTTCAAACACAACACGTGAATACTGGGAGATTAACCGTGATCTGTATGCTCCGAAATTCAATCCCTTGTTGGGTAGAGTTCGGCAGACTTCCTTAACCAGATTGAGAACTGGACATACGAGCTTGACCCACCCTCTCTCTTCTCTCGAAAATAAGAATTTTATCAGATGAAATTAAATAAAAATCTACTGATTCTTCATAATTAAATAAATTATTTATTGTGTTTTTTTTTTTTTTCATTTTCAGTTAACATATGAAAAAAAATGCACCAGATAAAATTTGTGAAAAATGTTTAAAAAATTTAAATGCTGCATATAATGTTCGTGAGTTATATAAAAGAATTGAAAATGCGTTAAAAATTTTAATGAACCAAAATAATCGTGATAATATAATTTAATTGAATAATGGTAAAACGTGTTAATTACCGAAAGATATAAAGTTAAAAATAATCAAAGGTGGAAAAACAAATGAAAATTATAGTTTAAATCACAAAACTAAAACGATCGATTATGATGATCAAAATTATAAAAATATTGGTGTAAATCAAACTGCTAATAATGAAAATGTACAAAATAATTTCAGTGATAATGAAGAGTCTAATTGCGAAATTAGTCAGGTATATTACTAAATCTCATTCTTTCTTTTTTTGTAATTAGGATGGATATTTTACGAATACAAACAAATTTCTTTTAAATAGACATTTGCCAAAAGAATTTTATCACAAAATTCCTTATCAGCTGTACAGAAAAAAGAACGAGACTTAAAAGAATCATCTATAAAAACATTCAACACTTCGATGAACGAAAATGATTGGAAAGAAAATGTTGAAATTGAAAATATAGATAGTGGTAATTCTAATGATGATTTTAAAGAAGATTCAATCAACAATGTAAACATAGAAAAAACCAATTCTTTGGATAATGATGATGGTGATTATATAATTGATGATACTGATAATAATTTAGATGAAAAGGTTAGAATTGTACACTTGAAAATTAATATTGTTGACCAAAAGAAATTTTTCGTTTGTGAAATATCTGGTAATTCGTATAAAAAAGAATGTTATTTAAAAACGCATATAAAAAGACATCATAACGAAAAGAGTTGTCCATGCGAGTAAGTATGAAAGAAATTATAAAATAGTTAAGTAGGTAACAGAAAAAATAAAAGTATTTTATATGAACTTTTTCTTCTTCTTTTCTTCTCTCTTAGCAGAATATGGCTGTTGGGGAATCGAGGATAGAATCATGAAATCCAGACTGAGGTTTGCTATCAAGCAGTTGGGCGATCCTAGATCACTTCTGTTTGGCATTATCTGGGATTTTCTTGAAAACAATTTTTATAATCGCTATTCAACTCTACGTAGGTCGGTGATTTCTATTCCCCACCTCGTAGAATCCTTACCTTCTCGTCCTTCTCTCCCTCTCTTCGTTAATATGTTTCCCCCAAATCCTAGACTCATACAAGAATACATTACGGACGATCTGAGCAGGTACAATAGGGAAGCCACCAGTCCTGAAGTCTTCCGTGCACTATACGCAGGGCTTTGTGAAGAGTATGGAGATATATTACAGCTATATACGGATGCCAGTAAAACCTCTACTGTCGTTGGTATAGCTGTGGTTAAAAAACATGGCTCGCTTGGATAGATGACAGTGATAAATAAAAGATTACCAATAGACACTCAGGTATTTGACGCTGAACTAGTTGCAGTGTGGTTTGCTACAGCTAGGAAAGTTAACAATGGCAGAGGTCTGGTAATCTTTATTGACACACTATCTGTCATCCGTGCACTAAAAAATCTCGGAAATGATGATTACTTGTTGCACCTAGTAAGAAGTATCATCTGCCAGTATAACATCCGTGTTTGTTGGATTCCTGGACATATGGGTATTGTATTGAAACGACCAGGCAGACCAGGCCTCCAAAGCAGCCATTGGTGTTATTAGTGAGTCTGACCTTTTTGTTCCTCCAAGCCCCAATGCTATTTACAGAATAGGTTTGAGCCAACTGAGAAAGAAAAGGCTGGCTGTCTGCCTTCCTCGAGACTGGTTCAAACACAACACGTGAATACTGGGAGATTAACCGTGATCTGTCTGCTCCGAAATTCAACCCCTTGTTGGGTAGAGTTCGGCAGACTTCCTTAACCAGATTGAGAACTGGGCATACGAGCTTGAACCCACCCTCTCTCTTCTCTTCCAACAGAGGGGATGGATCAAGCTGCCCCTGTTGTAGCGGTTCTAGACATAGGAACGCGACAAGACTAATACTCGACTGCCCCATAATTACGAATAGACTTCCAGTACTAGGGTTCTCGACTTTGAGTAGAGAAGATCTCCTGGATCCGTCTCAGGACCAGAAGTGTCCTCTATTCAAACTACTGACTGACCTTGACTTATACAGATGACTGTAGCACAGCTCAACCCGTACCAGTGCCAACAATTATATGTTTCCTATCATATTGTATTTGCCGTCTACCAGACTGGACTTAACTAGACTAACATTACTTCAAACTTAGACTGGACAATAGACAGAACTTTTATTTACAGAAAATTGTTATTGTTTTATTAGCTGGTCTATAAATCCTTCTTTATCCTTCTCACTGCTCTGCTATGAGTGGGGTAATGTAGGATTTGTAAGACTAGCTTTTCTACTTTAATTAGTATGTAGAATAGTTAAGAATGGTGTGAGGGTAGCCTATAAGTACAGTAGGCCTTAAGCCATAAGCGGTCTAGAATTAGAATTTGAACTTTTAGGGTTAACTTTAAGTAAGGTGTAAGGGTAATTTTTAAGCTTAGGCCTTACGCAATAAGTTTTCTTAGTTTTACTTTTTTCATTGTTAGCATTAAGAAATGTAGAAGGTGACCGCCAAAAGGCCCTGGAGGGTCGTGGTGTAGGCAGGCGGGAGGCAGTTTACTGACCTCCTTCCTATAATAAATAAATAAATAAATACAAAATAATAATTTTTTTTTCCAAATACTTTTAGAAATCTGCTGCATCACTCGTAGTATACGGTTTTGCATGGACTAATGATAATAAACTGAAAGATGTATCACCATAATAGTTTAAAACAACAAGAAATTTTAAATGGTAATAATAAAGAATAAAAAAAATGAATGAATTGTATCAAAGGACAAATATGTAAATAAAAATTAGTACTTTTTTCTGTAGAATATAAAGTTTCTGATACAATGCGTAAGAGTATACCAGATCGAATTTTTTATGAAGGTGCTGAAACTGAGTCTGAACTGAGGATAATATACGAAAGTGGACGGCAGTCATTCAGTGTTTTTGATTCTTGGACAAATTAGTGTTGAACCATAACAAAAATATTTTTTTTTCAAATAAAATTTAAGATTTTTATTTAATATTTTACTTATAATATATTGTCTCTTATTCACAGATATTACTTCATGACTTTACAGATAGCAGGATAACTAAATAACATTATAAGATAATTTTCATCCAATGATGATGTGATACGAGCAGTACTTTGTAGGCTGAATTGGATTATGACATCAAGAGTAATACACTTCAATATTCAATATTTTGTTTTGTGTTGTTTGCTCTTTGTTCTTTCTAATTACAGACAAAATTCCTGGAGGGACGACATTTGAAAATTATTATTATTATTACTATTATTATTATTATTATTATTATTTACATTATGCTTGTAAATACATTTTATTATACATTTATATTATTATGTAATACATTTATATTATTGAAAAATAAAATCTATAAAGCATCTTTCTCAAAAAAAAATGTGTTGCAATATAACAATACAAATATAAAACAGCATATTTTCTGCATTCGCATATCGATTTTTTTCAATCTTGTTGCATTTTGTGAAGAACAGCGGGAAGGATTTCATCAGGATATTAAAATCATAGAAAAGAGTTATCAGATGGCTGACTTTTGCTGGGACGAAAAGGAAAAGGATGAACCGTATCACAGTTACAGTAGAGAAATACTAAAGAGAAGTTTTTGAAGAAAGCAGTAAAATATATTATTATAATTTATGTATTTTTTTAGCCTTGTACCTAAATTTTTTTTCATTTCGTACCTAAAGACTCAATTTTATTTATTATTCTATTTTTACATTTCATTTTTTCATAATAGTTGTTTAAAAATAGATATAATAATGTTGTAAATATGAATATTCTTGATAAAAAGAATTCCTGACGTGAAAAAAAAAAAACAAAATAAAAACAAATAAATAAAAAAAAACAAATAAAAAAAACCATTATTATTTGAGGGGAAAAAAAGTTAGTTTCTCAGGCCTGTGTATTTAATTAAAAACAGTATTGTTTCGTTATAAAAATACTTTATTCATTAAACTCTAAAATAAATAAAATAAAAAGTCCTTCTTGGCAGTAATACTAAAGGCCTTTTCGTAAATTCAGTTCTGAGTTAGATCTTTTTTGCAGTTCGTTCGAAAACTATTAACTGCAAAAGCAGAGCGTTCGATAAGTTTTGCACTAAGGGCCTGAAAGATCTTAACGCAAATAAGCAGCGTGAGTTGAAACACTGCATATATGCTACTGACAATGACAAGTGTACTGTCGAATTTATCTACCACTTCATTCTTTACAACACCTAGATTGTACGTACATAAATTTTTTACAAAAATAAAATAAAAAAAACAATTTTTTAAAATAATAATTTCTCTGATCATTTTTTATGAAGGGCATTAGAAGGACATCATTCGAAAATATGTAGTGTAAAAAGAAAGCAGATTTAACGTTAGTCTAGCCATAATACTCTTAAAGTATTCGAAGAACCCATAAAAAAACTCTCACGCAGTCATTTCATACAACGGAATTTTCCCACATCGATTACACACAAAACCGTTATTCATTTATATATATATATAGATATACTAGGTCATTCAAAAAGTTCGCAGCCTTATAATGAAGCAGTATGCATTTATGAACCAAAATACAATTCATCTTCAATATATTCCCCCCTAAGCCTAATGCATTTTGTTGTGTCTAGAAACTAGGATAACACTAGTTCTATGTTAATAGTATTCAATTTGAAAACTAGAAAACGCTAGTCTCAAATTGTCTACTATATTATTTAATTTGAAAACTAGAAAACGCTAGTCTCAAATTGTGTATGATGTTATTTACCATGAACGAGGTTAACACAGGTTCTATGGTAAAGTGTATAAGAATAAATTAAATCACTATCGATCACTGATAATAATTAACTGACTCTTTATTAATTTTTCTTTAGCTATTTATACATAATAAAAATACTTATATCTAATTAACATATGTACAAACAAACAATTATGAATTACTTAATATTACATTATATATTATTAAGTGCATTGACATAACATAATTAATAACAACCAAAATTGCTGAACTGATCATTTTAATTTGACCGATATTTTCATATGTTATTTTTATATTATTATTTTTTATTTCTTTATACTGATTTTCTTTATGTTTTGTCATTGCACTTTTGAATTGCTTACTTAAACATAATTACATATATATAATAATTTTTGTGTTATATTAATTTTTAAATTCTAACTCTATTTCCCAACATCTTGCCCCCCGTTGAAGTCATCAACTTCAAACTTATAGTCATTATTCGGTTTACTTGTTCTAGGTCTGGGTTTTGCTGTCGGTATGTTGTCCATAGTTGTATCGGATTTCACATGCACTATTTTGATCCGTTTGTGCAGGTGTTGTATAATCAGATAAATAATTATTATTACTATTATAGCTATGGTGGTGTAGCTTATTGTAAACTGATGAATGTCGTGTGGCTGTATTTCCTGTAATGTTGTTTGTTGTGTTTTAAGTTGTGTTATATCATTTTTCATGGTATCAAATTCTCTTTTATGATTGCTGTAATTAAGTGATCCAATTATTGCTATATTACCATCTGCTTCATCTATTTGTTTTGTAGTGATATTAATTGATGGTTGAAAAGACTGACTTATGATTCGACTCTGCATTTTGGATTCTGCGTTAATTATCATGTTATTTTCTTTAAGAATGCATCCACTAGCTAGTGATATAATTCCATTTCCATACAGTGTTTTATGAATTATTGCTTTCTTGCATATAATTGTGACCTGACAATCTTTGTCTAACGAAAAAAGCCATTGATTTGGTACTGTCAAGGCAATCCAAGTTTTTTCTGGTGTTGCTACTTTTAATGTACATGATGGTGGTAGTGTCTTCTGCATAAATAGTTCTATTTCGCATATGTTTGAGTTTGTTGTTCTGTAGTACATTGGCCTATATTGTCCACAAAGATGTTGCTCCTTTGACACCAATAGACATTGTGTGTATTCTAGTTTAGTTATTAAATAGAATTGATCTTTATACGTATTTACCATCAAGAAATCCATCGTTGTTGCAATTGATACTGATGCGTTGCTAACTAGCGTTGGAAATGGTATGATTTTGTACATCTCAAAGGTGATTGTGCTCACCAATGGTAATTCTACGTTAAAAATTACAAATTCATCTTTTATTGTAACTTGAACCGTCATTAATTTGTATAATTTTATTATATCGATGTCTGGTAACCGTAATCCTGATGATAGATTGTCTTTTATTACTGCTAATTGTTCTTGTAGTTGACTAATCGATATTATAAGTGAATTGGTTCGTCCGTGATGCGTGTCTGTAATCACGTCTGTTATTGCCTTTTGCATTTGTTGACAATCGTTGATGAGAGATACCATTAAAATTGATAACGTATTGAAGGATTGGATGGCCTTCTGCTGTTTTACCTCATTATTCATATTCCGCATTTTTTCATAAATATTTTCCAGATTTTGTTCAATTCTTTTGACTTGATCAATTCTCTCTTCTTCTCCCTTTTTTACAATGTTAGCTGTTGTTTCTATTATGGACGTCTGATTTTTTAGTAGTTCTAAAAGATGTTCTTCATTATTTTTTACATGTTGGATTGTTTGCGTCATTTTTTCTGCGTATTCCTGGTCGAGAACGCCAAATAGTTTGTTCGCCACAGTTCCTACGATATCCAATGGTGATCTTTTATTTCGAACCTTGATCTTTATATTTCGTATCTCTTGTAAGTACATGTTACCAGCTTGAATCTCTTGTAATTGATGTTGATATTGATGCACGATTTCAGTTTGATATTCGTTATGGTTAATAATCTTGCTTAGTCGTTTCAATTGATTTAATAATTGATTCGCTGTATTCAATGTTTCCAGATACCCTTTCAAATCATGATACACTATAAGATTCCATTTACTAAAGATTATGTTTGCTTTACCAATCTCTTCAAAATAAATTCCTGATTTATTATTCAAAAATTGAACGTTAATTGTTTCCGTAGGGGCTCCAAATGCGATCAGCGGCATTATCAATACTGTTAGAAGTAAAACTTTAGCTGTATTGAACATTTTGCCTGCTGATGCTCGTCTTTTATTCGCTCGTTTCTTGTCTTCTTTAGACGTTGGGTGTTCTTCTTCCTCGTTGATTTCCATTTGATTTGTATTTGTTTCACTATCACTGATGTCAACTGGCAGTGGTGCCAGCAAATTAATGGCTCGCTTGTGAAGACCAGTTGCAGTTTGAACAAATGCTACTCGTACTTTACCATCTGGTCCCGGTATGACTTCATCGATTTTTCCTAACGGCCATTTTAAAGGAGGAGTGTTATCTTCTTTCATAATAACGATCGTGCCTTCTTTAATATTTGGAAATTCATCTATCCATTTTGCTCTTTTTTGTAATTCACTCAAATATTCACTGTGCCATCGTTGCCAAAACTCATTTTTTATAAAGTTAACTAGTTGCCATCTTGTTAATAAACTTATTTTTCCTTCTGATTGATGAGTATCAACAGTCGCTGTCAATGGTTCACCAATTAAAAAATGAGCTGGAGTGAGTGCAGTGAGATCGCTGGGGTCTGATGATAATGGTGTTAATGGTCGTGAATTCAAAATTGCTTCAATTTCAGTTGCCACTGTGCACAGTTCCTCATATGTTAATGCTGCTGTGGCTACTGCACGATGTAACAAATATTTTGTGGACTTTACAGCAGCTTCCCATAAGCCGCCAAAATGAGGTGATCTTGGTGGAATAAAGTGAAATTGAATTTTATTTTGTAAACATAAGTTGGTTATTCGATTTTTTGCGTATGTATTTTCGAACATTTGATGGATTTCTTCTAATTTATTTTTTGCTCCGACAAAGTTTCTGCCATTATCACAATAAATATTTTCACACCTTCCTCTCCTCGAGATGAAACGTTTCAGAGCACCCAGAAAACCATCTGTGCTCAAATCTGATACTATTTCTAAATGAATGGCTTTGGTGGCAAAACAACAGAAAACAGCGATATATGATTTCTGAGGTCTTTTGCCTCTAATTTTGAAATGTGTATATATCGGCCCGCAGAAATCTATACCGCAATTAATGAACGGTCTTGCTCGTTTTACTCTGTTTGAAGGCAGAATTCCCATTTGTTGGCAGAGCATTCGTGGTTTGACTTTTGCACAAGTTACACAGTTGTTTACAGTAGATCGTGTTAATGTTCGACCTTGTAAAATCCAGTAGTTTTGTCTAGTTATTGCTAACAAAGCTTGCGGTCCTGCATGTAAATTTGTCTTGTGTAGATATTCTAACAGCAACCTGGTAACAAAACTATTTGATGGCATCAGAATTGGATGTTTTGCATTGTATTCAATGTCTGCAGCGTCCAATCTACCACCAACTCGTATTAAACCGAAGTTATCTAGGAATGGTGCTAATGTAGTGAGTTTACTTGATCTTGGTAATTCTTTACCCTGTTGTAAGCATTGAATTTCAGTCTTAAATTCTTCATGTTGAACTTCTTTTATAATGATCTGTGTTGCATTTTCAAGCTCTGATACCGACAAAAATTGATCCTTTTTATTTGCTTTGTTTTTTGTGTTTCTTGCAACACGTAAGATGTATGCCATTATTCTCTGCAATTTTCCAAATGAATTTCCATGATTTATATGATAAATCGGATGGTCCTTTGTATTTATAGTGGTTGTCAATATACATTTTGATTGCCTTTCTTCTTCTACTACTTTCACATCATTTGCTGGTTGTAAGGGCCAATTTGATTTCGATGTGCTTAAATAGTCTGGTCCATTAAACCACATTTTTGAATTTTTCAATTGTTCAGGAAACATGCCTCGTGATATGATGTCCGCTGGATTTAGTTTCGTATTAACATATTTCCATTTAGTGTTATGTGTTAGTTCTTGAATGTTTGCTACTTTGTTCGCTACGAATGTTTTTAATGTTGACGGATCTCCTCGCAGCCATGAAAGAACGATCTGTGAATCTGTCCAGTAATATATTTCTTCGAATTTGAGTTTAATACTCTCCTTTACATAACTTACTAGTTGTGCTGCTAATAAAGCAGCGCATAATTCTAACCGTGGCAACGTAGTAGGTTTTACTGGTGCAACTCTTGATTTTGAGCATAGCAATCGAACTATTCGTTTACCACTTTTATCAATGGCTCTCAAATACAAAGCTGTTCCGTACGCCTTCTCACTTGCGTCAGCAAATGCATGTAGTTCGACATTTACTAAGTTGTCTTCTGTGAATATGTAACGTGGTATTTTGATGTCATTTAATTTTACTAGTTCAGATCGAAATTGTATCCATTTAAAGTTGAGTTCATCTGGAAGTTCTTCGTCCCAGTCTAAATTTCTTTTCCATAGTTCTTGTAGAAAAATTTTACTTGTAACTACCACTGGGTTTATTAAACCGAGTGGGTCAAAGATGTGTGACATATCTGCTAATACCGTACGCTTAGTTATTTTTTCATGTGTTTTTAATGCTACGGTCAGAGTGAAACAGTCAATAATTGGATGCCATATTATACCTAACGTTCTTATTTGGTCATCCTGTAACTTACTAAAGTTTAGTTGAATTTCCAGATCTTTATTTGGAATGTTTTGAACAAGACGTGGATGATTCGCACACCATTTTCTCAAATGAAAACCTCCAGATTTTAACATCTTATTCATCTGTTGCTGCATTTTTATAGCTTCTTCCAGATTATCACTTCCTGTGATTATATCGTCAACGTAAAAATCTTTTATAGCATGTGCTGCTAATGGATAATTATCCTTTTCCTCCTCTGCCAATTTTTGAAGGCATTTTATTGCTAAATAAGGTGCTGCCTTTGTTCCATAAGTGACAGTGCAAAGTTGATAATACCGTATTGGTTCTGATGGATGATTTCGCCACAATATCATCTGCATATTTCGATCTTCTTCTGCGACTAAAATTTGACGATACATCTTATTTATATCTGCGGTAAATACGAAACGTTTTGTTCGAAAGCGTAAAAGAATGGCTACAATGTCTTCTTGTATTTTCGGTCCTTTTAACATTAAATCATTCAACGATAAATTATTAGAAGTTCTTGCCGATGCATCAAATACTACTCGTAGTTTAGTAGTACTGCTCGTTGGTTTTAAAACGTAATGATGTGGTAAAAGACAGTGAGAATTATTTAGTACTTCCTTATTAACCTCACGCATATGTCCAAGTCGTATGTACTCATCTAAAAATTCAATGTATTGTTTCTTTAACGATTCATCCTGTTCTAATCGTCTTTCGATACTTAACAATCTTTTAAATGCCATTTGTTTTGATTCTCCAAGAATGGTTGTGTCACCTAAAATTGGCAGATTTACCACAAATCGACCTTCTTCGTTTCTAAAAGTTGTTGCTTCAAAATATTCTTCACATTTCTTGTCTGCTGCGGACAATATTTGCTTTTTTGGGCATTCTTCAAGGGTCCAAAAATTTTGTAATTGCCTTTCTAATTCCATATTATTGATTCCACAAAAGGCTTCATTTATGTTGGCTACTTTTCCAAACACTACCCAACCTAGCACCGTATTTTGTAGTATTGGTAATCCTTCATTTAATTTAATTTGTCCATTTCTGATTATTTCACCATATAATTCTGCCCCCAACAACATGTCTATTCTCTGAGGTCTATTGAATTCTGAATCTGCTAATTTTAAGTTTTCTGGAATACCCCAGTTGTCAATATTTATGTGTTGCTGTGGTTGATATTTTGTTATTTCTTTCACGACATATGCGTCAAGTTCCGTGGCATAATCATTGTATTTCGATTTTAATGTAACACTCAATCTGTCGTTTACTTTTAGTTTAGCATTGCCTATACCTGCGATATCAATGTTCACTTCTGTATTATTAAGTCTCAGTAGTTTTTTCATTTTCTCCGTGATGAAATTTAGTTGCGAACCCGAGTCCAAAAGAACTCTGCATGTTAATGGTTTGCCATCGTTGTTTAAAATCGAAACAACTGCTGTACCCAAAAATACATACGATGAATTATGCTCAGTTGTCTGCGCAGCTAAATTTGTTGGTGTTATGTTATTATCTTGATTTTTTTTTGTTTCTTGTTTTGGCGGCATATGTAGTAACGTGTTGTGTTTTTTTCCACACTTTAAACAATTTCTTGATGAACAGTTCTGTGCTATATGACCTTTTTTAAGACAGTTTAAACATAGATTTAATTGTTTTGATTTATTTTGACGATTAATTGCTGACATCTTTTTAAAATCTTCGCAAAAATAGATAGCATGTGATTTGCTGCATACAGGACACTGAAGTTTATCTTTGTTGATTGTTAAAACTGCTGGTTTGATTGCTTTCTGTGAGCCTTTCATATTATTTCCCAGGGCTTCCAAGGCCTGAAATCTAGTTTCGATAAATTTCAAAAATTTAGTTACTGATTGTAATTCACGTGGTGATGACAGTGTCTGTTCAAATAGTGAATGCGTATTAGCATCAAGTTTTTTCAATAAAATATGCATTATTATTGGATCCCAGTTATCTTTGACTGACAATCCCATATTGTCTAAGCTCAGCAAACACTCCTTTGTTGTGTCGTGTAATGCTTTAAGTGCTGCAGCTGATTCATTATTGATTTTTGGTTGCGTCATGAATTTGTCTAATAACGCAGTTACCAATAATCGTTTGTTTTCATAACGATCATTCAAAATGTTCCAAGCTATGTCATAGTTGGCTTCAGTTAATGATAAATGTTTAATCAATTTTTCTGCTTCTCCTTCCAGATTCATTTTCAAATACCACATTTTCTGTGATTTCGGCATGTTTTGATTATGCACCATTTGAATAAATAAATCATAAAATTGTTTCCAATTCAAATAATCTCCATTGAATTTGGGTAATGATATTTTTGGTAACTGTATAAAGTTATTTGTTTCAATTTTTGTTTCTGAATGCTGCTCTGACTTTTCAGTATTTTTTATCAATTGTTTTAATTCTACAATTTTCTCTTGTACATTTGCTTCCAAATCGAAAAATGTTTGCAATTCATCTTCATCATGATCCTTATTTTCCCATATCATATTATTTGTTTCTTCTATTTTGTTCCAATATTGTTTTATTGTATCCAGCTTAACTTCATAATATTGTTTTGATAAATTTTCCTTTATGTCTATATTATTCATTGTATTTCTTAATGCCGATATCATAAATTTTTGTTTTCTCAATGCACGTAATATTGTTTCATCATTATTTATTTTGCTCATTGGAGCATCCGTTAAACTTGATATATGGGTTTGATTTGTTTTCTTTGCTTGCGTTGATTCATTTTGATCAACATGTCTAATCAATTCCATGATTTCTGCACGTATTTTTTCATATCCATTTTGTACTTTGTTGTAGTACTCCGTCGTAAAATATGGGTGTGATAAGTCAGTTGCATATTTTGATCTTATTTCATCATCTACTGTTTCAAATTCGACCCATAATCTATCAATGGATGTCAACGTATCTTGTAGATAATAAATCGTTTTCTTGTCGGGAGATTGTCTCCTATAAGCGTTTAATAATTTTTCAATTTCTTTTCCCAATGTTTGTTGCTTTACATTGAGTTCTTCCATCATAAAAAAATATAAATTGATTAATTTGGTTGAAGATGAACTGTTTTATATTTTATATAATTGTATATATAAATATTTTAGTTTAAACGTGACAACGTATTCGTTTATATCTCGGGGTCACCAAAAAATGTTGTGTCTAGAAACTAGGATAACACTAGTTCTATGTTAATAGTATTCAATTTGAAAACTAGAAAACGCTAGTCTCAAATTGTCTACTATATTATTTAATTTGAAAACTAGAAAACGCTAGTCTCAAATTGTGTATGATGTTATTTACCATGAACGAGGTTAACACAGGTTCTATGGTAAAGTGTATAAGAATAAATTAAATCACTATCGATCACTGATAATAATTAACTGACTCTTTATTAATTTTTCTTTAGCTATTTATACATAATAAAAATAC
This sequence comes from Villa cingulata, assembly GCA_951394055.1. Taxonomy (NCBI): domain Eukaryota; kingdom Metazoa; phylum Arthropoda; class Insecta; order Diptera; family Bombyliidae; genus Villa; species Villa cingulata. The sequence goes on along the minus strand of OX596017.1, from coordinate 30,251,461 downwards.
TTATATCTAATTAACATATGTACAAACAAACAATTATGAATTACTTAATATTACATTATATATTATTAAGTGCATTGACATAACATAATTAATAACAACCAAAATTGCAGAACTGATCATTTTAATTTGACCGATATTTTCATATGTTATTTTTATATTATTATTTTTTATTTCTTTATACTGATTTTCTTTATGTTTTGTCATTGCACTTTTGAATTGCTTACTTAAACATAATTACATATATATAATAATTTTTGTGTTATATTAATTTTTAAATTCTAACTCTATTTCCCAACACATTTTTTCCAGCAATTTTCCAATTCATTTATCCTTGCCTGAAATGATTTTCCTCGAGACCTCCAAAGTACTCTTCGACAGCCGTTATGACTTCTTTATTTGATGAAAAATGCTTACCACGTAAGAATTTTTTGAAATTTGGAAATAAATGAAAGTCAGACGGAGACAGATCTGGTGAATATGGTGGATGCTCCAACAATAACTAGTGCAGTTCCTTCAATTTGGCCATTGCAAGGACACCTTTGTATACTGGTGCATTGTCTTGGTGGTAAATGATTTTTTTCCTTTGTAATATTGGTCTCTTCTCCCGAATTTTTGTGTCTAACTGGTCTCAAAAAGATTTGAATAATATTCTCCTGTTATCGTTTTACTCGTCTGAAGGTAATCAATTAGTAAAATCTCCTTTTCATCCCAAAAAACTGATTCCATGACCTTCTTTGAAGATTTTGAGAGCTTTGGCTGCTTTGGGGCCGAACAGCCGGGCTCGGTCCACTCTACTGTTTGTTGTCGCAATTCAGGCTCATAGTAATAAATCAAGGTCTCGTCCATGGTTACAAATCGACGCACAAAATCAATTCTATCCTTTTGAAAATGACCCAAAAGTTGTTGAGAAAGTTTCACTCGAATGCGTTTTTGGTCAGAATTCAACGAATGCGGCACCCATCTTGTCAATAACTGTCTCATACCTAATTCACTGGTTAAGATACTGTTGTAAACCTGAAAGGAAAAAAGAATAAATTAATCTTCAAATCAAATTAAAATAATTATAATTAAAAAATTAACATAAAATTTCATACTTACCTGTAACTTGTCACTTGTTTGTTTACATTTTGTAATTTTTACATTGTCACTTTTGAAGCAAAATGTCATCATCTTCTTCTTTTTTTTTATTGTAAACAGATTCAGCAAAACACAACGAACGTTGCCACTGGAATTTTCTGTCAATCCGTTGACGTTACGGCGGGCGGCGAATTGATAGAAAATTCCAGAGTACAACTGTTTACTATTTTTTTTTATTTTTTTTTTGTGTGTGTGACGAGGAGTATATAAACAGGCTCGTCACAACACAGAAGAGTTTTTTTTAATTAAGTTTTTTAAAAGTAAAAGTGGAGGTAGAGTTGGTTGTTTTTTTTAATTGAGTTTTTTTTTAAAGTAAAGTTTAAAGTAGAGTTCATTTTTTTTAAAGTAGTTTTTTTTTAAGTAAAGTAGTTTTTTTTGTAAAGTTTGTTAAAATTGCTAAGTTTTGTTAAATTTCGTTTTTTTTTGCTAAATAAAAGTGGAAAAAAAATTATAATAAATTTGTTTTGGTAAGTGAAATTTTCCTTTGTCTTATTTTTTTTCTTCCTTTGGTTTTCCCCATTCAACATTTTATCATTTCATCATTTATTTTTTTTCCCATTTTCTTTTTTTTTTTGGCTCCGCTCGGCCCCTAATTGTCGTCCTTTGTTCTTTTCTTTACCCTTTTTTGGGCTGAATTTTGACCCTTTCTCCTTTTCTTTTCTACGAAAAAGGGTTAAGGAAAAGAAATTTAGAAGTAGAAAAATTTTTTTTTTAACATTGGTGTCAGGTGTGGGGTGGTATAATTGCGAACGATCTTAGAAATAAGATCTTACCACCTGATCTTTTTTTTTTTACTTTTTTTTATTTTTATTTTTATTATCCTTTTTTTTTTTCAGGATCGTTTTTTTTTCTTCAAAAGAAAAGGAAAAGAAAAAATAATTTTTTTTTGACGACGCTTTGCTGCTCCATTGTATTTAAAGCAGCATTTATTTTTCTATTTTCGTCTACTTTGTACTGTGTGTACAAAGTATAACAAAAAGTGTAGTAACGACACTACACACATCATTTTTTTTCTTTTTTTTTTATAGAAAATCAAAAATTTTTAGAAAAAATTGTCGTTTTTCTTATTTTTTGTGATTTTTACAGGGAAAAAATAAACAAAAAAGAAAAAAAAAAAAATTGTAAAATAAAAAAAATTTTTTTTGTGTGAAAGGAAAAAACAAAAATCATTTTTTTTGGAAAAAAAAAATAAAAAATAGTTTTTTTTAAAACATAAAAAAAAAACAGTGTTTTATTGTGCCCTTGATTTCTTTTCTTTTAGTTTGTTAGTGGAAAACGGTGTTTTTTTTTTAATTCATAATCTTTACGCGCGTATTTTTCCGCCGTTATACACGCGTAATACGTCTTCTTTGTGATATTCTTCTTTGTTTGAAATTAGAATAAATTTCTTTACGCGCGTATTTTTTTTTCCGCCGTAATACATCGTCTTTATAATCATTTTCGTTGTTTGAAGTATAAGGCAAACAAACAAAGAAAATTTTCGACTTATTCCTACAGGGTGATTGTTTTTTTTTGTTCTTGTTTACATAGTTGTATACAAAATTTTTTTCTGTATTTCGTCTTGACCACAGGCCACAAGTTGATCAGTTTTTTTTTTTGGGTTTCATTATCATTTTATTTTACAGGGTAGTTATTTTCTACTGTGTTGTTGCAAAATAAAAAATAAGTGTTTTACGAATTTTTTTTGTACAGGGTAGTCATTTTACTTCTTTTATTTTGTACAAACAGTTTTTTTTTTTTTATTATTATTTTACAGGGTGGTTCTTTCTTTTCTCTTATTCTGTGTAAGATACAACGATTTTTTTTTTTTGTCATTTGGTAAACATTTATTTTTACAGCGTGGTTCTTTTCTTTTCTCTCCATTTCCTTTTGCGCGTGGGGGAGATATACAATTTTTTGGATTTTAATAACGTAAATTTCTTTTGGGTATTCTACATTGCTGGTATATACGAGTAGTGTGGAATACATTTCTTCGTGCAGCGTTATTCTATATACAGGGGGTTCATTTTTCATTTTTTTTTACACATTTCAGCTGTGTGGGCAACAGGTTAAGATTTCAGTGCAGTACATAACTTTAGCAATTTTACAGGGTGTCTCGAACTTTTTGTTTTCTTGTTGCATTTTTGACTTTCCTTTTAAGTTGAACTTTGTAATTCCTTTCTTTTGCATTCAGTCCATTCCTTTCCCGAATTTGGGTACATTTTTTTTTTATTTTATTTTATTTGGGTACATTTTCCATTTCCATATTCCATTTCTGTCTATCTTTCTTTTCATTTGTTTTCTGAGTTATCATGTCTGATACTGATAAATCAACGACACCAGAGGCTGGAGAAAGTCAAGTTTCTACACCAAACAACTTGACTGAGTCCACTCTATTAGACCTTGCCCGACAGATGACACTACAGGTCCAGATGATTTCTGAAGTGACTACTGCCCTCAGAGGTCTATCACAGAGAGTTGAGCAGATAGAGAGTAACCATAGGGTACTCAACCCAGTCAGAGCAGATACAGCGGCCCATTCTACAGGTATACCTACTCCAGAGGTCGTCAGATCTGCACCTACAGTTCCCGTGTTGGATACAGTCCCTCAAATAAACTGCCTTTTGAGACAAATGACTTTATCTGAAACCTTGGGTACTTCCACTGGTGTTCAACCTACCTCTGTGGCTACCCAGGTCCTCACATAACCCTCTCCAGTCTTCTCTTCTATCACCAACCTACCCACTTCTACCCAACGAAACTCAATTAATGAGTTCTCTACCCAAGGCCCTAACCAAATGACAAGCCATACAGTTTTTACCAGACCTTCCGTTGAGACAGAAATTGCTTTTGCCTCCTCGCGTCTGAACATGGATCAGACTTACCTAGCCCATGAGACCAATGTGGAACCTAGGCTTTCTACCACAGGTCATCAGACAGACGCGTACGCTCGACAGCTAGAATCCTGCTTTCCGACAAATGTAGACCCTCCTACTTCCAGCCATCGGGTCTATAACAGTTTGTACGAGCCAATGCATAGTCGAAATCGACCAAATGTGCATTTTGAAGGGTCCCGTACTAATAGTGGCAGGAATACTATGTCTGGTGGCCATCCTTATATGAAGATCAACCCCAGGGAATACGATGGTAGAGAGCCATGGCAAAATTATAGGTCACACTTTGACGCGGTAGCGAGGGCAAATGGTTGGCCTGACGAATTCAAGGCCCTTGGCTTGGCACCTCATTTAACGGGAACGGCCTTAGCATTCTTCGAAACACTACCCAGAGCCGTTCAAGACGATTACCACCTACTGGATCGAGTCTTAGATAATAGGTTCAGCATTCAGTATAGGCAATCAGTGGCCCATATCCAACTGCGTGGTCGAATTCAGAGGGACAGGGAATCACTCCCAGAATTTGCCACGCAAGTAGAAAAATTAGTGTACCTAGCTTTCCAGATTGTCCTGAGACGGCAAGAGACAGGATAGCCCTGGGACAATTTGTGGACGGACTTTTTGATTTGGAGGTCCAACAGCGTGTCCGTGACGCAGGCCCTGAGTGCTTGGAGGAAGCCCTAGCTTTAGCGAGCAGAATGGAAGCTAGTAGGGATGCAACACGGATAAGCCGAAAAGGGATCCGGGTAAATCAAGCGGTCGTCCAGAACAGTGGAAAAACCGGTAAAACTAAGAAGTCGGGAAAAGCCAACAGCTCAGCTTAGAGGAGTGCAAGTTGAGCTTCCCGATACAAGGCACTCCAACTGGTTGTCCTACCCTAGCGACTGGGGTGACTGGTAGAATAAAATTTTTCAACCCTGAAAAACATTTTGGGTTTATCGTGAGAGACGACACCAATGAGGAAATATTTTTACATCGCGATGCAACAAAACCATTGGGGAAAATAGCATTGCAGCGTGGTGACAGGGTCCAATTTGATGTAGTCTCCAATGCCCGTACCCCTCAAGCCACCAATATAGTTCTCTTGGGTAACAATGCAAGACCCCAAAACCCTGCAGTCACCTCATCTACTGCTTCTAATACTATTCCTCGTACCAACAACATCGATATTTCTAACCCTAAATGTAATGCATACCCTAGCAGTGCAATGGCTATCTCTCGTCCTAATGCCCCTAGCTCTGAAGGTACAGCCACGCCTTTCCAAAAGCCTATAATTCCTTCTGATTTTAATTCCCCTAGCCTTCGTAACAATTTTGGCTCCAATACTACACATACTTCTAATTCAAATTCCACACTCGTTTCTAATGTTAGTCCCACAGCCACCATTCCTATCACCCCTTGTTCAAATAGTGTCATAGCTGATCCACCTAGCCCTGTAATCACCCATAATTCTTCGTTGAAAGTTCACCCTAATTTAACAACCAACAATCTTTCGGATTCTTCAAACAATTATCTAAATGCTACACCCCTACCTTTGGTCAGTCAATCCCCTGTAACTACTACTGTCGACGTCACTAAAACATCCCCTCCGGTGCACTGTAACCAATCGGTTATCAGTCCAATTTCTGGATATACAAATGGTCCTATACCTAAATCTAGTTCACCTACATACTCGACAGACTTATCTACGGCGTCTAATCCATCAGTTTTTACCAAACCTTCCACTTCTTCTTCGATTTTCAAACAACTCTCCTCATCGTAAGCAACTTCTAGGATTATACCAGCCTTATGTCGTTCTGATGACCCTTCGGGTACCTTCAATAACCCTTTAAACTAATCTCCACTGACCTATGGGGGCCGAAGTTAGTGGAGGATAAGGCCCCATCCCTAATTCCTATCACAGTTGTCACAGCTGGTCCTAACCTTAACCTCCTAGGCTCTGTCAATGGAGTCCCTGTTATGATGATAGTCGATACTGGTGCTACTAGGACTATAGTAAATCCTAGAGTACTGCGGAGATGCTCTTGTACGGTCGAAGTCATGCCTTCATTTGCACAAATACAAAGTGTTACTGGTGAAACCATCCCAGTCGAAGGTACAGTTTGCGTTGATTTCATGGTAGGTAAGTTCTCTACTAAACACTCTGTCTACTCTGCCGAAATCTTTGACGATTGCATCCTGGGAATGGATTTCTTAAAGCAACATCACTGTATCCTAGATTTGGAAAAAGATCTACTTCATATACAAAAAGAAGCAGTGCCCTTAAACCATTCACCTTCCTTCTTAGCAAAAACTTTAAAAACCCTCGAACTTCATCCCTCTCAGGAGATTTTAATTGCCCTCTACACAACCCTTCCTACAGACACGGATGTTCTCCTCTCAGCTTCCTTTTTGCTGCCGGAACAGATGTGTCTGATTTCTTATATTTCTCGTGTATCCAATGGCCAGGTATGGACTAGGATTTCTAACCTATCCTACCAAACTATCACCCTACCTAGTCGCTTACCTGTGGCCCATTTGGATACTGACCTGACTATCCTGTGTAATGAAGTTCGAGAAATTCCTATTGCTACTACACTGCCTTTTCATTTGAATGACCTCTTCCTATCTAGTAGTGAAGGACTTCAACCTGTCCAACAATCTGCTTTAAGAGATCTTCTTATCGAATTCCAATCTGTCTTTTCTAAATCTAAAGAAGACATCGGACGAACTAGTATCCTTCGACACAAAATAGACACCGGCCTCGCACAACCCGTTAAACAACCTCCTCGTCGTATTCCTTTCTCTAGACGAGTTGAGGCCGAACAAATGGTTAAGGATATGAAAGAACAATGTGTCATTCAATCCTCTACAGCCCTTGGAGTTCTCCGGTAGTCCTCGTGAAAAAGAAAGATGGTTCGCTCCGTTTCTGCATCGACTATCGGCGTTTAAATGAAGTTACCAAAAAAGACTCCTACCCTCTACCGCGTATTGACCTTACTCTCGAAGCTTTGGGTAAGTCAAAGTGGTTCGCGTCTTTAGATCTTCTCTCGGGATATTTCCAAGTGGAAATGCATCCCGATGATAAAGAAAAAACCGCGTTTAGTATCGGTTCGGGATTATACGAATTCAATGTAATGCCTTTTGGCCTGACCAATGCTCCTACAACTTTCCAGCGCTTGATGGAGATAGTGCTGCATGATATTCCCTATACTATGTCCCTAGGATACCTAGACGACCTACTGGTACATGCCGAATCCTTCGATATCCTACTAAAGAATTTAAGAGTGGTATTTCATCGCTTATCTCAAGCGGGCTTGAAACTATCGCCCAAGAAATGCCATCCATGTCGCCGAGAAGTCAGATTTTTGGGGCATGTGATTTCGGAGCGAGGACTCTCTACAGACCCTGAAAAGATTGAGTCTGTGCGAAACTGGCCTAGACCCAGTAGCAAGAAAGATATCCAGTCTTTTCTCGGTCTGTGTGCTTATTATAGACGTTTTGTGCGAGACTTCTCTTCAATCAGTAAGCCACTTACTGGACTTACTGAGAAGGCCTCAAGGTTTGAATGGACACCGGAGTGTGGCCGTGCTTTTCAGACCTTGAAGGAGAAGTTGACTCAGGCGCCTGTATTAGCACAACCGAATGATCATAACCCATTTATCATCGACACTGATGCCAGTCAATTTGCATGTGGGGCGGTCCTGTCACAGCTCCAGCATGGCGAGGAAAAAAGGTCGTCGAATACTACAGTAAGACGTTGAGCGGACCCGAGAGGAATTATTGCGTAACGCGAAGGGAGCTCTTGGCGGTTGTGAAGGCTGTAGCCCATTTTCGCCCCTATGTCCTCGGAAGACGCTTTCTATTGCGCACCGACCACGCATCTCTGCGGTGGTTGATGAACTTTAGAGAGTCTGAAGGGCAAGTTGCACGGTGGATAGAGAGGCTACAGGAGTTTGATTTTGAGATTCAACACCGTGCAGGGAAGAATCATGGCAACGCGGATGCTCTCTCTCGTCGTCCTTGCGAGTCTTCGTCCTGTGTCTACTGTAGCAGGCTTGACGAAAAACAGATGTTGCTGGTGAAGACTGCAGCCATACAAGCCATGGATATGGGACAGATTCAGGCAACCGATCCGGACCTGCAAGCAGTTCGACAGTGGCTAAGTTCTAGCGGTAGACCAGAGGCTGAATCATTGAGCTCGGCCGCCCCTGCTCTTAAATCTTACTGGTCCATGTTCTCTTCCCTAGTCCTTAAGGATGGTGTTATCTACCGCCATTATCCCAATCCTCCCTATCAGCTACAGGTGCTGGTTCCTGAGTGCATACAGGCAGAAGTACTGAAGCACATGCACGATAGTCCGGCCGGCGGCCATTTTGGCATCGAGAAAACCCTCGCGAAGGTACGCGAGAGATACTATTGGGTAGGGCTATCTGCAAGTGTTCGACGCTACTGCCTTCGCTTCACAGTATGTCAGCAAAGAAAAGGGCCAATTCCTCGAACGAGGGCACCCTTACAGGTGCGAGTCTCTGGCTACCCGTTCGAGAGAGTTGCTGTTGACATACTAGGACCACTACCTGTAACTGGTAATGGCAACAAGTATATCATAGTCATGATGGACTATTTCACCAGGTGGCCTGAAGCGTTTGCGGTCCCAGACCAAACTGCTGAAACGGTAGCAGAAGTATTGGTCAGCCAAGTCTTCTCGTGGTTCGGATTATGTAAACAATTACACTCTGATCAAGGACGTAATTTTGAGTCTGCTGTATTTAAAGAGATTCTTCGTCGTTTTCGGATCGAAAAGACGCGAACCACTGCGCTACATCCTCAGAGTGATGGTCTTGTCGAACGTTTTAACAGAACTATCTTAGACTATCTCTCCAAATTTGTTGACAAACACCAAAAAAATAGGGACACCTACCTGCCTTTTCTTCTCCTTCCTTATCGCTCTTCAGTTCAAAAGTCCACGCAAAACACTCCCGCTTTTCTAAATTTGGGACGTGAACTTCGACTTCCTTTCCAATTACTAACTGGTGGGCCTCCAGATCAACATCTACAGGATGTACCCACCTATGTAGAAAATCTACAAGAAAGACTTTCGAAGGTCTATTCTTTCAATCGGTCACAGCTCACTGAAGCTAGTCGGAGAATGAAGAATCGTTATGATTTGTCCGCGAAAGCAAACCCTTTCAAAATTGGAGACTTTATCTGGCTTTATAACCCCAAGAGAAAGAGAGGCTATAGCCCTAAACTACAACGAGACTGGAATGGTCCGTACGAAATAATCGAATTGGTCACAGATGTCGTCTATAAAATCAAGCACAAGACTTCGAACCGAACAAGTGTCGTCCACTGCGATCGTTTAGCCACAGCAACTATCTGACGTTATTTTACCCCTTCTCATGTCCGTTTCCTTCCTAACCTTTTATTTTGTCACGTTTTCTTACTGGTCTACCCTCCTCACTCCCTCCTCCCTTCCGACGAGCCTAGATGTTTAATTTAATTAACTATTTTAATATCATTTGTGCCGAACCTATTTACTGCGCAAAGCTTGTTTTATTTCTTTTTTTTTCCTTTCTTTGCAGATAAGCGCAGCAGCTGGAGGATTTCAGGATCCCACCAAGTCTCCTCTATCCCAAATAATCCCGGCCTGCCAGCCACATCTAGACGCTCAGTTGGGACTTTGAGCTCTTAAACGGAGGGTCGTGTTGTAAACCTGAAAGGAAAAAAGAATAAATTAATCTTCAAATCAAATTAAAATAATTATAATTAAAAAATTAACATAAAATTTCATACTTACCTGTAACTTGTCACTTGTTTGTTTACATTTTGTAATTTTTACATTGTCACTTTTGAAGCAAAATGTCATCATCTTCTTCTTTTTTTATTGTAAACAGATTCAGCAAAACACAACGAACGTTGCCACTGGAATTTTCTGTCAATCCGTTGACGTTACGGCGGGCGGCGAATTGATAGAAAATTCCAGAGTACAACTGTTTACTATTTTTTTTAATTTTTTTTTTGTGTGTGTGACGAGGAGTATATAAACAGGCTCGTCACAACACAGAAGAGTTTTTTTTAATTAAGTTTTTTAAAAGTAAAAGTGGAGGTAGAGAGTTGGTTGTTTTTTTTTTAATTGAGTTTTTTTTTTAAAGTAAAGTTTAAAGTAGAGTTCATTTTTTTTTTAAAGTAGTTTTTTTTTAAGTAAAGTAGTTTTTTAAATTAGTTTTTTTAAGTAAAGTTTCTTTTTTTTTAAAAGTAAAGTAGTTTTTTTTGTAAAGTTTGTTAAAATTGCTAAGTTTTGTTAAATTTCGTTTTTTTTTGCTAAATAAAAGTGGAAAAAAAATTATAATAAATTTGTTTTGGTAAGTGAAATTTTCCTTTGTCTTATTTTTTTTCTTTCTTTTATTTTTTCTCTTCCTTTGGTTTTCCCCATTCAACATTTTATCATTTCATCATTTATTTTTTTTCCCATTTTCTTTTTTTTTTTGGCTCCGCTCGGCCCCTAATTGTCGTCCTTTGTTCTTTTCTTTACCCTTTTTTGGGCTGAATTTTGACCCTTTCTCCTTTTCTTTTCTACGAAAAAGGGTTAAGGAAAAGAAATTTAGAAGTAGAAAAATTTTTTTTTATAACAATACTATGCACTGACCCAGTTAATATGCCTGTGGCCCCAGCTAAATCAACCACAGTTATTCGGCGGTCTTCCAAAACCAACTCATGAACCTTGTGATAATTTCTGGCGTGGCTGCTGCTTTTTGACGTCCTGAACGTGGATCATCATTGATGTCTGTACGGCCGTGTTTAAATAGAGCAACCCACTTTTTTACAGTTGCATATGAAGGAGCACTGTCTCCTAATACGTTTACCATATCATCAAAAATTTCTTTCCCGTTTAATCCTTTTTTAAACAAATATTCAGTCACCGCACGATTTTTTAAATTATCCATTTTCTGAAAACAAGCCAAGCACGTGTAATTTAATCAACTGTTTAAACTAAACTATTGGACAGATCGATCTGGAATTTATGGTATGTTCATATGAAGGACTGGTGTTGCTAACACCAATAACTTTTTGTTTCTAGAAATGTTCCGTATGCGTTAGGCTGCGAACTTTTTGAATGACCTAGTATATATGTAGATAAAAAATTAAATAAATTGAATTGTTTTAAAGTCACAAATATCCTGCGAAAAAAATATATATACTATATAGTAATTAATATTGTGTAATAGGAACGTAGTTCGAAATTTTGGGAAAATGATGTCCTTAAAAATGATGAACTGAAATTCAAAAATGATTTCAGAATTTCAATTAAGGCTTTCGAATTATTATGTGCTTTATTAGGAAACATGAAAAGAATAAACACAAATTATAGGAAATGTGTTCCTTTAGAAAAAAGAATTGCTATTACTCTGTATGCGTTAGGATCCTCTGCAGAATACAGAATCATAGCAAATATATTTTATTATATTTTTCTTGCCAAATGTTTATTAAATATTTTTCTGATTCATCACACCACATTTGTCATGGTTTGTATTGTCTTTTTATTTTTTTTAAATTATTTACAAAATTTCTAATATTTTATTCTTATTTTAATCTTTTTCTCATTTTTATTAGAATATATTTATTTGTTAATATTATGTATTAAAATACACTCTTTACCGATGTCGTCTAGTTATCAGGAATAAATATCAAGTGTCAACGTCAACTATGAAAATGACAATTCACTGTTGATTTTTAGTTTATATGCTCATATACAGATGGTGTTTTTACATACTTTCAATCGAAAGTACGTAATTTTAATTTGCTTTCATCCAAAAGCAAATTGAAAGCAATCAAAATATGTACTTTCGGGTGAGAGATTAAAACAAGTCTTTCTGGGATAAATAAAAAACTTTTTACAAAATATCGTGGGCCTTATGAGGTTCAAAAGGAGATTTCAGAGGACCGTCATTTAATAAAGGATATAGATGGAATGCAATTATCATGTCTTCCATATAAAGGTGTATGTGCAACATGAGACCATTTGTTTCTGAAATAAACTTGAAGGAATAAATAGAAAAATTTTATATGATAATAATAATTTAAGTTGTATTGATTATCCCGGTTTTTTCAGATAAAGTACAAGAAATCGCATGTATCATAAATATTTCATAAGAAAAACTTTGTATGATTATTTCGTAAACGTGTTGATTACGTTGTCAGGTTGACCAAGCTGTAGTAGTATTTCTTGAGTAGACTGTAAACTAGATCGTAAGGTAAAGATTTACATTTCAATCCCGTCTGGGGAGAGGGTGGGGTGGTGGTGTAATCGATAGAGGGGATGAACCATATAAACATTCTAAAAAAAATTCGCGGCGCTCACCCCTCCTTCAAAGGATATACCCCTTTAAAAACAATTTTTTTCTTCTTTTTTGCCAATATCTTTATAACGGTAAGTGATAAAGATGTGATTTATGACTCAAAAAATGCGTCTTAAAATTCTCTATATTTTTTTTCAAAGAGTCCTAGTAGAAGGATAATAAAGGACATTTTGTGATTTTTTTTATATTTTTATATATATAGTATATATGTATATGTGTATATATGTATATACATATATATATATATAAATATATTTGTACGTGTGTGTGTGTTGTAGGTATGTACAATATATAACTATACCTTTATACCTTATACAGATAATCGTCTCTATTGTAGACTCCGTTCGGAAGTTGATTCCGTTCGAATCATTCGTTTTGAACGAATTTCGAAAGGGTATTGTTAATTCCGTTCGGAAAAATGTATTCGATCGGATAATTTCGAAAACAGCTGGTAACTGTCAAAAAATTTTTGCATGAAAATTTTTGAGTTATTTTTCTTGTGTGTTTACGTGAAAATCAATAATTTCTATTAAAACAAATCAATGGATTCTATTGCAATAGCCATACAAGTTATTGAAGAGGACCAGCAGTCCAATTTAAGGATCGAGAGAAGGAATCTAAGATTTAAATTTGATCCAATGAGTTTGTCTGACAATCCGTAAGTAAAAACCATGCTCTGTAAAATATACAGGTAATTTATTTCATAATTTTTGCAGTTTTCGGAAAAATTATAGATTAAATAAAAGGGCATTCGAGTATATTTTGGAAATTTGTGAAACAAAAATGAATATTCCAAAAAAAACAAGGTTTGTCAATAAAAGAAAAGTTTGCAGCTTCTCTGCGATTTTTGGTTGAGGGTAGCTACCAGCATGGAGTTGGAAAAGATTTCAATGTAGCTATTGCTCAGCCAACCTTTTCTCAGATTTTTAATGAGACCTTGAAAGTCTTAGAAGAGAATTTGTGTCCAAAGTGGATAAATATGCAGATGACTGAGCAAGGAGAAAGGGAAGCAAGATTGTACTTTCACGAAAAGTCTCAAATTACGAACATTGTAATGTGCGTAGATGGGACCCATATCAAAATTATTCCGCCGAAGCAAGACAGGAATTTATACTACAACAGAAAGGGATATTACAGCCTTAATACACTTATTGTAAGGTTTTATGCATATATATATTTTTGTATGGCAAATGACAATTAAATTTTATTTACTCTTGCAGATTTGTGACCACAAAATGAAAATTAGATTTGTGGACAGTAGACACCAAGGGGCAAGTCATGACTCACATATTTGGCGAATTAGTGGAGCACGTTCATATATGGAAGATCTATTCAAAAACAACAAAACAAATATAAAAATTCTGGGTAAATTTCATCACATTTTTCTATGTCCAAACCTTTTCGTATGTATAACATTTAACTGACATTTATTTTTCTAGGTGATGCTGGTTTTCCATCAGAGCCTTGGCTTATAACACCTCATCGTTCCCCTGAGGAAGGTAGTTCAGAAAGTCGTTTCAACGAAAACCACAGTAGAGGTCGCAGTATTATTGAACAAACAATAGGTCTACTGAAAAATCGATTTCGATGTCTGTTAGGGGCCAGACAATTGCACTATGCGCCTGAAAAGGCATCTAGAATAGTAAATGTTTGTTGTGCACTACACAATATTTGTATAAAATATAAGTAAATCAAAAAATTAAATAAATACTATTTTAAATGTAACACTTTTATTCTTATAAAAAAGTTCATTTTCAGTGGCCAAAACAGCATAACATTTATAAAAAAAATAAAAACATAACAAAAATATAAGTAGTTCATTAACATTATTTAATAAAGAAAAAAATAGCATTATATTCATTGATTTTCGATTAAATTTTTCTTAATATTCAGTTAATTTATCTATCTCCATTTCTAAAATTCCTTTTTTTACGTGCAATTTTTCAGTCGCCAAATCTTCCATTATTTTATTGTGTCTTTTTTTCTCTTCAACTTTGTTTTTTTCAGTCTTGTCCATATCACTTAATACATGGTATATTTTTTTATTATAGTAAATAAGATCGTCTAACTTTTTGTTCCTTTCTTTTAGTATCTGAGCAACATCATTATGAAACACTTTTTGCTGTTCTACCTGAACTTAAAGAATGTGAGCAGAATAATTAATAAAGCAGAATGTGAGTTGTTAGGCGTAGTTCTTCTATTAGAACTTTTTGAAGATGCTGAAGTGCTGGGTACGTCGATTAATGTTTCAGCATCGTTATTAACTTCTTCATGTTCCATATTTTCGTCAACTATCGTGGCAGTAACATTTGGTATTCCATAATAAGATGTGTTTTTCACACCTTGCACTGTAGCATCAATCCCTGTTAAATTTACAACCTGCTCCTCCAAAGCAGACAGTTCAACAAACGTATTGATTCCCCCACCAGTTGCCTTTGATTCCTTCTTGTTGTGCGCTAATTTTTTTTTTACATAACATTTGTAATCAGCCCAAACCTTAGAAAGAATAAAAAATATTTAAAAGAGTTCTTTCCTTTTTTTATTTTTAAATATGATAAAACAATGATTTTTATTTACTTACTTTTTTCCATCCTGAAGGATCCTTTTGTGGTGGTCTAGAGCGTTAAGCTCTTTTGAAGCATTTTGCTAAAAGGAATTTGTATTGCCTTTGAAAAATCCCTTCTCAATGTCAGGGTATTCTTCCAACAAAGACACCAATAGACTGTATTGGTTTTTATTGGTACTTCTTTCTTTGATTTTTTTCTCCCTTTAAAATTATTTTATTATTATTTATTTTTAAATGCTTATATAATAAAATATTGTGTAATAAAATTATAAAATTGTAAAATAAATAATAATCTAAAATCTAAAAAATAAAGGTTATGATGAACTTTTAGATTTCTATCGATCTGACTATATTCAGGCGGATAAAGACAGTGTTTTAAAAAAGATACAATCCTTAAGAGTATCATTCAGGAAAGAATTAAAAAAGGTGGAATCTTCTAAAAGAAGTGGGAACTCAACAGATGAAATCTACGTACCAAGTTTGTGGTACTACGATTTACTACTTTTCACTTTAGAACATGAACTACCAACGAGTAGTGTTGATAGCATCGATGAAGACAATTCATTTCGGTTTGATGAAACAGAACCTAAGGAGTATCAAGTTGAAGAAGACAATTTCGAAGAAGTACAAATTCAAACACTGAGGTAGGTCAAATTAAAGTAACATATTTATTAAAAATACTTATAATATTAGCTTAATTAACATTTTCCATATTTTAACATATTGTCCTGCCATGCGACTTTGCCATTGTTATTAAAGTACTCTGAATACTTATCAGTGTTGATTACAGAATCGAAATTAACCCCCGTTCCTGATCTAGAAATAGTTTGTAATGATGTAAACGAATAAGGATCATCAGTTCTCCATGCTCCATTTTGACGCATTTCATGTGTAACAGGATTTTCTGAATCAAATGTATTTCTTGACACATATTTACCTTTCGGCTGCATCAAGTAATTATGTAACACACAAATAGCACAAATTATGTGTTTAATGTTATCAATTTCAATATTAATTGCTGTATGCAATATTCTAAATTTCGTCGAAATTAGTCCAAACGCATTTTCAACTACATTTCGAGCCCTTGATAAACGATAATTAAATATTCTTCTTTCATAATTTAAATTTGCTTTTGAAAATGGTTTTAAGATATTTCTTTGCAATGAAAAAGCTTCATCTCCAATTAATACAAAATTTAAATTTTCCAAATTTCCCTCATTTGTAGGAAAATTAATAGTTCCGTTCGTAATCCTTTCATGCAGAGTAGTGTATTCGAAAATTACACCATCTGAAATTCTCCCATTTTTGCCAACATCAATGTAAATGAATTCATAATTAGAATATACTAGAGCCAATCAAATAATGCTGTAAAAATTTTTGTAATTATAGTACAATGCTCCGCTTTTCAGAGGTGCAGTAATTCTAATATGTTTTCCGTCTATTGCACCTCCACAGTTTGGCATTTGCCATTTCTCCTCGAACTGTTTTGCTGTTTCATTCCATTCCTGTGCAGAAGCTGGAAACTAAAAATAAAAATATTTTTGTATTATTCCACAGACTATCCTAACACCAACATTTGAAAGAGCGCATCCTTCAACATCTACATCTAATACTTATCCACCAACTAAAAACATAAAAAAAATTTAGAAGGAAAAGAACAAATTGAATTTTTTAAAAGTTGCACAGAAGTACTACGTGGGAGCAGAGCCGAAAAAGATTCATATGATGCCTTGGGGCAATATGTGGCATCTAAACTGAGATGTCTTCAGAATGAGCACCAAAAAATATTTGCGGAAGGATTAATAATGCAAGCTCTTCAAAAAGCAGCATTAAATAAATTAACAGAGAATCCTGCAATAATGGAAAATTCATCAAATTCGCAAATAATTTGTATAACTCCAACACCATCAACATCACAGGATTTTTACCCTCAGGATTCAGCAAATATTTTTATGGAATAATTTTTCACATTTTGATATTTTATGTTTTTTTTTCAATAAATGAATTCAATCTAAAATTAGCTTTATATAATTGATATTTGTATATTACTACATACATTCATATATTTTTTTCGAAGAACTTTGTAAATCTATTGAAAAAGAATAAAAATAATACAACCGAACCAAATTAAACAAGAGTTGAATGACAAGTGAAGTAATTTATTTCATATCATAATATACACGTATTGATAATGACAGATTAAAATGTAATAGATCATAATTCAAAATGTAATAAATTCAATATACAATGTCAATAATTATTATGAATCAAAATATTATAAATTAGTACAATTTCAAAAATTAATAATTTACTTCAAAAATAAATTCAGCAATTGTCTATATTTTCAACACTTCCCCTCAATTGCATAGTCTAAACCAAGTTCTTTAACGCACTTCCAATGTTTGGCCTCTGGTAAACGTTTGGTCAATATGTCTGCTGGCATATCTTCTGTTCTCAAATATTTAAGAATGACATCTTTTCTTTTGACTGCTTCACGTATGAAATGGTGACGAATATCAATATGTTTAGTCCTCGCATGTTGTACAGGATTAGATGCTATTAGTTGTGCGCTTCGGTTGTCATTGTAGATAGTCACTGGTGTATCATTTTTCAATCCTATTTCGATTAAAAATTTTTTTAAGTACATGGCCTCTTTTGTAGAATCACACAAAGCCATATACTCAGCTTCAGCTGTTGATAATGCAATAGTTCGTTGTTTTCTGGATTCCCAGGAAATAGCGGATCCTCCTAATATGAAACAATATCCGCTGTATGATCGTCTATCACACTTGTTTGAACCCCAATCCGCATCGGCAAAACCAAACAGATCAATTCCAGTTTTCTTGAAAATCAAACCAATATCTCGAGTTGCTTTTAAATACCTCAATACCCTTTTCGCTGCTCTCCAATGTCGTTCATCATATTTGTGGTTAAATTGACTCGAATAACTAACGGAATGGGCTATATGTGGACGTGTAGTCACGGCTATAAATATAACAGAGCACCAATTAAATTTTGGTAAGGCAATTTTTCTATTTGTAATTTTTTATTTTCGTCTAAGTCTTGATTTAATAAATTTGAACTCGTTTCCATTGGTGTTTGAACAGGGTTAGCATCTTTCATATTAAATTTACTCAGCAAGTCATTTATGTACTTTCGTTGAGTCATTATTATAGCTTCTCCTGGATTTACTGTAAATTCAATACCCAAACAATAATTGATTCTCCCTAAATCTTTCATTTCAAAATGGTTCTTCTCATATATTTTTTGAACTTGTTTATTGATTTTAAATTGTTTGAAGCCACAAAAATGTCGTCGACGTAAATTGCAACTATTAATATTTCATTCATATTTTTCTTGTAGTAGACGCATGCGTCTGAATTTAATTGTGTAAGTCCCATGTTTATCAATTTTTCATTCAATTTTAGGTACCACTGACGACCAGCCTGCTTCAACCCGTATATAGCCTTCCGAAGTAAGCATACTTTGTCGTTGTTAGTTTCTACGTTATTCATTTCAAAATATAAATCGGGTACTTCCATATATATTGTTTCTTGGATATCACCATTTAGGTACGCGGTAACTACATCCATTTGATGTATGGTTAAATTCCATTCTACTGACAAAGCCACTAATAGTCTGATGGAACACTGTCTTGCTACAGGTGCAAATGTGTCTTTATATTCTATGTTCTTTCTTTGTGAACAACCTTTCGCAACTAATCTTGCTTTTCTTCTTTTAACTAAACCATTTTCATCTTGTTTTGTCTGAAACACCCATCTGCAACCAATTATTTTGTGACCCCTGGGTCTATCTACTATTTGCCAAGTATAGTTTTTTTCATGTGCCTGTAATTCCTTTTTCATTGCATGTTTCCAATCATTTGCATCTTGACGCATCAAGGCTTCTTCTGTCGTTTTTGGGTCACCCACAACCATATTTACGGCCTCATAAAACACTTCTTCATCATCAGAGTTGTCTCTTACATCTTTCCCTTTTTGTGTAATTTTTTTATTAATTACTCTCCCGTCTTCTATATCACTACTCTCATCACTATTGTTCTCATTTCTATCTTTTTCTGTGCTTTTTATGTCAATTAATATTTTATTTTCATTTTAAATTTTATCATTTTCACTATTGGTACTTGGTATCATGTTATATTTCTTCTTTGGTCTACCTTTCTGTCCAGTTTTTTCATTTTTTGGTCGCCCGACCCTTTTTCAATACAATTTCATCATCAGTATTTATATCTGCAGATTTGGTACACGTTTGTTGATTACATTCTTTTACATCTCTTATTTTGTTTTCAGATTTTCCTGTATTTTTTTCTTTTATATCATTCTTTATCAATGCATCTGTCTCATTGTCATTCTCTTTACCTAATTCAAATAACATTTCAATTTCTTCAACTCTTTTTGAATCATCTTTCTTTATTTCCATCTTCTTTTCTTCTATAAATATCACGTCTCTACTTTTTATTATTTTTCTATTATCAGGATCCCACAACCGATAGGCTTTACTATCCTCACAGTATCCAACCATAATCAGTGGTCGTGGTCTTGGTTCAAACTTGTCTTTTCCAGGCTTATTTTGCAAGGCATATGCTTTGCTTCCAAACACTTGTAAATGTTTCACTGATATTGTTTTTTTCGTCCATAGAATAAATGGTATCTGATTTGCAATACTTCTCGAAGGACACTGTTTCTAATGTAGTTTGCACAAGCAACTGCTTCAGCCCAAAAAGAAGGAGGTAACTTCGACTGCAGTAACATGCATCTGGACATTTCGATTAATGTCCTATTATTTCTCTCCGCCACTCAATTTTGTTGTGGACAATATTCGACCGAAAATTCATGCTTAATGCCTTCTTGAGTTAGAAATTCAATGAATTTATTGTTACTGTATTCTTTACCATTATCTGACCTAATTGTCTTAATTTTCCGCCCAGTATAGGTTTCAACCTCTGCTTTATATTTCTTAAAGTAATCAAAAACTTGATTTTTATGTTGTAAAAAGTACACTGTACACCACCGGCTATGGTCATCAATAAAAGTTAAGAAATATTTACATCCGCCATTCGATGATGTTCTCATCGGACCACATATATCTGTGTGAATGAGATCGAGAAGATTTTGTGATACCAAGCTTGTTTCTCTTTTAAAAGGCCTTTTTGTCTGTTTACCAACAATGCAAATTTCACATTCCATTTTTTCATTTAAATCAAACTTTTTAGCACTTATTCCATGTACTTGATAATTCTTTATAACTTTACGCAACGATTCAAAGTTTAAATGACCAAATCGTTCATGAAGTTGTCGTAACGAATGTTTATTCTTATTTTCACATTGGGTAATATGAGCTCTTTCATTTGTCTCAGTTATGTAATACAGATTGTCCTGTCGTTTTGCTTTCATTCGTATTTTTACCACTATTGTCTTTAATCAGAGCCTCATATTTATTAAATATGACTGTGAAACCATTTTCAGTAACTTTTGGTACCGAAATTAAATTTGTTCGTAGCTTGGGTACATACAGTGTTTGTTTTAATTCGGCTGTGTTTCTATAATTTAAGTTTAAATTCACTCTTCCACGCCCTAAAACTTCAGTGGTATTATTGTCAGCTAAACATAAAGCACTCACCTCAGTATTATTCAACTTCGAAAACTTGTCTACTTGTGCACATATATGTGAAGTTGCACCGCTGTCCAAACACCAATTTATTTTTGATTGTCGCTCTGTACCTTGCTGTACCGATAACACTTCTTGTAACAAAAATGATGACTGTTTTTCATTTTTTTTATTTTTGTAGAAGCAATTGACTTCTTTATGACCTCTTTTTCTACAATGAAAACATATACCATTAAATTTATTTGTCTTACCTCCCTTATGTTTATTATCATTCATATTTCTTTTAAAATTGTTTGTTGAATTTCCTTTGGCGTAGAAAGCGCCGACGATGCCTTTATCTCTGTTTGATCTGGAGTCATATTCTTCCATCATCTTTATTTTCAAAACATTGGGCTCTGGTAGTTCATCCCTGGACTCTATTGCTGTACGAAAATTTTCATACGAATCAGGCAAGCTATACAGCAATAAAATTGATAAAAATTCTTCGTCAAGTTTCATTTCTAAATCTTTCAGTTTGTCAACGGAATCAAAGAATTTTTTTAGGTGTTCTCGTATATCATCTTCCTCTTTCATCTTGTTCAAGAGAATTTGTTTGAAAAGCCTGGCCTTTCTTGCAGGTCTCTTTGTCTGGTAAACTTCATGTAGTTTCTGCCATACATCCTTCGATGTTACACATTCTTTAATTTCCTTCAGTTCTGACGGATTCATACACCAAATGATATCAGATTTAGCCTTTCTATCATTCTTTTCCCATTTATCAACTTCACTAGCATTTGTTGAAGTTAATTCAGGCTTCTTTATCCTGCCCGAAACGTAATCCCAATTATCATTTTTAATAAGAATAGCCTCAACGTGGATTTTCCACGTGTCAAAATTGTCCTTTGATAATGGTTCAACTTTTATTTGTGCTTGACTTGTCATTTCACTTATATTTTAACAAAAATGATACTCAATTCTCGAAATATTAATTTTAATTATAACTTTAAACTATAACCAATTTAAACTTAAGATGATTATAAAATTTTCGGATTAAAAAAAAATATTTTCCTGGGCCCATAACCTATTGAAAAAGAATAAAAATAATACAACCGAATCAAATTAAACAAGAGTTGAATGACAAGTGAAGTAATTTATTTCATATCATAATATACACGTATTGATAATGACAGATTAAAATGTAATAGATCATAATTCAAAATGTAATAAATTCAATATACAATGTCAATAATTATTATGAATCAAAATATTATAAATTAGTACAATTTCAAAAATTAATAATTTACTTCAAAAATAAATTCAGCAATTGTCTATATTTTCAACAAAATCGATATACAGACTTCAGGTTTAATTTTGCCAAGAGCTTGAGGTGATATTCCTGTTGAGAATTTTGTAGCCAAAAATCTTAACGTTGCTACAAGTCGTTCTTCTGGTGGAATACTATTTCTCATGTTAGTGTTTTCTTTTTGAATATACGGTCTTATTTCTTCAAGTAGATTTCCAAAGCCATTTGCATCCAATCTTAAGTAGTTATATAAATCTGCCGGATAATTTGTTTTCAACATTTTAGTAATTTCATGTCACTAAATTCATTTCTTTTAGCTAACCAATTTTTTTGCCAAAGTCTTTTATTTTAGGTTTTATTTTTTTCCCGACTTTTTTACTTGCTTAAACATCATTGCACAAACTACTGCCGTACTTAAATTTTCCGTCATTTGAAAAATTTTTATTAAAAATACAAATTCACTTTATTTATACACCACACCTGAGATTCCGTTGGAGTGTGGCGTGGAACGTAGAAAAAACAGACACTCCACACGCCGAGCCAAATATAAAGAATTTGGTTGTTATTTTTTAAAAGCACTTTAGCTGCCACGCAATTCGACGGATTAACTTTTATTGTGTGTGGACAAAGAGCAAAGTGGCAGTTTTTCTAACTCGCCAACCGACATTTTTTTCAAAAGAAAAAACTCTTAGTGTAGGCTTACAATTGGTATTATCAAATTGCTATAATTTTTTTTCATTAGTTGATTCGATATAATAACGGTATATTATTAAAATTATTTAAATCTGAAAAAAAAAACCAAATTTAAATAAATAAGAACATCTGCATTCCAAAATGTATAATATTTTATACATGTGTAAACGATAAAATTTATGTGCAGGGTGTATCTTTTTCATAAAGCATCAGATTTGCCTTCTACAAATGGACGCACATACACTGGCAAGCACGCACACACACACACGCGAGTTATGTTATCTAACATAAGTCATATAGAAGACAAAGAAATATGTAATGAAAATGTGACTTATGTTGATAACAAACAAAATTCCAATTTAATAAATAAAATAAAAATAAATATATAAGAATATATGCATAATACATTTTTTTGCTGATTTTAATGGAAAATTTCGTTTTTCAAATTCTCACAGAAATTAACAAAAATTGATGTAAACAGGAAAAGCTTAGCAAGCAGCTTCTCCAATTTCTTTGTGAGAAATTATAAAAAATTAAAATAAATAAGAAAATGCTAAACAAGCAATTATACGAAAAAAACGAAATTTTCAAAGGTATAAAAAGAAATCATAGAAATCAAAGAAATTAGTCTTAAGACCACAAAAAAACAGTACATATCGGTTCTGAAGAATCAGATAGTTCTATAAGTATAGTTATTGTGTATTTTATATAGTAATATGAAACGTTGATTCTTAGAAGAATCAATCATGAAAACCAATGCACCAACATAGCCGGTGTGAAACATTTTATGTTCCCACACCGAATACATTAATTTTCCCATAAGCATAAAAATTGCTTATTACATCTTTACAAAGATGAACACCTGTAACTTTTACTTTTCACTTATCGCACGATTAGAATTAGAATAAAATGTAACATAGGTCATAACTCATAAGTATAAATAGAAGATCAATCTTTGTAACAGTTCAGTTCAACTTTTGAACAGTAATAAAATTGACATAAACTTTAAATTTGTCTTTTAATTCGCGAAAAGTGAATTTTTAAACTAAAGTTATTTAATTTAAAGTAATTTCATTAGTGAATTATAATTAAAAATAACTTAAAATACTTTTACGAAGAAGTAAGAGATAAAGTTATTTAATTTAAAGTAATTTCATTAGTGAATTATAATTAAAAATAACTTAAAATACTTTTACGAAGAAGTAAGAGATAAAGTTATTTAATTTAAAGTAATTTCATTAGTGAATTATAATTAAAAATAACTTAAAATACTTTTACGAAGAAGTAAGAGATAAAGTTATTTAATTGGCGCAGTCGGTGAAATATTTTGTGCACGACTAACATTAAAAATTAAAAATTGTTTTTAAATTTAAAAAGTGCAAAACACCATTCATTAAAATTTGCTAAATTAAAACTCTAATTACAGTAAAAATTAAAAAAAAAAAAAAAAATGTTTAATTTAAAATTTACTAACAAATGACTCTTCCAATTGAGTCTATTGAATGTGATTGTGAATCAAAGTGCGAAATTCCATCAGAATTGCCAACTAACCCAGAAGGTACAACTACCAATACAACTTTCAACGTAGAAGACGACGACACAGTTGAATTCATCCTAGGACCAGAGGAAAGGGCTCTAATAATTCTCGAACTACAGCAACAACAACAAAATATCTGAACTGAAGGACATCATTCAACAATTTACACAACAAAATAAAAAACGCAAGTAAAAACATTTTAAAACCTTTTAAAACTTTAAAACTTAAAAAAAAAAAAAAAAAAAAAAATATTTTGTATTTAGTTGTAAGATTCTCTATTGTAAAGATTAAATATTTGCAAAATAACAAAACCTTTTTTTTAAAAAATGGATGTCAACGAAAGAGAAATACTAACATATATTGCAAAAAATATAAGTTATATTACTCCATTTTCTGGCGAAAAATTTACCCTTATCGGATTCATTTCTCGTGTAGAATCTCTAATTCCTCTAATTGACCAATTGAGCAACGAACTTGTAATGTGAGGGTACTACAATAATCAACCTGTACTTAGTACCCTGCATTAGTATATACCTCTATAGTATATACATTAATCCGTTTGGTCATATTGACCATCTGGTGTATTGTAATGCGGTTATATATAACGCATTACAATACAACTTCTTCTTCTTATTTTACACGCGCATTTATACGTATAAATTATAGCGTTGCTATATATACATATATATGCATCGGATGATGCAGTTGCATGTTTCAGGTATGTGAAGCAAAAATTCCAGAAATTTCTATGCTTCACCAATATTCTCCCCAATTAAGTACTCAAAAGCACGATTACTGTAGCCGATCGTTAATCCATGTTTGGCTACTCGCTCATTTTTCACATATACAAGAAAAATTTCTGACATATTTGTGTAACTATACTCACCTTTATTAATTTCCGTGTTACCATATATCATTTTTCTTATTAGTACATTTTTTTTATATGTACTTTCATTACCCACCACAATTTTTAAAATTTGAAAAATTTCTGTAATAAATTAAAAATCTGTAAAAAACATATTTATCTAAATGGGGGCATGCATATTCCTTAAATTTACATAAATTTTAACTTCGATAGGTTCCATGAATTTCAATTTTTCCTTAAAAAAATAAGTACCTATTGTATTGGTACTTCACCATTTTTGAATTTTTATAAAATTTCACTCTCTTCGTTTAAAATTATTAAATTTATTAAAAAATTACCCCCACCAAATTCTCCAACACACACTTTTCATATAAATACGCGGTGCGTATCGGCATCAGAAAAGTTCTGTTTTATCTCGGTCAAGGGCAACCTCTGCCCGAGCAAAATTTAATTTTCTGGTATTTTAAAAGTCTTGTTGTTTTATATTCATTTAGTGGCAACCCCTACTAAAATGGTTCTTTTTTTTTGTAGTACCGGTAGTTATAGTTAGCCTTTAAAACAAAATCAAAATCAAGTCAGCTTTTTTTTGAATGATTTTTTTTTATATATAATGTCGATTACAAGAATAGTGGATAAGAAAAATTGATTAAATTCAAATTGGATTGATTAATTGATTAATTAGTTAAATAAGAAAAAATGAAAAAAAAAAAATTTAATAAAATATGATATGTGCAAACAAAGAAAAGAAAACAAATTAAAATTTAAAATCATTTGATAAAATTTACAAAATAATAAAATTATATAGATAATTAAGTAGAATATATACTCGATATTGGAAATCATAGTGCATAATTTATTTAATTTAGGTTATAAAAGTTTAGTTTTCATTTGATTTTAGTTGATATTTGTCTCTGCTGAAAAATATACTTACGTACTCATCATATTTACGTACGTTCAGTCTTCATTATGATAAAATGTTTAATTCTAGTTTGTATCGTTTATCTACAAAAAAAAAAATATACAAATTATCATTAAAAAAAAAATTAATAAGAAAAAAAAAAGAAAAAAAAAATTTTTTTTGAAAAAAATAAAAGAAAACAAGTGTAACGTGTGTCAATCTACACTTATATACATACATATATGTATATAATTATTAATCTATATAAAATATAGATATTAATATATTGTTGGAGACTTGCACCACATCACCTAAAAAAAAAAAATTTAAATAATTAATTAATAATTTAGTTAATTTAAATTAAAATAATTTTAATTAAAATAATACTCATACTTACCTGCAACATTGACATCACTTTGTTTACATTTTTTTATTTATGTGATCCTCTTCTTTCTGCAACGTCAAATGTCAACGTTATAATCACTTTCTTTTATTTCGTTGACATTCGTTGTAGAAAGATGTTTCACTTTCCACTGGAAGTCTCTATCAATTCGTTGACGTTGTCATCTTTCGGCGAATTGATGGAAACTTCCAGAACATCGATTCTTTTTTTTTACGATACACGTTTTTTTTGAGTGAGTCAATGCAGTTCTTTTTGTACAGTTCAGTCTATGCAGTTCGTTTTGTTGAGTCAGTCATTTTTTTTTTAGTTCTTTTAGTCAGTGATTGCAGATCTTTTTTGATTAGTGAGTTAATTTTAAAAATCTTTCTTGATCCGTTCAATTAAATTAATTTAAGAAAAAAAAAAAATTGTTCAATTGATCAATTTAATTAGACCTTTTTTTTTTCTTTTTTTTTTGTATATCAATTTAATTCGTTTTTTTTTCTTTTTTGTGAAAATAAAAAAATTTTCTGTTGGTAAAAAAAAAAAAATCTATTAGTTTTATTTTTTTTATATAAAAAAAAAAAAGTAAAGGATCATAAAAAAAAGAAAAAAGGTAAGTTAATTCTTTTATTTTATCAAAAATCCTTTTTTTTTTTAAGGCTCCGCTCGGCCTCCTAATTTTCCTTTCCTTCCTTTTTTTAATAAAACTTTTAACCCTTTTTTTTTCTACTTCTGTAGAATTTTCTACAGAAAAAAAACAGGGGTTAAAAGAAAGGAAAAATAACATTTTTCCAACATTGGTGTCAGGTGTGGGGTTCTCTGATCGATCTTAGAAATAAGATCCTACCACCACCACCTGATTTTATTACCCTTTTTCTTCCTTTTTACCATTTTTTTTTTCTACAAACAATTACACATTTTCTTTTTTTGCATAAAATTATTTTTTTTTGTATGTACTTGAAAAGTACATAAAAGGTATAGTAGGGACACTTGGGGTATATTGTAAAGTCCCACTATATTTAGATAGTGTTTTTTTTTTTTGTGTGAAAATAAAAAAGGGGGCATTAAATAAAATTTAATTTTTTGAAATATTTTTCTTTGTGTTTTTTTTTGCAGCATAGTTTTTTTTCTTTCCCCCTTTTCTTCATATTGGGTGAAACACAGCATTCTGTTTTTCTTTCTTTTTAGCCGTTATACACGTGTAACTTACATTCTCTTTGTTACCGTGTATAAAATCGTGGTTCTTTGTACAAAGAAGCCGTAATCGTAACGGGTCAGAGATTTGGATTATTGTACAGGGTGTCACAATTTTTTTTTTAGTACAAGTAAATTAAAGTATTTGTGTGGACAAGATTTTTTTTGGTAACAGGGTGGATCATTCTCCTTCTTCTACTGCTTTACACACTTCTGTCTTTTGTAAAGACTACTTCTTTCGTTTTCTTTACAACAGGGTGTTTTTCTTATAGGGTCTGAAAATAGAAATTTCTACGTCTTGCATATAAAGCCTGTCACACTTCTTTCTGTTGCAAAAAGTAGCACTCTATCTTCTATAAGACTGTTTTCTTTTTGTAACGGGTGATCTTTTCTTTTATAGTGCTCGAATTTAGTAGGAATTTTCTATCCATTTTGTGCACATAAAACCTGTCACACACTTTCTGTTATCCAATCTTGTTCTTCTTGGCTGTTGCTCTTCTTCTTACTTGCTACTATCTTTGATTTTATTCCTTTATACCCTTACTGCTTTAATATGTCTGAGGGAGAACGTTCATCTGATTCCGCCCTTGGTGTCGGAGATAAGCGACCCATCTCTGACACACTCGAATCTACTCTCTCAGAACTCGCAAAGCAGATGGCGCTGCAGGTGCAGCTGGTATCGGACATGACGAGTGCACTAAAGGGACTGTCACAGAGAGTTGAGCATCTAGAACAGAGCCGACAAACAGCAAGTGCTATGAGATTGAGTGAAATCGAGCGCTTAGCTAGCCTACCTACGCCTGAGGCTGTCAGAGCGAGGCCAACTGTTCCTGTTAGCACTGTTGAGTCCAATTTTTCAACAATGCTACAACAAATGACTCTATCTGAGACTGTGTGCACTCCCAATGCCATAACAACATCTATTGCCCCTGCACTCTGCACAGATGGCGCTCCTGTCTTTCCATCCACCAGGGAAGTTCCAACTTCTACCCGACGAAATTCTGGACACGATTTAGCTGCCACCCCTATTATTAACCAAACTTTTAGTCACGTGGTACCTAACGAAGTATCCCTTGGACCAGAAGTTGACTTTCCGCCACTACCTGTAAATACAGGGTATACTTTCCTAACCCGTGGCTCAAATCAGCAATCCAGGTTTGTGGCAGGCTTCCAAATAGAGCCAGAAAATCAATTCAGGCAGCGGTATGAAGTAGTAGGGGAGAATGTTGATCTGCAGAACCCTGTCCAAAATGTACCCCTTACCAATCAGTCTTCCTGGCCTAGTCAGCGTAGATCGAGCGTACATTTTGGACAACCATCAGTGACTAGCAGCAGAGTTATGATGGGCTCAGGGCATCATTTTATGAGAGTGTCCCCCAAGGAGTTTGATGGACGTGAGCCATGGCAGAGCTACAAGCCCCATTTCGAGGCTGTGTCGAGGGCAAATGGTTGGCCTGGAGAGTTCAAGGCCCTAGGGTTAGCGCCACACCTAACGGGTACGGCCCTGGCCTATTACGAAACTCTACCAAGAGCTGTCCAGGACAACTATGACCTTCTAGATCAGGCCTTGGATAGGAGGTTCAGCATGCAATACCGTCAGTCCGTGGCTCACATCCAGCTGCGTGGACGCCTGCAGAAAGACAAGGAGCCATTACCTGATTTTGCCACACATATTCAGAGGTTGGTATATCTCGCTTTTCCTGACTGCCCAGAGGCCGCTCGTGACAGAATCGCTTTGGGGCAGTTTGTGGATGGCCTTGCGGATTTGGACATCCAACAGAGGGTCAGAGATGCAGCCCCAGAATGTTTGGAAGAAGCATTGGCCCTTGCTATCCGAATGGAGGCCAGTCGAGATGCGACCCGAATTAGCCGAAAAGGGGCAAGGGCATACCAGGTGGTTATCCACGAGTCCCCAAATAACAACAAGGCACCTTCGGGAAAAGCCACCGGTCCAGTTTGAAGGAGTGCGAGCTGGACCCCTTCCCTAAAGACACTCCACCTACCGCTGAAGTGATTGCCACTGGGGTCACAGGGCAAGTAAAATTCTTCAACACTACCAAAAATTTCGGGTTTATTGTGCGAGATGACAACGGGCAGGAGGTTTTCGTCCATAGAGACTGTGTTTCCAAAGACGAGGGAAAACTTCGTTTGAGACAGGGGCATAGGGTAGTTTTCGATGTGGTTTCTAGCTCTCGTACCCCTCGAGCAACTAATTTGAAATTGCAACACGAGGAGGGGTTGAATCCATCTGAGACAGACTTATCTCTTTGCCCCAAACAAATCCCCAAATCGTCTTTGCAGCCTTCTGGGACAAGTCCCAAGCCATCTGGCAACCCTGCTGGGCCATCTCGCACTCCGGACACAAGCCCCAAGCCATCTGGCAACCCTTCTGGGCCATCTCGCCTCTCTGAGATAAGCCCCAAGCCATCTGGCAACCCTGCTGGGCCATATCGCACTCCGGACACAAGCCCCAAGCACTCAGGCAACCCTTCTGGGCCATCTCGCCTTCCTGAGATAAGCCCCAAGCCATCAGGCAACCCTGCTGGGTCATCTCGCCTTCCTGAGACAAGCCCCAATACCTCAGGCAACCCTTCTGGGCCATCTCGCCTTTCTGAGATAAGCCCCAAGCCATCTGGCAACCCTTCTGGGCCATCTCGCCTTTCTGAGATAAGCCCCAAGCCATCTGGCAACCCTTCTGGGCCATCTCGCCTTCCTGAGATAAGCCCCAAGCCATCTGGCAACCCTTCTGGGCCATCTCGCCTTCCTGAGATAAGCCCCAAGCCATCAGGCAACCCTTCTGGGCCATCTCGCACTCCGGACACAAGCCCCAAGCCATCTGGCAACCCTTCTGGGCCATCTCGCCTCTCTGAGATAAGCCCCAAGCCATCTGGCAACCCTGCTGGGCCATCTCGCACTCCGGACACAAGCCCCAAGCCATCAGGTAGCCCTGTTGGGCCATCTCGCCCTTCTGAGATAAACCCCAAGCACTCAGGCAAGCCTTCTGGGCCATCTCGGCCTTCTGAGAAAATCCCCAAATCTCCTGTGCAGCCTATTGGGACACCCGACACTAGCCCCAAGCCGTCCGTGCCACCTACTGGGCCTCGTGACACAAGCCCCAAGGCGTTTGCACAGCCTACCAGGTCATCTAGCCCTGCCAGGCCAATCCCCAAATCATCCGGTAAACCTACTGGGTCGCCCAGCCGTTCCAAGTCAAACCGAAAGTCACCTAGAAAGTCTAGTGGGCCACCCAGCCATTCCAAATCCATCCCCAAATCCTCTGCACACCCTTCTAGGTCACCTAGCCCTTCTAAGTGCATCCCAAAGTCCCCTGCACGTCCTTCTAGGTCACCAAGCCCTCCTGAACCGAACACCAAGTCACCCCTCAGCCTTCCAGTGCCGACAAACCGGACAATGAACCCTCTTCTCGGCCATCGAGTTGTTACACTTCTGGTTTGTCTGCCTCCCATTCTGCCTCCCACTCCCTTACAGCAGATTTAAACTAGTTTCCACTGACCCTTTGGGGCCAGAGTTGGTGGAAGAATCAGCCCCAATCACAATTCCCATTACAGTGGTCTCTACTGGGCCTAACCTTAGCGTCCATGGCACTGTCAATGACATACCTATTATGATGATTGTGGATACAGGAGCTACTAGAACGATCGTACACCCCCGAGTCCTACAACGAAGCCCTTGTGCGGTGGAAGTCCTACCATCCTATGCTACTATACAAAGCGTCACTGGTGAGACCATCCCCGTCGAAGGTAAAGTCCTAATCCAATTATCAATAGGCCACTTTTCGGTCAAACACTTAACCTATTCCGCGGAAATCCACGACGACTGCATTCTGGGTATGGATTTCCTAAAACAGTACGGCTGCATTCTTGACTTAGAAAAAGATCTCCTACATTTACAGGAAGAGTCGATTCCTTTACATCACTCTTCCTCTTTCCTGGCAAGAACTTTACAGTCCCTCGAGTTTCAACCCTTCCAGGAGATAATTACACCTCTTCATACTTCTCTGGTGCCGAACAAGGATGTCCTCCTCTCAGCCTCTTCCTTGTTGCCAGAACAACTTAGTATGATGCCTTCTATCTCTCGTGTTTCAAATGGCCAAGTTTGGGCTAGGATTTCTAACGTCTCCTCTCAAAACGTTATCCTACCTAGCCACCTACCTGTTGCCTATTTGGACACCGATTGCACTCTCCTGTGTAATGAAACTCGAGTGACTTCCCCTGTTCTGCCCCCTGCCCTACAAGATCTTTTTCTAAACAGCAGCGAAGGTTTAGAACCTACCCAGAAAGCAGCCCTACAAACACTACTAACAGATTTCCAAACCGTCTTTTCCTTGTCAAAAGATAACATTGGACGGACTAACATCCTGCAACACCAAATCAATACTGGTACCTCTCAACCAATTAAGCAGCCACCACGTCGCATGCCCTATTCTCGACGATTGGAAGCAGAAGAAATGGTGAGAGAGATGAAGGAGCAAGGTGTCATCCAGTCCTCTACGAGTCCTTGGAGCTCGCCGGTAGTCCTGGTTAAGAAGAAAGACGGGTCACTTCGTTTCTGTATAGATTACAGACGCCTAAATGAAGTGACCAAGAAGGATTCTTACCCACTTCCGCGAATGGACCTCACTCTGGAGGCACTAGGCAGATCTAGGTGGTTTGCCTCCTTGGATTTACTTTCAGGGTACTTTCAAGTAGAAATGCATCCTGCCGACAAGGAGAAAACCGCCTTCAGTATTGGTTCGGGTCTTTACGAGTTCAACGTTATGCCTTTCGGTCTAACCAATGCTCCTGCCACTTTCCAACGTCTGATGGAAATAGTCCTCCACGACATACCCTATACCACTTCTTTGGGCTACCTGGATGACTTGCTGGTCCATTCCGAGACCTTCGAGGGACTCCTGTCCAATCTGCGAGTAGTGTTTCAGCGCCTCCAAGAAGCTAATCTAAAACTCTCGCCGAAGAAGTGCCATCTATGTCGTAGGGAGGTGAAATTTTTGGGGCACGTGATCTCGGAGGAAGGATTATCGACCGATCCAGAAAAGATTGAAGCTGTCAGAGGCTGGCCCACTCCCCGCAGCAAGAGAGACATTCAATCTTTTCTCGGATTGTGCGCATACTATAGGCGCTTCGTGAAAAATTTCTCCGCCATTGCTAAACCCTTGACGGGACTGACTGAAAAGTCTGCCAAATTCAGTTGGTCGGAGGAGTGTGATTTAGCATTTGCTACCCTCAAGGAGAAATTGACCGAAGCACCTATACTTGCCCAACCGAACGATGACGATCCCTTTATTTTGGACACCGACGCCAGTCAGTATGCGTGGGGAGCGGTCCTGTCGCAACTCCAAGATGGCGAAGAGAGGGTCATCGAGTACTACAGTAAAACGCTCAGTAGACCTGAGATTAATTACTGTGTTACCCGAAAAGAGCTATTAGCTGTCGTCAAGGCGGTAGCTCATTTTCGGCCTTACCTTCTGGGACGTCGATTCCTACTGCGTTCCGACCATGCCTCCTTAAGGTGGTTGATGAATTTTCGCGAACCTGAAGGCCAAGTCGCCCGTTGGCTAGAACGGCTTCAGGAATTCGACTTCGAAATTCATCATCGCGCCGGAAGAAGTCATGGTAACGCAGATGCGATGTCCCGAAGGCCTTGCGCAGTAACTTCCTGTGCGTACTGTAGTCGACTCGAGGAGAAGCAGTCTCTACTAATAAGGACCTCTACGGTGCAAGCCATCGATGTGAGTCAGCTCCAGGAAGCCGATCCGGAACTACAGACTGTCCGACAGTGGCTAAGCGCCGGCGAAAGACCAGCCGCTGAAACCCTTAGCTCTGTTTCACCATCGTTGAAGGCTTATTGGGCAATGTTCTCCTCGTTGGTACTTGAGGACGGAGTGGCTTGCAGGAAGTCCACCAACCCGGACGGTCAGTTGCAGATACTGGTGCCGGAATGTCTACGACTCGAGGTGTTGCAGCAGTTACACGACAGCCCTGCTGGAGGTCACTACGGCATCGACAAGACTCTAGCGAAGGTCCGCCTCAGGTACTACTGGGTCGGCCTTTCGGCTAGTGTTCGCGAATATTGCCTCCGATGCCCGACTTGCCAGCAGCGCAAAGGAGCCATTCCGAAAAGGAAGGCACCTTTGCAAATTCGGAACTCTGGATCACCATTCGAACGGGTTGCTGTAGACATTTTGGGGCCTTTACCTGTAACGAAGACTGGCAACAGGTATATACTCGTGCTGATGGACTATTTTACCAAATGGCCTGAGGCCATAGCTATTCCTGACCAGACCGCGGAAACAGTGGCAGAAGCATTGGTGAGTCAAGTCTTCTCGCGATTCGGGCTTTGTAGACAGCTACACTCAGATCAAGGGCGAAACTTCGAGTCCGCGATCTTTACTGAGGTTTTGCGTCGTTTCCGAATAGAAAAGACTCGGACCACTGCCTTGCACCCCCAGAGTGATGGCCTAGTGGAACGATTTAACAGGACCATCTTGGACTATCTCTCCAAGTTCGTTAGTGAACACCAAAGAGACTGGGACACCTATCTGCCTCTCCTTCTTCTCTCTTATCGGTCTGCTGTACAAAAGTCTACTCAACGTACCCCTGCTCTTCTAAACCTAGGGAGGGAGCTCCGATTACCCATCCAACTATTAACTGGAGACCCTCCTGGCAACCATCCTATAGAACTGCCAGAATATGTCAAAAACCTTCAGGAAAGGCTCACTAAAGTCCATGCCTTTAATCGAACTCAATTGGACTTAGCGAGCCGGAGAATGAAGGATAGATACGACCTGTCTGCTAAGGCTAACCCCTTTCAATTGGGCGACCTTGTCTGGCTGTTTAACCCGAAACGGAAAAAGGGACGTTGTCCAAAATTACAAAAAGATTGGGATGGTCCCTATAAAGTGATTGAGCTGGTCACCGACGTAGTCTATCGGATAAAACATCAGATATCCAACCGCACAAGTGTTGTCCATCGCGATCGCTTAGCTCCCGCCACAATCTGAGGTATCACACCCGAACTCTTCCTTTCCTCACTACTCCTCGTTCCGATCCAGTGAGTCTTTTCTTTTATTGCTTTTATTTTATTTGTCTAGAACTTTTCACTGCGGAAAGCCTGTTTTTCTTTTCTTTTCTTTTCAGGTAATCCTGGCCTATCAGTGACATCTGGACACTCTAAAGGCTCAGTCGGAACTTTGAGCCTTCAAACGGGGGGTCGTGTTGGAGACTTGCACCACATCACCTAAAAAAAAAAAATTTAAATAATTAATTAATAATTTAGTTAATTTAAATTAAAATAATTTTAATTAAAATAATACTCATACTTACCTGCAACATTGACATCACTTTGTTTACATTTTTTTATTTATGTGATCCTCTTCTTTCTGCAACGTCAAATGTCAACGTTATAATCACTTTCTTTTATTTCGTTGACATTCGTTGTAGAAAGATGTTTCACTTTCCACTGGAAGTCTCTATCAATTCGTTGACGTTGTCATCTTTCGGCGAATTGATGGAAACTTCCAGAACATCGATTCTTTTTTTTTACGATACACGTTTTTTTTGAGTGAGTCAATGCAGTTCTTTTTGTACAGTTCAGTCTATGCAGTTCGTTTTGTTGAGTCAGTCATTTTTTTTTTAGTTCTTTTAGTCAGTGATTGCAGATCTTTTTTGATTAGTGAGTTAATTTTAAAAATCTTTCTTGATCCGTTCAATTAAATTAATTTAAGAAAAAAAAAAAATTGTTCAATTGATCAATTTAATTAGACCTTTTTTTTTTCTTTTTTTTTTGTATATCAATTTAATTCGTTTTTTTTTCTTTTTTGTGAAAATAAAAAAATTTTCTGTTGGTAAAAAAAAAAAAATCTATTAGTTTTATTTTTTTTATATAAAAAAAAAAAAGTAAAGGATCATAAAAAAAAGAAAAAAGGTAAGTTAATTCTTTTATTTTATCAAAAATCCTTTTTTTTTTTAAGGCTCCGCTCGGCCTCCTAATTTTCCTTTCCTTCCTTTTTTTAATAAAACTTTTAACCCTTTTTTTTTCTACTTCTGTAGAATTTTCTACAGAAAAAAAACAGGGGTTAAAAGAAAGGAAAAATAACATTTTTCCAACAATATTATATTAATCATATTATTACAAAATCTTATAATATACATTTTGCTTATATGTCTATTATGTAGAAATATATATACAAATCATTACATTCCTATACAAATATATTTGTACTATAATTACATTTATTTTTTTTATGCAAAATAATATATGTATCAAGTATAATTGAGAAGGACACTGTTTCTAATGTAGTTTGCACAAGCAACTGCTTCAGCCCAAAAAGAAGGAGGTAACTTCGACTGCAGTAACATGCATCTGGACATTTCGATTAATGTCCTATTATTTCTCTCCGCCACTCAATTTTGTTGTGGACAATATTCGACCGAAAATTCATGCTTAATGCCTTCTTGAGTTAGAAATTCAATGAATTTATTGTTACTGTATTCTTTACCATTATCTGACCTAATTGTCTTAATTTTCCGCCCAGTATAGGTTTCAACCTCTGCTTTATATTTCTTAAAGTAATCAAAAACTTGATTTTTATGTTGTAAAAAGTACACTGTACACCACCGGCTATGGTCATCAATAAAAGTTAAGAAATATTTACATCCGCCATTCGATGATGTTCTCATCGGACCACATATATCTGTGTGAATGAGATCGAGAAGATTTTGTGATACCAAGCTTGTTTCTCTTTTAAAAGGCCTTTTTGTCTGTTTACCAACAATGCAAATTTCACATTCCATTTTTTCATTTAAATCAAACTTTTTAGCACTTATTCCATGTACTTGATAATTCTTTATAACTTTACGCAACGATTCAAAGTTTAAATGACCAAATCGTTCATGAAGTTGTCGTAACGAATGTTTATTCTTATTTTCACATTGGGTAATATGAGCTCTTTCATTTGTCTCAGTTATGTAATACAGATTGTCCTGTCGTTTTGCTTTCATTCGTATTTTTACCACTATTGTCTTTAATCAGAGCCTCATATTTATTAAATATGACTGTGAAACCATTTTCAGTAACTTTTGGTACCGAAATTAAATTTGTTCGTAGCTTGGGTACATACAGTGTTTGTTTTAATTCGGCTGTGTTTCTATAATTTAAGTTTAAATTCACTCTTCCACGCCCTAAAACTTCAGTGGTATTATTGTCAGCTAAACATAAAGCACTCACCTCAGTATTATTCAACTTCGAAAACTTGTCTACTTGTGCACATATATGTGAAGTTGCACCGCTGTCCAAACACCAATTTATTTTTGATTGTCGCTCTGTACCTTGCTGTACCGATAACACTTCTTGTAACAAAAATGATGACTGTTTTTCATTTTTTTTATTTTTGTAGAAGCAATTGACTTCTTTATGACCTCTTTTTCTACAATGAAAACATATACCATTAAATTTATTTGTCTTACCTCCCTTATGTTTATTATCATTCATATTTCTTTTAAAATTGTTTGTTGAATTTCCTTTGGCGTAGAAAGCGCCGACGATGCCTTTATCTCTGTTTGATCTGGAGTCATATTCTTCCATCATCTTTATTTTCAAAACATTGGGCTCTGGTAGTTCATCCCTGGACTCTATTGCTGTACGAAAATTTTCATACGAATCAGGCAAGCTATACAGCAATAAAATTGATAAAAATTCTTCGTCAAGTTTCATTTCTAAATCTTTCAGTTTGTCAACGGAATCAAAGAATTTTTTTAGGTGTTCTCGTATATCATCTTCCTCTTTCATCTTGTTCAAGAGAATTTGTTTGAAAAGCCTGGCCTTTCTTGCAGGTCTCTTTGTCTGGTAAACTTCATGTAGTTTCTGCCATACATCCTTCGATGTTACACATTCTTTAATTTCCTTCAGTTCTGACGGATTCATACACCAAATGATATCAGATTTAGCCTTTCTATCATTCTTTTCCCATTTATCAACTTCACTAGCATTTGTTGAAGTTAATTCAGGCTTCTTTATCCTGCCCGAAACGTAATCCCAATTATCATTTTTAATAAGAATAGCCTCAACGTGGATTTTCCACGTGTCAAAATTGTCCTTTGATAATGGTTCAACTTTTATTTGTGCTTGACTTGTCATTTCACTTATATTTTAACAAAAATGATACTCAATTCTCGAAATATTAATTTTAATTATAACTTTAAACTATAACCAATTTAAACTTAAGATGATTATAAAATTTTCGGATTAAAAAAAAATATTTTCCTGGGCCCATAACCTATTGAAAAAGAATAAAAATAATACAACCGAATCAAATTAAACAAGAGTTGAATGACAAGTGAAGTAATTTATTTCATATCATAATATACACGTATTGATAATGACAGATTAAAATGTAATAGATCATAATTCAAAATGTAATAAATTCAATATACAATGTCAATAATTATTATGAATCAAAATATTATAAATTAGTACAATTTCAAAAATTAATAATTTACTTCAAAAATAAATTCAGCAATTGTCTATATTTTCAACAAAATCGATATACAGACTTCAGGTTTAATTTTGCCAAGAGCTTGAGGTGATATTCCTGTTGAGAATTTTGTAGCCAAAAATCTTAACGTTGCTACAAGTCGTTCTTCTGGTGGAATACTATTTCTCATGTTAGTGTTTTCTTTTTGAATATACGGTCTTATTTCTTCAAGTAGATTTCCAAAGCCATTTGCATCCAATCTTAAGTAGTTATATAAATCTGCCGGATAATTTGTTTTCAACATTTTAGTAATTTCATGTCACTAAATTCATTTCTTTTAGCTAACCAATTTTTTTGCCAAAGTCTTTTATTTTAGGTTTTATTTTTTTCCCGACTTTTTTACTTGCTTAAACATCATTGCACAAACTACTGCCGTACTTAAATTTTCCGTCATTTGAAAAATTTTTATTAAAAATACAAATTCACTTTATTTATACACCACACCTGAGATTCCGTTGGAGTGTGGCGTGGAACGTAGAAAAAACAGACACTCCACACGCCGAGCCAAATATAAAGAATTTGGTTGTTATTTTTTAAAAGCACTTTAGCTGCCACGCAATTCGACGGATTAACTTTTATTGTGTGTGGACAAAGAGCAAAGTGGCAGTTTTTCTAACTCGCCAACCGACATTTTTTTCAAAAGAAAAAACTCTTAGTGTAGGCTTACAATTGGTATTATCAAATTGCTATAATTTTTTTTCATTAGTTGATTCGATATAATAACGGTATATTATTAAAATTATTTAAATCTGAAAAAAAAAACCAAATTTAAATAAATAAGAACATCTGCATTCCAAAATGTATAATATTTTATACATGTGTAAACGATAAAATTTATGTGCAGGGTGTATCTTTTTCAT
Organism: Villa cingulata; assembly: GCA_951394055.1. Classification (NCBI taxonomy): domain Eukaryota; kingdom Metazoa; phylum Arthropoda; class Insecta; order Diptera; family Bombyliidae; genus Villa; species Villa cingulata. Next base: position 30,212,652 of record OX596017.1, on the reverse strand, counting down.
AAAGCATCAGATTTGCCTTCTACAAATGGACGCACATACACTGGCAAGCACGCACACACACACACGCGAGTTATGTTATCTAACATAAGTCATATAGAAGACAAAGAAATATGTAATGAAAATGTGACTTATGTTGATAACAAACAAAATTCCAATTTAATAAATAAAATAAAAATAAATATATAAGAATATATGCATAATACATTTTTTTGCTGATTTTAATGGAAAATTTCGTTTTTCAAATTCTCACAGAAATTAACAAAAATTGATGTAAACAGGAAAAGCTTAGCAAGCAGCTTCTCCAATTTCTTTGTGAGAAATTATAAAAAATTAAAATAAATAAGAAAATGCTAAACAAGCAATTATACGAAAAAAACGAAATTTTCAAAGGTATAAAAAGAAATCATAGAAATCAAAGAAATTAGTCTTAAGACCACAAAAAAACAGTACATATCGGTTCTGAAGAATCAGATAGTTCTATAAGTATAGTTATTGTGTATTTTATATAGTAATATGAAACGTTGATTCTTAGAAGAATCAATCATGAAAACCAATGCACCAACATAGCCGGTGTGAAACATTTTATGTTCCCACACCGAATACATTAATTTTCCCATAAGCATAAAAATTGCTTATTACATCTTTACAAAGATGAACACCTGTAACTTTTACTTTTCACTTATCGCACGATTAGAATTAGAATAAAATGTAACATAGGTCATAACTCATAAGTATAAATAGAAGATCAATCTTTGTAACAGTTCAGTTCAACTTTTGAACAGTAATAAAATTGACATAAACTTTAAATTTGTCTTTTAATTCGCGAAAAGTGAATTTTTAAACTAAAGTTATTTAATTTAAAGTAATTTCATTAGTGAATTATAATTAAAAATAACTTAAAATACTTTTACGAAGAAGTAAGAGATAAAGTTATTTAATTTAAAGTAATTTCATTAGTGAATTATAATTAAAAATAACTTAAAATACTTTTACGAAGAAGTAAGAGATAAAGTTATTTAATTTAAAGTAATTTCATTAGTGAATTATAATTAAAAATAACTTAAAATACTTTTACGAAGAAGTAAGAGATAAAGTTATTTAATTGGCGCAGTCGGTGAAATATTTTGTGCACGACTAACATTAAAAATTAAAAATTGTTTTTAAATTTAAAAAGTGCAAAACACCATTCATTAAAATTTGCTAAATTAAAACTCTAATTACAGTAAAAATTAAAAAAAAAAAAAAAATGTTTAATTTAAAATTTACTAACAAATGACTCTTCCAATTGAGTCTATTGAATGTGATTGTGAATCAAAGTGCGAAATTCCATCAGAATTGCCAACTAACCCAGAAGGTACAACTACCAATACAACTTTCAACGTAGAAGACGACGACACAGTTGAATTCATCCTAGGACCAGAGGAAAGGGCTCTAATAATTCTCGAACTACAGCAACAACAACAAAATATCTGAACTGAAGGACATCATTCAACAATTTACACAACAAAATAAAAAACGCAAGTAAAAACATTTTAAAACCTTTTAAAACTTTAAAACTTAAAAAAAAAAAAAAAAAAAAAATATTTTGTATTTAGTTGTAAGATTCTCTATTGTAAAGATTAAATATTTGCAAAATAACAAAACCTTTTTTTTAAAAAATGGATGTCAACGAAAGAGAAATACTAACATATATTGCAAAAAATATAAGTTATATTACTCCATTTTCTGGCGAAAAATTTACCCTTATCGGATTCATTTCTCGTGTAGAATCTCTAATTCCTCTAATTGACCAATTGAGCAACGAACTTGTAATGTGAGGGTACTACAATAATCAACCTGTACTTAGTACCCTGCATTAGTATATACCTCTATAGTATATACATTAATCCGTTTGGTCATATTGACCATCTGGTGTATTGTAATGCGGTTATATATAACGCATTACAATACAACTTCTTCTTCTTATTTTACACGCGCATTTATACGTATAAATTATAGCGTTGCTATATATACATATATATGCATCGGATGATGCAGTTGCATGTTTCAGGTATGTGAAGCAAAAATTCCAGAAATTTCTATGCTTCACCAATATTCTCCCCAATTAAGTACTCAAAAGCACGATTACTGTAGCCGATCGTTAATCCATGTTTGGCTACTCGCTCATTTTTCACATATACAAGAAAAATTTCTGACATATTTGTGTAACTATACTCACCTTTATTAATTTCCGTGTTACCATATATCATTTTTCTTATTAGTACATTTTTTTTATATGTACTTTCATTACCCACCACAATTTTTAAAATTTGAAAAATTTCTGTAATAAATTAAAAATCTGTAAAAAACATATTTATCTAAATGGGGGCATGCATATTCCTTAAATTTACATAAATTTTAACTTCGATAGGTTCCATGAATTTCAATTTTTCCTTAAAAAAATAAGTACCTATTGTATTGGTACTTCACCATTTTTGAATTTTTATAAAATTTCACTCTCTTCGTTTAAAATTATTAAATTTATTAAAAAATTACCCCCACCAAATTCTCCAACACACACTTTTCATATAAATACGCGGTGCGTATCGGCATCAGAAAAGTTCTGTTTTATCTCGGTCAAGGGCAACCTCTGCCCGAGCAAAATTTAATTTTCTGGTATTTTAAAAGTCTTGTTGTTTTATATTCATTTAGTGGCAACCCCTACTAAAATGGTTCTTTTTTTTTGTAGTACCGGTAGTTATAGTTAGCCTTTAAAACAAAATCAAAATCAAGTCAGCTTTTTTTTGAATGATTTTTTTTTATATATAATGTCGATTACAAGAATAGTGGATAAGAAAAATTGATTAAATTCAAATTGGATTGATTAATTGATTAATTAGTTAAATAAGAAAAAATGAAAAAAAAAAAATTTAATAAAATATGATATGTGCAAACAAAGAAAAGAAAACAAATTAAAATTTAAAATCATTTGATAAAATTTACAAAATAATAAAATTATATAGATAATTAAGTAGAATATATACTCGATATTGGAAATCATAGTGCATAATTTATTTAATTTAGGTTATAAAAGTTTAGTTTTCATTTGATTTTAGTTGATATTTGTCTCTGCTGAAAAATATACTTACGTACTCATCATATTTACGTACGTTCAGTCTTCATTATGATAAAATGTTTAATTCTAGTTTGTATCGTTTATCTACAAAAAAAAAAATATACAAATTATCATTAAAAAAAAAATTAATAAGAAAAAAAAAAGAAAAAAAAAATTTTTTTTGAAAAAAATAAAAGAAAACAAGTGTAACGTGTGTCAATCTACACTTATATACATACATATATGTATATAATTATTAATCTATATAAAATATAGATATTAATATATTATATTAATCATATTATTACAAAATCTTATAATATACATTTTGCTTATATGTCTATTATGTAGAAATATATATACAAATCATTACATTCCTATACAAATATATTTGTACTATAATTACATTTATTTTTTTTATGCAAAATAATATATGTATCAAGTATAATTGAGAACAATCTCAGAAGGAAGTGATGAAGAATAATAAATCTATAAGGAACAAAATATCTATAATCATAAAAAAATAGAAGAAGAAGAAGAAAAGGTGTTAATAATATAAATTGGTCATAAATAAATTATACTGTATGAATGCAGCATTGTGTATGTTATATATATGCTATAACTATATATACATATATTTATTTATATATATATATATTTATTTATGTATATATATATTTATTTATATGTGCACTGTAACAATGTTATTTATATATATATGCATTTTGCTGGTATGTTTTAATACATCTGAATGCATATTAACCTATTTGTATATGCGCACATGTGTATATGGGTATAAAAAAAAAAAAAAATTCCATAAGTATCACAAGTTATGGAAGGGGATATGGAAGAACTAACGAAACTCCGAAGGGACATAATGAGGACGAGACCACTAATTGAATCTAGGTTCAAACAACTCGAATTGTTTATAAAGTCGTATTCTCATTCATCATCACTGTCATCAGCTACGACGGCAACGCCACTATCATCAGCCCGAAAATCAACTATAACAAAATCAACATCATCACCCTCAACAACATCAGCTGCAGCATCACCTTAAGTGTCCTCAGCAACAGTCATCGCCATCAATGTAATCATCAGCAACGTCAACGAAATCAACATCGGTAAGCGCGCCAACTTTATGTATTTATTTTTTTTTTAAATAATAAAAGTTATGATAGGGGCCCCATAAAAATATCATTAGATTATCATTATTACTACGTTCATCAAATTTTTATAAATAATCGAAATTGTACAAACAAACACAAAGAAAAATGAGATATAATAACAAAAAAAAAGAAAAAAAAAAATAACAATTTATAAATAAGAATTTATTTTGATATAAGAATGTTATTAAAATGTACATTCTTTTTTTTTTGTATTCATATTCAAATGCAGAAGAAAAAAAAAATTCTTTTGACTAAGAAAATCATTTTTATTTGAAATCATTTATATTATAACATTGATTTTAAGTAATAAAAGGAAATTAGTTTTATTGATTAATGCCATTTATAGTTATCAGTCATATACTCTTAAAGTTACAGGAAAATTGCACGTATGTTACATGAGAAAAATGATATGCCATGTAAACTTAAAACACTCAAAAAAAAAATATGATAAACATAATTTATAAAGTTTTAATCATAATTCAAAATAATGAATAAAACAGTTTCATATTACCAAAAACAATAAATACATTATCAAAATATCTTCACTAATTAATTAAATTAGAAATCAAATAAAAAAAAAAAAAATTTAGTTCAAATGTCAAATGAATAATGTTAAGGTTAAATAAATTATATAATTGTTTATATAAATAAATAAAAAAAAAAAAAAGGAAAAAAAAAATATAAAATAAGGAATGAATATAAAACAAAAGGTTATTTTCAAAAATTAATTAAGATTTGTTTTAAAGAATTTCTTTTCTTTCCAACATTCTAACTATGATCATTGATATCACACAATAATAATTCTACAAAAAAAAAAATATATTTTAATTTTAGTTTCAATGTAAGGTTTTGTTTAGATTTTGAATTTATAATAAATATGATGTATTAATAATTGAACCATTTGGCTTTTGCTTTGACATCTCCCATCAGAATTCTAAATTTTCCTGCATTATGACATAATTTAAGAATATTTTATTATCTGTCGTTTATATTTCGTCTTTTCTATTGGTTGGGAACATAGTTTTTTTTTTTAAAACAGCGACTATGTTTAATGAGGTGGGTAAGTACCTATCATCGTTGGGACGAGGCATTCCTTTTATAATTTTTTTTCAGCACCAACGATAGTAGAAGCTGTTTTCTGGGCCAGAGCGGGGCCACAATTCGTTTCAGGTCTACGGTGTGGGTGAAGTTATTTTGATTTATTTATGTTGAAGCATTCTGGGTAGAAGGATTTCACAACCTTCTACTGCTTCTGGCTATGATAATTAAAAGGGATATGGAGCAGTGGCATACTCACGCCCCATCCGGCGAGCTAGTTCGCGCTAGCCAGCAAGCGTAGCCGCCACTACCACCCTCCATAGTCCCATGAGTAAGTATGACGTAATAAGTGTTGCTACTAAAATTTCAATTTCAGTAGTCGGCCCTGTACATCAAGTTTTAAATACTCGTTGTACTAATGACAAATGTTAAATTATGTTTTATGGTTGTGTGTGTTTGGGTCGTGTGATATCACAGTGGGCTTCCATCTCTCATTAGGATGGAAGATACTGCTGTGACGTCATACGACTTGATCACACATATAAATAAAACGAATTTTTATGTATTTTGAAATTCAGCTTTTATTTTCAGATAAACGGTTATGTGTAGTGTGGACCACACATATAAGTTGTATTACACGCCTGACAGTACAACACTACAAAATTATTATTACATATTACTTACAAAATGGCGCCCAGGTTATTGGTATTTCAGTGTCACAGAGCTACGGCTTTGTGTGACATTTAGTCCTTCACGGACAAACTTAGGTGGTACTTCGTACATTCGTATGAATGTACAAAATTTCCCTTTGTTGATTATTTCAACACTTTGTTCCTTTACGGAAATAATTTTTATACACCCTTGTTAGCATAGGCTAACACTTAATGTCCTTTACGGACTATACACCGTTATTTCAAAAATTTACATTCTGTTTTGGAATTTTGGGTTGGGTAACTTTGAAGTTGTTTTGGTTACTCATCAACCTGATTGGCTAACCACTTTGCAGTCTTCGAGCTGCAATGTTGGGTACCAGGTTGTTGAGTGGTCGAAGCTTCTTTAGAGTTATACAACCCAAAAGTTTCCAAGTCTTGGTAGAAATGATGTCACGTTCGTGTGGTGGTGTTTGATTGATAGGATTACTGTTGATACCATCTGAATAGTTTTCGAACTGTTCACTTGGGTTCCGGTAATCGTGTCAATCACATACCATCACAACGGTCACAGTCTGGGATGTTGAGGCTATAGGTCAATCCTGATGGGCATACCACTTTGTGGTTTCGAACTAAAATGTTGGGGACCAGAATTGTACCTCATACCTGAATATCCTACTGTGAAGTTCAGGCAGTGACGCATTCGTGAGTCATTTCAATCTATAAATTTTTTGTCCGCTCTACATATAACGTAGCATAACCTTTTGTATAGCCTCGTTTTCTTACATAATTAAAATTTTTTTTCATAGTCTGAAGTTCTGAAAGGGGGGAGTCTAAAGCAAAAGCCAATTTTATGAATTACTTTATTAATTTTGATTTTTTTTTTCTTTTTTGAAGCACCATATAACTTCGATTAATTTTTTTTAATTTCTTTTGAAAACGTTTTTTTTTGAAGTCGTCAATTATATATAACTTCGTCAATTATTTGTGTATGTATGAAAATTTATGAGCGCGTGTGGTACGAGCCTATGCAAATCTGAAGTCTACGTTGATTCGTTATACCTTTCTTGCGAACATTTTTTTTGAAAACATTTTGTCTTAAATCTCTGCATAATAATTTATAAGTTATAGTCTCTAATTTGTCGTTACACCTGGCCTTGTCTTTTCTCTGACCTCAACATTTAATCTGATATGTCTTATGTTTTGGTTATAATTTAACGTTGACGCGCGCGTGAAGTTTTGCTGCTTTTACATTGTGTATACAGCAAAGTCGCATTTCACATATTTTATATATAACTTGAATGTAGTATTTGGTGATCATATAGTACCCTGTTGGGACATATCACATAGTCAGCGACAAAAATAGAGGTCCATTCATTTTTAATAAAGGACATACATAAACATTTTTTTGTTTCATTTGATTATTTTTTTAAAATCTATCGTACAATTTTTTTTATTTTTTATTACGTCAGATATTTATATGTGAACTATATATAAATAATTTTTCTTTTTCAGCAGTGTTATTTTCAATTAAGTATAGATAAAGTGAATTTTTTTTACAGTGAATTACAAAATTACTGGGACACATCAATTTGTTTAAATTTTAGATTTGATAAAATTTTTTTTCTGAATTTTTTATGCGATACTCGTCGATTGTAAAAATTCGGTATATGATAAATTAATTTAATTAATTTTTTTTAGTGAAACATAAATAAATTCGCGTTTACGGTAAATAAATTTAATTACGGGTGTTTAATTAATGAATTTTTATTATAAATACAATATATACTATTGTCGAATTTTTTTTTATTTCGGGTCATATTACAGTCAGCATTATAATTTACGGTCCACTATAAAAATTTTTTTTATATATTTTTTGAAATTTATCGTACAGTGCATGCTAATTATATCGATCCATCGTTTATTAAATTATTTCTAATAATTTTTTTTAATATTATATAAATAAATAGTGTCTACGTATTTAATTAATTTTGGATTTTCGGATTAGTGAATTTTTTTTTTCGTTCATCAAAAGTATCAGACGGCTGAACAATTTTTTTTATTTTTAAAATTTTGCATATCATTAATGCTTTTATATAGAGCGCGTCATTCACAACGTCAATATATTTATTAAATTTAAACTTTACTGACATTACTGTAATAGATTTATGATAGTGTGAATATCTTAAATTTTTTTTATCTTAATTTTATTTCCGTATTTACATATCGAATTTTTTTTTATAATCCGCATCTTAATAACAGTACATTACATAACAAGTTATTTTAATTAATTCGTTTGAATATTGTCTCGATAATTCTTTAACAAATTACGTATACGATCATTAATTAATTCCGAGTATTCAATAATCTCTTTTCTCGTCTTTTTTGTAATCACTGAACGTTTTTTTTCTAATATTTCGGCTCTGTCATGTTACCGTCGGCGTCGTAATTAACGCCCCATCTACCCAACTTTCACAACTGTTAAATTTATAATCTATTACTCTATTAATCTATTACTTTTTATAATCTTTCGCATGCTTTTGAATTAATTTTTGCTTCCTGAGTTTTTTTTTACAATTTATTAAATAAAATTTTATAAACTTTTATGACAAAGTAACGTGGTTTTAATTATTTTCGCCTTTTATTTTATCTTCACACCCAACATTTGATAAAATTTTATTTCCTTAATTATCCCATTAAATTGCCTTGTATTTTTTTTTATCCTTTAAATAAAGCGTAGTGATTATTCTCATTCCTTATATACCATTAAATGTCTTCATCCAAGAAGGTGAATAAACCAGTTAATATTCAACAGCGGGTGACGAGCGGTAAAAATAAATCAAATACAATAATGTCTACACAAGCCACAGGAGAAACAACGATGTCAGAAGGAGCTATAGGATCTGGGGATTCGATGGTATCACCATCCATGACAATTCCGTCATCACTTCCAGATGTATACACCTTTTCTCATGTTACAGAATCAGGATTAGCATCCAGTGGTGCTACAGATCTCCAATTCAGTACTGGTTATGGCGATTTCCGTCCGGTGCGGCACTCCCCACCACTTACAACATCCAGTAGTGGAGCAATGCCCAAGATAAGTAACCCTGGAGTGATTATACAGTCCGGATTGAGTAACGAAGAGTTTTTAAATAATGTGGCTGGCGCTGTCAACTCTGATTATCAACATCCCGTCTCTGTTACCTATACCGATCGTCCTTCAGCTTTACCTCAGCCTATCCATTCGTCAGTGTGGCAAAATAGTTTTGCAACAGAATTAGGAAATATCCCAATTAAGACATCCATTAACTCAATCACCACCCACACCCAACCAAATTACATTATATCTTCTGGCCTTAATCACCAAATGCTTTCCAGTAAACTATCTGCACCACGAAAACAACAACCCAAGCGAACTCAAACTACAATCTAATCAAATAATATTCAGCAACCTGAACAGCGAAATCTGAATACGCCTGGCGGAAACAACAGTGAACACTCTCGTGGTTCTGGTTATGTCCTAAAACTACCCCACAAATCATCTATGTTAGCATGGGGTTTAACGTATTCTGGATTTTCAGATCCATTGCCCTGTGACGAATTCATTTTCAGGGTTGAGACATTAGCGGATAAATATGGCATATCACATGGCGAATTATGTGCAAATATTCATTTATTATTAAAAGATCGTGCCTCTGATTGGTATTGGACACAGTTTTGTAGAGATGCCCGAAACTTTACGTGGCATTCCTTTAGGAATGAATTTATACGATATCATCAGCGTCTTACATCCGACTACGAGATTGTAAGTGCAATGATGAATACGCGTCAAGGTAACGAAAGTTTCGATGATTATGTTCAAAGATTAATAGTGCTCCGTAATCAGATGCGATCACCAATGTCCGAATTTGACTTCATTAATATAATTCGAGACAATTTAAATTCTAGATTAGCCGCAATGGTTTATATGTTGCCAGTCTCAACTCTGCCACAACTTCGTGAGCAATGTAGAAAAGCTGAGCGTTACATCGCCGTACAAACAAATAGAATACGACAAACTTATCGACCCAGAATTAACGAGATTAATACAAATTTTTCGTGGAGTCCTCAGGATGCATATTTTGAATTTGAACTTGAACCAGAGGTTCCAATTCCAAATGTGCATTATGTCGAACCCAGACAGGAGGAGCCTGTGAGGGTTGATAAGGTGGCCAATGGCAAAGTGCGAGCGATTTGCTGGAATTGCCGTCGAAGTGGTCATTATTTTCAAGACTGTCCCGAAGAGCAAAGAAATTTGTTCTGTTTTAAATGTGGTAATTCTGGCACAACGTCACCTAAGTGTCAAAAGTGTTCGGGAAACAGGACAACGAGTGGCCCTCGCCACGGGACGAACCACTCGACGACGATTCCCGCGAATCAGCCCATACGCCCATTGAACCAGACCCATCCACCACCACTGGCTCACCATCCGAAATAAAATTATTATCAAGATCTGTTATGTCTGAATTACCAAACACCGAATGTCCTAAATTAACGCCAATTATTCCTTGGCATATCCGTTGGTCCAAATACTCGCAAGTTCGCGATAGAATTTTTAGTCCCGCCTTCGTGTCTGAAGTGAATTGTCACACTGAAATACACTAAATTATTTTTTGTTTTTTATTTTTAAAATGGAAAATTTTATTTGCTTTATATGTAAAATTAAATATCCTGTTCTTTCTAAAATGTTAAAACATTTAAAAATAGTTCATTGTTTACTTGAATCTAAATTTTTAAGTTTAAAAAGTATCAAAAATGAAAATTGTAAATTAACATTTAATACATACAGTGGATTAAGAAAACATGCATTAAAATGTAAGTTTTCGAGCACTAATTCAACGCGTATAAACGAGATTTATTTACACCAGAATGAAACAGGTGATGTTACAAGCCGGGAAGTATTTAATAACGAAGAAACTGAAAATGAAGTGAATATTGATAATATCACAGAAAATTTTTCTATTTTAGAGAAATCAATGCAAAACTTTTTAAAAAATATAAGTAATCTCGGTCTTGCCGATGCAAAAATTGATTATTTTATAAATTATATTACTGATATCATTTTAGATATCTCAAATAATTATTTGGAAATTATAAAAAGTGCTGAAAACTTACCTTTTTCACTCTTATATGAAGAGGCTCATGGAACTCATGTAAATATTAGAAATATGTTAAGACGATATAATTCAAAATTTAAGAGAAAAAAATTGTTGACAAAATCGAATTTTTTCATTCAACCAAAAGAAATAGCAATTAGTTTAAGATATTATGACAGAAAATACTGTAGAAAGGATAAACTTTATAAAACAATTTGCATTCAAAATACTTATCAGTATATTCCAATAAATAAAACTATAGAAGCTTTATTCAGGAATGATAATTTTAGAAAATTAGATTTTGAAACAAATCATGTGTGTTCAGACCAACGAATGATGGGATTTTGTTGTGCTTCTGTTTATAAAAATACTAAAATTTTTTCCGACAACAATAATGTTATTCAAATTCAATTGTATTATGACGATTTTGAATGCACTAACCCAATAGGCAGTAGAAAAACTATACACAAAATAGGCGCAATATATTTTACTATCAGAAATCTACCAATTAAATATTTATCTGAAATAAATATGATAAATTTAGTAATTTTGTTCAATGTGAACGATTTAAAAAATCATTAAATAAGTTATAATCAAATTCTGGAACCTCTTCTATCCGATTTAAAAAATTTAGAATCTACTGGTGTATATATAGACGACATTAATTTAAAAGGAGCTTTAATAGGAATTTCTTGTGACAATTTAGGAGCGAACTTATTATTAGGCTTCTCGGGAAGTTTTAACGCAAATTATTTTTGTCGATTTTGTTTTACACACAAAAATGATATTCAAAATCAATTTTTAGAAAATAAAATTTTACTTCGTAGTTCTACTAAGGAATACTTGTCGGATTTCAAAGGTGTTAAAGAAATTTCATGTTTAAATGAACTTATATCCTATGATATTTTTCAACATAATTCTGTTGATATTATGCACGATTTTTTAGAGGGAATAATTCCGTGTGCTATTTCCACTTTATTAAATTATTTAGTAAGGGAGAAATTTGTAACATACGAAAAAGTTAATGAAAGAATTCATTCATTTACATTTGGATTTTTATTCCGTAAGGATATACCAACAGCATGTATCAATAAGGATGTGTATAGTTTTTCGGCTGCTCAAACTTGGTGTTTATTCATTCATATACCTTTTATATTTGGAGATTTAATAAATTCACAAACGTTGTTAAAAAAGTGGGAGATAATAACAAGCGCTTTAGCCATTTTTAATCTTGTTTCTGTTAAATATTTTAAAAATTAAAATTTTTCTAAATTAGAGAAACTAATTGAAAAACATTTGCATACCCTCATTCAGGATTTTGGAGTTAAACTTACTCCAAAACACCATATAATTACACATTATCAAACTATTATATCAAAAATTGGACCAGTTAGTCATTTTTCTGCCATGAGGTATGAATCTAAACATCAATATTTTAAAAACTTATGCAATAATATTAAAAATTTTACAAATTTGACAAAATCACTGGCAAAAAGATATCAAGAAGACTTCACGGTTGTATGGGAAAATAATAAAATCGAAAAAAAATTAATTGTCGGAAAATGTTCTTTGGTTAAACTGCATGATTTGGAAAAACATGATAACATTATAAAAAATATTGAAGCTTTCGATGAAAAAATAAATTTGTATTTAGTTTCCTTTTTAGAAAATTGGTGCCATTTTCGTAAAGGCTTATACGCTGTAAAGAAAGATATTCGAAATGATTTTCCAATTGAAATTTATAAGATATTAAATTTATATTATTATAAAAATTATTATTTTATAGTTGTTCAAAATTTTCAGTGCATTCAATTTGAAGAATTTTGTCAACAGTTTGAAATTTCTGAATGTAGAAATGAAAATTCTTTGTGTTTATTTAAATTATCATATTTCAAGGATTTTATAACATATGAAGCAGTTTTATCGAGAAATACAAATAAATTGTATCTTTTACTTAAATAATTAGCTGAGATAGATGTGAGATATTGATAATACGTTATGTAAATAGTACAGAAAATTGATCACAATATCCTTAAAAAAGTACTGTATCACTTTTCACAAAAGGAATTGTATCACTAATATAATTTTTCAAGGATATAGTAATCAATTTTCTATACATATATCATCAATACCATATGTCTTTCTCAAGTATATATAAACCATATAGTTTTATGTTATTTTGTCATTATTTATAGCTACATACAATTGTATTTTCCTTTTTTAACTAAAATAAAGATGTGTTAAAAAATATATGTTTTTGATTTTTTAAATTCCAGATTAATTTAAAAAAAATCCAAGTTTTACACTTTTTTTTTATTACAATGATGCTAAATATTATATCAATTGCAGGGATAATCCTTATTTATTCGTTTCATACCTTCTCGGAGTCAAAATGGTTTATAACGAATGATTTTCATTACTATCATATTAAGGTATTGAAATTATACAAAAAATGTATAAAAACAACACCAGAATGTTATAAAGTAGAAGTATAACCAAATTTATTAATTTAATACCTTGAAATATTTTATACTATCTGATTATTATTATGATAATTTTAAATAATAGATTTAATAAACATATTTGATATGAAATTAATACAAATAAATGGATGGACCTATACGCATATATTTTTTTATTAAATTTACACCTAAATTTTCAACCGTGCACCATATTCAGGACCATATGAAGTTATTAAAAAAGATGAAAATTTTTTTAAAATTATGATAGAAAAGTCGCCACAAACAATTTCTATCAACAGAAAATTAACCCGCTTTTGTATTGAATAATGAACTCCCAGATGATGAGATAAGAACAACAAGATCCAAAGCTAAAGATTTGAAAATAAAATTCCAAATATAAAATGTATATAATAAAATGAAAATATCCAATATTTTATGTATGTAATAATAAAAATAAAAATTTATGAAATTTTTAGATTAATCCTAGATTAGATGGAAATTATGTATAATATATTAAATAAATTTGTAAACAATTAAAAATTTAAGATTACTTGATGATAAACATACTGTATGTAAATGAATTTATATTAAATGAAAATTTTTATATTATTTTAGGAAATATATTCTAAAATTATTTATTATTCTATATTGTAATCTTAATTGAAGGGGGAGTGATGTAGGCACCCTGTAGTTGCATGACATTTACATATTAAGTACCACAAATTAAGTAGGCAACGATGCAACTGAAAACATCATCATTCTCCACTCAATTATCTTATATATTATACAGGGTGTTTCAGTTCAACGGTAAAAAAATTGAACAGTAGATAGGTTTCGCCGAGAAAAACAAGAAATCGTTCTACAGGTGGAGGGGTAATATCAACCTTTTAGCCGCTAGAGGGCGTCAAAGTTTTTCTTCTCTTGTTTTACTAAACACCCTGTATTTTTGTTATTTTACATCCTAGCTCAAAAAGTATACCACCATGCAATAGGAAGCCCCTTGCCGTTTCATTTGACTTATGGCTCATCCCTGTCGCCCGCCCCTTAAAAAGTTATGGGTAGTCAAATTCAAAAATCTACACTTTTTCACGTGATTTTTTGGAAAAAATCAATGATTTCTCGAAAAAACACCCGTTTAATGTGCAATTTTTTTTCCGTCAGTAGAAAGTCCGATTCCTTCTGAAAAAATTTTGTCTGCGTCTTACGTTGTTATCTCTTTTCGTTCCAGAAATATAGCAAGTTATGTTAGGTTTTAGTCAATTTCTATAAATCCAAGAAAATTTTTCATATTTACATTCAATTTTCACAAATTAACTAAAAGCTCAACTAACATAACTTGCTATATTTCTGGAACGAAAAGAGATAACAGCGTAAGACGCAGACAAAATTTTTTCAGAAGGACAGAAGGATACAAAATTTTTTCATTTAATATAAATTCATTTACATACAGTATGTTTATCATCAAGTAATCTTAAATTTTTAATTGTTTACAAATTTATTTAATATATTATACATAATTTCCATCTAATCTAGGATTAATCTAAAAATTTCATAAATTTTTATTTTTATTATTACATACATAAAATATTGGATATTTTCATTTTATTATATACATTTTATATTTGGAATTTTATTTTCAAATCTTTAGCTTTTGATCTTGTTGTTCTTATCTCATCATCTGTGAGTTCATTATTCAATACAAAAGCGGGTTTAATTCTGTTGATAGAAATTGTTTGTGGCGACTTTTCTATCATAATTTTAAAAAATTTTTCATCTTTTTTAATAACTTCATATGGTCCTGAATATGGTGGATTTAAACTTGAACGATTTCTTGTTTGTCTCGGCGAAACCTATCTACTGTTCAATTTTTTTACCGTTGAACTGAAACACCCTGTACAGAGAACAATTAAGAATAAAATTCTTTGTATAGCAGGTAGATTAGAAATAAGTTATAACTATTTTTCTCTTCCAATTTGTATTTCATAGCGATAAGACGCATTAAATAAAATATATTATTAAATATTCAATAGCATTTTATAACAAATAATACAAGATTTATATATGTAATTTTTTTTAATTATGTTATCAACTAGTATGTTATATACTATAGTCCATTAGCAGTTGATGAGTCTTGTGATATAAATGACACAGCGCAAGTTTTTCTTTTTGTGCGATTTATCTCCACTACGGGCCCTGAAGAGGAGCTTTTCGGATTACTGCCACTCAAAGGACAAACGCGTGGAGTAGATATAGCAAATTTAATTGAGTGCTTCGAAAAACATCAAATTCCATTAGAAAAAATTGTCTCAATATCAACAGACGGAGCGAAAAGTATGACAGGCGGAAAAAATGGGTTTATCACTATTTTGAAAAAAAAATTAATCACGAGATACTTAGTTACCATTGTATTATACATCAAGAAGCACTGTGTACGCAGACATTTCCAGAAGAAATTTGCAAAGTAATGGAATTGATGATTAAGATTATCAACTCCATTGTAGCTAAAGCTCTTTACTATCGCCAATTTAAGGAATTCCTATTTGAAGTAGAGAGTGAGTATTCAGATCTTCTGCTGCATAACAAGGTTCGTTGGTTATCGAGAGGAAACGTTTTAAAACGTTTCGGTTCACTGTTTCCTGAAATAAAAGCATTTCTCTTGAGAAGAGTGTTCACTATCCAGAGCTAACGAAAGGTCAGTGGATGCAGAAATTCTTTTTCATGGTGGATGTTACTTCTCATCTAAATCAGCTTCATCGTAAGTTACAAAGAATTATTTCAATTATTTCAATGTTAGAAGAAATAATTTCATTTGAAAACAATTGTTACTTTTTGCCGAAGATAGGAATCATAAAACATTAATTGAAAAATTTAAACTCTTTATCTCTATTAAAGGAAAACCAAAAAAATTCAATTTTGATAATAAATTCAAAACAAATGTGAAACAATTTTTAACCCTCATACACTCCTTGGGTGATTTCTCACTAATTTCGCACTTTAATTTGCTCTAATTATTTTGATTAGGCAAATATGGCTAAGAAATTTAATCTATTTGTTTTTAATACATGACTCTGTGGAATGTGCTTCAAAAAAGAATTATAATATCATTGGGTAAAAAAATAAGTGAAAAGTTACGTGGACCTTCCTCGGGTGACTATTCACCCATATGCATATTTTTCTTATCTCTGTACAAACTTCGTAGATACAGTGAAAATTGCTGTAAAAAGTCCGGTTAATTATTAGAATCCGAACAAGTGGCTGATAAATTTATTTGTGTAGCAAATTAATCGAGTGGTTAGTATACATTTGTACTTGGATGAGAGTATACCAAAGTGTAGAAAGAAA
Source organism: Villa cingulata (assembly GCA_951394055.1). NCBI lineage: Eukaryota > Metazoa > Arthropoda > Insecta > Diptera > Bombyliidae > Villa > Villa cingulata. The sequence continues at coordinate 30,195,759 of OX596017.1, read as the reverse complement.
AATAACATATTATTATTGGCGATATTGTTTTATTATCAAACATACTGTGCATCAAATGGCTGTACAGAAGCAAGTAAGTAAATAAAGAAATTTATTTTGGGTTTATATGTCTTGAATTTTATGATTTTTCTCTATAGCTTTTAAATTCTGAAGAAATAGAAGCGCTTTTGAATGAGACAAGCGATGACGAGGCTTTTGATTCTCACTCCAGTTCTGAAGAATAATATATGCCAGAAATTACGTTGACAGATCAACAAGAAGAGATTAGCGAAGACGACAATAACAGCGATTTAGTAGATACTGATACTTCAGAGCAGTCAACATTTGAATCAAAGGACAAGACAGTTTTGTGGTGTAAAAGTATTCCGAGTATACATGGAAGATCAAGAGCTGAGAACATAATCCGGGACCACATTGGCATCACACGCTATGCTTCTACCCGTATTAGAAATATCTTCGATGCATTTGAATTGTGTTTTACTCCAACAATGCAAAACATAGTTGTAGAAAACACCAACCTAGAAGGTCAACGAGTTTTCAAAGATGATTGGAACAGTATAGATAATATTACTTTATAGGCATATATAGGAATCCTTATATTAGCAGGAGTTTATCGATCTCACGGAAAAAGCATTGAAAATTTATGGGATGATAGAGTAGGACGACCACTTTTTCGAGCTGTTATGTCAAAAAAAATATTTCAAAAAATTACTCGAGTTATTTGTTGAATCAGATTCTTTTATTCTGATTTTGTGTATCAAAATGAAATGCAGTCTAGGTGCTTGTACCTAGGCTGATACGTCGAATATATGAATGGTTCTTGTACCACCATACAAATTCTTTTAGAAAACAGTGCTCTAAGCAGACTCACTTAGAGAAATTAAAAGTCTTGAATTCACTGTTCAAAAGCAACTGAACTGATTTATTAAAATTTCTCTATATATATAATTTTGAAATACATAGACTTAAAGGTAAAATGCTTACTAAACTAAATATTATAATTATTTTTATACATATTCACTTATAGTTTAAATTTGTATATAATAAAAGAATAAAAAACAAAGTATTAAATTACGTCTGATAAAATGTGAGAATTATGATTGAAATTAATTACTTTGCATAATATATATTTATTACAAAGAAATTAATTTAAATTTGTAAGAATACAATGTGAACTTATTCTAATGTTTTATGTTTTGTTCTTATCGAACATCCTCCCCCACGTTGAATGTTGATTCAAGATATGGTGTCAAAGGTGGTGTCGAGATGCAGTTCCGGAGTATTCTGAGTTTTGCTAATTCTCCGTGTACGTGGTCTAGGTTGTGCAGACCTCTTCCATGGCAGGAGATGATTTTGAATGCAGCGTTTCGCAATCATTACAATTATCATTATGGAAATTAATAGTAATGCGATGTAGCCTACTGTAAATTGATGAATGTTATGTTTCATCGTATAAGTTGGTAGATTATGTCTGAACTGATCTAGTTGTTCCTTGATGTCATATATTTATGAAGTAAATGATTTGATTTCTGTATTGTTGTATGTAGTCAACGTTGTGTGGTGAGTATTTATGACAGCTGTTAGGTTATTCCAAGGGAAGTAAGATGCCCTTGAATTAGATGGATAAATACTGTGTCCTTGTATTGTAATTAACGGTTGTTTGATAATATAACGTTCTTGAAGTTTGAGAATTCCTAATCCTCTGATAGCAAATTGTGTAGTATTTTTCTCACATACGACGTTAATCGTTGTTTGTTCAGATAGCACATATATCCATTGATTAGGACTGTACAATTATATCCAATGAGATCCATTAGCGACTCAAATTATTTGACACGTGGCAGGATGTGGTACGTTATTGATTAAGTCAACTTCACAGGCACTTACGGCTGATCCTCTAGAGTAAATAAGATGCTTCTGTTTACAGAGATGATTGGCTTCTCTAACGATAATGCATATTTGCAATTCTTGTTCCGTCAATGGATAGTATCGATCTCTATGTAAGTTTATCACTAGAAACGATGATGATGATTTGATTGCAAAACAAGAGTTATTGACATATACTGGAACTGGTGTGATTCGACATAGTTCAAATTCTTCTAGTGAAACTAAAGGAATTTTTAATTTGAATAAGGCGTAGTTACTTATGATTCTACCCTCAATAGTCATTAGAGTAAAATCACCGGGGACATCATTTTGCTGTGATGAAAGTTGTAAAGATGAGGGCAGATTGGCCTTAATTTTTATGATTTCCTCTTCTAGTTGTGGAGGTGAGATCAGTAAAGGGCTGATTTTACCATTATGGGTATCTGTTAGCACGGTTAGTATCGAATTTTGTATTCTCATAAAATTGGAAGTGGTGATAATAGTTAGAAAACTAACTGAGTTGAATGTTTCCGTTATACATTGCTGACGAAATTCTTCATTGATTTTATTGCTGATATCTCTCATATGTGTTTCTAATTGTATAAATTGTTGGTTGATGACTTCTTCACTTTTTTTTATAATGTTATGTACACCCTACACTTGTTATCCATTTCAAACACTCAAATACTGCAATATCATCAAATCTCTATGTTAAGAATAATTATAAGATAAAGTATTGTATTAATGTATTACAAAGTATTTTCATCTTCTTTATAACAGTATTGTATTGTATTATTAAACTATTAATCATAATTCTATTCCCAAACTCAAGTATATTACAATGTAGGTTTTATTACAAACTCAGGCATATTATAATGTATATTCTATTCCCAAACTCAAGTATATTACAAAGTATATCCTAATCTTAATTTCAAAGATAGATATTGTATTGTAACATTTTAGATATATAAGATATGATTAATCAGCAAATTATAATAGATAAGAATTTTGTAGCTTAGATTTAAGATGAAAATGAGAATAAAGATTATTAGTAGTTCAGATTTCATTGAGTGCGGTTTAATATTCTAACAACTGGTGTCAGAAGTAAAGATTTAAAATTTTCAAAGTGAATCTAGTAAAGTTCTCTATAGTACTTATTCATATTATATCATATATTACATAAAATTTTTCTTTCCAAAGTTCATATGTATAAACTGAAATAATAAATATATAATAATTTAAATAATATATTATATAATAATTTTATAACAATTTTGAAACTCATCAATTTCGACGAGGGAAATTTCTTGCCGTTACTTTTCATCATACTACAACATCTTCTACTCTCTACAGGAGCATAAACTTTCATCATCTACAATAAATAAAATCTTCAAAACAACGCAACATGCAAATTATTCAACTTTTCATGTAAGATAACTTCTTATAATTTGTCTAATTTTAAGAAATAAAGAAATTTTTTTGTTGTTTTATTTTTAATATATATTATATTAATTTATAATTTAAATTTAAAATCAAAAGATATTTACATAAAAGTGTAATAATAATAAAAAAAAAAGAGTCATTTTAAACCTATTGATAAATCAAATAGTGAATAACTTATTAATAAATCAAGTGAAATTTGGAAACTTATTGATAAATCGGGATCGTGATAAATTTTATTCAAAATCATCTATCACATTTTATTTGAAACAATTTTGTTGCTTTCGTGTGTATTCATTAAATTAAATTTACTTTTCCTTCATATTTTATACAATATCATGTCTCAAGAGAATTTAAATATTATGAATCAAAACGCTCAAAACGATGTTCAAAACGGAAACCGCGATCTAAATCAAGATGGAAATAATGATGATGACAATATTTCATTAATTTCCGCGGAACCACAAGATTTACCAATCACTTTCCTAATAAAATTTATTAAACCTTTCGACGGTAACCGAGACGAATTAATCTCTTTCATATCTGATTGCAACAAAGCCTTTTCCTTAGCCTCCAGATCTCAGAAATATGTTTTACTCGATTATATTCTCACCCAAATTTCTGGAAAAGCTAAAGCTGCATGCGTTAATCGCACCTTTTCCAATTGGGACGAATTAAAAATTTTTCTGAAAACAATGTATCAAGATAAAAAGCATTATTCTCAACTTCTGTGCGAACTCACTACTTTGAAACAAAATTCAAATGAGTCAATATCCCAATTCGTATATCGTGTGGAAACTTGTGTCAAAAGAATTATTAACGCAACACAACAACAAACTACTAACCCCGTGAATTTAAACGGAAAAATCGAAATGCTCAATGAAATCGCTCTCAATCGTTTCCTCCACTTTACTATTCCAACCATTTCAAACGTCCTCCGAATTCGAGATCTAAAAACACTAAATGAAGCTATAAGTGTCGCTATTGCCGAGGAACAAGTACAAAATATGTACAATCATTCTAAATCCTCTACAAATAAAAATAATTTCAATAATTATTCAAGAAACAATAATTACTCTCGAAATACTTCCTCGAATTCTACTCAAAATCGATTTCACAATACTTCTCAAAAGGAAAATAATAATTCGAATTCTAGAAATCGTGGTGGATAAATTTGAGTTCACTGGTTCAGTAAACGATCGACCAACACCCGTACGTCGTCGACATGCAAGATCTGCCCAAAACATCGCCGCTGTCCAGGAGAGTGTGCAGGAGAATCCGAGGCAGTCGATTTCGCGTCGCTCACAAGAACTCGGCCTTTTGCAGACCACAACTTGGCGAATTTTGCGTCGTGACTTGGGCATGCACCCGTACAAAATTCAACTGACCCAGGAACTGAAGGTAAACGACCATAGACAACGACGTGTGTTCGCTGAATGGGCTCTGGAACAGTTGGCAACTGACCCTAATTTTCATCGAAAAATTATCTTTAGCGATGAGGCCCATTTCTGGATTAATGGCTACGTGAACAAGCAAAATTGCCGAATTCAGGACGATACCAATCCACATGAGATCCAAGAGCGTCCACTGCATCCAGAAAAAGTCACTGTTTGGTGTGGTGGGCTGGCGGCGTTATCGGTCCATATTTCTTTGAGAACGACGATGGCCAGGCCATCACTGTCACCGGCGAGCGCTATAGGTCGATGATTACCAACTCCTTTTGGCCTGAATTGGATAACCTGGACACCAGCAACATGTGGTTTCAACAGGACGGCGCTACGTGCCACACAGCTCATGCCACATTGGATATTCTGCACGAGCGATTTGAGGGCATGGTCATCTCACGTGGAGGTGATGTGAACTGGCCACCGAGATCGTGCGATTTGACCCCGTTAGACTTTTTCTTGTGGGGTTTTCTTAAGTCACAGGTCTATGCGAATAAGCCGCAAACCACAGCGGCCCTCAAAGCCAACATAACCCATGCCATCGGTCAAATTCAGCCTGATTTATGCGCCAGAGTCATGCAAAATTGGACACTTCGGATGCGCGCCACTCAGAGAAGCCGTGGCGGACATTTGAACGATATTATATTCCACACATAATGGCATCGATAGGCCTCTCAAACGAATAAACAATTTTTATGATATCTCACAAACTCTTTGTTTTATTTAAATTTAAAGATAGGAAGTGCTTAATGAAAGACCCTGTATAAATAACTTAAATTGTGAGTTTTGAACAATCAACTGCCGTAATTATTTATATCTATTTTATAACTTATCTATTTAATTATTATTATAATAGGCTTGCTGAGTTCACAAAATGTGTTACAGAAACCGGTTGCCAATGCACAGCGTGAAAATCAATTTGTGGACGTTAATTCTAATTGTAAGTTTACAAAAAAATAATTTTCAAGTTATAATAAACATACTATATAAAATAGATAATATGAAATTAAAAATGTTTTTTCTTCGTAATTTAATGTTATCATCCAAGTCAAATCGAAGATCCAAGTATTTTGTTACTTACGAACCGTACAGAAAGAGACAGTCTCATTAAAAATGGGCCTTATCAACCAATTCTTAACTCATATCCTAGAATAAAAATTGGCGGCAAAATGCGATCCTTTCGATCTGACTGGTACAAGGAGCACAATTGGTTAGAATATAGTAAAAATAATGACGTGGTATTTTGTTTTTGCTGTCGAATTTTCGGATTCAGTAGCACTGGATGAAAAGGTCAAGTGGATCCAGCATTTACGAAAAAAGGATTCAAATCTTGGCACAAAGCTAGAGAGCGCTTTCGGAATCATGAACAATCGACGACTCACATAAACTGTTTAAATTCTTGGAAAACTTGGAAGGATTCCAAACCGATTGATCTTCAGCTGGACGAATCTCGAGCAGCGTTTATTTCTGTGCAAGAAAAATTGAGAAAGAAAAACCGTGAAATTATGTCGCGATTAATCGATATTGTGATATTGTTGTCGAAGGGAGGACATGCTTTTAGGGGGCACAGTGAAAATGAAGATTCTCTTGAAAAGGGTCTATTTTTAGAGTTAGTTAAATTGTTATCCAAATATGATTCGGTATTAAGTGATCATTTGCTACAAGGACCAAAAAATGCAAAATATACCAGTCCTGAAATTCAAAACTCTCTAATACAGTGTTTGAAAAATTTGGTAATTACAAAAATTAAAGAAAATGTTAAAAATAAAAAGGTATCAGTAATGGCAGACGAAACTAGTGATTGTGGACACCATTAGAAAATTTCAATAGTGTTAAGATATGATGATGAAATAAAAAATTCTGCAGTTGAGCATATGATTAGTTTAAGAAAATTGGACTGCGTTGATGCAAATTCAATTTTTAATAAAGTAGAAGAAGTGTTAAAAGAGTTCGATATTGAATGGAAAAATATTTTATCTGTATGTTTTGATGGCGCGAGTGCAATGTCTGGAGCGTTAAGTGTTGTGCAACAAAGGTGTAAAATTAAAAATTCTGAAATTTTTTATGTACATTGATATGGCCACTGCTTAAATCTCTCATTAGTTGATTCATGTGATCGTAAGGTTAGTCCAGTTATTTCCAGTTATTTCAGATTTATTCGGCACAGTTCAGTTTCTATATAATTTTATCGAAGGTAGTTCTACACGTCACGCTATTTTTGAAAAAATATGTTCAGAAATGAATATAAAATTGAAAACATTAAAATCTTTATCTACTACGCGATGGGCTTGTCGGCAAGAAGCGATTTTCACGATTGAGAAAAACTACTCTGCAATAATTTTGACTATGTCAGAAACTGAGAATAGCAATTACAGAGATGTTAGAGCTAAAGCCCGCGGTCTTTTACTTCATATCAAAAATTTTGAATTCATTCTTTTTCTAAAGATTCTAAATCCTTTACTTTCACTTATTTTACAAGTAAATAAAATCCTTCAAGATCCAAAAATGGACCTATTAGTTGCATCAAATGGTATAAAATCTTTATTAACCGCTTTAACTGACTTACGTCGTGATGAAAAAGTATTTAAAGAAATTTTTAAAGAAACGAAAAAAATATGCAATACTGAAAAAATAATAATTCCTGCGGTGCGTAACCGAACAATTTCGTGTCGTATAGATAATAATAAAAATCAAAATCGATTCGATTCTAAAGAAACTGAAATGAAAATAACGTGTTTTCATCCTTTTTTAGATCAATTTTTTTCAAGCTAAATACCAGATTTAGTTAAGAAACTATGGAGATTGTGGAGGCCATGGCAAGTTTATTAAATTTAGATATTAGTGAAAAAAATGTTAATATTTTAACTCGTAAGTTTGATATAAAATCAGACGAATTACTGTGTGAAGTGAGGCTTTTGAAAGGTTTTCCTGAAGTTCCAAAAAGCACATCTGTCTGCTCCTTACAGTAGTGGCGTAAATATCTTCTAGGCTCAGACAAATTTAAAATATTTACTCAATTTTTCCAAGTCGTAAAAAGTTTTGCTCTTATTCCAATCTCTACTTGCACGTGCGAGAGAACCTTTTCCGCGTTAGCGAGAATAAAAAATAAATTACGGACAACGCAAAAACAAGAACGATTAGAGGCTTTTTGATATTGTTAAATATAGAAAAAGAAATTCTAATGTCATTTTCAATTGATGAAGTTATTAATGAATTTAAGAATATTTCGATAGACGAATGTTATTATAGTTAATGTATTTGCGTATAATAATAATAAAAAAACAATTATTATAAATATCTATAAAGAAATGTTACGTGCGAATAAAATATTCACAATTTAAATTGTAATAAAAAAATTTAATTTTATTTAAATGATTTTGTTCTTTACAAAATGACTTGAATCTTAAGACTCAAGTCATTTTGTAAAGAACAAAATCATTTAAATAAAATTAAAATTTTTTATTACAATTTAAATTGTGAATATTTTATTGGCGCAGTCGGTAGGATACTTCTCAAAAAAGTTAGTATCCAGTGATCGAATTAACAAAACGACCTATTGGACGGATAACGAAGCTAAACAAAAAAATTAGTGATTAGCGAAGAAACGAAATCCAAGTCGTTTACTTTTAAAAAATGAAATTAAAATATTTGAAAAAAAAAAAATCCAAGTGACTAAAATCGATTCATTGTGTAACTAAATTAAATTAAACTGTGTAACTAAACTGATTAGTGGTCATATTCGTATGAAAAAAAATCTTAGACAAATTAACTTCGACCAATATCGACAAATAAAAGAATTAAAAATGGCAAGTGTAGAAGAAATAAATGCATTACAACAAGCAATTCATCAAATGCAGATAAACCATCAACAACAAATACAAGAACTACAACAACAATTAAGAGAACAACAAAGACAACAACAGCCAGCACAACAACATACATTAACCATTTCAACAGAACAAACAATTAACCACTTTCGACATTTAAAATCTTTTAATGGAGACAACGAATACACCTTGCAAGAATTCATCAAATCTGTAGAAAGTGCAATCCAACTATGTGGACATAACGAAACACTTACCAATTACGTCATAGGAATTGTAATCAACGATAAAATACAAGGTATGGCAAAGAGATGCATCCAACGTCTAGCAAACAACCTAACATGGGAAACTGCAAAAAACGAACTGAAACTACACTTCCGCCCCAGAGAAGACTACTCGGAACTAATCAACAGATGCAGAAACATAAAAATAAATACTTTAAGAGAACTTTTTGATAAGGTAAGACAAACTAACTATTTATTAAACGAATTGTATGAATTTGATGAGGGCAAATAATTATTGTATACACCAGAAAACAATGATAGGTATTTAGTAGGCATAGTTTTAGAAAAACTCGATAATCTAGTACGTGGCTATGTTCCAGTTAATGGTAGTTTAATCGAAATTTATAATAAATTTGCAGAACTGAAACTTTTAGACGATGAACGTATAATTTCAAAAACTTGTAAAAAATTTGATAATAATAAAAAGGAAAATTTATATAGACAAAAATTGAATTCTTACAATGAACAGAATAGATATTCTCCATACCTTTTCGCAAAGCTAATTTTTGAAAAATTTTAGCTTTTTTTCAATTTCTGTTGCACAAAACACAATTGAAAAGTAAATTTTGAAAAGATAAAAACTCATCAAATTATCAACGAAAACGGTGTTTCTGTTGCACCAATTTTTACTTTTCATAAAAACTTATCATTATTTTATGAGTTTTTGAAAAATTGTGCAAAGAATAATTTCTCTTTGCAATTATCGTTTAGTCTATAAAAATGTTGCGTCGAGTGTATTTATTTGATGAAAATTCTAGTGAAAATAGAAATATTTGCGAATTTAAAGAAAGAATTAACTTTTGTATTTCCGATGATAATATTTTTAAAGAGTGTTTCCGGTTGAATAAATTACAAGTGGAATTCATTGTAAAAGAACTTTGTGATGAAATAAAACATAAAACTGAGAGAAATCATGCATTATGTCCAATGCAACAAATTCTTATTTGTTTGCATTGGTTAGGAAATGGAAGTCAATATCATGCTCTGGCTTCTATACATGGTATCCACAAATCTACGGTGTGTCGAATTATTAAGCGGGTTGTTCATGCTGTAATAAACAATTTGTTTAAGAAAATAGTTTGTTGGCCTTCAAATTCGAATAATATACCGACACAATTTTTCCAAAAGGGTGGATTTCCAATGTTTGTGGATGTGTAGATGGAACAATTGTTAAAATTGATGCTCCATCTCATCATGAAGAAATGTTTGTCGAAAAACACGGCAATCATTCCTTAAATGTTATGATGATTTGTGGGCCCAATTATGAGTTTTATGCTGTAAACGCGAGTTGGCCAGGAAGTGTCCACGATTCACGAGTTTTGAGGAATTCTGCAGTTTTTAATTCTTTTGAAAATGGATTCAGACCATTCCCAGAGGCAATAATTTTAGGAGATAGCGCATATCCATTGCGATCTTGGCTTATTCCACCTTTACGTCAAAATCCGCAAAATGAGGCTGAACGTAGATTTAATCAGGCTCACAAAAAAACAAGGAGAATAATTGAGAACAGTTTTGGTAAGTAGAATATACTGGAAATTTTTATTAACTTTTAACTGTCATCTTATTACAGGTATTTTGAAAGAACGATTTCCTTGCTTAAATCATTTGCGTTTAAGCCCTATATTTGCAGCTGAAATTGTTTTAACGTGTGCTACTTTTCACAACATAGCTCAACCAATTTCCAAGGATGATGAAACGGATTCAATTAATAACTTAATTGTAGAAGAAAATGAGTTTGTAGAAGAAGAAATAGAAGAAAATACAAATAATAATGATAGTTTAGATATAATAAATACTTTATTACAATTTTTTAGTTCTTAAATAAATAAAGTTTACTTAAATAAATCTTAAAACTACTATAAATGTAAATTAACAAAAAAGAAAAGAAATCTTAATATATACTTAAAAATTAAAAATTCAATACGAATTAAAATCTAAAACAATTTCCTCCTCATCCTGGTTTCTTTCCTCTCTTTCTGCTTCATTGTTGTTGACAACATCCTTTGTAAATTTTGAAGATGGCAAGCATAATTCTCTCTCTAGTTTCAGGGCCTGTAACTTTTTGTAATAAATTTCTACAGAAAGCAGTTCTACTCTCAAACGTTTTTCTTTTTCAAAAATACTTTCTTCGTTCTTTCTTTTAACAGGTCCATCAGGTTTCCGCTGAATTCTTTCTTCCATCGAAAAAAGGTCAACTGAATTCTGATTGCTGCCTGAAGACTCTGGAAATTATAATCCTGAAACCATAGGAGAATCGGATTCCAAAATGTCCAGAATCGTGTTGTCAACCTCATCAAGAATATTTTTTTTACCACCTGCTGTTCCTGTCCTTCGCGCATTATCTTTTTTGGCCTAAACCAAAAGTAAAAACTTGTAAAATTTGTCCACAAAATAATTTTCTACTAATTTTACTCACAAGTGTGCGACTTTTCCAAAGTCCAAATACATTATCTCGCATGTACGTCCAATTTTTTTCGCTTCCTACTAATTGTAGAGATTGTGCCTTGGCTAGCACTTCCTTCTTTTGACAAATTTGGACTGAGTTTGCCAAATAAAATGTTTTTTTTCTCTTTTATTATAGCTAAAGCAGCTAATTTTTTTAATATTTTTCTTTCTTTAATAGTTGCCTGTAATAATAAACATATAAGTTTATATTTTATACAAATAGTTAAATTCACACGAATACTTACCATTTTAAGAAAAAAAATTAAATTATTTAATTCTTCTACAATTATTTGATTTCAATTCAACACTCTTCAAAAACTCACTTTGAAATGATAAGTTTTAAAAAATTTTTATGCAACACAAACAATTAACAGTTATCAAAAACTGCACAATTGATAACACTTTCATGCAACACTTGACGCTTATCACTATTCAAATTTTCAGGTTTTTCTGAAAAATTTGAAAATTTGAAAAGTTGTTTGAGAATTTGATAAGAAAATTTATAAAAGTGAAAAGGGAAATGGTGCAACAGAAATACTTTGCACTTTTCATTTTTTTAAAAAATGAAAATTTGCTAAGAAAAAAGTGAAAAGTGTTTTATGCAATAGGGCCTAGATACATCTACTTGTATTTATATAGTTGCATTTTTATTTAATAGAAACATGAAATGAAAATATAAAGGAATACGACAAATAACATATAAAATAAATGAAAAGGTAAAAAAAATGAAATAAAAAAATCAGTAGTTAAATGAAAACCAAACGACATGAATGAATGTTGAAAATGTATTCATTTTCTATATTCTACACTGAAAAAATAAGAATAGGTTTTTGATCTATTTTCATGTAGATGAATAAAGTTTAGGTGACTGAAAAAAATAATTATTTTATTTAAAAAAATATTTAGTCGAAAGATATATTTCTGTTTTATCACTCAACTAATTAGCTTTAGAAAATTTTGTTTGTAAAACTTATCTAGTAAATTTCGATAATTTACTGACAAGTTTTGAAGACTATCCTATTATAATAAAATAAAGTTTATCTAAACTATATTTGATGACAGAAAAATAACAGTAAAACAATAATCTAATTACATTGGAGAAATTAAATTTCAAATTTTAATTAGATGGGTAAATAAAAATCTGTTTATAATTCTTCTACTAATGTCAGTGAAATGTACTTCTTTTTTTTGGATGAATCTACCTATATTGTTAAATAAATCTTCTACATATTTAGTTAAATTTTCTATTTTTAAAAAATCAAATAAAATTCTTAATGAATCATATAAATAGATTAAATAAATTTGTACTTGAATTTGACAACTCATCCATTACAAATAGAAAATCAATCTATTACTTTTTATAAAAACATATTTGAATCATCGGCGTCATTTTGTAGAAGTTAGTTTGATGTGCAAGTGTAAATTAACATTAAATTAAGAATAATAAATTAAATCAAGAAAATTAAGTGTAAAAAAATATTTAAAAAATTTTATAAAAAAGTGTAGAAATATTACAAATTTGACTTGCATAGTGAAAAGTGAGTGGAAAATAAATATAATGGAAGAAGAAGAACTAAATATAATTTTAGAAATTGCAGAAGAAGCCGAAAATTTTGATACTGTGGTAGCATTATTATCTTCTTGGCGACTTACGTGCTTAATACAGGATTTCGCAAGTAAAAAATTGAATAATAGTTACATTATTTTGAATATTTATGCAAATTAATTCTTTGTTATTATTATTATCATTTTTTTATAAAGATAAAGGTATCGATATCGAGGTTTTAAAGAACCTTACACTTGATGATATTAATAAATTGATTCCGGAAGAAAAATTTGGGGTTATTTGAGTGGAAACAAGCAAGTATTCACATATTTGTATTCTCAATAATAACGATTAAACTAATATTCATTTTTTTCTGAAAAGGGTTATTGCACACCACCGGCAGAAACGTTGTCTCCTTCAAGTTCAATTTTGAGTTGGATTAATGATAACTCAAGTTCGATCACACAAGGTTCTTCCAAAACGGATGACAATAAAGAAAATCCTTTCGTAAGTGTAATTTAATTTCATTGCTTCAATTTATTTTTGATATTTGCGTATAATTTACAAACCACGTATAGTGTCTGTAAATCGTTTAAAAACAACAGACTATACTGTCATTGCAGATCAAATTGTATCACTTTTTCCAAAAGAATGCAAAGTAATTATCAAATTAAAATTACATATGGTATACCTGTGAAAATTGTAGACATTTTAGTAACATGGTGTTTTTTAGGAATCGTATGTAGGAAACAAAACACAACGAGGAAAAATAGCCGAAAAGTACTACTCAATGTGTAAGAAATACCAAAATCATGGAATTTTGAAAAGCAGATATAATTTAAAAAGAAAACTATGACTCATGTGTGCAACCAGGACCAAAACAAGATAATGAAAAAACACACTTATCACATATTAAAATAAATGAAGAAGCAGTGAAGCATCAAATTTGGTTAAAAAATAACAGAGAACCAGAATCTCTCGTTTTAGATAAATGGAATTTAACATTTTCATTAAAGAGACGTCAAGTTTTAGATAATAATAATGATATTTTTACGGAATGGCCTTTTCTCAGACAAAGGATTGGAAAAACTTTAGTACGCTTTCGAATAATATAAAAAAAACCATAAAAAAATTAATAAATTTCATTATAATTTCAGATTGAGCTTGACTTCGAAAAACTTTATCCATCAAAAAATTTGCTATTATTTTGTAAATGGGAATATTTTCGAGACAAAATTAAAAAAAATTACGAAAGAGACATTAAGGACCTTGTTTAATCATCAATGTACATTTAAAATTTATTTTATGATATTCTGTAATCTTTTTGTAATTAGTTGAACACCCTGTAATTCGAATTATGATAGGTATAAAATTGTAACAACGATAACGGAATAATATTGTACAAACTATTGATATTTAATAACTATTGTTTAAATTTGCAGCTGTATTAATTGACTTGACAGTAATAACTAATTTCTTTTGTTTCGTTCGAAAAAACAATATTATTCCGTATATCAAAATAGTACATAGTCTTATCGCTTGTTTTTGCATGTAATGAAATCGAAATTTCGAGTGTAAGTTAACATTCGGTTAACAAGTATAGTTTTCTTAAACCTTTTGAATCACATAGACATATTTTTCTTAGTTTCGAATGTTGTTCAATTTCAATTTTCAATTTCAATTTTCAATTAATTTATCGAAATTATATAGTGTTTCTTATTGTTCAATTTGTAAATAAATTTTTCGATTAAATAATAAATTTTTTATAAATTTTCTTATGAATTATTAATTTAGTGAATAATCTAAGTAAAGCAAGTGAAAATTCTCACGTGCTCAAACAGACCTAAATAATAAATTACTTTTAAAAAAATTAAATGAAAATATAAATGAAGGTAAGAATTTTTGTACTTTTCATTAACCTTATCCTTAAAATCGGCTTGTTTTTAGATTCTCAAAATTATATTTTGCTGAGGCTTTTGAGCTGCAAACTTGTGCCAAGTATCATACATGGAAAAAAAATAAAATCACAAAAAGGCATGTGGAAACCATCCATTCTTGAATCGCAGAACTCTTTTACTGTCGACGTCTTGGTAAGATTCAACACTATTATTTTTAGTATTTAAAAAATAACCGAATTTCTTGCTCATTTATTTAGACAACGGAGTTGATATCCGGTGTAATTAATGAAAGAAAGGAATTTTGTTTAGAACAAAATACTTCATTTCAACCTTTAATAATTGCGTTTGAAGAGCTTGGAAATTTCAAGGAATATTATATATATTACACCGACATTTTTTATGTCACAGAAAGTTTTCTTAAAGCAGTATCAATAAAATTTCAACTGCACCAAGTGCTCAATCTTGAGTACTCTCAAGAGAGTACTCAAATTTTGAATTTCATTGAAGAATTTTTTTTATGAAGACGAGGAAAGTGATCATTTAAGTCTGAGTTTTCCCAATTCTAGTTTCTGTAGTATTTCCGAAAATATAACTTCAACAGATGAAAAAATAAATAAAAATATAAATCATGAACTTTTGGTAGAATTTTTCCTAAAATTGTACGCCAAACCATCACTTAGTAGAAAGATTGTTACAGAAATTATTAACGAAATTTTAGTAAATTTACTTTCTGTTATTTTTGACAGCATAGAATGTTCCTTATCTTCATGTTCATGTATCGAAGACGTATCAAATAAATTGAAGGAATGTTTGGATGATTTTAAATCACTATTTGCAAATTTTTGTTCCGAATACAAAGTTTTAAATTATTTACAGGAAAAGAAACTATATTTTGAACCAAAAGAATTTTTAATAGATGATTGCATAACAATAAATAATATATCAAATCCATCCTCAAAAGGTATTCTGATTCCTCTAAAAGAAAATTTGAGTCAATTTCTTGCATTACCAAATGTCTTACCAGATATGTTGAAATTTTTACACAGTTTAGAAAAGGATCATTATTTAAGAAACATAGTTCAAGGTTCAGTTTGGCGTAAAAAATCTGAAAAATTAAAAAGCAAAATTTTGTTACCGTATCTTTTGTACCAAGACGAATACGAAACAAATAATCCTCTTGAGTCTAAAAGAGGTGTTGACAAGTTATCTGCCTTCTATATAACATTTCCCCTGTTAGAAAATTAAAATTCCTCAAAACTATCAAGTATTTTCCTATGCTACTTAACAAAAAGTTCTCATCTGATGTACGGAAATTCCTCTAACTTTGGAATGCTTTACTCCGAATTAAAATGTTTAGAAGATGGTATTGACGTTATTACTAGTAAAGATACTTTAAAAATTCACTTAATTGTAGCAAGTTTAGTAGGTGACAATTTAGGCCTGAATACGATTTTAGGATTTTGTCGATCCTTTTCAGCAAACAGCTATTGTAGAATATGTAAGGGATCGAAATTTCAAATGCAAAAACAAATTTCAGAAAACAAAAACATATTTAGAAACGAAGAAAATTATTTGGACGACATTTCGAAAAAAGATAATCAATTAGAGTACTTCAACGTAATAGATTGTGTAGCAGTTGATATAATGCATGATTTTTTAAAAGGGATTTGCCATATAGAATTGGGATTTATTCTCAATAATTTTATCCTAGAAAAGAAATTTTTTCCACGTAGCATATTAAATTGCAGGAAAATGCATATTAATTATGGTCGTGATAAATCTAACTTGTCATCAGAAATTTCTCTTAATCATATCAAAGACAGGAAATTTAAAATGTCTGCCTCGGAAATGAAAACTTTCTTACATTATTTATCTTCTTTGCTTTTATTACTAACACAACTAATTGAAGCGTGTTTTATGCCATATTTTGATGAAAATAGTATATTGAATCTTGAGAAAATAATTTCACAACATCATAAGTTATATATGAATTTATCTAAGATGTCACTAACACCAAAACATCACTTTATAGTGCACTATCCTTATGTTATACGAAAGTTAGGACCTCTAAAAGGTCTGTGGACAATGAGATTTGAGGCTAAACACAAAGACTTAAAAACTTATGCAAGTGTGATAACATCCAGGAAAAATATTTGTTTAAGCCTTGCAAAAAAATTTCAGTTTGAATTTGCATTCAATTTATATTCACAAAAATATATCAAAAATATTAAAAACAAGAAATATGATTAAAAAGATTTGGAGTTGCATTTAACAAAAATGATTAATCAGGATGTTTTATTAGAAATAAGAAATAATAATTTTACAAAATATATGGAATGTACGATAATTAAAAATACTTTGTATAAAATTGATGATGTTATAACATTATTGGAAGGAAATGAATTTAAATTTTTATTTTATCTTTTATACTTAAAAATGATAATGAAGGTTTGCTTGTAAATCAATACAAATAAAAACATATGATGCTCACTTTTTTTGCTATATAGTTGATTATATTGATACTAAAATCTCCAGACTTATATTTACGAATAACATAAAATACCCGCCAATACATTTAATAACTTTATTTGATAAGAATTTAGTCTAAAGAATAAACCTTCCTTTTATATAAATTTTTATATATCATATACATTACATTATACTTATATAAAAAATATTCTTATATCATCAGAAATAACATTTTCAATTTTTTTCAAAGTTACTTTTTTTTGTAATATTTTTTGGTTAAACTGGAATAAAAAAATAAATATTTGAAAAAAAAAATTAATCGTGTTTTATTATCTATCACGGTAAAAAATAATTTGATTTTAGCTACACTGAATGTTGTGATTTTTTAATATATTTCGTGTTAAAAATAAACAAAAGGTTGAAATTTAAATATATGATGTGTATAATATATAAATTCCATACCCTAAAATGAAATTTACAATTGATACATAATTTTACGCAATAATAATTTAAAATTAAACGCATTTATAGAGATTTTACAACAACACAATGTAAAAATACCAAACAATGCAACATCAAAATATTCTATTGTAAATTTCAAACATGTTTATACTTGTCTTTGTGCTTTTTATCATTACTTCATTTCTAACAAGTGAGCAAACTAGGGGGTTAATCATGAGAGTCTACTTCTGATAGAATTGAAGTTAAAATAGACTTTCTGTATCACGAAAGTCTACTCATGTAGAAATTTTTCTATTCAATAGACTTAAAAAGTCTACCACATATTTCTAATAGATTGTTCAAAATTTGAGGTTAAATACGATAAATAAGTAAAAATTTACTGTCAAAAAATTATTGTGTGGTGTAGCATGAAAAATGGAAAGCGAAGAAGTAAGGTAAATATTATTAAATGAAATTATTATTATTTAATACATTTATTAATAATTTAAAAACTTTATTTACTCGTATGTTTTATTAGAAAAAAGGCTTTTAGTAATAAAAACCAGTTGGAGAAGTTGGTGATACTAATGGAACAAATCCCTCAATAGCTAAGGGGATAATGAAGAAAAATGAGGCAGACTTGAAGTGGGGAATGTTTGCAGAGGATTTAAATAGTTTAGGGCCGCCAATAAAAACAGCTGGAAAATGGGCAAAAGTAAATATTTATTTGTTTTTGAATTTTTTATTTAAACTTAAATTATATGTATGTTTATAGGTTTGGATTGATCTGAAAGCTAAATTGAAGAAGAAATGAATTAATAATAAAAAGGAAATAGACAGTACAGGAGGTGGACCATGTAACTTACAAATTTTAAATTCGTTGGAGAAAAGAGTGAGTTTTTAAGTTTAGAATGTTGTGTAAATCCTCCCGGGCGCCAGTTTGGAATAAATGCTGAGGAAATTGCAGAATCCGAAAATATATTTGAAAATGATATTGAACTATTGAAAATAATGTTCCTATTATGAATACTAACGAAGCAGAAAAGCCACCATCTTCCAGCAACATCAATAAAACTACAAAAGCAAAAAGGGTACATATCGCTGATAAAAGGGTCAAGATGTTAGAAAACCACAATGATGAATTTAAAGCACTCAGAAACGATATATCTGAAATAAAAGGCTATGTTGACAACATGCTTGAATACACAAAAAAAACATACTATTTACAAAAAGATACAAATGAGGAATTATTAAAGTTAAAAAAAGAAAAACTGAAAATTTATGAAGAAGAAATAAAAAAAAAAGCAAAAGGACAGAGCGATTAAGCTCAAACTAAAGATGGAACTTTTAGAATTGCAGAAGAAAGGGTTTGAAGGCTGAAAGACAATAATAATAATAATAATAATAATAATTACATTTTTTTTTTGAAATAATATTTTGTGATGTGCCACGAAGGCGAAAACGAAGTGCCTTATTTTATTAGGAATAAGAATTTTTTAATTTTTTGTTTTACACAATTTTTAGTTTTTAATATGCCATGGAGGCTTGTTCTTTTTCTTTTTTTATTATTATATAAATAAAAAACAAATTTGATTCACATTACTTTTATTGAATTTTATTTATTACTATGAATTCAAAGACATTACTGATATATGGTAAGTAGTAAAAACTATTATTTAAACTATTATTTAAAAACTATTAAAACTATTTTTTCATTTCTTTTCAAAATAATTCAATAAAATTGTTTATTCTTTTCCAAAAAATATTACAATATAACACTTAATAATTGATTTCGAACATTTTCTGCACAATTCCTGTTGTGAGTAGTTTGAGTAAATTCGTCATCTTCATTTGATTCATCGTCTAATTCATCATTTTGAATAGTTTCTTCAAGTTCAACCCCATGTTGCAAACAAATATTATGCACTGCTGCACAAACATTTACTATTTTAGTACCTTTCTCCGGCTTATAGTGAAGCTCTCTTGCTCCTATTAGACACCTAAAACGATTTTTTAGAAGCCCAATCGTTTGTTCTATTAGAAGTCGTGCTTGTGTGTGCCTTCTATTAAAGTGCGCTTCTGGAGAGTTTGCTTCCGTGTTCCGAAATGGAACTATCAAATAGGGGGTTAGGGGGTAACCCGCATCACCTGATTAATAATAACAAAATAAAATAATAATAAAGATATGTGTATGTAAACATGTTAATAACTACATATACCCAAAATATATGTATTTCTCATCCATTCCTGTATTTCTCTTCTAAATGACTTTTTAATTGAGATACGTCCCATACCATCGCATCATGACATGAGCCAGGATACTTAGCATTTATGAATTTTATAATTTTTTTGTGATTGCATACCTAGAAATAAATACAAAACATATAGTATGCAAATTTATCGTGTTAAGAAACACATCACTTACAATCATGGCATTAATACTGAAGTAACCTTTCCTATTGTAATACAAATGTTGAACTCGTTTTTCAGGTGCCCTCATTTTTATATGAGTTCCATCTATACACCCGATGACACCTGGAAGTCCACTTTTTTCATAAAAATACAATTTTGCCACTTCCTCTTCTTCTCTGGAATAATTGAATTTAATCCACTTGGGGCATATGTGCTCTTCTATAATATCAATCATCTCACTCAAAATGTACGATACAGTGGATTGACCAAGCCCAAGATTGTAGTCATTGCCCACACTAACTTGGTAACTTCCCTGAGCACAAAATCGTAATAGACATGCTAGTTTTATTGTGCTTGGTATGGATGAGAATCTTTGTGATTGCCTTAAATAAGGTTTTACATCATCTAATAATTTCCCAAATATTTCCTTTCTTAATCGGAAATTTCTTTTGAATCTAAAATATTTAATTAAAAAAAAACTAATTACCAATATTTCTTTTAATATGACACAATAATGCTTACAAATTTTCGTCCATAGCTAAAGGATCTGATGTCACTCTCAAACTCCTTCTTGTACGTAATGTTAAAATCACATCATTTCGATGAATTTCATCTATTTCATCCTCAAAAATATCCAACCAAATAAAACTCATAGTTTTTTTATTAATTATATTTTTAATAATTTGGAAATAATGTTTTTTTATGCAAATATTCTTAATCACTTTTTATAAATAAACACAAAACAAAATTTTGACAGCTTTCAAATAGAAAAATTGTGCTTTGACACGGTAACATTATTTTCACAAGTCTACTGATTTACGTGATACCATTTCTTTCCCCAATACACTCGAAAAAAGTCGAGTCGATTCTATTGGTATAGACTATCACGATAAGCCCCTAGTTTACATCTCCTCAGTATTTTCAAAGTTAAAAATATAAAAAGTAATTTTGCCAAACTTAGCGTTAAATAAAAATGTCTTTTGAAATTAAATTATATAGCTGTATCGAATGTAAGCTTGAGTTTCCTAAAATAGAGCAAAATAATAAGCATATGTATAGTATATCCACAGATTTCAAAAAAATTTGTCATTTAAGTGTGTTGAACTGCATTGTGGCAAAATATTTTCAAAATTATTGTGCATTCCAATCCCAGAATTTTTGAAATCATTGTTATAAAGTGATAAGTGAAAGCAAAAAGTATAGATGTAAGCAAAATGTGTGTTTTGTTAAATGTGATTCATTACAAAAAATGGTAAGGCTTGTAGCGTCATTTCATTTTCATGGTCAAGAAACGGTATTTTGTCCCTTTAAAAACTGTATGAATACATTTACAGTAAAATCTAGTTTATACAGTCATATACAGTGTGTTTGACAAGAGCGTCCGCCTTATAAATTTAATAAGAAGTAAAAAACTTTTTTTTAAAAAAAAATGTATTTCAATATCTATCGCGCAATACATTTAATAGCATATAAAATCACCATTTTTATAAATATCCAACATTTTAGGTACATTCAAATTTCCAGTAAAAATTATCAAATGACCGAATCCACGAATATTGAAGCATTCCCAACCAAACATGCACTTTAATCGGGTGCTTCACCGTTCTCACGACAACTCTTTCACCTTTCGCTGACCATGCACGTTTAGAACTTTGAAACGCCCAAAGGATGATTCATCGGAGAATACGACATCGTTTCAATCACGACCCAAATTTTCTGTAGTCCAGTCAAGTTGTTTTTGCATATGGATCGTTGACAGTAGAGGTTTGCTGAGGGTGGTCCTAATCTTTATATTATTTTCATCCAATCGTTGTCGAATTGTGAAAACGGATATGTTAATACCCTTTTCAGCCAATTTCTCTTTTGCTTTTCGTAATGTCATGAGAGGATCTTTCTTAAATAATTCCAGTATAGCTTTGTCCTGTTTTTTTGATGTGGTTTTCGTTTTACCCCTTCCAGGTAAATCGTCCACGTTTTTATGCTCCGTATAACGTTTACACCACTTTCTCATGAATGACTCATCCTTTTTAATATATGTTGCTGTCTATTAAGCACTCCACTGAGGTCCTTTCGGATGCTGACATAAGAAAATTGCTTCGAATCGTTTTAAGTATTTTGCACTCATTTCAGAAACTTGTTATCACCACGAAAACTGAATAACTAATGAGGCTAATTTTTATAACGCGCTTTACTACAAGGTATTCTACTTAATGCTGTACCTACGTTTTTTCAGGTAATTCCTTTTTCGTTGAAAGGTAGAGCGGACGATCTTGTCAAACAGACTGTATTTAGAAAACATAAATATAATATTAATGATAACTATTCAGTTAACAAAAATTCAAATGTAAATGCTCTGAGTCATCATTCTACAACAGATTTTAAAGTACAGTCATCGTCATTCTCAACTGATAACCTATTGGAAAGTGATGAAATTTCTTGTATTCTAATGAATCTTTCCATGATTCTTTTGAAATTGAAACCAAATTATAATCTTAGTGAAGAAGTAATTCAGCATATCATAAACGAATTTAAATCCTTCAATGAATTGAATACTACGCAGATAGAGCAAAAATTTTTGAGAATGTGTTCACAGTTTAATTGTTTTCATTTTAAAAGCAATATTCTAAAAGAGTTGGTGAATTGTGAAACTGAAAATAGTCTAATGAAATTGGACACTTCTTATAAAAGGCTGAATTTTTATAAGAATGTTTTAAATTTCGTGCCACCAATTGAAATTTACTTAGGTAGAAATAACGAACACAAAGAATGCTGTTTTCATTATATACCAATTTTAAATGAAGAAGCCTTTGATAGGCTTTATAAGTTGAGACCGTTTATTGACAACTTGAATTCAAGATTTGAAACAATTCCTTTCGAGAGAGATTTGTCAATTGATGAACAGCTTTGTTCGACTAAAGCAAGATCTTATTTAAAACAGTACTTGCCGAATAATCCAAAGAAATGGAGCTATAAGCTGTTTATCATTAGCAGTGTTTCTGGTTTTGGGTACAAATTTGAAATTTATACAGGTCAAGAAAATCTTCCAAAATTCAGATTGCCCGAAGAACCTGACTTAGGTGCAAGTGCAAATATTGTAATGAAGTAAAAAATTTAAATTTTCAAATAAAG
Organism: Villa cingulata; assembly: GCA_951394055.1. Classification (NCBI taxonomy): domain Eukaryota; kingdom Metazoa; phylum Arthropoda; class Insecta; order Diptera; family Bombyliidae; genus Villa; species Villa cingulata. The sequence continues at coordinate 30,172,560 of OX596017.1, read as the reverse complement.
TAAAATCTAAATTATACAAACTTTTTTCAGACTCATACGTAATGTTCCTACAAACAAAAGTCACCGGATCTTTTTTGATAATTACTACACAAGCGTGAATTTAACAGTTTATTTGGCCAAACGAGGGATTTTTTCTCTTGGCACAGTAAGACGCAATCGTCTTCCAAACTGTAAATTGCCTACAGATAGTGATTTAAAAAGTTCAGTTCGTGGAACAACTGTAGAATTTGTTGCCAGAGTTGATAATATTGAAATTACATCTGTTGCATGGAAAGACAATAAAATTGTTAGTTTTCTTTCAAACTACTGTGGAATTTTACCAAAAGAAGTAATCCAACGGTTTGATCGTAAGACAAAAAAAAACCATTTCTATAGAGTGTCCAGCTGTTGTAAAACAATATAATCGACATATGGGAGGAATTGATCTGATGGACATTTATATTGGCCGCTCAGAAATAAAAATAAAGTCCAAAAAGTGGTATATAAGACTCTTCTATCATCTTCTTGATTTAACAGTAGTAAACGCTTTTATTTTATATAAAAAGGTTAATGAAGAAAAGTGTATTAAATCCAAATATACCTTAGCTGAGTTTAAGGCAGAAATTGCATATTGCTTAGTTAAAACTGATTTGAAAAATACACGGGGAAGGCCAACAAATAATCTTGAGAATGAGTTGGAAATAAAGAAAAAAAGGGGTCCAATGGCACACGTTCCTCCGAAAGATATTCGACAAGATCGATCAAATCATTGGCCAATACATTTGGACAAGAAACAAAGGTGCAAATACCCTTCCTGTAAAGGATTTTCGGTAATAAAATGCAGTAAATGTGGGGTTTCTCTATGTTTAAACAAGAATAAAAATTGTTTCATTAAATTTCATAATGAATAGATTAACTTTGAATAATTAACTTATCTACTCATTGTGAAATTTAATGAAACCATTTTTGTTTAATAATAGTAGAGTAGTTCTTTTTTTCTTATTATTTTTTCGTTGTTTTTTTTTTGTTTTTTTTTTTTTTTTTTTTTTATTGAAAAACATAACTATTGTTTAATTGTTTTTGAATTGAATTGAATAAAATGAATTGTTAATTTTTTGATTTATAAAAAAATGAAATAATATAATTTTTTAATGAATAAAATATTGTTGATGAAAAAAATCTTTTATTGTATGATGTAGACAATTGGCTACAAAGGATAAATTACTGATTATTCAGGACACGAACAAATTTTGACTTTTTCCTTGAACAAAACTTGTTTCTATTACTAAACCCCATCATAAAACAATTATTGTATTAAAAAATAAAAAATCGTGCCTTTAAGGGTTAAAAGTATACATGGTGAAAGTGTAAATTGTGATATTTGTGAAAAGTAGACAGGATAAATTATTGAATCATATAAAAAACTTATCATTCTACATCTAGTGAAAAGAAAAGTTTAGAGTTTGTAGTTTGTAATAAAAGTTTTTCAAGATCTGATAGTTTGCTAAGGCCCAGTTTCACAAAGAATAGATAAATTATTTATTCCAAAGCTTTCGCTATCCATAGAATAAATCTCAAGTTTTAGCCTATTTTGCGTTTCATAAACGTTTGATAAGTTGATCTATAGATAAATCTATAGGTTATTTTAACTTCATGATTTCTGTCGGTTAAAATGCTTATCTATAGATAAATGGAAAGTTCAATTGACATTTATCCACTGTACCGGTAAAAGTATATGTTTAATTATTATTGAATTGTGTTTGATCCAAGTTTTATATTAAAAAACCATTTAAATTTTAAAAATAATATATAAAAAATAAATAAAGTGTTTTTGATTGAAGTTTTATACTAAAAAACTATTTGAATTTTAAAAATAATATAATGTATACATATAAAATAAATGAAGTGTTTTTGATTGAAGTTTTATACTAAAAAACTATTTGAATTTTAAAAATAATAGATATAAAATAAATAGATTGTAAAATAGAAAAAAAAGTGAAATATATATACATATGTACATATATACGAGTATATACAACGTATAATAGTGTTTTGTTTGAAAAATGTCGTCAGTATCTTCAGTGAGTTCAATATCATCTCCATCTGTTTCTACAGATAGTTTTGATTCAGATACCTCACAGGATTCTAGTGAAGGCAATATTCAGTGTACATGTAGATTTTATTCAAGATTTTTGAGAGCACGAACGGACCCATTTCAAAAATACGACAGGGGACAATATTCAAAGCAAGGTTTAGATTGTCCAAACAGGCCGTACTTCTTTTATATAATAAAATTCAAATCCACCTTACACCACAAACGTTAAGGAGTTTTTCAATATCAGCGATGGATTTCCGTTCTGTGATACGATAAAATGATAACACTTTATCACGGTATCACTAAAAATGTGATTCTCGTTTAGTAAAATAGAAACAAGTCTCAAAAATTTATCATACGCGAAGAATTTTTATCACCAACTTTTTGACGGTGATAAATTTGTAAATCGAGTGATATAATGGTGAGATAATATAATTTTTTAGTAGAAATAATTTTGAAAAGAAATCAAAAATTTGTATTTTTATTAAATATTCTATATTTTTTATTGTTATTATTATTTTTTTTTTCATTTATTTATTTATTTATTTATTTATTATAAATAAAAAAACTAAAATTAAGTCAAATGTACATACGATAATAATATTTAAATAAAATTATAATAATTATAATATTTCAATATTTTTATTTAATTAAATTTACATTATAAACAATAAACAATTCGTCTGACTGCCAGAGAAATACAAGTATGTATTAACGTATCTTGAAATTTGAATTTTTAAATTCAAAATTTGAAAATATATATGGATTTGACATTTGTATTATCAGTATTATGTATATAATAAGACGAATCCATCTATATTGCAGCACTGAAACTACGAAGCTTTGGTTAGTTATCTATGGATCACAATATCGTTTTTATTGGCTGGGTTACTAAGACCTTTATTCAAATCTAATGTCAAATATTATGGTTTCGTTCAGAAACTTAATTTGTGAAAAAACTAAAAATTTATCAAACTTAAAAAAATAATCTGACACAGTAACAACTGAAGTTAGCTAAAATTAAGTTTCGCGAAGCCGACCAAATTGATTGAAAATCAGTACTACTAATGATTTATTACATTTTGTGACTATGCAATTTTGTCGCGTTCGCGATTCACTTTTGTTTAGTTTCGGAACGCGACATTAGATCCTCCAAAGCGCACGCGAAGACTATTTAATTGAAAATTGACTCTTTGACGTTAGGAACACACCTAAATTGCTTAGAAAACAGTGAGTGATTTGAACTTTATTGAATAGCAATAAAGTTCAAATTGACTCTACATTTTATTTAGAAAACATTTGTATGGAAAATAGAAAAGGGCTGTTTTTAGGGTTTTCCCGGCAATTATTCGATTTTTTCTCGCCTTTTAAACCTTCCCTATACCTCCACGAACATTTCAAGACTAAGATAAGATAAATCCGTTCATCCGTTCTCGAGTTTTAGCGAGACTAACGAACAGCAATTCATTTTTATATAGATAGATGTCCCAACCATCCAATTTCAGATTTTAAGTCTAAAATCATAAAATTTATTCTCACGCAACGTTGCAGAAACGCAACGGTCAGCATTTTCATTTCATTTCCTTCCCCACACAAGTTCTTATACAACATTTCCACTTTACTTGCGCACATAAAAATTATTTGATGATTATAATATTTACACACCAGATAAACTATGAAAATGCAAGATCAGCATTTTGATAGAACAAAATGCTTGATAATACTTTTGTGAGATATTATTCTATGTACGATAAAAAAATGTGAAGAAAAAAAAGCATACAAGAAATATAATAAAAATTAACTGGCAGCCGTAGTTCAGTCGTCAAATTATCAACAATAGAAATCAAAATTAAATCTAAATTAATAAAGTTTTATTTAATTGCTTGATTAAACAAAATTATATCTTTTTAATATAAAATATAAAAATTTGTAAAATAAAATTATTAAAATAAAAATTTGTAAAATAAAATTATTAAAATAAAAATTTGTAAAATAAAATTATTAAAATAAAAATTTGTAAAATAAAATTGTTTATAATAAATAAAATTTATAAAAGAAAGGTTTATGGTGTTTTAAATTCAAAGATCGCGAATAAGTGATCGATTTTTAGAAATTTTATTATAATATAATTATTAATTAACTGATCGCGAATAAGTGATCGATTTTTTTTTGGTAACTTATTATAAGTTAATAAAATTAACATATATATATATATATATTGTATTATCATAGATTAATAACACTGGTGTTAGTGTTATTAGTCTATGATATTATATGAACATATTTATATGTACGTTTGTAACACAAACACTATATAAATACACGAAATAGGCCTGAATATGGTTAGCAGCCACCGTCATAAAACACGACGACGGTGTATCATATTCTAATATTAATTTTGTATATTTAGAAAATGACAACCAACATCATTGTCTTTTTTTAAATATACAAAATAGAGAATATATTACACGGTCACCGTTTTTATGACTGTGACGGTAACGGCTGGCCAAATTCAGTCCTTAATGCTTGTAATATGAAATTTAATCAAGCATCAGGTATATGAAACTGAAAAAAACGTTACTTATGTTATATTTATGTCCATGTATTATATATTTTCTGAGGATATACAGGTAAATTTGATAACGTTGGAGGTAGGACATAAATATTTTTGCTACAGTAAAAATTACATAATATTCTTACATTCTTATTATTTCATTTAAATTAATTGGAAGTTACATTTTTTAAGTGGAGACAAAAAGTTTTAGAGTTTTAAATATCTTATTGATAATTTGAAAAGTTAAACTTAAATTTAGATTGGAAATTAAGTAGTTGTTTCTTAGTGTTGTGATTTAATTTGAATACATTGCTGTTTTAAATAATTTTCATTGGACTTTCTGTTCTAGATTTTTCAATTGATTATTAAAAACAGTTACATTTTTTAAGTGAAGACAAAAAGTTTTAGAGTTTTAAATATCTTATTGATGATTTGAAAAGTTAAATTTAAATTTTAATTGGAAATTAAGTAGTTGTTTTTTAGTGTTGTGATTTAATTTGAACCTATTGCTATTTTAAATAATTTTCGTTGGTCTTTCTGTTTGGAAGAAAGGTATGTATAAAAAAAAAACAATCTAACATAAAACATTTTATTATGTGGACCCGAAGAGTACAAAATTAAAAGTGTACGAGTATTTTTATAACATTTCAAAATTACTGTGATTGATACTAATTAATGTACGGTACCTTTATATTTATTATCTACATATTCTCATCTAAGTGCAATTGAGAAAGTTAAGAACATAATTATGTAATTTTCTTTACGTCACATTTTACATTATTATACATATATAAAATAGTACATATAATATACAGGTTACAACACTGTACATATATTTTCTCATATGAGGCAAAAAATAACAGCTTGCATGTTCTAGATTTTTGAATTGATTATTGAAAATAGTTTCAGCTTATACTTACGATTTTGCATTTAGATAATTTTTTGAAATTTATTGGATTGGATTTGAAATTTTTTAATTGAAATTAGTTGCTCAGAACAAAATGTCTTGGAAAAGAACTAAATGTGTTGTTGATACATGTCAGGCAACAGGCACGAAATATCCAGGTAGGAAATTCTTTCGTTTTCCAAAGGACGAAAGTGAGATGTACAACGAATGGATAGAAGCTATGGTTTCTTCCGCAGACAAAATTAGGGCTCGAAAAGTACCGTATGTGTGTGAAATACATTTTGAAAAATCTTGTATTGGCAGCCGACTTTTAAAAAAGAATTCTAAGCCAACTTTGTTTTTACCCAAAAGGATAGAAGCCGGAATTTTGGAAAACAATTTTGCACTCAATAGAAAAATGTATGAAAGGAAAAATGAAAATAAAGAAAATGACTTAACCTTTGAAGAATTGAATAATCCTCAATGAATATTCATTCTTCATATAAAGAGGAGAATGATGCTGTACCCGAAAGTGTTTGTCCACAATGTTTGAAAAATAACAAAAACACTCTTTTTTATATTAAAAAAATTAATAAATTAGAAAAAGAAATTAAAAACTTAAAAAGTATCAAAGAAAAATATATTAAAAGAATAAAAACTTAAGAATCAAGGTTTTAAGATACTCAAAACTTTATAAAAAATATAAAGAAAAAAACATGGTCGAGTGTATTGATTCCATTAATGGAATCTCCTTGTATGCAAAGACTTTTTCAAAATTAATTCTTTGCAACAAAAAGAGAAGGATTTATAATTATGAAGAAAAGTGGTTAAGTCAATGCATCTTTTTTAGATCATCTGCTGGATATAGATTTTTGAGAGACAATTTACAACTAAATTTACCCTCCACAACATCTCTGCATAACTGGATAAAAATAAAAAGTCTTTCAACAGGACCTGATCCATTTGTTTTAAATGAAATTATCAAACAAGTTAATAAGTTGTCAGAAAGAGAAAAAGATGTGGTTTTATTGTTTCACGAAATGAGCATTCAAAAAAATCTGACATATAACGAAGTTAAAGATAAAATTGAAGGTTTTGTTGATTATGGAGATGAAAACAGAAAAAACATTTTTGCAAAATCAGTGAACATTTTCATGATAAGGAGCCTGCTTGGAAGTTTCAAGCAAGTTCTTTATTATATTGCTTGCCCTGGATCTATACCAGCAAAAATTCTAGGACATGAAGTAAAGAAATGCGTAAATATAATCACCAAATTGGGACTAAATGTTAGAGCTATCACATGTGATCAGGGACCTACCAATAGAAAATTTTTCAACGATTTTAAAATTTCTCAAGAAAATCCAATTTTTCATTTCGACAATGTGAATACTTATGCATTTTACGATGTCCCTCATCTTTTTAAAAGTGTGAGAAACAATTTAATAAATTGTAATTTATTAACACCTGATGGCGTGGCAAGTTGGAAGATAATTGAACAATTGTATTCAATAGATATATTATGTCGAACTACCAGAATTGTCCTAAGTTAACATCAGTACACATTAATCTTTCGGATTTTGAAAAAATGAGTGTACGTTTGGCAGTACAAATTTTAAGTCATAGTGCTGCTATTGGAATACAAGTACTTCTAGAAGCAGGAAAATTTTCTAAGGAATCAAAAGTAATGGCATTATCTACATCAAAATTTATTGAAAAAATGAAAAATTATTTGATATATTGAACGGTAATCACGCAGTTACTCGTGATATGAATAATTTAAATTTTCTTGAAGAAATGAAAAATTATGTTTTAAAAATTAAACCTCAATATAAAGATATAGCTTTAGCAATTACGAGTGCAATACATTTATCAAAGTACTTATTTTCTATTCATGCTGATGCAAAATTTTTCAGTTATGGAAAATTAAATCAAGATCCTCTAGAAAATTTTTTTTCACGCATAAGAAGCAGGAATTGTAACAAAAAACATCCATCTGTATTCCAATTTGCACAAATATTTGCTAAAATATTATCCATTAAATTAATGTTTTCTTCAAGATCTTCGAATTGTGATGAAGACGATGACAGCATTCTTGATATTGATTGGAATGCAGTTTTAGAAGAGACAATTGCACACACAGATTTATCAAATTCTTCCAGTATAAATCGGTTGAATTCAATGGAACGAATAGAGTGGCATGAATCTGATGAAAATATAGAAATTCAAGAATTTCCGGGAAACGAAGAAGTAGCAATTGCTCAAATTGATATTAGTGACGCAGCTACAAGGTACTTCAGTGGTTATTGCTACTTAAAAACGATAAAATCACTTCGAAAACCATGTGAGTTGTGCGAAAATGATATGATCAACAAACAAATAAATGACAAAAGTGACATATCTGAAATTTTGATAAAATTAAAACAGTATGAAAACATTGAGGACATTTCAACTGGATTGATTCGACCTTCAGATATATTTTTTGATATATGTAAAAGACACACAAAAGTGTTTTCGTCTATTTTTGGCAATAATCCACAACAATCAAATTTAAAACACTATATAGTAAATTGCTGCATAGAAAATATCAAAAGTAAATATCCTGATTGGTTCAACGAGCAAAACCAATGTTATAGTCATAGAATAAATTGTCTAATTGTAAAATCTAAAACAAGTTTTACTAGCAAAATACTTAAAGACATGACATGGCTATAGACACAAGCAATAAATACACGTATATGTTTATTGTTTGTGCTGTATACTATATATCCAAGAATATAAAGCTGTATATGAGTAGTTTATCTTTCAACTATGACAGTGTGCTATGACTATATTTATATAATATTTATACTATATAGACTGTTACATAATATACAAAAGGATTCAAACGATGATCATAGCAGAAGCAATGACGCAATGAATTGGTGAGTATGGTGAGTATCATGATCATGCATGACTACATTTATTTGAAAGTTTAAAAAAAACTTTATCATATTTTTGCTTGCATAGTTCAATTTCTTTCATTACAATTGTTCATCTGTAGTGTTATTAGTCTATGGTTTCATATTTAAATAATATTTAATTTTACTCGTAATATCAATGAATGGAATCCATCCCTGTTATAGTAGTTTATGATATCTTTTTTTGGTGCATTGATTCAAAGATAATACAGTCTACTAAATGAACTATTTCATTTTTTTTATTTAAATGTTTGTATGTTTGCCAAAAATAAAGATCGAAAAAGTTTTTCGAAACAATATCGAAAAAGAGCGAAAGTTTATAATTCAGGAGGGATGTAAATATGAGAGAAACATAAGAATATTTATATAGAAGAATTAGTTTGTGAGTTGCATGACTGGTTTATTAACTTTTATATGGTTTTGAGTGGTACCATCACTTATTTGATATGATATTACACTTGAATAAGTAAAAATAAATGGATATTTTGTACGCAAATTCTTTAGAATACAACAATTGACAATAGGGCTGGTTTCCAATTTTTTTTTTATTGTATTGAGTTGATCGTCGTATTTAAATATATGAATGACTTGAGAAAGGAGGTATTTCATATTTCATTTATTTTTATATAATGTATGTATGTGTTGTTATGTTAATATAATGCCTTGTCGCGTGCTATATGCTCTGATATAAATTTACTACTACTACTTCTAATTCAACTTCAAAAAGCTTTTTCGATCTTTATCATTTATGTGAGTGTGTCGTTTTTGGAAAAAGTACCACTTATGTTGTAGTCACACCGGACCGAAACTAAGAAAAATGTTGGTTTCGACTGCTGAAACCGAGATAAATGATTAGTTTCGAGTTCTTGAAACCGAGTAAATTTTATTCAGTTTCGTTTGAAACTAAGTGACTACCGCCACCTAGTGCCGAATTTAATCCCTAAAAATGTGAAAATTATGAAAGTATTGGAAGTAAATTTCCAAAGAGTAACATATGTGATTTATCACATTGACATTCATTATTGCATTGCAATAATTTTGGTTGTGTTTCGGTGTATATTTTATAAATTTATTATTTTATAATTATTTTTATAAATTTATTTAAATTTAAAATAATTTAAAGTGAAAAAAAATAAATAATAAATTATAGTTATAAAATTTATGAAAAATAAAATAAAATATATTTTTAAATTTTTTCATTTTTAAAAAATTTAAAATGTCGACTCAAAAAGAAAAAAATTGGTATGAAAATGCTGAAAAAGCATTAATTGCAGTTTGGAAAGAAAAATTTAATTCACTGCAATCGACGAGGAAAAATTCGGATATATACAAGGAAATGAATAAAGAACTCCAAAAGGCGGGTTTCAGTTTCACTGAACATGAAATACAACAAAAAATGCAAAACATACGGAAAAAATATAAGTAAGTAGTACGTAGTACAAATATACAATATGTTATCTATTATATATATGTATATATTTTTTTTAATTTATTCTGGCTCATTTAAATTAATCCATTGAATATTCACAGTTATGAAAAAAAGGGCTTAACAAGTGGAGCATCGCCATCGAGTTGGCACGTATATACTGATGTCGACGAAATGCTCAGGAAGAGTAAAATAATGTTATCATTATTTTTTGAAAAACTTGTAAGAATAAAAAAAATCTTTATTAGATTTAGACGCAACGGAAAGTGATGACATCTTTTCAATAATAGAAGTGGATGAATCCGAAGATATTTTAACATCTCCAAATTTAATGTCACCCATGAATGAATCATCTTGTTCTATTGAAGTAAATACACAAATAAATCACAAAAAAATTATATTTTATTGACCTGAAAAAATTTATTTTTATTTTTTATTTTATCGGTCTACAACCGATCCAAATGTGCCCTCGACATCATCAAATCAAGTTTCAATACCAAATTCAGGATAACCCACAAATGAACCGTCTTGTTCTTCTCTGTCTTCAAGAGGCGCTGAAAGAAAAAAAAAACAAAATTAGAATCAATACAAGAAAAAATTCTTAATGAAATTAAAGAGAGCAATTTGATATTCAAAGAAGAATTAAAAACTGCAAATGAAATTGCAAAGGAAAATGCTAAAATAGAAAAAGAAAGAAATGAATTTATGAATTCAAGAAAAATTATTGCAAAAATAAAATAAAATTTTCTTTTAAAATTTAGTGATATTGTGTTTTCATATGTTTACCCAATGATATTGCTATGGCATCTCTTATTGTTTTTCCTAAATTGTTGCTGTTACTAATTGTTGTAGAATGGGAAGGTTGATCTCGCGTAGAAAATAATTCCAATTCTTGAATCCAGCTTTGTGGAACATTATTATTTTGTTCCCTTAAAAAGTTGTGCAAAACGCAGCATGCTTTTATGATGTTTACGTTTTTCATATTATTTTCTAACCCTTTACCGACTCGTCGAAATCGTGCCTTCAAATTGCCAAACGCGTTCTCTACTACCCTTCGACACTTAGATAAATGTTTATTAAAGATAATTTCATGCGCACTTTTCTCAAGGCTAAATGGATAGGGTTTCATGAGAGATTCCTACAATCTGAAGGCCGAATCACCAGTAATGGTAACTGGAACGTTTATATTATTGAAACATTTAGCTTTTGATTTTAAAATTTCATTCTCATTCAAATATTTTTTTAAGGATGAGTTTTCGTATATTGACGAATCATTACAACACGTCATCATAGCACGTGTTAGCAAAAATTTCTCATGACCTTTGTCCCGTTATTCATTCGGCCGTAACGGGTTTTGCTAAAAGTCGGTAGTAATGAAGACCCTTTGTTCGAAAAAGAGACAAAAAAATGGAATTGAAACACCAACCGTTTTAAAAAATGTAACATTATTAAAGGGTATACTCATTAAAAAAATTACAAATTTTGTTATTAAAATTTTTTTATCTAAAATAAACAAAATTAATTGTAAATGCATTACACTTAAAATTTTGTGTTGGCTATCAAATGTTTTTACATTTTTGTTAAATTTCTTAACTATAAAATAAATTCTTACTCTAATATGGCTTAACAAAATAAACTTTTTCTTGTCTTCAAAATTCTCAGAAATTATATGAATCACCTTATATCTTGATATAATGACGCGTCAGGTAGTCAAAAAAAAAAGTTCCAGATCGCCTTTAAAAATACATTGTGAAAAAAACTTATGCATGTACAATATGATTGTATTGCTCACATTTATATATTGTTTTGTATCTTTTCTTCATTACGGCAGTTTATAAGGAAATATGGATTTGAAATTATTACATTAATTCTGCACTGTTTTTGTAAATTGAATTTTGATTTATTTTATTATTTTTAAATATTTATGTTTGTTGGTAAATTTTAAAAAAAAAAGAGTGTCACATCTTATTACTAATGGTTGATCAGTGTACTTGAATAAGTAAAAATAAATGGATATTTTGTACGCAAATGCTTTAGAATACAACAATTGATAATAGGACTGGTTTCCAATTTTTTTTTATTGTATTGAGTTGATCGTCGTATTTAATATATGTGAATGACTTGAGAAAGGAAGTATTTCAGATTTCATGTATTTTTATATATGTATGTATGTGTTGTTATGTTAATATGCCTTGTCGCGTGCTATATGCTCTGATAAAAATTACTACTACTACTTCTAATTGAAATACATACATATATACAATTGTATTTATATCAATCAAAGACCATATAAATACAGGGTGATTCTCTATCGGATGAAAACCTTGAGACAGGTGATTGTTCGTGCCGAGAAACGAAAAAAATTGTATGGCAGGGGGGGGTCTATTCTCAAGGGGTAAGGAGTTACGGGGCTACGAAGTTTTTTTTTTAGGTCAAGTCACTTGTTCCGTATTTTTGGCCATAACTCACGAAATACTCAATACTTTTGAGTCATCCTGCACTCATTAGAAAGAGAATCAACGGCTCTTTACTTTGATGTCTAAATAATTTAAATTGGACTAGCAGTGCTGAAGATACGGCTCATCAAAGTCAAAAATTCATGGAAAAAAACGGAAAATTTTAAGTTCAAGGTCAAATATCTCAAAATTTTGCCCTATGTTTTTTTTAATTTTTTTTACTTAAAATATTGCCCAATGCATCGCCTTTCATTTGCTTTTTATTTTATTTGATTGTCTTTCTTTGTTCTTGAGTTCTGCGATAAAATACAACAGTGGTTTTGCATCGAAAAGTTGTTACCTGTTGTTGTTGTTGATATTTCTCTATAGTAAATTATAATTGCTTATTTGAATTCAGAAGTTACCTTTGTATTTTAACATTTCTATTAAATTGATTACTCATAAACTATTTAATATTATTCTTAAACAAAATTGCCGACAATAAAAAATAAAATTGTAAAATTTATAATATATTTCTACCTATAACTTTGAATGGAAACTTTTAATTGGATGCATTCATTTAAAAAGCGCGAGAACTGGTCAGTTCTGCATGGTGCGGTTGTGGAGTTGGCAAAAAAGAGGAAGTTAATCTGACCTGCCTCTACTTTAGAATATATTATCAGAAATTTGAATAGCCTTTGACATTTAGTATTATTCATAAATATTTTTATACAGCATTTTTTTTAAACAAAAGTTTTTAAAATTGCATGTTTTTTATATAAATAAAATAAACTCCTAATTTTTTAATTTTTAATTCTGTTTTTTTTTTTCTATAAAATATATGTAACTTTGTTTTGAACTTAAATGATCCTAATGAATTCGGACAAAAAAGCGATAATTCATTCTCATAATATTTTAATACAGTTGAAATTATATTTTGTAGGCCTGGTAACGCTAAAAATAGTGAAGCAATTAAGATTTTGGTAATCATAGCACATATGTACTAGATTAAGAAATGATTGTACAATGATTGTACTAGTTTTTTAAGACTATAAAAGTCAGCATTAATAATCATTGTTCTCTTTTTTTTTGGCAATAAATCTATAACTGATAAGACCGTCGTTTTATTCCTACAATTCAGGTGTGGGGTAGAAAAAATCCATGTGGTTAAGAAGAAAAGTGGTTAAGGTTATATTTAATTTAAAATTTTTTTTTAGTTGAAGTGATAGTGATATAAAGTAAAATTAAAAAAAAAAAATTTATTATTTAAATTAAAAGATGAGTCGTGAAGAAAAAAATTCCTTCATAAATAATTTTATTGGTCACGCCACTGTGGATAAATTAAAATCAGTGCTACGACAATTGAATCAAGTTACAACGGGGAATAAGGCGACACTAATATTACGACTCCAAGAGGCTTTGTCTAATTCTACTTTGGATGATGTGAAGGAATATTTAGCAGAAAATGGGGCCGATGATGTGGATAACTTGCCGAACAACGAAGATAACCGCAGCGAGGCTGATGATGTGGACAACCTGTCGAACAACGAAGATAACCTCAGCTATCACGTGGACGACGAATCTTCTCCAGAGAATCATCACGGAAATAATAGAGGTAATGCTAATAGTAATAATTTAGATTTAGATGATGAAATTAGTCGACTGCAAAATATTATAAAGAAAAAGAAAGAAATTTTGGACCTAAAAAAGAAGTTAACGGAATTAGAAAAAGAGACTAACGGAACTGTTAAAAATCATTGTCTTGATTTTAAAGACATCGAGAATTCAATACCTTCCTTTTCGGGTAATGATGAGCTGTCTATTGAAAGGTGGTTACATATTTTTGAAGAAAATGCAATAGCATATAAATGGAGCGAAAATCTTAAATTGCTCTATGCAAAAAGACTTATGTCGGGAACAGCACGACTTTTTCTCAGAACAACATGTATTAGCACTTGGTTAGATTTTAAATTTGAACTTTTAAATGAATTTAAAAAACATGTATCAAATGCTGATATTCATTCAAGATTACGGAAAAGAAGAAAAATGAACAATGAAAATTATCATCAATATGTACTTGCAATGAAAGAAATTGCTTCTCTAGGTAATATAGAAGAGTATGACGTAGTGCAGTACATAATAGCAGGTATACCGGATACGGAATACAATAAAGTTATTTTGTATCAAGCGAATACAATTACCGATATCAAAATTGCATTACAAAAATACGAAACAATGAAATCTAATTATAATCGTCATCATTTACGTAACTCTATTAAGGAAGGTCATGGTCATAGCAGTAATTCAAAAGATAAGCCAACATCATCTGTTAATATCAAAAACTTGAAATGCTACAATTGTCACAGTTATGGTCATGTAATTGCTAAATGCCCTAAACCACGTAGGGAAAGAGGTAGTTGTTTTGGCTGTGGAAGCAAAGAGCACAAGATTAATGAATGTTCACAAAAAATTATGAATGTTCAAAGTGAAAATATGAATGCAATTGATAATACGAGTACTACAAATACTGTGATTAATTGGATGACAGCTGATCATGATTTTGAATACTTATTAGAATTCCAGTTTTATGATGAAAATACAAATATAAATTGTGTAACATTAAAAACTTTATTAGACACAGGCAGTCCTATTAGCTTTGTTAAAGAGAAGTACTTACCTCCAGCATTTATAGGTAAAATAAATAGCAATATGTACAATTTCAAAGGTATTAATAATAGTCCACTTAAGATTATCGGTAATGTAAATGTAAAAATTAAATTTAATAATGATTATGTAAATTTACCTTTATTTGTTGTACCAAATAATTCAATGTGTTATTCTTGTGTTTTAGGTCGTGCTTTTTTAAAAACAAAACACATGAATTTTATTGAGGATGGTCAAGTCATTGGAAATGAAGAAGAAAACATGAATGAAACAAACATTTCGGACGAAAAGAGAACAAAAGTAAATGATGATCAATTACAATTGAGTAATAATTTCAATTCAGGTATGTGTGAAAATTTTAATCTTATGCTTTCATCGGGGATTCTAAATATAGAAATTAATGAAAATTCAAACGAAATTGATTTAAATATAAATAAAAACGTTAGTTGGGAAATTCAAAATAAAATTTATAATTTAGTAAAGCAAACTTGGACTGTTTCCAGTATAAATAATGAACGTAAAATTGTTTGTGACCAAATCGAAATGCAAATTAAATTGATAAAGGACGAAGTTGTCTATACCAGACCGAGACGTTTACCTTATGTGCATACGGTTGAGCTAAGAAAAATTATTAGTGAGTTATTAGATAAACAAATTATACGTGAAAGTAACTCACCATATACTTCTCCGATTGTGTTAGTGAAAAAGAAAAGCGGAGAATTACGTTTGTGCATTGATTATAGGGAGCTTAACAAATTGACGGTTCGGGATAATTATCCATTACCGTTGATTGAAGACATGCTCGATCGACTTCGCGGAAAAAATATTTTACAGCATTAGATTTACGAAGCGGTTTTCATCACGTTAATGTTGCACCGGACTCAATAAAATACACATCTTTCGTTACGCATATAGGACAATACGAGTATTTGAAGATGCCATTCGGGTTAAAAAACGCGCCATCCATCTTTCAGCGTTATATTAACCGAATTTTTAAGAATCTCGTTGAATCAGGAAGTGTACTCGTTTTCCTGGACGATATTTTGATAGCTACGGAAACAATTCAAGAACACTTAGAAATACTTACGGAAGTAGTCGATATTTTATGTAAATATTCTTTAAAATTACGGTACGAAAAATGCAAATTTATGTATGACGAAATAAATTATTTAGGGTATACTATAAATTACGAAGGAATACGTCCGAATGAAGAAAACCTGCGTACTATTGAACATTTCCCAGTTCCGAAATCTATTAGAGAAATTCAAGGGTTTGTCGGGTTGTGTTCTTATTTTCGAAAATTTATTCGAGACTTTGCTCTTCACGCGAAACCTTTTTATGATCTATTGAGGAAAGATGAAGTATTTCACTTTGCTGAAAAAGAATTGCAATCTTTCGAATATTTAAAATCAAAATTGTTACAAGCGCCTGTTTTATCGATATATAATCCAAAAAGCGATACAGAACTTCATTGCGACGCAAGTTCTTACGGTTTTGGTTCTATATTACTTCAAAAGCAGCAAGATGGAAGATTTCACCCAGTCTTCTATTTCTCAAAAAGATGCACAGAGGTAGAGTCGCGATACCATAGCTTTGAACTCGAAACGCTTTCTATCATATACGCGCTACGTAGGTTTCGAGTGTATCTGTTGGGCATCGAATTTAAAATAGTCACGGATTGTCAGTCTCTTATGTACACTTTGAACAAGAAATTTCTAAATCCACGAATTTCTAGATGGGCGCTAGAACTAGAAGAGTTTAATTATAAAGTTGAGCATCGTTCCTCTAGAAGAATGTCACATGTCGATGCTTTAAGCAGATATTCATGTATAATAACTATTTCTGAAGAATCCTTTGATATAGCTTTAGCAGCTGCACAACAAAAAGACCCAATTATTAAGTCAATATGTGAAGAATTAGGGAAAAGTGAAAGTCCATCTTATGCATTGTACAATGGTCTGGTTTATAGAAAGGTCAATGATGAAGTATTGTTCTACGTACCTCAATCAATGGAAGAGAGAGTAATACAAATGAACCACGATAATTTATGTCATTTAGGTGCGGATAAAGTTTACAATTATTTACGGCGTGTGTACTGGTTTCCAAATATGAAACAGAAAATCGTTTTAAGCCCTAGACATACCAGATTTGAAAGTACGTACTTTCGTGAAAGCACGTAAATCGAAAGTACATAATGACACACCACGATTTCAGTTTTCAACTGTCAAATTAATTTTTGATATTTGTGAGTTTATTCTGCTTTATTAGGAAGTGATTTTTTTAATAATATAATTATAATGGATTATTCAAATTTGTTAATTTGCTACATTAATCAATTAAATAAATTGATGATGTTAATGGAGCAATCGACGAATAAAACTGCATGTATGCGTATAGAAAGATATTTACATGCAGTTTCATCTAGAGCGCGACGTAGAAGAATGCATATAATAACAACATTTATTCTAATGAAAAAATCAATTGATCGAAAATTATGGTGCCTTGTAAGTAATAACATAATGAATATTTTATTAAATGATATTTAACATATAGTAATTAATATTGTCTAATAGGAACGTAGTTCGAAATTTTGGGAAAATGATGTCCTTAAAAATGATGAACTGAAATTCAAAAATGATTTCAGAATTTCAATTAAGGCATTCGAATTATTATGTGCTTTACTAAAAAATATGAAAAGAATGGATACAAATTATAGGAAATGTGTTCCTTTAGAAAAAAGAATTGCTATTGCTCTGTATGCGTTAGGATCCTCTGCAGAATACAGAAGCATAGCAAATATATTTGGTATTGGTAGAACAACAGTCGGAGAAATTGTTATTGAATTTTGCAAACTAGTTTGGGAGATACTAAAACCAAAATATATGAATACGTACCCTTTAAATGGAGAGACAATTGAAGATAATGTCCTTGGTTTTAAAAAAATGGGATTTCCGCAATGCATTGGAGCTATAGGTAAATTCTGTCATCCAATTGCAAAATGGGATAAGTCACAAATAAACAATTTTTCACAAAATATGAAAAACGTATATCTTTTCTTCAAATCATGATATTTTAAAAATTTTAAACTATCACAAATATTTCGTAAATTAGATTTGTTTAAGAATAAAATGAGAAAAATTCAATAATTGTTAATATGCGAAAAATATTTTTAAAAAATGGATATGTAACCTTTTGCAACTGTACAGTGGAAATACCTCCTTTTGCAAAACTCCAAATCCAAAAAAAGGTGTCATGACAGAAATAAAAAGAAGGCTTCAATTTTAATTATAATTTTTAAAGCACAGTTTTATTACATAAATTTTTAAATAATATAAATCAAAATTCAAATTGAACAAAAAATCCAAAAACATTAGCAACTCTTATTTTTAATAATATCAAAATATTCTAATAATAGCGAAAACAATTAATATTAAATTCCGAAATTTAATTCTAGCATTTTTAAATTATATTATTTAGATTTTCTTCTGATATTTCATCAAAGTCAGTGTCTTGATCAGAGTCATCACTTGGTCCTTCTATAACTAACTTGTAGTACTCTAAACTGGGATTTTCAGTCCAATTTTCGCCAAAATGTATGCGCAATAATTCACTTACATCTTTTTTCTTTGCTTCTTTGACAGCTATTCCAGGACTTATAAAAGTTGGACTTATTGATGTCTTGTAAGACATACCACGCTTTAATAGTGATTTAGCCATTCCAAGTTCATTTGCGGAATTAATTTCCCCTTGAACAAGTACAGCGCCCTTCAATCTATAATTATGAATGAATAACAGATCCCAGTTTGCAAGAATATTTACTCATTTCAGTAAAAATCTCGTGGACATATCCCATTTTGCTTGAAAATTATAGCATATGGGATATATCCCCAAATGCAGCTGATTACAGCGTGGACATATCCCATTCTGCATATGCTGTCATTTTTTGGATTTAAGAAAACACAAGACAAACTACATTTTGCAACAGTATTTTTTTTTAATTCCATTAAGTTCAGTATGATCTACAAATCCAGACATCAATCTCAATTTGTGTAGAAATTGGACATATCCCTTTCTGTAATTCGACGACAGAATTTCTCGTATATAAATAAAAAATTTTATAATTTTAAATATCGTATTTATTTCAGACGGATGTCATATAGAAATATGTCCCAGGAAGGAGGATGCTACCGATTATTTCAATTATAAGGGGTGGCACTCCACAGTTTTATTGGCTCTTGTAGATTACAAGTAAGTATATTTTACATCTGTAAACACGATATGTTTCATCTCTTATCCACATGTACTAATTACAAGTTTCAAATATTTCAGATATAAATTTATGTACATAAATGTTGGAGCTCCAGGACGCTGTCATGACTCCACCATATTTGAGAAATCATTATTAAAAAAATATCATACTGAAGCGGGAATCTTAAAGCGTTACACAAAACGCATCAATAACACAGAAGTTCCAGTAGTCATTATAGGAGATTCCGCATTCAGATTTTCCGATAAATTGATGAAACCATTCCCATACTCTCTGGATCAAGACCCAAAGCAAAAAAACTTCAATAGAGCTCTATCGAAATGTCGACGTGTAGTAGAAAATGCTTTTGGGCATCTTAAAGCAAGATTCAGACGACTAGGAAAGGGTCTGGAAAATAATATGAAGAATGTTAACGCAATAATTAAAGCATGTTGTGTTCTACATAATTTTTTATTAGAAGAAAACGACCCAGTAAGCCAATCGTGGATTGAAGAAGAAATTTCAGTACAATCCAGAGATCAACCTTTGCACACCACAGTAGTTGGAAATAATAGCCCAACAGCACAAACAATAAGAGATGCCATTTCGCAATACTTAGGTAAGAGAAAAAAGAATAATTAAAATATATAGCCAAATAATTATTTTATTTAGTTGTTTGATACACCTATTACACAAATTATTTGTTAAATTTTTCCATTAATTTTGCGTGAATATCGTTAGTTTTATTGAAAATCTCCCTCATCATTTCATTTCTCTCCTTTTCTAAAGCAATAGTCTCCTTTAAAATTTTTAATGAACTTTCATGTTCTTCTTTTGAGATACTATTACTTTTTTTAATTTCTTCAAGAAGTTCACCCTGAATTGAATCATTTTTTCTCTTTTTTTTTACAGAAGAGGAAGGTCCAGCTGTTGGTGATGGAGTTGGCAGTGATGCTGATGGTGTTGGTACCGGTACCGGTGGTGATAGTGTTGGCAGTAGTGGTGATGATGACGGACATATTGATGGTGATAATGATGTCTCTTCAGATTGAGAAAAAAAGGAATT
This sequence comes from Villa cingulata, assembly GCA_951394055.1. Lineage (NCBI taxonomy): Eukaryota > Metazoa > Arthropoda > Insecta > Diptera > Bombyliidae > Villa > Villa cingulata. Next base: position 30,152,252 of record OX596017.1, on the reverse strand, counting down.
CTCTCCGATGTCCTCTGTTTCTACTTCCATAAGATCAAGTTCTAGAAACGAATTAAAAAATCAGTTCTTATCAGGACTACCAATAAACTTTACAAATAATAATATTTGAATCAAACTTATTTATACTTACCTTCTACACTTTCTTCTATTAAATTTTCAAAATTAATTGATTTTGACGCGTGAAATATTTCGTGGATAGCATTGAAATGCTTCCAGGAAGATGGACTGCCACCACTTATTCCTACACTACCTTTTTCTTTTCTGCAAGGTGAAATAAGTAAACATATTTAATAATTTTCACAAAAAGTAATTCATGTATACGTTACTTGTATTTAAACGTTAAATTATGTATCTTTGATTTAATTTCAACGCTGCTGAAAAAAAACCCGGCTTCATTTAATTTTTTTTCCATTTCTTTATATATATGATTGTTTTTTTTCACTTTTCTTAACATTGGCATTTTTTCTTGCCAAATATTTATTAAAAGTTTTTCCGATTTATCACACCACATTTGTCGCGGTTTGTATTGTCTTTTCATTTTTTTTTAATTATTTAACAAATTTATAATAATTTATTTTTAATCTTTTTATCACTTTTCTTAAAATAAATTTTTTTAATATTCCGTGTACAAAACTACAATACACTTTTTATCGTTAGAATTTATATCATGTGTCAACGTCAACTATGAAAATGACATTCACTGCTGCATTACTCAAAAAGAAACAGAACAAAAAACTAGGAACGATAGAGAAAATGAAACATTTTTAGTTCATATGCTCCCATACAGATGGTGTTTTTACGTACTTTCAATCGAAAGTACGTAATTTTAACTTGCTTTCATTTTATGCGAAAGCAAGTTGAAATCAATCAAAATATGTACTTTCGGCTGCGAAAGTACGTATTTTTACAAAAGTACGTACTTTCAAGTCCAGTGTGTCTACAGCCTTATATATAGAAAAATGTTTAAAATGTATGTATTACTCGCCTCATTCCGGTAAGGTTGAAGGTTCGTTACATAATATACCTAAAGGTAATTTACCTTTTGATGTTTTGCACGTAGACCATTATGGACCACTACCAGCTTCTGGCTCTAAGAAGTATATTTTCGTTACAGTAGATGGATTTACGAAATTCGTGAAACTTTTTGCAGTTAACAGTACCAAGACTAATGAAGTAATCTCTTCTCTTCAGACTTATTTTGATTTTTTCAGTCGACCTAGCAAAATAGTAAGTGATAGAGGGACATGTTTCACATCGAAAGATTTTTCCGATTTCGTACAATCTAATAATATACAACATATAAAAATTGCAACTTTGTCACCGCATGCAAACGGTCAAGTGGAAAGGATTAATCGCGTGTTAACTCCCATGTTTTCAAAACAAACTGAACCTTATAGCACTAATAATTGGCCTAAAAATCTCATAAAAGTCGAATTTGCTTTAAACAATACCGTTAGTCGTTCAACTGGGTTTAGTCCAAGTATGCTTCTTTTCGGAATTAATCAAAAAGGACAAGTTTGCGATAAATTGTTAGAGTATCTTTTAAGTGCAAAAGAAAAAGATACTAATAGGAGTTTGACTGATATTAGGCAAAATGCGGCTTATAATATAGAAAGAAATCAAAATTATAACAAATTAAAATATGATAAAAGTCATAAACTGCCGCGGAAATATAATGTCGGGGACTATGTTATGCTTAAAAATATCGTAACTACTATTGGCGTAAACAAAAAATTCTTACCGAAGTTTAGAGGTCCTTACGAAGTAGTAAAAATTTTAGAAAATGACAGATATTTAGTTAAAGACATAGACGGTATTCAGATATCCAGAATTCCCTATGAAGGCATATGCTCACCAATGAATATGAAATTGTATAAGACATGGTGATATAAAAAAAAAAAAAGAAGAATGACTTGACGATCCACATATTCATAAATAATTCTACTATATTTATATGATATTCTATTTACTATGTATTATAAAAAAAAAAAAAATTTTATTTTATGTACATTAATTGACGACATTATTATGATAAATTTGAATTGTATTATTATTGGTATATTTTAAAATATTGATAAAAATTGTTTAGTTTTGCAAGATTATATAATATATAATGTCAATTCAGTACTAGTGTATGATAGAAATTGTCTAAAATTATGTAAAATTATATTATGATATATGCAATTGATTACTTAAGTATACATTATGATAAATGTTGTCTAAAATAATTATTATTATTATTATGAAATAATTACTGCTGATAAAATATGTTATATTATGATATTATGATGGATAATTTAAGTATAACTTATGTAAAAAGAAAATGAAGGCTAAATTGTAAAATTACTTTTTATGACTATATTATTTAATTATGTATGATTGATAAATTTTTGTACATACATGTAAAAAAATATTATATGATAATCGAGGCGATTATATGTCAGATTGGCCGACTGTAGGCCTGGTAACGCAAAAATAGTGAAGCAATTAAGATTTTGGTAATCATAGCACATATGTACTAGATTAAGAAATGATTGTAAAATGATTGTACTAGCTTTTTAAGACTATAAAAGTCAGCATTAATAATCATTGTTCTCTTTTTTTTTGGCAATAAATCTATAACTGATAAGACCGTCGTTTTATTCCTACAATTTAATTATTTATTATTATAATTATATATGTACACTAAACAAATTTATGGATTTGTAATGTTTTGTGGATGCATTTCTCATTACTTATTAATTAGAATTTAAATGCCGTGCAAAAGTAGTTGTGACCAATACTGTACATCCAGTTTTAGTTTAACCATAGTTGGTTTAACCACCATAAAAATATCAAAGAAAGTCATAGCAAAGCAGAAGAAAAATTTTGATCACGATCAAAGTGGATTTTGCATTTACGCAACCTGAATAATAGTGGTAAGTGGTAACGTAGTAAATGAATGATATATTCTTTAAATATAGATATTGTGGTATCTGAAAAGGATATTTGCTTGAGGCCTGTTACCTATCTAAATTGCAATTTTATTTTTTTTAGAGGAAAACCATAGCAGTGCAGTGTAATTGATAAATATTTGGTAATTATAAACTTTCGCGGTCAGCTAGTTTTTTTAAACAATTAAAATCGAAAAATATATGAATCTTCATGATTCTAGTCTCAAAATGTTACATTTAACTTCAGATTTATGAAAAAAATATAAGATTTACAGTTTGATGCGTAGGATAGTGTGGTAGATGATTAAAAGAGCATATTGTTGCGGCATGAAAATAGACATACGTAATATTAATACTAATATCAACATTATATTAAGTATTTAATTTAAGTAGTATATTATGTACAAAAATATATATGTAAAAAAATATACACACTTAACATAAAAATTTAATTTAATGCAAAATTGTTGACAATGCAGATGTGTATTACCTTGAACAAAACTTGTGCATTGAACTCAAAATTTCGTTGACCAATAAATTATGCTATATAAGCACAAATATTTATAATTAAGTAAAAAAGTCAATGTACTTAGAACTCAGGTAAAACACGTCTGCAATTTATTAATTAATATGTAATAATTAATTTGTAATAATGAAATTGTAATACTGAAAATTAGTATATAAGAACCGATTAATTATCAATAAAGCAGCAGTTCAATTTTAGCAATCAATCGACGCGTTTCTTTTGTTTTATTCCTACATTTCACTTTGGCTAGAATTAGAGTGACCTGATTCTACCAATATTCCTATACCCAATTTCCTAATAAGATAGAATTAGAGAGACCTGATTCTACTTATATCCACAGGATTAGAGATACCTAATTCTGAATTCCTATTACCTAACTTACAAAACAAACATAAAATTTTGGTGACCCCGACGTGATCTTTCGCGAAGATAGCGAAGGCTCATAATAATATATGATCAACGTTGAATTATCACATAAAATTTGTTAATACAGTTGCACTCCGTTATTTGCATCCTATCATTTGTCATTTTATCATTTGTTAAATCAAAAAATTATCACAACTATAACAATTATTCACTATGGAACAATTGGCAGCCAATCAAGTCGTTATTGGCAAGGAGATCGAAAATATTATAAACAGGTACCGAAATGAGGCACCAGAGAAAAAATCAATCTCGTATCTTGAGTCAAAAATTAATCGTTTGACTGAATTATTTGAACAATTTGAGGCCAATGACAAGGCGATACAGGATATCGATCCCAAGCCAATAACACATCATTACTTCAAACAAGAATACTATGCAACAGTTAGTACAAATTTCAAATTAATTATGGAAGAAATGATGGATCTACTCAACCACTTAGAACGTCATCGAAACGCAGGTAAACCACAAACACCTGAACCAACAACAGCATCTTCCAAGGGGACATTCCTTGAAGAAGATGCAAAACTAGTTCGAAAACAATTATCACTTTTTAATGCACTTAAAAATATCATCAATGGAATCGTTACAACACAACTTCAATCAAAATCATATTACGAATTGAAGCTAGAAACCGTCAAACGGTATTGGAATCAAATCGAAGATCAACATAAAGCAATTTGTGAACAAATATCAGATCCATCAATTTATAATTACACAGAGCATCACTACCTGAAATTTGAAAATCAGGTACAAGAAGTTATGATCAATATACTGCAATGTTTAGAACTATTAAAAAATTCAAATCAACCAATTAGAATCATAGAATCAACATCAAATGTAACAATGAACCAACAATCTTTGATGACGCTACCAAAGATCACCTTACCAAAATTCGACGGAAACTATTTAAACTGGCAACAATTTCACGATTTATACGTGCAAATGGTACATAATCAAGTACTAAGCAATGCTCAAAAAATGTGGTATCTGAAATCTAATCTGACTGGTGAAGCAGAGCGGTTAATAAAACATCTCACCATATCAGATGAAAATTATTCAACAGCATGGGAAATTCTAAATCAAAGATATAACAATAAGAGGTTGCTGGTTACAACGTTAATCGACAAATTATTGTCACAACCAGCAATAACATCAGAATCAGCAACAGCAATTAAGCACTTACACGATACCACAAAGGAATGCTTACTCAGTCTGGAAAATTTAGGACTGAAAGTAATGAACTACTGGGATCCGTTTATTGTACATATTATGAGTAAAAAGTTGGATCGAAATACTCATAACCTGTACGAGCAATCTTTGAAAACACCCCGAGAACTGCAAAAAATTAATCAGTTATTAACATTTCTTGAAATGCGGTTCCAATCATTGGAAGCTTTGGGTTCAAAATCATCCAAGTCGTCAAACGTACAAAACAAAAATTTTACAGGTATGGTGACAACCTCAACAAAAATCAATGGATGCATGATATGCAAGGGAAATCATGCAATTTATAACTGTAAGGAATTTTTAAAACTATCGCCACAAGAGCGACAAAAAAGAGCCTCTCAGTTAGGAATTTGTTTAAACTGCCTAAAAAGGGGACACATCGCAGCACAATGTTCGTCAAGAACATGTTTAAAATGTAATAAAAGGCATAATACTTTATTACATTTCACTACGCCTACACAACCATCAACACCTCAAACAACATTGACTGCTAACAAAGCTGACTTCGAACAAAAAAGTTACGTATTCTTAGGAACAGCTATGGCCACTGTAAAGGACCAATATGGAAACGATGTGCCCTGCCGAGTATTACTAGACTCTGGTTCACAGCTCAATTTTATTTCTGAAAGACTAAAAAGAAAATTAAATTTGAATAATTTTGACATGCCAATCGATATTTCTGGCATTGGAAAATCCACAATCAAGGTTTCAGATCGTGTGAATATAACTTTAAAATCAAATATTAATAATTATACTAGCCACATTGAAGCTTTCGTAATAAAGGAAATCGCTTCCCAACAACCTCTTCGACACATTAAAATTGATAAATGGGAAATTCCAACAAACATCAATTTAGCAGATCCAGAGTTCAACAAACCACGGGACATTGATCTACTATTAGGGGCTGAGCTGTATGGTGAATTGATGCGAGTAGGTCAAATTAAACTTAATCCACAACTACCAGTACTACAAAATACAGTATTAGGTTGGATAGTGTTAGGAAAGGCGGTATTCCATGAGAACGATAATGCATTCTGCGGCATAACAAATGCTGAACTCAATAATCAATTACAAAAATTTTGGAATATGGAAGAATACAGTGAAAATCGTGCTCTAACACCTACAGAGAAAAAATGTGAAGAATATTTTGACTCTACCACATCTCGCGATAGTATTGGTAGGTTCATTGTTAGCCTTCCAATCCTCAGTGATACAGAACTACTCAAAGACTCACAAAATATCGCTTTCAAACGAATGCTAAGCATTGAAAAGAAATTATCAAAAGATTCTTCGCTACGACAAAAATATAATGAATTTCTTTATGAATATTTACGTCTTGGTCATATGGAGGAGATCAAAAAGGAAAATATTAAGCCGCCAAATTATTTCTTACCTCATCATTATGTACTTAAGCCTGACAGCAGCACAACAAAATTAAGAGTTGTGTTTGATGCGTCCGCCAAAACCAATACCGACTTGTCACTTAATGATTTAATGTTAGCAGGGCCGAAGGTACAAGATGACTTAATATCTATTATTTTAAGATTTCGTCTGAAACGATATGTCTTTACTGCCGACATTGAGAAAATGTATAGACAGATATGGATTACGGAAGAAGATAGAAATTTACAGCTCATCATGTGGAGAAGCCAACCATCTGAAGAAATAAAATATTATAAATTGTGTACTGTAACATACGGTACGAAATCAGCACCGTACTTGGCTACTAAATGCTTACAACGTTTATCAGAAGAGGAAGGATCAAGGTTTCCGTTCGGAGTAAAAGCAATAAAGGATTTCTACGTTGATGATGTGATGACAGGGAGCAACAACTTAAAGGAAGCTATAAGAATGCAAGCTGAACTTCAGGCACTGTTGAAGGAAGGTGGATTTGAATTACACAAGTGGTGTGCAAACCACCCAGAATTAATTAAAAACATTCCCAACCAAAAACGAGAACTACAACTAGTTTTCAATGACAAGGAAAATACTCACGTTAAAACATTAGGACTTATATGGCATCCAGTAACCGATCATTTCGCGGTTGCAGTAGATTTTAAACCACATGATCAAATTACAAAGCGAACAATTCTAGCAGACACTGCTCATATTTACGATCCATTGGGCCTTATTAATCCAATTGTTGTCGCCAGTAAAATTTTCTTACAAGATTTATGGAAAATGAAATTTGATTGGGATGATGAACTTCCCACTGAGCTACAAACTAAATGGCACAAATACATCGAAGATTTTCCAAAATTAGCATCATTGCAAATACCAAGATATGTCGTAGGAGAAATTGACTCCATTTCAAAACAACTTCATATATTCTGTGATGCTAGTGAGCGAGCGTATGGAGCAGCAATTTATGTAAGATCAAAAGACAAGGAAGGAAAAACGGTCGTACGTCTTCTATGCGCCAAATCACGAGTAGCTCCAGTTAAACCAACAACATTACCCAGGTTGGAACTTTGTGGAGCGAAATTGGCCGTAGATTTAGCCAACCGCACTGCAACGATTCTCAATGAGAAAATTGATGAAACTTATATTCTGGACTGACTCGCAAATCGTACTATCATGGATTCGAGGAGAGCCAGAGAAACTTAAAACGTTTGTAGCCAACCGAGTATCAAGAATACATGAACTCTCACAGCCAAAACAATGGAGATATGTGCCAACAGAAGATAACCCAGCTGATCTTGTATCTCGTGGTACTTCACCTAAACAACTTGTGAATTCACGCCTATGGTTCAACGGACCTGAATTTCTTAAACAATCAACAAGATTCTGGCCGAATGAACAAGTTAAATCTATTCGAATTGAAGAAGAAGAAAAACCAATTAAAGTGTCACTCAACACCATACTCTACCACGAAACACCACATCCGTTGTATACAATTAATCACAGCAATTCATTTAGAAAGTTGCAGCGAGTAATGGCGTATGTGTTTAGAGCAATTAACATTATGAAGCGTCAAAACCACCAAAGCGAGAAATTTCTAACCGCGATAGAACTAGATAATGCGACTAAGAAAATTGTAAGAGAAGTTCAACGTGAGCATTTTGCTTCCGAGATAAAGAGTCTGGAAAAGGGTAACCAGGTGGCACCATCGAGTAAATTACTAAGTCTAGCTCCATTTTTAGATAAAGAAGGACTCCTTCGTGTGGGCGGAAGAATAGAGGAGGCAAATGTATCATATGACGCGAAACATCCCCTTCTTCTTCCAAGTGATCACTTCGTTTCAAAACTAATTTACAACTACTTGCATGTATTGCATCTACACGCGGGACCACAAGCGTTACACTCATTTGTGCGACAAAAATTTTGGATACTACAAGGTAGAAACTTGTCCCGATCAGTTGTAGGTAACTGTGTACGATGTACAAGAATAAGACCGCAATTGAAACAACAAATTATGGGTAATTTACCATCCAACAGAGTACAACAGGCAAGACCGTTTTTTAAGTGTGGGGTAGATTTCTGCGGTCCATTTTACACCCATTTTAAAATAAGAGGAAAAATACCACAAAAATCATATATTGCGGTGTTTTGTTGTCTAGCAACAAAGGCCACACATCTAGAAGTAGTTTCTGATTTAACTACATTAGGGTTTATTGGTGCATTAAAAAGATTTGTTGCAAGACGAGGGAAATGTCAGGAAATATTCTGCGATAACGGAAAAAATTTTGTGGGAGCCAAAAATCAACTTGAAGAATTGCAGAACATTCTAACTGATGAGAAATCAATCGAGAAAATATCTAACACGACGGCAGCACATAACATCCAGTTCAAGTTCATACCTCCTCGAGCACCTCATTTCGGCGGTCTGTGGGAAGCGGCTGTTAAATCCGTTAAATATTTACTACACAGAAGTGTCGCTTCAGCCGCATTAACATATGAAGAACTTTGTACTGTGACAACTGAAATTGAAGCAATACTGAATTCTAGACCTTTAACAGCTATGTCATCCGACCCTAACGATCTCTCACCCATAACACCTGCACACTTTCTCATAGGAGAACCATTAACTTCAATCCCTGACCCTCACAGTACAATGTCGAAAATGTCATTAGCCTCCAGATGGGCATTAGTTAGTCAAATACGAGAAGAGTTTTGGAAACGTTGGTACATCGAGTATTTACATCTCTTACAACAACGAGCAAAATGGGCAAGGGAATATGAAAATTTACTACCTGGTACACTCGTACTAGTAAAGGAGGACAATCAACCACCACTCAAATGGCAAACAGGAAGGAATGGCTCCAGGATTCAACACTATTGCTATACTCTGTTCAGCACTTATTCAAGAGTATAAAATGATACAACGTTCAATACTAGAGATAATCATGTCAACACAACACGGAAAAATTAGTCCATTGATATTAACACCAGAACAAATCAAGACACAGCTAAATATAATCAAAAATCATCTTCCGTCAACAACTCAACTACCATTCGCAGCGGAACAATTTAATTTATTATCGATTTACCAATTGCTAACGGTACGATACCACCTGAATCAAAACCATATTTTCTTGATTTCCATTCCTTTAGTGAAATCAAATAATTTCGAATTGTATAGAATATATCCGCTGCCTGTACACATTAACAATAATTTTGTTTCAATCAACATACCAACAAGATATATTCTAATCAGCCCACATCGAGATCAATTCTATCGACCAACAGAAATTGACATGATCACGGCAGTTCAGCTAGCAGACGATTTATACTTGATGCAACAAAAGGGTCCAATACACAACAAGGGAGCACAAGACAATTGCGAATTATAACTCTTTTCGAAACTAACGCTACCATCATCATGCAAAGTGAAAATAACACAACCGTCTAAGATTTGGATTGCACTCAATACTCCAAATCATTGGCTATACAGTTTAGAAAAGAGTATGCCTTCACATTCGTATGTCAGAAACAAATAATACAACGAAATCTCAAGGCAACTGGATTACTGATATTGAACGATAATTGCGAATTAAAAGATGAAGAAATAGGTATTAGCAGTGCATACACTGGAAAAACGAAAACCGTCAGCTACTTCCAGCCAGCAATTAATTTATCTTCATTAGAATTGTTTTCCAGCACTACTGAGAATGTATTAATCAATATAAGAAATTTTAATTTAACCGACAACACAAAATTAATCCAAGACCTAGATTTACGTATAAACCAAATCAAAACAGAACAACAACAAACGCTAAAAGAATTACAGCCACACGACATACACCAGTTTGCAATTGGATATACTACAATTGGAATAATTGCAGCAGTGATCATATATCTAGTTGTGACCTACTTAAAGGGTAGACCAAGGAAAATAAAAATAATATCTACGGAACCAACAAAACAAACACGACCAGAAGACTATAATTTTGAAGTCAAAGACTTCAAGAGGGGGCAGAATGTTGCGGCATGAAAATAGACATACGTAATATTAATACTAATATCAACATTATATTAAGTATTTAATTTAAGTAGTATATTATGTACAAAAATATATATGTAAAAAAATATACACACTTAACATAAAAATTTAATTTAATGCAAAATTGTTGACAATGCAGATGTGTATTACCTTGAACAAAACTTGTGCATTGAACTCAAAATTTCGTTGACCAATAAATTATGCTATATAAGCACAAATATTTATAATTAAGTAAAAAAGTCAATGTACTTAGAACTCAGGTAAAACACGTCTGCAATTTATTAATTAATATGTAATAATTAATTTGTAATAATGAAATTGTAATACTGAAAATTAGTATATAAGAACCGATTAATTATCAATAAAGCAGCAGTTCAATTTTAGCAATCAATCGACGCGTTTCTTTTGTTTTATTCCTACATTTCACTTTGGCTAGAATTAGAGTGACCTGATTCTACCAATATTCCTATACCCAATTTCCTAATAAGATAGAATTAGAGAGACCTGATTCTACTTATATCCACAGGATTAGAGATACCTAATTCTGAATTCCTATTACCTAACTTACAAAACAAACACATATGAAAAATCAGTTTAATTCAGTTCAAAAATGTTGATCAGTGTTAACGAATGACGCTAATTATACAACACTTTTTATAATCTTTCAGCACCCCCGCACCCACCTGTCAATATTCTCTTTTTTTCATTTATATTTTATTTTTCATTCCATAAAATTCTTCAATCTTACTATTGAAAAATTACTCATGAGTAATCACCACCCACCACCCCCACACCACTCCCCGCATCAAACAGCCACTATTATATTCTATTCATAAATCCGAAATCAAACCAAAGTTGAAAAAAAAGCAAACAGGTTGACTTTTCATTTTTTTATGAGTAAAAATGAAATGAAATTCTCGAAATGTTGAAAAAAGAACAAAAAGAACATCATTTAGCAGCAGATTTAGCTTACCAAGTTAAGAATACTGACAAAAATCTCGCAAAGGACGATAAAACACTAAAAACATATACGTTTGATTTGCAGCAATGCCTTCCAACGCCACTTCTTCATTCTTCTATAAGTTTTTATAAAAGGAAATTATGGACTTATACTGTACACGATTGTGCCAGTGGAAAGCCTTTCTGCTTCATGTGGCATGAAGGCATGGCAAAACATGGTGCCAACGAAATCGGTTCATCTTTATTCAAACATTTAGAACACCTTTCAATGGATGGGAAAACAAAGAAAATAATTTTTTACAGTAATTGTTGTGCAGGGCAGAACAAAAACTCATTTCTTTGCACCATGTTCATGACTTTTTTAGAAAGTAATAAATCTATTGAACAAATTATCTATTGAACAAATTGAACATAAATTTTTAATATCAGGTCACTCTCATATGGAGTGCGACGTTGACCATTCCATCATTGAACGAAAAAAAAGAAAACACAAATTAAAATCTATTATCCTCAAGATTGGTTTAATTTCGTCAGAACAGTTGGATCAAAACAGACATTTGTGGTAAATGAAATGGAACCGGGGAATTTAAAAGACTTTTCTTCCCTGTTAAAAAGTAAGTTTCAATGGAGATCTAAAAATGAACAGGGAGAAAAGTTTCAATGGAGAAATGTAAGGTGGTTGAAATATAAGAAAAATGAATTTGGTCGAATTCACTATAAAACCTCTTTCGATGATAGTGAACCATTTAAAATATTAAACATAAGAAAGGGCTGGAGTTCCGAAAAGGTGTTCCCTCTGATCCTCTTGAAATTTTGATTTTTATTATTTATTATTTACCTATTTATTTATTTTATTATTCACCTCATTATATTCCTTTGTAGGCACTTTTACTACTTTGTGTCTAAATAAGTCAGGGGCGGTCGGTCATAATCGCAAAAGACGGTGTAAAAATTTGAAAAAATTTATTTATACAGAAAACTGGTATTATGTGTCACGAAAATTATATGATATTGATCAAATAATTTTAGAACATCGATCCAATAGGATCCAATGCTATATATGAAATTCGATCAAATTTACTTAATAAAAGTTTTAAATGAGAGAGCATATACAACATTGGCTGACTTCGAAAACGTATATTAATACCGCTTTAATACAATGTTTCAAGCTTCGAAACGTCAAAATTTAAAATGGCATTAAAGTCGTATGCTTAGAAACGTGTGACCGTGTCGAATGCGCATCAAGTTAGTAAATCACACATCAAGAATTTTTTCGATGCACTGATGATACAATGAATCGGTATTGCTGCATGTACGTGTATTGCGACGGTATTAAAATTAAGTTTTTAGACGGTATTAATATATTAATATATTAATAAGTCGTTTCCGAAGTCACTCTCTGTATATACCTGTAAATGCATATTTGTATATTTGATGATGTTAAGTAAAAGTGATGTAACAGTAATAGGGATGTAACAGGTATATCCAGTGTACTACAATAATATCTGCTCTTGTACTTTTGCGTTTAATAATGTGTTATATGTTGCTGTATGGAAGGATAATGTGCATCAAGTAAAGTTCAATTGTCGGCTTTATATTACTAACTAGGTGCAGAGAATATTTTGCACCAAGCAATAAAATTAATATAGACTTGTTGCTATACTTATATTATAACTTATAACGTGTTATATTTCTTCCGCATTTGATTTTGATACTAAACTAAGAGCAAAGAGACAGAGAGTATAAAGTTATATGTATATGTGTTAAATCCTCAAAATGATTTAATTTAACAATAAAAAATAAAATAAGGTGCCGGTTTCAATTTTATAAATAAGAACACAATTTTTTACAAAACGTTATAAAAACTTTATTGAAAATTAATCTCTTAAATCTAACAATTCAAAACTTAATTCTAATTACAAATACTAAATTTTTAAATAATAAAAAAAAATGATAATGAGAATTTAATTTAAATGTATATATATAAATAATAAATTTACTAATTTTTGAAAAATATCGTTACGAAATTTATGTTTAAGTTGCAACTTTTCTTATTTTTAAAATAATTCAAAATTTAAAAACAAAAATCTACTAGCAAAATTCAATTCAAAATTTATAATTTTCAAAAATAATAAATCTACTAATTTTTCTCAAAAATAAATTTACTTTAGTTTACAATAAATGTCAATTTTTTCAAATAAGAATTTTAATCTATTATTAATTTTAATTTAAAAATGCAATTACAAAATTAATTTAATTAAAATTCGTTGATACAGATGGCGTTACTAATACTTGAGTGCGTTGATTGAGGAAACTTCGTACCCGAGCTTGAAGATTTAAAAATTCAAAATTTTAACCGTCCAATGACTTCCGGAAAATTAATTTTATTATCAGCAATAATTTATCCCAAATAAATTATGACGAGAAATTCTTGTGAATTCGATGAATTGAATATAATTTTCGTGTCAACCAAATATCGTAGCTCTCGGTTTAGCAAATAGAAATTTTTCAATAAAAATTTCTAAGTTTCTTTAAATTTTATGCTTTGCAATTGTCCGATGCTTAGAAATTGTTAAAAAATTTCTAAGTCTTCTTTTAATTTTATACTTGGAAATTTTTTAATGCTTAGAAATTTGTGAAAAAAATTTCTAAGTCCCTTCTTTATTTTATACTTTAAAAAATTTTATTGCTTAGAAATTTAAAAATTTCTAAGTCCTCCTTTAAATTTGGACTTGGAAACTCAACACGTTTCCCGACGTAGATAAATTGGCCTAACTTGCCCTAATTTCTGTAGAAATTACAAGTATTTCTACAGAAATTCCTAACGATCCCTATTTACTAGCTCAGCACGCTAGATTTTTATAGGACTCAACACGTCCTGGTTTTTTTTTGATCCTTTGTTTTCCCTGATTCAGACTCAACACGTCATATAGGCAGGTAATCGCAAAAGATAAATTCTTCTGCGAACTTCATTCTTTATATAGCAAAATTTGCAAACTCTGGAATTTTCTATTTTCCCCGTTGGTGATAAATTTTCTATTTGTTTCATCTTCTGTCTTTCTTATTGGAACATTTTTCCGAATGGTAACTGATGTGACATATGGTACATTTTTCGATTGTGAATGATATTAGCCGGTAATTTTCAATTCGGCTGGTACATTTGATAGTGATTATTTGGAATTGGAACAGTTAATAATTAATCAAATAACTTGGTAAATGTTTTGTTTACATTTACCTACATTTTGTTTTGAAAGTGTCAAATATCGTGTATTTTGATTGTGATATGCAATGAATATTATTAATTTTTTACTTTGTGTTTATAAATGTTATAATTTTGTGATTATTGTGTTATATGTTTGTGATCGTGATTTATGTAATTTAAATATATAATTATTAAATTTTTATTTATGTGTTTTGTGGAGTAAATAATTCTATTTATTGTTTGTTTTGTTTTGTAAATAGTTTTGTAATTGTGATATATGTATGTAGTTTGGGTTATGTTTTTATGTTTACATTTTGTGTTGTTCTGTTTTGTGTGTAGTGTTCTGTCGTTTTTTTGTTATTTATTATAATATTAATAATTAATTAATTAATTATTTTCTATTTTCAGGTTATCATGTTGATTGGATTCAACAATATGTATATTTAATGAGCTGCAAATAATGTCTGCACTTAGTGATGGTGTATTGAATGCGTGCGTACCCTCTGTTCTTCGTCACAGCACGCCACTTATTTCATAAGTTTCTATGTAAGACCAAAGTTCAATATATGTTACTTTGTAGGCACATGTTTATAATAACAATTCCTTGTATGATATATATGTATGTAATAATATGTATACATATATTTGTTGTTATGGATTTTGAAACTGAACACTTATAGCCCAAGTCCAATACACGGTAGCAGCAGCGACAGCAACAGCAAAATAGTTTGCCACCATTGTTTTTTATGTCGTGAGGTCTATATATAACAGCGACAGCAAAAAATGATGCTCCGTTAGTGCTATTTCTAACTTTGATGCCCTGTTACTTTGCTGACACATGTATTATCGCCTGGTTACCTGTCATAAGTAGCAGTTTATGTTTATTATGCTGCTGCTGCCATAGCTTGCATTTGACTTCAAATGACAGCATTTTCCTAATCAGCATTGTTTGCTGTCGCTGTTGCTGTTGCTGTTGCTGCCGTGCATTGGACTTGGGCTGTTACTTGTATAATTGTATTGAAAAATGAACACCAGGTGTTGTTTACATACACAACATGTTGTTTGTACACTTGCGTTGACATTTTTAATTAAAGTCATCAATCATCAGTGTGTTTTAATATTGTCATATTGTGATAAATTTTTTTCTTGTGAAAATTACAATGTTTAAAGTAGTGGAAACCATTGAAAAAAATGGAAAAAATTTATCTGTGATTCCTGCAACTTGGGAAAAAAATGCAACTCTGTTCTGGCCATACAATATGAAAGTATGGGAAATAGACAAGATAAGAAAAAATTCAAAATCAGTGCCAGGCTTAAACTGGACAGAAATGCCATGCAAGGTGAAAGCCATTGTTGATTCATTTGAAGAAGGAATTTCGGTCGAAAAATTACTTGCCAGTTTTAGTGACACTGAATCAGAAGAAAGGTAATGTAATATATGTATTTGATTAAATTCAATATTTTTAAAATTCGTTTTTTTTTAGATATAATGCACAACATAATCAAGAAAAAATGAGAAATTCTAGGATAAGAAAACCACTTCAATCTAAAAATAATAAAAAGTTGGATTATAACACGATGGTTGAGCAATCAATAACAGCAGAAAATGATGAAAATGAATGTGGAGAGCAAACTGCCCATTTGATCGAGGACATTGTTAATAATGAAAATATTATGTACGATACCGTCTTTTTACCAAATATTTCATTACCACCTGAAATGCAGGAAGCTGACGAAACTATAACAAATAACGAGATCACTGTACAGTCGCTTCTACTAGAAATAAGAAACGACATACAAAATATGAAACTAGAAATACAAAATTTAAGTAAAAAACAAGAAAATTTTGAAGAAGTTATTACAAAAGAGATGGGAGAATTAAATGTAAAGGTAGATAGATTGCTAAGCCAAAATCAAAATTTAGAATTGACAAATGATGGGGACTTACATTTAACAAAAGAAATAATTTTTCCATTAAAACAAGTAGAAGAAATAAATGCAGTGGAAAAAATGTTGGAAAATGACAGCTTTAAAAAGGAAATGGTATGTAAATATTTTAAAAAAATAATATATAAATAAAAATATTGTATATAGAATCTATATCATTTCAGATAACAAGACTTTCAAATATTTGCGGTACCAATAGGACTGCTGATGGTGTCAAATCTATGTATAAGCTGGTAGATTTTCTTTTTGAACCGAATTTATTAACAAAATTTTCCTGGACAGGGATTTCAAAAACAGGAAATAAGAAGAATTGTTTTCAAAAACTGTCTAACGTCGTGGAATTAATATTCCAACTTGTATTTTTATCAGACTGTCGTCATTCACGACAAAGAAATGAAGAATTTTTGAAAGAAAAAATTCTGAAACATGCCAACCAAAGGCTTATCAGAAAAAGGTATTATTACAAAAAATAATATATCAATTTTAGGTATTAATTGATAAATTTTTATTCCTTTGTTAAAGAAAAATTGAAGACGATGAACAAGTGACAGACGAGAATAGAAATCCAGAGATAGAAACTCAATCAAATTCTAAATTCTCAACTCAAGAATGAATATGTAACACATAATTTTTTTTATTTTTATTGTTTCAATAAATGATATTAATAGCATAAAATAAATTAAAATTTTCTTTTTAAATTTAGTATAATTTTACTCAAATTGTATGAAGCAGAGGTATGCATACCATATTTTTATGATAATTAACAGCAAACAATTTGCATTTTATTTCGCTTACTTTGTATAATTTCGGAGAACTTAAATTTAAGTCGCATTTATATATATTAAAATAAGACGATTTAATTGGATTTTCGAAGAAATTTTCTTTGTTTAAAATACTAGAAGCAAAAATGTTTACCTCATCTTCGACAAATGTAGCGTAGATCATAGACGCAATTTCATTCTTTTTTGTCATGAACCATTTGTCTTTATTTTTATTTGATAATAATAATCCCTTTTCCAGCTCCACTCTACCAAAAGTCTTGTGATTATATCTTCGTGATATTTCGTTGTTTTTTATTTCCCATGAAACTACTGGATATATTATTTTAATAACAGGATTTACTTGCAGTTTTGACAATTCAGTTATTCTTTTTGCACACTGAGCTAGAGGTTTGTTTCCTTGTCGAAGTAAACTTTTTATGTATCCCAAGTAATTTTCAAACTTATAAGAACTTATTGATGGCAATGTACCAAAGCGAATAACATCATCTACTAGATGGCAGAGATTATGTACGTTACTTGTAATTGATTCAGCTCCATAAATTTCTGCATACTTTTTAACAAAGTCTTCTAATAACATTCCAGCTATTTTGAAAAAATTTTTGTACTCAGAACTTGAGCAAATTATGTTTGCACAATAAAAAAATAAAAAATGATCATAATGTACTTTCGGTAAGTAATCTTTTAATATAACAGGACTTAGATATATTAAAAATGTCCTGAACTCCAATCCTTTCCAAAATTTTAAGCAATAAAGTGGTCTAACAGCACGATGGATTTCTGTTGGTATGTTTTTATTGCATTTGAACAAAAAGTCTGAAATTTCTTTAATGTGATTTGCAGACCATTTACAATCGTAGGTATATTTTCCACTTGTCCAAATTAACAGTAGCTTTTTCATTATTCCTAAATGAAGTAAGTGCAGAGAATCAGCAACTACAAAGTCGTTGACCATATCAATGGGAAGTTCTTGTAAAGGTGAATACTCTTTATGATGTTCGTCATCCGTACGATTTCGAAAACTCGTATTTGTTCTTTTTGTACAGCTGGTCCTCACAAAGCTCATTTTGAAATTTTGATAATTCCCTACAATAGTACATCTATTACAACCGTGGTAAGCGTTGAAATTAACAATTCCTAGATAAATAATGGAATCATTTTGAAATAGCTTTAAAAATATTATAATGAAACAAATTAAATTACCTTTAACAAATGCTCTTGCCGGTGAATCACAAACAAAACATTTTATTTTGACAATAGTGTGGCGGGCAGAAATTATTAATCCATCTCTCAATAATAACAAAGCTTCTTCAACAAATTGCTTGAGAAAGTCTTTTAAAAAAGGCTTGTTTTCCCCGCAGTAAATTCCAGCAACAATAATTGGTAAATTTGGTTCACCGTCAATGGCACAAAGAATAGGCCAAAATTCTGTCTTGGAGCTATTTGCAACAGGCAAACCATCAATATTAACAATTAGTTCTACCTTTTCAAGAAAATCCGTTTGTGATAAAATATTTATTAAACTTTGTTTTAGTCCATTGTGCCAATAAGTTCCATTGCCTATTTGTGTAATATTAGAAATATATCTGGGAGTATTTAGTAACGTTCTACTATCTTTGGGCAAATAATTGAAACCATTTTCGCAAAGTATCCTTAAGAGGTCGTTTGCAGCACAGTGTGAAATTTTTTGTCTTAAAGCCCACAGTTTTATTTCTTCTAAGAGAGTTAATTTTTTTTCAATTTTTTCGAAATCATTTTTACTTTGTAATTCAACATTGTCATTATAATCTTCAATATTATTATCATCACTGTCAATATTATTATCATCACTGTCAATATTATTATCATTATTATCACCATTATCATTAACATCACTACTAAGAACAATGTTTTGTGGAGAAATGGGTAAACTAATATCCGAATTTCCAAATGTAGTTTCATTAGAACCAAATACATTTTTATTCAAATTATAATTATATTCTTCATTAATATTTGGCGAAGTCATCTGTTGTTTTCCTTTAAATCTTGTATCACTATTATTCTTAAAAAACATATTTTTTTTCAAATGCATTTTGAAGCAAATTTTTTTGGTATGATTTGACCTTTCGATAAAACGAAGAAGTTGTTTTAAAAGGACGCTTTTTATTATTTATAATAGCTTTAATAGGAGCCATGACATCAAACTCAAAACACTTTTAAGAAACTGCGTGACTGAAATGACAGTATGTGACTGAATGGGTATTGTTTCTTTGATGCAACCATAGCTTCTTATAGGGAATTTATTTGACAAATCTACGTTATTGTAACTTCAAAAATTTCCTCTTAAACACTGTTACCTTGTAGAAACACTACGAGAAACAATTACGTAATAATTCTCATATAGGAAGTAACGATAAAATAATTGTTACTTTATAGTTAAAGTTTCATCATAGGAACAGTTTTGGGCATTTTAACGTATTTGTGAGAATATTGCTACTTTTTCGGCACATTCCTATGAAGAAACCATGACGAAATATCTCCGATATAACAACGTTTTGAAAACGCCGTAGTGTCAAAAATAGAACTTGAGAAACATTTGGTCGCAAAATGTTAGTTGGGCTATCATGATGACATGAACGGAGAAAATTTTGAAAAATGGATTTCTAGTCAAATTATCCCAAATTTGCCAGAAAGGTCAGTAATTGTAATGGATAATGCAGCTTATCACAACTGTCTAAAGGAACGAATTCCAACAATGTCCATGAGAAAAGATGACATAAAAAACTGGTTAAAATCAAAAAATCTACAATATCAAGAAGATATGCTTAAAATAGAATTAATAAATATAGTGAATAAAAATAAAGAAAACTACCAGGTTTACAAGATAGACGAAATTTTAAAAAAAACACGGGCATGAAATATTAAGACTACCACCATATCACCCGGATCTTAATCCTATAGAAAATATTTGAGAATTGTTAAAGGTAGAGTTGCTGACAGAAATGTAGTTTTTAAGTTTCCAGATGTAGAAAATATTGTGAAAGAAGAGTTCGGGAAAATAACTCGAGAAATATGGAAATCTACGTGTGAACAAGTTATTGCAATCAAAAAAAATCAACCACAAATAACGGAGAGTGAAATAACAAAAGAGTTTAATAAAAGCATTCACAACATCAAAATTGCTGAATTAAAAATTATAATGTTTATAATTCAACACAATTTGCCATTTATTCTAATAGAGCCAATAATATTACTTATAAAATCTGTTGCAATAGATTCATCTATATTCTATAGCAAAAGGAATCAAATGCGGTAAAACTAAAGCAACCAATACAATAAATTCAATAGTTTTAGAGGAAGGATTAAAAAAACTATCAGAAGTCTTACAACATCAGCCATTTTCTCTCATTATAGATGAA
This sequence comes from Villa cingulata, assembly GCA_951394055.1. Classification (NCBI taxonomy): domain Eukaryota; kingdom Metazoa; phylum Arthropoda; class Insecta; order Diptera; family Bombyliidae; genus Villa; species Villa cingulata. The sequence continues at coordinate 30,131,411 of OX596017.1, read as the reverse complement.
AGCACAGACATAAGCACATCAAAATCGTTGGCAGTTGTGGTACGATTTTTTGATCATGTTTGTGGTAAAGTAAGGGATAAATTTCTAAGTCTAATAGAAATTGAAAAATCAGATGCTAAAACCATTTATACTGCAACAGTGAAGTTATTTGGAAATCACTTACATACACACACTACCAGATTTGCTTTCAACAAATGCACACACACACATGCACTTACATACACACACTATCAGATTTTCCTTCTACAAATGCACACACACACATGCACTTACATACACACACTACCATATTTGCCTTCTACAAATGCATACACACACAAACCCGCAAGCGTACTCTATCATATAATATTTGCCGATATACGTGAAGTGTATATGTATGCCTGTATATAAAATACTTAATGTACACACTGTTAGATTTACCTTCTACAAATGCACATACACAAGCATATATACGCACATACACAACCTATCATATATTTGACTTCTACAAATACACATACTCACATACATACACGTGCACACGTGTATAAAATTTGCAAAATTCAGTATTATTAAAATCATTTCTCTGTAGGACATTTTCCTTTTTCATCAGGATCAAAGTAATGAATGAAAAATCTTGCTCATGATGTCCTTTTTTATTTGCAAAAAATTTGAACCGATTATCCTTACTCCTTTCTGAGAAATTGTCAAAAATGTGAAAATAGCCAAAAATCACAAAATGTCCTTTATTATCCTTCTACTAGGAGTTTTTGAATATTTCTTTTTTGAGAATATAGAGCATCTTAAGATGCATCTTTTGAGATGTAAAACATACCTGTATCATGTACCGTTACAGAGATATTGCTAAAATAAGAATTTTGACAAAAAATTTTAAATGCGAATTGTGACCGATAGAGGGCTTTCCGACAAAAAATATTCCGTGACTTTTCTGATATTGTCGAGTGGAATCTGTGGTCAAAATTTCAAGAGGATCAGAGGGAACACCTTTTCGGAACTCCAGCCAATTTATTTTTTGTCTCTCACGCCTAATTGCAATTGGCAATTGCAATTGCAATAGCACTGCTGTCCGCCCAATGTGACTGTTAAAAAAATTAAAGGCAGAACAGAACTATAATTCTATTATCGACATAGCTGACATGCTGACATACCCCTCTATTCCAGCGAATAGATTAATAGCTATTAAGTGTTGAACAGAATTGCGACCATCGACCAAAAATTCGCTTGTCAATTCGGAAGTATTGAATGATATTAATATTTTTACAAATAAAAGATACAAGGAATTTCTACTTCCTTTGGATAATCTGTACTTAGGTTCGGAATGTTCAGAATATATTGAAGCAAATTTGAATAAAGATGAAATTATTGAAGTAAAACGTAATTGCCAAAGATTTTACTTTACTAGTTTTGTTTTTTCCTTGGATTTTGCAATTATTGTAACTGTTTTTTTTTGTTTATTTAAGTTTTTGTTAATTTATTTTAGTCTATTTTACTTTACTAGTTTTGTTTTTTCCTTTGATTTTGCAATTATTGTTTTTTTAATTATAAGGGAAATAATAAAAGTAAATTTCATGTAGTTTGAAACATCCTTTTTATTTTTTTCAACACATCAGTCTCAAAGAATAAAATGTTAATTGATTCGTGTCAGCGGGAAGATGGACATAAAAGAAAATAATCATAATGCAGGGTTGCCGTAGCTACTGGGAGTATTGCTTAAATTTATAAAAAAAATATGAATTTATGATTAAACCATATTCAGTATTTTTAATTTTATTTATAAAATTATGTGTTCAGTATCAATTTGATATTAAATTTTGTATACATACGTACATACATTCATTTTCATATTTGTTTATTTGTCCATTTTCTTCAATTTTGTTTCCTTTATGTACTTGTTAATGATTTCGTTACGTTACCGTTACATTCTGAATTTTATTTTTTGTTTTGTCTTTTCTTAGAATAAGAAAGAAAATTATTTACAATGCAAATTGCTATCATATTATTCAAATAAGCTTGTTATTATATGTTATTTTGTAAAGTGGATTAAAGTGAATTAAATTAAAAAGTGAAAGTGTCAAAAAGTGAAGTGATTGATAATTATATATATTTATTTTTGTGTTAAAAAAAAAAACTCTGAAACATAAAACAATTGACAAAGTGCATTTTATAGTGAATTTAAGGTGAAGTGAATTAAAATTAGCAACATAATGGATGCAGCGGCAAGTTCAAGCAACACATCTTCAAAAACTGACAGGCGAATAGTCGATGTAAAGGTAAACAAAAAATAATTACTGCGTATGAAAAATTTTTTAATATTTTAAAAAACACTTCCAAAGCAGTAGAAAAAACAGCGAATGTGTTCAGCCTTTCACAAAGGACCATTTATAGAATATTAAAGGAAAAGTGGCTTCCTCAAAGTGTAAAGGAGGGCGTAAATGCATTTTAGATGAGTTCGACAAATGCATTATAAGAAGGGAAATGCATGCTTTTTTTTGAAAAACGAATTGCCCACTTTGAAAAAGTTGTTGGAAAAATTAAAAGATAATACCAATTTCCCTAAAATAAGCCAAACCACTTTGTACAACACCATGAAAGAGCTTAAATTTAAATTCCTCAAAAGAGATAGGAATAGTTTTTTAATTGAGAGAGAGGACATTATTTTATGGAGGAGAAGCTATCTCAGAAAGGTCAAAAAATTTAGGGAAGACGGTAGAAAAATTTATTATTTAATTGAGACTTGGGTGAATGAGGGTCACACGAGGGCAAAAGTGTGGGCTGACACTGAGATAGCTTTAACCAGCCAAGCTTTCAAGGAAGGATTATCGACAGTGTTAAAAAATCCTTGCGGGAAAGGAAAAAGATTAATTGTCCTTCACATAGGAAATGAAGAGGGTTTTGTACAAGGTGGACTGTTATGTATGGAATCAAAAAAAACTGGAGACTATCATGAAGAAATGACTGCAGAGGTTTTTGAAGAATAGATTGCAAAAGTTTTGAAAAACATTGAAAAAAATTCGGTGATTATTATGGATAATGCTCCATATCATTCGAGAAAACTAGAGAAAGGACCAACAACAGCAACCCTAAAAGATGAAATTAAACAATGGTTAAATTCAAAAAATATTCCATATGCAGATGACATGCTGAAAACAGAATTATTAAGCATTGTTAAAATCCATAAAAAAAAATATGAAATATATGCAGTCGATAAGATAGTTGAAGCAGCTGGTCATACAATACTTCGATTACCGCCTTATCATTGTGAGCTCAATCCAATAGAAATGATATGGTCTTAAGTTAAATGATTTATTGCTGCAGAAAATAAAACCTTCAAATTAGGGGAAGTGAAAGTATTATTATAACAATCAGTCAATAAAGTTGACAAAGATTGTTGGTCTGGATACGTTCGACATGTTTTTGAAAAAGTAGAAAAAATATGTGGGAAATGGACTGTATTGTAGACGAACAAATAGAACGCTTTATAATAAATGTAGCAGATGATACATCAACAACGGATTATGATACAAATGAGGAAATGGCATAGCTATAAAAAATAAAAAAATTGGAGAGGAATAGGCCTAAAGGGGATACCTCTTTGAAAAAAAAAGCGCCTTTTGTTCTACCGCAAGGTGGTGTGGAAATGAACATATTTCATAAAATTTCCCAAAATGTCCCAAAATTACCTGTTTTTTTGTAAAATCTAAAAAAAAGTTTTTTGCAATTTTTTGTTAAATTGGCAAAATTTGTTTAATTGGCAATCTGACTATAACTTTAAAATATCAAAAAATAGCAACTTTCAAACACCTAATAATACAGTAATAGATGAATTGAGTCATAGCAGTCCATTGCAAAGATCTCTTCATGAATCTAACAATAACTTAAAAAACAGCAGCTTTCAAACATCTGACAATGCAATAATAGATGAATTAAGTAATAACCACATCATAAATAGCGGAGATCTCTTCATGAATCTTTAGAAGAAAACCTACAAACATATTATACTAAAGAGTATTTCAATCAATATAATATCGATAAAGCTTATGGGCCACGATATAACAAACAAGAAAATATATTGTTGGAAATTTGCACCACCTGCAAAAAAAGAAAAATGTTATTGATTAATTAATAATTAATTTAAATTAAAATAATTTTAATTAAAATAATTGTCATACTTACCTGTAACATTGTGATGACACCACTTTGTTTACATTTTTTTTATTTTATGTGGTCTTCTTCTTTCTGCAACGTCAAATGTCAACGTTATAATCACTTTCGTTTATTTCGTTGACATTCGTTGCAGAAAGTTGTTCCACATTCCACTGGAAGTCTCTATCAATTCGTTGACGTTGTCATCTTTCGGCGAATTGATAGAAACTTCCAGAAGATCGATTTTCTTTTTTTTGTCACGATACATCACGTTTTTTTTTAGTGAATGCAGTTTTTTTTTTTTTGAGTGAGTGAGTTAGTTAGTTCAGTCTTTTTTAGTCAGACGATTTTTTTAGTTAAATTTATTTTTCATTTCTTTTCTAATTTTTTTTAATTAGATAAAAATCTAATTTAATTAAATTTTTTTTTTTTGATTTTTGTAAAAAAAAAAAAGAAAAATTTGTAATAAATTTTGTTTTTTTTGTTTTTGCGAAGAAACGAATAGTTTTCTTTTACATAAAAATAAAAGGAACATAAAAAAAAAAAGGGGTAAGTAGTTTCTTTTAATTTCATTAAAATTCCCTCATTTTAAGGCTCCGCTCGGCCTCCAATAAAACCTTTCCTTTCTTTTCTTTTTTTATAAGACTTTTAACCCTTTTTTTTCTGCTTCTGTAGAATTTTCTACAGAAAAGGAAAAAAAGGGTTAAGAGTAGGAAAAATGTAGGAAAAAACACATTTTTCCAACATTGGTGTCAGGTGTGGGGTCACCGATTGATCTTAGAAATAGGATCCTGCCACCACCACCTGATCTTATTACCCTTTTTCTTCCTTTTTCCCATTTTTTTCTACAAATTTTATAAATTTTCTTTTTTTTTTTTTTTGCATACATTTTTTTTATGTACTTGAAAAGCAAAGTACATAAAAGGTAAAGAAAAGACACTTGGGACATCAATCTTTTATTGTATTGTTCCATTATAATTGGATATTGTGTTTTTCTTATTTTTTTTTGGGTTGCAATTATAAAAAAAAAAAACAGTGCAGTGCATTAATTTCTTTTTTTTGTATAATTTTGGTTGTTCTGTGAGCTACGTTATATAAAGACACGTGTATTTCATTTTTTTTTTGTACTTCTTTTCTTTTGTCTCTAAAAAGACAGTATACACGTGTAGTACATAGTTCAACCAAAGTTATATGAAATCAGTTATTTATAAAATTGAATTCTACAGGGTGTTTAATTCTTTGCAGGGTGCCCTAAATTCTTTTTGTTACAAGTGAATTTAATCACTTCAGTCTTAACGAAGATCATTTTTCTTGTTTGGTAACAGGGTGGTTCCTCTCTTTATCGCGCCTAAAATTGAAATTTCGATTTTTTTTGCTGCCTATAAAGTATACCACACCCTTTCTGTTTCAAAAGGCCTACTTTCTTTTGTAACAGGTGGTCCCTTTCTTTATAGTGCTTCATTTTAGTAGAAATTTCTACCTATCCTGTGCGCATAAAGTATACCACACCCTTTCTGTTTCAAAAGGCCTACTTTCTTTTGTAACAGGTGGTCCCTTTCTTTATAGTGCTTCATTTTAGTAGAAATTTCTAACAGGTAATAATAAATTTGTAACAGGTGGTCCCTTTCTTTGTAGTGCTAAAATTGAAATTTCGATTTTTTGCTGCCTATAAAGTATACCACACCCTTTCTGTTTCAAAAGGCCTACTTTCTTTTGTAACAGGTGGTCCCTTTCTTTGTAGAGCTAAAATTGAAATTTCGATTTTTTGCTGCCTATAAAGTATACCACATCCTTTCTGTTTCAAAAGGCCTACTTTCTTTTGTAGCAGGTGGTCCCTTTCTTTGTAGTGCTAAAATTGAAATTTCGATTTTTTGCTGCCTATAAAGTATACCACACCCTTTCTGTTTCAAAAGGCCTACTTTCTTTTGTAACAGGTGGTCCCTTTCTTTGTAGTGCTAAAATTGAAATTTCGATTTTTTTGCTGCCTATAAAGTATACCACACCTTTTCTGTTTCAAAAGGCCTACTTTCTTTTGTAGCAGGTGGTCCTTTTCTTTGTAGTGCTAAAATTGAAATTTCGATTTTTTGCTGCCTATAAAGTATACCACACCCTTTCTGTTTCAAAAGGCCTACTTTCTTTTGTAACAGGTGGTCCCTTTCTTTGTAGTGCTAAAATTGAAATTTCGATTTTTTGCTGCTATAAAGTATACCACACCCTTTCTGTTTCAAAAGACCTACTTTCTTTTGTAACAGGTGGTCCCTTTCTTTATAGTCCTTCATTTTAGTATAAATTTCTACCTATCCTGTGCGCATAAAGTGTACCACTCCCTTCCTGTTATCAAACTTTCTTCCTTCCTTCTTAAGACTGTTGTTCATCTTTTACTTGTAACAACTTTTGAATTTTACTTCTTTCACCCTTTGTTATTTTTTTTAATTTAGATATTCATGTTGGCACATTTTCCACTACAGTGTTGCACAGACTGCTTCATAACAGGGTAATCATTTTCTTGTCTGCAAGCAAAACTAGTAATTGTACGCAAATAGTGTTTAACCATTACAGGGTGTTCCTCACATTTTGATTTTTTTTTGTGGAAATTTTATCAATACCCTTCCTTTATCTGGTTTGGCCTGCAGATTGAAAACTTTTATCATTATTCCCCTCTTCTTCTTGTGGAGACGATTCCTATACCCTAAAGGTAGTGGTGAGAGGGATTAAAGGGCAAGATGCAATACAGTACCCTACAATCTACTGGAAGGAAATAGATGGATCTTTTCTTTTCGCTTCTCACGAAGTCCGCCTTCTAAATTAACTAACGTCCCTGCTTCTTTTCGGTGCCTAATCGAAATGGTCCTGTGCGAGGTCTCTGCGGCACATTATCGGGCTATTTGGGCAGTCCATTCATTCGTTCCTGGACTTTTGAGGACTTCTTGTCCAATATGCATCTGTGAATATTGGAACTTTTGTTGAGGGGAAGCCATCAATGTCGCAGGAAAGTGACTTTTCGGGAGCAGTGCTGCGGTGACTCCAAGATGGCTATGAGGTCAACAAGTCCCACAGTAAAACGCCCAGTGAGTAACAGATTTTCTGCGTAGTCCGAAGGAAGCTGCCTAGCTCTTTCGATCCTACCTTGTGAGACATCGACCCCTACTGCGTTGTAATGATTTTTGGGGTGGTTGATGGGCCCCTTACGAGCTTTCTGGACAGACACAGTTCAGAAATTCGATTTTCCCATCATCCACATTGCATGCAGAAATCATGATACGCAGATGCGATGTCTCAGGGGCACTACGCGGAAATCCCCTGAGCGTACTGTGGTAGACTCTAGGAGAAGTAGGCTCATCAGAGAAGACCTGATAGTTTAGGCTATTGCGGAGACCTACTGCGGACAACTGTTCCACTACTGCACGATGTGCGACAGTGGCAGAAACACAATGGAAGTTTTGTAGCATATGGGACAACAATTGGACCTCAAAGGGGAAATAGGGTATGGAAAGTCCATTAGCTCTGAAGCTTAAAGAACGAAGAGGTGCTGGGCTATTGATGGGCTGAAACAGTGGCAGAGACGTTGGTGAGTTGGCTGCGTTTTTTTTCTTTTAGAACCATTGCGAAAGGAGGATTCAGGAGAGCGATTTGTGGAGACCATCTAAACCTACCTTCCTAAATTTGGGAAACCTACTTGCCTTTCTTTCTCTTCTCTCGCTAATTTAGAGCACGGTAGTGGAATGGGATGTTTTATATGGGGCGAAGAGTTAATCATGTAGAGTACCCTAAAGCCTCGAACTTTCAATCGCATATGCATTGTCCACTGTAATTGTCCAGCTCCTGTAATACAACGCAACCGAACTCTTCCTTTCCTCACTTCTCCTCGTTCCTACCCAGTGAGCCTTTTCTTTTATTGCTTTATTTTATTAAAGTGTCTAGAACTTTTCACTGCGGAAAGCCTGTTTTTCTTCTCTTTTCTTTCAGGTGATCCTGGCCTATCAGTGACGTCTGGACACTCGAAATGCTCAGTCGGAACTTTGAGCCTTCAAACGGGGGGTCGTGTTGGAAATTTGCGCCACCTGCAAAAAAGAAAAATGTTATTGATTAATTAATAATTAATTTAAATTAAAATAATTTTAATTAAAATAATTGTCATACTTACCTGTAACATTGTGATGACACCACTTTGTTTACATTTTTTTTATTTTATGTGGTCTTCTTCTTTCTGCAACGTCAAATGTCAACGTTATAATCACTTTCGTTTATTTCGTTGACATTCGTTGCAGAAAGTTGTTCCACATTCCACTGGAAGTCTCCATCAATTCGTTGACGTTGTCATCTTTCGGCGAATTGATAGAAACTTCCAGAAGATCGATTTTCTTTTTTTTGTCACGATACATCACGTTTTTTTTTAGTGAATGCAGTTTTTTTTTTTTTTTTTGAGTGAGTGAGTTAGTTAGTTCAGTCTTTTTTAGTCAGACGATTTTTTTAGTTAAATTTATTTTTCATTTCTTTTCTAATTTTTTTTAATTAGATAAAAATCTAATTCAATTAAATTTTTTTTTTTTGATTTTTGTAAAAAAAAAAAGAAAAATTTGTAATAAATTTTGTTTTTTTTGTTTTTGCGAAGAAACGAATAGTTTTCTTTTATATAAAAATAAAAGGAACATAAAAAAAAAAGGGGTAAGTAGTTTCTTTTAATTTCATTAAAATTCCCTCATTTTAAGGCTCCGCTCCGCCTCCAATAAAACCTTTCCTTTCTTTTCTTTTTTTATAAGACTTTTAACCCTTTTTTTTTCTGCTTCTGTAGAATTTTCTACAGAAAAGGAAAAAAAGGGTTAAGAGTAGGAAAAATGTAGGAAAACACACACTTTTCCAACAATATTCTATTTATTTCTTCACAATTATAAAGATATTTTATTAAAAACAAATGTTTATAAAAAAGATGTAGACAATGAACATAGCCATATTAAAGGTAATGGTGGAGCAAAGTATAAACAAATTATAAAAGAATTAATTACTGTATGTAAAGGAAAAGGAATGATGATGTATAACAGTAATAAACCCAATTATAAATATTGGGATGATCCTAATGAATTGGTAGATAGATTAAAACTTCTCATAGCATCACAACAAGCAGGTCATACAAATCATAATAATGAAATTATATCGATTATCGAAGAATTGCGAGAAGCAGATATAATCGTTTAACATTTCTTTAAAAACATCATAAATACAATGAGTGTTGATAAGTTTGGTCGTTTTGCTAGGCATACTAAAATTACGAATGAACGCTGATCTCCTGAAATAGGATTCAAGTTAACAAAAGAAGGACATTTTGATTTAGGTTCTAAGTGTTTAACTAGCTTAGGAGACCCAATTCAGGATACTGATGCAATTACAAAACAATTTCTCACTAAAATGTTAAAGGGATCTGAAGATAAATTTGATGGAATTAATAAAAGTATAGCGGATATCTATGATAAAATTCAACATATGGCAATATTTGTTAACGAAGTAAAGACAAAAGTGTCTCAGATAATTAACAAGTATGATCAAAATTTCGAAGAAATTGATAAATTTATGCTGGAGTACAGAGAAAATAAATATCCATTATCAGATGTGTTGAATCAAATTAAAAAACATGAATCTACATCAAAACCTCTATAAATTGATTGATATTTCATAAATCACTCTATTCTACATAAACATGAGTAAAAGACAACTAGTAGAAGAATTACATAAGGTGGCGCAAAAGAAATTTACCCGTCGCAAAATTGTTACAAATGGTATAGATGATCTTTGGCAAGCTGATTTGGTTGAAATGGGTGCTTATTCAACTAATAATAAAGGATATCGATTTCTATTAACGGTGATTGATACGTTTTCAAAATTTGCTTGGGCTATACCTGTTAAAACAAAAAATGGTGTAGATATAACTATAGCAATGAAAAGCATATTTGAGAAATCATCACGAATACCAAAGAATTTACAAACTGATCTTGGAAAAGAATTCTATAACCAACATTTCAAAGAACTAATGAAAAAATATAATGTGAACCATTATTCAACTTATAGCACACTAAAAGCGTCAATTGTAGAACGATTTAATCGAACTTTAAAAGGTTTAATGTGGAAAGAATTCAGCATGAGAGGATCTTATAAATGGATTGATAATGTACAAGAATTAGTTGACAAATATAATAATACCAAGCATCGTACAATTCAAATGAGGCCAATAGAAGTCAACTCATCTAAGGAAAAATTTCTACTGAAAAAGGTTTATAATAATTTAAAAGTATTCCGCAACCCAAAATATAAGATTGGTGATTATGTGAGAATCAGCAAATATAAACATGTATTTGAAAAAGGCTACACACCAAATTGGACAACAGAAACATTTAAGATTAAATCAATTAAAAATTCAAATCCTGTAATGTACTACTTAGAAGATTTTAAAGGAAATCCTATTCAAGGAGGGTTTTATGAAAAAGAAATATCAATAACAAAACATCCTAATATATATTTAGTTGAAAACATTTTAAAAAGAAAAGGAGATAAAGTTTATGTAAAGTGGTTAGGATTTTCTAATAAAGATAATTCTTGGATTAATAAAACAGATTTATTATAAAAATTATAATGCTTTATTTTTATTCAATAAAATTTACAATATTTAATTATATATTTTGTGTTTTTATTTAAAAACAATTATTGGATATACAATCTTTACATTTTGCATTGACTATCCTATAATAAAAGTGCATTAGTTTTTTTATTTTTGCAATCACCCTTTCTACGTCACAGCATTCGCATGTATCTGGCCCTGATTTAGTGGCATCTAAAGACCATGGACAGCTGGTGTAGTGTAGTCCATATTTTGATTTTACCTTCGGTATATCGGAATATGAATCCAAAAATGCATAATCACGGAAAATTTGATTACGATGCTCTTCTAATAATAGATGATTGAATTTGAATAAAAATTCTTTTAAATTTTGTAATTCCATTATGTTAATTGTTGTTTATCTTGAGACAGTTCATTAAAAACTAAAATTATTTTGTTAACTTCATAGCAACTTAAGAGATCTCCATGTTGTAATGTTGTTTTATATTCGTGACATCAACATATTCGACATCTACTTTATATTCAGTATCTTGTAAACGAATCAATTCAACTTCACCATTGCTTAAAATTCTTTCAGTTTCATATTCATGATATTCATAGCAGCTTATATTTAATTTTCGTTTCTTATAATTATTACTATCATAAATACAACGTATTGTCATCATGATGTCATCCTGAAACCCTAGTTTAAAATGTCTATAAATTGGATGATCACTTTCAATATAGCCTCCAATATTTCCTTCTTTTTTAATTAATTCTTGCCTAAATGCTTCAATGGCTTCATCTACTGTTACATATTTTGGTTCAGGTTTTTCTCTATCCGGTTCTACAGTTGTTGTTGTTGTTGTTGTTGTTATATTTTCATCGTCATTCTGAGGAACTTCTGATTCGGTTGCATTTGAAGGTATTGTAATTGTTAGCAATTGAAATAATAAATCAATTTGAACAATATCATAATTTGGTAATTGAAGAGCAAACTCCAAATTTCCTTTATTTCCTTTTATAACCAAAAATTTAGTTTTTAATTAGAATTTTAGCAAGTATTATGATAATCAGTATACTTGTGATAATAATTTTATTGCAAAAAAATTAAATATGTATGTTTGTAGTGTATAATGGAGAAATTGAATAATCAAAAAATTGCTCCATTTTTTTAATTTCTTGTGGTTTTTAATTAGAATTTTAAAACTATTTATGATAAACAAATATACAATAATATGCAAACTCATTATGAGAAAGTAATGATAACAGATTTTTTATTAAAAATTTCGTATTTTTTGGAGTATATAAACTAAGGGGTTTATAAAAATTTCTTTAGAGTCAATTAATTTTTGCTAGAAAAAGTTTTTTAATTGAAATTAAAAATTTAAAAATAAAAATGGAAAATAAAAGAGAGAAGCAGCAACAACAAAATCAACAACAACAGAAGCAGCCACAACAAAAGGTAATAATTTTATTTTAATTTTTTTTGGTTTTTAAAATTTTTTTGAATTTTCATATTCAAATTATAATGTATATTAATATATTATTTTTCATCAGCAGCAGCAACAACAACAACAACCAACAGCAGCAGCAACAACAACAACCGCAGCAACAACAACAACAGCAGCAGCAACAACCACAGCAATGCAACAACAACAACAGCAGCAAGATGGTATTCTCAATCTGAGAATATCAAAACGCCACTCTCAATCTCCACCGCCCATTCCATTAAAAAGAATAAAGGTGGAGGTTGAGAGTGAAGATAAAGAAGAACTCAACTCCGTGTTGAACAATGCGTTTTTCTTTTGCAGGTTTCCAACAATATCTTTGTTGTGAAAATAATTTTTCACATCTTTTCAAGTTCACAAAATTTTAATACTAACCTTTAAATATGGACACCATAATGCATATATTTTTTATTTTTATATATTATCTTCAAGTCGTCTATGCCATGTAAAATTTTTTACGGCTTCATATAACAAAATGTTTGTAGATCTGAGTTCCGCACATACTGAAGAAAACGTTTCTATAATAATAAAAATTATGGGATCTATACAAAATTCAGAAGCGAAGCGACAAAATCCAGAAAGTCAACAAAATTTAGAAGCGACAAAATCCAGAAAGTCAACAAAATTTATAAGTGACAAAATCCAGAATCAACAACAAAAATTGGTAAGAAGAAAAATAATTTTATCTTTTAAAATATTACATTGGCTGTTTTCGGTAATTCAGATCTTTTCTGACTTAGTTTAACACTGATTAAAAAGCATACGTGAATTTAGATAAAAAAGTTCTGTCTATTCAGACAGTAAAATAACATCAAATTCAGATGTTCAATAAAAACCTAACTTATCTGTCTTGTCTTATCGCTACCACATATAAATATTGATATTGCATCTTATATATAATGCTTCATCCATTTTTGTAAATTAGCTTTATTCATTTTGTAATCTTCGTTAAGATAAATGATTGAAATTTTGTATTTACTCGTATGTACATACATAATGTTGTATTTTTTCTTATACATATGTTAAGTGCTGAGATGTTATGTAATATGTAATATGTAGTTATTTTTGGATTTGATTTTTTTTTCATAGCATCACTCAGATGTTTCTTTACAATGCATACCAACCATACCATATTTGTTCTCATATTTAACATATCATATATATGTATGTACATAATTCATAAATGAAGATTGGAAAAATATTACGTGACGTGATATTACTTTTGCTATCAATAATAATACATACGACCACAATTAACAAACTCATGTTGAGAAATCTGTGCTTGTAAAATGGAAAACTAAAAGCATTAAATATGTGCAGTAATGAATGAAAATGAATAAAGATAAGATCAGTCAGTCAGGTACAGGTCAGTCTAGTCTCAGTGGTCTCAGTATAGTATAGACAAAGCACAGGTATATAGAAGAGTATAGAAATATAATTGCAGAAGATTTTGAAAGTTAAAAAAAAAAATTCAATTCAACATTCAACTCAAACTTTATACAGACTTTCAGTTTCGAGTACTAATTGACTTGACAAGACAACATTTCTTCCCTTGATAAAGTTTGTTTCAGGTCCATACCACAGAATACAGAGATACATTAGTGTACAATGGTCCATAACAGTCATACATTACATAGTTTCATAATAATGTACAATTTTAACTTCAGTGTAAAGTGTAAACATTAGCAAATTTCAACTTTATAAGAGATGAGAAAAAATATTTAACGAATTTTATAACTGGTTTTAAATAGGAAATATCCATGGAAATATCTATTAGTTTGCGTCAAATGTTGAGTATTCTACTATAAATTCTAAAATAACTTAATGAAGAATAATTACACAATTACAGATCAAAAATTAATTTTATGTATGTATGTGCTTACTTATGTACGAGTGTACAAGACACCTTACACACACAGTGAATCTGAATAGCTTAACTATGCAAAATGTTGAAATTCAAGTTATACCGGCTTATACTTATTATACGAGTTATATGTACACAACACATATTTTATGTACTTAGCACTTACAGCTTACAGGCATAAAATTTATCCATACAAAATGTTTATATTAATAATGTTTTTAATTTTTATTGCTATATTGTACGGTACATTAATGGAGAAAAATCCTTAAAGAATTACTCTTCAAAACAAGAAATTTACAATTATGATTGTTCTTCTTTCACTTAAAATCTAAAAAAATTATTGAAAAATAATGATGATAACTGCTATAATTTCATTAAAATTTTTATAACAATAATAGGCAAAAATGTTAAACAAAAATGTAAAAAAGAGATAAGGTAAAATGAATGGTAAAATGGTAAAAACAAATAGTCTGGTCAATAAACTTTTTAACCTCCAACAATGTCAATGAAAGATATCCAAAAATTTGAGGTCAAAATTTTGAACTGAAATTTGATTTGAATTTTGAGTAGGTACACAAACAATAATACGATATTCGATATTAGGGATGTATATATACGCGTACATACATTAATAGGCTTTTTTTTAATACTCCACCATTATATGTATTCACATATACAGTGCTGCAAATTCCATTAAGAACACTTGATACTTGTTTTTAAACATAATGCTTGATATACACTAGGCGGTGGTGCAATGAAATTTTTTACTACTACTAATGTCTGAAAGTAGTTTTTGTTGTGTTTTATTAATACTATAACTATTATAGCGTAACCACACAATTACTAATAGTAAAAATGATTAAAAGCATATCTTGGATTTTTCATTTCGCAAAATTCTTACAGAAGATTCCGCCAATATCTCCTCCATTCTGCTTGTGTTTTCGCAGTTCCTCCTAGGGCATTCAATTGCTGTGTCAGATGCTTCCATTTTTCCTGCTGCAGACGTTTCCCTTGTATATTTTCAAATCTAAAAAAGTAGAAAAGAAAGTAGAATAGTATTAAATTGGTAAATTTTAATAATAAATAATGTTTACTTACTTATCTCTAGCTAAGCTCTTATCGTTGAAGAGGTGTTCGATTAGATGCTCCCTTTGCACCGGCGTTGATTTCTTGGCTCGTTTTTGCTCCATTACTAAAAAAGTGCATATAGAGAATTAAAAATACATATTATAAATTTGAATATCACAAAAAAAATAAGCAAAACATGAATACTTACTAATTACAGTCCACGTTCACTGACGCAACAAATGATGTATTTTTCAATGTATTTTATGCATAGCGACGACAATTTCATTGTCGTTATGTTAAAGTACAAATAACGATACGAAAACGCTAATAAAGTACGTTCGTAATACCACTTTATCGCTATTTTCAAGTTCACCACAGAAAAGAGCGAAAGCTCTCTTAATTAATAACGATAAAGTGCGTTCGTAATACCACTTTATCTTTATGAGTGAATAACGATAGCGAAATAACGATAAAGTACGTTCATAATCGACCCCCTCATATGCAAATGTAATTAGTGTAATTATATGTCAAAAGCTTTATAGCGAAAACCCAATGTACGCTTTGCTTGCTTTACTTGCTTTGACAACTAAGTAGAAATAATGTGTTTAAACGTGATTACCCCCAAAGATAATAGTAGTTCACCTCAATAGATTTTCCTTTTGTGTAAGTGGTACTTTTTCTAAAAACTACACACTCACATAAATGATAAAGATCGAAAAAGCTTCATCGAAATCAAAAAAGTTTTTCAACATTTTTCGAATTTCTTTGAGTTGTACACAATTATAATCATTTGAATAAAAGTGTCTGACACTGTGTAATATAATGGAATTGTTTTTGTAAATCGAGTTATCAAAACTAATTGTGTAGACAGACCATAATGTTTCGAATCTGTTCTCATTTATTATAAATACTTGCTCTCACTAAATGAAATGAACATCTGTCAATGTTTTGCAGTACTTGCAGTACTAAACAATACACAATGCTATTTAAAATGTACATTTAATCAAAGACCAATATAACTAAGAAGATTTTTATTATTATTTTTTTTTTTAAGCCTTTTTTCAAACCATTTGGCCCGTGCATTTACTGGTTACGAAGTATAGCTGTGTTCCTTTCACATGAGCAAAGTACTTAAAAATCAGTTTGGTTTAATACTTCACTAAATTTTTATGTGTGAACTGCTCAAACAATTTTTCAAAAGTAGTTCACTCATACTTTGTAAGTAGTTACGTTATTTCTTTCTACCAGATGTCTTTTTAGTTTCACATTATCCAACAAATGGAAATTGACTGTTTAGGTTAGATTTCTTGGTATAAACAAATATCATATGGAGTGTTTTATATAAATTATTCAAATTTAAAGTAAAATAATTTTAAGCTTATCTTTTGCTTCACTTGTCAAATTTATTTATGTTTCTTTGAATAGTTTGAGTCATTGCTAAAATAATTGCTCAGAAGTACTTCGCTCACGTGAAAGGAATACAGCTTATATATTATATTATGATTGGAACAATCAATGACTTTGCTTGCTTTGACAACCACAGCAAGTAAAGCAAGCAAAGCAAGCGAGGCATACATTGGGTTTTCGCTATTATACCTTTTAGTAAAATCGTCAACGACTTATAAAATAAACTGCACTACTTAAACTTAAAATTACATGTAGCTGTCCATAGAGTCCCTACTCTGTAATAGATTACGCTTATCATACGTGTGATGATTTGGAAGTGGAATAAAATGTGTGACTTGATATAAAGAGTTTACTGTTTACTACAATTTCTGAAATTCTGAAGAATCAAGCACATAGCACTCTGGACTGTGCCTCGCTTCATTATGTATTGCGCGTCTCTGTGAGTTAATTCAATGGTTTGTATTACAAGTATCATATCAGGCATTATAGCATTATAGCAATTCAACTACACTACGACATACAACATACGTCAGTCGACAAACAGATGATCAGAAAATGTCGTTAATATGAAAATAAGGCGATAAAATCGCTTTGTATTGTCATTGTTCTTTGCCATATGTATAGTGATTTGCAAAAGTCTACATTCACCAATTAAAATTCAGAAAATTGAAAAAAGTAATATGATGGTATTCTCAAACAAGACAACAACCCGAAACACAAAGGTTATTTTGTACAGCAATGGATAATTTTCAAGCTGTCACACTATTTAAGGACTCCACCTCAATCTTCTGTAAAATATATGCACAGAATTATGAGGAAGACTCAGGTTTAGAAAAATGTCGAACAAACTACACCTAATGAGGCTAGTAATTGAAGAATGGGCAGCTAAATATTAAAAATTCATTTATTAAAGTGTATGCAGACTTTAGCAACAGGTTTTTAAATAATAATAATTTCGATATTTAATAACAAATGAATATTTTTAACTGTATTTTTTTTAAAATTGTTTTTATTACTTTACACAAATAATAATTTTTTCTTTCATTTCAAAATTCAAAACACAAAAAGTAAATGAAATTTTTAAAAATGACTTGACAAAAGAATTTTGTCTTCTTCTTCGATGATGACAAACGACAAAATTAGAAGTATAGCTCTGCTCCAATTGATACAGAATTTTACAGAACTTAAAGAAAATTACTGAATTTTACAGCCAGATTTATCTCACTTATTATATCCTCTTCTTTCTTTTTTGTTTAAATTTTTAAATTTACAATCTTCTTCTTCTTTATTTGAATTTTTGAATAGATAATAATTTAATAATAGATTATAATTTTAATAATACATATGGCATTACTACATGATGCTTTCGATTGTGTTACACAATAACGAATAATTTCACAATCGAACAGCTTTTCATCATTCGATCAAAAACACAATCGATATTCGCAATAGAGGCCAATATACTTAGTTCGTTAACAAATATATTTCGATTAACTACCAAAAGTGTCAAAATTAAGTCTTCTTCTTGAATTTCAGAAAATTACAGCTCTCGCGTTCCAGTGATTTTAAAAATAATTTCCCCCACTCTAATAATCAACTTACAGGAAATTACAGCTGTCTGCATCAATTGGAACAAAGCTTATGTGGGTTTTAATTTTATCGCTGAGCGATAATGTCGTCTGTCGTTTGTCGTCGTGTAATTGAATTATTGTATTTATGTTTATGCTATTAAGCAATAAGCATTCTCGGCAGTAGCAGAATGTCTTTTGCCCCGTACATTGATAGCGATGCGATTTTTTCGCGTCACAAAATTTATTCAGTTTTAAATTACATCGCTCGAATTTTTTCTGTTTGTTCCTCGTGTCATTTCAAAGGAACCAATGGTATTTTGAAGATTTTGAGATAAATTTTAATATTAATGTGTATTGTGTAAAAAAGTAGCATCTTTTTTTTTTTTTTTGCTTTATTTTAAGAGCAGGTTATTCTGATTTTACTGATTTTGGGTGATTTTGGTACACGTTTTCTCAGCCATTTTTTATCCAATTTTTATGAAATATGTTTTAAATGAAAGTTCAATGGGTCTAGAGTGAAATAAGCGGAACAAATTTTTCAAAAAGGTTTTAGTTTTTAGTGTACAGGATAATAAGGACGAGGCTTTCTTCAAATTTCATCGTGTTTTGGTACACCTTTTCTCCGTAACTACACCATATATTTTTCTAAAATTTTTGTCATACATCATTCAAAGGGTGTAGAGTGCAATAAGCGGAGCACTTTAGTAATTTTTGTCCTTATTAGTCCTGTAGAACGCTTTGAAGAAAGAAGGATTTTTACAAAAAATGTATAGATTTTAAATTTAATTTTTCATGGGTAGATGATTGCGTATTATACTGAAATTTTCATATAAGGTAATTCGAATGTTCTTTTTTCGATTTCGAAATAGAAAAATAAGAATTTTTACATTATTTTAGAATTATTAGTAATATAAAATTCCTATTTTTCACAAAAATTTTGTCACAGATAATAAAAATGTTTTGCATAACTCTTGGCTCTAAATATATCAATTTTTCACCGATACGTTTATTCATTTTATATGAATAAAAATATTATATATGTGTGACTGGTACATATTCAATAAACAACCAAAAAAAATGTTTCCAATTGCTATCATACGATCGCCGAAAATAGAAGAAAAAAAAAAAATAAATAAAAAAACAAACAAAAAAAAAATATGGCATAGCCAACATAGCAAAGCATTGCAAAGAAGCTACCTGCTATTATGATGTACAATATTGTATATTGTATATAATGTGTATAATAAGCACTAAGAATAAAATAGCTGGAGTAAGGAGTAACCTAATGATATTTATATTGTATGAATGTATGTATATGTTATATGTACTTATATTCATATAGTATATTCATTACATGATATACGCAATTATATACACAAATGTTTATATCTTGTATTTCAAATATCATTTAGAAATTATCAATACAGGTTTGTAACTCGGTAATATGTATGGTAATATAATTTTGCTTGAAGGATAATAATAATATGTATTCCAAAAAAAAAAAAAAAACAATCTGTACAATACAATCCTTTATCGTTGCGACTTGCGAATAAAATAGCTGAGCTGGAGTACTAATGAACATTGTATATTGCATGAACATATGACGTGGAATGACTGTATGTATACATATGTATATGTATAGTCTTTTAACTTGTGTAATATTATTTTTTTTATATAGGAATATGTATATCAATTTTTCACCGATACGTTTATTCATTTTATATGAATAAAAATATTATATATGTGTGAGTGGTACATATTCAATAAACAACAAAAATAATGCTTCCAATCGTTATAATACGATCACCGAAAACAGAAGAAAAAAAAATAAATAAAAAAACAAACAATAAAATGACGTGGTATAGCAAAGTATTGCAAAGCAAATACTTGCTATTATGATGTACGTACAATACTGTATAATAAGCACTAAGAATACTATATATTATATCAGATAAGACTTTCAATGATTATATGTACACTATGTTGTTTTGTTATGACGTGTACTTTTTTTTATGAAATTTTTTTTTTGCTTTTTCTGCCTTCGGTCCTCATATAATATTAAGAATTGATTTTGTTTTTTTTTCTATTAGTTGCGCATTTCATATACCCACAAAATTTACAAAACAAAATAAAAGAAGGTTAGTGTAAAATAAATGAAAAAAAAAAATAATAACAGAAAGTAAACTAACACAACGATAAAAATATTTTTTGAATGTATTTGTTAGCTATTTTCGTCGTGTGAGTTTTCAATTTTAATTTTTGATTTCAGGAGGGCATCCTCTTAAATCAGAATTATTTTTTCTTTGTATTTTTGTGTCATCTTAAAATTATGTATAAAATGTATTTATGGGTATCGGTTTAATATGGATATAGCTACATACATATCTATGTAAACGTGTAGCAGAGAATGAAAAATTTATAAATGGCTAAACAATAATGGATTTTCAATCACTAAGTATCGTCTCGTAAATAATATGAATTTATGAATATATGTACATACATATATATATGTATATCTACAAATAGCTTTTGCTTACAACATCTTACAAGCTAATATTAAAATAAAATTGATGGCAAATTATTTAAAAATATTATTTAACTAATATGATGTGTATTGTGTGGCTAGTACATAAAGTACTACCAACATTATCTATTTCTATATAATTATGTAGTGTAGTACAGTAGTACATATATAAACGAGTACATGAGAAGAATTATACTCATGTGATATGTATGTATGTACGTCTACATATGATCATTTATATTTATTAATATTTTTTTAAATTTAATTTATTTTTTGTATTTTTTTCTAGTTTTTGATTAAATTTTCTGTAGATATATTAATGTGTATTTGATGAATAGAAAGAAAAAGGAAGAGGATTAAAGTACATATACGATACATGTACGATACATCAAAAAAAGGAATACGGAGTTGGAGCACCAGCATTATCAACACCAACAACAGCTGCAACATCTCCAACAACAACTACAACATCAGCATTCATTCATCAGGGAGAGAGAGACATGTCTATGTAACATAGAGATGGCTCTGCGAGAAAATTATTCCAATAAATTTGCAAATTTAAAGGCTGCTGTTCGGCAGTTTTTTCAAGATTTGAATAATTATATTTAATTTTTTTTTTTTTGTTATAAAAAATAAAAAATTAATTTTAGAATAAACTGGGTTTTTTATTTTATTATTGTATTAATATGAGTACACTTTTCGTTTTTTACACTTGTCGCAATATAACTTGTTTTAGGAAAATCGGAAAAATTTATGTGGTTTACAGAGGTAAGTATTCTATTGAATAAGGTTGGTAAACGAGGTTTTTTTTCTCTTTTATTTTGAATCTAAAAAACTTGTTATAATCTGTTTTTATTTTATTTATTTTCTCCACTATTGATAATACAAAATTGTTCACTTTGTAACTTATTTAATTTTTCATCGGTTAGATCAATAAATCTTGAAGGTAAAAATATATTGTAGTCATCAAGTTCTAGTAAAATGCGTTGTCCATATTTCGTTTCAACTCTCCGATAATGTATAAGTCGATACTCTTTTCCTATTTCCATATCTTTCATATGTAAAATGCTTTTTAAAGCCTTCTCATGAAATTACTCCAAAAGATCATCTCCACTATTTCTTCGTTCTGTGTAAAACCCGTTGAAATCCATTTCTCAATTAGAAATCTAAATAAAACAGGAAAAGAATTAAAAAAATAATGATTTTAAAACAAAAACTTGTATATATAATCTATAACAAACATACATACCTATATTCACTTAAAAATTCAATATCAAAGAATTTTCGCTTCTTCTATAAATTCTAATTCTAAGAGTGTTATGATATCAGAATGCTCGTAGCGCTTATTTATATATGGTATCGTTAGTTTTTTTCGTATAGGTTCTACAGGCCAACTATATACCATACAAGTCAAATAGTCAGGAAAGAAAAATGTATTTTCTAACTTTACTCTTAAAAGCGGCTTTCTTAATTCTGCTTTCCACTCCTGAATTGTTAAAATCCTTTCATTCCAAATATTCAATATACTTATTTCAAATAAACTTTGAGGTTCAGTTATAAATTTATAATAGCAACAAACTGCTGTTCCAACTGTAACAATTGTTGAATCACTATCACTATACTCTTCCACAGAATCCATGAACTGAAATCATCATTCAACTCGCAGCCTTTTATATCAAAAAGTTTTAAAAATTTACAACAACAACTTGTATTACAACAACAAATACTGGAACGAGATAACCAACAACCACGCAAAATTCCGAGAAACCAACAACAAATTCAATGCTACATAGCAACAACAAATCGAGATAACCTCTCACCTACGCAGAATTCCGAGAACCCAACAACAAATTCAATACCACATAGCAACAACAAATCGAGATAACCTCTCACCTACGCAGAATTCCGAGAACCCAACAACAAATTCAATACCACATAGCAACAACAAATTGAGATAACCTCTCACCTACGCAGAATTCCGAGAACCCAACAACAAATTACATAATTAATAATAATGCTATTAATTAATACTATGGAATGGCCTTCACAATCCCCAGATTTTAACCCTATTGAAAATGTGTGGGCTTACATGAAGCAGATATTACGGGGGTTAAAAATAAAAAACACAAATCATTTAATTCGAGTGCTAAAAGGAATTTGGAAGAACCTTAGTGAGGAGTACGCCAAGAAATTAGTGGAAAGTTGTGATGAAAGATGCCGCCATGTTATTGAAGGGAGTGGAGACTGGACGAGCTATTGAATATAACGCGAATTAGAGTTTATATAGCTGATTAAAATAAAGTTTATACCTAGTCAAAACAATCATACGTTTTTTCTTTTTTGAGTACTTTCTGTAGTGAAACACACTGTATGTACATACAATGTATAGTTAGTTTAAAAATGTGTTACTTTTTTTTCAATTTTGGTACTTTTTTCAAACATTAATAGACCGTGGAAATTTTTTCGAGTGGCAACACTGCTAATGAGTTATTTAAAGTTCACACACATTCTTATCCACCCACCAACACGACCAGTCGACCACATGTTGAAATTAGAAATATGGACAGGTAAGTAAATTATTATTATTATTCTTTTTATATATTTATTCTGACAATAATAATAAATTTCTTTTCTAATATTTGTTAAAATAACGGCAAAGGCAACGAGTTCGAAGTTGCAATCAAGCGAAAAAGAAAATAATCAACAAAACAGTACAGAGATTATTACGAATATTTCAGATTCTTTAAAAAAGACCAGGTATTTAATATTACTATTATATTATTAATATAATTTAAAATTAAGTGAATTTTGTATATGTATCATTTTTAGTGAAAAAAATCAAAATCAAAATTTAAGATATTCAAAAGAAAAAAAATTACAAATAAATTTTGAGAAATGATTGGCTGAAATGTAACAATTATAAAGACTGGATACAAGTTATTGAGGAGAAAAATGAAATTGTTTCCTGCCGTTATTGTAAAAAAATTCTGAAATCAAAAAGATTGCATTTGGAAAAACACTGCAAATCAAAAAATCATATTGCACAACCATATATCCTCAGGGTAGCGTCTGGGGCTTTCCCCTCTACTCCAATACCCATACTCTTAGCAGAATGTGGTAGTTGGAGTATCCAGGATAGAATTAAGAAGCTTAGACTTAGGTTTGCGTCCAGGCAGATTTGTGATCCTAGATCACCGCTGTTTGGACTCGTCTGGAATTTTCTTAACAATAATCCTTATAAAGTTACATCTACCCTTAGAAACTCGGTTATGTTGATTCCTCGCTTAGAAGGATCATTTCCTAACCAGCAATCCCAAATCCCCTCATTAATGCTCCCATTTAACGGAAAAATTCGCATACTGGACAGGTTTAGTGAATACCGCAAGGATGTCACCAGTCCCGATATCTACCGCGCTCTGCATGCGGAGATTTGTGGTGAGTTTCGAGACAGGGTACACTACTTCCACGGCTGGTGTCGGAGTGGCAGTTGTATCTAAGGATAGAGAGTTCGTTTGGAGGGTGAGAGCTCAGAGAAGATTACCGTTAACAGCCGAGGTGTTTGATGCTGAATTGGTGGCAGTGTGGATTGCTGCCTCCTTGAAAGCCAAAAATTCCAGGCGTAGGGTGATCTTCACTGACTCTCTATCCACAATTCGAGCACTCCAGAACAACAAAAATGATGACTTCTTAGTGCATTCTATTCGGGTGCTCGTCACCCGAAATGATATGCGAGTGTGCAGGATCCCTGGACATATAGGGATAGAGGGTAATGAGCAGGCTGACCGGGCCGCCAAAGCAGCCATTGGCTCTCTTCCGGTACCACATATGCTTGTTCCCCCTAGCCCACATGCCATTTTTAGGATGGGTCTCAACAAGTTGAGAGAGAGAAGGCTGGCTGCTTTCCTCGACTTGGACTCAGACACCACTCGCGAGTACTGGGAGTTAAATCCTGGTCTCGTTACTCCGAAGTACAATTCTTCTCAAGGCAGGGCTCGGCAGATTTCTCTTTTCCGATTGCGTACTGGGCATACGAGGATAACAAACCCCCTCCCTCCTTATCGCACGGGTGTGTTATCCTGCCCTTGCGGTATTCAGGATGCCCACAAGACATCGACCAGACTTCTACTTGACTACCCGACTATTAGGACGAGACTGGCAGCCATAGGGATGTCTACGGTTGATCGGGGAAAACTTCTTGATCCTTCCCAGGATCACGACTCTCCCCTGTTCAACCTTCTGACGGACCTAAGAATGAGGCTGTAAGATGTTTCTGCCACGCGTTTATTTTGTGAAATAGCAAATAAATAAATAAACCAATAAATAAATAAACAAATATATAAACAAATAAATAAATAAATGATTAATAATAAATAAATAAAGAAGTAAATAAATAAATATATAAGAGATAATTAATGTAAAAGTTATAAATAAATAAATAAATAAGTAAATAATTAATAAATTAAATTATATTCATATCTAAATTAAGTTTGATTTTGTTAATTTTAGTTTGTTTGGTCGTTAGTAAGTTAGCTAAGTCCCCCTCAGGGGCACTACTGAGGGTGGGCGGAACCGTTTCCCCCTTTTCCACTTCGTTAGCAGTGGACAAGGAAAAATGTGGCCACACACTTTCAGGAGTTTAGTTTATAAATTCACTAGATTAAGATTTAATACATGTTAATTTTAATTTTGTTATCTTTAAGTTAGTTTCTATTTTTGTATCATTGTACTTAGAATTAGTTTTTGATGTGTTTTTGACCGCCAAAAGGCCCTGGAGGGTCGTGGTGTGTGCAGAAGGGAGGCAGTTTACTGTCCTCTTTTCTCAATAAATTAAATTAAATTAAATTCTAAGTTTACATTAAAGTCAAAATGCCTTCAACAAAAAGGTCTCGTAATATTTTACCTATTAAAACAAAAGTAGAAATTTTACAAAAATTGGAAGAAGGTTGTTCTGTAAAACTGTTAGCTGCTTCATATAAGATTGGGGAACAGACAATTTATGATTTAAGGAAGCAAAAGGATAAAATTTTAAAATTTTATGCCGAAAGCGATTCAATCAAAGGACTCGAAAAGAGAAAAGTAATGAAAATGTCTGAAAATCCGAAAGTCGATGCTGCAACTTACGAATGGTTTAGACAAGCAAGATTTCAAGGCGTCCCGATTTCAGGAAATTTTATCATTGAGAAGGCCAAGGAATTCCATAACAAATTGCAAATAAAAACTCAGTGTCATTTTTCTAATGGCTGGCTAGAAAAATTCAAATCCAGACATGGAATACACAGCTTGCTAGTTACTGGAGAAAAGGGCACTTCGGATTATGTTAGTGCTACAATATTTATAGAAGATTTCAAGAACATAATCAAAAATGAAAATCTGAGTTTAGAGCAAATGTATAATGCTGACGAGACGGGACTTTTTTGGAAACTAATGCCAAGAAAAACACTTGTACTATCAAATGAAAATAAGGCGGATGGGTTCAAAGACAACAAAGAACGTTTAACAGTCATGCCTTGTTCAAATGCAGCAGGAACTCACAAGTGCAAACTTCTTGTGATAGGTAAAAGTGCAAATCCCAGAGCACTTAAGAGTTCACATAAGAATTTGCCTGTGATATATAAATCAAACAAAAGAGCATGGATGACTCAGACGATATTTTTAGAATGGTTTAACGACCATTTCATACCTGAAGTAAGAAACCATCTTAAAAATTGGATCTAGTGATTTAAAATTTCTACTTCTATTGGATAATTGTCCTACTCATCCAGATATTCTGACTTTAGAATCAAATTTGCGAAATAAAGGTGAGAAGGATAAAGTAAAAGTGCAGTACATTCCACCAAATTGCACAAGCTTAATACAACCCATGGATCAAGGCATCATTAGAAGCTTAAAATGTTGTTATCGAAAAGAATTTATAAGAAAATTGTCCGCTTTTGAATCTGATATTCCGTCTTTTCAAAAGCAGTTCAATATTAAAGACGCTATATGAAAATGTCTCAAATATTAAAAAAATTACACGTCGTAAAAGACAATGTAATAAAGAATCTTGGAAGAGAAATGTCCGGCAGAAGCTGCGACAAGCTGGTGAGGAATACATAAATTCAAGCCGAAAATTAATACCAAAGAAAACTATCAAGATGAAAAAAAATTGCTTGGATAGTTGCAAGTTTAAATGTGAAGCAAAAGTTACAGAAGATGAAAGACTGAAACTTTTTAAAAAATTCTATGAACTAAATGATATTTTGAAAGAATATTATAATTTATGTATTTATTTATATTTATACCAAAATATTATTTCGGAAAAAAAATTAAAGTTATCCTGGAATTTCAATTATTTATGACAAAAAAGTGAATAATGAAAATAGTGTGACATTTTTTGAAATAAAATAATAAAAAAAGTGTTATATTGAAAGTAATATTGTGTTTTTTAAACTTCTGAACTACAAGGATAAGTGGAGTAAGTAAAAAAAAGTAGTAAAATTTCATTTTTATAAATTTAATTTTAGTATTTAAGTAATTAGTTTAATTTTGGAAAAAAGAAAATAAAAGTAACTATGTCTTGGAAAAGAACAAAGTGTATTATTCCCACTTTCCAAGCAACATGTGCTAAATTTCCTAAAAGAAGATTTTTTAATTTTCCAAAACAAAACACTGATAAATATTAGAAATGGCTTGCTAACGTAATATCTTTGGCGCAAACAATTCGGCAAAGAAAAAAACCATATATTTGTGAAATTCATTTTGAGCGCACTTGTTTTGGAAAGAAATTCTTGAAAAGAGACGCAATTCCTACTTTGTTTATAGAAAATACATCCTTGCAAGAACACAACAATGCGATCAGGACTTATGGACGAACTGAAGAAGATAATAACGAGGACTTGAATATTGAAGATTTGAACAGAATATCTCGTTGGCTACCATTACAGAACAGGGACAATGAAAATGAGATTGAATTGTTTTGTTCAAATTGTGAAAAAAATTCAAAGCAAATTCGATTTTATTTAAAAAAAATAATAATTTGCAAAAGAAAATTTGTCAGTTGCAAAAGAGAAAAAAAATTACTTTTAATAGAAGTAGATACTTCCGATCCAAGTTTTTAAGATATCAAAATCTTTACAACAATGAACGACAATTCGACTGGATGATAAAATAGAAAATTTGTCTGATATTTCAGAAAATGCAAGAACATTTTCAATTCCAAATTTGGAAACCTACTTGCTTTTCTATCTCTTCTCTCGCTAATTTAGAGCACGGCAGTGGAATAGGATGGTTGATATGGGGTGACGAGTTAATCATGTAGAGTAGCCTAAAGCCTCGAACTTTCAATCGCATATGCATTGTCCACTGTAATTATCTAGCTCCTGTAATAATCTGAGGCATCACACCCGAGCTCTTCCTTTCCTCACTTCTCCTCGTTCCAATTCAGTGAGCCTTTTCTTTTATTGCTTTTATTTTATTAAAGTGTCTAGAACTTTTCACTGCGGAAAGCCTGTTTTTCTTTTCTTTTCTTTTCAGGTAATCCTGGCCTACCAGTGATGTCTGGACACTCTAAAGGCTCAATCGGAACTTTGAGCCTTCAAACGGGGGGTCGTGTTGGAAATTCACCACCCAAAATAAAAAAAAAATATTTTATTAATAAATTAATTAATTTAAATTAAAATAATTTTATACTTATACTTACCTGTAACATTGTGATAACTTCACTTTGTTTACATTTTTTTTATGTAGTCTTCTTCTTTCTGCAACGTCAAATGTCAACGTTATAATCACTTTCTTTTATTTCGTTGACGTTCGTTATAGAAAGTTGTTCCACTTTCCACTGGAAGTCTCTATCAATTCGTTGACATTGTCATCTTTCGGCGAATTGATGGAAACTTCCAGAAGATCGATTCTTTTTTTTTTTTTAGTATGTGACGACAGAGATATTTACGCTGTCGTCACTATACATCAGTCTGAGTTAATTCATTCTTCTTTTCTAGATCAGTTCAGTATTTTTTTTGATATATGCTGTCGTCACGAGTTAGTTTTTTTTTTCTTTATCAGTTCAATTAAACTTTTTTTTTCTTTTTTGTGAAGTAGTTTAATTCATTTCTTTTGTAAAAATAAAAGCAATTTTTTTTTGTGAAGAAACGAATAGTTTTATTTTATATAAAAATTAAAGGAACATAAAAAAAAGGGGTAAATCAATTCTTTTCATTAAAATTCCCTCTTTTTAAGGCTTCGCTCGGCCCCCAATAAAACCTTTCCTTTCTTTTTTTCCTTACCTTTTTCTTTTCCTTTCTTTTTTTTTTAAGACTTTTAACTCTTTTTTCTGCTTCTGTAGAATTTCTACAGAAAAAGAAAAAAGGGTTAAGAGAAGGAAAAATTATATAAAAACACATTTTTCCAACAATATTTTCATAATTTGCCGATCATTTATTTGTGACGCACCTGCTCGCTCATTCATACTAGATACAAAGGACCACACAGGATATTACAGTTATATTTGATGCGAGGAAAGGGATCTAAATATAACAAGACTATATTTTCAGTGTGTAGTGGTGTTTTAAGAACAAATGAATCCTTCCAGCAAACGCAACACAAAATTCATTATTATCAGGAAGAATCAATTGCTCTGGAATCTTTTCATATTGATTTTGAAAAATAATTCGTATTTGATTATATGCACGTTGTGTGTTTAGGAGTTGTTAAAGTAATGATGCAATCATGGATAAAAAAATAGGAAACAATCGTATTCTTTTTCAAAGAAATATGTAAATACATTATCAAACTCTCTGAAAGATTTGAAACATTGTAGTCCAAAAGAGTTTTGTCATCTACCCAGGGATTTAAAAGGACTAGACAGATGGAAGGCTACGGAATTCAGACAATTTCTACTATATACTGGTCCGTTTTTACTTAAAGATATAATGCAATCCAATTTATATACACATTTTCTTAAACTAAGTCTAGCAATACGAATTTGATTACATGTTTAGAATGTAAAAAAAAATAATAATTGCGCTGAACAATTACTGAAAAGCCTTGTGCAAGAAATTCCACAGCTTTGTGGAATGGAGTTTATGACACACAATTTTCATTGTTTGGTTCACTTACATATGGATGCAAAAAAATATGGCTCACTTAATGATATTAGTGCTTTCAAATTTGAAATTATTTGCAAAAACTGAAAAAAAAAAAGTTAAAACTTGCAATAATTCTATGGCTGAAATATACAATAGAATTATTGAATTCAGCAAAAACATTAATGTATTAAAGGATGAACAAACGAAGAAATATATACCAAACTGATTTTGTGAATAAATCTTTACTGACAAATTTTTTTTTCAATTAAAAGTCCAAATAAGTATGGGCTAAGTATATTCATAATAACAAGATCTATAAAATATGTAGTATAAAAAAACAAGAAGACCAAATCAAGTTTAACCTTTTTAAAGTATTACAGTTGAATTCACTTTTTTTACATCCATCCAATCGTCTCATCTTCTTTCAACATATACGTATGTGAAAATCTTTCATTTTCACAAGAAGCTATAACTTTAGAATCACATGAAATAGATAAAAAATTTCTCCACTTGTCTAAAAGAAAAAGCGTTAGTAATGAACATTATTTTTGTACACTAATTCATCAGCTTTCATAAATGGATTCACAATCACAACAAGAAGAAATAGAACTGGATTCACAGTTAACTCAGCACACAAATATCGATATTCAGAATCTTCAACTCACTGGCACAGCCGCAGATCCGACTCCAACATATTCGGAATTTATTTATATAAGACCAGGTAATAACAATTTATTCTAATTTGAAGAGTATTACAATAATTTTTTTGTTATTTCGCAGGCGAGACTGTACCATCAACCTCTACACAAAATAATTATCAACAGACAGCAAGAGCAACTGATAATGAAAATTTAATTTACGGGAATTTTTTAAAAACTAATCCAGGTATGTATAAGAAAGAAAAATAATTAAAAAAAAACAGAAGGACGTCTTACCGATTCAGATAAATATTTGTTCAAAAATTTATAAGAGAAAGAGATTTAATTAAAAAATTTAACTTGTTTTTAACTTTGTTTTTATAGACATAATACTTTGCAAAGATTTTGCAAAAACGTTGTAGTACAGAAAATGACATAAAAACCTTAAAAAAGAGATGAAAACCCTTAAAGAAATGAATGATGATAAGTCATGTTGGAGAATTTTGCCACCAACTCCTTTTAGTGATGTAAATGATTTTATGTCTTTTAAAAAGGAGTTGCAAGATGACTTGGACAAAGTAACTATCTTGGTAATGTAGTTTCCTTGTTAAGTTAGTAACAAAATATGTAATACTTTATTCTTCTACAGCAACAAGATTTCGTGAAAACTGGAGGAGATTCAGAATTTCAATTCATAAAAAACAATTTAAAAAAAATTATGACAGACGCTGTTTTCATAAAATTTTTTTGGTCAGGTACGCCAAAGAAGCAGAGTGTGCAGCTGCTAAAGACCATATCAGCAATAAAAAGCAAGATTGTTTTCATTATAATATGCCTAATCTTATAAATAAATTTGGTGCGTCTGTCTGTCTGTCTGTCTGGATGTCCGGGGTTATCTCGAAAACGACTGAACCAATATTTATGGAATTCTTTTTATCTTAAGAGTGATTCCTCCCATTTAAAATAGGCTACTTTTTTTTCAAATTTATTTATTTAAAACAATCAAAATTTGGATTAAACAAGGTCTGAAAAAAATCTATGAAATATATGAAAAGCTTTTCTTCTAAATGAACTGATAATTGTGATTGATCGTGGTAATTGAATTACAATTTTTTTCCTTACTTTTAATACTTATTTTTGTTCCAAAAATATAATAACAATAATTGAAATATTTTTAAGGTGAACTACTTCGTCCACGACATACAATAGCAACAGGATCAAGATCAAGAAAAAGGAAAGCAAATCCTTCCGAATGGAAAAAATAGTTAAACAACGCCTTCGTGAGCAAGGTAAATCGTACAAAAATGAAGGCGGAAAGTGTTTTCTAGCTAGAAAAATTAAAAAGGCATGTGAACAAACTTGTCCATATAAATGCACTGTTCATATTACGGAAAACAACAGGAAAGCTATTCACGATCGCTTTTGGACCATGAGCGATGTCGAAAAAAGGAATTTTTATTCAAAATTTGTTTCGAAAACAGAGGCTAAAAGGAAATGAACAATGTCTGAAAATTCAAGAAGAACAAATTCTTTTAAATATGTCTTTGAAATTGAAGGTGCTCGGATACAAGTTTGCAAAACTTTTTTTTTTGGCAACACTAGACATAAGTCCACGACGTATATATGTATATTACTTTTTTAAGAAGAATTATACTTTTGAAACAGGTTCACCTTTACCTTCTTCCAAAGGAAAACACGTTAAGAAGAAAACTCCTGATCACAAAATAAAGGAAGTGAAAGAACATATTTAGAAATTTCCCTGCATTGATCCGCACTACTTACGAGCAGGAAGCCAAAGACAGTATCTGGAGCCAGGACTTAACATCAAACGAATGTATAAAATGTACAAAGACCAAACAGCCGATCCTGTTAAATACCACATTTATCGAAATATTTTCAACACTGAATATAATCTTTCATTTTTTGTTCCAAAAAAAGATCAGTCTGATCTCTGTGTTCAATTTGATGGTAAAACTCTTAATTTAAAAGAACAAGAGCGATATGAAAACCACATAAAGTGGAATGAAAATGCGAAGAAAAGGCGAGATGAAGATAAATCATTAAATGACCCCAACACAGCCGTTATTTTATATGATTTACCAAATGTGTTTCAATTGCCTCATTCGAATGTTTCGAATTTCTTTTATAAAAGAAAGTTTAACACCTATAATCTAACTGGGTTATGCATTTTAAATAAAACAACATATTGTTGTTTGTGGTATGAAACACAAAGTGGCAGAACAGGTAATGATATTGCAAGCGCCTTGAATAAGATATTGTGCAAGGTTGTAGAAGATTTGCCGTACGTTTCATATATGGTTCTTTGGTCTGACTCATGCATTCCTCAGAACAGAAACAGAGTCACTTCGATGGCGATTTTAAAATTCCTCGAGAGTCATCCAAAAATCAAAAGAATCACACAAAGATTTTCAGAGGCGGGTCATTCGAGGATTCAAAATCTTGATGCAGTTCATAGCGTGATTGAACGTCATTTACGACATATTTCGTATTATAGCCCTGTCTCTTTACTCAGAATATTAAAAATCAATAAACTATGATAATGTCACTTTGAAGATATTGCAGTGTAATTCAAATGATTTAACTATAACACTGCCAGCTTAGGCCTCAATTTTATTCCCTATTCCACGGCAAGGGAAATTGAATACAATTCAGACAATCTTTTACAAATTAAGTATCGAAAAGATTATGGTGATAATTCTGAGCTTTTCTCAGTGCCTATAGTAACGTCTACAACAAATAGAAAAAAAGTAATTACTGAGAATCAATTGTCATTTGTAAGTAAGAGTGTTCGATCGTCATATATTCCACAAGCCAAAATAAAAGACATTAAGTCCATGATAAAATTTATGCCTGCAGAAGACGCTAATTTTACAATGCAGTTTTAAAACTATGAGACTAAAAAACCAAAATTAAAAAAGCCTAATAATTTGTTTAATAAAATAAATTGTGTATTTGTATTATATACTAAAGTATATAATTTGTGAAAATATAATTGTTTTGTCAATTTATATTAAAATATAAATTGTGTATTTTTTTTATATACTGAAGTGTATAATTATATAATTCGCGTAGAACTTAAAATAGTATTAAATTTTTTTTGTTCCGAAGTTAAAAAGCCATTATCTCTATATGGTACCATCAAATTTATTTCAAGTGGATAAACGGAGTCTCCCACTAAATGACATTCTGTTGGAAATTTTATGCTCTCATTGTCTATTCCTTTTTTCAGTGGACTGTCCCACCATACAGCAGCATCGTGACATCTTCCTGGATAACCAATGAAAGTGTCAAGGAATTTATAGTTGCTATCAACTACCGCCTAAAATAAAATAAATATTGTAGACATATATTATTTACTTAAGGCTATATATTTTCTCACTTGCATAATAACAGAATAAGTCCCTTTTCTATTATAATAACTCATTGCATCTCTTGTTGGTGCTGATATTTTAATATGGCAACCATCAATACATCCTAAAACAAATGGAAATGGATGTGATCGGCTGCTTGCAAAATTATTCATAATACGTTTTTGACTCGCTTCAGTTGATGTCCATTTAATAATTTTTGTTTTCAGTTTGCAAATTTGTTGTATTGTTTTATGAAATATTCTATAAGCTGTAGCTTTTCCAATTCCGAACCTGTCGCTAATTTCTCGAAAAGAACACTGGTTACATAACTGGCACAACGTTATGTATAAACACTGCTCCATGTGGCCAAACTGAAGCTAGCATGTTTTTAATTTTCTAATGTTAAACTTAGAACAGAATTAGACATTTCGGAAGAAAAACCATACTTTTCTGTATCTGAAACACAAAAGGTTTTTGTTTTAGCTGATATCCCTCATTTAATAAAATTAATTCGAAATAATTTTATTGATAACGGTTTTAAAATAAATGATAATTTCATAAATATACAACCTGTGAGGCAATTGTTAGATCTACAAGAATATAATTTAAAAATAAGCCACAAATTGAACAAGTATTTTAGAAGTGGAAGGTTTCAGTAGGCAAAAAGTAAAAACGGCTGTTCAATTATTTTCAAATACTGTAGCGTGTACAATAGAAAGATGTATTTCAATAGGCAAAATTAATTCAGATAATGTAGAAGATGGAATCAAGTGCAATGCATTTATTGAACGAGTGCAAGCTTATAACTTTGAAAATAATGAACACGAACGAATACTTCTTCAAATGAGTGAAACTATAAAAATGTTACGGGTTGGAAAACGAGGTAGTTTATTACCATTTCAAAAAGGTATATTGTGTAATAACGCTGCTTTACAACAATTATTCGCATTTCTGCAACAAAATTACAACACAAAATACTTGCTAACAAGAAGACTGAACCAAGATGATCTAAAAAGATATTTTGGATACATCAGGTATAAAGGTGGCTTGTATGACCACCCTTCGGCTTTAGAGTTTAAGTATAGATTACGGCTATCTCTACTCGGTAAGCTCGAACTAACTATTAAAATAACTAATTTGTATCCGTCCAGTGTGTTTTTTTAACGTACTAATATAGCTAAATAAAAGAAGTATAAATAAAGTACTATCAACTGTTAATAATATGTGTACATATCAAAATTTTATATTAGTTTATTACCATGATTTTCTTTTTTATTAAAGGAAGATCAGATATTACTCAGCAAGTGGATTCGTATACCAGCAATGTTGAAGATCCAGGAGAAAAAGTTGCGGAGCAAAATAAAAGCGGTGAAATACTCCGAAATTTTTCTTTGCCAAATAATGAAATGGAACAAAGCTATTCAGAAGAAGAAAATTCAACAGTATACAATGCCACAGAAGAAGAATATAATGATTTCGTTAATTTAAATAAGTAGTAATAATATTAATATTAATGAACTAGAAATTGATGCAATGGAATATATAGCCGGATTTATTATAAAAAAAATTGAATTTAGACAAATTTCAAAAAAAAATTCTTTTACATGGGTTGACATGGTGTCTGAAGGAGGGTTGACGAAACCATCCTCTGAATTTCTTTCGAAAATATCTCAATTAGAGCATACATTTAGATTTATGAATAACGAATCATTATTATTAGATTAAAAAAAAAAAAGCAGTTCAACTTCGTATTTTGCCCGAGCTACAAGTATTTTTTAGTTCTCTTTTTCATTCCAACTAAAAGTGATAAGTGAAGTTATATATAAATAATTTTTTCAATTTTTCTATGAATTAAAAAAAAAATAAAAAACAGTTACCATTCATCCAATAGATGTGTTCAATTTAACAAAATTTCTTTGTTTAATAATCTATTGTTTAAATACTCTCAATATAATTTTTGTTTTTTAGTGCAGTTTTTATAATTTCAATAGTTTTTGCTGTTTTATATATTTTTTTTAAAAAAAAAACAAGAAAAATTTATCATTAAATTACTTTTATTGCCATGTCCATAGACTCAGGTGGAGGCTCCGGCCTCCACAACTATTGGAGTGTTCTAGATAATGAAGGCAAATCCAGCATTCCAAATAAACGAAAAAAACCATCACCATCTTCACCAAATAAAAACAATGAAAGTTTAATAAACATTCAAAACTTTCCTTTCCTAGGCAAATCAGGTGAATTTAATTTCAAATTAAACGAACAATCTAAATACATTCTGATGAAAAGTAAAGATCAAAGTACTACACTCAAAAATGTAAATATTTTCAAACTACACAAAGCTATCCAAAACAAATCTCAGGATTTTCCAAACATTTATTTTACTTCACAAGGTGATTTACTGGTATTAACCAAAACCAATAAACAAACATCATCACTTTTAAAAACAACAAAACTTAACATCAATATAAAAGTAGAGTGCATCGAACACCCTACTCTCAACTCAACAAAAGGAACCATATACAGTTACTATCTAACCGACTTAGATTCTGCAGAAATAGTCCAAGAACCAGCAAGTCAGAACGTCATCAAGTGTGACAAAATTACAAAACACTTCAAAGGAAAGATTCAAAATTCTCCACTTCACATTCTTACTTTCAATTCCAGATCACTACCTACGACAGTAAAAATTGGTTTCCTTACCTTTCCGATCAAACCATACATACCTAAGCCTATGCAGTGCAAAAATTGCTACAAATTCGGACATACAATGAAGAGATGTACAAACACTACAACATGTTTATCCTGCTCCTTGCCAGAACATCACCCAAAATTATGTGAAAAAGTGCAATGTATCAATTGTCAAGCACAACATACATCTACTAACCCGAAATGCCCTGTCTACATCAAAAGGCAAGAAATAATAGAATACAAAATCATCAATAAATGCACATCAATGCGGCAGAATTCATCAGCAGCAAATACACAAAACAAAATATAATTCGTACTCCACCAACAGAAACCTTAGAAGAAGCAATTAAAATTAAGGAAACAAAATTAACTAGCAGATCAACATCTAATAATTTTTCCGTTCAACAAGAAAACACGAAAACAGACTCAACGTCTATGACCACTCCAACACAAATCACAACAACTGAAAAACATATATCAGACAACACTACTACAACTTCAACACCTATCGAATTACCTCCAACCACAATGGACATCCAAAAGGAGCCCAACTCCAACTATACAAGCATTCATCAATCATCATCAACTATAGACATTAATCAATTTAATAATTACACTAACAAATCAAATAATAATACTACTATTAAAAATAAATCAAACAAAAAAAACAGGAAACACAATAATCAAGCAATATCAAATAGCCTTGAAACTTCAACTGAAGAAGAATTATAAATACTTTTATCACAGATGAAATTATTGCAGTTGAACATTATGGATTTTTAAACACGAGTAATTATCTTTCTCTTTTAATTAATCAACACTCTCTCGATCTAATTCTTCTTCAAGAAACTCATATAATCTCCAGCAAAACACACATTTCCATTAAAAACTATAATTCCTACCTTAATAACACTCCTAATTGCTCCAATAGGAATAAAGGAGGTGTAGGATTATTTATTAAACATAACATCCCCCATCGTCAAATTTTAATAAATTCCGAAATTCTAGCATGTGGAGCTGAACTTCAAACAAACCCCCCAATGTCGATAATCTCACTTTACAGACATCCCAATCAAAAAATCTCCACCCTACAATTACAACATCTAACCAGTCAATTAAAACCACCTTACATTATAATGGGAGACTTCAATTCTTGGAATCCCCTGTGGGGCTCTAACACTTATAACAAAAGAGGTAAAATTATTGAGGATTGGATCCTCAATTCTGATCTCATAGTCTTAAACAATGGCAAACCAAACCACATCTCAACACATTCTTCATTTACTCACATAGACCTGAGTATATGTTCAACCCGTCTCGCCCCTCATTTCCTATTTCAGTTATTAGATGATCCCCATGGAAGTGACCACTTCCCCATCATAATATCTAATAACAACACCTCTACCCCGTTCAAACACATTCCTAAATACAAAACCCAGTCCGCTAATTGGGTAAAATTTCAGCAACAGATAGACTTATTCCTAGAATCACATAACCAAACCAAAAATGTAAATAAAGAAGCTGCTATAATTAAAAAAGCACTTCTGTTTGCTGCCACTACCTCCATACCACAAACCAAACCTCCTTATAAAAAACAAAAGAAATTTTCCCCCTGGTGGAACAATGACCTTCAAGATGAAAATTCCAAAAGGAAGTTGGCTTGGTATCACTTCAAAAAATATCCTTCCAATCACAATCTTATTCAATATAAAAAGCTTAATGCTTTTTTTAAATTCCAACTGAAATTAGCCAAACAAAACTCTTTCAAACAATTCACAAATTCCATCAACCCCTCCACTTCCACTTCTCAAATATGGAATACAGTCAACGCTTTTGCCGGAAGAAAAACTTTCAACTCCATTCGTAGTTTAACTTTTAACAATTCCAACTACAATAATCTATTAGATATAGGTCGCATATTTGGCACCTACTGGTCCAACATTTCTAATACATATACACAAACTACAACTAGTTTTACAACAAACTCGAAAATTGACACTAAAGCAAAAAAAAATGAAAACCAAATAAACAATACAGAACTTGAATTAGCATTCAACCAAGTCAAAGGCTCCACCCCCGGCATAGACAAGATTACCTACCCAATGCTACAAAACCTTTCACCCAAAGCCAAGCAAAGACTTCTCACACTTTACAATGAAATAATTGACACCGGATCAATTCCACACATTTGGAAGACAGCGTGCATCCTCCCCATATTAAAACCAAATCAATGTCCTTCAGAATTAAAATCTTATCGCCCTATATCCCTACTCTCTTGTCTTAGTAAAGTCCTAGAAAAAATTATCGCCTACCGATTCTATTGGTTTGTTGAAAATAGTACCGCTTTCAATCCACATCAACTAGCTTTTAGATAAAATAGCAGTACCCTAGATGCTTGTCTTACAATAGACCACATTACCCACAAAGCTATAGCTAAAAAATCTCACACCACAGTTCTTTCCTTAGATTTTGATAAAGCCTTCGACCGCATGAACACATCAACCATTCTCAACCAACTGATAGAATATCATATAGGCCCCAACATTTTCAGTTGTAGCTAAGTACATCAGTTCCGAGTGAACGAATTTTTTCTTTGGCAGGACAAATCATAACGGAGAGGAGATCAAGACTAACATCAGAAAATGCAAAAATGCTAATTTTTCTTAATTCGAATCAACACCT
The DNA here is from genome assembly GCA_951394055.1 of Villa cingulata. NCBI lineage: Eukaryota > Metazoa > Arthropoda > Insecta > Diptera > Bombyliidae > Villa > Villa cingulata. Next base: position 30,092,296 of record OX596017.1, on the reverse strand, counting down.
TGTTGAATTAATTTTTTACTTTGAGGTATATTTTTTATAAATTATGTTCTTTTTAATTTTATTTTTCAAAATTTGTTTTTTAATGTTCATTTCTGATTAAATTAGAGGCCTATTTTTTATACAAAAAAAAAGACTTTTATTCCTCCCGAAAACAAAAAATTTTGATTTAGGTTTGCCAAAAACAAGTAACGAGTAACGAATAAAAGTAACGAATACTCTTTTCACATCACTCTTTTCAATCACTACACATACGTCTTTTTATTTTATATTCGGAGCCACCTACAGTCTACGGTATAATTTTAAGTGTCGCTATGTTAAACCAAATTTAACATGCAATTGTGAAATGATGCAGCTGACATAAGTGAAATGTTGTATTGTGAACAACAGTTAATATTGAAATAAAGAATTTGAATGCGTTTAAAATTAATTATAATAATAACAATAATAATAATATTAGATAATAATAGTAATAAATAATAATAATAGATAATAATAACAGTAGTAAATCCCAGGAAATTTACAGGATTTCGTATTTTGAAAAAGTGACATATAGCATTTGACAACAAAAGTTCATAAAAATTAAAATAATAATAATAATAATAATAAAATTAAAATATTAAAAATAAATAAATATATAAATAATATGAACGCAAATAAAAATAGTAAAAAAAAGAAAGAATTGGACGAGAAGTGTTGTGGAAGGAAAATTTTCAAGATTTGAAAAAGGTTAAGCAAAATGCGCATGTATACCTATATAATAAAATTGCTTTGCGATTACATGCTGAACACATTGTTTTGAGTGGACCTTAAGTGCATGTAAAGATTGCAAATTTAACACAGATATATAGGTAAAATTAAAATTTTTTATTTTTATAAAAGAATTTATATAATGTTTTGAAATAGGAGCGAAAAACAAATATTTGGAATGCCAGGTGAATCCACCATCTTGCTGGGAGTTCTTCAATGAAGTTCATCAAATAAAAGGTCGTCAAAATACAACGATGATATTTTGACGAAAGTATAATGAGTGAAGGTTTGTAACAAAATGAAAACACAAATTTTTGTAAAATATATGTATATTATTTTATATAGATATTTCGGAGGGCACCAATAGTACTGAAGATGTTGAAAATTCTCAAGCGTCTGATGTGCCTTCAACATCCATCGAAGCTTGTCCAAGGCCTTCTACGTCTCCTATTACGCCGGTTTCTACGTCAGCTGAACAGAGGAAAAGTAAGTTAGATGATGAAATTCTTCAAGAAATTAAAAAGGCTAATAAACTAGCCGAAGAAGAACTTAAAATTAATAAGGATATATTGAAGAAGCTACTAAAAAATGATGAGAAAATGTTTATGCTTTTAGAGCAATTGAGGCGCTCAGAGCAAAAGTGGGCTTATCCACAAGTTTTGAATTTTGTGTTTTCATCTTAAATTTATCCTCTATATTCTTTAAAATTGACTGCTTCAATGGCCTAACTGATATAATATCTCATTCTGCTTTATAACGTTATAGTTTAGTTGTTGCAGCAAACAAATTTATTAAATGCTAGTGCAAAAGTGGCCTAAAGTGGATTAGGCCATTATTGCAATTATTGTTTTTATAAATTGTTTCCCGTTAGGCACGAGCCATACTTGCAATTATTGCTATCATTATTAGGATAACGGTTTAATTTTCAACATAACGCGATCTCTAATAAAATGTGATTTGATTCCCATAGAGACGGTGTATATCAATATTAAAGAGCATTTAATTTAAATTGTTTAAAATTAAAATATATATATAAATTTATGTGAAGTTGTACTGAAAAGTGAATAACAATCTAAATTTTAGTTTAATATAATTTTTTGTTGTGCAATAGTAATTGTATTTGATTTCACTTTATTTTTTAAGGGCTATAGATAATGAGTGAATCAGAGTTTTCATTCCACGAGCCTTTTGATGCATTAGCTTCAGATTATGTTTCTTCAGATTTAGATGATGATGACAATGAACAGCAGATTGAATGCACTGAAAAAGAAGAGCAACAGTTACATAAAAACTTAGATGATGATAATAATGAAAAGCAGATTAAATGCACTGAAAAAGAGCAATAGTTAAATAAAAACTTGTTAGAAGCAGAAAAAATGCCTAGTAGAAAACGTAAACGAAATGAATTAAAATAAAAACACAATATCCGAAAAATAAGCCGAGCACGAGGTAAAGCATATACTTGTGTTAGAGGAAAAGCTGTTCCAGCTAAAACTTTTAAAGAAGCAACAAATTTCTGCTCTTGTTAACGCAAATGCGCCACATTTTTTGAAACTGAAAAACTCAAAAATATATTTGAAGAGTTTCACAATTTAGAAAATTATAATTTGCAAACATTTAATTTATGTGATTGCATAACTGTACAACAAAAAAAAAGAAGTTATAAGGGTTTTGCAGAAAGCCGAAGAGAGTGCACTAGAATATATAATCTTGCTGGAATAAGCGTCTACAAAGAATTTTTCAAGACAGTTTTGCGAGTATCTGATGGCCGGTTAACTCGAGCTTTCAGAAATAAAGCTGGAACTTCAGAAAATACTGTTCCTCCTTTGGATAAAAGAGATAAGAAATCTTCTGCCTATAGAACTTCATCGGATAAACTGGAGGAAGTAATTTCTTTCATTGATAAATTCTCGAGATATAAATCGCACTATTCGAGAATGAAAAATATAGAAAGAAATTATCTTGCGCCAGATTTAATTATTTCCATTATGTACCAAATGTATTGCACTGAAACTGAAAAACCACTGTCTAAGTTTATGTTTTCCGAAATATTTTCGGAAAACTTTAACCTTCATTTTAGAAGACCAGTCAGCGACAGTTTCAAAATATGCGATGCATTTAAGGCCAAATATGATGCAACAACAAATCAAGAAGAAAAACATACTCTTGAAACCCAACAGCAGCTTCATTTAAGAAAAGCAGAATCTGCAAGAAGCGGAATGAAAAAGGATGGACAGCTTAGTAAAGAAAAATACTCAGTTTTCGCATTTGATTTAATGAAAACGTTGCCAACACCAGTTATATCAACAAGCGTTGCCTATTACAAGAGGCAACTATGGACCTACTGTTTAGGAAACCATAATCTTCAAACAGGACATGACGCATACATGTACACATGGCACTAGGGAATTGCTTCAAGAGGCCCACAAGAAATTGGATCCTGTGTGATGCATTATATTAAAAATTTCGTCCACTGTTCAAAAGTAATGTATAGTGAGCAATGTGGAGGACAAAATCGCAATATAAAAATGGCTGCAATCTGTGCATATATGACATCATCCACTAAATTTTGTATACAAGAAATAGACCACAAATTTCTTGTATCTGGCCATTCATATCTTGCTTGCGACGAAGACTGGATTAATTGAAAAGCAAAAAAGATATTTCAAAAATATTTTTACCCCTGATCATTGGAATGACGTTATTTCTGCTGCTCGAGTTAAAAAGAAATTCAACATTATAAAAATGACCTCGCAAGAAATGAAAAGTTCAACACAAATTGAAGAATTAATTACAAATAGGAAAATATCTACCGAAAAATCAAAAGTTGAGTGGCTTAAAATTCAACGGCTGAGATATATCCAACGAGAACCGTTTATAATTAAATACAAATATTCTAGCAATAACGATGTTGAATTTTATAAAGTCGACATAGGAAAACGTAATAAGCAGAAAATTCTTACATCGTTGAATCTAGAACAACTCTATCCTAGAAGACGACCAGTTGAAACTGCCAAATATAACGATTTACAGGAATTAAAAAACTACATTCCACCAATATAACACGACTTTTAAAATGAACTGAAGACCAATAATAATGCTGAAGAAAGTGATATTTCAGATGAAGACATTTTTTAGAAGAACAACAAAAATAGCCTAACTGTTTGAAAAATATAGTAGTCATTACTTCTACCGCAATGCAAAAGCGTCCTAAACAACATTTTTTTGTACGTTATTAATTTAATTTTTTTAATTAAAGAACACAAAAATTTCTGTTAAAAAAATACATATAGTAATATAATCTCCTCGTCCGGTCTCATAAATTCCATAAATTCAAAATTATTCATATTTCAGAAATATTTCCCACAAAACATAATAAAATTTTTTTTCTTTGTGAACAATTTTAAATTTACGGTCTCACGAAAAATGCAAAGATTGCATTTTTCTTTCAAACACATTGATTTGTAACAAAAATTAGAATTACTAAAATTTTGTAATAATCTAAGTTAGTTTTAGTTCTGAAGAAGACTCAGCAGCAGCAACAAGTTGAAAAAACTTGATTTTGAATTTAAGTCAGAATTCTAAGTAAAATAAAGTTTGAAATTTTAAAACTTAGAATTTTGTTTTATTAATTTTTTTTTCTATCTCTCAACTGTGAGTAAAATTTCTGGCGCAGTCGGTAGGATCTCTGAAAAAGAGGTCCATTCAAATAATCGTTTAAATAAAAAAAAAATAATTATAAAATAATTGAACAAATTTAGTGCGGAAAAAGTGAAACAAAAAAAAAGTTTTTATTCTTTTCAAATAAGAAATTATCATCATTTTTGTATCATTTTTTTGTGCGACAACATTGTTTCCTCGGTCCTGGCATGTAGCCCGCTGGACATTCTTTTGTATTGCTTTTACAATGCTAATAAATAAATTTATACTTTATGACTTATTTTACAGGCGGCTGGTAGTCTGTTTTAGTACCGTTTTAATGATAATTGTGATTGTCAACGGTACAAAGCAGATAAACAGCATTTACACAACATGAGTTTTAGTTGTTGAATTTGCGTTGATGTGTAAGGTAGTAAAACATAATTTTTACAAGTTTTTTCGAAGAATTATTTAGTTTATTGTTATTAAGTTTGTTAAAATAAGTATATAGATTCATTTCAATCAGTTACATATAAAAAATATAGTGTAGTTTCTCTGAAATTAGAACAACTGTGCGAGTGTCATGCAGGCTGGACATTTGTGACAAACTCATCTATTGTTACGTTAATGAATATAGTTTTCTATTATTCATCATAAAATCTTACAACTTTTTACTCAATAACCTGTGTAAGTTTGCATTCTGTTTTCTTTAGAGCACTCTAGTTTTAATTTTAAAGAATTCATAAGTGGCAATAAATTTTCCAGATGATGGCAAAAAAAATAAATTTAACGGAACAAGAGGTACTAAATTTGTTGTTGAGCAGCGACATAGAAGATTTGTCAGACGGCGAAAATGATGAAGTCCTTGGAATTCAGAGTTATTTAGAAGATGAAGATTTAGAAGAAGATGAAATACAAGAGCACAATCTTACTGAAGCAGAAATTCTGGTTGATATTTCCAATCAGACCACCTCACCTTCAATTCCTTTCCAAAATGACATCAAAAAAATGGGAACCATGGGATTTCAGTCACAGGGCAAATTGGACACCATTTAACTATTTCAACGATTATTTCAATGATGAATTTTGGAATCTTGTTACTGAACAGAGTAACATCAGGGCTCTACAAGCATACAAATCCGCTAATTTTATTACGGAGGAATACAAAAAGCTTCTAGGAGCACACATCATAGCAGGTTGTATGAAGCTACCCAGAATAAGGATGTACTATCGGCCTTCTTTAAGAGTGCCTGCAATTACTCAGAGTCCTAGAGATCGTTTGTTTACTCTAAGGAATTATATGCATTTTGTGAACAACCGCAGTATAACGAATGAGGAGCAAAAAAGAAAAAAGCTCTGTAATCATTGTGTATTTTTCTTATCTTATTTTTTTATGCTTCTTTTTAATAGAAATAAAATAGAGAATATAATTTTCGAGATAAGTAGAATATATAAATAATATTAATATTTTTATACAATTTTGTCATGGTGGGTGTAGCTATATAGTCTCGTTCATTATTATCAATTTCAAAACCAAAACCAAAACCTGTAATTTCAAAAGTGTTCATACTTGTAGTTGTAGTGTAAGTTATTTAGCTCTGTGGTTGTAGTTAATTGAGAATGATTTGATTTTGTTTATAGAAAGTCAAAGCCAAAGAAAGTTATGAAGTTATTGTAATATTGCTGTATAGTGTATCTTTGGTGTATAGGGTGTATAGTATAGGATGTATAGATTTAAAAAAAAAAATAAGCAAGCATCAATCAAAAACTGATCAAACTGCAGCTACGGTACCAGATTCAAATAATGTGGATCTTTAATCATCGATGCAAATGAAAACTAAGTCAGGACGAATAATAAAACCAGAGCAGAGATTAAACATACAACCTAATGTCAAATCATACACTCAATAACTTAAAATTATAAGTTATAGAATATATATTGTCTATAACGAATTTAAAAATTGAATTTATTATCTTGATGAATTGTATTTTGTAAAATGAATTGTAATAGTTTAGTATAAATTATGCTTTACTCAGTTTAAAAAAAAAAGGGAGATGTCATGTATATTGTAATGTAATAATATATTCAATAAAGAGCCAGTCATACTTAAACCGTCGTACTGTCATGACAGCAAGTTGAAAGCAATCGAAATATGCACCCTTATTACGAAAATCGACAGCATCGATTTCATCGACTCGACATATTACAAACATCGACATTGTCGTTGAATTCGATGTTTTCTTAACGACGACGTTTGACATGACGATCAGCTGTCGATTTGTATATTTTTACATATTGTGAAGGTGAACATTAAAATTTTTGAGTGAATTGATTATTTACAAAAGTTATTTTAAAATATTGAAAATATAAAAATAAAAGGATTAAAAATATGTGAGTTAAATTAATATTTTTTAAAAATTGAAGTTGTTCCAAGACTTTTTCAAAAAATAGAGAATTTTAAAACGCATCTTTTGGGCTATGAAACATATCTGTACCATTTACCGTTATGAAGATATTAACGAAAAAGTAGAAAAAAAATTTTTTTTCAAAGGGGTATATCCTTTTAAGGGGGAGGTGAGCACCGCGAATTATTTTCAGATTGTTTATATGGGGCACCTCCTCTATCGATTGCGCTACTACCCCACCCCCTCCGGATATGAAGTTAAAATGTAAACCTTTACCGATCGTAATATGTAATATTGTAAGCATTAAGTAAGGTTGTAAGCAATAAACAAGATTGTAAGAAACCTAACACTGTAATATATGAATTATGATGTACGAAAATGTGAAAGTTGTGTCATATCATCAGCTACCATCAGCTTTCTTGATATTTTTGATGTAAAGTAAAGTATAGATACATAAAATATACACATAAATTGGAGGTATCATGTTTCGCGTTTAATTAAAACAAAACTAGTCCCAAAACATCTCTAACAATAGCAAAATATATAATATTACAGTACACAGAAATTTTGATAGCGTGATGACTGAAATAAATTAATGAAATGAGTAATCTGAGAAATTGAGAGATAATTAATACTATTATGTAAAGAAATTGTATGGGTAAAATTGAAATCCATTTCTCAATTAGAAATCTAAATAAAACAGGAAAAGAATTCAAAAAATAATTATTTTAAAACAAAAACTTGTATATATAATCTATAACAAACATACATACCTATATTCACTTAAAAATTCAATATCAAAGAATTTTCGCTTCTTCTATAAATTCTAATTCTAAGAGTGTTATGATATCAGAATGCTCGTAGCGCTTATTTATATATGGTATCGTTAGTTTTTTTCGTATAGGTTCTACAGGCCAACTATATACCATACAAGTCAAATAGTCAGGAAAGAAAAATGTATCTAACTTTACTCTTAAAAGCGGCTTTCTTAATTCTGCTTTCCACTCCTGAATTGTTAAAATCCTGTTATTCCAAATATTCAATATACTTATTTCAAATAAACTTTGAGGTTCAGTTATAAATTTATAATAGCAACAAACTGCTGTTCCAACTGTAACAATTGTTGAATCACTATCACTATACTCTTCCACAGAATCCATGAACTGAAATCATCATTCAACTCGCAGCCTTTTATATCAAAAAGTTTTAAAAATTTACAACAACAACTTGTATTACAACAACAAATACCGGAACGAGATAACCCACAACCACGCAAAATTCCGAGAAACCAACAACAAATTCAATGCTACATAGCAACAACAAATCGAGATAACCTCTCACCTACGCAGAATTCCGAGAACCCAACTACAAATTCAATACCACATAGCAACAACAAATCGAGATAACCTCTCACCTACGCAGAATTCCGAGAACCCAACAACAAATTCAATACCACATAGCAACAACAAATTGAGATAACCTCTCACCTACGCAGAATTCCGAGAACCCAACAACAAATTCAATCACTGGAAACCGACTTCCTGCCGCCGCCGCCCCCACCCCTTATCACTTCATGAAACTAAAAATACCGCTTATCTCTGAAAATTCGATTACATTACATAAATATTATTTCTACGATGACGTCACACCTCGCTTATCTCTACGATGACGTCACAACTCCCTTATCTCAACGATGATGTCACACCTCGCTTATCTCTACGATGACATCACAACTCGCTTATCTCTACGATGACGTCACAGGAAATACGATGACGTATACGATGACGTAATGTACCAGGACCATGTCGTCCAGAACCGGCATATCCATACTACTGAACCGATTTCATAGACACCCCCACTCTAGTTAACTTTTCAAGCCAACTCCCATCCGCTTCAATAATTGGTGGCGATTTCAACGTTCATCACCACTCCTGGGGGGATCACAGATATGACCCTAGAGGCACGATTATAGCAGACTGGATTATCGAGTCTGAGCACATGCTACTGAATGACCTTCGTGTCTTCGACACACCTCACTAGCTCCGCAATTGACATAACACTGGCTTCAAGCCATATAGCTAGCAATTTCTCATGGGCACTCCATGACAACCCAGAGAGAAGCGACCACTTCCCAATCATAATCAATAGCGTTAATAGGCTAGCAACCCAAAAAATTTCCTCGCGTTTAGTTGAAGACAAGGCTGACTGGGATATGTTTGCCCAGGCTGCGCGGAGACTAAACCGAGACCACCCCCAAAGCAGCAACATAAATAAAGAGGCAGCCAGTATTAAAAGGATAATAAGATCTGCTGCAGTCTTGTCTATGCCTTCTGTACGACCCAAGATCTGCTCTGAGCCACCCTGGCTAACCAGAGACATTAAAAAAACTATAAAAGAAAAGAATGTTGCTTGGAAGAGGTTCCAAAGAAACCCTACCAGCGCAAACTCGACCAACTACAAAAGATTAACTGCACAAGTAAAGAGGGCGGTGAAGACGGCGAAAAATGCCTCTTGGCAGGCATTCGCCAACTCGATTATCGCATCGTACTCGCTGAGGGATGCATGGTCGAAGGTGAGACGTCTTTATGGCAAACCACCTTCAGCCGTACTATCTCTCATGACAGTTGACGGGGCGGTCACCGACTCACTTGGTATCGCAGAAGAGTTTGCATCTTCATGGGCCTCAGTGTCTAGTGACCTTGGCCTTCCGGAATCGGTTATCGACCAGAAATCTGCATACTCGGTGGACCCACCTCAGCATGTAAAATACCATCTTGCTGGTTCGATCAATCTCTGTCAATTGGAAAAAAAATTGGATTCCTTTGGTGGTTCCATACCGGGGGAAGATCAAATAAGCTATCGCATGTTGAGACGACTACCGAGTGAAATCAAGATCAGAATTGCAGAGTTGTACTCCAACATTCTGGCGTGCGGAACTTTCCCACATGGCTGGAAAATAGCCACACTGATACCGATCCCGAAGAAAACTTCAACCGCAAAGCGCGCACTGGATTACAGACCCATATCCCTTCTCCAATGTTTATCCAAAGCATTGGAGAAGATTATGGGGGAAAGACTCCAGATAGTGACTGAGGAACTGATTAATCCTGGTCAGCATGGTTTCCGCCCGAGGAGAGGTACAATCACTCTCCTGCACGACCTGGAAGAAGGGCTGGCATCTTCTTTGGCAGCGAGAAGTCATTCTAGTGTCCTTTCACTAGACCTTGAAAAGGCATACGACAGAATTCCAGCCTGTTTCGTATGCCAGAAACTGACTTCTTGGGGTGTGGACCCAAGATTTACCAAGACAATTTATAGTTTCATGCCCAACAGACATATCAAGGTCCGTACAAATGGTTACTTCTCAAACCGCTATAAACTGGATAACGGTACTCCACAAGGATCTCCCTTGTCTACAACGCTACTCATTGTTTATCTGGATTCGTTGCTAGTGGAACTGACAAGATATCCTAACATCAAAGTACTGGCATATGCCGACAATATCTTGCTCAGTGACACAACATGCACACCAGAAACAATGAGTGAACTTCGAGGAGCCTCAGAGCTGACCTGGAAGTGGGCGCATAATAATGGAGGTAAAATTCCACTTGGAAAAGTGGAATTCCTCCATGCTTGCAGGAAAAGAAACTGCACCGTAAACCAAATACATATCGCTTCACGCGTAATTAGCCCGTCAGTTAGCATGAAGATTCTAGGAATCAATTTCAATAAGCGAGCCACATGGAAAGATCATGTGCAAGTAGTGGTGAATAAACTCCACAAGGTTCACAACCTTATAAAGATGCTTGCAGCAGGCAGAATGGGTGCCCCACCATCGGCACTCATTCACGTTGCTAATGTGTTAGTAAATGCTATAACAGGGTATGGTCTGACCCTCTTTGGTGACTGTTCACCTACGTACAAAAAAGCCATACAGACAGCAGTGAATAAGGAACAGTGATCGCGCTGCCTCAGGGGCGTACCGTTCAACCCCTATCCCCATTCTACTGGTAGAATGTGGCGTTTGGGGGCTGGAGGACCGTATAATGAAGTTAAGACTGAGGTCTGCCTCCAGGCAGATAGGGGACCCCAGGTCTCCCCTGTTTGGAATTGTTTTTTTAATGCTCATTGACAATTGTGAATTTTATTAAATTAAATTTACTGTAATCCATGTTGTAATTGTAACTATGGTGTGGTGTTCTTTTTGGTTTTCTTTTAAAAGCCACCATTTCGTGTTGTAAAAAAATTTTTTTTTAACAATTTTCAATTTCATCTGTAGCTATATGCTGCAAAGAATTTGGACAGTGTCGCACACGCAAAATATAATACATATTGTTCTATAGTACATAATATCTTTGTTGTGAAAATAATTTTTCACATCTTTTCAAGTTCACAAAATTTTAATACTAACCTTTAAATATGGACACCATAATGCATATATTTTTTATTTTTATATATTATCTTCAAGTCGTCTATGCCATGTAAAATTTTTTACGGCTTCATATAACATGAGAGTATTAAAGCATCTTTTACAAAATGTTTGTAGATCTGAGTTCCGCACATACTGAAGAAAACGTTTCTATAATAATAAAAATTATGGGATCTATACAAAATTCAGAAAGTCAACAAAATTCAGAAGCGAAGCGACAAAATCCAGAAAGTCAACAAAATTTAGAAGCGACAAAATCCAGAAAGTCAACAAAATTTATAAGTGACAAAATCCAGAATCAACAACAAAAATTGGTAAGAAGAAAAATAATTTTATCTTTTAAAATATTACATTGGCTGTTTTCGGTAATTCAGATCTTTTCTGACTTAGTTTAACACTGATTAAAAAGCATACGTGAATTTAGATAAAAAAGTTCTGTCTATTCAGACAGTAAAATAACATCAAATTCAGATGTTCAATAAAAACCTAACTTATCTGTCTTGTCTTATCGCTACCACATATAAATATTGATATTGCATCTTATATATAATGCTTCATCCATTTTTGTAAATTAGCTTTATTCATTTTGTAATCTTCGTTAAGATAAATGATTGAAATTTTGTATTTACTCGTATGTACATACATAATGTTGTATTTTTTCTTATACATATGTTAAGTGCTGATATGTTATGTAATGTGTAATATGTAATATGTAGTTATTTTTGGATTTGATTTTTTTTTCATAGCATCACTCAGATGTTTCTTTACAATGCATACCAACCATACCATATTTGTTCTCATATTTAACATATCATATATATGTATGTAATTCATAAATGAAGATTGGAAAAATATTACGTGACGTGATATTACTTTTGCTATCAATAATAATACATACGACCACAATTAACAAACTCATGTTGAGAAATCTGTGCTTGTAAAATGGAAAACTAAAAGCATTAAATATGTGCAGTAATGAATGAAAATGAATAAAGATAAGATCAGTCAGTCAGGTACAGGTCAGTCTAGTCTCAGTGGTCTCAGTATAGTATAGACAAAGCACAGGTATATAGAAGAGTATAGAAATATAATTGCAGAAGATTTTGAAAGTTAAAAAAAAAAATTCAATTCAACATTCAACTCAAACTTTATACAGACTTTCAGTTTCGAGTACTAATTGACTTGACAAGACAACATTTTTTCCCTTGATAAAGTTTGTTTCAGGTCCATACCACAGAATACAGAGATACATTAGTGTACAATGGTCAATACCAGTCATACATTACATAGTTTCATAATAATGTACAATTTTAACTTCAGTGTAAAGTGTAAACATTAGCAAATTTCAACTTTATAAGAGATGAGAAAAAATATTTAACGAATTTTATAACTGGTTTTAAATAGGAAATATCCATGGAAATATCTATTAGTTTGCGTCAAATGTTGAGTATTCTACTATAAATTCTAAAATAACTTAATGAAGAATAATTACACAATTACAGATCAAAAATTAATTTTATGTATGTATGTGCCTACTTATGTACGAGTGTACAAGACACCTTACACACACAGTGAATCTGAATAGCTTAACTATGCAAAATGTTGAAATTCAAGTTATACCGGCTTATACTTATTATACGAGTTATATGTACACAACACATATTTTATGTACTTAGCACTTACAGCTTACAGGCATAAAATTTATCCATACAAAATGTTTATAATAATAATTTTTTTAATTTTTATTCCTATATTGTACGGTACATTAATGGAGAAAAATCCTTAAAGAATTACTCTTCAAACCAAGAAATTTAGCAAAACAAGAAATGGGTTTTTGGGATTTCTTGGAGAGGGAGAGTCGGATCAGATCATCCTCATTGCGAAGATCTGTTATGACAATCCCTCGTCTAAATGGCAGTTTCCCCCAAAGACCCCTACCAATCCCAATTTCCCAAAACGTCCCCTTAGACAGAGACATCAGACAGTACATACGAGACGACTTAAGTTTTTACCGCAAGAAAGACACCAGTCCGGAGGTCTTTCGTGCTTTGCACGCGCGGGCGTGTGAGGAGTTCATGGATAAGCTGCTACTGTACACTGATGCCAGTAAAACCACCACTGGCGTCGGTCTAGCAGTGGTCAGCAAACGCGGCTCTACTGGATGGAGGACGGTGAGTCAGAGGAGATTACCAGTCGAAGCCCAGGTATTTGAAGCCGAATTGACTGCAGTGTGGATCGCTGCAGCCTTGAGGGCAGAAAATAACAGAGCTTCGGTGGTCTTCACTGACTCCCTATCTGTCGTCCAGGCTCTAAAAAATCCTGGAAACGTGAACCACCTAGTCTCCAGAATCAGAGCACTAGTCCCTCAGTATGACACACGAGTAGTTTGGATACCGGGGCATGCATTCTTTCAATAAAAAATATTGAAACATAACTTATCAGTTTAATCTTACGTATTTTCACTATGTAATTTTTCTCTATTTATTCTCAACTCATATTGCAAGGCATAAAGTTCTTTTTAAAAACATTGTGTAATAAATTCATTATAATATGAAAATTCAAATTAAAATTTAAATAATAAGTAAAATTGTCACAATTTTCAGTTTCAGTTAATATGTTTATACTTGCTGTTAAATCGCTATAACACAAATCGATATGACATAGAGCGATTGTATAAACACTTTTCATATCGATTTAAAGCTTTCGAATCGGTTTACCAAAGTCGATAAATGAACCGCTTTAACGCTTTATATCGATATGAAAAATCAGTATAAACAGTTCATACCGCTTTAACAAAGCAAAGCATGGTGAGAACTTTACAATGAAAACAGCTGATTTAGTTGAATATAAGCATAAATAAAATTTTGGTTCTTTATTGTCAGTACGTACAACAAGTTAGAAGTGAAAATCAAACTTACAAACAATTAAATTAAAAATTAACTAATAAATAAATAAATTTTTCTAATATATTTGATTTATTTTTAAATTTAAATAAATAAATGTAAGTATTATGGTATTATACTGTATTATAATGTATATATTTTATGTGTTTTTTTATTTCAAAATTTTAAAAAATCGTGATAAGTTTTTATAGCTGAAGTGTGGTTGTTATTGAAATTTGTGTAACTCTTACTTCGTTTTAAGTTTTTATTATATATATTTTAGAAATAGATGAAAATAAAGTGAAAAGAGTAATATGGAGAGAAAAGGAAATAGAAGCGATGATTTGCTTAATAAAGGAAAACCATGTTATGGAATTTTTAGATGGGAAAAAAAGGCGCAACAAAAAAATTTATGAACAATTAGAAAAAGAATTGAAGGAAAGAGAAATAAATAAAACAGCGATACAAATTAGAGTTAAATTTAAAGTACTGAAAAGTGAGTACTATAAAATACAAAGAAACAATGCTATAAGTGGAGCAGCCAGAATCACATTTAAATTTGCAGGAAATATTGGTGGAGTGGATACGTCAAATGTTTGTATTCATAATGAAAATTACATGAAGATGAAACCTTAATTAATATTTTGGAGGAATATAGAGAAACTGTATGCGATACTTATAAGGAAATAACTGTCGGAGCACTACCAGCTGTTGTGTAAATTGCTTAAAATGTATTACAATAATAAATTTGTAGTTGGTAAGTCTGCTGGATGAATAGAAAGTTAGAAAGCAAATTAATTGTCATATGTCAGTCAATTGATACGTGTCAAGCAGATACGTGTCAAGCACCCTTTCCATTGTTTTAAGTACAAAGGAGATCAAACTTATTGGTCTGGAGTCCTTTGCTACTTCATGACTTCTTTTGCCGCCTTTGGGATAAACACTACTCGTGCTACTCGCCATCTTTGTGGAACATGCCAAAGACTGCTTCAAAAGAGGGATACCAGCCCTGGTATCACTACATCTCGTAGCCGTTGTAGCATAATTGGATAAATGTTGTCTGGCAAAATTTTTAGACAATGAGATGATCACTAATGTAAAATATATGCATGGTCAAAGTTCGGAAGATTTTGAAGAAAAAAATAAAGAAAACCCTAAACAAAAAGATCCAATATTTGGATTCCTGGAAGAAAGGCTTAACCAAAACACTAAAACTGCAACTGTAGACGTTATCAGTTATAGTAGATAGAAACCAAGAACATAGATTACCCAATAAAATCATATAGTAAAATATATACGTACATATACATATAAATACCATATATACATATTTTCTTTATTTTCTTGATTTTCTTTAATTTTTTTTTTGACTTTCCTTAATTTCTCTGTTCCCACAAGTTTTTGTCAACGAATACAATTTTAACGGAAAATAAAAAAAAGTTTATGAGACACATGCAATTCTTTTTTATGCGATTTACCGTCCATTTTGAAACTTTCGCACAATATGCATTTTTGTAATATAATCAAAATTTTTTATTCGATCACGTTGAACAATATTCGATCACGTTGAACAAAAATATAATAACATAATTTTCGGTAATAGAAATTACACCGTGAAAATTAAAAAGTTATTCGTCGTTCGTCTGGGGTTATTCGACGTCGGGGTAATTAATTAGAAAAATTATAAAATAGAAATATTAATTGTGAATCTTAAAAACAAAATACATTGTAACAAATATAAATTGCATAATAAAATAAAGTTTGAATTGAATTTAAAGTTTGAATTTTTTTTTTATTAGAAAAATTATAAAAATAAAATAGAAATATTAATTGTGAATCTTAAAAAATAAAATCTATTGTATAAGTAATAAAATTATAAATTGTGTAATAAAATAAAGTTTGAATTGAATTTGAAATTTGAATTTTTTTTCCCCAATGAGTCAGGGATATTATTAATGTTATCATCACAAAACGTCAATATCCTGAAAGACAAATTCATCACGAGACAAAGATCCATTACTTTTTTGGAAGTTGGTTTAAGATAAGTTGGATATTAGTTTTGATCTTAAGTTGTATTATGTTTTTCAGGTGACTGGAGATGAATTGAAACCACTGCCAGAATGCGCTATCAAATATTTATGTGTTCCAGCTACATCTGTCGAATCAGAAAGAACATTTAGCGCAGCAGGTCAACTCATCAGAGAAAGACGTTCCCTTTTAAAGGATAAGCATGTTGATATGCTTATTTTTATGAATAAGAACAAATGGATTTTTGATGTGTTAAAATAACTTATAACTTCAATTTCAAATTTAATTATTTTCAATATTACTATTAAATAAATGAAAAATTAAAAAATTAGCCTTTTTATCAATAATAAAACCTACTATCGAAAACTATCGATAGTATCGATAGTTTCTCATAAAACTGCGAATTGCGTTCAAAAAAGCATGCTTACTCATCCCCGCATGTGAATCAGACGACGATAATCTGACAAGCAAGTTTAACGTCATGCAAGTAAGCAACAATGCATTGTATAAACATTATATGAGTATGAATGGCACAGCATAATACATACCATAATATACCATAGACCTAAATAGCTACACAGATATGCCAATATCGCAAAGTTCATTTCATCAAGTTTGCATTTTCATCTATAAAACTTTTCATTTAAAATAAACTTTAACGTAAAATAATAAGCATAAACAATTATGAACTACGTTTGTTCGAGGTTCAACAAAAAAAAATTGAGTTTTGATGTTGCTGTTGTATGCGGTTATGGATAGACAAAACATGTTCTTTATCTTTATTCGAATAGGAAATAGACATTTTATTTATAAATGTTTATCTTTTATAAACATGATCTGAATATTGAAAAATTTTGACTGAAATAACACAAAAATTCTGTTTTCTAGAATCAATTTTTTTATTTTGTAAAATAAACAACATATTATTAGGTTTCTGTTTCTACAGCCTTTAAATCTCTTAAATGCACCAATGTGCCTCTGAAAACACTGTAAAAATTTTGAATGTAGCTAACTCGTTGTCTACACGTTTACATTTTGCTATTCGCAATATCTTTCGAGTGTCTTGCAGAAGCTTCTCGATTGTGAGTCAAATAAAAACTGGTTTATAACCAATAGTTAACGGCTCAAGACTCTGTAGCTTATGAAATGCTTCCTCATGAATTAGGCAGATTGGCATTTAATTGGTGGAACATACCAAAGTTTTAATAAATTGTGTGTTAATTGAACAATTCAAATAATTTCGCGTAGTTGTTACCAATTATGTCAAACTACCGTAATATTCTTTCAACTTCTGCAGAAACCCTCGATTTTAAATAGCATCCACGTCCAGAATACTATTATATATATTATATTTACATATATAAAATATATAGTTATGTAAATAAGACTTCGATGATTTTACATCCTGTCCAGTAGGGGAACACTGATGTTCTGTGATACTCAAAATATGAGATTTATGCAATTTATCTGCAATTTCCACAGAACTTAGGAGACATAAGTACGAGTTTTACACATTCTACACATTTTACAAGTGTTTGAGGCACATTTTTCTGTCGCTAAGATACTTTTTTACTATATTTCTCTACAAAAACCAATAATATATTCTTCTGATATGTATGCAACGTTCTAGAGGAGTAATTCTCGAATTCATCTAGTACGTATTTATATGTAATAATACAAAAATAATATAAGGTTTACGCGATATGGAAAAACTTTTTTTAATTTCAAAAATTTTTCAATAATCAGATCAAGTATCAGCTAGTGGGAGTATTTTCTTTAAATTGAAAGCAAAGATTTGAATATCTTTCTGGAAATCTCTGATTCTTACTATTAATGAACTACTCAATGTAAAAATTGTATTTAACAAAATAGTTTGCCACCAAGTAGTATACATGAATCTGGATATCCTTCCTGAAGTCAAACATTTATTACATCCAGCTCTTTTTCCAGACATATGAGATCTGAACGTGATATTCTAAATAAAAATGCGAATGTACAACAGAATTATTTTTCCTTATCAGGCATAAACTCAACTATTTCACATAATTTACTGAATATAAATAATGATATCCACTTTTGTCCCTACATTGTTGAATACAAAGAAAAGAAATTTAATAAACCACATTTAAAACGGTCTACTCTTGAATTTTCTATGAAATATTTTGGAAAACCTTTATAGGAAAGATGCTTTGAATATCCAAAATGATGTGAAAACTATGATAACAAGCAAAATAGCTAAACAAACTCAAAATAATGTAATAAAATTTGTTAAAATGAGGGCATTTGTAAAATTTTAGAAAATTTAATTGAATTTTGTAACAATCCGTTTTAACAAGTAGAATACAGAATACAAATAAATTTGAAAGAACATTGCCGCTTGAACTTATACGAAAGATATAAAATAATTAACATTAATAATTCGGTTCAACCTATAATTTCGAACGGATATAACTGTATTGATGAGAAATTAGCAAACGTAATATCTCCTTTAAAAATTTAAATTAGAAAGATTTAGAAAAAGTCTTCCTTTCAATTGGACCATAAATACAAAAAATAATTCTACTCAAAATATTGATGATGATGATGATGATCACGGTAACCCGTGGGCCAGGTAAGTATACTCAAAATATTAATATGGATTATTATATACAAATATATCCATCTAAAAAAATTGCTACACATATTGTAAAGTTGTGAAATTATGAATTAGTTATTATTATTTTATACTAATTTATTGTTATTTTTGAATTGAATTTTAATTTAAATCATTGAAAAAACAAAACGAAAAAAAATGGGTTCAATGGGTGATTTGAAAATGGGTTTAATAAGTGAATTCACTAAGACCAGCTATAACGTAAACATTTTTGAAATAAAATATCTTCACAAATTATTCACTGTGAACGTTCAAGTGAAGAATCACTTGGGTGAAATGAATTCAGAACGAATTCACTATGAGTTCACTTGGTCAGCTGGATTTATTTATAATAATTTTTATATTTCAATTAAAATTATGTAGGTATATATGGATGGTATTTATTTGTATTTAAATTGTATGTATGTAACAGTATTTCAATTTTCAACTTTTACTTTACTCGGACATTTAAATTCACACATTGATGGAGTACAAATTCTTCGTTTCGCAGAAATCCAGCCAATTACATTATTTTATATAGAAAATTACATTATAACTTATCAAAAATCATAACGATTCATAAAAACTGAAAAAAAAACATAATTAAAAGTCCATATACATCAAAGTACAACTACACAACTAATACAGATACGTATAATCCTAAAATTTAATAACCAAAAAAATAACCTTAAAAATTAAATAATAATCTTACCTTTAATCATACATTTTTTTAATTTTTCCACCAAAAAAAATTTGTTTTTCTTTTATACACAAAAATTATCCTTTTTGAATTTTTCAATTTCTTCTTTCAAAAACATATTTCATTTACAACTATTTATTTATTTTTTCAATCTTTCAATTTCAAACCTAATTTTTGAACCACTCAAAAAAAATACTTTTCATTAAATTTTTACAAGAAAAAAATTACATTTAATTTGGCTACAATAATATTTTTATCGTTCATTTTATTTTTCAAATAAATTTTTTTTGTTGAATTATTTGTTAAAATGAAAATTAAAAATTAAATTGTTTTCCTAGTATGTTATTATTACCAAAGATTACAATATACTAGAAGATAGGACACTAAAATGAGTCATCATCTCACAAACACATAAAAACTTTTTTTTAAAAAACAAAAAAAAAATTTCGTTAAAGTAAGAACAGTCTGAATAGATAAATTTGTTTCAATTTTATACCCTTACCTAAATTTATATGCAAACGAGAGATACAATAAAGTACACAAAATAATGAAAAAAAAAAACAATGTCATGACGTGTACATTTTTTTTGCACGTACTTTTAAAAGCGACCTGGAACAAAGATGACGTCATTTGTCTTTCAAATTTTAAGTGTTTCAGGTCGCCGTTTACAATGTAAACGAAAAATGAATTGATACTACTACATATTTATTGCATATATGTACACGATTGTTTACATTTTTTCATACTGCAGTTTGAATGGCGACCTGGAACTAAGATTTGTATGAATTTGTAAATTGATATAAAGGGTGGTTTTGTTTTGACTTAATTTATACAGAAAAGATTGTTTATAAAAATTATATGATAATTTCAATTTTTTTTTCAAAAAAATTTTTTTTATTTTAAAAAATATTTTTCAGGTAGTCTTGAAATGTATTTTGCATTTGCAGTATAATATAAATATTTCCTTTCAGGTCGCCTTTAAATGCACTACAATCATAATTTTCCCTTTTTTTTCGATCATGTTTAAAGTGCCCTTTTATTATATTACAGCAAATTTTAAATAAAAACATTTTTAAC
The DNA here is from genome assembly GCA_951394055.1 of Villa cingulata. NCBI lineage: Eukaryota > Metazoa > Arthropoda > Insecta > Diptera > Bombyliidae > Villa > Villa cingulata. Next base: position 30,071,756 of record OX596017.1, on the reverse strand, counting down.
TGTACATACCTAGAGTGGTGTACATTAAAAGTGACCTGTGATTATTTAAAATATTTTGTATATTTGGAAAAGGGTATGGTCTAGGTATACAAAGATATGTTATGTACATATTTGTTACATTTTCATATGATTCATTTCAAAAATTAAAATTTTTTAATTTTGAATTATTATCTGTGATGTGTATGGTGGAAAAAGTATAAAATTAATAATTAATAGTATAATTAAAAGGTATAAAAGCACTTATTAATTAAAAAGTATAAAAGTATAAATATTTAATATTACAGTGAAATTTTAAAGGTAAATTTTTTATTGAAAAATATAAAAATTATACATTTTTCATATTTAAAATAATATATTATTAAATTTTTTCAAAAAAAAAATATGGGAAAACACCTGAAATGTTTGGCCTGCGGAAAGGAAAAAGAGAATTTCCCTGAAGCACAGTTTTTTAAATTACCGGAAAATGTTGAAAGGTAAGTGAGCATAAAGCGAATTATAAATAGTGTATTTTTTTCAATTTCGTACGTTTGCGTGAAAATATTCAGTTGATATTTAGAAACAAATATTATATTTCTCATTTCATGCCTACGCTAAAAATGTACAGAGAGAAAAACGTGTTAAGATTGCCAAGAAACATATTTAACTTAATTTCGTTTAAATTAAAAAAACAGTCGAGTTTGAACCCGTTTTTGCAAAATTACTATAATTTTCTTTTTCAAGTAAATATTTTGTGTTTTCTAATGTAACTTTGAATACATCAGGTAACTTAAACAAAGATTTAAACTGAAATTTAAGTGTCATTATTTGAATAGTTAGAAATTTAGGAGCTAATGTGGAATAATCTTGAATAACTGTCTCATTTACTTGATTATTTATGGTAAATGATCGAGGATTTTCATATAATTTCATTACTTGATAACTTTTAGTTCATTCAACCAGAACAATTACACGGTTAATTCAAAAGTTTTCATAGGTAAAATCAATAATAAAATTTATTATTTCATGCTCAAGAACTTTCATTATTATTCTAATAATTAAAGAGTTATTATTTGGATATAATGCTCCCTTTTCAAAATTACATTGTAAATGTTAAAATAAAAACGCAAGAATGTTAATTCAATTATTAATTTAAGACTTTAATTCAAATATTTGTTAAAGGACCAATCATTCTAATAGCATACGAATAATGTACCAAAAAATGATATTTCGGCTTTAATGTATCTTCAAACAATTGAATATAAAAAGTATTATGATCAAAGACCAACTTTTCTAATATTAGTAATGTTTCTTTATCGAATGATGGAAGTAAAAAAAAGTAAAATGTTTGTAACAAGTAATTTTGGTGGTCTATAAACATTAAATTTTTCCAGTTGTTTTAAGAGTCTGTATTCTGTTTTTGAACGGATTAGAAAGATTTTCAAGGAAATTGACGAATGTTATGTGACTATTTACGTCATTCACAAGATGCAATATGTGTGAAGTTAAATAGTCATAAATAGGAGTAACAACAAAATTTTATATTAAACTTTGAATATAATATAATGTAGTCCTAGTTATTTAGAATTTGTCTAATTTTTTTCTGATTGTTATTGAGTGTACTTCTTTATTATCAAATTCCTTTATTTTTCGCATGGTTTCTTTTGATATAAACCCAGGATATTGCTTCATTTTAGTTGGTTTTGTTATTAATATTTAATTAAAATTGTATGAAATGTTACAAAACTTATTCACAGCTTTTGAAGAGAATATTCTATTTTTTACCGTTTAATTTTCTTATTGTTAAAAATTCAACAATTTTTGTTCTGGGTCTTGTTAATAAACATTATGAAGAATATTTTTTGTATAATAAAATAAAAATTTAACGAAAAATAAGTGTCCATATCATTCATTTTTCAGAGAAATTATTTTTTTTTTTCAAAATTTTTTCACGGAACTGTATGTAATACTTTGAGATAATTTTTCAATCTTAATTTTTCAATCTCAAAATTTTTTCACTTCTAATTTCACTGACACCAGTTTCTACTGTACCTAATTTCACAATGAAACATTTTTGTAGTTGAAAAATAACTATGAAAAGTTTTATCTCAACTTAACAAATCAAATTATTAAAACTTATAAAACAAAATGTAAATATGATTATAATAACTCGTATTTATTATTTTAATGTTTCATTGTTATTATTAATATTTAAAAGTGTTTGCTTTTAATATAACATAGAACTATTGTCAGCATAATAATGTAAAAATTGACAGTGCTAGGGTTATTAATTCGAAGTTTCTACGTTTTTGTAATAACAGTTTAGAATGTTAAAGTTATTTTACATTTAAATCGAAAATTTTTATTATTATTTCAATAGCTTCTAGATCAATATGGTAAAATGTTAATTTTACAATCATAAATTTTTCTCAGTGTTCATATAAGTTTGTATAAAGGTATAAAAGAGCATTTTGAAATTGAATATATTTCAGAAGAAAAAATTGTCTCCAGTCTTTAGGAAAAGAAGAGTTAACTGATAAGACCAGAAGACCAGCGCGTGTGTGACATACACTTTGGTGCTGATATGATAGGCCAGTCAAAATCAAGATTAAAAAGAAATGCTATTCCTTTTAATCAAAAAATAAGTCCGGGCAAGAAAATTAATTCAGGAGGTAAGACTATAATATAATAATAATATATAATTATATCTCGCTTATATAGTAATTTATTTTAAATTACAGCAATTAGCACGAATTTTAAGGAAGATATAACAGAGCCAGCGGTAGAGAACATTGATGTGTTCGAAGGTAAAATTTTTTTTTTGAGGAATCAAATATTTGTTATGATTTTTTTTTTAATTTCAGATGAACCAGTTCCTGGTTGCTCTTATGCAGTAGCAAGTACGAGTAAATCATCAAGAACAGAAAAGGAGGAAGTGAGTTTTTTTGAAAAAATAAAGAATTTAGAAAATAGGAACAAAATATAAAAAAAAAAAATTAAAAATTTAAAAAGCGACGAATATTTCATTAAAAAATCAAAAGCAGTTTTACCGAGAGAATTATCTATAATTGTAGAAAGCCATATACGTAATTTAGGTCTTAGACATCAGGGTTTTAGGTATAACATAGATTTAAAAAAATTTGCATTATCAATATATTTTATTTCACCGGCAGCTTATAGATTTTTAAGTAAAAATATGTATCTTCCATCTGAAAAAACATTGCGACGTTTTATCAAAGAATGGCCTTCTGATCCCGGTTTGCATGATGTTCTATTCAATTCACTTAAATTAAAAATTCAAAATTTGCCAGAAATGGCAAAAAACTGCATCATTTTATTAGATGAAATGTCATTAAAAACTAATTTGTTTTTTTAATAAATCAAAAGGCAAAATAATAGGTTTAGAGGATAATGGAGAAACCAGATCCAATTTGCCAGCTAGATATGCCATAGTAGTCATGATTAGAGGAATCACCCATCATTATAAGCATTTAGTAGGTTACTATTTTGTAAATTCAGCTTGTCCTACCAGAATTTTAAAAAAAATAATATATCAATGTATTGAAAATTTAATTAGTATTAAAATGAAACCCAGGTTGATAATATCCGATCAAGGAGGAAATTTTATTGGGCTCAATAAATTACTAGGAGTAGGAAGCGAAAAGCCATATTTTGAAATATTTAATCAAAAAATTTTTTATATGTTTGACACGCCCCATTTGATAAAATCTTTTAGAAATTGCTTAATGAAAAGCAGTTATAAAATAGTTTTTGATAACGACAAAATAGCTCTGTGGCAGGTCGTTCGTAATTTTTATTTATGGGATAAAAATAGACAATTCAAATTAGCTCCTAAATTAAGTGATGTTCACATTTATCCCAATTCCTTTCAAATAATGAAAGTAAAATATGCCACTCAAGTTATAAGTAGAACAGTAGCAAGCGGTATACACACACTTGCTACTTTAGAACCAAAATTTTCGAGCCCAACTGCAATTAACACTGCAGAACTATTAAAAAAATTTGATAACCTATTTGATTTTTTCAATTCTTCCAAATTTAAGGAAGCAAAAATTCTTAAAAGACCATTTTTTGGTGAAACATCGCAATTGAGTTTCATTGATGAGATGCGTAATTTTATAAAAAGCATTCATATTTTTGAAAATGATGACCTTCAAAAAGTTCAAACAATGACTTTCAAACAATTTTCATTTAGAAATTTATTTTTAATAAACAGTTTGTACTGAAGAAGTAGAAATAGTGCTAAACATGTAATATTCACGAAGTAAAAAACGAGTGGGAATATAATTTAACTTCGGAAATTTCTTGCCACAAAAAATAATTATTTTCAAAATGTAAACTACACGTTTGTTTTTTTCTTTAATTACATTAAGTTCTTTGATTCTTTATACATTCACTTATTCAATCTTCATATTTAGGATTTTTTTTTGATGCAGATAAAAACTTCCGTTTGGGAAATTCTTCAATCAAACCTAATTTACTATTGTGATTATTTTGAAAAATATTAAAAATTAATGATAAAAATAAGATATGGATATAAAAGACTTTTATATTTAATTGATTGTTAAACAACATCAATATACATTGAAAAATTATAAATAAAAAATTCAAAATGAGCAAACTAATTACAAATACAAAATCGTACAAACATAAACAAATAGTATACATCCACACATATACGACATTGAAAAGTGCTTAAATATAAAGACCTGTAATATTAAGGAAGTGGAGTTAATTGATATAGCAACAAAACAATCATGTACAGATATGAAAAATCTAAATCATTTTATAATGAAAGGAATACTTCCCATCATTTTTCTCCTATCTATATACGAGTATATGCAGCTACATCACACACCATACATAAATATTATATTTATATGTAGAAATTTAAAATTTCTCACCCTAATTTTCTAAATTCTTGAATGAAATGAAAATCACATTATATTACAAAAACTAGTTTTTAAATACCTTGTATTACCATCAACTACACAATGTGTATATATGTATGTATACAGTATATAGGATTTATATGGTATATGTAATAATGTAAGACGACAATTTCACCATTTTTATTATTACAGTTGAGTGGATTTGGTGGATTCTTATAACAAAAAGAGGTGAATAAAATGTTGATTGGTGTATCGGATATGCAATTGTATAACATAAATTTTACTTGGACGAGACAACATCGTCCAACTAAATTTTCTCTATTAAAATGAGCTATACCACAATGTGAGTCTGGTTATATTATATTGTTTGTGCTTCTACATTCAATCGATGGTCCCGACAAAAATACCATGACGACATTTTGGAAGCAATTTAACAAAAAAGATGCAATCAACCATATTTCAGAATCATGGCAAGAAATAAAACAATCTTGCATGAATGGTGCTTGGCGGAAAATTTGACCTGAATGAGTTAAGACGAGAAAAGAAGATCAGACCATTTCACAGGCAGATGCTTTGCAGGCTTGCGAAGAGGTGATGAATTTGGCATGGGAATTAAATTTCGAGGGAATGGAAAGAGAAGATATTGAAGAGATTATGCTTGAGGATGAAAATTTATCTAATGAGGAGTTAATGCTGTTGGATTTAGAAACTATAAATCAAGATGATTTAGCTGATGAAGGGGAACATGTTGAAAAGAAAGAATTGACTGCTAAAGTGTTGAGTAAAGCATTCAACCTAATTGACGAAGCACTTGAAATTTTAAACGAAAATGATCCAGATTTTGAAAGAAGTTCAAAAGTAGCACGAGCTGTGAAAGAAGACTTAAACTGCTACACCGAAATTTATAAAGACATAAAAAAGAAACCTATTCAAAAAGACATTAAATCTTATTTTTTACAAAAATCTTAATCAAAAATCGTGTATTTAAAAAATAATCCAAATTCATTATAAAGAAAATAATAAAGGATTGCCATTAAGCATTCTTTTAATGCCTTCCACTATATAGCATATGTTCAAATTAGGTTGCCTTCGCTTCAATTGATCTTCATTGCTTGGAAATACATATCTTGCATTTCCTGCTTCAAATTCCTAGACAAGACATTTAATCTAAATTATAGTCTTCTCTTCAAGCGAAGGTATACACATAAATAATTACAACAATGACAAAATGAAACAATTAATGGATTAAAAGGACAATGAAACAAATTATGGGACAGCTGCCACCTGCTCGAATCCGACCAGAATTTCCATTTACTCATACTGGTGTGGACTTTTGTGGTCCTTTTTCTATGAAGCATTTTGCCAGAAGCAAGATACTGATAAAATCATACGTAGCTGTCTTCATATGCTTCGCGACAAAGGCTGTCCATATGGAGCTGGTGACTGGTTTATCATCAAATCATTTTATAGCAGCGTTGAAGACATTCGTGTTCAGAAGAGGAAGAATACTATCCCTCAGCTCAGACAATGTGACAAATTTCGTAGGTGCACATAGAGAACTTCAGGAGTTAAGAAACCTATTCATAGGTCAAACACGAGATGAGATTCTAAAATTCTGTCACGATGAAGGGAATACATGGAAATTTATACCCCCCGTGGTATATTTCTTTATTGGCGGAAATTCCATTCTAAGGACGCAAACTGCTTTTAAAAACTTTTGGTCAGATATTTTAATATATTCAAGTTGCCTTTCTTTCCTCTATAATATGTATATGTATGTAAAATATTTTTAATACAATCAAATTGAATTTTGTACCTTTTTTTCACACGGCACTAGATATCTGTGTCACTTTACACTTGAAAATTTATATTTGTTAAGGTGAAGTGAAATTAAAGTGAAATCTATTTCTATTTCACTTAAAAAAATTTTTTTGTTTAAGAAATTAACGAGCAGATGTAACTTTTCAACAAAAATTTCCGTATTTCTCATAATATATTGAAATCCTTACTTAAAAAGGGAAAAATTCTGCTGAAAATGTTAAAATTTCTATTACAAATTGATATATGCATAAAATTCATAGGTAATGGAATTTGAAAAATAACAAAGGTAGATATAACATGATTAATATTGCTATTTTTTTCAAAAAACGTATGCTAAAATTATATATAGGTGAGTGAAATGTAAGTAATACGTATATACAGGGTGATTCTCTATCGGATGAAAACCTTGAGACAGGTGATAGTTCGTGCCGAGAAACGAAAAAAATTGTATGGCAGGGGGGGGTCTATTCTCAAGGGGTAAGGAGTTACGGGGCTACGAAGTTTTTTTTTTAGGTCAAGTCACTTGTTCCGTACTTTTGGCCATAACTCACGAAATACTCAATACTTTTGAGTCATCCTGCACTCATTAGAAAGAGAATCAATGGCTCTTTACTTTGATGTCTAAATAATTTAAATTGGACTAGCAGTGCTGAAGATACGGCTCATCAAAGTCAAAAATTCATGGAAAAAAACGGAAAATTTTAAGTTCATGGTCAAATATCTCAAAATTTTGCCCTATTTTTTTTTTAATTTTTTTTACTTAAAATATAGCCCAATGCATCGCCTTTCATTTGCTTTTTATTTTATTTGATTGTCTTTCGTAGTTCTTGAGTCTGCGATAAAATACAACAGTGGTTTTGCATCGAAAAGTTGTTACCTGTTGTTGTTGTTGATATTTCTCGTTGAGAAAAGAAATAAAAGTGGTTTACCTTGTTTCATACACTTCGATTTGCAAATACATAAAAAAAATATTCAAAAAGGATCTTTATTACTGCAGGTCAAAAGATCTTCCATGAGGATTTTTATTTTGTTAATCAGTCATAATTAACAATCCTACTTGTCAACATTGATCGGTTTTTCTTTAAGCGCAGCTAGTTTTAATAGTATTTATCTGTATTTTTAAATTTTTAGTAGTATTTTTTGGAAAAAATGTCTCAATTTACGAACGCGGAGTATCCAGATATGATTTATTGCTATGGACTGAGCAATGGAAATTCAATGCAAGCACGGAGAGAATATCATCAGCGATTTCCACATAGAAGACTTCCTCATCATACGGTTTTCCAGAGGACGTTTCAGAGACTCAGAGAAACTGGCTCTGTACAAAATATTACTTCCTCTAATAGAAATGATGTGTCAATTTCAGTAGAGTTAGAAGAAAGAATACTGGAAATGGTCAGAAATGATCCTACGACCAGCACAAGGCGCATAGCGCGTGTTACCGGATTATCACAATCAACAGTTTGGAGAGTGCTAAATAGGGAAGACCTCTACCCTTACCACATGACACCGGTACATGAAATTTTGCCGCAAGACAGGACAAATCGCAAGAACTTCTGTTCTTGGCTGCTTGAAAAGGATTTTGATGACGATACATTTATTGATAACATTATTTGGACAGATGAGGCTCAATTTACAAAAAGTGGTGCAATAAATCTACACAATCTACATGTTTGGTCTGCAGAAAATCCTAACGCTGCTCGGCAGGTAAGAACACAAAACAGATTTTCCGTTAATGTGTGGGCAGGGATAATAGGTAACCGCGTTATGGGCCCAGTTATCCTACCAGACAGACTGAATAGTCAAAATTATTTGAATTTTTTACAGACTGACATTCAAAACTTTTTAGACGAAATGCCACTGGCACAATTAGGACGCATTTATTATCAACATGACGGAGCACCATCTCATTCCGAAAGATGTGTGCGAAATTGGCTGAACGAAAACTTCGGGGAGAGATGGATAGAACGAAACGGTCCAAATCCGTGGCCCCCCAGGTCTCCCGACTTAACCCCTCTTGATTTTTATTTCTGGGGTACCATGAAAGACATGGTTTACGCAACTGAAGTACGGACACGAAACGAGTTAATCACAAGGGTTTTTAATTGTGCAAACGCAATTAAAGGGAATATTTCGACAGTTCCTTTAAAAAGGAATATAAGAAAAAGAGCTCTGCTCTGCATCCAACGTGACGGAGGACATTTTGAAAATGTTCTTACAAATTAAATTTTGCACTAAAAAAAATCAGTCCTTTTCAGGACTACCAAATAATTATCTTAAAGAGTGAAACTTTACATTTTATTTCTTTTCTCAACGAGAAATATCAACAACAACAACAGGTAACAACTTTTCGATGCAAAACCACTGTTGTATTTTATCGCAGACTCAAGAACTACGAAAGACAATCAAATAAAATAAAAAGCAAATGAAAGGCGATGCATTGGGCTATATTTTAAGTAAAAAAAATTAAAAAAAAAATAGGGCAAAATTTTGAGATATTTGACCATGAACTTAAAATTTTCCGTTTTTTTCCATGAATTTTTGACTTTGATGAGCCGTATCTTCAGCACTGCTAGTCCAATTTAAATTATTTAGACATCAAAGTAAAGAGCCGTTGATTCTCTTTCTAATGAGTGCAGGATGACTCAAAAGTATTGAGTATTTCGTGAGTTATGGCCAAAAATACGGAACAAGTGACTTGACCTAAAAAAAAAACTTCGTAGCCCCGTAACTCCTTACCCCTTGAGAATAGACCCCCCCTTGCCATACAATTTTTTTCGTTTCTCGGCACGAACAATCACCTGTCTCAAGGTTTTCATCCGATAGAGAATCACCCTGTATACATATTCACTTCAAATATGAAACAGAGAATGAGACAGAAATATATACAGAATCATTAATCAGTATTATTAAAGGATCTAAAATTACTGAAGATACATACACATAAAGTATGGATTAAAAAGCAATTCAAATTGAATATTGCTGTCTAAATTGTGTTTACAATAAGTCTGTTCCCGTACTTTTCAAGTAAAAACTTTAAATAGAGAGAAATGAGTATATTTTAGAAAAAATGTTCTCATCAGCTATCAAAGTACGCGAACAACTTTGAGTAAAAAATGGTAAAAAGTGGTAAAAAAAGAAGAAGACACAAATTTATTTAAATAATTGTCAGACAGCGAAAGAAAAGCATAAAATTCATAAATTTGTCATTTATTTTTTGAATATAATTAAAATTAAAATTTAAAATGTTATCTTTATTAAGTAGTGATTCAAGTAGTACTAGTGATAGTGATTCTGATTTAGAAATTTTGCTTACAAACAATGTTAAAAACCAAGAAGTTGTGTGTAATTTATTGGAAACTATTGAAAGGTGTCCAAACAAAAGACAATGTATTAGAAATTATGTTGAAGAAGTAGTGCCTTTATATAGTGCGGTCGATTTTATTAGACATTTCAGAATAAATAAAGAACTGTTTGAAAATCTCACAGAAAGATTTCAGAATTGTGAATCATATAAGGAACTACGCGTGGATAAAAGGTGCAATGCCAGCAAACATATGCTAGTTTTTTTATGGTTTGCTGGCCATGAAGCATGTAGTTATAGGGATATTGCTGACAGATTTGATTTGAGTTTGTCAACAGTAGCTAGCATAATTGATAGAGTGACGCATTTCATTAGTAGTTTAGGATCCGAAGTTTTTAGGTGGCCCAATGAAGAGAGAAAGAATACAACTGCTGAATATTTCAATAATAAATCTGGTTTCCTCAAAGTTATAGGTAAGTAAAACATAGTTTTAAATAAAATAAATTAAAACTCTATGCAGGAGCAATAGACGGGACCCATGTAGTAATTGATCCTCCAAGAAACGGGAAGGACGATTATATTGATAGGAAGGGAAATATCAGCATATGTCTCCAAGCTGTATGTGACCAGAGGAAAAAATTTTTGGATATTTTTGTCGGATTTCCTGGCTCCTCACATGACTGCTGGATCTTCCAAAATTCTTTTATTTATACAAAATTAGAAGAACTCTGTGCAAGTAAATTATTGTTTATTGTTATAGTAAAATTGAAAAATTCACTGATTTTTTTTCAGATTATTTTATACTAGGTGATTCAGCATATCCGTGCTTGCCTAATTTATTAACCCCATATAGGGATAATGGTCACCTTACTAGAGCACAAAAACATTACAATCGTAAGCTTAGCTCATGCAGAGTAGTCATTGAGCATTCTTTTGGACTACTAAAACAACGATTTAGGCAATTATATTATTGCAAATTAAAAGGAATAAAAAAGTTATGCCATTTTATAAGAGCCTGTTGCGTACTACATAATTTGGCAAATGAAAAGGAGCTTGAAGATTTAGAGTATCAAACAGAAGAGGATGATGAAAATATGATTATGGAAATTGATTACCAACCGTTAAATCAGTTAAATGATTCAACCAGGGCGAAAGAAATTCGTGACAAAATATGTCAAGAATTACAAAATAAATAAAATTTTGGTTGTAAATTTGAAAAAAAATTGAAATTTATTCAAAATAACAAAGATTTATTAAAATCGATTTATAAAACCATATTTATTATTAATATTATTTAAAACTTATAAAAACTATTTTTGTTTTTTCAAATATTCTTCAAATAATTGGCACTTCCTTTCTGCCAATTGTTCCTTTCTTTTTGCTCTCTCCTCTTTTTTCTCCTCCTTGTATTTTAAATAATTTAATATTTCTTCTTGAAATTTTTTATTTTGCTCCTTCATTTCACTTACTTCAGAAATAAGATTTTCCCTATGATTTTTTTTGGTTCGTGGTAGATTACTAAAAGAATTATCTGAATCCCTAGCAGCTGTAAATAATACAAGAAAAAACTTTTTGATAAAAATAAAATTAGAAAATTATTCTATGGACTTACTTTGTGGCTCTAATTCTAATTGACTTGAGTTATCAATAATACCGGCCTTTTCTACCAGTTGGCTACGCGTTAAACCTTCTCCTTCATTTCCTAATATGTGCTCCGGAAACATCGATCTTTTTTTCGCTACAATATTATTTAGTTGTCTGTAAAAATTAAAATATAATAAAAATTAAATATATACATAAACACACATGTATTTATTGTATTTTATATTGATTATATGTATATATGTATATAATTATTTCTTACTCTTCATAGGGAGCAGACATTCTATTTCGTCCCGTCTGTGCATTATGTCCTTTAGTTTTTTTATATTGTCTTTCTAGGGATCGATATTTGTTTTCGATCTGGTTTACTGTGAACTCGTAACCGTGCTTATGAAGGCGTTCTCTAACAGTGTCCCACATCTTTCTTTTATTTTTAAGTCTGAAAATTTTGCCGACTTTTGGAGATAGTTCTTCTACAGAATATAATAATAATTTTATTGAAGCATCCAGCCAAACTTTCTTAGTTATCTCCTCCTCCTCCTCCTGATAGCTGCAACCAGGCTGGGGATCATTACTCAATGTATTATCCTGAACAGTTTCACCTATATTTTCCTCTTCACTAATGTACTTTCTGTATAATTCATCACCGAAATCTGGATCTGAGATTTGTTTGAAAAAAAAATCAAAACTAGCAAAACAGCAAATATTTACATATGAGTTATTGAAAATTTTAGATTATTTATTTATTTACATACCTTCTTGTATACGTATAAATGTATTTGGTGAGCATTCTACTCTAACAATGTTTTGATCAGCCATTTCAGCAGGTAGCAGTAATTATATATGAGATTATAAGTATATTGAAGATAAGAAATTTCAGTATTGTAATGTAATAATAATAATAATATGATTTTACACCCATAAAATATTCAGTCTATAGCCGCTTCTAACCAATAATTCACTTTACATTTAAAGGATAATTTTTATTTCACTAACTTAAAAAATGTTTATTAATTTCTTTTTATTTAATTAAATGTATTAATTTTCAAATTTTTTAACCAAAAATTCACTTTACATCTGACAAAAGATAAAAAAGGATGTGTTTATTTGTACGAAAAATATCAGCTGTTTTATTTTGACAGTTTTCAAGTTTTTACCATTTCTTACTCGATAAAATTTTTCAAGTAAAAAATGGTAAAAACTTGAAGACTGGGGAAATGTGACGTCAGCATATTCTCTCTCAATTTCGGAGTACGCGAACGGTTTTCAAGTAAAAAATGGTAAAATCTTTTAAATGCATTTAAAAGTTTTTACTTGAAAATGAGTACGCGAACAGGCTTAATATGTATTTCAAATATTTAAAATTCATTCAAATTGTCTTTCGTTCCTTTTTTTTAACACAGCATTAGATATCTGCATCACTTTCTAATTAAAATTTATATTGTTAAAGTGAAGTGAAATAAGGTTCTATTTCTATTTCACTTAACAAAAAAATTTTATTAACAAATTAACGAGCAGATGATTTCAAAAAAAAATTCAGGTATTTTCCTACAATTCCTTGAAATTCATAATTAAAAAAGGAGAAATTCAGTTGAAAATTTTAAAATATTTTATACCTATACAAAATCGCAAACGAGCAAATTGAAATATAAATTAGGAATTTTACTCATATTGAGTTTTCATTTTGATGAAGATAGTCATAAAATTAAAAAAGGGAAATAAATGTGAATTTTTATATTTTAATATAATATAATCAAAGTATAAATTTAGTGAATTAATCAAAGTATAATTTAGTGAATTCAATCAATTTTAAAATTAAAAGTATAATTATATATAGGTATATAAATATATAATTAGTTTTTTATAAGATAGTATATAAAAAAAAAACATTTAAAATAATATATAAAAAAAGTGAAATAAATGTGAATTTTTATATTTTAGTAATCAAAGTATAAATTTAGTGAATTTAAGTCAATTTTAAAATTAAAAGTATTGTTGTAAACCCAAAAGAAAAAAAGAATAAATTAATTTTAGAATTCAATTAAAATAATTATAATTAAAAATTAAAAAAACAATTTCCATACTTACCTGTAACTTGTCACTTTTACTTTGTTTACATTTTAAAATGACATTGTCACGATTCTTCTTCTTTTTTTTGATAACTATTACAATTGTAACAGATTCAGCAAAAAACAACGAACATTACCACTGGAATTTTCTGTCAATCCGTTGACGTTACGGCGGCCGGTGAATTAATAGAAAATTCCAGAATACAAACTGTTTACTATTTCTTTTTTTGTGTGTGACGAGGAGTATATAAACGGGCTCGTCACAACACAGAAAAGTTTTTTTTGAGTTTTTTTTAAGTTTTTTTTAGTGTTCTTAGTTTTTTTTGTGTAAAGTTTGTTTTTTTTTTTAAAAAAAAAAATTAAGTTTTTTTTTTTAAAAGTAGTTTTTTTTAAGTAAAGTTTTTTTTTAAAAAAGTAAAGTTTTTTTAGTAAAGTTTTTGTTTAAAGTAGTTTTTTTTAAAGTAAAGCTGTTTTTTTTTAAAATTAAGATTTCTAAATTTTGTAAATTTTTGTCAAAGTTTTTTTTATAAAATAAAAGTGAGAAAAAAAAGAATAAAATAACAAAATTTTTTGGTAAGTGAATTTTTTCTTTGTCCTATTATTTTTTCTAAATTGCTTTGTTCACATAACTCCTTTGCATAGAAGGGGTTAAAAGAACAAAGTTTTTCCTTCCTTTGTTTTTCCTTATTCTTCATTTTTTTTAAGGCTCCGCTCGGGCCCTAATTCAAGTCTTTTATTCTTTCCTTTACCCTTTTTGGATTAAATTCTAACCCTTTCTTTTCTCTTTTTACAAAAAAGGGTTAAGGAAAAGAAATAGAAAAAATTTTTTTTATAACAGTATAATTATATATAGGTATATAAATATGTATATAATTATTTTTTTATAATATATTTTTTTAAATAGTATGTAAAAAAAAAATAAATTTAAAATAATATATAAAAAAAGTGAAATAAATGTGGATTTTCATATTTTAATAATCAAGTTATAAAATAAGTGAATTAATCAAACTATAAATATAGTGAATTAAAGTCAATTTTAAAATTAAAAGTGAAATTATATATAGGTATATAAATACATATGTATATGTATAAATTTATTTATAATACCTATATTTCTTTTTTGAAAATTTGGTATATAAATTAATAGTAATAATAAATATATAAATATTTTTTAAAAAATAAAATTATCTTCCCTCCCTTTTTTATCATAAAACACATTCTTTTTATTGAATTTTGAAATTTATTTACTATTTTCCATTAAATAATATTGGATCATCTGTTTATCTGCCCTTGATTGTTGATTGAGTTTTGTATATTGGTAATTGATATTTTTTGATAATGGGTTAATAATTTGAAATGCGTTACATTGTCATCTGTATTTAAGCTATTATATGTATTTATAAACATATATACATATATTTGCATGTACATAATAAGCTCATTTTTAATGTTTTTTTATATATTTAATATTACAATAAAGCTTGTTAATACTGTAAATAATATATTGTGAAGTATAGGGTCCGCCATCTAACGTTTTTTTTTTCAACTAGTGCTTATTTCGTGAATGGTAACACTTAACTCATGTCTGATTTGACAGATAATTAGTTTTATCCTTCCGCTGAACGAATATGGTTGTGTATACGCTTGAACAACGCTGGGAAATATTGCGACATTACTTTGAAAATCATGGTAATGTTGCAGAATGTGTGCGAAAATTGCGTACGGATTTTGGAAGAAGAGAAGCACCGTCAGCTCCGTATGTTCGTTATCTTGTGAAAAAAGTGAAAGAAACTGGCATCCTCATCGATAAACCAAAGCGTCAAAAGCCGAAAAAAGTGCGTACACCCGAGAATATTGCTGCTGTGGCAGAAAGTGTGCGTGAAGCGCCATCAACATCAATTCACCGTCGTTCTCAACAATTGAACATTGAATTGAAGCTCATTTTGATCTTGGCGGGTATGTAAACAAGCAAAATTGTCGCATTTGGGGTACAGAAAACCCGCACGCATACATTGAAAAGCCGACGCACCCAAAACGAGTCACTGTTTGGTGCGGATTTTGGTCTAGAGGCATAATTGGGCCATTTTTTTTCGAAAATGAGCAAGGAGTGGCCGTTACAGTCAATGGCGATCGTTATCGGGCCATGTTGAACGAATTTTTGTTCACAAAAATTGAAGAGGAGGATATTGGCAGCATTTGGTTTCAACAGGACGGCGCTACGTGCCACACAGCCGAAGCTACACTCGATGTTTTGCGCCCTGTTTTTGAAGATCGCATTATCAGCCGCAGAGCTGATGTCGTTTGGCCACCTCGGAGCTGCGATTTGACACCGTTGGACTATTATTTGTGGGGTGCCGTCAAAGATAAGTGTTACGCTGACAAGCCAGAGACAATTGACGCTTTAAAGGACAATATTCGTGAAGCCATTGGTGAAATACAGCTGCAGACAATCGATAATGTGCTTAAAAATTGGACCGATCGTGTAGGCTACTGCATGGCCAGCCGAGGCAGCCATTTGAATGAAATTATTTTCCATTATTAACCGGAAGGATTGTACTTTCAAATAAAAAAAGAAATTTGAGAAAATATTCAGTAGTTTTTTTTTATAGCATTTTCAAAAAAAAAAAGTTATTTGGCGGACCCATTATATAACATTTTTCATTATATGTTTTATTTACTGTTATTTACCTATTTTTTTTTACCATTAATCATACGTTTTTTACTTTTTTTACATTTATTTTCTATTTTATATATAAATAATATTGAAGCATCTATTTGTCTGTCCTTAATTTATTTTACTAAATTGATTGATAATTGATGATTGGTGATTGATATTTAGAATTTTTAATAGATTCAGAATTATTGACTGACAAATTGTGTAGAATATAGTTCTTTAATACAGTGGTTACTTATTTTTTGGATTGATTATTGTGAAGATACTTCTTCGTTGGATATGCCTAGAAAAAAGTCTAAACTCTCTCCGAATACTAGAAAGGCAATACGAATGAAGTTATCACGAGCGACAGAATCAGATAATTCTAGAGAACAACGTTTGCAAGAGGATCGTATACGACATGCAAGCTCACGGGGTCGAGAATCAGATGATTCTAGAGAACAACGTTTGCAAGAGGATCGTATACGACATGCAAGCTCACGGGGTCGAGAATCAGAAGATTCTAGAGAACAACGTTTAGATGAGGATCGTCGTCGTCATCAAAATTTACGCGAAATATGTCACATATTTTGGCAAAATAAATATAAATCAGGGTTTGATTACATTCCTCAAATAAATTATTCCACTGAAGCAGAAATTGGTACAATGAATATTGCCTGCACTAACTGCAATGCTTTGTGATGGAAAGAGGAGTTTTTACGGATCTGTTGTTCTGGAGGAAAAGTGCACCTTGATCCAATTCTAGAACCACCTGAACCACTTAAATCGTTATTATGTGGCCAACATATGTATATATTCGCAAAATTTTTTAAATAATATTCGACATTACAATTCAGCTTTTCAAATGACTTCCTTTGGGGCAAAACAAATTACTGAATGTAATTTTATGCCCACATTTAAAGTACAAGGACAAGTGTATCACTTAATTGGATCTCTAATTCCTACAGACAATCAACGAGAATCATTTTTACAAATATATTTTACAAGCGATTATAAACAACAAAGAGATACAAGATTACAATACTTTTCGCAATTAAATTCTTCATTAATAGAAAATTTACAATTGATGCTCAATGAAACAAACCCTTATATCCAGGATTTTAAAACAGCTCTTGAATATTTCTCTACAGATTCAAGTGAAAATAACTACAAGATTGTGATAAACGCTGATCAACGTCCTTCAACAGAGCACAGAGGCCGTTGCAATGAACCGACAACAAACGAAGTATCCATACTACTGGTAGATCAACAATGTGATATATTTTTTTTTTTTTTTTTTTTTGGTCATGCTTGATAAGCACTAGTTTTTAACTTTATAATGCACAAAATAAGTTTTTTTTTTTTTTTTTTCTAAATTTTATAAAAAAATCAATTCCTAATGGTTTACAGGTACCTACTATATAAGAATTAAGAAGATACACGACAGTTATTCTCCTGATAGAAAAGATATTTGTTCTTACGCTTTTTTTGTATAAGGAAGAAAATGAGAGATCATTCGAAAAGCAAATTGTGATTCACTGTAAGAACGGTAAGAAACAATCAATTAACACATCATTAAATTTTAGATATCATAAATATAATGTGTACAAAAATTTCTTCTAAATTAAAAAATTGTTTATCTGCATTAAAACAAAATAATGTTATTCTTAATAAATCTTTTCTTATTTTACAAATCTTTTTTTGCTTTTCAACCATATTTCTCTAATAAATTTCAATATCACTTTATACACAGTATAAAAAAAAATAATTTTTATGGAATATAATAATAAAATGGAAATAAATAATTAAACTGAATAAAGTTTCTTTAATTAAACTGAATGGAAATTAAACTTTCTGATGATATTTCTGTGTGAAATCCGTTTTCATCTGAATCATCATCAATTATAGCACACCATTTCATTTCCAATAGCATGCCAATATCAGACAGTACACTGATATACAAACATCAATTAAAACTGTTACATAATTATAAGTATCAGATATAATATTCTCGCTGAAAAAGAATAAATTTTTAATTGTGTGTTCAATAAAAATCCAATGAAAAAGTTCATACATACTCAATAAATTTTACGTTTACCTGAGAACTTGATTGCATCCCATGTTTGGAATTTCCATTTTTTTTTTTCAAAATAATAGACTAAAATTTGCTATTCGGATAAAAGGGAAATAAAAAGTGTTTATGTAACTATGTAAGCAAACCATTATTTCAAATAAAATTAATATGTTAACCCTTTAATCACTAAGACCGTTTACAGAAGGTCATCACTAAAATCAAATTTTATTCAAATTCAAAAATTTTTAAGCTTTTGTCGTTAAATGCGTTTTTCATGGATTAAATTTAACATAGAATGGTAACACTTTGAACACATTTAGTTGAATAGTTTGACAGATACAGTCATTTCTGTCTAGATTTTTGTGGAAATACAATTGAAAATTGTGCGTGAATTTTGTGTAAAATAATTAAACAAATAAAATACTTTCTAACAGCTTGATCGACTTAGTAATTTTTTGGTAAGTTATTTGCAGTTTATATTTTGATAAATTATTATTAGTTTGGTTTGTGAAAAGAAATTTTTGTTTGAATCGAGCTTTTTATGAAGACCGTCTGTAGACGGCCTTAGTGAATTAGCAGAAAAAAATTTCCTGGAACATAATGTTAACTTTGTGTTATTTTGCCGTTCTTGTGTTCATTTTTTTACCTCAATCAAATGTATTCATTGTGAGTAAAGGTGTTTTTATGTTTTTTTGTGTACTTAGAAAATGTCACGAAGAAGTGAAAGAAATAGAGACTGCTATAAGCATAAAAAATTCAATCTTGCTTTATTGAGTGATGAAGAAATTGTAGAACTAATGGATTCGATTGATGTAGATGATGAATTCGAAGACTTTGACGATAGCATTGAAGATCCAGATTATCGTTGTGATGAATGCAAACCTGAGGATAGTGCAATGATAAACGATTGTTTGCAATTAATTAACTCCTCAGCGCTTATGAATGCAATTGACTTGTCAATGAACATAAGTGATTTTAGTGTAAATATAAATGATACATCACAACAAACAACTACTATTAACGAAAACGAAAAAGAGAATACTACACCACAGGGTGAAAGTGTAATTGAATTACATAAATCGATCCCAGTGGAACAAACACGTCAAACAGAAGGAACGATATCGTTGAAGCCAAAGAAGAGAGCTCGATCACCATTGCCAAGTTTAGAACCATCAGGACTACGAATAATACCATCAGCTGGTGGCTTCACTGAAGAAGGTTTATATTTCAAAACGAATTTCAAACAAAATTGAATATTCAATTATTGTATTTATTATATGCCTTTTTAGACTTAGTGAATATAAACAAAGATTCGGCTGAGTTCAAAGGCATTCTGTGGCGTAAAACGTGCATGCAGTTACATGTAAATGAAATTGCATTCAGAGGAAAAACAGATTTACCGCTCGAAGTAAAAAAACTACAAACGCCGGTGGATTTTTTCGGTTATTTCTTTACCGACGATATCATTGAGTTGATAAGTGTGGAGACGAATAGAACTGCAATTGCAGAAAACGTCAACACACAGTTCAAAGTGGATAAGCATGGAATTCGTCGATACATTGGAATTTTGATTTTTATGTGTAGTGATATCTCATATATCATACAAAAGTGTGCCACACATGAACACCAGAATACTGACCAACAAAATAATAATGATTCATTAAGAATTTTATAAACAAAAAACATAAAATACTTTTAAGTATACTGACCAAAATATATGTAAAAGAAAAAGAAAAAGGTCTGATGTAATATGAGCATAATTTATGCATTGCACATGTTTACATATAGCATGCAATGTGGAAGTATTTAAATAATTATGCTTTTAGAATCAGATTACATTATGTTAAATAATGTAAGAAATATTTAAATGCAATGTTATGATATGATATCTAACACCACTTGAGTAAAATAGAAAAATAGTAAATTTATTAGCTAATTACATGCATAATGTGGGTCATAGTTAAATGACATTTATTTTTATACATATTTTGGAACATATTTGGAAATATAGTAAATATCAATTTATACATAATTAATGATGAATGATTAATGATATTGGAAATATTATAGATATAGATTTAAGTAGGGAGATAAGAAACAATGTAAAATTTTTGTATAAATACTGATGCATTTATTCAATAAACTCACTTTGTATTCAACCAAGAATCAAGTCAAATTTTAATTCTTACTGCACTCCGCAGTCTAGTTGGCACAACTTGCCTTTAAATTAAAAGCATATACAGAGTCAAAAATAATAACGGCACTTTTGCCAAATTAACGTCTGGCTTATGTCGGCAATTAATTTCTGCCTGCCAGTGCAAATATAAATAATTAGCATAGTCAATCACAACCCCTTGCTCCAATCATTACATGGCGACCCTGCCCAACGGCGAAACTCTGGAGGACATCATCAGAAGGGACAAATCTGCAGGTCCAAGGCCGATTACAATAGAAGAGTATAGGAGACGAAAGGCGACCAAGGACATAAGAGAGCTACAACCACCACAGCAACCACAGCAACAACAGCAACCCAAAAAGCGGGGAGGAACCAAAGTAAAACGGAGAAGACAAATTGCTGAGTTATATAGGTTGGCAAATCTAGCTGTCAGCAAGCGTGAGAAAACATCATTTTTACAGCAGATACGAGTGTTAAGACAGCAAGAGCAAGCAGAGAAACAGAAACGATGGGAACAAGCAGTTCCAAAACAGGCAATGAGGAAATTATATTGAACAACGTAGCGTCAACAAATGAAACAACAAACAACAGTAAAATAGGAATAATAGAATTAGTTTTAATTACTGTAACAATAACTTTAGTAATAATAATATTAGTTAAATATATAAAAAATAAATTTTATAAAATAGTAAGAAAAGAAATAAATAATAATAATGTATAAAATAAACAATGGTAAATAAAGTATTAGATGATACAATTGAAGAATTAAAAAGAATTTTATTAAGTTTCACTAAAAATCCAAATAGAATATTCTCAGCAGAAAATATTTTAAGAAAAAAGAATAATTTTGAGAAATTAACAAAAAATTTTGAAAAAGAATACTTGGAATTAGTAAAGAAGAATATTGATTGTTCTAGACATAAAAACCAATACATAAAAATAAAAATTAAATTACAAGAAATTTTTGAAGAAAAAATTTCTCAGTATATTGACGATAATAGTGAAGAAGAAGATTCAGAAGGAATGGCAAATTTTGATATTTCAGTATCAGCAAAGTTGATACCAGAATTTACTGGTGATCAAAAATCCCTGAATAATTTTCTAAATTTAATTGAGTTTCTAGCAGATATATTAAAAGATGATAATGAAAAATTAAAATTAATTAAATTTGTGCTAGGTACACGAATAACGAATAAAGTACGGAATAGAATAGCATATGAAGTAAAACCGGAAAATTTAAAAGATTTCAAAGAACTTTTCACAAAACTATTTGCACAAAAGAAAAGCGCATTAAAAATTCAGAATGAATTAGCAAACGTAAAACAATATAATAGTGTGAATAATTTTTCATCACACATAGAAAAATTAATTGCTGAGTTAAATAATATACAAATATCAGAACAAGGAGATGAAAGTAGGAATGTAATCATCAAATTAAATGATCAATTAGCTCTCAATGCTTTTAAAACTGGCTTACAAGAGCCAATAAAAACTATGGTATTTGCTGCACAACCTAAAACATTTTCAGAAGCAGTAAGATTAGCACTAGAAACTGACATTAATAATGAAACAGATAATAAAGTATTGCATTATAATTCACGTTTTAATAACAAAAAGAATAATAACAAACGATTCAACCAGAATAGAACAAACGCTAACAGCAATTATCCATCCTACAATTCTACTCAAAATACTAATATAAACAACAACAACAGAAATTATAACAACAACAGAAACTACAACAATAACAGAAATTATAACAACAACAGAAACTACAACAACAACAGAAATTATAACAACAGCAGAAACTACAACAATAACAGCAACTCTAACAACAACAACAGAAATCATAGCAACTACAGGAATGGCAACACAAGTAATACGAATAATAGGGGATCTCAAAGGGTAAATGTAATAAATTCGGGAAACGTAAAAACCGTCCCCGAAGCCCATCAATCGGAGGACGAGGAGTGTTAAATGAACAAAAAATAAACATATTTCATCTCAATGTCAAAAGTTTGACAAATTATGTAAAAATTGAAACAAATGCAGCTGATAAAAGATGCAGTTTTTTAATAGATACAGGCGCAGATATTTCGATAATAAAGCAGAATGTAATTAAAGAAAATTGGAATATAAAAGACAATCCATGTAGAATAATGGGAGTAACAGAAAACGAGACATTTTCTCTAGGATCTATAATGGCGAATTTATTAATAGAAAATGAAAAGATTAAACAGGAATTTCAGGTAGTAAATAAAAATTTTCCTATTCAAACTGATGGTATTCTAGGAAGAGATTTCTTAGCAAAAAACAGGTGTAAAATTGACTATGAAACATTTGTGATAACTATCTGTGGCGATAACTCAGACATAATTCTACCAATATACGCGAAATATCCACAAATAAATACAATAATAATACCACCTACAACGCAGATGATTCAAGCTATAAACACAAAGGTAACTGAAGATAGTGTAGTGTTAAATCAAGAAATTCAAGAAGGTGTGCATATAGCAAACACGATAATTCCACATAAAGGCGTACCACACATAAAAATCTTAAACACTTTAGACAAAGAAGTAGAAATAAAAATTCCAAATTTGCAAATACTACCTCTCAAAAACTTTGAAATAATACAACAAATAAAATACAAAAATTCTGCAAAAAGATTTGAACGTTTAAAAAACGAATTAAATATAAAAAATTTAGATCCTCACTCAAGAGAAAAACTTCTTGATATCTGTAAAGATTACACTGATATATTTTATTTAGATGGTGATCAACTAACGATAAACAATTTTTACAAACAAACCATACGCACTACAGACAACAATCCTACATATGTAAAGAATTTTAGACTACCACAAACACGGATAGAAGAAATAAACAAACAGGTAGATCAGTTATTAAAAGATGATATTATAGAACCTTCAGTTAGCCCTTATAATTCTCCACTACTAATTGTACCAAAGAAAGCGACAGAAGAAAACAAGAAATGGAGACTAGTCGTTGATTTTCGACAACTCAACAAGAAAATTGTTGATGATAAATGTCCTTTAACCAGATTAGAAGACATTCTAGATAATCTTGGTAGAGCTAAATACTTTTCTACGCTGGATCTAACAAGCTCCTTTCACCAGATAGAACTCCACAAAGATTCAAGACCATTAACAACTTTTTCAACAAACAAAGGACATTTTCAATTTAAAAGGCTACCTTTCGGTCTAAAAATTTCAACTAATAGTTTTCAACGAATGTTATCCATAGCATTAGCTGGTCTAGATGCAGAATCATTTTTATATGTAGATGATGTGATCATTTTTGGTTGTAGTCTTCAGCATCACAACAATAATTTAAAAAAAATTTTTAACAGATTTCGAGAATGCAATCTAAAACTAAATCCTAAAAAGTGCAATTTTTTGCAAACTGAAGTAGTTTATCTAGGTCACTTAATAACAAATGAAGGTGTAAAAACAGACCCTCAAAAATATGAAACGATCGTCAAATATCCAATTCCAACAAATGCAGATGAGACAAAACGTTTCGTTGCTTTCTGTAATTACTACAGACGTTTCATACCAAATTTTGCAGCAATTGCGAAACCTTTAAATTCTTTATGCAGGAAAAATATACCTTTTGTATGGACAGATGACTGTCAACAAGCTTTCATAACGTTAAAACAGAAACTTATGAATCCACCTATACTTAAATATCCAAATTTCGATAAACCATTTATATTAACAACGGATGCATCAAATTATGCATTAGGTGCTGTATTGTCACAAGGAGAAATTGGTAAGGACATGCCAATTTCCTACGCAAGCAGAACTTTAAACAAACATGAATTAAACAAGCCTATAATAGAAAAAGAATTATTAGCTATACACTGGGCTATATCACACTTCAGACCTTATCTATATGGTAGAAAATTTACAGTAGTAACAGACCATCGCCCACTTGTGAGCCTGTTCACACACAAAAATCCATCCTCGAAAATGACACGTATTCGCATAGATCTAATGGATTATGATTTTGAAATAATATACAAAAAGGATTGTTAAATACAAATGCAGACGCACTATCACGAATAAAATTGGATTCCGAAATTTTGAAAGCCATGATACCAAAAATAAATGATGTTAAGATAGTAACAAGAAACATGGCAATAAATGAAAAGCTTACGAATGAAACACAGGGAACAGACCAAGAAGAGACTGGCCATCTCGCCATTTGGGAATGTTCATCTATTTCAGATGTAAGAAATATAAAGAAATTGAAATTTAAAAACGTGCACGTAAAAGAAAAATATTTGCCCAAATTTCATATAAATAAAAAGGAGGTTATAATAGAATACAGCGATAATGCATCATTAAACTTAGGATTAATTTTGCAGAAGCTTATTCTTGATATGAATAAAAAAGAAATTTATGAAATCGCTATAGCAAATAATGATATGATATTTAATAATGTATGTATACAAGAATTTAAAGATATTTATAATAAGCTGCAGCATAAAATGATTAATAATGGGCATAGAATGATTAGAATTATTATATATGAACCTCCAAAATTAATTGAAAATGAAGATGAAAAATTGAAAATAATTCGGGAATTCCATGACTCTCCACATATAGGAGGACATACAGGCGTCAAAAGAACAATTAATAAATTAAAACAAAGATTCGTATGGAAAAATATGAATAAAATGGTTAAAAATTACATAAATAACTGCACATTCTGCGCACAAAATAAACAGACAAAACATATAAGAGAAAAGATGATACTAACAGATACTCCAGGAACAAGCTTTGAAATCGTACAAATAGACACAGTAGGACCTTTAAGACAAGCGAAGGATTATAGATATATACTAACGATACAATGCGAATTAACAAAATACGTAGAAGCTATACCTATGCAAAACAAAGAAGCTAAAACAATTGCAAGAGTTTTGTGTGAGCAATTCATTTTAAAATATGGATCATTTAAAGTATTAAAATCAGACATGGGAACAGAATTTATCAATGAAACGATGAAGAATATATGTGAAATTTTCCAAATAAAACATAATGTTTCGACACCATTTCATCATGAAAGTCTAGGTTGTATCGAAAGAAATCATAGAATCCTTAATGAATATTTACTTTCGTTTGCGAAAAATGATAATTGGGATGAATGGATACCATATTTTACGTTTTGTTATAATACAACACCACATACAGACACTGGAATGACACCATTTGAACTTATATTTGGCAAAATAGCACAAATACCAGGTTTTCTGCTAAAAGAAACTAAATCACCGATTTATAATTTGGAAGATTATTCAAAAGAATTAAAGTATAGATTACAAAGAGCTCATGAAACTGCGAAAATATTGCTGGAAAATGCAAAGATAAAAAGGAAAACTGAAATAGATAAATATGCCAATCCAATTAATGCTAAAGTAGGAGATAAGGTATGGTTAAGAGTAGGAAGTAAAAGAAAATTAGAGCCTCCATACAAAGGCCCATATGAAGTAATAAAAGTACAAGGTGTAAATGTAGATCTTAAGATTGGACAAGATATTAAAAAGATACATAAGAATAGACTAAAAATAGCTATAACAGAATAATACACAAAGATATATATAGAAAACACATACAAAAAAAAAAAAAAAAAAAAAAAAAAAAAAAAAAAAAAAAAAAAAATTATAATAATGCAAATAAACATTATGTAAAACTTAGCATAGGTCAGGGAATAGAATATAAACATAAGACAATATTGTATGTAGAATTAAGGTAAAGACATATAAACAAAAAGCAAGACGAAGCAATTTTCAAAAAAAAAAAAAAAAAAAAAAATTTTTTGAACCATATGTAACAAAATATGTATCACATTAATATAATATAAACTAAAATATAAACAACAATTAGCGAACTGTAAAAACAAAAAAAAATATATACATATACACTATATATATTTTTTTTTCCATAACGGTGAGGGATGTAGTGATATCTCATATATCATACAAAAGTGTGCCACACATGAACACCAGAATACTGACCAACAAAATAATAATGATTCATTAAGAATTTTATAAACAAAAAACATAAAATACTTTTAAGTATACTGACCAAAATATATGTAAAAGAAAAAGAAAAAGGTCTGATGTAATATGAGCATAATTTATGCATTGCACATGTTTACATATAGCATGCAATGTGGAAGTATTTAAATAATTATGCTTTTAGAATCAGATTACATTATGTTAAATAATGTAAGAAATATTTAAATGCAATGTTATGATATGATATCTAACACCACTTGAGTAAAATAGAAAAATAGTAAATTTATTAGCTAATTATATGCATAATGTGGGTCATAGTTAAATGACATTTATTTTTATACATATTTTGGAACATATTTGGAAATATAGTAAATATCAATTTATACATAATTAATGATGAATGATTAATGATATTGGAAATATTATAGATATAGATTTAAGTAGGGAGATAAGAAACAATGTAAAATTTTTGTATAAATACTGATGCATTTATTCAATAAACTCACTTTGTATTCAACCAAGAATCAAGTCAAATTTTAATTCTTACTGCACTCCGCAGTCTAGTTGGCACAACTTGCCTTTAAATTAAAAGCATATACAGAGTCAAAAATAATAACGGCACTTTTGCCAAATTAACGTCTGGCTTATGTCGGCAATTAATTTCTGCCTGCCAGTACAAATATAAATAATTAGCATAGTCAATCACAACCCCTTGCTCCAATCATTACATATGTCGATATTTCGTTACCCGAACATTGAATCACACTCGAGTGAATACGGATTTCGACACATACCTGACTGCATGCCGAAAAATAAATTTGAAAAAATTAAAAAATATTTATCCTTCAATAACGAATCTGAACGGATCAAAAAAGGTCATGTAGGATATGATCCTCTTTTCCGGATCAGAAAACTTGCGACATATTTGATAGAGCGCTTTGATTCAATTCCAAAAACTTCTCGTTTATGTATCGACGAACAAATGTGTTCAACTAAAATGGCTCATCATTTGCGGCAGTATTTGCCAGATAAACCACATCCATGGGGCGTGAAGTTCTTTGTTTTGTGCGACAGCAATGGTTACTCGTACCGTTTTGAAATATATACTGGAGCCAAAAATGATGACATCATTTTGCCGAATACACCAAACATTGGCGCAACAGGGAATGTTGTAATCAGGTTATATATTTTTTTGAGAATAAGTTCTCGGTTTTCTTACACTTAAATTGCTTTGTTTTCTATTTTTCCAAATCAGGTTGTCACAAACAGTGCCAAATTTTGTAAACCATATATTATATTTTGATAACTTTTATACGTCTCTACCTCTTTTGGTTTACCTAAGAGCACGTGGTATTTATAGTCTTGGCACTGTAAGAGCCAACCGCATTCCTGGCTGCAAACTTCCAACAGATAAAAGCGAAGAATTGCAAAAAGCACCAAGAGGGTATTCAACAGAATTCGTTGGATCGGCTTATGGTGTCGACATCACCACAGTTTTGTGGAAGGACACGAAAAATGTCAGACTGTGTTCAACATATGTTGGGGCTAAGCCTTTCCAGAGAACCAGTTTAATTAGTCAGCCATCGAAAATTCCTCGTTATAATCGGAAGGAAAAATCATACAATGATATTGATTGTCCGAAGATTATTCATGAGTACAATGCACACATGGGTGGTGTTGATTTAATGGACTCTTACATGGGCCGTAATGGACTAAGAGTCAAAACGCAGAATATGGCAACAAGAATTTTTTATCATCTTCTGGACATGGCGATAGCGAATGCATTCGTTTTGTATCGAAGGCTCAATGCTGAAAAAAAAAACTGCAGATGAGGACCTAGATATAAAAGACATGACAATGTACGAATTTCGTTTAAGCATTGCAAAAGAACTCTGTGCTTCTATTGAAAAACGGTGCGTTGGACGTCCATCAGCCACACAGCCGACCAAAAGCAATGACGTTGGAAAAAAAGCTGTTCATCCAGTGGAAAGTGTGAGATTTGACGGAATAAATCATTTCCCCGAATGGGGATCTAAAAAGTCCTGTAAACTATGTAAAAAATCGGATACACACACGTTTTGTACCAAATGTAATATACATTTGTGTTTTTCTAAAGCTAAAAATTGTTTCACAAAATATCATGTGAAATAAAGATTTCTTTTATTGAGCATAATTGAAATAAAAACGATTTTTGGTGTACTTGGATTATACAGAATATATTTAATTTTTTTCACCTAACACACTAAGACCGTCTACAAACGGTCTTTAATTTTTTTATCTTAGCGCTTTCATCCAAAATTTTTTTGAGAAGCTGACTCCATATTCGTCTTTTTCAGCCCAAAATCTTACTAGAACCAAAATTCTCATTAAAAAAAAACTGATATTTCGACTTTAGGGGTTAAAGGGTTAAGAACATATATTCAAAGTGTTTTCCTTGACCATTACTTCAATTAATTTGTTTAGAAAATCTTAAAACTTTCTTATATTATTAAAAAAATCGTAAGAAAATTTAGAGCAAGTGGTACAAAAATTAAATGATTATATCTCAGGAACTAGAGGTCGCATTTTTTTTTTCTAACATATACCTACATTTTATTTTTTGATAAATTTGCATTTTAAAACACGTGATTATTTTTAATGAAATACATATACATAGGTATTATTTGAAAACATATATAAATACAACCACAAAAACAAAAAACGAGAAAAAAAAAAAAATTTTTTTTTCACGCGTTGAACCGTAGGGTTTATCTCATATGTATCAAAAATTTGATATCTTCAAGGTTTATTTTAATTGTGTAGTTTTCAAATAGAATAATAATTTTCACTGAAAGTATATATGTAATCTCATTAGTAATATTATGATATATTAAGTCCTGAAAGTGTTATTGCAAAATAATTTTATTTCATCTCGGTTAGGATGAAACATAACATTAGCTATTGTAATCTAAAGTATTTAAGTAATTACATTAATAAAAAATAAGCAAAAATGTAGAAGGATCGCCAAAAGGCCCTGGTGGGTCGTGGTGTGGGCGGAGGTGGGCAGTTTACTGTTCCCACCCCCACAATAAATAATAATAATAATAATAACAATGTGATAAACGAGATATTATACTCCATAAAAAAAAAGATAGTCTACAGCGATTCGCAGAGATCCATAGATCATACGATGCATTGCAGTATCCTCTTATATTCGTTCGTGGTGAAAACGGATATCATTTTACAGTTTATCAAGTTGATCCAAATACAGGCTTACAAAATTTCAATAAAAAAGTTTCTGAACTGCAATATTATTGTTACCGAATAATGATTAGGAAAAATGCATACAATCATCTACATTACTACAGACAATTATTAAATCAATATATTATCCTACATATGTATACTGGAATTGAAGGATTTTGAAAATTACACAAAATGGAAAAGACAGTGATTTGAAAATATCGCCTGTTTTTAGAGCTAATAATGTATAGGAAAATCATAATTTTTTAAAGTTTTTTTTAGTTATGCGTATAAATAGGGTATTGAACTGTTGAAAAGGGTGTAAAGATAAATATTTTTGAAAAGTGGAAAAGACGCTGTTTGATTTTAATCGACACATATTATCCTACATATGTATACTGGAATTGAAGGATTTTGAAAATTACACAAAATGGAAAAGACAGTGATTTGAAAATATCGCCTGTTTTTAGAGCTAATAATGTATAGGAAAATCATAATTTTTTAAAGTTTTTTTTAGTTATGCGTATAAATAGGGTATTGAACTATTGAAAAGGGTGTAAAGATAAATATTTTTGAAAAGTGGAAAAGACGCTGTTTGATTTTAATCGACACATATTATCCTACATATGTATACTGGAATTGAAGGATTTTGAAAATTACACAAAATGGAAAAGACAGTGATTTGAAAATATCGCCTGTTTTTAGAGCTAATAATATATAGGAAAATCATAATTTTTTAAAGTTTTTTTTAGTTATGCGTATAAATAGGGTATTGAACTATTGAAAAGGGTGTAAAGATAAATATTTTTGAAAAGTGGAAAAGACGCTGTTTGATTTTAATCGACACATATAGTCTATGTATATGCAAAAATCGAGACAGAGCGATTAGTTTTTTTCCGATCCAATCAGAAAAAACTTAAGAGTCGAAAATTATATTCACCTTCGAGATGCCATCCATCAAAATGAAAATGCAGAGAATTTAGGACGACTGCTAATTTTACTCTCATCTTTTATTGGAGGACCACGGTATATGCATGAACGGACACAAGATGCATTCTGTTACGTCAGAAAGTATGGACGTCCCGATCTCTTTATAACATTTACAACCAATCCGAAATAGGAAGAAATTTCTCAACAATTATTCACTGGGCAACTACCTTCAGACCGTCATGATATAATATCAAGAGTTTTCAAATTAAAACTGAAAAAAATGATGGATCTTTTAGTGAAAGGACAAATTTTTGGTTCTGTCCGTTGTCATATTTACAGTGTAGAATGGCAAAAACGTGGATTACCTCATGCTCATATTTTAATATGGTTAGATATTAAAATAAAAGGAGAGCAAATTAATGACGTTGTTCGTGCAGAATTGCCTGACGAAGAGGAAGATCCTGCGTTATTTCAAATTGTAAAAACCCACATGGTGCATGGTCCATGTGGCGCTCATAACCCGCGATCTCCATGCATGAAAAATGGCTTTTGTAGTAAGAGACTTCCTAAGTCATTTACAACAGAAACTGTCTCAGGTGATGACGGCTATCCATTTTACCGACGTCGATCACCTGAAAATGGTGGTAGACGAATATTGATTCAAACAAACACCAACTCTTTCGATATTGATAATCGATGGATTGTTCCATTTTCACCCGTTTTGTTACGAACATTTAACGCACACGTTAATGTTGAAATT
Organism: Villa cingulata; assembly: GCA_951394055.1. Lineage (NCBI taxonomy): Eukaryota > Metazoa > Arthropoda > Insecta > Diptera > Bombyliidae > Villa > Villa cingulata. The sequence continues at coordinate 30,040,204 of OX596017.1, read as the reverse complement.
TGCAATAGCGTTAAATCGATAAAATATATATGTAAATATATCAACAAAGGTTCAGATTTAGCAGTTTTTGGTGTACAAAACGAACTTGATGAAATAACATCATACCAACACGGAAGATATATTAGTACTTCTGAAGCAGTATGGCGCATGTTGTCATTTTCTATTCATGAACGTTTCCCTTCTGTTACACATCTAGATATTCATTTAGAAAATGGTCAGAGGGTTTATTTTACTTCCGCTAATGTCCAAGAAGTAATACAAAATCCAAAAGATACAACATTAATGGCATTTTTTAAGTTATGTCAAACTGACAATTTTGCAACAACCTTACTCTATGAAGAAGTACCAGCGTATTATACTCGTACATTTAATAAAAACAATGGGACTTTGCAGCGACGACGTCGTGGTACTCCTTTAAATGGTCACCCAGATGTTTTTTATGTACATACTCTTGGTAGAGTTTATACTCTACATCCCAATAATCACGAGTGCTATTATCTCCGGACGTTATTATCTGTTGTAAGAGGCCCGACTTCATTTCAAAGTTTGAAAACTGTAAACGGTGTAGTTTATCCGACATTTCAAGCAGCATGTTTGGCCCTTGGTTTACTAGAAAGTGATAATCACTGGCACGATACATTGACGGATGCCAGTTTAAGTAGCAGCGCATCTAAATTGCGTGAATTATTTGCTATTATATTAGTTTTTTGCAGCGTTTCTAATCCATTAGAATTATGGAATAATTTCAGAAGTCATTTCATTGAAGATTTTATAAGAGACCTTAGACGCAATGTCCAGATGTTGATGCAAATGCCCATATTGAAAATATAACCAATCGTGCTCTTATTTCATTACAAGAAACCGTAATTTCTATAGGAGGAAATACTCTTCATCATTATGGTTTACCATCTCCTCAAATAACCGACGCATCCATCGATACCCTAAATAGAGAATACATTGAACAAACAAATTTCGATCCAGTTCAACTTCAAGATATTATAAACCATGACGAACCAAGATTAAATAATGAACAGAATCAAATTTATAGGTTTCTTATAAATAAAGTAAATAATCGTAGTGGTGGTGCATATTTTTTAGATGCTCCGGGTGGTACTGGTAAAATTTTTTTAATTAACCTTATATTAGCAAAAATCCGTGCAGATAAAAAGATTGCTATAGCGGTAGCATCGTCAGGAATTGCTGCGACTTTACTTCCTGGAGGAAAAACTGCCCATTCTATGTTCAAAATACCAATAGAAGCTGATCATATGGAAAATCCAGTCTGCGGTATATCCAAGAATGGTCACAAAGCCAAAGTCTTGCAAGAGTGTGTTTTTGTTGTGTGGGATGAATGTACTATGGCAAATAAAGCATCGATCGAAACGGTAAATAGGACAATGCAAGATTTAAGGAATAATAATCAGTTATTTGGTGGAGTAACTTTTTTATTTGCTGGTGACTTCAGACAAACATTACCGGTTGTTTCTAGAGATACACGAGCGGATGAGATAAACGCATGTTTGAAGCGATCAGTACTTTGGAATTACATAGAAAAGCTTTATTTAAAACAAAATATGAGAGCACAATCTGGAACTTCACGATTTTGTCAAGTTCTTCTAGATATCGGTGAAGGAAAATATCCAGAGATTAATAATAATAATGACATTGCAATTTCATCTGATCTGTGGCAGGTTGTTACAAATACTGAATCATTAATATCAAACATTTATGATGACATCCACAATTTTACTACAAAAGATGATTCATGGTTGTGTGAAAGATCTATTTTAGCGCCAAGGAATGACCAAGTATGTTTACTTAACAATTGTATAATGGATAAGATTACTGGTAATATAACATCGTACTTATCTATAAATACAATGTGTCAAATAGACCAAGCAGTGAATTATCCAGTGGAATTTTTGAACAGCATTAATGCTCCTGGTCTTCCACACCATAAAATAGATTTAAAAATTGGCATACCTATTATGCTACTGCGTAATTTAAATCCACCAAAATTATGCAATGGAACAAGACTACGAGTAGTTTCGCTACAAAAAAATGTTATCGAAGCTGTAATTATAACTGGTTGCGGTAAAGGTGAAATTTTATTCATACCTAGAATACCTATAATTCCAACGAATTATCCATTTTAATTTAGGAGATTACAATTTCCAGTAAGTGTTAGCTTTGCAATGACAATTAGTAAATCACAAGGCCAAACTTTAAAACGAGTTGGCATTGATTTGACTGAAGATTGCTTTACCCATGGACAATTATACGTGGCATGTTCACGTGTAAGCGATGCTTCTAATGTTACCATCTTCACACATAATAATAGCACACGTAACATAGTTTATAAGGAAGTGTTATAATAAACATTATATTGATAATATTTATAACTTTAATAATATGTTATAAATAGTGTAAAAATATATGTATAAATAGTAAACGACAAGTTTACTTACGCATAGAATAATATATACTTACATTTAGATAATAGCATATTATATTAAACATATAATATATACAGGTTGATTCCTAATAAAATGTTCTAACCAATCGTGATCAGTGTTTACGATTAGTCGCTTTTTCGGAAAATCCCAAATTCACAATATTTTTAGGGGTTGAAAGCTTTTCGTTTGTTCGTGTAAGTAAGCTCATATAAATTTAATAACTTATATAACTATATTCTTCTAAAATTATTAAAAAAGTTATTATAAAAAGTATGCATTAGACGGTTTCTAACAGTACTTTAAACATCCCGATTTGTTGCTAAATGTGACATTGTATAATTAATATTTACTTTAATATATATATATATTAGTATACATATAGTGCTTGGTTGGTGTTATGTTGTGCTGTTGTGCAAAATCAGGTTTAAATACTGTTACTTAAATTAGATTTATGTTTAATCAATTATACATGTGTTATAGGCCTAAAATGTTCAGTTATTTTTTCTAAATAATTTACATTTTGGGGAAGTCGATCACAATAAATCGGCTAACGCTCTGAAAGCGATACCTCTTGGGTAGAGCGGAAACTCGCATTTTTTTTAAAATTGTACATTGTACACATTACTACACAACGATGCTCTATATTATGAAAGTCACTCTATATTACAGGTGTTCTGCTGAAAAAAACAATTCCATGTCGCATGCAAGAGCAAGATTAAAGTGGACAGAACATTAACATTAAAAATGAACGGTATTACCATATTGATTTTATGTCAAAGCTCTTTATATAGTTCTGATAAGGTATATTGTTCTATGATAATGCGAACGAAGTCGCGGGTACAGGCTAGTAATAAATATATATGGTATACGAATGTGACGGCCTGCAATAAAATGAATCTTTTTTTGGTGTAAGTATCACTCGAAATGCACAGTTCTACGAATTTGTAATTATTTATGTGTATACCTTCGCTTGAAGAGAAGACTATAATTTAAATTAAATGTCTTGTCTAGGAATTTGAAGCAGGAAATGCAAGATATGTATTTCCAAGCAATGAAGATCAATTGAAGCGGCGGCAACCTAATTTATATATAGTAGTATATATATACACTATATATATCATTAAATTGAATTATTACTACATATTAATTTTCAAATTTTAGGTTATAAAAAATCAAATTGCGCTCTGAAATCTGCTGGAGATATGGATAACTTTTTACAGAAAAAAAATTCGACTAGCCGTAAGTAACTAAAAAGCATAATATTTAAATATATGTATATTTAATATAATATAATGTAATATAGGTATACACATACACATATTGTTTAAATACTACATGATTAATAATTATTAACATATTTTAGTAAAATCATATTCACCCACGCATTCTTCAAAGTCAACTTGTAAATGTAGCTCAGATTAACATTAACAACATTAATGGTGGTAATATTAAGAAGAAGAAAGGCTTTTCGAAGGTATGGAAATATGTATTTCAAAAAATCCGGAAATAAAAAATTTGCTAAATGCTTAATTTGTGGTAGAGAATACAAAAAGATTTCACCCAAATTTCGATAAAGAAGACAAAAAAGTCGAGTTTGAAAATGAAGCATCTACTTCCTCCGCAAGTAATATTAAGATCACTGCTAACAGTTCTTATTAAAAAAAATTATATGTATAAGTTATATGATATGGCAAAAAGCAAATTAAAAATTATGCTAGAAACAATTAGATTTGTTGCCATTACGTGTGATCTCTGGACATCCCGTGCGAACGAAAATTATTTATCGGTAACTTGCTACTTCGTTAATGAGAATTTTGATTTAAAAACAGCTTTACTTTCAACAAAAAAATTGATGAATGTAACAAATCATTGCTCGGAGAATATTGCAGATTCACTGAAGGAGGTATTCATTGAATGGGGTATAATGGGCAAATTACCTGTATTGTTACAGATAATGCTTCTTCGATGTTAAAAGCATGTGATATACTTGAAATACGAAATATGCCATGCTATGCTCATACATTAAATCTAGTTGTTCAGGAAGCGCTATGTTGTGATTGCATTAAAAATGTTTTGGCCAAATGCAAAACCATCGTGAAATTTTTTAAAAGCAGCACTATATGTGTGGAAAAATTTAAGATACAACAGGACATTAAAAGACCACTGACGTTAATTCAAGAAGTACCAACTAGGTGGAATAGTACTTATTATATGTTGAAAAGGATTTTGGAAACAAACGAAGCAACTTGTACAACATTATTAAACACTTGGAAATCTCCATCACCTTTGACTGCAGATGACATTCTTATTTTGAAGGATTTAGAAATGCTATTGTGTAAATTTGATGAAATAACAAAAAATGTTTGTGGAGGTAAATACGTTACTATTTCCTAATTATACCTATAACTTACGGAATTTACCAACAAATGTTGGAACTTGAAAGAAATTTAACAACTGTAGAAGAAAAATTTGTTCATGACAAATTGATTCAATCAATTAGGGCTAGACTTTTTATTTACGAAAGCAGATCTATACCGCGGATCGCTACTATCCTTGATCCAATGTTCAAGAAGGAAGGGTTTTGCTTATTAAGCAATGCAGATGAAACTGCAAAATTTTTAGAAAATGAGATGATCACTAATGTAAAATATATGCATGGTCAAAGTTCGGAAGATTTTGAAGAAAAAAATAAAGAAAACCCTAAACAAAAAGATCCAATATTTGGATTCCTGGAAGAAAGGCTTAACCATAAAGGACCAAAACTGCAACTGTAGACGTTATCATCACAAAACGTCAATATCCTGAAAGAGCAAATTCATCACGAGACACATATACATTACTTTTTTGGAAGGTGGTTTAAGATAAGTTGGATATTAGTTTTGATCTTAAGTTGCATAATAAAATAAAGTTTGAATTGAATTTAAAGTTTGAATTTTTTTTTTATTAGAAAAATTATAAAAATAAAATAGAAATATTAATTGTGAATCTTAAAAAATAAAATCTATTGTATAAGTAATAAAATTATAAATTGTGTAATAAAATAAAGTTTGAATTGAATTTGAAATTTGAATTTTTTTTTTCCCAATGAGTCAGGGATATTATTAATGTTATCATCACAAAACGTCAATATCCTGAAAGACAAATTCATCACGAGACACAGATCCATTACTTTTTTGGAAGTTGGTTTAAGATAAGTTGGATATTAGTTTTGATCTTAAGTTGTATTATGTTTTTCAGGTGACTGGAGATGAATTGAAACCACTGCCAGAATGCGCTATCAAATATTTATGTGTTCCAGCTACATCTGTCGAATCAGAAAGAACATTTAGCGCAGCAGGTCAACTCATCAGAGAAAGACGTTCCCTTTTAAAGGATAAGCATGTTGATATGCTTATTTTTATGAATAAGAACAAATGGATTTTTGATGTGTTAAAATAACTTATAACTTCAATTTCAAATTTAATTATTTTCAATATTACTATTAAATAAATGAAAAATTAAAAAATTAGCCTTTTTATCAATAATAAAACCTACTATCGAAAACTATCGATAGTATCGATAGTTTCTCATAAAACTGCGAATTGCGTTCAAAAAAGCATGCTTACTCATCCCCGCATGTGAATCAGACGACGATAATCTGACAAGCAAGTTTAACGTCATGCAAGTAAGCAACAATGCATTGTATAAACATTATATAAGTATGAATGGCACAGCATAATACATACCATAATATACCATAGACCTAAATAGCTACACAGATATGCCAATATCGCAAAGTTCATTTCATCAAGTTTGCATTTTCATCTATAAAACTTTTCATTTAAAATAAACTTTAACGTAAAATAATAAGCATAAACAATTATGAACTACGTTTGTTCGAGGTTCAACAAAAAAAAATTGAGTTTTGATGTTGCTGTTGTATGCGGTTATGGATAGACAAAACATGTTCTTTATCTTTATTCGAATAGGAAATAGACATTTTATTTATAAATGTTTATCTTTTATAAACATGATCTGAATATTGAAAAATTTTGACTGAAATAACACTAAAATTCTGTTTTCTAGAATCAATTTTTTTATTTTGTAAAATAAACAACATATTATTAGGTTTCTGTTTCTACAGCCTTTAAATCTCTTAAATGCACCAATGTGCCTCTGAAAACACTGTAAAAATTTTGAATGTAGCTAACTCGTTGTCTACACGTTTACATTTTGCTATTCGCAATATCTTTCGAGTGTCTTGCAGAAGCTTCTCGATTGTGAGTCAAATAAAAACTGGTTTATAACCAATAGTTAACGGCTCAAGACTCTGTAGCTTATGAAATGCTTCCTCATGAATTAGGCAGATTGGCATTTAATTGGTGGAACATACCAAAGTTTTAATAAATTGTGTGTTAATTGAACAATTCAAATAATTTCGCGTAGTTGTTACCAATTATGTCAAACTACCGTAATATTCTTTCAACTTCTGCAGAAACCCTCGATTTTAAATAGCATCCACGTCCAGAATACTATTATATATATTATATTTACATATATAAAATATATAGTTATGTAAATAAGACTTCGATGATTTTACATCCTGTCCAGTAGGGGAACACTGATGTTCTGTGATACTCAAAATATGAGATTTATGCAATTTATCTGCAATTTCCACAGAACTTAGGAGACATAAGTACGAGTTTTACACATTCTACACATTTTACAAGTGTTTGAGGCACATTTTTCTGTCGCTAAGATACTTTTTTACTATATTTCTCTACAAAAACCAATAATATATTCTTCTGATATGTATGCAACGTTCTAGAGGAGTAATTCTCGAATTCATCTAGTACGTATTTATATGTAATAATACAAAAATAATATAAGGTTTACGCGATATGGAAAAACTTTTTTTAATTTCAAAAATTTTTCAATAATCAGATCAAGTAACAGCTAGTGGGAGTATTTTCTTTAAATTGAAAGCAAAGATTTGAATATCTTTCTGGAAATCTCTGATTCTTACTATTAATGAACTACTCAATGTAAGAATTGTATTTAACAAAATAGTTTGCCACCAAGTAGTATACATGAATCTGGATATCCTTCCTGAAGTCAAACATTTATTACATCCAGCTCTTTTTCCAGACATATGAGATCTGAACGTGATATTCTAAATAAAAATGCGAATGTACAACAGAATTATTTTTCCTTATCAGGCATAAACTCAACTATTTCACATAATTTACTGAATATAAATAATGATATCCACTTTTGTCCCTACATTGTTGAATACAAAGAAAAGAAATTTAATAAACCACATTTAAAACGGTCTACTCTTGAATTTTCTATGAAATATTTTGAAAACCTTTACAGGAAAGATGCTTTGAATATCCAAAATGATGTGAAAACTATGATAACAAGCAAAATAGCTAAACAAACTCAAAATAATGTAATAAAATTTGTTAAAATGAGGGCATTTGTAAAATTTTAGAAAATTTAATTGAATTTTGTAACAATCCGTTTTAACAAGTAGAATACAGAATACAAATAAATTTGAAAGAACATTGCCGCTTGAACTTATACGAAAGATATAAAATAATTAACATTAATAATTCGGTTCAACCTATAATTTCGAACGGATATAACTGTATTGATGAGAAATTAGCAAACGTAATATCTCCTTTAAAAATTTAAATTAGAAAGATTTAGAAAAAGTCTTCCTTTCAATTGGACCATAAATACAAAAAATAATTCTACTCAAAATATTGATGATGATGATGATGATCATGGTAACCCCTGGGCCAGGTAAGTATACTCAAAATATTAATATGGATTATTATATACAAATATATCCATCTAAAAAAATTGCTACACATATTGTAAAGTTGTGAAATTATGAATTAGTTATTATTATTTTATACTAATTTATTGTTATTTTTGAATTGAATTTTAATTTAAATCATTGAAAAAACAAAACGAAAAAAAATGAGTTCAATGGGTGATTTGAAAATGGGTTTAATAAGTGAATTCACTAAGACCAGCTATAACGTAAACATTTTTGAAATAAAATATCTTCACAAATTATTCACTGTGAACGTTCAAGTGAAGAATTACTTGGGTGAAATGAATTCAGAACGAATTCACTATGAGTTCACTTGGTCAGCTGGATTTATTTATAATAATTTTCATATTTCAATTAAAATTATGTAGGTATATATGGATGGTATTTATTTGTATTTATATTGTATGTATGTAACAGTTTTTCAATTTTCAACTTTTACTTTACTCGGACATTTAAATTCACACATTGATGCAGTACAAATTCTTCGTTTCGCAGAAATCCAGCCAATTACATTATTTTATATAGAAAGTTACATTATAACTTAGCAAAAATCAAAACGATTCATAACAACTGAAAAAAATATAATTAAAAATTCATATCCATCAAAGTAAGTAGATACGTATAATGCTACAATGTAATAACCAAAAAAAATAACCTTAAAAATTAAATAATAATCTTACCTTTAATCATACATTTTTTTAATTTTTCCACCAAAAAAAATTTGTTTTTCTATTATACACAAAAATTATCCTTTTTGAATTTTTCGATTTCTTCTTTCAAAAACATATTTCATTTACAACTATTTATTTATTTTTTCAATCTTTCAATTTCAAACCTAATTTTTGAACCACTCAAAAAAAATACTTTTCATTAAATTTTTACAAGAAAAAAATTACATTTTATTTGGCTACAATAATATTTTTATCGTTCATTTTATTTTTCAATTAAATTTTTTTTGTTGAATTATTTGTTAAAATGAAAATTAAATTAAAAATTAAATTGTTTTCCTAGTATGTTATTATTAAAGCCTGAACATGATTCGCCGTCACCGTCACCGTCATTTTTAAAATATATGAAATTAATGTTAGTGAATATGATATGATACGCCGTCGCCGTTTTCATGACGGTGACGGTGACGGTGAGAGTTGAACAACTTTCTACTTTTGACCGTCACCGTCATCGAGTATATAACCCAAATTCTAGTATAATATTTATATGTTTATTATAAATAGTGTTGTTCGTTGTTCGATATCGATTGAGTTGTGTTATTATTATTATAATTATTTATTAATAAGAAAGGAAATAAAAAAATTGAAGAAAATAAAAATATTATAAACTATAAAAAATATTAATATATATACAGTGTTCATTGTTCGATTGTGTTGTGTTATTATAATTATTTATTAATAAGGAATTACATACATAAAAAAATTGAAGAAAATAACAATATAAACTATAAACTATAAAATTTAACATGGTTTTTGAAGAAAAATTAATTTCTTGTGTTCAAGAACACGAAGAATTGTATAATATAAAACATAAAGAATATAGGAACCAGATAAAAAAGGAAATTATTTGGAAAAAAATTGCAGAAGAAACAGGACAAGATGGTAAGTACAAGCATATCAATTTTATTTTTTTAAATATTATTTATTATTTATTATTATTGTTTCACCATTTTATTTATTATATTTATTTATATATTTAGTTATCAATTTTTTTTTTAATATTTATATACTTATTATTTACAATTATAGTAAGAACATGTAAATCTCGATGGAGTAGCCTTCGTGACAGATTTAAAAAAAAATTAAATGAAAAAAAAAGGTCTGGTAGTGGTGCAGAAGACAAAGAGAACTGGAAATATTTTGAAGCTCTTTTTTTTTTAAAAGATACTGAAGACAAAAATAGGTAATCAAAATTATTTCAGGGTTATATTATATTATAAATGAAAAATTACAAATTTCTTTCAGCGTACTTACTGTTGGCAATGTATTTGAAGATTGTAATGAACATTTAGAAAATGTTCCAATGTCTCCATCTTTATTATCACCCGTTTCACAAGAAAACGATAAAGCAGTGCCACAGACTTCCAGACAACGAAAAAGAAAATCAGAAAGTGAAAATTTCGATAGTTTTTTGTCGTCTGCAAAAGATGTAATAACATCTATGCGTGAGGAGCCAAAAAGATCCCGCATCAAATTATTTTTCCAGCACTTAGCCGAAAAAGTGGAAGAAGCCAACATCCCAAAAAGAGCATTAAATGAATTAGAAATAAGCCTAACAAAATTAGTGTACGATACTGTAGACAAATATGACAATGCATAATGTATATAACAATAAAAACAATATAGTATAAGTTAATATGTAAATTTTATTATAATTTTGTATACTTTTGAGATACTGTTTAATTTTATGTATATACTTATATACTTTATACTTATATACTTTTTATATGCATACATTTATTATAATTTTAATACACTTTTATATATACCTTAATTTTATGATTCATTTATTATAAAATTTTTCAATTTATCTCGTAATGCAAAAGCCTCACGAGTTGCATTATTTGATCTAGAAGGATTATATGTCTCTAATTCAACAATTTCGTTGCGCCAGTCACCTAAAATTAATTCATTTGCACTGTAATGGTCAACTAATTCTTCTGTGAAATAAGAAGAGTCTTTGTTCAACATCAAAAAGTTATGGAGAACAGTTGTTGCCATGACTATAAGCCTAGCATTTTGTGGTTGCCACATCATTGTTGTGGTATATACTCGCCACCTTTCACTTAAAATACCGAATGTATTCTCAATTACTCTTCTTGCTGCAGAAAGACGATCATTAAATTTTTGTTTTTCTTCAGTCAAATTTGTACCCGGATATGGACGCATTATGTTGCGCTTAAGGGGAAAAGCTGCATCTGCCACAAAATAAAATGGGAATATATCATCTTGATTGGGTAAATTTCTGCCAAAAGGTAATTGCAGCCGACCGTTTAATAATTTTTTTCCAAACGTAGATTTTGACAGTATACCCCCATCACTCTTACTTCCTGGAGCTCCAATATCAAGTGCTGTGAAACAATATTTATCATCGCATGCAGCAAGTAAAACAATGCTGTAGTAATTTTTATAATTATAATATAAAGAACCACTATGTGGTGGACATAAAATTCTTATGTGTTTGCCATCTATAGCTCCCACACAGTTTGGCATTTTCCATTTTTGACCAAATTGATCAGCAATATTTTGAAATTCTCTTTCATTTGGCCTTGCTAGATAAAATGGTGATAATTGGTCCCAAATTATTTTACACGTTTCCAGTATTATCTTTCTGATTGTTGATGCTCCCATTTTGAAACTCCAGGCCAGAGGTTGAATTGGATATCCATGGGCTAGATACCTACAATAATGTAACACATTTAACATTATAATATATGCATATATGCATTTTGTGTTGATAATCTCGTGTTCTTACTTACATCAACGTAACAGCAAGCCTACACTCTGGCTCTATAGGTAATGCTCTTGAAGATTTTGTCAATTGATCTTGAATCAATGACAAAAGGCAGTTAAAATGTGAAACATTCATCCGAACTGCCTTGAAAAAATGTTCTTCGTCAGAGGTCTTCAACACATTGAATGTTTTATTAAAAAAACCATACATATTTCTGGTTCTATTCACTTCCCTCACTGCCCATCCGCGTTTTCTTTTATTTAACTGTTTGTATTTTTGATAAACTTCGTTCACTAAACCAATAATTAATGTTATTTTAACAATTTTCAAAGTTTGTTCTGGATCCATTATTGTATTTCAAATATTTTTTATGTTTTTATTATTTAATTTATTATATATATATATAATTTCGATTGTATATTTTATTATTATTATTTATTTATCTTAACATTTACAAATTAATTATTTATATCGACATATACCTATATTATTTGTGTAATTTATAAACTAAATATTATATGTATAATAAATCAATTATAAAATTATACTAAATTCATATTAAATACTATTATAAACTAGGTATCAAATTAAAACCACTCAAAACTTCACTAATAACAATATTTGAACACAATATATGGTTATATTATATAATTAATTTTAATTAAACACAAAAGTTAAATATTTTTTGATAAATTCTGAATAAATTAATAAATGAAATTTCTGAATTACATTAATTAAGCACCATTTCTTTCATTTTGACGTTGACGGTGACGGTGACGGCGACGGTTTATCGTATTTACTAGTTCGCCGTCAATTTGACGGTGGCCGTCGCCGGTGACGGTGACGGCGAACCATGTTCAGGCCTTTACTTTGAAATCCATGATGGATGGATTTATATGTTCGAGGTGGATGATAATGTCAGTCACGGTATACACATTTAGGCTAATTACAATATACCCGTTCCGTTCCGTAAAAAAAAGAAAGTGGGATTTTTGACATTTTCGTGTTATTTTATATGGATTGACGGAAAAACTGTTGCGATTAACGGAACGGAATGGTGCAAAACGTTGAAGTTGAACAAATTTCAACTTTTTACGGATAACATAATCTGTTCCATATAAATTTTCAATATAGCTTTCAACTTTACTATATACCGTCCCGTTTTATTACAACTGGTGCATTTCTGTAACTTGATAGATAAATTTCTCAATTCTGTAACGTAATACGATTTTCAACCGCTTAACCATTGAATAATATAATATATCATATAACAAAGAATATTCACTTTGAATAAAACTACTTTTTTTACTCGTTGGCCTCGACTTATTTCTATTGTTTAATTCACAATACATTCAAACTTTTTTCACTAATCATATATTTTTTAAAAAAATAGATAGACTTAAGAGTAGTGAAGGATGGAGAAAGAAAAAAAATGAAATCATTTTTTTAGTTGTCATCAGTCATGTTTATTTTTAATTTTGTTTTTATTTTTTCGTTATGCAGTATTGCCAGCGTTGTTTTAAAATTATTAAAGCTGACATATTTTTTAAATTTTCAATAAAAAAATTGTTTCTTTGTTTGTCTCAATTCCTATTTATTTAGTTATTTATTCAATTATTTCTGATATTTGATTAATTAACTTACAAAATCCAACACGCGCATTTTTGCAAATAGCTATATCAAAGCTATAAGCACCTACATAAAATATGGATGATGGAATTTCATGCATCAGGTGCGTGATACAAAAATTTCGACAATTTTTTTCGCTTCACCAACATTACCCCTATATATTTATGTACATAATATGTGCACTCAATGTCACGAAAATGCACGATGAGTAAAGCCGAATTAATTAATGTTCGGCTATACTCAATTTTCCACTAATAACACACATAAATTTTCATAATTTGTCGTTAACTATACTTACCGAAAATAATTTGGGGTGACCAAATGTACAAGTTTTCAATTAGTACATTTTTTTTTATGTAAAGTTCAAAATTCACCATTTAATTTAAAAAAATGTAAAATTCCTCAAATAAATGTAAAAAAATATGAAAAAAACATTTTTTTCAAATGTAGGCCTAAATTTTATATAAAATGGTGTAATTTTTAATTATTGTGGGCCCATGAATTATATTAAATCATTAAATAATTAAACTTCTTTTATTTAATTGTTTCACCATTTTAGATTTTATTCTCTTTTCTCTGATTTTTATTACCCATACATCTAAGATTTTTAAAATTTACAAAAATTCCCCCCACCAAAATTCTCAAACGTGTAATGAATACTTCCGACAAATTATAAAATTCCTAGAAAATAATTTTATTTAAAAGGATATAAGAATTGATACATATGTTGGGAAATCCCGCCGATATAATAAAAATAAGACGCCTGTCTAAGAGACGGTCTTCTCCATGCATGGATAGTAATAAAACACTTCTTGGAATTAGGATAGACATAATTATGAACATAATGCAGAATAGGTAGTAAAGGATAAGTTACGAGTATATGCGTTATAATATGTAGATATAAGGAATTTAAAGGCGCCGATTGGTTAAGATTAGAAATACAAAGAAAGGTACTAGAGGTAAAGGATATAGTAAATTAGGAATAGAATATAGTAGAATAATATTAGAATTATAAAATGTATAAAAGCACGATTAGAAATAGTTAGGGGTAATAGTAATATTTCAAACATCAGTGAGGACAGTAGAGTGAAACAGTGTTGGTCAGGTTTAGATAGAGTAGTTAGAACCAGAAAAAATTTATTAATTCAAAAGTGTTGATATATAAACTATCAGCGGGCATGCAAGGGAGTTGGCCCCAAAATAAGCTTACTAGTGCGCTCAGTATTTATTTAAAATTAAAGGTGCTACTATCATTCATTATAAATTATCAGAAGTTAAAATTTAGATATCTTATAAGGACTAATAATACAGCTCAAATTAAAGATGTTGATATGGTTAATGTGCCAAAATCTTTAGAAATTCCTGCTGCTGATGATACTAGTACTGTTGATTGTGATCATAACAAAAAAAACATAAAAAGAATACAAAAATTTCGACAACAGTGGGTGAGAAATCATGTATGGCTATCCGAAAAGGACAATAAAGCATTCTGTAATTATTGTCAAATCTTTTTAACTAATAATAAGCAGCACATATTGCGACATGAATTCTCTGCACGGCATTTAAAATTTATGGCCACGTTGAAAAATCAACCGAAAATAGAAAAACGAAAAGAGGAATTTGAGAATAGATGTAAAAAGTTGAAAATAAGTAGCGGAGCTCCATATTATTATGTTTATATTGCAATATAACCTACCTTTTACGCTTATAACACCCATCATAAACTTAATAAAGACTATTGGCAAAGATCCTGACATTGTAAGCGATTTAAAAATAGGAAAAACCAAAGGTACGGAAGTGGTAAAAACGGTATTGTTGGAAGAAGCAGATTCAGAAGTAAGTGAAATTTTGAGAAAGCAGAATTTTTCACTTATGTGAGTACAACTAAATGTTTAACTATAGTGGCAAGATATTTTGATTTTGGATTATCTGGCGTACAGGATAGATTTTTGGACATATTCAAATTAGAAAATTCCACGGCAGAATTTATTTATGATGTCTTAAGATCCTGTCTCGTAAAACTTAATGTACCACTTAGGAATTGCATAGGCTTTGCAAGCGATAATGCATCCGTGATGACGGGTAAAAATAATGGAGTAAAAGCACTACTTTTACAAAACAATCCATTCTTATTTACACTAGGATGTGTCTGTCACTCCTTGCATTTATGTTCTAGCAAAGCCGCAAAACAAATTCCAAATCAAGTTGAGCTCTTAGCGAGAAACATTTATATGTATTTTGCACACAGTCCGAAAAGACAGGATGAATTACGAGAGTTTCAAGAGAGTTATGGAACTAAAGTACATAAAATAATTATAGGATTATTTATTTAATAAAAAAGTATAATGAATATGTTAATACAATTATTTAATAGCTTTCAAATATTAATATTATAAAAGTAGGATGATGATGTTAATAATACAATAATACAATTCCGCTGGTGAATAGCAACTAACTAATTCATATAGCTAAATGAATGAATGTTAATGCTACGGCTACTGCTGTTCGCTTTTATTTATTTCTTGGCAAGCGAATTATCAGCTCCTACAATCGGCCATCCTGTAACAAATTGGACCCCAATTTGCTGTCTGGAACCCACGCTTTTATATACTCTGCGCACGTTGATGTCGTTCTTGGACCTTCGAAGGCGCCTGTCTTCTGAACGTCGTACGTATCATTTTTTTTTACTTTTATTATTTTATACGGGCCCAAGAATTTGCTCTTCATTTTCGAACCTGGACCGAGATGTATGCGCTTGATGGCAACTAAATCCCCAATCTTATATACTGAAGCAGCTTTTCTTCTTAAATTGTATTGATGCTTATTTTCGTCTTGAATTTTTTGGATATTCATTTTTGCCTCTTCTCGCCTTCTATCTCTCTGTTGAATGTAGGATTGTATAAACTCTTTTTCGATCATTTCTTTGATTTTAAGATCTGTTTTGTTTCTCATTTTGACACCAAACAGAAGTTCAAAAGGTGTCATACCGATGCTACGCTGATAGGTACTGTTTATCATCCTTTGTACTTCATCCACGAACTTGTACCACTTAGTGGGATTATCGACTGTTAGCTTTGATAACACGGATATTATGATAGAGTTTATACGTTCAATTTGACCATTCGCTCTGGGCAAACCGGTGGTGACGCAATGATGTAAGATACTTTCTTCTTTACAGTAAGTACGAAATTCTTCGCTGGTATAAGCTGTACCTCGATCGGTAATAATCTGGTAAGGATTTCCATAATTCTTTTTCTGTACTTCTAGTTTAGAGATTACTTCTCGCGATGTAGTTGACTTAGTTGGATAAAGCCACACGAACTTAGAAAAATCGTCTATTATAGCTAGTATGTGCTTGTAGTTTTTATTGGTCGATTCAAGTGGTCCTAGGTGGTCCACATGATATGTATTTAGAGGTATATCCCCTTTGCATCGATTATGTAAGTAGCCTTCTTGCTTTCCGCTCTTTTTATTATTTAATATGCATTCTATGCAATTTGCTATAATCATTTCAACCTTATTCTTAAGGTTAGGAATATGAAATTCTTGCTTGATCTTTTCAATCGTTCTTAACGTGCTAAAATGTCCCTGTTGATGCGCTTTTTTGATTACTTCTTCTTGGATTAATTCTGGAACAACTATTAGTTCAATACCATCTTGAAATTTGAAAAGAACGTCTTTATGTATGAAAAAGTCTTTATAGTTTTTAACTTTAAGAACTTCTTTAATTGTTTTAATGTGTTCGTCTTGATCTTGTGCTCTAGCTATTCTTAAATGTATTTCGTCGTAACCATTGTCTATTTGGATGTTTAATACAGGATGTCTACTGAGTGAATCAACATGTTTCAACCTATCGCCAGGTCGGTGCTCTATTGTATATTCGTATTCGCTTAAGAGGAGAGCCCATCTTGCTACTCTTGGACTAAGTTTCTCTTTTTTTATCGTTTGCGTAAAAGCTACACAGTCTGTTACTATTTTGAATGCCTGTCCGGCTAGATAAATTCTAAATTTTTCAAGCGCGTATACAACTGCTAACACTTCCAGCTCATAACTAGAATAATTCTGTTCATGTATGGATGTTTTCTTGCTTGCGAAATAAACCGGATGCATTTTATCGTCTTTATCACTTCTCTGAAGTAAGATGGTTCCGTATCCCATTTTTGACGCGTCAGTATGGACTTCTGTTTCAGCGCCTCGTCTGTAAAGCTGCAATACTGGATTTCTTGATAAGGTTTCTTTTAGTGTCATAAACGCTTGCATTTCGTCGTCTCTGAATTGAAATGGTTTGTCTTTTTTAATGAGATCGGTAAGTGGACGCGCGATTAATGAAAAATTCTGAATAAACTTTCTAAAATATCCACAAAGGCCTAAAAAGCTTTGAACGTCTTTTGTTGAAGCTGGAACTGGATATTTAAATACTGCTTGGATTTTGGTTGGAGATGGATATATCTGTCCTCCACTAACAATATAACCTAAGTATTCTATTTGATTTTGCAGGAATTGACATTTTTTAAAATTAATTTCTAGACCATAATCTTTCGCGACTTCTAAAACCTTTTTTAACCTTATAATTGCTTCTTCTATATTCTCGGCAGGAATAACCAAATCATCCATATACAACAGGACTACTCCTTCATTTTGAAGATCTCTAAACACGGTATTTAAATAACGCTGGAATACTGACGGCGAGTTACAAAATCCAAACGGTACTCTAAGAAATTGGAACTGACCCTTGTGTGTGACAAATGCAGTATATTTTTTACTATTCTCTTCTATTTTTACGTGAAAAAATCCGTCTTTCAAATCTAACGTTGTGAATATATCAGCTTTTTGTAGTCCATCTATTTGATCTTCAATGAGCGGTAGTGGATACCTATCTTTATATACTACCTGATTCAATTTTCTGTAGTCTATACAAACTCTAGGCTGACCGTTTTTCTTTTTGACCACTATTACAGGACTAGAATATTCTGACACACATGGTTCTACTACGCCTTGTTGAATCCACTCTTCTATCTGCTTATCAACCACATCTCTTTCTATATATGGCAACCGACGAGGACGACTATGAACGGGTTTTTCGTCTTTTATCATTATTTTCATCTCGACATTGGTGTCCATTTTCTTTTCAGGTTTGTATGATGTAATTAAATTGGATATTTCATTTCTACAAGCAACATTTCTAATATTTGATAGATCCAAAGAGTTCTTATTTTCATCGATATTGATGTTAAAAATATTAACTTCTGATTCGTTAATGCTCTTTTTTATTTTTACTCCTTCTTTATTTATATTTATTTCTACACTAGTAATGAATTCATTTCCTAGTATTGCTTCCATGTTGGATGTGTTATTTGGGACTACGTGCCATTTATATTCGTAAATCTCATCATCAATTTTTGCATTTGTAATTAATAGTTTTAAACAACTCACCTTGTTATTGTCTTTTCCAAAACCACTTAATATCATACCTGATAAAGATTCGATTCCATCTAATTTTTTAGCAACATCTTCTCTTATAACGTTAACTTCACTTCCTGTGTCGATAAGTGCTGTGATTGTTATATTACCGACTTTAACCGGTTTACACATTGTCGCTAATCTGTTTTTAATAATTTTATTTATACCCACAACACTTTTTGCATGTCTTTCGGAATCACATTTGTTCGATCTATGCCCGAAGTTGCCACATTTAAAGCATTTTTCACCTAATGACTTTGAGGGACATTCATTCGATTTATGTCCATATTCACCACAATTGTAACACCTTAATTTTATTTGTTGTTTACCGTTCATATTTTTTTGTTTCGTAACCGTATTTTTATTTCTGTCACTTTTTATGTATTCACTTGGTCGCTGATCACTACACTGTTTATATGTTTCATAATTTTTAAGTTTTATCTTAAAGTCACATAAATTTTCAGCACCAAACAACATAATTTTATTTGATGACAAATCATTTATACCGTCTATTACGTATTGAATAAGCGCGTCATTTTCTATTTGCCCACGACTAGCAATTTCTTTCATCGTTAAATAATACTCTTGGATTGATTCAAATTTTCCCATTTTTCTATTTGTAAGAGTTCTATGTAATTTCGCGGCGTTCGTCTTTTTCGCGAATTCGTCAATTAATGCTTCTTTCAATTTAGACCACGAATTTAAACTTTTCTCAGAAAACACAAATGTTTTCGCTAATCCTGAAAGCATCTTCTTTCCGAATATAAACATTTGTAAACGATTCCAATTTAAAAGTTTCGCGAGATCTTCAAATTCGTCTATCCACAGTTCTACCGGGTAGTCACCTTTTCCATCAAATTTACGTATACAGTCTTCTACGTCTTTAAAACTGATCGTGCATTCTGATGAATATAAACGACTACTATATTTATTATCAACATCATCGGTATTTTCGTTTTCATTACAAACGCGTCTGTCGTTTGATACCCGTCTGGTATTATCGCGTTGCTTACACTTTTCTTTATTAATATTAACGCCGAAGTTGCTATATTTATGCACACTATTATCGTCAGTATCATTATCATCATCGTCATTGTCATCATTATTAGCATCATAATCATCACTATCACAATTATTCATATTAGTGAGTAATTGTATATTTGTCAACCTTTCCAATAATTCTGCTTTTATGTCTACTTTATCTTCGTCGATATCAATACACAGAACACTATTAACATAAATAAGTTCCTTTTCACTGAAGTTTTCCTCTATATATTTCACTTTTGTTTCATATTCTTCGTCTCCTTTCACAAAATTAAATCCACTGAACTTTCTTAGTTCACTTCTGTTTTTTCTTCCATTATCGCACTCATACACTAGCACATGTAGTAATCTAATATTTTTTGCAGGCATATGTTTCAGATTGTCTGCAATATGTTTTATGTCTGCTAGAGTGAGACGAGTAGCATTTCCCTTGTCTGCCATTATCATTTGTATTTTATTAATAACGCTAAACAAAGATACTATAAAAACAATGCTACTATTCAAAATGGCCGCACTTTATTAATTTTAATTATTTAATTTTTGAAATCACAATTTCAACTACGATTTTACAAAAACAACGCTACTATTCAAAATGGCCGCACTTTATTAGTTTTAGCAATAATTTAATTTTTAAAATATTTAGTATATTTAAATATCCCGATTGAGCCCCCAATTTATAGGATTATTTATTTAATAAAAAAGTATAATGAATATGTTAATACAATTATTTAATAGCTTTCAAATATTAATATTATAAAAGTAGGATGATGATGTTAATAATACAATAATACAATTCCGCTGGTGAATAGCAACTAACTAATTCATATAGCTAAATGAATGAATGTTAATGCTACGGCTACTGCTGTTCGCTTTTATTTATTTCTTGGCAAGCGAATTATCAGCTCCTACATAATAAAGATTTCTGGAACTAGGTGGTTATCTTTGGAGAGCGTCGTCAATAGAATTATTGAACAATGGGATACATTGCGGTATTATTTTTTGTATGTTACATTTGAACATAACGTAGACTTGGCTGAACAAATCAAGAATAATTTAAACGACGAAAATAAATTTTATTTCTATTTTTTGTCTTACACACTGAACTTGGTAAATAAAATTAATATAGAATTTCAAAGTGAATCTATTCGAATTCATCTTTTGTTGCCTACAATAAAAACATATTTCAATACTTCTTAGTAATTTTGTAAAACAGGAGTATATATGTGATGAAAATCTTCGTAAAAATTTATTAAAAAATCCCAGTTGCTTCAAAAATACGTCTGACATTTATACTGGTGGTAATGCAGAGCTTCTAATTAATTCTGGAGTTTTCACATCAAATGAAATGTTTTCTATCAAAGAATGTTGTAAAGAATATTATACAGTTATATGTAAACAAATTTTAAAAAGATTTAATTTTAATGACAAAACTCTCGTAGCCATACAAGGAAAAAATCCTTCCTCTCTTGGAGAAAGTGTAACACCTCTTGTACAAATAATGCCGCATTTGATTGAGAAAAGTGAAGTTGAAGCTTTAGATGCTGAGTGGAGAATTTTATTGAACCAAACAATAGTTCAGAAACATTCTGACTTGGAAACTTTTTGGACATCAGTATTTCAGTTAAAAAATGGCTTAAATCAGGTGATGTTTCCTCTACTAACCAAATTTATTAGCTCTTTGCTGTGCCTACCACATAGTAGTGCAGCTGCTGAAAGAATATTTTCTCAACTTTCTTTAATTAAAGACAACAAAAGAAATTCCTTAAATGTTAAAACACTACATGCCATTATGGCATCAAAAGAACTAATATTTAGATCAGATGCGAATAACTGGATGCCCTCTAAGAACCTGCTATTAGCTTATAAAAAATAAAACGAATTTATAATTTTTTTGTTATGTTTAGCATCCATTTTTTATTATTTTATTTTAAAGTTTTTTGTTTTTTATTCTTGTAAGTTTTTTTATTAAATGCATTTTTTGTTACGGATTATTTATGAAAAAAAATTTTTAGTTGTTCTTGTTATTCTTTTGAAATAAATCTTAATAAAAGAAACAATCACTATCGTGTTATTTATGTTTAGAAAATGTAGATTTTTGGAACATGAAAAAAGCTATGGTACTTTTTTCTACTATACCTTATATTTAACCAGAAACGTTAATTTTTACAATAAAAGAAGTTTTGTGAAATATTTAAAATTAAGACACTCATTATATTAAGCTACTGGCAGAGTTTGTTTTTAAGATATGGGCCAATTGGTCTCAATCGTGTAAATCTGTTAGTTTATGGGAGAAATATAGCCGTACTACTTTTTTTCTCCAAATACTACTCTTTTTTACAAATTTGTACTCCTATACAAAATTTCAAAACGACAGCACTGGTTGTGTACAGATGCACTTGGGTTTGGTTAATTAATAGCATATAGTTCTGTGTTGTAGATGTTTGCATCATTATATATTCTGTGTTGTATCTTGTGGTCTTCTAGAAGAACAGCAAATCCAGCCTTTTCTTTTAGTTTGGAGCCGTCTGTATAGATCTTTATATGGTGTTTGTATTTTGTGTTTAGTATTTCTAAATATTTTTGTTTATATATTTCTTCTGGGGTGCTTTGTTTTTTCGTTTACTTAAAGAGAGTTCAAAATGTATGTTTTTTCTTTGCTATGGAATGTGTAGCGGTGTTATATTACTTTTAACTAAATTTGGTTGAGGTAGGTTGTATTTTTTAATTTTATTATAAGTTATGTCTATTGGTTGAAGGTATTTTTTGTTTTTGTTGTTGTATTGTAGCCTTAATAGTTCTTGGTGTAATGGGTGATTTATGTTTGTATTAATCTTGTAGAAGTAACGTATGTTTGATTTGTTGTGTCTGAGTTTAGTAGGTAAGATATCTGCATCCACGAGTAAACTTGTTATTGGGCTAGTTCTGTATGCGCCAGTGCATATTCTTAACCCGTTGTTTAAAATGGTGTCAAGTTTTTTGAGTGTGGATTCGTTTGCTGTTTGATATACGAAGCATCCGTAATCTATTTTGGTTAAAATTTTCGAATTAAAGATTCTTAATAGGGTTTGTCGATTTGCCCCGTAATTTTTAATCCCCGTTTCCAAGGATTTGTAGGGTGTTCATTATTTTCATACATTTATTTTTTATTTCATTTTTATATGGCTTCCATGATAATTTCTGGTCCAGTGATAATCCAAGATATGTGTGTTTTGTTACGGAATAAATCTTTTTGTTCTCTATCATTATTTCGTCTGGGTAGGTATATTTTCGTCTTTTTGTGAATATCATCGCTTTCGTTTTCTGTGTTGATAGTTTGATACCCTTGTTTTCAATCCATTTTTCAACTTTGGTCATTGTTGTCTGTAGATCATTTCTTGCCTTTTTAATATCGTTATGAGTTGTATAAATTACTATGTCATCAGCGTACGCGATATGCTTGGCAGGGTGTTTTATAATTGTTTTTAAATCGTTAATTCCCAAGATGAAAAGTGTGCTGCTGAGGACAGAGCCTTGGGGAATTCCGTTTTGGGTTTCTAACCTTATCTGAAAAATGATTGCCTATTTGGACTCTAAACTTTCTGTTTTCTAGAAAATCTTTTAGAAATTTTAGCATGCTTCCATCAACGTTGAGATTTTTTGCTTCGTCTAATATACTTCTTCTCCAGATTTTATCATATGTTTTCTCAATGTCTAAGAATACTGCTATTAAAAATTTGTTTTCATTTTGTGTTCTGATTATGTCGGATTGTAGAAGTGATATTGCATCTATTGTGCTACGGTTTCTTCTGAATCCAAACTGTTTTTGGTCTAGCTTTTTTCTACTTTCTAGATGACATAGGAGTCGTTTATTAACCATTCTTTCCATGATCTTACATAGTACATTTGTTAATGATATTGGTCTGTAATTATTATTGGTGTTCAGTGTCTTATTTTGTTTGTGAATGGGGATTACAATTGCCTCTTTCCATGTTATAGGAATGTTACTTTTAATCCATATATGATTGAAGAATTGTAAAATGTATTGTTTTTGGTATTGTTTGAGATTTTTGATCATATCATAATGAATAAGATTTATTCCAGGTTATGAGCCTTTGACGTTGCTTAATATACTGTTGGAAAAATGTGTTTTATGTCATTTTTCCTACTCTTAACCCTTTTTTCATTTTCTGTAGAAATTCTACAGAAGCAGAAAAAAGGGTTAAAAGTCTTAAAAAAAAAGGAAGGAAAAGAAAAAGGTAAGGAAAAAAAGGAAAGGAAAGGTTTTATGGGAGGCCGAGCGGAGCCTTAAAAACAAAAAAAGAATTTTTAATAAATTAAAATAAAACTGCTTACCCTTTTCTTTGATAAAATAAAATAAAACTAGTAGATTTTTCACCAAAAGAAAATTCTTTATTTTTACAAAAAGGAAAAAAAAAAACGAATTAAAGTGATTTACAAAAAAAAAGAAAAAAAAAAGGTCTAATTAAATTGATTAATTGAACAGTTTTTAAATTAATTTAATTGAACGGATGAAGAAAGACTAAAAATTAACTAACTAACTAAAAAGAACTGCAATCACTGACTGACTAAAAAGAACTCGATTAACTCAAAAAAAAAAACTCGATGTATCGTGACAAAAAAAAAAAAAGAATCGATCTTCTGGAAGTTTCTATCAATTCGCCGAAAGATGACAACGTCAACGAATTGATAGAGACTTCCAGTGGAATGTGGAACAACTTTCTACAACGAATGTCAACGAAATAAAAGAAAGTGATTATAACGTTGACATTTGACGTTGTAGAAAGAAGAAGACCACATAAAAAAAATGTAAACAAAGTGGTGTCAATATTACAGGTAAGTATGTGACATTATTTTAATTAAAATTATTTTATTTTAAATTAATTAATTTATTAATTAATTATTTTTTTTCTTTTAGGTGGTTTTCCAACACGACCCCCCGTTTGAAGGCTCAAAGTTCCGACTGAGCCTTTAGAGTGTCCAGACGTCACTGATAGGCCAGGATTACCTGAAAAGAAAAGAAAAACAGGCTTTCCGCAGTGAAAAGTTCTAGACACTTTAATAAAATAAAAGCAATAAAAGAAAAGGCTCACTGGAACGGAACGAGGAGAAGTGAGGAAAGTAAGAGTTTGGGTGTGATGCCTTAGATTATTCTAGGAGCTAGACAATTACAGCAATGGATATGCGATTGAAAGTTCGAGGCTTTAGGGTACTCTACATGATTAATCGTCGCCCCATATAAACCATCCCATTCCACTACCGTGCTCTAAATTGGCGAGAGAGGAGGAAGAAAGGCAAGTAGGTTTCTCAAATTTAGGAAGGTAGGTTTAGATGGTCACCACAAATCGCTCTTCTGAATCCTCCTTTCGCAATGCAGTGGTTCTAAAAGAAAAAGAAAAACAAAAAAAAAACGCGCTCAACTCACCAACGTCTCTGCCACTGTTTCAGCCCATCAATAGCCCAGCACCTCTTCGTTCTTTAAGCTTCAGAGCTAATGGACTTTCCATTCGCTATTTCCCTTTTGAGGTCCAATTGTTGTCCAATATGCTACAAAAACTTCCATTGTGTTTCTGCCACTGTCGCTCATCGTGCCGTAGCGGAACAGTTGTCCGTAGTAGGTCTCCGCGATAGCCTAAACTATCAGGTCTTCTCTGATGAGCCTACTTCTCCTTGAGTCTACCACAGTACGCTCAGGGGATTTCTGCGTAGTGCCCTTGTGACATCGCATCTGCGTATCATGACTTCTGTATGCAATGTGGATGAAGGGAAAATCGAATTTCTGAACTGTATCTGTCCAGAAAGCTCGCAAGGGGCCCATCAACCACCCCAAAAATCATTACAACGCAGTAGGGGTCGATGTCTCACAAGGTAGGATCGAAAGAGCTAAGCAGCTTCCTTCGGACTACGCAGAAAATCTGTTACTCACTGGGCGTTTTACTGTGGGACTTGTTGACCTCATAGCCATCTTGGAGTCACCGCAGCACTTCTCCCGAAAAGTCACTTTCCTGCGACATTGATGGCTTTCCCTCAACAAAAGTTCCAATATTCACAGATGCATATTGGACAAGAAGTCCTCAAAAGTCCAGGAACGAATGAATGGACCGCCCAAATAGCCCGATAATGTGCCGCAGAGACCTCGCACAGGACCATTTCAATTAGGCACCTTAAAGAAGCAGGGACGTTAGTTAATGTAGAAGGCGGATTTCGTGAGAAACGAAAGGAAGAGATCCATCTATTTCCTTCCAGTAGATTGTAGGGGACTGTATTGCATCTTGCCCTTTAATCCCTCTCACCACTTCCCTTAGGGTATAGGACTCGTCTCCATAAGAAGAAGAGGGGAATAATGATGAAAATTTTCAATCCGCAGGCCAAACCAGATAAAGGAAGGGTATAGATAAAATTTCCACAAAAAAAATCAAAATGTGGGGAACACCCTGTAACAATTATACACTATTACCTGGTTTTGCCCGCAGACACGAAAATGATCACCCTGTCATGGAGCAGTCTATACAACACTGTAGTGGAAAATGTGCAAACAGGAATATCTAAATTAAAAGAATAGCAAAGGTATACAGTGAAGGAAGCAAAATTCAAAAGTTGTTACAAGTAAAAAGATGAACAACAGTCTTAAGAAGGAAGCAAGAAAGTTTGATAATAGGAAGAGAGTGGTACACTTTATGCGCACGATAAGTACATTTACAAGCAACGCCACATCTATATACAACATTTCTCCTAATGCAACATTTTAAAATCACGTCAACAAACAACACTACAGCAATGCATTGCAACCAATAATATACAACAACACAAATACATCATATATCAACATAGGTTCATCACAACCTCGAAACACATATTAACATTAATTTTGAACAAATAATCAACTCCAATTATATAAACAAGCATCTTATCCCAGACCTACATAACGATACACAGATATGCCAATATCGCAAAGCTCATTTTCAAAAATTTCAAGTTTACTTTTGATTTGAAACTTAAATTGTGAGAATAATTCTCTCTCAGAATTAACCGCCTTATCATGATCAGTGTTGCCAATTATCAAACCGGGCCCGTAGCTAAATTGGTAGCTAAACTGGATAGTTTGTAGCTAAAATTAGAAAAATTTGGTAGCTAAATCGTAGCTAAATTTTTAGAGTTTGAAAGTGTGTTAATATGGAAGTCAAAGTCACATATTTATTAATTATTTTGTATGGTTACAAAAAAAAGTAAATAATATTTCAACATTTTATTAAAAAAAAAATGATCAGAACCAAAAACATTTTAACATTTTATAAAAAAAAAATCAAATGAATAAACTAAAGGAACTTTAAAAATATATATTTCAGTCTTTTCTATTAATTATTGACAATATTTCATTTATATTTCCTATTTTTCCTATATTTCCTATTTTGCGAATAACATTTTCTGTTAAGTCGTATTCTTTACAACATTTATTATGTCTTTGCAAACCAAATTTAATTGATAAAATCGAGTCCAATGTTTTAAGTTTCATTTTATTCCTTATTTTGTTCTTCGCAATATTCATTGTACTAAATATTCTTTCTATGTCAAAAATAGAATGAGGAAGAGAAATTAACTCATTAGGTTATCTTAATTTCCTTCAGCTCAAACTCGTCATTTTTTTTTCTTTTTTTTTTTCAACACATAATTTAATTAATATACTTAGTTTCAGAACAAGAGTTTTATATCTGAATAAATTTACTATACTGCTAAAAACTTTCTACTACGTTTTTCAAAATTTTTCGAAAATTTCGATATTCGAATTTTAAAATGGTTATAAAAAATGCTTATATTGTTTTAAATTATTTTTACTAGCGAAATACATTTCTAGCTACCACTTGGTAGCTGAAAATTTGTATTGGTAGCTAAATTGCTACCGGTAGCTAAACAAAAATTTTCGTAGCTGTAACTGTCCTTTGGTAGCTAAATCTAGCTACCGCGTAGCTAAATTGGTAACGCTGATCATGATATTCGAAGACGATGAAACGAAACGATACGATATAAAATTGCTATTATGTAACTTCATCGTTTCGAATATTAAGTGGTACATAGTGGTACAATATAAATCCCTTATAAAAACGAAGCTTTAATGTTTAATTCATACAATTTCCAGTTTTGTTGTAAGAAAAAAGGGTTCGATGTCATTTCTATTATTTTGTTGATGTTTTGAAATATCATTTTTAATAATAATTCCCATTTTTTTAAAAAAATTAATTCAATATTAATATTCACAAATATTAGTAATATGCTTTAAATAAAAAAAATTCTATTAAAAACCAAAAAAAAAATAGATTTATATGTAAACGGTGAACAAAATGCTATCGACTGAGTAGACGATGAAAATCGTTTGAAATTGGAACGTTTCGAATATCATGATCGCGTTCTTAACAAGACGATACGAAACGTTTCGTCTTCGAATATCATGATAAGGCGGTAAGAAATGTTTTTGTACGTTTTTTTTATTCATACATTCATACACTGTTACCCCGTTGAATTTTTAATTTTGATGTTGGCCTACAATCCCATCTCCACGTGGAGTATATTATAATGTGGCCTATGTATTCTTACATATAGTACATATTTCAAAACAATTGATGATTTGTATGGTGTATGGATTGTATTTACGTACAAGGTCTACAAGTTATCTCTAATATGAGGATAACAACTACAGATACATATTTATGATTGATATTTATAATATATTATTTACTTATCCTTTTGATTATACTCGAAAGGAACATAAAAAATAAGAACCCACCATACCACAATAGCTAGATATAGATGTATGTATATGCCTATGTGTACAGACCGGCTTTATTAGTACATATGTATTGTCATTTCGTATACAAGGAGGCTTGGTTGTCTTTTTTTTTATTTTGACTACATCAAATACCAGATTTTATAATTATTGCTAGATGTTAGATTTTAGATTCTGTTTACATGAAGAAATTGATTAGGTAGGTATATGTATAGTGATCATAAAAATTATTTGTGTTACTTGTGCACTAAAATTTTAAATTTTTACTATATAATTCAATTTTTATCCAAATTTTTTTTTTCATTTTTATATTCATAATAATTTTGGGAATAGAATTCATGAACGATTAACTTTTAGAATAATTCAAATAATTTTTTTGTTCTAAGAATAATTATGCTTTTTGTAGAAATTGTATTTGTAAGAGTTTGAAAAAATAACTATAAAATTTTTACTGTCTAAATCCAAATTATGATACTTTATTATGTACAAATTAATTTTTGTGATTACTGCACTTATTATATATATATATATGATGTAGAAGCAGCACAACATTTGTAAGAAGCATATGTGTATATGAATGTATATAATGATTTAACTTGATCCTTTTACCACTTTTTGTATCAAAATATGTAGGTATATAGAAGATAATTATTTTCTCTTTACATCCTTTTTTGTCATATGTCAGGTAATAACAACCACCTCCATGTTTTAAAGTGTATGATTGTATATGTTTTGTATTGTAAAATCGTTAAATGATTCATTTTAATTACTTTGAGGAAGTAGCTAAAATTTCAAAAATTTAATATTTAAATGCTTTTATTTACAAAATAAATATAATATGTATTTGCAAATTTTTTATGTTAAATTTATAAAGTAAAGTATTAGAGGTTTTTAATATAAAATATTTCATACTATATACATTTCTAACGTTTGTTTGTTTGTCAGTTTATTGTGTATGAGAGTGAATAGTGAAAATTTTAAAAAAAATTTCAATTTGTTGATAGTAGAAAAGATATTTAATTTAACACAACGTTACGTTTATATAAATAAACGTAAATATTTTTAACTTCGATTTATTCTGTGTGAGAGTGAAATGAATAAGTGAAAATTTTCGAAAAATTTATAATTTATCAAAAGTATTTAACATTTCATTAGAAAAAAAATAAGTGTTTAATTCTTTAAAAAAAGAAATAATAGTTTGAATATTTTTTGTTTTAAAAAATAATAATAATTTGTGTTTGAAATTATATTTAATAAATTATTAATTTTAAATATTATTAAATATTGAAATATATAATACATACTATATATACATATACATTTTATATAAATGTACATCTACATTTCGTTCGGCGAACCAGGTAGGAAATTTAAAAAATTTATGATTTATTTTATTAAATAAAATCTTTATTTTATATTTCAATTTAAAAAAAAAATTAATTTTTTAAATATAAAACGTAGAAAATTGTGGTTTGCTTTTTTATTTCGTAACATTTTGTAAGGTACATTAACTATTATCACACTATATCTTTTCCATACATTCGACCTATACATAATCTTATCAATTGTTTTTTATTTTAAATTATATATTTTTAAAATGGAAAATAAAAATAAAAAATTCTTAAAAGCAGGCAATATTTGCTGCTTGCCTCACTGTCGTAGATCAAAGCGATCATTTCCTGATTTAAAATTATTTAAATTTCCTGACTTTGACTCACCACTTTACAATAAATGGATAGAGAGTTGCAATTTAAGTGAAGAATTTGTAGAAAACGCGCCTTTGCTTTTCTTATGCCATAATCACTTCACACAAGATTTATTGGGAAAAAGATACCTAAAAAGAGGTGCTATTCCAAATTTATGGCTTAAAGATGAAGCAATTGCATCTCAGAACGAAGAAGGTGATGATGATATAGACTTGCCATCTGTAAAATCGCCACCACAAAAGAGGCAAAGATCAGAATCACCTATTTCAAAGTGCAGTTCATGCCAAAAAAATTTGAGCAATTGTTTATATTACAGGAGTAAAAATCAATCATTGGTCAAAAAATTAGAAATAAAAAAAAAATTATAAAAAAATTATAAAATGACGCTTCAAAATGGCGTAAAAGAGCTTTGACAATGGAAATAAAATGTGGTAAAATAAAAACAAATGTTATATCAGAAGAAATAGAAAAAATGGAAATAAACAATAATGAAAAAGTTCTATGTAAAATGCTATTAAAAACTAAACGTGGCAGAAATACAGGAATATGGCAACCAGAAGAAAAATTATATGCACAAAATTTATACTATAGATCTAGTTCCACATATTTATTCTTACGTGATGTTATGAAGCTGAATTTACCCAGTTTATCATCCTTAAGTAGATGGAATGAAATAAAAAACCTGCAGCCTGGATCTAATCCGTGCATTTTTAGTGCTCTACAAAAAAAAGCAGAAAAATTTGATAAAAATGATAAGGACTGCGTTTTAATTTTTGATGAAATTTCTATAAGGCGCAATTTAACTTACAACACTTCAGTCGACAACATAGATGACCTTGTTGATTATGGTTTCGAAAGGAAAAATAAATTAGGCAGTCAAATATGCGTTTTTATGTTAAGAGGCTTGTTCACGAATTGGAAATTTATAATAAAAAACGTTGTGTCTAAAAATTCTATCGAAGCAACAATTTTGAAAAAGTTGTTAGAAGATATATTAGATTTAACTCAAAATTTGGGATTAAAAGTTAAAGCAGTAACATGTGATCAATGCCCAAATAATCGTAAGTGCTATAAACTTTTTGATGCCACTCCAGAAAAGCCTTATTTTATTCATAATTTAGAAAAAGTTTATTTATTATATGATGTACCTCATTTAATTAAATCCCTGAGGAATTGTTTATTGAAAGCCGATTTCGAAACTCTAGAAGGTCTAGTCAAATTTGATGTTATTAGAGAAATATTTGAAATAGAAGTTGGAAATGTAACAAAAATGACTAAATTGACCACCTCCCACATTGCACCCACTTCATTTGAAAAAATGCGAGTTAGCTTGGCAACTCAAATTTTCAGTCACAGTGTTGCCGCCGCAATCGAAACAGCATCTTCAAATAATCACATAAGGAGAAATACAGCAGAAAATGCAATCTCTACCGCAAAGTTTATTGAAAGAATTCTTTATTTGATTGTTTGAATAGCAGAGTTTTGAATGATTCAAATCCATTCAAATCTGCCTTGAAGAAAGAAAATGTTGTTTGGCGTAAATTAGAAGAAATGTTGGATTTCTTGAATACAGTTAGTTATAAAGGAAATAAAATTTTTTGTATTGATGGTTTAATGCAGACAATAAATGGCATTTTACAATTGGCTAATCAGGTATTTCAAGAAAATGAAATATATTTTCTTTTGACAAGTCGATTTAATCAAGATCCTCTTGAAAATGCATTTTCATATGCTAGGGCATAAGGTGGTAATTGCCGAAACCCTAGTGTACACGAATTCAATAATATAATAGCAAAATTGTTGTCGTTAAAATTACTGCAATTCAGTAATAAATCGAATTGCGAAGAGGATGAAGATAAGCCACTATCAGTAGATTTCAATAACCTTTTGATAGATATGCAATTGGTAGAAACTTTGGAGAAATCAAATGCGCCTTCAATATCACTCAAAAGTGTTATTGAAAATAACGCTTCTTATTTTGATAATAATTTAGATGACTTTTCTGGTATAAATATACCTGTTGAAATAACATCAAGTAGATATTTTGTAGGTTACATAGCACACCGAATAGATTGTGAAAATTGCAAACTAACAGCAATTAAACCAAATGAAATTTTAACATATCCATCGGAGATGTTTATTCATAAAAAAATTACAATCTCCGTAATGATTTCGGCAGCA
The DNA here is from genome assembly GCA_951394055.1 of Villa cingulata. Classification (NCBI taxonomy): domain Eukaryota; kingdom Metazoa; phylum Arthropoda; class Insecta; order Diptera; family Bombyliidae; genus Villa; species Villa cingulata. The sequence continues at coordinate 30,007,666 of OX596017.1, read as the reverse complement.
AAATGGTGTGCAAAATTCATATTAAGGTATTCGAAGAAATTTTCAAGGATAATAAAGAAATATGTCAAATAAGGAAGTTTATAGTAGCAAAATGTATTGTTTGTACAAAAGAGAGTGTTTATGCATTTTGGTTTGATGAAAATAATTTATGTTTTTCACACAGAATTAAAATTTTGGATTAATTGATAACGGTTTTATTGCATAAACACTGCTCTTGGACTATCTGCAATAAGAAAGATACAAAAATGCAGAAATTACAAAATTTGAAACACTGTTAGGAATTTTTAAAATTCTAAATATTTTCATATAATAATCAGATATTCCCACAACTTTATTAGTGTAACACCAAAATATCAAAAACTTCAGTAATGTTTACCTGAATGGCCAATAACATCCGGCGTCTCAGGAAGTAGGTGGGTATAGGTTGATAGATGAACTCGTAACATAGTTATGAGAACTTCATCATCAACCAAAAATCCGCTGAAGACATTACAAGGTTTGCCTTAATGTAGCAGTCCTAACACAAGACTTTGATATCCTATTTACATGATTTTAATTATTAGCAGATACAAAGCAGAGTCTCGGATATTGGAACGGAAAAACAGATCTCGAACTTAACTCTAAACGCTAAAACACCAAATAATAAAATGATCAATGGAACTTGGAATATCAGAAGTTCATTAAGACCAGCAGCAGTGAAAGAACAATAAATAAAATACATTATGTGTGGCAACAGGAAGCAGGATGAACAGAAACTTTACTGAAGGATGAAAAAGCGTAGTTAAAATAGGAACCCAAGAATCAAAAACGTTTGATAAAGAAAAAGGGGGATAGCATAGCATCATAGATATTCAATTTAGGACTTGAAGCAGTAATAAGAAGAGCAAGGGTAAACAGGGCAGGCATATTAATAACTTAAATCAATCAAATCCTGAGATATGTAAGTGAAATTGACAGAAATAATATGCAGAAGTATTAAAGAGGTGGAAAATGTGTACCATGCAACATAGTCAGGCATTTTTTACTACCACTAAGTGAGCACTACGCACAATAACACTATCCGAATTAGTGATAGTACAAATGAAAATTCACTAGCACTAAACATTTAGTGATAGTGAAAATCGAAATTCACTAGGACTAAAATTTAGTGGCAGTGAAAATCGAAATTCACTAGCACTGAATTAATGATAGTGTAACTCAAAATTTACTAGCTCTAAATAGTATGATAATTCGAGTAATACAAACTCATCATGAATCCTTATGTCATCTAGGCCCAGACAAATGTTACGAATACTTGAAAAAATCATACTGGTTCCCTGATATGAAGGAAAAAATTAAAAAGTACATATCCAATTTACACTGTATTCCCAAGGGAGATAAGCCTTTTCATTCATGCATATAGACCATCTTGGTCCACTACCCTCTGTTCAGTCAAAAAAAAGTATATTTTTATAGTAGTAGATGCATTCGCAAAGTTTATTAAACTATATGCAGTGAAATCTACCCAAACTCGTGAAGTTATTCAATGCCTAGATCAGTACTTCACGAATTATAAGCGGCCGTCTAAAGTTATATCCGATCGAGGAACGTGCTTCACGTCTGAATAATTTACTGCCTTTCTTCATAAGAATAATATACAGCACATCAAAATCGCAACACACTCACCACAATCAAACGGTCAGGTCGAACGGATAAATAGAACTATTATTCCAATGTTGGCCAAACAGTGTGAGTCGGACAGCACAAAAAACTGGTATAAGAATCTAAATAAATTAGAGTTCGCGTTGAACAATTCCGTGTGCAAAAGTATAGGTAATACTCCAAGTATGGTTCTTTTTGGTGTGAATCAGAAGGGTGAATTTTGTGATAAAATAATGGAATATCTCGAAACGAAGAAAACTGACAAATCCCATAGAAATTTAGAAGAAATTAGAACTAAGGCATTAGAAAAAATATTAATAAGTCAAAATTATAATAAAAATATTTTGATAAGAAACATAAAGCACCCCATAAATATAGCAAAGACGATTTAGTGATGCTTAAGAATGTAGTTACTACCAGTGGTATAAATAAAAAACTTTTACCAAAGTTTCGTGGTCCATTTCAAATTTCTGAGGTTTTAGCCAATGATAGATACGTAGTCACGGATATTGACAATATACAATTGAGCCGAATACCTTATCATGGAATTTGTTCACCTGCAAATATGAAACCATATGTAGATTTAGTTTAACAACAACAGTTGGATAAGGTCGTAAATTAGAATTAAGTGTATAAACTTATCTATTCTGTATAATATAAGAATTCTCAAAATTATTTTCAAATAAAATGTATGTATGCACATGTTTAAAAAAAAAAAAAAAAAAAAAAAAAAAAAAAAGGAAAACTCAATTTTTATATGAAGTATGTATAAAGTAAATGTAAAGTTAAGTTAAAATATATTAAGTGATGCAATGATATCTATAGCTGGTAATCGGGTCGATTACGGTCAGGCTGGCCAAACTGTAAGCAGTCTAAATACAATAACTGTGTATATTCATTACGGTTTGATACGCAGATGTACAATATCATAGATATCATTGTTGACCTAAGCAAATATAATCATATTACTATTGATAATATAACATTACATGTGCATAACTGTAAGCACTAAGGGGTATGAATACAATAACTAAATACAACACGATATTGTATTCATCCCTTATTGGTATGTTATATCATAGATCTAGCCTATGGTTAAATGTATATTCTAAGTATATAAATGTTAACTTAAAATAAAGACATTACAGTATCAGTTGATCATCGGACTAATAAGTTGGTATTTTTATTTAACATCCTTACAAAGGTAAAATAAAATCAAAATAGATGTAAGAGGTGAGTCAGATAAATTTTGAAATTTTTACGGCGTTATAACTGAAAACCTAAAAGAGGTAGCGAATTGATGTGCATAGACAAATTATTCTATAAATAGTAAGAAAAATTTTAACTTTTTCCATTTGTGCCTAAAACGTTTAATAAAAAAGATGTGCAATAAACAAGAAGAAATAAGAAAAATTATCTTGGACAAATTTTTGGAAAATAAGAAAAGATCGAAAAAGGAGATAGCTAGGGGAACAAATACTAGTTTACAAACAGTTTACAATGTTATCAACAACTACAACAGAAGTAATTCTATTGAAAGAAATCGAGGATCATGGAGAAAGGAAGGTCCTTCTGATAGGCAGGTACTAAGAAATACTGTAAATGCCTATAAATCGAATCCACTGAAATCAGCAAGGAATGTAGCCGCTATTGCAGGTACGTCACAATCAACAATAATGAGATATAAAAAATTTAGTGGACTAAAAACATACAAGCAACAAGCAGTACCTGATAGATCTGAGGCTAAACAATATCTGACGAAAACACGAGCAAGAAGGTTATGTGACAAATATCTAACGAAATTTGATTGTGTTATCATGGACAATGAAACATATTGCAAAGCAGATTTCAACCAGATTCCAGGAAATGTGTATTACACTGTAAAAAATAAGAAGACAGCTAATAAAACAATTTCAACAAAACAACACACAAAATTTCCTAAACAGTTCATGGTATGGCAGGCTATTTGTAATTGTGGTCTACGGACCAGGGAATTTATCACGACGGGAACAATAAATTCAAAGATGTACACTGAAGAATGTTTAGAAAAACGATTGTAACCCTTTATAAGACAACATCAAGATTCAGTGTTATTTTGCCCAGATTTAGCAACTAGTCACTATGCTAATATAACGAGGCAATGGTATGAGCAAAATGGGGTCCATGTGGTCCCGAAAGAGGCAAATCCACCTAATTGCCCAGAACTAAGGCCAATTGAAAGATATTGGGCTAAAATGGATTATATATAGAAAAAAAACAAATAAAAATTGTAAGAATGATATTGATTTCAGAAATTGATGGCGGAAAGCATATGAAGTGATCACAAATGAGTCTGTCCGGGTGCTAATGCAACACCTCAAGCGAAATGTTAAAAAAACTTTTTGATCTGTGGTAGAACGAAAATTCCAAAATTTATCTGACTCACCTCTTATTTGACAAAAACACTAATGAAACAGCTGTGTCGTCTATATAAAACTTCAAATCGAAATGAATTCACATTAAATAACAACACCGAATTCATTTCGACTGGAATTTCGGTTTTATCGAAACCTGGAACACCAAACATCGTTTTCGAAATTCGCTTTCGGTCAAATCTAAACATGGAACATGGGAGATAGTTTTCTTAGTCCTTATACATTTACATACTTTTCTTCCCAATCTTCATTTGAAATTTAACTTAAAAATATTAATTTTTGTAATGCTTCGGCTTGAATGTGGTTTCGCCGTTAAGCCATTATAATATTTGCTTTACAAAAAAGCCTCTCTTAGGGTACAGAGGTTGCTACTCCAGTTAACGATTTTAAAACATACGTTGGTCCAAAATTTGTAAATGTTGTTCTGTGGCGCGTTTCTGTAACTCGAAAATTGAGTAATTCTCGACTGAAGTACTCTATTCTACCTCATTTTGACGTCATTCTCTATCGTTCCGTTTCTATAACGTGGTGAGATTGCTAACTCTACTGAAACAATTTTCTCTACTACAAAAGTGTTTCTGTAAGCCTGTTGAGTTGAGTTGATTCGCTACTGGTTGAGTTCCTTTTTCGATAGAGTATTATTAGTTGATGAGGATATAAAAGTAAAAATAAAGTGTATTATAAGTATATATAGTGATTGAGTTTTTTTTTTTTTTTTTATTTTAATTAGATTTGTTGCCATTACGTGTGATCTCTGGACATCCCATGCGAACGAAAATTATTTATCGGTAACTTGCCACTTCGTTAATGAGAATTTTGATTTAAAAACAGTTTTACTTTCAACAAAAAAATTGATGAATGTAACAAATCATTGCTCGGAGAATATTTCAGATTCACTGAAGGAGGTATTCATTAAATGGGGTATAATAGGCAAAATTACCTGTATTGTTACAGATAATGCTTCTTCGATGTTAAAAGCATGTGATATACTTTTTTTTTTTCTTTTTTTTTTTTTTTTTTTAAATATACATATATACATAAATGTATATAGTATATATTAAGTGCACGCGGATACTCAGTCCATGGCACCGCCGATCAGTAATTTTATGTCAGATATACATATTAACCAGTTTATCATCAGTAATCAGTTACTGGTGTACATTGCTGATGGGAAAAATTTTTGATCGACTTGGGCAAGAATAGTGCGCTGGCTAGGGTTCGAACCGTGATCTCAAAGATCGCAAGACCGACACACAACCATCGAGCTATTCAAGCCCCTATGTGATATACTTGAAATACGAAATATGCCATGCTATGCTCATACATTAAATCTAGTTGTTCAGGAAGCGCTATGTTGTGATTGCATTAAAAATGTTTTGGCCAAATGCAAAACCATCGTGAAATTTTTTAAAAGCAGCACTATATGTAAGACCACTGACGTTAATTCAAGAAGTACCAACTAGATGGAATAGTACTTATTATATGTTGAAAAGGATTTTGGAAACAAACGAAGCAACTTGTACAACATTATTAAACACTTGGAAATCTCCATCACCTTTGACTGCAGATGACATTCTTATTTTGAAGGATTTAGAAATGCTATTGTGTAAATTTGATGAAATAACAAAAAATGTTTGTGGAGGTAAATACGTTACTATTTCCTAATTATACCTATAACTTACGGAATTTACCAACAAATGTTGGAACTTGAAAGAAATTTAACAACTGTAGAAGAAAAATTTGTTCATGACAAATTGATTCAATCAATTAGGGCTAGACTTTTTATTTACGAAAGCAGATCTATACCGCGGATCGCTACTATCCTTGATCCAATGTTCAAGAAGGAAGGGTTTTGCTTATTAAGCAATGCAGATGAAACTGCAAAATTTTTAGAAAATGAGATGATCACTAATGTAAAATATATGCATGGTCAAAGTTCGGAAGATTTTGAAGAAAAAAATAAAGAAAACCCTAAACAAAAAGATCCAATATTTGGATTCCTGGAAGAAAGGCTTAACCAAAAGATCAAAACTGCAACTGTAGACGTTATCATCACAAAACGTCAATATCTTGAAAGAGCAAATTCATCACGAGACACATATCCATTACTTTTTTGGAAGCTGGTTTAAGATAAGTTGGATATTAGTTTTGATCTTAAGTTGTATTATGTTTTTCAGGTGACTGGAGATGAATTGAAACCAGTGCCAGAATGCGCCAACAAATATTTATGTGTTCCAGCTACATCTGTCGAATCAGAAAGAACATTTAGCGCAGCAGATTTGTATCAGAAGATGAAATTGATCAGGCAATTCATCAATTTTTTGACGAGATCCCGAAGAACGATTGGCTAGAGGCATTCCACTCATGGAAAATTAGAATGCAAAAGTGTATTGATGTTGGAGGAGAGTACTTTGAACATAAATAAAGTTCTTTTTTCAAAATCATTAGCTGTTTTTTTGTATCTCAAAATTTATAGAGTGACCTACGTATAAAATATATAGTTATGTAAATAAGACTTCGATGATTTTACATCCTGTCCAGTAGGGGAACACTGATGTTCTGTGATACTCAAAATATGAGATTTATGCAATTTATCTGCAATTTCCACAGAACTTAAGGGACATAAGTACGAGTTTTACACATTCTACACATTTTACAAGTGTTTGAGGCACATTTTTCTGTCGCTAAGATACTTTTTTACTATATTTCTCTACAAAAACCAATAATATATTCTTCTGATATGTATGCAACGTTCTAGAGGAGTAATTCTCGAATTCATCTAGTACGTATTTATATGTAATAATACAAAAATAATATAAGGTTTACGCGATATGGAAAAACTTTTTTTAATTTCAAAAATTTTTCAATAATCAGATCAAGTAACAGCTAGTGGGAGTATTTTCTTTAAATTGAAAGCAAAGATTTGAATATCTTTCTGGAAATCACTGATTCTTACTATTAATGAACTACTCAATGTAAGAATTGTATTTAACAAAATAGTTTGCCACCAAGTAGTATACATGAATCTGGATATCCTTCCTGAAGTCAAACATTTATTACATCCAGCTCTTTTTCCAGACATATGAGATCTGAACGTGATATTCTAAATAAAAATGCGAATGTACAACAGAATTATTTTTCCTTATCAGGCATAAACTCAACTATTTCACATAATTTACTGAATATAAATAATGATATCCACTTTTGTCCCTACATTGTTGAATACAAAGAAAAGAAATTTAATAAACCACATTTAAAACGGTCTACTCTTGAATTTTCTATGAAATATTTTGGAAAACCTTTATAGGAAAGATGCTTTGAATATCCAAAATGATGTGAAAACTATGATAACAAGCAAAATAGCTAAACAAACTCAAAATAATGTAATAAAATTTGTTAAAATGAGGGCATTTGTAAAATTTTAGAAAATTTAATTGAATTTTGTAACAATCCGTTTTAACAAGTAGAATACAGAATACAAATAAATTTGAAAGAACATTGCCGCTTGAACTTATACGAAAGATATAAAATAATTAACATTAATAATTCGGTTCAACCTATAATTTCGAACGGATATAACTGTATTGATGAGAAATTAGCAAACGTAATATCTCCTTTAAAAATTTAAATTAGAAAGATTTAGAAAAAGTCTTCCTTTCAATTGGACCATAAATACAAAAAATAATTCTACTCAAAATATTAATATGGATTATTATATACAAATATATCCATCTAAAAAAATTGCTACACATATTGTAAAGTTGTGAAATTATGAATTAGTTATTATTATTTTATACTAATTTATTGTTATTTTTGAATTGAATTTTAATTTAAATCATTGAAAAAACAAAACGAAAAAAATGAGTTCAATGGGTGATTTGAAAATGGGTTTAATAAGTGAATTCACTAAGACCAGCTATAACGTAAACATTTTTGAAATAAAATATCTTCACAAATTATTCACTGTGAACGTTCAAGTGAAGAATTACTTGGGTGAAATGAATTCAGAACGAATTCACTATGACTATGAGTTCACTTGGTCAGCTGGATTTATTTATAATAATTTTCATATTTCAATTAAAATTATGTAGGTATATATGGATGGTATTTATTTGTATTTATATTGTATGTATGTAACAGTATTTCAATTTTCAACTTTTACTTTACTCGGACATTTAAATTCACACATTGATGCAGTACAAATTCTTCGTTTCGTAGAAATCCAGCCAATTACATATTTTTATATAGAAAATTACATTATAACTTAGCAAAAATCAAAACGATTCATAACAACTGAAAAAAATATAATTAAAAATTCATATCCATCAAAGATCAAAGTACAACTACACAACTAATATAGATACGTATAATGCTACAATAGTACAATGTAATAACCAAAAAAAAAATAACCTTAAAAATTAAATAATAATCTTACCTTTAAGGCCTGTACATGGTTCGCCGTCACCGTCACCGTCACCGTCACCGTCACCGTCACCGGCGACGGCCACCGTCAAATTGACGGCGAACTAGTAAATACGATAAACCGTCGCCGTCACCGTCACCGTCAACGTCAAAATGAAAGAAATGGTGCTTAATTAATGTAATTCAGAAATTTCATTTATTAATTTATTCAGAATTTATCAAAAAATATTTAACTTTTGTGTTTAATTAAAATTAATTATATAATATAACCATATATTGTGTTCAAATATTGTTATTAGTGAAGTTTTGAGTGGTTTTAATTTGATACCTAGTTTATAATAGTATTTAATATGAATTTAGTATAATTTTATAATTGATTTATTATACATATAATATTTAGTATATAAATTACACAAATAATATAGGTATATGTCGATATAAATAATTAATTTGTAAATGTTAAGATAAATAAATAATAATAATAAAATATACAATCGAAATTATATATATATTTAATAAATTAAATAATAAAAACATAAAAAATATTTGAAATACAATAATGGATCCAGAACAAACTTTGAAAATTGTTAAAATAACATTAATTATTGGTTTAGTGAACGAAGTTTATCAAAAATACAAACAGTTAAATAAAAGAAAACGCCGATGGGCAGTGAGGGAAGTGAATAGAACCAGAAATATGTATGGTTTTTTTAATAAAACATTCAATGTGTTGAAGACCTCTGACGAAGAACATTTTTTCAAGGCAGTTCGGATGAATGTTTCACATTTTAACTGCCTTTTGTCATTGATTCAAGATCAATTGACAAAATCTTCAAGAGCATTACCTATAGAGCCAGAGTGTAGGCTTGCTGTTACGTTGATGTAAGTAAGAACACGAGATTATCAACACAAAATGCATATATGCATATACTACCCACTTGCAGAATAGTTCGCCTACCTGTGAAATTGAACATTGTTTATAAAAAATGATAAGAAATTTTACCGTAAATCGCATTAATAGTTCAAAATTTTTTTTAATTATTTTATTTACTCAAAATAACTTCATTTACATTTTTAAAAAAAATATAACAACAAATTATTTAGACAAAAAAAAATATTGTTTAAAATCAATAAACAGCAAAATAGTTCGACTATGGAAAAATAAAAGCAAAGTAGTTCGCCTACTACAGTTTTTTTTCATTTAATTGTAAAATTGATGGCAATGTATAACTAAAATTTTTTAATAATTCTGCCAACATTATTTTAAATATCGTTCATCAACCAGTTGTACACTATTAATTGTTAAAAATGGTACGAGGTAAACCGATAACAGAAGAAGTAAGAAATATGATTATTTCTTTACATAAACAGAAAAAATCGGCATATCAAATAGCCGAAACTTTAAGTATTCCGCGATCATCGATACGAGATATAATTAAATTGTTTAAAACAACTGGAAGTATCAAACCAAAGAAAAAAACAGGACGAAAATCAATTGCTTCTAGGCGCGATTTGCTTACCTTAAGAAATGTCATTAAGGAAAATCGTCATGCAAATGCAAAAGAAATCACCAGTAAATGGACAAAAGCAATTAAGAAACATATTTCTGTTGATACTTGCCGAAGATCATTGAAGAAAATGGGATATGGTTTTTACAAATTATGGTTACACATTGTTTAGAATATTTAATCAATAAATATTTGTAACAATTCTTTCTTAATAGGCAAAAGAAAAACCATTTTTAACGGCAGCGCAAAAAACAAAAAGATTATGTTTTGCGAAAACATATAAAAATTGGACTCTTCGTCAATGGCAATCTGTAATATGGAGTGACGAATCAAAATTTATAGTCTGCAAGGGAGATAACAGAAAAAGAGTAGTTCGCAACAAGGAAGAAGCTTTCCATACAGATTGCTTAAACAGAATTGAAAAATTTCCGGCTTCTGTAATGGTCTGGGGATGCATGTCAGCAAGAGGTGTTGGACAGCTTCATTTCATTGATGGTACAGTTAATGCTTCGAAATACCAAGATATACTCCGGAATAATCTACTCCCTTCCATTCCTTTATTGGAATCGGCTGAAGGTGAGTTCATTTTTCAACAAGATAATGCTCCTCCTCATCGAACATCAAGAACATGGCTGGATGAGAATAATATTCCTGTTTTGGAATGGCCGCCAAATAGTCCGGATTTGTCACCCATTGAAAATCTATGGCTTAAAATAAAAAAAAACTTGCACCAAAATCCTGTGGAGACTACGAATGACTTAAGAGAGTGTATTTCTGCAATATGGCAGAAGATAACTCCGGAAGAATGCAACAAATTGATAAATACGATTCCAACCCGCTTGAAGGATGTTTTAAAAAGACGAGGAGACGTAACAAAGTGGTAGTACGTGGAAGTTTTACAATTAAATGAAAAAAAACTGTAGTAGGCGAACTACTTTGCTTTTATTTTTCCATAGTAGAACTATTTTGCTGTTTATTGATTTTAAACAAAATTTTTTTTGTCTAAATAATTTGTTGTTATATTTTTTTTAAAAATGTAATTGAAGTTATTTTGAGTAAATAAAATAATTAAAAAAAATGTTGAACTATTAATGCGATTTACGGTAAAATTTCTTATCATTTTTTATAAACAATGTTCAATTTCACAGGTAGGCGAACTATTCTGCAAGTGGGTAGTATTATAATGTTAAATGTGTTACATTATTGTAGGTATCTAGCCCATGGATATCCAATTCAACCTCTGGCCTGGAGTTTCAAAATGGGAGCATCAACAATCAGAAAGATAATACTGGAAACGTGTAAAATAATTTGGGACCAATTATCACCATTTTATCTAGCAATGCCAAATGAAAGAGAATTTCAAAATATTGCTGATCAATTTGGTCAAAAATGGAAAATGCCAAACTGTGTGGGAGCTATAGATGGCAAACACATAAGAATTTTATGTCCACCACATAGTGGTTCTTTATATTATAATTATAAAAATTACTACAGCATTGTTTTACTTGCTGCATGCGATGATAAATATTGTTTCACAGCACTTGATATTGGAGCTCCAGGAAGTAAGAGTGACGGGGGTATACTGTCAAAATCTACGTTTGGAAAAAAATTATTAAACGGTCGGCTGCAATTACCTTTTGGCAGAAATTTACCCAATCAAGATGATATATTCCCATTTTATTTTGTGGCAGATGCAGCTTTTCCCCTTAAGCGCAACATAATGCGTCCATATCCGGGTACAAATTTGACTGAAGAAAAACAAAAATTTAATGATCGTCTTTCTGCAGCAAGAAGAGTAATTGAGAATACATTCGGTATTTTAAGTGAAAGGTGGCGAGTATATACCACAACAATGATGTGGCAACCACAAAATGCTAGGCTTATAGTCATGGCAACAACTGTTCTCCATAACTTTTTGATGTTGAACAAAGACTCTTCTTATTTCACAGAAGAATTAGTTGACCATTACAGTGCAAATGAATTAATTTTAGGTGACTGGCGCAACGAAATTGTTGAATTAGAGACATATAATCCTTCTAGATCAAATAATGCAACTCGTGAGGCTTTTGCATTACGAGATAAATTGAAAAATTTTATAATAAATGAATCATAAAATTAAGGTATATATAAAAGTGTATTAAAATTATAATAAATGTATGCATATAAAAAGTATATAAGTATAAAGTATATAAGTATATACATAAAATTAAACAGTATCTCAAAAGTATACAAAATTATAATAAAATTTACATATTAACTTATACTATATTGTTTTTATTGTTATATACATTATGCATTGTCATATTTGTCTACAGTATCGTACACTAATTTTGTTAGGCTTATTTCTAATTCATTTAATGCTCTTTTTGGGATGTTGGCTTCTTCCACTTTTTCGGCTAAGTGCTGGAAAAATAATTTGATGCGGGATCTTTTTGGCTCCTCACGCATAGATGTTATTACATCTTTTGCAGACGACAAAAAACTATCGAAATTTTCACTTTCTGATTTTCTTTTTCGTTGTCTGGAAGTCTGTGGCACTGCTTTATCGTTTTCTTGTGAAACGGGTGATAATAAAGATGGAGACATTGGAACATTTTCTAAATGTTCATTACAATCTTCAAATACATTGCCAACAGTAAGTACGCTGAAAGAAATTTGTAATTTTTCATTTATAATATAATATAATATAACCCTGAAATAATTTTGATTACCTATTTTTGTCTTCAGTATCTTTTAAAAAAAAAAGAGCTTCAAAATATTTCCAGTTCTCTTTGTCTTCTGCACCACTACCAGACCTTTTTTTTTCATTTAATTTTTTTTTAAATCTGTCACGAAGGCTACTCCATCGAGATTTACATGTTCTTACTATAATTGTAAATAATAAGTATATAAATATTAAAAAAAAAATTGATAACTAAATATATAAATAAATATAATAAATAAAATGGTGAAACAATAATAATAAATAATAAATAATATTTAAAAAAATAAAATTGATATGCTTGTACTTACCATCTTGTCCTGTTTCTTCTGCAATTTTTTTCCAAATAATTTCCTTTTTTATCTGGTTCCTATATTCTTTATGTTTTATATTATACAATTCTTCGTGTTCTTGAACACAAGAAATTAATTTTTCTTCAAAAACCATGTTAAATTTTATAGTTTATAGTTTATATTGTTATTTTCTTCAATTTTTTTATGTATGTAATTCCTTATTAATAAATAATTATAATAACACAACACAATCGAACAATGAACACTGTATATATATTAATATTTTTTATAGTTTATAATATTTTTATTTTCTTCAATTTTTTTATTTCCTTTCTTATTAATAAATAATTATAATAATAATAACACAACACAATCGATATCGAACAACGAACAACACTATTTATAATAAACATATAAATATTATACTAGAATTTGGGTTATATACTCGATGACGGTGACGGTGACGGTGACGGTCAAAAGTAGAAAGTTGTTCAACTCTCACCGTCACCGTCACCGTCATGAAAACGGCGACGGCGTATCATATTCACTAACATTAATTTCATATATTTTAAAAATGACGGTAACGGTGACGGCGAATCATGTTCAGGCTTTTAATCATACATTTTTTTAATTTTTCCACCAAAAAAAAATTTGTTTTTCTTTTATACACAAAAATTATCCTTTTTGAATTTTTCAATTTCTTCTTTCAAAAACATATTTCATTTACAACTATTTATTTATTTTTTCAATCTTTCAATTTCAAACCTAATTTTTGAACCACTCAAAAAAAATACTTTTTATTAAATTTTTACAAGAAAAAAATTACATTTTATTTGGCTACAATAATATTTTTATCGTTCATTTTATTTTTCAATTAAATTTTTTTTGTTGAATTATTTGTTAAAATGAAAATTAAAAATTAAATTGTTTTCCTAATATGTTATTATTACACTTTGAAATCCATGATGGAGATGGATGGATTTATATGTTCGAGGTGGATGATAATGTCAGTCACGGTCACGGTCACGGTATACACATTTGTTAGGCTAAATTACAATATACCCGTTCCGTTCCGTAAAAAGAAGAAAGTGGGATTTTTGACATTTTCGTGTTAATTTATATGGATTGACGGAAAAACTGTTGCGATTAACGGAACGGAATGGTGCAAAACGTTGAAGTTGAACAAATTTCAACTTTTTACGGATAACATAATCTGTTCCATATAAATTTTCAATATAGCTTTCAACTTTACTATATACCGTCCCGTTTTATTACAACTGGTGCATTTCTGTAACTTGATAGATAAATTTCTCAATTCTGTAACGTAATACGATTTTCAACCGCTTAACCATTGAATAATATAATATATCATATAACAAAGAATATTCACTTTGAATAAAACTACTTTTTTTACTCGTTGGCCTCGACTTATTTCTATTGTTTAATTCACAATACATTCAAACTTTTTTCACTAATCATATATTTTTTAAAAAAATAGATAGACTTAAGAGTAGTGAAGGATGGAGAAAGAAAAAAAATGAAATCATTTTTTTAGTTGTCATCAGTCATGTTTATTTTTAATTTTGTTTTTATTTTTTCGTTATGCAGTATTGCCAGCGTTGTTTTAAAATTATTAAAGCTGACATATTTTTTTTTTAAATTTTCAATAAAAAAATTGTTTCTTTGTTTGTCTCAATTCCTATTTATTTAGTTATTTATTCAATTATTTCTGATATTTGATTAATTAACTTACAAAATCCAACACGCGCATTTTTGCAAATAGCTATATCAAAGCTATAAGCACCTACATAAAATATGGATGATGGAATTTCATGCATCAGGTGCGTGATACAAAAATTTCGACAATTTTTTTCGCTTCACCAACATTACCCCTATATATTTATGTACATAATATGTGCACTCAATGTCACGAAAATGCACGATGAGTAAAGCCGAACATTAATTAATGTTCGGCTATACTCAATTTTCCACTAATAACACACATAAATTTTCATAATTTGTCGTTAACTATACTTACCGAAAATAATTTGGGGTGACCAAATGTACAAGTTTTCAATTAGTACATTTTTTTTTTATGTAAAGTTCAAAATTCACCATTTAATTTAAAAAAATGTAAAATTCCTCAAATAAATGTAAAAAAATATGAAAAAAACATTTTTTTCAAATGTAGGCCTAAATTTTATATAAAATGGTGTAATTTTTAATTATTGTGGGCCCATGAATTATATTAAATCATTAAATAATTAAACTTCTTTTATTTAATTGTTTCACCATTTTAGATTTTATTCTCTTTTCTCTGATTTTTATTACCCATACATCTAAGATTTTTAAAATTTACAAAAATTCCCCCCACCAAAATTCTCAAACGTGTAATGAATACTTCCGACAAATTATAAAATTCCTAGAAAATAATTTTATTTAAAAGGATATAAGAATTGATACATATGTTGGGAAATCCCGCCGATATAATAAAAATAAGACGCCTGTCTAAGAGACGGTCTTCTCCTTGCATGGATAGTAATAAAACACTTCTTGGAATTAGGATAGACATAATTATGAACATAATGCAGAATAGGTAGTAAAGGATAAGTTACGAGTATATGCGTTATAATATGTAGATATAAGGAATTTAAAGGCGCCGATTGGTTAAGATTAGAAATACAAAGAAAGGTACTAGAGGTAAAGGATATAGTAAATTAGGAATAGAATATAGTAGAATAATATTAGAATTATAAAATGTATAAAAGCACGATTAGAAATAGTTAGGGGTAATAGTAATATTTCAAACATCAGTGAGGACAGTAGAGTGAAACAGTGTTGGTCAGGTTTAGATAGAGTAGTTAGAACCAGAAAAAACTTATTAATTCAAGAGTGTTGATTTATAAACTATCAGCGGGCATGCAAAAGAGTTGGCCCCAAAAGAAGCTTACTAGTGCGCTCAGTATTTATTTAAAATTAAAGGTGCTACCATAAATAAACTAGAATAAAGATGCACAGTGCTTATGGAAAACATGCATATATGAAACAAAAAGAGCTTATTTAATAGCTTATACACCATCAGACAAGCTTTAATTCTATACATGTTGTAATCGTAATATATACGAGTATTTCACAATTTCACTGTCTGCTACTACCAGCATATTGCTTCTACAAGTATACAAGTATTTATCATGGTATAAAGAGTATAAAGGTAAGGCGTTGTCTTATTCTTGAATCGCCATTTTAAATTTTTTGACGTAATTGTATGTACCAATCTAAACAGTTTATATTTTATTTACATTTATATACAAATTTTTCGAGAGCATTGTTGTTATTAGTGATTTTAGGAGTTTCAATTTAAAAGAAAATATTTTTATTGTGATTATATTGTGATAAAGAAAATATTATTATATTATATTTATTGTTTTTTATTGAAGAATATTTTTAATATTATATTACAAATATGGTGTGATGTAGTGTAAGTGGATGTAAAAATAATTAAAAAAAAAAGACACAAAGTGAACATATAAAATTCCATACATTTCCATTGAATGAAAACATATGTAAACAATGGATTTTAGCTTGTGATAAAAAAAATATAAATGTGAAAAATGCTAGGGTATGCTCGATTCATTTTACGGATGAGGATTATGTGTTAAAGGATAGACTTTTGAATATTCCTTTTGAAAAAAGACACCTGTGTTCAACTGCTATACCGAATAAAAATCTTCCAAAAGAATGCATTCCAAACCAAAGAAGTTTGAGAATTGAAAAAAGAAGTGGAAGATTTGTTGAAAAATGATGCGTACGTACAAGAGTTAAAATTGTTTTGTGTTCTGTTTAATAATCATATTTTTCATTTCAGATTAGAAATTTTGACTCCGTCGGAAACTGGAGAAAATATTGTACATCAAGAAACAAATTTTTGTACCACTGAAGTTCAAACGGAGTATGTGAAATACTTTTTTTATTTCCAAATTTTATCTGAATTTGTTAATTAGATAGTGTTATTTTTCTTAGGGGAGATTTAAATTGCAATTTGTTGCTTGAGATATATGACTTACGACATCAGCTGCAAGAAATAGAAAAAAAATTTTAAAAAACAGGAACAAAGGATTCTTGAATTACAAGAGGAACAAAGTGTACTTAAAAACTCTTTAAGTGAAGTCTTTACGCCCGGTCAGCTAAAAAAATTGCAATGCCCAAAAAAAAATATAAGTGGATAATGGAAGACATATCATCTGCTATTCGTCTTTATTCAGCAGGTCCTCGGGCATATCGATATTTATATAAAAATAAGTGGCCTTTGCCCTGCTTAACAACTTTAAAAAAATGGGCAGCGAAAATTGATGTGAAACCAGCTATTTTATACAATGTTTTAGACCTAATGAAAATAGCTACGAATATAAAAAAAAAATATGTGTGCTATCGTTTGACGAAATGAAAGTAAAGGCAGCATTTCAGTATGACAGAACAAATGATGTAGTATTAAAACCATCCAACTATGTTCAGGTTGTATTGGCAAGGGGTTTATCAGAAAAGTGGAAGCAACCAGTGTTCTATTCCTATGACTGTGGTATAACAAAAAAAATTTTAGACAATTATAATAATTAATTTAAATAACTGTGGATATATAGTAGTAGCTATAGTTTGTGATATGGGTATAGGTAACCAAAAATTGTGGAAAGAACTAGAGATAGGAATTATGAAAACATGGTTTGCTAATCCAGTTGATGAATGTAAAAAAGTGTATGTTTTTGCTGATACTCCTCATTTGATTAAACTGGTGCGAAACCATTTAATCGATGATGGCTTTATATATAAAGATAAAATTATAAATATAGACTGTATTAGAGAAATGCTTAATTTAGTATGCGGTAAAGATTTGAATATTTTACATAAAATATCTCATACACATTTAGAAGTTACTGGTCCTTTGCGACAAAAAGTGAAACTGGCCACACAGTTATTGTCCCATTCAGTATCAAGTGGACTCAAACGTCTGTATCAAATAGGACAATTAACTTCAAAAAATGTATGTGAATGTGCAGATTTTATCAAACTGATCAATGATTGGTTTGATATTTTCAATTCAAAAGTGCCAGAAATTGATTCAAGAAACAGAATTAAGGCTTTCGGATTAGCTCTAGACGAGCAAAATGCTATTATAAATGAAGTGGATGATGTAATATTAAAATTGAGAGCCTGCGGAAAAAGATCTTTGTTACCTTTTCAAAAAGGTATTTTAGTTAATAATACTTCTTTACGCGGGCTCTTCGAATATCTCAAACAGAATTATTCATTCAGTTATATTTTAACGAATCGTTTGAATCAAGATGTACTGGAGAATTTTTTCAGTGCAATACGAGCCAAAGGTGGATTGAACGATCATCCAACTTCACTAGAGTTCAAATACCGTTTAAGATCGTATTTACACTGAAAAAATAGCTTGCAACGAAATTATTTAAACATATGTATTTGATTTTGTTTTAAATGTTTCAGACACAGAAATATTTGATTTTATCGTGAATTGTATTCGAAACAATTAATGTACTTTCATTGAATCATTTATTTCTAAAGAAATGAAACTGTTCAATCGGATTGACTAATGTGATGAGGTTGTATTACTTTTTCATAGATAATAAGTACTTGTTTCATTTAAATCACTTAAATAAAATAATGATTGAATTGAAACGTTTAAAAACATGTTCAAACGTGTTCGCAGAAAACTAGATTTGTAAACTGCAAAATGTACTATATGCAATTTATATTCATTCTCAGATCGTTCTTAGTTATGAAGCGTATCAAGTAAAAAAATAATTTTTAATAAATTGTTAAAAAAAGTAAAGTGCCAATGGAAAAAAATAGTGAAACGGAAAATATTGATGAAATTTGCACAACGATGTACATGTGCAACGATATAGAAAGTGCTCAATTATTAATCAAGTGGGGATTCTCTTGTTTAGTGGAGGAATTTTCAAGTAATTTCAATAAAATTAGTTTTTAGAAAACTTATCTCGTGTTTTAATCTGGTTTCATATGTTGTCGCGTGGTTTTGTAAATGTTAATTTTCTTCAATAGATGTGACAATAGAACACCGGTTTTTGTATTTTTAAAATTTTTTTACATTATTTTTTAATTTTTTTAAACTAATTTTGAAAAACAAACTAGAAAAAGGAATAGATTTGGAGGCCTTAAAATATTTAACAGTACATGATGTCGACAAACTTATTCCAGAAGATGAAAGATTTGGAATTCGCATAAAATTTCGTCAAAAGCTGTTTCAATGGAAAAGTGAAAATGTGAGAATATATAATAACAAATATATTGAAATCAATTTACAAATATATTCGTAAAAAAAATGTGGTTACTATTTAAAGGGTTATGCTTCTACGTTGCCTGAAACAGTATCTGTAAACTCGTGTAATTCTTGTGTTAATAAGTGGTTGTCAGATTTAACTAATTATGCGACAGAACCGAATTTTTTAACTGATGAACAACTTACACCTGCTAGAGATAACAAAAAACAGAAATTAGTAATAAAAACTAATTAACTTATCAAATTAAATTAGAAAAAGCATAATTTTTATTTCATGCATTTTTAGAATCTAGTAGAATTATTACAGTCTTGTCTGTCTGGCAAAGAAATTTGCAAATTATATGAAACTAACCAATTCTTGAGCGCTTCCGACAGAAAAGATATTGTAGACATTATAAGCCGTTATTGGTTTGATAATGATATACATCCCGATAGTGGAATTCGTGCAGATGCTGCAGAACAAATTGTAAAAATATTTCCCAAGGAAAATAAGGTAAGGATATTCATAGTTCTTTTCGGTACCAAATATAAAAAATATTTACCTATGTATTAAAAATGACGATTTTTTCCTACTGTTAGGACACATATCTTGGAAGTGGAAAAATCCGTGGTAAATTACAAAGCCGATACTATAGGATAAACCAAAAAAATAAAAAAAGAAAATTTACATATTTAGAAGAAGATACTGATAGCACAAACACAGCTGAATGTTTTGAAGATTCAAGTGAAACTGAAGGTAGCTGAATTACTTATATTATCCTTATTCATAAAATTATAAATTTTTATAACTTATAGTTCAATTCTTTGAAATAATGGTGAAATAGTCTACTATAAATTAGCATTCATTTTTAAATTTTAGATTTAGAAGCAAATGAGAATTTTTTATGGTTAAAAAAAAATAACAGTCCAGAATCGATTGTGATTGATAAGTGGAACATAACATTCGATATTAGAAAAAAATTTTATAAAAAAGGTCAAAAAGATATTTTTGAATATTGGCCAATATTAAAACAACGTATTGGAGCTTCATTGGTAAGGAAAGTAATTAAAAACAACTTTTTTTAAATAAAAACCTATATTTTTAGATTGAATTGGACTTTGAACGAATTTTCCCGAATAAAAATGTATTACTCTTCAGCAAATGGGGTCATTTTGAATCAAAAATAATCAAGATTTTCAATCGTGAAGTTAAATAATCAAATTTATTAAAATCATTGAATGAAAATCTTCAAGAAGGTAGGTAAAGAAATACACATATACATTGCATGCACACATTTGCAAATATAAAGTAAAGTTTAGAATGTTTATGCAAGTATTATATATTTGCAGTAAATTTGAAAATTATTATTATTAATATTACTATATTACAGATAGCCGTGCCTTTATAATCATAAGTTTATTAAATGCTGTATTAGTTCCGCAATTAATAAAAGAAAAATCGATTGGAAAAAAACAAGTCTCATGGAAACCGTCTGTAGCAGATGCACAGGACTCAATCGCTTTTTTCGTTGAAGTAAATATTGTAGTTTGGAATATAATTAATATTTTTAATCAATAAACTATCCATTAACTTAAAAAATTAAGTTATATTATGTAATGTATATTCAAAAATATTTTATTTTATAAAAACTGCTTTTTTATTTTTTTATTTTTAGGATATAAAATGCATCCCTTCTAAAATTGATAAGAAGAAACAAATATATTTGGAAAAAGGTTTATGTATCCAGCCTGTAATTATCCTCGTTGGACAGGACATCAAAAATATAACCAGCATTCATCTTTATTTTGACGGGATTTTGTACGACGTTGAGAATTTTTTGAAAGCTTTGTCTTTAAGTTTTCAACTTCATCATGTTCTAAATGTCGAATATGCCAAGGAATGTATTCAAGTTTGGAATTTTATTGAACATTATTTTTATGAATTTCCTCTTTGCAAAGATAAATCCAATGCACTAAGTGGATTATTAAGTAATTTATCATAAGTAAATTTTTAAGTTCGTAGAAACTTAAAATGTTTCCATGCTTTTTATGTAAAAATATATTTAAAAACATTGAAATGTATATTTCACATTTAAAATTTAAACATAAAGTCAGTAATTCAAGCACATTTAAATGCTCTCATTGTCCACAAAATTTTAAAAACATATATTCATTCAAACGACATATTAAAAGAAAACATATATCCAATGTTGTCCAAAATATGAGTTCAACTAGTGAAATGAAAGGTCAGACTTTATCACTTGCTAGTGAAACTAATACAATTACTCAAAATATACGTATAAGCGATAATATTCCGCATGGGGAAATAAAAGAAGAAGAAATTAATTATGATAATTATAGTGAAGAAATTCTTCAAAAAGAGCTTATTAGTTTCGCTTTAAAATATTATGGAAAAGTAACATTATCTAGAAAGGTAGTATCGGATGTTATTGTTGATATAGAAAATTGCATTGTAAAACCAATTATCCAATGCCTTCAGATTTTATTAAATAAACATAATCTGAGCAATGAGTTAAAATCCTTACACAACCAAATCAAAACATTTTTCGAGAAAATAAATTCTGAATATAAATTTAAAAAATTATTAATGGATAAAAGTTTGTTTTTTGAACCAGAGGAATTTTTAATAAATGATTCGCGAACGGTAGAAAGTATTGAAAAATGTACAGCTAAAGGTATTTTGTTACAAATAGAAAAAAATTTTACACAATTTTTAGAACTTCCAAATATTTTTATATCAATGATAGAAAACTATAAAAAATTTCAAAATGAAGAAAATTTTATCAATCTTGTGCAAGGCGCCATATGGAAACAAAAGACCAAAAACTTTAAAGACAAAATAGTAATTCCATATTTATTATATCAAGATGATTTTGAAGTAAACAATCCTCTAGGATCTAAAAGAGGTGTAGATAAGATATCTGCAATTTATGCAAGTTTTCCACTTTTAGATTATGATGAATTTTCCAAACTCGAAAATATTGTTTTATGCTCTTTAACCAAAAGCGAAGATGCAAAATTCGGTTCAGGTCCAAATTTAAATACACTTGTTAGCAAAATGTCAAAGTTAGAAGAGGAGGGTATAAAAATAAATATAAAAAACGAAGTTTTTGAAGTTCATTTGATTCTTGCTGGTGTAACAGGTGATAATTTGAGTTTAAATTCAGTTTTAGGATTCATGAAATGTTTCCAAGCAAACCATTATTAAAGAATTTGTAGAAGTCATAGAAATGATATGAAAAAAGAAATTGAAGAGGATAAAAATAATTTACGAAATAAATTAAACTACAATAAAGATTTGGATAGTTCAAATGTAACAGAAACAGGAATAAAAGAAGCATGTGTATTTAATGCAATTCCAAGTTTCCACGTTTCAGATAATATAACGGTTGATGTCATGCACGATATTTTTGAAGGCATTTGCCACATAGAGATTTCAAAAATTTTAGAATATTTTATTTTTGAAAAACAATATTTTTCGCTTATCAAACTGAACCAAAATAAAAAAAATTTCAAGTACCATGAGCTCGATCGAAGGAATTTATCTGAAAGCATTACAATAGAAAATTTAAAAGTCAAATCGTTCAAAATGAAAGCAAGTGAAATGCAATGTTTTGTTAATGTGCTTCCCCTTTTAATAGGAATGTATGTACCAAGAAATGATAAAGTTTGGAAATTTTTTCTGTTGCTTTTGAAATTGATTGATTTTATCATGAAGCCGTCTTTTAATGAACGTGATTTGGAAACACTAGTGAATCTTATAAAAAGTCATCATCAGATGTATTTAAAAATATTCAAAGAACCATTGAGTCCAAAACAACACTTCATTATTCATTATCCTACAGTCATTAGAAATTTAGGTCCTGTGCGAAAATTGTGGACAATGAGATTTGAGGCAAAACATCAACAGTTAAAAAAATATGCAGGCGTTATTACTTCAAGGCGAAATATTTTATTGAGTTTGGCTATTAAAATGCAATTTTCTTTTGCATTATATTTAAATCAAAAAAGGGGAATGCTTATTCATGAACATTTTCGCTTGATCAATGGACAATTTGAGCAATTTAGTACTGACAATATTGTTAATTCAGACAAAATAGACAAAAATTCTATTAATCACGTATTTGTTGCGAAGGAAATACAAATTTATAATACTCCATATAAATCAGATGATATTTTAACTATAGAAAAGTATGGGATGTTCTCATTTTTTAAGATTATCAATTTTTTACGCGACGATAAAGCCAATTTTTTCGCTCTTGCAGAAGTAATTAAAATTGAAAAATATGATATTCATTTAGACTGTTATATTATGGAAAAAAACCAGGAAAATAATGTGCTTGAATTACTTGAAGTTGAAAACATTAAATATCCTCCAATTATAATTTTTTTTTTTGAAAACCTAAAAGTTTTAAAACCAAAAAATTCTTTTTGTTAATATAAAACTTATAGTTTGTAGCGTGTAGACAAATATGTATATTAAACTTTAAATAAATAAAAGTACATAATGTTATGGATCTAAAAATAAATATGTAAATACAGAATAAAATGAATAAATACTTAAACATATTATATATTAATTTAGCTTGTGTTTTGAATTTCATATTTCTAATAAGAAAATTTACAACATCCCACCCTGTATACTATATTGCACATCATATGAAACACCCTGTATATACAATTTTTATTTAAATTTTTTATTGAAACAGTGATATCCATTAAATAAATCATTTAAAAAATATTAACAATACATGGTATTGTTTAATTGAAACATTAATCATAATTTGGTAAAGCGTTTAACATAATTATACATTAATATAATACGATGTTAACAAATCAATTATTCTTTTACTAAACTTTATATAAAAATATGTACTGAATTGATTAATATGAAGTAGCTATTTTATTACCATAGATATAATTGAAATGATGAATATATGTAACTGATTCATTTATTTTAAATATTTCTATATTCATTGAAATTAGTTTCAATGCTTTAGTTAAAAGCCTTCGTTGGCTAAAAATCAAAGATTATTTTTGACTGATTTGTTACTTTTTTAAATAAAAACGATACACATATTTTTTCAGTGTATTAGGTAATTTCTATCATATAAAAAAATGAATAGTCCTCTTGCTTGTGTTGTCTTGTTATAATTAATTATTTAGCATAAATATAAAATTAGTAATTTTCTTTTTCACAGAGGACAAAACAAAACTATTCTTCAGTCATCTAACATTGACGAAGCTGATGATGAAGAATTTGTTATGATGATGAAGAATTTGTTATAACTGCCGAAATAATGAAAAAAATTTATTCTGAAGAGCCAGCCAGCGAAGAATGTTTGTCTGAAAATGAAGAATATTTTGATGAGCTTCAATTAGATGCACTTGAAAACTTTGCTGGCTATATAATTAAACGGCAACAAAAGAAGGCAGAATTTGGTGCGTCAACAGCCGTACGGGATAATACATCGTGGACATGGGTTGACCAGCTATCTGAAGGTGGTCTTATTAAACCATCGGAGAATTTCATGTCAGAAATAAAGAAATTGGAAATGATATTCGTGAATAACAAAGCCAAAATTGTCCAACAACATAAAATTCTACAACATCTTATGAAATCAGCAAAAGACATTCCTCTCGATGATGCAACAAAAAATTTGTTTTTTAGAAGTAGAATTTATTTTCTGATTAAAACCAAAAATCAAAATTATAATAATCGTACAAAACAAAATAAAATAAGAAAAATAATCACATAAAAACATAAAATCTTGTATTTCTATTTCTCCTACAATTATAACTTATTCAACGTTATTCAATGGTACACACGATGACGTCACAAAACACAGCTGATATTTTACGCGACTTACCTTATATATACTCTTTATACCATGGTATTTATGTTCATATGTACATATATGTTGTTTTATATGGTACGAACTACGAGGTATGTATCATATATCAATATCAATATATCAATATATCAATAATGATCATGAAAATTGTATGACGCGTACGAGACTATCTAATGCTAAAGGCTAAAGTCTAGTAACAGACAACAAAAATGTTGATTGGTTTAGTGTATTCATTTACTCATATTGTTTTTCGTCTTTAATCATCCTTAAGAAATATTATTTACAGGCACAAGTAATTAACAATGTGCTATGAATTGCAATGATAAAATTCATTTCCTCTATAAGAAGGATATTTTCTTTTATTTTGTTTTTTTTATACCTATCAATTTTTTTAAATAACACAGGTATGACATGAAATGATTCACTATATTCAAATATTGTTTGATTTTCGTATATACCTACTGAAATTTTAATGATAAAAATATTCGATTAGTAAAACATGTCATGTTTATGTCCTTTCATTCTAAATTACCTAGCAGACAGTTTTTTTTTTAAAAACTATCCTCATGATATATTTATATATATTCGAATATAAAATTTAAATAACGTTATCTAACGTTAACTATATATACTAGTTTCCTACAAAATTAATTTCAATCTTATTTTGAACCTTTAAAACGGCACAAAATCAAAACGACGGTTAAATTTTGAATATATTTTTTCTTTGAAAAATAATTTTAAAAATATTAATTTAATTGACGATATTTTGAAAGAATATTATAATTTATTTATTTATTTATTAAAAATTAAAGAAAAAATTAAAGTTATCCTTGAATTTCAATTATTTGTGACAAAAAAGTGAATAGTGAATAGTGTGACATTTTATGAAATAAAATAATAAAAAAGTGTTATATTGAAAGTATTATTGTGTTTTTTAAACTTATGAACTACAAGGATAAGTGGACAAGACTTTTGTTTCCTACACTTTTTTCTATTATTAACATTATATAGGTAATTTGAGTTTATTAAATTTTGGAAAAAAAAATAAAAGTAACTATGTCTTGGAAAAGAACAAAGTGTATTATTCCCACTTGCCAAGCAACATGTGCTAAATTTCCTAAGAGAAGATTTTTTAGTTTTCCAAAACAAAACACTGATAAATATGAGAAATGGCTTGCTAACGTAATATTTTTGGCGGAAACAATTCGGCAAAGAAAAAAACCATATATTTGTGAAATTCATTTTGAGCGCACTTGTTTTGGAAAGAAATTCTTGAAAAGAGACGCAATTCCTACTTTGTTTATAAAAAATGCATCCTTGCAAGAACACAACGATGCGATCAGGACTTATGGACGAACTGAAGAAGATAATAACGAGGACTTGAATATTGAAGATTTGAACAGAATATCTCGTTGGCTTCCATTACAGAACAGGGGCAATGAAAATGAGATTGAATTATTTTGTTCAAATTGTGAAAAAAATGCAAAGCAAATTCGATTTTATTTAAAAAAAATAAATAACTTGCAAAAGAAAATTTGTAAGTTGCAAAAGGGAAAAAAATTTACTCTTAATAGAAGCAGATACTTCCGATCGAAGTTTTTAAAATATCAAAATCTTTACAACAATGAACGACAAATGCGACTGGATGATAAAATAGAAAATTTATCTGATATTTCAGAAAATGCAAGAACATTTTCAAAAATGATTCTGAGAGAAGACAGAAGCTGCTATTCCGAAGAGGAAAAATGGCTATCGCAGTGTATATTTTTTAGATCGACAGCCGGCTACATATTTTTAAGAGACACTTTAGGTTTCCACTTGCCTTCCATTTCATCGTTACGTAGTTGGATCAAGATAAAAAGTATATCTCCTGGTTTTGACGCACAGGTTTTGAAAGAAATATTTAAAAATGTGGCAAATTTGAAACCACATGAAAAAAATGTTATTTTGATCTTCGATGAAATGAGCATACAAGCCAATTTAAAATACGATGAATTTAAAGATAAAATTATTGGTTATGTTGATTATGGCATTGAGGAAAGAAACAATACTTTGGCAAAATCTGTATGTGTTTTTATGGTGAGAAGTTTGTTAGGAAAATTCAAGCAAGTTCTTTATTATGTAGCTACTCCAGGAACAATACCTGCTGAAATGCTTGATTCTCATATTACAAGATGCATCAATATGCTTTCAGACTTCGGATTAATTGTAAAAGCAATTGGATGTGATCAAGGATCAACAAACAGAAAATTATATAACAAATATAAAATGTCGCATAGTAAACCATATTTTGAACATAAAGGACATATAATTCATGCTCTATATGATGTTTGTCATTTATTTAAAAGTATTCGGAACAACATGAAAAGTTCCAATTTGTTAACACCTGATGGTGAAATTAGTTGGGAAATAATTGTATTTTTATACAAGACAGATGAATCCCAAGTGACAAAAGTTTGTCCGAAATTAACATACAGACATGTTTGTCCTTCAGATTTTGACAAAATGAACGTTCGTTTAGCTGTCCAAGTTTTAAGCCACAGTGTTTCTATAGGAATTCGCACACTTTTAGCATACAACAAATATCCCAAGGAACTAAACCAAATAGCAATATCCACTGCTAAATTTATTGAAAAAATGAATAGATTATTTGATATATTAAATGGAAAACCGGCACTGAAACAAATATCTCAGGAAATTGAATATTTACATGAAATGAAAGACTATGTTCTTCATATTAAACCAAAGATTGGGTTTGACAGATCTCATTGTTTCAAAGGGCTAGCTTTGACGATAGAAAATATTTTGGCGTTAACAAATTTCGTATTTTCTATACCTGATATTAAATTCTTTCATTTAGAAAAACTAAATCAGGATCCATTAGAAAATTTTTTTTCACACGTTAGAAGTAGAAACAGTAATAGAAAAAATCCATCCCTTTATGAATTTTCTTTTATTTTCGCGAAATTAATGTCTATTAGATTATTATTTTCAACAAAGTTTTCAAATTGTCTCGATGATAATGATGAGTCGTTCAATATAGATTGGGATGCTTTATCAAGTGAAAATCGAGGACAAATAATTTCAAATACATTTGAGTCAGTCGAAGAAAAGACAGAAGATACGAACGAAGTAGAAATAATAGGTCTTGAAATAGAGTATGAAGAGGATAGAAAAACAGAATTGACCGATGCTGCAACAAGATACTTTGCAGGATATTGTTATTTCAAAATGATAAAGTCCCTTAAACAAACTTGTGATAATTGTCACACTGAAATGGTGAGCAATATGGAAAAAAAATGATCTGTCAGAAACCTTAATAAAATTAAAGCAATATGAAAATTTAAACGATAATTCTGGTTTAATTAACACAACAAATAAATTTTATGAGATTTGTAAAATACACGCCAAAATATTTCTAAGTATATTTCAGTTGACTCCTCAAATTTTGAATATTAAAAACACAATTATTGAAAAGTGTATAAAAGATGTAAATATAATATATCCTGATTGGTATCATAAAGATAATGAATGTTTTCAGCATCATGTAAAATATTGGACTTTTTCATTTTAGTTCTTTTACGAAAACATTGCAAGTGGGAAATGGATGCTTCAGGGCATATAAAAATGTTACTTAAAAGTAAAAATCAAAATATGAAAAATTTGATGAACCAATAGATTTTTAAATTTTTATTATTTTTAATATTTATACATACATACATATGTATATACATATATTCATATAAATTTAGGTAGTTCTAAATTATAATATTATGGTAGAGGATTGCATTAACCAGCATAGATACTAATTTTTTTATGTTTTTTTATTTATGACTAATTTTATTTATTTTTAATACTAGCTTGAAACAAATGATGTAACAATGTTATATTACATGTAGTGTTTTTTAAACACATGATTTAACTAAACTGATGTTTCAAAAAAATTAACTAAATAAAAATAATGATTTCAAATTAATAAATTATTTCATTTCATTAATTACACAAGAAATATTTTGCATATAACCTCATGCATTGCTTGGTTTGTTTTGATATCCTTAATTTAACATATAATCATAATCACATACAATATAAACTTTAAATAAACTAGTTTATATTATATATATGTGATATAATACAAAACGATAATACCATCAATGGTAAATATATAGAATAAAATGGAATGGTATGCATGCATAGCATTGATCAATAAAAATACGATAATACATAATACGTATATGTTTGTTGTCTGTTACAAGATTTGGTTTGATCTCAAACAAAAAAGCTCTTTTGTCTGCTACTAGATTGTCTGCTACAAGAAATAAAAGCGTTGTAATTTTAATTCAACAACTGTGTATCTTTATTCTAGTTTATTTATGGTTTGACAGATCTCATTGTTTCAAAGGGCTACCTTTGACGATAGAAAGTATTTTGGCGTTAACAAATTTCGTATTTTCTATACCTGATATTAAATTCTTTCATTTAGAAAAACTAAATCAGGATCCATTAGAAAATTTTTTTTCACACGTTAGAAGTAGAAACAGTAATAGAAAAAATCCATCCCTTTATGAATTTTCTTTTATTTTCGCGAAATTAATGTCTATTAGATTATTATTTTCAACAAAGTTTTCAAATTGTCTCGATGATAATGATGAGTCGTTCAATATAGATTGGGATGCTTTATCAAGTGAAAATCGAGGACAAATAATTTCAAATACATTTGAGTCAGTCGAAGAAAAGACAGAAGATACGAACGAAGTAGAAATAATAGGTCTTGAAATAGAGTATGAAGAGGATAGAAAAACAGAATTGACCGATGCTGCAACAAGATACTTTGCAGGATATTGTTATTTCAAAATGATAAAGTCCCTTAAACAAACTTGTGATAATTGTCACACTGAAATGGTGAGCAATATGGAAAAAAAATGATCTGTCAGAAACCTTAATAAAATTAAAGCAATATGAAAATTTAAACGATAATTCTGGTTTAATTAACACAACAAATAAATTTTATGAGATTTGTAAAATACACGCCAAAATATTTCTAAGTATATTTCAGTTGACTCCTCAAATTTTGAATATTAAAAACACAATTATTGAAAAGTGTATAAAAGATGTAAATATAATATATCCTGATTGGTATCATAAAGATAATGAATGTTTTCAGCATCATGTAAAATATTGGACTTTTTCATTTTAGTTCTTTTACGAAAACATTGCAAGTGGGAAATGGATGCTTCAGGGCATATAAAAATGTTACTTAAAAGTAAAAATCAAAATATGAAAAATTTGATGAACCAATAGATTTTTAAATTTTTATTATTTTTAATATTTATACATACATACATATGTATATACATATATTCATATAAATTTAGGTAGTTCTAAATTATAATATTATGGTAGAGGATTGCATTAACCAGCATAGATACTAATTTTTTTATGTTTTTTTATTTATGACTAATTTTATTTATTTTTAATACTAGCTTGAAACAAATGATGTAACAATGTTATATTACATGGTAAATGTAATTTATCATTAAAATTATTATTATTAAAATAATCATATATGGTAAATTATTTATGCATAGTACATAATTATATAAGTACTATATATTGAAAATGAAGTGTTATATTTTGGTAATGTACTACCTACTATCTACTATGTAGTATGGTACAATGTAGAATAATACTAATATCTAATATCTATAGTCTATGGTCATAGGACATAGTGCATAATTGCTGTAATAAAATCCTTTTAGAAAATGATAATTACAATTATAATACGTCCAATTTTTCTTTGAACCACCGTTTAGACAAATGTATGTTCTGAAAAGTTCAACCTTTTTTACTTACACTTTTGTTATTATGGTCAATATTATTATAATTATTATGTATTTACTATAAAATACCACATAAAAATTCTGTACAACATTATTACTTTTATAAATTTCTCCATGAAGAAAAGAAATCGGGGAAAAATGAATAAAAACTATAATAATATGTATAAATAAGATAAAATATAAAAAAATAACAAATATAAATGTAGCATTTATAACGTACTCCCCATACATATATTGATTATATTACACTTTCAAAAAACTACATGTATACATTATACAATACAAAAAATGTTCATGCAATATACAATATTCATTATGTTACTCTAACTACTTTATTCGCAACGATAAAGCATTGTATTGTACAAATGGTTGTTTTTTTTTTGTAATACATATTGTATATCATGATAGTATAAATACTTATATTATAACATAATTATACCTGGACCTATCCACTATCCTGCAAACAAAATTATACTACCATATTACCGAGTTAAGCCCAAAATACATTCGATGCGGTCGTGAGTTGTGAGTCGTGAGTTGTAAGAATCTTATAAAATCACAACTAATAGAAAATGTACAGAATTCTTACAACTTGAAATACATTCGCTGCGATCATAAGAATTCAACGCAAAGATTGTTTCGATTTGAAAGTCATGAGTTTGCGTTCGAATAAAATGATGAGAGAAAGCTTTTTCAGTCTTTAAAATAATTTCGAAGTGAAAGGTTATATTTTTTCGTGCGCATTTTGATTTTCACGCTTTGCCTTTAAAAATGTTTTTATATGAAATGCATGTTTATTTTTTTCACTTTTAGTGTTTAACGGTTTTGTCCAAACTCTTTTCTTTCGTCTTTTTTTTAGCAGAGCTATTCCTAATGCTAATCCCAATGCCAATTCTATATTTTCACCCATGATTAAAAATTTCTTTCATTAATTAAAATTTTAAAAATTTCTACAATTAATTAATTGGCGTATTTATTAAAGATTTTCTTTATTGTATTTTTATAAACCAATCAATCTAATATTCATAAACTAAACAAATCACATCTAATTACAATTTTCAATGATAAGTTTAAGTTGTCTTACAACTCACGACTCACGACCGCAGTGAATATATTTCAACTCTCTTGTGATAGTTTAGAGCTTTTGCTTACGACTCACGACCGCAACGAATGTATTTTGGGCTTTACAAACTTGTATTGATAATTTCTAAATGATATTTGAAATACAAGATATAAACATTATTGTGTATATAATTGCGTATATCATGTAATGAATATACTATATGAATATACATATACCATATCATATATTCATACAATCAATATCATTAGGTTACTCCTTATTCCAGCTATGTTATTCTTAGTGCTTATTATACACATTAGAGGTATTCACTCAGTCTAGTATTTTAGCTATTGTGTATTAATTAATCAAATTTAATGTGGAGTGAACATACTTTGTAAATACTCTTGTTGTATCAAAATTTTCCAGTCAGCTGATATAGTTTGACAATTACACGTGTTAAAAAAAATATTTAAAAAAAATGTTAAAAAAAAAAAAAAAAAAATTTAACTGTTCAACTGTCAAAATATTTACTACGAAATACTACACAGAAAAAACATGCCTTAACCCTATTGTTTTATTACAATGATTGGCTTACTTGATTTTATTATATGGGAGAAAATAACAAGGCGTAGTATATGAGCAAAATGTAGTAAAAATACTTCGAGTATAAATATACAAGGCCAAATACTAGAGAGAGTGAATACCTCTATTATATACAATTTACAATATTGTACATCACAATAGCAAGTGTTTGCTTTGCAATGCTTTGCTATGCCACGTCATTTTTTTGTTTGTTTTTTTATTTATTTTTTTTTTCTTCTGTTTTCGGTGATCGTATTATAACGATTGGAAGCATTATTTTTGTTGTTTATTGAATATGTACCACTCACACATATATAATATTTTTATTCATATAAAATGAATAAACGTATCGGTGGAAAATTGATATATTTAGACCCGAAAGTTATGCAAAATATTTTTATTATCTATGACAAAATTTTTGTGAAAAATAGGAATTTTATATTACTAGTAATTCTAAAATAATGTAAAAAATTTTATTTTTCTATTTCGAAATCGAAAAAAGGACATTCGAATTACCTTATATGAAAATTTCAGTATAATACGCAATCATCTACCCATGAAAAATTACATTTAAAATCTATACATTTTTTGTAAAAATCCTTCTTTCTTAAAAGCGTTCTACAGGACTAATAAGGACAAAAATTACTAAAGTGCTCTACTTAGTTCACTCTACACCCTTTGAATGATGTATGACAAAAATTTTAGAAAAATACATGGTGTAGTTACGGAGAAAAGGTGTACCATAGCAAGTTGAAATTTGAAGAAAGCATCATCCTAATTGTCCTGTACAGGAAAAACTAAAACCTTTTCGAAAAATTTGTTCCACTTAGTTCACTCTACACCCTTTGAGCTTTCATTTAAAACATATTTCATAAAAATTGGATAAAAACTGGCTGAGAAAACGTGTACCGAAATCACCCAAAATCAGTAAAATCACTATTACCTGCTCTTAAACAAAATGCTAAAGTTTTTTATAAAGAAGGTGACATCTTAACTCATGTTACTGACGTTAGTCACAAAATTGAAGCGATAGACAATTCCCCAATCTATTCAAAACTTTATAGATACCCAGAGATTCACAAAGATTAAGCCAATAAACAAATGAAAGATATGTTAGAACAAGGCATAATTCAAGAAAGTAAAAGTCCATTTAACACCAATTTGGGTGGTCCCTAAAAAGATAGACAATTCTGGAGAGAAAAAATGGAGAGTTGTCATTGATTATAGGAAGTTAAATGAAAAACAATTGAAAACAAGTTTCAAATCCCTATCATAGAGGATATATTTGACAAATTAGGACGTGCTCAATATTTCACCACCTTGGATTTGACCAAAGGTTTTCATCAAATTTTAGTAGATGAAAAAGATCGACATAAAACTGCCTTCAGTACACAACAATTACATTACGAGTTTGTAAGAATGCCCTTTGGATTAAAAAACGCTCCAGCGACATTTCAAAGAGTAATGAATTATGTTCTAAGAGATATTAATAAAATTTGTGTTGTGTACTTGGATGATATTCTCATATTTAGCACCTCTCTACAAGAACATGTAAATTCTATCAATAAAATATTTCAAGTTTTAAATAAATATAATTTAAAAGTACAAATTGACAAATGTAATTTTTTCTCAAAAGAAACTGAATGTTTAGACCATATTATCACCACGGAAGGTTTAAAACTAAATCCCTCAAAAATAGAAGTAATTAATAAAATTCCAATACCAAAAAATGAAAAACAAATTAAATCCTTTCTCGGATAAACCGGTTACTAAAGAAAATTTATTAAAGACTATTCTAAAGTTGCACATGGGATGGTCAAGTATTTAAAGAAAGACAAAAAATTAAATATAGACGATCTAGAGTATAAACAATCATTTGAAAAATTAAAAAAATTAATCTCTAGTGATCCAATTTTAAAATATCCTGATTTTAGTAAAAGTTTTACCCTTGCCACTGATGCTAGTAATGTAGCATTAGGTGCAGTTTTGATTCAAGAAGGTAAACCAGTCTGTTATGCAAGTATAGGTCTCTTAATGAACATGAAAAAAATTATAGCACCATAGAAAGAGAATGCTTAGCAATTGTTTGTTCCACAAATTATTTTAGACCATACTTATATGGTAGGAAATTTTTAATTAAAACTGACCATAGGCCTCTTGTCTGGTTGAATTCATTAAAAGAACCAAACTCCAAATTGGCTAGATGGAAAATAAAACTTAGTGAATATAATTATGAAATAGAATATCTTCAAGGAAAAGATAATCAAATAGCTGACTTTCTAAGTAGATTAGAGATCAACGCAAATGATCAAGATATCGAAAGCGACAATGCCACTATCCATAGCGGAATCGAAGAAGTTGGAGAGGAATCTCTATCGCAGAGAAGCCTCTAAATTATTTTAACTCCCAAATATTAATTATAATCGGTAATAAGCAGGAAAATGAAATACAAATCATCCACCCAGGAGTTAGAAGATTAATAATAAGAAAATCAAATCAAATAATATAATCAATTAAAGAATTTTTACCAAATGGTAAGGTAGGCTTATTATGTGAAGATAACTTATTTTTGAAAGTTCAAAATTTATATATACAACACTTTGGAGGTCAAAATAAAGTAGTGATTGTTAGGTGTATGAAAAAATTGAAAGATTTAAGAATTTATAATGAAACAATTAAATTAATTGAAGAAAAGCATAGCGAGATAAATCATAGAGGAATAAACGAAACATATTTAGAAATAAATAAAGAATGGTATTTTCCTAAATTAAGAGAAATTATTCGAAGATATATAAATAATTGCCCAATCTGCCAAGAAGCAATACACGATAGAAACCCAAAAAAAATCAATTTTGAAATAATCGAAACAGCCAAACTACCGAACCAAATTATACACATGGATATTTACTATGCAACTCAAAATGAATATTTTTTAACATTTATAGATAAGTACGCTAAACATTTATCCATATTTCCATTAAAAGATATAAATAATATTTCAATATTAGAATTAATTAAATTAAGAATTGCAATATTACGAAAACCAGGAAAAATAGTTTGTGACGAAGAGTTTAATACTTTAAATATGAGAGAGTTTGGAAACAATGAAAACATAGAAATACATTTTACTACACCATACCATTGACTATATAATAATACATGTATTATTATATATTCAATGACCATACGTAAAAACGGGCAATTCTGATATTGAAAGAATTCACGGAACATTGAATGAACACGTTAGAATATTTAATGCAAAGAAAGAAAGTGGCTCTTTGAAAGAAAAGATAATAAAAGCAGCACAAATTTACAATGACACATACCATCATTCTACAGGAAGAAAGCCTATGGAATTCATTAAAAAAGAAATTGAATTAAAAGATCTAGACCAAATAGCTGAAAAAATATATCAAAACAAAACTAAAATTATAGAACGTCTTAACAAAAAAAGGAAAGAGTTTATAAAACCCAACCTTAATAATGAAGTTCTTGTTCAAAACCAAATTCCACGAACCCAAAAGAAATTAGCACCCAAATATATGAAAACTAAAATAAATAAAAGTGAAAACCAATATTATGCCAATAAACGTAAAATTCATAAAAAACAATTTAGAAGAAATTTTAAATACCAAGGAGAAAATATTAATTTTCAGGTTCAAAATGAAGGAAACAACTCTTCTACTAATAATCATATTAACCGCAGTTAAAGCTGAATTTAAACTCGAAGAAATAAATAATGAAGCTGGATACGTAATTATAAGACAAAATTCAGTTGAGCTTTTTGCAAGATTCGATAAAATTATACACATTATAAATATAGATAGTTATGTAAAAGTTATTGATAGCATAGACAATTCAATAACAGAAAATCTTTATATTTTCAATGACCAGAAATTGTATAAAACACTCTTAAACTGTATAACAAACATAAGATATAAACTTGATACAATATTACCACATCATAGACGAAAAAAGGTTTGATTAATATAGGTGGCACAGCCCTTAAATGGTTATTCGGGACAATGGACAATGACGAAAGACAAAACATTGAAATACATCTCAAAACTATTGAAGAAAATAATCACAGACTAATTACAGAAAATAATGAACAGATATCTATAAATACACAATTACAAAAACAACTAGAATCATTAGCAGAAAAAATTAATATACATCAAACACTTATTAAGCCTTTCACTGCTTTTGTCCATCTCGATGGACATAAGTTTTGAACAGTGTTGCATTTTGTGCTACAATTGTAGTATTTTACTACTTTTTGGTTCTCTGTACTACTGTACTACTCTCTGCCACTTTGTACTACTTTTTCAGGAAATCATGATTTTATGTATCTTGCATTAGGTTTTATGTTTGCTTGCAGCAGAGCGTATCTTTTCTCAAGTACAATTAATAAAGAATGAAAAAAGAAATAGAATGATAAATGAAACTTTAAATGGAATTTTAGGTGCAAAGAGCCTGTTAGCAAATAATGATTGCCATAATTGGAAGCCGTCAAAGAATTTACTGAAAAGCTTAAATGTTTAAGACTGTTACAGAATGCAGAGACTATGTACTCGTATATCACTATCTTTATAAAAAAGTTATTCGTTAAGTTTCCTTTTGTTTTTGTTTTTGTTTTATAGTATAATATTCAAATTACATAAATTTTTTTTTATTTTTGTTCAGTTTTGTGATAATGTTACTTTTTTTAATTTTATTTTAAAAACGAAGTTTGAATAAAAATGGTCTAATTCTTACTTCCTAGTGTTTTTTTTATATACATAAGTACACAAAGTACATAAAAACAAAAAAAATAATAAACAATTGTTATTAAATATAATTTTTTTTATTGTTTTACTTTTATTACTATACGCATTAGGGTCCAGGAACTTCGTAAAATTAAATAAAACTCGTAATGTATGAAAAAATCCAAGCGTACTACTCTGTACTACTCTTTAGATGTCCGAAGTACTACCAAATATTTTTTTCAAAATGCAACACTGGTTTTGAATTGTTATTTAAAATCAGAATGATATATTTTCTTCAGTCTTTCACGTCAGTCAATTAATATCAAGTCTTCTTTCTCTTTTCAATACATCAGAAATGTATAAAATGTAGTAAAAGTCTGTCATTTGTGTATAGTTTGGCGCTGGTGTATGAAGTAACAATGAGGTCTGCTGGTAAGTAAGTATATTTTATTTTTCGAATTATTTTATTATTGAACGTAAATTGTTTATAAAAATGGCAAGATTTCAATTAGAAGGTTGTGATTATTACTAATTTCAAGTGATTACATGTCTAATTCTGCTGGTATGTTAGTAATAATTTCCGAAAAACATGTGTCCATTGTAATGGACAAATGCAATGAATGGTAGCATAACGTAAAACTAAATGTCCATTCATATGGACAAGTTTGTACAGTTTATATAATCAAAAATCGAAAATTTTGATTGAAATTCTACGGAAACGAAATGTTTTACTATATAATTTAAAAAATTCATACATCATTTTTAGACGTATTCAAACCTGGCGATGAGGAGAAAATGATGGAATACCTCTTTAGTCTAATGGATGAAGATGATGATGATGATGATTTAAACAATGTAGAGGAAGAAGACGATATAGCTGATACGGACCATGTGGAACCCTACTTAAGACCTGGTATGACTAGATTTCGGTATAAAATATAATTCTATTAAAATATTGATGTTACGTTTTAGGCATGGATAAATTAACCAATGATAATGAAAAGCAATATGCGAAGAATATTGAAGTTTTATTTTCTGAAACGAATACTGAATGTGATACTAACATTACTCCAAACGATATCACTGCCAAAAAGGAAATTAAATGGCGCAACCGAGCATTTGATTCATCACAAGTCAATCTATTTCCTGAATTTAGTGAAGATATTCAAAATGATTTATATGAAACTGGAACTCCGATAGACTATTTTCTAAAATACTTAACCAATACAATTCTTTGAGGATGCTTGCATATATACAAACATTTATGGTAATCAGAATCATTCCTCATCTCTTTCAAAATCACTAACGAATCTTAACGAGATGCTTGATTTCTTTGCACTCCATATCATGATGGGGTGTTTGAAATACCAAAGGTTTGATATGTTTTGAGATGCTGAACTGAAAATACCTTTATTTTCTCAAATGAAAATGAGGCGGTTTTTAGAATTGAGATCTAATATTCATCTGATTGATATTAATAAAATACCATCAAACTGTAAAGACCGCTTTATAAAAGTTCGTCCGATATATGACTCCATAAAAAAGAGACTGTTGGATTTGAAGATTGAAGAAAACGTATGTGTGGACGAACAGATAGTACCATTCAAAGGTGCTTTGAATGTAAAACAATATGTTCGAGGTAAACCGTAACCATGGGGCATCAACATTTTCATGTTATGCGGAAAGAGTGGTTTGTGTTATGATTTTTTAATATATCAAGGTAAAATCACTGAACTGAACCAAGAAAATTTAAAACATTATGGATTTGATCCATCAATAGTTCTGCATTTTTCTGACAACCTCAAAGCTGGACATATTTTGTTCTTTGACAATTATTTTACGTCTTATAATTTACTCGAAATTCTTCTTTCAAAGAAAATAAGAGCTGCTGGAACTATTCGTGTCAATAGGTTTCAAAGACCACCTTTCACTTCTGAAAAAGAAATGCGTAAAAATGGTAGAGGAAGTTCTGAGGAAGTCGTCAGTTTGGATGAAAAAATTGTACTTGTTAGGTGGTACGATAATAAGGATGTAATACTAGGATCGAATTTTGTGGGCATTGGACAAAAAGACTTAGTTCATAGATGGAATTCAATTTCTAAAAAATATATATCAGTTGAAAGGCTGCAGGTCATATTGTTATATAATCATTCAATGGGAGGCGTTGATAAATTCGACCAGCTAATCAGATATTATCGAATCCGTAGAAAGTCTAAAAAGTGGACATTGAGAATGATTTTTCATGCTGTTGATATGATTATCGTGAACTGTTGGCTAGAATACATCAGCGACTGCAAAACAGTCGGTGTACCTGAAAAATATCGGATCTCTTGAATTTCAAGAAAAGGCTTGCTGCAGATCTCGTGCACTACAAGAGAAATCCACTAATACGTAGACGAGGAAGGCCTACGTCAAATACACCATCTCCTTTGTCATCACCTGTGCCAAAAAGCGCCATTCTTTAGTAGAACGTCGCCCTTTCAAGGAAATACGGTTAGATGACGTTAGTCATTTGCCAGAATGGGATATTAAAAAAGAGGCATCGAGATGTAAAAATTATGGCTGTAAATATAAAACACATGTATTCTGTACCAAATGTACGGTACATTTACTGTTGAATCCAGTCAACATTTTTTCTGAAAATAAAAACAAACAAAAAATAAAAGAAAAGATTTTAAACATATTCTGGCATACTTACTTGATTAGAATAAAAGATCCACACACTACGGCTACAATAAACCGGAAATTAATGAAATATATAATAATTTAACAACATTTTAATATAACATATAAATAACATATAAATATACAGAACAAATGTAAACAAAATACCTATACTAACAATAATAATTAGTTAATTATTATTTAGAACGTATGCAAAATTTGTAATTAAAGTAAAGTAAATTTGATATTTTCATTGTAATAAATTCATAATTTTATTTGATTTGTAACATATTTAATTAAATCTAATTGCATAACTACTTCCGGTTTAATTGAAATATTGTATAATTGAAAATATTGAATTTTGTTGTATACATTGAATTAAAATTTAAATACATACTAATTTCAGTAATTTAGAATTGTTTGTAATTTAGTTTTAAGAAATTGAATTGTTAAGCGTAAGAGAATATATTTAAATAAAATTTATAACGTAAATTGAAAAACATTGTGTTTTTATTTTATTAAAAAATTTGAACCGGTACCTTTTCTAATTAATGTTAAATTGAAAATTTTCATATTATTTTTTGTGGATTTAACATTTGTTCTAAATACTAATTAGCTAATTATTGTTGATATAGGTCGACCTATACGAATAGATGGCGTTGTAGAAATTATGTTGATTGAAGAACGGATGCTGAAGATAACGATGATGAACCAATTTAAGAATGACTGTTCAAATTTAAAAAAAAAT
The DNA here is from genome assembly GCA_951394055.1 of Villa cingulata. Lineage (NCBI taxonomy): Eukaryota > Metazoa > Arthropoda > Insecta > Diptera > Bombyliidae > Villa > Villa cingulata. The sequence continues at coordinate 29,966,868 of OX596017.1, read as the reverse complement.
TGATATGCTAACTGAAGATTGCCGTCGGGAACTGATGACTGTCGAGATGAAAATATTTCTTACCTCGATGAAATTTTAATTTTCCAAAATAATTTAAGTTTTTGATGATACTTTTCAGCGATGTTTTCTTTAGAAAATTTCTAAGTCCAAGAAATTTTCTAAGTGTTTGGCGGTGATAAATTTCTACTCTAAGTATTAGAAAATTTTTATAAGAAATTTTCTAAGTGTTTAACGATGATAAATTCCGGCTCTAAGACCCGTATGTTCACATATGTATTATCCATTATCTTCGAAATTCGTATGTTCACATATGTCTTATCTTTCGAAGTAAGACCTGTAGTAAGACCACGCGAATACGGTCTTATATTTTATTTCAGTCGCAAACAAACCGTCAATCGTGTGACTGTGTATTAATTAATTCTGTGTTTATTGTGTTTTGAAAATTGTAAAAATATGGATGACATCACTGGTGAGTTTAATCATTGTAAATTAATTGCCATTCAATAAGATTATAATATTATAGACGATTTATCTTCGATCTACTCATCGTCTTCGTCGGAAACTGATAGTTCTTCGAATGATGAGTTTTTTAGCCTATTGGAAGCATGAAAATCAATTCCATCTGCATACAAAGCGAGGAAAATCAGAGAAAGAGAGGATATTTTAGAAAAATTTACGGATGAAGAATTTGAATATCGCGTTCGATTCACAAAACAAATAGTGAACAATTTAGTGGAACGCTTGTTCGGGACTGAACCAAACGTTACATCAAGAGCAACGAAAACCAAACTGAGTCCACTAGAAAAAGTTTTGATCACGTTAAGGTACTATGCAACAGGATGTTTTCAAACAGTGAATGCAGATTTGTTAATAGTGGACGGATCTACAGTGTCACGAATTGTTAGCGAAATATCTAGGAAGATTGCATCTCTTGCAAAAGCAAGCATAAAAATGCCACGAACTGAAGAAGGAAGGAATATCAAAAGCCAACAATTTTACAACATGCATGGAATACCTAACGTGCTTGGTATCATTGACTGTACGTATATGCAAAGCTTGAATATGAAAAATAACATAAATAAATTAATTTTATAGACACTCATATTCCTATTCAGTCACCTGGTGGAGACGGAGCAATACCTTTCAGGAACAGGAAAAGTTGGTTTTCTGTTAATGTTCAAGTTATTTGTGATGCGGAGATGCGTATACTGGATATTGTTGCAAGGTACAAACATATATTAAACATAAATACATTTTATGGATACGTTTACTCGAATGTTTAAAAATGCATATAAAAATTTCAGATGGCCTGGATCTACGCACGATCAAATGATTTTTAATTTTTCAAAAGTCCAAGCTGAAATTGAGGCAGGAACATTTGGACATGGCTATTTGCTAGGTGATTCTGGGTATGCGTGCAAAAAATATATTTTAACACCGGTAACTAATCCACAAATTAGAGCTGAAATAAGATTCAATCAAGCCTTTGTCTCAACACGACAAATAGTGGAACGGACAATTGGTGTGTAGAAGCGAAGGTTTCCTGCTTTAGGAATAAGTAAGTTTTCTTTACTCGAAGTTTTTCTTAATCAATATAAAAAAACAATAATCTAATAATTTGCATCTCAATCATATTGTACATATTCAATTTCAGAAAATCTATTAGACACAAGCACTACAGTTGTATTAATTACAGCAACAGCAGTTTTGCACAATATGTTGAGAAACTATACTGTCCCTCCAGAAGAAATACAGCAACTACAACTGGAACAGTCAAGTACAAACACATCATCGGACGAAAATGAAGATACATCTGTACGCGACCAAATAATTCGTAATTATTTTTCTAATTGACAAGAAAGATAAAACAATAAAAACACTTTATTAACAAAATATAAATTTATTTCAATTTATATCAAAATAAAAAACAAATCATTTCAAGCCTTTATTTCTTGAAATTACGGTTAAACTTCACTTCATTTCATTTATTATTATTCAGTGTTTGAATTTGTAATTGCAGTAATTCAGTCTTTTTTTCGAACATTTGTATTTTTTTTCATTTTTTATATCCATTTCTAATTTTTTCTTTTTTAAATCTGAAAATTCTTCCACATATTTGCGTAAATCATCATTACTTCTTTTAGTCTTATTCACTTTTGGATTTGGAGAAGTTATAACTTCGTTGAGAAGCTGTTAACAGTACGGATAGCTATTTGGAACTGTGTTTTATTCTGTTATTCTCTCTTATATAACATCCTTACTCATACAATACTCATACTATAACATCCTCTCTTCATTAAAATTAAAATGAATTTAAAGTCTACGTTATCAATTCAAATTCAAATTTAAATTTAAAGTATCTACATATATAAAATTCAAAAAAAATAAAATTTAATGTATAAAGTTCAAAATTCTAAAGTATATAATTCAAAATTCAGAAGTGTTCAAAATTTAAAGTATATAATTCAATTTCAGGTTATCTTCTATTTGAATCTAATATATATATATATATATTTTTTTTTTTTTTTAGCATAAAAAACGTTTAGGCTTTTTTATATTTCGTTTTGGACGTCTGTTCTCTACTGTTGTTTCTTTCGTGGTGCTGTTCTCTTCTTTATTCATCTCTTTCGTCTCAATGCTGTTTGTATGGTCTTTGGTAATCTCGTCTGCTATCGTTTGATTAGTTTCGTCGATGGTTTTTGGTTCTACTTCTTTATTTGTTTCGCTCTCGTTTTCTGTCTGTTTTTTTATGTTTTCGTCTTCATTATTAGAACTGTCCACCTTGACTTGTTGTCTATTTCGTAAGTAATCTTGTCCGTTTACTTTAACTAGCACATTACGGTCTGATGGTATATCGGTTACTTTTCCTTCTGTCCAAGATATCTTTCGATCTTTGGGTTTTATTTGAACATAGACATCCTGACCTATTTCTAGCTCTGGTAAGTTTCTAGTACCCCTATCATAGTACTTTTTGCTGATTTGTCGTCTTTTCTTAATCATGTTTTGAACGTTAGATTGAGTTTCAGGAAATAACTTTTCTGTTCTGATTGGTATGCAGGATCGTAGTCGTCTGGATTGTAGTCTCTGTGCTGGACTGTAACCGATGTGGTTAATCGTAGTTCGCCATTCTAGCAGCATTTTCCAAAAGTTTTGTCCCGACTTGTAAGCTTTGTTATATAGTTTTTTAATTATCTTTACTGCAGCTTAAGCTTTGCCATTACCCTGTTGATGGTAAGGTGTACTACAACTATGTTGAAATTCCCATTGCTTACTAAATTTATGAAATTCTGCGTTTATAAATGGTGTGCCGCCGTCTGTGACTACTACTTGTGGTATGCCATACCGACTAAAGTTTCGTTCACAACACTTGATGACGTTTTCTGCGTTCGCACTTTTCAATTCCTCGACTTCTATAAAGTCTGAATAATAGTCTACCATGACTAATAATGTTTTCTTTCTTTTTTCTGCTTCCACTTCGCACAAGTCCATACCAATTCTTTGAAAAGGGTATTCTGGCAACGTAGGACATTGTAGTGGCATCTTCCTTTGGTTTTCAGCATTTTGTAGACACAGAGTACAGTTAGTACAGATTTGTCTGATGTGATTTGATATATTGGGCCAAAACACGCAATCGCGAGCTCTTCGTAGACAAGCCTCTACACCTTGATGACTGCAATGTATTTTATCAAGTATTTCTCTTCGCAGGCTAGACGGAATCACAATCTGTGATCCTTTAAGAATCATACCATCTGCTATAGTTAGTTCATCTCGATAGTTCCAATACGACTGTTCTGTGTTCTGTAAATGTGCTTTGCTCTTTGGCCATCCTCTAAAAATGTGTTTCGTGAGGCGAATCATTTCCGGGTCTTTTGACGTTTCTTCTCTTATTCTTTGTAGTTTTGTGTCATTTATGCGAACATTATTGTATGGTTTTACTGCTGATATTTTTAGAAATTCTTTCTCAACTAGATCAACTTTGTATATTTCTTCTTCGTTTTCTTTCTGTCCTGTGGGTTCTTCTACTGGTGATCTTGATAATGTATCGGATATGTACATTTTCTCTCCTTTTTTATAGGTTATTTTTAAGTCATACCTCTGTAAACTTAGCCGCATTCTCTGCAATCGTTTTGGTGCGCTCAGTATAGACTTTTAAAGATAGTTTGCAAATTTGGGTCAAAATATTTCAGAACTGGAGTGTTTATGACCATTTCTTTTAATGTTCGATATGCTTTTTCTTGATTTTTACCCCAGTGCCAATTAACTTCCTTCTTACATACTTCTCGTAATGGTGCCGTAACATCTGAAAGTTTAGGTAAAAATCTGCTTAAATATGTACAAAGCCCTACAAACCTTTGTGTGTCTTTCATGTTCTGTGGTGTCTTCATTTCTATAATTGATTTCAATTTTGCGTTATCAACTTTAAGTCCGTTCTCTGATAAGATGAAACCATAAAAGGGAACTTCTGATAATCCTATTTTACATTTTTCGACATTTAATTTCAAATTCACTGCTCTTAATTTCTTCAATAATCTTTCTAGATTTTCATTATGGTTTTTTCTTGCTTCTGATTTGGTATCACCGTCACCATACACTAGGATATCATCTGCTATAACTTCTACTCCTTTTAGTCCATTTACTATTTCGTGTAATCTCTGTTGCCATATTTCTGGGGCTGATGTGATACCAAAGGGCATTCTTTTCCAATAGTATCTACCGAAGGGAGTCCAGAATGTTGTAAGTTCGCTGCTATTTCTATCTAGCATCAATTGCCGAAATCCTTGTTTTGCATCTAACGTTGAGAATATTTTCGCCTTTGAGAGATTTGGTAAGATCTCATCCAGCGTTGGGATCTGGTAGTTAGTACGTTTCAGTGCTTTGTTTACCTCGGATGGATCGATGCATATTCTCATTTTATTTTTTCTTTTTACAATTATTAAATTACTTATCCACGGCGTATGATGTACTACTTTTTGAATGATCTGTTTTTTTTTCAAGTTCTTCTAATTTAGATTTTAATGCTTCACGTAGCGCAATAGGGATTCGACGAGGTGATTGCTGTATCGGCTTCGCATCTTTATCTATCTCTAAACTTACAACTCCAGGCAACAAACCATCGCCCTCAAATACATCCTTATATTTTTGTATGATATTCTTGGCATTTTCATCTACAGTTTTTTGTAGGCGTTGTACCAAATTGACTTGAATAACCTTGAAATATTTAGATGTTTCTGCTGATAATATTGGTGTACACTTTTCTTTCACTAATTGGAATAATATTCTCTTTTTAATATCATTATATTTTGCAATTAAAATTCCGGTACCACATGGTTTAATTAAATTTCCACCAAATGCTTTTAGTTTCACTTTACTATCTATAATCTTTCTCTTAGTTATATTTTTATAGTACATCATGTTCATTACGTTACATGCTGCGCCTGTATCAATAATACATTTCATTACTCTACCTTTTCGTTCTTCTTCACTACAAAATTCAAAATTACGAACTATTAATTTGTCATTGTTTTCTTTGTTTTCAATTCGCTTTACTATGAAAATTTCTTCTTCTTCGCTGTCATCTGTGTCTATATCTGTCACTATATTGTTAATATTTTCTGACTTTTTCTTACTTTTACATACATTGCTGAAGTGATTTTTTCTTTTACATGTGTGACATGTTTTGCCATATGCTGGGCATTTTCTATAACTATGTATAGTACCACAATAGTTGCATTTGTTTTTTATATTTGTTTTTTCATTATTTTCTTTCTTCTTTCCTTTCTTATTGTTTCTATTCATTCTCTTAATTGTGTATGTTTCAGAGACGTGTTCTTGTCTTTGTGACTGCGATGACATGACTTTTATTCTTTCTTGCGTTTGTTCTGCTAGTCTGCATATTTTTTCTGCTTTCTCTAGTGTTAGATTTTCTTCCATTAACATTCGCTTACGCATATCATTACATGTAATACCTGGTATCAGACGATCACATATATATTCATCTTCGTATTCCGATGGATAACCACAATTTTTTATCAGATGTCTTAATCTGCATATGAATGCTTCGACTGATTCTGTTTCATTTTGTTTTGCTGTATTGAATATATATAGTTCATAACGGATATTTTTTACTGGTGCAAAATATTTTTCTAATGCGTCTAATATTCCACCTGTCGATTTTTCTTCTTCTGCCGTTAGTTTTAATTTATCTAAAATTTTAAAACATTCATCACCTATACACGCTTTCAATATTGCTGTCCGTATTGTCGCTGTTTTTTTACTGAGTTCCGTTGCTATTTCGTAATTTTCCCATTGTCTTCTAAATAGCTTCCAATTTTCTAATACATTACCTTCTACTTTCATTGGCTGTGGCGCAGGCACATGTGGAAATGTATTTTCATTATTTGTCATTATTTTATTTTATATGTATTATATATATTATTTAATATATTTTTTATTATTTCACAATTTAATTATAATAATTATATTACAGGTTTTACTTTCACTCCCTTCTTTTTTTTTTTTTTATTTTTTATTTTTTACACTTCTGACACCATGTTAACAGTACGGATAGCTATTTGGAACTGTGTTTTATTCTGTTATTCTCTCTTATATAACATCCTCACTCATACAATACTCATACTATAACAGAAGCAATGGTGGTCTTCGCAATGAAGAACCAACGCTTTCGCTCTGCTGTAATATGATTTCCTCTTGATAGTAATCAGATGAATCATTTTGTAGTGTCCTTTCCTTGAAATACAGATATATATTATTTTTTTGTATAAAATCATGTACGTAATTACAATTTACCTTACCTCTAATACACTATCAAAGTACTCTGAACTTGAATCGTAGTTATTTTCCAATGGCGTAATTTCGTCAGACACGATAGTCAATAAGGGATTATTCTCGTCGACGGTATTTGTAAATGTTCCACCACCTGTCTTAAACCTTTCTTTTTTTTCTGCAGCTAATTCTTTTTTTAAACTTGATTTCGCATTTTTTTAATATGTTTTTATTTGTTTCACATCTCTTTTATTTACAGAAATAGCATTAAATTCTGATGTTATCACAAGACAAGGCTTTACAGACAAGGCATCAGTTTTCTTGTTCTCAATTACTGTCCTATATTTCAAAACTAATTTCATTATATTTTCTTTATCCTCTTGCTTTAAATTTGGACCTTTCTTGGACATTTTATCTGTGTTAATAACTAACCTTCAACGTAAGCACGTAAGCCGGAAAAGTAAAATTATGTTTTTCAATTGCACTGTATTGTAATTTTAATATAATACAATGCACACATATTTTAAATAATTATTATTAAAATAATCCAATATTACACACGAACAAATTAATTTTTAATTTTAATTTAATTTAATTAATTTTTACTTACCAAAATTTCACTACAACTCTTATTATAAATCGACTTTTATGTTAATTAAATCATTATTCTGACATTTCACAGCTGACATTTCACAGGTTTAGGGAGTGTTCAGAAAAAGTTTTGTTACAAGATGTGAACATGCCGTTTTGTATTTACGACCGATTTGGTCGTAAATAGCGATAATACAGTCATGGTCTCAGTACCGGTCTAATATTTATGTGAGCATACGGCCATAAGTGTTGGAAAATTTCTAAGTTTAAGAAATTTTCTAAGTCTTTTTGAAAAAAATCAACTTTAATGGCCGTATGTTCAGATATATCTTAACGTGAATTTGACTAAATCTTATGTTCACATGAATCTTAACTTACATTTAGGCCCGGTCTTATGACCACTTTCTGCCTGTCTTAACTGTTGTCATAACTTTTGACAGTTCTGCTTATACATGAATTAATGTTATTATATGATTTAATTTTATCGTTACGTTGAAAATTGTGAAACTAAAATAAAAATTAAAAATAAAAATAATAAATAAAAATTAAATAATATAATGAATGTTGCAAATGATGAAGGTAAGTGCTATATTTTCATGTGGTGAAATTTCATAATAACTAGAAAAGCTTTACAGATATTTCAGAATTATCAAGTATATTTGACTCCTCATCTTCTTCGAGTTTATCTTCTTCAGACGAAGAATTCTTTACACTTCTGAACGATGCAACTAATATTCCATGCCCTTATAAAAAAAGGAAGTATGATGAAAGAAAAAATATGTTTGTCATATATTCTGATGAAGAGTTTGAACGTCGATTTCGTGTTACCAAGGCTGTAGCTGAATATATAACGAATCGTATTTCAAACATTGATAATGTGTTAATTACAAGAGCCACAAAAATTAAGTTGGCTTCTTTGGAAAAAGTCTTAATTACATTAAGATACTACGCAACAGGTTCCTTTCAAATTGTGACTGGAGATTTATTTTCAGTCAACCAAGCAACAGTTTCACGTGTCGTGTATGAGATTTCCAAAAAAATAGCATCTTTGGCTAAAGAAGATATTAAAATGCCTACAATAAGGCACAAGCGAGAAGAAATAAGTTTAAAATTTTATAATGATTATTGCATTCCAAACATCATTGGTGTTATCGATGGTACGTTTTGTAAATTGTAATTAAAAAAAAGCATAAATATTTATTACAGAATTTTTTAAAGGTATACATATTCCTATACAGTCACCAGGAGGAGATAAAGCAGAAAGTTTCAGAAATCGCAAAGGCTGGTTTTCCATCAATACACAAATAGTGTGCGATTATGATATGAATATAATGGACATTGTTGCTAGGTAATGTTTATGACACATATTAGATTAGCAGTAATTTAAATTTATTTGAATACCAATATATCAGATGGCCTGGATCATGTCATGATCAAATGATATTCAACTTTTCGAAACTTCAATTAGATTTGGAGAATGGATTGTATGGAAATTCCTGCTTGATTGGTGACTCTGGATACGCGTGTAAAAATTATTTGTTAACTCCAATATCAAATCCTAGAACAAGAGCTGAAATAAAATTTAACACAGCATTCATTTCAGCTCGCCAAATAGTAGAAAGAACAATTGGTGTTTGGAAACGTAGATTTCCAGCAATAGGAATAAGTATTTCAATGTTATATGAAAAATAAAGTTAAAAATATTGCAATCATAATTATATTGTTTCCAGAAAGCCGCTTAAATGTTTTAAATCACCTCAATGTGATAGTTGCAACAGCAGTGTTACATAACTTATTAAAATGTCGAGATGTACCTCCTCCAGAAGTAGACATGGATGAATTACAAGAGCCTGAGCAGCAAGTAACAAATGAAACATCAGATAATGCGAGAAGAAACACTATAGTATTAAATTATTTTAATAATTAAGACATTATTTTATTTTTGTTTCATTTTATTGTTGTGGAAAATAAATTTTATAAAAAATACATGTTTTATTTTAATTTAATTTTAATTTTCTGTTGTTTCAAATATTTTTTTTTAAATTTTCTATTTGAAGTTTCATCAATTCAATTTTGGTCTCAAACATTTCTTTTTTTTTTTCATTTTTCAAAATATCGGACTCCAACTTTTTTCTTTTAAGTTCCGAAAAATTTTGAACATACTCCCTCAAGTCTTCATTTCTTTTTCTTTTTCTGGAATTTGTAGAGATGTGTGCTTTTGATGTTGATGCTGGTGTTGATGAAACTAATGCATTCGGACATACCGGAGAAGCAGGTGACATTGAGGAATTAGATACTGATACTGATGCTGGCGTTGGTGAAACTAATGCATTTGAAGATACGGGAGAAGACGGTGGTGATAATGGTTTAAGAATTGAATCTTCTGTTGCTTTATCGTCATCCTACAAATTTAATTTTTATTTTAGTATTTTAAAATTTTATTCTATAAAAACTTAGATTAAAAAAGCATGCACTTGAATCATATGCATTGGATAAAGGAATGACTTCATCATTTACTATACTGAGCAATAAATTGTTATTGTCCACTTCAAACGATGCTTGACCTCCTCCTGTCTTAAATCTTTCCTTTTTTCTCTACAGATATCTTTTTTTAACGCCAATTTTGAATTTTTATAAAATGATTTTAGTTGCTTTACATCTCTTTTGAATATTGTGGTAGCATTAAATTCTGCCGCTATTTTTAGCCACGTGCAGTTTCTTTCTGATACTGCAACTGCATCGGTTTTTTTATTTTCAATTATAGTTCTATATTTTAAAACTAAATTTATAATTTTATCTTTTTCTTCTTTAGTTAAATTTGGTCCTCTTTTTGATTTCTCCATAATATTTTAATTATCTAAATTAAAATATCTAATTTATATTTAAATTAAAGAAAATTTTTATATCGAATTTATTTATACAGATTTTTTATGACACTCCACAAAATTAATTACATATAACTAAAACATATACATATAATTAAAACATAATATTAAATATATGTATGTATAATTGAATAAATAGTAATACATATAATAAATAATATTTAATTTATTTAGTTTTAATAAATTAAACCTAAGTAAAAAATCCAATTTATTTAAATTAAAGAAAGAATTTCAAATAATAAAACTTTAATATATGTATTTATATTATCCAGCTTAATTTTAGAAACGAAAGGTTATGTCAAATGTCAATTTGTGAGGGAGTGTCGAGAAAATTGTAAGGGAGTGTTCAGAAATTTATTTTTTTATGAGTTATGTGAACATACCAAATTCAATTTAAGACCGTTGTGGTAATAAACTGATTTAAGACCGATTCGGTTTTAATTCTTTGTTAAGACGCATGTGAACATACGGGCCTAACAATTTTTTTTTTGATGATGAATTTCCAGTAAAAAATTTCTATTTAAGAAATTTTCTAAGTATTTTTCGACGACGATTTAATTTGATGTTTCCCTATTTTCTGTAAAAATTCTAAGTATTTTTACAGAAATTCCTAACTTTCCCTACTTACTAGCTCAACACGCAAGATTTTGATAGGACTCAACACGTCCTGGCTGATGAGTTTGGTCTTTGTTTTTCTTGCTTCAGTCTCAACACGACAGTATACACAAGTAATCGCAAAGACAAATTTTTCTGCGAATCGCAACCCTTTATATACCAAATTTTCGCGGTTCTAGAAATTTCGTTTTCTCCGTTGTTGAAATGTTCTACTTTTATCTCATATTCTCGTCTTTTTTATAAAACCGTTTTTTTTTTCAAATTGTGTCTGGTAATTCGAATGACAATTTATGGTAATTGTGAATAACTTTGATTTAACTATATTCAGTTGGTACCTTTTTGACAGTTTGACAGTACTGGCATGGTCATATATCTATATGTGTACATACGAGTATATGGAAAATACAAAAACATACATAATTCACATTCATCAAGTCAGCAACTTTCTCCTGATTCATGTTTTGTCGATAATATGCATACTTCTTTTCTTTTGAGTACTGTAAATTATTATCGTTTATCCCATTTTGTTGATTCATTAAAACTGGTTCATGAAGTTGTTGAATATTATTTCTCATTATCACATTTGATAAATGAGACTTCATATCATTATAATTGCCTGTTTCTACACTTAATAGTGAATTGGATTCCATATAGTTATTAAATTGTGGTGATAAAACTGATGGTCTTCTAACAATATTCAGATCATAAAATTCTGGTATAATTGATGATCTGACACTGTTCAGATCATAATATACTTTTAAATCTGATGTGGTAGAAGTTGCGTCTTCCTCACATGATTTTTCGTCATCAATAGGATTAAATAAGTCATTGAATTTATCAGCTAAATTATTTTCTATTTCCATTGGATTCATCGTTTATAGATTTATTTTGGATAATTTCAACCAGTTAATTATCTAAAAATGAATGTATGTAGACATTATTGAAATAAAAGTCGATAACCCATAACGAAAAATTATAATTATAAAAATTGAAATTGATAGCTATAGGTATAAAAATTTTACTTGTTCAATATGCAATTGTACGTGTATGTATGTTTGTATATTTATTATGTGTGTAACATGAGCATGACCACGATCCACAGAATACACAAGGTCTGTGCTTTTCATATAAAAGAAATTAATTGGATAACTTGACATTCTTGACAGTTTTAACCAGTATTGTGACGTCACTGAGGCAATATTTTAAATTTTAACGAATTATATTCATAATGGTATATAGAAAATATTTCAATTATTATTAATTTAGGAAACCAAATAATTAAAACATTTTTTTATGACAAGGTTTTTTTATTTTTTCTTGATGAAAAATTTTTTATAAATTGTTTATTTAACTCTCTAATTCTAAAAAACATTCTACATTTATAAAAAAACTTTTTTATATTTTCATCTAAAGAAACATGTTTAGAGTTTTCTAGATGGAATTCTATAAATTTAATTTTAATAAGAATAGAATCTTTATTTATTTTTTTAAAAATGTTATCTAATTCTTTTATTTTATTAAAAAAATCTTTAGTTGGTGTTTTCAAAGCACCTTCTGAAATTTCATCAATAAATGAAAAATAAAAATGATTTTGATTGTTTTTTTCGAGAATATAATCTTTTCCTAAATTTAATTTATATCCTACATATCCAGCAAGGTACTCTAATGCATCGTCATGTAATTCATCATTCGTATTATTTAAATTTATATTAAAATGAGATCTTTCTAATTCCATATTATAGCATTCAATATCAGAATCATTCAATAAATCATCCACATTCTCACTTGTCTGATTAAATATTTCTCCACTTGTTCCTGCTTCGTGCTGTAAGCGTTGTCTTTCATTAAGAATTCGTGAAGACAAAATTTCGTCAATGTTGACATCATTTTCATAGGTTATATTTGAATCTAAACTAAGTTGGAATGCAGAATCCGACCTTCCTAAAAGTAAATACATAACTTATTTAAAAAAATGGAAGTAGGTATATAAATATATATGTATAGTGTTAGGATGACATAATCATAATAAAATTTATATTAAAAATAAGTGAATTATCCGATTACCTATCTTACCTTATGTTATATAAAATTAAAAATTATACTATCAGTTGTTAGTTGTTACATTTATATTATATGTAATTATTAAAACAATTACCAAGTAAAAACGATCTTAATCTATACTTAAACTCTAAAGGTGTGGGGTGATCGTGCAATCCCCCCAATTGCCGCATAATTCCAAAAAAATTTTCTAAAATATCTTGATTTAACCGGCTTGTAATTAAATAAGTGACTTTATGAAAATTTTTTAAATATTCCAATAATTGTTTTAAAGCACTATTATTAATAATTATTGCTTTTTGGAATGGTAAGAAACGTGGATTTGGTTCTTTGTGTATTAATAATGTTTTCATTAAATTCGTCATCTTATCAAGTATTTTATCCTGTAATTTTGTTGACAATCCATACGCTTTTTTGGTATAGCGATAACCACTGGTTGTGCATTTTGTATTGAAGATATCAAACCAGTCGTTGATTATTTTAATAATTTCGGCGAGCTGCAAAGCGTTTGGGCTTTTAACTAAACCTTGAGCTACACACCATCTAATGCATTTCGCTATTCTGTGTGAAAAAAGTTGTGTAGCAAGTTTCACTTTTTGTCTTTTCGGGCCGACACAAGTTAAATGCTCTTCTGTCACTTTAAAATTTATTTTTAAATCCGACTTCTCCATTTTTATTATTTCTCTTATTGGACCTACAGTTATTAAATTGTCATGTAAAACAAAGCCGCTATCTAGAAGATGGTTTCGGAGAAGCTTAACTAAGTGAGGAACATCCGCAAATACGAAAATCTTTTTAGATTTATTTACTGGATGATGAAAAAACGGATGTTCTTCACTTATTCCCAATTTATTTCGCAGTTTTGAATTTCCAGGACCCAGATCTGAGGTCACTGCAACTACTTCGAAATTTATTTTATACAGTTTTTGAATAATTTCACATAAAATTTCTTTTATCATTGGTGTGTCAAAATTGTAATATATGGGCTGCTGCCATCTTCTAAATAGTCCTCTTATTACTTGGCTATAATTTGTTGGGCTTAAAACTGCATCATTTACCTTGTCATACTCAAAGCAGGATTTCACTTTCATTTCGTCGAAGGTAATAATGCATATTTTTTCCCATTCACTATATTGAAGCTTTTCCATAGTGTTTAAAACTGATGATAAAATACCAGGCTTCATCTTTTCTTTTGCTGCCCATTTTCTTAGAGTTGCAGCAGCTGGCAATGGATAGCCTTTTCTAACCAAATATTTGTAACACCTTGGTCCTGCTGAGTATAAGGATATTGCTGCTGAAATGTCATTTGCAGTCCACTTCACTCTTTTATTTTTCAATAATCTTTCAATCTGACTATTTGAAAATATTCTTCTTAAACGTTTTTTCTCTGAAGCACATATCTTTAATTTCTTTTTCAAATTTATGACTTCATTTTGTAATTAATGCGCCGTCGAAAAATCAAACCTGGTTTGAGTTCCAACAGTCCTTGTGATTTTTGTTTTTGTTGTACTCATCAAATATCTTTAGAAAAAAAATATGCAATGCGTAAAAACAAAAATTAAACTTAGAAATTTTTCATTATTACTTTTCATAATCATTTGCTGTTTCATCTAGGTATTCGATAACCATATCTTCATCAAAGTCATCTGTTGTTTCGCAGAGGTGTTCGACAACCATGTCATCAGTTGTTGTTCTAAAAAGCGAATAAATTTTATAGAAAAAATCAAATAATTATACCTTAAAACTTGTATACCTTTCGTTTTGTTCAGTTTTATTTAAAAAGCTTGTGGTTTCATGAATAGTACTTCTGCTATCACAATTTCCTTCTTGTTCATATACGATAGATGTTCTATTGAATAAACCTTGATCATTTTCTCTGAAATAAATATCGAAAGTATGATAAATAGTGTGTTATTATTTCTAAAATTAATTTTGCTGTTTACTTACTTTTCATAATTTTCTAAAAGATCTTCAACAATTATTTTCCTCGATCGTTTTTCATACCTAATTGTTCTTTTTGAGGACTGAACTTTTTGATTTAATAATTTTAGATGGGGCACTGCAGTGTTTTTCAAAGTCTTATAAATATTTAAAAGTTGATCTTTTAAAACATAATCACTTTTTTCAAAATGTTCTGAACACACTCTATATTTATGAAAACCTATCTCAGTTTTTAAACCAATAGCACTTATCCACAATTTTAAAAGTTCTTTTGTTTTTGGAAATGTATGAAATTTTACACTTTTGTCCAATCCTTTCTTTTCTCTATAATTTTTACAACCTAATACTACACACTTCACCATTTTTATTGAATTTTAAATTTAATTAATTCACAAAATGCACAAAATTAATGAATAAAATTTAACAACAAGCTTTAATTGAATTTGAATATAAAACACAAATGTAAACAAATAATTTCTTGCCTCAGTGATGTCATAATTGATCAGCTGATCAAAAGAAAGAAGAAAATTTTTTTATATGAAAAGCACAGACCTTGTGTATTCTGTGGATCGTGAGCATGACCATGAACTGTTTGCTCTATCTGAGCACACAGTACAGTAGCAGACATAGTGGGGTACCGGTACAGGTGCAGTCAAGGACGCTGCGACCGGTCCGAACAATAAACTCTGAATACTAAACCTTATACCCTTATATAAGATAATACACTACATGCAAATACATATATATTTTTTATATGCTCATTGAAATTAGAAAAATAAAAAATTAATTTAAGAAAAACATTTTTTTGAAAATTTAATTAGCCGCATCAAGTAAAATTTATATTTTATATTATAAAGATGTAATTTCACAAAAAAAGAAACAATATATAATAAATTTATTTAAAATTCATATTCATAACAAATTAAACTTACCTGAAATTGAATAAAAATTCTGGAAAATAACTTATTTCACAAATAATTTATTAAATTTCACAGATTTAAAAATCTATTATGTACCACGCAAAACGGCAAGATGTGAAGATGTCCGCTAAATATTCAAAAAATCAAAAAAATTATTGTGATTGTGTGAATTTAACTTTTCGAAGGAAAAATGAACAATGCAATAATAATGAAAATGAAGATTGAAGTTGAAGAATATGGTTTATTCTCCTCTATATTCGAGCGAGTTCAAGAACCTGTATGTGTATGGATAGCGTGAGATTTGTTAATCTTCATTAATTTTGTTGTATTTTCTATTTTCCCACCTTGTCTAATGTCTTGTCGTCCGACGTCTGTTGTCTGTTGTCTTTTTGAATTTGCTTTCTCTTGACTCTTGCTCTTGCCAGACATTTGCTGCGGCTTCCACTGCTGCATTAGCATTTTGCTCTTGCTTGCATGTGTAGGGGTAGATGGGAGACGAAATAAAATGTGATATAAGTGATATATAGTATATATAAGTATATAATATACTATATTCTGCCATGTTTACTTTGCTCCTGTCTGTTGCTTTGCTGTACACCAAGATGTATAGAGTAACAAGGTGAGCCAGAGCGAAAAAGCTGTTTGTATTTTGTAAATCTTTAAGTTGTTACGTCATTTATACTGAGTTTGTAATGCAAACAATTACCACGATATATTGAATTTGACTGAATTGAATTCGTTAGATTTGTTTGGTTTGGATTTCTATGGTCTTTCCACTACTGAATGCCGAAAACTAGCGTACGAAATGGCTGTGAAAAATGGAATTTCTGTGGATAAAAAGTGGCATGAAAAAAAAATGGCTGGAATAGAATGGATGATGAAATTAAGACGTAAATATTACTATAAAATTAGAAGATGTTCATTTAAGTCAATTAGAAAATAGAAAAATAATTCAAGAAATTAGAACTGAAAATCAGGTTAAACATTATATTTCTTATACATTTATATATTACCATTATTATTATTATATTTTTAATTCTTATATTCAAAAAAATAAAAAACGATAAAATTATAAAAATTATCGATTCTCGGAAGAGTATCGAACTTAAGGGAGGGGGACTTACATTGCAATCCCCTATCAATAAGAATTCTATCACATTATAAGTAATTAATCATAAGATGAATCATTTAAAATTTAGTTTTAATCTTTTGTTGATTTAGGAACATGAAGATAATATATTTTAATAAATAATAGTTGATTAATCTTGAAATAAATAATCATTTATTATTAAAAATAGATTTCTAAACATATTGATAACAATATTAAAAACTGTAAAAATATTGATTTCTAAACATATTGATAATAATATTAAAAACACTAAAAATATTGATTTCTAAACATATTGTTAATCATTTTAAAAACATTATTAAATATTGATTTCTAAACATATTGATAATCATATTAAAAATACTATTAAATATTGATTTCTTATAAAAATATAAATAAAATGATTTTTTCTGAAAAATATAAATAATACATATAAGATAAGAAAATATATATTATATATAAGTACCTAGTTCAGAGTAAGAAAAAACAGTTGCAAGATGTAAATTTAATTGTAAAAGTCAAAAGTTTTAATCAATTAGTTGTTAGAAGTTATTTTGTTCTTAAGTATAAGTTATTCCTAAGTATTGTGAAAATAAATGTATATTATTTTTATTTTTTTTAAATATTTAATAAAAAAATAAAAATAAAAATGCACGCGAAAAATAGATAAAATCTGACATTATAGTTGTTTCAAAACCAGTCCTAGAATGTGTGTATGAATAAACCGTAAACACATTGTGCAAATAACCAGAAGTATATAATTCAATAACATTTTATCATGAAACCATAAAGTTATATATTGGTTACATGAGAAAAACACATTTTGGTTACAATTGTAGCTAAAAACATTATTTACAGAACTACTTGTTTTTTTTTAATTCACGCAAAATAAACCTTAAAGTTACATTTTATTTTTCACGAAACCCTCAAATGACTAAACGCACACCAGGGCCTAGATTCCGCAACAGTGAGTTTTTAAACGAGCGCGAAATTTCGTGTTAACCATGTTTTTCCAATTCCGCAACTGTGATGGTGAGTTTTTTTGACGTCAGCAGTGATCACTTTGAAAGTAAATTATTCACCGCGTTTTAGATGATGATTTTTGATCACTTTTATGTATTCCGTCGAAGTAAGGTTAGCTAGTGAGTTAAAAAAATGAAAAAAAAAGCAGAAAAAGCCAGCGACGAATAGAAGATATAAAAAGCTGTTCAATAAGAGATGGCGACATTAGATTCGTCGTTTTATGTTTGTAAAATTCGTACTACTTTTTTACCATCATGTGTGAAGTTTCATGCAGATCTGTCAACTTATTCGTATTTTTGCAGCTGTTCAAAGTTGACATGTCATTTTTGTAAAATGGAAAAACTTGAATATCGTGCAGCAATAAATTTCTTATTTTTGGAAGATGTAGAGCCAAAAAAAATTCATGAACGATTAGTAAAAGTGTATAAGGACTCTTCATCTTCAATTCGAACAGTAGAAAGATGGGTTGCTGCATTTAAAAGTGGTCACACATGTCTTGAAGACGATCCACGTGAAGGACATCAACGCCAGAAAAAGAACGAAAAATACAAGATATGATTTTGGATGATCGTCGATTAACCGAGAGAAATTTAGTACAAGCTCTGGGCACCTCATTAGGCAGTATGAACAATATTTTATCTGAAGTTTTGGGCTACATAAAGATGTGTGCAAAATGGGTGCCGCATTCGCTAACAATGGTACAAAAACACGCTCGTATACGACTTTCTCAATATAATTTGGAGCGTTTTAGAAAAAATAAAAAGGAATTTGTGTATCGTTTTATCACTGTAGATGAAAATTGGGTTTACCATCATGATCCTGAATCAAAACAAGAGGCTAAAGAGGGGTGTGTACCCAGTACTTCGGTTACCCAGTTTTAGAAAAAATAAAAAGAATTTTGTGTATCGTTTTATCACTGTAGATGAAAATTGGGTTTACCATCATGATCCTGAATCAAAACAAGAGGCTAAAGAGGGGTGTGTACAAAGCAAGTCAGGTCCAGAAATAGGCTAAGAAGGTGTTAGCATCAGTTTTTTGGGATGCAAAAGGAATTTTGTTTGTGGATTACCTCCAAATTGGAAAAACAATAGACGCGGATTATTATTATAATCTTTGAGACCAGGTGGTTCATGCGTGGAAAACTTTTTTCATCGAATGAAGAGGTAATAACAGCCGCGGAAATGTATTTTGACAGTCGTCCAGATTCTCACTTCAGGGATGGAATCCATAAATTAGAAGATCATTTGAACAAGTGTATTCAAGTTCAGGGAGATTATTTTGAATAATAAAGTGCATTTCAAACCATATAATTGTGTTTTTCTTATCGAACGACAAAACGTATTGAACAATAAAACAAGCCAAGTGGAAAGATTTGACAAATAAATAAATGGAATGACCAAAAGTAAGTGTGCTATTATAATTAATTTTAAGTTATTTCTATTCATTATTATTTATATGGCTATAAATTTATTACAGGTTAAGAGTGAAAGAGCGAGAAGCTCTGTTAAAAGCCAATTTCCAGAAAACTGGAAAAAATAACTCACAGCAAATGAAAAACTTGACAGCATCCTTTTGGTGCCGGCTGTTCTAAATGATGTAGATAATGTGGACGAATTTTTTAACGAAGGAACGGTATAACTGTCTTGTGTTACAATGATATAATTTCTTTTAACTTTAATAATTTTATATATTTCTTGCTAAATACTGAAGCAGCTGCTGTTGGAGTTTCCACAATGATGGCCAACGCGGAAAGAACTTCGACAGCAGAAAGCACGGAGATGATTGTGGTCGCAGAAACTGCTGCAACAAGTGCCTCCGCTTGTTTTAGAGAAAGAAGAAAAGCTGCTTGCGGTAGGATACCAACAACAGATAATTTTGAGGAAAAAATACTTAAAATAGAAGAAGAAAAAATTAAAATACTAAAGAAAAATGTGGAAATCAATCACAATATGAAAATGAAATTAAAATTGAAAGAAAAACAACTGGAATTAAAAGAAAAAGAATTAGCTTTAAGAGAAAAAGAAGTGGACTTTAAATGTAAGCAATTTTTAAATTAAAATAAACATGATATTTTTATTTCGCTTTTGTTCTTTTTCTTATATAATAAAATTAGGAAAAATATGTTTAAATTTTGTTTTGACGAACTACTTGGCCCTCTCGCAATTTATTGAGATTCTCACTAGTATAAGTTACAGGATCATTTGTGATCAGTTCGACTTCTTCGTCAATGTCTCTTGGTGGCAACATGTTTGCTCGCTGAAGAACATTATGAAGAATAACACATGCATTTATTATTCTTCCTGCTTTTGTAGGGTTGTAGTTGAGTATTCGCCCTGAAGAAATACACCGAAATCTACTTTTTAAAATACCTATGCAGCGTTCTACTCCACACTGGGTCTGTTTGTGTGCAGTATTGTAGTTTTCTTCAGCTGTTGTTGTTGATGAACAATGAGGCGTCATAAGCCAAGATTGTTATGGGAACCCACTATCTCCAAGGAGCCAAAAATTACGTTTCCCTTTTTCATATTTCCTTTTCAAAACTTCTTGTAGTGCCGATCGGCGTCATATGTATGCATCATGCGATGCCCCAGGAAATTTTGCATTAGCATATCGAATTAAGTAAGTCATATATGACGTTAATTCTTCAGATTCGATTCCCATAAAAATGTAAACCTTGCAACTAAGTCACGTTGACATACGAATTTCTTGCGTGAACTTTAAAAATTCACACGATCAAATTTCTTACACGCGCAAAATAATTTTTTACTTACTTTGCGAATTTTCTTTTTCGTGTGTAACTGCAATTATTACTAGAATTTTCCATAATCATAATTTTACTATTTGTTTATGAAATTAAGTTGCATTTTTAGTTCAGTTCTTTTCTAACTTCTGAGTGATAAAGATATTGGTAACTAAGTTGTGAAGTATAATTTTGAATATCTTAAATAATTAATAAATAGAATTTGTGAAGTAATTAGTAAATAGTTAAATTGAAGTTTGTGAAGTAAATAATAAATAAATAAATAAAATTTTGTAATCTTAAAATTGTTAACAAACTATTTCTGAATTTAAATAAAGTATTAAGTTCTTTTAAATTGTATTTTAAATTTTTTTTTTTAATCAAAGATCTACGTTGGTTACATGTTTGGCGCAGTCGGTAGGATGCCAAACTAGTGTCGTGTAAAAATAAGTGTCAAATAAATTAAATATATATATGGGATTTTCTTTATTTAATAAACTATATAAAATATATAACACCAATAGCGACAACTAGTTTCCTTTTTAGGATTTATTGGCATTCAACAATTTATGAGACCTTATAAAAAACCAAAATCGACACTCTGTAGAAGAGAACTCAGCACAATTGTAGAGGAAGAAAATTATATTAATTTGCTATCATCAATACAACTTCAAGAAAACAGCAATATGACGACCCTTACTAATAAAGATTTAATCACCGAAGCAAGAGCTGTTCCAGTTTTTCGAGGCGATGATACGTTCGAATTAGCACATTTTATAAAAGAAGTTGATACTATCACAGGATTTGCTACTGAAGGGGCATTAAAAGCGTACTTGTTCAACATATTAATGTCAAAAATACAAGGTCCAGCAGCAACCGCAATACGACGATTAGAAAATACAACATGGGGAGAAATTAAAAAACAATTAAAGAGGTCATTTGGCGTCCAGGAATCATATCTTAGGCTCAAGGAACAAGCAGATTCTATAAAATATATCAGTGTAAGTCAGTGTTATAATGAACTTTCTAAAATATTAGATAAGCTAAATCTTAAGTACAAATTAGATGATGAATCTCCTGTAGAATTTAACACATGTAATAATGAAAAAAGCATATTAGAAAAATTTTTATATAAAATCCCTAGATCAGATTGTATGTTTTTAAGAGTAAAAGGTGTTAGTACTTTAGAAGAAGCTTTCTTTGAATTGCAACAAACTGGAATAAATAACAATTCCCATTCCTCATCCTCACATAAACATACCAATCCTCACAATAATCACAGAAGCAATGAGAGAAAATACAATAATAATTTCAATTCTAGACGAAACAGTTCCAACAACAATGAATATAGAAACAATAATAACTCTTTTCAACGAAGTTTAAATTCTAACAATAGTTTTTCTAATAGATATCAACGAAACATGAACGAAAATTTTAAAAGTCAAAACAACAATTTCAATCGAAATAGATATCAAAATTCAGGTACATTTCGAAATAATCAAAGATATGTTGAACCCATGGAGGTGGACGAAAATTTTCATTTACGGCCTCAAGAAGTACATTACCCGTAGTTGAATTTACTATAAATAATAAAAAAATATCTTGTCTCATTGATACAGGAGCTTCAATTTCTCTAATTAACGACAATATTTTCCCAAATTTGAAAAAAATAAAAATAAATAAACCTATTGAAATTGTCAGTCTATTCGGAAAAAGTAAAATTTTGTATGAAATTATCACTACAGTTAATAAAGAATTTAATCACGAAGCTACAATGACATGGAAGGTATTACATTTTAATAATAAACAATTTGATGCTATTTTAGGCCAAAATATTTTAAAAGCAATTGGAGCAAAAATTAATTTGTAAGAAGGATTTATAGAGATAATGTCAAAAATTACTAAATTTAAAGATTATATGAGTATGAGTGGCATATAATATAATATAATACCATATAATGCCATATCATAATACAATACATCTTACACTATTCAATAACAATACATAGATGCTGTATAGTATTATGTATTATTATGTGTTTATATTATATACCATATATACTGTATTGCTATGCTGTGATATTACCTAACCGCTCCCCTTCACTTCGAACCAATATATTTTCTATTGGTTTTGATCAGCAAATTTTTATTTTTAAATCAATGATTTCTGTTTGAATTTAATATTTTCGTATTTTAGTTTTCAGTCTACAGTAAGGGACAAAATGGTTACTCCTTTTTAACATTTTTTAAAAATCGGTAATTTTCAAAAATATAAATGCAAAATATATAATAATATAAATTAACATATTTTATATCAAATTATTATCTATTCTTAACAATATTTTCATTTTAACATATTTTTATGATAAAATTAGACTGAAAAATTTCCTTGCAAAAAAAAAATATTTAAAAACTACAAATTAAAAATTTTAAATAAAAAAAAATTATTAAATATAATTTTTAAAAAATTATAAAGGATATTTTTGTTTACACAATGTGTTATAAAAAAAATTAGAAAATTTATTATAATACATAATTCTGTCGTGGACTGTAGACTGTACACTAACAAAAAACATAGCACTCATAATCAATTATTAAAGATTAAACAGCAAACAGACAACATTGCACAATTTAGCAATATAGTATGTATAAAATAAATGATAATAAATATCTAAGTATATGTATATAAACATATAGAGTTAATTATAATAATATCTCTTTCACACAGACGTGAAAAAGTTATGGAACAAGCATAATCTTTCATCAATAGAAAACATAATCATACTGATATATGGATATTCGATATTTAACATAAAAAAACAAAATGTGAAAACATATTGCTTTCATAAAAACTTCATAAAACATCTTCGGCCAATTCAACAACACAGAACAAGAAAGAATCTACAAAAGTTCGTTAAAATCCTTGTGGAGTTAATAGCGACGATTAGAGGTGGTCTGTTGTATTTAAAGGTTATCATTAATTGTTCAAAGCAGTTTTGTTATAATGTTTTCTTTTTGAATTGTTTTGCTATAAAGAAATTAAAAATATTTCTATTTTTATTATATTTTAATATTATCTGAATTAATTAAAAATAAAAATAATAATTATTATAAAAATTAATTAATAATCTACATATACGTTTTAAAGTATTTTTTTTTAAAAGTCTTGCTAGTCCCATAATTTTTTCACGCCTGTGAATTAGCAAATTATATGTAAATACAACTGCATAATTTTAAAATTAACACGTATTTATTTAGTATGTATACATACAAATACATGGTATAAATATATAAATATTTAAACAAAGTGCTTAACATACATACAATATAAAATATAAAATAAATATATACATATATAAATATAATGATCAAGTATTATATAATATTACACGCTGTATTCAATCAAAGCCAAAGAAATGCATATAAATTATATATGGCATGTGTAATACAATACATGCGAACGTATTTATATATTATATACTATATACTTTGAATTTTGCTGGTCTGGTTGCTGTGTAGCCTTACATACATATAAACAAACAACAAATATAATATGAAAAAGTTTTGTGTTTGGTTGTAATTTTCTCTATTCTCTTTACACTATATTCTATATATTTATATTGTATATATGTATATTATATTGTATGCAAAACCTATAAATAAAGCAAATTTACAACTGATAAAATATCAGCTGTTGTAAACAAATTTATTCATTTTCTCATTTTTCCTATACAACTCCATATAAAGAGAGAAAAGCTTTATACTCAAAATGTTTGGGCTTGGCAAAAAGAAATGCCGTTATTTTTATATGGAGTTGGGTGCTTGGCATAAAGAAATGCTACTTTTTTTATATATTGAGTTTTACGCTGGCATCACTACCGACATCTGCAATTGTTGAAAAATTTTTTGGTCCGAATTTTCCTATGAAAAAATTCCTCTCCTACCTTTATATACTTTTTGCATCTGTCGATGTACAAAAATAACAGTATAAAATTAGGACTTTTAGTAAATTCAATTCTAAGTTAGATCTTTTTTGCAGTTCGTTCGAAAACTATTAACTGCAAAAGCAGAGCGTTCGATAAGTTTTGCACTGCAATGTAGTGCGTTCGAAAACTATAAAATGCAAAACAGGCCTGAAAGATCTTAACGCAAAGAAGAAGCGTGATTTGCAACACTGCATATATGTTACTGACAAGTGTACTGTCGAAGTTATCTACCACTTCATTCTTTACAACAGCTAGATTATACGTACATAAATTTTTTACAAAAATAAAGTTAAAAAAAAAACAATTTTTTAAAATAATAAAAAAATAATTTTGGGATTTCGAACTTGTTGTATTAATTGTATTAATTGGTTTTAAAAGTTTTATTCTTTATAATGTCAGATTCAAGTGAAGATATTGAAAAATTACTTAAGTAAGTATATTAAAATTGAGGTTAAAATTCATATTTTCAATAAATAAAATTGTACGATACACATCGAACACATTATTTTTCAATATTATAATTATTATTGTTGGTTATCACTTATCATTCAATTTTTCGTTCGAAAATGCAAAATGTCAGAAGTGAAAACTTTTAACCATTGCATTTGCAGCGCTGCTTTATTCCTGCAGACTGCACATTCCTGTTCTTGTACTATTTTTAAGATACGAAAGAATACACAGTGCAGCCTGCATTTTCGAAAAAGCCTATAACCTCAGCACTTGTGCAAATTAAATATAAATTTCATATATTATTTTATGTGTCTGACCCAACAAACATCTGAAGACCGTCTTGAAAGACGTCATTTTGACCAAGTCGATTATGACGTCTTTTAGTAGTTATTAATACGTCTGTTCATTTTTCAGTCTGTTCTGATTAAAATGTGACAATGTTGGTACTAATGATGTCATTTGATGACAACTTTCTTGTTTTAAAAAAGGAGAAAATCAATGTAGAGAGTTTGAAAAAAAAAAGTTGTGTTATTCTGTTATCTGTTTTCTAGTCTGAAAATAACTATATTTTTTTAAACGTATATACATATTATGTGTTTTTTTATAAGGGCAATGAATTGGCAATAATATTTCATGTTAACGACTTATTAATAAATGCGCACAAAGTACGTACATGCAAAGTACATTGACAGGGTGAAAATATGAGATCATAAAGTAGAACTTTATTTTTCTTAAAAATGACGCAATTTATAATATTTATTAAAAGTTAATTGCTCTTCATTTAACTTGTTTGTTCTTGTATTATGTCTAAAGTCTTCTACTTAGTTATCTTACTTTCTTCTGTAATTAATATATGAAATATGAAATTTATGTTCGCTGTACATACATATGTTTTCAAAACACCATGTACTAAAATCTGTAAAAGTATCGGTTATGATGATACAATTGTAAATAAAAACCAAAATTCGGTCCAAAAAGACTAAAGTTCAAACTATATTGTATAGTCTTCCTTACAAAAATTGGTCATTTTATGACGAGTTTGTATAAAAATACCGCTAATTGTGAAATACATATGTACAATCATTGCGGCTTTCGTAACAAGTGTTCATTTACGTTTGTGATTTCAGTGAAGTGACTAGTGAGTTTAATTCAAACAAACTTTTTTAGACAAAACACATATTATTTTTTTTAAATTTTATTTAGATATTGGAAATATTGTGGTAAGTATATTAAAAAAGTATTTTAGAGACTTTAATTCTCATTTTTTTCTTTTTGTTAATACCTTAACAAGATTCACTCCTTCAAAAAATGTTGTAGGAGAAAATACCCAGTAACAAGCACATACACAGTAAAAATTATGGCGGAGTGATGGCTCAGAGTCCGGATTTAAACCCAAAGAGCACCTATAAAATTATTTGGAACAGGAAGTTCAAGAAAATTTAGTTTCAAATAAAACCGAACTGAGGGACCAGTTACAAAAAGAATGAATTCTAATTGATCCAAAATTGTATGAAAAATTGATGTGTTCAATGTAAATTTGTAGATTTTGTGTGGACAGCAAAGAGATTTTAGAAAAAAATAAGATCAATTGAAGATCAATTGAAAATTGGTGATATTTCAAGCACATAGATATACGACAAGAATCGCTTTTTAATAAAATCCCATATTTTCATGTAACGAAAAATTTTGCTGTTGATTTGATGCATGACTTGTTTGAGGAGATTTGCCACTATGATCTTACACATATTTTGGACTACTATACTAATAATCACGCTTGAAAATTTCTACCTATTAAAAAATAATTTCTCTTATGGAGAAACCGAAATTGGTAATATTTGTAAAGAAATTTTACAATTCCACGAAGATTACAAGCAGTTATTGATGCAAAAGGAGGACACACATCCTATTTAATATGCGAAACTACTAAAATCAAAAATTTGCAACATTGTTTCAAATTAAATAAATAACTAATATAAAGCAAACGTTTTTTTCTTTTTGTAAAAATACTTTTGCCCTTATAAAAATAATTTTGTCGCACGAAGCAACAATGATTCACCGTTATTTTCTCAAAATTTATTGAACATCTGGGCTAGAAAAGTACAAATTGTTTTTCTAAAGAAAAAGCAAAACAAAATGTAAAAGAAATGAAATTGAAATGCACAGTACGTGGGTGTTATATGATTCGCTCAAGTTTCTGCAAGATCATATTCAAGGGAAAAAGTGAGTATAAATTCCACAACACAATATTAATAACAATAGTATATGTAATCATCCATTTATTATATGTATTTATTTAATTGCAATATTACAGAACAGCAACAACTTGCAAAATATCAGTAAATACTGATATCTTAACTACAGAGTAAGTGATTTTTAAGCAAGAATAATAATTCATTAATAACTTTCGTTTTCATCTTATATGTCTAGTGAATCATTATTATCACCCATATCAGGGTTGGAAACCCCAGCGATGGACTCGCCGGATGAAGCGGTTAATAACCGCAAGAGAAAGGGATCTTCCACTCAAGAAGCTCTTTCTTCATTTCTTGGAAAGATGGAGGCCATTGCGGGAAAAAAAATTTAAAGAAAAGTCAAATATACACGAAGGATTTTGTAAAATGCTTTGCGCTAAGCTAGATAAGCTACCAGAGGAAGAGTAGGAAGATGCAAAAATGCATATTTTACAATATGTTCATGAGAAAATAAAAAAAAAATGAAATATATTATCATATATAGCCTATTGATAGTAATACAATTTCTATTTATATATGTACAGTGGAACCCGCTTTTATGCACATACAAAATGGAAGAAAAAATCGTGCATTTAGTGAGGTTGTGCATGTAGAAGGGCTGTTTTTTTTAATACTACAATATTCCCCTTAAAAATATTGTTAGAATTGTTCTATGGTCACATTACCAGTAAATTTTTCATGAAACTAATAAATTCATGAATTTATAAATACATTAATAAAGTTTTAAAGTTTAAATTAAAAACACATTTTTTGATAAAATTTATTCAAAAACAAAGAAACATAACATTAATCATATAAAATAAAAGAAACATAACATTGAAAACAAATTATATTTCCATAAAATTATTAAATTCATTGTCTGTGCAAGGAATTTCAATTAGTGAATCATCTTCTTCAGTTTCATATTCAGATGCACTTTTGAAACCGCATTTACGAAAACAGTTTGAAATTGTTCGAGATGTAACTAGCCACTGCCGTTTTAATCATATTTATTGCTGTGAAAAGTGTTATCGATTTTGAAAATTCCTGCAAATCTAAACCTTTTTCTAGGCAACCAATTGTTTTCGAATAATATTTTTCCTGTAATAAGCTTTAAAGCAGCGTATTATGCCTGGATCAAGAGGTTGTATAATGGATGTTGTATTTGGTAGAAGATATACAAATTTAATATTTTCTATTACAACTCCAATTTCATACAAAGTATTATAAAAAGGTTTTTTTTAGCAGTAGGAATTTGATTTTCGTACTTTTGCTTTAAAATTTCTTTGTTATTTTTCGTTCCTCTAGTTGAAATATTTGTTACTAAAATTTCTTCGAATTCAGAATCATCGGACGATATTTTATAAAAAAATGGTTTTGTGAAATTGCTTAATAAATTTTAATTGTTTTATTTTTAGTCAAGATATTTTTGATTTTTTCTATTTTTAGTGTAATTTCCACTCATACTTTTATGAAGTTCCTTCAAATCATAAAATCACCATAGGAAAGTTGCTTTACTTTACGTATGGATTTTTTGCGTTTAAATTATAGTAATCCATTCTGTTGGACTAAAGATATTTACATGATGTATTGATCAATAATTGAAGAGTTGAATTGTTCAAGAGCCATTGGACTCACAAGGATACTTTCACCCTTCAAGTTAACATGGTTTTCAAAGTAAATTATTAAATCATTATATCTTATTCCCATTGATGATATTAATTTTGCTGAATTTGAACAATTAATGTGATCATATTCAAATAAATTTAGATTTTCAAGTTTTGATTTCTTTGAAGTTTTGACTGATGGAGTTGGTAAGTCTCTTGGTCTTGATTTTCTATTAGTACTTGATGCTACGGATAAAGGAGATGTTACTTCACGTTCAAAGAACAAAACAATTTTTTTGGTTTTTATACATAATGTACATATATTATTACAGGCATTAGGTATTGTACATTCACTGTGTGTGTTTAAATTTTTGGTTTAAAATATTTTTGGATGCTACTTTGATGAACCTGGTTTAGAGATCGTTCAAATGCTTCATCCCTCATTTCCCTGATAATTAAGAATAATAATCACCAGACCAAAACTAATAAATCTAATAACTGTGTAGATAACTGTAATTGTAACTAACTGTAGATAACTGTAATTGGTTTCAATTTGCAATTTTGTAATCAATTCGGATTATGGAAAACATTCAATTCGGATTACAGAATACTCAATAGAAAATTTGAACCACGTCGGATTATTGGAAATTCGGATTTTCGAGAGTTCGGATTATTGGAACACTACTGTACCTATGTCAACTGAAAAAAAAAGTGTAATTGTGAAGATATTCTTCTTCCAATACATAAATTATTTGTAGTATAGTGAATATTCTTCAGTATTTGCAACAAATTTTGTTACTTCAAATACTTTCTTAGTACTTCAAATACTTTTTTGATATTTCAAATACATTTAGGTATTTGAAATACCCAAAATCAAGTAATAAATACAAATATTATATCAAAGTATATTTCAAGTATCAAATACTTTTTTAAAATTTTAAATGTATTTAAATTATAGTATTTCAAATACCAAAAAGTAATTCAAATACTTTTTAACACGTTGACTGCCACGTCATACACATATGAATGACAGTGACACTTTCGTTTGTGCCGCGTCATGGTTCTGGTCCATTGGTTGGATCAGTGCTGTACAGTTGGGAGGCAACATCCAAGTAAAAATAGAACCGTCATTGTTTTTCAACTCAATATGGCATGCAGCGTTGTCAAGCAATAAACATGCTTTAATGGAAAGGTTTTTTGATTTTAAAAAATTGCTTACCTCATAAGTAAAGTAGTTCTCAAATCAATCGATAAATATGCTTGATGTCATCCAAGCATTTTTTGATGACCTATAATGTGTGGATGAACAACTAAAGTTTTTCAATGCACGAGGATTTCTAGATTTACCGATCACTAATATCTTTAACTTATGAGAACCATCAGCATTTGTGCAAGCTAAAATGGTTACGCGTTCTTTGGACGTTTTTCTACCTGGAGCACTTGTTTCTTTTGCTTGAACTAAAGTCTTCTCAGGTAACAATTTCCAAAATAATGCCGATTCATCCGCGTTATAAATTTGATCGGGGAATAAATCTAAATCTCTTACCATGTTATGAAATTTACTTAAAAATGGGTCCACTAATTCAGATTTATTAGACAATTTCTCACCACAAACTTTCACAAATCGTATGGAATACCTTTTTCTAAATTTCTTGAGCCAACCGTCACTCGCGTTAAAATTTAGTGTTGGATAGTACTTTTTGTGAAGTATCATAGCTTTTGTCTTCAACAATTGTGAAGTAATTTGCACATGGCTTTTTCTCTGCTTGAGGAACCAACGATATAACGCCTTTTCCATTTTTGGGAATTCTCCTTCTTTTAATGTTTTCCTTTCTTTTCCTGGTCTATCTTCCATGAATTTTTGAATTGATTTCTCTTTTTTCTTAATATAAGTTATTGTACTTTTATGTACACCGAACTTCTCAGATATAACTGTTTACTTGTCATCGTATTTTCTTTGAGATGTTTTAAAATAATATTTTTATCACTCAATGTTAAAAACTTATGCGATTTTTTATGTTTTGTTGCCATTTTACAATAATTTTTATAAATGTACACACTTGCACTACAAGAGAACTGAATCAGAAGTGATAAATTAGTCACACGCACATCAATTATTTCTAGAAGGAATTAAGCCGTTATTTCATATTTTGACATGTTCGCAAGAGTTTTTCTATAGAAAATTTGATAAGTTGAAATTATAGGACATGTTTTCTTAGAACAGTTGAAATTTTAGAACCTCTAATAATGACTTCTTTGGAGTTGAAAAGATCGAATGTTGCAATCAAAGGTATTTGAAATTACTGGACTTCTACTGTAGTTAAATACCAGATTCTATATTGTCATTAGTTATAGAATTTAAAATAGAATTCACAAATGCATCTTTAATATGTTTATCTTTTTTTTTTCAAAATTTCGAAGCAAGAAAATATGTATTTTGGCAAACATACAGACATTATTTGAATTTAACCGTGGAATGAACTTTCTATTGGCTTTAGCTTTATATTCTTTGAAATTAATTAGGTGAATATGTATATTTTTTCATGTCATAAAAAATACATCGAAAATAACATCCACACATACTGTTTAATGACATTAATAATCGGTTTAAGTATGATTTTATTCATTATCCTTAAACCATTATTAGCATAGAATTTTATCCTAACCTAAACTCACTAAATTTTGACATAAATTTAATATTAATTGATATTTGGGAAAAACCGATGTTTTTCTTTTGTTAGAACTCTTTCTTCCACATTAATGACATACAAAACTTTCAATATACAATAATCTACTATATTGATTTGATTTTCGATTCAAGTTTAAGATCTACTACTAACTAGATTTGATTAGTGTTTGGAAATTTTAAGCTGATGTTTCATTTGATCAATCTTCTTTTTTAAGTGAAAATAATAAATCTGCAAATGGAATGATCAAGATCAAATATCGTAGTTAAGCCGTAACTAAAATGACTTCAACTAACTCAACACAGAAGTCAGATTACATTGTTTTAAATCAATGTAACTATATTTGACTCAAGTCAACTTCATTGAATTTAACGAAACACTTTGAATTTTCGTTGACTTCAGTGAGTGTGCCTACCGAACCACACAAAATTGAGTGGCTTGAGTGAAATATGTAAATATGTACATATGTATTATTTGAACATAACCAATTCCATATAAAGTTTATATGAAATATAGCATTTTGCAGTTAATGTAAAAAATTTGTAAAAATTTCCTTTATGTGCAACTCTCTCTAAATTTTATGTTTTGTATGTGTAACTCTAACTAGTAATAAATATCATGTTCATGTAACTACTAAATTAACTAACCTTACTTTCATATATGCTTACTCAATTCACACAAGCCAATATAGTTACAATTTCAAACTTGAGTGAATTTCGTTAGCTTTGACTTGAGTTAGCTGAAGTAATTTCAGATACGGCTTTAAATGGAACACCCATAATATTAATTATTGACATTGATCATATTTGAAAGAAATGTAGTAGAGTATTATCCACATTTGCACAATATCTTGTTTTTTTTTCTTTTTATTTTACGTCAAATAGTGGTGCCATATAGCAATTACGAAAATAATATGTACATTATTTAATAGTTTTAAAATCATAGAACATAGAGACAATAATATGATACATATATGATTAAAATTAGTTAAAGAAAAAATATAATTAGATATATAGAATCAAATTAATAATTGTACCTATAAAAATCAATATGAATTAAAAGCTATACATAAGGATTCAAACACTACAGATCATTTAATATTATATTTATTAAAAGTAAATCTTATTTTAGATTTCTAAATTTTTTCATATCTTGTGCCGCGGTTAAAGGCCGTTTTCTTTAATGCAGATTTTTTCAGATATTTTCTGATTTTTCAGTAAATACAGAATACAGTACATTGTAGATAATTTGAAGTCCAGTGCAAATTTAAATTAGTCTGGTTCAACGCAACCTGATTTTTCGAATAAGCTTAGCTTTCAAGTGTTTTTTATCGAACACACGAAGCACAATACCTTTTCATATTTTAATTAAACATGAATTTTCAAAAATTGTCAAATTTGGTTTTTGAATTTTGATTGATTTTGATAAAATAAATTTTTCATTTCATATGGTACTACCAATCGTAGTTCAATAAAGTTTTTGTGTGGTGTGTGGGTGTGGTATTGGATGGTGTTTAAATGTTTCAATTTCATTTTTTCATCCTTAAATATGGAATGTGGTGTGTGAACCTGTGAAGTGAACTACTTAGTTGCTAATTTTATATTTTATATTCTCTGTGAATTGTACCTGATCAATTCATTAGTTTTGGCGGGCATTATTTTTTCATTAATAAAATGTGATTTTGAAAATGTAAATTGTGAGCGAGATGTGATAGTTATTAGTGAAAAAATTAGTAACTTAAAAATTTGTGTTAGTCTTAGTTTTTCTTAAAATTTTTCTGGTAAGTTTTTTTTAATTTTAATCTTGTAATAAATTTGGTGCGTCTGTCTGTCTGTCCGGAGTAATCTCGCACGTGTGCATTTGTAGGGCTGAACTTTGAATTGGTGCTGGAAGATTTTGAAAATATACCTTCAGATAGTGAATTATACATTGAAATGTCCTCTTTAAGGTGGTATATGTATCGAAATGAACAAATGAAACAGATTTTCTTCGTTTCAAAACAGATGCAAGAAACACACTTTTCACATGTTTGGATTATCTTGAAAAATGGTTCGATTTTGAAGACAATATTTACAAGTATTTAACTGAAATAAAATTGGGATCGAAAGAAAATGTTCCTTCTTTTGATTATTTCCAAAAAATTGCAAATAAATTCAAATCAATGTGGATGAAGATATGTTATTTGAAGAATGTCTAAAATTAAAAAAGTTCAGCGATATACTGCAGCCAGAAGTTATGGACGATAATGCAAAGTGGGTACTATATTTTGCTCGTAATCCGGACTGTGAAAATCTTCTAAAAATCATTAGTTTCATATATTCAATTCCTTCATCAATTGCAGTTCCTGAAAGAATTTTTAGTTTGATGAGTATCGCTTGGAGAAAAGAACGAAACCGTCTTAAAATTGAAAATTTGGAAGCTGAATTAATGATAAAACAAAATTTCAACATGACTTGTTTGGAATTTAAAAAATTTTTGGAAACGTCTCAAGGAAAAGAAATATTAGAAAAATCTGTATCAAACAATAAATATAAAATATAACGACTTTTTCAATGATTCAAGTTTGTCGCTTACACACGTATTTTTTAACTATAAATTCTTTCACGGCGTACTTATAGCGAATTGTTATTACACGTTTTTAGACTTGAAAAAAATTCACGATGTCAACAAAAAGCCAAACCAAGTCTAATTAATGAAAACTTTCCTAATTTTAAAAAAGTAAGCAATCTTTTTTTGTAAAAATTATTTTATTTATTTGATTACTTCGTGGTTTAATTTTTATTTGTTTCTTTTGATGTATTTATTTATTAATTCATTTGTTATGTTTATTTTGGAATTTAATTGATTTATAATTTTAAGTATTTCAGTTTCAGTTATTTTGTTAATGTTTATTTTCATTTGGTTTTGTTATTTTTTTATATGTTCAATATTTGAATAAAGAATTCAAGAAAAAAGTTTTTGTCGTTTTTTACACTAACAGTCTGTCATTATTATTTCTAATTTCGTTTATTTGTTTTCGTCTTCTGTAGACATCAGTGAAAATTTCCACTTGATCATAATTGTCCCGAATTATCAAGCTTGAAACCTGGCAACCCTAACTTAGCACCACAAATAATATATATGTATATATATGTATGTGTGTATTATATTGTCTGCGATAGCACATAGATTGAAATGTACAAAAACAAATTTACTCTGTCTATTGCAAATATGTACGTTTGCGTATAATTATTAAAGCACAGGCAAAGCAGACATTCGACAATACTACATATACTGTCAAGTGTTAAAATATGTGCGTAAATGCGTATGTAAATACACTGATAAAGGCTGAACTTCCGAATCGGATTGTTGGGCGGGTTACAGAGAGTTGAATTCTCACGGATATATTCATAAAAAAGTTAATCATACCGAGCACTTTGTTGACCCAGAATCTGGAGCTCATACTCAAAACATCGAGAGTAGCTGGCGAAGTTTAAAATACAGATTAACACGAGGTGGAGTACGCAAAGAACATTTAGACCTCCATTTATGTGAATTTCTGTGGAGGAGAAGACTTGCCAAGGAGGGAGAAGATCCTTTCCAACAACTAATAGAAGACAACAAAGTTGTTTATTGCGGCAAATAAGCGAAAAACGAAAAATAAAATCGGTCCTTTTCAGGACCACAAAAAAATAACAAAGATTAAAATTAATAAAAATAAATACATACATATCTGTTTTTTTAATCATTTTCATTATTTGATGTGTTATTGTTTGTTTTTTTTTCATTATTTTAACAAAAAATAACTACTTATGTATAAAAAACATGCACTTTGTTGCATACATTTGTCCATAGTTTCTTAGTGGGGTGGCATATGAGGGTGTAAGGGGTATCATTTTAAAGAGGACAAAGTTATCTTTAATTTGACATCATAATTTACCTATGTTATCCTTCAACTTTCGGCGATATATCAATATCAAAAGAAGTTTGAAAATCGTTTTTTTTAAAACATGAAATTTTGACTTTGAGTCCTTATAGCTCAGGAACCACTTATTATTTCGGGACAAAATATATTTCGTTAGAAAGAGGAGAAAGTCCTCTTTAAAATGCAATATCCTTTGTTATCCTCCATTATTCCGAAAAATAAATATAACGGTTTTTGTGAAACACAGTAAATTTTTTGAAAAATTTTTAACGGTACTTTTCTCCCAAATATCAAATTTCCGCCAACCAGGACATATGACACATTAAAGAGGACATTCCAAAGTATCGTCCTGAAAATGTCCTGTTTCGATATCACGAGCTAGCGATTCGGAAGTTTCCCCCTGATAAATTCAATACAGTACCAAATTTATATTGTTTCCTGGTGAATGGGTGCTATGTGCTATACGCTTTGTTAGTTGTACTGGTTGTACAAACTTATGAACATATGTATTAAATGTGTAAAAATGAATATGTATTGTACTATATATTAACATTCATTTAAAGTTTGTTTCAAGTTCAATGTTTGGTATTATTTGAATATTATTTTTATGGATTCGAAACTAAACTAAATTGAAGCATTTTGATTTCGTCGCGTGAGAATTGGTGTGCCGTATACGCCAATTTGACGATTTTGAGATATTAGTTGCATTTTAGGTTTTGCCGTACGCTGAATCGATTGGTTCTGTTCATTTTACTCTACGACCAATAGATTCTGAAATATTAAGTTGTCTTTTTGCCGTATATCCATAATATCTCCGAATTTTGGGAATTGGTGTGCCTTACGTTGTAAACCATTGGCTTATACGGCAAAAATTCCATACAAATTAATCTATTCAAAAAATTATTATTGTTTTGCCGTACGATCAGTTTTATTTCAAACCCTTATGGTGATTGTCCAATGTACGCGATGTGTGCGATGCGTTATCTGCGTACAAGTTAAATTCGTGTTTTCTTACGGTGCTTGACTTAATGAATAACGCAGTTAACACAAGTAACGCACGCAAAGCATATTATAGACCAACTTTCTACTTTTTCTTGCGTTAGATGCGTATGACAGCTGGAAAATTCAGTGTATTTGTATTATACACATCTAACCCAATTTATTTACAGATACAGATGAAAAACTCATCGAAACTATAAGAAACCATCCTATTATTTATGATAAAAGGAGGTTTGATTTTAAAAATAAAGCCAAAAAAGATCAGGCTTGGAGACAAATTTGTGAAGAAGTAGGTGAAACAGGTAAAGTAAATATATTTGTGATTAAATAGTTAGGTATATCTTGCGTGAAAACATAAAAAATATGTGTATGTGATTATTTTATTTTCAGAAGAAAGATGTAAAACCAGATGGAAAAGTATGCGTGATCGTTTTGTAAAAGAAAGAACAAAAATAATATCCACACCTTCTGGAAGTGAATTTGAAATGCACAGTACGTGGGTGTTATACGATTCGCTCAAGTTTCTGCAAGATCATATTCAAGGGAAAAAGTGAGTATAAATTCCACAACACAATATTAATAACAATAGTATATGTAATCATCCATTTATTATATGTATTTATTTAATTGCAATATTACAGAACAGCAACAACTTGCAAAATATCAGTAAATACTGATATCTTAACTACAGAGTAAGTGATTTTTAAGCAAGAATAATAATTCATTAATAACTTTCGTTTTCATCTTATATGTCTAGTGAATCATTATTATCACCCATATCAGGGTTGGAAACCCCAGCGATGGACTCGCCGGATGAAGCGGTTAATAACCGCAAGAGAAAGGGATCTTCCACTCAAGAAGCTCTTTCTTCATTTCTTGGAAAGATGGAGGCCATTGCGGGAAAAAAATTTAAAGAAAAGTCAAATATACACGAAGGATTTTGTAAAATGCTTTGCGCTAAGCTAGATAAGCTACCAGAGGAAGAGTAGGAAGATGCAAAAATGCATATTTTACAATATGTTCATGAGAAAATAAAAAAAAAATGAAATATATTATCATATATAGCCTATTGATAGTAATACAATTTCTATTTATATATGTACAGTGGAACCCGCTTTTATGCACATACAAAATGGAAGAAAAAATCGTGCATTTAGTGAGGTTGTGCATGTAGAAGGGCTGTTTTTTTTAATACTACAATATTCCCCTTAAAAATATTGTTAGAATTGTTCTATGGTCACATTACCAGTAAATTTTTCATGAAACTAATAAATTCATGAATTTATAAATACATTAATAAAGTTTTAAAGTTTAAATTAAAAACACATTTTTTGATAAAATTTATTCAAAAACAAAGAAACATAACATTAATCATATAAAATAAAAGAAACATAACATTGAAAACAAATTATATTTCCATAAAATTATTAAATTCATTGTCTGTGCAAGGAATTTCAATTAGTGAATCATCTTCTTCAGTTTCATATTCAGATGCACTTTTGAAACCGCATTTACGAAAACAGTTTGAAATTGTTCGAGATGTAACTAGCCACTGCCGTTTTAATCATATTTATTGCTGTGAAAAGTGTTATCGATTTTGAAAATTCCTGCAAATCTAAACCTTTTTCTAGGCAACCAATTGTTTTCGAATAATATTTTTCCTGTAATAAGCTTTAAAGCAGCGTATTATGCCTGGATCAAGAGGTTGTATAATGGATGTTGTATTTGGTAGAAGATATACAAATTTAATATTTTCTATTACAACTCCAATTTCATACAAAGTATTATAAAAAGGTTTTTTTTAGCAGTAGGAATTTGATTTTCGTACTTTTGCTTTAAAATTTCTTTGTTATTTTTCGTTCCTCTAGTTGAAATATTTGTTACTAAAATTTCTTCGAATTCAGAATCATCGGACGATATTTTATAAAAAAATGGTTTTGTGAAATTGCTTAATAAATTTTAATTGTTTTATTTTTAGTCAAGATATTTTTGATTTTTTCTATTTTTAGTGTAATTTCCACTCATACTTTTATGAAGTTCCTTCAAATCATAAAATCACCATAGGAAAGTTGCTTTACTTTACGTATGGATTTTTTGCGTTTAAATTATAGTAATCCATTCTGTTGGACTAAAGATATTTACATGATGTATTGATCAATAATTGAAGAGTTGAATTGTTCAAGAGCCATTGGACTCACAAGGATACTTTCACCCTTCAAGTTAACATGGTTTTCAAAGTAAATTATTAAATCATTATATCTTATTCCCATTGATGATATTAATTTTGCTGAATTTGAACAATTAATGTGATCATATTCAAATAAATTTAGATTTTCAAGTTTTGATTTCTTTGAAGTTTTGACTGATGGAGTTGGTAAGTCTCTTGGTCTTGATTTTCTATTAGTACTTGATGCTACGGATAAAGGAGATGTTACTTCACGTTCAAAGAACAAAACAATTTTTTTGGTTTTTATACATAATGTACATATATTATTACAGGCATTAGGTATTGTACATTCACTGTGTGTGTTTAAATTTTTGGTTTAAAATATTTTTGGATGCTACTTTGATGAACCTGGTTTAGATATCGTTCAAATGCTTCATCCCTCATTTCCCTGATAATTAAGAATAATAATCACCAGACCAAAACTAATAAATCTAATAACTGTGTAGATAACTGTAATTGTAACTAACTGTAGATAACTGTAATTGGTTTCAATTTGCAATTTTGTAATCAATTCGGATTATGGAAAACATTCAATTCGGATTACAGAATACTCAATAGAAAATTTGAACCACGTCGGATTATTGGAAATTCGGATTTTCGAGAGTTCGGATTATTGGAACACTACTGTACCTATGTCAACTGAAAAAAAAAGTGTAATTGTGAAGATATTCTTCTTCCAATACATAAATTATTTGTAGTATAGTGAATATTCTTCAGTATTTGCAACAAATTTTGTTACTTCAAATACTTTCTTAGTACTTCAAATACTTTTTTGATATTTCAAATACATTTAGGTATTTGAAATACCCAAAATCAAGTAATAAATACAAATATTATATCAAAGTATATTTCAAGTATCAAATACTTTTTTAAAATTTTAAATGTATTTAAATTATAGTATTTCAAATACCAAAAAGTAATTCAAATACTTTTTAACACGTTGACTGCCACGTCATACACATATGAATGACAGTGACACTTTCGTTTGTGCCGCGTCATGGTTCTGGTCCATTGGTTGGATCAGTGCTGTACAGTTGGGAGGCAACATCCAAGTAAAAATAGAACCGTCATTGTTTTTCAACTCAATATGGCATGCAGCGTTGTCAAGCAATAAACATGCTTTAATGGAAAGGTTTTTTGATTTTAAAAAATTGCTTACCTCATAAGTAAAGTAGTTCTCAAATCAATCGATAAATATGCTTGATGTCATCCAAGCATTTTTTGATGACCTATAATGTGTGGATGAACAACTAAAGTTTTTCAATGCACGAGGATTTCTAGATTTACCGATCACTAATATCTTTAACTTATGAGAACCATCAGCATTTGTGCAAGCTAAAATGGTTACGCGTTCTTTGGACGTTTTTCTACCTGGAGCACTTGTTTCTTTTGCTTGAACTAAAGTCTTCTCAGGTAACAATTTCCAAAATAATGCCGATTCATCCGCGTTATAAATTTGATAGGGGAATAAATCTAAATCTCTTACCATGTTATGAAATTTACTTAAAAATGGGTCCACTAATTCAGATTTATTAGACAATTTCTCACCACAAACTTTCACAAATCGTATGGAATACCTTTTTCTAAATTTCTTGAGCCAACCGTCACTCGCGTTAAAATTTAGTGTTGGATAGTACTTTTTGTGAAGTATCATAGCTTTTGTCTTCAACAATTGTGAAGTAATTTGCACATGGCTTTTTCTCTGCTTGAGGAACCAACGATATAACGCCTTTTCCATTTTTGGGAATTCTCCTTCTTTTAATGTTTTCCTTTCTTTTCCTGGTCTATCTTCCATGAATTTTTGAATTGATTTCTCTTTTTTCTTAATATAAGTTATTGTACTTTTATGTACACCGAACTTCTCAGATATAACTGTTTACTTGTCATCGTATTTTCTTTGAGATGTTTTAAAATAATATTTTTATCACTCAATGTTAAAAACTTATGCGATTTTTTATGTTTTGTTGCCATTTTACAATAATTTTTATAAATGTACACACTTGCACTACAAGAGAACTGAATCAGAAGTGATAAATTAGTCACACGCACATCAATTATTTCTAGAAGGAATTAAGCCGTTATTTCATATTTTGACATGTTCGCAAGAGTTTTTCTATAGAAAATTTGATAAGTTGAAATTATAGGACATGTTTTCTTAGAACAGTTGAAATTTTAGAACCTCTAATAATGACTTCTTTGGAGTTGAAAAGATCGAATGTTGCAATCAAAGGTATTTGAAATTACTGGACTTCTACTGTAGTTAAATACCAGATTCTATATTGTCATTAGTTATAGAATTTAAAATAGAATTCACAAATGCATCTTTAATATGTTTATCTTTTTTTTTTCAAAATTTCGAAGCAAGAAAATATGTATTTTGGCAAACATACAGACATTATTTGAATTTAACCGTGGAATGAACTTTCTATTGGCTTTAGCTTTATATTCTTTGAAATTAATTAGGTGAATATGTATATTTTTTCATGTCATAAAAAATACATCGAAAATAACATCCACACATACTGTTTAATGACATTAATAATCGGTTTAAGTATGATTTTATTCATTATCCTTAAACCATTATTAGCATAGAATTTTATCCTAACCTAAACTCACTAAATTTTGACATAAATTTAATATTAATTGATATTTGGGAAAAACCGATGTTTTTCTTTTGTTAGAACTCTTTCTTCCACATTAATGACATACAAAACTTTCAATATACAATAATCTACTATATTGATTTGATTTTCGATTCAAGTTTAAGATCTACTACTAACTAGATTTGATTAGTGTTTGGAAATTTTAAGCTGATGTTTCATTTGATCAATCTTCTTTTTTAAGTGAAAATAATAAATCTGCAAATGGAATGATCAAGATCAAATATCGTAGTTAAGCCGTAACTAAAATGACTTCAACTAACTCAACACAGAAGTCAGATTACATAGTTTTAAATCAATGTAACTATATTTGACTCAAGTCAACTTCATTGAATTTAACGAAACACTTTGAATTTTCGTTGACTTCAGTGAGTGTGCCTACCGAACCACACAAAATTGAGTGGCTTGAGTGAAATATGTAAATATGTACATATGTATTATTTGAACATAACCAATTCCATATAAAGTTTATATGAAATATAGCATTTTGCAGTTAATGTAAAAAATTTGTAAAAATTTCCTTTATGTGCAACTCTCTCTAAATTTTATGTTTTGTATGTGTAACTCTAACTAGTAATAAATATCATGTTCATGTAACTACTAAATTAACTAACCTTACTTTCATATATGCTTACTCAATTCACACAAGCCAATATAGTTACAATTTCAAACTTGAGTGAATTTCGTTAGCTTTGACTTGAGTTAGCTGAAGTAATTTCAGATACGGCTTTAAATGGAACACCCATAATATTAATTATTGACATTGATCATATTTGAAAGAAATGTAGTAGAGTATTATCCACATTTGCACAATATCTTGTTTTTTTTTTCTTTTTATTTTACGTCAAATAGTGGTGCCATATAGCAATTACGAAAATAATATGTACATTATTTAATAGTTTTAAAATCATAGAACATAGAGACAATAATATGATACATAATATATGATTAAAATTAGTTAAAGAAAAAATATAATTAGATATATAGAATCAAATTAATAATTGTACCTATAAAAATCAATATGAATTAAAAGCTATACATAAGGATTCAAACACTACAGATCATTTAATATTATATTTATTAAAAGTAAATCTTATTTTAGATTTCTAAATTTTTTCATATCTTGTGCCGCGGTTAAAGGCCGTTTTCTTTAATGCAGATTTTTTCAGATATTTTCTGATTTTTCAGTAAATACAGAATACAGTACATTGTAGATAATTTGAAGTCCAGTGCAAATTTAAATTAGTCTGGTTCAACGCAACCTGATTTTTCGAATAAGCTTAGCTTTCAAGTGTTTTTTATCGAACACACGAAGCACAATACCTTTTCATATTTTAATTAAACATGAATTTTCAAAAATTGTCAAATTTGGTTTTTGAATTTTGATTGATTTTGATAAAATAAATTTTTCATTTCATATGGTACTACCAATCGTAGTTCAATAAAGTTTTTGTGTGGTGTGTGGGTGTGGTATTGGATGGTGTTTAAATGTTTCAATTTCATTTTTTCATCCTTAAATATGGAATGTGGT
Organism: Villa cingulata; assembly: GCA_951394055.1. Taxonomy (NCBI): domain Eukaryota; kingdom Metazoa; phylum Arthropoda; class Insecta; order Diptera; family Bombyliidae; genus Villa; species Villa cingulata. The sequence continues at coordinate 29,923,922 of OX596017.1, read as the reverse complement.
GTGTGAACCTGTGAAGTGAACTACTTAGTTGCTAATTTTATATTTTATATTCTCTGTGAATTGTACCTGATCAATTCATTAGTTTTGGCGGGCATTATTTTTTCATTAATAAAATGTGATTTTGAAAATGTAAATTGTGAGCGAGATGTGATAGTTATTAGTGAAAAAATTAGTAACTTAAAAATTTGTGTTAGTCTTAGTTTTTCTTAAAATTTTTCTGGTAAGTTTTTTTTAATTTTAATCTTGTAATAAATTTGGTGCGTCTGTCTGTCTGTCCGGAGTAATCTCGCACGTGTGCATTTGTAGGGCTGAACTTTGAATTGGTGCTGGAAGATTTTGAAAATATACCTTCAGATAGTGAATTATACATTGAAATGTCCTCTTTAAGGTGGTATATGTATCGAAATGCACAAATGAAACAGATTTTCTTCGTTTCAAAACAGATGCAAGAAACACACTTTTCACATGTTTGGATTATCTTGAAAAATGGTTCGATTTTGAAGACAATATTTACAAGTATTTAACTGAAATAAAATTGGGATCGAAAGAAAATGTTCCTTCTTTTGATTATTTCCAAAAAATTGCAAATAAATTCAAAATCAATGTGGATGAAGATATGTTATTTGAAGAATGTCTAAAATTAAAAAAGTTCAGCGATATACTGCAGCCAGAAGTTATGGACGATAATGCAAAGTGGGTACTATATTTTGCTCGTAATCCGGACTGTGAAAATCTTCTAAAAATCATTAGTTTCATATATTCAATTCCTTCATCAATTGCAGTTCCTGAAAGAATTTTTAGTTTGATGAGTATCGCTTGGAGAAAAGAACGAAACCGTCTTAAAATTGAAAATTTGGAAGCTGAATTAATGATAAAACAAAATTTCAACATGACTTGTTTGGAATTTAAAAAATTTTTGGAAACGTCTCAAGGAAAAGAAATATTAGAAAAATCTGTATCAAACAATAAATATAAAATATAACGACTTTTTCAATGATTCAAGTTTGTCGCTTACACACGTATTTTTTAACTATAAATTCTTTCACGGCGTACTTATAGCGAATTGTTATTACACGTTTTTAGACTTGAAAAAAATTCACGATGTCAACAAAAAGCCAAACCAAGTCTAATTAATGAAAACTTTCCTAATTTTAAAAAAGTAAGCAATCTTTTTTTGTAAAAATTATTTTATTTATTTGATTACTTCGTGGTTTAATTTTTATTTGTTTCTTTTGATGTATTTATTTATTAATTCATTTGTTATGTTTATTTTGGAATTTAATTGATTTATAATTTTAAGTATTTCAGTTTCAGTTATTTTGTTAATGTTTATTTTCATTTGGTTTTGTTATTTTTTTATATGTTCAATATTTGAATAAAGAATTCAAGAAAAAAGTTTTTGTCGTTTTTTACACTAACAGTCTGTCATTATTATTTCTAATTTCGTTTATTTGTTTTCGTCTTCTGTAGACATCAGTGAAAATTTCCACTTGATCATAATTGTCCCGAATTATCAAGCTTGAAACCTGGCAACCCTAACTTAGCACCACAAATAATATATATGTATATATATGTATGTGTGTATTATATTGTCTGCGATAGCACATAGATTGAAATGTACAAAAACAAATTTACTCTGTCTATTGCAAATATGTACGTTTGCGTATAATTATTAAAGCACAGGCAAAGCAGACATTCGACAATACTACATATACTGTCAAGTGTTAAAATATGTGCGTAAATGCGTATGTAAATACACTGATAAAGGCTGAACTTCCGAATCGGATTGTTGGGCGGGTTACAGAGAGTTGAATTCTCACGGATATATTCATAAAAAAGTTAATCATACCGAGCACTTTGTTGACCCAGAATCTGGAGCTCATACTCAAAACATCGAGAGTAGCTGGCGAAGTTTAAAATACAGATTAACACGAGGTGGAGTACGCAAAGAACATTTAGACCTCCATTTATGTGAATTTCTGTGGAGGAGAAGACTTGCCAAGGAGGGAGAAGATCCTTTCCAACAACTAATAGAAGACAACAAAGTTGTTTATTGCGGCAAATAAGCGAAAAACGAAAAATAAAATCGGTCCTTTTCAGGACCACAAAAAAATAACAAAGATTAAAATTAATAAAAATAAATACATACATATCTGTTTTTTTAATCATTTTCATTATTTGATGTGTTATTGTTTGTTTTTTTTTCATTATTTTAACAAAAAATAACTACTTATGTATAAAAAACATGCACTTTGTTGCATACATTTGTCCATAGTTTCTTAGTGGGGTGGCATATGAGGGTGTAAGGGGTATCATTTTAAAGAGGACAAAGTTATCTTTAATTTGACATCATAATTTACCTATGTTATCCTTCAACTTTCGGCGATATATCAATATCAAAAGAAGTTTGAAAATCGTTTTTTTTAAAACATGAAATTTTGACTTTGAGTCCTTATAGCTCAGGAACCACTTATTATTTCGGGACAAAATATATTTCGTTAGAAAGAGGAGAAAGTCCTCTTTAAAATGCAATATCCTTTGTTATCCTCCATTATTCCGAAAAATAAATATAACGGTTTTTGTGAAACACAGTAAATTTTTTGAAAAATTTTTAACGGTACTTTTCTCCCAAATATCAAATTTCCGCCAACCAGGACATATGACACATTAAAGAGGACATTCCAAAGTATCGTCCTGAAAATGTCCTGTTTCGATATCACGAGCTAGCGATTCGGAAGTTTCCCCCTGATAAATTCAATACAGTACCAAATTTATATTGTTTCCTGGTGAATGGGTGCTATGTGCTATACGCTTTGTTAGTTGTACTGGTTGTACAAACTTATGAACATATGTATTAAATGTGTAAAAATGAATATGTATTGTACTATATATTAACATTCATTTAAAGTTTGTTTCAAGTTCAATGTTTGGTATTATTTGAATATTATTTTTATGGATTCGAAACTAAACTAAATTGAAGCATTTTGATTTCGTCGCGTGAGAATTGGTGTGCCGTATACGCCAATTTGACGATTTTGAGATATTAGTTGCATTTTAGGTTTTGCCGTACGCTGAATCGATTGGTTCTGTTCATTTTACTCTACGACCAATAGATTCTGAAATATTAAGTTGTCTTTTTGCCGTATATCCATAATATCTCCGAATTTTGGGAATTGGTGTGCCTTACGTTGTAAACCATTGGCTTATACGGCAAAAATTCCATACAAATTAATCTATTCAAAAAATTATTATTGTTTTGCCGTACGATCAGTTTTATTTCAAACCCTTATGGTGATTGTCCAATGTACGCGATGTGTGCGATGCGTTATCTGCGTACAAGTTAAATTCGTGTTTTCTTACGGTGCTTGACTTAATGAATAACGCAGTTAACACAAGTAACGCACGCAAAGCATATTATAGACCAACTTTCTACTTTTTCTTGCGTTAGATGCGTATGACAGCTGGAAAATTCAGTGTATTTGTATTATACACATCTAACCCAATTTATTTACAGATACAGATGAAAAACTCATCGAAACTATAAGAAACCATCCTATTATTTATGATAAAAGGAGGTTTGATTTTAAAAATAAAGCCAAAAAAGATCAGGCTTGGAGACAAATTTGTGAAGAAGTAGGTGAAACAGGTAAAGTAAATATATTTGTGATTAAATAGTTAGGTATATCTTGCGTGAAAACATAAAAAATATGTGTATGTGATTATTTTATTTTCAGAAGAAAGATGTAAAACCAGATGGAAAAGTATGCGTGATCGTTTTGTAAAAGAAAGAACAAAAATAATATCCACACCTTCTGGAAGTGAATTTGAAATGCACAGTACGTGGGTGTTATACGATTCGCTCAAGTTTCTGCAAGATCATATTCAAGGGAAAAAGTGAGTATAAATTCCACAACACAATATTAATAACAATAGTATATGTAATCATCCATTTATTATATGTATTTATTTAATTGCAATATTACAGAACAGCAACAACTTGCAAAATATCAGTAAATACTGATATCTTAACTACAGAGTAAGTGATTTTTAAGCAAGAATAATAATTCTTTAATAACTTTCGTTTTCATTTTATATGTCTAGTGAATCATTATTATCACCCATATCAGGGTTGGAAACCCCAGCGATGGATTCGCCGGATGAAACGGAAAAGTCAAATATACACGAAGGATTTTGTAAAATGCTTTGCGCTAAGCTAGATAAGCTACCAGAGGAAGAGCAGGAAGATGCAAAAATGCATATTTTACAATATGTTCATGAGAAAATAAAAAAAAAAATGAAATATATTATCATATATAGCCTATTGATAGTAATACAATTTCTATTTTTATATGTACAGTGGAACCCGCTTTTATGCACATACAAAATGGAAGAAAAAATCGTGCATTTAGTGAGGTTGTGCATGTAGAAGGGCTGTTTTTTTTAATACTACAATATTCCCCTTAAAAATATTGTTAGAATTGTTCTATGGTCACATTACCAGTAAATTTTTCATGAAACTAATAAATTCATGAATTTATAAATACATAACTAAAGTTTTAAAGTTTAAATTAAAAACACATTTTTTGATAAAATTTATTCAAAAACAAAGAAACATAACATTAATCATATAAAATAAAAGAAACATAACATTGAAAATAAATTATATTTCCATAAAATTATTAAATTCATTGTCTGTGCAAGGAATTTCAATTAGTGAATCATCTTCTTCAGTTTCATATTCAGATGCACTTTTGAAACCGCATTTACGAAAACAGTTTGAAATTGTTCGAGATGTAACTAGCCACTGCCGTTTTAATCATATTTATTGCTGTGAAAAGTGTTATCGATTTTGAAAATTCCTGCAAATCTAAACCTTTTTCTAGGCAACCAATTGTTTTCGAATAATATTTTTCCTGTAATAAGCTTTAAAGCAGCGTATTATGCCTGGATCAAGAGGTTGTATAATGGATGTTGTATTTGGTAGAAGATATACAAATTTAATATTTTCTATTACAACTCCAATTTCATACAAAGTATTATAAAAAGGTTTTTTTTAGCAGTAGGAATTTGATTTTCGTACTTTTGCTTTAAAATTTCTTTGTTATTTTTCGTTCCTCTAGTTGAAATATTTGTTACTAAAATATCTTCGAATTCAGAATCATCGGACGATATTTTATAAAAAAATGGTTTTGTGAAATTGCTTAATAAATTTTAATTGTTTTATTTTTAGTCAAGATATTTTTGATTTTTTCTATTTTTAGTGTAATTTCCACTCATACTTTTATGAAGTTCCTTCAAATCATAAAATCACCATAGGAAAGTTGCTTTACTTTACGTATGGATTTTTTGCGTTTAAATATAGTAATCCATTCTGTTGGACTAAAGATATTTACATGATGTATTGATCAATAATTGAAGAGTTGAATTGTTCAAGAGCCATTGGACTCACAAGGATACTTTCACCCTTCAAGTTAACATGGTTTTCAAAGTAAATTATTAAATCATTATATCTTATTCCCATTGATGATATTAATTTTGCTGAATTTGAACAATTAATGTGATCATATTCAAATAAATTTAGATTTTCAAGTTTTGATTTCTTTGAAGTTTTGACTGATGGAGTTGGTAAGTCTCTTGGTCTTGATTTTCTATTAGTACTTGATGCTACGGATAAAGGAGATGTTACTTCACGTTCAAAGAACAAAACAATTTTTTTGGTTTTTATACATAATGTACATATATTATTACAGGCATTAGGTATTGTACATTCACTGTGTGTGTTTAAATTTTTGGTTTAAAATATTTTTGGATGCTACTTTGATGAACCTGGTTTAGAGATCGTTCAAATGCTTCATCCCTCATTTCCCTGATAATTAAGAATAATAATCACCAGACCAAAACTAATAAATCTAATAACTGTGTAGATAACTGTAATTGTAACTAACTGTAGATAACTGTAATTGGTTTCAATTTGCAATTTTGTAATCAATTCGGATTATGGAAAACATTCAATTCGGATTACAGAATACTCAATAGAAAATTTGAACCACGTCGGATTATTGGAAATTCGGATTTTCGAGAGTTCGGATTATTGGAACACTACTGTACCTATGTCAACTGAAAAAAAAAGTGTAATTGTGAAGATATTCTTCTTCCAATACATAAATTATTTGTAGTATAGTGAATATTCTTCAGTATTTGCAACAAATTTTGTTACTTCAAATACTTTCTTAGTACTTCAAATACTTTTTTGATATTTCAAATACATTTAGGTATTTGAAATACCCAAAATCAAGTAATAAATACAAATATTATATCAAAGTATATTTCAAGTATCAAATACTTTTTTAAAATTTTGAATGTATTTAAATTATAGTATTTCAAATACCAAAAAGTAATTCAAATACTTTTTAACACGTTGACTGCCACGTCATACACATATGAATGACAGTGACACTTTCGTTTGTGCCGCATCATGGTTCTGGTCCATTGGTTGGATCAGTGCTGTACAGTTGGGAGGCAACATCCAAGTAAAAATAGAACCGTCATTGTTTTTCAACTCAATATGGCATGCAGCGTTGTCAAGCAATAAACATGCTTTAATGGAAAGGTTTTTTGATTTTAAAAAATTGCTTACCTCATAAGTAAAGTAGTTCTCAAATCAATCGATAAATATGCTTGATGTCATCCAAGCATTTTTTGATGACCTATAATGTGTGGATGAACAACTAAAGTTTTTCAATGCACGAGGATTTCTAGATTTACCAATCACTAATATCTTTAACTTATGAGAACCATCAGCATTTGTGCAAGCTAAAATGGTTACGCGTTCTTTGGACGTTTTTCTACCTGGAGCACTTGTTTCTTTTGCTTGAACTAAAGTCTTCTCAGGTAACAATTTCCAAAATAATGCCGATTCATCCGCGTTATAAATTTGATCGGGGCATAAATCTAAATCTCTTACCATGTTATGAAATTTACTTAAAAATGGGTCCACTAATTCAGATTTATTAGACAATTTCTCACCACAAACTTTCACAAATCGTATGGAATACCTTTTTCTAAATTTCTTGAGCCAACCGTCACTCGCGTTAAAATTTAGTGTTGGATAGTACTTTTTGTGAAGTATCATAGCTTTTGTCTTCAACAATTGTGAAGTAATTTGCACATGGCTTTTTCTCTGCTTGAGGAACCAACGATATAACGCCTTTTCCATTTTTGGGAATTCTCCTTCTTTTAATGTTTTCCTTTCTTTTCCTGGTCTATCTTCCATGAATTTTTGAATTGATTTCTCTTTTTTCTTAATATAAGTTATTGTACTTTTATGTACACCGAACTTCTCAGATATAACTGTTTACTTGTCATCGTATTTTCTTTGAGATGTTTTAAAATAATATTTTTATCACTCAATGTTAAAAACTTATGCGATTTTTTATGTTTTGTTGCCATTTTACAATAATTTTTATAAATGTACACACTTGCACTACAAGAGAACTGAATCAGAAGTGATAAATTAGTCACACGCACATCAATTATTTCTAGAAGGAATTAAGCCGTTATTTCATATTTTGACATGTTCGCAAGAGTTTTTCTATAGAAAATTTGATAAGTTGAAATTATAGGACATGTTTTCTTAGAACAGTTGAAATTTTAGAACCTCTAATTATGACTTCTTTGGAGTTGAAAAGATCGAATGTTGCAATCAAAGGTATTTGAAATTACTGGACTTCTACTGTAGTTAAATACCAGATTCTATATTGTCATTAGTTATAGAATTTAAAATAGAATTCACAAATGCATCTTTAATATGTTTATCTTTTTTTTTTCAAAATTTCGAAGCAAGAAAATATGTATTTTGGCAAACATACAGACATTATTTGAATTTAACCGTGGAATGAACTTTCTATTGGCTTTAGCTTTATATTCTTTGAAATTAATTAGGTGAATATGTATATTTTTTCATGTCATAAAAAATACATCGAAAATAACATCCACACATACTGTTTAATGACATTAATAATCGGTTTAAGTATGATTTTATTCATTATCCTTAAACCATTATTAGCATAGAATTTTATCCTAACCTAAACTCACTAAATTTTGACATAAATTTAATATTAATTGATATTTGGGAAAAACCGATGTTTTTCTTTTGTTAGAACTCTTTCTTCCACATTAATGACATACAAAACTTTCAATATACAATAATCTACTATATTGATTTGATTTTCGATTCAAGTTTAAGATCTACTACTAACTAGATTTGATTAGTGTTTGGAAATTTTAAGCTGATGTTTCATTTGATCAATCTTCTTTTTTAAGTGAAAATAATAAATCTGCAAATGGAATGATCAAGATCAAATATCGTAGTTAAGCCGTAACTAAAATGACTTCAACTAACTCAACACAGAAGTCAGATTACATTGTTTTAAATCAATGTAACTATATTTGACTCAAGTCAACTTCATTGAATTTAACGAAACACTTTGAATTTTCGTTGACTTCAGTGAGTGTGCCTACCGAACCACACAAAATTGAGTGGCTTGAGTGAAATATGTAAATATGTACATATGTATTATTTGAACATAACCAATTCCATATAAAGTTTATATGAAATATAACATTTTGCAGTTAATGTAAAAAATTTGTAAAAATTTCCTTTATGTGCAACTCTCTCTAAATTTTATGTTTTGTATGTGTAACTCTAACTAGTAATAAATATCATGTTCATGTAACTACTAAATTAACTAACCTTACTTTCATATATGCTTACTCAATTCACACAAGCCAATATAGTTACAATTTCAAACTTGAGTGAATTTCGTTAGCTTTGACTTGAGTTAGCTGAAGTAATTTCAGATACGGCTTTAAATGGAACACCCATAATATTAATTATTGACATTGATCATATTTGAAAGAAATGTAGTAGAGTATTATCCACATTTGCACAATATCTTGTTTTTTTTTCTTTTTATTTTACGTCAAATAGTGGTGCCATATAGCAATTACGAAAATAATATGTACATTATTTAATAGTTTTAAAATCATAGAACATAGAGACAATAATATGATACATATATGATTAAAATTAGTTAAAGAAAAAATATAATTAGATATATAGAATCAAATTAATAATTGTACCTATAAAAATCAATATGAATTAAAAGCTATACATAAGGATTCAAACATTACAGATCATTTAATATTATATTTATTAAAAGTAAATCTTATTTTAGATTTCTAAATTTTTTCATATCTTGTGCCGCGGTTAAAGGCCGTTTTCTTTAATGCAGATTTTTTCAGATATTTTCTGTTTTTTCAGTAAATACAGAATACAGTACATTGTAAATAATTTGAAGTCCAGTGCAAATTTAAATTAGTCTGGTTCAACGCAACCTGATTTTTCGAATAAGCTTAGCTTTCAAGTGTTTTTTATCGAACACACGAAGCACAATACCTTTTCATATTTTAATTAAACATGAATTTTCAAAAATTGTCAAATTTGGTTTTTGAATTTTGATTGATTTTGATAAAATAAATTTTTCATTTCATATGGTACTACCAATCGTAGTTCAATAAAGTTTTTGTGTGGTGTGTGGGTGTGGTATTGGATGGTGTTTAAATGTTTCAATTTCATTTTTTCATCCTTAAATATGGAATGTGGTGTGTGAACCTGTGAAGTGAACTACTTAGTTGCTAATTTTATATTTTATATTCTCTGTGAATTGTACCTGATCAATTCATTAGTTTTGGCGGGCATTATTTTTTCATTAATAAAATGTGATTTTGAAAATGTAAATTGTGAGCGAGATGTGATAGTTATTAGTGAAAAAATTAGTAACTTAAAAATTTGTGTTAGTCTCAGTTTTTCTTAAAATTTTTCTGGTAAGTTTTTTTTAATTTTAATCTTGTAATAAATTTGGTGCGTCTGTCTGTCTGTCCGGAGTAATCTCCAACTTGTGCATTTGTAGGGCTGAACTTTGAATTGGTGCTGGAAGATTTTGAAAATATACCTTCAGATAGTGAATTATACATTGAAATGTCCTCTTTAAGGTGGTATATGTATCGAAATGAACAAGTGAAACAGATTTTCTTCGTTTCAAAACAGATGCAAGAAACACACTTTTCACATGTTTGGATTATCTTGAAAAATGGTTCGATTTTGAAGACAATATTTACAAGTATTTAACTGAAATAAAATTGGGATCGAAAGAAAATGTTCCTTCTTTTGATTATTTCCAAAAAATTGCAAATAAATTCAAAATCAATGTGGATGAAGATATGTTATTTGAAGAATGTCTAAAATTAAAAAAGTTCAGCGATATACTGCAGCCAGAAGTTATGGACGATAATGCAAAGTGGGTACTATATTTTGCTCGTAATCCGGACTGTGAAAATCTTCTAAAAATCATTAGTTTCATATATTCAATTCCTTCATCAATTGCAGTTCCTGAAAGAATTTTTAGTTTGATGAGTATCGCTTGGAGAAAAGAACGAAACCGTCTTAAAATTGAAAATTTGGAAGCTGAATTAATGATAAAACAAAATTTCAACATGACTTGTTTGGAATTTAAAAAATTTTTGGAAACGTCTCAAGGAAAAGAAATATTAGAAAAATCTGTATCAAACAATAAATATAAAATATAACGACTTTTTCAATGATTCAAGTTTGTCGCTTACACACGTATTTTTTAACTATAAATTCTTTCACGGCGTACTTATAGCGAATTGTTATTACACGTTTTTAGACTTGAAAAAAATTCACGATGTCAACAAAAAGCCAAACCAAGTCTAATTAATGAAAACTTTCCTAATTTTAAAAAAGTAAGCAATCTTTTTTTGTAAAAATTATTTTATTTATTTGATTACTTCGTGGTTTAATTTTTATTTGTTTCTTTTGATGTATTTATTTATTAATTCATTTGTTATGTTTATTTTGGAATTTAATTGATTTATAATTTTAAGTATTTCAGTTTCAGTTATTTTGTTAATGTTTATTTTCATTTGGTTTTGTTATTTTTTTATATGTTCAATATTTGAATAAAGAATTCAAGAAAAAAGTTTTTGTCGTTTTTTACACTAACAGTCTGTCATTATTATTTCTAATTTCGTTGATTTGTTTTCGTCTTCTGTAGACATCAGTGAAAATTTCCACTTGATCATAATTGTCCCGGATTATCAAGCTTGAAACCTGGCAACCCTAACTTAGCACCACAAATAATATATATGTATATATATGTATGTGTGTATTATATTGTCTGCGATAGCACATAGATTGAAATGTACAAAAACAAATTTACTCTGTCTATTGCAAATATGTACGTTTGCGTATAATTATTAAAGCACAGGCAAAGCAGACATTCGACAATACTACATATACTGTCAAGTGTTAAAATATGTGCGTAAATGCGTATGTAAATACACTGATAAAGGCTGAACTTCCGAATCGGATTGTTGGGCGGGTTACAGAGAGTTGAATTCTCACGGATATATTCATAAAAAAGTTAATCATACCGAGCACTTTGTTGACCCAGAATCTGGAGCTCATACTCAAAACATCGAGAGTAGCTGGCGAAGTTTAAAATACAGATTAACACGAGGTGGAGTACGCAAAGAACATTTAGACCTCCATTTATGTGAATTTCTGTGGAGGAGAAGACTTGCCAAGGAGGGAGAAGATCCTTTCCAACAACTAATAGAAGACATCAAAGTTGTTTATTGCGGCAAATAAGCGAAAAACGAAAAATAAAATCGGTCCTTTTCAGGACCACAAAAAAATAACAAAGATTAAAATTAATAAAAATAAATACATACATATCTGTTTTTTTAATCATTTTCATTATTTGATGTGTTATTGTTTGTTTTTTTTCATTATTTTAACAAAAAATAACTACTTATGTATAAAAAACATGCACTTTGTTGCATACATTTGTCCATAGTTTCTTAGTGGGGTGGCATATGAGGGTGTAAGGGATATCATTTTAAAGAGGACAAAGTTATCTTTAATTTGACATCATAATTTACCTATGTTATCCTTCAACTTTCGGCGGTATATCAATATCAAAAGAAGTTTGAAAATCGTTTTTTTTAAAACATGAAATTTTGACTTTGAGTCCTTATAGCTCAGGAACCACTTATTATTTCGGGACAAAATATATTTCGTTAGAAAGAGGAGAAAGTCCTCTTTAAAATGCAATATCCTTTGTTATCCTCCATTATTCCGAAAAATAAATATAACGGTTTTTGTGAAATATCAAATTTCAAATCAAATATCAAATATCAAATATCAAATTTCCGCCAACCAGGACATATGACACATTAAAGAGGACATTCCAAAGTATCGTCCTGAAAATGTCCTGTTTCGATATCACGAGCTAGCGATTCGGAAGTTTCCCCCTTATAAATTCAATACAGTACCAAATTTATATTGTTTCCTGGTGAATGGGTGCTATGTGCTATACGCTTTGTTAGTTGTACTGGTTGTACAAACTTATGAACATATGTATTAAATGTGTAAAAATGAATATGTATTGTACTATATATTAACATTCATTTAAAGTTTGTTTCAAGTTCAATGTTTGGTATTATTTGAATATTATTTTTATGGATTCGAAACTAAACTAAATTGAAGCATTTTGATTTCGTCGCGTGAGAATTGGTGTGCCGTATACACGCCAATTTGACGATTTTGAGATATTAGTTACATTTTAGGTTTTGCCGTACGCTGAATCGATTGGTTCTGTTCATTTTACTCTACGACCAATAGATTCTGAAATATTAAGTTGTCTTTTTGCCGTATATCCATAATATCTCCGAATTTTGGGAATTGGTGTGCCTTACGTTGTAAACCATTGGCTTATACGGCAAAAATTCCATACAAATTAATCTATTCAAAAAATTATTATTGTTTTGCCGTACGATCAGTTTTATTTCAAACCCTTATGGTGATTGTCCAATGTACGCGATGTGTGCGATGCGTTATCTGCGTACAAGTTAAATTCGTGTTTTCTTACGGTGCTTGACTTAATGAATAACGCAGTTAACACAAGTAACGCACGCAAAGCATATTATAGACCAACTTTCTACTTTTTCTTGCGTTAGATGCGTATGACAGCTGGAAAATTCAGTGTATTTGTATTATACACATCTAACTCAATTTATTTACAGATACAGATGAAAAACTCATCGAAACTATAAGAAACCATCCTATTATTTATGATAAAAGGAGGTTTGATTTTAAAAATAAAGCCAAAAAAGATCAGGCTTGGAGACAAATTTCTGAAGAAGTAGGTGAAACAGGTAAAGTAAATATATTTGTGATTAAATAGTTAGGTATATCTTGCGTGAAAACATAAAAAATATGTGTATGTGATTATTTTATTTTCAGAAGAAAGATGTAAAACCAGATGGAAAAGTATGCGTGATCGTTTTGTAAAAGAAAGAACAAAAATAATATCCACACCTTCTGGAAGTGAATTTGAAATGCACAGTACGTGGGTGTTATACGATTCGCTCAAGTTTCTGCAAGATCATATTCAAGGGAAAAAGTGAGTATAAATTCCACAACACAATATTAATAACAATAGTATATGTAATCATCCATTTATTATATGTATTTATTTAATTGCAATATTACAGAACAGCAACAACTTGCAAAATATCAGTAAATACTGATATCTTAACTACAGAGTAAGTGATTTTTAAGCAAGAATAATAATTCATTAATAACTTTCGTTTTCATTTTATATGTCTAGTGAATCATTATTATCACCCATATCAGGGTTGGAAACCCCAGCGATGGATTCGCCGGATGAAGCGGAAAAGTCAAATATACACGAAGGATTTTGTAAAATGCTTTGCGCTAAGCTAGATAAGCTACCAGAGGAAGAGCAGGAAGATGCAAAAATGCATATTTTACAATATGTTCATGAGAAAATAAAAAAAAAATGAAATATATTATCATATATAGCCTATTGATAGTAATACAATTTCTATTTTTATATGTACAGTGGAACCCGCTTTTATGCACATACAAAATGGAAGAAAAAATCGTGCATTTAGTGAGGTTGTGCATGTAGAAGGGCTGTTTTTTTTAATACTACAAAATATTCCCCTTAAAAATATTGTTAGAATTGTTCTATGGTCACATTACCAGTAAATTTTTCATGAAACTAATAAATTCATGAATTTATAAATACATAACTAAAGTTTTAAAGTTTAAATTAAAAACACATTTTTTGATAAAATTTATTCAAAAACAAAGAAACATAACATTAATCATATAAAATAAAAGAAACATAACATTGAAAACAAATTATATTTCCATAAAATTATTAAATTCATTGTCTGTGCAAGGAATTTCAATTAGTGAATCATCTTCTTCAGTTTCATATTCAGATGCACTTTTGAAACCGCATTTACGAAAACAGTTTGAAATTGTTCGAGATGTAACTAGCCACTGCCGTTTTAATCATATTTATTGCTGCGAAAAGTGTTATCGATTTTGAAAATTCCTGCAAATCTAAACCTTTTTCTAGGCAACCAATTGTTTTCGAATAATATTTTTCCTGTAATAAGCTTTAAAGCAGCGTATTATGCCTGGATCAAGAGGTTGTATAATGGATGTTGTATTTGGTAGAAGATATACAAATTTAATATTTTCTATTACAACTCCAATTTCATACAAAGTATTATAAAAAGGTTTTTTTTAGCAGTAGGAATTTGATTTTCGTACTTTTGCTTTAAAATTTCTTTGTTATTTTTCGTTCCTCTAGTTGAAATATTTGTTACTAAAATTTCTTCGAAATCAGAATCATCGGACGATATTTTATAAAAAAATGGTTTTGTGAAATTGCTTAATAAATTTTAATTGTTTTATTTTTAGTCAAGATATTTTTGATTTTTTCTATTTTTAGTGTAATTTCCACTCATACTTTTATGAAGTTCCTTCAAATCATAAAATCACCATAGGAAAGTTGCTTTACTTTACGTATGGATTTTTTGCGTTTAAATATAGTAATCCATTCTGTTGGACTAAAGATATTTACATGATGTATTGATCAATAATTGAAGAGTTGAATTGTTCAAGAGCCATTGGACTCACAAGGATACTTTCACCCTTCAAGTTAACATGGTTTTCAAAGTAAATTATTAAATCATTATATCTTATTCCCATTGATGATATTAATTTTGCTGAATTTGAACAATTAATGTGATCATATTCAAATAAATTTAGATTTTCAAGTTTTGATTTCTTTGAAGTTTTGACTGATGGAGTTGGTAAGTCTCTTGGTCTTGATTTTCTATTAGTACTTGATGCTACGGATAAAGGAGATGTTACTTCACGTTCAAAGAACAAAACAATTTTTTTGGTTTTTATACATAATGTACATATATTATTACAGGCATTAGGTATTGTACATTCACTGTGTGTGTTTAAATTTTTGGTTTAAAATATTTTTGGATGCTACTTTGATGAACCTGGTTTAGAGATCGTTCAAATGCTTCATCCCTCATTTCCCTGATAATTAAGAATAATAATCACCAGACCAAAACTAATAAATCTAATAACTGTGTAGATAACTGTAATTGTAACTAACTGTAGATAACTGTAATTGGTTTCAATTTGCAATTTTGTAATCAATTCGGATTATGGAAAACATTCAATTCGGATTACAGAATACTCAATAGAAAATTTGAACCACGTCGGATTATTGGAAATTCGGATTTTCGAGAGTTCGGATTATTGGAACACTACTGTACCTATGTCAACTGAAAAAAAAAGTGTAATTGTGAAGATATTCTTCTTCCAATACATAAATTATTTGTAGTATAGTGAATATTCTTCAGTATTTGCAACAAATTTTGTTACTTCAAATACTTTCTTAGTACTTCAAATACTTTTTTGATATTTCAAATACATTTAGGTATTTGAAATACCCAAAATCAAGTAATAAATACAAATATTATATCAAAGTATATTTCAAGTATCAAATACTTTTTTAAAATTTTGAATGTATTTAAATTATAGTATTTCAAATACCAAAAAGTAATTCAAATACTTTTTAACACGTTGACTGCCACGTCATACACATATGAATGACAGTGACACTTTCGTTTGTGCCGCATCATGGTTCTGGTCCATTGGTTGGATCAGTGCTGTACAGTTGGGAGGCAACATCCAAGTAAAAATAGAACCGTCATTGTTTTTCAACTCAATATGGCATGCAGCGTTGTCAAGCAATAAACATGCTTTAATGGAAAGGTTTTTTGATTTTAAAAAATTGCTTACCTCATAAGTAAAGTAGTTCTCAAATCAATCGATAAATATGCTTGATGTCATCCAAGCATTTTTTGATGACCTATAATGTGTGGATGAACAACTAAAGTTTTTCAATGCACGAGGATTTCTAGATTTACCAATCACTAATATCTTTAACTTATGAGAACCATCAGCATTTGTGCAAGCTAAAATGGTTACGCGTTCTTTGGACGTTTTTCTACCTGGAGCACTTGTTTCTTTTGCTTGAACTAAAGTCTTCTCAGGTAACAATTTCCAAAATAATGCCGATTCATCCGCGTTATAAATTTGATCGGGGCATAAATCTAAATCTCTTACCATGTTATGAAATTTACTTAAAAATGGGTCCACTAATTCAGATTTATTAGACAATTTCTCACCACAAACTTTCACAAATCGTATGGAATACCTTTTTCTAAATTTCTTGAGCCAACCGTCACTCGCGTTAAAATTTAGTGTTGGATAGTACTTTTTGTGAAGTATCATAGCTTTTGTCTTCAACAATTGTGAAGTAATTTGCACATGGCTTTTTCTCTGCTTGAGGAACCAACGATATAACGCCTTTTCCATTTTTGGGAATTCTCCTTCTTTTAATGTTTTCCTTTCTTTTCCTGGTCTATCTTCCATGAATTTTTGAATTGATTTCTCTTTTTTCTTAATATAAGTTATTGTACTTTTATGTACACCGAACTTCTCAGATATAACTGTTTACTTGTCATCGTATTTTCTTTGAGATGTTTTAAAATAATATTTTTATCACTCAATGTTAAAAACTTATGCGATTTTTTATGTTTTGTTGCCATTTTACAATAATTTTTATAAATGTACACACTTGCACTACAAGAGAACTGAATCAGAAGTGATAAATTAGTCACACGCACATCAATTATTTCTAGAAGGAATTAAGCCGTTATTTCATATTTTGACATGTTCGCAAGAGTTTTTCTATAGAAAATTTGATAAGTTGAAATTATAGGACATGTTTTCTTAGAACAGTTGAAATTTTAGAACCTCTAATAATGACTTCTTTGGAGTTGAAAAGATCGAATGTTGCAATCAAAGGTATTTGAAATTACTGGACTTCTACTGTAGTTAAATACCAGATTCTATATTGTCATTAGTTATAGAATTTAAAATAGAATTCACAAATGCATCTTTAATATGTTTATCTTTTTTTTTTCAAAATTTCGAAGCAAGAAAATATGTATTTTGGCAAACATACAGACATTATTTGAATTTAACCGTGGAATGAACTTTCTATTGGCTTTAGCTTTATATTCTTTGAAATTAATTAGGTGAATATGTATATTTTTTCATGTCATAAAAAATACATCGAAAATAACATCCACACATACTGTTTAATGACATTAATAATCGGTTTAAGTATGATTTTATTCATTATCCTTAAACCATTATTAGCATAGAATTTTATCCTAACCTAAACTCACTAAATTTTGACATAAATTTAATATTAATTGATATTTGGGAAAAACCGATGTTTTTCTTTTGTTAGAACTCTTTCTTCCACATTAATGACATACAAAACTTTCAATATACAATAATCTACTATATTGATTTGATTTTCGATTCAAGTTTAAGATCTACTACTAACTAGATTTGATTAGTGTTTGGAAATTTTAAGCTGATGTTTCATTTGATCAATCTTCTTTTTTAAGTGAAAATAATAAATCTGCAAATGGAATGATCAAGATCAAATATCGTAGTTAAGCCGTAACTAAAATGACTTCAACTAACTCAACACAGAAGTCAGATTACATTGTTTTAAATCAATGTAACTATATTTGACTCAAGTCAACTTCATTGAATTTAACGAAACACTTTGAATTTTCGTTGACTTCAGTGAGTGTGCCTACCGAACCACACAAAATTGAGTGGCTTGAGTGAAATATGTAAATATGTACATATGTATTATTTGAACATAACCAATTCCATATAAAGTTTATATGAAATATAACATTTTGCAGTTAATGTAAAAAATTTGTAAAAATTTCCTTTATGTGCAACTCTCTCTAAATTTTATGTTTTGTATGTGTAACTCTAACTAGTAATAAATATCATGTTCATGTAACTACTAAATTAACTAACCTTACTTTCATATATGCTTACTCAATTCACACAAGCCAATATAGTTACAATTTCAAACTTGAGTGAATTTCGTTAGCTTTGACTTGAGTTAGCTGAAGTAATTTCAGATACGGCTTTAAATGGAACACCCATAATATTAATTATTGACATTGATCATATTTGAAAGAAATGTAGTAGAGTATTATCCACATTTGCACAATATCTTGTTTTTTTTTCTTTTTATTTTACGTCAAATAGTGGTGCCATATAGCAATTACGAAAATAATATGTACATTATTTAATAGTTTTAAAATCATAGAACATAGAGACAATAATATGATACATATATGATTAAAATTAGTTAAAGAAAAAATATAATTAGATATATAGAATCAAATTAATAATTGTACCTATAAAAATCAATATGAATTAAAAGCTATACATAAGGATTCAAACATTACAGATCATTTAATATTATATTTATTAAAAGTAAATCTTATTTTAGATTTCTAAATTTTTTCATATCTTGTGCCGCGGTTAAAGGCCGTTTTCTTTAATGCAGATTTTTTCAGATATTTTCTGTTTTTTCAGTAAATACAGAATACAGTACATTGTAAATAATTTGAAGTCCAGTGCAAATTTAAATTAGTCTGGTTCAACGCAACCTGATTTTTCGAATAAGCTTAGCTTTCAAGTGTTTTTTATCGAACACACGAAGCACAATACCTTTTCATATTTTAATTAAACATGAATTTTCAAAAATTGTCAAATTTGGTTTTTGAATTTTGATTGATTTTGATAAAATAAATTTTTCATTTCATATGGTACTACCAATCGTAGTTCAATAAAGTTTTTGTGTGGTGTGTGGGTGTGGTATTGGATGGTGTTTAAATGTTTCAATTTCATTTTTTCATCCTTAAATATGGAATGTGGTGTGTGAACCTGTGAAGTGAACTACTTAGTTGCTAATTTTATATTTTATATTCTCTGTGAATTGTACCTGATCAATTCATTAGTTTTGGCGGGCATTATTTTTTCATTAATAAAATGTGATTTTGAAAATGTAAATTGTGAGCGAGATGTGATAGTTATTAGTGAAAAAATTAGTAACTTAAAAATTTGTGTTAGTCTCAGTTTTTCTTAAAATTTTTCTGGTAAGTTTTTTTTAATTTTAATCTTGTAATAAATTTGGTGCGTCTGTCTGTCTGTCCGGAGTAATCTCCAACTTGTGCATTTGTAGGGCTGAACTTTGAATTGGTGCTGGAAGATTTTGAAAATATACCTTCAGATAGTGAATTATACATTGAAATGTCCTCTTTAAGGTGGTATATGTATCGAAATGAACAAGTGAAACAGATTTTCTTCGTTTCAAAACAGATGCAAGAAACACACTTTTCACATGTTTGGATTATCTTGAAAAATGGTTCGATTTTGAAGACAATATTTACAAGTATTTAACTGAAATAAAATTGGGATCGAAAGAAAATGTTCCTTCTTTTGATTATTTCCAAAAAATTGCAAATAAATTCAAAATCAATGTGGATGAAGATATGTTATTTGAAGAATGTCTAAAATTAAAAAAGTTCAGCGATATACTGCAGCCAGAAGTTATGGACGATAATGCAAAGTGGGTACTATATTTTGCTCGTAATCCGGACTGTGAAAATCTTCTAAAAATCATTAGTTTCATATATTCAATTCCTTCATCAATTGCAGTTCCTGAAAGAATTTTTAGTTTGATGAGTATCGCTTGGAGAAAAGAACGAAACCGTCTTAAAATTGAAAATTTGGAAGCTGAATTAATGATAAAACAAAATTTCAACATGACTTGTTTGGAATTTAAAAAATTTTTGGAAACGTCTCAAGGAAAAGAAATATTAGAAAAATCTGTATCAAACAATAAATATAAAATATAACGACTTTTTCAATGATTCAAGTTTGTCGCTTACACACGTATTTTTTAACTATAAATTCTTTCACGGCGTACTTATAGCGAATTGTTATTACACGTTTTTAGACTTGAAAAAAATTCACGATGTCAACAAAAAGCCAAACCAAGTCTAATTAATGAAAACTTTCCTAATTTTAAAAAAGTAAGCAATCTTTTTTTGTAAAAATTATTTTATTTATTTGATTACTTCGTGGTTTAATTTTTATTTGTTTCTTTTGATGTATTTATTTATTAATTCATTTGTTATGTTTATTTTGGAATTTAATTGATTTATAATTTTAAGTATTTCAGTTTCAGTTATTTTGTTAATGTTTATTTTCATTTGGTTTTGTTATTTTTTTATATGTTCAATATTTGAATAAAGAATTCAAGAAAAAAGTTTTTGTCGTTTTTTACACTAACAGTCTGTCATTATTATTTCTAATTTCGTTGATTTGTTTTCGTCTTCTGTAGACATCAGTGAAAATTTCCACTTGATCATAATTGTCCCGGATTATCAAGCTTGAAACCTGGCAACCCTAACTTAGCACCACAAATAATATATATGTATATATATGTATGTGTGTATTATATTGTCTGCGATAGCACATAGATTGAAATGTACAAAAACAAATTTACTCTGTCTATTGCAAATATGTACGTTTGCGTATAATTATTAAAGCACAGGCAAAGCAGACATTCGACAATACTACATATACTGTCAAGTGTTAAAATATGTGCGTAAATGCGTATGTAAATACACTGATAAAGGCTGAACTTCCGAATCGGATTGTTGGGCGGGTTACAGAGAGTTGAATTCTCACGGATATATTCATAAAAAAGTTAATCATACCGAGCACTTTGTTGACCCAGAATCTGGAGCTCATACTCAAAACATCGAGAGTAGCTGGCGAAGTTTAAAATACAGATTAACACGAGGTGGAGTACGCAAAGAACATTTAGACCTCCATTTATGTGAATTTCTGTGGAGGAGAAGACTTGCCAAGGAGGGAGAAGATCCTTTCCAACAACTAATAGAAGACATCAAAGTTGTTTATTGCGGCAAATAAGCGAAAAACGAAAAATAAAATCGGTCCTTTTCAGGACCACAAAAAAATAACAAAGATTAAAATTAATAAAAATAAATACATACATATCTGTTTTTTTAATCATTTTCATTATTTGATGTGTTATTGTTTGTTTTTTTTCATTATTTTAACAAAAAATAACTACTTATGTATAAAAAACATGCACTTTGTTGCATACATTTGTCCATAGTTTCTTAGTGGGGTGGCATATGAGGGTGTAAGGGATATCATTTTAAAGAGGACAAAGTTATCTTTAATTTGACATCATAATTTACCTATGTTATCCTTCAACTTTCGGCGGTATATCAATATCAAAAGAAGTTTGAAAATCGTTTTTTTTAAAACATGAAATTTTGACTTTGAGTCCTTATAGCTCAGGAACCACTTATTATTTCGGGACAAAATATATTTCGTTAGAAAGAGGAGAAAGTCCTCTTTAAAATGCAATATCCTTTGTTATCCTCCATTATTCCGAAAAATAAATATAACGGTTTTTGTGAAATATCAAATTTCAAATCAAATATCAAATATCAAATATCAAATTTCCGCCAACCAGGACATATGACACATTAAAGAGGACATTCCAAAGTATCGTCCTGAAAATGTCCTGTTTCGATATCACGAGCTAGCGATTCGGAAGTTTCCCCCTTATAAATTCAATACAGTACCAAATTTATATTGTTTCCTGGTGAATGGGTGCTATGTGCTATACGCTTTGTTAGTTGTACTGGTTGTACAAACTTATGAACATATGTATTAAATGTGTAAAAATGAATATGTATTGTACTATATATTAACATTCATTTAAAGTTTGTTTCAAGTTCAATGTTTGGTATTATTTGAATATTATTTTTATGGATTCGAAACTAAACTAAATTGAAGCATTTTGATTTCGTCGCGTGAGAATTGGTGTGCCGTATACACGCCAATTTGACGATTTTGAGATATTAGTTGCATTTTAGGTTTTGCCGTACGCTGAATCGATTGGTTCTGTTCATTTTACTCTACGACCAATAGATTCTGAAATATTAAGTTGTCTTTTTGCCGTATATCCATAATATCTCCGAATTTTGGGAATTGGTGTGCCTTACGTTGTAAACCATTGGCTTATACGGCAAAAATTCCATACAAATTAATCTATTCAAAAAATTATTATTGTTTTGCCGTACGATCAGTTTTATTTCAAACCCTTATGGTGATTGTCCAATGTACGCGATGTGTGCGATGCGTTATCTGCGTACAAGTTAAATTCGTGTTTTCTTACGGTGCTTGACTTAATGAATAACGCAGTTAACACAAGTAACGCACGCAAAGCATATTATAGACCAACTTTCTACTTTTTCTTGCGTTAGATGCGTATGACAGCTGGAAAATTCAGTGTATTTGTATTATACACATCTAACCCAATTTATTTACAGATACAGATGAAAAACTCATCGAAACTATAAGAAACCATCCTATTATTTATGATAAAAGGAGGTTTGATTTTAAAAATAAAGCCAAAAAAGATCAGGCTTGGAGACAAATTTGTGAAGAAGTAGGTGAAACAGGTAAAGTAAATATATTTGTGATTAAATAGTTAGGTATATCTTGCGTGAAAACATAAAAAATATGTGTATGTGATTATTTTATTTTCAGAAGAAAGATGTAAAACCAGATGGAAAAGTATGCGTGATCGTTTTGTAAAAGAAAGAACAAAAATAATATCCACACCTTCTGGAAGTGAATTTGAAATGCACAGTACGTGGGTGTTATAAAATTTTGTAAAATGCTTTGCGCTAAGCTAGATAAGCTACCAGAGGAAGAGCAGGAAGATGCAAAAATGCATATTTTACAATATGTTCATGAGAAAATAAAAAAAAAATGAAATATATTATCATATATAGCCTATTGATAGTAATACAATTTCTATTTTTATATGTACAGTGGAACCCGCTTTTATGCACATACAAAATGGAAGAAAAAATCGTGCATTTAGTGAGGTTGTGCATGTAGAAGGGCTGTTTTTTTTAATACTACAATATTCCCCTTAAAAATATTGTTAGAATTGTTCTATGGTCACATTACCAGTAAATTTTTCATGAAACTAATAAATTCATGAATTTATAAATACATTAATAAAGTTTTAAAGTTTAAATTAAAAACACATTTTTTGATAAAATTTATTCAAAAACAAAGAAACATAACATTAATCATATAAAATAAAAGAAACATAACATTGAAAACAAATTATATTTCCATAAAATTATTAAATTCATTGTCTGTGCAAGGAATTTCAATTAGTGAATCATCTTCTTCAGTTTCATATTCAGATGCACTTTTGAAACCGCATTTACGAAAACAGTTTGAAATTGTTCGAGATGTAACTAGCCACTGCCGTTTTAATCATATTTATTGCTGTGAAAAGTGTTATCGATTTTGAAAATTCCTGCAAATCTAAACCTTTTTCTAGGCAACCAATTGTTTTCGAATAATATTTTTCCTGTAATAAGCTTTAAAGCAGCGTATTATGCCTGGATCAAGAGGTTGTATAATGGATGTTGTATTTGGTAGAAGATATACAAATTTAATATTTTCTATTACAACTCCAATTTCATACAAAGTATTATAAAAAGGTTTTTTTTAGCAGTAGGAATTTGATTTTCGTACTTTTGCTTTAAAATTTCTTTGTTATTTTTCGTTCCTCTAGTTGAAATATTTGTTACTAAAATTTCTTCGAATTCAGAATCATCGGACGATATTTTATAAAAAAATGGTTTTGTGAAATTGCTTAATAAATTTTAATTGTTTTATTTTTAGTCAAGATATTTTTGATTTTTTCTATTTTTAGTGTAATTTCCACTCATACTTTTATGAAGTTCCTTCAAATCATAAAATCACCATAGGAAAGTTGCTTTACTTTACGTATGGATTTTTTGCGTTTAAATTATAGTAATCCATTCTGTTGGACTAAAGATATTTACATGATGTATTGATCAATAATTGAAGAGTTGAATTGTTCAAGAGCCATTGGACTCACAAGGATACTTTCACCCTTCAAGTTAACATGGTTTTCAAAGTAAATTATTAAATCATTATATCTTATTCCCATTGATGATATTAATTTTGCTGAATTTGAACAATTAATGTGATCATATTCAAATAAATTTAGATTTTCAAGTTTTGATTTCTTTGAAGTTTTGACTGATGGAGTTGGTAAGTCTCTTGGTCTTGATTTTCTATTAGTACTTGATGCTACGGATAAAGGAGATGTTACTTCACGTTCAAAGAACAAAACAATTTTTTTGGTTTTTATACATAATGTACATATATTATTACAGGCATTAGGTATTGTACATTCACTGTGTGTGTTTAAATTTTTGGTTTAAAATATTTTTGGATGCTACTTTGATGAACCTGGTTTAGAGATCGTTCAAATGCTTCATCCCTCATTTCCCTGATAATTAAGAATAATAATCACCAGACCAAAACTAATAAATCTAATAACTGTGTAGATAACTGTAATTGTAACTAACTGTAGATAACTGTAATTGGTTTCAATTTGCAATTTTGTAATCAATTCGGATTATGGAAAACATTCAATTCGGATTACAGAATACTCAATAGAAAATTTGAACCACGTCGGATTATTGGAAATTCGGATTTTCGAGAGTTCGGATTATTGGAACACTACTGTACCTATGTCAACTGAAAAAAAAAGTGTAATTGTGAAGATATTCTTCTTCCAATACATAAATTATTTGTAGTATAGTGAATATTCTTCAGTATTTGCAACAAATTTTGTTACTTCAAATACTTTCTTAGTACTTCAAATACTTTTTTGATATTTCAAATACATTTAGGTATTTGAAATACCCAAAATCAAGTAATAAATACAAATATTATATCAAAGTATATTTCAAGTATCAAATACTTTTTTAAAATTTTAAATGTATTTAAATTATAGTATTTCAAATACCAAAAAGTAATTCAAATACTTTTTAACACGTTGACTGCCACGTCATACACATATGAATGACAGTGACACTTTCGTTTGTGCCGCGTCATGGTTCTGGTCCATTGGTTGGATCAGTGCTGTACAGTTGGGAGGCAACATCCAAGTAAAAATAGAACCGTCATTGTTTTTCAACTCAATATGGCATGCAGCGTTGTCAAGCAATAAACATGCTTTAATGGAAAGGTTTTTTGATTTTAAAAAATTGCTTACCTCATAAGTAAAGTAGTTCTCAAATCAATCGATAAATATGCTTGATGTCATCCAAGCATTTTTTGATGACCTATAATGTGTGGATGAACAACTAAAGTTTTTCAATGCACGAGGATTTCTAGATTTACCGATCACTAATATCTTTAACTTATGAGAACCATCAGCATTTGTGCAAGCTAAAATGGTTACGCGTTCTTTGGACGTTTTTCTACCTGGAGCACTTGTTTCTTTTGCTTGAACTAAAGTCTTCTCAGGTAACAATTTCCAAAATAATGCCGATTCATCCGCGTTATAAATTTGATCGGGGCATAAATCTAAATGTCTTACCATGTTATGAAATTTACTTAAAAATGGGTCCACTAATTCAGATTTATTAGACAATTTCTCACCACAAACTTTCACAAATCGTATGGAATACCTTTTTCTAAATTTCTTGAGCCAACCGTCACTCGCGTTAAAATTTAGTGTTGGATAGTACTTTTTGTGAAGTATCATAGCTTTTGTCTTCAACAATTGTGAAGTAATTTGCACATGGCTTTTTCTCTGCTTGAGGAACCAACGATATAACGCCTTTTCCATTTTTGGGAATTCTCCTTCTTTTAATGTTTTCCTTTCTTTTCCTGGTCTATCTTCCATGAATTTTTGAATTGATTTCTCTTTTTTCTTAATATAAGTTATTGTACTTTTATGTACACCGAACTTCTCAGATATAACTGTTTACTTGTCATCGTATTTTCTTTGAGATGTTTTAAAATAATATTTTTATCACTCAATGTTAAAAACTTATGCGATTTTTTATGTTTTGTTGCCATTTTACAATAATTTTTATAAATGTACACACTTGCACTACAAGAGAACTGAATCAGAAGTGATAAATTAGTCACACGCACATCAATTATTTCTAGAAGGAATTAAGCCGTTATTTCATATTTTGACATGTTCGCAAGAGTTTTTCTATAGAAAATTTGATAAGTTGAAATTATAGGACATGTTTTCTTAGAACAGTTGAAATTTTAGAACCTCTAATAATGACTTCTTTGGAGTTGAAAAGATCGAATGTTGCAATCAAAGGTATTTGAAATTACTGGACTTCTACTGTAGTTAAATACCAGATTCTATATTGTCATTAGTTATAGAATTTAAAATAGAATTCACAAATGCATCTTTAATATGTTTATCTTTTTTTTTTTCAAAATTTCGAAGCAAGAAAATATGTATTTTGGCAAACATACAGACATTATTTGAATTTAACCGTGGAATGAACTTTCTATTGGCTTTAGCTTTATATTCTTTGAAATTAATTAGGTGAATATGTATATTTTTTCATGTCATAAAAAATACATCGAAAATAACATCCACACATACTGTTTAATGACATTAATAATCGGTTTAAGTATGATTTTATTCATTATCCTTAAACCATTATTAGCATAGAATTTTATCCTAACCTAAACTCACTAAATTTTGACATAAATTTAATATTAATTGATATTTGGGAAAAACCGATGTTTTTCTTTTGTTAGAACTCTTTCTTCCACATTAATGACATACAAAACTTTCAATATACAATAATCTACTATATTGATTTGATTTTCGATTCAAGTTTAAGATCTACTACTAACTAGATTTGATTAGTGTTTGGAAATTTTAAGCTGATGTTTCATTTGATCAATCTTCTTTTTTAAGTGAAAATAATAAATCTGCAAATGGAATGATCAAGATCAAATATCGTAGTTAAGCCGTAACTAAAATGACTTCAACTAACTCAACACAGAAGTCAGATTACATTGTTTTAAATCAATGTAACTATATTTGACTCAAGTCAACTTCATTGAATTTAACGAAACACTTTGAATTTTCGTTGACTTCAGTGAGTGTGCCTACCGAACCACACAAAATTGAGTGGCTTGAGTGAAATATGTAAATATGTACATATGTATTATTTGAACATAACCAATTCCATATAAAGTTTATATGAAATATAGCATTTTGCAGTTAATGTAAAAAATTTGTAAAAATTTCCTTTATGTGCAACTCTCTCTAAATTTTATGTTTTGTATGTGTAACTCTAACTAGTAATAAATATCATGTTCATGTAACTACTAAATTAACTAACCTTACTTTCATATATGCTTACTCAATTCACACAAGCCAATATAGTTACAATTTCAGACTTGAGTGAATTTCGTTAGCTTTGACTTGAGTTAGCTGAAGTAATTTCAGATACGGCTTTAAATGGAACACCCATAATATTAATTATTGACATTGATCATATTTGAAAGAAATGTAGTAGAGTATTATCCACATTTGCACAATATCTTGTTTTTTTTTTTTCTTTTTATTTTACGTCAAATAGTGGTGCCATATAGCAATTACGAAAATAATATGTACATTATTTAATAGTTTTAAAATCATAGAACATAGAGACAATAATATGATACATATATGATTAAAATTAGTTAAGGAAAAAATATAATTAGATGTTGCTAATTTTATATTTTATATTCTCTGTGAATTGTACCTGATCAATTCATTAGTTTTGGCGGGCATTATTTTTTCATTAATAAAATGTGATTTTGAAAATGTAAATTGTGAGCGAGATGTGATAGTTATTAGTGAAAAAATTAGTAACTTAAAAATTTGTGTTAGTCTCAGTTTTTCTTAAAATTTTTCTGGTAAGTTTTTTTTAATTTTAATCTTGTAATAAATTTGGTGCGTCTGTCTGTCTGTCCGGAGTAATCTCGCACGTGTGCATTTGTAGGGCTGAACTTTGAATTGGTGCTGGAAGATTTTGAAAATATACCTTCAGATAGTGAATTATACATTGAAATGTCCTCTTTAAGGTGGTATATGTATCGAAATGAACAAATGAAACAGATTTTCTTCGTTTCAAAACAGATGCAAGAAACACACTTTTCACATGTTTGGATTATCTTGAAAAATGGTTCGATTTTGAAGACAATATTTACAAGTATTTAACTGAAATAAAATTAGGATCGAAAGAAAATGTTCCTTCTTTTGATTATTTCCAAAAAATTGCAAATAAATTCAAAATCAATGTGGATGAAGATATGTTATTTGAAGAATGTCTAAAATTAAAAAAGTTCAGCGATATACTGCAGCCAGAAGTTATGGACGATAATGCAAAGTGGGTACTATATTTTGCTCGTAATCCGGACTGTGAAAATCTTCTAAAAATCATTAGTTTCATATATTCAATTCCTTCATCAATTGCAGTTCCTGAAAGAATTTTTAGTTTGATGAGTATCGCTTGGAGAAAAGAACGAAACCGTCTTAAAATTGAAAATTTGGAAGCTGAATTAATGATAAAACAAAATTTCAACATGACTTGTTTGGAATTTAAAAAATTTTTGGAAACGTCTCAAGGAAAAGAAATATTAGAAAAATCTGTATCAAACAATAAATATAAAATATAACGACTTTTTCAATGATTCAAGTTTGTCGCTTACACACGTATTTTTTAACTATAAATTCTTTCACGGCGTACTTATAGCGAATTGTTATTACACGTTTTTAGACTTGAAAAAAATTCACGATGTCAACAAAAAGCCAAACCAAGTCTAATTAATGAAAACTTTCCTAATTTTAAAAAAGTAAGCAATCTTTTTTTGTAAAAATTATTTTATTTATTTGATTACTTCGTGGTTTAATTTTTATTTGTTTCTTTTGATGTATTTATTTATTAATTCATTTGTTATGTTTATTTTGGAATTTAATTGATTTATAATTTTAAGTATTTCAGTTTCAGTTATTTTGTTAATGTTTATTTTCATTTGGTTTTGTTATTTTTTTATATGTTCAATATTTGAATAAAGAATTCAAGAAAAAAGTTTTTGTCGTTTTTTACACTAACAGTCTGTCATTATTATTTCTAATTTCGTTGATTTGTTTTCGTCTTCTGTAGACATCAGTGAAAATTTCCACTTGATCATAATTGTCCCGGATTATCAAGCTTGAAACCTGGCAACCCTAACTTAGCACCACAAATAATATATATGTATATATATGTATGTGTGTATTATATTGTCTGCGATAGCACATAGATTGAAATGTACAAAAACAAATTTACTCTGTCTATTGCAAATATGTACGTTTGCGTATAATTATTAAAGCACAGGCAAAGCAGACATTCGACACTACTACATATACTGTCAAGTGTTAAAATATGTGCGTAAATGCGTATGTAAATACACTGATAAAGGCTGAACTTCCGAATCGGATTGTTGGGCGGGTTACAGAGAGTTGAATTCTCACGGATATATTCATAAAAAAGTTAATCATACCGAGCACTTTGTTGACCCAGAATCTGGAGCTCATACTCAAAACATCGAGAGTAGCTGGCGAAGTTTAAAATACAGATTAACACGAGGTGGAGTACGCAAAGAACATTTAGACCTCCATTTATGTGAATTTCTGTGGAGGAGAAGACTTGCCAAGGAGGGAGAAGATCCTTTCCAACAACTAATAGAAGACATCAAAGTTGTTTATTGCGGCAAATAAGCGAAAAACGAAAAATAAAATCGGTCCTTTTCAGGACCACAAAAAAATAACAAAGATTAAAATTAATAAAAATAAATACATACATATCTGTTTTTTTAATCATTTTCATTATTTGATGTGTTATTGTTTGTTTTTTTTTCATTATTTTAACAAAAAATAAGTACTTATGTGTAAAAAACATGCACTTTGTTGCATACATTTGTCCATAGTTTCTTAGTGGGGTGGCATATGAGGGTGTAAGGGGTATCATTTTAAAGAGGACAAAGTTATCTTTAATTTGACATCATAATTTACCTATGTTATCCTTCAACTTTCGGCGATATATCAATATCAAAAGAAGTTTGAAAATCGTTTTTTTTAAAACATGAAATTTTGACTTTGAGTCCTTATAGCTCAGGAACCACTTATTATTTCGGGACAAAATATATTTCGTTAGAAAGAGGAGAAAGTCCTCTTTAAAATGCAATATCCTTTGTTATCCTCCATTATTCCGAAAAATAAATATAACGGTTTTTGTGAAACACAGTAAATTTTTTGAAAAATTTTTAACGGTACTTTTCTCCCAAATATCAAATTTCCGCCAACCAGGACATATGACACATTAAAGAGGACATTCCAAAGTATCGTCCTGAAAATGTCCTGTTTCGATATCACGAGCTAGCGATTCGGAAGTTTCCCCCTTATAAATTCAATACAGTACCAAATTTATATTGTTTCCTGGTGAATGGGTGCTATGTGCTATACGCTTTGTTAGTTGTACTGGTTGTACAAACTTATGAACATATGTATTAAATGTGTAAAAATGAATATGTATTGTACTATATATTAACATTCATTTAAAGTTTGTTTCAAGTTCAATGTTTGGTATTATTTGAATATTATTTTTATGGATTCGAAACTAAACTAAATTGAAGCATTTTGATTTCGTCGCGTGAGAATTGGTGTGCCGTATACGCCAATTTGACGATTTTGAGATATTAGTTACATTTTAGGTTTTGCCGTACGCTGAATCGATTGGTTCTGTTCATTTTACTCTACGACCAATAGATTCTGAAATATTAAGTTGTCTTTTTGCCGTATATCCATAATATCTCCGAATTTTGGGAATTGGTGTGCCTTACGTTGTAAACCATTGGCTTATACGGCAAAAATTCCATACAAATTAATCTATTCAAAAAATTATTATTGTTTTGCCGTACGATCAGTTTTATTTCAAACCCTTATGGTGATTGTCCAATGTACGCGATGTGTGCGATGCGTTATCTGCGTACAAGTTAAATTCGTGTTTTCTTACGGTGCTTGACTTAATGAATAACGCAGTTAACACAAGTAACGCACGCAAAGCATATTATAGACCAACTTTCTACTTTTTCTTGCGTTAGATGCGTATGACAGCTGGAAAATTCAGTGTATTTGTATTATACACATCTAACCCAATTTATTTACAGATACAGATGAAAAACTCATCGAAACTATAAGAAACCATCCTATTATTTATGATAAAAGGAGGTTTGATTTTAAAAATAAAGCCAAAAAAGATCAGGCTTGGAGACAAATTTCTGAAGAAGTAGGTGAAACAGGTAAAGTAAATATATTTGTGATTAAATAGTTAGGTATATCTTGCGTGAAAACATAAAAAATATGTGTATGTGATTATTTTATTTTCAGAAGAAAGATGTAAAACCAGATGGAAAAGTATGCGTGATCGTTTTGTAAAAGAAAGAACAAAAATAATATCCACACCTTCTGGAAGTGAATTTGAAATGCACAGTACGTGGGTGTTATACGATTCGCTCAAGTTTCTGCAAGATCATATTCAAGGGAAAAAGTGAGTATAAATTCCACAACACAATATTAATAACAATAGTATATGTAATCATCCATTTATTATATGTATTTATTTAATTGCAATATTACAGAACAGCAACAACTTGCAAAATATCAGTAAATACTGATATCTTAACTACAGAGTAAGTGATTTTTAAGCAAGAATAATAATTCATTAATAACTTTCGTTTTCATCTTATATGTCTAGTGAATCATTATTATCACCCATATCAGGGTTGGAAACCCCAGCGATGGACTCGCGGATGAAGCGGTTAATAACCGCAAGAGAAAGGGATCTTCCACTCAAGAAGCTCTTTCTTCATTTCTTGGAAAGATGGAGGCCATTGCGGAAAAAAAATTTAAAGAAAAGTCAAATATACACGAAGGATTTTGTAAAATGCTTTGCGCTAAGCTAGATAAGCTACCAGAGGAAGAGCAGGAAGATGCAAAAATGCATATTTTAAAATATGTCCATGAGAAAATAAAAAAAAATGAAATATATTATCATATATAGCCTATTGATAGTAATACAATTTCTATTTTTATTACAGTGGAACCCGCTTTTATGCACATACAAAATGGAAGAAAAAATCGTGCATTTAGTGAGGTTGTGCATGTAGAAGGGCTGTTTTTTTTAATACTACAATATTCCCCTTAAAAATATTGTTAGAATTGTTCTATGGTCACATTACCAGTAAATTTTTCATGAAACTAATAAATTCATGAATTTATAAATACATAACTAAAGTTTTAAAGTTTAAATTAAAAACACATTTTTTGATAAAATTTATTCAAAAACAAAGAAACATAACATTAATCATATAAAATAAAAGAAACATAACATTGAAAACAAATTATATTTCCATAAAATTATTAAATTCATTGTCTGTGCAAGGAATTTCAATTAGTGAATCATCTTCTTCAGTTTCATATTCAGATGCACTTTTGAAACCGCATTTACGAAAACAGTTTGAAATTGGTTGGTTTGAATTGGAAATTTGGTAGAAGATATACAAATTTAATATTTTCTATTACAACTCCAATTTCATACAAAGTATTATAAAAAGGTTTTTTTTAGCAGTAGGAATTTGATTTTCGTACTTTTGCTTTAAAATTTCTTTGTTATTTTTCGTTCCTCTAGTTGAAATATTTGTTACTAAAATTTCTTCGAATTCAGAATCATCGGACGATATTTTATAAAAAAATGGTTTTGTGAAATTGCTTAATAAATTTTAATTGTTTTATTTTTAGTCAAGATATTTTTGATTTTTTCTATTTTTAGTGTAATTTCCACTCATACTTTTATGAAGTTCCTTCAAATCATAAAATCACCATAGGAAAGTTGCTTTACTTTACGTATGGATTTTTTGCGTTTAAATTATAGTAATCCATTCTGTTGGACTAAAGATATTTACATGATGTATTGATCAATAATTGAAGAGTTGAATTGTTCAAGAGCCATTGGACTCACAAGGATACTTTCACCCTTCAAGTTAACATGGTTTTCAAAGTAAATTATTAAATCATTATATCTTATTCCCATTGATGATATTAATTTTGCTGAATTTGAACAATTAATGTGATCATATTCAAATAAATTTAGATTTTCAAGTTTTGATTTCTTTGAAGTTTTGACTGATGGAGTTGGTAAGTCTCTTGGTCTTGATTTTCTATTAGTACTTGATGCTACGGATAAAGGAGATGTTACTTCACGTTCAAAGAACAAAACAATTTTTTTGGTTTTTATACATAATGTACATATATTATTACAGGCATTAGGTATTGTACATTCACTTTGATGAACCTGGTTTAGAGATCGTTCAAATGCTTCATCCCTCATTTCCCTGATAACTAAGAATAATAATCACCAGACCAAAACTAATAAATCTAATAACTGTGTAGATAACTGTAATTGTAACTAACTGTAGATAACTGTAATTGGTTTCAATTTGCAATTTTGTAATCAATTCGGATTATGGAAAACATTCAATTCGGATTACAGAATACTCAATGGAAAATTTGAACCACGTCGGATTATTGGAAATTCGGATTTTCGAGAGTTCGGATTATTGGAACACTACTGTACCTATGTCAACTGAAAAAAAAAGTGTAATTGTGAAGATATTCTTCTTCCAATACATAAATTATTTGTAGTATAGTGAATATTCTTCAGTATTTGCAACAAATTTTGTTACTTCAAATACTTTCTTAGTACTTCAAATACTTTTTTGATATTTCAAATACATTTAGGTATTTGAAATACCCAAAATCAAGTAATAAATACAAATATTATATCAAAGTATATTTCAAGTATCAAATACTTTTTTAAAATTTTAAATGTATTTGAATTATAGTATTTCAAATACCAAAAAGTAATTCAAATACTTTTTAACACGTTGACTGCCACGTCATACACATATGAATGACAGTGACACTTTCGTTTGTGCCGCGTCATGGTTCTGGTCCATTGGTTGGATCAGTGCTGTACAGTTGGGAGGCAACATCCAAGTAAAAATAGAACCGTCATTGTTTTTCAACTCAATATGGCATGCAGCGTTGTCAAGCAATAAACATGCTTTAATGGGAAGGTTTTTTGATTTTAAAAAATTGCTTACCTCATAAGTAAAGTAGTTCTCAAATCAATCGATAAATATGCTTGATGTCATCCAAGCATTTTTTGATGACATATAATGTGTGGATGAACAACTAAAGTTTTTCAATGCACGAGGATTTCTAGATTTACCAATCACTAATATCTTTAACTTATGAGAACCATCAGCATTTGTGCAAGCTAAAATGGTTACGCGTTCTTTGGACGTTTTTCTACCTGGAGCACTTGTTTCTTTTGCGTGAACTAAAGTCTTCTCAGGTAACAATTTCCAAAATAATGCCGATTCATCCGCGTTATAAATTTGATCGGGGCGGGGCATAAATCTAAATCATGTTATGAAATTTACTTAAAAATGGGTCCACTAATTCAGATTTATTAGACAATTTCTCACCACAAACTTTCACAAATCGTATGGAATACCTTTTTCTAAATTTCTTGAGCCAACCGTCACTCGCGTTAAAATTTAGTGTTGGATAGTACTTTTTGTGAAGTATCATAGCGTTTGTCTTCAACAATTGTGAAGTAATTTGCACATGGCTTTTTCTCTGCTTGAGGAACCAACGATATAACGCCTTTTCCATTTTTGGGAATTCTCCTTCTTTTAATGTTTTCCTTTCTTTTCCTGGTCTATCTTCCATGAATTTTTGAATTGATTTCTCTTTTTTCTTAATATAAGTTATTGTACTTTTATGTACACCGAACTTCTCAGATATAACTGTTTACTTGTCATCGTATTTTCTTTGAGATGTTTTAAAATAATATTTTTATCACTCAATGTTAAAAACTTATGCGATTTTTTATGTTTTGTTGCCATTTTACAATAATTGTTATAAATGTACACACTTGCACTACAAGAGAACTGAATCAGAAGTGATAAATTAGTCACACGCACATCAATTATTTCTAGAAGGAATTAAGCCGTTATTTCATATTTTGACATGTTCGCAAGAGTTTTTCTATAGAAAATTTGATAAGTTGAAATTATAGGACATGTTTTCTTAGAACAGTTGAAATTTTAGAACCTCTAATAATGACTTCTTTGGAGTTGAAAAGATCGAATGTTGCAATCAAAGGTATTTGAAATTACTGGACTTCTACTGTAGTTAAATACCAGATTCTATATTGTCATTAGTTATAGAATTTAAAATAGAATTCACAAATGCATCTTTAATATGTTTATCTTTATATATGTATATATCTACATTTATATTATACGTATTATATGCATATTTGAAATCTATAATGGCGTATGAATAATCAAATTAACGCACACACAAATGCTATGCGTAAACCTATTTTCATTCATAAATACTAAATACGAAATTATTTTTCGAAGTATTTTTATGAAGCATAAAATTATACACAAATAATACACATTAATTACAAACATGTGCGAAACCCAAAATTTTTTCGTTTCATTCCACGTCAGCCATATTAATTGTAACTTTCCCCTTTTTCAAAATTTCGAAGCAAGAAAATATGTATTTTGGCAAACATACAGACATTATTTGAATTTAACCGTGGAATGAACTTTCTATTGGCTTTAGCTTTATATTCTTTGAAATTAATTAGGTGAATATGTATATTTTTTCATGTCATAAAAAATACATCGAAAATAACATCCACACATACTGTTTAATGACATTAATAATCGGTTTAAGTATGATTTTATTCATTATCCTTAAACCATTTATTAGCATAGAATTTTATCCTAACCTAAACTCACTAAATTTTGACATAAATTTAATATTAATTGATATTTGGGAAAAACCAAAGATAATATAGTTCTTCGTCTCAATAGATGTTCTTTTTAGTGTAAGTGGTAATTTTTCCAAAAACGACACACTCACATATATGATAAAGATCGAAAAAGCTTCATCAAAATCAAAAAAGTTTTTCAAAATTTTTCGAATTGCTTTTAGTTATGTACCCTGTACACAATTATAATGATTTCAATAAATGTGTCTGACAGTCTGTGATATAAAGGAATTGTTTTTGTAAATCGAGTTATCAAAACTAATTGTGTAGACGGACCATAGTGTTTCGAATTTGTTCTCATTTATTATAAATATTTGTTCTCACAAATGAAATGAACACCTGTCAATGTTTAGCAGCACTAAACAATACACAATGCTATTTAAAATGTACATTTAATTCATATGATATTCCACACATATAAGTGTTATTTATATGAAAATGTATATTTTGAGTATTGAAAATAGAATAAATGAATATCATTGGCTGGAACATATAAATACAAATTTGAACATTTTTGAGAGATTTTGATCATACATATTTATTTTCCATGTATGGTTTATGCTCGTGCATAAGGATATGTAAGAAGGATCCATATTGAATTGAAGACGATCTCGTACACATACATACATAAAGCATATAACATGAATAAACAAGTTTCCCAGCTGACCATTCAGTGAACTAGGTTCACAGTGAATTCATAGTGAATGCCAAAAATCTTCACGAAATGAATAATTTTTCTCTTATTCATTTTGAAAACACGAAGTGAAAAATAAGTGAATTATTCAAAAATATGGGTACATTATGAATACACTAAGTGATTGAAATATGAATTATATTCATATAAAATTCATTTGATGAATGACGATTTATGTAAACGAATGACGACTATTTATTTTAATTTTATGATTGGGCGAATTCATTCGTTTTATCTGTGTAAAATGGTTGCGATTCACAAAGCCTAACACTATGGAATCACTTAGTGAACGTATAGTGAAATTTTATATCCCTTTTTCAGGTACTAATTTGTAAACTGAAGCGATATAAAATGTAGTTATTTGAGTCTTAGAATAAGTGTAGTAAAGCAAATATTTGCAATTCTGCAACTTTAACAATTCGCGTGCACTAAAATGCATATACGTATATCAATAAGCTAATATTGCAATTCTGCAACCCTTGCAATTTCTTCTCACGTTAACTTTAAAATCATTGATAAAGAACATTCCAAATATTTTTTATTTGCAGTAATATGATATACTTCTTCCGTTCGTTTTGTTCTATTATTTGTCACGTTGCTAATATAATTCCCAAGCCTTCCCCATATCCAATAAGTTAAGTAAATTTCGTATGTAATTCATTCCAGTTCTGAAATTCTTAGTAGTAGGAACATTCTTGTAAATCTATCTTGAAAATAAACGGAGTTTAAACATAAATCAACTTGCATTTTATTTTTTTAATATTAACGGTAAAGTAGAATTATTAAATTTATAACATAAAATTGGTGTCAGGTGTGGGGTACTATCCCAATCGATATAAAATTTTTTTAATTTATAAAATATCGAAAAATAATTTGAAATTTGGTTACTAATAATTGAATTTGATATCTTGGTAATATCCAAGTAAATATCATACAAAATTAGTAAAACAAAATTCTACTATACCGACAATATTCGAGTGCAAGTGTTGTTGATGCCACTGTTTTGATCATCAATTGCCTATACTATATCATCTCTAAATACATATATACAACTGTATTGCGTCTCTATCGTCTTCATCTACAAAATCATCTTTACATATATATTCAACTGCATTGCGTCTCTATCGTCTTCATCTACAAAATCATCTTTACATATATATTCAACTGTATTGTGCCTCTATCGTTTTCATCAACTACATCATCTCTAAATATACCTACTACATACGTAGGCCACTCCCAAAGTTTTGCAATGCCAGGTAACAGAAAACGATATAACAGAAACTAGTTTTTAGAACCAGTCACTAGTCTTTTAGTAGTCAGTAGTCAAAAATATTTTGAACTGTGTGTTGTGGAAAAAAAATTATTAAAACAGAAAGGTTCTGAAGTTATTGTTGAAATGGAATTAACAAGAGAAAATTTCCGGGCAATGATTTATTATGATTTTCGGTATGGGTTATCTAATCATGAATGCTACGACCGACTTATTTCTGCATTTGGGGATGAAGCTCCGTCCTTTTCAACTGTATTTCGCTGGTACAAAGAGTTCCAGGCTAACCGCAAATACTTGAAGGACGAACCCCGGGAAGGTCGTCCTGCAACTGCGGTAACGGAAGAAAATATTGAAAAGTCGCGGAAGCTCTTAACGGAAGATCGGCGAATTACGTATGCATCGATTGCTGCAACTCTCGATATTGGTATGAAAGCAGTGCATCAAATCCTGCATGATCACTTACGGGTCAGAAAGCTTTGTTGTCGGTGGATACCTCATCGGTTGACCTCCGAACAAAAGAAGATGCGTGTGAATTGGTGCAAAGATATGATTGAAAAATTTCGCAGAGGGGAGTCAACTGCTGTCTACAATATTGCCACAGGTGACGAATCTTGGATATATTGCTATGAACCGGAAACCAAGCAGCAATCTGCTCAATGGATCTTTGAAGATGAAGAGAAACCAACCAAAGTCAAACAAAGCAAGAGTGCTGGTAAGCAAATGATCGTCACTTTTTTTGGCAAAACGGGGCATATCTTTACATTGGCAGTTGAAGATCGTAAGACAGTAAATGCGGAGTGGTATACCAATACTTGCTTGCCAAAGGTGATCAATGAGTTAAGAAAAACAAACTCCCAAAGGCGCATAATCCTTCACCACGATAATGCACCACCCCATGCAGCTCAACAAACAAAGGAATTTTTAAAGGCTGTAAACGTTGAACAAATGACTCATCCGCCCTACAGTCCAGACCTCGCACCTTGTGATTTCTTTTTGTTTCCTTTTATGAAGGACAAAATGCGTGGTTTGCGTTTCGATAACGCCGAAAGTGCAGTAAATGCATATCAACAGCTGCTTTCTGAGGTACCTAAAGAAAAATGGCGATCGTGTTTTAATGATTGGTTTCGCCGAATGGAAAAATGTATCAAATATCACGGAGACTACTTCGAAAAACAATAAACTATTAGGAAATGCAGAACACTTCGTCATTTAGCCATATTGCAAAACTTTGGGAGTGACCTACGTATATACAATACATTCAGCTGTGTGCAACATCATCGTCATCTATATTTTATATTCATCATCCTACATCGTGCAAATTCAAGTTCATACAGGTAAAATACTCTGCGCTAACTGGAATCACTTCTATTTCGTAAGTAATTTAAAGGTGTAAAGTAAAAAATTATACTACATACAACTAATATTTATATAAAAATATATACATATAATTAAAATCAATTACAAAAACATAAATATAAATAAATATTATTATTATTATTATTAAAATCCATTGTGTTTGTATACATAAATTACAAAAATTTTTTCAAATTCATAGTGAGTTGGAAGTATAGTTTAATTTATCAAAATTTTTTGTAAATCTTGTGTTTTCAATTCAAAAAAAAAAAAATCTAAAATATTTTCGAAAGCCTTGAATGTATGTCGTTGTCGAGTGATAGTATTAGTGAGTTTTTGGGTTTCAGTGAAGAC
Source organism: Villa cingulata (assembly GCA_951394055.1). Lineage (NCBI taxonomy): Eukaryota > Metazoa > Arthropoda > Insecta > Diptera > Bombyliidae > Villa > Villa cingulata. The sequence continues at coordinate 29,883,924 of OX596017.1, read as the reverse complement.
AGTTTAATTGATTTATTTCCGTACAAAATGCCAACAGAATCTCTTGATAAATCTTTTGCTCTCAAGTACATACCGGAATTTGACGGAAAACGCGAAGAGCTCCATAAATTCATTAATTGTTGCGATGTCATTTCCACTAATCTAAATCCTAACGATGTGTCAATGTTAATGAATATTATAAAAGGAAAATTGTCTGGTCCTGCATACAGCATCATTAAATACAAAACCGTAAACACTTGGACAGACCTAAAAAGGTTATTGCAAAATCAATTTCTTGAAAAACGAACGCTATCACAAATACAAAGTGAACTAGTACGCGCTAGACAATACCCTAATGAGGATGTTCGTATTTATGCCAATCGTGTAGAAAAGTTATTGGCCGATCTCAATGATGCTTGTGTCGCCAGTGAAGGTGAAAATTCCGCACCAATAATCGAAAGGCTAAATTCGAAAACCGCTTTAAAAGCTTTCGTAGATGGTCTGAATCCTTCCGTGAGGCTTATAATAAAAGCTAGTCGTTATACTTCCTTGTCAGAAGCGATTGAAGCTGCTGTAGAGGAAGAAAAGTCTTCTTTCAATCGGATTGAAAACAAATCAAACTCTTCACCCTCCAAATGCACTTATTGCAATAAGCGAGGTCATAATTCTACCAATTGCTATTTAAAAGCCAGTGGCCCAGTCCACAAATTACCGTCATTCCCTGCTTCACGAGCTGAAGTAAAAAAGGAGCCTCAAACACCCCATAAAATGAACATTATCGTATGTAGCTATTGTAAAAATAAAGGTCACCACATATAAGACTGTAGGAAAAGACAGTATAATAATGAGAAAAATAAAACCTCGAACAATTCTGAAAATAATAAATTAAATCGAGAATCGGTAGAAGCCCAAAATTTAAAATCTAATCATCAAATTCGCGCAATTAGATCATACCCAGGAAGTCCTTTCAACTATAATTCCTATCCTACTAAAATATCAACGTTCAACACTAATTTGAATTTAAAATCTTTGCATGCTCGTTTTAATAAAAATAAAACTAAGACTTCGCATTCTTTAACCAAACATCTTCCAAGATCTTACCAACATCATTCAAAAAATAATCAGTCTAATGCAAACGTATATAATGTTTCGTTTAAAAATTCTAAAAAATATGACTCAATCGAATTAAATATTCAATCAACTATAAATGAAAGTGTAAATCTACTTGTAGATAGTGGTAGTGATGTCTCTATTCTAAAGATAGGAAAAATTAAAGACAACGAACTTGTTCACACTAATATGAAAGCAAAATTGAAAGGCATTTCCGACGAACAAAAAGAAACTTTGGGAATATGCTACTGTAAAATCAGATTTGGTAATAAATTAATTACCTATCCTTTCCATATAGTGGATGAAAGTTTTCCTATTGTAAATGATGGCATTCTGGGCAGCGATTGTTTACAGAATTTCAAGGCCAAAATAGACTATGATAATAAAACATTAAGTATACACTCAGACGAAAATGTTTTCGTATTGAAACTCGTTCCTTCATGTACTAGAATTCTAATACCTGCTAGAAGTGAAGTTATAAAGGAAATAAAAACCGATGTGGACGGAGACTGTATTTGTCTATCTCAAAAGTTGAATACGGGATTATTCATAGCAAATTGCATCTCTACTTCGAAAAACAATAAATGCAAAGTATCTATAGTAAACACTAATGAAGAAGACACATATTTAGATTTGAACGAAATACAAATACAAAGTCTTGATAATTACCAAATTTGTAGAGTGTCAAACCAAAGTTCTCAAACTGAATATGAATATGATAGAATTTTACGAGTCCAAGCTGAAATAAATACAAGTCACATGAGTGAGCATCAACGTGAGCGTATATTAGAGATCTGTACAAATTATCATGATTTATTTTACTTAGAAGGTGACAAATTGAGTTACACTGAAACAACGTGTCATTCTATTCTTACTCCAGGTGTACAACCAATTCATATCAAACCATATCGATTGCCAGAAACACAAAAAAGGGAAGTGGACGCGCAAATCAAACAGATGTTGGACGAAAACATTATAACAGAATCTAAAAGTCCATGGAACTTTCCTTTGGTTGTCGTGCCAAAAAAACCCGATGCTCACGGAAATAAAAGATACCGAATCGTGGTGGATTTTCGTAAACTGAATGAAAAAACCATAGGCGATGCTTATCCCTTACCCAATATCAGCGACATCTTAGACTCTTTAGGAAGTTCAAAATTATTTTCGACTCTAGACCTTGCAGCCGGATTGCACCAAATTAAGGTAAATCCGTCAGATCGTGAAAAAACTGCTTTTTCGACGCCTTTTGGCCACTACGAATACGTTCGTATGCCCTTTGGTCTCAAAGGAGCCCCGGCAACATTTCAACGTCTTATGAACAACGTTTTGGCCGGATTACAACCTTCTAAAATTCTCGTCTATATGGACGATATAGTTATTTATTCAAAAACGTTTGACGAACATATCGACAAGCTGCAAGAAGTCTTTGAACGGCTTAGGCAACATAGCCTCAAACTCCAGCCAAGTAAGTGTGCATTCCTCAAACCAGAACTTAATTACCTAGGGCACATAATAAATGACCAAGGTATCCTTCCTGATCCGAAAAAAATAGAAAGTGTGAAAAATTTCTCACTACCAAAATCTGCAAAAGATATTAAAATATTCCTTTAAATTTATTATTATTTATTTATAATTTATTATTATATTCCTTTAAATAAATAAAATTTTTGAAATAAAATATCTTCACTGTGAATTCACTGTGAACGTTCACGTGAAGAATCACTTTGATGAAATGAATTCGGAATGAATTCACTATGAGTTCACTTGGTCAGCTGGGTTGAAATAACCAAAGACCGATATATAAAATATATTATATCATGGTATATTTTATATTGGTCTTTGGTATAACATTGAATGCGATATAAAAACTAATTCTAATACATACATAATAGACATTCATAACAACATGCTGCTTGCTTATGCAGAATAGATAATAGTAAATAGTATATGCAATGAATGTGCTGTTTATGCGATATACATGATTGTATGTATACATCGTATATATGGTATTTTGTGCACATACATACAAGTGTAATTATAAAAATAGATTGTTCAATGATGTATATCGGGATCTATAATGTATATAGTATCAATGACCTTTCTTAACATATTTCTTTATGAAAATATTTGTGTGTAATGTTAAATATGAACCTTTTTGTTATTCATAGATATATGAATACATTATTTGTTAATTACATATACACTTTCGCAATCAGCTGGTTTTTTACTCATAAAAAATTGAAAAGTCAACCTTTTTGCTTTTTTTTCAACTTTGGTTTGATTTCGGATTTATGAATAGAATATAATAGTGGCTGTTTGATGCGGGGGAGTGGTGTGGGTGGTGGTGGGTGGTGATTACTCATGAGTAATTTTTCATTAGTAAGATTGAAAAATTTTATAGAATGAAAACTAAAATATAATTGAAAAAAAGAGAATTTTGGCAGGTGGGTGCGGGGATGCTAAAAGAGTATGAAAAGTGCTGTATAATTAGCGTCATTCGTTAACACTGATCAACATTTTTGAACTGAATTAAACTGATTTTTTCATATGCTCTTTTAACTATCTACCCACACTCTCCTACGCATCAAACTGTAACTATTATACTTTTTTCATAAATCCGAAGTTAAATGGAATATTTTGAGACTAGAATCATGAAGATTCATATATTTTTCGATTTTTCATACAGAAAATACAGAAAATACAAGAAACGAATGCTGGTGAAATAGAAGTTGTGAATGGATGCATGTTTATAATGTGCTATAATCGATTACCCTCATTGAAAGATTATTGGTCAGTTCATTCATCTTTAGGCAATGAATCGATTAAAAAAACTATAGCACGGGACCGTTTCACTCTCATCACATCAAAAATGTATTTTGCTCCTCCAGAAAAACCATCTCTAATCGACAAAACATATTACATAAAAGATGTAGTCGAGTGTTTGAAAAAAACATTTCAAAAATATAGAGAAGATAGCTGTTTCCAGAGCATTGATGAGTCAATGACTAAGTTCAAGGGACGCAGCACTCTAAAGCAATATATGCCTCTGAAACCAGTGAAACGAGGAATTAAAATGTGGTTACGTTGTGACGCTTCCACTGGCTATACATATGATTTTGATATATACTGTGGAAAAGAGATACAGGAAAATAAAGGAACACTGGGAGAACGTGTTGTAAATAAACTGGCTAGCTCTATAAAAAAAACTGGCATAACATTATGTTTCGACAGATTTTTTACTTCAGTGGAGTTATTGAAATCACTTAACTTTCCAGCTGTTGGTACGGTAATGAAAAACCGAAGAAACGTCCCTAAATTTGAGAAAAAACTACAGCGCGGTGAGGTAGAGTTTAAAACTACGTCGTGTGGACTTTTATGCATAAGATGGCTGGACACGAAAGAAGTTCTAGCTCTAACAAATTGCCACGGACCAAGCATGTCTCAAGTTACAAAAACGCTGAAAACCGGAGACAAAGTTGTTGTGCCTTGTCCAGATGCAATAAAATTTTATAGAGAGATAATGGGAGGAGTAGATCTAGCAGACCAGATGAGTGGTCTGTACGAATATGACCGTAAGTCAGACAAATGGTGGAAAAAAGTCTTCTACCGACTTATAATGATGTCTGCAGTTAATGCTTGGGTCTTGCACAGTGATGTTCATCGTAAAAAGACCCCTTTCAAGACCTTCTTGGTAACGTTAGCTGAGTCACTAATAGAAGATGGCCTAAAAACAACTGCTGTTCGGAGGTCATCAAAAGCAGGACGTCTATCAAAAAGCAAAAAAGCAAAGTGTCAACATTTACCGATTGAAGGAGAAACCAGGCGTCGGTGTGTAGGCTGCACGGCCCCGAAAAAGCAAACCAGGACGAAAACATTATGTAAAGAATGTGAAGTTCCGTTATGCAAAAACTGTTTCGCATCATATCATTCTTAAATTATAGGAATTATAAGAAATAAATTATTAAATTGATAAATAAATTGATTTTTATTTCCTATAAAAAGTACGAATGGTACATAAAAGTACCACCGAACCCGCCGAATGGTACATAAAAGTACTACCGAACCCGCCGAATGGTACAATGTTTTACCACAACCCCCCGCCCACCCCTTCGTATATAATCAAAAATTTCGATGGCAAATTTCTATTTTAAGTTTAAATAAAATAATTCACAAAAAAAAATTAATTTTACTTCACTCCTCGAAAGCCGGGTCGAAAGGGTTAAAGAAAACTAGCTGACAGCGAAAGTTTATAATTACCGAATATTTATCAATTACACTGCAATCTGATGGTTTTCCTCTGAAAAGAATTAAATAACAAATTTGATAGGAAACAGGCCTCAAGCAAATATCCTTTTAAGATACCACAATATCTATATTTGAAGAATATATCATTCATTTACTACGTTGCCACTATTATTCAGGTTGCGTAAATGGAAAATCCACTTTGATCGTGATCAAAATTTTTCTTCTGCTTTGCTATGACTTTCTTAGATATTTTTATACATAATTTGCATATTAATATTATACTTTATAAATCATATATAGTAATATATTTAATTTTAAAATTTTTAAATTTGAAAACTGTCTTCCAACTAGCATATTAATTTGCATATTAATATTATACTTTATAAATCATATATAGTAATATATTTAATTTTAAAATTTTTAAATTTGAAAACTGTCTTCCAACTAGGGTTCGAACGATACTTTCGATACTGAGTATGTATCGATACTTTGGTCTTCGATAGCCGATGCTGTGTACTCGATACTGAGACTCGATACTATGAGTACAATACTCGTTTTTTCTTAGGTATCAAGTATCGAGTATTTACTTGAATTTTAATGTCAATTGCACATGTGCAAATGCTATGAATCTTCTTCGTCGAATGATTTCACAACAATCAATTCCACAAAACAACTCTTCAGACTCGGGAACAGATAGCACAGGCAGTGAATACAATTTTTGGCAGAAACATAAAGAGCTAGCTCACAAAGGCTGAAAAACAGACGGGCAAAATGATGAACTTTCAGTGTATATTAAAAACCCAGTTACACTGTTAAAGTCAAACCCTCTAGAAAAATGGGAAGATTATAAAGAAGTTTTTCCTGCACTTTATCGGCAATTTCGGCGTCATGCAATGATAGTTGCATCGTCAGTGCCAGCAGAAGGACTTTTTTCTAAAGCCGGTGTTACAGCTACGCAAGAAAGAAATCGTTTAAAATCTAAGAGGCTGAATGAAATATTATTTTTAGCAAGTCGACCAGAAGAGGAATGGTTTAAAATTAAATGAAAAATAAAACTTATTTTTAAATAAATAAAAACAATGTACCCTATATTTAATAAACTTTAAATTTATAAAAACTTGATTATGACTTTTATTTTTCAATGGACCTTAACCTCAATTAAGTAGTTAATCCTTATGTGTTTTAACTCTTGTTGAAAAGTATTCGATACCAAGTACTATCGATACTTTTTACAGGTATCGAGCGAATAACGATACTCATAAGGCCAGTATCGAGTGAGTACTGAGTATCGATACTATAGGCCAATACTTCGAACCCTACTTCCAACTATAGTTAAACTAAAACTGGATGTACAGTATTGTTCACAACTACTCTTTTACACGGCATTTAATTTCTAATTAATTAATAATTGGAAATGCATCCTCGAAACATTATAAATCCATAAATATAATTTCAACTGCATTGAAATATTGTGAGAACAATTCATAATTCATCGCTTTTTTGTCCGAATTCATTAGGATCATTTTAGTTCAAAACAAAGTTACATATATTTTATAGAAAAGAACAGAATTAAAAATTAAAAAATTAGGAGTTTATTTTATTTATATAAAAAACATGCAATTTTAAAAACTTTTGTTTAAAAAAAATGCTGTAAACAAATATTTATGAATAATACTAAATGTCAAAGGCTATTCAAATTTCTGATAATATATTCTAAAGTAGAGACAGGTCAGATTAATTTCCTCTTCTTTGCCAACACCATGACCGCACCATGCAGAACTGACCAGTTCTCGCGCTTTTAAATGAATGCATCAAATTAAAAATTTTCATTCAAATTTATAAGTAAAAATATATTATAAATTTTACAATTTTATTTTTTATTGCCGGCAATTTTGTTTAGGAATAATATTAAATAGTTTATGAGTTATCAATTTAATAGAAATGTTAAAATACAAAGGTAAATTTTGAATTCAAAAATCAAATAAGCAATTATAATTTACTATACGTAAACCTATTCCACGTTATTTTCAAACATAATTTTTTGAATCACTACTGAAGATATTTTGATAATACGGATCTCCAAAATATTTCTAGGACTAAGAATTATAGGCCCATTCTACTTAATAATTTATTTTCAAACAAACATAAATGAAAAAAATTCGATTGCATTCAATCATAAAAATCCATAAATTTACAAATAATTTACTTTCGACTTCATGACATGTTGTTTATTATATATACCTATATATATATAATATTTTTCAAGCTACAAATAATTATCAATTTTCATTGAATCTAATTAAATGTTCATCAGCGCTAGTATTTAGAATTTTTTGAGTATATACTTTATACCACACACAAAAAACATCAACGAAATAAAATTTAAAAATTTTGAAATAAATATTTTTAAGCTTTCTGTTTTTAAAAAATATTGTATATAATTTAAAATTCATTATCCTCAAGATTTAGAAAAATATATATAATATTTGTAAATTATGTGCCATATTAATTTGAAAATATCAATTTTTATCTAGTTAGAAAACAAACTGACTCAGTCTATAAAAAAATTTGGTAATTCACAAAACACCTGATTTTTAAATTTCTATATTATGATCATAAATCAGAATAATACTTTATTTTTTCAGAAGTCCTAAGGCCCAATCATTAAAAAATTCATTCTTTAAAAATTTCAAAAAGAAATTCAATTCACGGGATATGATAATATATAATCGTATCTTGCATTCATAAGTCAATGAACTCAAAAACATAACAAAATAAAACCATAATATAGCCATATGTATACATATATTATGTATAATCAAAGATAGTAGTACTGGTAGTACTATCACAGATAAGTGTATCTGATCTGTGATACTATGTAAAAACATATTTATATGTATTTATATAGTATCTCTGGTATAATGCTACAGCAATTATAATGTATGCATACGTAAAAACATCTGTTGCCAAATATTCTACAATCCTACATCAGAAAATAATGTAAACCTATACAAGTAATACATATAATCAAAGACCATATAAATGTATAGAGTACAGTACAAATGCTACAGTAATTATAATGTATGCATACGTAAAAACATCCGTTGCCAAATATTCTACAATCCTACATCAGAAAATAATGTAAACCTATACAGGTAATAAATATAACCAAAGACCATATAAATGTATATATTTATATGGTCTTTGATATAAATACAATTCTATATATGTATTTCAATTAGAAGTAGTAGTAGTAATTTATGTATCAAATCATATAGCACGCGACAAGGCATATTAACATAACAACACATACATACATATATAAAAATACATGAAATATGAAATACCTCCTTTCTCAAGTCATTCATGTATTAAATACGACGATCAACTCAATACAATAAAAAAAAAATTTGAAACAGCCCTATTGTCAATTGTTGTATTCTAAAGCATTTGCGTACAAAATATCCATTTATTTTTACTTATTCAAGTATAACATCATATCAAGGGTGCGTTCATAAACGTTACTATAGTTAACTATAGTTATCATTTGTCGTTCGAAATGGTGGTGGCATAGTAAAACATAACTACCAACATGAATTTTTAGCGTTCATAAACATCTGTAGTAAAGTAAATTTTTAACTATTTGATGTCAAAAATTAACCCTGCTCGAGAGCATGGTTAACGATAGTAAGCCCTTAAGTGGTAATGACATTGACAATAAAAAATCGTTTGTCATTTAATTTTTTGTTGTGAATTGCGAACATTTCAATTTAATTTATTTGAAATTAATTAATTTTGTTTTAAACTTCATTTTGAAAAAATAATTAATTTTTGACAAACAAAAAATATAATAATTATAATATGTAAAAATTGTTTAAACTTGACTTGACAGCTGAATGATAATTTATTGTTACTACCATGGTAAAAATCGCGTTCAAAAACCACTTGAAGTTAACATAACTATGGCTGTAGTATAACATAACTTTGCTTAAACTATACTACACCATGACTACGGTTAAAGTAATGTTCATGAACGCACCCCAAATAAGTGATGGTACCACTCAAAACCATATAAAATTTAATAAACCAGTCATGCAACTCACAAACTAATTCTTCTATATAAATATTCTTATTTTTCTCTCATATTTACATCCCTCCTGAATTATAAACTTTCGCTCTTTTTCGATATTGTTTCGAAAAACTTTTTCGATCTTTATTTTTGGCAAACATACAAACATTCAAATAAAAAAAATGAAATGGTTCATCTAGTAGGACTGTATTATCTTTGGAAAAACCGATGTTTTTCTTTTGTTAGAACTCTTTCTTCCACATTAATGACATACAAAACTTTCAATATACAATAATCTACTATATTGATTTGATTTTCGATTCAAGTTTAAGATCTACTACTAACTAGATTTGATTAGTGTTTGGAAATTTTAAGCTGATGTTTCATTTGATCAATCTTCTTTTTTAAGTGAAAATAATAAATCTGCAAATGGAATGATCAAGATCAAATATCGTAGTTAAGCCGTAACTAAAATGACTTCAACTAACTCAACACAGAAGTCAGATTACATTGTTTTAAATCAATGTAACTATATTTGACTCAAGTCAACTTCATTGAATTTAACGAAACACTTTGAATTTTCGTTGACTTCAGTGAGTGTGCCTACCGAACCACACAAAATTGAGTGGCTTGAGTGAAATATGTAAATATGTACATATGTATTCTTTGAACATAACCAATTCCATATAAAGTTTATATGAAATATAGCATTTTGCAGTTAATGTAAAAAATTTGTAAAAATTTCCTTTATGTGCAACTCTCTCTAAATTTTATGTTTTGTATGTGTAACTCTAACTAGTAATAAATATCATGTTCATGTAACTACTAAATTAACTAACCTTACTTTCATATATGCTTACTCAATTCACACAAGCCAATATAGTTACAATTTCAGACTTGAGTGAATTTCGTTAGCTTTGACTTGAGTTAGCTGAAGTAATTTCAGATACGGCTTTAAATGGAACACCCATAATATTAATTATTGACATTGATCATATTTGAAAGAAATGTAGTAGAGTATTATCCACATTTGCACAATATCTTGTTTTTTTTGTCTTTTTATTTTACGTCAAATAGTGGTGCCATATAGCAATTACGAAAATAATATATAATGTACATAGTGTACAAGTGTTTTTTATCGAACACACGAAGCACAATACCTTTTCATATTGTAATTAAACATGAATTTTCAAAAATTGTCAAATTTGGTTTTTGAATTTTGATTGATTTTGATAAAATAAATTTTTCATTTCATATGGTACTACCAATCGTAGTTCAATAAAGTTTTTGTGTGGTGTGTGGGTGTGGTATTGGATGGTGTTTAAATGTTTCAATTTCATTTTTTCATCCTTAAATATGGAATATGGTGTGTGAACCTGTGAAGTGAACTACTTAGTTGCTAATTTTATATTTTATATTCTCTGTGAATTGTACCTGATCAATTCATTAGTTTTGGCGGGCATTATTTTTTCATTAATAAAATGTGATTTTGAAAATGTAAATTGTGAGCGAGATGTGATAGTTATTAGTGAAAAAATTAGTAACTTAAAAATTTGTGTTAGTCTTAGTTTTTCTTAAAATTTTTCTGGTAAGTTTTTTTTAATTTTAATCTTGTAATAAATTTGGTGCGTCTGTCTGTCTGTCCGGAGTAATCTCGCACGTGTGCATTTGTAGGGCTGAACTTCGAATTGGTGCTGGAAGATTTTGAAAATATACCTTCAGCTAGTGAATTATACATTGAAATGTCCTCTTTAAGGTGGTATATGATGTATCGAAATGCACAAATGAAACAGATTTTCTTCGTTTCAAAACAGATGCAAGAAACACACTTTTCACATGTTTGGATTATCTTGAATGTTGTTACACAGTGTTTACGTATGCTATGTTATTATATTCAAATTCAATAAATTTTTGCATTAGAAAGAGTAAATTAGGTGATTATCAATTATCATGTTATCTAGGTCTTGCAAATCAATCAAATAATCAGTTGATTGTGATTCATGATGTTAAATGCGATAACAGCTGTAACAGCAGCTCTCCTACTCGTCCTTTCATTATTTCAATTCAAATATCAAGTTCAACGTTTATATGATTTATGAACAATCAGATAATGGAAATTGAACAAAGAGAATGAAACAGGAAATTGAACAAAGAGAATGAAACAATAAATAATATACCTTATTAAACGCTGAATATATAATAGTGATCAGTGATCACAGTTTTGTGAAATCACTGGTTTTTTATAAGATGAGCAGTGAACTGTGATTGCTCTTTTCCAAAACCTGTGATTAAATCACAGGTTTTGAAATCACATACCATCTCTAATACGTACATATGTACATACATAGTGTATACAATATAATATGAACGTCCATATGAACAAACAGCATATACATTTACTAACGTACATTACGTAGTAGTACACAAATACCAAAAATCATTTTGTTCAATATTGTAAAATACATATTTTTATAATTATAATACAATATACATATATGTTTATAATACATATATGTATATTGTCCCTTTAAAAATATCTCGGCTCATGCATTTATAAAAAAACCTGAAATATATATATATATACTAGCTGACCCGGCCATGCGTTGCTGTGGCTAAAGTTTGTGTCATATTACATTGTTTTAAACTATTTAATTGGAACGGTAGGAGAACATCATACATTTGCACCACCATGCTTTTTTACATAGATGCCATTCTTAAAAAAACATTCCTACCTTCATTACTGATTTTCTACTACCGTTACCACTTATTACAATGAAATTATTATTTACGGATGAAGGCGGAAACGTTAAAGCTGGTATAAAAATTTACTTTTTTAGGATTTGAAGGGGAAGGACTTTGAACACAATTAATCAAAATTTTCGTACAGTATATTAACAAATGAGTATATTACAAATTTTTTATTAAATAACATTTAACACTTAAACTTATAAATGATTTAGGTATGTTGGATAGTTTAAAATCTTCTAACAATAATATTTATTATTTTGAATTATAAATACTTTTGATTTCAATTTAATTTAGCACTAATCGGTGCACAATATTTTTGGTTAACCTGTCTTTAGCTAACACAAATAGGTTCGACGGTTTTCTTACACGTGAACATGCAACATATAGCTGCCCATGAGAAAAACATGGATTTTCCAAATCTAAACCACAAATGGACATTGTTTGGCCTTGAGATTTATTTATAGACATGGAAAAAGCTAAACGAATTGGAAACTGTAACCTTCTGAAGGGTATGGTAGAATCTGACGGTATCATTTGAATACGTGGCAACAGGACCACTTTCCCTCTAAACTTTCCAGTTAAAATGGTTGCTTCAAGAATATTCCCGGTGATTTTTTAGATATTTAGATTTTTTCAGTGTCATTCGACTGAAAATAATAATTTAAACTTTGAAATATTGAAAAAAAAAACTGAAAAACATGCTATTATAGTGCATTGAAATAACAATATATCTTATCTTAATATTATATAAATTACTTGTCACTTTTTATTTCCGCGATGGACTCGCTAGTACAATAATATAACTTTGTGATAATACTTACATGTATATAGTTTAATTAGAGTTTTGAACAACGAAGCACTAATAATTAAAAACAGGAATAATTTCACTGTATTATATTCACTCTTACACCCACAATTTGACTATTGACACGTTTACTTTTTTATTGAAATGTTAATATTGACGGTGATCACCAATTCGCTGACTGAAATTTGAAGTGAAAAAAATCAGAATTAGATAATTATTGAAATTGATTTTAATTCCACTCACGATGATATCCAAAAAAAAATACACAACAAAATTCGTTCAGAACGTCAATCGGCATTCAAATCCTTCACATACACATTTGATTATCTTCTTGAGTTCACTGTAGAAAATGCACAAAACTATTCGATAAACGCTCAAAATATATAATTATTGAAATCGATTTTAATTCCACTAAATTTATTTGAATTACTTATCTAAATTAATTTAATTCACAATGAAATGAATAAATTAAATAAATAAATAATTAAATAATAAATTAATAAATAATAAAAAATAATAAAAATAATAAAAATTAATACTAAATAATTATAATTAAATTAAATTAATAAATAATTAAATAATAAATTAATAAATAATAAAAATAATAAAAATTAATAAATAATTATAATTAAATTAAATTAATAAATTAAATAAATAAATAATTAAATAATAAATTAATAAATAATAAAAAATAATAAAAATAATAAAAATTAATAAATAATTATAATTAAAATAAATAAATAAATAATTAAATAATAAATTAATAAATAATAAAAAATAATAAAAATAATAAAAATTAATAAATAATTATAATTAAATTAAATTAATAAATAATTAAATAATAAATTAATAAATAATAAAAATTAATAAAATTAATTAATTTTACCATATAACATTTTTTCTTAGCTGTGTTTATTTTATCTTCTATATTTATTTTTTAATATTTGTTTCAATTTCTACGACAACTATGTCAATTTTAATTTTATATTTATTTTCTATTTTTTATTTTAATTTCAATTTAATTTATTTTAATTACTAAGAAATGTCAAACATTAACTACGAAATATAAAATTTAGAAAATGAGAACCATTAGATAATTATTGAAATCGATTTTAATTCCACTTACGACGATATAAAAAAAAAAAAAATTAAAAAAAATTCGTTCGGAACGTCAATCGGCATTCAAATCCTTCATATACACATTTGATTATCTTCTTGAGTTCAATGTAGAGAATGAATAAAATCAGCTCAATAAAATATGAAAATTCAATTTGTTTGAATTACTTTTCTAAATTAATTTAATTCACAATGAAATGCACAATTCATATCTTTTATTTTTATTTATCTATGTTAATACGCTGATACTACTATTAACTTTTATTACGACTTGTAGTAAAATCACAACTAATGCAGATGTGAACATACAATTAAGACTAACCATTTGAACATGGGTTTTAAATGTTATTTTACAAATAATTTGCAATAAAATAAAATTGCGATCATAAATTGAGATGTAAGCTATCCTATCTTTCAAGTTGGATCAAACTGCACACGGTGTACAAATTTGATTAAAATCGGTTAAGTAGTTTAGTAGTTTACCGCGGACAAACAACGTGACACGTAATTTATATATATTAAGATATCATCATCATCATATTATATATATAGTACTATTGACACATTACAGCTCATTATGAGCTGAATGCTCATTAAGTCCTCATAAGGAAGTAAAATTAAATCATTATGAGCTGTTCATAATGATGTAAAAATCGTCTCATTATGTCGTAATTACGTGAAAGCGCCATCTTTTGAGGCATAGGTTAATAAAGATTTATTGGAAATTTTCTTTTTTATTGGAATTTTGTAAAAATTTCCAATATAATTTGTTGTCAATTTTAATTTTTTATATTACAGACGTATTTTACAAGTAAATATTAGCTGGACTTGATAAAATAATTTTTTAATAATAAAAAACAATGAAAAATAATTTTTTAACAACGAATGATACTTTTAAATAAAATAAAAATATATAAATATATAAATATATAAAATATTAAGTAAAATTATACAAAATTATTGTTCAATGTTATGTTAAAATTATATATAATAATCATTGTAGTAATAAACATTGGCTGGAGTTCCGAAAAGGTGTTCCCTCTGATCCTCTCGAAATTTTGACCACAGATAGTCCTTGTGACGCAAAGCACAGAACTCTAATATTTTTTGTCGGAAAGCCCTCTATCGGTCACAATTCGCATTTAAAATTTTTTGTCAAAATTCTTATTTTAGCAATATCTCTGTAACGGTACACGATACAGGTATGTTTTACATCTCAAAAGATGCGTCTTAAGATGTTCTATATTCTGAAAAAAAGAAATTTTCAAAAACTCCTAGTAGAAGGATAATAAAGGACATTTTGTGATTTTTGGCTATTTTCACATTTTTGACAATTTCTCAGAAAGGAGTAAGGATAATTGGTTCAAATTTTTTGCAAAAAAAAAGGACATCATGAGCAAGATTTTTCATTCATTACTTTGATCCTAATGAAAAAGGAAATGTCCTACAGAGAAATAATTTTATTAATGCTGAATTTTGCAATTTTATGTTCGTGTGCACGTGTATGTATGTGAGTATGTGTATTTGTAGAAGTCAAATATATGATATTTTTTGTATGTGCGTATATATGCGTGTGTATGTGCATTTGTAGAAGGTAAATCTAACAGTGTGTTCATTAAGTATTTTCTATACAGGCATACATATACACTACACGTATATCGGCAAATATAATAGAGTACGCTTGCGGGTTTGTGTGTGTATGCATTTGTAGAAGGCAAATCTGGTAGTGTGTATGTAAATGTATGTGTGTGTGTGTATTTGTAGAAGGCAAATCTGATAGTGTGTGTGTGCATTTGTAGAAGGAAAATCTGGTAGTGTGTGTGTATTTGTAGAAGGAAAATCTGATACTGTGTGTATGTAAGTGCATGTGTGTGTGTGCATTTGTTGAAGGCAAATCTGATAGTGTGTGTATGTAAGTGCATGTGTGTGTGTGCATTTGTAGAAGGAAAATCTGATATTGTGTGTATGTAAGTGCATGTGTGTGTGTGCATTTGTAGAAGGAAAATCTCATAGTGTGTGTATGTAAGTGCATGTTTGTTTATTACTATTATTATTAGATATAATTTTATATTATATTACATTCATTTCAATGACTGGAATAATACTATCAGATTTTCCTTCTACAAATGCACACACACATGCACTTACATACACACACTACCAGATTTGCCTTCAACAAATGCAAACACACACATGCACTTACAAACACACACTATCAGATTTTCCTTCAACAAATGCACACACACACATGCACTTACATACACACAATATCAGATTTTCCTTCTACAAATGCACACACACACATGCACTTACAAACACACACTATCAGATTTTCCTTCAACAAATGCACACACACACATGCACTTACATACACACAATATCAGATTTTCCTTCTACAAATGCACACACACACATGCACTTACATACACACACTATCAGATTTGCCTTCAACAAATGCACACACACACATGCACTTACATACACACAGTATCAGATTTTCCTTCTACAAATACACACACACTACCAGATTTTCCTTCTACAAATGCACACACACACTATCAGATTTGCCTTCTACAAATACACACACACACATACATTTACATACACACTACCAGATTTGCCTTCTACAAATGCATACACACACAAACCCGCAAGCGTACTCTATTATATTTGCCGATATACGTGTAGTGTATATGTATGCCTGTATAGAAAATACTTAATGAACACACTGTTAGATTTACCTTCTACAAATGCACATACACACGCATATATACGCACATACAAAAAATATCATATATTTGACTTCTACAAATACACATACTCACATACATACACGTGCACACGAACATAAAATTGCAAAATTCAGCATTATTAAAATTATTTCTCTGTAGGACATTTTCCTTTTTCATTAGGATCAAAGTAATGAATGAAAAATCTTGCTCATGATGTCCTTTTTTTTTGCAAAAAATTTGAACCAATTATCCTTACTCCTTTCTGAGAAATTGTCAAAAATGTGAAAATAGCCAAAAATCACAAAATGTCCTTTATTATCCTTCTACTAGGAGTTTTTGAAAATTTCTTTTTTTCAGAATATAGAACATCTTAAGACGCATCTTTTGAGATGTAAAACATACCTGTATCGTGTACCGTTACAGAGATATTGCTAAAATAAGAATTTTGACAAAAAATTTTAAATGCGAATTGTGACCGATAGAGGGCTTTCCGACAAAAAATATTCCGTGACTTTTCTGATATTGTCGAGTAGAGTCTGTGGTCAAAATTTCAAGAGGATCAGAGGGAACACCTTTTCGGAACTCCAGCCTAAACATTATAACTTTATAAGATCAGCATAATTTTAAGTTCATTTCCCATGTATAAGTATGTTAAGAAATTTGATATCATGTGAATATGAATATTACTAATAGGTAAAACCAATCACAAAAGTAAAAAAAAAAGTTATGAAATTTGAATATACAAATAAGGTAAACGACATGACCTACTTTTAAATATTAGTAATTAGAATTAGAACATTATGTAGTTAATAATATTATTGATTAATAAGCAATTTTTGTACTATAAATAAGAAGTTAATTAATAAAAGTTTCAGTTTATTGTTAGCAGTGAATTAAGCCTTTTTATTACTCTTGTTGAGGCTGGCAAGAGCACTGTTTAACAATCTTAATCCAAGTAGTGAACTTGAGCAACAATTGTTACCCTTTGATTGTGTCCAGGTACTGCACCTGAATACAACTATTAGTGCATAGGTTCTGCACCTATACACATAATCTGTATAAACACGGCAATCAAAAGAGAGTGTCGTATCGAACAATTATAATGGAGAAAGTTAAAAAAGATAGAAAAAAAAATATATGTGGGATAAAAAAAAAATAGCTATTCTTTTGGATTTATGGAAGGAAAATACAAAAAGTTTAAGAGGCACAAGAAAAAATCTACACATTTTTACAAATATGGCCAGCAAATTCGCTTTTCAAGGTGTACAGATAAATCCAGAAGATATACGTACGAAAATAAATAATATGACACAAAGATACAGGTTTGATATTCAAATTATCGAAAAAAACAAACTTACATATATTTCTTTTAACTATATTTACAGGGACGAAAAAAAAAACTAGGATCTGGTATGTCGCCATCTGATTGGGACTACTACAGTGCAGTACACGAAATTATTGGAACTTTCAGATGCAATGATATTTCGGCAAGAGAAGAGAGTTTTGTAAGTTTCATATATGTTTTTTAGAATTAAAAATGCATATTTATTTTTTATTTAAAAAATTATTTATTTTAGGAAATCGATTCATCAAATTCTGTATCCATCATACCAAATGCCTCTACATCAGATAAATCAGTCGACTGTAAACCAGCAAAAGATACACCTACTCCAGAAACTCCAGGCTGCTCATCAGATAAATCAGTCGACTGTGAACCAGCAAAAGATACACCTACTCCAGAAACTCCAGGCTGCTCATCTGTAGGAAAAAAAAGAGGAAATAAAATAAATAAAATTCAACATGAAATTTTAAATGAAATAAAGAATGCTAACAAAGATATATTAAGTGAGCTAACAGAAGGACGAAAAATAACTCAACAACTGGTCGATATTGAAAATAAATTCACTGCAGAAACAATAATATTCCAAAAGGAAATATTAAAAATTTTAAGTTCTAATTTCAATAAAAATTAAGTTTCTACCTGATAAATCTTGCGTGTCATTTGAAAAAAAGTTAGCAATTGTGTCCCTTATCATGATTCCATTTACATCATTGTTATGAGAGGTATACGTAGGTTGCTGTCTTCTGCTTAGTTCTTGCAGTACACTTAATTCATCTAACCATTTCTTATTAATGTTGTCATTTTTTTCATTTAGAAAATTGTGCAAAACACAACAAGCTTTTATTATTTTATTGACGTTGTGTATTTCATTTTGCAGTCCTCTTCCAACTCTTCTAAATTGTGCCTTTAAATGGCCAAAGGCATTTTCTACTACGCGTCGACAACTTGATAATTTCCTGTTGAAGGTACTTTCTGATTCACTCATTCGGTCAGAAAAGGGATATGGTTTCATCAATATATTATTTAAACTAAATGCAGAATCACCTATCAAAACAACCGGAATATTACACCCATTTATAATTTTTGATTTCTCCTTAAATATTGTGGCTTCCATGTGATATTTATACAATGAAGATGTTTCAAATATGTATGAGTCCCTTGTACGACCTGGAGTACCTACATTTATGTACGTAAAACGATATCTAAAAAATTGTGAACATTTTTAATTTCATACTAAGAATAACAATCAATTCTTCAATATTACTGGCGCATTTCATTTTTACACACTATTTTAGTAAATCAGTTAAACGAAATATGTACCTGTAATCAACTGACGCAAGCAAAACTACGGAGTGCCATCCCTTATAATTATAAAAATCAAAATTTTCTTCCTTTGGAGGAGCGATCTCAATGTGACAACCATCTAAAATATCCCAATACATTATATACAAAAAATCTACATGTGTAAAAAATCAAATGCCTTACCTATTGCTCCGCAACACTGAATAAATCCCAACTTTTCGAAACCATTTACACACTGATCTAATCTTTCCGATGTTACTGGATAAAAATTTAAATATTCTGGTTTTAAACAGCGCCAAACTTCTTCGCAAAATTCTATCACAATTTCTCCAACTGTTGTTCGTCCAACGCCGAAGAGATTAGCAATAGTCCTATATTCCGCCCCAGAACCCAGTGCGTACAAAGCGATGGCGACTCTGGCTTCTAAGGGAATTGCTTTTCTAAACTTGGTATCTGTTTTCTTCAAATTACTTAATTTTGTACAAAGAATATTAAATGAACTCCTGGACATCCTGAAATCCTCTCTAAATTTGTCATCAACATTTTTATTAACTTCACATTCCCAAAATGTACTTGTTCTGTGCTGTTTGTAATAATAAGAATGATAAAGGAATTATTTTGTGATCTTTTTTAATTGAGTATTTTACTACCAAAGTCCAAAATCTGCGGAAAATAGGTCTATTGATGCAGAGAAGTCTGACTAAAAGATCTATTTTTCTTTTTTGCATAAGAACATTTAAAATATGTTCTTTTCTTTTTTGCAACAATATTTTTCTTCGGGTTAGTCGCTTTTTAATTGAAAACAGATAATTTAAAACCAAAAACACTAATTTTTTCATATTTTATTTTTAACACAATTATATTTAACACAATATTTTTAATTCACTTGAAACTATTTAAAAAATGATAAATGTCAAAGATTATGAGCTTAGTATAATGTGTCACCACTTCATTAAGCTGTATCTCATAATGAGCATTCAGCTCATAATGAGCTGTAATGTGTCAATAGTATAGTATACATATATATAATGATTATCCGCATTATTATATAATCGTATTACATTAGCGTATACAATGTACAATATAAAATATAAATTTACATTGTATTTGCTCTAACCAATTACCATTATCAATGTATGCTCTTACGCACAAATTACAATACAGAAATAAAGAAATGATCGATAGAAATAGAAATAAAAACATAGCAGTCAACCAGCAGCAGTATAAAAATTATATATGTATATAGTATATATATCTACATTTATATTATACGTATTATATGCATATTTGAAATCTATAATGGCGTATGAATAATCAAATTAACGCACATACAAATGCTATGCGTAAACCTATTTTCATTCATAAATACTAAATACGTAATTATTTTTCGAAGTATTTTTATGAAGCATAAAATTATACACAAATAATACACATTAATTACAAACATGTGCGAAACCCAAAATTTTTTCGTTTCATTCCACGTCAGCCATATTAATTGTAACTTTCCCCTTTTTCAAAATTTCGAAGCAAGAAAATATGTATTTTGGCAAACATACAGACATTATTTGAATTTAACCGTGGAATGAACTTTCTATTGGCTTTAGCTTTATATTCTTTGAAATTAATTAGGTGAATATGTATATCTTTTCATGTCATAAAAAATACATCGAAAATAACATCCACACATACTGTTTAATGACATTAATAATCGGTTTAAGTATGATTTTATTCATTATCCTTAAACCATTATTAGCATAGAATTTTATCCTAACCTAAACTCACTAAATTTTGACATAAATTTAATATTAATTGATATTTGGGAAAAACCGATGTTTTTCTTTTGTTAGAACTCTTTCTTCCACATTAATGACATACAAAACTTTCAATATACAATAATCTACTATATTGATTTGATTTTCGATTCAAGTTTAAGATCTACTACTAACTAGATTTGATTAGTGTTTGGAAATTTTAAGCTGATGTTTCATTTGATCAATCTTCTTTTTTAAGTGAAAATAATAAATCTGCAAATGGAATGATCAAGATCAAATATCGTAGTTAAGCCGTAACTAAAATGACTTCAACTAACTCAACACGGAAGTCAGATTACATTGTTTTAAATCAATGTAACTATATTTGACTCAAGTCAACTTCATTGAATTTAACGAAACACTTTGAATTTTCGTTGACTTCAGTGAGTGTGCCTACCGAACCACACAAAATTGAGTGGCTTGAGTGAAATATGTAAATATGTACATATGTATTATTTGAACATAACCAATTCCATATAAAGTTTATATGAAATATAGCATTTTGCAGTTAATGTAAAAAATTTGTAAAAATTTCCTTTATGTGCAACTCTCTCTAAATTTTATGTTTTGTATGTGTAACTCTAACTAGTAATAAATATCATGTTCATGTAACTACTAAATTAACTAACCTTACTTTCATATATGCTTACTCAATTCACACAAGCCAATATATTTACAATTTCAGACTTGAGTGAATTTCGTTAGCTTTGACTTGAGTTAGCTGAAGTAATTTCAGATACGGCTTTAAATGGAACACCCATAATATTAATTATTGACATTGATCATATTTGAAAGAAATGTAGTAGAGTATTATCCACATTTGCACAATATCTTGTTTTTTTTTTTCTTTTTATTTTACGTCAAATAGTGGTGCCATATAGCAATTACGAAAATAATATGTACATTATTTAATAGTTTTAAAATCATAGAACATAGAGACAATAATATGATACATATATGATTAAAATTAGTTAAGGAAAAAATATAATTAGATATATAGAATCAAATTATTAATTGTACCTATAAAAATCAATATGAATTAAAAGCTTTACATAAGGATTCAAACATTACAGATCATTTAATATTATATTTATTAAAAGTAAATCTTATTTTAGATTTCTAATTTTTTTCATATCTTGTGCCGCGGTTAAATGCCGTTTTCTTTAATGCAGATTTTTTCAGATATTTTCTGATTTTTCAGTAAATACAGAATACAGTACATTGTAAATAATTTGAAGTCCAGTGCAAATTTAAATTAGTCTGGTTCAACGCAACCTGATTTTTCGAATAAGCTTAGCTTTCAAGTGTTTTTTATCGAACACACGAAGCACAATACCTTTTCATATTTTAATTAAACATGAATTTTCAAAAATTGTCAAATTTGGTTTTTGAATTTTGATTGATTTTGATAAAATAAATTTTTCATTTCATATGGTACTACCAATCGTAGTTCAATAAAGTTTTTGTGTGGTGTGTGGGTGTGGTATTGGATGGTGTTTAAATGTTTCAATTTCATTTTTTCATCCTTAAATATGGAATGTGGTGTGTGAACCTGTGAAGTGAACTACTTAGTTGCTAATTTTATATTTTATATTCTCTGTGAATTGTACCTGATCAATTCATTAGTTTTGGCGGGCATTATTTTTTCATTAATAAAATGTGATTTTGAAAATGTAAATTGTGAGCGAGATGTGATAGTTATTAGTGAAAAAATTAGTAACTTAAAAATTTGTGTTAGTCTCAGTTTTTCTTAAAATTTTTCTGGTAAGTTTTTTTTAATTTTAATCTTGTAATAAATTTGGTGCGTCTGTCTGTCTGTCCGGAGTAATCTCGCACGTGTGCATTTGTAGGGCTGAACTTTGAATTGGTGCTGGAAGATTTTGAAAATATACCTTCAGATAGTGAATTATACATTGAAATGTCCTCTTTAAGGTGGTATATGTATCGAAATGAACAAATGAAACAGATTTTCTTCGTTTCAAAACAGATGCAAGAAACACACTTTTCACATGTTTGGATTATCTTGAAAAATGGTTCGATTTTGAAGACAATATTTACAAGTATTTAACTGAAATAAAATTGGGATCGAAAGAAAATGTTCCTTCTTTTGATTATTTCCAAAAAATTGCAAATAAATTCAAAATCAATGTGGATGAAGATATGTTATTTGAAGAATGTCTAAAATTAAAAAAGTTCAGCGATATACTGCAGCCAGAAGTTATGGACGATAATGCAAAGTGGGTACTATATTTTGCTCGTAATCCGGACTGTGAAAATCTTCTAAAAATCATTAGTTTCATATATTCAATTCCTTCATCAATTGCAGTTCCTGAAAGAATTTTTAGTTTGATGAGTATCGCTTGGAGAAAAGAACGAAACCGTCTTAAAATTGAAAATTTGGAAGCTGAATTAATGATAAAACAAAATTTCAACATGACTTGTTTGGAATTTAAAAAATTTTTGGAAACGTCTCAAGGAAAAGAAATATTAGAAAAATCTGTATCAAACAATAAATATAAAATATAACGACTTTTTCAATGATTCAAGTTTGTCGCTTACACACGTATTTTTTAACTATAAATTCTTTCACGGCGTACTTATAGCGAATTGTTATTACACGTTTTTAGACTTGAAAAAAATTCACGATGTCAACAAAAAGCCAAACCAAGTCTAATTAATGAAAACTTTCCTAATTTTAAAAAAGTAAGCAATCTTTTTTTGTAAAAATTATTTTATTTATTTGATTACTTCGTGGTTTAATTTTTATTTGTTTCTTTTGATGTATTTATTTATTAATTCATTTGTTATGTTTATTTTGGAATTTAATTGATTTATAATTTTAAGTATTTCAGTTTCAGTTATTTTGTTAATGTTTATTTTCATTTGGTTTTGTTATTTTTTTATATGTTCAATATTTGAATAAAGAATTCAAGAAAAAAGTTTTTGTCGTTTTTTACACTAACAGTCTGTCATTATTATTTCTAATTTCGTTGATTTGTTTTCGTCTTCTGTAGACATCAGTGAAAATTTCCACTTGATCATAATTGTCCCGGATTATCAAGCTTGAAACCTGGCAACCCTAACTTAGCACCACAAATAATATATATGTATATATATGTATGTGTGTATTATATTGTCTGCGATAGCACATAGATTGAAATGTACAAAAACAAATTTACTCTGTCTATTGCAAATATGTACGTTTGCGTATAATTATTAAAGCACAGGCAAAGCAGACATTCGACACTACTACATATACTGTCAAGTGTTAAAATATGTGCGTAAATGCGTATGTAAATACACTGATAAAGGCTGAACTTCCGAATCGGATTGTTGGGCGGGTTACAGAGAGTTGAATTCTCACGGATATATTCATAAAAAGTTAATCATACCGAGCACTTTGTTGACCCAGAATCTGGAGCTCATACTCAAAACATCGAGAGTAGCTGGCGAAGTTTAAAATACAGATTAACACGAGGTGGAGTACGCAAAGAACATTTAGACCTCCATTTATGTGAATTTCTGTGGAGGAGAAGACTTGCCAAGGAGGGAGAAGATCCTTTCCAACAACTAATAGAAGACATCAAAGTTGTTTATTGCGGCAAATAAGCGAAAAACGAAAAATAAAATCGGTCCTTTTCAGGACCACAAAAAAATAACAAAGATTAAAATTAATAAAAATAAATACATACATATCTGTTCTTTTAATCATTTTCATTATTTGATGTGTTATTGTTTGTTTTTTTTTCATTATTTTAACAAAAAATAAGTACTTATGTGTAAAAAACATGCACTTTGTTGCATACATTTGTCCATAGTTTCTTAGTGGGGTAGCATATGAGGGTGTAAGGGGTATCATTTTAAAGAGGACAAAGTTATCTTTAATTTGACATCATAATTTACCTATGTTATCCTTCAACTTTCGGCGGTATATCAATATCAAAAGAAGTTTGAAAATCGTTTTTTTTTTAAAACATGAAATTTTGACTTTGAGTCCTTATAGCTCAGGAACCACTTATTATTTCGGGACAAAATATATTTCGTTAGAAAGAGGAGAAAGTCCTCTTTAAAATGCAATATCCTTTGTTATCCTCCATTATTCCGAAAAATAAATATAACGGTTTTTGTGAAACACAGTAAATTTTTTGAAAAATTTTTAACGGTACTTTTCTCCCAAATATCAAATTTCCGCCAATTTTCAATGTTTTGTATTATTTGAATATTATTTTTATGGATTCGAAACTAAACTAAATTGAAGCATTTTGATTTCGTCGCGTGAGAATTGGTGTGCCGTATACGCCAATTTGACGATTTTGAGATATTAGTTACATTTTAGGTTTTGCCGTACGCTGAATCGATTGGTTCTATTCATTTTACTCTACGACCAATAGATTCTGAAATATTAAGTTGTCTTTTTGGCCGTATATCCATAATATCTCCGAATTTTGGGAATTGGTGTGCCTTACGTTGTAAACCATTGGCTTATACGGCAAAAATTCCATACAAATTAATCTATTCAAAAAATTATTATTGTTTTGCCGTACGATCAGTTTTATTTCAAACCCTTATGGTGATTGTCCAATGTACGCGATGTGTGCGATGCGTTATCTGCGTACAAGTTAAATTCGTGTTTTCTTACGGTGCTTGACTTAATGAATAACGCAGTTAACACAAGTAACGCACGCAAAGCATATTATAGACCAACTTTCTACTTTTTCTTGCGTTAGATGCGTATGACAGCTGGAAAATTCAGTGTATTTGTATTATACACATCTAACTCAATTTATTTACAGATACAGATGAAAAACTCATCGAAACTATAAGAAACCATCCTATTATTTATGATAAAAGGAGGTTTGATTTTAAAAATAAAGCCAAAAAAGATCAGGCTTGGAGACAAATTTCTGAAGAAGTAGGTGAAACAGGTAAAGTAAATATATTTGTGATTAAATAGTTAGGTATATCTTGCGTGAAAACATAAAAAATATGTGTATGTGATTATTTTATTTTCAGAAGAAAGATGTAAAACCAGATGGAAAAGTATGCGTGATCGTTTTGTAAAAGAAAGAACAAAAATAATATCCACACCTTCTGGAAGTGAATTTGAAATGCACAGTACGTGGGTGTTATAAAATTTTGTAAAATGCTTTGCGCTAAGCTAGATAAGCTACCAGAGGAAGAGCAGGAAGATGCAAAAATGCATATTTTACAATATGTTCATGAGAAAATAAAAAAAAAATGAAATATATTATCATATATAGCCTATTGATAGTAATACAATTTCTATTTTTATATGTACAGTGGAACCCGCTTTTATGCACATACAAAATGGAAGAAAAAATCGTGCATTTAGTGAGGTTGTGCATGTAGAAGGGCTGTTTTTTTTAATACTACAAAATATTCCCCTTAAAAATATTGTTAGAATTGTTCTATGGTCACATTACCAGTAAATTTTTCATGAAACTAATAAATTCATGAATTTATAAATACATAACTAAAGTTTTAAAGTTTAAATTAAAAACACATTTTTTGATAAAATTTATTCAAAAACAAAGAAACATAACATTAATCATATAAAATAAAAGAAACATAACATTGAAAACAAATTATATTTCCATAAAATTATTAAATTCATTGTCTGTGCAAGGAATTTCAATTAGTGAATCATCTTCTTCAGTTTCATATTCAGATGCACTTTTGAAACCGCATTTACGAAAACAGTTTGAAATTGTTCGAGATGTAACTAGCCACTGCCGTTTTAATCATATTTATTGCTGCGAAAAGTGTTATCGATTTTGAAAATTCCTGCAAATCTAAACCTTTTTCTAGGCAACCAATTGTTTTCGAATAATATTTTTCCTGTAATAAGCTTTAAAGCAGCGTATTATGCCTGGATCAAGAGGTTGTATAATGGATGTTGTATTTGGTAGAAGATATACAAATTTAATATTTTCTATTACAACTCCAATTTCATACAAAGTATTATAAAAAGGTTTTTTTTAGCAGTAGGAATTTGATTTTCGTACTTTTGCTTTAAAATTTCTTTGTTATTTTTCGTTCCTCTAGTTGAAATATTTGTTACTAAAATTTCTTCGAATTCAGAATCATCGGACGATATTTTATAAAAAAATGGTTTTGTGAAATTGCTTAATAAATTTTAATTGTTTTATTTTTAGTCAAGATATTTTTGATTTTTTCTATTTTTAGTGTAATTTCCACTCATACTTTTATGAAGTTCCTTCAAATCATAAAATCACCATAGGAAAGTTGCTTTACTTTACGTATGGATTTTTTGCGTTTAAATTATAGTAATCCATTCTGTTGGACTAAAGATATTTACATGATGTATTGATCAATAATTGAAGAGTTGAATTGTTCAAGAGCCATTGGACTCACAAGGATACTTTCACCCTTCAAGTTAACATGGTTTTCAAAGTAAATTATTAAATCATTATATCTTATTCCCATTGATGATATTAATTTTGCTGAATTTGAACAATTAATGTGATCATATTCAAATAAATTTAGATTTTCAAGTTTTGATTTCTTTGAAGTTTTGACTGATGGAGTTGGTAAGTCTCTTGGTCTTGATTTTCTATTAGTACTTGATGCTACGGATAAAGGAGATGTTACTTCACGTTCAAAGAACAAAACAATTTTTTTGGTTTTTATACATAATGTACATATATTATTACAGGCATTAGGTATTGTACATTCACTGTGTGTGTTTAAATTTTTGGTTTAAAATATTTTTGGATGCTACTTTGATGAACCTGGTTTAGAGATCGTTCAAATGCTTCATCCCTCATTTCCCTGATAATTAAGAATAATAATCACCAGACCAAAACTAATAAATCTAATAACTGTGTAGATAACTGTAATTGTAACTAACTGTAGATAACTGTAATTGGTTTCAATTTGCAATTTTGTAATCAATTCGGATTATGGAAAACATTCAATTCGGATTACAGAATACTCAATAGAAAATTTGAACCACGTCGGATTATTGGAAATTCGGATTTTCGAGAGTTCGGATTATTGGAACACTACTGTACCTATGTCAACTGAAAAAAAAAGTGTAATTGTGAAGATATTCTTCTTCCAATACATAAATTATTTGTAGTATAGTGAATATTCTTCAGTATTTGCAACAAATTTTGTTACTTCAAATACTTTCTTAGTACTTCAAATACTTTTTTGATATTTCAAATACATTTAGGTATTTGAAATACCCAAAATCAAGTAATAAATACAAATATTATATCAAAGTATATTTCAAGTATCAAATACTTTTTTAAAATTTTAAATGTATTTAAATTATAGTATTTCAAATACCAAAAAGTAATTCAAATACTTTTTAACACGTTGACTGCCACGTCATACACATATGAATGACAGTGACACTTTCGTTTGTGCCGCGTCATGGTTCTGGTCCATTGGTTGGATCAGTGCTGTACAGTTGGGAGGCAACATCCAAGTAAAAATAGAACCGTCATTGTTTTTCAACTCAATATGGCATGCAGCGTTGTCAAGCAATAAACATGCTTTAATGGAAAGGTTTTTTGATTTTAAAAAATTGCTTACCTCATAAGTAAAGTAGTTCTCAAATCAATCGATAAATATGCTTGATGTCATCCAAGCATTTTTTGATGACCTATAATGTGTGGATGAACAACTAAAGTTTTTCAATGCACGAGGATTTCTAGATTTACCGATCACTAATATCTTTAACTTATGAGAACCATCAGCATTTGTGCAAGCTAAAATGGTTACGCGTTCTTTGGACGTTTTTCTACCTGGAGCACTTGTTTCTTTTGCTTGAACTAAAGTCTTCTCAGGTAACAATTTCCAAAATAATGCCGATTCATCCGCGTTATAAATTTGATCGGGGCATAAATCTAAATGTCTTACCATGTTATGAAATTTACTTAAAAATGGGTCCACTAATTCAGATTTATTAGACAATTTCTCACCACAAACTTTCACAAATCGTATGGAATACCTTTTTCTAAATTTCTTGAGCCAACCGTCACTCGCGTTAAAATTTAGTGTTGGATAGTACTTTTTGTGAAGTATCATAGCTTTTGTCTTCAACAATTGTGAAGTAATTTGCACATGGCTTTTTCTCTGCTTGAGGAACCAACGATATAACGCCTTTTCCATTTTTGGGAATTCTCCTTCTTTTAATGTTTTCCTTTCTTTTCCTGGTCTATCTTCCATGAATTTTTGAATTGATTTCTCTTTTTTCTTAATATAAGTTATTGTACTTTTATGTACACCGAACTTCTCAGATATAACTGTTTACTTGTCATCGTATTTTCTTTGAGATGTTTTAAAATAATATTTTTATCACTCAATGTTAAAAACTTATGCGATTTTTTATGTTTTGTTGCCATTTTACAATAATTTTTATAAATGTACACACTTGCACTACAAGAGAACTGAATCAGAAGTGATAAATTAGTCACACGCACATCAATTATTTCTAGAAGGAATTAAGCCGTTATTTCATATTTTGACATGTTCGCAAGAGTTTTTCTATAGAAAATTTGATAAGTTGAAATTATAGGACATGTTTTCTTAGAACAGTTGAAATTTTAGAACCTCTAATAATGACTTCTTTGGAGTTGAAAAGATCGAATGTTGCAATCAAAGGTATTTGAAATTACTGGACTTCTACTGTAGTTAAATACCAGATTCTATATTGTCATTAGTTATAGAATTTAAAATAGAATTCACAAATGCATCTTTAATATGTTTATCTTTTTTTTTTTCAAAATTTCGAAGCAAGAAAATATGTATTTTGGCAAACATACAGACATTATTTGAATTTAACCGTGGAATGAACTTTCTATTGGCTTTAGCTTTATATTCTTTGAAATTAATTAGGTGAATATGTATATTTTTTCATGTCATAAAAAATACATCGAAAATAACATCCACACATACTGTTTAATGACATTAATAATCGGTTTAAGTATGATTTTATTCATTATCCTTAAACCATTATTAGCATAGAATTTTATCCTAACCTAAACTCACTAAATTTTGACATAAATTTAATATTAATTGATATTTGGGAAAAACCGATGTTTTTCTTTTGTTAGAACTCTTTCTTCCACATTAATGACATACAAAACTTTCAATATACAATAATCTACTATATTGATTTGATTTTCGATTCAAGTTTAAGATCTACTACTAACTAGATTTGATTAGTGTTTGGAAATTTTAAGCTGATGTTTCATTTGATCAATCTTCTTTTTTAAGTGAAAATAATAAATCTGCAAATGGAATGATCAAGATCAAATATCGTAGTTAAGCCGTAACTAAAATGACTTCAACTAACTCAACACAGAAGTCAGATTACATTGTTTTAAATCAATGTAACTATATTTGACTCAAGTCAACTTCATTGAATTTAACGAAACACTTTGAATTTTCGTTGACTTCAGTGAGTGTGCCTACCGAACCACACAAAATTGAGTGGCTTGAGTGAAATATGTAAATATGTACATATGTATTATTTGAACATAACCAATTCCATATAAAGTTTATATGAAATATAGCATTTTGCAGTTAATGTAAAAAATTTGTAAAAATTTCCTTTATGTGCAACTCTCTCTAAATTTTATGTTTTGTATGTGTAACTCTAACTAGTAATAAATATCATGTTCATGTAACTACTAAATTAACTAACCTTACTTTCATATATGCTTACTCAATTCACACAAGCCAATATAGTTACAATTTCAGACTTGAGTGAATTTCGTTAGCTTTGACTTGAGTTAGCTGAAGTAATTTCAGATACGGCTTTAAATGGAACACCCATAATATTAATTATTGACATTGATCATATTTGAAAGAAATGTAGTAGAGTATTATCCACATTTGCACAATATCTTGTTTTTTTTTTTTCTTTTTATTTTACGTCAAATAGTGGTGCCATATAGCAATTACGAAAATAATATGTACATTATTTAATAGTTTTAAAATCATAGAACATAGAGACAATAATATGATACATATATGATTAAAATTAGTTAAGGAAAAAATATAATTAGATGTTGCTAATTTTATATTTTATATTCTCTGTGAATTGTACCTGATCAATTCATTAGTTTTGGCGGGCATTATTTTTTCATTAATAAAATGTGATTTTGAAAATGTAAATTGTGAGCGAGATGTGATAGTTATTAGTGAAAAAATTAGTAACTTAAAAATTTGTGTTAGTCTCAGTTTTTCTTAAAATTTTTCTGGTAAGTTTTTTTTAATTTTAATCTTGTAATAAATTTGGTGCGTCTGTCTGTCTGTCCGGAGTAATCTCGCACGTGTGCATTTGTAGGGCTGAACTTTGAATTGGTGCTGGAAGATTTTGAAAATATACCTTCAGATAGTGAATTATACATTGAAATGTCCTCTTTAAGGTGGTATATGTATCGAAATGAACAAATGAAACAGATTTTCTTCGTTTCAAAACAGATGCAAGAAACACACTTTTCACATGTTTGGATTATCTTGAAAAATGGTTCGATTTTGAAGACAATATTTACAAGTATTTAACTGAAATAAAATTAGGATCGAAAGAAAATGTTCCTTCTTTTGATTATTTCCAAAAAATTGCAAATAAATTCAAAATCAATGTGGATGAAGATATGTTATTTGAAGAATGTCTAAAATTAAAAAAGTTCAGCGATATACTGCAGCCAGAAGTTATGGACGATAATGCAAAGTGGGTACTATATTTTGCTCGTAATCCGGACTGTGAAAATCTTCTAAAAATCATTAGTTTCATATATTCAATTCCTTCATCAATTGCAGTTCCTGAAAGAATTTTTAGTTTGATGAGTATCGCTTGGAGAAAAGAACGAAACCGTCTTAAAATTGAAAATTTGGAAGCTGAATTAATGATAAAACAAAATTTCAACATGACTTGTTTGGAATTTAAAAAATTTTTGGAAACGTCTCAAGGAAAAGAAATATTAGAAAAATCTGTATCAAACAATAAATATAAAATATAACGACTTTTTCAATGATTCAAGTTTGTCGCTTACACACGTATTTTTTAACTATAAATTCTTTCACGGCGTACTTATAGCGAATTGTTATTACACGTTTTTAGACTTGAAAAAAATTCACGATGTCAACAAAAAGCCAAACCAAGTCTAATTAATGAAAACTTTCCTAATTTTAAAAAAGTAAGCAATCTTTTTTTGTAAAAATTATTTTATTTATTTGATTACTTCGTGGTTTAATTTTTATTTGTTTCTTTTGATGTATTTATTTATTAATTCATTTGTTATGTTTATTTTGGAATTTAATTGATTTATAATTTTAAGTATTTCAGTTTCAGTTATTTTGTTAATGTTTATTTTCATTTGGTTTTGTTATTTTTTTATATGTTCAATATTTGAATAAAGAATTCAAGAAAAAAGTTTTTGTCGTTTTTTACACTAACAGTCTGTCATTATTATTTCTAATTTCGTTGATTTGTTTTCGTCTTCTGTAGACATCAGTGAAAATTTCCACTTGATCATAATTGTCCCGGATTATCAAGCTTGAAACCTGGCAACCCTAACTTAGCACCACAAATAATATATATGTATATATATGTATGTGTGTATTATATTGTCTGCGATAGCACATAGATTGAAATGTACAAAAACAAATTTACTCTGTCTATTGCAAATATGTACGTTTGCGTATAATTATTAAAGCACAGGCAAAGCAGACATTCGACACTACTACATATACTGTCAAGTGTTAAAATATGTGCGTAAATGCGTATGTAAATACACTGATAAAGGCTGAACTTCCGAATCGGATTGTTGGGCGGGTTACAGAGAGTTGAATTCTCACGGATATATTCATAAAAAAGTTAATCATACCGAGCACTTTGTTGACCCAGAATCTGGAGCTCATACTCAAAACATCGAGAGTAGCTGGCGAAGTTTAAAATACAGATTAACACGAGGTGGAGTACGCAAAGAACATTTAGACCTCCATTTATGTGAATTTCTGTGGAGGAGAAGACTTGCCAAGGAGGGAGAAGATCCTTTCCAACAACTAATAGAAGACATCAAAGTTGTTTATTGCGGCAAATAAGCGAAAAACGAAAAATAAAATCGGTCCTTTTCAGGACCACAAAAAAATAACAAAGATTAAAATTAATAAAAATAAATACATACATATCTGTTTTTTTAATCATTTTCATTATTTGATGTGTTATTGTTTGTTTTTTTTTCATTATTTTAACAAAAAATAAGTACTTATGTGTAAAAAACATGCACTTTGTTGCATACATTTGTCCATAGTTTCTTAGTGGGGTAGCATATGAGGGTGTAAGGGGTATCATTTTAAAGAGGACAAAGTTATCTTTAATTTGACATCATAATTTACCTATGTTATCCTTCAACTTTCGGCGGTATATCAATATCAAAAGAAGTTTGAAAATCGTTTTTTTTTTTAAAACATGAAATTTTGACTTTGAGTCCTTATAGCTCAGGAACCACTTATTATTTCGGGACAAAATATATTTCGTTAGAAAGAGGAGAAAGTCCTCTTTAAAATGCAATATCCTTTGTTATCCTCCATTATTCCGAAAAATAAATATAACGGTTTTTGTGAAACACAGTAAATTTTTTGAAAAATTTTTAACGGTACTTTTCTCCCAAATATCAAATTTCCGCCAATTTTCAATGTTTGGTATTATTTGAATATTATTTTTATGGATTCGAAACTAAACTAAATTGAAGCATTTTGATTTCGTCGCGTGAGAATTGGTGTGCCGTATACGCCAATTTGACGATTTTGAGATATTAGTTACATTTTAGGTTTTGCCGTACGCTGAATCGATTGGTTCTATTCATTTTACTCTACGACCAATAGATTCTGAAATATTAAGTTGTCTTTTTGGCCGTATATCCATAATATCTCCGAATTTTGGGAATTGGTGTGCCTTACGTTGTAAACCATTGGCTTATACGGCAAAAATTCCATACAAATTAATCTATTCAAAAAATTATTATTGTTTTGCCGTACGATCAGTTTTATTTCAAACCCTTATGGTGATTGTCCAATGTACGCGATGTGTGCGATGCGTTATCTGCGTACAAGTTAAATTCGTGTTTTCTTACGGTGCTTGACTTAATGAATAACGCAGTTAACACAAGTAACGCACGCAAAGCATATTATAGACCAACTTTCTACTTTTTCTTGCGTTAGATGCGTATGACAGCTGGAAAATTCAGTGTATTTGTATTATACACATCTAACCCAATTTATTTACAGATACAGATGAAAAACTCATCGAAACTATAAGAAACCATCCTATTATTTATGATAAAAGGAGGTTTGATTTTAAAAATAAAGCCAAAAAAGATCAGGCTTGGAGACAAATTTCTGAAGAAGTAGGTGAAACAGGTAAAGTAAATATATTTGTGATTAAATAGTTAGGTATATCTTGCGTGAAAACATAAAAAATATGTGTATGTGATTATTTTATTTTCAGAAGAAAGATGTAAAACCAGATGGAAAAGTATGCGTGATCGTTTTGTAAAAGAAAGAACAAAAATAATATCCACACCTTCTGGAAGTGAATTTGAAATGCACAGTACGTGGGTGTTATACGATTCGCTCAAGTTTCTGCAAGATCATATTCAAGGGAAAAAGTGAGTATAAATTCCACAACACAATATTAATAACAATAGTATATGTAATCATCCATTTATTATATGTATTTATTTAATTGCAATATTACAGAACAGCAACAACTTGCAAAATATCAGTAAATACTGATATCTTAACTACAGAGTAAGTGATTTTTAAGCAAGAATAATAATTCATTAATAACTTTCGTTTTCATCTTATATGTCTAGTGAATCATTATTATCACCCATATCAGGGTTGGAAACCCCAGCGATGGACTCGCCGGATGAAGCGGTTAATAACCGCAAGAGAAAGGGATCTTCCACTCAAGAAGCTCTTTCCTCATTTCTTGGAAAGATGGAGGCCATTGCGGAAAAAAAATTTAAAGAAAAGTCAAATATACACGAAGGATTTTGTAAAATGCTTTGCGCTAAGCTAGATAAGCTACCAGAGGAAGAGCAGGAAGATGCAAAAATGCATATTTTACAATATGTTCATGAGAAAATAAAAAAAAAAAATGAAATATATTATCATATATAGCCTATTGATAGTAATACAATTTCTATTTATATATGTACAGTGGAACCCGCTTTTATGCACATACAAAATGGAAGAAAAAATCGTGCATTTAGTGAGGTTGTGCATGTAGAAGGGCTGTTTTTTTTAATACTACAATATTCCCCTTAAAAATATTGTTAGAATTGTTCTATGGTCACATTACCAGTAAATTTTTCATGAAACTAATAAATTAGATAAATAAATAACTAATAACTAGAAGGGCTGTTTTTTTTAATACTATAATATTCCCCTTAAAAATATTGTTAGAATTGTTCTATGGTCACATTACCAGTAAATTTTTCATGAAACTAATAAATTCATGAATTTATAAATACATAACTAAAGTTTTAAAGTTTAAATTAAAAACACATTCTTTTATAAAATTTATTCAAAAACAAAGAAACATAACATTAATCATATGAAATAAAAGAAACATAACATTGAAAACAAATTATATTTCCATAAAATTATTAAATTCATTGTCTGTGCAAGGAATTTCAATTAGTGAATCATCTTCTTCAGTTTCATATTCAGATGCACTTTTGAAACCGCATTTACGAAAACAGTTTGAAATTGTTCGAGATGTAACTAGCCACTGCCGTTTTAATCATATTTATTGCTGTGAAAAGTATTATCGATTTTGAAAATTCCTGCAAATCTAAACCTTTTTCTAGGCAACCAATTGTTTTCGAATAATATTTTTCCTGTAATAAGCTTTAAAGCAGCGTATTATGCCTGGATCAAGAGGTTGTATAATGGATGTTGTATTTGGTAGAAGATATACAAATTTAATATTTTCTATTACAACTCCAATTTCATACAAAGTATTATCACCCATATCAGGGATGGAAACCCCAGCGATGGACTCGCCGGATGAAGCGGTTAATAACCGCAAGAGAAAGGGATCTTCCACTCAAGAAGCTCTTTCTTCATTTCTTGGAAAGATGGAGGCCATTGCGGAAAAAAAATTTAAAGAAAAGTCAAATATACACGAAGGATTTTGTAAAATGCTTTGCGCTAAGCTAGATAAGCTACCAGAGGAAGAGCAGGAAGATGCAAAAATGCATATTTTACAATATGTTCATGAGAAAATAAAAAAAAAAAATGAAATATATTATCATATATAGCCTATTGATAGTAATACAATTTCTATTTATATATGTACAGTGGAACCCGCTTTTATGCACATACAAAATGGAAGAAAAAATCGTGCATTTAGTGAGGTTGTGCATGTAGAAGGGCTGTTTTTTTTAATACTACAATATTCCCCTTAAAAATATTGTTAGAATTGTTCTATGGTCACATTACCAGTAAATTTTTCATGAAACTAATAAATTCATGAATTTATAAATACATAACTAAAGTTTTAAAGTTTAAATTAAAAACACATTTTTTGATAAAATTTATTCAAAAACAAAGAAACATAACATTAATCATATAAAATAAAAGAAACATAACATTGAAAACAAATTATATTTCCATAAAATTATTAAATTCATTGTCTGTGCAAGGAATTTCAATTAGTGAATCATCTTCTTCAGTTTCATATTCAGATGCACTTTTGAAACCGCATTTACGAAAACAGTTTGAAATTGTTCGAGATGTAACTAGCCACTGCCGTTTTAATCATATTTATTGCTGTGAAAAGTGTTATCGATTTTGAAAATTCCTGCAAATCTAAACCTTTTTCTAGGCAACCAATTGTTTTCGAATAATATTTTTCCTGTAATAAGCTTTAAAGCAGCGTATTATGCCTGGATCAAGAGGTTGTATAATGGATGTTGTATTTGGTAGAAGATATACAAATTTAATATTTTCTATTACAACTCCAATTTCATACAAAGTATTATAAAAAGGTTTTTTTTAGCAGTAGGAATTTGATTTTCGTACTTTTGCTTTAAAATTTCTTTGTTATTTTTCGTTCCTCTAGTTGAAATATTTGTTACTAAAATTTCTTCGAATTCAGAATCATCGGACGATATTTTATAAAAAAATGGTTTTGTGAAATTGCTTAATAAATTTTAATTGTTTTATTTTTAGTCAAGATATTTTTGATTTTTTCTATTTTTAGTGTAATTTCCACTCATACTTTTATGAAGTTCCTTCAAATCATAAAATCACCATAGGAAAGTTGCTTTACTTTACGTATGGATTTTTTGCGTTTAAATTATAGTAATCCATTCTGTTGGACTAAAGATATTTACATGATGTATTGATCAATAATTGAAGAGTTGAATTGTTCAAGAGCCATTGGACTCACAAGGATACTTTCACCCTTCAAGTTAACATGGTTTTCAAAGTAAATTATTAAATCATTATATCTTATTCCCATTGATGATATTAATTTTGCTGAATTTGAACAATTAATGTGATCATATTCAAATAAATTTAGATTTTCAAGTTTTGATTTCTTTGAAGTTTTGACTGATGGAGTTGGTAAGTCTCTTGGTCTTGATTTTCTATTAGTACTTGATGCTACGGATAAAGGAGATGTTACTTCACGTTCAAAGAACAAAACAATTTTTTTGGTTTTTATACATAATGTACATATATTATTACAGGCATTAGGTATTGTACATTCACTTTGATGAACCTGGTTTAGAGATCGTTCAAATGCTTCATCCCTCATTTCCCTGATAACTAAGAATAATAATCACCAGACCAAAACTAATAAATCTAATAACTGTGTAGATAACTGTAATTGTAACTAACTGTAGATAACTGTAATTGGTTTCAATTTGCAATTTTGTAATCAATTCGGATTATGGAAAACATTCAATTCGGATTACAGAATACTCAATGGAAAATTTGAACCACGTCGGATTATTGGAAATTCGGATTTTCGAGAGTTCGGATTATTGGAACACTACTGTACCTATGTCAACTGAAAAAAAAAGTGTAATTGTGAAGATATTCTTCTTCCAATACATAAATTATTTGTAGTATAGTGAATATTCTTCAGTATTTGCAACAAATTTTGTTACTTCAAATACTTTCTTAGTACTTCAAATACTTTTTTGATATTTCAAATACATTTAGGTATTTGAAATACCCAAAATCAAGTAATAAATACAAATATTATATCAAAGTATATTTCAAGTATCAAATACTTTTTTAAAATTTTAAATGTATTTGAATTATAGTATTTCAAATACCAAAAAGTAATTCAAATACTTTTTAACACGTTGACTGTCACGTCATACACATATGAATGACAGTGACATTTTCGTTTGTGCCGCGTCATGGTTCTGGTCTATTGGTTGGATCAGTGCTGTACAGTTGGGAGGCAACATCCAAGTAAAAATAGAACCGTCATTGTTTTTCAACTCAATATGGCATGCAGCGTTGTCAAGCAATAAACATGCTTTAATGGAAAGGTTTTTTGATTTTAAAAAATTGCTTACCTCATAAGTAAAGTAGTTCTCAAATCAATCGATAAATATGCTTGATGTCATCCAAGCATTTTTTGATGACCTATAATGTGTGGATGAACAACTAAAGTTTTTCAATGCACGAGGATTTCTAGATTTACCGATCACTAATATCTTTAACTTATGAGAACCATCAGCATTTGTACAAGCTAAAATGGTTATGCGTTCTTTGGACGTTTTTCTACCTGGAGCACTTGTTTCTTTTGCTTGAACTAAAGTCTTCTCAGGTAACAATTTCCAAAATAATGCCGATTCATCCGCGTTATGAATTTGATCGGGGCGGGGCATAAATCTAAATCTCTTACCATGTTATGAAATTTACTTAAAAATGGGTCCACTAATTCAGATTTATTAGACAATTTCTCACCACAAACTTTCACAAATCGTATGGAATACCTTTTTCTAAATTTCTTGAGCCAACCGTCACTCGCGTTAAAATTTAGTGTTGGATAGTACTTTTTGTGAAGTATCATAGCTTTTGTCTTCAACAATTGTGAAGTAATTTGCACATGGCTTTTTCTCTGCTTGAGGAACCAACGATATAACGCCTTTTCCATTTTTGGGAATTCTCCTTCTTTTAATGTTTTCCTTTCTTTTCCTGGTCTATCTTCCATGAATTTTTGAATTGATTTCTCTTTTTTCTTAATATAAGTTATTGTACTTTTATGTACACCGAACTTCTCAGATATAACTGTTTACTTGTCATCGTATTTTCTTTGAGATGTTTTAAAATAATATTTTTATCACTCAATGTTAAAAACTTATGCGATTTTTTATGTTTTGTTGCCATTTTACAATAATTGTTATAAATGTACACACTTGCACTACAAGAGAACTGAATCAGAAGTGATAAATTAGTCACACGCACATCAATTATTTCTAGAAGGAATTAAGCCGTTATTTCATATTTTGACATGTTCGCAAGAGTTTTTCTATAAAAAATTTGATAAGTTGAAATTATAGGACATGTTTTCTTAGAACAGTTGAAATTTTAGAACCTCTAATAATGACTTCTTTGGAGTTGAAAAGATCGAATGTTGCAATCAAAGGTATTTGAAATTACTGGACTTCTACTGTAGTTAAATACCATATTCTATATTGTCATTAGTTATAGAATTTAAAATAGAATTCACAAATGCATCTTTAATATGTTTATCTTTTTTTAAAAATAAATAAATTTTTTTAATTTTATTTTCCCAATCATCCGCCAGTAAACCCCCATAATCTACAAAAACTGCTGAAAAATCTTTATCAATCTGAAAACATATAACAGATATGAATGTAATTGCCTTTCAAAAGTAACTGTTTTTTTAAGAGTAATTAAGGATTGTTTCTTACCAGTCGGTATCCTGATGACTTCTTATATTGTGGCCATAATTTGAAAATCTCCGGCATGCCCGAACATTCGTTTAAAATTTGGTTGATCCTGTAGTGAGTGCAGGCTTGCCATAAAGTATCAAATTCCTGAGCAGATAAATTATCGTATTTTAGACTTCGTACACATTGATCCGCATCTTTTTCAGGAACTAAATTTTAAAATAAATAAATTTTAAAAAGTGTGCTTAAAATTTAAATAATCTTTTTTAGCTAAAAAAATCATTATTACTTACTTATTGTTTTCCATGTTGTGATTTTGTTAAATTTCATTGGTGGCTCAGTTTCATGATCATTTTTTTTCATCAAGGTTTCCTAAGTTTTATTTTCGTATTTGTACATTTTTTAGTCTTTTTATTTCAACATTTACAAATGTTTTTAAGTCGGTGTACGAATTCAGCTAAAGTATACACATCAAAACTTATACCTAATTAATATACAAACAATAAATAATTTATATTGAATATTTAACTTAATTTTTACTAAGCACTAGTAGACAATAAAAAATAAATATGTATAATTATTTTTGTATAGATATTATTTAATTTCACTTCACTATAATATTACAACCGCACTGCTTAAATGATGAAAACTAAATGCATAATATGATATATTATATCATATCATATCCAAAATTTCACTCACAATAGATTACTACTGTTTTTATATTACTTTTCATCGTCTTAATATATTTTGTTATAACAAACGCACCAAGTTTTTGCACAGTTAACGGTAACTATAATTTTATTCATAAATGTTATGTACAGATTCATTAACACAATGAACTTTTCATTGAAAAATTTTTGTATTCATAAATATTATGTGCATGTGTTATGAATATTTATGAAAAATCTTCATTGAATTAAGAATTTTTCATAAATTAACAATAATGAACTTATATTCCTTTAAAAAGAAATCAATGAAATTGAAAACATTATATTCAAGAAATCGTTCATTAAAATATGAATTAAATTATGAAAAATTTCATAGTATAAATGAATTACTTCATAAACGGAATGAATTTATATAATGAATGCTGATTATAAATAATTTTAACAAAATTTCGTTCAGTGTATGCAGGCGTGCAGGACAGGTAATTAAAAAATTCTCAATCATTAATAAGTGGTGGGGTTATATAAAAGATACCTAAAACCTGTTCTAAAGACCGTGCAAAACTTTTCGGGACAGTCCTTATGTTCTCACGGGTATAGTTATAAAGTATTTTAATATCACTTCTATATAGTTTTTCTATGTACAACAATGTTCGTACAACAATGATTTCGCACCTATAAAAATTACATATCAAATGTATTATATTATTTTTTCGAATTAGAATTTTCAAAATGGAGCAAAGTAACATCAACAATATACAAGAATCACAAAATATTCAAATTTTGGACCAAGAAATTTTCGTCTACAATAATGATGGGAAACTAATTCGTCTCGCGAATGAAGAACAAACAGCTGAATATGACAACAATTTAGCATCTGTTTTGAAAGGAATGCAGTTATATGACGAAATGTACCAGTTCCTTAGAGGTTTGCAATGATATCATTTTATTATTTTAATGTTTTTATTTACAAAAAAATTTACTTTTGAAAAATGTAGCGAAAAAAATTACAGTTGACGCGCTAAAATATATGAAAGAGCGTCATTTAGATGAACTTTTTCAAGGAGAAAATCTTGGTTTAAAAATAATATTCGAGCACAAACTAGGTCTTTGGCAAAACGAATGCGTGAGTTCTTCTTGCATTTACTTATTTATTACAATAGTTATTTGAATAATTTACTTCATAATTTTAATGATTTCTCGTACCATAGGGTGTACATTATCTTCGCCTAAATTTAGATACAAATTGTGAAAATGCAACTACACCTGTTATTGAAGCATGGCTCAATAGCGTACAGAGCCCATCGACTAATACTACGTGTTCAGAAAATGTTAGTAGTATATTATTTATTTATCTATGCACTTTATTATATATTATAAATGTATTATAACATCCATTCATTTGAAATTATATTGGTTTTAGGTGTGTGTGTTCTAGATATAATCAAAAGCACAGGACAAGGAAAATCTATTCTAGAATCGTACAAGGAAAATAATAGCCTTTCGCCTAATAAGAGAAAAGTAATTGTACACAAAATTGCGCAATATTTTTTGGAAAATCAAAAACATTTGTCAGTTAAACAGTGCCAGAATGTTGCGGAACAAATTACTAACATCTTCCCAACTGAACTAATTGTAGTGCTATTTATTATATTTTAAAATTTTTGTAAAGATGCAAACTATTTACTTTTATAGAATACTTACTTTGTGTCTGGAAAAGGAAAAAAAGCACCAATAGGAAAAATTTGGGATCGATATCAGTCCCAGAAAAAAGCTTTGTTGAGAATGGGTGGTATACGGCCTAAAAACCTCATGAAAAAATATGAAGAAACAAAAATAAACGATAATACAGAAGAATCGAGAATAGGTAAGATTTCTGGAATAAAATATTTCAGTATAGATTTTGTTACTTTAGAAGAAAATGTGGCATTTTCATTGCTTTTTATACAGATAATTCGAACATGGAAAAAATCATGAACGAATTAAAACACATAAGAAATTGGGCTGAAGTCGTCCCAAAGTGGAAGGAAACAGCCAGCTACAGGCAACAAAAATTTAAAAAATCGAGTGATAACAATCTAAACGCAATTTTATTAGATTTGCCTCTATTTAGGCATTCAAAGGCACCTGAGTTGGTAAATATGCTGCTTAATTTCAATTCAATTCAAATTTTAGTAATTCTGTTTGTTAATTACAGGTGTCTATTGATTATGGGCATGCCTTTCCCCAAAACCAATTTGATTTCCAGAAATGGGAATCATTTTGCCAATTAGGAAGTGAATTATTTTCAAAATATATAAAAGATAAAGGGGTGAAAAGTGAATTAAATAAATTTGTGGAGATATCTGGAGGTTTGTCTGGAGGTATGTAAAAAAGATTTAACTACAAAGCATATATGAATGCTGTTAATATACGAGTATTTCAAGCAAAAGTTAAACAGGTTCATTTTTAAAATATTCGAGAAAACAGTGAACTTTGTTTTGTCTCCCAATGCAATGTTGAACTATCTCAGAAAATTTTAAATAAAATAAAACAAAGTTTGCAGGGTGCTCTACTACAAAAAAAAACTCTTTAGAAAAATCATTAATAATAAAATATACAAATGTTTTTGTTTCAATTTTAATCAAAAGTGAACTTTTTTAACTTTTGCTTCTAAACTCCTAAACTGGACAAAATTTATTGTGAGTTTTTTATTCCAATATTGAGTTAAAATCAGTCTAGATTTAACTTCGCGATCATTCGATATAAATGAATAAAATGAAATAGAAACTAATTTGTTTTTTGAAATTATATGCTTTTTTTAAACATTTAGACAACATCAACATTCGCAATGCGCTCTGACGAGTCCGGTGTCTTTATCATCAGATATTGACACAATTTTAATTAAGAAAAGAAATGAATGTATTTTATCAAAAACAACACTTCAACCTTTTGTAATAGTGACTGGAGAGAAGTACTATTATAATGAATTTTTTGTGGCTGTAGATGACATTAAATACAAATTAGAATTATATAGAAGCTCTAGAATTTTGTTTTAAATTATTTTTTATATTTAATTTGAAATATCCAAACGAATGTTTGTTAACGTGAGTCTTCATTCAAAAAATTTTTTTTAATATTCCTACAAATGAAGATTACCCTGTTGTAGACACATTTATAGGAGATTTAGAAAAACAATTTAAAAATAAATAACTTTATTAAAACTTATAATAGTGAAATATAAAATATAAAATATAAATGATTTACATATATTTTGAATGATAAATATAAAAATTTGTAAAAATTAAAAATAGTAAAACAAATTATACATTTA
The DNA here is from genome assembly GCA_951394055.1 of Villa cingulata. Lineage (NCBI taxonomy): Eukaryota > Metazoa > Arthropoda > Insecta > Diptera > Bombyliidae > Villa > Villa cingulata. The sequence goes on along the minus strand of OX596017.1, from coordinate 29,839,731 downwards.
TATAAAAACCATTTTTTTCATTTTATTGCCCCTAGCTCCTTATCAATTTATATTAGTTCGTATAATTTTATTCATTTCAATTTACTTCTTTTCTAAATGGATTAAAAATTAAGGAAATTATTCAAGAATATATATAAATTATTTTGAAAAATTTCGTTAATTTGATCACAATTTAGGGTATTTTTTATTAAATTTGAATAAAACAGTCAAAATATCAGGTCAGTCCATATGTTCGTGCGTATTTTTCCAATATAAAAAAGGACAGGTTCTAGGTACATTTTTTACCTAGTGTACCTAACTTCTTGTGTTAGAATTTGAAAATACACTCGATTAACTAGTTTTTAATCAACTCTGACGAAGTTCACATCATTTAAAGTATTTAGTAAAAATGGAAAATAGTAAAGAATACAAGAGACGCGTGTTATACTTTCTTTTTAAAAGTGGTGAAAATGCAACAAGAGCTGCAGAAAAGTTAAATGAAGTGCACGGTGAAAATTTTATTAGTGGAAGAACCTCACAAAAGTGGTTTGCAAGATTTAGAGAAGGAAAAACAATTGTTGGAGATGAGCCCCGTTCTGGACGCCCTGTGGAGTTCGACTAGGGTTACCATATACTCTTTTTTGAAGTGAATATACCCTCTTTTTCTAGCTATATTTACTTTTACCTCTCTTTTCACCATTTTCTACTTTTTTTAAATCTTAAAATTGAATTTCAAAATGTAAGGTTGTTAAATCCTCAAAATGATTTAATTTAACAAAAAAAATAAAATAAGGTGCCGGTTTCAATTTTATAAATAAGAACACAATTTTTTTACAAAACGTTATAAAAAAATCTTTATTGAAAATTAATCTCTTAAATCTAACAATTCAAAACTTATTCTAATTTCAAATACTAAAATTTTAAATAATAAAAAATGATAATAAAAATTAATTATAATTTAAATATATATATATAACTTTAATTGATTTAAAAATATTGTTACAAAAAATTTTAACGTTAAGTTGCAACTTTCTTATTTTAAAAAAAATTCAAAATTTCAAAATAATAATCTACTAACAACAATTTTAATTCAAACTTATAATTTTCAAATTGATAATCATTCTACTAATTTTCTCAAAAAAAATATGAATTTACTTTAATTTTTCAATACAATATCTAGTTTTCAAAAAAATTTAATCTACTAATTAATTTAATTTAAAAATTCAATTACAATTAATTTAATTAAAATTCGTTGATAAAGATGGCGTTATTAATGCTTAGTTGATTGAAGTGTGTTGATTGAAGAACCGTACCCGAATCTGATGATTTAAAAATTTAAAATTTTAACTGTCCAATGACTTCCGGTAAATCAATTTTACTGTCAGCAATTATTTATCCCAAATAAATTATGAAGAGAAATTTCGTGAATTCGATGAATTGAATATAAAATTTCGTATCAACCAAATATCGTAACTCCCGGCTTAGTAAGTAGAAATTTTCAATAGAAATTTCTGTCTCTGTGATTTTATACTCTGAAATTTTCTGATACTTAGAAATTGTTAAAAATTTCTAAGTTTTCCTTTAATTTTATACTTGAAAAAATTTTCGATTCTTAGAAATTTGTGAAAAAATTTCTAAGTTCCCTTTTAATTTTGGACTTGGAAACTCAACACGTTTCCCAACGTAGATAAATTGGCCTAACTTGCCCTATTTTCTGTAGAAATTATAAGTATTTCTACAGAAATTCCTAACGATCCCTATTTACTAGCTCAGCACGCTAGATTTTTTAGGACTCAACACGTCCTGGTTTTTTTTGATCTTTTGTTTTCCCTGATTCAGACTCAACACGTCATATAGGCAGGTAATTGCAAAAGACAAATTCTTCTGCGAACTTCATTCTTTATATAGCAAAATTTGCAAACTCTGGAATTTTCTATTTTCCCCGTTGGTGATAAATTTTCTATTTGTTTCATCTTCTGTCTTTCTTATTGGAACATTTTTCCGAATGGTAACTGATGTGACATATGGTACATTTTCCGATTGTGAATGATATTAGCTGGTAATTTTCAATTCAGCTGGTACATTTGATAGTGATTATTTGGAATTGGAACAGTTAATAATTAATCAAATAACTTGGTAAATGTTTTGTTTACATTTACCTACATTTTGTTTTTTAAAAGTGTCAAATGTTGTGAAGTTTTGACGTGTTGTGTGATAAATATTATTAATTTTTTATTTTGTGTTTATAATTTTGTGATTATTGTGTTATATGTTTGTGATCGTGATTTATGTAATTTTAAATATATAGTTGTTAAATTTGTATTTATGTGTTTTGTGGTGTAAATAATTCTATTTATTGTTTTGTTGTGTTTTGTACATAGTTTTGTAATTGTGATATATGTAGTTTTGGTTATGTTTTTATGTTTACATTTTGTGTTGTTCTATGTTTTGTGTGTAGTGTTCTGTTGTTTTTTTTTGTTATTTATTATAATATTTATTAATTAATTAATTATTTATTTTCTATTTTCAGGTTATCATGTTGATTGGATTCAACATCCTCCCGGAACGGCAAAAAAATGATATGTTTTAATTTGTTTATTTATTTTGTTATTTTATTGATTTGTTATTTATTTAATTATATCGTTCATTAGTATTGTTCTAAATAAAGATTATTTTGAAGCTAAATTTTGTTCTGTTTTTATTCATTGTTTGTTACCATTCATTTTTTAAATTACTAATTCAATCATCATTTTATACTTTCTATTTGATTTTAGTTTCTGATTTTCATATTCATTTATAGTTAATCTTCTATTTGATTTTTCTGTGGTATTTTTGCAATAATTTTCTGTCTGTTCCAATATGTAAACCGAATAATCGTTTTATCATCGACCCTGTGTCGATATGATTTTTTCATGTGATTGACTTTTTCCCACGGAATAAGGGATTTTCGAAGCGTTTTTCGAATGTTTGTTGCGTTTTCATTTTCTTTAAATTTTTTCTTGTGTTTGTTGATCTGTGGTTCTCTCAATTTTATTTGTGTTTTCGTTATTCGTTTCGTAGTATTTTCACCAATGTCTTCAAATATCTTATTCTTAGATTTTTCACGTTTTATTGCCATTAACCTTTGTTTTTGTTTCCCAGATTTTCTTGATCGCGTGTCTATAGAATGTTCATGAACCCTTGTCATGAACGTACTACTGAATTGTGTAGCATCACCTATGCTACCCATAACAATCCAGCCTAATTCAGTATTTATTGCAATCGGATGATTCGGTTCAGTTGAGCGTCTAATTCCTTCTCGAATTATAGCTGCGTATACTTCTGCTCCAATTAATAAGTCTATCCTTCCAGGTATCGCAAAACTAGGGTCAGCTAAAATCAAACCTTTCAAATGATTGAAACCTGTCGTTTCAATCCGATGAGTAGGTAAATCGTTAGTGATACTCTTTACCACTAACGCATTTACGCAATATTCAAATTTTCCGTTTACTGATTCTAGAATAAAATCAGTTTGCGATTTAGCCACAGTGGAACTGCTCTGATTGAGTCCACTGATGTTCTGATTCGTTCGTGTAAGTTGAAGTTGCAGGCGTTTTGCTGCAGAAACAGTTATGAATGTTGATTGTGACCCTGGATCTATTAAGGCTCGCAATACTTCGTTGTGACCCTTTTTACTCCGTATTCTGACTAAAGCCGTTGCTAGTAGTACTTGATTCGTGTTTGACGAAAAGAAGGACTTCACTTCATTCTTTTCGCTGGGTTTGACAACAGGCAGAGCTTGGTCTCCTGTGTCATTTTGTATTGATTGAGCAGAAGGTTTCTTAACACTGAAACTAGTATGTAATAGGGAATGGTGTTTTTTCTTACATGTACTGCAAGAGTATTTGCTTTTGCATTCGTTATATCCGTGACCGAGAGTAAAACAATTCATACATAGTTTATGCTTTTTGACGAAGTTCAATTTTTCTGTAACTGATAATGATTTAAATTTCAAGCAGTTAAAAAGTCGATGATCAGAATTGCATTTTGGACATCGAATAATTTGATTATTAGTTTTATTGTTTTGTGCCAAGAAAACATTGCTTCGTTTAGGTGTATTGATGGCTTCTAATACTCTGAAACGTGCTTCTAAAAATTCTACTAATTCTTTGAACGTAGGCATTTCGGTTTTTGAGCTTTGTTTGATTTCCCAAAGTTCTCTTGTTTCAGGTGGTAGTCTTTGTAATGTCAGATAAGTTATTATTGGATCCCAATTTTCAGTATTGATTCTCAATGTTTCTAATTCGTGTAGGGTTTCTTCCACGTTACTCAAAACATCTTTCATAGCTTGTGCACTTTCTGACTTCATAGGAGTAAATTTGCACAACTTTTCCAATTGTGTATTAACTAGAACTCTGTTGTTGTTAAATCGACTGATTAGAGCAAACCAAGCCTTTTGATAATTCGCTGCTATAATATCGAACTGTTTGATAATTCTAGCTGCTTCACCAGAAGTACATGATTTCAAATAATGTAATTTTTCAATTTCAGAGATATCGTTATTGTTGTGAATCAAATTCACATATAAGTCTCTAAATGATCTCCATGATCTGTATGTGCCATCAAATTTTGGTAACTGTATGGGTGGTAATTTAATTTGTGGTTTTGCTGACGGTGGTAAAGTTGTATTATTGTTCGCAGTTTGGTTTGATACATTTGTTGTGGTTAATAATTCAATTTTTTCATCTAATTCAACAATTAATTCGAAGCATTGTTCTTCAAAGTTTTTAAATGTATTTTGTTCTAAGTACTGGGTAGTGCTATTCGCGTCTTCAGAATGACAAATCTCATAATGATTTTTCCGAAACTCTTGGGATAATTCCTTTAACTTTTCTATTCTGCGTTTATATACTACTATAGGTTTTATTTCGTCAAGACTCTTTTTTATACTAACAGTAACGTTGTTTAATTCTTCAATCAATAAATTTTGCGATTTAATTAAACCTTGAACCTTCTCCATTGTTTCCTTTTTCTTTTTACTGCTCGAATTTTTTGGTTTAACCATCTACAAGTATATTCTATCAAATTTTATACAAAGAGAAAATAAAAATTGTGTTTTTATTTATATCCGGCTCGAAGGACCAAATGTTAAATCCTCAAAATGATTTAATTTAACAAAAAAAATAAAATAAGGTGCCGGTTTCAATTTTATAAATAAGAACACAATTTTTTTACAAAACGTTATAAAAAAATCTTTATTGAAAATTAATCTCTTAAATCTAACAATTCAAAACTTATTCTAATTTCAAATACTAAAATTTTAAATAATAAAAAATGATAATAAAAATTAATTATAATTTAAATATATATATATAACTTTAATTGATTTAAAAATATTGTTACAAAAAATTTTAACGTTAAGTTGCAACTTTCTTATTTTAAAAAAAATTCAAAATTTCAAAATAATAATCTACTAACAACAATTTTAATTCAAACTTATAATTTTCAAATTGATAATCATTCTACTAATTTTCTCAAAAAAAATATGAATTTACTTTAATTTTTCAATACAATATCTAGTTTTCAAAAAAATTTAATCTACTAATTAATTTAATTTAAAAATTCAATTACAATTAATTTAATTAAAATTCGTTGATAAAGATGGCGTTATTAATGCTTAGTTGATTGAAGTGTGTTGATTGAAGAACCGTACCCGAATCTGATGATTTAAAAATTTAAAATTTTAACTGTCCAATGACTTCCGGTAAATCAATTTTACTGTCAGCAATTATTTATCCCAAATAAATTATGAAGAGAAATTTCGTGAATTCGATGAATTGAATATAAAATTTCGTATCAACCAAATATCGTAATTCCCGGCTTAGTAAGTAGAAATTTTCAATAGAAATTTCTGTCTCTGTGATTTTATACTCTGAAATTTTCTGATACTTAGAAATTGTTAAAAATTTCTAAGTTTTCCTTTAATTTTATACTTGAAAAAATTTTCGATTCTTAGAAATTTGTGAAAAAATTTCTAAGTTCCCTTTTAATTTTGGACTTGGAAACTCAACACGTTTCCCAACGTAGATAAATTGGCCTAACTTGCCCTATTTTCTGTAGAAATTATAAGTATTTCTACAGAAATTCCTAACGATCCCTATTTACTAGCTCAGCACGCTAGATTTTTTAGGACTCAACACGTCCTGGTTTTTTTTGATCTTTTGTTTTCCCTGATTCAGACTCAACACGTCATATAGGCAGGTAATTGCAAAAGACAAATTCTTCTGCGAACTTCATTCTTTATATAGCAAAATTTGCAAACTCTGGAATTTTCTATTTTCCCCGTTGGTGATAAATTTTCTATTTGTTTCATCTTCTGTCTTTCTTATTGGAACATTTTTCCGAATGGTAACTGATGTGACATATGGTACATTTTCCGATTGTGAATGATATTAGCTGGTAATTTTCAATTCAGCTGGTACATTTGATAGTGATTATTTGGAATTGGAACAGTTAATAATTAATCAAATAACTTGGTAAATGTTTTGTTTACATTTACCTACATTTTGTTTTTTAAAAGTGTCAAATGTTGTGAAGTTTTGACGTGTTGTGTGATAAATATTATTAATTTTTTATTTTGTGTTTATAATTTTGTGATTATTGTGTTATATGTTTGTGATCGTGATTTATGTAATTTTAAATATATAGTTGTTAAATTTGTATTTATGTGTTTTGTGGTGTAAATAATTCTATTTATTGTTTTGTTGTGTTTTGTACATAGTTTTGTAATTGTGATATATGTAGTTTTGGTTATGTTTTTATGTTTACATTTTGTGTTGTTCTATGTTTTGTGTGTAGTGTTCTGTTGTTTTTTTTTGTTATTTATTATAATATTTATTAATTAATTAATTATTTATTTTCTATTTTCAGGTTATCATGTTGATTGGATTCAACATCCTCCCGGAACGGCAAAAAAATGATATGTTTTAATTTGTTTATTTATTTTGTTATTTTATTGATTTGTTATTTATTTAATTATATCGTTCATTAGTATTGTTCTAAATAAAGATTATTTTGAAGCTAAATTTTGTTCTGTTTTTATTCATTGTTTGTTACCATTCATTTTTTAAATTACTAATTCAATCATCATTTTATACTTTCTATTTGATTTTAGTTTCTGATTTTCATATTCATTTATAGTTAATCTTCTATTTGATTTTTCTGTGGTATTTTTGCAATAATTTTCTGTCTGTTCCAATATGTAAACCGAATAATCGTTTTATCATCGACCCTGTGTCGATATGATTTTTTCATGTGATTGACTTTTTCCCACGGAATAAGGGATTTTCGAAGCGTTTTTCGAATGTTTGTTGCGTTTTCATTTTCTTTAAATTTTTTCTTGTGTTTGTTGATCTGTGGTTCTCTCAATTTTATTTGTGTTTTCGTTATTCGTTTCGTAGTATTTTCACCAATGTCTTCAAATATCTTATTCTTAGATTTTTCACGTTTTATTGCCATTAACCTTTGTTTTTGTTTCCCAGATTTTCTTGATCGCGTGTCTATAGAATGTTCATGAACCCTTGTCATGAACGTACTACTGAATTGTGTAGCATCACCTATGCTACCCATAACAATCCAGCCTAATTCAGTATTTATTGCAATCGGATGATTCGGTTCAGTTGAGCGTCTAATTCCTTCTCGAATTATAGCTGCGTATACTTCTGCTCCAATTAATAAGTCTATCCTTCCAGGTATCGCAAAACTAGGGTCAGCTAAAATCAAACCTTTCAAATGATTGAAACCTGTCGTTTCAATCCGATGAGTAGGTAAATCGTTAGTGATACTCTTTACCACTAACGCATTTACGCAATATTCAAATTTTCCGTTTACTGATTCTAGAATAAAATCAGTTTGCGATTTAGCCACAGTGGAACTGCTCTGATTGAGTCCACTGATGTTCTGATTCGTTCGTGTAAGTTGAAGTTGCAGGCGTTTTGCTGCAGAAACAGTTATGAATGTTGATTGTGACCCTGGATCTATTAAGGCTCGCAATACTTCGTTGTGACCCTTTTTACTCCGTATTCTGACTAAAGCCGTTGCTAGTAGTACTTGATTCGTGTTTGACGAAAAGAAGGACTTCACTTCATTCTTTTCGCTGGGTTTGACAACAGGCAGAGCTTGGTCTCCTGTGTCATTTTGTATTGATTGAGCAGAAGGTTTCTTAACACTGAAACTAGTATGTAATAGGGAATGGTGTTTTTTCTTACATGTACTGCAAGAGTATTTGCTTTTGCATTCGTTATATCCGTGACCGAGAGTAAAACAATTCATACATAGTTTATGCTTTTTGACGAAGTTCAATTTTTCTGTAACTGATAATGATTTAAATTTCAAGCAGTTAAAAAGTCGATGATCAGAATTGCATTTTGGACATCGAATAATTTGATTATTAGTTTTATTGTTTTGTGCCAAGAAAACATTGCTTCGTTTAGGTGTATTGATGGCTTCTAATACTCTGAAACGTGCTTCTAAAAATTCTACTAATTCTTTGAACGTAGGCATTTCGGTTTTTGAGCTTTGTTTGATTTCCCAAAGTTCTCTTGTTTCAGGTGGTAGTCTTTGTAATGTCAGATAAGTTATTATTGGATCCCAATTTTCAGTATTGATTCTCAATGTTTCTAATTCGTGTAGGGTTTCTTCCACGTTACTCAAAACATCTTTCATAGCTTGTGCACTTTCTGACTTCATAGGAGTAAATTTGCACAACTTTTCCAATTGTGTATTAACTAGAACTCTGTTGTTGTTAAATCGACTGATTAGAGCAAACCAAGCCTTTTGATAATTCGCTGCTATAATATCGAACTGTTTGATAATTCTAGCTGCTTCACCAGAAGTACATGATTTCAAATAATGTAATTTTTCAATTTCAGAGATATCGTTATTGTTGTGAATCAAATTCACATATAAGTCTCTAAATGATCTCCATGATCTGTATGTGCCATCAAATTTTGGTAACTGTATGGGTGGTAATTTAATTTGTGGTTTTGCTGACGGTGGTAAAGTTGTATTATTGTTCGCAGTTTGGTTTGATACATTTGTTGTGGTTAATAATTCAATTTTTTCATCTAATTCAACAATTAATTCGAAGCATTGTTCTTCAAAGTTTTTAAATGTATTTTGTTCTAAGTACTGGGTAGTGCTATTCGCGTCTTCAGAATGACAAATCTCATAATGATTTTTCCGAAACTCTTGGGATAATTCCTTTAACTTTTCTATTCTGCGTTTATATACTACTATAGGTTTTATTTCGTCAAGACTCTTTTTTATACTAACAGTAACGTTGTTTAATTCTTCAATCAATAAATTTTGCGATTTAATTAAACCTTGAACCTTCTCCATTGTTTCCTTTTTCTTTTTACTGCTCGAATTTTTTGGTTTAACCATCTACAAGTATATTCTATCAAATTTTATACAAAGAGAAAATAAAAATTGTGTTTTTATTTATATCCGGCTCGAAGGACCAAATGTTAAATCCTCAAAATGATTTAATTTAACAAAAAAAATAAAATAAGGTGCCGGTTTCAATTTTATAAATAAGAACACAATTTTTTTACAAAACGTTATAAAAAAATCTTTATTGAAAATTAATCTCTTAAATCTAACAATTCAAAACTTATTCTAATTTCAAATACTAAAATTTTAAATAATAAAAAATGATAATAAAAATTAATTATAATTTAAATATATATATATAACTTTAATTGATTTAAAAATATTGTTACAAAAAATTTTAACGTTAAGTTGCAACTTTCTTATTTTAAAAAAAATTCAAAATTTCAAAATAATAATCTACTAACAACAATTTTAATTCAAACTTATAATTTTCAAATTGATAATCATTCTACTAATTTTCTCAAAAAAAATATGAATTTACTTTAATTTTTCAATACAATATCTAGTTTTCAAAAAAATTTAATCTACTAATTAATTTAATTTAAAAATTCAATTACAATTAATTTAATTAAAATTCGTTGATAAAGATGGCGTTATTAATGCTTAGTTGATTGAAGTGTGTTGATTGAAGAACCGTACCCGAATCTGATGATTTAAAAATTTAAAATTTTAACTGTCCAATGACTTCCGGTAAATCAATTTTACTGTCAGCAATTATTTATCCCAAATAAATTATGAAGAGAAATTTCGTGAATTCGATGAATTGAATATAAAATTTCGTATCAACCAAATATCGTAATTCCCGGCTTAGTAAGTAGAAATTTTCAATAGAAATTTCTGTCTCTGTGATTTTATACTCTGAAATTTTCTGATACTTAGAAATTGTTAAAAATTTCTAAGTTTTCCTTTAATTTTATACTTGAAAAAATTTTCGATTCTTAGAAATTTGTGAAAAAATTTCTAAGTTCCCTTTTAATTTTGGACTTGGAAACTCAACACGTTTCCCAACGTAGATAAATTGGCCTAACTTGCCCTATTTTCTGTAGAAATTATAAGTATTTCTACAGAAATTCCTAACGATCCCTATTTACTAGCTCAGCACGCTAGATTTTTTAGGACTCAACACGTCCTGGTTTTTTTTGATCTTTTGTTTTCCCTGATTCAGACTCAACACGTCATATAGGCAGGTAATTGCAAAAGACAAATTCTTCTGCGAACTTCATTCTTTATATAGCAAAATTTGCAAACTCTGGAATTTTCTATTTTCCCCGTTGGTGATAAATTTTCTATTTGTTTCATCTTCTGTCTTTCTTATTGGAACATTTTTCCGAATGGTAACTGATGTGACATATGGTACATTTTCCGATTGTGAATGATATTAGCTGGTAATTTTCAATTCAGCTGGTACATTTGATAGTGATTATTTGGAATTGGAACAGTTAATAATTAATCAAATAACTTGGTAAATGTTTTGTTTACATTTACCTACATTTTGTTTTTTAAAAGTGTCAAATGTTGTGAAGTTTTGACGTGTTGTGTGATAAATATTATTAATTTTTTATTTTGTGTTTATAATTTTGTGATTATTGTGTTATATGTTTGTGATCGTGATTTATGTAATTTTAAATATATAGTTGTTAAATTTGTATTTATGTGTTTTGTGGTGTAAATAATTCTATTTATTGTTTTGTTGTGTTTTGTACATAGTTTTGTAATTGTGATATATGTAGTTTTGGTTATGTTTTTATGTTTACATTTTGTGTTGTTCTATGTTTTGTGTGTAGTGTTCTGTTGTTTTTTTTTGTTATTTATTATAATATTTATTAATTAATTAATTATTTATTTTCTATTTTCAGGTTATCATGTTGATTGGATTCAACAAAGGTCATCTGTTTTAAAAAAACAAAATTTCTGCTGGTCGTGGCGTTAAAGTTTAACGATTTTTATCTGTTTGAATCATAATATTCACAGAAACGAATCAGATGACTGCCGATTAGAGTGTGTTCAGAGTTCTGACTATATATGCATAAATGACATGCCATGTCATCATGAAAGACAAATGTCATATTTCTATTTCATTATTTCTATAGATTGCATTAACGAATTACAGACTACAGTGTGCTAATTTTCATCTTAAAATTTGATTGTAATTAAATAGTAGTTTATTCGTGTTATATCATATTCTTTTCTCTACAATTTACTGATAAAATATCAAGGTAATGTATTGTAATGCTATTTTTTTTTAAATTAATAAATCAAAACTCTGGTACTCTTAGAATATTTTGAGTATTATCCATCAATTGCTATTTAACTTTAAAAATACAGACTATAGTATTACTTATTTTTATTATTCATAGATATTTGTATGTTGTATGATTTAATAAATAAAATAAATAATGAAACGAGCTAATGATGACGATGGCGATAATGAAAATGATGATTGTGGCAAATCATCAGATAACAGATATCTTAATAAATCTAAGTCTAAGATAAAAGGAGTGTGTACTTTCAATGAAAAATTACAACATAAGTACAAAATGTTTAAAAAAACAAATACACCCACAGAGGCCATCTGTAGTAATTGCAATATTAAAATCAACGTAGCACATAAAGGAAAATTTGATATTGAGCAACATTTGCAATCAAAATCACATAGACGAATAGTTGCTGCTTCGACATCAAATAAAAAAGTTACAGAATATATTTCTTCAAATTTCAACAAAGATAATTATAAACTTAAAGATGATATTTCTGCTTGTGAAGCTACTTTAGCGTACCATACGGTATATCACCACTCATCTTTTCGTTCCATGGATTGCACAAGCAAAATACTGCAAAAAATGTTTAAAGATTCAGAAGTTGCCAAAAATTTGTCAACTGCCAGAACAAAAACAGAAGCAGTGGTCAAGAACGTAATTTTTCCCTATTTGAAGGAAGAAATCAACCGAATCGCCACTGAAAATGAAATTGGGCACATAAGCGTAAGCACTGATGGAAGTAATCATGGATACACAAAAATATTTCCCGTTATGATACACTACTTTACAAAAACGAAGGAATAGTTCAGAAGCTAATAAATTTAGATTTCTTAACTAATGAAACCGCAGAAACCATTTCTGAACTGCTAATAAAATCATTAAATGAGTTTAATCTTGCAAAAAAAATGGTGGCTTTTGGCGGTGATAACTGCAATACTAATTTTGGTGGCCGCAATAGACAAGGGAAAACAAATGTGTATCATTTTCTAAAAGTTAAAATGAACAATGAAAATATTATTGGGATAGGCTGTCCAGCACATATTTTACATAATGCAGTACATCATGCAACAGATCTTTGGTCAACTGATATTGAATCCATATTAATAAAAATATATAACCATTTTTCTATCTACACAGTTCGGGTAGAAAAGCTAAAAGAATTTTGCAACTTTGTTGAAATAGAATACGACAAACTTTTAAAGCATTCTAAAACGCGCTGGCTTTCTTTATTTCCAGTTATCGAAAGAACTTTAAAAATGTTCGATGCTTTGAAATCGTACTTTTTATCAATATTTTCTCCACCAGTACTTTTAAAGCACTTTTTTGAAAATCCTTTGAGTGAAGCTCAATTATATTTTTTGCATTCATTGATGAATATTTTCAATACACAAATTAAAAAGGTGGAAAGTGAAAAAAATTCTCTATTAGAAATAAGAAATGCTTTAAAATCTGTTCAAGATGCCTTAGAAGTCAGAATTTCATCAAATTTTTTGCCGTTGGCTGTAAGAAGTATTTTAACGAAGTATGAAGACATATGTCCAGATAAGTGCCTAGTTTTTAGAACAAACGTTAAACAAACGTACTGTAATGCAAAAGCTTACTTGGAGCAATGGACAAATCAGTTTGATGAATTTAGTAAGTTTGAATGGATGACTCTTGAGAAGAAGCCTGAATGGTCACAATTAAATTCAATTCTAGAATATTGTTCAAAACATGATATTGAAATTGATGATTGTCTTCTAATAGACCAGATTCAAATTTTACAAAGATTTTATGAAAATAATGAAAATTGTGAAAATTTTAACAGGAGTATTTCCAGTGATAAATGGGTTCAATTTTTCAAATCCACGAATGATTCGCAACAGTATTCTGAACTTTTAAAACTTTGCAATTTTTTCTTCAGTATTCCAGCCCACAACGCAAGCTTAGAAAGAGTTTTCAGTTTAATAAAAAGTCAATGGACTGATGAAAGAAACAGATTGGACTTACGAATGCTTAAAAGTATAATTTTTTTAAAATTTAATCTTAAATCAGTAAGTTGTTCTGATTTTTATCAGAAAATTCGAGGAGAAACTAAACTCCTTAGTTTAGTGAGATCGTCTGAAAAATACTCGATTCAGAAATAAGAAGATTATTATCACGTTATAGAAAATGTTATTTTTTCCTCTTCTTTTCCCTCTTTTTTTAAATTTTTGTTATATTTGTCATACTTTTAGTTTGTTGTGTTAAATTGTTATGTTCTGTTATGTTTAGTTCTTTTTTCTTATTTTATTATACTTATAACCACATATATAAATACTTATTAATAAACGCTTTATGCCTTTATACACGTTTTTTAATTATTTGGTTGTGTTTTTGAGAAACCCTCTTTTTTTAAAAAAAAACCCTCTTTATTTAATGTCTGCAGTTCTCTTTTGAAATTTTAAATTCTGGCCACACTAAGTTCGACAACGATATTTTGAAGACTCTTGTTGAGACAAAGCCACAAATATCAATAGACGAGATCGTGAAAGAGCTGAATTCATCGCATGGAACAGTTCAGAGACATCTACAAGAGATAGGAAAAGTTTCAAAGCTGGGGGAATGGGTTCCACATGAATTAAGTGAATCAAATCGACAACAGCGAATTAATGTTTCTTCTTCACTCTTGTCTCGCCAGGCTCAAACTCCGTTTTTGGAACGTATTGTCACAGGGGATGAAAAATGGATACTTAGTCCGTAGAGAGAAAAAGGCAATGGTGTGACAAAGATGAGCTACCACAACCGACCGCAAAGCCTGGATTACACCCAAGAAAAGTTTTGCTGAGTGTTTGGTGGGACAAAAGTTGCCTTGTGTATCATGAGTTTTTGAACCCGAATGAAACCATTACAACAGAAGTCTACTCTGAGCAATTAACAAAATTGCAAGCAGAACTTGTAAAAAAGCGTTCAGTGTTAGTCAATAGAAAACAAGTTTTATTTCATCATGACAATGCATGACCTCACACTGCAAAAGCAACGCTACAAGAAATTAAGGAGTTTAACTGGGAAATCATGCCTCATCCACCATACTTTCCCGACATTTCATCTTCGTGGAAAAAAATTCACAACAACAGAAGAAGTCAAAACAGCTGTGTCAACATTCTTTGATTCGAAACCAGTCTTTTTTTATGCAGGGCATTGAAAACTTACCTGTAAGATGGCAAAGTGTAGTTGATAATGATGGTGAATATATCATTGATTAGTACTCTAATTATGTGTTTTATTTTTTTGGTCATATGATGTTGGAAAAAAACGCACGAACTTATGGACTGACCTGATATGTTGCATATAGTTGTTATTACTATACGACTTATATAAATTAGCCAGATAATTTGGTAAAATTTGAGCGAAACTTATTCAACATATACCCAAAACGTTTGTTTAATTAGCTAAATATTTTTTGTAAAGTTAACCTAAAAATTTGGTATATTTCACTAAGCTCAGGTGAATGTCTTAGGTGGAACAACTAAACTGGTTTATTTGTTATCACTATACGACTTAGGTACTTTAGCCAAACTCTTTGGTGAAATTCAAATTTAAAATCCACTCTGAATAGCCAAAACATTTGTTAATTTACCTGAAACATTTTGGTGAAATTCTTCTAAAATCTTTGGCAGTTTTTACTAAGCTTAGATAAATAGATTGGTTGAAAAAGCCAAAAAAGTTTAACAGTTAACTACTAATTTGCTTAGGTAATTTAGCAAAGAGTTTTTTATAATACCACAAATTTTCAAAGGAGAGGATTACCAAATTTATTTTGGGTAATGTAACTAAAACCTTAGCAGGCTGAATTCGAGCCAAGATTTTAGGTACGTTAACCGCGGTTTTTAGATATTTTTACCTACATTTTTTTTCGGTGTGTAGAACGTGGTAAAACAAATTTTTTTTATTTACAATTTTTTAAATTTCTTCAACTGTGAGACCATTAAAAAAATGTTAACAGTACGATACGAATTAGAGTACTAAACTGAAAAGTGAGATCTGGTTTGTTTATTATTATGCTGCTGCTGCCATAGCTTGCATTGTTTGCTGTCGCTGTTGCTGTTGCTCCCGTGCATTGGACCTGGGCTGTTAGACTAATGAATATAATAGAATTTTTAAAATAAATGACATGATATATGTGAAAAAAAGTGAAAAAAAAAAAAAGAAAAAATTTTTTTTATTACAATAAAGATAAAACTTATTTTGAGTACCTATTCTACCTAAATTAGAATTAATACTATACACATTCGACATCCTACTATATTAGTTTTAAAGCTTAAAATAAGGAAAAGATTTCTAACTTAAATGGATAATTTACCATGTTTATACTTCACATCAAAACGATATAATACAAATCGATATGAGATAAAACGATCTAATAAAACCGGTTTAACAGATGTTTATACTTACTAGCTCGAATCGATATGAGATAAAACAGAATGAAATGGAATGCAGTGCTACCACAACATTTTTGCATTTTGAATAAAATGTTGAAATAAAATTAAAATTTACAAATTACAACTCAAAGAACGATCACGAAATGAGAGGTTAATTATTTTACGATTACGAACGGTTTATACCGATTTTCATATCGTTTTGACAGCTCTCAAACCGCTTTAATTATGGTTTTTAGTTAATGCGATTTAAAAATGATAAAACGTTTTAAGGGACGTTTATACTTAACTTTCAAATCGTTTCATCTTATATCGTTTTCAGTGGCGGCGTAAGGCGTGGGCGACGTGGGCCACCGCCTACGGCCTCGCGGTCTCGCACCTCGGAGGCCCGCGAACGCAAATATAGATATAATTACTCATCTAACAACAAATAATTAAAAAACCAAATTCATAGTGTCCGTACAGTTTACAAAAAACAAAATATTCATTTCAAATATATACAAATGTATATGCATTAGCGTTGGGATAACAGTTTCTGTACACTATAAACCTATTGATAAAAAACTTTTAAAAAAAAAATTTAAAATACAATTCTATTATCATCAATATTAAGTTTGTATACATAATAATATAGACATTTATATGTATTGTCTCTTCCATACGTACAATTACTATATTTTTGGTTCTGATCTTATGAATGCAGGTGTTCATAGAAAATGTGAAAATGTTGCAGGTGTTCATAGAAATACATTTAATTTAATTAATAATACAGATTTTGATGTGAGAATAAGTGTTGCGTTTTATTGTTTGAAAAATTAAAAATAAATAAAGAACTGTATTATATTTATTTGAACTGTTGAGTGTAAAAAGTGTCTTTTTAAAGAACAACACGTCCTACCCACTTATTTATTAAAAGCAAGGTAAGAAAATATTGATAAATTTTGTAGTTTTTAGAACTTTTCATATTTATTCAATGTAGTATGTATAGTATGTATAATGATGATGTGTATATACGCAAACTACCTAATAATTTTTTAAATATTGTTTACAGATTACAATATTTTAGGCCTACTTAAAATGTCAGGCCCAGGCCCCAGTAGAAATAGAGATATCGGGAGAAAATGGGAATCTGGTTCAGCAAAACGAAAAAGAAAAGCTGAACGAGCTGTAGCAAATCAGGTTTTAAGTTCGAGTATGATGAAGATTCTCAAAAAAACTCCTTCAGAATCATCTGAATCAATTGCTTCGACTTCCAAACACTTAGAACCAAACTCTGACTTAGAATCAAACTCTAGTCTATCAGACTCTGAAAACTCTGAAACTCTCCTGTTAAACAGTAGAATTCACGAAGAACAAGTAGTTTCTCCGCCAGTTAGCAGCGATACCAATGATGCAGTCAAAGAAGCATTTGTGTGTTCAGATCCGGCACTGTGGAAGTTTCCCGTAACGGATTCTCAGTAACAATAGCAATAGAAATTATCAACAAGGTATGAATAGAAATTTCGCTAATAGTGGTCAAACTAGAAATTCTAATAATTATCGTAGGTTTGAACTAAATGATGGTCTATCTAACAATCAAAGTGAACCGATTGATATTTCTATTAACGAATTAAGATCCGATAACCCTCGTAATAATCATCAAACCTCACAAATCCATGATAATGAATTTCAAAAGCAAAATTTTCGCGTTGTACCCGAAAACGATTACCTTATATAGTAATTAAAAATAAAATCAGAGACATGAGATTTATAATAGACAGCGGCACAGAGAATAGCATTATAAACCCCAATATTTGCAGTGAAAAATGGAAAAATTCATCCTCTTCTAGAGTAATTAAAGTACTCAATTGCGAAATAGCAATAGAAACTCGGTATAATTTTCCTTTATTTGACGAATTTAATGAAAATAACTATAACGCAGAATTTTTAGAATACAATTTTCATGAAACTTTCGATGGCCTAATAGGCAACAACATTCTTGTCGAATTAAACGCAATAATAGATTACAAACAAAGATTATTTAAAACAAGAAATTCCTCAATACAAGAAGAATTTTACGCGAAAAACTGTTATAAAAATGAATCCCTCAGCATTTTTATTAATGAATCAACAGGTAAAATCTGTGATGAAAATTTTTCTGACCATTTAAATAGAAAAGATGTAGATAAACTCAAAATTCTTTTGAACTCTTATAAGGATGTTTTTTTTAAGGAAGGCGATTACCTTTCATTTACAAATGAGATAAAGCATGAGATAAAAACTAAAACCGATATACCCATTAATAGTAAACTTTATCGATATCCGGAAGTTCATCGACAAGAAGTCGATAAACAAATAGAAGAAATGCTTTTACAAGGGATCATTAAACATAGTAACAGTCCTTATAATTCTCCTATTTGGGTTGTTCCAAAAAATCTAGACAGTTCAGAAAAACAGAAATGGAGAATCGTTGTAGATTATCGCAAATTGAACGAACAGACAGTGGACGACAAATTTCCCATCCCAAATATAGAAGAGTTATTCGATAAACTAGGCAAATGTAACTGTTTTTCAACTATTGACCTTGCTAAAGGGTTTTATCAAATAGAGGTAGTACCTAAAGATCGCCCGAAAACGGCATTTTCTACAGCCAACGGCCACTATGAATTCATTCGGATGCAGTTTGGACTTAAAAACGCTCCATCAACCTTTCAAAGGTTGATGAACAAAGTTCTTGATGATTACATCAACAAAATATGTGTTGTCTACAGGGATGACATACTAATTTTTTCAACTAGTTTTGAAGAGCATTTAGTATCGCTTAAAAAAATTCTGCAAAGATTGAGAGAAAAAAATCTGAAAATCCAAATCGATAAATGCCATTTCGCTAAAATTTCGACAAATTTTCTAGGCCACGTTATAACTAAAAATGGAATAAAACCAGATAGTAAAAAAATCGAAGCAATTCAACAAATGCAACTTCCGAAGGCAATCAAAGAAAATAGACAATTTCTGGGAATAGCAGGGTATTACCGGAAATTTATACGCGAGGATCGCTTATCCTATTATTAAATATCTCAAAAAAGACTAGAAAATTAATCAATCAGACCCCGAATATGTCTCCGCTCTTAATAAGTTAAAAACACTGTTAATGAGTGACCCTGTCTTAAAATGCCCAGAATTCGATAAATTGTTCGTCTTAACTACAGATGCATCGAATTATGCTATAGGAGCCGTACTTAGCCAGAATAACCATCCAATTTGCTATGCATCGCGAACATTAAATGATCATGAGATTCGCTACTCCACCATCGAAAAAGAACTGCTCGCGATCGTGTGGTCGGCTAAATATTTTAAGACATACTTGTATGGAAGAAAATTTCTAATTCGCACTGATCATAAACCCCTAATTTGGCTCAATAACATCAAAGAACCTAATATGAAGTTACAGAGATGGAAAATACAATTCGACTTTAACATTGAATACGTTAAAGGTAAAGAAAATTGCGTTGCCGATAGTTTAAGTAGATTAAATCTACTATACATCTACTATGAATTTTATAGATCAGAAAACTAACGACAGCACAGTTGATAACATACTTACTAATATGGAACCGCTAGCAGAAGAAGCAAGATCTACGGATGCAACTGTTCATAGTGGAATAGAAGACGGGACGAATTACATTTATATCACAGAAAAACCTGTGAATTTGTATAAAAATCAAATTTACGTTAGAATGGGAAACAAGGAAAAGCTTTCATTGAGGGTAGTACATAAGCGAGTCCATAACCTTATTACATTAGATGAGAATAGTAATTTACTAGAAATTCTTAAGAAAGTACTGATAGATAAGGGTACTATGTGTATTTACTGCGACGATAATCAAATTTTCATAAATCTCCAAAATCTATATGTGAAATATTTTTCCATAATAACAAAAGACTTAAACTTCTCAAATCAAATACAAAGTTGACAGACGTTATTGATAGAGAAGAAATTTTAAAGATAGTTAAAGGCGAGCATTTAAAAAACAATCACCGCGGAATCACCGAACTATTCAACGAATTAAAAACCAAATACTATTATCCGAATTTGTTACAAGTTGTCACAGAATTCATAAATAATTGTGAAACTTGCATACTAGCTAAACATGATCGCCACCCCATAAAAATACCCTTTAAAATAACTGAAACGGCAAATAATTTCAACGACATTGTCCACATCGAAGTTAGCACATTCCAATTGGGTCATATAAAAGTTCAAATTGCAACACGCGCTTACAGTTCAATAAAAGAACAAATAATTAAAATGCTAACTTCATTTCTTTTATTTCGAAACACAAGTTTCACAATATTTTTTATCATTAAAATTTTCTTTATAATAAATTTCTGCAAATAACTTTTCATTACAACTTTTTGCCTACTTTGCACAAATTCTAATTTTAATTTATTTCCAATAAATATTTGATCATTTTGCTGACTTAATTATGTACTCAGATTAAGAAATATTGTAAAACGAATTGTAATTTTAACGATTAATGAATAAAACAGGGCAGTTCGATTTGGAAACTCAATAAAGAAAGATCAAAAAATTTAAAGGCTTTTTTTCTTTAGAGGAAAAACCTTAACTGGCGCCCGAACAGTATTAAGCAGTCTTGTGCAAGTTATAAATTTTAAAGTGACAAATTAATTATTAAGTGCTATTAAAAGAAAAGTGGTAAAAATTAATCACCATCACACATAGATTTAAATTATCAGAGCACAGTGTTTTTAATGATTATAAGAGCACAATAATTAAAGTAATTTTATATTACCAGTATAAAAAAAAACAAAAAGCAACAAGGAAAAAACATAGTGACTTAAATAACATTTTAATTGAATGAATTAGTTAAAAGTTAATTAAATTTGTGACGGAAATTTGAATAAAAATTTCAATAAATAAGAAAAAACTAATAAAATAAAAAAGTGTGCATTATAATATTGTGCAAATCAGTTGTCACTTTAAGAAGTCACTACAACCATAAGAACTAGTGCCTATACAATTGGGATTCTATCACCGTGAGAACATAGAACCTGAATTATAACTAAACTGTGGTGCTAGTGCAGTGGCAGGAGATCGTACCATCAGTAGGCAATCGGCAATTATCAACACCGACAGCTAAAAGGGATTAATACGGCCCTGCCGTCTACATCCAGAGGCACAGGACTAGCTAGCTTCTTGAAAAGAAGGAAGACAGACAAAACAATTATGAAAACCATTCTACTCTTATTGTAAGTAAAATACCTAAAACTCAAGAAATATACCTACTTTTTTTTTCTTTCTCAAAAAAATATATAAAAGAAAAAATAATAATAATAAAAAATAAAAAGCGTTTACATTAGAAAAAACAAAAGTATATAGGAAAAAAAACTATAAATATTTTACATAGGTACAAAAAACAAAACAACAAAAATATTAAAGAAACAAGAAAATCAAAAAACAAACTAAGTAATATTTCATTTATACAAAAACGGAAAACAAAATTGTAAAATTGCTATTTCTAAATAAAGTATACAAAAAAAAAACCCTTATTTTTAATATTTGTATTTTAAGAACAACAATTACATTTAAATAAATTTATATTATATTTAAATAATATTATATTTAAATAAATTCACAACAAAAAGTATCAAAAATAAAAATTATTTAATTCCTAACCAACTTAGATAAATTTTTTGTAAGAAGTAAAAATAAAATTAATTGATTTTGTTCAGAAGTTTACAAGTTGGAAAACCAAATAATAAATAGAAAATAGAAAATTAGAGAAATAATCTTTCTTTCGTAAATTTCCTTTTGTAAAGAGTTTGTGCAAGAGTATCACAGAAAGACCCTTTTTTAACCCCATTTTAAACCCGAAAAAACTTGTATTTCGAATTGATAACTAGTGAAAAATCTACTTACAATGTCTCAGCAACTTGAAAATATTCAAGAAGCAATCAAACAGTTAACCGGTGCAGTAAACGCACAAATTGAACAGATAAGAAGTATAGACCAACGTCTACAAATATTGGAAAAACAAGCAACAACCACTCTAATGAATACAAACCGGTCATCATTGACGGCTCCTAGAAGTGAACAAAATCTGAAGGGCATTGGCAAATTACCCGATAGCGTAAAAGAACTGCCTATTTTCGAAGGAAATCCTGTGCAGTATATCTCTTGGATACACAGCGTAGAAGGTATCCTAAAAGATTATGAAATAGTGAAAAATAGACCCATATATGGAGCCATATTAAAGAGCATTAGACAGAAAATAAGAGGAAAAGCAGATTCGGCTTTAATTTCATATAATATTTTAGACGATGACTGGGAGACCATAAAAAACTCTCTGTCACTACATTATGCCGATAAGCGGGACTTGAGAACCTTAGAACACCAATTAAGCAACCTAATGCAAAGAAACTCAACTATAGATGAATTCTACGCTAATGTAAACCACCAATTCTCCCTCATCGTAAATAAGATAAAAACAGAAAACTATAGCCAAGATACTATCAATGTACTTATATAGAAACGTATAGAAATAGAGCACTCGACGTTTTCATTAGAGGTTTAAACGGTGAACTGTCAAAAATGTTGACCATTCAACGACCACAGACCCTCCCTGAAGCTTATGCCTCATGTCTTGAAATCCAAAACCTAAATTTTAGAAATCTATCCATACACACCAAAAACTTTCACAACGCAAGCAATAAACCTCCACCAAGGCCACCAAAGCCACCAGTACTGATGGATGTCGACCAATCTGTTCAAACGAAGCAGGTAGATTATATGAATAGGCCAAATCAACCTACTGCAGCTGCAATGAAAAGGGAATATTACCCTGATACATCTGTGCGTAAACATCAAAGGCTGTACCATATAGAAATAAAAAATGATGATATCGAATATGCACAGTAAAAATTATGGCGGAGTGATACTAGATATATCCACTTTTATTTAAATTTTTTATCTAAATGGATATATTTAGATATCCAATCACGGATATCAGGAAATTTTATCTTAATGGAGTGAAGTTAGAAAAAAACCGTCAATAACTGTACATATCAAAACAAAAAAAAATCTAGTTTACACCATTTGGAGTTTAAAACGAACATATTTCAACATGTTTCCTTTTATATCCAAACGGAGTGATTGCCTTTGTTAATTTTTATCCAGACGGAGCTAATTTTTGCTATGTGTAATCATTTTTTCTTGAGATGCCATTGAATACGGACGTGTAAGGTGTAAAAATAATGTCGCATAAAGTAGTGTTTCGTGTGTGTTACAATAACTTACAAAAATATATTATAGTGGATTCAAATAAGGAAAAAACAGCAGATGTGTTAGATATTTTAGCAGAAAGTTAGTATTTTTGATTTGATATTATTTAGATTAATTAGCTAGTGAAATAATGTTATTTTTGCCGTGTCTAACATGACTTTTTTTTTACCTTGATTGTTCTTAAAAATTATTACCATATATATCAGGTGTTAAAGAGTTTCAAATCCCTTACGACAAATACCACCTCAGTCTACATGATGAACTTGGAATATGCTTAACGCAAAATGTATTCGATATTATAATGGAAAAACAAAAATCTACATTTGAGAAAACTCTTTATGTGAAATTTTTAATAAATGAGGGTAAATTAAATATTTGTTTTATGTCTGAGAAATATTATAAATAGTTTTCATTTTTTTAAGACATTTCGAAGTCAGTCGGAACTCAGACAGAACCGACTTTTTCTTTATACCAAGTGAAGAGTCAACTCCAGTATTTCGACAAGATTGTTTTATTGGATCCTTACCAAAAAAATTGAAACTCGAAGTAGATGTTGTTAAAGTGGTTAGTATTATATTTTACCCAGAAATAAAATAAATAAATAATACTTTGGTCCTACAGGAAATTGAAAACTATTTAAAAAATGATATTGAAGGAAACAAAATTTTGGAATTGTATCAAAAGATTGGTACGCTAGAAAAAAAAGTCAGAGTGAAATTGGTCAATACTATTGTTGGACATTTAGTAAAAGTGCACGGAACATATCCAAGCTCAGAAAATAAAATTTTATGGGCAAAAGCTTCTGCTCAGTTATTTTCTAATATTTGCGAAGATAAAGATCCAAACAAATATGTGAGTATTGAAGAGAGTACTCGCCAGAATTGATGGCAAATATTCGCGCATTTTTTATTTTCCAAAAAGAGTATAGTTTTCTTATTCCAGCACATATTATTGTAGCCAACTGTGCCTCCTGGGAATTTGCAATCATTTCTGGAGAGTACTAATACCTTATATTTAAAAAATCGAATTGGAATAATTTATTGAAATGTATATTTAATAAAAGGAAATTTTTTACAATCCTGAGACACGGGGTGGATTCTTCGGCTTTCGATTAAGAACTATTAACAAATCCTTGGGAAATTCATCTCGCTGCAATCAGAAAGAAAATATTGTTGAAGAAACTTATTCTGATGATGATAATGATTATTCAGAAGATATAGAGTGGTTGAAATCTGCTTGTCCGAAAAATGACTTGGAAAAAATTTTCGATGTAATGAAAAAAACGTATAAAATAAGACGTTATAACTTTAACATAACGGAATACCCAAGATTTCTGGATACTCCAGGACTGGTATGTAAAAAATCAATCGAATTAGAATTTCAGAAATGTTTCTTTGTTAGAACACGATTAATTTTTTTTATTTTTTTAAAATAAAAACTATCAACAATTTTTACGTTAGAAAAATTTCATTCTATTATGTCTCTAATTAAAATAACTAATACTGTATTTTCACCATGTCTTAAAGAATCTCACTTAGAAGAATTAGAAACACTTATCGAAAGTCACCACTCTAAATTTAAAGAATCGTAAACCGAAGCGATTACTACCGAAGCACCATTTTATGGTGCATTATCCTAGAATTATTCGTCAAATGGGAGTTCTTACAACGTATTGGACCATGCGATATGAAAGTAAGCACGGGCAACTCAAAAATATTCAAATCAGTTCCAAAAATTTTAAAAATATAACAAATACTCTTGCGGAAAAACATCAACAGTATCAATATGTGAATTACGAATATGAAAGATTCGAACTTAGAATAATAAAAAAAGTCGAAAAGGAAGGTAAAGCAGAAGACCTTATACCTCTAGAAGTTTATCCACATTACTTGAAAAGTTATTGTAAGGTAAAACTTTTGAAGGAAGTTGTAGTAGGTTACACATATTTTAAGAACTTCGTAATTTGCATTAATTCATTTTTCCCACACACTTTTACTACGTTTGGACAAATTACATTAATGTTTGATTTTGAAGAAAAAATTGTCTCATTGAATGATTAAATAAAAAAAAATAATATTAATCATGGTCGCTTGAACTACAGATTAATTGGATGTAGGCCCGTTCCTTCTCTCCCATCTTAGTATTTTCACAGATAATTCATGATATCTTGGTAGAGGTTAAGCCTGAGTAGCGAGGATTAGCATAGGATAAGAGTTAAAGTATACATCGCCTCATATGAGGCATTTATTACTGTGAGTTGATGTATACAGCTACTATCCTCGAGCGGGGAATAGATTTAGTCCTGAATGGTGAACACAGACTTAAATTATGTTTTTATTCTTATTTTAAGACATTGTAGTAGAGAATTCCACAACCTCCACAGTCTCAGCCGCTGATAATTCTGGACTATGGTGAGTGACAGCACCCAACCCCATCCGGCGAGATGGTACCCCGCTAGCTAACTCGAACGGCAGTCACTAACACCACCCGTAGATCCACATTTATAATGTATCATGGTCTCTTTCTAATTTTTTTTATGAATTCATGATGTTATAAGATATGTTGGAGCACAGAGGGTATTTGGTATGGATTATTTGTTGGTGCATCTACTGTAGCATTCATGTGGATACTAAGTCTCTCATTATGGCTTTAGGTACAGTCAAATTCCTCTAAGTCGAAATTCCTGTAATTCGAATTTTCCTCTATCTCGAATTTTACAGACATTTTTTTGCGTTCCCTTGAAATTTTCATAGTTAAATCATCTTCTAAGTCGAAATTCCTCTAAGTCAAATATTCCTCTAACTCAACATTTTTGTCAAGTTTTTGTCGATCTTTAAATTCCCTTAACTCGAATTTAAACATGAAACAGTGCTTTAAATTTTTTATACATACGTACATATTTGGATACATTTATTTCTAGTTAGCTTAACACTTGTTCTATGATGCAAAACATGATTATTCATGTTCACTTTTGTTTGGCTTGTGTATATACAATATGCAAAAATTACAATGAAGAATCAATATCTGTTTGTTTGCGAATTCTGTAATGCAAAACATGATCATTCTGATTTAGAAAATGCCATTCAAATATTACAGAATGCTATTGAAATGACTCCTGGTGTTCCTGATGAGGTGCATGTTAGCTTGTATAAATTAGAAACCTTTTTCAAGCAAAAAAATGTAAATTTTCAATCAAAAATAACTGATTTTTTCTCAAAATAAATTAAATAAATACATATGTACATATCTAAACATGTATGCCCACTGTTTTTTTTTCATATACATACATATTTTTCAAAAAAAAAAACTTATTTTTTATTTATGCTATTTTTGTAAAAATTTATCTAATAAATTGTACGAATTTTATTTATTGATTTAATCCTACTAAAATCATTTTTTTTCTTCAATTCCTCTAACTCAAAATTCTTCTAAAATTCCTTTAACTCGAAGTAATTTTGATGGCAGTTGACGATTCGAGTTAGAGGAATTTGACTGTATTTGCATGATTGCTGCTGTGGATGTGTCAATGAATGTCCTTTGTCATCTGTTACTATCTGTCTGTATAGCGAAATGCGAGTTCACTAACTCTCATTAGGTCAGCTGTTCTCGCATGGCTGCTGTATAGTGTGTAATGGATGACTGATACTTAAATTTTTTTTAAAAAAATTATGTCAATCAATGAAACTCTGGAAGAATGGCCAATTTATAAGCAGTCTTTTGGATATCAATTGGTAAAATTTACTTAAGTGTTGGTTTTGAAAAATTTATAGTTTTTATTTTTTAAAAATTGAAAAAGATTTTATGTATACATATATATTTCCGGAAAAAGAAAATAAACTTTATCAAAATTGGAAAGGTGTCCTACATACAAAGGCACACGTGTCCTACCGATGAAAACAAAAATTAAAGATGATTTCAACAAATCATTATTAGAAAAATATGATAATGAAGACACATGTTCGGGTAATTCTTAAGTTTGATGTTTTTAGTAAAATATTGAAATGTTTTTTAATTTTATATTTCAGATACAAATGATATAATTACATTAATGTCCCAGCGTCAAGAATTTCATTTGGGAATCTAAAATCGAGAAAATTTAAAAAGACATCAATTAGTGATTCTAGAAGTAGTATTATTTTACACGTAAAAGTTGTAATGTGAGGGTACTTTAATAAACATCCTGTACTTAGTACTAGGTTGAGTACCCTGCATTGGTATATACCTCTTAGTATATACTTTAAACCGTTTGGTCATATTGACCATCTGTTGTATTGTAATGCGGTTATGTATAACGCATTACAATACTATTTCTTCTTCTTACTTTTACACGCGCATTCGTACATATAAATTATAGCATTGTTGTATATACATATATATCCATCGGATGATGCAGTTGCATGTTTCAGGTATGTGAAGCAAAAATTCCAGAAATTTCTGTGCTTCACCAATATTTTCCCCAATTATGTACTCAAAAGCACGATTATTGTAGCCGATCGTTAATCCCTGTTCGGCTACTCGCTCAATTTTCACATATACATGTAGAATTTCTGTCACATTTGTGTAACTATACTCACCTTTATTAATTTCCGTGTTACCGTTTATCATTTTTCTTATTAGTACATTTTTTTTATATGTACTTTTATTATCCACCACAATTTTTAAAATTTTAAAAATTTCTGAAATAAATAAAAATATTTGAAAAAAACATATTTATCTAAAAGGGGGCATTCATATTCCTTAAAATTACATAAATTTTAATGTCGATAGGTTCCTTGTATGTCAATTTTCTTTAAAAAAATAAGTACCTATTGTATTGGTACTACACCATTTTTAAAATTTTCATAAAATTTCACTCTCATCAACTAAAATTATTAAAATTTCATAAAATTACCCCCACCAAATTCTCCGACTTTCACTTTCATATAAATACGCGGTGCGTATCGGCATCAAAAAAGTCTTGTTTTGAATTGGGTTAAGGGCAACCTCTGCCCGAGTAATTATTGAAATTTTTTATTCTGCCGGTATATTTTTTTTATAGAAAAAAAGGTTTTTGGTATCTCGGTCAAGGGCAACCTCTGCCCGAGTGAATTTTGGATTTTTTTTTAGTATATTAAAAGTGGTATGGTAATTAAGGGCAACCTCTGCCCAAACGTAATTGAATTTTTTTTTGTTTCTTTTTTTGCCGGTTTTGCATTTTGCATCGACTGTCTTTCTCTTCTTGAAGTATTTGAAATTCATCATCATAAAAAAAAATAATAAATAATATTTAAAAGATAATTAGATATAAGAAAATGAAAAAAAAATATATATAAAAAAAAAAAACTATATATTGAATAGTGAAATATAGATATTACATTACATTGTGTATAAGAATGATAAAAATAAAAAAAAAAAAAATAATAAAGTGTATTTGTTTTGGTGTTAAATATATAAGTACTCCATATTATGTACTATCACTTACACATACAAAAAAATTAAAATTAATAAAAATTATGCTAAATTCTATCTATACGCTATCGTTTCTATTATTAAGAAAACAAAAAATATATATAATAAAATATATTAATTATTATTATTATTTAAAATTATATTTTCTATACAATAGTGAAAGTTGATAATTATATAGCATAAGTTCAATGTTAAGTTTAATGAAAATTAAAAAAAAAAATAAAATAAAAATAAAATCTAAACGAAATAATATTTATAAAGAATTTATCAAATCTCTCTAATCATAACTTAATATCTTGTACATTTTCTCTTAATTATGTATCTCGTTTTAAACATGCAAAAAAAAAAATTCAAGATACTATATACAAGCTCATCAGATCTTTTAAGCAATAATAATTTATAATAATCTACATATATACATGAATACATACATACTTACATGCATTACATACATTACTCGTATACCAAATTATGTATAAATGGTATAAATTAAAATGAAAAGAACAAATACAAAAATAAAAATGTTATAAGAAGAGAATGAACAAAACATTAAACATTATTCTATCTATACATGTATAAATCTATAATAAATACTTAAATACATACATATACATTCATATTAAATACATACATAAAACTTTTTATTATTAGCACAGCTACATATTCAACATATACATACATACCAACGTACTTAATTGACAAAAAAAAAAAAAAGAAAAAATGAAAAAAATTATCAAATCAATTAATAAAAAAATGAATTAATTAATTAATAGTTCAAAATTTTTTTTTTTAAAAATATATATATATACTAATACCTAAAATAAAAGTGTAAATAATAAAAATTTTCCTATAGGTTAATATTACTTAGTGTTACAGAACAAATAAGATTGAAATAAATTTTATAAAACAGATGAACATATCATACACATAATGTTATAAATTATTATTTTAATTCATATTTTTGAATATTTTATTATATTTTTTCTTTTGAGTTATATTATAATTAGTAAGAAAACAAAAGGAAAAAAGTACATACGCATATTTATGGATTATAGTTGATGAATATATTGATTCGCTCACAGCTGTTTTTTTGTAAAAATATAATTGATTTAAAATTAAACATAAATTATTTTACATTCAAAAAAAAAAAAAAAAATAAAATAAAATAATAAAATAATAGAAATGGATGAAGAGTCCTGGAGTAAAATTTGTGCTCTTCAAATGGAAATCAGGAATAAAATGGTGCCAGTAGCAATACGCTTCGCAATGCTGGATGAATTCGTCAGAAATGTGAACTACTCTAAATCAGCAGAAACACCATCATCATCGACTGTAACAACATCTGCATCGACTTCATCAGTAACCACACCAGCATCTCTAACAACGTCCTCAACAACACCATCTCCATAACCATCATCATCAAAATTGTCCTCAGTAACATCACCTGCAGCTTCATACCAGCATCATCAGTAGTTACAACAATCAACATCTTCTCCATCTATACCGGTAAGCGCGCCATCGATTTTTTTTTGTTATTTTTAATTTTAAAATTTAAGAAAAATAGAAAAAAAAAACAAAAAAATAGAAAAAAAGAGAAATATCTGGGGTCCCCATGTAGAATAGAACAAAAGTTCAATTTTTGTATTACAAAACTATCTTTATATAAATTTGGATTTATTTATAATTTAAAATATTGTATGCTATCATTCTTTCTTTATTCACTTCATATTATAAAATACATGTAAAGAAATACTATCTTCGATGTAATTTTTTTTGGTTTGATATTTTAATTTTTATATTTTTTTTGATGATAGAATAGAAGTGAAATCTTTCTTAAAGTTAAAGATATATATGTACAATGGAATTAAAAAACAAAAAAAAAATATTGAATTATAAATTAAATTGTAAATTTCGGGTTACGGGTAATTACTTTTAAATAAAATGTATGTGTAAAATTGATTAATTTTGGCTTTTGCCTTTCACTCTCACCCATTTTCAGAATTCACTTCGGAATATAATTTTTTTTTCTTTCTTCTTTATTTTTATTTCCTCTTTATTTTGGTTGGGAACATAGATTTTTTTTTAAAACAGCATCTATGTTTAATGAGGTGGGTAAGTAACTATCATCGTTGGGACGAGGCATTTTTTTTTTTGAATTTTTTCAGATCCAACGATGGTAGAAGCTGTTTCTCTGGGCCAGAGCGGGGCCTCTTTTCTTTTCAGATCTACGGTGTGGGTGCATTTTTTTTTATCTATTTATGTTGAAGCATTCTAGGTAGAAGGATTTCACAACCTTCTACCACTTCAGGCTACGAAAATCAAAAGGGATATGGAGCTGTGGCATACTCACGCCCCATCCGGCGAGCTAGTTCGTGCTAGCCAACAAGCGTAGCCGCCACCACCACCCTCCATACTCCCATGAGTAAGTATGACGTAATAAGTGTTGTCTTAAAATTTCAATTTCAATAGCCGGCCCTGTACATCAAGTTTTAAATACTTGTTGTACTTATGTTAAATATTTAAATTGTGTTTTATGATTATGTGTGTTTGGGTCGTGTGATATCACAGTGGGCTTCCATCTCTCATTAGGATGGAAGATACTGCTGCGACGTCATACGACTTGATCACACATGTAAATAAAACGAATTTTTTTATGTATTTTGGATTCCAGTTTTTTTTATTTTCAAATAAACACTTATGTTGTAGTGTGGACTACACATACAGTTGTATTATGTGCCTGATAGTACAACACTATCATAAATTACATCATATTTCTTACAAAATGGCGCCCAAATTATTGGTATTTCAGTGTCACAGAGCTACGGCTTTGTGTCACATTTAGTCCTTTACGGACAAACTTAGGTGGTACTTCGTACATTCATATGAATGTACAAAATTTCCCTTTGTTGATTATTTCAACACTTTGTTCCTTTACGGAAAAATTTTTTTTTTTTTACACCCTTGTTAGCATAGGCTAACACTTAATGTCCTTTACGGACTATACACCGTCATATCAATAAATTACATTCTGTTTTGGAAATTTGGGTTGGGTAACTTTGAAGTTGTTTTGGTTACTCATCAACCTGATTGGCTAACCACTTTGCAGTCTTCGAGCTGCAATGTTGGGTACCAGGTTGTTGAGTGATCGAAGCTTCTTTGGAGTTATACAACCCAAAAGTTTCCAAGTATGGGTAGAAATGACGTCATGTTCGTGTGGTGGTGTTTGATTGATGAGATTGCTGTTGATACCATCTGAATAGTTTTCGAACTGTTCACTTGGGTTCCAGTAATCGTGTCAATCACATACCATCACAACGGTCATAGTCTGGGACGTTGAGGTTGTGGACAATTCTGATGGGTATACCACTTTGTGGTTTCGAACTACAATGTTGGGGACCAGAATTGTACCTCATACCTCAGCATCCTATTGTGAAGTTCAGGCAGTGACGCATTCATGAGTCATTTCAATCCATAAAATTTTTTTGTCCGCTCTACATATAACGTAGCATAACTTTTTGTATAGCCTCGTTTTTTTTACATAACAAAATTTTTTTTTCATGGTCTGAAGTTCTGAAAGGGGGGAGTCTAAGCAAAAGCCAAATCTTATGTAATTATATTATTATTTTTTTGATTTTTTTTTCTTTCTTTTGAAGCACCATTTAACTTCGATTAATTTTTTTTATTTTTTTTTTTTTTTTGAAAACTTTTTTTGAAGTCGTCAATTATATATAACTTCGTCGATTATTTATGTATGTATATATGAAAATTTATGAGCGCGTGTGGTACGAGCCTTTGCAAATCTGAAGTCTACGCTGATTCGTTATATCTTTTTTTGCGAAAATTTTTTTTTGAAAACATTTTGTCTTAGATCGCTGCTTTTCAAATTATAAGTTATAGTCCCTGATTTGTCGTTATACCTGGCCTTGTCTTTACTCTGACGTACAACATTTATATTGATATGTCTTATGTTTTACTTATGATCTAACCTTGACGCGCGCGTGAAGTTTTGCTGCTTTTACATTGTGTATACAGCAAAGTCGTATTTTACATGTTTTATATATAACTTGAATGTATTAATTGGTGATATAGTACCCTGTTGGGACATATCACATAGTCAGCGACAAAAATACAGGTCCACCTATTTTAATAAAGGACATTCAATTTTGTTGTTGTTTTATTTGATTTTTTTTTACATAAAATTTATCGAACGTTTTTTTTTAACGCGTCCATATATTTGTAATACAAATTATATGTATAATTAAATAAAATTTTTTTTTCAGGAGTGTAAATTAATGAAACATATGTGTTAAATATCATAAACAAATAAAGAGAATATTTTTTTTTAACAGTGAATCACAAAATTATTTGGACACTTAAATTTGTTCAAATTTTATAGTTGATAAAAATTTTTTTTTGATTTTTTTTATGCGTTACGCGTCAAATGTAAAAACTCAGTATATGATAAATTAATTTAATTAATTTTTTTTAATTATTGAAACATAAATAAGTTCGCGTTTGCGGTAAATAAATTTAAATACGGATGTTTAATTAATTAATGTAATCATAAAATACAATATATACTATTGTCGATTATTTTTATTTCGAGTCATATTACAGTCAGCAACATAATTTACGGTCCACTATAAAAATTTTTTATTATATGTTTTTTTTGAAAATTATCGTACAGTGCATGCTAATTATATTGATCCATCGGTTATTAAATTGTTTTAACAATTTTTTTTTTTGTAATATATGAATAAATAGCGGTCGCATATTTAATTAAATTTCAGAAATTTGGATTAGTGAATTTTTTTTTGTATTTACCAAAAGTATCAGACAGCTGAACAATTTTTTTTTTAAATTTTTTTTCGTATCATTAATTTTTTTTATAGAGCGCGTCATTCACAACGTAATATACCTTTTAAATTTGAACATTACTGACATTCCGTATTAGATTCATGTTAGTGTGAATATCTAATTTTTTTATCTTAATTTTATTTCCGTATTTAAGTATCGAATTACTTTTATAATCCGCGTCTTAATAACAGAACATTACATATTAAGTTTTTTTTTAATTAATTCGTTTGAGTATTATTTGGATAATTTATTAACAAATTACATACACGATCATTTATTAATACCGGCTGTTCAATAAAATTTTTTTTTCTCGTCTTTTCGTAAACACTGAACGTTTCCTTCTAATATTTCGGCTGTGTCATGTTACCGTCGGCGTCGTAATTAACGTCCCACCTACTTAATTTTTTTTTACAACTGTTAAAATATACAATTTTTTTACTCGTTTTTTTTTAAATATTCGGTTATTCAAAATTTTTTTTTCTCAAAGCTAATTAAATTTACATAATCTTTTGCATGCTTTTGAATAAAATTTTTTTCTGCTTCCTGAGTTTTCTTTTTGTAAACAATTTATTAAATAAAATTTTATAAACTTTTGACAAGTAACGCAGTTTTAATTATTTTCGCCTTTTATTTTCATTTCATCTCCATACACAACTTTTGATAAATTTTATTTCCTTAATTATCTCATTAAATTACCCTGTACTTTTCATCCGTTAAATAAAGCCTAGTGATTATTTTTATTCCTTATATAATATTAAATGTCTGCACCAAAGAAGGTGAATAAACCAATTAATATTCAACAGCGGGTGACGAGCGGTAAAAATAAATCAAATACAACAATGTCGTCGCAAACTACGGGAGAGACAACGATTTCAGAAGGAGTTATAGGATCAGGGGAATCGATGATTTCACCATCTATGTCAATGCCATCTACAGTTCCAGAGGTGTACCCTCCAAATCATGTCATGGATTCCGGATTAGCATCCAGTGATGCTACAGATCTCCAACTCAGTACGGGTTATGGGAATTTCCATCCGTTGCAGCACTCTCCACCACATATAACATCCAGTAGTGGAGCGGTGCCCAAGGAAAAGAACTCTGGAGTGACCTTACAGCCTGAGATGAGTAATGAAGAGTTTTTAAATAATGTGGCTGGAGCTGCCAACTTTGATTATCATCGCCCCGTCCCTGTTACTTGTACCGATCGTCCTTCAACTTTAACTCAGCCTATCTATTCATCAGTATGGCAAAATAATTTTACAACAGATTTAGGAAATATCCCAATTAGAACATCCATCAATTCAATCACTACATACACTAATCCAAATTACATTATGTCTTCTGGTCTTAATCACCAATTGCTTTCAAGTAAACTGTCTACACCTCGTAAACTGCAACCCAAACGAATTCAAACTATAATTGCGTCAAATAATATTCAACAACCTGAACAGCGAATTCTGAACACGTCTGGCGGAAACAATAGTGAACATTCTCGTGGTTCTGGTTATGTCCCAAAACTACCCCACAAATCATCTATGTTAACATGGGGTTTAACGTATTCTGGATTTTCTGATCTATTGCCCTGTGATGAGTTCATCTTCAGAGTTGAGACTTTAGCAGACAAATATGGTATATCATCTGGCGAACTATGTGCTAATATTCATTTATTGTTAAAAGATCGTGCCTCTGATTGGTATTGGACACAGTTTTGTAGAGATGCCCGAAACTTTACGTGGCATTCCTTTAGGAATGAGTTTATACGATATCATCAGCGTCTTACATCCGACTACGAAATTGTAAGTGCAATGATGAATACGCGTCAAGGTAACGAAAGTTTCGATGATTATGTCCAAAGGTTAATAGTGCTCCGTAATCAGATGCGATCACCAATGTCCGAATTTGACTTCATCAATATAATTCGAGACAATTTGAATTCTAGATTAGCCGCAATGGTTTATATGTTGCCCGTCTCAACTCTGCCACAACTTCGTGAGCAATGTAGAAAAGCTGAGCGTTATATTGCTGTTCAAACCAACAGGATCCGACAGGCTTATCGACCCAGAATTAACGAGATTAACACAAGTTATTCGTGGAATCCTCAGGATGCATACTTTGATTTTGAACCTGAACCAGAGGTTCCAGTTCCAAATGTTCACTATGTTGAATCCAGACAGGAGGAGCCTGTGAGGGTTGATGAGGTGGCCAATGGCAAAGTGCGAGCGATTTGTTGGAATTGCC
This sequence comes from Villa cingulata, assembly GCA_951394055.1. Lineage (NCBI taxonomy): Eukaryota > Metazoa > Arthropoda > Insecta > Diptera > Bombyliidae > Villa > Villa cingulata. The sequence goes on along the minus strand of OX596017.1, from coordinate 29,803,840 downwards.
GTCGAAGTGGCCATTATTTTCAAGACTGTCCCGAAGAGCAAAGAAATTTGTTCTGTTTTAAATGTGGTAATCCTGGCACAACGTCACCTAAGTGTCAAAAGTGTTCGGGAAACAGGACAACGAGTGGCCCTCGCCACGGGACGAACCACTCGACGAAGATTCCCGCGAATCAGCCCATACGCTCATTGAACCAGACTCATCAATCCCCACCGACTCACCATCCGAAATAAAAATATTACCAAAATCTGTTATGTCTGAATTACCAAACACCGAATGTCCTAAATTAACGACAATTATACCTTGGCATGTCCGCTGGTCCAATTACTCGCAAGTTCGCGACAGAATTTTTAGTCCTGCCTTTGTGTCTGAAGTGAATTGTCATAAGCGTGCAGTAAGACTCCGTAAATTTCGTCAAATACATAGAGAACTAAGGAAGAGTAGACATCTTATACATCTTGCCGGTCTAATCAGACATCCGTGCGACGATCGCCCTTACGCGAAATTCAAAGTCGCAAATGTTGAAGTTATCGGACTATTAGACAGTGGAGCAAGCATTTCATGTTTAGGCCGAAATGCCTTAAAACTAATTGATAAAATTAATGTTGATGTCATACCTCGTTCTCAATCAGTCATGACCGCTGATGGCAAGGATCAACAGATACAAGGTTATATCGAAGTTCCAATTACCTTTATGGGTTCTACGCATCCAATGAAGTTGAGCATAGTGCCATCGTTGAGACAAGAGTTATATCTTGGTGTAGATTTCTGGAAAAGGTTTAAGATCGCACCAGAGGTAATTTCTGAAATGTTAATTAAAGATATAAATCCCAAATGTGAGATCAATGTAATGTATGAGTTGACTAATGCACAAAATTATCGGTTAGAAATTGTGAAATCTAACTTTCCGTCTTTCACAAAAATGGGCCTTGGCAAAACCGACCTGGAGGAACACGTGATTGACACCGGAGATGTAGCCCCGATAAAACAAAAACACTATCCGATCTCGCCTGCCGTACAAAAGTTAATGTATGAAGAGCTTGACCGGATGCTCTCTCTTGGTGTCATCGAAGAATCTAATAGTCCGTGGAATTCTCCAGTCGTGTTAGTTAGAAAGCCAGGCAAAGTCCGATTATGTTTAGATTCGAGAAAAGTGAATGAAGTCACTAAGAAAGATGCATATCCTTTACCTCACATTTCTGGATTACTCAGCAGGTTGCAAGATACCAAATATATATCTAGTATTGACTTGAAGGATGCCTTCTGGCAGATCCCTTTAGAGAAACATTCGAGAGAAAAGACAGCATTTACTGTACCAGGTAGACCTCTTTATCAATTCACAGTTATGCCTTTTGGTTTATGTAATGCTCCTCAGAGGATGTGTAGACTCATGGATAAAGTGATTCCTGGTAGGTTACGAGAGAGAGTTTTCGTGTACTTAGATGATTTATTGGTAGTTTCCCCTGATTTTGACAGTCACCTTACATTGTTAGAAGAAGTAGCATGGCACCTACGAAAATCGGGTTTAACAATTAATGTCGAAAAAAGCAAATTTTGTGTTAAAGAAGTCAAGTATCTAGGATTTATTGTTGGTGATGGTACTTTGAAGACCGATCCTTCAAAGATAGAAGCCATTCGTGATTATCCATTACCGAAAACAGCCAAACAGTTACGTAGATTTTTAGGAATGACCGGATGGTACCAGCGATTCGTCGCTAATTATGCTAGCGTAGCCGCTCCGTTAACGGATGCGCTTAAGACTTGTAAGTCGGGATTCTGTATTTCTTCTGAAGCCGAGGAGTCTTTTGAAAAATTAAAATCGGCACTCTGTGAAGCACCAGTTTTGGCCAACCCAGAGTTTGACCGACACTTCTACATACAATGCGATGCCTCCACAACCGGAGTCGGGGGTGTTCTATTTCAGAAACACGACGACGGTTCCGAAAGGCCTATCGCATATTTTTCAAAAAAGCTAAATCCGGCACAGAGGAATTACAGCATCACCGAACTAGAGTGCTACGCTGCAGTTCTAAGCGTTAAAAAGTTTCGCGCGTACGTAGAAGGTCATCCTTTCACTATTATAACAGATCACTCTAGTCTACGTTGGCTGATGAACCAAAATGATTTAAGCAGTAGATTGGCGAGATGGAGCCTGAAACTGCAAGGTTTTGACTTCACGATTGAACATCGCAAAGGAAGTCTGAATGTGGTGCCAGATGCTTTATCACGGGTATACTCGGAGGAGTTAGGTCTGATGGTCTCGAATGTGGCGGAAGTTGACCTTAGTTCCCCATATTTTACTGCAGGAAAATATGAGGAGCTGAAGTCAACTATCCTGAACAATCAAGACAGACTACCAGACCTATGTGTCTCCGAGGGTTATGTGTATAAGCGTTTGGAACCACGTTCAGGTGACCCAGATGTAGACGACCTTACCTGGAAACTTTGGGTTCCAGACGAATTATCGGGAAGTCTAATCGAGCAGGCTCATGCTCCACCCCAATGTGCACATGGTGGCTTTCATAAGACCCTAAAACGCGTCCGACAATACTATTATTGGCCCGGAATGGTTTCTCAAATTCGTGAGTATGTAAATAATTGCCAAACATGTAAGGAGACTAAAGACCCAAACCAAATTTTAAGACCTCAAATGGGAGATGCTTTTAAATCAACTAGACCCTTTCAATTTCTGTACATTGATTTCCTCGGACCCTACCCCAGAACAAAATCCGGTAATGTAGCTATCTTGACTGTTCTTGATGCTTTTAGTAAATTCGTATTCCTAGAGCCCCTTAAAGCAGAAAAGGCCATTAATGTTTGCAAATTTTTAGAAGACGAGATATTTTGTACGTACGGTGTACCTGAGACCATTTTCACTGATAATGGAAAACAGTTTGTTTCGAAAACTTTTCAAGATTTATTAAATGTTTATGGGATCAAACACATCAAGACTGCAGTGCATTCTCCTCATCCTAATGCGGCAGAAAGGGTGAACAGGTCTGTGCTGGCAGCCCTGAGGGCGTATATTAAGGATGACCATAGTGCATGGGACATCTATCTCCCCAAGATAGCTTGCGCCCTACGCACTTCTTACCACCAGTCCATCGGTGTGAACCCATACTATGTGCTCTTTGGGCAATATATGGCTCAGCATGGGTCTGTCTACCCTCTCTTGAGGAATTTAGGCGGAGATGTGGAGATTGTACCGTCTGATGATAAATTGAAAATGATCCGGAAACGTGTTTTAGAAAAATTGTCTCAGTCGCATCAACGTCACGCTAATGTTTATAATATCCGTAGTCGTCCAGTTAGATTCATACCAGGCCAAGAAGTTTACCGTAGAGTTTTCACCCTCAGTAATATGGCCCAAGGTAGAAATGCTAAACTGGACAACAGATTTGCAAAGGCTCGCGTCGTAAAAGCTATAGGCAACAGTCAATACGAACTAGAGGACTTGAAAGGTCGTTCCATCGGTATATACCACGCAAAAGACATTCGGCAATAATGATAACAATTTTTTTGAAAATATGTAAGTGTGCGTCGAAGAATTTGGAAATGGGGAGTTAAATCAGGAAATCTACCTTCATTTCGATAACTTTATTCTCTTTTCTTCATTTATTTTGTTCAAATGTACAATGCCCCTTTAAGTCAGTTTCTTTTTAATCGAACTGAACATAATAATTTATCATAATTCCTTTTTTTTATATGATTTGATCTTATGGTCATTTTAACCTATGGTTACATCGGATATAAAGTGTGGATGTAGTTATATGAATCATGTAGAGTAATGCATCATCCATACCCTTAACATGTTACTTCAAAGTACTACTTCCTCTAAATTTTTTTCTCTTCCGAGCTTACTGTAGGTACGAATGACAGTACGCTCTAGCAAACTCAGTTAAGGGTATCCAATTCGTTTCAAGTTTTCTCCTTTTGTGCTAGACACACCAATTTTTCCTCGTGGTATCAAATTTTATTTGTGCGCGTAGCCCGACTAGCTCAATCTTCTTTATCTTTTCATTTTTTTTTTGAGACTCTTAATCTCAAGGTCATGGGGCTTCCCCACGTTGGGCACTTAACCATTCATGGACATACATAACCAGCCTCACCTCTTCAGCCTCATTCTTCTGGCAAGCCCTCTAATGAGCCTGTTATGTAATGTGAGGGTACTTTAATAAACATCCTGTACTTAGTACTAGGTTGAGTACCCTGCATTAGTATATACCTCTTAGTATATACTTTAAACCGTTTGGTCATATTGACCATCTGTTGTATTGTAATGCGGTTATGTATAACGCATTACAATACTATTTCTTCTTCTTACTTTTACACGCGCATTCGTACATATAAATTATAGCATTGTTGTATATACATATATATCCATCGGATGATGCAGTTGCATGTTTCAGGTATGTGAAGCAAAAATTCCAGAAATTTCTGTGCTTCACCAATATTTTCCCCAATTATGTACTCAAAAGCACGATTATTGTAGCCGATCGTTAATCCCTGTTCGGCTACTCGCTCAATTTTCACATATACATGTAGAATTTCTGTCACATTTGTGTAACTATACTCACCTTTATTAATTTCCGTGTTACCGTTTATCATTTTTCTTATTAGTACATTTTTTTTATATGTACTTTAATTATCCACCACAATTTTTAAAATTTTAAAAATTTCTGAAATAAATAAAAATATTTGAAAAAAACATATTTATCTAAAAGGGGGCATTCATATTCCTTAAAATTACATAAATTTTAATGTCGATAGGTTCCTTGTATGTCAATTTTCTTTAAAAAAATAAGTACCTATTGTATTGGTACTACACCATTTTTAAAATTTTCATAAAATTTCACTCTCATCAACTAAAATTATTAAAATTTCATAAAATTACCCCCACCAAATTCTCCGACTTTCACTTTCATATAAATACGCGGTGCGTATCGGCATCAAAAAAGTCTTGTTTTGAATTGGGTTAAGGGCAACCTCTGCCCGAGTAATTATTGAAATTTTTTATTCTGCCGGTATATTTTTTTTATAGAAAAAAAGGTTTTTGGTATCTCGGTCAAGGGCAACCTCTGCCCGAGTGAATTTTGGATTTTTTTTTAGTATATTAAAAGTGGTATGGTAATTAAGGGCAACCTCTGCCCAAACGTAATTGAATTTTTTTTTGTTTCTTTTTTTTGCCGGTTTTGCATTTTGCATCGACTGTCTTTCTCTTCTTGAAGTATTTGAAATTCATCATCATAAAAAAAAATAATAAATAATATTTAAAAGATAATTAGATATAAGAAAATGAAAAAAAAATATATAAAAAAAAAAAAAACTATATATTGAATAGTGAAATATAGATATTACATTACATTGTGTATAAGAATGATAAAAATAAAAAAAAAAAAAAATAATAAAGTGTATTTGTTTTGGTGTTAAATATATAAGTACTCCATATTATGTACTATCACTTACACATACAAAAAAATTAAAATTAATAAAAATTATGCTAAATTCTATCTATACGCTATCGTTTCTATTATTAAGAAAACAAAAAATATATATAATAAAATATATTAATTATTATTATTATTTAAAATTATATTTTCTATACAATAGTGAAAGTTGATAATTATATAGCATAAGTTCAATGTTAAGTTTAATGAAAATTAAAAAAAAAAATAAAATAAAAATAAAATCTAAACGAAATAATATTTATAAAGAATTTATCAAATCTCTCTAATCATAACTTAATATCTTGTACATTTTCTCTTAATTATATATCTCGTTTTAAACATGCAAAAAAAAAAAATTCAAGATACTATATACAAGCTCATCAGATCTTTTAAGCAATAATAATTTATAATAATCTACATATATACATGAATACATACATACTTACATGCATTACATACATTACTCGTATACCAAATTATGTATAAATGGTATAAATTAAAATGAAAAGAACAAATACAAAAATAAAAATGTTATAAGAAGAGAATGAACAAAACATTAAACATTATTCTATCTATACATGTATAAATCTATAATAAATACTTAAATACATACATATACATTCATATTAAATACATACATAAAACTTTTTATTATTAGCACAGCTACATATTCAACATATACATACATACCAACGTACTTAATTGACAAAAAAAAAAAAAAGAAAAAATGAAAAAAATTATCAAATCAATTAATAAAAAAATGAATTAATTAATTAATAGTTCAAAATTTTTTTTTTTAAAAATATATATATATACTAATACCTAAAATAAAAGTGTAAATAATAAAAATTTAATTAATAGTTCAAAATTTTTTTTTAAAATATATATATACTAATACCTAAAATAAAAGTGTAAATAATAAAAATTTTCCTATAGGTTAATATTACTTAGTGTTACAGAACAAATAAGATTGAAATAAATTTTATAAAACAGATGAACATATCATACACATAATGTTATAAATTATTATTTTAATTCATATTTTTGAATATTTTATTATATTTTTTCTTTTGAGTTATATTATAATTAGTAAGAAAACAAAAGGAAAAAAGTACATACGCATATTTATGGATTATAGTTGATGAATATATTGATTCGCTCACAGCTGTTTTTTTGTAAAAATATAATTGATTTAAAATTAAACATAAATTATTTTACATTCAAAAAAAAAAAAAAAAAATAAAATAAAATAATAAAATAATAGAAATGGATGAAGAGTCCTGGAGTAAAATTTGTGCTCTTCAAATGGAAATCAGGAATAAAATGGTGCCAGTAGCAATACGCTTCGCAATGCTGGATGAATTCGTCGGAAATGTGAACTACTCTAAATCAGCAGAAACACCATCATCATCGACTGTAACAACATCTGCATCGACTTCATCAGTAACCACACCAGCATCTCTAACAACGTCCTCAACAACACCATCTCCATAACCATCATCATCAAAATTGTCCTCAGTAACATCACCTGCAGCTTCATACCAGCATCATCAGTAGTTACAACAATCAACATCTTCTCCATCTATACCGGTAAGCGCGCCATCGATTTTTTTTTTATTTTTAATTTTAAAATTTAAGAAAAATAGAAAAAAAAAACAAAAAAATAGAAAAAAAGAGAAATATCTGGGGTCCCCATGTAGAATAGAACAAAAGTTCAATTTTTGTATTACAAAACTATCTTTATATAAATTTGGATTTCTTTATAATTTAAAATATTGTATGCTATCATTCTTTCTTTATTCACTTCATATTATAAAATACATGTAAAGAAATACTATCTTCGATGTAATTTTTTTTGGTTTGATATTTTAATTTTTATATTTTTTTTGATGATAGAATAGAAGTGAAATCTTTCTTAAAGTTAAAGATATATATGTACAATGGAATTAAAAAACAAAAAAAAAATATTGAATTATAAATTAAATTGTAAATTTCGGGTTACGGGTAATTACTTTTAAATAAAATGTATGTGTAAAATTGATTAATTTTGGCTTTTGCCTTTCACTCTCACCCCTTTTCAGAATTCACTTCGGAATATAATTTTTTTTTCTTTCTTCTTTATTTTATTTCCTCTTTATTTTGGTTGGGAACATAGATTTTTTTTTAAAACAGCATCTATGTTTAATGAGGTGGGTAAGTAACTATCATCGTTGGGACGAGGCATTTTTTTTTTGAATTTTTTCAGATCCAACGATGGTAGAAGCTGTTTTTCTGGGCCAGAGCGGGGCCTCTTTTCTTTTCAGATCTACGGTGTGGGTGCATTTTTTTTTATCTATTTATGTTGAAGCATTCTAGGTAGAAGGATTTCACAACCTTCTACCACTTCAGGCTACGAAAATCAAAAGGGATATGGAGCTGTGGCATACTCACGCCCCATCCGGCGAGCTAGTTCGTGCTAGCCAACAAGCGTAGCCGCCACCACCACCCTCCATACTCCCATGAGTAAGTATGACGTAATAAGTGTTGTCTTAAAATTTCAATTTCAATAGCCGGCCCTGTACATCAAGTTTTAAATACTTGTTGTACTTATGTTAAATATTTAAATTGTGTTTTATGATTATGTGTGTTTGGGTCGTGTGATATCACAGTGGGCTTCCATCTCTCATTAGGATGGAAGATACTGCTGCGACGTCATACGACTTGATCACACATGTAAATAAAACGAATTTTTTTATGTATTTTGGATTCCAGTTTTTTTTATTTTCAAATAAACACTTATGTTGTAGTGTGGACTACACATACAGTTGTATTATGTGCCTGATAGTACAACACTATCATAAATTACATCATATTTCTTACAAAATGGCGCCCAAATTATTGGTATTTCAGTGTCACAGAGCTACGGCTTTGTGTCACATTTAGTCCTTTACGGACAAACTTAGGTGGTACTTCGTACATTCATATGAATGTACAAAATTTCCCTTTGTTGATTATTTCAACACTTTGTTCCTTTACGGAAAAAATTTTTTTTTTTTACACCCTTGTTAGCATAGGCTAACACTTAATGTCCTTTACGGACTATACACCGTCATATCAATAAATTACATTCTGTTTTGGAAATTTGGGTTGGGTAACTTTGAAGTTGTTTTGGTTACTCATCAACCTGATTGGCTAACCACTTTGCAGTCTTCGAGCTGCAATGTTGGGTACCAGGTTGTTGAGTGATCGAAGCTTCTTTGGAGTTATACAACCCAAAAGTTTCCAAGTATGGGTAGAAATGACGTCATGTTCGTGTGGTGGTGTTTGATTGATGAGATTGCTGTTGATACCATCTGAATAGTTTTCGAACTGTTCACTTGGGTTCCAGTAATCGTGTCAATCACATACCATCACAACGGTCATAGTCTGGGACGTTGAGGTTGTGGACAATTCTGATGGGTATACCACTTTGTGGTTTCGAACTACAATGTTGGGGACCAGAATTGTACCTCATACCTCAGCATCCTATTGTGAAGTTCAGGCAGTGACGCATTCATGAGTCATTTCAATCCATAAAATTTTTTTGTCCGCTCTACATATAACGTAGCATAACTTTTTGTATAGCCTCGTTTTTTTTACATAACAAAATTTTTTTTTCATGGTCTGAAGTTCTGAAAGGGGGGAGTCTAAGCAAAAGCCAAATCTTATGTAATTATATTATTATTTTTTTGATTTTTTTTTCTTTCTTTTGAAGCACCATTTAACTTCGATTAATTTTTTTTATTTTTTTTTTTTTTTTGAAAACTTTTTTTGAAGTCGTCAATTATATATAACTTCGTCGATTATTTATGTATGTATATATGAAAATTTATGAGCGCGTGTGGTACGAGCCTTTGCAAATCTGAAGTCTACGCTGATTCGTTATATCTTTTTTTGCGAAAATTTTTTTTTGAAAACATTTTGTCTTAGATCGCTGCTTTTCAAATTATAAGTTATAGTCCCTGATTTGTCGTTATACCTGGCCTTGTCTTTACTCTGACGTACAACATTTATATTGATATGTCTTATGTTTTACTTATGATCTAACCTTGACGCGCGCGTGAAGTTTTGCTGCTTTTACATTGTGTATACAGCAAAGTCGTATTTTACATGTTTTATATATAACTTGAATGTATTAATTGGTGATATAGTACCCTGTTGGGACATATCACATAGTCAGCGACAAAAATACAGGTCCACCTATTTTAATAAAGGACATTCAATTTTGTTGTTGTTTTATTTGATTTTTTTTTTACATAAAATTTATCGAACGTTTTTTTTTAACGCGTCCATATATTTGTAATACAAATTATATGTATAATTAAATAAAATTTTTTTTTCAGGAGTGTAAATTAATGAAACATATGTGTTAAATATCATAAACAAATAAAGAGAATATTTTTTTTTAACAGTGAATCACAAAATTATTTGGACACTTAAATTTGTTCAAATTTTATAGTTGATAAAAAATTTTTTTTTGATTTTTTTTATGCGTTACGCGTCAAATGTAAAAACTCAGTATATGATAAATTAATTTAATTAATTTTTTTTAATTATTGAAACATAAATAAGTTCGCGTTTGCGGTAAATAAATTTAAATACGGATGTTTAATTAATTAATGTAATCATAAAATACAATATATACTATTGTCGATTATTTTTATTTCGAGTCATATTACAGTCAGCAACATAATTTACGGTCCACTATAAAAATTTTTTATTATATGTTTTTTTTGAAAATTATCGTACAGTGCATGCTAATTATATTGATCCATCGGTTATTAAATTGTTTTAACAATTTTTTTTTTTGTAATATATGAATAAATAGCGGTCGCATATTTAATTAAATTTCAGAAATTTGGATTAGTGAATTTTTTTTTGTATTTACCAAAAGTATCAGACAGCTGAACAATTTTTTTTTTAAATTTTTTTTCGTATCATTAATTTTTTTTATAGAGCGCGTCATTCACAACGTAATATACCTTTTAAATTTGAACATTACTGACATTCCGTATTAGATTCATGTTAGTGTGAATATCTAATTTTTTTATCTTAATTTTATTTCCGTATTTAAGTATCGAATTACTTTTATAATCCGCGTCTTAATAACAGAACATTACATATTAAGTTTTTTTTTAATTAATTCGTTTGAGTATTATTTGGATAATTTATTAACAAATTACATACACGATCATTTATTAATACCGGCTGTTCAATAAAATTTTTTTTTCTCGTCTTTTCGTAAACACTGAACGTTTCCTTCTAATATTTCGGCTGTGTCATGTTACCGTCGGCGTCGTAATTAACGTCCCACCTACTTAATTTTTTTTTACAACTGTTAAAATATACAATTTTTTTACTCGTTTTTTTTTAAATATTCGGTTATTCAAAATTTTTTTTTCTCAAAGCTAATTAAATTTACATAATCTTTTGCGTGCTTTTGAATAAAATTTTTTTCTGCTTCCTGAGTTTTCTTTTTGTAAACAATTTATTAAATAAAATTTTATAAACTTTTGACAAGTAACGCAGTTTTAATTATTTTCGCCTTTTATTTTCATTTCATCTCCATACACAACTTTTGATAAATTTTATTTCCTTAATTATCTCATTAAATTACCCTGTACTTTTCATCCGTTAAATAAAGCCTAGTGATTATTTTTATTCCTTATATAATATTAAATGTCTGCACCAAAGAAGGTGAATAAACCAATTAATATTCAACAGCGGGTGACGAGCGGTAAAAATAAATCAAATACAACAATGTCGTCGCAAACTACGGGAGAGACAACGATTTCAGAAGGAGTTATAGGATCAGGGGAATCGATGATTTCACCATCTATGTCAATGCCATCTACAGTTCCAGAGGTGTACCCTCCAAATCATGTCATGGATTCCGGATTAGCATCCAGTGATGCTACAGATCTCCAACTCAGTACGGGTTATGGGAATTTCCATCCGTTGCAGCACTCTCCACCACATATAACATCCAGTAGTGGAGCGGTGCCCAAGGAAAAGAACTCTGGAGTGACCTTACAGCCTGAGATGAGTAATGAAGAGTTTTTAAATAATGTGGCTGGAGCTGCCAACTTTGATTATCATCGCCCCGTCCCTGTTACTTGTACCGATCGTCCTTCAACTTTAACTCAGCCTATCTATTCATCAGTATGGCAAAATAATTTTACAACAGATTTAGGAAATATCCCAATTAGAACATCCATCAATTCAATCACTACATACACTAATCCAAATTACATTATGTCTTCTGGTCTTAATCACCAATTGCTTTCAAGTAAACTGTCTACACCTCGTAAACTGCAACCCAAACGAATTCAAACTATAATTGCGTCAAATAATATTCAACAACCTGAACAGCGAATTCTGAACACGTCTGGCGGAAACAATAGTGAACATTCTCGTGGTTCTGGTTATGTCCCAAAACTACCCCACAAATCATCTATGTTAACATGGGGTTTAACGTATTCTGGATTTTCTGATCTATTGCCCTGTGATGAGTTCATCTTCAGAGTTGAGACTTTAGCAGACAAATATGGTATATCATCTGGCGAACTATGTGCTAATATTCATTTATTGTTAAAAGATCGTGCCTCTGATTGGTATTGGACACAGTTTTGTAGAGATGCCCGAAACTTTACGTGGCATTCCTTTAGGAATGAGTTTATACGATATCATCAGCGTCTTACATCCGACTACGAAATTGTAAGTGCAATGATGAATACGCGTCAAGGTAACGAAAGTTTCGATGATTATGTCCAAAGGTTAATAGTGCTCCGTAATCAGATGCGATCACCAATGTCCGAATTTGACTTCATTAATATAATTCGAGACAATTTAAATTCTAGATTAGCCGCAATGGTTTATATGTTGCCAGTCTCAACTCTGCCACAACTTCGTGAGCAATGTAGAAAAGCTGAGCGTTACATCGCTGTACAAACAAATAGAATACGACAAACTTATCGACCCAGAATTAACGAGATCAATACAAATTTTTCATGGAATCCTCAGGATGCTTACTTTGATTTTGAACCTGAACCAGAGGATCCAGTTCCAAATGTTCATTATGTTGAATCCAGACAGGAGGAGCCTGTGAGGGTTGATGAGGTGGCCAATGGCAAAGTGCGAGCGATTTGCTGGAATTGCCGTCGAAATGGTCATTATTTTCAAGACTGTCCCGAAGAGCAAAGAAATTTGTTCTGTTTTAAATGTGGTAATCCTGGCACAACGTCACCTAAGTGTCAAAAGTGTTCGGGAAACAGGACAAGGAGTGGCCCTCGCCACGGGACGAACCACTCGACGACGATTCCCGCGAATCAGCCCATACGCCCATTGAACCAGACCCATCAACCACCACTGGCTCACCATCCGAAATAAAAATATTACCAAAATCTGCTTTGTTTGATTCATCAAATACCGAATGTCCCAAATTAACGCCAATTATTCCTTGGCATGTCCGCTGGTCCAATTACTCGCAAGTTCGCGATAGAATTTTTAGTCCTGCCTTTGTGTCTGAAGTAAACTGTCATAAGCGTGCAGTAAGACTTCGTAAATTTCGTCAAATACGTAGAGAACTGAGGAAGAGTAGACATCTTATACACCTCGCCGGTCTAATCAGACATCCGTGCGACGATCGCCCTTACGCGAAAGTCAAAGTCGCAAATGTTGAAGTTATCGGACTATTAGACAGTGGAGCAAGCATTTCATGTTTAGGCCGAAATGCCTTAAAACTAATTGATAAAATTAATGTTGATGTCATACCTCGTTCTCAATCAGTCATGACCGCTGATGGCAAGGATCAACAGATACAAGGTTATATCGAAGTTCCAATTACCTTTATGGGTTCTACGCATCCAATGAAGTTGAGCATAGTGCCATCGTTGAGACAAGAGTTATATCTTGGTGTAGATTTCTGGAAAAGGTTTAAGATCGCACCAGAGGTAATTTCTGAAATGTTAATTAAAGATATAAATCCCAAATGTGAGATCAATGTAATGTATGAGTTGACTAATGCACAAAATTATCGGTTAGAAATTGTGAAATCTAACTTTCCGTCTTTCACAAAAATGGGCCTTGGCAAAACCGACCTGGAGGAACACGTGATTGACACCGGAGATGTAGCCCCGATAAAACAAAAACACTATCCGGTCTCGCCTGCCGTACAAAAGTTAATGTATGAAGAGCTTGACCGGATGCTCTCTCTTGGTGTCATCGAAGAATCTAATAGTCCGTGGAATTCTCCAGTCGTGTTAGTTAGAAAGCCAGGCAAAGTCCGATTATGTTTAGATTCGAGAAAAGTGAATGAAGTCACTAAGAAAGATGCATATCCTTTACCTCACATTTCTGGATTACTCAGCAGGTTGCAAGATACCAAATATATATCTAGTATTGACTTGAAGGATGCCTTCTGGCAGATCCCTTTAGAGAAACATTCGAGAGAAAAGACAGCATTTACTGTACCAGGTAGACCTCTTTATCAATTCACAGTTATGCCTTTTGGTTTATGTAATGCTCCTCAGAGGATGTGTAGACTCATGGATAAAGTGATTCCTGGTAGGTTACGAGAGAGAGTTTTCGTGTACTTAGATGATTTATTGGTAGTTTCCCCTGATTTTGACAGTCACCTTACATTGTTAGAAGAAGTAGCATGGCACCTACGAAAATCGGGTTTAACAATTAATGTCGAAAAAAGCAAATTTTGTGTTAAAGAAGTCAAGTATCTAGGATTTATTGTTGGTGATTGTACTTTGAAGACCGATCCTTCAAAGATAGAAGCCATTCGTGATTATCCATTACCGAAAACAGCCAAACAGTTACGTAGATTTTTAGGAATGACCGGATGGTACCAGCGATTCGTCGCTAATTATGCTAGCGTAGCCGCTCCGTTAACGGATGCGCTTAAGACTTGTAAGTCGGGATTCTGTATTTCTTCTGAAGCCGAGGAGTCTTTTGAAAAATTAAAATCGGCACTCTGTGAAGCACCAGTTTTGGCCAACCCAGAGTTTGACCGACACTTCTACATACAATGCGATGCCTCCACAACCGGAGTCGGGGGTGTTCTATTTCAGAAACACGACGACGGTTCCGAAAGGCCTATCGCATATTTTTCAAAAAAGCTAAATCCGGCACAGAGGAATTACAGCATCACCGAACTAGAGTGCTACGCTGCAGTTCTAAGCGTTAAAAAGTTTCGCGCGTACGTAGAAGGTCATCCTTTCACTATTATAACAGATCACTCTAGTCTACGTTGGCTGATGAACCAAAATGATTTAAGCAGTAGATTGGCGAGATGGAGCCTGAAACTGCAAGGTTTTGACTTCACGATTGAACATCGCAAAGGAAGTCTGAATGTGGTGCCAGATGCTTTATCACGGGTATACTCGGAGGAGTTAGGTCTGATGGTCTCGAATGTGGCGGAAGTTGACCTTAGTTCCCCATATTTTACTGCAGGAAAATATGAGGAGCTGAAGTCAACTATCCTGAACAATCAAGACAGACTACCAGACCTATGTGTCTCCGAGGGTTATGTGTATAAGCGTTTGGAACCACGTTCAGGTGACCCAGATGTAGACGACCTTACCTGGAAACTTTGGGTTCCAGACGAATTATCGGGAAGTCTAATCGAGCAGGCTCATGCTCCACCCCAATGTGCACATGGTGGCTTTCATAAGACCCTAAAACGCGTCCGACAATACTATTATTGGCCCGGAATGGTTTCTCAAATTCGTGAGTATGTAAATAATTGCCAAACATGTAAGGAGACTAAAGACCCAAACCAAATTTTAAGACCTCAAATGGGAGATGCTTTTAAATCAACTAGACCCTTTCAATTTCTGTACATTGATTTCCTCGGACCCTACCCCAGAACAAAATCCGGTAATGTAGCTATCTTGACTGTTCTTGATGCTTTTAGTAAATTCGTATTCCTAGAGCCCCTTAAAGCAGAAAAGGCCATTACTGTTTGCAAATTTTTAGAAGACGAGATATTTTGTACGTTCGGTGTACCTGAGACCATTTTCACTGATAATGGAAAACAGTTTGTTTCGAAAACTTTTCAAGATTTATTAAATGTTTATGGGATCAAACACATCAAGACTGCAGTGCATTCTCCTCATCCTAATGCGGCAGAAAGGGTGAACAGGTCTGTGCTGGCAGCCCTGAGGGCGTATATTAAGGATGACCATAGTGCATGGGACATCTATCTCCCCAAGATAGCTTGCGCCCTACGCACTTCTTACCACCAGTCCATCGGTGTGAACCCATACTATGTGCTCTTTGGGCAATATATGGCTCAGCATGGGTCTGTCTACCCTCTCTTGAGGAATTTAGGCGGAGATGTGGAGATTGTACCGTCTGATGATAAATTGAAAATGATCCGGAAACGTGTTTTAGAAAAATTGTCTCAGTCGCATCAACGTCACGCTAATGTTTATAATATCCGTAGTCGTCCAGTTAGATTCATACCAGGCCAAGAAGTTTACCGTAGAGTTTTCACCCTCAGTAATATGGCCCAAGGTAGAAATGCTAAACTGGACAACAGATTTGCAAAGGCTCGCGTCGTAAAAGCTATAGGCAACAGTCAATACGAACTAGAGGACTTGAAAGGTCGTTCCATCGGTATATACCACGCAAAAGACATTCGGCAATAATGATAACAATTTTTTTGAAAATATGTAAGTGTGCGTCGAAGAATTTGGAAATGGGGAGTTAAATCAGGAAATCTACCTTCATTTCGATAACTTTATTCTCTGTTCTTCATTTATTTTGTTCAAATGTACAATGCCCCTTTAAGTCAGTTTCTTTTTAATCGAACTGAACATAATAATTTATCATAATTCCTTTTTTTTATATGATTTGATCTTATGGTCATTTTAACCTATGGTTACATCGGATATAAAGTGTGGATGTAGTTATATGAATCATGTAGAGTAATGCATCATCCATACCCTTAACATGTTACTTCAAAGTACTACTTCCTCTAAATTTTTTTCTCTTCCGAGCTTACTGTAGGTACGAATGACAGTACGCTCTAGCAAACTCAGTTAAGGGTATCCAATTCGTTTCAAGTTTTCTCCTTTTGTGCTAGACACACCAATTTTTCCTCGTGGTATCAAATTTTATTTGTGCGCGTAGCCCGACTAGCTCAATCTTCTTTATCTTTTCATTTTTTTTTGAGACTCTTAATCTCAAGGTCATGGGGCTTCCCCACGTTGGGCACTTAACCATTCATGGACATACATAACCAGCCTCACCTCTTCAGCCTCATTCTTCTGGCAAGCCCTCTAATGAGCCTGTTATGTAATGTGAGGGTACTTTAATAAACATCCTGTACTTAGTACTAGGTTGAGTACCCTGCATTAGTATATACCTCTTAGTATATACTTTAAACCGTTTGGTCATATTGACCATCTGTTGTATTGTAATGCGGTTATGTATAACCATTGACTATATAATAATACATAGACTCAGAAACCATACAAAGAGTGGTATGTAAATTCAGAGCCGCAGCTGGCGAATTTATGAACTAAATTTTTTGATTTTTAATTAAAAATTATCAATTTTGCATAAAAATAGGCACGATATTTTGAAAATCCATTTTAAATAATAAATTTTGCATAAAAATAAACGCCACATTTTGAAAATGAATTTATATAATATAAGTATTACATTAGTTTGTAGATAGTGTATATTTGATATTGTTACTATTTACTATATAGTTATTATGTTGTTTGTTGTAATCTACATATACGTCAAAGATATACGTATATATATGCATACATATAGAAAATATTACACGGCGATTCAATCCTGATTGTATTCTGTATAACGTATAACTGATATCTTGATTGTATTGTGTTAACTGATACAACACATGTTAGTTAAATACAATAAATATAATAAATATGGATCGTATCATAAGACATATAATGAATGATCTTTTTTTAAAAGGGTAGATTTTTTTTCTCTTTATAATTTTCTTATTGTTTACGAATATTACATAATGAATGTATTCCATTTATTTCATTCATTATTTTTGTGCCTTACTTTTTTATGATAATATAAATTTAAAAGAAATGTGAATTTCGCTTTTAAATTTGACATCGTCGATTTTTATATGCATTACATGATTGATATCCTCTTATGAATAGTAATAGTATAGAGAAAATGTATGGATGAAATTTCACTTATGTAATGTAAAAATTTACAGTATACTACAAATTACATAACGAATTTATTCATAGGTAAATATACTTTATATAAATTAAATGTATATTAATTTCAACATTTAAAAATTTATGAAACTAATAAAAGGATGATAAAATTTCTTAAAATTTTTTAAAAAATGATGAATATATATAATATCAATAGATAAATGCACATATATATATATATATATATATATATGTGTCTATGTATGCAGTATGATAAATTATTTTTTTGAAAAGTCCCTTTTATTATCTATATTTTATTTTACAAAGTAATTAAATACAGTAATTCCTTTCTTTTTCGGTTCTTTTGTTTATAACTAAACAGTTTTTTTATGTCTATATATACTTAAATGTACAATTTTATAACTTCATGTGCCGAAATTTACCATTCAATTTATTGAAATGCAAATCTTTTATTATAATATCGATTTTTTTATTATTTTTTTTTGTGAATTGGAAAATTAAATTCAGAACCTTTTTCTGCATTAAATCTAATATTAGACTACATATAATATTTGTAAATTTTCATTCATATAAAGAGATATGTAGATAAAAAAAATAATTTTAATATCCTTGACAGGTAGATTTTTAAAATATTGTATATTATTTTTGATATTTTATTCATTGATTTTTGTGTCATTATAATCAAGCTGTTTAATGATTTAACGCATTTCAGACTCATTGTAGAATTCAAATTTAAATTTTAGAAAAAAAAACGGAGTGAATAAATTTAAATTTTTTAATATTTTGAATAGTGATATATTTAAATATCAATTAAATTTTAAAGTAAAATTTTGAAAAAAGACCAATAATTGCCATGTTTGACTTCGTTCATTTATTAAAATCTTTAAGAAATATCCTTTTATTAAATTATTTACAAACCATTGATGGCAAAGTTGATCGGAACATAATTGAAAAATTGTACATTGAAGATAAAAGTAGAACAACTAGGTTGTGTGTCAAATTAACTTCAAGGCACATTTGGCCAAATAATTTCCAAAAAATGAAAGTCAAAACTGCTGCTCAAGTTTTTAGCTGGTCTGTAGCATCAGCTATTAGGGCAATGCAAGTCGCTACATCGACAGCTAATTTTGTTGAAAAAATCAATCACTTATTTGATGTTTTCAATGTAAGCAAATGTAGTTCCAGCAAAATATATATAAACGACCTCTTTATTCAGACAACAGATTTTCCATAAATTTTTTGCATGATATGAAAATTTATCTTGAAAAAATAAAAGTTTTTTCAAAAAAAATAATAAACCCGTTAGAGTATATGCCGTAGATGGTTGTATTCATTTTATTAACGGCATTTTCAAATTATTAGAAATTTTCAAAGGTGTACCAGAAACTAAATTTCTCCTAACTTCAAAACTCCAACAAGATATTGTAGAAAATCAGTTTTCTACCTTACGTTCTATGGGTGGATACAACCGATTCCCTTCTGCTAGAGAATATCACACAAATGTGAAACACATGATAGGAAAAAAACATGTTGGATTAGAATTGGTCCAGACTTCATCCAATTGTCATCCATACCAAATCATTTTTTCATATGTCATAAATCTTACACCAAAGATAAAAGTGTTGCACTCAAATGTCCGTCGGAAGAATTTTTCAAAATTTGTTCGACACAAGTTGAAGTTTTTGAAAAATATTTCAATTCAAATAAGCACAGTAGGAATATTAAAAAAATTCTGAAACAAAAAGCTATTGAATTAACGGCATCCAACGTGGTTTCGTCAAGATGATGAGTGCAATGACCATAAAATTCAAATTTTAGATTTTTTAATATTAGTTTTAATGAGAAAAACTTGTATTTGGTTGTCACAAGGTATGAAAGAAGCCAAAGAAACTGTTAGCAGAATGGAAGTTTTAAAACAATAACGCATAATTTTAACTTTTTGGTTGTACGTTTTCCGAGCTGAAATCAATAAATCAATAATATATAAAAAATTGGTCCTTTTCAGGACTACCAAAAAAATACGCAAAGATTAAAAGATTTCAGAATTGAAAAACAAAGTTAAAATGTTTTAGGTATACACGAATAAAAAACAGGTTCTTAATTGTTTTCTTCATTTATCTAATTTAAAAGTTAAGTCAACATTTACACATGTAAATATTTACATACGCAAACTAAACCTTTAAGCCTGCATAGGTACTTAGTCTATGCCATTGACTATATAATAATACATGTATAGTCAATGTCTATGCTATATATATAATATTATATATGTATAATATTATATATAATATTATATAGCCAATGTCTATGCTTTAGGTGTATAATTCAACACACACAACACATAATATTGATATTATATATTATACACGTTTTAAACTAACATTGATGTACAGCATACGAGGTTGATATACAGTATCATCAGAGGTATCATGGTTACACACATAAGGATACAGTATACAGTATACACTATACAGCAACAGCACAGCAACAGCACAGCAACATCACACTAACAAAAGTACTCTATGCAGTTAACAAACAGTTTTCTTCTTTTTTTTTTTAGATCAAATGAAAAATATTTAAAATCCCATGAATATGCAATATTTTTAGTTACTTTATTTGCCGCATATGGCTCTGAAATCACCTACCCGATTTAGAAAATAATTCGACATAAAAAATGTATGGGCTTTCTGAGTCTATGTATTATTATATAGTCAATGGTATAACGCATTACAATACTATTTCTTCTTCTTACTTTTACACGCGCATTCGTACATATAAATTATAGCATTGTTGTATATACATATATATGCATCGGATGATGCAGTTGCATGTTTCAGGTATGTGAAGCAAAAATTCCAGAAATTTCTGTGCTTCACCAATATTTTCCCCAATTATGTACTCAAAAGCACGATTATTGTAGCCGATCGTTAATCCCTGTTCGGCTACTCGCTCAATTTTCACATATACATGTAGAATTTCTGTCACATTTGTGTAACTATACTCACCTTTATTAATTTCCGTGTTACCGTTTATCATTTTTCTTATTAGTACATTTTTTTTATATGTACTTTTATTATCCACCACAATTTTTAAAATTTTAAAAATTTCTGAAATAAATAAAAATATTTGAAAAAAACATATTTATCTAAAAGGGGGCATTCATATTCCTTAAAATTACATAAATTTTAATGTCGATAGGTTCCTTGTATGTCAATTTTCTTTAAAAAAATAAGTACCTATTGTATTGGTACTACACCATTTTTAAAATTTTCATAAAATTTCACTCTCATCAACTAAAATTATTAAAATTTCATAAAATTACCCCCACCAAATTCTCCGACTTTCACTTTCATATAAATACGCGGTGCGTATCGGCATCAAAAAAGTCTTGTTTTGAATTGGGTTAAGGGCAACCTCTGCCCGAGTAATTATTGAAATTTTTTATTCTGCCGGTATATTTTTTTTATAGAAAAAAAGGTTTTTGGTATCTCGGTCAAGGGCAACCTCTGCCCGAGTGAATTTTGGATTTTTTTTAGTATAGTAAAAGTGGTATGGTAATTAAGGGCAACCTCTGCCCAAACGTAATTGAATTTTTTTTTGTTTCTTTTTTTGCCGGTTTTGCATTTTGCATCGACTGTCTTTCTCTTCTTGAAGTATTTGAAATTCATCATCATAAAAAAAAATAATAAATAATATTTAAAAGATAATTAGATATAAGAAAATGAAAAAAAAATATATAAAAAAAAAAAAACTATATATTGAATAGTGAAATATAGATATTACATTACATTGTGTATAAGAATGATAAAAATAAAAAAAAAAAAAAATAATAAAGTGTATTTGTTTTGGTGTTAAATATATAAGTACTCCATATTATGTACTATCACTTACACATACAAAAAAATTAAAATTAATAAAAATTATGCTAAATTCTATCTATACGCTATCGTTTCTATTATTAAGAAAACAAAAAATATATATAATAAAATATATTAATTATTATTATTATTTAAAATTATATTTTCTATACAATAGTGAAAGTTGATAATTATATAGCATAAGTTCAATGTTAAGTTTAATGAAAATTAAAAAAAAAAATAAAATAAAAATAAAATCTAAACGAAATAATATTTATAAAGAATTTATCAAATCTCTCTAATCATAACTTAATATCTTGTACATTTTCTCTTAATTATGTATCTCGTTTTAAACATGCAAAAAAAAAAATTCAAGATACTATATACAAGCTCATCAGATCTTTTAAGCAATAATAATTTATAATAATCTACATATATACATGAATACATACATACTTACATGCATTACATACATTACTCGTATACCAAATTATGTATAAATGGTATAAATTAAAATGAAAAGAACAAATACAAAAATAAAAATGTTATAAGAAGAGAATGGACAAAACATTAAACATTATTCTATCTATACATGTATAAATCTATAATAAATACTTAAATACATACATATACATTCATATTAAATACATACATAAAACTTTTTATTATTAGCACAGCTACATATTCAACATATACATACATACCAACGTACTTAATTGACAAAAAAAAAAAAAAAGAAAAAATGAAAAAAATTATCAAATCAATTAATAAAAAAATGAATTAATTAATTAATAGTTCAAAATTTTTTTTTTTAAAAATATATATATATACTAATACCTAAAATAAAAGTGTAAATAATAAAAATTTAATTAATAGTTCAAAATTTTTTTTTAAAATATATATATACTAATACCTAAAATAAAAGTGTAAATAATAAAAATTTTCCTATAGGTTAATATTACTTAGTGTTACAGAACAAATAAGATTGAAATAAATTTTATAAAACAGATGAACATATCATACACATAATGTTATAAATTATTATTTTAATTCATATTTTTGAATATTTTATTATATTTTTTCTTTTGAGTTATATTATAATTAGTAAGAAAACAAAAGGAAAAAAGTACATACGCATATTTATGGATTATAGTTGATGAATATATTGATTCGCTCACAGCTGTTTTTTTGTAAAAATATAATTGATTTAAAATTAAACATAAATTATTTTACATTCAAAAAAAAAAAAAAATAAATAAAATAAAATAATAAAATAATAGAAATGGATGAAGAGTCCTGGAGTAAAATTTGTGCTCTTCAAATGGAAATCAGGAATAAAATGGTGCCAGTAGCAATACGCTTCGCAATGCTGGATGAATTCGTCAGAAATGTGAACTACTCTAAATCAGCAGAAACACCAGCATCATCGGCTTTAACAACATCTGCATCGACTTCATCAGTAACCACACCAGCATCTCTAACAACGTCCTCAACAACACCATCTCCATAACCATCATCATCAAAATTGTCCTCAGTAACATCACCTGCAGCTTCATACCAGCATCATCAGTAGTTACAACAATCAACATCTTCTCCATCTATACCGGTAAGCGCGCCATCGATTTTTTTTTTGTTATTTTTAATTTTAAAATTTAAGAAAAATAGAAAAAAAAAACAAAAAAATAGAAAAAAAGAGAAATATCTGGGGTCCCCATGTAGAATAGAACAAAAGTTCAATTTTTGTATTACAAAACTATCTTTATATAAATTTGGATTTATTTATAATTTAAAATATTGTATGCTATCATTCTTTCTTTATTCACTTCATATTATAAAATACATGTAAAGAAATACTATCTTCGATGTAATTTTTTTTGGTTTGATATTTTAATTTTTATATTTTTTTTGATGATAGAATAGAAGTGAAATCTTTCTTAAAGTTAAAGATATATATGTACAATGGAATTAAAAAACAAAAAAAAAATATTGAATTATAAATTAAATTGTAAATTTCGGGTTACGGGTAATTACTTTTAAATAAAATGTATGTGTAAAATTGATTAATTTTGGCTTTTGCCTTTCACTCTCACCCATTTTCAGAATTCACTTCGGAATATAATTTTTTTTTCTTTCTTCTTTATTTTTATTTCCTCTTTATTTTGGTTGGGAACATAGATTTTTTTTTAAAACAGCATCTATGTTTAATGAGGTGGGTAAGTAACTATCATCGTTGGGACGAGGCATTTTTTTTTTTGAATTTTTTCAGATCCAACGATGGTAGAAGCTGTTTTTCTGGGCCAGAGCGGGGCCTCTTTTCTTTTCAGATCTACGGTGTGGGTGCATTTTTTTTTATCTATTTATGTTGAAGCATTCTAGGTAGAAGGATTTCACAACCTTCTACCACTTCAGGCTACGAAAATCAAAAGGGATATGGAGCTGTGGCATACTCACGCCCCATCCGGCGAGCTAGTTCGTGCTAGCCAACAAGCGTAGCCGCCACCACCACCCTCCATACTCCCATGAGTAAGTATGACGTAATAAGTGGTCTTAAAATTTCAATTTCAATAGCCGGCCCTGTACATCAAGTTTTAAATACTTGTTGTACTTATGTTAAATATTTAAATTGTGTTTTATGATTATGTGTGTTTGGGTCGTGTGATATCACAGTGGGCTTCCATCTCTCATTAGGATGGAAGATACTGCTGTGACGTCATACGACTTGATCACACATGTAAATAAAACGAATTTTTTTATGTATTTTGGATTCCAGTTTTTTTTATTTTCAAATAAACACTTATGTTGTAGTGTGGACTACACATACAGTTGTATTATGTGCCTGATAGTACAACACTATCATAAATTACATCATATTTCTTACAAAGTTCTAATTGATTTATGTATATGTAAAAATTAAAAATATTAATTCAATTCAATTTTAGTTTTGAAAAAAATACCTTAATTACAACCGAATATGCTTTGTTGGACAGGATATTTTTAATATTACCGAATTTTACGTTTATTACTTCAATACTTATTACAAATAACAGAATATTATGAAATTATATTGATATTTGCTTTAAGATATTTCACATTTTCAATTTAAAATATCCTACCGAATGCAAATTAGTCTGGAATGTAATTCAGAAAGATATACATATATGAAATTCATACACAGCACGACGAAAAAAATTCAACGTTATTAACACTTTTAGCTGACTTGAAAAAATAAATTTTTGAATTTTCTTAAAAAAATAAATGTATATAAAAGGCTATTCAATAAGTTTTGTCGTTCAATAAGAGATGGCGACATTAGATTCGTCGTTTTATTTTTATAAAATTCGTACTACTTTTTTATGATCATGTATGAAGTTTCACGCAGATCTGTCAACTTATTCGTATATTTCAGCTGTTCAAAGTTGACATGTCACAGTATTTTCGTAAAATGGAAAAATTTTAATACCGTGCAGTAATAAAATTTTTATTTTTGGAAGGTGTAGCACCAAAACAAATTCATGAACGATTAGTGTATAAGGACTCTTCACCTTCAATTCGAACAGTAGAAAGATGGGTTGCTGCATTTAAAAGTGGTCATACAAGTCTTGAAGACGATCCACGTGAAGGACGTCCAAAAAGTGCATTAACACCAGAAAATGAAAGAAAAATACAAGATATGATTTTGAAAGATCGTCGATTAACCGAGAGAGATTTAGTACAAGCTCTGAGCATCTCATTAGGCAGTATGAACAATATTTTAGCTGTAGTTTTGGGCTACATAAAGATGTGTGCAAAATGGGTGCTGCATTCGCTAACAATGGAACAAAAACACACTCGTATACGACTTTCTCAACAACATTTGGAGCGTTTTAGAAAAAATAAAAAGGATTTTGTGCGTTTTATCACTGTAGATGAAAATTGGGTTTATTACCATGATCCTGAATCAAAACAAGAGGCTATAGAGGGGTGTAATCCCAGTTATGAAGATATTGACGAAAAAGTAGAAAAAAATTGTTTTTTCAAAGGGGTATATCTTTTGAAGGGAGGTGGGCGCCGCGAATTTTTTTTCAGATTGTTTATATGGGGCACTCTCTCTATCGATTGCGCTACTATCCCACCCTCTCCGGAGATGGGGTTAAAATGTAAACCTTTATCGGATTCAGAGATAAAATACATTCATGGTTCTCATCATATTTAACAGGTCGTCAGCAAGTTGTTCGTTTGAATAACATATATAGCGAGATCAAATCTGTACATAATAAGGGTGTGCCACAAGGATCTGTTTTAGGACCTCTCCTTTTTCTTATTTATGCTAACTCATTATGCTCACATAAGTTTCATGGTCAACAGATAGCTTACGCAGATGACATTACTATAGTTTACACTGTTTACAGTGTCTCTTCAACTCAAGAACTTGAGTGCAAAATATCCTCTGATTTGATAGCTTTAAACAAATGGCTTGATATTCATGGCATGATTTTAAGTGATAAAACAAAAATTATGACATACAAATTAATAGGCCCACCTGATACAATAGATATCAATTACCACAGATGTCAAAATCTTCAGTCATGTACCAAACATTGTTTTCCAATACAATGTGTTACTGAATTCAAATAATTATAATTATAGATTATAGTCTTCGCTGGTTGCCACAAATTACACACCTTAAAGCTACTCTGTATACCTTAATAATGGTCTTCTACCGTATATAC
This sequence comes from Villa cingulata, assembly GCA_951394055.1. Classification (NCBI taxonomy): domain Eukaryota; kingdom Metazoa; phylum Arthropoda; class Insecta; order Diptera; family Bombyliidae; genus Villa; species Villa cingulata. The sequence continues at coordinate 29,777,627 of OX596017.1, read as the reverse complement.
GTTCTATACTGTCCTAAAAATGTATTGAAACTATTATATCTATCTTTAGCACAGTCTAAATTAGAATATGGTCTAGTATGCTGGGGTGGAGATTATATAACAAATATTCAACCCTTACTTGTTGCTCAGAAGTCTATAATACGATTAATAAGCTATTCAAGTTCAAGATGTCACACTTTACCCATCTTTAAAACAAACAATTTGATTCCACTACGTTACCTATACATATACAAAGTACTAACAATGTTCTTTATCCGTAGTAACTCTTTTACTATAAGAAACTTTAGTGGATACTGTCTGAGAAGTGTGAACTCTTACGTAGTTCCAAGAGTTAATACTGAAAGTCGTCTACGCTTCTTTACTTACATGTCTCCATTTATTTTAAGAAAAATATCTGATGATATGAAGTCTTGGACAAACATTAAGAATTTTTTACAAAAATTAAAGCACTGGCTACTGAATCGGGACGAAATAGAAAGTCTCTTTTCAACAATAAGATAACTTCTTAAGGTTTTGTTTTCTACTTCTTATGTTCCACAATACTTTTCTTTCCTTTTTTTCTTTTTTTCAAATATTATGTTTATATTTTAAAAAAAAACACTGGCACTTGATGTCACAATATGCACATTTAAAGATTATTTTTATTATTAAATCGAAGTATGAAATATAAATATAATATGTAATTGTATATGTATGTAATAATGAAAATAAATAAATAAATAAATAAATAAATAAATAATATAAATATAGATAGCCAAATATTAAAATTTTTACATATATCAATAATGTTTGAAAAATTCCAATGCAAGAGAATACTTAGTAAACCGTAGACGAGAACGAAAGTATGTACACATCTTCTAAAAAAACAAATACTATTATATTGCGCAATATCACATTCCAAAAAACTGCAATTTTTTAAATTTTTTATGAAACGATTTAACTGCACTTACTTATTTACTGATATTTTTTAAAAAATTGCGTGATGCCACAAACTATCATACTTACAAGTGACAAACCTTCTGATTTATAAATTGAAAGAGAAAATTTGTAGTTTATGGTGTAACTGGTACGAAGTTAAATATGTAATTTTCACTTAAAATTGTTGAAAATTTTAACACTTCAATGAGCCACTGACAACTGAAAGATTATTTTAAATTTTTTCGTATTAGTGAACTTAGAACCGAAAATTCATTTGTGTATTTTTTAATCAAAATTTTGTTCTATAAGTTAACCGTCTTTAACGTAAAATAATGAATATGAGCAATTATGAAAAACGTTTGTTCGCGATTCAACAAAAAAACAATTGAGTTCTGATATTGTTGTTGTATGGTTATGGGCAAAAACATGTTCTTTATTCGAACATGAAATAGACATTTTATTTAAAAATGTTTATCTTTTATAAACATGATCTGAACATTGAAGAATTTTGTGACTGAAATAGTACTAAAATTCTTTTTTCTAGAATCAACTTTTTCATTTTGTAAAAGAAACAACATATTATTAGGTTTCTGTTTCTACAGCCTTTAAATCTCTAAAATGCACAAATGTGCCTCTGAAAACATTGTAAAAATTTTGAATGTATAGCTAACTCGTTATCTACACGCTTACATTTTGCTAGTCGCAATATCTTGCGAGTGTCTTGCAGGAGCTTCTCGATTATGAGTCAAATAAAAATTGGATTACAACCAATAGTTAACGGCTCAAGAATCTGCAGCTTATGAAATACTTCCTCATCACTTAGGCAGATTGGCATTTAATTGGTGGAACATTGCAAATTCTCAATAATTGTGTGTTAATTTAACAATTCAAATAATTTCGCGTAGTTGTTACCAATTATGTCAAACTACCGTAATATTCTTTCAACTTCTGCAGAAACCCTCGATTTTAAATAGCATCCACGTCCAGAATACTATTATATATATTATATTTACATATATAAAATATATAGTTATGTAAATAAGACTTCGATGATTTTACATCCTGTCCAGTGGGGGAACACTGATGTTCTGTGATACTCAAAATATGAGATTTATGCAATTTATCTGCAATTTCCACAGAACTTAAGAGACATAAGTACGAGTTTTACACATTCTACACATTCTACAGTAGTTTTTGAGGCACATTTTTCTGCCACTGAGATATTTTTTTACTATATTTCTCTACAAAAACCAATAATATATTCTGCTGATATGTATGCAACGTTCTAGAGTAATTCTCGAATTCATCTAGTACATATGTATATGTAATAATACAAAAATAATATAAGGTTTACGCGATATGGAAAAACTTTTTTTAATTTCAAAAATTTTTCAATGATCAGATCATGTAACAACTAAAGTCTTTTCTTTAAATTGAAAGCAAAGATTTGAATATATCTTTCTGTAAATCTTTGATCCTTACTATCAATGAACTACTCAATGTAAGAAATGTATTTAACAGAATAGTTTGTCACCAAGTAGTTACATGAATGTGGGTATCTTTCCTGAAATCAAACATTTATTACATCCAGCTCTTTTTCCAGACATATGAGATCTGAACGTGATATTCTAAATAAAAATTCGAATGTACAACAGAATTCGTTTTTCTTATCAAACGTAAATTCAACTATTTCACATAATTTGTTGTATAAAAATAGTGATATCCACTTTTGTACCGACAGTGTTGGATACAAAGAAAGGAAATTTGATAAAACACATTTAAAACGATCTACTCTTGAATTTTCTATGAAATATTTTGGGAAAAAAAGCCTTTGCAGAAAGGATGCTTTGAATATCCAACACGATGTGAAAACTATGATAACAAGCAAAATAGCTGAAAAATATTAAATACTCAAATTCTTTATATGAACTTTGAAATTTCATGTACTTATGTATGAAATTGGTTTGTACTTTTACTATGTACTTTTGTATTGTACTGCTATTTGTAATCTGTATACATATAATCACTTCTTACATATTTATGTATCTGCCTGCTATCCGTAATAATGCATAATTTTTGATTTTTATTGTCATATTAGTAAAATACAATTTATTCCCTAGTTATGCAATTAAAAATAAAATTGATTTAATTTTTTTCCCGCTCAATCCTGCACTCCTCTTCATAAATCTATCAATTTTTTTTTTATAAGAAATAAGTATGTGTGTTAGTGAATTTCGTATATAGAATGTATTTCGATTATAGATATATGACTATGTTAATGAAAAACTTAATTGAGATAAGCATATTAGTAAAGTAATACAGAAAATCATTTCAATAATTGCTGGAGGAGTCCTAAATTAAATCATAGAATATCTAGGCTGTAATAATTTGTTGTCAAACTAAGCAAAAAAATCTGGAAATAATAAATAGAACTATGACGAGAGCACTAAAAATACTCTTCAGAATAGGAGTAATGCCACAAGATGTATTGAAAATTACAGGAGCATTAAATCTAAGAGATTTGGTAATTTTAGAAAAAAATAAAATTTATATATGACGCTGCAAGATAAAATTAAAAATTGAACTCGAGAAAAGAAAATCAATTAACATTCTTGGTATTATATTGAACGATTTAAATTTTAAATACACGTAAGTCTTTTCAAAATATAGAATAGAATCCAATTTTAACTCGTGCGATATTTTCGGATCCACGGTTCAAATCCAAAGCGAAATCATTCTATAACAACAAAGCACTAGAAAAAGTGAAAGGCAATATAATTAACATTAACATAAGAAATTACGCAAATTCAACACAAATGTCGGTGAACCATTCATAAATTGTTTTTTTGTCTGTTGATGGCAATGGCAACTGGCTTGAATCATTATTTTTTTTTTTTTTTTGTACTGAAGGAGCAAAATATCATTAACATATGATTCATAGTAGTATCATAAAATGCGTACAATGTACGTATCAAATATATTGATCGATCATATAAAATTTTATTAATTTCCTACTTTGTTGAAAATGTAATTAAGTTTTTCATCTAATAATGTGTGTAATATATAATGTAATAATATTGAACATAATGATGTTGATAAGTTATCATAAATGTGTTTTTGCACATAATGTATAACCCACCTAATATTACATATTATGCGACGCAAATTCAACAAATTCTGATTTTATTGAAATCTTGTACGATCAAACATTATTATTTATTCAAACTGCCTCAAGTGACATTTGATTTGATTACGGCGGAATGTGTTTGCACATTAATACTTTTCCTCTCATTATTCTCGTAGCGTTATATTCTACTTTTCTTCCCAATAAAATTATTCTATATAAGTACAGAATATGTTTTTCATTTTGGTCTGCTCTGCACGCACGCATGCACATCATACGTATATTCTGAATTCATTTGACCATTATAGTGTTTTAGTTTTTAAATAAACTGAACCTGGTAAAAAAATTGATGACTCTAATAGCCAGTTTATCATAGGAGAAAAAGAAGAAAATGATATTGGTTTATAAAAAACTAAAAAAAAAATTAAATATTTATATATATATATATATATATTTAATATATTATGGTATACTTACCTGAATACGTAATTTTATGTGCACTTTTTTGTGATGAAAACGTTAAATTTACAGTTACTACCGTGAATACAATACAATGCTTATTTTATTTTTTTTACTATTACTGTTGCATATTACATGCTGCAAATGTTCTGGAAATCACGAGAATGTACAGATTAGTTACACGATGATACAAGATAACAATTTAACAATGTCACTAATTTATGTAATTAATTATATATTATTTATTTAATGTTATTAAATATTTATTAATTATTTAATCTATTTAATTTATTTTTTTTCTCTCACACCTAATTGCAATTGCAATAGCACTGCTGTCTGTCCGTCAAATGTGACTGTTAAAAAAAGTAAAGGCAGAACAGAACCATTGTATAAAGGTTATATGAAATATATATTATTCAATGACAGAACTATAATTCTATAATCGACATAGCTGACATGCTGACATACCCCTCTATTCCAGCGAATAGATTAATAGCTATTAAGTGCTGAACAGAATTGCGACCATTGACTATGGACCATGACCAAATATTGGTCGGCGAACAGCCATAAAAATAAATTGAACACAATTAAGACCATAGCGAAATTCTGAAAAATATCAATTCTAAATGAGAAATACATACATACATATATGTAAAAAACGAAAAGGAAAGCAGAATTTTATATTTAAGATTTATATTTATAAAAAAAAAACTTATTATGCATAATCAATGGTAAAAGTAATTAAAATAATATAATATTTATATATAATATTTTCCTCCACTAGACTAAAAATAAATTTCTCAATTTATGCAACAAACAGAAAAATTATATTTAAAATTAAACTGACATAAATACAAATAGTAAACAGATGAAGAAAAATGAAAATTGAAATGACAAGGAAGACAGACAACTTTATACGATACATACAAAAATAAAATTGAAAATATTGGCACCACTGCAACCACAACCAAAAAATTAGAAATTGGCTCTATTTCGACCATCGACCAAAAATTGGTTATGGTTTATGGTCGTAATTTTGTGTATGTACATAGGAAGAAGAGTTTTTAAAATATTCACATGCGAATTTTTAGTCGATGTTCGCAATTCTGTTCAAAGCTTTATAGCCCTTTTACAACCACAGCAGCAATAGCAACAGCATTCTAGGCAGCATTTTAATAATGCTGCTTCGTGAATTACAATCAAAGCAGTAGCAGCAAAATTAGTTTGACATTTGAAAACTATATAAAACAAACAAATTGTGAAGATTTCATTTAATTTTTTTCGTTGATATTTTTTTCTATTATAATTAATTGTTTTTAAAATGATTGTGCCATATAATTTTATTGATAAACTTTTGCTTATTATTTGTGCATAGTGTTGGCTTATAAAAATCGATTATCGATTTAAATCAATGATCGGAGATGTTTAGCATTCGATTTTTATAATTTTCTTACAATCGCAAAAGCTGAACAATCGATTATTTTTGCTTTCGATTTTTCAAAAATCGTTTGCATAAAGTAGTATTATAGGTAGTTGGTTTGGTTAGAGTTGCTAAAAGCTGAATTTCCATTCTTTTAAGCTGGCTTAATAGAAAATGACACTAGGAAAGGAAGATAAAAAAGAAGGAATGATGATGAATGAATGAAGGAAGGAATGACATGACATGACCAATCCAATCCAATTGACATCCAGATTGGCATACAATTTGGATTGGAAAGCGTCTTTTGGCATTGTTCTTTTCTTTTCTTTTGTTTGCCTTTATACTTGTATTGTACTGCTTTTTTTTAGTTTTAATTTTAGTATTTAGTATTCATTCCGCAATCCGTATTCCGTATCCGTAATCCGCTCTGTCCAGCTAGTGGCTACTGGGACTGGCTAGTGTCTCTGTCTAATGAATAATCTACCTACTGTTCTTATTCTCTAGTGCACGTGCAAAGTTCAAAATTAAATCAAAATCAAAGTAAATGTGTAATGTGCTGCCTATCTATTATCTATACAATTTGGATTTCGAAAAAAAATTAAATCAAAGGTAAGTAAATATAATTTAATATTTTGTAATGTGAGGGGTCTAAATTTTTTTCTGAGTGACTGTTATCAATCACTCCATATATTCATAAATCTTCTAGAATTAACTTACCTAACGGTCTGTTCATTATCACCCACATTATACCTACACTTACCCTATTATTATATTGTATTGCAATGCTATATTCAAACCATTACAATACACTCTTTATTTTCAATTACACGCGCATATATTTTGTATAGTATTATTCTATACACCGTTAGGTCATAATGCATTTTGTTCCTTTGTTTATTAAATTGCGCATGTTGGAAAGTTCCAGATACATGCCATTCAAATTGGAAAATTCCGCCTCACATATACATAAATACATTTCCAAATTTCACTCACCACCAAATTCCCTTGTTCTCATTCCATTTCATACTCCTATTCATTTCTTATGTCACATCTACTATGTTATTAATTTCGAGTTCGGTTTACTTAATTTCGTTGATTTGAATTTTTGAATTCCATTTCCGGAAAAGAATGAACTTTCCAAAATTTTAAATAGTTTCATGCCCGTATATTGCACCTACACATATATTAACTTAATTGAATATCAAAATTATAGATATTTTTACCAATTCCATATATGTAACACATTATTTTTCATAACTTTCTAATCAAAACCCAACGGACGGAAGTATTATGTTGTAGCGTAATTAGGCTACTCTGGTTCAATATGGAACGAAATGACAAATTATGTTAAATTATCCAGACTTGCCATATAGCAAATTTTCTTGAAAATTTTAATTAATCTACAAAGATTAATTACATGATGTACAAGATATATAGGTATCTCACATGATGTAGAAAAATATAAATTAATTTTATCATATTATTAAAACCCCAAAACAATGACTGAAACTCTAAATTTTATAAATTTTAGCATAAAACTCTACTACTACACACATACATGTAGAGATTTCATTTCATGTTCATAAATAAATATATTTTCACTTTCATACTTTCCAATGGAAATTGGAATTTGATTAGAATTAAAAACCCACGCGCATTTTTGCGCCACAGTCGGGTCAATGGTGTTGAAAGTGTAACAAGTAATTTTTTTCTCTGCTCGGGCAACCAATTATTTAAAATTTTTTTAAACATTTTTACAGAATTTTTCATATATTAATACTACCTGTAGAACACATAGAGTACAATATGTATTAAATTTAATTTTTTTGGTTTTTATTCGATTTTTATTAAAAAAAAAAAAATTAAAAGAAAATTATTGTGTGTAATAACGTGCATCATATATATGTATAAAACAAAATTTTTTTTAGTATCATAATTTAAAATTAGAATTTGAAAAAAAAAATTTAGCATAAAGGATATATATAAAGAAAAAAAAAAAAGAAGTAAAAAAAAAAAGAAAAAATATAGAGGCCATAAAGGCCATAGTATATAATGTAAAATATATATGCACATAATATGTATATATGTTCACTATAGTACTAAGGTATATTATATATAGATGTATATGAGTAATATAGTTATAATCATAAAGGAAAATTTTTTTTAAAGAAAGAAAAAAGAAACAAAATCTCCAATTGGAAATAATGTAGTTGATTAAAATATAAATGTGGTTTGATTGTAGTTAAGTGATAGGGAGTTTATAAATATTACAAAAACAAAAAAATAATAAAGTGAAATTTTGATTAAAGCAAAAATAATAATAAAAAAAAAATTAATTAATAAAACTCAGAATAATAAAAGTATAATATTAGAAATCAACGTAATATCCGTCATCAACACCCTCAACAGTTTCAACAGCAGCGGTAACATCATTAAATAAAACAACAGAGGCAAATTTATTTGGGCATTAGTGTTAAATTTTAATATTCCATCAAATCATTATTTTTGATATAAATGTAAATAAGTCTACAATTAAGCAGTGCTATAGAAAAATAAAAAAATCAACCAATTTGGAAAAAAAAAAAATCATCATTAATATTAATTTTGATTCAAACGCTAACTTCTGTTGTAAAATAAATAATAATAATAAAAAAAAAAAATTATAATATTAGCGATAATATTTCAATATGAATCATAATAATTATAACCTAAATAGATATAATATAAATAATTTAAATTTGTAATGTGAGGGTACTTTAATAAACAACCTGTACTTAGTACTAGGTTGAGTACCCTGCATTAGTATATACCTCTTAGTATATACTTTAAACCGTTTGGTCATATCGACCATCTGTTGTATTGTAATGCGGTTATGTATAACGCATTACAATACTATTTCTTCTTCTTACTTTTACACGCGCATTCGTACATATAAATTATAGCATTGTTGTATATACATATATATCCATCGGATGATGCAGTTGCATGTTTCAGGTATGTGAAGCAAAAATTCCAGAAATTTCTGTGCTTCACCAATATTTTCCCCAATTATGTACTCAAAAGCACGATTATTGTAGCCGATCGTTAATCCCTGTTCGGCTACTCGCTCAATTTTCACATATACATGCAAAATTTTTGACATATTTGTATAACTATACTCACCTTTATTAATTTCCGTGTTACCATTTATCATTTTTCTTATTAGTACATTTTTTTTATATGTACTTTCATTATCCACCACAATTTTTAAAATTTTAAAAATTTCTGAAATAAATAAAAATATCTGAAAAAAACATATTTATCCAAATGGGGGCATGCATAATCCTTAAAATTACATAAATTTTAACTTCGATAGGTTTTAGGAATTTCAATTTTCCTTAAAAAAATAAGTACCTATTGTATTGGTACTACACCATTTTTAAAATTTTCATAAAATTTCACTCTCATCAATTAAAATTATTAAAATTTCATAAAATTACCCCCACCAAATTCTCCGACTTTCACTTTCATATAAATACGCGGTGCGTATCGGCATCAAAAAGAAGAGTTCTATTTTTCCTGGTTAAGGGCAACCTCTGCCCGAATAAAAATATTCATTATTTTTTGCCGGTTTATTTTAAAAAAAAGTCTTTTGAATTTAGGAAGGGAAACCTCTGGCCAAGTAATTTTTTTTAAGTGCCGGTTCAAAGTAAAAGTAAAAGTAAAAAAAAAAAAAAAAAAAAAAAGAAAAAAAGAAAAACAAAAAAAAAAAGAAGAGGGAAATGAAAAATTGAAATAAATGTGAATTGATTTGAAAGTTTGATTATTAACAAAGTATTTCAGATAAATAATATTATAGTGAATATTGTAAATAGAAAATCATCTTTAATAATTAATTATTTTACGGATCATTTTGGTCAATTTTACTCATAATTCAAGTGCAAGGTTTATTATAAATGTGACCTAGATAAATGTATAATGTACCTACATATTTCAGAAAATAAGCAAATCTTAAATTTTAAATTCTGTTTTATTCACCGAGAATTTAATTATTCCTGTGCAAATAAGAGTTATTTTTTTTTATTATATTAATTTTATTACATTTTGGAAAGAGAAAAAAAATTCGAAATTATCATAATAAGTGTACATAAAATATAACATGTGTACTCGTATATAGAAAAATTATACAATAAATTCTATATGTGTAGCGGTGTTTGCAAATCATTTTATAAGCACCTTGAATTATATTATAAATGGTTAAAATCATCAAAAAAAAAAAGAAAATTAATATATAAAGTGAATTCAATTAAACAAAATGAGATATATTGCACATTTTATGTTTTATGAATAAACCATCAATCCTACAAATATTTTTGAAATCAAGATATTAAATAATAAAAAAAAAAGAAAAAAAAAATTTTAAAATTAATGGTAATGAAATTAAATAATGATGGTTTTGTTTTGTTTGTAATTAAATAAAAAATGAAAGCTTTAATCATACAAACCTAATGTGCTCATAACCGTTATAAATTGACAGGTATAAAATTACGAAGAAAAACAAGAAAATAAAATAAATAAATAAATAAGTTTATATAAATTGTATGTATACTAGGGATAAGAAAAATATACATAAATAAAATAATATTAATATTAAAATGCCTACTCTCAACAAAATGAATGAAGAGTATGTAGAAGAAATACAGAAAATACGGGCAGAAATAGTGGCAAAAAAAAGGGCAAGTAGAAAGTAAATTTAGGATAATTAATGATTTTATTGAGTCATTAAATACATCGGCGTCATCGAAATCATCAACGACTTTAACGTCATCATCTACACCCTCTTCATCTTCATCATCATCAAAATCGACTCCTTAATCTCTAGCATCAGCGACCAAGATCTTTACCCTAATATCAGCATCACTAATATCAGGATTTACGTCAATTATAATATACGTTCTATCTATCAACAATTCATCACCTTCACTAACAGCAACATCAGTCTACAATGCGCGCCAACGATCAGTTTAAGTTTAAGAAAACTGAGCTCAGGTAAAAAAAAAAAAAGAAAAAAAAAATAAAAAAGGAAAAAAAAAGAAAAAAAAAATTTTTTGTTTTAATGGTTAACTTAATATTGAATTTTCATATTTATTAGTATGATGATCCTTTTCATTAAATTTTTGATTATCAACTTCATTCAAATTAAATATAAAACGTAAGAAATAAGAGAAAGATAACAAAATTTAAATATTTGAAGAAAATTTGAATTGTAGATTAAGATATAATGATTGAGATCAGAGATAAAATTTTCTTAAATTACATGTAAATTGCAAGCATAATTATTAAGTAGTTATAAATAATTATAACAGTCAATGATCATTTAATCTAAGGATAACTCTATTTTATTTATTTATAAACAAAAAAAAAGGAAGAAAAAAAAATTTGCTTATTTATTTTTAAATGATTATAATTGAAATTGAAACACAAAAATAATTTATGTACTAGAAATGCTTTATTAATTGCTTGCGTCAATTATATTTATATAAATATATGTACTTGTATTAAACATACATATATGTAAATTTTATTGTGAACGTTTCATTTTAATCATACTTTATTTTTTTTTATATATACCTACATATAACTAAATATTGGCCTACTACTATCGTTGCCTACCTATAGATTTAAATTAATTGTAAAATAATAGTTTTGAAAAAAAAAAAAAAAAAAAAAAAAAAAAAAAAAAAAAAAAAAAAAAAACTTGTTAGTACAACAACAATAAATTTAATGGATGAGGAGAGCCTCAAGGAGCTTCGTGCTCTGCAGCATGAAATTTTAATAAAAGGTGTGTCAATAGAAATGCGTTTGCGACAAATCAACTACTTTATTGCATCACTAGATTCACATCAGTCTCCAAAATCATCAGCTGCAACATCAGTAATAACATCAGTAACAACGTCAGTAACAACATCAGCAACAACATCAGCAACAACATCAGCAACAACATCAGCAACAACATGAACAACCATAAAATCTAGCCATCATCACAACAAAAGGGTAAGCGCGCCAACGATTTTTTTTTATATAATAAATATATTATATTCCTCATATGTAATCCAAAATATGTAACATAAGTAAAGGGGCCCCCATAAATAAAGTGAACCAAAAATTATGAAATTAAAAAAAAAAAAAATAGAAAAAGCATATTATTTGAAAATTAACAAAATGTAAATAAACAAGATGAAAACAAAATTAAATATCTGTTAAAACTAAAAGTAAAATTAAAAGCTATTTTTTTAAAAGAAAAAAAAAAAAAAAAAATCAAATTTATTTTATATAATTCAAGCATGAAACCTTATTTTTGCTATGATAAAAATATTTTTTTTTACCGGTTTCATGTTCTTTCTTTTATTATTAAGGACCTAATACAATTTTTTTTCTTCATATGTCGTGTATATATAAATGATTTACGATTTTTTTTTATATTTAATTATAATCCATCTAGTTTAATCTATATTTGTTTTGCTTATAGAAATTATGTGAAGGAATTTATTTGAATGAGAAAAAAATAATCAACTAAAATATTTGTGAATAAAGAAAAAACAAAAAAAAAAAAAATTTATGTATTGTAATAATTTTTTTTATATACAGAAGGATAAAATATTTATTTAAAACACACAAGAAAAGAAAAATGAATATATGTGAAGATATAAATTCACAATGATATGTCAATTCAGCATGAATTTTGTACTACTTTTAGGATACTACTAGGAAATAAAATGTATTTGTAGAATTGGTTAATTTTGGCTTTTGTCTTGCACTCCCACCCCTTTTCAGAACCCATATCAAGAGGTAATTCTTTTCTCTTACTGCACAACTTTTCTTCGTTTTGTTGGTTGGGAACATAGTTTTTTTTTAAAAAAACAGCAACTATGTTTATTGAGGTGGGTAAGTACCTATCATCGTTGGGACGAGGCATTCTTTTACAAGTTTTTTCAGCACAACGATGGTAGAAGCTGTTTCTGGGCCAGAGCGGGGCCACATCTTCGTTTCAGGTCTACGGTGTGGGTGTATTATATTTTATTTATTTATGTTGAAGCATTCAGGGTAGAAGGATTCCACAACCTTCTACCGCTTCAGGCTACGGTAATCAAAAGGGATATGGAGCTGTGGCATACTCACGCCCCATCCGGCGAGCTAGTTCGTGCTAGCCACTAGCCAGCAAGCGTAGCCGCCACAACCACCCTCCATACTCCCATGAGTAAGTATGACGTGATAAGTGTTGCTACTAAAATTTCAATGTCAGTAGCCGGCCCTGTACATCAAGTTTTAAATGCTTGTTGTACTAATGTTAAATGTTTAATAATTATGTTTTGTTATTGTGTGTGTTTGGGTCGTGTGATACTGATATCACAGTGGGCTTCCATCTCTCATTAGGATGGAAGATACTGCTGTGACGTCGTACGACTTGATCACACATATAAAATAAAACAAATTTTATGTATTTTGAATTTCATCGTTTATTTTTCAGGATAACGACATTATATTATGTTGACTATACTTACATATAGTACAACACTAGCATATTACATCATATTACTTACAAATTAAATAATTAAAATATAAATAATCATAAAATAAATAATTAGATGGTAAATAAAGTAATATAATGTAAACAATATTAACATAAATAGTCTCAAATAAGTACATGGAATGTAAATAAGTATAATCAAAATAACAAAAAAAAATAAACAATTGGAAAACGAATAATCGTAAAATGATTAAATTTAATATAAATAAAATAAGTTAAAATAAATACAATGTAAATAGTTGCAAAATAAATAATTAAAACGTAAATAAATATATGATAAATAAGGGTAACCAACAGACAAAATCTGATATACAACACATAACAAGATAACGTGATAGTAGTAAAAGTGTCTTAATAATATTGTGAAAGCTTGGAAGGAATTTCAATTATCCTCTTCGACATCGAAAATATCAACATCAGTGTCATCCCCTACAACAATAGCTTACTCATCATCATTATCAAATAGTTATTATCGTCGTCAACTTCGTCACTACTCTCACCATCTCCAGCTTCAACATTAGATCATTATAATCTTTGTCAATATTACTCAACATCATCGACATCAGCACCATCAGCTCCAACATCTTCATCAATTTCCTTCAAAGCGCGCCAACAATTTTTTTTAAAAATTTTATTAATAATTACAGGGGCCCCGATTTATAGAAATAAATACGAATTATAATAAGGTAAATGAAAATTATTAAAGTAAATATTTCATGTAAAAGATTATTCCCATAAGTTTAAGATATAAGTTTTTTTTATAGTTCAAACCATGTTTATGGCTTATGTATGAATGTGTAACAAAAAGTTTGAATACATTTAATTACAAATTGAAAAGATACACATAAACCAAATGGATATGAGAATATTAATTCTATAATATAGGTTACACATACATACATATGAACAGTTATTGAAATTTTAAAATAAATGATATATCAATGTGAAGACAAAATATGTTTTTACTCATATTTATAATTACATATCTCATACCACAAAATATTATAATGTAATATATAAATACACATAATGATTTTTTTTGAAAACAAAAAAAAAAAAACAAAAAGGGAAAAGAAACCAAAAGAGGAAAAATTAATAAAACAAAAAAATAAAACGCAATGAAACAATTATATGGTTTGTAACATAGAGTAAACCAATTTTATTATTCAAGTGATACCCATATTGTAACATAAATAATTTTAAGTTGAATTTAACAATTATAAATATTTACCTTTTCACAATTACTTGTTATGAATCACATGAATTTTATTGGATTGCCGATTGTATTTGCATATGTAATTTATTTTAATTGAGACATATGAATTATAATAAAATGAATTGATAAAGAATCAAATTGGGTTTGCTTCAACGCCCATCACCTTTTCGGCACCCCATTTTAAGCATCATGATGTAGATATTTGGTAACATATTCATTTTTTTTGTCGCATTCTATAAAGGATGGGAACATAGCTCCACAGCAAGCTGTGTTTATTTGAGGTGGGTTAGTCCCCAACATCGTTGGGCGAGGCATTCTATTTTTTAATTTCAGGACCAACGATGGTAGTAGCTGTATTCTTGGGCCAGAGCGGGGCCATATTTCAGGTTCAACGGTGTAGGTGCAGTATTTTTTTTTGTTTTGTTTAAATAGATTTGGAGCATTCTAAGTAGAAGGACTTCACAACCTTCTACTGCTCCAGGCTGCGAAATAAAAGGGTTAAGGATAAGTGACAAACTCACGCCCCATCCGGCGAGCTAGTTCGTGCTAGCCAGCAAGCGCAGCAGTCACTTCCACCAGCCTTAAACCCATGAAGTAAGTATGTTGTTACGTGTGTCCATACTATAATTTTTATATGTCTATATAGTCACACATGTAATTAACTCTATGCACACACCATATGCAGTGTTCATACAAATGAAACATTTTTTTTTTTAATTTTGCTTATTCTATTTTATTTCAGATTTAATATATGGTGAATATACATCATGTAGTCGACAGTATGACACATATACCACTACATACTTTACAATTTTTTATATTATATGTATTGTGAACGGATTATTTTTAAAGAAATAGGTATTTATATACTTGTAGTTTGTGGTTTGTGCAAGAAAAAGAAATATTACGTTAACCTCAAAAATGAAAAGAACTGCATCTCCTGTTTGGCTATATTTTACAAAAACCCCGGAAGACGGTAAATGTAAATTTTGTTTTAAAATTATAAAGTGCATGAATAATACGACGAATTTACGTGCACATATTCAAAATGTGCATAAAATAAATCTTGAAGAAAAGCAAACTTCTAATAAGAACGTAGATAGCGAATATCCTCTGGATGAAGAAGAATTAGAGCCACAGCCAGCGAAAAAAGTGTCTCAGGTAATATTTAAGATCTACATAATTCTTTACTTGTAAATAATTATTTTTCATTTACAGTTAAATATCTTATTTTTATTATTTTTATTTTTATCCTTAATTTATCAACCAATATCATATATTTTAATCTCTTTCACTACATATGCAACGAAATACTGTTATATTGATTGAGTAGTCGATAAATTAAGAATTAGAAATTAAAATATTTATTCCTTACTGTTTTCTTTATTCAGCTAAAGACTTAATTTAAAGAACAATAACTGAAATTAAAAAATTTTGATTATGATTTAGCTCCAAGAAACGTTTCAGTACATTTTTTTAAAATAACAAACGGACATATACATATGTATTTATTTTTCAACTTTAATTAGATTTGAATAGACTTCAACTTCAACTCAGTCCATTACATATATAGCTGATTGTATAGCTGTTTTGTTTTTTGTTTTTTGCTTAGCAGGTATCTTTAGAAACAGAGCTGCCGAAGATACTACCATGGTAGTATTTCTACTACCCTCATGCTATCGGTACTACTATACTACCTCTTTGCTAAAAACACTACCCTCTGACCACTTCCGATTGGAATATTACTTTTTAAAACTTTTGAAAAAATTTAATTTCATTTTTGTTAATAATACACTTTCAGTTAAACTTTTATACCACATGCACTTATATTTTACTACTACAGTTTTACAAATTCTACTACATTTCTTCTTATTTATTAAACTGTCATCATCACCATGTCGCTTTATACGCGTGTTCTTTTCTTATTATAGACTCTTATTCTTTAAAAATGTAGACAATATTATATATCGCTATGTAAACAAATACTGAAAAGGATTAAATTTGATGATAACGTATTAGTAAACCTGGAAATAATAAATCCTAAAAATCTAGGTGAGTCATTAGTTCCCTTGGTGCAGTCATTTTCAAATTTAGTACAAGATGGAGAAGTTGAAATACTTGATGAGGAGTGGAGATTACTTGTTAATCATGTGGTTGTGTCAAAGAAAATGAAAGATATGGAATTTGAAGAATTTTGGAATGCTGTGTTCAACATGAAAAACGCAATCAATGAAAACATGTTCCCTCAAGTACAAAAATTTGTGGGCGCTTTGTTGAGCTTGCCCCATAGTAGTGCAGCAGCGGAAAGGGTATTTTCCCAACTAAATTTGATAAAAAACAAAAAAAGGAATTCACTTCATACGGAAACAGTCAACGCTATCATGATCTCCAAAGAGCTTATTTCAAATTCATCATCAACGAGTTTTGAACCGTCAAATACTTTAATAAACAAGTATCATAAGTTTGCTGTCCAACACTAAGTTATTATATACTATACACTAAATAGTATACAATAAATAATACAAATATACACTATGTAACAGTTAATCTTAATATTATTTTTTCTTTTTTGTTTTTTTTTACATTATAAAACATGAATTTTTTCATTCAATCGTTAAATTAATTACTTATTTTCTTTGTTTTTTTTTTGTTTGATTTGTAAAAATGTTATCTAATGAATTAAATAAATATGACTTCAAAAATATATGCTAATTTTTTAACTTAGCACAATTTTCAATTTTACTACCCTCTTTCCTCAAATACTACCCTGGCTAACTAAAATATACTACTATGGCAAAGAACAAAACGACAGCACTGTTTAGAAACCACCTTGCGCAAATATTTTATTAAAAATCCAGACATACCACCAACTCCTATTACAAGTGTTTTAGAAGATGAGGACGAAGCTTGTAGTATAACTTCAACAAAACATTTGAATTTGGAAGCAGCTTTCAAAAATGTCACATCATATTCTACAGGTAAAAGATTCAATTTTTGTAAATTTACTTTTCAGTAAAGATTTAGAACATAAAAAATATGATATATTTATAAAATTTCAGAAAATGGTGAAAAGTTCCAGTGCATCCTCAATGGCATATTATTCCTGATAGCAAAAGAAAATCTTCCTTTTCGCTTTGTTGAAACTGAAGGTTTTACCAGCTTTATGAAAATAGTATGTCCTAAATTTAAGATTCCTTCAAGAAAAATGATTAAAAATAAGATAGAGGAAAAATATATATTTTATTCCGATTTATACAAGATTAAATTGAAAGAAGCCGAGCAAGTTGTAATAACAACAGATGTATGGACGCATACACAGACTACAAGGTCATACCCAGGTATCACAGCACATATATTTAATAACTTTTATTTTCAAAATATTTGCGTCGGTACTGTGGAGCTTGATCAATGTCACACAGCAAAGTATTTAAGTGATGTAATAAAAGATTCTTTAAAAATCTGGGACATCGATATTAATAAAGTTTCAGCTGTGATTACAGATAATGGTTCAAATATTGTAGCTGCAGTACAAGCTATTTTTTCAGAAAAAAAACACATTAGGTGTTTTGCACATATAATAAATTTAATAGTACAAGTAGATGGAATGGATAAAACCAAAAACTTAAAAGAATTACTTGACAAAGTAAAGAATATTGTTACGTTCTTCAAGCAAAGTGTCAAAGCGTCGGATGAATTGCGAAAGCTTACACAGTTAAAATTGATACAGTCCGTTCCTACGAGATGGAATTCCACCTACTACATGTTGCAAAGATTTGCTGAGTTATCTGACGTAATAAACAACGTTCTATTTATTTGTAATGGTCCCACAATGCCCCCAGCTGATGATATTTCAGAGCCAAGGATTATACTCAACATTTTAAAACCCTGGGCAGACGTGACCACAGAACTTAGTTCTGAAAATTATGTCACTTCAAGCAAAATAATTCCTTTAACTTATTGTATCAATAAGGCCATTAATGCCATTAATATCACAAGTGATACAAAAATCGCTTATGATTTAAAAAAAATATAGTTGCTGGATTTGAAAAACGTTTTGGACTGATCGAATCAAACCTCATTTTATCAGTATCTACAATATTATATCCTAGATTCAAGTGCGACTTTTTTAAAAACCCAATATCTGTGAGTAGAGCAATTTCATATATCAAATCAGAATTAGAGACTGAAGTTCTAGAAAACCAAAGTCGTCAAGACTTTTTGATGAGCGTGAGATAAATGACAGCACTCACATTCAATCACAAAATGGAAATCATACTAATACTGAACTGGTGGTAAACAAATCTTCATCGATTTGGGAATTTTCAAAAGAACTTCTAACAAATTGCAATCGTAATAGAAATGAAAAACTCAACATTTCTAGTGAAATTAATATGTACAAAAATGAATGTACAATAATTAACATGGATCCCTTGAACTATTGGCGTACAAAAGGACTTCAGTATCCCAGGCTTCGGAAGTTAGCAAAAAAGTTTTTATTAATCCTAGCTACTTCAGTACCATCAGAACGCCTTTTTTCAAAAGCAGGCAATATTTTAACAAATAAAAGGTCGAGATTAGACCCAAAACATTTAAATAAACTATTGTTCCTACATTCAATTAGAGAGTCTGATTGGTTTCAGTAATAGAAAATAATAAGTACTAAGCATATACATATTTTGTTTTATGGATTTTTTTTTATTTTGATTTACACAAGATATTTTTTATTTTTATTTTTTGTTAAACTATTTTTAATGAAAATTTTTTTTTTAAATTGATGTATTGAAGATTGTTTTCTTTTTGTTTAAATAAAGGCCCTTATTCTGAGAGTCACCTCACTCGCCAAGTGAGGTGAGATTCAAATTTTGTTATTCTGACAGTCACGAAATGTGACAAATCTCGTAAAAAGTGAGTGATAGTGAATTATGTGGTATTCTGAGAGTCGTACTGAGGTGATATATCTCACTCTAAGTGACATTTTGAGTCGTATAGTTGAAGAAAGGTGAGACAAAAAAAGTAAAATGTGAGTTAAAAATTTTTATATTTTTTTGTTGAAATATTATAAATATTTAATTTATTTAATTAATTTCAGTTATTAGGTTATATAAAGAAAAACAAGAAACAATTACGAAAGGAAAATGAATGATAAAAGGTAAAAAAAATTGTTAAAAAAAATTGTGTTTATTTTGTTTATTAAAACTATCCTAGATTAAAAATAACTAATAAAGTGCAATTTGAGCATATGGTGCGCTTTATGGAAAAAAATCCAGCAGTAGCAAAAGGACTAAAATATGCAAGTAGTTTTGATGTTTCCTGTGAATCTTTTGATAAAAAGTGGAACGATTTAGCAGCATTGTTAAATAGCGTTGGTCCTCCCATTCGAAAAGCAAAAGGATGGCAAAAAGTATTACTATTTAAGCTGTTAAAAAATAATAAAAATATAATTTTTTAATTTATTTATAGGTGTCCATTGCGAGTGTCGATTCGTCATTCGATTATCGAATATCTCTTCATTCGATTAAATATGGTTTTGGTATTGTGTAACTCAATCGAATGGAATAAAAAGTGTTACCGTGTAAAATATTAAATTTAATGGAAATATGTTATGTTATTATGAATTATTTTGATTGACATACATATGTCTATTTTACAAATTCAGTTTTTTTTTCAGTAAAAGCGAAATTGGTTATGTTTTAATTATAAACTTGCATTGTAAAATAATAAAATAATAGTGAATTGTGAAAATTGAGTTCAGTAGAGTTATTTTTGACGAAGATGTAGAGGAATTAGAAGGAAATAATATTATTAATACACTTAGATTAAGACGGCGTATAAAAGATGCATCTAATCCACTTGACATGGATGAATATTGGTAAATTTTCTATGGTCATAAATTCTTAATTATCATAATAATAATATTTTTGTGTGTTTAATGTGTCTTTTAACAGTTTCGTACAAAATGTTCGCATTTCACAAGCCGCTCCATTTGTTTCTTGTTTGTGATGTTTTCCTACACAACAAATTCGATATTTGAGTTTTATTAAAATAATAAAATTAAATAAAATAATCCTTTAACTTAATAATTACTTACATTTTAACAAATCTTATATTTTTTCGAAACACAATGCACTTAACTCAATTTGTTTTTTGACATTCGAACAGAAAAATGTTATCGAATCTAACATTCGATAATATCGAATGTAATCGATACTCGCAATACCGAATTATAAAATTGACATTCGATAACAGAATAATCGACACTCGCAATGGACACCATAGGTGTGGAATGATTTTAAATTAAAAATAAAATTTTTATATTTATTTTATTTTGTCTATTATTTTATTACTTTTTTTTTAATTTTTCAAATAAATCAATTATTAACAAATTTTTAATTAACTAAACTAATAACGAAACCAATAAACAATACACACATTACAATTAACGACAAAATTTGACAGATGAAATGAATTTTGAAACAACAAAAGTTCATTTTGTTTCATTCTGTTCATCTATGAAGTCACCTCACCTTGTACGACTCTCAGAATACCATATCAAATGTGAGGTGACTTTCAAGTGACTGCAGTCACTCACGTGAGGTGACTCTCAGAATAAGGGCCAAAGTTCTTATTTAAAAAAAATTCTGTGGTGTTGAAAATTCATTCGATTTTTTTGATAAAAAGACGATTGATCGAACATTCGATTGTTTTTGATTTTCAACAATCGATTTTCAAACATCGATGTTTTTTCAGACTGATTGCCAACCCTATTTGTGCATATGTTGCTTTTGTGAATTTTATCTATGTATGTGTGTTCTAAAAATAAAAGAACGATATGGACAAGAAAAATTTATAGTGAAAGTGAAAGAGACGTTCATGGATTTTTTAATAGTGTATTTAGTTTTTTTAAATCAGATGATAGTTTTCAGTTCAGAAAGGCTAGAATGGGAGTGGAACAGTACAAACTACTTTTAACACTTCTGAAACCATCACTAACAAAAACATCACACAGAAAACCTATATCCGCTGAATGTCGATTAGTTCTGACTTTAGTGTAATATTTTATTATTGTTGTAAAATTTGATAGATAAAATCATTTGGCTTTCTAATAATTTCTGTAAACTTACAGGGCACTAATTGCGCAAGTCGATCAATCGAGACATAGTTGAACGATATTGAAAACGATGACAGAAACTCGATTATCGTTTTTGCTTGGTTTAAGTCGATCAATGAAATCTCGTTCTGAATATCGTTCAACCAATTTAACCGATTCAACCGCATATATTTTTGACGTTAATTTAACCTAGAAATTTCATTCTTTAAAATAATAGTAATAATAAAAAATTTTTTTTAACCAACTAAAGCTATAAAAATAATAATTTAACTGCTAGTAAAAGAATAATGCCCTATTCTAGATATTTTTTATTAGAAAATGAAAGTAGTGAAGAAAAAAATCTGGCGATTTTACGTAGAAATTTGAGGAATAAATATAATCCTCTAGAAGAAACTGAAAAAAGGTGTTTATTTGTTTTTAAGAATTGTGTAAATAGTTTTACTATTTATTGTGTTGTAGGTTTGTTTTAAAATATAGATTGTCAAAGGAGGCATTTTTATATGTACTAGAAAAGATCAATCTTAATGAAGGGATTAGGAGTAGTTACATACCGCCAATATTAAGATTAGCATCGACGTTACTTGTTTTAGGAAGTGGTGGATACCAATGGATTGCTTCGGAAGACACACGTATGCCAGTCAATCAAGGATCTTTATCTTTAATTATCAATGAAGTTGTTCAGAGAATTCAAGATGTACTTTGTCCGTTATGGATAAAGTTTCCTTCAAATACACAAGATCGGACAAAACAATATATATATGAGAAATACAAAATGCCTGGAGGTAAGGATATCTTAATTTTCCCAGAAAAAAAGAAAATAATTCAATTAATTTTTTTCAGTTATTGGGTTCATCGATGGGACGCATATATTTTTAAGAAGACCTGTTGAAAATGAAGAGATGTTTTTTAACAGGAAAGGACGACATAGCCTAAACGTCATGATTGTACATGTGAATAATACACATTCAAATAAGAAATTCAAATACTTTTTGTTGCTTTTTCAGATATGCGATCATCAAATGAAAATAACAGGAATTTCCCCAAAATATGGAGGTGCTGCACATGATGCATTTGTGTGGAAAGAGTCGCAAGAAAGAAACCGTCTTCAGCAACTTTGGGAAGAAGGAGAAAAAAATGCATGGCTTCTTGGTAAATACTTTTTGATAATTTCTATATAATATCACATGTGTAAATAGTTTTTCATTATCTTTATACATAGGTGATTCTGGATATGGCATAGAACCATGGTTATTAACCCCTTACAGAAATCCTGTCACAGACAATGAAAGAAAGTTCAACACAGTTCATGCAAAGGCTAGAAGTTGCGTAGAACGGTGCTTGGAGTATATAAAGGTAAAGATTATTACATTGAAATTCATTACAATATTAATAAAAACATATTTTCTTATAGGCAGATTTAGAATTTTAATGGAGGAGAGAAAGTCGAGGTATTCTCCTACAAAAATGGCATTGTTTTCTAATGCATGTGCGGCGCTCCATAACATTTGTATTCACTACAGAGTTGGCACTGATCACATCGCTCAAGATGAAGTTGAAGAAGGCGAATTTACAACAGACTTAACTTCATATCAGCCCAGTTTTTTTAAAAGAATTGGTGAAACAAATAGAAGAAGAGTTGCTGAAAACTTGTAAGGTCGAATAAAGTTACATTCTAAATTTATTTTATAAAAATTTTTATTAAAAAAAATATATTATACTTCATGTATATACTACTTACATACTAAAAAACAAAAACATAATATTGTACTTCATGTACTTACATACTAAAAAACAATATATACTTATTTAAAAAAAAAAGAGTTATTTGGAATTTTTATTTAATGCCATGAGTTTAAGTTCATTTGATGTGCGAGCTACTTCTAACTCCATAGCTCGTAAGTCTAAGTCCCTCTTTTTTAAAATTCTGTTTTCTCTTACTTCCTCTTTTTCTAATTCTAATTTTTCACTTAAAATATCACCAAGTTGTTTTACGGTCGTATTTAATTCATGTTGACTCTGTTTTAGTTCATTTAAAACATTTAATATTTTAATATGAAAGTCTTTATTTTCTTCTAGTTCTTGATTAATTAATGAAATTTTGTCTTTTTCTGTGCAATTTCCCTTATAGTGTAGTTTTTGACTTTCATTAGCATTTTCATTTAAATTTGTAAATGTAAGAGATAGTTCTTCAACTTCCACATTTGAATCTTCTTCATGTTCCAAATTCGGTTCAGAATCATTTACATCTTGATTTTCTCTGAAACTTGAAGCTCCAAAACTTGGAACATCTAAACCGTTCACTTGATGCTCTAAGGCAGAACAAGATGCAATTACTTCCTCTGCTTCTGTTAATTCTATATTTTCGTAAGGACCACCACCAGTTTTGCTAATGGATTTGTTTTTTTTTAACTAGTTTTCTTTTCACGTTATACTTATGATCCGTCCATACCTAAAATAAAAGATACTCTTTATAAATTTTGCCGATTAATTAACTATTTTTGTACCAACTTTTTTCCATTCTGATTGACTCTTTAAAGGAGGTCCATTTGTATTTAAAATGGTGGTGATTTTTTTCCACAGCTCATTTTTCCTTTTTTTCCCATTTAAAGTATTATTTAATCGATTTGCTGCCAAATCAGGATTGTCGTTCATGAAATTTATGAGTAAACGAAGTTGTGTAGGATTTGTTAGTTTATTATGAGACCTATAAACAAATGTTTTGCATATTATCGTATAATTGTAATCATACAAGTAAATATATATTATGTCTTTGTACCAAATAAATAATATATAATATATATATCAACATAACAATAATATAATATATCAACATAATGAAAAAAGCATTTAATAAATTAAGTATTTTTATACAAAATATTTTTAAATAATACTTACATTTTTTAATAAAATATGAATAATCTTTCACCCGCACGAACAAAAACACAAACTATGAAACCATCTCGACTCGATCGCAATCATGTGATCGTTTGACAGATCGTAAAAAAACAACGATAAAAATTAAAGTATCGATTTGTGCAATGCTAAAACGATGAAAAGAACGATTTTTTTTAATCGATCGTCTTGCGCAATTAGTACCCAGATATATGTCTCAAGGCTGTCATTGGCAGATGTTAGCATGGGCATTTCGGATGGGATCTTGCACTGTGCGAAGTATAATATTAGATACATGTGACGCTATATGGGAAGAACGTTCACCAATTTATCTAGATCAACCTAACGAAAGTGAATGGGCACGAATTGCACTAGATTTTTTAAATGAAACAGGAATGCCTAATTGTGTTGGAGCGATTGACGGGAAGCACGTCAAAATCCAATGTCCGCCAAATTCAGGCTTAATCTATTATAATTAAAAAAACTATTATAGCATTATTCTCCTGGCTGCGTGCGACAGTAATTATTGTTTCACTGCTGTTGATATTGGAGCCTTTGGGAGTCAGAGTGATGGTGGGATTTTTTCAAAAAGTAAATTCGGCACTAAAATATTAGAAGGAAGTTTAAATTTACCAGAAAATACTGTTTTAGCCAATTCAAACATAAAATTTCCTTACTACTTTGTTGCTGATAGTGCATTCCCATTGAAAAATAATTTTTGTTTCAACTTACATATTACATGATTATAAAAACTTATTAAACTAAAAATGATTTAAATAAAAACTTATTCAAATAAATTATTTTCTCTATTTATCGTGTACTTATGTATTAAAGTAAAATTTCTAGTTGAAGTCTAGCAAAATCTTTCTTTGTTAAATTTGTATCTTCAACTTGGCGGATGACACTTTCAAAGAATACTCGATCTTGAGTCATTTTTGTTGTTGTTATGGAGCTTTTAACTATCGAAATTAACTCCTTCATTTCAAGAGCAGCGTTTCTTAACAGGACATCATTTCGGGGCTGCTTTCTTGTATTCCCTGGATTTTGTGACCTGGAAGGTGTTGATGTTGGTTGTAGTGATATTGAAGTTGCTGACGTTGATATCGATGGAACATCAATACATATTTGAGAAAGCTCTATATCACTCACTATCAGCCTCTTCGACAATAATATCTTCAAAAAAATCTTCGTATTGCTGGTCATAATTAGATAGTGTTCTATGCAAATAAAATAATTATGATACTTTTACTAAAATATAAAACATTAGTAAAAATCTACTTACTCAGCACCTTTTGTTGTATCTTCAAGAAATTCCATTAATTTAAAAAATTTCCATTCTTTTTTTTCCACCGAAGCACTTCCAGATGCAAATGTTTTAATTTGTTTTTCTCTATTGTACCTGTCTCTAAGTGTCTTCCATCTTTTTTTCACATTTTCCACTACGAAATTTATTATTATAAATTATTATTATTATTATATGTATAATTTAAATGCTTAAACTATATTAAATTCCACATACCTGATGCTTCTAATTCGTCCGCAATTTCTTTCCAAATTTTTTCTTTAATATCAATGTTTTTCTTTGTTATCATATAAAATTTTTTTATTTCTAACATATTCTACCAACTTTTCTTCACTTATTTTTTTCTTTAATTTGTCCATATTTTGTCTAAATTTAGTTTTTATTTTATTTAAAAGTTAATTTTTTTTAAAAACACAATTTATTAATTTTTAATTATTATGATTTACTAGTAATTATGAATACAAAGGATAAGGAAGGTATACGCACTAGACAATTGTCTCCGGCTCTCCGCCATTTTCTCTCATTACTACGGCAGCAACAGCATTTTTAGAATTAGATCTAACATGAGCAGCATTTTTTGCTGTTGCTGTTGCTGCTTTGTGATTTTAATTCACACCATAAGGATATATGGTGGCTTGTGGCTAAATGAAAATGCTGTTGCTGTTGATGTTGCTGCTTTGGTTGTAATTGGGCTCTGTCTATTAACTTTTAGCACAGATAAGGATAAAGATATTTCTCTGCATATATTCAAATATGTAACAAAATCAAATTCATATGGACCTATTGCAAAGATAATACAGTCCTACTAGATGAACCATTTCATTTTTTTTATTTAAATGTTTGTATGTTTGCCAAAAATAAAGATCGAAAAAGTTTTTCGAAACAATATCGAAAAAGAGCGAAAGTTTATAATTCAGGAGGGATGTAAATATGAGAGAAAAATAAGAATATTTATATAGAAGAATTAGTTTGTGAGTTGCATGACTGGTTTGCTAAATTTTATATGGTTTTGAGTGGTACCATCACTTATTTGGGGTGCGTTCATGAACATTACTTTAACCATAGTCATGGTGTAGTATAGTTTAAGCACAGTTATGTTATACTACAGCCATAGTTACGTTAACTTCAAGTAGTTTTTGAACGCGATTTTTACCATAGTAGTAGCAATAAATTATCATTCAGCTGTCAAGTCAAGTTTAAAAAAAATTTTTACATATTATAATTATTATATTTTTTGTTTGTCAAAAATTAATTATTTTTTAAAAATGAAGTTTAAAACAAAATTAATTAATTTCAAATAAATTAAATTGAAATTTTCACAATTCACAACAAAAAATGAAATGACAAACGATTTTTTATTGTCAATGCCATTACCACTTAAGGGCTTACTATCGTTACTATCGTTAACCATGCTCTCGAGCAGGGTTAATTTTTGACATCAAATAGTTAAAAATTTACTTTACTTCAGATGTTTATGAACGCTAAAAAGTTATGTTGGTAGTTATGTTTTACTATACCACCACTATTCTGAACGACAAATGATAACTATAGTTAACTATAGTAACGTTTATGAACGCACCCTTGATATGATATTATACTTGAATAAGTAAAAATAAATGGATATTTTGTACGCAAATGCTTTAGAATACAACAATTGACAATAGGGCTGTTTCCAATTTTTTTTTATTGTATTGAGTTGATCGTCGTATTTAATATATGAATGACTTGAGAAAGGAGGTATTTCATATTTCATGTATTTTTATATATGTATGTATGTGTTGTTATGTTAATATGCCTTGTCGCGTGCTATATGATCTGACATAAATTACTACTACTACTTCTAATTGAAATACATATTGTTATAAAAAAATGAAAAAATTTGCTATATTCTTTTAACTAAGAACACTAGCAAGGACAAAAGATGAAAATTAGGGGCCGAGCGGAGCCTTGAAAATAAAATGTGTGGACTGGGAAAAAGAACAAAGGAAAGAAAAAAAAAACAAAAGACTTTATTCTTTTAACCCTTTATCTGCAAAGGGGTTATTAGAACAAAGCAATTTTAAAGAAGTATTGCACAAAGGAAAATTTCACTTACCCACGAAAAATAAAGAAAAACGATTTTTATCTGATTCTTTTCACTTTTTTATTTTTTTTTTTTTTTTTTTATGGAACAAAACTTTAAACTAAATTAAATTTAAATTAAATTAAACTAAATTAGATTAAAACTAGACTAAACTTAAACTAAAAGAAAAATTAAAAAAAAACTACACTTCTTATTTAAAAATTAAAAAATTTAACTTCAAAACTAAAAAAAATTCAGCAGAAAAAAAACAAAACTTTTAAAAAGACAAATCAAAACTAAACTAAAAACTAAAAAAAACTAAAAACTAAAAACTACTGTGTTGTGACGAGCCCGTTTATATATCCCTCGTCACACACAAAAAAAAAATAGTAAACAGTTGTACTCTGGAATTTTCTATCAATTCGCCGCCCGCTGTAACGTCAACGGATCGACAGAAAATTCCAGTGGTTACGTTCGTTGTTTTTCTGCTGAATCTGTTACAAATTGTAATAGTTATATAAAAAAAAAAAAAGACGAAGAAGAAGAAGAATCGTGACAATGTCATTTTAAAATGTAAACAAACGAAGTGACAAGATACAAGTAAGTATAAAAACTATTTTAATTATTTAATTATAATTATTTTAATTAAATTTGAAGATTAATTTATTTTTTTTTTTCCTTTCAGGTTTACAACACGACCCCCCGTTTAAGAGCTCAAAGTCCCAACTGAGCGTCTAGATGTGGCTGACAGACAGGGATTACTAGAGGAGATCTGGTGGGATCCTGAAATCCTCCAGCTGCTGCGCTTACCTGGAAAGAAAGAAAGGAAAAAAAAAAAAAAACAAGCTTTGCGCAGTAAATAGGTTCGGTACAAATAAAATTAAATTAAGATAGTTAATTAAATTAAACATCTAGGCTCGTCGGAAGGGAAGAGGGAGTGAGGAGGGTAGACCAGTAAGAAAACGTGACAAAATAAAAGGTTAGGAAGGAAACGGACATGAGAAGGGGTAAAATAACGTCAGATAACTGCTGGAGCTAAACGATCGCGGTGGACGACACTCGTTCGGTTCGAAGTCTTATGCTTAATTTTATAGACGACATCTGTGACCAATTCGATTACTTCGTATGGACCATCCCAGTCTCGTTGTAGTTTAGGGCTATAGCCTCTCTTTCTCTTGGGGTTATAAAGCCAGACAAAGTCTCCAATTTTAAAAGGGTTTGCTTTCGCGGACAAATCGTAACGGTCTTTCATTCTCCGACTAGCTTCGGTGAGCTGTGACCGATTGAAAGAATAGACCTTCGAAAGTCTTTCCTGTAGATTCTCCACATAGGTGGGTACATCTTGCAGATGTTGATCTGGAGGCCCACCAGTTAGTAATTGGAAAGGAAGTCGAAGTTCACGTCCCAAATTTAGGAAAGCGGGAGTGTTTTGCGTGGACTTTTGAACCGAAGAGCGATAAGCAAGGAGAAGGAAAGGCAGGTAGGTATCCCAATCTTTTTTTGGTGTTTGTCTACAAATTTGGAGAGGTAGTCTAAGATGGTTCTGTTGAAACGTTCGACAAGACCATCACTCTGAGGGTGTAGCGCAGTGGTTCGCGTCTTCTCGATCCGAAAACGACGGAGAATCTCCTTAAATACCGCAGACTCAAAATTACGTCCTTGGTCGGAGTGTAATTGTTTACATAACCCGAATCGCGAAAAGACTTGGCTGACCAATACTTCTGCTACCGTTTCAGCAGTTTGGTCTGGGATCGCAAACGCTTCAGGCCACCTGGTGAAGTAGTCCATCATGACTAGGATGTACTTATTGCCATTACCAGTTACAGGTAGTGGTCCTAGTATGTCAACAGCAACTCTCTCGAACGGATAGCCAGAGACTCGCACCTGTAAGGGTGCCCTTGTTCGAGGAATTGGCCCTTTTCTTTGCTGACATACTGTGCAGCGGAGGCAGTAGCGCTTAACACTTGCAGATAGTCCTACCCAATAATATCTCTCGCGTACCTTCGCGAGGGTTTTCTCAATGCCAAAATGGCCACCGGCCGGACTATCGTGCATGTGCTTCAGTACTTCTGCCTGTAAGCACTCAGGAACCAACACCTGTAGCTGATAGGGAGGATTAGGGGAATGGCGGTAGATAACGCCATCCTTAAGGACCAGGGAAGAGAACATGGACCAGTAGGATTTAAGAGTGGGGGCAGCCGAGCTCAACGATTCGGCCTCAGGTCTACCGCTAGAACTTAGCCACTGTCGAACTGCTTGCAGGTCCGGATCGGTTGCCTGAATCTGTCCCATATCCATGGCTTGTATGGCTGCAGTCTTCACCAGCAACATCTGTTTTTCGTCAAGCCTGCTACAGTAGACACAGGACGAAGACTCGCAAGGACGACGAGAGAGAGCATCCGCGTTGCCATGATTCTTCCCTGCCCGGTGTTGAATCTCAAAATCAAACTCCTGTAGCCTCTCTATCCACCGTGCAACTTGTCCTTCAGGCTCTCTAAAGTTCATCAACCATCGCAGAGATGCGTGGTCGGTGCGCAATAGAAAGCGTCTTCCGAGGACATAAGGGCGAAAATGGGCTACAGCCTTCACAACTGCCAAGAGCTCCCTTCGCGTTACGCAGTAATTCCTCTCGGGTCCGCTCAACGTCTTACTGTAGTATTCGACGACCTTTTCCTCGCCATGCTGGAGCTGTGACAGGACCGCCCCCCATGCAAATTGACTGGCATCAGTGTCGAGGATAAATGGGTCATGATCATTCGGTTGTGCTAGTACAGGCGCCTGAGTCAACTTCTCCTTCAAGGTCTGAAAAGCACGGTCACACTCCGGTGTCCATTCAAACCTTGAGGCCTTCTCAGTAAGTCCAGTAAGTGGCTTACTGATTGAAGAGAAGTCTCGCACAAAACGTCTATAATACGCACACAGACCGAGAAAAGACTGGACATCTTTCTTGCTACTGGGTCTAGGCCAGTTACGCACAGACTCAATCTTTTCAGGGTCTGTAGAGAGTCCTCGCTCCGAAATCACATGCCCCAAAAATCTGACTTCTCGGCGACATAGATGGCATTTCTTGGGCGATAGTTTCAAGCCCGCTTGAGATAAGCGATGAAATACCACTCTTAAATTCTTCAGTAGGATATCGAAGGATTCGGCATGTACCAGTAGGTCGTCTAGGTATCCTAGGGACATAGTATAGGGAATATCATGCAGCACTATCTCCATCAAGCGCTGGAAAGTTGCAGGAGCATTAGTCAGGCCAAAAGGCATTACATTGAATTCGTATAATCCCGAACCGATACTAAACGCGGTTTTTTCTTTATCATCGGGATGCATTTCCACTTGGAAATATCCCGAGAGAAGATCTAGGGACGCAAACCACTTTGACTTACCCAAAGCTTCAAGAGTAAGGTCAATACGCGGTAGAGGGTAGGAGTCCTTTTTGGTAACTTCGTTCAAACGCCGATAATCGATGCAGAAACGGAGCGAACCATCTTTCTTTTTCACAAGGACTACCGGAGAACTCCAAGGGCTGGTAGAGGATTGAATGACACCTTGTTCTTTCATATCCTTAACCATTTGTTCAGCCTCAACTCGTCTAGAGAAAGGGATACGACGAGGAGGTTGTTTAACGGGTTGTGCGAGGCCGGTGTCTATTTTGTGTCGAAGGATACTAGTTCGTCCGATGTCTTCTTTAGATTTAGAAAAGACAGATTGGAATTCAATAAGAAGATCTCTTAAAGCAGATTGTTGGACAGGTTGAAGTCCTTCACTACTAGATAGGAAGAGGTCATTCAAATGAGAAGGCAGTGTAGTAGCAATAGGAATTTCTCGAACTTCATTACACAGGATAGTCAGGTCAGTATCCAAATGGGCCACAGGTAAGCGACTAGGTAGGGTAATAGTTTGGTAGGATAGATTAGAAATCCTAGTCCATACCTGGCCATTGGATACACGAGAAATAGAAGAAATCAGACACATCTGTTCCGGCAGCAAAGAGGAAGCTGAGAGGAGAACATCCGTGTCTGTAGGAAGGGTTGTGTAGAGGGGAATTAAAATCTCCTGAGAGGGAAGAAGTTCGAGGGTTTTTAAAGTTTTTGCCAAGAAGGAAGGTGAATGATTTAAGGGCACTGCTTCTTCTTGTATATGAAGTAGATCTTTTTCCAAATCTAGGATACAGTGATGTTGCTTTAAGAAATCCATTCCCAGGATGCAATCGTCAAAGATTTCTGCAGAATAGACATAGTGTTTAGTAGAGAACTTACCTACCATAAAATCAACGCAAACTGTACCTTCGACTGGGATGGTTTCACCAGTAACACTTTGTATTTGTGCAAATGAAGGCATGACTTCGACCGGACAAGAGCATCTCCGCAGTACTCTAGGATTTACTATAGTCCTAGTAGCACCAGTATCGACTATCATCATGACAGGGACTCCATTGACAGAGCCTAGGAGGTTAAGGTTAGGACCAGCTGTGACAACTGTGATAGGAATTAGGGATGGGGCCTTATCCTCCACTAACTTCGGCCCCCATAGGTCAGTGGAGATTAGTTTAAAGGGTTATTAAAGGTACCCGAGGGGTCATCGGAACGACATAAGACTGGTTTAATTCTAGGGGTTGCCTCCGATGAAGAGGGTTGTTCGAAACTCGAAGAAGAAGTGGAAGGTTTGGTAGAAACTGATGGATTAGACGTCGTAGATAGGTCAGTCGAGTATGTAGGTGGATTAGATTTAGGTATAGGACCATTTGTATGTCCAGAAATTGTACTGATAACAGATTGGCTACAGTGAACCGGAGGGGACGTTTTAGTCACGTCAACGGTAGTAGTTGCAAGGGATTGACTGACCAAAGGTAGGGGTGTAGTATTTAAACAATTATTTGAAGAATCCGAAAAATTGCCAATTGTTAAATTAGGGAGAACTTTCAATGAAGAATTATGGGTGATTACAGGGTTAGGTGGATCAACTATAACACTATTTGAACAAGGGGTAGTAGGAATGGTGGCTGTGGGACTAACATTAGAAACGAGTGCGGAATTTGGACTAGTAGTATATGTAGTATTGGAGTCAAAATTGTTACGAAGGCCACGGTAATTAAAATCAGAAGGAATTATAGGCTTTTGGATAGGCGTGGCTGTACCTTCAGAACTAGAGACATTAGGACGAGAGATAGGCATTGTACTGTTAGGGTATGCGTTAGAATTAGAAATATCGATGTTGTTGGTACGAGGGGTAGGACTAGAAGCAGTAGATGAGGTGACTGTAGAGTTTTGGGGTCTTGAATTAGTACCCAAGAGAACTATATTCGTGGCTTGAGGAGTACGGGCACTGGAGACTACATCAAATTGGACTCTGTCACCACGCTGCAATGCTACTTTCCCCAGTGGTTTCATTGCATCGCGATGCAAAAATATCTCCTCATTTGTGTCGTCTCTGACAATAAACCCAAAATGTTTTTCCGAATTGAAGAATTTGATTCTACCAGTCACCCCAGACGCTAGGGTAGGACAACCAGTTGGAGTGTCTTGTATCGGGAAGCTCAACTTGCACTCCTCTAAGCTGAGCTGTTGGCTTTTCCCGATTTCTTAGCTTTACTGGTTTTTTCCTTGTTCTGGACGACCGCTTGATTTACTCGGATCCCTCTTCGGCTTATCCGTGTTGCATCCCTACTAGCTTCCATTCTACTAGCTAGTGCCAGGGCTTCTTCCAAGCACTCAGGGGCTGCGTCACGGACACGCTGTTGGACCTCTAAATCAAGCAGACCGTCCACAAATTGTCCTAAGGCTATCCTGTCTCTTGCTGTCTCAGGACAGTCTGGGAAAGCTAGGTACACTAGTTTTTGTACTTGCGTGGCAAATTCTGGGGGTGATTCCCTGTCCCTCTGAATTCGACCACGCAGTTGGATATGGGCCACCGATTGCCTATACTGAATGCTGAACCTATTGTCTAAGGCTCGATCCAGCAGGTGGTAATCGTCTTGAACGGCTCTGGGTAGTGTTTCGAAGAATGCTAAGGCCGTTCCTGTCAAATGAGGTGCCAAGCCAAGGGCCTTAAATTCATCAGGCCAACCATTCGCCCTTGCTACCGCGTCGAAGTGCGACCTATAATTTTGCCATGGCTCCCTACCATCGTATTCCCTAGGATTGATTTTCATATAAGGATGGCCACCAGACACAGTACTCCTGCCACTATTAGTATAGGGCCCGTCAAAATGTACATTCGATCGATTTCGACTATGCATTGGCTCGTATAAACTGTTATAGACCCGATGGCTGGAAGTAGGAGGGTCTACATTTGTCGGAAAGCAGGATTCTAGCCGTCGAGCGTACGTGTCTGTCTGATGACCTATGGTAGAAAGCCTAAGTTCCATATTGGTCTCATGGGCTAGGTAAGTCTGGTCCATGTTCAGACGCGAGGAGGCAAAAGCAATTTCTGTCTCAACGGAAGGTCTGGTAAAAACTGTATGGCTTGTCGTTTGGTTAGGCCTTTGGGTAGATAACTCATTAATTGAATTCCGTTGGGTAGAAGTAGGTAGGTTGTTAATAGAGGAGAGGACTGGAGAGGGTTCTGTAAGAACATGTGTAGCCACAGAGGTAGGCTGAACACCAATAGAAGTACCCAATGTCTCAGATAAAGTCATTTGTCTCAAAAGGGGGTTTATTTGAGGGACTGTATCCAAAACGGGAACTGTAGGTGCAGATCTGACGACCTCTGGAGTAGGTATATCTGTAGAATGGGCCACTGTATCTGTTCGGGCTGAGTTGAGTACCCTATTATTACTCTCTATATGCTCAACTCTCTGTGATAGACCTCTGAGGGCATTAGTCACTTCAGAAATCATCTGGACCTGTAGTGTCATCTGCCGGGCAAGATCTAATAGAGTGGACTCAGTCAAGTTGTTTGGTGTAGAAGCTTGACTTTCTCTACCCTCTGGTGTCGTTGATTTATCAGTATCAGACATGATAACTCAGAAAACAAATGAAAAGAAAGATAGACAGAAATGGAATGGAAAATGTACCCAAATTCAGGAAAGGAATAGACTGAATGTAAAAGAAAGGAATTACAAAGTTCAACTTTAAAGGAAAGTCAAGGATGCAACAAGAAAACAAGAAGTTCGAGACACCCTGTAAAATTGATAAAGTTATGTACTGCACTGATATCGTAACCTGTTGCCCACACAGCTGAAATAAAATAAAAAATGTGTAAAAGAAATGTAAAATGAACTGTCTGTATATAGAACAACGCTGAACGAATAAATGTATTCCACACTATATACCAGCAGTGTAATCCAACAGAAATTTTTGTGATAAAAAACAAAATTGGTATATTTCCCTCACGCGCAAAAGGAAACGGAGAGAAAAAGAAAAGAACCACCCTGTAAAATAAATGTTTAACGAAAAGAAAACTCTTGGTTTGGTACGAAGAAAAAAAAATAAATAAATAAATAAGAGAAAGAGGAGAACCACCCAAAAAAAAAAATTTTGTATTTTATAACCACAAGAAGAAAAATGACTACCCTATAAAAATAGATGATTCAAAAATATTTGTATTTTTTACCACAAAAGAGAAAAAAAAAAAATGACTACCCTGTAAAAGAAAATACCTGTAAACGCGAAAAAGAGGAATAAACTGATCAACCTGTAACCCTATGGTAAAAAAAAAAGAAATTTGTAAAAAAAAAAAAAAAAAAAATTTTGTATACAATTATGAAAACAAGAACAAAAAAAAAACAATCACCCTGTAGGAATAAATGGAGAAATTTTCTTTGTTTGTTTGCCTTGTATTTCAAACAAAGAAAATTATCACAAAGACGATATATTACGCGCGTAAAGGTTGTGCGTCTAATTTCAAACAAAGAAGATTATGACAAAGAGGATGTATTACGCGTGTATAACGGCGGAAAATACGCGCGTAAAGATTATAATTCTAATTTCAAACACCGTTTTTCACAAAAGTAAAATAAAAAAAA
Organism: Villa cingulata; assembly: GCA_951394055.1. NCBI lineage: Eukaryota > Metazoa > Arthropoda > Insecta > Diptera > Bombyliidae > Villa > Villa cingulata. The sequence goes on along the minus strand of OX596017.1, from coordinate 29,741,592 downwards.
AACTAAGGGCGCAATAAAACACAATTTTTTTTTATGTTTAAAAGAACTATTTCTTTATTCTTTTCCCAAAAAAAAATGATTTTTTTTTTTTTTTTTTTTTTTCTTTTTCTGTTTTCCCTTTTTCCACACACAAAAAAAAAAAAATTTCTTTTTATTTTAGAATTTTTCTTTTTTTTTTTTTTTTTTTTTATTTTATTTTATTTTTCCCTGTAAAATCACAAAAAAAAATAAGAAAACGACAATTTTTCTAAAAATTTTTTATTTTCTATATAAAAAAAAGAGAAAGGAAAAAAAAATGTGTGTAGTGTCTTTACTACACTTTTTGTTATACTTTGTACACACAGTACAAAGTAGACGAAAATAGAAAAATAAATGCTGCTTTAAATACAATGCAGCAGCAAAGCGTCGTCAAAAATTATTTTTTCTTTTTCTTTTCTTTTGCAGAAAAAGAAAAAATTATCCTGAAAAAGGATAATAAAAGTAAAAAAAATGTAAAAAAAAAGAAATGAGGTGGTAAGATCTTATTTCTAAGATCGTTCGAAACGATACCACCCCACACCTGACACCAATGTTATAAAAAAATGAAAAAATTTGCTATATTCTTTTAACTAAGAACACTAGCAAGGACAAAAGATGAAAATTAGGGGCCGAGCGGAGCCTTGAAAATAAAATGTGTGGACTGGGAAAAAGAACAAAGGAAAGAAAAAAAAAACAAAAGACTTTATTCTTTTAACCCTTTATCTGCAAAGGGGTTATTAGAACAAAGCAATTTTAAAGAAGTATTGCACAAAGGAAAATTTCACTTACCCACGAAAAATAAAGAAAAACGATTTTTATCTGATTCTTTTCACTTTTTTATTTTTTTTTTTTTTTTTTTATGGAACAAAACTTTAAACTAAATTAAATTTAAATTAAATTAAACTAAATTAGATTAAAACTAGACTAAACTTAAACTAAAAGAAAAATTAAAAAAAAACTACACTTCTTATTTAAAAATTAAAAAATTTAACTTCAAAACTAAAAAAAATTCAGCAGAAAAAAAACAAAACTTTTAAAAAGACAAATCAAAACTAAACTAAAAACTAAAAAAAACTAAAAACTAAAAACTACTGTGTTGTGACGAGCCCGTTTATATATCCCTCGTCACACACAAAAAAAAAATAGTAAACAGTTGTACTCTGGAATTTTCTATCAATTCGCCGCCCGCTGTAACGTCAACGGATCGACAGAAAATTCCAGTGGTTACGTTCGTTGTTTTTCTGCTGAATCTGTTACAAATTGTAATAGTTATATAAAAAAAAAAAAGACGAAGAAGAAGAAGAATCGTGACAATGTCATTTTAAAATGTAAACAAACGAAGTGACAAGTTACAAGTAAGTATAAAAACTATGTTAATTATTTAATTATAATTATTTTAATTAAATTTGAAGATTAATTTATTTTTTTTTTTTCCTTTCAGGTTTACAACAATATATAGAATTGTATTTATATCAAAGACCATATAAATATATACATTTATATGGTCTTTGGTTATATGTATTACTTGTATAGGTTTACATTATTTTCTGATGTAGGATTGTAGAATATTTAGCAACAGATGTTTTTACGTATGCATACATTATAATTACTGTAGCATTTGTACTGTACTCTATACATTTATATGGTCTTTGATTATGTGTATTACTTGTATAGGTTTACATTATTTTCTGATGTAGCATTGTAGAATATTTGGCAACAGAGGTTTTTACGTATGCATACATTATAATTGCTGTAGCATTATACCAGAGATACTATATAAATACATATAAATATGTTTTTACATAGTATCACAGATCAGATACACTTATCTGTGATAGTATATAGTATCTTTGATTATACATAATATATGTATACATATGGATATATTATGGTTTTATTTTGTTATGTTTTTGAGTTCATTGGCATTTGAATGCCAGATACGATTATATATTATATCATATCCCGTGAATTGAATTTCTTCTTGAAATTTTTAAAGAATGTCTTTTTTAATGTTTGGGCCTTAGGACTTCTGAAAAAATAAAGTATTATTCTGATTTATGATCATAATATAGAAATTTAAAAATCAGGTGTTTTGTGAATTACCAAATTTTTTTATAGACTGAGTAAATTTGTTTTCTAACTAGATAAAAATTGATATTTTCAAATTAATATGGAACATAATTTACAAATATGTATATTTTTCTAAATCTTGAGGATAATGAATTTTAAATTATTTACAATATTTTTTAAAAACAGAAAGCTTAAAAATATTTATTTCAAAATTTTTAAATTTTATTTCGTTGATGTTTTTTGTGTGTGGTAAAAAGTATATACTCAAAAAATTCTATATACTAGCGCTGATGAACATTTAATTAGATTCAATGAAAATTGATAATTATATTTGTAGCTTGAAAAATATTATATATATATATATAGGTATATATATAATAAACAACATGTCATGAAGTCGAAAATAAATTATTTGTAAATTTATGGATTTTTATGATTGAATGCAATCAAATTTTTTTCATTTATGTTTGTTTGAAAATAAATGATTAAGTAGAATGGGCCTATAATTCTAGTCCTAGAAATATTTTGGAGATCCGTATTATCAAAATATCTTCAGTAGTGATTCAAAAATTTATGTTTGAAAATAACGTGGAATAGGTTTACGTATAGTAAATTATAATTGCTTATTTGATTTTTGAATTCAAAATTTACCTTTGTATTTTAACATTTCTATTAAATTGATAACTCATAAACTATTTAATATTATTCCTAAACAAAATTGCCGGCAATAAAAAATAAAATTGTAAAATTTATAATATATTTTTACTTATAAATTTGAATGAAAATTTTTAATTTGATGCATTCATTTAAAAGCGCGAGAACTGGTCAGTTCTGCATGGTGCGGTCATGGTGTTGGCAAAGAAGAGGAAATTAATCTGACCTGTCTCTACTTTAGAATATATTATCAGAAATTTGAATAGCCTTTGACATTTAGTATTATTCATAAATATTTGTATACAGCATTTTTTTTAAACAAAAGTTTTTAAAATTGCATGTTTTTTATATAAATAAAATAAACTCCTAATTTTTTAATTTTTAATTCTGTTCTTTTCTATAAAATATATGTAACTTTGTTTTGAACTAAAATGATCCTAATGAATTCGGACAAAAAAGCGATGAATTATCAATTGTTCTCACAATATTTTAATACAATTGAAATTATATTTATGGATTTATAATGTTTCGAGGATGCATTTCCAATTATTAATTAATTAGAAATTAAATGCCGTGTAAAAGTAGTTGTGAACAATACTGTACATCCAGTTTTAGTTTAACTATAGTTGGAAGACAGTTTTCAAATTTAAAAATTTTAAAATTAAATATATTACTATATATGATTTATAAAGTATAATATTAATATGCAAATTATGTATAAAAATATCTAAGAAAGTCATAGCAAAGCAGAAGAAAAATTTTGATCACGATCAAAGTGGATTTTGCACTTATAATAGTGGTAACGTAGTAAATGAATGATATATTCTTCAAATATAGATATTGTGGTATCTTAAAAGGATATTTGCTTGAGGCCTGTTACCTATCAAAATTGTTATTTAATTCTTTTCAGAGGAAAACCATCAGATTGCAGTGTAATTGATAAATATTCGGTAATTATAAACTTTCGCTGTCAGCTAATTTTCTTTAAACATTAAAAATCGAAAAATATATGAATCTTCATGATTATAGTCTCAAAATATTCCATTTAACTTCGGATTTATGAAAAAAGTATAATAGTTACAGTTTGATGCGTAGGAGAGTGTGGGTAGATAGTTAAAAGAGCATATGAAAAAATCAGTTTAATTCAGTTCAAAAATGTTGATCATTGTTAACGAATGACGCTAATTATACAGCACTTTTCATACTCTTTTAGCATCCCCGCACCCACCTGGCAAAATTCTCTTTTTTTCATTAATATTTTAGTTTTCATTCTATAAAATTTTTCAATCTTACTAATGAAAAATTACTCATGAGTAATCACCACCCACCACCCCCCACCACTCCCCCGCATCAAACAGCCACTATTATATTCTATTCATAAATCCGAAATCAAACCAAAGTTGAAAAAAAAAGCAAAAAGGTTGACTTTTCAATTTTTTATGAGTAAAAAACCAGCTGATTGCGAAAGTGTATATGTAATTAACAAATAATGTATTCATATATCTATGAATAACAAAAAGGTTCATATTTAACATTACACACAAATATTTTCATAAAGAAATATGTTAAGAAAGGTCATTGATACTATATACACATTATAGATCCTGGTATACATCATTGAACAATCTATTTTTATAATTACATTTGTATGTATGTGCACAAAATACCATATATACGATGTACACATACAATCATGTATATCGCATAAACAGCACATTCATTGCATATAGTATTTACTATTATCTATTCTGCATAAGCAAGCAGCATGTTGTTATTAATGTCTACTATGTCATGTCTATTATGTATGTATTAGAATTAGTTTTTACATCGCATTCAATGTTATACCAAAGACCAATATAAAATACCATGATATAATATATTTTATATATCGGTCTTTGGTTATATCAAACTTGTTTATTCATGTTATATGCTTTATGTATGTATGTGTACGAGATCGTCTTCAATTCAATATGGATCCTTCTTACATATCCTTATGCACGAGCATAAACCATACATGGAAAATAAATATGTATGATCAAAATCTCTCAAAAATGTTCAAATTTATATTTATATGTTCCAGCCAATGATATTCATTTATTCTATTTTCAATACTCAAAATATACATTTACATATAAATAACAATTATATGTGTGGAATATCGTATGAATTAAATGTACATTTTAAATAGCATTGTGTATTGTTTAGTGCTGCTAAACATTGACAGGTGTTCATTTCATTTGTGAGAGCAAATATTTATAATAAATGAGAACAAATTCGAAACACTATGGTCCGTCTACACAATTAGTTTTGATAACTCGATTTACAAAAACAATTCCATTATATCACAGACTATCAGACACATTTATTGAAATCATTATAATTGTGTACAGGGTACATAACTAAAAGCAATTCGAAAAATTTTGAAAAACTTTTTTGATTTTGATGAAGCTTTTTCGATCTTTATCATTTATGTGAGTGTGTCGTTTTTGGAAAAATTACCACTTACACTAAAAAGAAAATCTATTGAGACGAAGAACTATATTATCTTTGACCTATTGCAAAGAATATAGAGCTAAAGCAATAGAATTTTCATTCCACAATCTGTCAAAATTCAGAACACATAAAGTTACATAAATATCTTCGTTCGAAACATGTTTCGAACATAAATTTTTCCCCTCATAATTGTATTAAAATACACATAATTTTTCTTACTTACCATATTTGAAGTAAAGATGGAAACAGATAACATCCGTGCCGTAATGAAAAGTACTGACTATATATATTTTTTTTTTTTTCAAATATACATACATATATACATACAATATACAATGTATATAGTATATATTAAGTGCACGCGGATACTCAGTCCATTATGGCACCGCCGATCAGTAATTTATGTCAGATATACCATCCAGTTTATCATCAGTAATCAGTTACTGGTGTATATTGCTGATGGGAAAAATTAATGATCGACTTGGCAAGAGTAGCGCGCTGGCCGGAGTTCGAACCGTGATCTCAAGATCACATGACCGACACCCAACCATCGAGCTATTCAAGTCCCTCACGTACCTGACTATATAAATAAGGCACATGTATGTTCAGCGTCAAATAGCACTATCACTGAGGCAGCGTGATGATAGTGTACTGTACTGGTGAACGATGCTTGTTGACGGCGAGGAAGCTATCTGTTTGTTATTTAAGAGGTATTCCACACAACGGCAACGCCGAGCGACAATCGTATATTGAAATAAGTGGTCTGTTAATTTTTCTAAATTTAAAATATTTATTTGATTTTATAATTATAAAAAATCATTAAATAAACTAAATTCAGTGTTATTAATTAGGATAAATTGAAGTTTGTTCCATAAAACAGTTATTATAAACATTAAAAGTGTTTTTTAAAAAATTTTCACTAAATTTGACAGTTCGTCGAAATTAATACATGTGTTCTGTGTATTGATAAGTATTCAGATTAAATGGCTATATAAAGACAATAAATATTTAGACAATAAACTTTTAGTGTTAAAATTTATTTTAAACTTTATTATAAATAATTCCGAACTATCCTTAACCCTTTCTTTTGGGTGTTTTTTATTTTAGAAAATTCTATAACAGAGTTGCCTGATAGACTTAACTAAATAGTTCAATCCAAATATTTTCTTTGTTTACAATCTTTCATATATAGGCTGGATATATTACACTAGCCTCCTTTATTGATTTATCATCATGTTGGACCCCCCTGGGGGCCAAAATAGGTTTAGTCTTCTTAATGATGACGGCTTCACCACTGTTCCCCCAAAGAGACCTAGAGGCAAAAAGACTTATACGGATGTTACCAGCAGTCTTTTCCCAGCGCTTCAGGATTTAAATATTTCTAAAGAAGAGGCTAAGTACATTTTGATCTCCAGTAACGAGATCGATAACAAAGCCACTACCCCGACTACAACAATTTACAGAAAACTAGAGGATGAGAACTTGTTCCAAGTTCTTGGGGCCATTTCGGCCATCTCTAGGGAAATTTTGGACCTGGAATGGAGAAATGACGGGAAGATCCAACTTCTCGTCAAGAACAACAATATTGCTAAGAGGTTTTATGACACGAAGGCCCTACGCCTATCACCTAATAAAACCTTCAATGTTAAATGCGAGAATTTTACTGCCCTAAACTCTTCAAGGGGGGTAATTTTCTCATTCCTTTTAAAAAACTCATCTGAAGAGGAAATCAAAGCAGACTTGGCTAGCCAAGGAGTAATAGGTGCTAAACACATCAAGCGACGTGGGACCCAATACAACTCAGGTGCAGTCATTCTCACGTTTGACAGTTACAGGCTACCGTCCAGCATTAAATTGGCCAGTTTTTTGAAATTATCAGTACGGGAATACGTCCTCAATCCTATGAGGTGTATTCGCTGTCACGCAATTGGGCACACCAAAAACAGATGCGATCCCAGCAATGATGCTCCTTGTGCTACTTGCGGTAATCCGGTACACGAAGGGGATTGCAAATCTACTTTTTGCAAAAATTGCAACACTGATACTCATCCCTCGCTGAGTATGAACTGTCCCATGTTCCTTAGGGAAAAAGACATCCTTAAGATCATGACGTCTGAGAGATGCACGAAATATCAAGCGAAGAAAAAATATTTCCAACGTTTTCCGCTAAACTCGCTCAATAAGAACAGCAACAATAAGAAGAATAACAACAGCAACAACAACAACAAAAACAACAACAACAGCAAGAAGGACGCCTCCCTACCCGCAATGGCCGAACGCGTTGGTACGGCCTCTTATGCCTTTAAAGCTGCTCAAAACACCACTGTATCTCCTACAGATTTAACTAATACAAATACAACCAACTTTTCAAATACAAAAAAAACACACACCAAACAGACTAGAGTACTTCCAAACAATTCAATTAACGAAACAGTTACACCTATCACTGTAACTGTTCCCAATACTAACAACAATGAAACTGCAAAACCAAATTCCCCAATTATGAAACTAAATACAAAATCTGGCAGCAATGTAGAAGGCCAAACCATAGCCTCTACATCTACCACCAAAAATACCACAGACACAATTACAACACCTCAAAAAACATTTGAGGTATTTGTAAATAATTTACCACACTATAACATTCCATCCACAACATCTTTAAACCCAGATGATGTTGATATGGAGAGTTCGTCTGCTCATTAAGAGCTCTCAAATTTCCATTTCATCAGTAAACCTCTGATTATGATCTAAATTATTTTGTATATCAAAATAAAAATTAGATCATTTCATGTCGAGCTTACAACCTCCATCTCGTAAGCTCTCCTGCTTGCAATGGAATATGAGAGGTTTTCGTGCTAATCAGCACAATCTGGAACTTTTAATACACCAGTACAAACCTCATATCATCCTACTACAGGAAACTATGTTATATTCACAAAATGGGCCCTTGAACTTTCGAGGTTACAGTTGTTACTTTTCTGACAGCTCTACCTCGTCACGTTCACAGGGAGTTGCAATTTTAGTACGGTCAAGTATAAGTCACTCTCTTCTAAACATATCATCAAATCTCTTAAATGTGTCCGTCACCGTACACACTTCTCCCCCAGTGACTTTTTCTTCTTTATATATAAATAGAACCGATGTCGTTAGTTCCTCCATTCTAAATAATTTTATCAATCAACTCCCTTTTTCCTCTATAATTGGTGGCGATTTCAACGCCCATCACCACTTCTGGGGGGACCGTAGGATCGACCCCAGAGGAACTCTCTTGGTGGATTGGATTTCAAACTCGTCCTTTTCGCTCCTTAATGATGGTGCCCCTACCTTCGTCTCTTCGATTCATCACACTACCTCTGCAATAGATCTCACTTTAGCCTCAAACAATACAGCTAGCGATTTGTCCTGGATACTCCATGACAATCCAGAGGGTAGCGACCACTTCCCGATTCTTATCTACAGTAATCATGAGCTAGCTAAACGCAAAATTTCTCCTCGACTTGCTGAAGCTAAGGCTAACTGGGACCTTTTCTCTCGGCTAGCAATTCAGCAAGATCGAGTTTTTCCACACAGCAGCAACGTCAACAAAGAAGCAGTCAGCATTAAGAAAATTATCAGATCTGCTGCTTTCTCGTCCATACCCTTAGTTCGTACTGATATCTGTCCTGGACCTCCTTGGTTGGATAATAACATCAAAAATCTGATCAAGGAGAAAAACATAGCATGGAAGAATTACCAAAGATATCCCTCGGTAACAAACTCCATTAATCTTAAAAGACTTACCGCTCAAGTGAAACGGGCAGTCAGAGTAGCAAAAAAGGCCTCTTGGCAGGCATTTGCTAGCTCCATAACCCCGTCTGACTCGCTAAGAGATGCATGGTTTAAGGTGAAACGCCTATATGGCAGACCACCTTCGTCCATTCAATCTCTTTTGACAGTTGATGGGGCTATCACCGATCCACTTGAGATTGCGGACGAATTCGCATCTTCCTGGTCTTCAGTTTCCAGCGACATGAACATACCGGAATCGGTAATTAACGCTAAGAACCTTTTCTCAATCGAAGCGTCTTATCATGTGAGGTTCAATTTAGCTTACGAGGTCTCACTCAGGGAATTGGATGAAACACTGAAATCTTTCAGTGGTTCAACCCCTGGGGAGGATCAAATAAGCTACTGCATGTTAAGAAAATTACCGGTTGGGATTAGGATTAGAATCGCTAATCTTTATTCTAACATTCTTAGTAGTGGAACTTTCCCACAAGACTGGAAACTAGCCACCTTAATACCGATCCCCAAGAGAACCTCCAGTTCCAAGCGCGCCCTGGATTTCCGTCCTATTTCTCTTCTCCCTTGTTTATCAAAAACTTTGGAGAGGATTATGGGATGTCGGATCCGGAGGGTGACTGAAGATCTTTTACATCATGGACAGCATGGTTTTCGTCCCCGCAGAGGGACCATTACACTCCTTCATGACCTAGAGGAGGGGCTGGCCTCTTCTTTGTCAGTTAGAGATCATGCTAGTGTCATATCTCTTGACCTAGAGAAGGCATACGACAAGATACCAGCTGTATTCGTATGTCGCAAGCTGATCTCTTGGGGTGTTGACCCATGTTATGCTAAAACTGTGTATAGTTTTATGACTAATAGACAAATTAAAGTTAGAACTAATGGTTACTATTCTAGTCGCTATTGTCTGGATAATGGGATACCACAAGGATCCCCTCTCTCTACCACGTTGCTATTAGTCTTTTTGGATTCGTTACTAGTGGCACTAGCAAGATATCCAAGAGTTAAGGTCTTGGTATATGCTGACAATATCTTGCTAAGTGTTATGGATAGTGACCCTGAGACTATGGTCGAGCTTCGCAGAGCTTCAGAGTTCTCCATATGTTGGGCTGAGGAGCACGGTGGGAGAATTCCACTTGAAAAAGTGGAATTCATTCACATGTGTAGAAAAAGGAACTGCAACATACATCATATTCAATTGTTCACACGTGTGATAACCCCCGTTAGGGATTTGAAAATTCTTGGTATCCATTTCATCAAGAGACTCAACTGGTTAGGCCATGTTAATGTTGTGGTGACTAAACTCAAAAAGGTTCTCAACCTCATAAAATCGCTTGCGGCAGGTAGAATGGGTGCATCCCCTAGCGCACTCATTCATATTGCAAATACCCTAATCAATGGGATTGTAGGTTATGGCCTATCTCTTTTCGGTGATATCTCACCTTCTTCTAAAAAGAAGATACAAATTGCAATAAATTCTATCCTAAGGGTTGCGTCTGGTGCCTTTCGTTCCACCCCAATACCCATTCTCTTAGCAGAGTGTGGCTGTTGGGGAATCGAGGATAGAATCATGAAATCCAGACTGAGGTTTACTGCCAAACAGATGGCTGATCCCAGATCTCCCGTTTGGCATCGTTTGGAATTTCCTAGATAATGACTACCGTAATAGATTCTCCACCCTACGTAGAACAGTAATGTCTGTTCCACGTATCGTGGGATCACTTCCGTCCCGTCCTGTCCTTCCTCCCTTTGTCAAAACTTTTTTCCCTGATCCTAACCACATACAAAATTACATTACGGACGACTTGAGCAGATTTAGTAGGGATGCTTACAGTCCTGAGGTCTTCCGTGCTCTGCATGCTGAGCATTGTGAGGAGTTTAGTGATAGTTTGCAGCTCTATACTGACGCCAGTAAAACAGCTGCTGGCGTTGGTATAGCTGTTATCCGTAAACATGGTTCGCATGGATGGAAGACGGTGATAAGTAAGGCCTTACCAAAAGATATGCAAGTCTTTGATGCTGAACTGGTTGCAGTGTGGTTTGCTGCAGCCAGGAAAGCAAAAAATGGCCGAAATCTGGATATATTTACTGACTCTCTGTCTGTCATCCATGCGCTAAAAAATCTCGGAAATGATGACTACTTATTACATTTAGTAAGAGGTATCATTTGCCAGTATAAGATTCGTGTTTGTTGGGTGCCTGGGCATATGGGTATTGTAGGTAATGAAATGGCAGACCAGGCCGCCAAAGCAGCCATTGGTGTGAATATCGAGTCTGCCCTTTTCATTCCTCCTAGCCCTAATGCTATCTACAGGTTGGGTCTGGACCAGTTGAAGAAGAAAAGACTGGCTGTCTTCCTTGAGATTGGTTCGAATACAACACGTGAATACTGGGAGATTAACCGGGATCTCTCTGCTCCAAAATTCAGTCCTCTGTTAGGTAGAGTTCGACAGACCTCACTGATAAGATTAAGAACTGGACATACGAGGTTGACTCATTTCCGCTCATCTAACGGCGGAATTGGTTCAACCTGCCCCTGCTGTAACCTCTCAAAACACAAGAACGCGACTACCCTGCTACTTGACTGTCCTACTATTAGAAACAGACTAGCAGCATTAGGGATCTCGACTGTGTGTAGAGAAGAGCTTTTGGACCCTTCCCAGGACCAAAACTCTCCTCTATTCAACCTACTGACGGACCTGAACTTATACAGATACTTGTAGTTTAATTGAGTCCGTACCAGTGCCAGCATAGTTTAAGTTTGTCTTCTGATTGTATATGCCGTCCTACTGACTTTATGTGACATGACTGATTGTACTTATTGTAAAGCTTATTGTAGGTATCTGGATTGCAAATCCTACATCATCTTACCTACAGCTGTGGGTGGGGTGGTGTGGGATTTGTAATCTGGATACCCATTATTCCTTAACTATAGTTAGTTTGTAATTTAGGCCTTAAGCCATAAGTTGCATCTTAGTTTTAAAATTTGGGTTAAATTAAGTAAGGTATAAGGGTAGTCTCTAAGCTTATGCCTTAAGCACTAAGTCTTTTTAGCTAATAATTATAATTAATCTGTAAGGTGTAGGGTTAGCGGTAGGCATAGATGTAAGCATATGCCTTATGCAATAAGTTTTTTTTTTTTTTATAAATTAAGTTATCTTTGTTAGTATTTTAAGTTAATTGTAGTAAGAGACCGCCAAAAGGCCCTGGAGGGTCGTGGTGTGGGCAGTAGGGAGGCAGTTTACTGACCTCTCTGCTTAATAAATAATAATAATAATAATATTAAGAGGTATTCGGAATTATATTATATATTTGCCATACAAATCATCTAGATTAATATCTGTTGCGGGGAAGGGAATCGATATAAAATTATATTTTATATTATACATTATGTATGTGTGCAATGGAATAATGTGAATTGTATTGTATTTAAAGGCAAATACAAGTTTATTGTGTATTATGATAATATATATAGCTACGTGTATATAATATTCATTACGGAATATTATGTAGTATGGTAGTATGTAGTATCAAATACTATATAACAAATTGTTATATTGGGCTTTGGTAAGATGTATATTAACAAAGATCCTTATCTGTTTTATGTATTAGTATAATACGAATTTATATGCGAATATTAAATGTATGTATATATGTATATGAATTGTTGTGAATGATAAGTAAAAGGGAATAACAAATTAAAAATTTTTTCAAAGAAATGTAAACAAACATTTGTTTTTAATAGGGAGTAATATACATAATAATATATAAACGAATGACATAATAACAAACATACGTATGTTTGTATATAATTGGTATGATCTGCATTGATTATAAATTGAAATATTTTTTCCTTATGATCTGTGTTTTGGCGTGGTCTTATATTAATTATTTCATAAACTCTATTCGAGTATTATGAATTACAATAATAATTATCATTACATATTCGTATGAATATGTATAAGAATAATTTTTGAATTTTAATTATGAACGTAATAAGCAAAAAATCTTAAAAATACTATACATTACATATATGTGGATATTTCGCATGAATGGTATATCTATACACTTGCTTAGATATCATTTTAATATTTCAGGTGATTATTTATGCAATATGATTTAAATATTATATTTTTTATCGTTACTTTTTCTTTCCACCTGTATCCCTAAATATTGTAGGTATTGTAATATCACAAACAATATACAAATATTGTGGTAATATATAGGTATATACTTAATACAATACGCATATAAATAATAATATAAATGTACATAAAAACGTATATGTATGTACATAAAAATAGTACAAAAGCAATGTGAAGGGTAGGGTAATAATATACTATATACATATGTGTGTGTGTACATTTGTATATAAACAAGATCGCACGAACATAAAAAAAAAATAAAGAAAAAAATATAAGCCAACGAAAACAACAATAATTTAATAGTTCTCAAAATTGAATATAATACCAATAATACTGTATTAAATATAATACCAATAATACTATATTGCTTACTTGTCCAACTTCTATAATATAATATAATACATTATGCTAATAATGTAGGGTTTTCCAGTAAGGACATAACAATTTTATATTTAAGTAAAATAAAGAATAATTAATATACATATAAGGTTAAAATTTATTCCAAGTGAAGTACACAAATTACATTTAATTATGGAATTCGATCTCATTCATATGACCACCGCGAGCACGAAAATTGGAATAAGCGCTCTTAAAGTTGTGACTACCGATTCAGAATTGCGGTAGTAATTTTTAATAATTTCTAAATGTTGCTCGTTCGTGAACTTCACCATAAAAATGTTAACATTGACTGACGTTCTGAAGTTGACAGATTATGCCAGATGTTCAAGGCCTCCTTTGTATTAAAACACAAAATCGTTATGTGCCTATTGGAAAACCCGAAATAAATAAGAATTGTATTATCCTATAACCAGCCATTCACACTTATTATTTAATTGTTTATTTTATATTGGGTCCTATTATGAGTGTCGATAATATCGTCTTGTCATCGACTATCGCCTTGACTCGACAAGTTTTGTATTATGAATGGCGATTTGAGGCGAGAATATCGACATTTTGAGTCGATCAGTTAAAACTAATCAATAGACATAGTAGTCTATGGTGATTTGACATTTCATGTATGCTTTGTATATAAGATAAGTTGTATTTAATTATTCTGCTCAATTTATTTAAATTTAATTTAATTAATTAAAGAAAAATCACTAAAAATGCTGTTTGAAAAAAAAAACATGAACGCTCTTCTTTTATGCAAAAAAAAAATCAGTATTAAATTAATGTTTTATATTTTCACTTATACTTTATATTTATAGCTACAAATTATTTACATAAATTAATCAAATATTTATTAAAAATTACAAAAATTAATTAAATATTTATTCAAAATTGAAAAAAAAAAAAATGAATTATAAATTTTTGTATCGATATATTTGACAATTTTTATAGAAATTACATGGTGAAACTGAATGAAAATAAAATTTGATATGACAATATCTTACTGTCGAGACGACCGATTTGCATAATACAAAATTTACATCGTCTCGTCTCGTCTTAATTTTGTCGATAGTCGATATTATCGACATTCATAATAGGGCCCATTAATTTTTATAAACTCAATCCTACAAGTGTATATGTACATATGTACATAGTGTCTACAATATAATATGAACGTCGATATGAACAAACAGCACAGCATATACATTTACTTACGTACATTACGTAGTAGTACACAAATACCAAAAATCATTTTGTTCAATATTGTAAAATACATATTTTTATAATTATAATACAATATACATATATGTATATAATACATATATATTGTCCCTTTAAAAATATCTCGGCTAATGCATTTATAAAAAAAACCTGAAATATGTATATAGTACATATATATGTATATCATAATATCATATCATCATCATCATCATATTGTGTATTATAATGATTATCCGCATACATATATAATCGTATTGCATTAGCGTATACAATGTACAATATAAAATATAAATTTACATTGTATTATTTGCTCGTATACCAATTACCATTATCAATGTATGCTCTTATGCACAAATTACATTACAATACAGCAATAAAGAAATGATCGATAGAAATAAAAACATAGCAGTCAACCAGCAGCAGTATAAAAATTATATATGTATATATAGTATGTATATATATCTACATTATATGTATATTTGAAAACTATAATGGCGTATGAATAATCAAATTAACGCACACACAAATGCTATGTGTAAACCTATTTTCATTCATAAATACGAAATTATTTTTCGAAGTATTTTTTCGAAGTATAAAATTATACACATGTCATACACATTAATTACAAACATGTGCGAAATCCAAAATTTTTTCTGTTCATTCCACATCATCCACATTAATTGTAACTTTCCCCTTTTTCAAAATTTCGAAGCAAGAAAATATGTATTTTGGCAAACATACAGACATTATTTGAATTTAACCGTCGAATGTTATTTCTATTGCTTTAGCTCTATATTCTTTGCCTATTGTTAGGTCCAGATTCGAGTCTTGGATATATTTAAATTCAAAATGTACGTTAATATTCGATTGTTCTTGCATTCGATAAAAGTTTTAAAATATGGTTCATAAAATTATATACGCATACATATAAACAATCTGATTTGAGTGTGTTTATAGGTTTATTCGTATATGTACATGCAATAATAGAAAATATACGATTTATTTGTAGCAATTTGGCAGTATATATAATATCATAAACATTTATATATGTGTATGATAATATTATTGCTGATGGTATGCTACCATAGTACATGTTGTCTTGCATGTATCATTTAGTCCTATGCATAAATAAACACATATAAGGATTATATTTGGTATATATAACAATAATATTGGACATTGAACCCTATTAAATGTTTGCATTAAATTTTGAAGGAATATTTATCGCTTGTTATTCTTTCATTTTTTTCCTTTTTTTGTGTGAAAAAAAATATATACCTGCACTGGTTTTTGTATACATTGTATATTTTGTATACGTCACGTATAGTATAGCCACAGTAAGGATAGTACACCTTGGTACACCATAATGATTTATAATGATGTGTATGCGTATAACAAGTTGTATAAATAAAAACAAATTTGTATTCATAAAATACCCTTTAATAAGTATGTTTATTGTTTGTAATATAGTGTACCTGTACGTGTACCATACAGAAGGAAATATAAAAATTATCTCTGCACCAGGCAAGCACAGGCAGGTCTAAATGCTTATAATGTTAGAGGTATTCACGAAATATTGTAAGAGTGTAAAAAAATTTAATCAAATTATTTTAGCATTTAATGTCAGAATGGCATATACAATAGTAAACAATAGTAATATACACCGCATACAATGGGTTTCAGCATTGTAAATTTTTACAAGCAGTGTAGGTAAAAATTACATTGAAGATGTTTACAATAGGTGTAGGGTTGTACGAGTTTACATCGTTTACAATGATACAAGAGCAAACCGTGAATACCCTTATTATTTGTCCGTTTTTAAAAAATAATATTCTAAATGTTCAAGTCAAAAATTGTTCAAAAATTATAACAAAGCCTGAAATAATTTTTCTATCCATGTACACAATAGTGTACATACTACATACATACTGCACATATGTATGTAATTGTGTGTCAAGATAGTGGCATACAGAGATGCCACTTTGATACATTTGTATCATTTTTGATACATTTCGGTTTTAAAATTCTCATTGATACAATTGATACACAAAATTAAAAAATGATACATTTTAAAATTCTGATTAACAACTGCATTGCATTTGCAATTTATCTTATTTCTCCCATTTTTTCGTTGTAAATTGTAATAATCTGAATCTGATTTTACAATGGATTTTAGAGACATCTGTTAGTGAGAATTTCATAATTATAGTTTGTAATTGCTGATAGAAGTGGGAAGTGGCAGTACACTTTGAACTTATATTATGATTTATGAATGACATTTTTGACATTTATGTTTTATATAATTACATTTTTTCTCATTTTTCTCATTCTTAAATTCTTAATAATCTTTTTATTTATAAAAAAACAAATGTCAAATTCAAATATCAAATATGTAACGTGAAAGCTGGAAGAAGTCATTACAAAATACTAAGATAGCATCTAAATTTAAATAAAGATTAAAATGGATAAGTAAGATAGTCATTATTATTTTTTATTTCCAAAATTATTTGAAATAAATTTTACAGGAAAAGTGAAAATCGAGTTTTTAGGAATCAGTAGAAAATAGATTTCCCGTGGGTTTGTTGCAACAAAGATGGTAAGGCATGTTGTGTGATATGTAACAAAACATTGACAAACATTATTTCACACTTACGACGACACGAGGAAAATAATTTTCACAAAAGAAATATAAAAGAAAAAGCAAATCAAGTAGATATTTCGCAATTTACAACTACACAGGATAAAGAGAAGTCCTATAAACAATTAATTAAAGAAGCTGAAATAAAATTGATTATTTTCCTCGTTGTTGAATCGTCATTCAACATTTTTATAAATCTGAAAAAAAAAGAAAGAAAAAAAAATAAAGGTATTAAAAATTAAAAATTAAATAAATAATAATAATTAGAAATAAATTAATTAATATAAATAACACAAACAGAACAACACAAAAAATAAACAAACAACATAACCAAAACATATCACATATAACATAATACTTAACATACCACAACATAAGTATAACATAAATATGCACAAAACATATGTCTATAAACATAGCACACAAAACAAAACTATTCACATTACACAAATATATAACATAAAAATTTATGAACACAACATCACAACACTGATATCACAAACATTTATCACAATAAACATAATAAACAAATTATTACTTGCACAAAACAACTAGCACGACACTGAATCATTATTTTAAAAATAAAACAGAAAATATAAAAAAAAAATATCACAAAACATTGAACACAAAATACTTAATTGAACTACACACTACACTTTCATTTTATATAAACAATGAACACTAACAAAAATAAAAAACATTGGAATACATATAATATATATATATATATATATATGTATATATACATACATAACGACCATGTCAAAATTGTCAAATAGAAGCTGAATTACCAGTACCAAAAACACTAGAATATATAAGACGTCTCAAGCTGATTATAATCGAAAAAATAGCTTTCAGATCATATCCCAACATTGGTGGCTATAGCTTTTTTGCTGATGTTAATGTGATATTAATATCTCAATCCACTGTAATATAGGATAGAATTTATGTACTGTTCAACATAAAATTGCTTTTATCAGCAGAACAAGGCAATACATGGCAATACAACACGATAGAGTGGCGAGCTTTATATTGATACATTGTTGTGTAGTTGTATGTGTATTTTCCTTTAACATTACTAACTTTATGTACCCGACATGAGTGGCTATAGTAGTCTTTTGTTGTTCATATTCTATTTACTTTTATATTCCACGTCAGGCTATAGTGATTTGATTCTTATATAGATCATGGTTGTGTGTATATTTTTTTTACACATCATTCATACATTGGGTTTATTGGTACCGAAGATTGGTGTAGTTTTAATTGTTATGTGCAAATATATATGTTTATATGTATATACATATATGTATAGCTATGTATATATCTACATTACACTACACTATTTTTGTATTTTTTTTTTTTTTTTTTTTTGATTTTCTGGATTTAAAAATTCAGTGTAACTAAAAATTTGTATATTTTTTATATTATTAGATAATACGAGTATAATAGGATACTATAGCATTATGATTGTATACTGTATTATCTGTATATCGTGATTTCAATTTTGTATACAAGTACCTACATACTTAAGTACTACATATAAAAAATATACAAATTTTTAGTTACACTGAATTTTTAAATCCAGAAAATCAAAAAAAAAATATATACAAAAACTTATATAATTTGCACATAAAAATTAAAACTACACCAATCTTCGGTACCAATAAACCCAATGTATGAATGATGTGTAAAAAAATATACACACAACCACACAACCATGATCTATATAATAATCAAATCACTATAGAGTGACGTAGAATATAAAAGTAAATAGAATATGAACAACAAAAGACCACTATAGCCACTCATGTCGGGTACATAAAGTTAGTAATGTTAAAGGAAAATATACATACAACTACACAACAATGTATCAATATAAAGCTCGCCACTCTATCGTGTTGTATTGCCATGTATTGCCTTGTTCTGCTGATAAAAACAATTTCATGTTGAACATTACATAAATTCTATCCTATATTACAGTGAATTGAGATATTAATATCACATTAACATCAGCAAAAAAGCTATAGCCACCAATGTTGGGATATGATCTGAAAGCTATTTTTTCGATTATAATCAGCTTGGGACGTCTTATATATTCTAGTGTTTTTGCCAGTACCAATAGAGTTATTCACAATCACCACAAATTGTCATTCGAATTACCGGACACAATTTGAAAAAAAACGGTTTTATAAAAAGGACGAGTACATGAGATAGATAGTAGAACATTTCAACAACGGAGAAAAAGAAAATTCCAGAACCGCGAAAATTTAGTATATAAAGGGTTGCGATTCGCAGAAAAAATTGTCTTTTGCGATTACTTGTGTATACTGTCGTGTTGAGACTGAAGCAAGGAAACCAAGAGACCAAACTCATCAGCCAGGACGTGTTGAGTCCTATCAAAATCTAGCGTGTTGAGCTAGTAGTTAGGGAAAAGTTAGGAATTTCTGTAAAAATATTTAGAATTTTTACAGAAAATAGGGAAACGTCGAATTAAATCATCGTCAAAAAAAAATACTTAGAAAATTTTTCTTACAAAATTTTCTAATACTTCGAGCCGGATCATCGGAAATTGTTAAAGTTGATTTTTTAAAAAAAGACTTAGAAAATTTTTTTACAAAATTTTTTTACAAAATTTTCTAATACTTGGAACAAATTCATCATCGTTAAAGACTTAGAAAATTTTTTTTTATAAAATTTTCTAATACTTCGAGCAGAAATTCAACATCGCTAAACACTTAGAAAATTTCTAGGACTTAGAAATTTTCTAAAGTATCATCGCTGAAAGTATCATCAGAAAATTGAATTATTTTGGAAAATTAGAAAATTCATCGAGACAGTAAAAAATATTTCATCTCGACAGTCATCAATTCCCGTCGGCAATCTTCAGTTCGCATAACGATTTTTTTGAAACTTTAAAATTCAAACAATCATTGTTTAATTGGTTCGTCATCGTTATATTCAGCAGCAGTTCTTCAATCAACATAGTTTCTACAACGCCGTCTATCCGTGTAGGTCGACCTATACCAACGAATAATTAGTTAATTCATATTTAATATTTAAGAATATATGCAAAATTTATAATTGAATTTGATATATTTCATTTGTATAGATTCATGATTTTGTTTCAATTGTAACATATTTTGTTAAATTTGCTTGCATAATTATTTCCGGTTTAATTGAAATATTGTACATATCCAAAATTTATAAATTAAAGTAAATTTTATATTTCATAAATTCAAAATTTATTCGATTTATAGTATATTTAATTAAATTAATTGCATAACTATTTCCGGTTAATTGAAATATTAAATTTTTTTATACAAATTGAATTAAAGTTATTTGGAAATACATACATATTAACTTAAGTAATTTAGAATTGTTTGTAATTTAGTTTTAAGATATTGAATTGTTAGGTTTAAGAGATTACAATATAAATAAAGTTTGTAACGTAAATTGAAAAACATTGTGTTTTTATTTTATTAAAAATTTTGAACCGGCACCTTTCTTTCTCAATTAATGTTAAATTAAAAAATATTTTTTTTATCATATTATTATTTTGGTGGATTTAACACTCGTACTTCATAACCTACCAATTAGTTTAATGGACTATTTACCCGAGGTATTGAAATCAGTCTTTCCTGACTCTAAAATTGCTTCAGGTATTCAATGTGGAAGAACGAAGGCAAACTCATTAATAAAGTTACGGGCTGCTGAACGACGAGACGATATCTCGAAGACACTGAGAAGTACGAAATTTTCTATAATTATTGATGAATCAACAGATATTTCTATGGAAAAATCCTTAGCTGTTGTTGCTCGATTTTACGATTTCATTGAACGAAGAATTAAAGACGTTTTTTTAGGATTAATAAAAGTAGAAAAAACTTCTGCTGCTGACATATACGATTGTTTAGTAAATTTTTTTTCGAATTTGAACATTCCATTCAATAATATAATAGGTTTATCTACTGATGGAGCTGCAGTAATGGCAGGTAATAACAACGGTGTTCAAGCTAAAATGAAATCGAAAAATCAATATTTGTTTTATATGCGGTGCATTTGCCATTCGTTACATATATGCGCAAGTAACGCATGTAAGATCCTGCTTTTTTCAATTGAAAAATTAAGTCGAGATATTTATAATTTCTTTAATCATAGTGCTAAAAGAACTGCTGAGTTCAAAGAGTTCCAAGAAGCATTTTCTTTAAAACCACATAAAATATTATATCAAAGTCAGATCAGATGGCTTTGCATGGAACAAGTTGTAAATAGAATTCTGGAAAAGTGGTCTGCTTTAATGTATTATTTTATTTCCTGCAACTTTGAAGATAATATTTTAAACGCAAAAAGATTGGCTGAAGAACTTAACGAATCATCAAATAAAATATATTTTTTATTTCTCTCGTATGTTTTAAAAATTATCAATGACACAAATTATATAGTGTCATGGAGCAAAATTTATTATTAATATTAACCAATTTTATGCAAAAAAAATATTTAAAAGAAGTAAATTGTGTAAGTGAAATTAACCTGCAAGATGAAAGTAATTACTTGGAAGTTAATCGTATTTTCATTGGATTCGAAGCTGAAAATGAAATAAAAAAATCAAATCTCTTGAAAGGAGAAGTGTTAAAAATTAAAAAAAATATTCAAAACTTTTATATAGAACTCTCAAAACAAATTATGAAAAGATTTGATTTTGAAAATGTTGTATTGAAAAATATGTCCATTTTGGATCCGGAAATATTCAATCTAAATGACACAGAAGATGAAAAATTTTTTTCACTATTGGAGAATTTTCCTAATTTAACAAAAGATAAAGAGCGATTAATTCATGAATGGCGTTTTCTTGGATTAAACAAAAATATTAAGTGGGATTCTAAATCTGATTTTGAGGAATTTTTGCAAAAATTATATGTCCATAAAGATGCATACGGTCAGCCTGCTTTTGGAAATCTATGCGATTTCGTTTTTCAAATACTTTCATTGCCTCATAGTTCAGCTGCAGCGGAACGCGTATTTTCCCAATTAAACTTAATAAAAAATAAAAAGTCAAATCGATTCCTTACTGAAACTGTAGATGCAATAATTCTTGCAAAAGACTTAAAACCAAAATACTTTTAAGTTTTTTAATTGATACTTTACTTTGTTTAATTTCTTTTTTTTTATACATTTTGTTATTTTTTATGTTATAATTGAATTCTTTTATTTATTTCTTTTTTTTAAGAAAATTAATTTGTTTTGTTTATTTATAATAAAATTATTTAAAATACTGAATTTTGCTTTTTTTATTAGAAAAAGTCCATGTTTATATCTGTTTTATAACATGAAAATAAAATGTATCTTGATGATACATTAAAAAACAAAAACCGAAAAATTTGATACATTTGATACATTTTTAGCTTAAATTTTGATACAAAACATTTTATCTGAATGGCATCACTGGTGGCATAGCAAAAGCAACATCAAAAAGAAAAAAAAGAAAGAAAGAAATAAACCTGAAGTATTCGTATAGCGTAGAGCACAAGGCTGTCGTTTGACTCCGATCGGAGTATTTTTACTCCTTTTTTACTGCCTACACTCCTGCACTCCTCCTTTCAAAAATATACTCCGCTTTTTATAATTTGTAATTACATACAATACAATTAACTCATCTCTGCTTCAGAAATTTCAATTTCACTTTTTTTTTAATAGTAGATTTTTAACGAAATTTACATTCTACTACTATATGTATATCGTGCATTCTACTACTTTTTTCTTCGTTCTTAGCTGTCATCGCTTTTATGTCATATTCATATATATCTCCATATAACGTTTTTCAATAATTAATTTCATTTCGTTTGCTTGCTGGTTTTATTCTCATATTTTTTTCAGGAATACTAATATACTATTGAAATATTATGGACAAGTAAGTAAATTCCTAATAAACGCTATAAGTATAATATTTTTGTATTGTAGTATTGTAGCTGTAGGTTTTATTGTTATATATTATAATAAATCAGTGTATCTAATGTAATTAGGTTTCTAGTTAAACGTCCTCGCCTTACTTTATCAATTAGTGCAGTTGCGGATGCAGAAGCAGAACATATTGATATTGAAAATAAAAAAGATGAGCATTCAACCCAACCAAGTGAAGTTTATGAAAAACAAAGTAAAGCGGTGATTACAATGTTTTCGTTTCGTTTCGTTTCGGCAAGCTGAAACGAAAAGAAGTGTAGGTAACGATTACAATGTATTCATTTCGTCTTTTTGACATTTTAAGTTTATATAGAATTTTTATAAGAAATCAAAATGAGTGAAAAACTATTAAAATTATTAAAATTATTAAAATTGTTAAAAATATTGATACAATTATATAAACTTTATATATTGCAAAAAAAAGAAAAACAAAGTAGAAGATGGTGGGTAAGACCATTAAATTTAGAAAGAGATTACATTGGTTATTTTCAAACCTCATTTTTGAGAATGAAATATAATGATCCGGAACAATTTTTTATTCACACAAGGATGAATAAAAAAACATATGATCTTCTTTTAAATTTATTGGAGGAGAGTTTAACGAAGAAGTCAATTCGAAAGCCAATTAATTTTGAATGCAGATTGGCAATAACGTTAGCGTAAGTTTTTTTTAATGAAGTATGAGTTAGTTTTATAGTAATTTAAAATGAAATTTTTTAGATTTTTGTCCCAAGGAGTGAATTTCCAGTTCTTGGCCTGGTCCTTCAAAACTGGTAAAACAACTGTTCGGAACATTGTTTTGGATACTTGCGAAATTATTTGGCAACTATTATCGTCTATATATGTTTCCAAGCCGAATATTATTGATTATAAACAAATTGCCAGAGATTTCGAGCTCCGATGGAATATGCCCCATTGTATTGGTGCTATAGATGGGAAGCACATTGAAATTAAAGCTCCTCCAAAAAGTGGTTCTGCATATTTCAATTACAAAAAGTGCTTTAGTATAGTGTTGCTAGCAGCTTGCGATGCTCAGTATACTTTCACTAACATAGCTGTAGGTGCAATGGGAAGTCAAAGTGATGGAGGTAGTTAATGAAATCAAAAACTACTTTTCTTTATTCAAAATAATTTTTTCAGGCATTTTTCAACAGTCTTCCTTTGGAAAACATGTTTTTAATAATAATTTACCAATTCCAATTCCAACATTTCTTCCAAACTCAAGGACTACATTTCCATATTATTTTGTTGGAGATGCAGCGTTTCCTTTAAAGGAAAATTTAATGCGTCCTTATCCAGGCAAAAATCTAGCTCCAGATAAAGACATCTTCAATTATAGATTGAGTAGAGCCCGAAGAATAATTGAAAATTGCTTTGGGATATTAGTTAGCAGGTGGAGGGCTTTACTAAACTCGTTAAATATGTTTCCCGAAAATGTAGAAAAAATTATTCTTGCTGCAATTGCATTACATAATTTTATTAAGTTTAATGATGACGAGAATATATATGTTTTTCCCAGTTATGTGGACTGGGAGGATCAGAATCATGTAGTTCATGAGGGTGAATGGAGACAAAATATTGAACCATTAGATTCATACCGGCCAAGATCAGCTAATGCTTCACGAGCAGCATTTAATCTGCGTGATCAGCTAAAACATTATTTTATAAACGAAGGAGCAGTTCCATTTCAAAATAATAGGGAAAAATAGTAAAATGTGTTTAAGATAAACAAAAAAATTTGATAAACAAATTATTATTTATTAAAACTTATTACTATACTTAATATACTATAATATTACTTTATTAAAAAAATTACTTTAAAATAAACTTATAATAATAATAATAATGATTAATTTTATTCTAAGAAATTATTAATTTTTAACCAGATACATTTTTTCAGTTGTCTTCTCCGATTCAAAACTTATTACTAGGAAAAAAAATTTACTTCAATATAAACTTATAATAATAATAATAATAACAAAGATTATTAATCTTCTTCTATCAATTCATCAATTTTTAACAAAATACATGTTTTTAATCTTGTCTTCTGTGATTATGTTAATGTTTTCATTTTTAAATGAACTGATTTTAAAAAATACCAGTCCTCATCTTCATCGGACGTATGAATAGATTTTATTTCTCCGCTAATAATATTCGTAATTGATTCTAAATTTTTTAAAATTGATTCATGCATGTTTTCGTCATGTTTTCTTTTTCTTTTCTTAAAAGGAGTGCTATTATTATGCTCCTCTATTCCTTTTTCAACGCTACTTTTTTCTGACGAGTATAAATTTTGATCTACAGAAATGCTTTCGGAGAAGTCATCAATTTCTGTTAGCGCACTGTCTTGGTCTTCATTTCCCCTCAATCTGAAAATAAGTATACTTACTTTTAATACTTTAAAATAAAAATTATAAATAAATACGATTTTTACCTTCTAGGTTTCAAGTAGTCGTCTATAAACTTCATATGGTCGAAATATGCCCATTCACGTTCCTTTGTACTGGCAGATCCTGATGGTAAATTTCTCAATCTTTTAATTTTATTATAATAATCGCGTAATCTTGTCCATTTTGTTTTTCCTAAAAAATGAAAACGATTAAATTTCTTAAATCTCTATAAATGTTCACAAATTTTATACCGTCAAAACCATATTTTATTGTTAGATTTGCCCATATTTTTTCCTTTTGATTGTTGAACATATATTTAGGGTGTTTTTTATTGTATAATTCTGGAAAATTTTTAATTTCTTCAATAAAATTTTCCATTTTTTTTAATTTATAAATATATAATATTAATATATTTCGAAAAAAAAATTTATTTCACAATTCACATCCAAAACAACGTAACAACTCAAGTAAATTATTGGTTATGTCATTTCGATTCGGAAAATATTAAAATTCAAATGAACTTTTCGTTTCGTTTCGTCTCGATTCAGCACATTGTAATCGCTCCCATTTGTTTTACGTATAATTAAATTTGACAGTTAGCCGAAACGAAACGAAACGAAACCATTGTAATCACCGCTTAATGCTTCTCAAAACAAGAAGATAGATGAAAAAAAAGTCAGCAGCAAAACACAAAGGTTTAAAGTAAATTGGAAAGAAAAATTTTCGTGGATTGATGAAAAAAATGATAAACCATTCTGCAAAATTTGTACAAAATCATTGTCTAATAACATTTCGCATTTGGAACGGCATGACAAAGCAATTTCTCACGTTAAAATGCAAGAAACATTGAAAAATCAAATAGTTATTCCAACCAGCATAAAACATGATGAGAATATGAAAAAAAGACACAAAATTAAAGTAGCAGAATTAAAAGTAATTATGTTTGCAGTAGAACACAACTTACCTTTTACTTTAATACCATTATTTTTTGAACTTATTAAAAATGTTGCGACTGATTCTGCAATAGCAAAAGAGCTACATTCAGGCAAAACAAAAGCCACAGAAACAGTTCTTCTTATTGCAGAAAATTATTTAAAAATGATTACACAAACTCTGAAAAAGCAAAAATTTTCACTTATTGTGGATGAAACCACAGATATTTCAATGAAAAAATCCATCGTTCTTGTAGTTAGATATTTCGATATAAATTTGAATAAGGTTAAGGACAGGTTTCTGGCACTGCTTCAAGTTGAAGAAGGTGATGCTCGAAATCTCTTTGCAGTAATTGAAAGTTTTTTTGAAAAGTGGAAAATTCCATTCCAAAATATGATAGGGTTCGCAGCTGACAACGCGTCTGTTATGATGGGAGTGAAAAGTGGCATATAAACACTTCTCAAAAATAAAAACATATCTTTATGTTTTGGGATGTACTTGCCACTCTATACACCTTTGTTCTTCTGCGGCATGTAAAAAGTTACCCAATAATATTGAAGAACTAGCACGCGATATTTATGGCTTTTTTGCTCACAGTTCTAAAAGACAAACTGAATTTCAGAAATTTCAAAAATATTTTGATGTGAAAATGCATAAAATTTTAAAATTGTCTGGTACAAGATAGTTATCGATGGAGGCAGTTATTGATAGAATACTGGAGCAGTGGACAGCACTGAAGTATTATATGATATCAGAAGAATTCGACAATAATCAAGATACAGCAGCAAGAATCAACCTTAATATGAATGAAAAAAATAAAGTTTACTTTTTATTTTTGTCGTACATATTGAAAATAATCAATAAAATGAATATAGAGTTTCAGTCAGAATCGTATAATCTTCATATTTTATTGTCAACACTGCAAAGTAATTATAAAAATATTCTTTTTAATTTTATAAAAAAAGAATATGTAAATTTAAATATCACCAACATTAACTGTGAAGATGCCGCTTTACACAAACCTATTAAAGATGTTTATATTGGGACTAAAGCAGAACTTGTTATAAAACATTTAGACAACACTGAAATAACAGAAATCAAGAAGAATTGTTTACGATACTACATTGAATTATGTAGACAAATAAAACTTAGATTTAATTTTAAAGATGACGTACTACTTGCTATTCAAGGTATTCATCCTGATAATTTGGTAGATAGCATATCACATATAGTATCATTATTTCCAAATTTAACAGATGACCAAGAAATTGATGATATTGACATAGAGTGGCGAAATATCATTACACATGGGAAAAATTTGTTATCAAATGAATCTAAACAAAATATAGAGACATTTTGGTCGAAAATATTTAAACTGCAAAATGGTATTGGAGAAAAAATGTACCCAAAAGTAGAAAAACTCATTCACGGCATATTATCTTTACCACACAGTAGTGCAGCAGCAGAAAGAGCATTTTCTTCTTTAAATTTAATTAAAAGCAAAATAAGAAACTCTTTGTTAACACAAACTGTAAGTTCAATTATAAGTGCAAAAGAAATTTTAATGAATTCTAAATCATATGACTGGGAGCCAAATCAAGAACTCATTTGTACCTACATGAAAAAGTACTGATTTGTTTTATATTAATTATTTTATGTTATGAATTTTTGTTAGATTCTGTTTTTATGTTTCTGTTTTTGTTTCATTATTATGTTACTTATCAATTAAATAAATAAAATTGTAAAAATGAATTTAAAAAAATAAATGTATAAAATGAAAACAAAAGACTTTATAGTACAAATTTTTTTATTTAGATTTTACTCCCCTTGGATAAAAAATGCTCCTATTTTTAATACCAAAAACTCCTCTTCTCAAATATCAAACGACAGCCCTTTAGCACCACAAATAATATATATGTATATATATGTATGTGTGTATTATATTGTCTGCGATAGCACATAGATTGAAATGTACAAAAACAAATTTACTCTGTCTATTGAAAATACGTTTGCGTATAATTATTAAAGCACAGGCAAAGCAGACATTCGAACCTACTACATATACTGTCAAATGTTAAAATATGTGCGTAAATGCGTATGTAAATACACTGATAAATTCAATACAGTACCAAATTTATATTGTTTCCTGGTGAATGGGTGCTATGTGCTATACGCTTTGTTAGTTGTACAGGTTGTACAAACTTATGAACATATGTATTAAATGTGTAAAAATGAATATATATTGTACTACATATTAACATTCATTTAAAGTTTGTTTCAAGTTCAAAGTTTGGTATTATTTGAATGTTATTTTTATGGATTCAAAACTAAACTAAATTGAAGCATTTTGATTTATGTAAAGTAGATGGGGACACACGATTTTTTCATTTTATATGGCAAAGAATATAAAGCTAAAGCCAATAGAAATAACATTCGACGGTTAAATTCAAATAATGTCTGTATGTTTGCCAAAGATAATACAGTCCTACTAGATGAACCATTTCATTTTTTTTATTTAAATGTTTGTATGTTTGCCAAAAATAAAGATCGAAAAAGTTTTTCGAAACAATATCGAAAAAGAGCGAAAGTTTATAATTCAGGAGGGATGTAAATATGAGAGAAAAATAAGAATATTTATATAGAAGAATTAGTTTGTGAGTTGCATGACTGGTTTACTAAATTTTATATGGTTTTGAGTGGTACCATCACTTATTTGGGATGCGTTCATGAACATTACTTTAACCATAGTCATGGTGTAGTATAGTTTAAGCAAAGTTATGTTATACTACAGCCATAGTTATGTTAACTTCAAGTGGTTTTTAAGGGCTTACTATCGTTACTATCGTTAACCATGCTCTCGAGCAGGGTTAATTTTTGACATCAAATAGTTAAAAATTTACTTTACTTCAGATGTTTATGAACGCTAAAAAGTTATGTTGGTAGTTATGTTTTACTATACCACCACTATTCTGAACGACAAATGATAACTATAGTTAACTATAGTAACGTTTATGAACGCACCCTTGATATGATATTATACTTGAATAAGTAAAAATAAATGGATATTTTGTACGCAAATGCTTTAGAATACAACAATTGACAATAGGGCTGTTTCAAATTTTTTTTTATTGTATTGAGTTGATCGTCGTATTTAATAAAAGAATGACTGGAGAAAGGAGGTATTTCATATTTCATGTATTTTTATATATGTATGTATGTGTTGTTATGTTAATATGTCTTGTCGCGTGCTATATGATCTGACATAAATTACTACTACTACTTCTAATTGAAATACATATATAGAATTGTATTTATATCAAAGACCATATAAATATATACATTTATATGGCCTTTGGTTATATGTATTACCTGTATAGGTTTACATTATTTTCTGATGTAGGATTGTAGAATATTTAGCAACAGAGGTTTTTACGTATGCATACATTATAATTACTGTAGCATTTGTACTGTACTCTGGTCTATACATTTATATGGTCTTTGATTATATGTATTACTTGTATAGGTTTACATTGTTTTCTGATGTAGGATTGTAGAATATTTGGCAACAGATGTTTTTACGTATGCATACATTATAATTACTGTAGCATTTGTACTGTACTCTATACATTTATATGGTCTTTGATTATATGTATTACTTGTATAGGTTTACATTATTTTCTGATGTAGCATTGTAGAATATTTGGCAACAGAGGTTTTTACGTATGCATACATTATAATTGCTGTAGAATTATACCAGAGATACTATATAAATACATATAAATATGTTTTTACATAGTATCACAGATCAGATACACTTATCTGGGATAGTATATAGTATCTTTGATTATACATAATATATGTATACATATGGATATATTATGGTTTTATTTTGTTATGTTTTTGAGTTCATTGACTTATGAATGCAAGATACGATTATATATTATCATATCCCGTGAATTGAATTTCTTCTTGAAATTTTTAAAGAATGTCTTTTTTAATGTTTGGGCCTTAGGACTTCTGAATACATAAAGTATTATTCTGATTTATGATCATAATATAGAAATTTAAAAATCAGGTGTTTTGTGAATTACCAAATTTTTTTATAGACTGAGTCAATTTGTTTTCTAACTAGATAAAAATTGATATTTTCAAATTAATATGGAACATAATTTACAAATATGTATATTTTTCTAAATCTTGAGGATAATGAATTTTAAATTATTTACAATATTTTTTAAAAACAGAAAGCTTAAAAATATTTATTTCAAAATTTTTAAATTTTATTTCGTTGATGTTTTTTGTGTGTGGTATAAAGTATATACTCAAAAAATTCTAAATACTTGCGCTGATGAACATTTAATTAGATTCAATGAAAATTGATAATTATTTGTAGCTTGAAAAATATTATATATATATAGGTATATATATAATAAACAACATGTCATGAAGTCGAAAATAAATTATTTGTAAATTTATGGATTTTTATGATTGAGTGCAATCAAATTTTTTTCATTTATGTTTGTTTGAAAATAAATTATTAAGTAGAATGGGCCTATAATTCTAGTCCTAGAAATATTTTGGAGATCCGTATTATCAAAATATCTTCAGTAGTGATTCAAAAAATTATGTTTGAAAATAACGTGGAATAGGTTTACGTATATAGTAAATTATAATTGCTTATTTGATTTTTGAATTCAAAATTTACCTTTGTATTTTAACATTTCTATTAAATTGATAACTCATAAACTATTTAATATTATTCCTAAACAAAATTGCCGGCAATAAAAAATAAAATTGTAAAATTTATAATATATTTCTACTTATAAATTTGAATGAAAATTTTTAATTTGATGCATTCATTTAAAAGCGCGAGAACTGGTCAGTTCTGCATGGTGCGGTCATGGTGTTGGCAAAGAAGAGGAAATTAATCTGACCTGTCTCTACTTTAGAATATATTATCAGAAATTTGATTAGCCTTTGACATTTAGTATTATTCATAAATATTTGTATACAGCATTTTTTTTAAACAAAAGTTTTTAAAATTGCATGTTTTTTATATAAATAAAATAAACTCCTAATTTTTTAATTTTTAATTCTGTTTTTTTCTATAAAATATATGTAACTTTGTTTTGAACTAAAATGATCCTAATGAATTCGGACAAAAAAGCGATGAATTATCAATTGTTCTCACAATATTTTAATACAGTTGAAATTATATTTATGGATTTATAATGTTTCGAGGACGCATTTCCAATTATTAATTAATTAGAAATTAAATGCCGTGTAAAAGTAGTTGTGAACAATACTGTACATCCAGTTTTAGTTTAACTATAGTTGGAAGACAGTTTTCAAATTTAAAAATTTTAAAATTAAATATATTACTATATATGATTTATAAAGTATAATATTAATATGCAAATTATGTATAAAAATATCTAAGAAAGTCATAGCAAAGCAGAAGAAAAATTTTGATCACGATCAAAGTGGATTTTGCACTTATAAAAGTGGTAACGTAGTAAATGAATGATATATTCTTCAAATATAGATATTGTGGTATCTTAAAAGGATATTTGCTTGAGGCCTGTTACCTATCAAAATTGTTATTTAATTCTTTTCAGAGGAAAACCATCAGATTGCAGTGTAATTGATAAATATTCGGTAATTATAAACTTTTGCTGTCAGCTAATTTTCTTTAAACATTAAAAATCGAAAAATATATGAATCTTCATGATTATAGTCTCAAAATATTCCATTTAACTTCGGATTTATGAAAAAAGTATAATAGTTACAGTTTGATGCGTAGGAGAGTGTGGGTAGATAGTTAAAAGAGCATATGAAAAAATCAGTTTAATTCAGTTCAAAAATGTTGATCAGTGTTAACGAATGACGCTAATTATACAGCACTTTTCATACTCTTTTAGCATCCCCGCACCCACCTGGCAAAATTCTCTTTTTCTCATTAATATTTTAGTTTTCATTCTATAAAATTTTTCAATCTTACTAATGAAAAATTACTCATGAGTAATCACCACCCACCACCCCCCACACCACTCCCTCGCATCAAACAGCCACTATTATATTCTATTCATAAATCCGAAATCAAACCAAAGTTGAAAAAAAAGCAAAAAGGTTGACTTTTCAATTTTTTATGAGTAAAAAACCAGCTGATAGCGAAAGTGTATATGTAATTACCAAATACTGTATTCATATATCTATGAATAACAAAAAGGTTCATATTTAACATTACACACAAATATTTTCATAAAGAAATATGTTAAGAAAGGTCATCGATACTATACTATTTTCAGAAATTGAAGTCAGTACAGGCAAGATAGGCATGCTTTTCTATATTCTTTCACATTGCGTTTGTATAAATCTGTCTCGTGTGTGGGGTGATCAGATCTCAATTTCAATCAAGACAGAGATATATTATTCAGAATTTCCTACAAAATATTATATGTGAAGTTATCAGAAACTCATCGGGTAACTTTTTCCATAAGCACAATACTGACTTCGATTTCTGAAAATAGTATATATACATTATAGATCCTGATATACATCATTGAGCAATCTATTTTTATAATTACATTTGTATGTATGTGCACAAAATACCATATATACGATGTATACATACAATCATGTATATCGCATAAACAGCACATTCATTGCATATAGTATTTACTATTATCTATTCTGCATAAGCAAGCAGCATGTTGTTATTAATGTCTACTATGTCATGTCTATTATGTATGTATTAGAATTAGTTTTTACATCGCATTCAATGTTATACCAAAGACCAATATAATATACCATGATATAATATATTTTATATATCGGTCTTTGGTTATATCAAACTTGTTTATTCATGTTATATGCTTTATGTATGTATGTGTACGAGATCGTCTTCAATTCAATATGGATCCTTCTTACATATCCTTATGCACGAGCATAAACCATACATGGAAAATAAATACAGTCTGTTTGACAAGATCGTCCGCTCTACCTTTCAACGAAAAAGGAATTACCTGAAAAAACGTAGGTACAGGATTAAGTAGAATACCTTGTAGTAAAGCGCGTTATAAAAATTAGCCTCATTAGTTATTCAGTTTTCGTGGTGATAACAAGTTTCTGAAATGAGTGCAAAATACTTAAAACGATTCGAAGCAGTTTTCTTATGTCAGCATCCGAAAGGACCTCAGTGGAGTGCTAAAAAGACAGCAAAATATATAAAAAAGGATGAGTCATTTGTGAGAAAGTGGTGTAAACGTTATACGGAGCATAAAAACGTGGACGATTTTTCTGGAAGGGGTAAAACGAAAACCACGTCAAAAAAACAGGACAAAGCTATACTGGAGTTATTTAAGAAAGATCCTCTCATGACATTACGAAAAGCAAAAGAGAAATTGGCTGAAAAGGGTATTAACATATCCGTTTTCACAATTCGACAACGATTGGATGAAAATAATATAAAGATTAGGACCACCCTCAGCAAACCTCTACTGTCAACGATCCATATGCAAAAACGACTTGACTGGGCTACAGAAAATTTGGGTCGTGATTGGAACAATGTCGTATTCTCCGATGAATCATCCTTTTGGGCGTTTCAAAGTTCTAAACGTGCATGGTCAGCGAAAGGTGAAAGAGTTGTCGTGAGGACGGTGAAGCACCCGATTAAAGTGCATGTTTGGGGATGCTTCAATATTCGTGGATTCAGTCATTTGATAATTTTTACTGTAAATTTGAATGCACCTAAAATGTTGGATATTTATAAAAAGGGTTTATTGAAGTCAACCGAATCCTGGTTTGGCAGAGAAAATCGATCATGGCAATTACAAGAAGATAACGACCCAAAACACAGAAGTGATCTTTGTCGCACCTGGAAGGAGAAAAATAATATCAATGTGATGGAATGGCCCTCACAAAGTCCTGATGCCAATCCAATTGAAAACGTATGGGGCTTAATGAAAGCCAGGTTAAGAGGAAAAGATATAAGAAGTGCGAAGGAATTAAAATCAAGAATTAGGAAAATATGGAAAAATTTAACAACAGACTATGCAGAAAATTTAGTTTTAAGTATGGACAAAAGATGTCAAAGTATTATTGACAATGATGGTGATTTTATATGCTATTAAATGTATTGCGCGATAGATATTGAAATAAATTTTGTTTTAAAAAAAAGTTTTTTTTAGTTTTTTACTTCTTATTAAATTTATAAGGCGGACGCTCTTGTCAAACACACTGTATGTATGATCAAAATCTCTCAAAAATGTTCAAATTTATATTTATATGTTCCAGCCAATGATATTCATTCATTCTATTTTCAATATTCAATACTCAAAATATACATTTGCATATAAATAACACTTATATGTGTGGAATATCATATGAATTAAATGTACATTTTAAATAGCATTGTGTATTGTTTAGTGCTGCTAAACATTGACAGGTGTTCATTTCATTTGTGAGAGCAAATATTTATAATAAAGGAGAACAAATTCGAAACACTATGGTCCGTCTACACAATTAGTTTTGATAACTCGATTTACAAAAACAATTCCATTATATCACAGACTGTCAGACACATTTATTGAAATCATTATAATTGTGTACAGGGTACATAACTAAAAGCAATTCGAAAAATTTTGAAAAACTTTTTTGATTTTGATGAAGCTTTTTCGATCTTTATCATTTATGTGAGTGTGTCGTTTTTGGAAAAATTACCACTTACACTAAAAAGAAAATCTATTGAGACGAAGAACTATATTATCTTTGATGTTTGCCAAAATACATATTTTCTTGCTTCGAAATTTTGAAAAAGGGGAAAGTTACAATTAATATGGATGATGTGGAATGAACCGAAAAAATTTTGGAATTTGCACATGGTTTGTAATTAATGTGTATTACTTGTGTATAATTTTATACTTCGAAAAAATACTTCGAAAAATAATTTCGTATTTATGAATGGAAATAGGTTTACACATAGCATTTGTGTGTGCGTTAATTTGATTATTCATACGCCATTATAGATTTCAAATATACATATAATACATATAATATATGTAGATATATATACTATATATATATATAATTTTTATACTGCTGCTGGTTGACTGCTATGTTTTTATTTCTATCGATCATTTCTTTATTGCTATTTGCTCTATTGTAATGTGTGCTTAAGATCATACATTGATAATGGTAATTGGTATACGGCAAATACAATGTAAATTTATATTTTATATTGTACATTGTATACGCTAATGTAATACGATTATATATTGTTGGAAATTTGCACCACATCACCTAGAATAGAAAAAAAAAAAATTTTTAATTAATAAATTAATTAATTTAAAATAAAATAATTTAATTAAAATGATTTTATACACATATACTTACCTGTAACATTGTGATGACACCACTTTGTTTACATTTTTTTTTTTTACGTGGTCTTCTTCTTTCTACAACGTCAATGTCAACGTTATAATCACTTTCTTTTATTTCGTTGACATTCGTTGTAGAAAGTTGTTCCACTTTCCACTGGAAGTCTCTATCAATTCGTTGACGTTGTCATCTTTCGGCGAATTGATAGAAACTTCCAGAAGATCGATTCTTTTTTTTGTATGTGACGACAGGTATATGAATGCTGTCGTCACTATACACGTTTTTTTTTTGTTAATAAGGCAGTTTTCATTAGTCAGTCAGTAAATGCAGTTCTTTTTGTACAGTGAGTCATTTTAGTTCTTTAGAGTAGTTCGAGTGTTTTTTTTTTTTTTTTTTGAGTAGAAATAGAGTTCGGTCTTTTTTTTTAGTTAAGTCATTTTTTTAGTTAATTTTTTTTAATTAAATTTTTAATTAAATAAAATTTAGTTTAAATTAACCTTTTTCTTTTATAAATTAATTTAACTCGATTTTTTTTTTTTTTTTATAAAATAAAATTTCTCTTTGTGTGTGAAAACAATTAGTTTTACTTTATTTTATATAAAAATTAAAGGAACATAAAAGGGGTAAGTAGTTTTATTTTAATTTATTGAAATTCCCTCTTTAAGGCTCCGCTCGGCCTCCAATTAACCTTTCCTTTCTTTTTTTTTTTTTTTTTTTAAAGACTTTTAACCCTTTTTTTTCTGCTTCTGTAGAATTTTCTACAGAAAAGGAAAAAAAGGGTTAAGAGTAGGAAAAATGATAGAAAAACACATTTTTCCAACATTGGTGTCAGGTGTGGGGTGCTCCGATCGATCTTAGAAATAGGATCGTGCCACCACCACCTGATCTAATTACCCTTTTTCTTCCTTTTTTTTTTCCTTCTTACCATTTTTTTTTTCAAATTTTATAAATTTTCTTTTTTTTTTTTTGCATAGTTTTTTTTTTTATGTACTTGAAAAGTACATAAAGTTTGTATAGTAGGGACACTTGGGACATCAATCTTTTATTATGTTGTTCCATTATAATAAGACATTGTGTTTTTCTTATTTTTTTTGGAGTGCAATTATAAAAAACAGTGCAATGCATTAATTTCTTTTTTTTTGTTTGTTTTTTTTATATAATCTTGGTTGTTCTATGAACAACGTTCTATAAAACACGTGTATTTCATTTTTTTTTTACTTCTTTTCTTTTGTTATACACGTGTTTTGTTATACAGTTATACACGTGTAGTACATAGTTCAACCAAGGTTATATGAAATCAGTTATTTATAAAATTTAATTCTACAGGGTGTCACAAATCTTTTTTTGTTACAAATAAATTTCAGTCTTTGTGAAGACTATTTTTTTTTTCTCTTTTTTTTTTTGTTTGTAACACGGTGACTCGTTTTCCTATTTTTACGTCACAGGGTGTTCTAAAATTCCTCTTGCAACAAGTGGAATATCTAAAAACTGTTTGTTACTTTCCTGCAACAGGGTGTTTAATGCTTTGCAGGGTGCCCTAAATTCTTTTTGCTACAAGTGAATTTGATCTCTTCAGTCCTAACGAAGATCATTTTTTTTTTGTTTGGTAACAGGGTGGTCCCTCTCTTTATCGCGCCTAAAATTGAAATTTCAATTTTTTGCTGCCTATAAAGTATACCACACCCTTTCTGTTACAAAAGGCCTACTTTCTTTTGTAACAGGTGGTCCCTTTCTTTATAGTGCTTCATTTTAGTAGAAATTTCTACCTATCCTGCTGCCTATAAAGTATACCACACCCTTTCTGTTACAAAAGGCCTACTTTCTTTTGTAACAGGTGGTCCCTTTCTTTATAGTGCTTCATTTTAGTAGAAATTTCTACCTATCCTGCTGCCTATAAAGTATACCACACCCTTTCTGTTACAAAAGGCCTACTTTCTTTTGTAACAGGTGGTCCCTTTCTTTATAGTGCTTCATTTTAGTAGAAATTTCTACCTATCCTGTGCGCATAAAGTGTACCACTCCCTTCCTGTTATCAAACTTTCTTGCTTCCTTCTTAAGACTGTTGTTCATCTTTTTACTTGTAACAAATTTTGAATTTTACTTTCATTGTACACCCTTGTTGTTCTTTAATTTAGATATTCCTGTTTGCACATTTTCCACTACAGTGTTGTATAGACTGCTCCATGATAGGGTGATCATTTTCGTGTCTGCGGGCAAAACCAGGTAATAGTGTGTAATTGTTACAGGGTGTTCCCCACATTTTGATTTGTTTTTTTTTTTGTGGAAATTTTATCTATACCCTTTCTTTATCTGGTTTGGCCTGCGGATTGAAAATTTTCATCATTATTCCCCCTCTTCTTCTTGTGGAGACGATTCCTATACCCTAAAGGTAGTGGTGAGAGGGATTGAAGGGCAAGATGCAATACAGTCCCCTACAATCTACTGGAAGGAAGTAGATGGATCTTTTCTTTTCGTTTCTCACGAAGTCCGCCTTCTAAATTAACTAACGTCACTGCTTCTTTTCGGTGCCTAATCGAAATGGTCCTGTGCGAGGTCTCTTCGGCACATTATCGGGCTATTTGGGCAGTCCATTCGTTCGTTCCTGGACTTTTGAGGACTTCTTGTCCAATATGCATCTGTGAATATTGGAACTTTTGTTGAGGGGAAGCCATCAATGTCGCAGGAAAGTGACTTTTCGGGAGCAGTGCTGCGGTGACTCCAAGATGGCTATGAGGTCAACAAGTCCCACAGTAAAACGCCCAGTGAGTAACCGATTTTCTGCGTAGTTCGAAGGAAGCTGCTTAGCTCTTTCGATCCTACCTTGTGAGACATCGACCCCTACTGCGTTGTAATGATTTTTGGGGTGGTTGATGGGCCCCTTACGAGCTTTCTGGACAGACACAGTTCAGAAATTCGATTTTCCCATCATCCACATTGCATGCAGAAATCATGACACGCAGATGCGATGTCTCAGGGGCACTACGCGGAAATCCCCTGAGCGTACTGTGGTAGACTCTAGGAGAAGTAGCTCATCAGAGAAGACCTGATAGTTTAGGCTATCGCGGAGACCTACTACGGACAACTGTTCCGCTACGGCACGATGAGCGACAGTGGCAGAAACTCAATGGAAGTTTTTGTAGCATATTGGACAACAATTGGACCTCAAAGGGGAAATAGCGAATGGAAAGTCCATTAGCTCTGAAGCTTAAAGGACGAAGAGGTGCTGGGCTATTGATGGGCTGAAAAAGTGGCAGAGACGTTGGTGAGTTGAGTGCGTTTTTTTTTTCTTTCTTTTAGAACCATTGCGAAAGGAGGATTCGGGGGAGCGACTTGTGGAGACCATCTAAACCTACCTTCCTAAATTTGGGAAGCCTACTTGCCTTTCTTTCTCTTCTCTCGCTAATTTAGAGCACGGTAGTGGAATGGGGTGTTTTATATGGGGCGACGATTAATCACGTAGAGTACCCTAAAGCCTCGAACTTTCAACCGCATATGCATTGCCCACTGTAGTTGTCTAGCTCCTAGAATAATCTAAGGAATCACACCCGAACTCTTCCTTTCCTCACTTCTCCTCGTTCCTACCCAGTGAGCCTTTTCTTTTGTTACTTTTGTTTTTTTTATAGTGTCTAGAACTTTTCACTGCGGAAAGCCTGTTTTTCTTTTCTTTTCTTTCAGGTAATCCTGGCCTATCAGTGACATCTGGACACTCGAAATGCTCAGTCGGAACTTTGAGCCTTCAAACGGGGGGTCGTGTTGGAAATTTGCACCACATCACCTAGAATAGAAAAAAAAAAAAATTTTTAATTAATAAATTAATTAATTTAAAATAAAATAATTTAATTAAAATGATTTTATACACATATACTTACCTGTAACATTGTGATGACACCACTTTGTTTACATTTTTTTTTTTTACGTGGTCTTCTTCTTTCTACAACGTCAATGTCAACGTTATAATCACTTTCTTTTATTTCGTTGACATTCGTTGTAGAA
Organism: Villa cingulata; assembly: GCA_951394055.1. NCBI lineage: Eukaryota > Metazoa > Arthropoda > Insecta > Diptera > Bombyliidae > Villa > Villa cingulata. The sequence continues at coordinate 29,701,525 of OX596017.1, read as the reverse complement.
AGTTGTTCCACTTTCCACTGGAAGTCTCTATCAATTCGTTGACGTTGTCATCTTTCGGCGAATTGATAGAAACTTCCAGAAGATCGATTCTTTTTTTTGTATGTGACGACAGGTATATGAATGCTGTCGTCACTATACACGTTTTTTTTTTGTTAATAAGGCAGTTTTCATTAGTCAGTCAGTAAATGCAGTTCTTTTTGTACAGTGAGTCATTTTAGTTCTTTAGAGTAGTTCGAGTGTTTTTTTTTTTTTTTTTTGAGTAGAAATAGAGTTCAGTTTTTTTTTTAATTAAGTCATTTTTTTTTTAGTTAATTTTTAATTACATTTTTAATTAAATTTTCAATTAAAAAAAAAAAAAATTTAATTTAATTAACTTTTTTTTTTGTTTTAATTTAATTCGTTTTTTTTTTCCTTTTTGTGAAAATAAAAAAAATTTTTCTTTTGGTAAAAAAAGAAATCTACTAGTTTTATTTTATTTTATCAAAGAAAAGGGTAAGTAGTTTTATTTTAATTTATTGAAATTCCCTCTTTAAGGCTCCGCTCGGCCTCCAATTAACCTTTCCTTTCTTTTTTTTTTTTTAAAGACTTTTAACCCTTTTTTTTCTGCTTCTGTAGAATTTTCTACAGAAAAGGAAAAAAAGGGTTAAGAGTAGGAAAAATGATAGAAAAACACATTTTTCCAACATTGGTGTCAGGTGTGGGGTGCTCCGATCGATCTTAGAAATAGGATCGTGCCACCACCACCTGATCTAATTACCCTTTTTCTTCCTTTTTTTTTTCCTTCTTACCATTTTTTTTTTCAAATTTTATAAATTTTCTTTTTTTTTTTTTGCATAGTTTTTTTTTTTATGTACTTGAAAAGTACATAAAGTTTGTATAGTAGGGACACTTGGGACATCAATCTTTTATTATGTTGTTCCATTATAATAAGACATTGTGTTTTTCTTATTTTTTTTGGAGTGCAATTATAAAAAACAGTGCAATGCATTAATTTCTTTTTTTTTGTTTGTTTTTTTTATATAATCTTGGTTGTTCTATGAACAACGTTCTATAAAACACGTGTATTTCATTTTTTTTTTACTTCTTTTCTTTTGTTATACACGTGTTTTGTTATACAGTTATACACGTGTAGTACATAGTTCAACCAAGGTTATATGAAATCAGTTATTTATAAAATTTAATTCTACAGGGTGTCACAAATCTTTTTTTGTTACAAATAAATTTCAGTCTTTGTGAAGACTATTTTTTTTTTCTCTTTTTTTTTTTGTTTGTAACACGGTGACTCGTTTTCCTATTTTTACGTCACAGGGTGTTCTAAAATTCCTCTTGCAACAAGTGGAATATCTAAAAACTGTTTGTTACTTTCCTGCAACAGGGTGTTTAATGCTTTGCAGGGTGCCCTAAATTCTTTTTGCTACAAGTGAATTTGATCTCTTCAGTCCTAACGAAGATCATTTTTTTTTTTGTTTGGTAACAGGGTGGTCCCTCTCTTTATCGCGCCTAAAATTGAAATTTCAATTTTTTGCTGCCTATAAAGTATACCACACCCTTTCTGTTACAAAAGGCCTACTTTCTTTTGTAACAGGTGGTCCCTTTCTTTATAGTGCTTCATTTTAGTAGAAATTTCTACCTATCCTGCTGCCTATAAAGTATACCACACCCTTTCTGTTACAAAAGGCCTACTTTCTTTTGTAACAGGTGGTCCCTTTCTTTATAGTGCTTCATTTTAGTAGAAATTTCTACCTATCCTGCTGCCTATAAAGTATACCACACCCTTTCTGTTACAAAAGGCCTACTTTCTTTTGTAACAGGTGGTCCCTTTCTTTATAGTGCTTCATTTTAGTAGAAATTTCTACCTATCCTGTGCGCATAAAGTGTACCACTCCCTTCCTGTTATCAAACTTTCTTGCTTCCTTCTTAAGACTGTTGTTCATCTTTTTACTTGTAACAAATTTTGAATTTTACTTTCATTGTACACCCTTGTTGTTCTTTAATTTAGATATTCCTGTTTGCACATTTTCCACTACAGTGTTGTATAGACTGCTCCATGATAGGGTGATCATTTTCGTGTCTGCGGGCAAAACCAGGTAATAGTGTGTAATTGTTACAGGGTGTTCCCCACATTTTGATTTGTTTTTTTTTTTGTGGAAATTTTATCTATACCCTTTCTTTATCTGGTTTGGCCTGCGGATTGAAAATTTTCATCATTATTCCCCCTCTTCTTCTTGTGGAGACGATTCCTATACCCTAAAGGTAGTGGTGAGAGGGATTGAAGGGCAAGATGCAATACAGTCCCCTACAATCTACTGGAAGGAAGTAGATGGATCTTTTCTTTTCGTTTCTCACGAAGTCCGCCTTCTAAATTAACTAACGTCACTGCTTCTTTTCGGTGCCTAATCGAAATGGTCCTGTGCGAGGTCTCTTCGGCACATTATCGGGCTATTTGGGCAGTCCATTCGTTCGTTCCTGGACTTTTGAGGACTTCTTGTCCAATATGCATCTGTGAATATTGGAACTTTTGTTGAGGGGAAGCCATCAATGTCGCAGGAAAGTGACTTTTCGGGAGCAGTGCTGCGGTGACTCCAAGATGGCTATGAGGTCAACAAGTCCCACAGTAAAACGCCCAGTGAGTAACCGATTTTCTGCGTAGTTCGAAGGAAGCTGCTTAGCTCTTTCGATCCTACCTTGTGAGACATCGACCCCTACTGCGTTGTAATGATTTTTGGGGTGGTTGATGGGCCCCTTACGAGCTTTCTGGACAGACACAGTTCAGAAATTCGATTTTCCCATCATCCACATTGCATGCAGAAATCATGACACGCAGATGCGATGTCTCAGGGGCACTACGCGGAAATCCCCTGAGCGTACTGTGGTAGACTCTAGGAGAAGTAGCTCATCAGAGAAGACCTGATAGTTTAGGCTATCGCGGAGACCTACTACGGACAACTGTTCCGCTACGGCACGATGAGCGACAGTGGCAGAAACTCAATGGAAGTTTTTGTAGCATATTGGACAACAATTGGACCTCAAAGGGGAAATAGCGAATGGAAAGTCCATTAGCTCTGAAGCTTAAAGGACGAAGAGGTGCTGGGCTATTGATGGGCTGAAAAAGTGGCAGAGACGTTGGTGAGTTGAGTGCGTTTTTTTTTTCTTTCTTTTAGAACCATTGCGAAAGGAGGATTCGGGGGAGCGACTTGTGGAGACCATCTAAACCTACCTTCCTAAATTTGGGAAGCCTACTTGCCTTTCTTTCTCTTCTCTCGCTAATTTAGAGCACGGTAGTGGAATGGGGTGTTTTATATGGGGCGACGATTAATCACGTAGAGTACCCTAAAGCCTCGAACTTTCAACCGCATATGCATTGCCCACTGTAGTTGTCTAGCTCCTAGAATAATCTAAGGAATCACACCCGAACTCTTCCTTTCCTCACTTCTCCTCGTTCCTACCCAGTGAGCCTTTTCTTTTGTTACTTTTGTTTTTTTTATAGTGTCTAGAACTTTTCACTGCGGAAAGCCTGTTTTTCTTTTCTTTTCTTTCAGGTAATCCTGGCCTATCAGTGACATCTGGACACTCGAAATGCTCAGTCGGAACTTTGAGCCTTCAAACGGGGGGTCGTGTTGGAAATTTGCACCACATCACCTAGAATAGAAAAAAAAAAAAATTTTTAATTAATAAATTAATTAATTTAAAATAAAATAATTTAATTAAAATGATTTTATACACATATACTTACCTGTAACATTGTGATGACACCACTTTGTTTACATTTTTTTTTTTACGTGGTCTTCTTCTTTCTACAACGTCAATGTCAACGTTATAATCACTTTCTTTTATTTCGTTGACATTCGTTGTAGAAAGTTGTTCCACTTTCCACTGGAAGTCTCTATCAATTCGTTGACGTTGTCATCTTTCGGCGAATTGATAGAAACTTCCAGAAGATCGATTCTTTTTTTTGTATGTGACGACAGGTATATGAATGCTGTCGTCACTATACACGTTTTTTTTTTGTTAATAAGGCAGTTTTCATTAGTCAGTCAGTAAATGCAGTTCTTTTTGTACAGTGAGTCATTTTAGTTCTTTAGAGTAGTTCGAGTGTTTTTTTTTTTTTTTTTTGAGTAGAAATAGAGTTCAGTTTTTTTTTTAATTAAGTCATTTTTTTTTTAGTTAATTTTTAATTACATTTTTAATTAAATTTTCAATTAAAAAAAAAAAAAATTTAATTTAATTAACTTTTTTTTTTGTTTTAATTTAATTCGTTTTTTTTTTCCTTTTTGTGAAAATAAAAAAAATTTTTCTTTTGGTAAAAAAAGAAATCTACTAGTTTTATTTTATTTTATCAAAGAAAAGGGTAAGTAGTTTTATTTTAATTTATTGAAATTCCCTCTTTAAGGCTCCGCTCGGCCTCCAATTAACCTTTCCTTTCTTTTTTTTTTTTTAAAGACTTTTAACCCTTTTTTTTCTGCTTCTGTAGAATTTTCTACAGAAAAGGAAAAAAAGGGTTAAGAGTAGGAAAAATGATAGAAAAACACATTTTTCCAACAATATGTATGCGGATAATCATTATATATATAATATATATAACATGATGATGATGATGATATGATATTATGATATACACATATATAATATATATATATGTACATATATATATATATATATATATATATATATATATATATATATATATATATATATATTAGGTATTTTTTATAAATGCATGAGCCGAGATATTTTTAAAGGGACAATATATATGTATTATATACATATATGTATGTATATTGTATTATAATTATAAAAATATGTATTTTACAATATTGAACAAAATGATTTTTAGTATTTGTGTACTACTACGTAATGTACGTAAGTAAATGTATATGCTGTTTGTTCATATGGACGTTCATATAATATTGTAGACACTATGTACATATTATGTACGTATACACTTGTAGGATTGAGTTTATGAAAATTAATGGGCCCTATTATGAATGTCGATAATATCGACTATCGACAAAATTAAGACGAGACGAGACGAGACGATGTAAATTTTGTATTATGTAAATCGGTCGCCTCGACAGTAAGATATTGTCATATCAAATTTTATTTTCATTCAGTTTCACCATGTAATTTCTATAAAAATTGTCAAATATATCGATACAAAAATTTATAATTCATTTTTTTTCAATTTTGAATAAATATTTAATTAATTTTTGTAATTTTTAATAAATATTCGATTAATTAAAATAATTTGTAGCTATAAATGTAAAATATAAGTGAAAATATAAAACATTAATTTAATAATGATTTTTTTTCTTTGCATAAAAGAAGAGAGTTCATGTTTTTTTTTTCAAACAGCATTTTTGGTGATTTTTCTTTCATTAATTAAATTAAACTTAAATAAATTGAGCAGAATAATCACTCAAAAAAATTTCATCAGTTAAATTGCCTAAGTCAACTTGTGTAACTTTTTTTTATATGAAGTTGTAAAATTTTGGTAATATTAACTTAAAAATTTGTTGAACTATACTTGAATTGTGTATAAAAGTATTTGCTAAATTGACTAAAACATAAGCTGAATTGCTACAAATATACGACGTTAAATTTTTTAATTTTCTTTTCAAAAGTTGTCATATTTCTAAGATAAATTATACTATACATTGTGACAATTGCCTTAGTCAAATTAGGTGTTGTTAACAAAAAAAAAAATTTAGTTAGATCTTTTGTAAATTTGCATTATCTCTTTTATGTTTTGCCCTTGGCCTTTTGTAATTTGTATTTTGTCTTTGGTAATTTACACAAAATATAAGGCAGCTGGTACAAGTTTCAGTACAACATTACTGTAGTTCAAACTAACTTTTTCATTTTATTGTGAGAATTGATTGAGTGCGTTCATTGATATTTTAAAGTGAATTTTTAATTTAAATAAGTTTTTTAAAAAATTGAAATTTAATAATAAGAATCGTAAGAAATACATACATTTAAAATCATTGGTAAGTACATATATTCGAAAATTTTATAAAATAGATTCATTTTATAAAGTAAACTTAAATAATAATGTATATAAATGTGTTTTTAAACGCAGCGCATTACTACCTAATCGGATAACAGTATTTTGTTGAAAATGAATAAATATAATATTTAGAGTATGTATACAGTTATTCTGTTATATTGAAAAATACAGAAATATATTATAAAAAATGAAAAAATAGGAATAAAATAACTCTACTAAAGTTTTGTTTGTAAGTTACTTCATATACTTTCATCTTATTAAAATGTTATGCTTTATTTGTAAGCAATCGTTTGAGATTGTAAATACTCTCATAAAGCATCTTAAAGTTTTTCATGGTTGTGACAAAAACACTGTTTTTGAATGTCTTAACTCAAAATGCGGTCAATTTTTCCAAAACATAGCAGCCTACAAGAAGCACATGAAAAATTGCAAAAATGAAATTCCTGTGGAAACTAATGAAAATTTGGAAAATCAAGTGACATTAAGTGAACATAGTATTGTTAACATTGAAAATACATTACTTAGAGGCTACAATGTTAATCATTTTACAGAAAATGGAGAAGAATCTAATGTGCATTGCCAAAAAAAAATATTTGATGTTGAAGATTTCAAACAAACCTTTATTGAAAATATTTGCAAATTCACACTTGGTTTACACAAAGATGTTACCAATATCAAATCAAGTATGATGAATTTCATAATACAGCCTATAAAAACTTTTCTTAAAACATATTCGTCTGAGCTTTGTCAATCAGATTCAAGAAAATTTGACAATTTTGTAGATAAAATGTTTGGTGCATTTGAAGAAATGAAAACTGAACACAAATTGTTCAAATATTTGGAAATAAATGATTTATTTAAAAAGCATGAAGAATTTGATATAAACAGAGAAATAAATTATGTAAGTAAAAAAGGAATAAGTGTTCTAACTGAAAAAGTTGACAAAGGCATTTTAATGAATTTGCCTTTTCAGTTTAGAAAAGTTTTTGAAAAAAATAATACATTAAGTAAATGTATTGAAAAAATTGACGAATTTTACACTAAAAATGATAATTTAAGACATTTTGTACAAGGAAAACTTTGGCAGCAAAAACAATCATTATATACAGATAAAATAATTATACCATTTTTTTTATATACCGATGAATTTGAAGTGAATAACTCACTTGGGTCACATACAGGAACTCAAACAATTACTGCTTTTTATTATTCATTTCCTCTACTTGAAAACATGTCAAAACTAGACCAAATTTATTTAGCTGCTCTTATTAAATCTCGAGATGTGAAAAGTTATGGAAATGATTTAACTATAAATGCGTTAATTAAAAGCATTACATCTTTAGAAATTGATGGAATATCTTTTGTAGTCGAAAATGAAATAGTAACAGTTCATTTTGTAATGGGACTTATGCTTGGTGACAACTTAGGACTTAATCAAATTCTTGATTTTAGTAAATCTTTTACATCAAATTTTTTTTGTCGATTTTGTATTGAAAGCAAACAAGCAACACATGTTTTATGTAAAGAAAATGTTGGAACCTTGAGAAACGAGGAAAACTATATGGAAGGTGTAAAAAATGCAGATATATCCTCAACCGGTATAAACAAAAATTCTATTTTCAACAAAATTCCTTCTTTTCACGTAACAAATAATCCAGCAATAGATATAATGCACGATATTTTTGAAGGGATTGCTCATTATAACTTATCACACATTCTTGAGTACTTTATTGAACAAAATATTTTTTCATTGGATGACTTTAACAAGATGAAGAGAGAATTTTCTTACGGCGATACAGAGATAAAAAACGTTTTCAAAGATATTTCAAGTGCACACATTAAACGAAGAAGATTTAACACTTCAGCAAAAGAAATGTGGACTTTAATACATTTTTTGCCAGTAATCATAGGTCACTTAGTTCCTGCAAATGATAAAATTTGGAACTTTGTAACAATATTCATTAAATTACTCGATTCTCTTCTTTTAACCGCATATGATAATACATTGATAAACAATCTTCAACTATTAATTGAAGAACACAATAAACAATTTATAGAACTATTTAATGATAGATTAAAACCTAAGCACCACAATTTAATTCATTATCCAAGAATTATTTCGCAGTCCGGTCCACCAAAATTTTATTGGAGTTTTAGATTCGAAGCAAAGCATCGTGAACTTAAAACATATGCAAAAGTTATTACTAGTAGAAAAAACATTCTGTTATCTCTTGCAACAAAATTCCAGTTGAAATTTGCGCATGGTTTATTGAATGTAATGCATAATACATTGGAATGCGAAGAAAATCATGAAATTGAAAGTGCACATTCTGATTTTCTTAGCAAAGAAATGAATACTATTTCAAAAAATATAAAATGTTTTGATCAAATAACATACAATGGAAAACTATTTAAAAAATATCACATTTTGTCTATAACGTCCGACAGGAAAATAGAATTTTATAAAATACTGGAGATTACTATTTATGATTCAAAAGAAGTTTTTATATTGTGTTCTAATATATCTACTCATTTTAATGAACATTATATGTCCTATGAATTTTTGCAAGATGATACGTTGTGTAATAATGACTTATTACATGTTAAACCAATTGAACTTTTCGATGGACCACCAGTAACTGGTCATACACTTCCTTCAACAGGAAAAATTATGATAAGACCAAAAATTTATTTTAACGATGATTTGAATTAAAAAACTATATTTACAAAAATATTTACAATCAACCGAATATTTTATTATCAAGTATCTATTTCCTGATAGCATTACAAACATGAATTTTGAAGAAATATCAGAACAAAACAGTTCTACAATATTAGTACTTGGAACAGAACCTTTTTGTACACAGGATACTAACGGACATAATGAAGAAATAATAATCACAGGAAACGACAACCTATTTGCAGTCTCAAATGCTAGCAGTGATCCTTTAGCTGTATTATTAAAAGAATGGGACCTTTATGATTCTCTTTACAATTTTCTCAAATGTAAGTCACATATTTACTGCTTCATAATTAAAGTTTTATGAAAAATGCTTTGTTTTTCAATTACAGCAAAAGAAATTAATGTAAACGGATTGAAATACATGAAGAAGTGTCATATAGATGAATTATTTCAGGGTGAACGTCTAAATCTGAAGATCATATTAGAACATAAAGTTGGATTATGGCAAAATGAATTGGTATATGAACATGTGATATTCACATATGGCATAAAAACCATGAAATGATCAACAAAGAATCAACTAATTATGTTATTTTTTTTATCCTGTATTGGTTAAATTTTAAACAAATACTGAAATTATGGTATAATATTTTGAATGTTTATATGCCATGTGTGTTATTAACATAAATCATATATATTTTAGAAATAGATGAAAATTACTGCTTTATTGTTATTTTTAAACATTTAATTTTAGGGAATTTATTACCTTTACCCTAAACCTGACATGGACTTCGACAAATTTTCTTCTCCAATTACTTCGTGGTTAAACAATGTAGCAACACCATCTTCAAGTAGTGTTGCGTCAGACTTTGATGTAAGTATGCATTATTATTTGCTATTATAATTTATACTATCTCTGTAAAAGGGTTTCATACATTATATCTTATTATTAATTTTAAATACCATCCAAGATTTCAGTTGCAGAAATTTTAGAAAAAACAGAATCTTGTAGATCTATTTTAAGGTCATACCCAGAAAAACCGATTCTGTCATCCAATGAAAGAACTTTAATTGTTCATAGCGTAATACAGCACTACATTGAAAAACAAAAGCATTTATCTGTGAAACAATGCCAAATATTAGCGGAAAAAATTGTTGCTTTGTTTCCGAACGAGAATATTGTAAGTTTTAAGTTACAGAAGAGTTTTGTATATTATTTTCAAAAATTTCTAAATTTTTGTAGAATACTTATTTTGTTCCTGGTCATAACAAGTGTCCACCTAAAGGTAAATTATGGGATCGATACCAAAGCAGGAAAAGATCTCTAAAAAAACTTAGTGGATATGCGAAACCCCATAAATTGTTTAAAAATGGTATTGATGACAAAGAAAATTGTGAAGAACCAAATGCACAAGAAATTGAAGATTTGTTTATTGAGCTGAAACACATTCGTGATTGGAATGAAGTTATTCCTAAGTGGCAAAAAACAATAAACTTTAGAAAAAAATATTTAAATTCAATGAAAGAAAATAACTTACAGTTGATTTTTAAGGACTGGCCATTATATAAGTACTCAAGAGCACCTGAGCTTGTAAGTATTGTTTAAGTTTATACAATTTAAAATGAAAATGCATCAAGCTTATAAAGAAATGTTTGCGTAATTTTATATTATGTATTTTATGAACAACAATTTTTGAGCTATTTGATATTACAGACAGATGAAGTAATTTCTATCAATGTAGTGGGAAAATTAAACTTATTCATCTTTTATTATTTTCTTTTTTACTTTTTTTATTTCAGATTGACATAGATTACAAAAATTTACATCCTGGTAAAAACTTAAATTACTCTAAATGGGAAAAATTCTCTAGTGCTGCTATAAATATTTACAACGACAGGATAAAAGATCCTAAAAGTAAACTATTTTTGCAAAAATTTGTCGAAATTATGGACAAACTCAATACAGGTTCGATATAAGTAATATGTTTTTTATTTTATTTTTTAATTTATTATTTATACTTTTTAGACAACAAAAATATGTGTTACTTGCATTTATTGCATGCTGTTCTTATTCCAACGTCAAAAGTTATAAGAGGACGGCATTTGAAATATACTATCAAGGATTCCCAACGAACTTTTACCTTAATGTCTGCCCAAGCAATAGATGTTGAGAAAATTTTGAGCGATAAGAGAAATGAATGTTTGCGACAAAAAACTACTCTACAACCTTTACTTGTTGTAATAGGAGAGGAATTTAATTACACCAAATTTTACGTTTGCATGGATGATGTGAAATATGAGTTTAATTCATATTTAGAAGCAGTTGAATACTGCTTCAAAGTAGAGGCGGCTCCTCGTATAGGGCTAGGAGGGCTCAGCCCCACCAAGATTATCGTATTTTCAATCTTATAAATACCAATAAATAAATTTAAAAATTATTTTTCATATCAATAATATTTTTATAATCATTTGTTCAACAAAAATATGTGAAATTTAGCTAATTTGGTAACACTCAAGTGTGTATAACGTGGTACAACGAATACATTATTTTTTCATAAAATACGCATAAGAAAAAATCGTTATAACTGCCTCTCTGAATTTTAAAAATATTTATAAATATCGAAGATAATGTAGGGCTTAGCATCTGAAACTGCATTATCTTTGTAAATATGTACAACAAAAATGTATGAAAAAATTCGAATCAACCATACCTATAATTCTATTTCTGTTTCACTCAGTATTAATGTACATATATTTCTATCTCATCCAGTACAAATACATGCAATAACAATTATCATTCAATCAAACATTCAAACTGTCTGACTGTCTATTCATCGGGACTAATTCACTACCAGCCCGGATGAACTCACCATATAACTCTGTGAAAAGAATGAATAATTCGTTTTAATTCATTCCGTTTTGATTTTACAAAAACAATTTATATGTGCTCGATCCGGGCTGTTTTGAATTAGCCCTCTCATATAAATTGTTATTGTATTTCATTTTTGTATTACAGCACAAACAATGATCATAATGTCTATTGTTTGGTTTGTGCGGTATTGTGAAGTAAATGGTGGTATGTATGTATGTATACTGCTTTTCTTAGGGTTACCAGAAATGCTTCTTAAGAAAAGAGAACTTCCGGATGTGGAAAAAGAGGACAAAAAGAGGACACCAGGAAAATTGCGCTGGAATTGCGTAGAAATATTCACAAATTTTCAACATTTCTGAATACATTTCGATATTTTCGAATTGTCTGAAGTATTTCAACCATTTATCGCTTGAAATCATTGATAAAAAATTATCTTCAATATTCGATTCGAAAAATTTTTTCAAATTGCAGAACTGGTCAAAACATTTTGTATCATTTATTAAAACATTTTTTGTTTGGAGAAATTCAATGGTTTTTTCAATATTTTCCCAAAAGGGAACTTTATCTAATTTCATCCAAAGAAAAACACTTAAGTCGTCAAATTGTTTTGACCAACTTTGCAAATAAATATATGATTTTTCATACGTTTTTGTAAATTCAGCTGTAACATTTTTCACTTCTTTTTCTTTCCCATCTTTTATCAACTTAGAAAAGATCAATTTTACCTTTAAAGGCATAAATGATTCGTCAAATCTATTTTTTAATGTATTTTTCAAATCTTCTAGAGTATTCATCATTTCTAAAACCGAGTTTTTTTCTAATTCCAGTTTTTTCGTATTTTCGTGAAAAATGTACATATATGAATGTACAAAAAACAAATAAGCTTCGGAAAAATCGGAAGTGAAAAATTGTTGGAGTATCCCACTATTGGAGTATAAATATTGGAGTTGTTATCCCACTTTCTAGGCAGAAGTATTGAATAATTATCGGAAAAATTTTGCTAGATACGTGGTTACTGCCGTCGGTTGATACAAAAATATATTGTACTTTTTCTATATCAGAAATGTATTCGTTAATACAAAACGGAGCTATAACATATTTAGCAATTGCTGTCGTTTTAGTTCTTGCAGATGACATTTTCTTGGCAGCTTCAGAATCCTTGAATAGTTCTTTCAATAAACTTGTTGTGCAGTCTGTTGATAGAAAGCTTTGGTGATGTTTAACAGTGTGAAAAGAAAGAGTAGCTTCTATTGCTGCTATTTTGTCGTCTAATTTAGAAAACTTTTCATTGAAAAAAGTTGTAACTTTTGTTGAAGACCGTATCGCTTGGATTTTTGAACGAACGAATAAGTTCAAGTCTGATTCAATTTCCACATCAAATTCACAAAAAAAAAAAATGTAATTAGATTGAAATCAGTTTAAATATGATGTAATCACAGTCAAGTTTGTACTCTTTTTATATTTCAAAAAAGAGAACATTTAAGAGCATGTCCTCCTGAAATCAAAAATTAAAATTGAAAACTCACACGACGAAAATATCTAACAAATACATTCAAAAAATATTTTTATCGTTGTGTTAGTTTACTTTCTGTTGTTATTTTTTTTTTCATTTATTTTAAACTAACCTTCTTTTATTTTGTTTTGTAAATTTTGTGGGTATATGAAATGCGCAACTAATAAAAAAAAAAAAAATTCAATTCTTAATATTATATGAGGACCGAAGGCAGAAAAAGCAAAAAAAAAAATTCATAAAAAAAAGTACACGTCATAACAAAACAACATAGTGTACATATACCAAACTTTGAACTTGAAACAAACTTTAAATGAATGTTAATATGTAGTGCAATACATATTCATTTTTACACATTTACTACATATGTTCATAAGTTTGTACAACCAGTACAACTAACAAAGCGTATAGCACATACATAACACCCATTCACCAGGAAACAATATAAATTTGGTACTGTATCGAATTTATCAGTGTATTTACATACGCATTAACGCACATATTTTAACATTTGACAGTATATGTAGTAGTGTCGAATGTCTGCTTTGCCTGTGCTTTAAGAATTATACGCAAACGTACATATTTGCAATAGCCAGAGTAAATTTGTTTTTGTACATTTCAATCTACCTGCTATCGCAGAGAATATAATACATACATACATATATATATATATATTATTTGTGGTGCTGCTATACGAATACTTCGCAGGTTTATTTCTTTCATCATTTTTTTTCTTATTGATGTTGCTTTTGCTATGCCACTATCTTGACACACAATTACATATATATGTGCAGTGTGTATGTAGTATGTTCACTATTGTACATGGATAGAAAAATTATTTCAGGATTTGTTATAATTTTTGAACAATTTTTGACTTGAACATTTAGAATATTATTTTTTAAAAACAGACAACTAATTAGGGTATTCACGGTTTGGTCTTGTATCATTGTAAACGGTGTAAACTCGTACAATCCTACACCTATTGTAAACATCTTCAATGTAATTTTTACCTACACTGCTTGTAAAAATTTACACTGCTGAAACCCATTGTATATTACTATTGCTTACTATTGTATATGCCATTCTGACATTAAATGCTTAAATAATTTGATTATTTTTATAATATTTTAGCTGACATAATTTGCTTGATTTCAATACAAAGTTTTCGTTCACGATATAGTGTAATGTGTAAGATTTTGGTGTATATTCACACTTTTTACACTCTTACAACATTTCGTGAATACCTCTAACATTATAAGCATCCTGTAAACCAAATTATATTACACTTTCAAAAAACTACATGTATACACTATACAGTACAAAAAATGTTCATGCAATATACAATATTCATTATGTTACTCTACCTACTTTATTCGCAACGATAAAGCATTGTATTGTACAAATGGTTGTTTTTTTTTTTTTTTGTAATACATATTGTATATCATGATAGTATAAATACTTATATTATAACATAATTATACCTGGACCTATCCAGTATCCTGCAAACAAAATTATACTACCATATTATCGAGTTACAAACCTGTATTGATAATTTCTAAATGATATTTGAAATACAAGATATAAACATTTGTGTATATAATTGCGTACATCATGTAATGAATATACTATATGAATATACATAACCATATATTCATACAATCAATATCATTAGGTTACTCCTTACTCCAGCTATTTTATTCTTATTGCTTATTATACACATTATATACAATATACAATATTGTACATCATAATAGCAGGTAGCTTCTTTGCAATGCTTTGCTATGCCATGTCATTTTTTTGTTTGTTTTTTTATTTATTTTTTTTTTCTTCTGTTTTCGGCGATCGTATGATAGCAATTGGAAACATTTTTTTTGTTGTTTATTGAATATATACCACTCACACATATATAATATTTTTATTCGTATAAAATGAATAAACGTATCGGTGAAAAATTGATATATTTAGAGCCAAGAGTTATGCAAAACATTTTTATTATCTGTGACACAATTTTTGTGAAAAATAGGAATTTTATATTACTAATTATTCTGAAATAATGTAAAAACTTTTATTTTTCTATTTCGAAATCGAAAAAAGAACATTCGAATTACCTTATATGAAAATTTCAGTATAATACGCAATCATCTACCCATGAAAAATTACATTTAAAATCTATACATTTTTTGTAAAAATCCTTCTCTCTTCAAAGCGTTCTACAGGACTAATAAGGACAAAAATTACTAAAGTGCTCCACTTAGTTCACTCTACACCCTTTGAATGATGTATGACAAAAATTTTAGAAAAATACATGGTGTAGTTACGGAGAAAAAGTGTACCATAGCACGTTGAAATTTGAAGAAAGCCTCGTCCTTATTATCCTGTACAGGAAAAACTAAAACCTTTTTGAAAAATTTGTTCCACTTAGTTCACTCTAGACCCATTGAGCTTTCATTTAAAACATATTTCATAAAAATTGGATAAAAAATGGCTGAGAAAACGTGTACCCAAATCACCCAAAATCAGTAAAATCAGAATAACCTGCTCTTAAGGAAAATTTGAGGAAAAAAGTGTAAAAAAGATTTTGGTTTAAAAAGAGGACATGTCCTCTTTAAAAGAGATATAATGGCATCCCTAGCTTTTCTTATCTTCTATTCCTTCATTTCTTTCTTTTCTTTTATCTATTCTATATTCTATATAAAGATTGACATGTATTATATTTATATATATTATTTACATACAAGCAAGTTTATATTGGATTGTATTACTCAGTCAACAGTCTTATGTATTTTTTATTGTTACGTTAATACAAACTCGAAATAATTTATATGAGATGGGGCTAATCGGTTTACAGTCCCATCAGTCCATTATGTTGAATAATGTTGAATATGGTTGAAATTGTTCAAAAGCAAAGTATGAAGTATGAATGATATAGATATATTATACATTATACATATAGCTGTATATAATATGTATACTTGATGTATACTTATGTTTTCGTATTAACAAATGCATCCACCAGAGGATGTTTGTATAAATTTTTGTTCGTTTTATATTTAAAAAAGTCGAATAAAATATCCGTTAAAAATTAAAAACCGTCATATTTTAAGAGTTTTTTAAAAATAAAAATTGTAATAATTTAAGTATAATTTTAATTTCTTATTTCAAATTCAACTTAACTCCGTTTTTTCCTCTTTTTGATCAAAATAATTTTTAATTAAGAAAAAATTTTTCAAGTTTACAATTTTTACAATTCAAAAATTTTTGCTTTTGAGTTTTAACAATTTTTTTGCATACTGGATAAGACACGAATTTTCTATAGATTGAAAATCACTTCATTTTAAATAATTACACTTCTCTTGAATTTAGAACTCTGGAATTTTTTTCTCTCATAAAAAAATGAAAATATTGTTTTAAGAAAAGCCAGTGTTGAACGATTTTTGTCGGTTTACGATTTTCATAAACGTAAATGGTATGTAAGATAGAAAACATTTTACGCTAGTTCCTCCGAATGAATAAATGATATCGAATTTAATTTATGAATTATCACAACACAAATAAACACACGTTCTACGAGTTTCGTTCATAATTTATCTTTTTATGTTGCAGACCCAAAGAAATTTCTTGAATTTTAGGTTTTTCGCCAAAAATTTAAAAAATTTTTGTGATTCTTACCCGTTCGATTTGAAGAAATATTTCAAAACAGGATTAACCGCCATTTAAAGCGATGATATGTTTTAAAACGTTTTTCCATTTCCGAAATTTTCAAATTTTCTAACGATGAAAATGAAAATAAAAATTTTCAAGATGATTTAAATGAATCCTATCAGCATTTTGGTATCTAAAAGGGTTTTTGGTACTTTAATAAGTATTAAAATCTAAAATTAAATATAATGGGAGTCTAAAGTCGACTAAATTCCTTTGCAATTATTTCAGTACCCGGAGAATTTATAAAAACTTTAGTTTTTATTTTAGCAAATTTGTTTTTGGTCAAGAGAAAGATCGAAGTGTTGAGTATTTTTTTAAATAAAATGTTAGATTATACAGAAATGATACAAATCAATATTTTTAAGTTTACCAACGTTTTTGTTAAATTGTTTTTTTTAAAGATATTTATTATTAAATTTCTTTTATTATGAAAATATTTTGTTAAGTATTTTTAACGTTTTATTTTTATGAAGTTTGTAAATTTTAAAAGAAGCCCAAAATACATAACTTATTTTCTAAAAAACAATATTCTGGGGAAGTGTATCATTCAATATCGACTAACGCTCTAAAACCGTTCCTTCTTGGGTGGTGTGGAAATCCTTGAAACCATTAGCCCCACCATAAATTTTGGTCACGAGCCGCCACTGCTTCAAAGTAATTTATACATTAAATTTACAATATCCAATACAATGTAATAATGTATGGATATTTTTACAAAAATATCTTTTTGATATACCAGAAACCGAACAAAAATATCCAGTCGTTGACACAATTATCAAAGACTTAGAAATAATAAATTAGAAAATTAGTAAATTGAAAAAATATATATACTCGTAGAAACAGCATAAAATCATCATATTTTTTATACAATATTATTTTAATATTCATTTTTGCTATTCAATATTTTGTACATTTTTCCATTTTATTATCAACCTTATTTTGATTATCTTTTAAATGTAAAATAATTATAATACAATACCACATTTAAAGTAGTTAGCAGTTAGTTATTGTTTTTCTTTTCTTTTTTGTATAATGGTATAGAGAAAAATTATAAAATATTAAATATGTAAAGTTAATATAATAATTTGTAACATAATTTTTTTAAAAATTTGGAATATATTATTTTTTTACTTACGTGAATGAAAATAAATTATAATTTAGTTTTTAATACTTTTCATTTATAAGATTATTTTAAAAAATTATGAATAAATAAATTTCTAAATAAAAATTAAAAATTTTTCAAGAATTTTGAATTTAAAACTTTCCAAATATTATTTGTTGAATCACCCTATTGTAAATTTACCTTAAAATTTGCTAATTTTTACCTAATCAGCCTATTGTAAAACTACCTTAAAATTTGCTAAATTTTACCTTATCAGCCTATTGTAAAATCACCTTAAAATTTGCTAATTTTTACCTAATTAGAATATTGTAAAATTACCTTAAAATTTGTTAATTTTCCTTAACATTGTGTAGCTTGTGCCATTTTCTACCTAAGCAATATTGGGTGAATTATCTTAGAATTTTGTATTTTAACTAATATTCTTTGTTGTTTTGCCTTAATACTTTTGTAATTTCTAGGGATTTGTTAACTTGCCTAATCGAGATATTTGTTAATTTAGCCATTATTTCTAAGGCATCTTAGCAAATTTCTTAGTAGGCTGAAAATTGCCATAATAATAAGGAGTCGTATACTCCAATTTAAGGCATTTTTACATAAGTTTTTTTTTGAGTGATTAAATACAACTTATCTTATATACAAAGCATACATGAAATGTCGAATCACCATAGACTACTATGCCTGTCGATTAGTTTTAGCTGATCGACTCAAAATGTCGATATTCTCGCCTCAAATCGACACTCATAATACAAAATTTGTCGAGTCAAGGCGATATTCGATGACAAGACGATATTATCGAGACTCATAATAGGACCCAATATAAAATAAACAATTAAATAATAAGGGTGAATGGCTGGTTATAGGATAATACAATTCATATTCATTTATATCGGGTTTTCCAATAGGGACATAACAATTTTGTGTTTTAATACAAAGGAGGCCTTGAAAATTTGGCATAATCTGTCAACTTCAGAACGTCAGTCAATGTTAACATTTTTATCATGGTGAAGTTCACGAACGAGCAACATTTAGAAATGATTGAAAATTACTATTCAGCAATTCTGAATCGGTAGTCACAACTTTGATAGCGCTTATTCCAATTTTCGTGCTCGCGATGGTCATATGAATGAGATCGAATTCCATAATTAAATGTAATTTGTGTACTTCACTTGGAATAAATTTTAACCTTACATATTAATTATTCTTTATTTTACTTAAATATAAAATTGTTATGTCTGTAATGTGAGGGCATTATTTTTGTGTGTGACTGTATTCAGTCACACCATATTTTTCTTCAATACAAATTATGTGTACCTAACAGTACACATAAATTGCACTTTATCTATATAAATGGCATTCTTCGCATTATAATGCTTGTTTACCCAAAAAGCATTATAATACAACATTTTTTCTTCTTCTTTCCTTCTTTCATAATTCCAACACGCGCATTTGTTTTCTTATTGTCTTATGCACAATGCGCATAAGATAAGAAACAGATGCATATTTTATACGCGTGATTCTTTTATTTTGGCATGTGTATATTCATAATATATACTAATGCAATACATATGCATATTATACAATGCCCTTGATCTAGATTTTTCTCTACCTTTTTTCTATAGAGTACACAATGTGTAAGTATGAATATTACTCATACATTCTTACTTATGACTTCAATTTTAATGGCCGCCCCTATACATGTATTCTAATACAAACAATATGCACATATACATGCGCATTTTATTTAAATTTTATTTAAAATTTTAATGGCCGCGCACGCATACCTATATATTCTCTCAATTTTTCCATTATATTTCAATTAGTTCCCCATGTTCTCATCAATTCCAATTTTCATATTTACTTCATATTTCAGGTTGTTCCCCAAACGTCAAAAGTTTTATGGCCACCCTAATTGGTTGTTTACAAAGGTTTTAGAATTCTATGTTTTATTTCATAAATTTCAAAATTTTTCAATTTAAATCATAATTCTTCGTCCTTTTATAAATATTTTCCATGAATAATAACTAATTTATCATTTAGGTGATTATGTACGCCCTTTTCATTGTATAATTACAATTTTTTTTAATTTTTATTCCATATCCGGTTTTTGACTCCACTTTCCTATCTTCTAAAATCACCCGATAATATAGCTTAAAATCGGTAATATAGGCCCAATATGAAATGAAGTGGAAATGATGATGATATACAACATTGCCAGGATGTAATTTTTTTTAAATTTTGAAAATCTAAAACTTGATTATAAAACCTATTTAAAAGATTTCCATTTCAGATTTGTTTTCCCTTAACTTCTGAAAAAATTGTAGTTTTTTTATATAATACCCCTTGAAAATTTTCCTAAATTTTACACATTTTAATAATTAGAATAAATTTTTTTACACACACGCATATTAAACCCCATTTCAATTCCCATTTTTTACATAAAATCCCCACTCACATTTCCAATAAGCAAAATGCATCTTTTGTTCTGGTGGGATATAAAAATGCACCACGCGTTTTATTTCGCTCTCGAATTGTCCAATATCCAGTGTAAAGGAAAGTTATGTCCGAAGAAAATTTTTTTGCCGGTTTTTTTTTTAATTAAAGAAGAGAAAAAAATATAAAGTAATATTATGTCGATCAATTTTATTTTTTTATACTTTTGAGTGGCACGATTCATAGTTTTGATATTGGTGATTTTTAATTTCTAAATTGTGTAGTAATTAGTAATATTAAAAATAAAAAAACAAACAAAAAAAAAATGATCAAAAAAATAATGAAATAGATCCTATATTCTATAAGAATCGAAAACAAATATTCATTAAAATAAAAATTCAAAATTTAAAGAAATTGTTCAAATTTTATGAAATTGTGTATTCATATACATATTAATATTAATATCTTAGCATATGTATAATTATGTATGCATGTATAAATTAACACCCAAATTGATGTACATAAAACGAAGCTAAGACATATTTATATATATAATGAGTGTAATTTATAAAATGATTAACCTTACATTTTAAGTTAACTGCTTTAAAAGAAAAAAAAAAGAAAAATAATCATTCCAACCAATATAAAAAGCGAATAAAAGTGAGTTGGATAAAATTCTTTAAAAGTGTGTGTGTGCGTATAATCGTATTTCACTCTGAAATAAAGCAAAATTTATTGCATTCAAACGATAGTTCTTGCTTCAATCATTTCAGCTACTTACTTATATAATTTACTTTTCATATAATAATTTTTTTTTAAGTAATAATTGTATTATAATATCGTATAATGTCCGGCAGTGAATATCTTATTCCTTCACACAAAGTAAACGCGTTTCTTTGTCAATAAATAAAAAAAAAAAAAAAAAAAAAAAAAAAAAAAAAAAAAATATATATAAAGTATTTCGGTGATTTTTTTTATAAATTTTTGATATATTAATACAACATCGTAAATGTATAATTTTTTCTGTAAATACAATACGAGTTAAATGTATTATAAAGAAAAAAATAAAAAAAAAAACAAGCTGAAAATTAAAATGAAGGGTAACTATGAAAACCCCGCATAAGACAACAACTGCAGATGTAAAAACCATAGTATGAAATTGATGCCCTGTCATCTTCATCATCACTGATATCA
The DNA here is from genome assembly GCA_951394055.1 of Villa cingulata. Classification (NCBI taxonomy): domain Eukaryota; kingdom Metazoa; phylum Arthropoda; class Insecta; order Diptera; family Bombyliidae; genus Villa; species Villa cingulata. Next base: position 29,680,004 of record OX596017.1, on the reverse strand, counting down.
TCATCGAAGACGTCATTACTGTTGTTCGCAACAGCTATTTTATCGTCAACAATCATCATCATCATCATCAACGATATTGTCATCATTATAGCCATCATTAACATCAATAAGAATCCTTAACATATTCATCTCTAGCTACAAATACTTCTAAGCGCGCCAACGATTTTTTTTGATTCAAATACTGAGCTCAGGTAATTTAATAGTCATAACTAATAAAGAATTTATTTGTCAAAAGGGCAAATAAAATATATACATGTATATGTATATATATATGTATAGGCATCTATATTTATAAGGAACATAACATATGTTAAACCCAATTAAGCATGAAATAAATTATATATTCGATCTATATAATATAGTAGTATGTCTTATGTATGTTAAAATTTTATTAAATAAAATAAATGCTTGTATAGATAATCAAAGTGGGTCTATTTATAAGGACTTTTGTCCGACAAATAGAATATAACAGATACTTTGAAACACATGTAGATCGTATATATAATATATTTATATAAATTGTAATAATTAAATTTTTACATTTGTATTATAAAAATTTTGAATTATATGTAGTTAAGAAAAAAAAAAATTGGATTATACATTAACTCATATATAACAAATGAGAAGGAAATCATGAGGTCAAATTAAATTGTAAGTCAAAATAAGTATTCGATCATAATACAGGCCTGTAATATATATTATAATGTAAAATGTAAACCTATATGAATACATCAATTTCAAGCACTGAAATTAAACACTCAAATATATTAAAAGAGAAAAAAAAAAGGTTAGAATTTCAATAATAAAGCATTTGGTTGAAGATTCCATTTAGAGTATAAGATTTATTAAATGAATATTATTAAATCGATATATATATAATTTGTATAATTTTCAATATGTCACATTCATATAAAAATAATACAGAGAATGTTGGACTCTGTCATGTTATATTTACACTTACTTAAATAAATAAATAAATTAGGTAAAATTTAGCTAGTAGTAAATATTAATTTTTTTTGCCTTAACGTAAGGATTTATCTAAATTAACCATTTTATAACACACCTTTATGAGCTTTGTAATTGTATTTTATACATAGAATTAAATTTGAGTATATTTGTACCGGAAGATTCAATTGACTACATATAAAATTTAAAGAATCGCAAATGAAATCGATCATTAGGAATAAGTACTCATTACTATGAACGAAGTCTACATAATAAAAATGTATTAACTTGTCAACAATTGGCTTTTCTTTCAATCTCCTCTTTAAGACCTAAAGTAAGGACCATGTATTAAATAATTATAATTTTCAGCATTTTTTATAAGGATGGGAACTTAGTTTTTTTTACAGCAAACTAAGTTTAATTGAGGTGGGTTAGTCCCAATCATCGTTGGGCGAGGCATTCTTTTTTTTTATTTTACAGGACCAACGATGGTTGCAGCTGTTTTTCTTGGGCCAGAGCGGGGCCATAATTTCAGTTTCAACGGTGTGGGTGCAGCATTTTTTGTTTAAATAGATATGGAGCATTCTAAGTAGAAGGACTTCACAACCTTTTACTGCTTCACGGCTACGAATAAACAAAAGAGAGATGGATAGTGGCAAACTCACGCCCCATCCGGCGAGCTAGCACCGTGCTAGCCAACTAGCGTAGCCGCCACTTCCACCATCCATCATCTCAAGACGTAAGTATGACGTCATGTATGTAATACTTAATTTTTACAAGTACAATGCGGCCCTGTGTATAATAATCTTTATACACAATATATTACAATTGGTGTGGTATGTTGTATGCAGTGTGAGGTCAGGGTGGGCTTCCATCTCTCATTAGGATGGAAGATACTGCCATGACGTCACACAGCATATATATATCCATATATATAAAAACAACCATTTTTTTTCTTGATTTTTGTAGATTTTCTTTATTACAGGTTTCCAGTGGTCGTAGTACTATAGTAGTACACACATAATGTTTTCATATCTTACATGTCCTTACTGGAAAACCCTACATTATTAGCATTATGCATTATATTATATTATAGAAGTTGTTAGACAAGTAAGCAATATAGTATTATTGGTATTATATTCAATTTTGATAACTATTAAATTATTGTTGTTTTCGTTGGCTTATATTTTTTTCTTAATTTTTTTTTTTTATGTTCGTGCGATCTTGTTTATACAAATGTACACACATATGTATATAGTATATTATTACCCTTCGATATTGTACAATTTCACATTGCTTTTGTACTGTTTTTATGTACATACATATACGTTTTTATGTACATGTATATTATTATCTATATGCGTATTAAGTATATACCTATATATTACCACAATATTTGTATATTGTTTGTGATATTACATTAACTACAATATTTAGGGATACAGGTGGAAAGAAAAAGTAACGATAAAAAATATAATATTTAAATCATATTGAATATATAATCACCTGAAATATTAAAATGATATCTAAGCAAGTGTATAGATATACCATTCATGCGAAATATCCACATATGTATATGTAATGTATAGTATTTTTAAGATTTTTTGCTTATTACGTTCATAATTAAAATTCAAAAATTATTCTTATACATATTCATACGAATATGTAATGATATTATTGTAATTCATAATACTAGAATAGAGATTATGAAATATGTAATTAATATAAGACCCCGCCAAAACACAGATCATAAGGAAAAAATATTTCAATTTATAATCAATGCAGATCATACCAATTATATACAAACATACGTATGTTTGTCATTATGTCATTCGTTTATATATTATTATGTATATTACTCCCTATTAAAAAAAAAATGTTTGTTTACATTTCTTTGAAAAAAATTTTTAATTTGTTATTCCCTTTTACTTATCATTGACAACAATTCATATACATATATACATACATTTAATATTCGCATATAAATTCGTATTATACTAATACATAATACAGATAAGGATCTTTGTTAATATACATCTTACCAAAGCCCAATATAACAACTTGTTATCTAGTCTTTGATACTACATACTACATAATATTCCGTAATGAATATTAAACACGTAGCTATATGTATTATCATAATACACAACAAACTTGTATTTGCCTTTAAATACAATACAATTCACATTATTCCATTGCACACATACATAATGTATAATATAAAATATAATTTTATATCGATTCCCTTCCCCGCAACAGATATTAATCTAGATGATTTGTATGGCAAATATATAATATAATTCCGAATACCTCTTAAATAACAAACAGATAGCTTCCTCTCCGTCAACTAGCATCGTTCACCAGTACAGTACACTATCATCAGTCATCACGCTGCCTCACTATAGTGCTGTTTGACGCTGAACATACATGTGTCTTATTTATATAGTCAGGTACGTGAGGACTTGAATAGCTCGATGGTTGGGTTTCGTCTTGTGATCCTGAGATCACGGTTCGAACGCCAGCCAGCGCGCTACTCTTGCCCAAGTCGATCATTAATTTTTCCCATCAACAATATACACCAGTAACTGATTACTGATGATAAACTGGATGGTATATCTTACATAAATTACTGATCGGCGGTGTCATAATGGGCTGAGTATCCGCGTGCACTTAATATAAGTTAACACAATTCTTAGAATTTTTGGTAAAATAATATACTTCCCACGCATGCCACACATGCCAATGCAACGTGACTGCTTACTTATATGAAAATCAGCAATTCTAATAAATAACAACAAAATTGCTGATCTAATGACTACTTATAATTATTACTATTAGAATTATTATATTGTAATTAAGTTAAGAAATAAAATTGTAAAAAGTCTTCAGTCTTTAGTTGGAAATAAATCAGTTCGGTCATAAAAATAAAAATTGTTTTTTTTTAATACAAATAAATTTAATTTTCATTAACTGGCGCCCGAACAGGGACCGGTGGCGATTTATAAAGTGTTAGAAAAAGTAAAGTTTTTCTTTTAGGAAAAAGTACAATTTTTCCCTACACTACTTTCTTTTTAAACTAAAGAAAAGTGCGCGAGTTTTAAGTGGACAACCAAGCCACCACAAAATTTAACAAATTTCTGCAAACAATAAAATTAAAATTTTCTTTGAGTGGACAACCAAGCCACCAGAAAATTTATTGTACAGAAATAAATAAAATTAAAATTTTCTTTGAGTGGACAACCAAGCCACCAGAAAATTTATTGTACAGAAATAAATAAAATTAAAATTTTCTTTGAGTGGACAACCAAGCCACCAGAAAATTTATTGTACAGAAATAAATAAATCAAAATTTTCTTTGAGTGGACAACGAAGCCACTAGAAAATTTATTGTACAATTCTGTGAAACTGCGCAAATAAAAGTGTAGTACTTTAGAGTGATCATATCCCGGAACGAGGCCCCTTAGTAGTTACAGAACAAACAGGAGCAGGACGAAGCACTGCAGCCGCCAGGATTTTTCACCGATCGCACCGGATCCCCAGAACCAGAAGAAATAAATTTGTTAATGGAAATGAAATTAATTATATTACTGTAAGTCATAAAAAATTAAATAAAATTCTTTTATTTTATCAAGGAATAAAAAAGCAACACAAAGGAAAAGCGCAAAGCGTTAAGTGAATTAAAATAGTTTTTAGAAATTTAAACAAATTTGAATAGAAATTTATTGAATATTAAAAAAATTATATATTCTTTTAATGAGTATTTGTTAATTAAATCAAATAAATAATTAATTATTTAAAACAAAAAAGAATTAGTTGAAAATTAAAATATATGAAAAGTTTGATTAAAATAAATAAGATTATACAAAAAATAATTTATATTTAAAAAATAATATAAAATAAAGATTTCCAATTAAATAAAATTGAATAAAAAATTTAATAGAAGATTATTAAATTTAAATTTATCTACGTTAGAATTCATCAAATATTAAAAATTATTATTAACGATAAAATGAATTAAAAGAGAATGAAATAAATATATAAAAAAAAGGTTGATATTAGAATCAAAAAAAAAAAAAAAACAGAAACGAATTAATTAACAAAAAGAATAAATAAATTCTTATTATTATTAATAAAATTTTATAAATAAAATTAGTAATATTTTGCAGGAAAATAAATTTGAAATAAAAAGTGAAATTTCTACACGAAAAGTAAAATTTTTAAATAACATAAAATTTTTTTTTGAACAAAAACAAAAACTGTTCTAATACGAGTAAAAGTAAATTCTTTTAGTAAAAATAAAAATTTTTCTTTTAAGTAAAAATAAAATTCTTTTTTAACAAAAAAGAAAATTTTTTAATAAAGATAAAACTTTTTAAACAAAAAATTTAATTTTTCAAATAAAACCAAATATTTTTAAATAAATAAAATTCATTGGACGAAAATAAAGTAGAAAACAATAGAAGGAAATTTTCTAAAATAAAGTAATCATAGAAAGCATAATTTTATTTAGAAATCCATTGAAATTAATTTGAATTAATTATTACAAACAAAAAATAATCAGTGAAGAAAAATTAAAATTATATAACAAATTAATCTTGTAGAAACGGATTAAGAATTTTTAGAGTATAAAAAAATTTTTTGTGATTTATAAGATTACTTTAAATTATACCAAAATAGAAAAATCAATTATTTAAAATTGTCTGTAACAACGTGCAAAAGTGACATTCATTTAAACGTTATTATCCATTATTAGTTGATTCTCTTACATTTGTCGGTGCAAATTGAGTGAATGCTGCGTTAATTCGTTATTTCTTTTAAAAGGATAGTTAGTGCTTTGTGTCTCTTATCAGCCATCATATTTGTTGTTTTGTTTAAGAACTCTTTCATTTTCTTTTTCAAAAAAAAATGTCGACGGGAAATAATATTCTCATTAGACCTCCTGTCTTAGATGCCAATCAAGCTGCACAAAATCCAGCAACCTCAGCATCTGCTTCTTCTTTGTCTGCGGCACACTCCACATCGATTAATGAGCTAGTAACCAGACTAGTTGGTGAAACATTGAGAAGAGAAGGCAGAGAAATCCTGAGTTCAATCCTTAACTCTTCCGTAGATCATAATAATGAAACCGACCAAATTATTAACCAAAATCAAGCTGCAAACCTTTCTGATATGGACAAAATTCCAGATGTAGTAAAAAGCCTACGAGAATTTTCTGGCCAGCCCGGAGAATTCAGTTCATGGCGCAAGAGTGTCGAAAGGATTCTGAACATTTATGAACCCCTCATAGGCACTCCAAAATACTACGGCATATTAAGCGTAATTCGCAACAAAATAATAGGTCAGGCTGATACCGTCTTGGAATCATATAACGTTCCGCTAAATTGGAAAAGTATATCCAAATGTTTAACCCTCCATTATGCCGACAAACGAGATTTAGGTACACTCGAGTACCAGATGACCACGCTAGTGCAAGGAAATCGCTCTATCCCTGAATTCTATCAAGCTGTGTATCATCATTTGTCCTTAATTCTCAATAAACTCTCTTCAATGGAGGTTAGTGCTGATAGTATGGGAAATTTAATCCGAACATATAGGGACAAAGCCCTAGACACTTTCATTCGAGGATTGAAGGGTGATCTTCCTCGTTTATTAAGTATAAAAGAACCGATAGATCTCCCTCAAGCTCTACATTTATGTCTCAAATTGCAGAACGTAGATTTCCGTGTTCAATACGCGCATCATAGCCATACATCCAACCAAAAATACAGAACTCAGCCTCCACCAATATCGTCCAAACGCAATTTGTACCAGGCTTTGCAGATGCCTAGGAGACCTTTCTATCCGGAATTATACCACGATCCAATTCCACAGCAATATCAATGGCAAAACCAACAACGACAATTCCCGAATAATCATAGACCCTTGCCTCCAAAACCCGTGCAAAGACCTGAACCTATGGATATAGATCGTTCAATACATTCCCGTGTCGTAAATTACCAGAATCGTTCCAGACCACAACATTTTATGCAGAAACGAGCACGCCCTCAAAATTCACAGCAGATGCATGCACCGAACAAACATCAACGTATTTTTAACACCGAGCAGCAAGACAATACTCAATGTGACGAAGTAACTGACGAATACACTAATCAGATTGAACAAGAAGACTTAAATTATGACGAACCACTGACGGATTATGCAGAGAATCAAGAAAATTCATACGATCCGCTCGAAGTAATCGACGATATCAATTTTTTAGACTAAAGAGTTCTTCATTGCCTTATGTGGAAAAGGTAATGAAGAACGGAAAAGTACTTAAATTTCTGATTGATACTGGCTCAAACAAGAATTATATCCAACCCTCCTTAATTAGAACTCCCATTCCAAACAAAAAATCTTTTTATGCTAATTCAGTAGGTGGAAACATAAAAATTACACACCATGCTTTTGTAGACTTTTTCGGTACAAATATCAATAAATTAAAATTTTTCATTCTCCCCCATCTCGTCTCATTTAATGGGATAATAGGAAATGACACTTTAAAAACTCTAAACGCCGTTATCCATACCCAAGATAATTACATGATAATTGATCCAGGTATCAAAATTCCACTTAAGCAGTACGTATCTCAGTCTGTTAACACTATTGGCTGGAAAGCTAACCATCTTACCAAAGAACAAATGGAAAAATTAAATAATTTATTTAAAAAACATTCAAACCTTTTTTCTGAACCAGACGAGAAACTTACATATACTTCAAGAGTTAAGGGTGAAATACGTACAACTTCAGACGATCCAGTCTACTCGAAATCATACCCTTATCCTATAGCTCTAAAAAATGAAGTGGATAAACAAATTCAAAAATTACTTGATGACGGAATCATCCGTCCATCCAAATCTCCCTACAATTCTCCAGTTTGGATCGTCCCAAAAAAATTGGACGCATCCGGAGAAAGAAAATATCGCTTGGTAATAGATTACCGAAAATTAAATTCCATAACCATCCCCGATAAATACCCCATACCAGAAATATCCGACGTTCTAGCAAACTTGGGAAAAAATAGCTTTTTCAGTATAGTAGATTTAAAAAGTGGATTTCATCAAATCCCTTCAAGAGAAGCTGACATAGAAAAAACAGCTTTCTCTGTGAACAATGGAAAATATGAATTCACTCGATTGCCTTTTGGTCTGAAAAATGGGCCCTCTATTTTCCAAAGAACCTTAGACGATATTCTAAGGGAGCACATAGGCATTCGATGTTACGTCTATATAGACGATATAATAATTTTCGGCCGTAATGAAGACGAACATATAAAAAATTTAGAAATGGTATTTGAAACTTTAGAGAAAGCCAATATGAAAGTACAAATTGACAAATGCGATTTTTTAAAAAAGGAGATTGAATTTCTAGGATTTATAGTATCCACAGAGGGTACTAAAACTAACCCGAAAAAAGTCGAGGCAATTATCAATCTCCCACCTCCAAAAACTTTGAAAGATCTTAGATCTTTCCTTGGAATGTCAGGGTATTATCGAAGGTTTATCCGCGATTATGCTAAGCTAGCAAAGCCCCTGACATCCCTTCTCGGAGGGGAGGATGGCCGAATATCAAAAAATTTGTCTAAAAACAAATTAATAACTCTCGATTCGCTAGCGCTACAGGCGTTTGAAAAAATTAAGAGTGTCCTAATATCCAAAGACGTCCTACTTAACCACCCTGACTTTAATAAACCTTTCGAATTAACCACAGATGCATCGAACCATGCGATTGGAGCTGTTCTGTCTCAAGGCCATAAGCCTATAACTTTTATTTCCAGAACACTTACCAAAACGGAAGAAAATTATGCGACGAACGAAAAGGAGATGCTCGCAATCATATGGGCGCTCAATTCATTAAGGAATTTTCTTTATGGTTCAAAAAGGGTTATTATTTACACCGATCACCAACCGATAACATATGCATTGAGCAATAAGAATAACAACGCTAAAATGAAAAGGTGGAAAGCCATTCTAGAGGAGTATAATCACGAAATCCACTACAAGCCCGGAAAAACTAATATTGTGGCAGACGGTCTTTCCAGACTTCCTCTAAGCACTGGAATTAATCCTTTAACTTCGACACAACACAGCGATGACAGTTCTTCCCATGATCTTATTCCTAACATAGAAACCCCTATTAATGTTTTCCGAAATCAGCTTATTTTGAAACTAGGTAATGAAGATTCATACCAAATTGAAAATCCATTTGAAAATTATAAACGGCACATTTTTATCAAACCTCAATATACAGGAAAGGACATCATTGACATATTCAAAAAATACTTAAATCCAAACGCAATAAATGGGCTTCTAGTTGAAGACAGTGTTATGGGTCTTATTCAAGAAATCTATCCCATACATTTTAAAAATTATAAGATCAGACGAACACAATTGCTGGTAGAAGATATAACTAACGAAGTCGAACAAGAGGAAAAAATATTAACGGTCCACAAAAGAGCTCATAGGAATGCAGAAGAGAATAGGTTACAGCTATTGGAAAATTATTATTTTCCTAGAATGAGTGCCAAAATAAAAAGGCTGATCAGAAATTGTGCCTCATGTAAAGCGAATAAATATGATAGGCATCCCAATCATCCAGTCTTGGCACCTACCCCTATCCCTAACTATCCAGGACATACCATACATATCGATATATTCTCTACGAAGAAATGCTTGGTTCTTACCGCTATTTACGAAGTTTACGAAGTATGCTAAAACTAGTTTAATACAGTCTCGTTCAATCGAGGACATACGGAAACCATTGAGGGATATTCTATTCTTTTTCTCAATTCCCGAAATCGTTGTTATAGATAACGAAAAGTCTCTAAATTCTGCGTCCATAACTTCTATGATAGAAGATGAATTGCGTATCCGAATAGTTAAGACTCCACCTTATAAAAGTGAAGTCAACGGACAGGTTGAACGATTTCACTCTACACTTATAGAAATCATGAGATGTCTAAAGTCAGACCGAACTAATCGTTCATTTGAAGAACTTCTTGAAAGGGCCACTCATGAGTATAACTGCACCATACATTCTGTAACTGGAAAAAAGCCTGTCGAATTATTCTTTGGTCGATCTCCTAGACTTTTTCCCGAAGAATTCGAAAAAAGTAGGCTCGATAATATAGAGAAACTTAAAAGAAAGCAAAAGAAAGATATGAATTTCCATAACAAGAAAAGAGAGCCGTTAAAAGATTATGAGGTAGGACAGGTTATCTATGTGAAGCATAATAAAAGAGTAGGGTCAAAATTAACATCTAGATATGTCAAAGAAGTAGTAAAAGAAAATAAAAATACTACAATTATTACAGAATCAGGACGTACTGTACACAAGAGTAATATAAAAAATTAAACTAAATTATTACAGATCATTTCTGGCTATTGGGAAAGGTGAGGTCCAAATCCTTGACTACTCAAATTCACAACTAGTGGCCATTGACTCCGGAAGGGCTAAGATACAGACAGGAAATTTTAAAATCATACATGACATCGACTTACGACAATATGACCAAATAATAACGGACGTAGACAATGCACTCAGACAAGACGTTTCGGCTGACAATCCAATTTATCCTTATTTGTACCACGAATTAACCCTTATCCGGTACTAATGGGTCAATTTTGCCCAGGACCACTTTTGTTTGAAAATATCTTTCACAATTTTCACTTCTGGCCAAAAAATTTTCGTGACAATTATTATTTTTTCGTTATAAATCTAAAATAAAAGTAAATTCGTTCTTATTCCTGTCAGGATATCCACAATAAAATATGTAACGTATATGGAGTTTGTGGGTCAAAAATACCCAATATGAATCTGTATATATCATATCGATGTTTCAAAGGATGGAATATATATTTCGGCAGAAAAGATAGAACGTTCTACATCAGGACGCTTTTGCACAGAGTATGTTCTAAATACTAATTCTGGACCAACTCAATATGCTATTCCTGGGGCTACAAACATAAAATACTCTTTTGAACTTTTCGTTTCTATTGAAATCAAAAATATAATCTTCAACCTGACCAATACTGAAGGTAAACAATAAAAATGTGTTTTTGTATTGATATGGTTCAAATGAAGTTTTCACGATTTTTGGAAATAATTTGATACCAGTTGATCATCCATTTCCATTCAAGTATATCTTGGATTACTTCTGTTCTATAATCCGGGGTGTATAAATTACATGGGGAAGCTTTAGAATGTCTATGGGATGATGTGAAAAGAAGACCCATATTCAAAGCCATCATGATTCTCAAAAGGTTTCAGAGTATATCTCGTGTTATCCGTTTTGATATAAGGGCTGATAGGGACGAAAAACATGCACGAGATAAGTTGGCACCTATCAGACACGTGTGGGATAAATGGGAATATAATTTTAAAAAAATGTTTAATCCTTACGAGAATGTCACAGTCGATGTTGGTCATATATCGTGGACGCTGTCCTTTCAAACTATATACCATCAAAACCTGGAAAGTAAGGTAAGAAAATATGAGCTCTTTGTGATGATAAAATCAGCTATGCATGGTCTTTACATGTCTACGCAGGTAGAGACAGAAATTGCAAACCTGAAAAGAATTCAGTTGTGTCATTCTTGACCTTGTAAACAATTTAAAAGGGCGAAACATAACGTCCGATAATTTTTTCACATAACACGAGTTGGGCATTGAATTATTGAAAAAAAATGTTTACAGTTGAAAGAATTGTGCGTAAAAATGAAACATTTCTTCCGACGAACATTTTTGATTTGAAACAGAAGACCGGACATTTTTCAAGGTTTCTATCTGACAACAGTAATAGAAATACAATTGTGGCTTACTCACCAAAAAAAAGAAGATGTGTGATGCTTCTTGGTGCATTACATCATGACAATAATATTTGCGAAAACAATAGAAAACTAAAGGAGCTGACGACACACTAGATCAACTCCCAAGAAGAGAACATGAGTATATGTTGTGAATTTATATTGAAGCACATGTTTATTTATTAAGACAAAAAGAAATGAGCCAACGGTACAGAATGCCACAAAGTTTTCATTCCAAACGTTGGATTTACAAAGCAAAGACAGAAACAGCAGAAAAAAACAAAAACTTGAAACGAAGATGTTGTTATTTGTACCCAAACCCATCAAATAGCACCAAATATTCTTTAAAATGTAATAAATGTGTGAAATTTGAATGTAAGAATCATTCTGAGACGGAATAACTTTGTAATAACTGCAAAAAAAATGAATAAAATATATTGGGCAAATATGACCCAGTAATACCATATGTGTATTTTTTTTGAAGCACCGGATAAGGGTTAAACCAAATCAAAGAGCTATTATGGAATTTAAAACCCAGAATGACCAAAAGATCGTTAGACTTTATCGGATCTGCCTGGAAGTGGATAGCTGGTAATCCTGACCATGATGATTTCGTAATTATTCAAGAGAAAATGAACGATGTTCTTAGGAATAATAACAACCAAATTATAATAAATAAACTACTTAACGATAGATTAAACAATATTACAAAAATATCTAATAGAATCCAAAAACTTTTTGATGATGATCTAAAATTCAAATATGAGCACATAACTAGCCTGCAGTATAAAATAAAATTGATTAAAGAAGAATTAACGAATATTAAATACGCTATAAATTTCGCTAAATCAGGTATACTAAACTCACTCATGCTTTCAAAAAAAGAAATAAATATTGCCACTAAAATCCTAGATAATGAGAGGTTTCCTTATGCAACTCCTGAGGAAGCATTAGAGGTAGCCAATGTCAAAATTATAACTAATAGTTTGTCACTTCTGTATATTGTCTATATTCCTATTACAATGAATGAAACTTTTGAAAAAATTATTGTTAAACCTGTAAAAAAAATGATATAATGATTGAAATAGAAAATAATACTATATTGAGAAATAATGATAAATTTTATTCTGTAATTAAAAATTGTAAAAATTTTAATTCTTTATCAGTTTGTAAACAAATAAATGTTATAGATATAAGCAATTCATCTTGTATACCAAATCTACTCAGAAGTTCCAACTCAACATGTAATAGAATAAAAGGGCAGCATGTTCCTTCAATAGATGAAATTTCACTTGGCGCACTACTTCTTAATGAATTTAAAGGTGTCATCCAGATAAATAACATCTCAAGGGATCTTAGCGGTACTTACCTTATCAAGTTTAACAATGCTACAGTAACAATCAACAACAAAACATTTTCATCCACTGAAACAATGAGCCTGAGGGTACTGCCGGCAATAATGCAACCAACACCACAAGAAGAAAGATACAGAGAAATTGTATCATTAGAAATAATGAAAGAGTTGCATCTGAATAACACCAAACAGATCAAACTTTTAAAAACTGAAACCAAAGTTGAAAGATGGGCTAACTATGGGTTTACATCTATACTGTTATTAATACTAATGATCATAATAGCTCATAAGGTAAAAATTGGAAGAAGAACGAAGATCATCATAAGCCATGAAGGAGATAAGAATAAAGCATCTACAGATGAGAAGTACGTGGACCCAACCGCATCAACAATTAATCAAATTTCGGTACCCAGCTTTTTCGATAAACCACGATATCAATCATCCATATCATCCATAGCACAAATATAGTTTCAGCAGATGAGGACATCAGAGTTTTAAGTGTGGAGGAGTTAACACAATTCTTAGAATTTTTGGTAAAATAATATACTTCCCACGCATGCCACACATGCCAATGCAACGTGACTGCTTACTTATATGAAAATCAGCAATTCTAATAAATAACAACAAAATTGCTGATCTAATGACTACTTATAATTATTACTATTAGAATTATTATATTGTAATTAAGTTAAGAAATAAAATTGTAAAAAGTCTTCAGTCTTTAGTTGGAAATAAATCAGTTCAGTCATAAAAATAAAAATTGTTTTTTTTTAATACAAATAAATTTAATTTTCATTAACTTATATACTATATACATTGTATGTATATATGTATATTTGAAAAAAAATATATATATAGTCAGTACTGTTCATTACGGCACGGATGTTATCTGTTTCCATCTTTACCTCAAAGATGGTAAGTAAGAAAAATTATGTGTATTTTAATACAATTATGAGGGGAAAAATTTATGTTCGAAACATGTTTCGAACGAAGATATTTATGTAACTTTATGTGTTCTGAATTTTTGACAGATTGTGGAATGTTATTTCTATTGGCTTTAGCTTTATATTCTTTGTATATGGTGACGGATTTTTGTTTCTATTGGCACGTCTGTATATTTGTCTGTGCTTTTAGTTAATAGAAAATTTTCTATTCTACTTAGGCCCAGTTTCACAAAGAATAGATAAATCTAGGGATAACTAACTCATTGATAAATTTATTCAAGAGATAAATTAAAACTACTGTTTCACAAACAAAATTATGAAAGTTATCTAGTAAATTATCCATAGATAACTAACCAAAGCTTCGTAGTTTCAGTGCTGCAATATAGATGGATTCGTCTTATTATATACATAATACAAATGTCAAATCCATATATATTTTCAAATTTTGAATTTAAAAATTCAAATTTCAAGATACGTTAATACATACTTGTATTTCTCTGGCAGTCAGACGAATTGTTTATTGTTTGTAATGTAAGTTTAATTATAAATAAAAATATTGAAATATTATAATTATTATAATTTTATTTAAATATTATTATCGTATGTACATTTGAATTAATTTTAGTTTTTTTATTTATAATAAATAAATAAATAAATGAAAAAAAAATAATAACAATAAAAAATATAGAATATTTAATAAAAATACAAATTTTTGATTTCTTTTCAAAATTATTTCTACTAAAAAATTATATTATCTCACCATTATATCACTCGATTTACAAATTTATCACCGTCAAAAATTTGGTGATAAAAATTCTTCGCGTATGATAAATTTTTGAGACTTGTTTCTATTTTACTAAACGAGAATCACATTTTTAGTGATACCGTGATAAAGTGTTATCATTTTATCGTATCAAAGAACGGAAATCCATCTCTGATATTGAAAAACTCCTCAACGTTTGTGGTGTAAGGTGGATTTGAATTTTATTATATAAAAGAAGTACGGCCTGTTTGGACAATCTAAACCTTGCTTTGAATTGTCCCCTGTCGTATTTTTGAAATGGGTCCGTTCGTGCTCTCAAAAATCTTGAATAAAATCTACATGAACACTGAATATTGCCTTCACTAGAATCCTGTGAGGTATCTGAATCAAAACTATCTGTAGAAACAGATGGAGATGATACTGAACTCACTGAAGATACTGACGACATTTTTCAAACAAAACACTATATACGTTGTATATACTCGTATATACATTAATATATATTTCACTTTTTTTTCTATTTTACAATCTATTTATTTTATATTTATATTATTTTTAAAATTCAAATAGTTTTTTAGTATAAAACTTCAATCAAAAACACTTTATTTATTTTTTATATATTATTTTTAAAATTTAAATGGTTTTTTAATATAAAACTTGGATCAAACACAATTCAATAATAATTAAACATATACTTTTACCATACAGTGGATAAATGTCAATTGAACTTTCCATTTATCTATAGATAAGCATTTTAACCTGCAGAAATCATGAAGTTAAAATAACCTATAGATTTATCTATAGATTAACTTATCAAACGTTTGTGAAACGCAAAATAGGCTTAAACTTGAGATTTATTCTATGGATAGCGAAAGCTTTGGAATAAATAATTTATCTATATTCTTTGTGAAACTGGGCCTATATTATGTATTTATGAATTCTTTTTTAATTTCTTTTTTCAATGTACTTTAAAATTTTTTGTTTAAGAAAAAAGTAATAATTATATTATGTACATATTTTTTTCATCTTTTTATTTTTCTTTTGTTGCTTATTCCACTAATATTCAAATTTAAGTGCTTAATTCTGAAGTATGTTCTACTCCTAAAAATAATTCTTTTGCCTTAACATTTAAACATAGACTAACTATAGATTGGAAATGACTGTATAAATTTTTAATACACTTTTGAAATCGATCATAGCTGGCAGAAACTTGAAGAATGGCTGGCAGGAGCTTTTACTGAGAGGAGAGATAATTTTTCGCTCACGAATTTCCATATATATTACATATTTTGTAGATTTCAATAGCTGGCAATGAAAATACATGCATATTTATTTAAAAAACAATACACAATACATGTTCATTGCAATAGCTGGCAGTAGTACTGGAATCAATATAGAATATTTATCACTGATCAACAAAGCAATAAGATGTGACACTCTTTTTTTTTTTAAATTTACTAACACACATAATTACTTATTTTAAAATAATAAAAAAAATCAAAATTCAATTTACAAAAACAGTATACAGAATTAATGTACTTATGTCAAATCCATATTTCCTTATAAACCGCCGTAATGAAGAAAAGATACAAAACAATATATACATGTGAGCAATACAATCATTTTTTCACAATGCATTTTTAAAGGCGATCTGGAACTTTTTTTTTGACTACCTGACGCGTCATTATATCAAGATATAAGGTGATTCATATAATTTCTGAGAATTTGAAGACAAGAAAAAGTTTATTTTGTTAAGCTATATATTAGAGTAAGAATTTAATTTATAATTAAGAAATTTAACAAAAATGTAAAAACATTTGATATCAAACACAAAATTTTAAGTGTAATGCATTTACAATTAATTTTGTTTATTTTAGATAAAAAATTTTAAATAACAAAATTTGTACTTTTTTTAATGAGTAGGTATACACTGTAATAATGTTATATTTTTTAAAACAGTTGGTGTTGCAGTTCCATTTTTTTTGTCTCTTTTTCGTATACAAAGGCTCTTAATTGCTATCGACTTTTAGCAAAACTGTTAAGGCCGAATGAATAACGTGACAAAGGTCATGAGAAATTTTTGCTAACGCGTGCTCAGTGTCATTACTGTATGAATATAGATATACTGTGATTTCAATAGCTGGCAATGAAAATACATGCATATTTATTTAAAAAACAATACACAATACATACTCATTGCAATGGCTGGCAGTAGTACTGTGTTATACGGTTATGTTATACTTATGTTATACCGTCATACATGGTCTTACTTGAATCATGAATATAGAATATTTATATTCATGTAGCCAACAATACAGATTGCATAGTATCAAAGAATATATAACTAACGTAACTAGTAGATATATATTCTTTGATAGTATGCATGCACATATGTGTTAGATACTTTCAAAACCAGTTTTAATTGTATATAATATCACAGTTAAGGATATTTGCCTGTGATCATATATATTATTATATTCATTGCCAGTCATAACATAAATTTGTTGAAAATTTAAATTTCCTTTAAAATATACGATTTTGTACATTTGCCTGTTATTTGATATTTTTTATCATTTCCGATAAGGATACAGCTACATAGATTTTTGATATTTAAATTTGTTTTTTCTTCAAGAAATACAAGATTTCAAAAGATTACAAAAGTTCTCTCATTTATTTTCCTTATTCTGATTTTATAGCTTTTTCAAAATCTCTCAAAAGCTATTTTGATGTTTACTTAATAGTTATGAACACGATTTCTGCCATAAGCATTTCCAATCTATATATTTAGTCTATGATTTAAATTAATATCCCGAACAACATTTTGTGTACAGACATAATTTGTGCCTGTGATATATGTACAATTGTGTACGCAATTTTGATATCTCTATCATGATGTGCACAGATTTGTATGATAATATATTTTGTGTATGGGATGTATACACATTTTTACATATTGTGCATTACATTTTATAGAAAAAATCATGTTTATGCATGTTCGCTAATAAATACAGAGGAGATAGAGAAAAAAATATTTCATGAATCATGAGTTGAATTATTGCGTATTACCGTATTACACTGTAAAATAAGAATTTGAATAGAATAAAACAAAGAAAATAAAGAACGCACTTGTTACTACTTTGGGTTGGGAGTTAATATGATTTTGATTTAGTTTGGTTTGAAAGTTGATATTGTTCTGTTGTTCAGTTTTATTTACACGAGAAATTGTGCGTCCATAAAAAAATTTTTTTTGGTTTAAAAATATATACTAATATCTAATATATTATTAGTAGTGCAAAGTGGTGCATTTCATATTAAAAAATATAATTTTTTGAAAAGGTAAGTTGAAAATACAATTACAAATTTGAATTTAATGTTTTCTTTACGTACATATTATATACACATAATTTAAAATATACGTGCATACATACGCATATCGTACACATGTTCATACGTTGGGTAAGGCAAAATATTCAAACGAATCATATATAGTTGATGCTATATTGTACACATATATGGAGCACAGGTGTAAACAATGTGTATTACAACCGTGTATGTGTATTATTAAAAAAACCGTGAATGTAAAGAAATAAATCATAGAATAATAATAATAACTAGTATTATTATTAACTAGTAACGCGAGCATATACATATATACTTTTGTGACTAAATAAATACATATAAAATGTTAAAAAAATTTTGAATTAATGTATGATTATTCTAATGAACAGTCAAACAATTCAAATTAATTGAATAATTTAAAATCATTACGAAATTTTTAAAATCTAGAAATCTCCACATGCAAAATTTTAAATTTGTTATATGCAGTGTGGTATACAAAAGTATTCGAACTCCACATAGTTTCAGATTAAATTGCTTGTTAAGCTTTGATAATATGTAATTTTTTTTTAAATAACTTATATGGAGCACAGGTGTAAACAATGTGTATTACGTAGGCTGTACAATAAGTTTCCTTTTTTCAACATTATTTCTTATTCATATTCAGTTGCATTCCAGCTATCGGAGAGTTAATATCTAAGTAAGAAATTTGTGTTTTAGTTTTTTCAAAAAGTTATAATGGAGACCCGCAAATGGCAAAGAGAGACAGATAGTCCTGACGTAGTTCCTGAGTTTACACGACGATATAAAAGAGTAGCAATTTTTGTTCAATTTCGACTTGGTGATTCAGCACAGGAGTGTTCGGAAAAATTACAACGTGCACTTGGTGAGCAAGCACCATCTTTAACAACAATTAGAGAGTGGTATTCGTTTTTAAACAGGACACACTAGCTTTGAGGACGATCCGCGTGAGAGCAGGCCTCACAGTTCAAATATTGAAAAAAATGTTAATTTGGTGAAGCGCCATCTGGACGAAGATAGGAGAGTCACTGTTCGTGAATTAGTGCGATTAACTGGAATCTCGCATGGGACAGTTGAAACCATTTTGAAGCAAGAACTTCATTTAAAAAAAGTTTGTGCCAGATGGATACCGCAATTATTGAAAGAAAACGAAAAAGCAGCCAGGATTGAGTTTTGCCGGTATATGTTGCAGAAATTCGACGAGGGACGCTCAGAATTGGTGGGGAATATTTTAACTGGTGATGAAACGTGGATATACTTCTACGATCCAGAAATGAAAGAACAAAGCCGTCAATGGGTGGCTGAATTCGAAGATTTACCAGTTAAAATTTCAAAAGAAAAAAGTATTGGAAAAGTGATGGTCGCGATATTTTTTCGGCGGAATGAAATTTTACCACCTGTGGAACTTGAAAAAGGGTCTACATTCACAGCTAATTGGTATTCAAATATTTGCTTACCCAAGGTGTTAGAAAATTTATCAACAGAAAGACCACGAGCGCGTGATCGCAACATCTTCCTCCACCATGACAACGCTC
The DNA here is from genome assembly GCA_951394055.1 of Villa cingulata. Taxonomy (NCBI): domain Eukaryota; kingdom Metazoa; phylum Arthropoda; class Insecta; order Diptera; family Bombyliidae; genus Villa; species Villa cingulata. The sequence goes on along the minus strand of OX596017.1, from coordinate 29,660,262 downwards.
CAGCTCATCGAGCACAACTTACACAAAACTTTCTTCAATCAACAAATTTACAAATCCTGCCACATGCTCCTTATTCACCGGATTTAGCGCCTTGTGATTTCTTTCTTTTTCCAAAAATGAAAAAAAATTTAAAGGGACGACATTTTGGAAGTCGTGAAGAGCTTCTGAATGCTTTAGATGAGGAACTAAAAAGGTTTAAGCCTGATGATATAAGGGCATGTTTTAGTCAATGGTTTGAACGTATGAAAAAATGTATTGCAAAGAAAGGTTGTTACTTTGAAAAACTATAAATGTATTTAGAATTTTTTATATTTAATAATTTTTTGAATAAAAATATTGTAAAATGCAAAAAACGGAAACTTATTGTACACCCCACGTACAACAAGGAAAATTTTAATACACACTTCGTTTGTCAAGCTTTGAAAATATTTTTTTTTAAATAATTTATAGACATGTATTCTTTAATTTTCATATTAATTGTACAACATTTTCTAAGACAAAAAATTAATAAAAATTAAAATTAATTTTTTCATACAAAATTTGCCTTACAAAGTGTTCCTAATCTTAATGAAATATGATTTTAAATTTAAAAAGGATCTGGTACCGAATTGTATATTCTTTTGATTAAATTATAACTTTTAATCTTATTGGCATTGAACCTTACATCATTTATAAAAAATGAAATAAATTAAAATAATTTTTAAAAAAGACTTTTATTCAACTAAAACGCACTAAAAAGTTGAAAATAATATTTTTCCCAATTGGTGAGTAAAATATATAATGAATAAAAAGTAAGAAAGCAAAGCTTTTACATTGCAATAGAATATATTTCTTCAGTAGTATTAAAATCTGACGCTATAATAAAAATGTCCTATACTGCTTTTTATTCTTCATTTCGCTCACTAATTGAAAAAAATTATTTTTCTTTTTAGAACGTTTAAGTTGAATAAAAGTCATTTTTAAAATTTCTTCTAATTTATATTATTTGAATTTCTTCTCAGGTTAAACCCATAAAATATGCCGAAATATAAAAACATTCTACTTTTATCTAGAAGATCTCGTCGTAGAAGATTTTATAATTTAGATATACAACACGTGAATATAGTACCTCTTGCTCCTGACACTGAGATTACAAGTGAAAGTAATAATGATAATAATGATAATAAAGATAATACAATAAATCAAAGTTTAGAATGCACTAACGATATTGAAAATATTCAAAATGAACGGGATAAATTGAGTTCAATGCACAAATTTTTGCAAAAATGGAGTGTTGATTTTAATATAAAACAGAATGCTCTCAATGCATTGTTGGAATTTTTAAAATCGCATGGATCTCCAAATTTACCAACTGCATTCTATTGTATGTGATGCACCAGCCCTGGCTTCTGTTAAAGCAATAAAGTCTCACAATGGTTACTTTGCATGTACAAGATGTAATCAAGAAGGGGAGTATGTCAACTACAGAATGACTTTCCCTGAGACTAATGCTACATTAAGAACTAATGAGAGTTTCAGAATGAAGTCTGATGAAAATCATCACATAGGCACGTCTGTTTTGGAAGAAATTGATGAAATAGTTATGATATACAACTTCCCTCTAGATTATCTGCATCTAGTTTGTTTGGGTGTCGTTAAAAAACTATTGAAAATGTGGGTTTCAGGTAAACCAAGGCATTCTTTATCTAATCATAACATAAACGAAATATCAACGAGATTAAAAATAATAGCAAAAACCCAACCAAAAGAATTTCAAAGGAAAATACGTCCCCTTTCTGAACTGGGATATTTCAAAGGGTCGGAGTATCGAACATTTTTATTGTACAGCGGCCCAGTTGTCCTAAAGGGGATTTTGTGTGAAGAAAAGTATAATCACTTTTTACTCTTACATGTTGCAATTCGTTTACTGTGCGATAAAAGTATGGTCATAACTCAAACAGCTTTGGCTAGAAGATTATTAAAGTTATTTGTAAACGAAATGAATAATATATATGGGCAAGATAATATTGTTTACTGTGTTCATTCGCTAATTCATTTACCTGATGATGTTGAAAATTATGGAGTATTAGATAATTTCAGTGCGTTCCCGTTTGAAAGTTTCATGGGGTATATCAAACGACGACTACGAAAAGGTCATCTTCCACTATCACAAATTAGCAATCGTTTAACAGAAATTAATAATGTGATCAAAACCACACAGAGCTCAAATAAATATCAAAATTCTTCCACATTAAAACGTGGTGAAGAAATAAATGGCAGAAAAATATTCAAGAAAATTGAACTCAAAGAATTTGTCCTCAATTGCAATGGAAAAGATAATTGGTTCTTGACGCAAAATAAGGAGATTGTTCGTTTCACACATGCCGAAGTAATAAATACACAGACTTATATATATGGCTGTAGTCTCAAAGGAAGAAGACGGGACTTTTATAACTTTCCTTTGAGCTCAACAAAACTTGATATATACAGGTGTACAAATTCGCAAAATGAAATAAATATTTGGGAAATAAATAAAATAGATAAAAAGTTGTTTGCTATGCACAAAGATGACACTTCAATAATTTTTTTTCCTTTGCTTCATACAAGGTAAATTGTTTATTTTGTACTTTCAAATTAATTGTTAAGTAATAATATTGATAGCCATTGGCAATCACCTCTTCTGATGTTGTTGCAATAATCACACCTTTCTGTATACAATAATGGCTGAGTTTTAAAACGTAAAAAAACTGCATCGATGCAATATTCAACGTACTACGATGTCAGCTGAATATTGCATCGATGCCGTTTTTTAACGTTTTAAAACTCAGCCAATGCCTTTTATTTATTTTCTAGATGTACCTAATAGTTGAAACTGTCGAAAACAACTGCCGGCTTGTGACTGCTGTACCAGCTAATTGGTACAAAAATGGAAAATTATATTGGCCAAATGAAAAGAGCAACAAATTGAAAAAAACTTATTATTAATAAAGCAAATCCTCAAACTTCGTGGCAAATTTATACACAAATCAAGGTTCTTTCGTCTGGAATAGGTATGGAATGAGATTTACATTATTTACATATGTTTGTAGTAGAATAACAAATATTTTCTTCTTCTTTTAGAGAATTATGATGAAGCACGAAAGAAAAAAAACTATTATAGTAAATATTCAAACACAGAATCGGAGTTGGAAGAAGCAAAGAACAAAGTGGAACGAAGAAAGCATCCATCAATGCAAATTATTGACCAAGAGAATTTTGATGATATTTTCGACAGTAATACTGCCAAAAATGAAAATTTGGTTGAAATTTATAAAGAAAATAATAACTGCAAAAGTTTAGTTTTTCCTTCAAGTTCAAACCCAATTCCACAGACAGGAATGCAACGACAGATTTTAAGTGAAGTACCTGTTGTCCAAAATATAGCTGAAGAAGCAATTGAGTCTGAAAATATGGAAGATGAGACATTTTCTTCTGTGAACAACAATTCAACAAAAGTAGCTCTTCGCCAGCCACATCGACAATAGAAGATGGAGATATTCAGAATAATATGAAAAACCCGGATGCAAAAATCCATGAAACACCCACAAAAGGAGGCATATTTAGAACAACATCTCAAATATTCATTACAAATGAAAGCTTCAAAAGGCAAAACATGGAAATAAACGATACGCATCAAGGTTCCAAAAGCAAGAAAATTAAAACGAAGCATGTGAAAGCCAAGAAACTAAAGAAGCGAATTACGAATTCAAAACAAATTAATAACGAATTTCAGAACGCCATTAAAAACTTAGAATGCAAAATCGAAAATGTTGGCGAAAAGCTTAATGTAATAAACGAAGCATTACAAAGATTAGTCACAAATTTGCAGAAAAACAACTCTATCAAAATTGTATTAGATAATGAATTTATAATGCCTCGTCTACCTATGGAAACAAAAGAATGCTTGGACAGCTTTAATCAAAAAATTTTAGTGGATACAGGATTTAAAGAGCAAGTAGTAAGTATTGAATATACAATATATTTGTTTCCAAAATTTTCATTTCTTTTTTCATCAGGCTTTGCGCTTGCTTGGATTGTTAGTTCCAGAGTTACGCAAATCTGTGAAATATATAATGCAGAAAATAATTGATTTGCAACTTATTACAATGTATACTTGGACTAGAAAATCGGGAATTCAAGGAGGTATGGAGGGAAATTTGTAAAACTTTTTTGTAGATTGCTAAATAATAAACTTTTATATAATAATCATAACACCAATGTGATAATAAAAATTTCAATGAATTGGAATATTACATTCACATAACATATATGTATTATTCATATACACTAATTAAAATTTATGTCTTTTTTTGCTTACAGAAATAACTAAGTTTGTTTTTGCAGATATGCACGGAATTATTTCGCTCATCGAGTTCGCAATAACATATGACAACAGTGTTACATATTCTCGACATAGAATAATGGCAGAAATAAAAGAATATGTGAAACGTGGGAAACAAATGTTCTCAAGACACAATAAAAATAATAATGATAATTAGTATAAGGATTAAGGATACTAATAATGTGTGTCATTCATAAATAAAAAAAAAATTTATGAATTAAAATAAACTCTTTCATTTTAACTTTCATTGAATATTATTTGGTACACATGAGATCGATATTTCTATTCCATTTACGTGGTGCATTTTCAGTACTCATGTGCACAGCACAAATGGGCACATTGCATTATGCACTTGTGTCAAGGCGTTTGGCGTGATGCGCTGTAAACTATGCACACACTTTGTGCTTCCGTATAAGAAACTAGATTTTGTGCACAGCTGTACACTTTGCATGCAATTGTCATGCACAAATCACAAAAATGTTGTTCGGGTATCTTTAGATAAATTTATTAAGTGGTTTAAGTCAGGCCCGGACCTACCATAGGAGCAAGTGGAGCACTTGCTCCGGGCGCTGCAATCTTGGGGCGCCAAAAATAATCTACATTTTTTTTATAAAACTTTTTATATAAATATTCAAAAAAAAATATTTGACTTATGCAAATAATACAAAAATAAAAAATACATTTCTTATTTCTATATGTTACTATCTATGTATTCTAGACCATTAATGATATATGAATTTATATCAAATTTAGAAAAAAATTAAAAAATTTTTTTTATATGTAATTTTTATGTGTATGTACAATATGGGAATGGAGAGCCAAATCCAAAATGATATTAAAAAAAATTAAAAGTAAAATATAAAATCATTCTTATATAAGTATGATATACATATTAAAAATATATGTACTACATTTGAATATACGTATACTATATACATAATATCACAGACAATATATTGTCTGTGATAATAATTATGTAGATATAATTTCTTATATTCCTATATCCCATTCCCATGTACTCGTATATCTATATAAAAATATTCAAACATCTATTATCATTTATGTATATTGTCTGTCTTGTCTATCCATATTCAAAAGCAACGCAACATAATTCGATTGATTATTATTTCTATTTATTAGACTGCAAAGCAAACAGTCTAAATCTAAATTCATAAATACATTGTAATGGAGCACTAAAATTATCTGCTCCAACGCATGAAAAAATTTTAATATCTACATATCAAAACAGAAAGCATCGCATACAAATATTATTTAGTTTTTTCTATGAGATATGCGTTAGATTGGTGCACTTAGAAAATTTGCTCCAACGCATAAAAAAATTTTAATATTTACATATTAAAACAGAAAGCAACGCATACAAATATTATTTAGTTTTTTCTATGAGGTATGCGTTAGAATGGAGCACTCAGAAAATTTGCTCCAACGCATCAATTCTTATAATTATTTAGATTTATAATTCAGTGCTTTCAATGGTTGGGTATACACAAATGTATGTACAAATAAATGTGTATCATTATACGTATGTTTATTGTTTGTGGTATCATTGGTATCATGCTGTACACGTACAGAATTTACTATAATTGTTATTTCTTTCATTCTCTTTCTTTTCTTTTTTCTATGTGCATTGATATTTATAAGTGTACATAATCAATTGTATATATTGTTTTGCTCAAAATATTTTGTTGTTGCAATTTACTTGTCAATGTTGTCATGTGGTATTATGTATAGGAATAGCGAATAGGAAAGGAAAAGCGAATAGGAACTTATTGTTTTTGTTTTTATATCATATACTATGTACTTTATCAAAAAATACATCGTGATGTTGTTACTTTAATGTTATATACAATTGCACAGTAGCCGGCGTTAAATAAGACTAACTGATATGATATTTGATAATAATTTTTGTGTGAGAAATTTTACACCATTTTAGTCGTTTGATTCTATATAATCTAGATGATATTTGATATATTACTCAAGAGAATTTGTTTGAAAAAAAAAATAGATATTTTAAAACATTTTCGTAATTAATATTGTTTTCAACCCAATGTATAAATTATATTCTACATCTTTTTCTATAAATTATATTCTTTCAACGAAATAAGATGTAGAATATAATTTTGTGACGCCGACTATAACTTATATTTCATATTATTTATGCTATTTTGTACACTGTGTGTTCTAAGTATGATATTCAAAATTTTAATGATATTAAAAACTTTTTAAAAATTTAAATTTTGAATTTTTTCAGGTAGGAGGGTAATTTATGATCTTAAATTTCAGCCATTAAACGATGTGAAAATTTCTAAATTTTTCTTTTTTTTATTGTTTTACTTTTTTAACCTTTCGACGTTCAAGTCATGTTTAAAATTCTTTAAAAACCAGATGAAATACCCTATTACATATTTGCATCTTTATTTTGCATGTTTGAATGAATTTTTTTTTATACATGGTAGAGGGTTTATCAGTATATATCTGCATGCAAGTTCAAAAAATTATACATAATATAAAATTATTTTAAATTAAGTTATTGTTTTTCAAAAATTAAATTTGGTTTTTTTTACGCGTATTTTTATTGCATAACAAAAATTAATAAGATTTTTCTTTTTGAATATTTGAAATGAGTGCAATATTGAAAAAAAAAATTATCCCCTACAATCCTCATTAAAAAAAACGCGTCTATCAAGTTTTACCTCTTGGGTGGCGTTGAAAAGATTATACAGGATGTCCTGAGTTCGGGTGCAGGCAATTTGCCAGCATATATTTTATTCAATTATAAAATATATTATATATATTATATATTAAATTGGTAGAACCCACAGTTACATTTTTTTCCATAACTCAAAATCCACGACAGATAATTGAATAAAATAAAATGCTAATGAAAGGCAATTCATTGGGCAATATTTTAAATAAACAAAATTAAAAAAAAAAAAAACAGGGCAAAGTTTTGAGATATTTAACCTTGAACTCAAAATTTCACATTTTTTTCTATGAAAATTTGAATTTGATGTACCATATCTTTGGCATCACTGGATCAAAGTAAAGACTGATTGATTATCTTTCCAATGAATGCAAAATAATTCGAAACGACCAATTTCGTGAATTATGACCACAAATAGGAAACAAGTTACTTGACCTCAAAAAAAACTTCTGAGCCCTCTTTCTACTCACTCGTTGATATTAGAAACAAAATTCCCGCCCCGCGCCTTACGATTTTTTTCGTTTCTCAGCAAGATCTATAGACTGGAAAAATGCCTACACTCGAACTCAGGACACCATGTATACATAAACAAGAAGGGCGCAAAATTTCAAAAGTGCGCCGGGCGCTAAAATTGCTAGGGCCGTCCCTGGTTTAAGTAACCTGTTTTTATTTTTATATTTTCTTTATTTACATTATAAAATATTCGTTCAAGTTTTTCAATTTCTTTAAGAAAAGATTCTGATGGTTTTATAAGACCTCCTTCTGAAATTTCATCTACCCAAGAAAACGAATTATTTTCATTTGTAGCTGGATCGATTTTGCCACATTTTGCCACAACATTTTTACACTTTTTTATTATATATCCAGCTAAGTTTTCAAGGGCATCAAGATGCAGTTCATCAAAATCTTTTGTCGGTATTTCTTCCTATCCTCTATCAATTGTTTTTTCAGACAATACATTCAGAAAAGTATTTGTGATTACTGGTTCATCTATTTCCGTCCAGTCTAAATTTAGAGGTAGATCTTCATCCCTTTCTATGTTTGATGATGATATAATAGTTTGATTTCGTCCTAATTTAGTTTTTTAAACAATAAAAAAAATGTTAATTTTATTCATGCACATAAATATTCAAAACACAAGGAGAACATCAGCGATATGGGAATAGTAAATTACCTAATAAATAAGATCTTAGCCTATATTTGAATTATAAAGCTGTTGGGTGATCATTTAATCCTCCTTTGGATCTTATGTGACTGAAAAAATTTTCCAACACATCTTGGTTCAGTCGATTTGTCAATATATAAGTAAAATTATACTTTTTTTAAATATTTGTATAATAGCCTCAATGACTGATTATTGACAAAATACCTTTTTGAAAAGGAAGTAAGCATTTTCTATTGGGAACTTTCAATTTTAAAATTAACTGATCGGTTTCGTGTAAAATTTTTTCTTGTTCATTTAATGCTAAACCATAGGCTTTTTTTCTATCTCTACTATCTATTTCTGGCACTTTTGCATTAAACACGTCAAACCAATCATTAATTGATTTAATAAAATCAGCACATTCCATAATGTTATTGCTGCTTAACTTTCCTATTTGCATACATCTCTTTAAGCAACAAGACACAGTATGTGATAATAGTTGTGCTGTTAATTTTACATTTTGTCTTGCAGCGTCGCGGGGAGTTAAATGTGCATCTGTTATTTTATATGAAATTTTTAAATCAGACGTATTCGTAACATTTAACATTTCTTTGATTGGATTTATGTTTATATTTTTGCCATTAACAATATATCCAGAATCTAAAAAATGATTTCTCACCAATTTAAGTAGATGAGGAGCATCAGCAAAAACATATATTTTACCATCAGATATTTTAGGATGTTGAAACCAGGTTTTCATTACACCTATTGAAAGCTGCTTCCAAAGACCCCGATTACCAGGCCCCATATCAGAAACAACTGCGACTACAATATGTCCTGCATCATATAATTTTGAAATAATGTTATTTAAAATATCACCACTTATATTGCAATCGTAGTCATAAAATAAAGGTTGCTTCCATTTTTTTGCTAACCCTCTAACCATCACCACCTGAGCGTTATTTGATGGACTTATGATACAGTCATTTGCTCTATCGTATTCGTACCCAGACTTTATTTTCATTTCATCAAATGACAGTACACATATTTTTTCCATTTCATTCAAATTTGTTTTTTCCATCAGTTTTAAAACACCTGGAAGAATCCCTGGTTTCACATTGATTTTGTATGCCCACTTTCTCAAAGTTGATAATCCTGGTAAGGGAAAATTTTTTCTGTACACGTACTTATAAGCACGAGGCCCAGAAGAAAAGAGGCTTATTGCAGAGGAAATATCATCTATATTCCACTTAATATTTTTTGACTTACTTTTAATTTTTATAATTTGGCCTTCAGTAAAAATATGTTTAATTGAATTTTCAAGTTTATTTTGTTCTGCTTCATACTTTTCTATTTTATTATTAAGTTTGTTTATTTTTTTGTTTGCATTTTGCAATTGCTTCTGTAGCTCAAATATTTCCAATTGCAACGCACACTGAAGATTTCCTCTATACAAATTTGAAATTAGTTATTTTTTTATAGTTTTTCTTACATATTTTTAATATACTCTGTTTGATTTCCGGCATCGACAAATCGTACTGACTCAGACTCAGCACAGGTATTTAATGAAGCCGCTTCAAAATGAATTTGGTTATTAGATCTATGAATACAATAAATTATTAAAGAACCAAAATGATTTAAGCGGTAGATTGGCGAGATGGAGCCTGAAACTGCAAGGTTTTGACTTCACGATAGAACATCGTAAAGGAAGTCTGAATGTGGTGCCAGATGCTTTGTCACGGGTATACTCGGAGGAGTTAGGTCTGATGGTCTCGAATGTGGCGGAAGTTGACCTTAGTTCCCCATATTTTACTGCAGGAAAATATGAGGAGCTGAAGTCAACTATCCTGAACAATCAAGACAGACTACCAGACCTATGTGTCTCAGAGGGTTATGTGTATAAGCGTTTGGAACCACGTTCAGGTGACCCAGATGTGGACGACCTTACCTGGAAACTTTGGGTTCCAGACGAATTATCGGGAAGTCTAATCGAGCAGGCTCATGCTCCACCCCAATGTGCACATGGTGGCTTTCATAAGACCCTACAACGCGTCCGACAATACTATTATTGGCCCGGAATGGTATCTCAAATTCGTGAGTATGTAAATAATTGCCAAACATGTAAAGAGACTAAAGACCCAAATCAAATTTTAAGACCTCAAATGGGAGATGCTTTTAAATCAACTAGACCCTTTCAATTTCTGTACATTGATTTCCTCGGACCCTACCCCAGAACAAAATCCGGTAATGTAGCTATCTTGACTGTTCTAGATGCTTTTAGTAAATTCGTATTCCTAGAGCCCCTTAAAGCAGAAAAGGCCATTAATGTTTGCAAATTTTTAGAAGATGAAATATTTTGTACGTTCGGCGTACCGGAGACAATTTTTACTGATAATGGAAAACAGTTTGTTTCGAAAACCTTTCAAGATTTATTAAATGCTTATGGGATCAAACACATCAAGACTGCAGTACATTCTCCTCATCCTTATGCGGCAGAAAGGGTGAACAGGTCTGTGCTGGCGGCCCTGAGGGCGTATATTAAGGATGACCATAGTTCATGGGACATCTATCTCCCCAAGATAGCTTGCGCCCTACGCACTTCTTACCACCAGTCCATCGGTGTGAACCCATATTATGTGCTTTTTGGGCAATATATGGCTCAGCATGGGTCTGTCTACCCTCTCTTGAGGAATTTAGGCGGAGATGTGGAGATTGTACCGTCTGATGAAAAAATTGAAAATGATCCGAAAACGTGTTTTAGAAAAATTGTCCCAGTCGCATCAACGTCACGCGAATGTATATAATATCCGTAGTCGTCCAGTTAGATTCATACCAAGTCAAGAAGTTTACCGTAGAGTTTTCACCCTTAGTAATATGGCCCAAGGTAGAAATGCAAAACTGGACAACAGATTTGCAAAGGCTCGCATCGTAAAAGCTATAGGCAACAGTCAGTACGAACTAGAGGACTTGAAAGGTCGTTCCATCGGTATATACCACGCAAAAGACATTCGGCAGTGAACATAACAAGTTTATTGAAAATGTAAGAGTGTGCGTCGAAGAATTTGGAAATGGGGAGTTGAATCAGGAAATCTATCTTCATTTTGATAGTCTTATTCTCTTTTCTTCATTTATTTTGTTCAAATGTACAATGTCCCTTTAAGTCAGTTTCTTTTATTCGAACTGAACATAATCGCTTTCATATTCCTTTCCTTTATATGAATTGATCTTACGGTCATTTTAATCTATGGTTACATTGGATATATAGTGTGGATGTAGTTATATAAACTATGTAGAGTTATGCATCATCCATACCCTTAACACGATACTTCAAAAGTACTACTTCCTCTATTATTTTCTGAGCTTACTGTAGGTACGAATGGCAGTATGCTCTAGCAAACTCAGTTAAGGGTATCTAATTCGTTTCAAGATTTTCTTCATTTGTGCTAGGCACACCAATTTTCTGCGTGGCTTCAAATTTTATTGTGCGCGTAGCCCGACTAGCTCAATCTTCTTTATCTTTTCACTTTTTTTGAGACTCTTAATCTCAGGGTCATGGGGCTTCCCCACGTTGGGCACTTAACCATTCATGGACATACATAGCAGCCTCACCTCTTCAGCCTCATTCTTCAGGCAAAACCTTTAATGAGCCTGTTATGTAATGTGAGGGTACAATGCTAAACAACGTGTACATAATACTTACCTGAGTACCCCGCATTAGTATATACCACTACAGTATATACATTAATCCATTTCGTCATATTGACCATCTGGTGTATTGTAATGCGGTTATATATAACGTATTACAATACAACTTCTTCTTCTTTCTATCCACGCGCAGTTATACATATAAATTATAGCATTCCTATGTATACATATATGCATCGGATGATGCAATTGCATGTTTCAGGTATGTGAGGTAAAAATTCCAGAAATTTCTACGCTTCACCAATATTTTCCCCAATTAATTACTCAAAAGCACGATTGCTGTAGCCGATCGTTAATCCATGTTCGGCTACTCGCTCAATTTTCACATATACATGTAAAATGTCTGTCATATTTGTATAACTATACTCACCTTTATTAATTTCCGTCTTACCATATAACATTTTTTTTATTAGTACATTTTTTTTATATGTACTTTCATTATCCACCACAATTTTAAAAATTTTAAAAATTTCTGTAATAAATAAAAATATATGAAAAAAACATATTTATCTAAATGGGGGCATGCATAATCCTTAAAATTACATAAATTTTAACTTCGATAGGTTTCAGGAATGTCAATTTTTCTTTAAAAAAATAAGTACCTATTGTATTGGTACTACACCATTTTTAAATTTTCATAAAATTTCACTCTCTTCGTTTAAAATTATTAAGTTTATTAAAAATTACCCCCACCAAATTCTCTGACTTTCACTTTTCGTATAAATACGTGGTGCATATCGGCATCAAAAAAGGTTGGTAATTGGTTTTGGTAAGGGCAACCTCTGCCCGAGTAAATATCGAGTTTTTTTTTGCCGGTCTGTGAAAAGTAAGAGATTTAACTTCGCTTTATGTACATATACGTTTCATACAAGTGTTAGAAAATAGTCGAAGTTCTGTTGTGCATATATATAAATTCTATAATAATGAATAGATAAACCTATAAAAATGTATATTTGGTATAGGATAAATATAAAAAAAAAAAAAATTGACTTTGAAAACGCACTGAATTCGTATAAATTTTTTTTTTTCGAATAATGCACATTTACGAGTAGTTGGTGTTATATTAATATAGAAAACTTATATAAATTTTCTAAATTCTATATACATACATATATAATATTATATTTTTTTTATTATTATTATAATTTTTTTATTTAAAGAAAAAGTGTTATTGGAGAAAATTAGAAAATAGAAAATTCCATATATTAGTATATAATATAATATTTTAAATTAATTTAATATGAATATTTTTTTTTAGAAATTTTTTTTGTGTGTGTATTGTTAGTCTGGCAATTCCATCTTTATAATTATTTTATAAATATGCTTATTGTTAATTTTCTTTTATTGACATTTTATGAATTGTCATTCATTTATTTTTATTGTTGTAAAAATACTACTACTGGAGTTGTAATTTATGAATAAAGAACTTCTCTAAAATATCTAACAGGGTTATGGGCCCAGGACATGTGTAACAAAAATTAATCTAAAAATATCTAAGTAATCATAAATTTGAAAAGAAAATTAAAGTGATATAAATTTAAAAAAAAAAAAAAAAAATTTTAAAGAATTGATTTTTTGGATTAAAAATGGCAAGTTTAGCGAGTGTAAAAATAGATCCACTAACAAAGGAAAATTTCGACACATGGAAGATTCACGTCGAGGCGTTATTAATAAAAAATAATTCTTGGGACTATGTATGCGGAAATATCCAGAAACCAAAATCAACAGCAACTAACCAGGGTGAAGTAGAAAAATGGTGTAAAGCAGATCAGCAGGCAAAATCGGATCTGATATTGACAATAAGTTCCAGTGAATTAAAAGAAATAAAACATTGTGCTACGGCAAACAAAGTATGGCTTAGACTCAATTCAGTGTATCAATCTAAAGGTCCTGCTAGAAAGGCGACATTATTAAAAAAACTTATTCTAAACAAAATGAAAGAACATGATAATGTTCAGGACCACGTGAAGAATTTTTTTGATGCAGTCGACAAGTTGAATGAAATGGATATGGAAATCAATAAAGATCTTTTATCAATTTTACTTTTATATTCACTACCTGATTCTTTTGATAATTTTAGAACGGCGATTGAATCGAGAGATGATCTGCCAGATCCACAAACATTAAAAATAAAGATAATTGAGGAGTTTGAATCCAGAAAAGGAAGAGAAAAAACTGAAAACGATGCATATTATGTAAAAAACAAAAAATTTTCATCATATTCATATGGTAAAAAACAACAAAAAGGGACTGGGAGCGATGGTAAGAATAATAAAAATTATTCAATTAAATGTTTTCGTTGTAGGCAATATGGCCATAAAATGTTCTCTTGTAAAATGAAACAAAATAGAAATAATAATACTACTATGGGAGAACAATCTTCTATTGGAGAACAATCTTTCTATATAGAAAAGTTATCAGTGTCATCAGAATCAGTATCACGAGAAGAAAAATCATTCGTCTTGCAGAAACAAAATTTATCTACATGGTGCTTAGATTCAGGAGCTACATCGCACATGTGTGCACAAGCAAGCAAATTTGCTTCATTAGATTATTCACAAGTAAGTTCTCTTAGTTTAGCTAACCATGAACGTACTAAAGTGAAAGGTAGTGGTATTATAAAATTATCATTGATTGATGGCTGTAAAACTAAATTAGAAAATACTTTATATGTACCTGACCTCAGGTCCAATTTAATGTCAGTGACAAAAATTACTGAAAAAGGTTATGTAATTGAATTTGATAAATATGAAGCTCGCATAAAAGATAAATTTGGAAATATTACTGCACGGGCAAAGAAAGAAAACGGGTTGTATTATTTGACTGAAAATCATGAGATGGCTAATATTACTGAAAATGTGAATGAAGAAATTATTGAATTACATGAAAAATTTGGTCATGTAAATGCAGCATCTTTACGAGAATTAATTAATAACGATTCAGTGCTAGGTTTGAAAATACCAAAAGTAAAAAAAGTTGATAATTTTCAATGTGAAATATGTATAATGGCCAAACAAACACGAAAACCGTTCGCGAAGCATGTTCAAAATAGATCCAAACATCCATTAGAATTAATTTATACCGACATATGTGGACCCATGAGGGTAGAATCAAATAGTGGGTACAAATATTTCGCCACATTTGTTGATGATTACAGTAGATGGAGTAAAGTATATTTTTTAAGACATAAAAATGAAGTATTTGATATTTTTAAGAAATTCAAAGCTGAAGTTGAAAACTTAAGAAATAGAAAAATTAAAACTCTGAGGTCGGATAATGGAAAAGAATATAATAATCATAAATTTAATGAATATTTAGCTAGTGAAGGTATAAAACATGAATTCACGGTTGATTATAGTCCACAACAAAACGGTGTAGCTGAAAGAAAAAATAGAACGCTAACCGAAATGGCAAGATGTATGCTTATACAGTCCAAATTACCACCATCATTTTGGGCAGAAGCCATCGCATGTTCAAATTATGTACGCAATAGATGTCCGTCGAAAAGTTTAGATGGAAATATTCCATATGTAATATGGAATGACAGGCCATTATCAATGAAACATCTTCAACCATTTGGAAGAAAAGCATATGCGTTAAACAACAAACTAGGAAAAGGTAAATTTGATATAAGATCGAAACAATATATACTTGTAGGTTATTGTGAAGACGCACGAGCATATAGATTGTGGGACTCTGAAAATAAAAAGATAATTAAAAGCCGTGATGTTACCTTCATAAGGAAACAAAGTGATGGAAATGAGAACAACATCATAAATCCTGTCAAATTACATGAAATAGAAATTTTATTTAATTATCCAAAATCATTAGATGAGATAGAAAAGAAAAATACGTGTGAAAGAGAACAGAAAGAATGTCAAATATTTCAAAGAAATGAAGAATTAGAAAAAATAAATCTGAGAAAATATAATATAGAAGATAATAATAATAATAATAATGCTAGTGATAATAGCGATAATACTCCATTCAAAAATGCTCCAGGTAGACCTAAAATTGTAAGAACTGGTCAACCAGGTCGACCAAAAAAGATTTATAATAAAATTCTCACCGTGACCACGAACGAAAATGAAGAAGAATGTAAATCTAAGAATGAAAGGAATGTAGAGGAAGAACAAGTATTTATTGATGATAATCAAGAAAACAAATCGAATGATGATACCGATAGCGAAGAAGAAGAATATTATGACACTGTAAATTTGATATCAGAACCAAAATCTATTGATGATTTAATGAAAGATAAAAATGTTGAGGCATGGAAAGATGCTATGAATGAAGAATTGAAAGCTCACCAAAAAAATAATACGTGGAGGATAGTTGATAGACCACTTAATCAAAGAATAATTGGGTGTAGATGGATTTTTCAAACAAAGCTGAATGAAGACGGTACAATAAATAGAAGAAAAGCAAGACTTGTCGCGAAGGGGTGCTCGCAGAAAGCAAATATTGATTACAAAGAAACATATGCTCCAGTTGCTCGACAATGTTCGATAAGATTATTAATTGCACTCGCAGTAGAATTGAACCTACACATTCATCAAATGGATGTTGTTACTGCTTATTTAAATGGCGAAATAGAAGAAACTATACACATGGAACTACCAGAATTATATTATGAATTAAATAATGTTGAAAAACCTAAAAAGAATAAAGTATGTCTATTGCAAAAGGCTATATATGGTTTGAAACAGGCGGGGAGACAGTGGTACATAAAATTTAGTCAAAGATTAACCGACATTGGTTTGACACAACTAAAAACTGACCCATGTATCTATTACATGTACAAGGAAAGCAATATCTTAATAATAGCCATATATGTTGATGATATTTTCATAGCATCACAAAGCATCAAATTAATTGAAGAATATAAAAATAAACTAAAATCTGAATTTGAAATGAAAGACATGAAAGATTTGAAATATTGTTTAGGGGTTGAATTTACTAAAAGTAAAGAAGGTCAAATTTGTATGAATCAAAGAAAATTCATAAAAGATTTATTAATTAAGTATAATATGCAAGACTCCAAGCCAGTAAATACACCTATGGATGCTAATACAAATATGTGTGAAGCAAACGAAAAATTAGAAGAGAAACCTGAGATAAAGTACTTACCCTATCAAAATCTAATCGGGTCTTTACTCTATCTTGCAGTGACAACACGACCAGATATTTAAAATAAATTTTACATAAATATCAAATTAAACAAATTAGGGTCATAAACCTAAATTTAATTAATAATAAAAACAAAAAAAAAAAAAAAAAAAATTTTTTTTAATGGATGAGGAGTGCTTCACGGAGCTTCGCGCTCTGCAACGTGACATCGTGAATAAAAGGGTACTGGTAGAGACTCGATTTAAGATGATAAACGATTTTATCGAGTCATTGGTCCCAGCCCTGTCACCAGCAAAGATACAACCATCAAGTATCACCGTAACACCATCATCAACCACTGCATCAACTACAAAAACCACCACATCTTCTACACAAGCATTATCTTCATCACCAGCGTCGTCAGCATTTTCAACTCACCATCAAGCTAATTGGTAATAAACCTTAACTGACATATCTTGCTATATTTCTAGAACGAAAAGAGATAACAACGTAAGACACAGACAAGAATTGTTCGGAAGGAATCGGACTTTCTACTGACGGAAAAAAAATTGCACATTAAACGGGTGTTTTTTCGAGAAATCATTGATTTTTTCCAAAAAATCACGTGAAAAAGTGTAGATTTTTGAATTTGACTACCCATAACTTTTTAAGGGGGCGGGCGACAGGGATGAGTCATAAGTCAAATGAAACGGCAAGGGGCCTCCTATTGCATGGTGGTATACTTTTCGAGCTGGGATGTAAAATAACAAAAATACAGGGTGTTTAGTAAAACAAGAGAAGAAAAACTTTGACGCCCTCTAGCGGCTAAACGGTTGAGATTACCCCCCCACCTGTACAACGATTTCTTGTTTGTCTCGGCGAAACCTATCTACTGTTCAATTTTTTTACCGTTGAACTGAAACACCCTGTATATTAGTATACATATAGTGCTTGGTTGGTGTTATGTTGTGCAAAATCAGGTTTAAATACTGTTACTTAAATTAGATTTATGTTTAATCAATTATACATGTGTTATAGGCCTAAAATGTTGAATTATTTTTTCTAAATAATTTACATTTTGGGGAAGTCGATCACAATAAATCGGCTAACGCTCTGAAAGCGATACCTCTTGGGTGGAGCGGAAACTCGCATTTTTTTTAAAATTGTACATTGTACACATTACTACACAACGATGCTCTATATTATGAAAGTCACTCTATATTACAGGTGTTCTGCTGAAAAAAACAATTCCATGTCGCATGCAAGAGCAAGATTAAAGTGGACAGAACATTAACATTAAAAATGAACGGTATTACCATATTGATTTTATGTCAAAAGCTCTTTATATAGTTCTGATAAAGTATATTGTTCTATGATAATGCGAACGAAGTCGCGGGTACAGGCTAGTAATAAATAAATATGTAAACAATGGTGTACTGTACGAACTATATTACTCCCGCTTTCTATCAGTGTGTGCGTATCAAACTTGAGTTCATGGCTTGTAGAGATGCAGTAGGCTTTGGCTCTGCTAAACTATATTTTTAAAGTCCAATGTATGCTTCACTTGCTTTGCTTGCTTTAAGCGATGATTACATGCTTTCGTGGGAGCGATTACTATGTGCTGAATTTGCGAAATTAAATGCTTACATGCCAAGCACCCAACTCCATATAAAAAATGATATATGCTGTTAATGTTATTAGCCCCATTTACCCTATAGCAAGCTATATATAAAATAAATCAAAATTGGGGGAGCTTACACAAACTAATTTTATTTCTCTTTCTAACTAATTTTTAGGCCTAATTTTGATTTTCTGTCTACTTTTAGCAAAGTGTCATTGTATTTGTAAGAAAAAATTTAAAAATTGAAAAATAATTTATATGAACTGTCTTTTCTGTATGTCTATATTCTGTGGCAATAGCACTGCTGTCCGTCCACTGTGCAGCCATGGCACAATTGGGGCGACAACGACAGCATATACAGTAATTAAATGAAACTTTTTACGCTGAACTTTACGCTGTCGCTGTCGCCAAATAGATTCTATTCTATTTTTCAGCGACAACAAGCCATCCCGACCTAGATTTTACAGTAGCAGTAATCTATTCGCAAGAAGAAGAAATGTAAAATTCATATATATTTTACGCTGCAGTCGCGGCCGAATTGTGCGAACTTTCGGCGATACGCTGTCGCTATCGCCCGAATTGTACGAATGCTGTGACTATTAAAAAAAATAAAGGCAGAACCATAATCGACATTGCTGACATACGTATACACGATGAAAAATAATTCGAATTAAATTGGGAACATCTCAAAATTTGGGATTATCGTATATACGTTCAAAACTGGTAATTTGGATTTTACCTACACATATAAAATATTCAACTGTCATATAACATCTGTTGTCTCATGTAAATCTGTTGTATCACTAAAATACATATATTAACAATACATTATTTTATGCTGTCACGCTGTCAGTTCAGTCTTCAGTATATTGTGATGATGATATTTTTCATTTTTCGCCATATTGAAAACTTGCCACACACATATGCTCAAAAAATTGGGATTAAACCGAAATAATTTCTAGATAATATAAGGTGATTCATATAATTTTGAAGACAAGACAAAGTTTATTTTGTTAAACTATATATTAGAGTAAGAATTTATTTTATAATTAAGAAATTTAACAAAAATGTAAAAACATTTGATAGTAAACACAAAATTTTAAGTGTAATGCATTTATAATTAATTTTGTTTATTTTGGACAAAAAATTTTAAATAACAAAATTTGTACTTTTTAAATTACCCTGTAATAATGTTACATTTTTTCAAACGGTTGGTGTTCCAGTCCCATTTTTTTGTCTCTTTCTCATATAAAGGCTCTTAATTACTATCGACTTTTAGCAAAACCGCCAAGGCCGAATGAATAACGAGACAAAGATCATGAGAATTTTTTGCCAACAGGTGCTCAGTGACACTAATGTTGAATATAGATATATTGTGCGTCTATTATCCTGTATATTCTATATACTTATGTACATATTTACATATTTCTATTGCCCAATACAAAATATGTACGCAAACAAAAGAAAAAATTGCTTCTTTTTTGTACATTACATTACGTGTATGTAAGAATGTATATTTGAAACTGTGTTGTTTTGTTTATATTTTCTACTCTCAATTTTCAAAACGTACTCATTTTATAAGAGAAGCTATGAGAGAGGTGGATTTACGATACATCCACTTCAAAAATTAGCTCGGCAATGGAAAGGATTCTATTTCAACTTCAGTGTATAATTATTTTACTCTGTGGCTAAATTATATATCAAAGGTCCAACGTAAATGTACGCTTCACTTGCTTTGCTTGCTTTAAGTGATTGTTACAATGCTTTCGTTTCGTTTCCTTTCGGCTAATTTTAATTATTTTAATTTTTTTAATTATACGTAAAACAAATGGGAGCGATTACAATGTGCTGAATCGAGACGAAACGAAACGAAAAGTTCAATTGTATTTTAATATTTTCCGAATCGAAATGACATAACCTATAATTTACTTGAGTTAGGTACACACTAAGACTACTTTGTTTTAATTTTTCATACAAGACGAAACGAATACATTGTAATCGTTACCTACACTTCTTTTCGTTTCAGCTTGACGAAACGAAACGAAACGAAAACATTGTAATACCGCTTTACTTGCTGTGGTTGTCAAAGCAAGCAAAGTTATTGCTTGTTCCAGTATTTTTTTTTAAAAAGTCTTGCTAGTCTCATAATTTTTTCACCCCTGTGAATTAGCAAATTATATGTAAATACAACTGCATAATGTTAAAATTAAAACGTATTTATTTAGTACGTATACATAAAATGCATGGTATAAATATATAAAAATTTAAACAAAGTGCTTAACATACATACAAACTTGCATATAAAATACATATATATAAATATAATGATCAAGTATATTTTGCATGTTGTATTCAATCAAAGCCAAAGCAATGCATATAAATTATATATGGCATGTGTAATACAATACATGCGAACGTATTTATATATTATATACTTTGAATGTTGGTCTGGTTGCTGAGTTTGCCTCACATACATATAAACAGATAACAAATATAATATAAAAAAGTTTTTTGTTTGGTATATTGTATTAGATATAAAGTAAGAAGAGGAATATAATTTTCTCTATTCTCTTTACACTATATTCTATATATTTATATTGTATATATGTATATTATATTGCATGCAAAACATATAAATAAAGCAAAATGACAACTGATAAAATATCAGCTGTTGTAAAACAATTTATTCATATTCTCATTTTTCCTATACAACTCCATATAAAGAGAGAAAAGCTTTATACTCAAAAAGTTTGGGCTTGGCAAAAAGAAATGCCGTTATTTTTATATGGAGTTGAATGCTTGGCATAAACAAATTCTACTTTTTTTATATTGAGTTTTACGCTGGCATAACTACCGACATCTACAATTCTTGAAAATTTTTTTTGGTGCAAATGTTCCTATGAAAAAATGTTTCTCCTACTGTTTGTATATATGACAAACACCTACAATCGTTAGTACACGATTAAGAAGGTGCTGGTTCAAAAAATAAAAAGATAGATATTTTTTGAGTTTATGTTTTATTTCTCTTCAAATTCAACTTATACAATAATTAAAATAATTGAAATTATCTGCTTAATCTATGGTAAAGTAATTCCAAACTTAAATTGATAATCTTAAATTTTCAGTATTATAATAACTAATAAATACAAAGTATTTATTTGTGCTAAGTAGTTCAATTTCTCTAGTAAAGAAAAAAAAATAGTTTAATATTCCCGTCAGCACCAGGAATATTAATAGAAACTCCAGTCAGCACCCGGAGTAGTTAGTATGTAAATATTCCCGTCAGCACCAGGAATATTATGATATGAATACTCTAGTCAATACCCAGAGTAAGATAAATAGTTAATATTTTATATTCCCGTCAACACCAGGAATATATGTTGAATATAAACTTCAGTCAGCACCCGAAGTTTATTTTATTTGTGAATTTCCAGTCAGCACCCAGAAAATTCACTAAGTTTTAGTATGGGAATAATTAAGTATTTATAAATTTCAGTCAGCACCCGAAATTTATATTTCTTAGTAAACTTCTAGTCAGCACCCAGAATATCTACTAAGTTTTTGGAATTGGGAAGAATGTGTAAATTGCTAGTCAGCACCC
Organism: Villa cingulata; assembly: GCA_951394055.1. Taxonomy (NCBI): domain Eukaryota; kingdom Metazoa; phylum Arthropoda; class Insecta; order Diptera; family Bombyliidae; genus Villa; species Villa cingulata. The sequence goes on along the minus strand of OX596017.1, from coordinate 29,638,000 downwards.
AGTAATTTACACTTGGTTAGTTAGGATAGGAATGAAGGTGAAGATGCTTGATTTCTTCGGTTTATATACTTTTGTGAACAAAAGTAAATTTCTAGAAAATTAACGGTGTCTATTATTTTTGAGCCCTATTGTAATTATTTGAATATTTAAAATTAATTATTTATTTTATTTGTCATTGTTTTTTTTTGAAATTTACTTTTGTCACCAGATAGTATGCAACAAAAAATAATACAATTATTTAATTTTACTAATAATAATAATAATAATTTTTTTTTGCATAATTATGATTATTCTAATTGGAATTTGTATGTTGAATTGTAAGTAATAATATTGATATTGTAAGTAATTGTTGCTAGGTACATTTATTACGTTTTGATATTTGATCTGTTACTTTTTTTATTATGTATTATGTTTAGTTACATTTTATATATATTGATTGTGTACAATTTGTTTTTTTTTTGTATGTATAATTATAATAATTACAAATGTTGTTGTCTTAGTCTAAAATATGTATTATTTTATTGATTATTGATTGTCTAAATTATAATTATAATGAATAGTGGAATGTATGTTGATGTTTGCGTCAATTGTTGAGATCAGCATTGAATAGTCTTATTGGACTAATTGTTTATTGTTGAATATTTGACAGTTTATTGTTTATTTAATATTTGTGTTTTTTGGATATATTCGAATGTCGTGAAATTAATTAAATGTGTTGTTTTTATAATTATTATTTATTAAATTTCAATTAAAATGAAGATTTGATTGAATGTGTATTTGATTCATGTAAATCAAAATACTTCACTTTTATTGAAATTTGTTTATTAATGCAAATGCCGTTGGCAAAGTGAAAAACTGTGAAGTATTTAAATATAAAAGTTACAAATGTGTTTAATTTGTGTATGTGCAATAATTTCTAAATGCAACTACAAGTGTAATTTCAGGTGTTTTTTGGTAGAATTATGGGGTTGATGGTATGTAAATTAATTTGTACCAATTAACAATCATAGTTTTGTCAACACCTGAAAATCAACCAAGAAAAAGGGTGAAGTGAAAAACTGAGTGATAACGAACATACTGCCCCCCGTTGAAAAAATACATTTTTTTTATTTTTTCAAAAGAAAATCGAACAAAATAAAATTTTATTGTTTATTTGAATTTTATTAAATAATTTTAATTGGTTTTTAATATTTTTACATTGTTATCCAATGTTAATTTAAAGGCGATGCGTGTTCTGTCGGGTAATGTATGCCGTTGTTTTTTCTTTTTAGAAGCCCTAAGCATTTTTTTTGATATTAGAACGTAATAATACGTGTTTGGAATAGTTTCTGAAGTTATGGTGAAAAGTACTGGTTCTTCTTGATTATGGATGTTTATAAGTAGTGATTTGGTTTTATTCGAAGATTCTAACGTACCACCAAAGAGAATCCATCCAAGCAAACTGTTTTGTGCAACAGGTGTACCTGGAGGACCTTTGCGTAAACCTTCTATTAGGATAGAAGAATACGCATCAGCACCTAGAAAGATATCTATCTTTCCTGGTAAATGGAAAGTTGGATCTGCTAGATCGAGATCTTTAATATGATTGAAATTATGAGTGTTAATTTGTGAGGGTGGTAGAAGATCAGTAATTCTAGTAACAATTAATGAATTTATGTTTATAGTTTTGTTTGTGCGAGTTTGTATGGGTATAGTAGTTTGATATTTAATAGGTACTGTTTTTGAATTACCGAATCCAGATACTTGTATTGAAGTACGATATTTTTTTAAAGATAATTTTTGTGCAGCATTTTCTGTAATGAAAGATGTCTGCGAACCTGAATCTATGAGTGCACGAAATGTGAAATCTAGACCATGTTTTGATTTAATTTTCACAAGAGCTGTGGATAGTAATGCAAGTGATGACCTTCGTGAATGTTCGTATGTACAAAATGATTGTAATGATTTTTCAACGCTTTGGTTGGTTTGTGATTTAGTTGAACAATCTTGAGTTGTTCCTAAATTTGAATTGTTTGAATTATGAATAGTTTTAGATTTTGTGTTAGTTTTGTTTTGCACATTGTTTGTGCTTTGGTTCGATAAGTTAAAATGTAGTAAAGTATGGTGTTTTTTACCACAATTGCGACAAGTGAATTTACTTGTGCAATTATAAAGTTTATGTTTATTAGATAGACAATTTATACATAGCTGCTTCGAGCGTACGAGTTCAAGTCTTTTGGGTATTTGAAGACTTAAAAATTTTGAACAACGATATGCTGTATGTGATTCTTTACAAAAGAAACATGGTTTTGCTGACGTAATGTGATGCGTCATGGATTTATAACTTTGATTTGCTGATGTTTTGTTATCAACTAATGCCTCAAGTATTCTGAAGCGAGATTCTAGAAATTCCTTCAACATATCGAATGTAGGTAGCTCTTGTGAATATCCTAACTTTTCTTCCCATAATCGTCGTGTATCAACGGGTAATTTTTGTGTCACGTGGTATATAAGGATTACATTCCAGTTTTTTATATCGACTTTTAATGAAGTTAATTCGCACAAACATTCTGTTGTTCTATCAATAAGAGACTTTATGCCTTTGGCAGACTCTGAATTTAACGATTGCTGATTGAATAGAATTTTGAGTTGAGTATTGACTAATACTCTTGTATTTTGATAACGATTTTTCAAGGCAGACCACGCGACTTCGTAATTTGATTCAGTGATTTGGTACTGACGGAGTAAATGTTCTGCTTCACCAACAACGCTGGTTTTTAAGTAATGGAATTTTTGAATAGCAGATAAATTAGAGTTTTTGTGAACAAGAGATGTGAATAAATCGTGAAAAGACCGCCAACTATCATATGAGCCAGAAAACTTGGGTAACGAAATTTCTGGTAATCGAATAGATGGGTTTGAACTACTAACTTGAATTGGTTTTTGTACTGAAGGTTCTACTTTGTTAAGAGACTCTAAGGCATCATTTAGAATGCCAAGAAAATCATAAAATTTTTCCTCAAGGGGATTAAAATAGTCTGAAGAATATTTAAGTTCTTTAATTTGTTCTGATGGTGTAGAGCTTACTAATCGTTCGAGAGTTAAATGATTAATAACGATATCTTTCCACAATGCTTTAACATAATCAAGACGACCTCGAATATATCCAAGCGTTCGTTTTGCTATGGCTGTCTTTTTGTAATTCGTAATTGCTGTCTCAAGCAATTGACGCAAACTATCTTGTTTTAAAATTAAATCACATATGGTTTCCTGTGATGTAGTCATGTTGTAATTTGAAGAAAACTGAAACACTCAAAAATATCTATCCGGCTCGAAGGACCAAAAAATGTTTGTATATATGACAAACACCTACAATCGTTAGTACACGATTAAGAAGGTGCTGGTTCAAAAAATAAAAAGATAGATATTTTTTGAGTTTATGTTTTATTTCTCTTCAAATTCAACTTATACAATAATTAAAATAATTGAAATTATCTGCTTAATCTATGGTAAAGTAATTCCAAACTTAAATTGATAATCTTAAATTTTCAGTATTATAATAACTAATAAATACAAAGTATTTATTTGTGCTAAGTAGTTCAATTTCTCTAGTAAAGAAAAAAAAATAGTTTAATATTCCCGTCAGCACCAGGAATATTAATAGAAACTCCAGTCAGCACCCGGAGTAGTTAGTATGTAAATATTCCCGTCAGCACCAGGAATATTATGATATGAATACTCTAGTCAATACCCAGAGTAAGATAAATAGTTAATATTTTATATTCCCGTCAACACCAGGAATATATGTTGAATATAAACTTCAGTCAGCACCCGAAGTTTATTTTATTTGTGAATTTCCAGTCAGCACCCAGAAAATTCACTAAGTTTTAGTATGGGAATAATTAAGTATTTATAAATTTCAGTCAGCACCCGAAATTTATATTTCTTAGTAAACTTCTAGTCAGCACCCAGAATATCTACTAAGTTTTTGGAATTGGGAAGAATGTGTAAATTGCTAGTCAGAACCCAGTAATTTACACTTGGTTAGTTAGGATAGGAATGAAGGTGAAGATGCTTGATTTCTTCGGTTTATATACTTTTGTGAACAAAAGTAAATTTCTAGAAAATTAACGGTGTCTATTATTTTTGAGCCCTATTGTAATTATTTGAATATTTAAAATTAATTATTTATTTTATTTGTCATTGTTTTTTTTTGAAATTTACTTTTGTCACCAGATAGTATGCAACAAAAAATAATACAATTATTTAATTTTACTAATAATAATAATAATAATTTTTTTTGCATAATTATGATTATTCTAATTGTAATTTGTATGTTGAATTGTAAGTAATAATATTGATATTGTAAGTAATTGTTGCTAGGTACATTTATTACGTTTTGATATTTGATCTGTTACTTTTTTTATTATGTATTATGTTTAGTTACATTTTATATATATTGATTGTGTACAATTTGTTTTTTTTTTGTATGTATAATTATAATAATTACAAATGTTGTTGTCTTAGTCTAAAATATGTATTATTTTATTGATTATTGATTGTCTAAATTATAATTATAATGAATAGTGGAATGTATGTTGATGTTTGCGTCAATTGTTGAGATCAGCATTGAATAGTCTTATTGGACTAATTGTTTATTGTTGAATATTTGACAGTTTATTGTTTATTTAATATTTGTGTTTTTTGGATATATTCGAATGTCGTGAAATTAATTAAATGTGTTGTTTTTATAATTATTATTTATTAAATTTCAATTAAAATGAAGATTTGATTGAATGTGTATTTGATTCATGTAAATCAAAATACTTCATTTTTATTGAAATTTGTTTATTAATGCAAATGCCGTTGGCAAAGTGAAAAACTGTGAAGTGTTTAAATATAAAAGTTACAAATGTGTTTAATTTGTGTATGTGCAATAATTTCTAAATGCAACTACAAGTGTAATTTCAGGTGTTTTTTGGTAGAATTATGGGGTTGATGGTATGTAAATTAATTTGTACCAATTAACCATCATAGTTTTGCCAACACCTGAAAATCAACCAAGAAAAAGGGTGAAGTGAAAAACTGAGTGATAACGAACACCTACCTTTATATACTTTTTGTATATTTTACGCTGCAGTTGTGCTCGATTTGTGCGAACTTTACTGATTTAAAGAAAAGTTAGTTATTCTTATTATTCACCCCTGGTTGCAAGTTGCAACACTAAACAATTAACATATTTTTCACTTTGTTTGTAGTATGACATATGGAAAGTGGAAAGAAAGAACAAACAAGAAAAATTTGAAAGAGTATAGAATTTTGACATTTTGACTCTTAGATCCAACGACATAGGAAATCAAGGAATGGAATATTTGAGTAAACATCTTCAAGATACTAAATTTATAGAGCTTGATATTGGCAATAATAATATAAGAGATACAGGAGCTAACATTTTAGCTGAATGCTTAAAAGGTACTCAAGTTGCATTTCTCGATCTTAGTTATAATGATATAGGCAGTGTATGGGCACAAGAACTGGCTGCTTGCTTGAAAGATACTCAGATTGCACATCTTGTTTTGAATGATAAAAGTATAGGAAAAGATGGAGCTCAAGCTTTAACTGACACTATAAGAAAACTGTTCGCGCACAAAAAAAAAGTAGAATCTAAGAAACTCGCGAATAATCAAAAATATGGGGAAAATATAACGATAAAACTATTGAAAAAAAGAAAATAGAATATTTTTTTTAACTACAAAAAAACAGCTGGCTGGTTTTTTAAAGAAACTCACTGATATTTTTTTTAAAAAAAAACTCGAACTCAAAAATATCGGCCGATCAAACAGGTGACGATTCCGAACAAGACTGATTTAAAACCGGGGCCCAATGACAACGTAAACCTTCAACCGAAACGTTTACGTTAACGTTGACGTTGTTCAAAGCCCAATGACAACGTTCGCAACTGTCAAATCAATAATATTTTAATAATAAATAAGTGTTTCTTTTAGTTTTAACAGAAATAATTAGTTTAATATAAATAATAATAAAAAATAATTAATTCAATAAAATATAAATAACAATTATAAAGTTTATATAAAGTTTATACAATGGAAGTAGAAGAATTAGTTATTTTCGCTTACATGGCGTATAAAAAGTTAAAATCTTTGAAGGAAAAAAGAAAAATTAAACAAAGGCAAAGAAAATATTGGGTGCACAACATGTTTTTATCGCGAGATTCAACTGGTTTTTTTGTGTCTGTGTATCCAAAAATTAGAAATGACGAGGAAAAGTTTTTTAAGTACACAAGAATGAGTCGGTCTATATTTAATTTATTATTAAATTTGTTAAATGAACGACTTGAAAAATTTTCTATTAGAAAATTTTTATGTCCAGAATTTAGATTGCTTTTAACAATTATGTAAGTGGGATATATTTTATATATGAGAAGATATATTTGTGAAATTATTGGCATTTTTGAATAGGTATTTGACTCATGGTGGTCCAAGGCTTTTATATTCATCAAAGTTCCAAATTGGACTGACACATTCAGAAAAATTGTGTACGAAACATGCTCAATTATATGGGAAGAATTGTATCCTATATACCTCAGCTTCCCTAATGAAGCAGAATTTGTGCAAATTTCAAATGACTATTATCTAAAATGTGGTGTCTCAAATTGTGTAGGTGCCATAGATGGGAAGCACATCAATATGGTTTGTCCTCCAAGAAGTGGATCCCAGTATTATAATTACAAAGGTATGAATATACTTACATATTTCTTTATTTTTTTAATATGATTTTTTTCATTTTGAAAACTAATAGGTAAATACAGCTTAGTACTTTTAGCATCTTGTGATTCGAGGTACACTTTCACCATGATAAACGTTGGTTCTTATGGAAGCCAAAGCGATGGTGGAATTTTTAGGCATAGTGCTTTTGGTATAAAATTACTAAAGAAGCAGCTACCCATTCTAAAAGAGAAAGAATTACCCAATTCTACTACCAAATTTCCGTTTTACTTTATAGGAGATTCAGCTTTTCCACTGCTACCAAATTTAATGCGTCCATATGCAGGACGAAACTTTGAAAATCGGAAAGAATGTTTAAATACACGTCTATCTAGTGCAAGGATAACAATAGAAACAAATCTTGGAATACTAGCAAATCGATGGCGTCTTTTACTGAACAATATTCATGCCACACCTGATCATGTTGATATTATTGTGAAATCAACTGTTGTTTTACACAACTTTTTGAAATTAAATGATTTAAAATATAGTCCTCTTAATTATGAAGACAGACACGAGAATGATAGCGTTACCTATGGTCAATGGAGAGAATCAGGTACTTCTCTAGTTCCAACGATGCGTTTGAATTATTATTAAATTTTTTATTTTCTATTTTATTTTTTATGACATTTAAAATTTCAATTTCCAACTCTAAAAACTCTAAATCTTCAAAATTACCACTCCGCATCAAATTTTCAACATTTTAAGCGAATGTGGTATATTTATCACTGGAAGTTTTGCTTCCCCTTAACTCGTTTAAAAATGAAGAAAACTCCTCGTCACAATTTTTCTAGCTTTGTTGCGTTGGATTTGCTGGTTCTTAAATTATAATTATCAAAATACATTTCCATTTTTCTTGAACACTTACTTTCTTGGCCTATAAGTATCTTTTAAAAAAGACAATAATTCAAAATATTTGAATTTTTTTTTCGAAGATGGTGCTTCACTTCCTGAGCTTATTCCTTTATTTAGCTCTCTTGCATATTGGTCTCTCAGGCATTTCCATCTTTTCTGTGCAGTTTCCACTTTAAAAAAAACTAAAATTTTGTCGTCAATTTATTATTTAAATAACATAAACATTAATTTTTTTAAGTTCTCACCTGTAATAGCTAACTCATGAGCTATGTCTGCCCAAACTTTTTCTTTTATTTTAATGTTTCTATACATTTTTTCTGTCTTATCATATAAGAACGGTTTTTTTTTCACTAGTTCTATTAACTGTTCATCCATAATTTAATATTTATTATTTATTATATTATTATTTTTATATTTTAATTTGTTATTTTTATTTATTTTGTATAGAAATTGAGCTGTTTTTTAAATATTCTTAACTTCCACTAACTAAATTATACTTTGCATCTAGATCTAGAACAAATACACATGTCACATGTCATAATACACATGTCAAACACTTCTTCTTCTTCTTCATCAATTTTTTAAATATTACTACGGAAAATATTGTAATAGAATGTTTCATTTCCATTGCGTTAACGTAAAAAATAGAATTAAATCTAATTGAACCGAAAAGTTACGCTGAACGTTATCATTGGGCCTTTCTGAATTTATTTACATTTGAAATAATCAAGTAAACGTTTCAGTTGAAAGTTTACGTTGTCATTGGGCCCCGGCAGTAAGAACAAATATATGGTGACGACAGCGTTAATATACCTGTCGTCACATAAAAAAAAACGAAAATCGATTTTCTGGAATTTTCTATCAATTCGCCGAGAGATGACATCATCAACGAATTGAAAGATACTTCCAGTCTCCAAATAGAAGCGTGAACTTTTCTACAACGAAAATCTACTAAATTCTGACTTTGAAACACAATAACTCTTGAAAGAAAAAACCCAGAGTGACATGTGAGGTATTATTATAGAGATGGGGGAGTTTCCTACAGTTCTTCTAAGACTACTGTCTTCTAGCTAGTACATCGCGGTTGTTATAGGGTGTTTCGTACAGAAAGTTCGAAAAATCTTCATCGCCCTCTAGCGGCTAAACGGTAAAGATTACCCCCCCTACTGTTCAAGGATTTTTTGTTTTTCTCAGCGAAACCTATCTCCTGTGTGCCGATTGACCACCCGAGGCGGGACACCCTATATACAGTGCGTTTCACTTGAATAGGGCCACCTTTTTTCAATGAACTTTTGTGATTTATTCGTATTTTTTTCTCGATAATTGATTCTTTTTTAATTTAAAACTAAAGTACAACTTCATTCTTGAATTTCAAAACGAAAAAAATAACTGGTTTTATATGTTTAACGTTAATTTTTACTGTTTATTGTCTGGTACTTAGAAAAAAGCACATTTTTGCTTGCTTCACTTGAATAAGGCCACCATAAAAATTAATATAAAGGAGGGAAGTAAATGATTGCAAACACATAGTTTTTGAACAAAATTGTAATTTTTTTATTATTATTAAATTTTAGTACTTTGTACATCCTCCTTTTTTTAAAATTACTTCATATATTCTATTCGGCAAGGAATTGTATAGTGACTTCAAATAACTTAAGGAAATTTCCCTCCAGGCGACTTTAATGGCCTGAATTAATGACTCCTTATCATCAAACTGTTTGCCACCTTCGTACACTTTTCTTACTAACCACCCCCATACGTTTTCCATTATGTTGAGGTCTGGAGAATAGGGTGACCAATCGAGGGTTTCAACATTTTGGCTTTGAATCCAGCTTTTAACTATCTTTGCTGTGTGGATAGGTGCATTATCGTGCTGATATATCCAAGGTATGGGTCCAAAAATGTCGTGAAACTTCGGAAAGGTATTTTCCAATATATTTTTATATGTAATTCCAGTCATTTTTGTGGACTGGAAAACCAAATCGATAGTTCCATAATAAGAAACTGCTCCCCATACCATTACACCACCCTCTTTACTGTGATGTCTATCTAAAAACAGTTCGTCTTTTCGTAAATCGTGGAAATAATGATTAAAATTGTCCGGGCCATCAATATTAAATTTTTTTTCATCTGAAAAAACGACTTTGTACCATTGCTTTTGCCATACCATATGGTGCTTAGAAAACTGTAATCGATTTTGTTTCCGCACTTCATTAAGTGGTGGTTTTTTTTTAATTTTTTTGTACTTTAAATGTGAAGCTGCTTTAATTATGCGCCGGACAGTCGAAACACTTGCTTTAACCTTACACTTGACGAAGAATGAATCGTTTGTCTCGGGGAGTTGTTGCTTCAAAGTACGTCCTTTCATGTTTTTTCCATATTCATCAATATTTTTTAAAAAATTATTAACTACCGTTTTGCTTCTTCCGATTTTTTTGCCTATATCACGGCAAGAGTATCCTTCATTCTTATAAATTTTTATTTTTTCCTTCTCTACTACAGATAACACTTTATTTCATCCCATTTTAATAAATTTAATCAAATTTTTGTGCTTTATGTAATATTGATAGAAACAAAATGTCGAATATTTAATAGAAAAACTAATTTCAATTAGAAATGCAAAGCCTACTTCTGTAATAACATCAAAACTACAAGTGGCCTTATTCAAGTGAAGCAAGCAAAAATGTGCTTTTTTCTAAGTACCAGACAATAAACAGTAAAAATTAACGTTAAACATATAAAACCAGTTATTTTTTTCGTTTTGAAATTCAAGAATGAAGTTGTACTTTAGTTTTGAATTAAAAATAAAATCAATTATCGAGAAAAAAATACGAATAAATCATAAAACTTCATTGAAAAAAGGTGGCCCTATTCAAGTGAAACGCACTGTATATGATACGTATTTATATGGTGTATATAACGAGTAAATTTAATAATAAAGCTAAATTAATTTTAAAGTAGTAAGACATTTTGTTAAATATCCGGTATTGAAGGAAAGGTTTTTTTTTTCATTATGGTCAAAATAAAGGAATAAAATAAATATTAAAAATTAAAAAATGAGTTGGTAAAGAACTAAGATTTGGCTTTTGTTTCATACAACATTCCCTTTCAGAACCCAAATTTTAAATATTATACATATATTACATTTTTAATATCACATATACATTTTAATATTACATTTTTTTTTATTTGACAGATGTCAATTATAATATTTCATTATTTTTTGTTATCTATTATTTTTATTTTACATGACATTCTTTGTCGAAAATTCCACATTCCGATTCGGAGACTGGAAGACTCTATCAATTCGTTGACGATGTCATCTTTCGGCGAATTGATAGAAACTTCCAAAAAATCGATTCTTTTCATTTTTTTTCTTAGTTCCTCTTAGTCTTTACGAGTTTTTTTGATATCAGTTTTTCTTTTAATTTTTATCAGCCAGCTGTGTTTTTTTAGTCGGTTCTTTTTTAAGGTAGGAAAAAAGTAAATTTTCCAAAATTCGTGTCAGGTTTTCGGATTAATCTTAGAAATAGGATTTTACCACCACTATCTGATCTTTTCATACTAAATATCCTTTTCTCCTTTTTTTTCTCTTTTATAATTGAACATTTTTTTTTTTCATCAGTAGTATTGTGTTGCTATATTATTTGTACAGTGCATAAAAGGTATAGTAGGGACACTTGGGGTATATTGTAAAGCTCCAATATAACTAGATATTGTGCTTTTTTGCATGTTAAAAAAAGGGTGCAATTATAAAAAAGTGCAGTGCATTAATTTCTTATCTGTTTTTTTTTATATAATCTTGGTTGTTCTTGGGCTACGTTATATAAAAACGCATGTATTTCATTTTTTTAATTCTTTTCTTTTGTCTATAAGAAGACAGTTATACACGCGTAGTACATAGTTCAACGAAGGTTATATGAAAATGGTTGTTCATAAAACTGAAGTTTACGGGGTGTCACAAATCTTTCTTGTTACAAATAAATTTTAGTCTTTGTGAAGACTATTTTTTTCTCGTTTTTTGTAACATGGTGGTTTGTTTTCTTATTTTTATTTTACGTGGTGCTCTAAATTCTTCTTGCAACAGGTGAATTTAAATTTTTAAATACTGTTTATTACTTTTTTGCAACAGGGACACCCTGTAAAATATTAAATTCTTTTTGTTACAAGTAAATTTAACTTCTTCAGTCTTAATGAAGATCACTACGTTGTTATCATGATTTCTGCGGTGGATGATGACCCCTTATGAGCTTTCGGACAGATACAGTTCAGAAATTCGATTTTACCATTATCCACCGTGCCTGTAGGATCAAGCACCTACCTATCTTTCTAAATTTGGGAAACCAACTTGCCTCTCTTCCTTTTCTCTCGCCAATTCAGAGCTCGGCAGTCGAATGGGATGGTTTATATGGGGTGACGTATTAATCATGTAGAGTACCCCAAAGCAGTGTGACAGCAAGTGTCCCAATCGGGTCAAAGTGTCCCTTTTGGCAAAAATTGTCCCCGTGTCCCCCCTCTGACACAAATGTCCCTTTGATGTTCCACTCGAGTAAATTATACAGATACAACTAAGCCAAATTTTGGATAAATTAAAATATTCGCATTTTTGTAGTGAAGGTAACACTTTTTCTTATATTTAATAAAGCAGTACAGCCAACTTTGTTGTATATTCTTTTCTAATCTTTTCATTGTCACCATGTCATGTGCATGTCATTCAAATATAAATTATGTTTGACAGTTGCCTGGACTGGTGTGGTGTCATAACATGACAGCTGGTATTGGAGTGTAGTTTAGTTAGTGTATTATTACTTACTGTAATAGTGTAATTTAAAAAAAAAGTTATACAATTTTCGTTGAATTATGGATCAGTAAGTAAAATATTTGAATAAATAATGTCTGTTCTTATTGGATGTGTTATTTTATAGATATATTACCAGAATGAAATGTATTAAAAAAGCAGTAAGTGGTGTAAATGAAGAAAAATCGGATGAGAATATGAATATTCAAAATCACACTGCAAAGGCGGCAAATATTAACAACGTTTCTAGTGAATCATCATCAGACTATGATTTTCAATCTCACATTGAATCCGGCATTGATAGACAAAGAATATCGAAAAAAGTAAGAAAAATTAATTCACAATGGGTTATAGATTATAAATGGTTAGAATTAGATGGAAGTGGAAGTGTCAAAGATGGTATTTTGAAATGTAAATTTTGTAACGTCATTATTGGAACAAAAACTAATTGCCATTTGAAGCGGCATGAGAGTTCTGAAATGCATATAAAAACTGTTAATATTTTAAAAAAAAACACCAAATTTAGAAAAAATTGTATCAGAATCATACCATTAGCATAATATGCAGTCGATTGCTGAATTAAAACTACTTAGTTTTATTGCCGAACATAATATTCCTCTTCGTATTATGGATCATTTACCAGATTTAATCAAAAATATATGCTATGATTCTAAAGTCGCAAAAACTATACATTGTGGTCGTTTCAAAGCACGATCATTGTTATGCAACAAAGTAGAACCTTTTGTAAAACAAGCAATTTCAGCAATTCTTCGAAAAACTGCTTTTTCAATTATAATTGATGAATGCACGGATGTTTCAACAAAAAAGTGTATCGTTATTTTAGCCAGATTTGACGATAAGATTGCTAGACGTATAGAGGACAAATTTTTGACATTACTGGAAATAGAAGACTCTACTGCCGATTCAATCTCTAAAGCAATCTTAAACTGTTTTGAGAAAGAAAATATACCTATATCTAATTTGATAGGGTTTGGATCGGACAATGCAAACGTGATGATGGGGAGAAAGACTGGAGTGCAAGCGAAACTGTTAACAATTGTTCCAGATTTATACGTTGTAGGTTGTTTATCGCACTCATTACACAAATGTGCATCTTATGCTTGTGAAAAGCTGTCACATGAAATTGAAATTTTAGCGAAGAATGTTTACAGTTTTTTGAAACACAGTAGTAAACGCCAAAAGGATCTAAAAACATTTCAAGAATATTTAGATTTAAAACCTTAAAAAATTGTCAGTTTATCAGGAACAAGATGGTTGTCAAAGCATCAAGTTGTTTCATGCTTATTACAAAATTGGGATGCTTTAACATTGTATTTCACAGCATGCGTGTTTGAAGATAAAGTAATGAGTGCTGAAACTATTTTAAAAAATTTTACAGACTTCAATATACAAATTTATTTCTGTTTTCTTGAATATATTTTGAATATTATAATAAAAATGAACTTGCATTTTCAAGCTGAAAGTCCCAAAGTCCACATAATAATCTGTGATATTTCATGCAAACTGAAATTGATTTTAGAAAACTTCATGATTGATGCTTATATTAATAATACACCACTTCTTCAAGTAGACGTTGAAAACAAGGAATAGTGGAAACCATTTGAGGAGATTTTTCCTGGAGCAAAAGCTTTGAATTTATTGAATAAATTATCTGATCAAGAAAAAGAGCAATTTCTTGAAAATATTATCAAATTTTATATTGAGTTTGTTAAACAAGTTCTAAATAGAATTAATATAACCTATCCTGTGTTAAATGCTCTGGAAATATTCGATCCCGTTGTTTTAAAATCAAAGACATTTACTGGTATTATATTAACTTTTTGAAAAAAGATTTATGAAGATTTTGGATATTATAAAATGTGAATCTACTGAAATTATTTTTGAAGAAATTAGAGAGTTGATTGAATTCAATAAGCAAGGCCAAATTAAAGATGAAAATTTTGATGATTATTGGAGGCATGTTCAAAACATTAAGAATTTTTTAGATCAACCAATGTTCGAAAATATTTCCAGGTTTGCACTTTCTGTAATGTCACTTCCGCACAGCAGTGCTTCTGCTGAGAGATGTTTTTCACGACTAAACCTAATAAAAACTAAAAAGACAAAAAGGTTGAATTACGAAACAATTAATTCAGTTATGTCGTTTCAATAGTTTTTATCATCTTCACAGAAGGACTGCACGAATTTTCAACCACCGACTGAATTGATTAATTGTTTAAATTCAAAGTAATATTAAGTAGCAAGATATTTAATTAATTTCGAATTTACTAATTTTGTTTTGTTAATTTTTGTTTTGTTTGTTAATTATTTAATAATAAATCAATACTTATCTCAAAAAATATCAGCAGCATCATCCAATAATTTGAGATAAGTATTGATTTATTATTATCTAAATACTTTTTCATTTATCAAAATATATATATTTTATTAAATTTTCATTTCCTAAAATGAAAAAATCATACATAATCTAACAAAGAAATTAAAACATAGACATAAAACAAAAAAAAAACAATCACATGGTGTTTCATTTAAAATAAAATAGAATATTCATTTTTTTTTTATAAAATCGTTTTAATTCATATTTAAGTCAAAATATATTAAAACTAGCAAAGTGTGAACATTACATAAACACGTGAAATCTGAAATTCTATTGATATGTAATTTCAATGAACAGTACCTAAATATTGATTATGTAAGGAGGATATTTCGAAGTTTAATAAAAGAGAATAAACACGATTAAATATAATATTATTATTCAAACAGATTTAACAAAGTACAATTTATGTGATGTTCTAGTTGAAAACCCAAAGAGTGCTTCAACCTTTACTATCAAAGACTAAATTAAATCTAACTTAAACTATTGAATGCGCGCTTATATATAGTGTTTGAAAATGTGGAGGGGGTGATTGTATGTATTGCTGTGATGATGTAATATGTGTATATGTATGACGTATGATGTTGTTGATGTTGATCACTGATGTTGATTGTTGATGATATACTGTACGTGGTGTTGATGTATTTGATGTGATGATGTAATATGTGTATATGTATGACGTATGATGTTGTTGATGTTGATCACTGATGTTGATTGTAGATGATATGCTGTACGTGGTGTTGATGTATTGCTGTGATGATGTAATATGTGTATATGTATGACGTATGATGTATGATGTTGTTGATGTTGATCACTGATGTTGATTGTAGATGATATGCTGTACGTGGTGTTGATGTATTGCTTGTATTGATGTGATATGTGTATATGCATGGTGTATGATGCGGTTGATGTTGGTTGCTAATGATATGCCATATGCTGTACGTGGTGATGTGGCTGATGGATTGTTTGTATGTAGGCGTTTCTGTGCCGTTTTGTTACAGTCTCCCTCTTTATTCCTGAATAACGTCTCGATGAAGGAATATATATGTAGGTATTTTATTTGGTTTGTTTATCCTTCTTCTTTGGTCTTCCTCTTTGGCGTGCTGGTTGTACAGGTACTACGGTGCTGTTGATTATAGGGTCAGTAACTTTTGTCAACATGGACGTGTGATATGTTCCTATTGCTTCTGTTGGCTCTTCGGTACTTGAAACTTCGTAAGTAGTAGGTCCCCTTTTCTGTAAAATTATATATGGACCGTCGCGTTGAGGAGCAAATTTTGCAGTTTTCTTGCGGGTTGCTTGGCTTCTTGTTTTTGTTTTTACCCACACATAATCTCCAACTTCATAGCCTGGGTCGGGTCGTCTTCTTTTATCATTGTACTCGCAGTTGTGGTCTTGCTGTTTCTCCATAGTTTCTCGTGCTTTCTTAAGTGTTTCTGCCGTACGTAGCAAATATGGTGTAATGTTATGCTCAAAATTTTCTGATTGAACTACTTGACGTAGATCATTTGTGATGTCAGCTGGTGTTCTTAACTCTCTACCGAAGGTTAGAAATGCTGCGCTGAACCCCTTTTGTTGACAGTAAGCTGAATTAATAGCGAATCTAATTGTTGGTAAATTTTCCTTCCATGATGCGTGGCCGTCTTTCACGAAAATTGCTAGCTGTGTTTTAACATCTTGATTTTTTCTTTCCACTGGATTTGCCTGGGGATGATATACTGGAGTAAGTTGTTGTCTTATGCCCAGACAGTATGTTACGTGTTGCATAAGGGAACTAACGAATTGTGTCCCGTTGTCACTGATGAGTCTTCTGCAAAGACCATACCTAAAAAATATTTCTTCGATTAAAATAGTAGCACAAGTATAGGAATTAGCTTCTTGTAGTGCGAATAATTCTATCCATCCACTTGCAACATCTTATATTATGAAGATCCATTTGTAGCCGTCGTTTGTTTCTTGGAGAGGACCGAATAAATCTATTGACAGTACTTCAAATCTTTGTGCCATTACCGGAGTTTGAAATAATCCGGCAGGCTTCGAATTACTAATCTTGTACCGTTGGCATTCTGCACAGGCTTTGACATAATTGGTTATTTGTTGTCTCATACCGGGCCAGTAGTATTTTGGTGTAATTCTTTTCAGTGTTCTTTCGATTCCATAGTGTCCTGCTGTTGGCTGATCGTGATGTGCTTCTAGTATTTCTTCTCTAAGTGTTGCTGGGATTACAAGTTGAGATTCTTCTGTACTTTCATCTGGTACATATCTGTATAAAATACCATCGTTTAAAATATCTCCTCTGCTTGTCCATCTGGAAAATTCTTCTTCTTTGACACCCTTTTCAAGAGCCGTTAAGATTTTACTTATTTCAGCATCATGTAATTGAGCTTCTCGTATTTCTGAGGCTGATCGATGGGGTAGGTCTATTATGATTTTGCATGTGTCTACTGTCTCTTCTATATCACAAGGTGGTCTTGACAACATATCTGCAACGGCGTTGTTTCGTCCTGGCATATATGATATATTCAAATTGTATGGTTGTAGTTGTAGAGCCCATCGTGCCAACCTTCCTGTGCGATGTTTTAGTGTCATAAGCCATCGTAGTGGTTGATGATCAGATGCAACATTTATCTCGTTTCCTTCAATGTATCCTCGAAACTTCGCTACCGCCCATACTACTGCTAAGGCCTCCCTCTCTGTTGTGCTGTAGTTCTTTTCATGTAGTGTTAACAGCCTGCTGCCGTATTCTACTGGTCGTTCGTCTGTTCCCTCCCCCTGGAGGAGAACTGCTCCAATAGCATAACTGCTGGCATCAGTGCGTAATGTAAATGATTTGCCATCTTCAGCTTGTCGTAAAATAGGAGCGGTGGTTAGGCACTCTTTTAAACTATCGAGAGAACACTGTTGTTCTTCTGTCCATTTCCAGTTGGTGTTTTTCTTGGTCAGTGATGTTAGTGGTTGAGCTATATTTGCGAAATTCAGGATGAATCTCCGATACCAAGAGCAGCATTGCAGAAAGGATATCAACTGTTTTAAGTTTCTTGGCGGCGGCCTGTTCACAATTGCTGCTATCTTTGCAGGATCCGTGCTTATACCATCTCTAGTAAGGATGTGTCCTAGGAACTTTATTTGTGTACAGCAGAATTTACACTTCTTTCGATTAGCACATAGATTAAACGTTTTTAAGCCATTGAATACTTCTTGTAGATCAACCAAATGCTGCTCAAATTACTCTGAAAGTACAAGAATGTCATCTAAGTAAGCTAATAATCTTACGTTAGGTATTGTGGTTTTAAATTTGTCTATAAGTCGCTGCAATGTAGCAGGTGCATTCCGTAATCCGAATGGCATTCTTTTAAATTGATATATGCCAAATGATGTGATGAAAGCGGTTTTTTCTTTATCTTCGTTTTTCATTTTAATTTGCCAATATCCAGCCAGAAGATCAATCGTTGACATATATGTAGCTTTCTTTGCAGAATGCAGAAGATCATCGATTCTAGGGAGTGGATATTTATCCGGAATTGTAATTGTGTTTAGCTGACGGTAATCTATACATATTCTAATTCCGCCGTCCTTTTTGGGTACCATAACTACTGGAGCTGCCCAGGATGAATCGCTTTCTTCGATGATGTCTTTTTCTAGCATATCATGAATTTCATCTTTTAGAGTGTTGAGCTTTGCTTCTGTCAATCTATATGGAGGAGAAGCTATTGGAATTTCTGCAGTTGTTACTATTCTGTGTTCTATATGTGATGCTGGATGGGAAGAAGGTTTGAATCTGTCCTCGTTGTGAATCAAGATATTATTCAAATGATTCTTCTCGATTTGTGTTAACTCTGCTGCCTCATGTTCTTGTAATTTGACGTTTATCATACCTAAATAAACGTGGAATGCGGCTTCCTTACATAATTTGGAATTGGAAATTGTTGACTCTGCAGGCAGGCTATCTTTGAAAATTTCTTCAATGGCTTCTTCTGAATAGTCTATTTTTCCTAAATCAGTGCTTCTAGTATATTTGTTGGGTGTGTTTTTTATTGGAGTGATAACATCAGGAATGAAGTATCTCTTCTTTAACGGTGGTGGTGTTTCAGGAATTGGTGGGCCGTAGTGTGAAGTTTCATCATAAGGCGGGGTTTCAGAAATTTGCGGGCTGTGGTGTGAAGCTTCATCATCTAGTGACACTGTGGCTGCATTTATGGTTTCTTGGTGCTTAACTTCTTGATCTATAAAAGTGTATTTTTTTCTTGGTGTTTCCGTAAAATACCATGTGCGTTGTGGTAGGTCTAGAATGATGTGTGCATCCTGAATAAAATCTACACCAAGTAAAGTACGGTTATCAAAAGAGTTTTGGAGTGTTATGAATGCTGTAGGTATAGTATGCTGTTCTATTTTGACGTTTACTTTTACTGTTAGGACATTTTGGAGGGTTTGTTTCCCGTCGGCCAGAGTTACATATGCTTTCCGTGCTGTAAATGTGTATCCTTGTTTCTTCAATTGAGTATATAAGCTGTTGCTGGCTACACTCATGCGTGCACCAGTGTCAAAATAGGCTGTTCCAACGCTGTTACCGATTTGTATTTTTACCAGTGGTCGCACTCGTAAAGGAAGTAAGGATTTTTCTTCACATATATTCAGAGAGCAAAAGTCTGCATTTGTTGATGATGTTGGCTTGGTACAATTTTTACACTGGCTCCTAACAACACCTGGTTGGCCGCAACCATAACAGGTGATTGTTGGTTTCAGTATATTTCTTGAGTTCTCCTTGTTTTCTTTATCAGCTTTTTGTTTCTTCCTGCATTCTTCTATGTTGTGACCATAATTGTTGCAGAATTCACACTTCACTCTTTTTTTGGGATTGGCATCTGCGTTATTGGATTTTTCTTTCATTATATTTTCCAGAGTCCGAGATTGTTGAAGAAGTTGATAAAAATTTGAAATATTTTCTCTGTTTATGTGTTGTTGAATCCGTATATGTAGTAAGCCGAAAACAAGATCTATTTGTTGTTGTTCCGATAGATAATTTTCCGGAAGTTCGGCCATTAGTGCTCTCTTTCCGCATACAAACAAATCTGTTGGTGTTGTGGAGATTTGCTTTGTTTCGAATAATTCACAAAGAATTTGGTATGCTGGTCGAGCTGGAGAGAACGTCTTCCTCAAAGCTGGCATGGCATCCTTCCAGGTTTTTATTTCATGGCTAGTTCCTCTCCACCATGTTGCTGCTATGTCTGTAAGAAGCAACGGCAATCCTTGAAGCGCATTCTCATCGTCTATGTTTTCACAGTTCTTGTAGATCGTTGCTGTTGAAATGAATTCTTCCACTTTACTTCGGTCTCCTGATCCATGATATCTTGCTGAGCAGAAGGCAATGTTACCCGTTCGAATGTTTCCATTGGCGTGAACTGACGCCAGTAGACCCGCTAATTGTGATTCTGTTAAGATGAAATTTTGTGTCGCTGAACTGCTTGTAGTTGCATTCGATGGTGTGCTCTGAGACGCTGATGTAGCTGGTTGATTGTTACGATCTTGTGGCTGGGATATAGATGGATCTGTTATGCTCCGTGTGTTTACCATGTTCGTCTTGATGTTTCTTCGAACTCCTGTATGTTAATGTTTTATTTATTGAGTTAGCCTCACTTTGGGCGCCAGAATTGTAAAGAGGATATTTCGAAGTTTAATAAAAGAGAATAAACACGATTAAATATAATATTATTATTCAAACAGATTTAACAAAGTACAATTTATGTGATGTTCTAGTTGAAAACCCAAAGAGTGCTTCAACCTTTACTATCAAAGACTAAATTAAATCTAACTTAAACTATTGAATGCGCGCTTATATATAGTGTTTGAAAATGTGGAGGGGGTGATTGTATGTATTGCTGTGATGATGTAATATGTGTATATGTATGACGTATGATGTTGTTGATGTTGATCACTGATGTTGATTGTTGATGATATACTGTACGTGGTGTTGATGTATTTGATGTGATGATGTAATATGTGTATATGTATGACGTATGATGTTGTTGATGTTGATCACTGATGTTGATTGTAGATGATATGCTGTACGTGGTGTTGATGTATTGCTGTGATGATGTAATATGTGTATATGTATGACGTATGATGTATGATGTTGTTGGTGTTGATCACTGATGTTGATTGTAGATGATATGCTGTACGTGGTGTTGATGTATTGCTTGTATTGATGTGATATGTGTATATGTATGGTGTATGATGCGGTTGATGTTGGTTGCTAATGATATGCCATATGCTGTACGTGGTGATGTGGTTGATGAATTGTTTGTATGTAGGCGTTTCTGTGCCGTTTTGTTACAACTAGTATTTTCAAAGAATAAATTTCGTATTAATTCGCCAACAGTGGGACTATATTAGACATTCTATACAAAGTGTTCTTTTTATTACATGCTCGAACTTAATTTACATGTTATACATTATTTGATTTGGTTATACGTATGTACGTCTGGAACTATTGTGAGGTGAAACTATTCATAAGACTCAAATATTATTTTTATTATCCACCAATATACTTTTAATCGATAGTAGATCAGTGATTCGAAATTTATAATCATGTCAGAAACTGCCACGTTAAAAATTGACAGAGGTCGCGTAAAAGCATCTTTGACCAAGTTGAAAACTTTTGCTGATTCAGGTGTAGGTAATAAAACGGTTGAAGATTTCGAAGTGCGTTTAGAAAAACTAGAAGAATTAGCTATTGAATTCAAGGCCGTAGATACAAAACTAGTTGCAGAAGGTATAGAATCAGAATATGACTTTTTTGAAGACAAATACTTAGATGTAAAAAGCACTCTCCGTAAACTTTTGAATTCAAAGCTGTTAGAACGTAGTCCGAATCAATCACAAATAACAGCCGATACTACTTTATCAGCTTTAATCGATCGACAGAGTACTTTAATTGATAATTTAACAAGAACAGCTAATTCTAATTCGACTAATACCTCAGCATCACCACACGCTAAACTTCCAAAAATAGAAGTACCTTCGTTCTCCAGTGATTACAAGGATTGGCCGTCATTTATGGATCTTTTCACTTCTTGTATAGGTAGTCGTACTGAATTAACAAATTCTGCGAAATTAAAAGGTGAAGCTGCGAATTTGATAAAACATTTATCAATAACAGATGCTAATTATTCTCAGGCATGGGATAAACTTGTGTCGCGATATAATAAGAAAAAACACATTGTATCGGCATATATGAAGGCATTCATCAATCAACAATCCTGTACGTATTCACCTACTGCATTGCGTCGCATTGCGGACAATTCTGATCAGTTAATAAGAGGAATCGATGTATTAGATGGTGACGCTACCAGTCGAAATCCTTGGCTTATTCACATAATATTAAATAAAGTAGATAATGACACACGTAAGGCATGGTGTGAAGAAACTTCGGAAATTGAATTTCCATCATTCACTGAATTTATTAGTTTTTTAAGTAAAAGATGTGATGATGCGTTGGAAACTTACGATAATACGAAACGATCTGTCAATAATCAACAAATTAAAACTTTAACCATTACTAAAAATGCCTGTATAAAATGTTCACAAAATCATACATTGTATCAATGTCCACAATACAAAACATTAAATATTGTTGAACGACGAAACTTCGTTAATACAAAATCAATCTGCTTCAATTGTCTTGGAACGGGACATTCATCGTCAAAATGTAATTCTAAACATAAATGTCACATTTGTAAAAAACAACACCATACAACGTTACATACAGATGACCATTCAAAGCCAGACCAACCACAAGGTCTTCACGCTTATGCATCTAAAAATTCAGATAAACCACAATCACTCATTCATTCACCTGCAAATCATCAGATGCAAGCATTCACACTCAATGTAGATACTGCAAACACTGTTCATTAATTAGATACACATACATTATCACAGAATCAAGAAACGAGAATTACTTTACTGCCAACAGCTGTTGTCTATGCATTTGATTCAAATAATCATCCGCAACTATGTCGTCTCTTACTTGATTCCGGTTCACAGGCTTCATTCATCTCTGAAGATTGTGTCAGACGTTTATCACTTCAGAGAGAACATTCAAAGATTGTTATACAAGGACTGTCGGCAACCAAGACAGTTACTACAAAAGGAAAAATTTCCTTATTAATTATGTCGTGCTATCAACCTCAAAATAAGTTGAGGGTGCAAACAAATATTTTGACTAAATTAACGGCACCCCAACCATCGAAAACATTTAAGCTAAATTGGTCAAATGCATCAAGCATCATTAAACATTTCGATCTAGCCTATCCAAATTTCAATCAATCCAGAGATATCGACATCATTTTGGTGCTGATTATTTTTTCCAGATTTTGCAAAACGAAAAACAACATATTTCATCAAAATTGCCTTTATTACAAAAAACAATATTTGGTTATGTTTTAGCAGGTGGTTTTACTTCCTCAAATAATCACATTATTTCGCTTCATACAAACATTAGTGATATTGATTCAACACTTAGAAAATTTTGGGAGCTTGAAGAATTGCCCATTTCAACTAAAACCTACACTGACGATGAAGAATATTGTGAAAAACAATTCATTTCAAATCATTCTTTTGATCCTTCTACTAAAAGGTATGTTGTTAGATTGCCAATTAAACATGATACACCGCCTCTAGGACAGTCACTTTCATTTGCATCACATTGTCTATATTCTCTTGAAAAAAGATTCAAAACAAATAATTACTTAGCCAACGAATACAAGACATTCATGAACGAGTACCAGGAACTAGGTCATATGGAGTTAATTCCAATCGAGAAATTAACTGAAGGATACGAACACATGTATCTTCCTCACCATGCTGTGATCACACCATCAAGTTCAACAACAAAGGTCAGAGTAGTGTTTAATGGAGCTGCTAAAACTACAAATGGAACAACTTTAAATCAAAAATTAATAGCGGGACCCAAAATTCAGAAGGATTTAATAGATATACTACTAGCATTTCGATCATTCAAGATAGCCATGGTAGCAGATATCGAAAAAATGTACAGACAAGTCCTAGTTCATGAAGATGATAGACATTACCAACGAATACTTTGGAGACCAAATCCATCGCCTCCAGTACAACACTATTGGTTAACAACAGTTACTTACGGAACTTTGTCAGCTCCATTCTTAGCAACTAGAGCTCTTAAACAATTAACAATTGAATTTGCTAATGAATATCCGTTGGCAGAAAAGGCACTAAAAAATAATTTTTATGTCGATGACTTTTTGGGTGGAGCTAATGATGAAGAAAATGCACTTGAATTATTTCATGAGTTAATGTAGTTGTTGAAAAGACGCGGCTTTTCTCTTCGAAAGTGGTGTTCAAACTCTCAAGTTATTCTACAGTCAATAAGGCCCGGTGATAATAACAATCAACCTTATGTCATTAATGAACATACTAAAAATTTACGAGTTCTCGGTCTTGAGTGGATTCCTTCTGATGATTATTTTACATTTAGTATACAATTACCACAAAACAATGTCACAACCAAACGCATTATTTTATCAGAATCTAGTAAAATATTCGATCCTTTAGGCTTAATATCTCCTGTTACCATATTATTTAAGCTATTACTGCAACAATTGTGGCTACAAAAATGTGACTGGGATGAATGTACTAACGACATAACATCAAGATGGCAATCACTTCGTAACAGTCTTTATCTTCTTCAAAACCTTCGAATTCCAAGGTTTATTCATACCAATCTTGAAGACGTTGAGCTTCACGGATTTTCTGACGCATCTGAACGTGCATATGCTGCTATTGTCTACAGCAGAGCTGCAGATTCTAATGGAAACGATCATATTACAATTGTTGCTGCAAAAACAAAGGTATGCCCTATTAAGCAAATTTCTATCCCCAGGTTAGAGTTATGTGCTGCTATCCTACTCACACGTCTTATAAGTTTCGTCACATCAAATTTACATATCCAAGTCGAAAGATGTTATGCATGGACTAATTCAACTGTTGTATTGGCTTGGCTTTCATCACATCTGCGCAAATGGAAATCATTTGTTGTTAACAGCAATTTTATCAGTACTTCCAAGATCACAATGGCATCACGTGAATTCATTTTCCAATCCAGCAGATCTATCATCCAGGGGATTAATTGTTATAACAAAGCAATCTAAACCACGGGATATAATATAATTTCCCACAAATTACAAATTTTCGCCGAATTACTTTTTAATATTCTTTTACATACATAAGGTTCTCATGGAATGGATGCACAATTATATTTTACAAATAAATATAATTTTTTTATTTATTATTTCACAGTAAATCTATTTTAAACCTTAACAGTTTTGATTCCAGCTTCCCAAAGTCCACCAAAGTGAGGTGCTGATTGTGGATTAAATTCCCATTATATTCTATTTTCTGATATAAATTTTGATATTAAATCTGTTTAATGTATTAACGGAAGTTGGTCATATAATTCATGCAGATATCTATTAGAACCAATAAAGTTTGTGCCATTATCACTAAGAATTTTATTGGGTAAAAACCACGGCGAGCAATAAATCGTCTTAGACAAGCTAGAAATGTTTCTGCTGATAAGTCGCCTGCTAGTTCAAGATGTATTGCGCGGGTGCTGCAGCATACGAATAATGCAATATAACCTTTTGAACATCTTGTACCTCTACCTCTATATGATAATAAGTCTAATGGACCAGCATAATCTACACCGACATTCTCAAATGATCGATAAGATCCTACTCGTTGAATGGGCAAATTTGCCATTAATAGGTGAGATGTTTTTCCTCTATGTCTCACACAAGTTACACATTTGTTGATGATCGATTTTACTAGACGTCTGCACGAGAAGATCCAATATTCTTGTCTAATAATGCCTAGCAGTAGATTGATACCAGCATGTAAATATTTTTCATGTAAATAGATAATTAAATATTTAGTAAAAATGTGATTTTTTGGTAGTATTATTGGATGTCGTATATTGTAAGGTAGTATCGCACTTTCTAATCTGCCACCAACTCTCAATATTCCTTGTTGGTCAATAAATGGAGAAAGTGATGAAATACAACTCGATGGCTTAACAATCGAAGTTGTTTTTAAGCTATTTATTTCTGATTTGAAATTTTCCTTTTGTGCCCATATACTCAAACAACGATATGAACGATTAATATCTTCAGAAGTAATCCATTTCTAATATGGAATAGATTGAATTTTGCAGATACATTTTCGGGAAAATTGAAAACATCGGCTTATATTGCGTAAAATAATGGTTAATTTTGAATATTTTGTGAACAATTTATGAAAAATGTTATCATCAATGCTGATATGGTTCTTCATGCAGATGTTTCTGATGTCTACGTTAGTGTTGTTATTTTTAATATTGCAATGTTTTTCATGATCTAGTGCAAGTGATTTCCAATCACTTTTCAACCATTGAGGACCATTCCACCACAGTTCAGAAGTTATCAATTGTTGAGGTATTAATATTTTTATGTTATGGTCAATAGGAAAAAGAAAAAAAAAATTTAAAACAATTATTTTGAAGTTTTCCTTTCTTTTTTTTTTTTTTTTAAAGAGAATATTTATTTTAAATAACTTCCACAATGGATGCACAATTATATTTTACAAATAAATATAATTTTTTTATTTATTATTTCACAGTAAATCTATTTTAAATAAATGTAATTTTTTTATTTATTTCACAATAATTTGTTTCAATTAAATGTATTTCTAATTTTTTTATAAGTACTTATTTTTAGATTCACTATTTTTTAATTCAATTACAGTGGATTTTAAATTAACTATGTTGGACAACGGACTCAAAAATACTGAATTAATAATTAACTCCAACTATACAAATCAACTATCTTTTTTAATATATACTTTAATTTAGATATTTTATATATTAGTAATTCAATTTGTCCAATTAGAATATGTGAGAAAGTTAAATTTGCTGACCCAGGTTCTCATGCTTGAATTTTCAGAGGTGAAAGAAAGTTCACATAATGATACAGGTGCGGATGCATATATGTAATATGGATTATGTATTGCAATTGCATCTATGTATCTGAAGAAATGCAAGATTGCATTTCTATAATGAATTATGAATAATGAATTTATATTGATTCCGCAATACTATTATTTTCTATGAAGGTAAATGCCATGAGAACCTTATGTATGTAAAAGAATATTAAAAAGTAATTGATTGAACGTTAAAACTAAACAAATGCTTGAGAACGAAGATGAATTTAGCAATATGATAGAACAAAACAAAACTTCAGCCTTAGCTGTTTTTATGCGTTCCATCATTTATTGTAGAAACCAGGGCCGGCCCAACAGAAATATGCGCCCTGTTCAAAGTGTAAAATGTCGCCCTAATACTATAAAATTTAATTTCTTTTGAAACTCATATTATTCTTTTAAACTTAAGCCATTTCCACACCACCCTTGAGGTAGACTTAAAACTCACATTACATTACAAATATTATATATTTGCAATGTGTGTTAATTATATATTTTTAATTTAAAATAGATGTAAATAATCTAATTTTGCAAATATCAAATATTTCGCGTTTGTGAGTACGGTGCGTTTTTTTTAACGAGGTGTCCCCCGGAGGCCTAATCCTCAAAAAAATAGTTATAAGAAAACCGTGAAGTTAATCAATTTATTTTACTTTAATGAATAAACAGGAATATTTTTGCAATGTTGTACCAATGTTTAAGTATAATACAAAATTTGCATGATAGTACATAATATAGAATAAACAAGTATTCATTAGTCATATTCTCATACAAATTTAGCATTTTATATAGAAACAATGTTACATCATTTCATGAATATTCTTGATCAAATTTTCACCTGTATAATAGTTTTATCAATAAAATTCAAATTATTTGTGTCGAATTAAGTAAAATGTACTTTCCTGGCTTTGATTTTCGCAAATTCATTCAACAACTCATCACAATCTAAATTTTCTACTAGCTCTTTTTCTATCGATAATACGGCTAAACTAGATAATCTGTCCTGGGTCATTGTTGTCCTAAGATAATTTTTAATTATTTTTAATTTTGAAAAACTACGTTCTGCAGATGCTACAGTGATGGGTAAGGTGCTCAAAATTTTCAGTGAAATGACTGTGTTTGGGTAAACAGTATCTAAATGTTTATCAAAAATGAAATTAAGTACATCCAAACATGACATTTCACAGTTTAAAAGAGGTGAAAGTGTAAGTAGCTCTTGATAAAGTTCGTTCCCATTTATATCCCTACTTTCATTATATGTCAAAGATTCTTCTAAAATCTGACATTTTTCCTTTAAAATGAACTCGGAAGGTAAACAATGTATTTTTAATAAAAAGGAAAATAATTGACCATATTCTTTAATCTGATCGAAACGTTCTTCTATTGAAATTATGGCTTTGTCTAGTACTTGAAAATAAAAATTGACTTTGAAAGATTGTTTTGGGTCAACTATGGGTTCGTCAGCGCATTGTTCACCTGCCATTCTTTTCCTTTTTCTAGTACGTAAACGGTTGTCTAGAAATTTGGGTGAAATTTCTAATTCCTCAGCTAAAACTTTAGCGTTTTGAATATATTTTTCGAAATTATTGTCCGACCTCATTTCGCAAAGAGAGTTTTTAGTATTTTTTAAAACTTCAAGAGCTACAGAAATATCAATTTTTTTATTTTGTAAATACTTGCTGGCGATATTGATTTTCTCTAAAATATCATACCATACAAGTAAAGAACAAATGAAACTAAACTGCAAAATTTTATTTCCCAATGATTCTGCAGTGACTTTAATTAAATTATCATGAGCATTATCACTGATTTCTAATAATGCATCATATATATCGGCTAAATTATTTTTTAAAGGCCTAAGAGCATCTATTCTGCTTTCCCATCTAGTGTCAGACAAAGGTTTTACAGTTAATCTCTTTACACAAGTTTTATATATTTCCCATCTATTTGTGGACCCCGAAAAAAATACATATATACTGTGCACAATATTAAAGAAATTAATTGCATCAATGCTGCAATGAGCAGAGTCATTCACAACTAAATTAAGTGAATGAGAAGAACATGGGACAAAAAAGGCTCTTGGCTCTAATTCCCTAATCTTTTTTTGCATTCCAGAATTTTTCCCTTTCATATTTGCTCCATTATCATAACCCTGACATCTACAATTTGAAATTAATAAATTCAAATCATTCAATTTTTTTAAAACAAGCTCTGTTAATCCAGTGCCAGTCTTATCACTACAGTCTAAAAATCCTAAAAAGTGCTCTTTAATTTGAAAAATATTTTCATTTTTCTCTAAAAATCTAATAATTAATGTAGTTTGTTCAACATGGCTCTTGTCTGGAGTTGAATCTACAATAATTGAATAATATTTGGCAGCATTTATCATATGGACAATTTTTTTAATAGCGGCAGTTGCAATTAAATGAATTAATTCATTTTGAATATTTTTGCTTAAGTAATGATACTGGGTTTCTTTGTTATTAACTCTCTTCAAATGTTCCGCAAGTACAAGATCGAATTTTGCTACCATTTTAACTAATTCTAAAAAGTTACCGGTATTTGATTCATTTATGGTACAAGATGAACCTCTGAAAGACAAAGATTGTGCACCTAGGTACTGAACGAAAGAAAGAAGTCGTCGTAAAACTTGGTTCCAATGATAAACTTCTTCTTTCACCGCTGCAAATTTGCATCAATTGTTTTATTTTTGTTCAGTCCTTCTTCTAAAATCTTCCACGATCTAAAAGATTCCATATGAAAATTACTATTCTCGTGGCTTTTAAGAATTTGACTTGTATGAGGCCAATCTGAAAACCCCGTACTAGACAAAGCTTGTGTGCTCTTGTTGTGTAAAAATAATTTACAACAAAAGCAAAAAATTGCATCGTTTTTTATTGAATAAACGAGCCAAAGACGAGGAATTTTATCTCCATTTAGAAGTATTCTAAAATAATGGGAGATATTGAATTTTCTATTGTTTTTCCGCGGAAATTCAAAATTTTGAATTTGATACGGGCCTATCTCTACAATCATTTGAATAACTTTTTCATTCAAATCTGGCCATTTACCAGGATCGCGCAAATCAACACATTCATTCACTTCTGTGCATGTTACAGGCATGCTTTTATTATTCACATTTTCACTTTCTAATTCTGTTCCTACATTTTCTAGAGGATTTTTTTCTACTCCAATTCCAGTTAAATTATTACTTTCATTACTGAAATTGGAATTTTTAATGAGAAATTTACTTAAACTTTTTGAATAAACTTCGTCTTCTTTTTCTTGAAGCTTTCTTTTTTTTCTATTTTGAGCACCAGAAGGTTTTTTTTGAACAATTGTTTTATTTTTCTCACTCATTTTCACAAAATTTTAAATTAATTTATATTCACTAAAAAAACTTTATTTCCTTACTCGACACAAATAATTAGAATACGTTACATATAATAATTACGTTATATATAATAATAACCGATTTGATTTCTATATAAGAACTTGCAATACGGGAAACTAGAAAATAAGTTTTTTGCACATTTACATACACCAAATGTATAAGGTGGTAAGGTGATAAGGTGGTAAAAGCATCGTACACTAACTCACAATGTACGGACACAGCTCGATTTAGCGTATATAAATTCAAAAAATAATGTGAAAAAGCAGTACAAATATATAATGTTAAAAAAAATAAAATAATAAAATCAATTCAGTAAAAAATTCAGCCCTTTATCTAAAACGGACCATATTTTATGACCAATTTCTTTACAAAAAATATGCAGGTGTTAAAACAAGATAGAAAAAACACACACCAACAACTTTTATTTTGAACAGAATTGAATATGTTATTGTTTTTGTACTGCCTGTCTATCTATCTGTGCACAGTGATTGATTTTTAACAGTGATAGAAAGAATTTATATTAACTTGTGCGTACACCAAATGTACAAGCATCGTACACTAATTTTAACTTATGTCTATATTCTATGGTATAAGCTTATGAAGAATATGAACAACAACAATTATAAGCATTATAGTGAAGGAGCAAAATTTTATTTTTAACAGAATGATACATATTATTGTTTTTGTACTACCTACATACATTCGGATTGCTGATTGTATATAGACGAATGCGCAAGATTTTATTTTGCACAGCTTCATAGGAATAATATATATTAGCTTGTGCGCACACCAAATGTACAAGCCTATGAAGAATATGAACAACACAATTATAAGTATTATAGTGAAGGAGCGAGCTTTTATTTTGAACAGAATGATACATATTATTGTTTTTGTACTACCTACCTTCGGATTACTGATTGTATATAGACGAATGCGCAAGATTTTATTTTGCACAGCTTCATAGGAATAATATATATTAACTTGTGCGCACACCAAATGTACAAGCCTATGAAGAATATGAACAACACAATTATAAGTATTATAGTGAAGGAGCGAGCTTTTATTTTGAACAGAATGAAACATATTATTGTTTTTGTACTACCTACCTTCGGATTACTGATTGTATACAAAGATAATATAGTTCTTCGTCTCAATAGATGTTCTTTTTAGTGTAAGTGGTAATTTTTCCAAAAACGACACACTCACATATATGATAAAGATCGAAAAAGCTTCATCAAAATCAAAAAAGTTTTTCAAAATTTTTCGAATTGCTTTTAGTTATGTACCCTGTACACAATTATAATCATTTCAATAAATTTGTATGACAGTCTGTGATATAATGGAATTGTTTTTGTAAATCGAGTTATCAAAACTAATTGTGTAGACGGACCATAGTGTTTCGAATTTGTTCTCATTTATTATAAATGTTTGCTCTCACAAATGAAATGAACACCTGTCAATGTTTTGCAGCACTAAACAATACACAATGCTATTTAAAATGTACATTTAATTCATATGATATTCCACACATATAAGTGTTATTTATATGTATTTGTATATTTTGAGTATTGAAAATAGAATAAATGAATATCATTGGCTGGAACATATAAATATAAATTTGAACATTTTTGAGAGATTTTGATCATATATATTTATTCTCCATGTATGGTTTATGCTCGTGCATAAGGATATATAAGGATCCATATTGAATTGAAGACGATCTCGTACACAAACATACATAAAGCATATACATGAATAAACAAGTTTGATATAACCAAACCCAGCAAACATTGCGATAAGAAAGCAATAGCGAAACATTATCGTAGTGGCAAGTCTCGCCTATTGCCGCAATATGGATTTTCTAGTAGAATGCCATACGATGTGCTTGGAAAAAGGTTGACGCGCACTCTAATTGCTTTGTACGATTGCATTCTAATAGACATGGCGATAAGAAAGCAATATTAATTTTCTATCAGAAAGCAATATGACAACAATAAGATAACTGATGAGTATATTATTAGAAAACGATAAAATGGCAATAGTACGTTTATCACTCCTGTGATAAAAATGCAACAAGAAAACAAGTGGAAACAGTATTGGATAACCATAGTCTTGGCAATAAATAGGCAATTATTATTAATCTGAATTTGTGAACTGCATTACCAAAAGAGAAGCTACTACCTTTTGTTATACTAATTTGGTATACTGTAAAATATTGAAACATCTGAATTATTTATATTTGAATTAGTTTTGAAATAAATTAAAAGAGATGATGGCAAAAAATGTATCTCTTCGTCAAGAAAAACATAAAATAAATCCTATTTTATATGTACATATATTATTACATTATTATAATAATTATTAGAAATACATTGTTACATGTAATTATAATTATTCTAAAAATTCAGTATTTTTTCTCGATCGTTTCCTTTTTTGAATCCGGTCATGTGCATATGTAAAGTGCGACTTTATTATACGGTTTAGTAGTCATCGTCGCTTTAGGGGAATCGATTGTAGCACGCAGCTATAACAATAAAATAAAAATTTATTATTATTATTTATTTATTATTTTCAAAGAACAAAAATTCAATAGTTTACTTTTAATCAGCGTATTTATTAATAAAATACGGAAACTATGTTTTTCTGCTGTTCCGTTCCAGCAAAAGTTTTCCGTTGCCTCGTCCGTCATTATTTTTTTTAAATTTTTCTTAATAAAAGAAGACGGGCAATCACCTCCAGTTCGCACCAAAAATTGAATCTGAAAAATTTAAAATAAAATACTAAGTTTGGAAGTATGAAATAAATTTGCATATATTTTACCATTTTTTCACGAATTTCCTCCTTTTCGCCCAATTCCTTATCTAATTTAAGGATGTTTTCCTTCGTCAAAACTGGAAATCGAGGAAGGAAACTCTGAAAGTCACTGCTATTTGAGCTATTATTGTCCTTTAGTTTTATGATTTGTTGTTTGAGAAAATTGATTTCGGTTTTCATGTCCGTAAACATTTTTTCTTGGCTAGATTTGAAATTCAAAATAATAGATTTTAATTCATCTATTTTATTTTCACAAGAGCAGGAGGATGACTTTTTTTGAGGTCTGTTCACTACAAAATGAGATGGAAAGATCGATTGTGATTCTTCATTTTGAATATTTAAATTATCCGGTTAGATATTTTCTTTCAATGCTTCGTTTGTTTTATTAGTTTGAGTTGACGTCACAGGCCACTTTCCTATAAAAATGAATAATTTCGATAAATGAAGATATATTAACATTCCAGAAAAATTCTAGTATTCTTAATGTTTTTTTAAATAAGTAATATTCTAACCTGGAATTATACGGAGAAAGACTCTGTAACCAAAATTTTCCGTGTTTGGATCCTTAAAACTTTCCATATTTAAGTCACATGCCGTTAATTCGGTGTATGTTTTTTCATTTTCTCCGTTTGACGCCATTTTAAATATTAATTATTCTGAATCTTTTTCAAATAAATGCAAAAGCAGAATAAAAAAATTTGTATTATTTTGAATATCTGTAATCTGTATCTGTAATAACTGTAATCTGACATATTGAATGAATTTAATACATATCATGTTATGATTGTATACGTTTTCTGTATCTTAGCAGGCCTTTCAGTATCTTTACATCCAGTAGATTCAGAAAAAATGTAATTTACAACTTTTTTTTGCATTTTTATGTGCTGTTTTATGCAAGGATTGTCTTGACATGTCTACTAAATTTATACTAAATTTATAAATTTATGCAATATGTCATTAAAAGAAATTGCGTACATGTACAATATATCACACCAAATTCAAAAAATAATTTCAATTATTGAATACATATATTGTAAATAAATGAAATAATTAATGTTTTGAAGCTTACCTTTATTTATTTATGTACTTATTTATGAATTTATGTAATTTTTAAACAATATTAATTAAATTTTTCACTTTCACTACTTACTACTACATGAACGGATAAATACGAAATGAGCAAACTAGAATTACCGTAATCATTGAAATATAAAGAATTTGCACGTTTAATAATATCAACATAAAGTGCAATGAAATTTGATACATTGCCCTTTTATCGCCAATTCGTATAATATTCTTATGAATCACATATTACTATTATTTATTGCCTATTTGTTGCCTATTCCTATAGTGAGAGATATTGCCTAATTATCGTATTTTTATTGCCTTGTCTATGTAGTTCCCTTCCATTGCCTCCTCACGCTCTTGTTCATGGTTTATTATGTTGCGCTTTTATCGCTTACTCGTATATAACCTAAACTATTGCCTAACTATTGCCCATTTATCGTTGCAAACTATTGCCCTTTTATTGCATCCTCGTACTATTGCCCAAATGTTTGCTGGGAAGACCGATATATAAAATATATTATATCATGGTATATTATATTGGTCTTTGGTATAACATTGAATGCGATGTAAAAACTAATTCTAATACATACATAATAGACATGACATAGCCCAGCAAACATTGCAATAAGAAAGCAATAGCGAAACATTATCGTAGTGGCAAGTCTCGCCTATTGCCGCAATATGGATTTTCTAGTAGAATGCCATACGATGTGCTTGGAAAAAGGTTGACGCGCACTCTAATTGCTTTGTACGATTGCATTCTAATAGACATGGCGATAAGAAAGCAATATTAATTTTCTATCAGAAAGCAATATGACAACAATAAGATAATTCATGAGTATTTTATTAGAAAACGATAAAATGGCAATAGTACGTTTATCACTCCTGTGATAAAAATGCAATAAGAAAACAAGTGGAAACAGTATTGGATAACCATAGTTTTGGCAATAAATAGGCAATTATTATTAATCTGAATTTGTGAACTGCATTACCAAAAGAGAAGCTACTACCTTTTGTTATACTAATTATTTTTGTGGTATACTGTAAAATATTGAAACATCTGAATTATTTATATTTGAATTAATTTTGAAATAAATTAAAAGAGATGATGGCAAAAAATTTATCTCTTCGTCAAGAAAAACATAAAATAAATCCTATTTTATATGTATATTATTACATTATTATGATAATTATTAGAAATACATTTTTTACATATAATTATTATTATTCTAAAAATTCATTATTTTTTCTCGATCGTTTCCTTTTTTGAATCCGGTCATGTGCATATGTAAAGTGCGACTTTATTATACGGTTTAGTAGTCCATCGTCGCTTTCGGGGAATCGATTGTAGCACGCAGCTATAACAATAAAATAAGAATTTATTATTATTATTTATTTATTATTTTCAAAGAACAAAAATTCAATAGCTTACTTTTAATCAGCGTATATATTAATAAAATACGGAAACTATGTTTTTCTGCTGTTCCGTTCCAGCAAAAGTTTTCCGCTGCCTCGTCCGTCATTATTTTTTTTAAATTTTCCTTAATAAAAGAAGACGGGCAATCACCTCCAGTTCGCACCAAAAATTGAATCTGAAAAATTTAAAATAAAATACTAAGTTTGGAAGTATGAAATAAATTTGCATATATTTTACCATTTTTTCACGAATTTCCTCCTTTTCGTCCAATTCCTTATGTAATTTAAGGATGTTTTCCTTCGTCAAAACTGGAAATTGAGGAAGGAAACTCTGAAAGTCGCTGCTATTTGAGCTATTATTGTCCTTTAGTTTGATGATTTGTTGTTTGAGAGAATTGATTTCGGTTTTCATGTCCGTAAACATTCTTTCTTGGCTAGATTTTAAATTCAAAATAATAGATTTTAATTCATCTATTTTATTTTCACAAGAGCAGGAGGATGACTTTTTTTGAGGTCTGTTCACTACAAAATGAGATGGAAAGATCGATTGTGATTCTTCATTTTGAATATTTAAATTATCCGGTTGGATATTTTCTTTCAATGCTTCGTTTGTTTTATTAGTTTGAGTTGACGTCACAGGCCACTTTCCTATAAAAATGAATAATTTCGATAAATGAAGATATGTATATTAACATTCCAGAAAAATTCTAGTATTCTTAATGTCTTTTTAAATAAGTAATATTCTAACCTGGAATAATACGGAGAAAGTCTCTGTAACCAAAATTTTCCGTGTTTGGATCCTTAAAACTTTCCATATTTAAGTCACATGCCGTTAATTCGGAGTAGGTTTTTTCATTTTCTCCGTTTGACGCCATTTTAAATATTAATTATTCTGAATCTTTTTCAAATAAATGCAAAAGCAGAATAAAAAAATTTGTATTATTTTGAATATCTGTAATCTGTATCTGTAATAACTGTAATCTGACATATTGAATGAATTTAATACATCATCGTTATGATTGTACGTTTTCTGTATCTTAGCAGGCCTTTCAGTATCTTTAGATCAGTAGATTCAGAAAAAATGTAATTTACAACTTTTTTTGCATTTTTATGTGCTGTTTTATGCAAGGATTGTCTTGACATGTCTACTAAATTTATACTAAATTTATAAATTTATGCAATATGTCATTAAAAGAAATTGCGTACAATATATCACACCAAATTCAAAAAATAATTTCAATTATTGAATACATATATTGTAAATAAATGAAATAATTAATGTTTTGAAGCTTACCTTTATTTATTTATGTACTTATTTATGAATTTATGTAATTTTTAAACAATATTAATTAAATTTTTCACTTTCACTACTTACTACATGAACGGATAAATACGAAATGAGCAAACTAGAATTACCGTAATCATTGAAATATAAAGAATTTGCACGTTTAGTACTAAATAATATCAACATGAAATTTGATACATTGCCCTTTTATCGCCGATTCGTATAATATTCTTATGAATCACATATTACTATTATTTATTGCCTATTTGTTGCCTATTCCTATAGTGAGAGATATTGCCTAATTATCGTATTTTTATTGCCTTGTCTATGTAGTTCCCTTCCATTGCCTCCTCACGCTCTTGTTCATGGTTTATTATGTTGCGCTTTTATCGCTTACTCGTATATAACCTAAACTATTGCCTAACTATTGCCCATTTATCGTTGCAAACTATTGCCCTTTTATTGCATCCTCGTACTATTGCCCAAATGTTTGCTGGGTTGATATAAATACAATTGTATATATGTATTTCAATTAGAAGTAGTAGTAGTAATTTATGTCAGATCATATATAGCACGCGACAAGGAATATTAACATAACAACACATACATTCATATATAAAAATACATGAAATATGAAATACCTCCTTTCTCAAGTCATTCATATATTAAATACGACGATCAACTCAATACAATAAAAAAAAAATTTGAAACAACCCTATTGTCAATTGTTGTATTCTAAAGCATTTGCGTACAAAATATCCATTTATTTTTACTTATTCAAGTATAATATCATATCAAGGGTGCGTTCATAAACGTTACTATAGTTAACTATAGTTATCATTTGTCGTTCAAAATGGTGGTGGCATAGTAAAACATAACTACCAACATGAATTTTTAGCGTTCATAAACATCTGTAGTAAAGTAAATTTTTAACTATTTGATGTCAAAAACTAACCCTGCTCGAGAGCATGGTTAACGATAGTAACGATAGTAAACCTTTAAGTGGTAATGACATTGACAATAAAAAAATCGTTTGTAATTTAATTTTTTGTTGTGAATTGTGAAAATTTCAATTTAATTAATTTGAAATTAATTAATTTTGTTTTAAACTTCATTTGTAAAAAATAATTAATTTTTGACAAACAAAAAATATAAAAATTATAATATGTAAAAATTTTTTAAACTTGACTTGACAGCTGAATGATAATTTATTGCTACTACTATGGTAAAAATGGCGTTCAAAAACCACTTGAAGTTAACATAAATATGGCTGTAGTGTAACATAACTTTGCTTAAACTATACTACACCATGACTATGGTTAAAGTAATGTTCATGAACGCACCCTAAATAAGTGATGGTACCACTAAAAACCATATAAAATTTAGTAAACCAGTCATGCAACTCACAAACTAATTCTTCTATATAAATATTCTTATTTTTCTCTCATATTTACATCCCTCCTGAATTATAAACTTTCGCTCTTTTTCGATATTGTTTCGAAAAACTTTTTCGATCTTTATTTTTGGCAAACATACAAACATTTAAATAAAAAAAATGAAATGGTTCATCTAGTAGGACTGTATTATCACAGACCTAAATAACGATACACAGATATGCCAATATCGCAAAGCTCATTTTAAAAAATTTCAAGTTTGCATTTTCATCTATAAAACTTTTGATTTGAAACTTAAAATTCGTAAATTGTGAGAATGATTCTCTCCCAAAAAAAGAAATGTTTTTTTTACTTTTTTTTATTCATACATACTGCTACCTGCTACCCTTTTTAATTTTTTTTCCATACCACAATAGCTAGATATAGATGTATGTAAATGTACAGACAGGTTTTATCATTACACATAAGTTGCGTTCCTTTTGACCAAGTAAAGAACTTTCAAGTACTCGGGAGTATATTGTAAATTATTGTAAATTTTTTTACTTGGAAGTAAAAAGTAACCTCAAATTTGAAAGCATACACATTTCTAAGGCAATGTAAATATTGGAGTGACAGTTAGCCATGCTCCAATTTCAGCTGTCATGTATTTCAAATTTGTTTTGCTTTGATTTTAGATGCTTCATAACATTAAACAATAAAAAGCCACCTATTGAATAAAACGTGTATTAAAAATATTATAGACTTAAACCTATTTCTTTAATCTCTAACGATCTAAACACAAATACCTCTGACGGCGAATTTTGGCGTAACTAACCATGCAACTGTCAAGTAAATTACTCGAATACAAGAGGTGGTGTATATGATCACGACTACAAGTACTTTCGAGTACTTTAATTGGTGAAAAGGAACGCAACTATATTGTCACTTCGTATACAAGGAGGCTTGGTTGTCTTTTCTTTATTTTGACTTACATCAAATACCGGATTTTATAGTTGATAGTTGGTAGATGTTAGATCTTAGATTCTGTTTATTGAAGAAATTGATGAGGTATATGTACAGTGATCACAAAAATTATTGGTGCTACTTGTGCACAACAAATTTCAAATGTTTACTAAATAATTCAAATTTCCTCGGTATTTTTCTTGAAAGTCAAAATTAAATCAATTATTTTCATTTTAATATTCATAATAATTTTTGCGATAGAATTAATGCAGGAATAATTTTTGGAATAATTCAAATAATATATTTGTTTGTATATTTGACAAACACCTACAATCGTTAGTACACGATTAAGAAGGTGCTGGTTCAAAAAAATAGATATTTTTTTAAGAGATAGATATTTTTTGAGTTTATGTTTTATTTCTCTTCAAATTCAACTTATACAATAATTAAAATTATCTACTTAATCTATGGTAAAGTAATTCCAAACTTAAATTGATAGTCTTAAATTTTCAGTATTATAATAACTAATAAATAATACAAAGTATTTATTTGTGCTAAGTAGTTCAATTTCTCTGGTAAAGAAAAAAAAATAGTTTAATATTCCCGTCAGCACCAGGAATATTAATAGAAACTCCAGTCAGCACCCGGAGTAGTTAGTATGTAAATATTCCCGTCAGCACCAGGAATATTATGATATGAATACTCTAGTCAATACCCAGAGTAAGATAAATAGTTAGTATTTATATTCCCGTCAACACCAGGAATATATGTTGAATATAAACTTCAGTCAGCACCCGAAGTTTATTTTATTAGTGAATTTCCAGTCAGCACCCAGAAAATTCACTAAGTTTTAGTATGGGAATAATTAAGTATTTATAAATTTCAGTCAGCACCCGAAATTTATATTTCTTAGTAAACTTCTAGTCAGCACCCAGAATATCTACTAAGTTTTTGGAATTGGGAAGAATGTGTAAATTGCTAGTCAGCACCCAGTAATTTACACTTGGTTAGTTAGGATAGGAATGAAGGTGAAGATGCTTGATTTCTTCGGTTTATATACTTTTGTGAACAAAAGTAAATTTCTAGAAAATTAACGGTGTCTATTATTTTTGAGCCCTATTGTAATTATTTGAATATTTAAAATTAATTATTTATTTTATTTGTCATTGTTTTTTTTTGAAATTTACTTTTGTCACTCAATAGTATGCAAAAAATAATACAATTATTTAATTTTACTAATAATAGTTAAAATAACCCAATAGTATGCAAAAAAAAAATAAAACAATTATTTAATTTTACTAATAATAGTTAAAATAACCCAATAGTATGCAAAAAAAAAAAAAATAATACAATTATTTAATTTTACTAATAATAATAATAATAATAGTTACAATAACAAAATTTTTTTTTGCATAATTATGATTATTCTAATTGGAATTTGTATGTTGAATTGTAAGTAATAATATTGATATTGTAAGTAATTGTTGCTAGGTACATTTATTACATTTTGGTCTTTGATCTGTTACTTTTTTTATTATATATTATGTTTAGTTACATTTTATATTTTATATATATATTGATTGTGTACAATTTGTTTTTTTTTGTATGTATAATTAATTACAATTGTTGTTGTCTTAGTCTAAAATATGTATTATTTTATTGATTATTGATTGTCTAAATTATAATTATAATGAATAGTGGAATGTATGTTGATATTTGCGTCAATTGTTGAGATCAGCATTGAATAGTGTTATTGGAATAATTGTTTATTGTTGAATATTTGACAGTTTATTGTTTATATTTTATATTTGTGTTTTTGGATATTTCGAGTGTCGTGAAATTAATCAAAAGTGTTGTTATTATTAAAAATATTATTATTTATTAAATTTCAATTAAAATGAAGATTTGATTGAATGTGTATTTGATTCATGTAAATCAAAATACTTCATTTTTATTGAAATTTGTTTGTTAATGCAAATGCCGTCGGCAAAGTGAAAAAATGTGAAATGTTTAAAATAAAAAGTTACAAATGTGTTTAATTTGTGTATGTGCAATGCAATTAAAAGTGTAATTTCAGGTGTTTTTTGGTAGAATTATGGGGTTGATGGTATGTAAATTAATTTGTACCAATTAACCATCATAGTTTTGTCAACACCTGAAAATCAACTAAGAAAAAGGGTGAAGTGAAAAAACTGAGTGATAACGAACATACTGCCCCCCGTTGAAAAAATACATTTCTTTTTATTTTTTCAAAAGAAAATCGAAAAAAATAAGTTTTATATTTGTTCGGATTATTTTTCACCCAGGATAGTGTTATGGTGGAATCAGTCCATGCGAATACAGGGATATTTGAATATTCCATGTCAGATTTGACTCGTTTAATGAGTCGTGCTAGTAATAATGCTCCATTCAATTCAAGACGAGGAAGTGAAATAGGTTTTGTAGGAGCTACTTTAGATTTTGCAGTCAATAATGAAACATAAATTTTTTCTTTGGTTGTAACTCTAAGGTAGATTGCAGCTGAATATGCGAAATTCGAAGCGTCTGAAAAACCATGTAATTGACAATTTTGAATTGATTTTTGTGTCTGAATCCATCTGGGTATTTGTATTTTATTTAAATTGTGTAATTCGGATTTGAAATGTTGCCACTGTTCGTCTAAATTAGCAGGTACCAGATCATCCCAAGAACACCCAGAAAGCCATAATTTTTGCATCAGAATCTTTGCGGTTATGATAATTGGTGATATCCATCCTAACGGATCGAATAATTTTGCAATTTCGGATAAAATATTTCGTTTTGTAGATGGTCGATTTTGAATTTCACGGTATTGAATTGCAAAATAATCATCCGTAGGATACCAATAGATACCCAGTGTTTTCAACGATTTATCACTTGCAAATTTAAGAGGAAAATTGATTTCTCTCATGTCCTCTGGTATATTCTGTAAGAGTTCTGGTTTATTGCTAACCCATTTACGTAGGTTGAAACCACCAGATTTCATTAGAGAAATAATTTGATTTTGGATATTGATTGCTTCTGGTATTGAATAAGCACCTAAAAATGCGTCATCAACATAAAATTGTTTTTTGATAATTGGTAAAATGTTCGGGTAATTATGATATTCATCGTCTGCCAATTGGTGTAAAGTTCTTATAGCTAGATATGGTGCAGGTTTTGTACCGAATGTAACTGTTGTTAGTAAATACTCTTTTAGAGGTTCTGAAGTGGTATTACGCCAAAAAATTCGTTGAAAATTCTGATCTTCTTTATGCATGTCAATCATGCGATACATTTTCTCAATATCTGCATTCATGACAAATGGATATTTGCGCCAGTTAAGTATTACAGTAAATATGTCAGTTTGTAGTACTGGGCCAGTGAATAATTGATCGTTAAGACTGAATCCATTAGTTGTGTTTGCTGATGCATTAAAAACGACACGAAGTTTAGTGGTGGTACTATCTTTGAAAACAGCGTGATGAGGAAGATAATAGCAATTTTGATTAGAATCGTTACGTGATATCAATTTCATATGACCTAATGTCATATATTCTTCTATACATGCTTTATATTGTGAATGAAGATTTGGATTTTTTTGGAATCGTTTTTCAAGAGCGTAAAATTGTCGTAATGCCATATTTCTAGATTCACCAAGATTAGGTGGATTGTTTATGAATGGTAATCGTACTTCATACCGTCCATTGTCTTTCCGTTTATGTGTTTGTTTGTAGTGATTTTCACACTGTTGATCTGTTATAGATAATTTTGGTTTAGTTTCAACTTCTTCCTCTTCCCAGAATCTTTTTATAAGAGTATTTAGATTATCTTGGTTATGAACGTTAATAAGTAATGATTTCGGTGTGTTTTGTGATTTTATCGTACCACCAATGAGAATCCATCCAAGCAAACTGTTTTGTGCAACAGGTGTACCTGGAGGACCTTTGCGCAAACCTTCTAGTAGGATAGAAGAATATGCATCAGCACCTAGAAGGATATCTATCTTTCCTGGTAAATGGAAAGTTGGATCTGCTAGATCGAGATCTTTAATATGATTGAAATTATGAGTGTTAATTTGTGAGGGTGGTAGAAGATCAGTAATTCTAGTAACAATTAATGAATTTATGTTTATAGTTTTGTTTGTGCGAGTTTGTATGGGTAGAGTAGTTTGATATTTAATAGGTACTGTTTTTGAATTACCGAATCCAGATACTTGTATTGAAGTACGATATTTTTTTAAAGATAATTTTTGTGCAGCATTTTCTGTGATGAAAGATGTCTGCGAACCTGAATCTATAAGTGCACGAAATGTAAAATCTAGACCATGTTTAGATTTAATTTTCACAAGAGCTGTGGATAGTAAAGCAAGTGATGACCTTCGTGAATGTTCGTATGTACAAAATGATTGTAATGATTTTTCAACGATTTGGTTGGTTTGTGATTTAGTTGAACAATCTTGAGTTGTTCCTAAATTTGAATTGTTTGAATTATGAATAGTTTTAGATTTTGTGTTAGTTTTGTTTTGCACATTGTTTGTGCTTTGGTTCGATAAGTTAAAATGTAGTAAAGTATGGTGTTTTTTACCACAATTGCGACAAGTGAATTTACTTGTGCAATTATAAAGTTTATGTTTATTAGATAGACAATTTATACATAGCTGCTTCGAGCGTACGAGTTCAAGTCTTTTGGGTATTTGAAGACTTAAAAATTTTGAACAACGATATGCTGTATGTGATTCTTTACAAAAGAAACATGGTTTTGCTGACTTAATGTGATGCGTTATGGATTTATAACTTTGATTTGCTGATGTTTTGTTATCAACTAATGCCTCAAGTGTTCTGAAGCGAGATTCTAGAAATTCCTTCAACATATCGAATGTAGGTAGCTCTTGTGAAGATCCTAACTTTTCTTCCCATAATCGTCGTGTATCAACGGGTAATTTTTGTGTCACGTGGTATATAAGGATTACATCCCAGTTTTTTATATCGACTTTTAATGAAGTTAATTCGCACAAACATTCTGTTGTTCTATCAATAAGAGATTTATGCCTTTGGCAGACTCTGAATTTAACGATTGCTGATTGAATAGAATTTTGAGTTGAGTATTGACTAATACTCTTGTATTTTGATAACGATTTTTCAAGGCAGACCACGCGACTTCGTAATTTGATTCAGTGATTTGGTACTGACGGAGTAAATGTTCTGCTTCAC
Organism: Villa cingulata; assembly: GCA_951394055.1. Lineage (NCBI taxonomy): Eukaryota > Metazoa > Arthropoda > Insecta > Diptera > Bombyliidae > Villa > Villa cingulata. The sequence continues at coordinate 29,593,617 of OX596017.1, read as the reverse complement.
CAACAACGCTGGTTTTTAAGTAATGGAATTTTTGAATAGCAGATAAATTAGAGTTTTTGTGAACAAGAGATGTGAATAAATCGTGAAAAGATCGCCAACTGTCATATGAACCAGAAAACTTGGGTAACGAAATTTCTGGTAATCGAATAGATGGGTTTGAACTACTAACTTGAATTGGTTTTTGGACTGAAGGTTCTACTTTGTTAAGAGACTCTAAGGCATCATTTAGAATGCCAAGAAAATCATAAAATTTTTCCTCAAGGGGATTAAAATAATCTGAAGAATATTTAAGTTCTTTAATTTGTTCTGATGGTGTAGAGCTTACTAATCGTTCGAGAGTTAAATGATTAATAACGATATCTTTCCACAATGCTTTAACATAATCAAGACGACCTCGAATATATCCAAGCGTTCGTTTTGCTATGGCTGTCTTTTTGTAATTCGTAATTGCTGTCTCAAGCAATTGACGCAAACTATCTTGTTTTAAAATTAAATCACATATGGTTTCCTGTGATGTAGTCATGTTGTAATTTGAAGAAAAATGAAGTACTCAAAAATATCTATCCGGCTCGAAGGACCAAAAAATGTTTGTATATTTGACAAACACCTACAATCGTTAGTACACGATTAAGAAGGTGCTGGTTCAAAAAAATAGATATTTTTTTAAGAGATAGATATTTTTTGAGTTTATGTTTTATTTCTCTTCAAATTCAACTTATACAATAATTAAAATAATTAAAATTATCTACTTAATCTATGGTAAAGTAATTCCAAACTTAAATTGATAGTCTTAAATTTTCAGTATTATAATAACTAATAAATAATACAAAGTATTTATTTGTGCTAAGTAGTTCAATTTCTCTGGTAAAGAAAAAAAATAGTTTAATATTCCCGTCAGCACCAGGAATATTAATAGAAACTCCAGTCAGCACCCGGAGTAGTTAGTATGTAAATATTCCCGTCAGCACCAGGAATATTATGATATGAATACTCTAGTCAATACCCAGAGTAAGATAAATAGTTAGTATTTATATTCCCGTCAACACCAGGAATATATGTTGAATATAAACTTCAGTCAGCACCCGAAGTTTATTTTATTAGTGAATTTCCAGTCAGCACCCAGAAAATTCACTAAGTTTTAGTATGGGAATAATTAAGTATTTATAAATTTCAGTCAGCACCCGAAATTTATATTTCTTAGTAAACTTCTAGTCAGCACCCAGAATATCTACTAAGTTTTTGGAATTGGGAAGAATGTGTAAATTGCTAGTCAGCACCCAGTAATTTACACTTGGTTAGTTAGGATAGGAATGAAGGTGAAGATGCTTGATTTCTTCGGTTTATATACTTTTGTGAACAAAAGTAAATTTCTAGAAAATTAACGGTGTCTATTATTTTTGAGCCCTATTGTAATTATTTGAATATTTAAAATTAATTATTTATTTTATTTGTCATTGTTTTTTTTTGAAATTTACTTTTGTCACTCAATAGTATGCAAAAAATAATACAATTATTTAATTTTACTAATAATAGTTAAAATAACCCAATAGTATGCAAAAAAAAAATAATACAATTATTTAATTTTACTAATAATAGTTAAAATAACCCAATAGTATGCAAAAAAAAAAAAAATAATACAATTATTTAATTTTACTAATAATAATAATAATAATAATAGTTACAATAACAAAATTTTTTTTTGCATAATTATGATTATTCTAATTGGAATTTGTATGTTGAATTGTAAGTAATAATATTGATATTGTAAGTAATTGTTGCTAGGTACATTTATTACATTTTGGTCTTTGATCTGTTACTTTTTTTATTATATATTATGTTTAGTTACATTTTATATTTTATATATATTGATTGTGTACAATTTGTTTTTTTTTTTTATGTATAATTAATTACAATTGTTGTTGTCTTAGTCTAAAATATGTATTATTTTATTGATTATTGATTGTCTAAATTATAATTATAATGAATAGTGGAATGTATGTTGATATTTGCGTCAATTGTTGAGATCAGCATTGAATAGTGTTATTGGAATAATTGTTTATTGTTGAATATTTGACAGTTTATTGTTTATATTTTATATTTGTGTTTTTGGATATTTCGAGTGTCGTGAAATTAATTAAAAGTGTTGTTATTATTAAAAATATTATTATTTATTAAATTTCAATTAAAATGAAGATTTGATTGAATGTGTATTTGATTCATGTAAATCAAAATACTTCATTTTTATTGAAATTTGTTTGTTAATGCAAATGCCGTCGGCAAAGTGAAAAAATGTGAAATGTTTAAAATAAAAAGTTACAAATGTGTTTAATTTGTGTATGTGCAATGCAATTAAAAGTGTAATTTCAGGTGTTTTTTGGTAGAATTATGGGGTTGATGGTATGTAAATTAATTTGTACCAATTAACCATCATAGTTTTGTCAACACCTGAAAATCAACTAAGAAAAAGGGTGAAGTGAAAAAACTGAGTGATAACGAACAATATTTGTTCTAAGAACAATTATGGTTTTTTTAAGAAATTGTATTTATTAAAGTTTGAAAAAATAAATATAAAAATTTAAAAGTATTACAAGTGTCTAAATCCAAATTACGATACTTAAATTATGCAGAAATAATTTTTGTGGTTACTGTACATGTGTATATAATGTGTATACACATATAATGTAGAAGCAGCATAATTTGTAAGATGCATATTAACTTGAAAAAATGAAATCATAATCGAACAAACATGAATTTAGGGTCGAAAATAACAATGAAATAGTAACAAAGGGTCGAAAACAAAAACAAACCAAAACAAACTATAATGTGCGTATAATACATATATACTCGTAGATATACATAAATATATTATATCTAACATTATGGTACAAAACAGTATATATTCCAGTATCATACATATTCTATATACTTATGTACATACATACATATTTCTATTGCCCAATACAAAATATGTACGCAAACAAGAAATAAAATTGGTTCCTTTTTGTACATTACCTTACGTGTATGTAAGAATGTATATTTGAAACTGTGTTGTTTTGTTTTGTTTTATTTATATTTTCTACTCTCAATTTTCAAAATGTACTCATTTTATAAGAGAAGCTTTGAGAGAGGTGGATTTTCGCTAAATCCACTTCCAAAATTAGCTCGGCAATTGAAAGGATTGTATTGCACACTCTGTGTAATAGTTATTTTACTCTGTGGCATGGTATAAAGAATACTTAAGGTATGCTCTCTCACAAAAGCTCTGTCGCCATTTAAAGCTTTTATTACGTCTATTGGATCGAATTTTAAACATATGAGATATGATCGATAAAGTATGATAAAAAGTACTAAGTGCTGTGTTTATGTGCAGAAGTAAATACAATTTTTTAATAAATAAATACATATTATATAATAATTACATATAATTATAATAAATAATAATAGTTAAAAATATAATAAATAATAATTGGTATAAATAAATAGAATATTAGTAATAATTTGAATAAATAAATAGAATAAATAATAATTAAAAATATTGAATAAATAATAATTAGTTAAAAATATAATTTAATTAGTTTTAATAATAAAAATGGTTTATTGTAGTGTGAGAAAATGTAATAACAGTAATGATAAAAAAGCAAAAAATAAATATATCGGACAATTTCATAGATTTCCTTCTAATCCTGAATTATGTAAACAGTGGATAAGTGCGTGTGATAAAAAAATATTAAATGCAAAAAATGCAAGAATTTGTTCCGTTCATTTTGACGAAGATAGTTTTACATTACAAAGCAGACTTTTGAATGTACCTCAAAAAAAAAAGAAATTAAATAAAAGTGCCATTCCGACATTATTACTACCGATCAAAAATGATATTTCGGAAAGAACAAAACGTGCCATTCGGAACAATAGAAAAAAAGAAGTAAATATAATTCTTAAAGAATCATCTGAGTACGTATATCGAAGTTTTATTTTTATTAGAAAAAATTATTTAATATTGGTTTTATTAATTTATTGTATTCATAGATCTAATAACCAAATTCATTTTGAAGCGGCTTCATTAAATACCTGTGCTGAGTCTGAGTCAGTACGATTTGTCGATGCCGGAAATCAAACAGAGTAAATTAAAAATATGTAAGAAAAACTATAAAAAAATAACTAATTTCAAATTTTTATAGAGGAAATCTTCAGTGTGCGTTACAGTTGGAAATATTTGAGCTACAGAAGCAATTGCAAAATGCAAACAAAAAAATAAACGAACTTAATAATAAAATAGAAAAGTATGAAGCAGAACAAAATAAACTTGAAAATTCAATTAAACATATTTTTACTGAAGGCCAAATTAAAAAAATTAAAAGTAAGTCAAAAAATATTAAGTGGAATATAGATGATATTTCCTCTGCAATAAGCCTCTTTTCTTCTGGGCCTCGTGCTTATAAGTACATGTACAGAAAAAATTTTCCCTTACCAGGATTATCAACTTTGAGAAAGTGGGCATACAAAATCAATGTGAAACCAGGGATTCTTACAGGTGTTTTAAAACTGATGGAAAAAACAAATTTGAATGAAATGGAAAGAATATGTGTACTGTCATTTGATGAAATGAAAATAAAGTCTGGGTACGAATACGATAGAGCAAATGACTGTATCATAAGTCCAGCAAATAACGCTCAGGTGGTGATGGTTAGAGGGTTAGCAAAAAAATGGAAGCAACCTTTATTTTATGACTACGATTGCAATATAAGTGCTGATATTTTAAATAACATTATTTCAAAATTATATGATGCAGGATATATTGTAGTCGCAGTTGTTTCTGATATGGGGCCTGGTAATCAGGGTCTTTGGAAGCAACTTTCAATAGGTGTAATAAAAACCTGGTTTCAACATCCTAAAATATCTGATGGTAAAATATATGTTTTTGCTGATGCTCCTCATCTACTTAAATTGGTGAGAAATCATTTTTTAGATTCTGGATATATTGTTGATGGCAAAAATATAAACATAAATCCAATCAAAGAAATGTTAAATGTTACGAATACGTCTGATTTAAAAATTTCATATAAAATAACAGATGCACATTTAACTCCCCGAGACGCTGCAAGACAAAATGTAAAATTGGCAGCACAACTATTATCACATACTGTGTCTTGTTGCTTAAAGAGATGTATGCAAATAGGAAAGTTAAGCAGCAATAACATTATGGAATGTGCTGATTTTATTAAATTAATTAATGATTGGTTTGACGTGTTTAATGCAAAAGTGCCAGAAATAGATAGTAGAGATAGAAAAAAAGCCTATGGTTTAGCATTAAATGAACAAGAAAAAATTTTACACCAAACCGATCAGTTGATTTTAAAATTGAAAGTTTCCAATAGAAAATGCTTACTTCCTTTTCAAAAAGGTATTTTAGTCAATAATCAGTCATTGAGGCTATTATACAAATATTTAAAAGAAAAGTATAATTTTACTTATATATTGACAAATCGACTAAACCAAGATGTGTTGGAAAATTTTTTCAGTCACATAAGATCCAAAGGAGGATTAAATGATCACCCAACAGCTTTACAATTCAAATATAGACTAAGATCTTATTTACTAGGTAATTTACTATTCCCATATCGCTGATGTTCTCCTTGTGTTTTGAATATTTATATGCACGAATAAATTTAATATTTTTTTTATTGCTTAAAAACTAAATTAGGACGAAATCAAACTATTATATCATCATCAAACATAGAAAGGGATGAAGATCTACCTCTAAATTTAGACTGGACGGAAATAGATGAACCAGTAATCACAAATACTTTTCTGAATGTATTGTCTGAAAAAACAATTGATGGAGGACAGGAAGAAATACCGACAAAAGATTTTGATGAACTGCATCTAGATGCCCTTGAAAACTTAGCTGGATATATAATAAAAAAGTGTAAAAATGCTGGCAAAATCGATCCAGCTACAAATGAAAATAATTCGTTTTCTTGGGTAGATGAAATTTCAGAAGGAGGTCTTATAAAACCATCAGAATCTTTTCTTAAAGAAATTGAAAAACTTGAACGAATATTTTATAATGTAAATAATGAAAATATAAAAATAAAAACAGGTTACTTAAACCACTTAATAAATTTATCTAAAGATATTAATTTAAATGTTAAGGCAAAAGAATTATTTTTTAGGAGTAGAACATACTTCAGAATTAAGCACTTAAATTTGAATATTAGTGGAATAAGCAACAAAAGAAAAAATAAAAAGATGAAAAAAATATGTACATAATATAATTATTACTTTTTTCTTAAACAAACAATTTTAAAGTACATTGAAAAAAGAAATTAAAAAAGAATTCATAAATACATAATATAGTGTTTTTATTCCCTTTTAACTTTTAAATAAATTATTCGATCCAATTCTATCCATATGACGTCGTAAAAAAGCTTTTTTCGTGAAAGAGCATACCTAGTAAGTATTCTTTATACCATGACTCTGTGGTATTATCTTTGTTGTATATAGACGAATGCGCAAGATTTTATTTTGCACAGCTTCATAGGAATAATATATATTAACTTGTGCGCACACTAACTAAATGTACAAGCCTATGAAGAATATGAACAACACAATTATAAGTATTATAGTGAAGGAGCGAGCTTTTATTTTCAACAGAATGATACATATTATTTTTTTTCTACTACATACATTCGGATTGCTGATTGTATATAGACGAATGCGCAAGATTTTATTTTGCACAGCTTCATAGGAATAATATTATATTAACTTGTGCGCACACCAAATGTACAAGCCTATGATGAATATGAACAACACAATTATAAGTATTATAGCACAGACCTAAATAACGATACACAGATAGGCCAATATCGCAAAGCTCATTTTAAAAAATTTCAAGTTTGCATTTTCATCTATAAAACTTTTGATTTGAAACTTAAAATTCGTAAATTGTGCTCTCCCAAAAAGAGAAATGTTTTTTTTACTTTTTTTTATTCATACATACTGCTATATACCCTTTTTTTCATACCACAATAGCTAGATATAGATGTATGTAAATGTACAGACAGGTTTTATCATTACACATAAGTTGCGTTCCTTTTGACCAAGTAAAGAACTTTCAAGTACTCGGGAGTATATTATAAATGGAACGCAATTTTTTACTTGGAAGTAAAGAGTAACCTCAAATTTGAAAGCATACACATTTTTAAGGCAATGTAAATATTGGAGTGACAGTTGGCCATGCTCCAATTTTAGCTGTCATGTATTTCAAATTTGTTTTGCTTTGATTTTAGATGCTTCATAACATTAAACAATAAAAAGCCACCTATTGAATAAAACGTGTATTAAAAATATTATAGACCTAAACCTATTTCTTTAATCTCTAACGATTAAAACACAAACACCTCTGACGGCGAATTTTGGCGTAACTAACCATGCAACTGTCAAGTAAATTACTCGAATACAAGAGGTGGTGTAGATGATCACGACTACAAGTACTTGCGAGTACTTTACTTGGTCAAAAGGAACGCAACTATATTGTCACTTCGTATACAAGGAGGCTTGGTTGTCTTTTCTTTATTTTGACTTACATCATCAAATACCGGATTTTATAGTTGATAGTTGGTAGATGTTAGATTTTAGATTCTGTTTATATGAAGAAATTGATAGGTATGTACAGTGATCACAAAAATTATTGGTGCTACTTGTGCACAACAAATTTCAAATTTTTACTAAATAATTCAAATTTCCTCGGTATTTTTCTTGAAAGTCAAAATTAAATCAATTATTTTCATTTTAATATTCATAATAATTTTTGCGATAGAATTAATGCAGGAATAATTTTTGGAATAATTCAAATAATATATTTGTTCTAAGAATAATTATGGTTTTTTTTAAGAAATTGTATTTATTAAAGTTTGAAAAAATAAATATAAAAATTTATTAGTATTACAAGTGTCTAAATCCAAATTACGATACTTTAATTATGCAGAAATACTTTTTGTGATTACTGTACATGTGTATATAATGTGTATACACATATAATGTAGAAGCAGCATAATTTGTAAGATGCATATTAACTTGAAAAAATGAAATCATAATCGAACAAACATAAATTTAGGGTCGAAAATAACAATGAAATAGTAACAAAGGGTCGAAAACAAAAACAAACCAAAACAAACTATAATGTGCGTATATATATATACATATATACTCGTAAATATACATAAATATATTATATCTAACATTATGGTACAAAACAGTATATATTCCAGTATCATACATATTCTATATACTTATGTACATACATACATATTTCTATTGCCCAATACAAAATATGTACGCAAACAAGAAAAAAATTGCTCCCTTCTTGTACATTATATTACGTGTATGTAAGATTGTATATTTGAAACTGTGTTGTTTTGTTTTGTTTTATTTATATTTTCTACTCTCAATTTTCAAAATGTACTCATTTTATAAGAAAAGCTTTGAGAGAGGTGGATTTTCGCTAAATCCACTTCCAAAATTAGCTCGGCAATGGAAAGGATTGTATTGCACACTCTGTATATAGTTATTTTACTCTGTGATTATAGTGAAGCAGCGAGCTTTTATTTTGAACAGAATGATACATATTATTGTTTTTCTACTACATACATTCGGATTGCTGAATGTATATAGACGAATGCGCAAGATTTTATTTTGCACAGCTTCATAGGAATAATATATATTAACTTGTGCGCACACCAAATGTACACAAGTCTATGAAGAATATGAACAACAACAATTATAGCGGAGGAGCGAGATTTTATTTTCAACAGAATTGAATATGTTATTGTTTTTGTACTGCTTGTCTATCTATCTATACACAGCTTACTGACTGTATATTGAATATGCACACTGCACAGTGATTGGTTTTGAACAGTGATAGAAAAAATTTATATTAATTTGTACGTATAATCAAATGTATAAGCGTATGAATAATATAAACAAAAACAATTATAGGCATGATAGTTAGTAAAGGAGCGATATTTTATTTTGAACATAATTATGTATATTATTTTGAGATTTGAGATTTTTACTATCTCTGTTGGCGCCCCACTGAATTTGTCGCCCTGTTCAGCCGCTCCTTCTGCTCATATGCAAGGACCGGCCCTGGTAGAAACCCTCAAACTCTGGAAGAAGCAATGAACGTACTTCACGAAAGTGGGTATGCCTTTTTTAATCGACATCAAAAACTAAACCATCAGCAAACCAACAAACCTGTAACAAATAAAGAACAACCTAAAAATAACCAAATTAACAAACAAAATCACAATCAACATTTAAATTCTTCAGATCGTAATAATTTTCATAGACCATTTTTTAATAGACAGCAGAGACCTGTACAAAATCATTTCAGTTCTCGTCAAAATCATAACAATAACCGTCAATTCAATCCCAACAATAATAATTCGAACCAAAATTCAAACAATTTTAGATACAATAGCAACAATAATTTCAATAATAGTAATCGATTCGAAAACAATGCTTCAGGTATTAACAGAGATAGACCAGAGCCGATGGAAGTGGATTTAGTGCAACCTGAAAACAACGACCAAGCAGAAAATTTTCGGCCACCAGCCTCCAACATAACCTACCCTATATAACTATAAAACCTAAAACAATCCCTTTAAAATTTATCATAGACACCGGAGCAACTCATTCGATAATCAACCCAGACCTTTGCCACCCTAAATGGAAATCATTTTTAAAAAATCCTTTAAATTTTAAAACTTTAAACCATACCGTCGAAATAAAAGAACAAAGTCGAATTTCTCGTCTGTAAGTTTCATAATGATTACCACGGGTTAATCGGCAACAATATTCTCCCGCAAATTGAAGCTGTTATCGATTACAAAAACAAAAATTTAGTTTCGGGAAATAACTCTATTAAAATAAACTTTAACCAAAATTATAAAACGAAAGATAACAACAATTGTAAATACGAACAAATCGAAACAAACTTGTCTGTAATGCAAAAAAGTGGACTAGGGTTCATTGAAGAACAAAAGGACAAAGAAGGTTCTTTTATAATAGAAGAGGGAGTTTACAATATCGACAATTTTAGAATTTGCGCTAAGGTAAAAAAACAAAAAAATAAAAAAGTAACTGACTTGAAAATTCCTCAACCTCTTAAGATAGAAAAGGTCGATGAACATAACTTTAGTATAATTTAAGAAACCAATAATATTCCAATCATTGATCAATTGAGGATCGACCATTTGAACTCGGAAGAACGAGGTCTATTATTAAAAACAATAAAAAAATTCCCTGATATATTTTACGACGAAAATTAAGATCTTACTTTCACTAATGAAATTAAACATAGAATACGCACTACCAACGACATTCCAATACATAGCAAAACTTATCGTTACCCCTACGTACACAAAAAAGAAGTTGAAAATCAAATCAAAGATATGCTAGATAAAAACATTATAAGACACATTAATTCTCCATATTCAGCACCAATCTGGATTGTACCAAAGAAGGTCACGAAATGGAGACTCGTCATCGACTACCGTAAACTAAACGAAATAACCATTAACGATAAGTACCCCATGCCAAACAGAGGATGAAATCCTTGATAAACTTGGAAACTGTCAATATTTTACAACACTCGACTTAGCAAAAGGGTTTCACCAAATTGAAGTTGATGAGCGAGACATACACAAAACTGCTTTCAGTGTAGAAAATGGCCACTACGAATTTTTGCGTATGCCATCCGGACTGAAAACAGCCCCCGCAACTTTTCAACGCTTAATGAATCATGTCTTAGAAGACTTCATCAACAAAATATGTCTAGTTTATTTAGACGATATAATAATATTTTCAACCTCATTGCAAGAGCATATCGATTCGATAAACAAAATTTTTAAAAGATTGAGAGATGTCAATCTAAAAGTTCAATTAGACAAATCTGAATTATTCTTAAAAAGAGAAACAGAATTCCTTGGGCAGAAGTTTGTAGTCACACCTGAAGGAATCAAACCAAACCCCAAAAAAATAGAATGCGTCCAAAACTTCCCATTACCTAAAACTTGTAAACAAATCAAACAATTTCTTGGACTCACCGGATATTATCGTAAATTTATAAAGGACTATTCAAAAATATCAAAACCTATGACAAAGTACCTAAAAAGGGAGTCAAAATTAAATATATCGGATCTTGAATATAAACGTAGTTTCGAGATTTTAAAAGAACTTCTGATAAATGAACCTATCGTCTGTACTATCGTTTGTACCTAAAACGTTTGTACTCACTACAGATGCCAGCCAATATGCACTTGGAGCTGTGTTATCTCAAGACGACCATCCAATATGTTACACAAGCAGGACACTAAACGACCATGAGGTCAATTATAGTACTGTTGAAAAGGAATTATTAGCGATAGTATGGGCTGTAAAATACTTTCGACCGTATTTATTTGGACGGAAATTTGTTGTTGAAACAGATCACAGACCGTTGACTTGGCTCTTTTCTATGAAAGAACCAAATTCCAAACTCGTCAGATGGCGACTCAAATTATCTGAATATGATTATGTTGTGAAGTACAAAAAGGGAACAAAAAATAGTAACGCTGACGCTCTATCAAGGTTAGAAAATCCATTACCAGAATTAAATACAGCCATTCAAGACAGATCAATAACCATAAGTGAATCACCCATCAACGTATTTAAAAATCAAATAGTGATAAATAAAACAAACTCTGGGTCTTTAAAGATAAAGAAACAAAAAGTGTTCGATAAAAATCGTACATTACTCTTTACTAAAATTTTAGACGAGCAAACTGCTACCACTATTCTTAAAAATCATTTTAACCCGAACGGACTAAATGCTATTTTAGTTGAGCATGAAGAATTCTTCAAAATTTTAGAAAATACATATTTTCAACATTTTACTGACAATGAAAAATTTAAAATAATTAGGTGTAAAACAATTTTAGAAAACGTTGTAGATGAAGAAAAATTAGCAGAAATAATAAAAAAGGAACATCTCCGAAACAACCACAGAGGAATTGAAGAAGTCTTTAAACAACTAAAATCAAAATTTTATTATCCTAAATTGAGGGTACACTTAACACAGTTTACAAACAATTGTGATGTATGTAATTATGAAAAATATGAAAGAAACCCACCTAAATTAAAGTATAAAATTACAGAAACTCCACGTCGTCCTTGAGAAATCATTCATATAGATGTTTTTTATACTCTACAAAGCCACCTATTTTTAACAATAATTGATAAATTTTCAAAGCATGCATGTGCAATTAAAATAATAGGTAGAACTTGGATAGAATTCAAACGCGCCCTATCTTATTACTTCAGTCAATTTGGTATCGTGAAAAAAATTATAGCAAATAATGAATTAGGATTTAAAGCCATTCCATTGAGAGAATTCTTAAAAAATCTTGACATTGATATTCACTTTGCATCAAACAGTAACCATACTTTAAACGCCGACGTTGAACGTCTGCACAATACCATCAACGAACACATTCGTCTTTTAAAACATGATAAAGAACGAAATAACGTATCTGTTGAAGAAAAGATTCTTCAAATAATCACATTTTATAATGATAGTATTCACTCGACTACAAATAAAAAACCTATCGATTTCATTAACAGGAAAATACATGAAAGTGAGTATGAAGAAATTTATAAAAGAATGTTTGAGAAAAAGTAAAAAATTATCAACAAATTAAATGAAAAAAGGCAAGATATTACCATGGAAGAAGGGAAAAATTTTATAAAAGAAATAAGAGGTGGAAAAAATCATTCAAAGTACAGAAAAATAGATTCTAAAAAGATGGATGAAGATCATGTAATAGATGTTAAAAACCAATTGAAATATTACAAAACGCATGTTAAGTCTAAGAAAAAATATCAAAATACTGATAAACCAACTATAGAAGCAAAATACAAAAACAAAAAAGTAAATTAACGGTGCGATTCTGCATAAGAGATCTCTTATTTCTCTTATTCCTCTTATCGTTTTTAGTGCAAATTACATTACAAATACATACTTTTAGGAGTTAAATTAAATTAGATAAGAGATGTGATCAGCTGATCTCTTAACTTCAGTGGTGAATTTTTTAATGAATTTTGACATTCTACTTTTGAACGTTTATAACCGAAAAATTCTGTTTTAACGGACAAAAATCTCTAAACTTTAGAGGTCATCGATGAGGACCTCTTATATCTCTTATTTATTTTATTTATATTGTTGATATTCAAATATTGTATTCGTGTCGTGCATATTGTAAGTAATTTAATAATAATAATAATAGAATTGTATTAATAATAATAATTATTATAATTATAAATAATAATAATAATAATAATAAAAATAATAATAATAATAAAATAATAATAATATGTAATTGTTATTATAATAATTATAAATAATAATAATAATAATAATAATAATAATAATAATAATAATAATAATAATAATAATAATAATAATAATAATAATAATAATAATAATAATATTAATATTAATAATGGGCTGTATTCTGCATTTTTCTGTTACTCTGTTATAAAATCTGTAATAACTCATAACAGATTTCATATTTAACAAATCTGTTATAATTCGTATTCTACTCTTTCACATTTTTCGAACATGTAATAATTGGTTAAAAAACTTTCGAAATCTGTTATATTTAAAAATGACATTTGCTTTGAGGTTATTTCATCTGTGGATTTGATAGTGAAAAAACAAAATAAAACATAAAAATGGAAAGTGCAAGTAAGTATGAAATTAAAAAAAAATATTTTTACAATTAATTATAATTTTTCTTATAGAAAAAAAAAGAGAAGCGAAAATTTCCGCAGAACAGAAAGAAATTTATGTTTCTTTTCTAGAAAAGAACAAAATAATGAGGATTAAGAAATCTTCAGATAGTAGAGTACAGGATTTATGGACGGAACTTTGTGCTCTACTTAATGCGGCAGAAGGTCCTGATAAGACTATAGAGGAGTGGAAAAAGGTAAATTCTATATTATTTACTCATTTTTTTCCTTTTTCTAATAAAGAAATTTAAAATTTTAATAGACATTCGACAACTGGAGATACATGACCCACCGAAAAATGCGATTAATAAAATTTGGGTTGACAAAAACAGGTGGTGGTAAACCAGAAGAAATCTCTGCAACCGAGCTAGAGCTAAGGGCTTCAGCATGTTGGGGAAATATTGTTGTCCATGGGAATAGTGGTCTAGGTGTTGCTGGTTGCTCTGCAATTGAAGAAAAAGACAATATTTCAACAAAAGAAATTCAATTAGAGGGACAAGAAATGCCATTAGAAGGTATGTTCTTAAATTTCTGTATATTCTCGAATTTTATGAAGGTTTTTTTTTTATCCAGAACATATGCCAACAAATATAGTTGTAGAAAAGCCACCACAAAGCCAACCAAGAAAACGCAAACGAACATCAAATCAAGCTTCCCTTTCTAAAAAAACAGGTACATCAATTTGATGTTTTTGACCGTATTAAGGAAATAAATTATGTGTAATATGTACATATATTTTACAGATGAAGATTTTACCCGAATGGTAGAAGTAATTGAGAGTAAAAAGCAGGAAACTGTCGAAAAAATTGAGTCAAGCGTGGTAAACATCAGTGTGCAGCTGGGAAGGATTGCAGACGGAATTGATATAATGGGTACTGCACAGCCGGCGATGGCAAATGCCATAGATAAATTATGTGACGTTCTACAAAAAGTTGTAGAAAAAAAATAAATTTTAGTTTCAAATATGTATAAGAAAATGTTCAAATATATACGAATGAAATACCGTAGTTAAAATTTGGTTTTATTTGTTTACATATTATATATATAATCATTCAATTCAAACTTACAATTGTTTTGGTAATATATAAATAATTATGAAATAAATAATAAAAAAACACACAGTTATACATAATTATATAAAATGTAGAGTGAGTATACGGCATTGTCATCTATATTTTTTATATGCTCACGAATGTTTTACTGATTATCATTATTGAAATAGTGTTGAATATAGTGCTGTCTAACCTGTGCACCTAAAGTATGCCACTGTCTAACTTCGACATGATCATTATTTGAGCCTAACACATCTTCATTTTCTTCATCATAATCATCATCATCATCATCGATATTCAATAAATTTGATTCTTCGCCCATGATTATATTATGAAGGCATAAAACAGCATATATTATTTTCCCCGCCATTGTGGGATTATAATTTAGAACTCTCTGTTTTGAAAGGCAACGAAAACGACTTTTGATAACTCCGAAACACTTTTCAATTATATTTCTGGCTCTTATGAAATTTTGATTGTAGAAGTACTCAGGTGTTCCTTCTGATGTTGTAGAAAAGGGTGTAAGTACCCATGGCTCAAGTGGGAATCCTGAATCACCTGTTATAAACGCATACATATTTCAGTTGAACTGATAAAATATTCACAATTTCTTTACCAATCAAAAAACCGTTCTGTCGTTGCACTGTTGTGTAAAGTTGTTGCAGATGTTTCCGTATAGGAGATGTTAACCATATAGCAGAATCATGGACGGACCCAGGAAAACGAGCATCTGCATAAGTAACACGCATTTGAGAATCGCAACATTGAAAGTATAAATTACAATGTTAAAATGGCAATGTAAAACTTACTAAACATAAATAGAAAAACTTCATATACAATTAGAACATTTATACTGTGAAATCCTTTCCGATTACGGTATACATTTCCACGAAAGTGTTCATCATTTTCTGGTGGACCTATAATTGCAACATGGCATCCGTCAATAGCTCCAATGATATTTTTCATACCGTACTTCGAATAAAACCTGTGAGAAGTATGATAAGAGTGAACAATGAAGTGAACAAAACACATCATTAGGGTGTCAAAGCCTATAGAATTATTGTGAATATTTTTTGATGACTATTGTCACCATTTATCATTAATAATAATCACTAACGCACCCTTCTTTAATCTCTGCTTTTTTAAAAACAGTATTTGGAAATTCAATTAAACTTTCCATTAAGTAGTTATTTATTAAATTTGTTACAATTTTAATGGATCTAGACACGCTTGGCTGAGAAAGAGCAAGAATGTGATTACTTCCCACTGATACTTGATACGATCCATTACCATAAAAGTGAAGAGCAGTAAGTACCTTAAAAATTGAAATTACATTAAATATAAGAATACAGAAATTTTTTTACAAACATAAATTTACCTGGATTTCAAAAGGTATATTACAAGGTTGAGAATACAATTCTAGTCTTGAAATTAATCTTCTAACAGTCTGTTTATCTATCCTGAAAAGCTTTTGAAACCTGATCTCTGGAAGATCGAAAGGACTACTTGCACACCTAAGTTCCAAAAGTGTGATTCTATGTCTTCGACTACAATTTATAAAATAAATATTAAAATTTCAAAATTAAATTATAAATATTCATGTGCACTTTAACTCACACAGCTCTTCTACGATAAATCTCTCGTAAACGCAAATTTCTAAAAATTTCCATACCAATACACTTTTTTATGTAATTTTATCAAATTTATTTAGCAAAAATTAATTATTTTTATTTTTTAATCACTCTTTTTTAAAATTTTTTAAATACACTTCTTGCAATTTATTTATCAACACAAATTTTACAAACACAAATTTTGACATTTAATAAACACATAACCATCATAACAGTGTTATAAAAGTGTTCGAAAGTGGTTCTGTTATGACTTTAAAGTTTTACAACAGATTAACAGAAAGTTTAGTAGAGCAGAATACGAAAATTGCTGATAACAGATTCTGTAATGAACTGTCAAAATTTGTTCGAAAAAATTACAGAAGAATAACAGATTTTCATAACAGAAAAATGCAGAATACAGCCCAATAATAGTAATAATAATAAAATAGTAATAAAAATTGTAATATAAAAAAGTAAATTTTGTAATAATTACTAATAACAAAGATGATAATACTGTGTAACTACATTATCTTTGTATATAACAAGCAGTAATTATTATAATTATAAATAATAATAATAATAATAATAATAATGGGTGGTATTCTGTACACGGATAACAGATTCTGTTATTTTGACAGTCTGTTATTCTTCATATAAAAGTTCGAAATTTCATAACAGACTCTGTTACGTTCAAAATTGGTATTCTGCGTGCACAAAACTCTGTTGTAATTCTGTTATGAATCTGTTACGATAACAGGCTCATTTTTAACTCTGTTACGATAAAGTTAATGTGAAATTTCATGTATTTGATGTATTGAGTGAAAAAAAATTGTGAAAAATGAATTTTAATAAAAAAATTATAAAAAATAAAAAAAATAAATAAAGGAAATAAGAAATATTTTAAGAACTAACAAAAAAAATGATTACATATATGTTTTGATAATTGAAAATTTTAATACAAATTTTTCACTGTGTATAGTATATACTTACATTTTTCTGAGATTTTTCTCAATGTTAGTTTATAAATTTAAAAAAAAATGTTGTATACTATAATATCATTAATTTATAAAATTTTAATTTAAATTCCTATCACTGTCACCCACTTTTATTTTTTTACTTTCTACTAATTGTAAACAAAACAAGAAACAACTGTTTTCGAAAATGATTTGACAACTTCATAACAGATTCGAAAATAAAATGCACACAGAATACCAAATATAACAGATCTGTTATGAGTCGAATTCTGTTATGAACGATAACAGGAATTCTGTTAAATAACAGAAATTTACAGAATACGACCCAATATTTATAATAATAGTAATAATAATAAAATAATAATAAAAATTGTAATATAAAAATAAAAATTTTAATAATTACCATAATTACTAATAACAAAGATGATAATACAGTGTAACTACATTATCTTTTTGTATAATCATAATATCTAAAGATAACTACATTATCTTTTTGTATAATCATAATATCTAAAGATAACTACATTATCTTTTAATAATAATAATAATCATAATAATAATAGTAATAAAATAATAATAAAGATTTTAATAATTACTAATAAAAATTGTAATAATTACTAACAAAAATTGTAATAATTACTAATAACAAAGATGATAAAACAGTGTAACTACATTATCATTGTATATGACAAGTAGCAAAGATAATAGTAGTTCTTCTCAATAGATTTTACTCATGAGTAATTTTTCATTATTAAGATTGAAAAATTTTATAGAATGAAAAATAAAATATAAATGAAAAAAAGAGAATTTTGGCAGGTGGGTGCGGGGATGCTAAAAGAGTATGAAAAGTGCTGTATAATTAGCGTAATTCGTTAACACTGATCAACATTTTTGAACTGAATTAAACTGATTTTTTCATATGCTCTTTTAACTATCTACCCACACTCTCCTATGCATCAAACTGTAACTATTATACTTTTTTCATAAATCCGAAGTTAAATGGAACATTTTGAGACTAGAATCATGAAGATTCATATATTTTTCGATTTTTAATGTTTAAAAAAAACTAGCTGACGGCGAAAGTTTATAATTACCGAATATTTATCAATTACACTGCACTCTGATGGTTTTCCTCTGTAAAGGATTAAATAACAATTTTGATAGGTAACAGGCCTCAAGCAAATATCCTTTTAAGATACCACAATATCTATATTTGAAGAATATATCATTCATTTACTACGTTACCACTATTATAAGTGCAAAATCCACTTTGATCGTGATCAAAATTTTTCTTCTGCTTTGCTATGACTTTCTTAGATATTTTTATACATAATTTGCATATTAATATTATATTTTATAAATCATATATAGTAATATATTTAATTTTAAAATTTTTAAATTTGAAAACTGTCTTCCAACTATAGTTAAACTAAAACTGGATGTACAGTATTGTTCACAACTACTTTTACACGGCATTTAATTTCTAATCAATTAATAATTGGAAATGCATCCTAGAAATATTATAAATCCATAAATTTGTTTAGTGTATACATATATAATTATAATAATAAATAATTAAATATAATATCAACTATTAAAATATTAAAATATTGTATAATTTCAACTGTATTAAAAGACGATTGATAATTCATCGCTTTTTTGTCCGAATTCATTAGGTTCATTTAAGTTCAAAACAAAGTTACATATATTTTATAGAAAAAAACAGAATTAAAAATACATGCAATTTTAAAACTTTTGTTCAAAAAAAATGCTGTATAAAAATATTTACGACTAATAGTGCTAATACTAAATGTCAGAGGCTATTCAAATTTCTGATAATATATTCTAAAGTATAGGCAGGTCAGATTAACTTCCTATTTTTTGCCAACTCCATGACCGCACCATGCAGAACTGACCAGTTCTTGCACTTTTTAAATGAATGGTTTAAGTTTTAAAATTTGGTTTAAGAATGATATTAAATAGTTGAGCTATCAATTTAATAGAAATGTTAAAATACAAAGCTAAATTTTGAATTCAAAAATCAAATAAGCAATTATAATTTACTATACGTAAACCTATTCCACGTTATTTTCAAACATAATTTTTTGAAGCACTACTGAAGATATTTTGATAATACGGATCTCCAAAATATTTCTAGGACTAGAATTATAGGCACATTCTACTTAATCATTTATTTTCAAACAAACATAAATGAAAAAAATTTGATTGCATTCAATCATAAAAATCCATAAATTTACAAATAATTTATTTTCGACTTCATGACATGTTGTTTATTATATATACCTATATATATATAATATTTTTCAAGCTACAAATAATTATCAATTTTCATTGAATCTAATTAAATGTTCATCAGCGCTAGTATTTAGAATTTTTTGAGTATATACTTTATACCACACACAAAAAACATCAACGAAATAAAATTTAAAAATTTTGAAATAAATATTTTTAAGCTTTCTGTTTTTAAAAAATATTGTAAATAATTTAAAATTCATTATCCTCAAGATTTAGAAAAATATACATATTTATAAATTATGTTCCATATTAATTGAAAATAAAATATCAATTTTTACCTAGTTATAGAAAAAAAATTGACTCAGTCTATAAAAAAAATTTGGTAATGCTCAAAACACCTGATTTTTAAATTTTTATATTATGATCATAAATCAGAATAATACTTTATGTATTCAGAAGTCCTAAGGCCCAAACATTAAAAAAGACATTCATTAAAAATTTCAAGAAGAAATTCAATTCACGGGATATGATAATATATAATCGTATCTTGCATTCATAAGTCAATGAACTCAAAAACATAACAAAATAAAACCATAATATATCCATATGTATACATATATATTATGTATAATCAAAGATACTATATACTATCGCAGATAAGTGTATCTGATCTGTGATACTATGTAATAACATATTTATATGTATTTATATAGTATCTCTGGTATAATGCTACAGCAATTATAATGTATGCATACGTAAAAACCTCTGTTGCCAAATATTCTACAATGCTACATCAGAAAATAATGTAAATCTATACAAGTATAGTTTGTTCAAAATTCGTAGCGAATAGAATATATGCGCAGTGAGAGTATGACGTCATTCTTTGAGCGAGGTTATAATTGTAGTGGTTACACTGCTAAAAGTACATTAACTTTTTTCTAATTTTTCTAAAATAACGGAAAAAATTTAAATTTGAAAAAAATATAATTACAACGAAAATAAAATAAAAAATGAAGTAACAACAAAACTGTTTATATACTTTCTTATAAATTCTAACTAATTTAAATTTCACTCAAGTACTATTAATCTTTTGTCTTATGTAAGGTGGATTTTTGCCATATCCCAAGACCATATTAATATAATATTATATATTATATTAAGTACAAATAACAAACAGGATTTGTTAGGTAACAACATTTGTTTCCGATTTTCAAATTATTTTTATTCCAAAAGAATTTCGTATTCAATATATACCTGCATTTACGTGTCCTTTTTTGAAGACTATAAAAGCCTGAGGAAATTTAATAAATATATTAATAAATATATTATGTATACATTTATGTGTATACATGGACGATTTTTTGCATTAATAAATCATTTGCTCAACATTATGAAGCTATGGACATTTATGGGTTTCACAATCAACATATTCCTATTAAGACTCATGATTTAATATCACATTTCTTAATTTCAGGGCTATATAATTCGCCAAAGTAATCTAATCTAAATAATTACCGAAAAATTAATTGTAATTGATTTTTTTCTTTTCTTAAATATACTTGTATATATGTAAATTATTTCATTTTTTTACAATAATATTATATTTATTTGAAAAAGTTCTCATTCTTTACTACTTTTTAAACAATTATAAATTTTCTAACAGTGTAATTACGTAATACTTCAGAGTGCTCGCCAAAAAAAATTATGACTGTTATTATTTTCATGAATATTTAGTTGATCTTTTCTTCAACATCGAAATCGCGTTCTTATGGGCTTACGCTATCATTTTCTGTAAAGTTAACAGTTTTATTACACTTCGAAATTGTATTTTTTTTTATTTTGGAACGATTCTGCATTCTAAAATTTCAAAAATTATCGAAAGCAATTTAAAAAAGGAATTAGATGTTAATTTTATAGAAAATATCATGATAACTTCATAAGAATAAATTTTTAGTATAAGAAAAAGGCCGTTTTCGGTAATCCAGATCTTTTCTGACTTTTCAGTCAGATCTGACTTGTTTAACACTGATTAAAAAGTATATGTAAATTTAGTTGAAAAAGTTCTGTAAGCGCTGTGTAGACAGATATATCAGATATTTCTAACCTGTCAGTCAAGTCAGATTTCTATTAATAATCTATCTTATCTATGTCAGTGCTTATAGATTTCTGAATTTTCGAACTATCTTACCTTTCAGATCTACTTTACCGAACACACTTAATATTCATATCTGACTTTTCGAACAGCCTTACCACTAAGATCTTCTTTACCGAACACGCTGAAATTTAATATCTAACTTAGATCTTAATTACCGAAAACGGCCAAAGGTGAACTCAATTTTCATGAAAATAAAAACAGTCGAAATTTTTTTTGTCTCGCACTGTACGATTAGTTTTCGACTATTGTAATAAATTGAATAGCTGAGTAGTAAATTACTCAGTTATTCATCGATCAGGGTGCACGACGGGTGGACTATGCATCTTTTTTAATTTTTTCTTCTTCTTTTTTTCAGGTTTATATGAGAGAAAAACACAAATACATATAATCATTTTATGTACATATTTAATTTCATAAGAAACATGCGCAGATTATTCGCTACGAATTTTGAACAAACTATAATACATATAATCAAAGACCATATAAATGTATAGAGTACAGTACAAATGCTAAAGTAATTATAATGTATGCATACGTAAAAACATCTGTTGCCAAATATTCTACAATCCTACATCAGAAAATAATGTAAACCTATACAAGTAATACATATAATCAAAGACCATATAAATGTATAGAGTACAGTACAAATGCTACAGTAATTATAATACAAGTAATACATATAATCAAAGACCATATAAATGTATAGAGTACAGTACAAATGCTACAGTAATTATAATGTATACATACGTAAAAACCTCTGTTGCTAAATATTCTACAATCCTACATCAGAAAATAATGTAAACCTATACAGGTAATACATATAACCAAAGACCATATAAATGTATATATTTATATGGTCTTTGATATAAATACAATTCTATATATGTATTTCAATTAGAAGTAGTAGTAGTAATTTATGTCAGATCATATAGCACGCGACAAGGCATATTAACATAACAACACATACATACATATATAAAAATACATGAAATATGAAATACCTCCTTTCTCAAGTCATTCATATATTAAATACGACGATCAACTCAATACAATAAAAAAATAATTTGAAACAGCCATATTGTCAATTGTTGTTTTCTAAAGCATTTGCGTACAAAATATCCATTTATTTTTACTTATTCAAGTATAATATCATATCAAGGGTGCGTTCATAAACGTTACTATAGTTAACTATAGTTATCATTTGTCGTTCAAAATGGTGGTGGCATAGTAAAACATAACTACCAACATGAATTTTTAGCGTTCATAAACATCTGTAGTAAAGTAAATTTTTAACTATTTGATGTCAGAAATTAACCCTGCTCGAGAGCATGGTTAACGATAACGATAGTAACGATAGTAAGCCTTTAAGTGGTAATGACATTGACAATAAAAAATCGTTTGTCATTTAATTTTTCGTTGTGAATTGTGAAAATTTCAATTTAATTTATTTGAAATTAATTAATTTTGTTTTAAACTTCATTTTTAAAAAATAATTAATTTTTGACAAACAAAAAATATAATAATTATAATATATAAAAATTTTTTAAACTTGACTTGACAGCTGAATGATAATTTATTGCTACTACTATGGTAAAAATCGCGTTCAAAAACTACTTGAAGTTAATATAACTATGGCTGTAGTATAACATAACTTTGCTTAAACTATACTACACCATGACTATGGCTAAAGTAATGTTCATGAACGCACCCCAAATAAGTGATGGTACCACTCAAAGCCATATAAAATTTAGTAAACCAGTCATGCAACTCACAAACTAATTCTTCTATATAAATATTCTTATTTTTCTCTCATATTTACATCCCTCCTGAATTATAAACTTTCGCTCTTTTTCGATATTGTTTCGAACTTTTTCGATCTTTATTTTTGGCAAACATACAAACATTTAAATAAAAAAAATGAAATGGTTCATCTAGTAGGACTGTATTATCTTTGCAAGTAGTAAATTGAATAAAATGGGTTTAAAACCTATGGTGAATCTTATTTCATTTTATGAGGTGAATCTCTTATCCAGAATACCGATTCCTCTTAAAAAATATATTTCACCAAAACTTTAGAGAAATAAGAGGAATAAGAGATCTCTTATGCAGAATCGCACCGTAAATTAAACATTTTCTTTTCTCCAGGGCAACAATCAAAATGGAAAACACATCAAAGACATTGATTTTAATATTAACTTTCATAACAGCGATAAAAATTGGACAGACTCAAGAAATTCAAATTCATGATTTTACAAACAATAACGGATATTTAACATTGGAACTCGAAACAGTGAAAATTATTAAAAATTATGAAAAAATTCTACATATCGTCAATTTAACGGAATTCGTACAATAAATATAGTACTCTCCAACAAAGCCTTACTTTATTGGAAGCTAAAATACAAAATTTTAAACCACACAATAGAGGAAAACGAGCACTTATAGATATATTGAGGAAAGGTCTAAAATATATCGCAGGCACGATGGACAGACGAACGACGACGAAAGAGAAATTGAAGCAAAATTAAATGAAATATACAGTAACAGTGATAAAATCATAGAAGGAAACAACAAACAAGTCATTATAAATAAACAAATTTATGATCAGATACAAAATATTACTACACACATTAGAAATCAACTATCCTCAATAGAAAAATATATTAACAAATACTATACTAACGAACTTTCTTACAGAATTTCGACTTTAGAAGACGAAGTAACTTTGATGCAGTATACTTATCAAATAAATCATGATATCTTACTACTTATAGGAACCACATAGATGATATTGAACAAATACTTTTCTCAAGTAAACTAGGAATTTTGTCAAAAAATATTTTGAATACTGAAGAATTAAAACTGATCTCTAGTGTAGAAAGTTATCAAAATATAAAAACCGCTGTAACTTCATACAACAACTCAATCATCATAGTACTTCTTATACCCCAGTTTTCCGATTTACGATATTCGAAGGTCCTTATAGAACCCATTCCAGATACCCAAAATAAATCCTTATTACTTGATATAAAAGAAATTTTGGTAGACGAATTAAATAATGTTTATAAATTTCCGGTAAAAGATAATTTAAAGAAAAATTTAATTCCCATATTAGATAATTGTATTAGTAACATTATGAGTTCTCAAACCGCATCTTGTAATAAATATGTAAACACTAATGAAGAAATAAAAGAAATAAAAAATGGTATCATTATTACAAAAAACTTTAAAGAAAATAATATTGAACACAATTGTAGCAAAACTAGTATAAGAATAAAAGGAAATTATTTAATTAAATTTAAAAATTGTAAAATTTGTATACATAATAAAACAAATGAAAATTTTGAAAAAGCTATATATGATAGAATTATATTGCCTAATTATGTAACTGAGGTCAAAGAGAAAAAAGTAATACAAGAACTCAAACTTGAAGATATATATTTAGAAAACATTAACAATAAAGAAATAATAGAAAAATTAAAACATAAAAATTATACATATACTATAGCAACTGCAAGTACGAATATTGTTTTCATTTTTTGTATAATTCTTATAATTATAATAAAATTGTGTGAAAAATATATTGTTAAAAATAAATCAAAGAATAAAATAGATATAAATATCATTTCGTCGGAGCCTCACTCTAAGAAAGGGGGTGTTATAACAAAGCAATCTAAACCACGGGATATAATATAATTTCCCACAAATTACAAATTTTCGCCGAATTACTTTTTAATATTCTTTTACATACAGTGGTGGGAATAGCTATAAACTCACTACGAAAATTTGTAAAATTTTGGAATAAAGCAAAAAAATCTAACTGTTCTTCATATTGCTAGTATAATTGATCAAAAACAAAACTGCACGCATAATCACTTTGATTTATCTCTTAACGGTATTTATTATATAAGCAATTATTACTAAAATATGCGTTGTAACTTGGGAATAGCTATAAACTCAGTTAATAATTCGATAGCTTGTAGCTAAGTTGTACTTTCAAATCGTGTTGAAATAATTTAAAAATAATAAAATAAAATTTTCTGAGCGAAAATATTTGAGTTTTTTCTTTTTTTGCAATTTTGGTTTTAACTTATCGAAATGCCTCGAGGTACAAAATTAACTGAAGTAGAAAAACAAAGAATTATTGACTTTCATGAGTGTGTGTTAAGTCAAAGAAAGATTTCGGAGAAGATAAATCGTTCGCAATGTGTTGTAAAAAATTTTTTGCGTTTGGGGAAAGAAAATTAAAATTCAATTAAAAGAATAGGACCAGTTAGAAAAATTTCAGAAACTACCAAAAGAGCTGTTTTAAGAGAAATTTCAAAAACGGGTATTTCTTCATCGACTGCTGTAACAAGATTCGATTTGAATTGCACATCTAGCTTAGTCAGAAAGTGGTTGTCTGCATCTTCAGTTCATAAGTACCTGAAATACAAAGTTGAACCAGCTCTAAAAGACTATCATAAAAAGACAAGATTAGAGTTTGCCAGAAAGTTTATCGGTAAGGATAGTATGTGGCGCCACGTTATATTTAGCGATGAAAAAAAGTTTAACCTGGATGGTCCAGATGGTTTTAAATACTATTGGAATGACTTGCGCAATGACCGTAAGACATTGTCCAGTAGAACATGTGGTGGTGGATCTGTGATGATATGGGCTGCATTTAAAAACGACATGCAGTCCGAAATAGCCTTTGTAAATGGTAGGATAAATGGATCCGGCTATAAAGATCTACTTGCTGACTATCTCCTGCCTTTCATAACTCTCACAGAGGACGAAAAATTTATCTTCCAACAAGATAATGCTCCGGTACACAAGGCAAGACCAGTAATGCAGTTCATGAAAGATCATGGAATACCCTCATTGCAGTGGCCATCTTTAAGTCCTGACCTGAATCCCATAGAGAACTTATGGGGGATTGTTGCCAGAGAAGTGTATAACAAAGAGAAGCCGGAAATAAAAAATGTAGACGAATTGAAATCAAGAATTTTAGCAGCCTGGAATAACATCCCAAAAAGAATTTTAAAAAATTTAGTGAAAAGTATGAAAGACAGATTACTAGATGTAATTATAAATAATGGTTGTAAAACAAAATATTAACCTTTTTGTATCATTTTTTTTTCAATAAATTTAGTATAACTGTAAAAATTATTAACTGAGTTTATAGCTATTCCCAAGTTACAACGCATATTTTAGTAATAATTGCTTATATAATAAATACCGTTAAGAGATAAATCAAAGTGATTATGCGTGCAGTTTTGTTTTTGATCAATTATACTAGCAATATGAAGAACAGTTAGATTTTTTTGCTTTATTCCAAAATTTTACAAATTTTCGTAGTGAGTTTATAGCTATTCCCACCACTGTACATAAGGTTCTCATGGCATTTACCTTCATAGAAAATAATAGTATTGCGGAATCAATATAAATTCATTATTCATAATTCATTATAGAAATGCAATCTTGCATTTCTTCAGATACATAGATGCAATTGCAATACATAATCCATATTACATATATGCATCCGCACCTGTATCATTATGTGAACTTTCTTTCACCTCTGAAAATTCAAGCATGAGAACCTGGGTCAGCAAATTTAACTTTCTCACATATTCTAATTGGAAAAATTGAATTACTAATATATAAAATATCTAAATTAAAGTATATATTAAAAAAGATAGTTGATTTGTATAGTTGGAGTTAATTATTAATTCAGTATTTTTGAGTCCGTTGTCCAACATAGTTAATTTAAAATCCACTGTAATTGAATTAAAAAATAGTGAATCTAAAAATAAGTACTTATAAAAAAAATTAGAAATACATTTAATTGAAACAAATTATTGTGAAATAAATAAAAAAATTACATTTATTTAAAATAGATTTACTGTGAAATAATAAATAAAAAAATTATATTTATTTGTAAAATATAATTGTGCATCCATTGTGGAAGTTATTTAAAATAAATATTCTCTTTAAAAAAAAAAAAAGAAAGGAAAACTTCAAAATAATTGTTTTAAATTTTTTTTTCTTTTTCCTATTGACCATAACATAAAAATATTAATACCTCAACAATTGATAACTTCTGAACTGTGGTGGAATGGTCCTCAATGGTTGAAAAGTGATTGGAAATCACTTGCACTAGATCATGAAAAACATTGCAATATTAAAAATAACAACACTAACGTAGACATCAGAAACATCTGCATGAAGAACCATATCAGCATTGATGATAACATTTTTCATAAATTGTTCACAAAATATTCAAAATTAACCATTATTTTACGCAATATAAGCCGATGTTTTCAATTTTCCCGAAAATGTATCTGCAAAATTCAATCTATTCCATATTAGAAATGGATTACTTCTGAAGATATTAATCGTTCATATCGTTGTTTGAGTATATGGGCACAAAAGGAAAATTTCAAATCAGAAATAAATAGCTTAAAAACAACTTCGATTGTTAAGCCATCGAGTTGTATTTCATCACTTTCTCCATTTATTGACCAACAAGGAATATTGAGAGTTGGTGGCAGATTAGAAAATGCGATACTACCTTACAATATACGACATCCAATAATACTACCAAAAAATCACATTTTTACTAAATATTTAATTATCTATTTACATGAAAAATATTTACATGCTGGTATCAATCTACTGCTAGGCATTATTAGACAAGAATATTGGATCTTCTCGTGCAGACGTCTAGTAAAATCGATCATCAACAAATGTGTAACTTGTGTGAGACATAGAGGAAAAACATCTCACCTATTAATGGCAAATTTGCCCATTCAACGAGTAGGATCTTATCGATCATTTGAGAATGTCGGTGTAGATTATGCTGGTCCATTAGACTTATTATCATATAGAGGTAGAGGTACAAGATGTTCAAAAGGTTATATTGCATTATTCGTATGCTGCAGCACCCGCGCAATACATCTTGAACTAGCAGGCGACTTATCAGCAGAAACATTTCTAGCTTGTCTAAGACGATTTATTGCTCGCCGTGGTTTTTACCCAATAAAATTCTTAGTGATAATGGCACAAACTTTATTGGTTCTAATAGATATCTGCATGAATTATATGACCAACTTCCGTTAATACATTAAACAGATTTAATATCAAAATTTATATCAGAAAATAGAATATAATGGGAATTTAATCCACAATCAGCACCTCACTTTGGTGGACTTTGGGAAGCTGGAATCAAAACTGTTAAGGTTTTATTGCGTAAAATCATCAATGTCAGCAGACTAACGTACGAGGAAATGAACACATTACTGGTCCAAATAGTAGGTCTTCTTAATTCCAGACCACTAGTTCCTGTCAGTGATGATCCGTCCAGTTTAGATGCATTGACTCCATCACATTTCCTGACTGGTTAGCCAATCACCAGCTTACCAGAGACAACCAACTGATCCAACTGACAATAATAGAACGTATCAAACAAGATTTTTGGAAACGTTGGTATAGAGAATACTTAACTATGCTACAACATCGACCAAAATGGCAACAAATACAACTAAACGTTCAAGACGGTGATCTTGTTACCATGTAATGTGAGGGTATTAATTTTTTGTGTGACTGTATTCAGTCACACCATATTTCTTCTTTATTCTAATTATGTGTACCTAACAGTACACATAATCCCATTTCTAAAGGTCCAAGTGTTGTATTGCGCAACAATACAATCATTTGACACGCGCATAATTTTCCCATTGTTTCTTATGCATAATACGCATAAGATAAGAGCAGCTGCATGCTTTATGCACGTGATATCATTAAATTTCCAGACCATTCCATTATATATGTATATGCCTCATCAATGCAATACATATACATGTTCATGATAGTAGATTAGCCTATTCTCCCTATATAATATATGAATTATACGTACACACTTACATTTTGAATTTTAAATTTTAATGGCCGCCCCTATTCATGTATTCTATTACATACATCATACACATATGCATGCGCATTTTACTTAAAATTTTAATGGCCACGCACGCATACATATATATTCTCTCAATTTTTTTTTTATTATTTTCAATTAGTTCCCCATGTTCTCATCAATTCCATTTTCATATTTATTTCACATTTCAGTTTATACCTCAAACGTCAAAATTTGCATGGCCACCCTAATTGGTTGTTTTCAAAGATTTTAAAATTCTATGTTCTATTTCAAAAATTTTAAATTTTTTCAAAATAATATTATAATTCCTTGTCCTTTTATAGATGTTTTCCAGAGATTGGTATTAATTTAAAAATTACGTGATCCTGTACACCCTTTCTCATTATATAAGGAATTTTAATATTAAATTTATATCTCATAAAATTCTACAAATCTTAGATTTCATCATGTAATTAATCATGCGTGAAAATTTATTCTAATTTTTCACATATTACTTCAAAATATGATAAAATATTTTGCACTTTACACATACATGTAAAGTTATCATTTCAATTTTCACTTTTTACATAAAACCCTCACTCATATTTCCAATAAGCAAAAATGCATCTTTTGTTTTGGTGGAATATAAAAATGCACCACGCGCTTAACTCGACCTTCTAGTCGACGAATATCAAGTGCTGGGGCAACCTCTGCCCAAAATAAAATCCATCTTTTCAAAGGTTCTTACACGTGTTGTGGGTAACCCCTGCCCAAGTTAAAGTTTTTTTATATATAAAAAAAAAAAAAAAATTAGTTTTGCCGGTAACAAAAGTATATACATATTGATTTTCTTTACATGTTGCTCTAGTTACTTCATATTGCTTGGTTTGTGTGAATATAATTAAAAAAAAAAAATAATATCTATAAAAAAAAAAAAGAGAAATTTACTATAATACCTAAAATGTTAATCAAAGTATATTCTATATTCAGTGCATATATAATTCTAATTTGATTGAATAAATTAATCATTAATTAATCATTACTAGCGTTACGTTTTGTTAAATCATTTGATGAAATAATACAATTATGTAGTTGTGTAAATCATTTAATATTACAAATGCCAACTAAATTGTACATATATCTACCTATATCATGTAGTATTTTATAATAATTGATATAATTTTTTTTGGATGTTTTTTTTATTGCGTCATAAATAAGTGTAAATTTAATATATAATATACATACATAGATAAAATTATATTGTTAAATTATTTTATTATTGTTAAATGATGAAAAATCATTATTTAAATCGTTTTATTTGGCTACGAAAATAAAGTTTGAATAAAATTTACTCTTTGTGTACTTTAAAAAAAAAAGAAAATATAAAAATAAAAATACATAAATATAACGACTGATTTTGATGCAATTTATGAAGAGGAACAACTTGATGAACCATTAGATGATCCGACTGTGTCACCAGTACCAGATCCAATTGTGTTTCGTAGTGCTGAGGACAGAAGCACCAGCATCATCGCCATCATCAACATCTACATCATAATCATCATCAACAACAACATCATCATCATAAACATCACATCAGTAAATCATCTCAACTGCAAAACACAACATAATATCCAATATAAAATAACAACAATAACATCGGCGACAACGACATCATCAGTAGCAGCATCATCATTATCATCATCTGGTAAGCGCGCCAACGATTTTCCTTTTTTTTTATTTTATTTTAATAATTACAGGGGCCCCAAAAAAATAAATAAAGTAAAAATGGTGTAATTATAATTAGAAAAAAAAACAACAAAATAGGTTAGAAGCAAAGAAAGACGAAATAACGAAAAAAAACAAAAAAAAAAAAAAACAAAAAATAAATAAGAAAAAAAAATATAGGATTATAGTTAGTTGGATAGGCCTCATTTGTAAATTTTTTTTTCTTTTCTTTTCATAACGAATTTTTTTTATATATTCTATCTCAACTTATTATATTAAATAAAATTAAGATTCATGTTTAAAGAAATATTATTCAAATATTAAAAAAAAAAAAAAGAAAAAAATTAATAACATAAAGGAAAAGAAATGAATTGCTCAAAAGTTAGCATGTAGAAAAGTTTACTTTATCTCTTCTTTCCATACTAATGTTAAAACATTAGGTTAAAACTTATATATAAGAAAAATTTGTCATTTCCTTTTTTTACAAAAAAAGAAAAATAAAAGAAAATGAAGATGGATTTATAAATAATTGGATTGGTTTATTGCTTCAACACCATTCACCCTTTTCAGGACCCAAATTTAAAACGTCATGGGATAACAAAATACTAATTGATTTCCAGTTTAATTTTTGTAAGGATGGGAACATAGTTTTTCAGCGAACTATGCTTATTGAGGTGGGTTAGTCTCTATCATCGTTGGGCGAGCCATTCATCTTTTATTATTTCAGGACCAACGATGGTAGTTGCTGTTTTCCAGGCTTTAGCGGAGCCAAATTTAATTTACAGGTCTACGGTGTGGGTGATTTCAATTTTTTTTATGTATTTTTTTTGAAGCATTCTTGGTAGAAGGATTCTACACCCTTCTACTGCTTCAGACTACGAAAACAAAAGAGGTATGGAGCAGTGGCAATCTCACACCCCATCCGGCGAGCTAGTACCGTGCTAGCCAGCTAGCGTAGCCGCCACTATCACCCTCCATCATCTCAAGAAGTAAGTATGTTGTTATGTATGCCCATACTTTAATTTTTCTACGACTAGTATAGACACACATTATGATTAACTTTATACATATACCATACCCTGTACAACATACAATGTTCATATAAATAAAAATTTTTTTAATTTTGTTTCTTCTAGTTTATTCCAGATTTCATTACATTGTGAATGTACATTGTTTGGTCGACAGCATGACACACATACATACATACGTTACAAAATGGCGCCCAAAATTCTCTCGCCTTAAATTCACTCTGACGTACATGTTGAGGTGCATACACATTAGTGAAGCGTTGCTGCCGCGTTGGGTTATTGTAGTTAATTCGTATAGCCAGCAATTACTAATACTTGCACTCAACATATATTGATTGGACTCTTTATGTTATGTACATAATATGGCGTTAACGCACGCGTGAAGCTTTGCTGCTTTTACATTGTGTATACAGCAAAATCGTATTCCACATATTTTATATACAATTTGAATGTAGTATATGGTGATATAGTACCCTGTTGGGACATATCACACGGTCGGCGTCAAAAGTACAGGTCCAGGGTAGTGACCATTTTCCTAATCTTATTTATAGTGATAAACAGCTAGCTAAGCGTAGAATTTCTCCTCGACTTGCTGAAGCTAAGGCTAACTGGGACCTTTTCTCTCAGCTAGCACTTCAACATGATCGAGCTTTTCCACATAGCAGCAATGTCAATAAAGAAGCTGTCAGCTTAAAGAAAATCATCAGATCTGCTGCTTTCTCTTCAATGCCCTTAGTTCGTACTGTTACCTGTTAAGACCTCCTTGGTTAGATAATAACATCAAAAATCTGATCAAGGATAAAAACATAGCATGGAAGAATTATCAAAGATGTCCTTCGGTAACTAATTCCAACAATCTCAAAAGACTTACCGCTCAAGTGAAACGGGCAGTCAGAGTAGCAAAAAAGGCGTCTTGACAGGCATTTGCTAGCTCTAGAGTCCCATCTGACTCGCTGAGAGATGCATGGATGAAGGTGAAACGCCTCTATGGCAAACCCACCTCATCCATTCAATCTCTTCTGACAGTTGATGGGGCTATTACCGATCCACTTGAGATAGCGGACGAATTCGCATCTTCCTGGTCTTCGGTTCCCAGCGATATGAACATGCCGGAAATGGTTATTAATGTTAAGAACCTATTCTCCATTGAAGATTCCTACCATGCGAGGTTTAATTTGTCTTATGAGGTTCCACTTAGGGAATTAGATGACACATTGAAATCTTTCAGTGGTTCATCCCCTGGAGAGGACCAAATAAGCTACCATATGTTGAGGAAATTACCGATTGAGATTAGGGTTAGAATCGCCAAACTTTATTCTAACATTCTTAGCAGTAGAACTTTCCCTCAGGACTGGAAATTGGCCATCTTAATACCGATTCCTCTACTTCAAAACGCGCTCTCGATTTCCGTCCTATTTCTCTTCTCCCTTGTTTATCTAAAACATTGGAGAGGATCATGGGATGTCGGATCCGGAGCGTTACTGAAGATCTTTTACATCCTGGACAGCATGGTTTTCGACCCCGCAGAGGGACTATTACACTCCTTCATGACTTAGAGGAGGGGCTGGCCTCTTCTTTATCAGTTAGAGATCACGCTAATGTCATTTCTCTTGACCCGGAGAAGGCATACGATAAGATACCAGCCGTATTCGTATGTCGTAAGCTGATCTCTTGGGGTGTTGACCCAGGCTATGTTAAAACTGTTTATAGTTTTATGTCTAACAGGCAAGTGAAGGTTAGAACTAATGGTTACTATTCTAATCGCTATACTCTGGATAATGGGATTCCGCAAGGTTCCCCGCTCTCTACTACGTTACTTTTAGTCTAATTGGATTCGTTACTGGTGGCTCTAGCAAGATATCCAAGTGTTAAAGTCTTGGTTTATGCTGACAATATCTTGCTTAGTGTCAAAAATAGCACTCCGAAGGATATGGACGAACTTCGCAGAGCTTCAGAATTCTCCATTAGTTGGGCTGAAGAGAACGGTGGGAGAATTCCGCATGAAAAAGTGGAGTTCATTCACATGTGTAGGAAAAGAAACTGTAATGTTCATCACATTCAGTAATTCTCACGTGTGATAACCCCAGTAAGGAATTTGAAGATTTTAGGTATCTATTTCAATAAGAGGCTTAACTGGTTAGACCATTTCAATGTTGTGGTGATTAAACTTAAAAAGGTTCTTAATCTCATAAAATCGCTTGCAGCAGTAGAATGGGTGCTTCTTCTAGCGCACTCATTCATATTGCAGACACCTTAATCAATGGTATTGTAGGTTATGGCCTATCCCTTTTTGGTGATATCTCACCTTCTTCTTAAAAGAAGATCCAAACTGCAATAAATTCTATCCTAAGGGTTGCTTCTGGTGCCTTTCGTTCCACCCCAATACCCATTCTCTTAGCAGAGTGTAGTTGTTGGGAAATCGAGGATAGAATCATGAAATCCAGATTGAGGTTTGTTGCCAGGCAGATGGTTGATCCTAGATCTCCTCTGTTTGGCATCATTTGGGACTTTCTAGAAAACAGTTATAGAAACATATTTTCTTCCCTACATAGGACTGGAATGTCTATTCCACATCTCGTGGGTTCTCTTCCTTCGCGCACTTCCCTCCCTCCTTTTGTAAAAACTTTTCTCCACAATCCCAGCCTTTTACAAAATTACATTACGGACGACCTGAGAAGGTACAGTAGGGATGCTTGCAGTCCTGAGGTCTTCCGAGCTCTGCATGCTGAGCTTTGTGAGGAGTATAGAGATTGCATGCGATTGCAGCTTTATACTGATGCCAGTAAAACTTCTGATGGCGTTGGTATAGCAGTAATCCGAAAACATGGTTCGCATGGATGGAAGACGGTGATAAGTAGGGGTTTACCAATAGACACTCAAGTCTTTGATACTGAACTAGTTGCAGTGTGGTTTGCTGCAGCTAGGGAAGCAGAAAAAGGCAGAGGTCTGGTGATCTTTACTGATTCTCTGTCTGTCATCCATACGCTAAAAAATTTCGGAAATGATGATTACTTGTTGCACTTAGTAACACCTTGTGCACCTAGTGCACTTGTTGCACCTTTTCTAAAATTCTAAAGTTAGTTTTTGTTTACTAATAGCTTTTTTTAAAAAAAACGTGGCATTGCAACGTGCAGTTATTTACCAAAATTAAAAGTAAAAAAAATTTGATTTCTGTGGGAACTTGCGATTTCCGTCGTTCTTGCTGACTTATCAAATGTTGCTTGTGGGAAAGAAATTTTTTTATGTAAATTATGAACGGAATATTTTTTAAAAAATTTGCTTATTTCAATTGAATGACGAGTGTTTTGTTACATGGGATGTAACCCCTCCCTCCTTTTGTATCGACTCCCGGCGATTGTCCTTTAAGTGAAGTTGTATGCTAGTTCGTCCTTTTTTGTAGCGTAATATCAAATACAGTGCAATTATAAGTACAATTATTATAATGATCAGATTGATGACTAAGTTTGTGTACCATCTATTTTCGCTGTTAAATTTTATTTCTTCGATAAGTTGTGTATTGTTGATTTGATTGTAGTGTAAAGTATGTAATTGAAACTCATTTACAATCTTTTCGATGCTTATGTTGCGTTCTACATTTGGTAAATTTTTTTCGTAATAATTTTCTTCGTCATTTTTCTGCCAAAACTCACCAATTGAAATTTTACAATTTTTGAATTTAATAATGTTGTTTCCTTTTATTTTTATGTTGTATAAAATGTTATGTTGTATAAATGTTATGTATGTTGTCCACAGTTAGTTACGAAAGCGTTTTCTTTTAGATTTTTTGTAATAACGATACCGTCCTAAATTGCTTTGATCTCTTGTGTATTATTCTTACGATAATTACATTTCATTTCTTTAGTGTTCAACAAATTGGAGATGCAATTGTCTTTATTCTAAAATTATTTTTTTATCTAAATTTTCATAAATTTTCTGTTTCGATAATATCATTTTTTCTACATTTATGTCAATTTCTAATGTGTTATTTTTGTTAGGAATTTTTTCAATAATTGTTTTAAAGTACAAATCTTTTACAAAATTAGGTATTGATATTTGTTGAATCGTCATTCAACATTTTGTAATGAATATAATGCCCACATATCATAAACATACATAACATATAACATATAACATAACACGCGACAACATAACATGAGTAGAAGAAACGTGATCTACTCAATAGTAAACAAATATTTAAATATGTGTCAAATTAATGCAATTACCTATTTCGTAATTGCGTATACAATATTAATTGTTTAACATAAGCATGATACAGCATTTTAAGCTTTTAATAATTATGTTATAAATGTTAACATAGGTTGTATACATATAAATATGATATGTAAGCATTATATTGCATTGCTAGTAAATAAGGTACATGACCGAAAATTTATAATTACGAAATTGGTATAAGTAATAAAAAGAAAGAATATTATTAAGAATATATGTATATAGAATAAAAGTAAACCAATAATTGTACTTTGAAATTATGTCAATAAATTCTTGATATAAGCAATTTATATTTAGTTAATATTAATTATTATTAATTATATGATAAGAATTTTTGTATATAAAGATAAGAAAATTTTGAATAAAGACACAGTTGAAGTTTTTCAAGCAAATCGACTGCATTTTTATTTTTAGTAAGTCGGCATTGAATTGCCTTAATTTTATATTTTATAACTACGGCATTTTTGCCATATAATGGTGCAATTATCGGCACTAACATGCCGCACCAATTAATATGTTAAATTTCTGCTTGCCTCTAGGTAGATTATCTCCCCTCGGCACTTCAAGCATTACATGGCGACCCTGCCCAAACGTGATTTGGAAAATATTGAAAAACGTGCATTCACTAGGAGTACTAAAACAACACAAAAATAGATATATATGTACTATTACAATATTACAAAAATATATACAAAAAATGTTCAATAAGTCTACAATTTAATTGATAGATATTGATATATATATATATAAAAAAAAAAAAAAAAGAAATAAATAAAAATAATATATAAAATATAAATATATATATATATAAAAAATAATTATATTATAAATAAATTGCTATTTCCTTTTAAAAAAAAAAAAATGTAGCATTGTAATACTTATATATATATACACGTACATATAAAAAAAAAAATATAAATAAATAATATCAAATGTAAAATTTTTTTTTGTATTTCTCTATATATAAAAAAAAAAAAAAAAAAAAAAAAATTTTTATTATATGTATATATTTTCTTGCATTCATGAAAAATCTAGAAGATTCAATAAAAGATTTAAAAAATATATTGGATATATTTAAGAAAAATCCAAATAGAAATTTTTCGGATAAATATTTATTAACAAAGAAATTATATTTAGAGCATTCAAAGAAAAACTTTAATGAAAAATTAAAAGTACTAGTAAAAACAAATTATGATTGTACAAATTATAAAAATAAATATTTAGAAATTTATAATCAAATACAAAATATAATAAATTCTAAAGTTAAAATAGAAGATATTGATAGCGATAATAGCATTAGTAGTGATGAGTATTCAGATAGTCTTAGCACACAAAATTCACCAGAAAAAGAAAGAAAGGAAACAACAACAATGGCAGCATTCGATATTAGTAACACGCTTAAAATAATACCAGAATTCAATGGTGAACCACAAACATTAACAAACTTTGTAAACTTGGTTGAATGTCTATCAGAAACATTAAAAGATAATACAGAAGTGGAAAAATTGATAAAATTTATACTTAAAACTCGTATAACAGATAAAGTGCGTAATAAAATTAGTAATGAACACACACCAACAACATTAAAACAATTTAAAGAACTCTTTGAAAAAATATATAAACCAAAAAAGAATCCATTAAAAATTCAAAATGACTTATATCGCATTCAACAAGGAAATAAAACAGTACTAAAATTTGCTGAAGAAATTGAAACATTGGTTGCTGAATTAAATGAAATACATATATCGGAACAAGGTGAAGCTAATAAAACAGTCATCGCTAACATAAATGATGCACTAGCGCTAAATGCATTCAAATCTGGACTGAAAGAACCATTGAAAATTACAATATTTGCAGCCCAACCAAAAACACTTAATGAAGCAATTAAGCTAGCATCCGAAATTGATTCCAGTGGGAACAACAATGAAAACGTATTGTATAAATAAAAAATAATATTCACACATAAGAATCCTTCATCTAAAATGACGCGTATTAGACTAGATCTAATGGATTACGATTTCGAGATAAAATATAAAAAGGGTTTATTGAACACCAATGCAGATGCCTTATCACGATTACAATTAGACTCAAATGTGCTTAAAAATATGATACCAACTACAAATGAAATTAAAGTGGTGACACGCAACATGCTCAAAGAAAAAGAAAAACAGAAAAATACTGCATTAAATGAGATTGATCAAACACAACCGGTAGAGACTGGCCATCTCAGCATCTGGGAATGTTCATCAATTTCTCAAGTAAGAAATATTAGAAAATTGAAATTTATGAAGAGATTAAACATACAAAGTGCGCACAGAAACAATAAATATAATAATGAAGATATAATTAATATATATATTAATAAAAGAGAAATAAAAATAGAGTATAGTGATGAAACACAATTGAATCTGAGGATTATTGTGAAAAAGCTATCACTCGAATTAAATAAAAATAAAATATATGAACTAGCCATGGCAAAAGATGATGAATTATTTAATATTATAAATATTGATAAATTTAAAAAAGAATATAATACGTTGCAGCAACAATTAATAAAAAAAGGAAATGCAGAAATAAAGATAATTATATATACACCACCTATAAAAGTGATTGATAAGCTAAAGCAAAATAAAATCATAAGTGAATATCACAATACAGCACATGCAGGAGCACATTCTGGAGTTAAAAGAACCATAAACAAAATAAAACAAAGATACATATGGAAAAATCTAAACAAAATGGTAAAAGACTACGTCAATAATTGTGAAATATGTGCAAAAAATAAACAAATAAGGCATACGAAAGAAAAAACAATTTTAACACACACACCTTCATCAAGTTTTGAAATAATACAAATAGACACTGTCGGACCTTTAAGACAATCAAAGGAATATAGATATATACTTACCATCCAATGTGAATTGACAAAATATATAGAAGCCTTCCCAATGGAAAACAAAGAAGCTAAGACGATAGCCAAAACTTTAGTAAACAATTTTATATTAAGATACGGTCACTTCAAAATACTAAAAACTGATATGGGAACAGAATTTGTTAATGAAATCATGCAAAATATATGTAAATATTTTAATATAAATCATGTCACATCGACACCTTTTCACCATGAAACATTAGGCATGATAGAAAGAAGTCATAGAGTACTAAATGAATACTTCCTAGCATTTACTCAAAATGATAACTGGGATGAATGGATACCATATTTTACGTTTTCGTACAATATTACACCACACTCAGACATAGGTATATCACCTTTTGAACTGATATTTGGAAAAATTGCAAAAATACCATCAGAACTTGAATCTGAAAATGCGCAACCGATATATAATTTAGATAACTACGCACAAGAATTAAAATTTCGTTTACAGCGTGCACATGAAACTGCTAAGCAATTATTAGATACAGCAAAACGCAAAAGAAAAGACTATCTGGATGATAAAATAAATCCTTTAAATATAATAGTAGGAGATAAGATATCGTTAAGATTAGGTAATAGAAGAAAATCTGAAAGTCCATATAAGGGACCATACGAAGTTATAGAAACCAATAATGTAAATTCTAAAATTAAGATAGGTAACACAATTAAAGAAGTACATAATAATAGATTAAAGAAAGCATAAAATATAAACAAATTATAAAATTGTAAACAAAAATATAAACAAATAACAAAAATATAAACAAATAATAAAAAACAAAAATGTAAATAAACAACAAAAATGTAAAATAAAAACAAAAATGTAAACAAACAACAAAAATGTAAAATAAAATTTTAAACAAAAAAATGTAAACAGAACAAGACAACAAAAAAAAAAAATTTTTTTTCTTCACACAAAAAAAAATTTTTTTTTACCCGACCCTGAGGGATGTAATGAATATAATGCCCACATATCATAAACATACATAACATATAACATATAACATAACACGCGACAACATAACATGAGTAGAAGAAACGTGATCTACTCAATAGTAAACAAATATTTAAATATGTGTCAAATTAATGCAATTACCTATTTCGTAATTGCGTATACAATATTAATTGTTTAACATAAGCATGATACAGCATTTTAAGCTTTTAATAATTATGTTATAAATGTTAACATAGGTTGTATACATATAAATATGATATGTAAGCATTATATTGCATTGCTAGTAAATAAGGTACATGACCGAAAATTTATAATTACGAAATTGGTATAAGTAATAAAAAGAAAGAATATTATTAAGAATATATGTATATAGAATAAAAGTAAACCAATAATTGTACTTTGAAATTATGTCAATAAATTCTTGATATAAGCAATTTATATTTAGTTAATATTAATTATTATTAATTATATGATAAGAATTTTTGTATATAAAGATAAGAAAATTTTGAATAAAGACACAGTTGAAGTTTTTCAAGCAAATCGACTGCATTTTTATTTTTAGTAAGTCGGCATTGAATTGCCTTAATTTTATATTTTATAACTACGGCATTTTTGCCATATAATGGTGCAATTATCGGCACTAACATGCCGCACCAATTAATATATTATATTTTTGCTTCCCTCTAGGTGAAATATTTCTTAGCGGTAAAAACCTGCATTACAATTTTTTTTTGTAATCTGAAAAAAAAAAGGAAAAAAGAAAAATAAATTAGAAATAGCAATACAAATAATTAATAATAATAATAAATAAATAAATTAATAATAAATAACACAAAAATCATAAACAAATAGTACAAACAGAACAACACAAAATATAAACAAACAACATAACCAAAACATATCACACATAATGAATACAATACATAATAATATACCATAATAACATAGTTACAACAAAAATAGAACAAACAACATAACATTAAAAAAAAGAGTGAACTACAAATATTCCACAGAAATATAACTATTACACACTTCTGTTTATACATGTAAACAAAAGACAAAATTACTAACAAGAAACATAACATTAATTGCACAAGTCACATAATGAACACTATATTATTTACACCAATCACAAAAATACAATTAACACAACACTTATATATCCACTTTTTATAAATAAGCAAAAAACCACCAAAATTACTGCACAATAATTACAAATAAACGAAACTGTACATAAAAACGGATTTTTAATAAAAATATTTTTTATAAAAAAAAGGGAAACCAAAAGGTTTACTTAACTATAAATCAATTCACCTGTTCTCTATAAACAACATTGTTTATTATTATATAATTATTTACGTAACATATGATCATGACAGTACCAATGAGAGTTACCAAAGTTACCAAAGAAAGTTGAAGTACCAGTATCAGTAGAGTTATTCACAATCATCAAATTTATCAATCGATTTACCGGACACAATTTGAACAAAACGGTTTCATAAAAAAAGACGAGAAGATGAGACAAATAGAAAATTCATCACCAACGGGGAAAATAGAAAATTCCAGAGTTTGCAAACTTTGGTATATAAAGGGTTGCAGATCGCAGAAGAATTTGTCTTTTTGCGATTATCTGTGTATAATATCGTATTGAGATTGAAGCAGAGAAAACAAATATACCAAAAACCATTGGACGTATTGAGTCCTCAAAAATCTAGCGTATTGAGCTAGTACATAGGGAACTTAGGAATTTCTGTAAAAAACTTACAATTTTTTACAGAATTTAGGGAAAAATTACGAAAACACTTAGAAATTTTTTTTGGAAAAATTTCTAATAAA
Source organism: Villa cingulata (assembly GCA_951394055.1). Lineage (NCBI taxonomy): Eukaryota > Metazoa > Arthropoda > Insecta > Diptera > Bombyliidae > Villa > Villa cingulata. The sequence goes on along the minus strand of OX596017.1, from coordinate 29,551,137 downwards.
TCGCCAAAAAAAAAACGCTTAGAAATTTTAAAGAAAATTTCTAAGCAACGCTGCTTTGGACTTCGAAAATTTTTGCATTAAAATTTTCTAATAAACAAAAAATACTTAGAAATTTTAAAGAAAATTTCTAATCGACGCTGCTTTGGACTTAGAAAATTTTTACATTAAAATTTTCTAATAAACAGAAAAATACTTAGAAATTTTTTCATCAACATTGCTGTTTGAACATAGAAAAATTTATTTAAATTTTTCTATTGCCGAGACAATTCGAATCTAAGTAATTGCAATCAGCAGAATTGAAGTTTCTTCATAGAAATTTTTATCGTCGTACTACTATAGAGTTGAACAGTGATTTACCGACGGTAAATATCATTAACATCACCGGAACTATCTTCAGCGACATCTAAATCAAAATTTTTAAACATCGATATTTCTGATAATTCATCATCATTTTAAGCTAAGACACAAACTATTGTTTAAGATTTAAGTAAATAATAGTTAATTTTATTTTTTTTAATTATTTTGCATATTTTTCTGAAATTCTTTAATTAAATTTTGAACAAAATTAATTTCCGGAAATTTTTAAATTGTAATACTTGAATTAGTAAATTTTTAAATTGTAATACTTGAATTAGTAAATTTTTAAACTGAATACTTGAATTAGTAAATTTTTAAATTTTAAACAATTGAATTAGTAAATTTTAAATTGTAAACTTAAATTAATAAATTTAGAATTTGAATAATTTGAATCAATTTTCCGATTAAATTTAATTAAATTAAACAATTTGAAATAATTTGCCTAAAATCAATTTTGTAATTTAGTTTAAGATTTTTTGAATTGTTAGTTTTTAAGACATTATTTTTTTTTTAATAAATTTTATAACGAATTGTAAAAAAATTGTGTTTTTATTCTATATAAAATTTTATGAATTAGCACCTTTATTTTTAATGTTAATCTTTTAAGTGGATTTAACAATATTGCAAATACAATGATATTATTTTTTAAAAGTACACAATTTTTTATGTATGGTAAAATTTCGATTGTAATATTATAGTCATTAATTTCTTCTTGCGTTAAAATATCTCTAGATAAGATTTCTAATTTACTAGCTAAAATTATCTCTTTAATATTAGTAATTTGTAATAGTATAAAGTTTATAATAATTAGTAATAATTAATATAATATAATTAATAATTAATAATTAATATATTAAATATATATTAAATATATTAAATATATTAAATAATATATTAATATATTAATAATTAATAATTAATAATAATTATAAATAATCTTAAATCATTGTTGATTTTGTCAATGTGACTTTCAAATTCTTTACTTTTAGTAGTAATTTTATCTTGTATTACATTGATATGATTAGTAACGTTTTCGATCTGGTCTGAAATTTGTTTATTAATTGAAACTTGTTTATTTACGTTTGCAATAAGAGGTCTATTATTTTTTTCGACTACCTCAAAATGCTGTTGAAGTTCTTCGCGATCATTATTATCCATTGTACCAGTTAAAAACCGAAGACTGTTGCCAACGATATTAATGAGTCCTCGTTTGTTTACATGATGTGGGATTATGTTAATAAAATCCTCTTTCAAATGTTTAAAATTATGAAGTAAGAATATGGGGACCTGAGTTTTTTTATTTAGTCCTACTATGTTTGATTCTATTTTGTCAATACTTTCGCGATAATGATCCAAATTTATTATGTGCATAATTCTCCTGTAGTTTTTTATTATTTTAAGTTCTGATTCATGAAAAAGAACGTATCCATTGCCAGAATTTACTTCGTCTATTTCTATGGTTGAATGTGCCGAAATACAGTATGGTAACAATATAAGGAGAAAGAATATGAGTTCTGAAATATAAAAAAAAGGTACATTAATTTTGGTATTTAAGTTTCTTTTTAAACCGACTAAAATATCGTGGTGATTTTTCCTTTTTTATTTTATAATGTTCTTCGCTTGAATTTTCAATTTCTACTTTTTTATGATAAGGATCAAGTTTAGTAATTCTGTTAAGTTTAAGATAATCTGAGGGTTTTGCTTTATACCTGTGGCGATTGCGTGCATTTATTGTTTTTTCTTTTTTGTTTACAAGGTTTTGGTGTATTTCAGGATATTCTTCGGGCTTGATTTTTCCATTCAAAAAGTCAATAGGCTTTTTTCTCGTGGCTGAATGAGTAGTCTCATTATAAACTTTCAAACTTTTGATTACAGGGTCTTCCTCTAAAGGTAATTTTTATTCCTTTTCGGTAGCAGATAAATTTCGTAAATGCTCATTAAGTGTGTTATATCACATATCATATACATAACATACAATATGATACGCGACAACATAACATGAGTAGAAGAAACGTGATCTACTCAATAGTAAACAAAAATTTAAATAGAAGTCAAATTAATGCAATTACTTATTTCGTAATTGCACATATAATATTAATTGCTTAACATAAGCATGATACAGCATTTTAAAAGCTATATATATGAATTATGTTATAAATGTTAATGTACATATATGAATATGATATGTAGGCATTGCATTGTCTTGTTACCATGAATAAGGTATATGACCGAAAGTTTAAAGTTATGTTGATTATGAAATTGTTATAGATAATAAAAAAAAGAATTATTATTAAGAACATATGGCTATTGTAATATTTGTACTTTGAACACATTAAGTGTGTCAATAAGTTTTTTTGGTAGATTATTGTTAAATATTTAGTTTAGCAATATCAAATTATATACATAAGTTTCATTGTTATTATATTAATACCTAAATCACTTATTCTAAAAATAGAAACTTGTGAGAGAAATAATGAGATAAGAATATTGATAATGAAATATTGTAATGTAAATTTTGTTAATTAACTGCAGTAGACTATGTAATGCTTTACTGGAAGTATATTATTTTTATAATAAATTGAATTATTCTTTACAAAGGTTATGGGTCCAGTCACTATACTGTGTGTGGTATAAAAAATGTGAAAATAAAAATCCAAAAAAATCCAATAAATCTGAGAGAATATAAATATAATATATAAATCTGTGTGATTTTTAAAATAAAGAAAGGGTGCAGTGAAAATAAAAATTTTTAATAATTTCGAATAATTTTAAAGAATAAAAATGTCATATCAAATACGGATTGACCAGTTAACACGTGAAAACTACGACACGTGGAAAATTCACGTTAAGGCAATTTTAATCAAAAATGACTATTGGGAATATGTAAGTGGATCAAAACCCAAACCTACCAAAGATGATGAAAAGGCCGTGTGGATTAAAATGGATGAAAAGCAAAAGCGGAATTGTTACTGGCAATAAGTCCAACACTTCTTAGTGATGTTAGTGATTGTGTTACATCTCAAGATGTCTGGAAGAAATTAAAGGACATTTACGATTCGAAAGAACCTGCACGTAAGGCAACATTATTGAAAAAACTTATCTTAGTTTTCTAAGCCTTTTGGCTACTAGTAGTGATAATATTATCGACCATGTATCAAAATTTTTTGACCCAGTTGATAAATTAAAATGTATTGAAATTCAGATAGATGACGATCTGTTATCTATCCTACTATTATATAGTCTACCTGATCATCTTGAGAATTTTAGGGTTGCTATAGAATCCAGAGACGACTTGCCGAAACCAGCTATATTGAAAACAAAAATTATTGAAGAATAGCATGCTCGATATGTACAACCTGGACCTTCGGATCTGATGATGGTGAAATATGAAAAGAACGACAAATCAGCTAAAAATAAAAATCAAATTCGAACAGATAACAGAAGAGGTAAGAATAATAATAATAAATTTAAATTAATGTGCTACAACTGTAGAAAGTATGGACATAAAGCTTCCGAATGTCGTTACAAAAATGAGATAAAAGAAAGGTCATCAATAGTTCGATAAGAAACACTCTACTGTAATACTAATATCAACAACTATAAATCTAAATGGATTTTAGATAGTGGAGCGACTTCACATATGGTGAATAATGCTGATCAATTTGTGTCTTTGATGAAAAGTGAAGATATTGATCTACAGCTTGCTGATAATGGAAAAATTAAGGTTAGAGGAAAAGGGACAGTAAAAATGAAAACAAAGTATGGAAATGAAATAAGAATTACTAATGTTTTATATGTACCAGATTTACGTGTAAATTTACTATCAGTTAGTAAAATTACCAATCACAATCATAATGTAAAATTTTTTAATAATAAAGCAATTATAACAAATACTAACAATGAAATTATTCTGGAAGCATTTAAAAGAAATGGATTGTATGAAATAATAGGAGATATTTTTCAAGAATGTAATATAGCAACTCATAATGAAAGTCTTAAAATATGGCATAATAGATATGGTCATATGAATTGAACCACCAGTTGGAAGAAGGAAATAAACACCATTTTTTGTGGTACCCAAATTTTTATAGTTTCTAGCTTTTAAAACGTAGCGCTATAATATGAGTTCGAAAAAAGAATTAAAATACTTTCAATTCGTCTAGGTTTGTGAAGTGAAAAAATTGTTAGTTGGAAGAATGAAACATATCCGTCTTTTATTTCCTTATTGCAACTGTTAATCTTACATCTGGGGGTCGATTATGAACGTACTTTATTGTTATTTCGCTATCGTTATTCACTCATAAAGATAAATTGGTATTACGAACGCATCTTATCGTTATTAATTAAGAGAGCTTTCTCTCTTTTCTGTGGTGAACTTGAAAATAGCGATAAAGTGGTATTACGAACGTATTTTAATAGCGTTTACGTATCGTTATTTGTACTTTAACATAACGACAATGAAATTGCCGTCGCAATGCATAAAGTACATTGAAAAATACATCATTTGTTGCGTCAGTGAACGTGAACTGTGATTAGAAAATATTGTGAGAAAATAATATCATATAATTAGTAAGTATTCATGTTTTGCTTATTTTTTTTTTTTGTGATATTCAAATTTATAATATGTATTTTTAATTTTCTATATGAACTTTTTTAGGAATGGAGCAAAAAAGAGCCAAGAAAGCAGCGCCGGTGCAAAGGGAGCATCTAATCGAACATCTCTTCAACGATAAGAGCTTAGCTAGAGATAAGTAAGTAAACATTATTTATTAATAAAATTTACCAATTTAATACTATTCTACTTTCTTTTCTACTTTTTTAGATTTGAAAATATACAAGGGAAACGTCTGCAGCAGGAAAAATGGAAGCATCTGACACAGCAATTGAATGCCCTAGGAGGAACTGCAAAAACACAAGCAGAATGGAAGAGATATTGGCGGGATCTTCTGTAAGAATTTTGCGAAATAAAAATACAAGATATGCTTTTAATCATTTTTATTATTAGTAATTAGTGTACACTTTTCATATTTTTTCATGCTTTTTAGATTTCGAACAAAAGCACGTGCCCGGAGTTTAAGAAGTGGAGGATCCGGTGTGAACGGCGTGCCTGGGAAGCCTCTAAATCCAGAAGAAGAAAAAAATTCTAGTTTTAGCGAACAGGCTATAATAAACATATCAATTATTTTATTATTTTACTTCTGAAAATGTTATTAACTAAAATAACAATTATAAAGAACTCATCACAAATATATATGAAAATTTGAATTTAAATTTTATAATTTATTCTTTCCCGGATACAAAGAAAAATATCATTAAATATTTTTACTATTTGTGTATTTTTAATATAGATATATCACATATCAAATTTACAACTTTATAATAATTAATTATATTATATATTCATATTAAATATAAATATTCAATATAATTATAAAAAAAGAAAGGGATTATGTATATGCAAGTACATAATTTTTATTAAAAAAATTTATAAAGACACTGTAAAATGAATTATATTTGTTCCCAAAAATATTTTTACTCTACACCACATTTAATAATAATATATTTAATTTACAATAATTTATAAAACTTACTTTCTGTATTATTTATTTTTCACAAATTCACTGCTAATATCACTGCTTCTTGATTTTTTTTTGTTTACACTTTAGAATATAAAACCACAGTAAATCTATATTCATACAGTAATGACACTGAGCACTTGTTAGCAAAAATTTCTCATGACCTTTGTCCCGTTATTCATTCGGCCTTAACGGTTTTGCTAAAAATCGATAGTAATTAAGAGCCTTTGTACAAAAAAGAGACAAACAAAATGGAACTGAAACACCAACCGTTTTAAAAAATGTAACATTATTACAGGGTATACTCATTAAAAAAAGTACAAATTTTGTTATTAAAAGTTTTTTATCTAAAATAAACAAAATTAATTGTAAATGCATTACACTTAAAATTTTGTGTTTGGTATCAAATGTTTTTACATTTTTGTTAAATTTCTTAATTATAAAATAAATTCTTACAATAAATAAAAAATAAAATAATTAAAAAATAATTCTTAAGATAAATTGTGTTGGTAAATTTAAAAAAAAAGAGTATCACATCTTATTATAGTGGTTGATCAGTGTGTAAAACATAGTATGGTGAATTTGAAAATAACGTGTGGTAAACTCTCACGAAAGCTCTTTATCGTAGAGAGTTCATAATCGCACTTTCTTTATCGCTATTTTACTTTATCGTTATTTATAACGAAAGTACATAATCGACCCCCTGTTGTTTTTGCTCCTTTATTATTAGTTGCATTCTAGTCCATGTATTGTAGAGACAACTAAACCGATAATGTTTTTGACACCCGATATTATATTATGTTGAATACCTTTGTCGAAGTACTTATCATACAGTTGCTTTGTACAAGATACACATATCTCGTAATGATGCATCTTGCAATACAAGCATGTAGATGTTTCGGTTAATTGTTATAACATTCTCACTATCCTATGCAAATATTTGATAAAATGATTATATCCTTTCCTCATGATCACAAAGGATATCGTTTTCTTGCTTTCATGTACTCCGGTACAATAAATGCGTTATTTGCATACTTCATTATATTGATACTCAGAATCAAAGATTTCGTTGGTTATCAACTTTTTATGTTTCGGAATGAAGCATATTACAAAGATCTAGGAAGATCAAAGAAAAAAGGATCTTTTGATTGTTTGTTAAAGTGAAATTTGGTAGTAAAAAATAAAATAAAAAAAAATAATATAATAAAATATTTTTAATACTTTTAAACTACTTTTGGTAGTTGAGTTGTAAAGTAAAATTATTGTTAAATGAAACTTTGAAATTTGAAAGAAATTTGTGAAACTAATAAAACCAAAAAGTTCGTGTTTTTATTTTTTTTATTAGTATCACTAAAAACGCATAGTGAGATTGAACAATACTACATTATTATATTACTTAATGTTAACATTATTTATTAATTAAAAGTGGTATAAAAATAGTTTGCAGATCATATTTAATAACATTTAAGTGATTTTTATATGACCAGTGAAGGCAGTTACAGCGATTCATTAAATGATGAGGCCCAAAGCGAGGCTCCAATAAAGAAAAGAAAAGGTGTTAGAAATACTCATCTCTACAAGAAAGAAAAGCAAAAGTCACAGCACAGCGTCTTCTCGGTCAATCTTATGTGAGTACAAGTACTGGGAATTTAGTATCAGCTAAATCCAATATTCAGAATAATTGTGTTTGTAAGAAAAAATGCACTCAAAAATTTAGCATTGAAGAAAGACAGCACTTGATGGCATTCGTATACAATGGACGACCAAAAAACGAACAAGATACATATATGATGAATCTTATTGAACGCTCAAATGTTACTCGTCGCCGTTCAAAAAATGAAAATCCGAAAAAGCGTGATAGTAGTTTCACATATTTTGTAATGAAAGGAAATGAAAAAATTCAAGTATGCCGTAACGCTTTTACCATTTTATATGCAATAAAAAGTAAGGCTATTTTTCGCCTTACATCACTTATATCGGAAGGAAAACTGCCTGTTGATAAACGTGGAAGACATCGTAATCGAGGCAATATTTTCCCACACGAAGCTACTGTTGCTATAGATGAACATATTAGATCATTTCCGTTAAAAGAATCTCATTACAGCAGCAAGCATGTGCAGTATTTGGAAGCAAACCTCAACGTTAAAATAATGTGTTGAATCGTCATTCAACATTTTTAATAATCAAAAAAAAGGGGGCAGTGTTTAAAAATATGTATAATAAAAAAAAAAAAAGGTTACAAACACTTCAAGACAAACAATGCGATCATATAATATTTCGTACAAAAAAATGTAAACCAATCAACGTAATCAAACATATAACACAGAAATATATGCAATAATATGGAACATATAACATGAATATGCACAAGCAGGTAACATAAAAATGTTTATAAACATAGCATACAAACAAAAACAAAACAATCCATATAGCACAATATATGTATAACATAAAATATTAAACACAAAATATTTAATTGCATAACATAAACAATGAACATTAACAAAAATAAAACCATTTAAACATATATGCATAATATAATATTCACATATATATATATGACCATGTCAGTACTGTCAAATTGTCAAAAAGGTACCAGTTAAATAAATACCAATAGAGTTATTCTCAATTACCATAAGTTATCATCCGAACCACCAGACACAATTTGAAAAAAACGGTTTTATAAAAAAGACGAGAATATGAGATAAATAGTAAAACATTTCAACAACGGAGAAAAAGAAAATTCCAGAACCGCGAAAATTTGGTATATAAAGGGTTCCGATTCGCAGAAAAATTTGTCTTTTGCAATTACTTGTGTATACTGTCGTATTGAGACTGAAGCAAGGAAACCAAGAGACCAAACTCATCAGCCGGGACGTATTGAGTCCTAAAAAAATCTAGCGTATTGAGCTAGTAATTAGGGAAAAGTTAGGAATTTCTGTAAAAATACTTAGAATTTTTACAGAAAATAGGGAAACGTCGAATTAAATCATCGTCGAAAAAATACTTAGAAAATTTCTTATACAGAAATTTTCTAACACTTAGAGCCGGAATTAATCATCAAAAAAATACTTAGAAAATTTTTCTTACAAAATTACCGCTTCCTAAGATTCCAGTTCAAGAGATGTTTTATTTAAGAAAATTGTGGCTTTATGTATTTTGTGTACATGACTTAAAAACTAATTCAGCAAATTTCTACACTTACCACGAGGGTCAAGCTAAACGAGGCCCGAATGAAGTGTGCAGTTTATTATGGAAGAATATACAGAACATTGACCCCCGTATTAAAGAATTACACGTTTTTAGCGATGCTTGCGGGGGACAAAATAGGAATAACACCCTCGTACGACGATTCTTTCTTACTCTGGTGGCTATGAATTGTTTTGAAAAAATATATCAATACTTTCCTGTGCGTGGACATTCCTTTTTACAGTGCGATAGAAACTTTGGTACCGCTAAAAGACTCATTAGGAGAAAAGATAGAATTTATGTTCCAATGGAGTATAATAGCCTTATTTTGGAGGCGAAAAATAGGGGCTTTTCAGTCAGAGACGTGACATCAGAAGACATATTTGATTTTAAAAATTCATGGCAGAGGTATTATAAGAAAACCTGCAAATCTATGGATAAGGCAACCACATTCAAGATCTCGGAATACAGAAGCTTTGAGTACAGTTCAAATCATAAAGGTTACGTGACTTGTTCTTCATTTATCGATGGTTTCGTTAAAAATACATTTCTGCTTCAAAAACCTTCTACAAACCCAAAGATATCAAAGACTAGAAAAAGATGCTAGAAACACATAAGCTTCCGGTCAAATCCGGTAAACGTCACTTTTAAATTAGTACATTATAAAGCCAACTGAATACATTCTTCGAATTTGACCGGAACGGAACTGAAAGGATCGGAAAGGTTTAGAAAAATTTGAATTTCTTCGGATTTGACCGGATCTGACGGACTAAAATGTAAACAAATCCAATTCTGTCACTTGAAAAGTTTATTTTGTGTGTTTCAATAAATCAAGTAATTTAAGAAAATAAATTTGATAAAATTATTAAGACATATTCAAAAAATAACAAAAAATATGAATATCGAAGAATTCATAGAGGAAATAAGAAGCCATCCAGAGCTTTATTTAAAAACATCAAAAGACTACAAAAATAATGATAAAAAAAATAATATATGGGAAACTCTTTCCAAGAAATATGGAATTGATGGTAAAAAAACATAAATGTTGATCTTTAAAAATTATATTATATATTATAAAAATACTGTTTTGTATTTAATTATTAAAAATTTAGCCAAAAAGCGATGGAATTCTTTAAGGGATCGATATGTGAAGGAAAATAAAAAAATGAACTTGCCATCAGGATCAAAAGCTGCTGAAAACAATAAGTGGGAATTGTACGATAACTTACAGTTCCTCAAAAATTCGATAAAACCACGACCGTAAGGACAATATAATTTCTTATGGTTAAAAACATACAATTGAAAATTATTTTATTTTGCAGAATGAGAGAAAATATCGATCCTAGTTTGCAGCTTGATGAAACATTGATGTTTCCACCAGCCTGTTCTTCAGAAATAAGCTTTCAGTATGATGAACAAGATCAGTCGGAAAGCTGTTTCGCTTCAGTTCCTATACCACTTTCATCTCCATGTCTTTCATTGTCATTGTCACCTGCCACTGCATCATCACCTGCCATTGCATCATCACCTGCCACTGCACCACCATCTGCCACAGCAGCAGTTACTGAATCAGTTCCTAGTGTTCCTACTAATTCTGTCTCTCCTGCCACATCTCGGCCGAGAAAACGGAAAGTGGAAGACGATGGAATTAATGCTGCTATTATAGAGACACTAGGCACCATTCAGAAAAAATATGAAGGAAGCAAAGAAGATCCTGCTGATCAACTTTTCATGAAATCAGTATTAGCCGAAATGAGTAAAATGAACAGAGAGAAAAAAACACAATTTAAATGTTTAATTTTATCAAAAATAAATGAATTTATTGACTATTCCTTTATTTTTATTCTTATTTTTTTTTTTTAAATCCTATCATATTGCCAAGCTAATGCACCTACATTATTTACAAAACTGGTGAGAATATTTCGCACTTCAAAAGCCGTAATGGCTGCATTACGAGACCCTTGGTCTGACACGGATAAGAGGGGCTTCTCTACTTCACTTCTCCAAAGTCCTTGTTGCACATTTCCTTGTGTATCATCCAAATCATCATACATTGGTGGGGTATACATACTTTGATCGGTCAGTTTGATGTAATTATAAAGTGCTATAGATGCGAGGACTATTTTCTCGACATTCAATGGAAACATATTGATAGTTGTTAACAATATCCTCCATCGTGAAGCTAAAATACCAAAAGCATTTTCAATGGTATTTCGTGCCCTCGATAACCTTAGGTTAAAAACTCTAGTTTGCTTTGTAAGCCTACTTTTAGCATAGGGACGTTAGAGGAATAGATATCAATAATATTCAAGATGACTATAATTTAACGTGTAAAACTTGCATACAATCAAAACAAATAAAATTACCTTTTTCAAAGAAAATAAATAAACAAAGTAATAAAATTTTGGAACTTATCCATAGTGACATATGTGGTCCTATTAGAATAAAATCTGGTGGAGGAGCGGAATATTTCATAACTTTTATAGACGATTTTAGTCGATTGACGGAAGTCTACTTCTTGAAGCATAAAAGTGAGGCATTGAAATATTTTAAAATTTTTAAGGCTAAAATGGAAAACCTGACAGAAAATAAAATTAAAAGATTACGCACGGACAATGGTACTGAATATAATAATAAAGATTTTTCAAAATTTTTAGAAGAATGTGGTATTCATCATGAAGTGACTGTCGCTTACACTCCTCAGCAAAACGGTATTGCCGAGAGGAAAAATAGGACATTATTAGAAATGGCCAGGTCTATGTTAATTCATTCAAAATTAACAATGCACCTTTGGGCAGAAGCAATAGCAACAGCAAATTACATAAGAAACCGCTCACCATCTAACAGCATAAATGGAGAAATACCATATAAACTATGGCGAAATAAAAAACCATATGTTGGTTATTTTAGAACATTCGGAACATTAGCTTATGTATTGGACAAAAACCAAACAAAAGAAAATTTGATCCGAGGTCCAGACCATTTTACCTAGTAGGCTATTGTGAAAATGCAAAAGCTTATAGGTTGTGGAGTAAAGAGCATGGCAAGTTAATTAAAAGCAGAGATGTCAAATTTGTTGATGAAATGAAAAATGAAGAAAATAAGATAGATTTATATGAAGAAATTTTACCATGGCATGAAGATGATAACATTAATGAAACAATTGAACAACCTACCGAAAATAACTTGAATGAGGAACTTATGAAAGAAGAAGACGAAGAAAAAAAAACTCCGAATGAAGTGATTGATACCAAACGTAAAAAAGGAAGGCCACAGATATTGCGGACAGGACAAAAAGGTAGGCCGAGAAAATTGTATCATACAGAAAACGGTGAACAAGATAAAGTTGATAACAAAAGCAACAAGAAAGAAGAAGAAGAAACATCACAAGAAAGTTATACTTCATCAGAGTACTGCGATTTGTCAAATGAAAACGATAATGACTTACAAGAAGCATTTTTAGCATACGAACATGATCCTGAAAATATTGATGAAATAGAAAACAGTCCATATAAAGAAGAATGGAGAAGAGTAATAGAAATTAAACTTGAAGCACAGAAGAAAAATAAAACTTGGGAAATAATTGAAAAGCCAGATAATGTCAAAATCATTGGTTGTCGATGGATCTTTACTACAAAATGTGACAATAAAAGCAATGTAATTGCAAGAAAAGCTAGATTAGTGGCAAAAGGTTGCGCTCAAAAATATGGTATAGATTTTCATGAAACTTATGCACCTGTTACCAGACAAACATCAATTCGAACCATTATAGCTATCGCAGCAAAATTAAATTTACATCTTCATCAATTTGACGTTAGAACAGCATATTTGAATGGTGACTTAAAAGAAGATATTTACATGAAGATACCAGATTTTTATGATGTTCCTGAAAACAAAAGAAATCCAGTGTGTAAACTAAGGAAGGCTATATATGGACTAAAACAAAGTGGAAGAGTTTGGTATGAAAAATTAGATTTACAATTACAGAAAATAGGTTTTGCAAAACTGAAAAACGAACCATGTATGTATAAATATGAGAAAAACGGAAAATTCCTATTAATTGGGATATACGTCGACGATATCATCACGGCTTCAAATGATAAAGATATAGTTGAATGGTTTAAAGAAAAAATATCAAGATTATTTGAAATCAAGGACATGGGTGAATTAAATTATTTTTTGGGAATTGAAATAAATAAAAGAAAAAATGGAGAAATTATTTTAACGCAAAAGAGATATATACAAAAGTTATTGATAAAATTTAAAATGGAAAATTGCAACACGGTTAATACTCCTATGGATACAAATGTTAAAATTTCAAGTCAAATGTCTCCGAAAACAAAAGAAGAAAAAGAATAAATGTCAACTATACCTTATCAGAATTTAATTGGTTCGTTGTTATATCTTGCAATAACTACCAGACCCGATATTGCGTATGCTGTAAACATATTCAGTCAATACAATTCTAATTACGGACGGGTACATTGGATTGGGGCGAAGAGAATATTGAGGTACTTGAAGAAAATTAATTTTGGTTTGATTTTTAGAAAAACAGATGATGATCTTCTGGGGTATGTTGATGCTGACTGGGCATCTAACGTAGATGACAGAAAATCACATACGGGATACTTTTTCAAGTTATCAAATGGTCCAATCTCATGGGAGTGTAAAAAACAAAAAACGATAGCATTATCCAGTGCAGAGGCTGAGTGCATGCAATTACTGAGGCGACAAAAGAAGCGATTTATCTGAAAAATCTTCTATTGGAAATGGGTTTTAGAGGCAATGATCCAGTTAAAATATACAACGATAATCAGAGTGCTCAATTCATGGCTAGTAATAATATTATTAACAATAGAAGTAAGCATATAGATATAAGGTATCATTTTGTTAGAGATGCATTAAATGAAAATAAAATTGAATTAATATATTTGAATACAAATGAAATGCCAGCTGACATACTAACTAAATCACTAGCTAAACCTAAAATTATTTTTTGTTTAGACATTATATGGCATTGAAAGATTGTAAAAATATATAATTTGATATTGAGGAGGTTGATTGTTAAATATTTAGTTTAGCAATATCAAATTATATACATAAGTTTCATTGTTATTATATTAATATCTAAATCACTTATTCTAAAAATAGAAACTTGTGAGAGAAATAATGAGATAAGAATATTGATAATGAAATAATGTAAATTTTGTTAATTAACTGCAGTAGACTATGTAATGCTTTACTGGCAGTATATTATTTTTATAATAAATTGAATTATTCTTTACAATTATATATATGTAAGCAATTAATATTTAATTAATATTAATTTACTATTAATTATATTATAAGAAATTTTGTATAAAAAGAGAAGAATTTTTTAAATAAAATACAGTACAATTTGATCAAGCAAATTGAGAGTACTTTATTTCTAAGTAAGTCGGCATTTAAGTGCCATTTTAAAAAAAATAAAATTTCGGCAATTTCTTTGCCAATTATCGGTGCAATTATCGGCACTAACATGCCGCACCAAAATTAATATTTTAACTTCTTTTTTTTACAGCTAGGTAGAAATTCTCCTCAGCGATATATCAAGCGTTACAAAAGATTAATATCATCAATCATGACTCCTACAATACCTTTGTATGGGACATGATTTTTAAGTATGTCGATAAAGTAGTTTTCGTCGGGATTAGGATGCACACAAATTTTTTTAGTTCAACCATGACCCTTTTCTGTATCTATCTTAGGAGGGAAACCCTTTTTTACAATGTTTTGAGTTCTAAAAAAGTTGAGAGGAGATTCAGAAATGGGAATATAATCTGTATTGTATTCTTCTGCTGAATGTATCGTAGCATCTGTTGATCTAATTTTATCAATTTCGGTTTCATTGGTATTTACTTCTATTCTTGATAAAGCGTCAGCTACTTTGTTTTCCCTACCGTTTAAATATTCAATATCAAAATTAAATTCCTCTAATTTAATTTTCCGTCTTTGTAATTTCGAGTTTGGCTCTTTAAGGTTATGCAACCATTGCAAGGGTTTATGATCCGTTCTAATCGTAAATTTCCTACCAAAAAGGTATGGACGAAAGTATTTTACTGCCCAGACTATCGCGAGTAACTCCTTTTCGATAGTTGAGTATTTACACTCGTGATCATTAAGCGTTCGTGAAGCATAGTGACAAAACGGCACCAATAGCAAAATTACTAGTAGTTAAGATAAATTTTTTTGAAAAATCTGGATATACTAGGATTGGATCTGAAGAAATTAATAATTTTAATTTATTGAACGCCTCTTTGTATTCAGCATTGTCAATGTCTATACGCTTATCTTTTTTCAAATAAGCGGTCATTGGCTTTGCTATTTTTGCAAAGTCTTTAATAAACTTGCGGTAATATCCAACAAGTCCTAGAAAAGACTTCATTTGCTTGGGAGTTTTAGGAGTCGGGAACTTATGGATAGCTTCGGTCTTATTAGGGTTAGGTTTTATCCCTTTGGGCGTTATTATATGTGGCCTAAAAACTCTATTTTCTGTTTCATAAATTCGCTTTTGTCGAGTTCTTTGCTTGTACTAAAAATAATTATGTCATCTAAATAGACATAACAGATTTTGCCTATGAAGTCCTCCAAAACGGAGTTCATTAATCGTTGAAAAGTCGCCGGAGCATTCTTTAGCCCAAATGGCATCCGGACGAACTCATAATGACCATTATCAGTACTAAATGCGGTTTTTTTGATGTCGTCATTGAGAATTTCAATTTGATGAAAACCCTTGGCGAGGTCAAGAGTTGTAAAATACATGGCTCGACCGAATTTGTCAAGAATATCCTCGATGTTCGGAATGCGATATTTGTCATCAATTAAAATGTTATTCAGTTTCCTATAATCGATAACGATGCGCCATTTTTGCTTTCCTGACGCATCTTGTTTTTTGGGAACAACCCATAGAGGAGCTGAATAAGAGGAATCACTGGGTCTAATTATATCCTGTTTCAACATGTCTTCAATTTGGTTATTAACTTCTTGACGGTGTATTTCTGGATATCGATATAATTTAGTGTAAATTGGGATTTCGTTAGTTGTGTTGATTTTAAGTTTTATTTCATGTGTGAATGTTAAGTCATCGCCTTCACGATAGAATGCTTTATCAAACTTCTTTATTATTTTCAGAAGTTCAGTTTTTGTTATTGGATCTAGATGGTCGCATCTAATGTCTTTTTCATTATTCACACAATTCTCTGATGGGGACAGGGATTTGATATTTCCTTTCTTCATCTTCGCTAAAGAAAAGCGAAATTTCATTGCCTGTATTTAGTTTCAAAACTTTATCACGGTAATTAATTTCAACTTCAAGAGAAAACATAATATTATTCCCTATTAGACCATCGAATTTATCATGCAATTGTATTTCAAGAAAATCTAATTTCTTTTGCGAATCAAATTCTAGGAAGGGTTCAATAGTTACTTTTGTATCACAAGGAATGGTAGCTGTTAAGGTTTTGATATTAATTGGAGTTATTTTTGTACAGTACACAGGGTTACAAATGCCTTTATTAATTATACTCATTGTAGCGCCAGAATCGACTATAAATCTCAAGGGTCTTCCACGTGATTGTAATTTTATATAAGGAAGTGATTGTTGTTGTCCTCCGAGGCTGTTAACTGAAAATTTTTTAACTCATTTTGCGTTTCCATAGAATGAATTCTAGAATTTGTGGTTTCATCAACATCCATTGGTACTGGTATATTGTTATCTCTAGTCAAATGAGATTGTTAACTTTGTCTAGGGTACTGTGTTCTATTATATTGAAAAGGTCTAAAATTTGAATTTTGCTGAGTTCGATTAGTTTGTCCATATCTTGGATTGTTCTTATAGTTTCTACGATCAGGATTTGAGTTATTGTATTGGTGAGAATTATTTTTATTTGATTCTTGATGACGTGTATTTTTGTTTTTGTTGGGGTTGTAGTAAGCATAATTACTTTCGAATAAGATGTCTAGAGCTCTTTCAATGGTGGAAGGATTGCGACTATACAGAATGGAATGCATTGGTTCTGGGAGCTTATCTTTAAAAATTCGTAGCCCAGTTTCAATATTTGCTTTTATCATAAGTTCTGCATTTTTTTCATCTTTAATTTTGTTATTTAACCTTCTCAAAATACTTTTAATTTTATTGTACAATTCAACACTATTTGAGGTAAAAGTTACACCACGCAATTCGTCAAAAATTTGAAAACTATTTTTTTTGTCACCAAAATTATTTATTAAAACTGTTTTCATTTCAGACCAGACCTTCACATGATTATTGATTTCTATTATTTCCCTAGCTTTACCATGTAACTTGCTCTTAATCCTATTTGATAAAATATTCTGACTAGGTACATCATATTTTAAAATTAAAGGAACAATATCGTCTACTAATTCTAAAAAAGTAAATAATTCCTCACCTCGTCCATTATAATCCGGTAGTCGTTCAATGTACTTCAAAGGGTCGATGGTTAACGACAATGTATCTGGCATCTTATTGCTTGCTCGGTTCTCACTTATGGAATGAAGTTCAGCTACTTCCTCTTGTTCGTTTGTTTGTTCACTCATAAATGGATATTTCAATAATAAACGCTTTGATTTTCTCCTGTGATTATCCACTTTCCTTGGTTGTTAATTTTTTCCAAATATTTTCAATTATAATACATAGAACTATTCTCTTTAATTTATTTGTTTATTTATGTGTCTATTTATTTATTGATTTGCTTATTTATTTGTTTATTTATTTTACTATTAAATTCTTGTTCTATTTTTATTTTCTATTTTTTTTTTACGGTTTAATTCAATAAGTCACTGAAACTTAAAAACCACTTCTTTATGCTTTTAAATCATGAATTATTCACTTCTTATAAAAAAACAATATTGTTCTTGATCATATTTTAATTTGTTCTCCACACTTTTTTTGTTATTTTACACACACCAAAAACATTAACTTTTGATTTTCGTATAATTTTTTTTATTGGTATTCGTGTTATTTTTATTTATTTATTTATTTATCTATTTATTCTCCTGCGCGTTCTTTATCCTGGATCCTATTAATCAGTATCCTACCGACTGCGCCATTTACTTTTTCGAACACGATGGAAAAAAAAAATAAATTAAATTAAAACACTTGATTAAAAATTATCAAAAACTTTATTTCAGAAAGACTTAATTACAGTTTACAAAGTTTATTTTTATGTCTAACCGTAGTCTTGTGAAGAAATAGACTAAATTAAAAATTCTTTTCTAAAATTCTAAAGTTAGTTTTTGTTTACTAATAGATTTTTTAAAAGAAAACGTGACATTGCAACGTGCAGTTATTTACCAAAATTAAAAGTAAAAAAAAAATTTGATTTCTGTGGGAACTTGCGATTTCCGTCGTTCTTGCTGACTTATCAAATGTTGCTTGTGGGAAAGAAAATTTTTTATGTAAATTATGAACGGAATATTTTTTAAAAAATTTGCTTATTTCAATTGAATGGCGAGTGTTTTGTTGCATGGGATGTAACCACATATATATAATATATTTATTTATATGTATGTAGATATTTGATATGTATGCTTGATGTATACTATACAGTGTGTTTCGTTAGTCATGGACTATATTTAAAGGGGTGAAAGTAGAGGCGATTTGCAGTCGGAAATGTTATATGACTTTTTTTCGTTTGCGCTTTATTTTCGACGTTAGAGGGCGTTTTAAATTTTGAGTTTTTATCATGACCTTTCAACACAAAATTATGTATAACTTTTTGTATACCCCACGTATCAAAATTTTTGTTCAAATCAATGATATCAAACAAAATTATCTTTCTTTTCATATACTACAACAGATAATTAAGAATTCAGTTCGTAGTAAAAAAACATCCTGAAGTCAAAATTCATGATTCATTTTTAAAAACCACTTTTATTACAAACAGGTTTCCTGAAAAAAATTGGCATAACAACAAATGTTCCAATTTTAATAAAAAACCCTCTTTCAAACAAAAAAAATTTCTCGTCGTTTGCATGAGCCGTTGTTGAGTTATTAAGGATCAAAATTTTTGCATACGTGGAACATTTAAACACATTAAACACGGTCACTTGCAGGCAATATTTTATAATTTTGAAACATGCACAAACCGGATTTTATTAGTTTAAAAAATATTTAATAAAAGAAAGGTACTAAATATATTTTTTTTAACTAAATACTTGTCACACGTGTTATTTTCGTAGAAAATTTTACTTACCTAGAATCTACGGTTATCTAGGTATCGTTAACTTTTCGGTGGCGTTATAAATATGAAACGTACCTTAACATTATTTCATAACACTCAACTAATTTTTTTTTGTATGTAGGTATGGCATACGTTAAACCGAGAAGGTCTTTATCCGTATCACTATCAACGCGTCCAAAGTCTTGAACCGACTGACTTCCAGAGACGAGTAACATTTGCACGATGGCTTCGAGATAGGAGAGATGATATTACGCGCATTTTATGGACAGATGAGGCTACGTTTTTAAGATCAGGGATAGGAATATCCATAATGAGCATCATTGGTCGTCATAAAATCGTTATCTGAGATCAGAGTCATCTTTTCAGCACCAATTCAGTATCAAATTATGGGCAGATGTAATTGGAAATCGACTTCTAGGACCTGTGGAACTTCCAAGACCACTTAATGCAGATTTATTCCTTCAGTTTCTCAACAATGAATTTGCATATATGTTGGAAGATTTGCCTTTGAGCATACGACAAAGAATGTGGCTTCAGCTAGATGGTGCACCTGCTCACAGTAGCTCTGCAATTTTTTTTATACTTGAACGAAATTTTTCCTACCAGATGGATCTGAAGACATGGTCCAGTACGATGGCGGCCGAGGTCTCCAGATTTGAATCCGCTGATTTTTTTGTTTGGGGCTTCTTAAAATGTAGAGTTTATCGTAGTCCGATACAAAGTATAGAAGATTTAAGGGAAAAGATCACAGCGGCAGCACAAGACTTACGATCATGTATTAGAACAAGTAGAATTAAGAGATCTTTAATTAGACGTCTCCGACCATGTTGTGAAGCAGGGAGAGATCATTTTGAACATTTGCTATAATGAATTAAGAAATTTATTTTACTTTTAGGATAAAGATAAATATGACAATTATAAAAGGCTACTAATAAAAATAACAATAACGTATTTTAATAGAAATTCTTAATCATAATAAGCCTTTACATGTTCCAGGTATGCAAAAATTTTGACCCTCTCCGCACATCTTTGATCCTTAATAACTCAACAACGGCTCATGCAATCGACGTGAAATTTTTTTTTGTTTGAAAGAGGACACCTTCCACTATTTTTTTAATAAAATTGGAACATTTGCTGTTATGCCAATTTTTTTCAGGAAACCTGTTTGTAATAAAAGTGGTTTTTAAAAATGAATCATGAATTTTGACTTCAGGATGTTTTTTTACTACGAACTGAATTCTTAATTGCCTGTTGTAGTATATCAAAAGAAAGATAATTTCATATATCATTAATGGTCTAGAACACATAGATAGTAACATATATACATAAAAAATGTTTATATTTTTTGTATTATTTGCAAAAGCAAATATTTTTTTTGAATATTTATATAAAAAGTATTATAGAAAAAATGTAGATTATTTTTGGCGCCCCAAGATTGCAGCTCCACTTGCTGCTATGGTAGGTCCGGGCCTGTGTGGTTACATACATTGAAGGTGGTTTCAACTTCATATGTGTAAACAGTCATCACAGAATTTCAGACACCATACTCAATTTTTACCGATTTATTTAAAAATTTTAAAATATGTTCGAATTCAAAGTCACATAAATATAAAGTGTGCTAATATAAATTTTATGCACGTTTCTGTACACTAGAAACTGTCAATAATTTATACAAGTGTACATATTTATCCATAACATGACCACTCCAGGTGAAGAAAACACAAATCCAAGTGTCCATAATGAGTCAAATACGAAACCTGACTCTAATCGACAACCTTCAGAAACCTTAAATACATTTGTTGATAGTTTCAATTTAAAAATACCAACATTTTCGCATAGTCGACCAGACATGGTTCGTTCAGGTGGAAACACAGTCCCGAGTCAAGAGAATTACCTTTTCAGCCACCAAATACGATTACTCAGTGGCATGTTTGCCATCAGAAACCATAGAAATAGTGTCAGACATTTTTACTAAACCTAAAATTTACATTTTAGGTGTAATTGTGTGAGACATAAAAATAAAAATGTATATCAGTTAAAAGATTTTTTTTTGTATGTAGCCTATATCTAAAGAAAACGACAAAAAATTATGGTGCAAATTTTAAAGAATTTTGTATTTTCATTTTCGATAAATTTAAAAAAAATATTGCTAACTGTTTTGCAACTGGTGAAAGAAAATGAATGAATAGGAAATCAAAATATAATGACTACATATTTTCGTACATACATATATCATTTTTGGTGATGTTAAGAAAAATTAAGAAAACATTTTTTTTTTGATATCGTTGTCCTGTCGATAAAATTTGAATTTTTTTTTAAAGCAATAAAAATTATTCGTAAGTAAATGACAAAAATGATTTTAAAAATTTTGCAAATTGAATGAATTTAATTCTAATTTTAAGAAGAAAAAAAAACCTATTTTATTTCTGTTAAAAATATTGTTAACTATACAATAGAAATTATCAATTATTGTTCTTTCTTTCTAACTAGTTCTCTCTCTCTCTCTCTCTGTTACTTTGTACATAAGCAAATGTCTTTAATCAATGGTCTTAGTGTAGTTTTAAGACGTCATATTCAGGGATGCCACTTTTGGTTTTTTCGGACCAAAATTGGTTCTTTTTATTCGTTTTGGTCCCATGGTACTTTTTATTTCCAAATGGTTCTTTTTTCTTCACTTAGTAAATTTCTGAACTCCAAATTAATTTAGATGATGCTTGAGTTGAAATTCTGGTTGATAGTCAGTATAAATTGTTGCTGTTGCTTTGCTGCCTTCATTGTTATTGTTCTGTTTGAGTGATATTAAACTTGTGTCTACATACTACATACGTGTAAACTGTAGAATGTAAAGTGTAGAATTCGTTTTGGTTTTGTTTCGAAATGTAAATCTAATTGTGAAATGTCAAATGTGGTCATGTGGACAATACAATGAGGTTAAATGCGATTTTGTGTTTAATATAATAAGTTAAAAGTCTTAAAACATTATTAGAGAATACAATTTGGGAAAATTAGCAATGCTTGCTCCAGAATCAGTCAATTCAGGGCAGTCTTTATTTCCATTATTATCAAATTTTTCGCACTTGACTGATAATGATACTGAGTCGGTAATGACTCAATGGAAGTTACTTCAAATATCAAAATTAAATATTGACTATCGAGATGTTGATTTTTGCGAATATTGGGAAAAAATATATTCATCGAAGAATGCTTTAGGTGAATCTTGTTTTAAAGATTTATGTAATTTTGTTTTCAATTTACTATGTTTGCCACATAGTTCGGCAGCAGCTGAACGAAAGTTTTCTGAATTTGCATTGATCAAAAATAAATTAAGAAACAAATTAGAATTCAAACAATTAATAATATAATGCTAGCAAAAGAATTGCTAAAATATTCGAAAACTCATGTGCATTACGTGTGGTCTGCAAAAGATTTTTTTTGAATGAAATTTCTTATATAATTGATATTATTTTTATAAAAATTGTTTTTGTTATAACTTTCGAATTTTTTGCAAGAGTCGATTTCGATCAACTTTGGTAATTGGTAGTCTATTTTCTTTTTCCTGTTGACGTTGATAAAAATAATGAAAGAGATAGTCTTCTAAAGTCGATCGAAATTGATTCTCAAAACAAGATTTTTTTGTTTTTATTTTTGTTACGTTTGATGAAATAGATTGTTTTTTGAATTTCAAGAATATTTTATTTTTGTTTGTTCAGAAAATAATGAATTTTGTTTTTTTATTCAAACAAATGCTGAAAAAACCAATATCTTGCATTTTTAATTAAATTTGGTCCGCTGTTGACATTTTTGGTTGTTTTTCATGCAGGGGTTGGTTGGTTTTGAAATTTTTGAGTGGCATCACTGGCCATATTGTAATTATTATTCTTTTAATAAAGTGAAACTCAAGAGGTTATGGGCCCAGCATGCTGAATCAAATTTTTTTCTAAACATATAAGGTTTTTGTAATAATTTTTAAATCCGTCTTGATCTGTGTGATCGGCGACAAAATTTAAAATTGAATAGTGAAACATTAAAGTAAATAAATTAAATTTTCGTTTGGTATTAAAATGTCGGTACAAAATTTCGTGAATATCGAAAAATCATCGGTCGAAAATTACGACACGTGGAAGGTGATAATGCAATTACTATTAGTAAAAAATGACCGGTGGGAATATGTTGAAGGAACTGAATTAAAACCAACGTCAACAGCTAGTAATGAAAGTGATGTGAAAAAGTGGGTCAAAAATGACCAAAAAGCTAAAGCTGATATATTGCTGTCAGTTAACCCTCAATTCATCAAAGATATAAAATATTGTAGTACATCAAAAGAGTTGTAGGATAAATAAAAATTGATATGCGGTCCTAAGGTTCCAACTAGAAAAGCTGCCTTTTTAAAAAAGTTAATATTGAATAAGGCGAGAAATGACAATGTAGCGGAACACGTGTTAGATTTCTTTTCTACGGTCGAAAAGTGCAAATATATTGGCATACATATATAGATGATGATTGATCGTTATCACTCAGTTTTTTCACTTCACCCTTTTTCTTAGTTGATTTTCAGGTGTTGACAAAACTATGATGGTTAATTGATAGAAATTAATTTACATACCATCAACCCCATAATTCTACCAAAAAACACCTGAAATTACACTTTTAATTGCATTTAAAAATTATTGTACATACACAAATTAAACACATTTGTAACTTTTATATTTAAACACTTCACATTTTTTCACTTTGCCGACGGCATTTGCATTAATAAACAAATTTAAAAAACACCATACTTTACTACATTTTAACTCATCAAACCAAATCACAAACAATGTGCAAAACAAAACTAACACAAAATCTAAAACTATTTATAATTCAAACAATTCAAATTTAGGAGCAACTCAAGATTGTTCAACTAAATCACAAACCAACCAAAGCGTTGAAAAATTATTACAATCATTTTGTACATACGAACATTCAAGAAGGTCATCACTTGCATTACTATCCACAGCTCTTGTGAAAATTAAATCTAAACATGGTCTAGATTTCACATTTCGTGCACTCATAGATTCAGGTTCGCAGACATCTTTCATTACAGAAAATGCTGCACAAAAATTATCTTTAAAAAAATATCGTACTTCAATACAAGTATCTGGATTCGGTAATTCAAAAACAGTACCTATTAAATATCAAACTACTATACCCATACAAACTCGCACAAACAAAACTATAAACATAAATTCATTAATTGTTACTAGAATTACTGATCTTCTACCACCCTCACAAATTAACACTCATAATTTCAATCATGTTAAAGATCTCGATCTAGCAGATCCAACTTTCCATTTACCAGGAAAGATATATATCTTTCTAGGTGCTGATGCATAGTCTTCTATCCTACTAGAAGGTTTACGCAAAGGTCCTCCAGGTACACCTGTTGCACAAAACAGTTTGCTTGGATGGATTCTCTTTGGTGGTACATTAGAATCTTCGAACAAAACCAAATCACTACTCATAAACATCCATAATTCAGAAGAGCCAGTACTTTTCACCATAACTTCAGAAACTATTCCTAACACGTATTATTACGTTCTAATATCAAAAAAAAGGCTTAGGGCTTCTAAAAAGAAAAAACAACGGCATACATTACCCGACAGAACACGCATCGCCTTTAAATTAACATTGGATAACAATGTAAAAATATTAAAAACCAATTAAAATTATTCAATAAAATTCAAATAAACAATAAAATTCATTTTATGTTTGATTTTCTCTTTGAAAAAAAAATGTATTTTTTCAACGAGGGGCAGTATGTTCGTTATCACTCAGTTTTTTCACTTCACCCTTTTTCTTAGTTGATTTTCAGGTGTTGACAAAACTATGATGGTTAATTGGTACAAATTAATTTACATACCATCAACCCCATAATTCTACCAAAAAACACCTGAAATTACACTTTTAATTGCATTTAGAAATTATTGCACATACACAAATTAAACACATTTGTAACTTTTATATTTAAACACTTCACAGTTTTTCACTTTGCCAACGGCATTTGCATTAATAAACAAATTTCAATAAAAATGAAGTATTTTGATTTACATGAATCAAATACACATTCAATCAAATCTTCATTTTAATTAAAATTTAATAAATAATAATTATAAAAACAACACATTTAATTAATTTCACGACATTCGAATATATCCAAAAAACACAAATATTAAATAAACAATAAACTGTCAAATATTCAACAATAAACAATTAGTCCAATAAGACTATTCAATGCTGATCTCAACAATTGACGCAAACATCAACATACATTCCACTATTCATTATAATTATAATTTAGACAATCAATAATCAATAAAATAATACATATTTTAGACTAAGACAACAACATTTGTAATTATTATAATTATACATACAAAAAAAAAAAACAAATTGTACACAATCAATATATATAAAATGTAACTAAACATAATACATAATAAAAAAAGTAACAGATCAAATATCAAAACGTAATAAATGTACCTAGCAACAATTACTTACAATATCAATATTATTACTTACAATTCAACATACAAATTCCAATTAGAATAATCATAATTATGCAAAAAAAAATTATTATTATTATTATTAGTAAAATTAAATAATTGTATTATTTTTTGTTGCATACTATCTGGTGACAAAAGTAAATTTCAAAAAAAAACAATGACAAATAAAATAAATAATTAATTTTAAATATTCAAATAATTACAATAGGGCTCAAAAATAATAGACACCGTTAATTTTCTAGAAATTTACTTTTGTTCACAAAAGTATATAAACCGAAGAAATCAAGCATCTTCACCTTCATTCCTATCCTAACTAACCAAGTGTAAATTACTGGGTGCTGACTAGCAATTTACACATTCTTCCCAATTCCAAAAACTTAGTAGATATTCTGGGTGCTGACTAGAAGTTTACTAAGAAATATAAATTTCGGGTGCTGACTGAAATTTATAAATACTTAATTATTCCCATACTAAAACTTAGTGAATTTTCTGGGTGCTGACTGGAAATTCACTAATAAAATAAACTTCGGGTGCTGACTGAAGTTTATATTCAACATATATTCCTGGTGTTGACGGGAATATAAATATCAACTATTTATCTTACTCTGGGTATTGACTAGAGTATTCATATCATAATATTCCTGGTGCTGACGGGAATATTTACATACTAACTACTCCGGGTGCTGACTGGAGTTTCTATTAATATTCCTGGTGCTGACGGGAATATTAAACTATTTTTTTTTCTTCACTAGAGAAATTGAACTACTTAGCACAAATAAATACTTTGTATTTATTAGTTATTATAATACTGAAAATTTAAGATTATCAATTTAAGTTTGGAATTACTTTACCATATATTAAGCAGATAATTTTAATTATTTTAATTATTGTATAAGTTGAATTTGAAGAGAAATAAAACATAAACTCAAAAAATATCTATCTTTTTATTTTTTGATCCAGCACCTTCTTAATCGTGTACTAACGATTGTAGGTGTTCGTCATATATACAAACAATGATATATTATCAATCCTACTATTATAGACTACCTACTATAGTCTACCAGAAGAATTTGAGACATTCAGAATTGCCATTAAAACACGTGATGACATACCAAAACCATCCGTTTTAAAATCCAAAATCTTAGAAGAATATAATTCGAGATACACAACAGAATCATCCACACCTCAAGTACTACATGTTGGTAAAAAAGCCATGACTTATAAACACCATAAGGAACAATTCAGTGGAAATAAAAATGATAAGAAACAAAATAGAAACAAAATTATGTGTTACAGGTGTAGGCGTTTCGGGCATAAAGCAGTTGATTGAGAACCAAAAACGAGGAAAAATCATCAATTGTACAAGAATCTACGTTAACTGTCTCTGGTTCATCGGCATCTACCTGGATTCTCGACAGCGGCGCGACTTCACATATGGTTAATGACAAAAACAAATTTTTAGAGTTGTGTGAAATAAATGATATTGAGCTGAATCTGGCTAATAAAAAAACGACCAAAGTATATGGAAAAGGAAGAATAAGTATTAAATCAGATATTGGTAGTAAAATACATTTAACTAACGTTTTGTTTGTACCAAATTTACGTGCTAATCTCTTGTCTGCCAATAAAATAACAGAATATAATTACAATGTATTTTTTTGTAGAGACGAAGCTCTAATAAAAAACAACAAAAATGAAATTATATTAAAAGCTAAGAAGAAAAACGGTTTATATCAGCTATTAATTAAAGAAGATGAATATGAAAGGGCATATGTGGCTGATGAAACACGAAATTTTATATTATGGCATCAAAGATGTGGACATATAAAAATGAAAAGCTTAAAACTAATGATTAAAAATAAATTAGTAAAAGGAATAAAAATTAAAAATCTACCAATCATTGTTCCTGAATGTGAAATATTTGTCCAAGGGAAACAAACTCAATTACCATTTCCAAAAAGATCAATGAACAGATCCAAAAAGGTTTTGGAATTAATACATTGTGATGTGTGTGGACCTATAAGATTAACGTCAGGGGGTGGTGCAAAATATTTTATAACTTTTATGGATGATGCATCTAGATGGTGTGAGGTTTATCTTATGAAACAAAAAAATGAAGCACTGAAGATGTTTAAAGATTATAAAGCCAAAGTTGAAAACTACAAAGATGTTCACATTAAAATCCTAAGAACAGATAACGGAACTGAATTTATAAATTCAGATTTTATAGTTTTTAAAGAAAAATGGCATCCAACATCAAACAACTGCACCTTATACACCACAACAGAACGGCGTTTCAGAAAGAAAAAATCGCACATTGATTGAGATGGCTAGGTGTATGCTCATTCAATCAAAATTACATATTACATTGTGGGCTGAAGTAGTTTTAACCGCAAACTATTTGCGAAATCGATCACCTTCAAACAGTTTGAATGGTAAGATACCGCATCAACTCTGGAAGAATAGAGAATCACATATAGCACATGTGAGAACCTTTCGTACATTGGCATACGTTTTAGACAAAAGTATTATGAAGAAGAAATTTGATGTGAAATCAAAGCCGTGTCACATGATTGGGTACAGGGAAGAGGCTAAAGCATATCGTTTATGGAAAAAACAAACGGGTAAGGTAATAATCAGCCGTGACGTAGTATTTGTCAACGAAGATTCATTTGTAAATAATTTAAATTCAAATATAATAGATATGACAAAGAACAATTTAACAAATGACATGCCGTTAGTAGTTGATAACGAAAACATAAATGATAAAAACGATTAAGAAAGTAAAACACACACTGAAAATGAAAATATAAAGAAAGCAAGAGAAGAAGAAAATTCTAAAAAATTGAATAAAGCCATTTACGGTCTAAAACGCGGAAGATTATGATACAAAAAACTAGATGAAAGATTAAGAAAAATGGAAATGAACCATGTTTGTATATAAATGACAAGGAAGAAAACTTCATGATTATTGCTGTTTACGTAGACGATATGATTTTGGCGTATAAAGATAAAAGACATGTTGAAATGTTCATGCAACACATGAAAAATGCTTTCGAGATCAAGAATTTAGGTAACTTAAAATACTTTTTAGGTATATAATTCGATATCATTCCAGGTGAAAGTGCAACATTAAAGCAATCCAAATTCATCAGAAAGCTGTTAAAAAGATTTGTCTAAAAATAAGTAAAACCATGTGTCCCCAAAAAGAATAGGATAAACAAAATTTGCAGAACATTCCTTACCAGAATCTGATAGATGGGCTTCTTTATCTAGCAGAAACAACAAGACTGGACATTGCATACACAGTAAATGTTTTAAGTCGATATAACAACAATTTTGGAAGAACTCACTGGATCTCAGCTAAGCGGATTTTAAAATACCTAAAATATACAGTCAACTATGGTCTACATTAAATAAAATCAAATGATGACATAAAGGGTTATGCAGATTCCGACTGTGGCGATCAAAACTGTGGCTTTATCCTCAACCGTAGCTGAATACATGGCCATAGCTGAAGCGACCAAAGAAGCAATTTATTTAAAAAATTTATTATTTGAAATGGGAATCAGACCTGATGAAGCTATAGTAATATACAGGGTGATTCTATTCAACATAAGAATGTTAGTACCACGCGATTCTTTGATGTGTTTCATGAAAAAAATTATAGTAGCAAAAATTTATGTGAAACCTGGTTTCGACGTTAGAGGGCGTTTTGAATTTTTAGATTTTTGTAAGACCTTTGAACACAAAAACACGTGTTACTTTTTTTAAAACCTGTATATCAAAACTTTTCTTGGCCAGAAGCATGTTTTAAAACACATGTTGTAGTATATGAAAAGAAAGGTAATTTTGTTACCTATCATTTGCAAAAAGAAAAGTTTTGATATACGGGGTGTAAAAAAAGTAACACGTGTTTTTGTGTTCAAAGGTCTTACAAAAATCTAAAAATTCAAAACGCCCTCTAACGTCGAAACCAGGTTTCACATAAATTTTTGCTACTACAATTTTTTTCATGAAACACATCAAAGAATCGCGTGGTACTAATATTCTTATGTTGAATAGAATCACCCTGTACAATGATAAAAGTGCTCAACTTATGGCGAAAAATCCAGCTATCAACAACAGAACCAAACATATAGATATACGCCATTATTTTATTAGACAAGCTGTAAATGAAGAAAAAATAGAGTTACGTTATCTCGATACCAATTCAATGCCAGCTGATTTATTGATTAAGCCGTTATCGTTACCTAAATTATACAATTGCTTAGAAATATTAAATTTAAAGTAAATTTATAATTGATTTTTTTAATGCTGAAGGCACAACAACACGTTCCGTCCCGTTCAGTCCAAATTTTTATTTTTTAGGTGTCACAATAACACGTTCCGTTCCGTTTTTTTTTTGTTGTCAACTAGCTGTTAATTTCAATATACATACTATACATAAACAAATTAAAAAAGTGAATAATAGATTTGTACAGTAGGTACTAAATATAAGTTTCAATAAAATAAATAATTATAATAGTAGTGAATAATAATAGTAATAAATAGTGTTGCGGTATAAGAATAAATTATTAGTAATTAAGACTTATGTATAAGAAAATTATGTATGTTATAAAATACTATATATATAAAATTAGTAATTTTGTAAATTAAAACATTAACAAAAAATTAATATTTAAATGACATAATTTAAAAGAAAAAATAAAAAAAATAATAATTAGAACAAGGTAATAAATACTAATATACGTACGCATATAAAAGGCAAAAGAATTAAAATTTGTAAATTGCTGACAATTGCAATTATGTAATTAATATTGTTGGAAACCTGCAAAAGAAAAATCTTTATTAATAAATTAAATCAGTTAAACTAAAATAATTTTGATTAAAATAATTTCATACTAACCTGTAACATTGTATTGACTTGACTTTGTTTACATTTTTTTTGTAGTCTTCTTCTTTCTACAACGTCAAATGTCAACGTTATAATCACTTTCTTTTATTTCGTTGAACATTACCAAAAATTACTATACCAAAATTCGATGGTAATTATCTTAATTGGAACCAATTTCATGATTTATATATGCAAATGGTTCATAATCAAGCATTGAGCAACGTACAAAAAATGTGGTACCTAAAATCAAACTTAACTGGGGAAGCTGAACGGCTCATCCAGCACCTCACAATATCGACAGAAAACTATAAAACAGCATGGGAAGTATTAAATCAAAGTTACAATAATAAACGGTTGTTGGTGACAACATTAATTGATAAATTGATGTCGCAGCCAACAATTACAACAGAATCAGCAACAGCAATCAAAAATTTACATGACACAACAAAAGAGTGTTTAAAGTGAGTTTAGACTGCTTGATATGTCAAACATGATTTGTGATTCGACATGAAAATGACGTAGCTTATGATTTGCTACGACAAGAGTCATTTCCATTTGTTTATATGTTTTCACACCATTTGATTTGTCAAACATAACATTGAACTGTCATTTGCAAACAAAAAAAAAATTAATTATTCACAAAAAGTTAAAATTTTAATTTTACCTGTATCCTTTGATTGAAAATCTGGAAATAACAAAATAAAAAGTCAAACCCAAGTCAAATTGAATTAGAGCATGTTCTAATTCCAAAATGTCGAACTCGACATGATTTGATATGTCAAATATGATATGTTCACATGGCTTCACACCATCTGACAACATTTTTGACACAAATCAAACCAAATCATATATGACATATCAAGCAGTCTAAACTCACTTTTAGTCTAGAGAATCTAGGGCTACAAGTGATAAATTATTGGGATCCATTTATCACCCATCTTATGAGTAAAAAATTAGACAGAAATACTCAAAATATGTATAACAGTCATTGAAGACACCACGAGATCTTCAAAAGATTAACGACTTACTCAACTTTCTTGAGATGCGATTTCAATCATTGGAAGCATTAGGCAACAAAGTAACAAAATCAACCAACAAACGCAGAGTTAATGCCTCAAAAAGCTTTGCACGTTTATTATCGGGAGCAACAATTTCCAATGGATGTATAGTCTGTAAGGAGGCTCATGCTATTTATCAATGTAAGGAGTTTCTAAAATTATCACCACAAGAACGTCAGAAGAAGGCTATTCAGGTGGGAATATGTCTTAATTGCTTAAAAAAGAGACACAACGCATCGAAATGCTCGTCAAGAACGTGTTTAAGATGCAACAAAAAACATAATACCTTGTTACATTTTAGCACATCTACACCACCACCAACTACACAAACAACATTAACAGCAACTAACTTTGATACTGAATTGAAAAGTTACGTGTTTCTTGGAACTGCTAAGGCTTCTGTCAAAGATCGAGATGGTAACAACATTCAATGTTGAGTGTGTAAGGTTACCGAGCAAAATTTATAAAAATGTAGTAAAGAAAACAACACACTTTTTATACTTAATACAAAATAAATTTATTACACATTTTAAAAGAAAACACATTGTTCGGGCACTGGTAAAATAACTACTGACTACCTATGTGGTAATTTTACATAAGCATGTTATCTGTATGTGAAAATGAACGTTGACCATGGACCGATATCATTTGCATGTACTTAACAATTCTACTGTGAAAACAGTTAGGTATCATCTCTTATCAATAACATTATTTTTAGACATTATATTCATATATTATAGAAAATTTGAAATTTAGGTAGATTTCTGATTTTCTACATTATATATGTACTATAATAATTATTTCTCTTACAAGTGCTATTGGATTCAGGCTCATAACTCAATTTTATATCAGAAAAATTCAAAAAGAAGCTACAACTGAATAAAATTGACGTTCCAATCAATATTTCTGGTATTGGTAAATCAACCATAAAGGTTACAGATCGCATTAATATAACGATCAGTTCAAATTTAAATAATTATAGCAGTGAAATTGAAGCATATGTAATAAAGGAGAATGCTACACGACAAGCTCTTCAACATATATCAATAGAAAAATGGGAAATACCTACTAATATAAAACTAGCAGACCCAGAATTCAATAAGCCACAAGAAATTGACATGCTACTAGGAGCAGAGCTGTATGGCGAATTGATGCGTGTAGGGCAAATCATACACGATCCGCAATTACCATTATTGCAAAACACAATACTCGGATAGATTGTACTTGGAAAGGCAATCTTTCGAGAACATGAAAATTTATTTTGTGGTGTAACTAACGCTGAGTTAGATACTCAACTTCAAAAATTCTGGAATATGGAAGAATTCAATGAACATCATCCAATGACTATTACAGAAAGAAAGCGTGAAGAATATTTTGATGCAACAACCTCTAGAGATGATACTGGTAGATTTATCGTTAGTTTTCCAATTCTGAGTGATACAGAATTGCTAAAGAATTCTGAAAATATTGCACTAAAACGAATGATCAGCATTGAGAAAAAATTAGCAAAAGATCCATCATTACAAGTGCAGTATAACGACTTTCTAAAAGAATATTTGAGTCTAGGTCATATGGAAAAAGTTAAACGAAAGGACATCACATCACCAAATTATTTTCTACCACACCATTACGTTCTCAAACCAGACAGTAGCACCACAAAATTGCGTGTTGTATTCGATGCTTCTGCTAAAACAAATACAAATTTATCACTTAACGATGTTAGCCGGACCTAAGGTACAAGATGATTTAATAGCAATCATTCTGAGATTCCGAATGAAGCGCTATGTCTTCACTGCAGATATAAAGAAAATGTATAGACAGATTTGGTTAGCAGAAGAGGACAGAAATTTACATCTTATAATGTGGAGAAATGAGCCAACAGAATCAATAAAATATTACAGGTTGTGTACTGTAACATATGGTACAAAGTCAGTGCCATATCTAGCCACAAAATGTTTGCAACGCTTAGCAGAAGAAGAAGGATCAAATTTTCCTTCAGGAATAAAGGCAATCAAGGACTTCTATGTCGATAATATAATGACAGGAAGCAACAATCTTGAGGAGGCTATTAAAATGCAGGCTGAATTTCAAGATTTATTGAAAGCAAATGGGTTCGAATTACATAAATGGTGCGCTAATCACCCAGCATTGATAAATAAAATTCCAACCGAAAAGCGAGAGCTACAATTACAATTTAATGAAAAGGAAAATAACCATGTCAAAACATTAGGACTATTATGGCATCCAGTAACTGATCATTTTTCCATAGCAACAAAACTCAAGACTCAGAGAATTTTAAAGCAAGAAATTGTTTAAAAAGTTATTATGGCTTGTGTAGCCCTACATAATTTTATTAAGCTAAGTGATAAAAATAATATATACTGCCCACCAACATATTTAGACTGGGAAGATAAAAATCATATCATACAACCAGGCGAATGGAGGAACGAAATTAACTATCCCTTGAGGTCTGTTAGAGTTGGCTTTAATAATGCAAGAGATTCATTTCAATTGTGAGAAACTCTAGCCATTATTTTATGAATGAAGGCTCAATGCCCTTTCAATATATATAACAATTATTTTTTAACATTTATATTTAAACGAATGAGAATAAAAAACATTATTAATTAAAAAACTTATATTATTTAATTTTTTGTGGCATTATTGGCTTCGACCAGCATTTTAATTTTAAACATGGCTTTAGCCTCCTTGCTCATTTTATTCATTGTGCACCTATACTCTTAAAAAAAAGGCATCTTCATTTGAAGAATATGTTGTGCTTTGATCTTTTATTATTTAATTTATTTTTAAACATGGTTACTGCATCTAAAAATTCTTCATCAATTGGATTTTTTTTCTATGATTTTTCTTTTACTTGGTGGAATATTTTTCTGTTCTTCCGCTATTGCCTCCACTTCTTCAGCATCTTCTAAATATTCTTTTTCGTCTTCAAAAATTGATGGAGATGCCGCGCAAGTTAGATATAGATCTAACACCCCCCATATAAAAAATATGAGTTTTAGGAAAATAATGGAAAAATACCGGCAAGCAGAATAATTATAATTTCCCATACAAACTGTCTATGTAGCAAAAAAACAGGAAACGGTATTTTTCCATAATTCTCAAAACCAAAAAAAAAAAAAGTAATGTAAAAGTAATATATGCACAAATACATATTAGCATTATAATATAATACATAATACTTTAAAAATAATTCAGTAATCACTTTCATTATATATTATATATTAAGTAAATGTAATGTAATACGATAGCCAAAAATATTCTTCGTGAGAAAGAATAGAAAATTATAAAAATTGTTAAATAATTATTTTTCGTGAGAAAATATAAAAAATTATAAAATGCTAAATCAAGTATTTTAATTTTTGTAAAATTTAGTTAAGTATTTTTCCAGTTAGTATAAATTTAAACTTTATACCGAACGGACATATTCTTTTAAAAATAAAGTGGATTATTTAAAAATAATTTAACTTGTTTTATTTAAAATTTATTTTTTTTTATCTCTAAAGAGTAATAGTGATTTAACTGGCGCAGTCGGTAGGATCTCAATCAAAAGTATTGAGGTCCAGTGATACGAAACTATCGATTTTATAAACAAAAATATATAAATATATTTTTTCTTTTCTTTTATTGTAACTAAGTGGAAAACGAAGTAATTAATTAACATTTATGTGATTACGAAGAAACAAACTTAGTGACAATTTTATAAATTTTAGTAAAGTGCTGAAATAATAAAATAATAAAAAAAAAAAAAACCATTAAAATTATTTAATTTATTTAATTCAAATTTATTTTTGTTTTATTTTGAAAATAAGACATATTAAAAATTTTTGTTTTATCGTTGTGTAAAATATAACAATTTTTCTTTTTACAAATCAAAGTGATGAGTTTTTTTTTGAGAATATTCTATTTTATTCATATATATTATATATATATAAATAAATAAATTAAAACTTGTAAAATTGTGGTTATATAAAAATACATTTATAAAGTAAAATAAATCCAAAATTTATGTATAAATCCGAAATTTATTCATTCTATTAATATAGTTGAATTACCAAAAAAAAAAAGAAAATATAAAACAGTGTTCAAATTTATGAATAATAGAAGGCAACATTTATTTGATATACATAGAAATATAGAAAATCTCCAAATTGAAGACCAACTTCGAAACATTGTTGAACAACAAGAAGCCCAAATTTCTGCTCTACAAGCCAGATTAGAACAATTAATGGCTGCAGGACAACAACAGCAACAAAATTTATTTGCATTGACAACAGAGCAGTTTCTTAATTATGTTAATAAATTAAAAGTATTCAATGGGAAAGACGATTTCACTGTCCAAGAATTCATCAACTCTGTAGAAAGAGCTTTCCAGCTATGTCAAGATACTCCGGGACTGAAGGAGTATGCCTTGGGAATCGTCATCAATGATAAAATTCGAGGTGATGCCAAACGCTGCATTCAACGTCTAGGGATCGATGCACAGCTGAACTGGAACTCAGTAAAGAGGGAATTAAAGCTGCATTATCGACCACGGCAAGATTACGCAGATTTGCTGAATGAATGCAGAGGACTAAAAGTAAGTACACTTAGGGAATTATTCGATAATTTCAGAGAAATTAATTATAAATTAAATGAATTATACGAGTTCGATGAGAATAGGCATTCTACGTATAATCCGAATAATACCGATAAATATTTAGTTGACATAGTAAGTAATAAAATTCACGACTTCCTACGTGGCAATATACCAGAGAATGCCACTCTCATCGAAATCTATAATAAATTCGAAAAGTTAAAACTATTAGATAACGAAGACGCTGTAGATCCCCGAAGTAAAAAACAAAATAAAAGTTTTCATAAAAATTTAAATAGTGTAAAAAGTGAAATTTTTCTAATAGAAATAACAATGTTGTAACAAATAGTTCTAATAATTTAAATAAAAATATTCCAAATTCCTTTAACAATAATTCAGGGAAAAAACAGACTAATTTTATAAATAAAAATCAAAACAATACACAAAGACATGACAATAATTACGGAGGATCTAATAACAATCGTAACAATTTTGAAAATAATTACAATAACCACAACAGTCATAACAGAAATAATAATCAATACAATAATTCTGGACAATACAGATACCGAAATGTTAACTCAAATCCGCCAAGACAAAATTCTGTACAAGTTAGAAACAATCCTACTTCCGAACCAATGGAGATAGGAAATCTCTATGAAAATCCTGATGTAAATTTTCAAAAAAAGCCTCGGAACCAAGAATCCCCGTAATAACTATTACAATCGGTAATCAAAAAATAAAGTGTCTTGTTGATACCGCGTCCGCTACCAGCGTTATAAAATCAAATATCCTTAATGAATATCGAGAAGAACAATTGATCAAACCAGTATACTATTCGACTATTAATGGCACTAACAAAATTACAACCAAAATAATTACTTCCATACCAAAAGAATTTAAATATTTAGGTACCGTAACTTGGAAAGTGATTAATTTAAAAGGAAAAAATTATGATGCAATAATGGGCCAAAATTTTTTGGTACCATTTAAAGCTAAAATAAATTTAGAATATAAATATATTGAAATAAATGATAATAAAATTTTATTTGAAGAAAACAATTGTCCATTTATTATTAGTGAAATATATACACTAGACGGAATAACAGATGATTTCTTAGATAAACTGAAATTAGACCATTTAAATATAGAAGAGAAAAATAAAATTACTGAATTACTTAAAAGTAATGAAGATCTATTTTTTAAAGAGGGCGATAAATTGACTTCGACAACTGAAATTAAACATGAAATCAACACCACTGTGGATAAGCCAATATATTCTAAAATATATAGGTATCCACAGGTACATGAAAAAGAAATAGAGCGTCAAATTCGGAGATGCTCGAACAAGGGATAATTAGGGAAAGTAATTCACCCTACAACAGTCCTTTGTGGATTGTTTATAAAAAAGCTGACAATTTAGGCCAGAGAAAGTGGCGAATTGTCATTGATTATAGAAAATTAAATGAAGTCACGGTAGATGACAAATTCCCCATCCCCAACATAGAAAATTTATTGAATAAACTTGGAAGGGCACAGTATTTTACCACCTTGGACTTAGCCAAGGGGTTCCATCAAATTCTAATGAAAGAATCCGATAGAGAGAAAACTGCATTTTCGACTCCGTTTGGGCATTACGAGTATATTAGAATGCCCTTCGGTCTGAAAAATGCACCATCAACTTTCCAAAGGTTGATGAATGCAGTGCTTCGTGAATATATCAATAAGTCTTGTGTTGTCTACCTAGACGACATTCTTATATTCAGCACATCCTTGGAAGAACATTTAATGAGTATAAAGAAAATTTTTAGCAAATTAAGGCAAGCTGGCCTTAAAATCCAAATAGACAAGTGTAATTTTCTTAAGAAAGAGACCGAATTTTTAGGCCATATATTGACATCGCAAGGAATCAAACCAAACCCAAACAAGATCGAAGTAATTCAAAATTTAAAGTTACCTACTACACAAAAACAGATAAAATCCTTCCTTGGCATTACAGGATACTATAGAAAGTTTGTGAAAGACTATGCAAAAATAGCTGGTCCTATTGTTAAATATCTTAAAAAGCAGACTAAAATTAACATAAATGATCCGAGCTACATTACTGCTTTTGAAAAACTCAAAGAAATAATTACAAGTCATCCTATTCTACGTTATCCCGATTTTAATAAGCGATTTAAACTCATTACCGATGCTAGCAATCTAGCGATAGGAGCCGTTTTGACTCAAGAAGGTCATCCTATTTGCTATGCATCGAGAACCCTTAACGATCATGAAAAAAATTATTCTGCTATAGAAAAAGAGCTGTTAGCAGTAGTATGGGGAACTAAATACTTTCGGCCTTATCTGTTTGGCAAAGAATTTGATCTGCAAAAAGGTCATCAGCCTATCAAATGGCTACATACCAAATATATAGGTAAAGATATTAACCCCCGGTTACAACGATGGCTAGTACAATTAGGTGAGTACGACATGAAGATCGACTATATCAAAGGGAAAGAAAATAAGGTTGCCGACTTTCTCAGTCGGATAAATTCTGAAACAAAAGAAATAAATCTATTTGAGACGGATAATTGTGAAATAAAAGATCGAGAAATTAAAACTTCAGAAAATGTTAAAGTAAGTTCTAAAGAAATAGAAAATATTGAAAATTTGAATATTAATCATTTAGAAGGAAATTTAGAAAATTTAGCAAATGATAACCAAAGCAATACCTCTCCAGATTCAATAGAAATGCAGACTGTACACTCACAAGAAGAAGATCTAAACGATCATATACCTTTGTTAGAAACTGTTGTAAATAGGTTTAGATTACAAGTTATATTGGTTGAAGAAAAGGAAAGGGAATATGAACAAATTTTTGGTAACAGAAGAGTATTTATAGATAAAAATGATTTAGAACAGGAAACTGATATCTTTAAAAGATATATACAAAAGGGTAAAATAGGAATATACTCTTATCTAAATGATCATGAATATAATAGACTCCAGGAAAAATTGATAAAATTATACCCAAACAGGAACAGTATAAAATTTGTAAAGTGTAGTTACTTTGCGAGAGATATAGTGAACGAAGATGAACTAAAGAAACAAATTTCAATTTTCCACAAGAAAGAGTCTGGACATTGTGGAATAATTGCAACATATGAAGGATTAAAATCGAAAATATACCACCCAAAATTAAAAACCATTATTCATGAAATCTTAAACAACTGCGATATATGTACTGGTGCTAAATATGACAGAAAACCAATTAAAAGAAAATTTCAACTTACAAATACCCCTAAAACCATAAATGAAATAGTACACTTAGATATCTATACTAATAGCAAACACAGTTTTATTAATGCTATAGACAAATTTTCAAAGCATGCAGTTAGTTTACATTTAGAAGATAGATCCCATATAACCATATTAGAAAAAATAAGACAAATAATTTCAATTAGAGGTAAAATGGAAAAGCTTGTTTTTGATAATGAGTTTGGTTCTAAACAAATAAAAGAGTTTTGCGAAAAAGAAAATATACAATATCATATAACGAAGCCTAACAGCCATACTGGCAATGCCGATATTGAAAGGTTTAATAATACCTTGACAGAGAAAATTAGGGCACTAAATTTAGAAGAGAAATTACCAATTAGAGAACAAATATTAAAAGCTGTAGAAATATATAATAGATCATACCATTCCGCTATTAAAACAACACCCTTATCTGTACAAAACAGGGAAGTAGATTTTAATGTTATATATGATAGACTAATTAAACAAAAAGAAAAGGTTATTAACAAATTAAATCAAAGTAGAGAAGACTATTCAGAACAGAGAGAAGTTGGCTTTATAAAGAATTATAAGTCACTTCGACACAAGGAAGAACCTAAGTTTAGGAAATATAATTTAAGAAATGTACATGAGTCCAATATAAAACGTCCACTTAAATTTTCAGGTAACCCGATCAATCAAACCCAAGATGTTGCTACTAACTCTTCTTCTAACAATAATACCGTTGACACAACAAACACTAATCGTTGAAAAAATAAATTCGGAAACTGGATATACTAAGATAAAAACGGATGAAGTTAATTTTGTTACAAAGTTTGATATAATTTTGGACATTATTTATCCTCATGACATTGTAGAGATCTTCGATAAGTTTAATCCAATCATAGATTCATTTAAATCAGGCTCTAAGAAAAATCTGGCACACCACGAAATCGAACGTATCAAAAATCAAATAAAAACGTTGATTCCACATAGATTAAAAAGAGGTTTAATTAATATTGGTGGAAAATTATTGAAGTAGAATATGATATTTTAATTTTGAAAAACATGAAAGATTCTAAATTAAATAGTTCATGTGACGAAAGAAAATTTATACTTAATGGCAATTATTTTATCAATTATGGAAATTGTAGTATACAAATAAATGACAAATTTTATAATAACAAAGTAAAAACGTTTATAAGTAAATATGTAATTAGTGAAAATAAAAATTTATCAGATTTTAGCTCAAAATTAACATTTGATGAAATTACAATAAATTTAAAGAAAAATATAGAAGAAATCAAGGAATTAAGATATTATAAAGAAACAAGTTTTATAATGGGATCTACATTAGGAATAATTTTTATAATCATAAGTACAATAATACTATATAAGTATTGTAAAAACACAAAATTAAAAATACAAATAACAAACAGGATTCAGGAGAATCCTGAAACAAAAGGGGGAGGAGTTAGATATAGATCTAACACCCCACATATAAAAAATATGAGTTTTAGGAAAATAATGGAAAAATACCGGCAAACAGAATAATTATAATTTCCCATACAAACTGTCTATGTAGCAAAAAAACAGGAAACGGTATTTTTCCATAATTCTCAAAACCAAAAAAAAAAAATAATGTAAAAGTAATATATGCACAAATACATATTAGCATTATAATATAATACATAATACCATAGACTAATAATACTATCCAGATGTGAAATACAAATGTTAAAAATTGAAACATGCAAGTAATTTTTACTAGCAGACAATTTAGTCATAGTAGCAGACAAAAAGTTTATCAACAAAAATAAAACTTTTTAGTAGCAGACAAAAAGATTTTCACCAAAATTAAATCTTAAATGTTGAAAGTTTATGAAATCTTTTAAGTATGTTCTGAATTCTGGATCTACGGTTTTATATTTTCAATAGTACATAATATCACCACAATATCACAGATAAGGATATCCTTATGTGATATTATATGTACAGATGAATATGTACGTTTATAATTTTATATACACAAACACTATATAAATGTACGAAATAGGCCTGAATATGGTTAGCCGTCACCGTCACCGTCATAAAAAACGACGACGGCGTATCATATTTAATATTAATTTTGTATATTTAGAAAATGACAACCACCATCATTGTCATTTTTTAAATATACAAAATTAATGTTAGAGAATATATTACACGGGCACCGTTTTTATGACTGTGACGCGACGCTAACGGCTAACCATATTTAGTCCTTAATGCTTGTAATATGGAATTTAATCAAGCATCAGGTATATGAAACTGAAAAAAACGTTACTTATGTTATACTTATGTCCATGTATTATATATTTTCTGAGGATATACAGGTAAATTTGATAACGTTGGAGGTAGGACATAAATATTTTTGCTACAGTAAAAATTACATTACATTCTTACATTCTTATTATTTCATTTGAATTAATTGGAAGTTACATTTTTTAATTGAAGACAAAAAGTTTTAAATATCTTATTGATAATTTGAAAAGTTGAATTTAAATTTTGATTGGAAATTAAGTAGTTGTTTCTTAGTGTTGTGATTTAATTTGAATACATTGCTATTTTAAATAATTTTCATTGGACTTTTTGTTCTAGATTTTTGAATTGATTATTAAAAACAGTTACATTTTTTAAGTGAAGACAAAAAGTTTTAGGGTTTTAAATATCTTATTGTAAATTTGAAAAGTTAAATTTAAATTTAAATTGGAAATTAAGTAGTTGTTTTTTTGCTATATTGAATAATTTTCGTTGGTCTTTCTGTTTGCAAGAAAGGTAAGTATAAAAAAAATAATCTAACATAAAACATTTTATTATGTGGATCCGATGAGTACAAAATTAAAAGTGTACGAGTATTTTTATAAAATTTCAAAATTACTGTGATTGATAATTAATGTGATTGTACGGTACCTGTATATTTATTATCTACATATTCTCATCTGAGTGCAATTGAGAAAATTAAGAACATAATTATGTACTTTTCGTTACCTCACATTTTACATTATTATACATATATAAAATAGTACATATAATATACAGGTTACAACACTGTACATATATTTTCTCATATGAGGCAAAAAATAACAGCTTGCATATTCTAGATTTTTGAATTTATTATTGAAAATAGTTTCGGCTTTTATTTACGATTTTGTATTTAGATAATTTTTTGAAATTTATTGAATTGGATTTGGAATTTTTTAATTGAATTTAGTTGCTCAGAACAAAATGTCTTGGAAAAGAACTAAATGTGTTGTTGATACATGTCAGGCAACAGGCACGAAATATCCAGGTAGGAAATTCTTTCGTTTTCCAAAGGATGAAAGTGAGAGGTACAACGAATGGATAGAAGCTATGGGTTCTTCCGCAGAAAAAATTAGGGCTCGAAAAGTACCGTATGTGTGTGAAATACATTTTGAAAAATCTTGTATTGGTAGCCGACTTTTAAAAAAGAATTCTAAGCCAACTTTGTTTTTACCCAAAAAGATAGAAGCCGG
Organism: Villa cingulata; assembly: GCA_951394055.1. Taxonomy (NCBI): domain Eukaryota; kingdom Metazoa; phylum Arthropoda; class Insecta; order Diptera; family Bombyliidae; genus Villa; species Villa cingulata. Next base: position 29,507,889 of record OX596017.1, on the reverse strand, counting down.
AATTTCGGAAAACAATTTTCCATTCAATAGAAAAATGTATGAAAGGAAAAATGAAAATAAAGAAAATGACTTAACCTTTGAAGAATTGAATAAAGCCTCAATGAATATTCATTCTTCATATAAAGAGGAGAATGATGCTGTACCTGAAAGTGTTTGTTCACAATGTTTAAAAAATAACAAAAACAATCATTTTTATATTAAAAAAATTAATAAATTAGAAAAAGAAATTAAAAACTTTAAAATTATCAAGGAGAAATATATTAAAAAGAATAAAAACTTAAGAATCAAGGTTTTAAGATACTCAAAACTTTATAAAAAATATAAAGAAAAAAACTTGGACGAGTGTATTGATTCTATTAATGGAATCTCCTTGTATGCAAAGACTTTTTTCAAATTAATTCTTTGCAACAAAAAAAGAAAGATTTATAATGATGAAGAAAAGTGGTTAAGTCAATGCATCTTTTTTAGATCATCTGCTGGATATAGATTTTTGAGAGACAATTTACAATTAAATTTACCTTCCACAAGATCTCTGCATAACTGGATAAAAATAAAAAGTCTTTCAACAGGACCTGATCCATTTGTTTTAAATGAAATTAGCAAACAAGTTAATAAGTTGTCAGAAAGAGAAAAAGATGTAGTTTTATTGTTTGACGAAATGAGCATTCAAAAAAATCTGACATATAACGAAGTTAAAGATAAAATTGAAGGTTTTGTTGATTATGGAGATGAAGACAGAAAAAACATTTTTGCAAAATCAGTGAACGTTTTTATGATAAGGAGCCTGCTTGGAAGTTTCAAGCAAGTTCTTTATTATATTGCTTGCCCTGGATCTATACCAGCAAAAATTCTAGGACATGAAGTAAAGAAATGCGTAAATATAATCACCAAATTGGGACTAAATGTTAGAGCTATCACATGTGATCAGGGACCTACCAATAGAAAATTTTTCAACGATTTTAAAATTTCTCACGAAAATCCAATTTTTCATTTCGACAATGTGAATATTTATGCATTTTACGATGTCCCACATCTTTTTAAAAGTGTGAGAAACAATTTGATAAATTGTAATTTATTAACACCTGATGGTGTGGCAAGTTGGAAGATAATTGAACAATTGTATTCAATAGATATATGTGGAACTACCAGAATTTGTCCTAAGTTAACATCAGTACACATTCATCCTTCGGATTTTGAAAAAATGAATGTACGTTTGGCAGTACAAATTTTGAGTCGTAGTGTTGCTATTGGAATACAAGTACTTCTAGAAGCAGGAAAATTTTCTGAGGAATCAAAAGTAATGGCATTGTCTACATCAAAATTTATTGAAAAAATGAACAAATTATTTGATATATTGAACGGTAATCACGCAGTTACTCGTGATATGAATAATTTAAATTTTCTTGAAGAAATGAAAAATTATGTTTTAAAAATTAAACCTCAATATAAGGATGATAAAACACATTGTTTTAAAGGATTAGCTTTAGCAATTACGAGTGCAATACATTTATTAAAGTACTTATTTTCTATTCATGTTGATGCAAAATTTTTCAGTTATAGAAAATTAAATCAAGATCCTCTAGAAAATTTTTTTTCACGCATAAGAAGCAGGAATTGTAACAAAAAAAATCAATCTGTATTCGAATTTGCACAAATATTTGCTAAAATATTATCCATTAAATTAATGTTTTCTTCAAGATTTTCGAATTGTGATGAAGACGATGACAACATTCTTGATATTGATTGGAATGCAGTTTTAGAAGAGACAATTGCACACACAGATTTATCAAATTCTTCCAGTATAAATCGGTTGAATTCAATGGAACGAATAGAGTGGCATGAATCTGATGAAAATTTAGAAATTCAAGAATTTCCGGGAAACGAGGAAGTAGCAATTGCTCAAATTGATATTAGTGACGCAGCTACAAGGTACTTCAGTGGTTATTGCTACTTAAAAACGATAAAATCACTTCGAAAACCATGTGAATTGTGCGAAAATGATATGATCAACAAACAAATAGATGACAAAAGTGACATATCTGAAATTTTGATAAAATTAAAACAGTATGAGAACATTGAGGACATTTCAACTGGATTGATTCGACCTTCAGATATATTTTTTGATATATGTAAAAGACACATAAAAGTGTTTTCGTCTATTTTTGGCAATAATCCACAACAATCAAATTTAAAACACTATATAGTAAATTGCTGCATAGAAAATATCAAAAGTAAATATCCTGATTGGTTCAACGAGCAAAACCAATGTTATAGTCATAGAATAAATTGTTTAAAATTTTTTATTCTTGTATTATTAAGAAAACATTCTAAGTGGTCAACGGATGCCGCAAAAAAATTAAAAGTGAGAAATAAGTTACAAAAATTAATAAACATTAGCAATTATTAATTTTTTAATAAATCAATAAATATTTTTAATAAATATTATTAGACAGGACAATAAAAACAACTACATATTTGTCCCGTAATATAAATATGTATCAGTAAATATGTAATAAACAAAATTTCATATATGTACCATGCCATGCCAAATACACACTTTACACATTTTTTCTATCTAAAACAAATTTTACTAGCAAAATACTTAAAGACATGACATGGCTATAGGCACAAGCAATAAATACACGTATATGTTTATTGTTTGTGCTGTATACTATATACTATATACCCAAGAATATAAAGCTGCACATGAGTAGTTTATCTTTTAACTCAGTGTGCTATGACTATATTTATATAATATTTATATTTATATAGACTGTTACATATGCAAAAGGATTCAAACGATGATCACAGCAGAAGCAATGACGCAATGAATTGGTGAGTATGTACATATTAAGTTTTAATTTTGGTGAAAATCTTTTTGTCTGCTACTAAAAAGTTTTATTTTTGTTGAAAAACTTTTTGTCTGCTACTATGACTAAATTGTCTGCTAGTAAAAATTACTTGCATGTTTCAATTTTTAACATTTGTATTTCACATCTGGATAGTATTATTAGTCTATGATAATACTTTAAAAATAACTCAGTAATCACTTTCATTATATAGTTATTATTTTATTTATCAATTCAAATATTTTTAAATAAAATAAAACACAAATTTTATAAAGTTTTCTTGTATTAATTTTATTTTTTTATTTATCCAATTTACAACTTAGAGAACTTATTCGACAACTTAATTATTTTTTTAATCTAAACTTATGAAGAACTTAAGACAGACTGAGACTGTTAATTTTTATAATCTTATAATTTTTGTAGAATTTTAAAAAGAATAACAGTGCAAATTGCAAATTACAAGATAGAAGTTTCACACAGAAAAGTGCTGACGTTTGCGTCAGCAGTTTTCTGTGGGAATTAAAATTTATGAAAAATTAAAAGAATGTGAATAAAAATAAAATTAAAGGTGTAATATTATATTACTCCTCCACCCTTAAGAGGGTTTGCAGTCCCTGCAAACGAATTAAATTTTGGTTTATCTACAACCTCTATCTTGGTTACATTTATGTTTTTATCCTTTTCCTTTTGTTGAAGTTGAATTTATTACATGACTCTTATAATCTATGTATTCGATTTTTTCTCTATTTTTAACATTTTCTATCCTTAAATTTTCTAGCGTTACTCTATCTATTAATTTCGTAAAATTTACATTTGTAATAGGAATCATCATAGTGTTTACAAATTTTTCTACTTTATTATTAAATACAAAGTTATCTATTTGGATTTTACAATCATTAAATTGAATTACATTATTACTTTTAATTACAAATTTTTGTTGTATACAATTTTGAAATATTTCTGTTACCGGTAAATTTTTTGTTACAACTAAATTATCATCTATTGCTTCTACTGATGTTCTATTGTTGATTCTCATTTGACATACATTACTTCTTTGAAATAAATTTGCTATACATTCATTACTATGCTTTTTTAATCTTTTCTTAACTAGGTCGTTATTGTTTAGGTATACATTATCACGTTGTAAAATTACTTCTTCTATTTCTGAATCTATCTCTTCGTACTGGCTATTTGGGAAAGGAATCACTAATGCCTTGATGTAAGTTTCTTTAGTAAATACTGGGATATGAATAACAAGACTAATTTATCTTCTTTGTATAGGACATTATTTTTAAGATACGGTAAAATCGTTGCTGATATGTTATACTTAGCTACTTCTTCTTCTGTTAGTATGTCGTGTGAAAGAACGTTTAATTTGCTCATTAAAATGACATCGGATATTTTTTCTAATTGTCTGTTGAGACTAGTTATATCTGTATAAATTTGAAACACGAAATTTGATTGTTCTATCGCGTTCAAAGCTTTATTAGTTTTATGTATAGCGTTACTGATGTACTCGTTAATCTGTATTTGACTTTTGTTTATGTGATTTGCAATATCGTTTACATTTTTAATTAAATTATCATTGATTTGTACCTGCTTATTTAACTGATTAGTTAATTATTTTGAGTTTTGATCCAAATTTTTCAAATGATCGTATATTTCTTGAGCGTCTTCGTCGTCCATTGTCCCTGCTATGAATTTAAGTCCCTGTCCAATAATGTTCATTAATGCTCGTTTCGGTCTTTTTCCAGATGTAGTATGAGTATACGGTATGATAGTTCGTAAAGTGTGTTTTGTGATTTTGAGTTCCCTGTCTAGAAGTTTATAATAACTTGTATCCGTCCGTAAATTAAGTGACTTTATATTTGATTCGATAACTGTGGTTATTCTGTCATATCCATTTAAGTCGATAATGTGAAGTATTTTAAGGTAATGGTCTACAATAGGTACATCTTTCAGTTGAAGTAGAGTAAAACCATTTTCGTTGTTCACTGTTTTAATTTCTATTGCCGCGTCAGACATTAGAGGAAATATGAGAAGAAGAAGGAAAAACATCTGTAAAATAAAAGAATTTTATCGTTTTTTTTTGTGTAAAGTCCTAATTTTTATATTTGTATTTTCGTTTTTTTTGATTGGCATAGTATTTTATATTTCGCTTAGTGCTGGTGTCTATAACATAATCATCTTTTTGTACATAATTTTTCAATTTTTTGTATTTAGGTTTATTTTTCATAATATTTCTTTCGCACACAACATTGTCGAGAAGTTCGTAATTGGTATTACGATTGCTATTCAACGAATTTGTTTTGGCTAACTTATTTTTCTCGAATTCTGAAGCCAAAGTTTCAATTTCTTCGCGAGTTAAGTTATTTTTAATGAAATCAATTGGTCGTAATTTTGTTGTCGAATGGATAGTATTATTGTATGCAAGGACTATTTTAAAAATTTTGTCATCAAGGTTATCTTTGGAATTTTCGGCTTCTAATATCCGTAAATGTTCATTTAATGTGCCGTGAAGGCGTTCTATATCTGAGTTTCCTGTCTTGTTGTTAGCGGTGGTAACATGGGAATCTATCGCGTTTTCCTTAAGGAATAAAGTAACCGAGTTATGTAGTATACATCTGTCGTTATCATACACAAGCTTATTCATTTTGCCTAAAAACTGTATTCGTTCCTTAAGGGCCTTTAGTATTGATACCCATGTTCTATCGTTCAGTTTGTGCAATGTTGCATACTTACTGAATTTATCGATCGTGGTTAAGTACATTAAATTTCTGTAGGGAAACCAAATGTCCATGTGCACGATGTCATTGAAATTGTTAGCAGTTTCAGTAATTTTAAACGGAATTTTTATTGGTTGGCGATCATGTTTCGCTAAAGTACATACTTCGCAATTGTTTATGAATTCAGTTATTATTTTCATTAAATTCGGATAATAGTATTTATTTTTCAATTCTAGAAAAACTTCAGTCATACCACGATGATTATTTCTCAAGTGTTCGCTCTTTATAATTATTAAGATTTGCTCCTTATCGGTTACATCAATTAGTTTAAGATTAGACTTTAAAATTTTTCGATTTCTATTATTCGAAAAGTAATTTACATACAGGTCTTGAAATTGTACAAAAAGTTGATTATCCTCACAATAAATGCATACGAGGCCTTTATCTATGAGTATCTTTTTCATTAGCTCAAGTAAATTGCTATTTTCATCAATAACTACATAATTATGGATCTTTTTATTTACTATTTTCATTGAAAGCTTTTCTTTATTACCACTCTGTAAGTAGATTTGATTTTTATATAAGTTGATAGGTTTCTCGGTAACGTAGATGTATCTTGTTTCGTCTTCAGGCGCACTGTGGATAGTTGCATCTGTAGATCTTATTTCTTCATCAGATATTTCTGTATTGCTCAAAACATTATCTTTATTGGTCTTACTGTCATCATTTTCTGAACTGATGAACCTACTCAGTCCATCAGCGACTAAGTTTTCTTTACCCTTCACATATTTAATGTCGAAATCGTATTCATTCAGTTGAATTTTCCACCTTTGCAATTTCATGTTCGGCTCCTTAATGATATTAAGCCACACTAAAGGTTTATGGTCTGTACAAATGACGAATTTTCTACCATACAGGTAGGTTCTAAAATATTTGACGGACCAGATTATAGCTAGCAGTTCTTTCTCAATCGTCGAGTACCGAATCTCGTGATCATTTAGAGTGCGTGAAGCGAAAGATACAGGGTGATTATTTTGGCTGAGAACTGCTCCGATGGCATAGTTTGAAGCATCTGTAGTGAGAACAAGTTGTTTATCGAATTCTGGACTTTTAAGTATTGGATCGCTCATTAATAAAGTTTTCATTTTATTGAAAGCAGAAACATAATCAGAGTCCGATTGATTTATCTTCGAATTTTTCTTTAAGCATTTTATTAAAGGATACGCGACCTTTGCGTAGTCTTTTATAAATTTTCGGTAATAACCAGTAATACCGAGAAACTGTCTTATTTCTTTGACTGAACTAGGAAGTTTCATTTTTTGGATCGCTTCTACTTTCTTGGGGTCTGGTTTTATACCGTTACTAGTTACAACATGTCCTAAGTAGTTAGTCGTTTCGTCCGCAAAGTGGCACTTATCAACTTGAATTTTTAAATTTTTTTCTCTTAACCTTTGTAATATTTTCTTTATTGATGCGAGATGCTCCGTAAAACTTGTTGAGAAGATTAGTACATCATCTAAGTATACTACACAAATCTTGTTGATGTAGTCGCTTAGAACGCTATTCATCAACCGTTGAAAGGTTGATGGAGCATTTTTCAGTCCAAACGGCATACGTATAAACTCGTAATGTCCGTTGGCTGTAGAAAATGCTGTTTTTGGTCGATCTTCCGATAAAACCTCAATTTGATGGAAGCCCTTCGCGAGATCGATGGTTGTAAAATAATTACATTTACCCAGTTTGTCGAACATTTCCTCCATGTTCGGCATTGGAAATTTGTCGTCTATAGTTTGTTCGTTCAACTTCCTATAGTCGACGACAATCCTCCATTTCTGTTTCCCTGAGTTGTCCATTTTCTTAGGGACAACCCAAATGGGGGAATTATAAGGGCTATTACTTGGTTTTATAATCTTTTGTTTGAGCATCTCACTGATCTGACGTTCAACCTCTTCTCTAGGAGTTTCAGGGTATCTATAAAGTTTGCTGTAAATAGGGATATTTGTTTTTGTCTTAATTTGATGTTTTATTTCATTTGTGAAAGAAAGTTGGTCCCCTTCTTTAAAAAAAATGTCTTTATAAGAATACAAAAGGTTTTTTAATTTATCAGCATCATTTTTGTTTAAATGTTTAGCAAATGTATCGGTTGGAACTTTGTTAAAGTTTATTTCATTACTAAATACGTCTACAGATTCGTCTCTGTATAGTTTGTTTTCGTAGAGTTCTTCTTCTTTATTCAAGTACAACGGTATTACAGCATTACGGGTTATTAATTGTCTGTCTTTATAATTGATTACAGCGTTCAAGTCTACTAATATGTTGTTCCCTATTAAGCCATCGAAATCATTGTGGAATTTGTACTCTAAAAATTCTACACAATAATCAGAATTTTCATTAAATTCTCTAAATAATGGGAATCTATGTTTTGTTTTGATTTCAATATTTCGATTTAAAACCTTAATTAATTTGTTATTTAATTCAATCTTCCATCGAGGGTGGCAAATATTTGGATTTATTATACTGTTTTCCGCACCACTATCGATAATGAATTTCATGTTGCGGATGTTATTTTTTATTACTATATAAGGTAGTCGTTTACGTGGTCTGTCCGAAAATTTTGTTGTGAATGCAAATTGTTAGAGAGAGTATCGAATGTTGAATTTTGTATGGTCGTTCCTAACTGATTTTCATTAGTTGAAATTTCCATAGGTTCTACACCGTTATTGTTTCTATTATAGTTACTATTGTGATAATTCGATCTACCGTAATTGTTAGTATGTCTTGTCTGTCCACTATAAGCATAGTTATGTCTAAACGTATTTCGTTGCTCTGGCCTAGAAGTATTATGTGCGGTATTATGTACATTATAGTTGTCGTTTCTATTGTCATAATTATTACGTCTTGAGTTTTCGTTGTTTCCAAATGTTCGTTGATTATTATGGTTTCTAAATTTCTGATTATTATGCGTTGGTTTATTCTTGTTATGTGACAACTGTAAATAACTATGTCTAACGAGTAAATCGTACGCATCCTCTAAATTACTAGGATCCCGACAGACAACTAAATTTTTTGCTAAAGGGGGTAGACCTTCGACGAAGTGTTTGAGCGCTAATCTTTGATTAGATTCAATTGAAACTTGCAGGCCAACATCATCACTCAAAACAACTGCATTATTTAATCTACATAATAAACCATTAACTTTTTCATAAAACCTTTCAACAGTGGAATCACATCTACATAACATGAGCTCATCAACAAGATCTGGAATAGGAGTTCTTTCACCATGATTTTTTTTTAATACACGTTTTAATTCTTGATAAGTATTTACAGTACCATTTTTGATTAAGGTTTCTTTCGCTTTACCGGTGATCTTATCAATAATGTAGCCTAACACAATAAGTTTGAATGCATCATCTAATGTTTCTATGATTGGTATTAGTGATTCAATTCTGTTCAAAAAGCCAGTCAAACAATATTTGTCACCACTAAAAGGTGTAATGTAACTAATACTCTTAGCTATGTAATCTAATGTTTCTCTAGTTTCTGCATCCATTGTGGATTATTTAATTTTTATTATTAGTTTCTAATTTTAACAATTTAATTCAATAAAAAAAAATGTATTACACTTGTTTATTTAAAGATACAAAATACAAAATTTGTGGACACAATTTAATAAAAAAAAAACGCAAAATAATTAAAAAATAAAAAATTTTTTTTTTCTAATTTATTTTTATTTTGTTATTTATTTATTTATTATTTATTTTTATAGGTAAATTATACTTGCTGCGAGTAATAATTGTTCTTTCCCTGATGATTATTGTTTTTTTTTTTTTTTGTAGTCGTCCTCTTGTAATTTGCCTAATGAAAACGATGTGTGCTGATGTGTGTTGATTGTCGAGTTAAGTGGATGAAATGTTGCTCCTAAATCAGTTGTTTTATTTTTTTTTTTTTTTTTTTATTTATTGTAGACTTCTTCGTCAAAACCAGTTGGATAAATTAGTTAAATTGATTATTTCGTTATAATCAATTAATTACAATTTTGTAACACAATTAAAATCACTTTTAAATGATTTATCAATTAATTGTTCAATCGACTGTTCAATTAATTGTTTTTGATTTATTTATTTATTTTTTTTTTGTTTTGTTTTTGTTTCTCACTTAATTTGTTTCAACACAAACTGTTTTTTGCGAGAACACAATTTTTTATTTTTTTTCGTGGATTTTATTTTCACACGAAATTTCACCGACTGCGCCAGTTATTATTTTATTTATCAATTCAAATATTTTTAAATAAAATAAAACACAAATTTTATAAAGTTTTCTTGTATTAATTTTATTTCTTTATTTACCCAATTTACAACTTAGAGAACTTATTCGACAACTTAATTATTTTTTTAATCTAAACTTATGAAGAACTTAAGACAGACTGAGACTGTTAATTTTTATAATCTTATAATTTTTGTAGAATTTTAAAAAGAATAACAGTGCAAATTGCAAATTACAAGATAGAAGTTTCACACAGAAAAGTGCTGACGTTTGCGTCAGCAGTTTTCTGTGGGAATTAAAATTTATGAAAAATTAAAAGAATGTGAATAAAAATAAAATTAAAGGTGTAATATTATATTACTATATATTATATATTAAGTAAATGTAATGTAATACGATAGCCAAAAATATTCTTCGTGAGAAAGAATAGAAAATTATAAAAATTGTTAAATAATTATTTTTCGTGAGAAAATATAAAAAATTATAAAATGCTAAATCAAGTATTTTAATTTTTGTAAAATTTAGTTAAGTATTTTTTCAGTTAGTATAAATTTAAACTTTATACCGAACGGACATATTCTTTTAAAAATAAAGTTGATTATTTAAAAATAATTTAACTTGTTTTATTTAAAATTTATTTTTTTTTATCTCTAAAGAGTAATAGTGATTTAACTCGCACGCTTGCTTATTTTTAAGATAAAGAATAACATACCTTCTACCCTTCAGACTATCATCTAAAAACTTCAGAGAATTGAATAAATCCCTAATTTTATTGACTTTTGCTGCCGAACATGACGGTTGTTCCAACTTTTTCTTTTCCCGAACATACTTATCTCTCAAGTAGGACCATTTTTTTTCTTGCTAAAATAAAATTCGTGGTTTTATATTTTTCCTAAAATAATTTTGAGAAATATTTTTAATAACAATCTTACCATCGATACCATATTTTTTGCTCAACTCCTTCCAGATTTTCATTTTTAATTTAGTATTGGAGTAATTCCAATGCTTTTTGTTATATAGTTCTTTTTTTGCTCTTATATTCTCTATAAATTGTTCTACTATTTGATAATTAGAAATAAAACATTTTCATTATACATCCCAAGCAGCACATTTAGTCCTTGTCACGTAACTAGAACCAATAATATGGATACTTTTTTGTAGCAGTAACTAGTGTTAGTTACTTAGCAGGTGCTTACCTGGAACGTGCCTGGTGCCAAAATGGGGAACACATTTCGGGTGTTAGCGACGTGGAATGCCTGGTATTAGAAACGTCTAACGAAAAGTTCCAACAACGTTTCAGAACCTTAACAAAACCTACATATCACTACCTTTTTACTAATATAGGGTCATCCAAATGTGACGCCTAGATGTCAGCACTATATAATTTTTACACGTGACATCTTTTCAAATGACATAAGCCATTTTATTTTAGTAGAAGGTAGTACAGTTTTAACCATGGACAGGTTCACATTGCAACAACGCGTTTACATCATTCAAACTTATTATGAAAATGGGCGTTCTTTGAAAAATACCCATCGCAAAATTCGTGATTTTTTTGGTGTAAATAATCGGCCAAATCAATCTTCAATTCAAAGATTAGTGAAAAAAGGTCATGTGATCTAACACCATTAGATTTTTTTTTGTGGAGTTTTTTGAAAAGTCGAGTGTATGCTAACAAGCCACAAACAATTAATAATCTAAAGAACAACATTCAAGTTGCAATTCGTGAAATAACACCAGCAACATGTCGGAAAGTCATTGAAAATTTCGATATTCGGATTGATGCCTGCAGACACAGTCGTGGTGGACATTTGAATGATATTCTATTCCACTTATAATTGTAATGGATCATACTTTTAATAAAAAAAAAACAGCTTGAAAAAATTGCAAATAGTTTGTGTTTTATTTAAAAGAAACATATAGGCGCGTTTTTTGGATGACCCTTTACAATAACTCAATATTTTATATTGTACGTATTTCACTTCCCTTAATAAAAATATTTACATATGTGTATTATAAACAAACAAATATGTATACATATTTGTTAAAATGTATTTGTCAAGAATTTTAAAAGACTAGTGTTTGTATATTTGACAAACACCTACAATCGTTAGTACACGATTAAGAAGGTGCTGGTTCAAAAAATAAAAGAGATAGATATTTTTTGAATTTATGTTTTATTTCTCTTCAAATTCAACTTATACAATAATTAAAATAATTAAAATTATCTGCTTAATCTATGGTAAAGTAATTCCAAACTTAAATTGATAGTCTTAAATTTTCAGTATTATAATAACTAATAAATACAAAGTATTTATTTGTGCTAAGTAGTTCAATTTCTCAAGTAAAAAAAAAAAAAATAGTTTAATATTCCCGTCAGCACCAGGAATATTAATAGAAACTCCAGTCAGCACCCGGAGTAGTTAGTATGTAAATATTCCCGTCAGCACTAGGAATATTATGATATGAATACTCTAGTCAATACCCAGAGTAAGATAAATAGTTAATATTTATATTCCCGTCAACACCAGGAATATAAATGTTGAATATAAACTTCAGTCAGCACCCGAAGTTTATTTTATTAGTGAATTTCCAGTCAGCACCCAGAAAATTCACTAAGTTTTAGTATGGGAATAATTAAGTATTTATAAATTTCAGTCAGCACCCGAAATTTATATTTCTTAGTAAACTTCTAGTCAGCACCCAGAATATCTACTAAGTTTTTGGAATTGGGAAGAATGTGTAAATTGCTAGTCAGCACCCAGTAATTTACACTTGGTTAGTTAGGATAGGAATGAAGGTGAAGATGCTTGATTTCTTCGGTTTATATACTTTTGTGAACAAAAGTAAATTTCTAGAAAATTAACGGTGTCTATTATTTTTGAGCCCTATTGTAATTATTTGAATATTTAAAATTAATTATTTATTTTATTTGTCATTGTTTTTTTTTTTGAAAATTACTTTTGTCACCCAATAGTATGCAACAAAAAAAAAAAATAATACAATTATTTAATTTTACTAATAATAGTATGCAACAAAAAAATAATACAATTATTTAATAATAATAATAGTTACAATAACAATTTTTTTTTGCATAATTATGATTATTCTAATTGGAATTTGTATGTTGAATTGTAAGTAATAATATTGATATTGTAAGTAATTGTTGCTAGGTACATTTATTACGTTTTGATATTTGATCTGTTACTTATTTTATTATGTATTATGTTTAATTACATTTTATATATAGTGATTGTGTACAATTTGTTTTTGTTGTATGTATAATTAATAATTACAAATGTTGTTGTCTTAGTCTAAAATATGTATTATTTTATTGATTATTGATTGTCTAAATTATAATTATAATGAATAGTGGAATGTATGTTGATGTTTGATATTTGCGTCAATTGTTGAGATCAGCATTGAATAGTGTTATTGGAATAATTGTTTATTTTATTGTTGAATATTTGACAGTTTATTGTTTATATTTTATATTTGTGTTTTTGGATATTTCGAGTGTCGTGAAATTAATCAAAGTGTTGTTATTATTAAAAATATTATTATTTATTAAATTTCAATTAAAATGAAGATTTGATTGAATGTGTATTTGATTCATGTAAATCAAAATACTTCATTTTTATTGAAATTTGTTTATTAATGCAAATGCCGTCGGTAAAGTGAAAAACTGTGAAGTGTTTAAATATAAAAGTTACAAATGTGTTTAATTTGTGTATGTGCAATGCAATTAAAAGTGTAATTTCAGGTGTTTTTTGGTAGAATTATGGGGTTGATGGTATGTAAATTAATTTGTACCAATTAACCATCATAGTTTTGTCAACACCTGAAAATCAACTAAGAAAAAGGGTGAAGTGAAAAAACTGAGTGATAACGAACATACTGCCCCCCGTTGAAAAAATACATTTCTTTTTATTTTTTCAAAAGAAAATCGAAAAAAATAAGTTTTATTGTTTATTTGAATTTTATTAAATAATTTTAATTGGTTTTTAATATTTTTACATTGTTATCCAATGTTAATTTAAAGGCGATGCGTGTTCCGTCGGGTAATGTATGCCGTTGTTTTTTCTTTTTAGAAGCCCTAAGCCTTTTTTTTGATATTAGAACGTAATAATACGTGTTAGGAATAGTTTCTGAAGTTATGGTGAAAAGTACTGGTTCTTCTTGATTATGGATGTTTATAAGGAGTGATTTGGTTTTATTCGAAGATTCTAACGTACCACCAAAGAGAATCCATCCAAGCAAACTGTTTTGTGCAACAGGTGTACCTGGTGGACCTTTGCGCAAACCTTCTTTTAGGATAGAAGAATATGCATCAGCACCTAGAAGGATATCTATCTTTCCTGGTAAATGGAAAGTTGGATCTGCTAGATCGAGATCTTTAATGTGATTGAAATTATGAGTGTTAATTTGTGAGGGTGGTAGAAGATCAGTAATTCTAGTAACAATTAATAAATTTATGTTTATAGTTTTGTTTGTGCGAGTTTGTATGGGTAGAGTAGTTTGATATTTAATAGGTACTGTTTTTGAATTACCGAATCCAGATACTTGTATTGAAGTACGATATTTTTTTGAAGATAATTTTTGTGCAGCATTTTCTGTGATGAAAGATGTCTGCGAACCTGAATCTATAAGTGCACGAAATGTAAAATCTAGACCATGTTTAGATTTAATTTTCACAAGAGCTGTGGATAGTAAAGCAAGTGATGACCTTCGTGAATGTTCGTATGTACAAAATGATTGTAATGATTTTTCAACGCTTTGGTTGGTTTGTGATTTAGTTGAACAATCTTGAGTTGTTCCTAAATTTGAATTGTTTGAATTATGAATAGTTTTAGATTTTGTGTTAGTTTTGTTTTGCACATTGTTTGTGCTTTGGTTCGATAAGTTAAAATGTAGTAAAGTATGGTGTTTTTTACCACAATTGCGACAAGTGAATTTACTTGTGCAATTATAAAGTTTATGTTTATTAGATAGACAATTTATACATAGCTGCTTCGAGCGTACGAGTTCAAGTCTTTTGGGTATTTGAAGACTTAAAAATTTTGAACAACGATATGCTGTATGTGATTCTTTACAAAAGAAACATGGTTTTGCTGACGTAATGTGATGCGTTATGGATTTATAACTTTGATTTGCTGATGTTTTGTTATCAACTAATGCCTCAAGTGTTCTGAAGCGAGATTCTAGAAATTCCTTCAACATATCGAATGTAGGTAGCTCTTGTGAAGATCCTAACTTTTCTTCCCATAATCGTCGTGTATCAACGGGTAATTTTTGTGTCACGTGGTATATAAGGATTACATCCCAGTTTTTTATATCGACTTTTAATGAAGTTAATTCGCACAAACATTCTGTTGTTCTATCAATAAGAGACTTTATGCCTTTGGCAGACTCTGAATTTAACGATTGCTGATTGAATAGAATTTTGAGTTGAGTATTGACTAATACTCTTGTATTTTGATAACGATTTTTCAAGGCAGACCACGCGACTTCGTAATTTGATTCAGTGATTTGGTACTGACGGAGTAAATGTTCTGCTTCACCAACAACGCTGGTTTTTAAGTAATGGAATTTTTGAATAGCAGATAAATTAGAGTTTTTGTGAACAAGAGATGTGAATAAATCGTGAAAAGACCGCCAACTGTCATATGAACCAGAAAACTTGGGTAACGAAATTTCTGGTAATCGAATGGATGGGTTTGAACTATCAATTTGAATTGGTTTTTGTACTGAAGGTTCTACTTTGTTAAGAGACTCTAAAGCATCATTTAGAATGCCAAGAAAATCATAAAATTTTTCCTCAAGGGGATTAAAATAGTCTGAAGAATATTTAAGTTCTTTAATTTGTTCTGATGGTGTAGAGCTTACTAATCGTTCGAGAGTTAAATGATTAATAACGATATCTTTCCACAATGCTTTAACATAATCAAGACGACCTCGAATATATCCAAGCGTTCGTTTTGCTATGGCTGTCTTTTTGTAATTCGTAATTGCTGTCTCAAGCAATTGACGCAAACTATCTTGTTTTAAAATTAAATCACATATGGTTTCCTGTGATGTAGTCATGTTGTAATTTGAAGAAAAATGAAGTACTCAAAAATATCTATCCGGCTCGAAGGACCAAAAAATGTTTGTATATTTGACAAACACCTACAATCGTTAGTACACGATTAAGAAGGTGCTGGTTCAAAAAATAAAAGAGATAGATATTTTTTGAATTTATGTTTTATTTCTCTTCAAATTCAACTTATACAATAATTAAAATAATTAAAATTATCTGCTTAATCTATGGTAAAGTAATTCCAAACTTAAATTGATAGTCTTAAATTTTCAGTATTATAATAACTAATAAATACAAAGTATTTATTTGTGCTAAGTAGTTCAATTTCTCAAGTAAAAAAAAAAAAAATAGTTTAATATTCCCGTCAGCACCAGGAATATTAATAGAAACTCCAGTCAGCACCCGGAGTAGTTAGTATGTAAATATTCCCGTCAGCACTAGGAATATTATGATATGAATACTCTAGTCAATACCCAGAGTAAGATAAATAGTTAATATTTATATTCCCGTCAACACCAGGAATATAAATGTTGAATATAAACTTCAGTCAGCACCCGAAGTTTATTTTATTAGTGAATTTCCAGTCAGCACCCAGAAAATTCACTAAGTTTTAGTATGGGAATAATTAAGTATTTATAAATTTCAGTCAGCACCCGAAATTTATATTTCTTAGTAAACTTCTAGTCAGCACCCAGAATATCTACTAAGTTTTTGGAATTGGGAAGAATGTGTAAATTGCTAGTCAGCACCCAGTAATTTACACTTGGTTAGTTAGGATAGGAATGAAGGTGAAGATGCTTGATTTCTTCGGTTTATATACTTTTGTGAACAAAATTAAATTTCTAGAAAATTAACGGTGTCTATTATTTTTGAGCCCTATTGTAATTATTTGAATATTTAAAATTAATTATTTATTTTATTTGTCATTGTTTTTTTTTTTGAAAATTACTTTTGTCACCCAATAGTATGCAACAAAAAAAAAAAATAATACAATTATTTAATTTTACTAATAATAGTATGCAACAAAAAAATAATACAATTATTTAATAATAATAATAGTTACAATAACAATTTTTTTTTGCATAATTATGATTATTCTAATTGGAATTTGTATGTTGAATTGTAAGTAATAATATTGATATTGTAAGTAATTGTTGCTAGGTACATTTATTACGTTTTGATATTTGATCTGTTACTTATTTTATTATGTATTATGTTTAATTACATTTTATATATAGTGATTGTGTACAATTTGTTTTTGTTGTATGTATAATTAATAATTACAAATGTTGTTGTCTTAGTCTAAAATATGTATTATTTTATTGATTATTGATTGTCTAAATTATAATTATAATGAATAGTGGAATGTATGTTGATGTTTGATATTTGCGTCAATTGTTGAGATCAGCATTGAATAGTGTTATTGGAATAATTGTTTATTTTATTGTTGAATATTTGACAGTTTATTGTTTATATTTTATATTTGTGTTTTTGGATATTTCGAGTGTCGTGAAATTAATCAAAGTGTTGTTATTATTAAAAATATTATTATTTATTAAATTTCAATTAAAATGAAGATTTGATTGAATGTGTATTTGATTCATGTAAATCAAAATACTTCATTTTTATTGAAATTTGTTTATTAATGCAAATGCCGTCGGTAAAGTGAAAAACTGTGAAGTGTTTAAATATAAAAGTTACAAATGTGTTTAATTTGTGTATGTGCAATGCAATTAAAAGTGTAATTTCAGGTGTTTTTTGGTAGAATTATGGGGTTGATGGTATGTAAATTAATTTGTACCAATTAACCATCATAGTTTTGTCAACACCTGAAAATCAACTAAGAAAAAGGGTGAAGTGAAAAAACTGAGTGATAACGAACAACTAGAATGGAAGATTATTTATCAAATAATGAATAAACTAAATGGAACTTTTATGTGCTTGGAAAATTTGTTTGCGTGGTGTAAATTATATGCGGGAAATTTTTTTCTGATAAATGTTGGTATGCTACTAGGTTCAAAATTTAAGCCCCCTCAAAATAATTAAATTTTAAGGTTTGAAAGTCAAAAAAATTTTACACCATATTTTAATTTTTAACATTTCTGGCTTTTAAACCCATATATTTTATTTTCACTTAATAAAATAAATGCGTTTTTATGAAAAAAAATTGCTTAAAATTTGTATTTGAAAGTATTTTTCATTCGAAATATTTTATTCAAAGTATAAATTTGTTTAAATATAGCCATATTTGATTGTTGTTACTTTAAGGTTTCTGTTACTGCTATTTGTGACATAAAGGTCACAATATCCAAACTAAACGTGACAAAGAAGTAGCAGAAATATCTTTAAAATAACCAAAACCATACAGTTTTCATTTTGAATCTTTATTGTCCCATAAAACCACCTTATGGTTTCAGGTGGGGTAATATAGGTCCAATCTGTTACTTCAAAGTTTCTGAATTTTTCAGGTTATGTTCAAACGTCATAGTTTGTTGATTTTATTCTTGTGATTGTTGTGTACTGTGCTCCTCTTTGATAAAATGGAATTTTTTAAAGTAGTAAAAACCATAGAAGGCCAAAAAGTATATATAACTGCTGTTCCTGCAAACTGGGAAAATAATAACACTTTTTTTTGTCCAGATCACTTAAATATACATGAAAGAGAAAATTTGAGAAAGAATGTAAATAGTAAGCCAGATTGTAATTGGATACAATACAAATGTAGCGTTTCTTTTTCTGGTATAACGATGTTTAATGAGGCATTAAAAATGGAAAAATTGTTATCAAGTTGTGAAGATACGGACGCAGAAAATAGGTAAGTATATATATGTAATATATATAGCTTGATCATAAAGTTTTTACAGTGATATTTATGGAAATTATATAAATATTTTTACACCAATACTTGACGAACATAACTTTAATGCTGTGCATTTGATTTACATTTTTTATATATGTGTTAAAAAACTAAATAAACTGTTTAAACTTGAGTAAACCAAATAAAGTTGAAAATATAAAATTATTTAGCACCATTTCTCGAAGGAATGAAAATTTTTAAACTGTGTATATTTTAGTGCCATCAGTCGTTATAAGGACAAACGTTCAGGTCCAAGGGAAAAATTTAAAGTCATAGACCATAATGTATTAATCAATGAAATTAAAGGAAATACAGGATCATCTAACGGAAATATAATTGCAATTGATAATATACAAAGTGCAGACTATGAATTACCTTCATTTTTCTTATCATCTTCAAAAGATATTCAGAATCTAGAGCCTGATAATGGCGAGTTTATATCAGTTTCAAAAACAATATTAACAACAATCCTAAATAAAATAAATGATTTGGAAGAAACAGTAAGAGCTATGAAAACTGATAGAGAAACTGATCATAGAAAAACAGCAGCTCAATTAGATAACCTTGAAAAGCTACTAAAACTTTATAAGGACACCGAACAGCAAAAGGTGCAAGGTGAGAACGACATTCTAAAAACCTTTAAATTTCCAATTAATTCTACTGAAGAAATCATAAGGTTAAACAAACATGTTATGGATGATGACAATTTTAAAAACAGCATGGTAAATTTCTTTTTATTTATTTAATTTTTGTATTAACATTTTTAATATAATGCATATTTATAATATTTCGTTTGCAAATATGTATGTAGATTTCCAAGTTTGCAATAATTGGAGGTTGTGATGGAAGAAAAAATGGATCTAAAGTTGCATATTCTGTCATTGATGCTGCCATTGCAAAAGAAATTTTGCAAACATATTCATGGAATGGAATATCTAAAGATAAAGATTTACCAGAGAAAATTGCTTTTAATGCTTACAAAGGCATTATTATTGTAATATTTGAAGTAGTGAGAAAATCTGATGACAGGTGGACCTTGAAAGACACCGAACTCGTGTTTAAACAGGGTGTTTTAAAACATGCAAAAAAAAGACAATACCGTGATATGTAAGTTCTAATCTTTACGCTCTTTATGAGCAGAAAATAATAATATAAATTTATGTTTTTTCCAGGGTAAAATTGAAGAAGAAATTTGCTACAGGGTCTGAAATTATGATTCCAAATGAAAATCAAGAGGCTGAAAATCAAAAAATTTAATAAGAAAATAAGAATTTGACTTTATTATTTTTTTTTATTCGTTAATTATACAATTTGAATTATTTTTTGTTTTATTGAAATAAACGTTGAGAACTGAAATTTACATACGTACATATATTTTTCATAATAAATTATTTTCTTTCTATTTTTATCCACACATATGAATAAGAGGGAAAAAAACCAAACTATTTTCTGTTTTATGGCAAAATAATTTAAATTCTATTTCATTTTCTGCAGAAAATAATTTAGGTGCACATAACTGCCCGTCTGATTCATAAATATCTATACAAGATGATCTGATTGGAAGTTGAAAAAAATCATACTGTTTTCTTAATGCTTGTCCATAAATATACAATTTCCCTTTTAATAATATTGCATTTAACATCTGTACAATTTCACCTGATTTAGTTAAAAACCACTTGTTTTTCACATTATTTGAAATAACAAATTGGTTTTTATAATTTACTTTTGAAAAAACTTTTTCACAACCTTGGATTTGATGCAAGATTCCCTTAATTTCCTGTTCAGGTGAAATGTTTACGACCGAATTTGTCGATAAACGGTCTATTTTTGAAAATCCCAGTGTTCTTTTTGCTATTTGTTAAAGAGGTAAATTGCCCGAGCGAAGCATATACTTCATATGTCCTAGAACGTTTTCAAAAGGATATGTGCTTATAGCAGGAAGCAGTCCAAATTTTTTCACATCATTTACTATATGACACAAATTGTGAACGTTACTTGTGATCGAACCTCGACCGTACAAATTTATATAGCATCTGATATAGTCCTTAAAAAGATTTTCTGCTACATTTATATATTTTTTATATTTAAATGAAGAAACTATTCTAACAGCACACATTAAAATTAAAAAGTGCTGGTATATATCCTGATTTAAAAATTTGTTTAGTATGACTGTTCCAAGGTACAATAAAAATGCCCTGTATTCTGATCCTTTCCATAATTTTATATAGTTCAATCTTCTAATCCTTCTGTGAATTTCAGTCGGTCTGTAGTTGTTACATTCTTCTAACAAATCAGACATTTCTTGTATATAAGAGAACTGAAGTTTAGCACGAAAGCCAAGTGAACCATCTATCCAGCATTGAAGACATTTTCTCATTATTCCTGTGGATATTATAGACTTTTGAATTAAACATATGAAATTAAAATATGTGTATTTTTACCAAGATCAATAAGATGTAACGAATCAGCAATAATCACATCCTCAATCATGTTGATTGGAAGTTGTACAAGCGGTGTATCTTGCTTGTGATGTTCGATCCTAGGAAAACTCATATGTATCTCCTTTTTATCATATTCACCCATTACGGTGCACTTAATACAACCATGATATCCTACTGTTCCTGAAAAATAATGAATGTTAACAAACAAATAGGTGTAATAAAGATAGTCCTACCTTTAATGAAACTTCTTGCTGGTGTGTCACAGACAAAAAATTTAATTCTGATATTAATGACATGCCCATTTACACTTACTCCATCGCGTAGTATATTTGTAAGCTCTTCTACTAAACAAGATAAATAAGGTTGAAGTACTGGTTTTCCACTGCCAGAATAAATTGCCACAACCATTGGCCTTATATTTCTCATTTCATCTATCATAAATAAAATTGGCCATAGTTCAATATTAGAACTTCTAAATGGTGGTGATCCATCAATGTTAAATATTAGTCCAATTGATTCAGGTGGTTCTACTTCTCGAAAAATATGTTTTAAATTATTAATTATTCCGTAGTACCAATAAGAACCTTTTCCCATAGGAACAATATTTAGAAATCTGGAAGTGTTTAATAACGATCTACTATCTTTTGGTAGGTCAATTCCAATTTCCTTTAACATTTTAAGTAAGTCATTTAGTGAAACATGTGAAATGTTGTGTGCAATGGCCCATTTTCTCAAATTTTCTCGAAAAGATATAATTTTTACACAACAAGTCTCTTGATCAGAGTCACTATTATTAATATCATCAACACTATTATAAACAACACTATCTGACACTTTGTCACAGTCATTGTTATGTTGGTCATTTAAATGTACAGTTGCTAGCACATTTTCTTTTTCCGAAAATTTTAAATGTTTTCGTTTTTCCTGTAACGCATTTTTCACTTTTCTATAAAAACTTGAGGAATGTCGATAAAGAATTTTCTTTGGAACTATTTTTATCATCGCGGACATGTTGAGGTTTGATAAATATTACTGACGTAAGAGCTACATTGAAGTTAGAGGAACGGTTTAATTCACTTAAAGTAGCCAACCATAAAGTACCCAATACTTTCCAGTAACTAAGTGAGGTTTTCGCTACCAAAAAAACAATTAACGAATTTTGCCACCTTTAAGAACCTAGATGATGCCGCAAAAACTCCCCTTCCACCATGATCAGGTACTTTAAAGTTTGCTACAATATAGTCAAGGACGAAAGTAAATGTTACGTAGCAGGGTACCTCAGTATGCTACTTTACGGTAAGAGTGACAGAGCACGGTTTCGTTCACGTATTCGCGAGCTCTATGGGACTTAATAAGTTCATAACACGTGATGTGTAAATAAAGTAGAATATATTGGTTATTGCTAAGTCCCGAAAACTTGAAAAATATACTCCAAAGTTACGATAACAAAAATGTCCCATTTTTGGTACCAGAAACGTTAGAAGAACCAAATATTGTCCCAATGCACAAAAACTAAGTTCCTAAGACTAAATGTGCTGCTTGGGATTGATACTATATTCTAAATTAAAAACTATAGACTAGTTAAACTAGCAACTATGACTGGATCACTAAAAATACTATTCAGGATAGAATGAGAAATGCCAGAAACAAATTTGATTAAAATTACAGGTAGGATAAATATTAAAGTAAAATAAGGTTTAATGCAATGTATAATACTATATGAAGAATAATTTAATAACAATTATAATTATTATAATAATAAACAAATTACTTACTTTTAATAAAAAATTATTTAACTTATTTTATTTCTTTGAAAAATTTAATAATACTCGTATTTTATTTATTTATGACACCGACTGTCATTTTCATATGTAAAATAAACAATTTTATTTTTGAGGCTATCCGTTCCGCTACAAGTTAAAATTAAGCACCGAACAGAATGTTCCGATCCGATTCAACCCGTTCCGAATGTCAAAGTTGGAAAATAAGCAAAATGTATAAATGCACAGATAGCTGGAATCGTATCGGATTGAATCGAATCGAATTGAAAGAGATGATTATGTTTTAACTTTTACGGAACGACGGGATGTAATAACCTAACAAATTTTAAATCAGTAAAATTTCGGTATCTGAAGAGTTTATGTGAAGAATAAATAAATAACAAATAAATAAATTAAAAGTAAATAAGCATTAAATAAATAAGTGGTAAATAAAATAATTAATAATAAATAAATAGAAAATAATTAATAATTAAATAAAAAATCAGTGCTCATGAATGACGAGCAATTTATTGAAGAAGTTAAGAAACATAGAGAGTTCTATGACAAAAATCATAAATTTTACATGGACACAAGAAGGAAGGAAGTATTATGGAAAGAGTTAAGTGAACAATTTAAAGTAAATGGTAAGTACATTAATTTTTTGTAATTATAAATTCTTAATATAGTGTACTATTATTCTAGCAAAAAAAAAGTGGACGGCTTTAAGAGATAGGTATGTTAGGGAAAAAAGAAAATTAACACAACCATCTGGTTCGGCGGCAACAACATTTCCTACATGGTATTTATACTCAATGTTGAGTTTTTTGGATGACTCCATCAAGCCGAGAATGTAAACGATTTAGTGAACATAAAAGAAAATATATAAGTTAATATTTTTTACACATTTTAGAATGAAAGAAAACGTGATATTCCAACCAGATGAAATTCCATCAGCTGCCAATGAATGTGACGAACCAATTATCGAAACCGTGGAATGGGAAGATTCAGATATATCATTACCTTTCGCATCTCCACAGCAGACTTCACATTCAAGAAGTCAACAGATGACGTTAACACCAACACCACCAACAGCTTTTTCTGGCTCTTCCAGAAAAAGAAAGGCAGCAAATGAGGATATAGATAAATTGTTGTCAGAAACTCTACAGAAATTTCAGACAAAAATAGAAGCTGTCGCAGAAGAGGAGGATGACTTCTTTTTACGAACTATAAAGTGCAAAATGCGTCTAATGACGGATGATGAAAGAAATCAATATCAAATACATATGTTAAAAAGTGCAAATCAAGCTGTAACAAGAAGCAATAATTTCACATCTTATAAATTGTGTTTTATTTTATACTTTTTTCATATAATATAATATTTTTCGTCCTACATTTATATATACATATATATCTTCTATCGGCGACTATATTGAAATGGTACTGCTCCTTCTGCAAGAAAAGAATTTTTTAAAATGTCTCGCAGTTTAAAAGCATGCACTGTGGCATTATTCGCCACCATTCTTACAGAACAGATAGATTCTACTTCCTGTCTCCACTCACCATCATGTATAATATGGTTACTATCTTCCAAGTCTGCAAAGCTCGGAGGAATATATTTATTTTGCTGATCGTGTAGTGCGATGAAATTGTGCAAAGCAATTGTTGCTAGAACAATTCTTTCAGCATTTTCTGGCAAAACATGTAGAGCATTTTTCAACACCCTCCAACGAGCAACCAGTATTCCAAAACTATTTTCAATAACCCGTCTCGCCCTACTTAAACGATAGTTAAAAATAATCTTTTCAGGTGTAAAATTTTTTCCAGGATAAGGACGCAATAAATTTTTCCTGAGGGGAAAAGCATTATCACCTACAAAATAATAGGAAAACATTATGTTTGTTGTAGGTAAGATTGTTTCTTGTGGCAGAGGAAGTTTTTCTGTATATAAATCACGACCAAAAGTTGTTGCTCGTAGAATCCCTACAATGTAATATTTTATTAAATATCTAATAATTCTCTAGTAATATGTATACTAAAATGCAAATATACCTCGATCACTTTGACTGCCATAAGCTCCAACACTAATGTGTGTGAACACATAATTTGCATCGCAATTTGCGAGAAGTACGATACTGTGCTTTTTTTTGTAATTAAAAAAACTCGAACCAGAATTTGGTGGTGCTTGTATCTCGATATGTTTGCCGTCTATTGCACCAACACAATGTGGCATATCCCATCTTTTTTCAAAACCTTCTGCTATTCTTTTATACTCCATTTCATTTGGTCTTGAAACATATATTTCTGCCAGTACGTTCCAAATTACATCGCATGTTTCTAATATGATTTCTCTAATGGTAGATTTCCCTATTTTGAAGCTCCACGCCAAAAATTTTAAGCTCACTCCTTGTGATAAATAGCTACAAAGCATTATATTTGAAACATATTACATTACTGTAGTAAATACATATGTACTTACGAAAGAGTTATTGCTAATCGGCACTCAAAATCTATAGATGGTCGAATAGATCTTTTTATAAGGTTCTCATGAATTAAATTGAGTAGCAAGTCATATACACTCCTAGTCATTCTTGTGTGAATAAAAAAATCGTCGGGGTCCATGTCTTTCAGTTTTTGGTACACAGTTGTAAAGTACCCGCTAATATTTGTTTCTAAATTCACCGGTCTAATCCACCATCTTCGATGACGTCCACGATTACGTTTTTTATATAACATATAAATCAAATATAAATCCAAAAATAAATCAAATAACTTATTTATTTCATCCATTGCAAAATGTAAACAATTTTTGACATAGCATAGATGACGTAACCGAAACGGAACTATGTGTGCATGTCTTCGAAATGAGTCGAACCGAGTTGAATCGAATTGAATTGGATCGAATTGAATCGGAACTATCTGTTTAACGCTTTAACCAACTTTTACGTTCCTGTACGTTCCGTTTTCTTTCATTGGGATATACTTTCCGTTTCGCTACATGAATTATATGGAAAAGTCAAATTTTTAACTTTTAAAAACGGAACTGGACGGGACGGAACGTGTCGTTGTGCATTCCACAATGGCATGATCATGAATAATTTGACAATTTAGTTGATAATATCTGAATAAGGTTAAGTCAGGTATTAAAATAAAATATTTTTAGTAAGCTTTATACATCAAGGTTAATAGATAGATAAGGTTAGACATTCCCGTATATGAAAATAATTTTTGGTTATTTTTGATCAGCTGTTTCATACTTGTGACGTAGCATTGATCACAATTTTATTGTTTACATTTAGATTGTGTTTTTAGAGTTTGTGATTAGTTGAATCGAGTTAGTTTGAATAATTTAAATTTTTGATAATAATAATAATAATAAAAAGTGACAAAATGGTGAAATGTGTAGTGAAAAGTTGTAGAAATTGTAATAACAAAAAAATAAAGATTTTCCTTTAAGATACTTTAGTTTTCCTAAAGAACAAGGATTGTTAAAAAAGTGGATTAGTGTTTGTGGTTTAGAACCTAACAGGGATACAAAATGTTGCCGAATATGTTCTTGTCATTTTAAAGATGAAGACTATTTATTAAGAGACATATTATTAAATATTTCTCTAGAAAAAAGAAAATTAAAGAATGATGCAATTCCTTCTTTAAATTTACCGACTTCTTTGACTGTGTCCCAAAGAACAAAAAGATTAGAAAAAAGATGTATGAAACAACTAGTTAAAGAAATGATATCTACTTCAGAAAAGTAAGTTCAGGATATATTTTTTATGTTTACTATTATTTAATATATTTTATAAATGCAATTTTTATCAAAATTTGTTAATGTAGTACTACAGATGAAAATATTTATAATAGTTCACCACAAACACCAGAAAATTCGGAAATATCTACTAATAGTATAGAAAAGTAAGATTTTATTATATTGCAAAGTAGAATTGTGCTTACTTTTAATACATACGTGTATATATTCTAGGTGCAATGATGAAGCGGTAAAAATAAGTAGTCATCGTGAAGCTTTTATTGATAATGAAAAGTAATATTAATCATTTGTAAATTTTTATAATTTAATCTAAATATTTATTTTCGAGAAGTAATAATTTTAGTATATCGTCGCTCGGATATTGTTTTGCTGTATACGCCACTTAACGACTTTTGAGAAAATCGCATTTAAAGATTTATGCCATTACTACAAAAAAATCTGTCCGATAAGTTTTTGTGGATAATAGTTTAATACGTAGATTGAAGGATTGTGTTTCATTTTCACATACATCATAATAACATCGCTGAATTAAATTTTAGTGTTTTTGGGGCAAAATCATAGAAAAGGCGCTCGTACGGCAGACAAAAGTAAACTAATTTTTGTGTTATCGCAACAATATGCTTTTATTGATATGCGTCAAAATAAACTCGAAAAATATAAAGTTTATGGCAGTATAAAACAATTTAGGGGTTCAAAATTCAAAAACCATAAAATAAAACATATTAGACAAAAATAGTTGTAGATAATTTCGTTTATTGAAGAAATTATAAAAGAAAATCATAACAAAAACATTAATTGAAAAAGGTAAACAAAAAACAAAACAGAATAAAATAAAAAAAAGCAAGTCCAATAAAGCGATATATTTTAATTACTGTTGTAGTTGAAGCACTGTTTTGTAATACTTTTGATCAATCTCGGCTAAAAATGGCAACAGGAACTCGATATCTGATTTCTTTTCATTACTTATAGTTGGCTTTGTCAGTTGTGCAATAGTTCGAAAAAATAAATTTTTTGGAGTTCCAAGATTTCTTCTAGTTGCTTTTAACTCTATAGACGCACTGTTGTAATTTACATGACATGCTGATTCCTTGTAAAAAATAATGTAGTCTTCATTTTTTTCATGTTTTAAAAACTTAATTTTTGTAAATAGAATATTTTGGTAGTTAAGATAACCTGCAAGTTTTGAGAACATAAGAAAATCTTCTGGCTGCATTTGTATTATTATAAGTTCTTCTCCTTTATATTTGATTGTTTTCAACAATTTGATTAGGCAAATAATACTGTGTATTTCTACATTTTTAACATGACGATCAATCAAGCTGTGGAGACAATCAACATCCTGAATTAGAGAATGTCCAAGCTCTGAAAATTTTTGAATTATTTCAATTACTACTTGTTGTTGAATCATAAGCCATTTTAAAGCGGTTGCCATAATTTGATTCTTATTTTGTGGTACACAAGAATCACTCCAAAGAGTATACCGATTTATTGACGGGAATTCTCTTATGATTTTTTTTTTGGGATTATTACTAATGCACTAGCCAAGTCATTGCCTGACCTTCCACTTCTAATTCTATCCCATACAATGCAATAGCTTTTTTTTATTCCATTATGAAAACATGCAACTGCAGTTAAATTCTATGTATTTATTTTTCTTTTATAATAAAATGATGACGCAAAACCTGGGTAAAATTCAGAATCGCTAGCTCGTGATATCGAAACAGGACATTTTCAGGACGATACTTTGGAATGTCCTATTTTATGTGTCATATGTCCTTCTTGGCGGAAATTTGATATTTGGGAGAAAAGTACCGTTAAAAATTTTTCAAAAAATTCACTGTGTTTCACAAAAACCGTTATATTTATTTTTTGGAATAATGCAGAATAACAAAAGATATTGCATTTTAAAGAGAACTTTCTCCTCTTTCTAACGAAATATATTTCGTCCCGAAATAATAAGTGGAAAAATAAAATCGGTCCTTTTCAGGACCACGAAAAAATAACAAAGAGTAAAATTAATAAAAATAAATACATACATATCTGTTTTTTTAATAATTTTCATTATTTGATGTGTTATTGTTTGTTTTTTTTTTCATTATTTTAACAAAAAATAACTAGTTATGTATAAAAAACATGCACTTTGTTGCATACATTTGTCCATAGTTTCTTAGGGGGTGACATATGAGGATGTAAGGGGTATCATTTTAAAGAGGACAAAATTATCTTTCATTTGACATCATAATTTACCTATGTTATCCTTCAGCTTTCGGAGATATATCAAAAGAAGTTTGAAAATCGTTTTTTTTAAAACATGAAATGTTGACTTATAGCTCAGGAACCACTTATTATTTCGGGACGAAATATATTTCGTTAGAAAGAGGAGAAAGTTCTCTTTAAAATGCAATATATTTTGTTATCCTGCATTATTCCCAAAAATAAATATAACGGTTTTGTGAAACACAGTGCATTTTTTGAAAAATTTTTAACGGTACTTTTCTCCCAAATATCAAATTTCCGCCAACAAGGACATATGACACATTAAAGAGGACATTCCAAAGTATCGTCCTGAAAATGTCCTGTTTCGATATCACGAGCTAGCGATTCGGAAGTTCAACCCAAAACCTTTAGGTAATGGGAAAATAGATTGTAAATCAAAACAAATAATCAAGTGCTTGGGGTCCTTATTATTTTGATCCATTTCTCTTTCAACTTTCAATGTTTTGACTTTATATTCTATTGATTCTTGTGTAGATGGGCTTTTGTTATTTTTAAACAAAGCACATCGATTGCATTGATTTTTTTTTGGCTTATGAAACGAAAGGTTAAACTCATAATTGAAGACTTTTCTGTAAATATCAATCGATACTGGGTCAGCCATACATTCCTTATACAAATCATACATTTTTTTCACCGATAAATTAGGATCTAAATATTTTTTCTGAGATGTTTTTCTACAATAGTGTGAGTCGATACAGGGAAAACTGCTAATATGATCACGAACATCCTTCATGCGTTCTTCACTCGTCACTCTTTTAACATGTTTTCCTTTTCGCCTAGGAACTGGAATACCATTACTTTTATTGTGAAGACATTGAAAATAATAATAAAATCTTTTTTCGTCAATATTGATTGTTTAAAAAAAAAGTTCTACAAACTTGATAGACAACATCATTGTTTTCTAAATAATATCTAAATGACGATTTTTTTCTTTGCGAATCTTCAACTCTTCGTCGTTTAACTGTATTTTTTTCAACAAATTTAGAATAGAAGGTATTTTTTTCATTGTCAGAAAGACTCCAAAATGTTTTATGAATATTTTCACGATCTTCTCCATTAAAATTTTTGGTGCATAAATAAAAGCAGCTAGCTTTACAAGCTGGTTTTACAGTTCTTTTTGGTAGAACTTTGTTTTTCACATTTGTATATTCCTTCCCAGATTCTCTCAACATTTTTCTCACATTATTTTTCCATAAATGAGGCTGAGCCTTTCTTTTTTTGGTTTTAGGTTGCGTAATTGGTGAATCATTTTCTACTTAAAAGAGTAAAATCATATTTTATTATTTATTACACAATCAGTTTTTTAATCCCCATTTGTACCTGTTGTAAAACCCGATGGAATACTCCTAATCTCGATATTATTTTCACACCAGTCGGGATCATATTGAGAATCATCACTATCTGTTAAATCAAGAATCGTAAAATATCTTATTATGTTGTAAAACTATATGATTTTGAAATGTTAGAATACCAAAATCCTGTGGTTCAGGTGAAGAATCACTTATATTTTTGTCATCATTATTGTTTGATGTTCCTGGCTGCTGATTTTCAGGTGTCAAAATTTCATTCATTTGTCTGAAAAAAATAAAAAAATTAAATAAACAAAAAATTTCAAATCAAAAATGTTTAGAGAAATTAACCTTAAAATATCACTTCTAATATCCGGTACTGGCTACGACATCTTTACTCTCCGGCTGTCTATCAACAACTGACTGATGACTATCATTTCATTATTGCATTGTATTATATTAATTTTATATTCACAATTCACATACAGCAAAATAAAACTACTATCTATTTGTTCTTTGTTTGCCGTTTGCAGAACAAACACTTCTCATACAGCAAAACAAAATCAATTTTATTTTCAAACTTGGCACTTACGGCAGAAAAAAACAAATTACTTTGAAAGGATATTTTGTATAGAGTTTCTGCCGTACGAGCTATGCTTGTACAAACAGCAAACAGCAAAATAAAATCGAAAATTTAGAAAAAAACAAGATGTACGGCAAAAACAATACGAAATATCTCAAAAACTAAAAATCGTAGAGAAAAATTATCAACACTGATGGATGGACCTTGAAAAATGTATTATTGCATCAAAACATCAAAACCTGAATTTTGGCGTATACGGCAAAACAATATCCGCACGACGATATGTGCTAGTCAAACCCAAAATGCCTTTGTAAGAGATACAGGAACGCAAACAATGTTAGTATTAATTAACTAAAAATGTACTGACGTATGTCTTAAATTATATTCTATTTCAGAATGGATATAAACAACGCTCAACAGTTACGGATATTAGAATTGGAAAGGGAAATACGTGGTTTAAAAGCGGAATTAAAAAAAAAGAAAAAGGATTCAACGATTTGTAAAAATCTAAAAAAATTTTTTACTGAAGGCCAAATAGATAAATTAAGTAAAGATAGCAAAAGGGTGGTTTGGAAACCAAAAGATATTTCGAATGCAATTTCTTTACATTCAGCTGGTCCTCGTTTATATAGTAATATAATACATAAAGAATTTTCGTTCTTCACTGAAAAATTAAACTAAAATTATTTTTTTTTTTATTATTCCATAATTTCCGTTCACACGAAAATGCAGACACAAACGTCAGCATTTTTCGTGAGAATAAAATAAATTGTGAATTCGCGTTTTCAAAAATTCCGCATGTTATCTTCTTTTCTTTATTTTAGAAAATTAATTACTTAGTTAGTCAGTTTCAAGCTTCCATTGAGTAAAGATTAAAGTAAAGTCTAAAAGGTTGATTACAAATAAAGTTATTGTTAAAAATAAAAACTTAAAGTAAAGTAAATTAAGTCTAAAGATTAATTATAAATAAAGTTACTGTTTAAAAGAAAAAGTGATGTGTTTTATTCTAAAACCTTGTTAAAGTTGTATTTTGAATTTTATTTAACACAAAAAAGATCTTTATAAAATAATTGGCGCAGTCGGTGAAATCGTGTAAATTGTGCAAAGTTAATAACACTGTTAAAAGCACAACAACACGACTCGATAAATAAAAATAAAAATAACAATAAAAATAAAAATAAAAATAAAAATACAATAAAATTGTGGGACTCAAAATTTTGAAATTTTTTTGTAACAAAAAAAAAATTCGTGTGCAGAAACATCAATTTTTTTTTCAACATCAGAGTCCAACATCAAAATTCATCAGTGTGGAATTATTGTGTTCATCAATTTTTCTTTTTCATCAATCAACGACGAAGTGATTGATTTCTTGACGCATCTACATTCCAACAAAAAAAAATATCATCATCAACTATAAACGAGACGCATCTGTTCGAGCAGGAGCTAGGAGAAATCTGACTCAACCAAATTAATCAAACTTCTGGTGAAAACTCTTTCCATTCTTCACTTCATACAACAACCGCAAGTATCAAATTTTTCTTACCTATTTTATTTTAATAAAATAAATAAATCAAAATAAATAATAAAAAAAAAAAAAAATTTTTTTTTATAATTGTGTTTGTTTTATTAGTAAATAAGAATTTTTTTTGTGTGTGTTATTAAAACTGAAAAAAAAAAAAAAAAACTAGAATTATTAGTTATTTAGAATCCTTTTTTGAATTTTTTTTTGTATACATTAAAATGGAAGCTGAACACATGGAAACATTGCAATACATTGCCAAAAATATAAGTTACATTACACCATTTAGCGGTGATAAATTTAGTCTATCCAGTTTTATAAATAGAATTGAGTCACTAATACCTATAATTGAACCTTTAAGTAATGAACTTAAAATAATAATTTAGGGATCCATTACTGATAAAATCGTCGGTAAAGCCAAAGAATCCTTAATAAGAAATGGTGCTACGAACTCTTGGGCTGATGTAAAGCGCGTTTTAATAAAAAATCATGGTGAAAAAACACCTGTTATTGATCTTATTGATGAATTAAAACTTTGTAGATGTGATTCGACAGTGGAAAATTTCTATAATAGAATAAATTCGTTATTGTGCAGGATAAATAACGCGAACATTTTAAACGATGAAAATTCAGCGGAGGAAATTGCAGCAAATCAAAGATTGGCTTTAAAACATTTTACTGAGGATCTTCCTCCTCTTGCAAGAAATTTAGTTGGTTGCAAAAATCCTCCAACTCTTGAAGAAGCTTACGATTTACTAGTTAAATTCGGTTATTTATCCTTCACGAATAATAGAAACAAAACTGCACAAAATAAAAATTCACACAGTAATCGCACTCGAAATGACAGTTCTAACAATCGACAGACGAATACTAATGATCATAATAGACATTCGAACTATCAATACAATAATAGAAATTTTTCAGGTCAATCAAGAAATTTCCATAACAATAATAGAAGTTTTCAATACAATAATAATAAAAATTTTGCTAATAGTGGCCAGTCTCATAATAATAGAAACAATTTTCAAAGAAATGGTGGTATTTTATCTAATAACGGAGTTGAACCAATGGATATTTCCATTAATGAAATTGGCATAAATTCTCCAAATAATGAATCTTGTAATCGTAATAATTTCTCGAATAACAACAATCGAAATATGAACTCTCAATCCCAGCAAAATTTTCGGTCAACACCAAAAAACAACTGCCTTATATAGTGATTAAAAACAAAATTCGCGACATGAGGTTTATAATCGACAGCGGTGCAGAAAATAGTGTCATCAATCCAAATATTTGTAGCGAAAAATGGAAAGTTTCACCTATTGATAAATTACTTAGAGTACTTAATCGACAAATTAAAATTAAAACACGATATATGTTTCCTTTATTTAAAGAATTTAATGAAAAAGATAATTATTATGTAGAATTTTTAGAGTATAAATTTCACGAAAATTTTGACGGCTTGATAGGTAATAACGTATTAGTAAATTTGGAAGCTGTCATCGATTATAAGCAAAGATTATTAAAAACCAGAAACGCTGTTATACCATTTTATCTCAATAGAGAAGAGGAATCATACGCTAACAATTGTTATAGAAACGAATCCATTAACATTTTTAGCAATGAATTAAACCTTAAGGAAGTTCCTATCGATAATTTCGCGAAACATTTGAGTAAAAACGATATTTGTAAATTACGGTCGCTTCTTAATGCCTACAAAGATGTGTTTTTTAAAGAAGGTGACAATCTCTCTTTTACAAACGAGATAAAGCACGAAATTAAAACTAAAACAGATATTCCCATCTATAGCAAGTTATACAGATACCCTGAGGTCTATAGACAAGAGGTTGATCATCAAATTAAGGAAATGCTGAGCCAAGGCATTATTAAACCCAGTAACAGCCCGTATAATTCTCCAATCTGGGTTATCCCCAAGAAGTTGGACAATTCTGGAAAACAGAAATGGAGAATTGTCATAGATTACAGGAAGCTCAATGAGCAAACTGTAGATGACAAATTTCCCATTCCTAATATGGAGGAATTGTTCGATAAATTTGGTAAGTGCAACTATTTCACAACAATTGACCTCGCAATGGGATTCCACCAAATTGAGGTGTTACCGAAAGATCGTCCCAAAACAGCTTTTTCTACAGCTAATGGGCATTATGAATTCATTCGTATGCCCTTTGGGCTAAAGAATGCACCTTCGACCTTCCAAAGGTTAATGAACAGTGTTCTATCAGAATACATAAATAAAATTTGCGTCGTTTACTTAGACGATGTTTTAATCTTTTCGACAAGTTTTGAAGAACATCTGTTATAAATCAGAAAAATTTTACAGGGATTAAGGGAAACCAATTTAAAAATTCAGATTGACAAGTGTCATTTTGCTGATGAAACGACAAATTATTTAGGTCACATAGTCACAAGTGAAGGTATAAAGCCTGATGATAGGAAGGTAGAAGCGATCAAAAAAATGAAAATTCCTAATACTTTAAAAGAAATTCGACAATTTCTGGGTATCACAGGATACTACCGTAAGTTCATTAAAGACTACGCGAAGGTAGCATATCCGATAATTAAATATTTGAAGAAAGGCAGGAAAATAGATCAATCAGATAAAGAGTATACTGCTGCATTCAATAAATTAAAAACGTTGTTAATCAGTGACCCAGTGTTAAAATGTCCAGATTTTAACAAAAATTTTGTTTTAACGACAGACGCTTCAAACTACGCGATAGGTGCAGTTCTTAATCAGAACAATCACCCAATATGCTACGCCTCGCGTACGCTTAACGACCACGAAATACGGTATTCAGTTATTGAAAAGGAATTACTGGCGATTGTATGGTCCGTGAAATACTTTCGCACATACATATTTATACGGGAGAAAATTCACCATCTGCACTGATCATAAACCTTTAGCCTGGCTTAATAATTTAAAGGAACCGAATATGAAATTACAACGATGGAAGATACAATTGAATGACTATGACTTTGATATCTCGTACGTTAAAGGTAAAGAAAATTATGTTGCTGATGGATTGAGCAGGTTCATAGATCGAGAAGATAAAATTGATAATAACCTTGTATATAATTCTGATACTGTTAGTAATGATGATATAGGCTCAACTGATGCAACTATACATAGTGCCATAGAAGACGAAATTCGCCATATTTTTATTACGGAAAAACCTATAAATTTATACAAGAACCAAATTTACATTCAAAAGGGAAGTAAAGAAAAATTCATAATTAAAATTATTCATAAGAAAGTTCATAATTATATAACCGTTGATGAAAACAGTAATTTACTTGAAATTCTCAAAAAAGTTTTAAAAGATAAGGGGATTATGTGTATTTACTGTACTGATAATGAAATGTTCGTTAATTTACAAGATTTGTATGTTCAATATTTCTCCAATAATAAAAATTTAAAACTTCTAAAATCAAATGTGAAATTAATAGACATAACAGATAAAGAACAATGCTTAGCTCTTATTAAAAATGAACATTTAAAAAACAATCATCGAGGAATTAACGAAGTTTTTCAGGAGCTAAAAGAGAAATATTTTTATCCCAATTTAATGAAAATTATCACAGAATACATAAATAATTGTGATGTGTGTATGTTGGCGAAACATGACCGTCACCCAACAAAAATTCCCTTTAAAATAACCGAAGTAGCGAGCAACTTCAACGACATTGTTCACATAGATATTTGGTATCCTTATAGAAATGTGGTGTATCTAACAACCATAGATAAATTTACTAAATATGCCACTATACATAAACTTAACGATAGGACATGGCTTTCAATTCTTAATGCCTTAAAAGAAAGAATTCAATTTTTAGGAAAGATGAAGAAATTAGTTTATGATAATGAACGATGCATCCTTCATAATTCGGTAGACCTATTTCTTAGGGAAAATTCGATAGTATCGCACATAACTATAGCTCATAATAAAACAGGTAATTCAGATGTAGAACGCCTTCACGGCACTTTAAATGAGCACTTAAGAATATTAGAAGCGGAAAATTCAAAAGATGAACTCGGTGACAAAATTTTTATAATAATTACTGATTATAATAATACAATACACTCGACTACCAAATTGCGTCCAATAGATTTCTTCAAAAATAATTTAACTAGTGACGAAATCAAGATATTAGCTACTAAATTTGAACAAGATAAAAAGGCTAGAATAAACCAGTTGAATAAAACACGTAGTAATAGTTATGAGCTTTTAGATAATGTCGTTTGCAATAGAAATATCATGAAAAATAAGCCTAAGTACAAAAAGTTGACAAATTATGAGCAAAAAGATGGATATGTGATAGATAAAAGTACCAAGCGTAACACAAAGTATTACGAAAACCAAAAAAAACGAAAGTACAAATATCAAAATAGTAAATAAATCCTTTTCTCTTACAGATGTACCTTCTCTTATTCATCTTCGCAGTTATTTTGGGAAATAAGTACTATTGAAATTATTCCGGTGAATAGCGATTACGGATTTACATTATTTAGAACTGAAATAAAACGAGTAGTAGATTCTTATACTAAAATTTTGCATTTGATCGAACTGGACAAATACAAAAAAATCTTAAACAATTTGGAACTTAACATAAAGACATTAAATTTAATTGACAAAGACGACTACGATCTACTTAACAGAGAACTAATACTAGCAAGAAATAGTCTTAATACCATCGTACCACATATTTATAAAGATAGTCGACAGAAAAGAGGGTTGATGAACTTTGTCGGAACGGGAATGAAATTTTTGTTTGGCACTATGGATAACGACGATGCTGAGCAAATATACGAACATGTAAAAAACTTGGATCAAAATACAAGACAAATAACAGATCAATTGAACAAACAAGTCATCGTCAATAACGATTTGATCAAAAACTTGAATCACGTTGTTGATCACGTCAATAAACAACAAAACAAATTAAAAGATTTACTGAATAACATTACAGGAGCAACAAACAAAGTATTGAATTTTACTGAAAAATCTAAAATTATTCTACGAATATATGCCGACCTTAATCTTATTAACAAACAATTAGAAAAGATAACAGACATTATACTTATGAGTAGACTAAACGTATTACCACATGACATACTACTCACAGAACAAGAAAAATTGAATTACAATATTTCCGTATCACATCTACCATTTGTTAAAACACATGTTCTTTACATAAATGAAACGTTAATTTTTGCTATTAGTATACCAAATTTTACAATTGAAACATACCAAAAGGCATTAGTGATTCCATTCCCTAATAATAAAAACGAAGAATTAGATTATGTAGTAGAGCAAGTAGTCATACAAAACGACAAAGTTTATGTTAGTAATGATAAAGTATTTGTTAAAAAAGAACTTAAGCTCCATGAAAATGAATGTATAAGAAATATGTTTAAAACAAATAATGTTTGTAAATTAAAGGTAAATAATGCATCGTCTATAGAAGAATTACAAGAAGGACTAGTAATAAGTAAAAACTTTCCTGTTACTCAAATAAACCAAAATTGTATAGCTCAGAAATTGTTAACAAAAAATAATAACATTATAAAATTTTGTAATTGTAAGATTCAAATTAATGAATTTGTATCTAAAAATAAAATGAAAAATTATACTAGTGGTACTATAACACCTATAACTCATGTAAATTTCACCAAATTATTTAATAATGTAACTTCATTAGAAAAACTTAGTATAGATAACATTAGGAATAGGGAACAGATTAGGTACATTGAATTCAAATATGCTGTCACAACAGGAACTTCAATAAGCCTAATTTCTATAGTAATAATTTGTATAATTATCTATAAGTTGAGATCTTGTAAAAATAAAGAAAAGACGATCAACGTAACAAAACTTGAATCGACAAATAGTCCAAAATCAGATCCATTTGCAGGGTCTGCAAATCACCTTGAGGGTGGAGGAGTAATATAATACATAAAGAATTTTCGTTCTTCACTGAAAAATTAAACTAAA
The DNA here is from genome assembly GCA_951394055.1 of Villa cingulata. Lineage (NCBI taxonomy): Eukaryota > Metazoa > Arthropoda > Insecta > Diptera > Bombyliidae > Villa > Villa cingulata. The sequence continues at coordinate 29,469,469 of OX596017.1, read as the reverse complement.
ATTATTTTTTTTTTTATTATTCCATAATTTCCGTTCACACGAAAAATGCAGACACAAACGTCAGCATTTTTCGTGAGAATAAAATAAATTCTAAATTCGCGTTTTCAAAAATTCCGCATGTTATCTTCTTTTCTTTATTTTAGAAAATTAATTACACTGAAAAAATTTTTTTGGTAAATATGACAAAAATATTTTGTTGATCACCAACAAATATATTTAATCAATGTGACAAAGTTATTTCATATTGATTACGCATTTTATCCTTTTGACAAAAATTTTGTGGATATGATAGTTTTTGAATTAAAATATTTTTTGAAAAAGTACATTGTAAAATATAATATTACTTTTTGTTAATATTTATTTTACAATAATATCTTAATCATATTGAAAAAAATTTTTTTCAGTCTAACAAAAAATTTGTAAATATTAGAAAAATCTTTAACAAATAGAATTCGTTATCGGTACAAAATTTTTATCAATTAAAATAATCAATTTGACAAAACTCTTGTTGAAATAAAAAAATTTACAAAAATGTTATCAATTTTTGACAAAGAAGCTTGTTGTATTATATTCAATTTCTTTCGAATTGAATATAATGAACTGTTCATTTTAATGTACGTACTATGTTTTGTTATATTGAATATATTATTTGTCAATATGATAAATCTATTTTGTAATCTGTAAAATTAACCGTTTTAAAATGTTTCGAATGATAAATTATTATTATCATTTCATAGTTGACTTTGAAACAGTGAAAGTTGAGAATTTAATAGTTATGAGTGATTTTGAAAAATTTTTAAGTAATGAATTAAAAATTGATATTAATAAAGTGAAGAGATCGCAAATTGTTAAGTATTTAAAAGGTGTGACTGGTTTTTTTTTAATTTTTTGTATAATTATAAAGTTTAATTATTAAATTTCAGAATGTGAATTAAATGAAGATATTTTAAAAATTATTTCGCCCAGGCATTTGGATTTATTTTTTGCTACATACGATAATATTCCGATAGGAATTGAAATAATATTTCGAGAACGTCTTTTTGTTTGGCAAAAACTACACGTAAGTAATTTTAAAAACTGTAATTGTTTCTTTTTTAGTTTACTTGCAATTGTATTTTGTTTTTAGGGATTTTATACATCGCGATAAAAAATATCACTTTTGTTTATTCAAAACAAAAAAAAAAAAAATATGTACATATTGAGTTTTAATTATATACATTTTATATAGATCATTCTTACTAATATGATTTGTTTCGTTTGTAAATCGAAAAATTTTTCATATAAAACTCTTTTAATTCATTTAAAAATTTTCCATTCATTACGTTCAGATAGTTCTTATGAGTGTTGTGAAAAATCATGCTCACAATCCTTTGGAAATGTAAAAAGTTTCAAAAAGCATCTACTAAGAAAACATTGCTGTAAAAGTGCTGATAATGAAATTTTGGATTTTTCTCTGAATAATACTAGAGATAATAATATTATTTCATTTGAATCAGTGCCAACCGTCAGTGTAGATGGAAATTATACAACGCCTCTTATCACTAATGAAGAAATTGAAAAATTAGTTTGCAACTATGCTACGGAATTTACACTAAAATTATATAGTTACAACAATTTTAGCATGAAAGATGTAACGCGAGTATTAAATGATATAAAGGAAAAGATAATCTATCCAATCTCTAGCGCCTTTGATATTATCCTTCAAAACAATCATTTACATTCAAATAATACTTTACCACAATTTTCTTCAATAATATCAAATTCTTTTAAAAATTGTTCAAGTGAATACAGGCTTAAAAAATGGCTTGCTGAAAATGATTTAGTTGATCAAATTTTACAATTCTCAATTAATAATGAAATAAATATCATCTTAAATGGCGGTGAATGTACCTATGATGAGATAAATACTAAAGGTATCTTATTACCTATTAAATTTCAGTTTAGAAAATTTTTTGAACAAAATAATTTTCTAGAAAAATATTTAGAAACCATACTTGATACGTCTATAAATACCTGCGATATAAATAATTTTACTGATGGAAATTTATGGAAAGATAAAATTTCTCATTACTCAAAAAATGATATTTGTATTCCATTCTTTTTATATTTTGATGATTTCGAAATCAATAATCCTTTAGGATCTCATCAACAACCTGTAACTGGGATATATTATAGTTTTCCCACAATTGTAAAAGCATCAAAACTACAACACATTTTTTGCGCTGGTTTTGTGAAATCTTTAGATTTCAAAACTTTTGGTAATGATGCTTGTATGAAATATTTGGTTGATGTAATCAATGAAATGGGTACTGAAGGAATTGTTATAAACACAACAAATGGATCTAAAAAAGTATATTTTATTTTAGCATTAATCGTTGGTGACAATTTGGGCTTGAATTCCATATGTGACTTTAGTAAGTCGTTTAGAAGTAATTATTTTTGTAGATTTTGTAAATGTAATAGATATCTCACTCAGAATCTTGTAGAAGAAATTTCAGAAAACTTAAGAACAGTTGAAAACTATGCAATAGATATTCTGGAAAATAGTTTTGAAGAAAGTGGAATTTATAAAAATTCTATTTTCAATAAAATTCATCTTTTTCACGTCACTAAAAATTATTCGTTAGACATAATGCATGATATTTATGAAGGTATATGTCATTATGATCTCTGCCATATTATAAAATATTACACTGAAGAGATAAAAATATTTTCACTAGAAACGTTAAATTTACGAAAACAATATTTTGACTATGGCAATATTCAAGCGAAAAATGTTTCTGGTCCAATCAAAATTAATGACCTTAAAAAATTTCATTTAAAAATGACTGCTAGTGAAATGAAATGTTTTTTACACTATTTTTCTTTAATTGTAGGAGATCTTGTACCAGAAAATGATGAAGTTTGGAGCCTTTTACTGTGTTTATTAAAAATTATGGAAATTTTACTTTGTAATTCTTTTAAAACAGAAACTTTATCTTTACTTCGTCAGCTTATTAAAGAACACAATGAAAAATATATACGTTTCTTCAAAGATAACTTGAAACCCAAACACCACAACTTGACTCACTACCCAACTATCATGTCTCAATCAGGACCTCCCAAATATTATTGGACCTTTCGTTACGAAGCAAAGCATAAGGAATTTAAAATGTATGCCCGCTCAATAACATCGAGACGAAACATAATTTTTTCTCTGGCTAAGAAATATCAAATGAAATTTTCGAATTTCTTGCTTTCTGCGGAAAATCATTTTTTGATTGCTGAAGAAAAGCACAAAATTCTTAGTACAAATTTGTCTACAGTTATTGAAAGCCTAAATCTTCAATCTTGTCAAACTGTTTCGTGCTATTCACAAATAGTCTTCCACGGTACATTATATAAACATCATTATTATTTGACAAAATTTGATAAAAATGTAGAGCTTTTTGAAATTTTGGAAATTTTTGTAGTCGATAATACTGAAGTTTATTTTCTTCTCAATGAAATATTAATCAATGGTTATAATTCGCACTACCATGCTTATGAAGTAGATGCAAATAAATTGGTAATCAGTGGAAAATTAGTATTAAATATAAAAGATTTTTATAGTCCACCTATTAATATAAATATGTTATCAAATGGAAAATTAATGATAAGACTAAATGAAAACTTTTAATTTAATATACAAATTGTACATATTTTCGCAAATTGTTTTAGATCAAGATAATTTTATATATACTTAAGTAATATAAACAACATAATAAAAGATATTGAAAAACAATGGAATCAAACCACAACGAATGTGTTGTACCTTTTTATGATAAAAATTATAATTTACTTAACACCAACACTGTAAACTCACAAAATTCGACAAGTGTGGTAAACTTAATACATCCTTCAACTTCATATATAAATGTACAAGAAAGTCATCAACAACAAACATCGAATTTAATAAATTTAGAACAGAGTTCTCTTTCAAATTTATCGAACACACAAGAGCCTCCATCTTCCTACAGCGTTCTTCAAATACCCGAAAATATCTTCAAAGAAGGAACAAATCGAGAATTTCAACAAACATCTTTATCTTCTTTGAAATCAATAAATATTGACATAAATGATGTGGAAGACAAAGAACTTTTCAAACTTTTGAAAGACTGGGGACTTGAAGGATTATATTTTAAATGTGTGGGTAGGTATAATCTCAAAATATACATTATTGCATTCAAAATATTTTAAATTTGTTATTTCTAATGCAGAACAAGATCTCAATATTGAAATACTGAAGCAAATGACGCTTCGACATTGTGAAAAATTGTTAAAAGATTTCACTTTAGCAGTATTAGTAAAATTTGAAACCTGTTTAAGTAAGTGGCAGTCAACAGGAAACGATACAGAAACTGCTAGTGCCAGTTCTACTTCACTAAGTATGTGTGAATATCCTCTGAAGGAAAAGCCTTTAAACATCAATCTAAATATAAGAGAAATATTAGAAATTACCAGCCAAGGTCGATCAATACTGAGAACTTATAATCATTTTAAAAAACTAACAGATGGATCTAGGACTATTCTAATAGATTTGATAATAAACTATATAATTCAAAATGACATAAAAATGACAACAAGTCTAGCTGATGATATGGCAAAAAAAATTGTGACTTTATTTCCTTCTGAAATTCCTGTTAGTTCAATTCTTAATCAATAAAGCAAGTTCTTTTTATATAATTAAAATTTATCTTATATTCCAGGAAATATATTTTTTGAGTAATCCTGGAAAAACGCCCATGGGTAAAATATACAGTAAATATTTTAATCAATTGAGAAACTTGAAAAAAAGTGGACTTTTCCAAAAGCAGAGCCTAGAGATTACTACCAAAAAATGTAATCCTGAAACACTTCAGTTAGGTTTGTATAATATTTCGATGATCCACAATTTTTCTGTTTTACGTTCACTTTTTTAGAACCAGAAGAAAATATCGAAGAGTCGTTAAAAGCAATCAGCAGTGACAACTGCTCCTGGACTGAGATTGAGCACCACTGGACTTTAACAACAAAGCACAGAGTACTTTTTATTAAAAATGCCTCTTCCACAGAAGAAATACTGAATAAATTCAAGCAGTATAAAAGGCCATTAGGATACAAATTGGTAAAATCTTAAACTTAAAAAAAATTATATATTAAAAGCATATTTTTTTTAGATTTCAATAGATTTCAATACTGCGCTTCCAAATTGTGGAAATTTTATTGATGAATATCCATTAGCAGTTAATAAATTAATAAATATTTTTAAGGAGAAAATTAAAGACACTTCAAGTCTTAATTTGTTTAACGAAATAAATACATCAACTATTTCTGACAGTAAGTATTTGTATGTTTTTTTACTTTAAAAACGTTATATTGTAACTCTTATAATGGTAAATATATAACTTTCAGATGGCCTGTTCACTTCAACTTTATATTTATTGCATTCGGTATTAGTTCCAACTGGAAAACAGATTTTGAGGGAAAATGGAAAAAAGTTACATATGAAATATTCCATAAAAGATTCCCAAAACTCTTTTATTATGGTTGGAAATACAGTCTTAGAAATAGAATCAAAAATTGAAAATATTTCACAAAAACAACAAGCTATCCAACCATTTATAATTATTACTAAATCAGTCACTCATCCTGAAGAAATTCTTGTTTATTTTGACGGAATTAAGTTCAAATTTTTTTCCATATTACAAGCAGTAGATACATGTTTCAAAATTTTTCATTTATTTAATTTGGAATATCCTGCAGCTTCGGCTTTAGTTTGGCAGTTTATTCAAAAATATTTTTATAAAGTACATTTAAAATCTGATAAAAATCATCCTTGTATTACTTATATAATAAGTCAAATGAATGAAAGTAATAAATAAAATATAAATATGAAATATTGTAACTATGAGTTTGAAATATAAAATATCATTAATTATTATTCATTGTACATAATAAAAAGCGCATATTATAGTTTGTCAAAATATTGCAAATGAATTAAATTGAAATTATATACATTTATAATCATTATATTAAATTTAAGTTTTGTACACAATTATTATAAATCTAAATAGATGAAAATATTTTTTGTTTGTAAATGTATATCATATTATATACAAAAATAAAATCAGAACAATATTAATTTTAAAAACAGATTTTTAATATAAATGAAGTCATTATTATCGTGTTACTGCATCTTTTTCCTAAAATTTGGTTGAAGTTTGTGGCACTTTTGTAAATAAAATAAAATAAAATAAGCTCTCCATGTACTTTTTTTACAATTAAAAAGGAAAATTCTTATGTGAAATATGTTGATAATAATTATATGTTAAAAAAATGTTGTTATTTAATACACATTAGCATTTTGTTTTAGTAACTTAAAGATTCTTGGGTTTTGAACTTAATTATAAAAGTAAAAGAAAGCTTACAAAATAACAAATGCTTTATTTTAATTTTTTTATTGAGATATTTCACATAAGAATTTTATTTTTAAATTATGTAAAAATATACATGAAGAATGCTTATTTTATATTGTACCTCCATAGTAATTACCCTGTAGATCTTGAGGAGGAAAAGCATGAAAGGGGGAAAAATATTAACTAAACCACTTTGTACTATTGACAATAATTTTGTAATTTTCTTTGTTATTGCAACAAATATATTTGTGGAATTGAAAAATTTGTTTTGTTCTATTGAAAGTTTTCTTAGTGCTTTAATAGAATCTTTTATTATATTGATAAAAATTTTTGTAGATTTTACAGACCTTGGCATTGACCTGAAAAAAAAAATTTGTTAATTAAACAAAAATGGCTTTCATATAAACAAAATATTACGTCAATGTGACAATATTATCTATAAAATTTTTCTTTGATTTAACAAAGAATATTTTCAAATTTACAAGGTGGACAAATTCCTGTTCACTTTTGTCAAATTAACGGGGACCTTTTGTTGGCGCTATAGTGATAAAAAATTTGTCAGATTTACCTGCATTTTAATCAATATGACAGTGCTTTTTTCTCAGTGTACTTAGTTAGTCAGTTTCAAGCTTCCATTGAGTAAAGATTAAAGTAAAGTCTAAAAGGTTGATTACAAATAAAGTTATTGTTAAAAATAAAAACTTAAAGTAAAGTAAATTAAGTCTAAAGATTAATTATAAATAAAGTTACTGTTTAAAAGAAAAAGTGATGTGTTTTATTCTAAAACCTTGTTAAAGTTGTATTTTGAATTTTATTTAACACAAAAAAGACCTTTATAAAATAATTATATAGATATCTATATAAAAAGGGTTATCCACTACCAGCTACTTCTACGCTAAGAAAATGGTCTTCAAAGCAACAACTTAGTCCTGGAATTTTAACGAACGTATTAGAGGTAATGAAGAATATTGATTATAATGAGCGAGAAAGGCTCTGTGTCATTTCTTTTGATGAAATGAAAGTGAAATCTTGCTATGAATATGATAAGGTAAATGATTTTTTAATGAAACCTTCAAAATATGTTCAAGTAGCAATGATTAGAGGCTTATTTAGAGGTTGGAAACAACCTGTATATTATAATTTTGATTCTCCGATGGATGTAAATACACTGAAGGATATAATAATACAGCTTGAAAAAATTAACTTCACTGTAGTTGCCATAACTTCTGATCTTGGTTCAACAAATTCATGTCTTAGAAAGAACTTAGATGTTACAGATCAGCACCCATTTTTCGACCATCCAATAGATAAGTCAAAAACAATATTTGTATTTTCCGACGTAGCCCACTTAGTGAAACTCATCAGGAACCATTTTTTAGACAGTGGATTTATTCTAAATGGCAAATTAATAAATGCAGAGCCAATTGGTAAAATTGTACAGTTGGAAAAATCAGATCTGAAGATTAATCATAAGGTTACACTAACGCATTTAGAAGTTACACGTGCTGCTAGACAAAAAGTTAAATATGCAGTACAACTTTTTTCACACTCCATGTACTCTTGTATTAAATGGTGTGTGAGTACAGGGAATTGTGAATGTCCAAACGCGTTAGAATGCGCTGACTTTATTAAGAGTGTTAACGATTGGTTTGACCTTTTTAACAGCTGTAGCGACAGCACTGCACATTGCATATACATACATATACAATTATATACATGATAGTACATATACTTAGTACTCAATTACCATAATGTAATTGAGAAAAGTACGTACTGAGTAAGCATGCATTATACGTAATCGTACTGTTATCATTTTTTATTGTATTTTGCTTATAGATCACACTATGTGTATCATTACCTGAAATAATGATCACCAGTTTTATCTCAGTCTTTTTTTTTGTCAATGTGCACTGCTAGCTGCTACTAAGTTTTATATATATATCAGAATTATTATTAAAAATAGAAATTTATTATAATTATTAAAATCAAATTAATTTTTTGTTAATAAAATGTTTTATTTAAAAAGTGTAAAAAATGATTAATTATTTAATATAAAACTAAAATTTAAAAGTTACCGTATACAGAGGTAACAAATGGTGACCCCGACAAAAACAAAAAAGCAAAAAATTTTAAATAAAAAAATTTTTTTTGAACAATTGAGTGTACACGTGCTGGCATATTCATAATATTTTAAAAATTAAGAGTATTTTGGTGCAAAATTTAAAAAATTAAAAAATTAAAAATTTTTTAAAAAATTTGCCAAACGCATGCAAAAACATATACCACGTACATACGTACATATTCTATACATATACGTGTACATGTACGTCGAAGTGCCACATTTACAAGAAACACAAAGAAAAATTAAATTAAATTAAATCCATGAGGAAAAACCAAAATTTTTTATTTTCGCACGCAGCTACATCACCAGCAACAAATATAAAAAATTTCGAAGACGGATGACAAAACATCAGGGAGATTTTCACGGATTATATTTTCACGTGGATCACAGCAAGCAACATACATATATCATCATATACAACGGACAGGCATCATTTTTGTCTTTTATATTATATTTATATTCATATTAAGATTTAAATTTGTTAAATAATAGTTTATTTATTACTATTTCACTTCTTTTTTAGCTCGGAAAAACACATTTTCATTTACAAATGTTATATTGAAAGCAAACATTGTATACAATACATATTTAAAATACTCGTATATTATCATCGAATCAACAATTACAATTTCACATTATCTCGTGAATCGGTTAAAATTTCTTTTCACAGTGAGTATATGAAAAATTTTTTTTTACGGGTTAAATGTGCTTATAAATTCTCGATCGTACGTACATATACATATTATCTTTTATTCTATAGAAATTGTATGTGCTAGTTTTCCTCTTACGCGAATTACAAAAAAGCAAAGATTCTAAACGCTATACCTATATATATGTATACATATTTATATATTTATATTTATATTTTATATAATTACATATATTGTATTATACTTATATGTATGGACATATAAATATATATATGTAACACTTACCAATAAAACATATGTATGTGTATATGTTTATATGTTAATATATATTTAACACATAAAGGTTTCTGTAAGACTATCTTTTATATTTACAAAAACTCGTACTTATTTTTTAAAAAAAAACATTAAAAATGTCTGAAACAAAAACAAATCTAAACGAGCAAATTAGCAAGAGTGGAACACATACTGTTTCTCAACAACAAAATGACAATGCATCAGAAACAGAACAATTTGAACTTAGTGATCCAATTCTGGGTAATCCCTATATAGCCATGGTGAAAATTCCACCCTTTTGGCACAATAGGCCAGACCTTTGGTTTGTACAAGTAGAGACCCAATTTCGCATTAAAAATATCACTTTGTCAAACACGAAATACGATCATCTAATCTCCTCTCTTCCAGCAGAAACCATGGAAATGGTGGCTGATGCAATTTTACATCCACCGTATAAGAACAAATATGAAAATTTAAAAAAATTATTATTATCTAGAACCATGGATTCTGAAGAAAGGCGGTTAGATGCTCTTCTTAACAAAATTGAACTGGGAGATTGCAGACCCTCAGAACTTTTCCGTAGAATGGAATCTCTAGCAGGCGGAAATAGTTTGGTGAACCCATCTCTTCTCAAAAAGCTTTGGTTGAATAAGCTTCCGTCATCAATTCAAACTTGTGTTATTGCTATAGAAGATGCACACTCAGATGACGAAATTTTTAACATCGCAGATAGAATCTATGACTCAACATCGAACTCAAGAATTTCTGAAATTCGTAAAAACTTAGAAACTACAAGCTCTAGTGATCAGCGGATTGATGAAGTATTTAATATGGTCAAACATCTTTCCGAATCTATTAAAAAACTAGAGACCAGACAAAGTAGGAACAAATTTAGAAATTTTTCAAATATCAGAGCCAATTCGCGTTCTAATTCTAAAACAAATCAGCAACTTTGTTGGTACCATAGAAAGTTTGGGAATAAGGCTAAAAAATGTATATCTCCCTGCGATAAAAAAGAAAACCAAACTAATAACACAAAAAACTAGAACTTGCTACATCGTCTGTGTAGCGACAGGAACGCACCATTATTAATTATATTATAACATTGCATATTATTAATTTATTTATATACATATATACATATATACACGTATATATTCACATAATATGCAGTTATATACCACAATCTACTATTACAATAATTCGTCTCGAATCGCTCTTATCATATAAATAAGAGAGATGAGAGTTTGTTACTTTTTGATAACGATTGTCGCTACACAACTTTCACCATTTGATAATTCTTTCTATTTTTGTCAGCATCAGGTAGTGGACCAGTTTAAATATATTTGTACTATAATTAAAAAATCATAAAAGTCTTTTATTTTAAAATAAATACATACGGTCGTGAAAAGCTACAATTGGTGACCCCGACAAAAGAACATTTTTGTTTCTTTTTTTTTATTCACATTTGGTTTATTAAATAATTATCTAAATCATTATTTAAATTATTAAAAAAAACCAGTGAAATTTTCACAATTTATTTTTAAATATAAAATATAATAAAACAAATCATATTAAATTACAATAGTTAATACATAGCTACTATAATACATATGTGCTAACGTGTAACAAGACGACCGGCAAAAAATTTCATACAATTAATGCTATAAATACATAAATTAAATAAAAATTAAATAATAAATAAAATTACAATAATTTGAAAAGTGAAACAAAATTTTTTTATGGACGGATGACAAAAAACTTGATCAGATTTTTTTGGATTTGGATCACAACGTGGTTTTTTCTTAAACTCACACATATATACAACATTCATCATTACCACAGCTCTGCAACGTGATTTTATAAAACTATCGACATTAATTGGACATACAACTTTCATCATCATCTGGAGTACTACATTTTCCATCAGATAATAATTTAAATTTTAAACAAATATATTCTTTTTTGAAAAATTTAACATATTGAAATTAAATTATTTTTCCTTTTATTTTAGGTTAAGTAACATGAAATGTAATAACTTGCAATCAACGAATTGAAAATTTTTGAGTACATAATACACTGTAATACAAAATTCAGCAGAAATAAATTATAACATAAACATCTTCATAACATCTTCAAATATATGTATAAAATTATAACAGTAAGTAATACATTATATTATACTTTAAATTTTAAATACTTACATACATAGTAAGGTGGTTTCAACTTCGTGCAAACAGTCATCACAAAGTTTCATACATACATATAGTGTGGTAATATAATTTTATGTACGTTTCTGTACACTAAAAACTGACAATAATTTATACAAGTGTAAATATTTAATTATAACATGACCACTCCAGGTGAAGAAACCACAAATCCAAGTGTCCATAATGAGTCAAATACGAAGCATGACTTTAATCGACAACCTTCAGAAACCTCAAATACATTTGTTGATAGTTTCAATTTAAGAATACCAACATTTTGGCATAGTCGACCAGACTTATGGTTCATTCAAGTGGAAACACAGTTCCGAGTCAAGAGAATTACCTCTTCAGACACCAAATATGACTACTTAGTGGCATCTTTGCCATCAGAAACAATGGAAATAGTGGCAGACATATTACTAAACCCTCCAGAGAACAATAAGTATGAAAATCTAAAATTGCACTTATTGTCTAGAAGCAGAGATTCCGAAGAACGTAGACTGGACACACTCTTACACAAAGTCCAACTAGGAGACTACAAACCTTCCGAGTTATTCCGACACATGGAATCTCTAGCAGGAGGAAATAGTTTAGTAAATCCAAGTTTATTAAAAAAACTGTGGATAAACAAACTACCTTCGGCTGTGCAAGCCTGCGTCATTGCTATCGAAAGCTCACATAACATAGAACAAATATTCGATATAGCAGACAAAATCTATGATTCCACTACCATTTCCACAGTTTCTACAGTACAATATTCAAATAACAACACGAACAATATTAACGATACAATTCAACAATTGACTGAACGAATTAAACGTTTAGAAAACAGAAATTTCAACAGCAGACAATCAAGACAAAATCAATACAAGTCGACAGACAAAAGATTCAAATCAAAAAGTCCAAACCATAGCAGTGACAAACCCCTTTGCTGGTATCATCAGAGATATGGCTCGAAAGCCTTAAAATGTGTACCACCTTGCACAAATAATAATAAAAATTCAAATTCACCAAAAAACTAAAACTTGCTACCTCGTGTGCGGCAACGAAAGCAAGTTATTTTTCTCGCCGCCTCTTCGTTTTTGAAAGGAAACTCCAAATTAATTTTCTCATTGATACAGGAGCGGAAGTATCAATTATTCCCAAAAAATTTATTCCTTCAACTAAATCATCATCAAGTTCATATTTAATCTCTGCCAATGGCACACCAATTACTACTTTTGGGTCCAAACACCTAACACTAGATCTCGGTTTACGACGTTCTTTTGACCATTGCTTTATAATCGCAGCAATTGATTACGCTATCATAGGTGCAGATTTTTTACATAAATTCAACCTATTAGTTGATTTGCGAAAGAGAAAACTCGTCGATCAAAACACTTCATTTTCAACCAACTGTACTCCATACAATTGTAGTATAGTCTCTCCAAAATTATTCCCAATTGAAGGAGAATTCGGGGCGATACTTAATGACTTTCCGTCATTAAAAGCGCCACCCGATTTCAATTTAAAAAGTAATCATAGCGTAGTGCACCACATTCATACCAAAGGACCCCTACCATCTGCTCGACCTAGAAGGCTCCACGCACAAAAATATTTGATTGCCAAAGAGGAATTCGAGAATATGGTCAAACTCGGAATTTGCCGTTCATCTTCATCATCTGTTGCTTCGCCACTGCACATGGTCCCCAAAAAGGATTCCAGTTGGCGACCATGCGGTGATTACCGACAGTTAAACGCTGTTACAGAATTTGATAAATATCCGTTACCGAACATCCAAGATTTTACCATCCATCTACATGGATGTACAATTTTCTCCACAATAGACCTTTTTCGGGCATACCATCAAATTCCGGTAGCAACTGAAGATATATATAAAACGGCAGTAATCACTCCTTTTGGGCTATACGAATTTCTTCGTATGCCTTTCGGGGTTAAAAACGGAGCTCAGACTTTTCAGCGCTTTATTAACGAAGTACTAACTGGACTAGATTTTACGTTTTGTTATATCGATGATATTCTTGTTGGTAGCAAATCTCCACAAGAACATAAAGAACATTTACGTTGCCTCTTTGAACGACTTCAAGAGTACGGAATTAACGTAAATCCCAATAAATGTGTTTTTGGTCAAAAAGAACTAAATTTTCTAGGACACAAAATTTCAGAAAATGGCATTCTACCCTCCGAAGACAAAGTTAAGGCTATTAGTGATTATTCTCGTCCCACAACTAAGAAAAGTCTTCAACGTTTTCTTGGCATGGCCAATTATTATCACCGTTTTATTCCTAATTTTTCCAAAATAGCCACTCCTTTATACGATCTAACCAAAGAAACACATCCAAAAAACAAAAAAATAGAATTTCATTGGAACCAAACTCATGAAAAAGCTTTCGACGAAATAAGAAATAAACTAAAAAATTGTGCTTTACTCGCTCACCCCAACCCTGATGCCAAACTAAGTTTATGGATAGATGCATCTAGCGACGCTGTAGGAGCAGTCATACAGCAATCCAAAGATAATCACTGGGAACCACTCAGTTTCTTCTCTCGTAAATTACAACCCGCAGAAAAAAAGTACTCTGCTTTTGACAGAGAATTATTAGCTCTTTATCTAGCAATTAAACATTACAGATATTTTTTAGAAGGAAAACATTTTGTCGTATATACAGATCATAAGCCATTAACTAAAGCCATTGGTTCAAAAACAGACAAATCACCTCGTCAAACAAATCATTTATCATTTATTTCAGAATTTACCAATGATATTAGATATATTAAAGGATGTCAAAACGTGGTTTCAGACGCACTTTCAAGAACACATTTAGATTCAGTAGACGTTAATACAAAATTAGATATTGAAACCTTGTTCCGAAAACAACAAACTGACGAGGAATTACAAACTATTATTTCCAGCTTAGATAAAGAAAATTTTTGCTCTTTCACACTCAAAAAAATCAATTTTCCCTTATATAATTTAGATATATGGTGTGAAATCTCGACAGGCACAAACAGACCATACATACCAGAGACACTTAGACGAATAGTTTTTGACACAATTCACAACCTTTCTCATCCTGGCATTAAATGCACTAACAAACTTGTCACATCGAAATATTTCTGGCCACACATGAATAAAGATATTAATTTGTGGTCAAAAACATGTCTCGCTTGTCAAAAAGCTAAAGTTATACGGTACACAGTAGCACCACATGGTAAATTTAACACACCTTCGGGTAGATTCCAACACGTGCACATGGACATCGTCGGCCCTTTAACACCCTCCAATGGTTATAGCTATCTACTTACAATGAAAGATCGTTTCACACACTGGGCAGAAGCAATTGCCTTACGAAACATTGAAGCAAAAACAATTTGCAACGCTTTTATCCATAACTGGATATCTCGCTATGGCATATGCCAAACGATAACAACAGATCAAGGAACTCAATTCGAGTCCGCATTATTTAAAGAGTTGTCAAACACATTAGGGTGTCATCGTATTAGAACAACAACATATCATCCACAATCAAATGGGTCCGTGGAAAGATTTCATAGACAGTTAAAAGTAGCTATTCGAGCCTCAGCAAATCCCAAAAATTGGTACCATGAATTACCTTGGATACTACTCGGACTCCGTTCAGCAGCGCTTGCAGATATTGGACTCTCGCCAGCTCAAATACTTTACGGCCAATCTTTACGTCTACCTGGAGAATTTTTAAACTGTCACACAACACCCGATTCTCAAATAACTAATACCATTGCTCAAGAAATACGCGAAAATATTATCAACATAAAACCCAAACCTGTCCGATGCAGGAAACAAAATAATATTTTTTTTGCCACAAGACATTCAAAACTGTACCCACGTTTTTATTAAAGATGCTGTGTACAAAGGAAGTTTGAACCCACCATACTCAGGTCCACATAAAGTGGTATCTAGAAAGGAAAATGTATTTGAAGTGTTAGTAGATGGTCGAAAAGAATTCATTAACATTGACAGAATTAAACCAGCTTATCTGTTAAATTCAAATGTTTTTAATTCGTGTCCTACGACAAGATTGCAAGTTAAACCAAAGGTAACATTTAAATTCTAAAATAAAATCTATTTTTCGATTTAATTATCATAAACAATAATCAATATCAAACTTAAAGAATTAAAATTATAAACTTAAATACTATACTGAAAATATGATTTATAATATTGTAAACAAATTGTTCATTATTTTCATAATTATTGTTACTTTAATTATTATTATTATTAAGATTATTAATTATTATATTATTATTTCTTTTTTTTTGTAAGGGGGAGTATTGTAGCGACAGGAACGCACCATTATTAATTATATTATAACATTGCATATTATTAATTTATTTATATACATATATACATATATACACGTATATATTCACATAATATGCAGTTATATACCACAATCTACTATTACAATAATTCGTCTCGAATCGCTCTTATCATATAAATAAGAGAGATGAGAGTTTGTTACTTTTTGATAACGATTGTCGCTACACAACTTTCACCATTTGATAATTCTTTCTATTTTTGTCAGCATCAGGTAGTGGACCAGTTTAAATATATTTGTACTATAATTAAAAAATCATAAAAGTCTTTTATTTTAAAATAAATACATACGGTCGTGAAAAGCTACAGTCTGCGGCAACGAATGTTAGCAAACCATCCCGCCGTTTATTCGTATTTGACAAGTCTTCAAAAATCAATTTCCTCATAGACACTGGAGCAGAAATTTCCATTGTTCCAAAAAGAAATTTTCGTGCAGGTGATAATAAATCAGATTTTTCTCTCGTAACCGCGACTGGAACACCCATCTCCACATATGGTCTCAAACAACTCTCTGTAAATCTTGGTTTACGTCGATGCTTCGACCACACCTTTGTCTTTGCGGCTTTAGATTATGCAATTATTGGTGCAGATTTTCTGTATAAATACAATTTACTTGTGGATGTACGAAAAAAGATGCTCATTGATCGCACAACACAATTTTCTGTTGACTGCATATCCCGTCATCTCCATTCAGTTTCTCCAAAACTTTTCTCACCTCAAGACGAATACGGGAAAATTCTCAATGATTTTCCATCTCTAAAATCACCACCAAATTTTAATCATAAGGTCAATCATCACGTGGTCCATCACATCCATACTCAGGGTTCACTACCCTCTGCTCGACAGCGTAGGTTAAACCCCGAAAAATACAGGATAGCAAAGTCCGAATTCCAAACTATGATGAAGTTAGGCATATGTCGCCCTTCATCATCTCCTGTAGCTTCTCCCCTTCATTTAGTCCACAAGAAAGACAAAAACGATTGGAGACCTTGTGGCGACTATAGGCAATTAAATGCTGCTACAATTTTCGACAAATATCCACTTCCAAATATACAGGATTTCACTATTAACTTAAACGGTTGCAAAGTTTTCTCTAAGATTGATTTAGTAAGGGCATACAATCAAATCCCAGTCGCACCTGAAGATGTATATAAAACAGCAATTATAACGCCTTTCGGTCTTTTTGAGTTTCTAAGAATGCCTTTTGGCATTAAAAACGGAGCTCAAACTTTCCAACGATTTATAAATGAAGTTCTAACAGGTCTAGACTTTGTTTTTCCATACATCGACGACATTCTGATCGGTAGTAAATCCTCAGAAGAACATAAATCACATCTTAGATTACTTTTCATGAGATTAGAAAAGTATGGAATAAATGTAAATCCTAGTAAATGTGTTTTTGGGGTTAGAGAATTAGATTTTTTGGGACACCGAATTACTGATCAGGGAATATATCCTTCTAGCACACGAGTTCAAGCCATTATAGAGTATCCTGTACCCACAACTCCCAAGAAACTGCAACGTTTCTTAGGAATGGTTAATTTTTACCACTAATTTTTGCCCCACGCAGCTGAAACATGCGGCCCTCTTTATGACTTAGTCAGAAACACCAAAAAGACAAAAAACCACAAAACAGAATTCCAATGGTTAGATATACATCAAAATAGTTTCGAGAAACTTAAAAAAGATTTAAAAAAAGCAACTTTACTTTTCCATCCAAATGCATCAGCTAAAGTTAGCATCTGGGTTGATGCATCTAGTGACGCAATTGGCGCAGTATTGCAACAATTTTATAAAGGAAAATGGGAACCCCTTAGTTTTTTTTCTAAGAGACTAAAGCCTACAGAAAAGAAATATTCCACTTATGATAGGGAACTATTAGCCGTATACTTAGCTTTGAAACACTTCAGATATTTTGTTGAAGATAAAAACTTAACCATATACTCTGATCATAAACCACTTTCTAATGCTCTCTTTTCTAAAGCAGAAAAATCTCCCCGCCAAACAAATCATTTAAGTTACATATCACAATTCACAAATGATATCAGATATATATCAGGAAAAAAAAACATAGTCTCCGATGCTCTTTCTAGAACACACATAGATGCAATAGACCAAAACAGCAAAATAGATTTCGAACATTTAGCTCAATTGCAAGACAATGATGAAGAGTTAAAAAATCTTTTAAAAACTTCAAGGCCAACCAAAAACTCCTCTTTCATTTTAAAAAAGGTTTTCATTCCTTTAGAAGATAAGGAAATATGGTGTGAGGTGTCCAAAAAAAAATAGACCATACATATACCTTTAAATTTGCGTAGATCTATTTTTAACACCATCCATAATTTATCGCATCCAGGTATTAGAGCGACTAGAAGACTTATCACTTCTAAGTATTTTTGGCCCAAGATGAACAAACATATTAACAATTGGACAAAAACATGTATAGCTTGTCAGAAAGCAAAAGTTCATCGGCATATTTTATCTCCTCACGGAATTTTCCCATCACCTACAGACAGATTTCAACATGTCCACCTTGATTTGGTAGGCCCTTTACCACCATCTAATGGTTTTACTTATCTGTTAACAATTAAAGATAGATTTTCCCATTGGCCAGAGGCGATTCCTATAAAAAACATAGATACAAATACCATTGTAAACACTTTTCTTCATCAATGGATTTCACGCTACGGTGTACCTCGGACAATAACCACCGATCAAGGAAGACAGTTCGAATCTTCCTTTTTTAGAGAAATTTCTAATTTGTTAGGTACTCATCGTATTAGAACCACCCCTTATCATCCACAATCTAATGGATTAGTAGAACGTTTCCATAGGCAGCTTAAAGCTGCTATTAGAGCTACGGAAGATACTAAGAGATGGTACCAAAATCTACCGTGGATTTTGTTAGGCATTCGCTCTGTTATAGTTGATGATATCGATTTATCTCCAGCTCAAATGTTATATGGCCAAAGTCTTCGTTTACCTGGAGAACTTATAGCAACAGATACTTCACCTAACATACAGATTACTACTTCTATTGCAAAGGACATACGAGACTCCATTTTGAAAATTAAACCTCAGACAACACGAAACAGGAAACAGACAAATATATTTGTGCCACAAGATATTAAAAAATGCTCTCATGTTTTTGTAAAAGATCCTATTTACAAAGGTATTCTTACCCCGCCTTACACAGCACCACACAAAATATTAGAAAAACAAGAAAAATTTTTCAAACTTTCAGTGAATGGAAAAGAGGAATTGGTAAATATTGACAGGTTAAAGCCAGCTTTCTTAATAAATGAAAATGTGTCTTCCGAACGTACACTTAGGACTCATGTTAAAAATAAAGTAATGTTTAAATTGTAATCCGATTGATTTCATATTTTTAAAAAAAATAAATTAGTAACATATTTAATATTATAAATGTAATTTAGTTCAACTTGTTAATGAAAATTTATAAAATTTATATATATTCATATTTGAAATTCAATGATCCAATTAAGCATTTAAAACTGTATTTAACTTTTTATTCTTGCTTGCGGTTTTTTTGATTTTTTCATTGTTTTTCCATTTGCAATTTTTTCTCAGCAAAACAAGAATCATGAAATTGAGTATTTGAATTCGAAGGTTGTAACAGGGATTTGTATTGTCGAACCAGACTGAATTTAGTGACCTCGTGTGTTCTATACATTTTTCCGCTATATAGTTTTTAATATTCCTCTTCTCTGGACTTTCTTTAAAAACTGAATTGAATATTTTAGTATGTAGCTGACATATATCATTAAAATGTTTCGATGGTTTCATTAGATCGCGACATTCTTCAAATTGTTTAAATTTAAACAAAATCATCCTCATATCGGACCA
Source organism: Villa cingulata (assembly GCA_951394055.1). NCBI lineage: Eukaryota > Metazoa > Arthropoda > Insecta > Diptera > Bombyliidae > Villa > Villa cingulata. Next base: position 29,449,577 of record OX596017.1, on the reverse strand, counting down.
GTCAGACGTATTTTCAACCATATTTAACATGCAGTTAACACATGGATCTTTAAGATTCACTAATAATTTGTATGCACAATACCCAACAAAATAAGCTGTTGCAGCATCGGATGTACTAATTATTTCTTCTGATTTTCACTTTGATAAACCAGTGAACTTAACTCATTTTGAGTATTAGAGGTTCTTCCTGTAATATCCTCAACATTTGTGTTTGAATTGTATTGTAACGTTTGATTTTCCGACAAGGAGATATTCTACCTAGAGGGAAGAAGAATTTAAAATATTAATTGGTGCGGCATGTTAGTGCCGATAATTGCACCAGTGTTTGGCAAAAGTGCCGAAATTTTATTTTTAATTAAACTGGAAATTCAATGCCGACTTACTAGAAATAAAAATACAGTCGATTTGCTTGATAATATTCAACTGTGTCTTTTATTTTAAAAATCTTCTCTTTTATACAAAATTTCTTATATTATGATTAATAGTAATTAATACTAATTAAATGTAAATTGCTTATAATATATATAATTTGCTTAATTAAAAAAAATTTATTGACACACTTAATGTGTTCAAAGTACAAATATTACCACCCCTATGCTGACAGCCGTGTCGTGTGACTACGACATTCCGATGTCGTTGTCGTCTCGGTTTTTATTCCGTATGCTGATAGTCGTGTGATGCGAGCATAATAATTTGTCGTTTTTATTCGAGTATCGAATAAGAAATTGTCATTTTGTATTTGTATTCATTTTGTTTGAATATTTAAATTGTTGAAAATTGATATTTGATTTTATGGCGTTAAATAAATTGGCGTTAAATAGATTTGTTAGTATTCTAAGTATATTGACATGTATATTTATAACTTGTAATAAAATCTTAAATTATCAAAAATAAAACAGAAGTGCATAAAATATTTTACTAAATTTATATTAATAAAAAATAAAAGTAAGAAATATAAAAATAAAAATGTTTAGTTCAGCAGAGTTTTGGTTCTCCAGTTCAGACTCTGAAGAGGAGAATAACGAAAAACTTAAAAAACTAAAAGTTCGAAGAAGGAAGTTGAGAGACAATTCTAATCCACTAGAATTGCCTGATAATGTGTAAGTATAAATATTTTGTAATTTAGTAAGTATAATATATTTATATATATTAAACTAAGAAAGCGTAATTTGCAATTTATTAAATTTTTTCGACTTCCTAAAGATGCTTCGATACTTCGTATATCTTCTCAATATATTAGAAACGAAAATTAAGCATCCCACTAAATCGTCATCAGTATCGCCAATAATAAAATTAGTTGCTGCACTAAGATTCTACGCAGAAGGAAGCTACCAGAAATGCATTGGGAATGATTTTTGTGTAGGTGTGCAGCAGTCAACATTTTCTAGAATTTTAGAAGAAGTTACATCTGCTATTGAAGATAATGTTGCAAGTGAAATGATTAAATTTCCAAATGAAAATGAAAGAAATAATATAAATTTGTCATTTTATGAAAAATTTCAATTCCCTGGAATAATTGGGTGCGTAGATGGCACGCATATTAAAATTATATCGCCTCCAAACAATGAGAAACATTTATACTATAATAGAAAAGGCTTTTATAGTATTAATGTCATGCTTGTAAGTATAATTTAATATACATTTTCACATTTAATGAAATTTCACATTTCACATTTTTCACATTTTCACAAGGAAAAATAAGTAGTTTTTTCAGTTGTTCTTCAGAATTAATTTTTTTTAATGGATATATAATTAAATGTAAATTAAAAAGGACAAATTAAACACTTTTTCATTTCAAATTTTAATTTTTATTTGGAACAAACACAAATTACATATATATATTGTATACATATTTCAAATAAATTCTTAAGGAAAAACAAAAATTAGTTCATTTTTTAAAACTAAATTAAACTTAACTCAAAAATTATTAATATTTCTTTTTGTTTTGCAGACACATCTTCTTAAAATATTTATTTTTACACGCCTTAAATATCTCTCTGATTGCGACTTCATGGTCGTTGGTGTTATCTTCATCTTCTATTGCTTCTGAAAATGTAAAATAATTTTGTTTAACATACAGCAAAATTATGAAAGAAAAATATACCAATAACTTACTTTTTAATACATCATTAATATTTTGGCATTTTTCCGTGATTGCATTCGAAATTAAATCCTGTGATCATGAAATGAAAATTACCTATGTGGACGCTACTAATCCTGGTGCTTCTCATGATGCTTTTATTTGGAACATGAGTAGGCTGAATGAAGAATTATTATCAAATTATGATAGTGGCGAAAGAAATTCTTTAAATATTTCTAATAATGAATCCTTTGCTTTCTGATCTAGATTATTTATTTTTAATATACTTTTTAGTTTTTCATATCTGTCTTCACATACTCCATTTGTGTCTATTTTACTTATTATGTGAAAGTCTTTTAATGGAAGTTTTTCCAACGGGGGTATTTTAATGTTCACTTCATTTTCAGTTGTGTTTAAAATTTTTATATGTACAACGCCTTTTGATGGTATAATGGAATTAGCGATAAAAACACCGTCTTGAATTTCTGTGTTCAAAATAATGCTATCTTCATTGACTTGACAATTAATTGTTTGAATTGATTCTGTTCGCGCTGATATCCTTATGTATTTTTCTTCTTGTATTTTGGTAATAAGGGGCACGATGAAATCTGTTTCATCAGTACAAATTGTGATTGTGAAATCTTCATAATCTATTTTACAATTGTAATTTGCTAGAAAATCTCTGCCAATGATGCCATCTGTTATTATTGGAAAGTTTTATTTTACAACATGGAGTTTCTGAGGTAGACATTCATCTTCTATTAAAAAGCGTGCATTTATTGTTCCAGGGGTTTGAATTTCATTTTCTGTCACACCTGTTATTTTACATTGTTCATTATTAATATATGAATTTGTTTTTAAAGTATTTACTTTTATTACTGAAATGTCGGCACCAGTATCAATTAGAAATGTTCTTATAGTATCTGAAATATCTATTTTTGCTAAGACGTAATTTGTTAATTTTTCAATTTTTAATTGATATAATGTTGTTTTCTCGTCCCCAATCTGATGTTCTTGGGGGACTACTTGCGCGTTTCCCGAATTAATCACATTGATTCTTCTTTGATTTCTGTTATTTGTACCACGATTATAGTTGTTGCGATTATTATTATTATTATTACGATTGTTGTTATAATTATTGTAGTTGTTACGATTGTTATTGTTGTAATTTCTATTCCTTGTTGTATTATTGTATCCTTGTGTTTTTCTATTATAGCTGCCATTATGGTTTCTATTATGTTTATTTGTATTATACCTGTTTCTGCTGTTATTATTATTTTTCATATATAATATGTTTTCATTGCTATTTCTACTGGAATCAATCTCAGGTGCTAGCTTAACTGCTTCATTTAGTGTTTTTGGTTGTGCTGTAAATATTGTTGTTTTCAAAGGTTCTTTGAGTCCTGATTTGAATGCATTTAAAGCTAATGTGTCATTTATGTTAGCGATGACTGTTTTATTTGCTTCACCTTGTTCTGATATATGTATTTCGTTTAATTCAGCAACCAATGTTTCAATTTCTTCAGCAAATTTAAGTACTGTTTTATTTCCTTGCTGAATACGATATAATTCATTTTGAATTTTTAATGGGTTCTTTTTTGGTTTATATATTTTTTCAAAAATATCTTTAAATGGTTTTAATGTTGCTGGTGTTTGTTCATTACTAATTTTATTACGAACTTTATCTGTTTTAAGTATGAATTTTATTAATTTTTCTATTTCTGTATTATCTTTCAAAGTTTCTGATAAACATTCAACCAAGTTTACAAAGTTTGTTAATGCTTGTGGTTCACCATTGAATTCCGGTATTATTTTAAGTGTCGTGCTAATATCAAATGTTGCCATTGTTGTAGTTTCCTTTCTTTCTTTTTCTGTTGAAATTTGTGTGCTAAGACTGTCTGAATATTCTTCACTACTAATACTATTACTACTATCTTGATCACTATCAATATCTTCTATTCGAACTTTAGAATTTATAATGGATTGTATTTGATTGTATATTTCTAAGTATTTGTTTTTATGATTTGTACAATCATATGTTTTTGCTAATGTTTTTAATTTTTTATTAAAATCTTCTTTTGAATATTCTAAATATAATTTCTTTGTTAATAAATATTTATCCGAAAAATTTCTATTCGGATTTTTCTTAAATATATCCAATATATTTTTTAAATCTTTTATCGAATCTTTTAGAGTTTTCATGAATGCAAAATATTTATATATATATTTTTTTTCTTTTTTTTTTTAAATTGAAAGAAAAAGATTTGTATTTTGTATTTATTTATTTAATATACATATTCAAGTATTACAATATTATTTATATTCTATTTTCTATATATCTATTAATTAAACCGTATTATTTTTGTTTATCTCTTTTCTAACATTTTTTTTAAATTTACTTTTAATATAACTTATTGTAGCTACTACAATTATACATACTATCCCAGCAAGATTTTTGCGTTAAGTCTAATGCTGAGTCAATCCGTAGAATATACGCAATATTGTCGCAGTACGGATGGTAATGGTAACCAAATTTATTGTACAATAATAGTCCTATTATTTTATATTCGCATCGAGATAATCTTTTTATCGTAATGCGAATATAAATACCAGCAAGATTTTTGCGTTAAGTCTAATGCTGAGTCAATCCGTAGAATATACGCAATATTGTCGCAGTACGGATGGTAATGGTAACCAAATTTATTGTACAATAATAGTCCTATTATTTTAAATTCGCATCGAGATAATCTTTTTATCGTAATGCGAATATAAATCACTTTGCTTATTTACAGTTATCAAATTGTAACAGAAATAATATTTTTTTTTCATTAACGTACTATGTACTACAATCAGAGTTTGTTTGCCGATTCAGTTTTCAGTTTAAAAGAAGACTTCATCGTGATTGGTTTGCTAATACTTAAAATTTGTTTCAAATATTATACATTAGTGTCGTGTTATTATATTGTGTAATTATTGTCGATTAACTAAATTGGTAAGTAAAAATATTAGTGCAAAATATTTAATGTGAATTTTTAATTTTTTATAAAATACGAGTAATTTAAATAATATGCGTACCAATTTCTAAATTTTCACGTTTCACTATAACGTATAGTTATTTGATTTATTCTTAGTAATTTACAATTCTTTACTAATGTAGGGTAAGAGCACTAGTAGTCGGACACTTAACGTTTTTTTCGTCTTTGTTTGAATTATTAAATAATTTGTAATAGCTATAAATTTATGAAAATTACGCAAATAAAAGATTGACATTTCTTTGGAGAACAAATAATTTAAATAAATTGTACCAATTTTAAGTAAATTGTATTTAAATAAATAACCAGCACTTTTACTAGTATCCGGACACCAAAATTTAGTTACCGGACAATTTGAATTCAGTTCCCGGACATTGTTTAGTTCTGGTGGATGTGAAATAATTATGCAAACATTATATATTACTTGCATCAATTCATGATTTATTATACAAACACAACTTCATTCAAAATAAATTCTACATGTATAAAAATTACGATAACAAAAAGTTTATTCCATATAAAAGAAAAAAAAAATTAAATAAAAAAAGAACAATTCATAATAATTCATAGATTATGTATAAAACAAATAGAATAAGTAAAACAAAATAATACAAATTAAATTTCAGTCTGACATTTTAAATCTTATGAACATAATTAGCAATTGAAAAATTTAGATGCTGCTTCTTCATAATTTTCTTTCTCCATTTCAGTGCACTTCAAATGATACCATCTTGGACATGTATCACATCCAATATTCTTCAGTCCATCATCCTCGACGTCGCTAATTAAATAATCAAGACAACATGAACATTGTTCTTTCTTTTTTTTCTTTAATTTTTTATTGCTTGACCTTTTCTTTTATTCTGATTTTTTTAAACGAATTTCCTTTCGTTTTTGCACCATTTCTATTTTAATTCCTTTTTGAAGATTTCCCTGTTTTAAAGAAGAAGAAAAATGAAAGATTTGAGGAAATACGTTTTCCTAATTTTACCTTGAATAATAAAAAAAGAAATAAATGGTTTCTAACAAAAAACGGAATTATCGCAGCCTTCGAATATGCTAAATTCGTTGACAATGAAATCAGAATTTTTGGCAAAAAATTGAAAATATTAGAAAATTATTTTGATTTACCATTGTATTCATCACATATTGGAATATATAAATCAAGTGGTATACTTGAAAGCGTAGACTTTTTTACGATTCAAGAAATTAAGAATAAAATATTTACCTTAAACGACGAAACTGGGCTAATATGTATTTCATTTCTATCTTGTATGTAAAAAGCATTTTGTTTTGTATTAGAAAAAAATCTATAATGTAAATCACATTTTTTAGGATACGTTGCCATGTTTATGGTAATAGAAACTGTAGAAAACGAAGCAAAATTATGCTGTGCAGTTCCCAGCAATTGGGTGAAAAATAGCATCCTATATTGGCCTTCTCATTATACATCAACACAACTAACACAAGCAAAAAAAAAAAGAGAGAATGTGACACCTGATTGGATCACATACAAGTGTAGAATATTATTTCAAAATATTGGTTAGTTTTTGCCCTGCTGGCTGAAGCTATTTTATATTAATAGAGTTGGTTTTTTTAGAGTCATTTCGCGAAGCAGAAGCGAGAGAAGTTTACGCACAATTCAAGTCGATGTCTGAAGATGACGAAAAGGAACCACCAGCCAAAACTACAAAGCGTGACAATCAAATAATTAATTATAATTCCATGTTAGGTACGTGCATATGTTATGAATGAAGACACGTATTATGTATAGTAAAATTCTAAAAATATTTTAAATATATTTTATACAGATACTCCAGACAGTGAATTTTTCATCAACACACAGATTTATTCAGAGCCTGATATTAACACCCAGGAATTTAAGAAAATTCTACCTGGAATGAAAGTTCCAGTAACATCCACTCCATGCACAGCAAAAAAAACAAAAGCTTCTAATTTGCCGACCATAAGCTCTGCGGTACACAATCAAATTATTGATGATAATTCCAGTACACAGTCACAGTCAGGTAAATATAAAACATTTAGTTTTAATAAATTTTAAACCACAATTTTTGGTACTGTTTTAGATGGCATTGAGGAAAGCCAAAACAACACAATGGTAAATACAGGTATGGGAGAGAGATCTTGCAGTAATACTTCAGAAGACATGAATTCTATATTAAAAGGTAGAAACCATAAATAACAACATAACATACATACATAATTCTTGATTAAACGACATTTATTATTTTACAGCAATAAAACAAATTCAGCAGGATATGAGAGAACTAAAAATGATGTTAGGAGAAATAAAAAGAGACATTAACAGAATTGGCAATACCAGTTCAGCTGATGATACTGATGAAAAAATTGAACTACCAATGAGGACACCCACAAACCTGGTTAGATTGGACACAAATTGTTCAGAACAAAAATATTATAATCAGCTAGTAAGTTTAAAAAAATTAAAAATTGTAGTATAAGGAAGAATATGTAAAATAGCATTCTCCATATTTCTTTAGGTGAAGCAACTATCATTTGTACGACTTTCGGATGAGAAAAGTGCATTTCGGCAACTTTTGCAAAATGTCGTAACAGATGAAGTCGTTTTGCAGTTTTCCTGGCAAGGCACAAATGATAAACTAAGCTTTCAAGCATTAACAAATTTAATTTCAATTTTAATAAAAGTTATTAAACAATCATTTAAAACTTATAATATAGTAACATTTGAACAGAGTGCCAAAGTATGGCTGCGACACGCCAATGAAAGGAAAAAAAGACATGAATTAAAAGAAAATAAAAATTTTGATAATACAATATAATACTCATAAAAGCATGTATTATGTAAATGTTATTTTTAATGTTTGAATAAATGTATAAAAATGTAAATTTAAATTTTATTTTTAGTTTTCTGGAAAATTATTTTGGTGTTTAAGGGGACCAATATTCTTGTACCCTTGAACGTGTAGAATCATGGTTGTAGTTGGTTTGTTTGGTGTTTTTCTTATTGTCTGAACAGAAGATATAGCAATTTTTCAAAAAATTGAATAAAATGTCTCAAAGATAGGTTAGCGTTCTGTGTTTAACAGAAGTTTACCACAATAAGTGTTTCACTAATTTATCGCATGTAGATTCAAGCCAGTTTATCGCATGTAGATTCAAGCCAGTTTATCGCATGTAGATTCAAGCCAGTTTATCGCATGTAGATTCAAGCCAGTTTATCGCGTGTAGATTCAAGCCAGTTTATCGCATGTAGATTCAAGCCAGTTTATCAATGATAGGTTTTCAATTGTTAAACTTTTATTGAAAACCGAATGAATACCACAAAGTGATTGACAGTCGTATAGACTTGTGTCTGGACAAAGGTTTTCAAATGAAAACAATTGCGAAAATGTTGCGATCTACCGGATATTCGCTAAAAGTTTATTTATTGAATATCCATTGAATATTCAAATACCTTGCTGGGTATTAAACTTATAACTATAATTTTTCCTGCTTCATATTGATAATTGTTGCCGTTGCTGCTGTTGTTGTTCGCTGAAGCTGCATTCACTATAATTTCCTCTTTGTTTTTAGATTCGTTTCCCATTCTTTATTTCTAATTTCTTTTATTTTATTTAGGAAAAAATTTTTCTCTTCTCTGGTGATTGATAAGTTTACCAATCGATATAATTCTGCAATTTCTCTTCTATTTTTTACTTTTTGTCCTCCTCTTTTTTTTATTTTTATATCTTGAACTTTTGGTGTTTCAATCACCCGATTTTTATTTCTTTGCTTGTATTCCTGAATGGATATCGGTCGTGGTCCCGCTTTATTATTGTTTCTGAGGTCTTCGTCAAGACCGGGATTTATCTGCATATGTTGCTCTAATAATTCTTGAGAATCCGCTTTAAAATTACACCTGTCGCAGCTGAATATATGTTTTTCCACTTTTTCTGTTATGATTATAGATGAATCGTATTTTCGCAGGATCGCCATGTAACGTTTGATTTTCCGGAAAGGAGATATTCTACCTAGAGGGAAGAAGAATTTAAAATATTAATTGGTGCGGCATGTTAGTGCCGATAATTGCACCAGTGTTTGGCAAAAGTGCCGAAATTTTATTTTTAATTAAACTGGCAATTCAATGCCGACTTACTAAAATAAATAAAAATGCAGTCGATTTGCTTGATAATATTCAACTGTGTCTTTTATTTTAAAAATCTTCTCTTTTATACAAAATTTCTTATATTATGATTAATAGTAATTAATACTAATTAAATGTAAATTGCTTATAATATATATAATTTGCTTAATCAAAAAAATTTATTGGCACACTTAATGTGTTCAAAGTACAAATATTACAATACCCATATGTTCTTAATAATAATTCTTTTTTTTATTATTTATAACAATTTCTTAGTTTATAAAATCAACATAATTTTTAAATTTTCGGTCATATACCTTATTTACTAACAAAACAATGCAATGCTTACATATCATATTTATATGTCTATTACCTATGTTAATATTTATAATATAATTCATATATAGCTTTTAAAATGCTGCGTCATAATTATGTTATCAATCAACCCTCTAGCAGGACAATTTTTTTTTTAATGATAAATTCATGAATAGTTAATTTCGATGTGCAGAGCACGATAGTGATGTCAACAAAAAATTTGTATTTACCGTTTTGTCTGCAGGTGAGAGAACAGGTAAGCTGCCAAAAGGCGGGTAGTCCAGGAAAAAGGAAAAAATAAAAGACAGGTGTGATTATTACTCTACTCTGTTTTATTGCATAAGAACAAAATAAATTTATAAAAATGACGGTAAGAAATACAAATAAAAAAAAATGAAACATTATGGTTTAGTATGATAAATTTGAAAACATTTTTTTGTTGATGATAGGCACACATTTACCTTACATTTTAAACAAAACATTTGTGTTTCCGATTTGCAACCACCCAATTTACAGGTCCGCTTACCAGAACGATCTAGTTGGTCTGGCATATGACCAACATCATCGTAGCGAGCATCGAATCCCAAACCATATGCTTTTTTGGTTTTAGGTGATTCAAACTTTTGTGATGAAGTTTTTGATGGTCTACCTGCTGATTTTCTTTCTGGCTTTTGTTGATATTGGCACAATCCTTGTGCAACTTGTATACGGAATTTTGGTAGCTCAGCAGTACCTCCACCTACATGAATACGTCTGTGCAAAAGATACGCATTAACTAATGTCATATCAAGAAAATGATAAAATAATTTCAACGAAGCACTTTTCGTTTTAATGCGAATATGATATCGTTCCAAGAGGCCGTCCATAAGATCCACGCCTCCCATATGGTAATTGTATTCTCTGATAATTCGTGGACATTCAATTTCAATAAATTTTTTATTCTGCCGATCATATCGAGATATTTTTTCAGACTGAGTTTGTATATTTGCTATCAAAAATGGTTTTACACCAACATACGTAGATACCAGTCGAACATTTTTGGTGTCTTTCCACAGTACATTCGTTATATCTACACCATAAGCAGTACCCACATACTCTTCCATATATCCTCTATTTTGACCTTGTGTTTGGAGTGCTTTGCCAGATGACAGCTTGCAATTGTTGATGCGATTAGTACGAACTGTGCCCAATGCATAAATACCTCGAGCTCTTAAGTAAACCATAAGTGGCAACGACGTGTAGAAATTGTCGAAGTACAAAATATGATTTTTGAAATCTGGTACAGTCTGTGTTAAAATCACAACAATATTGCCAGTTGCTCCCAAGTCAGGAGTATTCGGAAGCACCTTATTATCATTTTTGCCACAATAAACTTCAAATCTATACGAATATCCAGTGGAATCACATAATACGAACAGCTTCATGCCCCACTTATGAGGCTTGTTGGGCATATACTGCCTGAAGGCACTTATCATTTTTGTAGAGCACATCTGCTCGTCAACGCACAACCTCGCCAACTTAGGAACTGAATCAAATTTTTTCATTCAAATGATCATATACTGGTCTGACTTTGAACAGCGAATCGTGACCAGGATGAGTACGATCTTTCATTAATGTGAAATCATTGAATCGGATGTATTTCCGGATATCACAAAACACCCTTGATGTCATTGTTCTTCGAATTGCTTCGAACGAATGTTCACCCCAATATTCTTCCACGCTCGGGTAACGATAAACTGACATGTAAATTAGAACTCCAATATACTGTCTTATTTCCACATTACTTACTCGAAATTTAGTATTCACATCCTGTTGCCTGGCGTTCAAATTTGTGTAATGGCAGATTTTCTCTATCAGCTCATCAGTAAAAAAATATTGAAAACATTGAAATGGTGTTTTCAATTCGTTGAATTGCTCCGGTAATTTGGCTTCTCCGCAAAACACCACTTCGTTTCGATGTAATTGTAGATGTTTTTTTCGCCAAGTTATTTTGTTAAACTCTTCTGATTTGAATTTGATATTGGCCGGATCAATAGTAATTCCTCCGTTATTAGGTTGAATATCCGGTCCTCCTTCGTCTTTCTCCGGTGGTGGAGAACGAGGTCGTTTTTGACGTTTTCCTTTCAACCGTACATGATCAGTCAAGGTGGGTGCTGGCATTAGTGATGCATCTGTCAGAAGCGGTTCATGTGCTTGTTGTTGTTGTTGCTCAATTGAAGGAGAATGCGACTTAGATTCACCTGGTGATGAGATATTGCTGAGGTTCAAGCTGACATTTATAGCTCTACTAAGAAAATCAGCAGACGATGCTCTTCTCAATTCTGCAATACAATTGTCAATTTCTGCCTCATCCTCGGGCGCTATTCGATAATCTGGGTCTTTGACACTATCGTCATCATCATCGGAGAATTCGACGGAGCCATTATCAATATCAGATTCGGGATCAGAAATTGATTCCAACATTTGTAATACCTCTTCTTCAGAAAGCTTCGATAAGTAATGTTTTCGCTTTTGGAAAACCGGAGAATAGACCACTTTTTTTTGACCAGACATTTCTGCAAAATAAATGCACTAAAAGATATAGACGGGTTGACAAATAATACTTATGCAATAATACTCACTTATTTTATGAAAATTGTATGCAAAAACGTATACCTCACACGGATTCGTTTATGAAAATTTTATGCTAAAACTTCACTTTACACGGATTACCCGCCTTTTGGCAGCCTGACTTTCCTAATAGCTAGTAGTCGATTTTTTTTTCAAAATTAGTAAAACACCAAGATTTTCTCAAACTATATGTAATTTTCTGATCACCAATATTTTTTATGCTTCCAGAAACAACTATATATATTTTTAATAAATAATTTAAATTTTCACTGCAATAACTAATAATTTTTCGACCTGTTGAATTGAAAATTCCACTTCAAATGACAGTAACTAACTAACGCATGGTACAATTCCCGCCAAATTTTTTTTTTGAATAGACCTGAACACAACAGAAGGCATTGCAGCAACACAAAGTTTACAAAAATATTACATTAACAGATAATTGAATCAAAGCGTTGCCTGCCAAAAGGCGGTCAGTCCTGCTAGAGGGTTAACATTATATATGCAATTACGAAATAAGTAATTGCATTAATTTGACTCATATTTAAATTTTCGTTTACTATTGAGTAGATCACGTTTCTTCTACTCATGTTATGTTGTCGCGTAACATATTATATGTTATGTATATGATATGTGGTCATTACAGTATTCTAGTACAGTGTTTCAATCTATTGTCAGTATTTCATCATTATCTTCTTCACAATTTGAAAATTTGCTTGAAAATAAAAGTTTGATACTAATAAGCTTTGCGTATATTTGGCTAAATTCTAAAAGATTTGGATTATTTTTATTCATATTTCGTGCTCTTATACGAGAAAAAAAGTTTCCCAAAGGATCTTGGTTAAATTTTTTCCCACTGATAAAATTAATTTTATATCGCAAAAATTGATTTTGAACTATTCTTATAATTGATTCCGTGGACAAAACGATACCTTTGAAACAGTATGAACGATTTGTGCCTCTTACTGGACTTATATTAGACATGTAATTTTGCATATATTTTAGGAAATCGATATGTTCCAAATTGTGACTTACTGGTTTGTTGAGGCAATCAAAATATTTGTTGAATTTTTCTATAAATGTTGCAGTTGATACAGCTTCTTGTTCAAGATTTTCTGGATATTTTTTTAAGGCCAGAAGAGTTCGTATTCCGCTTGCCACACTGTGACTTAGTACTTGAACGGCTAATTTTACACTCATTTTTTGAAAACTTGTAGGATATACATGAGCGAATAATAATTTCGTACATATTCTGGTAGTTTCATTTTTTTCTAAATGATAAGGAAAGGTTAATACTTCCTAGTTAACTATTCCATCAGGGGTATTAAGTTTACTTTCAGCTAAATTATTACGAATACTTTTGAAAAGATGTGGGTAATCGTATATACAAAAAATTTGTTTATTTTGTATGGATATACAAGGATTTTCCTTATTACAGCCAAAAGCGTTGAAAAATCGTCTATTTGTTGGTCCTTGATCACAGACAATCCCGATCACAATTTTAGCCTAAATTGTCAATACAGTGACACATCTTTCTATTTCAATTTTTATATTTTCTGCTGGTATAGATCCTGGCGTTGCAACGTAATATAAGATCTGTTTTAAATTTCTACACACGCTTCGAACCATAAATACACAAACCGCCTTAGCTTGAACTCTATAATTTTTATCTCCAAAGCCAACGAATCCAAGAATTTCATCTTTATGTTCATCAGAAACTAAACCTTGTTGAATGGACATTTCATCAAAAATAAGAAGAACGTCTTTTTCATGCAATTCTAATTTTTCTATTTGATTTTGAAATAAATTTAGAACATTTTTGTTACATCCTGGTAAAAGACTTTTAATTTTAATCCAATTATGCAAAGAACGCACAGTTGGTAAACGAAGTTCTAAAATATCTTTCAAAAATTTGTAGTCTACAGACGAACGAAAATATATACTCTGACATATCCACTTCTCATCTTCAGTATAAAGACGATCATTTCTAGCATTCATAATCAATTTTGCAAAAATTCTAGAATTTTCGGAAATTTCTGTACTCTCATTCAAAGTTGACAACAGAGAATTGTTTTTAGATAACTCTTTGATTTTTTTTAAGCGAAGCAATTTACTTTTATTCCTTCTTTTGAGAATTTGCAATTGCTTGACTTTATTTTTTAAATGAATTATGGAATTAGTCAATCTTCTGACTTTTTTATTATAATATTGAATTATCTTGAAATTTTTTAAGCAATGCGAACAAAACGCATTATCTGCATCAGATGTTGCTACTTCATTCATTTGTGCCATATGAGTCATTTATTCTTCCTTCATGTCATTTTCTTGTTCAAATGTAAAAATATCAGTTGAACTTATATTTTCTAAATTTAATGAAGGAAGAGCAGATTTCTTTAAAAATTTTTTTCCAACAAAACGCGGATCAAAATGAATTTCACATATTTAGAGACGTTTAGGCAATCTACAACTATTATTTAATTTAAGAATTTCTATCCACGTTTCATACTTACCCACATCTGACTTAGGAAATTTGAAAAATTTTCTATCCGGAAAATCTGAATGACAGCTAGGAACAACACATTTGTTTCTTTTCCAAGAAGACATTTTTTCACAATAACGAAAAACACTTTTCAAAATTGAATAATAAAAATAATTTAAATTCTTTTAAATAATTATATCAATAATATATAATATTCAAGATTTTGATAAAAACGAAGAAATATTATATTATTAAAATTAACGGACACACACAGCGTATACTGAAAATTGCGATAATATTTTTTTTTAAAAACGAATATTTTCACACAAGTAGCGATAATCTTATCAAAGATGTTAATTATTCTTAGATTTGATTTGAATAAAATTAAAAAAAGTGCAAACATTATTATTATCAAGTATTCAAAAGTTCTCTCATTTATTTTCCTTATTCTGATTTTATAGCTTTTTCAAAATCTCTCAAAAGCTATTTTTATGTTTACTTAATAGTTATGAACACGATTCGTGCCATAAGCATTTCACATCTATATCTAGTCTATGGTATAATCATAGACTAGATATAGATGTGAAATGACCGTATAAATTTTTAATACACTTTTGAAATCGATCATAGCTGGCAAAAACTTGAAGAATGGCTGGCAGGAGCTTTTACTGAGAGGAGAGATAATTTTTCGCTCACGAATTTCCATATATATTACCACATATTACATATTTTGTAGATTTCAATATTTCAATAGCTGGCAATGAAAATACATGCATATTTATTTAAAAAACAATACACAATACATGTTCATTGCAATAGCTGGCAGTAGTACATAGTACTGTGTTATATGGTTATGTTGTTATACTTGAATCATGAATATAGAATATTTATCACTGATCAACAAAGCAATAAGATGTGACACTCTTTTTTTTTTTTGAATTTACTAGCACACATAAATACTTATTTTAAAATAATAAAAAAAATCAAAATTCAATTTACAAAAACAGTACAGAATTAATGTACTTATGTCAAATCCATATTTCCTTATAAACCGCCGTAATGAAGAAAAGATACAAAACAATATATACATGTGAGCAAAACAATCATATTGTATGTATACGATTTTTTCACAATGCATTTTTAAAGGCGATCTGGAACTTTTTCACTGTGTTAGTACTGGTTAGTACTGGTTAGTACTGGTTAAGGCCGAATGAATAACGGGACAAAGGTCATGAGAAATTTTTGCTAACACGTGTTCAGTGTCACATCTATTTCTAGTGGTTGATCAGTGATATTTATATTCATGTAGCCAACAATACAGATTGCATAGTATCAAAGAATATATAACTAACGTAACTAGTAGATATATAGTATATTCTTTGATAGTATATGCATGCACACATGTGTTAGATACTTTCAAAACCAGTTTTAATTGTATATAATATCACAGTTAAGGATATTTGCCTGTGATCATATATATTATTATATTCATTGTCAGTCATAACATAAATTTGTTGAAAATTTAAATTTCCTTTAAAATATACGATTTTGTACATTTGCCTGTTATTTGATATTTTTTATCATTTCCGATAAGGATATAGCTACATAGATTTTTGATTTTTAAATTTGTTTTTTCTTCAAGATATACAAGATTTCAAAAGATTACAAAAGTTCTCTCATTTATTTTCCTTATTCTGATTTTATAGCTTTTTCAAAATCTCTCAAAAGCTATTTTGATGTTTACTTAATAGTTATGAACACGATTCCTGCCATAAGCATTTCACATCTATATCTAGTCTATGGTATAATGGTATTCTTTTATTGTGGTTTAAATGTTATTTTACTGTTTTAAAAAGCGGTTTTGGTAATGTTTGTTAAATATCATTGTCGTAAGGACAAATGCAAGCACCATGTCATTCTTTATTTCGAACATCAGTTCAATTATAACACGATTGAATGGGATAACATCTCTCACGATTCTTTGTCATGGTCTTAGAACCATAGTTTTATGGCTGCACAAATATTTAATTAGGTTTCTATTGATATAAACCTAAGAACATAATTTCGTAAATCATAACACATATCACACAATACCTATAGCATATAGTTGCTTGGTATATAGATCTGGATGTACTTAGCATATAGTTGCTTTGTACAAGGTACAAGATACACATAATAATACCAATAGTATATGGTTGCTTGGTACATAACAAATGCGTCTTTCGATACAAGCATGCACATGTTTCGGTTAATCTCTAACATTCACACTATCCTATGCAAATATTTGCTATGATGATTATATCCTTTCTTTATGATCACAAAGGATATCGTTTTCTTGTTTTCATGTACTTCGTTACAATAAATGCGTTCTTGCATACTTCGTTATGGGTATATTGTATATTGATACTCAGAAACAAAGATTTCGTTGGTTATCAACCAATACAAATAATTACGTAAACTTTCTATGTTTCGGATGAAGCATACTACAAGGATCTAGGAAGATCAAAGAAAAAAAGGATATTGTTATTACACAAATTTCACTTCAGTGTGAAATTTGTCGTGTAGTCGCAAGCCGAAATATGCATTTCACACTTTTTTTCGTTACAGTTTTTTTATTCTTTGTAGAAGGAACCGTCACATACAAAGTGGAAGAACTTTTCAGTTCACAACTCATTCATGTATTGACAGTGGACCTGACATCATCGAATGGACATCACCTTCTAAATTCAAATTTAAATTCAATGTTTTTGTTTTGATTGTTCTCTAAAATGTAGTTGTATTTAAAAGTTTTTGTGGAATTAACATTTTATATTGAATAAAAATAATTCTTGTAAAAGTGCTCACTTCGGAAGTTCGTGTTTCATTTTCTTTGACTAATTTATTGAAAAGAATCTTACTAAAACGCTTAATTAGACTGAACAATGTTGTTTCAATCTTTATTATTTGAAAAACTTCGAACTGTGAAAATCAATTAATAATTTCATAAAAGTAATTAATAATTTTATTTGAAAATAAAAATAATGGATTCTGAAGAATTTGCAGAATTAGTAGAAGATGGAAAAGCAAGAAAAAAAATAAAGTTGGATGATAAAAGGAAAACAGAAAAAGAGAAGAGGTAATTATAGTTTTGATAACTATTGTCTAGCGACTATTTTTTTATAATAAATTATTAATACTTGAAATTACGAACTGTGTTTCTCTAGGTATAGTGCAAAGAAATTCCCATGAAGAAAAATCATTCAAGTGTAATGAAATTTCAAGAAATGAAATTTATGCTTTTTTTAAAATTTTTATAAAGTTCCGAATAAGCTTGCTCAAGACTCATTTTTGTTGAGCTACTGTTTACCGAAGCACACACAACGTCATGATCGACGTAAAGGAGGTAGGCATAAAAATGTAACAACAAATTATTACGTGCAAAAAAGAAAAAAACGGGCAAAGCAGCAAAAGTATGTCAGTCGTTCTTTTTGAACATACTTAGAGTTTCTAAAGACAGAATACAGAGAATTTGTAAATTACATTTAGAAAATGGAACTGCAACTTTAGAAAATAGAGGTGGTGACCGTAAATCAAAAAAAAAATGCTCAGAAGAAGCAGGCAATCATATATTATATAAAATCTGATAAGGTGCTAGAAATACACTACTGCCGGGGTAAAACGAAACGCCAATATTTGCCAAGCTAATTAAATATCAATAAAATGTTGGAGCAGTACGAATCGCAATTATCTTCAGATTTTTCAGTGAAGCGAAGCTATTTTAGAAAAATATTTTGTGAAAACTTCAATATAAGCTTCAAAACTCCTAGGACTGATGTTTGTTCAACATGTCTTATTTTGAAAGAGCAAATAAAGGTTGCAGCAGGTAATGGTGATAATGAATCAAAAAACACTTATATGATTTAGTACAAACTTCATAAAGAAAGAGGTAAGACATTTTATAAGCTTCTCAGTACTGAAACGGAAGATGCAATTGTGATGTCATTTGATTGCCAGAAGAATATGTTCTTGCCTAAACTACCCGATCAGTCAGCTTATTAAATCAGACAATTATTCATATATATTTTTGCGGTAGTTGTTGGTACATCTCAGACACAGGTAAATAAAAACAATGTTTTTTTATAAACTTAGGGTGAAAATGATTTTGGGAAAGACTCAAATGAAATCGCATCAGCTTTATATCATCAGCTTTGTCAAGCCGAGTTTTCTCAAAAGAAAATTCTTCTCCTTTTCTGTGACGGTTGTGGAGGACAAAAATATATATAAAAATATAATATCATTTGAATGTTAGCCAGTTGGTTTTCTTCAAAAGCACCAAAACATCTGAAACAAATTGAAATTATACATATATTCGGTTCCAGGGTCTTTGCATTGTTAGAAAAAGAAATACGGCGAAAAGAAACAATAATTACAAAAGAAGAATATATTCAAATTTATAAAAATTATGGTCAAGTTATTAAGCTACGAAGTGAAACCTGCCCCGACAAAGACTGGAAATCGGAATGTTTGGGCATAATCAAGCCACCAGGGAGCTGGAATTTTAAATTCAAGGCTGCTAAGAGATTTATTATTACTAGTAATGGAAAAAGCTTACTACTCCGAGGCGAAACGTTTGACAAAAGTGATTTGTACATTGTGAAAAGTATCTTCAAAAAAGGAATGCATATTAGTTCTTTCGATCCCATGATAGTACCAAAAGGAGTATCAATAAAAGAGCAAAAAATAAAAGATGTGCAAAATTTATTGAAGAAACATTTTGGAGAAAGATGGCAGGATCTGGAAGAGTTGTCATTTTATAGAAATGTGTTCGACACAAATGAATCAATGCCTGGTAATAATTTGGAACAGCTGTGTGAAATTACTGAAGAAGATCCTGAGTTGAGAATTTGATGGAATCTTTATCGTTTTTTAAATATTTTTGCTATTTTATTCCGTTTTTGAGACATTCACTTTTGAAAAAAAATTTTATTTTTGTTTTACACTTATTATTATTTTTAATTCACTTATTTCACGTGTAATTTTGACTTAAGTAATATAAAAAAAGTTTTCTTTTAGAAACTGCTGGTTTTTTTCTTCAAAATTCTCCTTTTCCATAAATGCAATCACCAAAAGTTGTCTTTTTCACTCCATGAAATCAAAACTCGCCTTTTCCAAAATTTGAACTTAATTTTCTTGGAAACAATGATCTTGTGATTTTTGAACAAAATATAAATAAAATAGTACAATCAGCGCCAACTAAAAAAAATAAAATTCACGGGTTTGCAGTACCTGTTATTGATGTAACACGTTTTCATCATTTTCTAAGAAATTGTTAAAAGTGGAAAAGACGCTGTTTGATTTTAATCGACTCAATTACTTGATTCTCGTTGAAAAATTTATCCTTCGTTTTAGAAAAATATGATTGTGCACTTGAGTTTTCTAACACAGAATTACCATTTTCTCGTGTTTGTCCTTCTTCAAGTAATTTTGTTTTGAGTGCAAATGTACTCGGCAAGGTGTCTTTTGACTCTATCGCGATTACAAAATTTTCGTAAGATTTAGGTTGACTTGAAAGTAAAATTATACTAAATAACTCATTTTCACTATCTCTTAAAGAAATTCCGATTTCACTTAGTTTTTCGACTACATCAAAAAATGAATTCAAATACTCTGAAATACTTTGACCTTCGGTCATATTGTTTTGAAGTAATTTTTTAAACAAGATGACTTTTCTTGCCGGACAACGAGTTTGGTAAATTTCTTCCAATTTTTTCCAAGCCTCGTTAGATGGTTTATATCTTTTAACGTGGTTTAATTATGTGACGGTTTTAAACACAGTAAGATAGTTGCAAGTGCCTTTTCATCCTTGGTTATCCAAGCACTTTCAGCAACCGCATTTTGGCTTCCTTCTGGCTTAGCAGTGCTACCATTTACGTATGTCCACAAATCACTGTGTACCAACACACTTTTTATCTGGATTTTCCATCCGTCATAATTATTTTCATCCAGTTTTTCAATCTGGTGCAGAGACGAACTCATATTATAATTTATACTAACGAATAATATTTTCACAATAGTTTTTACTTCAATTCAATTTTTTTTTACTTAATTCACACACGACACACGTGTTGGGAAACTGGGCCCATAACCTTTGTTAGCTATAATTTTATTATGAAAATGAAAACACCGTTTTACTATATTGAGAGTTTATTACCAACTGTGAGGTTAGAGTAAGTACAACGGTGAGTACATATGATGATATGATTATCAGTTATTATCATTATCAATTTACATTTACATAGTAGTGAAGACACTAGTTCAATTTACATAGTAGTAAAGAAATTTATAAATAGTGTTTCTATTGACAATTGCAATTGCAAACCTAAAAAGAATGACTATTAAAATAACCTGCATTGAAAATGTGTTATTGAAATACTTTTTTCTATTCAGTCTTTGATTTGAATGTTTAAGGATTTTTTCTTTAAAAAATTCCTCGTTTCTTTGTCGTGAATGACGAAAATCCGAAAGGAAAACCAGTTGAAATACTAATTCTACAATTTCGGCCAGCTTTTGGAACCACTTTTTTTCAACATTTTTTCTCGAAATGCCTGTCCATGAAAATTATGCTAGCAAATCCAGCGAAAAGAGATAATCCATTAATTTATACATAAATTTGCATCCATCTGATGTCTTGATTGTACCACAAATGCTCGAAAGTCTTGTTAGCTGTAAAAATATAATATGAAAAAATAATAAAATAATATTTCCAATTATTTTTTACAATACGTTTATACTATTTCCTGTTTGAAATGTGTATCTTTCAATTTTTTTTCCATTTCATAAGCCTGCTAGGGGATTCTCTAACTCACTAATTTAGATTTTAGAGTCTAAATTCCAAATTTAGAAAGAATCTGTATTCTGTAAACTAAAATGTGAGTTATTTTGACAGCTCTAACCTAGTGTAGAACGTGGTGTAGAACGAGTAGAACGAACGTAATTTTTTGTACTAGATCTACTCTAAATTTAGATGAATATCCGAATCTCTATCCTTTTTAATTCTAAGTTAGAATTGTATTTTAGAGCAAATTTTCTCACAAATAAAAATAAGTTAGAGCGGTGATAACACCATTAAAATTTTAAATAATTAATTTTTTTTTTAAATATATTCTTTTTTAATACATAAATTACAAAAATAAAATAAATAAATTATAAAAATAAAGTAAATAAATAAATAAAATATAAAAATAAAATAAATAAATAAATAAATTATAAAAAATTATTAAAACATGTAAGTACGTAATTTTTTTCAAAAAGATTGTTTTCATTTTTTTTTCATATGCTTAGGGACAAAAAAACAAATGAAGGTCAGTTTGAAATTTTAGTTTCCTTTATGGAAGAAAATCCGGATTTGGCCAAAAATAAACTTCACAGCCAATCGGGAAGAGAAAAGTCGAAAGCTTTGTGGAAACAGTTATCTGCAAATTTGAATGCTGCTGGTCCAACAGAAAAAAATGAAGAACAATGGAAAAGGGTAAGATAAGACTTTTTTGAACTAATTTTATGTTATTTGTAAAGTATATTTGATAGAATAACTATATACAGTCTTGGTTCAACTGTGGTTGGAATAAGATCGGTCGATTTTCGAAAATTTCATTTCAATTTTAATAATAAAATTATTAACACAATACACAATAAATAAATAAATAAACAAATAATATATAATTATCAAAGAAATTAAATGCACATAAAGTAAACAATATAGAAGTACCTAACGGTCAGTAGCATATAACACGTGCATTGTCGTGATCAAATCTACCTCTAGCTATTCAACGTGATAACACGTGCAATACTCGTGATATAAAAACTTGTGTATATTATCATTTTAAAAAAAGAAATACCAGGGCCGGCTCCGCCTGAAAGGGGTCAACTTCAAGATGGCGCCCGATAAGGGCCCTAACCAGTTCGATCTTCTGGATTCGGATGGCGATTACGTTACTCCGAAAAGAGCAAGGAAAACTTTAAGAAAAGAGAAGAGAACAAATAGCAGCAAAACAAATAATTTTTTTGGTCCAACTCCTGCAGAAATTTCTAACATTTTTACCTTAGGCTCAAATCCTAAGTACCTGAATCTGAGATGCGAAGGAAATAACAAAAAAGTAACCGAACTAAACCCGTTTTTAATCAAGAAAACCTTAGAGGGGCACACCAGCGGAATAAAATCAATGAAACCAACCAGGGATGGCACATATCTACTCCTGATAAACAACAATGTTGAAGCAGACAAGTTAATAAAAAATTGCGTCAAAATAAACGAGACAAAAGTCGTAATAGAATACCACCAGAAACTAAATGCTAGCAAAGGTACCATCAGAGCACCTCTTCTGAGGGACCTCGATGAAAAAGAACTATTAGAAGGCCTAAAAGAGGAAAACCCGTCAATTACCGCGGTAAGACATCTCACTAGATACATAAACAATATCAAAGTTCCTACTGGTACGATCCAGATTACTTTCAACACCTTCGACCCACCAAAAGCTATTAATGTGCTTTATGAAAGAATCCCGGTGACCAGGTGGTATCCTAGCCCTCTCAGGTGCAGGAATTGCTTAAGATTCGGCCACCATGAAACTAAATGCAATGCAACACCGATCTGCACAACATGTGGTGAAGGCAAAGCACAACATGAAACTAACCACAAATGTAAGAGGATATTCTGCGTGAGCTGCAACCTAGTTGGTAACCATGCTACGATGGATAGAGCCTGTCCCACATTTTTAAGAGAGAAAGAGGTAGTGAAATTGCAGACAGATAAACATCTAAGCAGGTACGAAGCAAGAAAGCTGTACTTCAGTACGCGGCCTCAGCATAATCAACCATCACCTATAGCGACTATTGAAACTAACAACAAAAGAGAGATGAAACACAACACGATATCATATGCTGACATGGTAAGATCTGGAATATCCAGTACAACAGTCCAAACTAATCAAATAACTCAACCTTCTACAAACGATTCTATTACTAACAAAACAATCTTACTAACCACTACCCCAAAACAAAACAAACCTAACCAACCAACAGAAAGCAATGACACCTCAAAAAACACTACAGAAAACACGACAAAAGACAACGAACAATTACAAACTAATACAAACATAGCTTTCAACAAGTTATTGTCGAATTCACCAAATTTAATGGAAGGAGAAATCACTCAGGTCTTCAATATGAAGACCCCTGACAAAGACATATTTTCATCACTATCCTCAACAGACAGAGACATCGACAAAATGTACTTCGAAGAAATAGTTTCTGACTCGGATGAGACCATGGAACACAAAAAATAATGAATTAATAATCAGAACCAAAATGACGACCACAACATCCAATTCACCCCACACTTCGACCTTTCGCGGAGGTCCGGTTATACTCCAATGGAATATGGCCGGCCTGTATGCGAACGGTCCCTCCCTGGATATTCTAATATCCAAATACAATCCGGATTTCGTAGCTATTCAAGAGACCCACATTCCATCATCACATGCAATGGCTACCAGGGGCAAGTATGACGTTTTCCACACTAATCGCTATGATACTCGTAAGAGTGGGGTGGCGATTCTTGTGAAAAGGGGAATTCCTGTGTCTGTAAGTTATCCCAATACTACTAACCCAGCCATAACAGTCACATCCTATCCCACCAATCCCTCCGAATAACAAACATTTATGTAGAATGCCATTCAGGAGACCCAACCAACGATCTTCAAAATCTGGCCACAGACCTAGAAGGACCACAACTACTTCTTGGAGATTTCAACGCGCACAGTCCCTTATGGGGATCAGAGCGCCTGAATACAAGAGGTAGACAAGTAGAAAGATGGATTGAGTCTACTGAACTGGTCCTGCTTAACGATGGATCTCCAACCCTCCTTTCCACCAGGAATACCCTGGCCCACGTGGACCTCTCCTTGGCAAGTCCGGATTTAGCCACTCATACTACATGGAAAGTAGACACTCTTCAAGGTAGTGATCATTTTCCAATTCTAATAAAATTGAACCAAAGACCCAGACATCAACAAATCTGCAACCAAGCTCGTTTCATTGAAACCAAAGCTGACTGGAACATTTTCCAGCAATCGCTGGACCTCTTTCTGTCACAAAAAACACCCAGTCCTCACTGCTTTAGAGAAATTACCATTCTAACTAGGGCCATACGTTTTGCTGCTTCAAGAAGCATGCCTCTATCCAGACCTAAAGCAAAGTCAAAGCCTATTTGGTATAACGATGAGGTGCATCTCCTAGTCAAATGCAAAAACAGCGCCTGGAAACGCTTCAAAAGGTGCAATTCCACTGAAAATGCAATTGAATATAGGAAAGCTAACGCACGCATGAGACGAGCTATTAAAGTAGCCAAATTACAAGCTTGGGTTGACTTTTCGAATAGTATCAACCCTAGCAATTCATTACAAGATAACTGGCAAAAAATCAGAGCCATACTCGGTACAGGTAAGAAACCGCAGATTCTTGCTATCGCCAACGAAAACACCCACACCTCAGATCCTGGGGAAATAGCGTATATAATTGCCGACCGTATTGCAAACTATTCCCGATCCACACAGGACATTCATATCACATGCTCGGAAAAACAAAAATGGTACACAGAAAACCGTAAGCGTATCCTCCAATTTAACTCCAACTCCATTCTAAACCATCCCTTGTCTCTTCAGGAATTTGAGGTAGCCCTCAAAGCCTGCAAGAGCACCACCCCAGGCTTAGATAAAATCTCCTCGGTGATGATCAAAAACTCAACCTATACCTGGAAACGGAGATTCTTTAAGGTACTAGGTGTACTGATGAGTTCTGGTACCTTCCCTGCACAATGGAAGATAGCAGAAGTCATCCCACTCCCGAAGAGTTCCCCAGAATCCCTTACCCCAGACAAGATCAGGCCTATATCCCTCCTAAAAACTCCTTCCAAAATCCTCGAGAAAATCCTTGCCAACAGGCTAAGCTGGCTCTTAGAACAGAAACTGCCGCAAAACATTGTGGGATTCCGTCCTGGACAAGGGACTCTGTCTCTACTCCAGGAGGTACAACACAACCTAGCGTGCGCGCTGGCGAAGCGTCAACATTCAGTTCTGCTTTCCCTTGACCTAGAAAAAGCTTACGATCGAGTGCAGAAGCATGTGATTCTCCTTCAATTACACGAATGGAATGTGGACACAAACCTAATAAGGATTGTGGAAGCATTCCTAAGCGACAGATACTTTACCGTTAGGTGTAACGGTGTCCGTTCACGGAAGTTCAGCACCATGAACGGCTTACCACAAGGCTCTCCTTTGTCAGTTTATCTCTTTAACACCTACATCTATTCGCTGGCTATTAAGTTGCAAAACATCCCCGATGTTGTCACGCACATATATGCTGACAACCTCTTGTTTTACTGCTCAGGTAACCCTCAAAAAACTGGAAACACACTAAACCAAACATACACAGTGTTATCAAATTGGTGCAATCAAAACGGAGCCAAAATTACCATTGAAAAAACCGAAGCGCTCCACGTGTGTAACAAAAGAAAGTGTACAAATAAAACTATTAAATTGTCCAACCAACGCGTCAAGTTCTCTCCTTCTCTGAAAATTCTGGGCATGCATTTCTCTCCAAAATTAAAGTGGAACATACACATTAACAGGCTAGTCGACGATTTGGCCAAAAGGAACAACATGCTGAAAGTACTCTGCAGCAGGAAACGCGGCCCGCCGGTTCCTTTGGCGTGTAAGATCGCTAAGTCTATTATTATTGGCAAAATAGACTACGGTCTTACACTTTTTGGACACAGTCCACAATACCTACTTAACAAAATACAAATACAAATTAATGTGGCTGCGCGAGTAGCCACAGGCGCCTTACGTACTACTCCAATACGCAGTCTGCTCTTCGAAGCTGATCTACCGACAGTGAGTAATCGCTTAAAATGGCTAGCATCTAATATGGTTATGAAAAATATTCATAACCCTGGACTTCCTCTCCACACCATTATCACCAATATTTTCAAGTCTCCTCACCCATCTCTACACAAGTACTCCTCTCTCTTTCGGTCCTTTCAAAAAATTCCAGAGGAATACAAACATTCCTTACCCAATAACTTTCCCATCCACAACATCTCCTTGTGGACGTCATTAATTGGAAGAATACATGAATTACAAGACAACTCAACCACAAATACCGAACACAAAACTGCTGAACTGCTAGCCTTTCTAGCCCAATTTCCTATGGAGGATAGACTCTACACTGACGCATCAAAGACAACAAGTAACGTAGCGTTCGCAGTTGTGGACAAATGCGGGAAACTCCTCAGCAGGTTCATGCTACCGGAGTGGGCCTCGGTCTACACTGCGGAAGCTTGCGCAATAATGGAGGCGTGTAGAATAGCGTCTGAAAGGAAAAAACCAACAATTATCCTATCAGATTCCTTATCCACGATAAGAGCTACCGCCAACCCTGTTAATCGCACACCCATCATCACTGCCATTAGAGCAGCGCTCTCAAATAATCCTAACATCCAGCTTTGTTGGTGCCCAGGCCATACGGGCATCAGCGGGAATGAACGTGCGGACAGGGAAGCAAAATTAGCTTGTATGTCCCCTGTAGAAATGATGTACCCACCAGACTACCCTTCGGTGAGAAGGTGGACTGCATCAACGATACAGCACGAACTGATTGAAGAAGCAAGACAATCCAACGATTTCCTCTTCTTACATAATGAATTCCAAGCACTACCCCCTGAACTCATGCATCTACCAAGAACCCTTGGGGTGTCCATCTCTAAAATAAGACTAGGTCACTTCCTGGCAGTGAAGAAACATCTCTTCCAGAGATCCACCCCACCAGACTGTCCACTATGTACAGGACAAGTACTTACAGCCAAACACATTCTACTCGACTGCAACAGGGCGATAACGATCTAAAAAAAGCATAAACTTATAACGGATAATGACGGGTTCAATTTCAGACCTTTAAAAGTAGAAGCATCCCTTATCCTCAAAATCCTAAATCAAATCCTTTCCCCAATCCCAAGTCCTAGAATTTAGCAGGCTTACCGTGTAACAGATATGAACAGAAGTACATAGTATTAAAATAGAATAAAACTAAAATAGATCTCAAATAATAATTAATTTAAATTAATGAAAGTATAACTAATTTAATTTAATACATAGCAACCTCAAGTAATTCTAAGCTAGGTATAAGCTTTGAAACTTTATAACTAGAATTAAGATTTAGTAGTTAATGCCCATAATGGCCTACGCTGCCGTGGGTTTAGATTAAGGTAGTCTTAAGTAGCAAACTATCTTAAGAAGTAAATAAATAAATAAATAGAATAACTATACTAGTATACGTATGCTATAAAATTCTATATGTATTTATTTTTTAGGTTTGGTACGATTTTAAAAATAATTCCAAATCTAAACAAAGAAAAATCGTATCGGAGAGAAATAAAACGGGGGGTGGAACTCCTAAAATAATTCCACGAAATAATTTTGAAAGAAGAGTTTTGGAAGTCATCAGCGCATCAACATCCATTGAAGGAATACAAGGAACTGTATCCTTCGGAATCACCAACGATGATGATGACGATTGCATTGATCTACAGTACTTAGAAGAATTTCATGAAATAAAAAAACCAAGCTCCACCAGAAAACGAAAAACGATTAAAGAAAATAACAAACTTTTAGAGGAGCAAAATGAAATATTAAAAGAAACTTTACAGTTCAACAAAGAGTATAAAAATAAAAAAATAATAGTAATGGAAAAAACAAATTTATTGCTACAAAAAATTTTAGAAAAATTAGAAAAGTAAAGTATTTTTAATAAAGAAAAATTAAGTGTTTTTATTTATTTCAAAATATCTTGAGAATAGTTCAAATTACTTAATGACACCTATTATGAAAAGTTTCGGCTAAGGAATTTCTCAATAATTCAGCTTGTTCTCTGCAAACAGTATTCTCATTGTATCTAATATTCTCTTCTGTCAACTCATTTTCGTCAACATTTTGCACTTCATTTTCATTTACGTTGTACCGTAAGCACATGTTATGGAGAGCACAACAGGCATTAATAATTCTAGAAGCTTTTTTTGGTTTATACTTCAGTGTTCTTTCTTGAATCAAACACCGAAGTCTGCCTTTAAGTACTCCTATACATCTTTCAACACAGTTACGAGAACGTATGTGTTGTTTGTTGAAACTCCACTCTTTAGTTCCTTCGTTGGCTGAGCGAAAAGGAGTCATCAGCCATGGCTCAAGTGGATAACCAGAGTCACCTACAAATTTTGTTATAAAAAATAATAATGTAAAAAATATAAGCATCATTTTGACTAAATTGTTTTCGTACCTAACAAATAAAAGGGAGCTTCACGCCGCCAAATACTCTGCAAATATATTTTTTCTTTGCATAAACTCCAAATTGCTGAATCATGAGTAGCGCCAGGATGTCTTGAATTGACTGCTAAGATATTTAATTTGTGATCGCATATTATTTGCCTGTTTATAGAATGTAATCCTTTTCTATTGAGATACAGATGCTCATCAGCTACAGGTTGTGAAATGATTACATGTGTCCCATCTATTGCTCCAATTACTCCAGGAAAACCAACATTTTCATAAAATTGCCTTTTTACATCATGAAAATCATTTTCTGTGGGAAACTTTATCCACTTCATGCATAAATATTTTTCGATTATGCCTGTGATTTCTTCTACTATGCGACTTATAGAAGTCTGCCTCATCGCAATAAAAAAATCGCTCCCAATACTGCGTTGGTAACAGCCTGTTGCATAGAATCTTAATGCTGCTAGAACCTTTAAATGGGAAGGCAGCTTCGTTATTCTTCTTGCTGGCTTTAAATGTGGTTGAATTTCATCAAGTAAATATTTAAACAATTCCCTGAATACTCTGAATAGTTCTTGAAATCTAAATCACGAGTGTTAGACATTGTTTTCGACTTTTTTTTTATATTGAAAAGCACAAACCTTTCTTCAGATATAGAAAGCGGGTCGCTTATATCTCTTAATAACTTCCTTTTCATCAAAAAAGTGGCTCTCCATCGTATTCTTTCATTTCTTCTTCTCTCGTTATTTATTCCAATAAAAAGGGGTATTGACGACATATTTAGAAATTATGCTTAATTTTATTTATAATTTTAATTTTTTTATAGTTTATCCAACAAAAATCTATATTTTAAAGTTTTGTAAACAATATTAAAAGCAACTGACAAATGACAATTGGAAGTGAAATTAGAAATATACTAGTTTCCTTTGAAAATCTAGTACTCATCTCTAAACTGGTTACAGAATACGAAATAGATCTATGTTAGAAAAAAACAAGTTAGTTAGAGTAGACTCTAAATCCTAATTTAGAGAGTTAGAGAATCCCATAGCTGGTTTGATTCTTTTAGTGGGAAATTTAATTCTTTAGTTAAAGTTAAGGCCTCTGGATCACTTTCGTAGTTAAAATTGTAATGATCACCAATTAGCATTTTATCCAATTTTATATTTATTTGAGCCA
Source organism: Villa cingulata (assembly GCA_951394055.1). NCBI lineage: Eukaryota > Metazoa > Arthropoda > Insecta > Diptera > Bombyliidae > Villa > Villa cingulata. The sequence continues at coordinate 29,419,402 of OX596017.1, read as the reverse complement.
TCTGTTCTGTACTTCTTGTATGGCTTTTTCAAAATTATTTTGTCTGAATTTTAAATTTTCTACATCGTTTTGAATGTTTTGAATTTCATTTTTAATTTCTAATAGAAGTGACATAATATTAAAATCTTCATTATTTGTTGTCACAATTTCTTGCATTTGAGATTGCATTGGAAAATATGTCACATAAACACTATTATTTGTGGCAAAAGTAATATTTTCGTTATCAAGAATATTTTCCAATAATATTGGTGTCTGCTGTTCACATTAATTATTATTTTCTATTATCAAACTGTTGTAATCAGATACAGACGGTAACTTATTCGCTAAAACATTTGATTTTTTTTCTTACTTCTTGTTGCAAATATCTGTAGTGAAAAGATAAAAAAATATAATAATGATTTTATTTATGTTATATTCTTTACGTTACCTTTCTTCAGATTCCGTGTCACTAAAAGTAGCAAACAGTTTTTCGACGGAAATGCCTTCTTTGAATGAATTCACACTTGCTTTTATTTTACATCCAATTTTGTTTTTTTAATTTCCCACGTTTTCATTTTAGAGGGCCAAAATAAAGTACCATATTCTTCTCACTTTGTAGGGACTACACCTAAATTTTTTTTATTTTTTTCAAATGTTTCTACAACTTTGAACATTATAACAATCACTTAAGTATATTATAATTATGATATTATAATTATATGAATTATAATCAATTCGTTAAAAGACTTATGATATCACGTGCATTTTAGAAGAAAAACTGAAACTGATATGATAACCAGTGCTTGTATAGACACATATTTCGTTAAAAACAAAGTATCCAGGCCCGCACCTACTTGCTCCACTTGCTCCGGGCGCTGCAATCTTGGGAGGCCAAAAATAATCTACATTTTTTCTATAAAACTTTTTATATAAATATTCAAAAAAAAATATTTGACTTATGCAAATAATACAAAAAATATGAACATTTCTTATGTCTATATTATTATTATTATTATTTATTGCAAGGTTAATAGAGAGATAAGGTTAGACATTCCCGTATATGAAAATAATTTTTGGTTATTTTTGATCAGCTGTTTCATAATTGTGACGTAGCATTGATCACAATTTTATTGTTTACATTTAGATTGTGTTTTTAGAGTTTGTGATTAGTTGAATCGAGTTAGTTTGAATAATTTAAATTTTTAATAATAATAATAAAAAGTGACAAAATGGTCGTTGTGTTGTAGAAATTATAATAACAAAAAAAATAAAGATTTTCCTTTAAGATACTTTAGTTTTCCTAAAGAACAAGGATTGTTAAAAAAGTGGATTAGTGTTTGTGGTTTAGAACCTAACAGGGATACAAAATGTTGCCGAATATGTTCTTGTCATTTTAAAGATGAAGACTATTTATTAAGAGACATATTATTAAATATTTCTCTAGAAAAAAGAAAATTAAAGAATGATGCAATTCCTTCTTTAAATTTACCGACTTCTTTGACTGTGTCCCAAAGAACAAAAAGAATAGAAAAAAGATGTATGAAACAACTAGTTAAAGAAATGATATCTACTTCAGAAAAGTAAGTTCAGGATATATTTTTTATGTTTACTATTATTTAATATATTTTATAAATGCAATTTTTATCAAAATTTGTTAATGTAGTACTACAGATGAAAATATTTATAATAGTTCACCACAAACACCAGAAAATTCGGAAATATCTACTAATAGTATAGAAAAGTAAGATTTTATTATATTGCAAAGTAGAATTGTGCTTACTTTTAATACATACGTGTATATATTCTAGGTGCAATGATGAAGCGGTAAAAATAAGTAGTCATCGTGAAGCTTTTATTGATAATGATTTGTATTTGAATTAATCATTTGTAAATTTTTATAATTTAATCTAAATATTTATTTTCGAGAAGTAATAATTTTAGTATATGTGCTAGTCAAACCCAAAATGCCTTTGTAAGAGATACAGGAACGCAAACAATGTTAATATTAATTAACTAAAAATGTACTGACGTATGTCTAAAATTATATTCTATTTCAGGATGAATATAAACAACGCTCAACAGTTACGGATATTAGAATTGGAAAGGGAAATACGTGGTTTAAAAGCGGAATTAAAAAAAAGAAAAAGGATTCAACGATTTGTAAAAATCTAAAAAAATTTTTTACTGAAGGCCAAATAGATAAATTAAGTAAAGATAGCAAAAAGGTGGTTTGGAAACCAAAAGATATTTCGAATGCAATTTCTTTACATTCAGCTGGACCTAGTTTATATAGATATCTATATAAAAAGGGTTATCCACTACCAGCTACTTCTACGCTAAGAAAATGGTCTTCAAAGCAACAACTTAGTCCTGGAATTTTAACGAGCGTATTAGAGGTAATGAAGAATATTGATTATAATGAGCGAGAAAGACTCTGTGTCATTTCTTTTGATGAAATGAAAGTGAAATCTTGCTATGAATATGATAAGGTAAATGATTTTTTAATGAAACCTTCAAAATATGTTCAAGTAGCAATGATTAGAGGCTTATTTAGAGGTTGGAAACAACCTGTATATTATTATTTTGATTCTCCGATGGATGTAAATACACTGAAGGATATAATAATACAGCTTGAAAAAATTAACTTCACTGTAGTTGCCATAACTTCTGATCTTGGTTCAACAAATTCATGTCTTAGAAAGAACTTAGATGTTACAGATCAGCACCCATTTTTCGACCATCCAATAGATAAGTCAAAAACAATATTTGTATTTTCCGACGTACCCCACTTAGTGAAATTCATCAGAAACCATTTTTTAGACAGTGGATTTATTCTAAATGGCAAATTAATAAATGCAGAGCCAATTGGTAAAATTGTACAGTTGGAAAAATCAGATCTGAAGATTAATCATAAGGTTACACTAACGCTTTTAGAAGTTACACGTGCTGTTACACAAAAAGTTAAATATGCAGTACAACTTTTTTCACACTCCATGTACTCTTGTATTAAATGGTGTGTGAGTACAGGGAATTGTGAATGTCCAAACGCGTTAGAATGCGCTGACTTTATTAAGAGTGTTAACGATTGGTTTGACCTTTTTAACAGCAAATGTTTATCTTCAGATATGATACATTCAAAACAAGCCTATGGTCTTTCACATGAAAAACAGAAAGATATATTAAAAGACATGACAGCTAAAATAGAAAACCTGAGAGTTCACGGTAAGAGAAACTTATTGCCTTTCCAAAAGGGGATTTTAACAAACAATCTTGAAAACATGTATGTGTATTTGAAAGCCAAATATAACATATCATATTTATTAACCAACCGACTAAACCAAGATTGTTTAGAAAACTTTTTTGGAATTATACGATCAAAAGGGGGTCTTCACAATCATCTGACCCCCATTGAATTCAAATATCGTTTAAGATCTTTTGTTTTGGGTAAACAAGTTTGATTTTACATATATATGTTTCGGTGAAGGAAAAAATATTTTTAATTTATTGTCCATTTTCTTGTGTTGTCATTTCCTAGTTCCACAAAATCCTAAATATAATATCTTGTTAGAAAAGTAGTTCATTTTAAGAAATAATTTTTATTTTGTAGGAAGAGCTGACAGTAGCTTACAGGTAAGTTTGAATTCAAATACAAATACAACACAAGATAATAATGAAATAGATGGCGTAATAAATTTTAACATCAAATATATTTTTAAAAACTGATGTTGAAGCAGAAGAAAATATTATATTTGATACTGATTGTTTTATTGAGGAACTACCAGAATATGAAAGTATTGATAATGATTTTGTAGACGATTCTTTGCAATATTTAGCAGGCTACATTGCGAAAAAATTGAAGTTGAATAAGGATTACGTGTACCTAATCGATATGCCTTGCTCAACATATACGTGGGTAGATCGTAGATGCAATTAATAAAGGAGGATTGAAAAAGCCTACAGAAGAATTTGTTCACAAAATCAAAGAACTAAATAATATTTTTAATGTTATAAATAGAGATAAGATACTCATTAAAAATAATTATATTATTATATACAATACCACTTAAATTTAAGCGACAATATAGATTTAAGTAATGATATTAAAATACTATTTTTTAGGACTAGAATGTATTTTAGAATAACATCTTTGAATAAGAACACGAATTTTTTTAAAAAAGATGAATTGAAAAGAAAAAAAACATACACATAATAAAAATAAAATTTATTTCTAAACCTAATCAATCATTGTTTTCATTATTCGTTTTCAGTTTTTACAATGTTTTGTTTATGCTATAAATAATGCATAAAGTAATAATTATTATTATGTATTTATTTGAATTTTTATCTCTTGAGAAGTATTACTTCAATCATATTTAAAAATTATTATTTATTTTTCAACTTTTCATTCATAAATTAAACAATGAAATACTGTCTACAACATGAAAAACATATATAATATTTCATCAAGGTTAATAGAAAGATTTCGTATATTTCGTCTTTTATTTGTGTTAAAACTTATACCTGGAATTAATAATACCTTATTTTTGCTCTTAGAAGAATTATTATGATATTTCAAGATTATTAAGTATTTAATTTTTAACTTTTCATTCAATGTTTGAATAATAAACTTCTCCATATAACTTGAACAAAGTATATGAATGATTAGAAATGATCAATGTGACGTCACTATCACATTTATAGGTTATTCATATGGGAATGTCCTTATCTCTCTATTAACCTTGTTATACATATTGAGCCAAGTGAATGAAAATCAGTAAATACTGTACAATAGTATTATTTTAAATGAACTTACATTTCTTGTAGTCGTAGTTCTATTCCCTCGAATCAATCCCTTTTTTAATTACGCCTTTCGTGATTACAATAACAACCATAAATGCATAAATACTAACAAGCACATGGTCTGTTGCCATACATCTACAAAAATCAATGCAATTTATTAAAAGATTATACAAATTACAGTGTATAAGAAAATTTCAATTTTTCTTTTTAATTAACTTACTAAATCTTTAAATTTAGAGCACTTCAATAATTAGTAATTGTAATGATTGATGTTTGATGATGATAAATTAAAAATTGAAGTTGATTAGCACAACACATCAGCACAGTTACACTTTACAGTATCATCATTTCAATTTTGAACGAAGAAAAGAAAGAAAGTAAAGTAAAATATTAAAAAGATGGTTATTCTCGAATTTTGTGGCATCATAGACAACCTTATATTTTTAATTTTAATACATACCATATACATACGTACCAAAATTACAAATCACAATCCACAATATGATGAAATGAAATAGCACTACTTTAAAAAGTAAAAACATTTCAATTCATTATTCAACCCGTAATCGCAATCGTGACGTGATGTGATGTTATTTAGATATAAAATTATATTTGTTAAATAAGGACAATACTATTTAACAATTTTTTCTATCAAACTTCATTCATATTTATCATGTTACTTCTTCTTTGTCTTTCTTTTTGCTTTCAAGATCAACAATTTATTTACTTATTAGTTATTATTATTACATTTATGTTTTGTTCACAGTGCAACGCTAAGTCAAAGTGAAATTTATATGTCTTTTGTTCCTTATTTTCTTACACGACATTATATGTCTGCGTCACTCTCTAATTGAAATTGAAATTGCCAACGTAAAGTGAAATTAGGTTCTATTCGTTATTTCAATTTCACTTAACAAAAGCTATAAATCTAATTACAAAAATGTTGTTAGGAAATTGACCAACAGATGGAGACTTCCAAAAAATGCAAGAATTTCCCTAAAATTCCTTTAAATTTGAATTTCAAATGTCAATTTAAATAAAAAAAATTTTTTTTTTTTTTTTTTAATCAAAGTCAAATCTCAATAATTGAAGTGTCAAATTTTTGAATTTCAAAGCTCACTTTGCATTGTGAACAGTGTGATTTTTCATGAAATTTCACTTTCACTTAGCGTTACATTATGAATCAGGCTTTAAAATTTACAACAATTTTCAAGTGTCAAAGTCAAACATAAAAGAAAAGGTGAAAGATGATTTGAATTTCTGAACTTTTTCGATATATCGGATAAAATACATCGATGTATCGAACTTATCGAAAGGCTACGAAAATATCGGTTCAGTAATTACATCGTATAAAATACATCGAGTGTTTTCAGAATATCGATATATATCGTGCATCCCTATTCCACATTAATTTTTTGTGTTGTGACATTTGACTTGATAATTAAATATTACAAATAATTAATAAAATATGAAAGTAAAAAAAAGAAAAAGAAGTTTTTGCATTAAATGTTTTAAAATTTTGCTACTTAACATATAAATATATAAAAAAACGGAATAATAAGAGACGGTGATGGGTAAAACCAATGTATCAAATAAGATCAAAACTGGGCTTCTTTGAAAAAACATTCACATATATTAGAGACAACGATGAAGAGCTATTCTTCAAATATAAGAAAATGAATAGATTACAGTATGATTTGCAATTTTCATTGGTAAAAGATGATTTAAAAAAATGTTCAATACGGTAACCCATAAAACCTGAATGTCGCTTAGCATTGACCTTAGCGTAAGTTTCAGACAACAAGTAACAAAAAATATTTTTATTACAATTTTACGTTTATTATATTCTAGTTATCTGTCACAAGGAGTTTTAAGAAATTATCTTGCATGGAGTTTTCAGATGGGAGTTTCAAGTGTTAGAGAAATAATAGTTGAAGTATGTGACATTTTATGGAAATTACTGACTCTAATATATGTATATGGCTCCGCTAAATACCATCGACTGGATTAACATTGTCAATGACTTTCAAAATAAGTGACAAATGCCAAATTGTATTGGAAGCATAGATGGCAAACACGTGCAGATAAAATGCCCACCGAAATCTGGATCACAATACTATAATTACAAAGGGTATTTTAGTGTCATTCTGATGGGTGTTTGTGATGCGAATTATGTATTTACAGCGGTAGATGTAGGTGCATACGGTAGCCATAGTGATGGGGGCGTTTTTCGTCACTCAGTATTTGGGCAGAAAATCCTCACCAATGATTTGAATATTCCATCAGCACAAAAACTACCAAATTCAAATAAAATAACTCCTCTATATTTTGTTGCTGATAATGCCTTTCCATTGAAAACCAACGTAATGAGGCCGTATCCAGGACTCTTACTGGAACATAAAAAAGATACTTTTAATCGACGACTATCTAGAGCCGGACGGGTAATACAAAACACATTTGGAATTTTAATTACTCGCTGGCGAGTACTTACAACTACAATAGAATTTTATCTTAAAAATGCAGACAAAGTTATTTTGGCTTGTGTTATTTTACACAATTTTTTAAAAATTACTGATAGTCTCTACAATCGCCATATATATAATCCATTAAATTATACCGACGCTTATGACGAAGATGGGAATTTAATTTCAGGTCTTTGGAGAGAAGAAAATGTCCAACTGGAAAGTATACAACAATTTGGTGGTAGGAACAATAGCACCCGCGAAGCTCTATCAATTAGAGAAACATTAGCGGATTATTTTATTAATGAAGGAATTGTAACTAGTAATAGAAATAATAATTGAGAATAAAGGTTTTAAGAAGGTAAAAACCAGTCTTTCAAGTATAAAAATATTTATTAATTGTATCTTCCTCCTCATTTAACAAATTTAATAATTTAATTTTTAATTGATTTTTTTACGAAGAGGGAATTTTTTTTAATTTTTGTACTAAACTTTTACAAATAAAATTATCTTCCAGTTCATACCCAAATCTCATTGAGTAAAGACGTGTTTTTAAATATATAGTTATAAAATATAGAAATTTTTAGTAAACAATAATTTTTCTTTTTGTAAAAAAAAAAAAATATCATTGTGCTTCTATAATTCATATACCATTTAATACTATTATAATTATTAATAATAGTAGATAAGTGTAACACAAACCCAACGGTAGTGATATACAAAAACAATCATAATGCCCACCGATTCGGGTGGAGGTAGTGAAAATAACTATTGGCATCCACTTTTTACATTAAGTGATAATTGTGATAATGTATTACCAATTAAAAGATCAAAAAAAATCAGCATGAGTTCTACACGTGAAACAAATATATTCAGTGTTGATAATTTTCCTTTTCTGGATTCTAAAAATAATTACTCATCAAATATTAAAAATTCATACAAATACATTTTGATTAAACCAAAAGATCCACAAACCAACCTAAAAAATACCAACATTTTCGCATTGACAAAATCAATTGAAAACATTTCTAAAGACTTCAGTTCAATAACTTTCACAACACAAGGGCACTTACTAATTCTTACAAAAAATGAAAAACAAACAAAAAACCTGTTATCAACAAAAAATCTCAATTGTGGCATAGAGGTAGAATGTGTTTTACACCCAACATTAAATTCATCAAAAGGTACTATATATTGTCATTTTTTAACAAACATGGACAACGAGACAATAGTTAAAGAACTTAAAAATCAAAATGTTATAAAATGTGAAAAAATAACAAAATTTATTAATGGTCAAATCATAAAAACTCCCCTACACATTCTCACTTTTGATAGCTTAAACTTACCGGAAGAAATATCAGTTGAATTCATAAAAGTAAAAACAAGACAATACATACCTAAACCTATACAATGTAAGAACTGTTACAAGTTTGGACACTCAAAAAAGAAATGCTACAATTCAAAAATTTGTTTAGTTTGCGGTACAACAGAACATACTCCTGAACCATGCAAAAAAGTAGAATGCATTAACTGCCACAACCCACATAATGCAACAAATAAAAAATGCCCAAATTACATAAAAAGACAAGATATACTAGAAGTCAAAACAAAATATAATTGGACTTTCCAGAAAGCATTAGAATTCATAAACGAAAAGTATGACAAACAAAACATACAAACAACAGCACCAATCGAATCGTTAGAAACAGCTATAAAACACAAAGAAAAAATACAAAAATCTAATAATAATCATACAGAACAAATCAACAACGAAGTCAAAGAAAATTCAACTCAAATTCACACAAAAACTCTTCATAATTCACTAAACAATTTCGAAAAAAACCCAGACAAAATTAACACAAGTAAAAACTCTTCCGCAATTGTTATTGCAAAATCAACATCAAAAGATGAATCTACAAGTACTACATTACACAATCAACAAGAATCTACAAACAACATCACATTAAAACAGATAAATACTAATCCTAGTGAACTAAGCACAAACTATAATCACAGTAACGAGACAGTTTTCGATATGGACACCCTATAAAACATAAAATTATACTTTAATTTAAGGTAATGTTACTCCTGCAATGGAACATAAATGGACTAACTAACAATCTTTCTTTTCTCAACCTACTGACTAACAAATACAATCCCGATTTCATCTCCTTACAAGAAACTCATACAATCAATAATTATAACAAATTTTCATACAAATCATATAACACATATTTTTCTAACAATAACATTAATCAGTACCCAAATAAATGTGGCGGTGTGGGACTTTTTATCAAGAATAAACTACAACACAAACCCATTCAACTCAAAACAAATTTACTTTATATAGCTATCGAAATACAATCTCCACCATTTCCAATAACCATCATATCACTCTATATACGTCCTTCAGAAAACATTTCACACAAACAACTAAGTGATCTTTACAAACAAATTAAGACACCATGCATCATCACAGGCGATTTTAATGCATGGAACCCTATCTGGGGATCTTCTACCTACAATAGAAAAGGTAAAATAATAGAGAATTGGCTACAAGAAACTGACCTTGTTGTACTTAATAATGGAAAACCTACCCACCTTTCCACTCACAATAGCTTTACACATATCGACTTATGTATCTGTTCTGCTAAGCTGGCACCAAAATGCAATATAAATATTCTAGACGATCTACATGGTAGTGACCATTTTCCCTTAATCACAAGCATTTTTAGTCATACCGACACTCCACAATTCATCCACAGATACTTAACCACACAAGCAAACTGGTCCAAATTTCAAACAAGATTAAATACTTACCTACAAGAGCACCCCGACTCAACAAATATTAATAAAGTAGCCGCTCTAATTCTTAAAGCCATTCGTTATGCTGCATCAGAAGCTATCCCCTCTACACATCCCCCAAAACCTTACCATAAAAAACAAATGCCGTGGTGGAATAAACAGATACAAGATATCCAATTACAAAAAAAAGCTGCCTGGAACTATTTCAAAAAACATCCATCATCAAACAACTTAATAATTTACAAAAAAATGAATGCCAAACTAAAAAGAAACATCAAAATAGCGAAAAAACAAGCCTTTGCAAATTTCACTCAAAAAATTCACCCCCAGTCGTCAATCACCTCCATTTGGAACACTGTCAGAGCCTTTACGGGTAATACAAAACAAAACTATATAACACATCTAATATCCAATAACAAAACCACAACCTCTTCTACTGATACAGCTAACTGCCTCGGACTATACTGGACAAATAACATACATAATAACTACCCCTTAAACAATACGATTTCTTACAATCCAAAAAGCAAAACTATAAGACCTAAAGCTAAACAAATTGAAAATCCAATAAACGAACTTGAGTTTCAGCTAGCACTTGAACAAGTTAAAGGCACCACACCTGGTCTGGATAAGATATCATATCCAATGCTAAAAAATTTAGGAATCTTGGGAAAGAAAAGATTACTTAATCTATACAATAACATACTAATTACAGGCCTAATTCCTCATTCTTGGAACACCGCAGTAGTAGTTCCTATACTAAAACAAGGACTACCTCAGAATAATCCCCAATCATATAGACCTATCTCTCTACTGTCATGCCTCAGTAAATTATTAGAAAAAATTATTTCCAACCGACTACAATGGTTTTTAGAAAACGACATTTTTAATAACCCAAATCAATTAGCATTCAAAAAAGGCTCAGGGACAATCGATGCCTGCCTATTTATAGACCACTTAGCACATCAAGCTTTATCACACCGATCACACTGCACTGTAATTTCCATGGATTTTGACAAAGCTTTTGACAGAATACACACACATACAATACTAAAACAACTAAGAAAATATTCCTTAGGACCACGAATCTACAATTATATAGAAAATTTCCTAAAAAACAGAAAAATAATTGTCAAAGTTAACGGACATTACTCTGTCTTTTTCAAACTACTTCAAGGTATTCCACAAGGTTCTCCAATTTCCGTTACGCTTTTTAAAATAGCATACCACGAGATAAAAAATATTATTGATAAACACAAAAAATTTAAACACTGTCTATACGCTGACGACTTATATATTATTTGTCAAGAAACCAATCTAATAAAAGCATCCGAACTCACAAATGCACTTTACCAGGATCTGTTCAAATGGACAAAAGACAGCGGAGCTGTTATATCTCTAGAAAAGTCAAAACAAATCCATTTCTGCAGAAAAAAGAACTGTAACTTTATCATAAACATCAACAATACTATCTTAGAATCAGTCAATAAACTAAAAATACTAGGTTTAATCTTTGATAAAAACCTTAACTGGCATTACCATATAGATTATGTAAAAGATAAACTATCAAAAAGGCTAAATGTAATAAAAGTTCTCACAAATCGCAATAGTCAAGCTCATTTCAATACAATTACAATTATTATTAAATCACTTATACTGGGTATCATAGATTACTGCCTCCCTATCTATAGTAACTGTGCAAAATCTGTACTTAACCGTATAAAATCACTCTACAACCAATCTATACGTAGAGCAATAGGTGCATTCAGAACAACACCAGTTTTAAATATGTTAGCTGAAACAGGATTACAATCAATAGAAGAAAGAGCACAATTTCTCAGTGGGAAATTGCTTGCCAAATTCCTATTAATCAACAACTCACTACTTCACGCATATTCACAAAAAATTCTCAACTACAAATCCAATACAAAATTTCCTTCGGCATTAACCAAAATCATCCAACTTAAGAAAAATCTACGTATAGACATAAAAGCACTAAACACTTTAAATACAAAACAGACATATCCACCATGGCATCTTGATGACAGACAAATCAATACTTCCCTATCTTCTTATCCGAAAAACTCAACTTCTCCATCACTTTTCTACCAACTTTTTCAGAATCTACTTGATTCACTCCCTAAAAATTATAAGCACATATATACAGATGGCTCCAAAACAATCAATACAGTTTCCTTTGCGATCATTAAAGATCAATCCATAATCAAAAACGCTTTTTTACCACATTTCACTACAATTTTTACAGCCGAAGCTACAGCCTTACTCAATTCAATACTTTATATTATTCCTACTAAAACCCCCCATGCAATTTTTACTGACAGTCTATCTACTCTAAATGCTATCAAAAACCTAAAACACCACTCTCCACTTATAACAGCGATCAGAAATAAACTAATTATTAACAAAAACAATATTAAACTATTTTGGATTCCTAGTCATATAGGAATTGTAGGCAACAAAATTGCTGATTCTATAGCTAATACAGCCTATAATTATCCACTTACAGCGGAAAAAAATACCTCTCCTCAAGATTTATCCAAATATATTCTAGAAAAAATCCAATCAATACAAATACTCAACTGGACGAATAAAAACAATTTCTACAATATACATATAAATAATAACAGACAAAAAATTACTTATCCTTTCAACCTAACTAGAACAGAATGTATCAAAATAAGTCGTATTCGTCTTGGACACTCCAGAATCACACATCAACATCTACTAACCAAAACATCTGCTCCCATTTGTTCCACCTGCAATAACGCAACCTTTAACATAGAACACATTTTGTTACATTGCACCAGATATCATAACCTAAAGAATCTAATAGTAAACGAAAACAATCAAATTATAATACAGAAACAAAATATCGAAAACTGTCAAAAATTACTTGAATTTTTAAAAAAAACTAAACTATATAACGAAATTTAAGAATAATAATTATGTATTATTGAAATAAGATTTTAATTGTAAAAAATAAAAAATAAAGCCGATGGCCCAGTTGCTAGTGCTTAATTAAATTAGGACACTGGAATTTACTTCCAGATTCTAATTAAATAAAATAAAAAAAAAAAAAAAAAAAAAAAATTATCTTCGTTGTCGTTATCTTCGTTTTCTGGTTCCTGATTTTTTAAAAAGGAACCAATGTCTTCCATCGTTTTTAGTAGATTTAATTCTAGTTCCTCATTATTCTTTTTTTTTTTGGTCGAGGAGTGCAAGATGAAAACGAGGAATCTATGTCTTCTCGTAAGGGTGGCTATTAAGGTGCCGGCTGACTCATGACTGCATCTTCTAAACCAGCAAAAAATCCCTCTGCATCACCTGTTGTAGCTGTTGTATTCTGGCTAGTATAATAGTTGCCGGTTGTTCTGTTTTATAAATTCTGATTAAATTAAATAATTCTTTTTTTTGTTTGTTCTCACGCGGCTCTATGTATAATAAATAATTACAGTATTTAATATATTGAATTTATTTTAGTTAATTTTGAAAATTCTCGGGTCATAATTTTTTTTAAATTTTATATTTTATAAAAATACAGGGCGCGTTTTTTTTACACTATCACCACGTCATCTATCAAATAAAATTTAAATAAATCTTAAATACGGGATCAATGTATCGAATTAAATTATATGGTCAATTTTTTTTATCCTCAGTAATCCATTTTGGGTCACGTATAAGTCGAATTTTTTATATATTCTGCGATATAAGTAACGGGTCATCTTGATATCAAATTATCTAAAAATTTTTTTTATTGTACAATCAATTCGCGATTACATTTTTAACGGACAAATAATATAGGAAAATTTTATTTTAACCGTCCAGTTAAAAAGTACCGGGACGTTTAAAAATTTTCTTTTTGAATTTTATTTTTTTATCATCGATTTTATTTCGAAGATTGGTCATATTGTGCGCGACGTATACATCCAATTATCATAAAATAAATTAAATTAGATAATTATTTCTTTGCCTTACATAATCCATTTCGGTATTTCATATATTAATTTATTTTTAATTTCGTTTATTTTTTTTTTTTTTGCAGTATGATCCGTTTCTTTATACAGTCTGCGTCATAAATAGCGACCCATAATAAATTCTTTTGCACAAATTTTCTATAATATTTTTTTTTTTAAATTTTTCGTATAGTACCTATTGAAATTATGAATCTAACGTATATCGAGATATTCTAAATAATTTATCTTACTTTTTCGAAATATTACATAAATAAAATCTCAATTAATTATCGTATTATAGTGATTTTTTTTTTCTTTCATATTCATACACAATTTAACAATCCAAAACAAAATCAAAATATACACTCGCGTCGACAAGTTGATTTCAATCCATCTTTAAATCAACAACAACATATTGAACAGGATTCTGGAGTGTTTTCGGATATGCCTACCACAGATAATTGGTCTTTGTCTATATCTCATCCAGCTCGTCATGTATCTATTCCTTTAACAGGAAAATATGGAGTTGTTAATGCAACATCGTGTGCAACTCAACGTTCTCCTCATCCTCCGTTATCTTTATCTACTGGAGCAACAAATAGGAGAAGTCAGCACAACCCAAACACACATGTCACATTTTCAAATCCGCATCCGGTGCAATCAATAGGTACGCCAACGCGACATTACGAGGATGAAGAACATCCGAATTACTCCCAGCGACCCATATATGACCAAAGAAGACAAATTAATCAACAATTTAATATTCCATCGCAAAGTCAACGAAGTCAGGAGGCATTCTTGTATTCACCATTGTCCCAGACAAGTCATCCATTACATAATGTTAACTTTTCAAACAGACTTCAACAACGCCCACCTGTATCGCAGAGACCAATTGTTAATCACAAGCCAGTGATGAATTCATGGACTATCTCGTACTCTGGTTTTGCAGATCCGTTGCCTTGTGAAGAGTTTTTGTTTCGAGTTGAAACATTGGCACGTAGATATGCAATATCAGATAGAGAATTATGTACAAACATACACGTGTTGTTGAAGGACAAAGCATCTGACTGGTACTGGACTCAGTTCTGTCGTGATGCCATCGAGTTTACGTGGGATGAATTTAAACGAAGTTTTATCAATTACTATCAACGTTTAACATCTGACTTTGAGATAGTAGGAGCAATGATGAATACTAGACAGGGTAATACGAGCTTCGATGATTTTGTTCAGAAATTAATCGTGTATAGGAATCAGATGAGGAACCCAATGCCTGAAGTTGATCTTATTAATATAATAAGAGACAACATGTATAGACGATTGGCACAAATGACTTTCACTGCACCTGTTTTAACACTACAACAGTTGAGAGAGGTCTGTAGGAGAGCTGAGAGATATTTAGCTACCCACACAAATAGAATCCGTCAAACATATCGTCCTAGAGTGAATGAAATTAATACTTGGAATCCTCAGGATGCATATTATAATTTTGAAAATGATATAGATACGATGAATACATGTATAACTGTTCGAACAGATGCAGAACCATTACCAAATGCAATTTGTAACTATGAGGTAGAGAATGCTGAAGTAGATGAGGTTGCCAATGGTAGATCTAGAGCGATTTGTTGGAATTGTCGTCGAATGGGACATTACTGATGTGACTATTTTAAAATCTGATTCGACAATTATTAATAAAGAAAATGATGCAAAAACCTTAATTACCAATTGAAAAGAGAATATCTTTGAGCGAAAGTTAAAACCTATTATACCATGGCATGTTAGATGGTATAATTATCTTCAAGTTTGTGAGAAAATATTCAATGTATCAGAAATGAATTGTCATAAGCGAGCTGTTAGATTGAGAAAGTTTCGTACATTCAGAAGAGAAATGAGGAAGAGAAAGAAAACATGTGTGGCTGGTCTAGTACGCTATCCCTGCGACGATCGCCCTTATGCGAAAGTAAAAATTGTAGGCTTACTAGACAGCGGTGCCAGCATTTCATGTTTGGGTCGACAAGCTTACAAACTGATTGAAAAATTAAATGTCGAAATTATTTCTCTTTCTGAATCAGTAGCAACAGCTGATGGCAATAATCAAAGAATAGAAGGATACATTGAAGTACCAGTAACGTTTATGGGAGTTACACATAGGATGAAGCTGCATATAGTTTCTAACTCTACGGCAACAAATGTACTTGGGAATCGACTTTTGGAGGAGGTTCAAGATCGCACCAGATGTTATATCAGAATTATCAATAAAGGATATAAATCCAAAATGTGAAGTTAACATTATGCATGAGTTAACTGTTTCGCAGTCTGAAAGATTAGAAGTGGTAAAGTCTAAGTTTCCGTCCTTTGCGAAAATGGGACTGGGAAAGACCGATATGGAGGAGCATATTATTGACACGGGAGATGCAGAGCCGATAAAGCAGAAACATTATCCGGTCTCGCCTGCCATACAGAAGTTAATGTATGAAGAACTTGACCGGATGCTCTCTCTCTCGGTGTCATTGAAGAGTCAAATAGCCCCCGGAATTCCCCAGTCGTTCTTGTTCGGAAACCTGGAAAGGTACGCCTATGTTTGGACTCGCGAAAAGTTAACGAGGTTACGAAAAAGGATTCATATCCATTGCCTCACATTGCAGGTTTATTGAGTCGTTTGCAAGATACTCGATATATATCAAGCATTGACTTGAAAGACGCATTCTGGCAGATCCCTCTTGAAAAGCAATCTCGTGAAAAGACTGTTTTTACAGTTCCAGGTCGTCCTTTATACCAATTTACAGTAATGCCATTCGGATTGTGTAATGCACCTCAACGTATGTGTCGGTTGATGGACAAAGTTATTCCAGGTCGTATACGGGAACATGTGTTCGTTTATTTAGACGATTTGTTAGTTGTATCACCTGATTTTGATACACATTTGTCATTATTGAAAGAAGTAGCTTGGCATCTGCGAAAGTCTGGTTTAACCATAAATGTTGAAAAAAGTAAATTTTGTGTGAAAGAAGTTAAATATCTTGGTTATATAATCGGTAACGGAATTCTTAAAACAGATCCTGGTAAGATTGAAGCCATACGTGATTTTCCTTTGCCTAAAACGGCAAAACAGTTGAGAAGATTTCTTGGAATGAATGGATGGTACCAACGATTCGTCGCAAACTATGCGAGTATAGCTGCTCCTTTAACGGATGCATTAAAAACTTGCAAGACAGGATTCTGTATTTCCCCTGAAGCTGAGGATTCTTTTGAAAAGTTGAAGACAGCACTCTGCGAAGCACCAGTTTTGGCCACCCCAGAGTTTGCTCGTCATTTTTACATTCAATGCGATGCCTCCACAACCGGTGTTGGTGGAGTGTTATTTCAAAAATTTGATGATAATTCGGAAAAGCCCATCGCATACTTTTCAAAGAAGTTAAATTCGGCTCAGAGAAACTACAGTATCACTGAGCTAGAGTGCTATGCTGCAGTATTATGTGTTAAAAAGTTTCGTGCGTACGTTGAAGGCCATCCCTTTACAATCATCACTGATCATTCAAGTTTGAAATGGCTTATGAACCAAACAGATCGGAGTTGTAGATTAGCGCGATGGAGTTTGAAGTTGCAGGGATTCGACTTTTCGATTGAGCATCGCAAAGGTAGTCTGAATGTGGTTCCCGATGCCCTGTCGAGAATGTATTCCGACGAACTCAGGTCTGGAGTTTTGAATGGAGCTGAAGTTGATCTCAATTCTCCATATTTTTCTTCGGAAGAGTATGAAGAATTGAAATCAACTATCATCAGCAATCAGGATAAACTTCCAGATCTGTGTGTCGTCGACGGTTATGTGTACAGGCGCACAACGCCACGTTCAGGGGACCCAGATGCTGATGACCTAACGTGGAAATTATGGGTACCAATCGAATTGTCGAATAGTATTATTGAACAGCACCATTCTCCATCGAATTGTTCCCACGGAGGATTCCATAAGACATTATATCGCATCCGACAATTTTATTATTGGCCAGGTATGGTTACCCAGATACGAAATTTCGTAGAGAATTGCCAAGTGTGTAAAGAAACCAAAGATACAACTAAAGTGTTAAGATCACCTATGGGTAAACAAATTGAATCGTCTAGACCATTTCAATTCCCGTACATGGATTTCTTAGGTCCATACCCTCGAACCAAATCTGGTAATATAGCTATTCTGACAGTCCTTGATGCGTTTAGCAAGTTTGTATTTTTAGAACCTCTAAAAGCTGAAACTGCAGCAAATGTGTGTAAGTTCCTTGAAGATGTAATATTTTGTACATATGGAGTGCCTGAGACAATTTTTACAGACAACGGTAAACAATTTGTAGCAAAAATGTTCCAGGATCTTCTGAATGTTTATGGTATTAAACATGTTCATACAGCAGTACATTCTCCACATCCTAATGCAGCTGAGATAGTAAACCGTTCTGTGTTATCGGCCTTAAGAGCATATATAAAGGATGACCGTAGCTCTTGGGATGTTTATCTTCCCAAGATAGCTTGCGCTATGCCTACGTCGGTCCACCAGTCCATCGGTGTGAATCCTTATTATGTGCTTTTCGGACAACATATGACACGACATGGATCTGCTTACCCACTCATTAAAAATTTGGGCATGGATGTAGAGATTATACCTGCTGATGCAAAGTTAGAATTGATCCGTAAACGTGTTTTGGAAAAGTTGTCTCAAGCACACCATCGTCATACAAATATTTATAACACGCGTTGTCGTCCAGTTAAATATGTACCAGGTCAAGAAGTCTATCGACGAATTTTCTCCCTTAGTAACACGACCCAAGGTAGAAACGCTAAACTGGACAACAGATTTGCAAAAGCTCGCATCGTAAAATCAGTCGGTAATAGTCAATACGAATTGGAAGATATGAAGGGTAAACCATTAGGGATTTATCACGCTAAAGACATTCGTCAATAATAAAATGATTTTGATACAAACATGTTGCTTTATTGGAAATGATGAGTGGTGGCAATTAATTCAGTTTATTTAATTGTAAATACTTTTGTGTGTGTTTCATTTCTGACATAATTTATTACTAATGGTGCTAGATTTTCATATAATTATTTCTTTCAGTTTGACCTAACGATTTGTGTGACCTTAACGATTATCATATCGAGTGCTTCTTGTTCTATAAGCTTAGACTCTACACGAAACTCACTGTATATGTTGTTTCTGCTTTATTTATTCAACAGGATACGACATACGTAATTAGGGAGACAAGTTTATACTTCCATCAACAAATAAAGAAATCATGGATTATTCCAGTCAAGTAACCGGACTCCGTAATTTTTCGTATTTACGCCCTGATTTAGCAAAATTTAATTACAATTGCTCAGGCGAATGTGTCCTGACACACATCATAGATAGACACAACAATTTGTTTTACATAACTGAATATAACAATCCACAACATATTTATTATAATAAATGGTTAATTGATTATGTCCGTTCCAACCCTAACATATATAAAGGAGTCCCCAGGGAGGCTGAAATATTTGGCGTTATATCAAATGGATATATATTCCGTGCCGTTAAGGAAATTAGTCATTATCACGAACCGTTGGTATTAGATAAGATTTTATTAATTGATATAGGGAAAATCATAAATTATAACAAAAACGAGATGATAATTTATCCGATACCGCAGGTCTTCAACTATCCAGGGCAAGCAATATTGTCGAGAATCCACAAGTTGGACTCAATTAAGCCCAGTCACGAAGATTTCCTTTCCAGAATGTTAAACCGAAAATTTCAGTACAACGTACTCTTTTATGACGAATCAATATTGAATATTAATTTAATCTCGGGGACTAATCCGTTTTTAGACTAATTTCAAGAAAGTGGTCATTTACTTTTTGACCCATACAATCGTAATCCTGTGGTAGATCTGTACCAAGAATTTAAATTGTAATATTCATTTGGCTTGAAACTGTTGTTTCATAGTATAATTTAGTGGACAATGTTTAATCTTTGCTCCGTCATAACCCTGATCTTGGATATTTGAATGACGAATCTGGCCCAAGGTATATGCGGAACTACTACATCTCATTAGTGTAACTAGCTTTCGCATGTCCGTTGAGCTGGATTTGTCAGGAAATTATCCAACAATCTAAATAATGAGAACTGGGAGGAACTTAATGATGAAATCGATATATATATGTCGATTATGTAATTTTCCAATTTAATATCTTGACTAACATCAATGACCATTTGGTCACTGGCGCTTGGAGTTCTTCACACTGGATCGGTGGAACTACTACATCTCATTAGTGTAACTAGTTTCCACTGACCGGTGTGTAAGAATGACAAGTAAGCAAAGTACGAGAATCCTCCATATTTCATTTTTTTTTCCTTTTGTTTCAGAGCATGTTGCGAAAATATTCTTGTGTTGCAAGAACACACCACTTTCCTTCGGTTTGCAGTTTTTTTTCCTTCTTTCTCTTTGCGCATTGCCCGTCTAGCCCAGCCTTCCTTGTTTTCAACTGAGACTCTTTATCTCAGGGTCATGGGACTTACCCACGTTGGGCGCTTACTTAATTATTTTCAAACATAGCAGCCTCACCCTTTTCAGCCTCTTTCTTCAGGCAAGCCTTCTAACGAGTCTGCTATGTAATGTGAGGGTATTAATTTTTTTTGTGTGACTGTATTCAGTATTGTATTGCGCAACAATACCATTATATCTTCGACACGCGCATAAAATTTCCCATTGTTTTTTAAGCACAATGCGCATGAGATAAGAAACAGATGCAGGCATAATGCGCGTGATTTTTTTTTGGCATGTGTATATTCATTATCTATATTAATGCAATACATATGCATAATATACAATGCCCTTGATCTAGATTTTTCTATTTTTTTTAAAGTACACAATGTATCAATATGAGTTTTACTCATACATTTATAATTGTAATTTCAATTTTGATGGCCGCCCCTATTCATGTATTCTATTACATACATCATACACATTTACATGCGCATTTTACTTAAAATTTTAATGGCCGCGCACGCATACATATATATCCTCTCAATTTTTTTATTATATTTCAATTAATTCCCCATGTTCTCACCAATTCCAATTTTCATATTTACTTCATATTTCAGGTTGTTCCTCAAACGTCAAAAATTGTATGGCCACCCTAATTGGTTGTTTTCAAAGGTTTTAAAATTCTATGTTTTATTTCAAAAATTTAAAAATTTTCAATTTATATCATAATTCCTTGTCCTTTTATAGATATTTTCCAATAATTATTACTAATTTAATATTTAGGTGATTAGGTGCATCTTTTTTCCATTATATAGTTACAATTTTTCTAATTTTTATTCCATATCCGGTTTTCGACTCCACTTTCCTATCTTCTAAAATCACCCGATAATATAGTTTAAAATCGGTAATATAGGTCAAATATGAAATGAAGTGGAAATGATGATGAAATACAGCACTGCCAGGTTCTAATTTTTTTTTCAAATTTTGAAAATCTAAATTTTGATTATAAAACTTATTTAAAAGATTTCCATTACAGATTTGTTTTCCCTTAACTTCTGAAAAATTGTAGCTTTTCTTTTTATATAATATCCCGTGAAAATTTGTCCTAAATTTTTCACATTTTAATAAATAAGATATTTTTTTTTTATCTTTACACACACACATATTAAACCCCATTTCAATTCTCATATTATTTACATATAGAAAACCCCCACTCATATCTTCCAATAAGCAAAATGCATCTTTTGTTTTGGTGCAATATAAAAACGCACCACGCGCTCAACTCAGTCTTCTTGTGTTTTTCTAAAGTGCAAGGGAAAACTCTGCCCAAAAGCAAGTCTATGTATTATCTTTAATTTGCCGATTCTTTTTTTGTTAAAGAAGTTTTAATTCAGTTTTTTTTTTTTTTTGTAGTAATTTTTAAAAAGTACGAAAAGTAAAGAAAGAAAAATTTTTGTTTTTGAAAGTGAAAAAAAAAATGGGAGAGATAAATGAAAGTTAAAAAAAAAGAAAAAAAAAATCATCAAGGAAAGAAAAATGCAAATAAATTATAAAATAAAATAAATTCAATTTTTTTTTTAAAGAAAATAACTCAAATTTAAATTGTTTAGCATATGTATAAAAATTGAAACGAATATAAACATATTGCAAACGTTTTGTATCTAATGTTTAAGAAAAGAAATTAAAGTTAAGGGAAAATGAAAATAATGTAACTGAAGAAATTCAAGTAGGAAATATATGTGTGTAGAAATAAAAGAAAAAAAATATAAATAATAAAAAAAAAAAAATTTAAAAAGAAAAAAGAAAAAAAAAAGAAATTCTGATAAGAAAATTTAGAAAATTAGTAAATTATTAATAGTTAAAAGGAAAATTTATATTTTCGGAAATTATTAAAAGTGACCAAATATACTACATAGGTTGAGTTTCAAAATGTAAAAAGGCGGTTTCGATGCAATATTCAGCTAAACATCGCAGTACGCTGAATATTGCATCGAAACCGCCTTTTTACATTTTGAAACTCAACCATACTGTGTATATAAATTTCAAAATTCATTTTTAAATATTTGGTAGTTTATACAAAAAAAAAGAAATTACTTCTAAGAAAAAAAAAAAAAGAAAAAAAAATCTAATGAAGTCTATAACTCATAAAAAAAAAATTTAAAGCAAAATAATGTGTTGATTTAAATTTGAAAGAAAGAAAAAAAATAATAATAAAATTACACTTACCCCATTACCATCATAATAATATGACTGTGGGGTAAAGGGAATCCTTTACTATATCTTACCATACAACCCCCTATAAATTTTGGATAAAATAATAACCGAGAACAGCGGCACCAGCATCATCGCCATCATCAACCCCTACATCATAATCATCATCATCAACAGCATCATCATTTATCATCATCATAATCGGAATTATAATTCATCAACAACTCAGCAGTAAATAGATATACATACATTTATATCAGTGCAAACTCCAATTCCTATGCAACACTCATCTACAACATAATATCATCAGTAGCGAACATCAGAAGCAATCGTAACATTTTACTACGCGCATTATAGATAACAGGCAACTTTCGGCTTACTACTCATCATTTGCAACGTTAATATCAACACATATACTACACATCAAAACATCGGCATCAAAGCGCGCCACCGTTAACCTAATTAAGTTACATTGTAACTGGGCCCAGGTAATTAAGAAATATGTAAAATTGAATATATTATATATTTTGTAAATTATATTTACAAAAAAAAAATATGTAGTGCCTATACAAACAAAAAATTTTGTTATGTAGTTTAGAATTATAAGAGAAGAATAAATATGTATGTAGATTTTTTTTTTATAGTGTGTAAATTTATCTTTCTTTACTTTCAATAATAATATTAATTTTTTTTTTAAAATACTCAATTAAAAGGAAAAAAAAAATTAAATCAAAACAATGGCAAAAGAAAAATTGATTCAATCTGAGTAATTTATCGGAAGACAAAACAAAACAAAAAAAAAATTTTTTTTTCCTTGTAAAATTTGAACAGATGAATTTATACTTTTTTCTCTTATTTAAGTTAGAATAATTTTTTTTGAATAAAAATGAAATTGTGAAGAATTAAAAAAAAAAAAAGGCATTTGCTCATCACCCGACCCTTTTCGGACCCCTCTATTCTTTTATCACAATCTTAATGTATAGCTGATACAGATTTTGTGAACTAAATTTTTTTAAAGGATGGGAACATAATTTTTTGAACAGCAAACTATGTTTATTGAGGTGGGTAAGATACTCTATCATCGTTGGGCGAGGCAATTCTTTTAAAATTTTCAGGACCGACGATGGTAGATGCTGTTTTCGGGGCCAGTGCGGGGCCATACTTTTCAGTTCTACGGTGTGGGTGTTGTTTTTTTTCTATTTATAATTAGATTTGGAGCACTCTAAGTAGAAGGATTTCACAACCTTCTACTGCTCCAAGCTGCGAAAATAAAAGGGTTAAGGAAAGTGACAAACTCACGCCCCATCCGTCGAGCTAGTTCGTGCTAGCCAGCAAGCGCAGCCGTCACTTCCACCAGCCTTAAACCCATGAAGTAAGTATGTCGTTATGTGTGTCAATACTATAATTTTCTTATTAGAGTATCGACACATGTATACTAATTCTATATGTACTAACTAGTATATATGTATTATACTAGCTGTAGAATATACTTACTGTATTGTCATTATACAGTATGTATATAAAATTAAATATATTGTTTTGAAATTTTATTTCAGCTTTCATTTACAGATGTATTCACACCTTGTATCGAAAAGTGTTGATGCCATGACCGTATGACACACATATACACATACATTACAAATTTATCATAAGTAAATTTATAAGTTCGTAAAAATTAAAAATGTTTCTATGCTTTTTATGTAAAAACATATTTAAAAACATTGAAATGTATCACTCTAAAAAGTGAATTGAATTTTACAACTATGACCTGGTACTCAGTTCCCGTGAAATTTTTCGCTTGCAATTGCATATATAATTCTACAAGCTAAAAATTGTGGAAGGAAACGTGTGTAGAGTACGTGGAGTTTTGAAATTTTTTGAAAAAAATCGCGGAGGCTATGAAATTAAATTAATTAAAAATAAATAAATAAATATTTATTAGTCAAAATATATGATTTGTCAATATTTCGCTTGCCTTTTATATGCTCGACCATATAAAATGATTGTGAAAAATGAGTTCCACAACTCTCCACTATTAAGTTCCACCGAAATAATTTAGTTTGGAAGTGAGTACCAGTAAGCGAAATTTGAAACTAAAAATTTAGCTAGCAATTTAGCGACATTTTTTTTACATAGTTTTTATATGGAGAAAAATTTAGCTTTCGATGTGAGTACCGGCCCTATGATTATAATAAAAATAATAGTTTTTCGATGTATGTTTACACGCCAAGAACAATTTTAAATTTTTGATTCCTAATTTATATCAATACACAATATTTATTTAATTTCACAGTTTTAACTGTTAAATTCTATCTAAAATATGTAACTGTGCGAAACAATTGTTTTAAATAACACAGCTGCGCTAGTTATCAACTCCATGTGTAATATTACATAATTATAAAGCAAAAATACATACTTAATGTGTAATATTGTCTTATATATGTATGACATAAAATTACGACATTCTTATGTATTGCATAACTTGTTTGCAAATGTTAATTATGAATCATTTAGGTACATTTTTAATTATCATAAGCATAACCAAACCATTATTCGTTTTAAGTAGACGGTCCCAATAAGAAGTACATATAGTGTTTATAATAATTTTTTTATAATAACCAAGCCACCATATTCATTTTAAGTAGACGGTCAGATAAGAATTGTATAGTGTTTATAATAAAAGTTATAGCGTTAAAAAAAGTTATTTTAATTTCTTTAAGTACAATTTTATTCAAAAATTGTAAGAATTTGAGAATTAATATTAAATTTATAAAAATAGTGTTACAGCAAGATTTGCCTTCAATATTATTATATCATAACGCAGATAGTTTGGTACGATCTTTGATGATATAATCAACCAGATTCCGACCTTGACTCCCTGGATAGCTATTGTAGGTGAGTTGTACTGAAGTAAAAAATAACTGTAAACAATAGGCTACAAAATACAATGTTTGGAAAAGTGAACGTTTTATGAACTAAGTTCATTCTTTTTAATTTCAGACACAGAGTTGGATAAGAAAACTGCATATATCTTCATAGAAAAGACAATAGTGTCTACAACAAATGATTAGTCCATAATTTCATTAGTAACTGAAATCGTCCTGAAACTTCAACCAAAAACAGATTCCATACATGTTCTGGATAATTTTTGATAAAATTTGTATGAAAGTCCAATCACTTTTTTACACTCTTTGTGGAAGTATATAATTGTGTTTACCGTTTGTTTTTGATATTATTGAATATTTTAAGGATATTAAAAAACATATTTAAATAGAAATAAATAAAAACGATGCTTATCTAATTACTAATACTTCGTTCATACTCTAAATCATGATTAGAAATTACTACTTTTATAAGCTGAAATGAAAATTTATTTTATTTATTGTAATTATTTCTTTGTTTTATTGAAATAAGTATAAATATGTGTATGAAATAATATTGTATGTATGAATGATGAATTTTATTAAAATTAATTCGCTATTCAAATTCTCGCCATTTTGAAAGTAAATTTACCCATCTTTGTTAACAAAAAAAAACAATTTTTTGTTTAAAAAAAACATCAAAGGGTCATTTTAATAACAGTAATGCTCGAAATTCAGCATTGAATATATAAAATTACGTATTTCTGTAGTAAATTTCCATTTTCTGGATCAGAAAATTTCTCCATTTTCAAAGTAATATAAGAGATAAATGAATAATATTAAGCTCGTATCTATGTAATATTACTTTCGAATAGAAAAATAAACGCAACTTAAGAGTTTGTAATTACGCAGATTTCGACAGAAAATTCCGCTTATTATAGACCTAAAATCAAGTCATTTAAATAGTAATAAAATTACACAAATAGTTCATAAAAATTCCAAATTATATCGCCTTGTAAAATTACGTCTATTATAATAGGAAACTCATTTCCGAACATTATAGACGTAAAATCGCAGCGAAAATTTTTAGACTGCATATTTCACATTTCAAATTCAAACATAAAGTCAGTCATTTAAGCACATTTAAATGCTTTCATTGTTCAAAAATTTTAAAAAAATATATTCATTCAAACGACATATTAAAAGAAAACATACTCGTATATCCAATGTGGTCCAAAATACGAGTTCAACTAATGAAATGAAAGGTCAGACTTTATCACCTGCTAGTGAAACTAATACAATTATTCAAAATATACATAGATATAAGCGTAAAATGTTCCGCATGAGGAAATAAAAGAACAAATTAATTACGATAATTACAGTGAAGAAATTCTTCAAAGAGAGCTTATTGGCTTCGCTTTAAATTATTACGGAAAAGTAACATCATCTAGAAAGGTAGTATCGGATGTTATTATTGATATCGAAAATTGTATTGTAAAACCAATTATCCAATATTTTCAGATTTTATTAAATAAACATAATCTAAGCAATGATTTAACATCCTTACACAACCAAATCAAAACATTTTTCTATAAAATAAATTCTGAACATAAATTTAAAAAATTCTTAATGGATAAAAGTTTGTTTTTTGAACCAAAGGAATTTTTAATAAATGATTTGTGAACAGTAGAAAGTATTGAAAAATGTACAGCTAAAGGTATTTAGTTACAAATAGAAAAAAATTTTACACAATTTTTAGAACTTCCAAATATTTTTATATTAATGCTAGAAAACTATAAAAAATTTCAAAAAATAAAGAAAATTTTATGAATCTTGTGCAAGATTTGAAATTGAAATGCAATTTTCTTTCGCGTTATATTTAAATCAAAAAAGGGGAATGCTTGTTCATAAACATTTTCGCTTAATTAGTGAACAATTTGAGCAATTTTGTACTTACTTACAATATTGTTAATTCAGACAAAATAGACAAGTATTCTATTAACCACGTATTAAATCATGTAATACAAAAAATTAATGTGTAAAGCATCCAAATGTAATTTCCCTGGCATGTCCCAATCTCGAGTTTTTCATCAAAAGCAACTCTACTTTTTAAATGATAAATAATAGAAATTTCATATTTTCAAATTATTTTGTCAAACAAATTTCCATTTTAATGTAATATTTTTCAAATTAAAAAATTTATTTTTAATGAAATGCGAGAATATTTTAATTCCTCTGTGTGTAGTTAACAAAGCAAATTTTGAATGAAATAAAAATAGTTTTATTTAGTACCGTTCGATTAGTATCGTTGCAGTATTATTAGAATTCATGGTAACATAAATTATAAAGTCTGTTTGAAGTTTTAGAAATACATGTGACTTGGTAATTCCACTGCAGCTGCATTTAAAAAAAGAATTATAAGTATATTTTTATTTTTTTATAACAATTTCTCTAATAAAAACTGAATTGATTACTAGTTTTAAAAAAAAAAACTGTAAATTATTTTTTTGAACAAATGTATTTGTTTAAGTACAATTTAGTAATTCCCCTGCAAATTTAGCATTCAGGGGAATTATAATTCCGCCATGGAAATTATTTTATTTGACTATAGAATCGAAATGGCAAAGGCTAAAAAAATATCAAGAGAGGAAGTATTAGAAAAGAAAAGAAAAGCGGAAAGAGCAAGATATAAAAGGATCAAGATAAATAGAATACTCATAAGGTATGATCGTTATTTTTATGAAAGAGAGTCTTATTCTCTTAAGTGACGTCCTCGCCAGCTAAAAATATTAGATAGAAGAATAATAATTTAATAATAACTAGTGTTGGCTTATAAAAATCGATTATCGATTTAAATCGATGATCGGAGATGTTTAGCATTCGATTTTTATAATTTTCTTACAATCGCAAAAGCTGAACAATCGATTATTTTTGCTTTCGATTTTTCAAAAATCGTTTGCATAAAGTAGTATTATAGGTAGTTGGTTTGGTTAGAGTTGCTAAAAGCTGAATTTCCATTCTTTTAAGCTGGCTTAATAGAAAATGACACTAGGAAAGGAAGATAAAAAAGAAGGAATGATGATGAATGAATGAAGGAAGGAATGACATGACATGACCAATCCAATCCAATTGACATCCAGATTGGCATACAATTTGGATTGGAAAGCGTCTTTTGGCATTGTTCTTTTCTTTTCTTTTGTTTGCCTTTATACTTGTATTGTACTGCTTTTTTTTAGTTTTAATTTTAGTATTTAGTATTCATTCCGCAATCCGTATTCCGTATCCGTAATCCGCTCTGTCCAGCTAGTGGCTACTGGGACTGGCTAGTGTCTCTGTCTAATGAATAATCTACCTACTGTTCTTATTCTCTAGTGCACGTGCAAAGTTCAAAATTAAATAAAAATCAAAGTAAATGTGTAATGTGCTGCCTATCTATTATCTACACAATTTGGATTTCGAAAAAAAATTAAATCAAAGGTAAGTAAATATAATTTAATATTTTTTATATTATATGTATTGTGAACGGATTATTTTTAAAGAAATAGGTATTTATATACTTGTAGTTTGTGGTTTGTGCAAGAAAAAGAAATATTACGTTAACCTCAAAAATGAAAAGAACTGCATCTCCTGTTTGGCTATATTTTACAAAAACCCCGGAAGGCGGTAAATGTAAATTTTGTTTTAAAATTATAAAGTGCATGAATAATACGACGAATTTACGTGCACATATTCAAAATGTGCATAAAATAAATCTTGAAGAAAAGCAAACTTCTAATAAGAACGTAGATAGCCAATATCCTCTGGATAAAGAAGAATTAGAGCCACAGCCAGCGAAAAAAGTGTCTCAGGTAATATTTAAGATCTACATAATTCTTTACTTGTAAATAATTATTTTTCATTTACAGTTAAATATCTTATTTTTATTATTATTTTTATTTTTATCCTTAATTTATCAACCAATATCATATATTTTAATCTCTTTCACTACATATGCAACGAAATACTGTTATATTGATTGAGTAGTCGATAAATTAAGAATTAGAAATCAAAATATTTATTCCTTACTGTTTTCTTTATTCAGCTAAAGACTTAATTTAAAGAACAATAACTGAAATTAAAAAACTTTGATTATGATTTAGCTCCAAGAAACGTTTCAGTACATTTTTTTAAAATAACAAACGGACATATACATATGTATTTATTTTTCAACTTTAATTAGATTTGAATAGACTTCAACTTCAACTCAGTCCATTACATATATAGCTGATTGTATAGCTGTTTTGTTTTTTGTTTTTTGCTTAGCAGGTATCTTCAGAAACCACCTTGCGCAAATATTTTATTAAAAATCCAGACATAGCACCAACTCCTATTACAAGTGTTTTAGAAGATGAGGACGAAGCTTGTAGTATAACTTCAACAAAACA
Organism: Villa cingulata; assembly: GCA_951394055.1. Classification (NCBI taxonomy): domain Eukaryota; kingdom Metazoa; phylum Arthropoda; class Insecta; order Diptera; family Bombyliidae; genus Villa; species Villa cingulata. The sequence goes on along the minus strand of OX596017.1, from coordinate 29,389,371 downwards.
ATTGAATTTGGAAGCAGCTTTCAAAAATGTCACATCATATTCTACAGGTAAAAGATTCAATTTTTGTAAATTTACTTTTCAGTGAAGATTTAGAACATAAAAAATATTGTTGGAAATTCACCATCTGCAAAAGAAAAAAAAATATAATTAATTATTAAATTAATTAATTTAAAATAAAATAATTTAAATCGAAATAAAATTATACTTACCTGTAACATTGACACCACTTTGTTTACATTTTTTTTTTAGGTAATCTTCTTCTTTCTGCAACGTCAAATGTCAACGTTATAATCACTTTCTTTTATTTCGTTGACATTCGTTGTAGAAAGTTGTTTCACTTTCCACTGGAAGTCTCTATCAATTCGTTGACGTTGTCATCTTTCGGCGAATTGATAGAAACTTCCAGAAAATCGATTCTTTTTTTATATATGTGACGACAGGTATATTAAGGCTGTCGTCACGATACTTTTTTTTCTAATTTGAATCGAGTTTTTTTTCTGGAGTGTAGATAGAGTTCAGTCAGTTTAGTGAATCAGTTTATTTTCTTTTAGTTAAATTTTTTTTTTTTCTTTCTTTCATTTTTTTTTTTTTTTTGAATCAATTTGAATAAAATCTAATTGAATTAAACTTTATAATTTTGTGGAGTAAAAAAAAGAAAAATTTGTAATAAAATCTAATTTAATTAAACTTTATAATTTTGTGGAGTAAAAAAGAAAAATTTGTAATAAATTCTTTTTGTGAGGAAACAATTAGTCTTTTTTTTTTTTATAAAAAAAAGTAAAGGGCAACATAAAGGTAAAAGGGTAAGTCAAATCTTTTATTTTATTAAAATTCCCTCTTTTTAAGGCTCCGCTCGGCCTCCTATTTAACCTTTCCTTTCCTTTGTAAGACTTTTAACTTTTTTTTTTTCTCTACTTTTGTAGAATTTTCTACAGAAAAGGGGTTAAAAGTAGAAAAAGCACATTTTTCCAACATTGGTGTCAGGTGTGGGGTGCTCCGATTGATCTTAGAAATAGGATCCTGCCACCACCAACTGATCTCATTACCCTTTTTCTTCCTTCTTTTTCCCTTTTACAATTTTTCAAATTTTACAGATTTTTTTTTGCATACATTTTTTTGTATGTACTTGAAAAGTACATAAAGGTTGTATAGTAGGGACACTTGGGGCATCAATCTTTTATTGTGTTGTTCCATTATAATTGGATATTGTGTTTTCTTTTTTTGTATAAAAAAAAAAAAGGGTTGCAATTATAAAAAAAAAACAGTGCAGTGCATTAATTTCTTTTTTTTTATATAATTTTGGTTGTTCTGTGAGCTACGTTATATAAAAACACGTGTATTTCATTTTTTTTTTTTTTTTTGTACCTCTTTTCTTTTGTTTCTAAAAAGACAGTTATACACGTGTAGTACATAGTTCAACCAAAGTTATATGAAAACGGTTATTTATAAAATTGAATTTTACAGGGTGTCACCAATCTTTCGGGTTACAAATAAATTTTAGTCTTTGTGAAGACTATTTTTTTTCTTTTTTTTTTTGTAACACGCTGGCTCGTTTTTCTAATTTTTATTTTACAGGGTGTTCTAAATTTCTCTTGCAACAAGTGGAATTTTTAAAAACTGTTTGTTCCTTTTTTGCAACAGGGTGTTTAATGCTTTACGGGGTGTCCTAAATTTTTCTTGTTACAAGTGATTTTGGTCTCTTCAGTCTTAACGAAGCTCATTTTTCTTGTTTGTTAACAGGGTGGTTCCTCTCTTTATCGTACCATAAATAGAAATTTCGATTTTTTTTCTAGCTGTATATAAAGTTTGCCACACCTTTTCTGTTTCAAAAGGCCTACTTTCTTTTGTAACAGGTGGTCCCTTTCTTTATATTGCTTTGTCTTAGTAGAAATTTCTACCTATCCTGTGCGCATAAAGTGTACCACTCTCTTCCTATTATCAAACTTTCTTGTTCCCTTCTTAAGACTGTTCATTTTCTTACTTGTAACAAATTTTGAATTTTACTTCTTTCATTGTACACCCTTTGTTGTTCTTTTAATTTAGATATTCCTGGTTGCACCTTTTCCATTACAGTGTTGTACAGACTGTTCTATAACAGGGTGATTATTTTCTTGTCTGTCAGCAAAACCAGTAGTTGTACGCGTATAGTGTGTAATCGTTACAGGGTGTTTCCCACATTTTGATTTTTCTTTGTGGAAACCTTATCTATACCCTTCCTTTATCTGATTTTGCCTGCAGATTGAAAATTTTCATCATTTTTTTTCTTCTCGTTTTCGACTCGGTTACTTTTGCCATAGCTTTTGGTTACTTTTCGGGCTACTCTATACCTACCATTACTGCTCTAATATGTCTGAGGGGGAACGTTCATCTGATTCCGCCCTTGGTGTGGGAGATAAGCGACCCATCTCTGACACACTCGAATCTACTCTCTCAGAACTTGCAAAGCAGATGGCGCTGCAGGTGCAGCTGGTATCTGACATGACGAGTGCACTAAAAGGACTGTCATAGAGAGTTGAGCATCTAGAACAGAGCCGACAAACAGCAAGTGCTACAAGGTTGGATGAAATCGAGCGCTTAGCTAGCCTACCTACGCCTGAGGCTGTCAGAGCGAGGCCAACTATTCCTGTTAGCACTGCTGAAAAACTTCCAGAGGGGATATCTAAGTTAGGACCTTCTACTGTTCTAACTTCTGCAGAAGAAAACAGAATAGTAGATTGGTGCATAGCACTAGTGAAATGTGGATTCCCAGTACAAAAAGGTACTCTTTTAGATACTGTGCAGAAAATAGTAATCGAAGATGGCAGAAAAACACCATTTATGAATGACAGACCAAGTAGAAAGTGGTTTGATTTGTTCATGAAACGTCATCCGAATAACACAACGAGTCCCAGAAACATTAACCAAAAGCAGAGCTTTAGTAACTGAAGAATCTCTTCGAAAATGGTTTTCTAATCTAAAGATTTACTTAGAGCGCATTAATCAAGAAAAAATATTGGAAGACCCAAGAAGAATTTTCAATGGGGATGAGACAAGTTTTGCTCTGTGCCCAAAAACTGGAAACGTGATAGCACCAAAAGGATTTAAAAATGTATACGAAATCAAAAGCAATAACGAGAAAGAAACCATCACAGTTTTATTAACATTCGCAGCAAATGGTGAGACAGTAACTCCTCTTGTAGTATTCCCCTATCGTCGACCTCCCAAGGAAGTTGTTGAAAGTGTACCATCTGATTGGTATTTTGGACTGTCAGATTCTGGCTGGATGAAAACTGAAATTTTTTACGATTATATCGCAAAAAGTTTCAGTAAATGGATAGTTGAAAAAAATATTGAAAAGCTAGTGATTTTATTTATTGATGGACATAAGTCTCACTTGAATATGGAAGTAAGTGAGTTTTGTAGTAACAACGGCATAATTCTGTATGCACTTCCACCGATTACTACACATATAATGCAACCTGCGGACGTAAGTGTATTTAAACCACTAAAATGTGAGTGGAACAAAACTGTGATGGAATGGCAACAAGCTTCAAATAATATTGAAAATGTAACAAAAACAAATTTCTGTCCTTTACTTGACTCCCTACTAAAAAAGAAAGATCTCACACAAAGTATTCGTAGTGGATTTGAAACGTGTGGGCTTTATCCGTTTAACCCAGACAAAGTTGATTACAGTAAATGCGTTGCAAACACAATTTCAAACTACGAAAAAGAACTTTCTGATGAAAATTTTTTGAATCGTTTGGAAACAACAAAAGAAACCATCACAATGATATCAGAAAATCTTGAATCTCGTGGTATTAATGTGAATATAATACTAGAGGAAATTGATAAATTAAAACAAAAAAATGTGGAGACACCAGCTGAAAACCAACAAGAGTTGGTGGATGATAGTTTATGTGACTTATTTTCCGATCTACCATCAGGAACGTATAATTTAGAATTAGATGGAACTTTAATGACAAATATCTTGAACTCCACTGACATCATTAATTTAGAATCACAAAAATCTAATCCAAAATTGCCATCGACGATAACACCCACAACAAAACGAATTATAGAAAACTTAGATTTTCCAATTTCTAATAATGCTATGTCTTTGAATTCACTTCATTCAAGTCCATCATCATCATGTGTAAGTTCTAGAAGAAATTCAAGGGAATGTTCACCTAGCTTATCCAAACATCTTTTACTGCCAGTTGTAAATCATCCTTCCAAACGCCATCGGAAAATGAATTATAGACCAAGTGCTATATCATCTTCTGAGTGGAGAAAAATTAAGATGGAAAAGAAAGCAGAAAAAGTAGAAAAAACAAAAAAAATACAAGAAAGAAAAGCAGAATCGATAAGAAAAAAACAAGAAAAACTGGACAAAATTAAAGGGAAGAAAAAAGCTAATCATACAAAAATTAACTGTTCAGTTTGTGATGAGGGCCTAATCAGCGATGTTGAAGAAGATGACCTGAAAAACGTTGGCTGTGATAAGTGCCCAAATTGGTATCACTTAAAATGCACACGATTTAAAACATTTGAAGAGGCTATTCAAAATGAGTTCATATGTGATAGATGTTGTCTTATTTTGATAAAATAGAATTTAGTATTAAGTATTTGTTTTTTAATTTTTAGTTTATATTTTTCATTTTGAATTTATTATGTTTTTTAGTTTTGAAATACAAGAAGTATGTTTTTTTGTTTCTTTTTATATAATTATACTACTAAATATTACATTTTGAATTTTATGTTACCAATGTTTGTTCAATAAATCTTAATTATGCGTGACTTTTATAGTATTTATTTGGATTTCTAAATCAAAATTGCGCCCTGGCCGCATTTAGGTATTTGGCCGTAGACTGGTACAACTACCCTACATATGTACGAAGAAAATTTAGTTACATACTACATACATACGTATTGTTTTCATTAAATATGAGTGAAATTAAGAAAAAGTACAAAGAAGCAGATTTTTCTAAAAAAATTGAAATTCTAAAAGTTAAAAAAGAACAAAACTTAAGTATACACGAACTTGCGAAAAAATTTTGCATCAGCAAGAGCCAGATTCAAAGGATATTAAAATCTGAAGAAAACATCATAAAGCAATCGGAGAATTTTATTACAATTTCAAGAAAACGCATTAAGAATTTTGAAAATGCTGCAAATTTAGACCAAATTTTATAAGAGTGGTTTTCATTGGCTAGATCTAAAAACCTTCCAACATCAGGTCCAATACTCCAAGCAAAATCTAAAAAAAATTGCAGAAAGTCTTGGTCTGTCGGATTTCAAGGCTTCAAAAGTTCAAAAAACGATACAATATAACTTACCATACGTTGAGTGGTGAAGGTGCCAGCACTGATATGACTGTTGCGAATAGCTTTAAAGAAAATTTTAAACAATTGTGCGAAGGATTTCTACCCGAAAACATCTAAAACGTGGACGAAACCGGACTTTTTTTTCGTGCTACACCATCAAAATCTCTAACCCTTAAAGGTGAAAAGTGTATTGGGGGTAAAATGTCGAAAGAACGACTTACTGTTGCTGCATTATGTAGTTCTTCTGGTGAAAAGGAAGATTTGCTTGTTATTGGTAAAGCAAAAAAACCTAGAGCCTTCAAAAACATCAATATTGAAAGTGATGCAGGCATTATTTGGAGGCACAACAAAAAAGCGTGGATGACATCAAAAATTTATACTGAATGGATAGTTCAGTTTGACAAAAAAATGAAGCATCAAGGACGATCAGTTCCTTTGTTTGTGGATAATGCTCCATGTCATCAAATTAAATGCGGTTATACTTTAAAAAATGTGACAATAAAATTGTTACCACCAAAATGTACTTCAGAAATTCAACCTCTTGATCAAGGAATTATACAGAACTTAAAATTGTTTTATAGAAAGAAGTTAATGGAACATTTGATTTGCATGATGGATAATGAAGAAGATTCTGCATCAATTGCTGCTAAAATTAATGTTTTAAGTGCTTGTAGGTGGCTAAATCAAGCATGGAATTCTGTGAAAAAAGAAACTATTGTGAACTGTTTTTATAAAGCTGGCTTTTCAACAGAATACTCAACTTTAGAAAATCTTGAAAATAATGAAATTGCACCTTTTACTACATTTGACAACGATGTTTTAACATGTTATACTGGAGGAGAAAATTGGGAAGAAGAATTTTTTGCATCTGTTTCTCAAAACAATATTCAGTGTGAAGAAGATGAAGTGGAAATTATGGAATCAGAGACTGATGAGATTGAAATTCCCACAACATCTGCTACTGAAGCATTAAATGGATTGGAAACTGTCATCAGTTTCGCTCTACAAAACAATTTAGTCGAACTTCATCAACAATTAACAGTTTGCGAAAACATGGCCAAGAACTTCATTATAAAAAATAAAACTAAGCAAAAAAAAATTGACGATTTTTTTAAAACTTCATCATAAGTAATTAAATTTAATCGAATGAGACTGTAAAAACTAATATGTATTCGCAAGTTCCTTTTTATTTTGTTTGTTTATTTTTTTAAGTTTTGATTTTTTTTTTGTTACACATTACAATTTTTGTTGAATAATTAAATGAATTGAATACATACGTACTTATATACATATGTAATTTAAGAAATAAAATACATATGTATAAATGATGTATGAATTAATAACTAATATTTAATCTTTTTTCTTTTATCATGAAGGGTTATATCTTTACAACATGCAACTAATAAATTTAAAAAAAAAACCTCTAAAATCGGGACACCTCTTAATTGGGACATAATTTTGCTGGTCCCATGACTGTCCCAATTTAGGAGGTTTCACTGTATTTAAATAATAAAACAAAAACATGTAAACAATTAGCCGAAATTTATGGTGTACATAAAAGCACTATCACCCATATCAAATGTTCAGCTAACTTTCAGATCAACATAATAGTCATCATATAAATAGTTATTTTTATGATATTTTGTATTTAATAATTACATATATATTAATTGTTATATAATATTCATATTACTCATGTTAAGTATATAATATGTTCAATAATACCTTTTTTTTATTATATTAGTAAAAATAGTCAGCTATTATATAATGTATTTAATTAGTATCATACAATAATATATATCCATATATGTAAATATTTTCTCCAATGTATAGTAATATAATAATAAGAGAAAACATGTTCTTTTGTGATTTTGATCTCTACTTTTCTCATTAATTTTCTTTTCAATTTATTGATAATTTTGTAACTTTGATAAATTATAAATTTTGTACTACATTCTTCTTAAATCATCATTCGAGCTGAACAGATCAAAAAATTGTATTTGAGCTATTGTGTGTTAAGAAAATAAAGTAGATAATACAAAAAGTGTTATATTAAAATAAAATTACTTTCATTTTGTTGTACTTAAAAGTGTTTTTATTTTAATAAATTCAATTCATTCATCAAAAAAAAGGAAAAACCCATTTATAAATTTGTAGAAGAGAGGAGCGATGCTTGCGGAAGAAAAACGATAAAAAAGGCAAAATTTCCAAAAATGGAAAAGGCATTGTATCAGTGGTTTCTAAAACAACGGAAGAACCACTTTCCTGTCTCTTCGCAGACAATAGCTGCAAAGGCAAAGCTATTACATCAAAAATATTATCCTGATACCAATTTTAACGCAAGCGAAGGATGGATTTCTAAATTTAGAAAAATATATGGAATTCGGTTTCTTAAAATTGTTGGTGAAAAGTTGTCGAGTGAACCAAAATTAGTAAATCCTTTTATAAAGAAGTTACATCAAGTTATTCATGATTTAAATTTGAAACCTCAACAAATATATAATGCTGGTGAAACAGGTTTGTTTTGGAAATTGCTGCCAGAAAAAATTTTAGCACATTCAAAGGAAACTTCAGCTCCAGGTAGAAAATCTTCTAAAGAAAGAGTAACAATTTTACCATGTTCAAATGCTGATGGTTCGCATAAATTAAAACTTCTTTTAATTGGCAAAGCTAAAAATCCACGAGCTTTAAAAAACTACGTTAACTTGTCTGTGATTTATAGATCCTCAGAAAATGCATGGATGACAACTTCTCTATTTACGGAATGGTTCAACAATTATTTCATTCCGGAAGTGACAAAATTTTTAAAATCCCAGAATCTACCTCCTAAAGCATGTTTGCTACTTGATAATGCGGCGTGTCATCCAGATTTAAAGAGCACAGATGGAAATATTTTTACAATGCATTTTCCACCGAATTGCACAGCGCTCATCCAACCAATGGATCAAAACGTTATAAGGTTGATCAAATGCTATTACAAAAAGAGTTTGCTCATTCACATTTTATCAAATAAGGAAAATTTTGAACAATGCATGAGAAATTTAACAATCAGACATGCAATCATTTTTTTAATAGAATCCTGGAGAAAAGTTTGCCCTTCAACTATCACAAAGTGTTGGAGATCTATAATGACACAAAAGGATAATACCGACAACAATTGGGATGCAGAGGACGAGATTCCGCTTTCAGAATTAAGAAATAGACATTCCTCTATTATAGAAATTCAACAATTGATTGAGCAAAACTTTCCCGGTACAATACAAGAAATAACAAATGAAGAGATTGAAAATTGGATTACTGAAAAAATTTTGGAGAATGAATCGAATGAACAAATTTTTGACGATGAAAATGATTGTAATGACAGTAATTTAGATGAAGATGAAGAAGAGGTGGAAGACCTTGAGAAAATAAAACATTCTGATGCCGTTCGAGCGTTTGATATGGGCATTAAGTGGGCTGCACAAAACTATGTTTCTTTAAACGACATCGCAGTCATCCAAAAACTAAAAGAGGATGCAATCAATTAAATATGAGCTCAATAAAAGCCAGGCAAACATGCCTTACAGATTTTTTTAAAGAAAACACCGGATAAAAATTATTATATTTCTTTAATTATTAGAATATACAGTTTGTTTTTTATTTTATGTAAAAACATAAATGAATAGTCAAAATACACAGCTATGTGAATATTATTTTTGTATTTTTGTTTAAAATACTGCTAATGATATGAAGTTTTTACTTGTCCAGTAATTTCAACTGTTCTGAAATTTCAACAAGGCTGGTTTTTATTAGTTGAAGTTATCGAGCTTGTACTTTACTATTGTAGAATATGCAATTACTAATTTCTAATATAAGTAACGCCATCTACATGTAAAAGAATTAAATGTATTTAATTAATCAATTATATATTTTTGTAACTATTTCATTCATTATGTATTGATAGATATAGCTATCTCACTTTTATATTAGGTATCTATCAGATGACATTTTATATGTACAATAAAAACCTTACTTTATATACTGCGTTAAATTCAACAGGTTATGGGCCCAGACCGTATGGAAATTTTAATCTTTAAAAATCTAAAATTTTAATAGTAATCGGTGCGTTTTGAAGTTTAAAATTTTAATAATTATGTCGGTAGTGACGGGTAACGTGAAGTTACAAAATTTTGAACTTCTCAATAAAGAGAATTTTAGTACATGGAAGATCCACGTTGAGGCTATACTAGTTAAAAATGATAGCTGGGACTATGTCGTTGGAAATAAGGTGAGACCAACGATTGAAAGTGGTACAAAAGAAGCTGAATCTAGAGAAGCAGCAATGGTCTGGGATGTTGCAGATAGGAAAGCAAAAGCTGACCTAGTTCTGGCGATGAGTTCGTCAGTTTTAAGTGAAATATAAGGTTGTGAAACTTCAAAATCTGTATGGGATAAGTTGCATGCAGTATTTCAGTCCAAAGGGCCTGCAAGAAAGGCGAATTTATTAAAGCAGCTGGTGGTCAAAAAGGCTAAAGATGATGATGATATACGAGAACACCTTAGTAAATTTTTTGAATTCGTGGATAAGCTGAAAGACATTGGTCTTGAAATAAATAATGATTTGTTAAGTATACTTCTCTTATATAGTTTACCTGAATGTTTTGAAAGTTTTAGGATTGCAATGGAATCAAGAGATGATCTTCCGGCAGCTGAAACTTTAAAAGTAAAAATACTTGAAGAATTTGATCGACAAAGTTCTAAGGACACTATTGTCATATCAAATGCTTTACTAGCGAAGAAAGAAGAAAAACCCAAAAGAAAATCGAATAAGAATAAAATTCAATGCTTCAAATGTCATAAATTTGGTCATAAAGCTTTTCAATGTAGAAAAGACCATAAATCGTCAGTAGCTGAAGAAGCATTCAGCGTAATTGAAAATAATACATCTTTTAGGTGGTGTTTAGACAGTGGCGCTACGTCTCATATGTGTGCACAAAGAGACCAGTTTATTTCAATGCGAAAAACTTCATTGACCAAATTAAATTTAGCAAGCAATTCATCAGCTATTGTAGAAGGTGTTGGGGATATAAGAATTGTTTCGTCAGCTGGTAGTCAAATAAAATTACGCGACACATTATATGTTCCCGATTTGAGAATGAATTTATTGTCGGTGACAAAGATTACAGATAGTGGATATAAAATAATTTTTAAAAGGAATGAAGCTGTTGTAAAAAATAATGAGAATAAGGTGATAATGGAGGCTAAGAAAATTGATAAATTATATATTGTGCTTGAAAAAAATTATGAAGAATATGCTAAGGTGACTGAAATTGCAAAAAATTATTTGAAAGAAATTCATATGAAATTTGGACATGTTAATTATAACACTATAAAGAACATGATAAAGAAAAAATTAGTTAACGGCTTGAAATGTTTGAATCCTGAAAATTTAAAATATGATCAATGTAAAATATGTCTGGAAGGTAAATTATGTAAACAACCGTTTCCAAAAGTGAGTACGAGTAGAAGTAATAAGGTTCTTGAAATAATCCATAGTGACATTTGTGGTCCAATGAAGGTTCAATCACACGGCGGTGCTAGATATTTTGCCACCTTTATTGACGATAAGACTAGATATTGTCATGTTTATTTCTTAAAGAATAAAAGTGATATTTTTAACACTTTCAAAGAATATAAAGCCTACGTAGAAAATCAGACTGGAAACAGAATCAAAATAATAAGAACAGATAATGCAAAAGAATATTGTAGTCAAGAGTTTACAAACTTCCTGGTATCAAATGGAATTTTTCATCAGCTTAGTGCTGCCTACACACCTGAACAGAATGGTGTAGCTGAGAGAAAGAATAGGACGCTGGTGGAATTAGCACGATGTATGTTAATCCAGTCTGGTCTTCCTCTTAATTTTTGGGCAGAAGCAGTTAACACTGCCAACTACATTCGAAACAGGTGTTCATCGAGATCAATTGAAGGTGAAGTTCCATATTTCTTGTGGTTTAATAGAAGACCATCTGTAAAACATTTTCAAATATTTGGAGCTCATGCATACGTTTTACAAAAGGATGGTAAGAGATCTAAATTTGATTCGAAATCTAAATTACATTTATTCGTAGGCTATAGTGAACAAACTAAAGGTTATCGATTGTGGTCACCAACGGAAAAGAAAATTATTAAAAGTCGTGATGTTGTGTTCTTCAACGAAGAAGAAATTAGAAATAATTCTATTATTCAAGTGGAAAATGATGACATACAATCGTCAAATATAAATAATAAAGCGGAAAATCAAATGAAGAATGAAATCCTGTTAGATAAAAAGGAAATAAACATAATTAAAGATAAAACACAAATTAAGAATGAACAAATTTTAGAAGATTTAGAACATGAAGAAAAAGAAAATGAAAATGACATATTTTTTACTCCACAAAAAAGAGGTCCTGGAAGACCTAAAGTGATTAAATCTGGTTTCAGAGGTAGACCTCGAAAAATTTATCAAATGCAACAATATAATGAATGCAGTGATTCAGATTCTTCACCAGAAATGGCATCACTGGCAACTTTTGATCCACAAACAGTTGCTGAAGCAGTTGAAAGCAATGAAGCAAATGAATGGAAAGCTGCTATGAAAATAGAACTCGAGTCTCATATTAAAAATAGAACCTGGTTGTTAGTTGATAGAACAGTAGATCAAAAGGTAATTGGATGTCGATGGGTATTCAACACCAAATATAAGAGTGATGGAAAAGTAGAAAGAAAGAAAGCAAGGCTTGTAGCTAAAGGTTGCAGTCAACGTCCTGGAATAGATTTTCTAGATACTTATGCTCCAGTTATGAGATACTCAACATTAAGATTACTACTTACGCTGGCAGTTAAATGGAAGATGATGTTACATCAACTAGATGTCACGACAGCTTTTTTAAATGGTGAAATTGAAGAAGAAGTGTTTATGCAACCTCCAGAATTACTGACATCCTTAACCGGTATCGACACTACAAACAAGGTGTGTTTACTAAAGAAATCATTGTACGGTTTACGTCAGGCAAGTAGACAATGGTATATGAAATTACACGGTATGCTGGTTCAGCATGGACTCCAACCGATGAAAAGTGATCCATGTATATATATGACCACAAACAATAAAGAGTTAATGATAGTGGCAATCTACGTTGATGATTTAATAGTCGCTGGTAAAAATGAAAACATTATCAACCAATTTAAAAACAATATTAGCAGTTGTTTCGAAGTCAGAGACTTGGGATGTTTGAAATATTTTCTGGGTATAGAAATAGATGTCAGAAAAGATTACATCACTATGAAACAATCGAGATATATACAACAAGTACTAAATAAATTTAGTATGTCAAATGCCAATAGTGTAGCAACACCAGTGGAAGCCAATTTAAAGTTGACAAAAAGAAGTGATGAAAATACAGATTATACGAAGTTGCCATATCAGAATTTGATTGGATGTCTATTATATTTATCAACCGTTTCAAGACCGGACATTACCTATGCTGTGAATTATCTAAGTCAATTCAATAATTGTTATGATAACAGACACTGGGTAGCAGCAAAAAGAATACTTAGACACTTGAAAGGAACAATAAATTATGGACTTCGATTTATACATGATGGTAGTGAATTACAAGGATTCGCAGATGCAGATTGGGCGTCGAATATAACAGATAGAAAATCATATACCGGCTTCATATTTAAATTTGGCAACTCAGCAATTTCTTGGAACACACGCAAGCACCCAACTGTTGCTTTGTCGTCAGCTAAAGCAGAATTTATGAGTATCACAGATGCAGCTAAAGAAGCACTTTACTTGCGAAATTTTTTAAAGGAAATCGGATATCCAACAATAGCACCAACAATTATTTTCAACGACAATTTAGGCGCACATAACATCGCAATGAATCCTATATTACATGCTAGAACAAAACATATTGATATACGCCTATATTTTCTGCGAGATGCAATTAAGGAAGAAAAAATAAGAATCGAATATATGGAATCAGCTGAAATGATTGCAGACGTGTTTACCAAAGGTTTAGCGAAAACAAAATTTGAATATTTGTTGGATAAAATATGTTACGAAAATTGTAATTGAGGGGGAGTTTGTAGAATATGCAATTACTAATTTCTAATATAAGTAACGCCATCTACATGTAAAAGAATTAAATGTATTTAATTAATCAATTATATATTTTTGTAACTATTTCATTCAATATGTATTGATAGATATAGCTATCTCACTTTTATATTAGGTATCTATCAGATGACATTTTATATGTACAATAAAAACCTTACTTTATATACTGCGTTAAATTCAACAACTATGAAATTTTGATTGATGAAATGATTTAAAATTTAGTTCAGAGCTATGCAAAAAAAAATATCATTCAAGTAATGTGATGTTATTAACTATTATAATATTTCTTTTATATTTCAGCAATGTATATTTTTGAAAGTAAACCTGAGAAACCTGTGTCTTTGCTTACTCAAGCATTCACGTGTAACCAAGAGCAGGAGCAGGTGCGAATAGCAATTAGTCAAAAAAATCCTCAACTGGTGGGGAGGAGGAAACAAGTACCAACTTACGCAATCAAGAGGGGCATGGTTTCGAAGAAACTGCATCAACAACTCTTCCTCGTCGTATCTGTGTAAATGCGAACTGTTGCTCTTGCAAAAACTGTAAGTCTTTAAATTTTTGTATACCAGAGTAGTGTTATAAAAGTATTATAATTTATAATTCATTTTAAAGGTGATGTTCTGCTGATGCATATGAAGCAGCAAGAGAAAGAATTGCAAATGCTGAAATTCACTCTTGCAAAACAAGGACAAATGTTAAAAAGATTATGCGGCTTCCTATTGCCAGAGGAAACGATCCAGCAACACTCTCTGCCATTTGAATTCCCATTAAGAAAAAAAGAGAATCTTCATAAATTAGAAAATTATTCGGCCGCAAACAAGGATATTCGCGACAAATTTGTTAGTACTAGCAGTAGTAGTAATTTCTGACTTTTTTTTTGAAAAAACATTCATCATTAATTTATTGTTTCTGATTTTTATTGCAGAATCACTGGATCATGCGGAACAAAGGAAGCAAAAATTTAAAGGAGTTCTTACTCTTATTCTTGAAGGAAAGTCTATAGTCCTCATACAATGTTCGAGGTGTGAGGAATAAGGAGAAATTTAGTGAATTTGAAAATATTTGTGCTTGCCTATTACGTACGTTATACATATCTTCTATATCAAATATACAAATTAAAAAATATACTATTTTCTCATTTACTCCATTTTTAATTTCAGAATGCTTCACCCGGAACAATTTCGGACAATTAGAATTTTTTAAAGAATTGGAGGAAGGGCTGCGTGCCGGAAAAGTTAAAATAAATGAAATAAATTAAAAAAAAAAAAAGAAATTGTAATAGTTATAATAACTAATTTATTATAATTTAATTTTTAATTATTAATTATAATTAATAAATTTAAAAAAAAAATGAAAAACAAATGTTTTTTTAATTATTATCTACAATACAGTATCCATACAATACATCAATACCTTATCGATGTCTGGCATCAATGAGGCATCAGTATAAATCTTCAATATATCATCAAAGAAGTATTGATCCTATTTCATATTTTAAAAAGAATATGCATCAATACTTCATTGATGAATTACTGATGTCAGGTATCAAGCATTTTTCTCCTTTTTAAAGTTTAATCAATCAAAACGCTCAAAAGGCGAACATGTCCCATATAAAAACATCAATAATTAATCACTAAAATATCGATACATTGATACCTCAGTATCAATATATCATCAGTATTTCATCAATACTGTGTTATCTGGGATGGTACACGTACACTATATCACAAACAATAAATATGTTTATTAAAGGGTATTTTATGTATACAAATTTGTTTTTATTTATAAATCATTATGGTGTACTATCCTTACTGAGGCTATACTATACGTGACTATACGTATGCACATTGTGTGTATACAAAAACCAGTGTAGCTGTAGGTATATATTTTTTTCACACAAAAAAAGGAAAAAAATGAAAGAATAACTAGCGATACATATTCCTTCAAAATTTAATGTAATACAAATATTTAATAGGGTTCAATGTCCAATATTATTGTATATATACCACATATAATCCTTATCTGTGTTTATACATAGGACTAAATGATACCTGTAAGACAACATGTACTATGGTAGCATTCCATCAGCAATAATATTATCATATACATATATAAATGTTTATGACATTATATATGGTATACTGCCAAATTGCTACAAATAAATAGTATATTTTCTATTATTGCATGTAAATATACGAAAAAACCAAAACACACTCAAATCAGATTGTTTATATGTATGCGTATATAATTTTATGAACCATATTTTAAAAGTTTTATCGAATGCAAGAACAATCGAATATTAACGTACATTTTGAATTTAAATATATCTAAGACTCGAATCTGGACCTAACAATAGGTCCATATGAATTTGATTATGTTACATATTTGAATATATGCAAAGAAACATCTGTATATTGTCTGTGATAATAATAAACAAAATCGTACACATGGAACAGCGGTAGTGTACAGACGTGTTTTGGAGAACTTGTGTATGTGGATTGAAATAATTGATTCATTAGTAAAAATTAGTAGAGTGTTTCTTTTTAATAATAATTTAAAAACTTATTTAAGTAAATTGTGTTAAATGAATATAAGAACTTGTCAATAAAGTGTTTTTTAGTAATTTTATGTGAAAAAAAGGACGCCATAGTGCTTTGTAAAATATATAAAATTAGACGTGCGTTTACTTCTGGCACAATAATGTGGAAGTGAAGCATTTGTGTCAATAATTTTTCAACTAACTACATGAGATGTATGTAAAATTTTGTATTAATATAGTGAAATAACTTCAATCATGAATATAAAATATTAATGATCATTAAATAATTAAAAGAATTAAGTGACTATAAATGAATTTATATGAAAAAAGGACTTTATTTTGACTAGTGAATGACTTTAAGTGAATTTATATGAGAAAAAATGACTCCATATTGAATAGTGTTTTTAAATAATAATTTAAAACATATATAATTGTATGGTGTGGAAATTAATATAAAAACTGAGCTAACAGAGTGACAATAAGTGAATTTTTAGGAAAAAAGAACTCCATATTGAATAGTTCAGTTTTTTAACAAACTACATAATATGTAGGAAAAATTTTGTAATAATATAGTGAATTAACTTTAATCATTTAATAAAAATATTAATGATCTAAATAAATAAATAATAAAAAAGAGTTAAGTGACTATAAATTAATTTAAATGGAAAAAAGGACTCCATTTTGAATTAGTGTCTATAAGTGAATTTATATGGAAAAAAGGACTCCATATTGAATAGTTTGTGACTATAAGTGAATTTATATGGAAAAAAGGACTCCATAAAGAATAGTGATACAGACACAGGGTGCATAACCATAATTTCAGTGGACACAACAGGGTGCACATAAACTTTATGTTACAGGGTGCTACTAAACTACAAAAACAGGGTGCACTAAAATTATCCCAACGCAGGTATTAAAAAAAATTTTGTTGCATTTGTCTTTTCTTTCTTTTTTCATTTAGTTTAGACCTTCGATAAGGAATCTCCAAAAAATCTACTTCAGGAAGTCTCCAGGACTAGGGAAGATGAGTTCGCCCTCCGGGGTGGACCCGAATAGGTTTTCCTCCCTTAGGGAGGAAGACCACATCCAGCTGGCTAACAAGAGAAAAATTCCGAAAGGTAGGAGGGAGCTTACGAGACTACCGTGTACATCTAACTTCCCACCACTTTTCACCAAATCGGCCCCTACTGACTAATCTAAATTCATTATAGTCAGTTCCTGTCAACCTACCGGACCCCCAACTGCAGATGGGAGAAATATTTATCGCAGAATGGAGGAATTTAACATCTTCTTGGTGCTGAAAGCCCTCACTGCAATCTCCAAAGAGATTCAAGAATTCGATTGGCGCAATGACGGTCGCATCCAACTTCTGATTAAAAACAAGGCCATTACAGACAATTTTATTAACACGAAGCACCTTCAACTCAGGTGACACCAAAATCCCTATAAAAGTATAATGTATATCGTCCGTTAACACCTCCAGAGGCGTCATCAATTCTAATGTCCTTAAGTTCGTCACAGAGAAGGACATCTGGGACGATCTCTCCGCCAAAGGAGTCATTGCAGGTAGATAAATAAAAAGACAAGGGACTAACTAGCCCACAGGCACGGTAGTCCTCACCTTTGACCACCACATTCTACGTTCGTATGTAAATTTAAGTGGAGTTTTTCGTGTCTCAGTAAGGGAATACAAAATGTCCCCGATGAGATGTCGAAATTGCCAAAAAATTGAACATACAGTCAACCGTTGCCCTACTCCCAACGATCCACGGTGTTCAGGCTGCGGTATAACCCCTCATGAAGGACCATGCAGCAATACAATCTGCATTAACTGTGCTTTGGGATACAGTGCGGCAGACAAGAACTGCCCCATCTATATCCGTGAACGTGAAATTATGCAACGTGAGCGCTGCACTAAATATCAAGCGCGCAAGAAGTATTTTGAACGCAATCCTGGTGTATCTTCTAATTTAGCAAATAGATTTAATAATAATAAGAGACTGACCAATGCAACAACAATAACTAGACGAGTAGGTACGGAAACTTTCGCTGCTGTGGCTGCCAGCAACCAACAACAACAACCAGTCCACTCCTTATCTAACCCCCCATCCCCCAAAACTTCCCCGGCGCCCTCTCGGAAAATCAACCTTCCGCCTATTCCATCCCCCAAAATCATACAACAAACCCCACCTAACACTCAGACAGAAAACAGTGTTGTCTCAACACAAAAAGCAGTTGCCCAGGTACAACCTAGCAACACCAAACAACAAAAACGAATCCAACGACAACAACAACTGCCCTTACAACAACAACAACCTCAGCAACAACCCCAAACTCAACAAACACAACCACAAAATAAACAACTTCAACCACAACAAAAACCACAACATCAACCACAACAACAACCTCAACATCCACAACAACTACCACAACATCAACAACAACCACAACAACAAAATCAACAACCACAAAACTACTACAAACAGAAAACATCGACCTAACTGTATATCCATCAATAGATTTCGAAGTTGCACAACTTCAACACCTGGGGTAGTAGTATGTAAGTTGTTTCGAGTTGTTTTGTTCGAGTTCGAATATATGTGGTAGTACGTAAAGTTGGTTCGAGTTAAATCAAACTCGAATTGTCAAAATTTTAGTCGAACAATATTTTGTTATCGAGTTTCATATTCATATACACAATGCACATAATAATTAGTTAAAAAAATAAAAGTTAATTAAAAATAAAGTTAAAAAAGTTAAAAAAAAAGTGTTTAAAATAAATAATTTTGTTAAAAAACATGTAAGTAAAAAGTTATTTGAATTATATGCATATTATATGTATATTCAAATGTTTTTAAACTATTTAATGTGTACGAGTATGTCATACAAATTTAGGAATGGAGATAAGAAAATTTTGACTTCCATCAATAATAAACAGGTGGAGATTTTAACTAAATTTATGGAAAAAAATTCCGACTTAGCCAGGAATAGATTAAATAATATAAATGCAAGACAAAAATCAAAAGAATTGTGGAAGAAAATAACAAATGAATTGAATTCTGTTGGTCCACCAGTTAAGGAATGCCATGAGTGGAAAAAGGTAGTTTAGCATTATTTGTTTACATCACATATAATTATAATATGTATACATATTTGTTTACCTATATAATTAATATAAGTATATATAGAAAAAAAGTTAAATGATTTTGAGGAAAGTGTGGTTATTTCCTGCGGACTAGATGCGCAAATTGAGGGTATAGAGAATGCTTCCTCCTTCGGAGCACAATTGGGCACATCATCCAGTGTGGATATTGATATGGATATTACCAATAATACGAGTAATATTGATAACAACAATAATGGTGATGTTGATCACAATTTTAACACATCAACATCAATTAATAAAGAAACTAATCAACACACCAATGCGAGAAAAAAGCAAAATTTTAGCAGCAGAAAGTCAACAAAAGATGAATTATTTAAAGATTATGTCGATGCTGTTAAAGAAAAAAATCTTATTTTAAAGGAAATTCTTAAAATAAAAGAAAAAAATTATGAATTAAAAAGAAAGGATTATAATTTAAGGGAAAAAGAATACGAATTGAGAAAAAAACGATTAAAACTTGCTGATACAGCAAATTACATGCAAAAGAAATACATTGCAAATAAATTGGAATGGAGGGTCGAGAATATAAAATTAAAAAACTAAAAAATAGAAACTGAGTTTGAGAAAAATAGATTAACAATGGAAATTGAATAAATAAAAGAACAATTTTTCTTATGGTAAAGACAGTTTAATTTCATTTCTAATTGCTCGACCTTTATTTAACAAATTCTCATTTCCATCTTGAGTGGACGTAATATGATGGTCATCATGCTCATCATATAATATTTGATTTTCGTCCACAGGTATTTTAAAAAATCGGCAAATGTTGTGTAAAGCTACACAAACATTTACTATTTTTGACATTTTTTGAGGACTATACCTCATTCTACTTTCACAGGAAAGGCATCTCCACACACCTTTCAGAATACCAATAGTTCTTTCAATTTGACATCTTGCTTTAGAATGTACAGTATTGAATTTTGATTCTAAATTTTTATCGTTCGCATTCCTATATGGCGTTAATAGCCATGGTTGCAATGGATAACCACTGTCCCCTGAAATTAAAATAATATAGTAAAATAGTAATTATTGATTTTTTTATCTACCTAGCAGGATACCTCGTCTGCCTCTTCTCTCAAGATTTTCTAGGAAGACCAATTCGTTGCTTCTTGCCCAGACAGCGGAATCATGGCTTGAACCACCATACTTAGCATTTACTGCTAAAATCACATACTGATGGTCACAAATCTGAAATTTTTAAAGTTGCAACTATAATTCATTCTTTTTCAATCTAATAGTTTGTACTTACCAACATTGTACTTATACTGTGCCATCCTTTGCGATTGTAATAAATATGCTCATTTTCACGTGGTGCAAGTAACGGAATTTGTGTTCCGTCAATGCAGCCTATAATCCCCGGTGAGTTGTATTTGTCATAAAAAAAAACTTTTGTTTTACGAAATTCTTCTTCATTAAATTTAATCCATTGTGGACATAAATCACTTTGTAAAACATTTATTATTTCTTCAAAATATTTTGACATGGTTTTTTGTGCCATGCCTATGGCTTTATGGCCTCCAATCGTCTGCTGGTAACTTCCAGTAGCTAGTAATTGTAATGTCGCGGCTAATTTTATTTCTGGAGGTACTGAGGTACTTCTTTGACCACAAGATATACTTGTGGTTTCCAATATCATTTTAAAGACCTCTCTACTTAGCCTAAATGTCTTTTGAAAACTGTATTAATGAGAAAATATTATTCCATACAATTTAAAACTATTAATTTAATTTATAATTACACTTGTTCTCTCATTTCAAGTGGATTTTTATTGTCTCTTACCCACTTCCTTTCCAATTTTTCTAAATACATTTCGTCCTCCTCAGAACTACTATTGTCCATAAAAAACATTTTAATTTCTTTTAAACTAAAACTTAAAATACTTAAATTACAATTAAAACCTAATAATTTAAAATCAAAAACACTTAATTCTGAACTAAATATAATAAATAAAATAAAATTTGAACTTTCAAAAACTTGAAAAAGATTACAAATAACAAAATTTTAATATAATTTTAATAACAAAATCAAACATATGATACTTTTCAGCTGATTCAGAACACACATTTATATGGCAACACTTAAACCCAAAGTCGAACGAATTACATACTACCACTTCTTGTTTGGTTCGAGTTTGCTTGAAGTCGAACAAAACAACTCGAAACAACTTACGTACTACTGCCCCTGGACGTTCCGTCCATCCTACTTCTGAACGAGTTTAAATCTCTGCAGGGTAATAACTACCTTGACTCTGGCCTAAGCTTTGACGAATACTGTAAATCACACAAAACCATTTTACTCCCCTTCTTCCCCGCAATTGCATCTTCAGACGAAGTGGAAATGGATGCTGAACCGACACTCTAAGTGCCCGATTCTTTTCCAGTCCCTATCCAAACCTCTGTCCGTTTGAAAACTCGAGTTTAGTTAACTAAATTCAATTTTTCAATGCTTCATGTCGAGCTTACATATCACATCTCGAGAGCTCACCTGTTTGCAATGGAACATGAGAGGTTTTCGAGCAAATCAGCAGAGTCTAGAATTGCTCATTATTCGGTATAAACCGCATGTTATCCTTTTACAGGAAACTTTAATTCACTCTCTCAGTATTCCTTCGAACTTTAAAGGATACACCTGTCACTTCTCTGACAGTGATCCCTTTAGCAGTTCACGGGGAGTTGCAATACTAGTACGATCTAGTCTAAGCCACTCCCTTCTAGATAAACTTTCTAAACATGTCCGTCGTCGTACACACGTCTCCTCCAGTGGATTTCTCATCTATTTATATGTCAAGAACTGACATTCCAGACAACCCCTCACTATTAAATTTTCTCAACCAACTCCCCTCTTTCTCTATTATTGACAGCGATTTCAACGCCCACCACCACTTCTGGGGTGATCACCGTGTGGATCCCAGTGTGATAAATTGTGATGTTATTCTTTATATTGTGTTATGAGTATTTTGTGATGATAGTGTTTTATTCCATTATGTAGTGATTTGTAATATTTTGTTAAATGTTTTGTTTTTGTAAAGTGTGAATAGTTAATTGTATGTTATGTCCCAACAAACAAAAAGTAGGTATTTACACACACAAATGCTCACATTTAAGTTGTATTTGACACATCTGAAGTGCTTTTAGTCATTTGAGAGTTTCGTGAAAAAAAAATGTAACTTTAAGGTTTATTTTGGGTGAATTCAAAAAAGAAAACAAATAGTTCTATAAAGAGTGTTTATAGTTACAGTTGTAACCGAAATGTGTGTTTCTCATGTAACCAAAATATAACTTTATGGTTTTATGATAACAAAATGTTACAGAATTACATACTTCTGGTTAATTGCACAATGTGTTTACGGTTTATTCATACACACATGCTCGGACTGGTTTTGAAACAACCATATTGTCAGATTTTAAATATCATAAATACAATTTTTCGCGTGCGTATAATGTTTATACTCGCGTATAATAGTAAAAATTGACAAAAATTTATATTAAGTATAATAATAAATTAATAATTTGGAAAGGATGTTAAAAAAAAATTATTCAAACACAGCTCAACTTTTTATAGAAGATTAAAAAAACGATTAAATCTTCTACGGTCTTAAATTAACGAAAATCTTAAAAAACGATTAAGTCTTCTACAGATAATTTGAATCGCAGCCGTGAACATAATGATGAAAGTGAAAAAGATGGAGAAGTTAACTCTGTCCCTCATACAAATTCATTTCTATCTTCAATAGATCATCATAATCACGCAAATTCTAATACAGTAGTACAGGATTCTAATGTTATTGATAGTGAAAACGATGATATTCAGAGTGAATATTCAAGTGCATTGTCCGATTCTAGCGATTTTTCAGACAAAATACCAAATCCTTGCATTTCCCAAGAGTTAAAAAATTGGGCTTTAAAATATCAAATAAGAAACATAGCGCTCAACGATTTGTTGATTATATTAAGACAACACGGATTTCAATATTTGCCAAAAGATAGCCGCAGTTTTCTAAAATCTAACAGTCGAGTGGATATTGAAATAATGGGAAATGGTAAATTTTGGTACAACGGAGTGGAAATATATTTAAAGATTATATTTTCCGAAATAAAGAGCCCACAAACGATTTCACTTACTTTAAATATAGATGGATTACCAATTTATAACAGTTCGAGACAGCAATTTTGGCCTATTCTAGCTATATGTAATGAAAACAGAAACATAAAACCATTTGTAATAGCCATATATTGTGGAGAAGGAAAGCAATCAAGTTTACAATTATACTTAAAAAAATTTGTTGAAGAAATGAAACATCTTCTTTGTGCCGGAATTGAAATTAATGGTTATAATTGCAAAATCGATATTCGCTGTTTTATTTGCGATTCTCCAGCGCGAGCTTTTGTGAAAGTTTAAAACCTTTTTATTAGTGTTTAAATTAACATCATTTTAATTTATTATAATTGTTTGTTTCAGGAACTGTTAATTTTAACAGTGCACATGGCTGCCAAAAATGTGAAGTTGTTGGTGAATTTGATATAAACAATGGACGTCATATGAGCTTTCCACGAATTCATTGTCCCTTAAGAACAGATGAAACATTTCGTAATCAAGTTGATGAAGATCACCATAAAGAGACAACACCTTTAGTTGAATTACCAATTAACCTAGTAGAAGATTTTGTTGTAGCAGATTCCTTGCATTTATTGGAGCTTGGAGTTATGAAAAGATGTTTACTTGGCTGGATACACGGAGATTTCAATTTTCGAGCTAAATTCTCAAAGCAAGGATATCAGAGTCATAGATACATCACTGGAAGAAAACAATAAGCGAATGCCTAATTAACTACATCGTGCTGTTAGAACGCTATTCACTATAAGACATTGGAAAGGACTTGAATATAGAAATTTTCTTTTATATTTAGGAATGGTTGTCTCGAAAGATCATTTATCGCACGAAATATATACACATTTTCTCAAACTTACCTGTGCTGTTATATTATGTTATTGTAAAACATATATCAAATACCTTCATATTGCCGAGAAAATTTTTGAAGAATATATTGAAGAATTTGGAGAAATATATGGAGTTGATTCCATTCAAAGCAATGTACATAACTTATGTCATATTGTTGGAGATGTCCGAAAGTTTGGAGATTTAACTACTTTAACTGCATATCCTTTTGAAAGCTACTTGGGTTTATTGAAACGTTTAGTACGTCAAGGCAGATTACCTTTAGAACAGGTTGCCAAGAGAATAACTGAACTAGAAAACCTAAAATTAGACACAGAAAAGCGTGAAAATCGGTATCCTTATATTCAAAGACGAAAAAAGAACGGTTTTACATATGTATATTTTTATATTACATCAAATATAATACTTTCAAATGCGAGTGAAGGAAATAAATGGTTTTTAACTAAAGACAATGAAATTGTTAAATTGGTAAAGGCTTTTAAAAGTAATAATTCATTTTTTATTAATGGTTTTAGAATTTGGAATCAAAGTAGCTTCTTTGAAGAACCATTTTCTTCCTCACAAATAAACATTTATCTAGGTTCCGAAGAGCGAAATACGTATAAAACGTATCAACTTGATAACATAAAATGTAAATTAATATGTTTGTCATACAATAACCAGAATGTTTTTATGCCATTGTTACATACTTTAGATTTTTTTTTTAAATTAAATAAAGACATTCAATAAAAATAATAAGTTTCATTTTAATTTTTTTCATATATTCAGAAAATAAAAATAGTCAACATCTACATACCTGTACGTAAAAACCATTAACAATATATATAAAAGATTTTTAAAACAAAAAACATTACATCAAAATTCATAAAAATACATAATTATTATATTTTGTTAACATTTTGATCATCGGTGAATAGGGTCGCATTACAACGATGAACGGGAACAAAAAGAGAACTATTTTCCACTTGCAACTGTGCCACATAAGAGGTTTTGCTACCTGTTTCCAAATTTTCTTTATTTACATCTTTTTCATCAAATGTATTTGAATTTATATTTACTGTACGCAATTTTTTTTTCATTTCCCTGTCCAAACGTACATTTGTAAGATGTGATATTTCTCTATCTATATGAGAAATACATAGAATGTGATGTCACACATATAAAAGAAAAGTTGTTCGACTGCTCTAAGATAAGAAGTAGATATAATAAATGTACGAATACTGTTTGTTTGGTACTGTACAGTAACTATATATATACATACCATTTATATTATTAATATTTAATGTACCTACTGATATCAGTTTTTGGGTACCTACTACCTAACTGAAAAATTATTTTTAACTTTTAATTCAATTGTAATTTGGTGGTCATCATAGTAAGTAATGTTAATAAATGTATAACATCAAATATATTGTGTTTTTTTAATATACCTTACATATTCAGAAGTGGGATGGTGAATTCACGTGGAGAAATTAAAATTAAAAAAATTTTTTTTTGAAAAAATATTAAAATAAAATATTAAATATTAAAATATTAAAAATATTAAAACTAGTTTGTGGCCATACGGGCAAAAATATTTTGTAAAATTTTTTTTTGTGTATTTTATTTGATGTACAAATTGCACAATGGATCCACGTGTAAAAAATCTAGTAGACAAATTGAATGTGATTGAACTAAAACGTGTGTTAGGAAAATTAAATTTAAAACCCAGCGGTAACAAACCTGAACTTATTTTGCGTTTAGAAGAAGGGGTTAATGAGAAAAATCCGGATGAAATCCTCGAAATTATTTCTGAATGCACAAGTGAAACGGGAAGTGAAGAAACTGACCACCACATGGAAAATGATATTGATGATGGTACTAATGAACGTGAGCTAGCTCATCAGGTGAGTGAGAATAACATGGCAAATATTAATTTAGAAAATGAAAGATTATATTTAGAAATCAGTGAACTGCAAAAAACTATTGAAAAGAAACGAAAAATTGCTGAATTAAAAAAAATGTGATTTTTAAATTTGATCGCGAACAATTAGAAGCATTTGAAGAACTTAAAAGTAAATTATTAGAAGCTCCAACACTGTCTGTTAATTCTCCTCACAACGAAACTGAACTTCATTGCGACGCGAGTAGTATCGGCTTCGGGGCAATTCTTATGCAAAAACAGGATGATGGTAAGTTCCATCCTATTTTTTATTTCTCCAAGAGATGCACAGATGTTGAAACGAGATACCATTCATTTGAATTAGAGACTTTGTCCATTGTTTATGCTCTCAGAAGGTTCAGGGTTTATCTAATGGGTATACAATTCAAGATCATTACAGATTGTAGGTCTTTGACACTTACTTTGAATAAAAAACTTTTAAATCCACGTATCTCTAGATGGGCACTAGAGATGCAGGATTTCAATTATACAGTAGTGCATAGATCATCGGATAGAATGAAGCATGTTGATTGCTTGAATAGAAGCACAAATATTCTAGTGGTAGAAGACGAAACGTTTGAATTTGCATTAGCTGCAGCACAAAAACGCGATCCTATAATTCGTGAATTGTCTTCGGAATTAGAAAAGAGTGAAAATGAATTGTTTGCATTAATTAATGGTCTAGTGTATAGAAAGAGTGATGATAATGTGTTATTTTATGTACCAGAACAGTTAGAGATCTTGTTTATGCAAAGGTATACACATATGTATATGGGATATTATTACCCTTCGATATTGTACAATTTCACATTGCTTTTGTACTGTTTTTATGTACATACATATACGTTTTTATGTACATGTATATTATTATCTATATACATATTAAGTATATATCTATATATTACCACAATATTTGTACAGTAAAACCTCTCAGAAACGGAAAACTCCGAAAGCAGAAAATTTTCTGGTTCTATTGATCCCATTTTCTAATTTTGTATAAAAAAAAAACTTGAAAGCCGGCAAAACTGTCAGACGCGAAACCCGGAATATTTCTGCAAAATTTTAGAATTCTCTATAACTTTTCAACCTGGCAATGCCGGAAAAAATTTCTGACAAGTATGTATGTACATTGTCAGAAATAGGAAAAAAGAAGGAAAACAGCTGATTTTTTTGTGAATTTTAACTGAATTGTTGTGAACAAAGAAGAATTTTTCGTAGAAATTTATAATTAAAGTGAGTAATTTTGTATTTTTATCTTGGTTTATTCTATAGACCATATTGTTTATAATGTTTTGTATTTATTTATCTGTAGAAAATGGGAAAAGTTAAAAATTTAAGCGTGAAAGAAAAGTACGATGCTGTGCAATTAATAACAGTGCAAAATAAAAAAGTGAAAGAAGTGGCTGATGTTTTTAAATGTGGAAAAACACAGATTTATGATGCATTAAAAAATAAAAATTCAATAATTGAAGAATTTGAGAAAGGAAAAAACCTTTTTAAAAAGAAAATAAGGAAAGAAAATAATGAAAAATTAAATGAAGCTGTCTATGAGTGGTTTTGTTGTGCTAGGTCTAAAAATTTCCCTGTTAGTGGACCAATGTTGAAAGAAAAAGCGAAAGATCTTGCAAAAGCTATGAATATACCGAATTTTAATGCATCAAATGGGTGGCTACAAAATTTCAAAATCAACAAAAAAATTTCTTTTCATGCTTCTTCCGGGGAAACTAAAGACGTTGATGAAGAAGTTGTCGCTAGATGGAAAGACACTTTACATGAAAAAATACAAGCTTATGACATTCAAAATATAGCAAATGCTGACGAAACTGCACTTTTTTATAAAATGATGCCAAATAAAACAATGCAGTTGAAAGGTGAAAAATGTTTTGGTGGAAAGATGTGTAAAGAGCACATTACTGTTTTGTTAACCGTTTTTGCTGATGGAAGGGTTTTTAAACCACTGATAATCGGAAAAAGTAAAAATCCAAGGTGTTTTAAAAATATGGATAAGGCTCAATTCCCAGTTGTTTATAAAGCTAATTCCAAAGCATGGATGACTGCTTGCATTTACACCGAATACCTAGAACAGATGAACCAGCAAATGATACAAGAACAACGAAAAATTGTTTTATTTGTGGACAACGCAACTTGCCTTCCTAAATTAAAGTTATCCAACATTGAAATAATTTTTTTTCCCCAAACTGTACTTCTGTGTTACAACCACTAGACAATGGTGTCATCCAATGTGCTAAATTAAACTATAGGAAACTGATGTTGAAAAAACTTATCGCTCGAAAGGATAATTGTCAAAAAGCTCAGATTTAGCAAAAGATATAAGTATTTTAGACGGAATTATGATTTTTGATAAAGCTTTGAAGCAAATACGTCCCATGTCCATTAAAAAGTGTTTTAAAAACTGTGGTTTTTCTTCCCAGTGTGATGATTCTGATGAACTGAACATCAATTGTGAATTACAAGAATTGATAGACATATGTGAGCCGGAAGCACAAATAAAAGCCAGTGATTTCAATTTAATTGATGAAGAAATAATAACAGAATCAGAATCAATTGAAATTTCCGAAATATTGAATAGAATATCTGATGAAGCAGATGAGTCAGCAGATGAGATCGAAATTTTGGAGGAATGTCCTTCGACACCGAATTCTGCAGAAGTTTTGAATTCTCTAAAGACCCTAAAACACTTTTCGAAAATGAAGGGGTGTTTTTCAATATTCAAAAAGGTTGAGGATTTAGAATCTGATATTGAAAGAGTTTTTATAGAGCAACGTCCTTTGAAAAAACAAGCACAACTAGATAAATACTTGACAAAACTACAAAAATAACGCTTTTACACTATAAAATTCTTTTAAGTGCAGATTTTCTTTTGTACATAGTACATATCCTGTTTTTTGTTTTGTTTCTGTTTTTGTTTTTAGTTTTCTAAGAAAGAAATTATGTTTATGTTTTCATACTTCTTTATTTATATGTATTTTTAGTTTCTTATTTCAATAAATATTCTACTGAAAATCATAAATATGTATACAATTTTTTCAATATAACCTATGTAAGACGGAAATTTTTTAGATTCTGGTTATTACGTTCATATTGGTGTTGAAAACGGTCTAAGGCACTTGTTAGAAAATTTATACCATATTTTCGAAGAGAATATAATTGTTATTGACATTAACATAGATGGTCTACCACTAAGCAGAAGTTCAAGTAGTCAACTTTGGCCAATATTAGGCCTTTTAAGATATACTTCACATAATAAAATGTTTCCTCCTTTTGTTATTGGCATATATCACGGCCAATCAAAGCCAAAAACAACTTCATTTTTGCTTCCATTTGTTGAAGAAATGAACTCATTATTTTTGAATGGTATTAAATTTAATGATACGTTACTCAAAGTAAAAATTCGTGCTGTCATATGTGACGCACCAGCTCGTGCATTTGTTTCTCATGTCAATGGTCATACAGCAGCGATTGGATGTGGAAAATGTAATATTGAAGGCGAATATCTCGAATCCAGAATATGTTTCCCTTATAAAAATAAATATACAAAACGTACAGATGAAAGTTTTGCAACTAGAAATCAAGAAGCATTTCACAAGGGGATTTCACCATTAGAAATTCTGAAAATTGGAATGGTTTCACAGTTTCCCTTAGACTATCTTCATCTTATCTGCCTTGAAGTAACAAAAAAGTTATTACTTTTGTGGATGAAAGGACCTTTGCAATGCAGGTTCTCAAAAAGAAATGTTGAAAACGTATCTTCTGGTCTGCTAAAAGCATCATTATTTCAGCCTCTTGAATTCAACAGGAATTTACGATCGCTTGATTATTTGGGAAATTTTAAAGGTACTGAATATAGGACATTTTTGCTGTATGCAGGACCTGTAGTACTGAAAAATAATTTGTCAGCAATTCTGTACAAAAACTTCCTGGCACTACATTGTAGTATAAGAATATTATGTGACTCGAAACTGTGTTATTCGTTGAATAGATGTGCGGATAACTTACTAAATTATTTTGTTCAATCATTTGAAAACATTTATGGAACTCACTTTGTCAGTTACAATGTGCACAACTTATTGCATTTGGCATCTGACTGTCTTTCAT
The DNA here is from genome assembly GCA_951394055.1 of Villa cingulata. Classification (NCBI taxonomy): domain Eukaryota; kingdom Metazoa; phylum Arthropoda; class Insecta; order Diptera; family Bombyliidae; genus Villa; species Villa cingulata. The sequence continues at coordinate 29,359,218 of OX596017.1, read as the reverse complement.
TTGGTCCATTGGATAATTTCAGCGCATTTCCGTTTGAGTCATTCATGAAGACTATAAAAAATTTAAGTACACGTAAGGGAAATTCTCCCCTTCAACATGTACATAACAGGATTGTTGAAATTTACAACAGTACAGAATTTGAAACACACACACTTTAATTTTAATTATGGAGGCAATATTTTAAGAAAACCAATAAAAATAAATTCACAACAAATTATCTATAAAGAACTTAAAACACAGAAATATGTAATAAGAACTGATAATGGAAACAAATGGCTCAAATTAAAATCAGGAGATATCATCGCTTTCGATCATGCCGTAAATTGTAATAATAAAATTTTAATCTTTGGTGGATCTTTAATGGAAAAAGCTGACTTTTTTGTTACTCCAATCAAATCTTCTTATCTTGGAATAATTGAGTCTAGTGGAAAAGAAAAAAATTCGAAAATACTGGGCTATTGAAGATATTGAATGTAAAATTTTCGCAATTGAACAAGATAATAAAAGATTTGTTTTTTTTCCTATGATTGACAGCTGAAGCATGGCTTATTGTATTGTAGAGACGATTGAAGATGGAGGAATTTTGTGCACAGCTGTTCCTCACTGTTGGATCAATGAGAATGAAAAAATTCTTAAATGGCCTGGCAAGTCCAATTATTTGAAATGCTTAAAGAATTTAATCCAACCTAAGGAGGACTGGGAAATATGTAGAATTTCAAGAGTTCTCAGTCGATCGATTGGTAAGAATATTTCTTAAACAAATGCGCGAAGGTAAATATTTTGTTTTTTATATCAATTTTTTAAGCTAACTGGATAGAAGCAAGAAAAAAAGAAAGACAAATGCAGTACGTATCTAACAGTGAGAGAAAGAGCAAGAAAAGAAGAAGATAACTATGATATAAATCATCTAATAGAAGCTGATATACAAAACTCTATTGTTGCACCAGTTTTCAGACAAAATGCATTCATAGGTAATAAATTGGATGTTTATAAATATGTATATGCTTTATAACTATTGAATTTTGTTTTAAGGTGAATATCCAGGCCAAAGTTCCTCTACTGTGAATTTATCATCAACAGTGGACCAGTGGAAACCAAGACCAGATTTATCAAGACCAGTGGAAACCACAATAAATGAAGGTGAATACAAGTTCAATTTTAATTCAAAACAAAACAAAACAAAAAATTCAAAATATAACTTACATTCATAATTTTATTTGTATTTTAGAAAATCAAAATAATCAAATTGTATACCTAAGATTGGATGGAACAAATAACATTCCAATAAACAACTCTTTTGTGGCTCCTGTGTCAGCACAAGACTCAATCACAAACAATTCCTATACGGTCCCGTCATCATCTACAATGCAAATAATAGCAAATGAAGAAAATACTGAAAATGTGCACCCTATAAATACTACGTCAAACAAAACAATTTTGATGCCTTTACCAACAGAGCAACTTAATCATAATAATGGTAATAATAATCATAATATAATGTTTCATAATAATGGTAATCATAATAATGTTTTCAATAAAAAATTTACCTAATATAGGAAGACGATTTTTTATGGATGTTACCAACAATTCACAGTGTAACAAACAATGCTCACATTGTTGTTCCTCCGAAAGTCGTAAGTTCATTAACTTTAATTATATCCAAAAATAATAACAATTTTGTTTTAAGTTCTTCAAAATATTGTTGGAAACCTTAAACTTCTAAGTGAAGGAATGGAAGGCTTATTCTGCGAAGTCAAATCAATAAAACAAACTCTAAAAATGAATAACAATTGTTCTTTTGATTTGCTACCTCAAATGCCTTTTTCCACTACAAATGAAATATTTGATTTGGAAAAGCAGTTAGTTGGAAATGCTGCAATGAAGCAACAATTGGTAAGTGATACTAAGAGGACGAAGAAAAAAAAAAATATATAAATTTTTATTTTTAAAAGGTTGAAAAATTTCGGCAAGTTGGTGGAAAAGGTATAGGTGCTTTCCTTAGAAAGTGCTTGAAAACACTTGCTGCCGATGAAGTGTACCATCAATTTTGCTGGGCAGGACTAAAAAACAAACTTAAATTTATTACTTTAAATAATATTTTGGAAGCTGTTTATGAATCGATAATAAAGAACAACCCAGAAGGAACACAAACAGAAATTAATAATGACATCAAAAACTGGCTAAAACATGCGCAAGAACGCATGAACAAAAAGTAAAATAAGTGAAATAAAGTATTATAATAGTATATATTGAAGAAAAAATTTTTAGAAGTTATTATTTTAATATTAATAAAAACATTATTATATAGAAATAACAATATACATAGTCGTGAAAAAATTATGGGACAAGCATAATTTTTTTAAATAAAGTAACTCTTTGTAATGTATATTATGAAAAAAAGTTATGCTTGTCCCATAATTTTTTCACGCCTGTGTATATAAATATATAAATGTATGTAAATAATTACGTACTTTAAGAATTTAACTATATAAACTTATTATTTAAATGTATATTGAAAACTTATGTATATTTATTTTTTATTTTTTCACACATATGAAATCAATATTATTAATGAATGAATTGTTTTTTTTTTTATTTATATGAGTTAGTATTATGAACTTATGAATTTTTTTGTTTTCGGTTAAAATAATGTTATGAATTAATTATGCTAATGAATGGCTATAAAACACAACTATACCTTAAAATTTGTATTTGATTTAATGTAATTTAGAAAAGAAAAAACAATGGTAGACCCTGTTCTTAATAAGCACCCTGTATCGTTATTTCGTCATAAAGACGTTTTTTTGTGTGTTAAAGATGACGTTTAAAAGTCGTTATTTTTATAGTCATTTTAGACGTCAAAAATCAGTTAAATAGACGACTATGAGTCGAATCGGAAGTCTGTGTTGGACGGAATTTCGCTGCCTTATTGACGACTGCAATGACGGTCTTTTGGCAGTCATCAAATTTATTATTGTCGTCTATTTTGAGTCAATATGTTGACAAAAGATCGTCAAATAGGACAGACTAGTTTCTGGAGATCAGACAAAAAACGGTCTATAGACAGTCGATTGACCACAAAATGTTTGTTGGGATTACTGTTGGTATAGGTCGACTTACACGAATAGATGGCGTTGTAGAAACTATGTTGATTGAAGAACGGATGCTGAAGATAATGATGATGAACCAATCAAACAATGACTGTTCGAATTTTCAAAGTTTCAAAAATTGTTATGCGGACTGAAGATTGCCGTCGGGAATTGATGACTGTCGAGATGAAAATATTTCTTACTGTCTCGATGAAAATTTTAATTTTCCAAAATAATTTAAGGTTTTGATGATACTTTTCAGCGATGTTTATTTAGAAAATTTCTAAGTCCAAGAAATTTTCTAAGTGTTTAACGATGATGAATTTCTGCTCTAAGTATTAGAAAATTTTGTAAAAATTTGAATTTTAAAAAAAATCAACTTTAACAATTTTTTGATGATCCGGCTCTAAGTATTAGAAAATTTTTGTAAGAAATTTTCTAAGTGTTTAACGACGAATTGATTTGCTGCTTCCCTATTTTCTGTAAAAATTAGAAGTATTTTTACAGAAATTCCTAACTTTCCCTAATTACTAGCTCAATACGTCCCGGCTGATGAGGTGATATTTTGGTTTCCCTGGTTCAGTCTCAATACGACAATATAGTCAGGTAATCGCAAAAGACAAATTCTCTGCGAATCGCAACCCTTTATATACCAAAATTTGCAAACTCTGGAATTTTCTATTTTCCCCGTTGTTGAAATGTTGTGCTATTTATCTCATATTCTCTTCTTTTTTATAAAACCGTTTTGTTTCAAATTGTGTCCGGTAATTCGAATGACAATTTATGGTAATTGTGAAAAACTCTATTGGTACTGGTAATTCAGCTTCTATTTGACAATGATCATTCATTTAATTGGAACAACTGGTAAATGGTAATATGTAATGACGTTTTGTTTTCCATATTATTGTGTCGTGATAGAAATTGTGTTGTGTTGTTATAATATGTCACTGTGATAGTTATATACTCGTATATACTGTGATAGTTAAGTTGTGAATGTTTTTTAATTTGTAATTATTATTTTTGTGATTAGTGTTTTTGTGATATGTGATATTAATTAATTATATTTTATGTGTGTTTATTCATGTATTTTGTGTTCTGTGAATAGTTCTATTTATTGGGCTTTAGTCCGAGTATCGTCAAATTATCGAACGATTGTCATATCGAAAAATCGGTAGTCCGAGTCTCGATTGTATCGAACCGCATCGATTACAATCGATGGTTTTCTTCGATTGCCATTGTTTGAAAGAAAGTATTTAAAAAGAGTGAATTTTAAAAATTTTTATAAGTAGTATAAATACACCGCTTCCAGACCAGTGTAGGGTTCTGCGGTACATGACGTCATCGTCTACGTCATTTCCTGTGACGTCATCGTCTACGTCATTTCCTGTGACGTCATCGTCTACGTCATTTCCTGTGACGTCATCGTCTACGTCATTTCCTGTGACGTCATCGTCTATGTCATTTCCTGTGACGTCATCGTCTACGTCATTTCCTGTGACGTCATCGTAGAGATAAGCGAGGTGTGACGTCATCGTAGAGATAAGCCGAGTTTCAAGGTTGAAGAAGAGATAAGGGGTGGTGGCGGCGGCGGCGGCGGCGGCAGGAAGTTGATTTCCGGTGTACTTGTTGTTGGTTTTGCGTGGGTTGAAGTTTTCGAGTGTTCTCATAATGTATTTGTTGTTGGGATTCTAGGAATTTTACATGTGCCAGGAAGTCGGTTTTCCGGTGATTGAATTTGTTGTTGGTTTCTCGGAATTTTGCGTGGGTGAGGGAAGTTGGTTGTTTTCTTGGAATTTGTAATTCGAAGGGGAGGGGATAATGTATTTGTTGTTGTAAATTGATAAAAACTTTTTGATATAAAAGGAGAAAAAACCCCGGTATCAACCTTATTCAGTAGAATACTTACTTCTGTAAAACACATAAATTTTTCTAATTTCCTAAAACAAGTTATATTCAAAATGAAGTTTAATTGTGATAAGTGTGAAAAAATATTTTCAACGAAAAGTGTATTAAATAGACATATTAAGAGTGTACATGGTGAACGTGTAATTTGTGATATTTGTGGAAAACAATTAAGTAGACAAGATAAATTGTTGTATCATAAAAAAGCGTATCATTCTACATCTAGTGAAAATAAAAGTTTAGAGTGTGTAGTATGTGTAAAAAAAGTTTTTCAAGATCTGATAGTTTGCTAAGACATTTGAAAGAAAATCATGCAGTTAATACTGTTGATTTAGTTGAATCTGCAAGTTGTGTTAAAACTAATGAAATACAAAAGAAATTGTGTACTGTATGTGGAAAAGAAGTGCTTAAAAGTGAATGGTCATATCATTTAAGAACAAATATGCATAAGAAGAATGCAGCCGAAACAGTTAATGAACATTTGAAAGTGATTAAAAGTTGTTTTGATGAAAGAGTGGCTACCTACATTCTTGAAAATAAAGATGAAGGTATATTGGATCCTATAAAGTTTTTTTGTCTTTCAAAGCAGACAATTCTGGAGCTATTAGAAGATTTATTGGTTAAACATGAAGCCTTTAAATTTAATATGGAGTTATTTGGCGAATATATCAAAATAACAAAATCGAATGATAATGAAGAGGAAGATGAAATAACATCGTCTTTGAAATCGTTTCATTCAAAAATGATAATTATACAGAGAAAAGAGGACTTGATGGAAGCTTATTCAAACATAACCAGTAAAATTTTTACTACAATGGAAGAATTTCAGGAGAGGGACAGTGGTTGGACATTAATTCGAATTATTCATCTTGAAATTAACATCAATCAATGGAAGCCTTTGAAAGGATCGCAATATATACCTTTGCCGAAAAATTTATTCAACAAAACGGCTTGCATCAATGTGAAAAATAATGATGAATATTGTTTTAAGTGGGCAGTTATTTCAGCATTGACTCCAGTTGAAGAACATTCTGATAGGATTTCGTCATATCAAATTAAAGATATAAAGGAAAAAACAATAATTTTGAAAAATAATACAAATATTGAGTTTGGTGATTTAGATTTTCCATTGAAAATTAATGATTGCAAGAAATTCGAATTATTGAAGCCAACAATAAGCATTAATGTGTTTGGATATGAACATGAAGGAGAAAAAGTCGTGGGTCCATACTATAGCACGCAAGAGGAAAAGAGAAACCACATCAATCTACTATTATTACAGGATGAAGACAAATGTCATTATATTTGGATTAAAAGCATATCTAGGTAAGAACTACTTTTTGCATTCACTCATTCTATAGTCTAATTAGTGAAATTAAATTTCTACTTACAGATTAATAAGAAGTCAAATCACTAAAGATAACCATAGAATTTTCATCTGCAACTGTTGCCTGGTACATTTCTACAGTGAGGGTGCTTTGAATATACATAAAGGGGAATGCAACAAAATTGTAACGAAAATGCCAACTCAGGACAAATCGATTTTGAAATTTGAGCATTATGAACGCCAGCTAGATGTTCCCTTCGTTATTTACGCCGATTTTGAATGCATCCTGAAAAAGATAAGTACTTGCATTTATGATTCGGAAAAGTCATCAACAACAGATGTACAAGAGCATGAGCCTTGTGCATTTGCTTATTATATAAAATGTAGTTTTAATGATAGTTTAAGTAAATTAAGAATATATAGAGGTAAAGATTGTGCTAAGAAGTTTGTAGAATATATAGTTGAAGATGTGCGTAGTTTGTATAATAATTATATTATGAATCCGAAAACAATGAATCGATTAACCTTAGACGAAATTAGACATCAAAATTCAAGTAATGAATGTCATATTTGTAAGAAACATTTAGGAAGAGATAGAGTAGCAGACAACTGTCATTTAACAGGAAAATATAGAGGACCAGCACATAACGAATGCAATTTGCTTTATAGAGTACCAACATTTTTTCCAATATTTTTCCATAATTTTTCAGGATATGATTGCCATTTATTTTTTAAAGAGTTATCATCCTTTGAAGGTGATATAAATGTAATACCATTAAATAAAGAATTATATGTATCGCTTTCAAAAAGGGTTTTTGTTAATGATAAAGATACGGTTGAATTAAGATTTTTAGATTCAACTAGATTTATGGCTGCTAGTTTAGATTCCTTAGCTAAAAATCTTTCGGTTGATATGTTTAATACAGTTCGTTCAGTATTTAGAAATGAAGAAGAGTTTAAGTTGATGATTCGAAAAGGAGTTTTCCCGTACGAATATATCGATAACTGGGAAAAATTAAGTGAAACTAGTCTTCCTTCACAATCAGAATTTCATAGTAAATTAACAAATAGCGATTGTTCGAATGAAGATTATGAACACGCTAGAAATGTTTGGGGAAAGTTTCATTGTACGTGTTTGGGGGATTATTTAGAGCTCTATCTAAAAACTGATGTATTATTATTAGCAGATGTGTTTGAAAATTTTAGAACGGTTTGTAAAAACATTCACTTGTTAGATCCTTGTCAGTATTATACAGCACCAGGTTTAACATGGGATGCTATGCTAAAAGTCACAAAAATTGAAATTGAACTACTAACTGATATTAATATGCATACATTTATTAAAAGAAGTATTAGAGAAGGTATTACTCAGTGTAGTCATAGACATTCAATAGCTAATAATAAATATATGGAAAGTTATGACGAAGGAAAGCGTTCAGAATATCTAATGTATGTAGATGCAAATAATCTATATGGGTGGGCAATGTCACAATATCTTCCTTATGGAGGTTTTAACTGGGTAGAAAATATAGATATCAATATATTGAATATTCCTGAAGATTCAGAGATAGGATATATATTAGAAGTAGATATAGAATATCCTGAATCAATACACGATGCACATAATGATTTACCATTTTGTGCTAAGAATAAAAAACCTTTAAATTCAAAACATATAAAATTAATTATAGATCTAACAAATAAAAATCGATACGTTATTCATTATAGAAATTTACAGCAATGTTTGAAGCATGGATTAAAACTTTTAAAAGTTCATCGCATCTTACAATTTAAACAATCAGCTTGGCTAAAAACCTATATTGATCTGAATAATCATTATCGAACAATTGCGAAAAATACTTTTGAGAAAAACTTTTTTAAATTACTTAATAACGCGGCATATGGGAAAACAATGGAGAATGTTGATAAACGAAAAGATGTAAAAATTTTAACTGAATGGGAAAATATGGGTAAAAGGTTGGGAGCTAGAGCACTTATTTCAAAACCAAATTTTCATAGTTCAACTCAATTCACACCTAATATGATTGCAATACAAATGAATCGTACAAACACATATTACAATAAACCAATCTACCTTGGATTCTGTGTTCTAGAATTATCCAAATTAAAAATGTATGATTTTCATTATGAGTATATGAAACCCAAGTATAATGAAAACATTATTTTAAACTATATGGATACAGATTCTTTTATATATACAATTCAAACTGGTGACTTTTACGAGGATATAAAATATGATATTGATACACACTTTGATACTTCTGAATATTCTCTTAACAACCCTTATAACATTCCCTTGAAAAATAAAAAAGTATTAGGTATGATGAAAGACGAGAAAAACGGAAAAGTAATAACAGAATTTATAGGACTTAGAGCAAAAATGTATTCGTTAAGTGTAGAAAATGATAAAGATATTAAAAAAATTAAAGGTATAAAAAAAATAGTTGTGGATAATTTAAGTATGGATAATTATAGGGATTGTTTATATAAGAAAAAATTATTTTATAGTAATAATATGTATATATTTAGATCTAAGATTCACAAAATTTATACACAAATAGTAAATAAGGTAGCATTAAGTTTTTCAGATGATAAGAGATATGTTAAAGAAGATGGCATAAGCACTTATGCTTGGGGTCATTATAAAATAAAAAATTTGAATTTACAATAAAAAAAATCTTTTATTTATTAATATTATTTAACAACATTTCATTTACATATATTCTTAAAATTAAAGCATTCTGAAGAGCGCAAAATCCATCATGAGTTGAACATCTCATTGTATGTGAATATTTTTTCCGAAGATTCTCTAAATTTGGAGCACCAAGTTCATCTATATCAACAACGGTTGTAGTATATCCGTTTAATAACTTGTTTAAAATTACTTTTTTCTCATGACTTTTAGCATATATTGGTACATCTTTTAAATTGTTGTTAAGAAACTGCTTCAAACTTTTAAAATTAATTGATCCTTCATTCCATGCTAGCCCATGATGATTATTAAATAACCATTTTGCTTGTTTTTTTTGTTGTGGTGGTAAGTTTTGAAATTCGTATGGAGGTTTAATTAGGAAATTTTGAAATTCCCGTAAGTTATGTGATACTGCTAAGTCTTTAATAATAAAATCGTTTTTATAGCCTCTGAATCCTTGAAAGTCAATTACAGCTGTATTCATTTTTCAACTTTTCTTATGAGGCTATGGATTTATACTACTTTGTTGACTTCACTCGTAAGTGGTTTATATTCAATTATTCGATCATGTAAAAGCAAACAATATGCAGTTGTCTTTGCAGGAAAGTTTTCTGAAGCTTTAAATTCTACTTTTACATCAACAGGTCCAGTTTTAATGGATTCATTTTATGTGAGCAATCAATAACCATTAGAGGTGCTAAAGATTTAAATTCACTCCACTTTAATAAAGGTTGAGATTGTTGACCGTAGTAGGCCTCTTGAAATTTCGCGTACATATCATACAGTAAAGCATATCGGTTATTTTTAAATGTAATATTAAGATCATCATAAGGATACGTTTCAGAATTTAGATGAACTTTTATATCAGTTAAATTGCAATGATCAAAAGATATACAATCTTTGGTCTTCTCATTATTTTTACCCGTTTGTAGAGCAAATATTATAAATCTCGGTTTCTCAAGCTGTGATGATGTTTTTACAGTCCAAACATGATGGTTCGATTCTGTAGGTAGTGTTGGATATTCATATAAGTCCCAACTTCGAAAACAGATATTTATTGATCGATTATCATTAACTGTTTTCAAAATTGATATACGCGCATTATCAGATAGATTTATATGTGGCATTCTCCAATAAATTTTACGAATATTTATTTGAATGTCTTTCTTATCTAATGTTTTAACAGCGTTGCTGTCTGATCTAGCGCCAATCAAAATCAAATCATGTCGTGCATTAGTTATTATTTTTTTGTAATCTTCTGCAAATCCTAAAAGCATTTTCAAAGGAACGCAAAAGTTAAAAAACATTTCGGGGACAGGAAAATGACTATTAGGCGCCCAACCAGCATTACACAAAGCTTTACTTTGATTATCGTTTACAGATATATAGTTTTTTATTGTAGTAGTAATTCCAAGATTTCTTGATCGATCAATTTCAACTCCATTTAATTCATATCGTATCTCATCAAATAAAAACGCTATACAATTATTACTAAGTACTGGATCGGTTAATTTTATTCCTTCGATGTCAGATAATGTACCATCAATATAAATATAACTTTCGATAGGTAACAGATACAAATCTTGATGTTGAATTGATATTCTAATTTCATCACTATTTTGATATGATGCAGAAAACGGTGTATAGTTATGATACTCTTTTTTAACTATACTTTCATCGAAAACTGGCTTCGTGGTAATATTAAGTATATCCTTCATGTTTTTAAAGAAAATCCTAGTGTTTGTAGAAATTGTTTATTGGCTTCAGTTAATTTACGATTATTGTTTGCTGTTGTTGACCTTATTGTTGTTGCTTGTTCTACAGCAGATGAAGAACTGTTTCTCGACAGATCTCTATTATCATTATATATTAACATTGTTTGTAGGTTTCAAGTGAAGTCGGACTGTGATTTTTTCACCTCTAAAATTAATTAAATCCCCGTCTTGATCAATAATTTTTATTTGTATAGAACTTATTCGCTTGGTGTGCAATAATATGCAAATTCAAATTATGAGAAAGTAATGATAACAGATTTTTTTATTGAAATTCACATAAATTTTGGGGTATATAAACCAAGGCATTTATTAAAAATTCGCCAGAGTCAAATCGATTTTCAAATTGTGTATTCGCGTTTTCATATAATTTTTTAAAATTAAAAAAAAATAAAATTAATAATGGAAGAAGTAGCAGCAGTAGCAACAACATCATCATCATCATCAACAACAATAGCAGCAGCAAACAGCAACAACAACAACAAAACAGCAGCAGCAGCAACAACAACAACAACCCAAGAACAGCCGTCTTCAAAACGGGTATCATCTCCTCTACCCATTCAAATTAAAAAAATAAAGGTAGAGGTTGAAGAGGTAGAGGATGATGAACCGTTTCTAGACAATGCTTTTAAGATATTGGATCTCCAAATGGAGATTCATGATCTTAAAAACAAAAATAAAGAGTTGGAGCAGCAGCTTCAACAACAACAACAACAGCATCACCGGGATATGCAGCAACAACAGCGGCATCACCGGGATATGCAGCAACAACAACAACAGCACCAACGGTATGTGCAACAACAACAACAACAACTGCAACAAGAACAACAACTGTACCAACAACAACAACAACAGTTGCATCAACAACAACATCTAATAAGACAGAGAGAGACATCTCTATTTAATTTAGAGATGTCTCTCAGACAAATGTATGATAATAGAGCTGTAAGAATCGATGATACAATTCATTGGTTCTTGCAGCATTTAAACAATATTTAAAAAAAATTTATTATATAAAAAATTTTTAAAAAATAAAAAATAAAAAATTAATTTTTGAATAAATTGGGTTTTTTATTTTATTATTATATTAATATGAGTACACTTTTCTATTTAAAAATATTCATATAAATAATTGAGCTTCTTGTTCATGGATTCTTTGTAGTTTAAGTTTATAGGATTTCCCTAATTCTCCACTACTGATAATACAAAATTGTTTACTTTGTAATTTTTTTAACTTTTCATCTGATAAATCAATAAATCTTAAAGGTAAAAATATATTGTATTCATCAAGTTCCAGTAAAATGCGTTGTCCATATTTCGTTTCAACTCTCCGATAATTTATAATTCGATACTCTTTTCCTATTTCCATATCTTTCATATGTAAAATGCTTTTTAAATCCTTCTCATTAAATGACTCCAAAAGATCATCTCCACTATTTCTTCGTTCTGTGTAAAACCCGTTGAAATCCATTTCTCAATTAGAAATCTAAATAAAACAGGAAAAGAATTCAAAAAAAATAATTATTTGAAAACCAGTTTATATATTCTATAACAAATATACATACCTATATTCACCTAAAAATTCAATATCAAAATCACTATACTCTTCGATAAAATCTATGAACTGAAATCATCTTTCAAATTGCAGCCTTTTTATATTAAAAAATTTTATCAATTTACAACAACAAATACATTATCCCCTCCCCTTCGAATTACAAATTCCAAGAAAACAACCAACTTCCCTCACCCACGCAAAATTCCGAGAAACCAACAACAAATTCAATCACCGGAAAACCGACTTCCTGGCACATGTAAAATTCCTAGAATCCCAACAACAAATACATTATGAGAACACTCGAAAACTTCAACCCACGCAAAACCAACAACAAGTACACCGGAAATCAACTTCCTGCCGCCGCCGCCGCCGCCGCCACCACCCCTTATCTCTTCTTCAAACTTGAATAGCCTTGAAACTCGGCTTATCTCTACGATGACGTCACACCTCGCTTATCTCTACGATTACGTCACACCTCGCTTATCTCTACGATTACGTCACACCTCGCTTATCTCTACGATGACGTCACAGGAAATGACGTAGACGATGACGTCATGTACCACAGAACCCTACACTGGTCTGGAAGCGGTGTATTTATACTACTTTTATAATTTTCTGTTTTGATTTTAATATAAAAATAGTAATTAAACGCTTTTTAAAATAATGTAAGTGTTACTAATTTTTTTTTCTTACTTTTTCAATCATGTATATTTAATATTAATGTTACAGGAAGAAAATAACCAATAAAAAACAATTGGAAAGACTGGTCGAAATAATGAAGCAAAATGAAACAATTGCTAAAGGATTGTTTAAAAAATCAAAAATTATTGATGAATGGAGCAGATATGCTGAGGAACTAAATAGTCTAGGTCCCCCTATGAAAACTGCAGAAAAATGGTTGAAGGTAAATTATTATAAAGTAATTTTAAAGTAAATTCTAAATTGTTTTTTTATTTCAAGGTATGGACGAATTTTAAATTTAATGTTAAAAAAAAAGTGATAAATAATAAAAAAGAGATGCAAAAAACCGGTGGTGGTCCCAATGCTATTCAACAACTCAGCACATTAGAAGAATCTGTGCTGGAATTTTTACAGCTCAACGTTATTATAGATCCACCAGGAAAGGATTTTGGCTTTAATAATAGTGACAACAGGAGTGAGCAGCAAGTGTGTAGTTCACATGAAGCAATAGCTTCTACAAGTGTGAGTAAAGAAGCTGCTTCGACATCTACAACTGCTGCTACAAGTATAGCTGATGCTTCTAGCAATGTTGAAATAGGCACTACATCAAACATACGTCTTGAGTCATTTAGAGGAAGAGGAAGAGAAAGAATTGATATTTTAAAGAAGCAAGTGGAATGTGTTCAAAAAAATCATAATGAAACTATTGAAGAAATTAAAGTAATTGGTGAGAATATAAAAGAAATAAAAAAAATTTACGAGAAAATGTATTACTTAAAGAAAGATAATAATGAAGAAAAAATGAAATTAAAAAAGGAAAAGCTAGAACTGGAAAAGGCCAAATTGGAAATTAAAAAACAAATTTTAGATATAAAAAGACAGCAGATGGCAAAATCTAATTTTTAAAATTTAACATTAATGATTTTTTTTTTTTTAATTTAAATTGATGCAACTAAGTGCTTTATTTTTGTGTTTTAATTTACATAATACTTGAATTAAAAAAATTAAAGTTAATAATGGCAAATTTTTATGAATTTTTAAAATAATAAGTAAATAAAAGAATAATTTATAATTAAAGAAAACTCATTATTCTTCTTCGTATTCTGTCTCCTTCTAAATAATTTGAACTACTTGTATTGTTCGCCGTATCATCAGAATTATTTTCAGCACTTTCCGTATCATTTTCAAAATTTTCATGTAAATTATCATCTAAATTTACATTATATTTTACACAAATATTGTGAAGAGCCGCACAAACATTTACAATTTTTGTGCATTTTTCTGGCGAATAGTGCAATTCTCTCGCTCCTAGTAAACATCTGAACCTATTTTTTAATATTCCATTTGTCCTTTCTATTATTATTCTAGCTCTAGGGTTAAGGGATATCCACCATATCCTATAAAGCAGAAATAAAAAATCAAACTAGACTAACATAAAATACTAATATAATACATGCATATATCGTATTTTTGAATACAAACATACCTAAAATCCACGTATTTCTCTCTCCACGTTGATAGTCTTGCTCCAATTTTTCTTTCGCTGGTGATAATGACCATATTAATGCATCATGAGTAGCTCCAGGATATTTCGCATTTATATAACGAATATTTTGATTGTGATCACAAATCTGAAATTAGTAACTAATTTAATAATGCTTTAATAAAAAATCTTAACATTTAAAGCATTTACTTACTATCATAACATTTAAACTTGAATATCCTTTTCTGTTGTAATAAAGATGCTGAACATTTTTATTTGGAGTTCTAATTCTAATATGTGTGCCATCAATCACACCAATTACTCCAGGAATTTTACTTTTATTGTAAAAAAACTCTTAGCCGATCGCTTTTCTTCATCAGTATAATTGAAATTTATCCATTTTGGACATACATGATTTTCAAATACTTCCATCATTTCAGATAAAACTCTCGACGTAGATTTTTGTGATAGTCCGAAGTTAAAATCGTTTCCAACACTACTTTGATATGATCCTTGGGCACAAAATCTTAGAAGTGTAGCTAATTTTAATACGCTGGGTATATACGTTCTTCGGATTCCAGGTTCTAGTTTCGGCTCAATTTCGTTTAATAAATCGGTAAATATATGTTTTGTTAAGCGAAACATCTGAACAAAACTAAAAAATTAATAATTAACTTTAAAATATATGTAATTAATTTATGTTATTTATTACTCACCAAAAATCATCCAAATCTAAAAGATTAGATTTGTCTCTCAAATATCTTCTTTTTCTTAAGCTGCTTTTACATGGCATGATATTGTCAGCTGACTTGTAAGAAAAACATATCATTTTATGCCATATGACTTTATGATGTCAGTTCTTTTTTCACATCCATGTTTACATGTCATGTACACGTCATCTGACAATGTCAAAAAAAAGGTAAAAAAACAGATACAATGGATTGTAAGGAGAAGTTTGTTTTAATTTCAAACTATTATATAATTTTAAATGAATTTTTTCGATTGAATTGTGACAAGAAAAATAAAAATCGTACGAAAAGGAAGATTTGGGCCAAGAAGTGGCTATTGAGAAGAAACTCTGGTCGAGATATGACCCATTTTGTAATAAATGAATTGCAATATGAAGATCCTGCAACCTTTGAGAATTTATTAAACATTTTGATAAAGTTAAAGTTTTCATCACAAGGCAGGATGTAGTAAGAGAATCTATTTCTCCCGAAACTAGGTACAATATAATTATAATAAAATAATATTAAAATTCAATATAATTATTATAAATACTTATATTGAATAGTGAACTTTTAAAAACTTTTCACAATTCACAAAATGTCAGCTGACACATACATTGTAGCTAGTCAGCTGACAAGAACATTCATGTAAACAAACTCAGATATGTCTAATGACATGTCACAAAACAAGTCAGCTGACAATATCATGCCATGTAAAGGCAGCTTTAATGTATTGAGAATTTCTCTTGAATTTTCTTCGTCTTCACTACTGGGGGTCGATTATGAACGTACTTTATCGTTATTTCGCTATCGTTATTCACTCATAAAGATAAAGTGGTATTGCGAACGCACTTTATCGTTATTAATTAAGAGAGCTTTCGCTCTTTTCTGTGGTGAACTTGAAAATAGCGATAAAGTGGTATTACGAACGTACTTTATTAGCGTTTTCGTATCGTTATTTGTACTTTAACATAACGACAATGAAATTGCCGTCGCTATGCATAAAGTACATTGAAAAATACGTCATTTGTTGCGTCAGTGAACGTGGACTGTGATTAGAAAATATTGTGAGAAAATAATATCATATAATTAGTAAGTATTCATGTTTTGCTTATTTTTTTTTGTGATATTCAAATTTATAATATGTATTTTTAATATTCTATATGCACTTTTTTAGGAATGGAGCAAAAAAGAGCCAAGAAAGCAACGCCGGTGCAAAGGGAGCATCTAATCGAACATCTCTTCAACGATAAGAGCTTAGCTAGAGATAAGTAAGTAAACATTATTTATTATTAAAATTTACCAATTTAATACTATTCTACTTTCTTTTCCACTTTTTTAGATTTGAAACTATACAAGGGAAACGTCTGCAACAGGAAAAATGAGAGCATCTAACAATTGAATGCCCTAGGAGGAACTGCAAAAACACAAGCAGAATGGAGGAGATATTGGCGGGATCTTCTGTAAGAATTTTGCGAAATAAAAATTCAAGATATGCTTTTAATCATTTTTATTATTAGTAATTAGTGTACACTTTAAATATTTTTTCATGCTTTTTAGATTTCGAACAGAAACACGTGCCCGGAGTTTAAGAAGTTTAATTCTTATTAATGGATTTACCTGTACGAAAAATCTTATAGCAGCAAGCACACGTATCTCTTTCGGTATACCTCTGATCGTCTTTTTATCATTTAAAAATACTCTAAAGCCATCTTTTGAAAATCTGAAAATATTTTTAAATTCCTCCGCTGGTAAAGAAAGAGGATCAGAGTGGTCTCTTATAAACCTTCTTTCCACACGCATATTGGTGACATTTTCATCTCCGTCTGAATCTTCTAAAGATAAAAATGCCGCGATGGTAAAATCCAAATGTCTGTTTGAATTCATATTGCTAAAAAAAGAAATTAAAAAATATTCAATAATCTTAATAATAAAATTATGAACAAATTTCAGTTAAAGTCCGTTCACTGTCAGTGTCAAAAAAAATTCTAGTTTTAGCGAACAGGCTATAATAAACACATCAATTATTTTAATATTTTACTTCTGAAAATGTTATTAACTAAAATAACATTTATAAAGAACTCATTATAAATATATATGAAAATTTGAATTTTAAATTTTATAATTTATTCTTTCCCGGATACAAGGAAAAATATCATTAAATATTTTCACTACTTGTGTATTTTTAATATAGATATATCACATATCAAATTTACAACTTTATAGTAATTAATTATATTATATATTCATATTAAATATGAATATTCAATATAATTATAAAAAAAGGAAAGGGATTATGTATATGCAAGTACATAATTTTTATTTAAAAAATTTATAAAGACACTGTAAAATGAATTATATTTGTTCCCTAAAATATTTTTACTCTACACCACATTATTTAATAATAATATATTTAATTTACAATAATTTATAAAACTTACTTTCTGTATTATTTATTTTTCACAAATTCACTGCACTTCTAATATCACTGCTTCTTGATTTTTTTTTGTTTACACTTTAGAATGTAAAATCGCAGTAAATCTATATTCTTACAGTAATGACACTGAGCACTTGTTAGCAAAAATTTCTCATGACCTTTCTCCCGTTATTCATTCGGCCTTAACGGTTTTGCTAAAAATCGATAGTAATTAAGAGCCTTTGTATAAAAAAGAGACAAACAAAATGGAACTGAAACTCCAACCGTTTTAAAAAATGTAACATTATTACAGGGTATACTCATTAAAAAAAAGTACAAATTTTGTTATTAAAAGTTTTTTATCTAAAATAAACAAAATTAATTGTAAATGCATCACACTTAAAAGTTGTGTTTGGTATCAAATGTTTTTACATTTTTGTTAAATTTCTTAATTATAAAAAAAATTCTTACAATAAATAAAAAATAAAATAATTAAAAAATAATTCTTAAGATAAATTGTGTTGGTAAATTTAAAAAAAAGAGTGTCACATCTTATTATAGTGGTTGATCAGTGTGTAAAACATAGTATGGTGAATTTGAAAATAACGTCTGGTAAACTCTTACGAAAGCTCTTTATCGTAGAGAGTTCATAATCGCACTTACTTTATCGCTATTTTACTTTATCGTTATTTATAACGAAAGTACATAATCGACCCCCTGGTATTTCCAAAATAAAATTCAGATGATATAATTTTTGATTATTTACAACGAAAATTAAATTTTATTTATTTGATATAAAATTTCTTCAAACGCCAAAACAGAAAATTCACAATAATTGACAAATAACTTTTCATTGCAGTGGTAACACTTTTTACTTTATTCGATTGAGTTACAGACTACCAACTGTTTGAACAATCGAATGGCTGCTCGATTATCGATTAAACGACGAATCGAGACTCAGACTAAAGATCATTGTTTTTGTTGTGGATTGTAAATAATTTTGTGCTTGTGCATATTTTTGTGTTATATGTTTTTGGTTATGTTGTTTGTTTACTTTTGTGTTGTTCTGTTTTGTGTATTTGTTTATGGTTTTGTGTTATTTGTTATTAATTTATTTATTTATTATTATTAGTTATTTGTTTTTATTTCTAATCTTTTATTTTTCTTTCTTTTTCAGATTACAAAAATGTTGAATGACGATTCAACAAAATATTAAAATTATATCTAAGCAAGTGTGTTGAATATCATAGCGTATCATCATAGCGTATCATTCCTTATTTCGAACATTGGTTCAAATATGATACGATTGAATGCAGTAACATCTTTCACATCTGCACAAATATTTGATTAGGTTTTTATTGATATAAACCTAAGAACATAATTGTGTAATTCACAGCACACATCGTAATACCTATAGCATATAGTTGCTTGGTATATGAATCTCGATGTACTTAGCATACAGTTGCTTTGTACAAGATACAAATACATATCGTAATACCGATAGCATATAGTTGCTTGGTATATGAATCTCGATGTTCTTAGCATACATTTGCTTTGTACAAGATACAAATACATATCGTAATACCTATAGCATATAGTTGCTTGGTATATGAATCTCAATGGACTTAGCATATAGTTGCTTTGTGCCAGATACACATAATTATATCATGATACCTATAGCATATTGTTGCTTGGTATAGAACAAATGCATCTTGCGATACAAGCATGCACATGTTTCGGTTAATTCCTAGCATTCACACTATCCTATGCAAATATTTGCTAAGATGATGATATCCTTTCTTTATGATCACAAAGGATATCATTTTCTTGCTTTCATGTACTCCGGTACAATAAATGCGTTCCTTGCATATTTCGTTATGGGTACATTGATACTCAGACACAAAGATTTGGTTGGTTATCAACCAATACGAACAATTGCATAAAATTTCTATGCTTCGGAATGAAGCATACTACAAAGATCTAGGAAGATCAAAGTAAAAAGGATAGTGTTATTACACAAATTTCACTTCAGTGTGAAATTTGTTGTGTAGTCGCGAACCGAAACATGCATTTCACACTTTTTTTATCGTTACAGATTCTTCTTTTTTTGAAGAAAGGAACCGTCCAACATAGAGGAGAAGGACTGTTCAATTCATCTTCCAATCATTAACATTGTAATGTGAGGGTACTATTTTTTTTGTGTGTGACTGTAATCAGTCACACCATATTATCATCTATTCTTAATTATGTGTACCTAACAGTACACATAATTACCTTTCAAAAGGCCCAAGTGTTGTATTGCGCTACAA
Organism: Villa cingulata; assembly: GCA_951394055.1. Lineage (NCBI taxonomy): Eukaryota > Metazoa > Arthropoda > Insecta > Diptera > Bombyliidae > Villa > Villa cingulata. The sequence goes on along the minus strand of OX596017.1, from coordinate 29,339,243 downwards.
TACAATTATTTTCATAACACGCGCATAATTCTTCTCATTGTTCTTATGCATAATGCGCATAAGATAAGAAGAACTGCATGTATTATGCACGTGATTCCAATGTATTTCCAGACCATTCCATTTTTTTTTGTCAAATTGTTACAAATACATGGTCAAGGCTAGCACATTATTCCATTCCCCTATATATTTTATTTGAATTATGCCCACACATATGCATATTCTTCTATGAATTTTAATGGCCGCCCCTATACATGTATTCTAATATAAATAATATGCACATATACATGCGCATTCTACTTAAATTTTACTTTACATTTTAATGGCCGCACACGCATACATATATGTTCTCTCAATTTTTCCATTATATTTCAATATATTCCCCATGTTCTCATTAATTCCATTTTCATATTTATATCATATTCCAGTTTATACCACAAACGTCAAAATGCATGGCCACCCTAATTGGTTGTTTTCAGAGATGTTAAATTTCTATGTTTTTCTTTCAAAATTTTAAGAATTTTCAATTTATATCATAATTCCTTGTCCTTTTATAAATATTTTATAAGAATTATGATTAATTTAATGTTTAGATGATTTTGTACATCTTTTTCCATTACTTAAATGCAATTTCTTTTAATTTTTTTTTTATCCGGTTGTTGTCTACACTTAATCATTTTCCTTAATCGTCCGATAATACAGTTCAAAATCGATAGTATAGGCCCACATGAAATGAAATGGAAATGCTTATGAATTGCATCATTGCCAGTCCAAGCTTTTTTTTAAATTTTGAAAAATCTTAATTTTTTTCACAAAGCCTAGGTAATGAATTTTATTACATAAATTATATGTCTTAGGATTCTAAAAATTCTAAATTATCTTCCGTAAATAGTCACATGTAGAAATTCCTTTTGATTTTTTCAGAATCCTATGAAATTGTATAACATATTTTGTACTTTACACATATATGTAAAGTTATCGTTCCAATTTTCACTTTTCTTATATGAAAACCCCCACTCATATTCTCCAATAAGAAAATGCATCTATTGTTTTGGCGGAATATAAAAGCGCATCACGCGTTTTTACCTTCCTGCTTGTGTTTTTCAAAGTGTAGAAGTAACCTCTGCCCGACCAAAATAAAATTTTTGCCGGTATTTTTTTTTATGATAGAAAACAGAAAAGTTTAACATGTGCTTGGACGACCTTTTTGCTCAAGTGAAATTTATTAGTATCGGTCTATTGCAAAAAAATATTTAGTTAGTTAATGGAAAATTTCTTTCAATTTGTCAATACAAACTGTACGTAATTAACGAAATTATATGTTAGCTGTATTGATTAAAATATAAAGAAAATTGAATTTTATAATGGTTTAACTTTATAATGTGGTGAATTATATTGAAATAAATTATTTGAAATCAAAGTTACGCATAAAATTTCTTTAAAAATTATCATAGTTTAGAAAGTTAATTTTACTTGATCATAATGAATTATCACTTAATGAATATTCATAAAAATTGTTTGCTGGGCAGTATACATACATATATCGTATAATAGTGGCAAATTAAATGTGAAAATTTATTCTAATCTTGTCAATTGTAATTCCTTTTATTTTGAATGATCAACAAAACAGATCATTAATTAAATTATAAAAAAAAAAAAAAAAATAATAAAAAAAAAAAAAGAAATTTTTGTGTAGATTTTCAATTGTGGATATTATTAAATCCACCAAATTGAGTGGAAGTGGAATTGTTGTTTCTACTAAAGGCATTATTAATAATGTATTAAAATTAAAGGAGATGTTAAATTTATAATATTATAAGTTAAAATTAAAATTAAATCGCTAACATATGTATAATATCATTTTGAAACATCAAGATATGTGCTAAATGAAAATAATGACACCTTATTTATATCTAGGTGATTGTTTTTCATTATAATAAATAAATTGTTAATAGTATTATTGTAAAATTAACAAAAAAAAAAAAAAAAAAAAAAAAAAAAAAAAAAAAAAAAAGGAAAAGAAAAAAAAAAAACATATTAAATTAAGTTACATTCTTCCACAAAAGTATGTGAAAAGATATGACTTCAAGTAGTGTAACGTCAAATGTCGTACAATACTTAATCATACTGATTGACCATATTAAATCTGATATTATTAAATTGAGATTTAATTCATCGAATAACATCCACTGGGATAATTATCAGCATCGACAACGTTTAATGTCAATTATCAACGTTCATCATCAATTTTGTTCAACGTGCTTCATCATTATCACTAACCACAGGTCTACATAACCAACGCCTACATTTATTTCATCAACATCATCACACATTTAACATCATCACGACCACATCTAAGCGCGCCAACATTTATTTAAAACTGGGCCCAGGTAATTTGCAAATATTGTAAAAATTAAACAAGTTAGATATGTATGTTTAGTTGCAAAACGTAGATAGATTATACTTAGCTATATAGATAATTATGAATAAAATAATTTTTGTGTTGTAATTCAGATTAGTGGAAGTAAATTTAAAGTATAGAAGAAAAATTTTTTTTGTTGACAAATTAATTGGAATATATGAGCACATAACAAAAATTATATAGAAATATTATATGTAAGAACAAAAAAAAATAATATCTTTGGTATATAAAAAAAAAAAAAAAAATATAATCCACATTATAAATGTATATTCCAAATAAGAAACATGACTTAATAAAAATAAAGAAATTAGAATCACATTATACATGAGACATACAGCTCTATATATATATATGTATGTATATGCAAATAATTAAGAATAATTTACATTATATTTTATATCAAGGTTTTGTATAGTATGGTTCCTACTGTAATTTATAAATGTAAATTAATTTTGGAAAATTAAATTAACACAATTTGGAGCCAATTACATATCAGCATGTGTCATACATATAATTTTGTATATATTGTATATATATATATAAGTAAATTAAAATATTCCTGATATAGGTCATATAAAAATAATGTTATTTTTTTTTGTATATTATAACTCATATTAAACATAATCCTATATGAAAATCTGGACAAATTAAATTAGTATAATAAAATAAGAAAAGAAAAAGAAAGAAAAAAAAAAAAAATTTTTTTTTTGCATTGCAAATTTGTAAAAATTTTTTTTAGATACATTATATGAAAGCCAATTTTGGAATATACTTAGAATGCGTCAAAGTATGTATTTTATATAGAGTTAGAATATTTTTGAATATATTAAAGATGGATTTGTAATAGATTAAATGATGGCTTTTGCTTTGAACTCAATCCCTACCTGAACCCAAACTACCATGGAATTATCACGGAAGTACATCAAATTTTGATTTGATTTTTTTTAGCATTTCTTGAAAAGGATGGGAACATAGTTTACAGCAAGCTATGTTTATTTGAGGTGGGTTAGTCCCAATCATCGTTGGGCGAGGCATTCTTCTTTTTATTTTACAGGACCAACGATGGTTGCAGCTGTTTTCTTGGGCCAGAGCGGGGCCATAATTTCAGGTTCAACGGTGTGGGTGTTGTGTTTTTTTTTTTTTAATTTGATATATTTATTTTTGGAAGCATTCTAAATAGAAGGATTTCTCACCCTTCTACTGCTTCATGGCTACGGATAATCAAAAGAGAGATGGATAGTGGCAAACTCACGCCCCATCCGGCGAGCTAGCACCGTGCTAGCCAACTAGCGTAGCCGCCACTACCACCATCCATCATCTCAAGACGTAAGTATGACGTCATGTGTGTGGTACTTAATTTTTACAAGTACGATCCGGCCCTGTGTATAATAATCATTATACACAATATATTACAATTGGTGTGGTATGTTGTATGCATTGTGAGGTCAGGGTGGGCTTCCATCTCTCATTAGGATGGAAGATACTGCCATGACGTCACACAGCATATATACATCCATATATATAAACAACCATTTTTTTTGATTTTTTTGTAGATTTTCTTTATTACAGGTTTACAGTGGTTGTAGTACTATAGTAGTACACACATAATGTACATACATTACAAAATGGCGCCCAAACTGTGTGGCTTTGGCTACACATGCGGATGCCATTGCGTAATATTACTTACAAAATGGCGCCCAAGTTATCGGTTTTTCGGGACACAGATCTACGGATCTGTGTCACATTTAGTCCTTCACGGACAACATTGGTGGTTTTTCGTACATTCGTATGAATGTACAAAATTTTCTTTTGTTGATTTTATTTCAACACTTTGTTCCTTTACGGAAATTATTTTTTTTGCACCCTTGTTAGCATAGGCTAACACTTAATGTCCTTTACGGACTACACACCGTCATCTTTAATGTTTTCATTCTGTTTTGGAATTTTGGGTTGAGCAACTTTGAAGTTGTTTTGATTATTCATCAACCTGATTGGCTAACCACTTTGTAGTCTTCGAGCTGCAATGTTGGGTACCAGGCTGATGTTTAATCAAAGCTTCTTTGAGGTCATGCAACCCAAAAGTTTCCAAGTGATGGTTGTTTTGTTAGCACATTCGCGTGGCGATGTGTGATTGACAGGATTACTGTTGACTACCATTTGAATAACTTAATAGTAGATTCAATTGGGTTCCAGTAATCGTGTCAATCACATACCATCACGACGGTCACATGTCTGGATATGGAAGTTATGGGTCAATTCTGATGGGCTTACCACTTCGTGGTTTTGAACTACGATGTTGGGTACCAGAATTGAACCTCATACTTTCTGATATCCCCTCGTAAAGTTATAGACAGTGACGCATTTGTGTTACAATTCAGCCATATATTTCATCCGCTCTACATTTAACGTAGTTTAACTTTTTGTATAGCCTTGTTCTCTTATAAATAAAATTTTTTTTTCTATAGTCTGAAGTTCTGAAAGGGGGGAGTTTGAAGCAAAAGCCAATTTTAATGAATTATATTATTATTTTTGATTTTTTTTATTATTTACTTTGAAGCACTGCATAACTTCGATTATTTTATTCAATTATTTTTTTTTTGGAATTTTTTTTTGAGGTCGTCAATTCTTTTATGCAACTTCGTCAAATTGTATTATAAATGGAAATTTATATGTTCGCGTATTGTACGAGCTTGAGCAAATCTGCAGTTTACATTATTTAACCTTATACATTTTGTGTTTTCTTGAAATTTTTATATGAAAAATTTTGCCTTAAGTTCTGCATATTAAATAGAATTTTGGCAACTGATGTGTCGTTAGTCTAGCCTTGCCTTTAAGTTTTCTCTGATGTACATAGTTATACACAGTTGAGGTGCATACACACTTATAGAGCGTTGCTGCCGCGTTAATGTTATTGTAATTGAATTTTTTTTTGCAACATATAATTTCTTTTGGGCAGTGAACTATTGTATGCACTCAGCATCCATCTTGATATGTCTTATGTTTTAGATATAATGTAACGTGACGCGTGCGTGAAGTTTTGCTGCTTTTACATTGTGTATACAGCAAATTCGTGTTTCATATATATTATTATACAAGTTGAACGTAGTATATGGTGATATAGTACCCTGTTGGGACTTATCACACAGTCATCGACATAAGTACAGGTCCACCAATTTATAATAAAGGACATTTAAAATTTTGTTGTTTCATTTGATTTTTTTTCTTATACATAAAATTTATCGTACAATTTTAACGCGTCAGTATATTTATAATACAAATTATATAATAAAATTCTCCTTTTCAGCAGTGTGAATTAATGAAGTGTATAAAGTGAAATATAAATTACAGTGAATTTTTTTTGGGACATGTAATTTTTTTTAATTAATGCATTAAATTTTATTTACGGTGCGCGACACATGAAACAGTACTTCATAATTCGAAATAAATTGAATTTTTTTTTTACACTTGTATCTATAACAATTTAAAACGGGTCTTTGGTATACTGTGCCAAAAGTATCGGGACACTTCATTTTTTTTTGAAAATTTTTTTTTGATAAAACTTTTTTTATTATTCAATATCAGTTTTTATGAAATTTTTTTTTGATATTGTGCGCGTTATATGTAACGAATTTACTTATATTAGATTAAATTTACAAACAAATCATATTCGGACGTTTCGTTATTGAAAATTTTTTTATATGTACATACAAGTTGGTTTATGTAAATAGTTCATTTCGGGTCAATTATTTTTTGGAAGTGTATGCTTTTATAGTGAAGTCTATAAGTACCGGGACACATAAAAATTTTTTTTTGAAAAATTTTTGTACGTATCATTAAAATTTTACCTTTTCTTTGAATTTTTATAGTGCGCGTCATATATACCGATACTACTCATATTGAATGAACGTTGATATATATTAAATTACGGAATTTATTATATCTGAAATATTTTTTTTTTGATTTTTTTTTGGCATCTTAAGAGTAGTGAATTTTTTTTATAAACCTATTCGGGTCACATATAATTCGAATTTTTTTTTATAGTCTGCGATATAAGTAACGGGTCATTTTGATATCAAACTATCAAAAAATTTTTTTATTGTACAATCAATTCGCGATTACATTTATAACGGACAAAATAATCTAGAATATTTTTTTTACCCTTCAGTCAAAAAGTACCGGGACGTTTAAAAATTTTCTTTTCGAACTTTTTCTTTTTTTTCGATTCTATTTCGACAATTGGTCATATTGTGCGCGACGTATACATCGTATCATCATAAAATAAATTAAATTGAATAATTGTTTCCTTACCTTACATAGTCCAGTTCGGTATTTATTATATTAATTTTTTTATTTTTTTTTTGACAGTATAATCTGTTTTTTTTTATACAGTCTGCGTCATAAACAGCGATCCATAAAAAATTTTTTTTTTTTTTGCACAAATTTGTCTATGAAAATTTTTTTTAACCTTTCGTATCGTACCTATTGAAATTAAGAATCTGACGTGTATCGAGATATTCTAAACAATTTGACTTACATTTCCGAAGTATTACATATATAAAATCCAAATTAATTATCGTATCATATTGATTTTTTTTTCCCTTCATATTCATACACAATTTAGCTTGTTTCGTTTCGAGTCATATATTCATACAATTTTATAGTCAAAGTCAAAAGTATCGGGTGTTACTATTTTTTTTACAAATTTTAATTCTATAATTTTTTATGTACATATAAATAATTACCAACTATGAATTTTTTTAATTAAATATAATTGTAAATTTCAAGTTATTTAAAATTTTTTTTTGTTAACGGACAGAATTTAAATTTTTTTGGTACGGTACATCATAAGTGATTTGTCTTTTGGAATTTTTTTTTCTGAATTTTTATATATAAACCGAACGCGATTATAAATAATTTTTTTTACAAATTTACAAAATTACCAGACGTAGAACTAACCTTTTGTCCCAAAATATAGTGACTGTGTATTAGTGATATCATATTAAGTGAGGTGTAAAAGTACATACTTCGATCGTAGATGTCAGTACGGACATATAATAAAAAGAAATTCAAAACATCGGGTCACAATTACAACACCAGAGGTAGAAATTTGGAATTGGAAATGGCAGTGGGAACAGTTAATAGAGATTCAAACGCAATGGAAGATGTAGCTGGAGGAGAAGAATCCTTGGCGTCCCCTATGACGACAGCACCTGTGGTTACAACAGGTCCATCACAGTCATCCGATACAACATTTAGAGGTTTTGATCAAGATTCTGGATTGATGCCGGAGATGTCAGACCCTGATATGAATTGGTTAAGGCCAGGAAGATCACGGGTCATGCATTCACCTGTTGCTGCATCCTCGAACAACATTATTGTATCCACAGGTCCAGTACAACAGCTTTCCTTACCTCTGCATACATCGTCCACAGGAGCGGTCCCGAAACACAATCAAAACATACACTCGCGTCGTCAAGTTGATTTAAATCCATCCTTAAATCCACAACAACATATCGAACAGGACTCTGGAATATTTTCGGACATGCCAGCCACGGATAGTTGGTCATTACCGATGTCTCGTCCCGCCCGTGAAATATCTATTCCTTTAACAGGAAATTATGGAACTGTTAATGCGACATCGTGTTCAACTCAACGTTCTCCCCAACCTCCGATATCTTTATCTACTGGAGCAACAAATAGGAGAAGTCAGCATAACCCAAACACACATGTCACGTTTTCAAACCCGCATCCTGTTCAATCAATAGGTACGCCAGCGCGACATTATGAAGAAGAAGAACATCTGAATTACACCCAGCGTCCCATACATGACCACAGAAGACAACAAATTAATCAACAATTTAGTGTTCCATCGCAGAGTCAACGAAGTCAGGAAACATTCTTGTATTCACCATTGTCCCAAACAAGTCATCCATTACAAAATGTAAATTGGTCAAACAGACTTCAACAACATCCACATGTAGCACAGAGGTCAAATGTTAATCACAAGTCAGTGATGAATTCATGGACTATCTCGTATTCTGGTTTTGCAGATCCGTTGCCTTGTGAAGAGTTTTTGTTTCGAGTTGAAACATTGGCACGTAGATATGCAATATCAGATAGAGAATTATGTACAAACATTCATGTGTTGTTGAAGGATAAAGCATCCGACTGGTACTGGACTCAGTTCTGTCGTGATGCCGTTGAATTTACATGGAATGAATTTAAACGAAGTTTTATCAATTACTATCAACGTTTAACTTCAGATTTTGAGATAGTAGGAGCAATGATGAATACAAGACAAGGAAATACAAGCTTCGATGACTTTGTGCAAAAACTAATCGTGTACAGAAATCAGATGAGGAATCCAATGCCTGAAGTTGATCTTATTAATATAATAAGAGACAACATGGATACGCGATTAGCACAAATGACATTCACTGCACCTGTTTTGACATTGCAACAGTTGAGAGAAGTCTGTAGGAGAGCTGAAAGATATTTAGCTACCCAGACAAATAGAATCCGTCAAACTTATCGTCCTCGAGTGAATGAAATCAATACTTGGAATCCTCAGGACGCGTATTACAATTTTGAAACTGATGTAGATATGATGAATGCATGTGCAACGGTACGAACAGATGCAGAATCATTACCAAATGCGATTTGTAATTATGAGGTAGAGAATGCTGAAGTAGATGAGGTTGCCAATGGTCGTTCCAGAGCGATTTGTTGGAATTGTCATCGAATGGGACATTACTTCCAAGATTGTCCTGAGAACTATCGTCGTCTATTCTGTTTTAAATGTGGATGTCCTGACACTACCTCACCTCGATGTCCAAAGTGTTCGGGAAACAGAGTTCCGAGTGGACAGCGGAACGGGACGTCCCACTCGACGATGAATCCCGTGAGTCAGGCGGATCGACCATCGAATCAACCTCCTCGACTTCAGCTGACTCCCAAATAATTAACAATACAAAACTACCTGACATGACAAACTTTAATGAACCGGATGTGACAAATTTAATTGAACCTGATGTGTCCATTTTAAAACCTGACTCGTCAATTACCAACAAAGAAAATGATGCAAAAATGTTGATGACAAATAGAAAAGAGAATGTCTTTGCGCGAAAATTAAAACCTATTATACCATGGCATGTTAGATGGTATAATTATCTTCAAGTTCGAGAGAAAATATTCAATGTATCAGAAATGAATTGTCATAAGCGAGCTGTTAGATTGAGAAAGTTTCGTACATTCAGAAGAGAAATAAGGAAGAGAAAGAAAACATGTGTGGCTGGTCTAGTACGCTATCCCTGCGACGATCGCCCTTATGCGAAAGTAAAAGTCGCAGACGTTGAAATCGTAGGCTTATTAGACAGTGGTGCCAGTATATCATGTTTAGGTCGACAAGCGAACAAATTAATTGAAAAATTAAATGTCGAAGTTATTTCTCTTTCTGAATCAGTAGCAACAGCTGATGGCAATAATCAAAGAATAGAAGGGTACATTGAAGTACCAGTTACATTTATGGGAGTTACACATATGATGAAGCTGCATATAGTTCCAACTTTACGGCAAAAGATGTACTTGGGAATAGACTTTTGGAAGAGGTTCAAGATCGCACCAGATGTGATATCGGAGTTATCAATAAAGGATATAAATCCTAAATGTGAAGTTAACATTATGCATGAGTTAACTGTTTCGCAGTCTGAAAGATTAGAAGTGGTAAAGTCTAAGTTTCCGTCCTTCGCGAAAATGGGATTGGGAAAGACCGATATGGAGGAGCATGTCATTGACACGGGAGATGCTGAGCCGATAAAGCAAAAACATTATCCGGTCTCGCCTGCCATACAAAAGTTAATGTATGAAGAACTTGATCGGATGCTCTCTCTCGGTGTCATTGAAGAATCAAATAGCCCTTGGAATTCCCCAGTCGTCCTTGTTCGGAAACCTGGAAAAGTACGCCTATGTTTGGACTCGCGAAAAGTTAACGAAGTTACGAAAAAGGATGCATATCCATTACCACACATTGCAGGTCTATTAAGTCGTTTACAGGATACTCGATATATATCAAGCATTGACTTGAAAGACGCATTCTGGCAGATCCCCCTTGAAAAGCAATCTCGTGAAAAGACTTCTTTTACAGTTCCAGGTCGTCCTTTGTATCAATTTACAGTAATGCCATTCGGGTTGTGTAATGCACCTCAACGTATGTGTCGTTTGATGGACAAAGTTATCCCAGGTCGTATACGGGAACATGTGTTCGTTTATTTAGACGATTTGTTAGTTGTATCACCTGATTTTGATACACATTTGTCTTTATTGGAAGAAGTAGCTTGGCATCTACGTAAATCTGGTCTAACCATAAATGTTGAAAAAAGTAAATTCTGTGTGAAAGAAGTTAAGTACTTAGGTTATATTGTTGGCAACGGAATTCTTAAAACAGATCCTGGTAAGATTGAAGCCATACGTGATTTTCCTTTGCCTAAAACGGCAAAACAGCTAAGAAGATTTTTGGGTATGACTGGATGGTACCAACGATTCGTCGCGAACTATGCAAGTATAGCTGCTCCGTTAACGGATGCACTAAAGACTTGCAAGACAGGATTCTGTATTTCCCCTGAAGCTGAGGATTCTTTTGAAAAGTTGAAGACAGCACTCTGCGAAGCACCAGTTTTGGCCACCCCAGAGTTCGCTCGTCATTTTTATATACAGTGCGATGCCTCCACAACCGGTGTTGGTGGAGTATTATTTCAAAAATTTGATGATGATTCGGAAAAGCCCATCGCATACTTTTCAAAGAAGTTAAATTCGGCTCAGAGGAACTACAGTATCACTGAACTAGAGTGCTATGCTGCAGTCTTATGCGTTAAAAAGTTTCGTGCGTACGTTGAAGGTCATCCCTTTACAATCATTACTGATCACTCAAGTTTGAAATGGCTTATGAATCAATCGGATCTTAGTGGTAGATTAGCGCGTTGGAGTTTGAAGTTGCAGGGGTTCGACTTTTCGATTGAGCATCGCAAAGGTAGTCTGAATGTGGTTCCCGATGCCCTGTCGAGAATGTATTCCGACGAACTCAGGTCTGGAGTTTTGAATGGAGCTGAAGTTGATCTCAATTCTCCATATTTTTCTTCGGAAGAGTATGAAGAGTTGAAATCAACTATCATCAGCAATCAGGATAAACTTCCAGATCTGTGTGTCGTCGATGGTTATGTGTACAGGCGCACAACGCCACGTTCAGGGGACCCAGATGCTGATGACCTAACGTGGAAATTATGGGTACCAATCGAATTGTCGAATAGTATTATTGAACAACACCATGCTCCATCGAATTGTTCCCACGGAGGATTCCATAAAACATTATATCGTGTCCGACAGTATTATTATTGGCCAGGTATGGTTACCCAGATAAGAGATTATGTAGAGAATTGCCAAGTATGCAAAGAATCAAAAGATACAACTAAAATTCTAAGACCTCCTATGGGTAAACAAATCGAATCGTCTAGACCATTTCAATTTCTGTATATTGACTTCTTAGGTCCATATCCCCGTACCAAATCTGGTAAGATAGCTATTCTGACAGTCCTTGATGCGTTTAGCAAGTTTATATTTTTAGAACCTTTAAAAGCTGAAACTGCAGCAAATGTATGTAAGTTCCTTGAAGATGTAATATTTTGTACTTATGGAGTGCCTGAGACAATTTTTACTGATAACGGTAAACAATTTGTATCAAAAACGTTCCAGGATCTTCTGAATGTTTATGGAATTAAACATGTTCGTATAGCAGTACATTCTCCACATCATAATGCAGCTGAGAGAGTAAACCGATCTGTATTATCTGCATTAAGAGCATACATAAAGGATGATCACAGTGCTTGGGATGTTTATCTTCCCAAGATAGCTTGCGCTATGCGTACTTCTGTCCACCAGTCCATCGGTGTAAATCCCTATTATGTGCTCTTCGGACAACACATGGCACGACACGGATCTGTTTACCCACTCATTAAAAATTTGGGCATGGATGTAGAGGTTGTACCTGCTGATGCAAAGATAGAATTGATCCGTAAACGAGTGTTAGAGAAATTGTCTCAAGCACACCATCGTCATACAAATATTTATAACACACGTTGTCGTCCAGTTAAATTTGTACCAGGTCAAGAAGTTTATAGAAGAATTTTCTCTCTTAGTAATATGGTCCAAGGTAGAAACGCTAAACTGGACAACAGATTTGCTAAAGCTCGCATCGTAAAAGCAATCGGTAATAGTCAATATGAACTTGAGGATATGAAAGGTAAACCATTAGGGGTTTATCATGCAAAAGACATTCGCCAATGATTCAATGATTTATTATTACATACATGTTGCCTTATTGGAAATACTTTTGTGTGTATTTCATTTTTGACATATTTAATACTAATGGTTTTAGATTTTCATATAACTATTTCTTTCAGTTTGACTTAGCGATTTTGTGTGAACTAAACGAGTGTTCTATCGAGTGCCTCTCCTCTTATTAAAATATAACACCACACTCATTCCATTTTATTTTCATTCTATTATCAACAGTTATCTGGAACTTGTACATTGTGAAAATCACACAATCTTCAGTTTTCTCCAACATGGAACAAAGAGATCATTCCTACCTCTATCCAAGACCGGACCTGTCACAATTTTATGAGGATTACATGGGTGAATGCACTCCAACATGCATATACGACAATATTAATAATATAAGTTACATAGTAGATATAACAGATCCATATAACCTAAAATGCAACAAAATGTTAGTAAATTCTATTAAAGAAAATCCGCGGGCATATAGAGGTATTCCTAGAGAAACCGAAATATTTGCTATAATTATTAGAGGTCATGTTTTCCGAGCAGTGAGGGAAAACGAATTCAGGAATAATGTGTCCGAGTTACGTTATGTAAAGCTGATCGATTTTGGGAATATCATCCCTTACGACGGTGAAGAAATGGACATCTTCGCATTACCGCACAACTTAATATACCCCGGACAGGCAATATTGGCAAAATTCCGTAATCTAGACAACGTTCCTATATATTCGATAGATCCCCTGCAAAAACTCTTGCATAAAAGATTCACCTATACCATTGCGAGTACTGATGAACACAAGGTGACTTTGGATTTAGAGTCAGGAACTAATCCATTCTTGGATTATTTTCACGAGGATGATCATCCTCTCTTCGATGTATGTCACCAAAACCCAGCACTAGACCCGTATCGTCAATTCAGACTGTAGATTCTCTGTTGTAGACAATGTTTAATGTTCGCTCCACCCTAACACTAATCAGCCTCTTTCTTCAGGCAAGCCTTCTAACGAGCCTGCTATGTAATGTGAGGGTACTATTTTTTTTGTGTGTGACTGTAATCAGTCACACCATATTATCATCTATTCTTAATTATGTGTACCTAACAGTACACATAATTACCTTTCAAAAGGCCCAAGTGTTGTATTGCGCTACAATACAATTATTTTCATAACACGCGCATAATTCTTCTCATTGTTCTTATGCATAATGCGCATAAGATAAGAAGAACTGCATGTATTATGCACGTGATTCCAATGTATTTCCAGACCATTCCATTTTTTTTTTTGTCAAATTGTTACAAATACATGGTCAAGGCTAGCACATTATTCCATTCCCCTATATATTTTATTTGAATTATGCCCACACATATGCATATTCTTCTATGAATTTTAATGGCCGCCCCTATACATGTGTTCTAATATAAATAATATGCACATATACATGCGCATTCTACTTAAATTTTACTTTAAATTTTAATGGCCGCACACGCATACATATATGTTCTCTCAATTTTTCCATTATATTTCAATATATTCCCCATGTTCTCATTAATTCCATTTTCATATTTATATCATATTCCAGTTTATACCACAAACGTCAAAATGCATGGCCACCCTAATTGGTTGTTTTCAGAGATGTTAAATTTCTATGTTTTTCTTTCAAAATTTTAAGAATTTTCAATTTATATCATAATTCCTTGTCCTTTTATAAATATTTTATAAGAATTATGATTAATTTAATGTTTAGATGATTTTGTACATCTTTTTCCATTACTTAAATGCAATTTCTTTTAATTTTTTTTTTATCCGGTTGTTGTCTACACTTAATCATTTTCCTTAATCGTCCGATAATACAGTTCAAAATCGATAGTATAGGCCCACATGAAATGAAATGGAAATGCTTATGAATTGCATCATTGCCAGTCCAAGATTTTTTTTAAATTTTGAAAAATCTTAATTTTTTTCACAAAGCCTAGGTAATGAATTTTATTACATAAATTATATGTCTTAGGATTCTAAAAATTCTAAATTATCTTCCGTAAATAGTCACATGTAGAAATTCCTTTTGATTTTTTCAGAATCCTATGAAATTGTATAACATATTTTGTACTTTACACATATATGTAAAGTTATCGTTCCAATTTTCACTTTTCTTATATGAAAACCCCCACTCATATTCTCCAATAAGAAAATGCATCTATTGTTTTGGCGGAATATAAAAGCGCATCACGCGTTTTTACCTTCCTGCTTGTGTTTTTCAAAGTGTAGAAGTAACCTCTGCCCGACCAAAATAAAATTTTTGCCGGTATTTTTTTTTATGATAGAAAACAGAAAAGTTTAACATGTGCTTGGACGACCTTTTTGCTCAAGTGAAATTTATTAGTATCGGTCTATTGCAAAAAAATATTTAGTTAGTTAATGGAAAATTTCTTTCAATTTGTCAATACAAACTGTACGTAATTAACGAAATTATATGTTAGCTGTATTGATTAAAATATAAAGAAAATTGAATTTTATAATGGTTTAACTTTATAATGTGGTGAATTATATTGAAATAAATTATTTGAAATCAAAGTTACGCATAAAATTTCTTTAAAAATTATCATAGTTTAGAAAGTTAATTTTACTTGATCATAATGAATTATCACTTAATGAATATTCATAAAAATTGTTTGCTGGGCAGTATACATACATATATCGTATAATAGTGGCAAATTAAATGTGAAAATTTATTCTAATCTTGTCAATTGTAATTCCTTTTATTTTGAATGATCAACAAAACAGATCATTAATTAAATTATAAAAAAAAAAAAAAAAAATAATAAAAAAAAAAAAAGAAATTTTTGTGTAGATTTTCAATTGTGGATATTATTAAATCCACCAAATTGAGTGGAAGTGGAATTGTTGTTTCTACTAAAGGCATTATTAATAATGTATTAAAATTAAAGGAGATGTTAAATTTATAATATTATAAGTTAAAATTAAAATTAAATCGCTAACATATGTATAATATCATTTTGAAACATCAAGATATGTGCTAAATGAAAATAATGACACCTTATTTATATCTAGGTGATTGTTTTTCATTATAATAAATAAATTGTTAATAGTATTATTGTAAAATTAACAAAAAAAAAAAAAAAAAAAAAAAAAAAAAAGAAAAAAAAAAGGAAAAGAAAAAAAAAAACATTAAATTAAGTTACATTCTTCCACAAAAGTATGTGAAAAGATATGACTTCAAGTAGTGTAACGTCAAATGTCGTACAATACTTAATCATACTGATTGACCATATTAAATCTGATATTATTAAATTGAGATTTAATTCATCGAATAACATCCACTGGGATAATTATCAGCATCGACAACGTTTAATGTCAATTATCAACGTTCATCATCAATTTTGTTCAACGTGCTTCATCATTATCACTAACCACAGGTCTACATAACCAACGCCTACATTTATTTCATCAACATCATCACACATTTAACATCATCACGACCACATCTAAGCGCGCCAACATTTATTTAAAACTGGGCCCAGGTAATTTGCAAATATTGTAAAAATTAAACAAGTTAGATATGTATGTTTAGTTGCAAAACGTAGATAGATTATACTTAGCTATATAGATAATTATGAATAAAATAATTTTTGTGTTGTAATTCAGATTAGTGGAAGTAAATTTAAAGTATAGAAGAAAAATTTTTTTTGTTGACAAATTAATTGGAATATATGAGCACATAACAAAAATTATATAGAAATATTATATGTAAGAACAAAAAAAAATAATATCTTTGGTATATAAAAAAAAAAAAAAAAATATAATCCACATTATAAATGTATATTCCAAATAAGAAACATGACTTAATAAAAATAAAGAAATTAGAATCACATTATACATGAGACATACAGCTCTATATATATATATGTATGTATATGCAAATAATTAAGAATAATTTACATTATAGTTTATATCAAGGTTTTGTATAGTATGGTTCCTACTGTAATTTATAAATGTAAATTAATTTTGGAAAATTAAATTAACACAATTTGGAGCCAATTACATATCAGCATGTGTCATACATATAATTTTGTATATATTGTATATATATATATAAGTAAATTAAAATATTCCTGATATAGGTCATATAAAAATAATGTTATTTTTTTTTGTATATTATAACTCATATTAAACATAATCCTATATGAAAATCTGGACAAATTAAATTAGTATAATAAAATAAGAAAAGAAAAAGAAAGAAAAAAAAAAAAAATTTTTTTTTTGCATTGCAAATTTGTAAAAATTTTTTTTAGATACATTATATGAAAGCCAATTTTGGAATATACTTAGAATGCGTCAAAGTATGTATTTTATATAGAGTTAGAATATTTTTGAATATATTAAAGATGGATTTGTAATAGATTAAATGATGGCTTTTGCTTTGAACTCAATCCCTACCTGAACCCAAACTACCATGGAATTATCACGGAAGTACATCAAATTTTGATTTGATTTTTTTTAGCATTTCTTGAAAAGGATGGGAACATAGTTTACAGCAAGCTATGTTTATTTGAGGTGGGTTAGTCCCAATCATCGTTGGGCGAGGCATTCTTCTTTTTATTTTACAGGACCAACGATGGTTGCAGCTGTTTTCTTGGGCCAGAGCGGGGCCATAATTTCAGGTTCAACGGTGTGGGTGTTGTGTTTTTTTTTTTTAATTTGATATATTTATTTTTGGAAGCATTCTAAATAGAAGGATTTCTCACCCTTCTACTGCTTCATGGCTACGGATAATCAAAAGAGAGATGGATAGTGGCAAACTCACGCCCCATCCGGCGAGCTAGCACCGTGCTAGCCAACTAGCGTAGCCGCCACTACCACCATCCATCATCTCAAGACGTAAGTATGACATCATGTGTGTGGTACTTAATTTTTACAAGTACGATCCGGCCCTGTGTATAATAATCATTATACACAATATATTACATTTGGTGTGGTATGTTGTATGCATTGTGAGGTCAGGGTGGGCTTCCATCTCTCATTAGGATGGAAGATACTGCCATGACGTCACACAGCATATATACATCCATATATATAAACAACCATTTTTTTTGATTTTTTTGTAGATTTTCTTTATTACAGGTTTACAGTGGTCGTAGTACTATAGTAGTACACACATAATGTACATACATTACAACATCTGGACAGTGGACGTTAGATCACGGATCAATTTTTCAGCATAAGATAGTATAGTGTTCAGTTAAACGATAATATAGCTATGTTTTATTTTAAAATTTAATTTTTTGAATTTTTTTTATATTTTGAACTATTGAATAATGTTCTGTTCTTACAACTTGAACATTTAATATTGTAATTTTGAATTAGAATTTAAACAAAAAAAGATGAAGATTTGTGAAATAAAAATAGAGACTCTAAATGAATATTCGTGTTTTGTTTTCTTTGTCATTCTCGAAAATATCACTAAAAAAGCTTAGTGATACTGAACATTGGTCCTTCGAGCCGGATAGTGATTTTAAATTACAACTTTAGTTGAATAACTTTTTAAATATAAACAGCGTGCGTTCATAGTCATATATTCAAAAAATTAGAAAAAATTTGTGAACTGAAAATAACAAATATAATTGTGACTTTATTAATTGAAATTATAATTGTGAGTTTATTAATTCAAATTATAATTGTGACTTTTTTAATTGAAAATTATAATTGGGACATTTTTGTGGTGATATCCTGTACGAAATTTGTTGGTCTTTTATTTTCACCAACATTTTATAATTGTGACTTTATTCATTGAAACTATAATTCCGACTTTTTATAATTTGGACATTTTATGTGGTGATATTGTGTACAAAATTTGTTGGGCTTTTATTTCACCAACTTTCTATAATTGTAACTCTTTTGTGCGGTGATTCTGTGCTAATTTTGTTGGTGTTCCATCTTACTAACCTTTTTAAAATGTGAATCATTTAACTTATAAATTTTTGTGAAATTATAAGTGACAATGGCGGACGTTGAATCGAAGAAGACCACAAGCAGAATCACCCACACCTAAGTGGTTAGATTTTCTGAATTAATCGAGACCAAAGGGGAAAACTGGTCTCGGATTCAGATAAGTATCAAAATAGATATTTTAGAAAATTGTCGTATGAAATTCGAGCGGCTCCAAACAAGCATTGAATTATTAGATGAGAGCGAGCTCGATTTCAGGGTCAATTTTGAAAAAACATATTTATTTATCAAAGAAAAATTGTTGGTTTCGAAAGCGAGTAAGGATGACAGCATTTCAGTTGTATCCTGCTCTGAACAAAGCTAGATAATTTTGTGTATATCATATTACAGACACACCATTATCCATCTGAACAAATCATCTAGTTGTTGTGAATTTGTGAAGTAGATAAAAACACGACGAAAGATTTAATGATCTTCAAACACACTACATTAAAATAGTGGTGTATAATTTACCCTCGCTTCGTATACGTATATAATTTTACACTATTACAGTTCCTTGAGAGTTTTCTTGCATCTTGCGTCAATCAAATAGAAGTAAGAACAGTATGGTTGTGTTTTTGGCACGCAGTCTGCACTGTTTTGCTGCAGTTCTAACGTGCAGTGCATTTTTTCAGTTTTCTGCAAAGTAAATGTTCGTTTTCAATGGTAATACTGCACTGCTTCTGCTAAGTATTAGATCAGATTTTTGCAGTTGTCAAATTGTCACTGCGAGTGGTCATTGATATTAATAAAATGAATGAAATATGAAACTGAATGAACTACTTCTTTACAGTTCTTATTTGCACCAGTTTGATTCACAGTCAGAACTGCAGCTGAACTTATGTCGCGAAAGCACAACCTACATTCAGTTCAGTCTGAGATTTATTCAGTTTTCGAGAAAATACTTCTGAATGGTGATTACACGAACACATATATGAAAGTTTCCCAAGAGTTTTCTTAACAAAAATCAAATGTATAGTTTGGGGAATAACGATTTTCTGTGTTAAATTATTTGTTTATCCTCGTACATAGATTATATACATTTACAGTCATGCCAAACAAACTCATGTGTGGCGGAGACAAATGTGTGTCACATCAATAATCAATCATACGTTAATATTGAACCTTCTATTAGGAAAGATGATAGTAAAGAGTCATCGTCACAAGATCATTGCTTTCAAAATCAATACTGAATAAGTGAATCATTGAACTTGAATGTCATCAAGATGTTGCATATGACGAATGACGACAACGACGAAGAATTATCGTAAGACTGTGATTCTGCAAAACTTCTAGAATAGATTTATTATAGTAGAAGCGATTTGAAAGATGGTCGTTCATGTTATATTAACGTAGAACATTCGATATTTTTACCACCATATAGAATTGTTGAATCAAGAACAAAATGTTCAAAAAAGGTATCACATGCCTCATAATGGTGCACAGCAATATTTCGGAAATTCAGTCAACCTTAGGCCATGTTCGGAAATATCGAATGATCGTCAAAAAATGATTATTGTCAAACCTATTGACTGTCCTTTGACGATCAAGTATAGACTCGCAATACAATAATAGTTGTTATCTGCATTACTAAAGAAACTGCAAATGCAGTCTGCTTTTCCAAGCACAGCCCTAAAGTGGTATTTGATGCATCATGCAAACTTCAACTGCACAATCTCTAAATGACATTTTAATGGTCGGTCCTGTTGCCCAAGACGAGCTATTCTCAATATTGTGTTGTTTCAGGAAACATCGTTTTGTACTGGCGGCTCACGTGTAAAAAATGCACCGTCAGATTCTTATACACCTTGATGACACTCCCCTGCAATATATACTGTGAGAAAATTCAGGGGGAATCAGAATTTACTTGCTGAACACGGCCGTGTACTGTACGTCCTCAGCACCTTTTTTGGCTACCAGATGCATCAAACAACCAAGTATTGATAATAGATATACCTTCCCGATTGCTTCGTCTGTACTAGGAGGAGACGTCTATGTTGATGATGTTCTAACAGCAAGCAATCATTTGGAAGAAATTGACAAAATTAGAAGCGAACTAGTAACAATGTTGAAAAGTGCAGGCATACACCTTCACAAATTGTACTCCAATTCGAAAGATTTATTAGCGAAAATCAAACAAAATCTTTACCAAGACAGAAACATCATCGATGGCATCGATAACTAAAACACTTGGGATGATATGGCATTCACTCTCTGATTATTTTAGTTTCAAGTCGAATAAGACAAAAATTTGAAGTCGAATTACCAAGATCGATTTTTCTCTATCATCATAGTTTCTCGATTCGATCCACTTGGTCTGCTGAATCCTATCATTGTCAATGCAAAGATAATAATGCAAGAAACTTATAAATTGAAATTGGATTGGAGCGAATCTGTACGGTCAGAACTACATGGTAGGTGGTTAAAATTGTTATCAAATTTGGAAACTATAATCGAGATTAAAATCGAACGTTTTGTCATGCTCAATAAAAACTTAAAAACAGAAATTCGTGGTTTCGCGGATGCTAGTCACGCAACCTATGGTGGGTGCATCTACATCCGATCCACAGACGGTTCAGGCCAAATTAGAGCAAGTTTACTCTGTTCCAAATCGCGAATTTGCCAAGACTCAAACTTCATTTCGACTCGAACTTTTTGTCGCTCATCTGTTAGTAGATGTAGTTGAGAAGATCATCGAATGTCTGTAAATTGAGATTTCAGGTATCTTTTGCTGTCGGATTCTTCCATGACATTAGTATGGATAGAAGTTTCCCCTTCAACATGGAACGTCTTCGTATCACGCAGGGTCAGCAGAATCTAGACAACATCACAAGGGTATAGCATTAGTTGAAAACATGTTCGATCTCGAAATAATTCTGTCGACATATTTTCAAGTGGAGCTCATCCTGACCAGCTCCTGAACATTCAATTAAGGTTTCATGGCCCTAACTTCCTCCAGTCGAGCGAGTTATCATAGCCCAAGACTCAATTGACTATGTCCGTTTCGCTTGAAGGGAAGAAGACAAAACAAATTCTCAAACTCGTTGAGAATTCCGATTTGCTTTCACCATTTAAGTATATTACTTTATATCAAAGAACTATATGGGTATTCGGCTATATAATTCGATTTATAACAGAATACAGGAACAAATCCACACAGTTTCCTTCGAAAGAACTTCAATTAGTTGATTTAACCGAGCGGGATCAACATAATCAATACGATATAGCACCTTGCTTCCGACAAGGAAATATCAAAATTACGAAGAAACAACGTCATTGATAAAGACAGTCAATTATCTTCTTTAAGTCCATCTCTTGACGATCAAGGTCTATTAAGATTTGGCGACCGCCTAGAATTTTCCGAAGTATAATTCGATGCCAGACATCCAATCCTACTACCTCGATCACACACCTTTACCAAGTTGATTACCTACACACAATACATTTACATGTAGGAGCTTTAACTCTATACAGTTAATAATCAGTGGACTTTTTTTCATCTTTGACGGCAGTGAATGAACTGTTATTAATTGCACGTAAAAATTTGACAGCTGATACCTTTTAACTACGATGGTAACAGTCTAGTATTGTTTCTTATTCGTTAATGATCGTAAACTGTTTGAAATTCGTTGAGTAGTCGTGGCAGTTTCTATGACTGTATCATTTTGGAAACCTTTTGTATTATTTCCCTGAAATGTTACTCTTTTCCTTTCGAAACTAATACAAGGGTTTAAAGTATTTTAACTATATGGCAACTGTATTGATACAATATTACTAATTGCTTACGAAAATCTTCGAACCTTTGTTTCTAAAATGCATAAATTATGTATACACAATGATCTTTCGGCAACAATTTTGAATTCAGTGTCGAAATAGAAACATGTATCGCAGTTGCCATGATTGATATATAAAACTGGCATTATACAATAACAGTTGTTCCAAAATTGAGTCTAAATTGTCTTTTCTTCTAAGTTACGTTACATTCTCTAAATATTTTGAACGCATATTAGGATTGAATGTTGCATTACGCAAACAGTTTGGCAACATTCAGAAGAAACTGTCTCTTTGCAGAAACGATACTCTCAATTTTCGTCAGTTTAGAAACAGATTAGTTAATTTATCGGAAACGTCGAGAAACACTCTCTATCAAGAAGTAGCATTGATACTTAACACTGTTTCTGCTTGGGCCATCATCGAACCAGATCGAACTCATTGCAAACTCAATCATTCTTCTCGCTGGCAACTCATAGAAAGTTGTAGAGTTTCTGGAAGAGATATTTAACCACTCTTCAACAAAGGACAAAATTGAAAACTCCAGCGAAACATATCGAGATTGGAGCAATCGTTGCTTTGAAGAATGAAAATTTGCCTCCAAGAAATTGGTTGGTAGACAAAGTCGTACAGACTATTCCAGGTTCCGATGGCTACATTCGAGTAGTCGATGTTCAGACTCATAACGAAGTGTTACGCCAATCAACCAACAACATTTGCAAGCCTTTTTCATTGAGAGAAATGTAGACTCTTTTGAAGTCCCTTCAAGGCGGGAGGCATGTTGAATATCATAGCGTATCATCATAGCGTATCATTCCTTATTTCGAACATTGGTTCAAATATGATACGATTGAATGCAGTAACATCTTTCACATCTGCACAAATATTTGATTAGGTTTTTTTTGATATAAACCTAAGAACATAATTGTGTAATTCACAGCACACATCGTAATACCTATAGCATATAGTTGCTTGGTATATGAATCTCGATGTACTTAGCATACAGTTGCTTTGTACAAGATACAAATACATATCGTAATACCGATAGCATATAGTTGCTTGGTATATGAATCTCGATGTACTTAGCATACAGTTGCTTTGTACAAGATACAAATACATATCGTAATACCTATAGCATATAGTTGCTTGGTATATGAATCTCAATGGACTTAGCATATAGTTGCTTTGTGCCAGATACACATAATTATATCATGATACCTATAGCATATTGTTGCTTGGTATAGAACAAATGCATCTTGCGATACAAGCATGCACATGTTTCGGTTAATTCCTAGCATTCACACTATCCTATGCAAATATTTGCTAAGATAATGATATCCTTTCTTTATGATCACAAAGGATATCATTTTCTTGCTTTCATGTACTCCGGTACAATAAATGCGTTCCTTGCATATTTCGTTATGGGTACATTGATACTCAGACACAAAGATTTGGTTGGTTATCAACCAATACGAACAATTGCATAAACTTTCTATGCTTCGGAATGAAGCATACTACAAAGATCTAGGAAGATCAAAGTAAAAAGGATAGTGTTATTACACAAATTTCACTTCAGTGTGAAATTTGTTGTGTAGTCGCGAACCGAAACATGCATTTCACACTTTTTTTATCGTTACAGATTCTTCTTTTTTTGAAGAAAGGAACCGTCCAACATAGAGGAGAAGGACTGTTCAATTCATCTTCCAATCATTAACATCTGGACAGTGGACGTTAGATCACGGATCAATTTTTCAGCATAAGATAGTATAGTGTTCAGTTAAACGATAATATAGCTATGTTTTATTTTAAAATTTAATTTTTTGAATTTTTTTTATATTTTGAACTATTGAATAATGTTCTGTTCTTACAACTTGAACATTTAATATTGTAATTTTGAATTAGAATTTAAACAAAAAAAGATGAAGATTTGTGAAATAAAAATAGAGACTCTAAATGAATATTCGTGTTTTGTTTTCTTTGTCATTCTCGAAAATATCACTAAAAAAGCTTAGTGATACTGAACAAAGTGTATAGATATACCATTCATGCGAAATATCCACATATATGTGATGTATAGTATTATTAATATTTTTTGCTTATTACGTTCATAATTAAAATTCAAAAATTATTCTTATACATATTCATACGAATATGTAATGATATTATTGTAATTCATAATACTCGAATAGAGATTATGAAATAATTAATATAAGACCACGCCAAAACAAAGATCATAAGGAAAAAATATTTCAATTTATAATCAATGCAGATCATACCAATCATATACAAACATACGTATGTTTGTCATTATGTCATTCGTTTATATATTATTATGTATATTACTCCCTATTAAAAAAAATGTTTGTTTACTTTTCTTTCAAAAAAATGTTTAATTTTTTATTCCCTTTTACTTATCATTCACAACAATTCATATACATATATATACATATATAATATTCGCATATAAATTCGTATTATTCTAATACATAATACAGATAAGGATCTTTATTAATATACATCCTACCAAAGACCAATATAACAATTTGTTATTTGGTCTTTGATACTACACACATACATAATGTATAAAATAAAATATAATATTATATCGATTCCCTTCCCCGCAACAGATATTAATCTAGATGATTTGTTTGGCAAATATATAATATAATTCCGAATACCTCTTAAATAACAAACAGATAGCTTCGTCGCCGTCAACTAGCATCGTTCACCAGTACAGTACACTATCATCACGCTACCTCAGTGATAGTGCTGTTTGACGCTGGACATACATGTGCCTTATTTATATAGTCAGTACTCTTCATTACGGCACGGATGTTATCTGTTTCCATCTTTACCTCAAACATGGTAAGTAAAGTGTGCTTTACACCTTGTGATTTCTTCATATGATATGCGTGTGATTAGAGTCATAGCATATCAGTTGTGATCTGTCAAATCCTTATTATTATATACTCGTGTTTATATTCTTATGACTTTTTGTTGTGAGATTTGATTGAAAATGGATAGTGAAAAGCAGCTAAATATTTTAAATATTTTAAATATAATTTGTATAGTGTTGAAAAAAAAGAAATGTATTAAAAACAAGAATAAAAAACGAAAAATATGGTCAAGACAGCGGCTACTAAGAAGAGACTGCAATAAGCATAAAGGAATTCCTCATCTAGTTTTTAAGGAACTACTATTCGAAGATACGAATTCCTTCCAAAACTATGTTCGGATGAGGAAGGATACTTTCTTCCTTTTATTGAACAAAGTTAAGAGTCGAATTGAAAAAACCGATACAGTCCTCCGAGAAGCAATATCAGCATCAACAAGGTAAGTACTTGTCATGAAAATATTGTTAAATTGTGATGAACGTCCATATTTTTTACAGATTACTTGTAACTTTGAGATTTCTGGCCACCGGTAGTTCATATACGGAGTTATCATATAATTACAGAATTTCAGTTCCAGCTATTTCATCCATTATCCCGGAAACACTAGAGGCAATTTACAACGCTCTGAAAGATGATTATTTGAAAGTAAATTTAATTTTTTCTTGAATAATTGTACGATATAGAAAAGCACTGTATACATCTAAATATTTGCAGATTCCAACCGAAAAGGAAGAATGGAAAAAAGTGGAACATCTTTTTGAAAAACAATGGAATTTCCCGCACTGTTTAGGTGCAATAGGTATAAATCTTGAATTTTTTAAACAATTTTCTGTAAAACAAGTAATTTTTTGTAGATGGCAAACACATTGCATTTAGAGCTAATAAAAAGGATGGCTCGTATTACTACAATTATAAAAGTTTTAATAGCATAATCTTGATGGCATTGGTAGATGCCAATTATAATTTCCTTTATGTAGATGTTGGCTGCAATGGAAGAGTAAACGATGCTGGAGTGTATGCTAAGTCTACTCTGTGCAGGGCCATTGAGGAAAATTTACTGAACTTCCCTGAAGACGAACCTTTAAACAACAATTCTGAAAAATTCCCTTACGTTATTGTTGGTGACGAAGCTTTCCGACTGACCTCAAAAATAATGAAGCCTATAAAGCAAAGAAACACAACGCAAAATAGAATTTTCAATTATACATTAAGCAGAGCTCGCAGAGTGGTGGAAAATGCCTTTGGCATTTTAGCTAACAAATTTCAAGTACTTCAAAAAGAAATCAATATATCAGTTGAAAAAGTAGAACTCATTACCTTGACCTCTTGTGTTCTACATAATTATGTACGTAAACATGATGGCAAGAAGTATGTCGCAGATGTGGATATAGAAAATACTGATAACATTACATTCACTCCAGCACGATGGCGTAAAGATGTTTTCCAAACGGGTTTGGAAAATAGTTCTGTAAATCGTTCTTCGGACATTGGTATAAAAAATCGAATGAAATTCGTGAAATATTTCAATAATGAAGGATTTGTTCCATGGCAGTGGGAATCTATAAAAAAGTTTAATTTTTGAAAAATCCCAATTTTCAGTAATCAATTTTTTGTAATATGGGTATCGCGTAAATAAATAAACAAAATTAATTAAGAAAAATATGATTTTTTATTTTCTTTGATTAAATGTATTCTTCTGTATTTTGCTGAATTTTTAAATCTAAAATTGCATCCAAAATTATACGCTTGATCTGATTGCGGTAGTCTACACTGAAACTTTGTAGTTCAGATTTAACATATTCTCCAAAACACTCCACGTCGTCAGAATATTTCTGAGTGTTAGCACGAGTAGATGACGACATAATGCTTTTTATCGCTTCCGATGCTTGACGCAAAACTTCATTTTCATCGATGGACTCATCTGTTTTTTTGTGTGGAGTGCTAGTAGGACGAACAACAATGCTGCTTCTCTTTGATTTTTTGGTTTGTGGTTCAGCATCAGATGGAAGAGTAGTCGAGTAATCAGTGTGTAAATCCAAAAATGATGGTCTTCTGTTGTTTGTAAACCTACATTTTCCTCCCGTACATGTAAAGGGGCGACTTCCGATAAAGTTGTGGCCGTATCCTGTTTTATAGAGAAAAGAAATGTCTGTGTATCAGGTTCAAGGTACTATATATGTGAAGTGAACTTACAATATTTAAGTGAATAGTGCTTTTAGATTTCCGGGGTTGAATAAATTGGTCCAAAAAATATAACATATTAAACCAATATGATTTTGGAATAAAATGCGAATCAGTGCCAGCTCCACTTTTCTTCGACTCTGCAATTTTTTCCTTTTCATGATTATACTGACTTCTATGAAATAAGAACATTAAAAGATTATCACACTCCCTAAAAATTAATTATTTACTTACCTCAAATTTCGACATTTTTTTACAATGTCATCTATAGTCATTCGTGAGCAAAGACTTCTTAATTCATTTTTTATACAACTTAAAGATTCGTTTTTTGCATGCTTATTATAATATTTATTATGCTTAGGATTATAGAGATTTTCATGGAATTCCCAACATTCTATTAATTTTAATATCATGTCTTTGGTCCATTCAATCTACACAGAAAAATAAAATGAATTGAATATTAAAAAAATTCACATTTCACATTTTGTAGGAAATAAATGAACTTTACCTTTAAATTCTCCTTATTCGAGCTTGTGGAGCTCATATTTAGAATAATAAATACAATAACAATAATTTCAATTTTTAACAATTTTTAACAGTTTAACAATTTATAACCTCAATTTTCCACTCAATCATATATGACTAGTCACAGCGGTTAGAACCTTTCCTATCCTAAAAAAAGCATATGATTTTATGCTATGTGACAGTCATAGCACAAAATCAGCTGAAGTGAACTCTCTGAAACTTTCTCACATGACTAAAGCATATGAAAAAATCATACGGTGTAAAGCCCACTTAAGAAAATCTGTATAGTATATAATAATACTATAATGGCCAGTTTCACAGTGGGAGCTTAAGTATGAGCTTAGCTAAACTCTAAGGGAAGCTTAAGTACTTAACTTAAGTTCATTCGGTTTCACAGTATAATTTTAAGTGTCGCTTAGCTAAGCCGAATGAAACATGCAATTGTGATTGAAAAATGAAATATTGCATTGTGAATTACAGCTGACATAAGTGAAATGTTGTATTGTGAATAACAGCTGATATATAAGTATTGAATTTGAAAATGTAAATTTAAAAAAGTGAATGTGGAATTATAATTATAATAATAATAATAATAATAATAATAATAATAATAATAATAATAATAATAATAATAATAATAATAAATAATAATAATAATGTGTGAGACGAAGATAATAATATAATAATAATAATAATATATAATAGTAATACATAATAATAATCATAATAATAATAATAACAGTTTTTATCTTATTTCAGTTCACCTTTTTTCTATATTTATATACACACATATTTATATGATACAAGAACTAATATGTATATACATATATATGTGGTTGTATCATGAATATTTATATATATATATACAATATATATATATAATATAATATGCTTATATATACAGGCCCGTGGCTTCCATAGGTGCATATGGCGCACTTGCTCCGGGCGCCAAACTCGATAGGGCGCTACTACTAAAATTAAAAATGAAAAATTTTTTACCTAAAATTCAAAATATGTATGTACATAATAGCAATAGCTATGTGAATAGCTTAATACTGTTTAATATACATAGAGTATGTATGTTCGCTCTCAGTGCTAAGTTTTCAATAACAATTCTGTAGTTAGTCGATAATAAAATTAAATTATTTTTCTTTTTTCTCTATATTTATTATTATCAATAGTCGATATCACTTGCCGTATACATGCTATGTTAAGTTGGCGCAATGTAATAAGTGTGTGCCATTATTATAACAGAAATATTGCTACCTATTGCCCTTCAAATAATAAAGCAAGCTATTCTCCTACTCATTTAGCACATGTTAAATTGTACACTAAAATAAAGTGTGCCAAGCCAATGAATAAAAAATACATATAGGCATAGGCATATACATGTATATATGTATGTTTAATATGGAATTTCAAATATATAACACGGCAATAGT
The DNA here is from genome assembly GCA_951394055.1 of Villa cingulata. NCBI lineage: Eukaryota > Metazoa > Arthropoda > Insecta > Diptera > Bombyliidae > Villa > Villa cingulata. The sequence continues at coordinate 29,309,674 of OX596017.1, read as the reverse complement.
CTAATACTTTTTTATATATGTACGTATTTTCCCTGTTGAGTATTCAACAATAATTCTGTAACTGTATGGTTAAAAAAAAAACAAAATAAATTTCTTTGGCTTTGTTTGAAAACGTCAATTGACTATCAAAAATACAGATAATTATCAAAATTTTGATTGTAAATTGACAATCAATCTTACCAGTTGACTGTCACAAGTTTGACTTTTAAAAACGATTTATTGTATTTTGTTTGCAGGCGGAAAATTTTTTTAAAGAGTTATGGAATTTTTAAATAATAGTGTAGAAGTTTCTATCTTAAATATGTTGACGGAGAATAATAACGAGTATATAAAATATTTACAAAATAAAAAGTTTAAAAACAAAAAGCAAAAATTATTATTGCAAATATTTGGGAGTCGTCAAATTACACACTTAAAAATTCCAAAAGTATCTAATTATATTGATATAATAGATAGTTTTCCTGAGGAAGTTTTTCATTCTCACCTCAGAATGTCACATGGGGCATTTATGGTGAGTGCGTGTGCTTATTAAAAAGGTATAAATAAATTTTATACTTCATTATTTTCCCATAGGAATTTCTAGATTTGTTGCAATCGTCCGAAAAAAGTCTTCCTACTGGACGTCCTACAACTCCTTTAAAAGAAAGATTGCTTATTACATTATGGGCTTTGGCAAACCAAAATTCCTTTAGAGAATTAGGAGATAGATTCAACAAATCTAAAGGAACCTCCTACTACATTGTAATAAAAACCTGCCAGAGTATTTGTAAATTGATTCATAAATTTGTTATTTGGCCATCGACAAATGAAGAAATTAATTTCAATGTTGAGCAATTTAATTATTTACGAGGTAGTGACAGTTTTCCTAATGTAGTAGGTTGTGTAGACGGTATGCATATCGCCATTCCAACACCATCAAAAGATCCAAGCAGCTATTATAATAGAAAAGGTTTTCATTCCTTAGTTCTTCAAGTAAGTAAGTTAGCAGCTGTATATAGATTTGTTTTACATTATGTTTCTACAGGCTGTGTGTAACGCAAAAGGTGCATTCATAAACGTGTTCTTTGGTTGGCCTGGCAGATCTCATGATGCTTGGGTGTTCAAAAGAAGTATGCTTGGAAAAAACTTAGAAAATGGAACCATTAAAATTCCTCCAGACGTACACATTCTTGGCGACTCTGCATACCCGTTAAAAACATATCTTATGGTTCCATATAGGGATAATGGCAACTTAAGTGAGAGTCAAAAGGCCTTTAATTACCGTCTCAGCTCTACACGGGTACTAATTGAGCAGAGTTTTGGAATTTTAAAATCAAAATTTCGAATGTTGAATCGCGTTCAATTTAAGAAAACGTCAGAAATTAAATATATTGTGATAGCGTGTATAATTTTGCACAATTTCATAATTTCGTATGGCGATGAACCAATCAACTTACAAAGCTTAACGACAGAAAATCAGTCTGACCTACCTGAACCCAATGAAGATATTCAAGAAACAAGTGCTGCAGCTTCTGAGAAAAGAAACAACATTTGTAATTTATTATTTGCTTGATTAATAAACTTATTTAGTTCAAGAATTTTATATTTTTACAAAGTAAAAATTCATTTTAAAAGAAATAAAAACAAAACAAAAACAATCTTATTCATTGACTTCTTATTCAAGGGACTTTTCTACAAAATTTAATTACGTAATTCACGTAAAATGCTTATGTATTCTCGAATCACCTCAAGTTTCTGCGTTTCAAATTCTAATTTTTGTTTTTTCAGGTTCATAAATTCATTGTGACGTTTTTGTTCCTCTTTTTCCTGGTCTTTGAGAAATGCCAAAACATCATCCTGTTTTTTTTTCTTTTTTGGTGGAGGTGGATCTAATTCCTCGATATATTGTTCTTCAGCGCCATTAATTGAATCGTATGTCATCTCTGACGGAGGTTCAATAAAATGTTTCGACCCAAATACCTGGTCAAAATCTTCAAAATACTCCCAATTATTTCTGTTTGAGCCAGAACTTGAATGTCGTTTTTTGATTCGTTTATAAGTTGTGAATAGGTTTGTATATTTTTTTATAATTTCTCCAACTGTGAACGAAAACGAATCGTCTTTTTTTTTAATTTCTTTTAAAATATCGCCCCATATAGATTTTTTAGACTTTCTCCCGCTTTGATATGTATTTTCAAAACATAATCTCTCCGCAACTAACAACTTTATCTCCTTCCTAGTCCATGTTTTCTCATTTTCCCTGTAAATAGTAATTTTAGAAATTTCATAATTTGAAAAAAAAAATATTTATTCTACTTACTCAAAATCCATTTTTGCAGAAATAATAAAAAATTATTATTATATTTATTATTAAATAATAAAACGCACAATCCACCTACGTACAACAAAACATAAAACAACGTGCAAGTATAATATTTATACTGCTAATCTGCCAATCAGTTGACCGTCAATTTTACTGAAATGGCATTTTAATACATTTGACAGTTATAGCTTGCAATAAAAAACGTGCTGCCAATGTAGATTGATAGTCAATTGACGTTTTCAAACAAAGCCTTTTTCTCTCTTTTTCTCTATATTTATTATTATCAATAGTCGATATCACTTGCCGTATACATGCTATGTTAAGTTGGCGCAATGTAATAAATGTGTGCCATATTATTATAATGCAATGCACAATCAGAAATATTCTACTTATGCTACATTACGAAGAAACAAGTTATTCTCCTATATTCATTTAGCACATGTTAATGTGGTACAATAAAATCAAGTGTACCAAGTCAATGTACATATACAAAACAGAATTTTGTGCCGTGCCGGTATTGATATTAATTTGTTTTGTAAATTGCAATGTAATTCGGTTTTTAATTTGATTTGAATTATTTAAATAAATAATAATTAATTTTAAACGAACTGATTTTTTATTACATTTCAATTAAAAATATAATAATATTAAAAAAACATATTTTGAAAATGAGTGAGAAAATTAATAAAAAGAAGTTGTCCGGGAGTGAAGGTAGAAAAAAAAGAAAGCGCGTTCAGGAATTAGATATTCTTGAAGCGCAAAGAATGAAAAAATTTTTAGTTGATCAATCGGGAGTGAATAATAATAATAGTTCCGCTAGTGAAGCTAACAATATCAGCAGAAAGGATTCTTTTGTGGTAAGTTCAAGTAATAATTTAAATTCTCGGCCAGAAAATGTAGGTTTAGGAATAGAGTGCTACAGCCAAAATAATGAAAATTATGATCTGAATGACCCTGAAAAGTGGCCGAATTTGAATAAAGAGATAATTCAATTACTTGTAGAGAAAGGTCCTTTCCAAATTACTGATTTTAAATTCCCTGTCACCAATAATAGGAAATTCAATACTAACTTTTATTATAGAATTTTAAAGAATGGTGATAAAATTAAAAGAACTTGGCTTTTATATTCTATTTCAAAAAATTCTGTATTTTGTTTTTCTTGTCTACTTTTTTCGCAACAAAATAATGCCTTATCAAGTACAGGGTATAGGGACTGGGGCCATTTGAGTAGACTTCTACAAGAACACGAGAAAAGTGTTACTCATATAACATCTTTTAAAAATTGGAAAAGCTTAGAAATAGGTTTAAAAAACGAGAAAACTGTAGATGTAGAAATACAGAGACAAATGAATAAAGAAGTAGAACATTGGAAAAATGTTTTAAAAAGATTGTTAGGATTCGTCCAGTTTTTAGCTGGTCAAAATTTGGCATTCAGAGGGGATTCAAATAAATTATTTGAGAAAAATAATGGAAATTTTTTAAAGTTAGTGGAAACCGTGGGAAAATTCGATTTAGTTTTAGCGGAACATATGCGTCGAATAACTTCTAATGAAACCCATAATACTTACCTAAGTAATGATATTCAAAATGAATTAATAAACCTCCTATCTTCTGCCATTCAGAAAAAAATTTTGGAGAAAATAGATGCCGCGAAATATTATTCAATTATTGTTGATTGCACACCTGATGCAAGTAGAACAGAGCAATTAACCCTAACTGTTCGAATTGTGGAAAACAATAACAATAAATTTGAAATTCAGGAATACTTTTTAGGCTTTTTGATTGCGAATGAAACTACGGGCGTGAGTTTATCTAATCTGGTTATAAATGAACTAGAGAAGTTCAATATATCCTTAGAAAATTGCAGAGGACAGGGATATGATAATGGAGCAAATATGAAAGGCAAACATTCAGGTATGCAAGCCTTAATTAGATTGAAAGAACCACGGGCTTTTTATGTGCCATGCTCCTCACATTCCCTTAATTTAGTTTTAACCGATGCAGTGCAATCATCTTCTTTAGCTGTTGATTTTTTTAGTACTGTTGAAACACTTTTTGTTTTTTTTTCAAGTTCAACCACAAGATGGCAAGTATTAAAAAAGCATGTGACGCATCTTACCCTGAAGCCTCTTTGTCAAACTCGGTGGGAAAGCCGAATTGAATCAATTAAACCACTTGTACATAATTTGGGAAAAATTGATGATGCTCTAATAGAATTAAGTGAAAATGGGGACAGTTCGACTAAGCATATGGCTGAGTCACTTAGTCAAAAAATTACCAATTTCTCATTTATATGTTCCGTCTTAATCTGGCATGATATTTTAGAGAAAATAAATATTGCCAGTAAATATCTACAATCTTCTAATATTTGTCTTCTGACAGCGACTGAAATTCTAAACACTACGAAAGCTTTTTTAATAAACATTAGAAATGATGAAAACTTCAATATATTTATTGAAAAAGCTAAGCATGTTGCCACAATTTTAGAAGTTCCTGACAAATTTCCAGATTGTTTAGAAGTGAGGCTACGTAGAAAAAAGACTTTCTTTTCATATGAGAGCAGTGATAAACCAATTTCAAATCCGGAACACAAATTTAAAATAGAATTTTATTTCAAAGTTTTAGACCAGGCAATTTCATCAATTTCAGAGAGATTTGATCAAATTCAAGAGCACAACGATATTTTTCATTTTCTATATAATATTCCAAAATTCAAACACAATGCATCACTTATTACAATAGCGCATTGTAAAAAATTAGAAGAAAATTTAGCTAAGGGAAACAAAAGCGATGTAAGTGGGGAAGATCTATATGAAGAAATTAAAATGCTAAGTACACTGTTAGATAAGGATGATCTTAGCATTGTTTCTGTTTTAGATTTTTTATATGAAAAGAATCTAGAAATTGCTTTTCCCAATACTGCTATAGCTCTCAAGATTTTATTGACCCTTCCGGTTACTGTAGCTTCTGGAGAGCGTAGCTTTTCCAAATTAAAATTAATCAAAAATTATTTACGAACCACCATGACTCAGAGTAGGCTCTGTAGTTTAGCATTGATTTCAATTGAAAAAGAACTGGCTGAGAATTTAGATTACGATGAACTAGTTAGAGATTTTGCCAAAATTAAAGCTCGTCGTGTAAACTTTTCGGCATAAATAACATATTTAAAAAAAAAATTATAGTAGATTATAGATTTTAGTAAATTATATAATTCAAATCAAATATCTTTTGAAATACGTATATGTATGTATGTATTCAGCCTTATTCCAAGTTTCGATCGAAACAAATGGAAAACTAATTCTTTTATTTGTTTCGGTTGAAACTTGGAATAAGGCTGATTATAAGAGGATTAGGCCTACTGGGGATACCTCTTTAAAAAAAACGCGTTATGTGTCCTACCTCAATGGTGACGTGGAAAGAACACGACAATGGGAGTAAGAGACACTAAAAAATAAAATGCGCCGGGCGCCAAAATGTCTTGCCACGGGCCTGTATATATATATATATTATATATACTTTTATATATATTATATATACAGGGTGTTTCAGTTCAACGGTAAAAAAATTGAACAGTAGATAGGTTTCGCCGAGACAAACAAGAAATCGTTCTACAAGTGGGGGGGTAATCTCAACCGTTTAGCCGCTAGAGGGCGTCAAAATTTTTCTTCTCCTGTTTTACTAAACACCCTGTATTTTCGTTATTTTACATCCTAGCTCAAAAAGTATACCACCATGCAATAGAAGGCCCCTTGCCGTTTCATTTGACTTATGGCTCATCCCTGTCGCCCGCCCCCTTAAAAAGTTATGGGTAGTCAGATTCAAAAATCTACACTTTTTCACGTGATTTTTTGGAAAAAATCAATGATTTCTCGAAAAAACACCCGTTTAATGTGCAATTTTCTTTCTGTCAGTTAAAAGACCGATTCCTTTTGAAAAATTTCGCTCTACGACCTACGCTGTTATTTCTTTTTGTTCCTGAGATGTAGCAAGTTATGTCAGTTAAGGTTGTAGGCAATTTCTATAAATCCCAGATAATTTTTCATTTTTACATTCAATTTCCAGAAATTAACTAAAACCTCAACTGACATAACTTGCTATATTTCTGGAAAGAAAAGAGATAACAGCGTAAGACGCAGACAAAAATTTTTCGGAAGGAATCGGACTTTCTACTGACGGAAAAAAAATTGCACATTAAACGGGTGTTTTTTCGAGAAATCATTGATTTTTTCCAAAAAATCACGTGAAAAAGTGTAGATTTTTGAATCTGACTACCCATAACTTTTTAAGGGGGCGGGCGACAGGGATGAGCCATAAGTCAAATGAAACGGCAAGGGGCCTTCTATTGCATGGTGGTATACTTTTTGAGCTAGGATGTAAAATAACGAAAATACAGGGTGTTTAGTAAAACAGGAGAAGAAAAACTTTGACGCCCTCTAGCGGCTAAACGGTTGAGATTACCCCCCCACCTGTAGAACGATTTCTTGTTTGTCTCGGCGAAACCTATCTACTGTTCAATTTTTTTACCGTTGAACTGAAACACCCTGTATATTATATGTATATATAATTTATATATACATTTATTCACTGTGAAAATTAAATGTATAATTATTCAATTATTAATTTTGTTTTGTAATTAATTTTTAATTAATCTAAAATAAATATATTTATTTTCTGTTCATTTCTATTATTTTAATACATATTTATTTTCACATTTCTATATATAACATTCTAAAAAAATCAGCTATCACGTGTCTTCTTCTTAGTTAAGTGAAGCTTCAGCCTAAGATGTTCATCACTTAAGTTAAACCACACCTTAAACTCTACTTTTGGCTTAAGTTGTCACTGTGGAACTGAAATATTATTTAAACTTCAACTTAAGCCTTAAGCAATACTTAAGCTCCCACTGTGAAACTGGCCATAAGTATTATGTACAACATGTAATACATTGTTTGTACAGGGTCGGCTATTGTTGTTGATATTAAGTATCAACACTCATTACATCATACTTACGTCTTGAGATGATGGATGGTGGTAGTGGTGGCTACGCTAGTTGGCTAGCACAGTACTAGTTCGCCGGATGGGGCGTGAGTTTGCCACAATCCATCTCTCTTTAATCATCGTAGCCTGAAGCGGTAGAAGGTTGTGGAATCCTTCTACCAAGAATGCTTCAAAAAAAAATTCAAAATAAATAAATACCCCCACACCGAAGAAACTGAAAACTATGGCCCCGCTCAGGCCCAAAATCATCCATATCATCTTTGGTGCTGAAAATAAAGTAAAAAAGGGAATGCCTCGCCCAATGATGATCGTGTCTACTCACATATAATAATCATAGGGGATGAGCCTATGATCCCATCCTTAAAAAAAATATGAAAAATTACATTTTGGGACAAATGGATCTGGAGTGCGTTCATGATAATTACTTTAACCATAGTCATGGTATAATATAGTTTAAGCAAAGTTATGTTGTACTACAGCCATAGTTATGTTAACTTCAGGTGGTTTTTGAAAGCGATTTTTACCACAGTAGTAGTAATAAATTGTCATTCAGCTGTGAAGTAGAGTTTTATGTTTAATAATAAATAAATAAAATAAATAAATTTACTAAGCTAAATTAACAATAAAGAAATTTAAAAAAATTTTTAAACCAATAAAAAAATTAAATATGTAATTTAAAGAAAAAATACATATGTAATAATAATTATATTTCTTTAAAATAAAATGGAGAATAAAAAAAAAAGAACTCTTATGTATAGGTGTATATGCATTACAATATTTGGAATCAATGCAATGTATTTCAAATAATGTACATATACTAACAATACTTTGATATATATTTAAATCAATATAATTTCAAATTCTGTTATTTGAACTTCATTATTTTAGATTTTCAACATAGTGACTTCTGATTCAAATGATGATTCAGATTCAGAAGACGAAGAAGAAATTGTTCAAGCATCTTTAGCTTTTAAAATCAAATTTGAAGCAAATCGTATCGAAGGCTTTATTGAACGAGTTGTATCTAATCATAGTGAATGTGAATTTCAATCTCACTTTAGATTAACAACAAAAGCCTTTGATTTTCTTTTAAGTGAAGTTACACAAAATATAGATAGGGCCAAAACAGGACAAACTACGGTCGACATTAAAACACAATTATTGGCAGTAATATGGATTTTGGCAAATCCTGAATGTTACAGGCAAAATTAAATTAGTACTCAATTCGATTACCTTCGAATAATTTCTATTTCATTTGTTTTACAGATCAGTGGGTGAACGTTTTAATTTGGCAAAATCAACATTGTCGGGCATTTTTTTCAGAATTGTGAATGTTCTAAATAAACTTGCTGCAAAATTCATAAGGTGGCCTAAAGAGACTGAAATAAATGATTCCAGGATACAATTTGAATTGGTTTCTGGGATAAAAAATTGTTTTGGTGCAATAGACGGCACGTATATTGCTGTTAAAGCTCCTAAAGAACAAGCCCATTGCTATGTAAATCGAAAAAAGTTTCATTTGATTACTTTACAAGCAATTTGTGATTACCGAATGAAGTTTTTCGATTGCTCTGTAGGCTACCCTAGTTCAGTACATGATGCTAGAATATTTCGAAATTCGGCCGTGTACAGGAGAGCTGAGACTAATATGCAAACTATGTTTCCAATGAATTCAGTCATTTTAGGTAACAAGGCATATCCTATTAAAAAATGGTGTATTCCACTTTACATCGACAATGGACGTCTTACAGAAAATCAAAAAAGATTTAATAGAAAACATAGCCAGGCTCGACAAATAATTGAAAGAAGTTTTGCTCTTTTATTTGGAAGATGGAGGCGACTAAAAACCCTCAATATGAATAGAGTTGATGCATATCCTGCAACAGTTCTAGCTTGCTGTACGTTACGAAAATTATATAAATGAAGGTTTTAATATTGCCACTGAAAATGAAACAGTGAATTATATACTGACTTCTCAGACGTGACATATATTTTAAATAATTAATAGAAATTTAAGATAATCTTTAAATATTGGTAAAGTGTTTTGTTTGTTCAGACATTTTTTCTGAAGTTAAAACTTTAATCACTCATTTAAAGCTGTTTGATAAAAAATAATCAAAAATTAGTTTGTGTTGAGAATGATTGTTTAAGTACGTTTTGTACTTATTCAGCATTCAAAAAACATTTCAAAGTTCATAACATAAAAACTATTGAATCAAATAATTATAATAATTGTAACAATACTGAAGTGAATTCTATAGCTAATAATAAAAATCTTCATACTTCTAATTGCAACAATATAAAGAATTCAGAGCCAATATTTAATGAAAATAAAAGTGATTCGCAAAGTACTGTTTTTATAAATGAATTTTTGAAAAATATAGAAGAAAATGCTATTAAATTCGTATGCAATCTTTTTAGTAACAGTCATTTAACAACGAAAATTATTGAGCACATTGTAAATTTTTTTACAAATGCTATTCTGAAAGGAATGTTTCGTGATTTGCTTAATATTGTGAAATCATTTATTTCAAACAAAAAGGATATTGATACTATGCAACAATTATTTAGTGCCTGCTCCAACATTTTTTCAAATTTCAATAATGAGTACCTTTTATTAAAAACATTAGTGAAACGCTCTCTTTATATAGAACCAAGAAAATTTGAAATTGATAAAAAGGTCACTACTTTGTACAAGAAAGACAAGTGTATTTTAGGGAAAAAGAAGATTGAGGGCGTTTTAATGCCCATTGAGCATCAAATAAAGTACTTTTTTGGCAGATCTGATCTTTTGGAAAGAACAATTACAAACACGAATAAATTGTTGAAATCTCAAGAAAAATATGAAAATATTGTTCAATCGACTGTTTGGAGAGAAAAATTAAAGAAATTTGACGCAGATCAAATAGTACTGCCTAAAATACTTTACTACGATGATATTGAAATGGGCAATAGTCTCGGAAGTCGTGCAGGAAATCAATCACTGTCTGTTTTTTATTACCATTTTCCGACACTTATTGAAGACAATAATAACATAAGTAATATTTTTGTGGCAATGTTAATAAAGTCTATTCATTTCAAAAATTACTCTACATCTATAACGTTGCATGAGTTAATTGAAATTCTCAAGCGTTTAGAACACGGTATAACAATAATAGCTTCTAAAAGGGAATTTAAAGTGCATTTTCTAATATCATCAATCATTGGTGACAATCTTGCACTGAACACGCTTCTAGGTTTCTCTAGCTCTTTTTCACACAATTTTCCTTGCAGATGATGCAAGATCAACAAAAATGACATTAATAAAGTTATGTTAGAAGATGAAAGTCTGTTACGGAATTTAATAAATTATAACGATGATATTAAAAATCAAACTTATAAAACAAGTGGGATCAGAGAAAATTCTATATTAAATACACTTGAACATTTTCATGTAACGGGTAATTTTTATGCAGATATAATGCATGATGTTTTAGAGGGATGTGTGAAATTTGGATTAATTAATTCTTTAAGTTATTTTGTAGTCGAGAAAAAATTCTTTTCTTTAGAAGTTCTAAACGCAAAAATTAATACTTTCAATTATGGTGAAATAGAATATAAGAACAAACCTATAGGAAACATCAAATCAGATCATTTAAAGAACAATACTTTGCATTTTTCTGCTAGAGAAACTTACTCATTTTTGCCTTCTTGTAGGTGAATTTGTTGATAAGAAAGATAAAATATGGAAATATATTTTAAAATTAAAAGAAATGACAAATTTTATTTTAAAAGATTCATTTGATGAGTTGGAGATTGTTTGCCTAAAACAAATTATTAAAGACCATCATTCAATGTTTTTAACATGTTTTAAAAATTTACATTTAAAACCTAAACATCATTTTATAACGCATTATCCTTCAGTAATTAAAAAAGTAGGCCCTTTAAAAAATGTTTGGTGTATGAGGCATGAGAGTAAAAATAAATCATTAAAAGAATATTCTAAGGTTTCTTGTTCTAGAGTTAATTTAGAATATTCTTTAGGTAAAAAATTTTCTTTCAAGTTTGTGTTTCAAATATTAAATGATTTCAATGATAGAGAATGTAATCCTGTAAATTCTTCAACAATAGATAAATTGGATTACTTTAATGAAAAAATTATTTTTCCATTTGATTGTAATGAAGCTGTAAATATTTTTAATGAGTTTGTCTATAAAAACACTATTTTCAAACAAAAGTATTTTTTATATTTAAATGAAAAATTATACGAAATACTTAATACTATAAAAGTAAAAAATACATTATTTTTAATTCTCAGAGAACATGAAATAGATTATTTTGATTCTCACTTTAGTGTTTACGTTGTTGGCGAAAAGCTTCAAAATATAATTTGTTATGAAATTGAAAAATTAGAATATAAACGACCTTTTCAACTCTATGACTTTAAGGATAAAAAGTGCTTTATGATTAGATGTATTTAAAATTTACAAGAATTTGGAACTAAAAACTTTACGCGAGTCACATTTTATGTTAAACATTAATAACGATAAGCTGTTTTTTTATCAAAGCACCAGACTGTTACACCATTTTTGTAAATGTCAGAAAGACTACTTTTTTGATATAATATTATAAGTAACTCAATAAGATATAGATATAAGTTAATTAAGATATAAGCAAAATAAAATATATCCTTATATTTGGTATATACATGGTGGTGCGTAAATGCATACAGAAGAGTATGTCACTTGATTCTATGCAGTGTCCCGATCATCATTTATAATGAGGTCCTCTAAAATCGCTCCTTCTCTCTTTAATTTGCAACTAAAATCTTTGGACATTTACTTGAGGCCGAGTTATTAAAACATCTGCAGATATCTGCAAAGAAATTCCAGGACATTCTTGGAAAGCGCAAGTAATTTGTTTTTCTTTAATGGGCTTGCAAGGACATTTACTGAGTCAGCCTCTTCTCAAGGTCCAAAAATTGTAATTCGAAATTGAAAAATGAAGGAGTAAGTTTAGGGAGGACTAAGGAGAAAGGATGATCGGAACACTCTAAATAATCACGTGGCATATCCAGTTGTACGCATCAGTTGTACGCATTTATGTAACAAGCTGTATGTTTGAATCTATGTATAATACAATTTAAGCTAAAATATTATGTTTTATATAAATTTTCAAATTACTTTTAATAAAATTATTTAAAATAAATACATATAAAAGTTTGTTTCCTTTTTTTATAGAAATCTATTAAAAAAAATACGAAAATTATTCTTTCAAAGAATAATTTTAATATATTAAGGAATAATTTTATGATTTTGCATTATTCTTTACCTTGAATATAATATTCTTTGCTGGAACAATTTATAAGGTTTAGTTGGTATGATTTATTCCTTATAAGAATATTTTTACTATATTATTATTTTTTTAATTATTCTTTATGGGGAATAAGTCATCGCATTGTAGGAATAAAATCAACATTTCTTAAATTTTGTAATTATCATTATTTATTCTTTAGAAGAATAAATTTTACATTGAAAATTATTAATTTTGATTTGAGCAAAGAATAAAAATTATTCTTACTAGCGAATATATTAAACTTCATATAACTCAAATAAGAATAGGATGTTCCAAAAAAGAATAATGCATGATATATGTGTTAAGAACATATTATTCCAAATGATGTTTAATTTATTCTTTGGAATTATTGGTTAATTATTATTCTACATTTTTTAATAATACATTCGCAAAACGAATAATATATAATAATATTTCTCTCCGTGTATCATTATCGGAAGGTCTCGTTTCAAAATCTGGCGCCACCCATTCGGAAGTATCGCCACAAATTTATGTAGTAATTTGACAATGCTTTTCTTTTATTTAAAAAATGAAAAATAATTTTTTTGTAAGGATAGCCTTGACACGTTAAAGAAAAAACTATAACAAAAACGAGAAGCAATGTAGTAACGGTATAAGAAAACGACAGCTACAGATATAGAGATGGAGTAAATCCGTTTTTCATTTATGATATTTGATGAATCATATAATGTGTACATGGGTGTGTAACACTTTCTTATGACTACAAATTTGAAATTCCAAAAACAATTTTATTTTCAATGCAATAATTTTTTCCCTTTTTCTTTTCAAAAAAAGTCATTAGTGTTGTTGACATTTAATATTGCTTTCAATGTCTACTCGTATTTGGTCATCGACATTGCATATAAAATATGAACAATAAAAACAAATCCTTACTCAATGTACGTTTATTCGTTTCCAGAGTCTTCTGCTTCTGTTTCTTTTTTTCATTTTGAAGTGTTGCAAAATAATTTTCTTAAAAATTTCCTATTTGCATCTTTAATTTTCTTAATTTTATTGTCTTTCAGAATAAAGAACAAATATAATTGTTTTAAGAACTTATTTGAAGGTTCATTTCCAACATTGGCACATAGTATACAAGAAGTTGGTATAAAAAATTTCAAACCATTAAATATAAATGCAGTATCTGTATCACGTGGCAGTGGTAGTTTAGTATTATCGGATGGATTTCAAAATTTAATTGTACGTGGACATTGGATGCAACTGTCGTTAGTACTGGGTAAGTATAAACATGAACAATTTGAAATATCTCGAAAAAAAATCGATCGATTAATTATAATCATATAATTAATATAATTAAATATCAAAGATGTGGTAATTAATTAATATAAATAAATAGCATTTTCAATTTAAATTCAACTTTTTCCAACTTAAATTAAACATTGTCCAAGTTAAAATAAACTTTGTCCATTTTAAATTAAACTCTGTCAATTTTTCATTACACTTGAAAAAGTATGAAAATGTGAGTGATACATGGATTATTATGGATAATGCCATATAATGAAAATATAGAGTTAATTTAGTTAGAGTGCGGTTGGAGTACTTGGCACCATATTCTGCAATGCTCAATCCAATCGAAAAAAAATGGACAAAGTTTAATTTAACTTGGAAAAAGTTTAATTTAAGTTGGAAAAAGTTTAGTTTAACTTGGAAAAAGCTTAATTTAAGTTGGAAAAAGTTGAATTTAAATTGAAAATACAATAGACAGCCAAATATTAAAATTTTTACATATGTATATCAATAATGTTTGAAAAATTCCAATGCAAGAGAATACTTAGTAAACCGTAGACGAGAACGAAAGTATGTACAAATCTTGTAATAAAACCAAATACTATATATTGCGCAATATGAAACGATTTAACTGCACTTATATGCTGATATTTTTTAAAAAACTGCGTGATGCCACAAACTATCATACTTACAACAGTGTTGGGAAATGTGGCACATTTGTGCCACTTTTGGCACTTTTTGTCTCACTTGGCACTTTTGGCACGCACTTTCGCTTTTTGGCCCTTTTATTATTTAAGCTGAAATACTTGTTTTTTAAATCCATGCTGTGACAAAACAAACATGCATTACTTATTAAAAGATCGATAAATCAAATGGATTTATAACAGCCCTGTGAATAGAATTGAAATGACATGACAGATGACACATGTCATGTTTTATATGAAGATTGAAGACCAACCATGTTAGTTTAATTTCAATTCAAATTCATTTTCGTGTGTGTTGTGTGGTGGTGAACGAATATTCTCGATTTGGACTGCTAAAATGTCGTGAGTAATAATTTAATTATTACAAATATTATTTGTTTATATTATTTATTATGTACATATTTATGTTGTTCTAATTATACTTACGCTAATATTATATTAATTCTACACCTATCTGCATTAACTAATTCTATTCCTAGCAAGTAGCAATTCAAACAGTATGTAATATAACCTCAATGCTTTTTCCCTTTTTATTATAATTGTAAAATATTTCCAACGTGAGCTTCCTTCTGGTTCTTCTGTATCTACTTTCAATGATCACGATGTTTCTGATACAGGTAACATGGAGATAAATGATGTAGAAGAACTCAATTGTACTATTAGTGAAAATACTGAAAATTGCAGTAAGAAAATAGAAAAAGCGTACGCGTACGTATATACTGTCTACTGTAACAAAAACATGAAGAGAACTTCTTACTCTTCATGTATTACAACAAAAATATAAATAATTAATTACATTTTAGGAGTCAAACTCAAAGCCTAAAAATCAAAAATACAAATATCAGAAAATTTAGAGATGACTGGCTATCTACAGATCAATTTAAAGGCTGGCTCATCAGAGATGAAAATATACCAGAACAAAAAAAGTGTAAGGTGTGTAACACCAAAATTAAAGGAAATTATTGGCATATTATTCGACATGCTGAGTCTTCTTCACATAAACGAAAGATATCTGAAGCCAAAAACCATTTGATTATTGATAAATTTTTAGACAACAAAGAAACTGACCACTTGACAGAAGATGCCAAAGCAGGTGAGCTTGTAATGACTGCTTTTCTAGCTGAGCATAATTTATCGTTTTCTGTTGGTGATAATCTTATTAAAATGATAAAGAATATTGCAAAAGATTCTAAAATTGTTAAAAAAATGGAATTTAATAGAAAAAAGGCTACGAAATATGTAACTGAAATAGTAGCTTCCGAAAATATTGACAACTTACGTGAAATTTTGAACAATAGCTACTTTTCACTTTTAATAGACGAATGTACTGATATAACCGTGAAAAGTGGTCTTGCAATTGTAGTTCGCATAAAATATGATGATTTTATTAGAAATCGCTTTTTGGGGCTTATTGAGCTTCATAATGGCACAGCTGAAAACATTTTCACGACTATAAAACATTTTTTTGGAGAAAATAACATTAGTTTAAAAAACTTAATTGGCTTTTCAGCTGATAATTGTTCAACAATGATGGGAATTAAGAATGGTGTTCAGGCCAAATTAAAAGAAGAGTGCCCTAATTTGTTTGTTCAGGGTTGTATGTGCCATATTTTGAATTTATGTGCTAAAAAAGCGGCAAATGAAATTCCCAAGTCAATCCTCGAGTTGATTTCAGCAATTAAATTTCACTTTGCAAATAGCACTTCCCGTAGAGAAGAATTCTTGAAATTTCAAGAATATTTTGGTACACCAACCCACTCCATTTTAAATGCCTCGTCTACTCGCTGGCTGTCATTAGGTAATGATATAACATTCTTATTCTTTTTTATGTTGTACATATGTACATATATTTTATCTAAACATTTTTAGGAAGCCGTCAACCGAATTTTGGAGCAATGGACTTCACTTATACGCATTATTTCAAACTAATCGCGTTTGAAACAGAATCTCTGGGTTCAAGATGTGAATTTATTTCCTCTTCTCTTATCGAACCAAGTACGAAATTATATTTTTATTTTCTTATATTCTTTTCTTATGTTTTACGAACAATCAATATCGTAAACAAAGAATTTCAAAGTACTGAAACAAAAAGCCATTTGATAATAATAAGATCAAAGTTTTTATTCCGTTTTATGATAAGAAATTTCATAAGACCAAATGTTATAAGTAGTGCAAAAAATTTGGTCGATATAGACATCTTTGCGGATGAAAATTTACTTCCTTTGAATGAGGTTTTTTGTGGAGTTCACGTTGAAAATTATCTATCAGAACAGTGTATTGACAATGAAATAATCTGCACATTTAAGAAACATTGCCAGAATTTCTATAAAATATTTTGTAAAGATATGGTACAGAGAATTGATTTTAAAGACAAGTTTTTAAACAGTTTACAATATTTATCTCCAGAAAAGGTTCTTTCTGGAGAAATGCAATCTATTCTGCCACTTTTAAAGATTTTTAACAATATAAATGAAGAAATAATTAATACTCAGTGGAGACAACTTTTTGATTATGACGAATTGAGGAAATTTGAAAATTTGTCAGTAGAAAGTTTCTGGAGCAAGATCAGTAGTCTCAAAAATAGTCTTAATGAGCCAATGTTCCAAAATTTGAGTAAGATTGTAAATGATTTATTGACTTTACCGCATTCCGCGGCAGCCGTTGAACGAATATTCTCACAATATAAGCTGATTAAAACATCTGCCAGAAATCATTTGCATCTTCAAATGTGCTCATCATTATTAAGTACAAAAGACTTTTTGAAAGCAAGTGGATGTTCATGTTGTGATTGGCGACCAAATAAAGGACTTTTAAAAAAAAATTTTAAAAGTAATGAGAATCCAAAATGTGTATTAGATTAATGGAATTAAGTGATGCAAAAAGATGAAATTTTGTTATTGTTTTAGTTTTTTTTATTTATTTTTGTTCTTCAATTTTTGTTTTTTTTTTCTATTGTTTTTTTTTCATATGAAATTATACCTAATAAACAAGAAAACAACGCTTTTTTATTTTTTTTCTTCCCTGTTATTACTTTTATTTCGAATTGGCATTTTTCAATCCTTTTTGGCACTTTTTCGGCTCTGAAAATGGCACTTTAAAAAAAAATGCGATTCCAACACTGACTTACAAGTGACAAACCTTCTGATTTATAAATTGAAAGAGAAAATTTGTAGTTTATGGTGTAACTGGTACGAAGTTAAATATGTAATTTTCACTTAAAATTGTTGAAAATTTTAACACTTCAATGAGCCACTGACAACTGAAAGATTATTTTAAATTTTTTCGTATTAGTGAACTTGGAACCGAAAATTCATTTGTGTATTTTTTAATCAAAATTTTGTTCTATAAGTTAACCGTCTTTAACGTAAAATAATGAATATAAGCAATTATGAAAAACGTTTGTTCGCGATTCAACAAAAAAACAATTGAGTTTTGATATTGTTGTTGTATGGTTATGGGCAAAGACATGTTCTTTATTCGAACACGAAATAGACATTTTATTTAAAAATGTTTACCTTTTACTATAAACATGATCTGATCATTGAAGAATTTTGTGACTGAAATAGTACTAAAATTCTTTTTTCTAGAATCAACTTTTTCATTTTGTAAAAAAAAAACATATTATTAGGTTTCTGTTTCTACAGCCTTTAAATCTCTAAAATGCACAAATGTGCCTCTGAAAACATTGTAAAAATTTTGAATGTAGCTAACTCGTTATCTACACGCTTACTATAGCTATATTGCTAGTCGCAATATCTTTCGAGTGTCTTGCAGGAGCTTCTCGATTATGAGTCAAATAAAAATTGGATTACAACCAATAGTTAACGGCTCAAGAATCTGCAGCTTATGAAATACTTCCTCATCACTTAGGCAGATTGGCATTTAATTGGTGGAACATTGCAAATTCTCAATAATTGTGTGTTAATTTAACAATTCAAATAATTTCGCGTAGTTGTTACCAATTATGTCAAACTACCGTAATATTCTTTCAACTTCTGCAGAAACCCTCGATTTTAAATAGCATCCACGTCCAGAATACTATTATATATATTATATTTACATATATAAAATATATAGTTATGTAAATAAGACTTCGATGATTTTACATCCTGTCCAGTGGGGGAACACTGATGTTCTGTGATACTCAAAATATGAGATTTATGCAATTTATCTGCAATTTCCACAGAACTTAAGAGACATAAGTACGAGTTTTACACATTCTACACATTCTACAGTAGTTTTTGAGGCACATTTTTCTATCACTGAGATATTTTTTTACTATATTTCTCTACAAAAACCAATAATATATTCTGCTGATATGTATGCAACATTCTAGAGTAATTCTCGAATTCATCTAGTACATATGTATATGTAATAATACAAAAATAATATAAGGTTTACGCGATATGGAAAAACTTTTTTTAATTTCAAAAATTTTTCAATGATCAGATCATGTAACAACTAGTCTTTTCTTTAAATTGAAAGCAAAGATTTGAATATATCTTTCTGTAAATCTTTGATCCTTACTATCAATGAACTACTCAATGTAAGAAATGTATTTAACAGAATAGTTTGTCACCAAGTAGTTACATGAATGTGGGTATCTTTCCTGAAATCAAACATTTATTACATCCAGCTCTTTCCCAGACATATGAGATCTGAACGTGATATTCTAAATAAAAATGCGAATGTACAACAGAATTCGTTTTTCTTATCAAACGTAAATTCAACTATTTCACATAATTTACTGTATATAAATAGTGATATGCACTTTTGTACCGACAGTGTTGGATACAAAGAAAGGAAATTTGATAAACCACATTTAAAACGATCTACTCTTGAATTTTCTATGAAATATTTTGGAAAAAAAAGCCTTTGCAGAAAGGATGCTTTGAATATCCAACACGATGTGAAAACTATGATAACAAGCAAAATAGCTAAAAAATATTAAATACTCAAATTCTTTATATGAACTTTGAAATTTCATGTACTTATGTATGAAATTGGTTTGCCAGCTACGTTATGTACTTTTGTATTGTACTGCTATTTGTAATCTGTATACATATAATCACTTCTTACATATTTATGTATCTGCCTGCTATCCGTAATAATGCATAATTTTTGATTTTTATTGTCATATTAGTAAAATCAATTTATTCCCTAGTTATGCAATTAAAAATAAAATTGATTTAATTTTTTTCCCGCTCAATCCTGCACTCCTCTTCATAAATCTATCAATTTTTTTTTTTATAAGAAATAAGTATGTGTGTTAGTGAATTTCGTATATAGAACGTGGCTGTTTTCGGTAATTCAGATCTTTTCTGACTTTTCAGTTAGATATGACTTAGTTTAACACTGATTAAAAAGCATATGTGAATTTAGATAAAAAAGTTCTGTCTATTCAGACAGTAAAATAACATCAAACTCACATGTTCAATAAAAATCTAACTTATCTGTCTTATTGCTACCACATATCTGCTTTTTCAAACAAACTTACCTTTCAGATCTAGTTTACCGAACACACTCAATATTCATATCTGACTTTTCGAACAGCCTTACTACTAAGATCTTATTTACCGAACAAGTTGAAATTTAATATCTAACTCATATCTGAATTACCGAAAACAGCCTGTATTTCGATTATAGATATATGACTATGTTAATGAAAAACTTAATTGAGATAAGCATATTAGTAAAGTAATACAGAAAATCATTTCAATAATTGCTGGAGGAGTCCTAAATTAAATCATAGAATATCTAGGCTGTAATAATTTGTTCTCAAACTAAGCAAAAAAATCTAGAAAAAATAAATAGAACTATGATGAGAGCATAAAAATACTCTTCAGAATAGAAAGAGATATGCCACAAGAAGATGTATTGAAAATTACAGGAGCATTAAATCTAAGAGATTTGGTAATTTTAGAAAAAACTAAATTTATATATAAGACGCTGCACGATAAAATTAAAAGTTGAACTCGAGAAAAGGAAATCAATAAACATTCTTGGTATTATATTGAACGATTTAATTACACGTCTTTTCAAAATATGGAATATAATCCAATTTTAACTCGTGCAATATTTTCGGATCCACGGTTCAAAACCAAAGCGAAAGCATTCGATAACAACAGAGCACTAGAAAAAGTGAAAGACAATATAATTAACATTAACAACATAAGAAATTACACAAATTCAACACAAATGTTGGTGAACCATTCATAAATTGTTTTTTTGTCTGTTGATGGCAATGGCAACTGGCTTGAATCATTATTTTTTTTTTTTTACTGAAGGAGCAAAATATCATTAACATATGATTCATAGTAGTATCATAAAATGCGTACAATGTACGTATCAAATATATTGATCGATCATATAAAATTTTATTAATTTCCTACTTTGTTGAAAATATAATTAAGTTTTTCATCTAATAATGTGTGTAATATATAATGTAATATAATATTGAACATAATGATGTTGATAATAGTTATCATAAATGTGTTTTTGTATAACCCACCTAATATTACATATTATTCGACGCAAATTCGGCAAATTCAACATTCTGATTTTATTGAAATCTTGTACGATCAAACATTATTATTTATTCAAACTGCCTCAAGTGACATTTGATTTGATTACGGCGGAATATGTTTAATGCACATTAATACTTTTCCTCTCATTATTCTCGTAGCGTTATATTCTACTTTTCTTTCCAATAAAATTATTCTATATAAGTATAGAATATGTTTTTCATTTTGGTCTGCTCTGCACGCACGCATGCACATCATACGTAGCTATATTCTGAATTCATTTGATCATTATAGTGTTTTAGTTTTTAAATAAACTGAACCTGGTAAAAAAATTGATGACTCTAATAGCCAGTTTATCATAGGAGAAAAAGAAAAATATGATATTGCTTTATAAAAAACTAAAAAAAAAATTAAATATTTATATATATACAGTGATATCCCAATAATCCGAATACCCTAAAATCCGAATTTCCAGTAATCCGAACGAGCCCAGACTTCTTATTATGTATTCTACTATTCGAATTGAATGTTTACTGCTAGATTTCGATAATCCGAATTGAATTTTATTTAATAAAAAATAATAGTTTTTTTAATAGTTTTTTTGTACAAATAACTGTTTTCTTGTCTGTTCTAACTGTTATCTGTCTGGAAATAATATTCGCTTGGAGAATAATGTACTATATTGTACACTTGAATTTCATAAATTATTTGCATCATTCTGTAGTTAGTTTTTTATGATACCTCTCAACAAAAATGAAAGTAAGTAGAAAACGTGCGCATAAAACATTAAATATTTTAAATAAACTTCAAATTTTGGATGAATTGTCTAAAGGATGTTCAATAAAATCAATTGCGGTGAAATATGGAATCGGATCTTCAACCGTGTGCGATATAAAAAAAAAAGAGAGCAGTGCTTAAATCGTAAGTTTTTTTTTAAATTTAAAAAGTATTAACGCTCAAGAAAATAAAACTGTTCTAGATTTGTTGAAAAAACTGGATACGCATCGTTAAAGAAAAGAAAAACGCTACGTTCTGGAGAACATCATGAAATGGAGTTGAAACTTTATGACTGGTTCATGAAACAACGTCGCCGAAATGTCCCGATATCTCAACAAATCATCTGTGAAAAAGCAAAACAGATTTTCACCAGCATCTACGGATCAGATAAATTTAATGCTAGTACAGGATGGCTTCTTAAATTTAAAAAGAGGTTTGGAATTCGTAGTTTAAAAATATGCGGGGAAAAATTATCAAGTGCACCAGATCTAGTACAGCCATTTATACAAAATTTGTATGAAAAAATTGAAGAAGATGAGTTAAATGAAACCCAAATTTATAATGCAGATGAATCTGCATTATTTTGGAAAATGCTTCCGGATAAAACATTAGTCCATGCTAAAGAAAAACAAGCTCCAGGGAGAAAAATTTGTAAGGAACGAATAACTCTTTTATGCTGTGCTAATTCAAATGGTACCCATAAATTAAAAATGGTTTTAATTGGCAAAGCGCAAAATCCACGAGCATTTAAAAATAAAAAATTACCTCCGATACATTATTTTGCAACTAAAAATGCTTGGATGACAACCACTGTATTCAACCAATGGTTTTTCGATTGTTATGTATCAGAAGTGGAGAAATTTCAGGTAGAAAATAATTTACCTTTAAAATCGTTGCTTCTTGTTGACAATGCCAAGTGCCATTATGTAGAAGAACTTTCTACAGAAGATAAAAAGCATAAAATAATGTTCCTACCGCCAAACTGTACTAGCCTCATCCAACCTATGGATCAGAATACTATAAGAATATTGAAAATGTTCTATAAAAAAGACTTAGCTATTAGAATTATTTCTGAAGACACAGATGACATTACTAAAATTTTAAAATCTCTTAACATAAAGGACTGCTGTGACATGTTACATACTGCTTGGAGTAAAGTTAAGCCATCAGTTATCAAGAAATGTTGGAACAAACTTTTGCAACGAAATTGGGATTCTGAAGATGATTTACCGCTTTCAATGTGGATCAAAGAACAAGAAATTGACACAGATGTACAGAGTAATGTTGTACAGTCAATTCAAGAAGTCTTCAATCAAACGCAGAATTTTCACTTGGAAAATGAAGATGTCATAGAATGGTTGAATGAACAAAATGAAGAGTTAGTGTCCTTTCCTTCAACATCTTCTTTAACATCATTAAATGAAAATGAATGCACTCCTATTATTGTCAAGGAAAAACACAAGGATGCTGTCAAAAATTTCAACGCCTGTATCAAGTGGGCTGAAGAAAATAACATAAGCCTGGTAAAAGTGGCAATCCTAAGAGAATTAAAAGAAAAAGCATTTGATCTTTCTGTTCAACGTGTCGAACAAACGACAATAAACAAATATTTTAAGCCAAAAAATTAAATTTGTAAACTTAATTTTAAAATATAATTATGTATACTTGAATGTGTTTTGGTTTTGTTTTTTTTTTTAATTACGAATAAAATTTTTGTTTATTTTCAATTTGGTGCACTTATTTTATTTGATACCTATAATCCGAATTTTTCTTTAATCCGAATCAAGGGTGAAATCAATTATTCGGATTAGCGGAATATCACTGTATATATATATTTAATATATTATCAAAGTGTATATATATATACCTATATTTACTTTATATTATTATATAGGTTAGGTTCACCTATATATATTATATTATATAGGTTCACCTATATTAACTTTGATATTATGGTATACTTACCTGAATACGTAATTTTATTTTATGTGCACTTTTTTGTGATGAAAACGTTAAATTTACAGTTACTACCGTGAATATAATACAATGCTTATTTTATTTTTTTTACTATTGCTGTTGCATATTACATGCTGCAAATGTTCTGGAAATCACGAGAATGTACAGATTAGATTAGTTCTACGATGATACAAGATTACAATTTAACAATGTCAAGCTGAAGGTTCAATGCATACGTTGAATACGTTGTACGTTGCGTTGATAGCTACTGCGTTGTATAAGTTAGCTTGCGTTGTATCTACTATGTTCCAATGGAATGCGTTACATGCGTCTGTCAGTTGTTTGTTTGCTTGCTTAGAAGTAGAAATTATGGTTGAAATTTTTTAAAATTTATCATTTTAAAGTAGTTTAAGTATAAAGAAAATAATTTATTACGGAAAATGGATATTAAGGACATTATAGATATTGTTTTTATCGCGTTTGTAGCATTCGAAGCTTATGAAAATCTTAATAATGTTCTTTATGGGCAACAGTTCTGGGTGAGAGATTTATATAAACAAAGAGATGTATCTGGTTTTTTTGCTACCACCTTTAATCATTTGAAGGAAAAGGATCCTGAGCAGTTTAGAATTGCCACAAGAATGGATTCAAAAACTTTTGATGTGCTACTCAATTTATTAAGAAATAAATTGACCAAAACATCCATTAGAACACCGATTCCACCTGACTGCAGATTATTTCTCACTCTTGTGTAAGATTTATAATGAATTAAACTGTGTAGTGATGAATTGTGTCTTAATACTACGTGGGTTGATAAGTTTCCTGTATTCATAGTAAAGCACGTAAATTTTCACAATTTTTTTATTTAATTTTCTACATAATCTCCTTTTAGCTCTACACACTTACTCCAATGTTTCTCCAACAATTCTATCCCTTCCCTATATCGCACTTTGTCTAACCCTTCAAAAAATGCGTTTGTTTCGGTTATGACGTCACTATACCATGAAAATCTCTTTCCCCGTAATCATTTTTTCAACTCTGGAAACAAAAAGTAATCACTGGGAGCCAATTCTGGAGAATAAGGAGGATGTGGAAGCAGTTCGTATTTTAATTCATGAAATTTGGCTATCGCAATTATTGACGTGTGAGCTGGGGCATTGTCCTGAAGAAAGAGGATTTTTTTCCTCGACAAATGTGGTCGTTTTTTTTAAAATTTCTTCATTTAATTTGTCTAACAATGTGTAGTAATACTCACCAGTGATCACTTTTCCTTTTTCCAAATAATCAATGAATATTATCCCATGTGTATCCCAAAATGTAGTGGCCATGACTTTGCCAGCCGTCTGTTGAGTTTTGGGTCGCTTTGGTCGGCTTTCACCTGGTTCCATCCATTCTGCAAATTGTTTATTTGATTCGGGTGTATAGTGATGAATCCATGTTTCGTCAACAGTTATTATTCGACGAAAAAAATCTGCCTTATTGCCTGTCAACATTTCCAAACATTGCTGTGAAGTGGTCACACGTCTGCGTTTTTGGTCGATTGTTAGCAAACGCGGCACCCATTTTGCTACAAGTTTCTTAATATGCAAATGTTCATGCAAGATATTAATAACACGTTCTTTTGAAATGTTGACGATGTTCACAATCTCATTCACTTTCACTTTTCTATCACTCAACACAATATCATGGATTTTTTCGATATTTTCTGGTATTGTTACCTCTTTTGGCCTTCCACCGCGTTCATCATCATAAACACTTGTACGTCCACGTTTAAATTCACTGACCCAAAAACGAACAGTCTCATATGATGGTGCAGACTCACCCAAAGTTTCGTCCATGTCTTTTTTAATATCGGTTGCTGATAAGCCTTTCAAATGGAGATAATGTATCACACTACGAACTTGAACTTTATCCATTTTATAAAAAATGCTAAACACACGTAATTCAATTGCTTGTAAAATATAAATTAATTGACAGATAGGTTTGAAAATAAAAATGGCGTCTCATAAAAGATCATAATTTCTAAAAAAAATACTCCTAACTCATCGAAGTGTCATCTACATGTTAATACAGGAAACTTATCAACCCACGTAGTATATACATAACTCTATTTTTATTTTTTATTTAGATATTTAGCTCATGGTGGTAGCAGACAATATTTTTCACTTACTTTTAAAATGGGATTATCAACTGTGCGAAATATTACATTAGAAACATGTCAAATAATATGGGATGAGCTATGTAGTGCCACAGACAATATACAGACGTCCCAATGAAACCAAAAATATGTCATTATATAAAATGAAAAAACCGTGTGTCCCCATCTACTTTACATAAATCAAAATGCTTCAATTTAGTTTAGTTTTGAATCCATAAAAATAATATTCAAATAATACCAAACTTTGAACTTGAAACAAACTTTAAATGAATGTTAATATGTAGTACAATACATATTCATTTTTACACATTTAATACATATGTTCATAAGTTTGTACAACCAGTACAAGTACAACTAACAAAGCGTATAGCACATACATAGCACCCATTCACCAGGAAACAATATAAATTTGGTACTGTATTGAATTTATCAGTGTAATTACATACGCATTAACGCACATATTTTAACATTTGACAGTATATGTAGTAGTGTCGAATGTCTGCTTTGCCTGTGCTTTAAGAATTATACGCAAACGTATTTGCAATAGACAGAGTAAATTTGTTTTTGTACATTTCAATCTACCTGCTATCGCAGAGAATATAATACATACATACATACATATATATATATTATTTGCGGTGCTGCTATACGAATACTTCGCAGGTTTATTTCTTTCATCATTTTTTTTCTTTTTGATGTTGCTTTTGCTATGCCACTATCTTGACACACAATTACATATATATGTGCAGTGTGTATGTAGTATGTTCACTATTGTACATGGATAGAAAAATTATTTCAGGATTTGTTATAATTTTTGAACAATTTTAGACTTGAACATTTAGAATATTATTTTTTAAAAACAGACAAATAATAAGGGTATTCACGGTTTGGTCTTGTATCATTGTAAACGGTGTAAACTCGTACAACCCTACACCTATTGTAAACATCTTCAATGTAATTTTTACCTACACTGCTTGTAAAAATTTACACTGCTGAAACCCATTGTATATTACTATTGCTTACTATTGTATATGCCATTCTGACATTAAATGCTAAAATAATTTGATTATTTTTATAATATTTTAGCTGACATAATTTGCTTGATTTCAATACAAAGTTTTCGTTCACGATATATTGTAATGTGTAAGATTTTGGTGTACATTCACACTTTTTACACTCTTACAACATTTCGTGAATACCTCTAACATTATAAGCATTCACACTGGCCTGTGCTGTGCAGTGATAATTTTTATATTTCCTTCTGTATGGTACACTATATCACAAACAATAAACATGTTTATTAAAGGGTATTTTATGTATACAACTTGTTTTGTTATACACATACGCATCATTATAGATCATTATGATGTACTATTCTTACTGTGGTCTATACATATACGTGACGCATACAAAATATACAATGTATACAAAAACCAGTGTATATGTATGTATATGTATACAAAAACCAGTGCAGGTATATATTTTTTTTCACACAAAAAAAGGAAAAAAATGAAAGAATAACTAGCGATACATATTCCTTCAAAATTTAATGTAATGCAAACATTTAATAGGGTTCAATGTCCAATATTATTGTTATATATACCCCATAAGTATAGTATAATCCTTATCTGTGTTTATACATACATAGGACTAAATGACACCTGCAAGACAACATGTACTATGTTAGCATACCATCAGCAATAATATTATCATATACATATAGAAATGTTTATGATATTATATATACTGCCAAATTGCAACAAATAAATCGTATATTTTCTATTATGTAAATATACGAATAAACCCAAACACACTCAAATCAGATTGTTTATATGTATGCGTATATAATTTTATGAACCATATTTTAAAACTTTTATCGAATGCAAGAACAATCGAATATTAACGTACATTTTGAATTTAAATATATCCAAGACTCGAATCTGGACCTAACAATAGGTCCATATGAATTTGATTTTGTTACATATTTGATTATATGTACTGAAATATCTGTATATTGTCTGTGGTAGTACCTACATTTCAATCCCAAATCGTTATGAGTGGAGGAAAATAGCAGATGATTTCAAGAACATATGGAATTTACCGAATTGCGTTGGAGCTATTGATGGGAAGCACATCAACATAACATGTCCTCCAAATTCGAATTCCATGTTCTTTAATTATAAAAAAACATTCAGCATAGTGCTTCTAGGTGTTTGCGATGCCAATTATACTTTCACAGCCGTTGATATTGGTGCCCACGGAAGCCAACATGATGGAAGTGTACTTTCATTTTCTGAGTTTGGCAAAAATTTATTCCAAGGTAAATTAGATTTGCCAGAGAAGACTCATTTACCAAGTACAAATAACAAATTTCCTCATTACTTTGTTGGAGACGCAGCCTTCCTGCTTAAAGAATTTCTATTGAAACCTTACCCAGGTAAGGTCTTATTATTATGATATTATTGTCTTAACCGATAAAAAAGGAAATTTCAACAAACGCCTTTCACGAGCTCGTCGAACAGTTGAAAATACGTTTGGTATATTGACGGCAAGGTGGAGGATATTAAGAAATACACTTAATATGTCACCAGAATCGGCTGAGACCATTGTTAAAGCCGCAGTTGTTTTATATAATTTTGTAAAAATGACAGATTCCACTTATTGTCCACCAGAATACGTAGACAGATATGAAGATGATGTTGTTATTGAAGGTCTATGGAGAAAGGAAGTTCGTCCTTTGGAAAAAATCAGGAACTTCAGTTCTAATAACGCTAGCAGAAATGCATTCCACTTACGAGATGAGCTAAGTGAATATTTGTTTACAAATAAAATTGTGAAATAGAGAATCTATATTGTACATACATGAAAGAAAAATGAATAAAAATAAAATGATTTTTTAAAAATTTATTTATTATATTTTTCATTTTCTAATTGTTTTTCATGAACATATTGTAGAATTTCCATTTTAGAATTTTTACATTTTCCTGTTGATCCGGAGGTAGTTTGTCTATTTTGGATCTTAGCATTTGGAAAAACCCTTCATGTAGGTCTTGTTTTGGAGCTGGCTCCTGAAAACGGTTCTCAACAATTTTTGTAATTTTACTTAGAAAATTTGAGAACTCAGCTCCAGCACTCGAAATTGCTGATTTCCTTTTTTGTGCTGATGGTGATGGTAATGGAGCTGATGGTGATAGCAATGGAGCTGATGGTGATAGCAATGGAGCTGATTGTGATGACCATGGAGCTGATTGTGATGATACTGTCACTAACAAAAATCTCTGTAAAAAAACAAAAATGAGTACAAAGTAACCTAGAATTTTTCCGGAAAAATATTTCTTACCTTGTTAAATTTTGCTTTTCATTAATCTTAACTTCTGGAGTTATACTTGAACTTGTTCTGAAAAAGTAGTTTTAAGTTTAAGTTTTAAGTAGTGGACATTTAAACTAAATGGTTATAAAAAAGAATTACAAAATATTCTAAACTTCCACTTACTTTCGTGGTTCTATGAAGTCCTTTAAAAATAAGAGGGACTCATAAAATTCCCATATGTCTCTTTCCACTGCCGCGCTACCAGATGGTAAATATAATTTCATATTTTCTCGTACAAAACGATCTCTCAAGCTCCTCCATCTTGTTTTGCAAAAAACAACTGCAAATATAATCAATTTATTAGAAAAAATTTGATAAAATAAAGAACTACATGTCAATAGAAAAGTTTCTAGATTGATAAAGTTCGAAATATTCTATCAAAATTTCCGATATTAATAATTTTTATTGTGATATTATTAATACGACATATTGTAAAAAATAATAAAGAGATAGTAATTTTATCAATAATTTTGAAAATATTTATCACAATAAAACAAAAAATATATAAAAAGATACCTGTTTGTCCTGTATTTTTCGAAATTTCTTCCCACGCTTTTTCTTTTGACACTTTATTTCTATAAAAACTATATTTTTTATTATATAAAACTGGAAAGTTTTTTACATTTTCTATTAATATTTCTTCAAAACTCATTTTTATTTATTTTGTTTTTAATAATAATATTAACACACTTTTAATTTTTAAAACAAAAACACCGTCAATTTAATAAAACATAACCTGTCAACGCAAGCAACGGATGTAAAAGTAGAAAGTTGATCTACGTTTTGCGTTGCATACGTTGCATGCGTTGTGTATTAAATCAAAACACATAATACTTACTTGTATTCTACTTATCTGTCAACGGACGCAACGTACGTAACGTATTCAACGTATACATTGAACATTCAG
This sequence comes from Villa cingulata, assembly GCA_951394055.1. Classification (NCBI taxonomy): domain Eukaryota; kingdom Metazoa; phylum Arthropoda; class Insecta; order Diptera; family Bombyliidae; genus Villa; species Villa cingulata. Next base: position 29,279,396 of record OX596017.1, on the reverse strand, counting down.
CTTCACTAATTTATGTAATTAATTATATATTATTTATTTAATACTATGTACACACTACACTTCATTATGAAGTAAAAAGTGCTCATAATGAATATTACCAATGAAGTAAAAACTACATCATTTTCTTCTATAATTAAGAATAGAGACATCTATTTTTTTCAAATATAATTTAAAAATTTTTTTAAATGACAATTTATAATGTCAAAAAGATGATTTGTTGTTCTGTTCAAAATTCAAATGTGCTTTTGAGGTTGCGTTGTGAATATAGTAAACATTAAGTGCATTCGAAGTAAGTTAAAATATTTATAGAATTTTTATTAAAATTAAATAAAATATTATCGAATAATAATTTTTCACATATTTTAGAAATAAAATGATTTCAAAATAGAAGCAGATGCGGTGGGATGCCGATAAAATGTGTATTTTTTTAGAGGTTTGGGAATTGGGAGACAAATGCTTTGCAACTTCGTGGGCTGAAAAAGAATTTACACGTTTCTAATCAAAAAAAGCAAATAATATTTTAAAGTGCAAAAATATAAATAATATGTACTTCTGTCCAAATTCTCCGATTCAATGTTTTCCTCAGTAAGAGTTGCGTTGAAAGATAATCAATTCTTTTTTTTGAAATGTAATTTTTGTTTACTCCTCAACAATCTTATTTTAATATATTTTTTCTTTATTAAATTCATATACATTAGAAAACTATAATAAAATATTAAAAACTTGTTCGCTTCCATTTTACAATTCTAATAAACAAACTCAATTTTTATCAACTGTCAAAACGAATTATAATTACATTCAAAAACAAGTGTGAACTCACTTCATTACAATTTACTTAATAATAACGTTTTACTTCATAATGAAGTGTAGTGTGTACATAGTATAATGTTATTAAATATTTATTATTTATTTAATCTATTTAATTTATTTTTTTTTCTCACACCTAATTGCAATAGCACTGCTGCTGTCCGTCCAAGTCCAATGTGACTGTTAAAAAAAGTAAAGTAGAGGTGGACACGATATATCAATCTTCCGATATTATCGATATTTCGTGTCGATATTTTTCGATGATTTTATCGATATGTGCTTTCTAATATATCGCCTCTATCGATATTACTTATGTCTAATACTAGGTACAGACATTAACTTGTATATTATAATATAGATATTATAATATCACGTATATTATAATATACTACCCGAACACACATAATATTATAATATCGGTCAGCTGATTTTGTTAAAAGCTTTAAAGTGAAGAATTTTTTATAGTGAGTGAATAAATAAATATTAAAAAATGGATAAAAGAATTATTGTGAATTGTGAATTTCTGTGATGGCCATATTGAATTTTAGGTTTTTGTATAAGGTATACGTATTACATTAAAGCTTCCGTAAATTACGTTTGGGAACGTAATTTCCATATTACGACCAAATAGTAATTTAAAACCTAATATTCACAAACAGACAGTATGAAATTATAATATTCTGGTAAATAGTAATATACATATTATAATATTGTTGATATCTGTCCCTGATATAATTCCGAATAGTCGTATAAATTTTTTTTGCAGTACACTTGAAAAAATTGAATTTTAGTTTTATAATTTTATGCAGAATTTGTGGTCTGGCAAGGCTGATCACATTATCTGTCTGTTAATCAAGTATATGATATGACAATGACATATGTATGTCAGTTCTTTTCTTTTGCTCTCAAATGACTCAATCTCAATAGCAATATAACATTTAGCAATAGAGAAAAGTAAAAATAAAAACGTGTTTAGCAAGCTTAACACGGTGTTCACACTGCAACGCTAAGTGAAAGTGAAATTTATATGTCTTTTGTTCCTTATTTTCTTGCACGACATTATATGTCTGCGTCACTCTCTAATTGAAATTGAAATTGCCAACGTAAAGTGAAATTAGGTTCTATTCCTAATTTCAATTTCACTTAACAAAATCAATAAATCTAATTACAAAAATGTTGTTAGGAAATTGACCAACAGATGGAGACTTCCAATGCAAGAATTTCCCTAAAATTCCTTTAAATTCCCAATTAAAAATGGAGAAATTCAGTTGAGAATTTGAAAATTTGAATTTCAAATGTCAATTTAAATAAAAAAAAATTTTTTTTTTTTTTTTTTTAATCAAAGTCAAATCTCAATAATTGAAGTGTCAAATTTTTGAATTTCAAAGCTCACTTTGCATTGTGAACAGTGTGCTTTTTCATGAAATTTCACTTTCACTTAGCGTTACATTGTAAATGAAGCCTAACTGTTAAGATTTTATAGGTGTTTTTTTGAATAAATTTTTTCTTAATTCATATAATAGTGATATAGTGAAATTTTTGGTGATTTAAATTTAAAGTAAGTATCAAATTACATAATAATTAAACTTATATTTCAGTTATATTATATGCAAGGCGTACCTTGTCCTGCATTTCAATTGAATAAGTATATCATACTAATTTAAGAATTCCTGATGATTTGTAATTTGTTATTAAAATCGATTTTAAAACATTTTTTTTTATAGATAATTCATTAATGCCTGGTTTAAAAAATAATTTTATATGATCATTAATCATTATGCCACCAGCAAAAAGCAAATTATGGAGTTTTTTTGAAAAAAAAAAGAAAATACTGCCATTTGTAGATTATGTAGAAAAAACCATGAAAATCAGACCAAAATAATCAAAACTTCCGGCAATACTACAAATTTAAAGCATTATTTGTTGCATTACCATAAAACTGAATATTATGAAATCTTTACTGAGAAATTAAATTCAACCGCAATTGAAACTGAATATAAACAAGGAGGCACTGGCTCCGATTCTGATTGTTGTGAGGGGAGGAAAAGTGATGAGTACGTTCCCCAAAAAAGAAGTAAAACTGTAGAAAATCTTACATTAGATCGGTTTGTACGAAAAATTTCACCTCAACCGTCAACATCATCTCATTTAAAAGCTGCAGACAACTGTGATTATGAATATGAATGCTTTACATCCACTTTAAAAAGTTCAAATTCAAGCCAGGTTTCGATTGCGTTAACACCAAGTTCGAGCACAGAGACAGGGATTCGACAGAACACAATTAAAGAAACCCTTAACAAAATATCCTCTTTTGCTTCTGGAGGAAATATGGAAAAAAAACTAACCAATGCAATTATTTATATGATTTGTGTCGACGTTGAGCCTTTAACAATCGTTGAAAAGAAAGGATTTCAAAAGTTAATAAAAATTGCCTGTCCTCACTATAACATACCCAGCAGAAGAACAATCTGGAGACTAATTGAAAAAAAGTACGGTATATACTCTTCATTATATAAGGAAAATTTTGCCAAAATTAACAATTTATCGCTGACAACTGATATATGGACAGATACTATGAACTGTCAAAGTTATTTAGGATAAACTATTCACTAAGTATTTGGAAAATTATGAACTTCAGTCTGCAAATATTGGACTAATTGCATTGGACGACAGGCATACGGGTGAATATATTGCAAATAAAATAGAAGAAATATGTACTGAATGGAAAATAAAAAAAGAAAATATATCAGCAATTGTAAGTGACAATGGGTCAAATATCATAAAGGCAATTGAAATATTTTTCAATAATCATAGATCAAGACACCTTTCATGCTTTGCGCACACCCTCAACTTGTTTGCTACAAGATCTATAGAAAACAGTACAGCTGTATTGGAACTCATACAAAAAGTTAAAAAAAATAGTAACCTTTTTCAAACATAATATAAATGCTATGGACCAGTTGAGAAAAATATGTCCAGAACAAATGAAATTGAAGCAAGATGTTCCCACAAGGTGGAATTCAACATTTTACATGGTTGAAAGGTTTTTGCAGTTAAAATCATACGTAAATGAAATTATTTTGTCAAGTGCGACCGCTCCACCAATGCTGACCGCCAAAGAGATAAATGATTTAGAAGAAATTCTAAAACTTTTAAAACCAATAGAAGCAGCAACAAAAGAAATTAGCGGAGAAAAATATGTAACTTGTAGCAAAATAATCCCTCTGACCAGGTGTCTTTTGTCAAAAATCGTGAAAATGATTCCAGCAACAACATTTGGAAAAGTATTACAAAATAATTTAAAAGCTGAATTTGAAAAAAGGTTTTCATCTATTGAGTACAATCTTTTATTGGCTACAGCCACTATTCTTGACCCGAGGTTCAAAAGGATCCATTTTCAAGACAAAATTGCTGTTGGAAAAGCTGTACAATTTAAAAGAAACCAGTTAGAAGAGGTAACATGCAATGGAGAAGAAAGTGAATCCGATACGAATTCGGAATCAACCAAATCATCAAACTAACCTAAAAGTAAGGAAAATAAAATATTTTTATTATTTTAAATAAAAAACTAGATTCTATTAACGTATTCATTTTTCACTTATCTACTGAATTCAGCTTATGGGACGATCACCATAGTTTAGTACGGAAAGAGTGGGGAGATAAAAGGAAGAAAAATCAATTGGGTGAAGATCCAGCTTCATTTGAAATATCACTTTATTTGAAATCGCCAGTAGGACGATTAGGAGATAACCCCTTTGAAATGTGGAAAGAAATGTCGTCTCAATACCCTGCCTCCACAAAATAGCTTTGAAATACCTGTCGATTATAGAAACATCCGTTCCTTCTGAACGAATTTTTTCAAAAAGTGGACAAATAATGACACAGGATAGAAACAGACTCAAGCCAAATAAACTGAGTAAACTCTTGTTTTTAAAATATTTAAGAGAAGTAGAATGGAACACTTTCAATTGAGATTTACAATTTATGGACATTTATTTAAAAAACTGTATTTTACAATAAAGTCGTTTACTTCAAAAATACATCCAAATAGTCTTTATTTTACATATTTCTTCTTTATACTACAATATCGGATATATCGATATGTTTCTTTCGATACTTCACCCTTATCGATATTTGTATTTGATATATCAATTGATACGATATATCGTTGGAAAAATTTTTGTGCCCATCCCTAAAGTAAAGGCAGAACTATAATCGACATAGCTGACATGCTGACCATAGTATATAATAAAGAATTATATTCTTTCATAGTAGGTGCACCTGGGGGTCGATTATGTACTTTCGTTATAAATAACGATAAAGTAAAATAGCGATAAAGTAAGTGCGATTATGAACTCTCTACGATAAAGAGCTTTCGTGAGAGTTTACCAGACGTTATTTTCAAATTCACCATACTATGTTTTACACACTGATCAACCACTATAATAAGATGTGACACTCTTTTTTTTTAAATTTACCAACACAATTTATCTTAAGAATTATTTTTTAATTATTTTATTTTTTATTTATTGTAAGAATTTATTTTATAATTAAGAAATTTAACAAAAATGTAAAAACATTTGATACCAAACACAAAATTTAAGGTGATGCATTTACAATTAATTTTGTTTATTTTAGATAAAAAACTTTTAATAACAAAATTTGTACTTTTTTTAATGAGTATACCCTGTAATAATGTTACATTTTTTAAAACGGTTGGAGTTTCAGTTCCATTTTGTTTGTCTCTTTTTTATACAAAGGCTCTTAATTACTATCGATATTTAGCAAAACCGTTAAGACCGAATGAATAACGGGACAAAGGTCATGAGAAATTTTTGCTAACAAGTGCTCAGTGTCATTACTGTATGAATATAGATTTACTGTGGTTTTACATTCTAAAGTGTAAACAAAAAAAAAATCAAGAAGCAGTGATATTAGAAGTGCAGTGAAATTGTAAAAAATAAATAATACAGAAAGTAAGTTTTATAAATTATTGTAAATTAAATATATTATTATTAAATATTGTGGTGTAGAGTAAAAATATTTTAGGGAACAAATATAATTCATTTTACAGTGTCTTTATAAATTTTTTAAATAAAAATTATGTACTTGCATATACATAATCCCTTTCTTTTTTTATAATTATATTGAATATTCATATTTAATATGAATATATAATATAATTAATTATTATAAAGTTGTAAATTTGATATGTGATATATCTATATTAAAAATACACAAGTATTGAAAATATTTAATGAAATGTTTCCTTGTAAGAATAAATTATAAAATTTTAAATTCAAATTTTCATATATATTTGTAATGAGTTCTTTATAAATGTTATTTTAGTTAATAACATTTTCAGAAGTAAAATATTAAAATAATTGATGTGTTTATTATAGCCTGTTCGCTAAAACTAGAATTTTTTTTGACACTGACAGTGAACGGACTTTAACTGAAATTTGTTCATAATTTTATTATTAAGATTATTGAATATTTTTTAATTTCTTTTTTTAGCAATATGAATTCAAACAGACATTTGGATTTTATCATCGCGGTATTTTTATCTTTAGAAGATTCAGACGGAGATGAAAATGTCACCAATATGCGTGTGGAAAGAAGGTTTATAAGATACCACTCTGATCCTCTTTCTTTACCAGCGGAGGAATTTAAAAATATTTTCAGATTTTCAAAAGATGGCTTTAGAGTATTTTTAAATGATAGAAAGACGATCAGAGGTATACCGAAAGAGATACTTGTGCTTGCTGCTATAAGATTTTTCGCTACAGGTAAATCCATTAATAAGAATTAAACTTCTTAAACTCCGGGCACGTGTTTCTGTTCGAAATCTAAAAAGCATGAAAAAATATTTAAAGTGTGCACTAATTACTAATAATAAAAATGATTAAAAGCATATCTTGAATTTTTATTTCGCAAAATTCTTACAGAAGATCCCGCCAATATCTCCTCCATTCTGCTTGTGTTTTTGCAGTTCCTCCTAGGGCATTCAATTGTCAGATGCTCTCATTTTTCCTGTTGCAGACGTTTCCCTTGTATAGTTTCAAATCTAAAAAAGTGGAAAAGAAAGTAGAATAGTATTAAATTGGTAAATTTTAATAATAAATAATGTTTACTTACTTATCTCTAGCTAAGCTCTTATCGTTGAAGAGATGTTCGATTAGATGCTCCCTTTGCACCGGCGTTGCTTTCTTGGCTCTTTTTTGCTCCATTCCTAAAAAAGTGCATATAGAAAATTAAAAATACATATTATAAATTTGAATATCACAAAAAAAAAATAAGCAAAACATGAATACTTACTAATTATATGATATTATTTTCTCACAATATTTTCTAATCACAGTCCACGTTCACTGACGCAACAAATGATGTATTTTTCAATGTACTTTATGCATAGCGACGGCAATTTCATTTTCGTTATGTTAAAGTACAAATAACGATACGAAAACGCTAATAAAGTACGTTCGTAATACCACTTTATCGCTATTTTCAAGTTCACCACAGAAAAGAGCGAAAGCTCTCTTAATTAATAACGATAAAGTGTGTTCGTAATACCACTTTATCTTTATGAGTGAATAACGATAGCGAAATAACGATAAAGTACGTTCATAATCGACCCCCTGGTGTGGCTTCCTCTCTTTGAAAATAATTTTAAAGTGTTTTTCTCAAATTTTTATGAAAATGCTAAAAGGTGATAGAAACAATTTGAATATTGTCAGAAAAGAAATGGAAAACAAATATTTACAAATAAAAATAAAACACAGGGTGTAATATCTAAAATTTTTAATTACAAATGTTGAACAACTAACCATTTATGTACATTATCAAATTTTTTAAATGCTTTACTAAAATGCCTAACTATCATATGTATTCTTACTCTAATATACATTTTTTTTACATAATTTAAATTTACACAATTTAATATACATTTATTAAATATTCATTATTTTTATTTACACAACAATTATAATCTGTTATTTTTTAACAAATTATACAACTTATATTCTATATTATTTTCTATACATATATTGTTAAAATGTTCTACAAATTTCTAAATTCCTAAGCTGTGCTAAAAATTCTTCTGTGGGGCGTATTAGTGTTGCATTTGAATATTTCTTGAAGTCTATAAAAACATTAGATGCGCTGTTTTCGTCCGGTATTGGTGCTGTGCAGTTGTGATACTGTCTATACCGTTTTAACAGATAACCTGCAAAATAAGAGAAAGCATTTTGGACAGATGGTGTACAAAAGTCTATTTCGGAGTCTATATCTACATGGAAAGTGTATGGAGGATTACACGTATTTGGAGGTGTTTGAAAAATATCGGTATTAGACAATTGCATTTCTTCAAGGGGCTCAACATTACCAGATGATGGGACATTTTCCATATATTTCGCAGAAAAATACTTTTTAAAGGCATTAGCAAAGCGTATTGGGCTTAAGAGTTTTGTGTTACCTCCGCGTTTGCGAAGTACACCGAAAGCGTGTTCCAGGGCGTCCGGATTAAGGTGTCTTGTAAAAATATATGGGATTCCAGCCAATTTTAAATCGCTGTGCAGTAATAATAACGCTTTTATGTTTTGTTGCCATCCGTTTATAAATTTTAATGTTTTTGTAACATCTTTTGTACCATCATAAAATCGCATGGTATTAAGAAATTCGTGCATTTTACCTAAAAATGTAATTGTTCATCATTTGCAAAAAAAGGACGTCGAAATTGCTTGGGGTCATCAAATTTACATGAGTTAAAAATGTCAAATAATTTGTCGAACTTTTCAATAAGTTCAGCTGTATAAATTGTAGTGGAACTACATGAAGAGAAAGAAGCAAAAGTATACAGAGAACTAGAAACGGTGGCACTAACAACCTGGGTTGCTAGTTTAACTTTCATTTTATTGAAAGAATTAGGGTAAATATGGTTGTAAGTTAACTTGGGAGCTAACCTGAATTGATTGTTTTCTCAGAATTAAAAAATGAAATTATGTCTCGCCAAGAAGCGCGTTTGCTGCCTTCAAATTCAACGTCATACGCTTCAAAATTGTTTCTAAAAGATTTTAATAAATGAGGTGAATCATATAAATAATAAATTTTAGAATTATTCACGGAGAAATACGGATTTGATGGCGAGACTCGTAATAATCTATTTAAAGAAAGAAAATTTGTCCCTTGATCGGAAATAATAACACGAGGGATTAAATATATCTGAACGAGTTTTTCTACACACGTTAGAATAATTTTCTCGAGCGATTTGGCTGGAAATGTGGAATATGACAATAAATAGCCAACAAAATGTCTATATCTATGTGTTATTCCACGAACCATTACAGCGAGTGCATTCAGTGCGGGACGCCTAGTGCGTTCATGACCGTCATCTTCTAAACCAAAGATTATGCCATTTCTTTCATCAAACGAAAGCTCTGTTCTTAAGGAAATTTCATCTATACAAATTGAACAGTTTCTGGCTTTTGGAGGAAGATAACTTGTTTTCAATTGCAAAGCACTGAATAAAACATCATGCAGACCAGGAGAAGAAGGCCAGTCTTTAATAAATCTAAGTAAAGTAGATTTTGAGGGAAATTTCAAAGAAGAAACCACTATAGAATATGCAACAGAGGATGCAAAGTACAAACTTAAACAGAACTGTTTAAATGGCGCCGTGTAGCGAAGTCCCCTGTTGACGATACATATTATTAATATAATTTTCTAGTAATAAAAATAAATTAGGTGGGAGAATTGTTTTTAATTTTTCTAAGAAAGTTGTACTTAACTTTATATTTTCTTGCATTCCTTGAATTTCATCTTCTCTGTAGCTGGATGATGGTCTTTCCTCAGATGTTCGAGTTGCAGCTTCTGTTGTTTTTGTTTCTGTGGACTTAATTACTGGTTCGATCACTGTTTAAAGATTAAATTTTCGAAAATTATTAATTTTAAGGTCTAAAAATTAAAGCAAAAAATATTTTTACCTGTAGATGTTGCAGGCTTGATTAAAATGTTTTCAAGAATCACAATTTTTTCTTTCTTTTTATATGGGTGCGGTACACTGCTCAAAATCAAACGTCGTTTATTTTTCGTGAACATTTTTTCATCAAAATGTTCTTCACAGACTCGATAATGTTGGGAAGTTTTTTTTATCAATTAAATCACTTCTTCCCAAAATTTGTAACCATAATTTACGTCTAAAAACAGAACGAACACAATTAATATATAATATATTTTTATTGCAATTCACTAGATTTTTATACTTACGAAACTAAATCATTTGGTAGTTTAAAAAACCGCACTTGTTTTTCTTCACGTTTAACTCCACAAGCTAAACAAATTAAGTTTTTCACTTTTTTTTCCATTTTTATAAATAACTTTCACTAGTTTATCTTAAAATTAGTATAATTAATTTTTTTTTAAATAATTAAATTTTTATAATTGATTTTAAATATAAATTATATACGATAATATTCACTTATTACAATATCTTAACAATTCACTTTTCAAAATAGATTGTAGTTCGACCTGTACTAGAAATGATTAGATATTATTTACTACTACAATCTCAAAATCAGGTTCCAAACGGAAATTTCCGTATATTCTAAAAACCTGTTTCTACATGTTACACGATTATTCATACAGTATCCCGGAAAAGTATTCGTTTCAGACACATTTCATGAATTGTAATTTAAGTAGCTGTAAGTCATAGTTATAAAAATCAATTATTATTTTTCTCATTATTCTTATTTTTAACAGTTGTTCCTTTTGATTTACGGATTTGGTTTGCAATGTTTTTCTTTTTCAATTATACAAATAGTACTTTTTTAATCAAAATAATTACAACCCTTACCAAATTACAATGCCTGTACTAATTACTTGAATTTAAATCAACCATAAAAATTATAGCATGAAGCAAAAAACATGAAGTATGAAGCATGAAATAATATATAATACATAATACGCAACATGGTGTTCAAACTGTATTTCATTAAAATAGTAATATGAAATATGAAAATGATTTTTATTTTGTTATATAAAGGAATTTTGTTGCGTTTTTATGTTTTGATACATCGAAAATAAAATAAAGAATAATAAAAAAATAATAATGATTGATTTTTATAACTATGACATTTAATTCATGAAATGTGTTAGAGAGTAATACTTTTTCGGGCTACTATATAATATATATATATATATGATTAAAAATTTAAGAACAAATACAAGCGCACATTGAGGTTCCAAATTTAAAACGCGTTTATAAAAAATTTTGTATGTATTAAAATAACATGAGTAATCATTATCATATAAACAAAATGTTAGTACAATCACAGACAATATACAGATGTTTCTCTACATATATTCAAATATGTAACAAAATCATATTCATATGGACCTATTGTTAGGTCCAGATTCGAGTCTTGGATATATTTAAATTCAAAATATACGTTAATATTCGATTGTTCTTGCATTCGATAAAAGTTTTAAAATATGGTTCATAAAATTATATACGCATACATATAAACAATCTGATTTGAGTGTGTTTGGGTTTATTCGTATATTTACATAATAGAAAATATACGATTTATTTGTTGCAATTTGGCAGTATATATAATATCATAAACATTTCTATATGTATATGATAATATTATTGCTGATGGTATGCTACCATAGTACATGTTGTCTTGCAGGTATCATTTAGTCCTATGTAATGTATAAACACAGATAAGGATTATACTATACTTATGGGGTATATATAACAATAATATTGGACATTGAACCCTATTAAATGTTTGCATTACATTAAATTTTGAAGGAATATGTATCGCTAGTTATTCTTTCATTTTTTTCCTTTTTTTGTGTGAAAAAAAATATATACCTGCACTGGTTTTTGTATACATATACATATACACTGGTTTTTGTATACATTGTATATTTTGTATGCGTCACGTATATGTATAGACCACAGTAAGAATAGTACATCATAATGATCTATAATGATGCGTATGTGTATAACAAAACAAGTTGTATACATAAAATACCCTTTAATAAACATGTTTATTGTTTGTGATATAGTGTACCATACAGAAGGAAATATAAAAATTATCACTGCACAGCACAGGCCAGTGTGAATGCTTATAATGTTAGAGGTATTCACGAAATGTTGTAAGAGTGTAAAAAGTGTGAATGTACACCAAAATCTTACACATTACACTATATCGTGAACGAAAACTTTGTATTGAAATCAAGCAAATTATGTCAGCTAAAATATTATAAAAATAATCAAATTATTTTAGCATTTAATGTCAGAATGGCATATACAATAGTAAGCAATAGTAATATACAATGGGTTTCAGCAGTGTAAATTTTTACAAGCAGTGTAGGTAAAAATTACATTGAAGATGTTTACAATAGGTGTAGGATTGTACGAGTTTACATCGTTTACAATGATACAAGACCAAACCGTGTGAATACCCTTATTATTTGTCTGTTTTTAAAAAATAATATTCTAAATGCTCAAGTCAAAAATTGTTCAAAAATTATAACAAATCCTGAAATAATTTTTCTATCCATGTACAATAGTGAACATACTACATACACACTGCACATATATATGTAATTGTGTGTCAAGATAGTGGCATAGCAAAAGCAACATCAAAAAGAAAAAAAATGATGAAAGAAATAAACCTGCGAAGTATTCGTATAGCAGCACCGCAAATAATATATATATATGTATGTATGTATGTATTATATTCTCTGCGATAGCAGGTAGATTGAAATGTACAAAAACAAATTTACTCTGTCTATTGCAAATACGTTTGCGTATAATTCTTAAAGCACAGGCAAAGCAGACATTCGACACTACTACATATACTGTCAAATGTTAAAATATGTGCGTTAATGCGTATGTAATTACACTGATAAATTCAATACAGTACCAAATTTATATTGTTTCCTGGTGAATGGGTGCTATGTATGTGCTATACGCTTTGTTAGTTGTACTTGTACTGGTTGTACAAACTTATGAACATATGTATTAAATGTGTAAAAATGAATATGTATTGTACTACATATTAACATTCATTTAAAGTTTGTTTCAAGTTCAAAGTTTGGTATTATTTGAATATTATTTTTATGGATTCAAAATTAAACTAAATTGAAGCATTTTGATTTATGTAAAGTAGATGGGGACACACGGTTTTTTCATTTTATATGATGACATATTTTTGGTTTCATTGGGACGTTTGTAGGCTCTATTTCGACCATCGACCAAAAATTGGTTATGGTTGATGGTCGTAATTTTGTGTATGTACATAAGGAAGAAGAGTTTTTAAAATATTCACAAATCACAAGCGAATTTTTAGTCGATGTTCGCAATTCTGTTCAAAGCTTTAGTCTATTAACTTTTAGTTAATAGAAAATTTTCTATTCTACTTAATAGTTAATAGATTGAGAATCAGCTGGTCTATTAAGTTTGTGGAGACTTTTATTTAATAGGTTTTCGTATTCTAGCGAATAGGTTAATAGATTTTCGAGGTTAAAAATTTCTATTAACTAATAGCAAAGTAAATCTAGGTAAACCAAGTAACAAATCTCAGCTATTAAGCTAAATAGAATGGGAGATCCGAGAAAAAAGTAGTTCAAATATACATGTTTATCAAATATTGTCAGCAATTCTCACAGCAACAACAATTTTCTTAAAGTCTGAAAAGCACTTTACCTGGCAATTCCCAAATTACTATATTTATAATGTAAAAATGTGTACATGAAAAAATAAGATAAAAAGTACACATACTATCAAACTTCTCATTTTCTATATCACCGAATAATGCAAAATTCTCTCTGCTTACATTTTTTTTTTACATTAGTTTTTAATAGCCTCCGTGATATGCACTAGTGGTAGTTGAAAATATTCTTATTTGATTCACATACAAAGTCTATTTCGCTTCAACTTTTTTATTCGTTGTTCTTCTAACATATGTATGATAATAGCCTCCGTGATAATTTGACGGTAAATACACGTACTTGTAATGTACACGTGCTTGATGTTGTTGTTGTTGTTTGAGTTGTTTTTTAGAGTGAATTTTTGATTGTGTTGTTTTTTACGTACTCAATTTTTCTAAAAAGGGGCGACTTCTTAATTATTTCTTTCTTGTTTCAACTACTTCTTTAGTCTTGATTTGATTTTCTGTCTATTTTTTCGTAGCTGTCAGTGTATTTGTGTAAAAAATTTCGAGGTCATTGAAAATTAAAAAATATTTTATATTGAGATTTTCCACTTGTTAGATATATATAGACTTTGCTAATAGCTCCTTTTGATGAGCTATTAGATCTATTAACTATTACGTTTGACGGTTTAATTTGTGAAATGTTGTTTTTTTAGTTAATGATAAATAAATATAATTAAAAATAAATAAAAATAATTGAAAATAAATAAAAATAAATAAAAATAATTGAAAATAAATAAAAATACTTAAAAATAAATAAAAATAATTAAAAATTATTATTATTAAGTATACATTTACCGGATTTTAAAAATATTAAATATTTTTTAAATTTTCAAATAATAATAATAAATGGCAGCTCAACTGTTTTTCAAAAGTCTACAAATCTATTAACTTTTCAACTTTTTAATGTCTACAAAACCTATAAAGTAGAATACCACTTTCTATTAACTTCTTAGTTAATAGATTAATAGATCTATTAAAAATCTATTACCTAGAATAGATAGAGGGGATAGACTATGAGCTATGACGTATGTATGATGTCGCCTACGAACACAACCAAAGCCAAATCAATGAGCTCTGCCAAAGCCTACTCAAACTTACAAGCCGTGTACTAACTCTTTATATGTATTAGTCGGGAGTCCGATGCAATTTATATTGAAACGTCAGAAGCACTGGTGTTGATATAATCAAAACAGTAGCTGAATTTTAATAACATTTGATAATTTCATAATTATCTAGATAAAATTTTAATTTTTAATAAATTTAAATTTCTAGATAACATCGTCAATAAAGCGGGAAAGTATTATTAATAATAAAGTTTTGTGAATATAATTTAACATAATTAAAAACATAACTAATTCAAACCAGACTCCCAGTTTTTCACCTTGCTATATGCGTAAGTATAAGCAACTTTATAAATATTCTAAAATAAATTGTAATTATTGAAAACCATTTCACAATTTATTTTATACATTTAAAACAAAATATTTTGATAATTAATCCTTATGAATAATTAAAAAACATAACTAATTTACGTTTAAAAACAAACAAGAATCCCTTTTTCACTTTGTTTCATATATCAACTGTACTATTCTGTCGCTGATGTAAATATTTCGCCACCTAAACTATTTTTATTTTTACATTACCATGTAACATAATCAGAATTTGGTAGAATTTTAAAATGTTTCTTTTGATTTGTAGTTACTTTCAATTCTGATTGATGAGTTAAAATTGTATGAACATTTTTATAATAATCATAAGCAACATTTAATGCAGTATAACAAATGTGACATATTTTTGGTTAGATGGTTAATCTGATTTTTCTATCTGTAACAGATTAATTAATCATAAATATTTAAAAATTCTGTTAACTTTAATTAGTTTTAAATTTAGATCTTCTTAAATTGATATCTTTGAATATCTGAAGTGTTTCAATAACATTAGAATTTTTAACAACGAACATTTCTATCATGCGTATGCGTAATAAGGTTGTTTTAAAAAAATTCTACATAAATCCATATTATCACAATTCGTTTATTTAAGTTTTTATTTAGAATCTTTTATTATTCTGTTTTTTATGCTAGTTTTTATATATTTTTTAACTATGGTTTGGTTATTATTACTTTGCTTATTTATATTAATCAGGGCCGGATTAACCTTTGTGGGGGCCTGTAGGCAGAATGATGGTTGAGGCCTAGTAGAAGACAACATTTTTCTAAAAAGCTGAAAACGTTTTGTTTGACATAAAATTTTGCATTTTAGGTATGAATTGGAAAAGAATAGACATAAAAATTGAACTGTAATCAAGTTTATTAATTCAGTTTTATAGCCTAATAAGCTGAATTTAAAATTTGAACATACATTTTTTTATTTCATTTTGATTATTTTAAATTCTATTCACGCTCTTGTACAATATATTCAAGTTAGTCATTTCAATAATATAAAAAATAGCATAAGAACAGTATTTATTTCTATTTTATTACCTTCTATTTAATTTTTTTAATTAATTTTATATAATGTATGTACGAGTATTACATAAATACCTAATTTTATATAAATGATACACTAATGTATATTAAATTCGGGCTTTTCTAGCCTTCTTTGCAGCAAATTCTTCTATGATATCTGAAATATCGAGCTCTTCTAATAAATCGTACTCTAAACTCAAAATCGTTCTGTCAGTCAAATTTTCTTGGGACATCGATGTCCGTAATCTATCTTTAACAATTTTCATTTTAGAAAATGCTCGTTCACCACTGCAATTTGTTGTTAATATGCATAGATATATTCTTAGCATTATTTCCACATTTGGAAAGCTATCTTTTACATTTTTTTCTATTAAAACTTTTAGCATGAAAAGTTCGATGTTCATCTCATCTTTTTTTTCCTCAAGGAATTTGTTGCAAAATTCATTAAAATGCACTAGCTCTACACCTAGGCTCTCATCGAGATCATCATTATATATTGCACTTAATTTTTTGCAACGTTCTATTATATTTTCTGCAGTGAGCTTATTGAGCTGTCTTAAAAATCCAAACCTGCTATATATTTCTGAGTACGCAGAAAGCCTTCTTTTTAGTGATGTTATAAATTGGTCGATCACAGGAAGAAAGCATTTTATCCGGAAACTCTCGGAAGCACTTAACTCAACTTCAGAGCTACTTTCACCATCTAATGAATTAAGACGTACGTTACGAGTACGTTTCCTTCTATTCACGCTTTTATAATCCATGCTTTCAGCACCCAATAATTTTGCTCCTTGTCTTTCATATTCATGAAATAAATTTCGCTTGAGAGTGATAAAGGACTCCAAAGATGAAAGCAGTTCAATTGAAGTGTTAAAATCTATTTCAGATGTCTGTAAAGATTTATTTGTAGCATTTACTCTCTCAAGAATGTCATTCCATAAAATAGCAAATATTCCTGTTTCAAGTTTGGACATCTGATCATATAATCCTTGTGCTTCACTATTTTCATCGGCCATTTCTGAAAGTGTTTCTCTAATTTTGGAATAACCGCGAACTAGAGCTTTGGTGGCATCAGCACGAGAAGACCAACGAGTTGTGCTGACCCGTTTAGGAACGAGAAAATGATTGTTTGTGGAAGACGCTTTTTTCAAGCAATCGGACAGTATATTATAACGATTTGTTGAACTGGTGAAATATACATAAATATGCTCAAGAAAACTAAAAATTGTTTAGCTTCAGAACAACTTTTCATTGCTTCGGTTCCTACCAAATTCAGTGAGTGGCCAAAGCAAGGAATCCAACAAACTAATTTATTTTTGCTTCGCACTAAAGATTGAAGACCTTCAAATCTCCCACTCATAGCGGAAGCATTATCATATGATTGTCCTCTGCAATTTTGTAAATCTATTTCATTATTTTCTAAAAAGTCTGTTAGAGCACTAAACATGTCTTGTCCTCTATGACCCTGATTCGGAAGAAAAGTTAAAAACCGTTCAGTCGGATCACCGTTTTCTTCTATGTAACGAAAAATTAAAACTAGCTGATCAATGCGCCCTTCATCGGTTGTGGAATCTAGCGAGAACGAATAATATCGGGATCGTTTGATGCGGCAAATAATTTCATTGAATATCCGTGTAGCCATCAAATGTCTAACTTCATTACAAATAGTGGACGAAAGATAATTTACGTTGCCTCTCCCTTGGTTTGCATTTTTTCTAATGTGTTCTTTTAAGAATCCGTGAAATTCAGATATTAATTCCAACAACCCAATATAAATGCCATTATTTCTAGAGCCAAATATTTCGTCGTCTCCACGAAAGGCAAGGCCAAATTTACAAATAAAAGTAATAACTTTCACAACAATCTCAAGAATTTCCCTCCAATGCTTTTTTTCTTTTTCAAATTGTTGAGCAAGCTCGTATTCTATTTTATTGCATTCATTTGATCGATTTTTGCATGAAATAACGGCTTCCAAATGTGTAGAAGACGTTTCGTGCTTCAATAAACGATCACTCGCGTTTTTCCAGTCAGAAAATCCTTCATTACAAAATTGTGATTTTTGTGTTCCCATAAGTTTGCAAAAAAAACAATATAATTTTCCTGTGCTCGGTGAAAAGCATAACCATGTCCGCTCAAGAATTTCACCGTTTTTTTGTTTCTTTGTGAACATATTTTTTTGACACGATCTAATGAAATCCTTATCTTTCTGCTTATGTGATTTATTTTTTAAAATCTCAATATCACAATTTTGAATTTTCGAGCTTCCTAATTTTAGCCAATACGTTATATTTGTCATATTGTCTGGCCATTTACCAATATCCCAGTCCAAACATAATTCGTCTTGAGTTTTGTTTTCAATTCCACTCGAAGAATTTATTTTCTCTATTTCAATCTAAACAAAAAAATAATTTGAACACTAAAAATGCAAAATCAAGTGATTGCGAAAAATGAGTTGAATAAATATACATACTGTCTCACTACTTTTTTGATTCTCTATTTGATCAACAGATGATAAGGGTATCAAAACATCCTTATTAGTTGAAGTAGATGTAGAAGGTTGTGTGAAAAACTCGGTCAAACGATGTGTTTTAGAGAGAAGAGATTCTTCTCGCTTTTGTTTTTCCTTACTTGCTTTTTGTTTTTCCCAGCCTGATAGAAAATTGCGTGGAGCTTTATGACGATCACTTTGTCTATTCATTATGACAATTAATAATTAATTACAAAATTAATAACACTGTTTTATATTGCTTATATGTACGTTATGGTATTTTTTATTAACTTTCAACTTCTGAATTACTATGCAGGACAGTTATGCAATTGTTATGCAGATGTTACACAATGTTACAGATATGCACGTGTTATACGTATTAATTATACGTTAAGCACAATTGTACATTTATCATCATTATTCATTATTAATTGATATAATAGTCAAAAAAATTTTTGGTCAAAAATGATATCTATTGTATATTTAAACTGCTTACATTATTTTGATTTATTTTTCCTTTGCGTACATTGTATACATAACATCATGGAATATCTTATGTACTTGATTAAAAAAAATATTTTGATTACTCTTTGACTGGGACTGGACTGACCGAGGAATATATAACTTAAAGATAGAGACTCTGAATAATAATTGGAATATAATTACAATAGAATATATATTTATATAGCATATTAGAGTATATAAGTATACATTGTTATTTCGGTTTTCTATTTCAGAATTATATACATATAATATATGCAGTATAAATATACACGTGCAGTAGATATTAGATTCAGGTGATTGCGATTTTTTTGATAACAGTAAATCTTATTCTTTTTTTTCATTTCTTTTGTATAAATCTTTTCCTTTCTTGTTGGTGGAGGCCTATAGGCTGCCGCCTATTCCGCCTCTATGGTTAATCCGGCACTGATATTAATATAATAATAAATAAATATGTAAACAATGGTGTAATGTACGAACTATAGCACTCCCGCTTTCTATCAGTGTGTGCGTATCAAACTTGAGTTCATGGCTTGTAGAGATGCAGTAGGCTTTGGCTCTGCTAAACTATATTTTTAAAGTCCAATGTATGCTTCACTTGCTTTGCTTGCTTTAAGCGATGATTACAATGCTTTCGTGGGAGCGATTACTGTGTGCTGAATTTGCCAAATTAAATGCTAACATGCCAAGCACCCAACGCCATATAAAAAATAATATATGCTGTTAATGTTATTAGCCCCATTTACCCCATAGCAAGTTATGAATAAAATAAATCAAAATTGGGGGAGCTTACAAAAACTAAATTTATTTCTCTTTCTAACTAATTTTTAGGCCCAATTTTGATTTTCTGTCTACTTTTAGCAAAGTGTCATTGTATTTGTAAGAAAAAATTTAAAAATTGAAAAATAATTTATCGATGGCTTAGTGTCAATCGGCCCTAACCCACACTTTTTTTTTCACTTTTTTGTGATTTAAATCTCATATTGTACATTATAACTTTCTGCATAGATTTCTGTCTCTTTTAATCGTGAACAATACTTTTATTGTGTTTTATATCCCTTTCATTTTGGCCACAACATCAGTGGCCTAAATGTCAAAATCCAAAAGCCCTAAACCACATACATTCAATATTATATAAGTGTAGTGAGCATAGTGATCAAAGTTAAATTGTGAAATTCAATATTGTAGGAATTTATTTTTATATTAAATGTGTAAGTATTATTATTAAACTATTACAAATTATTTTAAATTAAAATTGTCAATATGAAACGTCGTTTTTTGCAAAATAAATAATAATGTTTACTAGATATAACATTGAAAGATGATAGGGCATTAAGAATTTTTCATTGTCTTGATGTTAGGGCTTTCTGCTTATCTTCATATTACAAAACAATTTTTTTATTGTAGAGATATTCTTTAAAAGATATGAAAATGAGTTCACGTGGAAAATTAATGGTGGAATTAGTTCTTCAAAATGCCAATAAACAGGGCAATGATAACTTCTTCGCTAATAATTGCAAAGATAATCAAATGAATAATGAAAGTTTCAATATAACTGATAAACAAAATCTGGATCAACAAATTTTATGTTCAACCGTCACTTCAGAAAGCAACTTCATTGAACAAAATGATGAAAATTTTGAAATACTTGCTGAGTACATAATTAATGATGAAATTAAAGCTAATAGCAATTTTTCACAGGAAGTAACAGGTTCTGATACATTATTTGAAATTACTAATGACGAAAATATCTTTAATGATACAACAGAAAATGGGAAACTAATTGAGAGTTCCAGTACACCAAATAATGTCATACAAAGTTGTTCTCCTTTAGATGAAAGTATCAACAGTCTAAATGAACAAAATACAAGAAGTACCATTTCGAAACCTGAACTTTGGACAAAATCAAAAAATCAACAACGAAGAATGCTTGGCCGATCATATCAAGGATTTAAAAAAATATCTGAAAATCATGAGGCTATTGAAAGACCGCCAAGGATTTTAAAAGAAACTTGTAATTCTAAATTCTGTACGAAAAGTAGCAACAGGCAGTAGCGGCTCGTGACCAAAATTTATGGTGGGGCTAATGATTTCAAGGGTTTCCACTCCATCCAAGAAGTAACGCTTTTAGAGGGTCAGTCCATATTAATGATACACTTCCCCAGAATATTGTTTTTTGGAAAATAAGTTATGTATTTTGGGCTTCTTTCAAAATTTACAAACTTCATAAAAATAAAACGTTAAAAATACTTAACAAAATATTTTGATAATAATAATAAATATCTTTAAAAAAAACAACTTAGCAAACGTTCGTAAACTTAAAAATATGGATTTGTATCATTTCTGTATAATCTAACATTTCATTTAAAAAAACACTCAACACTTCGATCTTTCTCTTGACCAAAAACAAATTTGCTAAAATTTTCAATATTATATTTATAATTTCTCTGCGTATTGAAATAACTGCAAAGGAATTTAGTCGACTTTAGACTCCCATTATATTTAATTTTAGATTTTAAACCTTTTAAAGTACCAAAAACCCTTTTAGATACCAAAATGCTGATAGGATTCATTTAAATATTCTTGACAATTTTTTATTTTCATTTTCGTCGTTAGAAAATTTGAAAATTTCGGAAATGGAAAAACATTTCAAAACATATTATCGCTTTAAATGGCGGTTAGTTCTTTTTTGAAATATTTCTTCAAATCGAACGGGTAAGAAACACAAAATTTTTTAAAATGTTTGGCAAAAAACCTAAAATTTAAGAAATTTGTTTGGGTCTGCAACATAAAAAGATAAATTATGAACAAAACTCCTAGAACGTTTGTGTTGTGATAATATCATAAATTAAATTCGATATAATTTATTCATTCGAATGGAACTAGCGTAAAAGATTTTCAATCTTACATACCATTTACGCTGGTAACCAATTATGAAAATCGTAAAACGACAAAAATTGTTCAACAGGCTTTTCTCGTTTTAAACGAAAAAACATTATTTTCATTTTTCTATGAGAGAAAAAAAATCCAGAGTTCAAAATTCAAGAGAAGTGTAATTATTTAAAATGAAATGATTTTCAGTCTCTAGGAAATTCGTGTCTTATCCAGTATGCAAAAAAAGTTGTTAAAACTCAAAAGCAAAAATTTTTGAATTGTAAAAATTGTAAACTTGGAAACTTTCTTCTTAATTAAAAATTATTTTGATCAAAAAGAGGAAAAAATGGAGTTAAGTTGAATTTGACATAAGGAATTAAAATTATACTTAAATTATTACAATTTTTTTTATTAAAAACAAAATATGACGGGTTTTAATTTTTAACGGATGTTTTGACTTTTTTAAATATAAAACGAACAAAAATTTAAAGAAACATCCTCTGGTGGATGCATTTGTTAATACGAAAACATAAGTATACATATTATATAAGGCTATATGTATAATGTATAATATCCGCCTTATCATGATATTCGAAGACGATGAAACGATGAAACGATGAAACGAAACGATACGATATAAAATTGCTATTATTATGAACCTTCATCGTTTCGAATATTAAGTGGTACACAGTGGTACAATATAAATCCCTTATAAAAACGAAGCTTTAATGTTTAATTCATACAATTTCCAATTTTGTTGTAAGAAAAAAGGGTTCGATGTCATTTCTATTATTTTGTTGATGTTTTGAAATATCATTTTTAATAATAATTTCCATTTTTTTAAAAAAATTAATTTAATATTAATATTCACAAATATTAGTAATATGCTTTAAATAAAAAAAATTCTATTAAAAACCAAAAAAAAAAATAAATTTATATGTAAACGATGAACAAAATGCTATCGACTGAGTAGACGATGAAAATCGTTTGAAATTGGAACGTTTCGAATATCATGATCGCGTTTTCAACAAGACGATACGAAACGTTTCGTCTTCGAATATCATGATAAGGCAGTATATCTATATCATTCATACTTCATACTTTGCTTTTGAACAATTTAAACCATATTCAACATTATTCAACATAATGGACTGATGGGACTGTAAACCGATTAGCCCCATCTCATATAAATTATTTCGTGTTTGTATTAACGCAACAATAAAAAATACATAAAACTGTTGACTGAGTAATACAATCCAATATAAACTTGCCTTGTATGTTAATAATATATATAAATACAATACATGTCAATCTTTATATAGATCAAAGAAAAGAAAGAAATGAAGGAACAGAAGATAAGCAAAGCAGTATACATACATACATACCACCATTTACTTCACTATACCGCACAAACAATAGAAATTATGATCATTGTTTGTGCTGTAATACAAAAATGAAATACAATAACAATTCATATGAGAGGGCTACTTCAAAACAGCCCGGATCGAGCACATATAAATTGTTTTTGTAAAATCAAAACTGAATGAATTAAAACGAATTATTCATTCTTCTCACAGAGTTATATGGTGAGTTCATCCGGGCTGGTAGTGAATTAGTCCCGATGAATAGACAATCAGACCATGTCAGACAGTTTGAATGTTTGATTGAATGGTAATTATTGTTATTACATGTATTTGTATTGAATGAGGTAGAAATATACATTAATACTGAGTGAAACGGAAATAGAATTATATGTATGGTTTATTCGAACTTATTTTTCATACATTTTTGTTGTACATATTTACAAAGATAATACAGTTTCAGATGCTAAACCCTACATTATCTTCGATGTTTATAAATATTTTTAAAATTCAGACAGGCAGTTATAACGATTTTTTCTTATGCGTATTTTATGAAAAAATAATGTATTCGTTATACACACTTGAGTGATGTAAAATTAACTAAAGTTTTTACATAGTTTTATTGAATGAATGATTATAAAAATATTATTGATGTGGAAAATAATTTTTAAATTTATTTATTGGTATTTATAAGATTAAAAATACGATAATCTTGGTGGGGCTGAGCCCTCCCAGCCCTATACGAGGAGCCGCCTCTAGCAACAGGTATTGCAGCAAATTTTCTGAGAATGATCGGACAACTATATTTGAAAAATTTTGGAAGATGACATGGGAACAAAAAAGAATGAATGTTACGGGTTTAGTCGAATGTCAAGAAACTAAGAGAAAATATACTAAAGATCCTTCAAAATCAAAACGTAAAACAACAAAATTATTTTTTCTCAGACTTGATCAGCAAAGATATCAAGTGTGTAGATATATGTTTTTGAACACACTTGGCTTGAAAGAAAAAATGGTTCGCAATTGGATCGATAAGAGTGATACTCATGGATTGCATGAAAATGCTAAAGATATGTCTTGTCGACGCAAAAATAACCGTAAATCGTCAGCCAGAGGACTTAATTCAGAAGCACGAAAATTTCACTTAATTGATTTTTTTTAAAAATTACCCAAAATTAGAGTCTCATTATTGCCGAAAGGACACGAAAAAACTATATCTGCAAACTACTCATCGATGTAAGAGTTATATATTTATGCTGAATATGAACAAAAATGCAAGGAAGAAGATATGCAGGCTTTATCCATGTATTGCTTTTCAAATGCTATGAAAGAACAAAATATTGCTTTATTTAAACCGCGAAAAGATGAATGTGATTTCTGCAATGAGTTCAAAGTTGGTAATATATCAAAGGAAGATTATGATGAACACCGAAATTTAATAAATAAAGCCAGAGATATATTGGAAAAAGATAGAAAAGATGCTGATGAAGGACTTTGTATAGTAATTTGTATGGATGCTCAGGGTGTAATGTTGGTACCTCAACTACGAATCAGTGCAGCTTACTACAAAATGAAGTTGCAAGTGCATAATTTCACAATTTATGACGTCGCAACACATGAATCAGATAATTATTTCTGGGACGAAACCGAAGGTGAAGTTATCGCGTCGACATTCACATCCTGTATAATAAGCTACTTAAAAGAACGTTTAGGAAAATGTAAAGAAAAATTACCTTTTGTAGTTTATTCAGACGGATGTGGTTATCAGAACAGAAATTCAGTTTTAGCCAATGCATTAAGTAATTTAACGATTGAACAAAATATTACGATCGAACAAAAATATCTTATAAAACGACACACACAAATGCCTTGTGATTCGACACATGCATTAATTGAAAGAAAAATTTCAAATCAGATTTTGAATTTACCATCACAACTTGTCGAGTTAGCGTCTAAAGCCAGAAAAAACCCGACTGCTTTGAGGATTCATCATATAGATCATAATTTTTTCTTTAACTTTCAAAATTCGAAATTACAAAGATATAAATCCAAAAGACCTGGTAAATTTGAACACATTGGAATAATAATTATTTATCAAATATTACATTTTTTTTCGAATATTTTAGGTCGAGTTGCAGGAGATCAAAAGGTTAATGATATCAGATGCTTACGATATTTATCAAATGGAGAAATTTACTTCAAAACCAACATTGAAGCAGCTTATAAGCAACTACCGCAAAGAATAAAAAATAAAGATGTTCCTTCATTCACTGTCGACAAACTGTATTCTGAGAGGCGACGTATTTCGAAACAAAAATGGGACCACCTACAACAACTTAAAGATCATGTGCCTCCAGATTGTAGGCTATTTTATGAAAACATTCCTCATTCATTATAAATAAGTTATTAAAATAAGATTTAATAACTTAATATAAATATTTTGTTTGTTGTTGAAAAATAATGTGATGAAATCAATAAAATGTATGAACTAAAATACAAAATTCAATTTATTTAAAAAAAAACCTAACAACAATTTTTTTCGTATTTTAAAATTTAAAAAGCCCTATCCCACAAAAAAGGATAATTTGGAAAAAAATTTTGAACTTTAATGTCAGTTTTTGTAATTTTGTATATATTTCCTATAATTACAAAACAATTAAGTAATTTTTGGTTCTATTTTAATGTTAAAAAACAGTTTTTTTGGTATATCTTAAAATTTTTAAAATGTGGGTTATGGCCGATTGACACTAAGCCATCGTTATATGAACTGTCTTTTCTGTAAGTCTATATTCTGTGGCAATAGCACTGCTGTCCGTCCACTGTACAGCCATGGCACAATTGGGGCGACAGCGACAGCATATACAGTAATTAAATGAAACTTTTTACGCTGAACTTTACGCTGTCGCTGTCGCCAAATAGATTCTATTCTATTTTTCAGCGACAACAAGCCATAGCTGCTTTAAGAAAGACGTTTAAACTAGCTTTATCATTTCCTTTAATAGAAATTAGTGCAAAAAAACTACCTGGCCAAGCAAATGAAATTTGGCATTTTTTAATCTTATGTCCTTTGATCTTTCTAGAATTAAATATTGATTATGATGATTCTCTTTGGAAATTTTTTTCTGCGATGATAGAAATGTGTCGCATTATCTGTGCTAGTGAAATATCACAAGATCAGATAATTTTACTTTCGCACTACACTGATATCTATTTTGAATATAGACAAGAGTGCTTTCCTAATCTAAAACCACTTCCAAAACATCATTTTGTATATCATTATTCAGATCTCATTCGAAAATTTGGGCCACTGAAAAGTCTTTGGACTATGGGCTTTGAACAGAAGCACCAATATTTTAAAATGATTGCTCGACTTTCTAAAAACTACAAAAATATTACTCAAATGCTTTCTGAAGCACACCAAAAAATGCAAGCAGTTGCTTTCGAAGACCGTTTTAACTCTGTTTTCATTAGTGATGACGTAGAAATATTTTCTAAAGAAATATTTAACGTAGATCTTCCGAAAGATTTTATTTTTGTTAGTAAAAAAGTATGTTTTTTGAGTACAATTTACAAAGAAGGTGATTTTATTTTAGCGGGTGAAAATGAATTGGGAGATATTGAAATTTTACAGATCCATATTGTTTTTATAAATAGCTCATACAAAGATGTAATATTTTATGGACGTTTATTTCAAATGTGGTACAATGAGCAAAAGCTACTTTATGAAAGCTATCAAACAGAAAAATTCTACTCTTTGACAAAATTTAATAAAATAATGCTTAAGAAACCAATATATATTTTGAAAAATAAGGCTGTATTTCGAAACGCAGTAATACCGTATTACTACAATGCAGTGAATTTCAAAACGTCGAATGTAAAATTTTTGACGAAGCAGTCAATTTCGAAATGTAGTGCGACGGTATCCGTTGTGTGAATTTTAAGCAAACAACGCAGTGAAAATTTTCTTACTGCAATGTCAAAATTTTCAAAATTAACCAAACTTTAGTTGATTGGTTAATTGTGGTGTTCTTGTTGATTTATTGAAAAATGGATAAAATTAATAAGTATGTTGTGATATTTTGTAAAACAAGTAAAATAAGTAATATTAAATTCTTAATAATTATATTACAGTGGAAAAATCTGGACTGATGAGAGAAAAAGACTTCTTTTAACGACTAGATTAAAACATGAAAAGGAATTTAATGCAGGAAGAAAAAAAAAGTCTGTACTTTGGGAAAAAGTGCTCCGAGAAATAAAAGAAGTTGAAGAAAATTTCCCTTTTGATCGGAACGAAATTTATAAAAAATTTTTAAATCTATTGGTAACTTACAAACGAATAAAAAAAAGGAATTCTTCCACTGGAGAAGCAGTAACTACTTGGGAGTATTTTGATATAATAGATGAAATTTATGGTACAAAGGACTTCATAGCAGTGCCTCAAGAAAATGTAGACTCTTCACTAACTCCAGAGGACATTTTTGAAAATAATGAAATGACTTCTCCGTCTCCAGAACCTGGACCATCAAGAAAAAAAGCAAAGCATAATGAAGTACTTGAATATTTGAAAGCAGAATCAAAAGATGACAAAGCATTATTCAAGGAGTTAATAGAATTAGAAAAAAACAAATTAGCAGCGAAGAAGGAGAAAATTCAAGAAATAAGAGAGTTAAAGGAGCTTTTAAGTTCGCTAATAAAATAAAAGTAGTGATGCTAAAAGACAATTTAATGTATGTATTTTAAGGCCATGGGGGCTATTTAGTTATATTGAAAGCCATGAAGACTGTTTTTGTTTTGTTTTATGTTTATTGAAAATAAATTTATTTTTCTTATGTAATTATTGTACGCACAACGTTTTTACATTCTATGCAGAAATTAATGTTGTCAATAGTTCTCGTTTCCTCTTTGCATCATTGTTGATAGACTCGTCCGAACTGGTTCCGTCTTGATTATTACTTGTAGCTACATCATCAGAATCATCAAAATCTATATCTGTTACATTGTAAGTCTCAAAATTCAAGATTATATTATGGATTACTATACATGACATAATAATATGTTTTGCGAAGGATAAGTTACGTATATCAATAAAATGTAATATTCTAAATTTCTTCTTCAAAATACCGTAAGCTTGCTCTATAAACACACGAGTTGAACTTAAACTTGTGTTGAAATTCTTCTGTTCAGTTGTTAAAAATCCATTATCCCTGTAAGGTACCATTAGATTAACTTCTAAAGGGTAGGCTGAGTCTCCTAATAAATGATATTCGGATGGCAGTGTAATTGTCCTGTCTGTCAAAGCCTTTTTTAATGGACTATTTTCCCATACGGAAGCATCGTGGCATCGACCAGGATATCCGACAAAAGCATCCAGAAAACGAAAGTTGCTGTCTACTACACCCTAGAAAAAGAATTGTCTTTACAATGCCTGAGGTTTTATTAGGTAGTACATTTTTTACTTGCATAATTAAGGAATGATTTCCTTTACGGTTGTAATAGCTTGCAGAGTCTTTAACAGGAGCTGAAATATTCACATGCATCCCATCAATACAACCAATTGAAGATGGAAAAGGATTACTCCTACTTTTTTCAAATTCTTCCACGACTTTTCTTTGTGCTGATTTCTCCGTGGGCCACTTAATTACTTTATTTTTCAGTTTGGAAATTGCTTTGACAATTTTTTTTACCATTTTGTGCGCAGTTCCTGTACCAACTCCAAATCTATCACCTATTTCTCTAAAAGAGTTCTTGTTACCTAATTTCCATAAAGTGATATACAGACATTGTTCTATAGAATATGCTGGGTGACCTGTTTTCGGGTATATCCATTCAGATTTAACCATTTTTAGAAGATTCTAAAATAATAAAGGCACATATTATTTAAAGGCACTACCTACTTATGAAATACATAGTTTTTTTTCTTACTTGAAATGTATTTCTGTTCATTCTAAAGTGACTATAAAATATATCCTCAGGATATGTTGTAATAGTATGGAAAAAATTTTGGCACTTTGGGATTTGTCTACACATTTTTTGATTATAAATTTGTAAAGCTGCAATTTTTCTTGCTTTTCTACGTCTTTTTATTAATATAGCTAATTTTATTATTTTTGATTCTTCCGAAGGAGTTAAAAAATCTATGAAATTATTCATTATAAAAATATTTTACTAGAAAGTGATGATTTTATTCAAAATCAAGATCTGTCTGACTCAACAACTTTAACAATGACTAGTACAGCTCTTTCCTCGTCATCCAGTGTAAATACGAAAAGTCGAAAATTATTTTCAAATTTTAAAATTCCGTGGGAAAAAATGCCACCTGATGTAACGGCTCTTCTTAAAGGACAAAAACCGTTAGGAAAAAGAACTAATACACTTGCCAACATTGTAATAGACGAGATGAGACAAATATCTTTCTTCATACCGATGGGTATTTTAAGACATATTGCCCACCAAATAGCAGCAAAATATCCAGATTCGGTATTACTGAAAGATAAAGACGGCCACATACTTTCATTTACACCTGTTACACTAATAACAGTAATGAAAAATCGTAATAATTTTCTGAACAGAGCACCACATAAAAGAAAAGGCCAATTCGATCCACAGATTCCAATCAAAGAAAGAAGAAATACAAATGTTTTACAACAAACATGTATTAATTGGCAGCCACAACAAATTTCATCAAGTGACACAACAAGCAGCCTAGAATTCAAAAAAAAATATTTACAAGAAAATTTCAGTGAAATTGTTGTAACCATGGAGGAATTCAAAACTGTAGAACAGTATATGATTGATTGCTATCCCATGCAAAGACTATTTTTCAATGATAGAGAAAATATTCCTTCCATTAAAGAAATTCAAGAAAATTGGCCATACATATTTCATAAAAGTTGTCTTTACACACATTTTAAAAAACTTTTGGAAATAGATCCTGAAATTTTCTCGCAAAATTTTTTAAAACAAAAAAGTACTATTTTTAAATTTTTGAATAAATCTAAAAGACATGATATAATATCTACACTAAATTCTGATAGTGACTTGAATATTTTGAAAGCAATCATCAAATACTTCAGAGAAGATGAACGTTTTTTGTTCAAAAATTTCAAGGTATTGTATACATATCTACAATATTTATTCATGTTTCTTATATAAATATTTAGAAGAATATATCCGGTACAATTCATATTTATTTTAATTTTATTCCAGCTTGGTATTGGATTTGATGACATAATGCAAAACATTCCTGCAAACACACCATGGATTGCCATAGTGGGTAGGTTCATTTATAGAAGCCAACAACAATTATTTTTATTTCAACACTGTTACTCTTTTTTTCTTCAGAAACTGAGTCAGCTAAGAACATTATCTATGTTTTTATCGAGAAGACACTGGTTATGACTGATAATGACGCCAAAATTATACCGGTTGTGACACAAATAATATGCTATTATTATATCTTTAATTTACTGTATCCAAAACAGCTGTGTCAAACATTCGAATTTTTAGTTAGATTTTTCTTACAATATCATAGTGAGAATATTAGAGGACAAAAAAAACATATTAATAACATAAGTAAAATTGTCAATTTGATTAAAAAAATTCTAGACTTTTCTGAATAAAGTATTTTATGTAAAAATTAAATATGTACGTCTAGATGTATAGTAATATAAAATAAGAAAACTTTAATTTTTGAAGTGGAAAAAGACATTTTTGTAGTTTTTTCAAAAATATTTTATTACATGAAAATTGTTTACATTAAAAATACTATAATATTTTTGGATATGTTATTAAATTAAAATAAGAAAATTTTTGTATTCTTAAAGTCGAAGAATCAATAAACTCATATGTAAATCGATTTCGAATACAAATTCTTTGATTTCATTTTTTTTACCAAAATCTAAAAATTTGCTTTACTTTTATAAAATTTTTTTTGTAATTATTTTTAAGAAAAATTCAATTAAATAATTATATTATTAAACACTCTTTCATTTATGCACTTTTTACAAAATGAATCAATAATAATTCACTTTTCAATTTATAAATTAATATAATATTTTATATTTATATATTCTATTCTATATTTATACAGGTCAGACGGCAACACCGTATGACAGTGTTACATATATCCAAGTGGTCGGAATTATTTCCAAATTTTATAGTATTTTTCAGGAAATAAATTATAAAAAGTGTTTATTCATCTCAAATTAAGTATTTTTCATTATATAAGAGTGAAGTTCAGTATAAATATACTTTTAAACTCGTAAAGTGCAAAAAAAAAAAAAAAAAAAAAATTTTTTTTGACAGTTCACGTAGTACTGTATACGTGGTTTTCTTTTTCATGAACTCTTTTTTAAATTCTAAAGTTCTAAAAACAGTTTTTTATATTGGATTTTGATTGATATTAATTGTTTTTTGCAAATCTAGTGAAAAAAACTTTAAATTGGATAAATTTTTACCTTTTTGTGTGCATAATTTAACTTCATACAACCTATAACAGCGTTGCCCATAGACTAAGAAATCTACTATTTAAAACTTTTATCTAGTACTTTTTCTTTTTTCAAATTCTTTTATTTTCAGGCTGGAAATATTATTCTAGCCGTAAAAACTAAACAACAATAATGGGGGACCCCCCTGGGGGCCAAAATAGGTACAGTCCTTTGAGTGATGACGGCTTTGCCACTGTACCCCCTAAGAGGGCTAGAGCTAAAAAGTCATACATTGATGTAAGCAGTAGCCTTTTCCCTGCTCTAAGCGACATCACCATCTCTAAAGAAGAGGCCAAATACATCCTAATATCCAGCAACGAGATCGATAGCAAGGCTTGCTCTACGAATACTACAATATACAAGAAGTTTGAAGATGAGAATATATTTCAAGTACTTGGGGCAATTTCGGCTATATCAAAGGAGATTCTCGACCTTGAATGGAGGAATGATAGGAAGATACAACTTCTCGTCAAAAATAACACAATTGCGAAGAGATTTTACGATACCAAAGCTCTCCGTCTTGCTCCAAACAAAACCTTCAATGTTAAGTATGAGAATTTTACTGCCCTTAATTGTTCAAAGGGGGTAATCTTCTCATTCCTCTTAAAAAACACTTCAGAGGAAGAAATTAAGGCAGACTTGGCCAACCAAGGAGTGATTGCTGCTAAGCACATCAAGCGACGTGGGACCCAATTTAATTCTGGCGCCGTGGTCCTTACTTTTGACAGCTTCAGATTACCGTCCAGCGTCAGATTATGCAGTTTTCTGAAACTTTCGGTTCGGGAATATGTCCTGAACCCTATGAGGTGCATTCGGTGCCACACTATTGGGCACACAAAAACAAGATGCGACCCTAGCAACGATGCCCCTTGCTCTACTTGTGGCAACCCTATTCACGAAGGAGTTTGTAGTTCTACTTACTGTAAAAATTGTAACTCCGACTCCCATCCATCGCTCAGCATGAACTGTCCCATGTTTCTTAGGGAAAAAGACATCCTTAAGATCATGACGACAGAAAGATGTACAAAATATCAGGCGAGGAAAAAATACTTCCAACGTTTTCCGCTATCCACATCAAACAACAACAGCAACAGCAACAAGCAAAAATAACAACAACATCTACAACAACAACAACAAGAGTAACAACAACAATATTAACAACAGCAGTAAGAAGGACGCCTCCCTACCCGCTATGGCAGAACGCGTTGGTACGGTCTCTTATGCCACGAAAGCTGCACAAAAAACCACTGTATCTCCTACAGATACAACCAATACTAATACGACTAAACCTACTAATTCTAAAAACACTCACACTAAACAGACTAGACTACTTTCAAATAACCCAATTAACGAAACAGTTACACCAACCACTGTAACTGTTCACAATATTAACAATAATACTACTTCTAGACCTAATTCTCCAACTGAGAATGTAAATAATACACCTGACAGCAATTTAAAAACACAAAATTTAGCTTCCACATCTGCCAATAACATTAATCTTGATGTAACATCTACTCCTCAAAATACATTTGAGATTCCTGTAGTGAATCTTAAAGATTTTGATGATTACGTTAAGAATTTTTCCTCGGTTCACATCCCCTTCGAACCAACTTATATAAAACAATCCCTTCCTTCCATATCTTCATCTGATGATGTTGTTATGGAGAGTTCGTCTGCTCAGTAAGAGCTTTCAACTTTCCATTTCATCAGTAAACCTCTGATTATGATCTAAACTATTTTGTATAACAAAATAATAATTAGATCATTTCATGTCGAGCTTACAACCTCCATCTCGTAAGCTCTCCTGCTTGCAATGGAATATGAGAGGTTTTCGTGCTAACCAGCACAATCTGGAACTTTTAATTCACCAGTACAAGCCTCACGTCATCCTATTACAGGAAACTCTGTTATATTCCCAAAATGGGCCCTTGAACTTTCGTGGTTACAGCTGTTATTTCTCTGACAGCTCTACCTCGTCACGTTCACAGGGAGTTGCAATTTTAGTACGGTCAAGTTTGAGTCACTCTCTTCTTAATATATCATCAAATCTCTTGAATGTGTCCGTCACTGTACACACATCTCCCCCGGTGACTTTTTCATCTATATATTTAAACAGAACCGTTGTCGTTAGTTCCTCCATTCTAAATAGTTTTTCCAATCAACTCCCTTTTTCTTCCATAATTGGTGGCGATTTCAACGCCCATCACCACTTCTGGGGGGACCGTAGGATTGACCCCAGAGGTACTCTCTTAGCGGACTGGATATCAAGTTCTTCCTTCACGCTCCTGAACGATGGTGCCCCCACTTTCGTCTCTACGAGTCATCACACTACCTCTGCAATAGATCTTACTTTAGCTTCAAATAATATAGCTAGCGGTTTGTCCTGGATACTCCACGACAACCCAGAGGGTAGCGACCATTTCCCGATCCTTATTTATAGTAATCATGAGCTAGCTAAGCGCAAAATTGCACCTCGACTTGCTGAAGCTAAGGCTAATTGGAATCTTTTCTCAAGGCTAGCGCTTCAACAAGATCGAGTTTTTCCACATAGCAGCAACGTTAATAAAGAAGCAGTCAGAATTAAGAAAATTATCAGATCTGCTGCCTTCTCTTCCATACCATTAGTTCGTTCTGATGTTTGTCCCAGACCTCCTTGGTTAGATAATAACATTAAAAATCTAATCAAGGAAAAGAACATAGCATGGAAAAATTACCAAAGATATCCCTCGGTAACCAATTCAATCAACCTTAAAAGGCTTACCGCTCAAGTGAAACGTGCAGTCAGAGTAGCAAAAAAGGCCTCTTGGCAGGCATTTGCTAGTTCCACAACCCCGTCGGACTCGCTAAGAGATGCATGGTTTAAGGTGAAACGCCTTTATGGCAGACCGCCTTCTTCCATACAATCTCTTTTGACAGTTGATGGGGCTATCACCGATCCACTTGAGATTGCGGACGAATTTGCATCTTCCTGGTCTTCAGTTTCCAGCGACATGAACGTACCGGAATCAGTTATTAATGTCAAGAGTATTTTTTCGATTGAAGCTTCTTATCCTGTGAGGTTTAATTTGTCTTATGAGGTTTCACTCAGGGAATTGGACGACACACTGAAATCTTTCAGTGGTTCAACCCCTGGGGAGGACCAAATAAGTTATAACATGATGAGAAAACTACCGGTCGAGATTAGAGTTAGAATAGCTAACCTCTATTCTAACATTCTTAGTAGTGGAACTTTCCCACAGGACTGGAAATTAGCCACTTTAATACCGATTCCGAAGAGAACCTCTAGTTCTAAGCGCGCTCTGGATTTCCGTCCTATTTCTCTTCTCCCTTGTTTATCAAAAACTTTGGAGAGGATTATGGGATGTCGGATCCAAAGGGTGACTGAAGACCTTTTACATCCCGGACAGCATGGCCTTCGTCCTCGCAGAGGGACCATCACACTCCTCCATGACTTAGAGGAAGGGCTGGCCTCTTCTTTGTCAGTTAGTGATCATGCTAGTGTAGTCTCTCTGGACCTAGAGAAGGCATACGATAAGATACCAGCCGTTTTCGTATGTCGCAAACTGATCGCTTGGGGTGTTGATCCATATTATGTTAGAACTGTTTTTAGCTTTATGTCTAATAGGCAAATTAAAGTTAGAACTAATGGTTATTACTCTAGTCGCTATTGTCTGGATAATGGGATTCCACAAGGATCCCCTCTCTCTACCACGCTACTATTAGTCTTTTTGGACTCGTTACTAGTGGCACTGGCAAGATATCCCAAGGTTAAAACCTTGGTATACGCTGACAATATCTTGCTTAGTGTTATGGATAGTAACCCTGAGACTATAGTTGAACTTCGCAGAGCTTCAGAGTTCTCCATCAGTTGGGCTGAGGAACACGGTGGGAGAATTCCACTTGAAAAAGTGGACTTCATTCACACGTGCAGAAAAAGGAACTGTAATATACACAATATTCAGATATTCTCACGTGTGATATCCCCTGTTAGAAAGTTGAAGATATTAGGTATTCATTTTAATAAGAGACTCAACTGGCTAGACCACGTTAATGTTGTGATGATTAAACTCAAAAAGGTTCTCAATCTCATAAAATCGCTTGCGGCAGGCAGAATGGGTGCATCTCCTAGCGCACTCATTCATATTGCAAATACTTTGATCAATGGTATTGTAGGTTATGGCCTATCCATTTTTGGTGATATCTCTCCTTCTTCTAAAAAGAAGATACAAACCGCAATAAATTCTATCCTAAGGGTTGCGTCTGGTGCCTTTCGTTCCACCCCAATTCCCATTCTCTTAGCAGAGTGCGGATGTTGGGGAATTGAGGATAGAATCATGAAATCCAGATTAAGGTTTACTGCCAAACATATGGCAGATCCCAGATCTCCATTGTTTGGCATCATTTGGAACTTTCTTGAAAATAGTTTCTACAATAGATTTTCCTCCCTTCGCAGAACAGTAATGTCTGCCCCACGTGTCGTTGGAGCACTTCCGTCTCGCCCTGTACTCCCTCCCTTTGCCGAAACTTTTTTCCCCAACTCTTCCCCCATTCAGTACTATATTACAGACGACTTGAGCAGATATAGTAGGGATGCTACCAGTCCCGAGGTCTTCCGTGCTCTGCATGCTCAGCTTTGTGAAGAGTATGGAGATAGATTACAGCTCTATACTGACGCCAGTAAAACCGCTGCTGGTGTAGGTATAGCTGTTATCCGCAAATTTGGTTCGCATGGATGGAAGGCGGTGATAAGTAAAGCTTTACCTAAAGACACTCAAGTCTTTGACGCCGAACTAGTTGCAGTGTGGTTTGCTGCAGCTAGGAAAGCTAAGAATGGCAGAGATCTGGTGATCTTTACTGACTCTCTGTCAGTCATCCATGCGCTTAAAAATCTCGGAAATGATGATTACTTGTTACACTTAGTAAGGAGTATCATTTGCCAGTATAACATCCGTGTTTGTTGGGTGCCTGGGCATATGGGTATTGTAGGTAATGAAATTGCTGATCAGGTCGCCAAAGCAGCCATTGGTGTTGATAGTGAGTCTGCTTCTTTCATTCCTCCTAGCCCTAATGCTATTTACAGGTTAGGTTTGAATCAGTTGAAGAAGAAAAGATTGGCTGAATTCCTTGATATTGGTTCAAATACAACACGTAAGTACTGGGAGATTAACCAAGATCTCTCTACTCCGAAATTCAACCCTCGGTTAGGTAGAGTTCGGCAGACCTCACTGATAAGATTAAGAACTGGGCATACGAGGTTGACTCATTTCCGTTCATCTAATAGCGGAACTGGTTCAACCTGCCCCTGCTGTAACCGCTCTAAACACAAGAACGCGACTGCCTTATTACTAGACTGTCCTACAATTAGGGACAGACTAGCAGCAATAGGGACCACGACAGTGTGTAGAGGTGAGCTCTTGGATCCTTCTCAGGACCCAAACTCTCCTCTATTCAAAATACTGACGGACTTGGACTTATACAGATATTTATAGTTCAACAGAGACCGTACCAGTGCCAACGTAGTTTAGTTTATGTTCGTCTTTAAATGTTTGTGCCGTTCTATTGTCTTAATGTGACATGACTGACTTTACTTTATCTGTTACAATTCCTCCACTTGTTCTATAATTATAAGCATCTGGATTATAAATCCTTCATCATCCTACTTCCAGCCCGGGGTGAGGTGGTGTGGGGTTTGTAATCTAGATTCGATTTCTTTCTTAGTTTTAGCTAGTTGTTATTTAGGCCTTAAGCCATAAGTTGCCCTTAATTAAGTTAACTGAAATATTCTAAGTAAAGTATAAGGGTAGTCATAAGTCTACGCCCTAAGCGATAAGTTTCTCTAGTTTATAATTATAATTAATCTGTAAGGTGTCAGGGTAGCTGTAAGCATAGATGTAAGCATATGCCTTAAGCAATAAGTTTTTCTCTATAATTTTAAGTCATTATGTTAGTTTATAAAATGTAGTAAGAGACCGCCAAAAGGCCCTGGAGGGTCGTGGTGTGGGCAGTAGAGAGGCAGTTTACTGACCTCTCTGCTTAATAAATAATAATAATAATAATAATAATAATAATAATCTATATTTATACTATAGAAGAAAATATATGTACAACTTAACCTCTAAGACAATATTTTTAGTTTTTATTTTAAATATTTCACATATTTTCACAATTTTTTATTTTAATCTGTTCACTAATAATTAAGTAATATAAAAATACTTATCTTAAATTTAATTTCTAATTTTTTATTTAAAAAATAATAAAATAAATTATTGAAATTCACTACCCGCCTAACAAATTACATGACATTTAATAATTTTTTCCGACTACA
This sequence comes from Villa cingulata, assembly GCA_951394055.1. Taxonomy (NCBI): domain Eukaryota; kingdom Metazoa; phylum Arthropoda; class Insecta; order Diptera; family Bombyliidae; genus Villa; species Villa cingulata. The sequence goes on along the minus strand of OX596017.1, from coordinate 29,241,358 downwards.
CTCACACTAATGCAGATGACTACTTCATGGCTTCTCTCTAAGAGAGAGAGAGATTCTTTCGGAGGTTTTGTATATTCTGAATTCATTTGATCATTATAGTGTTTCAGTTTTTAAATCAACTGAACCTGGTAAAAAATTTGATGACTCTAATAGCCAGTTTATCATAGGAGAAAAAGAAAAATATGCTATTGCTTTATATAAGACTAAAAAAATAAAATATTTTTATATAATTAATATATTATGGTATACCTACTTGGATACGTAATTTTATGTCCACTTTTTTGTGACGAAAACTTTTCGTTTCTACCGTGACAATGCTTATTTTATTTTTATTTTTACTGTTACTGTATACTGTTGGATATTGAATGCTGCAAATGTTCTGAAAATCACGAGATTGTACAGATTAGTTCTACGATGATACAGGACAACAACTCAACAATGTCACTAATTTATGTTTATAATTAAATATTATTTATTTAATATGTATTATTAAATATTTATTAAATATTTAATTTATTTTTTTTCTAACATATCATTGCGATGATTACAATTGCAATAGCACTGCTGTCAGTCCACTGTGAATTGCATACGCATAGCACAATTCAGGCGACAGCGACAGCGTATGCATGCAGTAATTAAATGGGACTTTTTATGCTGAACTTTAGTATTTGTTTTGCCCTTTTTCACTATGCCTTCATGCATTTCATATAATACACTTAGCTATAAAATAACATAATCCCATTTTTCTATATAGCTATAACCGCTATTACTTCATCTACGCATACCTACATTAATGTATTCTCTTTCATTTAAGTCAACGTCTATAAACAATACAGGTTATCCATTCCTGCTTGTATATTACACAAAAGCTTTTGGTGATGTTACTTGTGTGTGACTGATGACGTCAATGATCTACCGATGAAAATCATTTTAGTTACTTCATATCTGTCAGTTTTTGAATGTGAATAGTGAGTTGTAGTAACATAGAAAATTTTAATAATTCAGATTTTTTGTGTAATTGTTTTATTGCTCAGTTTTTTTGATCAAATGAAAACAATATACAATTTTTTACATTTCCACGTAATATAGAATTAGTTAAAGAGTGGTCAAAGTTTTGTAGAAAAGACATAAAAAGAGGTATAATATGTGAAAAACATTTTGAAGAAAGTATGATGGAGACAGATTTAAAACAGGAATTACTTAATGGATTAAATAAATTTAAATTAAAACCTGGAGGTATACGCCATTAAATTTTCATCAACATTTTAATATTAAATTTCAACATTTTAATTTGCAGCTGTTCCAAAAAAATTTCAAACCGATTGCCAACATTCATCCCGAACCCTAAGATGTGAAAATCGCAACATGAAGAAAATTGTAAAAACACTGCTACTAGATCATGAATCTAAAGAAATTCAGAAAAATCAGATGAACGATCAAATTGTAGAAGAAGCATCCGAACAATTAAAAATGGCTAAATGCACTCAAACTGCTGCAGAAGAAAATTTAGTTGCAGAAAAAGAGCAAAAAATTTTAGAATTAGAGAAAACAATCGATCAACTTAGAAAAGAAAACCTTCATTTACAACATAGTAATAGTTTACTTTTAAAAGAAAATGAAAATTTGCGAAAAGTACATTCCAAGTGTGGGGAAAATCCTATTGAAGAGTTAACTAAAATGTTGCATCCAACGCTTACAAAGAAAGAAAAGAGTCGTATGGAATGAAGAAGACAAAGTAAGAGGCTTATCTCTGCGATATTTGAGTAAACAAAGTTACTTATTCCTAAAAAAAAGATTTAAAATATCCTTTGCCATCGTTGTCTGTGCTTCATAAATGGACAAGTTATTTTGAGTTTACTGAAGGAATATTACATCCTGTTTTAAAATTGATGTAAGCCTTTGGTAGAAACAAAATGCCTTGTGAACGAACATGTGTTCTGTTATACGATGAAGTCCATGTGTAAACTGTGTATGAATATGATGTAAAATATGACAGAATATTTGGACCTTATTCAAATATGCAAGTTGTTATGGTAAGGGGTATTTTCGATAACTATAAACAACCAATTTACATTGATTTCAATAAATCAATGAATGGAGAAGTCTTAAAGTCCATTATTGAAGCATTACACAATGTAGGATTCGCTGTTGTTGCATATGTCAGTGACTGTGGGACTGGAAATCAAGGTGTATGGAGGGATTTAAATATTTTAGATGATAAAACATTTTTCCAACATCCAAATACTGGAGAAAACGTCTATATGTTTCCAGATGTGCCGCATTTATTGAAACTAGTTCGAAATTGGCTTCTAGATACTGGTTTTGTTTTACCTGATAATAGTATTATCACAAAAGGTCCTCTTCAAATTCTGCATTTTAAAACAAGCACTGAGATCAGCCCATGCTTCAAATTAACGGAGAAACATTTAAGTTGCAAAGGAGCAGAAAGACAAAGTGTACCTCTGGCAGCTGAACTTCTTTCGCATACAACAGCTACCGCTTTAAAACGGTATTGCAGTGATTTAGAAGAGACTCAATCTCTATGTAATTTTATTGAAAAAATAAATAAGTGGTTCGATTGTTTTAATAGCAGGAGCACGGCAGACAGAATTAAACCGCCCTATGGTTTTCAACTTCAAGACCAAATTAAGGTTCTGGAAGAGGTGTCTTACATGATTAAGAACATGAGATGCTTATCGAATAAAGTTCCTTCCAGTGGATTAAAAGTTTTTCAAAAAGGGATTTTGATGGCAAACAATTCATTACAGCATCTATACGAAGATATGAAGAAAAAATTTAACGTATCGTATATTTTGATGTATAAACTAAATCAAGATGGAGTTGAAAATTTGTTTTCTCAGTTGAGGACAAAGGTGGCTTAGACGATAATCCAACGCTTCTGAATGCTGTTCATCGATTAAGAAGTATTTTCTTTACAAATACTAATTTATACCAAAGAAAGGGTACTAATGTTAGTAGTACCTCGGTATAAGAAGAATTTGTATTACAACATATATTTGAAAAAATCAAATTAAATAATCAGCAAAATACCGAATCTAAAAAAGAATCCAGTGAGTTTATTGAACTTTCAGATGTGTCAGAATTATCCGATATGAATTTTGAATTTAATATTGTTAAAAGTGAAATTGATGGTTTGGAATATTTAAGTGGATGGTTGGCAAAAAAGCCAGATTTAAGAGCTAAAATTCCTTACATTGGATCAATAACACAAAATGAATTGTCGACTAATAGTTACGTTGATAATTTAAGTTATGGAGGACTTTATAAACCCTCAAAAAAGTGGATGACAGAAGCATCAAAATCAGAAAAATATTTTACTAGATATCATGGTAATGATTTTAGACATAAAAACAAAGTGGTGAGCATGTTGTCCAAATCAATATCAAAAAAAGAAATAACAATTCCTTATGAGCTGATTCATTCGTATATAAAACAAAGAACATTGAAGGATTCATGAAAAAATTAAAAAATACTAGTAGGAATTGAGGTAAGATAATCATGTGTTATGAATAGTAGTGTTCACCTTCAATTGAAAAGTGTTTTCTTTAATTTATACATTTTTTATCTGTTGCAATAATAAGGCATGTTTAGTGAAATATAATATTATTTGTTTATAATTTAAATAATGTTAAAAACGCTTTTCGTTTGTAATTTAATATTACATTTAAATAATATAAAGTAACAGCATTATTAACATACAATATAGGTTATGTTGTACTTCTACATTACATTTCAAAATTTTTAATTAATTTTGTTTATTTTTATTTTAGGTGATATCAACTGTCTAATTATCATCAGTTGGGTTAGACAAATTAGTTGGGTTGGATTAAAATAAAATAAAGAAAAATATTATTGAAGTTAATAACTAGTGTCAGTAAATGTAGATTATTGCTGAGTTTTTTTTCGATTTTTAATTTATTTTTTTACTAATAATTTTCTTTTTTTTTTTACTAATAATATAGTCCGTCCTCGATTAAAGGATGATGCAGTACCGTCAATATTTCCGAATTTACCATCTTATCTTTCACTGCCTCAATTTACACCAAGGCAGGACCCCTCCCTTAAAAAAGAAAAACATTCGTCTCGAGTGGAAAAAATGTCTAATGATTTTTCAGAGGATTATATTTGCAATTTTCAATCTTTTGCTGATAATTTCACAACCAAATTACAAATAGATTGTTGGTACATTTAAAAAAGTCAAAGCCAAATAGTTTTCTTTCGTGTTAAATCTAACGATTTAATCGGTTGCGAATTCATAGTTCGAATTGTAATAAGTGAAAATAAGAAGTTGAAAATCTTTGTTGAAAATCTGCAGGTTTCTGCAAATGATTTGGCTTGGGTTCTTCCGTCTAATTTACAAATAACATTATGGTCTCAGATGGAAAATTTGTTGTCACGATATAAATTCGTGGAAAAATCATCTCCAGATAGAGACACTTTCCTACGTTTCGCTTCTGCTTTTATTAAAAGAGCAAAAGAATGTGTTGATGGAGATGATGATGATCATAGCGATGATAATGAATTTGAAAATGCTGGTAAATTGGACATTCTTTCTAATTAAATTGATTTAATCTTGTCGAAGCAACCGAGATACGATATTTGCACCATTATAATGGCTTTTATTATATACAGTCACTCTGCATCAACGTACCAATTGGTAAAAAAATATATGATTCTTCCTTGTACAAGATATCTTAAATATATATCATCTTCACTTCACACTTCGAATAATTAGTTAAAATTAATTTGATTTAAAGATATTTTTTGAAAATACTTACATAAAATCAGATCTCCAATATAGTCGAATTTGGCCCTCTTGTAAAAAAAAAATCCTAAAATAAATAAAAAATAGAAATTCATTCATAGAAAATAATGTACAAAAAAGGCCAACACCAAAAGATATATAAACCAAACAACTTAACCAAATATATAACATAAAATAGTACAAATACATAACATATAACTAACTATTCACTTCACAAAAACAGAACATCTACCAAAATATTACGAATCACAACATAATGGAGCAAAACATTATTATCACAAAAAAATACTCATAACACAATATAAAGAATAACATCACAATTTATCACCACAGCTTACACCACATAAAATTGAAATATAAAAATGCACAATTACACAGTAAATATAAAAAAGAATACTTCAATTTAATTAAAATTAATTTAAATTAATACTTAATTAAAAAAAAAGGTTGATAATAGGGGTAAATACCTCTACCTTTTCACGATTATTTTTATTTATATAACCTTAAAAAATATAAAATATAGATAAAAATATATATATAAAGGGTATATAATATATAGCCATACATATGTCAGTACTGTCAGATCTGTCAAAAAAGGTACCAGTTGAATAGCTACCAATCAAAGTTATTCAAAATCACCATAAATTGTCATTCGAATTACCGGACACAATTTGAAAAAAAACGGTTTTATAAAAAGGACGAGAATATGAGATAAATAGTAGAACGTTTCAACAACGGAGAAAAAGAAATTTCCAGAACCGCGAAAATTTGGTATATAAAGGGTTGCGATTCACAGAAAAAGTTGTCTTTGCGATTACTTGCGTATACTGTTGTGTTGAGACTGAAGCAAGAAAAACAAAGACCAAACTCATCAGCCAGGACGTGTTGAGTCCTTTTAAAATCTAGCGTGTTGAGCTAGTAAGTAGGGAAAGTTAGGAATTTCTGTAAAAAATACTTAGAATTTTTACAGAAATTAGGGAAACGTCGAATTAAATCTTCGTCGAAATACTTAGAAAATTTCTTAAACTTAGAAATTTTCTAATACTTAGAGTCGAAATTTATCATAGTCAATCACTTAGAAAATTTCTTGGACTTAGAAATTTTCTAAAGAAAACATCGCGGAAAACATATCATCAAAAACTTAAGTTATTTTGGAAAATTAAAATTTCATCGAGGCAGTAGGAAATATTTTGATCTCGACAGTCATCAGTTCCCGACGGCAATCTTCAGTTCACATATCGGTTTTTTTTAAAATTTTGAAAATTCAAACAGTCATTGTTAAATTGGTTCATCATCGTTATCTTCAGCATCCGTTATTCAATCAAAATAGTTTCTACAACGCCATCTATCCGTATAGGTCGACCTATACCAACAATAATAATTAGTTAATTAGTATTTAGAACGTATGCAAAATTTGTAATTAAAGTAAAGTAAATTTGATCTAAGAATATAAAGCTAAAGCCAATAGAAATTTCATTCCACAATCTGTCAAAAATACAGAACACATAAAGTTACATAAATATCTTCGTTCGAAACATGTTTCGAACATGAATTTTTCCCCTCATAATTGTATTAAAATACACATAATTTTTCTTACTTATAGTACGTTCAGACCGAAAGGGTTATCTTTATTTTCTTGGTTTCGTGCCGTAACCAAGAAAAAATGGTTGGTTATAAACTGATTTCCCATACATTTTTGAAACCAAGAAATAATTTTAACCAAGCAAAATTTGCTCGGTTTAAGTCGAAACCAAGATATTTAATTCTTTGTGCACCATCTAGTTGTCAGATAAGTAATCAAAAATCTCAAAAAGTAACATATGGTGACTGTCATTTTGTTCTAACCATATGATTTATGTGAAGCATCATCTTGATCATTTTCTGATATTTTTATTTTACGTTGGTTGAATGAAAATAGAAAAACAGGTGAGTATTTTTGTAGAAAAAATAATTAATTGAATTTATTAATTATTGTTATTTTTTTTAATTTTTTTATTTATTTATTTATTTTTCATCAAAGTTTTCAAATGCTACTACTACAAAATTTTTGTTTTCAGTATTTGATTTGGCAGAAAATGGCAGAAAATTTACAAAGAAAGTATAAAAAAAGAGTTGCTTGGACTGATGAAGCAGAAAATATCTTGATTTAGCTGTGGAAAGAAAAGAAACGAGATTTATGCGGTAACAGAAAAAATAGCCATGTATATAAAGAAATGGCAAAAGAAATCAATACAAAAGGATATAATTATTCCCCTGAAGAAATACAAACAAAAATAAATAATTTAGGGAAAATATACAAGTAAGTGTAAATGACAACAAATTTATTTTTTGTTTTATACATATCACATTGTGTCCTCTCTGTTTTTAGGAGAGAAAAAAGTAAGCTGAAAACTGGAAGTTCACCTTCAAACTGGAGTAAATTTGATAAAATAAATGAAATTCTCCATTCTTCAAAAGTAATAAACGTAGAAGAAATAGTAGATGAATCATTTATCTTTAGTAGTGATGGTAAGTGAAGAATATGTATACAAAAGGTGTGAAAAACTACAAATCATGTATACACATATTTTTTTACAGGTGAAACGAAATCAACAACCAATTTTGAATTTAATATGAATGATGTAATGTTGCAGTATTAAAAAAGTTAAATTTCATTATAATCATATATGTATTTTTAAATATCATTATAAGATTCAAAATTCTACATTATCAACTCCAACTACCTCCATGTCATTCTCAACCTCAGCATCTACATCCAGTTCAGGACCATCTGCAAAAAAAAAACAAAATATGAAGGGCTACAGGAAAAACTTTTAAAAGAGATCGAAGAAGGAAATAAAATAATGAAAGAAGAATTAGAAAAGGTGTCACAGATCGCAAAAGAAAATTTAAATATTGAAAAAGAAAGAAATGAAATTCTAAAAAACATTTTAGAAATTTATAAAAATTCTATTGATAAATAAAACTTACAAGATAAAAATTCACTTGTGGTATTTCTTATTACATTGCCACAAATATTGTTGTCACCAATAACAGTTGTCGTAATAGGTTGTTCCCTATGTGTGACTTCTTGGAGTTCGCGAATCCACTCTCTCGGTACATCATCATTCTCAGATATTAAAAAATTATGGAGAATGCAACAAGCTTTAATTATCAAGTTTACATTTTTTATATTATTTTCAAGCCCTCTTCCCAAACGTTTAAATATGGCCTTTAAGTGACCAAATGCGTTCTCCACTACCCTACGACATTTTGAAAGAACCTTATTGAAGTTTGCCTCTTGTGATGTTCTTTCGCAATCAAAAGGGAACGGTTTTAAGATACTCCGATAATCTAAATGCAGAGTCTCCAATCAAGAACATTTGAATTTCGACGCCATTGATATTTTTTGTTTTTGAATGTAAAATCTGAGTATCTACTAGGTATTTTTTTAGAGATGACTTCTCAAAAATACATGAATCATTGCAACGTCCTGGTGCACCTACATTTATATACATGAATCGATACCTACTTAAAACAATGATGTGTTAATTTTTTCAATCTTTCTGTTTTTATTTTTCAAATTATAACTCACTTGAAATCTACAAGTGCAAAAAGAACAACCGGATACCATCCTTTGTAATTGTAATATTCATAAGCTTCATCAATAGGGGGTGACACTTCAATGTGACTTCCATCTACAAACATTATCCAAATTTGTTTTTGAATATAACATATTATTCAAGTAAGAAATTTACCTATAGCTCCTAAACATTGTGCCATTCCCATTCTTTCAAAGCCTAATCTGCAGCCAATTAATCTTTCTTCTGATAAAGGAAAATCATTCAAATAATCTTTTTGCAAGATTTCTACGACTGTTTTGCAGAATTCTTTCAAAATTTCATGAACCGTTGATTTCCCAACTCCGAAAAAATTGGCTGTTGTCCAATATTCTGCGGAAGATGCAAGAGTGTAAAATGCTATTGCAACTCGTTTTTCTAATGGGATAGATTTTCTAAAGTTTGTGTCCTGTTTTTGGATTTTTTGAAGTTTTCCGCAAAGTAATTTAAACAGTCGGGGAGTCATCCTGAAGTCTTCTTTAAATTTCTTACAACCATTTACTCTAACGTCCTCTTCCCAAAAAGTACTAGTAGATACTAAAACGAAAAGTGTGGAATATTAATTTACGAATAAAAACTCATAATATGTATATTCTCTTATACCCTGGTCCACAGTGTCCTTTGAATATTTTTTTTCATTAAAAAAAGAGATATCAAATACTTTACTCTTCGATGCTGATATAAAGCCTTCATTATATGATTTTTACTTTTTTTTTTTTAATTTAAACTTTTTGTGGTCAAACAAAAAAATACTGTTATCAAATCTATCAGTTTACTATTATTTTTCTGTATTTCATTCATTTCACTGTTCACGTACTTTTGTATCAATTCACAAAAAAATAAACAAAATGACATGACATTCATTTGACGTCACCTGACAAAGGACGAAACTAAGAATTCCAGTGTGAACAGTACTAGTTTCAAAATAGTTTTAAATCAAGAAATGGCGAAACCATCGTCAGTCTGAACATACTATTACCATGTTTGAGGTAAAGATGGAAACAGATAATGAACAGTACTGAATATATATATTTTTTTCAAATATACATATATACATACAATGTATATAGTATATATTAAGTGCACGCGGATACTCAGTCCATTATGGCACCGCCGATCAGTAATTTATGTACCATCCAGTTTATCATCAGTAATCAGTTACTGGTGTATATTGCTGATAGGAAAAATTAATGATCGACTTGGCAAGAGTAGCGCGCTGGCTGGGGTTCGAACCGTGATCTCAAGATCACAAGACGAAACCCAACCATCGAGCTATTCAAGCTTCTCACGTACTGACTATATAAATAAGGCACATGTATGTTCAGCGTCAAACAGCACTATCACTGAGGCAGCGTGATGATAGTGTACTGTACTGGTGAACGATGCTAGTTGACGGAGAGGAAGCTATCTGTTTGTTATTTAAGAGGTATTCGGAATTATATGATATATTTGCCATAAAAATCATCTAGATTAATATCTGTTGCGGGGAAGGGAATCGATATAATATTATATTTTATATTATACATTATGTAAGTTAACACATCGTGCTTTTACGCAATCATATTTTTTTTCTTTTTTTGCATTTTGATTTTTAGCTTTTTTTAAAAAATTATATTTTTTTGTTCAAACTGTTGAAATCATTCAACATGAAAGGGATAAACAAAAGGAAAATATTAAGAAAATTAGAAAGAAATTAAAAGTGTTAAATTAAAAAATCACGTTTCAGAGTATTAGAAGCAATCAATACACCTAAACGAAGCAATGTTTTCTTAGCACAAAACAATTACACTAATAATCAAATTATTCGATGTCCAAAATGCAATTCTGATCATCGACTTTTTAACTGTTTGAAATTTAAATCGTTGTCAGCTTCAGAAAAATTGAACTTCGTCAAAACGAATAAACTATGTATGAATTGTTTTACTCTCGGTCACGGATACAATGAATGCAAAAGCAAATACTCTTGCAGTACATGTAAGAAAAAACACCATTCCCTATTGCATACTAGCTTCAGTATAAAGAAACCTTCTGTTCAACCAATACAAAATGACACTGGAGACCAAGCTCTGCCTGTTGTCAAGCCCAGCGAAAAGAATGAGGTGAAGTCCTTCTTTTCATCATATATGAATCAAGCGTTATTATCAACGGCTTTAGTAAAAATAAAAAATGATCAGGGTCACACTGAAGTCTTGCGAGCCTTAATAGATTCAGGTTCTCAAGCAACTTTTATCACCACTGCACATCGCCTGCAACTTAAAACTACACGGATGAATCAGCATATCAGTGGACTCAACCAGAGTAGTGCCATTGTGGCTAATTCACAAACACAATTTAGCCTAGAATCGGTATACAGTACCTTTAAACAGAGGGTGAATGCATTTGTAGTAAAAAGCATAACTAATAATCTACCGACACATAGGATTGAAACAACAGGTTTCAATCATTTAAAGAAACTAAATCTCGCGGACCCTAGTTTTGCAGTACCTGGAAAAATAGATTTATTATTTGGAGCAGAAGTCTATGCAGCTATAATTCAAAGGGGAATTAAACGCTCATCTGAACCTTATCAACCTATTGCAATCAATACAAAGATGGGCTGGATTGTTATGGGTAGCATAGGTCATGCTACACAATCTAGTATGACGTTCATGGTACATGTCCATGAACCTTCTTGAGATTTACAATTGAGAAAATTTTGGGAGCAGGAAGAAAATTTTAATGTTAAACATGAAAATCCTGAAGATAAAATATGTGAACAAATATATAAAAATACAACAAAACGATTATCGAATGGTTCATATCAGGTGGATATGCCAATTAAAAATGATTTAGAACTTGGTGAAAGCAGACGTAAAGCTATTTCACAATTTCTTGCTTTGGAACGAAAATTTTCGCGAGATTCAGAATATTATGAATTATACAAGAAAAATATTAAAGAATATATAAATGCTGGCTATATGATAGAACTCGAACAAATTGGTAACAACAATTTATCATATTATATGCCACATCATGGTGTACTCAAGGAAAGTACAACTACGAAATTAAGGACAGTGTTCAATGCATCAAGTAAATCAAGTAACGGCATGAGTCTTAATGAACAAATGTTTGTCGGTCCCACAATTCAACCATCTTTAGTCACTACCTTATTAAGATGGAGAAAATTTCGCTATGCTGTAACCGCAGATATAGAAGAAATGTACCGTATGATACATATAAATCCACAACAATATAACCTACAACGAATAATATGGAGATATTCATCTGCAAAGCCCATTAAAGATTATGCATTAACTACAGTTACATTTGGTACTGCGGCAGCTCCATTTTTGGCAATCAGAACAATACACCAATTACCTGAAGATGAGTATCAGAATCATCCGCAAGCAGCAGAAATAGTTAAAAAACATATGTATGTAGATGATTTATGTTATTCTCACTATGATTTAAATGAATTAGTAAACATTCAAAAGGAGTTATGTATATTGTTCAAAAAAGGAGGATTTAATTTGAGAAAATGGAAAGCGAATGATGCTACATTACTAAACCACATTCCTGTTGAAGATCGCGAACTTAAAAACTCATTGACAATTTCTGATATGTTTAATATAAAAACCCTCGGTATTAAATGGAATCCTGCCACAGACAAATTTAATATTTGTGTCAAGACAACAGAAAATCAAGAAAAGATTACGAAAAGATCCATATTATCAGAAATTGCCTCATTATTCGATCCTTTCGGTTGGATAGCTCCGTGTATTATGACAGCAAAAATCATAATGCAACAACTATGGATATCGAGATGTGATTGGGATGATCGTCCTCCCGAAGTATTGGTGAAAAAGTGGGAAGAATTCTTTAAAAAACTACATCACATTTCTACAGTCACAATACCTCGCTGGCTAAATATTACAGAAGATGATATCGCAATCACAATTCACGGTTTTTGCGATGCATCAAATGTCGGATACGCGGCGGTAATATATCTTCAAATAAAGGAAGGAAACGAATATAAAATATCACTGGTAGCATCAAAAACTAAGGTAGCTCCTATCAAGCAAATATCTTTACCTAAGTTAGAATTATGTGGTGCTAATTTATTTGCTAAATTAGTAAAAAATGTTAAAGCAGATTTGGAATTAGAAAATGCTAAAACAATACTTTGGACTGATTCCATGATTACACTTTCATGGATACAAAGACACCCTAGTAAATGGAAAACGTATGTAGCAAACAGGGTATCCGAAATACATGAAAATTCTAACCCATCATCGTGGCGTTATATCCTCCAGAGGACAAATGCCCGATGAATTAGTTAATAATACACTGTGGTGGAATGGACCGAATTGGTTAAACAACGAAACATTATGGCCAGAACAGCCAGAAATATTGGATTCAAACGAAGAATCAAAAAAATGTAAGGCGTTCGTTGCAGTATCTGAACCAGAAACTATGGTGTCCATTGCGAGTGTTGACAATCGATCGATCGAGTATCGAATGTCAAATATGGTATTGCGAGTATCGTTTATATCGTTGGTGATCGATTTTATCGATATTTTCTAGCGATTGCATCTAACCTCTCGACTGTCAATTTCACGAAGGAAAAATATACTTTTATAACCAAATTTCAAGGAAGAAACATGTAAGTACACATTTTTCATAATTATCTTTTTATAAAAAATATCTTGTTTAATGTAGGACGAAAGTTGTGAGCAGCAAGAAACAAATTGAAAAACTCATCCAATTGATGGAACAGAATCCTGATGTTGCAAAAGGTGTCATCAAAAAATCTCAAACGCTATCTTATTGGGACAAACTTACACAAGAGTTGAATAGCCTTGGTCCACCTCTTCGTACAGCAGATAAATGGTTAAAAGTGAGTAAGACATTTAAAAATAATCTATAAAAGTAACCTAGTACATAAACTTATCTTACATATCTTATTTATCTTACATAAACTAGGTATGGACAGACTTGAAATTCAAATTGAAAAAAAAGTTGATAGAAAATAAAACGGAGTTAAAAGCAACAGGTGGTGGACCCAATAACTTATACAACTTTTCTCCATCTGAAGAAGCAGTGATTGACTTGCTTAATCTTAGAGTAAGTACAAATCCACCAGGGAACGAGTTTGGTACACAATTATCACTAATTAGAAATGAGCAGAATAAAATTAGTGATCAAATGGAAATATCTGTGGAGGATAATGAGGAAGAAACACCAGCTGAAGTAAATGGAACTCCTTCGAATGCAAGGGTTAGAATAAGATCAATGAAAGCTGCAATAAATGATTCATGTGATAGGCGTTTAAAAATATTGGAACATCATACTGGAATACAGGAGGAAATAAGGAATGAGTTGAAAGAAATAAAAAACTATTTAAAAGAAAGTATTGAGCATAAAAAAAACTATATTACTTAAAAAAAGATACTCACAGGGATATATTAAAAAAAAAAGAAGAAGAGATAAAATTATATAAAGAAGAAATAAAAAACCAAAGGGAATATCGGACTGCAAAACTAAAATTGAAAGTGCAAATATTGGAATTAAAGAAAAACGAAAAAAATGAAAGATTGTAAGCCACTGAATTTCTATTTTTGTTCATTTATACATTTTTTTCAAAGTGAATTAAAAAGTTGTTTTTGATACTTATTAAAATGTTTTCACTTTACATAAAATACCTAATTTATTATATATTCATTTCATTTCAGCTAAAACCGAATAAAAGTCATGTTTTCCATGCATAATTCATATATAATTCATCAAGAAATAAGTAGTACATACATAATTTCCAATTTTCAGGTTAATTCATTGCATAAAACTATTAACAATTCTATTTCTAATATTTTCTCCTTCGTTACTGCTTGGTTCTAAATTCAGATATTCATTATCGTCATTATTATCATCACCATCTTCATTAAGTTCATATGCTGTAGTATCAACATCACTTTTATAACTAATACATACATTATGTAATGCTGCACACACGTTGATAATCTTTGTTGCCTTCTCCGGAGAATAGTGCATCTCCCTCGCTCCTAGAAGACACCTAAATCTATTTTTAAGAATGCCAATCGTCCTTTCCACAATTATCCTTGCCTGAGTGTGCTTCTTATTGAACCGTGATTCTACAGAATTTTCCGAAGCGTTGCGAAATGGGGTTATTAAATGTACCGCCAAAGGATAACCTGCATCGCCTAAAAAATATAAATATATGAGATATGTATGTTTTATACATTCTTTTGTGTAATTAAACCCTCACCAAGAAGCCATGAATTTCGCTCTCCATTAATAATCATATTGTGGTCACAAACCTAAAACAAATAAAAAAGTTATGAAAAGTCATTGTCTTTTTACAAAGTGGTACTTATTTACAATCATGGCGTTCAAACTATAGAAACCCTTCCGGTTGTAATACAAATGTTGAATTTGTTTTGCTGGTGCTCTGATTCTGATGTGCGTCCTATCTACGCAGCCAATTACACCTGGAATCCCACTCTTTTCGTAAAAAAAGAGTTTTGCTTGGTTTTTTTCTACAGGGGAATATTCAAATTTGATCCACTTCGGACAAAGATGGTTTTCCAATACCTCTATCACCTCCTTAAATATCAACGATACTGTTGGTTGCGCTAGTCCGAGGCTGAAATCGTTGCCTACGCTATGTTGGTAGCTCCCTTGAGCCAGGAATCTTAACACACTGGCAAATTTAATTATATTTGGGATGCATGTCGATCTTATAGCTGGCTTTAATTTTGAATCTATCTCTTCCAAAATATCTTTGAAAGCTGCCTTCGACAATCTGAAGGTTTGTATAAAACTGTTGGAATATGTGTATATAAATATGAAGCTGATCAAATTAATTTTAATATACATAGTTGTGAATTTTTATTGAATATATTCATAATATAAAAAAATCAACTAAAACGTGAGAAAAAATTAATTGTCAATTTAATACTTACCAGAATTCATCCAGTTCTAAAGGATTAGATGTGTTCCTTAAAAGTCTTCTTTTTCTAATTGTTTCTGTTTTTTCACTATTTGTATCAGCAGAATTTTCAAAAAACAACTCCAAAAAGCTCATTTTAATTTTATTATCAATAAAAACAAACAAATTTAAATATTTTATTGAAAATTAATTACACTTTGAATGTCAAATGTCACATATGAACAGAAAAAATTCACAATAGATCACTATTTTACCGAACAAAAAATATGCTTACATGGTAATGATTCTTGCGCTATCGATTAAGTTACACAATGCCGAAAAATTTTTTAATCGACTAAGCATGGCAAATCGATCGATTGCTGAATCGACACTCGCAATGGACACCTATATCGAAATACTCATCGTACACAACAATGATAAGAATAACAGCGTATTGTTTTCAATTTATGAACAATTGCCGTTCAAAACAAAAAATTAAATCGTCATATTTAAACAAGAATGAAATTGAACAAGCGGAAATTTCGATCATAAAACGAATACAACAAGCTCAATTTTCAACAGCAATAAAAAATTTAGAAAATAATCATCAAATACAAAGAAACAGCAACCTATAAAATTTAAACCCATTTCTGGACAATCAAAACATACTCAGAGTAGGTGGCAGGTTAGGAAAATCTGAATTATCATTCGATGAAAAACACCCAATTATCTTGCCATCTAATCATACATTTTCAAAGCTGTTAATAAATCATATTCATGAAAAAACTTGCCATGGAGGCATGCAATTAGTATTAAATACAATAAGGAATAAATTTTGGCTAATTAATGCAAAAAACACGATACGTTATCAATTGCATAAATGTATAAAATGTTTTCGAACAAAACCATTCAACAATACACAATTGATGCATGAATTGCCTGCAGCTAGAGTTACACAGTCATTTCCATTCCAACATGTAGGCATAGATTTTGCTGGACCTATAGATGTGAAAGTCTCGTCGCTTCGAAACGCAAAAACCATATCAGTTTACATATGTTTGTTTATTTGTCTTTGCACTAAAGCAGTACATTTGGAACTCGTAACAGATTTAAGTGCAGATGCCTTTATTGAAAGTTTTAACAGATTCATCAACAGACGAGGTCTGTGTTCTGATATATATTCAGACTGCGGTACTAATTTTGTCAAGGCTAATAAAATCATGTTTTCAAAAGAGATTATAATGAACAAATCGCAGACAAATTAGCTGTTCAACGAGTGAAATGGCATTTTAATCCACCTTCTGCTCCACACTTTGGCGGTTTATAGGAATCGCATATCAAACTAGTAAAAATACATTTGAAAAGAACACTGCAGAATACAAAACTTACGTTTGAAGGTCTGTATACCATTCTATGTAATATTGAAGCATGTATTAATTCACGACCGTTAATACCGATTAACATTGATCCTGAAGTCAATACCATTATTACTCCAGGTCACTTCTTGATTCAAAGAAATTTGCAAACAGTTCCAGAAACTACCGAAATAAAAAACAATGTCCCCACAAAACAATTGCAGCAAAACTTCTGGCGAAACTGGTCGAAGGATTATTTACAACAATTACAATCGAGATATAAATGGAAATATCCACAAACTAATTTAAAACCTGATGATATTGTGCTGGTAAAAAGAGAAAATTATCCTCCACTATTATGGCCATTGGGCCGAATAGTTGAAACTTATCCAGGAAGTGATGGACTAGTAAGGTCTGCATTAGTAAAGATAGAACAAAAAACCTATTTACGACCAATCGTGAAATTATGCAAAATACCAATAATTGATAATGAAAAATCACATGCCTAATCATTGAAAATAATTTGCACTATGCACATAGTGAAAAATTTTTACAACAACAAGGTTAAGGAAAAGTCGTTTTTCACCGTTTTTTTTTTTCATTCGAATAAGAAAACCACACGAATTAAGACAGTAAAATTTAAAGTTTAAAGTGAAATATTTCTAAAAAAAAAAAAATCTCAAAATATATATATATAATAAAATGAGTTCAATAAGTATTAAATCCACTACTCCAGTACCTTCGGAGTACCAATCTTTTGGTTCAAGATCAATCGACAAGTGAAGTTTGATCAACATAGAAAGTGAAGCAGGCAAGGTTCCAAAAATTAAAATCTTCAAAAACACTCAAACGATAGGTGAACGGAGAAAAATGATAAAGGAAAGGACACAGTTAGCTGAACCTGGAGGTTTTTCTCGACCTTTCGAGGCAGGAGGTTCATCTTTAACCAATCAATCAAAATTTAAAGGAGAATTAAGCAGAGTACCAGACTGGTTAGAGGCACCAGAAGGTATATAACGTCTTATGGAAGACTGGTCAATTCCATGGCATATCATAAAAAGAAAAAAAAACTATCGTCATAGGCTGCATGGAATGACCATAAGATTTAAAAAACAAAAAAACAATAAGACGACAGTTAAAATCATAAAATTAAAATAAAAACATGTAACTTTTCCTTTACACTTTAATAAACATACACTTTTTAAAATATACATATACGCTTTAATAAGTATTTAAAAATGAAATATTATTTTTATTTTTCAAATTTATTTTTTTTTCCATTGATAATCAAAAAAAAAACGCTATTAAAAAATTAGAAAGAAATTAAAGGTGTTAAATTAACTTACCCTTGTTTTTACCATCAGCCAACTACCAACGATGCTAAAAAATAAAAAAAAAGGGAGGATTAATATCAAATAAATATAAAATGTTCAATAAATAACACAAAAACACAAAGACAACACAATTTAAATATCACCAAAAAAAAAAAATGTATTTTTTGAACACACAACATATAATAACACACTTATAACAATTATATATATATAAAGGGACTTCACAAATACAATAAACCAAAAACTGAACAATTTCACGACACTGCACAATTTTTTCCAATATCTTTTTTAACAAAAATAATAAAAAATAATAAAATACTGAAAAAAATTAAATTGTTTAACCACAAATAATGATAAAAAATTATCACCTGGCTTGCAATTAAAATTCAGCATATTCTTTAAATGTACCCGGCTAATTTATCATCTTAAAATTAATCTACCAGTTACCATAAAAAACGTACCAGCTAATATCATTCACAATCGAAAAATGTACCAGATGTCGCATCAGTTACCATTCGGAAAAATGTTCCAATAAGAAAGACAGACGATGAGACAAATAGAAAATTTATCAACAACGGGGAAAATAGAAAATTCCAGAGTTTGCAAATTTTGCTATATAAAGAATGAAATTCGCAGAAGAATTTGTCTTTTGCAATTACCTGCCTATATGACGTGTTGAGTCTGAATCAGGGAGACCAAAAGATCAAAAAAACCAGGACGTGTTGAGTCCTATAAAAATCTAGCGTGCTGAGCTAGTCAATAGGGATCGTTAGGAATTTCTGTAGAAATACTTGTAATTTCTACAGAAATTAGGGTAAGTTAGGCCAAATTATCTATATCGGGAAACGTGTTGAGTTTCCAAGTATAAAACTAAAAGGGGACTTAGAAATTTTTTAACAAATTAATTAAATTTAACAAATTTCTAAGCATCGGAAAATTTTAGAGTATAAAATCACAGAGACTTAGAAATTTTTATTGAAAAATTTCTATTTGCTATACCGAGAGCTACGATATTGGGTTTGATGCGATATCATACGAATTTACTCATCATAATTAATTTGGGATAAATTATTGCTGACAGTAAATTAATTTTCCGGAAGTCATTGGACGGTTAAATTTTTAAATTTTTAATCTTCAGATTCGGGTGCGAGTTCTTCAATCAACACTGTTCGTTATCACTCAGTTTTTTTACTTCACCCTTTTTCTTGGTTGATTTTCAGGTGTTGACAAAACTATGATGGTTAATTGGTACAAATTAATGTACATACCATCAACCCCATAATTCTACCAAAAAACACCTGAAATTACACTTGTAGTTGCATTTAGAAATTATTGTACATACACAAATTAAACACATTTGTAACTTTTATATTTAAACACTTCACAGTTTTTCACTTTGCCGACGGCATTTGCATTAACAAACAAATTTCGTTTCACGTATCATCAGTCGAACCGTGCATATAGTTCTATAAGTGAATTCCAAGTGCTATTAAAAATATACTAATAACTAATAATATATTTTATATTTTGGGCTTTGTAAAGTCTTTTGAGTACAAAAAAAAAAAAAAAAAAAAATCCTTAGTGTAAAGTTAAGTGAAACAAGTGAATTTATAACCCACTATTAATGATGGACACTGAAATGACCATGACAATACCTCCAAAACCACCAGATAAAGTTAAAAAATCGCTAGATTTTGACTGTATAACTAAAGAAATAAAAAACAAAACACCAGGACCAAAATTTCTGATGATGAGAAAATCCGAAGAAGGTAAGGATATGGTAAAAGTATCACCCTTTCTTATACAAAAAACTATATATGGTGTAATAAAAGGAAAATTGGAATTTTGCAAAAAGCTACGCGATGGTACTATACTAATCAAAACAAAAAACCTTGAACAGGCAACAAAGTTGATAAATCTAAAAAAACTAACACAAGAGAAACACGTAGACATCTCAGAGCACGATAGATTAAATCATTCAAAAGGTGTAATATACAATACAAGTTTGATTTATATGGAAGACAAAGAAATTTTAGAAGAACTAGCAGCACTAAACGTTATTAATGTTAAAAGAATTTATAAAAGACAAAATGAGAATATCAGTCAAACTGGATTATTCATTTTAACATTCGCAACAACCACAATTCCAAAAACAATAAACGTTGGATATGAATTAGTACACGTCAGACACTACATCCCACCTCCTCTTAGATGCAGAAAATGCCTACATTTTGAACACATATCAGATGTATGCAAAAAACCAAAAATATGCATAAATTGCAATAAAAACTATCACTTTGAAGACAATGGTGAAGAAAAACAAAAATGCGAAGAAAAAACAGAATGTACAAATTGCTTAGCAACAACACATAATTCTTTAAGCAAACTATGCCCGGTATATATAAAACAAAAGGAAATCATGAAAATCAAAACATACGAACAAACAGATCTTAAAACACCAAAGAACATATGAGGAGCATCGTTTCAAAATGCAAGTTCTCCATAATGTTTTATTTTCCAAAAAACAAACTTTATTAATAACTTTTTTTCTTTTGGGAAATTGATTAATACAAAGATAATATAGTTCTTCGTCTCAATAGATGTTCTTTTTAGTGTAAGTGGTAATTTTTCCAAAAACGACACACTCACATATATGATAAAGATCGAAAAAGCTTCATCAAAATCAAAAAAGTTTTTCAAAATTTTTCGAATTGCTTTTAGTTATGTACCCTGTACACAATTATAATGATTTCAATAAATGTGTCTGACAGTCTGTGATATAATGGAATTGTTTTTGTAAATCAAGTTAACAAAACTAATTGTGTAGACGGACCATAGTGTTTCGAATTTGTTCTCATTTATTATAAATATTTGCTCTCACAAATGAAATGAACACCTGTCAATGTTTTGCAGCACTAAACAATACACAATGCTATTTAAAATGTACATTTAATTCATATGATATTCCACACATATAAGTGTTATTTATATGTAAATGTATATTTTGAGTATTGAAAATAGAATAAATGAATATCATTGGCTGGAACATATATATATAAATTTGAACATTTTTGAGAGATTTTGATCATATATTTATTTTCCATGTATGGTTTATGCTCGTGCATAGGGATATGTAAGGATCCATATTGAATTGAAGACGATCTCGTACGCATACATACATAAAGCATATAACATGAATAAACAAGTTTGATATAACCAAAGCCGATATATAAAATATATTATATCATGGTATATTATATTCGTCTTTGGTATAACATTGAATGCGATGTAAAAACTAATTCTAATACATACATAATAGACATGACATAGTAGTAGACATTAATAACAACATGCTGCTTGCTTATGCAGAATAGATAATAGTAAATACTATATGCAATGAATGTGCTGTTTATGCGATATACATGATTGTATGTATACATCGTATATATGGTATTTTGTACATATACATACAAGTGTAATTATAAAAATAGATTGTTCAATGATGTATATCAGGATCTATAATGTATATAGTATCAATGACCTTTCTTAACATATTTCTTTATGAAAATATTTGTGTGTAATGTTAAATATGAACCTTTTTGTTATTCATAGATATATGAATACATTATTTGGTAATTACATATACACTTTCGCAATCAGCTGGTTTTTTACTCATAAAAAATTGAAAAGTCAACCTTTTTGCTTTTTTTTCAACTTTGGTTTGATTTCGGATTTATGAATAGAATATAATAGTGGCTGTTTGATTCGGGGGAGTGGTGTGGGGGGTGGGGGTGGTGATTACTCATGAGTAATTTTTCATTAGTAAGATTGAAGAATTTTATAGAATGAAAAATAAAATATAAATGAAAAAAAGAGAATTTTGGCAGGTGGGTGCGGGGATGCTAAAAGAGTATGAAAAGTGCTGTATAATTAGCGTCATTCGTTAACACTGATCAACATTTTAGAACTGAATTAAACTGATTTTTTCATATGCTCTTTTAACTATCTACCCACACTCTCCTACGCATCAAACTTTAACTATTATACTTTTTTCATAAATCCGAAGTTAAATGAACATTTTGAGACTAGAATCATGAAGATTCATATATTTTTCGATTTTTAATGTTTAAAGAAAATTAGCTGACAGCAAAAGTTTATAATTACCGAATATTTATCAATTACACTGCAATCTGATGGTTTTCCTCTGAAAAGAATTAAATAACAATTTTGATAGGTAACAGGCCTCAAGCAAATATCCTTTTCTTAGATATTTTTATACATAATTTGCATATTAATATTATACTTTATAAATCATATATAGTAATATATTTAATTTTAAAATTTTTAAATTTGAAAAATGTCTTCCAAACACAGTTAAACTAAAACTGGATGTACAGTATTGTTCACAACTACTTTTACACGGCATTTAATTTCTAATCAATTAATAATTGGAAATACATCCTCGAAACATTATAAATCCATAAATTTGTTTAGTGTATACATATATAATTATAATAATAAATAATTAAATATAATATCATCTATTAAAATATTAAAATATTATATAATTTCAACTGTATTAAAAGACGATTGATAATTCATCGCTTTTTTGTCCGAATTCATTAGGTTCATTTAAGTTCAAAACAAAGTTACATATATTTTATAGAAAAAAACAGAATTAAAAATACATGCAATTTTAAAACTTTTGTTAAAAAAAATGCTGTATAAAAATATTTATGACTATAATAATGCTAATACTAAATGTCAGAGGCTATTCAAATTTCTGATAATATATTCTAAAGTATAGGCAGGTCAGATTAACTTCCTATTTTTTGCCAACTCCATGACCGCACCATGCAGAACTGACCAGTTCTTGCACTTTTTAAATGAATGGTTTAAGTTTTAAAATTTGGTTTGAGAATGATATTAAATAGTTGAGCTATCAATTTAATAGAAATGTTAAAATACAAAGGTAAATTTTGAATTCAAAAATCAAATAAGCAATTATAATTTACTATACGTAAACCTATTCCACGTTATTTTCAAACATAATTTTTTGAATCACTACTGAAGATATTTTAATAATACGGATCTCCAAAATATTTCTAGGACTAGAATTATAGGCCCATTCTACTTAATAATTTATTTTCAAACAAACATAAATGAAAAAAATTTGATTGCATTCAATCATAAAAACCTATAAATTTACAAATAATTTATTTTCGACTTCATGACATGTTGTTTATTATATATACCTATATATATATAATATTTTTCAAGCTACAAATAATTATCAATTTTCATTGAATCTAATTAAATGTTCATCAGCGCTAGTATTTAGAATTTTTTGAGTATATACTTTATACCACACACAAAAAACATCAACGAAATAAAATTTAAAAATTTTGAAATAAATATTTTTAAGCTTTCTGTTTTTAAAAAATATTGTAAATAATTTAAAATTCATTATCCTCAAGATTTAGAAAAATATACATATTTGTAAATTATGTTCCATATTAATTTGAAAATATCAATTTTTATCTATATAGTTAGAAAAAAAATTGACTCAGTCTATAAAAAAATTTGGTAATTCACAAAACACCTGATTTTTCAATTTCTATATTATGATCATAAATCAGAATAATGCTTTATTTTTTCAGAAGTCCTAAGGCCCAAACATTAAAAAAGACATTCTTCAAAAATTTCAAGAAGAAATTCAATTCACGGGATATGATAATATATAATCGTATCTTGCATTCATAAGTCAAAGAACTCAAAAACATAACAAAATAAAACCATAATATATCCATATGTATACATATATTATGTATAATCAAAGATACTATATACTATCACAGATAAGTGTATTTGATCTGTGATACTATGTAAAAACATATTTATATGTATTTATATAGTATCTCTGGTTCTGGTATAATGCTACAGCAGTTATAATGTATGCATACGTAAAAACCTCTGTTGCCAAATATTCTACAATGCTACATCAGAAAATAATGTAAACCTATACAAGTAATACATATAATCAAAGACCATATAAATGTATAGAGTACAGTACAAATGCTACAGTAATTATAATGTATGCATACGTAAAATCATCTGTTGCCTAATATTCTACAATCCTACATCAGAAAATAATGTAAACCTATACAGGTAATACATATAACCAAAGACCATATAATTGCATATATTTATATGGTCTTTGATATAAATACAATTCTATATATGTATTTCAATAATAGTAGTAGTAGTAATTTTTGTCAGATCATATAGCACGCGACAAGGCATATTAACATAACAACACATACATACATATATAAAAATACATGAAATATGAAATACCTCCTTTCTCAAGTCATTCATATATTAAATACGACGATCAACTCAATACAATAAAAAAAAAATTTGAAACAGCCCTATTGTCAATTGTTGTATTCTAAAGCATTTGCATACAAAATATCCATTTATTTTTACTTATTCAAGTATAATATCATATCAAGGGTGCGTTCATAAACGTTACTATAGTTAACTATAGTTATCATTTGTCGTTCAAAATGGTGGTGGCATAGTAAAACATAACTACCAACATGAATTTTTAGCGTTCATAAACATCTGTTGTACTGTAGTAAAGTAAATTTTTAACTATTTGATGTCAAAAATTAACCCTGCTCGAGAGCATGGTTAACGATAGTAACGATAGTAAGCCTTTAAGTGGTAATGACATTGACAATAAAAAATCGTTTGTCATTTAATTTTTTGTTGTGAATTGTGAAAATTTCAATTTAATTTATTTGAAATTAATTAATTTTGTTTTAAACTTCATTTTTAAAAAATAATTAATTTTTGACAAACAAAAAATATAAAATTTTATTATTTATTTTAATTTTATATGTAAACATTTTTTAAACTTGACTTGACAGCTGAATGATAATTTATTGCTACTACTATGGTAAAAATCTCGTTCAAAACCACTTGAAGTTAACATAACTATGGCTGTAGTATAACATAACTTTGCTTAAACCATACTACACCATGACTATGGGTAAAGTAATGTTCATGAACGCACCCCAAATAAGTGATGGTACCACTCAAAACCATATAAAATTTAGTAAACCAGTCATGCAACTCACAAACTAATTCTTCTATATAAATATTCTTATTTTTCTCTCATATTTACATCCTTCCTGAATTATAAACTTTCGCTCTTTTTCGATATTGTTTCGAAAAACTTTTTCGATCTTTATTTTTGGCAAACATACAAACATTTAAATAAAAAAAATGAAATGGTTCATCTAGTAGGACTGTATTATCTTTGATTAATACAAAAAAGCTTTGAAATAATCATTGTTATGGAGAAAAATAATCAATAAATAACGAAATCAATTTTTACATTTTGAACCAAGAGCCGTTTTTATAATGTAAATATCATAGAGAATATTGCATATTGAAACGAAGCCGTATTAAAATATAAAAGCCTGCTTCTTTATCAACTGAAGTACGCATCAAAAAGAAAATTTTCGTTTAATGGAGTATTTGCATTTTGAAACGATGCTCCTCATATATAAACAAAGATATGGAACTTCTTCTAACACAAATTACGCACAACAATTAAAAAATCAAAACAAAAATAAAAACCATATAATTGAACATACAATAACAGATGATACTAACAAAGAAAAAAATCAATTAGTAATAAATCAAGCTAACAAAATAAAAAATACTTGCATAAATGATAATTCTAAAACAAATAATCAAAACACAAATCAAAGAATAACACAAAAAAAACAATTGAGACAAATAACACAAAACCCCAAATTTTTGCATCACCAAAACCATATGATACTACAACTGATTACTCAGATGAAGATCACGATATATATATATCAAGGTCAACGACAAAGAAACAAATAAACAAAAAAGAGGCAGAGGGAGACCACCGAAAACACTACTGAGTCCACCAACAAAAGAACGCAAATTACAGATAAGTACAAAATAATATACGTATATACATATATTTATATATACATATAAATATATATACAATATATACAATATATATATATATATATATATATATATTGTATATATATATACGTATATATAAACAAAACTTCTTAATGATAAACAGGGCCCTATTGCACCAACCACTTATCACTTATTACTTATCAACTTTTAAAAAAAATATTTTTTGATAATTGTAAGTGATAAGTGTTGCACGAAAAAATTTTGAATTCCACTCACTTATCAACTCCAAAAACTTATCATTTAATTATCAGTTTTTGCAAAGTAAAAGTGCTAAGTGTTGCACGTAAAAATTAGCATGAATTATCAAAAATCATAAAATGATAAGTTGTTTGAATTGCAAAGTATTTTATCATTCACTGTGGCTATTATACCTAATATATGTATATCTATAATATATATATATATATATATATATATATATACACATATATATGTATATATATTTTACCAATGATTATTAAAAGATAAGCGCTATCCATTGTTTTGTATTGAAAAATGATTAAAAGGGAATGGGTGGCCGTTATTTTACATTTGCATTACTTTTGAAGAGTAACAAAAATTATTAGTTATTTGAAGTGATTTGTTTAAAATGGGCAGAGATTCAAAGGAGAAAAAATTATCTGTTTTACAAGTTGTAAAGGAAAAAAAGGTAGATTAAATTTTTTTTAAAACTTTTACGTCTATATTATTACAATTTTTTTTCCCTAGAATGTGTTATTTGGTTCCTTCCAAAATAACAGTGTTACTAAGGCAGAGAAGGAATGTTTGTATATATGACAAACACCTACAATCGTTAGTACACGATTAAGAAGGTGCTGGTTCAAAAAATAAAAGAGATAGATATTTTTTGAGTTTATGTTTTATTTCTCTTCAAATTCAACTTATACAATAATTAAAATAATTAAAATTATCTGCTTAATCTATGGTAAAGTAATTCCAAACTTAAATTGATAGTCTTAAATTTTCAGTATTATAATAACTAATAAATACAAAGTATTTATTTGTGCTAAGTAGTTCAATTTCTCTAGTAAAGAAAAAAAATAGTTTAATATTCCCGTCAGCACCAGGAATATTAATAGAAACTCCAGTCAGCACCCGGAGTAGTTAGTATGTAAATATTCCCGTCAGCACCAGGAATATTATGATATGAATACTCTAGTCAATACCCAGAGTAAGATAAATAGTTAATATTTATATTCCCGTCAACACCAGGAATATAAATGTTGAATATAAACTTCAGTCAGCACCCGAAGTTTATTTTATTAGTGAATTTCCAATCAGCACCCAGAAAATTCACTAAGTTTTAGTATGGGAATAATTAAGTATTTATAAATTTCAGTCAGCACCCGAAATTTATATTTCTTAGTAAACTTCTAGTCAGCACCCAGAATATCTACTAAGTTTTTGGAATTGGGAAGAATGTGTAAATTGCTAGTCAGCACCCAGTAATTTACACTTGGTTAGTTAGGATAGGAATGAAGGTGAAGATGCTTGATTTCTTCGGTTTATATACTTTTGTGAACAAAAGTAAATTTCTAGAAAATTAACGGTGTCTATTATTTTTGAGCCCTATTGTAATTATTTGAATATTTAAAATTAATTATTTATTTTATTTGTCATTGTTTTTTTGAAATTTACTTTTGTCACCCAATAGTATGCAACAAAAAAAAAATAATACAATTATTTAATTTTACTAATAATAGTATGCAACAAAAAAAAATAATACAATTATTTAATTTTACTAATAATAGTATGCAACAAAAAAAATAATACAATTATTTAATAATAATAATAGTTACAATAACAATTTTTTTTTGCATAATTATGATTATTCTAATTGGAATTTGTATGTTGAATTGTAAGTAATAATATTGATATTGTAAGTAATTGTTGCTAGGTACATTTATTACGTTTTGATATTTGATCTGTTACTTATTTTATTATGTATTATGTTTAGTTACATTTTATATATAGTGATTGTGTACAATTTGTTTTTTTTTTGTATGTATAATTATAATAATTACAAATGTTGTTGTCTTAGTCTAAAATATGTATTATTTTATTGATTATTGATTGTCTAAATTATAATTATAATGAATAGTGGAATGTATTTTGATGTTTGCGTCAATTGTTGAGATCAGCATTGAATAGTGTTATTGGAATAATTGTTTATTGTTGAATATTTGACAGTTTATTGTTTATATTTTATATTTGTGTTTTTGGATATTTCGAGTGTCGTGAAATTAATCAAAGTGTTGTTATTATTAAAAATATTATTATTTATTAAATTTCAATTAAAATGAAGATTTGATTGAATGTGTATTTGATTCATGTAAATCAAAATACTTCATTTTTATTGAAATTTGTTTGTTAATGCAAATGCCGTCGGCAAAGTGAAAAAATGTGAAATGTTTAAAATAAAAAAGTTACAAATGTGTTTAAATTGTGTGTGTGCAATAATTTCTAAGTGCAATTTCAGGTGTTTTTTGGTAGAATTATGGGGTTGATGGTATGTAAATTAATTTGTACCAATTAACCATCATAGTTTTGTCAACACCTGAAAATCAACTAAAAAAAGGGTGAAGTGAAAAAACTGAGTGATAACGAACATACTGCCCCCCGTTGAAAAAATACATTTTTTATTTTTTCAAAAGAAAATCAAACAAAATGAATTTTATTGTTTATTTGAATTTTATTAAATAATTTTAATTGGTTTTTAATATTTTTACATTGTTATCCAATGTTAATTTAAAGGCGATGCGTGTTCTGTCGGGTAATGTATGCCGTTGTTTTTTCTTTTTAGAAGCCCTAAGCATATTTTTTGATATTAGAACGTAATAATACGTGTTTGGAATAGTTTCTGATGTTATGGTGAAAAGTACTGGTTCTTCTTGATTATGGATGTTTATAAGGAGTGATTTGGTTTTATTCGAAGATTCTAACGTACCACCAAAGAGAATCCATCCAAGCAAACTGTTTTGTGCAACAGGTGTACCTGGTGGACCTTTGCGCAAACCTTCTAGTAGGATAGAAGAATATGCATCAGCACCTAGAAGGATATCTATCTTTCCCGGTAAATGGAAAGTTGGATCTGCTAGATCGAGATCTTTGATGTGATTGAAATTATGAGTGTTAATTTGTGAGGGTGGTAGAAGATCAGTAATTCTAGTAACAATTAATGAATTTATGTTTATAGTTTTGTTTGTGCGAGTTTGTATGGGTAAAGTAGTTTGATATTTAATAGGTACTGTTTTTGAATTACCGAATCCAGATACTTGTATTGAAGTACGATATTTTTTTAAAGATAATTTTTGTGCAGCATTTTCTGTGATGAAAGATGTCTGCGAACCTGAATCTATAAGTGCACGAAATGTAAAATCTAGACCATGTTTAGATTTAATTTTCACAAGAGCTGTGGATAGTAAAGCAAGTGATGACCTTCGTGAATGTTCGTATGTACAAAATGATTGTAATGATTTTTCAACGCTTTGGTTGGTTTGTGATTTAGTTGAACAATCTTGAGTTGTTCCTAAATTTGAATTGTTTGAATTATGAATAGTTTTAGATTTTGTGTTAGTTTTGTTTTGCACATTGTTTGTGCTTTGGTTCGATGAGTTAAAATGTAGTAAAGTATGGTGTTTTTTACCACAATTGCGACAAGTGAATTTACTTGTGCAATTATAAAGTTTATGTTTATTAGATAGACAATTTATACATAGCTGCTTCGAGCGTACGAGTTCAAGTCTTTTGGGTATTTGAAGACTTAAAAATTTTGAACAACGATATGCTGTATGTGATTCTTTACAAAAGAAACATGGTTTTGCTGACTTAATGTGATGCGTTATGGATTTATAACTTTGATTTGCTGATGTTTTGTTATCAACTAATGCCTCAAGTGTTCTGAAGCGAGATTCTAGAAATTCCTTCAACATATCGAATGTAGGTAGCTCTTGTGAAGATCCTAACTTTTCTTCCCATAATCGTCGTGTATCAACGGGTAATTTTTGTGTCACGTGGTATATAAGGATTACATCCCAGTTTTTTATATCGACTTTTAATGAAGTTAATTCGCACAAACATTCTGTTGTTCTATCAATAAGAGACTTTATGCCTTTGGCAGACTCTGAATTTAACGATTGCTGATTGAATAGAATTTTGAGTTGAGTATTGACTAATACTCTTGTATTTTGATAACGATTTTTCAAGGCAGACCACGCGACTTCGTAATTTGATTCAGTGATTTGGTACTGACGGAGTAAATGTTCTGCTTCACCAACAACGCTGGTTTTTAAGTAATGGAATTTTTGAATAGCAGATAAATTAGAGTTTTTGTGAACAAGAGATGTGAATAAATCGTGAAAAGACCGCCAACTATCATATGAGCCAGAAAACTTGGGTAACGAAATTTTTGGTAATCGAATAGATGGGTTTGAACTACTAACTTGAATTGGTTTTTGTACTGAAGGTTCTACTTTGTTAAGAGACTCTAAGGCATCATTTAGAATGCCAAGAAAATCATAAAATTTTTCCTCAAGGGGATTAAAATAGTCTGAAGAATATTTAAGTTCTTTAATTTGTTCTGATGGTGTAGAGCTTACTAATCGTTCGAGAGTTAAATGATTAATAACGATATCTTTCCACAATGCTTTAACATAATCAAGACGACCTCGAATATATCCAAGCGTTCGTTTTGCTATGGCTGTCTTTTTGTAATTCGTAATTGCTGTCTCAAGCAATTGACGCAAACTATCTTGTTTTAAAATTAAATCACATATGGTTTCCTGTGATGTAGTCATGTTGTAATTTGAAGAAAAATGAAGTACTCAAAAATATCTATCCGGCTCGAAGGACCAAAAAATGTTTGTATATATGACAAACACCTACAATCGTTAGTACACGATTAAGAAGGTGCTGGTTCAAAAAATAAAAGAGATAGATATTTTTTGAGTTTATGTTTTATTTCTCTTCAAATTCAACTTATACAATAATTAAAATAATTAAAATTATCTGCTTAATCTATGGTAAAGTAATTCCAAACTTAAATTGATAGTCTTAAATTTTCAGTATTATAATAACTAATAAATACAAAGTATTTATTTGTGCTAAGTAGTTCAATTTCTCTAGTAAAGAAAAAAAATAGTTTAATATTCCCGTCAGCACCAGGAATATTAATAGAAACTCCAGTCAGCACCCGGAGTAGTTAGTATGTAAATATTCCCGTCAGCACCAGGAATATTATGATATGAATACTCTAGTCAATACCCAGAGTAAGATAAATAGTTAATATTTATATTCCCGTCAACACCAGGAATATAAATGTTGAATATAAACTTCAGTCAGCACCCGAAGTTTATTTTATTAGTGAATTTCCAATCAGCACCCAGAAAATTCACTAAGTTTTAGTATGGGAATAATTAAGTATTTATAAATTTCAGTCAGCACCCGAAATTTATATTTCTTAGTAAACTTCTAGTCAGCACCCAGAATATCTACTAAGTTTTTGGAATTGGGAAGAATGTGTAAATTGCTAGTCAGCACCCAGTAATTTACACTTGGTTAGTTAGGATAGGAATGAAGGTGAAGATGCTTGATTTCTTCGGTTTATATACTTTTGTGAACAAAAGTAAATTTCTAGAAAATTAACGGTGTCTATTATTTTTGAGCCCTATTGTAATTATTTGAATATTTAAAATTAATTATTTATTTTATTTGTCATTGTTTTTTTGAAATTTACTTTTGTCACCCAATAGTATGCAACAAAAAAAAATAATACAATTATTTAATTTTACTAATAATAGTATGCAACAAAAAAAAATAATACAATTATTTAATTTTACTAATAATAGTATGCAACAAAAAAAATAATACAATTATTTAATAATAATAATAGTTACAATAACAATTTTTTTTTGCATAATTATGATTATTCTAATTGGAATTTGTATGTTGAATTGTAAGTAATAATATTGATATTGTAAGTAATTGTTGCTAGGTACATTTATTACGTTTTGATATTTGATCTGTTACTTATTTTATTATGTATTATGTTTAGTTACATTTTATATATAGTGATTGTGTACAATTTGTTTTTTTTTTGTATGTATAATTATAATAATTACAAATGTTGTTGTCTTAGTCTAAAATATGTATTATTTTATTGATTATTGATTGTCTAAATTATAATTATAATGAATAGTGGAATGTATTTTGATGTTTGCGTCAATTGTTGAGATCAGCATTGAATAGTGTTATTGGAATAATTGTTTATTGTTGAATATTTGACAGTTTATTGTTTATATTTTATATTTGTGTTTTTGGATATTTCGAGTGTCGTGAAATTAATCAAAGTGTTGTTATTATTAAAAATATTATTATTTATTAAATTTCAATTAAAATGAAGATTTGATTGAATGTGTATTTGATTCATGTAAATCAAAATACTTCATTTTTATTGAAATTTGTTTGTTAATGCAAATGCCGTCGGCAAAGTGAAAAAATGTGAAATGTTTAAAATAAAAAAGTTACAAATGTGTTTAAATTGTGTGTGTGCAATAATTTCTAAGTGCAATTTCAGGTGTTTTTTGGTAGAATTATGGGGTTGATGGTATGTAAATTAATTTGTACCAATTAACCATCATAGTTTTGTCAACACCTGAAAATCAACTAAAAAAAGGGTGAAGTGAAAAAACTGAGTGATAACGAACAAGGAAGAAGCATGGAAGGAGGTCCTTAGGAAGGCACAATCTGTTGGTGTAGCCTCCGAAAAACGCGATTGGACTTATGCACGTGACCACATTTTTGGCCTGTGGAAAAGTCGAACTTTGGTAAGTTCGACTCATTTTTACATAAAGGCGAATCTTATGAAGTGAAAATATTATACATAGCATTTAGACTTTAAATGAAACTTTATGCGAATCAATGAAACTTTATGCAAAATAAATGAAACTTTATCCAAATAAAATGAAACTTTGTTCAAATAAAATGAAACTTTGTTCAAATAAAATGAAACTTTGTGCAAATTAAATATGTGTATATTAAATAAAATTGTGTGTATATTAATATATTAGTTTAGTCTATAAGTTAAATTTTGCATTAAAATTAATTATATTAAAATTTATTTCTCATTTTTCATTTGGTTTGTACAAAGTCTCATTTTATTTGCATAAAGTTTCATTTAAAGTCTAAGTGCTATATATACCAAGTAAATACAGAATTTGTCATATTAAAAAAAAAATAATTTAAATAATCTTATTACAGGCAAAACGTGATAATGCAAAAGCAACCGGCAGTGGAGGTGGGAAAGAAGCCATATTGGATGAGATTGATATGGCAATTCTAGATATTTTAGGTAAAGACTCCCCAGTTGTGGAAGGCTTAGAATTGCCAGAATCAGATGGTCTCGCAATGATCCACACGCAGAACTCATCTTTGCGAGAAAAGCAAACTTTACCCCAAAGTTCGAAGTCCACTGACTGCAGTAAAAGGAGTGCAACTAAAAGAAAAATAGATGACATTGATTCTTTGGAGTTTTTAAAAAAAAAAGTATTAGAGTCAGAACTTTATAAAAATAAATTGCAAATACTCCAGCTAGAGAGAGACATGGGACTGCCGCCATCAAAATTCACGGAGGACATACTGTTGAAATGTGCGGAAACAAGAAATGAAAATGTTAATAATAATAATAATAATAACAATTATAATATTTAAATTCTAAATTATTTTTATTAATTTTTTTATTTTTTTATACAATGTATACAAAATAAAATATAATTTTTCTAACTGAAATAATCAACAAATTGTTGAATATCATTAACGTTTAGTTCTTCGTTCTCCTCTCTTTCTTCCTGAATGTTTTCAACATCCTCCACATAATAATCCTCAAGTTCGAAGGAAAGTGCTGCATTTTCTCTAATTTTAATTGCAATATTGTGGAGAGTGCAACACACTAATACTATTTTTGCAGCAAACTTCGGCTCCAATCGTAGATGATTCAAGCAAGGAAATTTTTCTTTTAAGATTCCTGAAAAATATATTTATGGTTTAAATATTCAAAATGATAGATAAAATTATGAATGATTACCAAAGCTATTTTCTACAATCCTTCTGGTCTTTTTATGTGCACGATTAAATCTTTGCTCTGCTGGATTACCAGGATTTCGTCGTAATGGTGTGATAAGCCATTCTTTTAGTGGGTAAGCACTATCACCCAAAATAACAGCACCAGGAAATGGACGAAAACCGGCTTCAAAATTTCGAAATAGTTCAGAATTTCGAAGCACTCTGGAATCATGCACGCTTCCTGGCCAATTTGCATTTACAGCATAAAAACTGCGATCTGGCCCACAAACCATCATTACGTTTAATGCATGATCTCCATGTCGATTTACATAGTGCTCCTCGTTAATCTTAGGAGCATCTATATTAATAATAGTTCCATCGACACACCCAGCTACTCGAGGAAAGCCACCCAAGTTCAAAAACTGGAGCGCAAGTTCTTGCCTGTTTTCTGGCCAGCAAATTGTTTCACCCATCAGTACATCGATTATTGCATCTGATACCCGATGAACTACCCTACATACAGTTGATTTATGAATACCATGCATTTCAGCAATTCCATGGTATTGAGCACCATTTCCCAACCAATGCAGAGTTGTCAACAGTTGCTGCAAAGGACTTAAGCAATTGTTCCGTCTGCTAGGATGTTGCAAATTCGCTCCAATCTTCGATAACACATACTCTATTTGAGTACTAGTTAAACGAAAATTTTCTACTGTATTTGACATCAATGTATAATTTGTTCTTATATTTACTTCACGATGTCTAATTTCTAAATCTTCGTATAATCTTTCGAAACGAAACATTTTTTGAAAATATGTTTGACAAAATATAATTAAATATATATTAATGTATTAAGCACAGATTTTTTAAGATAAATACACTTTATATTTCACAAAACACAAGGCACACTACCGATCACATACGAAATCTATTTGAAAAGAGAATTTTTTCTTATCAATGTTTTGCTTAATTTATCAATTTAATTACTTATAAGAAATAGAAAAATACCGTTGGTGCAATAATATAAGAAATAAGCGATTAAAATTGTTAAACTTATCACTTTGCAAAAATATACTTATCACTTACACAAATTGTGTTTGGTGCAACAGTAATATCAAAATTTGAGTGCTAATCACTTATCAAAAATCATTGAGTACTTTTCAATTTGCTTATCAATTTTCTACTTTGTGCAACAGAAACTTATTAAATTTCTTGATAAGTTGATAAGTAATAAGTGATAAGTGGTTGGTGCAATAGGGCCCAGATCTAACCAACATATAACAAATAAAAATAATCATTACAATTCACTAATCAACATAATACAATGGAACTGCAAAGGTCTTAATACACACACTGCAGATTTAAAATTACTATCAAATAAATACAAGAACAGTATATTATGCCTCCAAGAAACAAAATTACATACAAATTTTCAACCAACTTATAAACGATATAAAGCGATATACAAAAACAAACATTCAAACACTATAGCACACGGTGGCGTGGCTATCATGATTCCAGAAAACATAGAATACAATGAAATAAAAATAAATAATGTAGAGCCACTGAACAGTGGCGAAGGAGAAGCATGCGCAGTAGAACCTACTTACCCTTTCCACTGAAATTTGAAACAGTGATGTGAGTTGTTAACATACCATTTTTCAAAAATTCTTCTTAAAAGGGAAATTCTCAATTCAAGTGGGAAATTATTATTTACACTACTTCACAGTGTATTTTTTAAATAAATACACTTTTACAGTGTATTTATTTTAAAAACATTAATTAAAATTAAGAAATAAAAAAAAAAACAATAAAATTTAAAAAAGTAAAAATTAATAACAACAATTTCAATATTTTAATTTTCCGAACTTTACTCATCGGCTATAAAAAAACAAAGGAGGCAGAATCAAACGATTACTGCGGTACATTACACTTCCAATAATTATCAATGAAAAAGTTGCTGAAGAGATAATTTAGCTTACAACATCAATATTAATATTTGAATTACTAATAGAAATAGATTCAATTCATTCATGCAAAAAGCAAATCAATTAATGTTACATAAATATAAATGTTTCAATCAAATAAGTTAGTGAGTATACTAATCAAACAAAAAGTAGCAGTAATAATCAAATCAATAAACAGATGTATTTAATATAAAAATTCGATAAGGAAATATTTTTGTAAATTTTAAAATTGCAGTTGCAGTTAACAATTAACATCACTGTTCGTTCGCACATATTGTTATTGTTATTCTGTATTTTATTCATTTTGCTTTATCTAAATTCCAAATTTTTCTTTAGTAGCATGGCATTCGTCATATAATCACCATGATTAGAAATGTGCTGCTATTTTTTAAGCTAAAAAAGAGGATATGCATTGTGTTGTGTGTACCTGTACGGTCGGTAATCGGCAGTCGCTGTGTTCACTGAGTGGATAATTTAATTCTTATTTCCTTTGATTTTTTCTTTATCCTATTTTACTTTTATTCAAATGTTTCTTCAGTTGTATGGCAATCGTCGTACAGTGAACATGATTATATTGGGATGTTGTTAATTTTTTAAGCAAAAAAGAGGATTTGCTTTGATGTGCGATTGATAACCGACAGTCACTATACCCACTGAGTGGAAGACTTAAGGCCCAACTATAATCGACATATGTGACATAGCAAACATAAGAAAAAATAACGAATGTTAAAACGTCACATTTGGTTAACTATAATTAACATAAGTAACATAAGTAACTTTCAAATCGAAGCATAACGACAAAATAAAATTTTAAAATAAAGATACAGGTAACGGACTACAGACTACGGAAGAAAATAAATTAAATTGAATTTTTTAAATGAAATGAATAAAATTTAAAGAGTTAAGTGAATATTGAATAAATTACATATATTTATTTTTAATTTTACCTTTTTTTAGTTTTTTAATATCACTGCTTCTTTGAAATAATTTATATACAAATTTTTATTTAATCAATAATTTATTTATTTATTTATATAAAATTTTTAAATTTTGTACACTTTTTCGACTTTATATTTTTATTTTTAATTTTGAATTTTAAAAAGTAATTTAATTTTCTTCAAAATTTTATTCACAATTGACACTAAACTGAATTTATTATTAATAATAATATATAAAACAATTTAAAAATTTGAATTATTTATTACTAACAACTAACAAGTCACACATAAACATAAACAATGAAAAAAATGGTTATGTTACTTATGTTACTTATGTCATGTACGCTCTGTATCGTACTGCTTATGTCGAGCTTATGTTAAACGAATTTTTAACGAATGTTGGTAATGTCAATTATAGTTTAGCTCATTGATTTGGCTGTATTCGGCTACGACATATGTCATAGCTTATGTCACATATGTCGATTATAGTTGGGCCTTTAATCTTTGTTTCTTTTTGCGATTTTTCGTATTGAAGGGGAAATTAAAGGAAATTTTGAAAATATCTCCCATCTGCGCGAGTTTTCGCCATCGTTAGGTGGCTATACATTGAAGAAATAATACAAAACAATTCTCTATGTCTAATGAATAAAAACAAAAAAAACCCATTTCAACCTTAGACATAAAATTTTCACAACAATAGACTTAACTATATGCTCTCCAATTATAAAAAACTACTTTGATTGGACTATAGAAGACCAATTATACGGAAGCGATCATTTCCCAATAATCATAACATCCAAACTACATCAAACCCCAATACAAAAGAGATTAACTTTTAACACAAGAAATGCCGATTGGAATAGATATCAATCTAATCTTGAATTTAATAAAGTTATAGAGGATTTTGAAAATATAGATGAATATGAAACATACATCACGAAAAATATCATTGACGCTGCAAAAACATCTATACCAACAAGTAACACCAAAACAATAAAAAAACAAGTACCCTGGTGGAACAAACAAATCGAACATATACTAAAACAAAAAAAGAAACTGCTAACAAAATACAAAAGAACGATGAGACAAGAAGATTTTATTAACTTCGTTGAAATGAGACGCTACGCCAGAAAAACAATAAGAGAACATAAAAAAAGGTCCTGGGAAGAATACGTATCATCAATAAACTCAACTACTCCAGTAAAAGAAATATACCGAAAAATCAAAACATTAGAAGGAAAAAATAATTATCATCAACTTAATACCGTCAAAATAAAAAACAAAACTATCACAGATATTAACGAAATTTGTAACCTCACCGCAGAACATTTTCAATCAATATCCAAAAACTCCAACTATGATTCCACTTTTCAATACATCAAACAGCAATACGAAAAGATACCTTTTGAAATACCATTAGGAGGGCATGAAAGCTACAACAATAACTTCACCATAGCAGAACTAGAATATACTCTGACACAAATTAAAGGATCATCTCCCGGCATAAATCTAGTACACTACGATATGATTAAAAATATGAATATCTCACAAATGAATTATATTCTAAAATTTTTCAATCAGATCTGGAATTGTGGTAAAATACCTAGTGCATGGAAAGAAGCTCTGATTATACCTATCCTAAAACCAGGAAAAGCATCCCATAGTATTGATAATTACAGACCTATATCTTTAACAAACGTCTTATGTAAACTGATGGAAAGAATGATCAACAAAAGACTAACTTGGTACTTGGAAAAACACCAAAAACTCGACCCACATCAATTCGGATTCAGAAAAAATTTTAGCTCAATAGACGCACTTTCACTCCTTCAATCTGAAATAATAAATAGTTTCAATAAAAACGAATACCTTATTGCAATTTTCATTGACATAGAGAAAGCATACGATCGCGTATGGAGAAGAAATATTCTAGAAGAAGTAAAGAAACTAAACATAAAAGGCAATATGCTTAGATTCCTTAAAGATTTCTTAGAAAATAGAACATTTAGAGTATTAATAGGCAATAAACTTTCCAACAAATACGAAATGGAAAATGGTATACCCCAAGGTTCTGTATTAAGCACAACCATTTTCACAATTGCAATAAACAGCATAAAAAAGGTCACAAACAGTAGCGTAAAACATATAGCATACGCCGACGACATTGTACTATACACCTCACACAATAACATAAAATATGCCCAAAAGATGATACAAAATAGTGTAAATGAATTAACCAAATGGATACATACAAAAGGAATTAAATTATCATCGCAAAAAACTAAAGCCATGATTTTCACTAAAAAAAGGAAAATTGAATCTATCAATGAAATCATACTTGACAATAATATTATCGAATGTAAGAAAAAAAAAGAGAAATCTTCCAATTGATGATGCCGACGTATAATAAGTTAATAAAGTAATAAAATAGGAATTTCATGTGCGAATACTGGGAATAAGTAGACCGTCATAAAATCTAGCCTGCTATGTTCATAATGGGCATATACACATAAAGTAGAAATAGATTGATGATGTTTTAAGTAGTTTTAAGGAATTTTGTATTTTGAAGAATAGTTTTAGTTTTTAATAAAATCTTGAAGGAGACAGGTCGAGTATTGTTTTAACGAAGAAAAATCTCTTTTAGAGCAGCGGTGGAATTACCTTAACGTGTTCTTTTATTAATATTTCTCTTTTTTAAAAAAAAAAGTTTATTTTTTTTATATAAAATTGAATTGAACAGTTGCAAAAAAAAAACTTTTGTAGATTATAGTGATTTGAATTGATAAATAACTTGCACTACAAGCCAAGTTAGTTAAAAAAAATATATATCAAGTATCAAAACATTGTGTACTGGTAATTGAGTTTGTTCCTTTATATACGTTTATATATATTTCAAAATGGGACGTGGTTATGAAAATCGTGGTAGAAAAAGATCCCCAAGCATCGAGTCAGGGGATAGTGATTACAGAACTCGCGAAAAAAGTGTTTCAAAACGCCACCGTGAGCGATCTAATAGTCCTGAGAAGAATAGAACAGAGGAAAGGATTCTGCGGTTGGAGTGTTTGCTTGAAAAATTAGTGCATAAAGATTCAGCAGGCAGCAGTGTCGAAAAAGAAAGAAATTTAGTTCGGTATACGGTACGAAGTGACTGTATTCCAGAATTTTCACCAGGAAATCCGAATATAACAGCAGAAAAATGGGTCAACAAAATTGATCAGCTAGCTGTTATTAATGAATGGGAAGAAAAAACCATTATTTACCACATGCAAAACAGATTATCAGGACTAGCTAAAAGCTGGTATGATAATTTAACTTCTTATGACCGGAACTGGTCTGAATGGAAAGATTTGATTATCCGATCTTTCCCAGACCACCAAGATTTTGCTACTACACTACGTCAGCTGGTCAATAGAAAAAAATTACATAGTGAAAGTATGACCGAATATTATTTCGAAAAGATGAATTTGATTAATGCATGCAAAATCGAAGGTAAAGACGCTGTATCTTGTGTTATTGATGGACTCACAAATGCATCGTTAAAAATAAATGCAAAAGCTGGAAGGTATCCTACACCAGAAGCATTATATGGTGAGTTTTTGTCGACAATCACTGATGAAAAGTGCGATGAACATAAACTAGATACGCAAAAGCATGAAAGGCAGCGAAGCAATAACGCTATAACTACATCAAAACCATTTTCTAAGTGTGAAAGTTGGAAAAATAATGCGATAAAGTGTTTTAATTGTGGTCAAAAAGGACACATTTCAAAAAAATGTTTTAAGCCAAAAGTTGAATGTCGTAAATGCCATAGATTAGGACATCAAACAGAAAACTGCACTCGTGGAGAAAAGAAAAGTGATAAAAATGTATTAAATGTATCATTAAATAACTTAAAAAATAATGATTGCTATTTTATTGAGTGTAAAATAAACAATGAAAAATTTGAGGCATATATTGATACCGGTTGTTGCGGTATTATGATAAAACAATCTGTTACAAAGACTCTGAATTTAAACGCTCAACCATGTAATCTCATTATAAATGGATATGGTGGAGGATCAGCGAAAGTTTTAGGAAAAGTAGAAATAGAATTGGAGGTTGATTTGGCTAACGCTAGAGTCAATGCTTTAGTAGTTCCAGATATAGTACAAAACGTGGCCGTAATAATTGGACAAACTTTCATCAATCATGAAAATGTGATAATGATAACGCAGAATAACAAATTAAGATTGTTCAACAAAGAATTGGCGTCACTTCCACAAATCGAAGATTTGCCTCCACGCAAGACATCTTTACGAGCGAAGGAGTCAACAGTCATTCCATCACATCATGCTGGATTTATAGAAGTCATCAGCGGAAACAACTCTAACGTGTATGTCGAATTTCAACGACGATTGCGACCAAATAATGAACACTTCATTCCTAGATGTCTAGTTGCTGCACAGAATAGTGCAGTGCTCGTTGTTAATACATCAGATTCACCACTGGAAATTAGAGCAAAAGATGTAGTGGCAAGAGGTACTGTTGTTATTGAAACAAAATCGCAAAGTGCGGTAAGTACATTAATATTGTCTGATTGTAATTTAGAACAATTTTCATTGAAAGACATTGAAGCACAAATTGATAGCTCGTTAAGTATTGAATTTAAGCAAAAGTTGCTTCAGATTTTGAATAATTATCGACATTATTTTGCTCAAAATTTGAAAGAATTAGGCAAAACAGATGTTACGGAAATGAAAATAAAATTAATTAATGACAAAACGATAGCACAAAAGCCCTATCGTTTACCATTTTCAGAACGATTATTGGTTCAGAATATGATAAATGAGTTATTAGAAAACGGAATAATAAGAGAATCTAATTCTCCATTTTCCAGCCCTATACTTTTAGTGAAAAAGAAAAGTGGTGAATATAGAATGTGCGTCGATTTTCGGTTATTGAATTCCAATACAATAAAGGATCGGTACCCACTACCTAGAATCGATGATCAAATAGATAAACTCAAGGACTGCGCATATTTTACGAGTTTAGACTTGACGAGTGGTTATTATCAGATACCGATAGCTGAGGATTCTGTAGAGAAAACTGCATTTGCTACGCCAGACGGGCAGTACGAATTTCTAAGAATGCCTTTTGGCTTAGCTAATGCACCAGCAGTATTCCAGCGTATGATGAATACTGTATTAGGTCCTCTAAGATTTACTTCAGCTATGCCTTACCTCGACGATGTTTTATTGCCATCCCGCACTATTGAAGAGGGGTTGAAAAATTTGAAGGGTGTTTATAAAATTGTTTGAAAAAGCAGGGCTTACTCTTAAATTAAATAAATGTAATTTTTTTAAAAAAAGCATAGATTATCTGGGGCATGAAATAAGTTTTCAAAGTATTCAACCAGGAAGGGCAAAAATAGAATCAGTTGAGAGATTTCCGACTCCTCGAAATGTTCATGAAATAAGGCAGTTTCTAGGATTGGCGAGTTACTTTAGGAAATATATTTATAATTTTGCTTTGTTAGCCAAACCATTGACTAATTTATTGAAAAAGGATGTTGAGTTCTGTTGGGGATCAGAACAAGAAGATTCGTTTTCTCGTATAAAAGAAAAATTAATTTCACGGCCTGTTCTCGCATTGTATGATCCTACGGCGCATACCGAATTGCACACGGATGCATCAAAATGGGGTATAGGGGGAATACTCTTGCAACAACAGCAAGAAAATAGATTAAAGCCTGTGGCCTATTTTAGCCGTACAACCACTAAAGAAGAACAACGTTACCATTCTTATGAACTAGAAACTTTGGCTGTAGTGTGTTCTTTAAAACAATTTAGAGTTTATTTGATAGGGTTAAAATTCAAAGTTATATCAGACTGCAACGCATTAAGAACTGCTTTTATGAAAAAGGATCTAGTTCCTAGAATAGGGCGTTGGTGGTTGACAGTCCAAGAGTACGACTTTACTGTAGAATATCGACCAGGTATTAAAATGTCACATGTAGATGCTCTTAGCAGAAATGCTATCGAAAGTAATAAATTAGTCGAGGACATAGATGTTTTGGTTATAAATTTAGATACGGATGATTGGATATTATCTGTACAACTCAAAGATGATAAGTGTAGATATTGTATTTACAAGAAGTGTTACTGCGATCACCCAAATCTAAAGAAGAAGTAGATATACATAAAAATTTCGTTTTAAAAAAAAATCGAGTTTATAAAAAAACTGA
The DNA here is from genome assembly GCA_951394055.1 of Villa cingulata. NCBI lineage: Eukaryota > Metazoa > Arthropoda > Insecta > Diptera > Bombyliidae > Villa > Villa cingulata. The sequence continues at coordinate 29,198,133 of OX596017.1, read as the reverse complement.
AAATGGCAATAGGTGGGTAGTTCCTAAGACTTGTAGAAGAGAAATAGTAATGTGTCACCACGATAACGTAGGTCATTTTTCCGATATTAAGACGTTAGAATACATCAAAAAGAAGTATTGGTTTCCTTCAATGAGGAAATACGTTAAACGTTACATCTCATGCTGCATGGCATGCACTTATAACAAGAACCCAGCAGGCAAACAGCCAGGGTCTTTAAATTTAATTGAAAAAGTGTCAGTACCCTTCGATACTTTACACGTCGACCATCTTGGGCCTTTTGTGAAGAGTACGCAACGAAATACACATTTACTTCTAGTGATTGATGGGTTCACCAAGTTCATTTTCCTAAAAGCCGTACCTAATACTAAAGTAACTCCAGTCGTCAAAATGTTTGATGAGATCATAGATATGTACGGTGTACCGCGACGCATTGTCTGTGATCGGGGAAGTTGCTTTACAAGTGATAGATTTACAAGTTATTGTCAGTCTCTTGGAATAAAAAGAATATTAAATGCAACTGCTACGCCTCGAGCCAATGGGCAAGCGGAAAGGTATAACAGAACTATCTTATCTGCAATAACATCTTCAACGGAAGATGAATCTAAGTGGGACAAATGTGTAAGCTCCATACGATGGGGTTTAAATTGCACTATTAATAAAACGACAAATAAAAGTCCCTACGAGCTCTTATTTGGATATACTCCACGAAGCGCAAACGATGCCTTCCTAAGTAATGAAGTTTGTGAAGATATTCAGGTTCAGAGTGTAGAAGAAATTCGCAAAGACGCGAGTTTTCACATAGAGAAGGAGCAACGAGCTCAGAAAAAATATTACGACTCGAAACGTTCGAGACCACGATCTTATACGATTGGATAGTATGTTGTTGTCAAGAAAACGAAAGGATCTAACGAAGGATCCAGTCGAAAACTGCTACCAAAATATGCAGGGCCATATGAAATAGTGAAAATTCTTGACAATGACCGTTATGTCATAAAAGATTTGCCAGGATCAACGAGATCCAAGAAATCTTACATTGGAATTGCTCCCTCAGATAAATTAAAGCCCTATCAAACATTGATAGATAGTAGTAGTGATTCCGAAAATGAAGCTCATGAAAAAAAATAACGTGAGAAAAAAAATGATAAGCTTGTGTAACGTACACTAAAAAAAAAAAAAAAAATTTTATATTTTCTTTTTCTTTCAATAAATTAGATACAACATGTAACAACACACGAGGACGTGTGATTTTGTAGCGAAGCCGAACTGTAAGAACAAAAAAAGAGAAATCTTCCAATTGATGATGCCGACGTATAATAAGTTAATAAAGTAATAAAATAGGAATTTCATGTGCGAATACTGGGAATAAGTAGACCGTCATAAAATCTAGCCTGCTATGTTCATAATGGGCATATACACATAAAGTAGAAATAGATTGATGATGTTTTAAGTAGTTTTAAGGAATTTTGTATTTTGAAGAATAGTTTTAGTTTTTAATAAAATCTTGAAGGAGACAGGTCGAGTATTGTTTTAACGAAGAAAAATCTCTTTTACGAATATGTCTCTGAGCATAAATATCTAGGAATGACTCTCGACAAAAAACTAACATGGAATCAACACATTAACAATAAAATAAATAAATGCAAAAAAGACCTGAATGTACTAAAACTCCTCTCCAGCACAGAATATGGATCCGACCGACAAACACTGCTTAAAATCTTGAAGACAAACATATTACCAAAAATGGATTATGCATCATACATATTTTCTACAGCTAACAAAAACATACTAAAAAAACTAGATACAGTATTAAATTCCGGCATTAGAATATGTACAGGAGCATTCAGAACAAGCCCGATAATCAGTCTAATGGTAGATGCGAACATCATGACAACTGAACTTAGACATAATATACTAAACAAAAGATATTACTACAAAATTTGCACAAATAGACAACACCCCCTTCATCAAATATTACAGACTAATGAATCAAACACTAAACATTACAAGTACGAGACCCCTACAAAAAGAATAAGCGAAATTGCGGAAAAATACAATCTACCCAGCCACGACAAAATAAAAATTACAAACATCCCTTCTGTTCCACCATGGGAAAGAACAAATATTACATATGACTTAGAACTATGCAAATATAAAAAGATAGACACCCAAAAAGAAATATACAAACAAATACTTTTTGAAAAAATAAGCACAGAATATAAAGAATTTAAAAAATTATATACTGATGGATCTATAATCAACGGAAAATTGGTTTTTGCATATACATCTCAAGAAATTGAAGATAGCTTCAGAATTGACAACTATTCCAGCATTCATACAGCAGAAATGTACGCCATCGACACTGCAATAAAACAAATAAAAAACGAAAGAAAAATATTAATAGTGACAGACTCTTTAAGTTCCATACAATCAATCAGGAAAATATACAACACTCACCCCATAGCAAACAGTATAATACACACAACACAAAAACACTTAGAAAACACATACAAACTTATATGGGTACCTAGTCACCAAGGAATAATATCTAATGAAAAAGCAGACAAACTAGCTAAAGCAGCTACAGAAAAAGGCATTAACCTAAACTTCAAAATAATCATAGGAGACCTACACAAACAAATTAAACAAAAAATGGTACACGGCTTTACAAACATTTGGAACACAGTTGAAGACACCAATAAATTAAGAAAAATAAAAAAAGACACAATACCCTGGAAAAATCTCAATAAACTCACAAGAAAAGACTCAATCATAATAACAAGAATCAGAATAGGACATACAAGATACACACATGAACACCACTTCAATAAAACGCCCGCTCCTAAATGTATATGTAATAAAAATTTAAATATTGAACATATATTTACAACATGCACCAATTATGATGAAGTAAGAAGAAAATTTCAAATAGACCATACAACTTTAGCCAAAGACGACTTAAATAACATGAAAAATATAATAAAATTCTTAAAAAGCACTAACTTATATAATAAGATCTAACAATAAAAAATAAAAATAAAAAAAAAAATTAAAAAAAAAAAAAAAAAAAAAAACATAAACTGTAATCCAAATTTCAAAAATTATAATACCTCAATTGTAAACGGTCCGAAATAACAGACACTCTGTTTAGTGACCACTAATTATATAAATAAAAAAAAAAAAAAAACAAACAAATTTCAATAAAAATGAAGTATTTTGATTTACATGAATCAAATACACATTCAATCAAATCTTCATTTTAATTGAAATTTAATAAATAATAATTATAAAAACAACACATTTAATTAATTTCACGACACTCGAAATATCCAAAAACACAAATATAAAATATAAACACTAAAATATTCAAAAATAAACAATTATTCCAATAAGACTATTCAATGTTGATCTCAACAATTGACGCAAACATCAACATACATTCCACTATTCATTATAATTATAATTTAGACAATCAATAATCAATAAAATAATACATATTTTAGACTAAGACAACAACACTTGTAATTAATTATACATACAAAAAAAACAAATTGTACACAATCACTATATATAAAATGTAACTAAACATAATACATAATAAAATAAGTAACAGATCTAATATCAAAATGTAATAAATGTACCTAGCAACAATTACTTACAATATCAATACTATTACTTACAATTCAATATACAAATTCCAATTAGAATAATCATAATTATGCAAAAAAAATTATTATTGTAACTATTATTACTATTATTAGTAAAATTAAATAATTGTATTATTTTTTTGTTGCATACTATTTGGTGACAAAAGTAAATTTCAAAAAAAAAAAAACACAATGACAAATAAAATAAATAATTAATTTTAAATATTCAAATAATTACAATAGGGCTCAAAAATAATAGACACCGTTAATTTTCTAGAAATTTACTTTTGTTCACAAAAGTATATAAACCGAAGAAATCAAGCATCTTCACCTTCATTCCTATCCTAACTAACCAAGTGTAAATTACTGGGTGCTGACTAGCAATTTACACATTCTTCCCAATTCCAAAAACTTAGTAGATATTCTGGGTGCTGACTAGAAGTTTACTAAGAAATATAAATTTCGGGTGCTGACTGAAATTTATAAATACTTAATTATTCCCATACTAAAACTTAGTGAATTTTCTGGGTGCTGACTGGAAATTCACTAATAAAATAAACTTCGGGTGCTGACTGAAGTTTATATTCAACATATATTCCTGGTGTTGACGGGAATATAAAATAATAACTATTTATCTTACTCTGGGTATTGACTAGATTATTCATATCATAATATTCCTGGTGCTGACGGGAATATTTACATACTAACTACTCCGGGTGCTGACTGGAGTTTCTATTAATATTCCTGGTGCTGACGGGAATATTAAACTATTTTTTTTTTCTTTACTAGAGAAATTGAACTACTTAGCACAAATAAATACTTTGTATTTATTAGTTATTATAATACTGAAAGTTTAAGACTATCAATTTAAGTTTGGAATTACTTTACCATAGATTAAGCAGATAATTGTAATTATTTTAATTATTATTAGAATATAGTTACCAAAATCATAATATAATATGTATAATATTTCAAGTAAATAGTCAAGTATTATTGTTATCAGTAATAATGGAATAATATTATCAATATAATACCTAACTGTTAAGAGCATCACTGATAACGTATTAACTCATCTTTGTACATTGTATAATATGTAAAATTTTCTAGTTTAGTTGGCAATAAAACTTTGTGTAAAAAACTTATAACGATAAAGGTAGTCTTTTTTATAACAAAGGTTATGGGCCCAGGTCATAAAAATAGAAAACTGTGAAATAAAGTAGTGAATTTTATAATCATTTATAAAGAGTGATAGAAATTAATATTTAAAGGGTTGAATAATTATTATAAATAAAGTTTATTAAATTAAAAAAAAAAAAAAAATGAATTCGAATGTGTGAACAATCGAAAAATTAGAAGAAAATAATTATGAGATTTGGAAAATTCAAATCAGAAGTATATTAATTCAGAGTGAATTGTGGTCGTATGTCGACAGTAGTGATAAGAAACCAACTGATAAAGAAAAAGCCTCTGAATGAGAGAAAAAGGATGAAAAGGCTTTAGCCACTATCCTTTTATCAATTAAACCGTCACAATTAATTCACGCAAAAAATTGCAAAACATCTAGTGAATTATGGAAAAAGTTAGAATCCATTTATCAGCCACGTGGTCCGAGTAGGAAGGTGACCTTGTTTAAATCTCTCCTCAGGACCAAAATGATGGATGGTCAAAGTGTGTCTAATCATATAAAGAAATTTAGTGAAATAGTTGAAAAACTAAATGAAATTGGAATTAATTTTGAAGAAGATATTTTAAGTATCATATTATTATCGAGCTTACCAAAATCTTTTGATAATTTTGTCGTCGCGATAGAATCACGTGATGATTTACCGGACATTTCAAGGTTAAAGTCAAAAATTTTAGAAGAAGGTCAGAGACGTGGGCCAATAGAAAGTGATAGTTATAATGAAAATGGTGAACAATCATATTATTCAAAATCACGTAAAACAAAAGGGGATAAAAAACATTTTTCAGGTAAATGCTATGCTTGTGGAAAAAGGGGACATTATGCTTCTAACTGTAGATCAAAAAACAGTCAAGACAATGCTAAAGATATTAAAAAGACAAATGCGTCTTTTGCATTATTAAAATGTTTTACATTAACAAGTGAAACACAAGAAACATTGAAAAATTATTGGATTATAGATATTGGATCAACCAGTCACATGTGTTGTGATAAAAGTGTATATTTGTCCATGAGAGAGAATTATGAACAAATTGAACTTGCTGCAAATAATTTTGTTACATCGAGTGGTATTGGAGATGTAAAGTTAAATACAGAAACATCAGATATCATATTAAAGAATGTTTTGTACGTACCAGAATTAAAATTTAACTTTATATCGGTAAGTAAAGCCATAGAAAATGGATGTGAAGTGTTATTCAATCGTAATAGTGCATTGGTTAAACTTAAAAACAATAAAGAAATTGTTCTACAAGCTAAAAAACATAATAATTTATTCATATTTAATCATATTCCGGAAAGAAATAAACTATTTTCGTGTGTAAATGAGAATAATATAAAATGGCATGCTCGCTTCGGACACTTAAACAATGGAAGCATTGTGTTATTGCAAAGAGAAAATATGGTGCGAGGACTCAATGAAAAATTGTCCACCGGTAATATAGAGTGTGAAACGTGTATTAAAGCGAAAATGAAAACTAAACCATTTCAGTCTTATAATGAAACGCGTGCTAAAGAAATTTTAGAGCTTGTTCATACGGATATTTGTGGTCCGATGAGGAAACAATCGAATGGTGGTGCACGATATTTTGTATTATTTATTGACAATTTTTCTCGGAAAATTTTCGTTTATTTTTTAAAACAAAAATCTGACGTTTTTGAAAAATTTAAGATATTTAAGTCGGAAGCCGAAAACTTTACAGGTAAAAAGATAAAATATATGAAAAGTGATAACGGGCGCGAGTACGTTAATAATAATTTTAAAAAATACTTAGAAGAAAATGAAATTCAACATCAACTTACGGTAGCATACACTCCGCAACAAAACGGTGTCGCGGAAAGGGCAAACAGAACGTTAGTCGAGATGGCTCGGTGTATGTTAATCGAATCAAGAAAGCCGGAAAGTTTTTGGGCAGAAGCAGTGAATACTGCTGTGTATTTAAAGAACCGATCACCGACGAAAATTATCAAAGGAAAAACACCAGAGGAAGTGTGGACAGGTATAAAACCAACTGTCTCACATCTGAAGCCTTTTGGCTGTCGAGCCTTTATGTTAGATAAATCTCCAAATAAGTCAAAGTTTCAGACAAAAAGCATCGAATGTTTTTTAGTTGGATATTGTGAAACAACCAAGAATTATCGTTTATGTGAACAAGGGTCAACACGTATTCATAAGTGTAGAGATGTCGTTTTTATGGAAAAGGAAGGTAGTGAAAATAATTCGTCTGATGATACTGATAATTATTTCGTTGTAGATTCTTATAATGATAACAAACAAGAAACAGAAAAATGTATGGAAGAAAGTCTAAAAACCAAAGAAGAAGTTACAATTTCCTCTTCTGAAGAAGATAATTACGTAGATGCTGAATTAGATAATGTTCCACAGGAAAGTGACAAAGATGAATTGAATAATAATGAAGATGATAAGCATGTAGAAGGTAATACAGATGAAGGTGTTAGTAAAAGTCACGTGAAAATAGATAATGAAGATAACAAGGCTATAAAAGTCAACAACACAGTAACTAATCTGCAAGAGGACCATCAAAATACGTTAAAAAATGAAAATCAACAGGAAAAGCGAGCTCGACGACGTTTAATTAGAACTGGACTTCCTGGTAGACCTAGAAAAGAACACAAAAATTCCAACAGTTTATTAAAAACAAATTACACGAATCCACTCACTATTCACGAAGCATTGTCAAGAAAGGACGGAGAACATTGGCGAAAAGCTATGCAGGATGAATACGAGGCATTAATTAAGAAAGAAACCTGGGAGCTGGTAGAATTACCCAAAAACAAAACTACAATAAAATCAAAATGGATTTTCAATGTCAAAAGGGATAAGAATGGAGACATCATCAGATATAAATGCCGCTTAGTTGCTAAAGGATGCTGCCAAAAATTTGGAGTAGATTATTACGATTCTTTTGCACCTGTTGTACGTCAATCATCAATCAGAGTTATATTAGCAATTGCAGTTGAATACGAATTAGTGGTACATCAAATGGATGTTATAACCGCATATCTTAATGGTGATCTAGAAGAAGAAGTTTATATGCATCAGCCGGAAATGTTTGAGGATAAAGATAATCTAAATAAAGTTTGCAAATTAAAAAAATCAATTTATGGCTTAAAGCAGTCAGGTCGAAACTGGAATACAAAACTGGATGAAATTTTAAATAAAATTGGTTTTCATAGATGTGAAAATGATACTTGTGTGTACATAAAAAACTCTGAAAATGAGATAAACATTATGGCTGTATTTGTTGATGACATAATTTTAGTGTCTTCTAATATCGAAACTCTAGAAAAAATCAAAACCTTAATTGGTGCAGAAATTGAAGTCGTAGATAAAGGTCCCATTGAATATTTCCTTGGATTAGAAATAACCCAAAATTTACAGAAGAAAACTATCGAGATATCGCAAAAACAGTTTATAGAAAAATTATTAACAGAAAATGGTATGATTACGTGTAAAGAGTATAAGACACCTTTAGATCCAGGTCAAAAATTTAAAAAATGCACTGATTGTAGAAATTGTGTAAAGGTGGACAGTAAAGTTTATCAGTCTTTGATAGGTTCATTATTATATATAGCCATATCCACCAGACCAGATATTTTGAATTCGGTTATCACATTATCACAATTTAATAATAATCCTCATACTGAACACTTAACAGCAGCAAAACATGTCTTAAGGTATTTAAATTATAGTAAAGATATGAAGATTATTTTCAGAAAGACGGGTGAACAATTAAAAGGATTTGCTGACGCTGACTGGGCTAGTTGCGACATAGATAGAAGATCATATACTGGTTTTGTCTTCATCCTCGCCGGTGCAACAGTGACATGGGAATCTAAGAAACAACCTACAGTAGCTCTTAGTACTACAGAAGCGGAATATATGGCGTTGTCAGCAGCTTGTAAAGAAGTGATTTTTCTAAGAAACTTTATACAAGAGCTTGGGTGTATGAATCTAATAAAAAATCCGACACAGTTACATGGAGACAATCAAGGTGCAATAAGTTTAGCTAAAAATCCCGTATATCATGGTAAAAGCAAACACATAGATGTTAAAATACATTTCATAAGAGAAGTCTACAACAGAAAGTTGATCGAATTGTTATATATTTCTTCTGATAAGATGCTGGCAGATGTATTAACAAAAAATCTTACAAAAACGAAACATGAACAATTAAGAAAAAATTTAGGAATAAATTAAAATTAAAATTTTTTAATTTATATTTTTTTTTGTTTTAGTAATATGATTTTGAGGGGAGGTGTTAGAATATAGTTACCAAAATCATAATATAATATGTATAATATTTCAAGTAAATAGTCAAGTATTATTGTTATCAGTAATAATGGAATAATGGGCTCTATTCTGTAATTTTTCTGTTAACTAACAGATCTGTTACCGCATATAAAATTTTGACAACTTAACAGAAACCTGTTAACTGAAAAAATTCGTATTCTGGTCGAAAAGTTAACAGAAAAATCTGTTAAAAATCTTTTAAAATTCTGTTAACTAACAGCGAACATTTTAGAGTCTTTTAAGTTAAAGAATTTAGTTAAAAATCTTTTAAAAATATATTTGCGGTTATGTGTAGTGTTTGTTTACAAAAAAAGTAAAGTAAATCAAACTATATAGAATCATAAGTGAAAAGTAAAATAAAATAGCTTAAAAATTAATTAATTATAAATAAATAATTTAATTAATTAATCAATTAGTTGATGTTGCAAATTTGTTTTGAAATTAAATAAATAAATAAAAGAAAAAAAAAGTAATTAAAATTATGGATACATACTATGTACAACAATTTATATTTTTTCAAAATTTATTTTTATGATATATATATTTAATTAAAATTTAAAAAATAAATTTGCAAAAAATCCTCACTTTTATATAACTTTATTTATATACATGCATATACATTTATATACTTATACATACTTTATATAAAAATAAAAATTCAAAATGTAAACAAATAGCTGTCAAATCAAAAATTAACAGATTTCGGATTCAATTTGACAGCTTCTTAAAGGTTTCGGAATTCTGTTACGACCAGAATACGAATTTTAAAAAGTCTGTTAAAAAATCAATCTGTTAAAAATTAACAGAAAATTCTGTTAGTTAACAGAATGGTTACAGAATAGAGCCCAATATTATCAATATAATACCTAACTGTTAAGAGCATCACTGATAACGTATTAACTCATCTTTGTACATTGTATAATATGTAAAATTTTCTAGTTTAGTTGGCAATAAAACGTTGTGTAAAAAACTTATAACGATAAAGGTAGTCTTTTTTATAACAATTATTGTATAAGTTGAATTTGAAGAGAAATAAAACATAAACTCAAAAAATATCTATCTTTTTATTTTTTGAACCAGCACCTTCTTAATCGTGTACTAACGATTGTAGGTGTTTGTCATATATACAAACAAACACAATGCAATCAACTAAGCATTAGTAACGCCATCTGTATCAACAAATTTTAATTAAAATTACTTTGTAATTTGAATTTTTAAAATTAAACTCAATTAGTAGATTAAAATTCTTATTTTGAAATTTGACATTTATTGTAAATTAAAGTAAATTCATATTTTTTGAGAAAATTAGTAGAGTTATTATTTTGAAAATTATAAATTTGAATTAAATTTTTTGCTAATAGATTATTATTTTGAAATTTTGAATTATTTTAAAAAATAAGAAAATTTGCAACTTAACGTTAAATTTTGTAACAATAATTTCACATTAATTAAAGTTATATATATTTAAATTATAATTAAATTTTCATTATCTTTTTGTTATTATTTAAAATTTGGTATTTGTAATTGGAATTAAGTTTTGAATTGTTAGATTTTTAAGGTTGTTTTTTCAATAAAGTTTTATTTATAACGTTTGTAAAAAAAATTGTGCTCTTATTTATAAAATTGAAACCGACACCTTGTTTTATTTTTATTGTTGAATCAAATCATTTTTGAGGATTTAACACAAACCAAATAAATTGCAAGCAAGCAAGTTACATCAGATATTATTAACCTTGAAGAAAATTCTCAAATTTTTAATTTAGAAGAACTTAAAAAACGATATCAAATAAAATAGACAAAATATCTGATGTAACATTCTTTTCTCATAGTATATAAAAATGTAACATTCTTTTCTCATAGTATGTAAAAATATGAAAAATTAATTTAAGACGGAATTGCCGGTCAAATTCATACTGAAGCTATTTTACGTTATTATATAAATAATTCCCATGTAAAATTTTGCTAACTAAGGAATTTTATTTTCTCACATATTAATACATAAAATGAAAAATTAACGTTTAAAGTAAAAATTGTGAAAAAGCTTCAGTCGAATTTGACCAGTGAAATAGAAAAGATCTTAAGATCTAATATTTTTCTTAATTTTGTGAATAAAGTTATATTTTAAAACAAAAGAACTTAAGTTTTTTTTTATGTGTAACTTTTTTTTTATTCAAAGATAAGTGACTTACTCAAAACTGGCGCAGTCGGTAGGACTGCGATCAAAAGATTGGCAATCCAGTGATCAATACCTATTTTAAATTAAAATAAAATATTTTTTTTTTTTAATAATATAACTATAGTGTTGCTATGGTGTTAACAAGAAGTGAAACAAAAAAAGTTAAAAATTTTAAAACAGAAATTAGAAGAAATTAATAGAAAGTTTGAAGAAGACGATATAACTGTTAATTTTGTTGAATATATCACAATAAAAAGACAATTATTCGTTTTCGAAAAAAAAAAATTAGAGTGTACAATAGACAACAGTAGAATTTTAAAACTATTATATACTTAGTGTATGAATAAAAATAGAAATAAATTTTTCGATTCAAATCGAAGTGTAAATAAAAAAGGTGAAATGGCAACTGCTGAACAAGTACAACAGTTCCAACAACAAATTGAACAGTTGAAAGTTGTTCACCATATAATAGCCCACTTTGGATAGTTCCGAAAAAGAAAGACCATTCAAGACAACAGAAGTGGAGGATAGTAATTGACTATCGAAAACTGAATGAAGTGACTGTTTCAGACAAATTTCCCATACCCAATATAGATGGAATTTTAGATAAATTAGATGGAATCTAGAACATTTAGTTAATTTGAGAAAAATCTTAAATAGGTTAAAACAAGCTGGGCTTAAGAACCAGATGGACAAATGTTCTTTTCTTTGTAAAGAAACTGAATATTAAGGACACATTCTAACGGCTGATGGAGTAAGACTAAACCCAAGTAAGATTAGTGTTATAAAAGATCTTAAACTTCCTACAACTCAAAAACAGATTAAAGCATTCCTCGGCATCACCAGATATTATAGAAAATTTCTCAAGGACTATGCTAAGATAGCACATCCAATGACTAGATATTTAAAGAAAAATACTAAAGTTAATGTGAATGATCCGAATTATATATCAGCATTTGAAAAATTGAAGGAGTTAATCACTGAACACCCTATACTGAAGTACCCTGATTATAGCAAAAGGTTTACATTGGTTACAGATGCTAGTAACGTTGCATTAGGAGCTGTGTTAACACAGGATGGGCACCCTATATGTTACGCTTCTAGAACATTAAATCAACATGAACAAAACTATTCTACCATTGAGAAAGAACTACTGGCTGTATTATGGGGGACAAAATATTTTAGGCCTTACCTTTTTGGCAAGGAATTTTACTTAAAAACGGACCATCAGCCCATTAAATGGCTACATGCTAAGTATTCTGATAAAGACATTAACCCCAGATTGCAGAGATGGTTGATACAACTGGGAGAATATGATATCAAGGTAGATTATATAAAGGGTAAAGAGAACAGGGTAGCAGATTTCCTTAGTAGGATAAATAAAGAAAATAATGAAATCAATTTATTGTGTAAATCAAAAATTGAAATAAATAATACAGAATCTATAGAAACTGTTTCACAAAATGAAATTTCAAGTAATTCTGAAGAATCTATGGAAACAACTTCTCAAATAGAAATTTCGGACAGTAATCACGATGACAATGATTCCTTAGAAATGCAAACTGCTCATTCTCAAGAAGAGAATTTTAATGATCACATTCCAATTTTGGAAACTATTGTTAATCGTTTCAAAACTCAGATCATCATTTCAAAAGAAAAAGAGAAGGAATTCGATGAAATATTCAAATTTAGAAGAATTTACATTGAAGAAAAAGATATACCAGATAATTTAGCAGATATATTAAGAAGATACATCAATAAAGGCAAAATTGGTATTTATTCAGACATAGAATATTCAAAATACAATGAAGTTCAACAAAAATTGATTGAACTTTTTTCAGGAAATAGAGATATCAAATTTGTAAAATGTTTATACTTTTCAAAGGACTTGTTGAACGAAGAACAAGCCATTAAACAAATAGCCTTATATCATAAAAAAGAATCAGGTCATTCAGGTATAATATCTAATTATGAGGGAATGAAACACAAAGTTTATCACCCAAATCTTAAAATCTTGATCCATAAAGTAGTTAATAATTGTGACATCTGTACTGCTGCCAAATATGACAGAAATCCAATTAAAAAGAAATTCGAATTTACCGAAACACCGTCGAATATAAATGAAATAGTTCATGTTGATACTTATGTGAACAGCAAACACAATTTCATTATATTTATCGACAAATTTTCAAAACATGCTGTCAGTTTTTATTTAGAAGACAGAAATAGTAGAACACTTGTAGAAAAAATTACTCATTTAATTTCTATAAAAGGAAAAATGAAAAAAATAGTATGTGATAATGAATTTAATAATCTTAACGTTAAAGAATTTTGTAGAATAGAGGGAATTGAAGTTCACTTTGTCAAACCAAACAGTCATACTGGAAATTCTAATGCAGAAAGGTTAAATAACTCAATAACGGAAAGAATTAGAGTTTTGAACCTTGAAGAACAGAGACCAATAAAATTACAAATTTTGAAAGCGATAGAATATTATAATAATTCATATCATTCTACAATAAAAACTACACCTTTTAACGTACAATATAACAAAGTAGACTTAAAAATCATTAGAAAAAATATGGAAAATAGGAAAAAACACACTATAAATAAAAGAAATAAGAATAGGGAAAGTTATCAAGAAACTCGTAATGTAGGTTTTATAAAAAATTATAATAGCTTGAGGCATAAAGAGAAACCTAAATTTAGAAAACATAATTTAAGTGGAATACATGAAAGTAATATCAAAAGACCTTTAAAATTTACAGGTGAAAACAATATTTCTATGAATATTGATTCTATCAATCAACCAGCCGGTACATCCAATGCTAATAGTTGAAAAAATCGATTCTGAACTTGGCTATGTCGAAATTAAAATAGATGAAGTAGAAATTGTAACACAATATGACATAGTTTTACATATAATCTACCCCTCAGAAATATTAAAAATGGTCGACGATTTGGAAGACATCATTGAATCCTTTCATTTAAGAAACGACAAAATTATAGTTTTAAACGAGATCAATAGCATTAGAAACAAAATTAAAACCATCATACCTCATAAATCAAAAAGAGGTATATTCAATTTTGGAGGTAGGGTAATGAATTGGCTATACGGAACAATGGACGACTCAGACAGACAAGACATTCAAAACCATTTGGACATTAATGACCGGAATAACCATGAGGTTATTAAAAATATGAATCAACAAGTAAAAATTAATGAAAATTTCAACGAAACTCTGAGGTTAATTAAAAATGTTATCGAATCAGATCGAAAAGAAATAATGGAAACATTTAATAACATAAGTAATTTTAGCAAAAGATTCTTTTCCCATTATCAATATTTAGAACAAATGGTTAGGCTAAATGCAATTAAGGAGCAAGTAGAGCATATTCAAGAGAATGTTGCATCAGCTAGGTTTGGAATAATACATCCGAACATTCTTACAAATGAAGAAATCGTAACATACAATATTGATTTTAAAAGATTATTGAATATAAGATTAGGTGTAGCTAGGTATAATAATGATGCAATTATTTTTGCTGTTAAGATCCCAACTAAAACTATCAATTTAAATAAGAAGCTTTTGGTTCCTATTTTAAACTCGGAAGGAAGACAAATTGACGAAAAAATAGAATACATAGTTGAAACTGATAATAAAACATACATATTTGAAGAAAATAAATCTTTAAAAGAATTAAAATTAAGTAGAAAT
Organism: Villa cingulata; assembly: GCA_951394055.1. Lineage (NCBI taxonomy): Eukaryota > Metazoa > Arthropoda > Insecta > Diptera > Bombyliidae > Villa > Villa cingulata. The sequence goes on along the minus strand of OX596017.1, from coordinate 29,183,098 downwards.
TGTATTGTAAGAAATAATTGTAATTTAAAACAAAAAGAAGAAGAGGAATACATAGAATTAGAAGATAATATTATAATTTTGAATAATATAAAAGAAAGTAAATTTAACAGTACTTGTGATGAGAGAAATTTATCACTTAGAAAAAACTACTTTATAACGTTTAATAATTGCACTATTCAGATTAACAATAAAATGTATAGTAATAAGATAAACAATTATATATCGACAAATTTGTTATGCCCAAAAATGAAAATCTAAAATTTGTTGAAAGTAAATTAACATTTGACGAGATTATATCCAATCAAGAAAGTAACATAAAAGAAATTCAGGAATTAAAGTACCATAAAACTGTTAATTATGGATTAGGATGTTATATGTTTAATTTTTCAAATGCAGGAGGCTGAATTCACCTGTAAAAATTAATTTTGAATAATTAAATGGTGCGGCATTTTGATGCCGATGTTTGCACCTAAATACGGCAAAAGTGCCGAATTTTAATTCTATTAATAATGGCAATTTAATGCCGACTTATTTCAAATATCAAACATATTCAACTCTATTTTTATTCAAAAAATCTTGTCTTTTTATACAAAATTTTTTACATTATTATTAATAGTAATTAATAATACATAAATATAAATTGCTTAAGTTATTACATATAATTTGCTTAATCAAGATTTATTGACATAATTTCAAAGTACAAATATTGGTATTTAATTTACAATACACATATGTTCTTAATTATAATTCTCTTTAATTTTATTATTTATGACAATTTCGTAACTTATCAAATATTTGTTATTAACCTAATTTTAAAATTTATTTCCTATACCTTATTAACTAAAACAATGTAATGTTTACATGTCATACTCATGAGTCTACGACCTACATTAATATTTATCACATAATTCATAAAAGCTTAAAATGCTGTGTCATACCACAGATAAGGATAATATTGTCTGTGGTCATACTTTTGTTAAGCAATTAACAATATATATATACGTATGTATGCAATTACGAATAAGTAATTGCACTCATTCAACTCATATTTAAATTTTTTTGTTTACTATTGAGTAGATCACATTTCTTCTACTCATGTTATATTGTCGCATATTATGTTGCATATTGAATATGGTATGTGGTCATCACATCCCCTAGGGTCGGGTAAAAAAAAATTTTTGTTGTGAAAAGAAAAAAAATTTTTTTTTTGTGTATTGTTCTGTTTACATTTTTGTTTACAATTTTATTATTTGTTTATATTTTTGTTGTTTGTTTATATTTTTGTTTTACATTTTTATTATTTGTTTATATTTTTGTTTATATTATTAGTTTCTATTACTTCATATGGTCCCTTATATGGACTTTCAGATTTTCTTCTACTACCTACTCTTAACCATATCTTATCTCCTATATTTAAGGGATTTACTTTATTATCCAGATAGCCTTTTTTTTCGCGTTTCTTTTCCCATATCAGTTTTTAGTATCTTAAAGTGACCATATCTTAATATGAAATTGTTGACTAAAGTTTTGGCTATCGTCTTAGCTTCTTTGTTTTCCATAGGAACGCTTCTATATATTTTGTCAATTCACATTGGATGGTAAGTATATATCAATATTCTTTTGATTGTCTTAAAGGTCCGACAGTGTCAATCTGTATTATTTCAAAACTTGTTGAAGGTGTGTGCGTTAAAATTGTTTTTTTCTTTTGTATGCCTCATTTGTTTATTTTTTGCACATATTTCACAATTATTGACGTAGTTTTTTACCATTTTGTTTAGATTTTTTCATATGTATCTTTGTTTTATTTTGTTGATGGTTCTTTTAATTCCAGAATGTGCTCCTGCATGTGCTGCAAAGATAATAGTAGTTCTTCTCAATAGATTTTCTTTTTAGTGTAAGTGGTAATTTTTCCAAAAACGACACACTCATATATATGATAAAGATCGAAAAAGCTTCATCAAAATCAAAAAAGTTTTTCAAAATTTTTCGAATTGCTTTTAGTTATGTACCCTGTACACAATTATAATGATTTCAATAAATGTGTCTGACAGTCTGTGATATAATGGAATTGTTTTTGTAAATCAAGTTAACAAAACTAATTGTGTAGACGGACCATAGTGTTTCGAATTTGTTCTCATTTATTATAAATATTTGCTCTCACAAATGAAATGAACACCAGTCAATGTTTTGCAGCACTAAACAATACACAATGCTATTTAAAATGTACATTTAATTCATATGATATTCCACACATATAAGTGTTATTTATATGTAAATGTATATTTTGAGTATTGAAAATAGAATAAATGAATATCATTGGCTGGAACATATAAATATAAATTTGAACATTTTTGAGAGATTTTGATCATATATATTTATTTTCCATGTATGGTTTATGCTCGTGCATAAGGATATGCAAGGATCTATATTAAATTGAAGACGATCTCGTACGCATACATACATAAAGCATATAACATGAATAAACAAGTTTGATATAACCAAAGACCGATATGTAAAATATATTATATCATGGTATATTATATTGGTCTTTGGTATAACATTAAATGCGATGTGAAACTAATTCTAATACATACATAATAGACATGACATAGTAGACATTAATAACAACATGCTGCTTGCTTATGCAGAATAGATAATAGTAAATACTATATGCAATGAATGTGCTGTTTATGCGATATACATGATTGTATGTATACATCGTATATATGGTATTTTGTGCACATACATACAAATGTAATTATAAAAATAGATTGTTCAATGATATATATCAGGATCTATAATGTATATACTATCCATGACCTACCTTAATATATTTTTTTATGAAAATATTTGTGTGTAATGTTAAATATGAACCTTTTTGTTACTCATAGATATATGAATGCGTATTTGGTAATTACATATACACTTTCGCAATCAGCTGGTTTGTTACTCATAAAAAATTGAAAAGTCAACCTTTTTGTTTTTTTTCAACTTTGGTTTGATTTCGGATTTATGAATAGAATATAATATTGGCTGTTTGATGCGGGGGAGTGGTGTGGGGGGTGGTGGGTGGTGATTACTCATGAGTAATTTTTCATTAGATAGATTGAAAAATTTTATAGAATGAAAAATAAAATATAAATGAAAAAAAGAGAATTTTGGCAGGTGCGTGCGGGGATGCTAAAAGAGTATGAAAAGTGCTGTATAATTAGCGTCATTCGTTAACACTGATCAACATTTTTGAACTGAATTAAACTGATTTTTCATATGCTCTTTTAACCATCTACCACACTATCCTTCACATCAAACTGTAACTATTATATTTTTTTCATAAATCCGAAGTTGAATGGAACTTTTTGAGACTATAATCATGAAGATTCATATATTTTTCGATTTTTAATGTTTAAAAAAACTAGCTGACCGCGAAAGTTTATAATTACCGAATATTTATCAATTACACTGCAATCTGATGGTTTTCCTCTGAAAAGAATTAAATAACAATTTTGATAGGTAACAGGCCTCAAGCAAATATCCTTTTAAGATACCACAATATCTATATTTGAAGAATATATCATTCATTTACTACGTTACCACTATTATTCAGGTTGCGTAAATGCAAAATCCACTTTGATCGTGATCAAAATTTTTCTTCTGCTTTGTTATGACTTTCTTAGATATTTTTATACATAATTTGCATATTAATATTATACTTTATAAATCATATATAGTAATATATTTAATTTTAAAATTTTTAAATTTGAAAACTGTCTTCCAACTATAGTTAAACTAAAACTGGATGTACAGTATTGTTCACAACTAATTTTACACGGCATTTAATTTCTAATCAATTAATAATTGGAAATGCATCCTAGAAATATTATAAATCCATAAATTTGTTTAGTGTATACATATGTAATTATACATAATAATAAATAATTAAATATAATATCAACTATTAAAATATTAAAATATTGTATAATTTCAACTGTATTAAAAGACGATTGATAATTCATCGCTTTTTTGTCCGAATTCATTAGGTTCATTTAAGTTCAAAACAAAGTTACATATAGTATATTTTATAGAAAAAAACAGAATTAAAAATACATGCAATTTTAAAACTTTTGTTCAAAAAAAAATGCTGTATAAAAATATTTATGACTAATAGTGCTAATACTAAATGTCAGAGGCTATTCAAATTTCTGATAATATATTCTAAAGTATAGGCAGGTCAGATTAACTTCCTATTTTTTGCCAACTCCATGACCGCACCATGCAGAACTGACCAGTTCTTGCACTTTTTAAATGAATGGTTTAAGTTTTAAAATTTGGTTTAAGAATGATATTAAATAGTTGAGCTATCAATTTAATAGAAATGTTAAAATACAAAGGTAAATTTTGAATTCAAAAATCAAATAAGCAATTATAATTTACTATACGTAAACCTATTCCACGTTATTTTCAAACATAATTTTTTGAATCACTACTGAAGATATTTTGATAATACGGATCTCCAAAATATTTCTAGGACTAAGAATTATAGGCCCATTCTACTTAATAATTTATTTTCAAACAAACATAAATGAAAAAAATTCGATTGCATTCAATCATAAAAATCCATAAATTTACAAATAATTTATTTTCGACTTCATGACATGTTGTTTATTATATATACCTATATATATATAATATTTTTCAAGCTACAAATAATTATCAATTTTCATTGAATCTAATTAAATGTTCATCAGCGCTAGTATTTAGAATTTTTTGAGTATATACTTTATACCACACACAAAAAACATCAACGAAATAAAATTTAAAAATTTTGAAATAAATATTTTTAAGCTTTCTGTTTTTAAAAAATATTGTAAATAATTTAAAATTCATTATCCTCAAGATTTAGAAAAATATACATATTTGTAAATTATGTTCCATATTAATTTGAAAATATCAATTTTTATCTATATAGTTAGAAAAAAAATTGACTCAGTCTATAAAAAAATTTGGTAATTCACAAAACACCTGATTTTTCAATTTCTATATTATGATCATAAATCAGAATAATGCTTTATTTTTTCAGAAGTCCTAAGGCCCAAACATTAAAAAAGACATTCTTTAAAAATTTCAAGAAGAAATTCAATTCACGGGATATGATAATATATAATCGTATCTTGCATTCATAAGTCAATGAACTCAAAAACATAACAAAATAAAACCATAATATATCCATATGTATACATATATTATGTATAATCAAAGATACTATATACTATCACAGATAAGTGTATCTGATCTGTGATACTATGTAAAAACATATTTATATGTATTTATATAGTATCTCTGGTATAATGCTACAGCATTTATAATGTATTCATACGTAAAAACCTCTGTTGCCAAATATTCTACAATGCTACATCAGAAAATAATGTAAACCTATACAAGTAATACATATAATCAAAGACCACATAAATGTATAGAGTACAGTACAAATGCTACAGTAATTATAATGTATTCATACGTAAAAACCTCTGTTGCTAAATATTCTACAATCCTACATCAGAAAATAATGTAAACCTATACAGGTAATACATATAACCAAAGACCATATAATTGCATATATTTATATGGTCTTTGATATAAATACAATTCTATATATGTATTTCAATTAGAAGTAGTAGTAGTAATTTATGTCAGATCATATAGCACGCGACAAGGCATATTAACATAACAACACATACATACATATATAAAAATACATGAAATATGAAATACCTCCTTTCTCAAGTCATTCATATATTAAATACGACGATCAACTCAATACAATAAAAAAAAAATTTGAAACAGCCCTATTGTCAATTGTTGTTTTCTAAAGCATTTGCGTACAAAATATCCATTTATTTTTACTTATTCAAGTATAATATCATATCAAGGGTGCGTTCATAAACGTTACTATAGTTAACTATAGTTATCATTTGTCGTTCAAAATGGTGGTGGCATAGTAAAACATAACTACCAACATGAATTTTTAGCGTTCATAAACATCTGTAGTACTGTAGTAAAGTAAATTTTTAACTATTTGATGTCAAAAATTAACCCTGCTCGAGAGCATGGTTAACGGTAGTAACGATAGTAAGCCTTTAAGTGGTAATGACATTGACAATAAAAAATCGTTTGTCATTTAATTTTTTGTTGTGAATTGAGAAAATTTCAATTTAATTTATTTGAAATTAATTAATTTTGTTTTAAACTTCATTTTTAAAAAATAATTAATTTTTGACAAACAAAAAATATAATAATTATAATATATAAAAATTTTTTAAACTTGACTTGACAGCTGAATGATAATTTATTGCTACTACTATGGTAAAAATCGCGTTCAAAAACTACTTGAAGTTAATATAACTATGGCTGTAGTATAACATAACTTTGCTTAAACTATACTACACCATGACTATGGTTAAAGTAATGTTCATGAACGCACCCCAAATAAGTGATGGTGCCACTCAAAACCATATAAAATTTAGTAAACTAGTCATGCAACTCACAAACTAATTCTTCTATATAAATATTCTTATTTTTCTCTCATATTTACATCCTTCCTGAATTATAAACTTTCGCTCTTTTTCGATATTGTTTCGAAAAACTTTTTCGATCTTTATTTTTGGCAAACATACAAACATTTAAATAAAAAAAATGAAATGGTTCATCTAGTAGGACTGTATTATCTTTGATGTGCTGTATTGTGATATTCACTTATAATCTTATTTTGCTTTTGCTTATCATCCACTTTTATAGGTGGTGTATATATGATGATTCTTATTTCAGCATTTCCTTTTTTTATTAATTCTCGTTGAAACTTATTATATTCTTTTTTAAATTTATCGATATTAATAATATTAAATAATTCATCATCTTTTGTCATGGCTAGTTCATATATTTTATTCGTATTTAATTCGAGTAATGGTTTTTTCACAATAATCCTCAGATTCAATTGTGTTTCATCACTATACTCTATTTTTATTTCTCTTTTATTAATATATATATTAATTATATCTTCATTATTATATTTATTATTTCTGTGCGCACTTTGTATATTTCCTCTCTTTATAAATTTCAATTTTCTAATATTTCTTACTTGAGAAATTGATGAACATTCCCAGATACTGAGATGTCTCTACCGGTTGTGTTTGATCAATCTCATTTGATGCAATTTTTTCGTTTTTTTTTTGTTTTTCTTTAAGCATTTTGCGTGTTAGCACGTTAATTTCATTCGTCGTTGATATCATATTTTTAAGTACTTTTGAGTCTAATTTATTGTAGTCGTGATAAGGCATCAGCATTTGTGTTCAATAAACCCTTTTTATATTTTATCTCGAAATCATAATCCATTAAATCTAGTCTAATACGCGTCATTTTGGATGAAGGCTTTTTATGTGTGAATAAGCTTATCAGTGGGCGGTGATCTGTTACTACTGTAAATTTTCTGCCATATAGATAAGGTCTGAAATGATTGATTGCCCAGTGGATTCCTAATAACTCCTTTTCAACTATTGATTTATTCATTTCATGTTTATTTAGTGTTCTACTCGCATATGATATCGGTAAATCTTTGCCTATTTCTCCTTGAGATAATACTGCTCCTAGTGCGAAATTTGATGCGTCTGTTGTTAAGATGAAATGTTTTGAAAAATCTGGATATTGAAGTATTGGTGGGTTTAGTAGTTTTTGTTTTAAATTTTGAAATGATGTGTCGCATTCTTTAGACCAAATAAATGAAGTGTTTTTACGACATAACGTATAAAGTGGTTTTGCAATAGCTGCGAAATTCGGAATGAATTTTCTGTAGTAGTTACAGATTGCTACAAATCTTTTAGTTTCATTTGCATTCGTCGGAGTTGGATAATTAACTACTGTGTCATATTTTTTAGATCTGTTTTTATTCCTTCGCTAGTTATCAAATGTTCTATAGATAGACTACTTCTGATTGTAAGAAACTGCATTTTTCTGGATTCAATTTAATGTTATATTTTCTCAATCTTTGAAAAGTTTTAATTAAATTGTTGTTGTGATATCTGAGACTACATCCGAAAATGATAATATCATCTAGATATAAGAATGCTTGAGCATCAAGACCAGATAATGCTACGGATAACATACGTTGAAAACTATTTGTTGAAATTTTTAGACCAAATGGAAATCTTTTGAATTACAAATGGCCTTTACTGGTTGAAAATGCTGTTAAAGGTCTAGATTCTTTCTCCAGTTCAATTTGATGAAAAGAGCTTGTTAGATCCAACGTTGAAAAATATTTTGCTTTGCCTTCTCTGCGAATTATCTTTCATATCTATTACTATAATTGTAATCGCAATATTCCTATTGTATTTGTATGTAAAGAATAGAAAGCTAATTAATATAGATGTAAATCATAAGATTCAGGAGAATCTTGAAACTAGGAAAGGAGGAGTGACAACAGATATGATTAACCTTGAAGAAAATTCTCAAATTTTTAATTTAGAAGAACTTAAAAAACGATATCAAGTAAAATAGACAAAATATCTGATGTAACATTCTTTTCTCATAGTATATAAAAATGTAACATTCTTTTATCATAGTATATAAAAATGTAACATTCTTTTCTCATAGTATGTAAAAATATGAAAAATTAATTTAAGACGGAATTGCCGGTCAAATTCATACTGAAGCTATTTTACGTTATTATATAAATAATTCCCATGTAAAATTTTGCTAACTAAGGAATTTTATTTTCTCACATATTAATACATAAAATGAAAAATTAACGTTTAAAGTAAAAATTGTGAAAAAGCTTCAGTCGAATTTGACCAGTGAAATAGAAAAGATCTTAAGATCTAATATTTTTCTTAATTTTGTGAATAAAGTTATATTTTAAAACAAAAGAACTTAAGTTTTTTTTTATGTATAATTTTTTTTTATCCAAAGATAAGTGATTTACTCAAAACTCGCATAAAATGTTTGTAATTTGAAACTTTTGTTTTTCACTAACTTAATGTACTTGAGCGGAAATGCTATACTTTCAATTTATTTGATTTTCATGAGAAATTATTTTTTCTTTTTGAATTAATTATAAAAAATGTTATGAAGAAAATTCTAGATTTAAGTAGAGTAAACAATGAAAAATTGTTAACTGGCGCCCGAACAGGGACAGTCGTGCAAAATTTGTTAAGTTTTTGTGGTATTAAATTTGTGACGAAGAAATAATTTTTTGACGTATTCACACAAATTAACTCGATTTTGATGTCGAAGAAATACACGTATTCGCATCAAGAACAATTAAAATTTTTTAGCACCAATAAAGGAAATACATCTATGCAGGAATCTGCTAAGAAATTATTACACCACAAAAAACGGACGATTGTGATCGAAACTCATACCATAAGTAGGCCATCTGCAAAGTTCAACGCATAAGGCTAAAAGGGTTAAAGGTTAAAGGGCTAAATTCACTAACTTAATGTACTTGAGCGGAAATGCTATACTTTCAATTTATTTGGTTTTCATGAGAAATTATTTTTTGCTATACTTTCAATTTATATGATTTTCATGAGAAATAATTTTTTTTTTTAATTAATTATAAAAAATGTTATGAAGAAAATTCTAGATTTACATAAGTAGAGTAAATTTCTTTTATGTAAATTTTAAAAAATAAGTTAAATGGATTTTGTAACTTGTAATGTGAGGGTACTTCAATAATCAACCTGTACTTAGTATTAGGTTGAGTACCCTGCATTAGTATATACCTCTATAGTATATACATTAATCCGTTTGGTCATATTGACCATCTGTTGTATTGTAATGCGGTTATGTATAACGCATTACAATACTATTTCTTCTTCTTATTTTACACTCGCATTTATTCATATAAATTATAGCGTTACTATATATACATATATATGCATCGGATGATGCAGTTGCATGTTGCAGGTATGTGAAGCAGAAATTCCAGAAATTTCTATGCTTCACCAATATTCTCCCCAATTAAATACTCAAAAGCACGATTACTGTAGCCGATCGTTAATCCATGTTCGGCTCCTCGCTCAATTTTCACATATACATGTAAAATTTTTGACATAATTGTGTAACTATACTCACCTTTATTAATTTCCGTGTTACCATATATCATTTTTTATATTAGTACATTTTTTTTATATGTACTTTCATTACCCACCACAATTTTTAAAATTTGAAAATTTCTGTAATAAATAAGAAAATCTGAAAAAAATATATTTATTTAAATAGGGGCATGCATATTCCTTAAATTTACATAAATTTTAACTTCGATAGGTTCCATAAATGTCAATTTTTCCTTAAAAAAATAAGTACCTATTGTTTTGGCACTTCACCATTTTTAAATTTTCATAAAATTTCACTCTCTTCGTTTAAAATTATTAAATTTATTAAAAATTACCCCCACCAAATTCTCCGACACATACTTTTCATATAAATACGCGGTGCGTATCGGCATCAGAAAAGTTCTATTTCATCTTGGTAAAGGGCAACCTCTGCCCGAACAAAAAATCAATTTTTTTTGCCGGACGATTAAAAAAAAGTTTTTTTTGGTTTTAGATTTGGTATGGGCAACCTCTGCCCAAACGTAAATTGATTTTTTCTTTTTTGCCGGTCTATTTAAAAGTTTTGCATTTGAATCAAGTTTCTTTCTTTTTTGTTGAATATCATTACCGTTGAATCTGCCGAATTGCTTGTAGATTTTTTTTATTGAAACTGGATTTATAATATGTAAAATAGTTACAATGAAGGAGGTGTTGTTAAACATCAACATGATAAATAAATAGTGAAAAGAAGGAAGTGTACTTTTGAGTATTTTTTTTTTGAGAAAAAAAAAAGAAAAAAATATATATATAGCTTGTACATAAAAATATGTAATTTTTTTTAAATGACAAATATTTGTAATTTTTGTGTGTTAAATTTAACAATATTTTATTTTAATATTATAACAAAGCATATATAGTAGAAATTCATTAATAGTAAAAAAAAAATAAATATTCAGTCACATTAATAAGTGATCAGTATATAGATACTACATCAGTACATTTTTAAGTGATCGTGATGTCACAAGTAGTAATATTATAAAAAAAAAACAATAAATTTATCATTCAAATTATTAAATATTTTTATAATCTAGTTATTGAATAATTAGGTATAGTATAAATATTTTGCTATTTTCAATGAATGGAATATAAAAAAAGGAAGGAATATAATATACGTGGATACATAAGTATCTTGCATAAAAATTATTGTCTGGTGTAGAAAAAAAAAAGAGAAAACTCATAAATTATAAGAGTTTTAGTTAATAAATATTTTAGTTAAAGTATGTATATTTAAGTGAAAATTCATTAATATAATCAAGATGTATAAATGAAGATAAATGAAAATTTTTTTTATTATACATATAATTATTTTTTTTTTAAATAATATTCATACATATAAATAAACACAAATAATAAATTAAATACATATAAATTAAATATAAATTAAATAAAATATAAATTATAATTATGTATTATTATAAATTAAATAAATATATAATTATAAATTAAATAATTAAATATAAATAAAATATAAATATAAATTAAATACAAAAATTTGTAGTTATAGAAAAAAAATTAAGACAAAAAAAAAAAAAAAACATGTGTAAATCTAGAATTAAAATTAATGAATTATTATAGTCAAAAGTAAAATAAAATTAAAATTAATTATATATACACCCAACATACAAAAATATATACATATAAATATATAAAAAAATAGGAATTAAAAAAAAAAACAAAAATATATAAAATAGTAAAAAGGAAACAGGAAAACATTTTTCTATATATACAAATACATGCGTAATTTATAATTGTTCATAAAATTTAATTTAAAAGAAATACATGAACACACACATATTGCGATTATTTATTACAGGAAATCAAAAAAAAAAAAAAAAATAATTAAAAACTAGAATGAAATTGTAAAAACAAAACAAACAAAAAAAAAACATAACAAAATAAATGCTTGATAATTTTAGTGTTGTAACAATAAATGTAATTTTAATGTATAATCTAAAAATATTTACATAAATCAAATAAAAGTAAAATTTAAAACCCGAAAATTTAGAACATGATAATTAAATAAAATACACACAGTTTATCTATATGTGGTACACATAATAACAAAATAAATTTATAGATACAATTAATTTCAATTAAAAACAAAACAAAAAATTTAAGAAAGATAAACAAAAACAAATTTAATGTAAAATAAAAACAAAACTGAATAATAATAAAAATTAAGATGAATAATGTTACTTTCGTTAAATTTAATTATTTTTTACTTCTTATTGTACTTTGAAAACATGAAAACGTTTAAAACTAAGATAAATTTAACTGAAAATCAAAAACAAATAAATAAATTAAAAAAGGTTAGATGAAATTTGAATCAAAAAAAAAAAAGAATAAAATACAATTTAAAAACAAGAAAGAATATAATAAATACAAAAACGAAAATGTGAAAAAGTAAAAATTAATGAAGAAAAACTAAAAAAAAAAAAATGTATGGAATTTAATGTTAAAAAGAAAAAAAAAATAAAATTAAAATAAATCAAAAAAAAAAAAGGAGGACAACGAAAATTCTTAAATGAATGAAGTGTAACGCGTTCTGCCGTGCTTACCGTAGGGGTGAAGAGCAGATACGCGGAGAATCAGAGTAGAGGTCACCTTTTTTCTTTTTCTATTCAAAACGCCAGATTTTTCTTTATAAGTTATCGTTTTATTTTTTATTTATTCATTACAAAATTTATTAGATTTAAAATTTTAAATTTAGATTTATTAAGAATTAAAATTTTAAGATTTATAAAATAAAATAACTAAGTTTTATTTATTTAACCACAAAATATTATAATTTTCTTGAATATGTTTTGCGTGACACCTCTGACTCTGAACTGCTGTTTAATTTTTCTTTTCTTCAATATTTATAATTCTTTTACCTCCAAAAAATGCTGAATCGCAGTCACACATATTCATTGGTATTCCATTTGGTTTATTTTTTTCATTGTCCATATATCCATAAGTGGTTAATTTATGTTTATCTAGAATTTTTAAAGGAAACTCGTGTATAAATTTGCTTATGATTGCATTAGATGATTTTTTTTTGTTTCCTATAAGAATATGTTATTATGCATTTTCCTTTTCATAATTACGATCATAAAATAGAATATTTATTATATGTAGAATGATATGGGTAAGTACTTAAGACTTGCGCCATAATTCATATATCATAATATTACTATATAGAGTATTTTTGCTTACATAACGAATTATGTGCTTAATGATATGAATGAATATCATATAACACGTACATATATGTATATGTGTATATAGAATTTATTAATTATATGTTGTGGATTGATATATATATATATAGAAAAGAAACGCGAGATTTTTATTTTGAAGACATGTATATACAATAAATTTCTATATAGTGTATTTGATAAGTCAACGAAGTGGAATATTGCGTATGCATACGCATATGATTTGTATTGAGGAATTTTGGAAACATGATCTCCTTTCGCTTATCGAAATAAAATAAAATAGATAATTTATTCCACTTGGTGAAAATTATTACCAATGAATATAGTGTAATATAGTGATAATGATTATGATTATGACAGCATATTATATGAAATTGTATTTCTTTAGAATACTCTAGTATACTTTAAAATTTATTTAAAATTTATATATGCATAATTTATATCTTCATTCTCATTAAGGTTTTATCTTTACCAAATGTTAAATATCATATATTTTAATATATTTAAGGAATAACCTTAAATATGCTGTCATAACATCCCTTCCCCCTTGAAAGAAGAAAATTCATAACATGAATTTTCGTAGGAAGGTGTAATGTTTTAAATATTCGCATATAATTTTGTATCATTATCTTTTGATAGTTATTCCTCGTTCTTCAGTTCAAAATAATATTTTGTGGTTAGCAAAATTGATTGTGAATGTTCATATCTCTGTTACATGAATTTTCTTATTTTGTTACAAATTATAGTTATCAATATCATTAATTCAGTATTTTATTTTCTTATTCTCTAATTACATATCTTTTAAAAAAAAAATTTTATTTTCTTATATTTAGTATATTTGTATATATATAATTTTTTTTTTTATAAAAATTTTTTTTTTTATATATATATCTATTTGTGAAGTAGAACTTAGCATACAAAAAAAAGTTTTCCCATATTAAAAAAAATTAAATTAAATTTACTCATATTATTATATTTTATTATTGTTACAAGAATTTCTCTTTTTTTTTAAATTTAACTAAAATTTAATTCTATTTATAATCATAGTATATCCAATGTATATTTTTTGAAAATTTTAATTTTTATAATAATTTTTTTTTGAAATAATAATTATCTACTTATAATTTGTATAAAAAGATATATGTATGTATATAAGAAAAAGGATATTTAATACTAGTGCTTAATAATTACGTTTTTATTTTATTTTATATAGTTTTTTTTTTTTTTTTAGCATACGAGTATACATAATATATATATTTTTCATTTTTCTCATAATTATATATTTTTTTTTTTTTTTTTTTTTTTACCATTATTTTGTTGTTTACATCACCTTAATATAATATAATAATCATTTATTTAGTTATTAGTATATTTATTGATTTATTTGTTATATATTTATTATTTTTTCTTCATAAAGTATTACAGAATCATTCGTAATATTTTTTTTTTATTTTAGTGACCTTTCTAATTTTATTACATTTTATTTTTTTTTTCAAGAATTTATTAAAAATCTGTTTATTCCTTTTTTCTCATTATTTTTTCAAATTTTCCCTTTTTTTCATCTTTGTCAAAAAAAAAAACATTTTCCTGTTATTATATTATACCCATAATCAGATTACAAGGTTTTTTTTTTTTTTGTTTTTTTTTTGTTGTTGTGCACTTGTTCATCCGCTATCATTTTTTGTTTTTAGGACTAGCCTGGGCAATGCTCTTGGAGTATTTTCGACAGTTTCTACCTTTTGATTACTAACAGATGTTTGTTCAGTTTTTTGTTTTGAACGATATGAGTAATATTTATAACCTATCAGTAGCAATATTACAATTATTATAACATATGTGGTCGAATAATGATGAATGTTATGTTTGTCTAGCGTTTTCAAGTCTTTATTTTCTTCATTTTTGAGTATTCTAATATCTTCGGTTAATTTATGTAATGCATTATCATCGGTATATTTGATCAACGCTGTATCTGTATATGTAGCCGACTTTTGTTTGGCAATTGGTACCAGATGTGAAATATTCATAGCGGGTATAAATGAATTCAGGATTGTTGTTTCGGAAGATTTATGACCGTGTATTATTAGATCTTTGGTACGAATATAACAACTGTCCAAGATTTCTATTGTTCCTGTGCCTACTAGTGTGTGAGACTTGACTTGATTTTGGCAAATTTCATCAATATCGTAATTATTATGTGTAGAGAAAAGCCATTTCCCTTTTTGAGATAATTGTATCCAAACAGTGGAAGAATTTGAATGACGAATATCGCATTCTTTAGTAATATTTTCTTTTCGCAAAAGTTGAATTTCGCATTTATTTTTATGAAAATCGAAATTATAAAGTGGATGATGTGCTTGACATAAGAATTGATTCAAATTTTGCTTAATACAGTGCGCCAATTCGGGAGAATTTAAATCGTAAAAGTGTACTTTATTATAATCTATTATCAAATAGTTAATAGTAGGCTGAATGTATATGAATTGATTATGAAATTTAGTTGGTAATGGAATAACTTTATAAAGTTGAAAATGTTCCTTATATGGTAATGGAATTTTAATTTCGTAGATTATTTTGTTTTGAAGTATTGTCGACCTGACAGTACAAATTTGGTACAAAGATAAAAGTTCATTATTTTTCAAACTGTATGGTAACGCTAAGTTACTAGATATTTCTTTGCGAATAGTGATAAGTAAATTCTCCAGTTGATCTGGTGTAATGATAGATACATTAGGTTTGCCATGTTTAACATCGGTAACAAGATTGACTATATTATTGATAACATTTTGGTAACGCAAGATTATTAGAATGGTAAGTGAAGTTAGTGATTCAAGTTCAGGATAAGCCTTTTGATCATGTTTCATATTTAGTAAGTCATCGATTAATACTTTTACTCTAGTAAATTTGGAATTTAGCACTGAAATTTGACTATTTACTGAATTTTGAGATTTATTAAATAAGTTTACGGTATTTTCAAGAATTATGGTTTGGTTTTTTACAAGGGAATATATGTGATTTTCATTATATTTTAATTTTTCAATTTGACGGTCATAATATTTTGCATCATCTTCGTTTAACGTGCCAAATAAGGCTTTACTAGCCGTACCTATTGCGTTAAATAAACCTCTTTTTGGTCGTGCTTTCACTTTTATCAGTTTGTATTTTTGTTCAATGTCTATTAATAAGTGATTAATTTCATTTACAGTTCCATTACATATCAATCCAATATTTAAATTTTCATACAATTGTTTACATAAGTAATTAATTTCTTTAACATATACAGAAGTTTGAGTTAATGCGTCGTTAAACCCTTTTAAATCGTAATATGTGACAACTTTCCATTCATCGGCAAATAATTCAACGTTACCCAGTTGCTCGAAGTATATACCAGCAGATTGTTTAATTGGAGTAAACCTTACTTCACTCGAAATCTCGGTGATTATAAAAATGACCAATATTAGTATAGATTTCATATTCTGTAAATAAAGTATTATATTTCGTTGATTTTTTTTGAAGATTATTTTGTAATTATTTAGTAGGTATAGAAAAGTAGGGATATACAAAAAACAAATTTAGATGAAGAGAAATTTAATCATAAAACAATTTAAGATCATTATTATGTAGAATTTTTGTCTTTTTATTTACTTTCACGGCACTATTTTGATCTGAAATTATATCGACTATTTCAAAAGGACCCTCCCATAATGAAGAAAATTTATCTTTTCGTGTCTGATTCCTGACTAAGACTTTATCTCCAATGTTAAAATGTTTTGGTTTTGTGTTTTTATCATAATATGTTTTTGATTTTTTCTTATTTTCAATTATCGTTTCTCTAGCGATTTGATAGCTATGTTGTAATCGTGCTCTAAGTTCATTTACATAATCATCGTAATTATAGGATATCTGTGGATTTCGCTCTAATGTACTTGGAATTCTAGGTGGAAATCCATATAATAGTTCGTATGGCGTATAGCCTGTACTACTATGTGGAGTAGTGTTAAAAACAAAAGTTGCGTAAGGTAACCATCTATCCCACGTAAATTTATCTTTATTTACGTAATTTCTAAGGTATTCTGATAGAGTCCTATGAGTGCGTTCGAGCGCCCCGTTAGTTTGAGGATGATATGGAGTAGTTTGTATTTTCTTTATCTTGAGTAATTTACACATTTCTCTAAAAAGTTGACTTAGAAAATTTGTTCCGCGATCGGTTAACAAAGACTCGGGTATTCCGTGTTGGCATATTGTTTTTTCAACAAATACTCGGGCAACTGTTGATGCTTCTTGATTCGGGATAGGTATTGCGTCAGTGAATTTGG
Organism: Villa cingulata; assembly: GCA_951394055.1. NCBI lineage: Eukaryota > Metazoa > Arthropoda > Insecta > Diptera > Bombyliidae > Villa > Villa cingulata. Next base: position 29,165,446 of record OX596017.1, on the reverse strand, counting down.
TAAGATCGTCTTGAAACGATAAAATATAATTATTTCCTTCGGAAGTTGGAGTGAGTGGACCTACGATGTCCAATGCGACTCGCTCGAAAGGTCTTGAACTAGAAGTAGTAATTTTCATGGGAACAGGAGATACTTTTGATAATTTATTCTTTTGACAAAAATCGCATTTTCTGATAAATTCTTTTGTATCTTTCAACATTGTAGACCAAAAGTAGGATTGTTTAAGTCGTTTGACGGTTCGTGATACGCCCTGGTGTCCACCGAATTTTGAATTATGATAATCATTTAAAATGGAATTAATTTCATCTCGATTTTCTAGATAAATACGTTCATCCGCATATAGTGTAACATTAATATTTGTTTGAGAGAAAAGCTCATTTATTATACTTTGTAAAAATTTGTTTTTATTTTCTTTAGCTGGAATGGAAATTTCTATGTTTTTAAATTGTTTATTTTCACAATGAGTTTTTATGCTATTTATTATCTCTTTTATCATATCTTTGTCCTTTTCGGTTCTAACAGGCAAAGGTAAAGTGGTTACTATAGTAGAATTAAAAATTTTAATTTCACCGATTTGAGGTTTAAAATATTCTTTAATTTTTTCTAACATTTCTTCTTCAAATGTATTATATAAGGGTAAGAAACAAATTTTATTGGTTGAAGTATTTTTATTAAAAATAAGTGGTGTTGATTTTATCTTTATAAGGGTGCTTTGTTTTGGTTGATTGATTATCTCGCTGCTTTGTGGTGCTTTATTTTCACTATTTTGTTGTTTACTCTGATTCCTAGTGGTTACCATGATTTTTCCAATTTTATTTGGGTTTTCAATACGGCTTAAAGCGTCCGCGTTCGCGTTACATTTTCCTGGTTTATATTTTATTTCATATTCGTATTCTTCTAGAGAAATTCTCCATCTAGCTAGTCTAGATGTAGGATCTTTCAAGTTTAGCAGCCATTGTAAGGGTCGATGGTCAGTTAGAATAATAAACTTTCTACCATATATATAAGGTCTAAACTGTCGCACTGCGAATATTATTGCCAAAAGTTCCTTTTCCGTAGTTGTGTATTTTGTTTCTGCTGTATTAAGAATTCTACTAATGTAGCAAATAGGCTTGTCTTCTCCTATCTTTCCTTGAGAAAGCACAGCGCCTAGGGCATGATCACTTGCATCAGTTGTAACTATAAATTCCTTTTCGAAATCAGGATATGTGAGAATAGGGGGAGAAATTAATTTAGCTTTTAGAGCTTGAAATGCCTCCTCGGCAAATGCATCCCATTTAAATTTTACGTTCTTTTTTAGAAGAGCAGTGAGAGGTTTTGCTACTTGAGCGAAGTTCGGGATGAATTTACGGTAGTATCCAACAAAACCAAGGAATGATTTTACATCTTTTACCTTTTTGGGTGTCGGATATGTTTTTACCGTCTTTATTTTCTCAGGATCAGGTTTTATGCCCTCTTCACTAATTACATGTCCCAAATATAATAATTCTCTTTTTATAAAATGACACTTTTCTGGCTGTAACTTTAAATTATATTTTCTCAATCTTTCAAACACATTTTCTAATTTTTTTATATGATCTTCTAGACTTGACCCATATACAACAATATCATCTACATAAACAAAGCATTCTATACCTTGCATTCCCATTAGCACATTATTCATCATTCGTTGGAAAGTTGCGGGTGCATTTTTCAACCCGAATGGCATTCTATTATATTCATAATGACCTAGAGGAGTACTGAAAGCAGTTTTTTCGCGATCATCCTGATCAACTAGGATTTGGTGAAATCCATTTGCTAAATCAAGCGTGCTGAAATACTTAGCTTTGCCCAATTGATCTAATATGTCGGTTATATTAGGTAATGGATATGCATCGCCAACAGTAATGTCATTTAAACGCCTGTAATCAACGACTACTCTCCATTTCTTGTTACCTTGTGCATCTGGTTTTTTAGGGACTAGGAGCAAGGGTGAACTCCATGGACTGTAGCTTGGTCGGATTACTTTATTTTCCAGCATGTCTTGGATTTGATTATGAATTTCTTGTTTATGTGCTTCCGGTAATCTATAAGGTCTAATATATATAGGATTTTTACCCATTTCAGTTTCTATTTTATGTGTGATTGCATTTGTAAAAGTTAATTTATCCCCTTTCAAATAAAACAAATCATTATATTCTCTACAAACATTTAATATTGATTTTTCTTCTTCTTTATTACAATGCTTTAACTCCAATACTTTTTCTAATTTTTCTAATCTTTTATAAACAGGATCATCCTCAGGATGCGTTTCTATAACTTCGAATTCATTTAAATTTTCCCATTCAGTTTCTATATTTTCAAAGTTTATATTTACTTCCTCTTCATTTAAATTTAATAATAATATTTTTATTCGATTTTCGCGATTAGGCTTTGCTATAGTAGAAGCCATAAATACGCCGGGATAAATTTGCTTTTTCTTGAATACAATTTCTTCATCACTTTTGAACGGAATTTCTATAACTTGTTCACTTCGCGGTTTCAGAATTATTTCTTTACGCTTTTTTGTTTCTTGGCCTAAATCACCTATAAGATATCGCGGGTTTTGATCATGATAATGATCTTTACTAATTACAATGTTTTTCGTTTCGGATTTTTCCTGCACGATTTTTTCACCCTCTATCGGACATATGAGTTTTGAGTGTTTAGTAAACTCCTCTATATGTTCTGTAGAAGTTTGTGAACTTTTGATAACAGATAATCTCAATTCGAGTTCATTGGTTTTATAGTCGATCACACATGAATATTTTTTCAAAAAATCATTCCCGATAATTCCATCATATGTTAAATTTGTATCAACGTCGTCAAGCAAGTGGAATGGATGTTGCAATTTTATTGTGTCAGAATCAGATTGTAACACTATGGTTCCCGCCAGTACACCATTTGTTGCGATCGATTCCCCAGCTATCGTTGATATAACAAATTCTTCACTATGGAACGTTTTATCTAGGTAATTAAGGTTGCTTTTAACTATGCTTATATCTGCGCCAGTATCTACGAGGAAAGTCAAGTATTTTTTCTGAAAATTTTCTACGGGTACTCTTATTGTAGGTGGGTTATTATTGTTTTTACAAAATGAAACTGATACTACGATGGGTTTTTTTAATTTAGTGGGTGATGAACGTCGGCTTTCACTATCACTCGAGATGGGCTGCCGATCTCCTCTTCCCGAGTCATCTCGTTTCCCTTACCGATTTCATTATACTGCAAATGTTGTAAATTGGCTTCTGGATAACGCTTGTGTTGTGTTCGATTTTGATAATTTTGAGGCTTTTCATTATAGATAGGCTTACCACAAAACGTATTTTCTAAATTCGGATGATTGGGTTTTCCATTGTAATTCCGGTTGGTATTGATTCCTTCCTTTGGTTGCCCTGAATGCTGACGCTGATTATTTTGGGACAATCGTGCCCAACAGTCGCGATATGTGTGATTTCTTTTGTTACAATAACTGCAAATTAGGTGAACTTCTTTTGCTACGTTCCTGGGTGCAAAATTGGGTAAACTCAAACGTCGATAACAATTTTCTTGTGTATGCCCTTCCTTTTGACAAATGTTACATTTGAGTGGAGGTTTATAAAGGTGCCTATTTGGATTTTGATTATGTGATGAAGAGGAGAATTCATTATGTGGTAACCTCGTTTCTTGATTTATCGCATAGGTTATAGCTTCTTTCAAACGTTTCTCGTTATGTGCTTTGACTAAAAGTTTCAGACTGAAATTTTTTAAACCATCTTCAAATGCTTGTACTGCCAGTTTCAAATTTTCTTCCATTAAATATTTTGAGATTGTCGCGTCAGTAACCGAAGTGTGTGTCGCCGAATTTAATTCGTTCAAGAGTTCACAAATTCTGTCACCAAATTCTCTCACTGATTCGCGCGGTTTTTGCTTTGCATTTAGAATTTCATTTTGAATTGACGGTCTTGACTTTACCTCCGTAAATTGTGACTTCAGCTCTCGTGCTAAGTCATCCCATTTCGCACATGATTTATATTGTATCAATTCAAAAGCTGGACCACTAAGTTTGGTTTTCACAATATCTAGATACATGCTCTGCTCTTGAGCACTTGTCATAGAAGAAAACAGAATATTTCCACACGCAATAAATTTATTTAATTCGGAAGGCGTACCACTAAATTCAGGAATTAAATTATATATGTCTGATAATGAAACTTTAATACTAGTTTCGGTTTGCTTAGAACCGTCTGTTGAAGTTGTATTCTGTGATCCAGGCATTTTTGTAACACCAAAATTCGTATCTGTTTCGTAGAGAATTTCTGGTAGTTCTATATCGAAGAAAGCAAGCTCCCGAAAATTTGCTACGATTTCGGCACGTGTTGCACTTCTAGTTTTTAAACCCAGAATTTTGAGAAGAGAGGAAAAGAATGGAAATGCAAACTTTCGAATTACACGATTATCAATTCACAAGAGACAATTGGTTAAATATGTATTAAATACCTCGAAATTCAGGAGAAAGAGAAAAAAAAAAATTCACTATAAATACAATTTACATACTAATACACCACATAGTAATTAGTAAAACCTCAATTTCTATAATTTATTTTGAATTTACTTTCACTTCTAATATTTTATAAAGACAAAGCGTATTTAATCAGACTCACAAGTGCAACTGAAGAAAAACCCAGTAAACCCAATGAAAATTTATTTATATTTTTATATTTATAATTTTATATTTCGCGTTCAAAGAAAGTGTTTCTCTTTTTTTTTTTTTTTTTATATATATATATATATATATATATATATGTATATATAATTTTATTTTTATAATCTTTAGAAAAAATTTGAACGTATATAATAAATCAATAATAGATATAATATTTTTTTTTTTTTTATCTTTTTTTTTTTTCAAAAAAAAAAAAAATTCAAATTTCTAAATATATGTATATGTATTTATATTTATAAAGGAAACTACAAATGTTGTTTCTGTTTGTTTTTTTTTTTGTTTTTTTTTTTTTTTTTTTAATTATATATATATTTTTGAAAAGAAAAATTTTTCTAAGTTCTACTCACGGTTTTTTTTTTTCTTCTTCTTCTCTTTTCCCCTTTTTTTTTTTTTTACTTGTTGTTTTGTTGCCTTGGTATATTAAAGATGATCTGCGTCGGCTATCTGTTTGACTTCTCTATGATGGTAATGTTGCTTCTTGTAATGGTGTTAATGTTGTCCGGAATTTATCAGCAAACTATTTCACTTCTCCGCCCCCCTTTTTTTTTTTTTTTTTTTTTTTTTTTTTTTTTTTATTTATTATTATATTATATTATATTCATACTTTATTATTTTATTTTATTTTTATTTTATTTTATTTTATTTTATTTTGTTTTGTCCAGAACTTATTTTTATATGTTATTTTGTAACTGCCAAAACTGTATTTTATTTTTTGTTTGTTTATTTATTTATTTCAATTTTTAATTTTATTTTTAATTTTTTGACTTGTTTGGTATATTTCGTCTATCCCACCGCTGCCACCAAATATGTAACGCGTTCTGCCGTGCTTACCGTAGGGGTGAAGAGCAGATACGCGGAGAATCAGAGTAGAGGTCACCTTTTTTCTTTTTCTATTCAAAACGCCAGATTTTTCTTTATAAGTTATCGTTTTATTTTTTATTTATTCATTACAAAATTTATTAGATTTAAAATTTTAAATTTAGATTTATTAAGAATTAAAATTTTAAGATTTATAAAATAAAATAACTAAGTTTTATTTATTTAACCACAAAATATTATAATTTTCTTGAATATGTTTTGCGTGACACCTCTGACTCTGAACTGCTGTTTAATTTTTCTTTTCTTCAATATTTATAATTCTTTTACCTCCAAAAAATGCTGAATCGCAGTCACACATATTCATTGGTATTCCATTTGGTTTATTTTTTTCATTGTCCATATATCCATAAGTGGTTAATTTATGTTTATCTAGAATTTTTAAAGGAAACTCGTGTATAAATTTGCTTATGATTGCATTAGATGATTTTTTTTTGTTTCCTATAAGAATATGTTATTATGCATTTTCCTTTTCATAATTACGATCATAAAATAGAATATTTATTATATGTAGAATGATATGGGTAAGTACTTAAGACTTGCGCCATAATTCATATATCATAATATTACTATATAGAGTATTTTTGCTTACATAACGAATTATGTGCTTAATGATATGAATGAATATCATATAACACGTACATATATGTATATGTGTATATAGAATTTATTAATTATATGTTGTGGATTGATATATATATATATAGAAAAGAAACGCGAGATTTTTATTTTGAAGACATGTATATACAATAAATTTCTATATAGTGTATTTGATAAGTCAACGAAGTGGAATATTGCGTATGCATACGCATATGATTTGTATTGAGGAATTTTGGAAACATGATCTCCTTTCGCTTATCGAAATAAAATAAAATAGATAATTTATTCCACTTGGTGAAAATTATTACCAATGAATATAGTGTAATATAGTGATAATGATTATGATTATGACAGCATATTATATGAAATTGTATTTCTTTAGAATACTCTAGTATACTTTAAAATTTATTTAAAATTTATATATGCATAATTTATATCTTCATTCTCATTAAGGTTTTATCTTTACCAAATGTTAAATATCATATATTTTAATATATTTAAGGAATAACCTTAAATATGCTGTCATAACATCCCTTCCCCCTTGAAAGAAGAAAATTCATAACATGAATTTTCGTAGGAAGGTGTAATGTTTTAAATATTCGCATATAATTTTGTATCATTATCTTTTGATAGTTATTCCTCGTTCTTCAGTTCAAAATAATATTTTGTGGTTAGCAAAATTGATTGTGAATGTTCATATCTCTGTTACATGAATTTTCTTATTTTGTTACAAATTATAGTTATCAATATCATTAATTCAGTATTTTATTTTCTTATTCTCTAATTACATATCTTTTAAAAAAAAAATTTTATTTTCTTATATTTAGTATATTTGTATATATATAATTTTTTTTTTTATAAAAATTTTTTTTTTTATATATATATCTATTTGTGAAGTAGAACTTAGCATACAAAAAAAAGTTTTCCCATATTAAAAAAAATTAAATTAAATTTACTCATATTATTATATTTTATTATTGTTACAAGAATTTCTCTTTTTTTTTAAATTTAACTAAAATTTAATTCTATTTATAATCATAGTATATCCAATGTATATTTTTTGAAAATTTTAATTTTTATAATAATTTTTTTTTGAAATAATAATTATCTACTTATAATTTGTATAAAAAGATATATGTATGTATATAAGAAAAAGGATATTTAATACTAGTGCTTAATAATTACGTTTTTATTTTATTTTATATAGTTTTTTTTTTTTTTTTAGCATACGAGTATACATAATATATATATTTTTCATTTTTCTCATAATTATATATTTTTTTTTTTTTTTTTTTTTTTACCATTATTTTGTTGTTTACATCACCTTAATATAATATAATAATCATTTATTTAGTTATTAGTATATTTATTGATTTATTTGTTATATATTTATTATTTTTTCTTCATAAAGTATTACAGAATCATTCGTAATATTTTTTTTTTATTTTAGTGACCTTTCTAATTTTATTACATTTTATTTTTTTTTTCAAGAATTTATTAAAAATCTGTTTATTCCTTTTTTCTCATTATTTTTTCAAATTTTCCCTTTTTTTCATCTTTGTCAAAAAAAAAAACATTTTCCTGTTATTATATTATACCCATAATCAGATTACAAGGTTTTTTTTTTTTTTGTTTTTTTTTTGTTGTTGTGCACTTGTTCATCCGCTATCATTTTTTGTTTTTAGGACTAGCCTGGGCAATGCTCTTGGAGTATTTTCGACAGTTTCTACCTTTTGATTACTAACAGATGTTTTTTCAGTTTTTTGTTTTGAACGATATGAGTAATATTTATAACCTATCAGTAGCAATATTACAATTATTATAACATATGTGGTCGAATAATGATGAATGTTATGTTTGTCTAGCGTTTTCAAGTCTTTATTTTCTTCATTTTTGAGTATTCTAATATCTTCGGTTAATTTATGTAATGCATTATCATCGGTATATTTGATCAACGCTGTATCTGTATATGTAGCCGACTTTTGTTTGGCAATTGGTACCAGATGTGAAATATTCATAGCGGGTATAAATGAATTCAGGATTGTTGTTTCGGAAGATTTATGACCGTGTATTATTAGATCTTTGGTACGAATATAACAACTGTCCAAGATTTCTATTGTTCCTGTGCCTACTAGTGTGTGAGACTTGACTTGATTTTGGCAAATTTCATCAATATCGTAATTATTATGTGTAGAGAAAAGCCATTTCCCTTTTTGAGATAATTGTATCCAAACAGTGGAAGAATTTGAATGACGAATATCGCATTCTTTAGTAATATTTTCTTTTCGCAAAAGTTGAATTTCGCATTTATTTTTATGAAAATCGAAATTATAAAGTGGATGATGTGCTTGACATAAGAATTGATTCAAATTTTGCTTAATACAGTGCGCCAATTCGGGAGAATTTAAATCGTAAAAGTGTACTTTATTATAATCTATTATCAAATAGTTAATAGTAGGCTGAATGTATATGAATTGATTATGAAATTTAGTTGGTAATGGAATAACTTTATAAAGTTGAAAATGTTCCTTATATGGTAATGGAATTTTAATTTCGTAGATTATTTTGTTTTGAAGTATTGTCGACCTGACAGTACAAATTTGGTACAAAGATAAAAGTTCATTATTTTTCAAACTGTATGGTAACGCTAAGTTACTAGATATTTCTTTGCGAATAGTGATAAGTAAATTCTCCAGTTGATCTGGTGTAATGATAGATACATTAGGTTTGCCATGTTTAACATCGGTAACAAGATTGACTATATTATTGATAACATTTTGGTAACGCAAGATTATTAGAATGGTAAGTGAAGTTAGTGATTCAAGTTCAGGATAAGCCTTTTGATCATGTTTCATATTTAGTAAGTCATCGATTAATACTTTTACTCTAGTAAATTTGGAATTTAGCACTGAAATTTGACTATTTACTGAATTTTGAGATTTATTAAATAAGTTTACGGTATTTTCAAGAATTATGGTTTGGTTTTTTACAAGGGAATATATGTGATTTTCATTATATTTTAATTTTTCAATTTGACGGTCATAATATTTTGCATCATCTTCGTTTAACGTGCCAAATAAGGCTTTACTAGCCGTACCTATTGCGTTAAATAAACCTCTTTTTGGTCGTGCTTTCACTTTTATCAGTTTGTATTTTTGTTCAATGTCTATTAATAAGTGATTAATTTCATTTACAGTTCCATTACATATCAATCCAATATTTAAATTTTCATACAATTGTTTACATAAGTAATTAATTTCTTTAACATATACAGAAGTTTGAGTTAATGCGTCGTTAAACCCTTTTAAATCGTAATATGTGACAACTTTCCATTCATCGGCAAATAATTCAACGTTACCCAGTTGCTCGAAGTATATACCAGCAGATTGTTTAATTGGAGTAAACCTTACTTCACTCGAAATCTCGGTGATTATAAAAATGACCAATATTAGTATAGATTTCATATTCTGTAAATAAAGTATTATATTTCGTTGATTTTTTTTGAAGATTATTTTGTAATTATTTAGTAGGTATAGAAAAGTAGGGATATACAAAAAACAAATTTAGATGAAGAGAAATTTAATCATAAAACAATTTAAGATCATTATTATGTAGAATTTTTGTCTTTTTATTTACTTTCACGGCACTATTTTGATCTGAAATTATATCGACTATTTCAAAAGGACCCTCCCATAATGAAGAAAATTTATCTTTTCGTGTCTGATTCCTGACTAAGACTTTATCTCCAATGTTAAAATGTTTTGGTTTTGTGTTTTTATCATAATATGTTTTTGATTTTTTCTTATTTTCAATTATCGTTTCTCTAGCGATTTGATAGCTATGTTGTAATCGTGCTCTAAGTTCATTTACATAATCATCGTAATTATAGGATATCTGTGGATTTCGCTCTAATGTACTTGGAATTCTAGGTGGAAATCCATATAATAGTTCGTATGGCGTATAGCCTGTACTACTATGTGGAGTAGTGTTAAAAACAAAAGTTGCGTAAGGTAACCATCTATCCCACGTAAATTTATCTTTATTTACGTAATTTCTAAGGTATTCTGATAGAGTCCTATGAGTGCGTTCGAGCGCCCCGTTAGTTTGAGGATGATATGGAGTAGTTTGTATTTTCTTTATCTTGAGTAATTTACACATTTCTCTAAAAAGTTGACTTAGAAAATTTGTTCCGCGATCGGTTAACAAAGACTCGGGTATTCCGTGTTGGCATATTGTTTTTTCAACAAATACTCGGGCAACTGTTGATGCTTCTTGATTCGGGATAGGTATTGCGTCAGTGAATTTGGTAAGATCGTCTTGAAACGATAAAATATAATTATTTCCTTCGGAAGTTGGAGTGAGTGGACCTACGATGTCCAATGCGACTCGCTCGAAAGGTCTTGAACTAGAAGTAGTAATTTTCATGGGAACAGGAGATACTTTTGATAATTTATTCTTTTGACAAAAATCGCATTTTCTGATAAATTCTTTTGTATCTTTCAACATTGTAGACCAAAAGTAGGATTGTTTAAGTCGTTTGACGGTTCGTGATACGCCCTGGTGTCCACCGAATTTTGAATTATGATAATCATTTAAAATGGAATTAATTTCATCTCGATTTTCTAGATAAATACGTTCATCCGCATATAGTGTAACATTAATATTTGTTTGAGAGAAAAGCTCATTTATTATACTTTGTAAAAATTTGTTTTTATTTTCTTTAGCTGGAATGGAAATTTCTATGTTTTTAAATTGTTTATTTTCACAATGAGTTTTTATGCTATTTATTATCTCTTTTATCATATCTTTGTCCTTTTCGGTTCTAACAGGCAAAGGTAAAGTGGTTACTATAGTAGAATTAAAAATTTTAATTTCACCGATTTGAGGTTTAAAATATTCTTTAATTTTTTCTAACATTTCTTCTTCAAATGTATTATATAAGGGTAAGAAACAAATTTTATTGGTTGAAGTATTTTTATTAAAAATAAGTGGTGTTGATTTTATCTTTATAAGGGTGCTTTGTTTTGGTTGATTGATTATCTCGCTGCTTTGTGGTGCTTTATTTTCACTATTTTGTTGTTTACTCTGATTCCTAGTGGTTACCATGATTTTTCCAATTTTATTTGGGTTTTCAATACGGCTTAAAGCGTCCGCGTTCGCGTTACATTTTCCTGGTTTATATTTTATTTCATATTCGTATTCTTCTAGAGAAATTCTCCATCTAGCTAGTCTAGATGTAGGATCTTTCAAGTTTAGCAGCCATTGTAAGGGTCGATGGTCAGTTAGAATAATAAACTTTCTACCATATATATAAGGTCTAAACTGTCGCACTGCGAATATTATTGCCAAAAGTTCCTTTTCCGTAGTTGTGTATTTTGTTTCTGCTGTATTAAGAATTCTACTAATGTAGCAAATAGGCTTGTCTTCTCCTATCTTTCCTTGAGAAAGCACAGCGCCTAGGGCATGATCACTTGCATCAGTTGTAACTATAAATTCCTTTTCGAAATCAGGATATGTGAGAATAGGGGGAGAAATTAATTTAGCTTTTAGAGCTTGAAATGCCTCCTCGGCAAATGCATCCCATTTAAATTTTACGTTCTTTTTTAGAAGAGCAGTGAGAGGTTTTGCTACTTGAGCGAAGTTCGGGATGAATTTACGGTAGTATCCAACAAAACCAAGGAATGATTTTACATCTTTTACCTTTTTGGGTGTCGGATATGTTTTTACCGTCTTTATTTTCTCAGGATCAGGTTTTATGCCCTCTTCACTAATTACATGTCCCAAATATAATAATTCTCTTTTTATAAAATGACACTTTTCTGGCTGTAACTTTAAATTATATTTTCTCAATCTTTCAAACACATTTTCTAATTTTTTTATATGATCTTCTAGACTTGACCCATATACAACAATATCATCTACATAAACAAAGCATTCTATACCTTGCATTCCCATTAGCACATTATTCATCATTCGTTGGAAAGTTGCGGGTGCATTTTTCAACCCGAATGGCATTCTATTATATTCATAATGACCTAGAGGAGTACTGAAAGCAGTTTTTTCGCGATCATCCTGATCAACTAGGATTTGGTGAAATCCATTTGCTAAATCAAGCGTGCTGAAATACTTAGCTTTGCCCAATTGATCTAATATGTCGGTTATATTAGGTAATGGATATGCATCGCCAACAGTAATGTCATTTAAACGCCTGTAATCAACGACTACTCTCCATTTCTTGTTACCTTGTGCATCTGGTTTTTTAGGGACTAGGAGCAAGGGTGAACTCCATGGACTGTAGCTTGGTCGGATTACTTTATTTTCCAGCATGTCTTGGATTTGATTATGAATTTCTTGTTTATGTGCTTCCGGTAATCTATAAGGTCTAATATATATAGGATTTTTACCCATTTCAGTTTCTATTTTATGTGTGATTGCATTTGTAAAAGTTAATTTATCCCCTTTCAAATAAAACAAATCATTATATTCTCTACAAACATTTAATATTGATTTTTCTTCTTCTTTATTACAATGCTTTAACTCCAATACTTTTTCTAATTTTTCTAATCTTTTATAAACAGGATCATCCTCAGGATGCGTTTCTATAACTTCGAATTCATTTAAATTTTCCCATTCAGTTTCTATATTTTCAAAGTTTATATTTACTTCCTCTTCATTTAAATTTAATAATAATATTTTTATTCGATTTTCGCGATTAGGCTTTGCTATAGTAGAAGCCATAAATACGCCGGGATAAATTTGCTTTTTCTTGAATACAATTTCTTCATCACTTTTGAACGGAATTTCTATAACTTGTTCACTTCGCGGTTTCAGAATTATTTCTTTACGCTTTTTTGTTTCTTGGCCTAAATCACCTATAAGATATCGCGGGTTTTGATCATGATAATGATCTTTACTAATTACAATGTTTTTCGTTTCGGATTTTTCCTGCACGATTTTTTCACCCTCTATCGGACATATGAGTTTTGAGTGTTTAGTAAACTCCTCTATATGTTCTGTAGAAGTTTGTGAACTTTTGATAACAGATAATCTCAATTCGAGTTCATTGGTTTTATAGTCGATCACACATGAATATTTTTTCAAAAAATCATTCCCGATAATTCCATCATATGTTAAATTTGTATCAACGTCGTCAAGCAAGTGGAATGGATGTTGCAATTTTATTGTGTCAGAATCAGATTGTAACACTATGGTTCCCGCCAGTACACCATTTGTTGCGATCGATTCCCCAGCTATCGTTGATATAACAAATTCTTCACTATGGAACGTTTTATCTAGGTAATTAAGGTTGCTTTTAACTATGCTTATATCTGCGCCAGTATCTACGAGGAAAGTCAAGTATTTTTTCTGAAAATTTTCTACGGGTACTCTTATTGTAGGTGGGTTATTATTGTTTTTACAAAATGAAACTGATACTACGATGGGTTTTTTTAATTTAGTGGGTGATGAACGTCGGCTTTCACTATCACTCGAGATGGGCTGCCGATCTCCTCTTCCCGAGTCATCTCGTTTCCCTTACCGATTTCATTATACTGCAAATGTTGTAAATTGGCTTCTGGATAACGCTTGTGTTGTGTTCGATTTTGATAATTTTGAGGCTTTTCATTATAGATAGGCTTACCACAAAACGTATTTTCTAAATTCGGATGATTGGGTTTTCCATTGTAATTCCGGTTGGTATTGATTCCTTCCTTTGGTTGCCCTGAATGCTGACGCTGATTATTTTGGGACAATCGTGCCCAACAGTCGCGATATGTGTGATTTCTTTTGTTACAATAACTGCAAATTAGGTGAACTTCTTTTGCTACGTTCCTGGGTGCAAAATTGGGTAAACTCAAACGTCGATAACAATTTTCTTGTGTATGCCCTTCCTTTTGACAAATGTTACATTTGAGTGGAGGTTTATAAAGGTGCCTATTTGGATTTTGATTATGTGATGAAGAGGAGAATTCATTATGTGGTAACCTCGTTTCTTGATTTATCGCATAGGTTATAGCTTCTTTCAAACGTTTCTCGTTATGTGCTTTGACTAAAAGTTTCAGACTGAAATTTTTTAAACCATCTTCAAATGCTTGTACTGCCAGTTTCAAATTTTCTTCCATTAAATATTTTGAGATTGTCGCGTCAGTAACCGAAGTGTGTGTCGCCGAATTTAATTCGTTCAAGAGTTCACAAATTCTGTCACCAAATTCTCTCACTGATTCGCGCGGTTTTTGCTTTGCATTTAGAATTTCATTTTGAATTGACGGTCTTGACTTTACCTCCGTAAATTGTGACTTCAGCTCTCGTGCTAAGTCATCCCATTTCGCACATGATTTATATTGTATCAATTCAAAAGCTGGACCACTAAGTTTGGTTTTCACAATATCTAGATACATGCTCTGCTCTTGAGCACTTGTCATAGAAGAAAACAGAATATTTCCACACGCAATAAATTTATTTAATTCGGAAGGCGTACCACTAAATTCAGGAATTAAATTATATATGTCTGATAATGAAACTTTAATACTAGTTTCGGTTTGCTTAGAACCGTCTGTTGAAGTTGTATTCTGTGATCCAGGCATTTTTGTAACACCAAAATTCGTATCTGTTTCGTAGAGAATTTCTGGTAGTTCTATATCGAAGAAAGCAAGCTCCCGAAAATTTGCTACGATTTCGGCACGTGTTGCACTTCTAGTTTTTAAACCCAGAATTTTGAGAAGAGAGGAAAAGAATGGAAATGCAAACTTTCGAATTACACGATTATCAATTCACAAGAGACAATTGGTTAAATATGTATTAAATACCTCGAAATTCAGGAGAAAGAGAAAAAAAAAAAATTCACTATAAATACAATTTACATACTAATACACCACATAGTAATTAGTAAAACCTCAATTTCTATAATTTATTTTGAATTTACTTTCACTTCTAATATTTTATAAAGACAAAGCGTATTTAATCAGACTCACAAGTGCAACTGAAGAAAAACCCAGTAAACCCAATGAAAATTTATTTATATTTTTATATTTATAATTTTATATTTCGCGTTCAAAGAAAGTGTTTCTCTTTTTTTTTTTTTTTTTATATATATATATATATATATATATATATGTATATATAATTTTATTTTTATAATCTTTAGAAAAAATTTGAACGTATATAATAAATCAATAATAGATATAATATTTTTTTTTTTTTTATCTTTTTTTTTTTTCAAAAAAAAAAAAAATTCAAATTTCTAAATATATGTATATGTATTTATATTTATAAAGGAAACTACAAATGTTGTTTCTGTTTGTTTTTTTTTTTGTTTTTTTTTTTTTTTTTTTAATTATATATATATTTTTGAAAAGAAAAATTTTTCTAAGTTCTACTCACGGTTTTTTTTTTTCTTCTTCTTCTCTTTTCCCCTTTTTTTTTTTTTTACTTGTTGTTTTGTTGCCTTGGTATATTAAAGATGATCTGCGTCGGCTATCTGTTTGACTTCTCTATGATGGTAATGTTGCTTCTTGTAATGGTGTTAATGTTGTCCGGAATTTATCAGCAAACTATTTCACTTCTCCGCCCCCCTTTTTTTTTTTTTTTTTTTTTTTTTTTTTTTTTTATTTATTATTATATTATATTATATTCATACTTTATTATTTTATTTTATTTTTATTTTATTTTATTTTATTTTATTTTGTTTTGTCCAGAACTTATTTTTATATGTTATTTTGTAACTGCCAAAACTGTATTTTATTTTTTGTTTGTTTATTTATTTATTTCAATTTTTAATTTTATTTTTAATTTTTTGACTTGTTTGGTATATTTCGTCTATCCCACCGCTGCCACCAAATATGTAACGCGTTCTGCCGTGCTTACCGTAGGGGTGAAGAGCAGATACGCGGAGAATCAGAGTAGAGGTCACCTTTTTTCTTTTTCTATTCAAAACGCCAGATTTTTCTTTATAAGTTATCGTTTTATTTTTTATTTATTCATTACAAAATTTATTAGATTTAAAATTTTAAATTTAGATTTATTAAGAATTAAAATTTTAAGATTTATAAAATAAAATAACTAAGTTTTATTTATTTAACCACAAAATATTATAATTTTCTTGAATATGTTTTGCGTGACACCTCTGACTCTGAACTGCTGTTTAATTTTTCTTTTCTTCAATATTTATAATTCTTTTACCTCCAAAAAATGCTGAATCGCAGTCACACATATTCATTGGTATTCCATTTGGTTTATTTTTTTCATTGTCCATATATCCATAAGTGGTTAATTTATGTTTATCTAGAATTTTTAAAGGAAACTCGTGTATAAATTTGCTTATGATTGCATTAGATGATTTTTTTTTGTTTCCTATAAGAATATGTTATTATGCATTTTCCTTTTCATAATTACGATCATAAAATAGAATATTTATTATATGTAGAATGATATGGGTAAGTACTTAAGACTTGCGCCATAATTCATATATCATAATATTACTATATAGAGTATTTTTGCTTACATAACGAATTATGTGCTTAATGATATGAATGAATATCATATAACACGTACATATATGTATATGTGTATATAGAATTTATTAATTATATGTTGTGGATTGATATATATATATATAGAAAAGAAACGCGAGATTTTTATTTTGAAGACATGTATATACAATAAATTTCTATATAGTGTATTTGATAAGTCAACGAAGTGGAATATTGCGTATGCATACGCATATGATTTGTATTGAGGAATTTTGGAAACATGATCTCCTTTCGCTTATCGAAATAAAATAAAATAGATAATTTATTCCACTTGGTGAAAATTATTACCAATGAATATAGTGTAATATAGTGATAATGATTATGATTATGACAGCATATTATATGAAATTGTATTTCTTTAGAATACTCTAGTATACTTTAAAATTTATTTAAAATTTATATATGCATAATTTATATCTTCATTCTCATTAAGGTTTTATCTTTACCAAATGTTAAATATCATATATTTTAATATATTTAAGGAATAACCTTAAATATGCTGTCATAACAGAAGAATGCCTCAAAGAGCTTCGCGCTCTTCAAGCGGACATACAAAAGAAAAGGGTGCCAGTTGAACTAAGGTTCAAGATGCTCAACGACTTCATTGAATCTTTGAATGGTTCTACATCAACACAAACATCGACTTCATCAGCAACACCATCAACAACATCAACAGCAACATCAAAACAACATGAACATCATCATTCACCACCACAATAAAGGGTAAGCGCGCTTACTTTAACAATTTTTTTTATATATATATACAGGGGCCCCAAAATAAACAAAAATTAAAAACAAAAAAAAAAAAAAATAAATAAATAAATAAAATATAAGATTCTTATTTATATCCTGATTTCGGTTTGTTTATTTATAAAATCCAAAACAAAATAAAAACTAAAGAAAAGTAGAACAAAAAAATAAAAGAAGCAAAGTTATTCCATATCTATAATTAATAAATATGTACTATATTTCATTTTGTTAGTTTAAGCAAATTCACATGATGTAACAGTATGTAAGATTATTAATAATATTTCAACTAATTTAAATTGAAATTAAATTGTATGATGAACCTCGATCTTATCATCTTGTAATGTGAGGGTACAATACTATAAACAACTTGTACATAATACTTACCTGAGTACCCTGCATTAGTATATACCTCCTAATATATATACTAAACCGTTTGGTCATATTGTCCATCTGTTGTATTGTAATGCGGTTATGTATAACGCATTACAATACAAATTCTTCTTCTTACTCTTACACGCGCATTCAAACATATATATTATAGCATTGTTGTATATACATATATATGCATCGGATGATGCAGTTGCATGTTTCTGGTATGTGAGGTAAAAATTCCAGAAATTTCTATGCTTCACCAATATTTTCCCCTATTATGTACTCAAAAGCACGATTATTGTAGCCGATCGTTAATCCCTGTTCGGCTACTCGCTCAATTTTCACACATACATGCAAAATTTCTGACATATTTGTATAACTATACTCACCTTTATTAATTTCCGTGTTACCATTTATCATTTTTCTTGTTAGTACATTTTTTTTATAGGTACTTTCTTTATCCACCACAATTTTTAAAATTTTTAAATTTTCTGAAATAAATAAAAATATCTGAAAAAAACATATTTATCTAAAAGGGGGCACTCATATTCTTTAAAATTACATAAATTTTAATGTCGATAGGTTCCTTGTATGTCAATTTTCCTTAAAAAAATAAGTACCTATTGTATCGGTACTACACCATTTTTAAATTTTCATAAAATTTCACTCTCATCAATTAAAATTATTAAATTTATTAAAAATTACCCCCACCAAATTCTCCGACTTTCACTTTTCATATAAATACGCGGTGCGTATCGGCATCAGAAAAGTCATTTTTGGTATCTTGATAAGGGCAACCTCTGCCAAAAATTTAAATTTAATTGTTCTGCCGGTCGGTTTTTTTTTTTTAGAAAAAAAAAGTCTTTTTCTATTCGGTCAGGGGGAACCTCTGCCCAACTAAAAATTGAATAAGTGGTATAATTTAAACTCAGTCATTGTTCTATTTTCTTTATTTTTTATATAAATCGTGACGAATTTTAGCTATTAATTTTTTTTAGTTAAAGCATGTATATTTGGGTGAAAATGAATTGTTAATATGATCGGGATGTATAAATAAAAATGAACGAAAAATTGAAGCGATTAAAGTTTTCATAGAATCGCGTGTGTGCTTAGGATTATTTTTTTTGATATGGCGTCGTTATTGTGGAATCGTGGTTGTTCATATGATACCATTAATTAGGATAGGGTAAATACAGTGGAGGATAAGATAAAAATTGTAATTTATAAAGATTGTTAGAGTAATTGGCAAGGAAAAGATTTAATATGGTAGTGAAGTGATCTAAGAAAATTTAATAAATTAAAGAAAATGTTAATATTAAACAAAACAACAAAAAATTTAATCATAATATATATAATTCGTAATATATATATTACATATATATTTACATGTAATGATACATATATATAGTAGTATTTGTATATATTGGTGCCGGTAATCTCTACAGTAGAGTTTTATAATTACATACCTATAGAAAATAGCTAATACAGAATTAATATATAATCGAAATCGTTCATATTTAAAGATTCGCAATGATTTATTCAAAAATTGTGAAGTTTTTTTTGTTTGTTCGCGATTGTATTTAATTGCATTTTGGTTGACGATCAACAATAATAAAAAAAAATTTAAATAAAATTATCAATAAGATGGGCGTTCAGTTAATTTCAAATCCAAAATTTACACATACCTAGGTAGGTTACATATACATATATTAACATTATTGTAACCACTATAAAATTGAGTACTTGTCACTTTTATTCGAATTAATAATTAAGAAAAATAACTAAAGTAAAGATACTCGTAATATAATGAAAAAGGATTATGCAACGTAAACAAATTGTTATTTTGAAAGTAATAAATATTTTAAATATGAAAACAAATACAGGTATCTATAACACACATGCAACCTTCTATAATATTTAATAGAAAATTTTTTTTTTGAAAGGTGAGAAAATGTTAATCAAAATCATTGTAAAAAAAAATAGAATATAACAAATCATTTATATAATTTTATATAATTAAAGTTGTCATAATGTTGAATGAAAATTAACATCATTAATTCGATAACTTACAATTTATTCAAAAAAAAATCAGAACATTTTTTTTAAGTAATTATTGATAGCTATAAGGTGATAAAATAATTTAAGGGGAAGAAAGGAAAATGAGTTACACATATTACAGCATACAAAGTGATAAGTGTCGTTATTAAAATAGAAATGTATTCGTAATTTTTTTTATAATAATTATATTTAAAGTTAATTAAAATATAATAAAGTCAAAAAAAAAAAAAAAACAAACAAATGAATATTATAGACCAAAAGAATCATAAACAGAAAAAAAATAAACACAAACACATCATATCTATGTGAAAATATAATTTGTATAAATCATACACAATAATGGAAAAATAATTTTCTTTATATATATATACCTACATACTTACTTATACAAAAAATACATTTAAAGAACTAAAATCTTCACAATAACATACACATTTTCACAAATTGATAAACTGAAAGACAAAATAATATTTAAAATAAATAAATAGTAAAGAAAAAAAAAAAAAAACAGAAAAATGAGTCTGTTAATAAGTCAAGATAAAATAATTTTCTTTTCTGTATTAATTTCAAATTTACATATATAAATAATTTTTTTTCTTATTTAGAATTTTTATTCAACAATGTATAATTTATTCAATTTTTAATTAAATAATATAAATATTTGTAATATTTATCATGAATTTACGCGTGTGCATTATTTTAAAATGAAAATATAAATTATATACAGCTAAAACATTAATCAAAATAAAACAAAACAAAACAAAAATCTATACATAAAATATTAATTAAAATTTAAAATTAGTAAAATAAATGAATGAGGAGTGTCTTAAGGAGCTTCGTGCTCTTCAGGAGGACATCTTATTAACCAGGGGTCCACTAGAAATACGCTTTCTATTTTTGAAAGATTTCATCGATAAATTAGAGTCCAGTCCATCACCTAACCAACAATATCAGCAACATCCACCATTACCATCATCATCAGCATCACCATCAGCAACATAAACAACAACCACCTACACAGACAACAACACATCATCATCATCACAGCATCGTCAATAATGGTAAGCGCGCCAACGATTTTTTTTAAAAAAAAAATTAGATTTCCATACATTTAATAAAAAAAAAAAATAAACGAAAGTAACAGGGGCCCCAAAAGAAAATGAAATTATAAATTAACAAAATAAAAGAAAATGTAATTATAAATTAACAAAATAAAAGAAAATGTAATTATAAATTAACAAAATAAAAGAAAATGAAATTATAAATTAACAAAATAAAAGAAAATGTAATTATAAATTAACAAAATAAAAGAAAATGAAATTATAAATTAACAAAATAAAAGAAAATGTAATTATAAATTAACAAAATAAAAGAAGATGAAATTATAAATTAACAAAATAAAAGAAAATGTAATTATAAATTAACAAAATAAAAAGGAAAATGAAATTATAAATTATCAAAATAACGAGAAAAATGAAATTAAATTAAAGGTAGCACACACAAAAAAAAAAAAAAAACAGAAAATTAAGATATAAAATAAGGAATGAATATGAAACA
This sequence comes from Villa cingulata, assembly GCA_951394055.1. Taxonomy (NCBI): domain Eukaryota; kingdom Metazoa; phylum Arthropoda; class Insecta; order Diptera; family Bombyliidae; genus Villa; species Villa cingulata. The sequence continues at coordinate 29,143,984 of OX596017.1, read as the reverse complement.
AAATGTTATTTTCAGTAATTAATTAAGATTTATTTTAAAGAATTTCTTTTCTTTCAACATTCTATCTATGATTATTGATATCACAAAATAATAATTCTCCAAAAAAATGTATAATTTTATCTTAGTTTCAATGTAAGGATTCGCTTAGATTTTGAATTTAAAATAAATATGATGTATTGATAATTGAACCATTTGGCTTTTGCTTTGAAATCTCCCATCAGAATTCTAAATTTTCCTGCAATATGACATAACTAAAAAAATTTTATTACCTGTCGTTTATTTTTTTTCTATAGTTTGGTTGGGAACATAGTTTTTTTTAAACAGCAACTATGTTTAATAGAGGTGGGTGAGTACCTATCATCGTTGGGACGAGGCATTCTTTTTACAAGTTTTTTTTCAGCACAACGATGGTAGAAGCTGTTTCTGGGCCAGAGCGGGGCCATATTTAGTTTCAGGTCTACGGTGTGGGTGAACATATCTTTAAATTTTGTTTGTTGAAGCATTTTGGGTAGAATGATTCCACAACCTTCTACCGCTTCAGGCTACGGTAAACAAAAGGGATATGGAGCAGTGGCATACTCACGCCCCATCCGGCGAGCTAGTTCGTGCTAGCCAACAAGCGTAGCCGCCACCACCACCCTCCATACTCCCATGAGTAAGTATGACGTAATAAGTGTTGTCTTAAAATTTCAATTTCAATAGCCGGCCCTGTACATCAAGTATGAATACTCGTTGTACTTATGTTAAATTTTTAAATTGTGTTTTATGATGATGTGTGTTTGGGTCGTGTGATATCACAGTGGGCTTCCATCTCTCATTAGGATGGAAGATACTGCTGTGACGTCATACGATTTGAACATTCATATAAATAAAACGAATTTTTTTGTATTTTGAATTTCAATTTTATTTTCAGATAAAAATTTATGTGGTGGTGTAGACTACACAATAAGTTGTATTACATGCCTGATAGTACAACACTTACTAAATTACATCATATTACTTACAATCTCATAATTAAAATTAGCTACATGATAATAATTATGTTCGATAAAAATTAAAATTAAATTTCATTCAAGAATTTTGTAAATTGTCCGGGTCACCAATAAAATAAAAAAATGTATTTGTAGAATTAATTAATTTCGGCTTTTGTTTTACACTTTCACCCCTGTCGGAACTGATTTCAAAATCTAAATTTTCCACTAGCTTTACATTTCTTTTCATTGGTTGGGAACATAGTTTTTTTTAAAACAGCAACTATGTTTATATGAGGTGGGTAAGTATCTATCATCGTTGGGACGAGGCATTCTATTAGAATTTTTTTCCAGATCCAACGATGGTAGAAGCTGTTTTCTGGGCCAGAGCGGGGCCACATTTAGTTTCAGGTCTACGGTGTGGGTGAATATATCTTTAATTTTTGTTTGTTGAAGCATTCTGGGTAGAAGGATTTCACAACCTTCTACCGCTTCAGGCTACGGTAATCAAAAGGGATATGGAGCTGAGGCAAACTCACGCCCCATCCGGCGAGCTAGTTCGCGCTAGCCAGCATGCGTAGCCGCCACTACCACTCTCCATAGTCCCATGAGTAAGTATGACGTAATAAGTGTTGCTACTAAAATTTCAATTTCAGTAGCCGGCCCTGTACATCAAGTTTTAAATACTTGTTGTACTAATGTTAAATGTTTAAATTATGTTTTATGATTGTGTGTGTTTGGGTCGTGTGATATCACAGTGGGCTTCCATCTCTCATTAGGATGGAAGATACTGCTGTGACGTCATACGACTTGATCACACATATAAATAAAACGAATTTTTATGTAATCTTGAATTTCAGCTTTTATTTTCAGATAAACATTTATGTTGTAGTGTGGACTACACATACAAGTTGTATTATATGCCTGACAGTACAACACTTACAATATTACTACATATTACTTACAAACTCGTAGAATAAAGTTGATTTTTTTTAAATCTAAACAATTAAAAATTGTTAACTTGTATGTGTGCAATGGAATAATGTGAATTGTATTGTATTTAAAGTTTATTGAGTATTATGATAATATATATAGCTACTTGTATAATATCATTCATTACGGAATATTATGTACTATGTAGTATCAAAGACCAAATAACAAGTTGTTATATTGGTCTTTAGTAGGATGTATATTAACAAAGATCCTTATCTGTATTATGTATTAGTATAATACGAATTTATATGCGAATATTATATGTATGTATATATGTATATGAATTGTTATGAATGATAAGTAAAAGGGAATAACAAATTAAAAATTTTTTTCAAAGAAATGTAAACAAACATTTTTTTTAATAGGGAGTAATATACATAATAATATATAAACGGATGACATAATGACAAACATACGTATGTTTGTATATGATTGGTATGATCTGCAATCTGCATTGATTATAAATTGAAATATTTTTTCCTTATGATCTTTGTTTTGGCGTGGTCTTATATTAATTATTTCATAATCTCTATTCGAGTATTATGAATTACAATAATATCATTACATATTCGCATGGTTGAATGACTAGAAGAAGGTTATTACATTAAAAAGAGCTTCAGAAAAAAGCTTTTAATGACGTCATTTGGTACTTTCGTTAGATATTATACATATGGTGATCAAATATAAATTTTGAATATTTATTTAAATTAAAAACATTTTTCAAGTGGTCAATTTGTAAATTTTTTTATTATTATTTTTACCATAAACATTGTGTTTTAAATTTACATTTAAATTTCTTATTCTGAAATACATTCTACTTCGGAAAAATAATTCTTTTACTTTGCTGTGCACATTAATATTGTCAGATAATTTTTTTAATTTATATAAATAATTGGATGTTATTCTAATATCTTTTTTATTGAAATTTTCGAATATAATTTCTAAACATTTAATTTTTTCTAAAAATGAATCAGATGGCTTTAACAAACCACCTTCTGATATTTCATTTACCCATGTATATGTTTCATTGTCTTTACATAAAACATCTCCTAAATCTAAATAGGTTTTACATTTTTTTATAATATATCCTGCTAAATATCTAAAGCATCACTTTGTAATTGTTCTAATTCAATTTTTTCTGTATTGATGCTATTATCACTTTCTGTATGTATAGCTTCTAGAAGTGTATTGGTCATTACTCCATCATCTTCTGGGATTTGTTGTCAATTCAATGGCAAAGGAACGTCATTGTCTTCAGTTACATTACTGGAATGAAGAATTGTTTTTTCCTTCCCTAATGAATAAAAATTTGCATATACATATAATATAAAGAAAAAATGTTTTCCTAGTACGTGTACATATATTAAAACATATATATTAGAAATCAATGTGATAAGATCAAATAAGGATTAACGATACAAACTTAGTGAAATTAAGTAATAATTTATTCAGTAACTTACCTAATAAGTATGATCTCAATCTATATTTGAAATCTAAACCTGTTGGATGATCATTTAGACCACCTTTTCTCCGAATATGGCTAAAAAAGTTTCCAAGTGCATCTTGATTGATACGAGTAGTTAAAATATACTTAATATTATAAAACTCATTTAAATAGGCATATAGACTTCTCAGTGAACTGTTGTTAACTAAAATACCTTTTTGAAAAGGTACCAAAGTATTTCGCCCTGGAATTCTCATATTCATGATAACATCGTCTGTCTGAGATAATATTCGGTTTTGTTCATCTATTGCTAAACCGTAAGCTTTTATCCTATCTCTCGAATCTAATTCTGGAATTTTCGAATTAAAAATATCGAACCACTCATTCATTATTTTTATAAAATCTGCAGACTCAAGAGCATTATCACTTTTTAATTTACCAAGTTGCATACATCTTCGGATACAACTTGATACAGTATTCGATAGCAACTGTGCTGCTAATGAAACATTCTATCGCTCAATATTTTTTGCATTTAAATGCTTTTCTGTTATTTTATAAGATATTTTTAGGTCCGATGTGTCCGTAGTGATCAACATTTCCCTTACTGGTTTTGTATTAATTATTTTATCATTATAAAAAAATCCAGTGTCAACGAAATGGTTGCGGGTTAATTTCAACAAATGCGGTGCGTCGGAAAAAACAAAAATCTTTTTTTTCGGATCTGATGGGTGATAAAACCACGTCTGTAATAGACCTATTTGAAGCTCCTTCCACAATTTTTGATTATTTGGAGCCATATCTGATACAATACTTACAACGGTATATCCTGTTTCATGCAAATTAATTACGATACTGTCTAAAATAGATTTGGTGATTCTGCAGTCATAGTTATAAAAAATTGGCTGTTTCCATTTTGAAATTAGAACGCGAACCATGGCGACTTGAACATAATTTGATGGTTTTAGAAGCCTATCCGATGCTTTATCATATTCGTACGCATACTTTATCTTCATTTCATCGAAAGATAAAGTACAAAGTCTCTGTTTTTCATCCAGGTTGGAATTTTTCATTAGTTTTAGGACTTCAAATAAAATTCCAGGTTGTATGTTGATTTTCCTAGCCCATCTTGTTAATGTTGGTATACTTGGCAAAGGAAAGGCCTTTTTTCTCGAATATTTATAGCTTCTTGGACCAGCTGAATAAAGACTTATTGCTGATGAAATATCTTCGCTATTCCACTTAACTTTTTTATCCATATTTTTCAATTTCTTCATCTGGCCGTCAGTGAAAATGGTTTTAAGAGAACTATTAATAGTTTCGTTCTCATTAACTGTTTTTTCTAATTGAAGTTTTAAATTTTCACATTGCCTGCGAGTTTCATATAATTCTAATTGTAATGCACATGAAAGGTCAAATCTGAAAAATACAATTTATGCAAATACATATACATATAACATGAAAACTTAGTGGAAATTCAAATGAAATTACTCTGTCTGAGTTCCTATATCTTTATAGGATTTTTTCTCCTCAGAAACCTCATTCTCTTCTCCAGATGATGTGTCGTAAATTTCAGCCTCTAAAATTTCTGGTACATTTGAACTTAAAATGTAAATGAAAATTTTATAATATTCACACGGATGGTACACGGAATGTTTGTTACATATAATTATAGACATATTAATACAATAATATTCACGATAATAGGTAGGTTCGTATTTACAAATAAAAAGTGTTAAAAGAAATTTTTAACTTATAAAAGAAGCTTACCTGGATGTACTAGGTGTATTTTTTAAAATTTCTTCTACCATTTTTTTTCTTTCTCTTCTGATGGCTCTTAGTGGTCTTGCCGAAGCATTTTCTTTTGGTACAGTAGGTAATAATACTGTAGGCACTGCAGTACATTTTAATCGTTTTTTATTATCGGGATAATCTAACATTCTACTTTTTAAAGAATAATCATCATCCGTAAAATGTAATGAGCATATTCGAGCATTTTTTGTCTTTGAAATATTTTTAACACATGCTTCAATCCACTTTTTACAAATAATATCATCACTTGGAAACCTGTGCAATTGCACATGTTTGTTTCCCTTATCATTTTTATTCCCACTATTACTTGAACACCCTTTAACACTGCAATACACCATTCTTTTTTTTTTTAATTTCACTGATTAATCAACTATAAGTTATAAAAATTTCACCTTGAAATAGCACTATACACACTTTTTTAAATCCTCAATCCTGTATATATTACTAAAACTGTTTATTTTTTTTTTAAAATTCACAGATTAACTGAATTAATATTAGAAAATTAATTAGAAACAATTATAAAATATTTCTTCGTTCAAAATTAGATTTTGTTATAATAAATTTAATCTTGCGTGGATTTACTTTAACAATTCAAAATAGAATGAAAATTATGAAAAAATATGTTTTTAGCCATCGTCCTTTTTTTATTCTTTTTTTCTGAGATTTTTGTAATAAACGTTTTCTGAACGTTTATTTTTTGAATGCAAAAACAGGTAAAAAATGTCCTTTGTATAATTATAGAAGGTAAAAACATTGTTTTAAATGATGTCATTTCATAATTCTAAAACAAAAATATTTTTTTTTATGGTTCTTTCTAAGTATCCTTTCATTAGAAAAATGCATTTAACAGTAATAAAGTTAAAAAAATATGTAATATGAAATTTAATTCGATAAAAAAATATTTTATAAATGTAAAAACAGGTAAAAAAATATCCTTTGGAAAGATAGAAGGAAAAAACATTGTTTTAACAGATGTTATTTCGTAGTTCTAATACAAAATTTATTTTTAATGGTTCTTTCTAAGTATCTTTTCGCTAGAAAAATGCATTTAACAGTAATAAAATTAAAAATATGTAATATGAAATTTTATTCGATAAGAAAATATTTATAAATTTTATAAAATATACAAATTTTAATTACTCGCCCATATAAACATGTAGAAGTTGAGCACCAAAAAAGTACCAAATGACGTATAAAACTTTTAAAAATAAGAGAAGAGCTTTTCTAATGCACAAACCTTGTTATTGTCATTCAACCATGACATATTCGTATGAATATGTATAAGAATAATTTTTGAATTTTAATTATGAACGTAATAAGCAAAAAATCTTAAAAATACTATACATTGCATATTATGTGGATATTTCGCATGAATGGTATATCTATACACTTGCTTAGATATAATTTTAATATTTCAGGTGATTATATATGCAATATGATTTAAATATATATTTTTTATCATTACTTTTTCTTTCTACCTGAATCCCTAAATATTGTAGTTATTGTAATATCACAAACAATATACAAATATTGTGGTAATATATACCCGAACAACATTTTGTGTACAGACATAATTTGTGCCTGTGATATATGCACAATTGTGTACGTAATTTTGATATCTCTATCATGATGTGCACAGATTTGTATGATAATATATTTTGTGTATGGGATGTATACACATTTTTACATATTGTGCATTACATGTTATAGAAAAAATCATGTTTATGCATGTTCGCTAATAAATACAGAGGAGGTAGAGTAAAAAATATTTCATGAGTCATGAGTTGAATTATTGCGTATTACCGTATTACACTGTAAAATAAGAATTTGAATAGAATAAAACAAAGAAAATAAAGAACGCACTTGTTACTACTTTGGGTTGGGGAGTTAATATGATTTTGATTTAGTTTAGTTTGAAAGTTGATATTGTTCTGTTGTTCAGTTTTATTTACACGAGAAATTGTGCGTCCATAAAAAAATTTTTTTTGGTTTATACTAATATCTAATATATTATTAGTAGTGCAAAAATATAATTTTTTGAAAAGGTAAGTTGAAAATACAATTACAAATTTGAATTTAATGTTTTCTTTACGTACATATTATATACATATAATTTAAAATATACGTGCATACATACGCATATCGTACACATGTTCATACGTTGGGTAAGGCAAAATATTCAAACGAATCATATATAGTTGATGCTATATTGTACACATATATGGAGCACAGGTGTAAACAATGTGTATGAATGTAAACAAATAAATCATAGAATAATAATAATAACTAGTATTATTATTAACTAGTAACGCGAGCATATACATATGTGGGAAAAAGAAAAATAGTAATGTATAAAGCAGTCATAGAATAAGTTGTCGGATATATAATTTAGTTTTTCTTTAGATCTAATCATATTACATATTGTTATAGTTTTGTTAAGATTTCTATTATAATAATAAATTGAAATTAAATTAAATAAAAAATTTTCCTATAAAAATTGGGGCTCAACCGGGATATTGATAAAATAAAAGACGTGTGTATTTAATATTGATAAAATAAAAGACGTGTGTATTGGATATTGATAAAATAAAAGACGTGTGTATTTAATAAAATAAAATAAAAGAAGTAAATATAAAAAAAAAATAGCTTAATAATTAAAAATAGAAGATGATAAAAGATGTAATAAATAATTAAAATATAATAAAAGACGAAAATGAATTTATAAAAGATGTAAAAAAAAAAAAAAAAAAAAGAAGAAGCCATCAGTAAAACAGAAAGTCAGAGAAAAAACAGGAAGCAGTTCAAAAAGTAGGCTAAAAAAAAAAATCTGTGTGTAGAAAATATGTATATTAGAATTATTTTTTCTGTATTAGAAAATATTTTTGTTTTGTTTTGTTTTCAAAATATTATAAATTTGTAAATTTTCAAAAAAAAAATATAATTGTTTAATCTCAAATTTAAAATAGAAAAAAATCTGTATTAAATATAACTTTAATGGATAGTGATTTATGTAAAATATAGAACATTAAAATTTATATAAACAACACATAAAAAAAATGGTCACCATCAGCATCGAATATTAGCAGTAACGAAGTTGGCAGCTTATAATTATTGAATAAAATTAAAATTGATAGTTAGTAAGAGTTGCCAGAAATACCAAATAAAATTGATGAAGTAAGAACTTTTTGTAATAAGAGTTAATAATATAATTTAAATTTGGTAAAAATGGACGGACAAAAATTGAAATTAGTGGACATTCCACCGATAGCTTCCAATTTAAAAAAAAATGCCAGCTAAAGCAGTAGCTATTTTTCATAAATTAGTGTTTGAAAAAGACGCAGCACGTCGTAATAGGGCTAATTTAAGAGAATTTCAGGGCTTCATCTTTGAAAAGAATTCAGAAGATTATAAGACAAAGTTGCAGTTTATAAAAGACAATATTTCAAATCAAGATTTAATCGTCGTATGAACAATGATTGGTATCGAACCTAAAGAAAGAATCGAGAAGATGGTAGAAGATGTAATGGATACATTAAGCAATTTGACATTACTAAAACAAATTAATAAAAATAGTCATGATGATGAAGATGATAGTGATGAAAATGATGAAGATGATATGAATGATAATGATAAAGATGACAAAGAAAATGCAAAAGATAATGTGTCCAATACTAATAGAAGTGGTAGTGAATACAACGATGATTGTAGAAGTGGTGATGATGAATTATACAGTGAGAAGCAAGCAACTTTTTCCAGATGTTCAATTTCGTTCAAAGATATAGAAGATTCTATACGAGTATACGATGGTAAAGGTAATTATCCCATAGAGAAATGGGTGGAAGAATTTGAAGAGATGGCAAAAATGTTAAACTGGAATAAACTACAAAAGTTTTTATTCGGTAAAAAGTCGCTTAAGGGATTGGCTAAATTACACATCATGTCTTAAAATAATATTAATAGTTGGGAGAAATTGAAGAATTCATTGATGGAGGAATTTTCAGAAAAAATTACAATGGCTGAATTACATGAAGAGTTATCGAAGAAAAAAATGAAAGTTGACGAGGATGTTTATGAATATTTCTTGTCAATGAAAGAACTTGGTAGTAGAGGAAAAATAGATGATAAATCATTAATACAGTATGTTATAGAAGGCATTCAAGATTATCAGACAAATAAAATAATGCTTTATGGAACAAAAAATTTGAAAGAATTTAAAGAAAAACTGAGAAGTTATGCAGTTTACAGAAACGATTGTATAATGAACAAATCAAGTAAAGCAAAAGTTGTAGAAAGAACAGATAGAAAGAAAGATATGAGTAAAAATGTGAATTATAAATGTTATAATTGCGGACAGACAGGTCATCTTGCCAACAACTGCAAAGTTGGAATAAAATGTTTTATATGTAATAGCTTAGGCCATAAATCAAATGAATGCAGTCAATTTAAAAATAGAAATAAACAAAAGAATGCTCCAGTAAATAACATCATAGAAACGAGATCTAATATGTGTAAAACGGTTATTATCAACAATATATCACTTGTGGCGCTAATAGATACTGGTAGTGCAGTAAACATCATTCGAGAAGATATGGTTAGCCAAACAGGTCTGAAAGAGATAAAAGAAAAAGAAATAGTTTTAAATGCATTTGGAGGTAATAAAATACATTCAGGTAAAACGGTTCAAACTAAAATGAATATAGATGAGCTCGAATACGAACTGATTTTACAGATTGTTCCAGTCAGCACAACAAACTACGAAATGATTTTGGGTACTCCTTTTATTAATGAGTGTGAATTACAGGTGAATAAAGAAGGAATAAAGGTATACAGACGAAATTCTGAACCGAATATAATGAATATTAATATTGTACAGAATAAGATAGAACCTGATTTAAGTAACATAAAAAACGAACAACAAAAAAAAGAGATTGAACGAATGATAGAAAAGTATAGACCAAATAAAGAGAAATTCATGGATATGGAAATGAAAGTAACATTAAAAGACGACACCCCGATTTATCTCAATCCTCGTCCTCTTCCTTTTGTAGAAAGAGATATAGTTAATAATCAGATTGAACAATGGATTAAAGAAGATATAGTAGAGCCATGCATATCAGAGTTTGCCAGTAGAGTGGTAGTAGTGAAGAAGAATGACGGTACACCAAGAATGTGTATAGATTTTAGAAAACTAAATAAGGTAGCTGTTAAAGATCGATATCCGATACCAAACATGGAAGATACTTTAGATAATTTGAGAGGTTCATTAGTTTTCAGCACTTTGGATTTGAAAAATGGATTTTTCCATGTATCGGTTGAAAAAAACAGTAGAAAATATATGTCATTCACTACTAATAAGGGGCAGTTTTGTTTCAAGCGCGTACCATTTGGTTTTTGCAACTCACCAGCCAATTTCCAAAGATACATAAACACAATATTTAGAGAATTGCAAAATGCGGGTATATTACTTATTTATATGGACGATAAAATAATTCTTGCAAAAAACGAAGATGAAGGATTAGACAGGCTCAAAAGAGTTTTCGAATTAGCTGCTTCATATGGTCTTGAAATTAATTTTAAAAAATGCCAGTTTTTCAAAGACGAATTAAGTTTTTAGGACATGTTATTGAACATAATAATATTTTTCCATCAGAAGAGAAAATTGAATCTGTCAAGGGATTCCCTGAACCAACATCAGTAAAACAAGTTCAAAGCTTCTTGGGGTTGACAGGATTTTTCAGAAAATTTATACGTGATTATTCGTTGATAGCTCGACCATTAAGCGACCTAATTAAAAAAGACAAGCAATTCCAGTTTGAAACCGAAGAGAGAAAATCATTTGAGTTACTGAAAAAGAAATTATCAGAAAAACCAGTGTTAACTTTGTTCAACAGGGAATCTGAAACCGAAATACACTCAGATGCCAGTAAATTCGGTTTTGGTGCCATTCTATTTCAGCGATGTTATAATGACGACAAGTTGCATCCAGTTTTTTACTACAGTAAAAAGACAACACCAGCTGAACAAAATTACTCAAGTTATGAGCTTGAGGTTTTAGCAATTATAAAAGCAGTACAAAAATTCAGAGTATATATACTGGGTAAGCATTTTAAAATTATCACTGATTGTGACGCTTTCATGAAAACGATGAACAAGAAAGACATACTGCCACGAATTACTAGATGGGCTTTGACCCTAAGTGAGTATGACTACGAGATCAAACATCGAAGTGGAGTTAATATGAAGCATGTAGACGCTTTAAGCCGTTATCCTATAATGACAATAGAACATGACATAATAACAGAAATCAGAAATGCACAAGCTACAGATGAATATTTAAACACAGTGAAAAAGATTTTAGATGAAAAACCATATGATAATTACTTTGTAAAAGATGGAATTTTATACAAATTCAATAAAGGATTAGATTTATTGGTTGTACCAGAGTCAATGCAGATTGATATAATAAAAAGGGCACATGAACAAGGTCATTTCGGCGTCATTCGTACGATCGATAAAATAACACAAGAATTTTTTATTCCGAAAATTTACGAAAAGGTGGAAAAAGTAATAAAAAATTGCTTGCATTGCATCTTAAACAATCGTAAGATGGGAAAGAAAGAAGGTTATCTTCATCCGAGATCCAAAGGTGAAGAACCACTTCATACGTATCATATTGACCATATGGGTCCACTTGACAGCACTAATAAAAATTACAAATACATTCTAGTGATCATAGATGATTTTACGAAATTTGTTTGGATATATCCAACCAAATCTACCACCTCGAGAGAAGTGATAAATAAATTAGAAGTTCAGAAGAAAACTTTTGGTAATCCGGTGCAGATCATAACAGATAGAGGTACCGCTTTCACTAGTTCCGAGTTTCAGATGTATTGCAAGGACGAAACTATTAACCATCATACTATTACAACAGGTTTGCCAAGAGCCAATGGCCAAGTCGAAAGAATGAATTCGATCATCATAGCTGTGCTATCAAAGTTATCATTAAGAGAACCGAGTAAATGGTATAAATACGTAGATACTGTACAAATAATGGTGAACTCCACGTTTCAACGTAGTATAAACACTACTCCAGGTGAATTATTGTTAGGAGTTAAATCAGAACTAAAAATGATCAAAGAGTTCGAGATTTGATTGAGGAAGAAATGCGACGATTATATTGTGACCAACGCGAGAAATTTCGCAAAGAAGCCAAGACATTTATTCAGAAGATACAGAATGAGAATTCAAAATATTATAATAAGAATAGAATTAAATCTAAGAAATTTGCTGTAGGCGACTTAGTAGCGATCAAGAGAATTCAGATAGGACCTGGAATGAAACTTCGTCCTCGATATTTGGGGCCCTATCGAATAATTAAAGTCAAGCTGAATGACACATATGATGTTGAAAAAGTGGGTATGCACGAAGGCCCATTTCAGACATCAGTATGTAACGAGTTCCTAAAATCATGGTTATCACACTCGTTGGAGACCAACGTTCATCAGAATGGCCGAATTTGTGGGAAAAAGAAAAATAGTAATGTATAAAGCAGTCAGTCAATATAAAGCAGTCATAGAATAAGTTGTCGGATATATAATTTAGTTTTTCTTTAGATCTAATCATATTACATATTGTTATAGTTTTGTTAAGATTTCTATTATAATAATAAATTGAAATTAAATTAAATAAAAAATTTTCCTATACATATGTATATACTTTTAATTTATATACTTTTTAATTGTATATACTTTTGTGACTAAATAAATATATATAAAATGTTAAAAAAATTTTGAATTAATGTATGATTATTCTAATAAACAGTCAAACAATTCAAATTAATTGAATAATTTAAAATCATTACGAAATTTTTAAAATCTAGAAATCTCCACATGCAAAATTTTAAATTTGTTATATGCAGTGTGGTATACAAAAGTATTCGAACTCCGCATAGTTTCAGATTAAATTGCTTGTTAAGCTTTGATAATATGTAATTTTTTTTTTAAATAACTTATATGGAGCACAGGTGTAAACAATGTGTATTAGTACAACAAGGAAAATTGTAATACACACTTCGTTTGTCAAGCTTTGATAATAATTTTTTTTAAATAATTTATAGACATGTATTCTTTAATTTTCATATTAATTGTACAACAAAAATTTTCTAAGACAAAAATTAATAAAAATTAAAATTAATTTTTTCATACAAAATTTGCCTTATAAAGTGTTCGTAATCTTAATGAAATATATTTTAAATTTAAAAAGGATCTGGTACCGAATTGTATATTCTTTTGATTAAATTATAACTTTTAGGGCCGTATTCACCAACTAGTTTTATCTTGTTACGGTCGTAAACTTATTCACCATAATAGATTAATCTGAATTTTGTTTCGCTGGATTAAATTTATTACTACTTGTTAGCAGTCTCAAATAATTTTCGAAAATTAAAGCAAAAGTTTGACATTTGTCAAAACATATTTTGCACAGTGGACTTTTTTGTAATTTGTTTAAAAAATTTTAATTCTATAATTTTATATTTAAATTCATAAATTGTGAATAATTAAATTGCGATAAATTAAAATGAAAAAGAAAAAAAATAGGATGGAATGTAGTATATTATTTTTATACCATGTCCTATTACAATGTAAATTAAGATGTGAAATTTTTCTAGATTTGAAGCTTGTAGATTGTTTAGATTTCTGTGATAGTTCAAGTAGTTCCAGTGATGATATATCAAGTGATGAAGAATTAATGGACATTTTGAATGCATACAATTGTCTTCCTAATGCACCACAAAAAAAAACTTATGTTAGAGAAAATATCTTAACAAAATATGATGACAATGAATTTGAAAGAAGTTTTAGACTTCCGAAAGACATGGTTATTAATTTAGCGGAACAACTGGAGCATAGAGTGCAATTTCTAAGCAAAAGAAACAACCCTACATCTACGATTAATCAAATTTTAATCACATTAAGATATTATGCTACAGCTAGGTTTCAAATCGTTATTGGTGATTTATTTGGCATTTCTCAGGCAACCGTCAGCAGAATCATACTACGAATATCGAAAGAAATAGCAAGGTTTGCTGACGAACAAATAAAATTTCCGGCTGGAGTTCCGAAAAGGTGTTCCCTCTGATCCTCTTGAAATTTTGACCACAGATTCTACTCGACAATATCAGAAAAGTTACGGAATATTTTTTGTCGGAAAGCCCTCTATCGGTCACAATTCGCATTTAAAATTTTTTGTCGAAATTCTTATTTTAGCAATATCTCTGTAACGGTACATGATACAGGTATGCACACACACACATGCACTTACATACACACACTATCAGATTTTCCTTCTAAAAATGCACACGCACTCATACACTTACATACACACACTATCAGATTTTCCTTCTACAAATGCACACGCACACATACACTTACATACACACACTACCAGATTTGCCTTCTACAAATGCATACACACACAAACCAGCAAGCGTACTCTATCATATTTGCCCATATACGTGTAGTGTATATGTATGCCTGTATAGAAAATACTTAATGTACACACTGTTAGATTTACCTTCTACAAATGCACATACACACGCATTATACGCACATACAAAAAATATCATATATTTGACTTCTACAAATACACATACTCACATACATACACGTGCACACGAACATAAAATTGCAAAATTCAGTATTAATAAAATTATTTCTCTGCAGGACATTTTCCTTTTTCATTAGGATCAAAGTAATGAATTTAAAGTCTTGCTCCTGATGTCCTTTTTATTTGCAAAAAATTTGAACCGATTATCCTTACTCCTTTCTGAAAAATTGTCAAAAATGTAAAAATAGCCAAAAATCACAAAATGTCCTTTATTATCCTTCTACTAGTTTTTGAAAATTTCTTTTTTTCAGAATATAGAGCATCTTAAGACGCATCTTTTGAGATGTAAAACATACCTGTATCATGTACCGTTACAGAGATATTGCTAAAATAAGAATTTCGACAAAAAATTTTAAATGCGAATTGTGACCGATAGAGGGCTTTCCGACAAAAAATATTAGAGTTCTGTGCTTTGCGTCACAAGGACTATCTGTGGTCAAAATTTCAAGAGGATCAGAGGGAACACCTTTTCGGAACTCCAGCCAAATTTCCAGACTCTTCTCTTGGTTTAAGAAAACTTAAAGATTTTTATGCAATAAGAGGAATTCCACAGGTTATTGAAATTATTAACGGTACAAAAAATCATTCCTTTTTTTACTTTATAACTACATACAATAAAAAATGATTTTGTTTATTTTTTAGGAACTCATATACCTATACAATCAGTTGGAGGAAGAAATCCTGAATCATTTAGGAAGAGACAAGGTTTTTTTTCTATAAATACACAAATAGTTTGTGATGCAAATATGCGAATTTTGGACATAAATGCAAGGTAATACAAATCAGAATTAAAATACATATCAGTAAACACATGTTTTTAAAACTTTCATTAAGATGGCCCGGATCTTGCCATGATCAAATGATCTTCACATTTTCTAAACTACATGCTAGATTAGAAGCAGGAGAGTTTTGTGACGCTTCGCTTTTAGGAGATTCTGGTTACGCGTGCAGGAAAAATCTTATCACTCTACTACTAAATCCAACTAGTAATGCCGAAATTGCCTTCAATAATAGTTTTGTTAAAACTAGAAGGCTAGTTGAACAAACTATTGGAATTTGGAAGCGCAGATTCCCCGTACTAAGCACAAGTAACAATAATTTTTTAGTTTATTCAAAATATTACGATAAATCGAATTTGTTTGTTTTAGAAATACGACTAAACATTCAAACCACTTTAATAGTAATTGTAGCGACAGCCGTTCTACATAATAAATTAAAACAAAGGCCAGTTCAGAACCAGAAATACTAATGGATGACTATGATATACCTTCAGAGAGAATAAATGAGACATATCAGTCAGATTTCGACAAAAGGACAGAAATAATTAATAATTTTTTTTAATACTTTATTTGTGTTAAAATAATATGAACATGTTCCTCTTAAAAAAAACTAATCAAATTCTTACAATTATTTAATTTCCTTTTCAATATTTTCTAAAATCTCCATTTTTTTTATACAGCTCGGTTTTTGCCTTATTTTTTTCAATAACTGCCTCTAACACTTTTTTTTTAATTCAGAGTAATCTTCCACAAATTGACGTATATCATCATTATTTTTTGTTTTTTGCTTTATTTCAGTCAAGTTATTTTGTGTTTTTTCAAACTTTTGGCTAGTTTCGAACAGCTCTTCACTTATATCAGCATTAGAAATATCCTAAAATTGGAAATTACATAATATTTCTTTTTCTGCGAGTTACTTTAAATTTCTTACCACATTTTCATTATCATCTATTATATAACCTGCGCTACTATCGAAATTGTTTGCCATCGGAGTTGTTTCAATTTCAACAACCGCTAGTAATGGATTTTTATCATCCACATTCTTTACAAATGTTCCTCCTCCTGTTTTATACGTTTGTACTTTATCTGCGGCTATATCCTTTTTTAGTTTACATTTTGCATTTTTATAAAAAAGTTTGAGTTGTTTAACATCTCTTTTTATAGACGTATTTGCATTAAACTCATTAGCTATCTTTTCCCAAGCTTTTGCTTTTTCGAAACCAGTAACACAATCTGTCTTTTTATTCTCTATAATTGAATTATATTTCAATGTTAAGTTAATTAAAATTTCTTTTTCACTTGGTTTAAAGTTTTTATATCTTTTATTACAATTCTGCATTTTCACTCGTGTATTATTTAATATTGTTTAATATACTTTTATTTTACTTTTAATTTACTTTTATTTATTATTTAATTTACTTATCAAATGAACAACTAGACAAAATTATGTTATATTTGAAATAACCTTTCATAAAATTTGCTGTCAGTTTTACTCTTTGGCATGTCGAAACTTATAAAACAGTGTTACCATATAACAAAATTTTAAAACTTAAAACACGATGGTGAATAGCAAAATTCGAACATAAATTAATCCCGACATAAAATTAAGACCACGATAAAACTAGTTGGTGAATACGGCCCTTAATCTTATCGGCATTGAACCTTACATCATTTATAAAAAATGAAATAAATTAAAATAATTTTTAAAAAAGACTTTTATTCAACTAAAACGCACTAAAAAGTTGAAAATAATATTTTTCCCAATTGGTGAGTAAAATATATGATGAATAAAAAGTAAGAAAGCAATAAGCAAAGTTTTACATTGCAATAGAATATATTTCTTCAGTAGTATTAAAATTTGACGCTAAAACAAAAATGTCCTATACTGCTTTTTATTCTTCATTTCGCTCACTAATTGAAAAAAATTATTTTTCTTTTTAGAACGTTTAAGTTGAATAAAAGTCATTTTTAAAATTTCTTCTAATTTATATTATTTGAATTTCTTCTCAGGTTAAACCCATAAAATATGCCGAAATATAAAAACATTTTACTTTTATCTAGAAGATCTCGTCGTAGAAGATTTTATAATTTAGATATACAACACGTGAGTATAGTACCTCTTGCTCCTGACACTGAGATTACAAGTGAAAGTAATAATGATAATAATGATAATAAAGATAATACAATAAATCAAAGTTTAGAATGCACTAACGATATTGAAAATATTCAAAATGAACGGGATAAATTGAGTTCAATGCACAAATTTTTGCAAAAATGGAGTGTTGATTTTAATATAAAACAGAATGCTCTCAATACATTGTTGGAATTTTTAAAATCGCATGGATCTCCAAATTTACCAACTGATAGCAGAAGTTTATTACAAAAACCAAAGATTAGAAATATGTACAGCATAAATTCTGGAAAATTTGTCTACATAGGAATTGAGCCTGCTCTAAATACTTTATTCTCTGTAAAAAACGTAACTGATTTACCAAATGAAATATTTTGTGAGTTCAACATAGATGGCCTACCATTATCGGCTAGCTGTCAAAGTTCATTTTGGCTGATTCTTATGAGGTTTCCAAATATTGAACTTTATAGTGCGATACATGTTATAGCCGTATATCACGGATACACTAACCCGCAAAACTTCTCTCAGTTTTTACAACCATGGATAAATGAATTTAGAAATTTAACTTCCAACGA
Source organism: Villa cingulata (assembly GCA_951394055.1). Classification (NCBI taxonomy): domain Eukaryota; kingdom Metazoa; phylum Arthropoda; class Insecta; order Diptera; family Bombyliidae; genus Villa; species Villa cingulata. Next base: position 29,125,613 of record OX596017.1, on the reverse strand, counting down.
GCTAAGATATAAGGGAAAATTAATAAAGATCAAAATGAATTCTATTGTATGTGATGCACCAGCCCTGGCTTCTGTTAAAGCAATAAAGTCTCACAATGGTTACTTTGCATGTACAAGATGTAACCAAGAAGGGGAGTATGTCAACTACAGAATGACTTTCCCTGAGACTAATGCTACATTAAGAACTAATGAGAGTTTCAGAATGAAGTCTGATGAAAATCATCACATAGGCACGTCTGTTTTGGAAGAAATTGATGAAATAGTTATGATATACAACTTCCCTCTAGATTATCTGCATCTAGTTTGTTTGGGTGTCGTTAAAAAACTATTGAAAATGTGGGTTTCAGGTAAACCAAGGTATTCTTTATCTAATCATAACATAAACGAAATATCAACGAGATTAAAAATAATAGCAAAAACCCAACCAAAAGAATTTCAAAGGAAAATACGTCCCCTTTCTGAACTGGGATATTTCAAAGGGTCGGAGTATCGAACATTTTTATTGTACAGCGGCCCAGTTGTCCTAAAGGGGATTTTGTGTGAAGAAAAGTATAATCACTTTTTACTCTTACATGTTGCAATTCGTTTACTGTGCGATAAAAGTATGGTCATAACTCAAACAGCTTTGGCTAGAAGATTATTAAAGTTATTTGTAAACGAAATGAATAATATATATGGGCAAGACAATATTGTTTACTGTGTTCATTCGCTAATTCATTTACCTGATGATGTTGAAAATTATGGAGTATTAGATAATTTCAGTGCGTTCCCGTTTGAAAGTTTCATGGGGTATATCAAACGACGACTACGAAAAGGTCATCTTCCACTATCACAAATTAGCAATCGTTTAACAGAAATTAATAATGTGATCAAAACCACACAGAGCTCAAATAAATATCAAAATTCTTCCACATTAAAACGTGGTGAAGAAATAAATGGCAGAAAAATATTCAAGAAAATTGAACTCAAAGAATTTGTCCTCAATTGCAATGGAAAAGATAATTGGTTCTTGCCGCAAAATAAGGAAATTGTTCGTTTCACACATGCCGAAGTAATAAATACACAGACTTATATATAGACGGGACTTTTATAACTTTCCTTTGAGCTCAACAAAACTTGATATATACAGGTGTACAAATTCGCAAAATGAAATAAATATTTGGGAAATAAATAAAATAGATAAAAAGTTGTTTGCTATGCACAAAGATGACACTTCAATAATTTTTTTTCCTTTGCTTCATACAAGGTAAATTGTTTATTTTGTACTTTCAAATTAATTGTTAAGTAATAATATTGATAGCCATTGGCAATCACCTCTTCTGATGTTGTTGCAATAATCACACCTTTCTGTATACAATAATGGCTGAGTTTTAAAACGTAAAAAAACTGCATCGATGCAATATTCAACGTACTACGATGTCAGCTGAATATTGCATCGATGCCGTTTTTTAACGTTTTAAAACTCAGCCAATGCCTTTTATTTACTTTCTAGATGTACCTAATAGTTGAAACTGTCGAAAACAACTGCCGGCTTGTGACTGCTGTACCAGCTAATTGGTACAAAAATGGAAAATTATATTGGCCAAATGAAAAGAGCAACAAATTGAAAAAAACTTATTATTAATAAAGCAAATCCTCAAACTTCGTGGCAAATTTATACACAAATCAAGGTTCTTTCGTCTGGAATAAGTATGGAATGAGATTTACATTATTTACATATGTTTGTAGTAGAATAACAAATATTTTCTTCTTCTTTTAGAGAATTATGATGAAGCACGAAAGAAAAAAAACTATTATAGTAAATATTCAAACACAGAATCGGAGTTGGAAGAAGCAAAGGACAAAGTGGAACGAAGAAAGCATCCATCAATACAAATTATTGACCAAGAGAATTTTGATGATATTTTCGACAGTAATACTGTCAAAAATGAAAATGTGGTTGAAATTTATAAAGAAAATAATAACTGCAAAAGTTTAGTTTTTCCTTCAAGTTCAAACCCAATTCCACAGACAGAAATGCAACGACAGATTTTAAGTGAAGTACCTGTTGTCCAAAATATAGCTGAAGAAGCAATTGAGTCTGAAAATATGGAAGATGAGACATTTTCTTCTGTGAACAACAATTCAACAAAAGTAGCTCTTCGCCAGCAACATCGACAATAGAAGATGGAGATATTCAGAATAATATGAAAAACCCGGATGCAAAAATCCATGAAACACCCACAAAAGGAGGCATATTTAGAACAACATCTCAAATATTCATTACAAATGAAAGCTTCAAAAGGCAAAACATGGAAATAAACGATACGCATCAAGGTTCCAAAAGCAAGAAAATTAAAACGAAGCATGTGAAAGCCAAGAAACTAAAGAAGCGAATTACGAATTCAAAACAAATTAATAACGAATTTCAGAACGCCATTAAAAACTTAGAATGCAAAATCGAAAATGTTGGCGAAAAGCTTAATGTAATAAACGAAGCATTACAAAGCTTAGTCACAAATTTGCAGAAAAACAACTCTATCAAAATTGTATTAGATAATGAATTTATAATGCCTCGTCTACCTATGGAAACAAAAGAATGCTTGGACAGCTTTAATCAAAAAATTTTAGTGGATAGGATTTAAAGAGCAAGTAGTAAGTATTGAATATACAATATATTTGTTTCCAAAATTTTCATTTCTTTTTTCATCAGGCTTTGCGCTTGCGTGGATTGTTAGTTCCAGATTTACGCAAATCTGTGAAATATATAATGCAGAAAATAATTGATTTGCAACTTATTACAATGTATACTTGGACTGGAAAATCGGGAATTCAAGGAGGTATGGAGGGAAATTTGTAAAACTTTTTTGTAGATTGCTAAATAATAAACTTTTATATAATAATCATTAACACCAGTGTGATAATAAAAATTTCAATGAATTGGAATATTACATTCACATAACATATATGTATTATTCATATACACTAATTAAAATTTATGTCTTTTTTTGCTTACAGAAATAACTAAGTTTGTTTTTGCAGATATGCACGGAATTATTTCGCTCATCGAGTTCGCAATAACATATGACAACAGTGTTACATATTCTCGACATAGAATAATGGCAGAAATAAAAGAATATGTGAAACGTGGGAAAAAAATGTTCTCAAGACACAATAAAAATAATAATGATAATTAGTATAAGGATTAAGGATACTAATAATGTGTGTCATTCATAAATAAAAAAAAAAAATTTATGAATTAAAATAAACTCTTTCATTTTAACTTTCATTGAATATTTGGTTTACATTTTTTCATGCATAGATACATATCCATGACAAGCGCTTAACACATTTGTAAAGCTTGATCGATTACACATGTGTTTGGCACTTTATTCTTCATTGTGTGGTGCATTTTCAGTACACATGAGTTCGATATTTCTATTCCATTTGTGTGGTGCATTTTCAGTACACATGAGTTCGATATTTCTATTTCATTTGTGTGGTGCATTTTCAGTACACATGAGTTCGATATTTCTATTCCATTTGTGTGTTGCATTTTCAGTACACATGAGTTCGATATTTCTATTCCATTTGTGTGGTGCATTTTCAGTACACATGAGTTCGATATTTCTATTCCATTTGTGTGTTGCATTTTCAGTACACATGCGTTCGATATTTCTATTCCATTTGTGTGGTGCATTTTCAGTACACATGAGTTCGATATTTCTATTCCATTTGTGTGGTGCATTTTCAGTACACATGAGATCGATATTTCTATTCCATTTGTGTGGTGCATTTTGAGTACTCATGTGCACAGCACAAATGGGCACATTGCATTATGCACTTGTGTCAAGGCGTTTGGCTTGATGCGCTGTAAACTGTGCACACACTTTGTGCTTCCGTATAAGACACTATATCTTGTGCACAGCTGTACACTTTGCATGCAATTGTCATGCACAAATCACAAAAATGTTGTTCGGGATAGATATATACTTAATATGTATATAGTTACATCTCCACATGCAACTTTACCATTTTCATAATTCTCACGATTTGTTTTTTTTTCATTATCAACGAAATAAAAAATCATTTTCGTCGTATAAGAATTATTCTTCTAAAATCAAAAATAATTTGCTTAGCGAAAAATACGAATTTGCAAAATTCTTTTCCCATAAATTTTTAGCTGAAAAATTCCAAGCTCAGGTTACAAGCTAACAAACAAAATTATCATATTTCCATGGGAAATAGAAAAAATTCAAAAGTTCTAGATTTAAGAAATCGTAATTTGTTTTTTAAAAAATTAGATTATTGTGAGTTAGTTACAAATCGTGTCTCAACCAGTAAAGTTTAATTGTAAAATCATAAAATTGTAACCAACTTTTATTTTTGAATAAAAATTTAATTTAAAAAGATAAAAGTTCTTTTTTTTATTTTTGTTAAATCGTGTTTGAACAGTTTTATGGCGCAGTCGGTAGGATTCCAATAAAGGAATCCAGGATAAAAAATACGAATTTAACAATCAAATTGATTTAAATAAAAATAATAAAACGAATTTTTTTTTTGTGACTAATAAAACAAAAATTCGGTGAAAAATAATTCTGGTTTGAAATAAATTTTTCTTAAATTAAATAGACACGAACTTTTGTACCTAAAGCAAATTTTGTGAAAAAGTTAAACAAAGTTTTGCGAAAATAAATAAATAAAAATAAATTATTGAAAATTAAATTTTACAGAAATAAACTCAAAACAAATTTTATTATAAAAGAAATAAAACTAAAGCAGAAAACTGTGACTTAATTCTATGAAAAATAAAATCAAATAAATAAAAGAGATATTTTCTAAATTGAAGAAATTACAGTGAATTAAATTTTGCTAATTTATCAACAAATTTTTTTTTGAAAACCAGTCAACAATTTGGGTAAATCCTAAAGTGGATAAATTAGAAAGAAAACTCAAGCGGCTAGAAAAACGCTATCACCTTACGCATAACGAAGGAGATCAATTCGTCGGACAACTAGAAGATCAACAGCAAGTTCCAGTAGAAAGACCACAACATTTTCAAGAAGACAAAATGCCTCTAGAATTGACAATCGATCCATTGAAGTACATCGGAGGTTTACCGGAATTCAACGGCAAAGGTAGTGATTTGTTTACATTTTTAGATTTAGTTGATGAAATAGGTCCATTAATTGCAAAATACAATGCAAATAGTCAAAGTGTTCTATTAAATAGAATTAAGAGTAAACTTAGTGGTAGGGCTAGGGAAATAATTGAAATAAATAACCATTTGAAAACCTGGTCTGAAATAAAAAAAACGTTAATGGATAACTTTGGTGACAAAAGATCATCACTACAAATTTTTGACGAACTAAGAAGTGTGACTTTTACGACAAACTGTATTGACTTTTACAATCAAATTACAGGTATTTTAAGACGTTTGAATAATAAAGTAAAAAACGATCCAAATTCCGAAGTTTTAATTAAATCCAATATTCAAACTGTTCTGAAAATTTTTAAAGATAAGGTGCCGGAACCTATGCGTTCAATTATATTCAGTAGAAATCCTGAATCTCTGGAGTCGGCCTTAGACATTTTAGTTGAAGGCAACTATGCTTATTATAACCCTTATAGAAATAATAAAAATCAATCAAAATTTAAAAATTTTAGACATAGTGATCAAAATAGAATAAGCTCTCAAACAAATCATATACCGTCTCCGAACCGTTTAAACGACAACCAAAATTCCCGGCAAAATAATTCTAATCGTCAACAAAATAACTCAAGATCGCATCATCGGAACTATCAGCAATATCATAGTCCCAGATCATTTCAGTTTAACAGACAAAATCAACATTATAATCACAACTATCTTAACAACAACATTAATAACAGTATAATAACTACCGCGGCAATGTCAGAAATTCCCCAGAACCAATGGAGGTGGACACATCTGTAAATTCTATAATTCACACCATGGAAACTGAAAATCAGGCAGAAAATTTTCTCTCGCTAGCCTCGGAGGACAACAACAACTTCCTTATATAAAACTTCAATCTCGTGGTAGACCATTGAAATTCATAATTGACACCGGCGCTACTACAAGCATAATGAATTCAGGTATTTGTAATCCAAAATTTAAAACTAAAATAAATCCAATCAAAATTAAAACATTGACGAATTTAATTTCTTGTGACACTAAGATAACAATTGATCCATTTATTGAATTTGATTCAAATAAAAAATTAGAATTCTTAGAAATAAAATTTCACGACAAATTTGATGGGCTAATAGGAAATAACATTTTACAATCTCTTCAAGCGAGAATAGATTATAAAGACAAAATATTAAGATTGGAATCAGGCAATGAATTACCTCTTTTCTTCAGCGAAAATGAAGAAAATGATTATCAAATTCCTGTTCCATTGAAAACGCTCGAAGCTTTCCAAAATGAAATTTTTAATGTTGAAAATGAAATCAGATGTGACCATTTAGATAAATCTACGCGAAATGAACTTATGAAATTAATAAAAATATATGATAAAGCTTTTTATCATAAAGGTGATGACCTTACTTTCACACACGAAATTACCCATAAGATTAATACAGTAAATGAAATTCCCATATACACTAAACTTTATCGCTATCCTGAAATCCATCGACAAGAAGTTCAGGCTCAGATAGAAGACATGTTAAAGCAAGGAATTATTAGGCCAAGCAACTCACCGTATTCAGCACCTATCTGGGTAGTGCCAAAAAAAATTGATGCTTCTGGCGAAAGAAAATGGCGTATCGTGATCGATTACAGGAAATTGAACAATGTCACGATCGATGATAAGTATCCTATCCCGAATATCGATAGCATACTTGACAAACTATAGGTAGAGCAATGTATTTCACAACGTTGGACCTAGCGAAAGGGTTCCACCAAATTGAAATAGCTAAAGAAGACATCAAAAAAACCGCTTTCAGTACAGATAACGGACATTACGAATTTGTCAGGATGCCATTCGGTTTGAAGAATGCTCCTGCCACTTTCCAACGTCTTATGAATTCTGTATTAAAAGAGTTCATTGGAAAAACTTGTTACGCCTACCTTGATGATATTGTTATATTCAGTACGAGTAAAGAAGAACATTTTGATTCTTTAAGCAAGATCTTAAAGAAATTACAAGATGCAAATCTTAAAATCCAGCTTGATAAAAGCGAATTTATGAAGCAAGAAACTGAATTTTTAGGCCATATTGTTACACCTAACGGGATAAAGCCTAACCCTAACAAAGTCGAAGCAATCAAAAAATTTCCAATTCCCGAAACACAAAAACAAATCAAGTCATTTTTAGGCCTTGTGGGATATTACAGGAAGTTTATCAAAGACTTTGCCAAGATCGCAAAGCCGTTGACTTCATGTCTGAAAAGAGATAAGCGAATAAATGTAACCGATCCTGATTATAAAGATGCTTTTAATAAACTTAAACTACTTGTAACCACTGATCCAATTTTAGTATATCCAAATTTCTCTAAACAATTTACTCTAACTACTGACGCCAGTAACTTTGCCATCGGGGCAGTTTTATCACAAAATAATCACCCAGTGTGTTATGCTTCGCGTACACTCAACGAACATGAGTGTAAATATTCAACCATCGAGAAAGAATTACTTGCAATTGTGTGGGCAACAAAATACTTCCGTCCTTATCTTTATGGTAGGAAATTCATCATTAAAACCGATCACAAACCGTTGCAGTGGCTCCACAATCTAAAAGAACCAAATGCCAAGTTACAGCGTTGGAAGGTTAAATTAGAATAATTCAATTTTGACATCCAGTATTTAAGCGGTAGAGAAAACAAAGTAGCGGATGCCTTGTCAAGGGTGGAAATCAATGCAGCCGAAGCAGAATCAAACGAAATTAACTCAACCGGTGCAACAATTCATTCGGCCAATGAGGATAGTACAGATTTTATTCCAATATCGGAATCGCCGTTAAATTTTTTCAAAACACAAATTGTGATAGAAAAGGGTTCGCCGTCTAAAATAAATGTTGAAAAATTTTTTGGTAGAACAAGAAAAACGTTCATTAATTCGAATCTTGACGAAAATTATTTTGTTGACATTCTCAAAAATCGCATTCCATGTAAAGGAATAGTAGGCGTTATGATTCAAGATATTTCCATCTATAGCATGTTCCAGAATATTTATTCAAAACATTTTTCGAAAAATCAATTGTTAAAATTGAACAAATGTTCATTTCTATTAGAAGATGTAAAAAGTCGGGATGAATTACAAGAAATTATACTTAAACAGCACCACAAAACAAATCATAGGGGTATTAATGATTGTTATTTCGAATTAAAAAGTAAAATTTATTTTCCGAATTTAAAAAAAGAAATCCAAAAAATTATAAACAATTGCCATATCTGTAATACAGCTAAATATGAAAGACGTCCATTAAATTTGCCTTTGAAAATCACTGAAACCCCAAGTAGGCCTCTAGAAATAGTCCACATGGATATTTGGTTTAAAAGTAAGGGTAATCCATATCTGACTTTAATTGATAAATTTACCAAACAGATTTGAAGAATGGCTTAATGCAATACTTCGCTTCCTTAGGCAAGCCTAAGAAAATTGTAACAGACCAAGAAAAAGGGTTCAGCAGTCTAAATTTTGTTAACTTTTTAAAAAATGAAGGTGTAGATGTCCATTTTACTACGCCGAATAATCACACTAGCAACAGCGATATAGAAAGATTCCACAACACTTTGAATGAACACATCAGAATTCTAGGAGTAATCGAAAAAGAAGAAGGGGTACTTCCTGATGAGGATTTAGTCGTTAAAAGTCTAAAAACTTATAATGAAACAACACATTCTTCAACAGGTAAGAGACCTATAGATTTCCTAAATGGAGTAATTAGTCCAGCAGAGTATCCAGCGATACGTGATGTTTTACAAAAAAATAAAGAAAAAAGAATTAATTACCATAATAAAAACAGAATTCCAGGAATTCCTTCCGATTATTTAAAATTGAATCGCGTTACAAAGTCACAACCCTATCATAAAAAAGTCGTTGTTCAGAAAATAGATGATGAACATTTTATAATCAATAAAGAAAAATTACCTCGATACATGAATCAATTTAAAAGGAAACAAAAATACCAAAATTAGTATCATTCTCTTTTCAGGAATTTCTCTCATCATACTTTTGTTACTATTGCCTCTAGCTAAAACACAATCATCCTTAGAAATAGACGAAATAAATTTTGGCAACGGTTATATTCTAGTCCGCGAATCCGAAATTAAAATAATTCAAAATTACAAAAGAATCATGCATATCATAGATTTGTTTCAATATGAGGAAAACATCAGAAGAATAGAATCAAATATTGTTCAGCTGCACGATGAAGGCCACATTCCAGTCACCCTTATCCATAATCTCAAAATTCTGAAAATGAATTACAACAGTATCATCTCTCATCACATGAGCAAACGGGGCCTCCTTAATATCGCAGGTGCAGGACTTAAATTTTTAACAGGTGTAATGGACGACGACGAACGTGAAGAAATTAAAAGACATTTTGAAACAATTGAACTAAACAATAGATAAACAATAAAAAACTTAAACGATCAAGTTGCCATTAACAAACAAATTTCAGACCAGATTCAGAATACTACAAAATACATAAATGTTATACAAGACAAATTAAGCGCAAAAATAAATGATTTTGCAAGCCATGTGAATAGAGTAGATAATGATTTAAAATTTTCTGTTATAGTAAATGAAATAAATGAAAATGTAAATATTTTATTAAAACAAATATCAGATATAAAAGAAGTAATATTAACAAGTAAATTAGAAATCTTGACTAAGGACATATTAACTGAACAAGAAATCGATGAAAATAAAATTACGGTTGAGACACTGCCATACATAAAAAATTCTGTATTTTTTACAAATAATACCATTGTTTTTGTAATATCCATTCCAAATTTTACTAGAAATAATTGCTTTAGAACTATTATTAAGAAGATTCCAAATAAAAATTATAATTTAGAACTTAATACTGATGTAGAAAAAGTAATCAATTGTAATCAAGAAATTTTTGTAAATTTAGAAAAACAAAACATATTAAAAAAGGAACTTGTAACCTTTAATGAACAATGTATTTCGAATTTATTAAATGATAAAGTAATGAATTGTAATTTTATAAAAAATGAAATAGAAAGTATTGAAGCAGTATCAAATGATATCGTAGTTACAAAGAATTTAAAAGAAACTCTATTGATAAACAATTGTGGACAACAAATGAGTTTAAAAGTTAAAGGCAACAATATTATAAAATTTATGAACTGTAAAATAGCTATCGGAGATTTCCGAAAGGAAAATAACATTAAAGAATATCGCAGTAAAATCTGGCCGTACGTAGGAAGAAATATCACCATAGAACAAATAGAAAATGAAATTCATCTACAACATCTTGCACTCAGCAATATCAACAATACGAAGCAAATCGAAGAAATAGAATTTAAAGTAACAAAAAGATGGTATGCGAATTTGTCAATGGATCTAATTCTTATATTAGCAATAGTAATTTGCAGCGCATGTTTTTTCGCTTATGTACGATATCGAAACAACAAAGAAAAAACAAACGTGATTGCTTATCGCCTGGAGTCGATACCAAAGGAGGGAGGAGTTACATCTCCACATGCAACTTTACCATTTTCATAATTCTCACGATTTGTTTTTTTTCATTATCAACGAAATAAAAAATCATTTCCGTCGTATAAGAATTATTCTTCAAAAATCAAAAATAATTTGCTTAGCGAAAAATACGAATTTGCAAAATTCTTTTCCCATAAATTTTTAGCTGAAAAATTCCAAGCTCAGGTTACAAGCTAACAAACAAAATTATCATATTTCCATGGGAAATAGAAAAAATTCAAAGGCTGGAGTTCCGAAAAGGTGTTCCCTCTGATCCTCTTGAAATTTTGACCACAGACAGTCCTTGTGACGCAAAGCACAGAACTCTAATATTTTTTGTCGGAAAGCCCTCTATCGGTCACAATTCGCATTTAAATTTTTTTGTCAAAATTCTTATTTTAGCAATATGTCTGTAGCGGTACATGATACATGTATGTTTTACATCTCAAAAGATGCGTCTTAAGATGCTCTATATTCTGAAAAATACACACACTACCAGATTTTCCTTCTACAAATGCACACACACACATGCACACACTATCAGATTTTCCTTTTACAAATGCACACACACACTATCAGATTTGCCTTCTACAAATACACACACACATACATTTACATACACACTACCAGTTTTGCCTTCTACAAATGCATACACACACAAACCCACAAGCGTACTCTATCATATTTGCCGATATACGTGTAGTGTATATGTATGCCTGTATAGAAAATACTTAATGAACACACTGTTAGATTTACCTTCTACAAATGCACATACACACGCATAAATACGCACATACAAAAAATATCATATATTTGACTTCTACAAATACACATACTCACATACATACACGTGCACACGAACATAAAATTGCAAAATTCAGCATTAATAAAATTATTTCTCTGTATGACATTTTCCTTTTTCATTAGGATCAAAGTAATGAATGAAAAATCTTGCTCATGATGTCCTTTTTTATTTGCAAAAAATTTGAACCGATTATCCTTACTCCTTTCTGAGAAATTGTCAAAAATGTGAAAATAGCCAAAAATCACAAAATATCCTTTATTATCCTTCTACTAGGAGCTTTTGAAAATTTCTTTTTCAGAATATAGAGCATCTTAAGACGCATCTTTTTAGATGTAAAACATACCTGTATCATGTACCGTTACAGACATATTGCTAAAATAAGAATTTTGACAAAAAAATTTAAATGCGAATTGTGATCGATAGAGGGCTTTCCGACAAAAAATATTCCGTGACTTTTCTGATATTGTCGAGTAGAATCTGTGGTCAAAATTTCAAGAGGATCAGAGGGAACACCTTTTCGGAACTCCAGTCAATTCAAAAGTATATATATAGTTAGTGTAGACTGTAGTGTACGTGTAGGTGTACGCTCTGGTGGTATAGCTTGATAATTGTAATATCATTGTGATCGAGTTGACGAGTTGTGGTGTTGTGTTGTAAACGAAAACGAAGCTCACCTACAAAACTTCGGAATTCAACTTTATATTGACGCCAGGGGTACTACTGGCATTAGCTATACAAAAATTTCTTGTCCTTCAGTTTTATATGCCAAGCGACTTCTTTATGATATTAATGCCCTTATTCTGGTATTGTGACTCATCACAAGTCACAAGGAAATTGTGACTGTTTTTCTTGTGATTTTCCTTGTGACTAATCAGCTGTTTCGTATTCTGAATAAGTAATCACAAGAAAAATCACAAAAATTTCACCTCTTAGTGGTGAATTTGAAACGTCAAATTTTTTCAAGAAAAATGATATATTTTATATTTTTCACATAACCTTAAAATTATTCTTGTGACGACCGAAGTAGCAGATCACAACTTGTGACTCTGTCATGTTGTGACTTCTTACCGCAGAATACAAAAAGTCACAACTTGTGACTCACCACGCTGTTGTGACTAACTTATGACTTGTGACCTATCACAGACTTTTTTCAGAATAAGGGCATAAGTTTCTTTGTATAGACACATACAATTGGTAACCAACTCGCGAGTTGGTTAACTGAGATAACAACTATAAATCGAGTGCTTAGCAGTACATTTATTTTAGTTAGTAACCACTCAAAAATACTGTGGTTAACGAGTTAACTAACGTCAAACCATCGAACAGTATGACGAACACGGATCGAACCATCGAACTTCGTGTCAAACATATCATTGTGTATATTGAAATTGTGGTTATTGTATAATATATACAGCTATACTATTTTCAGAAATCGAAGTCAGTATTGTGCTTATGGAAATAGTTACCCGATGAGTTTCTGATAACTTCACATATAATATTTTGTAGGAAATTCTGAATAATATATCTCTGTCAACCCTGAAGAAGGTACTTTTTAAAATATGTTAACAGGATGTTCCAAATTGTGCAGAAATAATTTTATAATTTTGTTCACAAATAATTCTTAAAAGGGAGATTCTGTACAAATTTCACATTCATGTAAATTTATATTTGATAAAAAAGTAGCATTATTTGAAAATATCATAAAAATGTTCGGTTTTTAAGAGAAATTTTAATTTTTGTTTGCTGATTTTTTCATTTCTAATAATGAATCACCCTGTTTTTTTTGGGAAAAAGAAATACACCAACCCGTTTGATGTTGCCTATTACACAGCGTGAAGGCAACTGATTTAATCAGTTAACACCATTTTGGTTATATCATAGACTAATAACACTATCCAGATGTGAAATACAAATGTTAAAAATTGATACATGCAAGTAATTTTTACTAGCAGACAATTTAGTCATAGTAGCAGACAAAAAGTTTTTCAACAAAAATAAAACTTTTTAGTAGCAGACAAAAAGATTTTCACCAAAATTAAAACTTAATACATACTCAATACTCACCAATTCATTGCGTCATTGCTTCTGCTATGATCATCGTTTGAATCCTTTTGTACATGTAACAGTCTATATAATATAAATATTATATAAATAAAGTCATAGCACACTGTCATAGTTAAAAGATAAACTACTCATGTACAGCTTTATATTCTTGGGTATATAGTATGTATATAGTATACAGCACAAACAATAAACATATACGTGTATTTATTGCTTGTGTCTATAGCCATGTCATGTCTTTAAGTATTTTGCTAGTAAAACTTGTTTTAGATATAGAAAAAATGTGCAAAGTGTGAATGGCATGGCATGGTACATGGTACATATACATATGTAATTTGTTTGTTACATATATACTGATATATATTTGCATTACGGGACAAATATGTAGTTGTTTTTACCTCTCACTTTCGTCCTTTGGAAAACGAAAGAATTTCCTACCTGGATATTTCGTGCCTGTTGCCTGGCATGTATCAACAACACACATAGTTCTTTTCCAAGACATTTTGTTCTGACCGTGAGTGCGTCTATAAACGTTACTATAGTTAACTATAGTTATCATTTGTCGTTCAGAATGGTGGTGGTATAGTAAAACATAACTACCAACATAACTTTTTAGCGTTCATAAACATCTGTAGTAAAGTAAATTTTTAACTATTTGATGTCAAAAATTAACCCTACTCGAGAGCATGTTTAACGATAGTAAGCCTTTAAGTGGTAATGACATTGACAATAAAAAATCGTTTGTCATTTCATTTTGTGTTGTGAATTATGAAAATTTCAATTTTATTTATTTGAAAAAAGTAGTAGTATTAATTAATTTTGTTTAAAAATTAATTTTTAAAAATTAATTAATTATTGACAAACAAAAAATATAATAATTATATATATCTTTTGAAAATTGTTTAAACTTGACTTGACAGCTGAATGACAATTTATTGCTACTAATATGGTAAAAATCGCGTTCAAAAACTACTTGAAGTTAACATTACCATGGCTGTAGTACAACATAACTTTGCTTAAATCATACAATACCATATGATTATGGTTAAAGTAATGTTTATGAACGCACTCTGTGTAATATATTCTTTAACATTAATTTTGTATATTTAAAAAATGACAATGATGGTGATTGTTATTTTCTAAATATACAAAATTAATATTATAATATGATACGCCGTCGTCGTTTTGTGTATATAAAATTACAAACGTACATATTCATCTGTTCATATAATATAAAATATATATGTATATATTATCACAGATAAGGATATCTTTATTATCGTGGTGATAATGTGCTATTGAAAATATAAAACCGTAGATCCAGAATTCAGAACATATTTAAAAGATTTCATAAACTTTCAATATTTAAGTTTTAATTTTGGTGAAAATCTTTTTGTCTGCTACTAAAAAGTTTTATTTTTGTTGAAACACTTTTTGTCTGCTACTATGACTAAATTGTCTGCTAGTAAAAATTACTTGCATGTATCAATTTTTAACATTTGTATTTCACATCTGGATAGTGTTATTAGTCTATGGTTATATGAAAAATAAAAAACCGAACTATAAAATACGAAGTCGTTGCGCAGCCGATGTCCACTCAAAGTATAAAATGTTGATTGATTCGTGTCAACGGGAAGATGGGCATAAAAGAAAATGATGATAATTCAGGGTTGCCGTAGCTACTGGGAGTTTTGATTAAATTTATAAAAAAAATATGAATTTATGATTAAACCATATTCAGTATTTTTAATTTTATTTATAAAATTATGTGTTCAGTATCAATTTGATATTAAATTTTGTATACATACGTACATACATTCATTTTCATATTTGTTTATTTGTCCATTTTCTTCTATTTTGTTTCCTTTATGTACTGGTTAATGATTTCGTTACGTTACCGTTACATTCTGAATTTTATTTTTTGTTTTGTCTTTTCTTAGAATAAGAAAGAAAATTATTTACAATGCAAATTGCTTTCATATTATTCAAATCAGCTTGTTATTATATGTTATTTTGTAAAGAAATGAACATATTTCATAAAATTTCCCAAAATGTCACAAAATTACCTGTTTTTTTGTAAAATCTAAAAAAAAAGTTTTTTGCAAACTGGTAGCCCTTCATAATATAAAATTTAAAAAATTTCCCTCGGATTTAAATTGAGATCTGATCACCCCACACACGAGACAGATTTATACAAACGCAATGTGAAAGAATATAGAAAAGCATGCCTATCTTGCCTGTACTGACTTCGATTTCAGAAAATAGTATAGTGACTAAATTAAAAGGACAAATATATGTTTTTTATATCGTTATATAGTTTTTAGTAACAAAATCACTTTTCTTTAAATTATTTGAATTACATAAAATTAATTTAGTAGAAAGCTAATAATACGTAAATATTAAAAAGGAATGAAAAAAAAAATTAAATTGTATAAATTATATTAAAAATATTTCTTTTATTTTTATTTTAATATTAATTTTAACAAAATGTCGAGTAAAAAAGAAATTGGCATACAATTGCGTAAATTAGTAGTAAATTATCGGATAAGAGGTGAAAGTTTTCGTTCTATAGCTAAAAAGTTTGAAATATCAAAAACTGCAGGCTGTTGAAAAAATTTGTGTTACATTATTATACAATAAAATATATATGTATTTTTTTATTCTTATTTAATATTCACACATTACTTGCTTTTTGCTAACTACATAATTCAAATAATTTAAAAAAAAAGTATGTAATTTTGTTAATAAAAAATATGTGTTTTATACGTGTCCTCTTAATTTAGTCACTAACTGTACAAATAATACAATTGACAACACATAAACAAAATTTCAAATTCAAATGTCAAAGATAACCAAAGTTAAAAGATAACTAAACTAAAATGCAGTGTGTCATGAAATTGGTTTCGAATTAGTTACAAACTAAACGGTTTAGTTAACCAATTATATGTGTCTATAGCATTAACCAACTCGCGAGTTGGTTACCAATTGTATGTGTCTATAGCATAACAGAGAATTACATATTGTGTTGATATCATGCATGATTTGTTTGAAGGTGTATGCAGGTATGATATGGCCAAAATTATCTGTTACTTTGTTGATAAAAAGATATTTTCTATTGATGATTTGAATTATCGGAAACAAAATTTTAACTATGGTGAGTTAGAAATTGGCAATTTCTCGGTACCACTTTCACTTGAAGGGTTAAGAAAAAATATTTTTCATATGACAGCAAGTGAAATGGTGTGTTTTGTTACATACTTTCCGTTAATGGTAGGTGATTTGGTTTCATCGGTAGATGTGGTTTGGAAATTTTTTTAGAAGAATCTAGAATTAATGTTTGTTTATCTGTCGGTATAAAATTACAATTAAAATTTGCGAAACTTCTACTGGAAAATAATGGTTTAAAAAACGATCTTACTATTTTGAATAAGAATATGGATAACTTTAATTTGAAACAATATTCTGAAAGTATTTCACAAATCTTATCATCTTCTGAAAATGCTTCATCGATATGTTTTAAAGGTCAAGTTTATAAACATGGATATTATTTACCTATTGTTTCAACATCTGATATAGAATTATTTAGAATAGAACTTTTTCTGGTTAATCGTGAAATTAAAATTCTTTGCCAAAAGATTAAAGTAAAAAATTATAGTAATCATTTTGCATCATATTTAGTAGGTGAAGAAAAGGAAGAAGAAGAAAAATTTGTCTTTTTAGAACTTACAGATATAACAAACCCTCCAGTTACTTTACATAAAGTAAAAAACAATATTTATTTTCGCTTAAAATATTTTTAATTGAATAAAATAAAACTACATATGTATCAGTACAATACATTATAATACATTATAATAGTATTTTCCTTAAGAGAAAAATTTAGAGTTTGTTTATTCAGTTTATATAAAAAGCAATAAAATAGTAAATAAATAAAAATAGTAGTACGTATAGTAGATGAATCAAAATTAGATTAAAAACTTAAAATAACAAATATTTTTATAAATAAAATATTGTAATTATTTAACTACTTAATAAAATTTTATACATTAAATAGATCCGAAAAAAAGTGTATTATTTAAACATTGACTTTTCTAATTCCAACAATATCCAGCTATTCCATAAATTTTACAATATTTTGACAACGGCCCTCTTTAATATAACTAAAGTTCAACTATTCCATAGTAAATTTTACAATATTTTGACAACGACCCTGTTTATTTTAACTAAAATTCAACAATTCCATAGCAAACTTTACAATATTTTGACAACGACCCTGTTTAATTTAACTAAAATTAACTATTCCATAGTAAATTTAACAATTTTCTTGTTTGATTCAACTAAAATTCAACTATTCCATAGTTAATTAAACAATTTTCAGACAATTACCCTGTTTGATTTAACATAGACTTGACTATTTCATAGTAAATTCAACATTGCATTACAATTAACCAGTTTAATATAACTCAGTTTATTACAAGGTTTAAACAGAAAAAAATTAACTATAAAAAATTGTTACGCCAACTTATTCATTGTTGGCTGAGAATCAAAGGGTATAATTGTTAATTCAACAATATTTTTATATGGAACTTACAATTTATTTTTCTGAGTTTAGAGGAAATGATCAAGTTGAAAGGTTAAATCAAACAATAATTAACATTTTATCTAAAATTTCAGTCGATAACCCACAAAAATGGTTTCAATTTGTACCGAGGTTACAGATGATTATTAATTCAAGCAGTAATCGTGCCATTGGTAGAAGTCCTTTCGAGATATCGATGGGTACTAAAATGAAGAGACCAGAAGATGTTGAACTTGCCAAGCAGATAGAAGTAGAAATGATTGAAGTGTTCGAAGAAGCGCGAAATGTTGTTAGAAACGAAGCCAAACAACAACTCACTAACATCCTAGAAGAAAGCAAAAGAAACTATAAGTAGAGAAAACCGTCACACAAGTATGCTCCTCATGATTTGGTTGCCATTAAAAGGACTCAATTCGCACCAGGGTCGAAACTATATCCCAAGTTCTTAGGTCCGTATGAAGTCACCAAGGTTAACATCAATGACAAATACGAGGTAAAGAAAGTTGGTTTTCACGATGATACAATAGCAACAACGACGTTAGCAGATTACATGAAACCATAGACAAACATGATAGATAGTTCATCCGAGACGGATTCAGAGTAGGATGGCCGAATGTAGGAATTAGCATTTCTTTTCTTATACTTATATTATGTAATGTACATTTCTATAATAATAATTTTTCTATAGAATGCTAATAAAAAAAAGGTTAACTATTATCAATTTTAATGGCAAAAGAATAAAAAATAAACATTGAATTTCTTAAATTGTGCTAAACAGTTTACTTCTTTAAAAAGCATATTTCAAAGGCTCTAAATCATTATCAATATTCACCAAATTTTCATTAATCTGAGTAAATTTTTTTCTGAGTTTAATTATAATAATTGTCAATCAGCATATGCAATCACACGATCTTTCCTTTAAAGCAAAGAAAAAAAGGTCGTGAAGGAACAAGATAATTTGAGAATACAGAAAGCATGATCCTATTTGTATGGAAATGAATTTCTCGTATTTTTCTCTCTGAAGTGTAAGTTGTTAGATCTGAATTTTAAGAAATTGAAATTGTTGCATGATGCTGTACCATCGAAAAATCTTCCGTTATTCTCTGATTCATCTAAATCAGAAGGATCGAAAAGAAAAAAACAGTGTCAACAAGAAAATTAGTGTGGGCTAGAGACTGGCAGTTTACTAGCTGTTCCTAGTAATAATATTAAACCCCAAAGTCAAAATTTATGCTAAAATTTTTTTTAAAAAAAGTCAGTTCCTGAAAAAAAAAAACATTACAGAAAGAATATTTATTTTTCAAATTCGAAGAAAATAAGCATTGTCAAAGGAAAAAAAATCGATCGATTATAACAAATATCAAAGATGTGGTAGTTAAATAATATAAATATAGATAGCCAAATATTAAAATTTTTACATATATCAATTATGTTTGAAAAATTCCAATGCAAGAGAATACTTAGTAAACCGTAAACGTGAACGAAAGTATGTACAAATCTTCTAATAAAACCAAATACTATATATTGCGCAATATCACATTCCAAAAAAATGCAAATTTTTAAATTTTTTATGAAACGATTTAACTGCACTTATTCTCTAGAATATTTGCCTTCTACATCCGGATTAAAGTAATAAATAAAAAAACTCGATCATGATGTCCTTTCTTATTGCGCCAAAAAAGACGAGTATCCCGTGATTTAGGCCAAAAGGGCGTTCTGTGGACAAAATTTCAAGAGGATCGGGGGTGACACCTTTTCGGAACTCCAGCCAATAATATTAAATATATAATATTATATCATATTATATATATAATATATCATATTATATATACATACAATATAATTTATAATTAAAAATAGATGCTACAAAAACAATACATTTTAATAATTTTCTCTAATAAAATTATTTAATTATTATTATAATATATGTACATATAATCTAATATAATATACATGCATGCATATTTAATATACACATATATACTATACATTGATTATTTATTATGGAATGCAATACAACACACCAACACCAATAATCAATTATATCATGTATTAATTGTCAAAGCATTCAAAGTTGTTAAAAAGTAGAAAGTAGACCAACTTTCGACTTTGTATACGTTTATACCTAATCCCAATATAATTCGAATTTGAGATCATCCCAATTTAAAAGTCGTGTATACAGTCATAATTCGAATTTTGGGTTAAACCGAAATCAATTCGATTTAATCCCAATTTTTTGAGCATGTGTGTGTGACAAATTTTCAATATGGCGAAAAATGAAAAATGTCATAATCACAATGTACTGAACTCTATGACTGAACTGGCAGCGTGATATAAGCGTTAAGTAAAAGTGAAGTAAATTAATATAATTTTTTTTCAATTTATATATTTTTTTTTCAAATCCAATAAAGTTTTGTACATTTAAAATTTTTTTTAAATAAACAAAAATGAACAACCAAAAAAGAATGAATTGGTCAAATTCTGAGGTATCAGAAATGCTTGAAATAATAAAAGAAAGTAAGTATTATTATTATATTTACATATATCTATAACTTGGACTTAAAATATGAGTAAAAAATTTTAACATGTTTCAGAAAAAATTCTGAATTTATGTGATAGAAAAAAATACCGCTCATTAGAAATTTATAAGAATGTTGCTGGTGAATTAATCAAAAAAAATATAACCCGTACTCCAGACCAAATCAGGACCAAATTAAAAGCGTTGAGAAAATTATATTCGGGCATAAGAAAAAAAAATGCAAAATCCGGCTCCGCACGCGAAGAATGCGACCACTACAATCTTCTTGAAGAGATATTCGGTGATCGACCGATATTAACTTGCCTTAGCAGTGGGATCGACAGTGGTCGAAGCGCAAATAAAGGTGAATTTAAGAAATTTCTTTAAAAATGACCAAATAAAAGCAAAAAAGAAGAAGTGTATATAAATATTTCTCCTTTCATTAGATACTGATAGCAATGAAAGCAGTTGCAGTATTGAAGAGTTCAACAATCTCTCTACGTCGTCATCATGTAGTGACAGCAATAAACAAAGAAGAAAAAGAAAAATAACCAAAGAGGAAAAATTGATGGAAATGCACCATAAATGGTTAGAAGAGGAATTTGAAAAGCAGAGAAAATTCGAAAAGGATATTGTTGAAGATTTCAAAAAAACAATTAAAGATAGTATTAGAAACTTGGTAATATTCAAAAATAGAATTAATATTTACGTGCATATGTATATAATTTGCTTTTTTACAGATGCAACCTGGTAGTAGCTCTGAAAGGGAGACATCTACACCTGAACGAGATACAGATGATTCATCATTTTCTTCAATAAGTGATTTTTTTGGAAATTTTGATCCAAATACATAAATTTACTTTATTTACTTTATTTATGTACTCATTTTATTAGACTTTATTTAAGCATTTATAAAAAATTTTATAAAATTTTAAAATTTACTTAATAATTAAAAAATATGTTGAAATTCAGAATTTGTTTTTTTTTAAAGGATGATTTTGTTCTAATTCGGTTTTCAAATGTTTCCTTATTATTACCGCTGAGTGAGAATAGGATGTAGATGGAAGTTTACTAGGTTGACGATACTGATTTTCAGAAGTAAGTTGTTCTGATTCTTGTAGCCAGGTTTCTCTAAATATTTCCTTATTCCTAACGACAAGATTATGAAGAATACAGCACGTTGATACCAAATCTGGTACGAATCCATAATGCAAATCTATCCTTTTTCCTAATATTCTCCAGCGACTTTTTAAATGTCCTATAGCTTGCTCAACGAGAACTCGTCCTGAACTTAGGTAAGCATTGAAAGATTCTTCCTCTTCTGTTTTATTTCCAGTAAATCCTTTCATCAACCAAGGTAAAAGAGGATAGGCTGGATCTCCTAAAAAATAATTATGAAGAGAATGAATATGATGTTAAGGTTAATATATAATTGGTTGCGTTTCAAACCTATAATGAACGGGCTAATTGGAACATCATTAGAGATTCTTTCGTACTTCGGAATAACATTGATAAAACTCTTGTATATGGTGGAATCTTTAAAAACTGTGGCGTCGTGACATGATCCTGGATGATTAATACTAATGTCTCTAAATTGCATGAAGGAATCCACAACAACTTGTAATATGAGTGAGGGCCAACTTTTCCTGTTAACATAATCTCTGTATCCTTCTAGAGGAGGAGTAATAGGGATATGAGTTCCATCGATTGCTCCAACAATTGGTTCCATTTTTGTTATTAGTTTGAATTTTTCACTTATTATTCGAACTTCTTCTTCGGAAGAAGGTAATTTAATTTCTTCGTGTAGAAGATTTTTATTAACACTTCTACAAAATCTGTAGACACATTTCTTCACAGTTGTTTTGTGAACACCAAAGGCAATTCCGACTACACGATATTCTGCGCAGCTTGCGAGTTTAAAAAGAGCAATCGCAACTATCTTTTCAACATCAAGGTATGGCAAGAATGCGAGTTTAGACGGTTGTAAGTCCTTTTTCAATTTATCAACAAGATAATAAAATGTTTGTTTGGTCATCCTGAAGTTTTCGAGCATATCATCGTCTGGAAAGTCATTTTTTACAATATTTCTCCACCAAATATCATGTCGTTTCTTTGATTTTTGTCTTTTTTTTGAACCAGCTCTCAACTTTACAATTTTATTCATGAACCTGGAATGATTTCTTATTGTATATCAACACTGTGATACAAATGAAATGTATATGTACGTACCTTAAATCCTCATAAATAATCTTTTTCATAAAAAGTCTTCTTGATGAAAAAAGTCTTTCAAAATAAAATATGGATGTTTCATTTATTATATATAAAACAATTGATACATTTTTAGGATGCATTTTTCTGTATATATTGAAATTTTAAACACAATAATGACAATTCACATACCTACGTTGATATAATTTAATAATTTTCAATATGACTGAAGTATAACATATACATCAGATGTTATATGACAGTTGAATAGTTTAGGTGTGTAGGTAAAATCCAAACTCCCAATTTTGATCGTATATACCTTAATCCCAAATTTTGGGATGATCTCAATTTAATTCGAATTATTTTTCATCGTGTATACGTGTACTTTGTTTGCTTTGCTTGCTTTGCTCATTGGGGGCAGTCACGTTTAAACACATTATTTCTACTTAGTTGTCAAAGCAAGTAAAGCAAGCAAAGCAAGCACAGCGTACATTGGGTTTTCGCTATTATTTTTATGTATAAAAATATTATTTACTCTTTTTTTCTATAATATTTTGAATTCATTCAGAAATAAAAAAGTTTTGTTTATTTTTAGTAATACAAAGTTTACTTTTTAATAAACAGTTGAATTTTGTTTTATTTAAAATTGTCTTTTTGATTTATAAAGCATTCCAGTATCCTAAATTTGTCCCAATTTTTATCGTTTGTGTTGTGTATATAAGAAAACTTGTTCAATCTCCAAAAGCTTGTTTTTCCAGAAATAACAATTAAATATATTATGTTATAATCTTTTCGACTATATATTTAATTTAATATATTAAAAACACTCCACAGAATTATAAAAACCACAGTTTCAAGAAATATTGGGAACATTTTTATTTATATTTTCATTTCACAATAAAAATTAGCTCTCCTGTAAAATTGCACTTCTGGTGTCTTGGACAAATAAGAATTTGCGTGACGAAGTGACAAACCTTCTGATTTATAAATTGAAAGAGAAAATTTGTAGTTTATGGTGTAACTGGCACAAAGTTAAATATGTAATTTTCACTTAAAATTGTTGAAAATTTTAACACTTCAATGAGCCACTGACAACTGAAAGATTATTTTAAATTTTTTCGAATTAGTGAATTTAGAACCGAAAACTCATTTGTGTATTTTTTAATCAAAATTTTGTTCTATAAGTTAGGCTGCTCGCACATTGTATCAGAATTTGTGCAATTTTTGTTCGTCAGAATTCATGCGAAAACATGCGATCGATCCCATTACATGTAATACAATCATACCTCGCACATTTCATCCGAGTTTGTTGTTTAGAATTTGTGCGAAATCTGACGACCATCGCATGATCCCATTTCGATCGGATTTGTTCGTACGAATTGATCAGATTTTATTAGTTGGTCAGTGTTAATCAGTGTAAAGTCAGTGTTGCAAATTATTAAATTGTTACAAATAAATTATATTATTAAAAAAATAAATAAAAAAAATAATATGGACAACGAGAAATTAATTTCTTTAATTTTGAAAAGGGAATCATTGTGGAATATGTCCCTTGCTGCTTATAAAATGAGACATATTCAGAGAAAATTGTGGGAAGAAATTTCATCTAAAATGGGAATCGAAGGTAGGTATCTCATCCATTCGTAGAAAATTTTAAATTTATTATGATTTTATTTAGCGTTAATTACTATTATGTGAACAAAAAAAGTTTTTGAATTTATTTCTAATTGCAATTGCTTCGCATCCTGCTCTGTTTTCACCAATTGATATTATTTCTTATATTTTAATTGATATTATAATTGATATTAATTAAAATATTTCTTGTCTGTAATTAGTGCTTAGATCAAAAGAAGCTACTTCACCGGAACCTTCTCTATCAATAATTATATTATGTAGCGAACAAATGCATCCTGTGCTTCCACAAAAAGTGCTTCCTGAATCTGCAGGACGCTTTATCCTTATATGTTTGCCGTCAAGGCATCCTACGCAGTTAGGAAAATTCCATTTCTTCGAAAAATTATGTGCTTCTGATTGGAATTGTTCTTTTGTTGGTGAAGGCATATGTTTTGATTGTAACTGTGTCCAAATTGCCTCAACAGTTTCATGTACAATTTTCCCAACTTCGTTATCCGAAATTTGGTAGGAAAACGAAAGAGTTCGAAAGGAACATCCAGTCGCCAGGAATCTACAAAACAATATATATATTTCATGAAATTTTTTTACTTTCAGCTGAAGAGATTAAAAAAAAATGGACAAATTTAAGAGATACATTTAGAAAAGAATGCAAAAAAACTACAACTTGTCGATCTGGAGATGGAACAGACACAAAAATCACCTCAAAATGGCCATTTTTCCAACAAATGTTGTTCCTCAAAGACCAGTTCAAACGTAGTGAATTAGAAGGAAATGTTGAAGAAGTTTTGGAAAGTACGAACGACAACGATGAACGCCCAAATAATACAACAACTGAAACTGCTTCCGAAAAACAAGTTAATAATGAAATTGAACAACAGCAATCACAAAAACATCGTAATTGTGAAAATACTCCTTCATCATCAGAAATTAAAAAAATACCTTGTAAAAGATTCAAACGAAATATTCGAAATACGGAGGAAAAGTATTTAATGATTGAAGAGGAGATACTGAAGATAATTCGTGAAAATAATTCAAACAGGAATGATAGTGATCACCAATTTCTGATGAGCTTATTACCTTTTTTACAAAATATTCACGAAAACAGAAAATTCTGGGTTCGAGCAAAAATGCAGGGAGTTTTAATGGAAGAAC
This sequence comes from Villa cingulata, assembly GCA_951394055.1. Lineage (NCBI taxonomy): Eukaryota > Metazoa > Arthropoda > Insecta > Diptera > Bombyliidae > Villa > Villa cingulata. Next base: position 29,099,980 of record OX596017.1, on the reverse strand, counting down.
ACCAGCGTGTGACAATGAATCATTCATCATCTACTAGCTGTTCGAGTCCCTCTACAATGTACTTATGTTTCATCTCCATCAACTGTTTCTCAGGAGAATTTTACCGTACAACAAAGATCGTATGCAGAAAATACAACTGAAAAGAATACAACCACAATAATAAATACTTCTTCCAATTACCCTACGAATATTGTATCTTACTTAGAAAATTTCGATCAATTTCAATAAAATATTTATCTTACTGATCTTGGAAAAAAGTTGTTTTTATTACTTACCTTAAAGTTAAAGATAATCGTTCATTTGGTGAAATTGTTTCTCTAAAATTGGAAAATTTCTCAACAAAACTACTAGTCGCGTGTAAAATATAATTATAAGTTTCCATATCATACGGTAATATGTAAAGAATTTATTTGGATCACGTTTTAAATCTGGTTGCAGGTGGTGAAACTTTCCAAATTCCTTACGTTTAAAAAAAGTTTCACAGACCCACAACTTTCTTCTCTTAAAAAAATGTCTTTTAATATATGAATTTTCCGATAAGAAAAGATCTTCCTCCATTTCGATGGTTTTCTTCAACTGAAATGCATCGAAATGTACAATTTTTTTCTGATACAATGTGCGCACATTGTCTTGCGAATTCTGACGAGAGTTTTCGCACGAATTCTGACGAACAAAAATCGCACAAATTCTGATACAATGTGCGAGCAGCCTTAACCGTCTTTAACGTAAAATAATGAATATGAGCAATTATGAAAAACGTTTGTTCGCGATTCAACAAAAAAACAATTGAGTTTTGATATTGTTGTTGTATGGTTATGGGCAAAAACATGTTCTTTATTCGAACACGAAATAGACATTTTATTTAAAAATGTTTATCTTCTATAAACATGATCTGATCATTGAAGAATTTTGTGACTGAAATAGTACTAAAATTCTTTTTTCTAGAATCAACTTTTTCATTTTGTAAAAAAAAAACATATTATTAGTTTTCTGTTTCTACAGCCTTTAAATCTCTAAAATGCACAAATGTGCCTCTGAAAACATTGTAAAAATTTTGAATGTAGCTAACTCGTTATCTACACGCTTACTATAGCTATATTGCTAGTCGCAATATCTTGCGAGTGTCTTGCAGGAGCTTCTCGATTATGAGTCAAATAAAAATTGGATTACAACCAATAGTTAACGGCTCAAGAATCTGCAGCTTATGAAATACTTCCTCATCACTTAGGCAGATTGGCATTTAATTGGTGGAACATTGCAAATTCTCAATAATTGTGTGTTAATTTAACAATTCAAATAATTTCGCGTAGTTGTTACCAATTATGTCAAACTACCGTAATATTCTTTCAACTTCTGCAGAAACCCTCGATTTTAAATAGCATCCACGTCCAGAATACTATTATATATATTATATTTACATATATAAAATATATAGTTATGTAAATAAGGCCCCTATTGCGAATATCGATTGTGTTTTTGATCGAATGATGATATTGTGAATCTTTTTAACACTATTGTGAATATTTTTAACATTATTGTGAATAATGGTAGTTTTTCATTGCTTATGTGATTTAAATTTTATTTTGAGAAAATTGATATTGGGTATTTGGTCCACCACCAGTTGCTGTTTGTTCTTTTTTGTTGTGGATCAATTTTTTTTTAATATTAAATTTTAAATCAGTCCATACTGAAATAGAATAATTGTTAGATGGATGATAAATGCTATAAAATATTTGTTAAACACTTTTGTACCTTCAACCATTTTTCAGATGATTTTACTGGAGGACTAAGACTGTTTAAAATTTCAGCATACTTTCCCCAATTATTTAAAATTTGGCTTTTTCTATAAAGTCCCTGTGCAATTTGAGGATTTTGTTACATAATTTCTATCAGTTTTTCAACCTGATTTTTATTACTTAAATTTCTAATAAAATAATAATAATAACAATAATAATAATAAAATAAGAATATGTATTAAAATATAATTTTTAGTAATTACATTTTAAAAAAAAAACAAAGAACCACGTAAAACAATGAAATATCATCATAAAATAAACAAAAAAAATGATATTCGTTTGTTAAAAGACAATCGAACGAGTGATACGATCACAATCGAACATATCATTCGCAATCGATATTCGCAATACCAAAACTTCGATTGTACGATTGTTCGTTTATTTGACGATATTCACAATAGAGGCCTAAGACTTCGATGATTCTGTGATGTTCTGTGATACTCAAAATATGAGATTTATGCAATTTATCTGCAATTTCCACAGAACTTAAGAGATATAAGTACGAGTTTTACACATTCTACACATTCTACAGTAGTTTTTGAGGCACATTTTTCTGCCACTGAGATATTTTTTTACTATATTTCTCTACAAAAACCAATAATATATTCTGCTGATATGTATGCAACATTCTAGAGTAGTTCTCGAATTCATCTAGTACATATGTATATGTAATAATACAAAAATAATATAAGGTTTACGCGATATGGAAAAACTTTTTTTAATTTCAAAAATTTTTCAATGATCAGATCATGTAACAACTAGTAGAAGTATTTTCTTTAAATTAAAAGTAAAGATTTGAATACTCGTATATCTTTCTGTAAATCTTTGATCCTTACTATCAATGAACTACTCAATGTAAGAAATGTATTTAACAGAATAGTTTGCCACCAAGTAGTATACATGAATGTGGGTATCTTTCCTTAAATCAAACATTTATTACATCCAGCTCTTTTTCCAGACATATGAAATCTGAACGTGATATTCTAAATAAAAATGCGAAAGTACAACAGATTTCGTTTTTATTATCAAGCGTAAATTCAACTATTTCACATAATTTACTGTATAAGTTAAAAATACTTCATTAAATTTTTATAAAAAAAATCAAATTTTATTTTAAATGAAATTTTATTTTTAACTAATTTAATCTAAATCAAAATTACAACTGAACATTCTAAATTTTTATAATTAAAAGGAAGCTTAATTTCTAAAAGTAAAAGTATTTGTCAGCGTTTTTACCGTGAGAAAGAAATTATGCGTTGTTGGTGCTACAACGTGATAATGCTGCAACGTGACTTACGTAAGTTGTTTGCTGAAGATTTTCCCATGCATGTTAACTGTGTTAAATCTTCCCCTCTTAAGTTCGAATGTCCACATTCGATTTTTTTTTTTTTTTTTTTTTTTAAGAAGAACGGAGTTCCATAAAAATTCCTTTTGGGAATTATTACCACTGGTCCTTTTTCAGGTACAGTTCCGGATGCCTTTTCTAATTCTTTTAATCCCAATTGGTGAATTTCATCTGATGTTCTCGTCTTATTTTGATTTTTAGAAACTGTAGTTTCCGGATTTTCGATCTTAAGCGTCATCTTTGATTTTTTGCATTTCGCAATGATGGGAATTATTACAATGATGATCATTAGTAACAATGTGCTGTAGCTTGTGATGCGATGGATGTTTTTCTCAGTCTGAAGGACCTCGATTTGATTTGTATTTTTGATATGAATATCTTTCATCACATCAAACGAGAGAATTTGCTTGAGTTTATTCTCCTGTGGTGTTGGTTGCAGAATAGCTGGAAGCACCTGGATTGTTGATCTTTCCTTAGAGTTGAAAACTTTATCGTTGATCGATACGCTAGTATTGTGAAATTTGATTAAGAATGCTCCGTCCAGTTTTTGAATTTCGTTGTCTATGGTAATTTGTCCTTTGAATTGATTCAATAAAAGTATACCTTCGTCTATTTCTTTAATTGTTGGAACTTGTTGGTTGTCAATTTGGTTGCATTTATAAGGACGACTTTTGAGCAATTTTGGTAAACAGGAAGAATTACTAATATCTAAAATGTCTTTATTGTTACATATTAAAAAAGATTTAGTTGTTCTACATTTATTTGTAATACTATAAATTTTACTTTGATTTCTTATTATGTTTTCGTATTCTATTTCAATGATTTTGTCATTCATTTTTACTGGAATTACTAATAATTTTTCATATAATTCGATTGTAGTCAGAGGAATGTACACTATATAAAGCAAACATGAATTATTGCTAATAATTTTGGTATCTGCGAAATATAAAGCCTCTTCCGGAGTAGCAAATTGCAAATTTTCATTTTCGATTGTATTGATGGCTAATTTTACTTCCGAATTTGATATAGAAGGAGGGAATTTATTATTCCTACTTTAGCCCAATGAATCGCGTATTTAACATTGACTATTTCTTCTTTAATTAATTTTAATTTATATTGAATATTAAGTGTCAATTGATCATTTAAATGGTTCTCTTTGTGGATTGCGTTAGTGATTTCATTTGCATTTTGGTAATATTATTGATTCTCTCATTGTATAATTGATTTATGATAACCTGTTTATTGTTGTTTTGCAACACATTGTTTATTTTGTTTTTAATGATTTCGAAGTCTTCATGGTCTGGATTCCCAGCAATCCATTTCCATGCACTTCCGATAAAGTCTAAGGAGCGTTTAGTTTTATGTGTCTTGAGTCCGTCCAGTAGTGTTTGTAGTTATCTTACTTCGTGATTTAGGTATGGGTATAAGGGGTGTCCTGTCATAACTTGTTCTTGTAATATTCTGGTCATGGTATTTATGAAATTTTGATAATTATCTAGTTCTATTATGTGTATCAATTTAAAATTGCCATTTTGTATTTTTGCCTTTCCGGTGTTGATAGAAATGATCTGAGAATTCGTGTAGTCGAGTATTTGGATTTCGCCGAATGAGATACATAGGGTGGATCTGTAATCATAAGATTTAAAATTTTAGTTTCTAATATGACTTTTATGGACTATTTTTCCGGATTGTGTTAAAACTGTCGTATTTCGATTTTCTTTTACTATTTCGGGTTTGTACCTAACAGTAAGCTTTGAACCTAATCTCTTGTTATGTTTGACATAAATAGTTTGTCCGGGCTGATAGGCTTTGATGGGTTTACGTTTTTTCTTATGATAATTCAAGTCTTTTTCTTGTTTTTCTTTAAGTTTTTCTATGTTATTGAGACGAATTTGTTCAAATTGTTCTGAGTTTACATAGAATAGTACAACTGGTTTTTTGCCTGTTGTCGAGTGAATTGAGTGATTATATTCATTAACGGATCTTTCTAGGAGCAGCGCTGTCGTTTTACTCCGATCGGAGTATTTTTACTACAATTTGAATTATATCACTCCACTACTCCACCTTTTAACAAAATACTCCGATTTGTAATTTTCTGGGAATTCGAATGGATAATTGTTGACGATTTATTTATTAAAGTTGATCTCATCCCTAGTAGTGAGTTACTGAGTTGGTGACATTACTGACAAATGAAGTGACATTTCAATAGCAAAGCAGAAAACAAGTTGGTTTCGTTTAGTTGGTATGGTCCGCTTTGTTTGCATATGTACATTATTATATATTATATTATAAATTATAATACCCTAAAAGTGTGAAAAGAAATTAGAAATGAATCGGTAAGTGAAAGTGTTTTAGTTTTATTATATTAATAATTCTGATATTGGTTGATTTAAAATCTATAAAACTTTTAGATTTATTATTAAACGCCCACGTTTGGTGGAAGATATTTTGCAGGTGGAAATGCAAAGTAATACAGAAGGAAATATCGAGCCTGAGAATTGTATTAATACTAGCGTTAAATGTGATGATAATGTAAAAATTTCGAAAAAATTGCCAGAAACAGTAAATAAACAAACACAAAAATTTAGAGTAATATGGAAAGAAAAATATAAATGGTTAGAAGAAAAACAAGGAAAACCTTTTTGTAAGCCATGCAATAAACTCATGTCTAATAATATATCCCACATTGATAGACATAGTAAGACTAATGCTCATATTCAGGCTTTTACAGCCTTAAAGAATCAAATAGACATAAATAAAATTCCTAAATATGATGAATATAAAAAGAGAAAAACAAAAGTTAAAATCGCAGAACTAAAAGTAATTATGTTCGCAGTACAACATAACCTACCATTTTGCATAATTCCGGCAATTTTTGAATTAATAAAAAGTGTAGCCGTAGATTCAGCAATTTGTAAGGAGTTACATTGTGGTAAGACAAAGGCGACTGAAAGTGTACATTTAATATCTGAAGAATATTTAAAAACTATATCAGATATATTGCAAAATCAGAAATTTTCATTAATTGTTGACGAAGCGACAGATATTTCGACTTCCAAATGTATTGCCTTAGTAGTAAGGTATTATGATTATAAAATCAAAAAAGTTAAAGACAGATTTCTTAGCTTATTAAAAGTTGAAAAAAGTGACGCACAGAGTCTGTATAATTCAATTTCAAATTTCTTTGAGAAATTAAAAATTCCAATGGGTAACATAATTGGATTTGCTGCAGACAATGCGTCTGTAATGATGGGAGATAAAAACGGTTTAAGAGAATTATTACGAAAAACAAATAATCATTTGTTTGTAATAGGCTGTGTATGCCATTCTATACATCTCTGCGCTTCATCAGCTGCCAATAAAATTCCACCTAGTGTTGAAAATTTGGCTAGAAATATATATGCATTTTTTTCCCATAGCTCTAAAAGGCAAACTGAATACCTAGAGTTTCAAAAATATTTTGATACAAAAATACACAAAATATTAAAAGTTTCAAATACAAGATGGTTATCACTTGAAGCAGTAGTAAATCGTATTATAGAGCAGTGGACTCCCCTGAAATATTTTATGGTTTCTCAACATTTCGAATTTAATCAAGACTTTGCGTGCAAAATAAATGAAAGCCTCAATGACACAAATAAAGTTTATTTCCTCTTCCTGTCATACATTTTAAAAATAGTTAATCAGATGAACATCGAGTTTCAATCCGAAACTCCTCGAATACACGTACTGCTTCCAACAATAACAAATTTTTTCAAACTTATTTTATTCAACTTTATAAAAAAGGAACATCTTGAAAAACAAATAAACGAAATAAATTTTAATGACTCAAGTTTTCACGTACCTGTAGGTATTTATATAGGAGCACAAGCAACAATTTTTTTACAATCTTCGGGATTATCAGAGGCAGAAGTGAAAAATATAAAACATAATTGCTTGAATTATTATATCGAACTTTATAATCAGATATGTAAACGATTTAAATTTGATGATACAGTTTTAGTAGCAATGCAAGGAATAAATCCTAATAATTTAGCAGAAAGCATTACTACATTAATAATTCAGTTTCCAAATCTTATAGAACAAGATAAAATTGAAGATTTAGATATGGAATGGAGAAATTTAGTGACCAGTAAAAATATGGAATCCAATAAACAAGACCTTCAGGAATTTTGGTCGAATGTCTTTGATACTAAGAATGGACTAGGAGAAAAATGTTTCCTAATGTAGAAAAATTTATTGGAAGTATAATTAGCCTACCGCATAGCAGTGCTACAGCTGAAAGAATATTTTCAATGCTTAACTTGATTAAAAATAAAACAAGAAATTCACTGTTAGTGGAAACTGTGTCTGCAATCATGTGCTCAAAAGAAATTTTATCAGGCTATGACGTTTCCGACTGGGAACCTTCTGCAGAATTAGTAGAAACATATTTCAAAAAATATTAGTCAAAAGGTAAAATATTGTCAATATTTAACTTTTCATTTTACTTAAATATTAACTTTCTTTCAGAATAGTGAGAAGAAAATCACTTTTCGAGTGCTATTTTATGATGCAATATTGTAATGAACTATTTTTGAGTTTTATTTATTTATTTTCGGTTCCTGAGTTCTGTATGCAAATGAAATGTATTTTAGTTTGTTTTTATTGTCAGTTATTTCTTTTTTTTTCTTTTCTTGTTATCTTATATGTATGTAAACGCTTAAACGGAAATGAATTATTTTTGAAATAAAAATTATCTGTACTAAAATTTGGTTTTATTTTATATATAAAAGTCTATGCTAAGCATTTTTTTTTCTATTTTGTTCTTTTATTTTTATTTTCGGTTTATTAATTTATTTTTAATCATTTTTGTTATTCTGTTCAAAAATAAGTATGTAAATCAATTGATACTCCAATTTTCTGGAAAATACTCCGATTTTAGATTTTATTTACTCCGATTTGAAAATGTCAAACGACAGCACTGTCTAGGAGTTCTTCAAAATTTCTTTCGACTCCGTCAGATTTTAAGCATCTCATTATTTTAGACAGGGTTGAGTGGAACCTTTCAATTTGACCATTTACTTCACTTTTGTATGGAGGGGTTTTTATGATTTTTATTTTTAAACTATCTTCAAGCATTGACACTATAGAATGCGAATAAAGGGCTTTCTCATTATCAATAACGACAACTTCCGGTACACTGAAAAAAAAGAGAATGTCTCTAAGAGGTTGTTTAATATCTTCTGTTGCTCTAGATTTTATGGACTTGCAAAATGCTAGTTTTGTTAGCTTATCAATAGCTGCTAGAATGAGTTTATTTTCGGTTGAGTAAATGTCGATATGAAGTGTGTAACCAGGGTAATTGGGAATAGGAGTGGGATTGATTACCTGGTTATTGGGGTGACGATCATATTTGTTTTCTTTGCGTGTAGAACATCTTTTAACCAGAAGTTTAACTTTCTTAGTCATTTTCGGAAAGTAATAATTTGTAATTATTTGTTCTTTATTTTCTTGAGCGTTGCGATGAGCTCGTCTATGAACTTCTAATATTTTTTCTTCCTGCTCGTTTTCATTAATAATGTCCTGTACCATTTTTTGTGTAAATCTAATTCTGTAATCTTTGAAGTGTAATGGACATATTTCCTGTATTTTTCCCATTATTTCTTCTGTAGTTTTTAGTCCATTTATCGTATTTGGATTAAGATATCTTTTAAAGATATTTATGATGTCTGCATCAGTAAAATTATTTTGAGTAATAATATGTCTTGAATAATTCGTAAAGGGAGTTTTTAATTGATATCCGTTTTCATTTCCGATTTCTAACAAGATTTGATTTCTAAAGACATTGATAGGGGTTTCGACTGTGGGAATCAGATTGTGTGGAACTATTGTCACTGTATTGGGTTTTTTTTTAAACACACATTGTGTTTACTTCAGAAGAAATAGGTATTCTAGATAGGGCATCTGCTACCACATTTGTTTTTCCAGGTTTATACTTGAGCTCATAATTGTATTCTTCGAGAATGGCTTTCCACCTCTTCATTTTGGAGTTATTATTCTTTTTGCTTAAAGCATATGTGAGCGGCTGATGGTCGGTGAATATTTTTACTTTTCTTGATCCGTATAGGAAACTTCTTAAGGAATTTAAAGCCCATATAATAGCGAGCATTTCTTTTTCGTTCGCCGCGTAGCTTTCTTCTGTTTTATTTAGAGTTCTTGATATGAAAGTAATTGGTTTTCCGTCTTGCGAAAGTACTGCTCCTATCGCGAAATTAGAAGCATCGGTAGTTAACTCAAATTCTTTTTGAAAATTAGGAAAAATTAATACAACATCATTGGAGACAAGAGAATTTTTTATTTTATTGAAAGCATCTATTTGTTCGTGACTTAACTGGATTTGTTTAGCTTTTGAGAGAGCTTTGGACACGTGTCCATCTTCCCCTCTTAAAAGCGATGTCAAGGGTTTTGCAAGTTTTGCATAGTCCTTGATGAAGCGACGATAAAAGCCAGCCATACCCAGAAATGATCTAAGTTCTTTTATATTTTTAGGTGGAGGGAATTCAGATACTGCCTTTACTTTTTTTGGATTGGTCTTGATCCCATCCTTGGAAATGACAAAGCCTAAAAATTCTACTTCGTTTTGGAGAAATTCACATTTGTCCAACTGTATTTTCATGTTGGCATTTTCTAACGTTTTGAAGATTAGTTCTAGATTTACTAGATGTTCCTCTTCAGTTTTTCCGAATATAATTATATCATCAATATAAACATAGCATCGTTTCCCAATGTGATCTCTTAATATATCATCAAGAGCACGTTGGAAAATTGAAGGAGCATTCTTGAGGCCAAATGGAAGGCGAGTAAACTCGTACTTGCCATGGTTAACTGAAAAGGCTGTCTTTTCAATGTCAGATTCTTTTAATGGAATCTGATGGAAACCACTTTTCAAATCTATGATGGTAAACAATTTGTTCTGACCTAGATTTGTTAGAATATCGTTGATTTCTGGTATAGGGTACTTGTCTGCGATTGTAACGGTGTTCAGTTTCCGATAATCAATAACCAGGCTGTATTTCTTTTTCCCAGATGCGTCTTCTTTCTTCGGAACGACCCATATTGGAGAATTATACGGAGATTTAGATGGTCTGATAACTCCATCTTCCAATAGCTGTTTGATTTGTTCTTCGACTTCGTCCTTCAGACACATTGGATATGGATTTAGATAGACACAACAGATTTCGTTTTTCTTATCAAGCGTAAATTCAACTATTTCACATAATTTACTGTATAAGTTAAAAATACTTCATTAAATTTTTATAAAAAAAATCAAATTTTATTTTAAATGAAATTTTATTTTTAACTAATTTAATCTAAATCAAAATTACAACTGAACATTCTAAATTTTTATAATTAAAAGGAAGCTTAATTTCTAAAAGTAAAAGTATTTGTCAGCGTTTTTACCGTGAGAAAGAAATTATGCGTTGTTGGTGCTACAACGTGATAATGCTGCAACGTGACTTACGTAAGTTGTTTGCTAAAGATTTTCCCATGCATGTTAACTGTGTTAACTTATATAAATAGTGATATCCACTTTTGTACCAACAGTGTTGGATACAAAGAAAGGAAATTTGATAAACCACCTTTAAAACCATCTACTCTTGAATTTTCTATGAAATATTTTGGAAAAAAATAGCCTTTGCAGAAAGGATGCTTTGAATATCCAACACGATGTAAAAATATGATAACAAGCAAAATAGCTAAAAAATATTAAATACTCAAATTCTTTATATGAACTTCGAAATTTCATGTACTTGTTGGTATTTAAATCTATATTAGATACAAAAACTATTCTTATAGGTTTACAGTTACTTGATATGTAATATGTTCATATGCATTAACACTAGTTTTATTATCCTTTGTCAAGATAATTTATCCCTTGTTTATAATAGTTATCCTTTGTTCGGACTAGTTGTACATATTATTCTTTGTTTGAGCTAGTTACCCTTTATTTACATTATTACGCAGATGTTCTTAGTTTTTATTTTAAAACAAAGATTTTTCTTAGTTGTTAGTTTTAAGTATGTTACATTATCTTTATTCTTCTAAGTAATATCTAAAAGTGAAGACGTGCAAATTAATAAAAGATAAAATAAATATTTTGAATATAAAAATAAGAATTATGTGTTTTATTTAATTTTGTTTTAATTTAATAAATTTAATTTAAAATTTAATTAAAATTTAAAATTTAAAATTTAATTAAAAATTTTATTTTCCAATAGGTTATGGGCCCAGAATACGTGGTCAAGTTATTTTTTTTGTTCAATAAATTTAATTTAGTGAAATAAATTAGTTGCATTAAAACAATTTTTTTTAATTAAATGTTTAATATTTCGTGTTGTGAAATACATAAATTACTTTCATTTAAACTGTTGGAAAAATATTGATATGGTAATGCTGATATTACTGCTGAATATTTGTCATAATTAACTAACTTCATTTTTATTAATTGTCATTTTATATATCATTATCTTTTTGATTATTATTGTTATAACCTTTGTAATAAGAAGATGAATTAAATAAAGTGGTGTTCTAACAATGGTTATGGGCCCAGAATTAGCACATTGGGGATAAAAATAATAAAAATATTAATCGAAAAAGATCTGAGTGATCTGTAGTGATTAAATAACAAAAATAAAATAATAATTGTGGATTTATAATAAATTAAAATGAAGAATACAAATTTAGTGAAAATAGAGCAGCTAAGTGCTGAAAATTACGATTCTTGAAAGGTACACATGGAGGCACTATTGATAAAAAATGACTTGTGGGAATATGTTTCGGGTGAAATATCAAAGCCAACAGGTACATCCAAAGATAGCGATATTAGTTCGTGGGTTATTTGTGATAGAAAAGCTAAAGCTGATCTTCTATTGGCAATTAGTCCGCCACTCTTGAGAGATGTGAAAGATTGTTCTACTTCAAACGATGTATGGGAAAAATTAAGAAATACATACGACTCTAAAGGTCCTGCTAGAAAGGCAAACTTGTTAAGACAATTAATTCTTTGTAAAAGGGCAGGTGAGAGTGATATAAACGAACATATTTCCAATTTATTTAGTATTATAGATAAATTAAAGGCAATAGATTTAGAAGTAAATCAAGATCTATTGTCTATACTACTCTTGTATTCGCTTTCGGATAACTACGAAAACTTTAGAGTGGCGATAGAATCAAGAGATACATTACCAGATCCCGAGATACTAAAAATCAAAATTGTAGAAGAACATAACGCCAGAAAAACAAAGAACTTTGAATCAAATACAGATGCATTATTTGCTAAACATAATAAAGAACGGAAGGGTAGTGAAGGTTATAAAAATGAAATTTATAGAGGTAACAAAAGGTCAAGAAAAAATAAAATAATTTGCTACAACTACCGTAAGCGAGATCACAAGGCTGTCCATTGCAGAGACAAGTTTAAAAAAAATGGAAAACATATCACTTGTGGAGGAAACTATGATAATAAAAGAAGATAATATTAAAAGAGAAGAATTTACTTACATCAGTGAATCTGGTCTGCGTTGGGTTTTAGATAGTGGCGCATCGTCGCATATGAATGCATGTCTAAACAAATTTAGTGATTTCAAAGCTATTGATCATATTAAGTTGAACTTGGCTAATACAGAAACCACTAAAATTCTTGGAAAAGGAACTATGTATATAGCAACGCAGAATGGCTGTAAAATAAAGTTGGAGGAAGTGCTCTACGTACCGGATTTACGTCAAAATTTACTTTCAGTTTCAAAATCGTATAAAATAAAAGAGGTGAGATAATTTTAAATGCACAGAAAAATAATGGTTTAAATATAATTCTAGATATACAAGAAGAAGTAAATACAGCTACACAGCAAAACACACAACTTATGGAATGGCATAAACGAATGGGTCATTAAAATTTCATCACATTAAAAAGTATAATCAAAAATAAGAAAGTAAATGGAATAAACATAAATTATAAATATGATAAAAGGATTTCTGATTGTAAAATATGCTTACAAGGGAAACAAACACAAAATATATACGTGAAATCCAAAAAAGACAGGTCCTACAAAATACTTGAGCTCATTCATAGTGATATATGTGGTCCTATGGAAAAAATGTGTAATCCATTCATGAATGACAATGAAGACTCCTTTTTTATGGAAACGAATGAATCCAAAACCCAAAACTATCAACGAAGTAAAAGAGGAGAAAGGAGTCAAATGAAATGAAGAAATGTTTTATATTTAGACACAACGACACAACAATAAAAGATTTCTCTTCTTGTTGTTTACTCTATTAAGTGCTTCACATTTTGAAATGTTGAAAAATTGTTCTTCATTAATTTTATAACAAACGATGATGATGATGATGATTATAAGAGATGGAAAGTGTGTAATTACTTAAAGTTGTTAATGTTTAAAAAGTTTTACTAATCTATGGTATGAGGAGAAGGAGTGCATAAAAAGGATAAATGAATTTTGCACGTCTCCTGCCGCTTGATTGTTGACAACGTCAGAGTAGTAAATACAAAAGAATAAAGAAATATTAGGGAGGACAAAAATCGAAAAATTCATTTCTTTTTACGCACACATGTAGTTTACTTTTGTCTCAATAATTAGAAATGAAAAAAAAACCTTGCCAATATTATGGATGATAAACCTGAAGAAGGACTGAATTTATGTTTGGCGTTAACTAGAATTCATAAAAATCATAATAATAATAATAATAGCTGCGAACAATCAAACAAATGTCCCTCTGGATTTTAATTATTATAATGAGGATATAAAACAACGAATGTAATGCTATTCAACTTGTGTATGCAGACATGATAACGTGTACATAACACGGGACCCAAGAAACCCAACTGTTTAAGTACTTATTAGTAAGTAGTGTCATGTTTTCCATTAAACTATGTTGTGGACCAAAAAACAAAAAAACTAACAAAAAAAGGGAAAAAACGCTTTTCTATTGTTTACAAGCATAATAATGATAAAAGAGCCTATAACTATATTCAATGATAGTCAAAGTGTACAGTTTATGGCAGAGAATCCAATTATGAATTACAGGAGCAGACACATTGATATCAGATATCATTTTGTTCGCGATGCGATTAAGGATGGACACATAACACTACGTTTTTTAAGCATTAATCAAATGCCAGCTGATGCTTTAACGAAAGCACTACCGTTTTCAAAATTAGAAAGATACAGAAAACAAATGGGACTAGTAAATTTAAAGAATTAATTGAGAATATCATCATTAAGGGGGAGTGTTGGAAAAATATTGATATGGTAATGCTGATATTACTGCTGAATATTTATCATAATTAGCTGACTTCATTTTTATTAATTATCATTTTATATATCATTATCTTTTTGATTATTATTGTTATAACCTTTGTAATAAGAAGATGAATTAAATAAAGTGGTGTTCTAACAAAAACTTCTTTTATTGTATTTGCATATTTGTACTTCATATTTTTTTTTTGTTCATTGTAAAGTGCATTAATTTAAACCAAAATGGATTTAAAAGTAAAAAGAAATATAAATCCTTTTAAGGGTGAAAAATATAGTGTCTGGAAATTCAGAATTCAGGAATTATTAACTGAACTCAATGTTATTAAAGTTATTCGTAATGAAATTCCAGAAGAATTAAATGAAGAGTGGAATAGAGCTGAACTTACAGCTAAAAGTGTTATAGTGGAATATCTGTCTGATTCTGTTTTGAGTTTCCCTAAAGCAGAAAATACTACTCGTGAAATTTTCAATAGTTTGGATGCAATTCACGAGCGTAAAAGCATCGCGACCAAATTATCTTTAAGAAAAAAGTTATTAGGTCTAAAATTACAAAGTGATGCACCCTTATTAGAACATTTTAGAGTGTTTGATGACTTATTAACTGAGTTATCAGCAGCTGGTGCAACTTTAAAGAAACTGATAAAGTTTCTCATTTGTTATTAACACTTCCCACATCAGGCTGGAGTTCCGAAAAGGTGTTCCCTCTGATCCTCTTGAAATTTTGACCACAGATTCTACTCGACAATATCAGAAAAGTCACGGAATATTTTTTGTCGGAAAGCCCTCTATCGGTCACAATTCGCATTTAAAATGTTTTGTCAAAATTCTTATTTTAGCAATATCTCTGTAACGGTACACGATACAGGTATGTTTTACATCTCAAAAGATGCGTCTTAAGATGTTCTATATTCTGAAAAAAAGAAATTTTCAAAAACTCCTAGTAGAAGGATAACAAAGGACATTTTCTGATTTTTGGCTATTTTCACATTTTTGACAATTTCTCAGAAAGGAGTAAGGATAATCGGTTCAAATTTTTTGCAAAAAAAAAGGACACCATGAGCAAGATTTTTCATTCATTACTTTGATCCTGATGAAAAAGGAAAATTTCCTACATAGAAATAATTTTATTAATGCTGAATTTTGCAATTTTATGTTCATGTGCACGTGTATGAATGTGAGTATGTGTATTTGTAGAAGTCAAATACATGATATTTTTTATATGTGCGTATATATGCGTGTGTATGTGCATTTGTAGAAGGTAAATCTACAGTGTGTACATTAAGTATTTTCTATACAGGCATACATATACACTACACGTATATCGGCAAATATGATAGAGTACGCTTGCGGGTTTGTGTGTGTATGCATTTGTAGAAGGCAAATCTGGTAGTGTGTATGTAAATGTATGTGTGTGTGTGTATTTGTAGAAGGTAAATCTGATAGTGTGTGTGTGCATTTGTAGAAGGAAAATCTGGTGGTGTGTGTGCATTTGTAGAAGGAAAATCTGATAGTGTGTGTATGTAAGTACATGTGTGTGTGTGCATTTGTTGAAGGCAAATCTGGTAGTGTGTGTATGTAAGTGCATGTGTGTGTGCATTTGTAGAAGGAAAATCTGATAGTGTGTGTATGCACTTGTACACTACACAGTGAAGAAAAAAATCTGGCGATTTTACGTAGAAATTTGAGGAATAAATATAATCCTCTAGAAGAAACTGAAAAAAGGTGTTTATTTGTTTTTAAGAATTGTGTAAATAGTTTTACTATTTATTGTGTTGTAGGTTTGTTTTAAAATATAGATTGTCAAAGGAGGCATTTTTATATGTACTAGAAAAGATCAATCTTAATGAAGGGATTAGGAGTAGTTACATACTGCCAATATTAAGATTAGCATCGACGTTACTTGTTTTAGGAAGTGGTGAATACCAATGGATTGCTTCGGAAGACACACGTATGCCAGTCAATCAAGGATCTTTATCTTTAATTATCAATGAAGTTGTTCAGAGAATTCAAGATGTACTTTGTCCGTTATGGATAAAGTTTCCTTCAAATACACAAGATCGGACAAAACAATATATATATGAGAAATACAAAATGCCTGGAGGTAAGGATATCTTAATTTTCCCAGAAAAAAAGAAAATAATTCAATTAATTTTTTTCAGTTATTGGGTTCATCGATGGGACGCATATATTTTTAAGAAGACCTGTTGAAAATGAAGAGATGTTTTTTAACAGGAAAGGACGACATAGCCTAAACGTCATGATTGTACATGTGTATAATACACATTCAAATAAGAAATTCAAATACTTTTTGTTGCTTTTTCAGATATGCGATCATCAAATGAAAATAACAGGAATTTCCCCAAAATATGGAGGTGCTGCACATGATGCATTTGTGTGGAAAGAGTCGCAAGAAAGAAACCGTCTTCAGCAACTTTGGGAAGAAGGAGAAAAAAATGCATGGCTTCTTGGTAAATACTTTTTGATAATTTCTATATAATATCACATGTGTAAATAGTTTTTCATTATCTTTATACATAGGTGATTCTGGATATGGCATAGAACCATGGTTATTAACCCCTTACAGAAATCCTGTCACAGACAATGAAAGAAAGTTCAACACAGTTCATGCAAAGGCTAGAAGTTGCGTAGAACGGTGCATTGGAGTATATAAAGGTAAAGATTATTACATTGAAATTCATTACAATATTAATAAAAACATATTTTCTTATAGGCAGATTTAGAATTTTAATGGAGGAGAGAAAGTCGAGGTATTCTCCTACAAAAATGGCATTGTTTTCTAATGCATGTGCGGCGCTCCATAACATTTGTATTCACTACAGAGTTGGCACTGATCACATCGCTCAAGATGAAGTTGAAGAAGGCGAATTTACAACAGACTTAACTTCATATCAGCCCAGTTTTTTTAAAAGAATTGGTGAAACAAATAGAAGAAGAGTTGCTGAAAACTTGTAAGGTCGAATAAAGTTACATTCTAAATTTATTTTATAAAAATTTTTATTAAAAAAAATATATTATACTTCATGTATATACTACTTACATACTAAAAAACAAAAACATAATATTGTACTTCATGTACTTACATACTAAAAAACAATATATACTTATTTAAAAAAAAAGAGTTATTTGGAATTTTTATTTAATGCCATGAGTTTAAGTTCATTTGATGTGCGAGCTACTTCTAACTCCATAGCTCGTAAGTCTAAGTCCCTCTTTTTTAAAATTCTGTTTTCTCTTACTTCCTCTTTTTCTAATTCTAATTTTTCACTTAAAATATAACCAAGTTGTTTTACGGTCGTATTTAATTCATGTTGACTCTGTTTTAGTTCATTTAAAACATTTAATATTTTAATATGAAAGTCTTTATTTTCTTCTAGTTCTTGATTAATTAATGAAATTTTGTCTTTTTCTGTGCAATTTCCCTTATAGTGTAGTTTTTGACTTTCATTAGCATTTTCATTTAAATTTGTAAATGTAAGAGATAGTTCTTCAACTTCCACATTTGAATCTTCTTCATGTTCCAAATTCGGTTCAGAATCATTTACATCTTGATTTTCTCTGAAACTTGAAGCTCCAAAACTTGGAACATCTAAACCGTTCACTTGGTGCTCTAAGGCAGAACAAGATGCAATTACTTCCTCTGCTTCTGTTAATTCTATATTTTCGTAAGGACCACCACCAGTTTTGCTAATGGATTTGTTTTTTTTAACTAGTTTTCTTTTCACGTTATACTTATGATCCGTCCATACCTAAAATAAAAGATACTCTTTATAAATTTTGCCGATTAATTAACTATTTTTGTACCAACTTTTTTCCATTCTGATTGACTCTTTAAAGGAGGTCCATTTGTATTTAAAATGGTGGTGATTTTGTTCCACAGCTCATTTTTCCTTTTTTTCCCATTTAAAGTATTATTTAATCGATTTGCTGCCAAATCAGGATTGTCGTTCATGAAATTTATGAGTAAACGAAGTTGTGTAGGATTTGTTAGTTTATTATGAGACCTATAAACAAATGTTTTGCATATTATCGTATAATTGTAATCATACAAGTAAATATATATTATGTCTTTGTACCAAATAAATAATATATAATATATATATCAACATAACAATAATATAATATATCAACATAATGAAAAAAGCATTTAATAAATTAAGTATTTTTATACAAAATATTTTTAAATAATACTTACATTTTTTAATAAAATATGAATAATCTTTCACCCTCACGAACAAAAACACAAACTATGAAACCATCTCGACTCGATCGCAATCATGTGATCGTTTGACAGATCGTAAAAAAACAACGATAAAAATTAAAGTATCGATTTGTGCAATGCTAAAACGATGAAAAGAACGATTTTTTTTAATCGATCGTCTTGCGCAATTAGTACCCTGTGTGATTCGTGCATAAGTGGTAAACAAACACGATTACCTTTTAATAAGACTAAAGATAAAATTCATGTTAGCCTACCATTGTTCATTATCCATTCCGATGTTTATGGTCCAATCACTCCTTCTACTATTGATAATAAAAATTATTTCGTACTTTTTGTTGACGAATATACTCATTAGCTGTAACTATAATAAAGCTAAGTCGCCGTAAGTCGTCGGAAAAGTTTCGCTAAAGTTGCCTGAAACTTTCGCTGAACTTATTGTTAGCCATAATAGACTTCATAAAAATATTTGAGGTTAATTTATACGCGTGTTTGTAAGGTATAGAAGAAACAAGGATGAGTGAAGGATACAAGGACTTTGAAAATAAATTAATTGAAGTGGTTCGAAATAGTGATGTTTTGTAAGACAAAAAGCATAAACAGTATTTTAATAAAAATTTAAAAGAAAAGTGCTGGAACGATATAAGTTTAGAAGTAGGCAGAAGTGGTAAGTAATATTTGTTTTTATTATAAATATATTTATCTCTAATCTCTCAATACTTTTGTTTTAAGTTGCAGAATGCAAAAGCCGATGGAAAACTTTAAGAGAGAAATTTGTAAAGGAAAATAGAACATGTCCATCGGGAAGTGCTGTGGTAGAAAGTACGTGGCCTTATTTAGAGGAAATGCTTTTTCTTAAAGAATATGTGCAACCGCGAAAGTAAGTAAATTTAAAGTTACTATTGGTGCACTTTTTAAAAATTTTTTTATTTGAGTGCAATCATAGGATATTCATATTACATTAATACCTTTTGATTTTGGAAAATCTAATACGTATATTCCATATTTCAGAACAAGATCCAACGAAAATGTTGTACACCATGCAACAGAATCAACAGACTTCGATATTGATATTTTAAATGAATCTGCAGAAATGCAGTTAGAAACAATGGAAAATGAACGATCTAGTATCAACAGTAAAAAGTCTTCAGCATCGTCGGCTTTAAAAGCAATCGAGGAAGCAGCAGAGGCAGTTAAAAGTAATGTAAGCCAAATGGCTGCAACTAGTAAAGCCTCTGATTGTAACACTGTTGATGAAAATTTGGCCAGAACAATTGTTTCAATAATACATCAGGTGCCAGAAAATTATAGAGACGAAGTCCTCAGCAAATTGTTTCTCTATGTAATTGCATTAAAAAAACAATACATAAATAAATGAAAAAAGAATAATCAAAAATGGAAATTAAGTTAAGATGAAGAAAAACTAAATTTAAGAAAGTTTTTTATAAATAAAATACAATTTACAAAACTAATTTATTTGTTTATTTATTTACCATAATCACTTAATTCTAAACTCACTTTAACCTCTTTAAATTCAATTTAAAAAACTCCTTAAGCAAAAAAAAAAAATTGTTTATATTGGTGTAGTTCTACTGCTTTGAGATAAAGTTCCAACTGAAATTATACAAAAGAATTACATAAATTAATTTGATATATATAATGTTTGTGCCTATTTGTATCTATCAATAATACTTGATTGATAAATAACTAACTGTTACAAAATCTTAATAAATGATAAATACTTACCATTTCTTTTTTCACTAAAATACTGAGAATGTTTATTACGCATTTCTGTAGCCCTTAGTCCGTCAAATCTATGTAGTACTCGTAGTGGCTGAATTCCAAGTAAATTTTTTTCTACATTGTGTCTCCATTCACCTTCATGTACATTACCATCTTCATCTATCCAATCTACGAAATTCGATGGGCAATATCTGTTTTTGTTAATGTCATTTATCATTATAAAGTTATGAAGCGCAGCACATGTTAAAACAACTTTTTCAGCATTTTTCGGTTGTAAATGGATGGTTTGCAACAATATTCTCCAGCGATTGACTAAAATCCCAAAAGCATTTTCAATTGTAGTACGTGCTCTGGAAAGTTTTTTGTTGAAAATTTCTTTTTGCTGGGATTGGGATACATGTCCTGGATATGGCTTCATAATATTTAAAGACAACGGAAAAGCAGCATCTGCTACAAAAAAATGTGTCATTGGATCGCGTGTTCCTGGGAGATATTTTGGGTGTGGCAGTTCCAATTCTTTATTAATGATACGTTTACCAAAGCTGCTTGCTCTGAATGTGCCTAGAATGAAGTGATAATTGTTAAATGATTTAAAAATTAACCAAATATGTATATATTTTAAAATAAAAAAGATTACGATTTACAATACACATACCACTATCACCCTGTGCTCCATAGGCTCCTACGTCAATGTACGTGAAGGTGTACCTTGCATCACATGCTGCCATCAAAACTATGCTATAAAATTTCTTATAGTTGAAATAAAGAGCGCGACTATTTCGTGGCCGTGTAATAGCTATATGTTTCCCGTCAATACTTCCGATACAATTAGGCATTCCCCAAAGTGTATAAAAATCTTCAGAAATTTTTTCAAGATCGAATGCATGAGGCTCACTAACATAAAAAGGAGCCAAAGTTTCCCAAATTGCTTCACATGTTTCGAGTACGATTTTCCTAACAGTTTCTTTTCCAAGTTTAAAAGAAGACGCTAGATATTGAAAGGATACTCCTTGTGATAAATAACTAAAACAAAAGATAAATTATTTCAATAAAAATATTTATGACATAAGTGCTATAAGAATTATTACTTCAGTGTAACTGCCAATCGACATTCTGGTGAAATTGGCTTGCGAATAGAAAGTCTTCTTAATTTGGTCTTTAATAACTCTAACAAATAATCAAATCTGTTTGCAGTCATTCTAGTATGAATGAAAAATTGTTCACAATCATGCTCCTTCATTTTCTTAAATACTGAGACATAATATCCATTCTTATGTCTTTCTCTGTTTATTCTCCTTACACTACATGATCGTTTTCGTCGCTGCTTTGTCCTAATTTCATCAATATTTTCCACCAGATCTACTAAATCTGCTAGGTACTTTAAATATTGCAAGTATTTCAAACTTTCCATACTTTATATGATTATATCTGAAACTAAATTCAATATTTGAATACATTTATTTATGTTCTACTTTATGTTTAAAACTTTTACTTACATTTTTTGTACAATTTTATAATTTGTTCACTAGTATTTAACAATTAAATTGAAAAAAATTTAATAACACAATTTTTGGAACAAATCAAAAGTATCAAATTTCATATCTAGGTTATGTTTTCTTAAGTCACATAAGTTTTGTACGTTTCGTTTCGTACATGGATAAGTCAGCGAAAAGTTTAGCGAAAGGCGACTTACGTTGTTATAGTTCTCTGTATTAAAAGTAATGGTTTCGTTCACGACTTACGGCGACTTAGCTTTATTATAGTTACAGCTATTATGTTGTGACATATTTAATAACATACAAATCAGATGTTTTCACAGTATTTCAAGATTTCCTAGCTAAAAGTGAAGCCCATTTTAATTCAAAAATAGTAAATTTATATTGCGATAATGGAGGAGAATATTTATCACATGAAATGAAAAATTATTGTGTTAAAAATGGTATAAGCTATCATTTAACAGTTCCACGAACCACACAGTTAAATGGTGTATCTAAGCGTATGGTCAGAACAATAACTGAAAAAGCACGTGCAATAATAGCCTGTGCTTGTTTAGAAAAGTCTTTTTGGGGTGAAGCAGTTCTTACTGCTACATATTTAATTAATTTAACTCCAACTAAAGCCTTAAAACAAAATAAAACACAATATGAATTGTGGCATAGTAAAAAACCACAATTAATATATTTAAAAATTTTTGGTTCTACTGTATGTGTACATAATAAAACCAGTAAAACAAAATTTGATGAAAAATCTTGGAAAGGAATACTGGTAGGGTATGAATCAAATGGATATAAAGTGTGGGATGTGGAAAACAATAAATGCGTTACAGTTAGAGATGTAATTGTAGATGAAATAAATTTTTTGGCAACTAGGCTTAAGGTGAAAATAGAAAGAGTTAATTTTGGAAACTCTGAAGATAAAACTGATATAATTGATAAACAATTAAAATCAGTAGAAACATTTGATAAATTAAAAGATAAAAATAGTTCGAATAAAAGAACTAAATTAGGTATTACTCATAACGAATATATAAACTATGAAAATATATATACTGAATCTCAAAAAAATGTAGATACACAAACAATTTCTGAGTTGAGAAGGAGTGATAGGATCAAATCTCGTCCGCATATTTCTTACAATAAAGATAATATGTTAGATGATTGTTTAATGTCTGCTCAATCGCTAATATATCAAATTCCTTCATCTTTACAAGAAATTAAAATGAGCGATGATAGAATTAAGTGGGATGAAGCTATTCAAGAAGAAATTAATTCTCTTTTAATCAAAAATACCTGGACATTAGTGCCCAAACCTGAAAACAAAAATATTGTCGGATGTAAATGGGTATTTAATATTAAAAATGATGAATTTGGCACACCATCAAAATACAAAGCACGTCTTGTAGCTCAAGGTTTTAGTCAGGAATATTTAGTAGATTATAATGAAACTTTCGCCCCAGTTGCAAGAATTTCGAGTTTTAGGTTTATGATAGCTTTTGCAAATCAATTTAATTTATTAATTCATCATATGGATGTGAAAACCGCATTTTTGAATGATAGACTGAAAGAAGAAATTTATATGAATGTTTTCGAGAGAGTTAAATGTGAAGTTAATCAAGTTTGTAGATTAAATAAAGCTTTGTATGGGTTAAAACAATCAGCAAGATGTTGGTTTGAAGTTTTCGAACAAACAATTAAAGAAAAAGGTTTCCGAAATTCAGAGGCTGATCGTTGTATATATATCTTAAATAGAGGTAGTATATTAAAAAATATATATTTAGTGCTTTATGTGGATGATCTCATAATTATAGCTGCAAATATTGACTTAATGAATAGTTTCAAAAATTATTTGATGAATAAATTCTGTATGGTAGATTTAAAAGATATTAAATTCTTTCTTGGAATTAGAATTAAAAGAAATGAGAATAAAATATCAATGGATCAAAGTGCATACATAAAAATTGTTTTAAATAAATTCAATATGTATGATTGTAACCCTATTAGTACTCCACTTGAAAGTAAATTAGATTATTTGAAACTAAATTCAGAAGAAATATATGATGCACCCTGTCGAAATCTTATTGGATGTTTAATGTACATAATCACAGACAAATAAATACCAGATACACATTTCAGTATAGTTGGATTTATATGGAAAACGTTAATGCGCAATTAGTGTTGGATGAAGTATTTTCGTCCAAGTAAAATACAATTGCATATCCGATGCACCAATCAAAATTTTATTCACCTCTTTTTTTATAACAATCCGCTCAACTGTACTACAAATGGTGAAATTGTCATCTTACATTATTACATATACCATATAAATCCTATATACTATATACATACATATATACACATTTTGTAGTTGATGGTAATACAATGCATTTAAAAACTAGTTTTTGTAATTGTAATATAATGTGATTTTCATTTCATTCAAGAATTTAGAAAATTAGGGTGAGAAATTTTAAATTTCTACATATAAATATAATATTTATGTATGTATGGTGTGTGATGTAGCTGCATATACTCGTATATAGATAGGAGAAAAATGATGAGAAGTATTCCTTTCATTATAAAATGATTTAGATTTTTCATATCTGTACATGATTGTTTTGTTGCTATATCAATTAACTCCACTTCCTTAATATTACAGGTCTTAATATTTAAGCACTTTTCAAAGTGTTATATGTGTGGATGTATACTATTTGTTTATGTTTGTACGATTTGTATTTGTAATTAGTTTGCTAGAAAATTGTTTTTTAGATGGTATATTATATTATCTTTTTTTAAGGAGTCAATCGATTTGAAATGCACCCGCATATTTTTAAATATATTGAATAAATTTGAATTTTTAGAATTAAGAATAAAAAAAATATTTTCAGTTATTCTAAAATGTATTCTACTTATCGACATATTATTTTGCAGATTATTGTGTGGTATGGTAGATAGGATGTATTCATATTCATTTTTTGGCCTTAGTTTTAACTTGAAAGACTCAAAATAGTACTGTAAAAAGGGTCATAAAACATGAAGAAATATAATGAAGAAATCATAAATATTTTACACAAATTTTATAAAATTCTACCCATGCTATAGTTCGTTTCATATGTAATGTATAATTATATAAGGTATAATTAAGAATAAAATTTATAACTTCGAAATAACAATGGTGATAAACATTTACACCTTTAAAATCAATGAAGATCATATAATTGTTTTTTTTAGCTCGAGTTTTTCAAAAATGAAATGAAGATTGTTTTTCGTATTCAGGTATAATATATGATATTCCCTTTTCATCAAAAATATATGTTTTGTACAGAAAATGTGTTAATCTATAATAAATTACATTTTATGAAAAAGAAATTATGAATCCTGTTTTGAACATGTATCAGGTATGTATATGTAATGAATAAATTTTATCAGTTTAAATTATACAAAATTATACAAAGGTTTTGTTTTAACGATAAATGCTATACTCGGAGTGAGAGAAAAATTATTTACAATTCATGAAGATTTATATTACATATACATATTTCTCTAAGTTTAATCAAGATTGTTTGGAAAACCTTTTCTCTCACATTAGATGTAGGAATGCAAATAAAAACAACCCAAGTGTTTTAGAATTTCAAAGACTTATTGCAAAAATAATGTCTATTAAATTTCTTTTTAGTTGTAAGTCTAAGAACTGTGAGGCTGACAGCGAGGAATTTTTAAATTTAGATTGGTCTGCTATTTTAATTTCTTCTGAATCCAATGCAGAAAGTTTTCCGAATAGTGATAATAATTTAACACCTGATATGAATGAGCTAAAAAATGTGATGGTTAGCGAAGAATATTATATCAGAGTCTTATCTTCTTCATCCTTAAGTGCAAAATATTTCACAGGGTATTGCATTGCACATTTGTTTAAAATTATTAAAAACGAATGTAAAACATGTAGAACAGCTCTGACTAAAGGTGTAGTTGATCAAAGTGCTTCTACAGATATATTAGCTGATTTAAAAAATTTTAATTCAAAAATTCCAAATTCTCTAATGAGACCGTCTGAATCACATTTTGAAATAATTAAATACCAATTAGAAATATTCAAAAAAAATTTGAAAAACATCCTCACAAACCAAATATAAAGAGACTTATTAAAAACATGTGTGTAATGTGGTTACAAATTTAAAGTTCAATAATTTGTATAATGTTATTCACCCATGTTTTGAGCACAGAATGGCTATACTTGATTTCATGATATTGGTATTATTACGAAAAAATTGTGCTTGGATGGTTGATAAGTTAAGACACTCCAAAAAAGTAAAAAGTAAAAACAAAAAGTTGAATAATATAATACATAACTAGTTAATGTAATATTACATGATATTATTATTATTTATCAGTAACAATTTCAAATCTATAATCTTTATTTTCAATCAATAAAATGCACTTTTCACAACTATAGTATTAATTTGTTTCAAAAATTAATTTATTGTAAACCCTGTAAAACATACTTATTTCTAATGTAATAACAGACAGAAATTCGCGCGGAATGCAAAGAAAAATGTATGAAACATACGCCTAAAACTATTTCTATACTTTCAATTATTTCCGCATTAATATTTGAAAATTAAAAAGCGTCGGATTTTGTTGATTTGCATTTCTACATCTGATTTTAAGAAATAATTTTGCAAAAGGATCTTGACTAAATTTTGATATTTTGATTTACTCATGTTAATCATGTTTTTCAAACAAAATTTTTAATACTGTTTGGAGTCTGTATTATTTTTACGAGCCACATTATGAAAAACATATTTAAAACTTTCTTCCCAGCTTGTGTCATGAATATACAAAGGATTTTCACAACCAAATTATTTCTTTTATTATCACTATCAACAATATGAATTAAGTAATCTATTATAAACTATATTTTTTTATATTGACATTTCGCCAAAAATTAAAAGACTTTTTTATTTTTTGGTTGTAGATTTTTAATATACGTTTTTAATATTCATTCTACAAATATATTATAAATACCAAGAGAAAAACGTTGAAAGGTAATACAAAAATATGTAATAAATTTGTATGAGGCGTGTGGAACTGCAACACATTCTTTGAAAATGTATTTCCGGCAGAAAATTCAAATAAAAATTACATTGACTAATGCACTTCGCTTTTCTAGTATAAATAATAGGATTCCAAAATTAATTTAGCGAAAGTTTTTGAATTTTCTGAAATGTCTAAAATATCACCAAACTTTTAAAAATAGCTTATTAGTTTTTTTCTCAAATAATTATTACTTTTTTCAGTGTTCTGCATTTTTTTTTTAATTTTTCTATTATCTATAATTTTTTTAAATGATATACTAAAACAGTAATTATGATAGCATAATATTTTCAATAATAAAATTTAAGCTTTAACTGCTGGAGCATAATCAAGATCTTCTAGTTTAATTTCAATATATGTACATGTTTGAACTTCTATCATACTATCAACATCACGCAGCATATTTTAAAAAACGAGTGGGAATATAATTTAACTTCGGAAATTTCTTGCCAAAAAAAATAATTATTTTCAAAATGTAAACTACACGTTTGTTTTTTTCTTTAATTACATTAAGTTCTTTGATTCTTTATATATACACTTATTCAATCTGCATATTTAGGATTTTTTTTTGATGCAGATAAAAACTTCCGTTTGGGAAATTCTTCAATCAAACCTAATTTACTATTTTGATTATTTTGAAAAATATTAAAAATTAATGATAAAAATAAGATATGGATATAAAAGACTTTTATAACTAATTGGTTGTTAAGCAACATCAATATACATTGAAAAATAATAAATAAAAAATTCAAAATGAGCAAACTAATTACAAATACAAATCGTACAAACATAAACAAATAGTATACATCCACACATATAACACTTTGAAAAGTGCTTAAATATTAAGACCTGTAATATTAAGGAAGTGGAGTTAATTGATATAGCAACAAAACAATCATGTACAGATATGAAAAATCTAAATCATTTTATAATGAAAGGAATACTTCTCATCATTTTTCTCCTATCTATATACGAGTATATGCAGCTACATCACACACCATACATACATAAATATTATATTTATATGTAGAAATTTAAAATTTCTCACCCTAATTTTCTAATTCTTGAATGAAATGAAAATCACATTATATTACAATTACAAAAACTAGTTTTTAAATGCATTGTATTACCATCAACTACAAAATGTGTATATATGTATGTATATAGTATATAGGATTTATATGGTATATGTAATAATGTAAGATGACAATTTCACCATTTTTATTATTACAGTTGAGTGGATTTGGTGGATTCTTTTATAACAAAAAGAGTTGAATAAAATGTTGATTGGTGTATCGGATATGCAATTGTATAACATAAATTTTACTTGGACGAGACAACATCGTCCAACTAAATTTTCTCTATTAAAATCAACTATACCACAATGTGAGTCTGGTTATATTATATTGTTTGTGGCATAATGTTGTGTGCAAGACCTGATCTGAGTACTGCCATAAATATTTTGAGTCGATATCAGGGATAAGACGAGCTCTGACGTGAATGTAAGATTCAAGTACTATCAAAATGTATAAGGTATTGTAAGGTTTTTGAATTTTCAGATTTTTCATACACACTATATATTATATACTATTATATATAGTACTAAAAAAAAAATTATAATAATATTGCTTTTCAAATTATATATGTAATTAAAGAAAAAAATAAAAAATGCAATTATCCATAAAATGGGTATAACAAAAAAGAAAAAAAAAAAAAATAAAAATAAATAAATATTATGCATATTAGTTATATACATTTTTTAAATTTATGGTTAAAAAAATTAGTCCAACAAACATTCTTCTTTTTCTTTTAGATTTACATTTTGATTTAATAAACATTTTTCCAAATGACAATCGTGGCAGCATGATGTTTTTGAACGCCCTTTTGGCCTAAATCACGGGATACTCGTCTTTTTTGGCGCATCGCCCCCTATCGCCCATAATTGGCATATTAATTGTTTTGCCAAAATTTTATTTTTACTTATAACTTTATAATAGTACATGATACAGATATGGTATGTATATATGTATCTCAAAAGATGCGTCTCAAGATGCTCTATATTCTGAATAAAGAATTTTCTCAAAAAGTCCTAGTAAAAGGATAATAAAGGAGATTGTGTAATTTTTGACTGTTTCTACATTTTTGCCAATTTCTCATATATGAGTAAGAGTAATCGGTTCAAATTTTTTGCAAATAAGAAAGTACATCATGAGCAAGTTTTTTATTTATTACTTTGATCCGGATATAGAAGGCAAATATTCTAGAGAGAAATGATTTTTATGGTGCTAAATCTTGTAAGTTACAGTATTAGTTACAGTATAAAGTTATAAGTAAAAATAAAATTTTGGCAAAAAAAATTGAAATTTCATTTAAGGCCGACAGAGGGCGATGCACCAAAAAAGACAAAAATCCCGTGATCTAGGCCGGAAGGGCCTTCTGTGGACAAAATTTCAAGAGGATCGGGGGTGACACCTTTTCGGAACTCCAGCCATATTATTTTATATAGTTGTTATTCACAAAGCAAAGCAAGCAAAGCGTACATTGGAACATGCAATGACTTTGCTTGCTTTGACAACCAAAGCAAATAGAGCAAGCACAGCGTACATTGGGTTTTCGCTATAATACTTTTCCTCTCATTATTCTCGTAGCGTTATATCACAGACCTAAATAACGATACACAGATAGGCCAATATCGCAAAGCTCATTTTAAAAAATTTCAAGTTTGCATTTTCATCTATAAAACTTTTGATTTGAAACTTAAAATTCGTAAATTGTGAGAATAATTCTCTCCCAGAAAAGAAATGTTTTTTTTTTTACTTTTTTTTATTCATACATACTGCTACCTGCTACCCTTTTTAATTTTTTTTTCCATACCACAATAGCTAGATATAGATGTATGTAAATGTACAGACAGGTTTTATCATTACACATAAGTTGCGTTCCTTTTGACCAAGTAAAGAACTTTCAAGTACTCTGGAGTATATTGTAAATGGAACGCAATTTTTTTACTTGGAAGTAAAGAGTAACCTCAAATTTGAAAGCATACACATTTTTAAGGCAATGTAAATATTGGAGTGACAGTTGGCCATGCTCCAATTTTAGCTGTCATGTATTTCAAATTTGTTTTGCTTTGATTTTAGATGCTTCATAACATTAAACAATAAAAAGCCACCTATTGAATAAAACGTGTATTAAAAATATTATAGACTTAAACCTATTTCTTTAATCTCTAACGATTAAAACACAAACACCTCTGACGGCGAATTTTGGCGTAACTAACCATGCAACTGTCAAGTAAATTACTCGAATACAAGAGGTGGTGTAGATGATCACGACTACAAGTACTTGCGAGTACTTTACTTGGTCAAAAGGAACGCAACTATATTGTCACTTCGTATACAAGGAGGCTTGGTTGTCTTTTCTTTATTTTGACTTACATCATCAAATACCGGATTTTATAGTTGATAGTTGGTAGATGTTAGATCTTAGATTCTGTTTATATGAAGAAATTGATAGGTATGTACAGTGATCACAAAAATTATTGGTGCTACTTGTGCACAACAAATTTCAAATTTTTACTAAATAATTCAAATTTCCTCGGTATTTTTCTTGAAAGTCAAAATTAAATCAATTATTTTCATTTTAATATTCATAATAATTTTTGGGATAGAATTAATGCAGGAATAATTTTTGTAATAATTCAAATAATATATTTGTTCTAAGAAATTGTATTTATTAAAGTTTGAAAAAATAAATATAAAAATTTATTAGTATTACAAGTGTCTAAATCCAAATTACGATACTTTAATTATGCAGAAATAATTTTTGTGATTACTGTACATGTGTATATAATGTGTATACACATATAATGTAGAAGCAGCATAATTTGTAAGATGCATATTGACTTGAAAAAATGAAATCATAATCGAACAAACATGAATTTAGGGTCGAAAATAACAATGAAATACTAACAAAGGGTCGAAAACAAAAACAAACCAAAACAAACTATAATGTGCGTATATATATATACATATATACTCGTAGGTATACATAAATATATTATATCTAACATTATGGTACAAAACAGTATATATTCCAGTATCATACATATTCTATATACTTATGTACATACATACATATTTCTTTTTCTATTGCCCAATACAAAATATGTACGCAAACAAGAAATAAAATTGGTTCCTTTTTGTACATTACCTTACGTGTATGTAAGAATGTGTATTTGAAACTGTGTTGTTTTGTTTTGTTTTATTTATATTTTCTGCTCTCAATTTTCAAAATGTACTCATTTTATAAGAAAAGCTTTGAGAGAGGTGGATTTTCGCTAAATCCACTTCCAAAATTAGCTCGGCAATGTAAAGGATTGTATTGCACACTCTGTATAATGTTATTTTACTCTGTGGTTATATACTACTTTTCTTTCCAATAAAATTATTCTATATAAGTACAGAATATGTTTTTCATTTTGGTCTGCTCTGCACGCACACACGCACATCATATATTCTGAATTCATTTGATCATTATAGTGTTTCAGTTTTTAAATCAACTGAACCTGGTAAAAAATTTGATGACTCTAATCTAATAGCCAGTTTATCATAGGAGAAAAAGAAAAATATGCTATTGCTTTATATAAGACTAAAAAAATAAAATATTTATATATATTTAATATATTATGGTATACCTACTTGGATACGTAATTTTATGTCCACTTTTTTGTGACGAAAACTTTTCGTTTCTACCGTGACAATGCTTATTTTATTTTTATTTTTACTGTTACTGTTGCATATTACATGCTGCAAATGTTCTGAAAATCACGAGATTGTACAGATTAATTCTACGATGATACAAGACAAAAACTCAACAATGTCACTAATTTATGTTTATAATTAAATATTATTTATTTAATATTATTAAATATTTATTAATTATTTAATTTATTTAATTTATTTAATTTATTTTTTTTTTTCACATCTCATCTCATTGCAATGATTGCAATTGCAATTAGGGAATAGGGATACCGCGATACTATCGATACCTGACTAGTATCGATACTTTTCCACCGATACCACGCCACGATACCTTGTACTCGATACATCAAGCCCGATACTTTGACTGGTATCGATACTTTCGGTCGAATATCGGAGTTTCGATACCAACAAATTCTTCATCATTTATTTAAATTCGTTTTTAGTATGTCAGCTGTCAGCATTTTACAAATCTTTCGCAAAACACTCACTACTCTACTACAAACAATATCAAGATCTATTACCATCGTACACTAACTCACAATGTACGGACACAACTCGATTCAGCGTATGTAAATTCAAAAAATAATGTAAAAAAACAGTACAAATATATAATGTTAACAAAAATAAAATAAAAAAATCAATTCAGTAAAAAATGCAGCCCTTTATCTAAAAGGGACCATCGTCCAGACCATATTTTATGACCAATTTCTTTATAAAAAATATGCAGGTGTTAAAACAAGATAGAAAAAAAAACACACACGAACAACTTCATATCACAATCACTGACATGATTTCTTCAATGTATTGCGTTTTTTTCTACATAGATTTAGATAGTAAGACACTTTTATTTTTTCTTTTTGTTTTTGCCATTACTTCTTTTATTCACATACAGAGGATGTTTTAACTTGTTTATAATTTCGTTTTAACTTGTATATAATTTCTCTTACTAACGCATGTTAAAAATGGCCGGTTACTTTTTTGTCTGTTACATTTTACACGTGTTTTTACACTATGTGCTCAGTTTTAACCAGATGTTATGACATAATTCCTGGTAGTTTATGGCAAAGTAGAGGTAAAGGAATATTAAATGTAAAATAATTTTAGACTGTGAAGTGAAATTAATTGAAAGTGAAGTGAAATACTTATAATTTGGTATTTCAAAATTAAAATAATTTCATTATAATGTATATTAAAAATCTAATAATATTTAAAAACAATTAAAAAAAAATTATTAAAAAAAATTTTTTATTAGTGAAAAATAAATTAATAATTTGAATAAATATTAAATATAAATACATAAATTTCTAACTAATTTTTTGGCCTAATTTTGATTTTCTGTCTACTTTTAGCATAGTGTCATTGTATTTGTGAGAAAAAATTTGAAAATTGAAAAATAATTTATATGAACTGTCTTTTCTTTATTTCTATATTCTATGCTATTACATACAATTTACAAATCATATTGTATATTAAGGATTTTTGAAAGTATATTTTGAGTAGATTAAAGTGTAAAAAAATTGTATTTAAAGTGGAAAAGTCGAAAAGTAAGCTTATTGAATTTAAAAACAATTTTTTCATTGACGCTGACGCCATTTTGCGCGTTATTTTATTATTTTTCTACAGCATCAGCATCATTATCCATATTCACGGGTGGTGAATAATATATATTCTATAAAAAAATACAACATATTGAATTGTATTTTGAAATTTTGAACTTCATTTCTAAATCCTGGGTAAAAATGTTTAACAAAAGTGACGTGTGGAAATATTTCAAAAAAATAAATAAGGATAGTGCGTCATGCACTTTTTGTTTTAAAGTAATAAAATCAAGTGGAAATACGACAAAATTGCGAAAACATTTAAAAGTACACTTCCAGTATACAGTTAATAGAAATACAAGTATTGCAGACAAAATAGTTGAAGACAAAATCAGTACTAGTGAAAATGATATTAACATGAAAGACATCATGAATCAGCCTTCTACCAGCAAAATCTGTATCACCAGCGCCAGTACGAGTACCGGCAAAGATGTTTCAAAGGAGAAAAATCCTGAAATTCCATCTTCCAGAGGTACTCTAGAACAAGCAATTAAAAAAATATGCTCATACTCAAGTAAGTAAGACTTTCTGCACAAACTAGACTTTTTCTTTTTTAAATATGTTACAATTGTATTTAAAATCATTAAATAAAGTAATAAGTGTATTTTCTTCTCCATTTGTAATTTTTTGTAATTTCAGTTGGTGGATCGAGACATGCAGCCATTACAAATTGCATTTTATATTTTATGTGCACAGATAACAGACCATTTCATGTTGTTGAAGGAAAAAGTTTCCAAAGATTAATGAAAGAATTAGCACCACAATATAAAATACCAAGCATGACATATTTTAAAACTAAATTATATGAGAAATATAAATGTATGAAAAGCATATACATCGAAAAATTTAAAATTGCTAAATACATAACAATAACTACTGACATATGGACAGAATGTATGAAATGCATAAGTTTCTTGGCTATAACTGTCCATAGCATTGAAGATGATATAAAAGGACTGGGAAGTAAACTATCATCATATTGTATCGGAGTAAAAGAACTTAGTGAACGTCATAGGTCTAAATATATAAAAGATATTTTTAAAGAGATCTTAGATGAGTGGGGCTTTAACAAAGAGAAAGTAGTCGCCGTAGTTACTGACAATGGTGCAAATATAGTAAGTGAGGTCAATCAATTCTTTGGTAGAGATAAACATATACCTTGCTTTGCTCATACGATCAACCTCGTTGTCGAAAATTCTTTGAAACAACAAGGCGTCATAGAACTTCTAAACAAGGTGAGAAACGTTGTAAAGTTCATTAAATTAAGTGTGAATACGAGTGACGATTTGAGAAAAAAAACAAATCAATAAGGGTATTCCTGAAGGAAAAGTTCTGAAAGTCATATTATATGTAAAAACGAGATGGAATTCCACCTTTTTTATGATAGATAGGTTTTTAGAATTATCAACCATCTTAAGCGAGATATTAATAGAAAAGCCATATGCACCTCAATGCCAACTGCAATAGAATTAAGAAAATTAAAATTACTATTACAACTGTTAAAACCTCTGGAACATGTAACACGAGAATCGTCAGCAGAAAAATACACAACGGTTTCAAAAATAATACCCATGATTAATTGCGTTGTGAGACAGTATGATAAATTTGAAAACGAAGATAATAATTTTGATGACATTGATAATGTGAGAAAAACAATTAAAAATTAAATTAAGAAAAGATTTGGACAAACAGAATACTGCACGTCGATTGTTGTTGCTACAATAATAGACCCCAGATTCAAAACCATCCATTTTAATGATCCACAGGCTATTGCTAAGGCATTGCCGAATATTAGAAAAGAGATGGAAATTGAAAAACAGAATTATTTAACGGATAGCGTCAGCGATGATGATTCCCCGTCATCAAAATCATCAAATTATGAATATGAATTTTGGAGTGTACATAAAGCTTTGGCTGATGGCTTTGGGAAAAAAACAAAAAACAAGGTTGGCTTTGTGGAAGACGAAGTGTCGTTATATTTAAGTAATTCGGTCAGTGCATTGCACACATGTCCATTAAACCAGTGGGAAGATATGAAAACTGTCTTTCCAGGATTATACAAACTTAGTTTGAAATATTTCACTATACTTGCAACTTCAGTGCCATCTGAAAGGCTCTTTTCGAAAGCTGGTAACATTATGACCCAAAATAGAAACAGATTGACGGGGAAAAGACTGGACAAAATATTATTTTTGGCATCTATTGAAGAAAATGATTGGTTCTGAATTATAAATTTATAAATTAAATAGTATAGTAGCTACATGAAAATAAATGAATTGTAAACTGTAAATTACAAAATTTAAAAGGTAAGAAAATATAAATTAAAAAAAATTGTAAATTTCTTTAAATTTTTATGTTTGTAAATGCTTATAAAAAGTTAAATAAAGAAATGAAAGAAAATATATACAAAACAAAATTGAATACCATCATTGTTTTTTGTTTATAAAATACTAGTATTTGTGATACCGATACCTTTCGATACCTCGCAGTATCGATACTTGGAAGTCGATACCGATACCGGAATCAATACCTCTCCTACGATACCGATACCGATACCACGTATCGATACTTTTGCAAATTACGGTATCCCTAATTGCAATAGCACTGTTGTCAGTCCACTGTGAATTACATAGCACAATTGAGCGACAGCCACAGCCGACAGCGTATGCAATAAGGCTCAGATACAGTGTAGGAAACAAACATTTTCTAGGAAACAAACACGATTCTAATCTACAGAGTTAAATGGGACTGTAGCCAATGAAAGAAACAAATTAGTTGAGCAACTTTTTTTAAATGAAACAGAATTTTGTTGCCTAGTGGTCCGTTTTCGTTCCTTTCTTGTGCTTTTCTCGTTCTTTTTCACAGATTGAAATAATGTGAACGAAGAGAATTGAATTAAATAAACGTCAAAATTTTCGAATTTATTTATTTTATATATTTCATCTACTGCAATTTACAATTATATTTTTACATTTATTAATTATTGTTTCAAATAAATATCATAAACATTTAAACCATATTTTATTATTATATTATTTATTAACAAATATTAATTATTAAAGATTTAAAAAATGAGTTTTAACATTGAAAAATTAATAGAACTAATAAAACATAAAGAAGTTTTATATGTTAAAAAAACAAGTTCTACAGAAATATTGATGTTAACGAAAAAATATGGGTAGAAACTGTGAAAGAATTGGGAATATCTGGTGAGTACTATTTTTCTAAACCGAAAATAATAACATTATTATTAATTACATTATTTTTCAGCTGACAAATGCAAATATTAGTGGAAAATGCTGAGGACCCAATACGTCAGGGAAAAAGATTTGAGAAATTTTGCATCGGGTAGTGCGGCAGAGGTGAAGAAAGAATGGAAATATTTTAATTTATTGTCGTTTTTGGATAATTCTTTGAAACCAAGAAAGTTAGTGGATTTAATTATTTAATAATGTTTAATAAATTATTATTATATTAACGAATTTCAGAACATGTACAAACGTAGCAGCTGCATCCACAACTGCATCACCTACAACTACAGCTGCATCCACAACGGCACCACCTACAACTGCAGCTGCATCCACTAATGAAGCTCATTTAAATGTTGAAATTGATGTCGACACTGAATATGACTCGGACTTCCTTTCCCCGAATGGTATCAGCACAATAAGCACTATGAGTTCAAGTACGCGAAATGAGGACAATCAAAGTGAGAATTGTGGTCCTCTTGAAAATTTTTACAAAGTATTAATTGAAGAGATGAAAAAACAAGAAAGAGAAGAGAATGAAGTAGCTTTGTACTTCAAATCTTTAGCAAAAATTGTTAAATCTCAAAACTTATCAGCAATGCAATTTTCGCAATTACAAGCAAAATTAACTATATTTTTAACAACAGAATTACAAAATATTTAGTTTAATTAAGTTTTAATTTTTTAATATTAGTTTAATTAAGTTTTCAGTTAAATATAATTTAGTTGTCAATAAAAAAACAGTATATAAACTTATTTTTTCTTAAAATCAACTATTTGATAAATATTGACACAGTTTATTCCTCAAATAAAATGCTTCCCTAGCACTATTTCTCCCCGGGTTCAAACTATTTCTTTGCAGTTGGATATTTTCTTCTCGCCATAAACCTGAAATTATTTCACTATTAGGCGAGAAAGTATCTCCATATCCTTCAGGACAGTAAGAAATACTTGTCAGTCTAATAGTGTAGGACTACACAGGCTTTCACGATGGAATCTACGTTTTCTGGAGCACAATGTATGTCGTTGCGAAGTACTCGCCATCTACATGCCAGAATTCCAAAAGTATTCTCAATTTACAACTCGAGCTCTTGATATTTTTTTATTGAACATTCTCTGCTCAGAATTTAAGTTTTTACCTATAATATAATTCAAAAGATTTTTTTATATAGTTATACATATGTACATATAATGAGTGAATATAATATAATACCAGGATATGGACGCATCATATATTTTTTTAATGCAAATGCATTGTCTGCCACAAAAAAATATGGATAAACCAATGCAGAGTTTGGCAATACTCTTGAATCTGGGATATCCATTTCATTTTTTTCAAGTTTTCTGCCAAAAATACTGTTTTTAAAAATTCCACCGTCGCTTTAACTGCCAAAAGCTCCTATATCAACAAAGGTAAAAGTGTAATTCGCATCACACGCTGCCATTAAAACTATGCTGTGCCGTTTTTTATAATTAAAATAATCCGAGCCGGATTTTGAGGGACAAACAATTGAAATGTGTTTCCCATCAACTGCAACTAAACAATTTGGAAGAAGACATTTTGTTGCATATTGTTCACTTATTTTTATCCATTCTTCCTTATGTGGGACTGCTTAATATATTTGGCTAAATTCATCCCATATAACATTACATGTTTCCAGAATTATCTTGCCAATAGTACATTTTGCTATTCTATATTTTCTAGCAAATAATATTCTGGAACCTCCTTGAGCTAAATATCTATAAACAAATAATATTATTAATAATAAATTTTAAAAAGTCAAATGATCCTCACTTGCAAATATAAATTTTCATGTTTTAAACCATTATTCGTAATTGATAATCATTTGAATTTCAAAGTTTAAAGATATACATTTACTCTAAAGTAAGAAACAGTCTGCATTCTTCATTTATAGGTCTCCGAATTGAGTTTTTAGAAAGTCGTGGTTTTAATAAATTTAATATAACATCAAATTTTGCTGGTGTCATTCGAATTGTTTCAAAAAACAATCCTGGGTCTTCTTTTAAAGATTTAAAAGATGTTTCATACCACCCATAATGAATACGTTCTTTGTGGTAGTTCTTCATCCATAAACGTTTAGTTTTTTTACTGCATTTTTTATTTTTATAACCTTCATAAGCCTTATATGCTATATATAACTAGTTTTTAAAATTAATAATAACTTTTTTGTATTCATTTTTAACCAATTTAAACACTTAAAAAAAAATCTATAACAAACTATATATGTATATATTGTATATATATATATATATATATATATATATATTATATATATATATATATATATAACATAACAAATCTATAGCAATATAAAATTTGACAGAAAATGTTTCTTTTGAAAGTTGCTTTCATTGTATCCACTTCCAAAACATTCCAAGAAAGTTTGTTTCCTCAAAATGTTTGTTTCCTACACTGTATCTACTACTGTAATTAAATGGGACTTTTTACGCTGAACTTTACGCTATCGCTGTCGCTCAAATAGGGCGCATTTACATTGTCTTTTCCATAGTATAAAGAAATACTTTACATAGTAGATTCACTCTCCACGTGGTTAATACATATGCATTTCATTGCAATCCATTCACAAAATGCATCAATAGGTAAGAATAATTCAGCTCTACTGCTTTACCCATATTCCATTTTCCCATTTGAAAAAGTATAAAATGAAAAGAATAAAACATAGTACTTAAAAATACACAATACGTATTATATTTATATATTATATCTATATACAGCGGTTTTTCATCATGTAATTTTAAAGGCGGAATCACGTGAATGTATACGTAAAATTACGTCATTATTTTGCATATAAATTATACGTACGTACTGAAACTGAAACAAAAAGAAAAAATATATTTCATGTAATATTAAAAATTTTTTAACACGCATTTTAAAGGCGGAATTACGTGAATGTGTTAGTTTTTTAGAAGAAAAATATAGGGTGTTTCTAATTTATTCTTCAAATTCATAAAAAGCAAGTTACATATAGTATATTGATTGACTGTGTTCATGAAGGCATGAGAAATTAGTACATTAGAAACATTTTTCATAAAATTTTCGTTTCAAAATGTTTTACCTTTTATTATATGTATGTTTGTGAACAACAATAAAATTTGTTGTTGTTAAACAAAAATCAAAAAGCCGGTAATACATATTTCACAAATAATTTTTTTTAAATATTGAAACGTTTTATCAAAAATTCTGCGAATTTTACTTTTAATAAAGTAAAACTACATAATATATTCTTAATTAAAGGAATATACTAACTTAATCCTTATCTGTAAATAATTTGCTTGCTAGAACATCTGTTAAAATTTTCAAAAAGGTATAGTTAAATTAAGAGATAAAAGGCAGGTAAGGCATATTGTATACAAATTAAATAACCATTTATGAACGACAATAAAAGGTGTTGACGATAGATAAATATTTTTAAATGTATGTAATTGTATAATTAGTAGAAATACGAATTCGTCCATATAGAAAAGCCTATGATGTTTTCTATAAATACTAAAATTTAACATTTTCTTTTCATTTCCAAAAATTATTTCATGAGTGAATAAAGTATTTTTTGATTACTTTGAAGTGCTAAAGTTTATAATAGAAATATAATTGTTTGAAGTGAAAGTTATTGTGATTAAATTGTTTTTAACAGAATTTTCCTTAATATATAACTGTTGGTTATAGTGTTTCAAGTGTTTTACATTTTAAATTTAAAATGGGTAAACATCGTATAAAGTGCATTGGTTGTAATAACGAAAAAGATAAAAATCCTGAATTGATGTTTTTTATGGTGCCGAAAGATAAAGAAAGGTATGTATAAGTTATTGATAATTTCACATACAAATTTCATTGAAACGCACAAAGCCTATTCATTCGAATATGAGCGACTCATGAGTGTGTTTTTCCGAACCCTCAACCCTGTGTAGTTTATAAAGTAACTAAATATATAATAACTTTTTTATTTTTTACATTTAAGAAAAGAAATTTGGCTAAGAAATCTCAATAGAACAGATCTTTTAAATGTTACCTTCTCGAGAGATTTACGAGTATGTGAAGAACATTTTGACGCAAAAATGATAGGTAAATCAAAACGCAAATTAAAGGAAAATAGTTCACCGAAAGATAAAAAAGAGGAGATCAGTCCTACAAAAAAAATCCACGTGTTGCAAGAGATTGTAATACCACCGAATGTAAACATATCAGGTAATAATAAAAGTTTAGTTTCAGGAACCCAAAATTCATGCAAATTTTTTCTTTTTTTAGCAATTATACAAGACACAAGCAGTGTTCGTGAGGATACTTCCAACATCGCAGATATGAGTTATGAAAATATTTTGGAGAAGATGATAACTCCATCAAATGTTTCAAATGTATCAGGTAAAAGAAAAACAAATTAAATTTAAAAAACACGATACTTAATTTTTTTTTCTTTTTTATCTTTAGAGGATGTGCCAGAAACTCCACAAACAAGGTCCTCCAACATTGCAGACGCTGGTGAAGGTAACACTTTTTCATATTTTAGTAAAAAACAAATCCTAATTGTTTAATTTCACCAATTTAGGGTGCTCATATACATTTCCAACCACATATAAACCATGCCAAACAAGTGGTGATATTGCGAACTATGAAAAGGAGATTGCAATATTAAAGAAAGAGTGCGACGAATTTAAAGAAAAATTAAAGAATCTAGAGAAAAAAACAGAAAGCGAAGACTTTTTCATTGAAAAAGCTAAAAAAATTCTACCTAAAGAACTAGCCTGTATCATAGAAAGTCACGTGGAAAACTTACAAAATTCTCCTCAAGGAAAAAGGTATTCCGATAGTTTTAAGAAATTTTGTTTAAGCATATATTTCATTGCTCCAGTGGCATATAGGTTTTTGGGTAACAATATGAATTTACCAAGCAAAAGTACGTTGAATAGGTTTATTAAAAAATGGCCTTCTGGACCAGGACTTCATGACACCTTATTTAATGCTTTAAAATTCAAGGTTCAACATTTACCAGAAAAAGCACGTAACTGTGTAATATGTGTTGATGAAATTTCTTTGAAAGTAAACCTATTTTTTGATAGATTTAAGGGTACAATTGTAGGATTAGAAGATGATGGCGAGAAAATAACGAATGTGCCTGCAAAATACGCTGTAGTTTTTATGATCAAAGGTATAACTCATCGTTATAAGCACTTAGTGGGTTATGCCTTTGTAAATTCTGCTTGTCCCGCTAAGATGTTAAAGGAAATGATTTCAGATTGTGTTGAAAAATTAATAAAAAATGAAATGAAACCGAGATTAATTATTTCCGATCAGGGCGGAAATTTCATAGGACTGAATAGACTGTTATCATGTACTATTGAAAACCCATATTTCAGAATGCACAATACAAAATTATATTACATGTATGATACACCGCATCTTCTAAAATCATTTCGAAATAATTTAATGATATATAAAATAATATTTGATAACAATAAAGCTGCCTCTTGGCGAGACATTAAGGATTTTTATGAGTGGGACAAGCACCGACAATTTAAAATAGCACCTAAACTATCTGACGAACATATTTTCCCCAACACTTTTCTTAAGATGAAAGTAAAACTTGCAGCTCAAGTTGTGAGTTCGACAGTAGCGAGTGGCATGTTCACATTTGCTTCTACAGGAGTTTCATCTTCGACAGCCGTTAATACAGCAGAGTTATTAGAACACTTCGACAATATGTTTGACTTATTTAACTCGTCACGTTTTAAAGAAAGCAAGAGGTACAGAAGGCCATTTTTTGGTAACACTGAACAAGCAAACTTTCTTAATCAGTGCAAAGATTTTTTGCAAAGTGTACAAATTTTTGACGAAGGGAAGAACATTACACATAAAGTGCACTTTTTAAAAGGATGGATGCAAAATATTAATGTATTGACTAATATTTTTCAAGACTTGAAATTAGAAAGGATTTCATTCATCTTGACAAGAAATTTAAACCAAGACGTTTTGGAAAATACATTCGCAATTTTAAGAAGACGAGGTGGGAATACGAGATTGTTAACGCCGTATCAATTTGCGCAAGCATTTAAAAGGTCATTTTCCATCGAATATATGGAAAATATTCAAATGTCAGGTAACTGTGAAATACCTGAAAATTTACAGCTGCCTGAAGTGGAATATGTTTCAATGGAAGAGAAAACTAGATCTATTACAACTTATACTTTCAATGTAGATTCGAGTTATAAAATCATAGATTTCGGTGAAGTGAATGCATTTCATTACTTTGGGGGTTGGATATTACGAAAATACAGGGCTCATCACAATTGCACTTTAACCTTAGAAGACGAGCAAAGTTCTTCGCATATATTTATAAATTTTAAAGAATATGAGCATGCGCATTTAGTAAGACCTTCACAAGATTTTATGAATTCTTTAGAATATTTAGAAAGTAAATTTTTATTTCATTTCAATGAAATCCTGAATGAAAAAAATATAGAGTATAAGTTATTTACTTTGTTACGAGAATATTTCAACTATAATTGTTGTAATAAGCAGGATAAAGATTATTTTATTAAGTTATATATTAGAGTTAGAATTTATTTTATAATAAAAAATTTCAATAAAAACTATAAAACGTTTTATACTAGACATAAGATATTAAGTGTAACTCATATGTAATATGTAATTGTATTTTAGAAATAAATATGGACATATGTGCTATAAATTGTATGCATTAAGTTTTTTTTTATTGAACACACCCTGTATTATGAATGTTTCGTTCCCAGATTTTTCATCTCTTTCTTATAGAAAGTGTTTATAATTACTATCTATTTTTATCAAAATTCACATGTATGTGTTTATAAAATTGGCAAACACGTGGCGAGTGAATTTACTCTGTAAAGTAGGGTCAGTTGGGGTAATTGTAAACATGGGGTAATTGGAAACACTGTTTAAAATCCTCATACAACACATCAGAAAAAATTGAAAAAAAATTAAACTGTACAGTTCAGAATCCCGTTAAACGATACACAAAATGTTTAACATGTTTTTGCTTGTGATTTAGTTTGCAATCAGACTTCGACGAGAGTGCTTCAAAAAAAAGTGAAAATCAGTTTGAGTGAATAAAAATAAATTGTTTATAAATTTGATTAAGAAAAAAGGTAAGTTCTATATTTTAATTTTAAATAGACAAATGAAGTCTAAATAAATATTTAATATATGTTTTACAATAAATGCTCGATTTTTTTTTGATTTTTTCACGTGTTTACATTTCCCCCGCAAATTTGTTTGTCTGGGGGAAAAGTGAACACAATTAAAAACTATTTTAACTCTATATTTTTGGCTTACAGAGTATTTAATATGCCAAGAAATTATGTCAAGAAAAGACCACAACCATCATACACTGTAGAAGATGTTAAAAACGCTGCTCTTGATGTTGAAAATAAAAATAAAACCTATCGCGAAGCCGAATTATATTATGGTGTTCCAAAGGCAGTGATTTTTAATAGGTTTCATGGACGCAAAACATCTTTGGAGAAAATTGGTGCTGGTAGACCACAGTTTATTTCAAAAGAAATTGAGGATGAAATATGCCAATGTGTAATAAAACGATCTGAAATGGGATTGCCTTGCGATAAAGATGAATTAAAAAGATTAGTTGGTCAGTATTTACAAAGCATTGACTCTGCATTGACAATGTCTTTCAGGGATGGAATTCCTGGAGAAGATTGGTATATTGGCTTTATGAAACGACATCCCAACATTTCTTTGAAAAAACCCGAATTACTTCAAAAACTACGAAAGGATGCAAGAAAGCCTAAAGTAGTTTATGATTTTTATGACAAACTTGAAAAACTTGTTAGAGAGCATGATTTAATTGACAAACCAAGTTTTGTTTTTAATGCAGACGAAAGTGGCTTTCATCATGATCCGGGTCGTGTACGTGGACTGGGTGTTAAAGGCAAATCTCTTTCCAGAATTTCTGGTGGATCAGGTCGAGAATCTACCACAGTTCTAGCATGTGTCAGTGCAAATGGCGCAAGTCTCCCACCGCTTATTATATTTAAAGGTGCCGCAGTACAGTGTAGATGGACTTCATCTGATGCGTTACCAGGAACTTTGTATGCTGCATCAACAAACGGCTGGATGGAAGAACCTCAATTTTATCATTGGTTTTTGAATGGCTTTGTGCCGTATATTGAAAGTCTCCGTAGAAAAATGGATCTCGAAAGCCAAACAGCATT
Source organism: Villa cingulata (assembly GCA_951394055.1). Taxonomy (NCBI): domain Eukaryota; kingdom Metazoa; phylum Arthropoda; class Insecta; order Diptera; family Bombyliidae; genus Villa; species Villa cingulata. The sequence goes on along the minus strand of OX596017.1, from coordinate 29,055,101 downwards.
GTTAGTATATGATGGCCATTGTAGTCACATTAGCGTACGCATAGTAGAGCAAGCCATTAAAAATAACATCCACTTAATGCGACTCCCAAGTCATTTGACAGACAAAATCCAACCTTTAGACAAGTGTGTCTTTGGTCCCATAAAAACGGCTTGGGAAAAGAAGCTAGTTCAATATGGAAAAGAACAAATGGGTAGAGGATCTATGCGCTTAAGCAAATGTATTTTTTCAAAATTAATCGGAGAAATTTGGAAGGAATCTTTAATCCAAGATAACATAATTTCCGGTTTTAAAAGTACTGGTATATATCCCGTAGATCGCACAATGTTCCCAATAGATGAATTCGATCCAATTGATTTAGAAATATATCAGCAGCTCTCATTGGAACCTCCAGAAACTGCCTCCGCTGTGAACAATCAATTACCAACTATGAATAATGAATCGAATGTTGAAGGTTAGTATTATTTAATCACATTTTCTTATCATCAATTTAAAATTAATATTGTTCTTCTATCTAGTGGACTCTACTAACATTCTGACAAATATGAATCAAACAACACTGCAAGAAGGTCCTCTAATTTCGATTGAGAATCAAGTCAGAGCACATCCCAGTCTTGCTGATTTATTTGATACTACTGCTTCTATAAAGCAAAAATCGAGTGAATTTCCTATCCAAAAAAAACAACCAATTCCTCGTTTAAAGCAAATGACCTATGGTGAGGTACTTACAACAGACGAAGTCTTAGACCGGTTAAAGAACGCTGAAGATAAAAAAAGAGCTCAAAAAAGAAAAAAGGAAGACAAATCAAAAACGCTCAACAAAGCAAAGAAAATGTTAAAGGAAAAAAATGACAGCAGTACAAGCTCAGAAGATGCTGAAATACCACTTCAAAACGACGACGATAGTCCTTGGGATGAAAAAGAGAATGAATTGGAAGAAGAAGAATTGCAGTACGTTGATGTCAAAAAGCTGGAGAAAGGATGTTTTATTTTGGCCAGATTTAAAGGTGGCAAACGAAATTCAACAATATTCAAATACGTTTGTGTCGTAGAATCTTTCAATTCGGATGATAACATTGAAGTAACTGGTCTGAAGAGTCTAGATACTGCAAAGATTACCTTCGTTTTGGTACCTTCCGATAAATGTACAATATCCATTTCGCATATTGTTGGTATTTTACCACCTGCTAAATTGCAAAAGGTTGGCAAACGTACATATTACAAATTCAATAAAAAAGTTGACGTTAATGAAAAATAATATGTATATGGATATGTATTAAATATATAATGTAACAATAAAATTCGAAAATAAATGTAAGATTAAAATTTTTTACTTGTGTGGTTCAAATTTTTCACGAAAATTTTGTTTTAGGGGTAAATGTAAACATTGTAGAAATTACTTCATTAAGCAATATTTATTAAAATATGGTTCTTTTGTTTACTTTTGTCCGATTTATGAGCCATTTCTGTTGCAAATAACAGAATAAACTGTTTCCATTTACCCCATGTTTTTTCTTTTTGTGGGGTAAAAGTGAACATTTCAGGGGTAAATGTGAACGTCCTATTATCTACATAAAACTATATACTTTCAGGCTTAGAAGTTCGTAGAATTAAATTTCAGTTCTAGTACGTGCATTTTAATTATATATCATCTATAAATATGCGTTGATCAGTTTGGAAAAAATTTTCAAAATTTTTGTAAGGGGAAAATGTGAAAAAGCGTTTACATTTACCCCAACTGACCCTATTTCTTTATACTATGGTCTTTTCTTGCTTTCTTATCTTGTTTCAGAAAAGAACGATCGCATTTACATTATATCCATTCTTGCTTTCTTGTTCATGTTTCGTCGTATATTTTTATATGCGATGCCTATTAGTAGGTAGTATTACCGTATACTTATTTAATGATTTTCATTCTTGCTTTCATGTTTGACATTTTTCATTAAAACTAAGTTAAAAATTCGATTATGATAAAAAAAAATAACTAGAAAAAAATCACCCTGTATATATGTACATATAAATTTTTATTTTAATTGATTATTAATTGATTATCAATTATTTAAATTGATTATTATTGAGTATTATTAATAACCGATAGCAGTATTGCATTTTTGTTGATGGTGAAACATTCTACTAATTTTGATTATTAACATACCGGCAACACTAAATTCTAGAAAACAAGAAAGGAGACCACCTCTGAAGTTGGTTTGCTTTATTGTTTCCTCTTGTCTCGCCCTTCTATACTTCTCTTCTAAGTTAATGACGTCACGTTCTTGACTTTCAAGATAATGTAAATGCGGGTATAGATTCTATTCTATTTTTCGGCGACAACGAGTCATTCTAACCTGGATTTTACAGTAGTAGTAATCTATTCGTAAGAAGAGGAAATGTAAAATTCATATATATGTATTTTACGCTGCATTTGCGCTCGAATTGTGCGAACTTTCGCCGATACGCTGTAGTTGTCAGTTGTCGTCCAAATTGTGGACTTGCAGTGACTGTTAAAAAAAGTAAAGGCGGAACCATGGTGTAAATACTACTAAAGGTGAAGTACGTCTTTTTATTGAATCGCCATTTTGCTGTCAAATGACGTATTGTTGAGTACCAGAAGTAAACAAGGAATATTGTGTAATGAAGTTGAATGAGTTTTTTATAATAAAAAGTGGAAAAATAATAATAATTGGACTATATTAATAAAAATTAGATAAATAATTGATAATAAAAACAATGGTGTGGTGTAGTGTTAACGGCTGCAAAAATAATACGAAGCAAAAGACTTCATCTGTTCATGTTGGTTTTCATAGTTTTCCAAAAGATTTGAATATTCAAAAGCAGTGGATTAAAGCATGTAATCGGCAAAAAGAAAATATAAATTTAAAATATGCTAGAATTTGTTCAATCCATTTCGCAGAAGAGTGCTATAAGTTAAAAGATCGTCTTTTGAATACTCGATTACAGAACAGAAAACTACGTGATAATGCCATTCCAACTCTGTTTTTACCAGTAGAAGAAATTGCTGATGATCGATGCAAAAGATTGGAAAAAAGGACTAAAAAAAAATTAGTGCAGGAATGTTTAGCTAAAACTGAGTAAGTAAAGTATATTATTTGTAAATATTCATATTATTCATATTCACATTTTTTATTGTGTTATATTTATAGAATGGATGAAAATATTTTGATCGGTAGCACACAAATAAATGAAACTGAAGGTGTTGGAGTACAAACTGAGTAAGTATTATAATGTGGCAATGTTGTTTCAAAGTTTCTTTACAAATAGTATTTTTAGGGGAGATTTAGATTGCGTCCTATTATTAGAAAATCAAGATCTGCAGCGTCAACTGCAACAAATGAAGCAAAAATGTAAGGAACTGGAAATGAAAAATAGAAGATTAGAAGAGGAATTTGCTCAAAGTACTGCTTCAATTGAAAAAATGTTTACCACTGGGATGATAAAGAAAATGAAGACCCCAAACAAAAAAATTATTTGGAAATTAGATGACATTTCGTCAGCAGTTTCATTGTATTCCGCAGGACCACGCTCTTACCGATATATGCGCAAAAGTGGCTATCCACTGCCTTGTGTGAGTTCACTTAAAAAGTGGGCGAAGAAGATTATTATCAGAAAAGGCATATTGAAACCAGTCGTCAAACTAATGCAGTACAAAAAACTATCGGAGAGGCAAAAGTTGTGTGTTCTGTCTTTTGACGAAATGAGTATTAAGTTTGATTATGAATACGATCGGACAAATGACATCATTCTTAGTCCAGCAAAAAGTGTACAAGTAGTAATGGCAAGAGGTCTTTTGGATAAGTGGAAACAGCCGATCTATTATAACTTTGATTGTGCAATGACACAATCAATACTCAACAAAATAATAATTGAGTTACACAACATTGGATTTGTTGTAATTGCGGTTGTATGTGATATGGGTCCTGGCAATCAAAAACTTTTTAAAGAGCTTAACATTGGCATTATGAAAAGCTGGTTTACAAATCCAGCAGATTTTAATAAAAAGGTATTTGTTTTCGCAGATGTACCGCATTTGCTTAAACTGATAAGAAACCATTTTATCGATGATGGGTACATTCTTCATAATAAGTTAATCACAACTGAACCTATCAAAGAATCTTTAGATGCTTTTGGTAATGACGAATTAAGAATAACGCATAAAATTAACTATTCTCACTTATCAGTTAGAGGTACTGAAAGACAAAAAGTGAAACTAGCTGCTCAACTACTTTCGCACACTGTTTCCAGTGCATTGAAGCGGCTTTTTGAATTAGGTAGACTAAAATCAGAAAATGTTTTGATGTTTTCAATTCGAAAACTATCAAAGTAGATAGCCGAAATCGAACAAAAGCATATGGACTAGCCTTAGAAGAACAAAATGCTATTTTAAATAATATTGACGAAATAATGTTGAATTTAAGAACACCAAGACGCCGGCTTACATTGCCTTTTCAGAAAGGCATTTTAATTAGTAACAATTTAAAAAAAAAAAAAATTAAAATTAAATTAGAAATTAACATTAAGATTACATAAATTATGATTACAAAAATTGAAAAAATTGTGAAATTGATGTATTATATGTAATAAATTTGTAAACTCACATGTGTATAGTTTTGTTTTGGGGTGAATGTTTAAATAAACTAAATAATTAATTACAAAAAAAAAAAAAAAAAAAAAAAAAAATGGAAAAATATTCTGTTCTTACTCTAAATAAGTTAAGAGAATTTTTTAAAAGTTATGGGATTTCGTCTGTGGGATCAAAAAAAGACGTAATTAAGCGGCTTTACGAACATGACGCTACAAATACAGAAACAAATTCACGCATCATTGAACAAGTTAGTGTTGGTGATTGTGAAGATGATGATATTAACATTAACAACAATGGCGGCACAGGCCAACACCATAATAATTCTTAAAAAAAATCTGTTCATTGTGTGCAAGAAAAGGAAAATGAAACAATAACATTAACAAAAAAAATGGAAATTATGGAAAAGGAAAAAGAATTGTTGGAACGTGAAAATAAACTTTTGGAAAAAGAAATTGAATTGAGTGAAAAACAAAAAAATTTATTGAATAGTGAAACAAGAATTGAGACTGATAATAAAGATAACTCAGTAGTTCTCAAATATTGCCATTCTCTTATTTCTGAGTTTGATGGTAATATTTCATTTAGTGTGTTCTGTGAACAAATTTTCAGAGTTAAAGAGGAATATAAAATTCCCGATAAAATTTTAAAACTGTTAATAATTACTAAATTAAAAGGTAGAGCACTTATGTGGTATAACTCTAGACCGGAACACATAAATATGTCTTTAAATGATATGATTTCATGTATGGCGTTAATGTTCGAAACAAGAGAGAACAGGTTAGATACGAAACGAAAGTTGGAGAAAAGAGTTTGGCAGAATGGTGAGTCATTTATTGATTATTTCCAAGATAAGTTAACTTTAGCTAATCAGTTAAAAATGGATGAACAAGAAATTATGGACCATCTCATTGATGGAATACCCAACGAAATGATTAAAATACAGGCGAAAATTCAAATGTTTAAGAAAGTGGATGATTTAGTTGCAGCGATGTCACAGGTGAAGTTGCCATGTACACCAAAAATTAGATTCGACAAATTTCAACCAAAAAATAATAATAATAATTATATAAAAAAAAATGCCTGATAATAAAAAATTCAACATTGAGGAAGTCACCTGTTACAACTGTGGGGAAAAAGGTCACATCTCTTCTCGCTGTGAAGGGGCTAAAAGAGAATGGGGAAGCTGTTATCATTGTGGCAAATTAGATCATAAAGTATACAGATGTCCGTTAAAATTAAAAAAAATACTTCAGCTTCTGTTAATAATGTTCAAAATATACCAGAGTTTGTATGTAAAATAAAATTTTCAAAAATAAATTTTAAGTTTCTAGAATCCGGTTTTGTAACCGACGCATTAATAGATAGTGGTAGTCCAGTATCACTGATTAAAGAAAATTTTTTGAATAATATTAAAATTATAACAGAAGGCCCTAAGCCAAATTTAATTGGAATCAATAAATCACCATTGGAAATTTTATGTTTTGTAGAAGGTATAGTTTTTGTTAACGATGTTGAAATAAAATTAAAATTTGTTGTTGTCAAAAATTACGCTATTACTAAGTCATGTTTATTGGGTAGAGATTTTATTACTCATTCAGATTTAAACATAGAATTTTGCAAAAATAGTGAAATAAAAATTAAAAATAAAATCAAAGACTTAGAAAGACAAGATATTATTAGAAGTGAAGTAAACGAAATTATGAACATTGATTTGTCTAATATGACAGATAAGTTTGAAGTAATATTTGATAAATTAGATATTGATAAAAGGTTAAATTTTGATGTAAAATCTGAAATTTTCCATATGTATCAAAATTATGAAAATTCATTACGGTCAGATAAAAACGATACTTCCTTTTATGAAATAAATATTAATTTGACGCACCAACAACCATTTTATTTTAAACCGCGACGGTTATCGTTTATTGAAAAAATTGAAGTTCGAAAAATTGTAAATGATTGGCTTGAAAAGAAAATAATTCGTCCAAGTAATTCCGAGTATAGTAGTCCGATTGTTTTAGTGAAAAAGAAAACCGGTGATATTCGTCTTTGTGTTGACTTTCGAACTTTAAATAAAATAACAATAAAGGATCATTATCCACTGCCGTTGATAGATGATCAAATTGACGCGTTGGCAATAAAAAATACTTTACTAGTCTGGATCTGAAAAGTGCATTTCATAATGTGCTTGTTGCTCAAAATTCTATTAAATATACGTCGTTCGTAACACCCTTTGGGCAGTACGAATTCTTGCGCATGCCTTTCGGATTATCGAATGCACCATCTGTGTTTCAACGTTACATAAACTCAATTTTTAAAAATTTAATTGAAAATAATTTGATTCTAATTTATTTAGATGACATATTTATTGCGACGGAAACGATTGAACAAAATTTAGTTATTTTGGAGCAAGTTTTACAAATATTAAGTAAAAATAAACTTGAACTTATATTGGATAAATGCCATTTTTTGAAAACAGAAATTTCTTACCTTGGATATATAATTGATCGACATGGAATTAGACCAGACAGTCATAATATTCAAAGTGTTATAGATTTCCCTATTCCGAAGAATACAAGGGAAGTACAGAGTTTTTTGGGACTTTGTTCTTATTTTAGGAGATTTGTTCAAAATTTTTTGATTATTTCAAAACCACTTTATGATTTAGTAAAGAAAAATGTGAATTTTGAATTTGGAAGTGAACAATTAGAATGTTTTGAAGAGCTGAAAGATAAATTAGTTTCTACACCAATTTTGTACATTTATTCTCCTAATGATCCTACCGAACTTCATTGTGATGCAAGTTCCTTAGGATTGGGCGCAATTTTGCTTCAGAAAAAAAAAGATAATCGTTTACATCCAATTTTCTACTTTAGTAAGAGAACTACTGTTCAAGAATCTAAATACAGTAGTTTTGAATTAGAATTACTGGCCATTATAAGTGCCTTACAGCGATTTAGAATTTACCTACAAGGTATACCGTTTGTTGTCGTTACAGATTGTAACGCTATTACATTAGCATTAAAGAAAAAAGATATTAATCCACGTATCGCGCGTTGGGCTTTGTTCCTCGAAAATTTTAATTATAAAATTGTGCACAGACCGGGAAGAAGAATGTGTCACGTCGATGCACTTAGTCGTGTCCAAAATATTTTAATTTTGGAACAAAATAGTTTAGAACAAAATTTGGCGCTTCATCAATACCAAGATGAAGATATCAAAAATCTTATTTCAACCTTAGAAAAAGCGGAGAGTCCTTTTTTTGAGTTGAGAAACGGATTAGTTTATCGCAAAACTAATGATAAAATTCTATTTTATGTGCCAAAAAAGTTACGGGATAGTATCATAAGAATTTATCAAGATCAAATGGGTCATTTTGGAATTGGAAAAACAACAGATTTAATCTTGAAAACTTATTGGTTTCCGGAAATTCGAAGGCATGTTAAAGAATATATAGAAAATTGTATCAAGTGTATTAATTTTCAACCAGACTTTGGTAAAAGTGAAGGCATACTGCATAGTATTCCTAAGGGTACTTGTCTATTCGAAACGATTCATATAGACCATTTTGGACCATTAGGTCGAACAAAAAAAGGTAATAAATTCATTTTTGTAGTTATTGACGGATTTAGTCGATTTGTAAAATTGTTTCCAGTTAAAAAAACAGATACTTTCGAAGTTATTAGTTGCTTAAAAAGTTATATTAATTATTACAGTCGTCCGGTACGTATTATTTCCGATCGTGGTAGTTGTTTTACCTCGCATGATTTTGAAGAATTTTGTAAAGGTAATAAAATGAACCATATTTTAGTAGCAACAGCATCTCCGCAGTCTAACGGTGCAGTGGAGCGTGTTAATCGAACGATTAATCCGATAATTTCCAAATTAATAGATAACAATTCCGGAATCGAATGGGATACAGTTTTGAATGATGTTGAATATGCTATTAATAACAGTAAATGCCGTTCGACTAACGAATATCCGAGTAAATTAGTGTTTGGTGTAGAACAAAAAAATGAACTGTTAGATCCGTTACGTAAATGGTTAGAACGTAGAGTGTTCGATGAACAGCCGCGCAATTTAGATGAAATTCGTAAAAATGCAATTCAACGCAATCAGAAAAATCAAAAATATAATGAAAAGTGTTATAACTTGCGACACAAAAAACCGAAACATTTTATTAAAGGCGATTTAGTTATGATTCGAAATTTTGATACAACTATCGGTAAAAGTAAAAAGTTTATTCCCAAGTTCAGGGGACCGTTTGTAATAAAAAAGGTATTAAATAACGACCGTTATGTCATTACTGATCCTGAAGGTTTTCAAAATACGCAACGTCCATTTAGTGGAATTTACTCGTCTAGTAATATCAGGTCTTATATAAAAAATAGATTCCACTAGATAATTGGAATGATTACAACTTAAGTTTTAAGAATAAATTTTTTGCAATTAATTTTTAATTAATTAATAATTTCAAGAATTTGTTTACAATTTAATAATATAATTGATAAAATTATGAATTCATTTATTTTTATAGTAATATTCGAGGCCGACTATTTGTCAGGTTGGCCGAAACTGTAGTGTAAATTAGGCTTAAGTTAGTTTATACGAATAAGTTAGTTTACAGTGTAAGTTAGGCTTAAGTTAGTTTATACCAATCACTTATGTATTTTAGTTTATACCAACCATTTTATGTATTTTTGTTATGTACAAATGAATTACGTTACGATTATTATGAACATTAAAGTTTTGATTATGGATAGAAGCAGATGGTTTTATGTTTAATTGAATTGTTTTATTGTGTTAAATATAAAATATATTTTTGTTCTTTTGTGGTGCGCCATTTTGGCATCCTGAATTTAGTAATATTTTTGGTTTATTTATATTTTTCCTACAATATATATATAATAAAATAATTAATTAATATATTATTATGTAATTAATATATTCATTTCACATACGATTGTATTTCGTACCGCCTAGTCAAAGACACATTCAGACGTCGCATTATTTTGATTAAAAAGAACGCCGCTACATAAAACAGGTAAAATTGCAGCGAGGTAGTAAACTACAAATGTATCGCCAATACACAAAAAACCCAATCATGAATATATACTTTTCTTTTACCTTATCTTTCATATATATGTTTTCAAAAAACAAGACAATAAATTAAGGATCTATCTATCACAAATAAAATTCCAAATATTTAAATTCTATATCTAGAAAATTATTCAATATTGTAAAATTACGAAATTTATAAAATAATGTGTTGCGAAATGAAATTATGTTTAAAATAATTGCATGAATATTATTTATAATAATTATTATTGTTATTGTTTGTTGTTGCCTTGTGCATTTACTTAGCCAATTCTTATGTAGTATGCATATGCATACAATTAATTAATATTGCATTACTTGTATTGTTCACACTTGTTTATTGATTGATTACTACACTGTATAAGTTAACACATTTCATATATGCACATTAAAGAAGGTTAACACGTTTCATATACATTAAAGAACAGGTTTCACATACATTAAAGTTCATTTTTTATAATTAAATATTTGCTAATGCTAAAAATATTTTCGTGAGAAAATTTAACACGCGAAAAACTTAAATTTTACGTAAGAATTAAAAATTTCCCATAAAAGAATTCTTTTAATTTGTCAGCATTTTTATTTTCTCATAATTTTATAAAAATTAAAAATAAGAAAGCTGTAATTAATATTAAGTAAAAAGAATTGTAGTTAGTTAATTTTTGGATGTCTAACAAAGAGGTTGAAATAAAAAGTAATTTAATTTTAAACTTAAAAATTTGTTTTTTTTATATTTAAAAAAATATAAAAAAGTTAACTGGTGCCCGAACAGGGACCAGCGAATAAAAAGTGCAAGTAGTGAAAATAGTGGTAGTGAAGTGAAAATAAAACAAAACTTTCTTTTATAAAAACAAGAAAGTTAAAATTTGGCAGAACAACTATCCCATAAGAACTAGTTGTTTCTTTAAAGCTATTAACATAAGAACATAGCAGCCAAGATAAATTTTTATTTTCATTTATAACTGCAAGCAAGAAGAAACCTGAAAAGGAAAAAACTGTCACCAACAGTTTGCAGTCATTTCACTCAACTACACTAAGTAACGAAACTAAGTAAATTGTGATTGAGACACCGTGCCATTAGTACGACGTCTGCAATTGTCAACGCTCACGTACCAAACGGGATTAACACGACTCATCCGTTCTTAGAAGACACAACGCTGGTTCCAGAAGAAAAAAAAAACCCAGATCGCTGATCTCCTCATAACCAAGGAAATTCCCAATCAAAGAGATGAGGATCCTTCTGATATTATTGTAAGTAAATCCTTGAAATTTTGTATTTTATACAGATTGTGGTGGAAAAAATATTTAATAAAATATTGAAAAATTAAACGAAGAATAATTTAATCATTTTGAATTTATTATAAATAAATTAATTGATTTTTTTTGCATAATATAAAAAAAGGTGATTTAAAAAAATTAAATTAAAATATTTACAGAATATTTGAAAAATTACTGATACACATAAAAAAATTGATAATATTTTTTCTCTTACAAAAAATATAAAACAAGTGAATTCAAGAATAAAATAAATTATTTGTCGAATGTTTTGTAAAATTATTGATATAGTTATAAAGGAAAAGACTGTGTGAAGTTTTCAAACAAACGCAAAAAGTAGAATTAATTATGTAAATTATATTATGAAATAATACTGATCAGAGAGATATAATTCAAATAAAGATATAAAAAATTATAAAATTAAGAGTATAAAAATATATAAAGAATTATTATTAAAATAAATTTATGTGAAAATTATTATAATTAAGGAATTATTTTGTGTTTTGATCATAAAAAATTTTATAAAAATTATTGTAAAATTATATTGAACAATAAAGGAAATTAAATTCCCATTTCCCCATTTTCTATTCTATAAATAAAACACCTTTTTATCTCTAAATAAATAATGAATATAGAAATAAGTTTGATAAATTACCTATATTAATTTTGTGTACAAAAATACTGACAAATCAAAAGAAATCTTCAATATATTCAAAAAATAAAGAAAAAATTCGTTATTCAGAAAATTAGAATTAGAATTTTAGAATTTTGTTGAGAGTTATAATTTGTTTAGCATTGAAAAAGAATAACCGTCATCATGTCAATCAATGAACAAATGCAAGAAGCTATAAAACAATTAACCGGTGCTGTAAATGCCCAAATCAACGTAACGAAAGAATTGGAACGAAGACTTCAGAGATTAGAAGAAAAATGTTTAACTACTACTTCAATAAAAGAGCCAGAAAATAATTTGCTACCGAAGAATGAAGAAGAACTTAAAGAAATAAGTAAATTACCATACTGCGTCAAAGAACTTCAGTTATTTGATGGTCATCCTCTTCAATATGTCTCGTGGGTTCATCTTGTTGAAAGTATATTGAAGGATTATGAAATAGTTCGTAATAAGCCCATTTATCGCGCCATATTGAAAAGTATACGGCAAAAAATCAGGGGCAACGCTGATTCAGCCCTCATATCGTATAATATCTTTGATGATGACTGGCCAACAATAAAAAAATGTTTGTCAAAAGGGATTTACGAAGTTTAGAGTATCAATTAAGTAATCTGACTCAGAAAAATATGAGCCTTGACGAATTTTACGCGAACATAAATCACCAATTCTCGCTAATGGTTAATAAAATAAAAACAGAAGATTATAATCAAGACACAATTGATGTACTAGTAGAAATGTATAGGAACAGGGCACTCGATGTATTCATAAGAGGTTTAAACGGTGATCTTTCAAGAATTTTAATGATACGTCGACCACGGACACTTCCTGAAGCCTACTCCTTCTGCTTGGAAATGCAAAATCTAAATTTCAGTAATATGCCGATACATAAAGCAAATTTCAGTAATAAAGTTACTGCTCCAATAAATCAAATAACAATTACAAGGCGTGAACAACCAATGACACGTGGGACGATGCACCTACCACCACAAAAAAGAAATTTAGCTTATAATCTTCAACATAATTCTGATAACAGGCCTAATCTTCAACATAATTCTGATAACAGACCACCACCCAGACCATCTTATCCAAAACCATCAGTACCAATGGATATAGATCAATCAATTCAAACGAAACGGGTAAGTTACATGAATAGGAATCAAAATAATACTGTTGCGAAACGTGGAAACAATTCAAACGGAAACTTGCTAAAACACCAAGGACTCTATCATATGGAAGCAGAAATACAACAGGAAACATACGAGGATTATACTCGTGAATACAGAGACGAATACGAAGATAATCTAGAGCAGACAGGAGAAGAGTCTGAAGTAAATTTTATGACGGGAGCCTGTCTAGCATACCTTACTCAGAATATGAAACAAAAGATAACAGAATTTTAAAATTTTTAATCGATACCGGCGCAAACAAAATTTTTATCAGACCAGAACTTGCTATTAACTCAAAATTAACCAAAATTCCATTTAAAATAAAGTCAGCTGGCGGAGATATAGGAATTCAAAAAAAGATAACTGGGAAATTTTTCGAAAGTATTAATAACTACTCAGATATAAATTTTTTTGTTTTTCCTGGACTAAAATCGTTTGATGCGATAATAGGAGATGACACATTAAAAGAATTAGGTGCAATAGTTGACAGGAAAAATAATGTGCTTATAATATCACCGGACATTAAGATACCACTAAAGGAAAAACAATCCGTATGTTGAATAGTCATTCAACATTTTAATAACCTGAAAAAGAAAGAAAAAAATAAAAGTTATTAAAAATAAAAAAAATTAATAATAACAAAAAATAAATCAATTAATAACATAAAAACCACAAACAGAACAACACAAAAGTAAACAAACAACATAACCAAAAACATAACACAGAAATATACACAATCACAAAACTATTTACAATCCACAACAAGAAACAATAAATAGAACTATTCACAGTACACAAAATACATGAATAAACACATATAAAATATAATTAATTAATAACACAAAACACTAATCACAAAAATAATAATTACGAATTAAAATTATCACACAACTTAACACTAATCACAATATTATAATAATTGACAATTGACATATTGTAACAATGAACACTAACAAAAACTAAACATTGGAATACATTAGATATATTACATACGACCATGTCAAAATTGTCAAATAGAAGCTGAATTACCAGTACCAATAGTGTTATTCACAATTACCATAAAATTGTCATTCAAATTACCGGACACAATTTGAAACAAAACGGTTTTATAAAAAAGACAAGAATATGATATAAATAGCAGAACATTTCAACAACGGGGAAAATAGAAAATTCCAGAGTTTGCAAATTTTGGTATATAAAGGGTTGCGATTCGCAGAAAAATTTGTTGTTAACGCGCATACGTTAACAATTATTAAATTCAATTAGTTTTAAGTTCATAATCAATAAAAACATGTAAAATATACTAAATAATAAACAAATTGCATTTTTCTTTCGGTCATTGCATCTTCACAATATAAGACATATTATTTTACATAGTTCATTATGCAGGTATAAAACGGAAATGCTGACTTAGTACAAGACGGTGCATTAAACTTTGTACTTATTCTATGATGTTGGGTAAACAAATAAGTCGTTAACTTAAAAAATATAAAATAAAAAAAAGATGCAATGTCTGCAATTTAAATTTGTTTATTATGTTAGGTATGAAATTAACCCAAATCAATATATTATATTGATTGTTATTGTAATTAGTCAATATTACATGTTACTTGAATATTATATATAAATGGATTGCAAATTAATAAAAGTTAGTTATTATTAAACCGTGAACAATCTTGTTTTATTGAACAAATTGATCAATTCATTACTTGAATCAGTGATACCTCATTCAAGTAATACAACAATTAAGTTGGAACCAGAGATACCTCGTTTCAACTTAGATAATTAACACAACCTTATGAATTAGAGTTCCCTAATTCATAATTGAATTGAACTATTGAATTAGTTTTTTTTTTGATAATTCAAATCAACAAACATTTCAAGTGCAACTTCGCACTATAACATTTTTTGGTGACCCCGACGTGATTGTTTCAAGCAACTACAATGGAAGAATTAGCAGCAAGACAAATCAGCATCGGAAAGGAAATTGAGAAATTAATCAATAAATTTCGCAATGACGCTCCCGAGAAGAAAACAGTCTCATCTTTAAATGAAAGAATGGAGCAATTACAAACACTCTGGAATGAATTTGAGAAAAATGACGATGCAATTCGTGATCGTTATTCAGATGCAAAGGATCATTTGTATTTCCAGAGAGACTATTATAATCTGATATCAAGTGGATATCAGACAATTATTAAAGACATAAATGAGTTATTAGAGCATCAACAGGACTCTACATCAAATATTCAATTAAACACAAGGCCTAACACTCCACAACCGTCCAAATCCAATAATTTGCCGGCTATACACATGAGAACAGAACAAGTCAAAACTAACAATGGTGACAATGATCCAACGAAGTTGATAAGAAAACAATTTTCGTTAATCACAGCGTTGAAGAATATTTTAGATGGCACAAATATTACACCAGGAAATCTCAAATCATATTATGATTTCAAAATTAGCACGATAACCAATTATTGGAATCAAATTCAAAATGTACATCAAACTATTTACGAACATGTAACCAATCCAGAAACATACAATTATAATGAACGAACTTATTTACAACTTGAAAACAAAGTACAAGATGTCATGATAAACCTGTTAAACTGTTTAGAGATTCACAGTTCGAATCAAGTTTCACAAACACATAATGAACCAAATAATATGGCATCCGGACAATCATTAATGAAGTTGCCAAAATCATATTATCAAAATTCAATGGAAACTATCTCAACTGGCAACAATTTCATGATTTGTATACTCAAATGGTGCATAGTCAACCATTGAGTAACGCCCAGAAAATGTGGTATTTAAAATCGAACCTAGTTGGTGAGGCTGAAAAATTAATTAAACATTTAAGCGTGTCTGATGAAAATTACACTACTGCATGGGAAATTTTGAAGCAGCGATACGACAACAGAAGATTAATTGTAACATCGTTGATCGATAAACTGTTGTCACAACCATCCATAACCACAGAATCCACGACAGCATTAAAAAATGTACATGAGAACACCAAAGAGTGCTTGTTAAGCTTAGAAAATCTAGGTTTGAAGGTTATGGGCTATTGGGATCCTTTGATCATTCATATAATGACCAAGAAACTTGATAGAAATACCCACACGTTATATGAGCAAAGTCTCAAGGCCCCAAGAGAGCTGCAAAATATTCAAGATTTTTTGAAATTCGTTGAAACACGTTTTCAGTCACTTGAAGCACTTGGAGCTAAAATCAACAACAAATCTGGAGAAAAAAATAAATTTTCCGCTTTGGTATCAAATTTAAATAGCTGCTTGGTATGCAAAGAAAGACATGCTATTTATCAGTGCAGTGAATTTTTAGAACTGACACCAGCAGAACGTCAAAGGAAGGCACTACAGTTGAATATTTGTTTAAATTGTTTGAAGCAAGGACATTCTGCAGCGAAATGCACATCAAGATCATATCTTAAGTGCAATAAGAAACACAATACACTGCTACATTTTAATGCAATTCCAAAACCACAATATTGAACGCATCCCGGTGATGCAAATACAAAAAAGGAATGTTCTCCCACAAAGGCTCAAACATCATTAACAGCAAACAGTGGAGAAAATATAAAAACTTATGTTTTCTTGGGTACAGAACTAGCTACCGTAAAGACTCGTGATGGAAATGATGTAAAATGCCGCATTCTATTGGACTCTGGATCGCAGCTTAACTTTATTTCAGAAAAATTGAGAAAAAAACTTAGAATGTCTAACGTCGAAGTACCAATAAACATCTCAGGCATTGGTAAATCTGAAATCAAGGTTAACAATCGAGTGAACATTACAATAAATTCGATGACCAGTAATTACAGTTCACAGGTAGACGCGTATGTCATCAAGGAAATATCTGCATGTCAACCATTGAGACATATTCATACAGATAAATGGAACATTCCAAAACATATCAGACTTGCAGACCCTGATTTTAACAAACCACAAGAAGTAGACATTTTGTTAGGTGCCGAATTTTATGGCGAATTAATGCGAGCAGGCCAGATTAAGTTAGAAAGTCATTTACCGATTTTACAAAACACAGTATTGGGGTGGATAGTATTGGGTAAGGCATCAATTGAAGAAACTGAAACCACATTTTGTGGTATTAGCAACTTAGAATTGGAAGTATCTCTTCAAAGGTTTTGGGATTTAGAAGAATATAATGAAAAGCCTAATTTGTCTATATCAGATCAGAAATGTGAAGAATATTTTAATTCAACGACTAACCGTGATGAGACTGGTAGATTTATTGTGAGCTTGCCAATTCTTGGTAATTTAGAATTATTGAAAAATTCAGAAGCGATTGCGTTCAGAAGACTGTTAAGTATCGAGAAAAAATTAGCAAAGGATTCGTCATTAAAACAACAGTATTCTGCTTTTTGGATGAATACCTCAAGCTGGGACACATGAAAGAAGTTGAAAGGAAGAGCATTGGACCGATACATTACTTCTTACCACACCATTATGTTTTGAAACCAAGCAGCAGCACGACAAAATTACGCGTAGTTTTTGATGCTTCTGCTAAAACTAGTTCAAATTTGTCACTGAATGATTTAATGTTGGCAGGGCCAAAAATCCAAGATGATTTAATATCAATCGTATTAAGATTCAGAATGAAAAAATTTGTATTTACGGCCGACATTAAACAAATGTATAGACAAATTCAGTTAGCAGAAGAAGATAGAAATCTCCAATTGATCATGTGGCGGAAAAGCCCAACTGAAGCCGTGAAATTTTATCGACTCTGCACCGTTACATGTGGAACAAAATCAGCGCCGTATTTAGCGGTAAAATGTTTACAACGTTTAGCGGAGGATGAAGAATCAAAATATCCATTAGGTAGCAAGGCCATAAGAAATTTTTATGTTGATGACTTAATGACAGATAGTGATGATATAGCAGAAGCCATCCAGATGCAAACAGAAATTCAACAATTACTTAAATCAGGCGGGTTCGAGCTACATAAGTACAAATCATCCTGACTTAATTAAGAATTTAACAAGGGAAAAACTAGAACTACAATTAGAATTTCACGAAAAGAACAACAACCATGTAAAAACCTTAGGACTCCTGTGGCATCCTATTATTGACCACTTCGAAATAACAACTGCAATAAAATCACATCAACGTATTACGAAACGCAACATTCTGTCCGATACTGCACAAATCCACGATCCACTAGGATTGATTAATCCGGTGGTGGTTACAAGTAAAATATTTCTGCAAGAGTTATGGAAATGTAAGTTAGATTGGGATGATGAGTTACCTGAAGAATTGCAGACAAGGTGGTCAAAATTTATGCAGGAAGTGCCTAAGTTAGGTTCAGTGCAAGTACCTAGATACATGTTCGGAAACAAACGTGCAGTAACAACACAACTTCATGCGTTCTGTAACGCCAGCGAAAAGGCATATGGAGCAGTCACATACATACGATCGAAAGATGAAGACGGAGTAATAACTGTTCGGTTGCTCTGCTCTAAGTCTCGAGTGGCCCCAGTACATTCCATTACATTACCTAGATTGGAACTCTGCGGTGCGAAAGTAGCTGCGAATTTAGTTAACAGAATTACGAAAACTATTGAAGAAAGGTTGGATGAGATAGTGTATTGGACAGATTCTCAAATTGTTCTTTCGTGGCTAAGAGGAGAACCGTCACGACTCAAAACATTTGTCGCTAATCGAGTCTCAATAATTCTTCAGTCATCATCACCTAACCAGTGGAGACACGTACCAAGTAAGAGCAATCCTGCAGATTAATTATCTCGAGGCGCTCTACCAGATCAACTCAAAAACTCAAAATTGTGGTTCTCTGGTCCAGAATTCTTACAACAACCTAGATCAATGTGGCCTAAAAACATTGTCGAAAATGTGAGGTTGGAGGAGGAAGAAAAACCGGTGAAGTTGGTATGCAATACTGCAACTACAGAGTTACCAAACCACCTCATATACCAAATAAGTCATGGTAATTCATTTAGCAAATTGACACGCGCAATAGCATACATCCGACGGGCAATAAAGGTCATGAAAGACAAAACACGCGTCAATGACAAATTTTTGACAACAATAGAATTAGAAGAAGCCACAAGAGAAGTTATAAGAGAAGTTCAGAGTGAATCTTTTGAAGAAGACATAAAAATGTTGAAGAAGATGCAGTCAGTAAAACTCAGTAGCAAACTAGCAACATTATCACCTTTCTTAGATGAGCTTGGATTACTTCGTGTGGGCGGAAGATTAGAACAAGCCAACATATCATATGATGCAAAACATCCGTTACTGCTACCAGGGGATCACTTTGTTTCAAAATTAATATATAATCATCTACATATTGTAAATTTGCATGCAGGACCCCAAGCATTAAATTCAATAGTCCGACAAAAATATTGGATTCTACAGGGTAGAAATTTAGCCAGAGCAACCGTAGCCAGATGTGTTCAGTGCACAAGGCTTAGGCCACGATTGATGAATCAAGTAATGGGAAACCTACCACCAAGCAGAGTCCAACAAGCACGGCCATTTTTTAATTGTGGAGTGGACTTTTGTGGACCAGTTTACACTCATTTTAAAATTAGAGGAAAAAGGCCATTAAAATCCTATATAGCAGTATTCGTTTGTTTCACTACAAAGGCAACTCATCTAGAAGTTGTATCGGACCTAATAACAGAAGGATTCATTGCAGCCTTAAAACGATTCATCGCAAGACGTGGAAAATGTCAAAAAATATTTTGCGACAATGCAAGAAATTTCGTGGGTACAAAAAATCCATTAGAGGAACTACAGAATGTTCTAAGCAATCAAACATCAGTAGAAAAAATCAAAAGAAGTGCTAGTGTACATAATATAGAGTTCAAATTCATTCCCCCTCGTGCTCCTCATTTTGGTGGTTTATGGGAGGTAGCAGTGAAATCCACCAAACAACTGCTATATCGTAGCGTAGCCTCAGCGTCACTCACTTATGAAGAACTTTGTACCGTCACCGCTGAAATAGAGGCTATACTGAATTCCAGGCCATTAACGGCAATGTCGTCAGATGCAAATGACTTTGCACCCTTAACCCCAGCTCACTTCATTATATGAGAACCTATGGTAGCAAATCCTGATCCATTTACAATACGATCAAAAATGTCACTAGCATCAAGATGGGCACTAGTAAGTCAGATACGTGGAGAATTTTGGAAACGATGGTCAATCGAGTACTTACACCTCTTGCAGCAGAGAGCAAAATGGGTAAAGGAATATCCTAATTTGTTACCTGGCACATTGGTACTAATAAAGGAAGATCACCAGCCATCTATGCTTTGGCAAATGGGAAGAGTAATCGATACGATCGAAGATACTGATGGTAGGGTACGAGTGGCTGATGTACAAACATCTACTGGAATCCGTAGGAGAGCAATACATCACTTAGCTCCATTACTTCCGAACTTAAATGAAGAGGATGACATTGAAATAGCAACTGAAGAAACCGAACAAGCCAGTCAAGAAACCAATACTCAAAATAATACAAACAGGAGGCAACCAAGAAAGCGACGTAGTGATGGACAAGGTGCAATGAACTGTTTGAAGGTTTTCCTCTTAACGTCGTTAATCATGCCTGTGTTGACCACCAATATTCAACCTATTGAAGTTACTCCGCTAACCAACGAAGCCGGAGTATATTTTGAAAAACTAGGCAATGCCATGATAACTGGTAGCGAATGGAAAATCATAGTTTATTACAACTTGACGAATTATTGGACAGCATTAAAAACTATAGAACAAGGCTTGCTGGGAATGAAGCAATTAGCCAGAATTATAAAAAACAACGAATATCAGCTAGAAATTGTCCAGGAATATCAAGACCAACTAGCAGAACTAAAGGCATATAATCAAATTTTCACAAATGAAGGCAACAAATCAAAAAAAGAACGAGTTGAACGTTCGAAATCACCTCTTAATTTTATTGGTAGCGCATTCCGTGCACTAATTGGAGTGTTAGACGACGATTACGCAGAAGAAATGAGTCAAACAATTGACAAAGTTAAGCAAAATGAAGATCATCTGCAGAAACTCATTCAAAATCAAACGTCGATAGTAGAAACAACTGTAAACATCATGAAAAAATCAGAACAAGAAAAAATAATTGAGCAAATGAAATTTATTGAAGAAAATACAGAAAGGATCTATGATAATCTAAGAAATATGAACACCGAAATGAAGCAGTCAAGAGCAATTGAAGGGTTTAATGTTTTATCACTTTTGTGTTCAGCACTTTTACAAGATTATAAGAGCAAACAGAGGGCAATATTAGATGTCGTTACGGCAACGCAACACGGCAAATTAAATCCATTAATACTAACAACAGAACAACTATTAAATCAATTGCAATATATTCGAACCCATATACAAGCACCACTTCAACTACCATTTACATTAGACGAACAAACCTTGCTCAATGCTTATCGACTGATTAATGTTCAGTACCGTATAAGAAAGCAGCATGTCATTTTTGTAATCACAGTACCATTGGTACGAGAAGAAAAATTTGAACTATATAAGGTATACCCGTTACCAGTTCACATTAACAACACCTTTGTGTCCATTGAAGTTAAAACTGACCATATATTAATCAGTGCTCACCGAGATCGAATTTATCGTTTAACAGAGTTGGATCTGCTGAAAGGAATTCAGATAAATGAAGAAACTTATTTAATTCATCAGAAAGGGCCAATTTATAATAAGAACAATCAGGAAAACTGTGAGTTAGAACTTTTTGCACAACTAACTTTACCATCTACATGCAAGATGAAGATGACAAAAGCAGCTCGAATGTGGAGTCAATTAGAAACACTTAATCACTGGCTCTTCAGCCTAGATAAAACATATATGATCACTTTCGTATGTCAATGTGGAATATGGCAGAAGCCGCTACAAGGAACGGGTA
Organism: Villa cingulata; assembly: GCA_951394055.1. Lineage (NCBI taxonomy): Eukaryota > Metazoa > Arthropoda > Insecta > Diptera > Bombyliidae > Villa > Villa cingulata. Next base: position 29,033,340 of record OX596017.1, on the reverse strand, counting down.
TGCTAAGCTTAAACGAGGACTGCGTACTTCAGGATGATGAACTAAGCATCAGCAGTACACCCATAAGGGAAACAAAAATCATAAAATACTTTCAACCACCAATTAACATAACAGCGCTGCATCTATTCAATAATAATACAATGCACAGTCCACCTGCAATATTGAAAAAAATAAACTACACGGAGAACCCAAATTTAATAAACGAGTTGAGCAAACATCTGAACGAAATCAAATTACAACAAGAACAACCATTACAAGAGCTACAATTTCATGATATTCATCAGTATGCTGTCGGATATACAACTTTAGGAATAGTTGCTATAGTCATCATATATTTAATTGTGACATACATGCGGCACCGACCTAGGAAAATCAAAATCATAACCAAAACAGAAGCTTCAAATGCAAAACGTACAACACCTGAAGATTATAAATTTGAAGTCTAAAGACTTCAAGAGGAGGCAAGATGTTAACGCGCATACGTTAACAATTATTAAATTCAATTAGTCTTAAGTTCATAATCAATAAAAACATGTAAAATATACTAAATAATAGACAAATTGCATTTTTCTTTCGGTCATTGCATCTTCACAATATAAGACATATTATTTTACATAGTTCATTATGCAGGTATAAAACGGAAATGCTGACTTAGTACAAGACGGTGCATTAAACTTTGTACTTATTCTATGATGTTGGGTAAACAAATAAGTCATTAACTTAAAAAATATAAAATAAAAAAAAGATGCAATGTCTGCAATTTAAATTTGTTTATTATGTTATGTATGAAATTAACCCAAATTAATATATTATATTGATTGTTATTGTAATTAGTCAATATTACATGTTACTTGAGTATTATATATAAATGGATTGCAAATTAATAAAAGTTAGTTATTATTAAACCGTGAACAATCGTGTTTTATTGAACAAATTGATCAATTCATTACTTGAATCAGTGATACCTCATTCAAGTAATACAACAATTAAGTTGGAACCAGAGATACCTCGTTTCAACTTAGATAATTAACACAACCTTATGAATTAGAGTTCCCTAATTCATAATTGAATTGAACTATTGAATTAGTTTTTTTTTTGATAATTCAAATCAACAAACATTTCAAGTGCAACTTCGCACTATAACATTTGTCTTTGCGATTACTTGTGTAGACTGTCGTGTTGAGACTGAAGCAAGGAAACCAAAGGCCAAACTCATCAGCCAGGACGTGTTGAGTCCTATCAAAATCTAGCGTGTTGAGCTAGTAAGTAGGGAAAAGTTAGGAACTTCTGTAAAAATATTTAGGATTTTTACAGAATTAGGGAATCATCGAATTTAATCTTCGTCAAAACACTTAGAAAATTTCTTGAACTTAGAAATTTTCTAAAGAAAACATCACGGAAAAAATATCATCAAAAAACTTAAACTATTTTGGAAAAAATAAAATTTCATCGAGACAGTCAGAAATATTTCATCTCGACAGTCATCAGTTCCCGACGGCATCTTCAGTTCACATAACGATTTTTTTGAAACTTGGAAAATTCAAACAGTCATTGTTTAATTGGTTCATCATCGTTATCTTCAGCATCCGTTCTTCAATCAACATAGTTTCTACAACGCCATCTATTCGTGTAGGTCGACCTATACCAACGAATAATTAGTTAATTAGTATTTAAGAATGTATGCAAAATTTATAATTAAAGTAAATTTGATATATTTCATTTGTATAAATTCATAATTTTGTTTCGATTGTAATATATTTTGTTAAATTTACTTGCATAATTACTTCCGGTTTAATCAAAAATATTGTATAATTGAAAATATTGAATTTTTATTTTGTATATATTGAATTAAATTTATTTGAAAATTAAACACATACTAATTTAAATAATTCAGAATTGTCTGTAATTTAGTTTTAAGAAAATTGAATTGTTAGGCTTAAGAGAATATATTTTGAAAAAAAATTTTTATAACGAATTGTAAAAAAATTGTGTTTTTATTTTATTAAAAATTTTGAACCGGTACCTTTCATTTTTTAATGTTAATCTTTTTTGTGGATTTAACACCGTACAAGTAAACAATTTGGAAATTCCAGATAATCATTTGAACGATAAAGCAAAAGAAAGAGTTAGAAATTTAGTTAAAAAATCCATATCTCTTTTTGGACCATTAAATGAACAGGAAGTAATAGATACAAATGTTAGAGCTGAAATTAAAACCACTACAGATGAGCATATCTACGCCAAAACGTATCCGTATCCGATAAACATGAGAACCGAGGTAGAAGAACAGATAGAAAAACTGCTGAAAGATGGAATCATAAGGCCGTCTAAAAGTCCATACAATGCTCCGATTTGGATCGTAGAAAAGAAAATGGACGCATCAGGAATAAAAAAAATACAGAATGGTCGTTGACTATAAGCGACTTAATTCGGTAACCATATCTGACACATACCCGATACCAGACATCTCAAATACTATCTCCAACTTAGGTAACTCAAAGTACTTCACAACCATCGATCTAACCTCAGGGTTTCATCAAATACGGATGAAAGAATCTGACGTACAGAAAACCGCTTTCTCTACCATGAATGGAAAGTACGAGTTCCTTAGGTTACCCTTTGGATTGAAAAATGCTCCGGCAATTTTCCAAAGGATGATAGACGATGTGTTAAAAGAATATATCGGAATGATATGTTATGTGTATATCGATGACATTATAGTTTTTGGAGGCATTAATATTGAAGAACATTTGAAAAATGTTGAAAAAGTATTCAAAAAATTAAAACTTTCAAATTTAAAGTTAAATTTAGATAAAACGGAATTTTTGAAATCAGAAACTGAGTTCCTAGGTTATCTTATAACAAGTCAAGTAATCAAACCTGACCCAAAAAAAATCTCGGCTATACAACGCATTAAGCCACCTCAACATTTAAAAGAGTTAAAAAGCTTCCTTGGACTCTCATCGTACTATAGAAGATTTATTAAAGATTTCGCTAAGATAGCTAAACCTTTAACTAATTTAACAAAAGGACAAAATGCTCAAATAAAAGCAAATCAATCAAAAAAAATCTCGATAAATTTAAATGAAAAAGAACTTAATTCATTCAAATAAATTAAAGAGTTATTAGCATCTTCAGAAATTCTCATATTCCCTGATTTCGACAAACCTTTCATACTAACTACCGACGCATCTAACAGCGCAATGGAGCAGTATTGTCACAGGGAGAAATCGGAAAAGACAGACCCATAACTTATATATCTCGATCTCTAAATAAAACTGAGGAAAACTATGCCACAAACGAAAAGGAAATGTTAGCTATCGTTTGGGCATTAGACAACTTAAGAAATTATTTATTAACAACAATTATTTTTTAAAAACACTTATTTACAAACAATTATAAATTACTTAAAATTATAAATTATAAATTTTGCATACATTCTTAAATACTAATTAACTAATTATTCGTTGGTATAGGTCGACCTACACGAATAGATGGCGTTGTAGAAACTATGTTGATTGAAGAACGGATGCTGAAGATAACGATGATGAACCAATTAAACAATGACTGTTTGAATTTTCCAAGTATCAAAAAAATCGTTATGTGAACTGAAGATGAAGATATGAAAATATTTTTACTGTCTCGATGAAATTTTAATTTTTCCGAAATAATTCAAATTTTGATGATGCTTTCTGCGATGTTTTCTTTAGAAAATTTCCAAGTTTAAGAAATTTTCTAAGTATTAGAAAATTTCCAAGATTAAGAAATTTTCTAAGTCTCCTTGAAAAAAATCAACTTTAATAATTTTCGATATGAATTTCCAGTAGAAAATTTCTGTTTAAAAAATTTTCTAAGTGTTTGACGAAGATTTAATTCGACGTTCCCTAATTTCTGTAAAAATTCTAAGTATTTTTACAGAAATTCCTAACTTTTCTCTACTTACTAGCTCAACACGCTAGATTTTGATAGGACTCAACACGTCCTGGCTGATGAGTTTGGCCTTTGGTTTCCTTGCTTCAGTCTCAACACGACAGTATACACAAGTAATCGGAAAGACAAATTTTTCTGCGAATCGCAACCCTTTATATACCAAAATTTGCAAACTCTGGAATTTTCTATTTTCCCCGTTGGTGATAAAATTTCTATTTGTCTCATCTTCTCGTCTTTTTTTATGAAACCGTTTTGTTCAAATTGTGTCCGGTAATTCGAATGACAATTTGTGGTGATTGTGAATAACTCTATTGGTAACTATATTCAGCTGGTAACTTTCAATTCGGCTGGCACATTTGTGGTGTAAATATTCTATTTATTGTTTTGTTGTGTTTCGTAAAATTTTTGTAATTGTGATATATGTAGTTTTGGTTATGTTTTTATGTTTACATTTTGTGTTGTTCTATGTTTGCTTAAAGTTAGTTTAGACTGCTTGATATGTCAAATATGATTTGGTTTGATTTGTGTCAAAAATGTTGTCAGATGGTGTGAAGCCATGTGAACATATCATATTTGACATATCAAATCATGTCGAGTTCGACATTTTGGAATTAGAACATGCTCTAATTCAATTTGACTTGGGTTTGACTTTTTATTTTGCTATTTCCAGATTTTCAATCAAAGGATACAGGTAAAATTAAAATTTTAACTTTTTGTGAATAATTAATTATTTCTGCAACACTTTTATAGATTTCTTTCACATTTATAGAAAAATATATTTTAAAATGAAGATATCTTCACCAAATAATGTTGAAGTTGAATGCAACAAGAAAAAGTTAAAGGTAATTTATATATGATTTGTAATGATAGATGATTTTTCTAATGTTTTTCATTCATTTATTTTTTTTTACATCTAGGACATGGATTAGCCCCAAGAAGCTGTTCTCAAATTAATAGAACTGTGGTCGAATTATCAATGCCTGTACAACACAACCCACAGCCTGTATAAAAATCAACACGCCAGAGCTGATGCATTATACAAGATAACAGAAGATTTGAAGAGATTGTTGCCATCAATTACATCACAACAAATTAAAACAAAAATGTTGAATTTGAGAAGCCAGTACACCCGGAAATTATCAAAAATAAATAATTCCAAAAAAAGTGGAGCTGGAAGCGACGATGTTTATATTTCACGGGTATACTGGCTAGACAAAATGGGATTTTTAAAAGATTTTATTACGACGCGAAAAAAGCATGTCAACTGTTAATCAAGGTTAGTGAATTAATCCAAATAAATTTTCATAAGCCATTGTAATGTTGAACTATTTCAGATGAAGTATGTGTTTTTTCGTTGGACGACAGTATTGCTATAGAGTTCGAAAAAAACAGTGATATCAGTACAGTTTTCTCTCCACCACCAACTAAAAAAATTAAAAGAGTGGAAAAGAACGGTACGGACGACATACTGGAAAAAGCGTCAGATGCAATTGAAAGGGTGACCACCGCTTTTACAGCTTCATCTTCAACAATAGTAAAACATCGTCCGGAGGTTGAAGCATGTGGTGAATTTTTTAAAGTAGAACTGGCAAAAATTACAGATGATAAATTAATGAATGAATTTCAGGTTAAATTATTTTCGCTGCTTCATGAATACAAAACGGAGCAAATCAGACTTAATCAAAATATGTAATAACAGTACAAATATAATGTCACATTTATATGTATTTTTTAAAATAAATGTACAATATTAATGATTAAAAATTGAATTTTGTTATGGCCTCTTTTTGCCATGAGACAGCACCTTCGGTGTTGAAATATTCCATAAATGTGTTCCGAATATCCATACCTTCATTGGCTGAACGATTTCCTCTCTGGCGTTCTAAATTTGTTATGAACACTGATTTTCTCCAAGAGCCATTAGCCATAGTTATTGATGTGATATTTTCATGGTCCACTTGTTTAGTATTAAAACCGTTTTCATTTATGATATAATTGCGAAGGACGCAAGCAGTTAAGGTAATCAATTCAGCTTTTTCAATACTCAGATTTATTTCCTTTTGTAGCACGCGAAATTTGTTAGCCAATATACCAAAAGCGTTTTCGACCACTCGACGAGCCCGACTTAATCTGTAGAATCAAAATGGAAAATGTATTTGTTTACTCTGATAAAGTATAAATATTAGTACGTAATTACCTATAATTAAAAATGTTGTGTTCATGTGGAGAACGATGGCCAAAGGGCTTCATAATTCTTGTACTCAATCTAAATGCATCATCCGCAACAATGACATATGGCAACTTTCTGCTAATCATAAGCAATTGTTCATCGGCAGGAAAATTAAAAGCATTAGTTGAGATCCCTTTGCAAAGATTTGATTGGTTGAACACTGCCGCATCATTTGCTCGTCCATTAGCACCGACATCCACACATAAAAATCTATAATTCGCATCAACTAATGCCATAAGTACGATGCTGTGAAATCCTTTATAGTTGAAATATAAAGATCCATACTCTTTTTTCCCACTTATGGCAATGTGCTTTCCATCTATAAATAATGTTATAAGTAGTAGCATTATGTATATGTGTTTCGCATAGTTCATATTATTTTTGATATTATTACCCAATGCTCCTACACATAAAGGGAAGTTCCAATTTCTCTCAAAATCACTTGCAATTTTTACCCATTCAACTTCGGTGCTTGGCATCTATTAAAATAAATATTATAATTTAATTCATGATCAAGGAAATTGGATATAAATTATTATTGGGTATTTATTTTTACCTTTAAATAATCTTTTTTCAATGTTTCATAGATGGCTTTTAATGTTTCTGGTATTATGCTGGAAATTGACGGAATAGATATGCGAAAATTAAATGACAGACTCGCATAGGTTTCACCAGTAGCCAGAAATCGACATGTCAACAGCAATCTAAAAATATGCCAATAAATTTTTTGATATGAAAATTTGTGATAATATTTACATTACCTTATTTCAGCATTGATTGAAGGCCTTAACAAAGTCTCTTGTTTTTCAATCAATGGTTTCACTTTGTCTAGAAGATTGTAAAATGATTTCACAGACATTCTGCAATAATTTTGAAATCTTGAAGGATCTTCATATTTCAACTCCTTTAAGACCAAGTGAGTTATATCTCGTCCTGTTCCTCTTCTTAAAAGCCATGATCTACATCATAACGACTTTGCTCTCTTCTTTTTAATAATATTTCTTTTTTTTCACAAACAGCCACAATAATTTTAATTAAATTTAAAAGCACCACCGCCGAACTTTTAGCATCCATTTCAAATCGTTTGCAACTGACAGTTCAATGTTATGTTTGACAAATCAAATGGTGTGAAAACATATAAACAAATGGAAATGACTCTTGTCGTAGCAAATCATAAGCTACGTCATTTTCATGTCGAATCACAAATCATGTTTGACATATCAAGCAGTCTAAACTCACTTTTATTGTGTTGTTTATTATTATTATCATATTAATTAAATAATTATTTATTATCTTCTTATTTTTTAGCTACTGTGGTTTTTGGGCGGATCATATTTACTGTAAGAAGGTGAGTTATTTTATTCAAATATTTTTTTTTATCATTTTTTTTTTCTAAAATTTCTCTATTTTTTATTTTCGGATTATATTATGTTGACTGGATTCAGCATAATACATCTGGTGTGGTATGTTGTATGCAGTGTGGGGTCAGGGTGGGCTTCCATCTCTCATTAGGATGGAAGATACTGCCATGACGTCACACAGCATATATATACAGTCTTATATTCTATATTTTTATAATTTTCCAAATAACTTTAAAAATAAATTAATTTCTTAATGTCTAGTATGACTTCCACAGTTTCAGATGACTTGATATATCCGGTTTGGCATGGAATCTGTCAGCTTTCAGAGGACTTCTAAGTCGATTGTAGCCCAACATGTTTTTATAGCTTCTTTTAACTCATCCAGTGTTTCGAATTGTCTGCCATTCTCGTAGACTTTCCTGGTTAATATTCCCCACAGATTTTCTATGGGATTTAGGTCAGGACTGCGAGCAGGCCAAGGTAAAACTTCTATATTCGCTGATATCAGCCACTGTTGAGTTAAATTAGCTGAATGAATTGGAGCATTATCGTGCTGGAAAATAAAATTTTGTCCTCCAGCAGCATCACCATACTCATCTAGAGCAAATTCTAAAAGCTCAGTGTATTTTTTTGCGTTCATTTTTGGTGGCACCCACATTATTGGAATTTTGTTGTGGTACCCAAAAGCTCCCCAGACCATCACACTGCCGCCACCCTAATTCCTACTCATTGTTATTTCTGTAGCATCACGAATATCATGCCAATAATACTGGAAACCGTCAGAGCCGTCTAAATTAAACTTTTTTTCATCGCTGAACACGATTCTCTGCCATTCTTGCGTCCAGCTCATATGTTGTCTAGCAAATTCCAACCTCTTTTCCTTATGAATAACCGTCAACAATGGTTTCTTAAGTTTTTTTTTGTAAATGAGTGTTGGACAGTTGTGTAAAATCTGTTGAACACGTCGAATAGTTATTGGCAGGTCTAATTTCGCTTTTATCTTAGAAGCTGACAGCGAAGTTTTCCTTGCTACATCGTAAATCTGATTTTTAACTCTGTTTTTGATTTTTTTTGGTGCACCTGTAGCCTTTTTTACACCATAATTTTCTCTTAACTTGACAAAATTATCAATAAGGGTTGATGATCTCGTCAATTTGAATGCAATTTTTCTATTTGAAAGGCCCATATCCTTCAAAGCTGATATTTTTCCTTTTTCTTCTTCTGTAAGTGTCTTTCCACGTCCCATTCTATCAAAATTGGGTCAAATTTATTAAAAATCAATAAAAATGGTCAACACATAGTTTAATTCATTAAAATGTTTTAATGAATTTTAAACAGAAAAGTACTTACTTTATTTTTTTTTACACTAAAATAACAAGAAATGTCAAGAGCCTTTATATTAATTTCGCACAAAATTTTAATTTCAATAAATCTTTTTTTTTTAAACGTCTGAATTGACTGCACTCACTCGAATAAAATCATAAAATAAAATTCACAGCTTACTTCAACTTACAAAATAATTGCAACAGTTAAATAACGGAACTTAAAAATTGTTAGAATTCGATAGAACAATTGAATTATATAAAAAATTGCAGCCGGCTTTATATTAATTTCGCTCGCTATATATATAAACAAACATTTTGATTTTTTTTGTATTTTTTTTTATTATAGATTTACAGTGGCCGTAGTACAACAGTATGCACACACATTACTGCACATATTTTACAAAATGGCGCTCAAGTGTGTGGTTTTTGACTACACATGCGGATGCTATTGCGCAATACATACATATCTTACAAACTTAAAATTAAAAACATTTACATATTTTAAAATAAATAAAATATTTTGAAATGAAATTCTTATTTTTTATTTTTATTAAAGAAATTTATGTTGCCACGACACGGCACCTGGACCATTAAAATATTCACAAAATTTAAGCCGCACTTCTTTTGCTGCATCTGAAGAATTTTTACTCTGTGTTGGTTGCAATTCTGTTAATTTTTTATCTTCTTTTCTCCAGGATCCTTTTTGGATTTCACCTGTGGTGATATTTTCAATATTTATACTTCCTCGCAAATAAACAGATGCATTTTTTTGCGTCAAAAAATTGTGTAAATAGCAGCAAGCAAGAGTAATATTTGCAACCTTTTCAGAAAGCCAGGAAGCCGATTCGGATCTACGGACTGTCCGACAGTGGCTAAGCGCCGGCGAAAAACCAGCCGATGAAACCTTTAGCTCTCTTTCACCATCGTTGAAGGCTTATTGGGCAATGTTCTCATCGTTGGCACTTAAGGACGGAGTGGCTTGCAGGAAGTCCACCAACCCAAACGGTCAGTTGCAGATACTGGTTCCGGAATGTCTGCGACTCGATGTGTTGCAGCAGCTACACGAAAGCCCTGCTGGAGGTCACTTCGGCATCGACAAGACTCTAGCGAAGGTCCGCCTTAGGTACTACTGGGTCGGCATTTCGGCTAGTGTTCGCGAATATTGCATCCGACGCCCTACTTGCCAGCAGCGCAAAGGAGACATCGCGAAAAGGAAGCCACCTTTGCAAATTCGGAACTCTGGATCACCATTCGAACGGGTTGCTGTAGACATTTTAGGGCTTTTACCTGCAACGAAGACTGGCAACAGGTATATACTTGTACTCATGGACTTTTTTACCAAATGGCCTGAGGCCATAGCTATTCCTGACCAGACCGCGGAAACAGTGGCAGAAGCATTGGTGAGTCAAGTCTCTTCGCGATTAGGGCTTTGTAGACAGTTACACTCAGATCAAGAGCGTAACTTCGAGTCCGCGATCTTTACTGAGGTTTTGCGTCGTTTTCGAATAGAAAAGACTCGGAACACTTCCTGCGCCCCCAGAGTGATGGTCTAGTGGAACGGTTTAACAGGACCATTTTGGACTATCTCTCCAAGTTCGTTAGTGAACACCAAAGAGACTGGGACACCTATCTGTCTCTCCTTCTTCTCTCTTATCGGTCTGCTTTACAAAAGTCTACTCAACGTACCCCCGCTCTTCTAAACCTAGGGAGGGAACTCCGATTACCCATCCGATTATTAACTGGAGATCCTCCTGGTAACCACCCCGAAGAGCTGCCAGAATATGTCAAAAAATTTCAGGAGAGGCTCACTAAAGTCCATGCCTTTAATCGAACTCAATTGGACTTAGCGAGCCGGAGAATGAAAGATAGATACGGCCTGTCTGCTAAAGCTAACCCTTTACAATTGGGCAACCTAGTCTGGCTGTTAAACCCCAAACGGAAAAAGGGAAAAACGTTGTCCAAAATTACAAAGAGACTGGGATGGTCCCTATAAAGTAATTGAGCTGGTCACCGACGTAGTCTATCGGATAAAGCATCAGACATCCAACCGCACAAGTGTTGTCCATCGCGATCGCTTAGCTCCCGCCATAATCTAAGGTACCACATCCGAACTCTTCCTTTCCTCACTTCTCCTTGTTCCAATGAGCCTGTAACATCACCCACACTTTGTTTACATTTGTTTTACTCTTCTTCTTTTTACGTCAAATGTCAATGTTATAATCACTTTTTCATTTCTTTGACATTCGTTGTAGAAAGTTCCACATTCCAAATCGGAGACTGGAAGTCTCTATCAATTCGTTGACGTTGTCATCTTTCGGCGAATTGATAGAAACTTCCAGAAGATCGATTCTTTTTTTTTTATGTGACGACAGGTATATTAATGCTGTCGTCACCATACATCGAGTTCTTAGTTAGTTGACTTCTTGACACACGAAAATCTGGTCAATCGGTAGCTTTTTAATTGAATTTTTTTTTGAGTCAGTTTTTTTATCAGTTTTTTTTTGTTAATCAATCAGTCGTTTAATCAATTTGTTTTTTTTATATACACCTAATTTGTAAAAATAGGGTTAATTATTTTAGTAATAAAAAAAAACAAAAAAAAGGGAACAAGGTGAGTTATTTTATTATTTTAATTATTAAAAATCCCTCTTTTTAAGGCTCCGCTCGGCCTCCAATTTAACCCTTTCATTTCCCTGTTTTCCATTCCTCTTTTTACTATAAGACTTTTAACTCTTTTTCTACTTCTGTAGAATTTCTACAGAAAAGGGGTTAAAAGTAGGAAAAGTCGCAACTTTTCCAACAGTATGCTTATTTCGGAAGGCTATGGTTTGAAGCAAGCTGGTCGTCAGTGGTACCTAAAATTGAATGAAAAATTGATAGACATGGGACTTATACAATTAAATTCAAACACATGCGTCTACTACAAGAAAAATTTGAATAAAATATTAATAGTTGCAATTTCCGTCGACGGCATTTTTGTGGCTTCAAATAATTTAAAATCAATAAATAAGTTCAAAGAATACATGTAAAAACATTTTGAAATGAAATATTTAGGGAGGATTAATTATTGTTTAGGTATTGAATTTACAAATTATTTAAAGTGTTTAGGTACAATTTACAGTAAATCCAGGAGAAACTATAATAATAACTCAACGAAAGTACATAAATGACTTGCTGAGTAAATTTAATATGAAAGATGCTAATCCTGTTCAAACACCAATGGAAACGAACTCAAATTTATTAAATCAAGACATAGACGAAAATAAAAAATTACAAATAGAAAAATTGCCTTACCAAAATTTGATTGGTGATCTGTTATATTTAGCCGTGACTACACGTCCAGATATAGCCCATTCCGTTAGTTATCTGAGCCAATTTAACCACAAATGTGATGAACGACATTGGAGAGCAGCGAAAAGGGTATTGAGGTATTTAAAAGCAACTCGAGATATTGGTTTGGTTTTCAAGAAAACTGGAATTGATTTGTTTGGTTTTGCCGATGCGGACTGGGGTTCAAACAAGTGTGAGAGACGATCATAGAGCGGATATTGTTTCATATTAGGAGGAGCCGCTATTTCCTGGGAATCCAGAAAACAACGAACCATCGCATTATTAACAGCTGAAGCTGAGTATATGGTTTTGTGTGATTCTACAAAAGAGGCCATGTACTTGAACAAATTTTTAATCGAAATAGGATTGAAAAATGATACATCAGTGACTATCTACAATGACAACCGAGGCGCACAACTAATAGCATCAAATCCTGTACAACATGCAAGGACTAAACATATTGATATTCGTCATCATTTCATACGTGAAGCAGTCAAAAGAAAAGATGTCATTCTTAAATATTTGAGAACAGAAGATATGCCAGCAGACATACTGACCAAACGTTTACCAGAGGCCAAACATTGGAAGTGCGTTAAAAAACTTGGTTTAGACTATTCAATTGAGGGTGAGTGTTGAAACAAAAAACAATTGCTGAATTTATTTTTTAAGTAAATTATTAATTTAAAATTTGTACTAATTTATAATAGTTTGATTTATAATAATTATTGACATTGTATATTGAATTCATTCCATATTGAATTATGATCTATTACATTTTAATCTGTCATTCTTAATACATGTATATTATGAGATGAAATAAATACTTCACTGTCATTCAACCTTTTGTCTAATTTGGTTCGGTTGTGTTGTTATTCTTTTTCAACAACTTCTTTATCAAAGATAAAAACAAATATAAATAAAAATGTACAAAAGAATAAAATTAATAAAATATTGAAAAAATTTCTAATTTAAAATTGTTTTTTCATTCACACGACTCTTGTGTTTCATACATATTTTGTATACATATTTGTTGCTTTGGTACTCATGTAATATCATATTTTTGAAATGTCATTTGCGTATGCTACCTATAGAAAGTCTTTACACCATGAGCTGACATAGAATATGAGTTATGAGGTATGATGTCGGCAACGAACACAGCCAAAGCCAAATCAATGAACTAAAGCTAAACTATATATCAAAGGCAAAAAGTATATAAAGGTAGGAAAGAAATTTTGTCATAGGAACATTTGGACCAAAAATTGTTTCAAGAATTGTAAATGTCAGTAGTGATGCCAGCGTAAAACTCAATATAAAAAAGTAGCATTTCTTTATGCCAAGCATCCAACTCCATATAAAAATAACGGCATTTCTTTTTGCCAAGCCCAAACTTTTTTAGTATAAAGCTTTTCTCCCTTTACATGGAGTTGTATAGGAAAAATGAGAAAATAAATAAATGTGCTTATAACAGCTGATATTTTATCAGTTGTCACTTTGCTTTATTTATAGGTTTTGCATGCAATATAATATATATACAATATAAATTATATAGAATATAGTATAAAGAGAATAGAGAAAATTATATTCTTCTTCTTACTCTATATCTAATACAATATACCAAACACAATATTTTTTCATATTATATTTGTTATTTGTTTAGATGTATGTAAGGCAAACTCAGCAACCAGAGCCAGACCAGCAATATTCAAAGTATATAATATATAAATGTATTTGTATGTATACATACTAAATAAATACGTTTTAATTTTAACATTATGCAGTTGTATTTACATATAAATTACTAACTCACATGCGTGAAAAAATTATGGGACTAGCAAGACTTTTTAAAAACAATACTTTAAAACGTAATCTACATAATACGTTAATTAATTAATTTTTATAATAATTATTATTTTTATTTTCAATTAATTCAGAAATATTAAAATATAATAAAAAATAGAAGAATTTTTAATTTCGTTATTCCAAAAAAAAAATCAAAAATAAACATTATAACAAAACTGCATTGAATAAATGATAATATTTCAATACAACACACCACCTCTAATCGTCGCTATTAACTTCACAATGATTTTAAAGAAATTTTGTGAATTCTTTCCTATTCCCTTACTCTTCTTGTAACAATTGTTTTTAAAAAGCAACTGATTTATCTTGCTATATTTTTCCATTTTTTTTAATTGGCCAAAGATGTTGTATGAAATTTTGATGAAAGCAATATCTTTTCACATTTTGATTTTTTATGCTAAATATCGAATATCCATATATCAGTATGATTATGTTTTCTATTGATGAAAGATTATGGTTGTCCCATAACTTTTTCACGTCTGTGTGAAAGAGTATTATCATAATTAACTCTATATGTATGTATACCTATACTTAGATATTTATTATCATTTATTTTATACATACTATATTGTTAAATTGTGAAATGTTGTCTGTTTAATCTTTGATAATTAATTATGAGTGCTATGCTTTTTGTTAGTGTACAGTCTACAGAATTATGTATTATAATATATTTTCTAATTTTTTTTTATAACACATTGTGTAAACAAAAATATCCTTTATATTAAAATATATTATTATTGCATTTATATTTTTGGAAATTACTGATTTTTAAAAAATATTAAAAAGGATTAACCATTATGTCCCTTACTGTAGACTGAAAACTAAAATACGAAAATATTAAATTCAAACAGAAATCATTGATTTAAAAATAAAAATTTGATGATCAAAACCAATGGAAAATATATAGGTTCGAAGTGAAAGGGAGCGGTTAGGTGATATCACAGCATAACAATACAGTATATATGGTATATAATATACACACATAATAATACTATACAGTATCTTTGTATTTTTATTGAATAGTGTGAGGTGTATTGTATTATGGTATTATATGCTGTGCCACTCATACTCATATAATGTTTATACATTATAAAT
The DNA here is from genome assembly GCA_951394055.1 of Villa cingulata. Classification (NCBI taxonomy): domain Eukaryota; kingdom Metazoa; phylum Arthropoda; class Insecta; order Diptera; family Bombyliidae; genus Villa; species Villa cingulata. The sequence continues at coordinate 29,018,209 of OX596017.1, read as the reverse complement.
AAATTGCAAAATGAATGAAAATAATAACAGAACATAGCCAATTAAATATATAAGTTTTATATCTTTGTATATGCATATAAAGCTTAAATATACAAAATATGTAAACAGTCAATATAAATACATCATTGTTATGATGACTTATGACTACAAAACAAGTGTATATAAAATAAATATATAATTAAGAAAAGCGCTATCTAGGAGAGAAACTGTAAAGTGTATTTGCAGCTGTCATTCTTAAATTTGAAATTTTTTTATGTATTTGGAGGTTAGTTTTGAGGTTGTGATTTTTTTTTCTCATTGTGATTTTTGGATTGTTTTCATATTCTGATTTTTAATGTGTATTATAAATTATAAATTGTGATTATAAATTGTTTTGTATTATAAATTTTTAGTATATAAATTGTGTTGATTCCAGCATCAATGAACTATTTCACATACAATAAAATAAATCACAATAAATATTTAAACAAAACAATTACTTTAACACCACATATATTTATTTATTACACAATTAGCAAAACAATTACACCAAACAATTTAATTAATTTGAAACAAAAATGTATAAATAAACATCAATTACCTCTTCACAAAATGGTTGTCAAAAATTCCACATCATACTTCAATGTCAAATTATCAACAACATCATTCACAATAGAGAATTTAGACTAATTAATGTACCAATTAAAAATCTCCAATAATTGTGGAATTTGGAATGTACCAGTCCAATAAAAAAGACAGCAGATGGAGATAAATAGTGAAGACACAACAAAACGGGGAAAAAAGAAATTTCTCGAAACAGTGAAAATCATATAAAAGCCCAGACGAATTTCAGAAAATTTGTCTTTTGAAGAACCGAACTATAGCGTATTGAGCTAGAAAGCAGCAGAAGCAAAAGGCCACTCTTGAAGGACGTACTGAGTCCAAATTTCAAGTTTTTTAAAATTGGAATTTTCCAATCACTAGCGTATTGAGCTAGACCTCCAAAAGTACGTATTGAGTCTTTTGGTCTAGGAATTTTTTACAGAAAATACTTAGAAATTTTTCTGTAAAAATTAGGGAATATAGGTATTTTACACTTAGAAAAATTTCGTCGAATATTTTAATAAAACTTAGAAAATTTTTCATTGGAGGAAAAATTTCGGACTTAGAAGATATCGGCGAATATTTTAATAAAACTTAGAAAATTTTTTCACTGGAGAAAGAATTTTAAACTTAGAAAATATTTCAGCAACTGCAGAAATCTAACAAAATTAATAATAGTTTACCGACGGGAAAATTCATTTAATTTCATTACCGGAAATATTCAATCGTGGCAGTTACTATATTTTAAATTTAAACTTCATCATCGTACTAAACACCAATCAACTAAACATGCATTTTCATCAAGATTCAGCAGCGACATCTCGCATATAGATCGATCTATACTGTCGACGAATTAGTTTAAGTTTTTAAATTATTGAATATTAGAATTGTTAATTATTGGAATTAAAATTATTAAAATTAGATATTGTAGAAATCAATTTCTTCATTTTTAATTGCCGAATTGTATGCAAAATTGTAGTATAATTAATTGCTTTTTTTAAATAATTCAAATTGATTTTTTTTAGAATTTTTGTATTTTATTTTTTGAAAATCAAGACAAAAATTTTGTATAATTTTAAGTTTTGCATATTTGAAAATTTATTTACAATTATTTATTAGTACTTAATAAGATCGAAATTGTTAGTTTTTAAGTATTATTTTTTCAATAAAATTTTATAACGTAAAATTGTAAAAAAATTGTGTTTTTATTTTATATAACTATTTTGATTCAGTACCTTTTTTCATTTAATGTTTGTAAGACATTTTAGACATAAATTTATTTGATTTGATTTGCTGTAATAGAAATAATAATCGTTAGTTATTAAGTAATTTAAATACATGTAATCTAGTTAGGTATAGATGACACTGTAAACGATTAATTTAAATTGTAATTAATTAACTCGAGTATAGGTAACATTCGGTCTTATAAAAAATGTAACTAAGGTTAGCTCTTAGCCGAAAATAATAATGATGTTCTTCTGTATCTGGCTGTCGAAAAGTAAAGACGTGAAATAAAGAAAATAAGAATCTGGAATTAAAGTTTTATCATTTATTTTTGTGTGGTATAAAACAAAAAAGGAAGAAAAAACTTACATGTTAAATCAAGATTTTTCTTTTAGCGGATTTAACAAATTGTGGTTTTGATAATAATAATAATAATAATAATAATAATAATAATAATAATAATAATAATAATAATAATAATAATAATAATAATAATAACAATAATAATAATAACAATTAATAATAATAAAATAAAAAAATGAGTGATAAAAAGTGCAGAATGCGTTGGTCTGCAGAAGACATAAATGTTTTATTCGAAGTCTGGTCTGAGTACGCCGAACAGCTGCGTGGAGTTAGGAAAAATCTCCATGTGTATATGGAGATGTCGAATAAAATGGAAAAGAAAGGTGTTGCAGTTACTCCCAGTAACTTAAAAATTAAAATTAATAATTTGACACAGAAATACAGGTTGGTAGAATATTTACATTTGAAAAAATTCAATCATTATTGACTTTTGATCCCAGGGAAGAAAAAAAAAGTTTCTGGTGTCGCCTCTTCGGAATGGTTATACTACGAAAACGTAAACAACATCATTGGCCGCTACCGATGCGACAGTTTGCATTCTTTGGAAGAAAGTGTAGTAAGTAAAAAAGTGTATATAGTAAATATTTTATATAGAATGTATGCATATATGTATATTTTAATCAATGTTTTTTTACAATTTTATATTTCAAACTTTTGATGATATGTTATCATCTCAAGCAACGACCAGTGATGCACAGGACCAAGAAATTATTGTGCTGTCCCCAACAACGTTGCAGCCAACGAATAATAATATGCAGCTCAGTATAGAAATTTCATCACAACCAACAACTGGAGTTCATGCTGATCATACTTCAAGTTCAGAATCCCCTACATTAGGCTCACCAATATCTAAAAGGAAGAGAATTATTCAAAAAAATAAAATACAAAATGAAATACTTGAGGAAATAAAAAAAGCAATGAAATAATACAGCGTGAGTTTGAAGCACATAGAAAACTGACAGAGGAGATGGCAAAAAAAGAAGATGAGTTTAACGTTGAAACGTTAAAGTTTCAGCAAGAATTTTTGGATATAATGAATCAAAAAAAAAATTTAAGTATTTTCCAATATTAAAGTTATAATCTTACATATTTTACTATTATTCTTTTTTTTAAATTCATTTCATTACTATTAGTATTAAGCTTTGATTTATTTTAGTTTTAAGTTCATATTCTTTAAATTTTAATATAAAAATAAAATTATAACGCTCTCAATTTAATTCATTTCATTACTATTAGTATTAAGCTTTGATTTATTTTAGTTTTAAGTTTACATTCTTTAAATTTTAATATAAAAATAAAATTATAACGTTTTTGTGAAGAAATATTCATCAAGCATTTAGTTCTATGTCACAGTTAATATTTTAGTTAGACTTAACAATATATATATATCCAGGTGTTCATTTATTCTATTGTTACTATTGAAATATTAAATATAAAGAAACGGTAATTGTTTCCCTTTTACTATGTATTAATATTATATGTTTATATTACTTATATATCATTGTACTAAATATACTGTATTAGAATATAGAAATAAATAATAAATCATTCAGTTTCTGTGCTTAGACCAAACAACATCTTTTATTTAACAGGTTATGGGCCTAAGCACATAAATAATAAATTTCAAAATATTTAAAAAGTTTTATAATAGAGATAAATAATTTTTGTGGATCACTATATTCGTAATAAACAGTGTACAAAAATATTTAATTATAAAAATAAAAATAGAAATAGAAAATTTGTGTCGGAAATCTAGTGAAATAACCTAGGATAAAATGGATAGTGAACTAGTGAGAATTGAAAAATTACAAAACGAAGAGCAATGGCTTTCGTGGAAATTTCAAATTAAAATCATTTTAAATTCATCAGATTTAATAGAAATGATAGATGGTTCATCTCTTTATCCGGAACAAAAATCAGAAATAAAAGATGAAGATTACCAATCTCTTTTAAAAACATGGAAACTGAAGGACAGTAGAGCACAGAAAATCATAGCTACAACCATAGGACAAGGAACAAATCCTACATATAATGAATTGTGCAAGTGCTTGTGAAATGTGGAATAAATTAGAAAGCATTTATGAGCAGAAGACTCACACAAGCATACATCTTTTACAGCAGCGTTTCTATAGTTATACCAAAGATTCAGAAGATTCAATGAGTGTACACATCTCGAAACTAGAAAAGATCGTCCAACAATTAAAAGATCTGGGAGAAGAAATACTAGATTCAATGGTGATTACAAAAATACCAATAACTCTACCTTCAATTTATAATCATTTTTATAGTGCATGGGAATCAACAAATAAAAGTGAACAAACACTCAAAAATTTAACAACCAGATTAGTCATGGGAGAATCACGTATTCAGTAACAACAGTCCGGGCCTATTTCATAAAACTATTAGTCTAATAATTATTAGTGAATTCGACGCTAGACTAATAATTATTAGAAGTATTTTGTTTCATGAAAAATACTTATAGACTAATATTTAATTGGTGTTTGACTAATAAATATTAGAAAAATATTATTAGTAAAGCAGATTTCTGTTTCATAAAGATTGAATTCACTAGTAAATTATTAGTTTTGTACTAATAATTATTAGTACTTTTATATTAGTGAAGAAACAGTAATAAAAACTAATTTCTTACTAATAAACATTTTTTTCATTCATAATTTGACTATTATAGGTAAAGTACTCGTGAAAAAAATGATGTTTTCAAGTAGTGATGAAGAAAGATATTATGAATTTCAATATAGTGGTAATATAAGGAAAAAACGCGTTTTTAAAGAACGTATAAATTTTGATTTGAAAAACTCTTTTGAATTCAATGAAAAGTTCAGATTGAAATATACCGCTGTTGAAAGTTTACTTTTACGTATAGGACCATTTTTAGTGCACAAAACAAATAGAAATTATGCTCTTAGTGCTAAACACCAACTATTATTGACATTACACTAGCTAGAAAATGATTGCCAATATCACGGAATTGCAGATATGCATGGAGTTTCTAAAGCAACAGTGTGTCGTGTAATTAAAAAGGTAGTAAATGTAATAAATATTGTATTATTTTCTTCACAAGTGAAGTGGCCTCAAGATATGTCTGAAGTAGTACAACAATTTTATGCTGTTGCTGGCATGCCAAACGTTGTCGGTTGTATAGATGGCACGCTAATAAAAATTGATGCTCCCGTAGAAAATGAGGAATGTTTTGTAGACCGTCACGGAAATCATTCGATCAATTGTGTGTTAGTTTGGGGTCCGGATTTAAAGTTCTATTATTTAAGTGCAAAATGGCCAGGAAAAGTCCACGATTCAAGAGTACTGAGGAACAGTACTCTCTACACGACAATGGAAGGAGGTTGGAGACCATATGCTCGGTCCATATTATTAGGTGATTCAGGATATGGATGCAGTGATTGGCTGATAACACCTCAACGAAGGAATTTAGAAAATGTAGCGGTTCAGAGGTTTAATCGTGCCCATAAATCAACGAGACGTATTATTGAGAACGCTATTGGAGTATTGAAGGAGAAGTTTCCTTGCCTGAACTATTTAAGGATAAATCCTATATTTGCTTGCAACATTATAAAAGTTTGTGTCACGCTTTGTAATATCAGTTCGGGAAATGCAATCAATGAATTTCCACTCAATGATAAGGACTCTGAAAATGAAAATGATAGCAATAGTTCAACTGACACATCGGCAGGAATATCTAGACGACAGGAATTAATTAACATGTTCGCACAATAAAAAATATAAAAAATAATTCATTAGATTATATATGTACTTAGATTTATTTCAGCATCAGTATAATATAAGAACAAAAAAAACCCTTAAAGGCACTGTGTAGCCGAATGGCAACAAACTGAAATTTTGATTGTAAATTTACGTATAAAATAATTTTTGACTAAATGAACTTTGTAGTAGAAAATACACATTCTCTTTACTATAGAAAACGTTATAATATAATGGAATCATGAATAGTTTACTCATTATAAACAATTTTCTGTCAGTCAACTACAAACTGTGCGTGGAGTTACATGTACGCGGATTTCAAGTGTAATATATTCAAATTTTTTACTATTGTTATAAATTAAAAAATATAAGTGGAAGCAAGAGGGCATGTATTGTATTTTACATTCAGTTATTTGAAAAAAAAGCAGTTGTAGCGTTATTTATTTGAACATCTCTGTTTGTAGTCAATTGGCTACAGTGTGCAAGAAGTGGAATAAGTTGGCCGGTATGGAAAATAAAGGAAAAAGTCGACAACGTGGATTAAATCGAGCAGAAATAGAAAAAATTCTTGATAATGAGTATTGGGAACAAAGTGAGGATGACTTAGACGATTCTGATGATGAGGATGACATGGAAAGCCTGATCGACATTGAAAATTTACCAATAGATATTCTAGAAGACGATTTAGATCAAGCAATATCATTGTTTGATGAAAACAATGAAAATGATCAAAATTTGCATAATTTGGTAGAAGATGAAAAGCAAACAGAGCAGACTGAAGCAATTTGTGAAAATCAACAAAATACATACCAGAAAATAGATCAAATTCTTTGGCGAAAGAAAAATCTATTGATCGATGACCAATGTCTCAATTTTCAAAAATGTGATTTTTCAGGCAATATCATGGATTTAGAAACGCCTTTACAATGCTTTCGACATTTCTTAACAGACGAGTGTTTAAATTCAATAGTATTCCAAAGCAATCTCTATGCCAACCAAATGAATGTTAACAACACCACATCATTAACAAAGACAGATGTTGAAAAATTTATTGGCATTAGCTTATATTCTTCCCTAATGTCCTCACCAAGCACTAGATCATACTGGAGTAATCACTTAGGATATGAACGGATCAGTAATTGCATGTCTTATAATAATTATCAATCGTTAAAACGGTTCTTGCATTTCAATGATAATGATAAGATGCCTCGCAAAGATGAAGAAAATTTTGACCGTCTTTACAAAATCAGACCATTTATTGATTGTTTAAATCAACGATTCAAGATTATTCCTTTCGAGAGAGATTTAGCAATAGATGAACAGCTTTGCTCAACAAAAGGAAGGTCGTATTTGAAACAATACTTACCAAAGAAGCCAAATAAATGGGGATTTAAATTATTTGTAATGAGTGGAGTTTCAGGATATGTTTACAAATTTGAAATTTATTCTGGACAAGAAAATGCGGCAAAATTTAGATTGCAAGGAGAACCAGATTTGGGAGCTACGGGAAACATTGTAATCAGGTACGTTTTATAACTTTTTTTGAATTAGAAACTAACCAATATGAATAATTTCAGACTAATACGCGATGTTCCTCGAAATAAAAATCATCGCATATATTTTGACAACTACTATACTAGCGCAGATTTAGCAGTTTATTTAGCCAAGCAAGGAATTTTGTCACTGGGTACAGTGAGGCGTAATCGTCTTCCAAATTGCAAGTTACCAACTGATTTTGATATGAAAAAATCTGTTCGAGGATCTTCATGTGAATTTGTTGGTACAGTTGATGGAATTGATATTACTTCTGTGGCATGGAAAGATAACAAAGTTGTGAATTTTCTTTCAAACTATTGTGGAGTGCTACCAAAAGAGAAAAATCAACGGTTTGACAGAAAACAAAAAAAAAAATTCTTATAGAATGCCCAGCTGTTGTGAAGCAATACAACAAACACATGGGTGGCGTGGACCTCATGGATAGTTTCCTTGGTCGTTCGAAAATTAAGTTGAAATCGAGGAAGTGGTATATGCGTCTCTTCTACCACTTTCTTGATATGATCGTGGCAAATGCTTGGGTATTACATAAGAAAATTAATGACAAAAAATCCATTAAATCTAAGTACACCTTAGTTGATTTCAAAGCAGAAATTGCTTATTGCTTGGTCTATAACATTTTAAAAAAAACAAGAGGTAGGCCCTCAAATAATCTTGAAGACGAAATAATCAAAAAGAAAAAACGGGGACCAGCGGCATATGTTCCACCAAAAGATATTCGACGTGACCAGACTGCTCACTGGCCAGTTCATTTGGAAAAAAAACAAAGATGCAAGTACCCTATGTGTAAAGGATTTGCATCTATAAAATGCTGTAAATGTGGAGTTGGCTTGTGTCTGAACAAAAGTAATAACTGCTTTTATAAATTCCACAATGAGTAATAATAATAGTTTTTACTTTATTGCTTGTTATTACATTTTTTATATTAAATCATACTTTTCACTTTGTTTTTCCATAAGATAAGACTGAATTGAAAAATAAAAACTTTCTAACTTTAATTTTTATTATTATTATTATTATTATTATTATTAATATTATATTATTATTAATAATATCAATATTGTATACTTTAAATGGTTTTGTATCGCATTTTAGTAATAATGAAATAAATGATATATGCAGTAGAAAAATTCTTTTAATTGCACGATGTAGCTGATTGGCTACAAAGGAAAAAAGGCTAGTTTTACAGGATATAATATCCTTATAAGAATTTTTCTCGAACAAAAATGGTTTATAATACAAAAATTATCCAAAAAAAAATTATTTTATCAAAAAAAAAAAAATCATGCTTTTAAGGGTTAATAAAAAAAATTTCAGTATTTATCAAAGGGAACAATGTAGCACTCTTTCTCTCCTTCACTGTATTTTTCCTCTTGCTCTAAATTTTTGGCTTTCATTTTTTGATATTTGAGAGTAAAATATTCATTTTCCATTTTCTGTTTTTCTATTTCTAGATCTAATTTTATATTTTGTTTTCTAAGAAGATCTACTTCTAGCTTCAACTTTTCTTTTTTTAAATCTAGTATTTCTTCGTCAAAAATCATTTGTTTTATCTTAGGTTCTGAAAGATTGAAATAAAAAATTTTAAATCTAATTGAATTAATGGAAATAATTAACCTGATGGAGTTGAAATCAATCGTTTTGTTTTCCTGCTACTTATGTCTTCAGTTTTTCTGGCAATTACATCTTCAGAAATGTTTTCTGGATTTGATTGCAACGTAATACTTGCATCAGATAAATTAATATCAACTGACTCTAATGACTCAGAAACTGGTAAACCAACAATATTTGGTGTATCTTTATTTAGAATGTCCAATACTTTATTATCAATTTCATTAGGCTTCATATCTTTCCCTCCGGAAGCTTCTGTTTTTCTTGAATTATCAACTTTAATCTAAACCATTAAAATGTATATATAAGTCAAAAAAACTTTAATTAATTAGTTTATTAGTATTAGCCTAATAGTTTTATGAAATAGGCCCCAGTACATCTTCTGAAGCATTTATTGTTGGAAAATATAATAAAAAACAAAAACTATAGTAAAGAAAAACACAAAAAACCAGGTAAGTGTTTTGTATGTAAAAAAGAAGGTCATTGGAAAAACACATGTCCAGTAAGAAAACAAAAACAAAAAGACAAAAGTCAAAATAAAAAGGAATCAGAGAATTTAGTACAGGGTGATGCATTTCTGAACGAGTGTCTATACTCTAACAATGATAATTCGAATGACTGGTTTTTGGATTCCGGTGCAAGTGATCACATGACATACAAGTTTTGATAACAGTAGCTGGAATAAAAAGTTTTTATCAAAAGTGCTTTATGTACCGGATATCAAACTAAATCTATTCTCTTCAAGCAGTGCATTAGATAAAGGTTTAACTTTATTTTCAAATAACATAAAATGTCAATTATTAAAATTGAATAAAGTAGCCGCAGTAAGGTATCGTGAAAGAAAACTATTTAAACTAATGTTTAAGGTAATTTCCGAAGAAAAAAGTCTTGCAAATTATACAATGTGCGAAGATAAAGTTAGTTTGAAAATATGGCACGAACGATTAGTACATCAAAATTTCGATCACGTTAAAAATTTTCTGAAAAATATCGGTATAAACTTTGTAGATACGAACGAAAATTTCTGTGAAGCGTGTATTTTTTCAAAACATCATAGATCTCATTTCAAAAGAAGTGAAAATAGAGCTTCAAAACCGGGAGAATTAGTTCATTCAGACATTTGCGGTCCGATTCAAGAAAATTCCATTGGCGGTGCAAAATATTTTATTCTTTTTAAAGATGATTACACGAATTATCGAAAAGTATATTTTTTGAAAGAAAAATCGGAAGCCTGTCATTTCATAAAAAAGTTCATAAATGAAATAAAAACAGAAACCGGTTATAAATTAAAAACATTAAGATCGGATAATGGTCTTGAATTTTGCAATAGAAATGTTCAAAAATTGTTAGAAAATTATAATATATGTCATCAAACAATAGTGCCATACACCCCCGAACACAATGGAAGAGCTGAAAGAGAAATGAGGACTCTAATGGAAGCTGCCAGATCCTTGATGCAGAATAAGAAATTTTGGGCAGAAGCTGTCAATACGGTATCATATGTGCTGAATAGAACGGCAAAAAGTTCGGCTGAGGGAAAGTCACCGTACGAACTTTGGTTCAATAAAAAACAGAAAATATTACATTTTAAAACGTTTGGTTGTGATGCATATGTTCATGTTCCAGAACAAAAACGAAGAAAACTTGATGCAAAAGCAAGAAAGGCATATTCGTTGGTTATTGTGACAACACAAAAGGTTATAGAATATGAATACCAGAACAAAGAAAAATTGAAATTTCTTGTGACGTCATCTTCAGGGAAAATTCAGATAAGAAGGAGATCACATTGAAAGTGAATCAGAATCAAAATGAATTAAAGATGCAAGAAAATGTTTCAAAACAACAAGAAAATACAATTGAAAAGGAAAGTGTTGAAACTTTAACACAGGAAAAGCAATCGTCGAAAGCTGAAAAAGAAAATTTAGAATCAGATGATGAAAATGAGGAAGTTTTAAGTTCAACAAAAAAGGCAACTCCATGTGAACCTGAAATTGTTAAAAACATGATTTAAGACCAAAAAAACCAGTAAGTTACACTTATTTAATAGAAGAAAGTCATGCTTTTCTTACAGGATCTGAAGAACCATTATCCTATGTAGAAGCTATAAAATCAATAGATAGTGAATTTTGGAAAAAAGAATGTATGAAGAAATAACCTCTCAAATAAAAAACAATACATGGGATATTGTGGAACGACCAATCGATGTAAAAGTTTTGGACAATAAATGGGTTTTAAAATCAAAAGAAATAACGAAGATAGTGAATCAACAAGATATAAGGCTAGACTAGTGGTGAAAGGATTTCATCAGAAATACGGTATAGATTACGAAGAAACATTTAGTCCGGTTGTAAAGTTTGCTTGAATAAGAACTATGCTTTCAATAGCTGCAATTAAAAACATGGTTCTAGTGCAGTTTGATATTAAAACAGCGTTTCTATATGGAGATTTAGATGAAAACATGTTCATGAAACAGCCTGAAGGATATGAAGACGGTACAAACAGAGTTTGTAGATTAAAACGAAGCTTGTACGATTTAAAACAATCGCCAAGATGTTGGAACCGAAAGTTTACAGATTTTTTGAAGAATTTTGACTTTCGAGCAAGCAAGGCAGATCCCTGCATATTGTCCAGTACAAAAGGAGATAAGAAATTATTTTTGGCTTTTATATTGATGATGGACTAGTTGCTGCAGAAGACAAAGCGGAAATAGAAACTTTATTAAAGTACGTATTTCAAAATTTTGAAATAAAAAGTTCACCAGCAAGATGCTTTCTTGGAATTGAAATTGAACAAATGAAAAATGGATCAATTTTCATTCATCAGTCTGAGTACATAACAAAGGTGCTTCGAAGATTCAACATGCAAAATTGCAAACCAGTGTCTACTCCTTCTGATAGTTAATTGCAACACAGCGAAAATGATGATAAGTTCGATTTAAAATATCCTTATCGTGAAGCGGTTGGAAGCCTCATGTACCTGGCTATAACTACAAGGCCAGATTTATCATTCTCTCTGGGTGTTGTAAGCAGATATTTAGATAAGCCTTCAAAAAACAATGTCAATGCAGTGAAGCGTATTTTCAAATATCTACAAGGAACTCAAAATTATGTTATTTTACTTTCAAATGAAAAACTATTTTCTATAAATGTTTTCAGTGATGCAGACTATGGCGGAGATGTACATACTAGAAGATCTACCAGCGGTGTACTAATTTGTCTTGGAAAAACGCCTGTATCCTGGCAATCGCAAAGACAGAAATCGGTAGCTCTATCCAGTACTGAGTCAGAGTATATAGCTGCTACAGAAGGTATAAAAGAATTAGTCCGAATGAAGCAACTGCTGATTGATCTCAATAACTCAATATCAATGCTGAAATTAACACTACACTCTACATCGATAATCAAAGTGCTATTCGCTTAATTAAGAATCCTGAATTCCACAAACGCAGCAAACACATATATCAGCAGATATCATTTTATTAGGGAAAAATTTGAAGAAAGGTTTTTTAATATTGAATATGTTGAAAGTAGTAATCAATTAGCAGATATATTTACAAAAGCATTATTTAAAGAAAAATTTTGAAAATTAAGAAATATGATATATATGAGATCAGAAAATTTTAAATAAAGAATAATGTTAGATGAAAGGGGAAGTGTGAAGAAATATTCATCAAACATTTAGTTCTATGTCACAGTTAATATTTTAGTTAGACTTAACAATATATATATCCAGGTGTTTATTTATTCTATTGTTACTATTGAAATATTAAATATAAAGAAACGGTAATTGTTTCCCTTTTACTATGTATTAATATTATATGTTTATATTACTTATATATCATTGTACTAAATATACTGTATTAGAATATAGAAATAAATAATAAATCATTCAGTTTCTGTGCTTAGACCAAATAACATCTTTTATTTAACAGTTTTCAATTTGGCTTCTTTTAATTATCCACATATACTTTAAGTAAAATATTGAATGTATACATATGTATAATTACCAATTTCTCTTCTTTCAAAGATATATTTTGTCTCCATCACCTTCTACTCGATCTGAAAATTGCTCTGGATATTGACGACAAATTGCAGCTTCAGACACAGTCATTTCGTTAATCCAGGTTCGATTTATTTTATCATTATGGTCATTCAAAAAATTGTGTAAGGCACAAGCAGCTTTGATAACTATATTAATATTGTCGATACGTAGTTCTAAGCCCTTTCCGATTTTCCTAAATCTAGCTTTTAAATGGCCAAATGCATTTTCTACGACCCGACGAGCCGTTGATAATTTTTTGTTGTAATTTATTTGCTCTGAAGTCAAAGTGGTGCGAAAGGTGTACGGCTTCATCATTACATTACTTAGAGCAAACGCAGAATCTCAGATAAAAAAAGGCTGAATACAGCAACCATTCATTTCCTTTGAATGTTTGCGGAAAAGTAGATTTGCCCTCAAGATTTTTTTTAGTGCTGATATCTCAAACAAATAGCAATCTCTAATAGGTCCTGGAGCTCCCACATTAATGTATGTGAAGCGATAACTATTAAATATTAGTGTTTTTATTATCACTTTCGTACTTAAATTTGTATTTTTACTCACCGATAATCAACCACTGCTAATAAAACTGTAGAATGCCACCCTTTGTCGGTGGTCTGACTTCAATGTGGCAACCATCTGAAAATTAATATATAAAATAGAAAAATTTTTGAGAAAGCGTTAAGCAATGCACACTAATTGCTCCAAAACATTGTGGGAATCCTAGTTTGCTAAAACCATCAACACACTCTTCTATTGTTGCTGATGATAGTGCTTCCATAGAATTCATATGTTGTGGCTTTAAAATGGTCCACACAGCTTTGCAAAATTCAATTATAATTTCTCCAACTGTAGTGCGACCTACACCGAATAGGTTTCCTATACTTCGATATTCCGCCGCAGAAGCTAGAGCATATACCGCAATTGCAATTCTTTTGTTTAAAGGAATGGCTTTCCTAAAAAATGAATATTGTTTCTTCAAAATTACTAATTTTTCGCACAATATTGAAAATGTTGATCTCGTAATTCGAAAGTTTTCTTTGAATGTATGATCATTCATCAACGGTACGTCTTTTTCCCAAAAAGATTTGGTTCTGTTCTGTAATTAGTCATAGAATGAAATTATGCGACTACAGTTTAATACATTACATGTATATAATATTACATGAATCCAAATTGTACGGTTTATTGTTTTCTTCTTGGTAAGAGAGGCTATCAAAAAATTAATCCGCTGTTTATGATACAGAATATTTTTCAAATGAATTTGCTGATTTCTTTGAAACTGTCTTTTAATTTTAGCACGTTTTCTAATAAATTCATATAATATATATTACCATATTGAACAAAATTATTGTCAGTCAATAAAACACTTCACTTATTTAAAAATCACTTTCTAAATCACTTTTATGTATATCATAAATTCGTAATGAAAAATCATATGTGTCACTACTTCATTAATTCATGTATCTTGTTCTTGTATTCGTCATAATGAAGTTTAAATGTGTCAATATTATAAATCATTGTATGTTTTTTCATAAATTTCAGGTGTTGTCAGTTATAAACGGAAAAATTTAAAACAATTCAACCGTCAATTCTTCGTTTCCTGTCTATTCCATTTTTGATATTTTGTTTCACGAGTTTTCACTTGGGAACTCTCTCTTTTATATACTCTTTGCAAAGGTCCAATGTACGCTTCACTTGCTTTGCTTGCTTTAAGCGATTATTACAATGCTTTCGTTTCGTTTCAGCTAACTGTCAAATTTAATGGTACGTAAAACAAATGGGAGCGATTACAATGTGCTGAATCGAGACGAAATAAAACGAAAAGTTCAATTGAATTTTAATATTTTCCGAATCGAAATGACATAACCTATAATTTACTTGCGTTGGGTACCCACCATCCTATACTCTGTTTTTATTTTTCATACAAGACGAAACGAATACATAGTAATCGTTACCTACACTTCTTTTCGTTTCAGCTTGACGAAACGAAACGAAACGCTTTGCTTTGTGAATGACAATTAACCTAGCGTCTACACAGTCAATATTTACGGCAAGGCAATATTGCATTGCAATTGTCATTGCCTATGTAGTCTCAGAAATTGAAGCAATATTTTGAAACTGGCGATATTGCCGAAGCAACAATTGCTTTTTCAATATTGCCGGCAATAATATGTCATTTCTTTAAATCAATATGGCGGAATTTGTTTTATTTTGAAAAGTGAATTTTATATTCCAACATAAAAGTTTTAAATTCAGTGATAATTATACAAAATGTTCTATATTTTTTTTTATTCGCAAATTTAATTATGTCTGAAGTGAAAATTAGTAAAGAAAAAACAATTTTGCTAATTAATTTATATAAAAAACATGAAGCCTTGTGGAATATGCAAAGCCACCTATACAAAAGAAGTGATTTGAAGAAAAAAGCTTGGGAAGATATTTCTTCCCAACTTAATACAAACATCGAAAATTTAAAGAAAAAAATAAAATGTTTAAGGACTGCATATAAGGCGGAATAGAAAAAGGTTGAAGCATCAAAAACATCTGGTTCATCTGGTGATTGTTACATACCAAATTTATTTTATTTTGAAGAAATGAATTTCTTAAATGATTCTATGATAATGAGAAATTGCTCAGAAAGTACAGGTGACTCTTTTTCAAGTAGAGTAAGTACAAAAATATTGTTTTATTCTGTGTAATTTTAATTGTTACTTTTATCAATTTTAACAGGTCGAAATGCGAACCGAGAATGATGGTATTGAATGTGAAACAGATCCAATGGAAGAACCTACAGATGAACAACCTTTATTAAAAAGAAAATGAAAAGAAGTAAATGGGAGAAACAAGACAAATATCAAGAAGCAATAACTGCAATTATGTCAACAATTAAAGAAGATGATAATGTTTACGATGCTTTTGGTAAAAGCATTGCCCTTCAATTAAAGCAGTTACCTCTTGTTGAGGCATCATCAATAATGACTACCATTCAGACTATTGTGTCAAATAAAATTCAAAATGTGCTAGCAAATCCACGTAATTCTCATTTATCATTATCATCATCTTTTTTTGTTAAAAAATTGTGTATTACACAACAGGCTTTTACAATCAAATCACACGTATCTGGTGAAACATCTATTGGCCTATGGAATATTCTAAATCTATTTGCCAATCGACCGAAAGCCATTTCGACTGTCATTCTGGCTCGACATAATCGGTAATTAAAAGCCTCTTGGCGAATGCTTAGTTTTATATTTCTGTTGTAAGGCTTCATTAAGTTTTTGTCCAATGCAAATGCATCGTCCCCTATAAAAAAATATGGTATGCTTTGGTTTCCAGCTAATAAAGTACTAGGATTTGGAATTTTTAAACTAATTTGTATTTAAACATTTATACAAATAGATATTTTGAAAAATAGTACTGTCTGATGACTTCCCATTAGCGCCTACATTTATGAAAATGAATCGGCTATTAGCATCTACTAAAGCAAAAAGAACAATGCTAAAGAATCCTTTATAATTGTAAAATGTCGAACCAGAATGAGTGGGAGCAATAATCCTAACATGCTTCCCATCTATTGCTCCCAGAGTGTGAGCAAAATGCCAGATGTTTTTGAAATCCTCTGATATTTGTAGCCATTCTTCCTGAGTGTTTGGAATCTATACAACAAATTGAAAAAAAAAACATAGTTATCAAGTTATCTAAAAAAAATTACAAGAGTACCTTTAAATATGAAGGCTGTAGAGTAGAATAAATCGACCGTAAAATCTCTGGTACAAATTTTGAAATTGTTTTTCTCGAAACACGTGATAAAAATTCCAGAGATCTATATGAATCACCTGAAGCCACGAATCTCAAAGTAAGTGCCAGTCTAATTCTGGCAGATATAGAATATCTCATAGGAGTATCATTTTTTTTAATTAAATTCTCAACCTAATTGAGTTTATAAAACAATTTTATTACACATTTTATAAAATAAAGTGTATATTTCAGAACTTACCAAACTGTACAAAATTTTAAAACTTTCTATAGACATTCTACGAAAATTTTTATAATCTTTTTCTTCCCACTGCAAATCTTTTAATAAATATGCCTCCAAATCAAATTCCTGCCTTCGCAATAAATATGGACTCACCCAAAACTTTTTGTTTTCACTTTTATTTTTTCTTTTTTCTAAACTTTCTAGTTTTTCTAGAAACTGTAATACTTTTACACATTTTAGAATTTTTCTCTTGTACATCTTTAAAAAAATGAAATTGCTGGCAATAAAATATCCACTTATAAAAATTTGACAGGCAATATTGACAGCAATATTGCTAGAATAATTGCTTGTGTAGACACAGCGTAAGATCCTAGATACATACAGCTCGAAATTAACATAATTGTACGAAATCAACCTTTTGAAATCACATAGTGACACACTGCTTTTTGTTGATTTTGAATGAATGAATTTTGACGTTTTATAATTAATTGTGAATACAAATTAAAAATTGTGTACGAGTGAGTATTAAAAAGTGCTATTATTATTATTATATCTATATATAGTATTATTTTAATTATACATATAAAAAACTGAAATTTGATGTTAAAATAAAATAAAGACAATTACAAATTATATTTTCATAGGCAATAAAAATTAATTTTTCATAAACAAAAAGTGATATTATTATTATTAAAATAATTATTAATTATTACTGTTGCTATATTTATCTATTTGTTCAACGGATTATCAAAATTTGATAATACATTTTTTAAATAACTTTGAATAATTTTTGTTTGTGATGGAGCAATTCAGAAATAAAATCATTTCTTTGCGTAGAGAAAGTGCTCTTCGTGCTTTATATGCCAAATCACACCGAAGAAAAGTGAAATTATTGATTTCATATTTAGTGATGAAGAAGTCATTAGACAGAAATATTTGGTGTTTTGTAAGTCACGGTGTCAGATAAGATAATATTTAATATATCTTAAAATTTTTAATTTATTTTATCGGAACATACATAGTTCTACTTTTTGAGAAAATGACGTTTATAAAAATAATGAGCAAAAATTTAAAAACGATTTTAGAATGTCATCCCAAACGTTCACTTTATTGTGTTCCTTGCTGCAAGCAATGGAAAGAATGGATACAAATTTTAAAAAATGTATTCCATTGAAAAAACGGATCGCTATTGCTTTGTATGCATTAGGATCTTCTGCTGAATACAGAAGTGTAGCCAATATATTTGGTGTTGGTAGAACTACTGTAGGAGAGATCGTAGTTGAATTTTTTGATCTTGTATGGAAGATACTAAAACCAAAATATATGAATGCTTTCCTCTTAACAAATGAAGTGATAACAGATAATATAAATGGTTTTGAATTAATGGGATTCCCACAATGCATTGGTGCTCTAGGTATGTGATTAATTTATTTAAAAAAATTTTTTAGATCTAATAAACTTCTATCAATAGATGGATGCCATATAGAAGTATCTCCTTGCAAAGAAGATGCAATAGATTACTTCAATTACAAGGGTTGGTATTCTACAATCCTATTAGCCCTAGTAAATTATAGGTATACTACTTACAATAGTATTGACATCTTAATTATAGACATTTTTTGGTACATATTCAATTTTTTTAAATATTGTAGATATGAATTTCTATATATAAACGTGGGAGCTCCTGAACGCTGTCACGATTCTAATGTATTTGAAAAATCTTTTTTAAAAAAATATTATAGTACAGCAGAAATTTTATCCCATCATACAAGATATATAAATAATGTAAATATACCGGTGGTAATTATTGCAGATTCTGCATTTAGATCATCACATAAATTAATGAAACCACTTCCATATTCTGCTGACTTGAATATGAAACAAAAAATATTCAATAATAAATTATCTAAATGCCGACGAGTCGTAGAAAATGCCTTGGGCATTTGAAAGCAAGGTTTCGAAGATTGGGCAAAGGCCTCGAAAACGATATGAAGAATGTTAACACAATTACTAAATCGTGTTGCGTTCTTCATAACTTCTTATTGAAAGAAAATGATACCATAAGGCAGTCATGGCTTGAAGAAGAGTCAACAACAAGAGCTAGAGAACAACCTGTACACAGAACGATCATTGGAAATGAAAATTTAACAGCTCAATTGATTAGAGAAACTATTGCGGAGTATTTTAGAACTCGTAAGTTAAAAATAAATAGAAATTTTGTTAAAATTATTTATATTTTTTATTTTTGTTTATTATTTGTTAATTTTTTCAATTAAAATTTTATTTATTTCCGTCGTTTTAGACAGCATGTCTTTTAATATTTCATTGCGTTCTCTTTCTAACGCAATGGATTGCTCGGCCAATTCAATCGAGCGTCTAGATTCCGCTTCCGCCATCTCATTACTCCTTTTTATCTCTTTTAACAGTTCTTCCTGGAATAATTCGCTTCTCTTTTTAGGTCGCGATGTTGGTGCTGATGACGGACCTGGTATCGGTGACGAAGCTGCTACTGATAAGGGACTTGCTATCGGTGACGAAGCTGCTACTGATGAGGGACTTGCTATTGGTGACGTAGTTGGTGCTGATGGTGGATTTGATATTGGTAACGAAGCTGATGCTATGACCTATAATCAGAATCACTATCTCCAAGTTCCACTGTTAATAACAAGTCCAATAAAATAATAAATAAAATTAAATATATGAGTACATGTCTACATTTAAATAAATTCAGTTTCTTTTAATAAACTAAATTTTGCGTAAATAATATGAATATTACCAAAATATTATACTACTTACTTTTTGTGAAACTCTCGCTTACTTCAATCTCAAAGTTATCCGCTTTGGATGAATGAAATATTTTGCGGAGAGCTGCAAAATATTTCCAATTTGATGAGCTGCCACCAGACGGACCAACAGTTTTCTTTTCTTTCCTGCATAAAAAATGCACAAATTATAACAAAAAATGATAACAAAATTTGAAATGAGTATTATTACTTATATTTCGGCACCAAATTATGCATTTTGTGTTGCACCTCCTCAGCTGCAAAATTATGTCCAGCTTTTTTCAGACATATCTATATAAATATGTTTGTTTTTTTTGTTTTTCTGAATTGTGGAATTTTTTCTTCCCACAATGAAATTAATGCTATTTCAGCATTTTTAAACCAAATATTTTTTTTTATAATTTCTTTTCATAGTTTTTTTTTTAATATTAACTTTAATAATAATAAATGTATATAATGTATTAAAAATAATGTATATTACAAAACTAGAACTAGAAAACCAATTAACCTAAAAACTAGAACTAGAAAACTTAAAACTATATCAGACTGAGATTATAATGTAAAAAAAATTAACACTTTAACGTTAAGCGTTTAATGTTAAGCGTATGTACGGAAAAGTTAGTAATAGTATTTTACCTCATTTTTTTTACTTTTTATAT
The DNA here is from genome assembly GCA_951394055.1 of Villa cingulata. Lineage (NCBI taxonomy): Eukaryota > Metazoa > Arthropoda > Insecta > Diptera > Bombyliidae > Villa > Villa cingulata. The sequence goes on along the minus strand of OX596017.1, from coordinate 28,997,675 downwards.
ATTTTAAACCAATAAAAGTTGTGGAATTATAAAATATTTCTTTTAATTTATAAAAGAACTCCTCAAAATCCCACAAAAATTGGTGTCAGAAGCGTTTTTAGATTCAAATTATTAAATTAAAATGTAATTATTTGAATATGTGCTATACAAATTGAAAAATATAATAGGAGAAGTTGTAAAGTGAAGTTTCGAGAAGAAAAAAGGCAGGTAAAGGTCAAGTGCAATATATTAAAAGAAAAGTCATGTGTTACATTGCAAATTAAACACAAAAAATAAGGAAAGTTATATAAGAAAAGTTATGTAAGAAAATTTTAAACGTGGTTTTAAAAGAAAAGTGAACTGAAAAAAAAGAGAAAAAAAAACAAAAAGTGTTTAAGTGAAACAGATGAACAGTTAACAGATGAAACAGTGAAATATTTGATGGGAGACATTAAAAATTTAAAGATTAATGAGTTGCAAGATAAACTGAAAAAACTTGGACTTCCAATTTATTATCGACAAAAGCAAGACTTAATTACGAGATTAAAAAAAGCTAATCGAGAAAATCCAAGACAAAGTGCAAAAGAAAGTGATAGTGAATATTTTAGTAATGATTCTGACAATACTGAAATTGACGAAACGACAATTGAAACAAACGAAAATTATGAATTCGAAATTCAAAATTCTTCAGATCAAAATACTGATACCGGTACATTAGAAACGACAAAAAATTCAAATAAAAAAGATTTAGAAGTGTTAGAAAATTCAATAAAGGAAAAAATGACGGAATCAAATACATTCGTTTTTCGTGATATAGAGGCAGTCATGGATTTATAGTAAGGCACACAAGGCACAGGCCTAGGGCATCACCGAAAAGGGGGCACCAACCATTGTAAAAAATAATTCAAAATGAAACAATAAAAAATATGAGAAAAAAATTGCGAAATAATATATTTTATTTTTTTTTTTATCATTTATAACTATCTAAATTGATAGTCAAAAAAAAATAGTACTCCGGGTTTTGTATGAGATGCTTAAAATTATAACTAAAAAAGTTAAAATGTCATTAATGTTAATTACAAAAACAAAATGATATTTTTTCAAAAAAAATAAAAAAAATGTACACTCAAAATTCATATTGTCCACAGTACAGTTCACAAAAAACAACAAAATATCAGTTAAAATATATGTATATGCATTGGCATAGGGATAACAGTTTTTGTACATAAACCTATTGATAAAAAACTCTTGAAATAAACCAAGTAATTTCAAGAAAAAAAATTAAAAATCATCTATATGTACAGTTATTATATTTTAGGTTCTGATTTTATGATTGCAGGTGTTCATAATCAAGAACCTATATAACCGTTGCTGAAAATTTGCCGACCAGATAAAAAAATTTAGCTGATTGCAATGGTGATTACATCATTGATAAAAATAAAAATTTGTTAAGAATTTATTTGTTTCAATTAAATTTTAAAAAACAACATTGCTTTTCGGTTTCCCTATTGCCTATATTCAAATTTGGTCTAAACTTAAAGCTTATAATGTTTTGTACATTATGATTCATTCCTTTCTTGTTGTACAATTATGTGGTTTAAATCAGAACTGATTGAAGTGATATTATTGTAATCGTGTATTTTTTTTCGATAAGTAATATAGTAAGTGTCCATCATTTTTACAATTTTAATTTGGCATAGTTCTTATTCAAACTGAAATATTGTTATTTGAAATACGTTAATTAAGTAAGTTACATTTTGTTTTGGTGGTAAATTTCATATACAAGAATTGTTACTTAAAAATAAAAATTATCAATAACTGCATATGAACACATTATTCTTTTCAATAGCTTTCTTATAATGAAACGAATCCAGTTGAGTGGAACTCAAAAACGCAAATTAGCTAAAGAACAGCAACAAAAAGTTCAAGAATCTCTAGCGAAAAATCAAAAAATTTCTTCTTTTTTTGTACCTTGTGATCACGATTCTAAACAGAATGATGGTCAATGTACTCCAAAACCAACTAGTTCTATGGAAGAAAATTTTAGCCAGTCATTTATTGCTAATGAAGTTTCGTGTGACAATAATGAGACTATTTATGAAAATGTAGACGATGTTTCTTCCGGATCAAATATTATAAAAAATATCAGAACTGTAGAAACTGAAACGGACATATTAAAAGAAGATATTATTAATAAAAACCAAGATCCAGCCTTGTGGACCAAACTTTCCAAAAATGATGTTGAATATTGGATTGCTTCCGGCCAAAGCAAATGTAACAATCATGAAGGACCTTTTTTAAAATCTCAGCGAACATATCCAGAAGGGAAAATTAGATTTTGTCAAATTTCTTATTTTATTGGTCAAAAAGCGAATGGTGAAAATTATAAACGCGAATGGCTCTTATATTCTCCATCAACAGGAGCTTTGTTCTGCTTTTATTGTAAGTTATTTGCTAATCTGTGCAGATCAGGGGACGGATTATGAACGTACTTTATTTCTTTATTTTTAACTTTATATGTGAATAAATACTAATTGGTATTATGAATCTACTTTATTTTTATGACGTATTAAAAATTCGCTCAAATCCTCTCTTTTTCGAGGTGAGTTTGAAAATTGCAATAAAGTGGTTTTATGAACGCACTTTAATGTTATTTTTGTGTATTTACTCATACAATAAATAAAGTCAATGAAATTCATGCCTTTATCATAAAGTAAACGTCAATTGTGCCGGATATTATTGAAATTTGTTTTTTAAAATATTTAACAAGTAGGTGTTTATATAAGGTTATTCTTTTAAATACGTGTTAAATCGAATATAATTATTTTATGTACATTATAGATTTAAAAAAAATGGAATCAAAGAGAGCGAAGAAAGCTACGGCAATGCAGCGGGAAAAGTTGATTGAGTGCCTTTTCAACGACAAGAGTTTGGCTAGAGACAAGTCAGTAAACTTTTATTATAAAAATTATATTTTTTATTTCAATAATTATTGTTCTAGATTTGAAACTATTCAAGGAAAACGTCTGCAGCAAGACAAATGGGAAGATCTGACACAGCAATTAAACGCTTTAGGAGGGACCAACAAGACACAGGCTGAATGGAGGAAGTATTGGCGAGATCTCCTGTAAGTATTTTTAAAATTATTTTAGTTTAATATAATTTATATAGTAATTTTAATAAAATGTAGTGAAAATTACATTAACTAAGATTACCACTATAAATGAGTGGTACATAGGTAAAAATTTATTTGTAAAATTTGTAAATAATAAATTTCTTTTAGATTTAGAACGAAAACAAGAGCAAGAATTTTAAGGAGTGGAGCAGTGGCGGCTCGTGACCAAAATTTATGGTGGGGCTAATGATTTCAAGGGTTTCCACTCCATCCAAGAAGTAACGCTTTTAGAGGGTCAGTCCATATTAATGATACACTTCCCCAGAATATTGTTTTTTGGAAAATAAGTTATGTATTCTGGGCTTCTTTCAAAATTTACAAACTTCATAAAAATAAAACGTTAAAAATACTTAACAAAATATTTTGATAATAATAATAAATATCTTTAAAAAAAACAACTTAGCAAACGTTCGTAAACTTAAAAATATGGATTTGTATCATTTCTGTATAATCTAACATTTCATTTAAAAAAACACTCAACACTTCGATCTTTCTCTTGACCAAAAACAAATTTGCTAAAATTTGCAATATTATATTTATAATTTCTCTGCGTATTGAAATAACTGCAAAGGAATTTAGTCGACTTTAGACTCCCATTATATTTAATTTTAGATTTTAAACCTTTTAAAGTACCAAAAACCCTTTTAGATACCAAAATGCTGATAGGATTCATTTAAATATTCTTGACAATTTTTTATTTTCATTTTCGTCGTTAGAAAATTTGAAAATTTCGGAAATGGAAAAACATTTCAAAACATATTATCGCTTTAAATGGCGGTTAGTTCTTTTTTGAAATATTTCTTCAAATCGAACGGGTAAGAAACACAAAATTTTTTAAAATGTTTGGCGAAACACCTAAAATTTAAGAAATTTGTTTGGGTCTGCAACATAAAAAGATAAATTATGAACAAAACTCCTAAAATGTTTGTGTTGTGATAATATCATAAATTAAATTCGATATAATTTATTCATTCGAATGGAACTAGCGTAAAACATTTTCAATCTTACATACCATTTACGCTGGTAACCAATTATGAAAATCGTAAAACGACAAAAATTGTTCAACAGGCTTTTCTCGTTTTAAACGAAAAAACATTATTTTCATTTTTCTATGAGAGAAAAAAAATCCAGAGTTCAAAATTCAAGAGAAGTGTAATTATTTAAAATGAAATGATTTTCAGTCTCTAGGAAATTCGTGTCTTATCCAGTATGCAAAAAAAGTTGTTAAAACTCAAAAGCAAAAATTTTTGAATTGTAAAAATTGTAAACTTGGAAACTTTCTTCTTAATTAAAAATTATTTTGATCAAAAAGAGGAAAAAATGGAGTTAAGTTGAATTTGACATAAGGAATTAAAATTATACTTAAATTATTACAATTTTTTTTATTAAAAACAAAATATGACGGGTTTTAATTTTTAACGGATGTTTTGACTTTTTTAAATATAAAACGAACAAAAATTTAAAGAAACATCCTCTGGTGGATGCATTTGTTAATACGAAAACATAAGTATACATATTATATAAGGCTATATGTATAATGTATAATATATCTATATCATTCATACTTCATACTTTGCTTTTGAACAATTTAAACCATATTCAACATTATTCAACATAATGGACTGATGGGACTGTAAACCGATTAGCCCCATCTCATATAAATTATTTCGTGTTTGTATTAACGCAACAATAAAAAATACATAAAACTGTTGACTGAGTAATACAATCCAATATAAACTTGCCTTGTATGTTAATAATATATATAAATACAATACATGTCAATCTTTATATAGATCAAAGAAAAGAAAGAAATGAAGGAACAGAAGATAAGCAAAGCAGTATACATACATACATACCACCATTTACTTCACTATACCGCACAAACAATAGAAATTATGATCATTGTTTGTGCTGTAATACAAAAATGAAATACAATAACAATTCATATGAGAGGGCTACTTCAAAACAGCCCGGATCGAGCACATATAAATTGTTTTTGTAAAATCAAAACTGAATGAATTAAAACGAATTATTCATTCTTCTCACAGAGTTATATGGTGAGTTCATCCGGGCTGGTAGTGAATTAGTCCCGATGAATAGACAGTCAGACCATGTCAGACAGTTTGAATGTTTGATTGAATGGTAATTATTGTTATTACATGTATTTGTATTGAATGAGGTAGAAATATACATTAATACTGAGTGAAACGGAAATAGAATTATATGTATGGTTTATTCGAACTTATTTTTCATACATTTTTGTTGTACATATTTACAAAGATAATACACTTTCAGATGCTAAACCCTACATTATCTTCGATGTTTATAAATATTTTTAAAATTCAGACAGGCAGTTATAACGATTTTTTCTTATGCGTATTTTATGAAAAAATAATGTATTCGTTATACACACTTGAGTGATGTAAAATTAACTAAAGTTTTTACATATTTTTATTGAATGAATGATTATAAAAATATTATTGATGTGGAAAATAATTTTTAAATTTATTTATTGGTATTTATAAGATTAAAAATACGATAATCTTGGTGGGGCTGAGCCCTCCCAGCCCTATACGAGGAGCCGCCTCTAGAGTGGAGGATCTGAAGTAAATGGTGTTCCTGCGAAGCCCCTAACTCCAGAAGAGGAGAAGATAATTGCCATAATCTCTTCTGAGCAAATTTATGGCAATGAAGACGTGACTGAAATTGGCATTTACACAGATAATGAGGTAGAATATTTTGTGAAAATTTTTCTATCATTTATTCAAAGCTGTGTATACTTATATTATTTTAAAGAATACCACAGAGCCAGCTGTTGAAGTAATTTTTCAAGAAGATCCTGTGTCAGAAGAAGTGCAAGTAGCAGCATCACATGTAAAATGATCTAAAATTGAAATATACATTTACTTTTTTATGTTATATGTACTATTATAATTGCATGCATCCCTTCTATTTCTAACAGTGATTGTCTGTTTTTCTAAGGTAAAATTTGTGTATATATATCTTAAAATCTTTATATAGAAATAAGTGTTTGTTTTGTCTGGCCATTTTAGTATTATTGTTACTGTCTACAAAATAACATGTGAGTAAGTAAATTTTATAAAGAAAGTGTGTCACCATCTTACATACTTATTTGTTTTAATTATTAATTTGTTTTTTTAATGAGGTCCGAACTCCAACTCCAGCCCCTGTTCCGTCAACTTCTCGCCCCGTTTTATTAGAAGACCAACAACGGCTAGAAGACAGAAAGAGGAGTTGTTAGGTTTAAGTAGGAGAAACATGGAAGCAAATGAAAGGGCAACTGCTGAAATCATAAGACTCAAGAGGAAAAAAATAATTTGCTTAGAGAACAAGTAAGTGCTATCAAAGAACTAATTGCTGCAGTCAATCAGCAAACTAGTGTGAATGAGCGCTTACTACAAGCCTTTACAAATACATATAGAAATTAAGTATTGTATATGTTGTAAAAATTAATTATAAGGAAAGTAGTATTTAAGATATGCATTTTTTATATACTTATGTATATTTTTAATAATAATAATAATATAATAATAATAATAATAATAATATAATAATAATAATAAAAATATTTAAATAAAAATGAACATTTTAATTTTTTAAATATTTTACGAAAAATAACTTAATACTAATTCATTACGAACTAAAAATTCTTCATTGTTATTCTGATGACTTTCACCAGTTTCAGTATTTTCTTCTTCACTAATATCTTCTACAAGATCGTATCTTGTATTAAGAAGATTGTGCAGAATCGCACAACTCTTAACAATATTGCCAGCTGTAACTGGCGAGTACATAAGGGTTCTTTGTCGAGAAAGGCAACGAAATCTTGATTTTAACACTCCGATGCATTTCTCGACGCATGCACGTGTTGCAACAAGCGCGTCGTTGTACGTGATTTTTAAATCGGCATTACAAACCTAAGAAAGAATTTGTTAAGTAATGTGTAATATATTCTACAGTTTTAATAAATTCACTTACAATTTGAACGTTCAATGAATGACCTCCCTTACGGCAAACATATGAATGTTCATTTTCCGATGGGGCCAAAATATGAACATGAGTACCATCCACTGCTCCTATTATTCCGGGAAAGTTGGCTTTCCGATAGAAACTATTAAAAAATATGTATATATATATATATGTATTATGTTTTATTATGTCTATATTATAAATGAAATACCCCAATTTTGTAGCTGCTATTTCTGCAGAACTAGTTGGAAATTTGACTATATGCTTTTGGGTGTCATATTGCATAATAGCTGCACAAACTTCCTTGATACACAATGAAAGCGCAGGCTGGGACAAACCAATACAAAAGTCCTGGCTAACATTGCGTTGGTAAGCTATAAAAATAAAACTTTGAAATTCCACTTAATGCAATATATAATTAAAAAATTACATGTTGCAAAAAATCTGATAGCAGCAAGCACTCGTATTTCCTTTGGTACACCCCTGACCGTCTTTCTATCACTTAAAAATACTTTCAAATCCTCAAAAAGTGATCTGAAGACATCTTTTGAGAATCTGAAAATATTTTTAAATTCTTCTGTTGGCATAGAAAGAGGATCACAGTGGTCCCTTATAAATCTCCTTTCCACGCGTGCATTGTTTACTTCATCTTCATCTTCTGAAAAAAACACCACAGCAATGGTAAAATCCAGATGAGCACTTGAATTCATATTGCTAATTAAAAAAAAAATATTACAAAATCACTTAATTTATAATAATAATAATATATATTATATTTTTATAAAGGGCATTTCTCAAAGTAGTACACGGGATATTTAGAGCAACAAATGAAATTAAGAAAAACTAAAATTTAAAAAATTTTCATCTAATGCATGTAAAATAAACGTTTTTATTATTTTCGCCTATTTTAAGCAACTATTATGATAAAATTTGTGTAGATTTTAAAAATTAAAGAATTTAAAATAAATTATAAATTTGATTTCACTTTTTAAAGAATTGCCCTTAAGTTTATATCACCAATATATACTTTATGTATACTATGTTCGAAACAAACTATTATTGAAATTAGCTTTTAAATTATTATTTTTAATACTATTGTTAATTATACACATACATATATTAATAGTTTTTTTTTCACAAAATAGTTTATAAAATTTACCTTTTATATTAATTAATATCCACTATATTCACTTGTTGTTCACTTGTTTGTTATTGTTTACACTTTTATCACATATGTTTGCATTATCTGTCAAACCAAGTGAGGTGAGTGAGAAAATAAAGTGTGGTGAACTCTGGCGAAGAAAGTTTATCCCAGAGAGTTCATAATAAGACTTTTTTTGTTTAACTTTAACTTTATCTTACTTTATCTTTATTAATAAAGTACGTTCATAATCCGTCCCCAGGATGGGCTTTTACAAGACCAGAAGGATTCTCTGATTGGAAAAATGCTGTTTTAATAAGCGATCATGAAAAATCTTCCAGTCATAAAGAAGCTATGATAACTTATATAACGCGCAGATCTGGGCTTTCCATTCAAACAAATGTAGAAAAACTAATGCAAGAGACGTGCTTATACTGAAAACATATATTAAAGCGAGTGATTGCTGTAATTTGTACATTAGCTGAACGTGGTTTAGGATTTAGAGGTACTGAAGAAAAGTTTGGTTCATCAAATAATGGCAACTTTATGGGACTTCTTGAATTAATAGCAAAGTTTGATCCCTTTTTAGCCACTCATATTTCAATGCATGGAAATCCTGGCTCAGGAGGAACTTCATATTTATCAAAAACTGTTTATGAAGAACTGATACAAATAATAGCTCAAAAACTTCAGAAAGAAATTATTTGACAAATTATTGCTTCAGGATACTACAGCTTGTCTGTAGATTCTACGCCAGACTTGTCACGTTTGGACCAATTGAGTATTGTTATACGATATGTTAAAGATGGTCAACCTATTGAGCGTTTCTTAACTTTTTTGGAAATGAATTCTCATACTGGAGACGATATAGCTAATCAAACACTACAATATCTGAGTAAAAATAGCATACCAATTGAAAAATGTAGAGGACAAACTTATGATAATGCTCCAAATATGTCTGGAAATATAAAGGTATGCAAAAACAAATACTTTTGAAAAATCCATATGCAACCTATGTACCTTGTGCATCACACTCTTTGAATCTTGTCGGTCGCAGTGCTGTTGATTGTTGTCCAATTGCAGTTGATTTTTTTTCTGTTATACAATCATTGTAAAATTTTTTTTCTGCATCTACTAGTAGATGGAAAACTTTAAAATCGAGTTTTCAAAATGATAATGTTTTAAAATCGCTCTCTGATACACGATGGGAAGCTCATGCAGCAGCTACTTCAGCAGTCTTTAAATCATTTGATAAATTAATAAATATTTTGAACGACATGAATGAAGATAATACATTAAAAGGAGATACACGAAGAGAAGCTGGTAATCTAGCAAATAAAATGTATAAATTAGAATTCGCTATAATGCTAATTGTTTGGAATGATATTTTACAAAGTTTTCAGAAAGTTAACAAAGTTTTACAAGCTGAAGATGTAACATTATTAACATGCGCAAATTTGTATAAATCATTATCCGATCAGTTAGAAAATATGCGTGAAAGTTTTGAAAATATTGAAAATCGCTCCAAAAAACTTCTACCTGATGTCAACTATACAATCACACGAAGACGTATAAGAAAGAAAATGAGTGACGATGGCAATGCTCCCGAAGTTCAATTAAGCCCAAAAAAAAATTTCGAATAAACACTTTTTGTGTTATAATAGATCAATTGCAATTGCAAATGGACTTAAGAGGCAAGGTTTATCATGAAATTCCAGAACAATTTGATTTTCCTTGTATTACAAGTGAAAAGGTCGATATTGTAACCAGTTCTCAATATTTAATTTCAAAGTACCCAGAAGATCTTAATTCCGAACTTGCTCATGAAGTTCAGCAATTTCATCGCTACGTTTGGCATAAAAATGAAAATAATTATAAATTTCATAATCAAGCAAATTTATATAAAATAATATGGGAAGATAAATTAACATCAGCTTTTCCAAACGTAGAGATTGCATTACGTATATTTTTGAGTTTGATGGTTACAAATTGTACGGCAGAAAGATCATTTTCACAACTCAAGAGATTAAAAAATCCTTTTCGTACTATGATGAAGCAGGAAAGATTGGATGCATTATCACTTCTTTGCATCGAAAGTGATCTACTACGTGAAATCGATTTTAATGACATTATTAAAGATTTCGCTATTAAAAAGTCAAGAAAACAGTATTTTAGCCATTAAATATAAATTAAAAATTGTAATTATTTTATTTTAAATAAAAAAACAATATAAAATAAAAAACTAGGGCACCATTTTCTTTAAAAACCTAGGGCACCAAAAATTGAAATCCGGCGCTGTATAAAGGAATCATTAGAATACTTTAATGGTGAATCGGGAAAAGACATGATAACGTGGATAAAAGAATTCGAAGAAATTTCGGCATTATGCATGTGGTCTGATATACAAAAATTCCTGTATGCTCGAAGACTCTTAAAAGGTGCAGCTAAATTAGCTATAGAAGAATTCACTAAAACAGCTACCAGCATATCGGCGCATAAACAGTTAGAAAGTAGAAGAAAATTGCCAACAGAATCTTTCTTGAGTATATGTATGCAATGAAGAAAATCGCTAATACAGGCAAAATAGATGAGGAATCCGTTGTCGCATATATAATCGCAGGTATTCCTGACAACGTCACCAATAAAACCGTTCTGTACGAGGCTAAGACAATTGCAGACTTGAAAGTTAAGTTAAACGCGTACGAAAAAATGAAATCTGAAAAATAAAAATAAATATAACCTACAGAAAAATGGTAAAGACAAAGAATTAACGAAGAAAAATAGCAGATGCAAGACATGTGGAGCTTTTTCCCATAATTCTGAAAATTGTCCACATAAAGGAGAGGGTTAACGTTGTTTCAGCTGTAGTGAATGCGGCCACATTGCAACCAAATGTCCAAATAAAAAATCAAATACTGTGAATTGAATTACGCAAGAAAATTTTATACTACCAGTGAATTTTTGTGAACACTCATATAATGCTCTGTTAGACACGGGTAGTTGTGCAACAATAGTAAAATAATCGTTATTAAAAAGAATAGAATAAGTGCGTGTTCACACCCGAGTATCTCGCTTTAGGGTTTCGGTTCTAATCAGTCCCTTAAAACTTAAGGGATAACTATCTTGTTACAAGCACAGCCTTTTAAGTTATTAGGATATGCGGTTCCAGACAAGGTAATTCAAGAAGATTTTATTTTAGGTTCAAACTTTTTTGAACAGGCCAAAGTAGTAATCGATGGCAAGGAGGTCACAGTACAAAAGAAGGACGGCAACCAACAACCAACATACGATGATCACTTTAAGAATTTAGATGTTAATCCAATACTACAAGAAGAAGATCTCTTAGCAGATGTTGAAAACTCAAGTGTAAAAAATGAGTTAAATAATTTAATAAATAATTGAGTACCGTTTTTTCAAAACTTCATAACTTCATTATTTGCGAAAATGAGTTTTATATGGATTCAGTATAAATCAGCCACGTTCTTTATTTTAGTTTACTTAGTTTTATTCGAAACTTAATATTTTCAATGATATTAATACATGAAAATGACGAATTTTTTCAAAACTTCATAAGATCGTGTAGTTATGCAGTTTTGAAAAGTCTTGAATGAAATTTTTAATCTATAATATAAATTTGTATAGTACAATATTTTACTATTCATTCTATAACGGAATTATAATTATATAATTATAATTATAACGTTGACCGTTATTCTTTAATTATTATGTTTGAAACCTATTGCACATTATGTTGGACAGTATCATTATCATTTGTGTGTATCGTTTTGAGTAATAAACTTCGCAATGGCTGAAGGTGTGAATAATTTAGAGTATAATAAAAATATAAATGAAGTCCCCGGAGGACGCAAGAAAAACAAATCGAATAAAATATTAAAAATGAATAGATATTCGCGGCTTCTTAATTCAAATGCTATTTTATCATGTGTTCATATATCAGGCGAAAAAGACGGAAAAACTAGAAAAAATTGTCAGGGAAATAAAATCACATATGACGATGCTGAAAGTAAGTAGACTATAATAACATCAGTTATCAAAATATAACAATATTATTATTTCCATACAGCTTTTCGTCACCATTGTTTATCTAAACCAAAGAAGGTTGACCAGGATAAATTTATTTTAAAATTTCTAAAACCTGCTTATCCAAAACGCAAAAGCCGAAATAATAATGCTAAAGCAAGAGGAGTTTCGCTTAATTATACTGTTCGAAAGAAAGATGGAAGCGTAATACCAGTGTGTTCAACTCTATTTAAGAATATAACAGGTGAGTAATGAACGAATTACATTACTTCATATTACTTAATATTAAAATAATTTCTTATATAATAATGATGTTACTCAGGTTTTTCTTCTCATCGGTTAGCACTTATTGGAAAATATTTTTTACATACTGGAGAGCCTCCAGAAGAACGAAGAGGTGGCAGTCGTCAAACAGAAAAAGATAAAGATATAACTGAAGCAATAAAAGCAAATATTAAAAAATACAAGTGTCGTGAAAGTCACTATTCCCGTAGTAAAATTTTGAGACATTATTTACCACCTGAATTAAATTTGGAAAAATTGTGGAAAATGTTTTGCACAGAAAGGAAACATGAGAATTTACCTCTTTGCTCACTATCAAAATACAAACGCATATTCTATAGCAATTTCAATATTGGATTTGGCAATCCTCACTCTGACACCTGCTCTCAATGTAAAAAATTTCAGCTTCTTTTAAAAACTCCTCAAAAAAACGTTGATGAAAAACACGAAATAAAAACATTGTTGAGGTTACATAAACTAAGAGCGCAGAAATTTCATCAAATTATGAAGAATGTTGATCCGTTTGTAATCAAGGTGGTTTTTGATATGCAGCAGAATCAGCCATTGCCTAAATTATCTATTGGTGAAGTTTTTTACAGTAGGCAAGTTTGGTTTTATAATTTAACGATTCTTATTCACGAAAAATCACAAAAACACGATGATGTTAAGCACTACACTTGGCTTGAGACTGAGTCTGGCAGAGGTGCAAATCAAGTGGCTTCTTGTGTAATAGACTTTCTTCAAAAATTAGACAGATCAATTTTATCCGAAGGAGGTAAAACAAAATACAAACTGCACTTATTTTCAGATTCATGTGCAAGTCAAAATAAAAACACAGTGATGATGGCATGTTTAATGCGATTTTTGCAAACTAGCTCGAAATTTATTGAAATAAAACATTTCTTTCCAATAAGAGGTCATAGTTTCATGCCAGCAGACAGAATATTCGGACGAGCTGAACGTGAATTTAGAAAAAAAGAGGAAATAGTACATGCAGGAGAATATAGAGAAATTTTGAATGTGACTGGTGATGTTTTATGCTTTGGGAAAGATTTCTATTTTTATGATTATCAAAAACAAAGTAAGGAAATACTTAAAACTAGAATGCCTTTTAAAATATCTGAAACTAGAGTAATATCTTATGAGCGAGCGGAAAAAAATGTGACGGTTTCATCCTCAACGACGTATTCCGGAGGATTGATATCCTGTCAGGTTTTAAAGAATAGCTCTGCATCATTAAAATAAATATCAAGAGCAAAGATTTTACAGAAAACTAATATGGTTTCTGAGAAAAAAAGGGAAGATGTAAAAAAACTTATGGAATTTTTCGAAATTCCAGAATGTGCCATAGAATTTTATAACGACGTATCAGATGGAAATAAAACCGAAAAAGAAGAAAATTTGTCTACAGATATAATTTTTTATGAAGAGGAGCTGATTTAAGTTTTTTATACAGTTTTGGAAGGTTCACTGAAAGTGCTTCTTATGAACTTTTGAAAAACCGGATGCTTTCCTAATTATTATATTACCATTTCAATAAAAAAGTTTTTTAAGTTTATGGTCACATTTTCAACCTTACTTATAATACAAACAAATATTAAACGAAATAAAATGATTTTTTTACAATTTTCTGTTTTATTTAAAAAAAACCTTCTACTGAAAATTTTAGTTTTTTATTTTATGCAGTTTTGAAAAAACGGTACTCAATTACAAACCGATTAAATTACCAAAGTCATGTATTGAAATGACCATTGCGCTAGAAGATGAAACAAGTGTATATCAAAAAAGAATCTAATTTTAAGTTTCAATCGGATGAAGTCATAGCATTTCAAGAATTGAAAAGACGCTTATGTGAGGAACCAACATTGAAACTATTTAATCCAGAACTAGAAACCGAATTACATACAGACGCCAGTGGGTTTGTATATGAGGGTATTCTCATGCAACGTCAGGAAGATAGAAACAATCACCCAGTATTTTATCTCAGCTTCAAGGCATCTGCATCTTAAATGAAATATACAAGTTATGAGCATGAAATATTAGCAGTGGTGAAATGCCTAAAAAAAACTTCGTACTTACCTATTGTGCCTCAAATTTCGAATATATACCGACTGTCAAGCACTACAAGCAACGATGAACAAAAAGGATCTATCACCAAAAGTAGCGCATGGATTTCGCTCATTCAAGAATTTGACTGTGACGTCATACATAGACCAGGTTTAGCAATGCAGCATGTCGATTGCCTTAGCAGATATTCTCCAGTTTTAAAAATAGAAGATGGGCTCCTACATAGAATCAGACATATGCAGCAGGAGGATGATTTTTATGGAACAATTAAAAAAATATTAAAGAATAAAAGAGATTATGAGGACTATGTGATAAAAGGAGATATATTATACAAATTTGTACAAGGACATAATCTACTAGTGGTCCCAAGAGCATTGCAGCGGGAAATTTTAAAATGAATTCATGAACGTGGTCACGGAAGTATTAAAAAAGTAGAAACGATAGCATGTCAAGAGTATTACATACCGAAAATGACGTCAAGAATAGAACAAGTAATTCGGAATTGCATTCCCTGCATCTTAGCACGACAGAAAAGAGGCAAGAGAGATGGATTTTTTAATCCTATCCGAAAGAAGAAATAAGGAAAATACAAGAAGAAAACAGAAAATCTTTCAACAAAAATAGAAAACCTGCAAAGAAATACAAAGTTCATGATTTAGTAGCGATTAGAAGGACACAGTTTGGTTCCGGACTAAAACTTTCCCCAATATCTAGGGCCATACGAAGTGGTGAAAGTAAAGCGTAATGACAGGTACGATGTTCAAAAAGTAGGTAAGCACGAAGGGCCAAATTATACCAGCACTCTAGCTGACAACATGAAGTCATGGGTCGAAGAGGAAATAGAATCCTCATCCGAGGCGGATGACTAGCAGGATGGCCGATGTAGGAATCACCCTGTGCTGCTTTTAAATATTTAATATTACTTACCGTTAGGTCAATATTAATAAAATATAATATAATTTTTTTTGAATATTTCTATTTTTATTTCTTTTACATTTTTCTAAAATTTACTTACCTGCTGTGTAAAAATAAGTACATAATAATTTCGTTTTTGAATAAAAATAATTGTTAATAGAATAATAATTTTTGACTTTAGTTCAGTCAGTTAAGCGTATGTACGGAACAGTTAGTAATAGTATTTTATCTCATTTTTTTTACTTTTTATATATTTTAAATCAATAAAAGTTGTGGAATTATAAAATATTTCTTTTAATTTATAAAAGAACTCCTCAAAATTCCACATGAATATTTTTTATTAAACCAATATTTTTCTTTTTAATTTTATAATAATATAACCTCAAATACATATATGAATATATAACCATATATAAATAAATATGAACATATGATATTAATGACAGCTGAAACTGGAAAATGAAATTGGAAACTGGAAGTGTTATCGTGATTTTGATCAAAATCTAGCAATTTTTACGTAATTTCGATGAAATAACCATAATTTCGATTAGCTGAAATTTTATGAAAAGTACTTGATTTCGTCGCCAAAATCAAGAAAAAAGGTTGATTTCGAAAATTACGGTAATTTCGAGCTGTATGTGTCTAGCATGTAATTTTTTTAATTTATAGGGATTATATAGATAATATATTATATAAACAATATATTTTATAATAAAAAATATATGCTACAAAAACAATAATTTTTAATAATTTTCTTAAAATATAATAGAATTATATAATTATTATTATAATATATGTACATACACGTAATCTAATATAATATACATGTAGGAATTAGCATTTATTTTCTTATACTTATACTAAAAAAAAATCTTAAATTCACAAGTAAATTTTGATATTATATATATATTATAAATATAAAAAGACAATCATATAAGCAAATATCATTTTCAAATTGAATTTTATTTGTCATTTACAAAACGAATTTATTGCAACTTTCATGTATCATTTTGAATTAGTCAAATTTTTGGATTATGTAATTAATAATCTTGAAAATTTTCTTTTAATTTTATTTGTACAAATAAAAAAAAAAATATATATATATATATAAATATAGAATATATATATAATTTTTGGAATAAGAAAAGAGATTAACTTAAATTTAAGTTTAAAAATTGAAAATAATTGAAAACGAAATTAATTTTTATTTTTTTTAATCTTATTGTATTCTGAAAAAAATTGATGAATTTTTTTTTGGTTTTAAACCGAGAAATTCCAAATAAAAACAAAATGTAGAAAAATTAATCACGTATTAACGCTAAAGTATGTGATGTTAGGGTATCATTTTTTTGTGTGGCTGTATTCAGTCACACCATATTTTTCTTTATTCTAATTATGTGTACCTAACAGTACACGTAATCGCATTTCAAATTCCCAACCCCAAGTGTTACTTAATGTATTGTATTGCGCAACAATACAATTATTTCTTGGATTGACATGCGCATATTTTCCCTATTGTTTCTTATGCATAATACGCATAAAATAAAATTGTACACATGCCTTATGCACGTGATTCCAATAATTCCAGATCATTCCATTTCATATACCTTATCAATTCAATACATACACATGGTCATGGATAGTAGATTATTCCACTCTCCTCCCTATATAATATATGAATTACACACACATTTACATTTCCATTTTAAATTTTAATGGCCGCCTCTTTTTCATTTATTACATTACACGCACTATATATGTATACATGCGCATTTTATTTAAAATTTTAATGGCCGCGCACGCATACATATGTATCCTCTAAATTTCTCCATTAGTTCCCCATGTTCTCATCAATCCCATTTTCATATTTATTTCACATTTCATTTTGTATCTCAAACATCAAAATTTTGCATGGCCACCCTAATTGGTTGATTTCTAAATTTTAAAATTATGCGTTTTATTTCAAAATTCAAAAATTTTCAAAAAATTATATTATAATTCGTTGCCCTTATCATATGTGTTTTCCAGGGATTATTATTAATTTAATAATTATGTGATCCTGCACATCTTTCTTCCATTATATGGGTACAATTTTTCTTATTTTTATTCCATATCCGTTTCTGACTTCACTTCCTTACCTTTTAAATCACCCGATAATATAGTTTGCAGTCGATTAAGTACAAAAAGTATATAAATGTAGGAGAGAAACTGTTTCATAGGAACATTCGGACCAAAAAATTTTTCAACAATTGTAGATGTCGGTAGTGATGCCAGCGTAAAACTCAATATAAAAAAAGTAGCATTTCTTTATGCCAAGCACCCAACTCCATATAGAAATAACGGCATTTCTTTTTGCCAAGCCCAAACTTTTTCAGTATAAAGCTTTTCTCTCTTTATATGGAGTTGTATAGGAAAAATGAGAAAATGAATAAATTTGTTTACAACAGCTGATATTTTATCAGTTGTAATTTTGCTTTATTTATAGGTTTTGCATGTTTTGCATGCAATATAATATATATACAATATAAATATATAGAATATAGTGTAAAGAGAATAGAGAAAATTATATACCAAACACAAAACTTTTTCATATTATATTTGTTATTTGTTTATATGTATGCACGATACAAAGAGTATATAGGTAATGTAAAGAATTTTGACAAATGGATAATGACGTCACTGGCCCTAAAGCATATTCAATATATAAAACAGTGGCGGCTCGTGACCAAAATCTATGGTGGGGCTAATTTTCTAGCGAGTTTCCACTCCACCCAAGAGGTACCGCTTTCAGAGCGTTAGCCGATATTGAGTGATCGACTTCCCCAAAATATTGTTTTTTGGAAAATAAACTAAATACTTTGGGCCTATAACACTTACAAATTAAAAAACAATAAACGTTAGATAAACAAAAACTTAACAAAACTATTATATTCTAAAAACTTAAAAAACTTTATAAAAAAAATGTAAAAGAAAAAATTAACAAAAATTGGAATACATAGATTAAGGATTTAAAAAAAATAACTTAAAAATCAAATATAAAATAAAAAATAAAGTATTAAATTGTATTATTTCAATATCATTTCATATTTTATTTAAATAAATATTCTGCACGTCGATCTTTTTGTTTGGCAAAAATATCGATGCACCTCTCATTGAATTTTGAAATATTATTAATAAATTCTCTACATATTGATAGCACTGCCAAAGAATTTAGACGACTTTGTCCCATTGTGCTCGATTTATAAGTTTTTATATTTTTTAAAGTACTAAAAACCCTTTCAGATTCCGACGTAGTGATAGGATTTGTTAAAATAATTTCGAACATTTTAGTTGACTCTTGAAAAGAATGGGACAAATTATGATCTTTAAAGAATTTGAAAATTTCCGAAATGGATGACATATTCCGAAACATATCATTGCTGTATATGACTTTTAGTTCGTTTTTCAAAATACCACTTTCAATAAATGGATAAAAATTGCAAAATTTTTCGAAATCTAGTGAAGGGAAATTTGAAAAATATTCAGAAAATTTTTTAGGATCGGCAATACAAAAAGATAAAATATGATCAAAATTTTTGAAACGCTCATTTATTTGTGTTGTAATAATATCACAAATTTCTTTAGCTATCAAATTTAAATTACTTCTTGATGTTCTTATACGTTTATTTCTATGTATAATTTCGTTTTCACTTATGTCGTTCAGAGAATTTCTAATTGAATTTACTGAACTACAAAATTTGTCGACACTTTCCAAAGCCAAAACACCGGATGTATTTCGCGATTGTAAAATATTATACAGAATGTCGACATGATAATAAATTTTATTAAAGAATTCCAAAAAAAAAAATGAATTCTTCATCTCTTAATAAATTCAAAAGACCAGTAGCTTCGCGTATAGTAATAGAATCCCAACATTCAATTTGAATAAGTTCAAAGCAATGTTTGAGATTCTCTTGGTTTTCGTGAACAGATTGTACCACACGAGAGTGGAAATTCCACCGGGTTTCGATTGACTTGACCAATCCTTTTTTCTTACAAACATCAACAAAAATATCTTTTCTTTTCGGCGAACATGAAAAGAAAGAAGAAAATCCGGATAGATTCGCGAAGAATATTTTTGCTTCTCTAATGGAAGAAGAAGATTGTTTCAGTACTAAATTCAGCTGATGAGCATAGCAATGTACGAAATGTGCATAGGGATAATTATTTTTTAATAATTTTTGTACACCACCATTTACACCACTCATCACAGCAGCACCATCATATGTTTGAGATATCAATTTTTCATGCAAATTGAATTCGCATAAAGCGTTTTCTATCTCACATACCATTCCTTTTGCTGAACGATCATGAATGTCGTAAAAGGACAAAAATCTTTCAACGGGCTTTTCGTCTTTGATATAACGAAGAACAATAGCCATTTGCGAAGTACATGACACATCTGTTGTTTCATCAACCTGGATTGAAACAAAATTTGCTAAATTAATTTCTTTTTTGATTTCTTCTTTATAGACTAAAAATATGCACTCAAGAAGTTCATTTTGAATTGTTTTAGAAGTGTTTTGTGCAATTCGATTGATTTTTAGGTAATCATCTAAAATGTTATCGGTAGACCTGGTATAAGAAACCAGATCTAAAAATATACCCCTATTAGAGCTCTCTTCGTTTTCACAATGTCCTCTAAGACTGAGGTTGTGTCCTCCGCAAAACTTCAGAATATCAATTATTCTGCTTAAAACGTGGCGATTTTTCGTTACATTTTCATTATGCTTTTTTATTGAAAAAGCATATCCCGAATCAATTTGAGACATAATATTTACAGAGCCAAAGATTTGATAGTTTAAAGAATTTTGTAAATGTCGAGAGCTTGTTTCATGTTTTCTAATTCTTTCAGACAAGTGCTTTAAGTCTCGAATGCCAGTACTTGTCCATGCCGGCTCACCTCCGAATAAAACACAATAGTAACAAAATAACGGATTTTTTTCTTGGGTAGGGGTCAGCCAAGCTTTTTTTGTAAACCAAGCTACAGAAAATTTTCGCGGCTGTTTTTTATCGGAGTCTATAATTAATTCAAAAGATAATGGTTGGTGTGGACCTAAACGTTTTAATTCTGATTTTTCCTCCGCGGTACAAAAAACAAATGGTTTTTTCAATAAATTATCTATTTGATTCATTATGATAATGATAATTCAAATAATACAATTTGTAAGAAAAAATTTATGAACAAAACAAATAAATTATGATTAATAAAAGAAAATAATTATTATAAATAAAATAAAAATTAATAGTTATATTTTGCTGAAATAAAATTTAGGTACAGGCAGTAAAGATTTATATCACTACAACCAAAATACAAAATTATAAAATACATATGTATATCACTTCACTTCACCACAATATTAAATAAACCGCACAATAGTACTCGTATACTAGAATTAGCGAATTTTAGTTTTAATTTTCAATTACAACTTTTTAGAAAACAAAATCTTAAAAACCACCAGCGACACGTTTTAAATTATTTACATAAATAAATTTTCTATTACATGTTTGAAGTAAACATTAACAGTATCACCAAACATTTTAATTTTAAATAATGTTTTATTCAACCTTTTCAAATAAAACACATAAGAATTAAAAAAAACAACCTCTGGGTGGTAAAGTGGAGTTGAGAAAAATATCAATATCAATGCAAAAACATTTATATTATACATACATACATATTATTATGTGCATTTTCATACCATACTTTCGACCTTTGTAACTGCGTATAAAAAAGTCTGAGATTTAAATAAAACAACTAAATTCAAATAGAATCGTTAAAAAAATCTAATTGGTAAAAAATATGTTCTACCATACTAAAAATATATCATTCAACCTGTTTCAACATAATGGTCAGATCATCATACAGCCCCACCTCATATAAATCATTGCTTCTTGTTTTTATTTACGCAACATTTTTGTATAATTGCAAACCAACGATAAAATGTACGTAAGCCTAGTAATCCAATCCAATACATAAACTTGTATTTAAATAATATATCCACTATCCAGTTCAACATTATATATATGTATATACATACATTATATAGATACATATATTATAAACCACATTTCAATCTTCATACAGAACAGAACAAAGCATAAAAAATATGGTAATGAAGAAATAGAAAATAAATAGTAATTAATAATACATACATGCATGCATACATACCACCATCACCATCCATCCACTTGTACTCTTGTAGTACTGCTTAGTGGTGCGTACTGCTCACTGTCGCTATTTACTACCGTAAACAATAAACATATGTTTAATGTTTGTAGTAATACAAATACAATACGTGGTGGTAATATGTAATATGATAATACAATACAATTCGAACTTGTATTAGAGGGCTACTTCAAAACAGCCCGCATCGAGCACATATAAATTGTTTTTGTAAAATCAAAACTGAATGAATTAAAATGAATTATTCATTTCTTCTCACAGAGTTATATGGTGAGTTCATCCGGGCTGGTAGTGAATTAGTCCCGATGAATAGACAGTCAGACAGTTTGAATGTTTGATTGAATGATTATTGTTATTACATGTATTTGTATTGGACGAGGTTAGAAATATACATTAATACTGAGTGAAACAGAAATAGAATTATATGTACTGTTTATTCGAACTTATTTTTCATACATTTTTGTTGTACATATTTACAAAGATAATACAGTTTATGATGCTTATGATGCTAAACATTATCTTCGATGTTTATAAATATTTTTAAAATTTAGAGAGGCAGTTATAACGAATTTTTCTTATGAGTATTTTTTGAAAAAATAATGTATTCGTTATACACACTTGAGTGTTGTCAAATTAACTAAATTTCACATATTTTTGTTGAACAAATGATTACAAAAATATTATTGATGTGAAAACTAATTTTTAAATTTATTTATTGATATTTATAAGATTGAAAATACGAAAATCTTGGTGGGGCTGAGCCCTCCTAGCCCTATACGAGGAGCCGCCTCTATATAAAATTTAATATGAAGCAGGCAGCAATAAAATGGAAAAGAATTCAAAGAAATTATTTTTATGTGATTGTTTTTATTACTTTTCTTTTTTTATATATTTTATGTCTATTATCTATAATATTCTTATTTAAATGTCTTATTCTAAAATATAACCTAGTCTTAAAATATAATTTTCTAATATTTTGTCCTAAATCTACATTAACTGATTTACTTAAGTGATAATTTAAAAATCTATTCTTATTATAAATTCCATTTTTATTAATATATAAAAAAATTTGTTCTAGTTTTTTAATTCTCTGAAGAAATGCTGAAGAAGGCTTTTTTAAACCGCCTTCAGTTATTTGATCAGTCAATGTCCATGTAAAACTATCTTTACTTATTTCACTATTTAAATTTAATTTTTTTATTAAATATCCTGCTACATATTCTGTCGCATCTTCCTCGATTTCGTCCAGTTCAATATTATTTACTTCATCATCTGGGTCATCTAGATTTTCTTCTATTGGCGTAATTGGTGTGTTGTTTATTATTCCTCGTAATAAATCTGCTGTTATTATTTTATCATTTTCACTATCTTCTTCCGTATTACTATACGAACTAACTTGTTGTGAGATATCTGAACGCCCTTTTATGAAACATTAAAAAGAATTATTGGAATTATTAAAATTTTGAAAAAAGTAAATGTTAACTTATAAGTAAAGGTTAACTTATTTCACACTGGACAACATGAACATTGAAATTTGAAATTGAATATTTTTGCGTTACCTAGAATACATAGTCTTAACCTGTATTTGAATTCTAAAGAATTTGGATGGTCATAGAGACCACCTTTAGCACGAATTACGCCGAAAAACCGTTCTAAATCATCTTGATTTAAACGTCTTGTCAGTAAATACTTCAAATCTAGATTTTCTTTCAAATAATTCAGCAACTGTGGCAGTGATGCATTATTCAAAAGAATACCTTTTTGAAATGGAAGTATAGATTTACGACCAGATACTTTCATATTTGTTATTAAATGCGTCATTTTATTTATTAATTTATTCTGCTCTTCTGTAGCTAAACCATAGGCATTTAATCTTTTTCTGCTGTCTTTGGATGGAGCACTTGAATTGAAAATATCAAACCAGTCATTAACCAATTTAATGAAATTGCTGCAAGCTAGAGCATTTTCACAATTTACTTTTCCAAGTGCTACACATCTATTAATTGATTGTGCTACTGAGTGCGAAAAAAGTTGTGTAGCAAATTTCACTTTTTGTCGCATGGCATCTTTAACATTTAAATGTTGCTCAGTAACTTTGTGACATATTTTCATGTCACTTTTTTGTAATTTCAAAAGTTCATAAATAGGCTCAGTATTAATGAAACCTTCATTTGTGACAAATCCGTGATCAAGAAAATGATTTCTGAGCAACTTTATTAAATGTGGAGTATCAGCGAAAAAAAATACCTTTTGTTTTTGAGATGCTTCAAAATACGGTTTTTCTGGGCTGATGTCTAACTCTCTCCACAGAGCCATATTTTTAGGTCCCATATCGGACACAATAGCAACTACTTTAAGCTCTATATTATTCAACCTTTCAATAATATTATTAACAATATTCGCTGTTATAGCACAATCATAATCATAAAAAATCACTTGTTTCCAGTTTTTTACAAGCCCTCTTATCATTACAACTTGCACATAATTTTTAGGAGGTATGACTAAGTCATTTTTTTTGTCATATTCGTATGAATATTTTATTTTCATTTCGTCGAACGAAAGAACACACAACCTATCCATCTCACTGTATTCACATTTGGATAGCAAATCTAAAACATACTTTAAAATTCCGGGTTGAAGATCTAGTTTTGCTGCCCACTTTTTCAACGTAGACACAGAAGGCAATGGGTGCTGTCTCTTCCTTAGTAATCTATATGCACGCGGTACAGCGGAATACAATGATACAGCAGATGAAATATCTCCAACATTCCACTTCAAATTCTTATTTGGCTGTACTAAACGTCTTAGTTGTCCCTCTGAAAAAACAGTTTTCATCATGTTAATAGTTGATCGTGCTTGCTCTACTTCATTCTCTAGCTCCTGAATTCTTTTTTCTTGGATTTTCAATTTTTTTCTCAAATTTATTATTTCCAATTGAAATATGCATTCGAGATCACCTCTACAAAATAAATTTAAGTGACAAATTAACAAAATATGAAATTATTTGAAATGATGATGACGACACTCACTCTGTTTGAACACCGATACCATCATCAATTTCTGCAACAACTTGCTTTGAACTGCTTATTTCTTCTTCATTTTAACATCTAAAATTAAGTATATATTATTATTATTTATTTATTATTATTATTCATTAAAAAAAAAATGAAATTAAAATTGTATATATGTATGTAACATTAAATTTTAAAAAATTTACTCATTGTGTTCATCTAAAGCATCTTGAACAACTTGTTTACGTTCTCGCAAAGCAAACCTTTTTTCTCGTTCAGATACCTCATATAATTTTGGCAAATTAACTGATGGGACAGCATCTTTCTTTAACTGTTTTTTTTTCAAAGGCGTTTTTAAAAGTATATCTTTTAATCTGTAATCATCATCTATAAAATTATCATAACAAATTCTGTCGCTTTTGAAATTAATAGTAACATTTTGTCCACATGAACTAATCCACTGCTTCAAAACATTTTCATTTTTAGGGAATTTAAAAAATTTTATTTTGCTCTTTAATCCTTTTTTCCCTTCATAGTTTTTACAATTAAGCACCACACACTTTCCCATTTTTATTAATTAATTTAACAAATAATAATTCAAAATATAATAATTTAACAAATAATAGTTCAAAAAATAATAATTTAACAAATAATTTAATAAATTTAATCAGAAAAATTATTATTCTTCAACTTCACGTACTATACTTAAAAATCACTTCTATTTTGTTTACAAATTAAATTTTGTTTTATGGCGGATGACGTCGACAAAAACAAAAATATCCTTTATAATTTTTTAAAAATTATATTTAATAATTTTTTTTTTTATTTAAAATTTTTAATTTGTAGTTTTTAATTATTTTTTTTTTTTTTGCAAGGAAATTTTTCAGTCTAATTTTATCTTAAAAAAATGTTAAAATGAAGATATAAAATTGTAAGTGAATAATAGATAATAAATTGATATAAAATATGTTAATTTATATTATTATATGTATTGCATTTATATTTTTGGAATTTACCGATTCTTAAAAAGTGTTAAAAAGGAGTAACCATTTTGTCCCTTACTGTAGACTGAAAACTAAAATACGAAAATATTAAATTCAAACAGAAATCATTGATTTAAAAATAAAAATTTACTGTTCAAAACCAATAGAAAATATATAGGTTCGAAGTGAAGGGGAGCGGTTAGATGATATCACAGCATAGCAATACAGTATATATGGTATATAATATACACACATAATAATACTTTACAGTTTCTATGTATTGTTATTGAATAGTGTAAGGTGTATTGTATTATTATATGCTATTATATGTATTATGGTATTATATTATATGAAATGCCACTCATACACATATAATGTTTATACATTATATATACTGCATACTGCAAAACGAATGAAAATAATAACAAAACATAACAAATTAAATATATATTGGTTTATATCTTTGTATATGCATAAAGCCATAAAGCTCAAATATACAAAATATATAAATATAAATATTGAACAAAAATACATCATTGTTATGACTTATGACTGCAAGGCAAGTGTATATAAAATAAATATACATATACGCATATACATTTCATGTATGTATGAGTTGATGATGTGTATAATATACAATACAACAGGTAACAGCAATATAATATTAATATTAATATATATGACTATATATATTGTTATTATGAAGTTAATTATGTTTGATAGAGTATTTAATTTTAAAAAATATTTTATAAAAATACATTTTTAATTAATTTCATAAAAAAAATTAAATCATTGTATGTTTTTTCATAAATTTCAGGTGTTGTCAGTTATAAACGGAAAAATTCAAAACAATTCAACCGTCAATTCCAACAATTCTTCGTTTCCTGTCTATTCCATTTTTGATGTTTTGTTTTCAGATAAAAACTCTCTTTCTTTTATATACTCTTTGTGTAATTAGGCCCTGCCCGAAACGAAATGGGAAATGATTCTGAAATACGGCATTGCCTAGTCCTAATTTTTTTTAAATTTTGAAAATTTAAATTTTAATCAGAAAATTTAATTAAAAGATTTTCATTTCGGATTTATTTTCCCTCAAATTCTGAAAATTTTAAATTAATTTTTCTTAATAGTCTCCGTTGAAATCTATTCTAAAATTCATATATTTTAAATAAATAGGCTAAATTTTCATTTTTTACACACATACATGTAAAGCCCCATTTCAATTCCCACATTTTTACATAAAAAAATCCCCACTCATATTTATATGCAATAAGTAAATTTCATCTTTTGTTTTGGTGGACTATAAAAGTGCACCACGCGTTTAATTTGTTTTCTTCTGGATAAATTTCAAGTTGTAAGGGCAAACTGTCGGGAAAAATTTTATGATATGTATAGTTTTTTTGCCGGGTATCACATAAATATGAAAATAATTGCATTACTTGTTGCACGTGCGTTGCGTACTTCTTAAAATATAAAACACATTTTGTTAATTATTTTCTTAGGTCGTGTTAAATATTTAAAAAAAAAAAAAAGAAATAAAAATCAAAAGGAAAAAAAAATGAATTCCAAAACAAATATAAATTAAAATTTACACAAAAGATAAAATTAAAATTTATAAACAAAAAAAAAAAATGCAAAAACAGAAACTATATAAAATATCTGAAAGAGTTAAAAGAAATGAAATAATTAATAATCTCTATGGGCTGGAGTTCCGAAAAGGTGTTCCCTCTGATCCTCTTGAAATTTTGACCACAGATAGTCCTTGTGACGCAAAGCACAGAACTCTAATATTTTTTGTCGGAAAGCCCTCTATCGGTCACAGTTCGCATTTAAAATGTTTTGTCAAAATTCTTATTTTAGCAATATCTCTGTAACGGTACACGATACAGGTATGTTTCACATCTCAAAAGATGCGTCTTAAGATGTTCTATATTCTGAAAAAAAGAAATTTTCAAAAACTCCTAGGGATAATAAAGGACATTATGTGATTTTTGGCTATTTCCACATTTTTGACAATTTCTCAGAAAGGAGTAAGGATAATCGGTTCAAATTTTTTGCATAAAAAAAAACGACATCATAAGCAAGATTTTACATTCATTACTTTGATCCTAATGAAAAAGGAAAATGTCCTACAGAGAAATAATTTTATTAATGCTGAATTTTGCAATTTTATGTTCGTGTGCACGTGTATGCATGTGAGTATTTGTATTTGTAGAAGTCAAATATATGATATTTTTTGTATGTGCGTATATATGCGTGTGTATGTGCATTTGTAGAAGGTAAATATAACAGTGTGTTCATTAAGTATTTTCTCTACAGGCATACATATACACTACACGTATATGGGCAAATATGATAGAGTACGCTTGCTGGTTTGTGTGTGTATGCATTTGTAGAAGGCAAATCTGGTAGTGTGTATGTAAATGTATGTGTGTGTGTGTATTTGTAGAAGGCAAATCTGATAGTGTGTGTGTGCATTTGTAGAAGGAAAATCTTTTAGTGTGTGTGCATTTGTAGAAGGAAAATTTGATAGTGTGTGTATGTAAGTGCATGTGTGTGTGTGCATTTGTTGAAGGCAAATCTGATAGTGTTTGTATGTAAGTGCATGTGTGTGTGTGTGCATTTGTAGAAGGAAAATTTGATAGTATTATTCCAGTCATTGAAATAACTCATTCTACAAATGCACACACACACATGCACTTACAAACACACACTTTCAGATTTGCCTTCAACAAATGCACACACACACATGCACTTACATACACACACTATCAGATTTTCCTTCTGCAAATGCACACACACTAAAAGATTTTCCTTCTACAAATGCACACACACACTATCAGATTTGCCTTCTACAAATACACACACACACATACATTTACATACACACTACCAGATTTGCCTTCTACAAATGCATACACACACAAACCCACAAGCGTACTCTATCATATTTGCCGATATACGTGTAGTGTATATGTATGCCTGTATAGAAAATACTTAATGAACACACTGTTAGATTTACCTTCTACAAATGCACATACACACGCATATATACGCACATACAAAAAATATCATATATTTGACTTCTACAAATACAAATACTCACATGCATACACGTGCACACGAACATAAAATTGCAAAATTCAGCATTAATAAAATTATTTCTCTGTAGGACATTTTCCTTTTTCATTAGGATCAAAGTAATGAATGTAAAATCTTGCTTATGATGTCGTTTTTTTTTATGCAAAAAATTTGAACCGATTATCCTTACTCCTTTCTGAGAAATTGTCAAAAATGTGGAAATAGCCAAAAATCACATAATGTCCTTTATTATCCCTAGGAGTTTTTGAAAATTTCTTTTTTTCAGAATATAGAACATCTTAAGACGCATCTTTTGAGATGTGAAACATACCTGTATCGTGTACCGTTACAGAGATATTGCTAAAATAAGAATTTTGACAAAACATTTTAAATGAGAATTGTGACCGATAGAGGGCTTTCCGACAAAAAATATTCCGTGACTTTTCTGATATTGTCGAGTAGAATCTGTGGTCAAAATTTCAAGAGGATCAGAGGAACACCTTTTCGGAACTCCAGCCTCTCTATGTTTTAATTTGATAACAATTAAATGAAAATCAAATCAAAATACTTACATTATGTATTAAATTCGTAAATGTGTTAATTCGGTAACAATATAATAATTTTTTTTTGTTGTGGTCATTATGGATCGATCATTAATGATTGATTTCACTTAGAAAAGTTTTTACAAATTGTGTACAAGAAAATAAGAATAATAAAATTTACAAAAAAAAATATTGAAAAAAAAAGAAAATAAATAAAAATTTAAATGAATAAAAATTCTAAATAAAATACATAGTACAAAAATATAAAGTATAAAATATCATTGGCCTCTATTGCGAATATCGATTGTGTTTTTGATCGAATGATGAAAAGCTGTTCGATTGTAAAATAATTCGGTATTGTGTAACACAATCGTAAGCATAAATTAGTAATGCCATATGCGTTATTAAAATTATAATCTATTGTGAATCTTTTTAACACTATTGTGAAAAATGCTAGTTTTTCATTGCTTATGTGATTTAAATTTTGTTTTGAGAAAATTGATATTGGGTATTTGGTCCACCACCAGTTGCTGTTTGTTCTTTTTTGTTGTGGATCAATTTTTTTTAATATTAAATTTTAAATCAGTCCACACTGAAATAGAATAATTGTTAGATGGATGATAAATGCTATAAAATATTTGTTAAATACTTTTGTTCCTTCAACCATTTTTCAGATGATTTTACTGGAGAACTAAGACTGTTTAAAATTTCAGCATACTTTCCCCAATTATTTAAAATTTGGCTTTTTCTATAAAGTCCCTGTGCAATTTGAGGATTTTGTTACATAATTTCTATCAGTTTTTCAACCTGGTTTTTATTACTTAAATTTCTAATAAAATAATAATAATAAAAATAATAATAATAAAATAAGAATATGTATTAAAATATAATTTTTAGTAATTACATTTTAAAAAAAAAAACAAAGAACCACGTAAAACAATGAAATATCATCATAAAATGAACAAAAAAAATGATATTCGTTCGTTAAAAGACAATCGAACGAGTGATACGATCACAATCGAACATATCATTCGCAATCGATACTCGCAATACCAAAACTTCGATTGTACGATTGTTCGTTTATTTGACGATATTCACAATAGAGGCCATTAATTACTAATATCATTAATATTATTAAAATTTAAAACGATTGATCAATTTAAATCATTTCAATTCAAGTTAAAAAAAAAAAAGTTTTATTAGAAAAACCAAAAACAAAGAAAAAAGGAATATATAAATTTGAAAATGATTATTGTAATTAAATTTAAGTTAAATGAACAAAAATAAAAAAAATATAATGCAAACTAAAAGTTGATTAAGCTAAGTAATTTCAAAAAAAAATATTTTCTTATTGCAAATTATTCTTAATTTGTAATTTATTTTAAAATTATAAGCTAAAACAAATGCATTTTATAATTAGTAATAAATTAAGTGATAAATATTTTAAAATTCAAAACAACATTTTTTTCTGTAAAAGAAATTGAAAAATTGCAAAAGCATAATTTTCATCCAAAAAAAAGAAAAGAATTTAAATACAAATTAAATACAATTTAAATAGTTTTTATAATATATAGTTTTAAAATATACATAGTTTTGAGGGCAAAATAAAATTCTCATATGGTTCCTTATAAATAT
Organism: Villa cingulata; assembly: GCA_951394055.1. Taxonomy (NCBI): domain Eukaryota; kingdom Metazoa; phylum Arthropoda; class Insecta; order Diptera; family Bombyliidae; genus Villa; species Villa cingulata. Next base: position 28,966,607 of record OX596017.1, on the reverse strand, counting down.
TAGGAATTATAGCCTTGTCTGATGATTCCTTCTGATGTAGTGTTTGGATTTAAAAAGTAAATACATAAATATAATTAACGACAAAATAAAAAAAAAAAAATTAATTAACGTTAATAATACTAATAAATAATATCCGATATAAATTTTATACACTTAAACATGGTTGATATATATGCAATTATATAGGTGAACCATAATTATTTTTAATCAAAATCTGAAGAAAAAATATATATTATAAAATAAAATTTAAAATAGGATTAATAATAAAACAAAAAATAAATAATTAGAAAGAAAATTTTTATGTAATAAGATTTAGTAATTTTAAAAAAAAAAGAAAAGAAAGCAACCAACAAAATTATTAAAAGAAATTATTATTAGAAAAAAAGTGAATTATGTAACTTAAAATAAAATTAGAAAACATTAAAGACCAAAAAAAAGGTTATTTTTTTATTATAAGAATAAACACACTTTAGTATGTATAAAATAAATCAAATAAACATATATACAATATTATATATTGTTAATTTAACGTTTCAAGTATTTAAAGAGAAAAAGAATAACATCTAAAGTTTTTTTTATAAAAAAAAAAATATATATATATATATATATTAAAAAAAAAGAAAAAAAAGAAATGGAAAAGGACCTAGATGAAATATTGAAACTTCGTTTGGAGATAATAAAGAATAAGCGCCCACTAGAGGATAGGTTCCAGCAAATTGAAGCTTTCATTGCTTCTTTGTCATCATCATCATCAGCTTCGACGTCATCAAAATCAATAACATCAGCAGCAGCAGCATCATCAGCATCATCAGTAGCAATATCATCATCACTGGTAAGCGCGCCAACATTATAAAAATATTTTTTAAATAATATTTAGAAAGAAATATTAAGAAAATATTTTAGGGGCCCCAAATAACCACTATATAAAATTTATTAATGAAGTTCGTTGTATAAGAGAAAAAAAAATGTATTATATGTAAAATTCATAAACTTAAAATTACAAATAATAACAAAAAAAAAAAAAATTTTTTTTCTATTTGTTCATAGCAAGAAATATTATTGATCTAATGATAGGTAGTAAGGAATTAGAAAAGGAATTTTTTTTATATATTACTTACTTAGGTGATTTAAACTAATTCTAAAGAAAAAAAATATGTTCAAACGCATACCAATGTATACTATGCAAATTTTAAAAGAATTGTATTATGTAAACTTGGGTTCGGGATTAGTAATTGAATAAAATGTATTGGTAAAATCTATATAGATTCTGGTTTTTGTTTTGCATTCCCCCCCTTGACAGAACTAATTCCAACAATGTAGTTTTTTTTCTTTCTTCGCCATTCCATTTTCTTTAAGGATGGGAACATAGTTTTATTTACAGCAAACTATGCTTACTGAGGTGGGTTAATCCCTATCATCGTTGGCGAGGCAATCTTTTATTATTTCAGGACCAACGATGGTAGTAGCTGTTTTCTTGGGCCAAATTTTAATTTACAGGTCTACGGTGTGGGTGATTCTATTTTTTTTTTGTATATTATTTTTGAAGCATTCTTGGTAGAAGGATTCTACAAACTTCTACCGCTTCAGGCTACGGAAAACAAAAGAGATATGGAGCAGTAGCAAACTCACGTCCCATCCGGCGAGCTAGTACCGTGCTAGCCAACTAGCGTAGCCGCCACTACCACTATCCATCATATCAAGACGTAAGTATGATGTAATGAGTGTTAGTACTAAATTTCAACAACAATAGTCGGCCCTGTACAACATATTTAGTACATGTTGTACCTAATGTTAATAGTTTATATTATCGTTGTGTATGTTTGTGCCGTGTGATATTACAGTGGGCTTCCATCTCTCATTAGGATGGAAGACACTGCTGTGACGTCACACGACATAATCATATAACGCGTTATCCAATTCGAGGTTGATAAAGTAGAAATCTGTTTACCGACATCTGTCAAAGATAAACGTCAAGTACGCTGTCATTTATTTAGTTGACATTCTGCCATTTAAGAATATGGATCATTTAACAATCGACCAACGCGTTAAAATTATTAAATCTTATTATAAAAATAGTGATTCTGCCGTATCCACATTTCGCGCTTTACGAGCAGATTATGGTCGTCATAATCGTCCTACAAAGCAAACCATATTGAATATAGTGAATAAATTTGAACAAACTGGATCTGTGACTGATATTGTAAGGTCTGTGCATCATCGAAACATTCGCAATGCTGAAAATATCGCTTCTGTAGCTGAAAGTGTGGAAGAAGATCCAAATTTGTCAATTCCTCGTCGATCTCAACAGTTAGGCCTATCTTATGGCTCATTATGGCGCATTTTGCATCTGGATTTGCATCTTCATCCGTATAAAGTTCATTTGACACAAGAGCTGAAGCCTGCTGACCATGGACAACGAAGAACATACGCAAATTGGGTGTTGGAAAAACAGGCCGTCGATGCTGATTTTTCGAACAAAATTTTCTTCAGTGATGAAGCTCATTTTTCGCTTGGTGGATACGTTAATAAACAAAACTGTAGAATTTGGGGCTCAGAAAATCCACAATTGATTGTAGAGAAGCCATTACACCCGGAAAAAGTCACTGTTTGGTGCGCATTGTGGTCTGGTGGTGTGATTGGGCCATATTTTTTCGAGAACAACAATGGACGAACCGTTACTGTCAATTCTGAGCGCTATGGCCGCATGTTGACCGATTATTTTTTTACGAACATCGAAGATTATGATCTTGACGATATGTGGTTCCAGCAGGATGGAGCAACCAGTCACGTAACACGAGCAAATCGAGATCTTTTGCAAGAGAAATTCCCTGGACGTTTGATTTCGCGATTGGCTGATGTCAATTGGCCTCCAAGATCCTGTGATTTAACGCCTTTGGATTTCTTTTTGTGGGGCTACGCGAAAGATCGTGTTTACGCAAACAATCCTCGAACTCTTGACGAATTGAAAACTAATATTCGTAATGTAATGGCCGAGATACCGCCCGAAATGTGCCGAAAAGTAATTGAAAATTACCTCAAAAGAATCAAGGCCTGTAAGAAGTCCCGTGGAGGGCATTTGAATGATATATTGTTTAACTAAAAATGGCAAGGATCAATCTGTAAAATGAAATAAAAATTACAATACATTCCGAATATTTTGTGTGTTTTTTTTTAAGTTTACTTTATCAAGCTTGAATTGGATAACCCTGTATAAATAAAACGAACTTTTTACGTATTTTAATTTTCAGCATTTATTTACGGATCAACGATATGTGTTATGTTGACTGTACATGCATGTCAGTACAACACATCACATTACATGCATATCATTACAAATGGCGCCCAATTATTATCGGTTTTTCGTGGACACAGATCTTTTTAGAATCACATTTAGTCCTTCCCGGACAACATTGGTGGTACTTCGTACATTCTTATGAATGTACAAAATTTGCCTTTGTTGCTTTATTTCAACACCTCTTTCCTTCACGGAAATAATTTTTTTTATGCACCCTTGTTAGCATAGGCTAACACATAATGTTCTTCGCGGACTATACACCGTCTTCTTTAGCACCATGTGCTATCACTTTCATTCTTTTTTGGAATTTTGGGTTGACTTCGAAGTTGTTTTGATTATTTATTAGCTTGATGGGCTAACCACTCTGTAGTCTTCGAGCTGCAAAGTTGGGTACCAGGCTGTTGATTGATCAAAGCTTCTTTGAGGTCATGCAACCCAAAAGTTTCCAAGCTAATGGTTGATTTGTTAACGCATTCGCGTGGCGATGTCTGATTAACAGGATTACTGTTGACTACCATCTGAATAACTTAATAGTAGATTCAATTGGGTTCCAGCAAAGAAACTTAATATCATAAAGAAGTCGCTTCGGTGTATAAAAGTAGATATATGAAATTTTAATACTGGGGTACTACCACTGGAACCCCCGACGTCAATATGAAGTTGTATTCCGAAGTTTTATATGTGAGCTTCGTTTTCGTTTACAACACAACTCGTCAACTCGAACTCTATTTCTATATTCTGTGGCTATACGAGTACGACGTAGATGTAAGATGTGACGTAAATAAACTCATGTATGCAAGAGTAGGATAAGAATAAGATTAAAGTATTGGTATTGATATACGGTGATATACGAAATTACGAATACGATGATAGAGAATAGAGATGGAAAGAAAAATATTCAATTCGAATTTTTATATTTATATCTTCAAACAGCAATCCGATGCAACTATATACATATATACATAAATGTATGTTTGCATGTATATAGAGATATGATCACTCACATTATTTTCTTTTTTTTTGTACAATAAGGACTTAAAGTCAAAATTTCGTGTTTTCTACAAATCACTTTTTTAACTTGTTTTGATAACTATATCTTCAAAATATGCAAAAAATAAATGCCAGAAAATGCACATTTTTCATATATTATGTGGAGTCAATGAAGAGAGCAGCTATTCATACAATCAACTAATCTATTTATTTTTTTAATAAATGCAGACGTTGACTTTACCACTTCATAACTGTTTCTCTCAAAAGATTTTTTTTCAAGAAGTGTATCGATTGCAGCAGATACCGTTTTACTCAACACTTGAGAAGCCAAATTAACTCGCATTAACTCGAAAGGTCCTGGAGAAATATGTTGGTGTGTTAGTTTCGGACACATCCTTGTTGTACCTCTTTGATCAATTTCAAAGAGTTCTTTGACTACATCCCACGAAACAGTTCCATCGAAAGTTATTAAATAATTTTTCAATAATAAATTTCTTAAAGATTTTATCAGATGAGGGAAATCAAAAAGACATATAACTTTACTGTCATTCAATTTGATATATGGCTTACAAGGCGAAACATCTTTGAAACAATTTCTATTATTTGGTGGAAATTGGAAACTGGTGACCACTTATATAAGGTAGAAACATGAGGCAAATTGATGTTTAAATCATTTCTAATAAATTTATAGGCTCTTTGAGAGATATAAAAAATATTTTGCGCTACATTTTTTTCATCATTTGTATATGTCCTTTTATACGGTTTTAGAACCATATTACAAAAAATTTTCGCCTCTCTACTAACACCTTGAGCAGAAATAATCGATTGCTGTATATTTCTTTGCAGCAACCCGTTTTTAATTTTCAATTGCTCCTGCAATTTTTTATTGCTTTTTGTCAAATTATTATTTTTTTAGAAAGTTTTGTAAATCTTTGGGTGCGTTCAGTTCCACGCAGCGATGTATAATTTTCCATCGCAGCAATAATTTCTCTTACTGAACGGCTTCGCTGCATAATCGCTACTTTGCAGCGATGTAAATATTTTGCAGCTGAAAAAAAGTTCGCTTTAAAAGTCATCGTAAACAAATTTTGACATATTTAATGTTAGAACAACAGACAAAGCCAACTATCAACTGTTTGCAGCGGGTTTTTCCGCTGTAAACAGTTCAGTAAATTGTATACAGCGATTATCTAAACATCGCTGCATTTTCATCGCTGACTTGCATCGCTGCATTGAACTGAACGCACCCTTTTTCTTAGAGAGTTGTACTTACTTTTTAAATTATTGTGTCTTCTTTCAATTTTTACAAAATGAATTTTCTTCAGGAATATTTATGTTTTCTTTTGGAAACGGCATTTGACAAAGAAAATCATAATCACTTTCATTGAGTGAGTTATTTTCGCTAGGTAGTAAATTCAATGAGGGAATAGCATACTTTTTCAGATATTTTCTACCTATAGATTCAATTACAAATTCTCATTTCCTTTTTCAAATCAATGCCTTTGAGAAATTCACAACGTTCCCTCCAAATTTGTCCCATTGAAGTGTCCTCTGGGGGAAAACGAAAAAGTTTTATTTTAGAAACACCATCTCTCCTTGTTTTTTTACAATGCGGTACAATACACTGCAAACCAGATTTTCTGCTCATGTTCACAATATATTTAAAAATCGTCAAAATTTATAGTTTTAAAAAAAACTGATTTATTTTTAAAAGCAACAAAAATTGGAAAAAAAAGAAATAAAAATATGAAATGAATTAATACACGTAAAGTAGTGTTGACATAGACTAGCACAAGAATAATAATAGAAAAATTTAAATTTCAAATATGTATAACAAATATGTATAAAACAAAATACAACAAAGGCGTATGATCAGTACGAGAAATAAAATAAAATGAGGAAATATTTGAAGAATTAAAATTCAAAATTGAAGTACGTGGTACGTGCGTACAAAATAGCAACAAAAATATAACAAGAAAGTAAACAAGAAAATAATGTGAGTGATCATATCTCTATATACATGCAAACATACATTTATGTATATATGTATATAGTTGCATCGGATTGCTGTTTGAAGATATAAATATAAAAATTCGAATTGAATATTTTTCTTTCCATCTCTATTTTCTATCATCGTATTCGTAATTTCGTATATCACCGTATATAAATACCAATACCTTAATCTTATTCTTATCCTACTCTTGCATACATGAGTTTATTTACGTCACATCTTACATCTACGTCGTACTCGTATAGCCACAGAATATAGAATATATATACTCGTATATATATATATAGTTAGTGTAGACTGTAGTTTACGTGTAGGTGTACGCTCTGGTGGTATAGCTTGATAATTGTAATATCATTGTGATCGAGTTGACGAGTTGCGGTGTTGTGTTGTAAACGAAAACGAAGCTCACATACAAAACTTCGGAATTCAACTTTATATTGACGCCGGGGGTACTACTGGCATTAGCTATACAAAAATTTCTTGTCCTTCAGTTTTATATGCCAAGCGACTTCTTTATGATATTAAGTTTCTTTGGTTCCAGTGATTGGGTCTGGGTACAGTCTGGGTTATTGAAGATATAAGCCAATTCTGATGGTCTTACCACTTCGTGGTTTTGAACTACGATGTTGAGTACCAGAATTGAACCTTATACTTTCTGATACCCCCTAGTGAAGTTATAGACAGTGACGCATTTGTGTATCAATTCAAGCCATATACTTTGTCCGCTCTTCATATAAAGTAGTATAACTTTTTGTATAGCCTCGTTCTTTGTAAATAATTTTTTTAATGGTCTGAAGTTCTGAAAAGGGGGAGTTGAAGCAAAAGCCAATACTTTATGATTTTTTTTTAATTTTATGTTTTTTATTTTTGATTTTTCTTTGTAACATTTTTTTTTTGAGCCGTCGTAACATTATATAACTTCGTTTTTTTGAAAATCTGAAAAATTGAATATAATATATGAGTTCGCGCATTAAGTGAGTTTTTGCAAGTCTGTTTTCTACGTTGCTTCTCTACGCATAAATATTTATTGAGCTTTTTTTTATGAAAATATTTTCGGCTTATAGCGAAAACCCAATTTACGCTGTGCTTGCTTTGCTTGCTTTACTTGCTTTGGTTGTCAAAGCAAGCAAGGTCATTGCCTGTTCCAATGTACGCTTTGCTTGCTTTGCTTTGAGAATAACAACATGAATAACAACTATATAAAATAATATGGCTGGAGTTCCGAAAAGGTGTCACCCCCGATCCTCTTGAAATTTTGCCCACTGAAGGCCCTTCCGGCCTAGATCACGGGATTTTTGTCTTTTTTGGTGCATCGCCCTCTGTCGGCCTTAAATGACATTTTAATTTTTTTTCCCAAAATTTTATTTTTACTTATAATATTATATCATATTATATATACATACAATATAATTTATAATAAAAAATAGATGCTACAAAAACAATACATTTTAATAATTTTCTCTAGTAAAATTATTTAATAATTATCATAATATATCTACATATAATATTATATAATCTAATATAATATACAATCATGCATATTTAATATACACATTATATACATTGATTATTTATTATGGAATGCAATACAACACACCAACACCAATAATCAATTATATCATGTATTAATTGTCAAAGCGTTCAAAGTTGTTAAAAAGTAGAAAGTAGACCAACTTTCGACTTTGCTTGCTTTACTTGCTTTGCTCATTGGGGGCAGTCTCGTTTATGCTGTTATGACACTTACTTTTTTTCAGGCTAAATTTTTCCGTCTTAAGCGCACGAAATTTAGCGTTAAAAGAAAGAGATGATTATGTTGAAGTGAGATGTATATACTGATTTTTCGTGTACCTCGTTGACAGAAGAGTTGTAATAATTATATTTAAATTTGAGTTATTAATTGAATGTGTAATTTAAAAGTTTTATTTTAAAAACAAATATATTAATTAAATACTGATTTCTTGAGATTTATTTAGATTTATTGTGTTGAGATATTTTTTGATTAATTTTACAATTAATTTATATGTACGCTTTTTCGTGTTTCTAATTGATATAAGAGTTATATTAATTATATTTGAATTTGAATTATTTGAATTGAATCTGTGATTAAAAAGTTTTATTTTAAAAATTAAGAACATTTATAAATAAAAAAATTAATAATAAAATACTGATTTCGTGTTGTTTAGATTTATTGTGTGTTAGCTGTTAAGATATTTTATGATTAATTTTACAATTATTAATTTTTAAAGCAAAATGGAAAGCAAAATGAAAAAAAGTGAAGAACAATTATTTGAGTGGAATGATAATTATGTTGAATTTTTAATAGTGTGTAAAAGAAAAAAATTTAATATGGAATCCGAATGATGTTAGCTATAAAAACAAAGGAGCAAAGAAAATTGTTTGGATAGATATCATTAAAAAATTTAATGATAATTTCAATGAAAATGTGACATATGGTATGTAAAAAATTTAATGATAATTTCAATAAAATGTAACACATATAATAATCACTAATTATTTTCCCTTTATTATATTACAGCTGAAGTATTAAAGAAATGGAATAATTTGAAAATTTATTTTGCAAATCAAAAGCAAAAATATAAGGCAGCAAAAAGAAGCGGGGCTGGAACGGAGAATTCTGAATCTGCAGAAGAATGTGGTTGGAAATTTTATAACAAATTAATATTTTTATATTCCAATTCAGAACCACTGCCTTCAATTAATAACTTTAATTCAAGTATTAAAAATTATATAAAATTATGATAAAAAAGTATAAACAATTTTTTTTATATTGCAGATTCTTGATACAGAGATTTCAGAATGCTACGAAACAGGGCCGTCAAAAAATAAGGAAAATTCAGAAGAAGACTTCTGTTTTTCAGAGACAGTAAATAAGCCTGTTCCATTTATATATTCCAACTGTGATAAGGAGATGCCATTAACTTTATCCTCAATTACATCAGAGGTGTCAACTTCTCATACTGGCATTCAAATTTTAGAGGACACAATAATTCGGAACCCATTGCGTGAAAAACAGGTTGACATTTATTGTAATAGTACGGACTCTTCACTGATGTCACCACAAATTTTATCAAATAATTTAAAAAAGAGTCCATTAAAAACAAAAAATTTAAAACACTCTCAAAAAAGAAGGAGGAAAAATAATTCTGAATCTGACAGCTTGATAGAAGAGTGCTTGAAGTCTTCAAATATATTACAAAATGCAATTTTGGAAAATAAAACAGAGCAGACCATATTTGGAAAATATATAGACGAGGAAATAAAAAAATTAGACGGAGATCTGCAATTACGTGCTAAGCGTAATATTTCCAACATATTGTATGAGATAATGGATGTACAATTACAAAGAAATAAATTTTAAGATTGTAATTTTTTATTGAATTTATTATATTTTTCTTTTAATAATGTACTACTTCAAATTAAAGTGATTTTCGTGTTCTTTGAAATAATCTTTAATTGTATTTCGTAGCTGCACAGCGTTTTTTCTCCATCTTCCTGATACTGGTTTTGGTACATAATCGTCGTAAAAGTGTTTCATAATACCATCAATTTGATCGTCTGAGAAATCATCGTGGATCAAATCATTTCTAATGTTTTCCTCCCTCAAGTAGTTATGCAAACACACAATCGCAAGAACAATTTTAATAGCTTCTATTGGCTCTCGTAAAATCGGAGTAAATAGAACTTGAAATCGGTTTGCAAGTATGCCAAATACATTTTCCACAACTCTTCGACTCCGAGACAACATGCGGTTAAATCTTTCTTCATCATCTGTCAAAGGTGAATGTGAATATGGTTTCAAGTTGTAATTGGTTAACGGAAATGCATCGTCAGAAACTAAAGTGTATGGTGTAACTACATCGCTCTTTGGAAGTTTGTTAGCCGATGGTATATATATAGATTCATCTTCAATAGCGTGTCTCAAATCCGAATTTAACCATAAGCATGCATCTCCAATTCTACCATTTACTCCAACATCAATGTATATAAATTTATAATTAGCATCTGCCATCAATATAAAAGAATGAAATCCTTTGTAGCACCAATAATTTGAGCCAAATTTTTTCATCGGCTTTATTTTGCAGTGTTTTCCTTTTAAAAAAATTTAAAATTAATATTACACAATGTAAAATCGTTTGGTTATTTTAGCATCAATGGCCCCAATACAGTGTGGAAATCCCCACGAATCGAAAAAATCTTTTGAAATTTTTAACCAGTCTTGGGCATTTGCTGGAAATTTTAAATGTTCATCTTTTAGAATATTATATATTGCTACGACTGTCTCTTTTATAATTTTAGAAATTGTAGATTGTTGTTTTCTAAAAGTGAATTGGAGAAATGTTTGTGTAGAGCCTATAATAAAAAAAAATGAAAATAACATCAAATATATTGTTGCATTTTATGTATTCATACCTGTTGCCAAGTACACCAAAGTCACTTGTAAACGTTCTGCAGGACTGACACATGTTCTGAAGGTTGTATTTTGTTTTTGAATATAAGGAGTGATTTTCTCCAAAATAGTTTGGAATTGAATAGGAGTCATCCTCAGTACAGTCCTAAATAAACGACTGTCGTCATCCAGTAATTCCTTCAACAATTTGTTTGTAAAACCTTCACTTTCACGCCGTAACAGCCATTTGGCAGAATATAATTTTTTAGGTTTATTTTTTGCTTGTTTTTTTATTAAATTTTTATAAGCAACTAATAAACACTGATTGGCTGATAAAACAGCCAACATTTCCAAACTTTTATCCATTTATTTTTATATGAAGAAAGAAATTATGACTTTAAATATGATTTGTCAAAAATTAAGACAATATCAGCTGTTATCAGCTTAAGCGCACGAAAAAGAATGTTCTTCATATTCTTTTTCCTGCGCTTAAGCTGATAAACAGCTGATATCGTCTTAATTTCATGCACTTAAGCTGAACTTTTCGTGTACTTCAGCTCAAAATCCAACTTATATTTTACTCTTTCACTCTAACACAAAATTATGGAGTGATTTTTTTTTCATTTACACAATGCTAAAAATTTTAGATTTAGCTTCAGATTTAGCCGTAAAAAAAGTAAGTATCATACCAGCATTAAACACATTATTTCTACTTAGTTGTCAAAGCAAGTAAAGCAGGCAAAGCAAGCACAGCGTACATTGGGTTTTCGCTATTAGTGTTGAGTACCAAAATAAAGTATTTGAGTTTAGTTCCTGATTTCGTTGTTTTACCTAGCTTTATCTTACTTTGAATTGCATCGTAGTACATGTTGAGGTGCAGAGACATTAGTGAAGCGTTGCTGCTGCGTCATTTTTATATTGCATTAGTTAGAGACTAAACTATTGCAACTTATAAAATTCTATTTACAGTCAGCGATTAATGGTATATGCACCAAAAAAATTTTTTACAGTCTTCTCCACATGTTTTGACACGTATTTTTTTTTGGAAATCATTCTGAATTTTGTTTGCACAACGTTAACGCACGTGCGAAGTTTTACTGCTTTCATTTTGTATGCAGCAAAATCGTATTTTGCATATATTATATACGTTTTGAATGTAGTTATGGTGAAAAAGTACCCTGTTGGGACATATCACACAGTCGGCATCAAAAGTATAGGTTCACTCAGTTTAATGAAGGACATTAAGAAAAACTTTTTTGTTGTATTTAAAAATTCGTTTACATAAAGTTTCGTAAAATTTTCGCGTTGGGTCAAAGTATAATTTACTATATTAACAATAAAATTTTATTAAATAAAAATGTTTCTTTCAGCAGTGTTATTAACATTTAAGTATATATAAAGTGAATGTTTTTATAGTGAAGTGCAAAATTACCGGACACGTAAACCGAAACGTATTTTTCTTTAAACATAATTGCTCTCGATCTAAAAAAAAAATGTTTCGTATATTCGACGTCATAAATTATAAGTCCGTGATTTATTAAATTTATTTTTAAAATTTTTTGTTGTGAGTAAATTATCGAAGTACGACGTATGTAATACGCGTTTATATATTAACTAATTACGACTAATCAGTATAGTAAATTTCTATTTGTACAGTGAATTAAAAAGTATCGGAATCTAGTTTTTTTTTTCATTAAAATTTCTGTTCGTATCATCAAAATTTTATCTGTTTTAAATTTTCTTACATAGTGCGCGTCATTTATAACGACAATACATTTATTAAATTAAAATTTAAATATATTTAATTACGGGGATTTATGATATTGTGAATATTATAATTTTTTTGTATCTTAATTCGGATTTCATATTTGAGTGATTCTCATATTGTGGGAGAATTTGATGTCTCACACTTATTTTTGTCTTTTTTAACACAAATTTCGTACTTTTATCTAAAACAATTTGCACACAAATAAAAAGATAGTTATAGTGGTATTGAATATATAATTTTTTTTTTATAAATTTTACAGTTTTTTCTAAAATTTGGCTTTAAACTTTCATTTTCTCATTCCCCAGGCTGTCTCATGCTAGACATCGAAACATAGTTTAGTGATTTTCAGTTTCAAATATTTTAGTTACAAAAAAATTTTAAATCTATTTCGATAAAAAAGATAATGGAACAAAGAATATTGTATAAAATACAAACAAAAATTAAATATTACATGATTTACACTTATTGAAACTTTGTCTCATGCAGCTACAACTATTTACCCTGTCGTATTGCTTGTTGCAAAATTTACCGTAATGATATTTTGAATAAAAGGTAATATTATGTCTATGTGATCCAACAAGTCCTTACTCACAACCAGTGTTAGTTTAGTTTTTATAAAGTGAATATTATATTTTCAAAGTGTAATTGTTCAAACAGAAATCAGCTTGTGTCACTACAATTTTTCATTCCTCTTGCCAATATTTTTCAGAAATTATTATTGATTTCATATTTTATAGATAACAAAATATTAGTAAATTTGGACTAATATATAGACAGCAAAAAATTTCTTTTAAAAGTGTATTTTAAAATTAAATTAAAAACTAAAAGGTCAAAAAATCTCATTCCACCAACCTCATTCCCCTGGAAATTGTGCATCCAGGGGAATGATAACCTCACAGGGGAATGTAGTAAAATTTAAAAATCTTGAACAGTGAATATATAAAAAAATTATATTTTGCAAGTTTTTCAAAAACAATACTCCTGCATCATCTAGTACTGGGAATCAAGAGACTCCTAGTATTTCCAAAACGAAACCAAAACCACCAAAACGAACTAAAATATTGAGAAGAAATAGAAAAGTGCAAAACAATGTACTTTAAGAAAAATGATTAGAAATAAAAAAACTTAAAATTCGGTTAATGAAGTATCATAAGCGCCTACAACGAATAAAATCAAAAATTGGAAAAAATATAGATCCAAAACCGCTAATTAACGAAACAGAATCTCCGAAATTGAAAAAAACAGCTTTTAACATGCGATGTTCTTCACGAAAAACTCGCATAGTTTTAGTAAACTAAAATCTGACAAAGAAAAGCAAGCTTTTGTCAAAATAATGGGAAATAAAATTATTAAAATATATATAGAATTCAAAGAATGTGCCAACAATTTCTACCATATAAAAGAACTGTTTCTATGACTGAGGAATCAAATCCATTAAAATACATTAGAAAGAGTAAAATAAATTATAAAATTCAGAACATAATTGTGAATTTCTTGGAATTAGACGAAAATAGTAGGATATATTCCCAGGGAAGAAAGATATTGTCAAAAAAAATAATATAACAAAACAGAGTCGTATACTTAACGATACCTTATTAAATTTACATAAAAAGTTCATTGCATCTGGTTATGCAAAAATTAGTTACACTAATTTTTGTAAGTTACGACCTTTTTGTATAAAACGACCAATATTAAATTTAAGAGAAACATGCAATTGCATAATTCATTCTAATATGGAATACTTAATTCAAGCAATTCATAAATATAAAATTGTTGATGCCAAGAATATTGTTGAAATTATTAATGTTGTATGTTGTCAAAAAAATACAAACTGTTTATTTAGAATTTGTTCAGAGTGTAAAAATCAATATATTATTTACAATAGATATGACAAACAGGCAAAAGGAGAATATTTTAAATGGGTTTATAAAAGAGAAAATTTTACTGACCAAAAAACTGGCAAGCAAAAAATCAGCAACAAAATTACAAAAGAAAAGTTTGAAAAAACACTGTGTGAAATTGTTGAAGAATTTGAATTTAATTTTCCAAAATTCTTGACCCATGAAGGAAACATTTTGCATCAAAATGTTTTTCCCTTTGTTTACATTCTTATTATTGAATGCATTTTTTATAATAAAAAATATTAAAAGTAAAATCCAGGTGTTTTAGTCATTACCCTTAACACTACCTCATTCCCCTGTCATACATTTTTCGAAATCTTCAAATAACTTCGTAAAAACCTAAAAACTGGAGTGTTCCTTATTATTATCTAAGCAATGTTATATAACTAAATAGTTTCCATTAAAAAAAATTTTGAATTAACACAAAAAATGTAATTCCATTTTTGCGATCCAAATTCTCCCACAATATGAGATTTAACCATTTACATATCGATAATTGTTTTTATAGTCTACATCATAACTGACGGTTCATCACGTACCAAATTATTTTAAATAATTTTGTTTAAATATTGTCGAAATAAAACGTAAACAATTCGCGTACTTATTCATTAATTAATTTCGGATATTCAATTAGCAATTTTCTTTTTTTTTGTAAACACTACATTATTTTATTTTGATACTTCAATTCGGGAAATAATATAGTCGGCGTCGTAATTTATGCTCCACCTATTTAATTTTTTTCGTAACAAGTTCTAAGTCTATTAAAAATTTTTTTACGTTCGTTTTTTTTTAAATATAAATATTAAATAATTTTTCTTTGGAATTTCGCCAAGTCAATATAATTTTTTGCATGCTTTCAATTTTAATTAATTAAATCGTAAATTTCAAGTTTAAATAAAATTTTTTTTGTTAACCCTTTCAGTCATTTGTTGCCTGTAGGCACACCGAATTTAACTAAGTTTTTCAAAGTGTTTTTTCGTATAATCTCATTTTTTTCGATGCTCTATTGTTCTCTGTTAATCTCTGAGTTATTTTGTTTTGACTTTTTTGTCTTTTCATTGATGTAGACAGAATAATGTAAGTAGTTGTCAACTGCAGTTCTGTGAGTAAGTTTGTACGAAAACTGTTCTATAAAAGTAGTGGTTTTAAGTGAAAAATTTATTATTTTCAAAGAAAAATAATTTTTATTTAATCGAGACTCATTAAGAGTGTATGCTTTTTTGTTTGTTGTATAAACACCAAAATTTAATAGAAAATTGAAGTTCAATATACGTTGCCCATAGGCAACAATTTTACTCAAGGTATAACATTTCATAATTCAAATTCAAATTTCAACGGATTTAATCGGCATTTTCTTGTATTCTGTTTATGTTTTATTTTAGAAAATGTCGTGTAATAATCGATTAAAAAAAATTACTGAAGAGGAAGTTGGCAACATTTTAGCTGATTTCGGAGATTCTGACATCGAAAGCCTTGATGATAATGATGAATTTGATGAATTTGTGTGTAACATCCTTGAAGAATTGGATAATCCAGATAAAGAATTTACATCAAATAAGGTTTTAGAGGAGTGTGAAACTCTAGTAGAAACTAAAACTCAGAATGACACTATGGATGAGGAACAGGATGATAATATAATGAAAGAAAAAGATGACGAATTAGAAATGCCGTTAAATTTTCGATGGTTGAAGAATAAATGGACACCACCTGAAGCACAATTCATTGATGATTTCCCTACAGAAAATGAAGAATTGAAAACACCTCTTCAATATTTCCAACAATATTTTACTGATGAATTACTGGATTCAATAGTTCATGCTACAAATCAAATATCATTAGTAAAAAGTGGTAAATCGATTGGTACGAACAGAAACGAGATTCATAAGATGATTGGTTTGCAAGATTAATTGGGACCTTGAGTTTTCCTCGAATTAAAATGTATTGGGAAAAGGGCACCAGAATTCCGACATTTCCTGACAATATGAATAGAAATCGTTTCCACAACTTGCGGCATAATTTAAAACTTACAACAAGTGAAGACGATGCAGATAAATTATATAAAGTAAGGCCAATTTTGAATTCCTTTCTGAAACACACAGAAAATCTTCCAAAAGAAGAACACTTATGTGTGGATGAGATGATGGTACCATTTAAAGGACATACGAATTTGAAGAAATATATGCCGAAAAAACTCATAAAATGGGGAATAAAAATTTTTGCTCTTTGTGGTGCCAGTGGAATTCTACATGATTTCGAAGTGTACCAAGGAAAAAATACGGACGTTGGGAACTCAGAGTTGGGATTTTGCTCAGACATTGTCATCCGTTTGTCGAAAACTGTACCTGTTAATCGGAATTATAAGCTTTATTTCGATAATTATTTTACAACACTAAAACTCTTAATTGCGTTGAAAAAAAAAAGGTATATATGGCACTGGGACCATAAGGGCTAACCGTACTTGCAATGCCCGTTTAAAAACAACTAAAGAAATGAAAAAATTATATAGAGGAAGATTTAATTCATGTTACGAAAGGTTTCATGATATATTTTGTTTAACATGGTTTGACGGAGCGCCTGTGCAAATGGCTTCAACAATTTTTGGCGAAAATCCATTAACTAATGTTTCTCGATACAGTTATGCTGAAAAACGATTTATTGAAGTTCCTCAGCCAAATATAATACGAAATTATAACAAAAGTATAAGTATGGGAGGTGTTGATAAAATGGATTTGCTTTTATCTTTATATCGAACTTTCATAAAAACAAGAAAATGGGCCCTAAGAATGTTCGATCACTTTATAGATTTAGCAATTTGTAATGCCTGGTTGGAGTACCGCAAGGACTTTAATAAACAACAAAAAAGTTCGTAAGAACAAATGGATTTGTTAGAATTTAGAAATTATGTAGTACATGGACTTTTAGCTAAAGCCGCTTCATCAGGAGTAAATCAAAAAAAACGTGGTCGACCAAGACTTGACGATGACGACAACAATAGTCGAGCATCATCGCGTTATTCGGCATGCAGTATCTCCAGAGCTCCTTATGAAAGTAGTCCTACAATCTCAGCCAGAGATATGATGGCTATCAGCACTGGCCAAAATTTTCGGCCCGAAAAACAAGGTGTAAAAATAAAAATTGCACTGGATGGCCACGTTTTATATGCACAAAGTGCAATGTTTACCTATGTGTTCAGAGAGACTGCTTTGTTAAATATCACCAGAAAGAAGGACAAGCGTCAGTTGCATAATATATTTTTTCAAATTTAACAAAATTAATTATGAAATTTAGGATCTTGAATTCTAATTTTTTTTGTATTATTATTATTATTTTTGCTTTTGAAATGAAACTTTTTATTATTTGTATAACTATAATTTTTGAAATAGAAATATATCGAAACTGTACAGAATAAATATTGTAAATTTTTATCTCTTAAGAAAAATTGTTGCCCAGAGGTTGAAGTTGAAGTTGTTGAAGTGGTTGAGTGTATATTTTGAGTTTAAATGTCAGTAAGGGCATATAATAAAAGGAAAGCCAAAACATCTGGACACAACCACAATACCAGAGGAAGAAATTTAGAATTGGAACTGGCAGGGGGTTCAGTCAATAGAGAATTAAATATGACGAATGATGTAGCTGGTGCAGGTGAATCATTGGCATCTCCTATGACAACAGTACCTATGATTACAACAATCACATCGCGTTTATCAGAAGCTTCATTTATGGGCTTTGATCAGGATCAGCAGATGTCTTCTGAAATACCAGGTACTGACATTCATTGGAGAAGACCAGGAACGTCTCGAGTCGTACATTCACCTATTACTACATCCTCGAATAACAACGTTATTGTATCCACTGGTTCAGCACAACAACTTTCCTTACTTCTGAACATATCTTCCTCAGGAGCAGTCCCTAAACAAAACCAGCATATACATTCTCGACGACAAGTAGATTTTGATCCCACTTTAAATCAACAACAACATATTGAACAGGATTCTCGAGTATTTTCGGACATGCCAACCACCGATAGTTGGTCATTATCGATGTCTCTTCCTGCACGTCAAGTATCTATACCTTCAACAGGAAATCATGGAAATGTTAATGTGTCATCATGTTCAACTCAGCGTTCTCCTCATCCTCCGTTATCTTTATCTAATGGTGCCGTATATAGGAGAAGTCAACATCATCCAAACACACATGTTACATTTTCAAATCAACATCCAGTACAGGCTATAGGTACGCCTACGTGTCATTATGATGAAGAAGAACATTCGAATTACTCCCAACAACCACTACCATATGACCAGATGAGACAACAACGTCAATTATATAGACCACCACAATATGATCAAAATTATCAACGAAATTTCAGTATGCCTTCACAAAGTCAACGAAGTCAAGAAGCATACTCATATTCACCATCATCACAAATTAGTCACCATACCTAATGTGAATTATTCAAATCGTAATCAACAACGCCCACATATAATACAAAGATCCAATGTTAATCATAAGTCAGCAATGACTTCATGGACTATCTCGTACTCTGGTTTTGCAGATCCATTGCCATGCGAAGAGTTTTTGTTTCGAGTTGAAACATTGGCAAGAAGGTATGGTATCAGATAGAGAATTGTGCACGAATATACATGTGTTGTTGAAAGATAAAGCATCTGACTGGTACTGGACTCAGTTCTGTCGTGATGCCAGATGAGGAATCCAATGCCTGAGGTTGATCTTATTAATATAATAAGAAACAACATGGATACTCGATTGGCACAAATGACTTTCATTGCACCTGTTTTAACATTACAACAGTTGAGAGAGGTCTGTAGAAGAGCTGAGAGATATATAGATACCCAGACAAATAGAATTCGTCAAACATATCGTCCTAGAGTGAATGAACTTAATACTTGGAATCCTCAGGACGCGTATTATAATTTTGAAACTGATGTAGATATGATGAATATAGATACAACTGTTCATACAGATGCAGAATTATTACCTAATGCAATTTGTAATTATGAGGTTGAGAATACTGAAGTAGATGAAGTTGCCAATGGTAGATCTAGAGCGATTTGCTGGAATTGTCGACAAATGGAACATTATTTCCAAGATTGTCCTGAGAATTATCGTCGATTATTCTATTTTAAATGTGGTCATCCTGACACTACATCTCCTCGATATCCAAAGTGTTCGGGAAACAGAGTTCCGAGTGGACAGCGGAACGGGACGTCCCACTCGACGATGAATCCCGTGAGCCAGGCGGATCGTCCATTGAGCCAACCTCCTCGACCTAATCTGACTCCCAAATAATTGACAATACAAAGCAGCCGGATGTGACAAATTTACTTGAAGCTGATGTGACTATTATAAAACCTGACACGAAAATTATAAACGATATAGAAAATGATGTGAAAATATTAAATACAAATAGAAAAGAGAGTGTCTTTGAGCGAAAATTAACACCTATTATACCATGGCATGTTAGATGGTATAATTATCTTCAAGTTCGAGAGAGATTATTCAATGTATCAGAAGTGAGTTGTCACAAGCGAGCTGTTAGACTGAGAAAGTTTCGTTCATTCAGAAGAGAAATGAGAAAAAGAAAGAAAACATGCGTGACTGGTCTAGTACGCTATCCCTGCGACGATCGCTCTTATGCGAAAGTTAAAGTCGCAGATGTTGAAATAGTAGGCTTACTAGACAGCGGTGCCAGCATATCATGTTTAGGTCGACAAGCGAAGAAATTAATTGAAAAATTAAATGTCGAAGTAATTTCTCTGTCTGAATCCGTAGCAACAGCTGATGGCAACAATCAACGTATAGAAGGATACATTCAAGTACCAGTAAGATTTATGGGAGTTACACATATGATGAAGCTGCATATATTTCCAACTCTACGGCAACAGATGTACTTAGGGATCAACTTTTGGAAGAGGTTCAAGATCGCACCGGATGTTATATCGTGTTAAATCCACTAAAAGGAAAATCTTGATTTAACATTAAATGAAAAAAGGTGCTGAATCAAAATAGTTATATAAAATAAAAACACAATTTTTTTACAATTTTACGTTATAAAATTTATTGAAAAAAATAATACTTAAAAACTAACAATTTTGATCTTATTAACTACTGATAAATAATTGTAAATAAATTTTCAAATATGCAAACCTTAAATTATACAAAAATTTTGTCTTGATTTTCAAAAAATAAAATACAAAGAAATTCTAAAAAAATCAATTTGAATTATTTAAAAGAGCAATTAATTATACTACAATTTGCATACAATTCGGCAATTCACAATAAAAAAATTGATTTCTACAATATAATTTTAATAATTTTAATTCCAATAATCAACAATTCTAAAATTTAATAATTTAAAACTTAAACTAATTCGTCGACAGTATAGATCGATCTATACGCGAGATGTCGCTGCTGAATCTTGATGAAAATGCAGATTTAGTTGATTGTTGTCTAGTACGATGATGAAGTTTAAATTTAAAATATAGTAACTGCCACGATTGAATATTTCCGGTAATGAAATTAAATGAATTTTCCCGTCGGTAAACTATTTATTAATTTGTTAGATTTCTGTTGTTGCTGAAATATTTTCTAAGTTTTAAAAATTCTTTCTCCAATGAAAAAATTTTCTAAGTTTTATTAAAATATTCGCCGATATTTTCTAAGTGTAAAATTTTTCCACCAATGAAAAATTTTCTAAGTTTTATTTAAACATTCGCCGAAATATTCCAAGTATAAAATTTTTCCTCCAATGAAAAATTTTCTAAGTTTTTATTAAAATATTCGACGAAATTTGCCTAAGTGTAAAATACCGCCTATATTCCCTAATTTTTTACAGAAAATTTTCTAAGTATTTTCTGTAAAAAATTCCTAGACCAAAAGACTCAATACGTACTTTTGGTGGTCTAGCTCAATACGCTAGTGATTGGAAAATTCCAATTTTAAAAAACTTGAAATTTGGACTCAGTACGTCCTTCAAGAGTGGCCTTTTGCTTCTGCCGCTTTCTAGCTCAATACGCTATAGTTCGGTTCTTCAAAAGACAAATTTTTCTGAAATTCGTCTGGCCTTATATATGATTTTCACTGTTTCGAGAAATTTCTTTTTTCCCCGTTTTATTGTGTCTTCACTATTTATCTCCATCTGCTGTCTTTTTTATTGGATTGGTACATTCCAGATTCCACAATTATTGGAGACTTTTTATTGGTACACTAATAGTCGAAATTCTCTATTGTGAATGATAATGTTAATAATTTTACATTTGACGTATGATGTGGAATGAATTTGACAGTATTCATTTTGTAAAAAGGTAAATGAATTTGACAGTAGTTATGTTTATAAGGGGTAATTTATGTTACCTCTTTTGTTTATTTTCCTTTTTTATTTTAATTTAATTTTTATTTAATTTATTAAATTGTTCGGTGTGATTGTTTGTTAATTGTGTAATAAACAAATATGTGGTGTTAAAGTGATGTTTTTGTACTGTTTGTGAAGTAGTTTTATTTTGTATTGTTTTTGTTTAATTGTTGAATTGTATTGTGACTATGATGTTCTAATCGGTGCTTTGTGTACGTTTTGTATTTCAATGTTTTGGTTATGTGGTTTGTTTATATTTCGTGTTGTGTTCTGTTTTGTGTGTTAAATGTAATTTGTGTTTTATATTTTCATTTTTTTTTACAATTATTTAAATTATTTTCTTTTTCAGGTTGATGCTGGAATCAACATCCTCCCCGGGCAGCAAAAAATATTGAATTATTGAATTATATTATCGTTTAAATAAAATATTTATAGTTTGTTTTACAAAAAATTTATGTTTTATTTTTCTTCTTATATGGCATCACTAATTCATGTTTGACATTTCAACGTTTTCGAGAGGTAGTTTACACAGCTTAAAAATTGGTCTCAAGTAAGTTTTATAAGCAATTCTTACAAGTGCTGTTCTAATTAGTCCATCCTTTCCTGGATAAACTTCAATGATTCGTCCTAATGGCTATGATAGTGGAGGAAAATTTTCTCGTTTAATTAATACCAAATCATTAATTTTCAAATTTTCTTGAGTGCCTTTCCATTTGTTGCGTACTTGCAATTGTTGTAAATAATCTTTAGACCAATGATACCAAAAGTTTTGTTGTAACTGTTTTAAAAATTGCCATTTTCTAGTTGGAGTTTCTGTCTTTATATCACATTTTTCTGGTACTGTTTGCAAACTTCGATTAATTAAAATATGTCCAGGGGTAATGATTGTATTACTATCAGGATCGACATTGATAGGAACTAAAGGCCTTGAATTAATACATGCTTCAATTTTGCACAAAACGGTATAAAGTGCTTCGAACGTCAATTTTGTGTTTTGTAATGTTTTTTTTTTTTTTTTAACAATATTTAACCAACGAGGTATAGTAATATTTGATATGTGATATAATTTTTTCTTATTTCTTTATCATTTTTTTTTATACATTAACTAGAATCATGATTGATTTCTTTGTACGAGTCGTACTGTTGTTTTACCATTTTTCTCTTTGAATCTCAGTTTGATGTCTTTATATGGCCATCTAAAATTTTTCTTTCCTCTGACCCGGTTCCACGGTATTGGCAATTTTGCTAATAAACGTTTGATGTCTTTTGGGGCGTCGAACCAAACTGGTATCGTTTTCTTTGATTCTTTATTTGATGTTTTGAATTGTAATTCAACCTGACAACTACCCTTAAGAAGTCTCTTTATTGTTTTTTGATTCATTTTTTTGCATTTCTTGTTTTCTGGTTTTTGATGAACAACATTTAAGATTTCGTTTTGGTCACCAAATCTTCTCAATTGTTCATCCAATGTATTAGATTTCTGAACATGCACAAGAAAAGTTTTGCTAGATTGTGTAGCACGTCTCAAACTGCCCATTACAATCCAGCCTAATGCTGTATTTATTGCTATTGGATGAGTAGGAATTTTTGATTTTTTAATTCCTTCTCGAACTATATTTGCGTATACTTCTGCTCCGAGTAGCAAATCTATTTTTCCTGGAACATTATAATTAGGGTCAGCTAATGGTATATTTTTCAAATGATTGAAACCTCCTGTTTCAATCCTACATGTTGGTAACTCATTAGTAATACTCTTGATCACTAATGCAGTTACTCTTTGTTTGAAGGTACCTTGTACCGATTCCAAGACAAATTCTGTTTGTGAACTAGCTACCGTGGCACTCCTTTGATTAAGTCCACTGATGAGCTGATTCGTTCGTTTATTCTCTAGTTGCAGGCGTTTCGTTGCTGCAGCAGTAATGAAAGTTACTTGCGAGCCTGAATCAATCAGCGCTCTCATTATTTCAAAGTGACCCTGTGCATTACGTATTCTGACCAATGCCGTAGATAGCAATGCCTGATTAGTATTTGTAGAGAAGAAATTTTTTACATCATTTTCTTCTGTAGTTTTATTAATAACAGCCGAATCTGCATATTCACTGTTATTCTGTTTTGCTCGAGCGGAAGTTCTTTTTACATTAGATGCGGTATTGAAGCTAGAATGTAACAATGTATTATGTTTCTTTTTGCACACAGTACATGTAAATTTACTTTTACAGTTTTTGTATTGATGGCCACCTGCCAAACAATTCATACATAAATTTGCCTCTTTAACAAATTTTAATTTCTCATTTGCGGATAATGTTTTGAATTGTGTGCAATTAAACAATCTGTGATCTGAATTACACTTAGAACATTTCAAAATTTGATTATTATTTTTATTGTTTTGCGACAAGAATACGTTGCTACGTTTCGGCGGATTTACTGCTTCTAGAACTCTAAACCTGGATTCTAGAAATTCGATCAATTCTTGGAAACTACACATTTCGGTTTTCGAACTCTGTTTTATTTCCCAAAGTTCTCTGGTCTCAGGTGGTAATCGTTGTAGTGTTAGATAAGTAATTATTGGATCCCAGTTTTCAGTATTTACACGTAATGTTTCCAGCTCATGCAGAGTTTCTTCAACGTTACTCAAGACTTCTTTCATAGCTTGTGCACTTTCTGTTTTTATAGGTGTGAATTTACATAGTTTCTCTAGTTGGGTATTAATTAGCACTCTGTTGTTATTGAATCGGCTAACTAAAGCGAACCAAGCTTTTTGGTAATTTGCTGCTATGATATCAAATGGTTTAATGATTCGAGCTGCTTCACCAGACGTACATGATTTTAAATAATGAAGTTTTTCAATGTCAGAAATTTCATTGTTGTTATGAATTAAATTCACATATAGATCTCTGAACGACCTCCATGACTTGTAAGTACCATCAAATTTTGGTAGTTCAATTGGTGGTAATCTAATTTTTGGATTCTGTGTAGAAACTACGGTGGAGACATGCGTAGAATTGGCAGAATTATTCAATGAAATTGTAGATAATTCAGCAACTTTATCTTCTAATTCTGATATCAATTCAAAATATTGTTTCTCAAAATCACGAAATTTGTGTTGGTCATTATACGTGGTCGTATTAGCATTATCTTCTGATTGACAGATAATGTAATGATTCTCTTGGAATTTATCGTATAAGCTATTTAATGTGGAAATCCTTCGCTCATAGACCTTAATTGATTTATTTGCTGCAATATCTTCGTGCGCGTTAATAGTTATATCATTTAATTGTTCGATCAGGCCATCTTGTAATTTAATTATACTTGAAACGTTATCCATTTTATCTTTTTTCTTTTTTGTTGAAGTTTTTGGTTTAACCATTTACAAATATATTTTTTTTTTATAAAATTTTATCAAAATAAAAATTGTGTTCTTATTCTATCCGGCTCGAAGGACCAAATGTTAGATCCCCTTAAAAGATTAACATTAAAAATAAAAAGGTGCTAATTCATAAAATTTTTATATAGAATAAAAACACAATTTTTTTACAATTCGTTATAAAATTTATTAAAAAAAAATAGTATCTTAAAAACTAACAATTCAATAAATCTTAAACTAAATTACAAAATTGATTTTAGGCAAATTATTTCAAATTGTTTAATTTAATTAAATTTAATCGGAAAATTAATTCAAATTATTCAAATTCTAAATTTATTAATTTAAGTTTACAATTTAAAATTTACTAATTCAATTTAATTGTTTAAAATTTAAAAAATTTACTAATTCAAGTATTCAGTTTAAAAATTTTCGGAAATTAATTTTGTTCAAAATTTAATTAATAAGTTTCAAAAAATATGCAAAATAATTAGAAAAATAAAATTAACTATTATTTACTTATACAATAGTTTGTGTCTTAGCTTAAAATGATGATGAATTATCAGAAATATTGATGTTTTAAAATTTTGATGTAGATGGCGCTGAAGGATAGTTCCGGTGATGTTAATGATATTTACCGTCGGTAAATCACTGTTCAACTCTCGACGATAAAAATTTCTATGAAGAAACTTCAATTCTGCTGGTTGCAATTATACTTGGATTTGAATTGTCTCGGCAATAGAAAAATTTAAATAAATTTTTCTAAGTTCAAACAGCAATGTTGATGAAAAAATCTAAGTATTTTTCTGTTTATTAGAAAATTTTAATGTAAAAATTTTCTAAGTCCAAAGCAGCGTTGATTAGAAATTTTCTTTAAAATTTCTAAGTATTTTTTCGGCGATTTATTAGAAATTTTTTCTAATAAAAAATTTCTAAGTTTTTTCCTAATTTTTCCCTAAATTCTGTAAAAAATTGTAAGTTTTTTACAGAAATTCCTAAGTTCCCTATGTACTAGCTCAATACGCTAGATTTTTGAGGACTCAATACGTCCAATGGTTTTTGGTCTATTTGTTTTCTCTGCTTCAATCTCAATACGATATTATACACAGATAATCGCAAAAAGACAAATTCTTCTGCGATCTGCAATCCTTTATATACAAAAATTTCACAGTTCTAGAATTTTCCTTTTCTCCGTTGGTGAAATTATCTTTATATTTGTCTCATCATTTCATCCTTTTTTATAAAACAGTTTTATTTGAATTTGAGTTTGGTAAATCGGTTGATAATTTTGATGATTGTGAATAACTCTACTGGTACTGGTAATTCAGCTTCTATTTGACAATGATCATTTTTAATTGGAACAGTTGGTAATATGTAAGTGACGTTTTGTTTACCATATTGTTGTGTCATGATTGTGTTGTGTTGTCAAAATTATTATGGTAGTTAAGTTTGTGATGTTGTGAATGTTTTTATTTAAATGTTTTTTTTTTTTTTTTTTAATTTGTAATAATTGTTATTTGTGTTATTAATTAATTATGTTTTATATGTATTTTAATTTATGTTGTGCAGTGTGGATATTTTTGTTTGTTTTATGTTTGTAAATAATTTTGTGATTATGGTGTAAATAATATAGTGTTCATGATGTGACTTGTGCAATTAATGTTATGTTTCTTGTTTGTAATTTTGTCCTTTGTTTTATAAGTAAAAAAGTGTGTAATTGTTACATTTTTTATAAAATATTTGTGGTTCACTCTTTTTTTAATGTTATTTTGTTTGTTCTATTTTTGTTGTAACTATGTTATTATGGTATATTATTATGTATTGTATTCATTATGTGTGATATGTTTTGGTTATGTTGTTTGTTTATATTTTGTGTTGTTCTGTTTGTACGATTTGTTTATGATTTTTGTGTTATTTATTATTAGTTTATTTATTTATTTTCATTATTAATTATTTTTATTTCTAATCTTTTATTTTTTTCTTTTTCTTTTTCAGATGATTAAAAATGTTGAATGACGATTCAACATAATTATACTTGAAACGTTATCCATTTTTTCCTTTTTCTTTTTTGTCGGTAATTTAGCTCTAACCATTTACAAGTATATCAAATTTTATACAAAAAAAAATAAAAATTGTGTTTTTATTTATATCCGGCTCGAAGGACCAAATGTTAAATCCACTAAAAGGAAAATCTTGATTTAACATTAAATGAAAAAAGGTGCTGAATCAAAATAGTTATATAAAATAAAAACACAATTTTTTTACAATTTTACGTTATAAAATTTATTGAAAAAAATAATACTTAAAAACTAACAATTTTGATCTTATTAACTACTGATAAATAATTGTAAATAAATTTTCAAATATGCAAACCTTAAATTATACAAAAATTTTGTCTTGATTTTCAAAAAATAAAATACAAAGAAATTCTAAAAAAATCAATTTGAATTATTTAAAAGAGCAATTAATTATACTACAATTTGCATACAATTCGGCAATTAACAATAAAAAAATTGATTTCTACAATATAATTTTAATAATTTTAATTCCAATAATCAACAATTCTAAAATTTAATAATTTAAAACTTAAACTAATTCGTCGACAGTATAGATCGATCTATACGCGAGATGTCGCTGCTGAATCTTGATGAAAATGCAGATTTAGTTGATTGTTGTCTAGTACGATGATGAAGTTTAAATTTAAAATATAGTAACTGCCACGATTGAATATTTCCGGTAATGAAATTAAATGAATTTTCCCGTCGGTAAACTATTTATTAATTTGTTAGATTTCTGTTGTTGCTAAAATATTTTCTAAGTTTTAAAAATTCTTTCTCCAATGAAAAAATTTTCTAAGTTTTATTAAAATATTCGCCGATATTTTCTAAGTGTAAAATTTTTCCACCAATGAAAAATTTTCTAAGTTTTATTTAAACATTCGCCGAAATATTCCAAGTATAAAATTTTTCCTCCAATGAAAAATTTTCTAAGTTTTTATTAAAATATTCGACGAAATTTGCCTAAGTGTAAAATACCGCCTATATTCCCTAATTTTTTACAGAAAATTTTCTAAGTATTTTCTGTAAAAAATTCCTAGACCAAAAGACTCAATACGTACTTTTGGTGGTCTAGCTCAATACGCTAGTGATTGGAAAATTCCAATTTTAAAAAACTTGAAATTTGGACTCAGTACGTCCTTCAAGAGTGGCCTTTTGCTTCTGCCGCTTTCTAGCTCAATACGCTATAGTTCGGTTCTTCAAAAGACAAATTTTTCTGAAATTCGTCTGGCCTTATATATGATTTTCACTGTTTCGAGAAATTTCTTTTTTCCCCGTTTTATTGTGTCTTCACTATTTATCTCCATCTGCTGTCTTTTTTATTGGATTGGTACATTCCAGATTCCACAATTATTGGAGACTTTTTATTGGTACACTAATAGTCGAAATTCTCTATTGTGAATGATAATGTTAATAATTTTACATTTGACGTATGATGTGGAATGAATTTGACAGTATTCATTTTGTAAAAAGGTAAATGAATTTGACAGTAGTTATGTTTATAAGGGGTAATTTATGTTACCTCTTTTGTTTATTTTCCTTTTTTATTTTAATTTAATTTTTATTTAATTTATTAAATTGTTCGGTGTAATTGTTTGTTAATTGTGTAATAAACAAATATGTGGTGTTAAAGTGATGTTTTTGTACTGTTTGTGAAGTAGTTTTATTTTGTATTGTTTTTGTTTAATTGTTGAATTGTATTGTGACTATGATGTTCTAATCGGTGCTTTGTGTACGTTTTGTATTTCAATGTTTTGGTTATGTGGTTTGTTTATATTTCGTGTTGTGTTCTGTTTTGTGTGTTAAATGTAATTTGTGTTTTATATTTTCATTTTTTTTTACAATTATTTAAATTATTTTCTTTTTCAGGTTGATGCTGGAATCAACATCTCGGAATTATCGATAAAGGACATAAATCCAAAATGTGAAGTTAACATTATGCATGAGTTATCTGTTTCGCAGTCTGAAAGATTAGAAGAAGTAAAGTCCAAGTTTCCGTCCTTTGCGAAAATGGGACTGGGAAAGACCGATATGGAGGAACATATCATTGACACGGGAGATGCTGAGCCTATTAAGCAAAAACATTATCCGGTCTCGCCTGCCATACAGAAGTTAATGTATGGAGAACTTGACCGGAAGCTCTCTCTCGGTGTCATTGAAGAGTCAAATATCCCCTGGAATTCCCCAGTCGTCCTTGTACGGAAACCTGGAAAAGTACGCCTAACTAAAAAGGATGCATATCCATTGCCTCACATTGCGGGTTTATTAAGTCGTCTAGAAGATATATATCAAGCATTGACTTAAAAGATGCATTCTGGCAGATCCCTCTCGAAAACCAATCTCGTGAAAAGACTGCTTTTACAGTTCCAGGTCGTCCCTTATATCAGTTTACAGTAATGTCATTCGGGTTGTCTAATGCGCCTCAACGTATGTGTCGTTTAATGGATAAAGTTATCCCAGGTCGTATACGGGAATATGTTTTCGCTAACTTAGACGATTTATTGGTTGTATCTCCTGATTTTCATATACATTTGTCCTTATTAGAAGAAGTTGCTTGGCATTTACGAAAGTCTGGTTTAACCATAAATGTTGATTTTGTGTAAAAGAGGTTAAATACCTTGGTTACATTGTCGGTAATGGAATTTTAAAAACAGATCCTGGTAAGATTGAAGCCATATGCGAGTATAGCTGCTCCTTTAATGGATGCATTAAAAACTTGTAAGCAGGATTCTGTATTTCCCCTGAAACTGAGGATTCTTTTGAAAAGTTGAAGACAGCACTCTGTGAAGCACCATTTTTGGCCACCCCAGAGTTTGCTCGTCATTTTTATATACAATGCGATGCCTCCACAACCGGTGTTGGTGGAGTGTTATTTCAAAAATATGATGATAATTCCGAAAAACCGATCGCATATTTTTCAAAGAAGTTAAATTCAGCTCAGAGGAATTACAGTATTACTGAACTAGAGTGCTATGCTGCAGTATTATGTGTTAAAAAGTTTCGTGCGTACGTTGAAGGTCATCCCGTTACAATCATCACTGATCATTCAAGTTTAAAATGGTTTATGAACCAGTTAGATCTAAGTGGTAGATTAGCACGATGGAGTTTAAAATTGCAGGGATTCGATTTTTCTATTGAGCATCGTAAAGGTACTCTGAATGTGGTTCCTGATGCCTTGTCGAGAATGTATTCCGAAGAACTCAGATCTGGAGTTTTGAATGCAGCTGAAGTTGATCTCAATTCTCCATATTTTTCTTCGGAAGAATATGAGGAATTGAAATCTGTGATATATGAGTCTGTGCTTTATTATATATTATTCATACAAGAGTTACTTACAGACTAAACTCATTACAATCAGCTTAATACTAATATACATAGTAGTATATAATTCATATAAGTATATGAATGCATATATTACATCTAGGGGCTTAAATAGATCGATGGTTGTGTGTCGGTCTTGCGATCTTTGAGATCACGGTTCGAACCCCAGCCAGCGCACTACTCTTGCCCAAGTCGATCAAAAATTTTCCCATCAGCAATGTACACCAGTAAACTGATTACTGATGATAAACTGGATAATATGTATATCTGACATAAAATTACTGATCGGCGGTGCCATGGACTGAGTATCCGCGTGCACTTAATATATACTATATACATTTATGTATATATGTATATTTAATAATAAATAAAATAAATAATAAATAAAATATATTACATCTCCTTTTTTTTTTAAAAATTGTGAAATAGTTACATGATGTTTTAAGTTCAAAAATTAATTTTCAATTTTTCATATCAATGATTTTAGTTCAATATATTGTAAATAAAATTAAATTTTGTATAATTATGTATGTATTTTTTTTTAATAAATTCTATATATTTCACTTTGTATCTTTCATTATTTTTTTTTTTTTTTTTTTTTTAGTGATATTTAACTAATACTAAATATTCATTATTATTATTATATATATATATTTTTTTTTATTACTTCTTGTATTACTTAACAGATTTATTAATTATCATTTTACACAATTTTATTTTATTTCATCTATAATAATAATAATATTTCAATATATAATGTATTATATGTATATGTATTTTTTTTTTAATATACTTGTCAGATTAATAATATTCATTTCAATTGTTTTAATCTGCTTGAATTTCTTCTAATAATTTGATCTGTTTCTTTCAATTGAATCCAGTAGGACCTTGGAGCACTATCTATTTCTAGTACTGTTGCCTCAACCCAGCCTTTACCAGTATTATATAAAACTTTTTGGTTTATTTTAAAATTTTCTCGAGTTTTTGTTCCTTTGTCATGATACTTTTTGTATCTATTTTGTTTTATGGTGAAATTATTTTTCATTGTTGGTATTTTGGTAATTTTATAATTTGATTCATTTTCTTGAATTATTGAACCCGTATTTCTTCCCAGAATAAGTTGATTAGGAGAGAGATCTAAATCTTTTATAGCAGTATTTCTATGTTCTAACAACGATAACCAAACTTCTTGTTTAGATATTTCGCTTTTTTTAAGTATGTTTTTACAGATTTGAACGGCTCTTTCAGACTGCCCATTAGATTTAGGGTAATAAGGACTTGACGTAGTAATTTTTATATCATAACTTTTTCCTAAATTTTTAAATTCAAAACTACCAAATGGAATATTGTCAGCTACTATTTCTTTGGGTATGCCAAATATTGAAAATATGCTTTTAAGTCTTTTAATGATTTCAGTGCTTGACTTTTTATTTAATTGCGTAAAGTCAATAAATTTAGAAAAATAATCCACAACAACAAGATATGTTCTTGATTTATATTCAAAAATGTCCATTCCTATTTTCAGGAACGGTTTATCTGGGATACTATGTGGTATAAGTGGTTCTCTAGAGGGTGAATTTCTAAATTGTTGGCATATTTTGCATGAACCGACTATTTCTTCTATTTCGTTGTCTAGTCCTGGCCAATAGATTGTGCTTCTTGCTCTTGCTTTTGTTTTTTCTATGCCCATGTGAAAAGAATGAAGAGTTTGAAGTAATGAATTTCTTAATGAGAGTGGGACTAGAATTCGATTATTCAGAAAAATTATTCCATTATCTAAAACTAAGTCATCTTTAAATTTCCAAAAGCTTTTTATATTTTCCGGTACATCTTTCTTATTGTGAGGCCATCCTTCTTGTATAATTTTCTTAATTTCAGATAAAATAGGATCCTTTTCAGTTTCATTTTTGAATTCAGTTTGTTTATTTTCTGACATATTTATGGTGTGAATTGCATCATTTAAATTATCTACAGTTTGTTCTGAGCTTGGTTCTAATTTAGATCTTGAAAGTATATCTGCAATATACATATATTTCCCTGGTAAATATTCTAGATCATATTTATATTTCCAGAGTTTCATTTTCATTCGCTGGAGTCTTGGCGAGGGTATCTTTGTTATATCTTTCTTAATAATTCCTAAAAGTGGTTTGTGGTCTGTTTGAATTTTAAAGAACCTACCGTATAACCAATTGTGAAATTTTTTTACAGCATAACAGATTGACAATAGTTCCTTTTCAATTTGTGAATATCTTTTTTCAGTGTCGGTTAAACTTTTCGAATAAAATGCAATGGGATATTTTTCTTGTAGTAGGCAACATCCTACACCGTTTTTGCTAGCATCTGCTTGAATGATAATCATTTTATTGGGATCAAATGGTTTTAATTTTGGAGCATTTTTAATTAAATTTTTAATTTGTTGTAAACATTTTTCATGAGTTGGAAGCCATTGAAATAATGAATTTTTTTTGAGTAAATCTCTGATAGGACTTGAAATTTCCGACAAATTTGGAATTACCCCTTGCAAATAATTTATAGTTCCTAATCATTTTTGAATATCTTTTCGAGATTTAGGATTTTCTAAATTTTCTATTGCCTCTATTCTAGAATTATCAAACGAAATACCATTGCTTGATATAATATGTCCTAAAAAGTTAACTTCTGAAACTTTATATTGATGTTTTTCTATATTAAATTTAATATTGAGCTGCTTAGCTCTTTCCATTACTTTTTTAAATGCAGTATCGTGTTCTTCTTCAGATTCTGTCGCTATAAGTATATCATCTATATAAATTATGACATCATCAATGTCTTGAAAATTTTTCGTATTATATTTTTGGAACACTTCTGGAGCTATTTTAATCCCAAAAGGCAATCTAAGAAATCTGTAACAACCCAATGGTGTTGTGAAGCTACAAAGTTTACTAGAATTACTATCTAACTTGATCTGGAAAAACCCATCTTTTAAATCTAAGACACTGAAGTATTTTTTATTTGCTAATTTTGGTGAAATTTCTTCGAAACTTGGGATGAGAAAATTTTCATCTTTTATATTTTTATTGAGCTCTTGAGGATCAAGGCACAGCCTTACGGACTTATTAGGTTTCTCAACTATTACCATATTAGATAACCAGTCAGTTGGTTCATTAATTTTTTGAATAATTTTGAACTGTTCTAGTCTCTCTATTTCTTTTTTTAGAGGATCACACAATGATAATGGTATACGTCTTGGGGGTTTCACTACTGGATTTGCACTTGATTTCAATTCTATTTTAAAATTTTCTACAAAACATCCTAATCCTTCAAAATTAAATTTGTATTTTTCAAAAATATCAAATTTTCTTAATTTCTTAACAGAATCAATTCTTGTAATTAGTTTTAATTCTTTGCAACCGGATAGACCTAATAATGGATCTGATGCTGCTTCTACAACTACGAAGTTTTGGTCTGAATACCTATTTTTTGCATAACACCTAACCTGTATTTCACCTATAATTTTCAATGGAGAACCATCATATGTTACTAATTTTTTTTTACTTTGACGAAGTTCAACATCATTTAACAATTTAAAATATGAATAAGGTAAAACATTTGTGGATGCCCCTGTGTCCAACTTGAATTCAATTTTAATATTTTTTAAACAAATTTCTTCATACCATGCAGCCTCTGTATCATTTACATTTATATTCTTTGATACACTATCAATAAAAAAGTTTTCAAAATTATCAACTACACTGTTAATTTTTTCATTTATATTATTATCTTTTGTTCGACAAACAATAGCTAAGTGATTCTTTTTTTTACATTTTACACAAGTTGCACCATACGCTATACAATTACCAATTTCATGATAAAGATTACAGTACTTACATTTCAATTTTTTATTATTAATCTGACCTGTATATTTCTTATTGTTTTTGTTCTTTTTATTGTTGTTATTGTTGTGATTAGTTTTCTGAAAATTGTTAGAATTCTTATTAAATTGTGATTTTTTATTTTTATTTAGTAATTGAAAATTTTTGTTACCACTTTGAACTATACTACTGTTTTTGTGTTGAACTGTCGCTACATCTTCATGTGTACCAATTGATGAACACGTTACACGTTGTACTGTCTTAGATTGTTGTTGGGATGCTTCAGTTGCTTTCGCCATTTCAATTGTCTTTTCCAGTGTCAAATTTTCTGCTTCTAGTAAGCGTTTTTGTAGTACTTTGTCATTGGTTCCAAGAATAATTCGATCTCTCAACATTCGTTCTTCAAGGTCACCGTATCCACATGTTTTCACCATCTTTTTAATCTCCATGATAAAAGAATCAAAAGACTCACCCTCCTTTTGATTTCTATTCCAAAATTTAAAGCTTTCATATGCTTCATTTTTTTTTGGTGTGCAAAAATTTTCAAACTCTTTTAATACTAATTTGTAATTGTTTTTGTCTTCATCTTTCATTGAGAAAGTATTAAATACTTCTAGGGCTGCTGGACCAAGTGCATTTAATAAAATTGCCACTTGTACCGGTTCATCTTTTTTCTTCAACTCAATTGCAGTCGCAAAAACTTCAAAATTTTGTTTGAAAACTCTCCAGTTTTCAGATAAATTGCCTTCCAATTTTAATTCTTCTACTTTTTTCACAAATTCCATATTTTCATTCACTATAACCTCCACTGGAATATATTTTCTTGGTCGGCCACGTGCCCTATTTTTCTTTTGTCTTTCTTTTAATTTTTCAATATCTGGAAACTTATATTTTCCCATAAAATTTCACCTTCACAACAAGAAATATTTTATTTATTTATTTATTTTTTGTTTTTTTTTTTTTAATTTTTTGAATTTTTAAAACTTTTAATGACTAAATTTGTCAATATTAAAATTTTTTAAATTTCACTATACACTAACTTTTTTCTTTTCTTTCTTTACCGACTGCGCCATGTGATATATGAGTCTGTGCTTTATTATATCTGTGGCAATTTGACATAACCACTTAAGTGTTACATAAGTTTTTATGTCGTATTTTAGTTCATTTAATGGGATTCTTCATACTGTGTGTGCTCTCTTTTTTTGAGCGCAATCGTGCAATTTTTCAGCAAGTTATGACATTTCGAAAAATCACTTAATTTAAATTTCATTCAACTTTCTTTCGATAAAATCACTTATTTCAATATTACAAATTTCTTTTTTATCTTACAAATGCAACTTAATTCAGAAGGACAACTTTAGAGTTAATAAGTTCTTTTTCCTATATTTTATATTAATGATATGTAAAAAAAACATTTTGGAAAAATCACTTAAATGACAATAAGTTATTTTTCCAAATTCTTCTTTGAAAAAAGCCTTATACTTAAATGATCTAAAGTGATTTCGTCGAATGCATTCCGTTACAGTGTGCAGACAATGTAACGGTTGAATAAATTGTTCATATGAGATAAGTTGTTATTCCAAATCATTGTCTGATACAATTCACTACTTATAGTTTACTAAGTGTTTTAGTCGTAGACAATATTGATGGGTTTCGATTATTAAGTTATTTTTCTAGTTAGTTTCATAGTGAACGGATGTAAATTTATTTTGCACTCAATATTAAAAAAATGATATCTAGAGGTAAATTAATGGTGAATTTAGTGATGAATAAAATAAATAATGAAAATAGTGTAAATAACAAAACTATTCAGGAGAGTGACGAACATGGTAAGTTTCAGTGTAGTCAATTAATGATACCTTTGCTTCAAAATATATTTTAAAATGACTCTGTATACTTGTTTCCTCTAATATTTCGAACTTTCTTTGTTGTTTCGCGTTTAAGAGTTTGACAGCGATGATTCTGTCAAGGATCCTAACTACACACCGAGTATTTCTGATACCAACAATTATGCTGAGTCGGAAATAGAAAAAATGGCACTGGAGCTTGAAACCAACATTTTGAGAGAAAATGTGAACGTTCAGAAAACATCAAAATCCACAATGCGGAGAGAAATCAAGATGAAAAGAAACTGTGGTCAGTCTTACACAACATCTACAAATAAGGTTATTAAAGAACGAAAATGCATTGCTTTAGTAGCTTGTCGGAGTAATTGCCAAGACAAATTGTCATTTGAACAACAACAAAATATTTTTGACTCATACTGGTCCTTGGGAGAGTATAAACGACGTGTACTTTTTGTGGCGGGTCTTATTGAGATTCGACCTTCTAAACGAACGATGGCAGATAGCTTTAAAACAAAGAACAGAAAATACACATATTACTATCATGTTAATGTTAATGGGTTAGCTGTTAAGTTATGCCAAAAATGTTTTCGAAATACACTTGGCGAAACGGACAATTTTATAAAATCAGTTGCTCAAAAGAAAATAAAAACAAATGATATTGAGCAATTTTCTGATAAAAGAGGAAAAACTATACCTCTTCACAAAATAACTGAAGATAAAATTGTCGAAGTAAAGAACCATATATTATCATTCCCAGCTTACGAGAGTCATTATACTAGAAATCACACATCTCAACTTTACTTTGAGTCCCATTTGACTATTTCAACACTATATCGTTTATATTGCAAGAAGATTTGTAATCCAGTTTCTCTATCAAAATATTCTCAAATTTTTAAAGGTAGTTAGTCGTAAATAACTTTATATTTTCGATTTATTAGCAAGAATCTACTTGTGTTATGTATTATTTAATTTTTGATTTAGGAATGGGCATCAAATTTCGAAAACCGACTCTTGACAGTTGCAAAACCTGTGATCTTTACAAAATAAAAATTGCAGCAGAATCTGATGCGGTGAAGAAAGATGAATTAATTGGGGAACAGAGAAATCATCATGAATATGCTGATCTAGCATATCGCGAAAAGAAAAAAGACAAGGAGATTTTGAAACAATCACATACAACTGTAATGTTTACTTTCGATCTTCAACAATGTCTACCAACTCCGTTTCTCAAAACATCGGAATTTTTTTATAAACGTCCACTTTGGACATTTAATTTAACAGTGCACGACAGTCGTACAAACAATCCTTCTTGCTTCATGTGGTATGAAGCTATTGCAAATCGAGGTGGCAATGAAATAGCTTCCTGCATTTTCGAGCACTTATCAAGTCTTGAAACTTGTGTTGAAAATGTCATATATTACAGTGATTCTTGTCCAGGTCAGAATAAAAATTCACACATTGCTGTAATGTTTTCAATCTTTCTTCAATCTTCTACAAATATTAGAACAATTGATCACAAATTCCTAATACCTGGGCATACTCACATGGAATGTGATAGCGATCATGCTTTAATTGAAAGAAAAAAAAAGAAGACCAATATGAAAATTCATCATCCACGCGATTGGTACCAATTTGTACGTTCTGTTGGTGAAAAAAGACATTTTACTGTTGTTGAGATGAACGAAGAAAATTTTCTTGATTTTGGATTAGTTGCGAAAACTAAATTTACTTTTAGAAAAAAAAGTGTTGAAGGTGATCCATTTAACTGGAATAAAGTCAAGTGGATAAGATATACCAAAGAATATGGAAAAATTTTATTTAAAAATTCATATAATGAAGATGAGAATTTTAAAACACTTCTTATATCAAAAAGAGGAATAAACAACGTTAAAATTTCACAAGTTGGAAAGTGTTATGATGGACCGATACCAATAAATAGTAATAAGAAAGATGATCTTCTATCTCTACTTCAATATATTGATGCAGAATATCATAATTTCTATAAAAATTTGAAAACTAAGGAAGATAACATCAATATTCATCCTGATTTTGATGATGGTTCTAATGATGAACAAGAATAATAAGTAATTCTTTTTATTACTTTGCACTATTAAAGGTGTTTTGAAAAAACCTTCACATTATAAGAAATTTATGTTTAATAAAACAATAAAAATTAAAATAAAAACAAATACTTTGATTTCTTTATTTATTTTTTTTTCTAGATAAAAAGCACTTATATTCATTCTAAATAACATCTAGCATTTGGAATAAAAACTTATATTAACTTAAATATTATTTCGAGAAAAATTCGCAAGGAAAAAACACTTAGTTCAATTAAATCTTCTTTTCACTAAATTTGAGACATTTTTGGAACTAATGGTAAAAACAGAATAAATACTACGAATTGAGTTATTATTATAACGTAAACGTTTTTGAAAAAGAGTGGAACATTTTTTTCACAAATTAATTTTAAGTTTATTTCGTCTATATTGAAAACTAGCTCAAATATACTTAAGTGGTTATATCGAATTGCCACAGATATATTAATTAACTTTCATCAGCAATCAGGATAAACTTCCAGATCTGTGTGTCGTCGATGGTTATGTATACAGGCGCACAACACCACGTTCGGGGGACCCAGATGCTGATGACCTAACGTGGAAATTATGGGTACCAATCGAATTGTCGAATGGTATTATTAAACACCATGCTTCATCGAATTGTTACACGGAGGATTCCATAAAACTTTATATCGGGTCCGACAATATTATTATTGGCCAGGTATGGTTACCCAGATCCGAAATTTTGTAGAGAATTGCCAAGTGTGTAAAGAGACCAAAGATACAACCAAAGTTTTAAGACCACCCATGGGTAAACAAATAGAATCGGCTAGACCATTCCAATTCCTGTATATTGATTTCTTAGGTCCATATCCCCGTACGAAATCTGGCAATATTGCTATATTGAATGTGTTAGATGCGTTTAGCAAATTTGTGTTTCTAGAACCCCTCAAAGCTGAAACTGCAGCAAATGTTTGTAGTTTTCTTGAGGATGTAATATTTTGTACTTATGGAGTGCCTGAGACAATTTTTACAGAAAATGGCAAACAATTTGTCTCGAAAATGTTCCAGAATCCTCTAAATATTTATGGTATTAAACATGTCCGAACAGCAGTACATTCTCCACATCATAATGCAGCTGAGAGAGTAAATCGATCTGTTTTGTCTGCCTTAAGAGCATATATAAAAGATGACCATAGCACTTGGGATGTTTATCTTCCCAAGATAGCCTGTGCTATGCGTACTTCGGTCCACCAATCCATCGGTGTAAATCCTTATTATGTGCTTTTCGGTCAACACATGGCACAACATGGATCTGTTTACCCACTTATTAAAAATTTGGGCATGGATGTAGAGATTATACCGACTGATGCAAAGTTAGAATTGATCCGTAAACGAGTATTGGAAAAAATGACTCAAGCACACCAGCGTCATACAAATATTTATAACACACGTTGTCGTCCAGTTAAATTTGTACCCGGTCAGGAAGTGTATCGAAGAATATTCTCACTCAGTAATATGACCCAAGGTGGAAATGCCAAACTGGACAACAGTTTTGCAAAAGTGCACCGCATCGTAAAACCGGTCGGAAATAGTCAATACGAACTAGAAGATATGAAGGGTAAGCCACTAGGTGTTCACCATGCTAAAGACATTCGACAATAGTTTTGTTTTGGAATTTTGTTCCATTGGAAATTATGAGTGGTGGAAAATTAATTCAGCTTATTTCATTGTGTTTTTTTTGTTTTTTTTTTGGACTTTCATTTTTGTTATACCTTATTACTAATGGTGTTAGACTTTTCATATAATTATTTCTTTCGGTTTGACCTAACGATTTGTGTGACTTAAATGATTGTCCTATCGAGTGCCTCTTCTTCTATTAACATAGAACACTGCATTAATTCCATTTCATTTCCATTTTATTACCAACAGATATCTGAAACGTATACATCGTGATAAACATATCAGCAGACCGCTCCATCATGGAGGAAAGGGACCATTTCTTTCTTTATCCAAGGCCTGATTTATCACATCTTTATGTGGATTATATGGGTGAATGCACACCAACGTGCGTATATGATAATCACAATAACTTAACTTATATCATAGACTTAACTAACCCATATAATATTAATAGCCCTATTCTAGAGTTGTGATCAATCATAAGTCACAAGCTCTTGTGATTATAATTGTGATGTCTGTCTTGCGACTATTTGTTGTGACTGATCAGCTGTTTGGCATTCTGAGTACAGAATAACAAAAAAAGTCAGAAGAAATTCACCTAAAATTTTTGTTGGTGTGGTGAAATCATTTGACATTTTGCTTTCTGGTAGTTCTAGTTATCATCAAGTGAAATATAATATATAAATTTGGAATATGGAGTCAGGTAATTTATTATTAAGGTATTATTGTTTTATTTTTACTAATTATAAAAAAAAATTAACAGTTAAAGAGAAATACCAACGCACATCAAAAGAACAGTTGGAGTGTTATATGGAGTTTGTTCGTCAACATCCAGAAATTCAGCAAAATAAAAATGATCCAACAAATCCAAAAAAGATGGAAAACCTATGGGATGAAGTTTCGAAACAGCTAAATTCCTTAAAAGGGCCAGTACGAACAAAAAAAAAGTGGAAAGAAGTAAGTTTTTGACAAATAAATATGATTATGAATATTTTGTTATTACATTTTATAATTTGTTGTTTATATTTTATTGTTTTTCAGAGTTTGACTCATTGGAAAAATCAATTTAGATTGAGAGCCAGGAAAAACAAGGCATATAAAAAGATGTTAACTTTATTATAGTGAAAAACCTACTAACTGAATAGTACAATAATTCATACAGTATATAATAAGAACTAAAAATAGCATCAATGATAACAGATAAGACCTATATAATAGCTATTATATATTACAATTACATTTGATACTGTAAATCTATCATAATTACAA
Source organism: Villa cingulata (assembly GCA_951394055.1). NCBI lineage: Eukaryota > Metazoa > Arthropoda > Insecta > Diptera > Bombyliidae > Villa > Villa cingulata. The sequence goes on along the minus strand of OX596017.1, from coordinate 28,925,413 downwards.
ATATGTATGAATATAAGTTATATAGTAATATTATTCTAACTAACATTCCCCCTTAATTATGATTGATTCCAATTTCACCAGTACAAAAATTGTGCTGAATTGCAATTAAAATTTTCGTGAAAACATCTGCTGGCATTTCTTTACTTGGTAAATACTTTATTTGTATCCAACCCTTTTTAACAGCATCCTTTATAAAATTATAGCGGATATCAATATGCTTAGTGCGAGAGTTCAATGATGATTGGTTTACAATATGTTGTGCACTTTGATTATCATTATATATTACGATTTCAGTTTTATAGCCAATTTCATTTAGGAACATTTTTAAGTATAAAGCTTCTTTTACGGCATCAGCAATTGACATATATTCAGCTTCAGCAGTGGACAATGCCACAGTCCGCTGTTTTCTTGATGACCAGGTTACAGCTGCACCTGCTAATCTGAAAAAATAGCCCGTGAATGACTTTCTGTCATCTAAACTTCCTCCCCAGTCTGCATCTGCAAAACCTTCAAGATTTTTCCCAGTCTTTTTGAATTGTAGACCCATTTTTGCAGTTCCTTTCAGATATCTCAAAATTCTTTTCGCAGCTATCCAGTGTTCTCTTCCATATGAATTATTATATTGACTTAATATGTTGACTGAATAAGCAATATCTGGCCTCGTGGTAATTGAAAGATAAAGTAACGATCCAATTAGACTTTGGTATGGAATTTTATTCATTTCATCTTTTTCAGCTTCAGTTTTCGGTGTCATATCTTTTGATATTTTTAATCCAGATTGTAATGGTGTGTTTGTTGGTTTGCATTCTACCATATTAAAACGTTTCAGTAGGTCATTTATGTATCTGCTTTGAGATGCTACTATACTACCATCCGATTTTCTGTCGAACTCTATTCCCAAACAGTGATGTAATATGTCCATATCTTTAATTTCAAACTTGTTTTTTAATTTTTGCTTGAATAATTCTATACATTTGATGTCCTTTGCACCTATAATTATGTCGTCAACATATACGATAACTACTAGAAAGTTTTCATTTGACTTGTTGATATATACACAATTATCCGTTTTTAATGGTTGTAAGCCAATATCGCACAGAAAATTATCCAATTCTTTATGCCATTGATGGCTTGCCTGCTTTAAGCCATATATCGCCTTTTTAACACGTAAAACTTGATTTTTATTCTTTTCTTGTTGTACGAGTTCATAATAATAATCAGGAATCTGCATGTAAATAGTTTCATCTAATCTGCTATTCAAAAAAGCTGTTACTATATCAACTTGGTGCAAAACTAGATTCCATTCAACGGCTATGGCAATTAACAATCTAATTGAATTAAGTCGAGCTACTGGTGCAAAAGTACTTTGAAAATCTATGCCAGGTTTTTGTGCATATCCTTTTGCAACTAGACGAGCTTTTCTTTTAATAATTAATCCATTTTTGTCATATTTTTCAGCAAAAACCCATCTGCAACCTATTACATTTTTATTTACTGGCTTGTCGACTATTTCAAAAGTATCATTTTTGTAATGAGCATGTAGCTCATCTTTCATGGCTTGTTTCCACATATCTGCTTCCTCACTTTGTAGAACATTTGTTAATGTATTTGTGTTGTAGTCAATTAAAGAGACACAATCATGAAAAATCATATCTTGCATATCTTCAAAAATACTTTCACTATTTCTGCTATTGTTGCTACAATTTAGATTAGAAGTTGATTCATTTTCACGTAGCTTATCTGGTTCGCTTGTTGTAACTGGAGGAACAAATATTTCATCAATTTCATCTTCTGCATCTTCATCTTCAGCATCTCCAGAGTCTGAGTATTCTAATTCTTCATCAGCAGTATCAATGATTTGTTGATTCTGATTCTTATTACATTCAGGTGATGTTGTTTCGGAATTATAAAGTTTTCTTGGACGACCTCTTTTGCCGGTTCTTGCTATTTTAGGTCTACCACGTTTTCTTTTCGTATTTTCATTTTCCTCTTTTTCATTATTCTCATTTTCACTATTTTTATAATTAAATTCTATATTTACGGTGTCTTTTTCGTTTCGATATACGTCTTTTTCTCCATAACTCGTTTTTAATTCATTTGCAAAATTAGAATTTAATTCATGTTGAAATTTATTTGTGAAAATCACATCACGACTTTTAGCGATTTTTCTTGAATCTATTAGCCACAAACGATATGCTTTTGAGGTTTCACAATATCCTACAAATATACATTTTTCTGATTTTGTATCAAACTTATTTTTCTTAACTCCTTTATTCAGCATGAAAGCTACTGTGCCAAAGCGCTGGAAATGTGAGATGGAAGGTTTGACTTTATGCAATAGTCGGTAAGGAATTTCACCATTCAAAGCTTGAGAAGAACATCTGTTCTGTATGTAATTAGCTGTAACAACCGCTTCAGCCCAAAAAGATAAAGGTAAATTCGCTTGATCTAACATGCACCGTGCCATCTCGACGAGGGTCCTATTTTTCCTTTCAGATACTCCATTTTGTTGAGGAGTATATTCAACACTAAGTTGATGAATTATACTTTCATTCTCTAAAAATTTTGTAAATTCAGAACTGCAATATTCTTTGGCATTATCTGTACGTATCTTTTTAATTTTCATATTGGTCTGTTTTTCCACTTGAAATTTGAATTTCTTAAATGCATGCAAAACCTCATCTTTACTTTTAAGAGTGAAGACCTCACACCATCTGGTGGCATCATCCACAAAGGTCACAAAATACTTTGATCGTCCCAATGATAGACAACTAAAAGGTCCACAAATGTCTGAATGTATTAATTCTAAAGGGTTCTTATATCTTTTAGCTACACCTTTCGGAAATGGTTTTCTTGTCTGTTTTGCTTTGATACAGCGTTCACAAATAAAATTGTTCATATCATAATTTATATTTATATGAGGAAGCCCATCTGTAAGTCGATTATGTGACATATGTTTAAGTGTGTAGATGTTTATGTGGCCAAGTAGCTCATTCCATTTTTTAAGTGTTGTTTTAGGTGTTGTTACTATGTTTGCAGTATCATACTTTTCTAAAATATAATACCAATCATTAATACGGGGAGCATATAATAAAATATCACCTTTCTCATTCGTTATAGAGGCACCATGTTTTTCAAATATCACTTTGAATCCTTTGTCCACTATTTTTGCAACAGACAGTAGATTAGACCTCAAGTCAGGAACAAACAATACGTCTTCTAATTTCAAGTTGAAATTATTTGTTGATACACGAACTACTCCTTTTCCTGAAACTTTCGTTGCGTTGTTGTTTGCTAGATTTAATTTACCACACACCGTTTCATTAAAATCTATAAATTTATTCTCAGCATTACATATATGTGCTGTAGCTCCACTGTCTAGACACCATCTACCACAATCACTTTGCTGAGGAAAAATTGATGAAAACAGACAAAGTTCTTCTTCATTTGATTCATTTGAAATCCAAAAAGCTCCATCTTCTTTTATCATTGAAGTAGTAGCTACATTCACTTTCTGATTTTTATATTTGCACTGTGCCGCTTTGTGTCCATATTTTCTACAATTATAACAAATCAAATTCGATTGCTTTTTCTTACCTTTAAAGGTTCCTTTATTTTTATCAGTTATGCCCTTATTGTTAATAGTTGAAGATTGGTGTCTGGTAAACATAGCATCTTGTGAACCATCATCTTTATTCTTCCGTGCATTATATTCTTCAAGCATCTTAATTTTTAGATTTTCTGGAGAAGGTAAGTCATCTCGAGACTCTATTGCAATTCGGAAGTTTTCATATGTATTTGGAAGACTGTACAAAAGAAGTATGGTTAATAAATCTTCATTAATTATAAGATCTAAATCACGAAGTTTGTTCACAATATCAAAGAAATTTGATAAGTATATATTCATGTCTTCATTTGGAGACATTTTATTCAATAAGAGCTGTTTTAGTAACGTTGCTTTTCTAGCTGGTCCTTTGGATTGGTATATGGATTGTAATTTAAGCCATATTTCCCTTGAAGTCTGGCATTGCTTCACTTCCTTCAATATAGACGGATGGATGGAAAGTAAAATATCTGCTCTTGCTTTTGCATCATTTTTATCCCAATTTTCAACTTCTGATTCAGTTTTAGAATTAGATTTGTCAATTTTTGGTCTTTGATTTTTTCCCGACACGTATTCCCATGCATCATTTTTAATTAGTACAGCTTCTATCTGTATCTTCCACGTGTCGTAATTTTCTTGATTTAAAAGTTCAATTTTAACACTTTGAGAGTTCATCATTTTTTTTTTTTTTTTTTTTTTTAAAATAATCACTTAATTACAAGAATCACTAAGATTTCTTTTATTATTTTTATTAATATTTAACAATTTTTACACGATTATTAAAATTTTTCTGGATTTTTATTTTTATATTTTTATAATACACACAGTATTTCTATCCAATCATACAGACTGGGCCCATAACCTGTTAACTTTATTATAGTGAAAAACCTACTAACTGAATAGTACAATAATTCATACAGTATATAATAAGAACTAAAAATAGCATCAATGATAACAGATAAGACCTATATAATAGCTATTATATATTACAATTACATTTGATACTGTAAATCTATCATAATTACAAATATGTATGAATATAAGTTATATAGTAATATTATTCTAACTAACAAAAGACAACTGGTGGAGGGCCTCCAACAGAGGAAATGAATTCTTTTGAACTACATGCCTTAGAAGTTTTTGGCAATATTGTTATTGATGGGTTAGATGACATACCCACACTTGGAACAGAGGTAAAGAAATTGAATGTTTTTCAGGAAAATATCATTTCAATTTTTTTATATAGGATTTTTTCATACAGGGTACATTACCAATGTTTGAGACGAATGCCACAGCAACAGATATGGAGGCTGATTCCCAAGTTTTTTTTGTTGATGAATTTGAAGAAGATATAATAGATACTTCTGGTGGTTGTTCATCAAATCCGCAGGGTCGTTCATCAAGCAACTCGCAAGATCATCCATCAAATTCGCAGGCTATTCGTAAAACAAAAAAAACATCTGATGATAAAATTTTAAAAAATGTTTTGGAGATGATGCAGCAAAGAGAAAGAAGAGACCGTGAGTTTCAGCAACAATTTTTAAACCAGCAAAGAATGTTGGCATCTGTTTTAGAAAAAGTTGGAAATGTACTATCCCAAATAATTGAAAAATAATATGTTCTTAAAATGTTTTGAATTAGTGAATAAATGATAAATAATAAACAATAAATTCATTTTATATGTATAATACAAACATATATAAGTACATTAATGTTATGTACATTGAAATTTGCAATTTGCAATAAATGAATTAAAAAAGCAGTTTTATAAACTATTTGTGTATTGTTGTCTAATTAGTTGTCCTTGTCGGAAGAATTCCGATGTTGTCCATTGATTTTCGCCGGTTTCTGAATTAAAATTTTCAATTTCCTCCTGATCTTCTGGTTCTATTCCATGCTGTCTGAGTATATTATGCAAAATGACACAAGAATAGATAATTAAGTCGGCTTTTTTTATGTGAATAATGTAAAGTTCGGTGCTTATGTAGACATCTGTTATAAAGTGAAGTTAATCAGTGTTTATTGTCAAATAATGTTGTTAGCTATTAGAATTATGTTTACCTGAACAACGATTTCAATACGCCAAATGACCTTTCTACAGTATTTCGTGCTTTCAAATGAATTTGATTAAATTTTTCTTCCTGAGAAGTTGATGGTTCTGAAAATGGTGTTAGAAGCCATGGCTCTAGAGTCTAGAGGGTACCCTGAATCACCAAGTAGCCACGAGAAATGAAGTGGATTGTTTTGTCGTTGTAATTGGGCTCGAACAGGAGAAGTTGTCCAAATTCCAGCATCATGACATGATCCAGGGAATTTGGCATTAATGAACAAAAACTTTAAATCAGAATCGCATATCTGAAAAATAATGATAAATATTATACTCTATTATTCTTTACAACAGGCATATGAAACTTACAGCTTTTACATTGATGCTATAATATCCTTTCCTATTCATATAAAGATGACCAGGAGTCTGTTGATTCTGTATTCCTGGACAAATAATAGAAACGTGGGTGCAATCAATAGCACCCAAAGTGCCTTTTATTCCAAATCTTTCATAAAAGCTATAAGCATCCATACATATATCAAAATATAAATATAATATTGAATAATTACCCAGCTTTCAATCGCAGTTTTTCATCAATAGTTTGTGGGAAACGAATTACTGATGATTTTTTCGTAACCAGAATATTGCAAATAGAAGCTATATTCCTCGAAATTGCTGGTTGACTCATTGCAAGGATATAATTGTTTGCAATACATTTCTGATAGGACCCATGAGCAAGAAAATAGAGAACAGACAAGAACTAAAAACAAATAATAGAATTAATACTTTATTTCATGAGCCATTTAATCACTTAAAACTTACTCGTGAAGTAAACGATAAATTTGTGGCTTGTGAATCATATTGTTGAAGTTCCTGAATAATGTCCCAACATAATGTTCTTGGTAATCGAAAAATTTTACGAAAAACACTTTCTTCAGTGTAGAAAGGGTCTGTTGCATCTCTAAGCTGATACAATAGCCGTCTCCGTTGCAGTCTGGAAATAGCAAATCTCGTTAAAATGTGGATGAAAACCTTCAACAATTTTTATTACCTCTCCCGTCGCTTTCGAATCCGGATTATAAAATATAAGAGAATACTTTCCATGAAAATAATATAAAATTTTTTACAAAGTACGTTTTCACTATTTCACATACAAATATTGCTTTGTGACCTGCAGTTGAGATGATCACAGTTTTGACAGTTGTTGTGACTCTTCAAAACTGTGACTGAATACTTAGAGTACGAAAAAGTCACAAACTGTGATTCACCACGCCATTTTTATAAGTTGTGACTTATGACTAGTCACTGACACTCAACAGAATAGGGCTATAAATGTAACAAAATGTTAGTAAATAACATTAGAAGAAATCCACGGGCCTATAGATGTATTCCTCGGGAAACAGAGATTTTCGGTTTAATTATAAATGGTCATGTTTTCAGAGCGGTGAGAGAAAACGAATTCAGAAACAATGTGACAGAACTACGTTATGTGAAGTTGATAGATTTTGGTAATATAATCCTTTATGATAATGAAGAAATGGATATTTTTGCACTACCGCACGACCTTATATATCCCGGACAGGCAATTTTAGCAAAAATTTGCAAACTTGATAACGTAACAATATACCCTGTAGATCCTCTGCATAAACTTTTGCATAAGAAATTCATCTATTCTGTTGTGGGTATCGATGATCAAAAATAAACACTTGATTTGGAGTCAGGAACTAATCGATTTTTGTATTATTTTTATGAAGATAATCATCCACTCTTGGATATATATCATCGAAACCCGGTAATAGACCTATATCAACAATTCAAATTGTAAAAAAAATTCTGTCAAAAAAAAAAGAAAGAATTCGTGGACAATGTTTAGTTCTTGTTCTATCATAACACTGATGTTGGAAGTTTGAATGACAGATCCTGGCCAATGTATATGCGGAACTACTACATCCCATTAGTGTAACTAGCTTCCTCATGTCCATAGAGCTGGGTTTGTCAGGAAATCTTTCCATCAATCTATTATATTGTGAGAACTTGAGGAACGTATTGGTGAATCCTATACTTGTTGATTTTACAATTTTCAAAAGTTATTACCTCGACTGACACCAATGACAATTGGGTTACTTACTTTTGGAGTTCTTCTCACTGAATCGGTGAAACTACTACATCTCATTAGTGTAACTAGCTTCCACGGGCCTGTGTGTGAGAAAGAGGAATAAGCAAGGTACGAGAATTATCCATGTTTCAATTTTTTTTTGTTATTTCAGAGCGTGTTGCGAATTTTTTTGTGTTTCAAGAACACACCACTTTCCCTCGGTTTTGAACTGCAGTTTTCTTTTGCGCATTGCCCGACTAGCATAGCTTTCCTTATTTTCAACTGAGACTCTTAATCTCAGGGTCATGGGACTTCCTCACGTTGGGCGCTTTCATATTTAAGATGCACATAGCGGCCTCACCTTTTCAGCCTAATTCTTCAGGCAAGCCTTCTAATGAGCCTGCTATGTAATGTGAGAGTATCATTTTTTTGTGTGACTGTATTCAGTCACACCATATTTTTCTTTATTCTAATTATGTGTACCTAACAGTACACGTAATTGCATTTCAAACTCCCAAGTGTTGCTTAATGTATTGTATTGCGCAACAATACAATTATTTCTTGGATTGACATGCGCATATTTTCCCTATTGTTTCTTATGCATAATACGCATAAAATAAAATTGTACACATGCCTTATGCACGTGATTCCAATAATTCCAGATCATTCCATTTCATATACCTTATCAATTCAATACATACACATGGTCATGGATAGTAGATTATTCCACTCTCCTCCCTATATAATATATGAATTACACACACATTTACATTTCCATTTTAAATTTTAATGGCCGCCTCTTTTTCATTTATTACATTACACGCACTATATATGTATACATGCGCATTTTATTTAAAATTTTAATGGCCGCGCACGCATACATATGTATCCTCTAAATTTCTCCATTAGTTCCCCATGTTCTCATCAATCCCGTTTTCATATTTATTTCACATTTCATTTTGTATCTCAAACATCAAAATTTGTATGGCCACCCTAATTGGTTAATTTCTAAATTTTAAAATTATACGTTTTATTTCAAAATTCAAAAGTTTTCAAAAAATTATATTATTATTCCTTGCCCATATCATATGTTTTTTCCAGGGATTATTATTAATTTAATAATTATGTGATCCTGCACATCTTTCTTCCATTATATAGGTACAATTTTTCTAATTTTTATTCCATATCCGTTTCTGACTTCACTTCCTTACCTTTTAAATCACCCGATAATATAGTTTGCAGTCGATTAAGTAGGCCCTGCCCGAAGCGAAATGGGAAATGATTCTGAAATATGGCATTGCCTAGTCCTAATTTTTTTTAAATTTTGAAAATTTAAATTTTAATCAGAAAATTTAATTAAAAGATTTTCATTTCGGATTTATTTTCCCTCAAATTCTGAAAATTGTAAATTAATTTTTCTTAATAGTCTCCCGTTGAAATCTATTCTAAAATTCATATATTTTAAATAAATAGGGTAAATTTTCATTTTTTACACACATACATGTAAAGCCCCATTTCAATTCCCACATTTTAACATAAAAAAATCCCCACTCATATTTATATGCAATAAGTAAATTTCATCTTTTGTTTTGGTGGACTATAAAAGTGCACCACGCGTTTAATTTGTTTTCTTCTGGATAAATTTCAAGTTGTAAGGGCAAACTCTGTCGGGAAAAATTTTATAATATGTATAGTTTTATTGGCGGGTATGGGTGTAGTTCCGTTTAGCGGAACCAAAATATCGGAACCAAACCGACTTTAAACCATAGATAATGACGTCTTGAGCAAGGTTAATACTGACTATTTTTGGCGCAAACGCCATCTAGTGTTCGAAAAATGCAATTGAAAATTTGGTATAAAATACAAAGAAATTAGTATAATTCAATAGTCAGAGATCTTGCATACAATAATAATGGCTCAAATGAAAGGATATATACTGTGAAAAAAATTTTTACAAAAGGTTCTTCTACAAGGATAATAAAGATTATTTTATGATTTGTGACTTCTCTTTATATTTTTGGCAATTTCTAGAAGCAAGTAAAGATATATGAGTCGAAATTTTCGCAATTAAGAAAGGACATTAGCAACAAATTTTTCTAAACAAACCCTTGATCGTGGTTCTTGAAAGAAATGTCCTATTATTAAGTGATTTTAAGGCTTTGGATTTTGGTCACTAAAAAACTACATGTAACATTACATTAATATAATGTAAATTTAAATTGTTTGTAAAAGAACCTAACCTACCAGAAGAATAATAAAGGACATATACATGTGCAAGAATAAAGACATTATTGTAAAATATTCTTTGCATTGGGCCCACTTATTTCGTCATCAGACGATTTGTTCTCGAAATATAAATTATAATTCAAATAAATGTTACAGTCGTAACTTTACAAGTTGTTTTTTTCATTCATGTTTTAAATTGCTAAAAAATTTATATAAATAATACACTTAATTTTATATTACTAAAATTTTTATGATTTAAAAATAATGTTGTATCAATTGTATTAATTGAATTACATATATTTTCTACCTACCTACCTACTTGCATTGTTGATCTTTTGTTTTTAATTGTACATTTCTACCTGATAGTATTATATACTTTATATAATGTTTTATTACATGACCAGTTAGGTTCAATTATACGATTATGTGTTATTAATTTTTGATAATAATTGTGCATATTCTATTGAATATAATTTTTTTCTGAAAATTATTTTAAAAAAAGTTGGATTTTTTGCATTGGCAAATAAACGTTAGTGGTGTAGGTTTGCAAATTTAGTGATAATAATTATTAATATAAATTGAATGTTTACATTTTATTAAATTACATCATTATAAGTATACAATTTTCATTTAAGACAAAGAAATTGAAATTTTTTAAATAATAATTTTAATTGTGAATTTTTTAAATATATTTTTTTTTTGAATTTTAATTGAATTTGGAATTAAATAAAATGTCATCACGGTATGTATAATTCTCAAAAATATAAATTTTATCCTCATTATAGATATATTTATTAAGAAAAAAAAAATTTCAGAGAAAATATCTGGAATTTACAACGGTTGTTGGAGAAATTAAGAACTAAAGAAGAAACCATAAAATGGCTGGAGGAAATAGAAATGATCCCGAAAACAAAATATTGCAAAAAATATAAGAAAAATATGCTTATTGAAAAAGATAATTTCGTGGGATATTTCTTGTGTATTAGAAACAAAGGACGTCATAAGAATTCTAGAGCAGAAAATACTTGGCTCGAGAGGTGTCGTGTTGCTCCTAGTGTATGTATGTTGATAACATATTGTTTCGCATACAACTACAGTTATGATGACACTATTAGAGAGTGTTCAATAACTGGAGTTATAGTTTCTAGAGAAACTATATCTGATCGATTCTCTTTCTCAAGAGAAGTTTGTATGATATCGCTAGATGAATCATTTGAAGAAGAAGGATTGATTGGCGGTATCAACAAAATTGTAGAAGTAGACGAAACGAAAATTGGACTTAGAAAGTATGAGCGGGGTAGAATAGTAGAAGGAAATTGGATTGTTGGGATAATTGAAAGAGGATCGAACAGATATAGATTAGAAATTTGTGAAAATAACTCGAGGGAAAAAACAAACTTTAACAAATATTGTAAGGAAGCATTTTCTTCCTGGAACCACTGTGGTTACAGATTGTTGGAAAGGTTATATAGATTTAAATAAACATGGATATATACACCAAACTGTAAACCACAGTGAGAATTTTGTTGATCCCGAGAGTGGAGCACATACACAAAACATCGAATCAAGCTGGAGATTTTTGAAAAATAGTTTTAGGAAAGGAGGGTTTAGGAGTGAAAATTTTGATTTGAGATTGTGTGAGTTTTTATGGCGTCGTAAAATAAAAAAAATAAAGTTGATCCTTTTCAACAACTTATAGAGGATATTAAAAAAGTTTATTCAGGTAGAAAATAAGTTATGTACCTATATAATATTTTGTAATTTAGTTTCTTATTTTATAGTTTTTTATGTTTAATTATGAGTATAAGTATTAAATTTTGAGTTGTATTGTTGTATTATTTTATGTTTTTGATATATTGTTTTTTATTTTATGTAATAGAATAATTATTAAATTTTATAACGTTTTAAAAGAAACATTTATCTTTTTATTTCTTATTCGTCATTCTTGCGCAGGGAACCATGTTAACATCTTTTGTATTTTTCAAATTTAGGTATATAATGCATTTTTTGTGTAATTCTTGCGCAGGGGCCCATGTTAACATCTTCTGTATTTTTCAAAATTAAGAATGTGTTGCAATTTTGTGTGTCATTCAATAATGTTTTGTTAGTTTATACTCATTCAATCTATTTTGTATACAGTAGTACATATACTGACCAATTTGCCTTTTACAAATGAACATACACACACAAGCACACTGTCACACTTGCTTTCTACAAATACACGCACACACACACACATGCTCATATACATTTGAGATGTACTCTACACGATCTCTGGTTATTGAATTATACTCATTTCTTTGATGTACCAGATTTTCAATTGCATTTTTTGACCACTAGATGGCGTTTTCATCAGAAATGACTGAAATCAAAATTGTGCGGGAGTTATTATCTATCTTTTGTAATACATAAAGTGTCCGTACGAACTCTAGTTTTTTAATTATACTCATTTCCTTCTAATTTGTACCAACTTTTTAATTGCGTTTTTCGACCACTAGATGGCGTTTGCGCCAAAAATGGTCAGTATTAACCTTGCTCAGGACGTCATTTTCTATCGATTGGGATAGATCAAATTTGATAATTTGAGTTCCGCTACACGGAACTACATCCCCGGGTATCACATAAATATGAAAATAATTGCATTACTTGTTGCACGTGCGTTGCGTACTTCTTAAAATATAAAACACATTTTAATTATTTTCTTAGGTCTTGTTAAATATTTTTTTTTAAAAAAAAAAAAAGAAATCAAAAATCAAAAGGAAAAAAAAATATGAATTCCAAAACAAATATAAATTAAAATTTACACAAAAGATAAAATTAAAATTTATAAATCAAAAAAAATGCTAAAACAGAAACTATATAAAATATCTGAAAGAGTTAAAAGAAGTGAAATAATTAATAATCTCTATGTTTTAATTTGATAACAATTAAATGAAAATCAAATCAAAATACTTACATTATGTATTAAATTCGTAAATGTGTTAATTCGGTAACAATATAATAATTTTTTTTTGTTGTGGTCATTATTGATCGATCATTAATGATTGATTTCACTTAGAAAAGTTTTTACAAATTGTGTACAAGAAAATAAGAATAATAAAATTTACAAAAAAAAATATTGAAAAAAAAAGAAAATAAATAAAAATTTAAATGAATAAAAATTCTAAATAAAATACATAGTACAAAAATATAAAGTATAAAATATCATTAATTACTAATATCATTAATATTATTAAAATTTAAAACGATTGATCAATTTAAATCATTTCAATTCAAGTTAAAAAAAAAAAGTTTTATTAGAAAAACCAAAAACAAAGAAAAAAGGAATATATAAATTTGAAAATGATTATTGTAATTAAATTTAAGTTAAATGAACAAAAAAAAAATATAATGCAAACTAAAAGTTGATTAAGCTAAGTAATTTTAAAAAAAATATTTTCTTATTGCAAATTATTCTTAATTTGTAATTTATTTTAAAATTATAAGCTAAAACAAATGCATTTTATAATTAGTAATAAATTGAGTGATAAATATTTTAAAATTCAAAACAAAATTTTTTTCTGTAAAAGAAATTGAAAAAGTGCAAAAGCATAATTTTCCTGCAAAAAAAAGAAAATAATTTAAATACAATTCTGGGAAAATACATAATAGTTTTTATAATATATAGTTTTAAAATATAGGGTTACGTCTCCGTCTCCACAAGTGGCATTGCCTTTTTCGTAGAGAATTGCTGATGCTAATTTATTCAAGTCGATAAGTACGATTACCTAAAAACCAAAATCTAAAAAAAAAAGGTTTCTTGAACTCAAAGTGCAATCACCTAGTTGCAAAACTCAGTTAATTCACATTATTAAAATTAAAATTTGTAAAGACAATAATTTAAACCAATCAATAATTTACTTTTAATTAGTCAGCAATTTAGCATTCATTCACCTAATTGCAAAATTTAGCTAATTCATTATTAAAATTAAAAAATTGTAAAGGAATACAAAAATAAGAACTAAAATGGAAAGAAATGTTATTAATCAAAAGTTAGTCATAGTTCGTGTCTCGCAGAGTAAATTAGTAATAGAAAAGTAAAACAGAACAAACAAAATTTAAATTGTAATTAAATTAAAAAACTGAAAAATAAAGTATTGTACTAAGTTGAAAAATCGAGTTTTATTGTAATAAATTTTTTTTTATCTTTTTTAGCTTTTTTTTATTTTTTCCGTTTGAAAAAAAATTCAATGGTGCAGTCGGTAGGATTCCAGTAAAGAAATCCAGGATAAAAAACGCGAAAAAAAAATGTTACTATTCGATTTTAACTGTTGTACAATAAAAGCAAAAGTTTTTGTGAAACAAAAAACAAAAAAAAAAAAAAATAAAAAAAATTTTTGTGAACATTAAACGTACTTAAACTATTTAATACAAAAAAAGGGTTTCGTACTAAAGCGAATTATTCGTGAATGATAAAAACGAAACTTGAATGTAAATGTAATAGTTTATATGCAGTGTTAAAAGTTTTCATTAACATTTGTTCTGTGAATTGTGAACTACTTAAATTGTGAGCGATTACAAAAATTCTCTCAAGTTCAACAATAAAAAAAATTTATTCTGTGAACTGCGAACTAAGTTGAAACCAGTTTCATTCAAAGACCAAAGATTTATTTAAAAATTAATAATAGTTATTTTGTGAACTACGATCAAAAGTGGACAAATCAGCAAGAAAATACAAACGACAGGAGGCACGTTATCAGCTCATGAGTTCTGAAGACGCAAATACCAACGAACAGCAAGAAAATCAACCAGAACAACAACATCAGCAGGCGAACAACATTGCTTTAGAGCTGACTATCGACCCATTGAAATATATTTTGGTCTTTACCTGAATTTAACGGTAAAAGTAGCGACTTATTTACATTTTTAGATTTAGTAGATGAGATTAGTCCTTTAATGATTAAATATAATGCAAGTAGTCAGAGTATTTTACTAAACAAAATAAGAACTAAGCTTAGTGGTAGGCCTAGAGAAATTATCGAAATAAATAGTCATCTTAGGACCTGGTCTGAAATTAAAAAGACATTAATAGACAATTTCGGTGATAAACGATCTTCTTCACAAATATTTGATGAATTAAGAAGCGTAGCATTTACTTCCAACTGTATCGATTTTTATAACCAAATAACTAGTATTCTAAGACGGCTAAATAATAAAGTAAAAGACGAAACAAACTCGGAAGCTTTAATTAAGTCAAACATTCAAACATCCCTAAAAAATTTTAAAGATAAGATGCCTGAACCAATGCGCTCTATCCTATTTAGTAGAAATCCAGACTCTTTAGAATCAGCCTTGTATATTCTAGTTGAAGGCAATTATGCCTACTACAATCCCTTTAAAAATAATAACAATTAACATTTTCAAAGAAGTTACGTGCAAAATCAACCACATTCTAACGAAAGATATTCCAGTCAACGACACGACAATTTTAATAGACAACAGAATAACATAAGAGCTGGAAACCGAAACTATCAACAAAACCACAATTCTAGGTCATTCCAGTTTAATAGACAAAACCAACAGCACAATCATAATTATAATAATAACAACCACAACAATCGCGGTAATAGCAACAATGTTCCAGAACCAATGGAGGTTGACAGATCTACAAATTCTAGAATTCACTCAATAGAAACTGAGGATCAAGTAGAAAATTTTCTCTCAGCAGCCTCGGACAACAATTACCTTATATAAGAATACAGTCACGTGGTAGGCCTTTAAAATTTACTATTGATACTGGTGCAACTACGAGTATAATTAACACTGGCATCTGTAACCCAAAATTTTCAACTAAACTAACTCCTATTAAAATTAAAACTTTAACCAATTTTATTTCATGTAATACTAAAGTAACCACTGACCCTTTTACAGAATTTGATTCGAAAGAAAAACTAGAATTTCTAGAAGTAAAATTTCACGAAAAGTTTGATGGGCTAATAGGTAACAACATACTATTACCCCTGCAAGCGAAAATCTACTATAAAGATAAAATTTCAAAATTAAATACAGGCAATGAAATCCCTCTCTATCTCAGCGCAAATGAAGAAGACGAGTACAAAATTCCTGTTCCTTTGAAAGAATTAAAAGCCTTTCAAAATGAAATATTTAATGTCGAGAACGAAATTAGATGCAATCATTTAGACGAAACTACAAAACGCGAACTATTAAAATTAATTAAAAATGTCGACAAAGCCTTTTACCATAAAAGTGATAACCTAACCTTCACTCATGAAATAACTCATAAAATAAACACTGTCAATGAAATTCCAATTTATACTAAACTCTGCCGATACCATGAAGTCCACCGTCAAGAAGTTAAAACCCAAATTGACGATATGTTAAAACAAGGTATCATTAGACCTAGTGACTCTCCATATTCAGCTCCAATTTGGGTAGTACCCAAAAATGTAGATGCAACTGGCGAGAACAAATGGCGTATCGTCATTGATTACAGGAAACTAAATAATGTAACCATTGACGATAAATACCCTATTCCAAACATTGATAATATACTAGATAAACTGGAAAGGGCTATGTACTTTACCACTCTAGAACTTGCGAAAGGGTTTCACCAGATAGAAGTAGCTAAAGAAGACATAAAGAAAACTGCTTTTAGCACAGATAGTGGGCATTTCGAATTTGTCAGGATGACATTCGGATTAAAGAATGCTCCCGCGACATTTCAACGCTTGATGAACTCCGTGCTAAGAGAATTTATTGGGAAAATTTGTTACGTTTATCTCGACGATATCGTTATCTTCAGTACAAACAAGGGAGAACATTTTGATTCTCTAAGAAAAATCTTAAAGAAATTACAAGATGCCAACTTGAAAATTCAACTCGATAAAAGCGAGTTCATGAAGCAAGAGACCGAATTCCTAGGTCATGTTATAACACCAACTGGAATAAAGCCTAACCCAAACAAAATAGAGGCCATTAATATATTTCCGATTCCAAAGACGCCGAAACAAATTAAAATTTATAAAAGACTTCGCAAAAGTTGCAAAACCGTTAACTTCATGCCTGAAAAAAGATAAACGAATAAATATCAATGATCCCGAATACAAAGATTCTTTTAATAGATTGAAACTATTAGTTACTTCAGATCCAATATTAGTTTACCCAGACTTTTCAAAACAATTCACTTTAACCACCGATGCCAGTAATCTCGCAATCGGCGCAGTTCTGTCTCAAAATAATCACCCGGTTTGTTACGCTTCAATGAACACGAGTGTAAATATTCAACTATCGAGAAAGAATTACTCGCGATAGTTTGGGCAACTAAATATTTTCGCCCATATCTCTACGGTAATTTATTATTCAAACAGATCATAAACCGCTGCAGTGGCGTCACAATCTGAAAGTACCGAATTCAAAATTACAACGCTGGAAGGTAAGATTAGAAGAATTTAATTTCGACATCAAGTATTTAGGTGGTAGACAAAATAAAGTGGCTGACGCTTTATCTAGAGTAGAAATTCATAATAGCGAACTCGAATCAAACGAGATTAGTTCAACGGGTGCAACAATACACTCAGCTAATGAAGACAATACTGAGCACATACCTATTTCAGAATCACCCCTAAACTTTTACAAAACTCAAATTGTAACACAAAAAGGTTCACCACCCAAAGTGAACTTTGAAAAATTTTTTGGTAAAACGAGGAAAACATTCACAAACCCCTATTTCGACGAAGAATATTTATCGATTTTCTCAAAAACCATATTCCATGTAAGGGAAAAGTTGGAATAATGATACAAGACATCTCAATCTATACTGTTTTTCAAAATATTTATCTCAAACATTTTTCTAAAAACAAATTATTGAAACTAAACAAATGCTCATTTATGTTAAAAGACATTAAAACTCAAGACGAATTACAAGAACGAATATTAGCACAGCATAACAAAACCAATCACAGGGGTATCAACGACGTATATCTTGAATTAAAAGATAAAATTTATTTTCCAAAAAAGCGAAATCCAAAGAGTTATAAACAATTGCCACATTTGTAATGTAGCTAAATACGACAGACATCCTTTAAAATTACCCCTTAAAATCACGGAAACCCCAAGCAAACCTTTAGAATTAGTACACATGGATATCTGGTTCAAAAACAAAGGAAATCCCCATTTAACCTTGATAGACAAATTTACCAAACACGCGCAGGTTATACCTTTGAAATCAAGAAATTGATTGGATTTAAGAAATGGTTTAATTTAATACATCGCTTCTCTAGGAAAACCCAAGAAAATAATAACGGACCAAGAAAAAGGCTTCAACAGTCTGAACTTTACCAATTTTCTTAAAAATGAAGGCATAGATGTTCATTTTACTACGCCGAACAACCGCACCAGTAATAGTGACATAGAAAGGTTTCATAACACTCTGAACGAACATATTAGGATTCTGGGTGCAATCGAAAAAGAACAAGGAATACCGCTAGACGAAGATTTAGTAATAAAAAGTGTAAAATTTTATAACGAAACAACACACTCTTCTACAGGAAAAAAACCTATTGATTTCTTTAATGGAACAATTAGTCCAAATCAATATCCCTCAATATGTGAAACTTTACAGAAAACCTAGGGAAAAAGAATTAAATATCACAATAAAAACAGGGTTCAAGATATTCCTTCAGACTACCTTAAGCTTAATCGTATCACCAAACTCCAACCATATCATAAAAAAGTAACTATTCAGAATAATGATAATGAGCACTTCATGATCAACAAAGAAAAAATACCTAGATACACTCCCTGATAAAATGATAGCACATCCCCAAATTTTGTGAATTTTGAAAAACCCATTGAACACATGTTGTTCTTATATTTATCATAAGAAACGACATCTGGAAAAAGGTGCAATGGCGTCTTATCAGTAAAAAAAAACCAAAGCACCTCTTTTTATGCGAAAAAATATAAAAAACAGGTACGACAAAAAGATAGCACAGGTATGGGCAAAATGAAACAAATTGATGTTATAATTTTTTTATTCATAGTTGATTGTACTCGTAATTATTTCAATAGTGTGTTGAACCACCTTTTTCTATTACAACTTCTAGCATTCTTTTATTCAACGTTTTATACAATTTTTTTATATATTCTAGAGGCAAGTTTGCCCATTGTGTCAAAATTGCCGTTTTTAATTCTTCTTCATTGGAATATTGTGTCCCTCCTTGGTAAACAGCACGGGCCAGATGTCCCCACACATTTTCAATAATATTTAGATCTGGTGATCTAGCTGGCCAATCAAGAACCCTCAAATTGTTCTCAGAAAAATACTGTCTTACCTTGCGAGACGTGTGGATCGCAGCATTGTCTCTGGAATATATAATTTTCCCCGGCAATCGTAGCACCAGATGTTGTTAATTCTTCGTTTATCAATTGGATGTACTGCTCACTGTTCATTCGACCTGAAATAAATCGAATTTGGGTTTTTCCATAATACCCAATTCCGGCCCATACCATCACAGATCCACCTCCCATTTGTCGACGGCTCAACACATGTTTTTCCTTCCTCAAATCGTGATAGTAATAGTTCCATCCATCTGGACCATCCAGATTGAACTTTTTTTCATCGCTAAAGACGATTCGTCTCCACTTTTTGTTCCACGTTACGTGCTCTATGGCGAATTTCAGTCGGTTCTCTTTGTGGGCCTCTGTTAATGGTGGCTTCTTTTTAAGTTTTCGTCTTTGGATGTGCTCGCATTCCTGCAAAAGTCGTTGTACGTTCCGTGTATTTGTTTCTACACCTGCTTTAATTGCAATTTGTTTGGCACTAGGTGCAGAATTTGATGCAAGACTCAAAATTTTGCGTTTATCTCTTTCAGATAACGCTCGTGGTCGCCCCGAACTTTCACATTTCCCGTAATTTTCGGGATCTTTCAAATAATTATGTACCACTTTTCGACTTCTTTTCAATTTCTTTGCAATTTTTGATACACTCCACTGTTCTTCATTTAAAATAGAAATTGTTTTTATTTCACTTTCACTTAATCTTTTTCCTCGTCCCATTTTGCTATTTTGTTGTTTAGACCCTTGGTAATTTCACTTAATTATGCTTAATAACTCAACTTAAAAGTATGAAAGATATTAAATACGCTGAAAATTATTGAAATTGTTTTAGTTTTATTACTTTCGATGTGCATCCAATGAATATTTAACAAGAAATAACGAGATGTGCTATCTTTTTGTCGTACCTGTTTTTTATATTTTTAAGCATAAAAACAGGTTTTTTGGTTTTTTTCCACTGATAACACGTCATTGCATCTTTTTCCAGATCTACTTTCTTATGACTGGTGTAAGAACAACATATGTTCAATGGGTTTTTCCAAATTCAAAAATTTAGGGATGTGCTATCATTTTGTCAGGAAGTGTATATGAGTCAATTTAAGAGAAAACAGAAATATCAAAATTAATGTTACCTTCTTTTCAGGAATTACTTTCATCATGTTCTTAATAATGTTACCTCTAATTTCCTCACAATCATCGTTAGAAATAGACGAAATAAATTCTGGAAATGGATACATTTTAGTCCGCGAGTCTGAACTAAAGATTATCCACAGTTATAGAAGAATTCTGCACGTAATAGACCTATCCCAATATGAAGACACTATCGGCAAAATAGAATCGAACATCGTTCAATTGAATAATAAAAATCAAATTCCGATCACTCTCTTACACAATCTTAAAAATCTAAAAGAGAGTTATAACAGTATCATTCCTCATCATATAAGCAAACGCGGATTATTTAACATCGCAGGCAAGGGCCTCCAATTTTTGACCGGAGTAATGGACAATGGCGAACGCGACGAAATTCAAAGACATTTCGATACAGTTGAATTGAATAATAGGCAGATAATAAAAACGTTAAATGATCAAGTAATGATAAGTAAACAAATTTCAGACCAGATCCAGAATACAACAAATCATATTAATGTAATACAAAACGTGATAAGTAATAAGATAAATAATTTTGAAATTCATGTAAATAAAGTAGATAATGACTTAAAATTTTTTTATGATTGTAAACGAAATAAATGAAAACATTAATATTTTGTTAAGACAAATTTCAAGTATTAAGGAAATAATATTAACTAGTAAATTAGGAATTTTACCAAGAGATATACTGTCACAAGAAGAGATTATTGATAATAAAATTACAGTCGAGACACTACCTTATATAAGAAATTCTGTATTTTTCAAAAAAAAACACTATTCTATTTGTAATATCAATTCCAAGCTTTGCAAAGGGTGATTGTTTTAGAACTATTATAAACAAAATTCCAAATAAAAATGGCTCTTTTAAATTAAGCACTGATGTAGAAAAAATTATTACGTGTAATCACGAAGTTCTTGTAAATGTAGAAAAGCAAAACATACTAAAAACGGAACTCATCGCTTTTAACGACCAATGTATTTCAAACATACTGAATGATAAAGAAATGAAATGCAATTTCCAGAAGAACACTACTGAAAGCATCGAGTCAGTGTTAAACGACATCGTGATTACAAAAAACCTCAGAGAGTCTGTGCTATCCAAAAATTGTGGGCAACAATTACAACAATTTTTTATTATGTTGATATACATGCCCCTGAAGTACGATAAAATTTTCAGCTGTATTCATTGTTTAGTTTGTCTGTAGCAGCCGCTAAGGTTAGACGTGTTTTTATGAGCTTGGCGATTTTCGTTTGTTAAAAGAAATGGATCAAAGAATTTGTATCAAATTTTGCGTAAAAAATGGAATAAAGTGTAACAAAGTGTGTGAAATGTTAATAAAGGCCTACGGTGAGTCTGTTATGAGTAAAACAAGAGTTTACGAGTGGTATAAGCGTTTCCAAGATGGCCGTGAAGACGTTGAAGATTACGAGCGCACCGGACGCCCCAGCACATCAACAACCGATGAAAACATTGAAAAAGTGAAAGCAATGGTTATGAATGATCGCCGAATCACAATCAGAGAAGTCGCTGATGATGTTGGCATTTCGATTGACTCATGCCATGAAATTTTTTCTAAGGTTTTGGGTATGAAACGCGTGACAGCAAAATTTGTTTTAAAATTGCTGAATTTTGAACAAAAATAGCGGCGAATGGAAGTTGCTCAGGAATTACTAAATGAAGTCAACGACGATGCAGAATTACTGAAACGTGTTATAACAGGTGACGAAACATGGGTTTACGGATATGACGTTGAAACTAAGGCTCAATCGTCTCAGTGGAAGCATCCTGGCTCGCCAAGACTGAAAAAGGCTCGACAAGTGCGTTCGAACGTGAAGGTTATGCTTACTGTGTTCTTTGACTTTAATGGCATAGTGCATCATGAATTCCTGCCTCCAGGTCAAACGGTCAATAAGGAGTACTGCCTACAAGTTCAACGCCGTTTGCGTGAAGCAATCCGAAAAAAACGCACGGATTTGTGGAAAAACAATTCATGGCTTTTGCACCACGATAATGCACCTGCTCACACTTCGTTGCTTGTTCGTGAATTCTTGGCCAAAAACAATACTGTAACGATGCCCCAGCCTCCATATTCGCCAGACATGGCTCCGTGTGACTTTTTCCTATTCCCAAAAATAAAGAGAACCTTAAAGGGCAGTCGTTTTACAAGCATAAATGACATTAAAAGCGCATCACTGAAAGAGCTAAAGGCTATCCCAAAAAACGAGTTTGCGAAGTGTTTCGACGATTGGAGCGCTGGCATAAGTGCATAATATCGAATGGGGACTATTTTGAAGGCGACAACATTAATTTAGACGAATGAATAAATATTTGTTTTAAAAAACGAAAATTCCCGTTATTTTTTGAACACACCTCGTATATGTAATTATATAGGTGAACCATAATTATTTTTAATCAAAATCTAAAGAAAAAATATATATTATAAAATAAAATTTAAAATAGGATTAATAATAAAACAAAAAATAAATAATTAGAAAGAAAATTTTTATGTAATAAGATTTAGTAATTTAAAAAAAAAGAAAAGAAAGCAACCAACAAAATTATTAAAAGAAATTATTATTAACTTCAAATAAAATTAGAAAACATTAAAGAAAAAAAAAGATTATTTTTTTTATTATAAGAATAAACACGCTTTAGTATGTATAAAATAAATCAAATAAACATATATACTATATTATATATTGTTAATTTAACGTTTCAAGTATTGAAAGAGAAAAAGAATAACATCTAAAGTTTTTTTTTATAAAAAAAAAGGAAGAAAAGAAAAAAAAAATGTTTTCCCTATTTGTTCATAGCAAGAAATATTATTGATCTAATGATAGTTAGTAAGGAAGTAGAAAAGGAATTTTTTTTATATATTACTTACTTAGGTGATTTAAACTAATTCTAAATTAATTCATCGTTGGGCGAGGCAATCTTTTATTATTTCAGGACCAACGATGGTAGTAGCTGTTTTCTTGGGCCAGAGCGGGGCCAAATTTTAATTTGCAGGTCTACGGTGTGGGTGATTCTATTTTTTTTTTGTATATTATTTTTGAAGCATTCTTGGTAGAAGGATTCTACAACCTTCTACCGCTTCAGGCTACGGAAAACAAAAGAGATATGGAGCAGTAGCAAACTCACGTCCCATCCGGCGAGCTAGTACCGTGCTAGCCAACTAGCGTAGCCGCCACTACCACCATCCATCATCTCAAGACGTAAGTATGATGTAATGAGTGTTGGTACTAAATTTCAACAACAATAGGCGGCCCTGTACAACATATTTAATACATGTTGTACCTAATGTTAATAGTATATATTATCGTTGAGTATGTTTGTGCCGTGTGATATTACAGTGGGCTTCCATCTCTCATTAGGATGGAAGATACTGATGTGACGTCACACGACATAATCATATATAAATAAAACGAACTTTTTACGTATTTTAATTTTCAGCATTTATTTACGGATCAACGATATGTGTTATGTTGACTGTACATGCATGTCAGTACAACACATCACATTACTGCACATACATTACAAAATGGCGCCCAAGTGTGTGGTTTTTGACTACACATGCGGATGCCATTGCGTAATGTACTTTCATACTTTACAAGTAACAAACAAGAAAAAAAAATTAACTAATTACATCTTAAAATTGTAATATGAATAAGCGTAACTCAGGAAAAAAAAGAAAATAAATTTTTTTTTGTGAAAAAAAAATAAATATAAAAAAAAAAAAAAATCATGTTATTATAATAAAAAAAAAAAAAAAATTAGTTCATATTAACATGGTATAGAAAAGAATCATATATATAAGTTAAGTTAAATGAAACTCAGAAGTTTTCACTTTTGATGTTTCTTTATTCAAGTGCAAAAATACTCTGATTTACAAATTTTCTTAAATCTAAAATTACAATTTCGTTTATTCTAAATTCTATTAATTAAATATTGAATGTGAATTTATGCAAATCAGCACTATTCAATTTGTGCACGCGTAATTATTGTTTTATGGAAATTGACAAAGTTCAATTAAAGTAAACAAGTAACAGAAATGCAAGGTATGCGAAAATTGTTTAAACAGCAAAAGAACGGATGCGCGTGTAATTTATTGCATTGGACATGTTGAATCATGTTTAATATTGGTTATTACCAATAACTGTTGTTAACTCCTCCCCTCTCAGAAATCCACGTCCCGTGGATCAAAAATTCAAACTTATTGGCTGTAGACCTTGATGGTGTTGATTTAACTCTTGGGGTTGAGTGCTAGGAAGTAATGTCACAGTTCTCCGTTGTTTAGTTATTCTCTTATAAAATACCACGCATAGTATCAATATGATGATTGCTATTATACTTGTATCCGTAATGAACGCAACTTTCTGTTTCGAAAAAAGTTCTTGTAATTTTTTTACATTGTTAAGATGTAAATTGTGTCCAAATTATAGTGCTGAAAAAGAAGAATAATTATATTGTGTTATATATTTTTTATATGTGTCTTATGAATTCGTCGTCCCGATGTAGTCGTGACTGTTACTCTGTTGTCCTTGGCAACAGTTTCTTTTTTATATTTGGGTTTGTGTTTCCCCTGAATTTGTTTAATTGTTGTATATATTGTTTCCCCGGGTTCGTATACTTTTGGTTTTTCTCTTTTAGCATTTGCTCTTTTTAAATCCGCTTTCTGATTTCTTTTTAATCTTTCAACTAAATTCTCATTTACCTTGCGTCGCAAATCTATTAACTTTTCGTAACTGCTTTGTTGTGACCTACCAAAGAAAACATCGCTAGGTTTGTTTTGTATAACCGAATGTATGGTATTGTTATATCTATCTACGGCTATATTTATCAATTCTTTCAATGTTAATTCTTCATATTCAAGTTGTAAACAACGCACAATTTCTATAATCGTTGAATGAACTCTTTCTATTGCGCCATTCACCTCACTTCTTTGAGAGGGAGCATAATATACTTGAATACCTAATGTTTTCAAATAATCAGATATAATAGGACTTATGAAACTTGTCTCATTGTCCATAACCAGCATTTTTGGAGCTGAAAAATAATGTAAGATTTTGATTAACTTGTCTCTTAAATGTAGAACTGATTAGTTCTTTATATGAAAGAATTTTGCGAATTTCGAATATTTGTCTACGCACGATATGAATTTTTCGTTACGCATTTCCATTATGTCAATATGCAGTATCTCTGACGGGTACGTAGGAATCGGTGTCTCTTGTAATTCTGGTTTACACGGATGTCGGTCATATTTACTTATATTACAAATGTCGCAATTTTTAGTATATTGCTTGATTAATTTCGACATTTTTGGGAAGTAATATTTCTGCAGTATTTGGTCTTTGTTTTCTTTCCAATTACGATGTGCTCTTTTATGTTCTTCTGTTATAATTTTGTATTTTTCTTCCTCATTGCCAATATCCTTGACTACCTTCTGCGTTATGCGAATTTTGAAATTTGCAAATCTTTCCTTATAAACATCCTGTAGCATCTGCAATCGATCTTCAGGGATTTTTAGACCATTTTGAATGGTTGGTTGCAGTCTCTTGCTTAGAATTTTTATTAATGCTTCCTTGTCTATCACAGGTACTGTGACATAATATCTGCAGTGTGCTAGGTGCGGTTCCTCTTTGATCGTCGACGCCTGAGATCCTTTCTTTTCGCTTATAATTAGCTGATTCCTGAAGACGTTTATCGGTGCTTCGCAGTGTGGTATGTAATCCTTGTTGTCTTCTTCTGCGCTATGTACTGTTTGCATTGATATTGTTAAAGCGTTCATTTCTGTTTTCATCCTTGACAAGGCATCTGCGACTTTATTGGTGTACCCAGGTTTATAAATCAATTCGTAGTTAAATTCTTCCAAGCGCGATTTCCATCTTTTCAATTTCGCGTTGTTATTTTTGTTACTTAATGCAAATGTTAAAGGTTGGTGGTATGTAAGAATTTTAATTTTTTTCGCTCCATACAAATAGTTCCTGAGGTTATCCAGGGCCCAAATAATGGCTAAGAGTTCCTTTTCATTAGTAGCGTAATTTTCTTCGGTTTTGTTTAATGCTCTCGATATATAGGTGATAGGCCGATCTTTGCCAATTTCGCCTTGAGAGAGAACCGCTCCAATTGCAATGTTGGACGCGTCTGTAGTTAATATGAATGGTTTGTCGAAGTCTGGAAAGCAAGAACTTCCGAGGATGTCAATGCTTCTTTCAACTGGGTAAAAGCTTTGTATTCCTCGTCATTGAGTTCTATCTTGACCTTCTTTGATTGATTCGCCTTGACTTGTCCGTTATCTCCTCTTGTGAGGTTGGTAAGCGGCTTGGCTATCTTCGCGTAATCCTTTACGAAGCGTCTGTAATATGAAGTTAGACCTAAAAAGGCTTTTAATTCTTTCAGGTTCGCTGGAGGTTTTATGCCTTGTACAGCTGATATTTTCCTCGGATCTGGTCTGATTCCCTGGTTAGTTATAATATAGCCCAAAAATTCTGTTTCTGTTTTCAGAAATTCTGTTTTTTCCAGGTTGACACGCAAATTGGCTTTCAAAAGTTTCTTGAACACTCTATCTACATTGTCCAAATACTCTGCTTCAGTTTTACCTCCAAATATTATAATATCATCAATATACACATAGCAGATTCTCCCGATGTATTCCTTGAGTACATCATCTATCATTCTCTGAATGATAGCCGGAGCATTTCTTAGGCCAAATGGCAGTCTTGTAAACTCATATTTTCCGTTCATTGTCGAGAATGATGTTTTTGGCATATCAGCTTCTTTCATTTTAATCTGATGAAACCCTGAAGTCAAATCAATAGTTGTAAAATACTTTGAGTCCCCTAGGCTTGCAATAGTATTGGAAATGTCGGGTATGGGGTATGTGTCCGGTATTGTAATTGCATTTAGTTTTTTAAAATCTACGACCATTCTATACTTTTTGATGCCCGAAGCATCCATTTTCTTTTCAACTATCCAAATAGGCGAGTTATAGGGACTCTTCGATGGTCGAATTATGCCATCTTTTATGAGCTTCCTTATTTGTTCTTCTATTCGCCTCTCATATTGACCGGATACGGGTATGATTTTGCATAAATTGGCTCGTCTGTTGTTGTCTTAATTTCTGCCTCGACGCTGGTATCAATAAGTTGTTGGTCATTTAATTGTCCAAATAAAACTGCATATTTTCTAATCAACATTTTAACCTTTTGTTTGGATTGCTCATTCAAATGGCCGTCTCTGATCTCTATATTATTTACTTGCATTGATTTCTTCTCATGTAACGGAATGCATATATTCGGTGCTATCCTTAATGTATTGTTTTTCCTATCGATGACTGCTTCTATCTCCTTCAGGGTGTCGTCTCCGATTATTCCATCAAATGTTGTTAATCCTGGTAGTACAAAGAATTCTGTTAACGTGTTATTGCCAATACTTTCAAAGAATCTCCCTTTGATTTTTTTGTTGATTAGAATATCGCCCCCTGCTGATCTTATTTTGAATGGAGTTTTTGTCGACACGGCTTTTGCAGCTAATTCAGGTTTGATAAAGTTCTTATTAGCACCCGTATCGATTAAAAATTTAAGAATTTTGTTGTTGTGAGTCTTATACTCTAGGTATGGTATGCTAGAGAGGCTCCCGTCATAAAATTTATTTCGAGGTTTCCTTCAGGCATTCCCCCTTCCTCTTCTTCATAATCACTAAATTGCTGTGTGTAGTCTTCATACTCTATTTCTTCATCCTGTGTTTCTGAATGATTTATTCTTTGTTGTTTACGCATGTGTCCGTCAGAGCTGTTTTCTCTTTTGATGGGTGTCATATCGGGATTGTTTGGCCTGTTCATGTAGTTAACTTGTCTCGTTTTGATCGATGGGTCTATTTCCATGGGTACAGGAGGTTTTGGTTGGACTGGGCGTGGTGGGGGTCTATTGTTCAAACTGTGTTGTATGTTGTATGACATGTTTTTGTATTGCAGAGGCATACTGACTTGCTGGTGTGTTATTTTGCGACTTACCGATTGATCTTTCCTGGTTTCCGACATTTCATTTATTGGACTCACTACAGTATTATTAAAGGTTTTCATGTGAACCGAGAGATTTCTAAAATTCAAATTTTGAATTTCTAAACAAGATGAGTATGCTTCTGGCAGTGTTTGAGGTCTTTGGATTGTTAACATTTTGGACAACTCACCATTTAATCCCCTAATGAACACGTCTAATGCCCTGTTCCTATAAGTCTCAATCAGAACTGCCATTGTCTCTGAAGTATAGTCTTCCGTTTTTATTTTGTTGACAATAAGAGAGAATTGATGATTGACCTGGGCATAAAATTCATCAATACTTGAATTTTTCTGGGTTAGCATGCTAAGTTGATGCTCCAGAGTACGAAGATCTCTCTTATCTGCGTAATGAAGGGATAAACATTGCTTTATTGCCCCCCAGTCATCATCAAATATATTATAAGATATGAGGGCTGCATCTGCTCTACCACGTATCTTTTGTCGAATGCTTTTCAGTATGGCTCTATACAATGGTTTGCCTCTCACAATCTCATAATCTTGTAAAATTCCTTCTGCACTATGTACCCATGATATATATTGTACTGGGTTCCCTTCAAAAATTGGGATATCTTTAACACTATCTGGAAGTCTACAAATATCTTTTAAATCCTCTTCGTTTTTCGGATTCGGTATCGAGTTAAATGCAATTTGGGTTTTTTTGTTTGTTTCCAATGCCAATAGTCTTTTTTCTATACCTTTTATTTGTTCAATTTGAGCATTAACTGCTCCAGTCAGTTGTCTAACTACTTCTTGAATATCTTCTAACGACATTTTATAAGATTTGCTTTAGTAAACAGAGTAGACCGACTTAGGTAAAAGAAAACGCACGAATAAAATTCAGAAAAACAAGGGTAACTTTCGCGATTTAATAAATATCGATTATCAAATTTGAGTAGGTGATTTGCACAAATTCGACTTTAAAATAACAATATATTTGTCTATTTTACAATTTTACTATACTATTTGTCAAAAATAATATAATAATAATTTTATACAATAAAGTTATAAACGTAATTATACAATTATACAAATAATACAAATCAATATACAATATCTGTGTTTTTCTTTTTCTCTTTTTTTTTCAAAGAAAATACAACTTGATTTTTTACTATTTTTCTTTAAATTACAGCAAATATTTTTTGAACGAAAAAATTTTTTCAAAGATAAAAGTAAAAATAAGCAAAAGAAATTTTTTTTTATTGCTTTATTTCAATTTTTAATACACAAAAGATTATTTTAAATAGTAAAAAAAAGTGTTTAAATTAAAAATCTGTAAAAAAAATGTTATTCTAATAAATTAATTTTTCTGGAACTTCTCTTACTTTTGTTGTATTAACTTCTTAAACATTTATAAATTTGAACAATTTCTACTTTTGCTTTTGTTTTGTTTTTAATTTTTTAATAATTATTGGATTTAAAAAATTTAATTTCTTTTATTCTCTTTATTTTCTCTTTCACAAATGATATTCAATTGAAAGATTTATGTTATTTTTTTTTTTTTTTTTTCAAAAAATTTCTAGTTTTTATAATTATTTAAAATTAACTTTTTATTTACTTCTGCCCTTTTAATATGAAAAAAATTTACTACACAGTAATTTTTTACTTTTTAAAATTGTCTAATTTTGTATTTTTTATAATAAAAAACGGTAAATGTTTACTTTATGGTACACACACTAGGGTGGGGTAACTAATGATGGGGAATGGTAGGGGCATGTCCCCTGATCACACTTCGGGGGTCAAACCTTGGGGGACGGACAGTGGCGGCGCAGGGCGGGGGGTTAAAAATCGAAAATTTATCAATTTGTCATATGTGTTTATTGTAAAAGTGTGGGCTAGGGGGGTCGGAGGGGGTTGGTAATGAATGGGGGTGACAGAGGAAGATTCAAGGACTTCACTTTGGGAGCTGAAGTTTGGAAACGGCAAAGTATAGGAGCAGGATGGGAGGTTAAAATTCCTTTTACGAATTAGCGGCCTCTCGCGAAAAATCGTTATCAGCGAGCGGATACATTTATGCCATGTTGTTAAAAAATGTTTCGATTAGATCAAGATAATCAATTTGACGCTTAAATAAAAATTAGGCTATATAACCGGTCCAATGTTTTTTTGTACGACCGAAACGTGGCACACCACTTCGCAAATCTCTCCAAAATCTTTCGATATTTTGAGTGTGAGCGCCAGTTAAAGGATCTACAAAATTTAATGAATGATTGACTGTTAGATGTTGATAGCCTGATTGCTCGAGACAATTATATGCACGCCAACAATCAGAATAAATGACTGTGCCATCAGCAATATAGTCTCTAATAACTGTTAATAGTGTTTCACTGTCTCGTGTATCAACGGGAACTACAAATACATCTTTTGTCTCACGACAAATACCTCCAAAAACCCGTTAGCCCGTTATAAGTCGACCGCGATTACTCTTGCGCTTGCCGACCTTACACCTTTACAACTTTCTAAACGGAAGTATGTTGCATTTTCTATACAGATATACACACATTGTCAGATTTGCCTTCTATACAGATATAAACTTATTGCCAGATTTGAATTTGTAGAAGGCAAATGTGTATAAGGCAAATCTGACAATGTGTGTATGTTGCATTTTCTATACAGATATACACACACTGTCAGATTTGCCTTCTACAAATGCATATCCACACTTATGCACACAAACACACGTACACACACACACACACACACACACACACGCACACACACACACACACGCACACACACATTTGTAGAAGGCAATTCTGACAATGTGTGTATATCTGTATAGAAAATGCAACATACTTCCGTTTAGAAAGTTCAGCTCCCAAAGTGAAGTCATTGAATCTTCCTCTGTCACACCCATTGATTAGCAACCCCCTCCGACTCCCCTAGCCCACATTTTAACAATAAAAGCATATAACAAATTGATAAATTTTCGATTTTTAACCCCCCGCCCTGCGCCGCCACTGTCCGTCCCCCAAGGTTTGAACCCCCTAAATATATTCATTAGACCTTCCTTTATCACCTCCATTCATTACCCACCCGCTCCGACCCCTCTAGCCTACACTTCAACAATAAACGCATATGACAAAATGATAAATTTTCGATTTTTAACCCCCCGCCCTGCGCCGCCACTGTCCGTCCACCAAGGTTTGACCCCCAAAGTGTGGTCAGGGGACATGCCCCTACCATTCCCCATCATTAGTTACCCCACCCTAGTGTGTGTACCATAAAGTAAACATTTACCTAAAAAACATGTACTCACAGTAAAGTAAGCAGGAGTTTCACCATGTTACTGCTGAATTTCTCCTAAAGATTTGTCCTCGTCGAAGGAGGGTGGTCCGCAATAGTTAGACATTGTAGTGGAGGATTCCACCACCTCCACAGTCTCAGCCGTTGATAATTTCGGACTCTGGAGAGTGACAGTACCCAACCCCATCCGGCGAGCTAGAAACGAGCCAGCTAACTCGAGCGGCAGTCACTAACACCACCCATAGATCCACATTTATAATGTATGATGGTCTTTGTGTGGGCTAAATTTTATTGGACTGTTGATGTTTTCGACTTCTATATGTTCCTCTGAATTAATATTGAAAATGGAAAATTTCAATATTAATAAAAGAAGCAAAAATTTCTCACAAAATGAGAAATCTTTGTTAATAAATCTGGTAATAAAATATAAAATAATTATTGAAAATAAAAAAACAGATGCAGTGTCATTAGATGCAAAAAAAAATGCATGGATTGAGTTATCAAATGAATTTAATGCAACAAGTGCTACGAAAAGATCCGCCCAACAATTAAAGGCATTTTATAAAAATTCAAAAGCGAATTTGAAAAAAGATATTGCATCTGATAAAATAGAAACTTATAACGGTATACACGGAAACGTAGAAGCAACGAAGAATTAAAAAACTATATATGAAAGAAATAGCCGATTTGCGAAAAGCAAAACTAGAAGCTGAGATTGAGAAGAATAGAGCAAAAAAAATAAAATAATACGAAAAAAAATTTGAAATATTACAACAAATGATTGAGGAAGAAAACTAATAAATTAAGAAATAAAATTTTATAATTGAATGAAAAATTATAATTGAATTTAAATTTTTTTTAATGAATAAATGAAATTTTGTGTTACTGAATTACATACATTGTTAAAAAAAGTTATTTATTATATATTCTCTGCGACAAAAATCGTTGTGTTCATTGTTTAATGGAATGGGGTTTTCGTTATCTGTGTCCTCCATTTCAATTTCTACAGGAGGTACATCTCTTTCTTTCAAGAGATTATGAAGATAAGCTGTTGCGACAATCACTACCACTGTTCTTTCGACATTGAGACGCATCTCTGAAATAACACTATTATTATAAAGAAAACTTTGAATTGCAAAATTGTACTTGTTCCTATAACTGGAAAACGTCTTTTACACACACCAATCGTTTGCTCTATGATTCGTCTAGTCCGAACGAAGGCATTGTTGAAAGAAATATCCGCTGGTGTGCTTGGAGATCCCAATGGTGTAAGCAAATATTTTTTACACGTATATCCAGCGTCGCCTATAAGATACCCATCTCCGAATTCCCCTGCTTCAAGCCTTGCACGTAATTTGGAGAAGTTGAACATTGTTTGGTCATGACATGATCCAGGCCATCTGAAAACAACAGAAAAATTAAATATTACTTTGAGGAACTAATATTTTTACTTACTCTGCATTGCATAATATAACACTTTTGTCTAAAAAAAAAAACAATTCAGAATTTATATTTACTATCACTTTTTATATTTAGCTTTTCATATAATATACTTTTTTTGACAATTCAAATACAAAATTTATGACCGTCATATGACAACTAGAAAGCAGTCATAACTTTTATTTGAAAATTTAAACTAGGTTTAAATTGAGTTGGTGCATACGATAATGACTGTCATAAGTTAAGCTACAATGGTGCATACGGCCCTAGGTATTCTGTGTAAAATGTCATGTAGTACCAGATTCCTGGCTATCCTCTGATATTCTTATTGGCAAAGATTTAATAATGAATGCAAATATTACAATAAAAAGTGGAGTAGTTTCTATAAAGAATATACATATGTGCTGAAGATTGTGAAGAAGAACTTGGATCTTTATTACAGATTGATGTTATAAATGTAAATGATGATAATATTCTAGAAAGCGTCGAAGATATCAAATGTAAATATACAAAAGATAAGACAAATTAATACAAGAATATAATCCTGTTAAACCAAAAAAGTCCTGTATAGAAATGCAACTATTTCTAGAAGATAAAATTCCTGTTTACGGAACAACCACGACGTTTAACCTAAAGACAAAGAGATAGTAAGCGTGTAGCGGCTTTCTGCTACTACATAACATTATGTATTTTTAAATATATGTACTTTTTTCACATCTCTTATCAACGAGAGAAGAAATGTGAGATGTTAGCATCATACCGTTTATCATACCCCAAAAGTAAATTACTAATTAGGTATATAGAGCTTACAACTATTTTGTACTTTCTACCGATAAGACAAATAAAATAATTTTATAAAGACAACTACCTGTTTTTTTGATACATATCAGTATAAACTGTCCAAATCAATGAATAGTTAAATGAAGGTATTATTACAAAAAGCTGTTCTGAATACGCGAGTCCTGTACACTGTAAAAAATCTGTGTCAAATTACATAAATATTTTACAACATGTAACTTTCAATAAGAAGAATTCAATTGGAAAATACACATTTTCATGAAAAAAACGAGTAATTTTACTAACAAAAGAATTTTTACTCATTGCTTGTAAAATTACATGTACGAGTATATTGCTACAACTATCAATGCAAAAATACATTTCTGAGGCAATTTTATCTAATAGCAGAGTAGTTGTACTTTGTTTATTGCAGTGAGTATACTCATCGGATGAAGTAAAATTATCAAACATGCAAAATCTTGTTCGATTTTCTCTACTTGTTAGTAAAAATACTGTAATCAAGTATAACGTTACCACGCAATAGATGAATAATACCTAAATAATAGTATAACGTAACAACATTTTTCACTGTTATTTTATATTGTGAGAGTAATATTACTATTATAAATAGAGTAAAGTTAAATCTTACTACGAAGCATTTGTGCACAGTACTACTCAATTCTTTGTCATTGTTGTATATATATGTTATGTACAATGTACCAGATAGATTGCATTCAAGTATATCGATAAGCTCAGTTAAGTCAAAGTGTTAAGTGTAAAATAAATTAAAATAAATATAAAATAGATGAAAATAAATATAAAATAAATAAAAATAAATATAAAATAAATAAAAATAAATATAAATTACATATAAAAGTGTAATAAAAAAGTGCGTTTATTCTTGTTTTCCCGATTCAAAGATTCAAAAATTTTGGCCACATTTACTTAGCGCATCATTCGCACAAATTCATTTTTTAAAATTAGTGGGCTTATCGGACATTAATTTGGTTTCAAAATTAAATTATTATGGCAAAAATATAATATCATTTGCTGCTAGTAAAAAACCATTATCAAAAATAAGGGAAAATTTTGAAGAGTATAAGGTGTTGCTCATTCTAGCTAGATATTTTGGAGAAAATCTTGAGCATTTCATCAAAAAATTTGATGTAAATTTTAAACAAAAAATTCTAATATTCGTTAACTTAATAAGTTTCTCTTCAGGCTGATACCAACATTGAAGACATTCAACCGCTTTGAAAGTTCTCCATGGATTGCAGCAATTGGTAAGGATTCTAACCTAGTTTTAAACATTTAAAGCCGTAATTAAAAAAAAGTGTCCTAAAAAGTTTTTATTTTCAGACATTGATCCAGAAAATAAAATTTTTTATATTTATATCGAAAAAATAAAATGTTCAAGCAGTAATTCGTTGCATGGGGCAGTAGAATTGGCTTTAATATACTATTTCAATTTCAACATGTCTTACCCGAAGGATGTAAGTCTTACTTTAGAAACTCTTCAGTACATATTGGGATTGCCACTTACATTTGGTCGATCGAAAAAGAAAACTCTAGGAAATAAGTCCAAAGTTCAAAATCTCTTAAAGCATATAAAATTTAATGAATAATAATAAAAAATTTTAAATTACGTAAAAAAGTTTGAGACTAATGTAAAAAACTTTAAACTTTTTTTTTATTTTGTGCCATTTTAATGATAATATTAATTTACTTAATTCTCTTTTGAATAAAAAATTGTTATGTTTACTAATACGTTATATGGTATAATTTGAATACCAGTTTAAGATAGAGTAAACAATATTAATTTAATATATTTTGTATCTATTGAACTATTATATTAAGGTGCAATTTTCGTTTAATTTTCTATTAAATAAGCAAATAAAGAAATTGATTTTTTATACGAAAACTTTCCGATATTTTATATTTAATATGCGACCTAATTAGCAATTTTTATGATTTTTTGTGAACTTGTTATACGTGTTACATTCAATTATAATTTTGTAAAAATATATAATTCACTTTTTTTTTTGTGCAGAAATTCACATGACCTATCTAAAACTTTGTACTTTTCAAACGCTGTTTGGTCATATGATACAAAGAATATAGGAGGCATGGTAATAAGAAATAAAGCAAATTTTTATTTCTTTGTATCATGATAGAAGGTATGTTATTCGTGGTACCACACTAATTGGTTTTTTCTTTCTGACCAATCAGCTGGGGTCGCCAAAGCTGATTGATCAGAAAGAGAAAACCAATTAATGTTGTACCACGAATAACATACCTTCTATATTCTTTGCATCATGTGTTTGGTTACAAATTTTAGTTCTGAGAGAGTACTTTTTATTGCTTCTTAGCAATGTAGTTATAAACACCTAGAGAGTAAATGTCCTTTCATAGAGTAAATTTGCACGTTAAATAGTAAGTTTTGTTGATAATCTACAGTGTAAAAATACACACTGTTAGTGTATGTTTACAGAAGATGATAGTAAAGTTTACTCTTAACAAGAGCATGATTTTACTTTGACTAAAGTAAAATTATATGCGAATGTAAATGTACTACGAAAAACGTTGGCAAATATTGTGCCAACGTTTATTGTTGTAAATTTCACGCAATTTTTTTTACAGTGTAGTATTAGTTACGAAAAAAGACGGTTCAAACAGATCATGCAAAGATTTTCGAAGACTAAATAAAAAAATCATAAAAAATAGATATCCATTCCGGTTATTTACTATGTATACACCCTCACTTAAATCGACATAAAATAGACCGATGGTATAAACGCTTGTTTATATCGAATTAACTTTTGAATCGATTTAAAATAAATCGATATAACTAACCGGTTCAGTCGATTTTTAAAGGGGTATAAATAGCTGTCAGCTCATATCGGTTTACACATAAATCAAAATCAGCTGGCATAGAAGAAGAAAGTGTTTTTGTGTAAAACTATTTAATTAAATTCTTTGGAAAATTTCGCAGTAAGTAAAAATATTTTTAAAAAAGCTCGTATTTTTAAAAAAATATAACTGTTTGCAAATGAAAATGAAATGTCATTTTAAAATCGATTTAATTTGAACCGGTTAATTACAAAGGGTATAAACACATTGGGATGAGTTCAGAATAAAACCAATTATAAATTGATATATCTTTTATGTCGATTTAAGTGAGGGTATATACATGGTAATTGAGATTTAGTGTATTGGAAGAATTATATGATATAATGCAAAAGTTTTCACTACTCTACGCTTTCAGAACAGAAGATTTTTAAATGAAAAACTTTTAGTTCATTTGAGAAAAAGTGGGCCGATTGACTATGAAAATTATTTCAGAATGACCTCTGCTACTTACGACGAACTCTTCCGCAAAATTGCAACTTTAATAAGCAGAAAAGGCACTTTGATGAGAGATGCAATAAGCGCAGAAACAAGATTGGATATTACACTCAGATTTCTAGCGAAAGGAAATGATTTTGAAGATTAAAGTTTTTTTTTATGCCGTATCTCCACCAGCCATAGGAAAAATTGTAATTGATACCTGCGACGCAATTATTCACGTTTTGAAAGACTGTATTAGGGTAATGAATTTATTTTTATTACACTTTAAGTAAAAATAAATTTTATATCATTTTTAGCTACCTAAAACTGCAAATTAGTGGCAAAAAG
This sequence comes from Villa cingulata, assembly GCA_951394055.1. Taxonomy (NCBI): domain Eukaryota; kingdom Metazoa; phylum Arthropoda; class Insecta; order Diptera; family Bombyliidae; genus Villa; species Villa cingulata. The sequence continues at coordinate 28,887,767 of OX596017.1, read as the reverse complement.
AAGCACAACTGTTTCAACAAATTTCCGATTCCAACACGGTATCGGAGCAATCAAATGTTCAGAATGAGAAAAGATACTTTTTTTAAACTATGTGATAAATTGAAGAAATTCCAACACATTTTTAACTAACGGTGCGATTCTGCATAAGAGATCTCTTATTTATCTTATTCCTCTTATCGTTTTTAGTGCAAATTACATTACAAATACATACTTTTAGGAGTTAACCCTGCTATTTTACTTTAGAGATCTCTTAATTCTCTTATTTTTTTGAATTTTTGGTGAAATTCATTTTTTAATAGAATTGGTATTCTAGATAGCAGATTAACCACAGAAAACAGATAAGAGATTTCAACTCACCTTACTCAATCATCTGAAGTAATGTATTAAAATGACGTTTTACTTTCTACGTCAAAGTTGACATTAAAATTAAAGGCCGTTACACACTGCTGCGTAAATTATAGAATTTGTCTTTTTTGTAAAAGTGAAGTATTAAAAGTATTGATTAAAATTAAAAAAATTAATGTATTATTAATAAAATAATGAAAAAACAAATAATTTTAATAAAATTATTTAATTTTTTAATTTTCCTTATTGTTTATAATGTGCCACAACTTTTTAAATTCGTAATTGTGTTAATTCCACATTAATATAATGTGGACTAAATACTGTCGTATGTTATTGCCTTAAATTATAAAATCAACAGCATATAACCTTAATAGTTAGATTCTTTCGGCACGACACAGGTAACAATTAGTAAAATAATTGTTTTTTAATTTAATATTATTGATTTTTGTTATTAATGGATAGAATGGAACAATCAGGTGAGTTTTAAAGTTTTTAAATTATAAATACATTCTATATATAATAACCATTTACGTAAATATGTAAGTATATAGTAAATCCTGTAATACCGGTAAAACGTTTATATGCAACTGTGTATTTCAATATACAAAGAATATAAAATGTGCTTATATAAATATGATTTTTTATACATGCAAATACGTATGTAAAATTTTTTAAATATTTATATTTTTAGAAAATTTAGTAAACACCCTGAAAAGGAGGAGACCGAGGACGAGCGAGGAGCAGCGTGAAGCGTACATCGAATACGCTTCATGTAATAAAGAAGTTTCGGATTCTTTGAATCCAAAATATAACATGTGTTGGATGGAGCTAACATCGCTCCTGAATGGAAAAAAAGGTCCGAAGAGGACTATCAAAGAGTGGCAGGAGGTATAATTTTTATTATTAAAAGCTTAGATCAAATTAAAAATAATGCGTTTGTAGAATCTGAAAAGTTGGGAATATCAACTGAAGTCTCGTAAGAGACTTCTAATTTCATCGATGGACGCAACTGGTGGCGGGCCACCTTTAAAAAAATTGAAGGACTTAGAGGAAAGAGCCCTCTCTATTTTCGGCAAAATAGCTATAGAGGGTGATAATGAAGTGCCAGTACTGGGAATTCCTGTAGATGTTGAAATTCTCAATACTGGTACTTCTCCTGAGAGGGTAATGGAGGAGTCATTTGCAGAGAAGCCAGTTGCGGAGGAGCCAGTGTGTAATGTGAGGGTACTTCAATAAACAACCTGCACTTAGTACTAGGTTGAGTACCCTGCATTAGTATATACCTCTTAATATATACACTAAACCGTTTGGTCATATTGTCCATCTGTTGTATTGTAATGCGGTTATATATAAAACATTACAATACTATTTCTTCTTCTTACTTTTACACGCGCATTCAAACATATATATTATAGCATTGTTGTATATACATATATATGCATCGGATGATGCAGTTGCATGTTTCAGGTATGTGAAGCAAAAATTCCAGAAATTTCTATGCTTCACCAATATTTTCCCCAATTATGTACTCAAAAGCACGATTATTGTAGCCGATCGTTAATCCATGTTCGGCTACTCGCTCAATTTTCACATATACATGTAAAATTTCTGTCATATTTGTGTAACTATACTCACCTATATTAGTTTCCGTGTTACCATTTATCATTTTTCTTATTAGTACATTTTTTTTATATGTACTTTCATTACCCACCACAATTTTTAAAATTTTAAAAATTTCTGAAATAAATAAAAATATCTGAAAAAAAACATATTTATCTAAAAGGGGGCATTCATATTCCTTAAAATTACATAAATTTTAATGTCTATAGGTTTCAGGAATGCCAATTTTTCCTTAACCCTTTCGGTATTTTTGTATCCATATGGCATCACTATTTAAATACGCATTTTTCTCTATATTCCGCTGAAATTTTTACTAAGCAAGAGAAAAAAGAGTTTCGTTCTTATTTCTATTTGAGCGTCAGCTTTGTGTAATGCTCATTCAGTTATCGTTTGTCGACAATTGTGGTGGTCTGTGAATGTGTGTACATATAATGGATAGCAGCAAAGGTAAGTGACACAAACTTTTTTTATTTTACTTAGATAAAATAGTTTTTCGGCATGACAAGTTTATTTAATGTTGCTGTTGAACTTCTGATATATTTGTTTCTACCATTATAACATTTTGTATCATTCTGAAGTATTGAAAAACAACATATCAGAAAGCGATGTATCCATACGGCAACATATTGTCTCAATAGGCTAAAAAAATGTATGTATCCATATGGAAGCAATTAACTTTATATATTATATTGCAGGTTTAAATAAACATGAAATATTAAATATTTTGGAGTCTTTTGATGATTCTGATTTATCTGGTTGCGAAGACGGTCATGAAGAAGACTTACCTGATGACGTTATAGAAATTTACAATTCTCTTGTGAATGAGGAAGCAGGTTTTATAGAAGCTGTTCCTGAAAACGGGAGTGAACCTGAAGAAGAATCAAAAAAAACTGATGACGAGGATATTGATAATAATTTTGCTGGAGAATATTCTTGGAGATGGAGGAACAAAATTTTCGAACCTCCACAAGAAAACTTTTTTGAGTACAATGCTGATGATGACACTCACATGAAACTACCGGTTGACTATTTTCTCGAATATTTTCCTGATTCTCTCCTGAATGTAATCGTCAGTCAAACAAGTCAGAGGTATATGTCAGAGAAAGGAACTGATCTCAAATTTTGTATGTCAGAAATAAAAAGACTGATTGGTATTGAAATAATAATGGGCACTATAGGATATCCAAGAATAAAAATGTATTGGGGCAAAGCCACGAACATAGCTTCAGTATCTAATTCTATGACAAGAAACCGGTTCCATCACATTCGAAATTACTTAAAATTTGCAGATGACATGTCTCACACTAGTGATAAATTATGGAAAGTGCGTCCTCTTTTAAATGCATTATTATCTAAATGTCGTGAAATTAAAAAAGAAGAGTTTTTTTCAATTGATGAAATGATGGTTCCTTTCAAAGGTAAAACACGCTTAAAACAATACATGCCCAAAAAGCCAATAAAAAGAGGTATCAAAATATTTGTTCTATGCAGTTCATCCGGAATAGTACATGATTTCAATATTTACGAGGGCAAGGAAACTGTTGTTAAAAACAAAAAGCTAGGATTTTGTGCAGATATAGTATTGAAGCTTTCTGAATCGATTCCAAAAAATAAAGGATGTAAAGTTACATTTGACAATTATTTCACTACACTTCCTTTACTTGCTGAACTTAAACGTAATGGAATATATGGAACAGGGACAATTCGTACAAATCGCTTAAAAGACGCTGTTCTAAAGTCAGAAAAAGAACTTAAAAAAAAAGGAAGAGGATCTTTTGACTTTCAAGTCGAGTGCAATAACAACATCTGCCTTGTAAGATGGTACGACAGTGGTCCTGTTCAAGTAGCTTCGACAATTTTTGGAATCGATCCAGTAGAAAAGGTTAGAAGATACAGTGCAGAAAAACATTGTCATATCGATATTGACAGGCCAAATATGATCAAAAAATATAACGAGTTTATGGGAGGTGTCGACCTAATGGATTTTCTAATATCTTTGTATAGAATATCGATTAGGTCAAGAAAGTGGACGTTGAAATTATTCGACCATATGATAGATATGGCTATTTGTAACTCATGGCTGGAATATAGAAAGGATTGCAGAAATATGAATATTTCTAAAAACAATATTTTAGATCTACTATCCTTCCGGGATGACGTATCCAATGCACTAATTCGTACTTCTGCAAATATTCAATCACGGAAACGAGGAAGGCCCAGCAATTCTTCTGTTTCAGATCCAAATCCTGAACCACTAAACTTACTTAACACCAACTCAAGAATGGAAATAAGACCCTCTACTTCTGTACGATACGATAATTTTTCACATTGGATGACATACACTTCTAAGAAAGCCAGATGTAAAAATGAAGGATGTAAAGGACAATCACGGTATATGTGTCAGAAATGTAACGTTCATTTATGTGCTCCCACGGAAAACAAAAATTGTTTTTTGAAATTCCATACATAATTTTGATCCTAATAACATATTTTTTTAAAATAATACTTTGTTTTTGTGACTTTCTTACTTTGTTAGAATACAAAATTATTAAAATATAGTATAAAATATGAATAATAAAGAAATACATACATGAAATATGTCAAGTCTTTTATTTGCTATGTTTTTGTGACCTTAGGGATTCAGTGATGCCATATGGACACATCCTCTAAATACCATCTCAGCTGGTGGAATAATAATTTTTTTAACTAAATTTCATTATTTGATCACAATATTCAAAAAAAAAAAAAATTAAAATTTTCGACTCATTCTGTTTAATTCGGGACCGAAAGGGAAAAATAAGTACCTATTGTATTGGTACTACACCATTTTTAAATTTTCATAAAATTTCACTCTCTCCATTTAAAATTATTAAATTTATTAAAAATTACCCCCACCAAATTCTCCGACTTTCACTTTTCATATAAATACGCGGTGCGTATCGGCATCAAAAAAGTCTTTTGGTATCTTGGTTAAGGGCAACCTCTGCCCGAACGTAAATTAAATATTTTGCCGGTCTATTGATAAAAGGTTGATAATTAGTTTTGGTAAGGGCAACCTCTGCCCGAGTAGAATTTAATTTGGTATCAAGAGTTGATTTTTTTTTTGTCAAAATATAGTTTTCTTTTTTTTGCCGGTGCTTTTATTCTGAATTTTGGTTGTAGAGTAGATTTTGAAAGTGTTTGGAACTTTGAAGAATTAATCATCGAATCGGTGTATTATCATTTTATTGTAAAAAAAAAAAAATAATAACAAATAGTATTTTATTTAATAAGTTACAAGTGTTAATATCTGAAATTATAATTTTGGGGAACAAAAAAATATAAAAAAAAAATTTTTTGATGTGTTAAATAAAGGGTTAAATGATTATTTGAAAATTAATTTACAAATTTATCAAAATTAGTAGAAGTGTGAACGGAAATAAGTTATAAAAAAAAAAAAAAATTATAAAATACCTGCATATACATACATTCATATTCATGCAATCATAGTTAATCGAAGACACAGAAATTAATTACAAATATTGAAATTATTGCATTTTGTTAATATCGATCAATATTTTGAAAAAAAAAAATTTAGTTTTATTTTGAATTAGAATATATAGTGGATTAATTGATATTAAATTTGAGATAAGAAATTATGTTAATGTAATTGAACATTTTTTTTGTTGAATTTTATTAAATTATTATGTTCGGTGTCAATCCTCAAAACAACGATTGTTCATAAATCACAGAATTCATTTTAATTTACATTTTTTTTTAATTTGTTTTAACTAAAATTGTCCAACTGAAGAGGGCAAAATTTACAAAAAAAAAAAAACTAAAACAAAATTCAATCACATCATGGCATATAGTTCAAATAGTGGACAAAATCAATTCTGTATATTTTGTTTTCCATATGTAAGGAAAATTGTACCTGTACAGTGACTATAAAATAAGAATAGTGAATGATCATACATATGCCTATAAATTACATAATTTTTATTGCAAAGTTATTATTTCATAACCTTTTTTTTTTAAATTTTTGAAATTAATTACCAGTTTTAGGTTTTAGTTCTTAAAATCAATCCCTTCCCTTCTAATAAGGAAATATAAAAGGGAAAGAAAAAAAAAATTGATTGACAACTTTGAAAAATTTTTTTAAATAATTTTTTTGATATTTTATTTTGTCATCTTGTTAAAATTGAAAATTCGATAATTAAATCGAAACTTTTCAAAACTTATGTACATATAATTATAATATAGGAAGTATAAATAGTTCTTATATGCATAATACAATACAATACATTAATCTACAGAACAAAGTGTAAATATATGTACATGTAAATGTAATATACATAAAGGAAAAGTAACATTACTTGTATAATTTTGGAAGTATTTTAAAATTTGTATGGTTACGCAAAAGTTTCATTTACGAGTAATCATTGTAACATTAAGTGCATTTTTTTTGAATTGTGGCGAAGGCTGTTGCTAGAATTAAATAAGTAACTGATCAAATTAATGAACCTAAACATATTCAATAAATAAAAATTATAAATATATATAAATAAATAAAAACAAATAGAAATAAATCGCATAAAATATCATTTATTATGTAAGAATTAGGAATAAAATAATGCATAAGTAACAAATAAATATGTAAATATATTCTATATAATAATCAAATAAAAAAAAAAAATATAAATATAAAAAAGAAAAAAAAAAATTTTGAAATGGATAAAAAAGTGAATGAGGAGTGTATTAAGGAGCTTCGAGCTCTACAGCTGGAAATATTAAAAACCAAGGTGCCGCTGGAGATGCGATTTTTACATCTATACAATTTCATCGCTTCGTTAGATTCGTCTCAGCCATCAAATCAACATCAACCACAACATCAACATCGCCATCAATATCTTCATTACAAATTACGGTAAGCGCGCCAACGGCTATAAAATTTTTTTTTATATATATATATACAGGGGCCCCCAAAAATAAAGAAAAACAAAAAAAAAAAAAATTAAATAAATAATAATACATACAAAAAAAAAACAAAAAAAAAAACACTACATACGAAAAGAACATAAAAAAATTAAAGTAATTTGATAATTAATTTTGAAAAAAAAAAATTAGAAAAAAATTATTATACTTTCATTATAAATATTATATAAAAAGAAAAAAAATTTTTAATTAAGACCAATTAAAATAATAATTATTATTGGACTGATCATATTTACATGTATATGCATATACATACATATATCTGTGGTCACAATGCATAACAACATAACTCCATTTTACTAGGTTTTCACAGTGATAAAAATAAGATAATAATATTTTTCTGGAAAATGTTTTTATGTCAATTTAAGAAATATTTGGTGAGCTGCATGTAGGCATTGATAATTGCATATGGTAAAAATTTTATAGATTTTGCAATAATAATAAGGCAGTTAGAAGAAAAAATTGAAGATAAGTGGTTATTCCCTTTCGCCTTGTATATTTTACAAGCGACGTATATCAGTTAATTGGTTTTTCCAAACTAAGAATATTTTGATTTTATGTACTATTTGTATTTATGTTCTTATTCCAAAATACAGTTCAATTATTTTTTCAAATTATTTTATTATACAAAAACAAATGAAAATTTTAATGTACATTCAATAATAAGATAAATTAATTAGTGCGAGAAAATATAATATGTATGTTTTCTCACAATACTTGAAATTGAACAATTGCGATAATTCAATATAATCTGAAAACAGAACAAGTTTTTACTGCTTTTTTAACGACTAGTACTCGGAATTAATTTTAATCACTTTCATCTTCCGAATTTTCCTCGCTTAGGTCGGGATGAACATTTGGTTGCTTAGACGTTGTAAGGCCTTTATAGAAGTCATGAAAGCAAGGATCTATGTATTAGCGACAAGATGTCAATCAAGTCTCGTTTTTTCTCAGTGCTTATAGGTAATGGTTCATTATAAGCTAGTTTCAACTCCTTGTATGAAATATTATTTACTCCGCGTTTTCTAATATTTAATGTTTTAAAAGGTGTTTCTTGGTCGAGTGTTGTCTTATATTCGATGGTATAAAGATTCCCTATTTTAAAGCGAAGCCATTTTACATTTTTCCATATAAACTTATTACAATCTTCATCAATATTGCGCCATGTAAATTTGTTTTTGGCAATGTCAGAGAAATCAAAAAAATTTGCTTGGTTCATTTCAACAACTTTGAACTGATTTCTTGACTTTGCAGTTATTACAAAATTGTACCAATCTCTAGGATGGTGGATTTTCGCCGTACTTTTTTTTCTTTTTCTTTCGATGATCGAATGATCTACGTCGCATTCCATATGAGAATGTCCTGGGACTAAAAATTTATGATTTATTTCATCGATATTGTTGTAAAAGTTCAAAAAAAGCAAAAACATTGTTGCCACAAAACTATTTTTGTTTTGGCCTGAGCAACAGTCACTATAAAATGTAATATTTCTAGTCGTACTGTCAGTGTTATTAAGTAATAACAGGTACTTGAACAAGCATGAAGCTATGTCGTTTCCTCCTCGTCTAGCTATGGCTTCGTGCCACATGAAACAATAAGCTTCTCCATTACTGCAATCATGAACAGTTAGGTTATATGTCCATAATTGACGATTATAAAAAGTTACTGATGTACGTAAATACGGTGTTGGTAAGCATTGCTCTAAATCGAAAGTTAGTGTTTTATGTGTTGGTAGATCAAGTGAAATGGTTTTATCTTTCTCCTTGCTTTTATAAGCGTCATCAGCATTAAAAAGGTGAATTCTTTGTTCTTCTTTTAAGGCAGCCATTGATGAAGATCCTGTTTCAGATAAATCGATTTTCGCCTTGATAACATCACAAGTGTTGCAAGTGTCAGCTTTTGGATGTTTGAATCTTAAGTTCATACCTAATGAAAACAAATAAATACTACTAATGAGAAACAAATGTGTTCCATGTTTTTATAAAAAGTTGATCTTACCATGAAATATTTCCGAATATTTACTTAAACTTGCCGGATTGTCGTATTTCTCCTTGTACATATTGTACATTTGGGCCAGAGTCAAATCGGGTGACAAATACTTCTTGCTGGTATCCCTTCGTGTATAATGACTTTCATAAGCGGGGAAGCTGTTAATGTGATCTTTAATTTGTTGTAATTTTTCTTCATCGAATTTATTTGTAGGAGTATGAACACAACGAGAATCTTTAAAAGAATGCTGAGGAAAAATTATCTTTTTTTTCGCAACGCGTCGTATAAAACTTTCAGTTTCCCCGAAACATTTCCGGAAACATTTTTGACAAATGTTTATTCTTTTTGCAGCAATTTCAACATAATATAGATTGCTGTATTCTCGATTTTTGGATGGCTTGTTACCTGATTTTAATGTTTGGGTTTTTTTATCCTGTACAATAACTAATGACATCATGAAAGCCATCCTCTCATTGTATGATCCAAGAGACCAGTATTTCATGAAGAGCATGCGTTGTTGTTCAGCAGTTATTTTATTCGAACAATTTTTCCTGCATCTTTCTAAAGGTAAGCATTTACGTTCACCTATAATTCGACCGCTTTTAGTTTTGTAGGACTGCCCGCTGTTACGTTTGCCCTTGTTTACTTTGCGTGAAAATTTCAGTTTCGAGTTAGATATTATTTCTTCTGTAAGATTTCCTTCCCCTTGAACACCCACTTCTTCACGTTCAGACTCTGGTGAAGGTTCAAAATCAGGATCGTTTACACTATCGTCCGAATTGAAGTCATTGTGAATATTATCCAAAGAATGAATTTGCTCTTCATCGCTTAAATTGAAAAATATTTTTAAGCTGTCCAAATTAAATGTCTTATCTGACGGTTTTGTTTCATATTTCACGACTGGTGAAAAAAACTCAGGTATGAAAAACGTATCACATCTTCTGTATGAAAAACTTTCACAATTTTCTTTCCCTAAATAAAAATGTTTGACGATTCGATTAATACTACAATTAGATTTACATTTTTCAATAATCGTTACCTTTTTCTTTAGGCGTAGTACTAGTGGTGTTTGACCTAAAATTTTCATTTTCCTTATTATCCTGATATTTTATTTCTGGTTCTAATTTTCCCGAAAATACGAAAATAATAAAGTAATAATATAGTTTACCAAATATTTCACATTCAACAATTTTAAATATTAAGAATGCAAATGAATAAATGTAACAAATACTCACGTGCAGGTGCACCCATTCTAGCTTCATATTGTTTTTTGCCAACAGTAAAATTTTTTTCGTCCGCGATGACATCGTCAATTATTTTAAATCACTACTGTACTACTCAACCGCTTAACTGCAACTGACCAACTTACAGTCGATAAGTTTATAGATAAGAATATCGTTAAGCATAGCAACACAAATAATGATAATTTCATATGTTTCGTAAAAAAAAAGTCGGAATAATGACACAAAATGAGTTACTTCTCAGGAAACCAGTTATTTGATTTTAGAATAATCGCACATATTGAGATGTATTTACACTCGACAACTGTTTGGTTATGGAATAATCGCATATCTGGAATTATGTCATTACTCCTTGCTATATATTTTTCAAACTAATGTAAATATTTCAATCAAGCATAAGCATATAAGTCCACTTATTTGCTTCTTACAAAATGAAGAAATAGCAATAAAGTACTTTAAAAAAGGTATTTTTCAAGTTACGTGGTTATTCCAAATGAAGTGCACCATCAAACACAGATAAGCGGTTGAGTATTTTGAACATATCTTGGAAAGTATTTATCGTACAACCACGAAATTTTGAGAGCACATAGAGTTATTAATGCTGCAGTGAACTACGATAAATAAGGCAAAATGACATAACTCGACTTATGCGCTTATGGGTTGTGGCCACAGATATATGCGTAAAAACTCACACGAGTATATACATACGTATGTAAATATATACATATATTTATATGTATATATGTATAATACACACACACAATAACTTCATTACAACATTTAATATTGAAGTTTGTTACATTAAAAATTAAATGCATTAACATACATGAATGCATACATATATATATGTGATATGTATGTGTGTGCATATATATGTACATATAGAAACATGTTAATAATAAATAATTATTTAGGAAAATACTATGTAATAAGTTTTATTAAAAGAAAAAAGAAAACAAATAAATAATAATAGGATTTATAGGTCCAGGATACATATTGCTATATATGAAAAAGTATTGATTCTGCATCATAGGAAACCTAGATAGAAACATGTATTTTGATCTAAATATATATATGTAATGACACAAAAAAAGAAAATATAAAAAATATTGATGATATATATTCACTATAATTGGCCATACAGCCTGAATTTGTACTAGTTTTAGGTTACTTTTATAAAAAAAATAAAATGTATTTGTAGAATTGATTAAATTTGGCTTTTGTCTTTCACTCCCACCCCTCTCCAGAACCTTCTTCAAGATGTAATTTTACTCTTTTCTTTTAATTTTTCTCTTCTTTTATTTTGGTTGGGAACATAGTTTTTTTTTTTAAACAGCAACTATGTTTAATGAGGTGGGTAAGTACCTATCATCGTTGGGACGAGGCATTCCTTTTACAAGTTTTTTTTTCAGCACAACGATGGTAGAAGCTGTTTCTGGGCCTGAGCGGGGGGAATATTTAGGGGGAATATTTAGTTTCAGGTCTTCGGTGTGGGTGTATTATATTTTATTTATTTATGTTGAAGCATTCAGGGTAGAAGGATTCCACAACCTTCTACCGCTTCTGGCTACGAGAATCAAAAGGGATATGGAGCTGTGGCATACTCACGCCCCATCCGGCGAGCTAGTTCGTGCTAGCCAACAAGCGTAGCCGCCACCACCACCCTCCATACTCCCATGAGTAAGTATGACGTAATAAGTGTTGTTTTAAAATTTCAATTTCAATAGCCGGCCCTGTACATCAAGTTTTAAATACTTGTTGTACTAATGTTAAATGTTTAATAATTTTGTTTTGATATTGTGTGTGTTTGGGTCGTGTGATATCACAGTGGGCTTCCATCTCTCATTAGGATGGAAGATACTGCTGTGACGTCATACGATTTGAACACTCATATAAATAAAACGAATTTTTTGTATTTTGAATTTCAATTTTATTTTCAAATAAACACTTATGTTGTAGTGTGGACTACACATACAAGTTGTATTACATGCATATAGTACAACACTTACCATAATTATGTTCATATTTCTTACAAGTGCTAAAGAGAAGGAAAAAAAACCGTAAGAAATAAAAAGTAAAAATAATTTAAATTAAGAATAAATTTTCATTTTTTTTTTATTTTACAGCAATACAAAATCTAGCAGCGGCAGTGCAAAAAACCATTGCGAACAGGCAAGAAATGGACAACCAACTAAAAGAGTCCCTTTCGAGCCTGTCGTCTGCAATAGAAAAATTAGCTGCTGGTAATGAAACTGTGGCACGGCTAAACAGACAAACGTCTGTTGCATTTTTAGAGGCTGCAAAGATGCTAGCTGAGGCCACAAAAAATCTGGTAAAGGCAAGAAAGTAGGCGTTTATTACTATTATTACTATTATTATTATTTTTATCATAAGTACTAATATTATTATTACTTTTATTACATAGAATGGAGAGAAATGAGACAGAAGACTAAGGACTTATTATTTGGATATGGAATATTATCATCATCATCATCATTATTAACATTTTTACTATTATTATTATTATCATTATTACTTTTATTATTATCATTATTACTTTTATTACTATCATTATTACTATTATTATTATTATTATCATTATTACTATTATTATTATTATTATCATTATTACTGTTATTACTATCATTATTACTATTATTATTATTATCATTACTATTATTATTATTATCATTATCACTATTACTATTATCATTATTACTATTATTATTATTATCATTACTATTATTATTATTATCATTATCACTATTACTATTATCATTATTACTATTATTATTATTATTATTATAAATTAGTATTACTGCCAAGGAGGCCTTTTTATTTTTAATTATTTTAGAGTTTAATGAATAAAGTATTTTTATAACGTAACAATACTGTTTTTAATTAATTACACAAGCCTGCGAAACTAACTTTCTTCCCCTTAAAATTATAGTTGTACGTGGCTTATCGTCATCAAAAGCGGTTATTACGTGTGGGAAGGTCAGTACAACATTGATTTCACGTCAATTACGTGTGGAAGCATACATTTTAGATTCTCTCACAGCACCGCAACCCTCAAGAACATTCAATGGCAACATATGGCAACTCATCAAAAGTTATGAACTGGCAGACCCGCAATTCAACATATCAGGAAGAATTGATATGATTCTAGGTGCTGATTACTTCATTCAGATACTGCAGAATGATCAACGTTATGTTTCACCCGAGCTCCCCATGCTTCAAGGTCCTATTTTTGGTTATATAATTGCAGGTTCGGTTAATGTAAACGATAACTCTTCAACTATGATTTCACTACATACGGACGTTTGTGAAATTGAAAATCTCTTGAAACAGTTTTGGGAGGTAGAAAGCTTACCTGATATTACGAAGAATTCGACTCTGAAGCAATTCACTGATGAAGATAATTATTGTGAATCTTTCTTCTCACAAACTCACTATATCGATCCCGTTACTCAACGTTACGTAGTGCGACTACCATTCAAGGAAGGCAGTCCCTCACTAGGAAATTCTATCAACCAGGCAATGTCATGCTTCAAATCACTGGAAAGACGCTTTCAAAATAATCAACATCTATTGCAAGAATATACAAATTTCATGGAGGAATATGAAAAATTGGGACATATGGAGCCAATACCTTCTGATGTTCTTTCAAGCAACAATGAACACATGTATTTACCACATCACGCTGTAATCAAACCAACAAGTACAACTACAAAGGTACGAGTTGTCTTCAACGGTTCAGCAAAGACAGACAACGGAACTTCTTTAAATCAAAAAATGGTAATAGGGCCTAAAACACAAAGAGACCTGTTACCCATACTTTTGTCATTTCGTACCTACGAAGTAGCTGTCGTTGCTGATATTGAAAAAATGTATCGACAGATTCTTGTCGACCTACAAGATCGCAACTATCAAAGAATTCTTTGGAGAAAACATCCAAATCAACCAATTCAGCATATGTGGCTTACAACAGTCACTTACGGTACATCTGCTGCTCCTTATTTGGCAACACGTGCTTTGAATCAATTGTCTATTGAATTCAAGGATGAATTTCCTTTAGCAGAACAATCAATTAAGAATAATTTTTATGTTGATGATTTTTTAGGCGGTGCAGCAAACGAAGAACAAGCTTTTGAACTATGTAAGCAGTTATCAGCTCTATTGAATCGGAGAGGTTTTAAACTTCGAAAATGGGCATCTAATTCTCAACACTTGATGCATCTTCTTCAATCACATCATGGTACTGTTTCATGTGCAAAAATTGATTCACGTTTTGAAGACCTTAAGGTTCTTGGAATGCAATGGCTTCCATCAAACGACTTCTTCTCTTATGAAGTCATGGCATCACAATTTGAACGTTTAACGAAACGACTTATTCTGTCCGAATCCAGCAAATTGTTTGACCCATTGGGATTAGTTTCGCCAGTTACCATCACTTTTAAAATATTGATTCAACAATTGTGGTTAAAAAACTATGACTGGGATGAACATTGCATTGATCTTGAAGAAAAGCGGAATACACTTTATAAGCAACTTCATTACCTCGAGAATATTCAAATTCCACGATTTATCAACATCAGAGCTGAACCGTCCGACATAGAAATTCATGGATTTGCCGATGCATCAGAGGCAGCGTATGCAGCCGTGACTTACTGCAGAGTTTCAAATACAAGCACTACACCAAATGTGGTTATCGTCATGGCAAAAACAAAGGTGTGTCCTATAAAACAATTTTCCATTCCTAGATTGGAACTATGTGCTGCCGTTCTTTTGACGAAGTTAATGAAATTTGTACAACAAAACCTCAACATACCGGGTGATCGTTGTTTCGCTTGGTCTGATTCTGCTATAGTATTAGCTTGGCTATCTAATAACCCTCGCAAATGGAATACTTTCGTGAGTAATAGTTCATTCATACTTGATACATTACCTCGATCGCAATGGAGTCACATTCCATCAACACAAAATCCAGCAGACTTGGCTTCTCGAGGACTTTCAGCAAAGAAACTGCAGCAATCATCATTATGGTGGACTGGTTCAAATTGGCTAGTAAACAATTGGCGCGAAAAGTTAAAACCATTTAATTACAATTCACATACAACCCAGGAACAGCGTAAACGATACATTGAAAATTTTCATACTCAAATCAAAGAAAATCTACTCACTCATTTGTTTAAAAGATTTTCAGAATTTTCATATATTATTCGAATTATTCGTAGATGTTTTCATTTCACAAGGAATTGTTCAAAGCAGAATTTGCAGAAAACATCATGGACAACTGCAGAAGATCAAAAGAAGGCAATGCAAGCTTGTATTCTTTGGGCATAACCAGAGGCATTTCATGATGAAATCAATAGTCTTAAAACAACACATTCAATTAAAATTTCAAGTCATATATCAACACTTACACCATTTCTTGATGACACTGGATTATTACGAGTAGGCGGACGATTAGCACATTCCCTAGAGTCTTACAATTCAAAACATCCAATCATTCTTCCGAAGGATCACATTTTCGTCCACTCATTTCTCATTTATTTACATAAAAAATATCTACATGCAAGTCTCTCAATTCTAATGAACATCGTTCGTCAACAGTTTTGGATTTTATCTTGTAGAACTGTCATCAAATCAATAATCAATAAATGTGTAACATGTGTACGTAATCGGTCTAAAATTTCACAACAATTGATGGCCAATTTACCGCATCATCGTGTTGGAAACTATCGTGCATTTGAAAATATTGGAATTGATTACGCAGGTCCACTTTACTTATTAAATAGACGCGGACGTGGAGCTTCTTCAATCAAGGGATACTTAGTTGTATTTGTATGTTTCAGTACACGAGCAATTCATTTGGAACTAGCTGGTGACATGACATCTGAAGGTTTCATTGCATCCTTAAAACGATTTACTTCACGACGTGGCCTTCCTTCTAATATATACACAGACAATGGTATACTAATTTTGTTGGTGCACATCGATATCTAAATGAATTAGATAAAATCATTTCTAAATCAAATAACAATTCTGCACTTCATGACTTCTTATCTACAAGCAACATTAATTGGCACTTCAACCCACCAGCGGCTCCACATTTTGGTGGATTATGGGAGGCTGGGGTTAAGGCAGTAAAAGCAATTCTACGAC
Organism: Villa cingulata; assembly: GCA_951394055.1. NCBI lineage: Eukaryota > Metazoa > Arthropoda > Insecta > Diptera > Bombyliidae > Villa > Villa cingulata. The sequence goes on along the minus strand of OX596017.1, from coordinate 28,871,430 downwards.
GAGTCATAGGAGATACGAAATTTATCTATGAAGAGATGAACACACTATTAATTCAAATCGAAGGTTTGCTAAATTCTCGACCTCTCGTTCCGATGAATGATGATCCAAAGGATTTAAATGCATTAACTCCCGCTCATTTTTTAATTGGTCAACCACTGGTAACGATTCCTGAAGTTCCACAAATTAATCACATATCACTGCACAACCGATGGCGTCTTCTTCAACAAACTCATCAACACTTTTGGAAGCGATGGAGTCATGAATACTTATCCACATTGCAAAGGAGACCAAAGTGGCGAAGGGTAGAACAAAACTTAAAAATTGGAGATATGGTAGTGGTAAAGGAACCAAATTTGATGGCAGCAAAATGGATGCTAGGTCGCATAGAAAATGTTCATCCGGGAAAGACAACATTGTGAGAGTCGCTACAGTTCGCACGACGCATGGAACATTTAAAAGACCCGTAGTCAAATTGTGTAAACTACCAATAAATTAAGCTTAGTTAATAAGTCTATTAACTAAGGGGGGGAGTATGTTGGAGAAACTCATGTGCTATTGATTCAATCATATTTTCTATAACTTTCAATTACTTTGTTGAAAATTCATATTTCGTAAATCACGCATATTAGCAAATATATTCATGATAAATATGTGAGTTTCCCTAATATACACCCTATATTAGTATAAATACATATAATCATAATGCAACATGTTTTTCAACTTTTCATAATTATGTATTTTTATGTATTATATATACCTCTTGTATACATATATCATATCACAATTGTATTTTATAACATTATAATTTTTCAAAGTTAGGTAAAAAAGGTTATTATCATTTATCATGTAATTTTTATATTACTGTTATCACTAACTTTTCTACTTTCATCGGTTATCGTCACATTGTTCGGTCGGTTTGCACTTGCACATAACAATATTGTAATTTAGTTTTAAGTGTGAAATTTTAATAAATTTAAATTAAAAATAAAATCGTTTAAAATTTTATTTTTTTTGTTGAACACTTTTTATTTTCTGATTCTCATTTTAACATGTTGGTATTTTTTAATTCAACAATTATAAAATGTTATGTCAATAACTTGCATTGGCAAAACAATAATTTATAACTTTTTTTTTAATAATAAAAAATGTTGATCCAATAATTTTAGATTGTTATATTAAGAACGTCGTTTTAGTTTTAAAAATTTTTGTATTTGATCTAACAATAGACGGGCTTAAAATTGATAAGAACGCCGTTAGTTAGCTATACTGTTTTTTCTACCAACGCATGAATAGTTCAGTTTTGTGTGCAGTATCGAGTGTAATTGATTAAAATATTGAATTTATTAATTTGTTATTAAATATAAATTTGCTTCGATAATTTTGTGAGAGTTATTTGTGAAAAGTGATTTTGTAATAGTGCATATATAATATGGATAATTTGCAAAATCCGTCAGAAAATTTTATAACAAATATAGACGAAAATGAAATTACATTTAACTCAATAAATTTGTTAAATTCATCAATTTTCCAAAACATTACTATTAACGAGAGTGAAGAAAATATTGAAACAAAACTTACAGATTGGGATTTATCTGAAGAAACTATTAATCATCTTCTGAGCTGTGGTGTATCAATTAAAGTTTTAAAAGAAATTGAATATAAAGACATTGATAGTCTTTTTCCTGATCTTTAGCAATTTGGGCAGAAAATTTTATTTAGAACTGGTTTGTCAAAATGGAGGCATCAAATTGTAAGTATAATCGTATATAAATGGTGAATCCATATCATACTACAATATGAAATATCTGTTAAAGGGAAAACCGATAATATTATTTGAACAACAAAGCAATCCGGTGGTTGAATGGCTTAAAAAACATCACAGCTGTTTTAGCAATTCTTTCCCACAAAGTTCAGCATGCTCTGCTGCAAATCCATTATCAGATTGTGTTAATGATAATACTAGTGGAAATATGGATTTAAAATCTATTTTAAGAATTTTAATTTTATTTTCAAACGATTTCTAAAATTTTCATAAGTATCAAAATAAAAAGGATTACAGCCAAAATGCGTCAGCACACATTTCTTAGAAAAACAATATATTATAGTAATATATTGTAAAAATATATATTCCTAGAATTTATTGCAAAAAAAAAATAAAGACCGACAAAGAAAACTAAAATATTCTTTTCACATAGTAATTATGTAATACTTAGAACCAAAAATTCCAAACTCAAATGGTTTGTTTACACGAATATATATGAGCTGATGCAATACTCCTTTATACCTGAATAAAATGCGTGTATCCTTTTTTATATGACGGTCTAATTGTTAAAAACTCAAGTGGTTTGTTTATGCCTTCTATGCATTTATAAAATTTCTATAATTGAAATTATTAAAAGAAATTAACATTTCTACTCTGCTTCAGCAGTTTCGTTTAAAAATTCAAAGTGACAAGACAGAAATTGAGTTATATATATCTAAAAGAGTTAGTTATAATTTATATAAATTATAAATATTTTTTTTTAGTGAAGTGAAGAAACCAGGACCTGAAATTAATTTACAATTAATTAATTAAAGGTGAGTGTAATCCTCACTGAGTTTTTGGTTTGCTAGTTTTAAGTAATGTAGCTTTGTAGCTTTTCTTTATTTGTTTCTTTGTGCGCACAATGGTGTTAGTCTTTTTTTTTGGTGGATCCTCATATTATTTTCGGTTATGTTTTGTGTTGTTATTATGTGATTACTGAATCGGGGCTTGAAGTTTGTGCAATTGAAAAGATAGGTGCGTGGTTTCCCCTCTATCTTTTGTACAGGTGTGGTTTCCCCCTGTATGAGTGATTATGTTGAGTCAGTTGTGGTTTCCCACCCCTCACTAGATAAAAGCTCCAATTCACTACTTACGTTGGAAATTCTTACTAAATGAACTCATAGATTAATTTGAGGAAATGATGACCCACCAAATAAAGATTTTTAAACTAGCCAAACTCACGTTTGCTTTCTTTTACTATATAATTGCAGATAATCATACGGACTGCTTAGTTGGAAGGATGTATGTGAAGTGTTTTCTGACGTATTTTAGTGTGTTTTTCTTTTAGAAAAATAAATGTATGAAAAAAAAATATATATAAAAAAAAATAAATCGTTTGCTTTTAAACTATTCCTTCTTCCTATTTTATTATTAATATTTTATTAATAATATTATTATTATTACACTATATTACAAACAAGTGTTCGAGGACAAGTGATTGTTGAAAGTTATGAGAAAATAAAACTTTGAGCAAACACTGCCAAACAGATTTGGTACACTGTATCATCGATTATATGCTGTTAAAAAAAAAACATATTTCTCCACTATTGAGAGCAATTGAAATTTTGTTTCCAACAGAAAAAGCGGTAAGTATAATATAAAATAATAATAAAATTAATAATAAAAATTGAATAAATTAAATAAATCATTTTTAGTCAACGTATTACGTACCACGGAAAAACAAAAAAAAACCCATCTGGAAGACTTTACGATCGTTACTTTAATGTAAAGTATAAAACCAATGAAAATAAAAGACGATGTATTACTCTTGATGAAGAGAGTATTTGTAGCCAAATCAATCAAAATTTAACGAGTAAATTCCTAGTCAAAAAATATTAAATTTTTTAATATTTTTAAAATATATTTTTATGTACATTATATTATAGCAGACGAGATCGAAAATTTAACAATTTGGTAGTCAAATAACAGCGACGATGATTTATGGGAAAAAATATGTGAATATTGGATGAAAACGTCAAATTTCCGCATTCAAACAATTAAAAGTTCTAAAATTGAACTAATAATTTTTTTGAAAACTTAGCCGCGGTATAATGACTATAATGGCTATAAATTGGTTTGTGCCAAATTGTTAAAAATTTTATAATAAAAAAAATGAATTTTTACTGTTTTTTTATGTACTACAGATAGACATTGATTTTTCTTCAATGTTCCCGGACAAATCCCAAAAACTAATAGAAGGTTTTGATCATTTTGTGGAAAATATTATTCCAATTTTTAAAGATCAGATTAAGGACAAATTAAACAAACAACTTCTGGAAACATTAGAAAAACCTAATTTAAATAAAAGTAAGTACATATGTTTATATTATTTAAACTATTATATATTTTCAATTTTTTTTTTTCAAATATAAATATGTTAATAAATTTTAAATTTTCTATATTCAAAAGATTATTTGGTTGCACTCCATTCTACAGCCTCAAAGAATTTCTAAAAATTATAAGCCAACAATATCAGATACTCAAAATGATTTTGTTCTTCATGTGAACACCTTGAATGACGTTGAGCCTAAAATTGAGAAACTTCGTGAGGAGTATTGCTCTAAGAAATTGAAACTGCAACCAAGGATTATCGTTGTTGGAACTGACAAAGAAAGTTTAGAAAACTTTTTTGTTTTTTCAGATGCGATAAGGCAATTGTGGGCAAATGCGGCTCATAGAGCCGCATGCGGCTCTTCATCAAGCTGATTGTGGCTCTCACTATCTATATTATTCTATTATCTATGCTAGAACATTTGCAGAAACTCAATTTGGCTTTGCAAGGAAAAAATAAAAATATTGTGGATTTATCACAAACATTATTTAGTTTTGAAGCTAAACTTCGACTTTTTATCAATGACATCAAAAACAAAATATATAATCATTTTCCAAGAATAAAATCAAATGTGATTAGCGTTAAAGAAAAAAAATAGACGAATAAAAAACAAAATTGGAAGAATTGCAAGTAGATTTCAAACGTAGATTTGAAGATTTAAAAAATTTTAAATCTACATTTGGATATTTCGTAAATCCATTTATTTGCAATTTAGTCGAAAATGGATTCGAAATTTCGGAAATAATACTTTCTGAAAAAGCGGCTGGGGAGTTAGAGCTATTAGAGATGAAAGAGGATTATGCACTGCAAATGCTGCACAAAACTTCTTCTCTAATTGAATTCTGGAAAATCGTACCAGAATCAAAATATCCAAATTTAAAAATAGCTGCTTGCGCTTATTTTCAATTTTTGGCACAACATATTGTTGTGAATCTTTGTATTCCACAATGAAGTGTGTAAAGTCGAAGAATCGTTCACAGTTGACCCGTAATCATCTGGCAGAATTGCTGCGGACCGCCTCAACAAATTTTATACCAAATTTTAAAGATTTAGTAAAGAATTGTCATTAGATTTTTAAGTAAATATATTTTATAATGTTTTAATTTTATTAATAAATTCTTGGAAAAATTAATTTGTATTTCTTTCTCATCCATATTTTCTTTCTTCACATCGGCATATGTAACAAATACTTTTGTAAGGTAAAAATGCTCTGTCGACAAAAAAGATGTTCCTAGAAAGTGTACGCAATATTTTTCAACATTTTAATCATATTGATTAAATTGAATTTGAATTTGTGTAATCAACACCATGTAATTAAAGTGTTGCTCTTTACAATATGTAAAATCTCAAATGTGGCTTTCATCGACCTTAAGCGTGCCCACCCCTGCTATAAGGTATAAATTCAATAATTTTCTTCAATGTTTAGATATAGCAATTAAGCTTGTTTATGTTTTTGATCTGGAATTTTCACCTATAAGTAAATTAGTGTGGCAATTTTTTACTGAATATTTTTTTGAAATTTCTTTTGAACGCCCGTATTCAAATATAGATAATATTAATAAAAAATTAAAATTTTATAAATGAAAATTAAGAGAAATCTATAATTTATTCCAAAATGTTCCAATGTTTCATTTGTGATAACATTTTTCAAATTTCACAATCTTTAATTCATCATTTAGAAAACGAGCATAAAGTACCAGTAATTTATAAATTTTATTGTAATCAAATGAATTGTAAACAGATATTCCAAAATATTAATAAGTTTAAATCTCATTTAAAAAATCATGAGAAAAAAAAGAACATACCTGAAATTAATGTCGGTAAAGTTGTTAAGTTACCTAATAATACTTTCTCTAAAGAATCATTATCCAACAATGTCCAAATGACTTTATGTAATGAAGATTCGAGTGAAACTAAATCAATAATAAAATGCTGTACGGAAAATGTAATTCAAGATTTTCACTTGCAAAACAGCATTCTTTCACTCTCTTTGCAATTACATAGTCAAAACAATATTACCAGGAACAATGTTTTAGACATACAAAGTTGGATAACAAATGCTGTCACGACACCTATTCATAATTATTTAATTTCTAAAATTTTCCCTTGTATTCAAAACGTAGAAGTTAAACTGTGTAGATTTTGTAAAATTTCTTGAAGATCTTTCTAATGCTTTTAAAAATATACAAACAGAATACAAATTTTTCAAACATTTGGAAAAATTGAACTTATACCGACCACCGAAGCTATTTACAATAAATAATGAAATTTCAGAATAGGTAGGTAATAACACACCATCGATAGATTCAAACAGAGTAGTAGGATGTCTTTGTGATATAAATTTTCTAATAAAGCAATATTTTGAAATCGAGAATATTTTTCATGAAACGTTAAAGAACACACAAGAAATTGAAAAATCAAAAAACCTAAGTCATTTTATAAATGGTAAAATTTGGAAAGATAAAAAAAATCTCTTTAAAAATAAAATCGTTTTTCCTTATTTTTTGTACTTCGATGGTTTCGAGATCAATGACCCTTTGAGTTCTCATGCGGGATCACATTCTATTTGTGGTATATACTTTACGTTTCCAACAATACCGAAATTTCAATTGTCAAAACTAAGTAATATTTTTGTAGCCGGATTTATCAAATCTAAAGACATTCGTAACTATGGAAAAAATGACAGTTTAAATAAATTAGTTGAAAAAATACGAAGTTTAGAAGAAGAAGGTATAGAATTAAAAATAGATGGTCAAATAAAAAAGGTGTACTTTGTTTTAGGTTTGGTTTTAGGGGACAATCTAGGTTTGAACGGCATTTTAGGCTATAACACATCTTTTAACTCTAATTTTTTTTGCAGAACATGTAAGCGTAGTAAACAACAAACACAAGTTGATAGTCGTCAGTGTTTTGATTCGCTTCGTAACAAAAACAATTATAAAACTGATTTAGCTGTAAATGATTTTAAAAAAACAGGCATTAAAGAAAATTCAATTTTTAATTCAATTTCGTCATTCCATGTGACTGAAAATATAAACTGTGATATTATGCACCACATTTTTAATGGTATCTGCAGATACAATATGTATGTCTAAAGTTCTGAATTATTTTATTTATGATAAAAAGTACTTCAGTCTTGAAACTTTAAATTACCGCAAACAAATGTTCAATTATGGTTCTACCGAAATTGGGAACATGAGCCCTGTAATAGAGAAGCATCATATTTTAACATCAAATTTTAAAATGACGGCTTCGGAAATGATGACTTTTGTGCATTTTATTTGAGTTGATTACACGTGTTTTGGGCAACCTCTGCCCAAATTAAAAGTTTAAAATTTTAAATTTGCCGTTTTTTTTTTTGTAAAAATAATATCATTTGAAGATTTTTTTTGTAGTGAATATTGAAAAAAGAAAAAAAAAATGTTTTTTTAAAAGGAAGAAAATTTGCACATAATAAAGAAATTTTATAAAATGACGGCTAGTTAAGTTTAGAGTATGTGAGGCGAACGTAAAAATATTACAAAAAAAAGAAAGAAAAAAAAAACTATAAAAACAAAAACAAACCGAACACATATTGTCAGGTAATTGTATACTTTAGTGACACCACCTCGGAGAGAGTTGGCAGAAAGCCAGATGGCAGACTAGGTGGTCCTTATAAATAATCTGAAAATAATTCCCGTCGGTCTCCCCCCCTTTCCAAGATACCCCCCTTTGAAAAATTATTTTTATTCGCGAATATCTTCATAACGGTAAAAGATACAGACTTGGCTAATAGCTCAAAAGATGCGTCTAAGGATGCTCTATATACTCATTTTTTGAAATCCTCAAAAAGTCCTACCACAAGGATAATTAAGGACATTTAAGTTTTTTTGTTTTATATTATAGAAATCAACTTTATCATTTTTTTTTTAAGTTTTGAATGTAATTCCATTATACTGTAATATATAATACTGTGCATTATGAAATTCACTTTTAAATAAAGGTATCAAAGGTATTACCTATAATATAAAACAAAAAACTTAAATGTCCTTAATTATCCTTGTGGTAGGACTTTTTGAGGATTTCAAAAAATGAGTATATAGAGCATCCTTAGACGCATCTTTTGAGCTATTAACCAAGTCTGTATCTTTTACCGTTATGAAGATATTCGCGAATAAAAATAATTTTTCAAAGGGGGGTATCTTGGAAAGGGTCGGAGACCGACGAGAATTATTTTCAGATTTTTTATAAGGATCATCTCCTCTATCAATTGCACCATTATATCACTTTTTCCGAGGTGGTGTCACTAAAGTATACATTTACCAAATTTTAAAATAAGAATACATATACAAAAAACGCGCAAGAAATTTATCATATTTACATTACTTTCATACACACATTAAGTAAAGTGGAATTTTATATTTATAATAATATATTTTTTGTTGTGTTTAATTTAAAAAAAAAAAAAAATAGAAAAATTGGCAATTTTTTTTTGAAGCGTATATATATGACACAATTGTCGTAATGGAAGCTATACACAGTACATATATGATTGTTTAATTAAACTGCATTAATAATGTCTAGCTTTTATATAAGCGAAAAATATTTAAAATGTATTTGTATGAATTTACTAATTACTTATTGTGTATATGAAAACATTTCCGCCTTATATTGTGTGCTATAATGTCCTAAAATATACATATATTATATTCAATATAGCAAATAATAATTAAAAGCTAACCAAGTAAGAAAATAGTTTTAACAGAATTATATTATATAAAAAAAAAAAAAATCTTTGAAAGTGTGTTTTGAAAACGAAAAAATTTTATAAATATATACAACAATATATACAAGTCATAAAATTGATTATACAAAAAAAAAAAATTATGGAAGGGGATATTGGTAAATGAATGGAATTACGAAGGGATATACTAAACACAAGGCAACTAATTGAAACTAGGTTCAAGCAGATTGAATCTTTTATTGAATCGTTATCATCTTCATCATCACCATCACCGTCTTCAACGGCAACATCACTATCATCAAATTCATCAACGACATCAACACCCTTAACAACATCAATTGCAGCACCATCATCTTAGTCGTCATCAGCAACAGTCCGCATCATCATCATAATCATCAGCAACATCAACGACATCACCATCGGTAAGCGCGCCAACTTTATTAATTTTTTTTTTCAATAAAAAGAAAACATATAAACAAAATAAAAGATATTATAGGGGCCCCATGTAAATACTATGAAAGATTTACTTTTAAGTTTTGTTTTATACAAAAAAAAAAAGAGAAAACAAAAGGAAATGTACATATATATTTATATATAAATTTATAAAATTAAATTACAGATAAAAAATAAACAAAAAAAGAAAAAAAAAGAGGAAAATTCCTTTGTTTTAGCACGAAACACTAGTAATTTAAGGATTTTAGTAATGAAGTAGGGAAGGAATTTTTTTTACATATTACTTACCTAATTGTTATGTAATAGCTTTTATTAAGATAGAAATAAAGTACATATAGTAGGAAATCTTATAATCATGCTTTCAAAGTTAATTGATTTTTTTTTGGTAAATTTGAATAAGTTTATTACTATGCCATAACAAAACAAAAGAAGACAACTCTTTAAAAGAATTTTTAATTGCTGTTGAAAAGAAAAATTCATATGATTACTAAAGAAAAAAGAAAAATATATAAAGAAAGAAAAAAAGAAAAAGAAAAAAAAAACGAAAATTATATGTTCAAATGTTTATACATATATCACATGTATACCAACATATTTATGTAGAATTTAGGAGATTTGAATTACAAATTTGGGTTTCGGGATGTTGCACTTAAATAAAATGTATTTGTAAAACTATTCAACTTTTGGCTTTTGTTTTACATTCCCCCCTGATAGAACTAATTTCAATAATGTAGTTTTTTTTTTTTTCTTTCTTCGCAACTTCCTCTTTCTCATAAGGATGGGAACATAGTTTCACAGCGGACTATGTTTATTGAGATGGGTAAGTCCCTATCATCGTTGGGCGAGTCAACTTTTAATTTATTACAGGACCAACGATGGTAGTAGCTGCATTCTTGGGCCAGAGCGGGGCCATAATTACAAGTTCAACGGTGTGGGTGCAGTTTTTTTATTGGAACATTCGAAGTAGAAAGATTTCACCACTTTCTACTGCTCCAGGCTACGGAAATCAAAAGAGGTATGGAATAGTGGCAAACTCACGCCCCATCCGGCGAGCTAGTACCGTGCTAGCCAGCTAGCGTAGCCGCCACTACCACCATCCATCATCTCAAGACGTAAGTATGACGTCATGTGTGTGATACTAAATTTTCACAGGTACAATTCGGCCCTGTGTATAACTATCATTATACACAGTACATTATATTACATCTGGTGTGGTATATTGAATGCAGTGTGAGGTCAGGGTGGGCTTCCATCTCTCATTAGGATGGAAGATACTGCCATGACGTCACACAGCATATATATATACACGGAGAGAAATAGTTACAGTCAAATCAAATATTAATAAGATTCAATTTATATGTTCAAATAATATATTCAAATTAAACAGTAAATTTTAAATTTTAAAGAAAAAACGTTTCATTCGAAAAAATTAATTTGAACACCTGACTATCTCTGCTTTCAAAAAATATTTTCAAATTGTCTCGAAAGAATTGGAAAATACTCAACATTCGCTTTAAGTACTTTCCTTCCGTAGAAATATTAGCGCATTCAAAGGTCTTATTAATTGAAAAGAAGCAAAAGTGAAAATATTTGGTTATTGAAAATATAAGCGTTCAATCTGAAACAAAAATTTATTTAGATATTCAATGTGTGTGAAACGAATTATTCAATTACAAACAAACATATGTAAAAGCAATTATTTGTTGAAAATACTAGCACTCAAACCAAACATACAAGTTTCTTTTGATTTTAAATGCATTCAAAAGCCTTTTTGTTACTCAAAGAAATAACTGCTACTTATTGAAAATTGAATGCAGAAATTTATCCTGACTTTTATTTCATTTAAAGTAAAGAAAAAACAGTTATACATTAAAAATATTCTGATTCAAATTGAATACAAAGATTTATTTTGAATATAACCACGTTCAAATAGTTTTGTGTAATATGATGTTAGTATATAAGTGAATTTCAAAGTGAAGAGTAATGTGTAAAAAAATTTTTATTAAAACATCATCTTGAACAGATAAATTGCAAATAAATTTGAGTTCAAAAGATTATTTTCTTATCTTATTTTCATTCAATATAAAAATTTTATATAAGAGATTTTTACCTCATTTGGTAATAAACAGGTGCATATTCATTATTGTATTTGAAAACAGTTTAAACTGCAGAATACATGCATATATGGAAGAAATACAAGTAGTTAATATATCAGAAAAAGATCAAGAACTTTTAGATTTATTAACAAATTGGGGTGTCGAAAGTGTGTTTCTACAATTGAAAGGTTACTGCTTATGTGAATATTAATTAAATACTTAAATAATTCGTGATTTTAATAATATATTGTATGTGTATATAGAAGCCGGTGTGGGTCTAGATGAACTACAGTATTTAACCATCGAAAATATTAATGAAATTTTTCCGGAGTTTAAACAAATCGGAATTAAAGCTAAATTTAGGGCCAAGTGGGAAAATTGGAAAAAAAGTGTTTCTCAGGACACTGCTGAATCCGATTTACCACAGGAAATATTTGATTGTGTAAAGGATGTACAATCACCTACAACAACTAATACAACCTCTACGTGTAGTGATGAAAATTGTTTCCATTTTGAAGTAAATTAAAAATGAACTTTTTAATAACGAAATTAAATTTTAAACCATAATTTTAATAATCAATTATATAATCAATATATAGGTTGATATTAATCAAATATTAAGCCAAACTATTCAAGGTGCGTCAGTTTTAGATTATTTTGAGAAAAACAAAACACTCGATCCTCAACATCAACAACAGTTAACAAATTGTGTCATAGATAACCTTGTAACAAAGTATCGCAAAATCGGAGTATCGGACTTTATTAAATTAGCAGAAAAAATAAATGAAAGATTTCCCGGAGAAGATATTGTAAGTGTTATTGCTGATATTGATGTATTTATATAAATAATATTGTATTTTAAGAATACATACTACGTACCTCGTGGAAAACACCATACTCATCCCAGAGGCAAATTACATGATAGATATTTTAATGTGCGAACTCGTACGAAAACTCCAAAGTTAGTTCGTTCAGTGCTCCAAAAAGCGTCAGAGGAAAATATTTTAAAAAAGAGGAAGTTAGCAGTTGAAATAGATGAGATATTGTGCACAAAAATCAAATCGTGGTTACAATACAACGATGCACCATTTGAAGACATTCAAAATAAATGGATGCAAACATCAAGTTTTAGGCTAAATGAGATAAGGCAATTATCATCAACTGACTCCATAGTGAGTAATTGGCCTTTATTCAAAAATTCAACCTTGGGTCCGACATTGGTAATTTGAAATATTTACAATCTAAAACCAGTTTTTCTAAATTTAAATTTTTTTCAGATTTCTATAGACTTTTCCACACTTGGTTTTGATCCGTCAGCTATTACACAAAATTGGGGAATATTAAAAAACGTTATTATTCCATATTTTAAAAAGTCTATTAAGGATAAAACCAGTATTGAACTATTGAAGCTTCTTGAACAAGATATTGACACAAGTAAAGCAATAATTGCAACCAATGCGTGATAAAAACATCTAAATCAATTTTGTTTTGTATAATTACAGATTCCAAAGATTATATTACAGCTATTCTACTCAACGCAATTATAAGACCAAAAGTAAAGGCAGTTCGTTCGGGTGAAGAGTATAAGAAAAAAAGAATTACAATTAAGGAAGCAACAGATACATTTGTATTTCATATTAAGGACATAAGTGAGTTTAATTCAAAAATTATTGAATTAAAAAACAGCTGTAGTAGTAAATTAAAAACTACTCTTCAAACACTGATAATAGTTGTCGGAAAATATAAAGAACATTTAGCGGACTTTTACGTCTACTTCGACGATCTAAAGTTTAAGCTAGTTTCTTTTGTAAGTTGTTTAGACTTATGTTTCAAAATTTTTCATATTTTCAATTTAAAATGTTCTGAATATTGTGAAGAAGTATGGAGTTTTATTCAAAAATATTTCTTTGATTCTTCAGATGAAATAAATGAAAACGTTTTTCCAAACGTCTGTGGACTTGTATCGTATTTGAAAAAATTAAATAATATTTCTGAATAAAATTCCATACTGCTATACCTAAATCATCAACAATAATGTTTAATTGCTTCATGTGTAAACTGAATCTTTCCATTCCGCAAGATTTAATTGATCATTTAAAAGATACACACAAAATACCAAATTTTTCGACCTATAAATGTAACCAAAAAAATTGCTTTCAAACATTCTCTAATAGAAAATCTTTTAAAAGACATTTGTGTAATACTCATAAAACGGACTATTTACCACAAAACACTTCAATTTCCTTAAACAATGATGTGTCGCATATTTCTAATAATGCTATCATCGTCAGAAAAAATGAAAATATTAGTAAATCTGATAGTGTTAGTTTCCCTTCTAATTTTATCATCTACTCCGAAAAATTCAATACAGGAACTTCAAAAACTTACAAACAAAATAATGTTAGAATTTTATTCCAAACCTAATTTTTCTAGAAAAGATGTTTTATTCATTCAAAAAAAAGTTTCACACCTGCTTGAAAGTTTTCTCAGTTATGTTCAAGAGGAAAATATTTTCGATAGTAATATAAAGAAGCAGTTTCCAAATCCGTTTTTAAATGTGAAAACTGAATATCTTTTTTTACAACAACTGACTAAAGATGATTTATTTTCCGCTCCTATTAGTTATACTATAAATAATGAAATTATGCCAGCAATAAGATCTGGAAAACCGACTTTAGATGCAGTAAAATCAAAAGGTTACTTTTTATCATTGAAATTCCAAATGAAAAAGTTCCTAGAATTGCCTGGGATATTAGAATTAATTTTAAATTATTCAGATGAATCACAGAATCAAAACCTTTTTCGGAATTTCACAGATGGGAGTTTATTTAATGAAAAGAAAGAAAAACTGGGTTTCTACAAAAAACTCATTCCTTTTTTTTTATACACCGATGACTTCGAGACAAATAATACTTTAGGTAGCCACTCATCTCATAATAGTGTATGTGCGATATATTAAATTTTTCCCACTCTTCCATCACATCTACTTTCAAACTTAGATTTTATTTTCATTGCTGGTTTTGTAAGATCCAAATATATTTCAGAATTCGGAACTAATTCTCCTTTTTATTATATCGTTGAAGAAATAAAAACTTTAGAACGCAACGGTATAGAGATATGTAACAATGGTAAAAATTTAAGAGTTTACCCTGTTTTAGAGTTAATAATAGGTGATAACTTCGGAGTAAAAAATATACTTGGCTTTGGGAAATCTTTTAATAATTTAAGATATTGTCGATTATGTGACAGAGTTAAACCAGAATTACGCAAAGATGTTATTGAATATTCATTAAAGCTTATTCAAAAATGATTATAAAATTACAGGAATTAAACAAAACACAATTTTTAATGAAATTTCTTCTTTTCATGCAGTTGAAAACTTCTCAGCTGATATTATGCATGATATTTTTGAAGGAATTTGTAAGTATGAGATTAGCTACGTATTATTACGCTTAATAGAAGAAAATGTCTTTTCATTAGAAACATTAAATGAAAGAAAATCAATGTTTACTTATGGTCTTTCAGAAACACAAAATTCATCTCTTCCTATACAACAAAAACATTTGAAAAATAATACTTTGAAAATGTCAGCTAGAGAAGTGTGGAATTTCACTCATTTTTTACCCTTATTATAATATTTTCAGAAATCGAAGTCAGTATTGTGCTTATGGAAATAGTTACCCGATGAGGTTCTGATAACTTCACATATAATATTTTGTAGGAAATTCTGATAATATATCTCTGTCAACCCTGAAGAAGGTACTTTTTAAAATATGTTAACAGGATGTTCCAAATTGTGCATAAATAAATTTATAATTTTGTTCACAAATAATTCTTAAAAAAGAGATTGTGTACAAATTTCACATTCCTGTAAATTTATATTTGATAAAAAAGTAGCATTATTTGAAAATATCATAAAAATGTTCGGTTTTTAAGACAAATTTTAATTTTTGTTTGCTGATTTTTTCATTTCTAATAATGAATCACCCTGTTTTTTTTGGGAAAAAGAAATACACCATCCCCTTTGATGTTGCCTATCACACAGCGTGAAGCCGTGAAGGCAACTGATTTAATCAGTTAACACCATTTTGCTTATATGAAAAATAAAAAACCGAAATATAAAATATGAAGTCGTTGCGCAGCCGATGTCCACTCAAAGTATAAAATGTTGATTGAATCGTGTCAGCGGGAAGATGGGCATAAAAGAAAATGATAATTCAGGGCTGCCGTAGCTACTGGGAGTATTGATTAAATTTATAAAAAAAATATGAATTTTTGATTAAACCATATTCAGTATTTTTAATTTTATTTATAAAATTATGTGTTCAGTATCAATTTGATATTAAATTTTGTATACATACGTACATACATTCATTTTCATATTTGTTTATTTGTCCATTTTCTTCTATTTTCTTCCCTTTAATTACTTGTTAATGATTTCTTTACGTTACCGTTACATTCTGAATTTTATTTTTTGTTTTGTCTTTTCTTAGAATAAGAAAGAAAATTATTTACAATGCAAATTGCTATCATATTATTCAAATCAGCTTGTTATTATATGTTATTTTGTAAAGAAATGAACATATTTCATAAAATTTCCCAAAATGTCACAAAATTACCTGTTTTTTTGTAAAATCTAAAAAAAAAGTTTTTTGCAAACTGCAGCCCTTCATAATATACAATTTAAAATATTTCCCTCGGATTTAAATTGAGATCTGATCACCCCACACACGAGACAGATTTATACAAACGCAATGTGAAAGAATATAGAACAGCATGCCTATCTTGCCTGTACTGACTTCGATTTCTGAAAATAGTATAGTAGGAGATCTAGTACCTTCGAATTGTAAATACTGAAATTTGATATGTCTTTTAATTGAAATAATAGATATCCTTTTATCTTTTGAATTTTCAGCGGAAGAAATCAACATTTTGAAGGATGTGATAAAAAAGCATAATAGATTATACCAGTCATTATTCGGTTTTCTTAAACCTAAGCACCACTTTCTAGTGCATTATCCTACACTCATAAGAAAGTCGGGTCCATTGAAATATTTATGGAGCTTTCGATTTGAAGCCCAACACAAAATCATGAAGAGCTATGCTCATAGTACAACTAGTAGAATAAATATAGCTTATTCTCTGTCACTAAAAGCATCATATCAGTACTCAAATTTTCTTACTAATTATAGTTTGGAGAAAATTTCAGAAAAAAAATTTAAAACAAAAAAATCGACAAACTTACTGATTTCTGAAAAATATAATCAAATAAATTTTCCTAAAGATAAAAATTTTACCAATGTATATCTAATAGATTCAGTGATTTATAAGGGCACTGAGTATCGAACACTATTATATTTAGCTGCATTTAAACAAGATAATTTCTCTTTGTATAAAATAAATGAATTAGTTATTACAACAGATCATAACTCATTCTTTATTATTTGTACGAAAATCAACATAATCAAATTTGATAAACATTACCAAAGTTACGAAATTGGGACTAGTGAATCCTTTTATGAAATCCACGATATAAGCTTCTTCACAAGCCCACCACTACATATCTACTCATTAAGAAATGGCAAAAGTTATTTCCGGAACAAAAAACTATGAGATATTGAAATTAATTTTTTTTTGTTTTTAATTCTTGCAAGTAATGGAATAAAAAGTAATTTTATGTGAATTAAATTATCTATATTATTAAATATGTTTATGTATATAAATATTAAATGTGAAATAAAAATATTTTTCGTATAAAAATTATATTTGTTTTTACTTAATATTACATTTTTTTTAATTTTATTTATAATTATACATTGTGAAGCATTTATTGTGAATACAATAATATTCAAATGATATTGAAATATCATTTGCATAACTAGTATTTAAAGGGACTGTTTTTTTGCATTCAATTTAATAATTTTTGAATTCGAATTACCAGCATTTCGCATAAACATTACTTTCGTTCAATTTGAACGTTTTTTTACTTATTTGAAATTTGATTATTAGAGTTCGAAATGAAGACTATAATATTCAATTTAAACATTTTATATTCACTGGAATTTCGAACGAAATAAATTCACTTAAAATACGAATGTATTTAATTTAGCAATTTTTGCGTTCACAGAAAGTAGCGTTTGTTTTAAACGCCCTGTGCATTTGAAGTTGAATAAATTTGCCATCGGAGCCATTTTGAAAGCGAATATGTTTAGTTTAACTTATTTTTTCATTTAATATAACAACTTATTTCTCTCCGTGTATAAACAAACATTTTAATTTTTTTTGTAGTTTTTTTTATAGATTTACAGTGGTCGTAGTACTACAGTATGTACACACATTACTGTACATACTTTACAACTGTAAAAAAATTATTTTTCGAAATTTTATGAAAATTTTGAACCCGCAAATTTTTTCAAAATAATGTTAAATTGAAAAAATATTTTATATTTTTTTGTGGATTTAACACATACCATTTGGTAATATGTTTAAATTATTAAATTTAATAAAATTTAAATAAAAACTTACCACTTACTTTACACAAATTTTCAACTTATTTAATTTTTCACAAATCACGATCACAATTTTCAAAATCAAATCAAATCACGATCAAAAAAAAAAAGTCAAGATGGCGGGAAAAAATGGAAGCGGTGATGAGAGTCGCTGTAAAAAATGTAAAAAAACAGTGGAAAATAATGATAAAGCAATATTTTGTGATGGATTTTGTGGTAAATGGTTTCATATTGAATGTTGTAATAATATGAATGGATTAAAGAGTTGCTGATGTAATTATTTGGATGTGTGATGATTGTAAGAAAAAGGTGCAAGATGTAATGAAATTTGATTATGAGAAGATAATGAATGTTTGTAAATTTGATTGTGATATGTTGATGAAAATGAATGAAAATATAAATAAAATGAATGAAAAAATTGATAAAATTAATTTAAATCAAATAAAACAACCAACATATACTGATATCATTAAAAGAGATGGCGGGAAAATGATTAAAAACAATAAAAATACAGGTGAGGGTATAATTATAAAAACTAAAGACAATGCAGTAAAAGACATAAAAAAAATAGTTCAAGAGAAAATCAACCCAAGTAAAATTGGGGTTCCAATTACTACGGTAAAGAATTTACATAAAGGAGGTATAATTATAAAAACAAACAACAAAGAAAACAACAATAAATTAATAAATGAAATGAAAACAGTGTTAGGAGGGAAATAAGAAGTTATAGAGACAAAAAAAAGGTACCAAGATTATATTTATATGGATTAAGAAAAAAATACACAGATGAAGAGATGATAAATGAACTGCGACTTGCGAGCTCTAAACTGTGAAATAAATGAAAATGATCAATTAAAAATTGTACACTACAAACAAAATAATAAAACACATAAATACACAGCATTTATTAAAGTTAATGGAAGCCTATACAATAAAATGATTGGAAAATATATAAACATTGGATGGGATTCAATTTATGTTAAAGAAGATTTTGGTATATTAAGGTGTTATAAATGTCAAAAATTTGGGCATAAAGCTATTGAGTGTGAGAGTGATGAGGTATGTATGAAATGTGCTGGTGAACATAGAATGAAGGAATGTCAAAATGATATGTTGAAATGTGTAAATTGTATGAAAAATAATATGTATGAAAGAGAAGCATGTCATTCAAGTGGAAGTTGGCGCTGTCCAAGTCTACAAAATAAAATAAGACAAATGATAGAACGAATAGATTACTCTGTCTCTACTATATAATAGCATAATAACAAATAATAGATAATGAATAAAACATTAAAACACAATGTAGGCAGCAGAAATGCAAGCGAGGCTATGGGGATAAATATAGAATTTTTAAACATTAGAAGTATAAGAAATAAATTTGAGGAAATAAAAATACTAATAAACAATAATAATAATAGAAATAAAAAACTTGATCTGATTATAATAAATGAATCTTGGCTCCAGGAAAATGAAACAAAAAATTATGAGATAGATGAATATAACTCTGTGTTCAATTGTAGAATTGAAAATAAGGGTGGTGGCACAATAATATACATATCAAAAAGATTCAAATATGAAATAGTCAAAATAGATACAAACTACAATATAATCATAATAGAAATAGTCTTAAAAAACAATTTTAAGATTAAAATTGGTACTGCATAAAAAGCCCCTTTTCAAGATATAAAAATTTCTCAGAAGAATTAGAAAAAATATTATCTCTTCATAAAAATATGTTATTTATGTCTGACACAAATATAGATATTATGAATGATAACAATACACGTAATGAATATTTAGATATGATCAGATTAAATAACTTCGAGATCATTAATTCAGACAAAGATGAACCTACCAGAGAAACGGAAACTTCGAAAACACTGATTGATCATATCATTACAGATCTTGCAGAAAAGCTTAAAATAAATTATGTTATAAATGATTGTTGTTTTTCAGATCACAAAAAAATTTCAATATATATAAAATTAAATGAAGAAACTGTAAAAAAACCCAAAAATAAAATTAAGATAAATATTATAAATAGATTTACATACAGAAAAATAATTAAGAAAAATCTAATCAATAGAGATGATATTAACATTGAAGACCTAATAAATATAATGATACAATCAAAAATAGATTCAACAACAACAAAATGGATAAAAATGAAAAAACCACAGAGCTGGATAACCTCTGAAATCCTAACAGAAATCAGAAAAAGAGATATACTTTACAAAAAAATGAAAAAGAATCCAAATAATGAAAGTATATTTCTAGAATTCAAACGCACTAAAAATATTGTAACAAAATTGATTAGAGAAACGAAAAAGCAGTACATTCATAATAAAATTTCAAACACAAAGGGAGACATGAGAAAAATTTGGCAATTAATAAATAATGATATATTAGGTAAAAGTAATACAAGAAAAGATCAAGTGGAAGTTATTATAAACGAAAATGGAGAAGAAAAAAGTAATAAACTAGAAATAGCTGATGAATTTAACAAATTCTTTGTAAATGTAGGACCAAAACTAAAAACAAACATCAAAAAGCAGCAAACAATGGAGAATAAAAGTAATACAAACACAATTTTCCTGCAACCCACAACAATCCAAGAAATAATAAATATTGTGAACAAAATGAATAAAACATCAGCACCTGGCAATGATGGCATCACAGTTGAGGATATAATATTATCTATTGATATAATTGCACATGTTATTACCAAAAACATAAATGATATGTTAAGTACTGGTATTTTTCCGAATATTCTAAAAAATACTGTAATAATTCCAATACATAAAGATGGTGATAAGAAAAATACCGCCAACTGTAGACCTATATCACTGTTGAGTAATATGAGCAAAATTTTTGAAACAGTAATAACCACAAGAATCAACGAATTTATTATGAGAAATGGCGGCTACGATGAAAATCAATATGGTTTCCAACATAAAAGTGGAACGGAATCGGCAGTTTGGCAGGTAACTGAAGAAATTAATTAAGCCTTAGATGATGGATTTTATGTGGCTACTGTATTTATTGATCTGAAGAAAGCCTTTGATACAGTAGATCATGGACTGTTGTTACAATTTTTAGAAGAACTAGGAATAAGGGGTCATAGCAAAAAGTTAATAGAGAGTTATTTGACAGACAGACGGATTAGCACTAGAATAAATAATACACTCAGTAATCAACTGGAACTAAAGACAGGTGTGCCACAAGGTTCAATATTAGGTCCACTATTTTATCTACTGTATATAAATAACATGACACAAAATAACATATCTGCTAAGTATACGATCTATGCTGATGATACTTGTCTACTATTCAAAGCCAAATCTGAACAAGAAATGGAGAGGATAGTAAACTATGATCTATATATATATGTATAAGAAATGGCTAGATGGTAACTACCTAACAATGAATATCCAGAAAACTAAATACATAGTTTACAAGATGAAGAATAAATTAGACATAAATCCAAAATTTGTAGTAGACGGAATCACTTTAGAAAGAGTTGATAAAATTAAATATCTTGGAATAGTAATTGATGACAAACTTAGTTGGAATTTTCATATAAATAGTATAGCTAATAAAATAATTCCAATTATAGCTATTCTAGGTAGGGGCCCTAGATTAAATCACAAAACGATACAAATCATATATAACTCACATATCTTGTCACACGTAAGATATCTTCTTCCTATTTGGTCACAAACTACAAAGGCTAATCTATATAGAATAAGAAATATAAAAATAAGAGCCTTGAAAATACTATATATATAGATTTGAAATATCGAAAAGCAGCCTAGAAGTAATAAAAGATGCAGAGGTTTTAGATATAGAAGAAATAGCATTTGTTGAAAAAGTAAAGCTCATCTATAAAGCACTCAATAGTAAGGTTAAGACAAGTGCAATGCTGAGATTGAATAAAGAAATCCATGGGTACAACACAAGAGCAACTGAGAAATTATACATTAACAGGGCGAAAACTAATAGATTAAATAAGGGTCTACTATCATCAGCGAGTAGATGCTACAATGAACTACCAGGATGGATAAAAAATAGTGAAACAACATACCAGTTCACAAAAAATATCATCAAATATATAAAAGAAAAGAGACAAAATTAGAATTAAGTTAGGTCAGTTTTAATAATAATAAATTGGAATAGGGTGTATGTATGTTATATGATATGATACTAAATTGAAATAAATTAAAATGGATAATGTTTGAAACTTTGAATCTTTTGAAATGAATGAAAAGATAATTATTTAGTTAATACTCTGTATATAGTAATTTATTAAATATAAAAATTGAATTTTGAATGAATGATATGATATGATTAAATTTTGTTGAATAGTTATGTAATATGGGATGAATATGTAATATATTATATTGTTTTATCAGAAAATTAGTTATAAAAAAAAAAAAAAAAAAAAAAAAAAAGAAAATATTAATATACTCAGGTATCAGCAAACATGCTGTTTTTGAGTAGGGAA
The DNA here is from genome assembly GCA_951394055.1 of Villa cingulata. Classification (NCBI taxonomy): domain Eukaryota; kingdom Metazoa; phylum Arthropoda; class Insecta; order Diptera; family Bombyliidae; genus Villa; species Villa cingulata. The sequence goes on along the minus strand of OX596017.1, from coordinate 28,849,009 downwards.
TTATGAAATATTTAAATAAATATTAAGTGTAGAAATTATATTATAATAAGCTGTAAACTAAATATTAATAATTAATTAATAAAAAAAAAAAAAAAAAAAAAAAAATTTTCAGTTACCTTTTCACCATAATGAAGAAAATTCAAAAATGAACTGATCCAACACACTCCCCCGAAATAAAGAGTGGGACAAGGACAGATAATATAGAATAGCGCAGTTTTTGTAATTGTTAATGTAATTATGAAGAGGTAAGAAGAAACTTAGCAACTGAGTAGTTCACTTCACTTCACAAGTCCACATTCCATATTTCAGAATGAGAAAATTAAATTGAAATAGTTGAGTTATTCTATTTTATTCTATTATTATGACGTAGTTTGAGATGCGCTCTCTCAATCTTCGTTTAATCTAAAATTCTTTTTTCTAGAATCAACTTGTTGATGAAGTAATTTAACTTAATTAAATGGCAATAATTAAAATTTACTTAATTAATTAAAATAAAATTGAGTAAATTTAAATTTAAATTAAGTAAATTTTTAAATTTATTCAAAAAAATTTAAATAAAAACTTTCCAATTAATTTATACAAATTTTCAACTTATTTAATTTTTCACAAATCACGATCACAATTTTCAGTTACCTTTTCACTATATGTTTTTTATTGTATGAAAAAAAACATATTACTATATGTCAAGAAATTCAGATTATTAAATATGAGAAACATATAGTAGTTATTTTGTAGGAGAAAGTTACTAAGTACTTTAAAGAATATTAAATTTTACGAAAATCCTCCAATACATTTGTATTATTTACCTCCCGGGGATAAAGTAAATTAAATTAAAAGAAGACTATAATTGACCTAAATAAATGTCATTTTTAATCCATATTCCATTGTCTTAAGTCAATTATTTTACACAATTTAAACAAATTTACCATTACAGTATGACCTCTTTAATCCGAACCTCGTTAATCCGAATTACCCAGTAATCCGAACCGATTTTTGTGATATACGTAAGCATTCTGTAATCCGAATTTTTGCTCCCTAGTACTCTAAAATCCGGATTACGTTCATTAGGTATGCGTACAATAAAAGAAAATTACGAATGTGAATAGTTACAGTAAATTAAAAGTACCGTCATTCTGTCTGGCTTTGTTTTGTTATTGTTTTTGCATTGTTTTGTTCTGTATTTTTTCGTGCAAAATTGCATATTAAACACTTCATTCATTCAATTTTTGTTCATAGAGTAACATATTTGTCTATAATTTAAGATTTAAATAAGATTTTTGTAATTTTTGTATGATGGCTAGCAATATAAAAAAAAGGTTACATAAGACTTTAAGTATTGAAGAAAAATGCAAGATATTGGATAAACTTGCACAGGGATATAGTGGGAAGGCTCTGGCCGCTGAATATAAAATAGGCACATCAACAGTATCCGATTTGCGGAAACATGAGAAGAAAATAAGAAAGTAAGAGTTACATTTTAATTTATAAGTATGAATAATTTTCAAATGATGTTCATTATTTTTTTTTAGTTTTGTATCAAACAGTATATCTGTGCCATTAAAAAGAAAAAATATGCTGGTACCAAAAATTTAAATCACGGTCTAGTCTTCGAACATTGAAAATTTGTGGAGAAAGTTTATCATGTGCAACGAATACTGTTAAACCCTTTATTGAGAAATTGAAGCAAATTATGAAAGAAAGAGACTTATCAAGAGATCAAATATACAATGCTGATGAATCAGCCCTGTTTTGGAAAATGCTTCCTGACAGAACGATCGTCCGTATGGAAGAAAACCGAGCTCCTGGAAGAAAATCATGTAAAGAAAGGATAACTTTTCTTCTTTGTGCCAATGCAAGTGGAAGACATAAACTCAAACCAGCAATTGTAGGAAAATCTCGTAATCCTAGAGCTTTCAAGAACGTGAATTTACCAATCAATTATTATTCATCAAAAAATGCATGGATGACATCTAAAATTTTTGAAGATTGGTTCCATCAAACGTTCGTTCCGAAGGTATAATCTGTACAATTACTTATTACAATTGTTATGTTTAAAACATTTCTTTATTTGAAGGTAACGCGTTTTCTAAAAGACCGTCAGTTGCCTCTCAAAGCGCTTCTTTTATTAGACAATGCTTGCTGTCACTCCAGAGAAGAAAAATTAGTCGCAGGTGACATTAGAGTGTTATTCCTTCCTCCTAATACAACAGCAATTATACAGCCCATGGACCAAAATCCAATTCGTATAACAAAGATGTTATACAAAAAAAGTCTTTTGTCACACATTGTAGCTCTAACAGACAATGATATGGGAAATGTATTGAAAAGTTTAACATTGAAAGATGCTGTATTGTTCTTGGTAAATGCGTGGAACAATGTTGAAAATAAAATCTTGGTAAATGCTTGGGATAAACTGATGGAAACTTGGGAATCAGAAGATAACATTCCATTGTCTAAGATAAAAGATCAATTAGAAATTGAGAAATATAATTTAGATACGATAAAAAACATGGAAGAACTTCTGTCCTCAATTGCCTTAGAAAACAGCGAATTAAATTTAAATGCATGGATTGACGAAAATGACATCATGGAATCTGAAGATGAAACTTCGAATGCAGACGAATCTGAAAGTCTTCAAATAGATGAAAATGAAAGACCTAAAATAAAACATACAGATGTCATCAAAAGTTTGAATTGTTGTTTGCAGTGGGCTGGAGAAAATGAACTTCCGTTCCAACAAATTTCAGCATTGCAAGAAATGCGTGAACATGCTGTGCAGCTGGCTAAAAATCAGAAAATGAAACAGTCTGTAATTACAGAATTTTTCACATAATTTAATGTCATATTAATGAAATGTATATAAACATGATGTATTGATAAAGAATAAATAGTATAATATTCAGACTATTAAACTTAGGTTCCCAGTAATCCGGATAATCGATAATCCGGATTTGGTCGTGCATTAATTAGTCCGGATTAAAGAGGTTATACTGTATTTGAATTTTGATTCAAGAAATATCAACTATTGTGTTAAATAGTTTTTTTCATTGAATCGATTAAATATATCTTTAGTATGAGTCGAGTAAATCTATCTTTAGAGTAGTATGAATCTTTTCATTATTTTAAGAAACATTGAATTTCTTAAATTGTGTTAAATGGTTTACTTCTTTAAAAAGCATATTTCAAAGACTCTAAATCAGAGAAGTCAAACTTGTGGCCCGCGGGCCGCATGCGGCCCACTCGATATAACGGTACAAAAAAACAAAACAAATTTTCGTATATAATTTTCGTAAATATAACATTTCAACACTACATTGGACAATATTTATTCGAAAAAATAAATTTAAGTCGTTTCGTTTTTAAGTGTACAATCTCCTAAATTTCTATTACTTCTACTCATTGTTCAACTGCACACGGGTTGTTTTTATTTGTCCAACGTCTATATTTCGTTAGCTGTGACTATATAAACATAAACCCGTGTACGAAGCTAGAATTTTCAGCCTGTAAGCAGATGTCATAGGAGCAACATATTGAAAAAAATATAATGGAAGGTTTGCTAAATAGGTAATAGAGGCATTTTAAATATTATAGTAATGTTTTATTTTTGTTAAGTAATATAGTAATATTTTATAGTCTTTATTGTGAAAATTCGCCTGCACCAAAGCTATCTCCTTCATTAGAAAGGTACCTTCTGTAACTATTTATTTTAATATTCAGAAATACATTCAATTTTTACTTTTCATAGGTTATTATCAATTATTGATTCAACAGATGATAATGATTCAACAACTACGAGTAGTGATTCAGAACCATCGAATTTTAAAGACAATAAATTCAGATGATGATCCTAACTATAATCCTAACTATGTATATATCAATATATCAATTATATTTACGAAAATGAATTTTTTTAATGATTAAAATCCAAAGTTTAATGAAATAAATAAATTTCTAAGGCGAATTACTTCGGCCACGTAATGTCGTAAATTCTGGAGCAAAACCAAAATTTAAAAAAGCAAATCCTTCTACGTGGAAAAATATTGTAAAAAAAACGTCTAAGAGAGCAAGGAAAAGAATACGTGAATAAAGCGGGTAAGTTATTTCCAGCTAGACAAATAAAAGAGCTATACGTGTAGTGAAAACTGTCCATATAAATGTACAGCCAAAGTTTCTGAACTGAACAGAAAAAAAATTCATAATGAGTTTTGGACTTTGAATGATAATGAAAAAATGCATTTTTATTCTAAATTTGTTAAGAAACATAACACTAAAAGAAAACGCACAGATTCCGAAATTTCAAGAAGAGACAACTCCTTCAAATATTATTTCGAAATTGAAGGTATTCGCATACAGGTTTGCAAAAGTTTTTTTTAAGTACTGTTGATGTAAGTCAACGAAGAATATATTACTTTTTTAAAAACAACTATAACACATCAACGGGATCTCCGCTGCCCTCTGTTAAAGGAAAGCAAGTTAAGAAAAAAACTCTTGCACATAAAGAAAACGAAGTAAAACAACACATCGAAAAATTCCCATGTATCGATCCACATTATACTACCTTGATCATAAAGTTTCAGGAATAACCATCTGTGACGCTCTTAGTCACCCGATTTTAATTTTTTTTTGTTAGATTACCACACCTGTCACTGATTTTACTGTCAAGTTTCAGATTTACAGCTTGTCATTTGTAAAAGTTACATCTTGTTGAATACATCTGTATCTGTGCGTGTTTTCGAATTTTTAAGATTTTAAAAATGGAATCGAGTTTGCAGCAAAGAGTTTGTATTAAATTTTGTGTTAGAAACGGATTGAACGGTACAAAGACATTGGAAATGTTGCAAAAGTGTTTTGGAAACGACACTCTTTCAAAAACAAATGTTTATGTGTGGCATGAACGCTTCAGAAGTGGTCGTGAATCCATCGAGGATGACGAACGTAGTGGCAGGCCGTTGACATCGAAAACCGACGAAAACATTGATAAAATCAAGGAAATGATGTCCAATAACCGCAAATTGACCATTAGGGAGCTGGCAGAGGAGGTTGGCATAGCTTATGGATCCGTTCAAGACATTTTGGTTAATGATTTAGGCTTCAGACGTGTCTGCGCGAAGCTGGTGCCGAAAGATCTGAATTTCATCCAAAAAAAGGACCGCGTTGAAGTCGCCACAGACATGCTTTTAATGGTTGAATCAGACCCAACATTCATCAAACGCATCATTACTGGGGTCGAGACGTGGGTTTACGAATATGACACACAATCCAGGCATCAAGCGAGTGAATGGCGTGCACCGAATGAGCCAAGACCGAAAAAACCACGTCGTTTTCAGTCGAAGAAAAAGGCGATGCTCACGGTTTTCATGGACTACAACGGTGTTGTGCATCATGAATTCTTGCCAGAAGGTCTGTCAGTTAACGAGGAGCACTATTTGGAAGTTATGAGGCGTTTGCGTGAAGCAATTCGCCAAAAAAGACCAGATTTGTGGGCAAGTAATTCGTGGATTTTGCACCACGATAACGCCCCGTCACACAATGCCATCGCTATCCGCAACTTTTTTGCCAAAAATGCAACGAATACCATCCAACAACCACCAAATTCGCCTGACTTAGCTCCCTGTGACTTCTTCCTGTTCGATCGTTTAAAAAAACCACTCCGAGGAACGCGTTTTAGCAGCCAAGAGGAGATAAAAGAAAAATCGAAGACAGCTCTGATGGCCATACCGAAAGCTGACTATAAAAAATGTTTCGAGGATTGGATCAAGCGCTGGCGTAAGTGTGTTGCAGTCGATGGGGAGTACTTTGAAGGGGACAACATCGATTTTGATGAATAGATTTTTATTTTCAATTTTTCAAATGAATTCCTGAAACTTTTTAATCAAGGTAGTATACGAGCAGGAAGTCAGAGACAATATTTGGAGTCAGGTTTAAGTATTAAACGCATGTACAAAATGTATGAAGAAGAAACATCAGAATCTGTGAAGTATGCTATTTACAGAAAAATCTTCAATACTCAGTATAATTTATCATTTTACGTCCCCAAAAAAGACCAGTGTGATTTCTGTGCTCGAAATATGAACAATATTTTAAATAGTGAAGAGCAGAAGATGTATGAAAAACATATAAAACCTATCATGTCCACTAGGAAAAAAAGTGACTTGACTAACTTATCAAAAGTGTCCAACAACTTTGTTCGAAAATCGAACATTTCAAAAGAAAAATTACAAGATTTAAAGTCAATGATGAAATTTATGCCAGAAGAAGACTCTAACTTTTACAAAACTATTTTAAAACTATAAAAATTAAGTATAAAATAAGATATAAAAAAAAATTGTGAATTAAAGCAACTGAAAAAATCTGTAATTTATAGCGAAAACCCAATGTACGATGTGCTTGCTTTGCTTTTACTTGCTTTGGTTGTCAAAGCAAGCAAAGTCATTGCCTGTTCCAATGTACGCTTTGCTTGCTTTGCTTTGTGAATAACAACATGAATAACAACTATATAAAATAATATGGCCGGAGTTCCAAAAAGGTGTCACCCCCGATCCTCTTGAAATTTTGTCCACAGAAGGCCCTTCCGGCCTAGATCACGGGATTTTTGTCTTTTTTGGTGCATCGCCCTCTGTCGGCCTTAAATGACATTTTAATTTTTTTGTAAAAAATTTATTTTTACTTATAACTTTATACTGTAACTAATACTGTAACTTATTACAAAATTTAGTACCATAAAAATCATTTGAGAATATTTGCCTTCTACATCCGGATCAAAGTAATAAATAAAAAAACTAGATCATGATGTCCTTTCTTATTTGCAAAAAATTTGAACCGATTACTTTTACTCATTTATGAGAAATTGGCAAAAATGTAAAAATAGTCAAAAATTACAAAATCTCCTTTATTATCCTTTTAATAGGACTTTTTGAGAAAATTTGTTTTTCAGAATATAGAGCATCTTGAGACGCATCTTTTGAGATATATACCATATCTGTATCATGTACTATTTATAAGTAAGTTATAGTAAAGTTATAAGTAAAAATAAAATTTTGGCAAAACAATTAATATCCCAATTATGGCCGATAGGGGGCGATGCGCCAAAAAAGACGAGTATCCCGTGATTTAGGCCAAAAGCGCGTTCTGTGGACAAAATTTCAAGAGGATCGGGGGTGACACCTTTTCTGAACTCCAGCCAATAATATTAAATATATAATATTATATCATATTATATATATAATATATCATATTATATATACATACAATATAATTTATAATAAAAAATAGATGCTACAAAAACAATACATTTTAATAATTTTCTCTAATAAAATTATTTAACTATTATTATAACATATGTACATACCCTGGCAGACAAATCAATGAGTTTTGGGGTTAGAAGAAAAGGGGGAATTTATCATTCCAACACTACATTATGTTGTATTGGTAAAGTATTAGATGGTATTTATTTAAATATAAAATAAATATTTAATTAATATATAATAAATTTACATAATATATTATGTAAATGCTTGTGTTGTGATGAGTGTACAGATGAGTTCTGATGAGGATGTCGATGAGTAATTCTAGGTAATTTTTAGCCACCTGCGCTTATACATAATACTGTACATAATAAACAAAACTAACGGTATTTTGAGATAACGTTAGAAATTTCCATTAAATACTATTAATAGTAAATGAAAAATTTCGTAATTTTGATATTGAATTCATTTAATACTGTGCTGTTTAACAAGTGGTATAAAAATTATATAGTGAAAATAAATAAAAAAATATAAAAGTGTGCTACAAAATTAAATTTAATTAAGACATTAAAAATTATAATTTGAAATTTTTAATTGATATTTGCATTTTTGGTGAGTAGCTATATTACAATTTAAAACAAACGCAAGATTGCATGAAGATTTTTCAAATTCCAGAATGATTGCTATTTGAAATTGTATTACTTTTTAGTGCTTGAATAATCTTTAGTGAATAAAAAAAATTAAGAAGCTCCTATCTCTTTCAAATTCCCTGCACATAATCATAACTAAAAGGTCAGTTAAAAATCATAAAATTTCTGTACTGTTTTATTAATAAATACATATTAAATTACGGAAATGTCAAAAAAAAAGCATTTCAAATCGTGTTGCCGAAGAAAAAGCAGCTTTCGCTCAAAGTATGCAATTATACGAAAAAATAGATTCATTTGCTAGAATTGAAGTTAGAGAAAACAATATTGAACTGACTTCAAGTGAAGTGATACCTAGCGAAAATTTGAATACGGCTGAACAAAATAATACTGTACTAGTTGAAAATATGGATACGACATTATCAGAATCCTTACTGAGCGAAGAAGATTATGAACATTCTTTTCCAGATTTATCAACTAATCTTGCGAAATGGGGTTTAAGGAATAAAGTCCCACATTCCCATATCACAGATTTGCTAAAAACTTTGAAAAAATCTGGAATTAAAAATGTACCATCTTCAGCCAAACAGTTACTGAAAACTAAGAATCACAAATTAAATTTGATTCATATTAGTCCTGGGGAGTATTATCATTTCGGTATCCAAAAGTCGCTTCTGTCAAAACAGTTTTATTGGTTGAAAGATAAAAATATTGTAGAGATTGATATAGGAGTTGATGGGCTATCCGTTTTAAAAGTTCAAATCAAGTTCTATGGCCCATTGTCGGTTTTATTAGCAATGAAAAAAATTCAAATTTATTTTCTAATTGGGTGTTTCAATGGAAAAAAGAAACCGAATAACGTGAATGAATATTTAAAAGAATTTGTAAACGAAGTCAAAGCACTTCAAAATCATGGCATTAAAGTAGGAAAAAGCCAGACATTGAAAGTTTTCAAAATTCGTTTGTTCACTTGTGATGCGCCTGCTAGAGCCTTTGTAACTAGCACTTCATACCACACAGGCAAAAACAGTTGTCCAAATTGCCAACAAGAAGGTAGATATGCGAACCACAGAATTGTTTTTCAAACTATTGAGGGAAGCCCAAGAACAGATCAAAATTTTAAACAAAGAATAGATCAAAAATTTCACCATCCAAATTTTCTACAAAACGAAAATATATTAGAGTCTATTGGCATTGGAATGATTTCTCAATTCCCCATTGAGCCTTTGCACTTAATTGACTTGGGTGTAATGAAAAAAAAAGTTAAGAATATTGCTAAAAGTTAGAAGTGAAGATAATGTGAATAAAATAGCTGAAATTAATAGAAGAATTCATTCCATTTCAAAAAATTTGCCGTGTGAATTTTCTAGAAATGTAAGGACATTAGATGAACTACCACTCTGGAAGGCAACAGAGTTCAGAACCTTTTTATTATATACAGGTATTGTAGTGTTAAAAGGCTTGGTTTCAGACGATATATATTATCATTTCCTTTTACTTCACTCCGCTGTAAGAACCATTGCGTGTGAAAAATCATATTTGCTGAATCTTTCTACAGCCAAAGAAATGATTAAGAATTTCGTACAGTATTTTCCTATATTATATGGTGAAGATAGCATAAGCTACAATGTGCATTGTCTTCTACATATTTGCGACTCAGTTGAACAATATGGCACTTTGGACAACTTTTCTGCATATAAATTTGAGAATTACATGCAGTAACTGAAAAAAATAATAAGGTCTCCTAACAAACCTTTGCAGCAATTATACAGAAGGATAGAAGAAGGGACTTCCAGCTCCGAATACAATTTTAATAAGATTATACCTAATTTCAAAATAAACTGCAAGCGTGAAAGTGATTGTTATTGTCTAGTAACTCCAATATACCCTTTAAAATTTGTGCAGAGGGATCTGATAACACAAAAGAAATAATTATGGGTTACGAATTTGATAATGTTTTTGATTTTTTTGATGAACCAGTAAAATCATCAGGTGCTCTTGGAATTGTCTGCTGTTCTGGACAAAAATCAGAAATGAAAGTTTTTGAGAAAAGTGCAATCGAGTACAAAGTTTTTCCTATCAAATTTAATAGTGAAACAATTTTAATTCCTTTGCTACATCATTGTTTTAATCGTTTCGACAATTAATCATTATCATATATAAAATAGATAAAATCAGCAAACATAAAATGTTATGTCATCGAGAGCCATTGTCACCCATCATTGATGGATATATCAACCCACAAAATAGTGAAAATGAAGGAGGTTTTGCAGCATCGACACAAATACCTCGCCGACTAACCAGTCCTTCGATATTCAAGACATCATATAATATTACACATGTAAAAAATCAAGGTAATTATTATATTTAATAAGATATAGTAGTCTTTGAAAACTTATATTCAAGTAACATCATTTTATTTATTTACTTTCACAGAGGTTTTAGATAAAAATCGTTCTTCACGTCAGGTAGAACCAATGGAATCAGTTGAAGTAAGTAATGTTAGAAACACTTTTTGCATATTTTAACGAATAAGTAGACAGATAAACATTAAGACCAGAATTTTAATAATATTTATTTAAACTGCCCGATTCCGAAACTTCAAACCTCATACTGAAGGAGTTAAAAAATTTAAATGATCGAATGGCGAAAATGGAAGCAACACAAACAGCAATACTAACCAAAGTAAATAATTTCTTGTTATATATATGCACACACATATAGCTTTTTATTTATCATAACTTTTTTTAATTTTCTAAAATATCTGATTTAGAGGAAAATATAATGAAAACGTTAAGAGCAGAAAATAAAATAAGTAGGAATAGTGCGGTTTTACTAAAACGCGTTAATAAAAATATGAAAATTATAACTGGAAAATTATAACCACGACAATCTTAAAGAAGATGTTTGTGCTTCATTTCCAGTAAACTCAATTGAAGAGTTAGTAGATGTTGAAAATCGACTAAAAGATCCAAAATTTTCCATAGCCACTGTAAGTCAACATCAATATGTGTATATGTCATATATATGTTTTTTTTTAATAAAATATGTTTTTCTTTCAGACCACGTTTTTCAAGGAGAAGTATGGAGAACATGAAGATATAAAGAATTTATTTCGGACAGTTGCCTCAGATAAAGTGTATATTGAATTCAACCTGAATGGCACTAACGGAAAGCGAAGATTACTGAATCTACAGCTTTTTGACAAAATATTATTTAGTAAGATATTTAATTAACAAATATATGTAATTACATACATATATGCATTTATAACAAATATGAAAATAAAATAATGTATATAAAGCATTTACATAAATACACAGTTATATATTATTCTATTTAGGAGTTTGCAGTGTCAATATAGAAAGGAGGGATTTTGAAAATGCATTAAGATCAGCGATTTCGCAGTCACACAATCGCTTCAACAGAGCAAAATGTACTGCTAATGCTAGATCAGTATAAAAACATACATATCTTTTAGAAAAATCAATACCAATCAGCCAGTCAATAAATTTCCATATCAATTTTTTTTACAGCAAAAAGTACAACGCTTCATCATTAGAATGATGTGTGGATGATTTATGCATTATTTTTTAAGCTTATTATAAATAACAATAAAAAAAAATTCAAATTAAAAACTAAAAATCGTTTATATTATTTTCACTTTATGCAACGATATTGCACTAAAATCCTATTCTTGGAAGTTATTTTTTCTTTGCATACTATTGAACTTATGAGAATACTCATCATGAAACTCACTGGTGAACTCATGATGATACTCATCTGAAAACTCATCATGAAACTCACTGGTGAACTCATGATGTTACTCATCTGAAAACTCACTGGTGAACTCATGATGATACTCATCTGAAAACTCATCTAGGTGTTAATTATGTAACAAAATATTAAAAAATAGCAACAAAAAAAATATTAAATAAATGCTTTCTAATATACTCTTTTTATTTAGAAAAAATCATATTGAAGATAAGGTTATGTTAGAATTAGAAGATATTGATGAAATTCACGAAGGAAATAATCCAAACTCAAGTGCGTGGTAAGTTAAAGTCAACGTTTATGATTGATTTATTTATTTCTTTGTGCTAAAAATATTAATTCATAATATGTGCATATTAATAGTTTAAAGTTAACACATACTGCAACTTCAAATAATATTTCATCACAAAACGAAAGTGTCACAGAGGATGTTATGAAAACAACTCCTACTATCAATCAATCTCAAAAGAAAATTATTATTAAATATATGCAGAAATATAAGCCAGAGTGGGAAATTACTTTCAAATGGGTGGAAGAAAAGGAAGCTTCTGCTTTTTGTAAAATTTGTTATAAAACTCTTGCAAATAATAGCACTCTGTTGAGTAGACATGAAAAAACTGATTTTCATAAAAGCAAAGTAAAAGAGGCAAAAAGAGTTAGAACCATACAAGAATGTTCCAAACAAACAACATTTTCAAATATAAAATTGAACGCAGAAATTATGACAGTTATGTACTGTGTACAACACAATATTTCCCTGCTTCAACTAGAATTTTTGCCTAAATTGATAAATCAAATTTTGAAAGATCGTGGAGTAGCTGAAGGTATCAAATGTGGCAGAAAAAAAGCCACTTCCTTGATTAATAAAATGTTGGGCCCATTCTCATTTGAGCAAATTTCCAAAGATTTAAGACAAAGTAAATTCAGTCTTATCGTAGATGAAACTACAGACATTTCTATAAAAAAGTGTCTAGTACTAGTTGTTCGTTACTACGATGAGTTGAAGGTGGCGGTCAAAGACAAATTTTTCAGTTTAAATGAATTGAGCGAGGAAACAACTGAAGAAATTTTTAATAAAATTATTGAAGTGCTGAGTAATGCAGATATTTCCCTTAAAAATCTAATTGGATTTGCTTCTGATAATGCATCGGTAATGACAGGATCCATATCGGGAGTATAGTCAAGATTAGAAAAAATAAATCCAAATTTATTATCGGTTGGTTGCGCTTGCCATAGTCTTAATTTATCTAGCTATTATACTGGTAAATCTCTACCAGAAGCTATAGAAAAGATATAAAAAGTATTTATGCACACTTTACGCATAGCTCGAAAAGACAATTAGAATTAAAAGAATTCCAGAGCTCTTTCAACGTTGAACAACATAAAATAATACGTTTTTGTCCAACGAGATGGTTGTGTTTGGAAATGATTCTAAAAAGAACGTTAGAGCAATGGCAACCATTTCTTAATTACTTCATGCTTTATTGCTTTGAAACATCTGGAGATAAATCTGCACAGTTCATTTTAAATTTCTTAAAAAGCAAAAATAATTTCATTTATTTAAAGTTTCTTGAAGAAAACTTGACGGTTATTAATAATACTAACAAATTATTCCACTATTGAAAATTTGTTTTTAAAAATTCTTAAAAATTTTATTAAAATCGAGTGCTTAAGCTTGACGGTTGATTTCAAAAATGAAAATCATCATCTTGATTATTCTTCAATGTACTTTGGATTGCATTTCGAGAAATTTCTATTAGAAGAAACTGCAGACGAAAGTGTTATTACTGAAATGCGGAAAACAATGCGTAATTATTATATAGAACTGTGCAGTCAATTAAAAAAACGATTTTTTGTTGACACCAAATTAGAGTTATTAAAATTTTTAGATCCTTCTAATATAATCAACGGTTCTATGCCGTCAATACTGAAATTCATAGCCCAATTTCCATACAATAATGCAGATCTAGAGACATTAAATACGCAATGGAGAGACTTTGTAATGTGATGGTACTACAATAATCAACCTGTACTTAGTACTAGGTTGAGTACCCTGCATTATTATATACCTCTATGGTATATACATTAATCCGTTTGGTCATATTGACCATCTGGTGTATTGTAATGCGGTTATATATAACGCATTACAATACAACTTCTTCTTCTTATTTTACACGCGCATTTTTACATATAAATTATAGCGTTGCTATATATACATATATGCATCGGATGATGCAATTGCATGTTTCAGGTATGTGAAGCAAAAATTCCAGAAATTTCTACGCTTCACCAATATTCTCCCCAATTAAGTACTCAAAAGCACGATTACTGTAGCCGATCGTTAATCCATGTTCGGCTACTCGCTCAATTTTCACATATACATGTAAAATTTCTGACATATTTGTGTAACTATACTCACCTTTATTAATTTCCGTGTTACCATATATCATTATTTTATTAGTACATTTTTTTTATATGTACTTTCATTACCCACCACAATTTTTACAATTTGTAAAATTTCTTTAATAAATGAAAAAATCTGAAAAAAACATATTTATTTAAATGGGGGCATGCATATTCCTTAAATTCACATAAAATTTTAACATCGACGGGTTCCATAAATTACAATTTTTCCTTAAATAAATAAGTACCTATTGTATTGGTACTTCACCATTTTTGAATTTTCATAAAATTTTACTCTCTTCGATTAAAATTGTTAAAATTTATTAAAATTACCCCCACCAGATTCTCCAGCGCACACTTTTCATATAAATACGCGGTGAGTATCGGCATCAAAAAGTTTTGTTTTAATAGATCGTCAAGGGCAACCTCTGCCCGAGCATAAATTGATTTTTTTTTGTATTCTGCCGGTCGATTATATATAAAAGTTCTGTTTTATCTCGGTCAAGGGCAACCTCTGCCCGAGCAAAATTCTAGTTTTCTTAAGTTTGCCGGTTTTTTTTTTGTGATTCAAGATTTCAATCAGTGGCTTGGGCATAATATAGAGTGAAAGAGAAACCACATGTATGGATTTATTTAAATTTGAAATAATGAGTTTAAGAAATAGCTAGCTAATATAATTTAATTTTCTTTTGGTCTTTGGTATTTTTTTTTCTTTTTCGCTTAACTGTCAACTAGTAAGAAGTAAAAATAATAATATAAAATATGAAGAATGAAATGGAATATTTGAAATTGAAATATGATGTGCTTATATATACTTATTTTAATAAAATATTAAAAGTAAATTCTTCTATATCTATATAACTAGCTACTCTATGTAGCTGGATAGCTAAATATTTCTTTTATATTTTTCAAATGATTAATTTTAAATAATGAAAAAAAAATAAAGTTAAGTGAATGAAAATATGTATAAGATTATTCAAAATAATTGAAAATTAATTTTTTTTAAAAAAAAAAGAATAATAAATTTGATTTAATTTATTATTATGTAAAGATAGTATAAACTATTTTGTGTAAAATGTGTATTTAGAAATGAGAGAAAATGATTAAGTTAAAATGTAAAAGAAAATTAGTTAAATAAAGAAAAAAAAATAAAAATAATAAACAAACAAAACAAACAAAAAAATAAAAATAATAAACAAACAAAAAACAAAAAAAATAAAATAAAGAAAAATGCATTTAAAAAAAAAAAAAAAACATATTACTCACATACAAATAAAACAAAAATAAAGTATAAATGTAAATTATAAATTATGTTTCAAATATATCTACAAAATAATATAAATAAAAATACAAAAAAAAAGAATTAAATGGATGAGGAGTACTTCACGGAGCTTCGTGCTCTGCAACGTGACATCTTATTGAAAAGGGTGCCCGTGGAATTACGATTTCTGCAATTAAATAACTACATTGCTACATTGGAAGCTTCTCCGTCACCAAAACACCAGCATCAACGTCATCAACAAGAACAACAACCTCAGCAGCGTCAACAATATCATCATAAACAGCTTAAGCCTTCATCATCTTCACGACCATAAAGGGTAAGCGCGCTTACGCAATAATTTTAATTAATATTTACAGGGGCCCCAATAGAAATAAAATAAAAATTAAAATTAAAGAAAAAAAAAGAAAATATAAATTAATAATAAAATAAAATTTAAGAAACAGGCAAGGGAACAAATTAATAAATAAAATTTATGTACATCAAGTTTGATGATATAAGGGATATAATTTTTCGTTATTATAATAATTATTTTTAAGATTAATTTAATGTTACATACATATTAAATTCATTTTATATTGTAATAACGATTAATTATATTAATATTATTTTGTATATCATGTACTATTATTCAGAGAATTGATACTCAAAATTATTCTTGGGTTATATAATGTAGTTAAAAATTAATTCATTTTTTTTTATTATTAATTTTTGTCACGTATTATTGGTAAAATTAAGAATATAATTATTTAATTTCCTCATAATAAATTAATAAAATTTAAAAAAAGAGAAACAAATAGAAAAGGAAATTATCAAAACATATATGTATAATATCATGTTCTAATAAATTAACTTCGAATTATTGTATTAATTTATAATTTTAATATTATGAAAGCACTTTATTCATATGTTCATTTATATATACAAAAGATGAGAATGATTTGAATTTTGAGTTCTAAAAGAAATAAAAGGAGAATTAGAATGGAATTATAATTGTAGAATATAGGATTTTAGCATTAAATAAAAAAAAAATGTACTAGTATATTTGAAACATTGGCTTTGCTTTGGAATTACATCCCCTCTCAGGACTCCCTAATCCCATGAAACCAACAAGGATATTTAACAAACTTTGAACTGATTTTCTCTTAAATTTTTCCTTTTTTATAATAGTTGGGAACATAGATTTATTTTACAGCATCTATGTTTATTAGAGGTGGGTAAGTATCTATCATCGTTGGGACGAGGCATTCTTTTAGAATTTTTTTTTAGATCCAACGATGGTAGAAGCTGTTTTCTGGGCCAGAGCGGGGCCATATTACTTTACATGTCTACGGTGTGGGTGATTTCATCTTGTTTTATTTTATTTTAGAAGCATTCTGGGTAGAAGGATTTCACAACCTTCTACCGCTTCAGGCTACGGTAATCAAAAGGGATATGGAGCCGTGGCAAACTCACGCCCCATCCGGCGAGCTAGTTCGCGCTAGCCAGCAAGCGTAGCCGCCACTACCACCATCCATAATCCCAAGAGTAAGTATGACGTAATAAGTGTTGTTACTAAAATTTCAATTTCAATAGTCGGCCCTGTATATCAGGTTAAAATACTCGTTTTACTTGGTACCAATAGTGTAAATTATGTTTTATGGTTGTGTGTATTTGGGTCGTGTGATATCACAGTGGGCTTCCATCTCTCATTAGGATGGAAGATACTGCTGTGACGTCATACGACTTGATCACACATATAAATAAAACAAATTTTTTTTTGAGTTTTTTTTTTGTAAAAATTCTCATCATTTATTTTTCAGGATAACGACATTATATTATGTTGACTGTACTTACATATAGTACAACACTATAATATTATGTTCATAATGGTTGGTTGGTTGGTTGCAGTGGCAGTCCGTTTTCCCCGAAAACAGACTCAATTAGCACTTTGTGTGCCGTTTTGTTACCACAGACTCGTAGGTGTTGGTTGTTTTCTCTAGACTATAGCCATTTCGTCTTGTTCAGGTAGTAAACCAAACTGCCCATTGTTAGACTGGCCACCTCCGCGAGTTCTTCGAGGAAAGGCTTACCGAAAGCCTTTAGTCTAGTTTTAGCTAATGCTGGACACCTGCAAAGATAATGTAAGAGAGTTTCCTTCTCTGAATTGTCCCTACAGCTTCTACAATGCGTGTTATACGGTAGACCCAATCTGGCTGCGTGTTCTCCCGCAGGCCAGTGACCTGTTAGAATCGCCATGATTCTAGCGATCTCTCGTCGGTCTCTACCGATAAGTGATAGGGTTCTTTTCCTATCGAATTCCGGCCAAGTTACTCTTGACACAGAACAGGTGGATAAATTCTTCCATCTGTTATTTGCCTCCGATAGATAGTGAAGCCAGATCTTTCGCTTTACACTATTTATAGGGATGTTTATAGGTTCTGCTGTCGAAAGGTGTAGAGTTGAGCCCTGTTTCGCTAACGAGTCGGCCCGCTCAT
This sequence comes from Villa cingulata, assembly GCA_951394055.1. NCBI lineage: Eukaryota > Metazoa > Arthropoda > Insecta > Diptera > Bombyliidae > Villa > Villa cingulata. The sequence goes on along the minus strand of OX596017.1, from coordinate 28,831,185 downwards.
TACCCTCTATGTTTCTGTGACCTGGAACCCATATGAGGGTAACTTGAGTCTTACTCGCCAGATTTTCTAGTGCTCTTCTACAACTTTCTGTTATTTTAGAATTAAAAGATACCGCTCCCAGAGCTCTGATTGCGGCCTGGCTGTCGGTACATATACCGACGGTTTTTTGTCTTGTTACCGATGTCATACCATACAGAATTTCGCTCGCCTTGAGAATCGCGAGGATCTCCGCCTGGAAGACGCTTGCGAAGTCTGGCAGGCGAATGGACTCTGAGACTGGGGGTGAGCTCATGTAAATACCCGAGCCCACTCCACCTTCCGTCTTAGATCCATCTGTGAATATGACAAAGTCATAATTTTCTATTACCGCATTCTGCCTCCATTCCTTTCTGGAGGGAAATTTCACCTGGAAATTTCTCTCAAAACGTAGTATTTTTGTGTTATAATCTGTGTCTGTCTTGCTAAGTTTTTGGGGAATTTCCTCCAGGATGCTGCTATGACCATATGGTTTGGCTCTCCAGCATCCCGCTTCCTTTAATCTTAGCACTTCTCGTGTCGCTGTAAATTTAATAAATAGATCCAGAGGAACGAGACCCAGGATAGTATTAAGAGCTTCGGAGGGGCATGACCTCATGGCCCCCGTTACTCCCAATCCTACCGATCTCTGTACCTTGTTCACTCTGTCCTGGTTATACCTCTTGTTTAGTGCTGCCCACCAAACTGTAGAACCGTATGTTAGGATAGGGCGTATCACTGCCGTGTATACCCATAGGGTCATTCGGGGTTTAAGGCCCCATTTTTTATTAAAGGTTTTCTTGCAGGCATAGAAAGCAATGTTGGCTTTCCTTGCCCTCTCTTCCACGTTCAGCCTCCAGTTAAGCTTAGGGTCTAAAATTATTCCCAAATACTTAACTCGGGAGGCTAGTGTCAGAGGTATGCCATTTAATTTGGGTAGGTTGAAAGCAGGTACCTTCGTTCTGGTCGTAAAAAGCATCAGTTCAGTTTTGCCTGTATTGACACTTAGTCCACATCCCTTGGACCAGTTATCAATTTTCCTCAGGCTTCTCTCCATGATGTTGCTCATCATGTCAAGAAACTTCCCTGATACCATTACGACCAAATCGTCCGCATAAGCTACAACTCTTACCCTGTCATTCTCTAAAACTTTTAAAATTCGGTTCACAGCAAGCAGCCAGAGCAGTGGTGAGATTACTCCCCCTTGTGGCGTGCCTCTCTGTACCGCCCTGACAAGTTTGCTGTTCCCCAATTCTGCACTGATAATTCTTGAGTTGAGCAGGTCTTTCACCCATTGAATGACACTGATCTCCACCTTTTCCTCGGTTAGAGCCTCAAGAATTGTCTCGCTTCTTATGTTGTTAAAAGCGCCCTCAATATCTAAGAAGGCCGCCAGAGTGTATTCTTTATACTCACGGGATGTCTCTATGGTTTGCACCACACTATGTAGTGCTGTCTCCGTAGATCTTCCCTTGAGGTATGCGTGTTGTGATTTGGAAATGGTGCTTTCTAGAATCTGCCTTAGATACGTGTCGAGCACCCTTTCCATTGTTTTAAGTACAAAGGAGGTTAAGCTTATTGGTCTGAAGTCCTTCGCTGCTTCATGACCTCGTTTGCCCGCCTTTGGAATGAACACTACTCGTGCTACTCGCCATCTTTGTGGAACGTAGCCATGCCAAAGACTGCTTCTAAAGAGGGATACCAACCCTGGTATCACTACTTCTCGCAGCCGTTGTAGCATGATAGGGTAGATGTTGTCTGGCCCTGGTGATTTAAAAGGGGAGAAGTTATCCAGCGCCCAGGAAACTCTCTCCCTCGTAATTATTTTTTCCGCCTCTTCCCAGAGTAGGTCCGAAGGTCTCCCTGTATTAGGAGGCCCTGGGGTTTCAGTTCCTTCGCCTGGGAAGTGTGCGTCTATAAGTAGCTCTAGAGTCTCTTGAGCTGACTCTGTCCACGTCCCTTCCTTCCTTCTAAGGAAAGATGGGTTTGTGTGTTCAGTGGCAAGGATTCTGCAAAGTCTTGCTGACTCCCCGATATTTTCTATGGAGTGACAGTATTCTCTCCATGTTGTCGCTTTGGCCTCCCTGATTGCCTTCTTGTATTCCCTTAGGCAATCCTTGTAGGGTTGCCAGAATTTCTTTTTATGGCAGATGTTGAAGATCTTCCTGGTCAACTTCCGTAAGTTAGCCAGATCCTCATTCCACCACCACGGATATGATTTTTTGCTTCGCCGGATTGGGCAAGAGCTTTTAAAAGCCGTTTCCATGGCCTTTTCTAAAGCCCCCGCTCCTGCATCCAGCTCTTCAACGGTTTCAAATCTCTCTTTGGTTGGAGGGATTTGGAACTTTGAGTTAAAAACTCGTCTGGACTTGTTCCACTCAATCCTTCTGGGATTCCTGAAGGTTGAGGGGACGGTATCAGTTTCGAGGCAAAGTGTGAAGAGAACCAGCCTGTGGTCCGAGTAAGAGTTCTCCACAGACACTCTCCACTTCTGTATGTCTACGTTTGTCGTCGTCAAAGTAATGTCTAGTATTTCCTCCCAACCGTTGAACCTGTCCGTACTCGGAAAGACAAATGTTGGGGTATTACCTCTATTACTTACAACTAGGTTATTGTTGGTAATAAAATTGTAAAGGGACTCACCTCTTTCGTTATCCTCGGTGCTTCCCCACAACGTATGTCTTGCGTTCGCATCGCAGCCAAGAACCAATTTGGCCTTCTTTGATGAAACGCATTTTACTAGGTTGTTTACAAGTACCGATGGTACTTCTTCATCATGCGGCATGTAGATTGAGGAGAGGTAGACTTCCTCTCCTTTTGTCGTCTCTAGCCTAATGACGGTTATATCATAAGAACTGAAATTTGGACAAAGGAAAGCCTTAACATTTTTCTTAACTAAAATGCAACTTCTTGGCTTACCTTCATCTCTTGCTTTACTACTGTAAAACAGGTTAAAATCTTTATCTTTTAAGCCCATAACGGTTCCATTTTTGACCCAGGGCTCTTGGATAAGGCCTACATCAATGTCTTTCTCCTTAAGAAAGACTCTCAGATTATCTGAAGCAGTTTTTGAGTGCTTCAGATTAATCTGCACTGCTTGTAGGCCTATCCTTGTTCTCTTCGGCGATGTCGAGGGCCATCATGTCCTCGTGCACCGCTTCTTCTACCTCCTCCTCCTGCCCTGAGGGGCGGAAAATTTTAAGCTTGGCATGCCTTATGCCAAACTTAAGTTTATTATCCGCCTTCTCTAATGCCTTTAGACATTCCTCGTTCAGAAGGAGGAGGTATGACGTGGAGTTTTTCTGAGGTTCCTCTGCTTTAATGACTTTCCAGTCATGCATTGGAACCTCAGGATTTTGCAGCTGCAGGCACTTGAGAAGCTTGTCTGGTTCAAGCTTCATCTTAGGCAGCCAGATGCGGGCGCGAGGACTCCTCGGGATTTCCGTAGCTGGGATGAGCTCGAGCTTCAAACCCTCCCATGCTTCGCTAATGCTTACCACGCATTTGCTCAGGAAATCCTTCGAGAACTCGTTCTCGCACCTGATTACCCTGCACCCGCGAACTACTTCGGACGAGTCGAAAGATGGCAATGGTGCTCCCTTCCCTGAGAGAACGTAGTCCATTACCATCTCCGACAGTCTTGCCTCGATATTATTCCAGGCCTCCAGACTAATCCGGCCATTGGTCGACTTTTTGTCGATCAAAGCTACCTGCAGGTGGTCCCTTGCCACCTCACAGAACTTTTTTCCAGGTCGGATACTGGAGGCCGCGGACGTAGATGTTGTTGGAATGGAAGATTTAATAGATTTCACAGCCTTCCTTTTTTTGGCTTCTTTTTCGGTCTTGTCCTGAGACCTACTCCTTTTAGAAGCCTTGGAGGGCTGTGATTTCTGATCCATGGGTTGGAGCTTCAGATATTCGTCAACTACCGCCTGGTATTTCTTTCGCGTCTCTCTCATGAACCTTACCTTCGCTCTCATTCTTAGCAATCTTGCCGAGAATGCGTAGAGCCGTTCGGTAACGGTTCTTGAGAATCCTACCCATGGATTTTTGTTTTTTATTTTTGTTGTTCTCAGGGCGGCTACCACCTTTGGCCGCTACCCTGTTTCGGTTTACACTTTCAGAGGTCGAGGGTGCGCTATTGCTAGCACTCGCCTCGCTCTCTGAAAGGGCGATAGTCTCCCCCTGGGAGACCAGCGTATCGTCCGACCCCGCGGACGACATGCTGTCCGAGGACAGCTTTTGTTTTTTGTTTTTTGTTTTTTTTATTTTTGTGTTCACCATTTTGTTCCCACGAGTGAGCCGGAAAAGTGGTCAATCCTGGCAGAGCCGGCATACCAGGATAAGGCACTTATACAACCGACCTTGCCCGGGCATCGGAGGGGACCGTTAACGATCAGCACTTTTTACCACCTGCTGATCACGCAGCACATCAGCACGGGTGCCTCAACACTTTATGCTTGGGTGGGATTTTTGTAAGGGGGTTTACTCCCCCCCCGCACCTAGCTTGGTCTGGCAACTCACATTTGGCCTGTTCGACATGGGAGACCCTACCGGGATGGGGCGTGCAAATACGGACTCATATATGCGAACTCCATCCCGTCGACATAGCCCAATTGCTCATTGTCGCACACAAGCCTCTCCACCGCGACAAGGTGTAGGTGCAAGGAGAGGATGTTCATAATACTTACAACTTAATAGGTGATAAATCTATATTAAGTACATGTAAAAGTGATGAAATTATACAATTTTGGATCAACATTAGAAATATAAAAAACGGTTTTGGAGAAAATAATTTTAAAGAATTGGCCAATTACATGCTTCAAATGTGTTGTTTTCCACATAGTAGTGCTGTCGCAGAAAGAAAATTTTCAGACCTGAAAATCATAAAAGACTGCAAAAGAAATTCCTTGAAAACTGATACTATCAAAAACATATTTTTGAGTAAGGAATTAGTCAGCAAAAGTGGTGGAGATATTTTCGAGCCGCCCATAGAATTGCAGAAATACGCCAGTCGTTTCATTTTTTTAAATCGTAAATATATTTTACGTTAAAAGTCATTTATTTATCTATTTTTTTTTTTCAACTGTTACGTTTAATTTTATACCATGAAGAATGTTTTATTTTTGTTTTGTTTGTATGAATTATCTTTTATTTATATACATTATATGTAATAACGAATTAAATAAACGTGTATTTTTAAATATATAAGCAAGCTTTTAATTTCTACTACCATTTCACTACATCTGCTACTATTTGATCTTGATTCTACTACTATTGTGAGAGGCTGGAGTCACAGCTCACAGCACTGAATACAACACACCAACACCAATAATCAATTATATTATATCATGTATTAATTGTCAAAGCGTTCAAAGTTGTTAAAAAGTAGAAAGTAGACCAACTTTTGACTTTGTTTGCTTTGCTTGCTTTGCTCATTGGGGGCAGTCACATTATTTCTACTTAAGCAAGAAGAACCCTAAATAGAAGTGACGGGACGAAAGAAATTAAACGAACGTAAATACTCGTTTCGTCAGTTTGACAATTTGCCCCAAATAGAAACGATTCGAAACGAATAAAATTGTGTATGAGTATTGAGTAGAAACGAATAGAAATGTGTATGAAACGAGTAGAAACGATAAAATGTACGACCGCTACGGCACTATCCGTTTCGTCTCGTTTCGTCTATTTGACATTTAAACTTATCGAAATTGAACGAACGTAAGAACACGTCCATTTAGGCTAGTTCTATGTACCACAGTACTATCGTAGGTATCGTTTCGTTTCGTTTCGTCACGTCTATTTAGGTTATAGCTTTAGTTGTCAAAGCAAGTAAAGCAAGCAAAGCAAGCACAGCGTACATTGGGTTTTCGCTATTATTTTTATGTATAAAAATATTATTTACTCTTTTTTTCTATAATATTTTGAATTCATTCAGAAATAAAAAAGTTTTGTTTATTTTTAGTAATACAAAGTTTACTTTTTAATAAACAGTTGAATTTTGTTTTATTTAAAGTTGTCTTTTTGATTTATAAAGCATTCCAGTATCCTAAATTTGTCCCAATTTTTATCGTTTGTGTTGTGTATATAAGAAAACTTGTTCAATCTCCAAAAGCTTGTTTTTCGAGAAATAGCACTTAAATATATTATGATCTTTTCGACTATATATTTAATTTAAAATACTATTAAAAACACTCCACAGAATTATAAAAACCACAGTTTCAAGAAATATTGGGAACATTTTTATTTATATTTTCATTTTACTATAAAAATTAGCTCTCCTGTAAAATTGCACTTCTGGTCTCTTGGACAAATAAGAATTTGCGTGCACGGAAAGAAATCTTCAATCATAAATTATGAATTCAATGCTCATAAACTGTTAATTTCGAAATGTTCTTAATTTTTTGATTCATATTCATATCTTGTACGCAATACTCAGAAATGATGAGATTGCCTCCATAAATCATGTGTAAAAGGTTATAGAGCGCTATTCTTATATTATGAACAAAATTTAAAAGTGTTATGATTTTTATGATTAAGCATTCAATCATATTTGTTGTATTTCATTCAACACCACGTAAGTACACTTCATGAGTAACTTACGCATTAAAACTAAATTTGTAATGTGAGGGTACTATTTTTTTTGTGTGACTGTATTCAGTCACACCATAATTTTCTTTTATTCTTAATTATGTGTACCTAACAGTACACATAATTGCCTTTCAAAAGGCCCAAGTGTTGTTTTTGCGCAACAATACAAATTATTTTATTAACACGCGCATAATTTTTTTATTGTTCTTATGCATAATACGCATGAGATAAGAACAGCTGCATGTATTATGCACGTGATTCCAATATATTTCCAGACCATTCCATATTTTTGTCAATTCATTACAAACACATGGTCAAGGTTAGCATATTATTCCATTCCCCTGTACATATACTATTTGAATTATGCCCACACATATACATTTTCTATTATAAAGTTTAATGGCCGCGCACGCATACATATATATGCTCTCAATTTTTCCTTTATTTTCAATTAGTTCCCCATGTTCTCATTAATTCCATTTTCATATTTATTTCACATTTCAGGTTGTTCCCCAAACGTCAAAAATTGTATGGCCACCCTAATTGGTTGTTTTCAAAGGTTTTTAAATTCTATGTTTTATTTCAAATTTAAAAATTTTTCAAATTATATCACAGTCCCTTGTCCTTTTATAAATGTTTTCCAAGAATCATTACTAATTTAATAATTATCTAATTCCGTACATCCTTCTTCCATTAAATAGTTACAATTTTTCTAATTTTATTCCATATCCGGTTTTTGACTCCACTTTCCTACTTTCTAAAATCAACCGATAACATAGTTAGAATCGGTAATATAGGCCAAATATGAAATGAAAGTTGCGTTCCATTTTGGTGATTTCATCTACTCCGGAGTAGTTGAGAGTACTTCAACATCAGAAGTAAATGGAACGGCAAATTCAAGTAAAGATTAATTTCTAACCTGTAAATTTATCTGTCAATTTTTATACTACAAATAATTTATACTGTTTGAGGTTTAGTTTACTAATAAGGTGTTTGAGATATGGTAAATATACTTGTATTTTTGTTTTTAATAAATTGATATAAAAATAAAATGTTGTATTTTAGGAAAAAGATTCAGAAAAAAAAATTAGAAACTGGAATTACCATGAAGGAAAGGCATTAATTTCATGCTATAAAAATCGGAGAGAAGAATATGAAAAATGCAAAAACAAAGAAACTTTTTGGCAAAACATTCTTACCGATTTGGAAAGTATGGATGTACTTGTAAGTAAACAATCAATATTATATAAAAATGAAATTATATAATTAGTATATTTTTTATTTCATCCAAAAAAGACAAGCATAACAACAAGTGCACATGTAAAATCGAAGTGGAAATCCTTGTACCGCTCATATAAAAGCAGTAAAGACAGGGGTACTGGATCAACTCCATCAAAATTTTTATATTTAAATGAGTTGGACGAGATATTTCATGATAATGTTATCATAACGCAATGCCCACATACTGTATCTGTAGGTGTTGATGCAAAACCTACATCTGCACCAATGCTTTGCGAAGGCAAAAAAAACTGTACTGAAAATGAAACCCAGGACTTGTCGTTTCAAATTACAGATGGTCATCAGTCAGAGGAAGGAATAAATAATTCAAAAAAATTAAAGATAAGAAAGAAGAGCAAAGAAAGCCAAAAAGAAAGTTTAATTGAACTTAAAAGAAAATATTATGAAGATATTATCGCAGAGAAAAAAAATAAAAGAATTATGCTGGAAAATTATTTGGAAAGAAAAGAAACAAACAAACAAAAAAGACATGAAGAAATCGTAAATATATTACGAAGTAAAGAAAGCAATTAAAACCAAACAAAAAATATTATGTTTGTTATTAATTACATTATAAGAATATTTAGTTTTGTTAAACATGAATTGAAAGATTTAATAAAAGACTTTTTTTAATATATTTTGATTATTTTATTTAATTTAAAAGGTTCATTCCATCAAGTAAATCAAATATTTCTTCTCGTCTTTGTGTATTTTGGGGTAGATTTATATCTCCATCATGATTCATGTATTCATCTGCATTGGAATCAGAATTAATATTTGAAACAGAATCGTCATCTAACCATTCCTCAAAATCATTCGTCATAATACAAATGTTGTGAAGAACACACGCAGCTAAAACACAATTGGCCACAAATCCTAGATCTGGACTTTCAAAAAATGTTAATCTCCTGAATCTTCTCTTTAATAAACCAAACGCATTTTCTACAACTATTCGTGTTGAAGAATGTAGAGTATTAAACTTTCTTTGTTTTGATGTTAAATTTCCGAATTCTTTGTATGGAGTTACTAAGTAGCTCATTTGTGGATAAGCTGAATCGCCTAATAAAATTTTATCCCTTGGTATTAAATTAGGATTTTCGGAAATTTTTCTGTAAAAAGTGGATCTCTTGAACAGACGTGCATCATGCATTGATCCTGGTTCACCGCAATATACGTCCATAAACTTTTTATTAGCATCTACAATAGCTTGTATTAAAATACTGTAATACTTTTTTCTATTGTAATATGCCAATTTTTGTTCACGTGGTGCACTTATTTCTATATGTGAACCATCAATAGCACCAACAACATTCGGAAAACAAGTTTTTGTCCTAAATTTCATTTCATTCACATACATGTCTGATGGTGAAGGCCACTTTATATATTTTGGGCTTATTGCTATTATCCATTTAACGACACGGTGTAATACACGATGCACTGAACTTTTTGTTATATCGAACCTATCTGATATTTCCCGGTAAGAATTTGTATTTGCCATATACCAGAGAAAAATATATATTTCTGCGACTGGACCAATAATTTCACGGCCACGAATGTTCTGCTGTAAAGTGGAGTAGTAATCAGTATAATCATCTGGAAAAAAATTTAGTCAATCAAAAAGATAGTGAAGTTATTAAACAGTTTCTTATATATACTTATAAGTCCATTAGCACTAAATTTTTCTAAACGAAAATGCTGTTTGAATTGTAATTCTGTGTATGACTCAATTACATCTAAATAATTTTCAATTTTCTTTCTTTTTATGCTTGATGCAATTTCAATCTCATTACTACTTGAAGAATTTGTGCTTGATGAAGATGAAAAGATTAAACTATTGTCACTGTCTTCGCTACTATCTTCTAAATTAATCAACATGAACTGAAATGAAAAATACATATTTAATATTCTTCAATTGAAAATGTAAAAAATTTATTTTACTTACATTCTCACTGTCCATTTCAAGTTCATAAAAAATTTGTTAATAACTTAAATAACACAATCAAAATAAACATCAACTAAGAGTAAGATAAAAATTAGCAGACAAAATTACGTATGGAATAAGAAAAATTCAAAATTATTAACGATTACAAAAACAAACTACATAACCAAAAAAAGAAAATCCATCTATCGAAAATTTTAAAAATTAAAAATGCTCTGGTGGTATAAACAGGCGTAACTACTTCTGAGAGTGGTAATCAACTGTACCAAAGTATGAGATGGTGTAGTTGAGAGTACTTGACAGTAGGGTGAACTACTCCGGAGTAGATGAAATCACCAAAATGGAACGCAACTGAAGTAGAAATGATGATAAAATACAGCACTGCCAGGTTCTAATTTTTTTCAAATTTTGAAAATCTAAATTTTGATTATACAATTTATTTAAAGGATTTCCATTTCAGATTTATTTTCCCTTAACTTCTGAAAAATTGTAGCTTTTCTTTTTATATAATATCCCGTGAAAATTTGTCCTAAATTATACACATTTTAACAAATAAGATTTTTTTTGTACCTTTACACACACACATATTAAACCCCGTTTCAATTCTCATATTATTTACATATAGAAAACCCCCACTCATATCTTCCAATTAGCAAACTGCATTTTTTGTTTTGGCGCACTATAAAAGTGCACCACGCGTTTTAATTGCCTCTTCTTGTGTTTTATCTTTTTCAACTTGTAAGGGCAACCCCTGTCCAAATAAAATTTTTTAGTATTGGCCGGTAAAATTTTTTAATTTGCTATAAAGTCGAATTTTGAAAATGGCAAGGGCAGCCTCTGCCCAATTAATTTTTTTTTGATGTGCCGTTTTAATTTAAAATTAAATTTAAATATAAATTTTGTGCCTTTAGTTTTATAGTTTTTAAAATTACGAATTGAAATTCTGAAAGTTTGTTTTCTAATTTTTTACCTTCATCCTACTTATAATACATTTGCATATTTATCACATAAGAGTATAAATATATAGTAATCGTTTTCTTTCTTTTTGAATACGATGGAAATTGATCAAAAACTAAAAATATTTTCTGTAAAAAAATTAATAAAAGCAGATTTTATTTAAACAAAATATTTAAAAAAAAAAAAAAATATATAAAATAGAAGCAGTCAATTGAAAATCAAATTTTTTATAAATAAAAACATGAAATCATACAAAAAATAAAAAAAAAAAAGAATTTAACAAATAAATAAATAATATAAAAAAAAATATATATATAAAATGAACAACAAATAATTACAAACAAAAAACTAAAAAACTAATAGCTATTTAATATAACAGTCATACTATATATTGATAAGACAAAATCAATATCTTTTCTGATTAAGGATGATTTTATTTGGTTTTAATTTTCTCTAATTTTTTTTGGATTGTCCTATATCTGATTAAACAAAATGATGAGTGCATTTTAGTGGTTACGTGCCAAAAGAAAAGATATTAGAAAAAAAAAGTAAAAATAAGTATACACATTAGATATAAGGCAAAATAACCATTATAATAACAATATTTTAAAGTTCATCTTGTGTGATTATCATGTATAATTATTAAATACAAATTAAAATTGAAACAAAATAAAAATATAGAAAAAAAAAAGATAAGGAAAAGAAAAAAAAAAAATTTTTTTTTAAATACATATTTTAGCTGAATTCAGTGTATTTGTAAAATTTAAAGTATTACATAGGAAGCTGATTATAGTCAAATTCAATCACAAGAGAATTTATTATTGTAAACACCTCCAGCATCATCACCATCGACATCAACTCTATCTTAAACAACATCATCATCATAATCCGTAGCAACAACATCAATTTAACCACATCTAAAGAAACATAATCATTATCAGCAGCAACGATAAGCGCGCCAACGATTATACTGGGCCCAGGTAATTTATTATATACGAAATACTACAAATTCCGTTTCCTTTCACATAATTTGTATATACATAAATGTATAACAGAAGATTTCTTTTAGTTAATAAGTTAAAGAAAAAAAAATTTTTTTTAAGTAATTCTAAACACAAGATCTATTATACTACGTGGGTTGATAAGTTTCCTGTATTCATAGTAAAGCACATAAATTTTCACAATTTTTTTATTTAATTTTCTACATAATCTCCTTTTAGCTCTACACACTTATTCCAACGTTTCTCCAACAATTCTATCCCTTCCCTATATCGCACTTTGTCTAACCCTTCAAAAAATGCGTTTGTTTCGGTTATGACGTCACTATCCGATGAAAATCTCTTTCCCCGTAACCATTTTTTCAACTCTGGAAACAAAAAGTAATCACTGGGAGTCAAATCTGGAGAATAAGGAGGATGTGGAAGCAGTTCGTATTTTAATTCATGAAATTTGGCTATCACAATTGTTGACGTGTGAGCTGGGGCATTGTCCTGAAGAAAGAGGATTTTTTTCCTCGAAAAATGTGGTCGTTTTTTTAAAATTTCTTCATTTAATTTGTCTAACAATGTGCAGTAATACTCACCAGTGATCACTTTTCTTTTTTCCAAATAATCAATGAATATTATCCCATGTGTATCCCAAAATGTAGTGGCCATGACTTTCCCAGCCGTCTGTTGAGTTTTGGGTCGCTTTGGTCGGCTTTCACCTGGTTCCATCCATTCTGCAAATTGTTTATTTGATTCAGTAGTGCGTTTCTGTAACTCAGAAAAAGATAATTTATCAACTTCAATTCTCAATTCGACGTAATTTTGACGTCATTATCAATCGTAGTGTTTCTATAACTGGTAGACTGGAAATTTCCAAACCAGTTGAGTTTTCGTAGTGGAAAAGTGTTTCTGTATGCAAATTTTAGTTGATAATTTTAGTTGAGAATTTAAAATGTTATCAATTGATAACGTGCTAGGGAAAAGGAATCAACTATATTAAAAAGTTTTAAAAAAAGTGTAGAAAAAAAAAGTGTACAAGAGAAAAGTGTAAAATTATTATTTTGTAAATAATATATTGTAATGGCGAAAACAACAAAGGTAAGGTTTTTTGGCTTTTTTAAATTTAGAAAAATTTTATTTATATTATATATTATTATATGTAGTTTAATTTTTATTTAATACAAATAATTTATATTTACAATATACATATGATATAAAAAGTATTAAAATTAAATAAATTAACGTATATATAAAAGATACTATACATATAATATATATTTATTATTAATATTAAATTATTATTAACTTAATATCAATATAATTATACACATACTTGTCGCTCAAAACTAAAGGAACCGCATGCAATAAAATAATTTTTTCTTATATTTTAATTTTATTGTATATAAATAATAAAACAAATTTTTTCTGTGTATAATTTATTTATTTTTAGTTAAATTCAACGATAATAATTTATATATTACAAACAAAAAAAAAATTTACAAAATAAAATGTTAGTTTCTTTTGGTCGAAACTAATTTTCCTTATGTTAACGTCCTTATAGTTTTAATTTAAATGAAATAGGAATTCATGTAAATTTTAATATACTTGTCCTGAAAATTGTGATCAATTATGTGATTTACAATCTTTAATATAAAATAATGTTTTTAGTTTTTTAATTCATCGTTTTTTCATCGTATTCGAGCAGGTGCTGGAAAATAATTTATATATTAAAAATATTAGTTCTAATCCGTAGTAATTTGAATAGTGATTTTAAATGTATTTCCCTTAGTTTCGACCAAAAGAAACTAACATTTTATTTTGTAAATTTTTTTTGTTCATTATATATAAATTATTATCGTTGAATTTATCATAGTTAAGAATAAATCAATTATACACAAAAAAAATTTGTTTTATTATTTATATACAATAAAATTGAAATATAAGAAAATCCATTTTATTGCATGCTGTTCCCTTAGTTTTGAGATAAACGGTATATATTAAATATATTATACATAATTATAATACATATGTATATTATGTAAATTAATTATATTTAATAAAAATAATTTATAACAATAATATATATACAGTTAACCGATAGGTTGTTAAGTCCGATTGTTACAAAAAATGTAATTTTTTTTTCAGTTTCACTATGTATATTGACATATTTATTTTAATAATATTCGCGATTGATTGAAATGAAGATAATCTAGGAAAATTTCTAAATTCAAAACAGTTTAACTTAACAAAAACAAAAATTTAAAAAACCTATATGTTTTAATAAATTTTTTTTTAGATATAAAATTTATATTTATCTATATTATATTTTTATTTCTTGTTTTTTTTTTAAATGAATGGATAAATGCTAGTTGCAGAAATCACATAGTGGCGATTAAAATATGTAATATAAATTCAATCGTATACCTGCTGCACATACAAAAAAAAATTTTTACCTGATTATATATACATACAATAAAATAACGATGTTATCATATTTCAAAATATAACATATATTTCAAAAGACGTATTCCTACATATACTATACTCCTTTATAGTATAAATTTATATATATATATATATATACTTATCTAAATTATGTATACATTCATATACAGTGAATACACATGATTGTAAGATATATGAAATGTATATGCATATGTATATATGAATGTATACTCCAAATCTATATTGCAATGTGATAAGTGATAATCACATTGAAAAAACAAATTCATATTCATACTGTATATCCTACACCAATCCTACACAATACGAAATTTATATTATGATCCCTTCTAACATGAAAGATCATTCAAAATTCGAGAATTAATAAGTATTTTGTATATGTAAGATGAAACAATTCATACACAAAACAGGTTTAATATGAAAGCAAGTCCTTTCTTCCTATATTTTCCTATATACGTATATATATATTTTCCTGTACATATAGTATCTACAGGTTACAAGTAATAATATGGTATGTGATATAATCATAATACCATCTACCATACTTTACATGTAATACAACACAACAAAACACTATATTCATATATTCATACTACACATACTACCAATACTATATATTTCATATATTTCAATACTTAATTTAAAATGAAAGAAAGTTCTAATATATAGCTTTTCAATTGGAATTTAACAAAATTTCATAACATAACTGACAATTCAAATTAAAAATTTCTTCGGTTAGAACTTAAAATCCAACAAGAAAATTCAAGAAGAGTTGATTGCGATGCGATGGAAAAATTCAAGAAGAAGAAAACTATCCCCCTTTTTTGTACTAGTTTTCACATCTTTGAAATTTTATAGTATCTTTGCTACGAACTTGAACTTTATCCATTTTATAAAAAATGCTAAGCACACGTAATTCAATTGCTTGTAAAATATAAATTAATTGACAGATAGGTTTGAAAATAAAAATGGCGTCTCATAAAAGATCATAATTTCTAAAAAAAATACTCCTAACTCATCGAAGTGTCATCTACATGTTAATACAGGAAACTTATCAACCCACGTAGTATATATTGACCAAAATCTGTAATAATTTAAATAATATTAGGTTAAACAAGAAAATAAAAGAAACTACTTTGTTATTTAAATTGGTCAAACCAATTAATTAATCTACTATAAATTAGTTATAGCGATGTATCCATGCAATATATACGCATAAACAGCTAGAAGGATTATCAAAAGGAAAGAAAAATAATATTAATGTTATGTTAAATCATAATTAATGATATCTAAAGTGGGTTGGAAATAAAGATGTGTCCAAATATAGAATGAAATAATAACTTCAGTGAATTTTCCTTACATGCGTATATATTGCATACAATTATAATAGTATATTGTAAATGAATTTTTTTTTTATTTTTTTTTTTTATTTTTTAAAATATACATATATACATAAATGTATATAGTATATATTAAGTGCACGCGGATACTCAGTCCATGGCACCGCCGATCAGTAATTTTATGTCAGATATACATTATTATCCAGTTTATCATCAGTAATCAGTTACTGGTGTACATTGCTGATGGGAAAAATTATTGATCGACTTGGGCAAGAGTAGTGCGCTGGCTGGGGTTCGAACCGTGATCTTAAAGATCGCAAGACCGACACACAACCATCGAGCTATTCAAGCCCCTATTGTAAATGAATAATTGTTAAGTAAAATTAAAAATGACATAAAACAAATTCGAATGTATAAACCTTTCAGAATTCTTTTATATATTATTGAACTTATACTTTATACATATATATACTCACGAAACTTAAGTTTAATAAATAAAATCGAAATGTATTTGTAGAATTGGTAAGATTGGCTTTTGCTTTTTATCCTTCCTTCATGAAGACCCAAAACATTCTTGACATGAATTGACTTCTGATACTTTTAATGAAAATTTCAGCATTTTTTTTATAAGGATGGGAACTTAGTTTTTTTTTACAGCGAACTAAGTTTAATTGAGGTGGGTAAGACAATATCATCGTTGGGCGAGGCACTTTTTTTTATTTTTCAGGACCAACGATGGTTGCAGCTGTATTCTGGGCCAGAGCGGGGCCATATTTATTTACAGGTCTACGGTGTGGGTGCGGTATTTTTTTTGTTTAAATAGATTTGGAGCACTCTAAGTAGAAGGACTTCACAACCTTCTACTGCTCCAAGCTGCGAAAATAAAAGGGTTAAGGATAAGTGACAAACTCACGCCCCATCCGGCGAGCTAGTTCGTGCTAGCCAGCAAGCGCAGCAGTCAATTCCACCAGCCTTAAACCCATGAAGTATGTATGTTGTTATGTGTGTCCATACTACAATTTTTCTACGACTAGTATAGGCACACATATAATTAACTTTATACATCTATCATACCCTGTACAACATACAGTGGTCATATAAATAAAACACATTTTTTTTGTTTGCTTCTTTTATTTTATTACAGATATCAATATATTGTGAATGTACATAGCTTAGTCGACAGTATGACACACATACTACTTCATACATTACAAAATGGCGCCCAAACATTTTATGGTATTTTCGTGGACACAGATCTACGGATCTGTGTCACATTTAGTCCTTCACGGACAAACTTTGGTGGTCTTCGTACATTCGTATGAATGTACAAAATTTCTCTTTGTTGATTAGTACAACACTTAGTTCCCTTACGGAAAATTTTTTTTTTGCACCCTTGTTAGCATAGACTAACACTTAATGTCCTTTACGGACTATACACCGTCATTTTTTTTTAGCTTTTTATTCTGTTTTGGAATTTTGGGTTGAGCAACTTCGAAGTTGTTTTGATCATCCATCTACCTGATTGGCTTACCACTTTGTAGTCTTCGAGCTGCAAAGTTGGGTACCAGGTTGATGTTTGATCAAAGCTTCTTTGAAGTCATGCAACCCAAAAGTTTCCAAGTTGATGGTTGAGTTGTCAACACATTCGCGTGGTGATGTGTGATTGACAGGATTACTGTTGAGGTTGACTACCATTTGAATAACTTAATAGTAGATTCAATTGGGTTCCAGTAATCGTGTCAATCACATACTATTAGTGATTAGTATTATAGTATTATATTATATTAGTATTATATATTATATATATATTATATTAGTATTATAGTATTATAGTGATTTTTTTTTCATATTCATACACAATTTAGTTTGTTTCGTCTCGAGTCATTATACATACAACTTTATAGTCAAAGTCAAAAGTATCGGGTCCTACTAATATGTTTTTACAAATTTTAATTACTATATAATCTTTTTATGTGCATATAATTAATTACCAATTGTGAATTTTTTTTTAACTAATAGAATTGTAAATTTCAAGTTATTTAAAATTTTTTTTGTTAACGGACAGCATTTTTCTTTATAGTCATCGATAATATAAGTAATTTAAATTTTTTTTGGTACGGTACATCAGAAGTGATTTGTCTTCTGAAATTTTTTTTTGAATTTTTATATATAAACCGGACGCGATTATAATTAATTTTTTTTTCTCCCCAAAATTTCAAAAATTACCAGACGTAGAACTAATTTTTTTTTGTCCCAAAATATAGTGATTGTGTATTAGTGGTACCATATTAAGTGAGGTGTAAAAGTGCATACTTTGATCGTAGATGTCAGTACGGGCTTATAATAAAAAGAAATTTAAGACATCGGGTCACAATTACAACACCAGAGGTAGAAATTTGGAATTGGAAAAGGCAGAGGGAACAGTTAATAGAGATTCAAATGCAGTGGAAGATGTAGCTGGAGGTGAAGAATCCTTGGCGTCCCCTATGACTACAGCACCTGTGGTTACAACAGGTCCATCACAGTCATCAGATACACCATTTCTAGGTTTTGATCAAGATTCGGGATTGATGCCGGAGATGTCAGATCCTGAATTGAATTGGAGAATGCCTGGAGCGTCAAGGGTGGTACATTCTCCTGTCTCAATAGCTAGATCACATAATGATCAAATTGCAGTAACCACGGTATCTTCGGTTCAAAATTCCGTACTTACTTCAGCATCAGCAACTGGAACTGCACCTAAGCCACGTCAAGTCTCACACCCTAGTCGACGTGTGGAATTTGATCCAATGCTAAACCATCAAGCAGGTGATGACGAACCAAATTCGAGACGTACAAATTCGCAGGATTGGAGAATTGATCGTGACTCAGGAGTATATTCAGATATGCCCGGGGCTGATAGTTGGTCGTTGTCAATGTCCCTTCCCGTTCAACCATCGATAAGGCCTACAAGAACAAATACTAAGAATGTGACTTCGTGTTCCACACAACGTTCTCCGATACCATCTTCATTCCTATTATCAGGAATAACACAAAGGAGGAATCAGCAACAAACAAGTACACAGGTCACTTATTCGAGTCAACAATCGTCGCATGCAGTAGGCACCCCAACACGTAGATATGAGAATATGGATCGTACAAATTATGGACAACCACTACGATATGATCAGATGAGACAACACCAAGATCAATTAGATATACCACCACCACTTGATCGGAATCAAAATTATCAACAAAATTTTAGTATCCCCTCACAGAGTCAACGAAGTCAAGAGGCATTCTTGTATTCACCATTGTCCCAGACAACTCATCCATTACATAATGTAAATTTTTCAAACAGACATCAACAACGTCCACATGTAGTGCAGAGATCAAATGTAAATCACAAGTCAGTGATGAATTCATGGACTATCTCGTACTCTGGTTTTGCAGATCCGTTGCCTTGTGAAGAGTTTTTGTTTCGAGTTGAAACATTGGCACGTAGATATGCAATATCAGTAGTGCGTTTCTGTAACTCGATAGAGAAATTTCTCAATTCTGTGACGTAATACGATTTTCAATCGCTAAACTCTACTAGTAGAGTTCTGCTGTTTCTGTAACACTCGATAGAGAATTGGTATGGTGAGTTTGCAATTAGAAAGGAATTTATAAAAATGAAACAACAGTTGTAACATTTAAATCAAAGTAACGTAAAACTTATTCTGAAAGTTTGATTAACTTTTAAGTTTTGTATATATCTACACATAACATATTACATTTTATACATTGAAATTCATACATATACATATGTACATACAAAAATTTTTCTAAAAATAAACCGAAGATAAAATGTAAAATATGTATCTAAAATTATTTGTATGTATATTTTTATTTTAAGTAAATATTCACCTGTTTTTCTGCATTCATATTTAAAGAAATTATTTTTACACTTTATTATTATTAATAATACTTAATACACTTTATAATACTTAATAATATGAAATTAGTACTATAAAAAAAAATAATTAAATACTATTCTGTTATTAAAAAATAACTAATTTACTCTTTTTAACCTTATTAATTAGCTGCTAATACTCTATCGAAAAAGAAACTCAACCAGTAGAGAATTAACTCAACTCAACAGACTTACAGAAACACTTTTGCAGTAGAGAAAATTGTTTCAGTAGAGTTTTCAATTTCACCACGTTACAGAAACGGTACGATAGAGAATGACGTCAAAATGACGTCGGATAGAGTATTTCAGTTGAGAATTACTCAATTTGTAAGTTACAGAAACGGACCACAGATAGAGAATTATGTACAAACATACACGTGTTGTTGAAGGACAAAGCATCTGACTGGTACTGGACTCAGTTCTGTCGTGATGCCATTGAGTTTACGTGGGATGAATTTAAACGGAGTTTTATCAATTACTATCAACGTTTAACATCTGACTTTGAGATAGTAGGAGCAATGATGAATACTAGACAGGGTAATACGAGCTTCGATGATTTTGTTCAGAAATTAATCGTGTATAGGAATCAGATGAGGAATCCAATGCCTGAGGTTGATCTTATTAATATAATAAGAGACAACATGGATACACGGTTAGCACAAATGACTTTCACTGCACCTGTTTTAACATTGCAACAGTTGAGAGAGGTCTGTAGGAGAGCTGAGATATTTAGCTACCCACACAAATAGAATCCGTCAAACATATCGTCCTAGAGTGAATGAAATTAATACTTGGAATCCTCAGGATGCATATTATAATTTTGAAAATGATATAGATACGATGAATACATGTATAACTGTTCGAACAGATGCAGAACCATTACCAAATGCAATTTGTAACTATGAGGTAGAGAATGCTGAAGTAGATGAGGTTGCCAATGGTAGATCTAGAGCGATTTGTTGGAATTGTCGTCGAATGGGACATTACTTCCAAGATTGTCCTGAGAACTATCGTCGACTATTCTGTTTTAAATGCGGATGTCCTGACACTACGTCTCCTCGATGTCCAAAGTGTTCGGGAAACAGAGTTCCGAGTGGACAGCGGAACGGGACGTCCCACTCGACGATGAATCCCGTGAGTCAGGCGGATCGTCCATCGAATCAGCCTCCTCGACTTTAGCTGACTCCCAAATAATTAACAATACAAAACAACCAAATGTGACAAATCTACCTAATGTGTCAAATATAAATGAACCTGATGCGACTATTTTAAAATCTGATTCGACAATTATTAATAAAGAAAATGATGCAAAAATGTTGATTACAATTAGAAAAGAGAATGTCTTTGAGCGAAAATTGAAACCCATTATACCATGGCATGTTAGATGGTATAATTATCTTCAAGTTCGAGAGAAAATATTCAATGTATCAGAGATGAATTGTCATAAGCGAGCTGTTAGGTTGAGAAAATTTCGTACATTCAGAAGAGAAATGAGGAAGAGAAAGAAAATATGTGTGGCTGGTCTAGTACGCTATCCCTGCGACGATCGTCCATATGCGAAAGTCAGAGTCGCAGATGTTGAAATCGTAGGCTTACTAGACAGCGGAGCCAGCATTTCATGTTTAGGTCGACAAGCGAAGAAATTAATTGAAAAATTAAATGTCGAAGTCATTTCTCTTTCTGAATCAGTAGCAACAGCTGATGGCAATAATCAACGGATTGAAGGATACATTGAAGTACCAGTAACATTTATGGGAGTTACACATATGATGAAGCTGCATATAGTTCCAACTCTACGGCAACAAATGTATTTAGGGATCGACTTTTGGAGAAGGTTCAAGATCGCACCAGATGTAATATCGGAGTTATCAATAAAGGATATAAATCCTAAATGTGAAGTTAACATTATGCATGAGTTAACTGTTTCGCAGTCTGAAAGATTAGAAGTAGTAAAGTCCAAGTTTCTGTCCTTTGCGAAAATGGGACTGGGAAAGACCGATATGGAAGAGCATATCATTGACACGGGAGATGCTGAGCCGATAAAGCAAAAACATTATCCGGTCTCGCCTGCCATACAAAAATTAATGTATGAAGAACTTGACCGAATGCTCTCTCTCGGTGTCATTGAAGAATCTAACAGCCCCTGGAATTCCCCAGTCGTCCTTGTACGGAAACCTGGAAAGGTACGCCTATGTTTGGACTCGCGAAAAGTTAACGAGGTTACGAAAAAAGATGCATACCCCTTACCACACATTGCAGGTTTATTAAGTCGTTTACAGGATACTCGATATATATCAAGCATTGACTTGAAAGACGCATTCTGGCAGATCCCTCTTGAAAAGCAATCTCGTGAAAAGACTGCTTTTACAGTACCAGGTCGTCCTTTATACCAGTTTACAGTAATGCCATTCGGGTTGTGTAATGCACCTCAACGTATGTGTCGTTTGATGGACAAAGTTATTCCAGGTCGTATACGGGAACATGTGTTCGTTTATTTAGACGATTTGTTAGTTCTATCACCTGATTTTGACACACACTTGTCACTTTTAGAAGAAGTTGCTTGGCATCTGCGAAAATCTAGTTTAACCATAAATGTTGAAAAGAGTAAATTTTGTGTGAAAGAAGTTAAATACTTAGGTTATATTGTTGGTAACGGAATTCTTAAAACAGATCCTGGTAAGATTGGAGCCATACGTGACTTTCCTTTGCCTAAAACGGCAAAACAGTTAAGAAGATTTTTGGGTATGACTGGATGGTACCAACGATTCGTCGCAAACTATGCGAGTATAGCTGCTCCTTTAACAAATGCACTAAAGACTTGCAAGACAGGATTCTGTATTTCCCCTGAAGCTGAGGATTCTTTTGAAAAGTTGAAGACAGCACTCTGCGAAGCACCAGTTTTGGCCACCCCAGAGTTTGCTTTTAGTTTTTTTTTACAGCGAACTAAGTTTAATTGAGGTGGGTAAGACAATATCATCGTTGGGCGAGGCACTTTTTTTTTATTTTTCAGGACCAACGATGGTTGCAGCTGTATTCTGGGCCAGAGCGGGGCCATATTTATTTACAGGTCTACGGTGTGGGTGCGGTATTTTTTTTGTTTAAATAGATTTGGAGCACTCTAAGTAGAAGGACTTCACAACCTTCTACTGCTCCAAGCTGCGAAAATAAAAGGGTTAAGGATAATACTAGGTACAGACATTAACTTGTATATTATAATATAGATATTATAATATCACGTATATTATAATATAGATACTACCTGAACACACATAATATTATAATATCGGTCAGCTGATTTTGTTAAAAGCTTTAAAGTGAAGAATTTTTTATATTGAGTGAATAAATAAATATTAAAAAATGGATAAAAGAATTATTGTGAATTGTGAATTGTGAATTTCTGTGATGGCCATATTGAATTTTAGGTTTTTGTATAAGGTATATTACATTAAAGCTTCCGTAAATTACGTTTGGGAACGTAATTTCCATATTACGACCAAATAGTAATTTAAAACCTAATATTCACAAACAGACAGTATGAAATTATAATATTCTGGTAAATAGTAATATACATATTATAATATTGTTGATATCTGTCCCTGGTATAAGTGACAAACTCACGCCCCATCCGGCGAGCTAGTTCGTGCTAGCCAGCAAGCGCAGCAGTCACTTCCACCAGCCTTAAACCCATGAAGTAAGTATGTTGTTATGTGTGTCCATACTACAATTTTTCTAGGACTAGTATAGGCACACATATAATTAACTTTATACATCTATCATACCCTGTACAACATACAGTGGTCATATAAATAAAACACATTTTTTTTTGTTTGCTTCTTTTATTTTATTACAGATATCAATATATTGTGAATGTACATAGCTTAGTCGACAGTATGACACACATACTACTTCATACATTACAAATTCAAGAACTTGTACGAATAATTCATAAGTAACTTACGCATAAAACTAAATTCAAGAACTTGTACGTATAATTGATGAATAAGTTGCACATAAAACCCAACTTTATACCGTGTAGCAAGTATAAATTATGAATTATTATTCAAAACTGATGAATAATATTCATAATCTTCCGTTTTTTGAATTGTGTTTGTGTAAAAATAGCAACAGTTTCATTTCAGTAAGGCGTTTGAAAAGTGAAGGTGGTAATTAAATTTGAAAAAATTTTAAAAATTATAATTTATAATAGTGTTTTGTTAAAAAATTAACTGGAAAAAGGTAAGCATGAATAATTAAATTTTAAATTAAATAGATTTATGTATATACATATGTATGCATGGAGATTTGTATTTTAAATTAAACACTCTATTAGAAGTTAGCACAAATTTTAAATTTCCATTATTTTTTACAAATTTATTAAATTCAGAGTACAGCACAGAAATTCAAGCAACTTAAGCTTTGTCTTTTATTTAAAAACATCTGTTATTTTGAATGTTAAATTTTGGACTTCCCCTTGGGAAACAGTAGAAATCAAGTGGAAGGAGTGCTATCAAGTAAGGAGAAGAGAAATTATTAACAGTTCGACCAGTGACATTTTACTTAACTGGCCTCTATTTATGCATAGCAACGGCAGTCGTTTAGTAAGTGTGTGTTGAACTCATATGCAAATTTGTACTATATTATGTTAAACATTTCTAGATTGAAATAGATTTTGAATTAATTTTCCCGGAAAAATCAAGCGTCTTTTCTTCTAAATGGAATTCCATTGAAGGAAAACTAATAGAAGCTTGTAAGAAAGTCATCAAATTTCCACCGGCGCTAGAATTACTAGAAAACCTGTCAACTAATATAGGTAAGGAAATTACAAAATTTAATAATCCTTCATATTAATAACAAAATTTTCTGTATTTTTTAGAATTACATCGTTACGAGATTTGATTTGTAGCTTCGATGATCTTCAAAATAAAAAGCCTTTTGAGCTAAATTCATTTTTAAATGAAGAAAAATGTTTCATGATAAGAGTACTGTAATATTAGATCTGAATATTATTATGTACACAAAATATAAATGTATTATTAAAAATAATTAAAATAATTTCTGTAATATTTTTGTAAGTTATGTTATTGTATTGAAAAAATAAAATAAATATTCAATTAAAATTTAAAACATGTTTTTATTTATTAAAACCTTGAAGAATAATTGCGTATTTCATAAAATTTGATCATAAATCATATGATTTATGATAAAATTTCTATATGGGCCCTATTCCTTTAATCATCAAAATTATGTTTTTCCAAAGCATAAGTTATGATTCTTAATCATAATGTGTAAGTATATTCTAAATATTTTGTTCATAATATATAAAACTTTATTCTTAAGCTCTGACTAATTATCTTAAAATTTATGCAATTTTTAATTATGATCAGTGAGTTTAAATCATAATATATGCATAGGACCTATTCCTTTTTGTTCTTCATTTATGAATATATGAGCATAAAAATTAAGTAAATTTAAGAATAAATTTATACATATTATTCATAAACGATGAAAAAGTGCTTTGTCTTAAGTTCTGAGTAATAATTATAAATTTATGATTAGTTACTGTTGGCTGTATTTTATACTTAATTTAGGCATAAGTTGTGCTTAATACGAATAATACATGACAACATTTCTCTCCGTGTGACGAAGTGACAAACCTTCTGATTTATAAATTGAAAGAGAAAATTTGTAGTTTATGGTGTAACTGGTACGAAGTTAAATATGTAATTTTCACTTAAAATTGTTGAAAATTTTAACACTTCAATGAGCCACTGACAACTGAAAGATTATTTTAAATTTTTTCGAATTAGTGAGCTTAGAACCGAAAACTCATTTGTGTATTTTTTAATCAAAATTTTGTTCTATAAGTTAACCGTCTTTAACGTAAAATAATGAATATGAGCAATTATGAAAAACGTTTGTTCGCGATTCAACAAAAAAACAATTGAGTTTTGATATTGTTGTTGTATGGTTATGGGCAAAAACATGTTCTTTATTCGAACACGAAATAGACATTTTATTTAAAAATGTTTATCTTTTATAAACATGATCTGATCATTGAAGAATTTTGTGACTGAAATAGTACTAAAATTCTTTTTTCTAGAATCAACTTTTTCATTTTGTAAAAAAAAAAACATATTATTAGTTTTCTGTTTCTACAGCCTTTAAATCTCTAAAATGCACAAATGTGCCTCTGAAAACATTGTAAAAATTTTGAATGTAGCTAACTCGTTATCTACACGCTTACATTTTGCTAGTCGCAATATCTTTCGAGTGTCTTGCAGGAGCTTCTCGATTATGAGTCAAATAAAAATTGGATTACAACCAATAGTTAACGGCTCAAGAATCTGCAGCTTATGAAATACTTCCTCATCACTTAGGCAGATTGGCATTTAATTGGTGGAACATTGCAAATTCTCAATAATTGTGTGTTAATTGAACAATTCAGATGATTTCGCGTAGTTGTTACCAATTATGTCAAACTACCGTAATATTCTTTCAACTTCTGCAGAAACCCTCGATTTTAAATAGCATCCACGTCCAGAATACTATTATATATATTATATTTACATATATAAAATATATAGTTATGTAAATAAGACTTCGATGATTCTGTGATGTTCTGTGATACTCAAAATATGAGATTTATGCAATTTATCTGCAATTTCCACAGAACTTAAGAGACATAAGTACGAGTTTTACACATTCTACACATTCTACAGTAGTTTTGGAGGCACATTTTTCTGCCACTGAGATATTTTTTTACTATATTTCTCTACAAAAACCAATAATATATTCTGCTGATATGTATGCAACATTCTAGAGTAATTCTCGAATTCATCTAGTACATATGTATATGTAAAAATACAAAAATAATATAAGGTTTACGCGATATGGAAAAACTTTTTTTAATTTCAAAAATTTTTCAATGATCAGATCATGTAACAACTAGTAGAAGTATTTTCTTTAAATTGAAAGAAAAGATTTGAATATATCTTTCTGTAAATCTTTGATCCTTACTATCAATGAACTACTCAATGTAAGAAATGTATTTAACAGAATAGTTTGCCACCAAGTAGTATACATGAATGTGGGTATCTATCTTTCCTTAAATCAAACATTTATTACATCCAGCTCTTTCCCAGACATATGAGATCTGAACGTGATATTCTAAATAAAAATGCGAATGTACAACAGAATTCGTTTTTCTTATCAAACGTAAATTCAACTATTTCACATAATTTACTGTATATAAATAGTGATATGCACTTTTGTACCGACAGTGTTGGATACAAAGAAAAAAAATTTGATAAACCACATTTAAAACGATCTACTCTTGAATTTTCTATGAAATATTTTGGAAAAAAAAGCCTTTGCAGAAAGGATGCTTTGAATATCCAACACGATGTGAAAACTATGATAACAAGCAAAATAGCTAAAAAATATTAAATACTCAAATTCTTTATATGAACTTTGAAATTTCATGTACTTATGTATGAAATTGGTTTGCCAGCTACGTTATGTACTTTTGTATTGTACTGCTATTTGTAATCTGTATACATATAATCACTTCTTACATATTTTTATATCTTACATATTTACGTATCTGCCTGCTATCCGCCATAATGGATAATTTCTGATTTGTATTGTCATATTAGTAAAATACAATTTATTCCCTAGTTATGCAATTAAAAATAAAATTGATGTAATTTTTTCCCACTCAATCCTGCACTCCTCTTTATAAATATATCAATTTTTTTTATAAGAAATAAGTACATATGTGTGTTAGTGAAAAAAACTTGAATGTATTTCGATTATAGATATATGAATATGTTAATGAAAAACTTAATTGAGATAAGCATATTAGTAAAGTAATACAGAAAAGCATTCCAATAATTGCTGCTATTGGTAGGAGTCCTAAATTAAATCATAGAATATCTAGGCTATAATAATTTGTTCTCAAACTAAGCAAAAAAATCTAGAAAAAATAAATAGAACTATGATGTTAGCACAAAAATACTCTTCAGAATAGAAAGAGATATGCCACAAGAAGATGTATTGAAAATTACAGGAGCATTAAATCTAAGAGATTTGGTAATTTTAGAAAAAACTAAATTTATATATAAGACGCTGCACGATAAAATTAAAAGTTGAACTCGAGAAAAGGAAATCAATAAACATTCTTGGTATTATATTGAACGATTTAATTACACGTCTTTTCAAAATATGGAATATAATCCAATTTTAACTCGTGCAATATTTTCGGATCCTCGGTTCAAAACCAAAGCGAAAGCATTCGATAACAACAGAGCACTAGAAAAAGTGAAAGACAATATAATTAACATTAACAACATAAGAAATTACACAAATTCAACACAAATGTCGGTGAACCATTAATGAATTTTTTTTTCTGTTGATGGCAATGGCAACTGACTTGAATCATTATTTTTTTTTTTACTGAAAGAGCAGAATATCATTAATATATGAGTATCGCAAAATGCGTACAATGTACGTATTACGTATATTGATCGACCATATAAAATTTTATGAAATTTCTACTTTGTTGAAAATATAATTAAGTTTTTCATCTAATTTTGTGTGTAATATAATCATATTGAACATAATGATGTTGATAATAGTTATCATAAATGTGTTTTTGCACATAATGTATAACCCACCTAATATTACATACATATTATTCGACGCAAATTCAACAAATTCTGATTTTATTGAAATCTTGTACGATCAAACATTATTATTTATTCAAACTGCCTCAAGTGACATTTGATTTGATTACGGCGGAATGTGTTTAATGCACATTAATACTTTTCCTCTCATTATTCTCGTAGCGTCATATTCTACTTTTCTTTCCAATAAAATTATTCTATATAAGTATAGAATATGTTTTTCATTTTGGTCTACTCTGCACGCACACACGCACATCATATATTCTGAATTCATTTGATCATTATAGTGTTTCAGTTTTTAAATCAACTGAACCTAGTAAAAAATTTAATGACTCTAATCTAATAGCCAGTTTATCATAGGAGAAAAAGAAAAATATGCTATTGCTTTATATAAGACTAAAAAAATAAAATATTTATATATATATATTTATATATAATATATTATGGTATACCTACTTGGATACGTAATTTTATGTCCACTTTTTTGTGACGAAAACTTTTCGTTTCTACCGTGACAATGCTTATTTTATTTTTATTTTTACTGTTACTGTTGCATATTACATGCTGCAAATCAAGGCTAATAAAATATATAAGGTTAGCTGTAGCGATACTAATAACCTACAAATTAAGTTGTGACGTCACAATGTAAGATTTCTTGAAGCATTCATAAGACCGTATTATGTTAGTCGAAATTTTGATGTTAAAAAGATGAATTAAAAGTTAAAAAATTACTAAAGATTACTAAACAAAACAAATTAAGTTATTTTTAATAGTTGATAAAATATAGATTTAGTGCTCTAATTCTAAAATACATTCGTGTTTTAAAAAACAACAATAACAATTTAACATTTCTTACAATATGACGTCAGAATCGGTTGAAAATCTGATTGTAAAAAAAGCAAAAAGTTTTCCTATATACGGCTACAGCTAACCTTATATATTCTATTAGCCTTGCTGCAAATGTTCTGAAAATCACGAGATTGTACAGATTAATTCTACGATGATACAAGACAAAAACTCAACAATGTCACAAATTTATGTTTATAATTAAATATTATTTATTTAATATTATTTAATATTTATTAATTATTTAATTTATTTAATTTATTTAATTTATTTTTTCTCTCACATATCATTGCAATGATTGCATTGCAATAGCACTGCACGCACGCACGCACACTGGACTGCTGGGCTGGCAGTTCACTGTAGAGGTGGGCGATAGCGAATAAAAACTATCGAATTATTCGATAGTTGAATGATTTTCATTTATTCGAATACTAAAACATTAAACTATCGAAACATTCGATATTTTCAAAACATTCGAATAACTATTTTGCTGGCATATATGTATTTGTCTTACTGATTACGGAAGTAGCAGAGTTTTTATCAGATTCCATCTGCTGAATCTGAAAATATTCACTTGGCAGTTTGGTAGATGAGTTTTGAAAGTTCTCAAATGAAAAAAATTGCAGGTAACACGTGTGGAAGACGTATGGCAATCTTTGAGTGTCAGATTTCGAGGGCAGACGTTTGTCTACATCGGTCATGGTGATTACACATATCTGACATGAAAATGAGCAAATTTCTGACAGTTTGTCAGTTCGGTGTAATATCAGCTTCTTTCTTCATTCTTCATACATTTTATTTGCTGGATTTGACATTTTTTAATTTAACTATTACAGCAATGTAATGCTGAAATTATAACCTACTAATATCATTGAAATAAACAAAACTGAAAAATCTGTAAATGGTTGGAAATTTATACTTTTTTCAAAATTTTATCATACTTTTAAAGAACGGAAATAAATTATTAAAAATAGTTCTTCTAATTTTAGCCAGTTCAAGTTAAAATAAAACAAAACTCTTCGGAATTCCACACTGATTTAAAAATTTAAGCAGAAAAGTCTTTCTTAATTAAATTTTATATCAAAACAAAAATGATAAATGTCATTTCAGATTTAGAATAAAAGGACAGGGATGTCGTATTAAGTGATAAACATATAACATAGTTCCATTTTCGTGCCGATTGGAATGGGAAATGGGACGGTGACGGTGGTATATGTCATTATTTTATAACAAAGGCTAAAACTATCGAATTATTCGATAGTAAAAACTATCGCATTCGATACTATCGATAGTTGAATTCATTCACTATCAAACTATCGATTGTTGAAATCATTCGCTATCGCCCACCTCTAGTTCACTGTGGTGAAGTGAATTGCATAGCAGATAGCACAATTCAGCGACAGCCGAGCCGAGCCGACAGCGTATGCAGTAATTAATGCTTTAAACACAATTCATCGACCGACGGCAACGGCAAGCGGCTATCGAAAAAATTATTTGTCAAAATAATTCGCCCTCGTGTAGTTAAATGTAGTTGAACATAATTAAGCGGCTGGCGGCTATCGAATTTTGCCGTCGCCGCCCAACTTAGATCTAATTTCTATTTTTGCCGCTTGCCATCCCGAATTTTTATAGTTGAGGTTATGATTATTAGAATAGTGAAAGTGAAAAAGTGTAAATTTAGTGAAAATAAAATTAAAATAATAATTAAATAATATAAAAATATAAAATAATACAAAAACATAGCAATAGTAATAGTAATAGTAATAGCAATAAGAAATAAATAATAATAATAATAATTATAAAAATAATAATAATAATAATAATAATAATAATAATAATAATAATAATAATAATAATAATAATAATAATAATAATAATAATAATATAGATTTCGATGAAAAATTAATTGAGCAGGTGAGAAACCATCATATACTCTACGATATGAGTATGAAGGAATATCGCAACATAATAAAAAAGGATCGAATTTGGGACTCAATAGCGAAAGCGCTTGATAAGCCTTGTAAGTATTTGACTTTTTGAAAAAAATTAATAAATTATTAGTGAATCAACTATGTGTTTTTTCTTGCAGTGAGTGATTGCAAAAAGAGATGGAAGAATCTGAGAGATTCGCACAAAAAACACATGAATAATTCATATATAGTTCTGGTGCTGGGATGGATTTGGTGGAAAAATGTAAAAGGTGGAAATATGAGAACCAAATATCTTTTCTCAATGATTCACAAAACGATAGGACGTAAGTAAAATTTATTTTAAATATAGCAAGAAAATAATTATTTTTCATCTTGCAGGACTGTAGGAGAGAGACTATAATTTTGTGGAGAACAATATATGTCATTCTTGAGTATTCTCCACCTACTTGATAAAATTCCAAAGGAATTTTCTATCAAAACACGTGCTTTGCTTAATTTCTTATTAAAATTTATTTTCGATGAACACAAAAGTCTTCCTGGATATGGACGCATTAAATTTTTCTTTAATGGAAATGCAGAGTCGGCAACAAAATAATATGGGAACAACTCAGTTGTATTTGGTAGTGCAGTTTCCTTTGGAATATTTCTTCCTCCATTTAGAATTTCACGCCTAAACACACTTCTTAAAAATATTTCTCCATCACTTTTGCTACCAACAGCTCCCACATTAATAAAAGTGAAAGTATATTTCGCATCACATGCTGCAAGTAGCACCATACTATAACGATGTTTATAATTATAATATACTGAGCCACTTTTCCTTGGACAAACAATATTAATATGTTTGCCATCTATGGCGCCGATGCAATTAGGCATTCCAGTTTTTTGATAAAAATGCTCAGCAATACTTTTGAATTCATTTTCATTTGGAACAGCTAAATAAATTTTACCTAATTCTTCCCATATAGTGCTACAAGTTTCGTAAATAATTTTGCGCACAGTAGACACGCCCACTTTAAATGCCCAAGCAAGCACTTGAGGTGAGCACCCATGAGCCAAATACCTACAAATAAATGCACGTTAAACTTAAATGAAACTATAAGTAATTCTTACTAACAGTATTGTCATCGCCAATCTGCTTTCTGGTTCGATTGGTTTGCGAAGGCAATATTTTGTCAGCTTGTTTTCAAGGAGTTTTAATAATAAATTAAGTCTCTACGTTCATCCTGGTTGCTTAAAAAAAATGCTCCTCATCTTTGGCTTTCATTTCCTTGTAGCATTTTACAAAAAATCCATCTTTATCTCTATTTTTGTTCACTTCACGAACCCAAAATTTTCTACTTTTCCTGTGAATTTTTTTGTATGCATCATACACAGTTAATACAATTATTAAAATTGATAAAATCTTTACAATTTTTCCTGTTTTGTCCATAATTATTCAACCACAAAATTATGCTGATTTTTGAAATATTCGCTCAATTGTGTATCAGCGGCGAATTTTCGTTGCCGTCAGCCGTCACGGCTTTTTTTGACATTCGATAGCCGCTTGCCGTCGTCGTCGGTAGATGAATTGTGTATTCCACATAATGCAGAAGACACAATAGAGCGAACAACGAACGACGAACAACGAACGAAGACCTTTATCTGTCAAAAAATTTTAAAACACATGTAGTTATATGAAGTTGCACACAATTCAACGAACGACGAACAACGAATTATTCGCTCATCGAATGAATTAAAACTTATTTCTATTTTGGTCGTCGTTCGTTGAGGAAGAAGAAGATTTTTTGTTTGGTTTTTTTTTAATATCTTGATTTTTTGTTTTAAAGTAAGTTGAAAAAATGAGTTTCGAGGAAAAATTAATTGAAAGTGTTAGAAGCCATGAAATTTTATGTAACATGGCTAGTAAAGATTACAGAAATGTAATTAAAAAAGAAAAAATATGGGAGGACATTGGAAAAGTTTATGAAAAAATTTAAAAAATTTAAAAAAAAATTTAAAAAATTTAGTCCATGTTGATTTATGTCAATAAACAATAACAAGACAGAGCGAATTTATCGTCGTATTGTGTTTAAAACAACGAATTTTCGATGGTCGTTGTTCGTTGTTCGTTGTTCTTCATTCGTTATTCGTTGTTCGTCGTTCGTTGGTCTCTCTATTGTGTTTACAACATAAATGGGACTTTGTACGCTGAACTTTACGCTGTCGCTGTCGCTCAAATAGGGCGCATTTACATTGTCTTTTCTTGCTTTCTTATCTTGTTTCAGAAAAGAACGATAGCATTTCATTATATCCATTCTTGCTTTCTTGTTCATGTTTCGTCGTATATTTTAATATGCGATGCCTATTAGTAGTATTACCGTATACTTATTTTATGATTTTCATTCTTGCTTTCATGTTTGACATTTTCATTAAAATTAACAGTGCGATTCTGCATAAGAGATCTCCTATTTCTCTTATTCCTCTTATCGTTTTTAGTGCAAATTACATTACAAATACATACTTTTAGGAGTTAAATTAAATTAGATAAGAGATGTGATCAGCTGATCTCTTTCAGTGGTGAATTTTTTTATGAATTTTGACAATCTACTTTTGAACGTTTATAACCGAAAAATTCTGTTTTAACGGACAAAAATCTCTAAACTTTAGAGGTCATCGATGAGGACCTCTTATATCTCTTATTTATTTTATTTATATTGTTGATATTCAAATATTGTATTCGTGTCGTGCATATTGTAAGTAATTTGATAATAATAATAATAGAATTGTATTAATAATAATAATTATTATAATCTTATAAATAAATTTGTTGCGTCTGTCTGTCTGTCTGTCTGTATGTTCCGGGTAATCTCGAAAACGGCTGAACCAATCTTAATGGAATTTTTTTTATCTGAAAGAGCAATTCCTCCCACAAATAATAGGCTACTTTTTTTCCAAAATTTATTATTTAAAACAATAAAAATTTGATTTAAACAGATGAAGGTCTGAAAAAAATCTATAAAATGTATGAAAAGCTTTTTCTTCTAAATGAACTGATAATCGTGGTTGATCGTGGTAATTGAATTACAAACTCGATAGAAATGACGTAATAACATAAAGCTTTACAAAGAGCTTTAGACAAGTAGTAAATTGAATAAGGTGGGTTTAAAACCTATGGTGAATCTTATGTCATTTTATGAGGTGAATCTCTTATCCAGAATACCGATTCCTCTTAAAAAATATAGTTCACCAAAACTTTAGAGAAATAAGAGGAATAAGAGATCTCTTATGCAGAATCGCACCGTAAGTTAAAAATTCGATTATGATAAAAAAAAATAACTAGAACAATATACTGGGTGATTTTTTTCTTAGTGCCAATATTGGTACTATGGTATTCTTTGGACTGTTTTATGAAAAAAATTGTACTAACAAAAATTTCTATCGACCCTATTTTCGACGCTAGATGGCGTTAAAAAAATTGATTTTTTTGTTGGACCTTCAAATACAAAATCATGTGTAACTTTTTGTACACCCTACTTTGAAATATTTAGTGTTCCAGAGAATAACAGCAAATAAAATTACCTTTCTTTTCATATACTATAACAAATATTTTGAAATTCGGTGCTAAGTAAAAAGAAATCCTGAATTCAAAATTCTTGACGAATTTTTTAAAAAATGTTATGTATAAATTGGGTTCCTGAAAAATATTTGCACTACAAAAAATATTTTTATTTTTGTAGTCGAAGCACAAAAATGTTTTCTTTCAAACAAAAAAAAAACCAGAACATGATATCTTTATCCGTTATTAAGTTATTAAGGATCAAAGTAGTGAAGAATTGCAGTATTGCATTTTTGTTGATGGTGAAACATTCTACTAATTTTGATTATTAACATACCGGCAACACTAAATTCAAGAAAACAAGAAAGCAAACCACCTCTGAAGTTGGTTTGCTTTATTGTTTCCTCTTGTCTCGCCCTTCTATACTTCTCTTCTAAGTTAATGACGTCACGTTCTTGACTTTCAAGATAATGTAAATGCGGCTATAGATTCTAATCTATTTTTCGGCGACAACGAGTCATTCTGACCTGGATTTTACAGTAGTAGTAATCTATTCGTAAGAAGAAGACATTTAAAATTCATATATATTTTACGCTGCATTTGCGCTCGAATTGTGCGAACTTTCGCCGATACGCTGTAGTTGTCGGTTGTCGCCCAAATTGTTGCAGTGACTGTTAAAAAAAGTAAAGGCACAACTATAATCGACATAGCTGACATCATGGTGTAAAGATTATAATAAGGTGAAGTAAGTATTCTTCTTCAATATGGAGGCAGCTGATTGAGTGACGTAATATTTAGTACCTTCCAACTGCATTTTTTTAATGTTGGAGAAATAAAAACTTTAGAAATAATTCGTATTTAAAACATTTGTAGATTATCTTTTTGGAAAAAAAAAATAAATATTAAAATGGTGTGGTGTAGTGTTAAAGATTGCAAAAATATTACAAAAAATAAAAATGTTACTGCAAAAAATATATGTTTTCACCAGTTTTCTAAAGATGAAATAATTCAAAAACAATGGATAAAAAAGTGTGGCAAAGATAATATTACCCCTCTATTCTAGGTAATAGATTAATAGCTATTAGTCAGTGGCGGCTCGTGACCAAAATTTATGGTGGGGCTAATGATTTCAAGGGTTTCCACTCCATCCAAGAAGTAACGCTTTTAGAGGGTCAGTCCATATTAATGATACACTTCCCCAGGATATTGTTTTTTGGAAAATAAGTTATGTATTTTGGGCTTCTTTCAAAATTTACAAACTTCATAAAAATAAAACGTTAAAAATACTTAACAAAATATTTTGATAGTAATAATAAATATCTTTAAAAAAAACAACTTAACAAACGTTCGTAAACTTAAAAATATGGATTTGTATCATTTCTGTATAATCTAACATTTCATTTAAAAAAACACTCAACACTTCGATCTTTCTCTTGACCAAAAACAAATTTGCTAAAATTTGCAATATTATATTTATAATTTCTCTGCGTATTGAAATAACTGCAAAGGAATTTAGTCGACTTTAGACTCCCATTATATTTAATTTTAGATTTTAAACCTTTTAAAGTACCAAAAACCCTTTTAGATACCAAAATGCTGATAGGATTCATTTAAATATTCTTGACAATTTTTTATTTTCATTTTCATCGTTAGAAAATTTGAAAATTTCGGAAATGAAAAAACATTTCAAAACATATTATCGCTTTAAATGGCGGTTAGTTCTTTTTTGAAATATTTCTTCAAATCGAACGGGTAAGAAACACAAAATTTTTTAAAATGTTTGGCGAAAAACCTAAAATTTAAGAAATTTGTTTGGGTCTGCAACATAAAAAGATAAATTATGAACAAAACTCCTAGAACGTTTGTGTTGTGATAATATCATAAATTAAATTCGATATCATTTATTCATTCGAATGGAACTAGCGTAAAACATTTTCAATCTTACATACCATTTACGCTGGTAACCAATTATGAAAATCGTAAAACGACAAAAATTGTTCAACAGGCTTTTCTCGTTTTAAACGAAAAAACATTATTTTCATTTTTCTATGAGAGAAAAAAAATCCAGAGTTCAAAATTCAAGAGAAGTGTAATTATTTAAAATGAAATGATTTTCAGTCTCTAGGAAATTCGTGTCTTATACAGTATGCAAAAAAAGTTGTTAAAACTCAAAAGCAAAAATTTTTGAATTGTAAAAATTGTAAACTTGGAAACTTTCTTCTTAATTAAAAATTATTTTGATCAAAAAGAGGAAAAAATGGAGTTAAGTTGAATTTGACATAAGGAATTAAAATTATACTTAAATTATTATAATTTTTTTTATTGAAAACAAAATATGACGGGTTTTAATTTTTAACGGATGTTTTGACTTTTTTAAATATAAAACGAACAAAAATTTAAAGAAACATCCTCTGGTGGATGCATTTGTTAATACGAAAACATAAGTATACATATTATATAAGGCTATATGTATAATGTATAATATATCTATATCATTCATACTTCATACTTTGCTTTTGAACAATTTAAACCATATTCAACATTATTCAACATAATGGACTGATGGGACTGTAAACCGATTAGCCCCATCTCATATAAATTATTTCGTGTTTGTATTAACGCAACAATAAAAAATACATAAGACTGTTGACTGAGTAATACAATCCAATATAAACTTGCCTTGTATGTTAATAATATATATAAATATAATACATATCAATCTTTATATAGATCAAAGAAAAGAAAGAAATGAAGGAACAGAAGATAAGCAAAGCAGTATACATACATACATACCACCATTTACTTCACTATACCGCACAAACAATAGAAATTATGATCATTGTTTGTGCTATAATACAAAAATGAAATACAATAACAATTCATATGAGAGGGCTACTTCAAAACAGCCCGGATCGAGCACATATAAATTGTTTTTGTAAAATCAAAACTGAATGAATTAAAACGAAGTATTCATTCTTCTCACAGAGTTATATGGTGAGTTCATCCGGGCTGGTAGTGAATTAGTCCCGATGAATAGACAGTCAGACCATGTCAGACAGTTTGAATGTTTGATTGAATGGTAATTATTGTTATTACATGTATTTGTATTGAATGAGGTAGAAATATACATTAATACTGAGTGAAACGGAAATAGAATTATATGTATGGTTTATTCGAACTTATTTTTCATACATTTTTGTTGTACATATTTACAAAGATAATACAGTTTATGATGCTAAACCC
The DNA here is from genome assembly GCA_951394055.1 of Villa cingulata. NCBI lineage: Eukaryota > Metazoa > Arthropoda > Insecta > Diptera > Bombyliidae > Villa > Villa cingulata. Next base: position 28,793,440 of record OX596017.1, on the reverse strand, counting down.
TACATTATCTTCGATGTTTATAAATATTTTTAAAATTCAGACAGGCAGTTATAACGATTTCTTCTTATGCGTATTTTATGAAAAAATAATGTATTCGTTATACACACTTGAGTGATGTAAAATTAACTAAAGTTTTTACATATTTTTATTGAATGAATGATTATAAAAATATTATTGATGTGGAAAATAATTTTTAAATTTATTTATTGGTATTTATAAGATTGAAAATACGATAATCTTGGTGGGGCTGAGCCCTCCCAGCCCTATACGAGGAGCCGCCTCTAATTAGTCTATTAACTTTTAGTTAATAGAAAATTTTCTATTCTACTTAATAGTTAATAGATTGACAATCAGCTGGTCTATTAATTTTGTGGAAACTTTTATTTAATAGATTTTCGTATTCTAGGGAATAGGTTAATAGATTTTTGTGGTTAGAAAATTCTATTAGCTAATAGCTCCTCTCGATGAGCTATTAGATCTATTAACTATTACGTTTGAGGTTATTTGTGAAGTGTTGTTTTTTTGGTTAATGATAAATACAAATAATTAAAAATAAATAAATATAAATACAAATAATTAAAAATAAATAAAAATAATTAAAAATTATTATTATTAAATTTACATATACCGGATTTTAAAAAAAATAAATATTTTTAAATTTCCAAATATTAATAATAAATAACAGCTCAACTGTTTTTTAAATGTCTACAAATCTATTAACTTTTCAACTTTTTAATGTCTACAAAACCTATAAGGTAGAATACCACTTTCTACTAACTTCTTAGTTAATAGGTTAATAGATCTATTAGAAATCTATTACCTAGAGTAGAGGGGTTAATTTAAAATTTGCAAAAATTTGTTCTATTCATTTCGAGGAAGAGTGGTATAAATTAAAAGATAGACCTTTAAACACTCCAATAAAGAATAGACAATTGGAAGAAAATAATTCCTTCTTTATTCTTGCCAATTGAAATAGATATCGATGAAAGATCTATAAGAACAGAGAAACGAAACAGGAAGAAATTAGTAAAAGATTTACTATTCCATTCATAGTAAGTATAAAATTATTCATAAGTAAATTTTTATTATAGTGCATTATGGACTATAATAAATTGTAATTTACAGAATGCAAGGCCAAAATAGCACAGATATGATTAATTCTGAACATGAATAACCAGAGGGTCTATTCTGGTTCGTCCATAGAATAATATATATATAACAAAGAAGAACAGTGGTCCGTTTCTGTAACTTACAAATTGAGTAATTCTCAACTGAAATACTCTATCCGACGTCATTTTGACGTCATTCTCTATCGTACCGTTTCTGTAACGTGGTGAAATTGAAAACTCTACTGAAACAATTTTCTCTACTGCAAAAGTGTTTCTGTAAGTCTGTTGAGTTGAGTTAATTCTCTACTGGTTGAGTTTCTTTTTCGATAGAGTATTAGCAGTTGATAAGGATATAAAAGTAAAAATAAAGTGTATTATAAGTATATATAGTGATTGAGTTTTAATTTTTTTGATAGAATAGTGCTAATTAATAAGGTTAAAAGGAGTAAATTAGTTATTTTTTAATAATAGAATAGTATTTAATTATTTTTTTTTATAGTACTAATTTCATATTATTAAGTATTATAAAGTGTATTAAGTATTATTAATAATAATAAAGTGTAAAAATAATTTGTTTAAATATGAATGCAGAAAAACAGGTGAATATTTACTTAAAATAAAAATATACATACAAATAATTTTAGATACATATTTTACATTTTATCTTCGGTTTATTTTTAGAAAAATTTTTGTATGTACATATATGTATGAATTTCAATGTATAAAATGTAATATGTTATGTGTAGATATATACAAAACTTAAAAGTTAATCAAACTTTCAGAATAAGTTTTACGTTACTTTGATTTAAATGTTACAACTGCTGTTTCATTTTTATAAATTCCTTTCTAATTGCAAACTCACCATACCAATTCTCTATCGAGTGTTACAGAAACAGCAGAACTCTACTAGTAGAGTTTAGCGATTGAAAATCGTATTACGTCACAGAATTGAGAAATTTCTCTATCGAGTTACAGAAACGCACTACTGTTTGAAAAAAACAGCTGATTTTACTCGTTGACCTCGACCACAGACAAATAAATACCCGATACACATTCTGTGGTCCGTTTCTGTAACTCACAAATTGAGTAATTCTCAACTGAAATACTCTATCCGACGTCATTTTGACGTCATTCTCTATCGTACCGTTTCTGTAACGTGGTGAAATTGAAAACTCTACTGAAACAATTTTCTCTACTGCAAAAGTGTTTCTGTAAGTCTGTTGAGTTGAGTTAATTCTCTACTGGTTGAGTTTCTTTTTCGATAGAGTATTAGCAGTTGATAAGGATATAAAAGTAAAAATAAAGTGTATTATAAGTATATATAGTGATTGAGTTTTAATTTTTTTGATAGAATAGTGCTAATTAATAAGGTTAAAAGGAGTAAATTAGTTATTTTTTAATAATAGAATAGTATTTAATTATTTTTTTTTATAGTACTAATTTCATATTATTAAGTATTATAAAGTGTATTAAGTATTATTAATAATAATAAAGTGTAAAAATAATTTGTTTAAATATGAATGCAGAAAAACAGGTGAATATTTACTTAAAATAAAAATATACATACAAATAATTTTAGATACATATTTTACATTTTATCTTCGGTTTATTTTTAGAAAAATTTTTGTATGTACATATATGTATGAATTTCAATGTATAAAATGTAATATGTTATGTGTAGATATATACAAAACTTAAAAGTTAATCAAACTTTCAGAATAAGTTTTACGTTACTTTGATTTAAATGTTACAACTGCTGTTTCATTTTTATAAATTCCTTTCTAATTGCAAACTCACCATACCAATTCTCTATCGAGTGTTACAGAAACAGCAGAACTCTACTAGTAGAGTTTAGCGATTGAAAATCGTATTACGTCACAGAATTGAGAAATTTCTCTATCGAGTTACAGAAACGCACTACTGTTTGAAAAAAACAGCTGATTTTACTCGTTGACCTCGACCACAGACAAATAAATACCCGATACACATTCTGTGGTCCGTTTCTGTAACTCACAAATTGAGTAATTCTCAACTGAAATACTCTATCCGACGTCATTTTGACGTCATTCTCTATCGTACCGTTTCTGTAACGTGGTGAAATTGAAAACTCTACTGAAACAATTTTCTCTACTGCAAAAGTGTTTCTGTAAGTCTGTTGAGTTGAGTTAATTCTCTACTGGTTGAGTTTCTTTTTCGATAGAGTATTAGCAGTTGATAAGGATATAAAAGTAAAAATAAAGTGTATTATAAGTATATATAGTGATTGAGTTTTAATTTTTTCGATAGAACAGTGCTAATTAATAAGGTTAAAAAGAGTAAATTATTTATTTTTTAATAATAGAATAGAATTTAATTATTTTTTTATAGTACTAATTTCATATTATTAAGTATTACAAAGTGTATTGAGTATTATTAATAATAATAAAGTGTAAAAATAATTTGTTTAAATATGAATGCAGAAAAACAGGTGAATATTTACTTAAAATAAAAATATACATATAATTTTAGATACATATTTTACATTTTATCTTCAGTTTATTTTTAGAAAAATTTTTGTATGTACATATATGTATGTATTTCAATGTATAAAATGTAATATTTTATGAGTAGATATATACAAAACTTAAAAGTTAATCAAACTTTCAGAATAAGTTTTACGTTACTTTGATTTAAATGTTACAATTGTTGTTTCATTTTCATAAATTCCTGTCTAATTGAAAACTCACCATACCAATTCTCTATCGAATGTTACAGAAACAGAAGAACTCTACTAGTAGAGTTTAGCGATTGAAAATCGTATTACGTCACAGAATTGAGAAATTTCTCTATCGAGTTACAGAAACGCACTACTGGTATAGTTGGATTAATATGGAAAACGTTAATGCGCAATTAGTGTTGGATGAAGAATTTTCGTCCAATTAAAATACAATTGCATATCCGAAACACCAATCAAAATTTTATTCAACTCTTTTTTTACAACAATCCACTCAACTGTAATAATAAAAATGGTGAAATTGTCATCTTACATTATTACATATACCATATAAATCCTATATACTATATACATACATATATACACATTGTGTAGTTGATGGTAATACAAGGCATTTAACAACTAGTTTTTGTAATATAATGTGATTTTCATTTCATTCAAGAATTTAGAAAATTAGGGTGAGAAATTTTAAATTTCTACATATAAATATAATATTTATGTATGGTGTGTGATGTAGCTGCATATACTTGTATATAGATAGGAGAAAAATGATGAGAAGTATTCCTTTCATTATAAAATGATTTAGATTTTTCATATCTGTACATGATTGTTTTGTTGCTATATCAATTAACTCCACTTCCTTAATATTACAGGTCTTAATATTTAAGCACTTTTCAATGTGGTATATGTGTGGATGTATACTATTTGTTTATGTTTGTACGATTTGTATTTGTAATTAGTTTGCTCATTTTGAATTTTTTATTTATTATTTTTCAATGTATATTGATGTTGTTTAACAACCAATTAGTTATAAAAGTCTTTTATATCCATATCTTATTTTTATCATTAATTTTTAATATTTTTCAAAATAATCAAAATAGTAAATTAGGTTTGATTGAAGAATTTCTCAAACGGAAGTTTTTATCTGCATCAAAAAAAAATCCTAAATATGCAGATTGAATAAGTGTATACAGGGTGTCCCGTTTCGGGTGGTCATCCGGCACACAGTAGATAGGTCTCGCCTAGACAAACAAAAAATCGTTCTAGAGAGGGGGGGGTAATCTCAACCGTTTAGCCGCTAGAGGGCGATGAAGATTTTTCGCACTCAATCTACGAAACACCCTTTAATAACTACGGTGTACTAGCTAGAAGAATGTGGTGTAAGAAAACTCTGAAGGAAACTCACCCCTCTCTTCAATGATACCTTATATGCCTCTCTACGTTCTTTGTTTCAAGAGTTATTGTGCTTCAAATTCAGAATTTAGTGATTTTTTGCCATTTTTTTCAGAGATAATACAGGCTGTGGAATTACAGCGCCCTCTATATTAATTTTTACTTAAATTAGCAGATAGCCCAGAATGTCCGCTCCATTTTAGTATTGTACAGTAAAGATCTATCTCTTACCAATTCAATACCAGCGCATAATAAACAATATTTGAAAAGCCATTTTTTAATAAAATACGGTTATTTGATATGAGTTTTACATGATTTTACATGATTTTACACAATTCAAACACTAAAAAGATAGAACATGGAAAAAACTGTGAGAGATAGACCTTTGCTGTAAAGGGCAAAAATAAAGCAGGTGTCTTAGACTTTCTGTTTTTGTAATTTGAAATTAATATAGAGGGCGCTGTAATTCCACAGCCTGTATTATCTCTGAAAAAAATGGCAAAAAATCACTAAATTCTGAATTTGAAGCACAATAACTCTTGAAACAAAGAACGTAGAGAGGCATATAAGGTATCATTGAAGAGAGGGGGGAGTTTCCTTCAGAGTTTTCTTACACCACATTCTTCTAGCTAGTACACCGTAGTTATTAAAGGGTGTTTCGTAGATTGAGTGCGAAAAATCTTCATCGCCCTCTAGCGGCTAAACGGTTGAGATTACCCCCCTCCCTCTAGAACGATTTTTTGTTTGTCTAGGCGAGACCTATCTACTGTGTGCCGGATGACCACCCGAAACGGGACACCCTGTATATAAAGAATCAAAGAACTTAATGTAATTAAACATTACATTTTGAAAATAATTATTTTTTTTGGCAAGAAATTTCCGAAGTTAAATTATATTCCCACTCGTTTTTTACTTCGTGAATATTACATGTTTAAGCACTATTTCTACTTCTACAGTGCAAACTGTTTATTCAAAATAAATTTTCTGGTAACAAATTTCTAAACGAAAATTGTTTTTTAGATGGTATATTATATTATCTTTTTTTAAGGAGTCAATCGATTTGAAATGCACCCGCATATTTTTAAATATATTGAATAAATTTGAATTTTTAGAATTAAGAATAAAAAAAATATTTTGAGTTATTCTAAAATTTATTCTACTTATGCCCGGTTGACATTTATGCTAGTACCATCGCGATACTACATCATCTCCTAGTTATACTATCGGATGGTAGTTGACATTGTTACTTTCAATTATCAGATGGTTCAAATTTTACAAATGGCGGAAACTAAAATATAACTAGAATTGTGATTGTCACGGCTAATAGTTGTGAATAAAACGCTTGTTTTTTAATTGTGAAAAAAATTAAATTAATAAAATGTCGAATGAAATAAATGTAGGAGTAAATTTGACCAAATATATGAAAAATTATACACATTCACAATTCTGTTGAATTTTAAACTTTATTTTACTAATATAATATTGATGACAATGAGGTTTCTTGATTTCCCATACTACAATGTGCTACAATGTTAAATCAACTTAATACAGAACATATTGTTTTAATTTTTACTCGATATAAAAAAGTAAGATGACAAAAAAAAAAAAAACTGTTATATACATAATTTTTACAATTTAAGAAATTATAAATAGAATCATAAAACAATTAATATTTGATAAGAATATTATTTAAAAACAATATATTTGAAATTATTGAATACAGGGTGTTCCGCATATAAATGTAGTAAAAAGAAATACTTTGCTTTCCAACACCCCCACTCAAAGTATACTTTTATTTTATCTCTTCAATACCCAAAGATTCTCGACATCGGTGAAATTTAGGGCCTGGAAGCGATTTGGTAAGAAAGTCCGCTGGCATACGTTCAGTAGGGATATATTGTATGTTGATTTCATTTCTGCTTATTACTTCTCTGATAAAGTGATACTTGACAGCTATGTGCTTCGTTCTGTTGTGGAATACCGGATTCTTGGCCAAAAGTTGTGCTCCTTGATTATCGTTAAATATGACTACTGCAGAATCTGGTTCATGCAGTTCTACCAGTAACCTCTTCAGGTATAGAGCTTCTTTAGATGCTTCGCTGATAGCCATGTATTCTGCTTCTGTACTAGACAACGCCACAGTTCTTTGTTTTCTGGATTCCCAGCTAATGCATGTTCCAGAAAGAGTGAAAGCGTATCCTGTGTAAGATCTTCGATCATCAATCGATGATGCCCAATCGGAGTCTGTAAATCCAATCAAACTGTCTTCATTTTTCTTAAAAATCAAACCATAATTGACTGTTTTTCTGAGGTAGCGTAATACTCTTTTTGCTGCTTTCCAGTGAACCTGCGAATAACAATTGTTAAATTGACTTAGCATACTTACTGAATAGGACAGATCTGGACGCGTTGAAGTTGCTAAGTACATAAGAGAACCAATCAAATTTTGGTATGGAAAAATAGCTTCTTCAGATATTTTATCCTTCTGTAGCTTTAGATTAGGGTCTAGAGGAGTAGTTATAGGCTTACACTCAGCCATTCCAAAACGATTTAGAATTTCATTCGTGTATTTCTTTTGACACATGGTGATTTCTCTGCAGTTTTCGCTTTGTTGAAAATCTATACCTAAGCAGCTATGAATTTTACCCAAGTCTTTCATCTCAAATTTTTTCATCAATTGCAGTTTCGTATTTTTAATCAAATTTAAGTCTTTTGAAATCAGTAGTAAATCATCAACGTATACTGCTAAAATTATTAAATTTCCATTCACACTCTTCGTGTATATACATGGTTCACTCTCGGTTCTTTTAAACTCAAGAAGCTCCAATTCTTTATCTAATTTGAAGTACCACTGTCGACCGGATTGCTTTAATCCATACAATGATTTTTTTAATAAGCAAACCTTCTTTCCAGAATTAGTACCGATTTTATTCAGCCAGCACTGAGCTGTATTTCTTATATTGATATCTAAATTTACATTTTTTACGATTTCATTCAAGTTTGATTCGAATAACTCGGGAATCTCCATATACACCTTTTCATTCAGTTCTCCATTCAAATAGGCTGTCACTACATCCATTTGGTGAATTATCATTTCATACTTAACTGCCAATGCCATTAAAATTCTTATCGAATTTGCTCTTACAACAGGTGAAAAAGTTTCGTTGTATTCAATACCTTTTCTTTGTGCGAACCCTCGTGCCACAAGCCTTGCCTTTTTTCTTTCAATATTTTTTACAGCATCATGTTTCTGCGTTAAAACAAATTTTCCTTTAATTAAATTTACATTTTCAGGTAAGTCTATTATTTCAAATGTTTCATTTTTTACAATAGCTAAATATTCTTGATTAATTGCTTTCTTCCAGTCACTCACATCATCTCTACTTAAAACTTCAGATAAACTTAAAGATGTAGGACCCATGACGAAGTTTGCTGACTCATATTCGGATTCATCGGGCATTTCAATTTCTTTCGTTGGTTTGTGTATGATTGATTTTTTAACAGGTATTCGCTGAGTATAATGATAGATTTTTTTTGGTCTTCCTTTTTTACCTGTCCGTCTCATTTTTGGTCTTCCTTTACCACGTGCAGTCTTTGACTCTAGATCATTTATTTCATTTTGATGAGAATCAGCAGGTTTCGTTTCATGAAGTGTAATTTCTACAGCTTCGTTTTCAGTTATTTCTGAATCTTCTTCCTTTTCATAGTTTTCATTATAATCAAAACATTCTTCAAATTTTGATTTAAAACCGAATTCTTCTGTGAAAGTAACATCTCTACTAATAATAACTTTCTTTTCATTATCATCCCACAATCTATAGGCTTTTGATTCTTTGGAGTAACCCAAGAAAATACATGGCTTTGATCTTGAGCTAAATTTATCTTTGTTATTATCTTTATTCAAAGCAAAAGCTTTAATTCCAAATATTTGAAAGTACTTTACGCTTGGACGTTTTCCACTCCAAATTTTATAAGGTGTGGTACCATTCAACGATCTACTAATACATCTGTTTCTTATGTAGTTTGAAGTATTTATAGCTTCTGCCCAAAATCTTGCTGGAGCTTTTGATTGAATCATTAAACTTCTTGCAGTTTCAATCAAAGATCTGTTTTTTCTTTCAGCTAATCCGTTTTGCTGTGGGGTGTATGGTACAGTTAATCTTCTTTGAATTCCATTTTCTTTCAAGAAAATCATCGAACTCTTTATTACAATATTCTGTACCATTATCAGATTGCAAATATTTAATTTTCTTTCCACAATAATTTTCAACAAAAGATTTGTATTCCTTAAACACATTCAATACTTCATTCTTCCTTTTTATAAAGTACACTTCACACCAACGAGATTTATCATCGATGAAGGTAACTAGATATCTTTTACCACCTATTGATGTCGTCCGCATAGGACCACAAACATCAGTATGTACGATTTCCAGCAAATCTGATGATCTCTCTGAAGTGCTCGTTTTGAATGGAGATTGAGACTGTTTAGCTTCAATACAAACTTCACAGGTATTGTAATCCATTTCTTTACCGATTTCCAAACCAAATACTTCTTCATTTTTAGACATTTTCATCAAGTATTTAAAATTAATATGACCTAATTTCTGATGCCATTTTAGCATACGTTCTTTCTGATTAGATATTAAATTTGCAGCTTCATTAATGTTTTTGATGTAATATAAATCATTACATCTTTCAGCTGTGCAAACAACATTTTCATTTTGATCTATTATAGAGGCAATATTTTTAATAAATTCTACTTTAAAACCTTTATCAGTAATTTTTGCAATCGATAATAAGTTTGTATACAAATCCGGCACAAACATCACATTTTGCAGATTCAGATGTTTAATATTGTCTCCATTGGATGCATTTAACTTCACCTCACCTATTCCTTGAATTTTTGTTATATCACCATTTGCTAAATTCAATATTTTATGAGTATTTTTCAAATTATTAAAATTTTTACGATAGGGGCTCATGTGAGATGTACAGCCACTGTCTAGACACCAATCATACTTTTTATTCACAAAATTTTTTGTATTTAACAATGCTATTTCTTCTTTATTATCTTTAACAGTACATAATTTTGTGGCTTCACTTCTTGATTTTTGTGAACGGCAGTCAGCAGCTTTATGTCCTACTTTTCTACATCTATGACACTTGAACTTAAATTTAGGTTTTTGACTACTTACAGTTTGTTTCCAGCTGTTTTCTTTATATTTTTTTTCATTATTTTCTCGAAATTTTTCTGCATACATTGCATTCTGGGTATTTGAATTTTCCCTTGATTTCCTGGCTTCAAATTCCTCTATAATTTTTATTTTTAAGGCATCCGGCTTGGGCAGTTCATCTCGGGTTTCAATCGCACAACGGAAATTTTCGAAACTATCAGGTAAACTGTAAAGAAGAATGATGGTTAATAAATCATCATTAATACTTATCTCCATATCAAGTAATTTATCAACTGCATCAAAGAATTCGTCAAGGTGTGTCTTTATATCTGTACCATCCACCATTTTGTGTGTGATGAGCCTCTTCAGAAGACTAGCTTTCCGAGCTGGACCTTTTGATGCGTATATTTCATGTAATTTTGTCCAAACCTCGTGTGAAGTTCCGCAACCTTTGATTTGCTTTAGTTCAGAGGAACTAATAGATAAAATCAAATCGGATCTTGCTTTCCTGTCTTCGTGTTCCCATAAGTTAACTAAATTTTCACTGTCTTCATCACCACTTTTTAATATAGGTTTTGGTTTTTCACCATTAACATACACCCAGGTATCGTTTTTAATTAAAAGTGCTTCAACTTGAAGCTTCCACGTGTCGAAGTTTCCTTTGTTTAGTAGTTCGATACGCGTAGTCACGTTACTCATTTTTCGCGATTTTTTATTTTAAATTTATTATAATAATATTCTAAAAAATCACTAAAATTTTAATTTATTTAATTCCCTGGGCCCATAACCTGTTGAATTTTAAACTTTATTTTACTAATATAATATTGATGACAATGATGTTTCTTGATTTCCCATACTACAATGTGCTACAATGTTAAATCAACTTAATACAGAACATATTGTTTTAATTTTTACTCGATATAAAAAAGTAAGATGACAAAAAAAAAAACTGTTATATACATAATTTTTACAATTTCAGAAATTATAAATAGAATCATAAAACAATTAATATTTGATAAGAATATTATTTAAAAACAATATATTTGAAATTATTGAATACAGGGTGTTCCGCATATAAATGTAGTAAAAAGAAATACTTTGCTTTCCAACAAATTCTTTTTCACTTTTAAACAGATGCGGCCATTTTGAATTTATTAATAGCAGATGGTAAAATCAGAAAATTCAGATTTTACCATCTGCTAGTAAACCATCTGATGGTTTCGGTTGACACTTATGATAGTACCAGCAGATGATGTACTATCGCGATGGTACTAGCATAAATGTCAACCGGGCATTATCGACATTATATTTTGCAGATTATTGTGTGGTAGGATGTATTCATATTCATTTTTTGGCCTTAGTTTTACCTTGAAAGACTCAAAATAGTACTGTAAAAAGGGTCATAAAATATGAAGAAATATAATGAAGAAATCATAAATATTTGACACAAATCTTATAAAATTCTACCCATGCTATAGTTCGTTTCATATGTAATGTTATGTTAAGCAGGTATAAATAAGAATAAAGTTTATAACTTCGTCATAACAATGGTGATAAACATTTACACCTTTAAAATCAATGAAGATCATATAATTGTTTTTTTTAGCTCGAGTTTTTCAAAAATGAAATGAAGATTGTTTTTCGTATTCAGGTATAATGTATGATATTCCCTTTTCATCAAAAATATATTTTTTGTACAGAAAATGTGTTAATCTATAATAAATTACATTTTATGAAAAAGAAATTATGAATCCTGTTTTGTACATGTATCATGTATGCAGATATAATGAATATATTTTATCTGTTTAAATTATACAAAATTATACAAAGGTTTTGTTTTAACGATAAGTGCTATACTCGGAGTGAGTGAAAAATTATTTACAATTCATGAAGATTTATATTACATATATTTCTCTAAGTTTAATCAAGATTGTTTGGAAAACCTTTTCTCTCACATTAGATGTAGGAATGCAAATAAAAACAACCCAAGTGTTTTAGAATTTCAAAGACTTATTGCAAAAATAATGTCTATTAAATTTCTTTTTAGTTGTAAGTCTAAGAACTGTGAGGATGACAGCGAGGAATTTTTAAATTTAGATTGGTCTGCTATTTTAATTTCTTCTGAATCCAATGCAGAAAGGTTTCCGAATAGTGATAATAATATAACACCTTATATGAATGAGCTAGAAAATATGGAGGTTTGCGAAGAATATGATATCAGAGTCTTATCTTCTTCATCCTTAAGTGCAAAATATTTCACAGGGTATTGCATTGCACATTTGTTTAAAATTATAAAAAACGAATGTAAAACATGTAGAACAGCTCTGACTAAAGGTGTAGTTGATCAATTGCTTCTACAGATATATTAGATTTAAAAAATTTTAATTCAAAAATTCCAAATTCTCTAATAAGACCGTCTGAATCATATTTTGAAATAATTAAATACCAATTAGAAATATTCAAAAAAAATTTTGAAAAACATCCTCACAAACCAAATATAAAGAGACTTATTAAAAACATGTGTGTAATGGTTACAAATTTAAAATTCAATAATTGGTATAATGTTACTCACCCATGTTTTGAGCACAGAATGGCTATACTTGATTTCATGATATTGGTATTATTACGAAAAAATTGTGCTTGGATGGTTGATAAGTTAAGACACTCCAAAAAAGTAAAAAGTAAAAACAAAAAGTTGAATAATATAATACATAACTAGTTAATGTAATATTACATGATATGTATTATTATTATTTATTAGTAACAATTTCAAATCTATAATCTTTATTTTCAATCAATAAAATGCACTTTTCACAACTATAGTATTAATTTGTTTCAAAAATTAATTTATTGTAAACCCTGTAAAACATACTTATTTCTAATGTAATAACAGACAGAAATTCGCGCGGAATACAAAGAAAAATGTATGAAACATATGCCTAAAACTATTTCTATACTTTCAATTATTTCCGCATTAATATTTGAAAATTAAAAAGCGTCGGATATTGTTGATTTGCATTTCTACATCTGATTTTAGGAAGTTTTGCGAAAGAATCTTGACTAAATTTTGATATTTTGATTTACTCATGTTAATCATGTTTTTCAAACAAAATTTTTAAAACTGTTTGGAGTCTGTATTATTTTTACGAGCCACATTATGAAAAACATATTTAAAACTTTCTTCCCAGCTTGTGTCATGAATGAACAAAGGTTTTTCACAACCAAATTATTTCTTTTATTATCACTATCAACAATATGAATTAAGTAATCTATTATAAACTATATTTTTTTATATGGGCATTTCGCCAAAAATTAAAAGACTTTTTTATTTTTTGGTTGTAGATTTTTAATATGCGTTTTTAATATTCATTCTACAAATATATTATAAATACCAAGAGAAAAACGTTGAAAGGTAATACAAAAATATGTAATAAATTTGTATGAGGCGTGTGGAACTGCAACACATTCTTTAAAAATGTATTTCCGGCAGAAAATTCAAATAAAAATTGCATTGACTAATGCACTTCGCTTTTCTAGTATAAACAATAGGATTCCAAAATTAATTTAGTGAAAGTTTTTGAATTTTCTGAAATGTCTAAAATATCACCAAACTTTTAAAAATAGCTTATTAGTTTTTTTCTCAAATAATTATTACTTTTTTCAGTGTTCTGCATTTTTTTTTTAATTTTCTATTATCTATAATTTTTTTAAATGATATACTAAAACAGTAATTATGATAGCATAATATTTTCAATAATAAAATTTAAGCTTTAACTGCTGGAGCATAATCAATATCTTCTAGTTTAATTTCAATATATGTACATGTTTGAACTTCCATCATACTATCAACATCAAGCAGCATATTTTAAAAAACGAGTGGGAATATAATTTAACTTCGGAAATTTCTTGCCAAAAAAAATAATTATTTTCAAAATGTAAACCACACGTTTGTTTTTTTTCTTTAATTACATTAAGTTCTTTGATTCTTTATATATACACTTATTCAATCTGCATATTTAGGATTTTTTTTTGATGCAGATAAAAACTTCCGTTTGAGAAATTCTTCAATCAAACCTAATTTACTATTTTGATTATTTTGAAAAATATTAAAAATTAATGATAAAAATAAGATATGGATATAAAAGACTTTTATAACTAATTGGTTGTTAAACAACATCAATATACATTGAAAAATAATAAATAAAAAATTCAAAATGAGCAAACTAATTACAAATACAAATCGTACAAACATAAACAAATAGTATACATCCACACATATACCACATTGAAAAGTGCTTAAATATTAAGACCTGTAATATTAAGGAAGTGGAGTTAATTGATATAGCAACAAAACAATCATGTACAGATATGAAAAATCTAAATCATTTTATAATGAAAGGAATACTTCTCATCATTTTTCTCCTATCTATATACAAGTATATGCAGCTACATCACACACCATACATAAATATTATATTTATATGTAGAAATTTAAAATTTCTCACCCTAATTTTCTAAATTCTTGAATGAAATGAAAATCACATTATATTACAAAAACTAGTTGTTAAATGCCTTGTATTACCATCAACTATACAATGTGTATATATGTATGTATATAGTATATAGGATTTATATGGTATATGTAATAATGTAAGATGACAATTTCACCATTTTTATTATTACATTTGAGTGGATTTAGTGGATTCTTATAACAAAAAGAGTTGAATAAAATGTTGATTGGTGTATCGGATATGCAATTGTATAACATAAATTTTACTTGGACGAGACAACATCGTCCAACTAAATTTTCTCTATTAAAATAAACTATACCACAATGTGAGTCTGGTTATATTATATTGTTTGTGCCTCGACTTATTTCTATTGTTTAAATTACAGTCATTCAAACTTTTTGACACTGATCCATACTTTTTTTTAAAAAAATAAATAGACATAAGAGTAATGAAGGATGGAGAAAGAAAAAAAATGAAATCAGTTTTTTAGTTGTCATCGGTCATGTTTACAGCCGTGTTTATTTTTATATTTGTTTTTATTGTTTCGTTATGCAGTGTTACCAGTGTTGTTTTAAAATGATTAAAGATGACATTTTTTTGAATCTTTAATAAAAAAGTTGTTTCTTTGTGTTATTAATTCCTATTTATTTATTTATTTATTTATTTAATTATTATTATTTATTTGTTTCTTTAATTATCTGTACATGAATTTTTATTACATTAATTATTTGTACTCCTGCATATATAACAATTGTATTCTTGTGTAAAAACTTAGCTAAAAAGTGTAATGTTCACCAAAATATCATTTTATATCAAGTCCTAAATAAAAAAAAAACAATTGTGTTATACATCTTTGCTATGCACAAATAATTTTTGTAACATTATCAGTATCATAAATTTAAATAACATGTAACATTATCAGTAACGGTAACTGTAAGTACTATATGCTAAATGCTACTTATATACATACGGTGCGATTCTGCATAAGAGATCTCCTATTCCTCTTATTTCTCTAAAGTTTTCGTGAAATATATTTTTTAAGAGGAATCGGTATTCTGGATAAGAGATTCACCTCATAAAATGACATAAGATTCACCATAGGTTTTAAACCCACCTTATTCAATTTACTACTTGTCATATACAATGATAATGTAGTTACACTGTTTTATCATCTTGTTATTAGTAATTATTACAATTTTTATTAGTAATTATTACAATTTTTATTAATAATTATTAAAATTTTTATTATTATTTTATTACTATTATTATTATGATTATTATTATTTAAAGATAATGTAGTTATCTTTAGATATTATGATTATACAAAAAGATAATGTAGTTACACTGTATTATCATCTTTGTTATTAGTAATTATTACAATTTTTATTAGTAATTATTACAATTTTTATTATTATTTTATTACTATTATTATTATGATTATTATTATTATTTTATTATTATTATTATTATTATAATTATTATTATTATTATTATTATTATTATTATTATTATTATTATTATTATTATTATTATTATTATTATTATTATTATTATTATTATTATTATTATTATTATTATTATTATTATTATTATTATTATTATTATTATTATTATTATTATTATTATTTATAATTATAATAATTATTATTATTAATACAATTCTATTATTATTATTATCAAATTACTTACAATATGCACGACACGAATACAATATTTGAATATCAACAATATAAATAAAATAAATAAGAGATATAAGAGGTCCTCATCGATGACCTCTAAAGTTTAGAGATTTTTGTCCGTTAACACAGAATTTTTCGGCTATAAACGTTCAAAAGTAGATTGTCAAAATTCATAAAAAAATTCACCACTAAAAGAGATCAGCTGATCACATCTCTTATCTAATTTAATTTAACTCCTAAAAGTATGTATTTGTAATGTAATTTGCACTAAAAACGATAAGAGGAATAAGAGAAATAAGAGATCTCTTATCCAGAATCGCACCGATATTTCACTTTTGTTGAAATTGTTTTATAAAAATATATAATTTAAATTTATTTATTTATGTTATTCAAATTTATAAAGTTTATTTATATAGGTATATAAGTTATTCATTTATATAAACTTATAGTTTTAATATAATTATTCTAATTATTTTCCATATTACTTACCCATACAAATCCTTAGGAAATCTAAAAAAACCTTTTCCTATGTTTATTATTACCATCTACACTCACTTCACTTTCACAACTTCTTGCACAACACTTCATTTTTAAAAAATTTCAATATTCTTAAATATTTCAATTTTAAAAAATTCTAAAAATTTTTTAATTTTAATAAAAAAATTTTCTATTCAAAAGTTGTATAAAATTTTATACATAAAGAGTATAATATAATTTTTTATACTACGGTAACACCATACAACATTAAATATCAAACCATTAACATTTTTTTGTACATGTTCGTTTCGCTGGTTTTATATTTTTGTACATTTTTGTTAGTGAAAGTATTTAATGTTTTTACTATATTTAATTTTCTAATCATACAATTAAATAATAATAATATAATTTTTCAACTTTTTTTATAATTATTTCCTTTTTTTTTTTTGGTGCATTAATTAAAACATTTTAATGATTGAATAGTACAAATAGTGTTGTTTTGTTGTTTTAGTATACATTTTTGTGGGTGAAATAATATGATGTTTTTATTATATTTAGTTTTTAAAAAAACACATAATTAAATAATAATAGTGTTTTCAATGTTTTTCTCATGCATCAATTTTCGAGATATGACAATATATCTAAATATTTTTTAACAATTTTTAAAAAATATAATATTCATGCAACCATTACAATACATTCTCATTTAAATGCCCGTAAGTAGTGTAAGTGAAAATTAGTAAAATTGAGTAAAAATGCATTGTACAGATAGGTGATACAAATACATTATTAAAAAACTGACTTCAGCCATATAAATTTGGTATTTGTTTTTTTTTTTTTTTAAATGATATAGTGCGATACTGCTCTATCATGTTTTGATTTTCTATGAGAAATTCTTTTGTCTGTTTCCTCTTTAGAGAAAATTTTTTTTTTTCATTTTATTTGTTTTATTTTTATATCTGCAGCTCTTTTCTTTTGATCTCCATTACGAGCTCCGTTACTATATGTACCTTTATACCATTGATTTCATTTTTTTTCTTTCTCCATCCTTCATTACTCTTATGTCTATCTATTTTTTTTAAAAAAAATGTGTGGATTAGTAAAAAAAGGTTTGAATGTTTTGTAATTTAAACAATAGAAATAAGTCGAGGTCAACGAGTAAAATCAGCTGTTTTCTTCAAACCTGCCCTTTTTGTTATATATATTATTCTATGTTTATACAATGGTTCGTCGAGAAAATGAGAATGAAAAAAATTTCTAATTTCATTTCTCAATGGCATTTCTCATTTTCTCATTTCCACATTTCTCATTTTTTCATTATTGCGATTCTGTTTCGTAAAATCAAAAAATAGTGCTGAATAAGTGTCTGAATGGAAAAGAATGGAATTTCTCATTTGTCAAACGTCAAATTTGAAATTTGAATTCAATTTCAGTCAATATTTTGTTCAATTTGTTTTTTATGAATTTATAAATAATAAATAATAATAATAAGTAATAATTTGTCATATCTAAAATCTTTTTAAACTTTTTTAAAAAAAATTTTTTGTAATAGCATGTCTACAAAAAAGGCAAATCTTTTTCACATAAATAGTTATCTTTTCTTCTAATAAAACCACAATTAAGTATGACTGAAATGTAAAATACTCTCCATGGTTATAAATTGAATATTTGCAGATTATATCGATTATAACGATACTTATATTATAAATTAAAAATACTGAAGCACTAGTTTCATTTACAAAATAAATCACTTTGTTAACAAAAAGCTTTCAGGAACCCCAGAAATACGGACTGGAACAAGTTTGGCCAGATTCTTCAACTTAATGTAAAAGCGTCTACCAAACTACGCACAGTTAAAAGCCTTGAGAAAGCAGTTCAAGTTATGAACTGCAATCTTCTAGATAGCTATGCGGCTTCCTGTCCGATTACCACGATTCCTGGCAGCAAAAAGGTTCCATGGTGGAACAAAGAACTACAGAGACTCAGAGGAATCTCCAGAAAACTTCTTAATAAGGCTCCTAAAACCAAAAAAGAAGTAGACGGGGAAATATATCACTCCACACAGAGGGACTATAAGAGGCTGGTAAGGAAATCCAAACTAGTAGTCTCTTTTAGAACATACTGTGAAAGAGTAGAAAATACTAGAGATACAGCGAGGCTCAAAAGTATTCTGCAAAGAGATCCGAGAGCCAAGCTTGACTCTCTTAAATTGCCGGACAGGGGAAGTGCCGATTCTATGTCAGAATCAATTAAGATCCTACTGGAGACGCACTTCCCTGGCAATCCGGTTTCTTATGATGAACCAAGATGTCAACCCATTATCTCCAATGGGAGAGCATCTAGATATAGATGGTTTATCGCATCCAGGGTGGTTGACGAACGAAAGATAAGGTGAGCTTTATCTTAAACTTTAAATCACCGGGCGACGACGGGATCTACCCGATGCTGAGGGAAGGAGTGGACGCAGTGAGGCACATAAAACACATTTGTATGGCAAGCCTCGCGTTGGCGCATATACCCACTCCCTGGCGACCAGTGAGAGTAAGCTTCATTCCCATACCGGGAAAGGAAGACTACTCCACTCCAAAAAGCTTCAGACCTATCAGCCTAACATCGTTTATGCTGAAATGTCTGGAACGACTGGTTGACAGTCACATTAGATCTGAAGTGCTGAGAGAACGACCTTTAAGTGTCGATCAGCACGCGTATCAGCGAGGAAAATTTTGCGAAACGGCACTGCACGCCTTAGTTTCTAAGGTGGAAAGTGCACTTCACAGGAAAGAGTACGCGCTGGGCGTGTTCATTGACATTGAAGATGCCTTTGACAGCCTAACTCATGAGTCGATATGTAACGCAATCAGGAACTTCGGTGTTAACGAAGTCATAGTTAAATGGATAGAGGTCATGTTAACTAAGTAATAGAATCTCCTTTGCTAGAGCTGAGAATGAAAGATGCGTCGTAACCATGGCGAGCAGAGAATGTCCACAAGGAGGCCTCCTCTCACCGCTATTATGGTGCATCTTTATTAACTCTCTATTGCTAGAGTTGGGGGAGTCTGATTCTCATCCGCAGGCTTATGCGGATGATTTGGCTAAACTGGACACTGGCAGTTCACTTAGGGATGTCTGTACTAAGATACAGACATCCCTGAGTACTGTTAGTGACTGGTGTGATAGACACGGTCTCTCGGTAAACCCGAGCAAGATCACTCTCGTTCTGTTTACTAGAAAGAGAAGGATCGAGGGTCTTTTGTTACCAGAGATGAATGGTGTTAAAATACAACTCTCCACAGAGGTTAAAGGCTCATTCAGAATGCAACGCTAAGTGAAAGTGAAATTTATATTTCTTTTGTTCCTTATTTTCTTACACGACATTATATGTCTGCGTCACTCTCTAATTGAAATTGAAATTGCCAACGTAAAGTGAAATTAGGTTCTATTCCTAATTTCAATTTCACTTAACAAAAGCTATAAATCTAATTACAAAAATGTTGTTAGGAAATTGACCAACAGATGGAGACTTCCAAAAAAGGCAAGAATTTCCCTAAAATTCCTTTAAATTCCCACTTAAAAATGGAGAAATTCAGTTGAGAATTTGAAAATTTGAATTTCAAATGTCAATTTAAATAAAAAAAATTTTTTTTTTAATCAAAGTCAAATCTCAATAATTGAAGTATCAAATTTTTGAATTTCAAAGCTCACTTTGCATTGTGAACAGTGTGCTTTTTCATGAAATTTCACTTTCACTTAGCGTTACATTCTGAATGAGCCTTAAATATCTAGGTGTAACCTTAGATAAAAAACTACTCTGGAGGACTCATGTCGAATACAAGGTTAACAAAGCATTGACTTTATATAATCAATGCCGAGTAATCTTTGGAAAGACGTGGGTCTTGGCCCCTGTTGTTAGGAAATTGACCAACAGATGGAGACTTCCAAAAAAGGCAAGAATTTCCCTAAAATTCCTTTAAATTCCAACTTAAAAATGGAGAAATTCAGTTGAGAATTTGAAAATTTGAATTTCAAATGTCAATTTAAATAAAAAAAATTTTTTTTTTAATCAAAGTCAAATCTCAATAATTGAAGTATCAAATTTTTGAATTTCAAAGCTCACTTTGCATTGTGAACAGTGTGCTTTTTCATGAAATTTCACTTTCACTTAGCGTTACATTCTGAATGAGCCTTAAATATCTAGGTGTAACCTTAGATAAAAAACTACTCTGGAGGACTCATGTCGAATACAAGGTTAACAAAGCATTGACTTTATATAATCAATGCCGAGTAATCTTTGGAAAGACGTGGGTCTTGGCCCTAAGCAGACATTGTGGCTGTACACGGCAATTAAAAGACCCATCTTAAGTTAAGCATGTGTAGTTTGGTGGACCAAGACAAACTGTAAATGGGTTATGGCATCGATGGGTTTAGCAAAAAATTGGCATCGGCGACACAGGTGCCTTTAGTACCACTACAGTGCGGCGCTGGATGTTATTCTAAACTTGCCTCCTTTGCATTTATTCATACAAAGTGAAGCAATAAAAGCTGCATATAGACTTAAATGTTTAGGTCTATGGAAGTGTTCTGATATGGTCGGACATGGTTCTGTCTTGGCTGAAGGAGGAATTTCGACTCTCTCTCAGATGCCTACTGATAGCACCATCCCTCAGACCATATAAAAAAGACAAAGATATCCATAATCCTCGGACAAAGATATCGCATAATGTGCCCGCACAGGAGTTTGTGGAACAACACGCTCCAACTTGACGGCTGTACATATACGGATGTCTTTTACACAGACGGCTCAAAAACAGACGACAGTGCTGGGGCCGGCTGGTGCCTGGAATCTTCTGATTCTAGACATCCGTATCCACTTGGATCGCATACCTCTGTCTTTCAGGCGGAGATATATGCTATTCTGAAAGTAGCTCATTGGACAATTGAAAGAGGATGGAAGGACAGGTCCATTTGTATTTACAGCAACAGTCAACCTGCGCTGAAAGCATTGAACAGCCCAATCGTCTCCTCCAAAATTGTTCTCGAATGCATATCTAGGTTGAATTAGGTTGAAAGACATAATTCCGTGGATCTCATTTGGATACCAGGACATCGGGGCTTTGAAGGCAATGAGGCAGCCGATAGCATTGCTAAAGAAGGCGCCGAAACGCGTTTTATAGGCCCTGAACCCTGAACCAGTAATTGGTGTGCCCACGACGGTGGTGAAAAATGCTGTAGATGCACTCACAGGTAATCTGCATGAGAGTCTATGGTGAAATCTCCCAAAGTGTAGGCAAACCAAGCGCTTTATCAAAAAGCCAAACCGGGCTCTAGCGGCTTTTCTACTCAAACAAGGAAGGAAGGACTGCAGAGCTATGGTCAACGCTCTTACAGGGCATAACTCGTGTGGAAAGCATCTTGCTAACATAGGAGTCATCAGTGATGCACTGTGTGCTTCTTGCGGAGACGAGGAGGATACCACGGAACACTTCTTGTGTGAGTGCTTGGCATTCTGCTCTATTAGAATGCGCGTTTTCGGCACTGATGTTATTAGACCCGAACAAATTGGGCCTGAAAGTCGAGTGGAACTCCTTCGTTATCTGAGAGCAAAGAAGAAGTTTGGCTAGACGGGGGCTTCGAGTACAATGGACAGCGTTATGTCTGAGTGCTCTGGTTTCATACCTCCCCCCTAACAAACAACAACAACAGTCATATTAACAAAAAAAATATATTATATAATATAGATCAACCAATTTTTAATTTTTTTTTTTTTAATTTAAATGACTTATAAATGTCTCCTTTACTTCATTTCTTTTATTACAACTTCAGATAGAAACAAAACGATTTTTAATTCTTCAAATATTGAAAAAGACGAAGATGAAGATGAAGAGGCTATGTTGACGTGTGATATATTTAGTAAAATTCCTATAACAGAAGACGAAATCATTTTGATATACATGCGGATGAAAACATGGAAATTGAAGATATAAATTTTGATGCCATTGAAAATTTTGCTGGATATTTGATTCACAAATGTAAGAACGTTCTGTATACAAAATCTGCTTGTTACGATAAAAGTAAATCGACAGAGTGGACATGGATTGACCAACTTTCCGAAGGAAGATTAATAAAACCGTCGGATGAATTTTTAAAAAATATTATATGGTTAGAAAATATTTTTCAAAAAAAAAACCTTTAATTGGTAAAAATTTAATTTTAAAACATTTTTTAATGACAAGTAAAGAAGTTGATTTGCCTAACGAGGTGAAAAAATTATTTTTCAGGTCAAGAATTTATTTTTGATGAAAAATATAGATAGTTGCTGAATTTATTTTTTAAGTAAATTATTAATTTAAAAATTGTACTAATTTATAATAGCTTGATTTATAATAATTATTGACATTGTATATTGAATTCATTCCATTTTGAATTATGATGTTCAAACACCAATGGAAATGAACTCAAATTTATTAAATCAAGACATAGACGAAAATAAAAAATTACAAATAGAAAAATTGCCTTACCAAAATTTGATTGGTGATCTGTTATATTTAGTCGCGACTACACGTCCAGATATAGCCCATTCCGTTAGTTATTGAGGTATTGAGGTATTGAGGTATTTAAAAGCAACTCGAGATATTGGTTTGGTTTTCAAGAAAACTGGAATTGATTTGTTTGGTTTTGCCGATGCGGACTGGGGTTCAAACAAGTGTGAGAGACGATCATAGAGCGGATATTGTTTCATATTAGGAGGAGCCGCTATTTCCTGGGAATCCAGAAAACAACGAACCATCGCATTATCAACAGCTGAAGCTGAGTATATGGTTTTGTGTGATTCTACAAAAGAGACCATGTACTTGAACAAATTTTTAATCGAAATAGGACTGAAAAATGATACATCAGTGACTATCTACAGTGACAACCGAAGCGCACAACTAATAGCATCAAATCCTGTACAACATGCGAGGACTAAACCTATTGATATTCGTCATCATTTCATACGTGAAGCAGTCAAAAGAAAAGATGTCATTCTTAAATATTTGAGAACAGAAGATATGCCAGCAGACATACTGACCAAACGTTTACCAGAAGTCAAACATTGGAAGATAGTTAAAAAACTTGGTTTAGAATATGCAATTGAGGGGGAGTGTTGAAAAAAAAAACAATTGCTGAATTTATTTTTTAAGTAAATTATTAATTTAAAATTTGTACTAATTTATAATAGTTTGATTTATAATAATTATTGACATTGTATATTGAATTCATTCCATTTTGAATTATGATCTATTACATTTTAATCTGTCATTCAATCTGTCCGTCAATACATGTATATTATGAGATTAAATAAATACTTCACTTGTCATTCAACGTTTGTTTAATTTGGTTCGGTTGTGTTGTTATTCTTTTTCAACAGGTTATGGGTCCAGTAAAGTAATTTTTAATCTGATAATTTTATAAACATCTAAAAGTATATAAAGTATGTAGATGTCGGTAGTGATGCAAGCGTAAAACCCTATATAAAAAAGTAGCATTCCTTTATGCCAAGCACTCAACTCCATATAAAAAACGGCATTTCTTTTTGCCAATCCAAAACTTTTTGAGTATGAATCTTTTCTCTCTTTATATGGAGTTGTATAGGAAAAATGAGAAAATGAATTAATTTGTTTATAACAGCTGATATTTTATCAATTGTCATTTTGCTTTATTTATAGGTTTTAATATAAATATAAAAAAATATAAATAAAATATGTATAAATATAATATAAATATAATATATATACAATATAAATATATAGAATATAGTGGAAATAGAATAGAGAAAATTATATTCTTCTCCTAACTCTGTATCTAATGCAATATACCAAACACAAAACTTTTTCATATTATATTTGTTATTTGTTTATATGTATGTAAGGCAAAGATAATACAGTCCTACTAGATGAACCATTTCATTTTTTTTATTTAAATGTTTGTATGTTTGCCAAAAATAAAGATCCAAAAAGTTTTTCGAAACAATATCGAAAAAGAGCGAAAGTTTATAATTCAGGAGGGATGTAAATATGAGAGAAAAATAAGAATATTTATATAGAAGAATTAGTTTGTGAGTTGCATGACTGGTTTACTAAATTTTATATGGTTTTGAGTGGTACCATCACTTATTTGGGGTGCGTTCATGAACATTACTTTAACCATAGTCATGTTGTAGTATAGTTTAAGCAAAGTTATGTTATACTACAGCCATAGTTTTGTTAACTTCAAGTGGTTTTTAAACGCGATTTTTACCATAGTAGTAGCAATAAATTATCATTCAGCTGTCAAGTCAAGTTTAAAAAATTTTTACATATTATAATTATTATATTTTTTCTTTGTCAAAAATTAATTATTTTTTAAAAATGAAGTTTAAAACAAAATTAATTAATTTCAAATAAATTAAATTGAAATTTTCACAATTCACAACAAAAAATTAAATGACAAACGATTTTTTATTGTCAATGTCATTACCACTTAAGGGCTTACTATTGTTACTATCGTTAACCATGTTCTCGAGCAGGGTTAATTTTTGACATCAAATAGTTAAAAATTTACTTTACTTCAGATGTTTATGAACGCTAAAAAGTTATGTTGGTAGTTATGTTTTACTATACCACCACTATTCTGAACGACAAATGATAACTATAGTTAACTATAGTAACGTTTATGAACGCACCCTTGATATGATATTATACTTGAATAAGTAAAAATAAATGGATATTTTGTACGCAAATGCTTTAGAATACAACAATTGACAATAGGGCTGTTTTAAATTTTTTTTTATTGTATTGAGTTGATCGTCGTATTTAATATATGAATGACTTGAGAAAGGAGGTATTTCATATTTCATGTATTTTTATATATGTATGTATGTGTTGTTATGTTAACTATGCCTTGTCGCGTGCTATATGATCTGACATAAATTACTACTACTACTTCTAATTGAAATACATATATAGAATTGTATTTATATCAAAGACCATATAAATATATACATTTATATGGTCTTTGGTTATATGTATAGGTTACCTGTATAGGTTTACATTATTTTCTGATGTAGGATTGTAGAATATTTAGCAACAGAGGTTTTTACGTATGCATACATTATAATTACTGTAGCATTTGTACTGTACTCTGGTCTATACATTTATATGGTCTTTGATTATATGTATTACTTGTATAGGTTTACATTATTTTCTGATGTAGCATTGTAGAATATTTGGCAACAGATGTTTTTACGTATGCATACATTATAATTGCTGTAGCATTAAGGCCAAAACCAAATGCATACCTCAAGACTCATACCTCATACTTCAAAAAGTGTACTTCAAGACTCTGAATCTTAGCAAAACCAAATGCTTACCTCAGCTTCAAACTGTTGCCAATATTATGAAAACAAAAATTATATACATGTAAATATAATATACAGTGGTTACCAAAATTATTTGTAAGTAACAAAGTTTTTTTTTCTTTTTGTCCCTCTTCAAGCTCTATTTTGTACAATTCCTTAATTATTTTTCTTCAGGACTTAATATAGAATGGTATTTCTGTGAACTTTACACTTTTTAACTAAATCTTTTAAACAATAACAGGAATGCCATTTGTTATATTCAGCAACTATAGCAGCTCTTTTTTCTATCGATAATTCACTTTTTCGTTGCATTTTTACTTCCAATACTCACTAAACGCACTTGAAAATTGAATGAATTATTTTCATCTTAGTATTCGTATTATTGACCAAAATCAATAAATAAATAATTCAAGTTACTCCTCAGAACACTCCATATACATACAAATAATTTTCGTCAGCACTGTATAATCTTTGTACATATATTACAAATAAAAATGATAGATGTCAAGAAGCATATTTTGTATTATAGATGTTGGCATTATTGTTACCTCAGACTCAAAATTCTAAATTTTCAGAATCTCGGATTCAGCTTCATTTGCGGCTGAAGTCGTGAAGTATGCATTTGGATTGCTTCAATACATTTTCATTTATCAGAATCAATTTTGA
Organism: Villa cingulata; assembly: GCA_951394055.1. Classification (NCBI taxonomy): domain Eukaryota; kingdom Metazoa; phylum Arthropoda; class Insecta; order Diptera; family Bombyliidae; genus Villa; species Villa cingulata. The sequence continues at coordinate 28,766,562 of OX596017.1, read as the reverse complement.
CATTTAAATTTTGAGGTATGAGTCTTGAGGTATGCATTTGGTTTTGGCCTTGATACCAGAGATACTATATAAATACATATAAATATGTTTTTACATAGTATCACAGATCAGATACACTTATCTGTGATATTATATAGTATCTTTGATTATACATAATATATGTATACATATGGATATATTATGGTTTTATTTTGTTATGTTTTTGAGTTCATTGACTTATGAATGCAAGATACGATTATATATTATCATATCCCGTGAATTGAATTTCTTCTTGAAATTTTTAAAGAATGTCTTTTTTAATGTTTGGGCCTTAGGACTTCTGAAAAAATAAAGTATTATTCTGATTTATGATCATAATATAGAAATTAAAAAATCAGGTGTTTTGTGAATTACCAAATTCTTTTATAGACTGAGTCAATTTGTTTTCTAACTAGATAAAAATTGATATTTTCAAATTAATATGGAACATAATTTACAAATATGTATATTTTTCTAAATCTTGAGGATAATGAATTTTAAATTATTTACAATATTTTTTAAAAACAAAAAGCTTAAAAATATTTATTTCAAAATTTTTAAATTTTATTTCGTTGATGTTTTTTGTGTGTGGTATAAAGTACATACTCAAAAAATTCTATATACTAGCGCTGATGAACATTTAATTAGATTCAATGAAAATTGATAATTATTTGTAGCTTGAAAAATATTATATATATATATAGGTATATATATAATAAACAACATGTCATGAAGTCGAAAATAAATTATTTGTAAATTTATGGATTTTTATGATTGAATGCAATCAAATTTTTTTCATTTATGTTTGTTTGAAAATAAATTATTAAGTAGAATGGGCCTATAATTCTAGTCCTAGAAATATTTTGGAGATCCGTATTATCAAATTATCTTCAGTAGTGATTCAAAAAATTATGTTTGAAAATAACGTGGAATAGGTTTACGTATAGTAAATTATAATTGCTTATTTGATTTTTGAATTCAAAATTTACGTTTGTATTTAAACATTTCTATTAAATTGATAACTCATAAACTATTTAATATTATTCCTAAACAAAATTGCCGGCAATAAAAAATAAAATTGTAAAATTTATAATATATTTCTACTTATAAATTTGAATGAAAATTTTTAATTTGATGCATTCATTTAAAAGCGCGAGAACTGGTCAGTTCTGCATGGTGCGGTCATGGTGTTGGCAAAGAAGAGGAAATTAATCTGGCCTGTCTCTACTTTAGAATATATTATCAGAAATTTGAATAGCCTTTGACATTTAGTATTATTCATAAATATTTGTATACAGCATTTTTTTTAAACAAAAGTTTTTAAAATTGCATGTTTTTTATATAAATAAAATAAACTCCTAATTTTTTAATTTTTAATTCTGTTCTTTTCTATAAAATATATGTAACTTTGTTTTGAACTAAAATGATCCTAATGAATTCGGACAAAAAAGCGATGAATTATCAATTGTTCTCACAATATTTTAATACAGTTGAAATTATATTTATGGATTTATAATGTTTCGAGGATGCATTTCCAATTATTAATTAATTAGAAATTAAATGCCGTGTAAAAGTAGTTGTGAACAATACTTTACATCCAGTTTTAGTTTAACTATAGTTGGAAGACGGTTTTCAAATTTAAAAATTTTAAAATTAAATATATTACCATATATGATTTATAAAGTATAATATTAATATGCAAATTATGTATAAAAATATCTAAGAAACTCATAGCAAAGCAGAAGAAAAATTTTGATCACGATCAAAGTGGATTTTGCACTTATAATAGTGGTAACGTAGTAAATGAATGATATATTCTTCAAATATAGATATTGTGGTATCTTAAAAGTTAAAAGGATATTTGCTTGAGGCCTGTTACCTATCAAAATTGTTATTTAATTCTTTTCAGATGAAAACCATCAGAGTGCAGTGTAATTGATAAATATTCGGTAATTATAAACTTTCGCTGTCAGCTAGTTTTCTTTAAACATTAAAAATCGAAAAATATATGAATCTTCATGATTCTAGTCTCAGAATATTCCATTTAACTTCGGATTTATGAAAAAAGTATAATAGTTACAGTTTGATGCGTAGGAGAGTGTGGGTAGATAGTTAAAAGTGCATATGAAAAAATCAGTTTAATTCAGTTCAAAAATGTTGATCAGTGTTAACGAATGACGCTAATTATGCAGCACTTTTCATACTCTTTTAGCATCCCCGCACCCACCTGGCAAAATTCTCTTTTTTTCATTAATATTTTAGTTTTCATTCTATAAAATTTTTCAATCTTACTAATGAAAAATTACTCATGAGTAATCACAACCCACCACACCCCCCACCACTCCCCCGCAACAAACAGTCACTATTATATTCTATTCATAAATCCGAAATCAAACCAAAGTTGAAAAAAAAGCAAAAAGGTTGACTTTTCAATTTTTTATGAGTAAAAAACCAGCTGATTGCGAAAGTGTATATGTAATTACCAAATACTGTATTCATATATCTATGAATAACAAAAAGGTTCATATTTAACATTACACACAAATATTTTCATAAAGAAATATGTTAAGAAAGGTCATTGATACTATATACATTATAGATCCTGATATACATCATTGAACAATCTATTTTTATAATTACACTTGTATGTATGTGTACAAAATACCATATATACGATGTATACATACAATCATGTATATCGCATAAACAGCACATTCATTGCATATAGTATTTACTATTATCTATTCTGCATAAGCAAGCAGCATGTTGTTATTAATGTCTACTATGTCATGTCTATTATGTATGTATTAGAATTAGTTTTTACATCGCATTCAATGTTATACCAAAGACCAATATAATATACCATGATATAATATATTTTATATATCGGTCTTTGGTTATATCAAACTTGTTTATTCATGTTATATGCTTTATGTATGTATGTGTACGAGATCGTCTTCAATTCAATATGGATCCTTCTTACATATCCTTATGCACGAGCATAAACCATACATGGAAAATAAATATGTATGATCAAAATCTCTCAAAAATGTTCAAATTTATATTTATTTGTTCCAGCCAATGATATTCATTTATTCTATTTTCAATACTCAAAATATACATTTGCATATAAATAACACTTATATGTGTGGAATATCATATGAATTAAATGTACATTTTAAATAGCATTGTGTATTGTTTAGTGCTGCAAAACATTGACAGGTGTTCATTTCATTTGTGAGAGCAAATATTTAAAATAAATGAGAACAAATTCGAAACACTATGGTCCGTCTACACAATTAGTTTTGTTAACTTGATTTACAAAAACAATTCCATTATATCACAGACTGTCAGACACATTTATTGAAATCATTATAATTGTGTACAGGGTACATAACTAAAAGCAATTCGATAAAATTTTGAAAAACTTTTTTGATTTTGATGAAGCTTTTTCGATCTTTATCATATATGTGAGTGTGTCGTTTTTGGAAAAATTACCACTTACACTAAAAAGAACATCTATTGAGACGAAGAACTATATTATCTTTGATGTAAGGCAAACTCAGCAACCAGACCAGCAACATTCGAAGTATAATATATAAATACGTTCGCATATATTGTATTACACATGCCATATATCAAAGATAATAGTAGTTTCACCTCAATAGATTTTCCTTTTAGTGTAAGCGGTAATTTTTCCAAAAACGACACACTCATATAAATGATAAAGATCGAAAAAGCTTCATTGAAATCAAAAAAGTTTTTCAAAATTTTTCGAATTGCTTTGAGTTATGTACCCTGTACACAATTATAATCATTTCAATAAAAGTGTCTGACACTGTGTAATATAATGGAATTGTTTTTGTAAATCGAGTTATCAAAACTAATTGTGTAGACGGACTATAGTGTTTCGAATTTGTTCTTATTTATTATAAATATTTGCTCTCACTAAATGAAATGAACAAATGTCAATGTTTTGCAGTACTAAACAATACACAATGCTATTTAAAATGTACATTTAATTCATATGATATTCCACACATATAAGTGTTATTTATATGTAAATGTATATTTTGAGTATTGAAAATAGAATAAATGAATATCATTGGCTGGAACAAATAAATATAAATTTGAACATTTTTGAGAGATTTTGATCATATATATTTATTTTCCATGTATGATTTATGCTCGTGCATAAGGATATGTAATGCTAGAGACACATACAATTGGTAACCAACTCGCGAGTTGGTTAACTGAGATAACCACTATAAATCGAGTGGTTAGTAGTACATCTACTTTAGTTAGTAACCACTGAAAATTACAGTGGTTAACGAGTTAACTAACGTCAAACCATCGAACAGTATGGCGAACACGGATCGAACCATCGAACTTCGTGTCAAACATATCATTGTTTATATTGAAATTCTGGTTATTGTATAATATACACAGTTAGTGACTAAATTAAAAGGACACATATAAAAAACATAGCTTTTAGTAACAACATCACTTTTCTTTAAATTATTTGAATTACATAAAATTAATTTAGTAGAAAGCTAATAATGCGTAAATATTAAAAAAGAACGAAAAAAAAAATTAAATTGTATAAATTATATTAAAAATATTTATTTTATTTTTGTTTTAATATTAATTTTAACAGAATGTCGAGTAGAAAAGAAATTGGTATACAATTGCGTGAATTAGTAGTAAATTATCGGATAAGAGGTGAAAGTTTTCCTTCTATAGCTAAAAAATTTGAAATATCAAAAACTACAGGCTATTGAAAAAATTTGTGTTACATTATTATACAATAAAATATATTTTTTTTATTCTTATTTAATAGTCACACTTTAATTGCTTTTTGCTAAATTAATTTTATTTACATAATTCAAATAATTTAAAAAAAAAGTAATTATGTTAATAAAAACTATGTTTTTTATACGTATCCTTTTAATTTGGTCACTAACTGTACAAATAATACGATTGACAACACATAAACAAAATTTCAACTTCAAATGTCAAAGATAACCAAAGTAAAAAGATAACTAAACTAAAAAGCAGTGTGTCATGCAATTGGTTTCGAATTAGTTACAAACTAAACGGTTTAGTTAACCAATTGTATGTGTCTCTAGCATAAGAAGGATCCATATTGAATTGAAGACGATCTCGTATACATACATACATAAATCATGTAACATAAATAGACAACGTTTGATATAACCAAAGACCGATATATATAATATATTATATCATGGTATATGATATTGGTCTTTGGTATAACATTAAATGCGATGTAAAAATTCATTCTAATACAATTTTAAAAATTAGGGTAACCGGCCGGTTTACATAAAATTGTAGCCTTGAATAACAACATGCTGCTTGCTTATGCATAATAGCAAATACTATATGTATGAATGTACTATTTATGTGATATACATGATTGTATTTATACATCGTATACATGGTCTTTTGTACAGAGATTATTCAATGATATATATCAGGATCTATAATGTATATAGTATCCATGACCTATCTTAATATATTTCTTTATGAAAATATTTGTGTGTAATGTTAAATATGAACCTCTTTGCAATTCATTATAAAGGGATAATTTAAAGTATTTTCTTTAAAAGTGGTATTAATTCATTTTATATTATACATACATAGATTGATAGATATATGAATACATACATATTTGGTAATTACTTGGTAATTACATATACACTTCCGCTATCAGCTTGTTTTTTACTCATAAAAAATTGAAAAGTCAACCTTTTTGCTTTTTTTTCAACTTTGGTTTGATTTCGGATTTATGAATAGAATTTAATAGTGGCTGTTTGATGCGGGGGAGTGGTGTGGGGGGTGGTGGGTGGTGATTACGCATGAGTAATTATTCATTAGTAAGATTGAAGAATTTTATAGAATGAAAAATAAAATATAAATGAAAAAAAGAGAATATTGGCAGGTGGGTGCGGGGGTGTTAAAAGAGTATAAAAAGTGTTGTATAATTAGCGTCATTCGTTAACACTGATCAACATTTTTGAACTGAATTAAACTGATTTTTTCATATGCTCTTTTAACTATCTACCACACTATCCTACGCATCAAACTGTAACTATTATATTTTTTTCATAAATCCGAAGTTTAATGGAACATTTTGAGACTAGAATCATGAAGATTCACATATTTTTCGATTTTTAATGTTTAAAAAAAATATCTGACAGCGAAAGTTTATAATTACCGAATATTTATCAATTACACTACACTGCGACGGTTTTCCTCTAAAAAAAATTAAATTGCGATTTTGATAGGTAACAGCCCTCAAGCAAATATCGTTTTAAGATACCACAATATCTATATTTGAAAAATACATCATTCATTTACTACGTTCATTTATTTATTCATGTTGCCTAAATGGAAAATCCACTTTGATCGTGATCAAAATTTTTCTTCTGCTTTGCTATGACTTTCTTAGATATTTTTATACATAATTTGCAAATTAATATTATACTTTATAAATCATATATAGTAATATATTAGATTTTAAAATTTTTAAATTTGAAAACTGTCTTCCAACTATAGTTAAACTAAAACTGGATGTCAGTATTGGTCACAACTACTTTTACAACTTGTGATAAATATTTTTCTTTTATACAGACATATTATATCATATGTATGACCTTTTTCGAAAATGCCAGTCAGATCGTCACGTGACGGAAATCAAAAGTTCGAAAATGTATTACATACAAATGTCAGAAGTTCAAAAATGCATAAAGATTCCATACGATCGTAAAAAAGTGTGCATTAGCGCATGTAGTCTGTACACTACACTACATGCAATTCTGCAATCAACTGATGGCATTAGGGATTCGGTATCGGATCAACAGTACTCGATACCAGTACTCACATTAGTATCGAATCAGAAGTACTCGAGTACTGATTAGTAATAATATGAAAGTATTCGATACCACATAATATCGAGTACTACTAAGTATCGGATGAAAAAGTGAATGTTAAGGAGGACTCAAACAACATATTTAATGTTTTGAAAAGGCTTTGTTTAATTCAAATTTCGAAATTGCATTTGATTTTCTTAATCTCAGAGCGTTTTTACAGAATAAGTCAATATGAAAAGATTTTAAAACAAAAGATTTTTACAAGTTCAATTCGTCCTCTTTACAGTCACTAAGAAACATTATCTTTTCCATTTGTTTGCATAAGAACCTGTTTCTATTTTTATTTTTCATCTTTCTTTTAAATGTAGATGATATTTCATTTGTTTGGCATGTGCGAGTTTAGTGATGTTGCCATAAATAGAAATCATAAATAGTAGTATAATTTTTGAGGAAAATAATTTTCTATTGCAGATTTTTTCGAGGTTTATAGATTCGAGTATGACATTTCTTGAATGTTCTCAAGTTATATGGTATAAGGTCAAATTTTGATCAGATACTTCTGATTCGATATCGAGGAGAAAGTACTCATATGAGTAAGGTATCGAATCAAAAAGTATCGAGTACAAAAAATACTAGTATCGAAACAAAAGTACTCATATGAGTAAAGTACCGAATCCCTAGCTATAAGAAAATGTGCGTGTGAATTCGCACACGTCCTATATTCTTCTTAATATGACATAACTCAACACAAAACCCAACATTATTTAGTTATCGCCATAAATATTATTTGTTTCCGGTCACAGATAATTATTGTAAACAAAAACAGGAGAACAAATTTCTAATCTTACAATGTAGGGCTCCATTTAAATGATTATATAAAATAAAAGTATAATTTTAAAAAAATTTCACCAGTATAAAATATAAGTAGGTAATCGTATATTCACCGATATAATACCTACCTACATTATCAATTGCTATACACATACATGTATTAAATATATTTATTTATTTATACAATTTCTCTTTTATTTTTTGAAATTTCGATTATCCAATTGAATTATAATTAAATGCTTGACATAATTAGATCGATGAAGTAATAAATCTGAAGTAATACCTGCACCTCACATAAAGGTTTGTCACATAAAAAGTAATAAATTAAAATAAACTATATATTGTAATATATTATGTGCGATATGTATAAGTAATAGAATGGTAATAGGTTCACGTACCTCTACCCATATAAAGTTTATACATATGTAAGAGAACTGTACAAAATAATATTTAAAAATTCAAATGAATCTATATTAATATGCATAAAAAATAATAGGAAAAAAATTACAACGGGAAGAAGAAAAGAAGCGACAAACAAAATTAAATACTTTTAATTTGATTGAAATTTTGTGTATACAATAATTATCATTTTCACATCATATTACGCGACTAAAGTTCCGAAAATGTGTTAGCCTTTCTTCTTCCTGAAATTTTGTCTAAAGTTTCTATTTGATTATATGAGAAAATTTACAAAATATTTTTTTACCAAAATTATTTTTTGACAATAATTTCAAAACGGTACAGATACATGATACCCAGATGCAGATATGTTATATGGCTCAAAAGATGCGTTTCAGAATATTTTGATTATCAAAGGATATTTTGTGATTTTTGACTATTTTTATATTCTCGCCATTTTCTCAGAGACGATTAAAGCTAGCTGTGTCAAATTTTTCGCATATCAAAAAAGACAATAGGATATGTGCAAGTTTTTTCAATTGCAATATTGATCCTATAGTTTTCAAGTAAAATATCCTAAAAAAAATTTATACTTTTTCTAGATTACACATTTATTCAATTATATATTCTCCTCAAAACACATCTATTGCAATTCATACATAATTAAATTAGCTTAAATTATCTTAAATTAAGAAGAACGAAAGAACAAAAAAGAACGTTTTTACCTTAGACATATGTACAACAGTTTTTATTATGATTGTAATATGAAAAGCACTATCACTGATTGATTCGTTAAACATTCTTTCATTTTTCCAAAGTGCAAATTAATAGCGACAAATTAAATAATTTAAAAAGAGTTCAGGCGTTCAGGATAGCATTCCAGAACATAGCTGGCCAACTACAAAAATGTTGACAATAATCCAAATGACAATGACGGAAAATATGATTACGTACCATAATAATAGCAAAAAATATGTTATTTTTACATCTTATGTATTAATTTTGAAAAAAATATATGAAAAATATGAACGTTTTGTACAAATTAAATTACTTACTACTTTACTACCTTATCCTGTTGTTTGTCAAAACGACATAAGTCAAGAATAGTTTTTCCTGATTTTCTTTTTTGTATTACACATAAACAATAAAATTTATTCGAAATATTAAATCCTTTAAGCCCAAACAATAAATTCAGTCAAAAAATTTACTTGAAAATGACGCAGTTTTTATTGATTCCTGAAAAATTCTAATTGTGTGTCTTAAATGATTTTTGAAATAATTGATTCAATTCAAATTTTAATCAATGTACATATGTACATTGGTTTTGGTCCTGTTTACCACTTCCCTTCCACAGTACATTTATTCATAATTTGTTATTATTTTTTCATAAAACAAGTAAGCAAGAAGCAAGTAATTGTAACGCTTAAATCCGGATGTGTATGTGAAATTAATTTAAAAATTTGAATTTGAATTTAAAAATTTATAATACATACAGTGCTAATTAGAAACTTATATAAATTTTTGCGAATTTTTGGTAATAACAGTAAATAAAAATTATTTGTTGCCTTGTCATTAAAAAGTACCTTTGCTCAAAACAAATTTCTTTGTTAAAATTAGATCTTTATTTCTAACTGTTCTCGAGATAACACAAATCCTTTAAAATTTACACAAAAACACTTGTGACTTTCTGATGAATATATTAAAATTTATTTGTACATGTATCAATATCTAAAATGAAAGACATAATAAATAGTACAAAAATTGGCCGCCTGAGATGGATAGGGCACGTAGAAAAACGCGATAACCGGAATCCTCTAAAGCTTGTCTTGTATCAGAATCCTTTTGGGAAAAGAAAAGCTGGTCATCCCAAGAAAAGATAATTATATAGATGCCGTCTAGACAGATCTTAAGACTCTAGAAGTATGCAACTGGAAGACTCTGGCAAGAAACCAACAGCGTGGAACGCAATGTTGAAGAAAGCCAAGGCCAATAAAAGGATGTAGTGCTTGCTGAAGATGATGATGATGATCAATATCTAAAAAAAAAAATATTTTTCATTGATTAGTATCTGCGTATTATATCATGTATAAAGCAAACAAATCTACATATTTATTTAGTACAAAATACATCGCATATCAATATATCAATATACAATAATATATTATATGCAGTTTTTATATTTATATTTGCAAATATAAAAATAAATGAAAAAATGTTTTACTCATATAACTCATATACATATACATACATAATATATGTATAGGAATTAATTTAAGAAGATTACATACTCGTATATGTATATATCTATGCTCAAAATTTTTGCTCAAAATTATATTATTATACTCATGTCTAGAAGCACGTACAATATACGAGTATACATATACTTACTTACGTATTTACAAAAAAGAAAAAATTATAACATATTATACATAAATGTATGTATTATTTATATTATATATGTACATTACATATACGTAAATATGTGCATACTTTAAAAATCTTCTTCGAGCATACAAATATACATATTATATTATTATGTACATACCTGCACATACTGCAATTTTAAACTTTTTTTTTTTATTTTAATTCATTTTGTACCTTTCAATATTTTCTTCTACCAACTTTTGTTTTTATTTCTCAATAACAATAACATTATGTACTATGATACTATTATTATTATATTACATATCATGTGATAAGAGAAATTTGTTCATGCATTTTCAAAATAAAAATAAAAATTAATATAGATAGATTTCATTGAAGCATTTGACCTAGTTGATCACACCATATTGCTTAATAAATTATATAATGTAAGTTTCAGAGGTGTAAGTTATTCATGGTTAGTACCATATCTTCCAAATCGCAAGCAATTAGTTCGTGCGTAAATGATGCATACAGTGACACAATAACACTTCGTAATAGAAGAGTACCACAAGAATCAGTCTTAGGTCCACTATTATTTTTAATATACATTAATTCACTATGTAATTTTAAATTTGTTGGCCGACAATTTGCATTTGCTGATGACATGTCGTTTATATACAGTTCTTCATCGACTAATGAAATAAAAGATCAAATACATAAAGATTTGTCAATACTAAACATTTGACTTAAGTCTCATGGCATGCTCGTTAGTCACAAAACTAAGTTAATGTACTTTACATTAATGGAAGCTCCAGTTGATCTACATATAGATTATCACAGATGTATCGATGCAATAATTCGAGTTCGAATCCTAGCCAGTGCACTATTCTTAACCAACAATCAGCAATGTACACTCCAGTATATATATGGGTGATATAATCTGATAAAATTATTGAATTTTAGAAGCACTGCAAAAACAAAAATCAGTTTTAACAGCAGCTACACACAAATAACTGAGCAATTTGGGACTCGCCCTGGGATTCGAACTCGGTAATTTTTTTTACCAGTCCACCAGCATAACAAACGAGCCAAATTCTTTGTCTTGGTTAAAAGTTAACCAAACATATTCCAAGTATCATATCTGTCTAACACAAAACAGTCATGTAATTATTTCTGTAATTTAACTTACTGACCAAAAATCATTTACTGGATATTATTATTTATTTATTTATCACATCAATTTTTGTTTTTATAACTAAAAAAATACTTTGTATTTAAAAATGGAAATAGGCAATGAAAAAATATTTAAAATTTTTTTTTTTATTCTGGGCTTGGACTGGAATCGATCGAACAACTTCAAGATGACAGTTACTCCACCACACCACAAATATTATAAACTTAAAATTTGCTCTATTTGTCTACATACTTCTCTTCTCGTACTACTGTGACTGTCTTATACTCCTTTGATAAAATAAAATAACAATTCAATATAAGATTTTACCAGGGCTAGCATTACCTATATAATATTTCGTAATACATAATGAACTGCCCGTATTAATTAGGGCTTTTTAATTTTTATTGCATTTTCCAAGTAGGTGTACATTATTTTATAGAAACATATATTATTTTTGTATAGGTACAAAGTTGTGTATTTCTCTCATATTTCTCTACATTTCATATCGAAATCTATCATTTACAATAGAGTTGAAGATTTATTCTGTACATTGTGGTGATGCTGGCCTTGATGCTTTAATAAAGTTTAATGTTCCTTGTTATTAATTAATTTTATCAATGTTAGGCGAAGATAAATACATTATAGACAAATAGAGCTAATTTCAAGTATATAAACTTTGTAGTGTGGTAGAGCTACTGTCCACTGTCTAGTGATCTCGAGGTCGTCCGATCGATTCCCGTTCAAGCCCAAATTAAAAAAATTTTTTCAATATTTTTTCATTGCCTATTTACAAATTATTTCAATATTTTTTTTCGTTTTTTTTAGTTATATTTACAAAAATTGACGTGGTAAATAAGTGATTAAAGGTACCCGTCCACGATGCAATTTTTCTTGCATGCAATACGATTTTGACATATAAAATTGCACGAAATAATTTCGAAGTGTACGCTGCCTAGAAAGATGAAATATTGCACAGAAAACGTATTTCATGCAATATTTCTTATTGCAAGCAATTTTTTTTATTGCATAGTGTACGCAGAAAGATATGCAATATTTCGCGCAAGAAAAATTTATTTCAATAAATATTTCTCTTGCATATGCAATAAAATCAGTTGAGTAAAATGTAATGGGTTGCTGTGTTATCTATCATTCGTTTGTTTATGTTGTGTTGTGCTGTGACTTCTTGTGAATTTGGTATGTATTTTCTATTATTATTATTATTATTATTATTATTATTATTAGAAAGGTAGGCCTTTCATTTCTTAAAATATTGAAAAAATAAAAAAATATTTAATATTTGACATATAATGCATAGGCAAGAAAATGAGAATTTCGTGTAAGTGCTCGTGCAATAAAAATTTCTTGCAAAGATATTTTTTTCTTGCATGATAGAAAAATTGCATATTTGTCGTGTGTACGAAGTACTGCAAGTTTTCTTGCACGCAAGACAAATTTCGCGCAAGAAAACTTGCATCGTGGACAAGTACCTTAAGAAATAAAATAATAACAATATCTTTTAAGTCAGTCCATCAAATTTTTTTGGTCTAAGTAAAATTTCAGAAATAATTACATAATTTGCATAATTATGTACATAGTTACAAATTTAACAATTAATTGATCTGCATATACACATTGAGTATTATATGTAATATGTGTAAGCAATATAAAAAGGTGAATTAATTATAATAAAATGTTTAGAAAATAAAACATAAATTCATCGCATCAAATTTTACATAACTTATTATTACAACACTACGTTCCCTTTTTATACTATAGACATAAACTATTTTTTTTTTATAAGTTTCATACACATTTTATTGCGTAAGTTCCAATACGTTTACTATGTACATGTACTCCGTTTTCCGTATATTCAAACTATATTCATAAATCAAATTAAAAAAAAAGCGATTTAAATACTTGTACGCATTTACGCATTTTAATTAAACGTTGGCGCATATACAGGGTGATTTTATTCAACATGTACATATTGGTACCATGGTATTATTTGAAGTGTTTCATGAAAAAAATTGTCCTAGCTAAAATTTCTAACGACTTTATTTTCGACGTTATAGGGCATTGAAAATTTTAAGTTTTTTGCAGGACCTTTTAACACAAAATCGTATATAATTTTTCGTACCCCTATACTTTGGAAAATTTAGTGTTCTAGAGAATAATAGGAAACTAAATTACCTTTCTTTTGATATAATACAACAAGAAATTTGGAATTCGGTTCTAAATAAAAAGAAATCCTCAAGTTAAAATTTATGACCAATTTTTAAAAAAATTTGGAGTATGAATTGGATTCCTGAAAAAAATTTGATCTAGAAAAAATATTTTTTGTGTGATTTTGTGTTAGAAGATCCTGCAAAAAACTTAAAATTTTCAATGCCCTATAACGTCGAAAATAAATTGGATAGAAATTTTAGCTAGTACAATTTTTTTCATAAAACATTTCAAAGAATACCATGGTACCAATATGTACATGTTGAATAGAATCACCCTGTATAAAAAGATGCGATTGAAATTATGAAAAAAAAAAAAATAAAAAAAAAAAGATATTTTAAATAAGTACTTGCACTTATGTATGTACAGTACATATTACAAGTTATTGTTTCAAATGCATACTTCACATATTAAATATGCACAGTTATATAATAAAATTGTTTTACTTCGAAAATATGTATATAATATACTTAATTATATAAATATATTTATACTTGGATATATAAATATTTTATTTTATTTATACTTCTGCTTAATTCGAGCAAATTACAAAAATAGTTATTATACAGCAGTTATATATAGTATATGCATTTACATATTATATTTAAACTTATATGCATATATTTATATTATACATATATACTTATAAATATATGTATATGTAAATGCGCATATAAAGTACTTATGACAAGAATTTTTAAACTTAAACAAATCAAATCAAAGAAATTTTTATGCCAAAAATAAAATTAAATAAAAAGTATATACATAGTTTGAAACGACTGTTCTAAAAGGATTTCGTACATAAAGGAAGCATGAAATTTGATTTTACGTTTCAAACAATCCTTGTGATACGCGCTTCTTTTTTTATTTCGTAGTACACGATTATTTCCCAGAGTAATTTCAAATTTAACTTTCGTCACTCCAAATGACAATTTTCCGCTACCTAATACTCGAGTCCTTGTGTGCCTTCGCAAAATTTAATCATTTCCTTTTTTGAATTTGGGTTAGAAAAGGCTTCACCTTAGCCTGAAAATTAAATTTGTTTGTATTTTATTCTTAGTAATTTTTCTATTAGAGAAAAAATTCGTATTATTATTATTATTATCTTTAAATGAAATAAAAAAATTACTTTGTAAAACTTGTATTCAAACTTTTTGATATTCCGTCTACAAGTATCTTCAAGGACAACATCCTTTCTAATTGAAATTTCTCCACTTAACAGTTAAATTTGCAACATTTCTGTGACAATTTGCTTTGATTATTTTACGTAAAGCACGACAATCTCTACTGTTTACTATTTGAGGACGACTTGATTTTGGGCAGAACTTGTAAATTTCCGTCTTGTTTATATTTATTTATTATATTTTGAACCGAAGCCCTAGACAAATTTGTTTCTAACGCGATTTTATATGAAGATTTGCCATAAAGATATTAACTGTAATTTTCCGAACTTCAATTATTGGTATTGGCTTTCCTCTAATCATTTTCATTTATTTTTAATTACAATTATTACTGCACTAAACAAATTTTTAATGAAAACTGTGATTTTATATCTCACAATAAAATTAGTAAATTATAAACGCCGTTATTTTTTCAAAAAACGTTCCTGATATCACGATAGATCAACTATTTTGCATTTAAAATACAATAGATCAATTCCCTTGCAGCCTATGAATAATTTTCTTTTGTATAATTTATTTTTTTTCCAGATCAAATTTTTTTTATAATTTTGATAGTTTTCAATAAGTACCTAAATAAATAAAATTTGTAAAATAATGTGTATTACATGAAAAAATAAAATTATGGTACTTAAATACAAAAATTTTGTTTTCAGTCATATAGAAAATATTCAACTATATTTAGATCAATTATTTTGCGTTTAGGTACTTACGTATATTATTTGTCGTAATATGTAATGTAATATCGTACATAATATGTTGTAGAGGTAAACAATATCAAAGTCTATATAGAACTATTATAGAACTATAGACAATATCCGCATATAATGAAAGGAATTTTTATAATTTATTGTCATTTTTGAAAATAAAATATTTGTTCAAGGTATTAATCGACTATAATTTTATTTATATATGAGGAGCTACTTCTTCAAAAGGAAGCATTTCACATTTATGTAATTTAGAGAAAATGCCAAAAAACTGCTTGTTCTTACTGAAACGGAAAATGTAGAAAATGTTTGCTGGACCAGTTACCGAATCGGGAGGTTAATGAAAATCCATTCAATCTCTGATCCTATGTACAGATTAAAAATGATATACATACTGATTTTCTTCGGGACTTGTAAACTTTTGCTAAGGAATAGTGAACATGTTTCTTTTTGCAGCAAATACAATACAATGTTTTAATACAAACAAGGAAATTTTTAATAAACTCATTTTTATTTTTTTATTTAAAATAATTATAATTTTGAGTTTATATAAATGATGTGTCTGCTTCTAATTATAAATAAAATCAATAATAATGTGCATAGAAGACTTGTTTCATTTTGATATGAATTGCAATTTTATATATGAATTTTGTTTCTTTTTGATGCGAACAATGGACTTTGCTTCTATTTGAAACAACTATTTTCAGTGATATGCACCCATTTAATTAATTAGTAATTCATTTTAATTAGTAATTTAGTATCATTTCCAGCAAACTAATTAATTAGATTTGTGATAATGCTCTCCCTTAAACATAAATCTGTAACTAACTCAAAATGGACCGATATGGACATGCCGCCTTTTGAAAAGTAGCTTCGCGTATGCATATTTACTTCTCGTATAACATTCTCTTTAAACGTAATAAACTTCTTAAATTATTTAAATAAGTACGTGTGTTTTGCTTTGTTATTATTATTTTTTTTTTCTCATAATTTAGTTTTAAATTTTTAAAAAATGTACATGATTTATATGTATAATATGTACAATTATTAAAAATTATGCGAATATGTATGAAAAATATAAAATACTACGATAATCGATGAAAACCTTCTGTTATATGTATGTACGAGTATATAAAATTTCATAATCGTTTTCTTTTGAATATTATATTATGATTCGAATAAAATATAATCAGACGCAATGCAAAAATACACATAATATATGTATATATACGTATAAATAAACATTAAATTTAAATTCTGCAATCCATATGTGATGTCATAATTATTACATACATAATATATAACTCATATAATACATAATGTAAATAACAAGAATGTAATTAATAAATATTTATATACATACATAAATATTGAACACGTAAATAACATAAAGAAAAATATGATATCAAAAATTAATTATTATTTTAACGAAATATGTATGTACATAATGTATATATACCTGCATGCATATACATATGTCATAAATAGGTTCATGTATATCTCTTTTCGGTTTGAATGTAAGTACATATTATGTATGTATGTATTTACAAATATATCTCACATCAACCTGATGTTTATTTATTTATGCTTGTAATCACACATTTTCACTCTGTAATAATACGATTTATCTATTATTCATTTCATAAGAAATTAACATATACATACATACTTATGTACGTGCATGCATATACAATCAACTTAATCAATAGGTTTTTAATGATTTCACCAATAACAATAGCAGCAATATAATAACGATTAAAAAAATTTTTCACGCATAAAATAAAAATGTACATTAATACATATGTATATACGAGTATATAATACTGGCAATGTACATATGTACACATGCTTGTTTTATGTTTTCTTCTGTTTATCCATTTTTTTTAAGTTTCTTGTTTTTGTTAACTCTCAACTTAATTTCTTGATCTTCATTTAATTTTCGTGTATTTTCTTTCTTCACTTTTATCTTAAAACAAATTAATTTTCTTTATCTTTTCTCTTATACTTATAGTAATACATATATGTACATATATATGTATGTACTATGTACATATTATAAATAAGTTATAAAAATTAAGAAATAATTATCATTAAAAGTTTGAGTGCCAAATTCACCAACCACTCTGAGATCTCTCATAAATTTATGAGTATAACCTATAACAAAGCTGCAAAATATTTTGTTATTCATCAAGCATTCTTAAACTAGCTAAAAATGTATGTGGCAGTAGGTACTATTTTCATTTTTTCGAAGAATTTTCGAAATGTCAAACTAATAAAAGAAAGAAAGAAAACATTATATTTCACATCATTTTTTGAATTTGAAGTATCATAATTAAAGTTTTTCAAGTTTTTTTATAATAATTATAAAAATATAACAATTTATTTATTATAAATTTTTATAATAATTTATTTTCTTTTTAAATATGTAATTATAACATAAAATAGAATTTCTGAGTTTTTTACTCTTATAGGTAAGTTAAATATATATGTAAATAAAAATTGCATAAAAGCATTTTACATTTTACCTTACAATAGATATAAAATATTTACATTACTTTTATAATCTTATATTTTATACGGTGGGGTGGAAAAATGTCGCAGAAAGAGCTGCCAAATTTAAATTCAAAAGAAAAAGAAGCGATAATAAACAATATAATAAAAAAATATAATTGAAAATAAACGTACAGATAATGTATCTCTGACAAATAAAGATAAAATATGGACAATAATAGAAACATAATTTAATTCAACGAGTAATATAAAAAGAAGCAAAAAAATAAATAAATTTGCTAGTATCAAATAAATCTAAGTAGTTGAAACTCGTTATTTATTAAAATGGTTTCTATTAACAACAGAGTTCAATATAAGTAATAATTTTATCTAATGTTTTTATTTAATTTCTTTTCACTAAAACATTTACGAAAAAGTTCAGAAATACAATTTGACAGAACACTTATTATGAGTATCTCCAACCACTCATAAATTCTTATGAGCACTGTTAAGAACGTTCGGTGAATTCGATTATGAATGTCATAAGTTGTGAGTGGTTGGTGAATACGACCCTAAAATTCATTTTACAACATTTGAACTTTAGATGTACAGCTTAAATTGTTGTATTATTGTCAACATTTGTATATTCCGCTGCATTATCTCGATTTACACCACAGACTTCTTTTTAATCTACATGCAAGAGCAACGCTTAGGAAAGTACAGTATGCTACATCCATTTTAAGGCCTTTGCTAAATTCCAAAGTTGTCCGAGTTGAAATCAAACTCTTAATATACAAGATACTAATTAGACAAATTGGAGTTATAACTTCTTGACTTGGTTTACTATCTCACCAAGCTTAGCATTTGAATTAGAAAAATTTGAAAGAAAAATGCTCAGACATTGTTTTGGCAAATTCCGCAGGCCCTAAACGCATTTATCCTGAGTCTAGAATGACGCTCTTAATAAATTTTTTAATAAGCTCATCTAAACGGTTCGTAGAAAAAGCGAAAAATCATGTTAACCCAATAATAAGAGGAATATTTGAAAGATAACATAAATATTCCAGTTTTAGAGACAACTATTATATCTCGCCCATAACAAAATGTAAATTCTGCAATACTCTTCGACTCTTCAAATCTATCGATGAAATTTTAAGAGAATTTCGTTGAAGGTAGAAACAATACAGGTTAACTCGTTTACTGGATAAGATAGATTCAAGAATTAAAAAGAAAAACAAAAATCGATAAAAAACATAAACGAAATTGACAAAGGATGTTATGTAAATGTATTATATACACATACTTATATTATATTCAAGCTTTTATCTTTTTAACTGTGATAATTTTTTAAATAAAGTATCTTTTTTTTTTAATTTTAAGTAAAATATTTCAATATTCGAAATTAGTCCATTCTAGAATTCAGATGCAAGTGATATTCAATATTCAACACTTAAAGTAATAACTACATAGATTAAGAATTTTATTAATTAACTATAACCTATAAC
Source organism: Villa cingulata (assembly GCA_951394055.1). Lineage (NCBI taxonomy): Eukaryota > Metazoa > Arthropoda > Insecta > Diptera > Bombyliidae > Villa > Villa cingulata. The sequence goes on along the minus strand of OX596017.1, from coordinate 28,746,780 downwards.
TGACCACATATGGAAGTCAAGTAGATTGGTGCCGGGAGCAAGCACGGCTAAGTTAGTTCATAAGTAACGTTATGTTAAAACTGACAATGTAAAGTATACAACATAGTGCATTATAATATGCAGATATGTACTTTAAGTATACCTAAGTAGATTTAAGCAGGACATAATTATGCAGTCAGTTATATGTAAGTATAATTTTCATTTATGTATTAATGTTTATTTTAAACATAAAAATTTCATATTATATATATTTTTTTAATGTATTAAGACTCAATAAAGTATACTGAATACTGATGTTGACATAAATGCTTACAAATAATAATATAGAATTAACCAATATTAAATTGGTAATTAGATTAACATGTACCATTGCGTAAGTATGACCATGTATGACACACAAAATATCGTAACAAATACTGAAACTGAAAAGATACAAAGAAGATTAGAATATAGCATGGGCCTTGCGCAAGTATGACACGTAATCGTAAAGGCTGAACACATAGTTTCGTTTCGTTTCGGTTTTTTAAAACATGTGTTTGTTATATGGAGTTGAACACATTGAAGAAGCACAAACGAAACGAAACGAAAAGGTTTACCAAATTTTAAAAATTTTTTCCTTTCGTTTCGTTTCTTTTCATTTTCACAGTTCGATATGGTATTTTTATATGAAATTAAACAGAAACAGTACAGTTCATTGTTTAGAAGTGTTTGAGTGAGCAAAATTAAATTTAATATAATAATATAATAATAATAATAATAATATAATTAATATTTAATAATAATAATAATATAATTAATATTTAATAATAATAATATAATTAATATTTAATAATAATAATATAATTAATATTTAATAATAATAGTAATAATATTAATAATAATAATTAAAATCAAATAAAATAATAAAAGGTTATTTACATAAATAATTAAAAAAAATAACGACACACTTAATATAAAATAGAATATTGACGATAGTTTTAATTTCAATTGTTTTTTCAAATTATTATCATATATTTATTATTATTTTCATTTAATACCTTTCAATTTTTCATTTTTCTTTAAAATAATTAAAAAAAGAACAACACATTCAACATAAAATAGAATTAAAAAAACGGAAGAAAACGAAAAGAAAGGAAACAATGTGTTCGACATTTTTTGATGAGTAAAAATGAATCGAACTGAAACGAACCCGACCGAAAAGAAACTATGTGAATGTGTTCCAGTCTTAAATCGTAATAACGAAAAGAATATTAAATTTTGCGTGTCATCTGTCATCCTTCCGCAGAAGCCCACACTAATCTTTTCTGTGTGTTTCCAATTTCAGCATATGTTACGATTTTGCGTGTTATACTTGTGTAGGCGCCCATGCTAATCTTCTCTGTATCTTTCCAATTTTAGTAATTGTTACGTTGACACAATTCGATATAATTTCAAAAATTTCTTGACATATTACAAAATTAATATACTATATATATTTCCACTTTCATTTGGAAATAAAGTAAATTCGACATTATTGCCATCGACTTTTTGATTTGGAATATGTAATAAACAACAGTTCATGTAAATACATAATTAATATACATAAACATTTCATATTAATGACTGTGTAATTTGTTGCATAATAATTATTATTATTATCTTATCATTAACTATCTTAGATTTTTAAAAAAGTATACAAGTATATATATATGGTATATATACCACCTTGATCAAAAAGTTTCAGGAATTTATGCAGACAATTAAAAATACCTATTAATTCTTCAAAATTGATATTATCCCCTTCAAAGTACTCTCCATCGACTGCAACGTAATTCTGTCAGCGTTTGATCCAATTTTCGAAACACTTTTTATACTCGATTTTTCGTATGGCGATCAGAGCCGACTTTGATTTCTTCATTATCTCCTTTTGACTGCTAAAACGCGTTCCACAGAGCGGTTATTTTAATCAATTCAACAGAAAGAAGTCGCAGGGAGCCAAATCAGACGAATATGGTGGCTGTTGGATGGTATTCGTCCCGTTCTTGGCATTATGACGGTGTGTTATCATGGTGCAAAATCCAAGAGCTGTTTGCCCACAAATCGAACGTTTTTTGACGAACTGCTTCATGCAAACGTCTAATAACTTCTAAATAATATTCCTTGCTAACTGCTTGACCTTGCGGAAAAAAATCATGATGCACGACACCGTTGTAGTCCATGAAAACCGTTAGCATCGCTATCTTTTTCGACTGAAAACGACGTGGTTTTTTTCTGGTCTTGGTTCATTCGATGCACGCTATTCACTCGCTTGATACCTAGATTGCATATCATACTCGTAAATTCATGTCTCGTCTCCATTAATAATGAGTTTGATAAATGTTGGATCAGATTCTGCCATCAAAATCATGTCTTTCGCAATTTCAATGCGATCCCATTTTTACATAAAATTCAGGTCCTTTGGCACCACCACACGATTCGTTAATTTCCGGTTTTCGATCATCATTTCTTTGATTTCATCAATGTTTTCTTTTGTTTTTCAAGTCGACGGCCTGCCATTACGTTCGTTATCCTCGATGAACTCACGACCACATCTCGTTCTGAAGCGATCGTACCACACATAAACATTTTTTTTTTTGGAAAGAGTATTGTTGCCGAAACTCTTCTTCAACATTTCCAGAGTCTTCGCATCGTTGTATACATTTTTTACACAAAATTTAATGCAAACTCCGTTGTTGTAAGGTCGATTCCATTTTTTGAATTAATAAAAGTCGAAAACACACAAAGAGACAGATGCATTCAAAACAGTGTAATTTTTCAAAATGTTAAGCTATGACAATAAAATTTGGTGAGAATATATCAATGACAGATATGACATATTAAAAAAAAATAAAAATGCTTCTACGTACGAATATGTAGTATTCATTCATTCACAAATTCACATCATAAAATGTAGTAAAATATAGAATTTGCATGTACTTATCTGAGTTATATCACAGGTTATATGTATGTATTATGTATTTACATACCATTTTTTAAAATTGAATCTAACAAATTATACACTCAAAGAGAGAATATAAATAAAAATACATAATTAAAAATTAAATTATAAAAAATATATTATTTTAAATTTTAAGCAAAATAGTAAAATAATTACATAAATTCAATAAAATACTCGTAAACAAATACATACATATATTAAAGTTCACTATATGATAATATTTATGCATTTTAGGATAATGGCATAGACCGCATAGATGTTTATGAAGAAAAACAAATAATATTTTTGTTTTGTCTCTTTGATTTTTCCGTGAACAAATGAATTTTACCATTATCTCTAAAACCAGAAACTTAAAAATTTTTTACCTTAAACCTGACTAACTATATCAGATTAAGATTGTTTTTTTTTCCTTTCATATTACTTTCGCTTTCATTTAATATTGTGAATAATGCACATAATACATGCAAGTATATACATACATTACATGTGATCTCAAAATACATGTAATACAGAAGAATTCACTTAAATATATGTAATGTACATTTACTATACGGCCAGACTTCATGTACAAATGTGTATTACAATGGATATATTTCGTTGAAAAAACAATATTTACTCATGTAAATACTCGTTTATATACTATACATATATATACGTATGTATATGTACGCATATATCTACCTAATGGATAAAATACCAAAGATTGTTTATAAAAATTATAAAATACATTACTATATTCCTTTACATAAATTACTTATCTATACATACATATGTACTGTAATCATTATGGACATATTCGTAAATAATACATATATGTACAAGAACCGCAAATAGTGTGTACATTACATATTATTTATGGTAGTTACGTACATACATACATATGTACGTATCTGAATTCCAAATTAAGATAAATATTAACTAGCCTACGAGATAAAAAAAAAATTGCAAAATTACAATAATGCGTCTATAATACCAAATAAAAATATATTATTATTTATGTATACGCATTTTATGTATATGTACTTAGTTATACATATGTACCTATAGTTATCTGATGTATAGTATGTACATACTACATACATACATATATGTTCATATAATTATAAAATTTTGATAAACAAAAACATTTTGATTATCATGGCATTGCACTTGATAATCAAACAAACCACATTTGTATACGAGTATATGTACATACAGATGTGAATGCATACAAATATTCAAACATTATATGTACGTAAGATATACTATATAAATATAATACTTCATATTACCTATATGTATGTATGTAGCTAAATATATAAAATATGTATGTACATGTTATTAATAGATTATACTTTCTATAATAGATTTATAGTTGAACAGTTTATTGCCGTCGTCATTTTAACCAAAGACAATATTCTTTTCCTTATGATCATCTTTACTATAATATAATATAGTTATAAAATGACATTTTTACGGATAATGTATATAGTACCTGTACCATAGTACATAGTACATACTACATAGTACATATTTATACATTTGTTTGTTTGTTTTTTTTTTTTTTACTGATGATAAATTTAATATAGATATTATTGCAAAAAAATTTAGTCGCATAAAAAATGTGTTTATTTAATTTATTATATGTATTATATACACTATATATGTATATCATATGTGCACACATATTATACATAAGTACATTATGTACGTATTTAAATGTGTAGGTATACTTGGTCGTTAAATTGTTTATGAAAATTTTTTACAAGGAAACATACATAATTTATATGTGTATAGGTTACATACATGCATTACATTATGTACATTTCATATATACATTATTATATATGTACGTATATAATGTATGTAATATTATGTTTTAATCAACTGAAAATCTTATAGATTTTGCACTTTGCTAATATTTTACGCCTTTAATATATGTACATATAATTTAAGTATTTTTAATTTTGCACATTAGGTACATACTTATATGCGTATATAAATTTTCATTATTTTGTATAGATATACATACATATAAGAATATTATATGATTAATGCATGTAATAATATGTATCATGCGCGTACTTTCGTACACATTTTATTTAAAAACCAGTTAAGCCACTTTTACTTTTAATTTCATACTTCATGAAACATATAATATAAAATAAAATTAAATAAATGTATGTATGTGTATACATATATACATACATACATATAATAATATAAAATATGTAATTTTATGTAACTACATTGTAATGAATATTATACAGACTTCATACGTATAGTGTCGAAATTAAAATAAAATGTCCATAATACATATGTATGTATGTACATATACATAATGTACATTGTACTTCTATAAAGGTACACCGAAGCAAAGGAAAAAATGTACATGTTTGTACATATTTTAATATCTAATAATATAGTAAATAAATATAAATACACACTTATATGTATACATATCTACAAGTATTTGTATGAATTATAATATTATTATTATTTTCTTCTGCACATGTATGTATGAATGTATGTATGTATATACTATTAATATGTAAATTTTCTTTTCTTATAAAAATGTAATTAAAAATTATTTATAATTTTGTAATGCATACACTGACGAGCAACTGGCTACGGACCACCTCTATTTCTTTTACCTTGTAAATACTAAGAGGTATTTATAATTACATCCATCAAATACACTTTTAAGATGTGTAATTTAGCTGTCTATTCAATTCAGATTTTTGAAAAAACCCAGTATTAAAAATGGTATAAAAACGTAGAGCAACAGGATACGGACTAAGAAAATGTTATCAAGAAAAAAGGGTGGCTGGTAAAAGTAAAACAATTATTTGGAGTTTTATAATTAATTTTATTAATTTAATATCGGTAACACTTAAATTTTTTTTTATAACCTCAAATATTCTGTTAGGTATAGGCTTAAAAAAATGCTGAATAAGTTCTCCAAGTTTCTCAAATTGCCTCTCGTTCGAGTAAATTTTTCGCGTTAACCAGCCCCAAAGGTTTCCTATAATATTCAATCTTGAAGCGCACTCAAAAACTGATATTTTCGAACGTTAACCATATTTCCTTATTAAAGCTGGAGTATGGATACCCGCATTATCCTGTTGGAAAATCCAGTCTATACTTCCAATTGCCTCGTCTGCATTGCCGAGAGCTCATCCTAACATTTCCTTACACTTTTTTGCATTTCGTTTTCTTTCTAAGAACTCTATTTAAACGGGTCCATTGTAGGAAATGGATGTCCATATCATTACTGATCCTTCTCCTTTGCTCTGATCCTGTTGCTCTACGTTTTTATACCATTTTTTTGAAATAATGGGTTTTTCCAAAAATTTGTATTGAATGGACAGCTTAAACACACATGTTAAAGCCCTAGACAGACATCTAGTATAAACGTGGTATCGATATTGGCTTTACTACATATCTGTCACCCTATACTAGCTTTATACCAGGAAAACAAACTGGTATAAACGTGGTATTGAAATCAGCATGATTTGTCTAGTATGAATCTTTTATTCACAAAATTTACTGAACGTAGCGCCATTTTAATGCTGTGAAAATTATAGAAATTAATTTTTACAATAGTTTTAACATCAAGTTGAAAGTAAATAGTAGGCATAGTAGGCATTAAGAGTAGGATTCGACTTTGAAAAATTTTGAAAACAACAACAACGATTTTATATACAAACATTTTAAAAAATTCTTTTGCATACTTTTTAGGTGCTAATAAAAATGGATTTTTGAATATTTTGATGAAAAAAAACATAATTTTATTTTGTTAATAAAAATAGAAATATAACAAAGAATTTCATACTTTTTTTTGTAAAAACATCAGAAAAGTCCAAACTTTATTTTGATACCAAAATCATATAGATATATGAAAATTTAATGTATGAAAATAGAAGTCAAAGTTGAACGATTTTTCAAAAAAAAACCCTCTCCTCTTTTAAGAGCTATAACTAAATTTCAGGATCTAAAATGAAAAATGTGATCCATTTAAGCACCACAATATCCTTGAAGCTACCTATATTCAAAATTTCAAAGAAATTGGTCAAACAGTGTTTGCTGTACGAGGTGCATTTGGAAGCCGAAAAATCGCAATTTTGACAACTTTGACACCTTGTAAAAAGGAAACAAGGACATTTTTTAAAAAAAAGTGCTCAATTCAAGCACCACAATTCCTATCAAAGTATCTATGTACATATGTTTCAAATTTCATTGAAATCGGTTAAGTAAATTCGGAGATATGTGCTGCACAAGATAACAGATATCTCGAACCCTAATCTTAAGTCGAAAGTAATATAATGCAAATATAAATTTTCTATATGACACCAAAACAAAATTCACAAAATACGTCAAATGATAATATCTTTATACTAGACTACACGTGTGTCACCATGCTAGTATTGTTCATACCATGGTATCGATACTAGATGTCTGTCTAGGGCTTAAAAGTGCACTTGATGGATGTAATTATATTACATAATTAGTTTTTTTTAAATAACTCTTAGTATTTACAAGGTAAAAGAAATAGAGGTGGTCCGTAACCAGTTGCTCGGCAGTGTATACCTATATAAAATTGAAGTAAATAATATGTAGGTTCAGGAATTTTTATATAATGTACATACATATAATATGCGCCAATATTGATTTACATATATATATTTATATAACAACATTTATTTAATAAATTATTCGATTATTATTTTCGAATTATAAGTGCATACCTACATATAGTATTTATCTTTTAATTTACTTCGAAGGAAAAAGCTACAAAAAACAATTTTCAATTATGATATTTTATGATTTATAGATATTTTAAAGAAAAAATACAAACAATAATACAATTGAATGTCATCAAACAATACATATTATGTGTAAATATAATATACATAATACTTGTATATGTACATAAATGTACATTACATATGATGACCATCTTTTATACTGTGTCATTATCATTAATTACATTAAATGCTTATGGAATATTATATTCTATCAATTAGGTTTTTACACGCATACATATCTGTTGTTTACATATCAAAATGTTTATTATGTATTATATGAATGTATGAATGCAGACGCATGGAAAAGCAGAAATATAATTTTTCACAAACAACATAAATATAATATTATTTTAAATCGTAAATCCTAAGTTTGTTGACTTAAATAATAATTATCATAAATTAAATTATTCCTATTTATTATTTTTTTTTTCACTATATCGCATTACATTTAATATTGTTTTATTGCTTTTCTTTTTATTTTCACACAATTGCAATGAGTCTTATATAAACAACATAAATATATGCATTTGAAATATATGATATGTATGGGTATAAAAATATTTTTTTATTATATCTATATAGGTACATATTTAAAATAAATTGATTTCTTCAAAAATTTTTTAATTTAGAACAAAATGATAAATAGTATGATTTTTAAGTAGTACCACGTAGTACATAAATGAAGTAGGTATAAGTTGAAAAATAAAATTTTTGATAAATTGGAAGCAATGTAATGTACTCTCATATCTATATAACATATAACATGTACATTACATAAACAACACTATAAATACATGTTTTTTGTTAATTTTATTTTATTCTATTTATTTATTTTCTTATATTCCGATATCCTTACATCGTTATATCATGTTATATTTATATATGTATGTATATGTACATAATATGTAAGAAAAGTATAAAAATTAGATAAAATTTATTAATTTTATTATAGAGAAAAACATACTAACTGCCTACTGAATAGTACAATTGAAGACATGGGTGCAAAAATCAGATAACTTCACTTTTAACCGAAAACGAGTTTTTCAGTTGAGCGTGATAAAAAAAAATGCTCTATCATTTAGAGCTAAAATCAGACTTCTACATGTTTTAGTTAGTGTTCAATATTACTACTTTGGAGTTAGCTTTTAGCAATGTTTAGTGCAAAAACAAGACAATGTATGAAATTATGTCAAATAAAAAATGGCGCTCAGTTGTCAAATAATGTAAACCAGGGTCAAAGAAAAATGACAAAGATTATCTTTGACTATTCGCAAGTCAAAGATTTTGATGTCAATATGTTTTTTAGTGGAAACCCTCTATGTCAAATATTTGACATCCTTCAGTCAAATATTTGACCAGTTGTCAATAAGTGGAATCGTAGCTTTACCACTTACCAGTGTACCAGTGTAGTAACAAAATAAGCCACATGTATATGTACTAAATTGTTACTAAATTGTTAATTTTTTCAGATGACTGTAGGTGACAAAATAAGAAAAATGTGATAATAATAATACAATACATATTTGAATTCATTAGTGAAATTTGGTCGGTTTCAACGTATTGTACATCATTTTTCTGAGCCAGGACATAATTATTTGCCGTGTGACAGATCCTTTGGGGTAATTGAAAATAAGAAAAAAAGGAAAGTGGAAAGATTATATATCCCATCTCATTGGCAAAGTCTAGTTGATAACTGCTCGAAAAAATTTCCGTGTCATTGAGCCAACAAGGAAAAATAGTCAATATCCATAAGTATAAGATATTTGAATTCACGAAGGAAAACTTCGTCTTTGTTTCGGTCTCTCTCAATCCCGAAAAACAATTTTTGTTTTACTTATTTTTTGCTTATGTCTTTATAACGGTAAGTGATACAGATGTGTTTTATGGCTCAAAAAATGTGTCTTAAAATTCTCTATATTTTGGAAAAAAAAATGTTCAAAATAGAACATTTTGTGATTTTTGTGTATTGTTATGTATATATATATATATGCGTGCATGTGTGTATGTATAATATATATACATAGGTACATACTTATTTTGCTTATAAAGATATTGTTTTTTCTTTGAGAATGTGTTTTTTAATTGTGTACTTACATTTATGTAGATGATGACTGTAATGTATAGAATGTACAGTAATCATTCTCCTCGAAAGGATACATGACTCTCACGACATTGAAGAATTCTTCAATTCATTCTCGAAACTCATATTTCCTTTTAAATAAATATTCGGCAAGGTAAAATATCCAACAATTCCTTGACCTGTCATATTTTGGAATTGCATGTCGTAGATCCTTCCACATACGTTTTTTAAACAATCATAATATGATTTCCAACAGTCTGTATAAATGGTCGTACCGACTGAAACACGCTTTTTTATTATTGCTAAAAGGGTTTCAGTATCTGGCGAATCAACTGGTTCAATGAATATTTTTTTTGATTCGCGATTCGATACTACCAAAAACCCATCTGTTCTTCAATTAGACGGCCTTTATTGTTTTTTCGTTTGCCTAGTTTACACTCATCGATTTCGACGATGCGACCAGTGCCTCCAATTTTGCATTCTCTTTTTTTTCACGCAGTGAAGACAAACCCTATTTGATAATTTTACGAATAAAAATTGTGAAAAACAAAACAAGAAACATATGTACTTAGTTAAGCTTTGAGCTATGAAATAACTACCTCGCGATAGAATGAATGCGATATCGATACACGTCATTTTACTGACTTCAAGTTCCGCGACTATTACATTTATATGTAGAGGTGGAAACCAAAAAAAAATATGATATTTATTGATAATGATTTATTTTATTTACATTTTTGGTTGTAAACGAAATTCGAAATTGAAAATTTGTGATTAGTATATTTTTTTATAATTTTATACCCATTAAGCCACCGAACTCCAAAGAAAGATATTTACTATATGTTAAACTTAAACTGTTACCCTGTTACTCTATTACATAAAAAAAAATTTTCACTTCAATCTTTTCAAAAATCAAAACAATTCATTTCAGGCAATTGAATTCTTTAATTTATTGTACATACAAGTAAGTATATATGTATGTATAGATACATATGTATGTACATTTATATGAAAAACATACATTTACTCGTATTATAGCTAAAAACTCAAATATCATTGAAAAATCACAAGCTCTAAATTGTTATTCCTTTCATTTCGCATTTCATCTCATATACAAAATTATAATGAATTGCAAATTTAATTCAAATCAATTACACAAGCATACATACAATATACGGATATGAATACAAAAAGTACTCCCTTCTACACCTTTTTTTTAACTAAAATTTCTTCAATTTATTTTATTTCTATAATGCTATTTTACATTTTCGTACTACATGTACCCACGAGTGCCAGTATATAAACGTTATCTCTACAATATACCAGTATTCGTATACGAGTATATTTTATTTCTAATTTTGTTTTGTATTTATTCATTAATATTTCATGTTTAATTGATTTATTTTAGAATTATACTCGTACCTATGCAATCTCGTATGTATATTAACTAACTTCATTTCCAAACAATACCACCAATTAAATATTTATATTAGATGTAATAAACGAAGTAAATAAATATATTTAAAATTATATCATACACATATGTATATTCAATTCGTATAAATATCGTAAATGTTGTATTAGTACCTTCATTCAAGTATTATTATATGTATGTACATATGTATGTAACAACAATTTTTACTTTAAAACTTTCATATTTTATAAAAGAAATTACATTAAATTAAATTTTATTTTAATTTAAAAAATATATTACATATATTTTTCCTTTTTATCTACAGAGAACATTACATTTAATATATTTTATTTTATGCATGCAGAAATACTGTATATTTATGTATACATGTACATATGTATATAAAATACGCACAGCATCAGCATATCACATATATGTATGATTTTACACTTACTAACGTGCAAAAATAATAATAATAATAATAATAATAATAATAATATAACAGCCAGAAAATTAAATAAAGTAACATGTTAATTAGAAATTTACATCTAAATGAAAATTGAGAGTAAATATGTATGTGCATATGTGTAATATATGTATATACCTGTTGTATAACTATATATGTATATGTACATATTAAATGTAGCGAACTATACTATGCATATATACTGTTGTAATATATAAGCATATATACATATATAACTGAAACTGCCTACACGCGAATACATTCATTTAGCCGCTTAATAACATGTATGTATGTAGTATTAAACATTTATCATTTACACATACACATACTCGTATGTACATAAATATTATATTATATGCATGCATATGAGTATACATATCTGCATATATCTGCATATTATCAAATTTAAAAACTTTTCCTTATTTTTTAATCAACGAATAATTCCATCCGCTTCCTTAAAAGAGCACATGATAATATTAAAAAAAAAAAAATCAAACCGAAAAAACTTCCGTTTAGAAGAAATTGCAGAAAAAAAAATGAAAAATCAAAAATCAAATAATAAAATAAAAATTTTTGAACAGAAAAAAATATATCAAATATTATATGATTCATATATTGATAAATAAATATGATTATTATGTATAAAAACTAAAAGAAACTGCAAAAGTATTTTAATGTGAATACTATATTTCAAAATCGTTCATCATATTATGCGAGTACATAAATGTAGTTGCTAATTTTGTATATGGTATACATACATATATTCAGTATTGAGTATATTCGTACTCCATTATAAACATCATTTTATATTTAAAAAAAAAAAGAGCGTAATATTATTATGCGAAATGTTGATGAACTTAAAGAAAAATATTTTGCATAAACATATACGTATTCGTACACATAAATCGACCTTGTCATAATTACATACATATTATTACCCAATAATAGATAAATAATGACATCGAAAACACTCAAAAATCTACATATTAATTATTGCTGCAAACAAAACCTCTATTTTTTTTTTTTTTTTATAATATGTATATATTTGTCGCGTCATAATTATCATTATCATTTTTGTTATTGTGTGTGACTGTGAGTGTTTTTTTTTTACAAATTGAAAATTTTCACAAAATTTCATTTTTGAACTTCTGGAATAATTTTTAAAATTAAAATTCAAAGTCAGTTAACATCACAAACAACACAACACATTTCTCTACAAAGTATTTAGTGATGTCATGTTTGTTTGTAATTTTTTTGCTTATCTTCTTCTAATAATTTTTGGCCAACAAAATACAAATTTATCATCTCTCAAAATTATTGCATTTGTACGCTTGTGTATATGATTCGATAAATTTGCGATGACATGACAGTGGCCAATTCATTTCTTCTTCTTATTCTTTATTTTTCAAAAAAAAAAAAAAATAAATAAATAAATAAATAAATAAATATAAATAAATAAATAAAAATAATAAAAAAAAATGTCTCAGTTAAACTTACAAACGTATATGTATATAGCTTATTGGGTTTTTATGGTATGGAAAAGTTCAATATAATTGTCAGATTGATATCATCATGCTTCAAAACGAATTGTATAACTTAAAACCATCGTATCGTAATAGAGCATGAGAGCACTACAACTATTACCGTTATCGTTGTAGTCATCGCATGCATAGTCATCATCATTATCATCATACATACTTACGTGTACATGTAATATGTACTATACCATTACACTTCGATCATATATCGTATAATACCCACACACTTTATTTTATACATTTTATCTTACAACATCGTATACGTAAGCTTTCTTTCCTTTTACTTTCTTCAATAAATTTCGCTTACGTTTACGTTCATTATAAATACCCAAAAAAAACCTACCTACTCGTATATTTATTATTGTACAATTACTACTCGCGTATATATAAATTTTAGCTTATACATACATGAATTCTATAATAATAATCACACATGAAAGTATATGAATTATGATGCACATATACAAGACAGACTTGTTTATTCAATTATTACATAGTCAGCTCATATATAACCATCATCACCATATAGTCATCATCATCATCATCATCATCATCATCATAATCATCGTCGTCGACCAATCTATCTGAATTCAATATTTGGATATAATTGCGTTTTCTACTGGCAGGTAATTTCTCCACCTTCTTAATATAGTTAAACTTAAGAAAAAAAAAATAATTACTTAACATTTTTTAACTAAGTAAGTGTTGAGGATATGGATATTTTTCGATGTAAGCATAAATTTAACTTATACGAATAAATACATTTTTTTATTGAGTCTTACTTTATATGCTGTTATAAAACATATTCGTATACATACATATGTATGTATGTATATATATGTACATAAAAACCCTACCCCCAATTATACAAAAAACACTTATAAAGTTAAAAATAAATAAATCGTGCATTCGAAAACAAAAACAAAACAAAAAATTGTGCTATAAAAAAATAAAAATATAAACAAACCAAAAAGTTTTCATAAAATTATTATATTCAAGAGCAAGGTTGACGGATTAGGAAAGTAAACATACGCGAGCAATAAATACGATGAAAAAATTTTACTTTATATTGAAATTTTAAATCGTATAATAATAATAATAATAATACTACTACAATTACTACTACTACTACAATTATTACTATTACTACCTCTTCATCAGAAAAATACCTTTGGAAAGTATTTAACTGACCATCAAACAATTCTTGTGACAGTTTTTACCTCGACGAGGATCGATATAATATAAATAAAAGTTTTTGGCATAGTGCTGCCGTAAAAACTTTAAAAATTTATCCAAGTTCCGGCAAACATGAGGACCAGCTGGAGTCTTGTGGTATGGGATTACATTCAAATTACTATGTATAATAATAATAATAATAATAATAATAATAAAACAATCATTTTTAACTCTAAACATAAAAAAAAAGAATTTTACAAAAGGATATATAGCTATTTAATAAGAAAAAAAAAACATGTGAATATAAATAAATATATAAATATTGATTATTTATATGAAGTGCATTGTGAAATTAACTTTTTGTAAATTAAAAAAAAATTTTTTTTGTATTTAGTGAAACGAAATGACAAAATTAATTGAAATACACATTTTATAAAAATCAAATAACGTAAATAAAATATTTATGTAAATCCATAGTGTGAAAATGAGCGAATTAAATGGATGCAATAGATCGTTCATTTACGTTTTGTATACCTACTCGTATAATAATACGAATGCATATAAATTTTAACATAAAATAAAAATGTTGATTCAATTCATATACATTATTCATCGGTATTATTAACATGTTATATATATTTTTATGTATTTATATAAAAATATTCGCTTCAAATGCACATAGTACATTTAACTTTTTACACACAATTTTCTTTCTCAAACAAATTAAAAAACAAATTAACAGAAAAATAAAATTCTATAGAAAATTGTAGTTATACTTTAAAAATGCATACAATTTGATTTTCTTAACCACTAACTACATTGTTACTACTTGTTCTTACCACAAAAAATTCAAATAGAGAACAAAATATAAATTCAAACTTTTCAAAACGATTTTATGGATTTATCAAAAACAAAAAAAAGTTGATAATAAAAAAATAAGAAAAAAAAAAAAACTAAAACTCAAAAACAATTATTTTAATCAATTTCAAACAAAAAGAAATGAAAAATTAAAAAAAATAAAAATCAAAAACTAAAAAACCAAAAAAAAAATACTAGAAATTACAAAATTTTTACCGAACTTTTGAAATTATTATATCGTCATCATAATATAATCTATGTATGTATGTACATATATAGAAATACTCGAATATCTCGTATATAATGTACAAATAATAGTGAATGCAATTTCAGTTAAACTTTCACTTCATCTCATACATACGTGTACGTATGTACTTATATGAGAATACATACTTTATTATTGTATATTTCATTATTTATAATACATACATACTTATGTATATCGTATTATTTGATTTTCATGACTTTTTAATTAACAATTGAATCTCAACATCAAATTAAAATATAAAACAAAAATGAAACAGATAAAAAAGTAACAGAAATAAAAATAAAAACAAAAATAACAAATTGAAACGAAAACGATAAATTCACTTATTGGTTTAAAAAAAAAAAAAAAATACATTTTTTTTCAAAAGTGCAAGAAAACCAAAAGAAACGAGATAATTTCATACATGATACAATGATTACAAAAATAAATTTTGTTGACAAAAAAAAAAAAAAAAAAAAAATTAACATGAAATTTATTACATAAAACTCGAAATTATAATTTCTCTATATTGTATCATGTAGGTACGTATAATTAATGTATGGTAGGAATGTTAGCATTGTATGTACGTGTACTCGCACTTATATGATACATATACATAAAGTACATAATATGAAGATTGTCAGCAGCATTGGCATTGAGATGTTCACTAATAAAATAAAATTTGTAAATGAGTTGTTATTATTTATTTTGTCATTAAAATAATTCATTTTATACATACTGTATGTAAAACTTAAATTTATTATGATTACATATCATCACTCATGTTATGTAAGTAGGTACATATATATATTTATATATGTAGCATCCTCTAACATGAATCTTATAATTGCATAAGATTAGTTGATGTTATAGTTAATGCTTTTTTCTTTTCTTCTTACAACAGAAGCTGTAGGTACCATATGTAGTATATACACAAATATTTTTAATAATATTACATAATATGTAATGTATATTTTTTAAAATATCTTTATTATAGAGCGTCTATATTATTTGTTGTCTCAGCACACACATATTATATTTATAACATACATATGTACATTCTCGTATATGCATATTTCGTGTCATATTCATTTAATGTAAGTATATTATAGTATGTATATACTTTATATACATCATACATATTTATTAGCTACCTGTTAAATTACCGCTACAATAAATTTATCCATCCATACATACAATATCTATTAAAAAGAAAAACAATATATACTCTTTCATTTTTTATGTTGTTTTTTTTTTTTTATCCGTTATATACTCACGTATAATGTTCATACGTACATATATAGTACTCGTCATATAACTCGTGTATAAAAGTATAACATCCAAAATAAAAAACGCATATGTACATATATGCATATACATAATAAAAATGCACGATAATAAGTGATTATTCAAATTGATTTTTTTTTCTTTTTGCAAATTAAATCAAGTAAAATAAATTTACTATACTTGTGAGGAAATACTATATATATATACGTATGTATATGTGTTACATATTCATATTTCTCTTCTTATTTTAAATAAAAAATTATGTTAATTTTTTATTTGAAAAAATTATATATTTACATATTAACACTTTAATTGTATACATATACATATATATAGATTGCATTATGATTAATAAACATTTAACTATATACACTCGTATATATGTATATGTACATATATACATATATAGTATGTGTATTGTATATATAATGTATAAAAAATATGCGATAATTAAATCATAAAATAAAATATATTTTCTTCTAGAAAATACTAAAATCTATAGACTAGAGAAAAAATAATATTTTTTTTTTTAACTTTTTTTTGTGTATCTATTTCTTTAATTGAATATAGTAACAAATTTCATTTAATTCATTTATTCAAAATAATTATTTACACAAACTATGTATATTATACATACATAAATATATACAAAATATTGTGAGCGAACATTAATCCGATACCATTCATTTAATCATTTATAACTTTCTTTTACTATATTATATAATTATAAAAATGTACATACTACTCGTATATTTTTGCACTATTAAATTAATGCATATAATAAAATACTCAATCAATTATTATAGAAACATATTTTTTTTTCTATTTTTTTACTTTAAAAGTATTAGTGGTCAAATCAAATTACCACTCATAAAATTTATAAAATGATAAAAAAAAAAAAATGCAAAAATATTTTATACGGATACATTTATAATGAATTTTATTTTTTCAATTTATTCAAATTATAAAATATACATCCATACATATATTAGATGAATAATACAAAATGAAAGAATAACATAAAGTATAAAGTATAAAAAATAAAAAAAAAATGTATTAATCAAAGATAATGAAATATGTTCATAATGAGTATGAGTATGACAAGTATATGTAAGTATGTACTTATGTTACATAAATTTCTTAAATAAAAAATTTACAATTTGATATAAAATTTTATAAAATTACTATTATTATGTGCACGATAAATGCACTAATATATATGCATACGTAATTATTATTTTTTTTTTATATTTCTTTGTGATAACTTTTATTTTATTATTTTCATAATAAAGAAAAAAGATACTTACACACACACACACATCCATTCGAAAATATTCAAAATATAAAATTATTATATTAAATTCATTACTTTCTTTTCATACATATTACATAATAATAAAAATTATAATGAAATACGTACACATTCATGTACATACATTATATGTATGTTTATTCAAATCATATTTATTTATTTCTGGTTACGTTTTTATTTCAATATGATTATAAAAATTGATAATAGAGTCAATAATGTGATATTACTTTTTATTTTTGTTTTATAATATTTTATTATAAATTTATTCACATATCTACCGTACATATTTTAGAGTTGTATATATATATGTATATATATAAATAAATTTGGTCCCGTCTGTCTGTCTGTCTGTATGTTCGGGGTAATCTCAAAAACGGCTGAATCAATCTTGATGGAATTTGAAAGAGGAATTCCTCCCACAAATAATAGGCTACTTTTTTTCCAAAATTTATTATTTAAAACAATAAAAATTTGATTTAAACAGGTGAAGGTCTGAAAAAAATCTATAAAATGTATGAAAAGCTTTTTTTTCTAAATGAACTGATAATCGTGGTTGATCGTGGTACTTGCATTACAAACTCGGTAGAATGATGTAATAACATAAAGCTTTACAAAGAGCTTCTTCGCTCGGGATCACCTTAAGCCCAAAATACATTCGATGCGGTCGTGAGTTGTGAGTCGTGAGTTGTAAGAATCTTATAAAATCACAACTAATAGAAAATATACAGAATTCTTACAACTTGAAATACATTCGCTGCGGTTATAAGAATTCAACGCAAAGATTGTTTCGATTTGAAAGTCATGAGTTTGCGTTCGAATAAAATGATGAGAGAAAGCTTTTTCAGTCTTTAATTAAAATTATTTCGAAATGAAAGGTTATATTTTTTCGTGCGCATTTTGATTTTCACGCTTTGCCTTTAAAAATGTTTTTATATGAAATGCATGTTTATTTTTTTCACTTTTAGTGTTTAACGGTTTTGTCCAAACTCTTTTCTTTTGTCTTTTTTTTAGCAGAGCTATTCCTAATGCTAAAACCCAATACCAATTCTATATTTTCACCCATGATTAAAAATTTCTTTAATTAATTAAAATTTTAAAAATTTCTACAATTAATTAATTGGTGTATTTATTAAAGATTTTCTTTATTGTATTTTTATAAACCAATTAATCTAATATTCATAAACTAAACAAATCACATCTAATTACAATTTTCATTGATAAGTTTAAGTAGTCTTACAACTCACGACCGCAATGAATATATTTCAACTCTCTTGTGGTAGTTTAGAGCTTTTGCTTACGACTCACGACCGCAACGAATGTATTTTGGGCTTTGTACATCGTGGTTAGTTTTATAGCTGTATGACAATGCGGACGAAGTCGCAGGCACACGCTAGTCATAAATATAATTTAAAAAAAATACTATATACAGTGGCTCTTAGTCAAAACCGTACAAAGATAAATTTCATATATTTTTGTCTCTGTACTGAAAAATAATAATCGCAATACGCTTTTATGAACATATATCATTTATTAAGAGGTTATAAACATATTCACAAAATTTCAGGTCAATAACTGTTCATTTGTAAAAGTTATAGAAAAAAGGAAACAATAACACCTAAATTTAGCACACAGTCAAAACCGTACAAACTATTAAAAGTTGTTTAATTTATAATTTTTAATAAGGATATTGATTCCATTTTGTGTGATATATGCAAATTTTATATTTAGCAGGATATATTTTATTTTTTGTGGCCATTGTAATTCGTCCTGGCATAGATTCGACTAGATTTCTCGTATAACCATCGTCTGCAGAATTCCATTCTAAAGTCAAAGCTTCCTTCAAAGAATCTATTGATGCTATGTTATGGTTTTTTGATTTTCACTTAATCAAATACATATTACATCATAGAATAATAAAGTTAAACTTAGCGTAGCCCATTAATTTTGTTTGATTTTTTTTTTTTTTGCTTAATTATAACGATCATTTTTCTTGATTATTCCCATAACATTGTTTACGGTTTCATTTGTAATTTTTCTACTGGTGATTGTCCTACTGGTGATTTCTACTGGTCTTCTCAAAATTTTTAAATTCTACGTGAAAGATAAGTATATTATATTGATTTAATTTATTCATCTACTTTAAAGATAAATCTTATTAAAGTTGATAGTAAGTACTCTTTTTTTATGTGTAAATTAACAAAATCAATTTCCTAATTATTCAATTAATAATTTTTTTTAATACTATAACAAGTAGGTAATGCAAAAAAAATTATTTTTATATTTATAGCCATACATGACAATTGATTACTAAAATATTTCATTTATTGTTTAAGAATGAAAATTAATACAAATATATATGTATGTATGTACATATGTTGTATGTTGATTTAAAAAAAAAGTACAAACATTTTTTTTTTGGACATCCCTTATTCCTTTCAGCCTATTCAATTGCATATACTAAATACATACATATGTATGGATTGCATTGATAGAATTTGATAACAAAACTTTTAATTTAAGCTCTACATTTAACAAAGATTTAAATTAATCTAATAAATAAAAAAAAATCGATAATAAAAAATCTTTAAATAAAACCTTTGTAAACAAACATGTCATAACTTGTCTAAACCAGATAAATTGTCTCACACAAGGGTTATTGAGCTATGAAGTCTCAATTACAGAGGTAAACATCGAAAAAATCAATGAAATCTAATCTCAGTTAATAAGATCTCAAAATTCCCCGTAACAGAGGTATTTCAATGCAAAAGTGTCGGAACAACATTATTGTAATTATCAATAATAGAGGTTTCTCACATATCCAGGACCCAGTTAAACAGGTTTCACGTAATATGAAATTTCATTACATTTTGTTTAATTGAAGTTTATATTATTATTTTAAAAATAAATTCTACAATAAAATTAATAAATTACTATTCTGCATATAAATTTTATATATAAATTTCTTCAAAAAAAAAAAAAAAACCGTATATCCTTTATTTTACAAAAATATATTGCTTTATATATTGCTTTTTTTTTACAAAAATATACTGCTTCATTAGATATTGGTAATATCATATTTGTAAACATTTTTATTCCTGAAATACATTTAATACATACTTACTTTATTTGTATACGTACATTATGTGCACTTATACATCTGAAAACAAAATTATTTAAATTTCGCAATTCACAATTAAAAATCAATGCATATACTCGTATAAGAGTATATAATTTGTCTTATTTGTACATACATATACCATATATATGTATATGTATATATATATTTGTCTATTTATTTATATTTTAATGTATATATAATAAATATAAATATAATAGTTTTGATGATTACAATATTTTACGCAAACATCATTCACAATAATAAAATTATTATACGATTTTACGACAGTGTTATCATAATGAAATGCTAAAAATTAATTTAACATACCTATGCGTAAACATGCATACCTTCGTACGTAATATAAAATTGTATTATTTATGTATGTACACACAATATATTTATATACAATAACTTATAGGTACATTACATTATAATGATGTAAATACTTACTATATGTACATATATAAAGAAAATACTTTCACTTGTCACCAGATTTGATTGATTTAAACCGGTTCAATTATTCGTTACACATATTTTAGTATATTAATGATAAAATAATAATGTTGTCCATGATGATGAACCTATAAATATATATAGAAATATGTAATGTATGATATATGATGATTAAATGCATTATATACATACATGTATTTATCAATTTTAATTTTATAATGTTTAATAATCAAAATACATACATATCTAAATAAAAACAACTAACAAAATTTATTTTTAAAAAATTATTATTTTATTCACGTACTGAGTATACTCATAATATAACTCGTAATAAGATAAAATAATCTATTAAAATTTTTCCTATTCAACATAATATAATTTTATTAGCCGATAATTAACTATTTTTTCTTTATAAATATGTACATACATATATGTATGTATGTATAAATAAATAAATTTTAATTGAACTATTTAAAAAGTTAAGGATATAATGTATATTTTTGTAATTTTTATTTCAGATCGTCTTAATTGGTGTAATTCTTTTGAAAGCGTTAGTTTCTAGTAAAGCAGTTATAGAACAACAGTTATCTGATTCAAAACAATTGCAACAATCTAGTGACACGAATTTAGCTCAAAAACGACTCGGTCATATTGATCATATTCTAGAACATCATGAAGATTATAGTCATGGCTATTGGAAAAAGAAATTAATATGGAAAGAAGGATGGAAAAAAATTTGGAAAAAAGCCAAAAAACAAGTATGGAAACCATCATGGAAACAAATATGGAAACCGATATGGGTACCAACTAAAGAAGCAGCATGGAAAGATATTCAAGTTCCAGCTTGGAAACAAATATGGAAACCAGTATGGAAAGAAATTAAAGTTCCTGCATGGAAAGAAATTCAAGTGCCCGATTGGAAGAAAATATATAAACCTATTTGGGTACCAATAAAAGTTTCAGCATGGAAGGATGTACAAGTTCCTGATTGGAAAAAAAATTATGTTCCAGCATGGAAAGAAATTCATATACCGGCTTGGAAAGATATTAAAGTACCAGCATGGAAACAATATTGGGTACCAGAATGGATTAAAGTTGGTATACCAGGAGAAAAATATTTGGGTAAAGATCATGAAGGATGGGAATATACAAGCCATGATTTATGGAAAAAAAAATTAGTATGGAAATCACATTGGAAAAAAATTTGGAAACCAGCAAAAAAACAAATTTTGATACCAAGTAAAAAACTTATTTGGAAAGAGCAATGGAAACAAATTTGGCGAACAGAGAAAAAGCAAATTTGGGTTGATGATAAAAAATTAGCATGGAAAGAGGCATGGAAACAAGTGTGGAGAACAGAAAAAAAATTAATTTGGGTACCCGATAAAAAATTGGAATGGAAAGAAGCATGGAAGCAAATATGGAAACCAAGTAAAAAGCTTATCTGGATCGAAGATAAAAAACTTGCGTGGAAAGAGGCATGGAAACAAATATGGGTCCCTGCATGGAAAGAAATATGGGTACCAGCTTGGAAAAAAATATGGAGACCAGTTGTAATATCAGAATGGTTCCCCGCACCTGATCATCATGATCATCATCATCATGATTGGGATAGAAAAGATTCAATTACAACAAATAATTCAACAAGTAGTAAAACTGTTTGGAAAAGAAGTCATATTCCTTTAATATATTCAAAAAACATATCTAATACATCAGATACAAATACAAAACAAATAACAACAGAATCTTCATTAGAATTAGCAAATTAAAATAACTAATTACCTTGGAAATTTCCAAATCTTAAATAATAACAACTGTTTTTAAGTCGATCTAGTTATAGCATTTATATAATAATAAATATATATAATATAATTTTTTTATATTATTTAGAACAAGGTTTCCGCCATCTGTCATTCAAAGAAAACTTATAAAATTTATCCCATTCTTGTAGATATAAACATATGTACGTTATGTAAATTTATATATGAATCAGTCGCTAGTGTTACATCCTTGTTGTATACATAAGTATATATAATATGTTAAAATGCAGTATGCATTCGTATAATTAATTTTAAAATTAAAATTAGAAAGTAATTTAAATTGTTAATAATTGTTTTAATGTTTTAATTATGTATGTTAATTTTTTTACACATAATATGTACTCGTATTTTTTTTTTTTTAATATTGTTCTTTTGTTTTTATTTTTTATTTTTTCAAAAAATAAGATTAATGATAAGAATAAAATGTAAAAAAAAAAAAAAAAACAGAAATGATTTTTGACTACTTAAAATTAATGACCTCCAAAATATTTAGGTGCTCTTACACGAGTTTGGCACTCCGCTCATTTTCCTGACATATATCAGTTTTAGGCGCTGAACACAATCAAAGTAAATAGCATCCGTCAAGAACAGAAATATGCTGGTGTAAACAAAATATCTGTCGCAGTCTAATTCAGAAACACATTCGAAGCATATTATGCTTTCAGTTGTCATATATACTTATTCATAGAACAAGTAGATTAAATTGATCTCTTCACTTTGTAATTAAACTTGTTATATACACTTGTTTTACTCCAGCCCAGCATGTGACAGCTAAATTTCAATATTACTCAAACACGACAGCCAACAAAATTTCAATATAATCAAATAGAAATTATACAATTAAATTATAACTATAAAGTAAAATATACAATAAGAAAATCTCTTTGAACTATTGGGTCTTACTTACCATATAAAATTGCCGATTTGTGCACATCGGTTGAAGCTTATTTCCAATCGTGCTAACAACAATGTATACAGATATTGTTATCTTTATTGTCTTGGTTTAGCTACGTCCTAATGTCATTAGCAATTTTTCTGTAGAAGTGAAAAGAAATGATTTCTTTGAAGGAATTGCGAGTTCAAACTTAAGCGAGTTCAAAATTTACTAGCACTGTTAGGTGGTAGTTTCAGAAATTCAGGTCAGGGAATTATTATCTTGAAAATGAACCTCGAGGAAGACCCCAAGCAGCATTAATCAACAACGTATTGAGAGCCGCTGTAGAAAATAATTTACGAATAACAGTTCGGGAGCTTTTATCAGACTTGGCAGTTTCTTCTATAACGGTTTCTCGACATTTGGCTGAAATTGGTAATGTGAAGAAACTGAATAAGTGGATATCGTTTTAACTAAAGGAGGATCATAAATTGAAACGATTGAAGGTCTGTTAATCGCTCACGATTCGTAATAGTCAAAATCCACATTTACTAAAGATAGTAACTTGCGACGAAAAATGAATATATTACGACAACACGCTACGATCAGGACAGTGGCTATAGATCTCAGATGGACTCTAGGACGGATGAAACGAACATCACAGCGACCAAAAAAGGTTATAAAGACTTTATGGTGAAACGAGAATGCAGTTATTCACTACTCGTTTTTGCAGTCAGGTGAAACAATAACAGCAGCTTCCTACAGACATGAAATTGAAATTATATACATAACAAATTATGTTAGAATGAGCCCGAACTGATGAATAGACATGGGAGCTATAATAAATAAATAAATAAGTTATAAAAAATGAACTATAAATAAATAAATAAATAAATAATTAAATAAAGAAGTAATTGAAAATTCAATTTTGTTAACTCTGCATATAATACATACTGCCAATCATTAAGTACATAATTTGTAAAATAATTGATAAAAAAGTGAAAATTATTTGGCTGAACTTCCGAATCGCTAGCTCGTGATATCGAAACAGAACATTTTCAGGACGATACTTTGGAATGTCCTCTTTAATTTGTCATATGTCCTTGTTGGCGGAAATTTGATATTTGGGAGAAAAGTAACGTTAAAAATTTTTCAAAAAATTCACTGTGTTTCACAAAAACCATTATATTTATTTTTTGGAATAATGCAGGATAACAAAAGATATTGCATTTTAAAGAGAACTTTCTCCTCTTTCTAACGAAACGATTTACGACGAACGATAAACGAACGACGATTTTTTATAAATATTAACAATGTTTAAAAAAAATGAATTTTAACATTTAAAAAAATTCAGAAAAAGGTCAAAATTTTATGTTTTAAAAAAAACGATTTTCAAACTTCTTTTGATATTTATATATCTCCGAAAGTTGAAGGATAACATAGGTAAATTATGATGTCAAATGAAAGCTAATTTTGTCCTCTTAATGATACCCCTTACATCCTCATATGTGCACTAAGAAACTATGGACAAATGTATGCAACAAATTGCATGTTTTTTATACATAACTAGTTATTTTTTGTTAAAATAATGAAAAAAAAAACAAACAATAACACATCAAATAATGAAAATGATTAAAAAAAACAGATATGTATGTATTTATTTTTATTAATTTTACTCTTTGTTATTTTTTTGTGGTCCTGAAAAGGACCGATTTTATTATTATTGCATTTCTTTTTAAATTTATAGTAAAAGGTTAATTTAAATTCACTATTATTCCATTTCTTTTTAAGTTTTTAGTAAAAGGTAAATTGAAAACACCTTTTTCTGAATTTTTTTAAATGTTAAAATTCACTTTTTTTAAATATTGTTAATATTTATAAAAAATCGTCGTTCGTTTATCGTTCGTCGTAAATCGTTTCGTTAGAAAGAGGAGAAAGTTCTCTTTAAAATGCAATATCTTTTGTTATCCTGCATTATTCCAAAAAATAAATATAACGGTTTTTGTGAAACACAGTGAATTTTTTGAAAAATTTTTAACGTTACTTTTCTCCCAAATATCAAATTTCCGCCAACAAGGACATATGACAAATTAAAGAGGACATTCCAAAGTATCGTCCTGAAAATGTCCTGTTTCGATATCACGAGCTAGCGATTCGGAAGTTTCCCCTATTATTTTATTATATTAAGTCCTTAACATGGAAAACTTTCGAGCTCTTATGGCTCATTACAAATAGGAGGTAATCCAAAAGCAGAATAAGAAAAATTTAAGAAACTATTTCAAATCATTATAACGGCAACACAATATGGATCCAAATTAAAAGATGAAAAGAAAATAGCTATGCTGTTGCATGTGTGGTATGGGTGAAAAAGCAGTGGAAATTTTTGAAACTTTTAAGATACCTGAGTCTGGGGCAAAAGATTATAAAAAAGTCTGTGCAAAAACCCTAAAACATCCACTACATACCAACAGTTTAAATTTTCAACGGAACGTAGGTCAACAAGACAGTGAAAATTTCAATAATTTTTTGAGAGAATAGAGAAATCACCAAACTAGCACATAAATTTAATTTTGATGATTTGAGTGAAAATATTACAAACCAGTTGATAAGAGATATAGAATTGTTTTGGAAGTGGAAAGTGCTGATCTTCAAGAAAAACTACTACGAATGGAATGACTGACCCAGGAAAAAACCATAGAATTGAGTATAATTGTTGAAATAGCGCAAGTTACATTGATATATGTAGATAATGAAAATAAAGATAAACAAAAATTTAATATTTCTAATAAGAAAATAAACCAGAAACCAATGTTTTTCTATTGATTAAATTGTTTTGATCAAAATATAATATATAAATAAATAGATAAGAATATAGATTTGTTATATATAAGCTTGTTTTTGTAAAATAAAAATATAAACAATCATTATCATAATTATTTAGAAAGATAATAAGAAATTATATAAATTCTAATAAATAAGAAAACTTAATAGAAGCAACAGAAGTCAGTTGTAATTCGGACTCATAAATATAATCAAATATAATTAGTATTATGAAATAAGTTGTTTTATTAAATACCATAACATAGCTAATTATAAGTCACTTCAACAAGTCAGAGAAGTACAACAGCATCACATGTCAAATTCATGAGGTAAGTCATAAAAACCACAAATTTTTTAGAAGGTCAAACAAGAATAAAAAGAAGAATAGTGAAAATCAGCAAATTGAACCGTGCATGCGTTGTTCTTATAATCAATCACAAGTTAAACTCATGCCCAGCGACCAGCGTTTGGTAAAAAATGTAAAAATTGTGGGAAATACAATCACTCTGCTTCTGTTTGCTGGTCAACAAAAACAATAGAAAAAAGATAGTGCCTAATTCCAACGATGAAATACACTAAATCAAGACTAATTCCTCATGATATTCTTAGTTTAGCCTTTTATAAGGTTGCAATAGACATTTATGATTTTCAAGGTAAGCCTTTTATAGTTTTAGCAGATTATTACTCTAAATGAATTGAAATACATAAATTGAAAAACAAGAATACATTTGAAGTAATTATATGAAATTGAAAAAAAATTTTTCAAGTTATCATTGCTGATTCTTATGAATTCAAAAGTTGCACTCAAGGTTTAAATATTCAGTCAGCTCATAACCTCCAGTCCTTTTTACCCCCAAAGTAATGTGTTATTTAAAAAAGGAGTGAACATTGCTAAATATATGTTAAGAAAATGTGAAGATTTTGGCAAAGAAATATGGAGTTATTTGCTTAATTATAGAAACAGTCCAGTGGCTGGATTAAAATACTCATCTGTTCAACTCTTAATGAGTAGACGTCTTAAATCACAATTACCCATTAAAACATAGAACTACTAAAACTTAAAGTTATTGTAGCTTATCATAGAGGCGGCTCCTCGTATAGGGCTAGGAGGGCTCAGACCCCACTAAGAATCGTATTTTCAATCTTATAAATACCAATAAATAAAGTTAAAAATTATTTTTCACATCAATAATATTTTTATAATCATTTGTTCAATAAAAATATGTGATATTTAGTTAATTTTACAACACTGAAGTGTGTATAACGAATACATTATTTTTTCATAAAATACGCATAAGAAAAAATCGTTATAACTGCCTCTCTGAATTTTAAAAATATTTATAAACATCGAAGATGATGTAGGGCTTAGCATCATAAACTGTATTATCTTTGTAAATATGTACAACAAAAATGTATGAAAAATAAATTCGAATCAACCATACCAAAAACACTAGAATATATAAGACGTCCCAAGCTGCTTATAATCGAAAAAATAGCTTTCAGATCATATCCCAACATTGGTGGCTATAGCTTTTTTGCTGATGTTAATGTGATATTAATATCTCAATCCACTGTAATATAGGATAGCATTTATATACTGTTCAACATGAAATTGTTTTTAGCAGCAGAACAAGGCAATACTGGCAATACATGGCAATACAACACGATAGAGTGGCGAGCTTTATATTGATACATTGGTGTGTAGTTGTATGTATATTTTCCTTTAACATTACTAACTTTATGTACCCGAGATGAGTGGCTATAGTAGTTTTTGTTGTTCATATTGTATTTACTATTATATGCCGCGCCACGCTATAGTGATTTGATTATTATACAGATCATGGTTGTGTGGTTGTGTGTATAATGTTTTCTTTTAACCATTTCAATGGCTATTTTTTTGTTAATAAATTTTTGGAATTTTGCTTATAATAGTTGTTTGGTTGGTATAATTTTTTTTACACATCATTCAAAATTCGTACAATTTTGATTGTACTGTATGTGTATAGCTACATTTAGTTTGGGTATCCCGGTTCAATTTTTGAAGATTGATATAGATTTTAATAGTATGTGTAAATGTACATTTTAATATATATATGTATAGCCAGAGACAACTTAAAACACGTTGTTTTATAAGTTGTCTCTGGTATAGCTATGTATTGTATATTATTACACTGCACTATTTACGTAATTTCTTTTTATTTCTAGGATTCAAGAAGATCAATGAAAATAAAAATTTGTATTATATCATATATTTTACAAGGAAGGTCATGTATGTACAATCACTGTACATGAATGTATATGTACTTAATTTGAATATACGTGTACATATATATTTATGGTGTGTAAATTTATACTACAAAGGAGTATAGTATATGTAAGAATACGTACGTCTTTTGAAATATATGTTATATTTCGTAATATGACAACATCGATATTTTATTTTATATATTGTAAGTGAAATGAAATTTTTGATTTTTTACAATATTTTGCATATGCGTGTGCACATACATATGTACATGTATATCATTTTGTTATTAAATAGATATATGTATAAGTTCATTGAACTTGAACCTTTGAATTTTTTTAGAATACATTTTATTTCAATGATGCAATTATATATATATAATTTATTACTGTATATATCAAATATATTTTATTGCACATAGTAGTTCTTGAGCCACTAATAAATTGGTGGTTTTCAAATAATATGTAACCATTATGTAATATATGTAGTATATATATTAGAAATATATATGTATGTATGTTGATATATGTGTTTAGAAAAATTTATCTTATGTATCTTTTCAACATTTATATATTAAATGTATTACATATGTACTTTAAGTCCACAAGAAATAATTTTTATTTATTAATACTTCGCTGCATGTACTTAATATAATTTTAATTTTTGGCTGAACTTCCGAATTTGTGCCGCCAGATTTTGAAACGAGACCATCGGATAATGATACTTTGGAATGTCCTCTTTAACGTGGTATATGTCTCTGTTGGTGCAAATTCATCTTAACGACGCAAACTACCCTAAAAAATTTTTGGTCCAAAATGTTAAGTTTCACAAAATCTGTTATTTCACTAGATCAGGATCTTGGATGGGATTAGTTAATATATCATTTGAGAGATAACTTCCTGCTCTATTTGTCACATTTTATTTCATTTTGTTTGAATTAGCGGTTCTTGAGATATAAGGACTTAAAGCAAAGATACTTTAAATTACAATTACAATTAAAGTAATTTATAGTATCTTTGCTTAAAGTCAAAATTTTGTGTTTTTTAAAAATCAATTTTTCAACTTCTTTTGATGACGGTATAACTTCAAAACTTGAAGGATGACATGTATGTTTTGTTATATCATTTAAAGGGTTTTTTTGTCCTCTTTCGAGTGATATCACATTTATGTGTAGAAACTGCATAAATAAAAAAAAATGCACAAATATACAACAAATTGCGAAAAAATACACATTTTTCATACATTTTCATACATATTTGAGTAATTACTTCAAAGTTTACTATTTTTCGTAGTATTATTTACCTTTTACTAAATATGTACGTAAAAAATTTAGTGAAATTCAATTTTATGCACCTTTTACAAAGATATACAAAAAATTCAGATAAATGTTAAATTCAACTTTTGTGTACCCCTTTAAAATTTATATAAGTTTTAGTAAAATTAAGTTTCATGTTTCATTTACCTTTTACAAAATTTTATATTAAAACTTCAGAAAAAAATTATTACTATCTTTTTTCTTACAAATTATTTTGTATGAAAAATGTGTATTTTTTCGCATTTTTTCCTATATTGGTGCATTTATTTTTTTTATTTTGTGAAATTAGCTTGTGATTAGTGATTTATTTGAAAATGCAAGATTTCGTTATTATAGATTTTAGCATGCGGTCAATCGTAACGCTTTCATTTTTCCATATTCTTCATAATTTTTTTTATTTACTTAAAAATTCGGTATAATATACAAATAAAGTTTCATTAATAAATTTTTAAATATTTTATATGTATGTGCATATGCGCCTTTCAAATGATCGATTTCACTTACAGTATTAATTATATCTATATAATCGCGTCAAGGAAATAAAATTTATTTACAAACAATTTAAAGGTTCAATGAACTTATCCATCCATCCATGTATCTATTTAACATCAATATCATATACATACATAGACATACATGTCATATGTTTGTGCTGTGCATACACACATACAAAATATTGTAAAAAATCAAAAATTTCATTTCACTTACAATATATAAAATAAAATATCGATGTTGTCATATTACGAAATATAACATATATTTCAAAAGACGTACGTATTCTTACATATACTATACTCCTTTATAGTATAAATTTACACACCATAAATATATATGTACACGTATATTCAAATTAAGTACATATACATTCATGTACAGTGATTGTACATACATGACCTTCCTTGTAAAATATATGATATAATACAAATTTTTATTTTCATTGATCTTCTTGAATCCTAGAAATAAAAAGAAATTACGTAAATAGTGCAGTGTAATAATATACAATACATAGCTATACCAGAGACAACTTATGCTAGAGACACATACAATTGGTAACCAACTCGCGAGTTGGTTAACTGAGATAACCACTATAAATCGAGTGGTTAGTAGTACATTTACTTTAGTTAGTAACCACTGAAAATTACAGTGGTTAACGAGTTAACTAACGTCAAACCATCGAACAGTATGGCGAACACGGATCGAACCATCGAACTTCGTGTCAAACATATCATTGTTTATATTGAAATTCTGGTTATTGTATAATATACACAGTTAGTGACTAAATTAAAAGGACACATATAAAAAACATAGCTTTTAGTAACAACATCACTTTTCTTTAAATTATTTGAATTACATAGCTAATAATGCGTAAATATTAAAAAAGAACGAAAAAAAAATTAAATTGTATAAATTATATTAAAAATAATTCTTTTATTTTTGTTTTAATATTAATTTTAACAGAATGTCGAGTAGAAAAGAAATTGGTATACAATTGCGTGAGTTAGTAGTAAATTATCGGATAAGAGGTGAATGTTTTCGTTCTATAGCTAAAAAATTTGAAATATCAAAAACTACAGGCTATTGAAAAAGTTTGTGTTACATTATTATACAATAAAATATATTTTTTTTTATTCTTATTTAATAGTCACACATTACTTGCTTTTTGCTAAATTAATTTTATTTACATAATTCAAATAATTTTAAAAAAAAGTAATTATGTTAATAAAAACTATGTTTTTTATACGCATCCTTTTAATTTGGTCACTAACTGTACAAATAATACGATTGACAACACATAAACAAAATTTCAACTTCAAATGTCAAAGATAACCAAAGTAAAAAGATAACTAAACTAAAAAGCAGTGTGTCATGCAATTGGTTTCGAATTAGTTACAAACTAAACGGTTTAGTTAACCAATTGTATGTGTCTCTAGCATTATAAAACAACGTGTTTTAAGTTGTCTCTGGCTATACATATATATATTAAAATGTACATTTACACATACTATTAAAATCTATATCAATCTTCAAAAATTGAACCGGGATACCCAAACTAAATGTAGCTATACACATACAGTACAATCAAAATTGTACGAATTTTGAATGATGTGTAAAAAAAATTATACCAACCAAACAACTATTATAAGCAAAATTCCAAAAATTTATTAACAAAAAAATAGCCACTGAAATGGTTAAAAGAAAACATTATACACACAACCACACAACCATGATCTGTATAATAATCAAATCACTATAGCGTGGCGCGGCATATAATAGTAAATACAATATGAACAACAAAAACTACTATAGCCACTCATCTCGGGTACATAAAGTTAGTAATGTTAAAGGAAAATATACATACAACTACACACCAATGTATCAATATAAAGCTCGCCACTCTATCGTGTTGTATTGCCATGTATTGCCTTGTTCTGCTGCTAAAAACAATTTCATGTTGAACAGTATATAAATGCTATCCTATATTACAGTGGATTGAGATATTAATATCACATTAACATCAGCAAAAAAGCTATAGCCACCAATGTTGGGATATGATCTGAAAGCTATTTTTTCGATTATAAGCAGCTTGGGACGTCTTATATATTCTAGTGTTTTTGACCATACCTATAATTCTATTTCTGTTTCACTCAGTATTAATGTACATATATTTCTATCTCATCCAATACAAATACATGCAATAACAATTACCATTCAATCAAACATTCAAATTGTCTGACTGTCTATTCATCGGGACTAATTCACTACCAGCCCGGATGAACTCACTATATAACTCTGTGAGAAGAATGAATAATTCGTTTTACCCCCCATTTCTGAAGTTATGACTAGTCATAGATCACAGTTGCTTGTGACTATTTTTATGATATTTAAGTTATGACTTTTATTATGGCTAATCAGCTGTTTCGTATTCTGATATCAAAGTCACAAGCATAGTCACAAATTTTCTCCAAACTCTGTGTAGGCTTGTTAACTGCTATGAAAATATTAAACATCAAACAATTTGCATTCTGATAGTTGAAAAAAATAATATATTAATAAATATAAAAAAAAAGTGAGTACGATGGAAAATTTTGAAAGTAAGTAGCTACCATTATATAAAAGAAATAACAAAAAAAAAATTACAATCGAATAAAATGTAAACAATGCAATAAACTACAATTTTACTTTTTTTCTTTTTCTTCTAAAAACATAATAAAAACAAAACTCTTCCATAATTTACAAAAAAAAATTGTAAACGCTCACTTCACTTTTTCTGAAACTCACAATTTATAACTACTGTGACCTGCTATTTTGATGATCACAACTTGTGATTCATTCTTTAAATGTCAAAATTGTGACTGTAACTCAGAATACGAAAAGTCACAAAAAATGTAAAAAAGTCACAAATTGTGACTCTCAATTATAATTGTGACTTGTGAGTTGTCAGTGATTATTTTCAGAATAGGGGGGTTAATCCATTCCGTTTTGATTTTACAAAAAAAATTTATATGTGCTCGATCCGGGCTGTTTTGAATTAGCCCTCTCATATGAATTGTTATTGTATTTCATTTTTGTATTACAGCACAAACAATGATCATAATGTCTATTGTTTGTGCGGTATTGTGAAGTAAATGGTGGTATGTATGTATTCATACTGCTTTGCTTATCTTCTATTCCTTCATTTCTTTCTTTTCTTTGATCTATTCTATATGAAGATTGAGATGTATTATATTTATATATATTATTTACATACAAGGCAAGTTTATATTGGATTGTATTACTCAGTCAACAGTCGAGCATGTTATCCTGAAATCAAAAATTAAAATTGAAAACTCACACAACGAAAATACCTAACAAATACATTTAAAAAATATTTTTATCGTTGTGTTAGTTTACTTTCTGTTATTTTTTTTTTTTCATTTACTTTACACTAACCTTCTTTTATTTTGATTTGTAAATTTTGTGGGAATATGAAATGCGCAACTAATAAAAAAAATTTTTTTTTCAATTCTTATATGATGTGGCAACCGAAGGCAGAAGAAGCAAAAAAAAGTTTTGGAAAAAAAAGAACATAACAAAACAATGCAAAGCAAACACAGTGTATAATCAATTGAAAGACATTATTATAGACTTATCTGCTATCGTGATTATGTACAATATGTGTTGTATCAAAGACCATAGAAGAATAATAAGACGTTCCAAGCTGATTATAATCGAAAAAATAGCTTTAAGATCATATCCCAAAATTGGTGGCTATAGCTTTTTTGCTGATGTTAATGTGATGTGAATAACTCAATCCACTGTAATATAGGATAGCAAATACAACATGAAATTGTTTTTATCAGCAGAACAAGCCAATGCGTGGCAATACAACACGATAGAGTGGCGAATGGCGATCGCCACTTTATATGGAGAGAGCTTTATATGGATACATTGTTGTGTGTTGTGTATTACATATTCTATTTACTTTTATATTCCACGTCACTCTATAGTGATTTGATTATTATATAGATCATGGTTGTGTTTATATTTTTTTACACATCATTCATACATTGGGTTTATTGGTACCGAAGATTGGTGTAGTTTTAATTTTTATGAGCAAATATATAAGTACATATATATATACATATATGTATAGCTATGAATATACATTACACTACACTATTTTTGTATATTTTTTTTTTTTGATTTTCTGGATTTAAAAATTCAGTGTAACTAAAAATTTGTATATTTTTTATATTATGTATTAGATAATATAAGAGGATACTATAGCATTATGATTGTATACTGTATTATCTGTATATCGTGATTTCAATTTTGTATACAAGTACCTACATACTTATGTACATGTATGGATTGAGTTCTCAATGAGAATTTTAATTTTAAAAATTTAAATAGTAGATATAACAGCTGATATCAAAGTTCATATAATAGTATTATAACTTAGGTAGTATTATAACCAACATCATTGCAATTATATTATGTAAGTTAACACAGGGCTATAACAACTTAACCGCATAAGGTCAACGATCAATACAACGCGTGCAACCAAAATTGCAACGCACGCATTTCCTGTTTTCCAATAATAATTTTCGATTTTTGATTAAAATTGTA
The DNA here is from genome assembly GCA_951394055.1 of Villa cingulata. Lineage (NCBI taxonomy): Eukaryota > Metazoa > Arthropoda > Insecta > Diptera > Bombyliidae > Villa > Villa cingulata. Next base: position 28,710,884 of record OX596017.1, on the reverse strand, counting down.
ATTTTTATTAATTTTGTAATTTTTGATTGAATTAATTTGTAAGCATTTTTTTGATTTGCGCGTGTACGAAAATTCTTGATTAAGCATAAGAAAAAGATATAAAAACATGAATTGTAACTAGAATTAAGTAGTCTTAAGTTGATCATTGTAAAGTTTAGTGAAATAAAATTTTTTTTAGAAAACTTAAGTAAAGGTTTACTTAACTGGCGCCCGAACAGTTTTAAAACACAGTCGCGATCGTACAGTAAGAATTAGTGTCTGCGAATAATACGTAGCAACATTAGTTCCTATACGGTAAATCGGTGTGTGTGAATAATACGTAGCAACACTAACCGTAAGGTTAATCTAAGAATTAGTGTCTGCGAATAATACGTAGCAACATTAGTTCCTATACGGTAAATCGGTGTGTGTGAATTAGACGTAGCAACACAAACTGTAAGGTTAATCTCTGTACATCCGAAACTAACCTGTGTTCAGTGATAAATCACTTATTGTTGGAGAATAATACGTACCCAACAATAAACGTAGTGATAAATTTTTTTTTTTGTTGGGGAATAAAACGTACCCAATATTGAAATAAATAGTGATAGAATTCGTACCATTAGTAGGCGGTTTTCAAATTTTAAACGAGGATCAGCCAAACGGGAGAACTACGATCTATCCGTCCTAATAAGGAGCTTTATTAAACAACATAAAGAAAGACACAAATGAGGACATTTTTATTACTGTAAGTATTAATAAAATTTTTTTTTTTTCAACAAAGTAAAAGAACAATAGCAACAAAGAATTGCAAATAATAATTAGTGTAGCATAAAGTGAAATAGTGAAATAGGGAAATTTAGTGATTTAATAACAAATTTTCGGAATGCCTGAAATGGAAGTATTGAAAGAAACAATTAAACAATTAACCGGAGCAATTAATGCTCAGATTGAGTTAGTAAAAAGATTAGAAATAAGAATACAAAACTTAGAAGGTATACATAATGCCACAATTCAACAAACATCAACTTCACTTGCAACACCAAAGTCAGAACAGGATTTGCAAGAAATAAGTAAACTACCCGATTGTGTTAAAGAGCTTCAAATATTTGATGGCAATCCAACGCAATATATTTCTTGGGTACACAATGTCGAGTGCATATTGAAAGATTACGAGATTGTGAAACATAAGCCTATATATCGAGCAATTCTTCAAAGCATTAGACACAAGGTCAGGGGCAATGCAGATGCTGCGTTAGTTGCATACAACATCTTTGACGATGACTGGGGATCAATTAAGAAATGTCTTTCGCTACATTACGCAGATAAAAGAGATTTGCGTACCCTGGAACATCAACTGTCTATTCTTAGTCAGAAAAACATGAGCATCGACGAATTTTACGCCACCGTTAACCATCATTTCTCACTAATAATCAACAAGATAAAAACTGAGGAATACAGCATCGAAACAAGAAATGTACTCATCGAAACATATAGAAACAGAGCTCTAGACATATTTATTAGGGGACTAAATGGAGAAATGTCAAAAATGCTTCTGATCCAAAAACCATCTACGCTTCCTGAAGCTTACGCTTCCTGCCTGGAGATGCAAAATGTTAATATTAGAAACATGCCAATTCACAATAGAAATTACAACAACACTATAGTAGCTCCAGTCAACCAGATGAACTCTGCACGCTACAGATTACCACACAAAACTGCAACACAAAGTCAACAATTACCAATACTCAAAAGGAACTTGGCGTACAATATTCAACACCAACAAAATATTGGACCTCCACCACGCCCAGCACAACCTAAACCACCAGTTCCAATGGACGTGGACAGCTCAATTCAAACCAAGCAGGTAAATTATATGAATCGGCCGACCCAACAAACGATCAACAAAAGAGAACATGATGGTAACTCTGAAATTCAAGCTCGGAAACAACAAAGGCTATTTCATATGGACACCTACGAAGACGATTTAACTTACGAAGACTATATCCAACAAAATAACGATATAGAAGACATTGTGGAAGAAGAATCAGAAGAAAATCCAGAATTAAATTTTATGCTGGGTGCCTCTCCAGCATACCTTATATAGAATACAAAACAAAAGATAATAAAATACTAAAATTCTTAATTGACACGGGTGCAAACAAAAATTTCATCAAAGCGGAACACGCACCCAACTCTAAACCAACAAACAAACCATTTAAAATCAAATCGGCAGCAGGCGATATATGGATAAAGAGAAAAATCTGTGGAAGACTTTTTGAAACCGTAGGAAACAACACAAAAACAGAATTTTTCATATTACCTGGCTTACAAACCTTCGATGGCATAATAGGAGACGACACCCTTAAAGAACTTGAAGCAGTCATCGACAGGAAGAATAAAATCCTGAAGATAGCTCCGAACATAAAAATTCCTTTAAGAGATAAAAAATCTATTCAAGTAAACAATCTGGAAATAAGAGATACCCACCTATCCAAGGAATCGAAACACCTTGTAAGAACAATAGTAAACAAGTTTAATCACCTATTTGGCCCCTTACTTGATCAAGAAACAGTTGAAACAAACGTTCGTGCTGAAATTAAAACCTCAACAGATGAACCAATATATGCAAAATCTTACCCCTATCCGGTAAATATGAGATGCGAAGTAGAACAGCAGATAAAAAAATTACTGAGTGATGGGATAATAAGACCCTCAAAAAGTCCATACAACGCACCAATTTGGATAGTAGAAAAGAAGATGGACGCTTCCGGAATAAAAAAATACAGGATGGTCGTAGATTTTAAAAAATTAAACTCTGTAACCATACCAGACACATATCCAATTCCAGACATCTCGAACACGATTGCCAGCTTGGGCAATTCCAAATATTTTACTACACTCGACTTAACATCAGGCTTCCATCAAATAAAAATGAAAGAAGAAGACATACCAAAAACTGCATTCTCAACAATGAATGGAAAATACGAATTCACGAGACTTCCATTTGGATTAAAAAATGCTCCTGCTATCTTCCAGCGCATGATTGATGACGTCCTTAAGGAATACATAGGAAAAATTTGTTACGTTTATATCGACGATATAATTATTTTTGGTGGAACATCAGAAAGAGAGCATCTACAAAACGTCGCAAAAGTTTTCTGTAAACTGGAAGCAGCAAACTTGCGAGTAAATCTCGACAAGACGGAATTCCTAAAAACGGAAATAGAATTTCTAGGCTTCATCATAACAAATCAGGGCATCCGAACTGATCCGAAGAAAATAGAAGCCATCTATAAAATACAACCACCGCAAAATTTAAAAGAGTTAAAAAGATTTTTAGGTATAACATCGTACTACAGAAGATTTATCAGAGACTATGCGAAGATAGCAAAACCTCTCACGAACCTTACAAGAGGAGAATTAGGTCAAGTAAAAGCAGGTCAATCCAAAAAAGTAAAAATAAAACTAAATGAACAAGAGCTTAAAAGTTTCAGAGCATTAAAAAAAGCATTGGGGTCAGCAGAACTACTAGCTTTTCCCGATTTCGAGAAACCTTTCATTCTAACCACGGATGCATCGAATTACGCGATTGGTGCTGTTCTTTCGCAAGGAGAAATAGGAAAAGATCGCCCTATAGCCTTCATATCCCGAACACTAAACAAGACGGAAGAAAATTATGCAACTAACGAAAAGGAATTGTTAGCAATAGTCTGGGCACTAGACAGCTTAAGAAACTATCTCTACGGAGCTAAGAAAATAAAGATAGTAACAGATCATCAGCCACTCACATTTGCGTTAAGCAACCGGAATAACAACGTGAAGCTAAAAAGATGGAAAGCTCGAATAGAGGAATATAACTACGAGTTCGTTTACATGCCCGGTCGTACAAACTACGTAGCTGACGGACTATCTAGATTAGATGGAATGATAAACAACCTAACACCAACACCATCAACGTCGGGATCAGCTTTAGCCCAAAATCAGAAGAATAGCTCTGCAACACTAACAGCACATAGTGCAGAAGAAGATAGTTCAAACTTAATCCCTCATTGTGAAGCGCCCATAAACGTGTTCAGGAATCAACTGATTATAAAACCAGGAGGAAATATCAGCGCATTCGAGGAACCTCATCCCAACTTTCGACGACATTACATCAACATACCTCGCATTGACAAAGAGGTATTATTAAAAATAATGAGAGAAAAACTACAACCTAACATATTAAATGGGTTAAAAATTCCCGAAGAATACATACAAACAGTCCAAGACCTTTACGTCGAACATTTTTCTAATTACAAAATTAGAATTACGCAAAGAATTGTCGAAGACGTCACAAGCGAGGAAAGAAAAATGGAAATAATCCAAAAAGAACACAAGAGAGCTCACAGAAACTGTAGAGAAAATAAGGAACAAATATTAGAAAGATTTTACTTTCCTCAAATGGCAAAATTGATTCGAAACTACACCAAAATGTGTGACATCTGTAATAATAACAAATACGACAGACATCCGAATAAGCCTGAATTACAGGAGACACCAGTGCCAACATATCCATCGGAAATAATACACATCGACATAATAGAAATCAAAAAAGAAAAATTCATCACTTGTGTCGACAAATTTTCCAAATTTGCAAAGTTTTTCCGTATCAGGGATAAGTCGGTTCTTCACATTCGGGATAAACTAATTAAGGCACTACACTATTTTACGGTACCGAAAATGGTGGTTATGGACAACGAAACATCGTTCATCAGTCCCATTATAACAGACTATTTGAAAACACTTCAAATAGAAGTTTACTTCACGCCGAGCCAGAGGAGCGAGGTAAACGGAGCTATAGAAAGAGTACACAGCACGGTAGTAGAATTAGTCCGTTGTCTACAAGAAGAATACAAGGATATTACTCTAAAAGAACTAATCAATATCGCCGTTGATAGATACAACAATTCTATACACTCCGTCACAAATCTTAAACCGAGTGACATATTTTTTGGGCGTACTCAGAGAATCAACTATCAAAATCTCGTCAACTTTAAAGAAAAGATCAACGAAGACCTCATCGCAAGAATTCAAAGGAACCAGAGAAATAAACTCCAGAAAGAAAATCTGAAAAGAAACAAGCCGAAACAGTATAATCCTGGAGATACTGTTTACGTCGCAGTTAAACAAATTCAAGGGAAAAACAAGCCGAAATTTAAAAAAGAAATTGTGGCAAAAGATAATAAAGTCACAATAATAACAGAATCTGGAAGAAGGATCCATAAAGCTCAACTCAAAAATATTAACAACTAGTTCCTTTTATCTCATTTCAGATCAGTGCTATGGCACATCAATTTGGCTTACAACATCTACGAATATTCTACCCCAATAGTTACAATAAAACAGGGAAAAGGACAAATAATAAGCGGAAACTTTAAACTTGTACATACAATCAATCTTGACAGTTATAATGAAATCATTACTAGAATGATACCTGTTGTTAACCGAATCCAGCCTCGGAACCCCTTTAAACAACAATTGACTCATCAGATCCAACAAGTACAAAAACTCTTGCTGGAACTTCATAATCAACCCTCCAGACATAAAAGATCTATAAACTGGATAGGCTCTGCCTGGAAGTGGATAGCTGGCAACCCTGATGCAACGGATTGGGAAAAAATCACCAAAGTGACAGACAAGGTGATTGAGAACAACAATAACCAATACAAAATCAACGAAGCACTCATGTCTACTGCTAATAAAATCGTTCAAGAATATAATCAAATATTAAACCATCTAGATGATGAATCACAAGAAACAGAATACCAAATTATATACAACAAACTCATGATCATTAAGGAGGAAGTCAAAGAAATAGTTCGTGGAATCCAATTAGCTAAAGCTGGTGTAATAAACACTAATTTGTTACAACGAGAAGAGATAAGATTTGCACTAGCAGAACTAACATCTCTACCTTACTCAAATGAAATCGAAGCCATAGAATATGCTGAACCAGCAGTAATAATAAAAAACTTCACGCTCTTATACGTAATATCAATACCCAAAACTAGTAGAAGAGTGTACAACCAAGTTGTAATTCGGCCCACGATAAAAAAAACAAACAGGTTTATCTTGAATACCAAGAACTGCTAATAAGCCAAGAGGAGATTCTGGGTATAATTGACAAATGCCGCTCATTCGAAGAAACTATCGTCTGTGAGACTAACCAAATAAGAAAACTCGAAGACAATCATTGTATCAGCCGAATAATAAAGGGATTACATGCCAAATGTGATTACCAATATAACGCGGAAGAAATCATCAAACCGATAGGTGAGAACATAATTTTCCTGACTAACTTTAATGGTTATGTGACTGGCAACAACACAGCAAAACATCTACAAGGAAGCTTCATAGTACATTACGAAAACGAGACTATACACATAAAAAATGTAACCTTCATTAGCACTGAAGTGAAGACATCTCATATTCTTCCACCATTCCTTCCGGGAAATATAACGAAGAACCACACAAAGCTAGACTTGAGATATCTGCATAGCCTACATCTAACCAACGTCGAGAAGCTCCAGAAACTACAGGAAAGTCAGACAATAACTACATTAACGAACACTACGGGCGGCATCATAATGATTATACTTATAGTACTCATCATCATCCAGAGAACTAGAACAACAGGCCAGAAGACTATTATAACCCCAGCAGTAGCATCTTTATCGGAACAGCAAGGAATACAACCAATAAAACTAAGCTTCTGATCCTCGGGACGCGGATCTTTAAGGAGGGGGAAGTTAACACAGGGCTATAACAACTTAACCGCATAAGGTCAACGATCAATACAACGCGTGCAACCAAAATTGCAACGCACGCATTTCCTGTTTTCCAATAATAATTTTCGATTTTTGATTAAAATTGTAATTTTTATTAATTTTGTAATTTTTGATTGAATTAATTTGTAAGCATTTTTTTGATTTGCGCGTGTACGAAAATTCTTAATTAAGCATAAGAAAAAGATATAAAAACATGAATTGTAACTAGAATTAAGTAGTCTTAAGTTGATCATTGTAAAGTTTAGTGAAATAAAATTTTTTTTAGAAAACTTAAGTAAAGGTTTACTTAACTTGTATGTATGTAATTACAAAACAAAATTAATATAGAGTAAACACGTGTATATTCACAAATTATCCTCAATTTACGAGCCACCCTCATTGATTTTGGCCGTTATAAAACCAAGTTTTGATATTTTTTTTTAAACGTTTAGGAACAAAAAAACAGTCATACAAAATTCATTTTCTACTTCTAATTCTGTGTATTCTTGTTTACAAACAAACAACAAAGGAATAAAAAAAATAAGAAAATAATATGTAATGCTTGATTTTCCGAAGAGGTATTCTACCTAGAGGGAAGCAGAATTTTAATATTAATTGGTGCGGCATGTTAGTGCCGATAATTGCACCTAAATATGGCAAAAATGCCGAAGTTTAATTTTTAATGGCAATTTAATGCCGACTTACTCTAAAGTTAAAACACAATGATTTCTCTTGCTTGATCAATGTTTTAATGTTCGTTTATTCATAAAAATCTTCTCTTTATATACAAAATTTTTTTACATTATCATTAATGGTAATTAATACTAAATAAATATAAATTGCTTAATCAAAATTTATTGACATAGTTTCAAAGTACAAATATTGGTATTTCATTTACAATACACATATGTTCTTAATTATAATTCTCTTTAATTTTATTATTTGTGACAATTTCATAACTTATCAAATATTTGTTATTAACCTAATTTTAAACTTTATTTCCTATACCTTATTAACTAACAATACAATGCAATGCTTATTGCTTACATATCATATTCATATGTCTACGACCTACATTTATATTTATAATATTTATAATTCATATATAGCTTTTAAAATGTTGCATCATGCATATGTTAAGCAATTAATATTATATATGCAATTACGAAATAAGTAATTGCATTAATTTGACTCATATTTAAATTTTTGTTTACTATTGAGTAGATCACGTATCTTCTACTCATGTTATATTGTCGCGTATCATATTATATGTTATGTATGTAGTCATTTTGTAAATCAATAAAATAAAATAGTTAGAAAAATATGAATCACCCTGTAATATTAGCTCTTAATAAATTATGTATTATTTATTTGATATATGAATCACCCTGTATTATTATCAGTCTGAACAAAAAATGTATTTTTTAACTTAATTTTTACCTACTATTGTTTTTATGTACTCGTACATAATGTTATTATTTTATATATAATGTTAACAGTTAGGTAATTTCTATTTTATCATATTGGGTGAAAAATGTAAAAATTGGTAGTAGTTAAGTTAGCCGATAGGTCGACCATATAACAAAAAGTTGTTTTTCGTAAATTAGAAAATATTAAGTATAAGTATTGTAAAGTAATTATATAATTAATAAAGAGTGCTCTAACAGAAAAACTTGGTGTTTTTTTTAAAAATTAATAAATATTTATATTATAGTGTAGTGCCTACAACAAATTCAGAAGTGGGATAAATTACTCGTCGTGTGTGTATTTTCTTTAAAAGAAAAAAAAGAAAATTTCCATAGGTGGAAAAGTACATCGTCATAAAATGGCGGACGAATAGAATAAATTTATAACTAGCGCAACACAGACAGACCTTAAAAATGTGTTAAAAAAATTACATTTGAATGTAGGTGGAAAAAAGGCCGAATTAATTCTACGCCTACAAACAGCAGTGGAAAATTTTACTCCAGAACAAATTGCAGATCTTGTACGAGAAGAATCAAGTGGTAACGACAGCTTGGAAAATGAAGATCTTGATAATATTGAACAGGACAACTTAAACGACGAACAACTGTTAGACCAGGATATACAAAGACTACAGAAATTGCTAGAAAAAAAGCGGAAAATATCTGAATTGAAAATGGAACTTGCATCACTACAAAGTGACAATTTGGATATTGAGGTCAATTCAAGGGCAACATCATGCAGCTTCTATGACATTGAGGAGACACTACCGAAATTTTCTGGCGATGATAACTTGTCGATCCAACGCTGGATAGAACTATTTGAACAAACATGTGAGGTTTTTAATTGTGATGAAAAAATTAAATTTGTGTACGGCAGAAGACTTTTGTCTGGAACCGCTAAGTTATTCACAAGAACCGTTTTATTGAGAACGTGGAGTGAATTGAAACGTGCTTTGTTAATGGAATTTTCCAGAAAAGTAACGATAGCTGATATACACGAGCAGTCAAGAACCAGAAAGAAAAAAAGAGAAGAAACGTTTCAACAATATGTGCTATCTATGCAAGAAATTGGGATTTTAGGTAATGTTGTTGAAGAAGATCTAGTACAATATGTGATAAAAGGAATTCAAGATAGTGAATCAAATAAAGTGATTTTATATGGTGCCAACAATTTAAATGAATTGAAAATGGCGTTGATGAAATACGAAAGGTTGAAACTGAATCAGTCAGTCAATCAAACACGTTTTTCTCAAACAAATAATAATAAATTCACTGGAAAAAGCGGCAATCAAAACAACGTTAAGGAAAAAGGCGAATCAAAACTGAAATGTTTCAACTGTAACGAATATGGTCATTTAAGTTACAATTGTAAAAAACCTCGACATGTTAAAACCACCTGTTATAAATGTGGTCAGCAAGGTCACGTAGTGAAGAATTGCCCTCAACAACGAAATACCGATGTTATGGTCATCAATGACAACAACCCCTTTAATCACGATGAACATGAGGAATCACAAGGTATAAAAAACGATTCTAATTTTAACAATGATTTTAAATTTCTAGTAAAATACGAGTTCGAAAACCAGGTGAAAATACAGCTAACAACAATTCTTGATTCCGGTAGCCCCATCAACATAATAAGAGAAAAGTATGTGCCACCTCCATTGATGACGACGCTGGATACTAGCACAGGTAGTAATAAATTTTATGGGATCAACAATAGCCCTTTAGTTGTAAAAGGTAAAATAACATGTAATGTATTTATTTTTGACAATATTTTTTATAAAGTAGAATTACTTGTTGTAAATAATTTTAGTATGAAATACCCTGTTGTGCTAGGTAGAAATTTCTTAAAAATTTGTAATTTTAAGTTAGTTAATTGTCGTAATGTTAAAACTGTAAGTGTGCTGTTCAGGCCTTATCAATTTCTTTATTTTTATTTTATAAATTTTATGTCATTACTTGACAAGTTGTTCTTACAGACTATAAATTAAAATTAACTTAACAATATATAATTGTAATTTTGAGAGTTATTATAACATAATAATATAGTTATACATATAGTTATATAATATTCATATAATTGAATGTGTGAGTAGAAAGTTAGTGATGTACTTGTTTTATATTAATATGTATGTATGTACAACATGCATGTATCGATCAATATACATATATGTACATACATATCAGCTGAAAATAGGGCCGCTACATCACTCCCCTTCAAAATAAAAATAACTAATTCAATTTCCTTTTTTTTTAAAAAAAAAAAAACTTCAAATAATAACTTATTTTACATTAAATAGATACTTATACAGGTATACTTTATAATATACAAGTACTATTATGTAATGCAGAAATAATGTAAATCTAATGTAATAAACATAAGTACAATATATAAATATAATGTAAATATAAGTAATAAGTAACCTTAGTTCAAATCAAATTATTTTTTCTTCGTTTAAATCTAAATAGTTCATTTTCTATTATTTTATTTATTATTAATTTGTACAAATTTGTATTTAAATTTTAAGTGTAATTCTGTTGTTGCTATAATTTCTAGTTTCAATATTATAATTGTTTTGTAAGCTAAGTACATCTTGATTAGCAATATATGCAGGTTTAATTCTATCGATTGACACATTTTTTTCTTTGCCATTAATTATTACTTTAAACAAGTTTTTACTTTTCGTTAGAACCTTATATGGTCCTTCATATGGAGGGTTTAGATTTCCTTCGTAAACGTCTTGTCTTATAAAAATATGACTACAATCTTTTAAATCAGTCGGCATGAAAATATTGTTTTGTTTACGGTTTCTGTTTTTTTTTTGGTTTAATTCTACTTATACTTTCGTATATATTTTGTGCAGTGCTACTTGTAAGATTTATATTATCTGGTTGGTTTGTAGCTAAAAATTCTCCCGGTAAACGTAACGATTGACCATATAACAAATTTGCTGGTGATAAATTAATATCTTCTAAAATGACATTTCTTATACCTAACAATATCCATGGTAAAGAATCATACCACTTTTTCGGGTTATCTGAAGCTCGAATAGAAGTTTTCAATTGCCTATGGAATCTTTCCACAAGTCCATTTGACTGTGGGTGATACGTTGTAGTTCTAATTTTGCGGCTTCCAAGTATTTGGATTAATTTTTTTAACATAAAGGATTCAAATTGTGTACCTTGGTCTGTTGTTATGGTCACAGGTATACCGAATCTCGCTACCCAGTGATGAATGAATGTTTGTGCAACTATCTCTGCAGAAATACTTTTAAGTGGAATGGCTTCGGGCCAAAAACTAAAGCGATCTTTAATGGTCAAAATGTAAGTGAATCCCTTTGAGGGTGGTAGCGGACCTACTAAGTCCATATGTATGTGCTGGAATCTACCACTGGGTGGTTCAAAAATACCATGAGGAGATACTGTATGTCTACCAACTTTAGCCTTTTGGCACTGTAGACAAGTTTTCGACCATGAATTTGTATCTTTATTGATATTAGGCCAAAAATATTTTTGGGTTATTAGTTTCCTAGTAGCTCTAATACCGGGGTGGGAAAGACTATGTAATTCATCGAATATCGGTCTTCTTAAGTTTGAAGGTACATAAACTCTATTTGTACCAGTTGAAATTTCGCACCATATGTTGTGGTTTTCAACAGGTATATGTATTTCTTTAAGCTTAAATTTTGATTTCTGATCTGAGGCTTTAAGAATTAATTTCTTCAGTTCGTCATCTTCGCTTTGTTCTTTAGCAAATACTTTAAGACTGATCTGTGTATCTACTGAGTTTATATAGGAACGTGATAGAGGGTCAAAAACGGTCGGGGTCACCAATTGTTCAGGCCTTATCAATTTCTTTATTTTTATTTTATAAATTTTATGTCATTACTTGACAAGTTGTTCTTACAGACTAAATTAAAATTAACTTAACAATATATAATTGTAATTTTGAGAGTTATTATAACATAATAATATAGTTATACATATAGTTATATAATATTCATATAATTGAATGTGTGAGTAGAAAGTTAGTGATGTACTTGTTTTATATTAATATGTATGTACAACATGCATGTATCGATCAATATACATATATGTACATACATATCAGCTGAAAATAGGGCCGCTACATGTGCAAACGGACGATAATCGGAATTTTTCTGAAAAAAATTTAAGTTTTATTGATGAATGTTTAGATTTTTCTAAAAATTTATTGAATATTGATATTAGTGATAATGACGAAAGTGAAAAAATTAATTTATCTATTAACAATGACATACCATATCATGTGCTGAAAATGGTGAAAGAAATTATATTAAGTAAAAGTCTAGACGATAAAATTGACACCGATTTCAAAATGTAATTAAATTAGAAAAACATGTTCCATTTAGTAGTGCACCTCGTAGATTACCTTTTCAGCATAAAATTGAACTGCAAAAAATTGTTGATGACTTGCTTCAACGGAAAATAATTAGAGAAAGTAGTTCCGAGTATGCATCACCTATTGTACTCGTTCGAAAAAAAACCGGCGATTTCCGTCTCTGCGTGGATTACAGGGAATTAAACCGCATAACTTTAAATGATAACTACCCTTTACCACTTGTTCAATAAAATTTTAGAAAAAAAAAAGAGTTAAATTAAGTTCACCCAAAAATTATAAATTAATTTATTATAATAGAAATTATTTAACAATGTTAATATTTTAAAAAAAAATTATACAAAAAAAAAAATATGCTAATAATATAAAATTTGATATCACTTAAGAAAATAATACTTCACTCTAACTACTGTTTTTACACTCTAAACTCTATTTTAAGAATTTTCTACCTACATGTTATATTTTTACAAAATGATAAAAAAAGATTAAATGAAGTTGTTATCATTATTTTTAAGTATTATACATACATATGAGAATAATAATAATTGATAAATAATGATTTTTTTAGAGTATTTAGAAAAAAAGAAAATTGAAATTTACAGTACATTATTGTCATTACATTATATTATAAATTTATGATAAAAATAAAATTTGAAAATGTTACATCATATTATTTATTAATTATTATACAGGGTGATCTACTTTTTACAACATACTCCCCCCGTTAAGATTATCTTAACTAGAATTACAGCTGGCAGGTACATAATTTCACCAGTTTTACAGTTGGTCGTTGAATGGTACCGGACATTGTTTTGATCGTTGCTACTCGAACAAGATTGTCTTTTCCTGGGTGAGTTTCCATGATACGGCCCAATAACCATTTTGCAGGAGGCATGTTGTTCTCTTTTAGTACTACCATATCCCCTTTCTCCAAATTCTGAGATATCTTCTGCCACTTAGGTCTTTGCTGAAGCATAATTAAATATTCTTGATGCCACCTCTTCCAAAAATCAATGTGCATTCGATGCATTAGTTTCCACCGGTCTTGTAACATCATAGACTCACAATTTGATGATTCTGGCAAGACTGTCAAAGGCTGTCCTATGAGAAAATGCGCAGGTGTCAGAGCATCAAGACTTGATATATCGTCGCTTGCAGGCACCAATGGTCTGGAATTCAGAAGTCCTTCAATTTGTGTAATAAGCGTGCTCATTTCTTCATACGTTAATTTAGTATCTCCAATAACTCGATGTAAAATGGATTTAACAGCTTTCACCCCAGCTTCCCATAGACCCCCGAAATGGGGCGATGACGGAGGATTAAATTTCCAAGTAATTTTATTAAATTCTACAAACTTTAGAATTGAATCATTTTGATAAATTGAAGTTATGAGTTTATGTAATTCATTAATATATCTAGATGCACCAACAAAGTTTGTTCCATTATCAGAATGTATTACTGCTGGTAGTCCACGACGAGACACGAAACGCTTTAAACATGAAAGGAATGTTTCAGATGACAAATCTCCAGCTAGTTCTAAATGAATAGCCTTGGTACTAAAACAAATGAATAACGCAAGATATCCTTTTGTGGTTTTTGCTCCCCTTCCTCGACGAATCATCAGTTGTATCGGGCCAGCATAATCAACACCAACAATTTCGAAGGGACGATATGCACGAACACGAAATTTGGGCAAGTTAGCCATTAACTGCTGTGATGTAATAGCTCGATGTCGTATACATGTCACACATTTATTGATGATTGACTTGACTTCACTTCTACATGATATTATCCAATATTGCTGACGTATGATGCTCATTAATAATGAAACTCCAGCATGCATATATTTTTCATGCATGTACACAATGAGATATCTTACAAACACATGCCGTTTTGATAAAATTACAGGATGTTTGACATTAAAGGCAGCACACGCATTTGTCAATCTTCCTCCAACTCGCAATACCCCTACTTCATCAAGAAATGGTGTTAAAGATGCAATATTGCTGGACGAATTGACTGCAGAATTCCTTTTTAAATGTACGATGTCTTCTGAAAATACATCATTTTGAGCCCATATTATTAAACAACGATAAGCCCTTTTTATATCTTCTGAATTGGTCCACAATTTTTCAACCTTACTGTGACGAGATCTACATTTTTTTATAAACTTGAAACATGTCTTGAGAATACTGATAATTGAAGATAATTTAGAGTGTTTTGAAAAGAGAGAATTGAGAAATTCATTTTCTAGTCTCACGTGAAACATACTTATGGAATTCAAACGCTTTTCTTCATTAGTTTCAGATGCATTAATTACCAATTTTCTATTCTCTGCATATTTTTTCCAATTTCCTTTCAGCCAGTCAGGTCCACTCCACCAAATTTTTGAATTCAACAATTGTGTTGATGTTAGTCCTCGTGATGCGAGGTCTGCTGGATTGTTTGAAGTGTCTACATGATTCCATTGCGAACGAGGCAATGTTGATAAAATTGTAGAAGTGCGATTTGCCACGAAACAATTCCATTTTGTAGGATGTGATGCCAACCAGGATAATACTATTGTTGAATCGGTCCAACCATAACACTGTTTGAATGAAATGTTTAAATTTGATTGAATGAACGTTAATAACCGAACAAGAAGAACTGCA
The DNA here is from genome assembly GCA_951394055.1 of Villa cingulata. Lineage (NCBI taxonomy): Eukaryota > Metazoa > Arthropoda > Insecta > Diptera > Bombyliidae > Villa > Villa cingulata. The sequence continues at coordinate 28,695,598 of OX596017.1, read as the reverse complement.
GCGCACAATTCCAAACGAGGAATAGACAATTGTTTAATTGGAGCTACTCTACTTTTAGAAGCAATTAAGATGACTGAAATTTGTCCATCATCACGAACTGATCTACAATACACTACAGCTGCATAAGCAGATTTTGAAGCATCTGCAAAACCATGTAGTTCAACATTTGAAAAATTTATGTGAATGTATCTTGGTATACGAAGACTGGATAATTGAGATAAATCATCCCGCAAAATTTTCCACCTTTCACCAATTTTAGAACACACTTCATCCCAGTTGTAATTATTTAACCACAATTGTTGGAGAATAATTTTAAATGAAACTGTTACTGGTGAAATAAGTCCAAGAGGATCGAAAATTTTGCTAGTTTCGGATAGAATATTTCGTTTAGTTGGGATTGTGTTAGCTGGCAAGTTTACATCAAATGAAAAACAGTCTAAATCAGGAATCCACTTAAGTCCTAGCACCTTTAAACCTTCAGGATCTTCATCGATTCGCATTGATTTTTCAGTTGATAAACTGTGTTGAATAACTTGCATCAATTCCTTTGAATTTGAGGCCCATTTCCGTAATGAAAAACCTCGCTTCTGCAACAGTTGAGTAAGTTGGTAATATAAGTCTTGAGCGTTTTCAAAAGTTTCAGCTCCACCTAATAAGTCGTCAACATAAAAATTGTTTGTTAATGCAGATGCAGCTAAAGGAAATTGAGATTCAAAATCGATTGCAACTTGTTTTAAAGCTCTAGTAGCCAAATACGGTGCTGATGTGGTTCCGTAAGTGACAGTTGTTAGCCAAAAGTGTTGTAATGGTTCTGTTGGGCTGGATCTCCAAACAATTCGTTGAAAAGTTCGATCACTTGGATTAATTAAAATCTGGCGATACATCTTTTCTATATCTGCTACCATTGCTATTTTGAAAGATCTAAATGACAACAAAATGGGTGCTAAGTCTCGTTGAATCTTAGGACCAGCAATCAGCTTTTGATTTAGTGATATTCCAGTAGATGTGGCAACTGATCCATTGAACACTACCCTCACTTTTGTCGTAGTACTTGAGGGTTTAATAACTGCATGATGAGGTAGGTAGGCATGATCACTGATAGTATCAATTTGTGATCTAGGAATGATTTCCATGTGACCAAGATTGTGGTATTCTTCCATAAACCTTTTATACTCATTGAAAAGTTCTGGATTACTTTTAAATCTGCGTTCTAATGCATTGAAACAAGAAATAGCAATGTGAGCTGATTGTCCTAATCTTGGCGAATTGTCCTTAAAAGGTAATTTAACGACGTATCGATTTGTACCTTGATCTACATAATAGTGACTCAAGAAATGATCTTCACAAAGCTGTTCTTCGTCTGTAGATATTTGTTGATTCTCTGTAATCTCTTCTACCTCCCAAAATCGTCTTAAGGCAGAGTCAATGTCAGCAATGTCGAGATGTAATGACGTGCAAAAGTTTGAGTTGAGTTGTGGAGTTAATTTACCTGCTATGATGTAACCAAAAATTGTCTTCTGCAAGCATGGTATACCTTGCAATTGCACCTGTCCGTCCTGAATAATGTTGAAGAAGTAATTAATTCCTATGATGATATCAATGTGGTGTGAAATGTTGAATTCTGGGTCAGCGAGTTGATAGTCTTTAATGCTATCCCATGCTTGAAAACTAAAAGTCGATGAGGGTTGTGGTGCAGTCAATTTGTTTAATATGTATGCTGTTATGTGTAGTGTGTGCTTAGAAAGTACCCTTGATACAAGCGACAGTGATAATTTTCCCTTGGTGATGACTGTCCTTGTTGATGATAACCCATGAACTGATATTTTGGCCAATTGCCGTCTTAAACCCAATCTTTTGACACAATCCTCTGAAATGAAAGATGCTTGTGACCCTGAATCCAATAATAATCTGCATGGCTGTAATTGGCCCCTTGAATCTATTGCGTGCACCAATGCAGTTGGTAATAAATTGATTACGTCCCTTGTGTCCTTGAATATTGTATATGTCTCTACTTGTTGTTTCGATGTATTTTGATTTGATATGTTGTCGTGTGGATTTGGTGTTAATAATGATGTTTGTGAAATATGATTCGAACTTGTATTTGATATATCTTGTGAATGTAATGCGGGTTGAGTAGATGTGAAATGAGAGTGTAATTCCTTGTTGTTTGAGTGTAGACTAGAGTGGTGTGTTTGTTGGCAAAAGTGACATTTGAAATTGGATTTACAATTTTGAGCTGTGTGTCCTGAATTCAGACAGTTGAAGCATAATGATAATTGTGTTACCAAAACTCGTCGTTGTAATGGATTCAATCGTTTATATTCAGGACATTTGAAAAGCCGATGATTTTGATGACATTTTGAACATGAAATTGAAGTCTGAACATGGTGATTTCGTAAATGTACAGCACTGTGTTGTTTCTTCAAAACAGGATCATATGTTTCTAAAGCATCACAACGTTTGTTTAAAAATTCAATAAACTGAGTAAAGCTGGGAAAATCATCAGTATTAGTATGTTCAGCCCATGCTCTTCGTGTCTGAGAATCAAGTTTTGTCGAAATTAAATATATTAGCCAAGGATCACGTGTTGTCGCTTGAGAACCAAGAACGTTAATTCCTCGAATTATTTGATCAGAAGTATCAGCTAAATGTCGAAGTGAAGTTGTAAAATTATGACTTGAATCTGAAATTGTAGATTGATTAATGAATGTTTTGATATAATCTGAAATAATTTGTTTCTTTTTATCATATCTCTTAGCGAGCTTTTCCCATGCTTCCTTGTAATTTACGTCTGTGACTTCTAGATGTTTTATTATGGCTGCTGCTTCACCCTTTAAGGCACCCTTTAGAAATTGTAATTTCACTACATCTGTTAAATCATTTCTGCTGCCTACATATGAAGTGTATAAGTCTTTAAATGAGGGCCAATCTTTATATTCTCCTGAAAATGAAGGAAGATCAACTTTAGGTAATTTAACATGTTTAGCAGGAAGTGATGCTTGTAGCGAAATGCCAGCAATTAGTGCTCGTTGCTGCTCAATTAAGGTGTTTACAGTTGTATCCAACATGGTTGAGTTTGCTGCAGGATTTGATGTATTTTCGGCTAATCTTTTATTTAATTCTATACGCATTAAAGATTTGAGTTCTAAATATTTGTCTTCAACTGTATCAAATTCTAAATCCACACCAAATTGAATCAAAGCACGATCAACTGCTGTAAATTCAGTCATGATTTCTTCAAGCCTTTCCAATCGAATTTGTATAGCTTCATATGATATGCTACTTGGTACATTGTCCATAAATGTTTTCAATTTAGTAAGAGAGGCCTTCAAACGACCTCGATCAACCTTAAGTTGTGCTTGATCACTCATATTCAAAAGTATGAAATTTAATAATGCAAATATTCACAATTATATTATGATAAAATTCAAATGGTAGTTTTTATTTAATTTTATTAAAACTTACAACAGGTCAATTCAAATTCTAAACAGTTTATAAATGTTATTGGTATTAAATCACAATTTTTTTTTAAAGATATATTATGGTCAATTGTGATTTTCAAAAATTTTATTACATGTGACTAAACCTATTCAATGTGCATATACACTATACAAATGTTCTGAATAAAAATTTTATTTTTTTTTTTATGAGAATTTCCTTTTTTTAAAAAAAAAAATTCCATTTGATAATCAAAGAATAGTCTGAAATGTGTGTGTGCAAATTAAAACTTATCCTATTTATCCGTTGATGTTTTGGATTTTTCGAGATGAAAATTTTGATGATGAAATTATTTTTAATATGACCACATGTGCACAGACCGGCATTTGATAGTTATTGTATTTAAAGTTAATGAATACACATTCCCGGGTTTCGGCACCATAAAATTTTATGTTCAATAAAATTTTAGAAAAAAAAAAGAGTTAAATTAGTCACGACCCCCCTCGCTAACTACTTTCAAAAAGTTAGGCACGACACCCCCTCGCTAACTACTTTCAAAAGGTTAGTCACGACCCCCCCTCGCTAACTACTTTCAAAAACTTAGTCACGACCCCCCCTCGCTAACTACTTTCAAAAAGTTAGTCACGACCCCCCCTCGCTAACTACTTTCAAAAAGTTAGTCACGACCCCCCCTCGCTAACTACTTTCAAAAAGTAGGTCACGACCCCCCCTCGCTAACTACTTTCAAAAAGTAGGTCACGACCCCCCCTCGCTAACTACTATCAAAATGTAGGTCACGACCCCCCCTCGCTTACTACTATCAAAAAGTTAGTCACGACCCCCCCTCGCTAACTACTTTCAAAAAGTTAGTCACGACCCCCCCACGCTAACTACTTTCAAAAAGTTAGTCACGACCCCCCCTCGCTAACTACTTTCAAAAAGTTAGTCACGACCCCCCCTCGCTAACTACTTTCAAAAAGTTAGGCACGACACCCCCTCGCTAACTACTTTCAAAAGGTTAGTCACGACCCCCCCTCGCTAACTACTTTCAAAAAGTTAGTCACGACCCCCCCTCGCTAACTACTTTCAAAAAGTTAGGCACGACACCCCCTCGCTAACTACTTTCAAAAGGTTAGTCACGACCCCCCCTCGCTAACTACTTTCAAAAAGTTAGTCACGACCCCCCCTCGCTAACTACTTTCAAAAAGTTAGTCACGACCCCCCCTCGCTAACTACTTTCAAAAAGTAGTGCACGACACCCCCTCGCTAACTACTTTCAAAAAGTTAGTCACGACCCCCCCTCGCTAACTACTTTCAAAAAGTAGGTCACGACACCCCCTCGCTAACTACTTTCAAAAGGTTAGTCACGACCCCCCCTCGCTAACTACTTTCAAAAAGTTAGTCACGACCCCCCCTCGCTAACTACTTTCAAAAAGTTAGTCACGACCCCCCCTCGCTAACTACTTTCAAAAAGTTAGTCACGACCCCCCCTCGCTAACTACTTTCAAAAAGTAGGTCACGACCCCCCCTCGCTAACTACTTTCAAAAAGTTAGTCACGACCCCCCCTCGCTAACTACTATCAAAAAGTTAGTCACGACCCCCCCTCGCTAACTACTTTCAAAAAGTTAGTCACGACCCCCCCTCGCTAACTACTTTCAAAAAGTTAGGCACGACACCCCCTCGCTAACTACTTTCAAAAGGTTAGTCACGACCCCCCCTCGCTAACTACTTTCAAAAAGTTAGTCACGACCCCCCCTCGCTAACTACTTTCAAAAAGTTAGTCACGACCCCCCCTCGCTAACTACTTTCAAAAAGTAGTGCACGACACCCCCTCGCTAACTACTTTCAAAAAGTTAGTCACGACCCCCCCTCGCTAACTACTATCAAAAAGTTAGTCACGACCCCCCCTCGCTAACTACTTTCAAAAAGTTAGTCACGACCCCCCCTCGCTAACTACTTTCAAAAAGTTAGGCACGACACCCCCTCGCTAACTACTTTCAAAAAGTAGGTAACGACCCCCCCTCGCTAACTACTTTCAAAAAGTAGGTCACGACCCCCCCTCGCTAACTACTTTCAAAAAGTAGGTCACGACCCCCCCTCGCTAACTACTTTCAAAAAGTTAGTCACGACCCCCCCTCGCTAACTACTTTCAAAAGGTTAGTCACGACCCCCCCTCGCTAACTACTTTCAAAAAGTTAGTCACGACCCCCCCTCGCTAACTACTTTCAAAAAGTAGTGCACGACACCCCCTCGCTAACTACTTTCAAAAAGTAGTGCACGACACCCCCTCGCTAACTACTTTCAAAAGGTTAGTCACGACCCCCCCTCGCTAACTACTTTCAAAAAGTTAGTCACGACCCCCCCTCCTAACTACTTTCAAAAAGTTAGTCACGACCCCCCCTCGCTAACTACTTTCAAAAAGTTAGGCACGACCCCCCCTCGCTAACTACTTTCAAAAAGTAGGTAACGACCCCCCCTCGCTAACTACTTTCAAAAAGTAGGTCACGACCCCCCCTCGCTAACTACTATCAAAAAGTTAGTCACGACCCCCCCTCGCTAACTACTTTCAAAAGGTTAGTCACGACCCCCCCTCGCTAACTACTTTCAAAAAGTTAGTCACGACCCCCCCTCGCTAACTACTTTCAAAAAGTTAGGCACGACACCCCCTCGCTAACTACTTTCAAAAGGTTAGTCACGACCCCCCCTCGCTAACTACTTTCAAAAAGTAGGTCACGACCACCCCTCGCTAACTACTTTCAAAAAGTAGGTCACGACCCCCCCTCGCTAACTACTTTCAAAAGGTTAGTCACGACCCCCCCTCGCTAACTACTTTCAAAAAGTTAGTCACGACCCCCCCTCGCTAACTACTTTCAAAAAGTTAGTCACGACCCCCCCTCGCTAACTACTTTCAAAAAGTTAGGCACGACACCCCCTCGCTAAGTACTTTCAAAAGGTTAGTCACGACCCCCCCTCGCTAACTACTTTCAAAAAGTTAGTCACGACCCCCCCTCGCTAACTACTTTCAAAAAGTTAGTCACGACCCCCCCTCGCTAACTACTTTCAAAAGGTTAGTCACGACCCCCCCTCGCTAACTACTTTCAAAAAGTTAGTCACGACCCCCCCTCGCTAACTACTTTCAAAAAGTTAGTCACGACCCCCCCTCGCTAACTACTTTCAAAAAGTAGTGCACGACACCCCCTCGCTAACTACTTTCAAAAAGTTAGTCACGACCCCCCCTCGCTAACTACTTTCAAAAAGTTAGTCACGACCCCCCCTCGCTAACTACTTTCAAAAAGTTAGGCACGACACCCCCTCGCTAACTACTTTCAAAAGGTTAGTCACGACCCCCCCTCGCTAACTACTTTCAAAAAGTAGGTCACGACCCCCCCTCGCTAACTACTTTCAAAAAGTAGGACACGACCCCCCCTCGCTAACTACTATCAAAAAGTTAGTCACGACCCCCCCTCGCTAACTACTTTCAAAAAGTAGGTCACGACCCCCCCTCGCTTACTACTATCAAAAAGTTAGTCACGACCCCCCCTCGCTAACTACTATCAAACAGTTAGTCACGACCCCCTCTCGCTAACTACTTTCAAAAGGTTAGTCACGACCCCCCCTCGCTAACTACTTTCAAAAAGTTAGTCACGACCCCCCCTCGCTAACTACTTTCAAAAAGTTAGTCACGACCCCCCCTCACTAACTACTTTCAAAAAGTTAGGCACGACACCCCCTCGCTAAGTACTTTCAAAAAGTTAGGCACGACACCCCCTCGCTAACTACTTTCAAAAAGTTAGGCACGACACCCCCTCGCTAAGTACTTTCAAAAGGTTAGTCACGACCCCCCCTCGCTAACTACTTTCAAAAAGTTAGGCACGACCCCCCCTCGCTAACTACTTTCAAAAAGTTAGTCACGACCCCCCCTCGCTAACTACTTTCAAAAAGTTAGTCACGACCCCCCCTCGCTAACTACTTTCAAAAAGTAGGTCACGACCCCCCCTCGCTAACTACTTTCAAAAAGTTAGTCACGACCCCCCCTCGCTAACTACTTTCAAAAAGTTAGTCACGACCCCCCCTCACTAACTACTTTCAAAAAGTTAGTCACGACCCCCCCTCACTAACTACTTTCAAAAAGTTAGTCACGACCCCCCCTCGCCAACTACTTTCAAAAAGTTAGGCACGACACCCCCTCGCTAAGTACTTTCAAAAGGTTAGTCGCGACCCCCCCTCGCTAACTACTTTCAAAAAGTTAGTCACGACCCCCCCTCGCTAGCTACTTTCAAAAAGTAGGTCACGACCCCCCCTCGCTAACTACTTTCAAAAAGTTAGTCACGGCCCCCCCTCGCTAACTACTTTCAAAAAGTTAGGCACGACACCCCCTCGCTAACTACTTTCAAAAGGTTAGTCACGACCCCCCCTCGCTAACTTCTTTCAAAAGGTTAGTCACGACCCCCCCTCGCTAACTACTTTCAAAAAGTTAGTCACGACCCCCCCTCGCTAACTACTTTCAAAAAGTTAGTCACGGCCCCCCCTCGCTAACTACTTTCAAAAAGTTAGGCACGACACCCCCTCGCTAACTACTTTCAAAAGGTTAGTCACGACCCCCCCTCGCTAACTTCTTTCAAAAGGTTAGTCACGACCCCCCCTCGCTAACTACTTTCAAAAAGTTAGTCACGACCCCCCCTCGCTAACTACTTTCAAAAGGTTAGTCACGACCCCCCCTCGCTAACTACTTTCAAAAAGTTAGTCACGACCCCCCCTCGCTAACTACTTTCAAAAAGTAGGTCACGACCCCCCCTCGCTTACTACTATCAAAAAGTTAGTCACGACCCCCCCTCGCTAACTACTTTCAAAAAGTAGTGCACGACACCCCCTCGCTAACTACTTTCAAAAAGTTAGTCACGACCCCCCCTCGCTAACTACTTTCAAAAAGTTAGTCACGACCCCCCCTCACTAACTACTTTCAAAAAGTTGGTCACGACCCCCCCTCGCTAACTACTTTCAAAAAGTTAGTCACGACCCCCCCTCGCTAACTACTTTCAAAAAGTAGTGCACGACCCCCCCTCGCTAACTACTTTCAAAAAGTAGTGCACGACCCCCCCTCGCTAACTACTTTCAAAAAGTAGGTCACGACCTCCCCTCGCTAACTACTTTCAAAAATTTAGTCACGACCCCCCTCGCTAACTACTTTCAAAAAGTTAGACACGACCCCCCCTTGCTAACTACTATCAAAAAGTTAGTCACGACCACCCCTCGCTAACTACTATCAAAAAGTTAGTCACGACCACCCCTCGCTAGCTACTTTCAAAAAGTTAGTCACGACCCCCCCTCGCTAACTACTTTCAAAAAGTAGTGCACGACCCCCCCTCGCTAGCTACTTTCAAAAAGTTAGTCACGACCCCCCCTCGCTAACTACTTTCAAAAATTTAGTCACGACCCCCCCTCGCTAACTACTTTCAAAAAGTAGTGCACGACCCCCCCTCGCTAACTACTTTCAAAAAGTAGTGCACGACCCCCCCTCGCTAGCTACTTTCAAAAAGTTAGTCACGACCCCCCCTCGCTAACTACTTTCAAAAAGTAGGTCACGACCCCCCCTCGCTAACTACTTTCAAAAAGTAGGTCACGACCCCCCCTCGCTAACTACTTTCAAAAATTTAGTCACGACCCCCCCTCGCTAACTACTTTCAAAAAGTTAGTCACGACCCCCCCTCGCTAACTACTTTCAAAATTTTAGTCACGACCCCCCCTCGCTAACTACTTTCAAAAAGTTAGTCACGACCCCCCCTCGCTAACTATTTTCAAAAAGTTGGTCACGACCCCCCCTCGCTAACTACTTTCAAAAAGTAGTGCACGACCCCCCCTCGCTAGCTACTTTCAAAAAGTTAGTCACGACCCCCCCTCTCTAACTACTTTCAAAAAGTAGGTCACGACCCCCCCTCGCTAACTACTTTCAAAAAGTTAGTCACGACCCCCCCTCGCTAACTACTTTCAAAAACTAGTGCACGACCCCCCCTCGCTAACTACTTTCAAAAAGTAGTGCACGACCCCCCCTCGCTAGCTACTTTCAAAAAGTTAGTCACGACCCCCCCTCGCTAACTACTTTCAAAAAGTTAGTCACGACCCCCCCTCGCTAACTACTATCAAAAAGTTAGTCACAACCACCCCTCGCTAGCTACTTTCAAAAAGTAGGTCACGACCCCCCCTCGCTAACTACTTTCAAAAAGTAGTGCACGACACCCCCTCGCTAACTACTTTCAAAAAGTAGTGCACGACACCCCCTCGCTAACTACTTTCAAAAGGTTAGTCACGACCCCCCCTCGCTAACTACTTTCAAAAGGTTAGTCACGACCCCCCCTCGCTAACTACTTTCAAAAAGTTAGTCACGACCCCCCCTCGCTAACTACTTTCAAAAAGTTGGTCACGACCCCCCCTCGCTGGCTACTTTCAAAAAGTAGGTCACGACCCCCCCTCGCTAACTACTTTCAAAAAGTTGGTCACGACCCCCCCTCGCTGGCTACTTTCAAAAAGTAGGTCACGACCCCCCCTCGCTAACTACTTCAAAAAGTAGTGCACGACCCCCCCTCGCTAACTACTTTCAAAAAGTTGGTCACGACCCCCCCTCGCTAGCTACTTTCAAAAAGTAGGTCACGACCCCCCCTCGCTAACTACTTTCAAAAAGTAGTGCACGACACCCCCTCGCTAACTACTTTCAAAAAGTAGTGCACGACACCCCCTCGCTAACTACTTTCAAAAGGTTAGTCACGACCCCCCCTCGCTAACTACTTTCAAAAGGTTAGTCACGACCCCCCCTCGCTAACTACTTTCAAAAAGTTAGTCACGACCCCCCCTCGCTAACTACTTTCAAAAAGTTGGTCACGACCCCCCCTCGCTGGCTACTTTCAAAAAGTAGGTCACGACCCCCCCTCGCTAACTACTTTCAAAAAGTTGGTCACGACCCCCCCTCGCTAACTACTTTCAAAAAGTTGGTCACGACCCCCCCTCGCTTACTACTATCAAAAAGTTAGTCACGACCCCCCCTCGCTAACTACTATCAAAAAGTTAGTCACGACCCCCCCTCGCTAACTACTTTCAAAAGGTTAGACACGACCCCCCCTCGCTAACTACTTTCAAAAAGTTAGTCACGACCCCCCCTCGCTAACTACTTTCAAAAAGTTAGTCACGACCCCCCCTCGCTAACTACTTTCAAAAAGTTGGTCACGACCCCCCCTCGCTGGCTACTTTCAAAAAGTAGGTCACGACCCCCCCTCGCTAACTACTTTCAAAAAGTTAGTCACGACCCCCCCTCGCTAACTACTTTCAAAAAGTTAGTCACGACCCCCCCTCGCTAACTACTTTCAAAAAGTTGGTCACGACCCCCCCTCGCTGGCTACTTTCAAAAAGTAGGTCACGACCCCCCCTCGCTAACTACTTTCAAAAAGTTAGTCACGACCCCCCCTCGCTAACTACTTTCAAAAAGTTAGTCACGACCCCCCCTCGCTAACTACTTTCAAAAAGTTAGTCACGACCCCCCCTCGCTAACTACTTTCAAAAAGTTGGTCACGACCCCCCCTCGCTGGCTACTTTCAAAAAGTAGGTCACGACCCCCCCTCGCTAACTACTTTCAAAAAGTTAGTCACGACCCCCCCTCACTAACTACTTTCAAAAAGTTGGTCACGACCCCCCCTCGCTAACTACTTTCAAAAAGTTAGTCACGACCCCCCCTCGCTAACTACTTTCAAAAAGTAGTGCACGACCCCCCCTCGCTAACTACTTTCAAAAAGTAGTGCACGACCCCCCCTCGCTAACTACTTTCAAAAAGTAGGTCACGACCTCCCCTCGCTAACTACTTTCAAAAATTTAGTCACGACCCCCCTCGCTAACTACTTTCAAAAAGTTAGACACGACCCCCCCTTGCTAACTACTATCAAAAAGTTAGTCACGACCACCCCTCGCTAACTACTATCAAAAAGTTAGTCACGACCACCCCTCGCTAGCTACTTTCAAAAAGTTAGTCACGACCCCCCCTCGCTAACTACTTTCAAAAAGTAGTGCACGACCCCCCCTCGCTAGCTACTTTCAAAAAGTTAGTCACGACCCCCCCTCGCTAACTACTTTCAAAAATTTAGTCACGACCCCCCCTCGCTAACTACTTTCAAAAAGTAGTGCACGACCCCCCCTCGCTAACTACTTTCAAAAAGTAGTGCACGACCCCCCCTCGCTAGCTACTTTCAAAAAGTTAGTCACGACCCCCCCTCGCTAACTACTTTCAAAAAGTAGGTCACGACCCCCCCTCGCTAACTACTTTCAAAAAGTAGGTCACGACCCCCCCTCGCTAACTACTTTCAAAAATTTAGTCACGACCCCCCCTCGCTAACTACTTTCAAAAAGTTAGTCACGACCCCCCCTCGCTAACTACTTTCAAAATTTTAGTCACGACCCCCCCTCGCTAACTACTTTCAAAAAGTTAGTCACGACCCCCCCTCGCTAACTATTTTCAAAAAGTTGGTCACGACCCCCCCTCGCTAACTACTTTCAAAAAGTAGTGCACGACCCCCCCTCGCTAGCTACTTTCAAAAAGTTAGTCACGACCCCCCCTCTCTAACTACTTTCAAAAAGTAGGTCACGACCCCCCCTCGCTAACTACTTTCAAAAAGTTAGTCACGACCCCCCCTCGCTAACTACTTTCAAAAACTAGTGCACGACCCCCCCTCGCTAACTACTTTCAAAAAGTAGTGCACGACCCCCCCTCGCTAGCTACTTTCAAAAAGTTAGTCACGACCCCCCCTCGCTAACTACTTTCAAAAAGTTAGTCACGACCCCCCCTCGCTAACTACTATCAAAAAGTTAGTCACAACCACCCCTCGCTAGCTACTTTCAAAAAGTAGGTCACGACCCCCCCTCGCTAACTACTATCAAAATGTAGGTCACGACCCCCCCTCGCTTACTACTATCAAAAAGTTAGTCACGACCCCCCCTCGCTAACTACTATCAAAAAGTTAGTCACGACCCCCCCTCGCTAACTACTTTCAAAAAGTTAGTCACGACCCCCCCTCGCTAACTACTTTCAAAAAGTTAGTCACGACCCCCCCTCGCTAACTACTTTCAAAAAGTTGTCACGACCCCCCCTCGCTAACTACTTTCAAAAAGTTAGTCACGACCCCCCCTCGCTAACTACTTTCAAAAAGTTAGCCACGAAAGTACTTTTTGTTACGCAATTGATCAAGGTGATCCTCTATGAGTGGTAAAGGGTAGTTATCCTTTAAAGTTATGCGGTTTAATTCCCTGTAATCCACGCAGAGACGGAAATCGCCGGTTTTTTTTCGAACGAGTACAATAGGTGATGCATACTCGGAACTACTTTCTCTAATATTTTTCCGTTGAAGCAAGTCATCAACAATTTTTTGCAGTTCAATTTTATGCTGACAAGGTAATCTACGAGGTGCACTACTAAATGGAACATGTTTTTCTAATTTAATTACATTTTGAAATCGGTGTCAATTTTATCGTCTAGACTTTTACTTAATATAATTTCTTTCACCATTTTCTGCACATGATATGGTATGTCATTGTTAATAGATAAATTAATTTTTTCACTTTCGTCATTATCACTAATATCAATATTCAATAAATTTTTAGAAAAATCTAAACATTCATCAATAAAACTTAAATTTTTTTCAGAAAAATTCCGATTATCGTCCGTTTGCACATGTAGCGGCCCTATTTTCAGCTGATATGTATGTACATATATGTATATTGATCGATACATGCATGTTGTACATACATATTAATATAAAACAAGTACATCACTAACTTTCTACTCACACATTCAATTATATGAATATTATATAACTATATGTATAACTATATTATTATGTTATAATAACTCTCAAAATTACAATTATATATTGTTAAGTTAATTTTAATTTAATCTATAACCTAAATAGACGTGACGAGACGAAACGAAACGAAACGATACATACGATAGTATACTGTGGTACTTGAACTAGCCTAAATGGACGTGTTCTTACGTTTGTTCAATTTCGATAAGTTTAAATGTCAAATAGACGAAACGAAACGAAACGGATAGTGCCGTGGCGGTCGTACATTTTATCGTTTCTACTCGTTTCTCGTTTCATACATATTCGTTTCATAGGTTATATTTATATTAAAAATTAAAATTTTTACAGTGAAGTGTTTTTTTAAATTAATAAATATTAAGCAGACATTTAATACATAATAATAAAATTAGATATTATTTCATCGTACATTTTATCGTTTCTACTCGTTTCATAGGTTATATTTTTATTAAGAATTTAATTTTTTAAAGTGAAGGGTTTTTTACATAAAAAATATAAAATATATATATACATAATTATATAAAATATATAAAATATATATACATAATTATAAAACAATAAAAACAAAAAGACAAAATCTTTAAAAATGGATTCAGAAGAAAATTTCTTCCATATTTTAATTGAGGCTGTACGTGAAGAAAAGTACTTGTACATGAAATCTCACCCGAATTATATGAACAAGCTAGAGAAATATAAGGTGTGGGAACAAATTTCCCAAAAAACTGGAAAGCCTAGTACATTTTATTATTTTATTTAATTTATGTGTTATTAATTCATAATTAATTTCATTCATACATTTCATATTAATTGCATTTATCTCATCATTTACTTTATTTTGTTAACTTATATATTAACTAAAAAATACAGATAAAATACTGCGTTGTAAAAAAAATGTTTCTTTTTATCAAATGATGAATAAAAAAAATGTAGTAAAAATTTAAAATTCAACAATTTGTCATTTTAGGAGAATTATGTGAGAAGCGATGGTCTCTGTTAAGAGAAAGATATTGCAGAGAATTAAGAAAAATGGAATTACCGTCGGGAAGTGGAGCTTCAGATGTTCCAGTTTGGGAGTATTTCGGCTCCATGAGTTTTTTAAAAACTCATATCAAAACTAAAATGTAAGTATTTCACTATACATTTTAAAATTCAAATGTGTTTTTTATATTTTAACAATATGTATTTCATACATAGAACCAGGGACAACGAGTTACAAGAGGTAGACTCACCTTCCACAGCTGAGATACAAGATAGCGAAGAAATTTTTTGATTCTGGTGAAACGCCAATAAAAAAAAGGCGGACCTTTTCAGATTCAAAAGACGGGGATTTGAAGCAGCAATTTAAAGAAACGCTGCTTTTATATAAAGAAAAGGCAATGAAAACTCATTCTGAAGACCAGGATGATCTTTTTATGAAAGCCATGGTAGGTCTTATGAAATATTTGCCATAAACATCCAAAAACAAATTAAGAAAAGTGTTGAATCGTCATTCAACATTTTTAATAATCAAAAAAAAAGGGGCAGTGTTTAAAAATATGTATAATAAAAAAAAAAAAAAGGTTACAAACACTTCAAGACAAACAATGCGATCATATAATATTTCGTACAAAAAATGTAAACCAATCAACGTAATCAAACATATAACACAGAAATATATGCAATAATATGGAACATATAACATGAATATGCACAAGCAGGTAACATAAAAATGTTTATAAACATAGCATACAAACAAAAACAAAACAATCCACATAGCACAATATATAACATAAAACATTAAACACAAAATATTTAATTGCATAACATAAACAATGAACATTAAAAAAAAAAAAATGAAAACATTTTAAACATATATGCATAATATATAATATACACATATATATATATATATGACCATGCCAGTACTGTCAAATTGTCAAAAAGGTACCAGCTGAATATACTTACCAGTCAGAGTTATTCACAATTACCATAAATTGACATTTGAATTACTGGACACAATTTGAACAAAACGGTTTCATAAAAAAAGACGAAAAGATGAGACAAATAGAAATTTTATCACCAACGGGGAAAATAGAAAATTCCAGAGTTTGCAAATTTTGATATATAAAGGGTTGCGATTCGCAGAAAAATTTGTCTTTTGCAATTACTTGTGTATACTGTCGTGTTGAGACTGAAGCAAGGAAACCAAGATACCAAAATCATCAGCTTGGACGTGTTGAGTCCTATCAAAATCTAGCGTGTTGAGCTAGTAAGTAGGGAAAAGTTAGGAATTTCTGTAAAAATACTTAGAATTTTTACAGAAAATAGGGAAACGTCGGATTAAATCATCGTCAAAAATACTTAAAAAATTTCTTATACAGAAATTTTCTAACACTTAGAGCCGGAATTTGTCATCGTAAAAACACTTAGAAAATTTTTCTTACAAAATTTTCTAATACTTCGGGCCGAAATCATCGGAAATTGTTAAGGTTGATTTTTAAAAAAGACTTAGAAAATTTTTTATAAAATTTTCTAATACTTCGAGCAGAAATTCAACATCGCTGAACACTTAGAAAATTTCTAGGACTTAGAAATTTTCTAAAGTTTCATCGCTGAAAGTATCATCAGAAAATTGAATTATTTTGGAAAATTAAAAAATTACATCGAGACAGTGAGAAATATTTTCATCTCGACAATCATCAATTCCCGACGGTAAATCTTCAGTTTTACATAACGATTTTTTGAAAGTTTGAAAATTCGAACGGTCATCGTTAAATTGGTTTCATCAACGTTCTTCAATCAACATAGTGTCTACAACGCCATCTATTCGTGTAGGTCGACCTATGCCAACGAATAATTAGTTAATTAGCTCTTAGTAGTAAAGAACATATGCAAATTCATAATTAAAGTAAATTTGATAGATTTCATTTGTATAAATTCATGATTTTATTTCAATTTTGTTAAATTCATTTGCATAGTTATTTCCGGTTTAACTGAAATATTGTACATATACAAATTTTTAAATTAAAGTAAATTTTATATATTTCATAGATTCAAAATTGTTTTGTATAATTAAAAATTAATTGCATACTTATTTCCGATTTGATTGAAACATTATTATATAATTGAAAATATTGAATTTTTATATATATTGAATTAGATTCATTTGAAATATACACGAATTTAAGTAGATTAGAAATTGTTTGTAATTTAGTTTAAGAAATTGAATTGTTAGTTTTAAGAGAGTATATTTTAAAATAAAATTTTATAACGAATTGTAAAAAAAATTGTGTTTTTATTTTATTAAAATTTTTGAACCGGCACCTCTTCATTTTTTAATGTTAGTCTTATTAGTGGATTTAACATTTGGTCCTTCGAGCCGGATCTAAATAAAAACACTATTTTTATTTTGTATAAACTTTGTTAGAATATACTAATTGATGGTTAAACCAAAAGGTTCGAGTAGTAAAACAAAAATTACGAGCAGTAAAAAGAAAAAGGAAACAATGGAAAAGGTTCAAGGTTTAATTAAATCGCAAAATTTATTGATTGAAGAATTAAACAACGTTACTGTCAGTATAAAAAAGAGTCTTGACGAAATAAAACCTATAGTAGTATATAAACGCAGAATAGAAAAGTTAAAAGAATTATCCCAAGAGTTCCGAAAAAACCATTATGAGATTTGTCACGCCGAAGACGCGAATAGCACCAGCCAATACTTAGAACAAAATTCATTTAAAAATTTTGAAGAACAATGTTTCGAATTAATTGTTGAATTAGACGAAAAAATTGAATTATTAACTACAGCAAATTTATCAAACGAAACTACAAACAATAATACAACTTTACCACCGTCGGCAAAACCACAAATTAAACTACCACCTATACAGTTACCAAATTTTGATGGCACATATAGATCATGGAGGTCGTTCAGAGATCTATATGTGAATTTAATTCATAACAATAATGAAATTTCTGACATTGAAAAACTTCATTATTTCAAATCGTGTACGTCTGGTGAAGCAGCTCGAATCATTAAACCGTTTGATATCATAGCAGCAAACTACCAAAAAGCTTGGTTCGCTTTAGTTAGCCGATTCAACAACAACAGAGTGTTAATTAATACTCAGCTGGAGAAATTGTGTAAATTCACACCTATAAAGTCAGAGAGTGCGCAAGCAATGAAAGAAGTCTTGAGTAACGTTGAAGAAACTCTGCATGAGCTGGAAACTTTACGTGTGAATACTGAAAACTGGGATCCGATTATTACTTATCTAACGTTACAACGATTGCCACCTGAGACCAGAGAACATTGGGAAATAAAACAGAGTTCGAAAACCGAAATGTGTAGTTTTCAAGAGTTGGTAGAATTCTTAGAAGCCAGATTTAGAGTATTGGAAGCTGTAAAACCTCAGAAACAAAACAATGTTTTTTTAAATCAAAACATCACATCTGATAATCAAAATTTGCGATGCATAAAGTGCAATTTTAATCACAAACTTTTTAGTTGTATAAAATTCAGAACATTATCAGCGATAGAAAAATTAAACTTCGTTAAAAAACATAATTTATGTATGAACTGTCTCACTTTCGGCCATAAATTCAATGAATGTAAAAGCAAACATACTTGCGGTATATGTAAACGAAAACATCATTCCCTATTACATACTAGCTTCAATACCACATCGAACGCAAATCGGGATAAACCTTCTGCTCAACCGACAGTTATACAAATCAGCGATAGCACTGGAAACGAAGCTTTGCCAGTCAATAATGAATTGAAGTCCTTCTTCTCATCAAACACGAATCAAGTACTACTAGCAACGGCTTTAGTCAGAATACGGGGCAAAAGGGGTCACAACGAAGTATTGCGAGCCTTGATAGATCCAGGGTCACAATCAACATTCATAACTGCTTCTGCAGCAAAACGCCTGCAACTTCAACTTACACGAACGAATCAGCACATCAGTGGACTCAATCAGAGCAGTGCCACTGTGGCTAGGTCACAAACTGAATTTATTCTAGAATCAGTAGATGGAAAATTTGAATATTGCGTAAATGCGTTAGTGGTAAAGAGTATCACTAACGATTTACCTACTCATCGGATTGAAACGACAGGTTTCAATCATTTGAAAGATTTGAATTTAGCTGACCCTAGTTTTGCGATACCTGGAAAGATAGACTTATTAATTGGAGCAGAAGTATACGCAGCTATAATTCGAGAAGGAATTAGACGCTCAACTGAACTGAATCATCCGATTGCAATAAATACTGAATTAGGCTGGATTGTTCTGGGTAGCATAGGTAATGCTACACAATTCAGTAGGACGTTCATAACAAGGGTTCATGAACACTCTATAGACACGCGACCAAGAAAATCTTGGAGACAAAACCAAAATTCAATTGCAATTAAAAGTAAAAAACTTAAAAATAAGATAGTTGAAAACATTGATGAAAATACAACGAAACGAATAACGAAAACACAAGTAAAATTGAAAGAATCACAGATCAACAAACACAAGAAAAAATTTAAAGAAATACTAGTAATAAAACGCAACGAACCCTTCGAAACAGGAGGATTATTGAGAAGTCCATCTAAAAGGCATACAAATAAAACTCAGGTACCGAATTAGTTGAAAGCTCCAGAGGGCATAAGGCGCCTCGTATCAAATTGGTATATTCCTTGGGAAAAAATCTATAAAAATAAAATCTATCGACTAAGAATGGAACAGATGACAATACGTTTTATGAAAACAAAGGATGGTATGGTCAGAGTAAAAAGTATAAATTTTTAAATAAATCAAAAAGTGAATTTTGTAATTAGAAAATAAAGAAAACTAAAATGATTCCACATGATATTCATTTATTACATAAATAAAAATTAAAATAACAATACATACAATAAAATAAGTTAATTATTTTTTTGCGCGTTCCGGGAGGATGTTGAATCGTCATTCAACATTTTTAATAATCAAAAAAAAAGGGGGCAGTGTTTAAAAATATGTATAATAAAAAAAAAAAAAAAAGGTTACAAACACTTCAAGACAAACAATGCGATCATATAATATTTCGTACAAAAAATGTAAACCAATCAACGTAATCAAACATATAACACAGAAATATATGCAATAATATGGAACATATAACATGAATATGCACAAGCAGGTAACATAAAAATGTTTATAAACATAGCATACAAACAAAAACAAAACAATCCACATAGCACAATATATAACATAAAACATTAAACACAAAATATTTAATTGCATAACATAAACAATGAACATTAAAAAAAAAAAAAATGAAAACATTTTAAACATATATGCATAATATATAATATACACATATATATATATATATGACCATGCCAGTACTGTCAAATTGTCAAAAAGGTACCAGCTGAATATACTTACCAGTCAGAGTTATTCACAATTACCATAAATTGACATTTGAATTACTGGACACAATTTGAACAAAACGGTTTCACAAAAAAAGACGAAAAGATGAGACAAATAGAAATTTTATCACCAACGGGGAAAATAGAAAATTCCAGAGTTTGCAAATTTTGATATATAAAGGGTTGCGATTCGCAGAAAAATTTGTCTTTTGCAATTACTTGTGTATACTGTCGTGTTGAGACTGAAGCAAGGAAACCAAGATACCAAAATCATCAGCTTGGACGTGTTGAGTCCTATCAAAATCTAGCGTGTTGAGCTAGTAAGTAGGGAAAAGTTAGGAATTTCTGTAAAAATACTTAGAATTTTTACAGAAAATAGGGAAACGTCGGATTAAATCATCGTCAAAAATACTTAAAAAATTTCTTATACAGAAATTTTCTAACACTTAGAGCCGGAATTTGTCATCGTAAAAACACTTAGAAAATTTTTCTTACAAAATTTTCTAATACTTCGGGCCGAAATCATCGGAAATTGTTAAGGTTGATTTTTAAAAAAGACTTAGAAAATTTTTTATAAAATTTTCTAATACTTCGAGCAGAAATTCAACATCGCTGAACACTTAGAAAATTTCTAGGACTTAGAAATTTTCTAAAGTTTCATCGCTGAAAGTATCATCAGAAAATTGAATTATTTTGGAAAATTAAAAAATTACATCGAGACAGTGAGAAATATTTTCATCTCGACAATCATCAATTCCCGACGGTAAATCTTCAGTTTTACCAAAGAATATAGAGCTAAAGCCAATAGAAGTAACATTCCACAATCTGTCAAAAATTCAGAACACATAAAGTTACATAAATATCTTCGTTCGAAACATGTTTCGAACATAAATTTTTCCCCTCATAATTGTATTAAAATACACATAATTTTTCTTACATACCATGTCTGAGGTAAAGATGGAAACAGATAACATCCGTGCCGTAATAAACAGTACTGACTATATTTTTTTTTTTTTCAATTATACATACATATATACATACAATGTATATAGTATATATTAAGTGCACGCGGATACTCAGTCCATTATGGCACCGCCGATCAGTAATTTATGTCAGATATACCATCCAGTTTATCATCAGTAATCAGTTACTGGTGTATATTGTTGATGGGAAAAATTAATAATCGACTTGGGCAAGAGTAGCGCGCTGGCTGGGGTTCGAACCGTCATCTCAAGATCACAAGACGAAACCCAACCATCGAGCTATTCAAGTCCCTCACGTACCTGACTATATAAATAAGGCACATGGATGTTCAGCGTCAAACAGTACTATCACTGAGGCAGCGTGATGACTGATGATAGTGTACTGTACTGGTGAACGATGCTTGTTGACGTCGAGGAAGCTATCTGTTTGTTATTTAAGAGGTATTCGGAATTATATTATATATTTGCCATACAAATCATCTAGATTAATATCTGTTGCGGGGAATGGAATCGATATAAAATTATATTTTATATTATACATTATGTATGTGTGCAATGGAATAATGTGAATTGTATTGTATTTAAAGGCAAATACAAGTTTATTGTGTATTATGATAATATATATAGCTACGTGTATATAATATTCATTACGGAATATTATGTAGTATGGTAGTATGTAGTATCAAAGACTATATAACAAATTGTTATATTGGGCTTTGGTAAGATGTATATTAACAAAGATCCTTATCTGTATTATGTATTAGTATAATACGAATTTATATGCGAATATTAAATGTATGTATATATGTATATGAATTGTTGTGAATGATAAGTAAAAGGGAATAACAAATTAAAAATTTTTTCAAAGAAATGTAAACAAACATTTGTTTTTAATAGGGAGTAATATACATAATAATATATAAACGAATGACATAATGACAAACATACGTATGTTTGTATATAATTGGTATGATCTGCATTGATTATAAATTGAAATATTTTTTCCTTATGATCTGTGTTTTGGCGTGGTCTTATATTAATTATTTCATAATCTCTATTCGAGTATTATGAATTACAATAATAATTATCATTACATATTCGTATGAATATGTATAAGAATAATTTTTGAATTTTAATTATGAATGTAATAAGTAAAAAATCTTAAATATACATACTATGCATTACATATATGTGGATATTTCGCATGAATGGTATATCTATACACTTGCTCAGATATAATTTTAATATTACAGGTGATTATATATGCAATTTGATTTAAATATTATATTTTTTATCGTTACTTTTTCTTTCCACCTGTATCCCTAAATATTGTAGGTATTGTAATATCACAAACAATATACAAATAATGTGGTAATATATAGGTATATACTTACAATACGCATATAAATAATAATATACATGTACATAAAAACGTATATGTATGTACATAAAAATAGTACAAAAGCAATGTGAAATTGTACAATATCAATATCGAAGGGTAATAATATACTATATACATATGTGTGTGTGTACATTTGTATATAAACAAGATCGCACGAACATAAAAAAAAAAATAAAGAAAAAAATATAAGCCAACGAAAACAACAATAATTTAATAGTTATCAAAATTGAATATAATACCAATAATACTGTATTAAATATAATACCAATAATACTATATTGCTTACTTGTCTAACAACTTCTATAATATAATATAATACATTATGCTAATAATGTAGGGTTTTCCAGTAAGGACATAACAATTTTATATTTAAGTAAAATAAAGAATAATTAATATACATATAAGGTTAAAATTTATTCCAAGTGAAGTACACAAATTACATTTAATTATGGAATTCGATCTCATTCATATGACCACCGCGAGCACGAAAATTGGAATAAGCGCTCTTAAAGTTGTGACTACCGATTCAGAATTGCGGTAGTAATTTTCAATAATTTCTAAATGTTGCTCGTTCGTGAACTTCACCATGATAAAAATGTTAACATTGACTGACGTTCTGAAGTTGACAGATTATGCCAAATGTTCAAGGCCTCCTTTGTATTAAAACACAAAATCGTTATGTCCCTATTGGAAAACCCGATATAAAAGCATAAGAATTGTATTATCCTATAACCAACCATTCACACTTATTATTTAATTGTTTATTTTATATTGGGTCCTATTATGAGTGTCGATAATATCGTCTTGTCATCGACTATCGCCTTGACTCGACAATTTTTGTATTATGAATGGCGATTTGAGGCGAGAATATCGACATTTTGAGTCGATCAGTTAAAACTAATCAATAGACATAGTAGTCTATGGTGATTTGACATTTCATGTATGCTTTGTATATAAGATAAATAAAATTTGATATGACAATATCTTACTGTCGAGACGACCGATTTGCATAATAATAATAAGAAACTGAATGAAAATAAAATTTGATATGACAATATCTTACTGTCGAGACGACCGATTTGCATAATACAAAATTTACATCGTCTCGTCTCGTCTTAATTTTGTCGATAGTCGATATTATATATTATCGACATTCATAATAGGGCCCATTAATTTTTATAAACTCAATCCTACAAGTGTATACGTACATATGTACATAGTGTCTACAATATAATATGAACGTCGATATGAACAAACAGCACAGCATATACATTTACTTACGTACATTACGTAATAGTACACAAATACCAAAAATCATTTTACAATACATATTTTTATAATTATAATACAATATACATATATGTATATAATACATATATATTGTCCCTTTAAAAATATCTCGGCTAATGCATTTATAAAAAAAACCTGAAATATGTATATAGTACATATATATATCATAATATCATATCATCATCATCATCATATTATATATTATAATGATTATCCGCATACATATATAATCGTATTGCATTAGCGTATACAATGTACAATATAAAATATAAATTTACATTGTATTATTTGCTGTATACCAATTACCATTGCATTATCAACGTATGCTCTTAAGCATAAGCAAAAAACAATAGAGCAAATAGCAATAAAGAAATGATCGATAGAAATAAAAACATAGCAGTCAACCAGCAGCAGTATAAAAATTATATATATATAGTATATATATCTACATATATTATATGTATTATATGTATATTTGAAATCTATAATGGCGTATGAATAATCAAATTAACGCACACACAAATGCTATGCGTAAACCTATTTTCATTCATAAATACGAAATTATTTTTCGAAGTATTTTTTCGAAGTATAAAATTATACACATGTCATACACATTAATTACAAACATGTGCGAAATCCAAAATTTTTTCGTTTCATTCCACGTCATCCACATTAATTGTAACTTTCCCCTTTTTCAAAATTTCGAAGCAAGAAAATATGTATTTTGGCAAACATACAGACATTATTTGAATTTAACCGTCGAATGTTATTTCTATTGGCTTTAGCTCTATATTCTTTGGTTTTACATAACGATATTTTGAAAGTTTGAAAATTCGAACGGTCATCGTTAAATTGGTTTCATCAACGTTCTTCAATCAACATAGTGTCTACAACGCCATCTATTCGTGTAGGTCGACCTATGCCAACGAATAATTAGTTAATTAGCTCTTAGTAGTAAAGAACATATGCAAATTCATAATTAAAGTAAATTTGATAGATTTCATTTGTATAAATTCATGATTTTATTTCAATTTTGTTAAATTCATTTGCATAGTTATTTCCGGTTTAACTGAAATATTGTACATATACAAATTTTTAAATTAAAGTAAATTTTATATATTTCATAGATTCAAAATTGTTTTGTATAATTAAAAATTAATTGCATACTTATTTCCGATTTGATTGAAACATTACAAAGAATATAGAGCTAAAGCAATAGAAATAACATTCGACGGTTAAATTCAAATAATGTCTGTATGTTTGCCAAAATACATATTTTCTTGCTTCGAAATTTTGAAAAAGGGGAAAGTTACAATTAATGTGGATGATGTGGAATGAACCGAAAAAATTTTGGATTTCGCACATGTTTGTAATTAATGTGTATGACATGTGTATAATTTTATACTTCGAAAAAATACTTCGAAAAATAATTTCGTATTTATGAATGAAAATAGGTTTACACATAGCATTTGTGTGTGCGTTAATTTGATTATTCATACGCCATTATAGTTTTCAAATATACATATAACGTAGATATATATACTATATATATATAATTTTTATACTGC
The DNA here is from genome assembly GCA_951394055.1 of Villa cingulata. Lineage (NCBI taxonomy): Eukaryota > Metazoa > Arthropoda > Insecta > Diptera > Bombyliidae > Villa > Villa cingulata. The sequence continues at coordinate 28,670,686 of OX596017.1, read as the reverse complement.
TGCTGGTTGACTGCTATGTTTTTATTTCTATCGATCATTTCTTTATTGCTGTATTGTAATGTAATTTGTGCATAAGAGCATACATTGATAATGGTAATTGGTATACGAGCAAATAATACAATGTAAGTTTATATTTTATATTGTACATTGTATACGCTAATGCAATACGATTATATATGTATGCGGATAATCATTATAATACACAATATGATGATGATGATGATATGATATTATGATATATATATGTACTATATACATATTTCAGGTTTTTTTTATAAATGCATTAGCCGAGATATTTTTAAAGGGACAATATATATGTATTATATACATATATGTATATTGTATTATAATTATAAAAATATGTATTTTACAATATTGAACAAAATGATTTTTGGTATTTGTGTACTACTACGTAATGTACGTAAGTAAATGTATATTCTGTGCTGTTTGTTCATATCGACGTTCATATTATATTGTAGACACTATGTACATATGTACGTTGTACGTATACACTTGTAGGATTGAGTTTATAAAAATTAATGGGCCCTATTATGAATGTCGATAATATCGACTATCGACAAAATTAAGACGAGACGAGACGATGTAAATTTTGTATTATGCAAATCGGTCGTCTCGACAGTAAGATATTGTCATATCAAATTTTATTTTCATTCAGTTTCACCATGTAATTTCTATAAAAATTGTCAAATATATCGATACAAAAATTTATAATTCATTTTTTTTTTCAATTTTGAATAAATATTTAATTAATTTTTGTAATTTTTAATAAATATTTGATTAATTTATGTAAATAATTTGTAGCTATAAATATAAAATATAAGTGAAAATATAAAACATTAATTTAATACTGATTTTTTTTTTTTGCATAAAAGAAGAGCGTTCATGTTTTTTTTTTCAAACAGCATTTTTAGTGATTTTTCTTTAATTAATTAAATTAAATTTAAATAAATTGAGCAGAATAATTAAATACAACTTATCTTATATACAAAGCATACATGAAATGTCAAATCACCATAGACTACTATGTCTATTGATTAGTTTTAACTGATCGACTCAAAATGTCGATATTCTCGCCTCAAATCGCCATTCATAATACAAAAATTGTCGAGTCAAGGCGATAGTCGATGACAAGACGATATTATCGACACTCATAATAGGACCCAATATAAAATAAACAATTAAATAATAATTGTGAATGGCTGGTTATAGGATAATACAATTCTTATGCATTTATATCGGGTTTTCCAATAGGGACATAACGATTTTGTGTTTTAATACAAAGGAGGCCTTGAACATTTGGCATAATCTGTCAACTTCAGAACGTCAGTCAATGTTAACATTTTTATCATGGTGAAGTTCACGAACGAGCAACATTTAGAAATTATTAAAAATTACTACCGCAATTCTGAATCGGTAGTCACAACTTTAAGAGCGCTTATTCCAATTTTCGTGCTCGCGGTGGTCATATGAATGAGATCGAATTCCATAATTAAATGTAATTTGTGTACTTCACTTGGAATAAATTTTAACCTTATATGTATATTAATTATTCTTTATTTTACTTAAATATAAAATTGTTATGTCCTTACTGGAAAACCCTACATTATTAGCATAATGTATTATATTATATTATAGAAGTTGTTAGACAAGTAAGCAATATAGTATTATTGGTATTATATTTAATACAGTATTATTGGTATTATATTCAATTTTGATAACTATTAAATTATTGTTGTTTTCGTTGGCTTATATTTTTTTCTTTATTTTTTTTTTATGTTCGTGCGATCTTGTTTATATACAAATGTACACACACACATATGTATATAGTATATTATTACCCTTCGATATTGATATTGTACAATTTCACATTGCTTTTGTACTATTTTTATGTACATACATATACGTTTTTATGTACATGTATATTATTATTTATATGCGTATTGTATTAAGTATATACATACATACCTATATATTACCACATTATTTGTATATTGTTTGTGATATTACAATACCTACAGTATTTAGGGATACAGGTGGAAAGAAAAAGTAACGATAAAAAATATAATATTTAAATCATATTGCATATATAATCACCTGAAATATTAAAATTATATCTAAGCAAGTGTATAGATATACCATTCATGCGAAATATCCACATATATGTAATGCATAGTATGTATATTTAAGATTTTTTACTTATTACATTCATAATTAAAATTCAAAAATTATTCTTATACATATTCATACGAATATGTAATGATAATTATTATTGTAATTCATAATACTCGAATAGAGATTATGAAATAATTAATATAACACCACGCCAAAACACAGATCATAAGGAAAAAATATTTCAATTTATAATCAATGCAGATCATACCAATTATATACAAACATACGTATGTTTGTCATTATGTTAATCGTTTATATATTATTATGTATATTACTCCCTATTAAAAACAAATGTTTGTTTACATTTCTTTGAAAAAATTTTTAATTTGTTATTCCCTTTTACTTATCATTCACAACAATTCATATACATATATACATACATTTAATATTCGGATATAAATTCGTATTATACTAATACATAATACAGATAAGGATCTTTGTTAATATACATCTTACCAAATACCAATATAACAACTTGTTATTTGGGCTTTGATACTACATACTATATAATATTCCGTAATGAATGATATTATACACGTAGCTATATATACTCGTATTATCATAATACACAATAAACTCGTATTTGCCTTTAAATACAATACAATTCACATTATTCCATTGCACACATACATAATGTATAATAGAAAATATAATATTATATCGATTCCCTTCCCCGCAACAGATATTAATCTAGATGATTTGTATGGCAAATATATAATATAATTCCGAATACCTCTTAAATAGCAAACAGATAGCTTCCTCTCCGTCAACTAGCATCGTTCACCAGTACAGTACACTATCATCAGTCATCACGCTGCCTCAGTGATAGTACTGTTTGACGCTGAACATACATGTGCCTTATTTATATAGTCAGGTACGTAAGGGACTTGAATAGCTCGATGGTTGGGTTTCGTCTTGTGATCTTGAGATCACGGTTCGAACCCCAGCCAGCGCGCTACTCTTGCCCAAGTCGATCATTAATTTTTCCCATCAACAATATACACCAGTAACTGATTACTGATGATAAACTGGATGGTATATCTGACATAAATTACAGATCGGCGGTGCCATAATGGACTGAGTATCCGCGTGCACTTAATATATACTATATACATTGTATGTATAATTGTATATTTGAAAAAAAAAAAAAAAAATATAGTCAGTACTGTTTATTACGGCACGGATGTTATCTGTTTCCATCTTTACCTCAGACATGGTAAGTAAGAAAAATTATGTGTATTTTAATACAATTATGAGGGGAAAAATTTATGTTCGAAACATTTTTCGAACGAAGATATTTATGTAACTTTATGTGTTCTGAATTTTTGACAGATTGTGGAATGTTACTTCTATTGGCTTTAGCTCTATATTCTTTGAACATTATTATATAATTGAAAATATTGAATTTTTATATATATTGAATTAGATTCATTTGAAATATACACGAATTTAAGTAGATTAGAAATTGTTTGTAATTTAGTTTAAGAAATTGAATTGTTAGGTTTAAGAGAGTATATTTTAAAATAAAATTTTATAACGAATTGTAAAAAAAATTGTGTTTTTATTTTATTAAAATTTTTGAACCGGCACCTCTTCATTTTTTAATGTTAGTCTTATTAGTGGATTTAACAAAAAGAAATTTTTAATTTAATTATTGGTGAAAGAGAGGAGATATTTAAATATTAAAATAAAAATACGATATTTTCATACAATTGTTTTTCTTTTATTTAATTAAAACTATTGTTTAGTTGCGGATAATTTTACCTTCGTTGTTAACAAAATTACAAAGTTGGTTTCTGATATTAGTTGAAGCAGTCCGAGAGTAAGTATGTTGATTTTTTGAAGGAGTTAAATTTGAGGAAGATTGATTTATTTCACTCCTCCATAATCCTTCATGCATAATATTATCTTGGTCTTCCCAATCGATAAAATATGGAGGCACGTATAAATTTCTACTTTCTTTATTTAAACGAAGAAAATTGTGCAGAGCGATACATGCTAAAACTATTCTTTCAGCATTTTCAGGCAGCATATGTAATGTTGTTAATAGAAGTCTCCACCGTGCGACTAGAATACCAAAGCTATTCTCTATGACTCTTCTAGCTCTCGAAATCCTTTTATTATAATACTCCACTTCTTTCGACATGTATATTCCTGGGAATGGTTTCATTATATTTGTATGCAGAGGAAATGCTGCATCTGCTACGAAAAAACAGGGCAGAACTTTGTTTGAATTTGGAAGCATTTTTGGCGGTGGAATAGGAAGTTTGTTGCTTAATATTCTCTTTCCCAAAGAGCTCGCTTGAAAAACACCTGTAAAAAATATTATCAATTTATTTATATGTTCAATTTGTCTAAACAAGCTCATACCTCCATCACTTTGAGAGCCATAGGCTCCAATATCGACATATGTAAAAGTGTATTGTGCATCGCATGCAGCCAGTAACACTATACTGTAAAACTTTTTGTAATTAAAAAATTCAGATCCTGAATTTGGAGGTCGTGTTAGGGCTATATGTTTTCCGTCTATAGCTCCTATACAGTTTGGCATTTGCCACATATTCCAATAATCATGGGTGATTTTATCCAATTCTCCTAAATTCGGTTCAGACATAAAATGGTGATAAAACTTTCCAAAGGACATCACATGTCTCATATATAATACTTCTGACAGTTTCCTTGCCTAACTTTCAGCTCCAAGCTAAGGATTGAAAGCTAGCTGCTTGAGACAAATATCTGAAGTAAAAACAAAAAATTTGTATACAATTTATACATTATGTCTGAAAAAATAATTTACAAAAGGGTTAATGCCAAACGAATTTCGGGTTGTATGGACTCTCTGATGCTTTGCTTTATTAAATTATCTTTTATTAATGTTAATAATAAATTAAACGTTGTCACACTCATTCTAGTGTGAATAAAAAATTGTCTTGAATCCAATTCTTTTATTTTGATGAATGTTGTTTTATAATATCCATCTTTGTTCCTTGTTCTATTTATTTCTCTATTTTTCTTCCTTTTTTTTGTTGTTTTAGTCACTTTTTTATATTTCGTCCACATTTCGTACATTTTATATAAATCTTGTACATCCTCAAAATCTTCTAAATTATCCATTATTTATAAAAATAAATTTCACTGATAAACTTTTAATTTTTAAACACAATAAATATAAACTATAAACACAACACACTCGTTTCGAATCGTTTCTATTTAGGGCAAATTGTCAAAATGACGGAACGAGTATTTACGTTCGTTCAGTTTCTTTCGTTTCGTTTCGTTTCGTTTCGTTTCGTCACGTCTAATTAGGTTATAGCTTTAGTCTGTAAGAACAACTTGTCAAGTAATGACATAAAATTTATAAAATAAAATACTTAATAAACTAAACTATGTAACAATTTGATGTATGACCATAAATCGATAAAATGCGTTAATACAATATTAGGAAAAAAATAACAAATTTAAAAATATCTTATACTGTAAATCATTGCATTGCATTGTTATTTTTTTTCACACATTTTTTTGTTCATACATAATATATTTGCAGAAGATTCTCAATGATACTTTTCACCGTGCAATTCAAACTACGTCGTTTCAGCTCATAAATGGGGCGAAGATAAAAAATAAAAGAAGTCAAAAAATTGTAACCATACTTGAACGAGAATTTTCAAATCGTTTCGACGACGACAGGCAGGAACTCAGATAAAAGGAGAAATAATCTATATATTACAAATCCAGGAAGAAAACAGGAAACAATATAATCGTAAAAGGAAAAAGACAAAGCAGTATAATATTGATGATATGTCGTAGCTATTGAAAGGTCTCAGTTCGGCGTAAGTCTGAAAATCAAACCAAGGTTCTTGGGACCGTATATAAAGTAAAAGCAGTAAAAGGATTCGATCGTTATACGTTTAATATAAATTATAATAAAATAAGTACATATTAAATTAAAAAAAAACTGTTTTTACAATTAATATTCAAAAATAAAAAGATAAATAAAATAATTAATGATGCTCTAATGGTGGTGACAATGATGGTGATAATGATGGTGATAATGATGGTGATAATGATGGTGATGATGATGGTGATGATGATGATGACGAAAATGATGACGATGATGGTGTCCATCCAGGTGGTGGTTTCGGTAATGGTATCCATTCATTCATTTCAACTGTCCCCCAAACTTTTTTCCAAACAGCAATATAGAATTTCTTTTCTTTCCATGATTTAACCCATCTTGGTTTCCATATGACTTTTTTTTGCCAGAAACCATTTTTCCAATGATCTTTAGCCTCTATATGTACAACACTATAAACATAAATAATAATAATATAAATTAAAAAAAATATAAAAATGTATTAAATGTTATGATATGCCATGAGGCAGATTAATTAAAATCTGTATTGAGTGATATTCTAACTCCTGGACAAATAAATAAAAACCATGCAAACCAGAAAAAAAAAATAAAATGGAATACAGATGATATTTCGAACGTCATTACCTTGCACACAGCTGGAGTACGCTCATATAGATATCTATATGAGTGAAAATTTTCTTTCCCGAGTGTATCAACGCTAGGAAAATGGGCTGCAAAATTAAAATTGAAACCGGGAATTCTTCCTTAAAGTTCTAAAATAAATGGAGACTGATTATAAGCATAGGCTATGCTTATTATTATTGGACGAAATGAAAATAATGTCTTCGTATTAGTACGATAAGTCAAATGGTATGGTTTTGAAACCATCTAACTATGTTCAAGTAATTATGATATATGCGATATATGGAAAAGTAGCTACGTTATTTATTATGATTTTGATTCATCCATGACCTGTGCTAAATTAACTGGCATAATCAAAGAACTTGCTAACCGTTCTAAATATATAAGCAATAAAAATAAAATGATGCATAATTATTGGAAAATTATCTTCTCCAAATGCTTTAGAACTTGCAGATTTTATGAAAATTTGTAATGACTGGTTCGATATTTTTAATTCACGTTGTGTTTCGGAAGATTTTAGGGATACGATGGTTTTTTTTATTAGAGAATTAGATAATCAAAAACCATGCATTGAATTTAATGATAAATTACATGAGAAAATTACACGTCTTCCTAACCAGAAAAACTTTCTTCCTTTTCAAAAAGTTATCTTATTAAACAACTCATCTCTGCTTCAGTTACATCAGTATTTGAAGGAAATTTACGATATGGAGTTATTAATTACAAACAGCTTGAATCAGGATATTTTTGAAAATTTCTTCTTGATCATAAGGTCAAAAGGTGGTTTATACATGACCATCCTACCGCCTTAAAATTTAAGTATATATATAGAGTTTAGTCATTAGGTAATTTTAAATACATAAGTCGAATAATATAATACAGTTTTTATGTTCAAGGAAAATTAATATTTAAATGTTTGTACTGTCTTTTGAGCCACAGTAAATGTTTATTAGTTTTATTTTTTTTTTTTTGTTCGTATAATTTCGTTTGTGCTAATCTAGTAAAATTTCTTTCAATATGACGATTAAATTCATCTTTTCAAGTCAATAGTTATGATAACGTTGAAGAAAACAAAGAAAATTTTGGAGAAATTTATTCTGTTAACTAAACAAGTACATATCTGCTAAAATAAGTATTAGAAGGAATAAGCCAGTTAAAAGATCAAGAGCATATTCTATATCATTCAGAAGTTCATATTAACTATCTAGACGCTGTAGTTTGTTTTTAGTTTTTATCCTCTTTTCAATAGTCTATGCTCAACCACTACAACGCAATAGAATACCTAGCTGGTTTCATTATTAAAAAATGCAATTAAATAACTGCATTCAATCATCAGTTACTCAAGCAGAATTTATATGGGCTGATAGTGATACGGTGTCTGATGGTGGCTTAATAAAGCCAAATCCAAATAAAGAACTTTTAGTTAAGATAGAAAAGTTAGAACAAATATTCCAAAATCTCAACAAAAATAAAATTTATGATAAGCCTATGTATATAAAAACTCATATTTCTTATTCCCAAAACTGTAATTTAAGTGAAAAAGTCAAAAATTTATTTTTTATTAGAATTAAGTTTGTAAATAAATCTGTAAAAAATTATAATCCTAAAAATAAGAAAATTAAAAAAAAAAAAAAACAATAAATTGAGCATATTTTTTTATTATTATAATATTTGCTGATAGTTTTCACTATTTAAAAGTACGTATGTATGTATGTATATGTGAAATGAAAATGAATCAAACAAATATACATATTTTGTTGACAAAATCACTGAACGTTCTTACGTCACAAGTAAAGCAATATAACAGAGTCTTGTAAGTATATCATGCACAGCGTTGCCACTTTAGCATTCTGAATGCTAGATCTGGCATTCTGTTTTCTGTTTTAGCATTGAAATTTGGAAAGAGAATGCCAAATGCTAATCTAGCATTATTTGAATTCATTTTGGTATTTTTTGCATTTTCATCATTTGCCATTTTTCCTTTGAATTCTTTCTATTTTTAAGACTTACTTACAAAATGTGCTTGGAGAAGATTTGAATTTTTTGCTCGCTGCCGCTGATAGATAGATGGAAGTACAGTAGATCATGCATAATAGATAGTTAATGTGGTGTTACTGAATTTGAAATTTCTTGTGTTACCATTGTATGTATATGCTATATGGGAATAGATTGTATAAATATGAAATACTTATCATTATCACAAACAAGGTGGATGTCAATCGAAACAGCAATTAATAGAATATGCATTCAATGGTTGGAACTAAAAACTCATTTTGGTATCGTAAAAGAAAGTGAAAAATGCTTTTCAGCAACAGTGTTATACAACTCGTACAAAGATGACAAGTTACACATATTATGTGTATTTCTAAAAAATATTTTGAATGAGGTTCAGAAAACAAATAAAATCCTCCAATCAAAACAAAATGATCCTACGAAAATTCTTAATGATCAATTGTTACTAGTTCACTCAGTTACTAATAAAATTTGTATACAAGAAAAGATTCTGGACATACTTGATGTTGATTTGGACGAATGTTTGTTGACAAATCCTTATTTAGGATATGAATTTGAAACTCTTTTACAAGAGAAAAAGACTTCTGGAAAAATATCGCACGAAGAGGAACAAGAAATTTGTTTAACATGTATCAATTTTTTAAAAAAATTAGTTATTCAAATTCGTCAACGTCTTCCTAAAAATATCGAGGTGCTTAAAAAAATTAGTATATTCTCCATAGAAAATACGTTGAGAGTAGTAAAGGATCCAATAACGCCCATACTTGAAGCAATGAACTTTGATCGGACTCAAATTTGTGATTTAGAGACACAATGGCAAAATATATCAAACCAGTGTTGGGACAAAGAATTAGACACTGTAGCATTTTGGCTAGAAGTCTACAACTTTAAAAATTCTGTAAAAGAGAATTCATTCAAAAATTTATCCGAATTCGTGCTATCGTTGATCGTTCTTCCTTTTTCGAATGCAGAGGTGGAACGTTTGTTTTCTTCTATGAATTTAATAAAAAACAAGCTAAGGAATAGAAAGAAATTAAAATTGCTAACAAGCATTATTGGCATTAGAGAGGGATTGAAATTGGAAAATGTTTGTTGCCATTCTATTGAAATACCAGAAGAAATAATCAGTCAAATCGGAAAGTCAGATAAATACAATGATGATGAAAATGAAAGTGAACTTGAATATGAAGAAACTGAGTTCTTTTAAAATGAAAAAAAAAATGAAAATTATATATAATAAAAAATAACAGTACAAACAATACATCTATATGTATTTTAAATATAAGAAACAAATACTTGTGTAATAAATAAGAAAATAAAAAAATTTTTTTCATTTTTTTTAATATGTTATATATCATGTATCAAAACGATTATTAGCATTCTCGCAAAAATAATCCCATATATTTTAGCATTCTGAAAATCGTAATCTAGCATTCTGCTGCGAAAGATTTCTGGCAACACTGATCATGCACACCAGTAACTGCCAGTAACCAGTAGCTGATGTGTGGTGGTGCCATAATGGATTGAGTTTGAGTATCCGTTTGCATATATATATACATATATATATATTGTAAGTATAGTATCCCAGCTGACCAAGTGAACTCATAGTGAATTCATTTCAACCAAGTGATTCTTCACGTGAACGTTCACAGTGAAGATATTTTATTTCAAAAATTTTTACGCTATAGCTGGTCACAGTGAATTCACTTAATGAATTCATTTTGAAATCACTTACTGAATGTTTAATGAAAACACGAAATGAATTCATATTGAATGCACTTTGTGAGGGTAAAATATCATTCACAATGTGATTAATCAATGAATCCTGGCTCTAATTATTATATTCCTACTTTTCGATTTTTTTTTCATTGATTTAAATAAAAACTCTTTAATCACTTCGTTATTTTTTATTTATTTTACTTTCTATTTTTAATAAACTAATATTACACAGAATTTAAAACACTTGCTTATTCCTTATTCTTAGACTCAAATAACTACATTTTATATCGCTTCAGTTTACAAATTAGTACATGAAAAAGAAATACAAAATTTCACTTTACGTTCACTAAGTGATTCCATAGTGTTAGCCTTTGTGAATCGCAACCATTTTACAAAGATAAAGCGAATGAATTCGCCTAATCATAAAATTAAAATAAGTTTACATAAATTGTCATTCATCAAATGAATTTTATATGAATATAATTCATATTTCAATCACTTGGTGTATTCATAATGTACCCATATTTTTGAATAATTCACTTATTTTTCATTTCGTGTTTTCAAAATGAATAAGAGAAAAATTATTCATTTCGTGAAGATTTTTGGCATTCACTATGAATTCACTGTGAACCTAGTTCACTGAATGGTCAGCTGGGATGTATAAAAAAAAATATGCATACATACATATACATACATAATTTTATGACAAGTATATGTAACATGAAATCAGAAAACACACTTATGCTGTTGTGGATAGTTAGTGAGCAAATATAATATATTTGATATAAATATGAGTAAACAAACATATTCTTGTGAATTATACATATACATACATATTTAAAATGTATAATACACTATAACGCAACGAATTGCGAAAACAAAAGAAAACAAATTGTAACGATTCGACGAAATGATGATCATAGTATGTAGCAGACTTTAAAAAAAATATTTTAATATAATAAATCTTACATACTATATATGCATACATACATTATATTATAATCATAATAGTAGTAATAGATCTATATTACATTATATGTATTAACACGACAAATGCATAAATATTCTACATCACGTCTGGTGATATTTTTTTACATTTCTATAAGTAAGAGGTGAGTCAGATAAATTTTAATAACTGAAAACCTAAAAGAGTTTAATAAAAAAAAGATGTGCAGTAAACAAGAAGAAGAAAGAAAAATTATCTTGGACAAATTTTTAGAAAATAAGAAAAGATCGAAAAAGGAGATAGCTAAGGAAACAAAAATACTAGTGTACAAACAGTTTACAATGTTATCAACAACTACACCAGAAGTAATTCTATTGAAATAAATCGAGGATCATGGAGAAAGAAAGGTCCTTCTGATAGGCAGGTACTAAGAAATATTGTAAATGCCTATAAAGCTGATCCACTGAAATCAACAAAAGATGTAGCTGCTATTGCAGATACGTCACAACCAACAGTAATGAGATATAAAAAATTTAGTGGAAAGTGGACTAAAAACATACAAGCAACATGCAGTACCTGATAGATCTGAGGCTAAACAACATCTGGCGAAAACACGAGCAAGAAGGTTATATGACAAATATCTAACGGAATTTGATTGTGTTATCATGGACCATGAAACATATTGCAAAGCAGTTTTCAACCAGATTCCAAGAAATGTGTATTATACACTGTAAAAAATAAGAAGACAGCTAATAAAACAATTTTAACAAAACAACACACAACATTTCCTAAACAGTTCATGGTATGACAGGATATTTGTAATTGTGGTCTACGGAGCAGGGAATTTATCACGACGGGAACAATAAATTCAAAGGTGTACTTTGAAAAATGTTTAGAAAAACGATTGAAACCCTTTATAAGACAACATCAAGGTTCAGTGTTATTTTGGCCAGATTTAGCAACTAGTCACTATGCTAATACAACGAGGCAATGGTATGAACAAAATGGGGTCCATGTGGTTCCGAAAGAGGCAAATCCACCTAATTGCCCAGAACTAAGGCCAATTGAAAGATATTGTGCTAAAATGGAGTATATATAAAAAAAAAAACAAAAAAATTGTGTAAGAATGATATTGATTTCAGAACTTGATGGCGGAAAGCATATGAAGTGATCACAAATGAGTCTGTCCGGGTGCTAATGCAGCGCCTCAAGCGAAAAGTTAAAAATTTTTGTAATAGATAATTATATTGTGCCAATATTTTGTAAAATAAAATCGTTGAAAATATGAAATAAATCAAACTTTATTTGATTGAAATCGGAGTTAAACTTTTTGATATGTGGTAGAACGAAAATTCCAAAATTTATCTGACTCACCTCTTATTGTGTATTCCATTTATAAAGAATAATTTTCTATATAAATTATAAAATTAGTACATATTTAATATTTATTATCAATAATTAAGAATAAAATTAAATAAAGAATTTTGATATTAAAATAAATTCAAATTGAAAAGTGTGAAAAATCAATATTAAACAGGTTCTTAGAAATTTTCTTCATTAATAGATTTAAAAAAAAATGAGTTCAAAAAATTTGAAAAAAAATGTTAAAACTTGTAAAAAATCAAAAAGCAAGAAAATCTGCAGTTACTGTAATGGGAAAAATTATTGTAAGGGTTGTGATCGTGACGGTAAGTCGGTAACAGTAACATTGAAAATGACCATCCAGAAGTAAAAATTATTATGGACTTGAGAGAAAGAATGGAAAATATTGACAATGACCAAAAAATTATGGACTTGGTAGAAGCAATAAAAAATTTGGACAATGAGAATAACTTTCCAAAAGTAGATATTATGGAATTGAGAACAACAATAAAAAAAAGTGTTTAATAATTACTTTGTTGATAGATGTACAAAAACTCCTAGTTCAATATTACTGAATATTTTAAAAGCAAGCACAAAATTTATTTTAAAAATATAAATGAAGAAAAACTATAGAGGTATTCACGATTTGTTGTACGAGTGTAAAAAATGTAAACTTACACCCAAATCTCACTCACTATTTCGTGAACGCACCATAGCAAACTTTGTATTAAAATCAAGCAAATTAATAACATATGTCAGCTAAAATATTATAAAAATAAATTTAATCAAATTACTTTAGCGTTTAATGTCAGAATGGTATATACAATAGTAATATACACCGTATACAATGGGTTTCAGCATTGTAAATTTTTACAAGCAGTGAAAACAAAAATTACATAAAACATGTTTACAATAGGTGTGGGATTGTACGATTTTACACCGTTTACAATTATACAAGACCAAGCCGTGAATACCCTTTATATCTTAAGCATGAAAAATTATTTGGTGAAAAAATATTTGACACATATAAGATTCAAGATAAAGGGTGAGTTTTAAAGACCGCCTCGGTGCATAATCAACAGTTTCAAAACGATAACACTTAAATTGATGACAGTGGTTGTGTTTTTGGCACGCAGTCTACACTATTTTCCTGCAGTTCTAACGTGCAGTGCGTTCTTTCAGTTTTCTGCACAGTAAAAGTTCGTTTTTAATGGTAATATGCACTGCTTCTGCTAAGTATTAGGTCAGATTTTTGCAGTTGTCAAATTGTCAGTGCGAGTGGTGATTGAAATTAATAAAATGGATGAAATATTGTAAGTAAATAAAAATAAAAAATTTTAAAGTTATTTTTTTTTTTTAATGTAAATTTAATATTATAATTTTATTTATTTATTATTAATGCATTGTGTTCATGAATAATGACATGTGTCAATACGTTCTTCTTCACAGTTCTTATTTACACCATCTTGATTCACAGTCAGAATTGCAGCTGAACTTATGTCACGAAAACACAGGCAATGTCTACAGTTTCAAAACTCATTGTGAATGCATCTGATACGCATCTGTCAAGCAATCTACGCATCCAGAATTTTTATGATGCAAAATAGATTTGAAAAGATTTTTTTCTCAGTAGCATTTCAATGATTTAGTTTTATACGAATTTTGTTGTATGGGACCAAAGGTCAATCTGTTTTAAACAAACATTTAGTACTTTTATGATGATAAATTGAATTTTTAATGTGTAGTGTTTTAATATTAATGACAAATTCCAAAAAATGGAGAGTATTATGTATACGAGTACTTATACTGAAGGTGTTTTTGGTAATTCGAAAATGACTATAAAATATGTCTTCCTGATATTGTTTAATTTTATTAAAAAATTGTTTCACCTTTTTTGATTTCGTGTAGAGAATGAATTAATTAAATTTTAAAATTATGTACTGCAGGAGGTGAACCATTTTTCTTGTTGTCAAAACAAAGCAACAAATTCGTTTCAAAACGTCAAAGTTGTAGAACTGCAATATCGATGCGAAGCATAAATGCTGTTTTAAAACTTTGCATCACGACTGTTTTGATGCCGTATCACAACACATTTTTGAGGCGTTTTGAAACTTACCCAACAGCTTTGTAGAGCTTTGTTCTACTCCATAGTAATTCCAAAACATTTGATTTATTGGATAAAATGTTTTCTTAATAGAGGATATGAACTAAGTTATCAGCAATTTTATTTACGTATTAGAATGTTAGCCAAACAGAATGCGTTCGAAATCAAAAAAGAATTTCCATGTTTTGATTTAAAAAGTTATAAAATGGTTGAAGAATATCTAGAATGTTTTAAAATTATAAAACTTGACATTGTAAATAACAAAAATACAGAAAATCCAGTCGAAGAACAATGTCAAAGAGCAGCAGGATCCTCAAATGCAAAAGAATCAAACTCAGTACCATCAAATGTAGGGCCCTCAAAAGCAGGACCCTCAAAAACAAGACCATCAAAAGCAGAACCACCAAAAGCAATACCATCAAACGCAGAATTCTTAAACGTAGGGCCCTCAAAAGCAGGACCCTCAAAACAAGACCACCAAAAGCAAGAACATCAAACGCAGGACCGTTAAATGCAGAACTCTCAATTGCAAAAAAGTCAAATGCAGGACCCTGAAATTAAAAAAAAAACAATACCAAAAAATTCAAAAGCAAAAGGATCAAAATCAAGAAAGTCAAATCCAAAACGCTCAAATACAGCGTAATTAGCTTTAAATAATTAAATTAAATGTACACATCATTTTTAAATTTAAAATTTTCTAGGTATGCAGGTAAATATATATGTGTAGTGTAGACAAATAATCCAAATTAAAAAAATACGAATACGAAATCAACTGTGATAAAACTCTCAGGTTTAATTTAATCTCTGCTGATCCACCAGTGCTGATTACATGTATTGATGGGTCTAAACTTTGGACTTTTTTAATTGTTTTGAAATACGTTAACGACAAAAATTATTAACTTTTAAAATCAATTATCATGAAAATATTTACATATTGTTTTATTATATGTATTTTAAAAATTAATTTTGAAATATCATTGGATTTGTAAACATCAAATTTATACGAGTACCTAAGTATATACAGAAATTATTTTATGAATAGTTACATTATAAATTAAATATGTAATACGATATTTTTCTTTATATATTTCAAAGCTGTTTAAATTAGTGTTTTATAAAAACAAAATTAATATGATATGAGAAATGACATAGTCAAAAGAATATCCTTAATTAGTATCTACATACATACATATGTAGATATATGTACAATGTATGTATACGCAAACACGTTAGTATATGTATTCATTTAAATTTTTTTATTATTAATTTATTAAATGAGTAAATTAAACATTAATAATATATTGTAATGCCAAATATATACACTTTTTACATCAAAAGTTTTTCATTTGAATTTAATCTGGGTACATACTTAAGTTTTGTTTTGTCGAATTTGCCCCACAGTCACAAGAGAAAATAAAATACCTATACATATATATTCATGCAAAATATAACATAATAATATTATTTTGAATTTGAAAAAATTTTACATTTCTTTTCGAAATTAAATTTGGCAACTACATATTACACACATGTAATGTATTATTAGTACATACATAATAATAATTTTATAAAAAGAGAAAACACAAAAAAAAATTTAATTTTTCTTCAAATAATCACATTATATACATATATAGGTGCACATACACATACACATATTTATTTTAATCCTTGTTTGTACTTACTTATTTGTAATTGTATGACATCGAACAATAATTGGTGATACAATTAAAATTACAATAATAATTATCAATAAATAACCACAAAATAAAAATTTTTTCATTATAAAACTTTCGATTTATTTATAATTATGAGTTATTTTACTTATAATATGATTGTATTAGATATTATATACGAATACGACGTTGGTATCCGATCAATTTGAAAATTAAAATAAATTTAACAAATTTTAAATAAAATCACTGATTTTATATACGATTAGGTTAAAATGAAAATAAAATAAAAATTAAAAAAAAATGAAGATGAATATCAAATTTTAATCATTACACGTTCCATATTATCATTATTGATGTTAACATATATGTAGATTCATTTTACAAGTAAAATTCATGAATACCTATACTCCACTTCTGATTACTATTCATTCCTATGAATTTTATTTATGAACATACACAAATTCCATATGTACCTACATAAATATAAATAATATATTTTTTTTTTAATTTTTTTTTTTGTTTTCCTTCTTTTTGATTTACCTTCATTTTATTTCATTTCTTCAATTTATAATCTTAACTTCACTTTTTTAGTTAAATTCAATTTTGGCAAATATCCAAAATAAACAAGTAAAAAACATAGTAATTTCATATCCATTCTCTTGTATTCTCTTGTATGTTTATGCGGGCAATTAAAGTTCAAGAAGGAAATCAATATTTCGAGTAGCAATATTGTACATAATGTACATTTATGATGTACACGCATTAGATACATAATTACATACAATATATGTAATTTTTATAAAAATGTTAAATGAATACTAATACAATTTTGTCTTTTTTTTTTTATTTTGTAATTGAAATTCAAAAGACATTTCCTGTTTTTATGTGATCTATGTATATACTATATATAATATATATATATATATATATATATATATATATATATATATATATATATATATATAACTACTAACTACTAACTACTAACAGTTATTATAATGAACAAGCTTTATTTTATTTAGATTTTACTTTCATTTAAACATATAAAAACATGTATTAGTTTAATTTGAATTATATATAGATAAGATTTTAGTTATAATCAAATAAACAGTATAAAATGAAAATATATAATAATTTAAAATATAAATAATTTTAAATAGTTTTTAACATAACATGTATGTGTACTATCATTATTATTATTTTTTGAATTTTCAGTTTACATTCTGTATGCGATTACAATGATAATGACAATGATTTTTAGCATCACATTCCGTATCAGACAATAATAAATTTACTTGAACTTCTATAATGTATAAAACAAGTAAATTTTATTATATAGAAATCATAAAGAAATATTTTTTTATACATATCAGCATACATATGAACATACAGTTCAATACTCATAGCTCATATACATAATATGTCTATTAGAAGCAAAAGGTTATGTTTTCCGTTTATAAGAAAAATGAAATATATCTATCTAAGTATATACATACATACTCGTATATCACATTTTGTAGATTTTTCAAAATCGAATCTAATTTTATTTAACACATTTCGAAAAAGTCTCATATTAATGTTAAAAAATTGATTTGAAAAACATCATTAGTTTCAAAAAGGCATCTTTTCCAAAAAAGTTTAGTTTCAAAAGGGTATCTTTTCCAGTGAATACTGGGCCTGATCACGAATGGCGATAAAATCGCCAATCGCCAAAATTGAGGCGAGGCGAGAAAATAAAATTTTTGTATCACGTAAGGCGATCGCCTCGCCTAAATAGCATTACCATGCGTAACGTGTAATATTATGCGTTTCGAACTGTCATTAATGTCAAAAAGATGATTTAAATTTTATTTTGGCATAATTATTGTAAACTAGTTTTTAAAAAAAAATTTAAAAAAAAAAAAAAATTTAAAAATTTAACTTTTTTTTTAAACTAATTTTTTTTTTTTTTTTTTTTTTAGAGTTTCTACAGATTTATAAATTCCTTTTGCGAATTCTTTATTCGTCATCTTAAATTCGACGAGTTTTTCTAATTCTTTTTTAGAAACGTTAATCCTTGAAAAAATAATTTATATTAATTTATATTTATTTTAAATATAATTTATAAATAAAAATACATACATTTTTATTTTTTATAATTCACCAACGATGTAAAAACACAAACAATACAAATTAACACAACTAATGAAATAAAAATGTATCCTCAAATATCAGCTAGGCGATACCAATTATTTGATCGCCTTAAATAGGCGATAAAATCGCCTAAAATGAACGATTATCGCCATTCGTGATACAAAAATTTGACAGGCTAGGCGATTGGCGATTTTATCGCCATTCGTGATCAGGCCCACTATGTATATTTCTCAAAAAGTCTTTATTCTAATGCAGTTGATGTATTGATACAAAAAGTTATTTTTAAAAATCAGTTAGAATTTCGAAAGGTTTTAAAATAATAATAATAATAATAAACTGGAAAAATTGAAAGTTCTACACACTTTAAACCTCCTCAGAAGTAGATTTTTATTCTATCTTCATACTATATTTTTATCGAATGAATTTGAATGTCATATTGATCCATAAAGAAAATAAAAATAAATAGATAAAAAAATCACACTTTTTCTTTCAAACCGGTCTCTTTTCTAAAACATTAGTTTCAAAAGGTAACTTTTTCCAGAAGTTGTTTCCAAAAGGTACTCTTTTACAAATTTCAAATTAACTTTTCTCGTGATTTATACATTTTTTTTTAATTAAAATTGCAGCAGCATTCTACTTTCACAATGCTAACTAATTAAAAAAAAAAAAACTAATTTTCGTATTTACATATGCTACTAATAACAAATAAAATGTTTTTCGTGTTTTTCTCAAAACTTGTTAACATGGGAAACATACCCCTTTGCTTCTAATAGACACATATATAAAAATATTGCAAACGGGATACACAGATACAAGAAAACTTTCAATTTATAGTTTTTTTTTTTATTTGACAAAATTTCATTTGATTTATAACCAAAATTTGTGTGAATTTGAATAATTTTTCAAAGAAAAAACAAATAATAAATATAAATACAAATACAGAAAAAATCGATAAAAACATAAATATGTACAATAAAAGCATAAAAAGTGTATAATTGAACAAAAATGATGAGCTGAAATATATTTTTTTTTTTCAATAATAATAATAATTATAGTTTTATTAATTTTCATAGATAATTTTTATTTTTACATCGTATGTATGTATGTATTTTTTTTTTTTTTTTGTTTTGTTTTAATGAAAATTGCTGATACATAAAGCTAAAAGCCTACATTAAATTTCAAATAATTAATTAAATATTATATAATTTTTCTAATAAAGTTATTTTACATTTAAAATGTCAACATTGAATTTTAATTATTTATGTATTTCCATTTTTACAATATCAATTAGCATTATAAATATTATTACAATTAATTTCAAATTTTTTTCATTCATTAAAATTTATGAATTTTTTGTAAGTATATAATGTATATTATTCTAGAGAGCATTATCAATTTAATTCAATTTAATATATAATTTTTTTTTCTTCAATTCTTTTCAAAATTTTTTCTTGAATTACACATAAA